>BSBN01000935.1:790000-5790000 GCA_027924645.1 Cunninghamia lanceolata | reverse complement strand
TACATAATTCAAATTAGGTATGGACCTAAACAAACTTGCAAATCAAATGAATGAAGAAAGGACACTTCACAGCTTAGCTCAGACCCAAATACATCTTCACACGTTTCAACATGCTTCTACAATCCACAAAACATATCCGTAAAGAGTTTTAGCACCCAAGTTGGCCAAACTTGTGCAAACACAAAGAATACTTAGACACACGCTTCCAAGAACTCAATCACAGCTTGTGGATCAAGAACAATCCTTTAACATGATCTAGAGACATCCATGAACAACATAAAATTACTTGGGAGACAACAAATCTAGGTACAACAAATCTCACTTAAAGACGATTCGTAGACTGCTCACAAACAACATTGTCCATCTCTGCCACTTAAGAAAATGACTTTCTGGAGCACCAAATTATAAATCCTTTGGTTGAAAGATAGATATGGACCTTATGAATACTCATCTAGAACCACAAGACCAAAAGCCAAACTGCAGAGAAATATAGAACAAAATATTTTCTCCCAGTCATACTGCAAACACTGTCAGGCATAGTCCTTCAAACTGGTGAACACAACTTTCACACAAGAGCATTCCAGAGCACCAAACTCTAGATTTGACATCTTCAACTAGTTCACTAAAACATATCCAAATCTCATCCTCTGGTCTTCAGTACAGAAGAAATGTGGAGCAAAAACTCAGACAGTATCCTGTAAGCCAGAATACTGCTTCACAACTCTGTCTTCAGTATACATCAAATTTTCTCAAAAGCACTTGGAAACTCAATATCAGGAACATATTATCATCATATTCAACACTTCTACAAAGCAATACAAAGAAACTAACTCATCACAATCAAGCAACTCAAACAACCTCAAAACAAGAGCATAGTTGACACCAATGACAACACAAACATGTTGACATCAATGACATCACTGATTAGCACATACTTGCAACAAGGGGTTGTGGTGTTTAGGAGCTTGCCTTAGTCAAGCCCCAGAATGGCATTCAAGCCTTCCAACACCATTGTTAGATAGAGAGTGTGTGTCCTTGGTGGACAGAGGCAAAAGCAATGATGAAATAGATTGATGAAAGCACAAATAGATATCACCTCAAAGGTGAAATCCTCATGGGAGAATGAAGCTCTTTCATGCCATGAGGAGATGGATTGATGAAGCCAAATCTGCAACAAACAAACACAATAACAACACAAGTCTACTATGCAACACAATGAAAGCCTTGAATATCCTTAGTATAAAATCACAAGTTCGCATTATCCATCTAGTTGTAAAATGAAGTCCTAAACATGTTTATATATGCATTCCCACTAAACATTTGTAATTCAAATTGAATAAGATGACAAAGGGAAACCTTTTAACGGTCACTTTGTGGTCATTTAAAATTTGGACCCTGACAAAATAGGGCAAGACAAGGGTGCAGGCGTCCTTGTCCAGGCACCTATTTTAGAGTTGGATTAAGCTCAAAGATGTCCCCTAAGTCCAATTTTTCATGGGTTTTAGGGGATTTTTCTCTGGGATTCATTTCTAAGATGCATGATTAAAACTAAGGAACTCATGAGCTAAACGTAGGAGGTAAAAGTCCTAGGGGGACATTTTATGACATAACATTTAGCCCCCACTTTAATGTATGTATGATCTTATGACCCATACATGCATTAAAGTATAGTTGAAAACACATCAAACATGCCAGGCACTTGAAGCTAAGGCATACACAAATATTGAGGAATTATTTCTAGCCCCCAGTCTTAAGTAAGCATTAGAAAACACATCGCAGACATGCAAAACATGGAGAATACAGTAACAAGCACACAAAACATGAAGAAGACAGTATTGAAGACATGCAAAACATGATGAAGACATGAGAACAGTCACGTAAAACATGATGAATACATTGATATAGCATTTTCATAACATTTTCATAAATATGCATGGAAATAAGATTGCAACATAAAATCTTGAGGTGGGTGGAGACCACACAAGGGGGCAAAACATGCCAAACAAACCTCAAGTGTGGGTGGAGATTGTCACTACACACACACAAGAAGGAGAAACACACCATACAAAGCCTGAGTGGGGGTTAACCACACAAGGGGGAAAACACACGGAAGACACATGGAATACACGAGCATCTTATAGCATGCCATAGACATACTATATGTCTTAAACGTGACAAATAAGGCAACGGTAGGAGCTTATCGCTAATCGCTAAGTCCCACCATCTCAAACATGCCACAGGCACACCTGATGGTTGGGCTTATGCCACAACAATCACCAAAAACATGCATAAGGGAGGATAACTCAAGATCCAACCCCACCTCCCAATGAGGACTTTGTATAAAAGGATGTGCACTAGCTCAAGAGATACATCATACTACCTCATGATGAGGGATTTTCATAAAAGGATATGCTATCCTGCCTCATGGAAAGAGATTTTTTATTGCAATTGATATAAGGATGTGCACTCGTGTTTGAGATACAACGTCTTGCCTCACGGAGAGGGCTTACAAACACACTTCGTTAGTACCAAAATAAGTTGACATATAGTATTATATATGCCCCCACCTTAAGGTGGTTGATGTCATGTACCGATATCAAGCACATTAAGGTAGAGAGAAAACACACAAGGAAATAAGAGCTTTCACAAAGCCCATGCCCCCAAGGTGACATGTGCTCATGATCGTCGATTGTTCCAACAATCACATTGATAAGATATGCTAAGATCAACAACAAGATTAAGCTATGCATGAAAACAATCACATCAAGGACCAAGGTTATACTACAGGTTTGAAACTGAGTATAATCATTGGGCTATACTATAGATACCTTAGAACTGAGTGTAACAACAAGGCGAGATACAAGACAAAATAAAGTGCACGGAGCAGATGTATTGTTATGATTTGTTAGAAAGATAAGACAACATCAAATATCACACAGAGTGATTATACTAGCCAAGCGTCGGATATATAAATCAACCCCATCTTCATGTATAGACTAGGTCCATGTTTGCTTGCTTGCTGAAGGGATAGGCAGTCAGTATTAGTTAGGTATTTGTTTTTTGTCATCCGCCGACTAGTAGAATCACTGGAGGAAGGTAAACAATAAAATGAGAGAGGAGAACAAGTGCCCTAGGAACAATAACATAGGAGGATGCCCCCAAGTCATCAACCACAATGCTATGCTCCTAAGGTACAACACACAATAATAAAATAGAGGAGAGGAATGATAGAAGAATAATGAAACAAATAGAAGAATGGTCACAATAGAGGCGGTCTCTTAGTATCCTTGACCTTAAAGGAGTATCAAGGGTCATCTTAGGAGGCCTAAACAACAAATAACACAACATGGGGGAACACAACACAAAACTATTAACATATATATCTAGGAGGAGGCCACCCTTGAGAGCAACTAGAATAGGTACTACAATGATTTTGGCCTAAGGAGGGAGAAATACTTACCTGATTTAAAGGGATACTTCCTGGTGAACAATCCTTGTCTATTAGTCTAGGATAACTCACATGCCATTTTGGTCTTGTTGATATTGCATTAACATTAAGTTTAGGGCGACAAGAGGCTTTGGTGGGCTTCAAAGAACGGTATCCAATACCAGCCGTGTAATTAATTCCAACAACTTGCAAAGGTACTTTGATTCCTTGTTGATTTATACCACAACCATTACCTACATAGTCGCAATTGTTATAAAGGATTTTAAATCATTGATCATAGAGAGATGTCATTTCCTTATAAGATGGTGAGGCCTCACAGGTGTCATAATCGGTAGTATAGGTAAGAGTATTGTCTTTGTTTTCTACCAAGGAGACTAGGTTTCTCAGGGGTTTCCAAAGATTGCTTAGATGAGATCGATGTGACTTTTGATGTGTCAGATTTATTAAGTTTATAGTTCCCCATAAAGGAGGGAGTAAAATCTAATGAACCCCAATCATCACCAAAAAGTGCATTTGATGGTTTAGATTCTTGCACAACATTATCTATGGCAAGAGGTATTGATGAATCAACTTGTAAGTTGTTTAGGCTCTTATGATTGTGAACTTGTTTTTGTGTTTCAATATGTAAACAACTATCTGGTTCAGGATCGGCTTCCACGGTGTAGAGCTTGTTTTGATACATGAACTTTAGTGATCAATGAAGGGTAGATAGAACTGCCCCCATGGCATGGATCCACGGTCTACCAAGAATCATATTATATGAAAGTGAACCAGGCATGACATGAAAAAGGGTAGATAATGTCACAGGTCCCACCTTTACAAGTAAAGTTATAGAACCCAGGGATTGTCTACCAACATTATCAAAGCCATGGATGATATTCCTATCCATTTTGATTAAAGAAGTGTCGATCTTGATTTTGTGTAGTAAGTCCATGCTACAAACATTAAGAGTTGATCCACTGTCAATCATCACTCACTTTATCAACTTTTTATTTACCATGACAAAGATTATAAGAGGATCATATTGGTTTTGAAATTCAGCTAATAGTAATTCATGTGGTTGAAATAGAATATTTGTTTTTGTCACATGCATACAATCTAATAGAGGTTCTACATCATTCAGAGTAATGGCAGGTGGTATAATCATGTTTTGTAAAGCCTCTTGGAGCATTCCATGGTATGTAGAAGATGTTTGTATTAAATCCCAAAGATAGATCTTAGTTAAAGTAGCACGAAGTTGCTCAACACGATCATATTCTTGACCACTTTTATGAGTAATACAAGGTGGTGGAGGGAGCATAGGCTGAGAAGCTAGAAGAGAGATAGGCACATGTGGTGCTTGCTTACTTTGCTTGCTATTACAGGTGTTGTATGTGTGAGCAATCACATTATAATGTGGTTGTTGTGGCACATTTTGAACACCTTGATTTCTTTGAGTGATTTGTCTTGCATGGTTTAGAAAGTAATTTGGGGGTCGATGTGGTTTTCGATCACCTTGAACTGTAATTGTTGGTTTTAAGAAAGAAGATCCATTGGGTGCCCCTCACACAATCATCTTAGTAATACTACATGCTTCTAATAACCCCTTAGTGGGTGGAAGAAACCTATTCAAGGTAATGGAATTCACATTATTTTAATCTTGATTGTTGATGGTTTGATCTTTAGTGATGTCCAATGGAATAGATCTTGTAACCAAAGGAGATCTACCCAAGTTCTTCACATCCTTAGAGCTATCCAAGGTAGTTGAACATTTAATCAAAGGAGGAAGATCAAGGGTTTTGACTTCTGAGAGACCATGTGATTATTAGATGAATTAACTAACCATGGAGGATCCTTTTTTAGAGGAGGCTCTTCATTTTCTAATGATTTCTCTTTCAAAGGGATCATATTGGAATGAAGAGAGGGTAGGGTGATGTTAAGGAATGTATCAATGATTTCATCTTCTTGTGCCAAGATGTCCTCATAAGGAGAGAAATCATTATGTGAAATAGATGAATGTAGGTCACCATCACATGTATTATAGTTTAGATCTAAGGCATAGTCTTGACTTGTAGTAGGAGAAGAGTCATCACGATCATCTTTCTCATGATTATTCATAGAGATATACCTGATTAGATCTTCTAATGTTGAAGGATATGTATTCATGAGAGTTATGAAATTGTCAAAATCAGATACATAATCAAGGATTTCAAATGAAGAACATTTAAATATATCCTTGTGGTACATAGATTGTATATGGGTGAGAACATGACGATTCATGTTAAGGAATGTGTAGAAATTTTCAAGGTTTTTGATATATGCATGTAAAGCTACCAAAGAGTAATGAGATGAAGATTCCATAATGAAATGTCTTGAAACATAAGTGTCCAATAAGATCTAGTAAAACAAGACATGCAAAGTTTTATGATACTTAATAGACCCTAGATGTGAGACTATTTTGCACCCAAGCACTTGTTTGAGGGAAACGGGTTCTAAAAGATACATAGAGTAATCAAGTAGAGTGGATAGGAGGAAAAGAGTACTACACAACAAGGCAAAGTTGATGGTTTTTAAGGTTTTGATCAAAATATGTGAAAAAGGTGTGTAACAACACTCAATATTGAAATACACACTGTGTAATTAAAATTATGCCAATTTTGACACAATGATATGAAATTATGCAAAATTTTCAAATGAAAAATGAATACATGCTTGAGTATGAGTGCAAGATCTGAAATGCAAGATATTTAGGATGAATGGAATGAAACATCACCAATTTATGCTTATTTATGCACCTAAAATGTTCACTTTTTTCAATGCAAATGCACAAAACATGTAATGAAAATAGGAGAATGATGAGGGAAAACAAATTAAAACCCTTTGATCATTCCAATAATGCAGCAAAATTTGTCACAACACACCAATCATGCGATGCTATGATGAAAAATTAGCCAAAATGTAGTAAAATGCAAGGATTTTTTAAACCTTAATAGTGAAATTAAGGCATGAAAGTATGCAAAATGATGAATGAATGGAATCTAATCAAATTTTATATGTTAAATAACTCAGATCAGATATGAGAATGATGCCAAAATCCTCCAATGCTCAATGCAAATCAAATTTTAAGGAAAGATGAATGAATATGCTTGTTTTTGTTGAAATACACAATGTGTAAATGCAAAAATTGAAATGTAAATGCAAAAACACACAATGATGAAACACTACAACCCAAAATCAGATTTTAATGAGTGTTAAAAATTAGTAAAATCTAAAACAAGATTTTAACTACAAACCCTAGCTTTTGGAATTACTAGGTTATATGAAAAATGTAAAATTTCAAGCAAACCCTAGCAAATAAAGTATGTAAATGCAAGGTAAATGATTATAGAATGTTGAATTGTTGTAATTTATCTCAGATCTGATATAAATATTAGAGATTTAAATGAATTCGATGAAATGCAATGAAAATAGTGCCAACTATGCCTTAATGCAATCCTAGGATGCTTGATTTTTTCAAAAAAATTTAATTTTTGCAAGATTTTTGAATACATAGAATGATGAATATGATATGAATGAATGCAAATATGATTTAAAATACTTGGAAAGATGCAATGTTTAGCAAAATATAGGTTCACCAAAATGTTATATATGAAAAGTGGGAATGATGTTGATATTGTTGCAAGTATGTGCCTAATCGGTGTTGTCATTAGTGTCAACTGTGCTCTTATTTTGTTGATTTCTTGTAATGAGTGAGATGCTTTGTATCTACTTATGTAAATGATCTTGATGATGAGGATATTGAGAAAATTAGCTCCTTTGGTAGAAATAGTAAGTTACAGTGGAAACAGTGTATTGCATACAGAAGAACAGTCCAGAAGATTGCTCTGCATTTCCAGTACGATGAATATCTTTGTCTATAGATTGGAAGTTATTTAGAATTCTGTCTGAAGATATTATATTCCAATATTGAGCCTCTGGTATGAATATTTGAGTGAGTTATGTTCACCAGAGTGAAAATTGTTTTTCCAGTATGTTTGGTGGTGACAGGGAGAAAATATTATGCTCCGCATTTCTCCATAGTTGCATATTTTGTCTTGCAGTTCTAGAGGTATGCTTAGAGGTCAAGAATGAATGTTGGTTATGAATCCTTGAGTCTCATGTGGTCCATAGTGAGAATTTTGATGTGACAGATGAATTGGGTCAAACGTGTTCTTAAGAGGCAAGCCAACATGCAGTTAGATCTTTATGTGGAGAAGGTATATTGCTTGAATAATAAATATAAGTGGTTGTATGTTTGGTGCCAAGTTGTATGAAGATTATTCAATGATTGTTTGGGTCTTCATTATGGTTTGTACACTTGAACAAGCTAAAAAGGTAGAATACATTGTATACACGCTTCATGTATGGCTTGCCGACTTGATTATTAAATGAATCTTGTTGCAGACATAAATACTTGATGGATTGCGATGTTGATGGTGTGTGTGTGTAGAGTGTGATGTGCGAATTTGAAGTATGAAAGATTATAAGCAGAGTGCAAAGAAGAAATAGAATACAAGGGCAGAAAATAGAGTATATGGAGTAGAGTTGAGAAGAAGGACAGAATAAATGAAGACCTTTGAATCTGTGTATTGAGCTTTCAATGGAACTGTAATCTAGCATATGGTAGAACCATTCATAATAGTTCATTACTGGAAGTGAGCTAATCCTTCTTTTATCTTCTTTTTCTCATGGTAGTGAGCCTTTTTACAGTGAGCACTTCTTATTAGGGCAGTAAGCCTTCTTGTAATTTAGTATTGTGCTATCATAATATATTGTGAGTTAACACTCACCGTGGTTTTTCCCTTTTTGGGTTTTCCACGTAAAATCTTGGTGTCCATGTGTTATGTCTTTGTGGTTTCTCTTCTTATGCTTATTTTTCTTTCATGTTATTGATTTTGGAAATTGGATTAATAAACTTGTTAAGAAGTGGTTTTGCGGAATATTGATTCACCCCCCCTCTCAGTATTCCTTATATTCAACAAATATGTGGTTAATTAGAGGCAATCAAACCCTCATTTCAAATATACATTCAAAGGACAACAATTGAGCCAAGTCACTACTGTGAATTGGACTTTAGCTACAAGTTGATGTCACTTAGGAATGATAGGAAAGATAGAATAGATTGATAGTTTTGTTAAAACCTAGATCAATAATAGACAAAACCCTAGTTCTATGATAAATAGGGCATAACTTTCAAACCATGATAGATACAGACAAACTGAAAGAAGCATCAAGATCAGTGAACAAAGGAGAACCTAATTCCAAAAGTAGAGGTGTTGAATGGCTAGGGTGCCCACGCTCAATCCCCTAGAGTGAAAATCTGCCAATAGTCAAAACTGAGAAAATGCTCCAAAGAGTGCCCAAATGATGTTTCCAAACCTTGATTTGTCAAGAGGCCAACTAGAAGTCAAAAGAGTGGGCTCCCTTGACCTTTTAGGGATATTTCTTATCTTTTTCTTTAGATCCTGATTCCTTATGCTCTGTATTGGTCCTCTGCAACTCCAATTCATAAGATCATGCACCTGTAACTTGTAATCACAAGAGAGGGGTTGGGGGTTGTGGTGTTTAGGAGCTTGCCTTAGTCAAGCCCCGAAATGGCATTCAATCCTTCCAACACCATTGTTAGATAGAGAGTGTGTGTCCTTGGTGGACAGAGGCAAAAGTGACGATGAAATAGATTGATGAAATCACAAATAGATATCACCTTGGAGGTGAAACCCTCATGGGAGAATGAAGTACTTTCATGCCATGAAGAGATGGATTGATAAAGTCAAATCTACAACAAGCAAACACAATAACAACACAAGTTTTCTCTGCAACACAATGAAAGCCTTGAATATCCTTAGCATAAAATCACAAGTTCGCATTATCCATCTAGTTGTAAAATGAAGTCCTAAACATGTTTATATATGTATTCCCACTAAACATTCGTAATTCAAATTGAATAGGCCAACAAAGGGAAACCTTTTAATGGTCACTTTGCGATCATTTACAATTTGGGCCCCAACAAAATAGGGTAGGACAAGGGCATGGGCGCCCTTGTCCAGGCACCTATTTTAGGGATGGATTAAGCTCAAAGATGTCCCTTAAGTCCCATTTGTCATGGGTTTCAGGGGATTTTGCTTTGGGGTTCATTTCTAAAATGTATGATTAAAATTAAGGCACCCAGGAGATAAACTTAGGAGGTAAAAGTCCTAGGGGGACATTTTACAACAACACATCCCCTTAAGTCATCCTCTTAGCTCCCCTTAATCCATTCTCTTATGTACCGTTAAGTCATCCTCTTATCTCACCTTCTATTTTATTCCTTTTATCTTTTAATCTGTATTGACTCATGTATCTCCCCTTAAGATATCCTCTTACATCCCCTTAAGCCATCCTCTTACATCCCCTTACGACATTGTCTTAGCTCCCCTTAATCCATCCTCTTACCTCCCCTTACATTCATTATTTTTGCAGATCCCCTACAAGTCTAGATCCTACATGATTGTATCAATGAACATTTGTATATTCTTTCATTATCATTTCACCTTTTATAAATTATTCCCTTTATCTTAAAATTTGTATCGACTCATGTATATATAGTTAATTTACTTACATTTATTATTTTGCAGGTGTACTCTACAAGTAGAATTTTGCATGATTGTCACTACAAGTTTTCATTGTACAAATTTGTTAGATCAAATTTGTATTCAACTAAAAGTGAATGCATTAGGTAATTGTATATATACTCATATATTTCATATCACATGTTATCTAGTTACATATTGCATCAATGTTTTGTGTTTTTGATATATTCTTTCATTCTCATTTCACCTTCTATATTATTCCCTTTATCTTAAAATTTGTATTGACTCATTTATTTTATGCTTATATATACATAGTTAAAATTTATTTATTGTCATTTTGTATCCTTAAGCCTTCATCACATACTTTGAGACAACAAAGAGAGGATGCAGATTCAACCTACAACATGGAATACTTGTAAATACAGGTAAAGTATATATAGTGGTTGTATGTCATCTTGTTGATTGTATCGATGAAAATTCGTCTATTCTTTCATTCTCATTTCACCTTCTATATTATTCTCTTTATCTTAAAATTTGTATCGACTCATGTATATATAGTTAAATTACTTACTTTCATTATTTTTGCAGGTGTACTCTACAAGTAGATTTTTGCATGATTGTCACTACAAGTTTACACCATACAAATTTGTTAGATCAAATTTGTAGTCTTCAACTAAAAGTTAACGCATTAGGTAATTGTATATGTACCCATATATTTCATATCACATGTTATCTAGTTACATATTGCATCAATATTTTTTGTTTTTGATATAAACTTTCATTCACATTTAACCTCCTATATTATTCCCTTTATCTTAAAATTTGTATCGACTCATGTATTTTATGCTTATATATACACAGTTAAAATTTATTTATTGTCATTTTTTATCCTTAAGCCATCATCACATTCATCACATACTTTGAGACAAAAAAAAAGAGGATGCAGATTCAACCTACAACATGGAATACTTGTAAATACAAGTATATATATATAGTGGTTGTATGTCATCTTGTTGATTGTATCGATGAAAATTCGTATATTCTTTCTTTCTCATTTCACCTTCTATATTATTCTCTTTATCTTAAAATTTGTATTGACTCATGTATATATAGTTAAATTACTTACATTCATTATTTTTGTAGGTGTACTCTACAAGTAGATTTTTGCATGATTGTCACTACAAGTTTACACCATACAAATTTGTTAGATCAAATTTATAGTCTTCAACTAAAAGTGAATGCATTAGGTAATTGTATATATACTCATATATTTCATATCACATGTTATCTAGTTACATAATGCATCAATCTTTTGTGTTTTTGATATAAACTTTCATTCACATTTCACCTTCTATATTATTCCCTTTATCTTAAGTTTTGTATCGACTCATGTATTTTATTCGTATATTCTTTCATTCTCATTTCACCTTCTATATTATTCTCTTTATCTTAAAATTTGTATCCACTCATGTATATATAGTTAAATTACTTACATTCATTATTTTTGCAAGTGTACTCTACAAGTAGATTTTTACATGATTGTCACTACAAGTTTACACCATACAAATTTGTTAGATCAAATTTATAGTCTTCAACTAAAAGTGAATGCATTAGGTAATTGTATATATACTCATATATTTCATATCACATGTTATCTAGTTACATAATGCATCAATCTTTTGTATTTTTGATATAAACTTTCATTCACATTTCACCTTCTATATTATTCCCTTTATCTTAAGTTTTGTATCGACTCATGTATTTTAGGCTTATATATACACAGTTAAAATATTTTCTTGTCATTTTGTATCTGTTGGGATAGGAAAATTTAAAATTATAGTATATTCCTACCCACCCATGTCTGACCAAATCAGAAAACATTATGCCCAAAATCATAATGATAACTGGTATATTCCATAAAAATCACATGACTTTCACCACAAATGGGTGTATCACTCATCAAACTGCACTGTAATGAAGGGCTTCAATTCCTAAACTTCGGCAAGACCTCACTTTCGTTATACCGATCCATGTTTTATATGAGACGGGCTAAAAAGAGTATCGACATGAGAGTAATGATCAGGGAGAAGATTTCAAGAACTGTCGATGGAGAAAGTAACACCGATGACCTTTCATCAGAGAGAATGTGCGGTCACACCAAGTAAATCAATAACGAGGACTATCGATATAAGAAAAGACTATCAAAGAATACTCTGAAAACCCCCCCGATAGTATAAATCATACCGATGGAGGAATTTGGTAGGACTCTCACCGAGCATCCCGTGGAATGGAGGGAACTAGTGATCATCAGCAGTAGGAAATAATACATGAAGTTTACAATATCTCAAAAGCCCATGTTGCAAGTTATACATTTGAGAAGTTAATAGAAGATCTTTGATTCTATGGACTTATGTTGGCATCAATTGTTTGTTGAAAATTATTCAGTTATTTGGTTGTCTCCAGTTCTGCATTTCCTTATTATTCAAATTGATATATCAAGTATATTTTCAATCTGTCAATGCACATTTGTTGTACTTGTGTGATTTGATTAATTGGTTTCCCTAAAGGAATTAAAATCCTTCTTGTCAGTCATAGTAATCTGGGAGTGTTAATCTAGATCATTAAGTAGAACCATATAATTAGGATTGTCATTATGTCTCCAAGTTGATATTATTTGTTATTCTTGTGCATTTCATTCAATTGGTTCCTTCAAGAAAGGATTAAAATTCCTTCTGGTGAATAACAAGAAATCTGATTTTATCTTTTGGATCATTAAGAAGAGTTTGTCAGTCATTTCCCTGCACGTTTATACAAGTTATAAACTAAAGTATTGTGCCAAACAGTTAGAGTTACTGTCCACAATAAGCCACTGGTCTTTTTCTTCCATTTGACTCTATTTACCCAACAAGGCACTAGTCTTATCTCAATTCATCATTTAAAAACCCTTTATTAGTTAAGCATAGTTGTCAAATTTACCTTGATATTGCTTATACAATTTATACCAATCATCCATCAGTTATTAGATATAGGATTAATTAGCAAGCTCTCATCTATTATACACCATTTACCACTGTAGGTAGATCCATTTACTTTGTCAAAATACTTACACTCAATTTGCTTTAATTCCCAAGGTTCACCCACCTAGGTTTAGCAGGACCTAAAGTGCAGGGAGTCATCAAAAACTCTATCATGTTAGTTCAAAAACGTTGCAAATCTAAGCATAGAGCCTGGCATCCTCTTAGGATTAGCAACCTGCATTTTTGAGACCTAACAAATTGGTGACTCTACTGGTGAGCCAAATAAAGGACCTTAGTAAGAAACTACTCTTTTATAGAGTCAGAAATTTCAAATTTCAAACTGGTAACTCTGCTGGCAAAAAGAATCTGAAAAGATAAATTATAAATTTTTTCCTATTTACAAAATAGGTGGTGACTCTAGAACCTGTTATAACAGAAAGTTAATACCAAATGGATAGTACAAGATCCAAGATGGAAGGGAAGAAATTGCAATCATCTCTACCAATTAGAAACATTCCCAAAAGAAATGAAGCATCAAATTATTCTCACCAAAATAATAACTAGGAGGCTCAAGAGGATAATACAGAACAAGCTATCACAACTCACAATAGTTTTACACCTCTGCATGAATCAAATGAAAATCTCAAAGGACTAACTAATGACATATTGGCAAAATACAGACCTAATCCTCAAGAATAGCTTGAATGTGAAGCACGAGCCATGAGGGAAATTGATCAAAGGCAAGCTGAATATGATTTTAAAATGTCATTACAGCAGGGAGAAGGGGTGAAACATGGATTCTCAAATCAAGAAATGAATGAAAGTCCAAAGAGTATGAGAGGGATGAATAAAGCACAGCAGGATGTGCTTAGGCTCCAGGAAGAACTTGAAATGATCAAGATAGAGGAAATAAAGAGGTTGTTAGAACAAGAGATTCAACAGATAAAGAATAGGACTAAAACAGCTCCCTCAAAATATGTACCTCCACATAGAGGAAACACTTCGAGGAATCCACAGCAAAACTTACACCAAAATATAGGTGGTGTCTCCAATTCACAAGCATCTAGAAGTTATCAAAACACCCTCCCCAAAATTCCTAGACCACCTCCCATACATAACACCTCTCAACATATAGCTAATCCATACCCACCCCCTGGCCAACAGTATTATAGACCACAAAATCCTTATATAAATCCCCACATAAATCCACAACAGAAATATGCTTATCATCATCCTCCAAGTGGATATAATTACTATCCTAACCCACCACCCATGATTTTCCACCTCAAAACCTCACAAACATATGTAGCCAATTTGATCTGACTGGATATCAATTGTATCCATATCCTATGGACAATAATTGGAGAAATATAATTCCCAAGTTCACTGGAAATAGTGCAGTATCAGTTGAAGATCACATTAGAAGCTTCAATGCTTTCGTACAAGATATTGGTATGGACTATGAACATGTTAGAATGAGGTTATTCATGATGTCCCTGACTGAAGATGCAAGAGACTGGTTCAACAGCTTACCTGATGCTTCAATAGGTTCAATAACAGATTTCCATAATTAATTTAAGGAGCAGTATGGTAATCAGTATGCCCCTAAGTTTGCATTGCACGAATTGATAAGCATCCAAAAATACCAAAATGAGTCAGTGTATGATTTCAATCTAAAATTTTCCAAGTTACACAACAAAATACCACATGGATCTAAACTAAAAAAATCCAACAGGATTGAGCATTTATCTAAAAGCATTTGATCCCAAGACAGGGTACGAACTTAGAAATCGGTGCCCTATGACCCTGGCTGAAGCACAGAAAGTGGCATTAACTATTGAGAACAATAGGAAAGCTGTAGGTATGGTTAGCAAAAGAGATAACCCTAGAGCTCCTCAAAGCCCAAACATTCAGCAGACTAAACAAGAAGGACAGCATAGACATGAACGACCTAGGTTGCATGATATGCCATATAATACAAATTGGAAAGATGGGAGACCCATTGAAAATAGCAGAAAGCAACATTATGGCAAAGATACTTCTGACCCTCTGAAAAGAAATGGGGCACATATGGTAGAAGATAAACCTTGGTGTTTGGTGTGCAATTTTCCACACTCACCTGAATACTGTGTGGTGGCTAAAACAGTACAACAAGAAGAAACGTTATATAATTATAACAGAGACAATCACACAATAAACATGATGCAAGATACACCATATTTGTTGAATGAAGACTACTCTTCTACATAGGAAGAGGGATATGAATATGATGTGGGAAATTAGAAACATCATATCAATATGGGAAAACAAGAAATTTTTTCAGATCAGGAGGATGGTTATGAGGAACCTACTTATTATAACAATTTGCCATATGATCAATGGAGAAGGCCCACTAAAAATAAAAGACAAGCTCTTACAATAGCTGCAGTAGCTCAAGCTAAAAATGCCTATAACCTAAGAAACAAGACAATGAATGTTGAACAAGGAACTCCTGGGAGTATCTTTATAAAAGATCAAAATTACAAAAAGAATAATGCAAAATCATCATTCAAAGAACCAGAAAAAGATGATAAAAATAAAATGAAAGATAAATCACAAAATCAAGAAAAAGAACATATAAAGACAAAAAAGAGTGATCAGACTATGGCCCATTCATTTGACATTGCTCATGCAATATCTCAGGTAAAGATATCAGTACCACTCTTGGAAATGATGAAGATAGATAAATACAGAAATACAGTGGTTAAACTGATTTCAGATATACCAAATCAACAACATAAAGGATCTGAGAATAAAACAAACAATGTTCACCAAGAAACATTCCAAATTCCTGAGGTATACCTAGGTGATACCTTGACAAAGAATCCCTCACAAGTGGACCCTTTCTACACTACCTTATTAATCAAAAATGGGATAGTAAGGAACTGCATGATTGATTCAGGCGCAGCCATGAATATCATGCCAATAGCAGTCATGAAAGAACTGGGAATGTGGGTTGACACTATGTTTGGTAGGTGTTATGCAATGGATAATAGATTCATCCCAGACGTTGGCATTATGAGGGATGTGGAAGTAAAACTTGCTTCATACCCTGAAGCAACCTATAACATTGATATCACTGTGGTTGACATTCCACCATATTATGGAATGCTCTTATCAAGACAATGGGCTGCAATGGCAGGAGGGAATGTCCAATTATATTTATCATATGCCACAATACTAGTGGGAGGCAAAGAGATCAAGCTATGTAGGGAGCCAAGATATGAGAACATCATAGAACGCTTGGATCAAAATCAAATAAACTTCTTTTGTGATACAGATTTGGGTGCCTTCAAGGTTGAAAAAAGTTAGCTAGAATTGCAAAATACTGATCCGATACATGTTGAATCTAAGAAAGAGGAGAATGATATGTGGAAGATGTATTTTGATGGTGCATGTAGCAAAATAGGAAATGAGGCTGGACTGTTATTTATCTCACCAGCAGGTAAAACTTTCAAATACTCCTTTGTACTGACATTTGAATGCACAAACAATGCAGCAGAAGACGAGGCTTTGCTTTGGTTTGAATATAGCCACCAAGCATAAGATAAAAAAGTTGGATGTATACGGTGATTTAGAATTAGTTACTTCCCAAGTGAAAGAAATACTTGTCAAAAAACAAGAGGTTGAAACAATATAGAAATGTTGTCTGGGATGATATTGAGTTGTTTGATGCCTTCTCAATCAACTAGATTCATAGATCAAAAAATATCATGGTAGATTTTTTAGCAAATATCACATTAAAAAGGGATGATATCACGTTAGGAGGTATTACAGAAGATGAATTCAAAACCAGACCCACTATCCCAGATAATGTACATAACTGGCAAATGTTTGATAATGATACTGATATAATCAACTTCCTACATTGTACTGATCATTATGAAAACCAAGAGATTGATTTTAATGCGTTTGTAGAAGAACATGATGGGAAGGAAACCCTTTTTGGTCAAGAGATAGTTCAGGTAAAAACAAACAAAATACTTAAGGGACTTATAGCATTGGAAAAGGCATTTGATGGACATGATAGATTTAAAATGAAAGACACACCAGTGGTGCAGAACGACCTTGAAGAAATTAATTTGGGGACACAGGCAGCCCCAAAGAATGTATACATTGGAAAGAATCTTAATCCCAAAATTAGGAGCATGATCATCAACTTACTCAGGAAGTATAGACATGTATTTGCATGGTCATATGATGATTTGAAAGCATATAGGGAGGATCTTTTTCAGCATGAAATACCATTAAAACCATATGCTAAACCATTCAGGAAAAAACAAAGGCCTATCAATCCTTCATTGGCCCCTAAGATGCTTGAAGAACTCACAAAACTAAGAGATGGAGCTATCATTAAACCCATTAGGCATTCTTCTTGGGTTTCTAATTTGGTTCTTGTCAAAAAGAAAAATGGTGATATTAGGTTATGTGTTGACTTTAGGAATCTAAACAAATCTTCTCTTAAGGACAACTATCCCCTTCCTAATATGGAAGCAATATTACAAAAGGTTACCGGGTGTGAACTGTTGTCAATGATGGATGGCTTCTCAAGATATAATTAGGTGAAAGTCAAAGAATCAGAACAATATAAGACTGCATTCACCACACCATGGGGAACATATGTATATTTAAGGATGTCATTCGAGCTCACGAATGCTGGAACAACATTCCAAAGAGCAATGGATGCGGCCTTTGTAGAATTGATTAATAAAATCATGATAGTATATCAAGATGACATGACAACATATTCCAAAAGAGCTAAGGATCATTGTACACATTTAGAAGAAATTTTTATTAAAGCCCTAGAATATGGAATTTCATTGAATCCTAAGAAGTGTCATTTCGCAATAACAGAGGGCAAGTTGCTTGGTCACATAGTCTCAAAAGATGGACTAAGAATAGATCCTAAAAGAGTAAAAGTAATTGACCAAGTTCCCATTCCTAAAAATGTAAAAGCTATACAATCATTTTTTGGTCAAATCAACTTTGTCAGGAGGTTCATATCAAATTTTACAGAAATTGTTAATCCCATATCAAGAATGTTAAAGAAGAACTTAGAAGTAAAGTGGACAACAGAAACAGTGGAGGCATTCGCCACCATTAAGAGGGAAATCAAAGAAGCCCATGTTCTGATATCCCCTGATTTTAGTAAGCCATTCCAACTATTCTCATTTGCCTCATATCATACAGCTGCAGCAGTACTATTGCAGAAAAATGATGGACATGAACAACCCATTTCATTTTTCAGCAAATCTCTTCAAAATGTAGAATTAAAATATGACATAGTTGAGAAACAGGCATATGCATTGGTGAAGGCAGTTAAAGCTTTTAGGCCATACTTGGTGGGAGCTGAAATAATAGCATATGTGCCTAATGCTGCAGTAAAAGATGTATTGGTCCAAACTGAGGTCACAGGTAGAAGATGTAGATGGATCAATAGAATTTAGGAGTTCAATATTGAAATCCAAATCACCAAACTAGTGAGAGGACAAGGTCTTGCTAGATTAATGGCTAAAAATAATCTCGAGGCTTCTCAGATATGTAGTTCTAATGATGTTGATAACAGAAGTTCTAGCCTTGAGCATACTCCATGGTATACTGACATCATATATTATCTAAAGCACATGAAATGTCCTAAAGGGTATGATGATAATAGGAGAAGGACACTTAAATTACAGGCCTCAAAATATGTATTTATTGATGGAGATCTTTACTGGAAGAATAGGGATGGTATTCTACTACTATGCCTAGATGAACATTAGTCAAAACATATCATGAAAGAGTTACATGAAGGTATGTATGGAGGACATTTCTTAGCAAAAACTACATCCCACAAGATCCTAAGGGCTGGATACTATTGGCCTAGAGTTTTTAATGATTCATATCATTACACTAGGAAATGTGAAGCATGTCAGAAATTTTTAGGAAAATTAAAATATCAGGGAGCATTACCCTTGAAACCCATGCAGGTGGAGGCTCCATTTTATCAATGGGGCATTGAATTCATAGGAGAAATTGCAGAAAAGTCAAGTGGAGGGCACAAATGGATTTGAGTGGCGACAAATTACTTCATAAAATGGGTGGAAGCAATCCCAACTAAACAAGCAACAAGCAAGGTGGTGATCAACTTTTTGACGAAGAATGTTATATTCAGATTTGGTACTCCAGTGAGGTTGATTATAGATAACAAAATGTGTTTTAGGTTTGATGAGTTCAAAAATTTATGTAGTACACATGGCATCATCGTGTCCTATGTTGCGCCTTATCATCCACAAGAAAATGGGCAGGCAGAATCCAGCAACAAAAACCTTCTAAAAATTATAAAGAGAATGTTGGAGGGAAACAAGAAAGTATGGGATTCAAAGTTGAGAATGGCTATGTGGGCTGATAGAATTACTATAAAGAGAGCAATTGGAAGATCTCCTTTTGAACTAGTGTATGGAACACAAGCAAGAATACCATTAGAAAATTTCCTACCAGTTTACAAATTTGTTCTTCAGGAAGACTTAAAGATTCCTGAACCAATGAAGGAAAGATTATAACATCTTGCAGAACTTGATGAGACAAGGAGACTAACTCAAAGGTAGAATATCAAGTTGCAATCACAAGTGAAATACCTTTTTGACAAAAAGGCCAAAGATAGGAAATTTGAGATGAATGACTTAGTACTGATGTGGAATACTAGGTGCCAAGAGAAAGGAAAGCATGGAAAGTTTGAAGCTTTGTGGTTAGGTCCTTTTGTTATAACTGGCAAATGAGGTGATGATTCTTACTATTTGCAAAACATGTCTGGAGAAGAGTAGGAACTGCCTATGCATAGGCAATTTCTGAAGCCTTTCTTTTCATAAAATACCAAAATCATGCACAAAGAGAATTAAGTGTTGCCAGTGCATGGACAACCCTTAAATAATTCTCAAAATACTTTTATTCCATGCATAGTAGTCTAGGTTAATCAAAAGAGATTAGGATCTGCCAGTACATGGACAGTCCTATGAATCTCTCAAAAAAAAATTCCATGTACAGTAGTATAGGATCATCCCCGTTCCCCATCATTATCACTTCCATCTCCCATTTTCATTTTATTCATACAATTTTGTGAAGCCGTCATCCCCAATAAATAAAATATATGGTCTACTCCCCCAAGAGATCTAAATTCTTGTTATACCCACAAGGGGTATACATCCCAGACAGAGCCACTGTTGGGATAGGAAAATTTAAAATTTTCTTATATTCCTACCCACCCATGTCCGACCAAATCAGAAAACATTATGCCCAAACTCATAATGATAACTGGTATATTCCATAAAAATCACATGAATTTCACCACAAATAGGTGTATCACTCATCAAACTACACTGTAATGAAGGGCTTCAGTTCCTAAACTTCGGCAAGACCTCACTTTCGTTATACCGATCCATGTTTTATATGAGACGGGCTAAAAAGAGTATCGGCATGAGAGTAATGATCAGGGAGAAGATTTCAAGAACCACCGATGGAGAAAGTAACACTGATGACCTTTCATCAGAGAGAGAATGTGCAGTCACACCGAGTAAATCAATAACAAGGACTATCGGTATAAGAAAAGACTATCAGAGAATACTCTGAAAACTCCCTCAACAATATAAATCATACCGATGGAGGAATTCGGTAGGACTCTCACCGAGCATCCCGTGGAATAGAGGGAACTAGTGATCATCAGCAGTAGGAAATAATATATGAAGTTTACAATATCTCAAAAGACCATGTTGCAAGTTATACATTTGAGAAGTTAATAGAAGATCTCTGATTCTGTGGACTTATGCTGGCATCAATTGTTTGTTGAAAATTATTCAGTTATTTGGTTGTCTCCAGTTCTACATTTCCTTATTATTTAAATTGATATATCAAGTATATTTTCAATTTTTCAATGCACATTTGTTGTACTTGTGTGATTTGATTAATTGGTTTCCCTAAAGGAATTAAAATCCTTCTTGTCAGTCACAATAATCTAGGAGTGTTAATCTGGATCATTAAGTAGAACCATATAATTAGGATTGTCATTTTGTCTCCAAGTTGATATTATTTGTTATTCTTGTGTATTTCATTCAATTGGTTCCTTCAAGAAAGGATTAAAATTCCTTCTGGTGAATAACAAGAAATCTAATTTTATCTTTTGGATTATTAAGAAGAGTTTGTCAGTCATTTCCCTGCATGTTTATACAAGTTATAAACTAAAGTATTGTGCCAAATAGTTAGAGTTACTGCCCACTATAAGCCACTAGTCTTTGTCTTCCATTTGACTTTGTTTACCCAACAAGGCACTGGTCTTATCTCAATTCATCATTTAAAAACCCTTTATTAGTTAAGCACAGTTGTCAAATTTACCTTGATATTGCTTATACAATTTATACCAATCATCCATCAGATATTAGATATAGGATTAATTAGCAAGCTCTCATCTATTCTACACCATTTTCCACTGTAGGTAGATCCATTTACTTAGTCAAAATACTTACACTCAATCTACTTTAATTCCCAAGGTTCACCCGCCTAAGTTTCACAGGACCTAAAGTGTAGGGAGTCATCAAACCCTAAAGGTCAACTCCATCATGTTAGTTCAAAAACATTGCAAATCTAAGCATAGAGCCTGGCATCCTCTTAGGATTAGCAACCTACATTTTTGAGACCTAACAGTATCCTTAAGCTAGATCATCACATTCATTTGAACATACTTTAAGACAAAAAAGAGAGGATGCAGATTCAACCTACAACATAGAATACTTGTAAATACAGGTAAGTATATATATAATTTTATATAAATTTAAATACATGTTTTGATGATATATTAACATTGCTTATATACATAGTTAAAATTGATTTATTGTCATTTTGATATTAGGTGGCCTGAAGAGGCTACATTTTGATGATCTACCACAAGTTTTGGATTTCCTTGAAATGGCATAGCCACATTTTTTAAATATTGTTTTGAGTTGGCATGTATATGCCAAATTTGTATATGTACATACACAATTACTCTACACTTTTATATATAAAAATTGATATTTGATATATTTTGTTCGTTATATGCATGTTTTCCTACTTTGAAACTTAAAATTTGAATGTATAATCACTTTGTCATGTATATTACTGTTAAATTTGGTTGCCTTGGGAAACTTCACCAAATTTATATATATTCTAATAAAATATATCAATTGTGATTGAACATGAGACATACTTTGAATTCTTTGATCCCCTTAAGACATCCTATTAGGACCCCTTAAGCAATCCTGCGAGGACCCCTCCTAGGACCCCTTAATTCATATATATCCCAATTAATTATAACAATTGTGATTGAACATGAGACATGATTTGAATTCTTTGATCCCTTTAAGCAAATTTTGAATTCTTTGATCCCTTTAAGCAAATTTTGAATTCTTTGATCCCCTTAAACAAATTTGTAAAGTAAAAATATTTGAAATGCTTATGTTTTTGCTAACATGTAAATATTTTATTTTTATTTTTTAATCTTTAAATAGTTGCTTAGGTGTAGCACCCTTTATATTAATTAGCAAAAAATATTACATTATATGTTATGCATTTTGATCATCCCATTATCAAGTTATTCCCTAGAATCCCCCAATCTCATTATGTCCACCCAACCTACTTCTTGACTTGCCACACAGTTCAAGGCTTTTGAAACATTTAACAACCTTCTATAGACAAAATATCCATTTACAGCCTTGTAACGTACAGTGAGTAATTACATATTATGTATATTAAACCAAAAAAACACAAAACACATCACGCTTCCCTTGCTTAATCTTCCTCCTCCCGAGCTCGAGTTTGTCTCACCGCTACCACTGTTGCAATCACTGGGAAATCGATACCACAGGCATGATGTGCCAGGATGTTGGCTGCCTCTTCAGGGTCTCTTCCATCATTTTCCACCCAGTCCTCACCCTCGCCCAGACCCCAATTTTGCATGTCCCTAGTGTTGTCATCTAGTGCCAATCCTTCAGCTTCCATGTATCTCCTAACCTAGCCTATGCTAGGCACCTGTACAATGCCAACCATCCTGCCCAAGCAGTTGATGCTCCTTTAATATCCTTCCACTACCTCTCCAGCTCTTTTGGCATCAGAGTTCACACTACAAGGAACTTCCTAACCTCTGCACCTTGGTATCACGTCATGTAGTAGTTTTGTGGCAATCGTGTGAGGAGATTCGCATCCACATTGTTCAGGGCCGCATCAATCTCATCTAGTAGGGAATGCGAGAACAACTTCTGGTACAGAAGCTTTACCTTAGCTTTTTCGACCCCCATGTTTAACAACATTGCCAAGAACATCGTTGTGATGTCCATGTTGACCCTATATCGGTGGTGAGCTAGTAGACATTCTTCCTCCAGTACCTTCTTTATTGCCCATAGCACAAGACGATGAGCCGAAGTGAGGATGGAATTTTGCCTCTTGTCTGTGATCTCCCCACGGAATGGCATTTGTTTTTGGGTGGAATCCAAGTAGATTGGTGTATCCATTATTCACACCTCTCTAGTTCATATTGATCAAAATGAGAATGAGAATGAGTTTCTCACCACCCCCAAGTCATATTTGTAGGCCCCTGCTCTATGTCTTAATGATCGTTCTTTAATAGGTGTACCATTAAGCATGCTACCAAAGATCTTGTAATCTTTTTTATAACAAAACTTTGAGTGGGATCATCTATTCACCATACTTTGCCACACACAGTGACATAGCACAAGTGCTTTCGTCACTCTCCAAAGCTTAATTTCCCATCATTCAAATATGTGATCTCACACTTGCCATAATTGATGCTGCTAATTCACTCAATGTGCGAGATGATCTGTCTATCTTCCCAATACCACATGGAGCCTTTAGATCTAAGACTTCTCCATTGCCGCCTTTGCCAACTCATCAGCTAGAGTGTTGCCTTCTCTATACATGTGGCTCAATCTATAATCTTTGAAGCCTTCTAGTAGTTGTCTGATGGCTCATAGCCACTGTCCTAGGTTCTAGTTTGGTGTGAAGTTTAGCCTGATGGCATTTATTGTTATGAGGGAATCTCCCTCAAGATGAATTTGCTTGACACCCAGTTCATTCCCCATTTGTAGTCCAATCATTGTCACTCTAAATTTTGCCATATTATTTGTCATCACCCCCAATTCAATGGATTTCTCTTCCAGTATACTACCTTGCCATCACAGGCCATGCATCCTACTCCACTCAGGCCCAGGTTGCCCTTCGATGCTCCATCAAAATTTATCTTAATCCAGCCTGACTCCGGAGGCTCCCATTTCACCTCCATCCATTTCACCCTTCCTGACGCCCCTTCTCCATACACTATGGGTATTTTTAATCCTAGGAATTCCTTTACTACCCCATCATCCAATCCTGTGAAGTTCTTCTTTTTGCTCGATCTCCTACAGGTGGCCTCATTAACTAGCTCTATAATGTGGCCTTCAATTTTACTACATAACCTCTCAAAACTTAACTCCTTGTCTTGAAAGGTATACCTATTCTGCTCTTTCCATATCTCCTAGATGAGGGTTGATAGTATGATGCTCCAAATGCTTCCAAAAACTACCTTCATGTGGATTTATGGCCACATGTTATACCACATTTCAATATCCTGGGGAAGCAGGCTAGTGCAGTCATGGTAGGAGGGTTCACAGAATGAACTGTTCAGACTATGTAGAAAGACTAAACATAATGGAAACAACTCAAAGAAATGGAACAAATGTAGATTTAGTCATTCAGTATATCATAGAATTCAAATACAATCTGGTTGGAAACATGCGAGCTTACAATTAGGGCTCACAGACCTAATTACATACATGCACAAGATAAAGCTTTGAAGCTCCTTCACACAAAATCTAAGCTATCAACTATCACTATGTTATGAACTATGTTAACTACTTTCTTAAGGATCTATTACATCAATATATATCAAATCTAGACCAATAGATTCCTCCGCATCAACTAAGGAAGGTCACAAACTCCAATGAAGAGCTGTAACATGTTCACAGATAGGTCAGACCTAAATGCATAGAACACTTCCTCAAATGAATGGAACAATGTGCGGACCCTTGGGGAAGGTTGGTCACAAACCAAAGGACATTGAATGATGTGTCATTAAGATCCACAAGTCAAGGAATGATCTACAAACCTTCTCCTTTAGCTGATTATCTGAGACTATTAGGATGCTCTGCTCTAAGAAAATAATTAACCTTCTGATAGTGATATCTTTCCAGTAACTAATCCAAATGCTCTGAATTCTTGATATGATGTAGATGAATGAATTTAGGTGCTAAGTCCAGATCCACAAGATGTGAAATGCCAATACCAGAACTCAAGCTGAAACTGCTTCTAACTGAACTACTTGAACTAAACTGGGAAAATGAAAGAACTGAAATGCAAACAAACTGAAATGCAAATGTTTTTGGTTAATGCAAGATTGCTCTTGAACCAGGGATGCTCCTACATCAGACATCTAGGGGAGAACCAAGACGGTCCACCTCAGCCTGAGAAATCCATGATGAATCCTCTTATGGTCTTCCTTTCCACTTCACAAGATATTCTTTGTATTGTCTTCCTCTAGTGTTGTGTCCAACTCTGTTGTCCAAAATGTCTTCAATCTATTTGGGGCTTGTTGTGGTAATTGCTTCTTCAAGTTTTCTTCCATGTTGTCACTGAACTCTGCTTCATGATACTGGTATAAGTCTGCAATGTTGAAAATAGGTGATATACCCAATGTCTCTGATAACTCTACTTCATATGCATTTCCTGAATCAAATTTTCTGAGTATCTTACAAGGTCCAAACTTCTTCATCTTCAACTTGTTATATGTCCCAACTGGAAATCTTTCTTTTATCAAGTACACCATCACTTCATCTCCAATTTCAAATTCCTTATGTCTTCTCTTCTCATCTACCTTTTCCTCATACTTACTGTTCATATCCTCCAAATGCTTCTTTACCTGATTATGCACTATCTTCATGTGATCTACAAATTCTTCTGCTTCTGCACTTCTCTTTTCTTCTGTACTGGTGTCTCTCAATTCTGCAACTCCTCTAGGATTTACTCTGGTCACAATCTCAAAAGGTGTTCTTCCAGTACTCCTATTTACTAAATTATTGTATGCAAACTCTGCTTGTGAAAGAATCAAATCCCAACTTCTGGTCTTTTCTCCAACCAAACATCTCAACAAGTTTCCCAAACTCTTATTCACTACTTATGTCTGTCCATCTGTCTATGGATGAAAAGTTGAACTAAATTTTAAATCTGTCTTCATCTACTTCCAAAGTGTCCTCCAAAAATATCCAACAAACTTTCTATCTTTGTCTGAAACTATACTCTTAGGTAATCCATGCAATCTCACAATTTCCTTAAAAAATAGGTCAGCTACATGAACTGCATTAGTTGTCTTCTTACAAGGTATGAAATGAACCATCTTTGAAAATATGTCAACCACTACAAATATTGAATCATGTCCTCTTTGTGTCTTAGGCAATCCCATCACAAAATCCATGCTTATGTCTTCCCAAGGTCTCTCCGGTATTGTCAAAGGTTTATACAATCGAGTATTCTGACTACTCCCTTTTGCAACTTGACAAACTCTACAACTCTACACAAATCTCCAAACATCTTTATTTTTATCTGAGGCAAAAAGTAATTTTCATTCACCAAAGCCACTGTCTTATCAATACCAAAATGTCCTGCCAATCCGCCACTATCTTTCTCCTTGATCAAATTATCTCTCATTGAACTTCTAGGTATGCACAACTAGCTTCCTTTGAACAACATATCTTCTTGAATGAAATAGTCCAACCACTTACTCCTATTTGTCACAATAGGTTCTTTACATGCTTTCCAAGGTTCTACAAAATCAGTGTCTCCCTCATATATGTTCTTCAATTCATCAAAACCCAACACTTCAACTCTCATCTCTGTCAACAAGTTTCTTCTCCTACTCAATGCATCAACAACTTTGTTTGATTTAACACTCCTATGCTTCAACACAAAAGTACAACTCTGCATGAACTCTACCCATCTCATATGTCTCTTATTCAACTTACCTTGACTATTCAAATATTGTAAAGCTTGATGATCTGTATACAACACAAACTCCTTAGGTAACAAGTAATGTATCCACTTCTTCAAGGCTTGAATTATGGCATAGAAATCCTGATCATAAACTGAATATCTTCTCCTTGCATCATTCAAAGTCTCACTAAAATAAGCTACAGGTCTACCTTCTTGACTTAATACTACTGTAATTGCATTTCCACTTGCATCACAATCAACTTGAAATACCTTATTGAAATTCGGTAATGCCAAAACAGGTTGCTCTGTCACTTTTTGCTTCAACAACTCAAAACTTTTTTCTACTCCAAATATCCACTTGAAATCCTTTCTATCACCTCTCATTCTCTCTGTCATAGGGTTACAAACTGAACTGAAATTTCTAATGAACTTCCGGTAGAAACTAGCCAATCCATGAAATGATCTAACCCCTCCAAGACTCTCTGGTGTAGGCCATTCAATAATTGCTCTCACTTTCTCAGGATCCATCTTCAATCCTTCTGTAGAAATCACAAATCCCAAATATACCAACTCTTCCTTCATGAAACTACACTTCTTGATATTTATCAGTAGTTTCTCTTCTCTTAGACTGCAAAACTTGTCTAATATGTCACAAATGTTCTTCTTTTGTTTTACTAAAAATTAGAATATCATCCAAGTATACAATAACAAACTTACCCAAGAATTTCTTCAAGACTTCATTCATCAATCTCATGAAAGTACTCAGTGCATTTGTCAATCCAAAGGGCATCACTAACCATTCATACAATCCTTCATTTGTCTTAAAAGCAGTTTTCATTCATCACCTTCTCTGATTCTGATCTGATGGTATCCACTCTTCAAGTCTATTTTTGTGAAATATTTTGCTCCACTCAAACAATCCATAATATCATCCATCCTAGGCAAAGGAAATCTATACTTAACTGTGATCTAGTTTATTGCTCTGGAATCAGTAAACATTCTCCATTCTCCATCCTTCTTCAGTGCCAAAACTGCAGGTACTACACAAGGACTCAAGCTTTCTCTGATCAAACCTTTCCTCAACAATTCTTGTATTTGTCTATTCAATTCTTCATTTTCTACCGGTGTCATTCTATGTGTTGCTTTGTTAGGCAAACTTGCTCCTAATATAAGATCCATGTGATGACTGATACTCCTTATAGGTGGCAATCCATCAGGCACATTATCTGATATGATGTCTTCATACTCTGTCAGTAACTCTCTTATCTCCTCTGGTTGTGATTCTTCTTTCTTCAATGCTTTAGGCTTCTTAGGAATCAAGGCATAACACATATTCTCATGTCTCAAACCATCCAGAAATTTCCTTCCATCTACCAAACAGATTCTAGCACTCCCACATACCACATCTTTAGGATCATTCTCCAAAGGAATCAAAGTAATTCTCTTTCCATTTGTTGTTATAGTATATGTATTCTTTCTCCCATCATGTATAGCTTTTCTATTATCAAATCCTCTTCCTTCTCTCCTATATCCTTCATTCCCGTATGAATTATAGTTACCTCTGTAATGAAAATTTTTCTTCATTTCTTTGGTAAGCATTGTCATCCTTCTTCAACGGGCTGTCAAACTTGTTCTGCTCCAGATATGATCTGTCTCCTCTAAAATAAGTCCTACTTCTCTAAAATTTACCTCCTCTACCTCTATGTCTCGGATCATGTCTCTTATTTAGCTTCTCTTCAACCTTCAGGGCAAACTGGTATGCTTCCTCCAAAGATGTCATCCTCACCAAACTTAGTTCTTCTTGCATGTTCAATCTTAGTCCATTGATGTATCTAGCCACTTTCTGCTTATTTGCTTCACTATGTCCTATTCTTATGATCATTTTATGAAATTCTTCAGTGTACTCCTTAACAAATTTCTCCTTCTGTGTCAAGTTTTGCAATCTTTTTAGCAGCTCCAACTCATAGTCAGCAGGTATAAACTAATTCTTCAACTTTGTCACCATCCTATCCCATTTTGTAATCTTTTCTTTCCCTCTTCTGTTTCTTTCCAACTGAACTTCTTTCCACCATATAGCAGCATGTCCCTTCAACTTTGTCTTTACAAATTTCACCTTCTCTGAATCTTCAATTTCCTCATATTCGAAGTATTCTTCCATATCATTTATCCAGTCAATTAACTCTTCAGAATTCAAATTACTAGTATAATTCAGCACATCAACTCTAGGTCTCTTTCCAATCTTTGAAATAGCTCGCAACATCTTTACCTGATCTGATTCTTCCTCTTCATTACCTTCTACGGTTTCGCCAGTTTGTTCAACAGATTGAAATTCCTCTTCATCATTGCTTTCAACGTTAGGTCTCAGTGTCAATCCTCTTCGCCTATCTTGTTCAATAGCATCCAATCAAATTTGCATTTTTCTCATCAATTCCATCATCTCATCCATTCTATTAGCCATTGTACCAACAAGAGGAACTCTTCGCCGCGGCATCTTCCTAGGATCAAGTGCAAACTGCCTTAAATTTGGTGATCAGGCTACATGCAATAACTGCCTCTCATCATTACCTTCTACGGTTTCGCCAGTTTGTTCAACAGATTGAAATTCCTCTTCATCATTGCTTTCAACGTTAGGTCTCAGTGTCAATCCTCTTCGCCTATCTTGTTCAATAGCATCCAATCAAATTTGCATTTTTCTCATCAATTCCATCATCTCATCCATTCTATTAGCCATTGTACCAACAAGAGGAACTCTTCGCCGCGGCATCTTCCTAGGATCAAGTGCAAACTGCCTTAAATTTGGTGATCAGGCTACATGCAATAACTGCCTCTCAGATCGGTGATCTGCTTACAACAAGATCTTACAGAATCTCCTTCACCAATTCACTCCAAAGAATCAAACTTTCCCTCTGATACCACTTGGTGTAGTCATGGTAGGAGGGTCCATAGAATGAATTGTCCAGACCGTGCAGCAAGAGTAAACACAATGGAAACAACTTAAAGAAATGGAACAAATGTAGATTCAATCATTCAGTATATCATAGAAGTCAAATACAATCTGGTCGACAACATGCGGGCTTACAATTAGGGCTCACAGACCTGATTACATACATGTGCAAGATAAAGCTTTGAAGCTCCTTCACACAAAATCTAAACTATCAACTATCACTATGTTATGAACTATGTTAACTGCTTTCCTAAGGATCTATTACATCAATATATATCAAATCTGGACCAATAGATTCCTTCGCGTCGGCTAAGGAAGGTCACAAACTCCAATGAAGAGTTGTAACGTGTTCACAGATAGGTCAGACCTAAATGCATAGAACACTTTCTCAAATGAATAGAACAACGTCCAAACCCTTGGGGAAGGTCGGCCACAAACCAAAGGACATTGAATGATGTGTCATTGAGATCCGTAAGTCAAGGAATGATCTGCAAGCCTTCTCCTTTAGCTAATTGTTTGAGACTGTCAGTATGCTCTGCTCTGAGAAAATAGTTGACCTTATGGTAGCGATATCTTTCTAGTAACTGGTCCAAATGCTCTAAATTCTTGATATGATGTAGCTAAATGAATGTAGGTACTAAGTCCAGATCCGTAAGATGTGAAATGCCAATACCGGACCTCAAGTTGAAACTGCTTCTAACTGAACTGCCTGAACTGAACTAGGAAAATGAAAGAACTGAAATGCAAACAAACTGAGATGTAAATGTTTTTGGTTGAAGTAAGATTGCTCTTGAACCAGGGATGCTCCTACATCACAGGCTCTATAAATTTACCTTCTTCATAAAGAACTTCTAGTATTCATTCGCATAAGGGCAAGTCAGAAGGATATGGTTGCCATTTTCATTGTTGCTTTTACAGAGAACACATCATCCTAGCCCTACTACTCCAAATCTAGCCAGCCTATCCTTAATTAGTATCCTCTTCTGTAGCGCCATCCATGTAAAAACCCCCACTTTTGAGAGACAATTCTTATTCGAAATCACCCTAGTTGGCTAGTTTTGCTTGATCATTGTAGCTTCTTTAACTTTGTATCTGCATTTGACCTTATAGGATCCTGTGGCCGATCCACACCATCTAATTATGTCTATTTGGGTTGAGGGAGCAAAGGTTCTATTCTTCAAAATTGCGGCTAGCTCTCTTTTCTGCTCCTGGGGGTCTCAATTTCTTCTAGAGACCTCCACTCCTAAGTTGGTACCCCATCTTGAACTTTTATTTTTCCATACTGGCAAACCTTGCTGCCCCACACTTAGAGGGTCTCATTTTTTATTTCCTCAAGGTTGGGGTAGTTGGCAAGTGTCTCTCCTCCTCCCCATGAATCACTCTAGAATGCCACTCTTTAGACATTTCTGACCTCCCAGGAGACATGCTTTGAGATTATGTTCTTGCATTCTAGAATGTAGTTCCATATTGCAGAGCCCCTGGGTGGATCTGTGATGGTTAGAATCCTTGTGGGTTCATTAGTATCCATATACTTCCTTCTAAGAATTCCAACCCATTTTTGTTCTCCTTTGTCGTAGAGGCTCCACACAAGCTTGGCTCCCATGGCTAAGTTCATTATTGCTAGTTGTCTTATACCTATCCCGCTTGCCTCCTTCGAGGAACAAACTTTATTCCAAGATACCAGGGAGAGTTTCTGGTGCTCCCCTATCCCACTCCAGAAGAATTTACTAAGGATCTGATTAATGGCTTCTTCCATCACCTTGGGGATTTTCAAGCATGCCATGGAGTATATTGGGATGGCAGACATGACCGTTTTCACTAGTAAGAGCCTATCCACTGAGGATAGCCACTTTCCTTTCCAAGTTCCCATTTTGTTCTTGCAACTGTTGACTAGATTATCCCAGTAGCTCTTTTTGTTAGTTCCTACAAAAAGTGGTGTTCCCAAGTAGCGCCCCGGGAAGTTGGCCACCCGTAGATTCAGGATTCTTTCTAGATCCCTTTGGAGGCTGGGACGTTGGGTGTTTAGGAAGAAGACCTTCGATTTCCTCCAATTGATGCCCTGTTTGGATGCCAGATAGTACTCATCCAAGAATGTTTTAATGATTCTTGCTTCTCTTCTACACGCCTCTCCAAACGGGATGGTATCATCTGCAAATTGTTGATGAGTCACATTTTCCAATCCATTTGCTACTATGATCCCCTTCCATTTACCTTCTTTCCTCAGTGCATTGATCCCCCTGCCTAGAGCCTCTGCCATGATGATGAGTAGGAAGGGGGAGAGAGGATCTCCCTGTCTAAGGCCTCTTGAGGAGACAAAGAAGCCATGTGCTACACCGTTAATTAGGATTGAGAATTTTGGTGTCGAGATGTAGCTTTTGACCCATTCCCTCCAATTACCACTGAACCCGAACCTTTCTAGTACTTCCAACAAGAATTATCTGTCCACTAGGTCATAGGCTTTAGTATGTCTAGTTTGAGGATCATACAAGCCTCCCAGGTCTTCCTGGCCAAGTGTATTGCCTCATGGGCTATAATAATTCCATCCACTATTGTTCTCCCTAGGACAAAACCAATCTGTTCTTTTGAAATGATTGAACCTAAAACTTATCTAAGCCTATTGGCTATGATTTTAGGCACTATCTTATAAATTGTGTTGCATAGTGCTATTGGTCTAAAGTCTTACATTTCCTGAGGGTTCTTTTTCTTTGGGATTAAAGCTAGGAATGTGTGGCTAATGGACCCCAACATAGTCATCTTTCTTCTAGATTCCTCTACTGCACTCATGAGGTCATCCCCTACAATCTCCCAAAATTTTTGGAAGAAGTTGGTCATGAATCCATCTGGTCCAGGGGCTTTATCCGGGTTGAGTAGTTTCACTTCCTCTTTCCCTATTTGCTTGAATAGGACCTAGTTCTGTTCTTTTGTGACCACTGTGGGGATTGAGTCAAGTATCTTATCCCTTATTTCTCTTTGACTTGGTGCTTCCTTATTTAGTATTGTTTCAAAGAATGTCACTGCTTCCTTATTGACCTCATCAATAGTTTGTGTCATACTTCCATCCATTCTTTTGATTTCTGTTATTTTATTTCTGCTCCTATTGGCCACTACTATTCTATAAAAGTATTTGGTGTTCCTGTCTCCTTCTTTTAGCCACGTCTCACTAGACTTCTGTCGCCAATAACATTCCTCCCTTTTTAGGATTTCCATCCATTCCTCCTTTAGGGCTTTTTTTGCTTCAAACTCCTCCCTCATTCCATTCCTTATTATGTGCTCATTCAGGGTTGTCATTTCCTGTTCTACTCTTTCCTTTTCCTAGAATATGTTCTTAAAGTGTGTTTTGTTCTACTCCTTTAGCTTGGACTTTATAAATCCCAGTTTCTTGCCAAGTTTGTAAAGGTTGGATTGATTTACAATTCAAATTTCATCCCACCAGCCTGTTGGTAGCTTTAGAAGAGTGTCATCCCTCAGCCACATACTTTCAAATTTGAAAGGGTTACCCCTTGGTGGTTCATCTAGCAGGATTGTCAATTGGACCAAAAAGTGATCAACGCCTAAGAGTGGTAATATGGATGCTTCCACAGGGTTTGCCTGGCCTTCCCAGTCACCAACAAGTAGAAATCTATCCAGCCTTTCTGCTATGTTTGTGAAATCTTTCCTCCTATTCATCCAAGTGAAAATTCCATTCCTTGTTTGCACATCTTTTAGCTGATTATTATCTATGAATTCCTGAAAGTCTTGCTGCACATTTGTGATTCTTTCTAGTCCACCTTTTTTCTCTTCATTGTTTATGGTTGCATTGAAATCTCCTGCTATGATGTTTTTTTCCCCATTGAATCTTAACAAACTAATAGTGATTTACTGCCACTGTGATCTTTTGTCCATTGTAGCAATCAAGCCATACACATTGATATGATAAAATTTCTCATTCCTCTATAGCATTCTGTATCTCATTATTATCCACCTCTTATCTTCCTCCACAATTTCCCCTTCTATCAAGAGTGGGTTCCAAATGATTCCCAATCCCCCAAAAGTGCCCTCTGCTCCACTAAAATGGCCCTTCCATTGTCTCCAACACCTTAGTCTCCTATCACTTTCCTCTTTCACCATTTTGGTTTCCTGTAGTAAGAAGAAGTCTACTTTTGATTAGTCAATTTGGTGCTTGACCAAACGCCATTTGTTAGGGGCATTAATACCCCTAACATTCCAAGTTATGGCCCTCATTTCTCCTCGAGAAGGAATACATCCTTCCCTGATTTGAGTTTCATTTGCGCTGCTGCATTGGCTGCAATTTCTAGTTTTGCTTGGTTTGTCTTTGGCCCTCGCTTGCCACCTTTCTTGATATTTGGTTTTCATCACTTTGATTGGGATTGCTCCAACATCCTTTCCTCTAGTAGAATTTCTTCCTCATCCCCATTCCTCCTTCATCTTCATATTCTATTTCTTCTTCACTATCCTCCAATCTTGAGGGGGGTTCAACCTGCTCCAGATCCCTTAATTCCATTGTCGCCTCTTAAGAAATGCTTTCTTTTGTTTCTCCTGACATTTCTTGTGGTTTTTCTATCTTTTCCTCCCTTTTTGTAGCTTCCTCCTCTATTTATTGTTGGCATTCTATTGGTGTGTTCTCAAATTCAATTGGACTATACACTACCATTTACCAAGACTCTACCCCTCCATAGATCTCTAATAAAGTAGGGCTGGTGTTTTGTTTTTAGATGCAGAGCTCCCCTCTATCCATAAGGATATCTATTAGTGTGTTAAGTTTAACATAGGGATAATTAGTTTTTCCCTTAGGGTGGTTAATTCCTGTATCGGGTAGTTTTCTCACCTGTCAGATATTTCTTACCTTTATAAGGCACTATTGTACAGTATCTAAATCATCTCATCTCAATATATATTTTCATCTCTGGTGAAATAGCCTTGTGTTGCTTCTCTCATCTGTGAAGATCTATTTGCAAGTTGTGATCGTGGGCTTATTGGTTGACATCAACATGGTTATCAGAGCCTTCAACCTGCCCTTTCTTCTGCCATTGAGAATTTTCATCAAATTTTGGTGAGATCGATATTTATATAGCATTTGAAATTTATGAATTTCTATTTCACCATTTTTTTTTATATATACTTCTGATCTATGAAGGGGCATTTCTGCTATGCATTGCCATCTATTTGGGAGGCATTTTTTTTCTCAGTTTCAATGAGGATCGATATGGCTGATGGAGGGTCAGTTTTCTACTGATTAGGTGTGATTTTATCTGATTGAAGAAGGTTTTGATTTCTAGAGGCCATTTTTTATAGCTACTACGGTGGTTTCCAGAAGGGACTATGGCACCATTCACCTGTTTTGAGGCCATTTTTCCCATCACATGAAACCTTTCATCTTTGTTGGGTGTGAATTTCCTATGTAAAGATGGGCTAGAAATCAAGTTGGAGGTGATATAAAACTTAATACTTTATAAAGTCTAAAGAAAAATATTTGTTTAGGGTTTCAAGCTTCTGTGAAGTGGAGGTGGGCCCAATCCTTTTGAAGTTGTCTTTGGGAAATATTATCCCACATTGGTTGTGAGGGGAAGTTTTTTGCTCCTTAAATACCTTTGCAGTGTGGTTGCTTGGTATGAGCAAGACTCTCAGAGGTTTGTGGTGTGCTTTGAGACTTGTGCAAAGATTTGGCTTTCTAGTGGCGCAAGAACCTAGTAAGGAGTTTAATTTTTTGCTCAAATTTTTTTAGATTCTCAACCCTTTTTTGCATTATTGCTTCTTGAAGTATTTTGAGAAGGCTTTATTTGTAGTATTTGGGAGTTCCTGATTGTTGTTGAAGGTTAATGTCCTTGTATTCTTGGAGATTAGTCATAGTTCATTATGGGGTTTTCATTTCATCCTGCTGTGATTATGTTGAAAAGGGGAAATTATAAACAATGGAGAGATGGTATCATAAAACATCATAGATGGCTTCATTTGTTACCACATTTATATAATCTAGTTCCCCTTCCTGGTACTGATAGTAAGAAATTTGCATGGAATTGCAAAAGGGATCATGTCCTAGGAGTTATTGCAATGCATATTGATCATGCCACTTTGAATGCTATTGATCATTTTGAGTATCCTCATATTCTTTGGACTAAAATTTGGGAAATACATGGAGATCATGATACTTAGCTATTCCCAAATGATCCTATTTCAGATTGTTTTGTGCCTCTTTATTTTTCAGATAGGATACCCTATGATTATGCTACTATGTAGGAGTTTGAAGTTTTGAAATACTTTGAATCTTTAGATGAGGATGACAAGGGTTCTTTAGATGCTCCTTCTTCTCCATCAAGGACAGTTGATGTATCTTCACCTTCAATGATTCATTGTGCAGAGTCATTGATTGAGGCTCCTATCATTCTTGTTCAATAGGACCATTCATTTTGTGTTGATGATTCATTAAGCACGTCCAGTGATTCATCACAACCAATATCTCATTGTCTTCCTAATTGGGATTCTTATTTGTCAGACATTGGTTAATTGTTCGTAGAATCTCATATTTTTGAATTGGAAGACACATTTGAGGGTATATCCCTTCTATTTGATGATAGTTGTGGTACAACTGTTGTTAATCCATCTCTATCTTTGGAAAATGTTTAGAATTAGTTTCTAGTAGTACCTTGTTTGTCACCTTCTATTGTGATTGGGCATGTTCCTGATTTGTTCATGGCATCATTTTCCAAGGTCTTGGTGACACATGAGCAGATTTTAGAGACATTTTCATCCTACATTTGGATTTCACTTGCTAATTCCTATCCAGAATGGGAAGCATACCTGCATTTGTACCTGGTTTTGTTTCTTCCAAAAGGAAGACAAGTTGTTTGTTGACATTGGATCATGTTTTGTCTTTAGGCACTTACCATTTTTGCAGGCGATTACACATTGTGGGGGGCCTACATAGTCTCTCTCTTTCCCTCTTATGGGGGGGTCATTGATTGTATATACATGATGTATGTAGTCCTTGGGGTGTGTAATTGAGTCCTCCAACCATGCATTATTTTGTTTCCTTTTCTCTCTTTTGGAGAGGGGTTTTTTCCCACAGGGTTTTTCTCCTTTTCTCTATTTGTGAGAGATTTCTTTTTTTTATTGTAAATGGGTACCTAACATGGTTGTGTAGCTGGGACCCATATTGCATCTTGATTTTGCATAATAATTCTCCCTAAGTTTGCACTTAAGGGGGGTGTTCGTGTGTTAAGTTTAACATAGGGATAATTAGTTTTTCCCTTAGGGTGGTTTTTTCCCGTATCGGGTAGTTTTCTCACCCGTCACATATTTCTTGCCTTTATAAGGCACTATTGTACATTATGTAAATCATCTCATCTCAATATATATTTTCATCTCTAGTGAAATAGCCTTGTGTTGCTTCTCTTGTCTGTGAAGATCTTTTTGCAGGTTGTGATCGTGGGCTCGGTGGTTGACAACAACAATATCCTTTATCATTATGCCTTCTATTGGGTCCTCTTCCTTCTAAACTTTCTCTAGGTTAGGTTTTTTCTATGTTTGACCATCCTTCCTCTCCCCTGTCTACATATAGCTCTAGTTATACCTGTTGGATTTATCTACGTTCACAGAGATCTTGCATTCCAAATTTCCATGTTCCTTCGATTTACACATAGGGCATAGTTTTAATTGATCTTCTCTTAGCACTGTTTGGTTCCATGATCTACCCCCATGAGGATCTCAATCACCTGAGGCAAGTGTTGGTGTGGCATCATTCCTATGCAAATTGTGGCATAGGTTCCCAGGCATCTGTCTTCTGTCATTTTGTCAATTGATATGAGAGTTCCCAAGCTCCTCCCAATTTCCTTGATGAAGTCCTCTTCCCAGTAGTCTATCAGGAGGTTGTACATGTGAATCCATATAGATTCCTCCTTGGATTTGTGTTTCCACGGGTCAAAATTGGGGTGCCAATCAATCATGTGTATTCCTGCACCGTTAAGGTAATGTGGGCCGCTATTAAGTGTTTTCCATTTCTCTACGTTTGATGTGAATTCTAACAAAAAGAATGCATTTGGTAGTGCCATGATCTAGACAATGTTTCCCCACAGTCCCCAACACCACTCTTTTATGCTCTCTATATCTAACCAGCCCCACCCCATTTAACCAGAACCCCAGTCTCCTTTAGCCTTCCTATAGATTTTTCAATTTGATTTTTGTCCAAAGTAACAGATGACCTTAACAAATTAGGGTTTGGAGCCTTACCTCTCACATCTTTGTGATTGTGTAAGGGTTATTCTCCAATCTTTGCCTTTTCCTTTCCTTTCCAAGGAATTTTCATCTGATCTTCCTGTTCAAGCGCCCTCCAGTTGTCCTCCTTGTTTCACCAATTTTCCACAGCATCCCCTTTGGAGACATTATTTTCCCTAAACCACCCATGACACCCTTTCGATGAACTTCTCCATGATGTTGTGCTCTAATTGTTGTTCCTTTGCCATTTCTCCCCTTGCCCTTGAGTCTAGCTTTTCGCATGTCTTTGCACATTCCCTCTCCTTGGCTGCATCCACAGAAGACCTCTCTAGATACCCAATGCCTTCTGCCCATTGCACGACTCCTACCCACGACTTTTGATTTTCCTTTGCTCATTTGATCTAAATTCCAAGTGGCATTTGTCCACCCATCACCCTCTTAGAAAGACCCACTATGGGATGTATTTCCATTCTGAAGTTTGCCCTACTATTGTTATCTCCTCCCTTGATTGCTTGTCATCCTTGACATCACCCCACACCCTCCTTCCCAAATCAACTGCTTTTTTTGGTCTTCTTCACCCATCGCACTTTTTTTCAAGGTGCATGTAAATATTTTATTATTGTTATCACTACTATAAGTAATTAAATTTCATAAATCTAACTATAAGAACCTTAGATAACATTAGTGTTAAATTATTTTTTAACTAGACTAATTTAAATAATGTATGAAAATATTGAAATTTTGATGCAGGAGCATCCCTGGTTCAAGAGCAATCTTGCATCAACCAAAAACATTTGCATTTCAGTTTGTTTACAGTTCAGTTTGTTTCTTTTCATTTTTCCAGTTCAATTCAAGCAGCTCAGTCAAAAGCAGCTTCTACATTTTGATCTGGCATTCTATCACAGTTTCATTTTAGATCTTGAGGAGCTGGACTTAGCATCTACATTCATTCATTTACATCATATCTAGAATTCAGAGATCCGCATGTCAATATCAGAAAGATATCGCTACCAGAAGTTGACTATTTCTCAGAGTAGAGCATCCTGATATTCACTGGCAACCAGCTGAAGAAGTAACTTGTGGAAGCATTTCCTGATCTTTGGAGTCTAATGACACATCAGTCAATGATCTTTGGTTCGTGGTTGACCTTCCCAGGAGATCCGCATGTCATTCCATTCATTTTTTGGAAGTGTTCTATGCTTTTAGGTCTGACCTATCTATATACACATGTTACATCTCTTCATTGGAATTTGTGACCTTCCTTGGCTGACGCAGAGGAATCTGTTGGTCCGAAGATGATATATAGTGATGTAATAGATCCTTAGGAAAGAAGCTAGTGATTGATTCATAATTCTTAGTTTAGATTTTGTGCAAAGGAGCTTCAAAGTTTTATCTTGCGCATGTATGTAATCAGGCCTTTGAGCCCTAATTGTAAGCCTACATGTTGCCGGTCGATCTCTATTTGAATTCTATGATATACTGAATGACTGAATTTGCATTTGTTCCATTTCTTTGAGTTGTTTCCATTGTGTTTAATCTTGTTGCATGGTCTGGATAGTTCATTATGTGAACCCTCCCACCGTGACTGCACCAAGTGGTATCAGAGCAAAAGTTTGAATCTTTGGGAGTGAATTGAGTGAAGTTGGCAAGGGAATTCTGTAAGATCTTTCTGTGGATAGATCATCAAATTGAGGCAGGTTACTTGTGTTGCAACCGATTGTCAATTGTGAGGCAGTTATCCCTTGTAGCCTGATTGCCGAACTCGAGGCAATTTACACTTGATCCTAGGAATAATGCTATCGAGTAGAGTTTCTATTGTTGGAACAATGGCTAGTAGAATAGATGAGATGATGCAGATAATGAAAATAATGCAAATTTGATTGGATGTTGTTGAAGAAGATAGGTGAAAAGGATTGACACCTTGACCTAATGTTGAAAGTGATGATGAAGAAGAATCTCAACCTATTGAACAAGCTGGCAAAACCCTAGGAGGTGATGAAGAAGAAGAATCAGATCAAGTAAAGATGTTGCGAGCTATTTCAAAGATTGGAAAGAGACTTAGAGTTGATGTGCCAAACTATACTGGTAATTTGAACCCCGAAGAATTGATTGACTGAATAAATGACATGGAAGAATACTTTGAATATGAAGAAGTTGAAGATCCAGAGAAGGTAAAGTTTGCAAAGACAAAGTTGAAAGGACATGCTGCTATATGGTGGAAAGAAGTTCAGTTAGAGAGAAACAAAAGAGGAAAGGAAAAGATTACAAAATGGGATAGGATGGTGATAAAGTTGAAGAATCAATTTATACCTGTTGACTATGAGTTGGAACTGTTGAAGATATTGCAAAACCTAAGACAAAAGGAGAAATTTGTGAAGGAGTATACTGAAGAATTTCATAAGATGATCATAAGAATAGGACATAGTGAAGCAAGCAAGGAGAAAGTGGCTAGATACATCAATGGACTAAGATTAAACATTCAAGAAGAACTAAGCCTGGTAAGGATGACATATTTGGAAGAAGCATATTAGTTTGCCCTGAAGGTTGAAGAGAAGTTGAATAAGAGACATGATCAGAGACAAAGAGTTAGAGAAGGTAAATTTCAGAGAGGTAGGACTTATTCCAAAGGAGACAGATCATATCTGGAGCATAACAAGTTTGACAGACCATACAAGAAGGATGACCGAGATACTAATGCATACCGGAGAAATGATAGAAATTTTCATCCTAGAGGCAACTATAATTCATACCGAAATGAAGGATACAGAAGAGGATTGGATAAGAGAACATTCAAAAGTACTTGTTTCAAGTGTGGAAGTGAAGGACATAGAGCATTTGAATGTAATCAGGGTAGCACAAGTAAGAGGACAAAGAACAGTGGAAGAGTAGCCTATGTTGAAGAGGAACCTATTGGATCACCTAGTTCTGTTGATAAACTGGAGGAAGGAGAGTCACTTATGATGAGAAGAGCACTATTTCAAGAAGAAGCAAATGAGGAACCACCGCAGAGGAAGAGTTTGTTCAAGACAAGATGCAAATCTGAAGGTAAGTGTTGTAAAGTTGTAATTGATAGAGGTAGTTCAAATAACCTAGTTTCAGAAGAGATGGTGACTACGCGGAAGTTGGAGAGATTGAAACACCCTAAGCCATATCAGATAGCATGGATTCAGGATGATCATAAGGTACTGGTGAGTGAACAATGTCTGGTGAAATTTCATATTGGGTCTTTTCATGATGAAGTCTTGTGTGATATTATGCCTATGGATGTTTGTCATATCTTGTTGGGTAGACCTTGGCAATATGATAGAAAATCTATACATGATGGGAGAAAGAATGCATATAATTTAACAGCAAATGGAAAGAGAATTACTTTGATTCCTTTGGAGGATGACCCTAAAGATGTAGTATGTGGGAATGCTAGAATCTGTTTAGTAGATGGAAGAAAATTTCTAGATGGTTTGAAACATGAAAATATGTGTTATGCCTTGATTCCTAAGAAGCCTGAAACATTGAGGAAAGAAATTGAAGAACTACAACTGGAGGACATAAAGGAGTTGCTGACAGATTATGAAAATGTCATATCAGATAATGTAATTGAAGGATTTCCACCTATAACGAGTATTAGTCATCACATGGATCTTATATAAGGAGAAAGTTTGAATAACAAAGCAGCACACCAGGTGACACCAGCTGAGATTGAAGAATTGAATAGACAATTACAAGAGTTGGTGAGGAAAGGTTTGATCAGAGAAAGCTTGAGTCCTTGTACAGTACCTACAGTGCTTGCACCTAAGAAGGATGGAGAATGGAGAATGTGTACTGATTCTAGAGCAATCAAAAAGATCACAGTTAAGTATAGATTTCCTTTACCTAGGATGGATGATATCATGGACTGTTTGAGTGGAGAAAGATATTTCACAAAGATAGATTTTAAAAGTGGATACCATCAAATCAGAATCAGAGAAGGAGATGAATGGAAGACTACTTTTAAAACAAATGAAGGATTGTATGAGCGGTTAGTGATGCCCTTTGGATTGACAAATGCACCGAGTACTTTCATGAGATTGATGAATGAAGTTCTAAAGAAATTCTTGGGTAAGTTTGTGATTGTATACTTGGATGATATTCTAATTTTAAGTAAGACAAAAGAGGAACATTTGTGGCATATTAGACAAGTTTTGCAGAGATTGAGAGAAGAGAAATTGCTGATAAACATCAAGAAATGTAGTTTCATGAAGGAAGAGTTGATATACTTGAGATTTGTGATTTCTGCGGAAGGATTGAAAATGGACCCTGAGAAAGTGAGAGCAATTGTTGAATGGCCTACATCGGAGTGCATTGGACAGGTTAGATCATTTCATGGATTGGCTAGATTCTACCAAAAGTTCATCAAAAATTTTAGGTCAATTTGTAACCCTATGACAGAGACAATGAAAGGTGACAGAAAGGATTTCAAGTGGACATCTGGAGCAGATAAAAGTTTTGAGTTGTTGAAGCAGAAGGTGATAGAGCAACCTGTTTTGGCATTACCAGATTTCAGTAAGGTATTTCAAGTTGATTGTGATGCAAGTGGAAATGTGATTGGAGCAGTTTTAAGTCAAGAAGGTAGACCTGTAGCTTATTTTAGTGAGAAGTTGAATGATGCAAGGAGAATATATTTAGTTTATGATCAAGAGTTCTATACCATAATACAAGCCTTGAAGAAGTGGAGACATTACTTTTTTCCTAAGGAGTTTGTGTTGTATACAGATCATCAATCTTTGCAATATTTGAATAGTCAAGGTAAGTTGAATCAGAGGCATATGAGAAGAGTAGAGTTCATGCAGAGTTATACTTTTGTGTTGAAGCATAGGAGTGGTAAATCAAACAAAGTTGATGATGCATTGAGTAGAAGAAGAAACTTGTTGATGGAGATGAGAGTTGAAGTGTTGGGTTTTGATGAATGAAAGATTATGTATGAGGGAGACACTGATTTTGTAGAACCTTGCAAAGCATGTAAGGAACCTATTGTGACAAATAGGAGTAAGTGGTTGGACTATTTCATTCAAGAAGATATGTTGTTCAAAGGAAACCAGTTATGCATACCTAGAAGTTCAATGAGAGATAATTTGATCAAGGAGAAACATAGTGGTGGATTGGCAGGACATTTTGGCATTGATAAGATAGTGGCTTTGGTGAATGAAAATTACTTTTGGCCTCAGATACATAAGGATGTTCAGAGATTTGTGCAGAGTTGTAGAATTTGTCAAGTTGCAAAAGGGAGTAGTCAGAATACTAGATTGTATAAACCTTTGACAGTACCGGAGAGACCTTAGGAAGACATAAGCATGGATTTTGTGATGGGATTCCCGAAGGCATGGAGAGGACATGATTCAATATTTGTAGTGGTTGACAGATTTTCAAAGATGGCTCATTTCATACCTTGTAAGAAGACAACTGATACAGTGCATGTAGCTGACCTATTTTTCAAGGAGATTGTGAGATTACATGGATTACCTAAGAGTATAGTTTCAGATAGAGATACAAAGTTTGTTGGATACTTTTGGAAGACACTTTGGAAGAAGATGAAGACAGATTTGAAATTTAGTTCAGTTTTTAATCCACAGATAGATGGATAGAAAGAGGTAGTGAATAGGAGTTTGGGAAACTTGTTGAGATGTTTGGTAGGAGAGAATTCTGGAAGTTAGGATTTGATTCTTTCACAAGCAGAGTTTGAATACAATAATTCAGTAAACAGGAGTACTGGAAGAACACCTTTTGAGATTGTGATCGGAGCAAATCCTAAAGGAGTTGCAGAATTACGAGACATCAATACAGAGGAAAAGAGGAGTACAAAAGTAGAAGAATTTGTAGATCACATGAAGACAGTACATAATCAAGTGAAGAAGCATTTGAAGGAAATGAACAGTAAGTACAAGGAAAAGGCAGATGAGAAGACAAGACATAAGGAATTTTAAGTTGGAGAGGAAGTGATGGTGTATCTAAGAAAAGAAAGATTTTTAGTTGGGACATATAACAAGTTGAAGATGAAGAAGTTTGGACCTTATAAGATACTCAGGAAATTTGATTCAGGAAATGCATATGAAGTGGAATTACCAAAGACATTGGGTATATCACCTATTTTCAACATTGCAGACCTTTATCAGTATCATGAAGTAGAGTTCAGTGACAGCATGGAAGAAGACTTGAAGAAGCAGTTACCACACATAGCACTGGAGCAGACTGAAGACATTTTGGACAGTAGAATTGGACGCAGCACTAGAGGAAGACAATACAAAGAATATCTTGTAAAGTGGAAAGGCAGACCGGAAGAGGATTCATCCTTGGATTTCTCAGGCTGAGGTGGACCATCTTGGTTCTCCCCTAGCCCCAGCAAAGTGAGGGACTCACTTTTTCAATAACCCTGAATGTCTGATGTAGGAGCATGCCTGGTTCAAGAGAAATCTTGCATCAACCAAAAACATTTGCATTTCAGTTTGTTTGTAGTTCAGTTTGTTTCTTATCATTTTCTAGTTTAGTTTAGGCAGCTCAGTCAGAAGCAGCTTCTACATTTTGATCCAGCATTCTATCACAGTTTCATTTCAGATCTTGAGGAGCTAGACTTAGCATCTACATTCATTCATTTACATCATATCCAGAATTCAGAGATCCGCATGTCAATACCAGAAAGATATCGCTACAAAAATTTGACTGCTTCTCAGAGCAGAGCATCCTGATATTCACTGGCAACCAGCTGAAGGAGAAACTTGCGGAAGCATTTCCTGAGCTTTAGAGCCTAATGACACATCAGTCAATGATCCTTGGTTCGTGGCTGACCTTCCCAAGAGACCCGTACATCATTCCATTCATTTTCTGGAAGTGTTCTATGCTTTTAGGTCTGACCTATTTGTATACACAAGTTACATCTCTTCATTGGAATTTGTGACCTTCCTTGGTCGACGCGGAGGAATCTGTTGGTCTGGAGATGATATATAGTGATGTAATAGATCCTTAGGAAAGCAGCTAGCGATTGATTCATAATTCTTAGTTTAGATTTTGTGTGAAGGAGCTTCAAAGTTTTATCTTGTGCATGTATGTAATCAGGCCTTTGAGCCCTAATTGTAAGCCTACATGTTGTCAGCCGATCTTTATTTGAATTCTATGATATACTGAATGACTGAATCTGTATTTGTTCCATTTCTCCCTCATACATGTTCTTTAAATCATCAAAACCCAACACTTCAACTCTCATCTCTGTCAACAAGTTTCTTCTTCTAATCAATGCATTAGCAACTTTGTTTGATTTACCACTCCTATACTTCAACACAAAAGTATAATTCTACATGAACTCTACCCATCTCATATGTCTTTGATTCAATTTACCTTGACTATTCAAATATTGCAAAGCTTGATGATCTATATACAACACAAACTCCTTAGGCAACAAGTAATGTCTCCACTTCTTCAAGGCTTGTATTATCACATAGAACTCTTGATCATAAATTGAATATCTTATCCTTGCATCATTCGACTTCTCACTGAAATAAGCTACAGGTCTACCTTCTTGACTTAACACTGCTCCAATGACATTTCCACTTGCATCACATCCAATCTATCTATATACACATGTTACATCTCTTCATTGGAATTTGTGACCTTTCTTGGCCGACGCGAAGGAATCTGTTGGTCCAGAGATGATATATACTAATGTAATAGATCCTTAGGAAAATAGGTAGCAATTGATAAATAATTCTTAGTTTAGATTTTGTACGAAGGAGCTTCAAAGTTTTATCTTGCACATGTATGTAATCAGGCCTTTGAGCCCTAATTGTAAGCCCGCATGTTGCCGGTTGATCTCTATTTGAATTCTATGATATACTAAATGACTGAATCTGCATTTGTTCCATTTCTTTGAGTTGTTTTTGTTGTGTTTACTCTTGCTGCATAGTCCGGATAGTTCATTCTGTGAATCCTCCCACCGTGGCTGCACCAAATTTAATTATAAAATATGGTCTCATAAGGATAACTAATTTGTTCAAGTTAAAATGCATAAATGTACATGTGTAAATTACTAAAACAATAATAGTCCATAAAATACTAAAATTAATAAATTCCATGAAACAATATATAATGTCCATGAAAATACTGAAACATATATATAGATCTAGTCCACATGTGAAATACTGAAATACTGAAACATGTACATATAGAGTCCATGAAATACTGAAACATATATAGATATAATCCATGAAATACTAAAATATTGAAAAATGTATAGAGAGTATGTATGTAATGTACTGAAACATATATAGAGTCTATGGAATGTACTAAAACATGAAATGTACTAAAACATATATAGGTCTAACTCATATCATCCCTATAATCAAGAAACCTCTTCACTCCACATGGACTAGGATAATCTGAATCAGTCTGTACAAGAGAAAGAAACTTGAAATCAGATTTAAAATGTTTAAAAATGATTTAATTCATTTTAATTTGTAAAATCATAAAAAATACCGTATGAGGCTGCTCATCTCCTATGATGACCTGCTCTGCTACAGGACCTGTCTCATGCTATAGAAGAAAAAGAATTTAACACATGAACATATATTTAATTGAAACTTACTTTAAGTCATTCACAATGTATATTATAATTGACTTTAAATATACTCTAAATTTTAAATTATACCGTATGAGGATGCTCATATCATCTATCATCCTGCTCTGCATGTGTTGTAGATGGTATGGCATCAGTAGGACGAAAAGTGTCACTAACAAAGTCCTACAAGATCATTTATAAAGCACATGTGTAGAAATTAGGTTAAAACATATATATTCACTTGTGTACCCAATTTATGTTTTAATCTATTTAAAAGACCTACATATTATGCACACATAGAAAATTTTTTAAACAACCTAAAATGCAGCTGACTCCTGAAATTGACTTGGATCATTCGAGTGTGCAATACCCATCCTTATGGTTGTGCCAAACTACATAGACATATATTTTTAATAAAAGTACATGCACGTTTGATCTAGTGAATTCAAAATACAAAATCCTAAGTGGCTCATGCGAGACACCTGACAATGGAGGAGCGCTCGACACAACCTATGGTGGATCCGATGTGGAAGTCAGATTACTTCCCTAAACCAGCATAAATATTTAACACATGTTCAAGACTGAATTACAAATTAAAATCAAGTTAAAATTATTTAATATATATTTAAAAAATCAATCAAAATACCCCAAATGGGTGGCTGAAATGCACAGGTGTCAACACAAAACAAAATTGATTAAAAGATGTTGATGTCCCTGTGGCCATCATCTACACCAAACAATTTGATCGTTAAAATATTACAATTTAATTGATATATGTTCATTAAAAACACGTGCTTAAAATTGTTATAAATTCAACATGTGTACGTATATATATACCTATGTCGAATGATCTATAGGGTGATCCTCAGCAATTAGAAAATTAATAAATGAACCGTTATCATCAGATGCTCCATGTGCAGATGAAGTGGGTACAACCTGATCAAGTCCATAACATAATTGATTACAACTCATACATGTAAGCACAAAAATCACGCACAGCCTCCACGAGGACCCCTATGACGATTCAAATCCTTGTCACGTACATGTAAGCATGAAATAATGTCCTCTAAGTAGCAAACCTCTTAATGACGTGTCTTCTTTCTTGTCTTGTGTTGTTTCCTCTTTATCAATTTCTCTCTCTCTCCCTGTTTGTGACGCTTTTCGACACTTTTTGCGACACTTGTCGATTTACATTTTCTGACCTTTCAACCTTGCTCCTAAGCTTTGTAATCATCTTGTAGGTGAGTTTTCACCTTTCCCCTATGTTTTTCATCCTCTACACCCCCTATAAGCCTTCTAGAGGTCCCCCTATCCATCTCCCACTTTTGGTTTTCAGTTCTGCTCAACCTATCCAAATCTCCCCCTATTATTTCTAGATCTCCCTTAGGAGATCTTGCAGGTGCAAGTGGAGATTTGGATTCTTGCACATGGCTGACCTGTTTTCGGAGGTAGAACACCTCCTTTTCCTCTCTTCTTCCATTTCCCACCCTGCAGTTCTTCAAAAAACCCTGTCATGCCTGGATCTCCCCCGGGCAACCCTACTGACGAAAGGGGCGACCTTGTCGTGTTTCCAGCCACAGAAAAACTTGAGTTTCTCACTCAATTTAGCTTTGTTTTCGCCCATTTTTCTTCTAGTTCGCATGATTTTTGATGCCTAATATGGAGTTGACTATTTCATGCACCCACACATGCATAATTAACTCCATTTAATCTAAAACTAACAACTCAATCAATCTCATGCATCCTTTCACCTCCAATTCCTCTTCAGTGATAAGCTATTATTGATTTATCACTCCATAGTTAGCTAAGTTCACTAGGTAATCAACCTTGTTAACTCCCCAATCAATCGTTGTTAACTCATCAATCAAATGAGTTAACTTATCAATCAATCCCATTCTTCAAACCTATAAATACCCCCCTCCCTTAAGCACAAAGGGAGGAAAATTTATTAGGCACACAGCTCTTGCCAGTTTTTGCTCTCCAAATCAACATCCTAATGCTCTTACAGGATGAAGGCGTTGCAAATATGTGTCTAATCGGTGTTGTCATTGATGTCAACATATCCTTGTTGTCATTAGTGTCAACTATATCCCATTCTAGAAGACTTGTATGTTGAGGATATTGAGAAAATTAGCCCCTCTGGAAGAGACAAGTGAGTTACATATCTCTTTGTCAAAGATAGATAAGATAGTGCAATTCAATGAAGTAGATTGATCCGCATTCCCAGTAGGATGAAGTTCAGATTCTGTAGATTAAAGGGTTTGTAGATGATTGTCTTAAGTTGCTCTAGTCAAGATTTGAGAGGTCCGCATGGCGAATTGGTGAAGTTATGGCCATCTGAGTAGAACCGAGTTTTTCAGTTGTTCAGAGGTGACAGATGTTAGATTTGGGACATACAACTGAGAGGGGGTGGGTGAATCAGTTGTTCGAAACTTTCTTCCAATTAATCACTTTAAATTCTTTTCTTAATCCAGTAGCATAATAATAAATCAACCATGGAAATGTAATGCAACAATTCAAGAGCAGAAACACATTAACACATATGACACCAAGATTTTTGACGTGGAAAACCTGGTTAAGGGAAAAACCACGGGGTGACTAACCCAAGATTGTATTCTTTGTTAGAAGAATAAAAAGAACAAAATGGCACATGCCAATTAGGGCTCACTACCTGAGCACACTACTCACAAGAGGCTCACTGCCTACAGGAGACACACTGTCTACAAAATAATAAGTGTTACATACTTGAACTAAAGAATAGCATCTTCACCATGCTTGAGTCAATTCCATTTAAGCCCAATACTTCTGCTCTACCTTTCGCTTTCCTCCTTTCTACCACACTCTCATCTCCACAAGTCACCCTATGAAATGACTTTATAACTCCTTATTTATACAAGACATCGACTTAGGAATTATCATCCAAGTCAGCATACATTACAGAGCAAGTACATAAATACAACATGACTTATTACAAAAAGACTTCACACGGATCAACACACTGTCGGCTACACAGATCTGAGACTTCAATCTTTCTTTGGGAACACGCCATTCTTCACAGGACACCTTCCAGATCATCTGCATGATGTGTAACTCATCCGGTCGGCCAGACTTAAGAAGAACACCATCATCCTGAAGTAAATCTTTAATTACGAGATCAATCCAAAGACCTCCACAAGCTTGCCTGAGACATCAAGAACATCCACACTACTTCTTCTTACTGAAATCATTCTCTCCTTCATCTGGAACCTCAAGAACATAGTCTGTCATCACTGTCATATTGGAATAGATGCTTGCGGACCTCCAGACCATAAACCAATTGAGTTGTCACTTCACATTGACTTCCTAAACACTCCACCAAGTCCACATAATAGGATATTGCATTTCTGGATCTCACCGAACCTATCTGTATCACTCTATCACCTCTGAACATCTGCCAAAACTAGTTTTACTTAAGTGGCCATAACTTCTTTAGATCTTCATGTGGACCTCTGAGATTTTTACTGAATCATCTTAAGACACATATATACAAATCCTTTGAAGCGCACCCTTTGATCTTCATCTTAACTAGGATCTTTACCTCACTGTCTTTACTATTCTTCTCTATTTTTTATTAGGACTAATTTTCTCAATATCCTCAGGACACAGCTCATCCAATCCTTATCATCAATACAACAGGAGTATGTTGACATCAATGAGAACACCGGTTAGGCTCATACTTGCAACAATCTCCCCCTTTGTCATTGATGGCAACATATGATGTGAAAAACTATTTTAACCATCAAGACAAGAACTTCTCCATACTGTCACATCTCCCCCTATCAACAACAACCACTCACATGTCTTCTCTTCTTTTACTGCTCCCCCTTTGATCAGCAACCACTTGTTTTTCACATGTCTTCTCTCCCCCTTTGACATTAATGGAAATGCTCACATACTTGCATTACTTCAAAAATATATTAGCTACTCCCCCTGAGTAGCAGCTTCCCATCATCAATCTAGACCACAAGATATGACTGTGAGATCCACCGAACTGATGCACATTAGTGCACCTTAATTTAGAACCGGAGGGGTAATAACCCCTAACTTCTCCCTGAGATACTCAAAAGAGTCCTTAGGTAGAGGTTTAGTAAAAATATCTGCAATCTGATCCTTGGAAGGCACAAACTCCAATCTGACTTCATTCTTGTTCACTTGCTCTCTCAAAAAGTGAAACTTGATGGATATATGTTTAGTCTTTGAATGCAACACTAGATTCTTTGATATGTTTATTGCACTTGAATTATCACAAAAGATTGTGATAGGTTCCTCATACTCCACCCATGCATGTCTCTTAGCATTTGCTTCATCCACAATACTTGAGTGCAACTACCTGCTACTGCAACATATTCTGCTTCTGCAGTGGACAGAGATATTGCCTCTTGTTTCTTGCTCAGCCAAGAAACCAATCTCTTCCCCAAAAAGAATGCTCCACCACTGGTACTCTTCTGGTCATCCACATCTCCTGCCCAATCTACATCAGTATATGCATGAAAAGAGAAATTATGATCTCTAGGATACCACAACCCATACTCAACTGTCCCTTTCAGATATCTAAAAATTCTTTTGATTAACATGACATGAGATTCTCTAGGATCAGCTTGGAATCTAGCAACAAGACCAACAACATTCATAATGTCAGGTCTAGTTTGAGTGAGATACAATAATCCTCCAATCATTGACCTATACTTTTACTGATCAACCTTAGGAGAGTCATCATCTTTTTTCAATTTGCATCCGGTTGCCATGGGAGTATTCATTGGTTTTGAGTCTTCCATCCCAAATTTCTTCAACAATTCTTTCACATATTTGGTCTGAGAAATGAAGATTCCTTTCTTTGTTTGAGTGATTTGCAAACACAAGAAGAAATTCATTTCCCCAAACATGGACATCTCAAATTCACTTTTCATTTGATTTGCAAAGGTTTTGCACATACTATCTCTTCCTCCAAAAATGATATCATCAACAAACACTTCAACAATCAAGATATTTTCATGATCAATTTTGAAATACAAATTACTGTTAGTAGTACATTTGTTGAAACCAATCTTCAAAAGGTGCTTATCCAATCTCTCATACCAGGCTCTTGGGGCTTGCTTGAGTCCATACAGTGCTTTCTTCAATTTGTAGACCATATCACCACGATTAGATAATTGAAATCCATCTGGTTGCTCAATGTAAACTTCTTCTTCTAAGTCACCATTTAGGAAGGTAGACTTGACATCCATTTGATATACCTTGAAATCCTTGAAGGCAGCAAAAGCAAGAAATAATCTGACTGCTTCAATTCTTGCCACCGAAGCAAAAGTTTCTTCAAAATCAACACCTTCTACTTGGGAGTAACCCTTGCAGACCAATCTGGCTTTGTTTCTAACTACTTTACCATCTTCATTTAGTTTATTCCAGAAGACCCATTTGGTTCCAATCACATTCTTATTTTTAGGTCTAGGAACAAGATCCCAAGTGTGATTTTTCTCAATTTGCATCAGCTCTTCCTCCATTGCTTTACTCCAATTTTCATCATTGCAAGCTTCATTCACTGTTTTAGGTTCAATCTTTGAAATCAAACAATACTCTTCTGAATCTTGAGCAATCCTTCTTCTTGTTTGTACACCTTTGCTTTTATCACCTATGATATGATCTTTAGAGTGATTCAGTCTTACATACTTGGGAACTTTGGGAGTTTCTTGCACTTGTAATTCTTGAACAGGTTCATTCAAACTTATCTCTTCTTCCTGATTTACCGAATCAGTCTGAATCTAAATTTTAGAGGGAGCTTGGACTTCTTGAACAAACATATTATTTTGATCATCTTCATCGTATTCATAAAACCTTGAGGGTTTTTCAACACCTTCATCAACCTTCACATTTGTACTTTCAACAATCTTCCTTAATTTCTTGTTATAACACCAATATGTTTTTCTTTGAGTAGAATAACCCAAGAATATTCCTTCATCACTTCTAGCATCAAATTTTCCTAGATCTTCATCTCTTTTAATGTAACATTTGCTACCAAAGACTCTGAAATACCTCATAGTGGGAGTGATGCCAAACTAAAGTTCATAAGGAGTCTTACTGGTATTGCTTATGATTTGTACTCGATTGAGAGTATAGACTACAATGCTTACAACTTCTCTCTAATAGATTTGAGGAACATTTGCTTCCATCATCATGGTTCTAGATGCTTCCTGGATGGTCTGGTTCTTTCTCTCCACTACTCCATTCTGCTGTGGAGTCTTAGGAGCAAACAACTATCTTTTTATTCCATGTTTCTCACAGAATTCTATGAACTCACCGGATGTGAATTCTCCACCTCTATCAGACCTCAGACATTTTAATTTTAATCCAGTTTCATTCTCTACCATAGCTTTGAATATTTTGAATTTCTCAAGAGCTTCTAATTTCTCTTTCAGAAAAGTCACCCACATCATCCGGGAATGGTCATCAATTAATAACATGAAGTATCTATCACCTTGCACACTCCTGATTCTTGCCATACCACATAGATCAGTATGAACTAAGTCCAATAATCTGGTAGAAGATTTTTCCTTGCTTTTGAATGAGACTCTGCTTTGTTTACCCAACTGACATTCCTTGCACAAACTATTGGTAGGTTTTACCAATCTTGGAAGATCTCTTACAGCCTTAGTGTTGCTTATCTTGATGATATTATCAAAATTCACATGACACATTCTCCTATGCCACAACCAACTTTGATCAATTTGAACAAATAAGAAACTTTTACCAGTACCAACCAAGTGGAAGATATTACCTTTAGTTTGAGTACCGGATGCAATCTCTGTTCTAGAAGTTTCAAAGATCTTGCATTTTCCATTTTTGAATCATAGCCTTTGTCCACCAACTATCCAACACTGAGAAGAATGTGCTTCAGGCCTTCAACATACAGTACATTACTGGTTTTGTTCTTTCCATCAAAAGAAATAGTTCCTCTACCCTTGATTCTGCCAACAGAATTATCACCAAATTTTACCACTCCTCCTTCATACCGTTCCAAATATATGAATTTATTTTTTTTCACCTGTCATATGGTAAGAGCATCCACTGTCAATGACCCAATCATCCTTTTCTTCAACTTGGGCAGCCAGAGCTCTTTCTACAATTTTATGATTAGCAGATTCAGAAGGTATTGGATCTTCTTCCTTGATGGCAATAAACACCCAGTCACTTTCAGATTTGTTTCCTATTTCTGATTCATCATCTGTTACTCCATCATCATCATCTTTATGAACAAAGTAACATTTCTTTTGGAACCTTGATCTATTAGGATTTGATCTTGAAAATCTTTTCAGACATCTTGAGGCAAAATGACCAATCTTATTGCAGTTAAAGCACTTAAAAGGTAATTTCCCTTCATACTTACTGGATCCTCTTGGCAGTCTTTTTACAATAAGAGCTTCAAGTTGAGAAGCTTCTGCTTCATCTTCTTCCAAGTCTTTTCTTTCTTTCTCATACCATGATAGTTTCTTTAAAGAGTTCTCTCTCGCATCAAACTTTTGTTTTCCTTTAACAGAGGCACTAACTTTGAATGTAGATTCAGTCTTGGGGGGCATCTCCAAACTTAGTCAATTCAAATGCAGCCAATTTACCAACCAATTGATCTCTTGTGATACCTGAAATAGATATGAATTCTTCAATAGCAGCAACCTTGTACTTGTAAGAATCAGGAAGAGACCTGAGAACTTTGCCAACAATCTCATCTTCATCCAAGACTCCACCAGCACATCTAACACCACAAACAAGCTCATTTACTCTTGGCATAAAAGTAGTGATATTTTCATCTTTTCTCATCTTTAGATTTTTGAATTTTCCTTTGACTTTGTAGGTTGGCACATTTAACATACTTGTCTCCTTCATGCAGAAGTTCCATTTTTTCCCAAATCTCAAAAGAAGTTTGTAGATTAACAACATTTGTCAGCTCTGAATCAGACAAGGCACTTAGAAGAGCTTCTTTAGTCCGTAGATTGTTTTTAGCATCTCTGATTTCATCTAAGGATTTAGGACCATTCTGTGGAGTAGTATACTTCTTTGAAGCCATGATCCAATATTGCATTCCATACATTGCAAGTGATATTCCATGAGACTTTTCCAAAGAGTGAAATTGGTTCCATCAAACCTCAGACTATCCTTCTTGTAGGACGACATTCTGGATCTCCTCAAGTGGTTAAGCTCTTTTAGAGGAACTTGGCTCTGATACCAATTGTTAGATTTGGGATAGACAACTGAGAGGGGGGGTGAATCAGTTGTTCGAAACTTTCTTCCAATTAATCACTTTAAATTATTTTCTTAATCCAGCAACATAATAATAAATCAACCATGGAAATGTAATGCAACAATTCAAGAGCAGAAACACATTAACACATATGACACCAAGATTTTTGACGTGGAAAACCTGGTTAAGGGAAAAACCATGGGGTGACTAACCCAAGATTGTATTCTCTGTTAGAAGAATAGAAAGAACAAAATGGCACATGCCAATTAGGGCTCACTACCTGAGCACACTGCTCACAAGAGGCTCACTGCCTACAGGAGACACACTGTCTACAAAATAATTAGTGTTACATACTTGAACTAAAGAATAGCATCTTCACCATGCTTGAGTCAGTTCCATTTAAGCCCAATACTTCTGCTCTGCCTTTCTCTTTCCTCCTTTCTACCACACTCTCATCTCCACAAGACACCCTATGAAATGACTTTACAACTCCTTATTTATACAAGACATCAACTTAGGAATTATCATCCAAGTCAGCATACATTACAGAGCAAGTACATAAATACAAGATGACTTATTACAAAAAGACTTCATGCGGATCAACACACTGTCAGCTACATAGATCTGAGACTTCAATCTTTCTTTGGGAACACGTCATTCTTCACATGATACCTTCCAGATCATCCACAGGATGTGTAACTCATCCGGTCGGCTAGACTTAAGAAGAATATCATCATCCGGAAGTAAATCTTTAATTACGAGCTCAATCTTCAATGCGGACCATCAACATGAACTGGACACAATCCAAAGACCTCCACAAGCTTGCTTGAGATATCAAGAACATCCACACTACTTCTTACTGAAATCATTCTCTCCTTCATCTAGAACCTCAAGAACGTAGTCTGTCATCACTTTCATATTGGAATAGATGCTTGCAGACCTCTAGACCATGAACCAATTGAGTTGTCACTTCACATTGACTTCCTAAACACTCCACCAAATCCACAGAACATGATATTGCATTTTCGGATCTCACCGGACCTATCTGTATCACTCTGTCACCTCTGAACATCTACCAGAACTAGTTTTACTTAAGTGGCCATAACTTCTTTAGATCTTCATGCGGACCTCTGAGATTTTTACTGAATCATCTTAAGACACATATATACAAACCCTTTGAATCGCACCCTCTGATCTTCATCTTAACTAGGACCTTTACCTCACTGTCTTTACTGTTCTTCTCTATTTCTTATTAGGACTAATTTTCTCAATATCCTCAGCACATAGCTCATCCAATCCTTATCATCAATGCAACAGGAGTATGTTGACATCAATGACAACACCAGTTAGGCTCATACTTGCAACAACAGAGTGACATAAATCTGGTCCGGATTGATCTGCATTGGAATATTATGATATGTGGATCTAGAGGTGTGTTTGGGACATTGGTGTGTGTCCTCAACTCAAATGGTTCGTGGTTTGGAGGTCTGCAAGCAATCTTTCTAGTGTGACAGTCATGACAGTTGGTGTTCTTGAGTTCCTGGATGAAGGTGCAAGTGTTTCTGGTGATCTAAGGTGGTGCAGTTGTTCCTGCTGATTTCATTGTGCTTGTGGTGGTCTCTGGATTGAGTTCCTATTATGTTGGTGATCCGCATTAAGGTTTGAGCTCATGGTTGAAGATTTCTCCTTGGGTGTTGCTATTATTTCCAGTCTTGGCCGACCGGATGCTTTGTGCATATTACGGATGTTCTAAGAGAGGTTCTATGAAGTGTAGCATGGTGTTTGAGGAAGATTTGGATCCCAACTATGATTGGCCAACAGCATAGTGATTTGCATGTTTGTAGTGTTAACCTTGATGTTTATTCCAAGGTTGATGAAACATATAAATAAGTATAGTTGAGTTGTGGAAAATCATCCTTGTGCGAAAATGACAAGATCATAAGAAAGGAAAAAAGGCAGAGCAGAGAAGAGGAAGAGCAGAAGAGAAGGAGTAGTAAAGGATGTTGAGTTAGCAAAGAAGTATTTAGGGGGCAGAGCAAAAGTATTGTGTGCATCAATGGAACTGACCTTTGCATGAAGAAGATGTTGTTTTCTAGTTCAAATATTTTTGTGATAAACTTATAAAAATCTCTGTAGGTAGTGAGCTCTGGGTAGTGTGCCCTGAAGGCATGTGCCTTCCCCATTTTCTATTCTTTTAACAAAGAATAAATCTTGTGGGTTAACCCCCACCGTGGTTTTTCCCTTAACCGAGTTTCCACGTAAAAATCTTGGTGTTATGTGTGTTAATCTTGTTTCTACTCATGTGTTGTTGATTCATGCTTTCATGGTTATATCAGTCATTTGTTATTAAGTAGCAAAGAAAGTTTAAATTATAACAAAGGATAAAAGTTTGGTGACAACTGATTTAGCCCCCCTCTCAGTTGTCTGCCCTTATTTCAGCAATTGGTATCAGAGCTAGTTCCTCTAAAAGAATCTTGACCGCTTGAGGAGATCTAGGATGTCGACTTACAAGAAGGATAGTGTGAGATTCGATGGAACAAATTACTCTCTTTAGAAGAGTCGCATGGAGTGCCACTTGCAATGCATGGGTGATGCTTACTAGTTAATAACAAAGGATGAGTATAAACCTATGGAGAAAGGTCCCTTAACTCCAAATCAACTCAAAGATGCTGAAAACAACATTCAAGCTAAAGAAGCTTTGCTGAGTGCCCTAACTGATACAGAAATGACAAATGTCCTGGAATTGAAATCTGCTCATGAAATCTGGAAGAAGTTGGAAACTCTGTATGAAGGTGATGAATATGTCAAATGTTCTAAGTTACAGAGCCTGAAGGGTAGATGTGAAAATTTGAGGATGAGTGAAGATGAAAACATCACTTCCTACATGCAGAAGGTGAATGAACTTGTTTGCAGTATCAGGTGTGCTGGTGGAACACTGGAGGAATCAGAAATAGTTGGCAAGGTGCTTAGATCCTTACCTACTTCATCCAAGCATAGAGTTGCTACTATTGAGGAAATCAGAACTGTGACAATTGTTACAAGGGATCAGTTGGTTGGCAAGCTTTCAACATTTGAAATGAGTGAGTTTGGTGATTCTCTTCCTAAATCTGAATCTGCATTTAAGGCCAATGTTTTTGGAAAGCAAAGATTTGATCTAGGTGAAAGCTCTTCAAGAAGACCAATCAGAATTGAGAAGGCAAGGAAGGATCTTGAAGAAGATGAATCAAAGTTTGAAGAACTTGAAGCTCTTTTTGCCAAAAGATTACCAAGAGGATCTGGTAAGTATGAAGGAAAATTGCCTTTCAAATGTTTTTCTTGCAATAAGATTGGTGATTTTACTTCAAGATGTCTGAAGATGGTTTCAAATCCAAATCCTAACAGACCTAGGGTTAAGAAGAAATGCTACTATGTCCAAGAAGCTGAAGAAGGAGTCACTGATGATGAATCTGATAAGGGAAGTATCTTAGGAAATGAATGGGTGTTCATTGCCATCAAAGAAGAAGATCTGGTGTCTATTGAATCTGCTAGCTATGTGAATGTGGAAAGAGCCTTGGCTGCTCAGGTTGAAGAAAAAGATGAATGAATAATTGATAGTGGATGCTCTCATCATATGACAGGTGATAAGAGTAAGTTTGTAAGTATGGAAAGGTCTGAAGGTGGAATTGTGAAGTTTGGAGATAATTCAGCTGGTAGAATCTATGGTAGAGGATCTATCTCTTTTGATGGTAAGAATAACACTATTGATGTTTTGTAAGTAGAAGGGTTGAAGCATAATATTCTTAGTGTTGGACAATTGGCTGACAAGGGATATGATCTCTGATTCAAGGATGGAAAATGTAGAATTTTAGAAAGCTCCAGAACTGAGATTGCATCTAGTACACAAACTACAGGTAACATCTTTCATTTAAGTGGTACTGGCAAAAGTTGTTTGATTTCTCAGATTGATGAGAGTTGGCTATGGCATAGGAGAATGTGTCATGTAAACTGTGACAACATTGTCAAGATAAGTGCTACTCAGGTTGTAAGAGATCTTCCAAAGCTTGTGAAACCTACCAATAGGATGTGTAAGGAATGTCAGTTAGGAAAACATAGCAGAACTACATTCAAGAGTAAAGAACAATCTTCAAGTGGATTGTTGGAACTTGTGCACACATATTTGTGTGGTCCTGCCAGGGTTAGGAGTTTGCAAGGAGACAGATACTTCATGTTGCTGATTAATTATCACTCCCGGATGATGTGGGTCACTTTATTGAGAGAAAAATTAGAGGCTCTTGACAAATTCAAAGTGTTTAAGGCTAGGGTGGAGAATGAGATTGGTGTGAAGATAAAATGTCTAAGATCTGACAGAGGTGGAGATTTTATCTCTGGTGAGTTTAATGAATTCTGTGAAAAGCATGGAATACCAAGACAGTTGTCTGCACCTAAGACTCCTCAGCAAAATGGAATGGTGGAAAGGAAGAACTGAACTATTCAAGAGGCTGCTAGAACCATGATGATGGAGGGAAATATTCCACATGTCTATTTGTTGTGTGGTTACACAACATGCCCCATTTTGCCTTGACAAAATAGGGACCCAACTTTTCTGGCTGCTTTGGCTTGTTGTTTTTCTGCTTTGGGCGATATGGTAAAATTAAGTCATGCATGTAACCCTACAAGGGGTGGATATGTCACCATGATGAGGTCAGTTGTCAAACTCAGTATTTCATATTATTAACCTCATGGCTAGAAAGTGCACGAAATTCCAAGTAGGTTTGCCTTTTGGATCACCCCGAAATTCTTTAAGGGAAGAAAGTTATGTTAAGTCAAAGTTTTGGTCAAACCTGATATTCCGAGGGGGGGTCATATTTCAATGTCAGTCATATTATATAAGGTCACCCCGATATTGTATTACCACCTGATAATCATTGGATCCGTGAAGTGCGAACGTCAACTTTACGTAGTAGCCGATATCTACCCGTCAAGCGACTTGATATTTTGCGGGGGTCATATTTCTTAATATCCATCATCTTACGAATATCACCCTCTTCACAAAATATCACCTTGTGCTAATATGACAGTGACGTCATCTAAGTCCAGTGAACGAAAGAAGCCACCCCGATGATGATGTCATCATTCCTTTCTACCTCACGGAGGTATATATCTGATGCCCACCATACTCAATAACATGACGGTGATGTCATTAGAACACGAAGATTAAAAGAAGCCATCGACACAGTGACGTCACCCCGATATTTTCTTAAGGGGGTCATTTTATTTGCCAGGGTCATATTTTAAACATCCCCTGATCTTAAATTCATGACCTGATATACGCGTGGTCAGCGTTGACCACATCACCCAATTCCTTTGCCTTAGTTTTTCCGCTCAAAGGAGGGGGGTCATTTTATCCAGAGGGGGTCATATTTTGAATATCACCTGATCTTTCAAAGATCACCTCCCCCTGTTTCCTGACATTAAATGCACTTAAATGCAGTAGATGGATTCCTGCCGATTGCGAACACAAATCAAACACTTTGTTCCAAGTATGGGCCTAACCGGTGTTGTCATTGATGTCAACATACTCCTGTTGCATTGATGATAAGGATTGGATGAGCTGTGTGCTGAGGATATTGAGAAAATTAGTCCTAATCAGGAACAAAGAAGAACAGTGAAGACAGTGAGGTAAAGATCCTAGCTAAGATGAAGATCAGAGGATGCGCTTCAAAGGGTTTGTATATATGTCTTAAGATGATTTAGTAAAGATCTCAGAGGTCCGCATGAAGATCAAAAGAAGTTATGGCCACTTAAGTAAAACTAGTTTTGGCAGATGTTCAGAGGTGATAGAGTGATATAGATAGCTTTGGTGAGATCTAGAAATGCAATATCTTGTTCTGCAGATTTGGTGGAGTGTTTAGGAAGTCAACATGAATTGACAAACCAACTGGTTCATGGTCTGGAGGTCCGCAAGCATCTATTCCAATATGACAGTGATGACAGACTGTGTTCTTGAGGTTTCGGTTGAAGGAGAGAATGATTTTAGTGAATAGAAGTAGTGTGGATGTTCTTGGTGATTTAGCCAAGCTTGTTGAGATCTTTGGATTGTGTCCAATTTGTGTTGGTGGTCCGCATTGAAGATTGAGCTCGTAATTGAAGCATTACTTCTGGATGATGGTGTTCTTCCTAAGTCTGGCCGACCGGATGAGTTACACATCCTATGGATGATCTTGAAGATGTTCTATGAAGAATGACGTGTTCCTAAAGAAATATTGAAGTCTTAGATCTGTGTGGCCGATAGTGTGTTGATCCGCATGAAGTCTTTTTGTAATAAGTCATGTTGTATTTATGTATTTGCTCTGTAATGTATGTCGACTTGGATGATAATTCCCAAGTCGATGTCTTGTATAAATAAGGAGTTGTAAAGTCATTTCAAATGCATCTTGTGGAGATGAGAGTGTGGTAGAGAGGAGGAAAGTGAAAGGTAGAGCAGAAGTATTGGGCTTAAATGGAACTGACTCAAGCATGGTGAAGATGTTATTCTTCAGTTCAAGTATGTAATACTTATTATTTTGTAGATAGTGTGTCTCCTGTAGGTAGTGAGCCTCTTGTGAGTAGTGTGCTTGGGCAGTGAGCCCTAATTAGCATGTGCCATTTTGTTCTTTCTATTCTTCTAACAGAGAATACAATCTTGGGTTAGTCACCCCATGGTTTTTCCCTTAACCATGTTTTCCACATCAAAATCTTGGTGTCATTTGTGTTAATGTGTCTCTACTCTTGAATTGTTGCATTACATTTCCATGATTGATTTATTATTATGCTGTTGATTTAAGAAAAGAATTTAAGTGATTAATTGGAAGAAAGTTTTAGACAACTGATTCACCCCCCCTCTCAGTTGTCTATCTTAAATCTAACAATTGGTATCAGAGTGAGGTTCCTCTAAAAGGAGCTTAACCACTTGAGGAGATCTAGGATGTCATCCTATAAGAAGGATAGTCCGAGGTTTGATGGAACAAATTTCACTCTTTGGAAAAGTCACATGGAATGTCACTTACAATGTATGGAAATGCAGTATTGGATCATGGATTCAAAGAAATATACCCCTCCATAGAATGGTCTGAAAACCGTAGATGAAATCAGAGATGCTGAAAACAATCTGCGGACTAAAGAAGCTCTTCTAAGTACCTTGTCTGATTCAGAGCTGACAAATGTTGTTGACCTACAAACTGCTTCTAAGATTTGGGAAAAATTGGAACTTCTGCATGAAGGAGACAAGTATGTTAAATGTGCCAAGCTACAGAGTCTGAAAGGAAAATTCAAAAATCTAAAGATGAGAGAAGATGAAAATATCACTACATTTATGCCAAGAGTAAATGAGCGTGTTTGTGGCATTAGATGTGCTGGTGGAGTCTTGGATGAAGATGAGATTGTTGGCAAAGTTCTCAGATCCCTTCTTGATTATTACAAGTACAAGGTTGCTACTATTGAAGAATTCAGATCTATTTCAGGTATCACAAGAGATCAATTGGTTGGTAAATTGGTTGCATTTAAATTAACTGAGTTTGGAGATGCCCCCCCAAGACTGAATCTACATTCAAAGCTAGTGCCTCTGTTAAAGGAAAACAATAGTTTGATCCGGGAGAGAAGTCTTCAAAGAAACTATCATGGTATGAGAAAGAAAGAAAAGACCTGGAAGAAGATGAAGCAGAAGCTGCTCAACTTGAAGCCCTTATTGCAAAAAGACTGCCAAGAGGATCTGGTAAGTATGAAGGGAAATTGCCTTTTAAGTGTTTCAACTGCAATAAGATTGGACATTTTGCCTCAAGGTGTCTGGAAATATTTTCAAGGCCAAATTCTAACAGATCAAGGATCCAAAAGAATTGTTACTATGTTCATGAAGATGATGATAATGAAGAGTAACAGAGGATGAATCAGAATCAGAAAACAAATCCGGAAGTGACTGGGTGTTTATTGCCATCAAGGAAGAAGATCTAATGCCCTCTGAATCTGTCAATCATAAAATTGTAGAAAGAGCTCTGGCTGCCCAAGTTGAAGAAAAGGATGATTGGGTCATTGACAGTGAATGCTCTCACCATATGACAGGAGACAAAAATAAGTTCATAGATTTGGAAAGGTATGAAGGAGGAGTAGTAAAATTTGGTGATAATTCTGTTGGCAAAATCAAAGGTAGAGGAACCATTTCTTTTGATGGAAAGAACAAAACCAGTAATGTACTATATATTGAAGGTCTGAAGCACAATCTTCTCAGTGTTGGACAGCTAGTGGACAAAGGTTATGATCTCTAATTCAAGAATGGAAAATGCAAGATCTTTGAAAGTTCTAGAACAAAGATTGCATCCGGTACTCAAACAAAAGGTAATATCTTCCACTTAGTTGGTACTGGTAAAAGTTGTCTATTTGTTCAAATTGATCAGAGTTGGTTGTGGCATAGGAGAATGTGTCATGTGAATTTTGATAATATCATCAAGATAAGAAACACTTAGGCTGTAAGAGATCTTCCAAGATTGGTAAAATCTACCAATAGTTTGTGTAAAGAATGTCAGTTGGTTAAACAAAACAGAATCTCATTCAAAAGCAAGGAACAATCTTTTACCAGATTATTGGACCTAGTTCACACTGATCTATGTGATCCAGCAAGAATCAGGAGTGTGCAAGGTGATAGATACTTCATGTTATTAATTGATGATCATTCTCGGATGATGTGGGTGACTTTTCTGAAAGAGAAATCAAAAGCTCTTGAGAAATTCAAAATATTCAAGACTATGGTAGAAAATGAAACCAGATTAAAATTAAAATGTCTGAGGTCTGATAGAGGTGGAGAATTCACATCCGGTGAGTTCATAGAATTCTGTGAGAAACATGGCATAAAAAGATAGTTGTCTACTCCTAGAACTCCACAGCAGAATGGAGTAGTGGAGAGAAAGAACCTGACCATCCAGGAAGCATCTAGAATGATGATGATGGAAGCAAATGTCCCTTAGGTCTATTGGAGAGAAGTTGTAAGCACTGTAGTCTATACTCTCAATCGAGTACAAATCAGAAGCAATACCGGTAAGACTCCTTATGAACTTTGGTTTGGCATCACTCCCACTGTTAAGTATTTTAGGGTCTTTGGTAGCAAATGTTACATTAAAAGAGATGAAGATCTAGGAAAATTTGATGCTAGAAGCGATGAAGGTATATTCTTGGGTTATTCTACTCAAAGCCAAGCATACCAGTGTTATAACAAGAGATTAAGGAAGATTGTAGAAAGTACAAATGTGAAGGTTGATGAAGGTATTGAAAAACCCTCAAGGTTTTATGAATATGATGAAGATGGTCAAAATGATGTTTTTCAAGAAGTCCAAGCTCCCTCTAAAATTTAGATTCAGATTGATGCGGTAAATCAAGAAGAAGAGATAAGTTTGAATGAACCTGTTCAAGAATCAGAAGTGCAAGAAACTCCCAAAGTTCCCAGGTATATAAGACTAAATCACTCTGAAGATCAGATCATAGGTGATAAAAGAAAAGGTGTAAAACAAGAAGAAGGATTCCTCAAGATTCAAAAGAGTATTGTCTGATTTCAAAGATTGAACCTAAGACAGTGAATGAAGCTTGCAATGATGTAAACTGGACTAAAGCAATGGAGGAAGCGCTGATGCAAATTGAGAAAAATCACACTTGTGATCTTGTTCCCAGACCTAAAAACAAGAATGTGATTGGAACCAAATGGGTCTTCCAAAATAAACTAAATGAAGATGGTGAAGTAGTCAGAAATAAAGCCAGATTGGTCTGCAAGGCTTACTCCCAAGTAGAAGGAGTTGATTTTGAAGAAATTTTTGCTCTGGTGGCAAGAATTGAAGAAGTAAGATTATTTCTTGCTTTTGTTGCCTTCAAGGATTTCAAAGTACATCAGATGGATGTCAAGTCTGCCTTTATGAATGGTGACTTGGAAGAAGAAGTTTACATTGAGCAACCAGATGGATTTCAATTGTCTGATCATGGTGATATGGTCTGCAAGTTGAAGAAAGCACTGTATGGACTCAAGCAAGCCCCAAGAGCCTGGTATGAAAGATTGGATAAGCATTTTTTAAAGATTGGTTTCAACAAAGGTACTGCTGACAGTAATTTGTATTTCAAAATTGATCATGAAAATATCTTGATTGTTGAAGTGTTTGTTGATGATATCATTTTTGGAGGAAGAGATAGTATGTGCAAAACCTTTGCAAATCAAATGAAAAGTGAATTTATGATGTCCATGTTTGGGGAAATGAATTTCTTCTTGGGTCTACAAATCACTCAAACAAAGAAATAAATCTTCATTTCTCAGACCAAATATGTGAAAGAATTGTTGAAAAAAATTGGGATGGAAGACTCAAAACCAATGAATACTCCCATGGCAACCAGATGTAAATTGAGCAAAGATGATGACTCTCCTAAGACTGATCAGAAAAAGTACAGGTCAATGATTGGAGGACTATTGTATCTCACTCAAACTAGACCTGACATTATGAATGTTGTTGGTCTTGTTGCTAGATTCCAAGCTGGTCCTAGAGAATCTCATGTCATGGCAATCAAGAGGATTTTTAGATATCTAAAAGGGACAGTTGAGTGTGGTTTTTGGTATCCTAGAGATCATGATTTCTCTCTTCATGCATATACATATGCGGATTGGGCAAGAGATGTGGATGAATGGAAGAGTACCAGTGGTGGAGCATTATTTTTGGGGAAGAGATTAGTTTCTTAGCTGAGCAAGAAACAAGAGGCAATATCTATGTCCCCTACAGAAACAGAATATATTGCAGCAGCAGGTAGTTGCACTCAAGTATTGTGGATGAAGCAAATGCTAAGAGATATTAGAGTAGAGTATGAAGAACCTATCACAATCTTCTGTGATAATTCAAGTGCAATAAATATATCAAAGAATCTGGTGTTGCATTCAAAGACTAAACATATATCCATCAAGTTTCACTTTTTGAGAGAGCAAGTGAACAAGAATGAAGTCATATTGGAGTTTGTGCCTTCCAAGGATCAGATTGCAGACATTTTTACTAAACCTCTACCTAAGGACTCTTTTGAGTATATCAGGGAGAAGTTAGGGGTTATTACCCCTCTGGTTCTGATTTAAGGTGCACCAATTTGCATTAGTTCGGTGGATCTCATAGTCATATCTTATGGTCTGGATTGATGATGGGAAGCTACTACTCAGGGGGAGCAGCTAGTATGATTATGAATTGATGTAAGTATGTGCCTTTTGCCATTGATGTCAAAGGGGGAGAGAAGACATGTGAAAAATAAGTGGTTACTGATCAAAGGGGGAGTAGGAAAGGAAGAGAAGACATGTGAATGGTTTTTGTTGATAGGGGGAGTTGTGACAGTATAGAGAAGTTCTTGTCTTGATGGGTAAAATAGTTTTTCACATCATATGTTGCCATCAATGACAAAGGGGGAGATTGTTGCAAGTATGGGCCTAACCGGTGTTGTCATTGATGTCAACATACTCCTGTTGCATTAATGATAAGGATTGGATGAGTTGTGTGCTAAGGATATTGAGAAAATTAGTCCTAATCAGGAATAGAGAAGAACAGTGAAGACAGTGAGGTAAAGATCCTAGCTAAGATGAAGATCAGAGGATGCGCTTCAAAGGGTTTGTATATATGTGTTTTAATATGATTCAGTAAAGATCTCAGAGGTCCGTATGAAGATCAAAATAAGTTATGGCCACTTAAGTAAAATTGGTTCTGGTAGATGTTCAGAGGTGACAGAGTGATACAGATAGGTCCGGTGAGATCTGGAAATGCAATATCTTGTTCTGTGGATTTGGTGGAGCGTTTAGGAAGTCAATGTGAATTGAAAAACCAATTGGTTCATGGTCTAGAGGTCTGCAAGCATCTATTCTTATATGACAGTGATGACAGACTGTGTTCTTGAGGTTCCGGTTGAAGGAGAGAATGATTTCAGTGAACAGAGGTAGTGTGGATGTTCTTGGTGATTCAGCCAAGCTTGTTGAGATCTTTGGATTGTGTCCAGTTTGTGTTGGTGGTTCGCATTGAAGATCGAGCTTGTAATTGAAGAATTACTTCCGGATGATGGTGTTCTTCCTAAGTCTGGCCGACCAAATGAGTTACACATCCTGCGGATGATCTTGAAGATGTTCTGTGAAGAATGGCGTGTTCCTAAAAAATATTGAAGTCTTAGATCTGTGTGGCCGATAGTGTGTTGATCTGCGTGAAGTCTTTTTGTAATAAGTCATGTTGTATTTATGTATTTGCTCTGTAATGTATGTTGACTTGGATGATAATTTCCAAGCCGATGTCTTGTATAAATAAGGAGTTGTAAAGTCATTTCAAATGCATCTTGTGGAGATGAGAGTGTGGTAGAGAGAAGGAAAGTGAAAGGCAGAGTAGAAGTATTGGGCTTAAATGGAACTGACTCAAGCATGGTGAAGATGCTATTCTTCAGTTCAAGTATGTAATACTTATTATTCTGTAGACAATGTGTCTCCTATAGGCAGTGGGCCTCTTGTGAGCAGTGTGCTCGGGCAATGAGCCCTAATTGGCATGTGTCATTTTGTTCTTTCTATTCTTCTAACAAAGAATACAATCTGGGGTTAGTCACCCCGTGGTTTTTCCCTTAACCAGGTTTTCCACATCAAAATCTTGGTGTCATTTGTGTTAATGTGTTTCTGCTCTTGAATTGTTGCATTACATTTCCATGATTGATTTATTATTATGCTGCTGAATTAAGAAAAGAATTTAAGTGATTAATTGGAAGAAAGTTTTAGACAACTAATTCACCCCCCTCTCAGTTGTCTGTCTTAAATCTAACACACTTGGCATCATCCATGAATTCTCTATAGAGGATCAACGGATTTAACCATCCCGACTCAATTTTACCCTAATTCACCCTACGGATGCGTTTAAATGTAATTTTCCAAGGTTATTTTCATTTACCTTGCAAAAAAAACAAGAAATTACAGAGCAAATAAATCAAACCCTCATACAGCTACCTTTTAACAGATTAGATCTTGCAGTGTAACAAAACAGGTAATCTTCAGCATTTGCAGCCCTTTTCTGTAATCACCCATCTAACCCAGGAGGAAAGCGTTATCAGGTAAGTAATTGAAAACCCTCCTGTTGTTGTTTTCTGCATGTTCAGGTAGGGTGTATGTTTCTTTCTTATGGTTTGAATCTATGGATATACATATCATGATGAAGTAAAGAATAGTAGATAGAGTATGCATGATGCCGTAGAATTACATATTGTTATATGAATGCATATGCACATTGTGTGGTAAGACAAATCCTGTTTATTGCAGGAGTCAATGGCAGATCTTAGAAGGAACAGGTCTAATTCAGAGTTTCTTAAACCCATGTTTGTTCAGCCCGAGGAGGTGCAATTCAAGTATGGTATCATTGGTGATACTCACCAGGGGGATATGGACCTGGCGGCATGGTCAACAAGAATAGATCATGACAAGGATAATACCCTTCTGGATGCAATATATGTTTCAGGAATGTGGCATGCAATCGAATTTCTGTATGCCATGGAGACCTCGAAGCTGGTAATGGAATGTGCCAGGAACTATAACCCTGAGACTAGGTGGGTGGAGAAACATGGAAGAGTATATGCTGACTTTTCAATCAAGGGCATCACCTCTACTTTTAATCTACCAATTGGAAAGAGGGTGGTTAGTATGGACCTATGAAAACTGGAAAACAACAACAATAAGAAGAATGCAAGGAAGAGGATGTATTAGTGGAGGTCGAAGAGAAGCACCTACACTGCCTTAGCTAAATTGCCCGTACGCTTGTACAAATTTGATTTTGATGATGAGTACCAGTACATCATTACCCTGCTAAGCAGGATGATAGGTAAGCTTCATGTAGGAAATTTTGAGAATTGGATGTTTGGAATCATCCAGATGGTCCTATACACAGATAACAAGCCATTATGGGCCAAGGTTATTAGCGATGCACTAGATGAACGCATGAGGAACCTGGGAGGTCAGGTATGCATGTTTCACATGACCTCATATGTTGTGTACTCATGTGCTTATAAGGGTACCTTTGATGCCTTAGCTATAGTGGGTAAAGCTGGTGGTGATGTAGATGATGCCCACATATGGGATCACTATCCTCAGCTACAAAGAAAGAACTACCTTCTGGATTACAAATTGGTGAATGATGCATTCTCTATGCATCTAGTTAGAACCATGGAGGAAGATAGAACCAAGAGACTGAGCATGGAGGCTCAAGAAGTTGTTTATAGACATGGCACCTGGTTCATCCAGTTCACCACATTTTCATACATAAGGATAGAGGGATTTGAGGGGCAACCCCTTATGCTACCAAGATACCCTACCAATGGGGTTGTCCTGATGGAGTTTCTTAGGCAGGTGTCTACCATAGTTGCAGCATACAAGGAACAAAAGAAGATACCTCTAGTCTTATTTCCAATATCTATGGGCTGGTATATGTGCTCAAACTCAGAGAGCATAAAGCATGTCATGGGAGGTCTAAAACTGATGTATCTGCAGCCATTTCCCTTGGCTAGATCTTATGACCCCTATGGCAGGATGCAGAAAATAATAGGAAAACTTATTCATCAGAAGCATCTGGAGGATTTCTGGACTGATTGTGAGGATGAAGCTAAGGTGAGGAGAAGAAAATATCAAAGACTCACCTTGAACTAGATAAAGACATTTGACTGCATCCCAGTTCCAGCACAGCTGAGGAAGGATGATGGAAAAACTATGTCTAATGAATATGAAGACAAGAAAGTGTACAATGACACCATATCAACCCCTGATCTAACACAGTCAGAGGATATTTCCCTGGATCAGTTTACAGGTGGAGTTCTACAATTAACCCAAGCTTGGGTAGATGAACAAATAAATAGATTGAAGAAAAAGGGCGTAGCCCTTACAGTTGATGCCAAGAAGAAAAGGCAAGAACTAGCTGATGAGGAGTATGATGACTTCCTCAGTGAGAAAAGAAAGTCCAATGGGGAGAGGTTACCCACACAGAAATAGAGGAAAGGTCCCCCTAGAGGAAAGAAAATGAAAGATGAACCTAAGGGGGTGATAATTGAAAGAATTGGTACTCCAGTTGCAGGTGCATCGACATCAGGTCAGGCATCTGCCTCATCCGCACAGCCTCTGGGTGAAAAGCCAAAGACAAAGAGGATCTTGAGGGCAATTGTTGAAACTGTAGGAGTACAGGAAGAGGGCCAGACCTCACAACATGAAGTAGAAGAAGACATCTTGTTTGAGGAAGTGCAGGTAAACAAGGAACCTGTAGGTGATGACCTGATGATGGTTAGTAGGAAGAGGAGGGCGATGTTGCTGACATCACCGCCCAAGAAGCAAAGAACATCCATGCGGGGTGATATCAAGGCTGACCCTATTGTACTAAGAGGAGCTGGTGGTGAAGCATTCAGGAAGGAGCTGCAGCATGATGTTCTGCTTCCCACCATAATACAGTTCAAGACTAAGAGGGCAGAGGAGCAAACAAAAGAAGCTCTCAGGGCTGGTCAGGGTGTTCCTTTCTCCTTGGAGGACACCGTGGACTTATCAAATGATGAGGTAGTGCAAAATGTAGCCTCTCAAAGAATGGAGACCCTCGCCTCCAATACCCGCATGACTCCACATGGGACCCCATTAGCACAAATGGTGGTATTGGAGGAGGTGAAGCAAATAGAGGAAGTGAAATAAAGTAGCCTAGAGAGGGTAGCCCAACAAATTGGGCTTGATAAGTTGGTCGATCAGGTGACTAGCCCTGCGGTTATATATTTAACATACAGGGATGATGTGAGCCCTAAGGACAAAGCAGGTGCACCTGAGGTGACAAAAGAGGAAATTGAAGTGGTCGGGCAAATAGAAAAAGAAAGCACTGCTCTTGATATGGGTCAGCAACAACATGAGGTACCTGCAGAGCCAAGAATAGTAGAAGTCCAAAAGAAAGGCGGGGATGATAAAGATACATCAGGTGATGCTGTTGCCTAGACTCAGAGAGATCTAGAGGATGCCACGGGAACTAAAGATGAATCAGGTCATGAGGACCTTAAGACACAGGATGTTGGTGCATCAGGTGCAGAACAAGAAGTGACCCGAGATTAGGGTGATGCACAAGGCCAACACACACAGACATCCACAGATGTCAACATGCCTCAGGATGAGGAAAGCAATAAAGAACATGAAAGTAAGGATGAGGGAGTACAAGATCAGGCGCAGGATCATCATGTGGACATTCCACATGATCCTCCTCTACAAAAAGAAGCCCCTCAACAAGAAGAGATGCAACAAGATCCCCCTCATGGAGAACTCCATGAGGAAGAAACTAAGAAACCACCTTCTTCACCTAGAATAGAAGCAGATACTGGAGATCAAGGCAGACATAATGTTGGCAAATAACATCAAGGATCCTGAGAAGATGTGCCTCAATGGCTGGAGCGAGAAATAGGTATGGAACAAGGGTGTGAAATTCAGGAATTTGATGTTTCCACCTTGTTTGTAGAGACAATAATGAAGCCCAATAGGAAAGCCAGATTGACATCAGCTATTAGGAGAGATCCTGCTACAGGCAGAAGAACTACACAGGTAGCACTTCCCACAATTGAAAAGGAGAAGGGCAAGATCACCTTGGAAGAGTTCAAAATCACAACTGTTGATTTGGGTTTTGCTAATGAGGACCAAGAAGGTCAGGAAGGGAAAGACATCATTAATTCTTTGACCCAAAGGGTAAAGAAGGAGAAAGAGAAAAATAAACAGCATAAGGAGCACATTGCTCAGCTGCATTCATACATAAAGGGGTTGATTAACCCTGATAATACACCAGTTGATCCGGCAGTCCCATTCACTGTCATATCCTAGGAGGAGGTCACCAAGTTGGACCTCATGAAGCATGAGGCCATGATCATGGAGAAGTGGATGTTGTCAGCCCTCACTAGAGCTGAGGATGTTTTGAGAGCCTCCTTACAAAGATGGAATTCTTTAAGCAGTTTAAAGAGAAAGGTGGACAAAATGCAAAATGAAACAGGGAAATGGTCATTCCAATTGGAAAAGGACCTAACTGATTTTAGTGAAATAAAAAGGATTGATCCTCAAATCCTAATAAATAATCAAGTGATGAATAATAACACCTCCCTGCTGATAGACATATGGTATGAGGACATCAGGTTTGAATGTGATATCCTGAAGAAATGCAGTGGCAAGCTCAGGGATATAAGTATAAAGCTGCACATCATGATGGCATACAAAGCAGAGATCCTTGAAGCTTTGGAAGGAGAAGTAGAGGGAAACATTGAAAATTGAGATGTAGACTTTGCTATCAAAGCTCTGCATGATAATTTCCAGCCAGTGGCAGATGACCCCCTCACCCACCTAATAGAAGAAGTAATGAATAAGATCATGAGGATAAAGGTCAGGGTGGAAAATTATAATGAGACTTTAAATAACAGAAAAGGTAAGCTGGAGGCGCTCAAAGCCAAGTTTCAGTCTCACAAGCATGCCATCACAAAGGCTAAAATCCAAGATGGAGAAGTGAATAAAATAGTGCAGGCATATGAGAACATCATGACAGTGATGAAGGTCCATATACAGGAGGATGTGCATTAGGGTGACAGTGATACCGAAAGTAATGAAGATGATGATCATGATGAAGAAGAAGAAAATGAAGAGGAGGAACCCGAAGAGTGAATGAAGATGCATCATCAAGGGAACATATGCATAGGACACTCATGATAATCAGTCACCCAGATGGTTGCCAGCTGGCAACCTGTGCCATGAGGAAGGGTTGACTAAGTCAAGGAGTGATTATCAACCATAGATCTTAATTGACAAATCCTGACCCTAGGTCATGTGTAACTGCCTCCTCACCTTAGTCTATAAAAGGTGCAGGGGACCCTTATTTTGAATATTCAAAACTTAATTGAAATTTGATTGCTGAAATATCAGGACTCATTTCAAAGTTGTTGTAAATGTACATGTTATGTATACTAAATGAAAGAGTAGACATTTTTTGATTACAAATCATCATAAATCTTGAGTAATCTATGTTTGAAATCTGGATACATGCATTGAACAGCTGCATCCCTTGGAGTGCTTGTTAGTTTGCATGTGTTGTTTTCATTCCTTATCCTTTGAAGTTAGCATCATCCATATCTAGCTGTGGAACATCCTGGTGATATATGGTTTGATTTCTTCTCCTCATGAATGTATCTTGTATGTATGTGGTTCAATGGCTAAAGATTCACTAAAATTAGGAGCATTCTTTTAAATTTCTTTCAATTTCATTATAGATCATCACCATAATTGCAAATAACAAAGAATCAAAAGCAAATAACATGAAATATGCTGATATCCCGTAGATAATTGAAAATACAGAGCATATTTAGAGCAAAAGCATGTTAAATTGACAAATATCATGCAAATTCATACAAAAACCATGGAATACATGCAAATATCCACTCACAAACACATCATTTGAATAAATATACAGCGTAGAAGAAAGAGCAAGCTCATGATGATCAATAATCAGAAGAATTGATCAAACTTGCAAATATATTAGCTATCTTTGGAAATAGAGTAGAGTTAACCTATCTGTGGAGTAAATTTATAGGAAACAGTGCAATACTAGTCATCAAGACAAATGTAAGACCCCTTTAAATGGAAAATAGCATGTCACATCAACCTTTGAGTAACGTCAGACGATCATGACCTGATCAATAGAGACTTGGAGTCATCAACTTATCCTAAGGTGATCATACTTTACAAGATAATAAAGGTTTGTTGTGCAAATTTTTATGCATGTTGTTATGACTAACAATCATCATCAACACTATTGGAGAGAGGCTATGAGTATTGTTGTCTACACTCTTAACCAGGTGCAGATCAAAGGTAATTCTGGTAAAACACCTTATGAATTGTGGTTTGGTAATGCTCCTTTTGTGAAATACTTCAGAGTTTTTGGTAGTAAATGTTATATCAAAAGAGATGACGATCTAGGCAAGTTTGATGCAAGATGTAATGAAGCAATATTTATGGGTTATTCTAATCAAAGCAAGGCATACCGATGCTTTAATAAGAGATTGAAAAAGATTGTGGAAAGTGCTAATGTTAAGGTTGATGAAAGCAAGGAGAGACCTTCAAGGTTTTGTGGTTATGAATCAGGTGATCAAAATGAAAGCCCAAATGAAGGAAAGTAAGTTCAGTCTACTTCGGAGAATCTAGTAACTTAAAGAAGTTAATGTAGATGTTGAGGAACAAGCTCAAGAATTAGAAGTTGAATAAAATCCCAAAACTCCCAGGTACGTAAGATTGAATCATTCTAAAAATCAGATCATAGGAGATAAAAATAAAGGTGTTCAAACTAGAAGAAGAATTGTTGAAGAATAAGAGGAGTATTATCTGATTTCAAAGATTGAACCAAAATCAGTGAATGAAGCTTGTAATGATGAAAGTTGGGTAAAAGCAATGGAACAAAAATTAATGCAAATTGAAAAGAATCATACTTGGGATCTTGTTCCTAGACCTAAAGGCAAAAATGTAATTGGAACCAAATGGGTCTTCTGGAGTAAATTAAATGAAGATGGTGAAGTCGTGAGAAATAAGCAAGATTGGTGTGCAAAGGATACTCTCAGGTAGAGGAAATTGATTTTGAAGAAACTTTTTCTCTGGTGGCAAGAATTGAAGCAGTCAGATTATTTCTTGCCTTTGTTGCTTACAAAGATTTCAAAGTCTACCAGATGGATGTCAAGTCAGCATTCCTGAATGGAGAGTTGGAAGAAGAGGTCTACATTGAGCAACCGGAAGGATTCCAGTTGTCTGATCAAGGAGATAAAGTCTGCAGATTGAAGAAAGCATTGTATGGACTTAAACAAGCCTTAAGAGCCTGGTATGCAAGATTGGATAAGTATCTGCTAAAGTTAGGCTTTAACAAAGGTACTGCTGATAGTAATCTTTATTTCAAAATTGATCACGAACACTTCTTGATTGTTGAGGTATTTGTTGATGACATCATCTTTGGTGAAAATGAGAGTATGTGTAAGAAATTTGTTGATCAGATGCAAAGTGAATTTGAGATGTCGATGCTTGGTGAAATGAATTTCTTCTTCGGTCTGCAAATCATCCAGTTAGAAAAAGGCATCTTCATATCTCAGTCTAAGTATGTGAAAGAGTTATTGAAAAAGTTTGGAATGGAGGATTCTAAACCAGTGGATATGCCAATGGTAACCAGATGCAAGTTGAGTAAAGATGATGACTCCCCTAAGGCAGATCAGAAAAGGTATAGATCAATGATTGGAAGACTACTTTATCTGACTCATACCGGACCTGATATTATGAACGCAGTTGGCCTTGTTGCTAGATTTCAAGCTGATCCTAAAGAATCTCATGTTGTGGCAGTCAAAAGAATTTTTAGATATCTAAAGGGAACATCTGACTATGTCTTATGGTATCCTAAGGGTGATGATTTCACTCTTCATGCATATACAGATGCTGATTGGGCAGGAGATGTGGATGACAGGAAGAGTACTAGTGGAGGTGCATTTTTCTTGGGAAAGAGATTAGTTTCTTGGTTGAGCAAAAAGCTGGAGACAATATCTATGTCTATTGCAGAGGCAGAGTACATAGTAGCAGCAAGTAATTGTACTCAAGTTCTGTGGATGAAGCAAATGTTGAGGGATATCAGAGTTGTGTTTGAAGAACCTATTACAATCTTCTGTGATAATTAAAGTGCAATAAACATTTCAAAGAATCTGGTGTTGCATTCAAAGACAAAGCATATATCCATCAAGTTTCACCTTTTGAGAGAGAAGGTAAATGAGAATGAAGTCAGATTGGAGTTTGTCTCTTCAAAGGATCAGATTGCAGATATCTTCACTAAGCCTCTACCTAAGGATACTTTTGAATATCTCAGAGTGATTCTAGGGATTATTACCCCTCCTGTTCAGAACTAATGTGCACTAAGGTGCATCAGTCCGGTGAAATTCACAGTCATATCTTGTGATCCGGATTGGTGTTAAGGAGTTGCTACTAAGGGGGAGTAGTTAGTATGTTGATTCTAAAACAAAAAGAGGAAGAAGTGATTGCAAATATGTGCCCTTTGCCATTGATGTCAAAGGAGGAGAGAAATCATGGGAAAAAATTGGAAGTAAGTAGTTGATGGTGAAAGGGGGGGCAGTAAAGAAAATGGTTGCAGGTGTTGTAAGAGAAAGGGGGAGAAGTTCTTGTCTTGATGGTTGAAACAATTTTTCACATCACATATTTCCATCAATGACAAAGGGGGAGATTGTTGCAAATATGTGTCTAATCGGTGTTGTCATTGATGTCAACATATCCTTGTTGTCATTAGTGTCAACTGTATCCCATTCTAGAAGACTTGTATGTTGAGGATATTGAGAAAATTAGCCCCTCCAGAAGAGACAAGTGAGTTACATATCTCTCTGTCAAAGATAGTGAAGACAGTGCAGTTCAGTGAAGTAGATTGATCCGCATTCCCAGTAGGATAAAGTTCAGAGTCTACAGATTAAAGGGTTTGTAGATGATTGTCTTAAGTTGCTCCAGTCAAGATTTGAGATGTCTGCATGGCGAATTGGAGAAGTTATGGCCATCTGAGTAGAACTAGGTTTTGTAGTTGTTCAGAGGTGACAGAGTGACAGAAATCTAGTCTGAATTGATCCACATTGGAATATTATGATCTACGGATCTAGAGGTGTTTTTGGGACGTTGGTGTGTGTCCTCAACTCAAATGGTTCGTGGTTTGGAGGTTTGCAAGAAATCTTTCTAGTGTGACAGTCATGACAATTGGTGTTCTTGAGTTCTTGGATGAAGGTGCAAGTGTTTTTGGTGATATGAGGTGGTGTAGTTGTTCTTGTTGATTTCATTGTGCTTGTGGTGGTCTCTGGATAGAGTTCCTATTGTGTTGGTGATCTACATTAAGGTTTGAGCTCGTGGTTGAAGATTTCTCCTTGGGTGTTGTTGTTCTTTCTAGTCTTGGTCGACCAGATGATTTGTGCATATTGCGGATGTTCTAAGAGAGGTTCTCTGAAGTGTAGCATGGTGTTCAAGGAAGATTTGGATCCCAGCTATGATTGGCCGATAGCATAGTGATTCACATGTTTGTAGTGCCGACCTTGATGTTAATTCCAAGGTTGATGAAGCATATAAATAAGTATAGTTGAGTTGTGGAAAATCATCCTTGTGTGAAAATGACAAGATCGTAAGAAAGGAAAAAAGGTAGAGTAGAGAAGAGGAAGAGTAGAAGAGAAGGAGCAGTAAATGATGAGGAGTTAGCAAAGAAGTATTTAGGGGGCAGAGCAGAAGTACTGCGCGCATCAATGGAATTGACCTTTGCATGAAGAAGATGTTGTTTTCCAGTTCAAATCTTTCTGTGATAAACTTATAAAAATCTCTCTAGGCAGTGAGCCTCTTGGAGTAGTGAGCTCTGGGTAGTGCACCCTAAAGGCATGTGCCTTCCCCATCTTCTATTATTTTAACAGAGAATAAATCTTGTGGGTTAACCCCCACCGTAGTTTTTCCCTTAACCAGGTTTCCACATAAAAATCTTGGTGTTATGTGTGTTAATCTTGTTTCTGCTCATGTGTTTTTGATTCATGCTTTCATGGTTATATCATTCATTTGTTATTAAGTAGCAAAGAAAGATTAAATTATAACAAAGGATAAAAGTTTGGTGACAACTGATTCACCCCCCCTCTCAGTTGTCTACCCTTATTTCAACAAAAGGTGCCTTTGTCTTTATTCATTGTTCAAACAAGCATCATTATGCTACTTCATTCAATGCCATTGTGCTCAACTAAAGCTCTCATTGAGCCCTTTCAAGATTCAACAAGCTTCTTTTTGCTTCTTTGTGTCATTTTGTCGTCAAGAGGTCTTCCTGCTACTTCAAAAGAACTTGAGGTTGCCAACATCAAGGATCTCTGAGGGTAGTGGAGTCACACAAACCTTCATTCTTTCAGGTTCCTTTATTGCTTTATTCAATTCATAGTAATTAGAAAACCAAAAATTGCTCTTGGGAATAGTAAATCTTTATTTTTTCCTTGATAGTTAAATCTTGCATGTTAGAATAATTGTTTTCATATTCCTAGATCTGTATTATTTGAAGAAACAATTTCCCTTTTTAGATTAGATTACTTCAAAACAATTGAAAACCCAAAAACATAGATTAAACTTGCATTAGGAAAAGTCATATTAGTTTGCATTCATATTTCCTTTTCATAGATTAAAGAGCACTTTTCATTTCCAAAATACTAAAAAAGCACAAAAACATGTTTGCATGCATATAGAAACCCTAGAAACGACAAACTTGCAAACCCTTGATACCATCACAAGGTAAACCATGATAAATGATTCAATCAAGCCCTTGATCACATCACAAGGTAAACATAAACCCTAGGTCAAAACCCTAAAGTCTAGTTAAGGTTGGTCATTACACATTTATCTCTACATTGGCTCATGAATGTGCCTAGGAGTAAGAGGTGAGTGGGTAAGGGCTATCCTCAATGAGATTGAGGAAATTAATCCATGACAAAAACAGGAGATGTTTACGTTACCATAACAAGATCCATTTGTCCTCTAATTAATAGAAGAGCAAAGACAACTCCAAATACAATGAGAATTCATTCAATGAATTGAGAGACAAGGGAACATAAACAAAAGTAACCTCTTACCCACACAAAGGTGGAATAGAAGAAACCCCAACAGGAGAAGAGAAACTAGTGACCCTTCAGGTCATAGGGTTATCTCAACAACAACTACCATTAAATGAAACATTCAACTTAGCACACAACAACAAAGGCCATAGAACTTGTCGACCCCTCTCCGCGAAGTCCAACTCGCCAACAATCCAGACCCCCACTGTGTCTCACCTCTTCTCGACTGGCTACTTCCACGAGAGCGAGAGTGATGTGGTGGATCACCCCATGGCAAGGAATGAAGGGTCCGTGTGCGTGCTGAAATCCAACCTGACAACCCCAGGCAACTGAAGTCATGATTTTGAGCATACAGTACACATCTGAGACATTGACGTAGGTGGAGTGGTACTAGGACCAACTCCACCATCAACTCCTCCACAACCTTGACCACTAACCCTATCTACCATCTTAGAAGTCTGCTCATCGAGGTTAGCTGAGAGCACACTTAATACTCCTAGTGCAGATACCATCACATGATGCTGGATGGGTGCAGGAATGGCAGCAAAAGGAGGGTCAACAAGAAGTTGAGTAGGCATGGGTCATTGGGGATCAACCCGTTCCCCTAACCTCTATTGTGGCATGCTGCCACCAACACCCTGGAATGATCTGAAATCAAAATAATTGGGTTTCCTATTCATCACAAACTCTGCATATCACTAGTAGAAATATGGCAAATAAATGACCAGGTGACTAAAAATTTTAGTCACGTGACCAAACTTTTAGTCACGAGACCAAATTTTTTTGCAACACAACTATAAATAACTAATTTGGTCATCGATTGAAATGACTAAATAAATGACCAAATAAATGACTAATTTGGTCATCGGGCAAAAAACACAACTAAATAATTGGTCAGACAAATAAAAATGACTAAATAAATGACTATTACTCTATTTTTTTTCTTTCCAATTTGATCATAATCCGTGAATTCAAAGACAATACAAGGCAAGGCAATAAATGTCCGCTTAGACCAAAGGAATAAAGGGAGAGAAAGCTCAGACGTTTCCCACGAGTGGAGCTAGATTATCTTGGCTCTTCAATCTATCTTAGCGCACTAGCCACAACACAACATGCCCATTAATGATCCGCAGGCCTCGGGGAAGTGACTGTCCAGCCCCGACCTGCCAAAAACATCATTACTTGCCACCTTGCAAACATCTACTGAGGCCTTCAATCGCACTTTTTAACTGTCAAAAAATAGAGCCAGCCCGCATAAAATGTCTAGGGGCTATCTCTACCCCCTCCATGTGACCTCTCATGTCTACCTAAAGATCTAGCCCTTTATAGGATGATTATATAATATATATTATATAATATTTATATTATAATTTAATATAATATTTATATTATATAATATTATATATTAATATTATAATATTATATAATAATATAATATTATAATATAATTAATAATATGGAGGCTTTACAAAATGTATGGGCACCAAAAGTAAAATGGTTAAAATTTAATTAAAATTTTGGCGCCCATCTTGAAACCAAGGTAAACCCTAATCTCTTCTTGCTTGCCTACAATGCGCTCTTCCTCTGTATCGTTTTCAGTTTTCTCTATGCCCTAGTTTCTTGTGTCCTTGGAACCACACCCACCATACCCTTTGTTGCAGATGCTGCCAATGCACAGTTATAGCCTGTCCTCATTGCTTCACACTCAAAAACATAGTTATTGTGGGAGGTAGAATTGTGGGGCTTGCCACAACAGTAGCTCTGCACAGGTACTTAAGTTTTCAATCATTGTTTTGATTTGTTTTGGTTGCATGTAGATAAAGTAGATCTTTTGGATTGTGCTAAAAATAAGTATACTTTTCTGACATGGGTCTATAAATATATACAATTTAGTTTGTTGATGTTCTAATTTTTATAGGATCGCCCTGATGACATTGTAAATATCATACAATAACTGCATGTGATGGGTTTTTTTATTTACAAGTTTTGGATTGATACATAGTTAAAAATAGAAGTAGCATTAAATGGAGTGAAGATAGGAGGAGGTAATGATAAATTTGAAAAACTAGTAAAAATGTTTGTAGATGCTATCGATGCATAGTTATAGCCTGCCCTCGTTGCTTCACACTCAGTTTTCACTTTTTAATACTAGGTCAGTCCTATTATATGTTTGTTTTCAATTAGGGTTTTACTACTTTTATCTTCTTGTTTGGTATTTATTAATGTTGATACAAGATACAACTTAGAATTGGAAAGCTTAAATCGATTGAAATGCTTTTGGATTGATTAAACTGTGTGGGCTTTGTTTGCATTAATATTTCAGATTACTCATCACGATCCATCATATGAGGCAAACTGATGATTATAACAGGGTACAAAATGTTTACTCCAAAATTAATATCTTCTGGAACAATCATGTAGACAATTGGATACACTAATGTAGATATTACACATTTTCGAAGTGGGTGCATAATTTCTCTTTTCAAATCTGGACAGAGGATACAAAATTTCTTTTGATTGTAGGATAAGGATATAGTGTGCTTGGCTATTGAAAGAAAATTAGATAACTGTGTAGTGCTTTTTAATTCCCTCATACATGTAGTTTTTTGTCATTCTCACAGAGTTGAATTGTAGTCTTACTTTTGTGGTTGAAATGTTGATTGTGATGCCCTAAACCAACTCACCAAAACAAACATGTGGAAACTAGGATTTCAGAGAGTTTTTTTCTTTTAACATACCATGTGCAACATAATAGCTTGCATGGTAACCACATATTGTCTTACATCCACTGCTGGTAATCACTGCTCCTTTCCTGGGTTTTTCTCATAGGTAGGTCACTTGTTACCCCTGAGCTAGTGTGTGTTATTATTTTCATGAAAGATGGATTATTGAAGGAATGCCCTAAGTCTTGGATACTCCAAGCCCAAAGCCCATGCAGTTAATCCCAAAATGATAATAGATAAAATGAACTTTTTTCAAATGCCCATTTTTCCTCGAAATATCAAAGTGCTTTGTAGATTTTGGTGAAATAACAAGATAAATTTGTTCAAGTGTGCAAGTTTCCATAAGAATTGATATGCATCTTCAGGCAATGAAGAATCTAGGATTGTTAAATATTTGAGTAGGGATATGGTGGGCAAATGATGGATGAGAAGCAGAAACTCTATAAGATGCTCAAAAACATGAATTTAGGTGGGGATTCAGGGTTTGACCTGGCCACTCCTATGCCTCAGAATTCCACGGGATTGTCAGCAATGGATGGCTTCCTTACACCCAAGTTAAGGGGGAGTTTGGAGTAGGGCTCTTGGATCTACATGCTATGGATGATTCTGAGTTGTTTAATGAGGTTAGTATCATTTCTCTTGTGACAATCTTGGAGATAAATTTTGTTGCAGTGTGGCAATTAGCACATACTCGAAGGTTCTTAACAACTCTAATAGTTGTTCCATGGGGCATGTTTAACAAACCAAATGCAATTGCCAACTTTTCACCATGGTGGCAGAGAAATAATTCTTTTTCCCATCCTTCCACGGCATTAAGTAAATTCTTGAATCTAGAAAATACCTGGCCGCCTTCATCTTCCAAGCCAATTTCTCCAAATTTGCACAGGTCTCCTTTGTCTATGGATGTGATCTGTCTCCTACATAAAAATCATCTACCATTTTATGCCCTTCAATCCAACTGCATCCGGGGATATTTTTAATTCCTCTATCTTTCATCAATCTCCTTACCTCACCACACCTGCCCACTTCTGGATAGATGTTTAAGAGAAGAACATAAGTTGCACATCATTTTTAGGATCCAAATAAAAAAGCAGTGTTGCTGTAAATACTCTCAAGCCTATATTCATATGTGATATATAGGCACCAAGAAAACACATTCATATAACCAGCACAGATTTAACAAGTATCTCAATGATAAAGTTTAGGGTGTCTTCAAGATAGCCAGCACGGGCAAGGAGGTCAACCATGCACACATAATGATCAATTGTAGGTGTAATGCAATAAGGGTTACAAATGTGATTGAAGTATGTACAACTCTCATCCACTAAACCTACATGGATGCATGCACCTAGAATACAAGCAAAGCTTACAATGTTAGGATATGTTCCAGAGTGCTTAATTAATTCAAAGATTTTGAGAGCGTCCTTGCAAAATCCATTTTGTGCATATCCTGCAATCATTGCATTCCATGAGATGACATCTCTTTGAGGAATTCTGTCAAATAGTTCACATTTTTGTCTATGATTCCATATGTTGCATACATATCTATGAGAGCATTTCAAACTATTATATCTCACATGAATCCCCCTACCATTATGCTTTGAAGGATGTCCATACCCTGTTCCAAAGCTCCCATTTGGGCACAGGTAGGGAGGATGCTGGCAAAGGTTGCAAAATTTGGATTTACAGTTGTCAATTGCATTTGCTTGAAAGTTTCTAAAGCCTGTTCAACAAATCCATTTTGTGCAATCCTGCAATCATTGCATTCCATGAGATGACATCTCTTTGAGGCATTCTATCAAACAGTTTGTGTGCCTTGTCTGTGCTTTCATATTTTTCATATATATCTATCAGAGCATTTCCAACTATAATATTTGACAAAAATCTGCCTTCTATTATGCCTTGATGGATGTCCATACCCTATTCCAAAGCTTACCATTTTGATATAGGCAGAGAGGATGCTGGCAAAGGTTGTGGAATTTGGCTTTACACCTGCCAATTTCATTTAAATGAAAGTTTCTAAAGCCTTTTCAACAAATCCATTTTGTGCATATCATGCAATCATTGCAGTCTATTAGACCACATTTCTTTCAAGGATTTTGTCAAACAATTCACATACATTGTCTATGCTTCCACATACATCTCTCTCTTTGTATATGTATATTCAATTACATTTGCTTGAAAGTTTTTAATGCCTTAACATGTCTAACAAGGCAGTTGCAACTACAACATCTGACAAAATTCCTCGATCCTTTATGTTTTGATGGATGTCCATACCCTATTCCAAAGCTCCCATTTTGACACAAGTAGGGAGGTTGCTAGCAAAGGTTGTGGAGTTTGGCTTTACACAAGTCAATTGCATTTGCTTTAAAATTTCTTTATCAACAAATCCATTTTAATGATTTTATGCATATCCTACAATCATTACAGCCCATGAGACCACATTTCTTTGAGGCATTCTATCAAACAGTTCACATGCCTTGTCTATGCTTCCACATTTTGCATAAAGGCCTAAGTTGCTGATCTTGGTACTAATATAGGTATGGGGTCCAGGTATGGATTGAAATAATAACTGATAATTGATAATTAAATGCCAAATATCATGATCAATCCAAATGAATTAATAGTCAGTGGTAGAACTACAATTAACAGTATAAAATATAAACTCAATATAAATCATCATACTACTTTTTGTTGAGAGCATCAACATCATCATGTGGTTGATTTGAACCAAAAGTAGTAGTAGTGCCAGTCCCACTAATTGTGCCATGTGGGTCCTTTGAAGGACTCTCTTTTTGTTGTCTATAGAGTAATGAAAGATGGGCAATGGAAGTATCTAAAGATAGGATGCTCTTGCAATAAATTCTATTTGTCGTACTCAGCCTACTCATGTGATAGAAGGCGCAAGTTGGAATGCATGTAGATTAATTCCACCTTCTTTGCTGCCAATCGGTTGTGCTTATTTGAGTGGATAAAGGAGAATGGACCCCAATTCTGCAAAGTTGAAGAGGAATTCACAACCTATTGAGTCAAGACTCAAAATCAATGCAAAATTAAAATTTACAAATTTTAAAAGAAAATTAAAACTAAATGCCTACAAAATTAAAACTAAAAGAATGTTACAGACTCAAAAATCACAACTACAATGGGATTTAGGTTTCAAACAAATGTAGGTGCATAGATCCTTGCCCATGGATTCACCAACCTGTATGAACATCCTTCTTTCACTTGTCTCAAAGAGCGCCAACACTGTGACCTGTGGAGGCCATGGAATTCCCAAACTCACCCACAACTGTGTCTTCTACATCTCAATCGGGGAAGAGTCTAGTGAATGCTAGCTTATATACATCACTAATTTCACATCCTTGTATCGTAGGGTCTTCCTAGGCCAAGAAAGGATCTCCTTGTAGTATTCTGGAGTCAAGGCAAAGGCAAGGAATGAACTAAAGAAGGTGTCCAAAATATGTATCTGTACCTTGCCTCAAATATACATTCCTGTGGCTTTGCAATTTTTAGCATTGGCCATTATGAGTTGGACATGTATTGAATCCCTACTTTCTCAATGGACTTTATGAGGACGTTGATGATGAATGTGCTTCCTTCACCTCCTCTTCACAATCAATGACTTTCAAAAACATTGCTTCTTTTGAGCACATTGCAATCATATTAATCATTGGCCCATTAGTTGCATCTTTCTATCCATCAGAAATGAGGGATGCCCCTGTTTTGATCAATGAATCCCTAATAAGCTGCAATGAATTATCTACCTATTTTCTTTCTTTGGCCAACAAGGTGTGCATGACATCTCCTTGGTGTAAATACAAGGTCCAATGATCTGATCTACTACTCATTTTGAAATAACCTTTCCAATGTGTTTGCACCTTCTGTTATTTTTTGAGAAAGAGATGAGTTCTCTTCATTTGCATATGGTGTCACCAAAAAAAGATGTGTTTAAGATGGAGTAGTAGGTGGATTGCTAGGTCTAATTTCTTTATTTTCCAAATGATGCTTTGATTTTATGGAAAGTGTTGCAACGACTTCTTCTTGCTATCTGATCTATTTACAGATCTTTGATTTTGGCAACCCTTTTCTACTCGCCTAAGACAACCTAATAGTCCTTGGCCAGGAATTGCACACAAATGGGATTTTACCAGGCATGGAGGATGTTGGCAAAGATTGTGGAGTCTAGCTTTACACCTGCCAATTTCATTTGCTTGAAAGTTTCTAAAGTCTTCTCAAAAAGTTCAATTTGTGCATATCCTGCAATCATTGCAGTCCATGAGACCACATTTCTTTGAGGCATTTTGTCAAACAGTTCACGTGCTTTGTCTATGTTTCCACATTTTTCATTCATGTCTACCAGGGCAGTTGCCACTACAACATTTGATAAAATTTCTCTATCCTTTATGCTTTGATGGAAAAAATCTTATTTTATTTATTGTGCCTTTGAGATCACCTCTCACCCGCACATACAAAATCTTCCCTCCACGGTGATGCGGGGAAGGCTTGACCTTCTTCCTGCAAGCCCACACCCTCGTGCCTTGGCTCTTTGCAGGGCCGCGGGAACCTCACTGCAAACCCACAGTAACTTTTGATAGCTTATGTGGGAATGCGAGAAGGCCTCTACTTCTGATCATGGTCTTCATGCAATCTGTAAACCGCTTGAGTGCCTTTTCTCTACACCCACTAATGAGAGGTATAAAATCCTAGTTCTTGTCTCTGCACTCACGAGTTTTACAACTTTAATTTTTCAATAACTTCTATTTCTAATATAGAACAAAATCTCTTTACACTATTTTGATTGAATTTACTCAAACATTAAATCAAACTAGTATAGGCACCTGAAAGTCACAAGTTTGCTTTTGATGTTCTGCTTGCAACCTGCCAACCTCACTCAAAAAATCTCCAACAGCTGCCCCTATCCACTCATTAAGTGCTTCAGCAAAAGCCTTTCTGATAAAAAATGCATCCAGAACAGCTTTGCTATTGCTGTTACCTATTAAATATACAAAAAGTAAAATAATGCAACGGAAAAGAAGGAAACAAGTCTTATTTTCTGACAGGAGCAAGATTCGTCTAGAACTAAAAATTAAAGAGATACTGGAATCTGAGGCAAATGAGTTGGGGTATCATGCATGGCTTTAACCCATACATGTAAAAATAAAAATATACCAAATACTTACTAATATGTAAGACAAAAATATTGATTGAAGCAATAACATGAAATGCTTTGGATGTATCCACGTGCCAATTATGCTAGGAATGTCTTCCAAAAACTGAAGGAGCAAGTAGAATTCACCTAATTTAGTCATCAATTCCAAAGTTAAAAATACATATTTATAAATTGGTTGGGAATGTTTTAAGTAGGATATTCAATAATTTTACCACATAGATTAAGGGCAATTCACATTGCTACAGTTGCAGTTCTGAATATAAGGAAACAAGTTAAAGGATGAAGCATGAAAATAATTAGACCGCATCATTATCAAAAACTTCTGTAAAAGATAATCCCTCCAATTACACCCACCATTCACAACAATGTTATAGGAAGGAAATTGCATAGAATATTGATTGAGAATTATACCCACCATTCACCTATATTGCTGTAAAATTCCTTATCATCCCACTTTGTTTTTCATATTTCAAAGTTTCATAAATCTTTTAAAAATATTAACAAATTTTGAGTTTTTTGATTGTGGATAGGTATAGATCAAGGAGAAAATGTAAAACCAGTGCCTTCTAGATGCATTTACAGCCCATCCCATGTGCAACAATGGAATCACTGGAGACATGCATTCACGCCGATGGCTTTTTAGCTTTAGTTTTAGTTTTTCTCAATTTTAAAGCATAATAAATCAGCAGTTTGCTTACTGCAGAAAGATTCTGTCTTGAAAACTCTATATATATATAGTTCTTTGTAACATATTTTATATACAGATTGAATATATAGTGAATTATTTTCTAGCATTGTTGGTTCAATCGTTTGAGCAGATTTGTTGAAGTTTATCAACAAAAAATGGCATAGTTGATGTTTATCATGTACTAGTTGTTTATATATGACCAGTTGATGGAAAAATAATGATTAAAATGACCAAATATACTACTAATGGACAGAAATTAGTTAATACAAATGACTAAATATACTACCAATGGACATAAATCAGTGACTAAATAAATGACTAAATATACTACCAATTGACGACAATTAATGATTACAATGACTAAATAAATTTGGTCGCGAGATAAATGACTGGCAATAAACTACCAATGATCACGTGACTAAATATACTACCAAATTGATGACTAAATATACTACCAAATTTATGACTAAATATACTACCAAATTAATGACTAAATATACTACCAAATTTATGACTAAATATACTACCAAATTAATGACTAAATATACTACCAAATTAATGACTAAAATTTGTTTGGTCATAAATTTGGTCACAAGATAAATGACTAGCAATAAACTACCAATGGTCACGTGACCAAACTACTAATCACATGACCAATTTTTGGTATTTTTGGTATCTTTTTTAGTCATTTATTTATGTTTTTCTACTAGTGTATAATTTTCTTAAAAAATAGAGAGAACCTCACAATTAGAATGAGGTGGATAATCAAATACCATCCACCACCGATCCCAAAAATTGGTGGGCCATCTTGGCATGTCTACACCACCTAATTGATATTCTTTTTTGTTTGGGGGAATTGGTTCATTGATGATGGGGTCAAAAAAATATTGAGCTAAATGGGCTTTTGTGATTTTCAGATCAAGGATCTCCCTATAAGAGAGTCCATCAGAATAAAACTATCACTGCTCCTCTCTCTGAACTTGAAAACTATTTAAGTCCACATCAATGGACCTAACAGAATCTACAATGTTTTGAATCAAAGATACAAAACTCATTAGGTGAGCTGGCATAAAGGCTTCATTTTGAATGGCATTGATTTTTTCTTCAATGGAACTGATATTATCATTAATTCAAGCTCGCAAGTGAGCCTCATCAGATCTAGGTGGGGGTTGAGGTGGGGGGTTTTGAGGTGGAGGTGGAGGTGGAGGTGGAGGTGGAGGGTGTTCAGGTGAAGGGGCTGGAGGTGGCACATTAAGGAAATCACTCAATATCAAAGTTAATATCCATGATATAAAAAACTATGAACTTGCATATTATATAAATATACAAACAAGTACAAAATTAACTTTCAAGAATCGATATATAAATTATAAATAAACATATTAAAAACTAGATATTATACATGTTGAGAAATTACAAGAAATATTTAAATTAAACGTACATGACTACATTTAAAAGAAAAATTAGGATACATACACATACATACAAATTTCAAAATTTAAGATCTAAGTTCTATGTAATTTTAATACATGTACATACTAAAAAATAAACTGAAAACATACACAAAAAAATGTAACTTTCTGACAAAATGTGTAAGGCTCATTTATGTCTAAGGCATATAAAATTTTGTGGCTTGATACATACTTTAAAGTGTTTACAAGGAATAGTGAAGTTTCCCCTTAAATCCTATTTTATTAAATCCCCTTAATCCATAATTCATCTTTCCTAGGTCCATAGACCATGCTAATGAAATGATTTTGTCCTAAGTTGACCAAGTTTAATATATAGATCTTTAACAAGTTTGTAAAAACTTCAAGCATCTAACATTATACAAATTGATCAAATGTGAATGATCAATTTGACTATTATTAGTGGCTTAAGGGGATTAATGAGTAGATTTCAAGTTGTACCATCTACATCCTCTTAGGATGGGCCTTAAGCAATTTTCTTAAATCCCCTTAATCCACATGTCATCTTTCCTAGGTCCATAAACCCTAAACCCTAAACTCTAAACCCTAAACCCTAAACCATTTACATCCTCTTAGGATGGGCCTTAAGCAATTTTCTTAAATCCCCTTAATCCATGTCATCTTAAATCCTAGGTACATAAACCATGCTAATGGAATGATTTTGTCCTAAGTTGACCAAGTTTAATATATATATATCTTTAACAAGTTTGTAAAAACTTCAAGCATCTAACATTATACAAATTGATCAAATGTGAATGATCAATTTGACTATTATTAGTGGCTTAAGGGGATTAATGAGTAGATTTCAAGTTGTACCATCTACATCCTCTTAGGACAGGCCTTAAGCAATTTTCTTAAATCCCCTTAATTCACATGTCATCTTTCTTAGGTCTATAAACCCTAAACTCTAAACCATCTACACCCTCTTAGGACGAGCCTTAAGCAATTTTCTTAAATCCCCTTTTAATCCATGCCATCTTGAACCTAGGTCCATAAGCCATACTAATGGAATGATTTTATCCTACGTTGACCAAGTTTAATATATATCTTTAACAAGTTTTTAAAAACTTCAAGCATCTAACATTATACAAATTGATCAAATGTGAACATGATCAATTTGACTATTATTAGTGGCTTAAGGGGATTAATGAGTAGATTTCAAGTTGTACCATCTACATCCTCTTAGATCATCCCTTGACAATGAGTAGATTTCAAGGGGATTAGTGCTATTATTAGTGGCTTAAGGGGATTTTATGATCATTCCTTGACAATGAGATGTGGTTTGTCTACCTTTAAAAAAACAAATAATTGTTAATGTGATGTGAAATCTAGTTTTGTAGGGCCACATTTTGATGAACTATTGTTCTAGGTTAATTATTGGTTGTTTCAACCCCCTACCTATAATTAATTGATAGTACACTTTTCATTTTACATATCCTACTTTTTAAAATGTATATAGGAGGTAATTAATAACATATGATCATGGACTCCTATTGTTAATGAATAACTATAAACTTACCATTTTGATGATATATTATTGATTTCTATTGATACTTGTGTATGGACTCCTATTGATAAAATTTATAGAAAGATTTTAAAAAAATTCGTACTTCTTGCTTCATCTCTATAGCCATTTAAAGAACCATTCTAAATGATTCTCTACTTACATGCACTACCAAATTTAAAACCTCCTTAGTATCCTTTTAAATTCCTACTCAAGTTTCTCAATTCTTTCCCTATACTCTAGCATACCTGGCCACATAGAGGTCCTTCGATGCTATCGATTTTATCATTTATTTATATTCCCCCCATACTCTACTTATTCATATCTAGAATCATTCCCATATCTAAAACATTCCTTCATCTACCTCCTTAAGCAATTGACCATCATTAAGGGGTTGATTCCCATTAAAATCTAAAATTTCACATTTATCCTATTACTCTCAATGAAATACCATTTTATCAATTAGTTTGAACCATTGAGGCTTAAAAATAATAATCTATATTAGAATGGATTAATTTTACAAACTCATTCAGATCCTCCAAACTCTCAAGGTCCTCACAAGTAATAATTAAATTTATAGATTGGGTGGTAGGGATTAGACACACTAGGGAAGGTATCTATGAGATAAATTATATGATGAGAATTAAACTTATAGATATGCCCTAAGAAACTCTTTAAACATGAAATCATTTGATGACGGAAGATATAAATTAAGGTTAGTCTTTCTTACTTACCTCATGCTGAATCCATTTTTTTCTCCATAAATTATCACTCAAATCAAATTGTGGATTTTGCAAAGAGGGTAGCTATATTTTGAATGTTCACTCTTAGTCAAAGTCATTTATTTCTTTGAGGATAGCTATATTTTGAATGTTCTCTCTTAGTCAAAGTTATTAATATCTAGTATTATTTTGTTGGTTGTTGCATAATTAGGATGAATGTTTCCTTATCTGGTAATTACAATTATAGATATAAATATTCAACTATAAAAAGATATGATTCCTAGAGCGGATACAACTTTTATAAATACATTATAGTTGCTCATTTAGGATGAAATTTGGTTAGCCATGGATTGAAATTTTATTCATGTAATTCGAATTGAACCACATGGATATATTGCATTAATGACATGGAATAAAATATCTCACATGAACATTAAATATGTAAATTTCTAGGTAAATTTAATCCCCTTAAGGCATTTGAGGAGGATAAACTCAAAGAACAATCATAATTTAGGAGGGAGTATTAGATTCTCCATTATCAATATGATCATGCTAACACATTCCTAGATCATGGTTTCTATCAATTTTATTCTTCTATCTTGGATTTAATGTGTGATCCTAATGATATGGACTAGGTATATGTAGGGAATGATAAGATTATGGCAATGTGTGATTCTAATTTTATATTTTAGTGTGAAACTAAGTAATTAGTCTATAGGTTTGACTAATTTGTATCTTATTCGTAATTCAAAATATCTAGAAAACTCATAGGGATTACGATTATAAAAAAAGGAATATATCCTAGCGTTTGCACCTAAAGGAGGTTCAAGGATTATGCTGATAGAAAACTTTATGTATATGTTAATATGTTAGAGAGTATGTGTTTGTGCATGGGTACATATGGATGCCATGTGCTGCAAATTCTAATTGTATGTGGCTAGATTAAACAATTAATAATAAGTCCTAAATAATGCAATGAAATAAACTTAGACAAATCTAGTTTTTTATCTCAAAGATTTTTTTTTGTTACGTAATGATAATATTTATATTAAACTAAAAATAGAGAAATACATATACTTATGCCTTGGCATAGTTTGTTGTTCATGACTGTTGAAATCCCCAAACCTACTTGCCTCTATTCAGGTAATCTATTTGGGACCACGCAGGGTCATTCTTGCTTTATTTTTTTTAAAAGCCTATATACATACTGGCTTCCATATACAAAATGAAGCCTTCAAACTGAACATACAGACTTTACAGCAAAAAGAGGAACCCTAAAAACTTGAAAACCTTACTCCTTGTCGAAGTCCTTCAACTGCAGTTCAAAAGTAGTCACCCATTGAAACCTTGCTTCCTCTGCTATACCCAACATCTTCTTGATGAAATCAACAACTATTTGCGCCTGATCCTTCAAAGCTACAAGCTCCAAGCCTCTAATGTCTAGACTGAATGGATACAGTTTGACAACTTCCCCTAGCTCGTTGAGGAGAGCCATGTCCCTGGTCTTAGTATGCCCACACCCAGAGTCGCTGCTTGAAGAGTGCTCTCCAATTCACCCAAAAGATCTGGAATGAAAAGTCCCTTCATTAAGGTTTCTACCTCTGCTTTAGGGATACTTAGTTCTAGTAGCATTGCTAAAACCCTCGAAGGAACATCCGAGTCCACTCTATATCTTTCATCGTCCATTAAGTACCTTTTTCCCAGTATCATCCTCACTGCTCCAACCATTAAAGGATCCGAGCGTCGAAGAATTCTCTACAAACATAGCTTCGTGATCTGGCCAAGGAAGGCCATTTGTCTCTTTCTACTCACCAACCTTACTGGCGTATCCATCCCTCTGCAGCGAACACTCTCTGCAGAGAAGACTGCTATGAATCAGGAAGGCATAGATGAAGTCGCTTTGCCAAAGTAGCCCGAGGAAAAGAACTCTGCAAACAACTAAACTTAGATCGGCTTGTTTATGAAGCCAATTCTTGCTATCGAATTTGGGTTCTTAACATTACTTCTCATCATTCCTTTCGAATGCCATCAACTCTCCCTACAATCATGAAACTAACCCCTCTTTCTGACATCTCCGTTATCCTCTGCTAGGTGTCATCGAAATCTTCCTCACTCGATGCTGCCACCATGGCCTTGCCATCCGTGAAAAGATGGCAAGGCGCCCACCCTACCACCTGTTTTTTCTCAAAGAAATTAAGTATTATCTGATTTTGAAATATTTGCATATAGATTTAAAACATAAAGCAATACAAATGAAAAAATAAAACTAAAACTAAAATGGCAGTCGCTTTACCTTTAAACGGTAACTAAAACTTGTTTTTCAATTTGCAGGCATGATTGAATCTCATTTTAGGGTTCATATTTTTGTTTGAAGGGTAAATATTTTTGTTTCAATTCAGTTTAGGGTAATTTTTTTAGTTTTAATCGAATATAGGGTTTATATGTTTTGCAAGAAGATTGAAACAAAATATAAAAACCTAGTTTACAAAAATACAAAAAATGAACTTAAAATACAAATAACAAAATACAGAAAATGAAAAAAAAGGGAAAAATAACTGACCTGGACTTTTGGATGGCTGGAAATGGCGCTCTAAAACTCAAGATCCCATTCTGGTTCTCCTCTAGCCGCTGGTGAAAATGAGCTCGCAACCCATTTTTTTTAAAATTAAACACTTTTACAAAACGGGAACCTATTTCATGATCCCAGGCTCGGGATCCTGCTACAAAATGAGATCCCATTTTGAATTTAGGCTCGGTATCCTGATCCATAACGGGACCCGTTTTATAAATAACGGGATCCTGTTTTGTTTTGCCCGATTTTGGGTTTTTTGCTAAGTTTGAAACTTCCACAAGAAGTGGACTCAACTTCGTGCTTTTACCCTTATACAACACCCTAGTGTGCAATTTGAATATTTCCACATTCAAGTTGGCAAATAATGGCTAGTTGGAAAGGGATTGACTTGGACCCCATATTGAATTGGAATTAAAAAGTTCCAAGTTCATTTCAGCCCACAAATTTGAACCAAGTTCATCTCCACACCTACGGATTTGATTTGGGTGAATGAATGGATAAACTATAGAATAGATTGAGACCTTTGAAATATGTAAAGTTAGAATTAGTCAAAATTCAAATCATTTACCAACTTTTACACAAAAATAAACCACATATAACATTGAAGACAACCTAATTAAAATGAATCCAAAACAAAAAAAAAATATAAAATATACAATGTTCACCATTACAATATATTTCCTAACTTAAATTAATCTCTTCACTATTCATAGAGGTCTTTATGAAGAGAGAATCCTTTCAATGCCATATCTTCAAAATAATGAATAAAGTGAACCTCTCAATAACAATATTTTAATGAAAGTTCTCTTTTATATCTTGAACTGCGCCATTAAGCAAAGTATAGGTGATCCACACAACATATCAATAACTTAAAAAACTCCCTATTAAATTTTAAAAAAAAATCTCGTAAATATAATGTTAATTAAACTTCTCTTGTCTTATAATTATTATTATAAGAATTCAATCCTTTTCCTTTTATAAAATAATCTTCAATAAAGAATATGGAAACTTTCGTCCTTTTATGAACACATTTAAAATAAATAATTAAAATATTATAGTAAAACAAAACTCCAATAAGAGAAAGGACACTTTATTCCGAACCCTGACCAAATAGGATGTCATCAATGTGATATAGCCCGTGAAGGATTTCCTTCCAGTATCATATATGGCCGTCTTAGTTTAAGTTTTAAGCTACTGCTCCACAGTGTGCATGGAGATTCTTAATTAAAAAAAAAATTAAAAATGGCAGTTGCCATTGTTAGAATTAAATTTGTTAATTATAATTTAATTAATAAGGATGATAGTATGTTTTTTATTATGTTATTCAGGATCTAAATTTGACTTGTCAAGCAATTATTTTATGACAATTATTTTAAAATATTATGACATACCTTAATATAAGTAAAATTATATACAAGTGAAATATATATACCATCATAGTTCTATATACATTTTGACAGTCTATCAAAAATCTCTCCTTTCATATAATACAATCTTTTTAAAATTGTGATTGTATTTTATGAGAAAAGTGCCTAAATACGGCCATACCCCATCAAATTTAAGCCCTAAAACTATTCACCAAGATTCAGATTTTCTGAAAGTAAGATTGAGTCAGATTCAACTCTTAAATGAGGAATTGATTCCTCTTTATGGTAATAAAAAAAAATCTTTTTTAATTAATGAAAAAAAAAATTCCCTTTGACTTTAAAATCTCTCACTCCCACAAATTGGATAGCTTGTTAGCCATCATTTACTAGGACTTGAACACCGCCCATTAGCTTGGGTCCTAGAGCAATTTTTCTTAAATACATTCTCTTCTGCAGGACCCATTTTATGGGGTGTTAGATGAACAGATTCCACATGCAGAATAGTCTAATAATTATCAGTGACTTTGTCGGAGGAGCAAGTAAATTCTGGTTATGATATTGATGTTGGCCTGACAAATTTTGTTTTTTTTAATTGGGAGTGCTAATTCTACCTAATTTCATCCTCCCAAAGTCCAAGCACTGAGTATTAGAAAGAGTAACAGTGAACACTACCTACCTAGGTGCAAAAGCACAACAACCCATCTGGATCCAACGAGCAAATACACAGAGAGTACAGTTTCTCTCGATCAGAACGTACTGGAAACATTAAATCGGGCCGCATTAAATCATTTCCTGAGACACCCAAGTGACGAGCTTACATATTACAGTGACTGTCATATTTTTTCCATTGACCCACTAAATACAGTCCTATTGCTGGCTAAGTAATTACTGCATCCATCTATTAAAGACAATTCAAGCTCTGCAACATTAGTTTAGCAGGTTTATATCAAATAGCTAGCTGAGTTTACCCAGAGCCATGGCACCTGCAGTTTATGTTAATGCTTCAGATCCTGCCTCCAACAACATAAGGGTGCTGCTTCAAGCAGCTGTTCAAAGCTTACAATGGACTTATTCAATCTTTTGGCGGGTTTCTCATCAGAGAGGGTTTGTTGCTTCACAAAATTTCAACTGCTTAGCATTTCGGGGTTGTGAAAATATGTTAATTTCTGGTTATGAACTGAATTTTTTGTTGTTGCTGTGCAGGTTGCTGGTTTGGGGTGATGGGTTTTACAATGGGGATATAAAAACAAGGAAAACTGTTCAGGCAAAGGAGAACCTGGGCCAGGATGAGCTTTGTGTGGACAGAAGCCTGCAACTGAGAGACCTTTTTGAGTCCCTGTCCTGTGAAGGTGGCAATGATGTTCAACCTGTTAGGAGGCCCTCTGCTGTTGCTTTGTCCCCTGAAGATCTTACAGATACAGAGTGGTTCTATCTGATCTCTATGTCCTTCGAGTTTGCAACTGGAAATGGGTATGAATTTTTAAGACTGTCAAATATCCTTTGGGAGTCAACTGGATACTTAATATCTAGTCATTCAAGATAACCCATTCCTCATGAGTACTGTTTCGATCCATTCAAGCAATGCCTGGTGACCTTGAATGGTATTTACTTGGCATTCATTCTATTAGGCAATACACTTAGGGTGAAACATTGAAATTGAAACTAGTAGTATGAACCTGGAGTGGATGACACTAGATGGTTTATTTCACTAGTTTCAATGGCACTTTTTCCTCATCTTCATCATATAATGAACGTCAAGTAGACCCTTCAAACTCGTTAGAGATATGTGTGAATCCAGCGAACAGTTAGTCAAAAGACTTGGTTCATTGTGAATAATGTGTATCCATACTTGAACCTGGTTTTTTATATTCTATTGACAGTTTAAAGAAAGCCTGATATAGTCATTGTCTCTGAATTTCAAGTCAAAATCTAGCAAATCCACACACTACATTTATGTGATAAATCATAAGTATTTTGGGTCCCATGTTAAGGAGGTCATGCATATTTGGGCATTGGATTTTTCGCAGATTACCAGGCAGAGCTATGGCAAACGAACATCCTCTGTGGCTGTGTAGAGCTAACGAAGTGGAAAGCAAGGTTTTCTCCCGTGTTCTTCTTGCTAAGGTGCTTTTCACACTATGCAAGGCCTTTACCATTTCTTTCATTGTGGTTATATAGCAGATAAACCTATACTAACATATGCAAAATTGGCTCTTTGGCCTGATCCGGAACTTCCATTTTAAACAGACTTCTGGCATACAGGTAAGCACTAAACTCTATATAAATGAAGATCTAGCTCATTAACAGAAGCTACAAGCAGATTTCATTTTCTAATGTACATTAGCTATTGCAGACTGTACTATGTATTCCGGTTACACATGGAGTGATTGAAGTAGGAGTAACAAAGCTGGTAAGTTGTTAATGCCCCTGAGATTTCAGTATTAGAGGTTTTTATCCTACAGTTGGTATTTTATAATATGATGTATTTGATCATTTTTCTTGACAGGTAGCAGAGGATCCGAGTATTATAGAGCAAGTTAAGAACATTTGGGTGGATGATGAGGATCCAGATCCAGAACCAGAGATATCGTCCCAGCACTCAACTTCAAGTCTGCAGAGTTCAGATGGCAGCGTGCAGTCACAGGAAGAATGCATACAGTACCCACACATTTCTGGCTTACAGAATGAGAATGAATCAATGCAAGCGAACACCTCCCCTAGTTGTTCAAATTATATTGCTTGGCCCTACTATAATCAAGAGGACATGGTCTACAATGGAGGAGGATATGTATCCAACTCTTATAATAATTCTCAGTTTCAGGCTAATGATCTGATGCTTGTTGGAATTGAGGAGAAGACCAAGATCCACTCTGTGTCTCAACACAACGAGACTGCTGATGACAACAGTCCATTTTTAAAAACAGTATCTTTTATACTGCAACAACAGCCGTTGCTCTTGAACCGCTGGCAGTTCAAGAATTCCTACGGTAGTGCTTTCTCAAAGTGGGTCAATAGAGGGGTTGCCGGAGCCTCGACTAGGTCACAGTCAATGTTAAAAAGCATACTGTTTAAGATCACCAGGCTGCAATGCAATTACAGGGACGAAGCCTGGCCTAAAAGTAGTGAAGAAGCCCAAAATGGTTCTAAACTAGAAGAGCTCAATACAGGTCATGTTCTCGCTGAGCGCAAGAGGAGGGAGAAACTGAATGAGAAGTTCAAGATTCTTAGATCTATAGTTCCATTTGTCACCAAGGTAATCTAATTAAACTCATTCCTTGAATTTACAATTTTTACTAAAATGCATAGGGACCTTCAATTAGAAATTGAGCTACCGTCTCATATGTTATAAGCCACCTGTAGACCCAAAATCAGGTCGCCTGACATCATAGGCTATAAAAGGATACATTTCCATTTCCATTTCCCCTTTAGGATTGTGAGCTGTTCAGATTCTATTGGGATGCCGGATTGTTATTCCAATGTCCTTTCTCAAGCCGCATTCTTTTGCTTCATTAGTCTTGGCTGGGATACATGAAGAAGCACACAAAGTAGTACCCTAAATACAAGGCCTTTAATTCAATGCTCTTGCATTAACTTCCAAGGAATGGTTTAAGTACAAGGTCTTAACAAACACTGCACTGTAAATGAAAATACAACACCCTTTAAAAGAAAACATCACAGTATAAGCTACATTCATGCTGATAATATCATTTCAGTGTTTTCTAGTTGTTTTACTTAACGATTCAGAAGGGAGATGGAAATGAACTTTTATTCTTCAAAAGTTCAGAGTAATCCTGAAACACTCAATAAAGGATGAAGATTGTAGTTTAAATACCTTCCTAGGTTTAAGCAATGCCATTTAGAGGGTTTTCTGAAGTATAGAAAGATTAGAGTAGATAGCATGGATATGATCTAGTAACAGTAGAAAAGTCTATTGTAATGCATTTCTTTGTGATTCTGTATGTCATTAAGCCTTTTAGGTTTCCACATGAGGTTCTCTGAATACTGTGTTTCATGTTTTGGGATACCCTTCTTCAAGGTTAGATAATATTGCATATCTTCTGGCTTCACACGGTGTTTTAGATTGAAACCATTTCTTGTATACCATAGATGAGGTACAGAAAAATCTTTTGTACAAAATTTAAGGGAACTTGCTTATATGTTTTTGTAGGATGTGTCTCCATATCAAAGTATAAATTCATTTCCAAATAAAGAGCTCGAATGATAATTTCTATCTTTGTCCTGTAACAGACGGACAAAACATCGATCTTGGGAGACGCCATAGATTATATGAAGCATCTTCAACGGAGAGTGGTTGAGTTAGAATCATGCAAGAAGAATCAGACAGAAAGTGAATGTACTGGGCCTTCAAACAGACTTGAGAAATGCAAGGATAAAGGTCTTGAAAGACTGGATAAGAGGAAGGTCCGCATTGTAGAAGAACCTGCTTCATCAACAATTATTAGAGCAGTTGATGCATTTCGAGAAGATATTGAAGTATCCATCATTGATGAGGAGGCTCTAATAGAGCTGAAATGTGCTTGGAAGGAGGGACTTTTGCTACAAATAATGCAGACTCTCACTCATTTCTGTGTAGAGACTTATGAGCTTCAGTCTTCAAGGGTGCAGACCAACTTCCTTGTGGCAACCATAAAAGCAAAGGTAGTCTTAAAACCCCAAAACTAAACAGCGGGTACTTTAGCCCCAAATAACAAACAATGTGCTGGCTGTTTAAGGTTTACTGTGTTAAAATGGAACCCATATAATTTTTTTGAATTGAAATTCCCAAAAAGACTCAAATAACTGCTGTGTATACATGTACTCCAAGCTCTCTGCAATTAATCTACACCTTACATATAATATTCCTCTTCCTGATACTGGATTGCTGAGTGTGATCCAAAACATGATGAAAAAAGATACACAGTTAAGTCCAAAAAGCACTCATAATACACCTTACATTGTCTGGTTCTTTGAGCCCCTTAAGTGAACGCCGAATTGAATTACTTTTGCATAGAATAGTACATTAAAGCCCAGAACTCATGACCTAAATTCACCATTCAATTCAAGCCCATAACTCATAACCTAAATTCACCATTCAATTCAAGCCCAGTTGTAATTAAAAGCTGACAGTGGGTTTACAATTGTGCAGGTGAGGAGAACGCCAAGTGGAGAGAAAGTAACAATCGTCGAACTAAAAAAGGCCCTTCAGCTACTTGTTTAATGATATGGGTTGGACAATTCTGTTATTTGACCAAGTGCAGCTTCTTCTTAATGGTCTTTGACGATCATAAACAGGAATCACATATTGTCACCGCCATGATAGAAAACATTTTAAATGTGTGGCTCTTCTTTTATTAACTACCTAGTCATCTGAAGACAGTTTTTACAGTCGGCAAAATCCTTTAATGTTGCGGAGTTTTCAGTGTGTAATGTCTTGCCCGCCATTGTTGGAGGAAAACTCACTCAGGAGAAATTGAATGAAGAGTATAACTCTATACCAATCTAAAAAGTTCTTACACAGTTTTCTCCAAAAGCTTTTATACCACTACTGATATGGACTGTGAAAATCGAATGCCACCAATCTACAAATTGTCAATTGCACTATATTGTCATAGTCCAAGTGGGGAAGGCCAACATTTTACCTTTCTGTACAGACACAATCTAAAGACAGCAAATAAATAAAACTAATTTATGGGAGTTTTTCCCCTTAAAGCAAGATTTTACACACTGAAAATTAAAAAAAAACAGAAGCAATATAATGGGAAGAAGCTGTAATCCATTGGGTTTCTTTACATTTATCTTATTTTTTCTTGAAAGGACAGCTGAATATGATTATTGCTCCATGATAAACTGTTCTCATATACATCATGTCACTCCTTACAGAAGTACTATGCGACAGATCTCTAATGCTTTTTATCATTGAAATCCCCAAAAGTCTTAAAAAAGTGCCAACACCCATAAAGCTTACCCAATGGATTACAGCTTCTTACCATTTGGCTGATAGGCTTTTTACGTGGACATTCATACCCAGAATTTAGCCCCGAAATTTTATCTTAAGCCGAAAAAAATCCCGTGCCGGAAAATGTCTCCCTATGTTTGCAAATGGAGTCTTAGCTTAAGATGGCGTGTCAGATTTAGTGGGCATCGCAAATAACTTTCTCTTCCTCGGTCTCTTTCAAGTTTTAACTTGTGTGATGGCTTGAATACAAGGTTTAAAAAAATTTCTGAAATTTAAATAAATGATTTTTTTTTTTAAATTTAGGATATGAGTAATAGATGTAATAGAGCATCCATGTTCGGCAAAAAGAAATAAAGCATTGAAGCTCGGATTTTGGTAACTTTGAGTTCACTAGATCCATCCTTTTTTTTTTTTATCTAACTTGATCTTAGCAATTTTCACTTTCCAGTGGGAACATGACATTGTTTAGTGATTGCTCTCTCAAAAAATCAGTGCCATTAAAAACCTAATATTGATTAGGAATGTGTTGACGATCTATAGATCATTTTTTTTTCTTCTTCTTCTTCGATCACTCTCTCAAAAAACCTGCCCCATTTAAAACCTAATATTGATTAGGAATGTGTTGAAGATCTACAGATCACTTCTTCTTCTTCTTCTTCTAATGTAACTCCTGTGATGTAGATTTTGGAGGCACCTGAATAAAGAACAAAGTTAAGAGCCATGCACCGGAGAAAAGTATTGGTCAACAAGAGAACATAGACATGGATCCTCCAGAACAAAGTCAAGAAGAAGTATCTGGTAGAGCAAGAGACACTGCAACTGTCTCAATTGATTCTAAGAGACAACAGGGTCTAGATGAGTCTAAACTTCTTCAAGGACCAATTAATCTGGCCTCAATGTCACCTGTGTAGAAATTCAAACTAGTATCAATTGTTCAAGCTAAGGCATAGGAAGAAATGTTAAATCACATATCCAAGACAGTAAATTGATCAGTGATGCATCCAACATTCTAGAGAAGATGATGCCGACATTCCAAAAGGATACCTCATTTTATCCTTAGCTTATCAACTCAAGGGTCTATTAAACTTAGTAAGTACATATTTTGAATCATTTGAAAAATCTACAGAGGCAAAAGTCAAAAAAGAGTTTGATGAGAAGAGATTGGTTAAGTTAAAAACCATGTTAGTAAATGATGAAATTCTGTTAGAAAATAAAATAAAAGGCATTCAGAATGCCATTGAAAAAGCTTGTAAAATATACAAATTTTGCTTATCTTGGCCAGAAGTTACAACGGAATTAGAAGATAAAATCAAGGACTTGGAACTCAAACTGCTTAATATCTCTAAGACATAATCCGGTAGTTGAGTCAATAAGTACCAAAGAAACATAGGTTGTAAATATTCAAAATGATTTGAGCACTCTGATGAAGAAAAGGGAAGAAGTCAAAGATAGGTTGTGCCCGCTAAGGGGGATGATAAGTCCAAAAATTGATTCCATGACTAATTTGGCAGAAGAAGCCTTGAAATCACAAGCATTAATTGATAAACCCTCAGATGTGCATAAGGTAGAAAAGTTAGTTTTTTTGATAAATGGCCACATCCATATTTTGGAGAGTGCAAGGAATAGATGGAATGGAGAGATAGCTCTGATAAAGACTATCTATAATGATATTGTACATTAAACCATAAATTGAGATGGAAATGTGTACCTGTGTATATGTGGCAGAATATGACAATTTTGAAGAATTTTTGACATCATTTTGCTTGTACACACACCTTTGCCATTGATGTCAAAGGGGGAGAGGAAAACCAGTGAAAAATAAGCATACATCTAAAGGAGAATAGAAAAACAGAGTGTACAGAGTAAGGGGGAGCAACATAAGCATTTTTCACTGAGTGTTGCCATCAATACCAAAGGGAAGATTGTTGGCAAGAGACATTGTTCTGATGGATGTTTGATTGTTGTCATTGATGGCAACAAGACAAAGTGTACTAGTATGGCAAAGAGACCTCACTTTGGAAGATCTGACTAAGTATGGGAAGTATGCAGAGTAATAGTGTTTGTGGTGGTATGCCTCTGCAGTTAATGGCATTTGTATGCAGATTAGGTATGTTGTTCATAACTACCTAATGGTCACTTGTTTAAGTCTCCAAGTTCTGACTTCCTCCGGTAGTCATATGAAGAAATGTCTAAGTCCGAGTAAACAAAGTTAAAGTATAAATAGTGCATAGTCCAGAAGCAAAATGGTTCGCATTCCTCCGCTATGAAAAAGTTTGTCTCACAATTCTGGATTAGAAAAGATACATATCATGGCTGCCTAAATCCAGAGTTGTATCTTCTGAAGTTCTTTTGGTTTCATTCTACAAGATGTTCTTTACCGACTTGCAGTCTGACAGTGTTTCACAGTGACAGGGTAACAGTTTTGAGTTTTGCAGTTCTCAGTAGTTGATTATTATTCTCTACGGCTTTGAAGGTATGCTAAGAGATCAATGATGAATGTTGAATATGATTTTTAGAGTCTCATTTGATCTGCATTGGAAGTTATGTTGTGACAGTCAAATTGATCAAGTATGTTCATGAGGAACAAGATGACAGGCATGGCAGATCTATAAGCGGAGAAGCTATATTGTTTGAACAATCAATCTAAGTGATTGAATGATTAATGCCAACCCATATGAAGACTACTGTATGGTTGTTTGAGTTTGCATTATTGTTTATGCTTAAGTTTGAGCCGCCAAGGTGAAATTCTTGGCTGCATGTTTCATGTCTAAGTGGCTGACCTACTTGTGTAATGAATCTAGTTACGGATACTTATACTCGATGGATTTTAGGCATTAGGTGTGAAGTGAATATATTGTATTGCGATAAGAGTGGAAATTCAATCTAAGGCAGCGTTGTGATCTGAAGAAATCAGTGGGCAGAAAAATAGAGCATATGTGAAGCAAAGCAAGAGATAGTAGAACTGACATTATGAAGACCTTTGAGTCTGTTTACTGAACTTAAGGGAACTGCACCTCAACCTTCTTAGATGCATTTTCAGTAGTCATATTTTGGAAGTGAGCCAAATCTTCTCTTCTATCTTCCTTTCTCTTGGCAGTGAGCCTTTGTGTAGTGAGCATCTCTTCCCTGGGCAGTGAGCCTTCTTGTAATCTGGTATTGTGCTATTATAATATATTGTGAGCTAACACTCACCGTGGTTTTTCCCTTTTTGGGTTTTCCACGTAAAAATCCCGGTGTCCATGTGTTATGTCTTTATGGTTGATGTTCCTATGTTTATTCTACTTTCATATTATTAATTTTGGAGATTGGATTAATAAAATTGTTAAGAAGTGGTTTTGTGGAATACTGATTCAACCCCCCCCCCCCCCCCTCTCAGTATTCCTTACTATCAATAGTCTCCATTTCTTCCTATGAATTTATGGACCTAATAGATAGTCCCATGAACCATTGCATGGTTGAATCTTTCAAGGTTGAAGAGAATAAATTTAGTTTTTGGTTATTTGACTTGTAGTCATAGGTTTGACAAAGGACTTGGAATTCAAACATAAGTTGGTATGGGTCCTTTATGACCATATCTGGAAATGTGGCTAGGATAGATGGGGAAATATTTTTCATGGGGACATCTTTGTTAGGATTCAAGTTGATTAGGTAGGTGAATGCCCTTTTCACCCTTCTCTCTTTACGTTCATTATGGTTCTCCATGTTTCTTATTGGAATATTTTCTCTTGGTTGCTCATTTTCTAGGGCTCTACCAGGAGTTCCAGGTTTCTCTTGTTCAAAAGGCTAGCTACAAGGCTCTTCTCCTAAAACTTCTTCCCCATGATTTCTAGTTGTTGGTTCTTGAGTTTGGAGGTTTTGGGGTATAAAACTATCATGTGGATCTTGACCCTAGTGACACCTATGTGAAATCCATGACAACAACACCAAAAGGTGATGAGGCATTGTTGAATTTTATACTTTGATGTATGATTACTTTGTCAAACCGCGGGGTGTCCAAAGGCTATCTACAATAGGGTGATTGGAAGTCTTTCCCTAGTAGTCAACCTATTCTAGTACGAAAGGGAATACACACACTTTTATCCTAATCAACTAGAATTTGAATGGCTAACTATGGAACTAAAGTACTGAAATTGAGTAAAAAATACTAACTATGGAATTGAAATATTAAAGCTAAATGTAAAAGGCTAATCTATGGAATTAAAAGTTGCTTATCCTTGAAAAGTAAATTCCTATTGAGCAATATAATAAAATTACTTCAAACTACAAATGTGTTACAAATGAGAAGATAATGTTTTTTGTTCTTCCAAATTTCCTTTTCAAAATGATTAACATACACAACTTCATATGAAAACACTAAAATTATTTATTTGGAACAATGATAACAATTCATAGTACAATAATGATGAACAAATGAAACCTACAGGTTAGCTAGATATAATCACAATAGAGCTGACATTACATATTGTTGATCATGATGTTAGTCATAAACAAACATAGATAAAGAAATGCAAATCAAACCTTTATTATCTTGAAGGATATGATGAATTCAGAAAATTCATGATCCCAAGTCTCTGTGGATTAGTTCATAATCATCTGACGTTACTCAGTTGTTTGATGTGCGTTGTTATTTTCCATTCAGGGGCCTTACATTTCTGATTCCAAGAAATTCATGTCTGAATAATCTTTATTGCACCTGCTCGCTATGAATTTCTTAACAAACAAGGTTAAATCCTACTATATTTAACCAGAGGATGCAGATATTTATGCAAGTTTGATCAATTCTTCTGCATATTACTCATATTAACTGGATTTCACTTCTGTGCTTTAAATTTATCCAAATGATGTGCCTATAAGCATATATTTCCATGATTTCTAACATTATTTATATCTATTTGCATAATATTTGTCATTTTGACATGCTATTTGCTCAAATATGCTAAAGATGTTTAATTACCTACGGGATATTAGCATATTTCTTTGTATCTTCTTATTATTTTCAATGTATTTGCAATTGTGGTGATGATTGAATGAAATTAAACAAATTTGAATAAATGTGTAAAGCCCTCAATTTCATCATAAAAAGTAAATGAAGTAAATAATCAACTTAAATACAACATCACAATATCCAAAGTAAAAAGATGTAATTAATCCACTTAATTACAATATAAAAGATAACAAGGGTGTAATTAATCCACTTAATTACAATATCACAAGTAAAATGAGCAATCTCATAATATGAATCAAAATGTCATTAAATCTTTCAAAATCGCGTGCTCAATCCAGGTAAAAGCATTATAAATAAAATACAAAATCCATGGGCAATCATGCCACATTTCATCCAATTTCAAGTTACAATAATCATGTACAATAAAAATCCATAAATCAATACGCTCATCAGTCACACGAACCAAGTGGTCCACCACCTGCGAGCCGAGAGACGGGAACATGGCCCAGGTGCTTTTCCACCCAACCATGAAATAATTACACTTGCTCGGATCCCTTCATGAGACGAAGGAAACCTAGCCTTGCACGAAATGTCTAGCTACCTAGAAACAACTGGTAGGAGGGAACACCCGATGCAACCCTGATGTCTGAATATGCAATTCTTAATAATGAAAAGGAGATTGTCTCACAATAGGATGTGGCAAAGATATATATAAATAAGTTTGCTAGACAAAATAAACATCTATTTCAATGTCATCTTGATTAGATATAATCCTTTAAATATTAACCTGGTTCAATTCCTAAAAAGAGAAAAAGCCATCTCTGAAAATCCACATTCGGCATCCTAGCCCAGAAAGTAACCCAAAAAAACTACTTCTTTCCCCAAGAAGCAAGCAAATAATGATAAAATAACAGAATCTAAGTTTGTCAATAAATCAATCAACAACCCTTTTCCTAAAACACCAATCAAGGAAAATACACTTTCCAAGCAACAATCCATCTTTTGTTCATACAATTGCATTCATAAGGTTATCAAATTTATATAATTTCTAATCCATTTTTCGTTCATAATTTACTGTATAAAAGTCATTCTTAGTTTTATTCAAACCTACTGTCTTTTCTGTGACAGGAACTACTCAATTATTCAATAAATTTATATGTAACATTCAGTAACCTTCCTGCCATTTCAGTGATAGGAGTTGTGGCAGAATTGAAATAAATAATGAACAGAGTTTGTAATCTGATTTCAGTCACTCAAGGTAATGTTTTAAAATAACATTTTTAACAGCAAATTGTAAAAGGGAAGGTAAGCTATAGGAATCCCTTATTATCATTTAAGTTAAGAGTTTATATGCATATTTGTTTGATCATAAAGAAGTTGTCAATTTTTTTGGCAAAAGACTATTTTCTAACAATAACCAAAAAATAATATTTTATGAGCATTAAGTCTGGCAAAGATAAATTATCTACATCTGGGGTTTGCTATCTTCTAGATCGATGGTTTAAGACAACGGCTAGCACAATGGCCGATCCACATAGTATGGAAACAAGAGATCAAGAACCCATTTTTAATCGACCAAGAAAGAGGCGATTCGTTTAGTGTAAGCTAGGGTATAAGGAACAGCAGATCAAGAATAAAATCACGCTGAAGTTTTTGAGCATGTTGGCATCAGGAAGAATAAAGAGAGGTCGATTTGCACAAGAATCCCAATGCCCATTCTAAAGGTCAGTTTGTAGCCAAACTGAGGTGAAAACGCAGATCAAGGTCTGCAATTTTTAGTGGCCAGGAGAGGCGAGTCGACGCCATAAGGAGAGGGATGATCCCCCAAACACACAGACTAGAAAACAAAAGATTTACAAGCTACTGTATTTCTGCATTCAAATGTTTTTTTTATCTACCATTCTTCTTGCATTAAAAACTAGAAAAAAAATACCTGGAATGATTGGCTAAAAATAGAGGTTGATTTGCTTGTTGTTCTTCGCTGCTCAGAATGGTCGACTACCTTCCTGCTACTGCCAGGTCACGTTTCCTATTCCTTGCCCTTAATCGTAGAATCATACACAGAAAATAATTTTTCCTTCTGCAATTTCGTGGGTGCCTTCCAATTGCTGAATCCCTTTTCTTTATCCCAAAAATGTACTCTTATTTTTGGCGTCTCCATTTTTTAGGTTTTTCCAGTTGTTTCTTGATAACTGAGGATTAACTTAGATTTGCATGAGAATTGCCTTATGGAAAGCTCTCCTATTCTATTTAATTTAAAATAACAACTTTTTATTTAGCTTACTGTGGTATGCATGACAAAAGCTTGATTTAATTCTATTATTCATTTTCTAAATATAATAGTACTATTAATATACTTTATTTATTTAAAAAAAACACTCTTAATCAATCAAGAATAATAAAATAATATATACATTTTCATATATCTATCCTAATTTAATATAATTGTTTAAATCTAATTGACATATTGTCTTCCAAACATCTATAATCATGTAAATAGAAAAGCACTTATCTATTTGGTTATTTAAAATAATTTTAGCTACATTAATTTAAATATACCATTAACATTTCATCATCACAACAATTTAATTAAAATAATGTATTTAAAGTATACTATTGTAGCAATTAAAAACACAATATTTTATAAATATTAAACCATCAATCAAACTTATTAACCACACATTGATGCATAAAAATAATCCATTCAAAAATGTATATGAAACTATGTGAGTGTGTGATTGCATCAGAGTTAACCATCCCATCAGTTCTTGCCAAGTGGCTAGAACATCTCTACCTCAACCATGTTCTCATCTTTGATGAGTACCTACATTCATTCGCACTCAACTCGACGTCAATAGGTTAGTACCCAAAAAACATAGCCGAAGCAACATTATAATCATATCGATAATATCTAATATCTCAATTATCCAATGTTTACATATCTAATTCCATGCTAATCACCTTCACACATATAAAATTACTTAAAGTAAAAGTCAATCACAGTAATTATTGTCTAATCTAGATTATTAATATAGTCCATAAAAATGAGACGTGACAAAATGTTTTATAGCTTTTACTAAAAGTAAGTGAATCTTTAGCCATTGATCCAATATACTCTTGATATTGTCATGAAAAGGAAGAAATCGAACCATTTGTTCACCAGGATGTTCCACAACTAGATATGATCAATGCTAACTTTAAAGGAAAAGAATGAAGACAACATGCACAACATGAAATGCACTCCAAGGGACCTAGCAAATCAAAGTAACATGTCCATAATTCATCTACTGACTACTCAAAGTTTACGATTAGTTGTAATCAAAAGGGCTTATTCTTCATTAAGTATGCAAAAGAGTATGTATTTACAATTGACTTTGAGAGAGGACCATGAAATTCAACAACTCCTCAATTAAGCTTCTAAATGTTTTACAAAATGCACTTCATCTCCTTTTATAGAACAAGGATAGGAAGCGGTTACAAAAGATCCTATGATCATGATTTGTCTATCATCATCAATAGTTCATATTCCTTTGACCTAGTCAACATGTAGGACATGTGGCACAGATTGCTAGTTGGCAATTCTCTAGTGGATCATAGATGGCATTCCCGTTTATATCCTTTCCCTCATCAACCAGCCTATAAGCAAAAAAATGACAAAAGATCCTTCCTTTATCCACACTTGATGCTGTATCGTCTTCATCCTAATACATGTTCTTCATGCATCTGCATCCCAATGTCCATCTTCTTATAGGCATCATATGCCTATACAAAATTGTCAACTTGAAATTTGCTGAGGGTGGTGGCTCACAACTTAGCATATTTCAATGCTTTTATCCATTCCTCCAAAGTTTCTAACATGGATGTCCTGCTAGGTGCCTTTGTACTATATGTTTTCACTTTCACCCTTAGCTCGGCCATTTCATCCATCACATCTTCTTTGAAAAGCTCCCTTGGATGTTCAGATACTTCTTTAAATCTATTTCTGAAGATCTGGATGGCCTCATCTGTTGCCGGTAATGCCTCTTCAATGATAGCATCTTCTGACAATTCTTCCATTATCCTTAATTCGTCAGCTAATAAATTGTGGACCTTAGCCTGAATATCTCTTACCTCGGTCATATTAGCCTTTAACACATTCAATTCATATTTTACCTTTGTCATCCATGTATCTATTAGCAGCAGAGTCACATTGGTAAAACCTTATTATTTAATAGCTCATCATATGTCATGGCCTTGGCTCCTTTAATCCTGGTCAGTGCATGATTACACTTCTGTATTTTCTGAGTGAATTCACTCCTTAATGAATCAATGTCTTCCTTCAATTTGGACAATATGTCCCAATTGGTCATGGAAATCCCTATTAACTCTTCCCCAAAAGTCATAAACTTGGAGAACCACTTCTCCATGATATAGGATTGATGCTTCTAGATTTCCAGACTAGCTATCTCCTCCTCACTTATTAGAGTCAGTGAAGTAGGCTTCTCAGCAGTTTGCAAGATTGATGTCTTATTGTCTTGCTTCACTAATCCTTGCACAAATTGTTGCAACTGCATATTTTGCTCTTTCAATTCTTTATTTTTAGCCTTAAGCTTCCTCATTTTAGACACCACTGCTTCAGCACTTTGGAGATGTTCTTGAGCTTCTTGCTTGGTGGTCATGTGGCCCAAATCAACCTGAGTTATTTGGTATTCCTCTAGCCTGATTTCATCTTTATCTTTTTCTACTATGGGCACATCAACTTGGGTTGTCCTCTTCCAAGTTTTTGGATCTCTCTTAATGCTAGAGATTGTCCTAGCTGTATGTTTCGCTTTAGTGGGCTCAAGAGTAAACAGGGATTTAAAATAAAAAAGTACCTTTTGTTCTTGCTCCTACTCGACTTCTTATGCAATCAATGATAAGGCCTGGGAATAAATATCCTCTTGATCTTGTGGTTCATCTTCTTGTTGCCTTTCTTCTTGATCATCTTCTTAGTTCTTTTCAAGCAAGAGTTCTTCTTGTTTCTGTTTTGGTGGAGGCTAACTATCCTACATCTCTTCATCTTGTCCTTTAGGAACATCATCATTTTTAGGCTCCGAGCCTTTATCTTCTTGACTATCTTGATGACTGCCCTGCTTTTGTTCATCATTCTTATATCTTGTATTTGTAAATGATTCAGATACCTCTACTTGTTAAGGCTTATCTATCTGGACATCCTATTATTTCACCCGATCTGGTATTTTCTCATCTTTGTCACCTACTTCCATGAGGCCCTGCTCTTGGGATTGATCATTTCTAATAACCTCCTCTTCATTGGTATTTTTCTGTTTAGGCACATATGTTAAGTCCAGTACAGCCGGACTAGTCACATTTTTTATCAATGTATCCAGTGACCCCCTATGGACTTCGACTTATTCCACTTCAGGAGATTCACTCCCCTCTCTCTTTTCATGTTGTTCTTCTGCTACATCATCTTCATCTTTTGCTTTTGTGTGCTATAGCAGGGGTTTGATTAAGTGATTGGTGATATCCTTTACCACCTCATCCTCCGTTAAGTCTATGGTATCACTTAATGGAAGAGGCTGATTCATTTCCTTCTCCATTGCTTGTTGCTTAGCCTCTTGGGCTAATTCAGTTTTCACTTGAATTATCTTTCCTGCAGGTACATCATATTGCAGTTCTTTGACTGCACTTAGAGATGGATCACCTGACATGGATGCTACTATTGGTGTATCAACTAGATGTGGAGTGGCCCCTCATGCTTGGGCTGTGATGTTTGCTTAGTCTGGTATCTTGATACCCTGCAGTCTTCTTCACCAATTGCCTCTTGTGCAATGGTTTCTTTTGAACTTTCTCCTTGTGATATAGATACTTGAGGTGCAACCAAAGGGATGGCTTGGAGTGTGGGTCCTATAGGTGGTTCCAAGGGCTGATATGTCAGGGTTACCCCTTCAGAGGTAAGCTCCTCTGCAGCCGAAGATGAACCTAGTTCTAGTATCCTTGTGCCGATGATTTCTCTCTTCTTCACTAGGATGTCATCATATCAACACCTTTTTCTTTGAGTTCATTTATTTTCTTCTACACCCAGCTCTTTGTTCTATCCATCACCTTGGCTGTGAGAACATCTATGGAGACTTCATCCTTTTGTGTCAAGTCTGGGGCAGAGATGGTATCATCATATATCTTTTGGTCTTCATATTCTAGATCCATGATGTCATCATCATCCTTATTAATTTGAGGGGGCACTTCAGGATGCCATATTATTCTCATCTGAACTAGGGTAAGTCTTTGGTATTCCCTTCTTCTTACTTCATGTTCATCAACACAATCTACCCAGTAATCTTCTAGATGAACTGTGTGATTATACTTCTTGTTAAACCTCTGCTCTATTTTGTGGAAAGGATCATAATCTCTTACAAGTGGGAAGGATTTTAGATTCAAGACTTTTAGCGAGCTGCCTCTGCTTTTCTTGCATTTTCCAGAGAACCTACTATGAACCAGTTCAAATCTATAGTGAACTTCTTGTAGGGTTTTCCTTCCTTTACTTTAGGCATTTCAAATGTAGGCAACTGTTGCCTCATCATTTCCATCAATACCACCTTATCGGTGGGGTACCTTGGTAGCATGTATGGTTTCCCACTGAAACCTTCCATTCTGATATAGGAATAGGTTTTGGCCTGGATGAACCAGGAGCCATATCCACTTATTGCTTTTGTTGCACCTACTGAAAACCTTTTAGTCCAGTCACCTTCCATAAGATGGACTAGGTGCATTATGAAACCATCATTAATCAATTTGTAGTATAGCATGGTTGATCTCCTCTCTAGTTGGGGATAATGTTCCCATGGAATTTTCTCATTTAGCAACTTTCCCATCCTGCCCACTATCTTTAGGCTACTGAATGTACCTTTAGCTACACAAGAATACACTAGATAGGATGTCATTCTGAAGATCATCCCTTTGCCACTGTTCCACTTGGTTAGTTGGTCATGAATAGTGTCACTAATCAATGTAGCCCATTGGACTTTTGCATTCTCTAGTTTGTACTCAATTACTAGTTTGGCCAATCTAAACATCCAGGGTTTGAATATCCCACATTTTGTCAGGCCTTGCATTCTACTAAGCATAAATAAGATGTATTGGCCATCTTCATTAAAATCACATTTGTATAAGTTCTGAGCCATTTTAACAGCTTCCTTGGCTATGTTGTTTGGGTGTCTCCATCCTTGATAGATAACCTTTCTACAAACCTTATTGTTATCTTCATCTTTAAATTCTTGTGCCAATGCCTTCAAATCTGGCACATACATATGTCGAGAGATTGGGAGGTGAAATACTTCAGTGATGCCTTCCACAAAGAAGTTTGCATATAACCTCTATTGTTTCTCTACTTTCCTTGTGGTGGGATCATAGTTCTGAGCACACTCAACCAGAAGATCTAAAGCCTTAGTAGAAAAGGGGAAACCAGCAACATGGTATAAACCAAACGCTACTATGTTTTGCAGAATTTGGTCTTCCTCTTGTGCCTCAATCCGTGCCCTATATGCTTCTATATTTGTGCAGCCTGGATGAGTATCTTTTGAGTATCCCAGTTTATCATATACACTGCAAGTTCTAGGAAACCTATTGGATTTAAACTCTGCATCTCTTTTATCCATTCGTGGGTACAACATTGTGTCCTGCAATCAAACACAGTAGTCTTAAATAATAGCATATATGCATCTTTCTTGGGTTATCTTCCATGACATTGTCATACTTTATGAGGTTATATTAATGATATCTCACTAAAACCAAATTATACCTTATCATAACCATCATTTATCAATATTCTACCATTATACTTGTTTGATTACTTCCTGATACGATTTCCTTGAAATAACCAAATGAGCAGGATTTCATACATACCTGTATTACTCCTTTAACTTGTGATTGATGTATAGATGATTAGGTAGGCACTCGGAACACCATAGTCTCTTGCAACTTCATCTCGTGGTTCGGCTTTGATTTGTGATCATCTCTATCACAACAAAAATTAGGTTTTCTGAATGCAATTGTATCAATTATGGCAACAAAAATCCCTTTTAACTTATGCAATTGATAATTTTAGGGCAAATTAATGGCATTCGAAGGATTTGACAGATTCATTTAGCAAGATTGCACAGGATTATTACAGGTGTCTGTTGGCACAAGTTTGAATTTAAACTCCAACGACCACTTTTCAGCATTAAATGTAAAAAAGCGTGGGTGTAGGAAGGGAATATCTTGCTAAGGAATATTCGATGGATATCCAGAGGTGATATTCGGATGACACTTCATGGGTTGGGATATGATTGTGGACACGTGTCATCATGTCATTGGGTGTGTGGGGGATGGATATTTGAGGGATCAAAATGTTTAAATACGAAATATCCATGCAGTTCATATATCCGGCTGACGTTAGTAGATAATGGCTTCTTTCTTTCCACAATAGTTGGATGACGTAATCGGGATGTGGATCTTAAAATAAGATCCAGACAATAGAGGCATGAAATATCCCCCATAATATCTGGATGAAGTAAGCATACAAGACTTCTTTGTATTGTGTTGAGGTAGAGTGACGTCATTAGGATCAGATACTAAATGTGATCGGGACCTTATGTAATATCCATCCATCACGACATTCTCGGGACTGGGAGACTTAACTTTGATGTCCAAATATTAGTGGAGGACAGGATATTATGTAATATCTAGGATGTTCTATTGTAGACACCCAAATTTGTCCATGTCTTGCAACACCTAGTCAAAAACATCACTTAGACATCATGTAGCATTTTGTCCTAATCCCACTCTTAATCCCATTAATCCATTAGCCAATTAATTAAATAAATTTTATTTATTTAATTAAAATCCCATCTTAATCCCATCCTTATCACACTTAGCCAATTAATTAAATAAATTTTATTTATTTAATTAATTTCACATTCATAATCCCACTTTCCAATTAATTAAATAAATTTTATTTATTTAATTAATTTTCCATTCATATCCCAGTCCTATCCTAATCATCTTCCCAATTAATTAAATAAATTTTATTTATTTAATTAATTTCCCTCACATATCCCAACTAATTCAAATATTTTATTTGAATTAAATCTTCACCTTTCATCACATTTCGACACTTGTCCATTTATCAATTCAATCATGTGTTGTAGTACAACTTTTATTTAGAATCCTTCACATGTACAACTAATGGGACCTAATTTTATATTTGTGTACACAATCACACATGATCCCTATCCTCCTTTGTACACTTGTCACATGACTACAACTCCCTTAAAGAGTGGGAATAACTAATCAATCCTAGCCGTCCACATCAATCATTTAACTTTTCAATCTCAATCATCCATTCAAACCAAGCCTTTCCTATAAATCAACCCCCTCATAAGCTATTTGCAGGAGGCATTAAGTTGGAGTATCCTTATGCTGTTGAAATATCTTTAGAGCCTTTGCATCTATCATCATCATCTTCCATCTATCATCATCATCTTCCATCTATCATCTCAATCCTACGCAAATGTTATGTTGCCGAATTGTGAGCAACCAACATATCAAATCAATCAAACAATTCATCTTGCATCTTTGAGGTATTGAATGATTTGGGTTTAGGTTATGCATTTCATTGTTTGATCATTTCCATTTGCAAATCCAAATTTTTTGATATACATTTTGGCACGCCCAGTACCAAGATGAAATTTAGTTTTTTGATATACATTTTCTAATTTAGTTTTTAATATTAATTTAATTGTAATCTAGTTTAGTCTAGTTTTAATTGTAATCAGATTTTAGTGTAATAATTCAATTTTAACATAGTTTACATTTTTTGTTACATTTTTTTAGCTTAGCTAGTCTTTTTTTCCCATAACATAGCTAGTTTTTGCATTTTTACTAGGCATTATAGTCATCTTTTTATTTGCTTGCGACTAACTCTTTTCTTGCAGCTATATCATTTGTCAAAGATAATTTTCTTAAACAACTCACAAGTGGCTTGCAGATTTTACTTGTCAAAGAGATACCATTTGAAACCTTTTGTTTGCTTTATCTTGTGGACTTGATCGTGGCTTGCAGCGTGTGCCTCATCATCAAACTTGACAACAACTTTCTAGGTGCACTCGACACAACTTTTTCTTTTTCTAAACAACTTGTTTGCCATAACACTTGGATTTGGGCTCCTAAAACAAACATTGTTTTCTATCACATCATCAAAAAACTAGGCTAAAAAGAACAAGTGTCTTCCTACACATTTGGCTTTGGGATTTAAAAAGAACAAGTGCTTGAATTGTCTTCCACACATCTCATTTTTAAAGGGCCAATTAACAAGTGCAAGTGTGAATCAAGTGACAACTCACTTGGTTTGCTTTTGTAAACCTTATCTAGGAGGCCTACTTGGAGACACACCACTCCAAGGGACGACCTCAATCGAGGCTGAATCGAAAGACATCCTCATTGGGAGTTGTAAATCTTGTCACTTTTGGCTAAGCCCCAAAGAACTTTATACCTTTGGGAAGTGAAGGTGAAGGGTGGGTTACCCCTTTCTCCCAGTTGTGTGGCAGGATTTCACTTTCAATTCCATAGTCAACCTTGTGCAATCTAGCCTAAGACCTAATTAGCCATACCTACTTGACTAGACATTAGGCTTGTTGATGTGTCTTCCATGTGTGCTTGCTTAATCATCACATTTCATTTTCAAAGTCAAAAAATTACTTATGTGTCTTGCGTGAGTGATTCATGTGTGTATATGCATAATCATTTGTTTAAACATTGCCAAATCAAGCTCTAAACACCAAACACATAAACAAATCAATCTAAACATTCATCGTAGTCAACACACATCATATCCAACTTAATTTCATCCACATCATCCAAATCCCTAAACAACAGTTGCTAAAAGGACTTAACACAAACACTTGGGTGACAACATGTTTACACCAGAAGACCCAGAAATCAAATTCCAAAGATTCCTCCAAAATCTTTATCAAGGATCACAACCCCTAAACCAAGACGCCATTGAAACATTACAAGTCTTCATCCAAAAAGCTCAACCCCAAGCAAGCCAATCACCTCAACTGCAACACTTCATAACCCAAGTTCAACACCTTTTAGCCATTAGTCAAACCCGACAAGCACATCAATCCTTAACCATTCACTCCCAACCTAATCCATCTTGCCACATGTCATAACCATCCACTTCCTATCAACTTAATCCACCTATCCACCAAGTCAATGCCACATCAACCTATGAATATCCACCTCAAGCTTATTCAATCCCTCATGCCGACATTCCAATGCACTACCAAGCCCATCCACAAGGCAATCAAGTGATTTCACAAGAACAACATGCAAGTCCAAATGGCCTTTTGTATATAAATCAAGTGAGCACAAGTCAACCTTGCCAACAAGATCAAATGCCCTCAACTTCATACCAACCCCAAGACATTTTGTCTACATATCCCACCATTTCACCCAACCACCAAGACTATCAATGGCCTCTACAACAAGCACAAGTGAGCCCAAGTCCACCTTTGCAACAAGAAGCATATACAACTCCAAGTGGCCCTTTGTATATAAACCATGCAAGCCTAATACAACAAGACTTAATTACCTTTGACAAGGGAGATACCAACCTAGCTAATTCATCCTATGAGTGGCCTCCATCATCCAATCATATGCTGACACATGAGCCAACAAGTCCTATCCTAACACCACCATGTGATCCCATTCCTAGGCCATTAATCCCTCTACCTTCTAAACCACCAAGCCCTCCATCACCTTCATCACCATGTCATTCTAATCCTTCACCAAAGGATGCGGCTGAGATAGTTTTACAAAGGATGCTTGAAGCAAAACTCATTGAACTTCCTGAAGTCAAACCATGTGAAGAAAGTCCGTATGATGAACATGATTATTGTGCATACCATAGGACCAAAGGCCATAATACAAATAAATGCCCAATATTTGTCCCAATTTTTTACAAGGTGTATCGACATATAATAAGAGAGCAATATATATCCAATCTCATTATCCCCCCATCCAATCCTAATCCTAATCCATCCAACCCAATTAGCCCTCAACCAAATCCTAATCATAAGCTTACAACACCATCTACCCTTATTATTCATCCATTATATTGTCCTTATACCCATACACTTACAAAGGATGTGATCCATTGGCTATTAGCTAGGAATAAATTATCCCCATGTCAAACACCCACTCATGAGCCTATCAAAGAACTTCCAAAGGTCATGTCCAATCCTACAGTTCCATCATGTGACCTACAATCCATTAAGCCTATTCAAGAAACCCCCATGAACCTAAGTCAAGAGCCATCATACCCTTATGTCAACAACCCTCAAGAGCATGTCAAGCCTATCCAAGAGTATCCCACTTCCACTTCCATTCAAGCAACCCAAGAGATATGTCAAGAGTTTAATACTAAGCATGTGGAAACATCAACCCCTTGTCTAAGTCAAGATCAAAACACCTCCCTCCACCCCATCCATAACATATATCTTTTCCATGATCAAGATGATATCCATAATGATGAACCTATCCATGAGAATCTTGATCCTATTCATACCCCTACAACTATCCATGAACAAGACACCCAAGACCTACATGCTTTATCCAATGAAAGTCTTTTTGACTTACTTCAGCATTCACCCAATTTCATGGCCTTCCTTCAAAGCAAAGAGATCTGTTCCTCTAGCCATGATCCCACAACATCCACTTGTCATGATGAGACACTTGTCCCCCAAGTAAGCATAAAAGATCAAACAAATAGCTTGGATCTTAGTGAACATAATAAACATAATCAAGATCCTAATGATCATTCATCCATATCCACCATCAACTCCACTTCAAATCCACCATCATATCCCCTTGTTCTTACCACCTTCATCCATGAATGTTCTTCCTTAGGACAAAAATGACCTTTATCCACTTCACCTTCTCCATCCAATAAAGAGCTCAAGTCTAGTTCCCTAAGCACACCTAGTCCCATTATCCATTGCATACTCTAAAACATGAACTGCCAAGGCAAAGGTCTAGGCCTTTATGAACAAGGTATTTTGGAGCTGATTCATGTCAAGATCCCTCCATGCTCATATGGCCTTGGATACACACCCCAAGGTAAACAAGGCCAAGATGTTGGTAATCCCTTCATGCGTCCTAAACCTACCACTTTCCATCGCACCCTCCATCATCTACCCAAAACATATGTTGCCATTCCACCTCCATCATCCTATAAATGTCAAAAGCATGTGACTGTACACCTTCTGCCATCCACTTTGCCTCCACTTTTACCAACTCCAAATATCCCTCCATCCACCTTGCCACCGTTGCTTCCAACACCTAACATACCTATCATGCATAAGTATCCTTACATCCCTAATCATGACCAACAAATGCACACATCATCTAAGCATAAAGATTCCAATCAATCCATCCACTCCACACACCCCATGGGATTCAAAAGCAAAAAAAATTATGCCTCTACCTATAAAGATAAAAATCCTACCAAAAATCCTAAAGGTCTTCATACCTTAGGACATAAAGAATCAAAATCAAAGCAAAGTTCATCTAAGCAGCCATCTAAACCCTTACCTCCAAATGCAAAGCCCAAAAGCAAAATGGTTTGGGTTCCTAAGCAAATAGCTAGAAAGTCAAATGAGGCATCCTCATCCACATCTCAAGAATCCCAACCACCTATATCCATCCAAGAGTCTATTTGCATCCAAAACTTCCATTCCCTTCAAAAATCCAACAAGCAAAACAAAAGCACTAAAAATACTAAATCTATGTGGGTTCCTAAATCACTTCATCAATCATCTCCTAAGCAAACATCTCCATTGCTTCCTACACCACCATCTCATCAAAAGATTCAATGTTTATCACGGTGTGTGCAGCTGTTGGTCATGGTTCCCTTCCACTCCATAGCACCTCCACATAACTGCATCTCCCCATCTTCCATCCATTATCCTACATATCTCCCCCATGCTATCCCTATGGACCATGCTTTGGCATAAACTTTTCATCCATCTTCATTCCATAAGCCTATATAATCCACATCATAATCCACTATCCCCATCCATCTATTCTTGCATGAACCTTTCATAATCCATTTCATCATCCACTATCTACCTAATCCATCTCTCATCCACACAATTGCTTATCAACATCTATGAGCATAATGACATGGTCCATGCAAAGACATCATCCATCTCTAATGGGACATTATCACCTCTCATAGCACTACACACTTGAGTCCCTCCTATCCATTACCATGGTGAAAACCTGGCAAATAGGCGCCATGTGTAATTGTCATCCCATCTAAAAAAAATCAAAAAAAAAAATTAAAATAGTAAAGAGAAATCCCTTTGTCCAACGGTGAAAACCTGGTAAACAGGCACCTTGGATAAGTACCATGATGAAAACCTGGCAAACAGTTGTCATGTGTAGGTTGATCTTCTATGTCACTTACACTTGGGGGCACATTGTCTCATCCAACCTATCCATTTCCAAACTATCTACCCCATTATATCATTTTCCATCCTATCATATCCTACCATTACCATACCATCCTACCATCCTTAGCCATTACATAAACATGCCTATCCTATTGAACCCATTTATCCATCCTTCCACCTTTTGATTTTGATGAAGACATAGGGGCAAAATGTTGAAACATGTTTGGATATTTCTTGACATACCTTCTTTCCAAACCAAGTCCTATCCATTGACCATTTATCCATCCCATTTAAACCAATCCATCATGTCATCCTATCATCATAAACACCATGTAAAATCCAATCATGTCATCCCTTGGTCATGAACTTTGTCATGTAAAAATCCTAAGCATTACCACCTAGAATGGGGCAAGTTATTCTTCCTATGCAAAATAGTCTTTAGAGATCACATCCTAGCTCCATTATGAGGGATGCATCCATCCCTTATATGGCCTATCCTTTTTATCCACCCATTTATCATGAGCCTTCCATCCCTTGTTGCTCGTCCTTTTATCCATCCAATCCCATTCATCCATCCTTTCATCTAGACTTGGTCTTCCCTTGTCATTGGTATCAAGCACAAAGGCTACCCAAATTGTAAATCCATTGGCATTTTCCAAAACATTTCAAAAAAAATCCAAAAAAATCAAAATATTCCCCAAAAAAATCAAAATATTCGAAAAAAACAAAAAAATCAAATATTTTCAAAAAATCCAAAAAATTAAATATCCAACAAAAAATCCAAGTAATAAAACCAATCACATCATCCAAAACAATCCACTCCATCAACATTCAATCAAAATCAAATCATCATCATCATCAATTCTTCCTATCAATAACATTCATTCATCCATTTCAATCAATCACTTCTTCCAATCATATCAATCAAATCAATCTAAGCAATGATCTTAAATCCAAGTCACACTAATCCATATCAAGCAAGGCAATCAATCAAGGAACATTATCCAATCAAATCAACAGGTTTTGATCCTAATCTTGTCATGAGCCCAATTGATCATCATCAATCATCATCAATGGGATATATCGTTCCCACATCATCCTTGTGTTGATCTAGGGTTATAGCTTTCCTCGCAATGACAACACTATCTATCATCATCAATCAAACAATCAATCATTGGTTTATGACTTGGCAAGGGCAATACTTTGTTTGTTTTACATCCTTTGAGCACACTGAGAACACTTTCTTATGCTTAGATTGAGTGGACACTCTAATCATCACACAATCACTATCATCATTCAAAACAATCCAATTATCAAAACAATCAACCCAGCAATAGCAAACATCAAAACCAAAGCACATCAAGCCAACCATCAAAATAAATCCAATCACTCCAACATATCAAAAGTAGCTCAATCCACCACATATCATCACATCATCAACATTTCATCAATCCCAATCAATCCATTTTCATCATCTCATCAATAAAATATCAGAACTACATCTCATTTCCATCGTTAAGTGCCTTGATCCCATGGATACAGGGTATGTAGGTAGTCTGGAGTACGAAGGAAGTGCCCAGATTCAGGTACAGGTTATTTTCCTCTTTCTCCTCTCATCATTTCCCCCTCACACTATCATCTATCTTCTACATCATCAATAAACAACTTCTTCCAATCAATCTATCATTCAATCAATCAATTTCCTTAAATCAAATCATCCATTCATATCAATTCAATTTACTCCAATTCATTTTCATCCATCCTTCATCAATCCAACCATCAAATCAATTCATCAAATCAAATCACTCTTCATTCATCAAATCAAATCAATCCAAAGAATCAAAACAATGATCCAAATGCAAGCCCATCCTTAATCCATACCAACCAAGTTAATCAATCTTACCAAGTTACCCAAGCACAATCCATGGTCTTGATCCTAGCCTTGTTGTAAGCCAAATCAATCAACCAACCAGTTAACCAACTCAGCAAACAACCTTGTGTTGATCTAGGGATATAGCTTTCCCCACAATGACAACACTATCAATAATAAATCAATCATTGGTTTATAGCTTGATAGGGGAAATACCTTGTTTGTTTTTGAACCATTTGTGCATGCTTGCTTGCTTGTGTGTGTTATTTTTTAGTGTTGCATTTGCATCAAATCAGTATCAATCCAGCTAATATTCATATCTTGCATCCAGACAAGGTTGTATTATGCTGGGGCACAAGACACATCGTCACCTTGGTCCTTATACCTTGGTGCATAATGTCTCGTGCTATATCAAACATTATAGTTGCTCACATTCATTGCAGCATAACGTGTCTTCATTTCTTCAATCTATCCCTTTATCTTTCTTTTGCAGCCAAGCCATTTCTTTTCGAGAGCATAGCCGTGCTTGTCCAATCTGCATATCCTCTCGAAGGGGCATCATCATCCTATCATTCCATCATCATCTTATTCTTTCCATTCTCATTCTATCCTACATCATCCTCGTTCTATATTTCCATCATCCTATCCATACCTTAGCTTCTTTGAAATGATATTACTTGACATAAAGCTTATCATCTCAAACATCATCTCAAAGAGGGGCAAAATGTAGACACCCAAATTTGTCCCAAATTTGTCCATGTCTTGCAACACCTAGTCAAAAACATCACTTAGACATCATGTAGCATTTTGTCCTAATCCCACTCTTAATCCCATTAATCCATTAGCCAATTAATTAAATAAATTTTATTCATTTAATTAAAATCCCCTCTTAATCCCATCCTTATCACACTTAGCCAATTAATTAAATAAATTTTATTTATTTAATTAATTTCACATTCATAATCCCACTCTCCAATTAATTAAATAAATTTTATTTATTTAATTAATTTCCCTCACATATCCCAACTAATTCAAATATTTTATTTGAATTAAGTCTTCACCTTTCATCACATTTCGACACTTGTCCATTTCTCAATTCAATCATGTGTTGTAGTACAACTTTTATTTAATATCCTTCACATGTACAACTAATGGGACCTAATTTTAGTATTTCTATACAAAATCACACATGAGCCCTATCCTCCTTTGTACACTTGTCACATGACTACAACTCCCTTGAAGAGTGGGAATAACTAATCAATCCTAGCCGTCCACATCAATCATTTAACTTTTCAATCTCAACCATCCATTCAAACCAAGCCTTTTCTATGAATCAACCCCCTCATAAGCTATTTGCAGGAGGCATTGATTTGGAGTATACTTATGCTGTCGAAATATCTTTAGAGCCTTTGCATCTATCATCATCATCTTCCATCTATCATCTCAATCCTATGCAAATGTTATGCTGCCGAATTGTGAGCAACCAACATATCAAATCAATCAAACAATTCATCTTGCATCTTTGAGGTATTGAATGATTTGGGTTTAGGTTATGCATTTCATTGTTTGATCATTTCCATTTGCAAATCCAAATTTTTTGATATACATCTATAATATCCCAAGGTTTGACATTAAACAGGCTGATTCTCTCAAATTTGACATTCGGACATTATTGATCGACAGGATATTAAGCTAATATCATGATGATATGTTGACCAAACTTTGATCGACTGTAACTTTCTTGATTTAACAAATTTTGAGGTGTTTCAAAAAACAAACTTGTTTGGAATTTTATGTTCTTTCATATGACAAGGTTCTCAACAACAAATTTTACTTTTGGACTTCGGTCATGATCCTAAGGTCTCATTATGCAGAGGATAACATTTTGGCATGCGTTTAGGACTAATTTGACCATACCACCCAAAAGTTGGGTCCTTGTTTTGCTGGGGCAAAATGGGGCATGTTGTGTAGCCACACAACAACTTGCCACCAAAGAAAACAACGAAATTCAAACATTTCAAGAGATGAAGACAAACTAAGACATAGTTTTCCAACTCTTATCAAATATATAACATCTCAATCTTCTTGAATGATATCATGTTCATCAATATAACAATGTACTAAGAAGGGATTAAGTGTGTGCATGCGATTCATATCCCTCATCTTGAAGATGAGTTAAAAACACTAGTGATGGTGTTAAGCTACATAATTTGGTTCATCCCTCATAGCCAACCTAAATAGAACCTTGCTGCCAATAGGCGTCCATAGCCCCGACAAGGTTATCGTTACAATTCCCCTAAGTAGAGCCCCACTGCTAGTAGGCATCTATAGCCCCGGTAGAGTTACTTAGATGGCCTAATTATGTATTTTGGATATTCAATGTATTTCTTTCTATTTTTTTATATCAGTATTCATAAGATATCATCATGTATGCTCATTTTACAAGGTGTGATCACTTGCTATTTAGGTTGAGAATTGCAATGGTAGCAAGGGTAACCTTTAGATTTTTCACTTAACACCACACTGGTATGTTCAACAAACCCAAGGCTGTTAGATGTGTCATGTGAAGATATCCTTGAACAAGATAAAGTAGTATTGATGAACAGGATATCACTGACCTGATTAGACGTATCTACTTATCATGAATTACAACCTATGTATGAACTTGTGTTCATTTCTTGAATTCCAACAATTTTAGTGATTTTCTAGGAGTGATACGGTGTCCAATTTTGCCCAAGCAAAACAAGGTCTCAACGACACACAAAGTAGAAGCAAAAACAACAAAACTGTACAAACAACTATACAAAATGTACATTATGATACAATGTTATGACATGACTCTTTTAAGCCTGAAAATGATGTTTGAGGAATCGTCCATTGACCGGCAATGCGACATCCTCGCCTGTTAAGGTTTTTAGTCTATAGGTACTATCACCTAGGATTTCTGAGATTTGAAAGGGACCTATCCAAAGTTTATCAAATTTTCCATGGTCACCTTTCCTTTCATGTGCTTTGTCCCATGATAGGACTAAATTTGATATTTGGAAGGCTTTTACTTTAGCTCTCTTATCAAACCAATCTTTAACAGTAGCCTGATGTTTGGTGAATTGGTCAATCACCCTATCTCTTTTCTCTTCTAGGTGCATGAGCTGAAGCAACCTGACCTCTTGTTTGTTATCTATGCCTAAGTATTCCTGTGCGAACTGCAAGGTAGGGATTTTGAGGTTGACAGGGAGGATGTGATCCACCCCATAAACTAACTGGTAAGGGGAATTCCCCAATGCAGTCTTTATTCTAGTTTGATCTACCCACAAGGCATATTTAAGTAACATGCTCCACTCTCTGGGGTTCTTTTCTATCAATTTCTTTATGATGTTCAATAAATTCTTATTGGTTGACTCTGCTAAGCCATTTTCCTAGGGGTAATAATTTGAAGAGAACTTTAAAATGATCCCATAATCAAAAGCCCAGCTAGAAAATTTTAAAGATGCAAAAGCTGGTCCATTATCACACACTATGGCATAGGGAACTCCATACTTGGTGATGATGTTACTTTCTAAGAATTTGATCACATCCTTTGCAGTACAAATCTTGTTGCTAACTGCTTCAGTCCACCTGGTGTAGTAATCAGTGATTGTTAATACATACGTGCGGCCTGAAGATGATGGAGGATTAATAGGACCAATGAAATCGATGCCCCATTGGGAAAATGGACGCATCTCCATAACTGGTTGCAGGGGTTGGGTAGCATATCTTTTTCTGTTGGCAGTAATCTAGCATGTATGGTAGCATTTGATATGTTCAACAATATCCTTAAAGATCGTTGGCCAATAATACCCTGCTCTCAGGATAGCATGTGTAGTAGCCAGATGAGATCCATGAGTTGTTTAAAATTTATCATGTAATTCTATGAGAACTTTATCAGCCTCTGGCTTATTCAGGCACCTAAGGTATAGTCCTTCATAATTTTTATCATGTACTTCTGTGATCTAATCTTCAAAGCTCTCCTTTGAGAAGCTTGCATCTTTGGTGGGCATTTCCTGGTGATTAGGATATGTCTGATATCTAAATACCAATCTTTATTTTCCTTTGTGTTTACAACATATTGCTGACTCATCAAGTTGGAGTCAATTTCAACAATCATCTGACTTAAGGCTTGTCCTCTAACCAACTTCATGGGAGTTATGTCCATATCATATTCTTGGAGCACGGTTATCCATTTTGCTCTCTTCTCTCCAGGCTCATTCTGCATCAGGAGCATTTTGACTACTGCATCAGGTACAACAATAATTATCTTGCTTCTAAAAATATAGTGTCTGAATTTCTTTACTGCTCTAACCAAAGCAAGGGCCTACTTTTCAACATTCATATATCTAAGCTCTGCATCCCTAAATGGAGAGCTCATGAAGGCGATGGGATTCTCTTCCTTTTCTTCACTCCTCTATGTCAGGACTACTGCACATGAATGCTCTGAAGCAACTGAATAAATGTAAAACTCTCTTGTACAATCTGGGCTGATCAGGACAGGTGCATCTGCTATAGCCTTTTTGATATCCTCAAATGCAACCTTTGCCTCAGGTGTCCATTCAATTTTGCCATCATTCTTAAGCATTGCATTAAGGGGCCTGACAATTTTTTCAAATCCTATGATGAACTTCCTCACAAAATTTATCTTACCAAAGTAAGATTTAAGTTCTTTCTTACTTCTTGGAAGTTGTAACTTAATTATAGAATCAACTCTAGCAGGGTCAATGGTAATCCCATTTTCTGATATTACATGACCAAGTAGCTTACCTGTGGTCACCCCAAAAATGCATTTCTTTGGGTTAGGTGAGATACCATACTACTCACACTTCTTAAGTACCTTTTTGAGGTCTTCTATATGGTTACCTCTTTTCTTTGAGAAAACAGTCACGTCGTCCATGTATATGATGATGCATTTTCTAACTAAGCCTCTGAATGCTATGTCCATTGCATGTTGGAATGTGGCTTTGACATTAATCAGGCCAAAAGGCAAGCATCTATAAGCAAATATCCCCCACTTGGTGATGAATGTTGTCTTTAATCTATCTATTTTGTCTACCATCACCTTGTTGTCTCCTGAGAAACCATCCAGGAAAGACATCATTTGAGCTCCATTCACTATCTGTAAAACTTCATCTAATGAGGGAAGAGGATAATTATCCTTTTCTGAGGCTCTATTTAAATTCCTGAAGTCTACATAGAGGCGTATGTCTCCATTCTTTTTTCTGACTGGTTCTAGATTTGCTACCCATGTTGAGTTCCTGACAGGAAATATAATCCTTGCATTCAGTAACTTCTTAACTTCTTCAAAAATTATAGGCTCTAGTAATACATTGACTGGCCTCTGTTTCTATCTAATTTTCTTGGCATCCAACTTTAGTGGTATAGTATGAGTGATGATTGGCATAACATATGTTTTCAGTTCATCATAGGTCCAGGCAATAACATGGATATAATCTTGCTGTGCCTGAGTTATTCCTGCCCTCTCTTCTTCGGAACAAACATTACTAATAAGGACATTCCTGATGTCTTCACCCTATCCTATGTTGATAGGTGAATACTCCCCTCCATCTATCTTGGGGAGGTCTTTTTGTTTTATCATGTTGTCTAAGTCGAAAGCTCTTTCAAGCTCAAACATACCTTTGGGAATTTTGTTGCTTGGCAAGTCCATGATTTCTTCTCTTCCCATACATGATCTTCCATGTTCCTCTCATCTAGGATCTGTTCTTCAAATATATCCCTGTTTTCTATGAAGTCTGAGATATGCTAGTTATCATCAAATACTTGGAAATTAGTCACATTATCAGGTATGGAGGGCACTAATACTAATTTGACAAAAAATCTCTTCATTCCAAAGATAGATAGAGGCTCCAATGTGTTGGCAGCTTGTGCCAGTGCATTAGCTCTATGGATTTGTTCTCTAGGGACATGCATGATGTAAAATGCATCAAATCCCTCTATTAAGTCCCAAACTCTGTGTCTGTAGTTTGACAATTTTTTATAGTTGCATGCATAGATACTTCTAACTTGTTTTACCACTAATTCTGAGTCTCCATAGACATGCAAAATCTTAACTTTCTTCTTGAGAGAAAACAACAGTCCATGAATTAAGGCTTCGTACTCAACCACATTATTAGTGCATGGGAACTGTAATCTGTATCCTGCTAAAAAGGACTTCCCTGGTGGATCAATGAGGTCAATGCCTACCCTAGCTCCCTTTTTGGACTTAGAACCATCAAATCTAAGAATCCATGGCTTATCTTATGTTAACTACTTATCAGGAACTTCTCTTTTCATTTTTACTCTTGTTGTTGCACCACTAGATATCCATTTCAGCTTTTGAGGTTCAGTCTTTATCACTTTTGGTGATCTTTGTGGACATGACATTTCTTTTCTTTTCATTACTTTGATGTTATCATCTTTATCTTTAGGATATGTCACAATCTCTTTTCTTTCATCCTTAGGAATATCTCTGGTATTCAATGTAATTCATCACTGGAGCACAACTGTTCTTCTTTATTCAGTATATGTAAGCATAAGGCGAATGTTGTTTCTAAGTGTGGTGCTTCATGTAACCTGCACCATCCCTCAATCAATGCATGATGTAAAGGAACTCCTTGTAGAATATGTCTCTAAATTTGTTTGGACAAAAATTCCTCAAATTTTATCAGGTGACTCCCCCTATCTTCATCTAATAGCTCATAATCTGACTCAATTAGGCAATCAGTCCCTGGGGTGATAACATTTTCTTTTTCATGAGAATCTTCTTCACATATCAGGATTTCTTTTGAATTAAGCATGTAGGCCTTATCTTGACGTATGCTCTATTCATCTGTCCTTGTATCTGGAAAAAAATAGACAAGAATCAGTATTATCATCATCAGATATTTCACTAACATTGGTTGGTGATGAATCTATTTCACTACAAGTTCTTTCTAACTTGATCAAATCTAGACATGCTTCACAGTTCTTTTCTAAATGTTCTTCACCATGTAATCTACACCATCTAGATATCAGGATATTCTCAATAGATGTCCTAGTCAGCTGGCACCTTTGCATTTCTCTGGAGAGATATTTTTCAAACTCAATAAAATGATCCACCATAAAATGATCCACCTCTTCTTCATCTATGGAACAATAATCAAACTCAAGGATCACTCTCTCTTCTCTATTGTTGTCTTCATGTATGTACATGTTATTCATTAAGACTTCTTCAATCCTAACAGTTTTAGGTCTTATAGCATAAACTCCTGGTTCAAAATCTACATACAATACTTCATTGGTATTGTTGTACTCAGTTATCATGTGTTTCATCCTGGGTTCAGCTTCTATCCTTATTTGGTTAGGGATCCTTTCCAGGGTAACCACATATGGCTGAATTCAGTAGCCATGTAACCATTTAGTGTTTTGGATCAATCCCTACTGAGCAACATCCCATAGGTGTCAGGGATATCTACTACCTGGATGTCAATGTAGTATTGCACCCTTGGGTCTGATGCGAGCTGCATGTGGATATGAGTTAACTCTCCTACCAAACTCACTTCTATTTTATCAAGTTGTATCACCTTCTTGAGGGATTTGGCTAGATGTAAGCCTAAAGCATTGCAAATGGATAGTGGCATTACATTCGTTGATGTGCTTGAATCTACTAGACAGTTGTGTAGGTTCTTGCCAAATATTCTTAAAGTGAGTAAGAATGGAGGTGACTCGAACTTATCTCTGTATAGGGTCATGTGATGTTTCAACAGCTTGGATAGTGGCCTATATTTTGTTCTTGACATTGTTTTCCTTGGGTATAGGGTCTCTAGCCATGATGTGATTAGGATTATGACTAGGATTATCATCCTTTGATGCAGATTCATCTAAGGATTTCAAGAAGGCTTTCTCGATGACTGGAGTCCTTAGCAATTCTGACAAGAATAAGCTAATTTTTATCTTTTTCATCTCTTTAGCCAGGTATATAATGAGTTCATCAGACTCAGGTAGTTGACTAATGGCTTTTGACACTGTATTTGAGGTGTGAAATACTGAGTATTCACCTTGGGAAGATCAAGATTGTTATTGGCTTTTGGATCTGGAGGGGTATGGAAGTTGTTAGGAGGAACGAATGTGATCAAAGGACCAGCTGGTCTGTTTGGCTTACTCCTCAGGTTATAATTATGCCTACCCTGTTACTGTTGTTGGTAAGCATGGACCTCTTCAGGTTCTAGCTCAGGTTGATTTTCATCCTCAAAGGGGAACACATAATTTGACTCAAATGCTAATGTAGACTCTTCACATGCTAACGTGTAATTCTCATAAGTCAAAATCATTTGATGATGCTTATGACTATTAAAACTTTCCAAATTCATATCCCAAGGGGACAATCTCATTTCCTTCAGGACATGGAGGATCCCCTGTAGTATTAGACACTTCAACTTGGAAAATACTAGCCGCTATCTTGAATTGAGGGCAATCTAGCTTAGCATGTGCATTGGTATTATGCATTCTGTACCAATTTGTGAGTGCAGCTTCTACTAAATTCAAGCTAGTAGTCTATTTGGTTTCAGTAGGAGGTTGATTATCCAATGGTGATGGCAATGAACCATTGTTAGGCCTAGTATTCCATGTTTTGGGTGGCCTAGGGGCAACATTGTTAATGCTATTATTATTGAAATTCCTATAATTATTGTACCCCTTATTAGGATATCTGGGCTTATCATTGTTGTTTCCATATCCTTTATCATGATATCCTCTATTCTAATTTGACTAAGAATAGAAATTTTGGTTCCTCATGTGTGTGATCTCAGTAGTTAATTTTCTCAGTTGTGTGGATATTTCCTTGATGTCATCTTTCTCCTCTTGAGCTTTGGCTACTACATTTTCTTGCTGAGGTTTGAAGAAAGAACTACCACCACTATTGTTTTGCAGTACATCCTGAGGCATTTGTCCATAATAAGGTATCGTTTGGCCATTTCCATTTGGAGGAGTCATGATGCTAAGTGGAGGTACCTGCAAGGGGCTGGGTATGATGGACAGAGGTATCATGGATCCATTAACTCATGGTTGCACAGGATATACAGGATATCTAGAGTTGGGAGTGAAGCCAAGTGTTAATTGTTGTTTGACTTTAATGGCTTCTTCATAAGCACCTGCCAAAGTAGTGACTACAGGATGTGCTCTCCTGATGAACATGGATGTCAAGGGTTCTAAGGTTGAATAATATATGGATCTAGCTACCTCATCACCTATGTTATAGGGAGCAACTAACTTGGAGTACATTTTCTGAAACCTAGCATTAAAATTAGAGATCAATTCCCCTTCAGCTCTTTTGATCGTAGCAAACATATGATATGTAATGGCTGGATCTACTATTATTTTAAACTTTCCTAAGAAAGCTTTCTCTAAGGTAGCCCAGGTTGCTATCAAAGACCTAGTTAGACTGATGTACCAACTATATGCTTCATCTCCTAAAGAGTAAGGAAATAACCTACACACAACATCCTCGTGATCTATTCAAGCTCTAAAGCAAGCTTCTTTGTAAGTTCTAATATGATCCTCTGCATCTTGATAAGGATGATACTTTGGACAAATTTTATCTAGATTTTTAGGAAAAGGATGATATGCTGTGAAGATTAGTGGTGATTCTACCACGAAGAAAGACATTGTAGGAAGTACCTGAGGTATTTGAGGCACAATAGGAGACACCGGAGATGTTACAACAGGTGTGACTGAAGTTGTTAATGTGCTAGGACCAGGACTATGATGAACATCAATTGTATGAGGTCTAAGTGTTAATTGTTAGGAACACTGAGAGGGGGGGTGAATCAGTGTTCTAAAGATCTTTTCATGCACTTTAACTTTCAGTCGTTTCCCAAAATTAATTAAACAAAAACATAATATGCATATGAACAACAACCATGAAAACATGACACATGAACACCAAGATTTTTATGTGGAAAACCCAACAAGAGAAAAATCACGGAGAGGATTAGCTCTCAAATATATATTGCAATCTTTACAAAAATAATGTTCAGGCTTGGTCACTCCACGAGCCTAGAACATGTTGGCTCACTGCCGTGAAGTACAACTAGGTCTAGCAAGCTCACTGCCTCAACCCTAAACCTAGTAAGATTACAATAAGGAATGTTAAATCCTGAGGGTTGTTAAACACTGTTGAAGGCTCACTGCCTTGATGATGAAAGCTTGCTTCCAATCAAATTGCACATGAAAACTGAATACTACTTAAGCATCTGCCACTATGCCAGGTGTAGTCATTTAATAGCTAGATTTTGAATCCCAACTCTTCATACTCACTAATTTGTGTCACTACTCTGTTATTCGTATATTTGCATCACACCCATGCATTCTCTATTATGTTCTGCCTTTCAAACCTTTCTAATTATCTTCCTATTTCTACTCAAGGACACCTTTTATGTTGATTGTCACGAACACTGAGAGGGGGAGGTGAATTAGTGTTCTATAAATTTTTTCTTGCACTTTTACTTTTAACTATTTAAAAAGAATAATCCAATAGAAGCAAAAGATACAACTGAACAACATCCACAAGATCATGACACATAACACCAAGATTTTATGTGGAAAACCCAAAACAGGAAAAACCATGGAGAGGATTAGCTCTCATATATATATATTGCAATCTTTACAAAAATGATGTTCAGGCTTGGTCACTCCACGGGCCTAGAACATGCTAGCTTACTACCATGAAGTACAACTAGATTTAGTAGGTTCACTGGTTCACTGCCTCAACCCTAAACCTAGCAACACTACAATGAGGGCTGCTAAACCCTACTGGAGGCTCACTACCGGCTTATTTCCTTGATGCCAAAAACTTTCTTCCAATCAGATCACACATGACAACTGAATACTGCTTAAGCATCTGGCACTATGCTAGGGTGCAGTCATTTAGCAACTGAATTATGAATACCAAGTCTTCATCATTGCTTCTCTTCTAACTCTGCTCTTCTATTCACATGCTCGCATCACACACACACACACACACTTCTCACCCACACCACTAATCTAAGATCATCGCTCTTATATATATATCTGCATCATGATTTAATCCATAATCAGGTCGGCATCCAAGAAGTGAAACATGTACATAGAAAGATGTACCTTGTCGCTCAATCCAATGCACTATGTATCAGGTGGACCCAAATCTTCTCCCAAATGTGTTCATATAGGTTGGCTTTAATCATTAAATTACTTACATAGATCTTTCATACACTATCCTTTCTCCGCATCACGATTTATCTCATCAGTCAGCGTATTCCTCAAAAGCATGCTTAACAACTTCATCTACTGACTTACAACTTTTACTAAGGATCTCAAAATACCTTCCAAATCATATCAAGGACTCTTTACACATTCCCAATCTTTCCCTTAGAACCATAAGGCATTATATCATCTTGCGGAGAAATGCAGACCATCAGAACTCAGACTTTGTCTCTATCAAATGCTATGCTGATACTTAGCAGCTTGCAGATAACCTTCTGGTGGACTTCAAATCTCCTAACTATGGAATAAGACACATCATACAAGTGTTTACAACACCTTACAACTACATAACAAAATACTTATCTGCAGAGGAATGCGGACCACTGCACTATGCCCTGTTCACTGTTCCTGCTATACCTTTGCTTACCCGGACTTAGACAATTCTTTAAGGTAACTTCTGGAGGAGATCAGGACTTAACCTCTGAAGAATAACACTATCAGACAACTGAGAATATCATACCTGAACTACATTAACTGATCATCATCTGCGGAGACATACTATCTGACTTACTATCTTCTACTCATAATACTTTCCATACTTAGCCATTTTATGTCAATCAGACCTGAAATCCAATATGTTCTTCTGGAGATATCTCTTCATGTCATAGTGATAGGATCTCTGAGCCTTGTTTCCATCAGTGACAACATATAGATCCATACCAGAGCAGTATCTCTTGCCAACATTTTCCACGATTCAACTACAAGTATTTATACACTTCATTAACCTTGGAATAATCATCAAGGTTGGCATCGTAATCATCAACCATTGGAACAATCTCCAAGGTCGGCATTATGAATATTTACAAAATAGGTCCTAGCCTATTACAACATTATGCAAAGGAAATGAAATGTGCATCATGCCATACCTTAGTTGGGACTCAAACATGATCTTCCACACCACAACACGATTCCATAATCTTCAAGAGATCTTTGCAATCACTGGGATTAACCAGGTCGGCCAAAACTAGTTACATGTTACATTATCTGGGAATAATCTTTGAACACAATCTCAATTTCTTAACATGGACCAAAGTCCAGATAGGAACAAGATCAAGAGACATCCACAAGCATGTTATAATCATCAGGAGAAACTGCACAACCCTTAACCACTTTACCCATAAGAATCTTCACATTGGAACACATAAACTTTACCGTCTTCAACTGTCATAAAGGAAAGATAGCTTACGAACCACCAAACCATGAACCATTGCAGCTATAGGCACTTATCATCATCCCAAAATTCCTTCTAGAACCGCATAAATACTTTATTGCGGAGGAATGAGGAGTAGAATACTTTCTTCCTGTCCCAACTAAACTTACAGAAAAAGCAGGTTTCACTTTGGTGAACACAACTCACTCAGATCTTCATGTGGAGGGCTCAAACCTAGAATGTAGCATCCTTAGTCATACCTCTAACTTACTTCCAATCCGCAGACCACGATCTTCAAGCAGAAATAAATGCAGAGCAGTTTACCAAACTATTCTTCAACATAGAACTCACTGTCTGTACTGCACTTCTCTGTAACACACTTGTTCCTTTTGGAGAGGCTAATTTTCTCAATATCCTCAACATACAAGTCTTCTAAACAAGTAATAGAATAAGATATAGTTGACACCAACAACAAGGATATGTTGACATCAATGACAACACTGATTAGGCACATACTTGCAACAATCTCCCCCTTTGTCATTGATGGCAACATTTGATGTGAAAAACTGCAACAACCATCAAGACAAGATTCTCCCCCTTTCTCTTTACACACCTGCACTCTTTCTTTCTCTAAAGTTCTCCCCCTTTCTCTTACACATCTGCACTCTAAGTTTTTCAGAGGACTTCTCTCCCCCTTTGACATCAATGGCAAAGGGCACATACTTGCACTCTTCTTCTCTGATCTAATCTCTCTTCTGAACTCTCTGACTACTCCCCTTGAGAAGTAGCCCTAAAAAGCATTAATTTGGACCTCTAAGCACCTCCAGACTAATGCACTATTGTGCATCTTAGTTTAGAGCAAGAGGGGTGATAACCCCTAACTTTTGTCTAAGATACTCAAAAGTATCCTTAGGCAAAGGCTTGGTGAAAATATCTGCAATCTGATCCTTGGTAGAAACATAATCCAACTTGACTTCATTCTCTGTCACCTTTTCTCTCAGAAAATGATACCTGATGGATATGTACTTTGTCCTTGAATACGTCACTGGATTCTTTGATATGTTTATGGCACTTGTGTTGTCACAAAAGATTGCAATTGGATCCTCATACACAACTCTGATGTCCTTCAAAGTCCTCTTCATCCATAACACTTGAGTGCAATTGCATGCTGCTTCAATGTATTCTGCTTCTGTAGTAGACAAGGATATTGAATCCTATTTCTTGCTCAACCAAGATACTAACCTTTTTCCCAAGAAGAATGCACCTCCACTTGTACTTCTTCTATCATCCACATCTCTGGCCCAATCTGCATCAGTATATGCACTAAGAGTAAAGTCACAGTCCTTAGGGTACCACAAACCATAATCCATTGTACCTTTTAAATAAATCAGAATTCTTTTGACTACCATCACATGTGATTCCTTGGGTTCTGCTTGAAATCTTGCGACCAGATATACTGCATGCATTATGTCAGGTCTGGTTTGAGTCAGATAAAGTAATCCTCCAATCATATATCTATACCTTTTCTGGTCTGCCATGGGTGATTTATCATTTTACTCAACTTACAACCAGCTATCATAGGTGTGCAAACTGGTTTAGAGTCTTCCATCCCAAATTTCTTTAACTCTTTCACATATTTAGACTAATAAATGAAGATATATTTATCTAATTGACTTATTTGCAGACCTAAAAAGAAGTTCATCTCTCCAAACATGGACATTTCAAATTCACTTTGCATTTCTCTAGCAAAAACTGAGCACATACCTTCATTGCCTCCAAAAATAATGTCATCAACAAAAACCGCAACAATCAAGGTTTGTTCATCATTGATCTTGAATAACATACCTTTGTGAAGAACATGGAATAATCTTGTCTTCTTCAACATGACTGTCTTCTTGTTCAACAGGTCCATTTGATTCATAGCTACTCAAATCTGATATTCCTTCTCTGACTTCATCAACCTTCACATTAGCACTCTCAATGATCTTTCCCAGACTCTTATTATCGCACTTTTAACTTGAACTTTGTTTTGAATGTAGATAGTAGTATGTATATCTTTTCTCCAGTATACATCCGGTAGGTCAGCTTCCTTCATCATTGATCTAGTAGGCTCTTGGACTATCCTATACTTTCTTTCAATAACTTCATTCTACTGAGGAGTCCAAGCAGACAATTGTCTCTTTATCCCTTGTTCTTTACAAAAATATTGAATTCATTTGATGTGAACTCACCTCCACTATCAGACCTTAAGCATTAGATCCTCAGTTGTATCTCATTCCCAATCATTGCCTTGAAAGCTCATCTAGTTCATAATCATTGAACTCTAAGTTCATCTGCAGATTTTTAAACCATTTCCAAAAAAAGCTAATCTGTACTGAAAATAATCCTAAACTTTTGTTACTCATTATTCTCAAGCCAATTATCAAGATCAGACAAACTTTGGATGTAGATGTAATCACTGAACAATAACCATATGCCAAAACTACAGAACATTATCTTCAACGGTAGACCCAAGCGGACCAGAATACTAGAGCCCTGTCACTAAACCACATATAATGATCTTCAACTGCAGAGGCATATTGATCCAATCTATGTTACTTACTTTATATACTGCTCGTACTTTAGTCATTTTGGGCTTCCAAACCAAAATCCTTTTATGCCTTGATCTATAGAGTTCCTTTCAAGCAATCTGCCATATAAATCTTCACATTATATCTTTGTGCCGAATCTCAGTCCTGACTATCTGGCTAGGGGATTTAGAATTTTCAATACAACTCCCCCTGAGCCAGAGTTCCCAATTTACTTCCCGAAGGAAGTATCCGCTCCAGAATCTGGTGTAGACTCATCTCTGACTTCATTTACTTCTTTCTTTACCTAGACCTTGTTCATCTCCTTCTTGACTTCTGCCAGATCAACCTTTTCCATTAATTTCTTCAATTCTTCTTGATTATCCTTCTTCATGTTCTTACTTCTGCAAAATCTTACAATATGTCCAGGCTTGTTGCAATTAAAGCACATAGATTTTTCTAACCATTGTTCCTTTCATTCGTCCTTGACCTGAATAGGTTAGCTTTATGCCCAAATTTATTACTTATATAACAGTAGCCACTGAAGGATTCAATTGTCCTATTCTTGCCATAGCCGTTTCTCACTTGACTTCTACACTCATTTGCCCTATGTCCCATTTTATAGCATACATTGCATCTAATAGGATTTTGACTCACTTTACTTCTACATACAACAACTTTATGACCAATTTTATTGCAAGTAAAACATCTTCCTTTGAAGGATTGTTCATTTATCACATTGTTGAAACTTTTCTTGATCTGATTTCTACATTCACTTGCTCTATGATAATTGAAACATTGACTAGAGAATGATGGAACCTTTTGATTTATTCTGTTCTTACATTGAGTAGCCTTATGACTGAACTTATTACACTAATTACAATAACCATGAAAAGATGGGTACCTATGAGCATTTGGTTGTCTGGCTAGAGGTCTTCTAGGTCTTCTTTGATTTCTAAACTGGTATCCTTTGTTTTGCCTTGACTCAGTGCTTATTTGACTAGAGTTTGAAGTTTCTCCTTTCTCAAATCCCAAACAATGCTTGTCATGAGCTCTCTTTTGGCTAGTAATCATTTCATCAAGCTTTGCAGTGCTTATCTTGAATTTTTCTTCAAAGATTTTGGCATTTTCCAAGTCTATTTTTAGATTTGTGATTTCTTCTTCAAGTTTTGCATAGTCTTCTAATCTGTTCTTCACAATCAAATTCAGATCATCTTCTGCTCTTGTTCTTTCTATAACTTCTACTTCCAAATCATTCAGGGCTTCATTTGCTGATAACAATTGATCATTGACTTCTTTGTATTTGTCTTTGAATTTCTTGACTTGCTCTTTTAGCTTCAAGATGCATTCATCATCTTGTTGCAAGTTTTCTTTCAGATCCCTGACTTCTGTTTCAGAATTTCCAAGATCCATAAGAGCTGCTTCTAGTTGGTTGTATCTTTCATAATTTCCATACCTTCTTGCTGCCATGATCATACTATCCCCAATCTTCCTCAAGGTGTTAAACTTTTTCCAAGGAACCTTGCTCTAATAGCAATTGTTGATTGTCAGGAACACTGAGAGGGGGGGAGGGTGAATCAGTGTTCTAAAAATCTTTTCATGCACTTTAACTTTCAACCGTTTCCCAAAATTATGAACAACAACCATGAAAACATGGCACATGAACACCAAGATTTTTACGTGGAAAACCCAAGAAGGGAAAAACCACAGAGAGGATTAGCTCTCAAATATATATTGTAATCTTTACAAAAATAATGTTCAAGCTTGGTCACTCCACAGGCCTAGAACATGCTAGCTCACTGCCATGAAGTACAACTAGGTCTAGTAGGTTCACTGCCTCAACCCTAAACCTAGCAAGATTACAATAAGGGCTATTAAACCCTGTTGAAGGCTCACTGCTGGCTCACTACCTTGATGATGAAAGCTTGCTTCCAATTAGATTACACATGAAAACTGAATACTGCTTAAGCATCTACCACTATGTCAGGTGTAGTCATTTAATAGTTGAATTCTAAATCCCAACTCTTCATACTCACTAATTTGTGTCACTGCTCTGTTATTCGCATATTCACATCACACCCACGTGTTCTCTATTCTATTCTACCTCTACTCTTCTATGCCTCTTCCCTGCTCTACCTTTTGAATCTTTCTAACTATCTTCCCATTTCTGCTCAAGGACACCTTTTCCACGACTCAACTACAAGTATTTATACACTTCATCAACCTTGGAATAAGCATCAAGGTCGGCATCACAATCATCAACCATTGGAACAATCTCCAAGGTCGGCATTACAAACATTTACAAAATAGGTCCTAACCTATTACAACATTATGCAAAGGAAATGAAACACGGATCACACCATGCCTTAGCTGGGACTCAAACACAATCTTCCACGCCACAACACACTTCCACAATCTTCAAGAGATCTCTGCAATCACTGGGATTAACCAGGTCGGCCAAAACTGGTTACACGTTACATTATCTGGGAACAATATTCAAACACAATCTCAATTTATTAACACAGACCAAAGTCCAAACATGAACAAGATTAGGAGACATCCACAAGCACGTTATAATCATCAGCAGCAACTGCACAACCCTTAACCACTTTACCCATAAGAATCTTCACACTAGAACACATGAACTTTACTATCTTCAACTGTCATAAAGGAAAGATAGCTTGCGGACCACCAAACCACAAACCATTGCAACTGTAGGCACTTCTCATCATCCCAAACTTCCTTCTAGAACTGCAGAGTAAAATACTTTATTGCGGAGGAATGTGGAGCAGAATACTATCTTCATGTCCCAACTGAACTTATAGAAAAAGTAGGTTTCACTCTGGTGAACACAACTCACTCAGATCTTCATGCGGAGGGCTCAAACCCGGAATGTAACATCCTTAGTAATTCCAATCCATAGACCACAATCTTCAAGAAGAAATAAACACGGAGTGGTTTACCAGACTGTTCTTCAGCATATGACTCATTGTATATACTACACTTCTCTATAACTCACTTGTTCCTTCCAAAGAGGCTATTTTTCTCAATATCCTCAACATACAAGTCTTCTAAACAAGTAATAGAATAAGATACAGTTGACACCAATGACAACAAGGATATGTTGATATCAATGACAACACCAATTAGGCACATACTTGCAACACTAAGTCCACGAATTGGCAATTCTTCAAAAGGTCCGACCGATCTAGACCTAGTATTAGGTCTATGAGCTAGAGCTACACAACTTATGGCAAAATATGGATAATTCAACTGGATCTTTGCAAATATCAAGGTATTTGCTCTTCTAAGGTCGATATTTATGATCAAAAGTTCAAAATAACCACATATTTGCACGATATTTGTAGGAAATGCAAATATGGACATGAATTTTGAAAGTCTAGATCACTGACTGTAAATATCAGGTTAACTAACTACAAGGATGGGATATTGGCACATAAGATGCAAGAATTGTAAATATTGACTCAGATTAAGGAATTTTGAACAATTGACCTTAAAGATCATGATATTTATGCACAAGATACAATATTTGTGATCAAATCCTTCAAATAACCCGTCACAAGTAAAAATTTACACAAATACTTGAAGTTAGACCAATTCTCATGAAATTTGAAAATATCACCTTGTATAAGCACATGAATGATATCTAAGAAACAAATCTAGGAACTAGAATGGTTTTGTGGCCCTCCTTCTAGTGCCAATTTATGTTGATCATGATGTTAGTCATAAAAAAAATAGATAAAGAAATATAAATCAAACCTTTATCAACTTGAAGGATATGACGAATTCAAAAAATTTATGATCCCAAGTCTCCATGGATTAGTTCATAATCGTCTGACATTACTTAGTTGTTTGATGTTGTTGTTGTTTTCCATTCAAGGGCCTTATGTTTTTGATTATGAGAAATTCATGTCTGAATAATCTTTATTGCACCTGCTCACTATGAATTTCTTAACAAACAAGGTTAATTCCTACTGTATTTAACCAGAGGATGCAAATATTTATGCAAGTTTGATCAATTCTTCTACATATTACTCATATTAACTAGATTTCACTTTTGCACTGTAAATTTATCCAAATGATGTGCCTATAAGCATATATTTCCATGATTTCTAACATTATTTATATCTATTTGCATGATATTTGCCATTTTGACATGCTATTTGCTCAATTATGCTAAAGATGTTCATTTACCTATGGGATATCAACATATTTCTTTGTATTTTCTTATTATTTTCAATGTATTTGCAATTGTGGTGATGATTGAATGAAATTAAACAAATTTGAATAAATGTTTTCTAACTTTTACTGAAAGTAAGTGAATCTTTAGCTATTGATCCATATATACTCTTGATACTGTCATGAAAAGGAAGAAATCAAACCATATGTTCACCAGGATGTTCCACAACTAGATATGATCGATGCTAACTTCAAAGGAAAAGAATGAAGACAACATGCACAACATGAAATGCACTCCAAGGGACGCAACAAATCAAAGTAACATGTCCAGAATTCATCCACTGACTACTCAAAGTTTACGATTAGTTTTAATCAAAAGGGCTTCTTCTTCATTAAGTATGCAAAAGAGTTTGTATTTACAATTGACTTTGAGAGAGGACCATGAAATTCAACAACTCCTTCTCAATTAAGCTTCTGAATGTTTTACAAAATGCACTCCATCTCCTTTTATAGAACAAGGATAGGAAGCGGTGACAAAAGATCCTACGATCACGATTTGTCTATCATCATCAATAGTTCATATTCCTTTAACCTAGTCAACATGTAGGACACATGGCACAGATTTTGAGCTGGCAATCCCCTAGTGGATCATAGCTGGCATTCCCGTTTATATCCTTTTCCTCATCAATTAGCCTATAAGCAGCAAAATGACAAAATATCCTTCCTTGATCCACACTTGATGCTGTATCGTCTTCATCCTGATATATGTTCCTCATGCATCTGCATCCCAGTGTCCATTTTCTTATAGGTGTCATATGCCTGTAGAAAATTGTCAACTTGAAATTTTCTTAGGGTGGTGGCTCAGAACTTAGCATATTTCAATGCTTTTATCTGTTCCTCCAAAGTTTCTAGCATAGATGTCCTGTTAATTGCCTTTGTACTGTATGTTTTCACTTTTCCCCTTAGCTCGGCCATTTAATCCATCAGATCTTCTGTGAAAATCTCCCTTGGATGTTCAACTATTTCTTTAAATCTATTTCTGAAGATCTGGATGGCCTCATCTGTTGCTGGTACTACCTCTTTAGTGATAGCATCTTCTGACAATTCTTCCATTATCCTTAATTCGTCAGCTAATAAATTGTGGACCTTAGCCTGAATATCTCCTACCTCGGTCATATTAGCCTTTAGCACATTCAATTCATATTTTACATCTGCCATCCATGTATCTATCAGCGGAAGAGTTACATTGGTGATAACCTTATTCTTTAATAGCTCATCATCTATCATGGCCTTAGCTCCTTTTATCCTGGTCAGTGCATGATTACACTTCTATATTTTCTGAGTGAATTCACTCCTTAATGAATCAATGTCTTCCTTCAATTTGGACAATACGTCCCAGTTGGTCATGGAAATCCCTATTAACTCTTCCCCAAAAGTCATAAATTTGGAGAACCACTTCTCCATGATACATGATTGATGCTTCTGGATTTCTAGACCAGCTATCTCCTCCTCACTTATTAGAGTCAATGAAGTAGGCTTCTCAGCAGTTTGCAAGATTGATGTCTTACTGTCTTACTTCACTAATCCTTGCACAAATTGTGGCAACTGTATATTTTGCCCTTTCAATTCTTTATTTTTACCCTTAAGCTTCCTCATTTTAGACACCACTGCTTCAGCACACTAGAGATGTTCTTGAGCTTCTTGCTCAGTGGTCATGTGGCCCAAATCAACCTGAGTTATTTGGTATTCCTCAAGCCTGATTTCATCTTTATCTTTTTCTACTATGGGTACAACAACTTGGGTTGTCCTCTTCCAAGTTTTCAGATCTCTCTTAATTCTAGTTACTGTCCTAGCTCTATGTTTTTCTTTAATGGGCTCAAGAGTAAATAGGGATTTAAAATCAAAAGGTACCTGTTGTTCTTGCTCCTGCTCAACTTCTGATGCAATCAATGATAAGGCCTAGGAATGAAGATCCTCTTGATCTTGTGGTTCATCTTCTTGTTGCCTTTCTGCTTGATCATCTTCTTAGTTCTTTTCAAGCAAGAGTTCTTCTTGTCTCTGTTCTAGTGGAGGCTAAATATCCTGCATCTCTTCATCTTGTCCTTTAGGAACATCATTATTTTTAGGCTTTGAACCTTTATCTTCTTGACTATCTTGATGACTTCCCTACTTTTGTTCATCATTCTTATCTCCTGTATCTGTAAATGATTCAAATACCTCTACTTGTTCAGGCTTATCTATCTAGACATCCTATTATTCCACCTGATCTGGTATTTTCTCATCTTTGTCACCTACTTCCATCAAGACCTCATCTTGGGATTGATCATTTCTGATAACCTCCTCTTCTTCGGTATTTTTCTGTTTAGGCACATATGTTAAGTACACTACAGCTGGACTAGTCACATTTTCGATCAATGTATCCAGTGACCCCATGTGGACTTCAACTTCTTCCACTTTAGGGGATTCACTCTCCTCTCTCTTTTCATGTTGTTCTTCTGCTACATCATCTTCATCTTTTGGTTTTGTGTGCTATAGCAAGGGTTCGATTGGGTGATTGGTGATATCCTTTACCACCTCATCCTTTGTTAAGTCTACGGTATCACTTAATGGAAGAGGCTGATTCATTTCCTTCTCCATTTCGTGTTGCTTAGCCTATTGGGCTAATTTAGTTTTCACTTGAATTATCTTTCCTGCGTGTACATCATATTGCAGTTCTTTGACTGCACTCAGAGATGGATCACCTAACATGGATGCTACTGGTGGTGTATCAACTAGATGTGGAATGGCCCCTCTCATGCTTGGGCTATGATGTCTGCTTAGTCTGGGTATCTTAACACCCTGTAGTACATCAGTTCTTTTCCTTTTTAATGACCCAAGAGTCATTTTATCTTCTTCAACAATTACCTCGTGTGCAATGGTTTCTTTTGAACTTTCTCCTTGTGATATAGATACTTGAGGTGCAACTAGAGGGATGGATTGGAGTGTGTGTCCTGTAGGTGGTTCCAAGGGCTGATATGTCAGGGTTACACCTTCAGAGGTATGCTCCTCTGCATATGAAGATGAACCTGGTTCCAGTATCCTTGTGCCAAGGATTTCTCTCTTCTTCACCAGGAAGTCATCATATCCCTATTCGCTAGACTCTTTTCTCTTTCCCTTTCGATTGCTAGTAATGGCAACACCTTTTTCTTTGAGTTCATTTATTTTATTCTGCACCCAGCTCTTTGTTCTAGCCATCACCTTGGCTGTGAGAACATCTATGGAGACTTCATCCTTTTATGTCAAGTCTGGGGTAGAGATGGTATCATCATATATCTTTTGGTCTTCATATTCTGGATCCATGATGTCATCATTATCCTTCTTAATTTGAGGGGGCACTTCAAGCTGCCCTATTGTTATCATTGAATCTAGCATAAGTCTTTGGTATTCCCTTCTTCTTACTTCATGTTTATTAGCACAATCTACCTAGTAATCTTCTAGATGAACTATGTGCTTATACTTCTTGCTAAACCTCTGCTCTATCTTATGGAAAGGATCATAATCTCTTGCAAGTGGGAAGGATTTTAGATTCAAGACTTTTAGCTCCACCTCTACTTTTCTTGCATTTTCTAGAGCACCTACTATGAACCAGTTCAAATCTATAGGGAATGTCTTGTAGGGCTTTCCTTCCTTTACTTTAGAAATTTCAAATGTAGGCAACTGTTGCCTCATCATTTCCATCAATACCACCTTGTCGGTGGGGTAGCTTGGTAGCATGTATGGTTTCCCACTGAAACCTTCCATTCTAATATAGGAATAGGTTTTGGCCTGGATGAACCAGGGGCCATATCCACTTATTGCTTTTGTTGCACCTAATGAAAACCTCTTAGTCCAGTCACCTTCCATAAGACGGACTAGGTGCATTATGAAACCATCATTAATCAATCTGTAGTGTAGCATGGTTGATCTCCTCTCCAGTTGGGGATAGTGTTCCCATGGAGTTTTCTTGTTTAGCAAATTTCCCATCCTGTCCACTGTCTTTAGGCTACTCAATGTGCCTTTAGCTACACAATAATACACTAGATAGGATGTCATTCTGTAGATCATCCCTTTGCCATTGTTCCACTTGGTTAGCTATTCATGAATAATGTCACTAATCAATGTAGCCCATTGGACTTTCACATTCTCTAGTTTGTACTCAATTACTAGTCTGGTCACTCTGAACATCCAGGGTTTGAATGTCTCATAGTTTTTTAGTCCTTGCATTCTACTAAGCATAAATAAGATGTATTGGAAATCTTCATAAAAATCAAATTTGTATAAGTTTTGAGCCATTTTAGCAGATGCCTTGGTTGTGTTTTTTGGGTGTCTCCATCCCTGATAGGTAACCTTTCTACAAACCTTATTATTATCTTCATCTTTATATACTTGTGCCAATGCCTTCAGATCTGGCACATACATTTGTCGAGAGGTCAGGAGGTGAAATACTTCAGTGATGCCTTCCACAGAGAAGTCTACATATAACCTCTGTTGTTTCTCTACTTTCCTTGTGGTGGGGTCATAGTTCTGAGCACACTCAACTAGAAGATCAAAAGCCTTAGTAGAAAAGGGGAAACCAACAGCTGTGTATAAACCATATACTACTATGTTTTGCATAATTTGGTCCTCCTCTTGTGCCTCAATCCGTTCCCTATATGCTTCTATATCTGTGCAGCCCGGATGAGTATCTTCTGAGTATCCCAGTTTATTATATACACTGTGAGTTCTAGGCAACCCATTGGATTTAAAATCTGCATCTCTTTTATTCATTTGTGTGTATGACATTGTGTCCTGGAATCAAACATAGTAGTTTCAAATAATAGCATATATGCATCTTTCTTGGGTTAACTTCCATCACATTGTCATACTTTATGAGGTTATATTGATGATATCTCACTAAAACCAAATCATACCTTATCATAACCATCATTTATCAAGATTCTACCATTATACTTGTTTGATTACTTTCTGATACGATTTCCTTGAATAACCAAATGAGTAGGATTTCATACATACCTGTATATACTCCTTTAACCTGTGATTGATGTGCAGATGATCAGGTAGGCACTCAAAACACCACAGTCTCCTGCGACTTCATCTCGTGGTTCAGCTCTAATTTGTGATAAGCTCTATCACAATGAAAATTAGGTTTTCTTAATGCAATTGTAACAAATATGGCAACAAAAATCCCTTTTAACTTATGCAATTGATAATTTAAGGGCAAATTAATGGCATTTGAAGAATTTGACAACATCATTTAGCAAGATCACATAGGATTATTATAGGTGTCCATTGGCACGAGTTTGAATTTAAACTCCAACGACCACTTTCAGCATTAAACTCAAAAACGTGCGGGTGTAGGAAGGGAATATCTTGCTAAGGAATATTCGATGGATATCTAGAGGGGATATCTGAATGACACTTCATGGGTCAGGATATGATCATGGACACATGTCATCATATCATTGGGTGTGTGGGGGATGGATATTTGAGGGATCGAAATGCTTAAATATGAAATATCCATCTGATTCATATATCTAGTTGACATCAGCAGATAATGGCTTCTTTCTTTCCACAATAGTCAGATGATGTAATCGGGATGTGGATCTTAAAATAAGATCCAGACAATAGAGGTGTGAAATATTCCCCATACTTAATATCCAGATGATGTAAGCATACATGACTTCTCTGTATTTTGTTGATGTAGAGTGACGTCATCATGATCGGATACTAAAATTGATCAGGACCTTATGTAATATCTATCCATTATGACATTCTCAGGACTGGGTGACTTAACTTTGATGTTCGGATATTAGCAGAGGATAGGATATTATGTAATATTCATGATGTCCTATAATATCCCAAGGTTTGACGTTCAACGGGTTGATTCTCTCAAATTTGATGTTCGGATATTATTGATCGACAAGATATTAGGCTAATATGATGATGATCCATTGACCAAACTTTGACCAATTGTAACTTTCTTGATTTAACGAATTTTGAGATGTTTCAAAAAACAAACCTGCTTGGAATTTTATGCTCTTTCACGTGACAAGGTTCTCAACAACAAATTTTACTTTTGGACTTTAGTCATGATCTTGATGTCACATTATGCAGAGGATAACATTTTAGCATGCGTCTGGGACTAATTTGACCATACCACCCAAAAGTTGTCCTTGTTTTGCTGGGGCAAAATGGGGCATGTTGTGTAACCACACAACACATATTCATGCAAAACAAATCATAGAATACTTATATATAGTCTATAGGTCTGAATTCTCTAATGAGTGACCAGCTATCTAGAGGAATTGGACTATTCTTAATTCACCATGTTCAACAACTCAAAGATGATAGAAAATAATAGCTCATTGCATTCTTTGATTCTCAATAGTAGTACTCAAGTCTATAAATTTTCATTCAACTAGAAGGATAAAAATTGAAATGAACATATGTATCTACTTTCAAAGATGATAAAAAATTAAACACAACAACTAACTAATGATAATTTCTCTAATTAACTAAGGATCTATGAAAGATTCCTAAAATCTAGCTACATGTCATGCATGCACGTGATATCTAAATCCTATAAGAAGTCTTAATAGAAAATATATAAATGAGTCTATTAAAAACTAACTTGAAAGTGTCTTCAAACATGCACTAGGGAAATATTTAAGATTATGACTCCTAATAGGAGTCTCCAAGCTTCAATTACACTTAATGAACTGGGGCTTCAACTATAATATTACTTTGGCATGAGAAAAATTAGATCCATGGCAATTGAGGTTGTATCCCTCTACAGTTATCAATCAGCACTAATATTTTCTTCTCTAAGGTCTACTAGTCCTACCCTTTTGGAGTGTCACCACCTTCTCTGAAGCCCGATGTTTCTAGAGTTGGTGGGAAGGTCTTTAGAGGAGTTCATGAATTTACCTAAGTTTTCTAGAGCTCCATCCCATTTCTTCAAAAAGTGACCAAGGTATCCAATGGAAGCAAAATTAGATCTTTTGTATGCAATTCGCCAATTTTTCCATGATTAGTCTATAATAAATAAACCAAATATGTGTAATCTTTTTCTACTCTTAATAATAAATAATTTCTTATTTCAACATAATTAGCATGAATAAATGGTGGGGAAGAGGGAAAGGATGGATACTTTGGCAAAATATGATGAGGCTAGATTTTGCCTCATCAGATACAAAAGGCTCATATACCACCCATCATTACAAAAATATCTGAATCTCCTCACACAATATAGAAACAAGGAAAAAAATAAAAGGACCTAAGGAGGTTAGACTAGTTAAAAATAGGCTCCCTATCATTCAAAATAAGATATTAAAAAACCCATCAAACGAGGAAAAACTACAGAATCACCATAGTATGGGGCAAGGAGGAAATTACCTACAACACCTCTACAGAAGGAGAAGCAAGGAGAAGAAAAGTCAAAATCACCTACTAAAGCTACAACAGAAACCTTGTTACAAGTGAGTGCAAAGAAAAAGAAGGGAGAAGCTAGACCCTCACAAGGAAAAATAAGATAGAAACAAACAACAAAACAAAAATTTGTATAAGTAGTTAAGGAAGACAAAAAGAAGGAAAAAGGTTCAATTGATATTTCTAAGTGGAGATACTTCTAAAAGTGACAAGAAGTAAATTAGACAAATGAAAAGAAGGGTGAGAACAATCACCTAAAAACCAAAAACTTGAAGTACCCACTGCATGTTTAGAAATTCCAAAAAACTCAACTAGAGAATGAGAAGGACAAAGTATCAAATGCACAAGTCTTGTATAGGTCACTCTTAACACAAGGGAAACCATAGGAAATAACACACACACACACACAACTACCTCTACAACAAATAAAACAATCATTCTTCAAGCCATGTTGGACTATATTGCTGGAAGTCCTTACCTAATGGTGGATATAATCTAATATTCTCTAGAAGAATTAGTAGATGCTATAAGAACAAAGAGAGAGTGGGTAGCACAAATAGAAGAGAGCATTAGAAAAGATGTGCATTAGAGAAAATTGCCAAAGAGTTAGACTTATCTCTGAACATGGCACAACTAAGGCATTTACAAAATGAGGAGTTAAGATCTAAGAAGAGAGTTGATACTCTCTTATCACAAATTAAGGAGGCAAAACAAAGAGTAAGAAATGAAACAATTGAGACCATAAAGAAGACTTATGATAAACTGATAGAAAAAAAATGCATTAGAAGAAGAGAAGTTAAGAAAATAGGAGGTAGAGTATGGATTATATAATATATCAACAAAAGAATTATTCAAGGACATCTAGCATCCTATGATATTGAAAGATGTAGGAGAGAAAAACCAAAAGAAATAATTTATGGGTGAAACTAGCATATTGGGCCCCATAGGTCAAAAGGAAAAATTGAGAATCTATAGTAGGAAGCATCACAAGATGATGTCATATTTCACCAAAGTTAGCAATAGGAACAAAAACATAGGAAGGATAAAAAATTTATGAGAGAAACCCCTAGAGAGAAAACACCCATAAGGCAAGTGGTTATCACCCCTCTTTCATCTCAAGTTTTTTATCCCATGGATAAGATCAAGGAGTTCATTGCCAAGTAGAAGCAATTATAAGTGATAGTCACCAAGTGGCACCAACTTTTGTCACCTCCACACCTTTAGGGCCACAAATGGACTTCACCCAAATCTCTTCAATTCAACAGTTTGAGATGGGAGACATATTGCATAGCAATTATAAGGAGCACCTACTAACGTAATACATGGCTACCACTGATATAGTAAAGAATACAATAAGAAAAATCCAAACAAAACTATTACAACTCACAATAGATACTTCTTTACCACCAGAATAACCACTAGGAATAGTAATCAATGAGTTATTTATAGAAATAAGGAGTTGGGATGAGTACAAAGAAAAATTTAAAGAGCAAATCTTGGTAGAATATGAGAATAGATAGTTGGAATCCATTAGAGGAAAATGTGTAGAAACTCACACAAAGTTGAATAAAGAAATAAATAAAATGGAAGACATCTGCAGCAACATCAACACTCTATATTAGTATTGCTTGAGTTGGCCTACCTCCACAAAAGCTCTAAAAAATTAGATTGATAACCTAGAGGCATAAATACTATAGGCATCTAACTCATATGATTCCATGAATGATTTGGATGGAGTTATGAGGGTACAAATTGAAAATCTACACACCCAATTCCACCACTTGTAAGAATAGAGGAACATTATCATATCATAAATGAAACAACTAAGATAAGTGGTGAGCTTGTGGCTAGATCTAATGATAGGTCTCCTAGTAGATGCATGAAAACTAGTAGAATCCATTGAGATTCCTTCTTCTATCATTGATGGAGAAACTTTGTTGATTAATACTAATGGGCAAATCCATCGCCTACAACAAGCTATGCTCTTGTCCACCAACATAATCATTTGTAGAGCATCTACAAGGATATTCTACCATAAGGGAGATTTTGATTAGATTTTTTAGCATAATTGTTTTCACAATGGTACAAGTTTTGGACAAATTTTAAGTAATAGCCTTGGACTTTCTTTTTTAGCATTGACAAATAGATCCAACATGTCTTGAGGATAAGACATAGGTTAAGATTAGGGATGATGTTGGTAGGAAAATGTTGCACCACTCCCATTAGGTTGAAAACCTAATAGGGCAACCTAATGGAGGCTAATGATGAAAATGTGCAAGGGCACCAAAGGCTAGCAATAAGATAACAATCCCCAAATAGGATATAACTAGTTAGACTGGTGCAGGAGCACCAAGGCTCAATGCAGCCGTACATAGTTTTTTGGTTTGTCAATTTTAAGTTTGCAGCTTGTGTTTTTGTTTTTGGAGTTTTTCGAGTTTTCTTTGAGTTTTCTGAAAATGCATTGGCGGGAGAAGCATTTTGTGTTTGATCGGCCTTTGAGCCAAGTGAAAATTCAAGTTAATGAATGTATGTTGAAGGTGTTCGGCATTTGTTCAATGGTTGAACCGCACCGTTGAACCTCTTCGTTGAACCCCGCAGTTGAACCTCACGCCAAGGTTCAAAGGGTTCATTCGAATCATTGGTCACTTTGTTGATCGGTTGAACCTTGCCGTCAAACCTCGTGGTTGAACCCCACGGTTGAACCTTGTGATTGAACCTCACTGTTGAAGTTCAATGGTTCAACGAGTTCATTCATATTGAATGGTGGAGTTGAAAGCATCGGTCACTTGTTTGGAGATTGAACCTCACTATTGAACTGCACGATTGAACCTCACTGTTGAAGTTCAATGGTTCAACAGTTCATCATTTTGGAATAGTGAAGTGGGTCCATCAGAGTGAGATGCATATTGGGAGGAGATATTAAGGCTAGGCCGATGGTCAAGTCACAGCGACGAGTGTGTTCGTCAGGAAAAGCAAGCGGAGGTCATACCGATGCATGATGTATGAAGGTCCATCGGGGTGATAAAAGGCATCAGCACAAGCTTCATTTCTTGCGCCGATGATGTATGTCACACTGACAGAGAAGAATGAAGGAAGTCATCAGCAATGAACACATCGGAGAGAAGATGGGGATTAGCAGAGGAGATTTTGGGCAGGCTGATAAAAGAAGTCTTGCCGATAGGCAATACAAACGAAACAACATCGGTGAGAGGTCTTACGATAGAGTATATCAGAGAAACATCGTGGTAAGTCTTGCCGCCAAATAAGAAAATGCAGAACTGAACCGGCAGTTGGAATACCAACCGGTCTGGAAACTGAACCGTCCTGTAATGGACATGAGCAAATATTTTAAGATGTAACATTCTTTCTGTAGAGAGTTCAGCAGAAGAATCAAAGAAAGGATTTTTGATGTGTGAAGCATTTTTTTGATGTAAGAAGAGTTTTTGAATAAAAATCAAATTCAGCAGTTCGATCAATCTATGTATTTCTTTTCTGTTTTTAGTTGTTTTATTCTGAAGTAGATTTAGTCATTTCTTTTTCTGCAAATTTTGTTCTCGTTTGCAAATCATGACTCTGCATTGATGTTCCTCAAGTTCCTCTGTACAGTATGGAGGTCATCAAGCAGAGCCATGCCTTTTGTTTGTTTTTCTTTTGTGGAGTGGTCAGATTGTCTACTAGAGGCAATGCATGCTTGTTCTAGGCGAGCTCAGTAAGGAGTCCAGCTAGATAGAGAAGTAGGTAAATAGATTTGCAGGGGTGGAAAAATAGAGAGAAAGAAAGTGAGCACCAAGTAATCTAGACCCTTGAATAGAGTGAGAAGGGTGGGTAATGGGCTCAAAAAGCTATGTGCCATTGAGGCAGAATCTTGGAAGCAGTGAGGACAAGGTATGTGTCCCACACCAAGCAGAGAAATAGAGTTTTCCATCTCTGCAGAGAGTTGAGTAATTTAGCTGACATTTTTGTGTAGAAAGATGTCTGTTAGCACTTTGAATTGGTAGGGAGGCTAGAGTTGTCAAACAGTCTTGTACACCTACAGGATGCAGAAGCAGGCAGCCTAGAGTCCTCCCTATCAAATTGGTATCAGAGCAGTAAGATTTGGGTTATTCCTAGATAGGAATAGAAGAGTTGTATGTCATCACTGAGTTCAAGTGAGTCTGTTAGTTCATCCAAGAAAATGGTGACTAATGCAGAGTTAGCAAAGAAGGTTGAGGATCAAGAAGAGGAGAATAGACTTCTACAAGAAAGACTAGCCGAAATGGAGAGTAAGCTAGGTTTAATGTTGCAAAAGACTGAAGAAGTCAGCCAGAGAGTTAAATATTCTGAGGATAAGGAGAAAGGTGTGTCTATAGAAGATGAAGAGCCCACACCTGATCCTAAGTTGGAAGAAGAACCATTCTTGAAAGCGTTGAAAGCAATGAGTGGTAAAAAATTGGAAGGAGTACCACTTTTCAGTGGGAAAATGGACCCAGATTTGGTCATGGAGTGGATAGAAGGACTTGAAAATCACTTTGAATGTGATGGTGTAAGCGAGGCACAGAAAGTAAAGGTGGCCAAATCCAGACTCAGGGGAGCTGCCTTAACCTGGTGGAAATTTGTGCAGACTGAAAGAGCAAAAGAAGATAAGAAGCCCATAGCTACTTGCAAGGGAATGGTAGCTAAAATCAAAGAAGCATATATGCCAGAAGATTATGAAATACAGCTGCACAGGAAGAGACAGAATCTGAGACAGAAGGAATTAGATGTCAGTGCATACACTGAAGAATTCCAAAAACTATGCTTAAGGTCCAAAGTACTGGAGGATGAAAGCATAAAGGTAGCAAGGTACCTTAACGGTCTGAAGTGGAATATACAAGAAGAAATCAGTTTGTTGTGTCCTACAATAGTGCAAAAATGCTATCAGTTGGCATTGAAAGTGGAGGAAAAGAACAAGAGGAAACAAGACTCAAATAGCAGAGGAAGAGGAAGAGGCAGAGATAACAGAGGACATAGAGGAGGTTTTGATGGAAGGAATACTGACAATAGATCCCAAGCAGAATCCAAACTCATAGAGCAGAGTGGGGAGTCGAGTGGTAGAGGAAACCACAGAGGAAGAGGGTCTAACAGAGGAAGGTCAGGAGGATCAGGTAGAGGATCCTATTTCACCAACATGAAGTGTTACAACTGTGGCAATCTAGGTCATCCAGCATATAGGTGTCCAGAAAAGGCCACATCCTCTTCTCAAGGAGGTGATAAGAGAAATCACTATGTCCAAGATAATGCATCCAGTAGCCAGTCACCTGAGGTAAATCTGAACTCAGAAGATGGAGAGAACTTGATGATAAAGAGAACCTTGATGAAGGAACCAGTAAAGTCTGAACCAAGCCAGAGGAGAGCACTATTCAGAATCAAGTGCAAGATTTTGAATAAAGTATGTAAAATTATCATAGACTCGGGATCTACTAATAATATTATTTCTGATGAGGCAGTTAGAAAACTGAATTTGAAAAGAATTACTCATGCAAACCCATATAGAGTCACATGGTTGAATAAGGGTCAACATGTGGTAGTGAATGAACAAAGTTGGGTAGAGTTTAGTATAGGTGGCTATAAGGATAAGGTATTATGTGATATACTACCCATGGATGCATGCCATCTCTTATTGGGCAGACCATGGCAGTATGACCGAAAGGCAGTACATGATGGTGAGAAGAATGCCTATTCTTTTCAGAAAGATGGTGTCACCTATAAGATTCAGTCATTGGAGGATGAAGATGCAGTTCAGACAAAGAGTCCTAATATCTTGGTTGTGAGTGGAAAAGAGTTTCTGAGTACTCTTAAGGAGGATGGTATTGGTTATGCGATCATAGTGAAACCAAAAGAAGGACAACAGGATAAGAAGACAGAGATTCCCAAAGAAGTGCAGCCTATACTAGAGAAGTATAAAGGCATAATCAGTGATGGTACACCAGCCACATTGCCTCCACAGAGAGCAATAAGCCATCAGATAGACCTGATTCCAGAGGCATCTTTGCCAAACAAGGCACCTTACAAGATGACTCCAGATCAGCACAAAGAGATTTCCAGGCAAGTGCAGGAGTTGCTAGATCAAGGATTGATCAGAAAGAGTATTAGTCCTTGTGCAGTGCCCACAGTGTTGGCACCCAAGAAAGGAGGATCATGGAGATTGTGCACAGATGCCAGAGCCATAAACAAGATAACTATAAGGTATAGATTCCCAATTCCCAAAATTGAAGATCTCATGGACTGTATTGGAAAAGCAAAGTATTTCACCAAGATAGACCTGAAGAGTGGTTACCACCAAATAAGAATCAAGGAGGGAGATGAGTGGAAGACAGCCTTCAAGACCACAGAAGGACTATATGAATGGCTTGTTATGCCATTTGGTCTATCAAATGCACCCAGTACCTTTATGAGACTCATGAATGCAGTCCTAAAGGATTACATTGGTAAATTTGTTGTTGTTTTTCTAGATGATATTCTAATTTTTAGTCAGACCAAGGAAGAACATCTAGAACATGTAAATACTGTTTTGCAAAAATTACATGATGAACAACTAACCATCAATCTGGAAAAGTGTGAATTCATGAAGCAGGAATTGGTATACCTTGGTTTTGTGGTGTCCCAGGGGGAATTGAAGATGGACAAGTCCAAAGTAGAAGCCATATTGAGCTGGCCTACTCCCAGAGCAGCCACAGAGGTGAGAAGTTTTCATGGCTTAGCCCAGTTTTACAGAAAGTTTATCAGAAATTTCAGTGGGATATGTGCACCCATGTTGGATACAATTAAGGGTGGAATGAAAGCAAAATTCAGATGGACACCAGCTGCAGATAGAAGTTTTGAAAGGTTGAAGAAAGAGGTAGCAACACAACCTGTTTTGTTGTTGCCTAGTTTTGATAAGCTATTTACTATTGAATGTGATGCAAGTAATATAGCTGTAGGAGCAGTGCTAAATCAGAAAAATAGGCCTGTAGCCTTTTTCAGTGAGAGGCTGAATGAAGCAAAGAGTAAGTACTCTTCGTATGACTTAGAGTTGTATGCTCTAGTCCAAGCATTGAGGAAGTGGAGACATTATCTCCTGCCTATAGAATTTGTGGTCTACACAGATAACCAAGCTTTGAGTTTTCTAAACTCACAGGATAAGTTAAGCAGCAGGCATATCAAATGGATGGAGTACCTACAATCTTATACCTTTACAATTAAGCATAAGAAGGGGTAGCTGAATAGAGTTGCAGATGCTTTGAGCAGAAGATTGCTCACACTGCAGGAAGTGCAATTGAAGAGCATTGGAATTGAAGACTTCAAGGAGCTCTATAGAGATGATGAAGATTTTGCAGAGGCATACAAGGTATGTCAAGATTTTGAGAATCACTTTCACAGTGAATTTGCAGATTTCACCTTACAGCAGGGATTGGTATTCAAAGGTGGGCAATTATGTGTGCCAAGGGGATCTATGAGAGAAAATCTCATACAGGAGAAGCACAATGGTAGTCTGAGTGGCCATTTTGGTCTGAACAAGACACTGGAACTAGTCCAAAGGTTCTATTATTGGCCAAGGATGCACAGAGACATCAGAAGGTATGTAGAGCAGTATATCATATGTCAGAAGGCCAAGGGAACCATTTCAAATGCAGGACTGTACCAACCCTTACCCATTCCTTCCAGGCCATGGGAATGTGTAAGCATGGACTTTGTAGTTGGTTTGCCTAAGACTAAGACTGGTTATGATAGCATATATGTAGTTGTGGATAGGTTTAGCAAGATGAGTCATTTCATTCCCTGTAAAGTGACTCATGATGCCAGCCATATAGCACACTTGTTTTTCAGAGAAGTGATCAGAATTCATGGACTACCAGCAAGTATTGTGTCTAACAGAGATGCTAAATTCATGGGGCATTTCTGGAAAACATTATGGTAGAGATTGGGAATAAATTTGTCATTCAGTTCAACATATCACCCATAGACAGATGGTCAGACAGAGGTGGTAAACAGGACATTGGGCAACCTGTTAAGGTGTATAACCAAAGAATATGGAAAGAGTTGGGATCTTGTCATTCATCAGGCAGAATTTGCCTATAATGACAGTGTGAATAGGACTACTGGTAAGAGTCCATTCGAAATAGTCTATGGAATGCATCCCAGAGGTGTATGTGAGCTCAGGAATATGGGAAACATGGAGAACAGAAGTGGACATGCAGAGGATTTTGCACAATCCATGAAAGAAGTGCATGAGCAGGTGAAGAAGACTTTGACAGAGAACACACAGAAGATCAAGGACAGAGTAGATGCCCATAGAAGGGATATTCAGTTTGAGGTTGGTGATCTGGTTATGGTGCACTTGAACAAAGCCAGACTGCAGAAAGGAATACCAACCAAACTGCAGATGAGGAGAATTGGTCCTTGCAGAATCTTGAACAAGTATGGAAATAATGCCTACAAAATTGAATTGCCAGAAGAGTTGGCAATCTCACCAGTGTTTAATGTCCAAGACCTGGTGCAATACAGGGGTCCTCAGTCAACAACAAATGGATCCATTTCAGAGAAGGAACAGACAGTAATAGATGTGACTTTGCCATTACAACCCAAACTACAGGCAGAAAGAATACTGGATTCAAGAGTACAGAAGCAAACCCGACACGGTGTCTACATGGAGCATTTGGTCAAGTGGAGCAGTTGCCTAAAGCAGAAGCTACCTGGGTTGCAGAGTTAGAGTTCACAAAGAGGGGCATTGATTTTGCCTCATTGTCATCGGAGGTGACCTAGCTTCTTTCCACACAGGGGGAGTATGGTGCAGGAGCACCAAGGCTCAATGCAGCCGTACATAGTTTTTTGGTTTGTCAATTTTAAGTTTGCAGCTTGTGTTTTTGCTTTTGGAGTTTTTTGAGTTTTCTTCGAGTTTTCTGAAAATGCATTGGCGGGAGAAGCATTTTGTGTTTGATCGGTCTTTGAGCCAAGTGAAAATTCAAGTTAATGAATGTATGTTGAAGGTGTTCGACATTTGTTCAATAGTTGAACCGCGCTGTTGAACCTCTTCGTTGAACCCCACAGTTGAACCTCACGCCAAGGTTCAAAGGGTTCATTGGAATCGTTGGTCACTTTGTTGATCGGTTGAACCTTACCGTCGAACCTCGCGGTTGAACCCCACGGTTGAACCTTGCGATTGAACCTCACTGTTGAAGTTCAATGGTTCAACGGGTTCATTCATATTGAATGGTGGAGTTGAAAGCGTCGGTCACTTGTTTGGAGGTTGAACCTCACTGTTGAACCACGCGATTGAACCTCACTGTTGAAGTTCAATGGTTCAACAGTTCGTCATTTTGGAATAGTGAAGTGGGTCCATTGAAGTGAGATGCATATCGGGAGGAGATATTAAGGCTAGGCCGATGGTCAAGTCACAGCGATGAGTGTGTTCGTCGGGAAAAGCAAGCGGAGGTCATACCGATGCATGATGTATGAAGGTCCATCGGGGTGATAAAAGGCATCGGCACAAGCTTCATTTCTTGTGCCGACGATGTATGTCACACCGACAGAGAAGAATGAAGGAAGTCATCGGCAATGAGCACATCAGAGAGAAGATGGGGATCGGCGGAGGAGATTTTGGGCAGGCCGATAAAAGAAGTCTTGCCGATAGGCAATACAAACAAAACAACATCGGTGAGAGGTCTTACCGATAGAGTATATCGGAGAAACAGCGTGGTAGGTCTTGCCGCCAACTAAGAAAATGCAGAACTGAACCGGCAGTTGGAATACCAACCGGTCTGGAAACTGAACCGTCCTGTAACGGACATGAGCAAATATTTTAAGATGTAACATTCTTTCTGTAGAGAGTTCAGCAGAAGAATCAAAGAAAGGATTTTTGATGTGTGAAGCATTTTTTTTATGTAAGAAGAGTTTTTGAATAAAAATCAAATTCAACAGTTTGATCAATCTGTGTATTTCTTTTCTGTTTTCAGTTGTTTTATTCTGAAGTAGATTTAGTCATTTCTTTTTCGGCAAATTTTGTTCTCGTTTGCAAACCATGACTCTGCATTGATGTTCCTTGAGTTCCTCTGTATAGTATGGAGGTCATCAAGCAGAGCCATGCCTTTTGTTTGTTTTTCTTTTGTGGAGTGGTCGGATTGTCTACTAGAGGCAATGCATGCTTGTTCTAGGTGAGCTCAGTAAGGAGTCCGGCTAGATAGAGAAGTAGGTAAATAGATTTGCAGGGGTGCAAAAATAGAGAGAAAGAAAGTGAGCACCAAGCAGTCCAGACCCTTGAACAGAGTGAGAAGGGTGGGCAACGGGCTTAGAAAGCTATGTGCCATTGAGGCAGAATCTTGGAAGCAGTGAGGACAAGGTATGTGTCCCACACCAAGCAGAGAAATAGAGTTTTCTATCTCTGCAGAGAGTTCAGTAATTTAGCTGACATTTTTGTGTAGAAAGATGTCTGTTAGCACTTTGAATTGGTAGGGAGGCTAGAGTTGTCAAATAGTCTTGTACACCTACAGGATGCAGAAGCAGGCAGCCTAGAGTCCTCCCTATCATAGACTTACTATAAGCTAATAGAATAGTGGTGCAACACCTACAAATGACGTGTGGCAACACCAGAGAGGTAAAACTATGAAGAAACATGAAGAGGGACACATCTTTATATGTAATGATAAACATATATGTATCGCACATAGATAGAAGAAAAGGAAAATAAAATGAAACATGGTGTAAATGAGGATATTGATATAGAAAGGAATATATAGAAGTGTAATAAATGTTAGAAGAAAGAGAGATCATTGTATGAGAGACCAAAAATGTATTAAGAGATTGATAAAGGATATATGACTATGTCCTACATTATGATATAATGAGTATATGAAGGGTGTTGGGATTTGATATATGTATGAATGGTGTATGAATGTATGTTTAAATTACTTTATGTTATGTTGCATTCCATTGCGTTAGTCGATAATCCATCACACATTTTATGATTCTCTTCCTTATCCATCACACTAGGGTACACTATAACACAACATAGAAATATCATAGATCTCTAGTTTGTGATTTCTTGTCAACACAAATCTACTAAATTGTGTGGGCCATGTTCTCCTCAACTAAACCCCTAGGATGACCAATTCAAATGATCGAGGACAACAAGCAAGCAAGCAATGGGCCTAGGATGTTGTATGTTGATGCAATACTAGATGATAATGTTACTATGATGCTTTGGATGTTCTTTGGTTATTCCTTTGTCACTAGATTCCTAGGATATCCTTGATGGTTTCAAATGAATGAATGAATGAATGGCTTTAAATACAAGATAGCACACAAATAAATAGAAACATTCACTAGATTGACCCATAATGGCTAGTGGGAGAGAATCATCAATATTTAAAGTTAGAATGTGAATTTGAAAATTTTAGTTTCAATTCTGCAACCACAAAAATGACTAGAGTGAAGTATGCACCTATAGATCTAATCCAAAGTTGTTAGGACCTAAATTTTACAATCAACCCTACCTGCTAAGCAATTTTTTCATTAAGGTTATCTATTCAAAGTTGCCCTTTAAATACTAAAATTTCAATTGTATTTTACAAAAAAAAATCAATTGTATTTTATAGCTAAAATGCCTAAATATAGCTATACAGGCATCAAATTTAGGCCTTGAGTGTGGTAAATGAGGGTTCTAAAGATTGAGATCAATATTTAAGAATGAGTAATGATAGGATCTCAATAGAGTGATGTCATACGCTGAATTCGTGGAAGAATATCCTACTTATAAATTCATGATTACATCAAAAACACTTTAATTAAAATAAACCCAAAACATAAGAAAATACAATTTTTACCATTACAAAAATTAAACTTAAACTCACTAAATAGTATGATCTCTAACTAACCATATAAACTTACTAACCATATAAACTTAGGGTTAAAAGAAATTAAAAAATTATGTACCATTTTAACGTTCTATTTAAACCAATCTCCCCAAAACCAAGGAAAAAGTTTAGTGAAGTGAAATAAAGAAGTTTTAGAACTGAAAACATTATTAAAACTCTTCCATGAATGTACTCAAGTCATGGTTAATTAATTGAAATTGGAATATTAGTCTCCTTAGCAGCGATTTTGCGGAAGGAAGTCAAAAGTGGGAATGCTGAATAGATCACGTGCAGTATTTCTCCCCCGGGAAACAAAATCTAACTCCAATGTATTCTCTCAACTGCAAATGTTCACGTGAAGTGCCATTCAATAAAGCATTTTTGTAAGAAAATGGAGGACAATAATTGGAAGCAGTGCCGTGTGGGGATGCATGAGATAGACTACACGCTGACCTACTAACAGCCAAGTTAGAATTTCCCTTTTTAGATTGTGTGTTGGAGAACCATGCACACTAATGGAAGTTTTTGCTTTCTTATTCCCCTTATAAGGTGTACAATTTAGAGGGCCCCAATCATCCTCAGGGTCAACATTAATTTTTGATGGATACTTCTTTGGTGATGGTTATCTAAATAATTTAATTGATGGAACAAGTGTATTATGTGCTTCAACCAACTCGTAATACTTATAAACAATATCATATGCATGTAGCACATTCATCTTATTCTTTTGAATAAATTTATAATTTAATAGATGAAACAAGTGTATTATGTGTCTCAATCAATTGACAACACTCATAAAGAATATCATCTGCATGTACCACATTCATCTTATTCTTTTGAATAAATTTCTAATTTAATAGATGGAACAAGTGTATTATGTGTCTCAACCAATTGACAACACTCATAAAGAATATCATCTGTATAAGAATATCATCTACATGTACCACATTCATCTTATTCTTTCAAATAAACTTTAGAGACATGTGAAATACAGAAGACACAACTCTCATAGCATGAATCTATGGATGATCCAAAAGAATACTATACATGAGGTGGTCAAGGGTCACATGGAAAGATGTTTTAATAGTGAGTGGTCCAAGTGTAAGGGGCAAAGTGATAAGGCCTAGCGAATCCCACCACACATTATTAAATACTTTTATAGTGATATAAGACTTATATAAATTAGTTTGATTGACATTAAATTTATCCAAAAATTCATTGCTAAAAATATTTAAGCTTGATCCATTATCAACCAAAGTCCTTTTAATATTGTGGTGCTCAAATTTAACAGTGTATAATGGTAAATTTTCCTAAATAACCGATGGGAAAAGTAACTCATGAGAGACAAATGATATATTATTACCATAATTATAAATAGGCTCTAGCATAGAAGCAACATATACATGGGATTTGTTGAAATCCATCGGACAACTAAGAGGGGGGGTGAATCAGTTGTCCATAAAACTTTGAACAATTATGAACATCAACTCTTCAAATAATTATTTATTGTTATTTAGATTTAACCATGAAAGCATGAAATAAGAAACTCAACACAATAACACAATCAACACATGAAACACCAGATTTTTACATGGAAAACCCTATAAGGGGAAAACCACAGTGGGTGTTAGCCCACAAGATATATATGTTATAGCAATACTGAAAAACAAAGGCTCACTGCCCGAATTGCTCACTATAAATGTTGAGGCTCACTGCCAAAAATGACTCATTGCCAAGGATGTCTCACTGCCAAAAACGGCTCACTGCCAAGGATGGCTCACTGCCAAGAGGTGGTGAACTGATTTGGTAGCATCTACTCCATGCTTGGATTCAGTTCCATTGAAACACAGTATAATTCTTCTGCTCTGCTCTTTTTCACCTTCACACTTATCTCTTCATTTCCGCACAAGGACCTCTTTTTCACAACTTCATTACATGCTTTTATACAATTCATCAACCTTAGAATGTACAGCAAGGTTGGCATTACATTCATCAACGATTGGAACATTCTCCAAGGTCGGCATTACAATAATACAAAGAAATAGGTCTGGACCTAAACAAGATTTTCTAAGGTAAGGATGTATGCAGATCATGTTATGCCTTAGCTAGGACTCAAATGCAATCTTCCATGCCACAACACACTTCCATAATCTTCAATGCATCTCCGCAAGAAATTTAGACAACCAAGTCAGCCAAGACTGGTAATAACATTGGGTCTTCAAGGAACAGACTTCATCTACGATCTAAATTTCTCTTTGCGGACCAATCTAGAGGTAGGAACATGATCAGACAACATCCAAAAGCGCATTGTAATCACCAAGAACAACCGCATGATCTCTAACCACTCTGTCAAGAAGATTCTTCAAACTGGAGCACAAGAACAACACTGTTAGCCATTGTCATAAAGAAAGGATAGCTTGCGGACCACCAAATCATGAACCATTGGAGTTGAAGGCACTCATCATCGTTCCAGACTTAACTATAGAGCCGCAGATCATAATACTTCAATGCGGAGGAATGCAGAGCAAAATACCTTTTTCCTGTCACCAGTGAATACTCAGGAAAAGTAGCTTTTATTCTAGTGAACACAACTTGCTTAGATCTTCATACCAGAGGCTCAAACTTGAGATATAGCATCTTCAGACATGCCTCTAAATAACTTCCAATCCATAGACAAAAATATTCATTCTGCTAGAGATGTGGAGCAATCTACCGGACTGTTCTTTAGTAAACAAAGATACTCTTCCACACACTATTTCTATCGGAGGAGCAAATTTTCTCAAAAGCACTTGAAAACTCAATAATTGGTTCATTTACTCATTTTCTCCAACACTTCCATGAGCCAATACAAAGCATCTAACTTATCAAATTAGGAGCACAATTGACATTAATGACAACACAGATATGTTGACATCAATGACAAATTGATTAGGCACATACTTGCAACAATCTCCCCCTTTGTCATTAATGGCAACATATGATGTGGAAAATTGAAAAGACCATCAATACAAAATTCTCCCCCTTTCTCTTTACACATCTACACTCTTTCTCCCCCTGAGTTTTTCACATGATTTCTCTCCCCCTTTGACATCAATGGAAAAGGGCGCATACTTGCATTCTGCTACTCTGATCCAACTGAACTTTTCTTTGTTACCAACACTTTCTTTATCAGGAGCATCTAGCTACTCCCCCTAAGAGGTAGCTCTCAAAACATCAATCCAGATCAATGACTGAGACTCTAGACACCACTGGATTGATGCATTCTTATGCATCTTAGTTCAGAGTAGGAGGGGTAATTACCCTAACTTTTCTCTAAGGTACTCAAAGGTATCCTTAGGCAGAGGCTTAGTGAAAATGTCTGCAATCTGATCCTTTGTGGACACATATTCCATCTTTACTTCATTCTCTGTCACCTTTTCTCTCAAACAATGATACCTTATTGATATATGCTTTGTTCTTGAGTGCATGACCGGATTCTTTGAAATGTTTATATCACCTATATTGTCACAGAAGATTGCAACTGGATCTTCATACACAACCCTTATGTCCTTTAAAGTTTGTTTCATCCATAATACTTGAGTACAACATGTTGCTGCAATACACTCTACTTTTGCAGTTGATAAGGAAATTGAATCTTGCTTTTTACTCAACCATGAAACCAATCTATTACCCAAAAATAATGCACCTCCACTTGTACTTTTCATGTCATCAACATCTCCAACCCAATCTGCATTTGTATAAGTACTGAGAGTGAAATCATTGTCTTTTGAATACCATAAACCATGATCTAATGTGCCTTTCAAGTACCTCAAGATTCTTTTAACTGCCACCACATGAGACTCTCTATGATCTTCTTGAAATCTTGCTACAAGATAGACTGCATGCATAATATCAGGTCTGGATTGAGTTAGATAAAGTAATCCTCCAATCATGGATTTGTACCTTCTCTGATCAGTCTTAGGTGATTCATCATTTTTACTCAACTTGCAACTAGTCACCATGGGAGTACATACCGCTTTAGAGTCCTCCATTCCAAACTTCTTCAACAACTCCTTCACATACTTAGACTGAGATATGAAGATTCCTTTATCTAATTGAATAATTTGCAGACCTAAAAAGAAATTCATCTCACCAAACATAGACATCTCAAACTCTTTTTGCATTTCACCAGCAAATTTCATACACATACCTTCATTACCTCCAAATATGATGTCATCAACAAAGACTTCAACAATCAAAATTTGATCACCATTAATCTTGAAATAGAGATTACTATCAGCAGTACCTTTATTGAACCTTAACTTCAATAAGTACTTATCCAGTCTTGCATACCAGGCTCTAGGGGCTTGCTTGAGTCCATATAATACTTTCTTCAATCTGTATACCATATCACCTTGATCTAATAGTTGGAATCCTTTTGGTTACTCAATGTAGATGTCCTCTTTCAACTCACCATTTAGAAATGTAGACTTCACATCCATCTAATACACTTTGAAATCTTTGTGAGCTACAAATGCCAGAAATATTCTGATTGCTTCAATCCAAGCTACTAGAGCAAAAGTCTCTTCAAAATATATTCCTTCAATCTAAGAATATCCTTTGCACACAAGCCTTGTGTTGTTCCTTACAACTTCTCCATTTTCATTCATCTTATTCCTGAAAACCCATTTGGTTCCAATAACATTTTTGTCAGCAGGTCTAGGAACTAATTCCCAAGTTTCATTCTTCTCTATCTGCATTAGTTCTTCCTTCATTGCCTTTACCCAATTTTCATCATTACAAGCTTCATTCCTAGTTTTTGGTTCAACTGTAGAAAGCAAACATTAATTCACTTGTTCTTCTATAGCTCTTTTCCTTGTCAATACTCCTTTGTTTTTGTCTCCAATAATTTGATCTTCAAAGTGATTGATTCTTACATACCTGGGGGTCCTAGTAGCATTTTTTGGAGCCTTTTCTTCTTCATCTTGACTGTCTTCTTGTTCAACTTTTTACTCATATGTTATAGCAGCAAGTTCATCTGATTCATACCCACTTGATCTAATGCTCTTCCTTTATCTTCATCCACCTTCACATTTGCACTCTCAACAATCTTTTTCAGCCTTTTGTTGTAGCATCGATAGGCCTTACTCTTGGTAGTACCCAAGGAAGATTCCCTCATCACACCTTGCGTCAAACTTCCCTAGATCTTCATCTCTTCTGATGTAGCATTTGCTTCCAAAAACTTTGAAATATTTTACTAAAGGAATTCTTCCATACACAATTCATAGGGAGTTTTAGTACCATTACCTTTTACTTGAACTCTATTTTGAATGTAGACAACAGTATGTATAGCTTCTTTCTAGAAAACTTCCAGCAGACCTCCTTCCTTCATCATTGTCCTAGCAGCCTCTTGAACTGTCCTATTTTTTCTTTCCACAACTCCATTCTACTGAGGAGTCCTAGGTGCAGACAACTGTCTCTTTATTCCTTGCTCTTCACAGAAAATGTTGAATTCATTTGATGTGAACTCACCTCCTCTATCAGACCTCAAGCATTTGATTTTCAGATCTATTTCATTTTCAACCATTGCCTTGAAGAATTTGAACTTCTCTAGGGCTTCATATTTATCTCTTAGAAAAGTAACCCAAGTCATTCTAGAATAATCATCAATAAGCAACATGAAGTACCTGTCACCTTGTAGACTTCTTACCCTTGTAGGACCACATAGATTTGTATGCACTAGATCTAGCAAACTGGTAGAAAATTGCTCTTTGCTCTTGAAACTTGTTCTTGTCTACTTTCCTAATTGACATTCTTTGCAGATGGTATTGGGGGGTTTTACAAGCTTTGGTAAATCTCTCACAGTTTGACCTGAACTTATCTTTACCAGATTATCAAAGTTTATATGACACATCCTTCTATGCCACAACCAACTCTCATATGTTTGGGCCAATAAATCGTGATTATTAGTCCCTCTTAATTGGTAAATGTTACCTCTATTTTTCTTACCGGTAGCAATCACTGTTCTGAAGCTTTCCATGATCTTGCACCCATTGTCTTTGAATCTCAGATCATAACCTTTATCACACATCTGACCCACACTCAAAAGATTATGTTTCAAACCCTTCACATATAGGACATTATCAGTGTTGTGCTTACCATAAAAAGAAATAGATCCTTTTCCACAAATCTTACCAACTGTATTATCTCCAAACCTAACCAGTCCTCCATCATATTTTTCCAAACTTACAAACTTACTTTTGTCACCAATCATGTGATGTGAGCATCCACTATCAAAAATCCATTCATCCTTATCTTTCTCAACCAGAACTACCAGAGCACTTTCTTCCACTAGTTTTTCTTCCTTCACACAACTAGCAGGATTAGTAGACATAGGCTCTTCTTTAATTACAATAAACAAACACTCATTTGCACTAGTACTAGCATCATTAGATTCATCATCTGTCACTTCATCATCAAGATCTCTAACATAATAGCATTTCTTTGGAACTCTAGGTCTACTTTCAAATCTCTTTCTATTTCTTTTAATTCTCTCCGAACACTTAGAGGCATAGTGACCTACTTTACCACATGAAAAACATTTGAAAGGTAATTTTTCTTTGAACTTACCAATGCCTCTTTGTAGTCTATCAACAAAATTTGCTTCAATTTCATCAAGGTCATCATCAGGTTCCACCTTATACTTCTCAGCTCTGGAGATCTTTTTTGAAGTACTGGCTTTGAAGGAAGTCTCAATCTTTGATAGAGTATCACCAAGTTCTCTCATCTCAAAGGTTATTAGCTTTCCTAGCAACTAATCCTTGGTGACTTCTTTCATAGTCATTACTTCTTCAATTGTCACAACCTTGTGACTATAGGATTTATGTAATAACCTGAGGATTTTCATCACAACTTTTTTTTCCTCAATAGTTCCTCCCATAGCTTTGATTCTAGTAACAAGTTCATCAAACTTTTGCATGTAAGATGTTATGTTTTTGTCTTCGCCCGTCTTTAAGCCTTCATATTTAGCTTTCAGTCCCTGCAATTTGGCACCTTTTACAGAATCATCTCCTTCATACAGATTTCCCATCTTTCCCTAGACTTCTTGAGCAATTTCAAGATCCATGACCTTTATTAGATCCGTGTCGGTTAATGCACTTAACATAGCATCTCTAGATTTTATGTTTAAATCATATTCCTTGATTTCATCTTCAGTTGTCAGACCATTCAGAGGCATGGTATATTTAGTCTCTGTCACTTTCCATACTTTGTATCCAATACAAACCAGATGGATTTTCATGTGTATCTTCCAGGTTGCATAATTTGTTCCATCAAACTGCGGGGCTTCCTTCTTGTAAGACATTTTGGATCCACCTCAAGCTGTTAGACTTTCCTCTGAGGAACCTTGCTCTGATACCAATTGTTGAAATCCACCAAACAACTGAGAGGGGGGGTGAATTAGTTGTCCCTAAAACTTTGAACAATTATGAACATCAACTCTTCAAATAATTATTTACTGTTATTCATATTTAACCATGAAAGCATGAAATAAGAAACTCAACACAATAACACAATCAACACATGAAACACCAGATTTTTACATGGAAAACCCTATAAGGGAAAAACCACGGTGGGTGTTAGCCCACAAGATATAAATGTTATAGCAATACTAAAAAATAGAGGCTCACTGCCTTAGGGCTCACTTCCCGAATTGCTCACTACAAATGTTGAGGCTCACTGCCAAGGACAACTCACTGCCAAGAGGTGGTGAACTGATTTGGTAGCATCTACTCCATGCCTGGATTCAGTTCCATTGAAGCACAATATAATTCTTCTGCTCTGCTCTTTTTCACCTACACACTTATCTCTTCATTTCCGCACAAGGACCTCTTTTTCACAACTTCATTACATGCTTTTATACAATTCATCAACCTTGGAATATACATCAAGGTCGGCATTACATTCATCAACCATTGGAACATTCGCCAAGGTTGGCATTACAATAATACAAAGAAATAGGTCTGGACCTAAACAAGATTTGCTAAGGTAAGGATGTATGCAGATCATGTTATGCCTTAGCTAGGACTCAAATGCAATCTTCCATGCCACGACACACTTCCATAATCTTCAATGCATCTCTGCAAGAAATGAAGACAACCAAGTAGGGAAAGATTGGTAATAACACTGGGTCTTCAAGGAATAGACTTCATCCATGATCTAAATTTCTCTTTGCAGACCAATCTAGAGGTAGGAACATGATTAGACAACATCCACAAGTACATCGTAATCACCAAGAACAACCGTATGATCTCTAACCACTTTGTCAAGAAGATTCTTCAAACTGGAGCACAAGAACAACACTGTTAGCCACTGTCATAAAGAAAGGATAGCTTGCGGACCACCAAATCATGAACCATTGGAGTTGAAGGCACTCATCATAGTTCTAGACTTGACTATAGAACCATAGATCATAATACTTCAATGCAGAGGAATGCGGAGCAAAATACCTTCTTCATGTCACCAGTGAATACTTAGGAAAATTAGCTTTATTCTGGTGAACACAACTCACTCAGATCTTCATACTGGAGGCTCAAACTTGAGATATAGCATCTTCAGACATGCCTCTAAATAACTTCCAATCCACAGACAAAAATATTCATTCTACTAGAGATACAGAGCAATCTACTAGACTGTTCTTTAGTAAACAAAGATACTCTTCCACACATTATTTCTACTAGAGGAGCAAATTTTCTCAAAAGCACTTGAAAACTCAATATTTAGATCATTTACTCATTTTCTCCAACACTTCCATGAGCCAATACAAATCATCTAACTTATTAAATTAGGAGCACAATTGACATCAATGACAACACAGATATGTTGACATCAATGACAACATCAATTAGGAACATACTTGCAATAGGATTTAGATTAGATGGTATAGTGATCTTGTCCAAAGCTTTCCTCAAAACATCTCTATATACTTTAGATGTGTGTATTTGATCCCATAAAGAATATTTGCTTTTGTATTCTTAAGTTGAACAATGATATCATACTATTCGAGTGCTTTTATTAGATCAACTTAGGTGTAGGTGGAAAAATAGGCTCAACTTGTGGAAAACTTGGCTAATGTGATAAAGATTTTTGACCTCTAGCCATGCATTGATAAGTGTGCCCAAATGAATGATAATTATGTGAAGTAAAGGTCTCATGACACATAATAGGTGTGGGTATAGGTGAATTAGATATACCACACATAATAAGAGGATGAAAACATGAATTAATGGGAAAACCAATTCTTGTAGGTTGGGTGGCATGGAAAACAAGTGGCTGATGTTTAATATCAAAGATATTGTGAACATCAAAGGGAGGAAAGAGGAATATCAAAAGGGGTATTACTAAATATCATAGAAGGCTTCCTAAGGTATGTCCACTAAAGAAATAAAGCAATGAAGTACAAGAAAACACTAATCTAGGCTATATGCAATGATAAAAATAAATAGAAGCATCTAATTCTATATCATAGCATTGTAAAGCATAAGACATCATGTATACCAAAATTATATAAAATCATATACATGTAAAATAAATATACCCATCAAAGCACATAAATGTGTAAACATTATAAATCTCATCCTAGTTAGAATTTTAAAATATAAACATGCATCATAGAACATAACCCTAAGAAGGAAACCTTGAAAAGATATGATATGATATAAGGAAACATCATGGAAATGCAATAATTATCACATTGCCATGTAAAGGGATAAAATCATAATGAAAGAGAATAGAGGGATCCATGATGGAATTCAATTCTAATATAATATTAGAAAATGAGAAATGAATAGGTCTACAAACTAAAATCAAAATCAAACTACATATCCAAAGCCTTAGGGAGTGTAAGATCATTTGAATTCACCAATTTATGTAAGGAAATAAATCCTTCTAATACAAGTATCAAGGGTAAACAAAATTAATCAATAATGATAAACAAATATCTCTAAAGGGTGTAAGCATGGTGATGTGAAACATTTGAGCATCATGGAAGGATTACAAACCTTAGTTTGGATGAAATGTTTTTCTATCCCACAACCTCTCCTAACCCTTTGATGCATAAAATCCCTCAAAATCTAAAAATCCCAACATTAATCTTGTTGGAGTTCTCCCGAATTAGCATTAGGGTTTGCCAGTTCCAATGCACAGACAGATTCAGCCAACTAATACAGGAGGTTGTGTGAGCTACCTCCCCTTCACTTCTGGTTCTACCGCACCAAGGGGGGTGTCCCTATAGCTAAAGATTTGATCTTGACTCGCCCAATGACAGAAATATTTAGCTTTACAATAACAGGCATAATACTCTCATGTATGGACCAAGATTTATGTGATAAATCACAAGGTTGGCATCATTCTTGGACATATCTAACTGGTTGAGGATGAGAGTATGCAGGGGTCCTATTCCTACTCCTACAACTAACAGGTTGGAAATATGAAATGGTTTGAATTTATGTTTTGGATGCAAGACATGGAGGTTTTGGATCATAACTACTAATCCAGAAGCAGATTGGTGCCTATTTCTGGGCAAGGAGTCAACTAGACGTATACAAGAGAATGGCTTGCAACTGGCATTCAAGTTTCAAGGGGTTAGGACAGGTATTTGCCTTACAAACACCACCTAAGGATAAGTATTTAACTATCTCTACTTACATCCCAGCTGACATACAATCTTCTCCATACTCAACCTAAAATAGTTTAATCCACTCCTTGAATGGAAGTTAAAGATTAAGCATGTGATACAGAAATCTATACCCTAGAATCTGAGAAACCCTTAGCAACCAGATTCAAAAGAAGAGAATGCATACAACACATGGAGACAGACAGATAAACACATGCAATGATGCATTTTTCATATAAAATGACAAGAAACTAAACATATGTGCAAGGTGCACTCAAATGCAACTCATAAACTTTGACAGAGATAAAACAACTAGGAAAATGCTCTGTCTTTCATTATTTTTCCCCCAAAAATGCCCAAGTCTTCAACAACCAAATGAGTAACACAGTTTGCATTTTATAGCAAGACTATGTACTCAGCAATAATTACATGGCATTTTCAAAATCTTGCCAAATACATTGCATCTTCAGAATGGCGCTCAAAATCATTCAATGCAGCATGGAGAAGAAGAAGGATGAGCAAGTAAACTCAGGAACTGCATCGTCGCCTGAAGATTTTCTTCACAAACCTGGTAGTTGGCTGGTCAATCAGACCCATACCTCTACACCGCTTCCATAAATGGCTGACCTACCCGCGGGATACAGCAATGGTTCATGCTATGAAGTTTCCCGCTCGAACTGGTGCAGATACATAGAAAATACTTCCTTCCTCAAGCGTTCAAAATAGGGTCGTCGATCTCCTTCCTATCGCTAAGATCTACGGCATCAAAATTCTTTGAAAAATCAACAACCAATTAAAACTTGCCATGCAAGTGTCTTCTTCCTATCACTAACTTTTCTCCCTTCGATTTTGCCTTTTTCGCCTTGTATATGTGAAAGAACATGCATATACAAACAACTGCCTACATACAAAGTGCGGACCCCAAACTTTATAAAGCATATTGAAATCACCGTCAGGTCTGGCTTGCATCTTGATTCCTATTATAACTCCTTGTGTATTGCATATATACAATATGCAATATACATACAATGCGGATCTCAAATTATTATGAAACAAATTGCAATCACTTTGAAATCTGGCTTGTATCTCTATTTTCTTGTATATCGGCATATACAATGCCATATACATGTGAGCCACGGATGTCAGCGCTGAATTAGCCAAATCTAACTTTTGAATCAGGTCTGACTTGTATACTGCTCCATTGTACGTTCGCCTTGTATATCGCATATACAATGCAAACATACAAGCCCAAAATATACATTCATCAGACTTGAGCCTTTATTAATTACATTGCAAACCTTTTCGGGTTCAGTCAATGCATCTCAGGAATGTATATCGTGCTTGCACATTTCGATAGACATTCTGCTTTGTATGTCGAACACATACAAACCCCTTTGTATACCTACGGGCTCCACCCATTGTATATCAGCTCTTTGCACAATTCCTTTGTATATGGCGAATGCATATTGCATACACATTCTGCTTTGTAAACGAGATACAAAGCCCTTTGTATGTGAGGCGGACCCCACCAAATGTATCTCCTACTTTGTATGTTGCCGAATATACAAGACCCCTTGTATCTTTGCAATGTACATGTTTCTTCTTGTATATGCATTGGCCGATGTATCTTTCCGTTGTATGTAGCGAATGTATATTGCACTTGCATCTCGCACATACAAACCCCTTTCACTATAGCGAATGCATGTCGGCCTCTTGTATATTTGCAATGTACATTCCCAATGTATGTCAGACATACATTCACCTTTGCATCTGTCTCGATGTACATTGTGCCTTGTATGCGGTCCTTTGCACATTTTCAATGTATCTTTCCATTGTATGTCTGAACATGCAACACAAAATACATGCAAACCTTCACATACAAGTAGGGAATATTCCTAGAATCTGCAATAGATTCCTCAATGCATATACAAACCCGATATGCATTGTGAAATGCATACAACCATTTTTTTCACTTTCCTGAAAGCCGATTGAACATTTTTGGCCCGCCAATGTACATTCTGATTGCATGTATATACAAATGGCCTTGTACATACAAAGACACATGCATACAACTATTTTTTTGCATTTTTCAACTGAGAAGGCCTAAATACTAAGAATTTTTGGATTTTTCTGAAGAATGCTTGCGGATTCAAATACTCAAAATCCAAACTACAAGCAGGCACCAACAAATCTATCACTCGTGATGTAATGAGATGGGTGCATTTTATAGGAAACAATTGGCATAAAATAGGCTAAAAATGATCCACAATACCATGCTTTCATCCTAGAATGTTGGGACTACGTGTTGTACACATTGCAAGTCCTAGTGGTAGTTGAAATTATTTAGTATTTATAAAATAATGTACCCACATGGAAAAGGGTGCCCCACTTGGAAGGAATATTAAGATTCCTTTCTTGGCACTCTCTATCATGTGTCATTAGTCTTTTGATATTTGTAACAAGTCATTGTAGACGGAATTAAAAGTTGACTATAACTAGTATATTTGACCGACTAATAATATTCATTTTTAAGAGGTGTGTATGGAAAGAGACACTGCTCCAGTATGGATATGTATGTTGTCATTGATGGAAACAAGGCTCAGAGATTCTATCACCATGACTGGAAGAGATATCTCTTGAAGAACATATTAGATTCTAGGTCTGACGGACAAAAAATGGCTAAGTATGGAAAGTATGTAGAGTAGAAGACATAAAGTCAGCTAGTATGCCTCCGTAGATAATGATCCTGTAATTCAGTTTAGGTATGATGTTAGTTGGTGTTTGATAGTGTTATGCCTTAGGGATTATGTCGTAATCCTCTCTAAAAGTCATCTTGAAGAAATGCCTAAGTCCGGGTAAGCAAAGGTATAGCAGGAATAGTGAACAGGGTCTAGTGCAGTGGTATGCATTCCTCCGCAGACAAGTATTTTGTTATGCAGTTTTGAGGTGTTGTAAACACTTTTATGAAGTGTCTTATTCTAGAGATAGGAGATCTAAAGTTCACCAGAAGGATAGCTACAAGTTGTTAAGTATCGGCATAGTGTTTGACAGAGACAAAGTCTGAGTTCTGATGGTTCGCATCTCTCCGCAAAGTGATATGATGCCTTGCAGTTCTAAAGGAAATATTGGGAATGTATAAAGAGTCCTTGACATGAGTTTGGAAGTGTTTTGTGATCAGCAGTAGAAGTTGTAAGTCAACAGATGAAGTTGTTAAACATATTCTTGAGGAACAGGCCAATTGGTGAGATAAATCATTGTGCGGAGAAGAATTAATCTTTGGAGGATCTATGTGAGTAATGGAATGATTAGAGCTGACCTATATGAACACGTTTGGGAGAAGATTTGGGTCCGCGTGACACATAGTGCATTGAATTGAGCGAAAAGGTACATCTTTCTATGTACACTTTTCACTTCTTGGATGTCGACTTGATTATGGAATAAATCATGATGCAGATATATAAAGGCGATGAATTTTGGTTGAGTTAAGTGAGGAAGAAGGTGTGTGTGATGCGAGCATGTGAACAAAAGAGCAGAGTTAAAAGAGAAGCAGCGATGAAGACTTGGGATTCAGAATATAGTTGTTAAATGGCTGCACCCTGGCATAGTGGCAGATGCTGAAGTAGTATTTAGATGTCATGTGTGATCTATTTGGAAGCAAGTTTTTGTCATCAAGGCAGTAAGCTAGCAGTGAGCCTTCAGTTGGGTTTAACATCCCTTATTGTAATCTTGCTAGGTTTAGGGTTGAGGTAGTGAGCTTGCAAAACTTAGTTGTACTTCATGGCTGTAAGCCAGCATGTTCTAGGCCCGCAAAGTGACCAAGCCTAAACATCATTTTTGTAAAGATTGCAATATATATTTGAGAGCTAATCCTCTCGTGGTTTTTCCCGTTTTGGGTTTTCCACGTAAAATCTTGGTGTTATGTGTCATACTTTTGTGGATGCTGTCCAGTTGTATATTTTGCTTCTGTTTGATTATTCCTTTGCAATGGTTGAAAGTAAAAGTTCTAGATAAGATTTATAGAACACTAATTCACCCCCTCTCAGTGTTCTTGACAATCAACAATTGGTATCAGAGTGAGGTTCCTCGGAAGAAGTTTAACAGCTTGAGGAAGATCTGGGATAGTGTAATCATGGCAGCAAGAAGGTATGGAAATTATGAAAGGTACAATCAACTAGAAGTAGCTCTTATGGATCTTGAAAACTCTGAAGTAGAAGTTAGAGATCTGAAAGAAAACTTGCAACAAGCAAATGAATGCATCTTAAAGCTAAAAGAGCAAGTCAAGAAATTCAAAGACAAATACAAAGAAGTCAGTGACCAACTGCTATCAGCAAATAAAGCCCTAAATGATTTGAAAGAAGAAGTTACAAAAAGAACAAAAGTAGAAGATGATCTAAACTTGATTGTGAAAAACAGATCAGAAGATTGTTTAAAACTTGAAAAAGAAATTATAAGTTTAAAAATAGATCTGGAAAAAGGCAAGAAGTTTTGAAAAAAAATTCAAGATAAGTACTGCAAAGCTTGATGAAATGATTGCTAGCTAGAGGAATGCTAATGACAAACATGGTTTAAGATTTGAGAAAGGAGAAAGTTCAAACTCCAGGCAAATAAGCACTAAGCCAAGGCAAAACAAAGGATACCAGTTCATAAATCAAAGAAGAAGACCTAGAAGACCTCCGGTCAAATAACCAAATGCTCAAAGGTACCCATCTTTCAATGGTTATTGTAATTCATGCAATAAGTTTGGTCATAGGGCTACTCAGTGTAGGAGTAGAACAAATCAAAAGACTCCATTATTCTCTGGTCAGTGTTTTAATTGCAAGAAAATTGGTCATAGAGAAAATGAATGTAGAAATCAGATCAGGAAAGGTTTCAACTTTGGGAAGAATGAACAATCATTCAAAGGTAAATGCTTCACTTGCTATAGAAACTGGTCACAGAGTTGTTTGCAAAAGAAAAGTAAGTCAGAATCCCATTAGGTGCAATGCATGCTATAAAATAGGACACAGATCAAATGAATGCAGAAGTTCGGTAAGAACTAATCCTCAAAATTTCAAGAATAGTCAATCCCTCAATGGGACGTGTTTTGCATGCAATAGATTTAGACATATGGCTAATCAATGCAGATCAAATTCAATGAATAAAAGGATTCAAGGACAAAAGAGTATGGTGTGCTTCAGTTGCAACAAATCTGGACATATTGCAAGATTTTGCAAAAGTAAAAATGTGAAGAAAAAATTACTATTTTGAAAAAGGAGAAATAGAGCAGATAAATGACAAAGGAAAAGAGAAAGTTGATCCGATTGAAATAATGGACAAAGTATGGATTGATAAGGAAGTAATTTTAATTGAGGATAGATCCACACCAACATCTGATGCGGATACCTTCTTTGAAGAATGAGTCTGTGAGAACTGGCTCAGGGGGAGCAGTATTGGAAATCCAAACTCCCCAGCCAGGTAGTTGGTGCTGGATTTCAGCACAGAGATTCTTGGTAGAATTCAACAAGACAAATCCTCTGACAGAAAAACTAGAAGGAAATAAGCTGATGCAACATTTTGTGGAGCAATTCTGATTGACTGTGTCCATTTGGCATAAGTCAATCAACTTTTTGAAAAATAGCATTTATGACAATTAGGCCAAGTGCGGAGGATAAAAGGCAAGTCTTTTGGTCTAAATTCACTTTGCATTCAAAGTTTTTCAAATGATAAAGAGAGATTAAAGCAATAATTCAAGGTGCAAGAAAGATTCGAAGATTGGATCGATTCAGGTAAAGGAAACCTAATCTCGACATCTCAAGGTATTTATTATATAAACCCTTATTGTGAATCTTTGCTATGGCAACTCCACAAATTGTAGATATTACTGAACGCCCTCGGCCCAAGTTCAAGAAACACCTGCATAAAGCAACCGAAGTGGATCAAATGGGTGCATTTTCAAGTATTCCCCACGGAGTTTTATATGTTGAAGATGTTAGGGCATACATTCATGTTACCCTAGAGGAACTGAGAGGAACTTGTTTCATAGATCTATTTCAAAATCAACTGAGTAATGATCGGTTTAATTTGAAGGAAGAGCACATGATTCTGAAAGACAAGAAATTCATCCAATACATTGAGTTCCCCACATTTGCTAAAGACGAATTGGTGCACTACGTGCTAAGAAGAATCCATGATGAATTTATGTGGCTGGGAACAGAGCAACCCTTCAAGATAACAAAAGATGCAATCCAAGCAGTCACCGGATTAAACTCTACCGGAGGTATGCCACTACTAAAGGCAATTAAAATCAAACAGTCACAGAAGCTACCAGAGCACAATTTGATAAAAGGGGAATGACAATAAAAGACATCATCGATCCCCCTATTAAATTTGCTTCAATGGTCATAGGCTACAAGATCTATTTTTCTAGCAGAAAAAACTCTATTTCAGGTACGACAATTTACACTGCATATCAGATGATCAAAGAAAATGATGATTATGACTTGTGCAAACTATTGAGGGTTCAGGTAATGGATAATCTGAATAAAATCAAAGAAATTAAGAGTTATCCCTTCAAATTTGGTATGCTCATTATATGCTTGTTCTTTTACTTTCTGAATGAATTTCCAAATCACAAGGATTTAATTTGGGTAAGAAATCAACCAGTAGCTGCTCAAATAAGACAATGTCTTAGAAACTTAGGTGGCTGAAATGAAAAAAAGTAGCCCTATAGGGATTCTTCAAAAACTTTCAGAGCACGATGCAGTCTAGGGAAAGAATTCCAAATGGAATCGTTGAGAAATACAAAGATAGTATATGTTTTATGGTCACCAAGGACCAATGTCTGATGGAGTATGTTGAGCCCAAAACAGTCTGGATCATGCCCATGGGGTATGAAGTAAATGGTAATATACTAGACAACTATGCCAAACATATGCTGAGCAAGCCTAAGGATACAAAAGAAGAAAGATTCGGTACATATGAAGAAATATCTGTGAAACTATATGTTGAACACAGGAAACATGAATCTTCCAGGAAGGTGAGGAAAGAAGTAGAAGAGATCGCGGCAAGATATGGCATTACCAAGGAACAACTAAAAGAGGCAAAGGAAAAGGGAGAGAAAACAACAAAAGAAAAGGAAAAGGATGAGCCAGTATAGATTCTGGAGGAATCTCAATTAAAGTAGAACAAACCAGAAAAGACTCAAAGGACCACTAAAAGCTCTGCCACTCCATCCGGTGCTACATCATCATCCAACAGTGAGAAATATTCAAAGGAGTCAGCTACCAAGAAAATGAAGAGGCAAAAGTGAAAGGCAAAAGTATTGGTGAAAAGGATGAAGAAGAGACCGAGTTAGATGAAGAAGTCAAGAAGATGAAAGCTGAGGCTGTTAAAGCCTCCAGAAGCAACAAAGGAAAACTCTTTGGAAAAGAGAAGTCTAGCAAGAGACATAAAACACTCCCAACTCTTGCAGAAATAGTAAAGGCTGTCATTGTAGATGGGAATTTGAAACCCATGATCAAGCACTATGATGAATATGGTAAAGAAGACAAAAGGAGTTTGGAGGAAGCCACTATAAAATATCTCAACACCTTCAGTAAATCCCCCATTGAGATTATCTCTGATCTCCCAAAAAGTCTAACAAATATTCTGAGCATTAGAAAGGAGAATGCCAGGGCTAAAGACATTGAGCTAAGAAAACATGTGTTGACTAGACTATATCTGGAAATCACTACAGAAGAAGAAAATCTAATCTTCAAGGAGACCAAGGATCAGTTTAGAACTAAAACAAGGATGAATTTGTTAATGATAGGTAAAACTGACAAAGTAGTGAAAGAAACAGAAGAGACTATCTTAAAAGCCCTGAAGCAACACAATCTTCTCACTTCAAGTGTTGATGAAGAAACTGATGTTCCCGTCAATTCATCTGCTCTGAAAATAAACCTGGGTCAAGAAACTAATACTGTTGCAAGACTTCTCTGGCACAGTAGACTGAGGATAATACTGTCAAAAGAGAAACTGAGAAAGAACTGGTAAATCTTCCATTTGAACAAGCAGAGGAAACCAATAAGAACATGGAACTAGATGATCTAGAACAAAAACATAAAGAAGATGCGTCTACTGTGTCAAGAGACATTGTTGCATCAGAGAAAGAAGTGCTAGAGAAAGAGAAACAAGATGTAGATGAACCAGATTTTCTGCATGACCCAATAAGTCTGGATACAATGTCTCTGGCACATAAGTTTAAGTGGATTTCAATTGTTCAGGCAAAGGCTCAAGAAGAGATGCTGAAATAACATATTGAGGATAGTGAACTGATTGATGAAGCATCAAGAATCTTATAAAAGCTGCTGCCCACCTTCAAAAGGGATCTATCCATACCCTCATCAAGTCATCTGAAGAGGCTGATAAATTTCGTAAGTAAACAATTTGAATCTTTTGAGAAATCTACAGAAACAAAGGTAAGGCAAGAATTTGATGAGAAAAGATTAGAAGAATTGAAAATAATGATAACAAAGGATAAAATCACATTAAACAATACAATAGCCAACATTCAAATAGATGTGAAAGATGCTGAAGATATGTACAAGTTATGTTTGTCCTAGCCTAAGACTGCTCAAAAGATTGAAGAAAATATCAAAGATTTAGAACAAAAATTGTTGGATATTTCTAAAAAATTTAATCTAGAAGCAGAGTCAGTCATAAGGACAGAAATAGAAGTCATTAATATTCACAATGAACTGACTAACTTAACAAATCAAAAATACCAAATAAAAAGCAGGATGGGACAACTCAGAAGGTTAGTTTGTCCAAAGCTAGACTCAATGATAAATCTTATTACAGAGGCCAAGTTAGTTGTCCAAACAGACACAACTTCTGATCGTAACAAGGTAGAAACCTTAGTTTTTCTTCTTAGTGGTCAAATTCAGATTCTAGAAAATGCAAAGAAAAGATGGGATGCTGAGTGGACACTAATCAAAAACATATTTAATGATGTGCTTCAACACATGTAATATTAAAATGAAGATTGCACTTGTAAATATGCAGCAGACTATATAATTTTTTTTGAAATTTTGAAAATTTTGGTTTTTGAATAACACCCTTTGGCATTGATGTCAAAGGGCGAGAACTAGATCAATGAAAAATGGATAATCATCTCAGGGGGAGCAAGAAAGTACAGTGTATATAGTAAGGGGGAGCAGTCAGACATTTTTCACTAAGTGCTGCCATCAATGACAAAGGGGGAGATTGTTGGCAAGAGACACTACTCTGGTATGGATCTGTATGTTGTCATTGATGGCAAAAAGGCTTAGAGATTCTATCACCATGATAGGAAGAGATATCTCTGGAAGAACATATTAGATTCCAAGTCCGATTGACAGAAAATGGCTGTATGGAAAGTGTGCAGAGTAGAAGATAGAAAATCAGCTAGTATGCCTCTGTAGATAATGATCTGGTAATACGGTTTAGGTATGATGTCAGTTGGTGTTTGATAGTGTTATACCTCAGGGATTATGTCCTAATCCTTTCCAGAAGTCATCTTAAAGAAATGCCTAAGTCTGGGTAAGCAAAGGTATAGCAGGAAGAGTGAACAGGGTCTATACAGTGGTCCGCATTCCTCTGCAGACAAGTATTTCATTATGCGGTTTTGAGGTGTTGTAAACACTTATATGAAGTGTCTTATTCCAGAGATAGGAGATCTAAAGTTCACTAGAAGGATAGCTACAAGATGTTAAGTATCGGCATAGTGTTTGACAGAGACAGAGTCTGAGTTCTGATGGTCCGCATCTCTCCGCATAGTGATATGATGCCTTGCGGTTCTAAAGGCAAGATTGAGAATGTATAAAGAGTCCTTGACATGAGTTTGGAAGTGTTTTTTGATCAGTAGTAGAAGTTGTAAGTCAGCAGATGAAGTTGTTAAACATATTCTTGAGGAACAGGTTGACTGGTGAGACAAATCATTGTGCGGAGAAGAATTAATGTTTGAGGATCTATGTGAGTAATGGAATGATTAGAGTTTGGGAGAATATTTAGGTTTGCGCGACACATAGTGCGTTGAATTGAGCAACAAGGTACACATTTCTATGTACATGTTTCACTTCTTGGATGCCGACCTGATTATGGAATAAATCATGATGCGGATATATAAAGGTGATGAATTTTGGTTGAGTTAAGTGAGGAAGAATGTGTGTATGATGAGAGCATGTGAATAGAAGAGCAGAGTTAAAAGAGAAGTAGTGATGAAGACTTGGGATTCAAAATATAGTTGTTAAATGACTGCACCCTGGCATAGTGGCAGATGCTGAAGCAGTAATCAGATGTCATGTGTGATCTATTTGGAAGCAAGTTTTTGTCATCAAGGCAGTAAGCCGATAGTGAGCCTTTAGTTGGGTTTAACAGCCCTTAGGGTTTAACAACCCTTATTGTAATCTCGCTAGGTTTAGGGTTGAGGTAGTGAGCCTGCAAAACTTAGTTGTACTTCATGGCTGTAAGCCAGCATGTTCTAGGCCCGTGGAGTGACCAAGCCTGAACATCATTTTTGTAAAGATTGCAGTATATATTTGAGATCTAATCCTCTCTATGGTTTTTCTCATTTTGGGTTTTCCATGTAAAATCTTGGTGTTATGTGTCATACTTTTGTGGATGTTGTTCAGTTGTATATTTTTCTTCCATTTGATTATTCCTTTGAAATGGTTGAAAGTAAAAGTTCGAGAAAAGATTTATAGAACACTAATTCACCCCCCTCTTAGTGTTCCCGACAATCAACAATTATCACACCCACATGGAGTGCTTAGGAGTTACAGTTTACCCCCTTGGTCATTGGAGCCAAATGATCAAATTGTGAGTTACATTCAATCTTGGGAGGAATTACTTTAGTGGAGAGGGGCACATGGGTCCATGTTGGACCATTTTGACTATGACTTGGGTCATGGTTTTGGAAAACCATTTGTGATTTCTTGGGTCAACTTGGCCTATAAATTGAGGGCTTTGGATGGAGATTATATGGTCAGTTTTATTTAGGGCTATTCTATCAAAATTCATCTAGACTTTTAAGTTGAATATCTCTAAAGAAGGGCAAATACTCTATGAATGTTTTGTAACTACATTGCTTAATTAATACATTAAGTGTCCTTTCTTGTGGGATTTTTTCCCTTTTAGGGTTTTTCCTAGGGTATATCTTGTGTTCATAGGTAAACTTTGCTAAAATTATTTTAGATCTATCTTACTTTCATTTTTTCTCTCTTTAGATTAAGTAGAAATCAATCATATTTCCTTTCATTTGGTATTAAAGCTTAGCTATCTTGTTAGATCCATGGGAAGATTACAGTGTTGAATTAATCCTTACATGAGTGGGTGCTTAACAATATGATCTTATCTTTTAGGAATAGAGATGACACGTATATCTAGAATGGAAGTTGAGAAGAGATTTGGAAGCTCAAGATGGAGAACCTTCTCATACACAAAGATCTATGCATTTTAGTTTCTATTACCTTCCACCATGAAAGATAAAGACCAGGTAGTGCTTTATAGGAAGGAAATAAGCATAGTTTAAATTTAACTTTTTTTTTTTAGTTCTCCTAAATGTATTAGGATAAATCACCACTTATAACCTATGGATGAAGTCAGGGGAATTTGTATTAGAGAAGGTCCCTTTTGAACACGCTTTTTCTATGGAAGAAGCTATACTCATTAAGGATGAATGGTGTATACTCTATGATGGTGCATCTAAATTATTCTCTCAGCATTATATTCAGCTAGTTGACATATGTGGATCTATTAAAATGGATGAGGAAGACGATTGTACCAACATATACTATGTTATTTTCTAGACTTATGGGTCAACTTGATTATATTAATTAGTAATAGCATCTAAAATTGAAACTTGTTGAGGTGGTTGGTGCTTTATTGTTAGAGGAGATGAGGTGGAAAAAATTATAATATCTCAAGGATGCCTTAGTCATTAGAGGTCATTTAATGGACAAAGGAAATAATAAGAAGGATAAGGACAATAGATCTAACTCTAAGGGGAGATCTAATTCTCTTAACAGAGCTAAGGATAAGTGTTGGAATTGTGCTAAATTGGCTACATCAAGAATAAATGTAAGGAAAAGAAGGGTAAGAAGGATTCTAAGGATTATTTACTCTTGATAACCTCTAATGAAGACACTGGTGATGTGTTAATTGTAAACTTACCATGCATGCATGTGAAGATGTATGGTTGATCTACTTTAGAGATTCCTTCCACATGATTCTAATTATAAGAACATTAATGGTTAGAATGTTTATTCTGGATACAACGTATCTGTCAAAATCATTAGTTGTGGTATATTCATGCTCACTTTTGCAGACAGGGGACCAAATCCCTTTCTAGTGTTCTACATATTTTGGGATTGGGGAGGAATCCATTACTAGTAAGAAAGATGAATGATGTGGGTGTTTAAGTAGTCTTTAAAAACAAGGATGAAAGATGGTGAGTGAATTTGCTATATTTTCTATGGGAGTTCATTCTGGAACTCTGTTTCGTTTTGATGTGAGAACCATAAAATGTAACAATTTTGAGGTTCCTAATTTGGAGAATCACAAGCTTCATGATGAGAAGATATGATGTGGCATAAACATTTGGGTCACACTAGTGGAAAGGACCTTAGGACATTGAAATCTAAGAACTTAGTAGACAGGCTAATTGATTGTTACCTAGATTTTGACTTTTGTGGATATGGTATATATGGAAGGCAACATTGTGCTAAGTTTTACTCAAGCTCTACTAGAAATTTAAGGATTTTAGATTTAATTCATAGTGATGTACCTTCACTAGGAAAACCCTTGTATTATATTTTGTTCATTAATGAATTCTCTAAAACAACATGGGTGTTCTTCCTCAAGGAAAAATCTAGGGTCTTCTCAAACTTCAAAATGTTCAAATCTCTTATAGAGAACTAGATAGAGAAGAAGATCAAGGCTTTGAAGACATACAATAGTGGAGAGTTTTGTTTAGCAAATTTTGATAACTTTTTTAGGCAACATGAAATTGTGAATTGTAAGACAACTCCATATACACCTTAATAGAATGGAGTTGTGTAGAGGATGAACAAGATGTTGATGGAGAGAGCTAGGAGTATGCTTAGTGGAACTAGTTTGGATAAAAAATTCTAGGTGGAAGTTGTGAGCATAACTTGTTATTTGATTATTAGATCTCCTACATTAGCTCTTGTTGATGAAATACCTAAGGCTTAGCAAGAAAGAATCCTTCATTGTAGACATTAAAGTTTTTGGTTGTAAGGAATATGTACATGTACCTAGGGAGAAATGATTCTTCATAATTAGGTATAGAAATGGAGTCAAAGGGATGCAGTATTTAGAACCTTAAGACTAGAAATATAGTGTATAGAACTTGGAACACAATCTTCAAGAAGATCACATCTTCTCTTAAGCATTTGTAACCTAAAGATGAGAAGAAGAAACTGGTGTAGTTGAAGCCAAAGGCCAAGGATGAACATATAGTCCATTAAGGGTGTAAATCATACAAAATAGACAACACATTTCAATAGTATGGCTATGGGAACAATCCCTATCATTTAGTTCACTATGTTGAAACCCCTTAAGATTCTTGCAATGTATACAAGTGAGAGATTATTAGGACTAGATGTTGTACACCTTACAAGTTCTAGTGCTTGTTGTAATTATTTAATATTTATAAAACATAGTAAATGACGTGCCCATATAGAAAAAGGCACCCTATTGAAAGAATTGAGATTAATTTGTTGATACTACCTGCCATGTGTCATTGGTCTTATAATGACTGTAAGAAGTCATTAAAGAGGGAATTACAAGTTGGACTGTGACTAGAATATTTGATCAACTAATTATAACCATATTTAAGAGGTGTATAAGAGATATTATTAAACCCACATGGAGCACTTGGGAGTTACACTTGAATCCCTTGGTCATAGGGGTCAAACAATCAAATATAGAATTATATTCTATCTTAGAAGGAGTTATTCTTGGAGAGGGGCACATGGGTCCATGTTGGACCATTTTGGATGACTTGGCTCAAAGTTTTGATCCCACTATTTTAGAAAACCACTTGTGGTTTCTCAGGTCTCCTTGGCCTATAAATTGAGGGATTTGTATGGAGATTGTATGGTCTTTTCATACAAGGTTATGTTGCCAAAAATTCTTGCAGAGTTAGAAGTTGAAGATCTATAAACAAGGACTAATACTCTATGAATGTATTGTAACTAAGTTATGTTTAATTAATACATTTAATTTCCTTTATTTCTTGGTTTTAACCTTTTGGGGGGTTTTTCCTAGGGCATATCTTGTGTTCATAGCTAAAACTATACTAATTTTTTTTTAGATCTAACTTGCATTAATTCTCTCTTTGTATTAATTATGAATTAGTCATATTTCCTTTAATAGAATAATGGGTTGGGACTAGAACCATTATATGCACATCTTAATTAATAAGTACCTTAATTAATTAAAGAAAACAAATGTACTTAAAGATGGCGCTTCACATAAAATATTTTATGATAGATAGCACTTCATGATTTGTCACTATATCTCATGCTCATTACTCTTTAGATGACACCAGTGAGATTGATAAATCTATTGTACCTCAATTTGGTTCATTTCTACTTTGTGAAAATGATCTCTACACCTACAAATTTGATACTGAATCCATGAATTTGACTTGTGTCTATAGGTTTGACCTAGATATTATGATCTTTGAAATCCTATTCAACTCAACTATTTGAACATGATGGTGTCACTAAATATTGGTAGAGTTTATTATTCTTGGTGTAGGAGGTGACATTATTCCCTCTTAATGACTTAGTCAAACCCTTGGAATTAGTTCAAGGATTTGAACAAGTTTGAAGACACTTCAAATAGCCATACAAAATCTTGTTTTATTTTTATTTCTTGAAATATTAATGTAATGATCTAATGCAATGTTGAATCATGATGTAAGATGACACATTTTACTCTACCATGATGATTGATCATTCCTATAGTAAATGTAGGTTTTTTTCCATTTATACAAACTAGTGTGTAAGTTTAAACATTTCCTGCTCAAGTTGGCAAGTAATTACTAGTAGGAAGAGGGTTGTCTTGGGCCTAGTAGGATGGAAGCATAAATGCTTGTCTCACTTGTGGGCCATTTTGAAAATATGAGTTTTGTAAAGATAACAAGTTGTAACACCTTTTAATAAGGGTTTTTTTTTCATTATAAGGACCTTCAAATAAAGGTCCTAGATAAGCCACGTGGCATAGAACTTCAGTTAAAGGTCATTTTTAAAACATAAAAACATGATATGACCTTACCCATTTTAATCATTTTGTGGAGAACTCCAAATGCACAACAAGGGTGATGGCATATTTGATTGAAGGAAAGCACAAAATACTTAAAATTTACTAGGCAAGTGATTTTTTCCCCTAGTATGCCATGTTGTGATTGATTTCCCTTGTATTTCCCCTATATTTTGAAGTTTTTAAATTATTTTCCAAGTTCTATAAGTACTTTTATGTTATTTTAAAACCCTAGAACAAACCATAATGGGAAATAGGTATGCAAATATCATCTATACTCTTTCAAAATTGGGATGGGACTAAATAGAAATTGACATGGGTATGCAAATTCTAGTCTTAGGGAAGTAAATGGGAATTGACATGGGCATGCAAATTTTATTTTGGCAATATGTGTTGTTCATTATTATTTATACTATGAATGGTTTCATGGATTTCCTTTAGGGCTACCTTAGGTATCCATTCTATTTTACTATTTCTTGACTAATGGGAAAAGAGATTCAAATGTTAGATTAATGGTTTCTGACTTTTGTTAACCTTTGTGAAGGTAATTGGTGGCAAATTATTTAGATGTTAGCTTGGCAAGATAATCATTCTTCTTCACTTATATATTACTTTTTTATGGTGATAATTGTGCATATTGGAAGCAATTAGTTTTCATTGATCCATATATGTTCTCTACCATTACTCTTGCTCTTTTTTTCAAAATAACAAAATCATCATAGTTATTAATAGAAAATGTCCTTAGAACAATAAAGCAGTTACCACCATATCATGTAAAACAATTTTGTCATGGTACAAAAATATTCTTAACTCTAGATTGTTTATGAGTCTTTGGTTTGGTTGTAAAAGTGGAAAGTCTTTTGCATCATGTTTTGTTGAATGTAATGGATACAAATCATATTGAGTGGGGAAAATAAGAGATATTTAACTTTGCCTTTATTTATAGTGAAATTAGAACATGAATAATGTTGACAGGACATATCCACATGACTCCCATTAAGTTGAAGGCCCAAGAGGGTAACTTAATGGAGGCTATTGGTGAAAACTTACAAGGGCCCAAAGGTTGGTAGCATAAAGAAATCACCCCAAGTAGGATACAACAAGGCAAAGTCACTGCAAGTCAAGTACAATGCATAGAGCTAACCTACAACACCTACAAAGAGTTTATATCAAGGAAGATGGATGTGTTCCTATGCTTAACCATGCATATATATGGACTACATGAATGATATATGTAACAAATTAGAGAATAAAATATATGTGAGAAAGAGAGAGAAAGAGAGAAAAATATGAGATCTATGATATGTAATTGAGAGGATATGGGGGATTTATATTGTATAAGGAGTGAAAATGTATTGAGAGACTAATTATTGTATAGCACAAGTTGATATGATGAATATCTAATGGTTTATGTTATATGATATGTGCATGAGATAAATGTATATATGTTTTTATTTTAATTAAATTATTTTGTACTCTACCACACTATTTTATAATGGACTAGATAAGTTATAATCCTTTTCTAATCCTACACACAGGGTTATAAATACAACTTAAAAGAGCATAGACCTAGAAATTCATCTTGCGACCCCTACTTGACAAAGATTTTGGTTCTATTGTCAAGACCCTAGTAAGAGGAAAGTTTTGTAGTATGAAAATATTTAACAACAAAAGGTTATATATAGGAAGAAAATAGCTTTGATTTTGTGCAGTAAGATACACTATATCCTATCCTATGAGAGGAGTTAGGCACCTAGGGGGTGATGAATGGAAAGGATGGATCTTGAAAAGGATCCTAAAGAGATGCGACCAATAAAGATAGGTTTGGATTGAACCATTAGGAATGAATAAAAGTATGAATCAAATTCCAAATCAGACACACCCATGGAAAAAGGAGATAACAAGAGAGAAAGAGAAATTGAGAAAGAGATTAATATGGAAATGGAAATGAACATGGAAGAGAGGAGATTGAAACAAGTCCAAGAGAGACAAGAAACATACTGCAAGATAATGGAAAAGGATAGGGAATCCTCTATAGAGCATGCTAGGAGGGTTGGAGTTGAGAATGGTTAGAATATTAGGAATATTGAGTATGCTAAGAATTTTTGGAATATGAAGCATATGGAGAGTTCTAATATATTTCTACTAGGAGGAGAGATAGTTTTGCTCAACTACAATGACACATCTGAGTAGATAATTACCCATATTACAAGAGCAGAAGAAAATATAACCAAATTAACATACTAGATAAAAAGTAATGATGAATTCAAGGAGTCATTAGAAGGAAGGGTTGGGATCTATAGTGCTCATCTAGGGCGTAGAAGTAGAGGTGCTCCACCATTTGAAGTTTTAACTCAACAACCATACACTGAACCAAATTTGTCAAATATTAGGGTCACCATGAATAATGGGTTTGAGGTTTTATTAAAACCAATTTCAAAATTAAAACCCCTAGACTTCAATGTGGAATACTTAGAAAATGTGGTAAGTAAAAGTGTGGGATTACAAAAGGAAAAGATGATTAAAAAAATTAGAGTTGCAAGAAAGAGAGAAGAATGTAGAGAAAGAAGAGTTAAGTGACATGTTTAATAACTTAGTCATCAACACAATTGAGGCAATTAGAGAAGAATGGGATAATTCTATATTATCTAATGAAATTGTTGGTGTGAACAAGGTATATTACCTAACTAGTTTCCCTATTAGGTCATATTCACACTAGTTTACTTAGGGAATCCTTAAGTCATTTAATATTTGTGTCTCATGTCATAGGATTAATACACTTGTCATGATCACATGTTGTCCTAGTTCTCAACCTTACCTATATAAACAAGTTCCCTCATTTAATTTTTGTATCATAATTCTATTTTGCACCACAATCAAGAAATGCATCCTCTTGCTACTCTCTTATGGAAGATTAATTTCTAGTTTTGCAAGTGATCCTGGGAGATTGAGTCCATTAGTGACTCATACATGGTATCAAAGCTTTAGATTTACAAGCCCCTTCTCAAATCTGGGAGTGAATCATCCAAGAGCTTTTGTTGGGCACATTTCTAGGCAAAAACAACCCCTCCATTGAGTCCAAAAGGCTCAGGAGACAAAATTTGATATAAAATACCCTATATTTTGGCATAAAAGAATTTAGCCATTTTTCTAGGGTTTACAACAAATCATAGACAAAATTCTTGTTAGGAAAAGTGTCTCAACCTTGCAACTTTGAAAGATTACTATTCTTCCCAGTCTTGGTCTTTTTGAATACCCTTTATCTTGGAGAATGGTCTAGAACTTTCAAAGTTTCCAAAAGTTTCCAAAAGAGCTTAAAATAGTGAGACTTACTATTTTTAGTAAGTCCTTCGATTGAGCTTGGATTGACCAAAAAATTTTCCCAAAAGCTGCAAAACAGCTAAGTGAACATCTCAGGTAAGTTTCGTCTCAAGATCATATCTGGATCGCGAGATATTAAAGTCTTTATTTTTCGAAACTACCGGAAAAATTTTTTGAACTCAATTACCAGAATCAAAACTTCTCTAAACATCCCAAAAATTGTCATAACCAGCATAGTAGGTTATAGGGTAATATATCTCTTCACGAGCTTTCTAACACATCAAACAGTTCATCAATTAGACACCCAGATCAAAAGTTATGGCCTCTGGAAGTTGGACCTTTTGTTTTTGGGAAATGTAAAAACGTGTTGGACACATAAAAGAGTTGTAAAGGGGAGAGTTACATGTGTTGGTGTGTGGTTTGGCACATTACAAGGCATATTTGATTGGAGATGATTTGGGTGCCACTTTTGGGTAGTTTTAGCTCATGGTTTTGTAATTACTGTTGGCGGTGTACTGTATTGTATCTCCTATATATCAGGAACTTGAGATGGAGGTTGCATGTAAGAATCATATAGATGTCTAATCACCTCCTAGATCTCTGGTTGGATATACTCTTGTAAAAGTTTACTCTACAAGTATATTGTAATCTTCGTGATTCCTGAATAATATATTGGGCGGCTTTGGAGTGTGGGGTTTTTTACCTGAAAGGGTTTTCCCCATGTATATCTTGTGTTGTGAGTTTTGTATTTGCATTTGGAAGTTGTTATTATCTTTTTGTTAATGTGCATCTTAATCTGTAACTATAAAAGTAAAAAATTTGCATAAGTCTTTCCTCAGTAGATCAGTATAGGAAGCGTTTCCGCATACCTTGCTTCCTTTTAGTTGGTATCAAAGCCTGATCACCTTTGGTTCTAGTTGTTGGGTAGAGAATTTTTTGAGCTGATCTTTGTTTGAGTGGGAGCTTGTGCAGAGGATTTTGAAATCTTTGTTGTAGGTAAGATATGGTGAGCACATCTAGGAGGTTTGAGATAGAGAAGTTTAATGGCAGTAATTTTGAGTTATGGAAACTCAAAATGGAGGACATGCTTGTAGATCAGGATTTATGGGAAACCGTATCTGGTACAAAACCAACGGCAATGTCTCAAGAAGACTGGGATCTCAAAGATCAAAAATCTAAGGGTTTGATATGACTCTGTTTGGCTAATTCAGTGCTCCTGAATATCCATGAAGAGAAGACTACAAAGGAAATTTGGAAGAAGCTTGGAGATGTTTATCAGGCTAAATCCCTAGTAAACAAGTTATTCCTGTGAAAGAAATTGTATTCTCTGAGGATGGAAGATGGAGGATCTATCGCTGATCACCTAAAAACATTCAATATGCTTGTTGCCCAGTTGACTTCTGTTGGTGTGAAGATGGAGGAGGAGGATCGATGTATAACATTACTGTGGTCCTTACTAGATTCATGGAGCCACCTTGTTATGGCCATTGGGAGTACCACTACCACCTTAAAGATGGATGAAGTGGTTTCTTCGTTGTTGTCTGAAGAGATGTGGAGAAAGTCTTCTGAATCAGCTAAGGAGGCTCTTGCAGTTCATGGTAGATCTAAAGAGAAGGGAAAGAAAAAGGATAAGAAGGAAGAAAAAGGAAGATCCAAATCCTATGGGAGATCTAAGTCTCCCGAAAAGTCCAAGGCTTTGTGTTGGAACTATAGCAAACCTGGTCACTTCCGTAAGGAGTGCAAGGAGGAAAAAAAGAAAAAGAAGAAGAATTATGATTCATATTCTAACAAGTCCTCTCAAGATGAAGGAGAAGCATTTGTCACTACCCTGGAAACACATGCATCTGAGGATGTGTGGCTTATTGACTCTGGTGCATCTTTTCACATGACCTCGCATCGGGGCTAGTTTTCGAAGTATGAAGAATGCAATGGTGGAAAGGTGTACTTGGGTGATGATTCTCACCTAGATATTGTTGGCCGTGGAAGAGTCTTGATTCGATTCCTTGATGGATGAGTAAAGGGAATCAATGGTGTTCTGCATATCCCTAGTTTGACATGGAACCTTCTTTTTGTAAGTAAATTGAATGATGTGGGTGTGCATGTTGTTTTCTCGAATGGAGGATGCAAGATGACTAGAGGATCTATGGTGTTGGCTAAGGGTGTTCATATTGGCACTCTGTTTTGACTTGATGCATGCGCAGTTCAGTGAAATAGTACCTCTATTTCGAAGAAGAGAGCTTCATAATCTTCATCCTCACCATTGGAACCAGTAGTGAAGAAGACTGTTGCATCTACTTCTGATGGTCATGCTTTCTAGGTACCTAAGGGTGCTCATTCTATGGAGATGAAACTTCCAGCTGAGAAGACAATCTTATGGCACCAAAGGCTTGGTCACATTGGTGAAAAGGGTTTGAGGACCCTGAAGAATAAAAATCTTGTTGAGGGTATGAATGATTGTAACCTTGAGTTTGATTTCTATGAACATTGCATTTATGGAGAACAAAACCATGTTCAATTTCATTCCAGTTCTCACAAATCTTCTAAGGTGTTGGACTTGATTCATTCTAATGTGTTTGGTCATGTTAATGTTCCTTCAATTTCAAAATTTGTCTACTTTGTTTCATTCATTGACAATTACAGTAGAAGGACATGGGTGTATTTCCTTGGAAGTAAATCTGAAGTCTTTAATAGATTCAAAGAGTTCAAAGCTCATGTAGAGAATCAAAAGGATAGAAAGATTAAGTGTTTGAGGACTAACAATGGCGGTGAGTGTTATTTAGCAAATTTTGACAAGTTCTATAAAGAATAGGGGATTGAGAGGCACAAGACAACTCCATATACCCCTCAGCAAAATGGAGTTGCAGAGAGGATGAATAGAATGTTGATGGAGAGGGCAAGGAGTATGCTAAGTGGAGCTAGTCTTGAACAAAAGTTATGGGCTGAAGCTGTTGCTACCGCTTGTTACCTGGTTTATAGGTCTCCTACATCAGCGCTCATTGATAAGACACCTATGGGGGTATGGTCTGGTAAAAAACCTTCATTAAGACACATTCAAGTATTTGGTTGTGAGGCATATGCACATGTGCCTAAGGAGATGTTTAAGTTGGAGAACAAGGCTATAAAGTGTATCTTCATCAGTTATGGCATCGATGTGAAAGGGTACAAGCTTTGGGATCCAGTAGCTGATAGAGTTTTGTATAGTAGAAGTGTGATCTTTAGAGAGCTCAATCCTTCTTCTGTTGTCTTGCAGCCAGAGAAAGAAGAGAAGAAAGATGATGTGGTTCAGCTTCCTTCCACCCCTGAGAAAACTGAACCAAAAACATCTATTAGACCTGATAATGAGGAGAGCACTAGTAGCTCTGAAAGTTCAGAAGAAGATGAAGAACCTCAACCTCAACCTTTGAGGAGGTCCACGCAGATAAGGTAGCAACCTGATAGGTTTGGTTATTCATTGCATGATTCCAGTTGTATTTTTGCTTTGATTTCTAACACTTATGAGCCTAGAACTGTGAAAGAGGCTATGGGTATGAAAGATGAAGGTTCCCAGAAGGAGGCCATGGAAGAGGAGTGGCTTCTTTGGAAAAGAATAATACTTGGGACTTGGTACCTTTTCCTGAAGGACGAAAACTTGTTGGATGCAAATGGGTGTTTAGAAAGAAATTCAGTGTAGATGGCAATATTAAGAAATATAAGGCTAGATTGGTTGCGAAGGGGTATTCTCAGGTGGAGGGAATTGACTATGTTGAGATTTTCTCTCCCATTGCAAAGCTGACATCTATTTGGTTTCTATTATCTCTTGCAGTAACGTATGATCTAGAAGTGGAACAGATTGATGTGAAGACAACATTCCTTCATGGTGACTTAGAGGAGGAAATCTATATGTCACAGCTAGAGCACTACGTGCTGAAAGGTAAAGAAAATCTGGTTTGCAAGTTAAAAGTCTTTGTATGGTTTGAAACAGTCTCCTAGAATGTGGTACCAGAAGTTTGATGCCTTTGTGTTGAGTATTGGATTTCAGAGATCAAAGTTAGATCATTGCGTTTATTACAAGTTTGACAATGATTGCATTCTTATTATTGCATTGTAAGTCGATGATATGTTACTCATTAAGAATGGTAAAAGTTTGATTTCTGATTTGAAATCTTAGTTGTTAGCATAGTTTGAGATGAAAAATCTAGGGGTAGCTCGGTACATTCTGGGAATGGAGATAAGAAGAGACAGAGCAAATAGAAAACTTTGGTTAGGCTAAAGTAAGTATGTTAACATTGTGTTGGAGAGATTCAACATGATGGCTTGCAAACCTTTGGTTGTTCCTATTACAATGGGGACAAAGTTATCTATTGAAGATTGTCCAAAGTCTCCTTCTGAGATAGAGGATATGAGTAGAGTTCCTTATGCTAGTGCAGTTGGCAGTTTGATGTATGCGATGGTCTGCACAAGACCAAACATTGCCTAAGTAGTAGGAGTCCTTAGTCGATTTATGGCTAATCCTAGATGGGTACATTGGGATGCAGTGAAGAGAATGTTTAGATATTTGTAGGGTACTTCTAATTATTCCTTATGTTATCATGGTTATCCTACAAGACCTCAACATTCACTTTGTATTCATGGATTTGTGGATTCAGATTGGGCAGGTGACATTGACGACATGAGATCCACTAGTGCTTATGTGTTCACTATGTTTGGTGGTGCTATTAGTTGGATCAGTAAGCAGTAACCTATGGTCGATTTGTCCACTACTAAATTTAAGTACATGGTAGAAACTCATGCTTGTAAAGAAGCCATTTGGCTTAAGAGATTGTGTTCTGATGTTGGGTTTGATGCAGGGAAGATTACTATTTGTTGTGATAGTCAGAGTGCCATATGTTTGGCAAAGAATCCTACTTTCCATAGAAGGACTAAGCATATTGATGTCCAGTACCATTTTGTTCATGACATGGTAGAGGATGGGAAGGTAAACTTGGAAAAAGTTGAAAATTTGATGAATGTTGCAGATTCCTTGACAAAACCTATGAGCACAAAGAAGTTCAGATGGTGTTCAGAGTCTATGGGCTTCAGGGCCCCTAGCAATTAAATCATGGTGTTGATACTCCTTTTGCTCTTGCAAGGTGTTTGACAAGTGGGAGAATGTTAGGAAAAGTGTCTCAACCTTGCAACTTTGAAAGATTACTATTCTTCTCAATTTTGGTCTTTTCGAATACCCTTTATCTTGGAGAATGGTCTAGAACTTTCAAAGTTTCCAAAAGAGCTAAAAATAACGAGACTTACTATTTTTAGTAAGTCCTTCGATTAACCTTGAATTGACCAAAAATATTTCCCAGAAGGTGCGAAACAACTAAGTGAACATCTCAGGTGAGTTTTGTCTCAAGATCATATCTAGATCGCGAGATATTAAAGTTTCTATTTTTTGAAACTGCCAGAAAAAAGTTTTGAACTCAATTACCGAAATCAAAACTTCTCTAAACATCCCAAAAATTGTCATAACTAGTGTAGCAAGTTATAGGGTGATAGATCTCTTCACGAGCTTTCTGACACATCAAACGGTTTGTCAATCGGACACCCGGATCAAAAGTTATGGCCTCCAAAAGTTGGACCTTCTATTTTTGGGAAATGTAAAAACATGTTGGACACGTAAAATAAGTTGTAAAGGGGAGAGTTACACATGTTGGTGTGTGTTTTGGCACATCAGAAGGCATATTTGATTGGAGATAATTTGGGCACCACTTTTGGGTGGTTTAACTCATGGTTTTGTAATTACTGTTGACGGTGTACTGTATTGTATCTCCTATATATCAAGAACTTGAGATGGAGGTTGCATGTAAGAATCATATAGATGTCGAATTACCCCCTGGATCTCTAGTTGGATACACTCTTGTAAAAGCTTGCTCTGCAAGTATATTATAATCTTCATGATTCCTAAATAATATACTGGGAGGCTTTGGAGTGTGGGGTTTTTTACCTGAAAGGGTTTTCCCCACGTATATCTTGTGTTGTGAGTTTTGTGTTTGCATTTGGAAGTTGTTAATCTTTCTGTTAATGTGCATCTTAATATGTAACTGTAAAAGTAAAAAGTTTGCATAAGTCTTTCCTCAGTAGATCAGTGTAGGAAGTGTTTCTGCATACCTTACTTCCTTTCAATTCTATATGATCCATACAGAATTTGTACAGTATGGGATCGTACAATTCACAGGTAGAAAGCATCAATAATTGTCGACAAAAGGAATCAACATATTCACAAGTATATTAAGCATGTGTCACTTCTACATCAATAGGGTATGACATTAGTAGTCAGATTAGTCCCTGTTAGTTGATGTCATCAGTAGTGATCAATCTAGTGGTTAGCTCTACATTTATCCTTTAGTCATGGTTTTAATCTAGCGGTGTTCATTGTTATCCAACAAGGTTTTTTCCCAATGGTAGTTTATTTGTCTTCTCAGTAGTTATCATGTAGCAGTCATTTGTTTGAATTTCAAGTACTTAGTCACATTGTCTTGCTAAGCAGGTGGTTTCAACAAGGCCTTAGTGTTATATCTCTATGAGCAGTGCATCCACTGCCACCAAACTCAATCATCACTCCTCTATAGTTATTATGTCCGATTGTTGTTATAGTGTAGCTCTTCTACGACCTAGTCACCACCCATCGAGTAGCTACCACCACCTAGCCACAACTAGCAGACCACTAGTAGGCTACCTTAACAATTCCTTGACCTTACATTTTCCCTTCTGACTTTCCCTAAGGAGGCAATGGTTTTTTTTCCATTAATTAGGCATATGAAGTCAGATTTTGCAAATGAATAGGTGTTGGAAAGATAGTTTTGAGAACTTCATAGTGGTATAAGTAATTTTTATAGATTTTATTAGGTTTTTGTTATTTCAATTTTAAGTCCAATCATCCATTTTGGCTTCTGAGCTCATAATGTTTTGTCAAAATCTTCAATTTTTGCAATTCATAAATCATTGGAAAGGTATTGACAAGATCTACACATCCATCCATGCACTTTTTCTAGATTTCTCACCAAGTACACATCATTTTAGTTTGAAGTTAGATCTAGTAATTTGGTTTATCTTTTGGAAATCTACAAAAAGGTGGACTTTTTTCTCAAACAAAGGGTTTGATTGCTTGTATTATAAGGGGTCAATTAGTATTTATCCTTTCATTATTTGCATTATTGTCTATACCTCATGGATCAAAATGAAATTGCTCCACTCACTCCTCACAATTATCGTAAGTGGAAGAAGTAAATGGAGATACATCTAAAGAAATTGGGGTTATACCGGGTTACAATGGGTATAGAACTTGAACGAATAGCTACTGCAAAAAAATAAAGTGCTATAACACATGTGATGAAACCTATGGAACATTATGCCTATCTATTTCTCCTAATCACCTTTTCATCTTGAGTCTTGTAGTACACCAAATTATATATTGACCATATTGGAGAGTTTATTTGGGAAGCAAGATACTATCAGATGTTTTAAATTGGAGAATGAATTCATTGGTTTGAATCCTACAAACTTTAGCATCACCTAGGACTTCCTCACCAAGATCAAATTTTAATGTAGAAAAGTGATCACAAGTCTAAAGAGTTAAACTATTTCATCCCTCTTCTACAAAACATTGGGGCACAAACTAAGCATGGCTTCTATTCAAGGAGGAGAGACAAACTACAAGGGTTTTGCTCTTTTTTTGTATATAGAAGGACCAACCAAGTTCAGCAAAACCAAGCAAGAAATCCAAGACTAAGACTAAATCATGAAATGATGAATAACAAACTATAACATACTACAAGAAATGAACCACAGAGATCAGCAAGTACAACAGAGATGGAAGAGTAATTTAGAACCTGGAAAGTTTAGCAAAAATGCCCAGGATAGGTGTGCTCTAGCACCCTGGTCCCTTTTTAGGGTTAGGCAAAACTTTGGGTATGATCAGCGCTGTATCCATCTACACTACCTTCTTCCTGAAAACTAGCCTCAAAAACCTGTTCTTCTCACCTGCACACATAGAAAGAGGGAAAAGGTTGTGTTGTTTTAAGGCTTTGCCTCAGTCAAACGTTGTGTTGGTGTTCACACCTCCACAACAATGAATGATAAGATCCGAGAGTGTGTGCCCTAGTAGGGTAAAGGCCAGATCTTCAACAATATGATAGATAATGATGATAATAACCATAAGATATCCAACCTTAGTTGATGAAGAACTAACACCAACAAAGGAGAGTGATGAAGAGGGCTTCAAACTTCCTTCAAAGCTTGTAAACAATTTCAATAGCATTCACAAGTAGAAGATAATCCACACATGAAGAATCATTGAGCATAGAACATCATATGAGAGTGGTTTTGCATTCATTATGTTTGATGTAAAATGAACTACAACACACACTTAAATATGTATTCCCACTCACCTTCGGAAAATAAAACAACTTTAGGATGACAAATACTAACTATAGGAGTGTTCTAAGCTGACACCACAAAGTGGGGTTAAAAATCCTAAGTGGGACCTATACGCTCAAAATCATGACTCTAGTTGCTTGGGGCTGTTGGGTCAGATTTCGGCATGCACACACTTAAATATGTATTCCCACTCACCTTCGGAAAATAAAACAACTTTAGGATGACAAATACTAACTATAGGAGTGTTCTAAGCTGACACCACAAAGTGGGGTTAAAAATCCTAAGTGGGACCTATACGCTCAAAATCATGACTCTAGTTGCTTGGGGCTGTTGGGTCAGATTTCGGCATGCACACGGACCCTTCCCTCCTTGTCATGGGGTGATCCACCATGTCACTCTCACTCTCGTGGAAGTAGCTAGTCGAGAGGAGGTGAGACACGATAGGGGTCTAGCTCATCAGAGAGCTGGACTTCGTGGAGAGGGGTCGGCAAGTTCTGTGGCCTTTGATGTTGTGTGCTAAGTAGAATGTTTGGTTTGATGGTAGTTGTTGTAGAGATAACCCTATGACCCAAAGGGTCACTACCTTCTCTTCTCCTGTTGGGGTTTCTTCTATTCCACCTTTGTGTGGGTAAGCGGTTACTTTCGTTTATGTCCTCTTGTCTTTCAATTCGTTGAATAAGTTCTCGTTGTATTTGAAGTTGTCTATGTTCTTATGTCAATAGGAGGACAAATAAATCTTGTTGTGGTAAAGTAAATATCTCCTGATGTTGTTGTGGATTGATTTCCTTGATCTCATTGAGGATAGCCCTTACCCACTCACCTCTTACTCCTAGGCACATTCATTAGCCAAGATAGAGATAAATGTGTAATGACCAACCTTAACTAGACTTAGGGGTTTTGACCTAGGGTTTAGCTGACCTAGGGTTTAGCTATGCTTTGACTTGTGCTTTACCTTGTGATGTGATCAAGGGTTTGCTTGAATCATTTTAACCATAGTTTACCTCATGATGGTATCGAGGGTTTGCAAGTTATCTATCTTTTCTAGGGTTTCTATAGGCATGCAAAGCTAAATGAAATGCAAACTTGTTTTTGTGTTTTTTTAGTATTTTATAGAAATAAAGATGCATTTTCTATTCTAATAATTGAAATATGAAATGCAAGCTAATATGACTTTTCCTAATGCAATTTTAATCTATGTTTTTGGGTTTTTGATTGTTTTGAAACAACTAATCTAGAAAAGGAAAATTGCAAGTAAACAAACCTAATCTAAGAATTCAAACTATCTCTAAGATGCTAGATCTATCAAGGAAAAAGCAATGAATTACTATTCCCAAGAGCAATTTTGATTTTCTAATTACTATCAATTGAATAAAGCAATAGAGGAAACTAAAATAATGAAGATTTGTGTGACTCCACTACCCTCATAAATCCTTGATGTTGGCAACCTCAAATCCTCTTGAAGTAGCAGGAAGACCTCTTGACGACAAGATGAGAGATTTTGATGAGCACAATGACATTGATTGAAGCAGTGTGACGATGCTTGATTTAACAATGAATAAAATAAAAGGCACCTTCATCCTGTGAGAGCATTAGAATGCTGATTTGGAGAGCAAAAACTTAGCAAGAGCTATGTGCATAATGGATTTGCCTCCGTGGAAGAGCTTTGAAGCTATGCAACAATGGAAGCTTTGAAGCTTTGGAAAACTAAAGAAAGAAATGAAGAAAGAGGCTCAAAGGCCTGTGAAGAAGCTTGAAAAATCTTGTGAAGATGAGAAGGGTATTCTCCAACTTGCTCAAATTGGAAATTAATGAAGAGATGAGGGGTATTTATAGGTTGGAAGAGATCATGAAGGGTGGAATTGATTGAAGAGTTAACAAGGATTGATTAGGGAGTGAACTAGATTGATTACCCAGTGAACTTAGTTAATTAGGGAGTGATAAATCAATAATAGCTTATCACTAAAAGAGGATTGGAGTTGGAAGAATGTATGAGATTGATTGAGTTGTTAATTTTAGATCAAATGGAGTTAATCTTGCATGTGTGGGTGGATGAAATAGTCAACTCCATATTAGGCATCAAAAACCATACGACTTGGAAGAAAAATGGGTGAAAACGGAGCTTTTTTGAGTGAAAAACTCAAGTTTTTCTGTGGCTAGAAATGTGATAGGGTCACCCCTGGGAGATCTTGGGTCACCCGGGGGGAACCCTAGGTTGCCTAGGGGAGATCCAGCCAAAAAGGGGTTTCAAAGGAACATTATTACAGGAGATGGTAGAAGAGAGAAAAAGGAGGTGTTCTACCTCTGGAAATAGGTCAATCATGTAGAAGAATCTAAATCTCCACTTGCACCGCAAGATCTCCTGGGGGAGATCTAGAAATAATAGGGGTTGGTTGAGTGAAACTAAAAACTGAAAGTTGGAGATGGATAGGGCGGACCTATAGAAGGCTTCTAGGTGGTGCAGAGGATGAAACACATAGGGGAAAGGTGAAAACTCACCTACAAGACACTCACAAGTCTTAGGAACAGGGTCGAAAGCTCAAAAAACACAAATCGACAAGTGTCACAAAGGCGTCGAAAACAGAGAGAGAAAATGACAAAGAGGAAACAACACAAGACAAGAAAGAAGACACGTCATCAAGAGGTTTACTTCTTAGTGGATATTATTTCACACTTACATGTATGTGACAAGGATTAAAATCATCATAGGGGTCCTCGTGGAGGTTGTGCATGATTTTTGTGCTTACATATTTGCCCCCTCGGGGACGGTAGTCTACACGAAGGGTAGGTACCGTTCCCAAACTAGGCCTTACCTGTCGTCGATTTTCTCACAATTGTACCTGCAATAACTAGTATTAGCTTGGCATTTAAATATATCAAAATGAATAATGAAAACTGAAATGATGAACTTACCATAGATCATGGGAGTTCGACTAGTTGTTTGCCTTTGTCGATTATACCTGTAGGAATGAATGCATGCAAAATGAGGCATGAAAGAGATACATAAAAGCAAAGAACTAATCTAAGAATGCATAAAGACATGCTAAGCTAGAGAGGATAACAAGTTCTCCTTTTATTGCATATTTTGAAGAGCATATTTGATTTTTAAGGATTTTGATGTTTTACAATTTTTTAGGTTTTTTCGATTTTTCCATTTTTTATGGTTTTTGTGAAGATTTTGCAAAGGTTTGATTTGACACTCCTTGAGGTCTTTGAGAGACCCACATTTAATATATTTCTACCCTTGCCCCCTTGCATGGGAATACTTGTGTACTTGACTACATAATTTTTCTCTTTTGACTTGTTGGAGTGACTTGTGCTCAGACATTGTTTTACATTTATTGTTACAAGACCTGATTGGATGAGATCTATACATAGATTCAGTTGACATCTTGTACTTCACTATCCCTCTTGTGCATGTGGTTGGTTAGAGATTTTATTTTGCTTATGAAAATGAATATCTAAAATGATCACATATGGATGATGCAGTTTATTTTTGTCTTTTTCGAAATATATATATATATATATATATATATATATATATATATATATATATATATATATATATATATATATATGAATGCAGGTGACGATATGTAGATGCAAGAAGACAAGCGATGCTGAAATGAAACTTTTACTTCTATGGAATGCCATGAGTTATGACATTGACTTTATTGCTTTGAGAATCTTTTTTCTGATTTTGATATGGGTGCAATGTGGAACAAATGATAGGACTGCTCTTAAGTATGATTTTCATTCCATGGGATTACGAGTTGTCTTGATATAAGAAACCTGTTCAAGGCTATGAGATGGGATTTAGAACTCAAATGGGGAGCGTGAGTGAAAATGGAGTGCTTCTAATTTTAGGCTTTGCTAAAGGCTAGACACTAATCCTTATCTAGATAAGACGATTTGACAAGATTTCAACTTTAGACAAGTAGCAAATTTTATTGGTGTTCGCTAGACTTAGATTATAGATGGAAAGCAAGGTAGACCTGGGGTAAAAGATAAATAGGAAAGAACAAGGGTCCCTAGATAGAAGATTATTCTAAAGACTACTAGACTCTTGTCTTTGCTCAGCTAGTGTGTGTGTGTGCTTTGTATCTTTATTTTTATTTTCTCTGTTAGAATGTCACCCTTGAGGCTTCAAGCTTAGACTGATCTCCAACCAAGAGTACGAACATTCGACAATTTTCTCTCTTTCACTCTTTTTTGTATCTTTTTTTTGCTTTTTCACTTTTTTTGTATTTTTCAGCATGCCTCACTTGATTTTTCTCATTTTTTTTGGATTTTTTGACTTTTCAAGAAATGAATGCTTTTGATGTGCAACAATTTTGATCTCTCAATGCTCTTATTTTGATCAATATTTTTTATCCACTCAGATTTTAGATTGCTTCCTTTATAGTTTTGATCCTCCTGACGTTTTTGGCTAGGAAAGATAAGGTGTTGAGCACTACCTAAAGTTTTGTAATCTGTTTGGACTTCTCTTCTATTAGGGAAGAATTGGGAAGGTCTACTTACAAGATTCCTTTGAACACTATAGGTTTGAATACTGACTTTGTTTAGACCTAACATCTTGACTTATTAAGACTGGGATTAGTGTAAAGCTAAGAGCTAGGCTTTGATTAGAATCACTAGGAAAAGGGGATAATGGTGATTGTGAAAAATGGGGAATCTCTAGGTCCTAAAAGGATGACGTATATCTAGGAAACATTAGACTCCTTACTGAAGAGAAAATAGTACAAGAGCAAGTCACTGACTATAATGCAAGATGAATAGAATGAAACTGAAATGCAAGAAACAAATTGTTTTTGACATTTTGATTTTTTATGATTTTTTTGTATTTTATGTTTTATGTTTTTTTGAGATACTAAACTCTTCTACTTCCATAACATGCACAAGATGTAGTGTCATTTTTGATGTCTTCCTTAACTATGTGTGGACCTATCTAGTTTGGTTTAAACTTTACTTGGAAGTCTTTGCAAGGACACTCGAAGACTTGGTGTGAAAATGTCTTGGTATTCAGTGAGGAATTTTGTGTACTCACATGTTTCATTATTTGATGATTTGCTCCCTAGCTTTATCATTTTCTGTTCTTGTTGAGTTCCCATGTTTGTTTTGAAATTTTGAAGGGAAAATGATGTTGGTGTTGACTCTCCTAGTTTCTATGTGCACTCTGGTTCTTCTTCAGTCATGGTTTCAACCATTGGGATGTTTATGTCTAGTTCAATTGGAATGGCCACTAAGTTGAATGGAGCATAAGACTTTATTAAGTTGGGATCGAAGGGGAATTCTCCTGTTTCCCCTTCCATATACATTTTGAGGTCTTGTTTATGTTTGCAATTTGTTTTGATGTCTCTCCTTTTTCAAAAGTGTTAATTTTTGGGTCACTAGTGATTTCCATGGACTTTCCCTTCTTTTTGACTTGTTCAACTCTATCAAGGATGAAAGGATCAGGATCTACTTTGATGACATGGGTTTGTCCCATGTACAAGAAATGTAATTCTTAAAATAATGTGGAGGGAATGGCCCTCATCCTATGGATCCAATGCCTTCCTAGGATCATGTTGTAAACGGTTTCTTCATTGATGACATAAAATTTAGTTGGAAGTGTTTTAGGACCCAATGTGATTTGAAGATTGACCTTACCCATGGTTTGAGTGTTTGGTTTATCATGAATTCTAAGGATGGAAGTTTGTTTTGTGATTTGTGTTTCATCGTAACCCATTCTTTGAAGAAGTGAAAAGGAGACTATGTTGATTACAGACCCATCATCGATCATTACACGTTTATTGGAATAGTCTTGGACTTGGACTATCAGATGGAGGGGGAGGTCACCTTGTTTGCTATCATTGTTTGAGGGTAACTTTTCAAAATCAAATGTTGAAGAACACTTTTCGTTTGGAGTATTTTGAATTATATGGCCTAGATCTAGGGCTTTGAGGAGAGCATTTTTGTGTGTAGGAGAACTCTTGATAAGCTCTAGCATGTGAGAAAATTTTGAATTGTTGGTGTCATCTAGTTGTTCTGGTCCTTGTATGACAAACATTTCTTGATCTTTATCTAATTCCACAAGGCCTAAGGTGTTTTGATCAAAGGTGTTTTGATGGATTTTGGGACTAAGTTCTTCATCTTGTGAGAATGTGTCCATGATTACGTTTTGTTGACATTTTGGGAGGTTTGATATGAAGTGATGGTACCCTCGTCATGACTTGATATCATGCCCCCTTCTCTTGGGAAATGACCAATATTTATCATGATTGTGATCTTGAGGTTTATGACAATTGTTGTATGAATGTTGGTTGATTTTTGGTGGATAGTTGTTGACATTTTGGTTCCCCAAATTTGTATGACTATTGTAGTCACAATTGTAGTTCCCTGATGGTGAGGTGTTTGTTGATCCATCTATGTCTTGATTGTTTGTCTAGGATTTGTTATTTGTATCATGGTTTATCAACCTTCAATTAGAATCATACTCCCTTCTTTCACTATCAATAGTGGCTTGGTCAATTCTACGGGCACTTTCAAGTGCTTCTTCATATGATTTGTAAGGGATTTTTTGGACTTGTTCTCGTATGTCATTGTTGAAAGCATGTAAGAAGAGATCATAAAGTTCTCTATGATCCATGTTTGGTGTGCTAGTTGAAGAATAGAGAACTTTCCTCTATCATGTGATAAAATGTGCAACTGATTCATTGGCTTCTTGTTTGATTGTTAAAAATTCTCATATTCCTGTCTTGACCAATTTATTTATGTCAAAGGAAGCCACAAATTGATCAATGAGTTACCTAAAAGAGTTGATTGATTCTTCTAGAAGTCAATAGTACTAATCTATAGAGATACGCTCTAAAGTTTTTGGAAAAATCTTTGCTACCACCCCATCCCAAGGAAGGAGTTCTTGCACTACCATGATGTAAGCCTTGATATGAGAGTTGGGATCACCCTCTCCTTTAAATTTTGGAATCTCAAGGAGAGGTTGTGGTAGTATTACTTGATGAATGTTGTAGTCAAGAGGCTCCTTTAAATACTCAAGGTATGTTCCTAGGAGGGAGTTATGTGTAGAGGATTTTGCTCCTTCAAACATTAGCCCTTCAAGTGGAGCTTGTTGTGTTTGTTGAAAGGGTATGCTAGATTGTTGATATCCTAAGAAAGTTGGATGACTAGATGGCATCATGTTTATGTTTTGAAGATTGGGTGGGATCATTTGTGGTTAATCTTGCATCATAGGAATCCCACCTATTTGATTAAGACTTGTCATGTTGGATTGTGAGGGCAAGGGAGGCCTAAATGCTTTGTTATGTGTGTCATACAAATGGGATTTTAGATGATGGGTATTTTTTGTTGCCCCATGGTTTGATTTGATTTCATCAATGAAATGATTTCCCTGTGCCCTAGGTTTTTCTATAATGTTGTTTTGGCAAGACTGTTCAACACTCCTAGTCTCAAGCGTCTCGATTCACTGGACCAAACTTTCTGTAAGGTTTGTGAGTGAGGCTTCCTTCATTTTTTAAGTTTTACAACCTTGAGATGGATTGCTATGCATTGGAGTTTGAGTGACCCTCTTTGTTATTTATGATGGCATTTCACATGTTGTGGACTTTTTATCTTGATGTACCATGTGGAGAGATTTTTGTACCTTCTAAGCTTCTTGTAAGTTCTTTTCTTGACAACATATTTCATTGTCCATTTCGGTGGCCATTTTTTTATGGCTTATTATGGGTTGATCATCTTTATGGATCCGAGATTGATTGTTCACTTGTGCTTTGATTTGGTCAATGTTCTCAAGGTCTCTTTGGATCTGTTTTGAATTTGTAATTTCACTCGAGGGGACATTTCCTTGGACTTTTTGCATGAAACATTGTGAAACATGAAAAAATGTGAAAGAATCCATCCCAAAAGGATTCATTGAATGATGATCAAAGTGGTCTCTTGCAATGGAAAGAAAAAATATCAACCAAAAGGTTTTTCCTCTTCACATCAGGTTCACCAATATATGTATGCTCAAAATCGCGACTCTGGTTGCTTAGGGTTGTCGGATCGAATTTCAGCATGCACACAGACCCTTCCCTCCTTGTCATGGGGTGATCCACAACATCACTCTGACTCTCATGGAAGTATCCAGTCAAGAGGAGGCAAGGCATGGTTGGGGTCTGGCTTGTTGGATAGATGGACTTCGTAGAGAGGGGTTGACAAGTTCTATGGCCTTTGTTGTTGTGTGGTAAGTTGAATGTTTTGTTCAATGGTAATTATTGTAGAGATAACCCTATGACCCAAAGGGTCACTACCTTCTCTTCTCCTATTGGGGTTTCTTCTATTACACCTTTGTGTGGGTAAGCGGTTACTTTCGTTTATGTCCTCTTGTCTTTCAATTTGTTGAATGATTTCTCGTTGTATTTAAAGTTGTCTATGTTCTTCTGTCAATAGGAGGACAAATGGATCTTGTTGTGGCAAAGTAAATATCTCCTATTATTGTCGTGGATTGATTTCCTCAATCTCATTGAGGATAGCCCTTACCCACTCACATCTTACTCCTAGGCACATTCGTGAGCCAAGATAGAGATAAATGTGTAATGACCAACCTTAACTAGACTTAGGGGTTTTGACCTAGGGATTAGCTCACCTAGGTTTTAGCTATGCTTTGACTTGTGTTTTACCTTGTGATATGATCAAGGGTTTGATTCAATCATTTTAACCATGTATTACCTCATGATGGTATCAAGGGTTTGCAAGTTATCTATCTTTTCTAGGGTTTCTATATGCATGCAAAGCTAAATGAAATGCAAACTTGTTTTTGTGTTTTTTCAGTATTTTATAGAAATAAAGATGCATTTTCTATTCTAATAATTGAAATATGAAATGCAAGCTAATATAACTTTTCCTAATGCAATTTTAATCTATGTTTTTGGGTTTTTGATTGTTTTGAAACAACTAATCTAGAAAAGGAAAATTGCAAGTAAACAAATCTAATCTAAGAATTCAAACTATCTCTAAGATGCTAGATCTATCAAGGAAAAAGCAATGAATTACTATTCCCAAGAGCAATTTTGATTTTCTAATTACTCTCAATTGAATAAAGCAATAGAGGAACCTAAAAGAATGAAGATTTGTGTGACTCCACTACCCTTAGAAATCCTTGATGTTGGCAACCTCGAATCCTCTTGAAGGAGCAAGAAGACCTCTTAATGACAAGGTGACACAAAGAAGAAAAAGAAGCTTGTTGAAGCTTGAAATAGCTCAATGAGAGCTTTTGATGAGCACAATGGCATTGATTGAAGCATCATAACAATGCTTGATTAAACAATGAATAAAATAAAATGCACCTTCATCTTGTGAGAGCATTAGAATGCTGATTTGGAGAGCAAAAACTTAGCAAGAGTTGTGTGCATAATGGATTTGCCTCTGTGGAAGAGCTTTGAAGCTATGCAATAATGAAATCTTTGAAGCTTTGTAAAACTAAAGAAAGAAATGAAGAAAGATGCTCAAAGGCCTGTGAAGAAGCTTGAAAAAGCTTGTGAAGATGAGAAGGATATTCTCCAACTTGCTCAACTTGCAAAATAATGAAGAGGTGAGGGGTATTTATAGGTTGGAAGAGGTCATGAAGGGTGGAAATGATTAGGAAGTCAACTCAATTGATTGAAGAGCTAACAAGGATTGATTAGGGAGTGAACTAGATTGATTACCCAGTGAACTTAGTTAATTAGGGAGTGATAAATCAATAATAGCTTATCACTGAAGAAGGATTGGAGTTGAAAGAATACATGAGATTGATTGAGTTGTTAATTTTAGATCAAATAGAGTTAATCATGCATGTGTTGGTGTATGAAATAGTCAACTCCATATTAGGCATCAAAAACCATGCGAACTGGAAGAAAAACAGGCCAAAAAAAAGCTTTTTTGAGTGAAAAAATCAAATTTTTTCATAGATGGAAATGCGATAGGGTTGCCCCTTTTGCTAGTAGGGTCACTCTTGGGAGATCCTAGGTCACCCCTAGGAGATCCGAGCAAAAAGGGGTTTCAAAGGAACAACATGAGGGGAGATGGTAGAAGAGAGAAAAAGGAGGTGTTCTACCTCCAGAAATAGGTCAATCATGTGGAAGAATCTATATCTCCACTTACACCACAGGATCTCCCAGGGGAGATCTGGAATTAATATAGGGAGATTTGGATTGGTTGAGTGAAACTGAAAACTGAAAGTTGGAGATGGATAGGGGGATGTCTAGAAGGCTTCTAGGTGGTGCAGAGGATGAAAAGCATAGGGGAAAGGTGAAAAATCACCTACAAGATGCTCACAAAGCTTAGGAACAGGGTCAAAAGCTCAAAAAATACAAATCGACAAGTATCGCAAAAGTGTCAAAAAGCGTTGAAAACAGAGAGATAAAACGACAAAGAGGAAACAACACAAGACAACAAAAAAACATGTCATCAAGAGGTTTTCTTCTTAGAGGACATTATTCTAGATCTGATGGAAGGAGGAAAAGTCAGCAAAGGAGGGACCGCTCGACTGGCAAAATTATATTGGCGGAGGACTTTTCAGCGGCATCAACGTGGGGGCAGAGCATTTTGGGGCATCAATTTCGCCACCTCATCATCCGATCAACGGTCTGCATCCAAATTTGGAAATTTTTCAGTTGCAGACAATTTTTTCGAGCATCTGGAGGGAAAATGGTGAGCATCTTTTCAACAAAGTCAAATCATAGGTTGTTCAAGGAAAGAAAATTAATGGAGTTGGCTCATGAGATTAATGTTCTCAATGCCTTTTTGACAGTTCTTTGTATTCAATGAAATTTGAAATGACAATGTAATCAATGCTGAGGGTACATGTTCCTGTTATATAATGGAATTGTATTACTCATTTTATGGTTGTTGAAGACTGGAAAATTTTGGAGAAGTAATGAAAATATAGAGCTTTCTGGGCTGTTCTATCTCTTGTGCTGTAAGTTTATGAGTTATATGTTGAATGTATGCTTTTATATATGTTTTTAGTTTCATGTTGTTGTTATATGAGTAATGCTTCATTGCATGTATTCAGTTGTTTATCTCCAAGTTGTGTGTGTTTTTCTTTTGAATATGAATAGCTAAGGGTTATTTGAGGTTCTAGGATAGGGGTTTTTCTATATTGAATGTTTAATCTTTTACTTTTGCTCAAGGAGTAGATTAAATGTTTTAGGTTAAATATTGGGAAGAACATATTGTAATAAGGATATTCATAAGCAGAGATAGCTGAATACTCAATCTTGGGTGGTGTTTGTAAGGCAAATACCAATTTATCCCCATGAAACTTGAATGTCAGTTGAGTTTATGCAAATCATTCACATATATACGTCTAGTTGACTCCTTGCCTTGAGATAGGCACCAGTATGTTCTTGTGTTGAAGTTATGATTCAAAACCCTATCTTGCATCCAAATACACAAAAGCAAAATCATTTCAAAATATCAATCTTTTAGGTTTGAGGAGTAGGTTGTAGCTGCATGCTCTCATTTTTAGCCAGTTAGATAGTCCAAGAACATTGCCAGTCTGGATAAATCCAACAAATCTTGGTCCTTACATGAGAGCATTCTGCTCGTATTGAAAAGCTAAATCTCTTTATTTTGAGGGAGTCAAAGAAAAATCTTTTGTTATAGGGATACTCCCTAGGTGCGAAAGAACCTAAAATGAAGGGGAGGCACGTTCACACAAGCTCCCATTTTTGTTGGCTGAGTCAGTTTGAACTAGAGCATAGGAAGTGGCAAACCCTTTGTTGATTTGGGAACCAACAATATGAATGAATGTAAATCTAAAGTACAACACTTAGCAAGGTGCAAAATTCATTAAAATAATGGGTTCACCAAAATATTTTGGGTGAAAAATGAAGAGGATTAGATGTTTAAGAGGGTTTAGGTTTTTTTCTTGATCCTCCTTTCACCACTAAACATTCAAGGACTTTCAATTGAGTAGAGGAACCTACTACAGGCCTTCTACCACTTGGAACATAGGGGAAGATTGGAATTGTGTGATTTTGTTGTTCAATTAAGCCCAATTATGATCAAAACCCTAATTACATGAATTTGTGAACAAATGGACAAATTATGGAAAATGATTGCACACAGAGATATCAAATGACAATCAAATGCGTATCAGATTTCAAAGTTCATAAAGTAGAAAAGTTGGGGACTAATGAGCGGGTGCCCTAGTCCAGTGCCATAGTTTTTGTCGAGATCTGGAAACCTTATCTGCAACCTGTTCCTGTTGTTCCAGAGATTTTCCTATTGTGGGATCCAGAGGACTAATGAGGGGGCGTCTGAGTCCGGGTCCCTATTTTCTTCTCTAATGTACAATTCTGACAATCTGCACTACTCTCTTGTAACTCCACTTTTTCTACTTTCCCAATCTCTACCCTGCAATCACAAAAAAATGGGTTGGGGGTTGTGGTATTTAGAGGCTTGCCTCAGTCAAGTCCTGAAGAGACATTCAAGTCTTCCAAACACCATTGTCAGATAAAGAGTGTGTATCTCTGTGGGATAGAGGCAAAATTGAAATGATAAATGATTGAAAACATAATTGATATCACCTTGTAGTGAATATTTCATGGGAGGAAGATGCTCTTCATGCCATGAGGAGATGGATGCCAAATCTACAAATACAAACACAAGAACAATGCTCTGCTCTACCACACAATGAATATTTTGAATGCTCTAGAATCACAAGTATGCCAAAATCATCTAATGTCCATCTAGTTTACAAATGAATCACTAATCATGCTTATATATGTAACTACAAATATTCCCACTAAGAATTTCGTGATTCAAACTTATCGTGTCGGCATAGGACCTAAATAACAGTCATAAACTAACACTTTGAAATTGGTCCTGCCCTAAAATAGGGCAAGACTAGGGCACGGGCACCCAAGTCCTCCCCCCTATTTTAGACAAGATTTAAGTTAAGTACATCCCCTAAGCCTTAACTACCATGAAACTTCAGGGTTTTCTCATCGAGAGTTATCAAAATCATGCAAGATGCTCTAAATGCATTCTAAAGGACTCGGGAGCTAAACCTTAATAGGAAAAAGCCCCCAAGGTTACTTTTTTCTGACATAACAAAAACATAACACATAAAAGAAACAAACATAAGAATACACATATGACAAATACACAAGGCACATGAATCTGATGCTAGCTTTCTCTATCACTAGGGGTCATGTGGAAAGAAGTGCCATCATGGATTGCACACTAGTAAGGACCGCTGAATTACTAAATGATGACAACAAGTCGCATGAAGCACACGAGCTATCCAACTACGTTGCACTAGGTGGCTTATGGACCAAAGAAGAAGCATCACATGCTAGTGAGGACTGCCGAATCACTAGGTGATTTTCCTGCTGTTATGTAGTAAAATGTCCCCCTAGGACTTTTACCTGCTAAGTTTAGCTCCCGGCTCCCTTAATTTTCATCAAGCATGTTAGAATTGAATCCCGAGACAAAACATTCTAAAAACCATGACAAATGGGACATGAGGGACATTGTAGAGCTTAACCCTATCCTAAAATAGGTCCTAAGAAAAAGGGCATTCATGCCCTTGCCCTACCCTATTTTGGCAGGGTCCCAAATTTGAATGTCGTTAAAGTTACTATTAAAGGTATTCCTTGCCGACATCTTAAGTTTGAATTACAAAATTTGTAGTAGGAATGGATATATAATCATGTTTAGGAGTTCATTTGTAAACTAGAAGATGATTATGATATTTTGGCGAACTTATGATTTTAGAGCATTTAAGGCATTTATTGTGGCAGAGTAGAATATCGTTGGTGTGTTTGTTATTGCAGATTTAGCTTCATCATGTTGTAAAGGATCTTCATCTATGTGAGAGCTACACCTCTGAGGTGGTATCTATTTGTGCTTCAAGTAATCATTTATCAATTTGTTTTTTCCTATGTCCTGCAAGGACATGCACTCTCTATCTAACAACAATGTTGAAGGCTTGAATGCCATTCTAAGGCTTGACTGAGGCAAGCTCCTAAACACCACAACCCCCAACCTCTCTCCTTGTGATTACAGGTGATAGGTGTTGAATTCTATGGAGTAGAGTTGCAGAGTAGTATTACAGAGCGTAAGGATCACAAATCTGATGGAAAAAGATAGAGAAGAGCACTATCAGGGCTCAAGCACTAGTCCCTTTGCCTTGCAGGTTTGCAGAGCTAAAAATCTCTAGAATAATGATAATAAGTAGCAGAAAAGGTCTGGAAACCCTTGAAAAAAATACTACCTTGGTCTTGGGCGTGAGTCCCTTTATCCCCAACTATTCAAGATTCCAAAGAAATCTAGTATGTTTATAATCTTCATTTAGTATCTCTATGTGCAAACATTTGTTGGAATTCATCTGTTTATTCACAATATTGCATTATTAGGGTTTTGAGCATAATTGGGCTTAGATTAAGACATTAATCACCATTTTCCAAATTTCCCTATCATTCCAAGTGACAAACAACCTATAGATGAATCCTCTTGTAGAAGTTGTGATTTAACTCGGTTAAATGTCCTTGAATGTGTGTAGTGAAAGGAGGATCTACTTAAATCATCCATCAATCTCATCAACCCCCTTTTTCTACATAACACCTACCAAAAAGTAAATACACAACCAAAAGAGAGCATAGCACAATGCATGCCCCCACTTTAAAGTCATTACTAACTCCTATTAGGGAGCAATTGCTTTAAGGTACAACAAATCACAAAATAGGAACAAGAGATTTCTAGAAGCACATGCCCGTATGATATGCATTTCTAAAGATCTATACTGCATCTAGGGGTTGCCCCCACAAAAGGTAAACCAAGGCGATGCTGCAAGCATGATACACAATGGCTTGTGTAGTCATGGTATGACACCAAGCATAGCAACAAGGTGCCACAAAAAAAATCAAAACATAAAAGAGACAACAAGTGATACAAAGTAATAACACAAAGGGATCTACCCAACTGGCATTAGTATAGGAATGATTCTATAATATGAGATATCTCAAGACTATATATATAGAATTGTCATCATCTTCTAGTTGGTAGAGCAATGGAGACAAAGGCAAAAGTAACACATGAAATCAAAGTAAAAATCCCTTTGGGTCAACAAGGGAGAATGCTGAAACATCCTATACCTTGCATCATCCCTAAAGGACACAACAACAATACAAATTACAACATATAGAAGAATGATGATACAAATAGAGAGAATGTAACAATGGATTTCGGTCCCTTAGTATTCTTGCACCTACCAGGGTGTCAAGGGTAATCTAAAGAGAGCTTAACAACACAATAACAATAATAATGACAATAACAATACATAAACACAAACAAAGCATCAAGCAACACATCACGGGGGAAACACAATCACATACACACATAACAACACGAAGAACAAAATACCTCTCATACGAGTCAACCTACACCAAGTCATCCTCCTCCCAATCTAGTTCCTCATATGTTTGAAAAGGAGGACAACATGCAAGAGGAACTATAGCATGGGAGGTATGAGGTACAATATCCATAGTTGTATTATCTTTAGAATCGCTATGAGAATGTAGTACAATAGGCTCCATAGTGGCACATGAAGCTTCTTCTTTCTCTATAGGAGACATAAGAGTAGTAGTTGTCTCTTTGGCATTCATTGGTGATAAATGCTTGTGAGGAGGGAGATTCTCCTCTCTTCCGGCAAGATGAGCCATAGCACGACAATGCTTCTTTCTTTCTCTTGTGATCTTATTTTTCTTAGCTTTATTTGTGTTGTTCTTAAGGGGAACCATAGCATCTTCCAACATGGGTTCCTTTTCTTCCTTTGTTTCAAAAACATTAGAAGAAATAAGAGGAACCATCGAAGGCTGGGAGACTACAAGGGGAGGGTTCCTCAGTGCAAGATGCTCTTTCTTCTCAACTTGTGAAATAGGTGGAAGTATAGAATTGCCCATAAGTGGTTGAGAAACCTTAGGAAATAAAACACGCGCAACCAATTGATCACCACCAGTCTCCTTAGAGGTGGGTGGAACAAAATTTATATTGCGATTGCGAAGAGGTCTATTTTGTGCATGAAGGTTAACTCATTGTCCTTGAAGGGATGGCGAAGGGGGAACCTCAGCATATCTACTAGACACTCGAAGATGGGGAAGAACCTTTGATTCAATCTTAGCTTCATTCACTACCTTTGGTACAAGAGGAATTACAACCAGAGCCCCCGAAGATTGAGGAGGTTCGAGAGCATCACTAGGGGGAATATTACTAAGCAATAACTCAACTATCTTATGTGCTTTAAATTTTTGATATGATAAGAAGAATAAATTGTCTCTTTCTCGAGCGACTCCTACTAGTTATGGCCAGAAGTAGTCAAGTGAAAAGAGTCCATTTCAAGAAATTGGGCGATATTGACTATGATGTACAACATGCACTCGTCCCTCAAATGGAAACTTCAAGCACTTATGAAACATAAAAGGGATCACTTTCATGGAGCAGAGCCATGGGTAGCCCAACTTCACATGAAATAGATCTGATGTAGGAATGATGACAAAATGAATGTCCAAGGCTCTTGGCCCAACTTTAACTTCAAGAGTTAAAGCACCAAGCATTGGATGGATAGACACTTTGTTTGCTCTAATAGCCACCTCCAATACATCATATGTATCTCGATGGAAACAATGCATGTAGAGGAACTCTTCAGTTACTATATTCATCATGCATATAGGATCTATCATAGCACCCTGAATAGGTTTATTGTTGATTCGAATAGTAATGTAGAGAGGTCCATCAGGAGCTTTGATAGTGGCATCATGTGGAGTGAAAGATATAGCAGGTTCCACATTTACTCATTCTTTATGAGGGTGAGCATCCACCATGAAAATATCTTCATCATAACCTTTGTCCTGAGATATAACATTAGATTCATGATGAGGTAGAGGATTAGTATATAACTGAAGGTTTTGATTAGGAGCTGCCACCAATTTATTCCCTATATCATTAACACTGACAATCTATATGACATTAGCATCGATGAGGCCTTGAACTTTATGTTTAAGATGCATGCATCTTTTAGTGTCATGGCCAATAGAGCAGTGGAATTGATAAAAAGCCTTCGCATCAAAGGAGGATGATTGCATCCTGCTTGGATCAAGAGGTCTAATAGGTCGAAGCTTGATGAGATTATTTTGTAAAAGTTGTGTCATGATAGAATGAAGAGATTCTGATAATGGTATAAAATTTGTTATATTTGGTTTCAATTTTTAAGGGGCGGGAGTAGAAGATGACACTATCGCCACATGTTTTCTAATGTTATCTACTGAAATTTTGTTTATCTTGATCAAATTATTGTTTTATCTTTTGAAAGAATGATTATTAGAGGCTTCGGATTGACCAACTGGAGCCGATGAGGGATTATGCTCATACTGACTAACCAAAAGTTGATAATCACGAAAACTCATGCAAAGATAAGTGAATGGATCATATCACATTAATAATATCTTATCACAGATGTCAGGTTGTAAGTTTCCTATGAAGATTCTTTACACATCAGCATCTGGAATAGAATATTGGATTTGTGAAAAGAGGGCTTGATAACGCCCCATAAAATTAGTTATTTTATCCTTCGTTCCTTGTTTACAATGAACCAAGTCCGTCAAAGAGACTTGAGGTCCAATGTTCGCTTGAAAGTGCTCAAGGAACTTAGTGACTAATTATGAAAAATGTAGTTATATAATTAGGAGGAAGCATGTAAAAGCAATCCAAGATTGTGTCCTTGAGTGACCTAGGAAAAAGTTTTTCTAAGATCATATCCTTAAAGTAGAAATCATTACACATAGTGGTAAAAGCTACCACATGGTTGCTAGGGTCTCCCTTCCCATTATATTTCTCAAAGTGAGGAGTCTCAAACTTATTGGGCATAGGAGTTCTTAGGATAGAATAGGACAAAGGGATATGAAGGTAATATGTCATGATACTAGGTTTAGGTGGGCTATTACTCATGCTAGCCAATTATTGTTTCATGAAGGTCATGTTCTTCAATAATTGGTTTATGATGGGGTCAGATGCAGAATTAGGTAGAGATTGAAATGAAGGACTAGGTGATGGAGTATGAGTAGCCTTTTGAAATTTCACAGGTGGTTGAGATGTAGGTGGAGTGACATTAGGTCTAGAGTTTGTGTAATTATAAGAAACAGAACCATACCGGTGAACAAGATTCCCAACATATATGGTAGCATTATTACTTAGTTGTGTAGTAGTGGTAAGAATAGTAGATGAATAGGTAGGCATAGGGAGTGAGGGTATGGGTACCAACACTTGAGTCCCTATTTGATTAGGAGAAGTCACATTCGCCATGATTTTAGCACAACTAGTTGCCGACATAATGATTTTATGCACTATGTGAGCTAGGCCATGCAAGACTTCTACTCCCTCTTGTCCCTCAAACAAAAACCCTCTAAGATTCTCAATGACAGGGATGACCTCCTCGACTATATGTTCCTTTCTCACAAATTACTGAAAGTTATCCAATTTTATGTCTAACTTTTAAATTTGGGCCTCAAGAACATGAGCGATAAAGTCATCAATATTGATGGATTCTTGAGAAATTGATGTTTCAGGGATAAGTGTAGTAAGAAGTTGTGTGACTTGATTAAACATTTTAGATTTAGATGCATCAACATTAGAACCCATAATTTGAATACTTCTCAGGAATGTATTAGAATAGGGGCACCAGGTCACAAAGCTCATAAAGTGACTACAAGCTTTAATAACACATAAAATGCCCAAATAGAGAAAATTGATGATGTAAGAAAAGAAAGATTTGAGTTTTCTTTTAAATGAATCAATAGTATATCCTTATTTAAATTTAGTTCAAACAACTACAACTATGCAATGAAATGACAATTATACAATTTTCAAATCTAGGATGCAATTTCTTCTTTTTCAAATTTCAGATGTAAGAATGCAAAATGATTTGAACATCAAAAAATGAAAGGAATGGTAAAATATAAATGCTCTAATCAATGCAACAAGATCTAAACAACCTTCAAATTTGAAAACCCTAGGGTCAAAACTAGCAAGATTTCCTATCAATGCAAAATTTTAACAAACCCAGAGGTTGAAATTATGTGAAATCTAACTAAGTATGAATACAAAGAAACCAAAGGACACATTCCCAATCAAATATAGGGTGATGAAAAACTCAGATCTGAAAGCAAAAGGTGCAAGAAACAATGGGTTCACCAAAATGTTATGTAGAAAAGAGATCAGAAGCCTAAAGAGTTAAACTAGTTCATCCCTCTTCTACAAAACGTTGGGGCAAAAAATGGGCATGGATTCTACCCAAGGAGGAAAGCCAAACTATAGGGATTCTTCCCTTTTGTTATATATAGAAGGACCAACCAAGTTCACCAAAACCAAGCAAGCAAGCTAAGACTAAGACTAAATCATGAAATGATGAATAAAAGACTATAACAGACTACATGAAATGAACCATAGAGATCAACAAGTACATCAAAGATGGAAAAGTAATTCAGAACCTAGAAACTTTAGTAGAAATGCCTAGGATAGGGGCACATGGGCACCTTGGTCCCTTTTTAGGGTTAGGCAGAACTTTGGGTATGATCAGACATATATCTGTCTGCACTGCCTTCTTCCTAGAAACCAACTTCTGAAACTTGTTCTTCTCACTTACACACACAAAAAGAGGAAAAGGTTATGTTGTTTTAAGGGTTTTCTTCAGTCAAACCCTATGTTGGTGTTCCCACGTCCACAATAGCAGATGATAAGATCCAAGAATGCATTCCCTAGTAGAGTAGAGGCTAGATCTGCAACAATATGATAAATAACGATAATAAATGATAATAACCACAAGATATCCAACCTTAGTTGATGAAGAACTAACACCAACAAAGGAGAGTGATGAAGAGGGCTTCAAACTTTCTTCAAAGCCTACAAACAACTTCAATAGAATTCACAAGTAGAAGACAATATACACATGAAGAATCCTTGAGCATAGAACATCATATGAGAGTAATTTTGCGTTCATTCTATTCCATGTAAAATGAACTACAACACACACTTAAATATGCATTCCCGCTCCCCTTCGGCAAATAAAAAACTTTACACTGACAAATACTAACTAGAGGAGTGTTCTAAGCCAACACCACAAAGTGGGGCTAGAAATCCCAAGTGGGACTAAGGCATTTGGGCAACCTAGATTTTTAGCCCATAAACTTCACAAAGTGTCTTTTAACGGGGGCTTAGTCTATTCCTAAGTTGATTATGTCAAGATTGAGATATTCATCGTTTAGAGCTCAAAGAGGTGTTAAATAGGTCCTAATTAACAAAGGCACAAAATAGATCCAACCTAGAAGCTAAATTAGGTGTAAAATTCTAGTGTACATATTTTATGATGCTATACAAATCACTTCTATTATAGTTGAAATAGTGTGGTACTGAGAAAGAGGACACCCAATTCATTATTTCCATCCTTGCCAAACTTGGTCTTGATTATTCAATTTTTGTTTCTACATTCTATGCTACTGTGAATGCTCTTGGTACTACACTTAAGATGCCTTCACTTTATGATTTTGCTACATCACTCATTAGGGAGTAGGAAAATTTAGTATAGATGGGTACATTTAAGTCTTCAAAGCCACAAGATCTTATTTCTAATCAAAGAACAAAAGATCATAAGGCTTCAAATAACAAAGGCAAGAAGTAGAAAATAATAATTTCAAGAATAATGAGAAAGCAAAGGAATCACCATTACATAATACCTCTAAGTTCCCTTCCTCTTCCAAAGGGGAATCATCTAAGAAGAAGAGGACCAAATGTTCATATTTCAAAAAATTGGGACATGGTGAGCATAAGTATTATGAAAAAAGGATTGATGAATTGATTCAACTTCTTCAGTAGCACAATATCCAATTGCCTCTATCATTAATGCCATCTAGGTCAACTTCTTCTTCAACACCATCATTATCTACACAATTAGGGGCAAATGGAATAGAAAATGGGAGAGATAAGATGAAAGGAAATGCACTCTTGGCATCTACAAGTCCTGAGTCAGAGAGATAGCTTCTTGATTCTGGAGCCTCACATCATATGGCTTCATCACAAGGTATGTTCTCTTCATTCAAACCTTGTACTTTACCACACATCTTGATGTATAAAAACACACATATGCACATGTTTGTGTGAAAGGATCTATTGACATGGGACAAGAAAATTTTCATGTACTTTGTGTTCCATCCTTATCAACCAATCTCCTTTCCATTTATTAGATTGCACATAGTGGCACATGGAAGACTATTGAGTTCACACCTGATTCAGTGATCATTAGGAACTTAGATAGTAGAGAGATCATTTATATTGGGATGTTTGATCATGCATATCACTTATACACATTTTCCCATTTTGTCCCTAATATTTTTACAATTCCATTTACTAATATTCATACTCATGCATCAAGTGTGAATCATATTTTTGAGAAGTTTGATCACTTGAACCTTGTTGTTCTTGAGACTTGTGCTAAGATTCCAGCTCCTCCACCTCCAACTTCTTCAAATATCAACATTATCATGGCTTCCTCTACTTCAATTGAGTAGGATCATTCTAGTCTTTTAGATTTAGAATTGTAGGATAACTTCTTGATAGGTATATCAGATTTATTTTGTGAGTCCCATATATTATAGATTTCAAGGACTCACTTGAAAATATTCATTTCCTCTTTGATGATAGTTAGAACACAATTGTTATATCATCATCTTCATCTTTGGAGATTGTTCTTCATGAGTCTACATAAGGTTTTGTATTAGTTACACCTCATTGCATTATGAAATCCTTCGATTCTAACATGTGGATATTTGACCTATTTTTAGAGGCACACAACATGAGACTTCCTCATCTCTCTTCTTGGAGATGGAGTTTCTTCTACATATTCCATTGGATTTGTTTCTTCCCAAGGGGATAAATGTTGTTTGCAGGTTTTGGACATTCTTTAGCATTCATCTTTGATTATTCACCATTAGCATAGGAGCTACTTCTTTTAGGGGGGATCTATCATCTCACTCTTTCTCTCCTATAGGGGGTCATTGATTGTGTATTTATTTTGTATGTAATCCTTGGGGGATCATATTGAGTCCTCCTTCTATTACTTCTTACACTACTTCTTTTATGTTTTCTCTCTTTTGAAGAGGGGTTTTTCCCTATAGATTTTTCTCCTTTACTCCATTTGTGAGAGATCTTTTGTACATGGGCACCTAACATGTCCTTCTAGCCAAGACCCATCCATCATTACATCATTTACATATTTTCACATTCTCCCTAAGTTTCACTTAGGGTGGTGGTGGTGTGAATGGTGTATATTACCTAACCAATTTCCCTGTTAGTTCCTATTCACACTAGTTTACTTAAGCTTACTTAGAGAATATTTAGGTCATTTAATAGTTGTGTCTCATGGCATAGGATTAAGACACTTTTCATGATCACATGTTGCCCTAGATCTAAATTTTACCTCTATAAGAAATGTCCCTCATGTACTTTTTGTATCATAATATCATAATTCCATTTTTCACCATAGTCAAGCAATTCATCCTCTTGCTACTCTCTTGTGGAAGGTTAATTTTTGGTTTTGCAAGTGATCTTGGGAGCTTGAGTCCATTTGTGAGTCTTACAAAACTCTTATTAACTAATGAAAAGTTATCCATCTCCTAAATTGAAGAAACACCATGAAGAGGTGAATACCCTTGGACCAGGAGTCATCCCTCATACTGATTAGGTCAAGAAGGGTATCAACAAAGGATATATTTAGTGGACCATTTCAAATAGATGAAGAAGAAAAAAGAAAATAGTTTGTAGTTTCATGTAAAAAATTATTGGGTGAAGAATTCTTTGAGTTTGAATTGCCTAGAGATAAAGGTAGGGTGAGAAAGTTAGTTAACCAACATAAATCTATCAAATGTGGCAAGAACACCGAATATTTCAAGGATAAGGAACCTAAAGGATCAAGGACAAGTCAAGGAGGAAAAAAATAAAGTGAAGGAGCAACCTCACCAAACATCAATAAAATAGAGGTGACTATCACTAAACAAATGGAATAGATCCATATCAAACTACCAATTTTTAGAAAGGATACTAAAGAAGCTATTGAACATATATTTGTTTAAGAATCCACTTGGAGACGAAATGGAGTGCATGAGAATTAGACCAAATTATATGTTTTTTAGGAACCCTAAGGGATGAAAACCTAAAATGGTACATGAAGGTATGCCCTAGGAACATAACAAGAAATGGATAGAGTTAAAGGAAGTCTTTCTAATCAATTTTCAAGCATTGGAAATTCCCTCATAAAGTGGAGTAAGATGAGGGACATGATTTAAAATAAATGAGTTGGACTAGCGACTCAAAGGAGTGGTGAGAAGACTTGAGAAACCATTGACAAAGAAATAAAAGGTAGAATGGTTTGTCTCCAAGTTATTGCCTGTAATTAGGGCATCTTTGGAATCTTATATTCTTTAAAAAATATGTAGAGGTAGTGGAGTTAGCCTCTAGGATTACAACTAAATCTTAAACAAGAAGTCTTAGCAAAAGAGGATAACAATTAGGATATGCCACTTGTTAGAAGAAAGAAAACTTGGTGTATCTATTACTTGAGTGAAGGACATCTGAGAAATGAATTTCCAATCATGGAGAGGAAGAAAAGAGTAGCATCATTAAGAGTGGACTTCCCTTCAAATAGAAGGTTGTCCTTAATTATTCTTCCACTTAAGAGATGAAAAGGAACATGAAACTTGGTGTAATCACAAATGTGAAGATAGTGATCTCATCCATAAGGAGATGGAAAGGGCCAAAGGACTAGTATAAGGGGATTTTCATATGTAGGATCAGGGCCACCACCAACCAAAATGGAGAAATCAATGAAACATTAATATAATACAAAATGTAACACCTCAGGTTTTTGATGATAGGCCATCTACTATTGTAAGATTTGGCTGTAAAGCCACCTAGAATTCAATGATTGAAGGAAAGAAATGTTAGAAATCTTAGAACTAAAAGAATAAATTGTATTTTATTCAACCAAGAATGCAAAGAATTCTATAATGTGTGTTTACAAATGAACTATAGATGCATATATATAGGATATACCACCCAGGAAATTAGAAACACAACCAATGTGGGATAATGTGTAAAAAGTCCCTAAGTAAATTTAATCTAGTGTGAAAAGGACCTAAGTGGAGAACTAGCTAGAAAATGAACTAGTTAGGAAATATACCATGTTCACACTAACACCCCCCTCAAGTACAACTTAGGGGAAAAGAAAATATGGGTCCTGCAAACAAGGCTTGATGAGTTACCCATGTACAAAAGGTCCCTTCAAATAGAAAAGGAGAAAATCCAATGGGAAAAAACTCCCCCCATGAAAGGAAAATGCACGAAGGGCCAAGTGAGCCCCCTGAAGATATGTCCCATACCCCCAAGAGAGACTGAAGATGGATGTACTTTCTCTCAATGAAAGGTTTGTTGAAGATATCTACAACTTGCTATGTTGTAGAATAGTAGCAGAAATTGATGACCTGCTCCTATATTAGCTCTTGAAGAATGTGCATGTGGATCTCGATATGTTCAGTCCACTAGTGATGGATTAGATTCTTTGAGATATAAATAGCACTATGGTTTTCACAGTAGATGGCTGATGGCTTCTGAAAAGTGATGAAAAGCTTAGTGAGAATATTCTAAAGCTAAATAGTCTTAGTGGCTGCACTAATAGCTCCCCTATATTCAATCTCAATCAATGAAAGAGAAATCAAATGCTTCTTTTAGAGAACCAAACTAAGAGAAGAAAGGAGCCCATCTTGGAATACCAAGCCCATATGGCCTACTTGAGTCTTTAAAGAGATTTCCTTAATCAAAAAACTAGTGAATAATTCCAAATGAATCCCTATGGTTGTTCCATATAAATCTCTCTTATAGATCCCCATGAAGAAATGTACTCTTCACTTCCATCTGATGTAAAACCCAACCATGAGTTGTAGTAATAGTAAGATCCCAAGTGAATGTAGTTCATCTTGGTGATAGGGGCAAAGGTCTCAGTGTATTCAACACCTAGAACCTACGAGAAACCTTTGGCCAGAAGCCATGCTTTGTATTTGTCAACTAATCCATCCAATTACACCAAACCAACTTTCTTCTATTAGGAAGTGGAACAAGATCCCATGCTTTATTCCTAATCAAAGAGTTATACTCTTCCTCCATCATTGAATCTCACTCAGTAATACCTGATGCTTCACAAAAGGACTATGGATTTGAAGTTGTGGCAAGGTAGGAATGTAGAATATCCTAGTGTTGTGACCGATTCCTCCAAGTATGTGAAGGATCCCCAAAAAGAGTGCCTCCATACTGAAGAGTTTGTCAAGCCCAATGAGGCATAAAAAGGGATGGAGGAGGGGAGTCCTTAACCTTTGAATCTAAACTCTATGAAGGGTGAGGTTGTTGTAAGTATGTGCCTAATCGGTGTTGTCATTGATGTCAACATGTCTTTGTTGTCATTGGTGTCAACCGTGTTCTATTCTATTACTTTTTTAGAAGCCTTGTATGTTGAGGATATTGAGAAAATTGGCCTCTTCAGAAGAATCAAGTGAGTTACAATGAAGTCCAGTATAGACAAAGAGTTGTATGCTGAAGAACAGTCTGGTAGACTGTTCCACATCTCTTGCTGGATGAAGATCTTCGTTTGCAGATTGGAAGTTATTTAAATGGATGTGTGAAGATGCTAAATCTTAAGTTTGAGCCTCTGGTGTGAAGTTGTGAGAAAGTTGCATTCACCAAACTAAAGCCTGCTCCTTCTGATTATTCTCTAGTGATAGGGAGAAAGTATTATGCTCCGCATTGCTCCACAATAAAGTATTTTGCTCTGCGGTTCTAGAGGGAGGTCTGGGATAATGATAAGTGCCTACAATTGAAGTGGTTCATGTTTTGGTAGTCCACAAGCTATATTTCTTTTATGACAGTTGAAGACAATGAAGTTCATGTGTTCTAGTGTGAAGATCCTATTGCTAAAGTGGTTAAGGTTCATGCGGTTGCTCCTAGTGATTATAACGTGCTTGTTGATATCTCCTGATAATGTTCCTATCTTGACATTGGTCCACATTAAGGAATTGAGATCATGTTTGAAGATTGTTCCCAGATAAGGCAGTGTGTAACCAGTCTTAGCCAACTTGGTTAATTCCAGCAATTGTGGAGATCCTTTGAAAATCATATAAGTGTGTTGAAGCATGGAAGATCGTGTTTGAGGCCTAGCTAAGGTGTGGTGTGATCCACATACATTTTTACTTCTTTTTCTTTGCATAGTGTTGTAATATGTCAGGACCTATTTTGTAAATGCTTGTATTGCCGACCTTAGAGATTGCTCCAATGGTTGATGATTGTAATGCCAACCTTGATGATCATTCCAAGGTTGATGAAGTGTATAAATACTTGTAGTTGAGCTGTGAAAAAGTGGTCCTTGAGCGAAGATGGAAAGATAATAAGAAAGGTCCAAAAGGTAGAGCAGAGAAGAGGTAAAGTAGAGAAGAGGCAGAGCAGAGAAGACGCAGAGCAAAGCAGAGGCAGAGCAGAGGAATTGTTGTACTTCAATCATAGATGTAAAAAGGTGTTGATCATGGCAGTGAGACTGGCAGTGAGCCACCAGTAGGGTTTAACAGCCCTCAAGGTTTAACAGCCCTTATTGTAATCTTGCTAGCTTTAGGGTTGAGGAAGTGAGCCTGCTAGACCCAGTTGTTCTTCATGGCAGTGAGCCAGTATGTTTAGGCCTGTGGAGTGACCAAGCCTGAACATCATTATTTCAAGATTACAATATATATGGAGAGCTAATCCTCTCTGTGGTTTTTCCCCACCTTGGGGTTTTCCACGTAAAATTTGGTGTCTCTTGTGTTTGATGTTGTATCTATGGTTAAGTTTTTGATTTCATGCATTCATTGTTAAATCATAATAATTGTGGATAAGTGATTGATGTTTAATTGCAGAAGTGTTTAAGTTTTTGAGACAACTAATTCACCCCCCCTCTTAGTTGTCCGGGGCATATCAACAATTGGTATCAGATCTAAGTTCCTCTGAAGAAAGCTTAACAACTTGAGGAAGATCCAAAATGTCTTACAAGAAGGAAGCGCCACATTTTGATGGAACAAATTATGCTCTATGGAAGGCTCGGATGAAAATCCATCTTCTTTGTCTTGGTTACAAAGTATGGAAAGCTACAGAAACAAAATATACCATGCCTCCAAATGGTCTGACGACTGAAGATGAAATCAAAAATTATGAGATGGACATCAAGGAAAAAGATGCTCTGCTAAGCTCATTAACTAACTCAATACTGACGAAAGTTGTGGATCTTGAAACTACAAGTGAGGTATGGGAAAAGTTGAAAACTCTATATGAAGGAGATGATTATGTGAAGGAAGCCAAGCTAGAAAGTCTAAAAGTGAAATATGAAAGTTTGAAGATGAGTGAAGATGAAAACGTATCAGCCTTTATGCAAAGAGTTGATGAACTTGTCACAGGGATAAAATCCCTAGGGGTAACTCTCGACGATAAGGAAATTGTAATGAAAATTCTTAGATCTCTGCCCAAGTCCTACTGTCACAAGGTAGTTGTAATTGAAGAATTTATGCAAGTAAAAGAAGTTGATAGGGATCAGCTACTTGGTAAGTTTACTGCCTTTGAAATGAGAGAGTTTGGTGATGCTCTGCTGAAAGTTGAGACGGCCTTCAAAGCTAGTACTCCTAGAAGAACTTCCAGATCAGAAAAGTACAAGATAGAATCTGATGATGAGTTTGATGAAATTGAAGCCAACTTTGTGGACAAACTGCAAAGAGGATTTAATAAGTATAAAGGAAAATTACCTTTCAAATGTTTTTCTTGTGGTAAAGTAGGTCATTTTACTTCCAAATGTCCTGAAAGAATTGAAAGAAATAGAAAAAGATATGAGAACAGGCCTAGGATCCAAAAGAAGTGTTATTATGTTGAATATTTTGATGATGATGGAGTATCAGATAATGGTGAACTAGATAATGCTAATACTTTTGGAAATGAATGCTTGTTTATTGCTATTAAGGAAGATCCCATGTCTACTAATTCTACTAGCTTTGTGAAGGAAGAAAAACTAGTGGAAAGTGCTTTGGATGCTCAGGTCATTAAGGAAAAGGATGAATGGGTTATTGATAGTGGTTTCTCTCACCACATGACTGCTGACAAAAGTAAGTTTGTGAGTTTGGAAAGATATGATGGTGGACTGGTTAGGTTTGGAGATGATACAGTTGGTAAGATTTGTGGAAAAGGATCTATCTCTTTTGATGGCAAGCATAATACTGAAGATGTCTTGTATGTGAAAGGACTAAAGCACAATCTTTTGAGTGTGGGTCAAATGTGTGATAAGGGCTATGATTTAAGCTTCAAGGAGAATGGATGCAAGATTAGGGAAAGCTCCGAAACAATCATTGCAAATGGTAAGAAGACTAGAGGTAATATCTATCACTTGAAAGGAACTGATAACTATTACTTGTTGGCTCAGACTGATGAGAGTTGGTTATGGCATAGAAGGTTGTGTCACATAAATTTTGATAACATTATGAAGACAAGCACTGCATAGGCTGTCAAAGATCTACCTAAGCTTATGAAGCCTGCTAATACTATTTACAAGGAGTGTCAATTTGGGAAACAAACAAGAACAAGTTTCAAAAGCAAGGACCAATCAGTTGGAGGACTACTTGAGCTAGTGCATGCAGATTTGTGTGGCCCTACCAGAGTAAGAAGTTTGCAAGGAGATAGGCATTTCATGTTGCTTATTGATGATTATTCTAGAATGAATTGGGTCACCTTTTTGAAAGAAAAATCTGAAGCTCTAGATAAGCTCAAGGCATTTAAGGCAATGGTTGAAAATGAGATGGATTTGAAAATCAAATGTCTAAGGTCAGATAGAGGAGGAGAGTTCACATCAAATGAATTCAATTTCTTCTATGAAGAATATGGAATAAAGACACGGCTATCTGCGCCTAGAACTCCACAACAAAATGGAGTTGTTGAAAGGAAAAACATGACAGTTTAAGAAGCTGCTAGAACCATGATGGAGGAAGCTGATCTTCTGGAAGCATATTGGAGAGAGGCAATTCACACTATTGTATATATCCTAAACAAAGTCCAAGTAAAAGGTAACAGTTCTAAGACTCCTTATGAATTGTGGCATGGTAAAGTTCCTACTGTGAAATATTTCAAAGTTTCTGGTAGCAAATGTTATATCAAAAGAGAAGAAGATTTAGGCAAGTTTGATGCTAGATGTGATGAAGGACTCTTCCTTGGTTACTCCACTAAGAGCAAGGCCTACCAGTGCTATAATAAGAGGCTGAATAAGATCATTGAAAGTACAAATGTTAAAGTTGATGAATGTAAGGAAAGGTATTCAGAATCAAGAAGATAAGAATCAGATGAACCAGATGTTTTAGAAGTGGTACAACATGAAGACAACTCAGATGAAGAAGAACAAGCTCTGGTAAGTGCTACCAAAACTCCAAGGTATGTAAGACTCAGTCATTCTAAAGATTACATCATAGGAGATAAGAGCAAAGAGATCATAACTAGAAGAAAAGTTGCAGAGGAACAAGTAAATTTTTGTCTGATTTCCAAGATTGAACCTAAATCTGTGGATGAGGCTCGCAAAGATGAGAATTGGGCAAAGGCTATAGAAGAGGAATTGATACAGATAGAGAAGAATCAAAATTGGGATCTTGTTCCCAGACCAGCAAATAAGAATGTTATTGGCACAAAGTGGGTCTTCAGAAATAAGATGAATGAGAATGGTGAAGTGGTAAGAAACAAAGCAAGGTTGGTATGCAAAGGATACACTCAAGTTGAAGGAATAGACTTTGAAGAAACTTTTATTCTAGTGGCAAGGATTGAAGCAATAAGGATGTTTTTGGCCTTTGCAGCCTACAAATATTTCAAGGTTTACCAAATGGATGTGAAGTTTGCTTTCTTAAATGGAGAATTGGAAGAAGTCTATATTGAACACCCAGAAGGATTTCAGTCATCAGATCAGGATGACATGGTATGCAGATTGAAGAAATCTTTGTATGGATTAAAACAAGCCCCCAGGGCATGGTATGCATGGTTGGATAGGTATTTGATATAGATAGGGTTCAGTAAAGGTACTACAGATAACAATCTCTACTTCAAGATCAATGATGAACAAATCCTAATTGTTGCAGTCTTTGATGATGATATTATTTTTGGAGGTAATGAAGGTATGTGCTCAGTTTTTGCTGGAGAAATACAAAGTAAATTTGAAATGTCCATGTTTGGAGAGATGAACTTCTTTTTAGGTCTACAAATAAGTCAATCAGATAAAGGTATCTTCATTTCTCAGTCTAAGTATGTGAAAGAGATGTTAAAGAAATTTTGGATGGAAGACTCTTAACCAGTTTGCACACATATGATAACTAGTTGTAAGTTAAGCAAAGATGATAAATCACCCATGGCGGACTAGAAAAGGTACAGATCTATGATTGGAGGATTACTTTATGTGGCAAGATTTCAAGTAGAACCCAAGGAATCACATATGATGGCAGTCAAGAGAATTGTGAGGTATTTAAAAGGTACAATGGATTATGGTTTGTGGTACCCTAAGGATAGTGACTTTACTCTCAGTGCATATACTGATGCATATTGGGCAGGAGATGTGGATGACAAAAAGTAAAAGTGGAGGTGCATTCTTCTTGGGAAAATGGTTAGTATCTTGGTTGAACAAGAAACATGATTCAATATCCCTGTCTACTATAGAAGCATAATACATTGCAGCAACATGCAATTGCACTCAAGTGTTATGGATGAAGTAGACTTTGAAGGACATAAGAGTTGAGTATGAGGATCCAATCGTAATCTGTTGTCACAACACAAGTGCCATAAACATATCAAAGAATCCAGTGATGCATTCAAGGACAAAGCACATATCTATTAGGTATCATTTTCTGAGAGAAAAGGTGATAGAGAATGAAGTCAAGTTGGAGTATGTTTCTACCAAAGATCAGATTGTAGACATTTTCACCAAACCTCTACCTAAGGATACCTTTGAGTATCTCAGAGAAAAGTTAGGGGTTATCATCCATCCTTCTCTAGACTAAGATGCACAAAAGTACATCAGTCTGGAGGTGCTCAAAGATCCGGATTGATGCCTTTTAGGGCTACTTATTAGGGGGAGTAGTCAGAGAGTTTAGAAAAAAGATTGGATTAGAGCAGAAGAGTGCAAGTATGTGCCCTTGGCCATTGATGTCAAAGGGGGAGAGAAGTCATGTGAAAAACATAGATAGACAAATAGTGCAGATGTGTAAAGAGAAAGGGGGAGAATCTTGTAGAAAGAAAGAGTGTAGATATGTAAAGAGAAAGGGGGAGAATCTTGTCTTGATGACTATTGTAGTTTTTCACATCATATGTTGCCATCAATGACAAAGGGGGAGATTGTTGCAAGTATGTGCCTAATCGATGTTTTCATTGATGTCAACATATCTTTGTTGTCATTGGTGTCAACTGTGTTCTATTCTATTACTTTTTTAGAAGCCTTGTGTGTTAAGGATATTGAGAAAATTGGCCTCTCTAGAAGAATAGAGTGAGTTACAGTGAAGTACAGTATAGAAAGAGAGTTGTATGCTGAAGAACAGTCTGGTAGACTGCTCCGTATCTCTTGTTGGATGAAGATCTTGGTTTACGAATTGGAATTTATTTAAAGGTATGTCTGAAGATGTTAAATCCTGAGTTTGAGCCTCTGGTGTGAAGTTGTGAGAAAGTTGAATTCACCAGAGTAAAGCCTGCTCCTTCTAATTATTCTCTTGTGACAGGGAGAAAGTATTATGCTCTGCATTCCTCTGTAATAAAGTATTTTGCTCTGCGGTTCTAGAGGGAAGTCTGGGATAATGATAAGTGCCTACAATTGAAGTGGTTCATGTTTTGGTATTCTGCAAGCTATCTTTCTTTTATGACAGTTCAAGATAGTGAAGTTCATGTGTTCTGGTGTGAAGATCCTATTGCTAAAGTGGTTAAGGTTCGTGTGGTTGCTCTTGGTGATTATAACGTGCTTGTGGATGTCTCCTGATCATGTTCCTATCTTGACATTGGTCTGCATTAAGGAATTGAGATCATGTTTGAAGATTATTCCCAGATAAGGCAGTGTGTAGCCAGTCTTAGCCAACTTGGTTAATTAAAGTAATTGTGGATATCCTTTGAAAATCATGGAAGCATGTTGAATCATGGAAGATTGTGTTTGAGGCCTAGCTAAGGCATGTCATGATCCATATATATCTTTACTTCTTTTTCTTTGCATAATGTTGTAATAGGTCAAGACCTATTTTGTAAATGCTTGTATTGCCGACCTTGGAGATTGCTCCAATGGTTGATGATTGTAATGCCGACCTTGATGATCATTGCAAGGTTAATGAAGTGTATAAATACTCGTAGTTAAGTTGTGAAAAAGTGGTCCTTGAGTGAAGATGGAAAGATAATAAGAAAGGTCCAAAAGGCAGAGCAGAGAAGAGGTAGAGTAGAGAAGAGGCAAAGCAGAGTAGAGGCAGAGTAGACCAGAGGAATTGTTGTACTTCAATTATAGATGTAAAAAGGTGTTGATCATGGCAATGAGCCACCAGTAGGGTTTAACAACCCTTAGGGTTTAACAACCTTTATTGTAATCTTGCTAGGTTTAGGGTTGAGGTAGTGAGCCTACTAGACCTAGTTGTTCTTCATGGCAGTGAGCCTATTAGACCTAGTTGTTCTTCATGGCAGTGAGCCAATATGTTTAGGCCCGTGGAGTGACCAAGCCTGAACATCATTATTTCAAGATTACAATATATATTGAGAGCTAATCCTCTCCATGGTTTTTCCCCTCCTTGGGGTTTTCCACATAAAATCTGGTGTCTCTTGTGTTTGATGTTGTATCTGTGGTTAAGTTTCTAATTTCATGCATTCATTGTTAAATCATAATAATTGTGGATAAGTGATTGATGTTTAATTGCAGAAGTGTTTAAGTTTTTGAGACAACTGATTCACCCCCCCTCTCAGTTGTTTGGGGCATATCAATAGAGGTAGAGCCTCGTGATCAACCATGGAAGTAGAGGAAGCTGAAGGAAAATCCTCTAAGTCACTATCATCTAAATTCATTGTGGAGGAAGGAAGATGTGAGGATGAGCTAGGAGATCTTTTCTTGAAATGTAAACTTTTCTCCATTAAGAATCATGTTTCTCAAGATCTAGAATTCAATATCCTTCAACACCATCTAGGTGTCCAACAAAGATGCAGTGCCGACTCTAAGGTTCCAAGGCCCTACGTTTCTCTAAAGGAATGCATACCAATGTGGGAGAGACAAAAAGTATGAAATGACTCACAATAGGTTTCCTACTATACCAAGATTCAAAGGGAGTGATTCTCTTCAATGCCTTACATGGAACCCTATTCTAGATATGAGAAGCATAGTTGGTAGCTTTTGCCCAATATTTAGGTGCTAAAGAACAAGCATGGATCATACTGCTAGCCATCTCTTTTAGGGATCTATTTTTCCTCTATGCAACACCATTCTATTGAGGTGTGTTGGAAACTAAATTCTAAAGATCAATCCCTTAAAAATTATAGTATTGTTTGAAGTGGTGGTTCACATATTCTCTTTCATTGTCAGTCAAATAATATTGATAACCTTTCTAGATTATTTTTCTACACAAGCCTTGAACTCTAGAAATCTATCAAACATTTCACATTTTTGTTGAAGGAAGAAGACCCATGTGTATATGGAATAATCATCAATGAATGTGAGCAAGTAGCGAGCCTTTATAAAATACAAGGATGGAAATGGACCCTCTAAGTCATTGTGAACTAGCTCAAGGACTTATGAAGCCCTATAAGCCTTCCCTTTGTCTAACTTGTCCTTAGAATGTTTTCCCAAGGCACAACCTAAACAAACACCATCTAAAAAATTGATCCAAGGAAGACTTGTGACCATGTCCTATGTGATAAGATGGTGAAGGTATTGGTAGTTGAGATGGACAAACCACTCATGCCATAGTTTGTTCACAAAAACTAAATGGTTGAGAAAAGAAAGACTGAGTACTAGGTACAAAATGAGAGAAAGCATAGAGCTAAGATTGATGGTTAGCCTAACCAACTGCAAGGAGTGCATTATCTTCAAGATCCCTAAAGGTGCTAGAATCTAGAGTGAATTTGATGCAGGAGCATCTCGGGCTCTCAATCTATCCACATCAATTTGTGCATAAGCAAATTTTTGTTTTCAATTTTGTTGTGTGATGCAAATACATTGAAGTTCATTTTTTTGGTAAACCCTAACTGTTCCTGGGTGTCACTCTTCATCGGTATGACTTTATTTGTTTGGTGGGACTCTTGGTGGTGTCCCCTCGACAACCCGATGCCAAGTTGTGTATTGTTGGTGTGACCATGTGATGTCAGAGGGACTCTAAATCTAGTCCCCTCAACAACTCAATGGTAAGTTTGTGCGTAGTGCAAAGGTGGGAAGATCTATGTCAGCAGGAGTTGCTATTTCGGTGGGACTCACTTAGTTGTTCCTTCGACATTCTGATACAAGCCTTGACTCTCATCAGTGGGAGATTGGATGTCGATAGGACTATGATATTGGTCTCTTTAATGACCCGATAGGGAGTTCTATGTGTTAGTTTGGTTTATGGTGCTACATTCTTCATTGATGGGACTTTCTTTGTCAGAGGGAGTCTCTTTGTCGTCTCTTCGATATCCCGATGGAATGAAGTTGAATGCCTTGTGGTTCGACAGTTCATTTTTTGTCCTCGACAATTAACCATTGGGGAAGACCGTTCGATGGGGAAGTTGAAACTAAGTATTTTCCTTGGAGAACAGAGTAAGTGATGACAGGGGAAGGGATGTTCAGAATGGGGAAATTGGGATCAAACTGGGTGGTTCTGAAGGAAGAATTGGGGAAAAGGGCTATTGATGGAAAAGTCAAATTGGGGTCTCTATGAAATGCCCTGTAATTGAACTTTGAATGTAATTTTGCACTTTGTTGATTGAAATAAAAGGAGGATTCTTTTCTATTGCAAGTTGTATTATTGTGTGATTTTGTTGCTTGATTGACAGCCTAATAAGGCTCTTCAATCTCAACTACATCAAGTGGTATCAGAGTAGGTTTGCTCTTGGAGAAAGTGTTAGAAATTATGAAGTCTTGAAGGGAATTTGTTGTGGGTAAGAGAGCAAAAGAAAGGAGACCTGCAACTGCAGAGAACTTGCATAAAATGGCACAGAGAGGATGTGGTAGAGGAAGATGGGCATGAAGAGATGCAGACCCTATCTTGATGAAGATGTTGAGGGGTATTACTGCCTGACTAGAAGCCATTGAAATTGCATAGCGAAGAGGTCATCATGTCAAAGACGTGAGTGACGATGAAGAAGAGCAGGTTGAAGTTGAAGGAGAAGAAAAACAACCTAAACTTGATCAAGGAGAAGAGAGATTCATTAGAGCCCTAACAAGAATAAATACCAAACCTCGTTTTAAACCCCCAGACTATAGTGGTAACCTAAATTCAAATGAATTGTTGGATTGGATCATAGAGATGGAAAAGTACTTTGAAGGTACAGAAGAAGACAAGAAGGTTAAACATGCCTGTAAAAAGTTGAAAGGGCATGCATCCCTATGGTGGGATCATTTGTAGACTGATAGACAAAGAAGAGGCAAGGGGAAGATAAAGTCTTGGGACCGAATGGTAAACAAATTGAAGACAAAATTCATTCCTATAGACTATCAGATAAATTTGTTTAGAAAATTATAGAACTTGAAGCAAAGAGAATCCAGTGTCAAGGAATACACAAAAGAATTTTACCGATTGAACATTTGAGCAGACCACATAGAGAATGAGATTGAGGAATTTGCAAGGTATCTAAATGGCTTGTAGGTGTCCATACAAGATGAGATTAGATTTCTCAGACTGCAAAGTGTGGAAGAGGCTTACCAATGTGCATTGGTGGCTGAAGAGAAGTTGAATAGGAAACAACAAAACAATTAGGGGTAGAGGCAGAAATGCTCATGGCAGAGGGAAGAGCAGTGGTGGAAGAGGATATTTTGCCAAACAAGATGAAGATGGTACCTCTAAGACTCAAGAAATGGGAGGCAGAGGAAACTTTTGAGGAAGAGGCAGAGGGTTCACTGGTACATGCTACCAATGTGGTGAGATCAAGCATAGGTCTTTGAATGTCCACAATTTCAAGGTGGAAGTAAAGGAAAAGAGGCCAAAGTTCATGTAGCCCAAGCGGATGATGAAGTGGTAGAAACTTCGAAGCATGGAGAAGACCCAGAGGATGGAGAGTCTTTAATGATAAGAAAGATTTTGTTAAGTCCTGAGAAGGCAGAAACAGAATCAAATACAGAGAAGAAATTTGTTCAGGACCAAATGTAAGTCAGGCGACAAGTGTTGTAAAGTGATTGTATACAGTGGTAGCACAAGCAACATTGTCTCTGAAGAAATGGTGAGGAAGTTGAAACTGAAAAGAATGAAACATCCCAGCCTGTACAAGGTCTTGTGGTTGCAGAAGGAGCACCAATTAGTGGTAAGAGAACAATGCTTGGTTAATTTTTAGTTTGGTAATTACAAGGATGAAATACTTTGTGATGTAATGCCAAGGGATGCCTATCATATCTTGTCGGGAAGACCATGGCAAATTGATAGACAATTTGTTCATGATGGTAAGAGTAATACATATACCACTAAGAAGGATGGACAGGAAAGAAATTCCTGAAGGATCTGAAGAAGGATGGTGTTTGTTATGCATTTTTTGTCTAATCATTTCAAAATATGACTGCAAAAAAAGAAGAGAAGATGCTAGTAGAGATTTAGGAATTGGTTGATGAGAATGCTAATATAATGATGGAGTTGTCGGATGGACTACCACCAGTTAGAGAAATTAACCATTGTATGGATTTAATCCCAGGTGCAAATTTACTAAACAACACCATATAGGATGACACCTCAAGAGAATGAGGAAATAAATAGACAAGTCTAGGAGCTATTGGATTGACAAAGGGTTGATTAGGGAGAGTCTTAGTTCATGTGTTGTACCTACAATATTAGTGCCTAAGAAGGGAGGTGAATGGAGGATGTGTACAGACTCCCATGCAATTAATAAAATCACCATCAAATATAGATTCCCACTACCCAGAATGGATGATTTAATAGATTGTTTAAGTGGATCAAGATAATTCATGAAGATTGATTTAAAAAGTTGGTATCATCAAATCATAATCCATGAAGGGGATGAGTGGAAGACAACATTCAAGATGAAGGATGGATTATATGAGTGGCTGGTCATGCCATTTGGAGAGACAAATGCACCTAGTACATTCATGAGATTGATGAATCAAGTGTTGAAGCCCTATCTTGGTAAGTTTGTCATAGTTTACCTTGACGATATTTTAATTTTTAGTAAAACAAAAGAAGAACATCTAGAACCTATTAGGCTTGTCTTATAAAGATTGAAGGAAGAAAAACTAATGGTGAATTTGAAAAAGTGTACTTTCATGAAGAAGGAGTTAGTGTACTTGGGATTTGTAGTTTTAGAAGAAGGATTGAAAATGGATCCTGAAAAAGTAAAGGCTATTGTTGAATGGCCATCACTAAGGAGTACTTTTGAAGCCTATAGTTTTCATGGGCGGATGAGCTTCTATAGAAAGTTCATAAGAAATTTTAGTGGGATATGTGCTCCCATTATAGAGACAATGAAAGAAACTAGAAGAGAGTTCAAGTGGATAGTTGCAGCAAAGAAAAGTTTTCAATTGCTGAAAAATAAGGTGACAGAGTAGCCAAAATTAACGCTACCAGACTTTGGAAAAGTTTTCCAGGTGGATTGCGATGCAAGTGGAACAACAATAAGAGGAGTTCTCAGCCAAGAGGGAAGACTAATATCATACTTTAGTGAGAAGTTGAATGAAGCTAAGAGGAAGTATTATGTGTATGTCTAGGAGTTCTATGTGATTGTGCAAGCACTCAAAAAGTGGAGGCATTATTTGTTGCCAAAATAATTTGTGTTGTATACAACAATCATGCCCTGCGATTCATAAACAACCAAGGTAAGTTGAACAAGAGGCATATGAAGTGGATTGAGTTTTTACAAAGTAATTCTTTTGTGATAAAACATAGGAGTGGTAAATCCAATTGAGTTGTTGATGCACTGAGTAGGAGAACTTTATTGTTAAATGAGATGAAAGTGAATGTTGTTGGTTTTGATGCTTTGGGTGAGTTGTATGAACAAGATCCAAATTTCAAAGAAGCATGGAAAGCATGCAAGAATCTAGTGGAATTGTATCAAAATCAATGGCTGGAGTATTTTATTCAAGAGAACCTGTTGTTCAAAGGAAAGAAATTATGTATTCCTAGAGGCTCCATGAGAGAGAATCTAATTAGAGAAAAACATAGTGACGGATTGGGTGGACATTTTAGAGCAGATAAAATAATAGCTCTACTGAATGAGAGTTATTATTGGCCAGGAATGAGCATTGATGTCAAGAAGATAGTACAAAGATGTAAAATTTATCAGCATGAAAAGGGTATGAAGCAAAATATCAGACTATATCAGCCATTGCCGATTCCAGAGAGACTGTGGGAACACATTAGAATGGATTTTGTTCTGGGACTACCTTGAACTCAAAGAGGTAATGATTCAATTTTGGTGGTTGTTGATAGATTTTCAAAAATGGCTCATTTTATTCCATGTCAGAAAACTAGTAATGCTTCCCATATAGCAAATTTATTTTTCAAAGAAATAGTTCGGTTGCATGGTTTGCCAAAAAGTATCATATCTGATCAAGATACAAAGTTTGTTGGCCATTTTTGGCGCACATTGTGGAATATATTAGGCACACATTTGGGTTTCAGTTCAACCTACCATCCACAAACAGATGGTCAGACTGAAGTTGTGAACAAGAGTTTGGGTAATCGCCTTTGATGTTTGATTGGAGACAAACCAAAACAATGGGATTTGTTGTTGCCACAAGCAGAGTTTGCCTATAACAATTCAGTTAATAGGAGTATTGGGAAAAGTCCATTAAATGTGGTGTATGGTTTCATCCCTAGGGGCATAGACAAACTTAGAGATAGTTCAAACCTAGTAAGAACAAGTGCTATGGTGGAGAATTTTGTAGAATATATCAAAGATTTGCATAAAGAGGTGAAAGAAAAATTAGATAAGAGTACAACCAAGTACAAGGAATCTATTGATTGTCATAGGAGAGGGTAAGAATTTTAGATTGGAGAATTGGTCTGGGTTCATTTGAGGAAGGAAAGGTTTCCACATGGAACCTATAACAAGTTGAAATGGTTGAAAATAGGTCCTTGTCAGATCCTACATAAGTTTTCAGCCAATGCTTATGAAGTTGAACTTCTACAGCATGTAGATATATCTCCTATCTTCAATGTCAGTGATATGTACAAACATTTTGAAGGGGAGACAAGTACTCAACCACATTTTCCTACAAATATCATGAATAATATAGATTGGGTGAAGCAGCTACCTGAGAAGCAAACTGAAGAAGTAGATGAGATCATTGATTCCAGGGTTGCAAAGAAAACACGTGGTAAAGAGTACATGGATTACTTGGTTCGTTGGAAGGGAAAATCAATGGATGAATCATCTTGGTTGAAGGCCCATGAATTGGCTCAATTTGGAATATCGGTTCCAAATTGGCCTCAATGTTCCTAAGTCTCCACTCATTGAACATTTCTCCTTCCCAGGATGTTTGATGCAGGAGCATCTCAGGGTCTCAAGCTATCCACATCAATTTGTACATAAGCAAATTTTGGTTTTCAATTTTGTTGCGTGATGCAGATACATTGAAGTTCTTTTTTTTTTGTTAACCCTAGCCATTGGTGGTGATGCAGAGGAAACGCAACAGAAGCTTACAAATGGGAAGGAGGAGTCATTAACACAACCAGCATGTTAAAATCCTAGACATGCAGTATGTAATACCTATCGGCTTATCATCATCATCATATTTCTTGCTAACACAGACAGCATCATCATATTTCGAAGAGGCATGAAATATCCTCCTGCTAACTACTGTTCACTTTCTTATCACCTTTCCCCTTTCGCCTGTCAGCAGCATCATGATACTCGACGAACACAATTATCCTCCTGATGATCACTATTCACTTAGCGCCAAACTCTATCGGCAGCATCATGATGTTTAGCATCATCTTCACCCTTCGTCAGTAGGATATGAAATATCTGGTTCCTCTCATATATCTTGATGACGATATTCCTTATGCACCTTTTCTTCGATGCTTACGTCACCCTGATATCGACCTTCTTTAAACAAACAACATCAGGATATGACTTATCAGGTCATATTGAAACATCCTGATGATGTTAACCAAACTTTATGCCGATGACTTACGCCGATGCTAAAACACTTAGCGACAGTAGGATAAACTTGCCTAGGGTGATATTCGCAATATCCTGATGACGATGACGTCACTTGCACCCGATGATGATGTCAATGCACTTGATGATGATGTCAACAGGATATAAGACACTTATATCCTCCACAACCTGATAATGAATATCCGGTGATCTTTTCAATATCCTGATGATGACCTTTCCGGTCCTTAGCCAAAAAGTGAACTTTCACTTCTGCATGGGATAGCGATATGCGGACGATGGATACACACGAAAGATGATCCTGACGATGATATACACACTGAGTATATATCCAACCTATATCATCCTGATGCACTTGAAACATGCAATTTTTTGCCAACTTCAGAACCTGATCCTGATAGTGATATACTCGTAGATGATGATACGATTCACTCCGTCTGGAAAAGCACATGCAGATCCGTGTATATCCGTCAGCTGCATGCAAACTCACAGAACCGCACAATTTCACAAAGAAAACATGATGATCGGGCCGGATCACCTTCAGATCAAAACTTAACAGTTTATCTTCCTAAACCCTAGCACATGAGGATGCTAGGTTGATTCATAGCATGCTACCAATCGATCTCCCACACAATGAAATGCATAAACAGAAAACTAAAATACAACCTAAACTAACATGCATGACCATTCCACCGATTCACAGAATCAACCGGTGGAAGGGTTGAAAGAATCCATTAACCTGTAATCAGAACAGAAATCAAAACATAAACAGCAGATAAACTGGGTAATGCAATTGATGAGATCTTATTTAGATGAAACACAAATGTCCTGTTTCTACAATACTATCGAACAACAATGTTTCACAATGTCTGGCCTGATCTCTGGATCTCACTCAATCACCAGTACAACATAACATACTACTACTCTCTGATCTCAAACCCTAACTGATCTAAGTTATTTATAGCAATATCCTACGAGTACTACCAACTCGATTCCCAGCAGCTGGGAGCTTCCAAGCAGCTGGGAGAGGACAGCTCAGACAACCTGATAACAAACTCTAACTACCTGCACATTCTCCTAGGCTGATCTAATACATATGCATTGGTCCAATGGACCTTATTACATTATGAAGTCAAACATTCTAAAAATAGACTAATGTCCTGTCATGCGGACAATGAACCTATATCCTGTCTTGTAGGGGTGCTCCTGCACCAGGTGGGTGTCACTCTTCATTGGTATGACTTTATGTGTTCGGTGTGACTCTTGGTGGTTTCCCCTCGATAACCTGATGCCAAGTAGTGTATCATCGGTGTGACCATGTGACGTCGAAGGGACTCTAAATCTAGTCCCCTCGAAAACCTAATGGTAATTTTGTGCGCAGTGCAAAGGAAAGAAGATCTATGTCAGCGAGACTCACTTAGCTATTCCTTTAACATTCTGATACAAGCCTTGACTCTCATCAGCGGGAGATTGGATGTCGACAAGACTATGATCTCAGTCTCTTTGACGAGCCGATAGGGAGTTCTATATGTTGGTTTGGTTTATGGTGCTACATTCTTCACTGATGGGACTTTCTTTGTTAGAGGGAGTCTCTTTGTCGTCTCTTCGATATCCCAGTGGAATGAAGTTGAATGCCTTCTAGTTCGATAGTTCATTTTTGGTCCTCAACAGTTAACTGTTGGGGAAGACCGTTCAATGGGGAAGTTGAAATGAATTATTTTCCTTGGAGAACAAAGTAAGTGACAATAGAGGAAGGGATGTTCAGAACAGGGAAATTGGGATCAGACTGGGTGGTTCTAAAGGAAGAATTGGGGAAAAGGGCTGTTGATGGAAAAGTCAAATTGGGGTCTCTGTGAAATGCCTTGTAATTGAACTCTAAATGTAATTTTGCACTTTGTTGATTGAAATAAAAGGAGGATTATTTTCTATTGCAAGTTGTATTATTGTGTGATTTTGTTTCTTGATTAATAGCCTGATAAGGCTCTTCAATCTCGACTACGTCAAAATTTGACCTTTTTGTCATTCTAGGTGATCTAGTAGATAGAGAGAAGGTTGGTTAACAAGTGAGGCACACATAGAACATCCTCAAATGTACTAGCACCAACATCAACTGATCCCTTTCTAATGACATCCACTGGAGAATCATCTCCAATGATAATACGAGGCACAAAACAAGGATCCAACAAATAAAATTGTTCTCTATCAAACCCCATATGATGCAAGGTAGTTGAGTCTAGAATCCACTATTGAGAAGAAAATGTAGAAGCAACAAGTGTGGTTGCTTTCCCTTTACCTAATTTTGAAGGAGTGGAGGATTTCTAACCAATAGAGGAGTGTAGATTAATGTTATTCTTTTTCAAAGATGTTTCATCTCATCGATCTGCTTTCCATGACATGAATATTCCTCATGGCCAACCTTCTTATAGTAGTTGCAAGTTGGCATTTCCTTCTTTTGTGAGTTCCCCTTGGATGAAGAGGATTTAGAGTCTACTTTAGGGACAAATGAGGATTGTGCCTAATCTTTATGTGACTTCTTCTTAGACTTCTATTACTTATTAGATTGACCTGACTCTTTCTATCCCTTTGGTTGACTAGCAAATAAATCCTGAGACTATGATGGCTTTAGGAGACCCATGGAAAGTAGTTTTCCCTATTCATGCATTAACATCTTAGATAAATAAGCAAATTATGGCATAATGTATGTGGCACCCATAGTCAACCTATGAGTATGAAAGCTAGAAATAAAAGTTGTATATTCAGGACCAAGTTTCTTCAATGTATTGAATACAAGCTATATGTCCTTTTTCTCGATGCCACATGCATTACATTATGCTCCAAAATTATTAACCTTTGTGATGTAGTCCTAGATGTTGTCAAATAATTTTGGATCAAGGCTCGTCTATTCATTGTCAATCTGATAGCCTCGTACTTCATCAATTTTACCATAAAAATATTTTAGTTTTTCCCAAGCATTGTGTGAATTTGTATAAAATTAAATCTAAAACATTAGATCAAGAGAAATGAAGCAATGAATACACCCAAGTGATTTTGTATGTTCAAGCATTCATTTTATGTTTTCCTCATCATCATTAGGTTCATCTAACTTTTTTTCAACATGGTGTATAACTTTGTTGTATTAAGGTGTTTCATGTATTTTGATGCCATGTTGAGTAGTTGTATGGTGTTAGCAATGAAAACTCAAAGTGACCCATTGTGAAGGAAAAACAAAGCACAAGAAGAAAGAAAAGATATGCCACAATCATAAAAACACACAAAGAGACCCCCCAAATCACTCAATCAAAGAACCCTCCAAGAAAATATGATTTAGCACTTTATATTTAGTGTGTTTACAATTTCCACCAACAATAAATGTAAAGTGGACTTGACTTATGTAACATGCTACCTCACACATTACTCAAAATATCCATAATTAACCATCTTAACTAAGATTAAGAAAGCATCATGGTTAACATAATCATAGTTAAACAAGAATGAATTAATTTCATCATAATAATTAAGAATATTATTCTTTTCCAGAATTTAACAAAACTTAGATTTACAATATCCAATGATACCTCATTAGTGAATGATCTTCACTATATATGTACAAAGCTATGCTCAAGGCATCAATATAGAAATATACATAATAACTGACTATCAAGTCATGTAAATAAAACCACTGCATCTGGAACTTGGACATCTGTCTTCATAAGTATCAACTTGTCTCCTGCTTGGGAAGGAGAGCATCATCCGAGTGCTTTTCCTCCAACCACAGACTGGTGGTCCCTCACACAACTTCCTACCTGGAAGCGACCCTACCCTTCACAAAAGGTATAGATATAAGGAACCATTAGGTTTGCCATCTGAGTATCTGGTGTTGTGTCCTTCATAATGCCTCACGGTCACACAACTATAGATCCACTCTAACTATTTATGACACTACTAGAGACATTATGCCATCTAGAGCACTGTGGACCAACAATGCATGCAGATACAGATTCATTACTTTGGCCAAATATTTTCATACATAAACATTTCGCAATGAATGTTGTCATATGTCCATCACCTCAACTCAACTTAGAAGTTGTCTCATCCTACAGTATTCATAACTCAACCCTTTTAGGTCTAGAAAATATAGGTTCAATTCATACTCAGTCCAATACTAGGATAGTCGACTCCTATTATCGAAGTACCTTCAGTTACGTTATTTACGCAATTTGGAACCTATGACTCCATGTCACTCAGTTCCCTTCTTATCAATGATAATAGCTGAAATAGGTTTCCCACTTATGACCTTCTATGTTTACGGCTTCATGTTTACCTTATCATAGGGTTTACATTCAATTCAAGTCATTTAAGACCTGTACCCTTAGGGTTTAGTTTATCGGCCTTATTAAAATACCCTATCTCAAGTATCTTACACTTCATTCATGAAGTAAGGCCATTCGAAAAGGCATGGATATCATTTATGATAAATGCAAAAGTTTCATACTATCCATAGAATACATTCACATAAGTAAATAATACTTCGGCATGCACATAAAGCTACCCACAAAATAATTCCATTTACCTTTTATCCATTTTTTACCTCTTCCAAAAGGAGTCAACAAATACTTTTAAATACAAAAGAGGCTTCATAGTTATCATAATGACTATCATTATTACTTAAATATTGTTATCAACAATCTTCTTGGCTAACTTATACGTGCTTAGTGCACAACCAAGGATAAAGATTAATGATATTGTAATCAAGGCTCAAATGAGGCTCTCAGTCTACTCCAAGATAGATCTCATAATACTCATTACAACCATAATAGTTTAATATGTTCACAATAGTGAGCACAGTTGAATCATAAGGTAATAAAGAAATTTCTTAAGAACGAAAGAAACAAATTTGAACCCTTGCCATACTGGCACTCAAGTTTCTTGCATGCACTACAATACATAGGGTCGGCCTTATGGCCTCGACCAACTTATCATCAAACAATGCTTATAGACTTTTCTGTGCAGTTGTAGAAATGGCCTTGAGGGCCTTAAAAGTTAACCCACAATACCTGTGGTGTCGTGGTGTTCTCCTAGCTATGGCTACGAAAGAACCATGGTTAAAACTTAGTTTTCTCTACATGAATGTCTCAATTCAATCATAGCATTATTTATGGAGTTTCAAATATTAACACAACATTATCTATAGCAGTGTTTACACATAGTAATACATACAGTGTGGTTCACACATAGCCATTCTTACAGTCGCGAAGGCCTTTTTTGATAGCATAGTAAACTAACAACTAAAATGCCATGTCAATACAGTCAACCACAATAAATAATAATACTATCAGACTTCATACCTGATATCATTGAGAATCGGCCTATCAAGGGTCTCTTTGGTTGCCCTTCGATAGCTCTACTCAAGCTCACAGGTGTTCTTCACTTAGCTACTACTGTAGCAAGCATTCTCTATAGAAAACTTTGGCTCCTTATCACCTGTTCTTACTCTCTCCCCAAGCACATCCCCCAAAAAACACATCAATAACAAAGGCTTTTTTGTCCACTTTTGCATGTATCACATGCAACATACCCCGCCACCTTTTTAGGTCCACATAGGGTAAGAACTCCAAAACTAACTTCGCCACCCACGGGCTGTTGGAACTCCAACAATCCACTATCTTCCATATCATAGAGTGGTAGCGTTGATAAGTTCCACATCGTCCTCCACTCACCCCACACCTCATGGGTGGTGGTCGACCTAGCAATATAAATTATCTATGTTATTAATAATAAAGGTGCCCAATTATGAGGGCTAGCTACAGTATATAGTTTCTCTTGCATCAATAAGATGTTTGAAGGTAAGCAAAAATAATCTAAAATATCATTAAATGACAACATCATCAAAAGGGTGGCACCATCAAATCACGACTTTGGGGTCAAGTACCACTCCTTCGTCTTCGCCATGCATAATAATAATAATAATAGTCACAAGATTCTAGTAAGGAATGGGATAAGCGAATATTTGACAACTCAACGAGATCACCCATCGACTAGAAACAACATTCTAATAACATCGTTAAGTTTAATCAACAGAAGAGATGTTGAGATATCTCTCCCTGCCAAGATGACATTGAAAGAAGGGTGAGTGCGAGATCACGATGGGCCAAACAGTGGCAATAGAGAACAAACTTGCTGGATGAAAAAGTACAAACATTTAGACTAATATTTAGATTTGGATGGAAAGGGTGAAAATATTTCTAGCTCAAATATGGATTCCCTCCAAAAATGCCTTGGGATTACCTCATATTTAGGCAAGTGGGAGTCCCAAAACTTGCCAATGAAACTTGCAAAACCACCCATTTAGTGTTATCCTGAAATTTTTCACAATTTCATCATTGAAGCTGATAGACTTTTTTGTAACTAAATTTAATCAATTGAAAATGGTTTATAGAGGAAGATATTAAGATTCTAAAAATATTATATACACCTCATAATAATTTTAATAGGTAATTATTATTAATTTTCTACATACGCTATGTCTGATTTCCTGATTGATATATATATTAAAAAACATCCATAACTTTAAACATATTAATCCTTTTTTAAATCCAAAAGATACGTCACATTCTAGGATTTATTGGGTATACATTAAAATTTAAAATTTTTTATTTTCATATATTTTTGACCAAGTTAGGTTGGCTAGAAAATTACTTTTTAATATTTTAAAAAAGTCACAATAAAATATTCATAAATAATTATATGTTTACTTAAAAATTCATAAAAATGTGTGTCACATCCACTCATGTGTCCTTTACTTAAATCCAAATCATGGAGGAAAAATATTTTCTTTTTCTCATACTTAGGTTGGCCAGAATGACACATACTTTTTATGTTTTTATGAAAATTTTAGTAGTTCTTCATTGAAATATCCAATTTTCACCAAACTATTTTTAAAATTTTCAAAAAAAAAGTAGTAACCCATAAACTACATTCAATTTGTTACAACTTTTATTACTATCTTATTTCTAGATTGTGTAGATAACTCATTCAATTTCTAACATGAATTTACTTAAGTCTATTTTTCACATTTACATTGCCACATAGGGGTAGTGTTTGGCCCATCATGATCTTGGACTCACCCAAAAATGGAAAACAACTAATCCGGTAAGACAAACTCACTCATCCTGCAAGGATTCTTAAGGACTAGCTTCAATACTCATATGGTAAATCTAATCTCTTTCAGACATCTATCTCCTCCTCTTGGATGATACTCTCCTTTTGTTCTTGGAGGAAGATTCTTTCCTGATACACCCACAACCAATTATCCATGATTAGTGTATCATCATTGATTTGCAAATCAAAGTAATAAAATAATCATAAGAACATGTAATCTCATGTTTATTTAACATTAGTCAATAATCCCATAATCAACAATTAAATTAGATATTTCCTCAACATCTAATCATTAAATTATGGTTAATCATCCTGATTACCACACAAAAATAAGATTAAGCTAAATCATAAGTTAGGGATGTAATAACTTCAACGCTTTTAAAAATTCTCAAAAAGTAATAATATATTGAAGGTAAAATTATGAAGAAAAATCAAGTGAAACAAATAGCACCACTACAAAATACACAAAAAATAATACAATTTTTAAAAAATAACCACCTCAATCTGAGATTATATGTGAAAGTTATGAGCCTTTGAAGTTCCCAAAATGAGAAATGTGTAGTGTCCCCTGAGAGAATCTGTAAATTCTATAAAATCTATGCATCAAAATTATAAACCATCTACACCAACACTTAGAGCACAAAAAATATCCCAAATAAAAAAAAAAGTTTCTCAGAAAAAGGAGGTCGTGAGTCCAAGATACGGCCTTTAGAAGTTGAACTGCAAAATCCAAATTAACGCTGACAGAGAGGTGGGATAAGTTTGAAAATCCTCCTATTGATAAATTTGGTGGAATTGCCACTATATTTAGAGGTTATACCAACTTTATACGTCATGATTTAGATTTAGATATGTACCAATTTGGAGGGTCTCCAGATTAAAAAGGAATTACTTCTATGTAACATCCCCCATCTAGCCCATTGGATAAGTGGACATGAATTAGCCTATGACCAGACTCCCGTAGGCTAATGGATATGTTTAGGGGGTCATTTCAGGGGACTTACTATATATAGTAAGTCAGGAGCCAAGCATTTGCTATTTATGGCAGGGCAGTGTGGATGGTCATGGCATAGGAATTCATGTTATTTAAGGGCCCAAGGTATTATAAGTCAATATATAAGTTAAATTAAATATTTAACTTATACTATTCAAAAGTTAAGTTACTTTAAGTCATAAAGTAATATTGCTTTATAAAACTAAGTTATGACTTAAAGTTGGGCTACTAGGAGATGGGCGCCCCTCATGGAGAAACAAGGGGATTTTTTATAAATTAAAAATAATAAAAAACTCTCATCTTGGGCGTTGGGCTTGGGAGAGCAACAAAAAGGCAAAAAGTGCTCTCATTTGGATATGCAAAGATTATGGATTTTTGCTCTCTTTATGAGTTTAGTGTGCTTTGGCTTTGGAGCTTGGCTCTAGGGTTTTAGTTGGTTGTGTTGGGACAAAAACCCCAGCATTGGTCCCTTTCCTCGTGCGTGAAAGAATGTATCAGGAGAGGATTTGTGGAGGCTTCATCCAGAGGTCTCATTTGTGCTTCAGTGGATTTGTTTTGGATAGATTTGAGCATGAAAATAGAGTTATTTGTTGAAGAATAAATGTGCAGCCATTAGCAATCAGTTGGAGGACAGATTTAAGCATTTTGGAAGAGTTTTTTGCAAACTTTGTCAACCATTAGCAGGCCATACCTTTTCTGCAGTGGGTTGTACTATTCTAGAGGAGGTTTTGAGTATTTTGTGAAGTCTAAGACACTCATTGATAGCTGTTTGGAATTCCCAGCTTCTACCATCAATTTCAGACCAGATTGAAGAGTTTTTGGGAGCTATTCTATATTGTCGTTGCTACTAAAAGCTTCCAGGCAGGCCGTACATATTGAGGAAGGACGCGGGTTTGTGGGAACTCATTTCTACTATCTTTTGCAACATCTAAAACCTTCATTCTTGGAGTTGGGATCTATTTTGCTGCTGCAGCTCAGTATTCTATGGAGAAACTTCATCTGTATACATTTCTTAATGATTTTCTATGGCCATGTAACTGGTGCATTTATAGCAATAAAATGAAGTTGTAGTTTTCCATATGGGTATGTCTCTGTAATTAGTTTTACCACTTTCTATGATCTGGGTCTTTATCCATTTGTGCAAATTCATTATATATTTTCTGGGTTTTTGTTATTTGCTTCATTTCCTATGTATTTCATGCAAAAATGCACATGCAAGCAAAACCCATAAAACCTGAAATAGTAAAAAAAAAATAGAGAAAAAACATAAACATGTTGGCAAGAGACACTACATGGATTCATGGTTGTTGTCATTGATGGCAACAAAGGTCATCCCACATATCCGCAAGTCATAATGTGTCTCTACCGGAAGTCAGAATAAAGAATGTTGTGGTCCGGTGAAGAAGAACAGAGCATGTGGCAAGGTCCGACAGATTGGTCCGGACCTCTCAGAGGAAATGTCTTGGTGCAGTGCGGATTTGGGGAAGTCAAGAGGACTACCTTTAGTGGTATATTCCAAGGATTTAGCCTCCGGTGATGGACAAGGAAAAAGATATGAATGGTTGAGTACCGGATTTCTGAGAGACAGTGAAAACAGAGGAAGAACTGACTGGCAGAGTATCAGACTGCTTTCCGGATGTGTTACTGTTGATGACAGAGGTTGTGAAGGCATGAATCATGTTTGGCCGACATGATTAATGATATCTACAAGTATATGCTTGATCCGCATTGCTTGGTGAGGAAGGATTCAGCCGACAGAATGAGAGTTTGTAAGAAACTAGACTGTTCCGGATGCCGACTAGAAAGGTGATGAAATTACTTGTGCGGATATATATAGAGGATGGATTTAGTTGTGAAATGGGTGTAAGTGTGGAGATAAATGCGAATAAGTCCAGAGAAAGAGCAGAGATAGCAAAAAGGATCCGGTATGTGAAAGATAGCAGAATAAAGAACAGAGGAAAGATGAAGTGCAGCAGATCAGTGTACTGAGCCTAACCGGAACTGAACTCCAGCATATGCAGATGCTTCCAATCAGTTCAAGACTGTGATTCTCATCACTTTGTAGACAGTGTGTCTTCTTGTAGGCAGTGGGCCTCTTATGAGCAGTGTGCTCGGGCAGTGAGCCCTAATTGGCAAGTGCCATTTTTGTAATTTCCTATTCTTCTAACAGAGAATAATTCTTGGGTTAATCACCCCGTGGTTTTCTCCCTTAACAGGGTTTCCACGTCAAAAATACTGTGTCATGTGTTTCTTATTTCATGGTTAATGTTTTTGTGTTTGATTTTATGCTGCATCAATTAAAAGGAAAGCTCAATAAGGGAAATAATTATGATAACTGATTCACCCCCCCCTCTCAGTTATCAACAATTGGTATCAGAGCCAAGTTCCTCCTAATAGAGCCTAACAGCTTGAGGAAGATCTGGGATTTCAAATGGATGCATATGGTTTAAGGGAGCAACTCAAGACTGCCCTTGAGGATCTTGAACAATCAAATTCTGAAGTCAGTGAATTAAAGGAAAGACTCAAACAGGCTGATGAATTCATGAGAGAATTAAAAGACAAATTAAGTCTCTCTATGAAAAAGAGAAAGGAGCTGCTTCAACAGTTGGCAAGACAAAGTGAAGAAAGCAATACAAATGAAGAATTGACTGAGCAAACCAAGTTAAGTGAAAAGCTATCAAAAGAAGTCATTATGTTAAGACATGAAATGGAATCAGGAACTATAAAGTTTACTCAAGAGATTGAAGAAAAAAGAAAGGCTGAAGACAATCTAAGACAATCTCTTAAAGAAAAATCAGAAGAATGCCACCAGATGGACAGGATTATCAGACATCTTGAATCTGATCTTGAAGATGCCAAAGATAATGAAGGAAAACTTGAGGATCAAATTACCTCTCTCAAAAGAGACCTTCAAACAGCAAACGAATATAAAGAGAAATTCAAGATAAGTTCTGCTCAACTTGAAGTTCTTCTTGGAAGTCAAAAGAGGACAGATGACAAGTATGGCTTGGGATATGAGAAAGGAGAAAGCTCCGGATCTGGTCAGAAGAATCTTGGATCAGAAAATCCAAGGAGCAGGCCTAGAAGACCTCCGGTAAGACAGCCAAATGCTCAAAGATATCCATCCTTCAATGGATACTGCCACAACTGCAACCACTTTGGCCACAAAGCTAATCAGTGCAGAATGAGAATGAATCAGAATAATTCATCCTTCTCCGGACAGTGCTTCAACTGCAAAAGGTATGGACACAAATCCCATGAATGCAGAATTATGCAAGTAAACAAATCATTCAAAGGTAGATGCTTCACATGCAATAGAATAGGTCATATGGCTAATCAATGCAGATCAAGAGGATATCAGTCAAATATGCAAAGAAATGTTATTTGCCAAATCTGCAATAGGTCCGGTCATAATGCTAAAGTCTGCAGAAACAAGAATCAGGACAAAAGAGGTCCGGTGTATAATCAGAATCAAGACAAGGGTAAACAAAAGATGAATGCTGATGAGGTTAGGAATCAGATGAGCAAGATTTGGGTGAAGAAAAGTTCAGAGAATGTAGAGGTTGGATCCGCACCAGACTCTGGTGCTGATATTTCTTCCGGAAATTAAAAGTGAGCTCAGGCTCAGGGGGAGACTCAAAGAAAATCTTGTTCCCCCAGCCAAACAAGTGGTGCCGGATGTGGCACAAGATGCGGATCAAAGGGTTTGTAGATATGAGTCTTGAGATACTTCAGTCAAGTTTTCAGAGGTCCGCATGAAGTTATGAAGAAGCTGTGATCGATCAAATAAGACCTGTTCAGGGAGATGCTCCGGTATGATAAAGGATTACAAAAAGGTCCGGAAAGATCCAGAAATGCACTATCTTGTTCTGCGGATTGGACAGAGTGTTTGAGATGATCTTGTAATATGCTACCTCGATTTATTCATGATTGAAAGATCCGGATGATATCCACAGATCAGGACTAATCCGGGATACTCCAAGCTATCCAGACAAGGCAAACCGGAATGATGTAGGTGAAGCATTTATTGCAGATAGGTATTAGGGTTCGCGGAGCAATTTAAGGGATTTCTCAAAGGTCATTTGCTCATTCTGCACTCGAGAAGAAGCAAAAAGTGGAGCTCTGCAACAAGGTTCTTCAAGCACACCAAGGATCTCCTGCCGAAGCTATTGGATAAAGAAATCAATCCAACCACTTCGTGCAAACCGAAGGCGCATAAGGTATTCTCCGTTTTTCATTACCTCACTGCAAATCTTTGAAGAATGGCTACTCCAAACATAGTTAAGATCTCTGATAGACCTCGCCCCTCATTCAAGAAACATCCCTACAAATCATTGGAGGTAGACCCACTAGGAGCCTTCTCTAGTGTTCCTCACGGAGTTTTACACACCGAAGACATTAGGGTTTACATACATGCAAACATTGAGGAATTTGGGGAATTCAAATTAAGAGACCTCTATCACAAGTAGCTGATTGACAATGCTTTTGAGCTTAAACCAGAGTATAAGGATATTCAGAAGAAACAATTTGAGCAATTTATTCATTTCCCCTGTTTTGAAGAGGATGAATGGGTCCGGTATGTGCTAAGCAGGATGCATGACAACTTTCTATGGCTAGATAGACCCTGCAAGATCACAAAAGAGGCAATTAGAACAGTAACTGGCCTATACTCTTCCGGAGGAGTACCTATCCTCAAATCTGTCAAGAACAACATTGTAACTGAGGCCACCGGATCAAAATTTGACAAAAGGGCAATGACCATTGAAGACATCTCCGATCCGGATATCAAATATGCATCAATGATAATAGGATACAAGATCTACCACTCCAGCAGGGAGAATTCTGTATCCGGAACTGCAGTATACACTGCCTATGAGATGCTAAGAAAGAATGCAGAGTATGATCTCTGCGAACTACTGCTAAGCCAATTAATGGAAAATATACAGAAAATCAAGAAGGATAAGAAGAATTCCTTTAAGTATGGTACTCTGATTGTATGTCTATTCTTCTACTTCATGAATGAGCTACCCGGAACAAGTGGATGGGTATGGCAGAATGACAAACCTGTTGCAATCCAGATAAGAGACTACTTGCATGGACTTGGGGATGCAAAAGCGAGAAATTCAGCTCTATGGGGATACTTCAAAAACTTTCAGAGCATGATGCAAGCAAGAGAGAATTCCCCAGTCTCTCATTGAGAAATACAAGGACTCAGTGTGCTTTATGGTTGACACTGATCAGTGCCTAATGGAGGCAGTAGAGCCAAGGACTGTCTGGATCATGCCCATGGGGTATGAAGTTGATGAACAGATAGTGGAGCTGCATGTTCAACACATGCTAAGTCAGCCCAAAGATCCTAAGGCAGAAAGGTTTGGAACCTTTGAGGAGTTGAGTGTAAAATTACATGTAGAACTCAGGGAACCTGAGATTAAAAGAAAGGTAAGAAAAGAAGTAGAGCACATTGCTCAAGGCCTAGGTATCTCAAAGGAGGCACTTGATGCCAGCCGGGAAAAGAGGAGGAAGGTCGAGGAAGAAGAGAAAAGCAAAGAAAGTGCTCCGGTTGGAGCTCCCACCCGGACCAGATCAACAAAGAGATCTGCACCTCCCTCAACCAAAAGTTCAAAACCGGAAGTCCAGGCATCCGGTAAGAGATCCAAGACAAAAGCCACAAGGGCTTATGAAAGCCAAAAGGATGAAGAGGAAACAGAATCAGATGAGGGAGTAAGAGAAGTAAAGAAACAGAAAAAGAAAGGATCCGGTAAGCCCTCCACAGGCCAAGGCAAGGATGAAATGGCAGAGGTATCTGTTGAGAAGCCCACTCTGTCTCTAGAGAGCATAATCAAGTCGGTCACGGTGGATGGAAACCTTCAACCAATGACTGAATCCTATGATGACTTCAGTGAGGCAGACCAAAAGACTCTGCAGGAAGCCACAGTTAAATATCTGAACATATACAATAAGGCTTTCATTGAGATCATATCTCTTATTCCTAAAAGCCTAGAGAAGGAAATGGAAGTAAGAAAGAATAATGCTCATGCTAAAGATCTTGAGATCCGGGAGCAGATAGCTATTCAGCTATATCCACAAATTGATCCCAAGACAATGAACATTATCTTCAAGGACTGCAAAGATGAGTTCAGAAGCAAAGCCAGGATGAATCAACTCATGCTTGGTGAGACTGACAAAGTGGCCCAAGAAACAGAAGAGATCCTCCGGAAGGCCTTCAAAAGGTTCAATCTTCCTGTTGTAGAGGACTTAGGTGCAGAAACAACTGCTGATTTGGAATCTTCTGTTCCGGAAGAAGTGAGCCCTGAACAGACAAGTGAGGACTTGGGACCCTCTGCTCCAGAAGAAGTGGCCCATGAACAAGTTAGCATCTCTCCTCCGGTTTCCCCTACAGTCTCCGGATCCAAAGAAGAAGAGCAATTACAGGAGAAGGAAGCAGTGGTGAAAGACAAAGAGGTTGACAGTTCTAAGACTGCAGAAGAGAAGAAACGTCTGTCTCCGGCAAGAGACACTGCACAAACTGTTCAACAATTTTTGAGCAAAGAAACTCTAGAGATTGATGAACCGGAGCTTCTAAAAGGCCCATTTGATTTTGACTCTCTCTCTCCGGTACAAACAATGAAGATAGCTTCATTTGCAAATGCCAAGGCAAATGAAAAGCTCCTGAAGTCTCATATGGAAGACTGTGAGTTGATAGAGGCTGCTTCCGGAGTACTTGTGAAGATCATGCCATCAATCCAAATAGATCCGACAGCCTCCACTTCCGGTAATCTAAAAACCTTAGTCAGCAGTGTTGATACACATTTTGACTCTCTAGAAAAATCAGCTGAAGAAAAGGTCCGGAAGGAATTTTTGGATAAGAGATTTTCAGAGATATTAGAATTAATTTCTAAAGATAGGAAGATTGTAAGCATTGGAATAAAGAGCTTAGAGAATGCTCTTAAGGATGGCGGTGATATCTATAAATTTTGTATATCCTGGTCAAAGGCAACAGCAGCATTTGACAAGAAAATAAAAGAGGAACAGGATAAGCTACAAAGCTTATCTCAAAGTTTTGATCCTCTCTCTTCCTCTATAATAAATCAAGAATGTCAGACTATTGCAGTCTTGAACGAAATAAAGAATCTTGAGAAGGAAAGGAAGAACATCACCAACCGGATGGGAGAACTTAGAAGGATTATAATCCCTAAGTTGGAAACCATGCATGAGGCCATCAGTGATGCTCAGACCACCGCCCAAACAAAAGATCCGACAGATCTCAAGCGGGCAGAAGCGTTTGCATTTTTGTTAAGTGGTCACATTTCAATTTTGGACAGAATGAAGCAAAGTTGGGCTACCGAAATGATTCAATTACAGACATCCTTTGCAGACATTCTTCAATATATGTGAGTATGTAAATATGCGGCTAAGTATAAGAAATTTTTGAAAATTTTGATATGCGGACCCTACCCTTTGCCATTGATGTCAAAGGGGGAGTGAGGAGCAGTGAAAAATGAGGAATCCAACTAAGGGGGAGTTCCGGAAATTGTATATAAAGACAGAGCATCAGCAAAGGGGGAGCATAGTGAAAACACTTAGTCATTTTTCACTAAGTGTTGCCATCAATGCCAAAGGGGGAGATTGTTGGCAAGAGACACTACATGGATTCATGGTTGTTGTCATTGATGGAAACAAAGGTCATCCCACATATCCGCAAGTCATAATGTGTCTCTACCAGAAGTCAGAATAAAGAATGTTGTGGTCCGGTGAAGAAGAACAGAGCATGTGGCAAGGTCCGACAGATTGGTCCGGACCTCTCAGAGGAAATGTCTTGGTGCAGTGCGGATTTGGGGAAGTCAAGAGGACTACCTTTAGTGGTATATTCCAAGGATTTAGCCTCCGGTGATGGACAAGGAAAAAGATATGAATGGTTGAGTACCGGATTTCTGAGAGACAGTGAAAACAGAGGAAGAACTGACTGGCAGAGTATCAGACTGCTTTCCGGATGTGTTACTGTTGATGACAGAGGTTGTGAAGGCATGAATCATGTTTGGCCGACATGATTAATGATATCTACAAGTATATGCTTGATCCGCATTGCTTGGTGAGGAAGGATTCAGCCGACAGAATGAGAGTTTGTAAGAAACTAGACTGTTCCGGATGCCGACTAGAAAGGTGATGAAATTACTTGTGCGGATATATATAGAGGATGGATTTAGTTGTGAAATGGGTGTAAGTGTGGAGATAAATGTGAATAAGTCCAGAGAAAGAGCAGAGATAGCAAAAAGGATCCGGTATGTGAAAGATAGCAGAATAAAGAACAGAGGAAAGATGAAGTGCAGCAGATCAGTGTACTGAGCCTAACCGGAACTGAACTCCAGCATATGCAGATGCTTCCAATCAGTTCAAGACTGTGATTCTCATCACTTTGTAGACAGTGTGTCTTCTTGTAGGCAGTGGGCCTCTTGTGAGCAGTGTGCTCGGGCAGTGAGCCCTAATTGGCAAGTGCCATTTTTGTAATTTCCTATTCTTCTAACAGAGAATAATTCTTGGGTTAATCACCCCATGGTTTTCTCCCTTAATAGGGTTTCCACGTCAAAAATACTGTGTCATGTGTTTCTTATTTCATGGTTAATGTTTTTTTGTTTGATTTTATGCTGCATCAATTAAAAGGAAAGCTCAATAAGGGAAATAATTATGATAACTGATTCACCCCCCCTCTCAGTTATCAACAAAACACGGGTGTATGTTATAGTGGTATCAGAGCAGAAGATCTTGCCATCCTGTGATATAGATACAGACATGCAATGAGATTTGAGTTATGTTACCTATGTAGTCATTGACACACCATTATAATACTAGAAGAAACAGGTTACAACAAGAAACACAAGTACCACGGTTAGAAGAACCAAAGAATATAGTACCAATTACAGACCCATTTTTAGGTGAAATTCTAGTGGAGGTAGAAGAGATGGGTGACAGAGAAAATGAGGAGCCTGGCATGCATGAGATTCTAAATGCAATCACTAGGAATCAGTTTGCTATGGAGAGAAAAATCAAGGAATCACAGGTGGAGTTGAGAGAATCACAGGCTAAGATAGCACATATTCTGGAGCAATTGGTACCTCGAGATGGAAGAAATAACAGAGACAATAACAATAATCACCATGACAGAAACAAAAACAATGGTGGTGACAGAAACATGAATAATGGTGGTGATAGGAATAGGAATAACCCAGGAGGTGATAGGCACAATGTTGACATGAACAACGAAGATAGAAACAATGGGGATAGAAACTAGGATGATAGACACAGGTACAAGGATGATGAGGGTGAGGCAACGGTCACCCACTAGAGAGCTTCACAGTTTATAGCAGGTGATAGACCTGGCATACCAGTTTTTGTACCCAGGAACCAAGTTCCTGAACATGATCCCACAGGCTAAGTTCCAGGATGAGATTTTGACAGATTCAAGAGCATCCAGTATAGAGTTTAGGGTCAAGATGACATTTGCTGAGTACTCTGACATCAGGATGAGGAATACCTTGCAGGGGAAATAGACCATAGAACCAGGAGTTGCAAAAAAAGTTAGTAAAATGACTCTTCCGTATTTTGATGATTCTCGTAAGACCACCGTGAGAGCTTGGGTCCAGAAATTAGACAGTTACTTGCAAATTAGTCCCTTGCCAGACGAGGATGCTATAACCTATGCAACTTTACACTTGGAGGGAAATGCACATAAGTGGTGGAGTAACTGGAAGGTTACACTAGGTCATGATCAAATCACTTCATGTGGAGTTCACCACTAGAATGATTGACGAGTTTGACAAAAAGGACCTAGAATTGCAATTTAAGGAGTTGGTAGACTCCTATATATCAGAGTTCGAGGACCTATCTGTGATGGTCCTAGACATTTCAAAGTGTAGATTGGTTATTCTATTCATTGATGGATTATCAGACCCACTACGTGGTTGGGTTAAGGGCTTTGACCCTGCTTCACTCTAGGAGACCATGAAAAGGCCCGAGATATGGAGTCATCAGTGTGACGGAACAAATTTTAGTCTAAGGGCTTCCACACAGGAGGGATAAGGAGAAGGATAGGAGACCCTTCTAGAGGGATGTTGAGAAACCAAAAGATAAATCAAACATGTTGACAAATGACTAGCTCAATGAATACAGGAGGAAAAAGCTTTGCTTTCACTGCAAAGAGCCATGGGATCCCTAACATAATTGCCCACACAAGGCTAAGGCTAAGCTGATAGAATATTATTCAGCCAAGGAGACATAATTAGAGGCATCAGATTCACCTTCAGATCAGCCTTCAGACCATGAGGATAGTGGGGATGAGAGAGCATCACAGCACAATGTTGGTAGAGGTGGGACTCTTGCCCAACTTTCTAGTTTTCAAAAGGTTGGTTCTTTCAGGGTGCATGGTGTACTCGGAGGTCAGCGTATCATCACTCTCATTGACACATGAGCCACACATAATTTTATCGATGAGGGGTTGGCAGCTAGACGTGGATTGAAGGTAGAGGAATTTGAAGGCTTCAAAGTAATGGTAGCCGACGGGTTCAAAATGTAGTGCAACAGGAAAATCTCTGGACTAAAGATTATCATGGGTGAGTATGAGTTGATTGAGGATTTCTATGTTGTTGGTATTGGGGATACAGATGTTGTACTAGGCATGCATTGGATTAGCCAGTTAGGAGAGTTCACCAGGAATGTGAACAAAATGGAGATGAAATTTGAATTTAAAGGGAAGAAAATATGTCTCAGAGGCTTGTCAGATGGTGGACCATGGTTAGTGTCACTGAAGAGAATGGAGAAACTATTACGACATGACCAGGTAGAGTGGGAAGCAAAGTGCCTTATCATGCCAGAGTCCCCACCACAACAAAAGAGCAGTTACCATCCAAACATTAAGAAGCTCTTGACCAAGCACAGTAAGGTGTTTGGAGATATACCCCCCAGAGTACCACCTAAGAGAGGGATAGAGCATGTCATAGAGCTAGAGGAAGGGACTAAGCCCATCATGATTATGCCCTATCAACATCCTAAAAGACTTAAGGATGAGATAGAGAAGACCATCAAGGAGTTGTTGGAAATGGGACATATCCTGCCTAGTAAGAGTCCCTTTGTTTCTATAGTGGTTCTGGTTAAAAAGAAGGATGGGACGATTAGGATGTGCATTGACTATAGGGCACTGAATAAGAAAACCATCAAGAATAGGTATCTATTATGAGGATAGATGAGCTGATAGATAAGCTGCATGGTGCCTATTATTTTTCAAAAATTGATTTGAGGTCAGGATACCACCAGATCCGTATGAGGGCCTTGGATATAGAGAAGACAGCCTTCAGGTGTCATTACGACCACTTTGAATTTCTAGTGATGCCTTTCAGTTTGACTAATGCACCTGCTACCTTCCAGAGTTGCCTGAATCAAATCTTTAGACAATAGCTTAGGAAGTTTGTGTTGATCTTCTTTGATGATATATTGATTTTTAGCAGGACTTGGGAGGATCACTTGAGACATCTGGAGGAGGTGTTGAGCATTCTGGAGAGTGAGTCCCTCTATGCCAAGGAGTCCAAATGTGACTTTGGCATGATAGAGTTACTTTATCTGGGCCATATTATCAGTGCTGATGGTGTCAGGGTAGATCTAGAGAAGATAAAGGCAATTGTTGATTGGACCCCACCCACAAACCCCACATAACTAATGGGCTTCTTTAGACTTTGCAGTTTTTACAAGAGGTTTGTAAAAGGCTTCTCTCAGACAACTACACCACCGACAGACTTGAAGAAGAAAGGAGCCTTTGAGTGGAATGACAGAGCTCAGTAGTGCTTCGATCATTTCAAGCACTTAATGTCTACTTGCCTTGTGTTAGCAATCCCTGACTTCTCTAAGCTATTTGAGCTAGAGTGTGATGCTTCAGGAGAGGGGATAGGGGCAGTGCTTATGCAGGAGAAACACCTGATAGCATTCGAGAGAAGGAAGATTTGGGTTGTTGAGAGGAGTTACTCGGTGTATGATTGAGAGATGTTGGTCATAATGCATGCATTGGCCAAATTCAGACCTTATCTGGTAGGTGGGAAGATCATCATTAGAACAGATCACAACAGCATTAAATATTTTATGAACCAGAAGGATCTAAATGATAGATAGTAGAAGTGGGTCAGTAGGCTCCAGGTTTATGACTTTGACATCGAGTATGTCAAGGGTAAGAGTAATATAGCTACAGATGCATTGCGAGAAAACCTCACTTATGCTTAGTTGGAGAGATATTTGCATTGTAGTAGAGTATGCTAAGGACTAATGGGCAGCAAGAGTCATTGAGGGCACTATCAGGGATGATAGATATTCTGTGGTGAATGATTTGATCATATACAAAGATAGAATACTTTTGGTGCATAGTTCTCAGTTCAAGCATAAGGTGATAAGAACTTTCCATGATACTCCAATGGCTGGCCATCCTAGATTCTTCAAAACTTACAAATAGATTCGGGAGAGGTTCACATGGAAAGGGCTCAAGGAGGAAGTACTGAGCATGTTCGTGAGTGTCCCATTTGCCAACAGAATAAGCATGAGCATACTTATCCAACAGGGTTATTACGTCCATTACCTATTCCCAACCAAAAATGGGAATGTATCTCCATGTACTTTATCACAGGGTTGCCAAAGGTACAGGGGAAGGATTGTATTTATGTGGTAGTCAATAGACTCACCAAATTTGCACACTTCTTCACCATTTCAGCAACTTACATAGCTGCTCAGGTGGCTGATTTATTTTTCAGGGAGATATTTAGGCTTCACAGGATACCCAGGAGTATAGTCAGTGACAGAGACAACAAGTTCCTAAGTTTATCCTGGTAGGAGCTATTCAGATTGTGTCGCACTGAGTTGACTCCTAGTACTAGTTACCAACCACAGACAACTGGCCAAACAGAGGTGGTGAACAAGTGGTTAGAGGGGTATCTTCGTAATTATGTTTCGGGGCAACAGAAGGCATGGATCATATGGTTGCACTTGGAGGAGTACTGTTATAACACCACATGCCACATGTCTATCTAGATGACTCCTTTCAGGCCACTATATGGTTATGATGCCCCATATTTCACAGATCTCTTACTTGGTTGCAGTCGGGTGCCTAAGACAAAAGACCTTTTGTAGGAGAGCTAGGATATAGTAAAGGAGCTCAAGGAGAATATACATTAGGCACAGAATCAGCATAAGGTTTATGTTGATTAGCACCGAGTGGAGAGGAGTTTCAAGGTTGGAGACATGGTGTATTTGAGGCTCCAACCCTACAAGCAATCCACTCTCAAAAAGAGGGCTAGAAAAATTGAAACCCAGGTTTTATGGTCCATTCAAGATTATCAGAAGAGTGTGTGAAGTGGCATAGCTTGAGCTACCAGCAAATAGCAAGGTGCACAATGTGTTTCATGTTTCCAAGTTGAAGAAATCTCTTGGCCACAACGTGATTCCTTTAGTTGAGCTTCCACCATTAGATGAGGAAGCTAATTTTGGTACCAGAGGCTATTATTGACACCTAGGAGAGGAATTTGAGGAAATGGGTCATCAAAGAGTACCTGGTTAAGTGGAAGAATTTACCAGTTGAGGATGCCACTTGGGAGAATGAGCAGATATTGCAGCATCCTGAGCTGAGGTTGCTTGAGGACAAGCAATCTTGGGAAGGGCGGACTATAATGTCCCCCATCTAGCCCATTGGATCAGTGGACAGGGATTAACCTATGACCAGACTCCCATAGGCTAATGGAGATGTTTAGGGGGTCATTTCAGGGGACTTACTATTTATAGTAAGTCGGGAGCCGAGTACTTGCTATTTATGGCAGGGAAGTGTGGATGGTCATGGCACAAGAATTCATGTTATTTAAGGGCCCAAGGTATTATAAGTCGATATATAAGTTAAATTAAATATTTAACTTATATTATTCTAAAGTTAAGTTACTTTAAGTCATAAAGTAATATTGCTTTATAAAGCTAAGTTATGACTTAAAGTTGGGCTACTAGGAGATGCGCACCCCTCATGGAGAGATAAGGGGATGTTTTATAAATTAAAAATAATAAAAAACTCTCATCTTGGGCGTTGGGCTTGGGAGAGCAACAAAAAGGCAAAAAGTGCTCTCATTTGGATATGCAAAGATTATGGATTTTGGCTCTCTCTTTATGAGTTTATTGTGCTTTGGCTTTGGAGCTTGGCTCTAGGGTTTCAGTTGGCTGTGTTGGGACAAAAACCCCAGCATTGGTCCCTTTCCTCATGCATGAAAGATTGTATCAGGAGAGGATTTGTGGAGGCTTCATCCAGAGGTCTCATTTGTGCTTTAGTGGATTCATTTTGGGCAGATTTGAGCATGAAAATGGAGTTATTTGTTAAAGAATGAATCTCAGGCCATTAGCAATCAGTTGGAGGATAGATTTAAGCATTTTGGAAGAGTTTATTGCAGACTTTGTCAACCATTAGCAGGTCGTACCTTTTCTGCAGTGGGTTGTACTATTCTAGAGGAGGTTTTGAGTATTTTTTGAAGTCTAAGACATGTTGCAAGTATGTGCCTAATCGGTGTTGTCATTGATGTCAACATATCTATGTTGTCATTGGTGTCAGTTGCGCTCTTACTTTGTTGAGGATATTGAGAAAATTAGCCCCCCGATGATAACAATGTGTTGTAGTAGAAACAGTGCATTACATGCAGAAGAATGGTCCAGAAGAATGCTCTGCATTTCCTATAGAATAAATATATTTACCTGCGGATTGGAAGTTATTTAGAAGCTTGTCTGAAGATGTTATATTCCAAGTTTGAGCCTTCGGTATGAAGAATTGAGTGAGTTATGTTCACCAGAGTGAAAATAGCTTTTTTTGTACGCTTGATGGTGACAGGAAGAAAGTATTTTGCTCCACATTCCTCCGCATTGAATTATTTTGGTCTGCGGTTCTAGAATTAAGTCAATGGTGATGTTAAGTGCCTTCCAATGCAATGGTTTGTGATTTGGTGGTCCGCAAGCTATCTTTTACTCACGATGGTGGCTGAAAGTGTTGTTCTTGTGCTCTGGTTTGAAGAATCTTGTTGATAGAGTTGTTAGAGATCGTGTGATTGTTCCTGGTGATTACAATGTGCTTGTGGATGTCTCCTGATCATACTCCTACATTCAGATTGGTCTACAAGGTGTAATTTAGATCATGCATGAAGCGTGTTCTTGAGAATACTTGTGTTAACATCAGTCTTGGCTAACCTAGTTAAATTCATCATCTATGGAGATGCATTGAAGATTGAGATAGCGTGTTGTAGCATGGAAGATTGTGTTTGAGTCCCAGCTAAGGCGTGGCATGATCCACATACATTCTTACATCTTTTCCTTAGCTAAAGTTGTATTGGGTCTAGACCTATTTTATGTATGCTTGTAATGCCGACCTTGGAGATTGTTCCAACGGTTGATGATTGTAATGCTGACCTTGATGATCATTCCAAGGTTGATGAGGTGTATAAATACTTGTAATTGAGTCATAAAAATGTATCCAAGAGTGAAGATGTGAAGATAAAGTGACCTTTGGCAGTGAGCCCTGTAGGTAGTGAGCCTTTATTTTTTGGTATTGATATAACTTATATATTTCTTTGGGCTAACACCCACTGTGGTTTTTCCCTTTCAGGGTTTTCCATGTAAAAATTTGGTGTCTCCTATGTTGTTTATGCTTTTGTGTTGAGCTTCTCATTTAATATTTTCATGGTTATATCTGAATATAAGTAATTGATAAGTTGATGATCATATTTGGGTAAAAGTTTTAGGACAACTGATTCACCCCCCTCTCAGTTGTCCGATGTAGTTCAACAAGACACTCATTGATAGCTATTTGGAATCGCCCAGCTTCTACAATCGATTTCAAACCAGATTGAAGAGTTTTTGGGAGTTGTTCTATATTGTTGTTGCTGCTGTAAGCTTCCAGGCAGGTCGTACATATTGAGGAAGGACGTGGATTTGTGGGAACTCATTTCTACTACCTTTTGCAACATCTAAAACCTTCATTCTTGGCATTGGGATCTATTTTGCTACTGCAGCTCAGTATTTTGTGGAGAAACTTCATCTGTATACATTTCTTGATGATTTTCTATGGCCATGTAAGCTAGTGCATTTACGGCAATAAAATGAAGTTACAGTTTTCCATATGGGTATGTCTCTATAATTAGTTTTACCAATTTCTATGATCTGGGTCTTTATCCGTTTTCGTAAATTCATTATATATTTTCTGGGTTTTGTTATTTGCTTCATTTCCTATGTATTTCATGTAAAAACACACATGCAAGAAAAACCCATAAAACCCTAAATAGTAAAAACAAACAAAAACAAAATACAGAGCAAAAACATATACAAGGGTGTATGTTACATTCTAAAATTGGAGCAACTCCCAAATTTGGCGAAGGAGCTAGAAAAACTGTTAAAGATAGTGGACCTACAAATTTTTACACAAAGGCCAAGGAGGAAATGGCATAGTGTTCAAGGGCCAAAGGTTGAATTAAAAAGGGGTTGGGGGGCCGAAGGCCACACCCTAGACCCATACTATATAGGTCCATGACCCAAAAGGGATCGTGACCTTTTAACCAAGCCTTAAGGCTCCCCACGAGGCATGCACCCTAGTATGGGTCCAACTAGTCTACAAGGTCTATTGGTACCAATTTTACATTGAATTTTTTTTTTTTTTAACTTTCAAAAATCTTTTGATATATTAAAAACTACAATTTTTTTTGAAATAATATTTTTTTAAATCGTAGAAAAATAATATATATAATCCATGAATGCTACACACAAGGGGCCATATGACTCCACTCTCAATTTATTTTTTTCCTCCAAGACAAAGCTATAAAAAATCAATAAGACTTATATGAAAATAGGGGTTTTTGGGCTTTCTAGATGTAATGGCAGGATTTCTTTGGCCTTAAAATGCCCCAATTTTTAGCAACCTGCTAGATATTCATAGAAAAGCTATGTTCTTTGAACCCTCATAGATCTTTCCTTTGATGTCCAACTAGGATGAAATTAAAGGTAGTTCTAACTTTATTGAGTACTTTGAACTCAATGGTGAGCTCAAAATCTCTCCAAGAAGCTTCAATATGTACCTATAACTAGAAAGCAAAAGAAAAGAAATCCCCCCAAAAACTAAAATTTCTATCACACCTTTCTCATCCTCTAGATCATCCAAGGATGCAAGAGAAGAGCATACTCAATGCTTCAAGAAATAAATAGCTCTACACTCCTAGATTTCCTAAAATCCTAACCCACAACTCACAACCAGATCTGATCTACCATGTAAGATTTGGCTACAAAGCCATCCAAAATCAAATGACTAAAGGAAAGCAATAGCAAAAATCTTAGAATTGAAAGAATAAACTATATTCTATTCGACCAAGAATGCAAAGAAATCTAGAATATGTGTTTACAAATGAACTATAGGTGAGTATATATAGGATATACCATACAAGAATTAGAAAAACAACCAATGCAAGAAAATGTGTAAAAGTCCCTAAGTAAACTTAACCTAGTGTGAAAAGAACCAAAGTGGAGATCTAGCTAGGAAATGAACTAGTTAAAAAATATACATTGTTCACACCAATAACTATCTATAGGCATCATTTTAATGATAATAGAAGATACCACAATGAATTTGGAGGACACAACAAAGGTAGAAGCTAAGGCTAGAGGAGAAGAGAGGAAGTTGCGTTCTATAAGTGTAGTGAGATAGGGTACTATGCTAATAAGGGAAGAGAAAAAGAAGGTTTGTTATGGAGATTCTACCCATGATTCATTTAGTTGTCCAAGAGTAGTGCAGTACTACAAGAACAACCAAGCACCTACTAACAGTGAAGAATTATCTAGGCCAAATGTGCCAAGGGGACAAAAGTAATTATGAGAATTCCTAAAGGAAACCCCTTGAATGCTTAGAGATGTCAAACAATAGAGGTAGAAATGAAAAGGAGAAGGGAGAAAACCTATTGACAAAAGAAGAGTAATTAGTATAAGATGGAAAAATATGACCTAATCAAATATGAACTAACTGTAACATCAGAAAATGTCCCCTTGGGGGCTTTTCCCTCATAAGGTTTAGCTCCCAGGTCTTTTATCTGCATTTAAGACATCTTGCATCATATTTTGACATCCTGATGAAATGATCCCTAAGTTTTATGACAAATGGAACCTAGGGGGATCCCTTGAACCTAACCCTAACCAAAATAGGGAGGGAGGACTTGGGCGCCTGCACCCTAGTCCTGCCATATTTTGGGTCAGTCCCAAATTTTGAGTGTCGACTTGTGACCGTTATTTGGGTCCTATGTCGACATGGTAAGTTTGAATTATGAAATTCTTGATAGGAGTGTTTTTAGTTACATATAAAAGCATGTTTAGGCATTCATTTGGAAACTAGATGGAAATTAGATGATTACTAGCTAGCAATTTGGATTCTCAAGTTTATGTGAAGGTGATTTAAGGCATTCATTGTGTAGCAAGAGCATATTTGTGTTGTCTTTGTGTTTGTATTTGCAGATTTGATCAATCATCTCCTCATGGCATGAAGAGCTTCTTTCTCCCATGAGATCTTCACTACAAGGTGACATCATTTTGTGTTTTTGAGCATTTATCATTTGGTTTTTGCCTCTGCCTCCAAGGGCATGCACTCTCTATCTGACAACGGTGTTCGAAAGACTTGAATGTCTCTCTGGGGATTCACTGAGGCAAGCCTTTAAACACCACAACCCCCTCCCAAAGTTTTTGTGATTGCAAGTTACAGGTTGAAGATACCAGAAAAGTGGAGTTGCAGGAGGGAATTACAAAGTGTCAGATTTACAGATCAGAGTTGAAAACATCACCCTGGACTTGGGCACCCACTCTTTAGTCCTCCAAATTTCGTGACGGGAAAATCTCTGTGACAACAGGAATAGGTTGCAGACTGAGCTTCTAGATCTCGACAAAAACCTAGGCCTTCAACTTGGGTGCCCGCTCATTAGTCCCCGACTCTTCCGCTTCCAAAACTCTGAAAACAAGTACATAGTTATTTGTCATTTTACATCTTTCTGTAGCAGAATTTTTTGATATTCATCTGTTTGCTGTCGTATTTACATAATTAAGGTTTTGATGTATAATTGAGCATAAGTGAACATAATTGACAATCAAATCATACAAATCCAAGTTTTCCTACATCTCATAGTGACCTAGGGTATGATAGTACATTGCAACTTGACCCTAGGTCCTTGAATGAAATGGTGAAAGGAGGATATACACACAAAAACTACCAAAACTCAACTATCCAAATTTTACCCTTTACATTTTGGTGAAATCGTGTTGTTGGACTTGTTTGCACCTTGCTAAGTGTTTTTCTTCATATTTTGATTGATTTTATTCATTCATATCATCATTCATCTTATTGCATTGGAAAAATTATAAAAAAATTGAAATTTTTTTAAAAAATTGCATCCTAGGGTTTGCACATTGCATCAATTAATTTGAATTTCATCAAATTTCTAATTTTTGCATTAGATCTGAGATAAATTGTAGAAAATTATAAAAATTCACTCATTTGCATAGCATTTTCATCATAAAATTGCTAGGGTTTGTTGGAAATTTTGAATTTTTCATATAACCTAGTAATTTCAAAAACTAGGGTTTGTAGGTAAAATCTTGTTTCAGATTTTTCTACTCATCTTAGACACTCATTAAAATTTTTATTTGTTTGTAGTGTTGCATGTTAGTGTGTTAGGTGAATATTTTGTCGTTAACTCACTAATGGCAAAATGGGTATATCAGCCACAGCTATGATGAGACAAAGTCTCTCCTCTCAGCAAGGGGAGGTTCCCTCTAGTTGCTTGGCTATTACAAACAAATAACTTATGAAACTTATGTACACTCAAAACTATATTTGTGGTGGTTCCATTTCATCTCATTCTCTTTTTTTAGAATAGATGTTTATACTTCAAGATGATGATTTCAATGAAAGTAATATTAAAGAACTTACAAACTATCACAAAACCACAAAAACACAAAGTTTTATGTTGCCTCACTTACTAATTGCAAATAGAACTATTTGAATGCAGCCCAAAGTCTTCACTCTTCTCCAAGATGATAAAAGTAGATTGAATATAACAACTTGCAGCACAAAGTCTCCAAGCTATTTTATTCTTACAAACATAAACACGATCCTCACAAATGATTTAATAAAACAAAGTCTATCATTATCAAATTAAGAATGCTCTTTAATCACTTGAAACAATCTCCACACTTCAATTATTATCAAAGAAGATTATGATAGTAAGATGTAAGAACAATGCTATCATAACACAAATAATTCCAAGACAAAGATTGGAATTGAACTTGCTTTCTTGTATTGATAAATATTTGATAATTGATTCTCACAAAGAAGCACAAAGTCTTGATTTTCTTTTCAATTTGCCAGAGTTTTCTTGCAATAGATAAAAGATAATATTTACAATAGAGGCCCTCTTTATTTATAGGGAGAGGCCTTGAGAAAATTTAGGGAAAACCTAACTACTTTGACTTATTCAAAAATAGGAGTCCTTTTTGACTTGGGACTTCCTATGTTTTTACATGTAATTACATATGGAAAAAGTACATGTAAATATGTCCAAAATTGTTTTGGAAGTACATCTAAAAAAATGAAAAATAAACCAAGGGAAAAAGCTGCTTCAACTTGTATCGCCGTATTTCTTCATGTGACCATCATACATAGTAAAAGTTACTTGCATCTCGATACTATCTGGACTGACCGTGTTCTTGAAAATCATCTTGGCTCTCACTATGGCATCTCTGACTGTAGTGACTGATTTTGCATGACCAATTAACTTGGTTTTGAGGTTATCCAAAGTTAACTGATTGTCCAGAATATTTTCCACAGAGGCCATTGAAAATGTTTTATCTTCAAATTCTTTCTGGAACATATCTTCAAATACCTGAACCATTTCTTCTACAGAGAGAAATTGGTTATCCTATGACATGAGCTTGTAGGGTAACTCCTCCAATTTATGCAATAGACTGACATCACTTTGTTCATTGAGTTTCCTCACAGTCTCAAGATCATTGATCAAGTCTTTAAGCACACGGCTCCTATATATCAATGCCTCTTTAGTTTCAGTATAAGAATCCCTAATAGGAATGGCACCAATTGATATTAGAGTGCTTATTTTTAGTTTTCTCATCTCCACCAATTTATCATGATTCTTTTCTGTGCGCTCAATATCTTGAGAAATAGCATCAATGAGATCATGAAGCTCTGCTCTTATTTTCCCCATTTTATCTATCTTCTGAGATAGTTCTGTGAGCAGAGATATTCCCTATGTGCGCATCCTGTCTACGTACTCTTCAAGCACTTTTCCTTTGAGATGAGTCCTTTCTGCTTTCTGAATAACAGGGTCTTCTACAGAAATGGCTTCAGGAGTTACTACTTCTGAATTCAGAGTGATTTTCCTTACCATTGCAATCAACTGTTCCACCATTGCTTTGTAGTGATCTTTCATTTCTTTCTCCCTGTCAAATTTTTGAATCAGGATGTCCATGGCTGACTGCATATCATTCTTGGCACTTTAATGAGTTATCTTGCCCAGTTCAACTCTAGAGATAGAGTAATCATTCATATCAAAATTTTCCATGGTTGCATCTTATAGAGGTTTGGCAATCTCCAGAAATTTATGTCCCTTATCCTTAAGCATTCTTGAAAGAATCTTGGGTTTTTTCGGGGCCTTGGCTTTTGCAGGCACCAGCTTACTGAAATCAAAGTCATCTGGGGAGATGGCTTGCTTTTTCCTTTTTGGTGTATAAGCTGATAACCAAGGTTGAAGTAGAGAAGTACTCACATTGGGATCCATTCCCATTTTTAATGTTCCGGAACTGTACTTGTACTGGTAGTAGAAACAATAGATGGAGTGTTAGTAAAAACTACACCTCTTACATTTACACTAGAGACTTGCTCAGTATTCATTACAAAATGATCAAAAATAGAGGCATCCCCAATATCAAAAGATGAAGAAGACAAACTAGGAATAGACCCTGAAGAATGGAGAACATCTTCAAAAGTGTTTTGAGGATTATCAAAAATTATTTTGGAAGGAGAGGGAGACTCAGAAGAGGGAATATCAATAGGGGAAACAAACACAGGAGCTTAAACAGGTGTATCAGGCAAAGAGGATGAGACTCCCATTTTTTGTTGTACGTTCTCTTGTGGGGACAAAGCTTCCTCCTCTTGTTGATCTGTAGTCCTATCTTCAACTTCCATTTCTTTAGTGGCTAGCTCCTCAGTAGCTGGCTCCCCAATCTCCATATCTTTTATTTCAGGTCCTTCCTCCACAGCTTTTGATTTCTTCGTCACAAATCTGATCTTAGGCTTATGTGTTTTAGAGGATGAGGGAACATCACTCTTGTTCTTTGTTTTGTTTTCCACCTTTTTACCAGTTTGCTCTTGGGTCTCAGTCTCTGATCCTGTGAGGAATTCTTTCAGAGTAATTCCTTTATCTGCCAGCCAATTATTGGTGTTAGCCAATATAGGCTTAATCTTTTCCTCAAAGAGGTCAACTCTTTTTGAGACCATTGAATAGGAAGGAGAGGAGTGTTAGCAACCTATTCAGTATGATATCTATCATCAATTAACTCTCCATCATCCACTAGATCTTCAGGAATATCAGCAAGGCCCAGATATTTAATCTGCTCAAGAGATAACCTGTTGTAGTCCAAGTTCCTGACATCTTCTTCTGTTCTCAAATCTACCCAAACATCTTCAACCATAGGTTCATGAAATTGGGTTTTCCTTTTGATTTTGTCCTTCACGCCCCTGTAGTCAAACTTTGGTCTTCTCTTGAATTGCTTCATGGTAACAAGCTGCATCTCAGTCTCCATGGCCCTAGCTTTGCAGTAGTTGATACTAAATACCTGCCAATTTCAACTGGGAACCGGAAACCAAGCTTCTTGAGTTCCATTTGTTTATTATGCACGACGATCATTTGTCTGCATAACTCCATTAAGACCAGTTTGTCTGAGGGGAATCTTGGAAGCATATAGGGATGACCTTGGAAAAAGCCAACCCTAAAGTATGAAAAAGAAGGAAACTGTAGAAACATGCATCCAAAATCATTTACCACTATCCAGGCCTCATCTGACACTCTTCTCTGTTCTAGTTGGGGCTTAAAAAGACACAAGAATACTGCAAAGAAAGCATCATTTACTCTCCTGTAATGACGAATAGAACCCTTCAATGTTAACTGAGAATAATATTGGTACACAGGGATTACCCTCATATCTCCTTCTGATGTTAGACCTAGAAAGATCCTTATAGAAGCCGCTATATACACTAGATAAGAGGTCATATAGAATTTAAAGGTAGTGGGTACCTTTATCAATTGTTCGTGCAAAGTGTTGTTGATTTGCTCCCCCCAGAAGATGATTTGTTTGCCTTGGAGTATTACCTTAATGAAAGGATACATCCATTCATCAAACTATGAAGAAGAGGACAAACCTCTTATCTTGTTGAGAAGAGTTATCAGATCACCAACTTCTTCCACAAAGTCACTTCGAGGAAAACTACGTGGCCACCTTGACAAATTTGACCTTGCAGTCTTTAGCCATTTATTGTTGATTACTTTCTTTGCCTTCTTAGGATTTTTGTTGTATTCCTTCTGTGCTTCAACAAAATCAAGCTTTAACACTTCTGTAGCAGGAGCGCACATAAACACCTGATCAATGAACTCAGGACCTAGTCTGATGATTACATTGCCACTAGCATCCACCACAGCCCTAGTATCTCTGTTATAGAATTGAGCACACTGAAGAACAAATTCTGTGTTGTGAGCTTCCACTGGGAAAGATGACACCAAATGAATATTACTGTGAATTATCTTCTTCATTGCAACACTGGGATTGCTTGACTTGGTTCTTTCTACAAACTCATCCATGTCCACATGGCGAATCTCTGTATCTCTAATGTCGTCAACATTAGAAGTGACTAAGGTGATTGGAAAAACACCTTGATATTTCTACTTCATCACTTTCAATTTCTTCGGGGACAACTCAGTCATCTAAATGAAGCTATCACCAGAAGATGCTGATGAAGAATGAAGATCCACAGAAGAAACTGCAACAAAAAGTCATGATCATGCAATTAGGGGAAATACTAGCAATCTGGGAAAATTGCATGTCAATGATCACGACTATGGAGACACGCTTGAAAGGGCTAGAGTGCAAGCAGGCTAAAAATCAGAGGAAAGCGAGCTCAGAAAATCAAAACTGAAAAATTTCCCAGAGTTAGGAAAATTTGGGAGAATATTTGCATGGGCGGCAAAATTTGCCGCCCTTGCATATGAGGGATATTGTGTTCTTGCATCGGCGGCAAAATTCATCGCTATCACATGTTTTAGGAGAATCATGTTATATGTTGGAGTGGCAAAAACTACCGACGCTACATTTGATAGGAAATTACAAGTGTTATACATCGGCGGTAAAATTCGCTGACAATGCATATTGGTATGAATTGCATTCGAGGTTCAAGCGGCAAATTATGCCGACACCACATAGGATAGAAATTGCAAGATTTTCATGTAAGGGCAGCAGATTTCACCACCCATACACTTCCATTTGAAAGTTTAGGAAAACACATAAGTGGCAAATATCACCGACTTTGCATCTAAGGTAGGGTTGCAAGGTTTTAGTGTAGGAGCGGCAAATTTCTCCGTCATTGCGGATGTTTCGAAGATGAGTTCAGTAGGGTCGGGACAAATCGCTGATAACACATGTTATCATAAAAACTCGTGGGCACAAACATTGATCGGTGATTTTCATCATTTGGATCTACTAGTTTACAATCTAGGGCATAAGCAATAAGACCTATTTGATGACCTAGACAATGTATGTTTGAAGAATGAATTTAGAATTAAAAAAATCAAGCACAGAAACGACAATAACAAATAGGAACGCAACATTTTAACAAAAAGTTTTGTTTAAAATAAAATTAGACTAATAAAGTTGTTAAACAATTATATTAACGAAAACTTTAGAAAGTGAAAGTAGTTTAAAAACAACTTACCTGTTCAAATGGAGGAAACCCTAAGTTTGACGATGACGAATTCGGTAGAATCTTAGAACGACGCAATCGAATGGTGCAAGGGGAGTCCAGTGATTAGCTAGGAAGTAAGGAAATGAAATGACAAAAGAAACAATCAAAAAGACATATTTAAAAGCTTGAAATCAAGCCTTTAATGAGTGGCACGAGTGGCCATTAATGGCACTTGAAGTTCAAGATCTCAGAGATTTTGCTCAGGCGTCGATTTCGGCCATCCTCAAACATGCTTTACAAAAATGCAAAAGTGGTTAAATCCACCAACAATGCATGTAACGACCTTTTTTGAGAAAACATGCAATGACGGCAAAAAGTGCCGCTCAGGCATATGGAGAAATAAAACTATGTAAAAGCGGTAAAAAGTGTCGCCATTACACAGTAAACCAAAAAGATATGTTAAGTCAGCAATTTCTACCGACATTGCATAAGTGAACAAAAAGACATGTAATAGCGGAGAATTTGGCCGAATTTACATGTGAAGACTCAAAAATTTACTAACATCTGAAAAATGACCAAAATTGACATTTTGATTAGTTTACGACCTAATCGATTTTCACAAAGATCAAGGAATCGATTCAAGGGAATGTCACAAACTAATTTAGAATATCAAATGACTTAGCACGGAGCCAAGAGAATCTTGTCTCGATTTGTGAACTTAGAGTGTAGATCACAAAACGGACAAGTTTCGTGGGGGTTGTCTACAAAAACGATCGTAGCTGATTTTGAGAACAACAGCTAGCTCTAATTGGGGAACTTCCTTCAATCAAACTTTGAAATGATCGAAGGGAGAAGAATCTAGTCTCTAAGTGCCTTCATCCATGCCATTGGGCTATAGAGTCAAGTTAAAAGGAAAAAGACACAAAAGACTAAACAAAAACACAAAAATAAAAACACAAAACTATACAAATATACAAATGAACTTATCTAATACTTCAAGGATTGAAGTGCTTCAGATGTTGCCCATTGTGATGCAGCAAGAATGGTGTTCCATCCTGATACTCCAGCAAGAAGCTATTCTCACCACAGAACTGGTGAATGGTGAACGGACCTCTCCACAAGGAATCAAACTTTCCATGCATTCCCTTTGGTTCTCTCCTCTTGTCCCACAACAAGACTTGATCTCCAATCTGAAACTCACGAGTCCTTGCCTTCTTGTCAAAGAGTTTCTTTACCTGACTTTGGTGCTCAGCAATACGATCCACTACCATAGTTCACTGCTCCTCAAGTTCAGTTAGATACATAATCCATTTATCAATAGAACTATCAAAAGTTCTATCTTCCAATGCCTTTACCAACTTCAGTGCTGGCAATTCCAAGGTAATCGGTATCTCCGCATTCAAACCATATAGAAGCTGAAATGGTGACATGCCTATTGCCCTTTTGGGGGTAATCCTATCTGCCCATAAAGCATCAAACAACGCTTTATGCCAAATTCTCTGATTCTCATCTACCAGTTTCATGATAATAGTAACCAGATTCTTATTGCTTGATTCTGCTTGACCATTTCCTTGCAGATAATAGTCTGAAGAATGGGAAAGAATGATCCCATGCTCATAGCAAAAGTCAGTAATCTCATGGGAAGAGAAACAAGTAGCATTGTCTGCTACTATCTTGTTTGGAACTCCAAACCTGGAAATAATGTTTTCTTTGAGGAAATTACATACCACTTCAGAAGTAGCATGCTTAACTGGGATGGCTTCCACCCATTTGGTAAAATAATCTGTCGCGGTGAGAACATAGTTGTGTCCCACACTCGACGGTGGGTTCACAGTGCCAATGAAGTCGATGCCCCATTGCTGAAAAGGTTCTTCAATCACCACTGGTTTGAGAGGTAATGCGGCCAACTTCGGTTTCCCAACAAACTGTTGACACAACTCACACCTACGCACCCAATTGTACGCATCTTGAAATAGTGTGGGCCAATAGTATCTAGCTCGCAGAATCTTGTGAGCTGTCACAAGTGTAGAAAAATATCCTCCATAAGCCAGATTGTGGAAAGACTCCAGAAGTTTACTTTGTTGTGCTTTATCCACACAACAGAGAAATACCCCATCAAGGCTTCTTTTGTACAAACCATTGTCCCATAGGACATAGTTAGCAGCTTTCAACTTAATAGTTCTTTTCTCCTTATAAGACAGATGGGAAGGACACTCACCATAGGTAAGAAAATGAGCAATATTTGAATACCACTCATCAGTAGTAGTGACAAAAAGAATAGTTGGTGTATCTTCAACTTCTTCTTCTTCTTCCCCTGTCTCCTTTGGTATATTATCAGTGATCAATTGACACAAACCTTTTCCACACACAAGTTTGGTAGGCTTGATATCTAGACCAAACTCTTGGATCTTAGCAATCCAATTACCTCTCTTAGTTCTGAACTCCTGTTGAGTTAGGATAGACTTTACTGTTGTATTAGGCACCAAAACAACAGTGTGTGAATTCAAAATATAGAACCTTAAATGCTTCACCTCTTTGACCATGGCATAAGCATGCTTCTCCATATTTGACTACTTCAATTCATGAGCTTTGACAGGACAACTCATAAATGATATGGGGGATTCCACACCTTCTTCATTCTGCTAAACTAGAATAGCTAAAAGTGTATGTTCTGAAGCGTAGCTGTAAACTATGAAATCTTTGGTAGAGTCAGGACAAAAAAGAACTGGAGCATGAGCAATAGCCCTCTTGATATCCTCAAATACCTCTTTACCTTCCGCAGTCCAACAGAAAGTAGCCTTACTCTTCGTCATGTTGATGATGTGACGGGTTTTCTCTGCAAAATCAGGAATGAACCTTCACAGAAAATTCACCTTTCCAAAGAAAGAATGAACTGCAGTCTTACTAGCAGGTAGAGTAAGACTTTGAATAGATTTGACTCTTTCTGAGTCAATTTTAGTGCCTTCTCGAGATACAATGTGTCTGAGAAGTTTACCTTCTGTAACCCCAAAAATTGACTTCTTAGGGTTGAGAGAGATACCATTTTGCCGACATCATTCCAGCACTTGTCGTAAATGGTGTGCATGATCATGACGGTGTTTGGAGAAAACAGTCAAGTCATCAAGATACACCACGATGAACTTTCCAATCTCATCTCTGAAGGCAAGGTCCATTACTCTCTGAAACGTGGCACCAGCATTGATCAGACCAAAAGGCATTCTGCAATATCCAAATGTGCCCCATGGTGTTGTGAAAGCAGTTTTGAACTGATCTGCTTCATTGACCTCCACTTGATTATACCCTAAAAAACTGTCTAACATAGACAGCATTTCTGAACTAGTTACTGTTTACAACACTTGGTCCATGATGGGTAAGGGGTAATTATCTTTTAGGGAAGACTGGTTGAGATTCCTGAAATCAACACAGATATGGATTTCTCCGTTCTTCTTCCTTACGGGAACTATGTTCACGATATAGGTGGAATGATGAATTGGAAAAATTATCCTTGCATTCAGCATCTTCTAAATCTTAGAAAGGATCGTACCTGATATCTTAGGGTTGTATTACCTCTGCTTCTACTTGTGAGGCAATGATCCAGCTTTGAGGGGAATTTCGTGTTGAATCTCCTTAGGCCTGAAGGACTTCAGATCATCATAGGAGTATGCCAAAACATCAATGTAATGGTGAAGGAGTGTGATGAATTTGAACTTTTCATCAGCAATGCAACATTTCCCAATATTGACCATTTTGGGATCTGCCTCCGAACTCAAATTTACCTGCTCAAATTCCATAGAGGAACTTGAATCCTGTTGTTGCTACTACTTGATATACCTGTCATGCTTATCAAATAACTTCTCAAGGGAAACCAAACCTTTTGGAATCTTATTCGCTTTCAATTGAAGAAACTCTTCTCCGGTTTGTGAATCTATCTTGGAAACATATTCCCGTGGTGGAGATTCACTGCCTTCAAAATAGAGTTCATCAAAGCTATCCATCTTTTCTAAGAAAGCAATGATTTGGTTATCACCATTGAACACCTGCCAATGGTCAGCATTATCAGGTACACTTGGTTGAAAGACCAGCTCAATAGTGTACTTGTTTCCTTTGAAATCTTTATGAGGAACCATGAGAGTGGCGGAAATAGCCAATGAATCTGCACGATCATTAAACTCTCTTGGTACCGCAGAAATATTGAAAGCATCAAAACCTTCAATGCAATCCCATACACGATTGCGATAGTGTCTCAATCTTTCATTTTTGGTTTGGTACAAATTTCTCACTTGACAAACCACTAATTCGGCATCTCCTTGAGCATGAAGAATTTTAACACCCCTAGCATGAGCAACTTCCAATCCGAGCAACAAAGACTCATATTCAGCGGTGTTGTTGGTATTGTCAAATTGTAACTTGTATGAAAAAGGTAAGATATCACCTTGAGGAGATATCAAGACCACTCTGGCTCCAGAACCGGTAGATGAACAACTGCCATCAAATTCTAAAATCCAGACTTCATTAGAATTTGATTTTTTGGAATTTCTTTGATCAGAAGATCCCTCTTCATTAGTGAGGGAAGAATCTGGCATTACTATACCTTCATCTGAAATTTCATCTGAAAACTCACCTGATTCTCCATCTAAAATGTCTGGGCTATCACCTGATGTACTCTCATCTGATGAATTAGAAACATCTTCGGTGGATAGGAAATAATTACCCATTCCCGAGGACTCAAACAAAATTTGAGCTTTGGGATTTGCCGTTTGGGTAACAATATATTTTGCCTCCTTCTCAAGAAGCAGCTTCTGCATGACACCTTTAATAGGTATCCTTGCTTTAGATAAATCCATGTTCAACTCCCCACCTACATCCTTGCAGAAATTACGCCCAAGTAGAATACCATAGGAAGCTGGAACATCAGCTACTAGGACGGTCATTTTAATCCTCTTGTCTGGAAAGGTTGCAAATGCAAATTGGGCATCTTTGATTTGACCCAAAAGTGGTACTTGCTTGTTTTCCATAGAGAAACATCTCCCAAAAGTCTTAGTTAAGGTGAGGCCAAGGGAGTCTGCTACCTTGGCGGGCATAACATTATCAGAGGCTCCAGAATCTATTATGCAATTACTCAACTTATGACCATTTACCAATAAAGAAACATAGAAAGGTTCTATTTTTCCAGAAGCAACAAGGGGAGTAGTGACAAGATTATTTTGGGTAGGTTTTCTTTTTGAGGAATCATGGGCAACTTTTGGAAAATCTTGTCCTGTAGGGATGGTCTTGTTTTTGATGTATTTAGCTAACCTATCAAACTGTTCAGGATTAGCTTGTAAATACTCAACTTCGGACATCTAAATTTTAGTCTTCCTAGCATGATCTATTATATCAAATAACTGGAATGAGCTAGAAATAGAGGAAGGAAATCCATCATTCTAATTTTTATTTGAGGTAGTACTGGTCTGAGGAACAGAGGTAGAAGGTACGGGATTGTTAGATGTACTTACTTGCTTATTGCCCACCGGGTCCTTTGATTGGAAAGGCAGCAGAGTTCCTCGTTTAGCAATTGAAATCACTGGTTGAGGTTCTTCTCTCACTTTTCCTTTATCAACTTACTGAGTTGACTAATTTTGGGATCTAGTGAAAACAACATATGCTCCATCATACACTTCTCCTTCTTTTTCAGCTTCATCTTGGTAATTTAGAAAGCTGATGGTAGAGTCACCAGCTAATTCTTCTTCCCCTTCTGCAAAGATATTAGCATCATTCTCCTGGTCCAACTCGGGTTGGAAGGAATGATCATGTTTGGCTTCATAATAGCCAACTACTGAGTTGACCAGCGCTGCTTCAATGGCAAGTTTCGCTTGTGTAGGTGGAAGACGGCTAGGTTGCCCTTGATTTTTAGTAGCATTGCCTTGATATGAATTGTTTGGAAAGGTCCTCCTTGGTATATCCCGATAAGAAGGAGGAGCAAACATACCTTGGGACATTTGCCTTTTCAGAGCTAGCAATTCATTTGCTAACTTTTGCACCATAGGGTCTGTGGTGCTTGTGGAAGGATTTTCAGCAGAAGAAAAACCTTTATTTCTATTAGAATCTCTTCTTATCTTACCTGCAAGGATAAGATCATCTTCAACTTTAGTGGCCAATATCTAAGCTGTAGGAAGATCTACAGGACCAGCCTACCTTAATAGGAAACTCACTTCAGGAAGTTGAGTATTAATAAAGAAACACTTAAGATTCTCTGCTGTCAGCTGAGCATTTGCACGAATCCTATTTCTCAACTTATTGAACTTAGCGATGAAGTCTCGCATAGGTTCATGAGGCTCTTTCTTCATTTGTGTAAGCTGAGCCAATAAGGCGTGTGCATCTTCTGCAGGTTTGAACCTAGCCTCAAACTTAGTTTTGAGAGTGTTCTAGTTGGTTATAGTCTGAGCTTGAAGATGATAAAACCAATCTGCAGTAGCACCTTGTAGTGTTTCCACAAAAAGCCTTACCACTACATCTTCATGCTCAACACCTATCACACCACAAGCTATGCAGAAAGCTGCAATGTGTTCATCAGGGTGAACTTTCCTGTCACCATAGAATTTGGGAAAATTCTTTCTTGAACTACGAGGTAGTTCATGCAATGGTGGGGTTAAATTTAGAGGACCAAAAGTGTTACCCCAACGGCCTTGGGCTGCCATGATGCGCTAATTAAAAGGCAGGATAACAAACCTTTGTGGAGTATGAATAGACAAAACTCTGCTAGCACTAGAACTAGAAGCTTCACCTGGTATTGGAGACCTGGCGTTGGTAGGAGGAAAACTCCTGGTTCGCTGAAGACGAGGTCGTAGAGGCAAAAGACCAAAATTATTTTGCTGCATCAATTCAAATACAGGATCAATAATACCTTGAGCTCTCTTGCTTCTTGTATACCGTAAATCTGCCAGAATGTAGTATGCTCAAATTTTTTTTGCAACAAATGGAAAAGAACTGAGAATGCTTCAACTCGGAGTGTGAGGCTTCAAGTTGCACGTTCCTTCCCTAGTAGAGTCGCCAAACAACTGTTGGGTGAATATTTTGTCGTTAACTCACTAATGGCAAAATGGGTATATCAGCCACAACTATGATGAGACAAAGTCTCTCCTCTCAGCAAGGGGAGGTTCCCTCTAGTTGCTTGGCTATTACAAACAAATAACTTATGAAACTTATGTACACTAAAAACTATATTTGTGGTGGCTTGATTTCATCTCATTCTCTTTTTTTAGAATAGATGTTTATACTTCAAGATGATGATTTCAATGAAAGTAATATTAAAGAACTTACAAACTATCACAAACCACAGAAACACAAAGTTTTATGTAGCCTCACTTACTAATTGCAAATAGAACTATTTGAAGTTGAATGCAGCCCAAAGTCTTCACTCTTCTCCAAGATGATCAAAGTAGATTGAATATAACAACTTGCAGCATAAAGTCTTCAAGCTATTTTATTCTTACAAACATAAACACAATCCTCACAAATGATTTGATAACACAAAGTCTATCATGATCAAATTAAGAACGCTCTTTAATCACTTGAAACAATCTCCACACTTCAATTATTATCAAAGAAGATTATGATAGTAAGATGTAAGAACAATGCTATCATAACACAAATAATTCCAAGACAAAGATTGGCATTGAACTTGCTTTCTTGTATTGATAAATATTTGATAATTGATTCTCACAAAGAAGCACAAAGTCTTGATTTGCTTTTCAATTCGCCAGAGTTTTCTTGCAATAGATAAAAGATAATATTTACAATAGAGGCCCTCTTTATTTATAGGGAGAGGCCTTGAGAAAATTTAGGAAAAACCTAACTACTTTGACTTATTCAAAAATAGGAGTCCTTTTTGACTTGGGACTTCCTATGTTTTTACATGTAATTACATATGGAAAAAGTACATGTAAATATGTCCAAAATTGTTTTGGAAGTACATCTAAAAAAATGAAAAATAAACCAAGGGAAAAATCTGCTTCAACTTGTATCGCCGTCTTTCTTCATGTGACCATCATACATAGTAAAAGCTGCTTGCATCTCGATACTATCTGGACTGACCGTGTTCCTGAAAATCATCTTAGCTCTCACTATGGCATCTCTGACTGTAGTGACTAATTTTGCATGACCAGTTAACTTGGTTTTTGTTTATCCAAAGTTAACTGATTGTCCAGAATATTTTCCACAAAGGCCATTGAAAATGTTTTATCTTCAAATTCTTTCTGGAACATATCTTCAAATTCCTGAACCATTTCTTCTACAGAGAGAAATTGGTTATCCTATGACACGAGCTTGCAGGGTAACTCCTCCAATTTATGCAATAGACTGACATCACTTTGTTCACTGAGTTTCCTTGCAGTCTCAAGATCATTGATCAAGTCTTTAAGCACACGGCTCCTATATATCAATGCCTCTTTAGTTTCAGTATAAGAATCCCTATTAGGAATGGCGCCAATTGATATTAGAGTGCTTATTTTCAGTTTTCTCATCTCCACCCATTTATCATGATTCTTTTCTATGCGCTCAATATCTTGAGAAATAGCATCAATGAGATCATCAAGCTCTGCTCTTATTTTCCCCATTTTATCTGTCTTCTCAGATAGTTCTGTGAGCAGAGATATTCCCTGTGTGTGCATCCTGTCTAGGTACTCTTCAAGCACTTTTCCTTTGAGATGAGTCCTTTCTGCTTTCTGAATAACAGGGTCTTCTACAGAAACGGTTTCAGGAGAAACTGCTTCTGAATTTAGAGTGATTTTCCTTACCACTGCAGTCAACTGTTCCACCATTGCTTTGTAGTGATCTTTCATTTCTTTCTCCCTGTCAAATTTCTAAATCAGGATGTCCGTGGCTGACTGCATATCATTCTCGGCACTTTCATGAGTTATCTTGCCCAGTTCAACTCTAGAGATAGAGTAATCATTCATATCAAAATTTTCCATGGTTGCATCCTATGGAGATTTTGCAATCTCCAGAAATTTATGTCCCTTATCCTCAAGCATTCTTGAAAGAATCTTGGGTTTTTTCGGGGCCTTGGCTTTTGCAGGCACCAGCTTACTGAAATCAAAGTCATTTGGCGAGATGGCTTGTTTTTTCCTTTTTGGTGTATAAGTTGATAACCAAGGTGGAAGCAGAGAAGTACTCACATTGGGATCCATTCCCATTGTTGGTGTTCCCAGAACTGTACTTGTACTGGTAGTAGAAACAATAGGTGGAGTGTTAGTAAAAACTGCACCTATTACATTTACACTGGAGACTTGCTCAGTATTCATTACAAAATGATCAAAAATAGAGGCATCCCCAATATCAAAAGATGAAGAAGACAAACTAGGAATAGACCCTAAAGAACGGAGAACATCTTCAAAAGTGTTTTGAGGATTATCAAAAATTATTTTGGAAGGAGAGGGAGATTCAGAAGAGGGAATATCAATAGGGGAAACAGACACAGGAGCTGCAACAGGTGTATCAGGCAAAGGGGATGAGACCCCTATTTTTTGTTGTACGTTCTCTTGCAGGGACAAAGCTTCCTCCTCTTGTTGATCTGTAGTCCTATCTTCAACTTCCATTTCTTCAGTGGCTGGCTCCTCAGTAGCTGGCTCCTCAGTCTCCATATCTTGTATTTCAGGTCCTTCCTCCACAGCTTTTGATTTCTTCGTCACAAATCTGATCTTAGGCTTATGTGTTTTAGAGGATGAGGGAACATCACTCTTGTTCTTCATTCTATTTTCCACCTTTTTACTAGTTTGCTCTTGGGCCTCAGTCTCTGATCTTGTGAGGAATTCTTTCAGAGTAATTCCTTTATCTGCCAGCTAATTATTGGTGTTAGCCAATATAGGCTCAAATCTTTTCCTCAAAGAGGTCAACTCTTTTTGAGACCATTGAATAGGAAGGAGAGGAGTGTTAGCAACCTATTCAGTATTATATCTATCATCAATTAACTCTCCATCATCCACTAGATCTTTAGAAATATCAGCAAGTCCCAGATATTCAATCTGCTCAAGAGATAACCTGTTGTAGTCCAACTTCTTAACATCTTCTTCTGTCCTCAAATCTATCCAAACATCTTCAACCATAGGTTCATGAAATTGGGTTTTCCTTTTGATTTTGTCCTTCATGCCCCTGTAGTCAAACTTTGGTCTTCTCTTGAATTGCTTCATGGTAACAAGCTACACCTCAGTCTCCATGGCCCTGGCCTTTGCAACAGTTGATACTGAATACCTGCCAATTTCAACTGGGAACTGGAAACTAGGCTTCTTGAGTTCCATTTGTTTATTATGCACGATGATCATTTGTCTGCTTAACTCCATTAAGACCAGTTTGTCTGAGGGGAATTTTGGAAGCATATAGGGATGACCTTGGAAAAAGCCAACCCTAAAGTATGAAAAAGAAGGAAACTGTAAAAACATGCATCTAAATCATTTACCACTATCCAGGCCTCATCTGGCACTTTTCTCTGTTCTAGTTGGGGCTCAAAAAGACACAAGAATACTACAAAGAAAGCATCATTTACTCTCCTGTAATGATGAATAGAACCCTTAAATGTTAACTGAGAATAATATTGGCACACAGGGATTACCCTCCTATCTCCCTCTGATGTTAGACCTGGAAAGATCCTCATAGAAGCCGCTATATACACTAGATAAGAGGTCATATAGAATTTAAAGGTAGTGGGTACCTTTATCAATTGTTCGTGCAAAGCATTGCTGATTTGCTCCCCCTAGATGATGATTTGTTTGCCTTGGAGTATTACCTTAATGAAAGGATACATCCATTCATGAAACTGTGAGGAAGAGGACAAACCTCTTATCCCGCTGAGAAGAGTTATCAGATCACCAACTTCTTCCACAAAGTCACTTCGAGGAAAACTACATGGCCACCTTGACAAATTTGACCTAGCAGTCTTCAGCCATTTATTGTTGATTACTTTCTTTGCCTTCACAGGATTTTTGTCATATTCCTTCCTTCAACAAAATCAAGCTTTAACACTTCTATAGCAGAAGGGCACATATACACCTTATCAATGAACTCAGGATCCAGTCTGATGATTACATTGCCACTAGCATCCACCACAACTCTAGTATCTCTGTTATAGAATTGAGCACACTGAAGAACAAATTCTGTGTTGTGAGCTGCCACTGGGAAAGATGACACCAAATGAATATTACTGTCAATTATCTTCTTCATTGTAGCACTAGGATTGCTTGTCTTGGTTCTTTCTACAAACTCATCCATGTCCACATGGCAAATCTCTGTATCTCTAATGTCGTCAAGATTAGAAGTGACTAAGGTGATTGGAAAAACACCTTGATATTTGTACTTCATCGCTTTCAATTTCTTTGGGGACAACTTAGTCATCTGAATGAAGCTATCACCAGAAGATGCTGATGAAGAATAAAGATCCATAGAAGAAACTGCAGCAAAAAGTCATGCTCATGCAATTAGGAGAAATACTGGCAATCTGGGAAAATTACATGTCGATGATCACGACTATGGAGACACACTTGAAAGGGCTAGAGTGCAAGCAGGCCAAAAATCAGAGGAAAGCAAGCTCAGAAAATTAAAACTAAAAATTTCCTAGAGTTAGGAAAATTTGGGAGAATGTTTGCATGGGCGGCAAAATTCGCCGCTATCGCATGTTTCAGGAGAATTGTGTTATATGTTGGAGCAGCAAAAACTGTCGACGCTACATTTGATAGGAAATTACAAGTGTTATACATTGGCGGTAAAATTCGCCGACAATGCATATTGGTATGAATTGTATTCGAGGTTCAAGCGGCAAATTATGCCGACACCTCATAGGATAGAAATTGCAAGATTTTCGTGTAAGGGCGGCGGATTTTGCCGCCCATACACTTCCATTTGAAAGTTTAGGAAAACACATAAGCGGAGAATATCGCCGACTTTGTATGTAAGGTAGGGTTGCAAGGTTTTAGCGTAGGAGCGGTGAATTTCTCCATCATTGTGGATGTTTCAAAGATGAGTTCAATAGGGTTAGGACAAATCGCCGATAACACATGTTATCATAAAAACCCGGGGGCACAAACATTGATCAGCGATTTTCGCCATTTGGATCTACCAGTTTACAATCTAGGGCATAAGCAATAAGACCTATTTGATGACCTAGACAACATATGTTTGAAGAATGAATTTAGAATTAAAAAAATCAAGCACAGAAACTACAATAACAAATAGGAATGCAACATTTTTACAAAAAGTTTTGTTTAAAAAAAAATCAAACTAATAAAGTCATTAAACAATTATATTAACGAAAACCCTAGAAATTGAAAGCAGTTTAAAAATGACTTACCTGTTCAAATGGAGGAAACCCTAAGTTCAACAATGACGAATTCAGTAGAATCTTAGAACGGCGCAATCGAATGGTGCGAGGGGAGTCCAGTGACTAGCTAGGAAGTAAGGAAACGAAATGACAAAAGAAACAATTGAAAAGACATATTTAAAAGCTTGAAATCAAGCCTTTAATGAGTGGCATGAGTGGCCATTAATGGCACTCGAAGTTCAAGATCTCAGAGATTTTGCTTAGGCGGTGATTTCGGTCGTCCTCACACATGCTTACAAAAATGCAAAAGCGGTTAAATCTACCGACAATGCATGTAATGACCTTTTTTGAGAAAACATGCAACAATGGTGAAAAGTGCTGCTCAGGCATATGGAGAAAGAAAACTATGTAAAAGCAATAAAAAGTGCTGCCATTACACAGTAAACCAAAAAGATATGTTAAGTCGGCAATTTCTACTGGCATTGCATAAGTGAACAAAAAGACATGTAATAGTGGCAAATTTGGCCGACTTTACATGTGAAGACTCAAAAATTTACGAACACCTGAAAAATGACCAAAATTGACATTTTGATCAATTTATGACTTAATCGATTTTTGCAAAGATCGAGGAATCGATTCGAGGGAATGTCGCAAACTAATTTAGAATATCAAACGACTTAGCACGGAGCCAAGAGAATCTTGTCTCGATTTGTGAACTTAGAGTGTAGATCACGAAATAGACAAGTTTCATGGGGGTTGTCTACAAAAATGAGTGTAGCTGATTTTGAGAACAATATAGTGTAAATTTGCATTTAGATTTCAAAAATTTACATTTTTACATAGAAAATTTCAACAAAAACTAGCATTTTTCATTGATTTTTCACTAGATTTGCACTTGCATTTTCCATCTTAGGAATTGGAAATCATTTTAAGATCTAAGTGTATTTAATTTTCATCATACATCAGCTTTCAAAACATTCATATAGCACTTTACATCAAGATCTCAAACCTAGGGCTTGAAAAACCTTGATTGTCACTAGATTTGGCCTTATCGACTTTCAAAATTTGCACCATTTGGTTGTTATCATGGTAATTATCTACTTCTCCTCCTAAAAATCTTCACAAAACCTTTTTATTGGGCCCTTGCATTACAAATTTGGTGAATAATTACACATTTTGGCTATATTTGCCCTAGGGTTTGACCTAGTTTGCACTCTACGCATGTTGTAGAAGAATTTATGATTGTAGGTGACTTATATCATAACTATTATTTGCTACACCTCATAAAATTATTTACAACACCCCTTCTGCTAGGTCTTGGAATTGAAAAATCATGAAAAATTGCCTATTTTTGCTATATTTTCACTAGAGTTTGACCTTGAGCGACACTATAAGCGTGTTGTGACAGATATTTTGGAATTATGTGGCTGTTATTTATGATATAATTTTCTTTCCATCATCATTTTCCTCACAACACCCTTTGTAATGCTCTTTTGCATTGAGATTTGGTGAAAAAATTACATATTTTAGTGTATTTTCACTAGGTTTTGACTTGTTTTCATCTTAGATTTGCATCAAGAGTGTGTTGTGGCAGATATTATTGCTGTATTGGACTAATATTAGACATATTATTTTCTTTCCCTGATCAAAATCCTTACAACACCTCTCCTTTCATATATTTGCATAGAAAAAGTACAAGAAAAAGATCTAAGTGTATTTAATTTTCATCATACATCAGCTTTCAAAACATTCATATAGCACTTTACATCAAGATCTCAAACCTAGGGCTTGAAAAACCTTGATTATCATGAAAAATTGCCTATTTTTGCTATATTTTCACTAGAGTTTGACCTTGAGTGACACTATAAGCGTGTTGTGACAAATATTTTGGAATTATGTGGTTGTTATTTATGATATAATTTTCTTTCCATCATCATTTTCCTCACAACACCCTTTGTAATGCTCTTTTGCATTGAGATTTGGTGAAAAAATTGCATATTTTAGTGTATTTTCACTAGGTTTTGACTTTTCTTCATCTTAGATTTGCATCAAGAGTGTGTTGTGACAGATATTATTGCTGTATTGGACTAATATTAGACATATTATTTTCTTTCCCTGATCAAAATCCTTACAACACCTCTCCTTTCATATATTTGCATCGAAAAAGTACAAGAAATCAAGCATTTTAGGTCATTTTTGCATATAGTGTTGCACTTGTCTTTGGCATACTTTTGGAAAACCTTTAAAATCTGATCTTGCATTAATTTGAGCATATACACATGACCTCTAATCAAAACAACAACAATAGGTTCCCTCCTAGGCCTTACTTGAAAAGAAAGGTCCCCGAACCCGAAATTGTGTTTACACCTAATGATAGAACAACTGGAGACACTAAAGGACCTCTTTACATCACTGTGAAAATAATGGGAAATCCTATAGATGGAACACTTATTGATCCTAATTGCATGACTAATGTTGCCACGGAAGAGTTCCTCTTTGCACATCAATTAATTCAAGGATCTTATTACCCTTCGGACATGATGATTAAAACACATAAGGGAACATTTATAAACACTTCTAGGAAGATATCATTGTTGGTCACTGTATTCGAGAAAGATGTAGAACAATGGTTTGATGTTGTCCCTGTTTCTGACCTCTTTCGCATTAAATTGGGACACCCTTGGCTAAAGGCTATGAAAACTGTCCCTTCAACAATTCATAATTGACTAAAATTTCCTTTTGATGGACATATAATTACTATCCCTCGCAACAAGTATAAACCTTTGGTTACAAGAAAACATTGTACACTGAATTACTTTTGGGACAAATCTAAAACGAATCTAGAGCCATGAACATACTTCAACTTCTTGAGCTAGATAAATTACAAAGCAAAACTGTTACATCCAATGGCCAGTCCCTCTATGCAAGAAATAACAAAAGACAAGCAACCCACTTTTACAGAGAACCCTAGACTGAAAGGACAAGGTCCCTATGTTGAGGTTCCTCCCTCTCCATCCTTACAAGGATCGGGAGGTAATTGTCAACAACAGAACATTCCACCTAGACAAATGAGATTTGATCCTGGTGCTTCCTCTTCTAAAATGAAAAAACCAATGAAAGAGCAAAGACCTATCTTACAAGAGATAAGTGGTAAGAGAAAGAGAAATAGAAAAACAAGAGAAAGAAGGAGAAGAAGACAAGCTTATGCCGTAAACCTTGCATCTCAACAAGAAAACATTGATCCAAACATTGAACCAAACAAAGATGATCCTAACAATGAACAATCTAAAGACAAGAATAGGAATTGGGCTATGATACCTTATGTCCCACTTTCCTCTAGCATTTGGGAGTGGGAGGATGATGACGATTTACTTGATGACGAGATCTAGCATGAAGATCCTACAAGTAAGTATCTCTAACCCTTTATCTCTCTCATGATGTGTTTCCCTCGTGATGTGTTATGTGTTGTTTAGGCCTCCTGGGATGACCCCTGATTCTCTTGTAAGGTCCGAGATACCAGGAGACCACCTCTGTTGTGACCTTCTTCTATTTGTATCATCATTCTTCTATATTGCCTCTCTCTCTGATTTCATTGTTGTGTGTTGTGTCTTATGGACATAGCATTGTGGTTGGTGACTTGGGGGCATCCTCCTACATGACTGTCCCTAAGACACTTGTCTCTCCTCTCTTGATTTATTGTTTCCCTTCCTCTAGTGTTTCTATCTAGCGGGCGGATGATGAAAAATATTTATACTAATGTGGACCTAGTGTCCCTTTAGAGAGAAATCAAAAATTGGACTTAGTTCCTAATATGATGATCGGGTTGTATATCTTATCCAATGCTTGGCTAGTAGAAGCACTCCGTGCTTTCTGAGTAGTGATTTTGATGATCTTTATCTCACTTACAAACCTTAACAATACTTCTACTTCGTGCATTTTGTTTGTCTTTGAATCTCACCTTGGTGACACTCGGTTCTAAGATTTTCGTGATATAGCCCCACTGTTATCCTCGATCCTTGAATTCATAGTATAACCTTGGGTCTTTGTGTAATTAATCATATGCATTAATGTTGTTGTTTATCATGATTATGTGGACACTAACATGTTTCTTGTAGGGATGTGTTTGTGGGAACATTTGGCGATCGTAAAGTACACATCACCTCCAAGGGGCATAGGCTTTGCAAAAGTTTGTGTTCCCTTGTGTGTTTTCTTCCTACCTTAACATGCTTGATATCAATACTTGATATCAACCACCTTAAGGTGGGGTCATATATAAGGTAAGTTGTCTGTCATAGATGTTAGCAATGTTCTTGTCCTTAGGTATAGTTTAAAGACTAGTACGATGAGTACTTCCTACACTCTAAGTTTGTTTGCAATCAATCAATCAATCAATCAATCTTAAGCCCTCTGCGAAGAGTGCCCATCATGTCATTTTCAAAAGTCCTCTACAGAGGTAGGGAGTGGTTTTGTGACTAACTCAACCCTTAAGCATGTCTTCGGCAATTGTTGTGGTGAAGCCCAATCGTCGATGTGTGCCTGTAATGTGCTTGAGATGGTGATGAACCTAGAAATAGGAACACTCCATCGATTGTCTATTGTGTTTTCTTCGTGTCTTCAAAGTGTGTGTGTTTGGCATGTCTGTTGCCCCATATGCAGTTTAAAGACTAGTGTGATGAGTACTTCCTACATTATGGGAGGTTTGGCGTGTCTTACGTGTGTGTTGCCCCATATGCAGTTTAAAGACTAGCGCGATGAGTGTTTCCTACATTATGGGAGGTGTGTTTACTTTCCTGTACTTGCATCTACATTTCATATATATGAGAAAAAGAAAAGAAAAGAAATCATTCTTGTCTTTCATGCATTAACTATCTTCTATGCATTTGTTGTTTTCTCCATTTTTTGTGTGACTATAACTATCTTCTCCGTGTTTTGTGTGTCTGTCATTGTCTTCAATGTGTTTGACGTGTCTTCTCAGTGCTTGGCGTGTTTGCTGTGTTTGTTGACTATACTTTAATGCATGTATTGGCCTCGCATTTATACATACATTAAAGTGGGGGCTAAATGTAACGTCAGAAAATGTCCCCTTGGGGGCCTTTCCCTCATAAGGTTTAGCTCCCGAGTCTTTTATCTGCATTTAGGACATCTTGCATCATATTTTGACATCCCGATGAAATGATCCCTAAGTTTCATGACAAATGGGACCTAGGGGGATCCCTTAAACCTATCCATGACCAAAATAGGGAGGGAGGACTTGGGCACCCATGCCCTAGTCCTGCCCTATTTTGGGTTAGTCCCAAATTTTGAGTGTCAGCTTGTGACCATTATTTGGGTCCTATGTCGACATGGTAAGTTTGAATTATGAAATTCTTGGAGAGAGTGTTTGTAGTTGCATATAAAAGCATGTTTAGGCATTCATTTGGAAACTAGATGGACATTAGATGATTACTAGCTAGCAATTTGGATTCTCAAGTTAATGTGAAGGTGATTCAAGGCATTCATTGTGTAGCAAGAGCAGATTTGGGCAATCATCTCCTCATGGCATGAAGAGCTTCTTCCTCCCATGAGATCTTCACTACAAGGTGACATCATTTTGTTTTTTTGAGCATTTATCATTTGGTTTTTGCCTCTGTCTCCAAGGGAACACACTCTCTATCTGACAATGGTGTTCGGAAGACTTGAATGTCTCTTCGAGGCTTGACTGAGGCAAGCCTCTAAACTCCACAACCCCCTCCCAAAGTTTCTATGATTACAGGTTACAGGTTGAAGATACCATAAAAGTGGAGTTGTAGGAGGGCATTACAGAGTGTCAGATTTGTAGATCAGAGTTGAAAATAGCACCCTGGACTTGGGTGCCCACTCTTTAGTCCTCCAGATTCCATGACGGGAAAAACTCTATGACAGTAGGAATAGGTTGCAGACTGAGCTTCCAGATCCTGACAAAAACCTAGGCCTTCGACTTGGGTGCCCACTCATTAGTCCCTGACTGTTCCGCTCCCAAACCCCGAAAATAGGTGCACAGTTATTTGTCATTTTACATCTTTCTGTAGTAACATTTTCTGATATTTGTCTGTTTGTTGTCGTATTTGCATAATTAGGGTTTTGATATATAATTGAGCATAAGTGAACATAATTGACAATCAAATCATACAAATCCAAGTTTCCCTACATCTCATAGTGACCTAGGGTATGATAGTACATCGCAACTCGACCCTAGGTACTTGAATGAAAGGGTGAAAGGAGGATATACACACAAAAACTACCAAAACTCAACTATCCAAATTTTACCCTTTACACTAACTAGATCAATCTTTCCTATCAAACATTAGAACACAAGCCGATGAAGACTTTTATGCTTGGCTATTGTCCTCAAGGGAGAGCCAAACTTTCTGGGATCTGTTCCTTTGTTGTGATTGCATAGATTGATGATAGCAATTAGGCTAGATCTAGGGTTTCTATGATGAAATAGACTAAAATAGAAGTTATTGACATGACAGAATCGAAAACCTAGAAAACTGGAGCAGAGGAGTGTAGAGAAGGACTGTCAAAACTCACTGTAGGAAACAGGGGCAGATATGGGGGGACTATGGAACCCAAGCTCTAGTTTCCTAGGGTTTCATCCTGTTTGAAGTTTGGGACACTTCTGACACTTGTACTTCCATCCTTCCATCAATCATTTATGTCTGGAATTTCAATTTTGACCTACACAAATGTAAAAAGAGGGAAATGTTGGTGTTGTTTAGGGGCTTGCCTATGTCAAACCCCATGAATGGTGTTCCCACCTCCACAAAAACAATGATAAGAGTGATAGAGAGTGTGTTCTCATGATAACCAGAGGAAAAATGTGTAATAAAGATTGTTGTAATCAAATGAAATGGAATAGAGTTACCATGAGCATGAAACCCTAGGTGGAATCATGTCACAACATGGATCATCCACAAGGTGTTGAAGGAGGAAGAAGATTTCTTGAATGCCTACAGGGCATAGTGCATACAATAGTACTCTGTAGAAATAGAGAGCTTGTAGATAGATAAAGAGATAAAACCCCTGTTAGAGAGAATTATCATAGAGAATCATTAGGAGGGTTATGTGTTTTCAAGGCTTGTTTATATATGAATCCCAATTACTTTCTGAGGGCCCAAAATGAACTGAGGCCAACATGATGCATCACCCAAGGCAAATAAGGCTAACATATCTTAATTCAAACCTTTTTAGGACCTAACTGGCATGGCACTAGCACTTGGGTGCTAAGGTCCTAGCCAATTAGCTCCCAAAAGGCTAGGTTACCCAAGGACTTAGCCAAGATCCTTAATCAAGACCTAAAATTGATACATCATTCAAGAGGGTGCTAAACTATGTGTAAAATTATTTGTGGAAAAATATTATGACACTACATTTAGCCCCCACTTTAGTGGGAGTAGGAACTTATGCTCCTACTCGTGCTAAAGATAAGAGAAACCAAAAACCCCTCATAGAATGGCACTAAGTTTGAGAGATGTGCTATCCCCCAAGCTTAGGATTTATGAGTCACAAATCACCTTGCATAAATCATATGCATATACACAAATACATACACTTGAGAACATGAGATAAGACAAAGCATACACGAGGCATGCATAGAGAATACATGAAGCATACATGTAATATGTGATGAAAACATAGAGAATACATGAAGCATACACGTAATAAGCGAAGTAGACATAGAATACACATGAAACGTATGTAGAATACATGCAAAGTGGTGGTGCCCACCTAGAATTTGGGTTTCAAGTATTTATCTGCAGGCTTAAATCCTTCAAGTACTCATGCTATGCCTTGCCAAAAGTCCCAAAATCTCACCTTGAGAATCTTTGCCAAAAACCCAGAAAAACCCAGAAATATTTTAGTTTCAAGTATTTTCATCACAGAGATTTCTTAGTTTCATACTTTATATTTATGTATGCATTCTTGAATGTATATTTGCATATACATTCGCCATTGTATGTTTGCACATACAAAGGCGATATGCAAAGGAAAATATACAAGAGGTGGATATACAAGTCGCAGATACAAGGGAAACATGCAAGGGACAATACAAGAAAGGGGGTAATCGCCGTGACAAGTCCCATCGGCAGATCATCCCGTATTTTCTCTGATGGGCTGATGGCACATACAAAGGGAGAATACAAATGGAAATGTACATCGGCGAACATGCAAAGGTTCTTTCGGCATGACAAAGGTCATCTACAACTTAGTTTAGGATCTCCCTGACAACTGATGCAGATACAAGGGTGAACATACATAAGGAATATACAAGGCAGATTATATGTTAGAATATATGAAGGTAAGATACAAAGGTGGGGTCCGCTTCATATACAAAGGCGATTGTATCTTATATGCAAGTCGCATTGTATATGTGATATGTAAAGAAAAGATACAAGGATGAAGATGCAAAGTCTATACACAAGCAAAGAGATACAAAGCCTGGGGCCCACCAAGCGCACATACAAGGGGCAGGTACAAGTTCAAATGCATGTTTGTATGCAGTTCTCCTTTGTATATTTCACAATGTATGTTTGGACATACAAAGGGTCATATACAATGCGATATACAAAAGTTGCATGTATATGCCGAAATGAAGTGTTGGCAATGTACAAGTGATTGTATACATTTTTTTGCTTGTATGATCGCATTGTATATGCGATATCCAAGCCGATATACAAACGAAAAACATACAATTCGGACCCGACTGGAGAATCAAATGCAGCGAATAATCATTTTGGGGTCCACGGCTTGTATAATGAAATGCTTGTATATGCCAATATACAAAAGGAAAAGACACTTGCGTGTCACGATTTCATTGGTTGCAAACTTTTCAGCATGTTTTGAGGCCGTTGATCTTGGCGATGAGGAGGAAATCAATGGCCCTGTTTTGAATGCCCAAGGAAGGAAGGATTTTTTTTGTGTCTGCATCATTTCAAGCGAGAAAAGTTCTAGATCACGTGAACCATTGTTGCATCCCATGGGTAGGTTGGCCATTAATGGCAGAAATGCAAAGGTATGGGTTGAAATGACAGACTAGCTACCATATTCAAGGGCAAAAATCTTCAGACGATGGCACATCTCCTGATTTCACCTGCTTTTCCTTCCTTTTCTGCATGGAGCATTGAATGTTTTAAGCGCCATTCAGGTGATGCACTGTATCTGGCAAAATTTTGAAATAGCCATGTAACTAATTGTTGAGTGCACAGTCTTGCTATAAAGGGCAAACTGTGTTACTGATTTGTTGTTGTTGAAGACTTGGGCAATTTTTTGGAGGAAATAACTAAAACAAAGCCTTTCTTGGTTGTTCTATCTCTTTTGTGAGTTTATGAGTTGCATTTGAGTGCACCTTGCCCATAGTTTCAGTTTCATTGTTGTTTTATATGAAAAATGTAGTGTTGCATGTATTTAGTTGTTTGTCTCCATTGCTGTATGCATCACTTCTTCTGAATCTGGTTGCTAAGGGTTCCTCAAATTCTAGAATATAGACTTTCTGTATTGCATGCTTGATCTGTGACTTCCATTCAAGGAGCGGATTAAACTATTTTAGGTTAAGTATGGAGAAGAATGTATGTCAGCTGGGATATTTGTAAGTAGAGGCAGCTATATACTCAGTCTTGGGTGGTGTTTGTAAGGAAAATACCAGTCCTAACCCCTTGAAAATTGAATGTCAGTACAAATCATTCATTTGTATACGTCTAGTTGACTCCTTGCCCTGAGATAGGCACCAGTCTGCTCCCTGTGCTGTGTTATGTTTCCAAAACCTCTGTCTTGTATCTAAAATATCAAAACAAATCCTTTCAAATCTGCAACCTGTTAGTTTGTAGGAGTAGAAATAGGACCCCTGCATACTCTCATTCCTAACCAGTTAGATATGTCCAAGAACATTGCCAAACTTGTGATTTATCATGCACATCTTGGTCCAAAGGTGAGAGTATTCTGCCTGTATTGTAAAGCTAAATCTTTTGTCGTTGGGCGAGTCAAGGTTAAATCTCTAGCTACAGGGATACCCCCTTGGTGTGGCAGAACTAAAAGTGAAGGGGAGGCAGCTCACTCAACCTCCTGTATTTGTTGGCCGAATCTGCCTGTGCATTGGAACTAGAAAACCCATTGCCGATTCAGAGAGAAAGACCCAACACAAAGCACACATGAAGAATACATGAAAAATTAAATGGAAGACAAAAGCATACAATAATGAAGCCAATAACCATATGATCCAATGCATCATGAATATACAAGCAAGCAAAGAAAAATCTTGGGTCAACAAGGTAAAAGATACCTCAATCTAAAAGGTTGTCTCTATTAGCATGCGTCATACCCAAGATGTAACAAAATAGAGGAATTCTAAAAAGGAGATAAAGGAATGTGAAGATTTGATCAATTACTCAAAGGAGAGAAGACATATAGATAGACAAGGGAGAAATCAATGCAAAAGGATGAGAGAACATGACACGGACACTAGCTTGCTTTGTCATTAGGGGTTATGAACAATGCTCTCATGGATCATGGGCTAGTAAGGACCGCCAAATTACTAAGTGACCCTGAGTATAACAATGAAAGGTCACATGAAGAACATAGGCTAGCAAGTTGTGTTATGCTAGGTAGCTCATGGACAAGCCACAAATGGAAACGTCACAAGCTAGTAAGGATTGCCAAATTATAAGGTGAGTTTCATGTCAAGTGAAGACATCACACGCTAGTGAGGAATTTTGAATCACTAGGTGAGCTCCATGTCAACTATATCAGAGACTACAAGCTAGGAAAAGTGTGATGTTTGCTGGGTAACTATGGTAAGGTGCTATAAAAATGATCAACAAATATTTTTATAGCAAGACCAACCACGTGGTGCATGAACAAAGTAAACTACATGGTATAATGTATGCCTCCACCCTAAAGTGATTCCTAACTCCATTCGGGGGAAATTGCCTTTAAGGTAGAAAAGTGGTATATATGTAAAACAGGAACAAAAGCTTCCTAGAAGTACATGCCCAAATGGTATGTTTCCAATAGCTACATCGTGAAAGAATTGTGCATGTACCGATGCATGTGTGAATAGAGAACCAGGAATGAATCACTCCTACCCCCTAAAATATGGGTAAGGACATCTATGAAAAATAATATGAGAGTCTACCACAATGTGATGATAGAGGTGGATCGATGCCATAACAAAGGAGACTCTATCATAATGAGGTAAAGAAAAGAATGTTTTGTTATGCAAAATAAATTGGGTGAGGGTGATCCTCACCATCACTTATTATGTGAAGAAAGAAGTGGTGCTATAGCACATGTGTCATAGAGTTGTTGAATTTTTTCATGCAAGGCTCGACATTCATTAATGGAATGGCCAAGCGCTCAATGATATGCACAAAAAGAAAGTTTTGATTAACTGCTTTGTGGAATCTTTTTGCATGTCAGAGGAGGAAGAGTGATCAAGTAGTCCTTGAGTAGACTAGGTGAAATCCACTCTTGTTGAGATATAAGATAAGAAGTAGGTAGAGTAGGAAAAAATCCTTTCTGTTGGGGAGAAAGGTTTGATTTTTGAAAAGAAGATGGCAACAAGAACGTAGGAGAAGGTTGGAAACCTAAACCTACTTCAGACAAGTACAGTGTTGTTTTCATTGGATCCTTAACATGATGTTCCATGTATCCTAAACCATTTCCCTTCTATCCATATTTAGAAAGAATTTTGAATCCATGCCCATAATGTGTCTTCAAATCAGCAAGAAGAGGAGAAGCCACATTACAAGCCTTTTTGAAATGAGGATTGTGATCATATATTGAAGAAGTAGAAGGATCACTATTTTTATCATGCTGAGGAGGGTCAACCTTTGATTTAGAATACCCAAGGGTCAAAATCTAAAGAGCCCTAGTCATCACCAAGACATGTGTTAGAAGGAGGCACATCATCATGAATAGAAGGTGGTAATTGTTGGTGAAATTAAATATTTAATTACACTTTATTAAGTTTACTTAGGGCTAATTTTAGTCTTAGGTTATTCTTAAGTCATATTAGGGTTTTTCTTTAACTTGCAAATATAAAAGCAAGTTCTCACATGTAATTCATAAATCCATTTCATTAATTCATCCTTATTGTGCAAATTATTCCTCTTTGCTTTTTTCTCTTGTAGAAGGTAAATCTTAGGTTTTGCAGGTGAACTTTGTGGCTTGAATTAATTATCAAATTCAATTTGGTATCAGAGCGGATCTGCAAGCCCCTTCTCAAATTTGAATTAATTTGGATTATGATTAATTTGTGGCTTGAATTAATCATCAAATTCAACATGGTATCAGAGCGGATCTGCAAGCCCCTTCTCAATTTTGGAGAATTTTTTTAGCAAGAGTCATTTGCTGGGTGTGTTTTTGTGTAAAACGGAGTATTCCATTAGATTCAGAGTAGCTGGAAAAGGCAGATTTATCTTTTGTTTGGTTGAATTTGGTCTGGAGAAACCAGATGTGTGAAAGTTTCAAGAGTGTTTTTTTAGATCTGAAGAAAAATAGAAGTTTCAGAGCATTTTTTGCCAAAACAAACCTCACCATTACGCTCAGAAGGCCCAAAAACCCCTATTTTCATATAAGGCACTCTATATTTTGCTGAAAAAAAGTTTCTGGGTGTTTTTTTTAGGGTTTCAAAAATCCATGACAGTGAAATCCGTACGACTATACGGTGCCTCAATTTTCATGCCAACCTCGATTTCCGTGCCATTCTCATCTGAGCTGATTTTACTTTTAGAGCTACCTCAGTTTGCGTGCCATCTTGATTTTCGAGCTACCTCAATTTGCGTGCCATTTCGATTTTCGTGCCGCCTCGATTTCCATGCCATCTTGATTTCTGTGCACAAGTACAACTGAGTTTTTTATAATTTCTTAATAAAAAAGAATTTTTTATTTTGGAGGGCTAGCCCCTTGGGTTTAACCATTGGTTGCATGGGGGACCAGTCCCTAGCTTCCAGGCAGCAGCCCCCAGAGACTCAGCTCCTGGTCATATGAGGGACCACTGCCCTACCGCCAGCCCCCAAAGACTCAGCCTCTGGTCACATGGGTGCCCAAGAGCTTCAATAGTGCTTTTTTTGGGCCTCTTTGTCCTAAAGGAGCAGTTTTGGTAAATCAGGTATATCTTGAGCATACGGAGTCAGATTTTTGAAAAAAAATAGGCGTCATAAAGCTGGTTCCAAGAACAATCCAGTGGTGTAGGTATTTTTTCCATATTTTTCTGATTGGTACAATTTATTGTTGTTTGAATTCAAGGCATCTTTTTTGGCTTTTGAGCTCCGTTCTTGGGCCCAGAATCTCTGTTTTTCAAAAATGAATAGGCGTTGGAAAAGTATCAGAGAGCTCTACACAGCCACTTATATAAAAAAAATTAGATTCAGCCCCAAGTATATTTTAAATCAGTTTGTCGATTTTATGGCTTCTGTTGGATATCCTGGACATGCTGCCTCCTAGAAAGGTTTTGTTTTCTTTGAAAGACTTCTATTATCAGCATAAATCTATTTGCATGTTTTGATCTGTAATCATCTAAGGAGATGGGATTCTACCATCAGCATAAATCTAATTGCAGATATTGTGGAAGTAATCAACATAGAAAGAGATGTGTCCTCATTTCTCACATCATCTCTTTGAAATGCTTGTTTCAATCGCTTCTCCTCCTGATGAGATCATTGCTCCACCATCACCTACTGCTACTTTAGAGTTCAATGTTGCATCATCATTGGCTTCTAGTGATTCTATGCAGAAGGTCAATATTAGTCTTCCTAATCCACCTCATTGGGATTCCTATCTTGCAGACATATCATTTTTGTTTGTAGAGTCCCATCTTATAGATTTGGAGGACCACATTGAGGACATTTGTCTTCTCTTTATGACAGCTTTGATGGAGTTGCATCACCATCATCTGCTTCAAAGATTGTTCTTTATCCTCCTCTTCTTCAGTCACAGTTTGGCAATGGATTGGAGACATTTGAGCAGTTTTCAGGAGCATCATTATTGTCTTTGGATCATGTGCAGAGTTCAGAGACATTTATCCTTCTTCCTATATATTCCTATCTAGAATGGGAAGACATTATGCACACATCTACAGTTCTATTTCTTCCCAAGGGGAGGAATATTGTTCGACGTTCATGGGTCTTCATCTTTATTCTATGTCGAGCATCTTCCAGCACTGTAGGAGTCATCTTGAGGAGCGGCTGCATGGTCTCTCTTCTCATCTCTATTTTGGGAGGGAGCATTTCCTCGCATGGGGTTTCATCCTTCTCACTTCTGGGGGGGTCATCAGACCTTCTCTCTTCTTCCTCTTTTATGGGGGGCATTCTTGATTGTACTTTTGTGATGGATTCACTTCTTGGGGGGTCTTAGTTTTAGTCCTTCTTCCATCACATGTTTATGTACTTATATTTTTCTCTCTTTTGGAGAGGAGTTTTCTCCCACTGGGTTTTTCTCCTTTCTCTCCACCTTATGAGAGATTCTTGTTATTCATGGGTACCTAACATGGCCTTGTAGCTGGGACCCATCATTCTTGCATTAGTTGCATGCTTTTCATTTCTCCCTAAGTTGCACTTATGGGGGGGTGTTGGTGTAATTAAATATTTAATTACACTTTATTAAGTTTACTTAGGGCCAATTTTAGTCTTAGGTTATTCTTAAGTCATATTAGGGTTTTTCTTTAACTTGCAAATATAAAAGCAAGTTCTCACATGTAATTCATTAATCTATTTCATTAATTCATCCAATATTGTGCAAATTATTTCTCTTTGCCTTTTTCTTTTGTGGAAGGTAAATCTTTGGTTTTGTAGGTGATCTTTGTGGCTTGAATTAATTATCAAATTCAACAGTAACAATGCTTTAGAATTTGCTGAAGTAAAAGAATTTGATTTGAGTTATTTCATTAGAAGGAATAGATTTTGTGAATGAAACATAATCCCCCTTCAATATTTTAGGCTCAGATTGTGAGAGTTTGTACTCTCCAATAAAGTAGGGTGTAAAATATAGTGAACCCCAATCATCACCGAAAATGCACTCAAAGGATCAACACTATCCTAATCATCACTATTGTTAGCAACAGAGGATAATGGGTTAGCTTTTGTGGAAGAAGGAATCAAATTATTGAGACATTTTGAAAGAGGAAGTTGATGCCTCGCTTCCACTTGCAAGACACTTTCCATGTTCAGATCAACATGAATTATATAGAGATTGTTGTTATGAACAAACTTCATTGTACAATGAAGAGTAGACGGGACTGTCCCCATGGCATGAATCCACAGTCTACCAAGGAGAACATTGTATGAAAGAGGATTAGGTATGACATGGATAAGTGTAGGTAAGGTCACATGTCCAATCTTAATGGGTAGTGTGATTGTACCTAGTGATTGTCTACCAATATTATCAAAGCCATGAATATTAAGTTTATCTAGTTTGATGAGAGACGTATCTACACCAATTTTATGTAATAGGTCTATGCCACAAACATTAAGACCTGGTCCATTATCAATCATAGTATGATTTATTCCATTTCTATTAATGATGACAAATATCATGAGAGGATCATATTGGTTTTGAAATTCTATGGGAGGTAATTCATGTTGGGGAAAGGTGATATCTAGAATCATCACATACATACAATCAAAATGACTGCTACATCATTTGATCTAATAGAAGGTGGAATGGCTACCTTTTATAGAGCCTCCCTAAGCATTATGTGGTATGTAGGCAAGGCTTATATTAAATCCTAGAGTGAGATCTTAGCCGGAGTACTGCGAAGCTGCTCGACAAGATCATATTCTCTAGTAGTGTGTTGAGAAAGATAAGGAGGTGGGGGAAGAAAAGGTTGAGAAGGTGGAAGAGAAGTGGGCATGCTCTGTGCTTGCTTACTTTGCTTGTTATTATGAGTGTTATATGTATGAACAATCGCATCATAATGAGGTTGTTGCGACACATTTTGAACACATTGCTTATTTTGAGTAAGTTCTTTTGTAAACTTGAAAATGTAATCAGGGGGTTGAAATGGGTTTGGAACACCTCAAACTGTAATCATAGGTTTAATTTGTGGTTGCAAAACATTGGAATGAAGGTGCATGACAATTTTTGGTTTCACGGGTTCCCTTTGGGAAATGGAAATATAAATTGTATTGACTTGATTTTGACATAAATTCTTAGTGATGTCCAAGGAGCTCAAACATGCAACTTGTTGGTTATTTTCCTAGACTGGATGCTTATTCCCAGTTATCATTACAAGGTAGCCATCATTGATCAACAGGATTCCTGGGCCAGGGGCCAACAGTATAGGAGATAGACTCTATAAATATCTCATCTTCTTCTTTAGGCTCTGCAGAACCAAGGGGGGTATTCCCTACTCAACATCTATGACATATGCACATGAACTTACTTGGATGTTGATACAAAGCAGATAAATCCTCTCTTATGTAGACCAAAACTGTGAAATAAGTACAAAGGGGCTAGCTTTGGGCCTATATTCAGTTGTGAGACAGATGATTTTGGTCCTAAAACTACTTCTAAAGTCCTAATGGTTTGATTTAAAGTTTAAGTTTGACTTTATGTTTGGATGCAAAACTGAGACTTTGGGTTGCAACCTCAATACAAGACTAGATCAGTGCCTGTCCAGAGCTCAGAGTCAATAGACATACACATGTGAATGCCCAGCATGAACATATACCAAAGACTAGATATCAAGGGGATTTTTAATATCTGCCTTACAAATACTTCCCAAAAATTAGGTGCTTAATCATTCATACTTAGTGGTATCCCTGCTGCAACACATTTTCTCAATGATTAACCTGAAACATTTAATTTGTTCCTTGAACAAAAGTAGGAGATTAAACATTCAATATAGAAAAGTTATATTCCTGAACCTTAACAACCCTTAGTTATCTTGATTCAAAAGAAAATATGCCCACAGCTTGGAGACAAATGATTAAACACATGCACAGAGCATTTCTCATATAAAACATCATGAAACTAGTGAATTCATTTATGAAACATACAACATGAGACTCATAAACTTACAAGGCATCAAGAACCAAGACTGTGTACCTAGCAAAAATTAATTACAAGGCAAATCAAAAATCTGCTAGACTCAATGCATGAGGAATGGCGCTTAGAAATATTCAATGCTGTGGAGAGACAAAGAGGAATGAGCAGGTGGAATCGAGATCCGCACCGCCGCTCAAGGACTTTCATCTTCAATTGGGTTGTTGACCTGTCAACTCCACTGATCATCCTCTGTAAATCCATCATTATTGCCACACCTACCCACAGGCCCCCTTTTGAAATGTAGTAGCATGTTCATAGAGTTTTCTTGCTCAAAACAAGCCTGAGAATGCAAAGAGAACCAATGCTGTAACCTCAAAACCTGGTCATCGATCATGATTCCATCGCTGAGATATACAGCGCTAAAAACCACAAAAAGCCAAGAGCCAATGATTACATGCCACGTAGGCACCCCATACTTCTATCGCTGACTTTTCCTTTTCCTATTTTGCCCTTTTTGCCTTGTATATGCTTGCTTAAATGCATATACAAGCGCCACTGTTCACCCTTCAAAACGCTTTGTATATGCAAGAGAAAATGCATATACAACCTTTCAACATACAAGGCGGACGTCAGATGCTATAAAACAAATTAGAATTCAGTTCGGGTCTAGCTTGCACTTCATCCTTTGCATTTTTCGTATGTACATTTTGTTTGTATGTTGAATATACAAACACAAACATACAAGCGGGGAATTTTTTGAGAATATTCGATATACATTCTCCCCTTGTATATTGAACATGTACAAACCTGTTTGTATAAACCTGTGGCGGGCCCCACCAATTATACCTTTTCAATGTATAAACTCAATGTATGTCAGACATACATTCATTCCTTCCCGCATATACTTGCGGACCCGATCTGCATTTTAGTCCTGTTTTGAACCCTTTTTTGAAATCCACAATGTATATTTTGCGTTGTATGTCGAACATACAACGAAACAAATATACAACTCACCTGCTCGATACAACGACGGCATCTTCAAGGAATCTTCAATGTATATTCTACCATTGCACATTTTCGCTTGCATACCTAGCACTGTAGCAAATGTATGTTGGGCCTTGCATCTTTCCTCTTGTATATAGCAGTTGTATGCTTAAACATACAATACAATTATGCAAGCAAACCGATATACAATTAGGGAATATCCTCGGAGTCTTATGGAAGATTCCCCCAATGTACATGCATCCTTTTGAACCTGATATGCATTTGGAAATGCATACAACTGCAGAATATTCCTAGGGAATCTGTGATAGATTCTCCCTTGTATATGCAACTCAATATGCATTTGGAAATGCATATAACTCAGTTTTTTCACCATTTTTGGAAGCCGATTCAGATTTTGCAAGCCTACCAACATACATTTCACCTTTGCATATATAGAATTTAGCATTTTTCTCAAGTGCGACAGGAAAAAGCAGTAAAGCATTTCATGGAGGCCGAAGAAAATTCAAACTAAGGCACTAAGGGTTTGAAGGAATAAACACAGGAACCTGCAAACTCAAATTCTGAACCCTAACCTTAAGTGAACACCACCAGTGGCTCCGAATGGGGACATGCAGATGCAAGACTGCAGCGAGAACCAAACTACTCCGAGGCAGACTAGACAAAACACCAAATTCAGAACACGACCGACTATACAAGCCATGTACAAACATTTACATCTAGTTTACAGTGTGCACAAAAGGCATTCATCTACGAGAAAAAAGCTTTAAGGAACTGACCGTGCACAGGTAATTCCAGTAGTTCACCACTTAGGGCCTGAGAAAATAGGAATCTTCTCCATGAGTGTCGCTAATTTGGTAAGGGCCTACCCATAAGGGTTCAAATTTACCGTGATTTCCCTTATCTTGGTTCCTCGCATTCCATACAAGGACCAAATCACCAATCTGAAACTTCCTTTCTGTGGCCCTTTTATCAAACAGATATTTTACCTTTTGTTGTCTCTTGATGTTTGTTTCTTGTGCCTCCCTTCTCATTTCATCTAGTGCAACCAGCTGATTTATTCTTCTAGTCATTGAGTCCTCAATTTCCTCCTCATTTTCTTGTATGAATTTATAGACTGGTAGGAGGTTGTTTACAGGCAATGTAGCTGCTGCACCATATACCAATTCAAAAGGTGACCTTCCAGTTGCTTTCTTGACTGTCACTTTGTCAACCCATAATGCCATTTTCAGCTTTGAATCCCAACCCCTTTTGTTTCTGCCTACCATCCTTTTGACAATTTTCAAGAGGCTTTTATTGCTTGACTCTGCTTGACCATTTCCGTGTGGATGGTACGGTGATGCATGTAACAAATTTATTCCATAATTGCTGCAAAAATCAATAAATTCACCAGACCTGAAGCACATTGCATTATCTGTGACCAATTTGGTTAGAACTCCAAATCTGATAATAATATTTTCTAGAATAAAATCCATCACCACTTTGCTTGTAGCCTTTTTAGTTGGAATGGCTTCAATCCATTTAGTGAAGTAGTCAGTAGCAACCAAAATCCAACTATGTCCTCCACTTGATTTTTCTAAGATTTCCCCTATAAAATCAATTCCCCATTGTTGAAATGGAGCTTCTACAGTTATAGTCCTAAGGGCAATGCACCTTTATATTTTATCTTTCCTGAAAACCTCTGGCAAGGATCACATTTTCTTACCATTCTTTGTGCATCTGAGAAAAGAGTTGGCCACCAGTAGCAAACTCTGAGAATTTTGTGGGTTGTTGTATGGGCAGTGTAATGTCCACCACACACTCCATTGTGCATATCATTTAGAATATCAGTAGCTTGATCCTCATTCACACACCTGAGTAATACACCATCGAGATTTTTCCAATACAGCTCTCCTTGAATGATGATGTATTTAACAGCCTGTAGTTTTAAAGTCCTCTTCTGATTATCACTGAGATGGGAATGACAGTTCAAATTTTACAAATAATATACAATGCCCTTGTACCATTCAGATTCTGACATATTTACAACTTCATTATGCACTACATTCACTTGGCATGCCTCTAGGTTTGACTGTGTCATCAGTTTTGCCAAGCCTTGTCCTCTTACCAATTTTGTAATCTGTATTTCAATGTTGAATTCTTGCAATTTATTTATCCATCTGCATCTCCTTCCAGTTACCTCCTGCTGAGTAAAGATATCCTTAACTGCTACATGAGGCACATATGCAACTATCTGAGAGCCTACTAAATATGGCCTAAAACTTTTGACTGCTCTAACCAGTGCATATGCATGTTTCTCCATGATGTCATACTTCAACTTAGCAGCCTGTAATGACCTGCGAAAGAAAGCTATAGGTTGTTCAAAACCTTCTTCATTTTTCTTTAGTAAGCATGCAACAATAGTATGGAAAGAAGCAAACGATAATAACTGAAATGGCTTAGAAAAATTAAGAGATTTTAGCACAGGAGCCATCTTTATAGCCTCTTTTATATTCTAAAATGATTTAGTTGCTTCATCTTCCCATTTGACAGTTGCACCTTTCTTCAACATCTTAGAGATATCTTTTGTGGTCTCTGCAAAGTTAGGAACAAATCTCCTAACAAAATTAATTTTTCCAAAGAAGAACTGAACACCTTTCACTATTCTAGGGATTTAGATTTTGTCAATTGCAACCACCCTTTCAAGATCAATCCTGACTCCATCCTTGGAAACAATGTGACCAAGCAATTTTCCTTCCACTACCCCAAAAGCACATTTCTTTGGGTTAAGTGAGATGCCATATTCTAATGCTCTAATAAAGATCTGCTCTAAGTGCATGCAATGTTGCTCCTCCTTTCTTGAATAGGCAGTTAAATCATCCTGATATACAGCTAGGATTGAATCAATTAATCCTACAAAAGTAACATCCATAGCCCTCTGAAATGTGGCACCTGCATTTGTCAGTCTGAATGGCATTCTCACATATACATAAGTTCCCCATGGAGTGGTGAAGGTAGTTTTGAACTGTTCTAATTTTTTTACTTTCACTTGATTGCATCTCGAAAATCCATCCATCATGGATAAAAGTTCACAGCCAGTCACCTTCTGCAACATGGCTTCCATGTTTGGCAATGGATAATTGTCCTTCAAAGAAGATACATTCAAATTTCTAAAGTCCACACAAAGTTTGATGTCACCATTCTTCTTTCTAACCGGAACAAGGTTGGACACCCAAGTTGAGTGTCTAATAGGCATGATTATTCCAGCCTCCCTAAGCTTCATAAGTTCTTCTTGCATTTTTGGAGCTAAGGTTGGGTTGATAGGTCTCTATTTTTGTCTAAATGGTTTAGCTCCAGGCTTCAAAGGGATTTCATGTTGGAATAAATCTTCTCTATAAGCTTTCAGGTCCTCATATGACTAGGCAAAAACATGCTTATATTTTCTCAGTAGCACAATCAGCATAGTTCTGATATGTGGTTTGAGTTGTTTGCCAATGTATACCTTCTTGGGGGCATGAGATATCCCCAAGTTTATCTCTTCTAAATCATTCTTGTTTGTTGGAGATACCTTTGTGACAAATTGGTCCCTATTATCAAAAGCTCTCTCTAAAGCGACTAGCCCTCTAGGGGTTTTATTTGTCTTGAGTTGAATTACCTTCTCCCTAAGAGGGTTTCTTTTCCATCTACAACCTCCACAAAGTTCTGAAAATCCACTTCCTAGTTCTCATATTCATCAATACAATGTAGAAATCTCAGTAAATCTTTATCATCATCAAACACTTGCCAGCTGCATACATTATTTGGCACTACAGGTCTAAGTTTGACTTCAACATTTATAATATCTGATAGAGTTATATCATCAGGCCTTATGGCCACATTAGCTAGAAAATCTGCCCTGACATTTTTTGATCTCTCTATCCAGTTTATTGAAAAAGCATCAAACAATTCAATTATATCCCATACAACATGCTTATACTGTTTTAACCTCTTTTTTTTTATGCATACTTGTCTCTAACTTGGGAGACAACTAACTCTGAATCCCCAAATACTTTGAGCATCCTGATTCCATGCTTCCAAGCAACATTCAATCCTAACAATAGAGCTTCATACTCTGCGATATTATTTGTACAGGCAAACTTCAGCAAGAATGAAAATTTTAGAAGCTTACCAGCCGGAGACAAAAATACAATGCCAGCACCAGAGCCTTCCTTCAAACAAGCTCCATCAAAAAACATGGTCCAGAGACCCTGTTGGTCAAGCTCTTGAAAGCACGTGTCTCTCCCTTCACCTCCTTTATCATTTGGGACAAGCCTGAAATTATCACAGTCAATGTCCACAAAACAAATATGCTCCTCTGACCCCTGGTCCTCAACTGTATTTGGTGACCTTTCTTCTCTAATCAATTTGACATCCTTACCATTCATAGGGATCATGGCATATGATAAATCTAATTGCATACTTCCACCAATCAATGCTACCCATCTTCTTGACAACAACATGCCATATTGTGGCTTGATATCAACAACTGTTATGTTCATTTTGTAGGTCTTCTCAGGATATGCTACCAGTCTGAAATCTACATCTTTCATAATTCTAATGACAGGCACTTCTCTAGCATCCATGGCATAGCATTTCCCACATGCCTTATCTATATTTAACCCAGCTTGCTGCATAATGGCCAAAGGCATGATATTCGTTGATGCTCCTGAGTCAAGCATACAATTCTTAATTGCTTTTCCATTTATGACAAGGGAGACATAGAATGGCTCAACCTGTGAAGGGCATTTTGTCATGGTCATCCCCAAATAAACTTCGGGGACCTCATCCTCATCAATGCACATAACTTGTTTCCTACCCTGAGTCTCAATATTTTGATCAACTTGACAAGGTATTCTTGAAATCAGGGACAATGTTTTATTTCTAAACTCTTCAACTTTCATCAGCTCCATTAATGGAACAGAAACCTTTACCCGGGACAAGACTTGGGTTATGACAAATGGAACATAATTTTGTATAACAGTTGTAGTCTGATCCACGGTCTTATTTTTATCTTTGTATGATCTAGCCTTAATTTTTGTGGCTCCCTGACTGTCATCTTTGATCTGAAAATCTTTGTTCTGATCCTCAAGCTAGGGGATTCTATTTTCTGGTCCTTGAGAATCATGACCTATTTTTTGCTTAAAATTTTTCTTATTATTGCTCCATTGTTTCTTTTGTGGTTCAGTCCCTTTATGACTGTGCATTGGTTGGTTCACAAAAGTATTCTTTGGTTGGTGTGAGTTACTTACTTGAGCTTTACCCCTAAGATTGTAATTACTTTTGACTTGAGCCACTACTACAGCTGTGAAGGCACTAATTTCTTCATCAGATGGTCTCCTCAAATTATTCAAAAAATTGTGTGTCCTGAGCATAAGCATAATTATCTTTGTCATCTTCATCACAGGGAAACTATTGGTAGACCTGAATCTCATCATTTGCATTTGCATCAGCATCCTGAGAGGGATACTCTCTGTTTGTAGACAACATATTGACATTGTCACCCTCTATGCAATGTGGTTCATTGCACTCATCACATGCCACGACATTGTTATATAGAGACTGAGCAATCATGCATTGTGACTATGAGTGAGGCATCTGGCATATTATACACCATGGGGAGTCATTAGCAACATTAACAACCTTCTTCAAAGGGTCAGGTGTTTCCTTAACATTTTGATTCCTTGGATTTGGGTTGCTATTTGGAAGAATGGGTTTACCATTATGCCAATTGGTATTATATGGCATATCATGTAATGATGGTCTTCTTTCTTGCCTTTGGTAAACCTGTCTGTCAGGACCTACCCCTTTTTCATTTTTAGCCATTCTATAGCTCAGGTCCTTGACAATAGTTGTCAATTTATCTAATTTATCCTCAGAAGTAGATGCATTGCCTTGAACACTCTAAGATTTAGTATTTGGATTTTGCAAAATTTTTACATCATCTCTTCTGTTTGTCTTACCAGACGTTTTTCTATTATTTTCAATATTTGTTGCAATTTTGAAAGCATCTTTGAGGCTGTGAGGACTCTTAACTATTAATCCATAAGCTATTTTGGCATCAAAAGCATTTATGTACAACATGATGCACATAGGTTCATTAGGCCTCAGGTGATGGGGCAATTTGTTCAACACCTTAGTGAATCTAGCATTGAAATTAACAACCTGTTCATTTGATCCTTTGGTAATGCCAGTGAATTCATTAATGAAGAAACTTGGATCAGTTTTGTCACCATATTGTTCTTTGAATATCCTCCTGAAGTCCTCCCATGATGAAACACTTTTGTCAGGCAGACCCTTGTACCATTCTCTGGCCTCGTCAACTACGGATTGCATAAATAATTTCATAAAAAACATCTTCATGCTCAACCTCAAAGTTGTCCATGATATTCTGAAAAGATTTTAAGTGGTCTTCTCCTGACACAGTATTGTTTCCTAAAAATTTAGGCACTTGTAGCCTCACATGTTTGTTAATAGGATTGGGGTAACCAGGGATGCCATCAAAAACAAGCTGTCTGAATCTGTCCAGCTACATCAGCTGTCTACCAAACTGATTTGCATTTACATTTCTATTTGCATTTTGATTTCTTACATTATTTAACGGTACTCTAGCATTATTTGCATTCTAATTTTGATCATTATGTTGATCCTGGACTTCATTTCTTTGTTGATTTCTCTACATATTTGCATTTTCAAGGGTAGGAATTGAATCATTCTGAGCAACTCTTAGCGCTTGCACTTTCTGTCTCATGTCATCTCAAATTTTTACTGCCTGTAGATATTCTAATTCTATCCTTAAGCTCTTAATTTCTTCAGCGAATTCCTCCTCTCTGGGCATAGAAGATGATGGTTTCATTATATTCTGATCATCATTATCATCTCTTGGGGATTCAGCTTCTTCAAATATATCAGGGGAATCATGGAAAGGGCGTTCTTGAAACACCTCTGATCTCATTCTTAATCCACTACCCTGTTGTCTTTCATATACGTTCTAGATTTCAGCCTCAGTGTTTGAAAAATAGGGTATTGCCCACTCTGAAGATCCTGGATTGTCTTGAATATTATCATTACTTCTGGGATAACCCTCTTGACTGGCTTGAACAGTCCCCTTTTTCCTGTCCATCATTTGTCTGGGTAATTCTTCAGACAGAGAATTATGCAGGGATCTTCTCCCTAGCATACAAATTTTTACTTTACCGGTTGGGAGATTGGTTCGGAGTCACCACCTACAACTAGGAATTAATTTCTTTTAAAAAACAGAGTTCATAAGATAACACTTTCACTTCACCTCCCTAGTAGAGTCGCCAAAATCTGTTGGTTATTTTCCCAGATTGGATGCTTATTCCTAGTTATCCTTACAAGGTAGCCATCATTGATCAACAGGATTGCCAGGCCAGGGGCCAATAGTACAAGAGATAGACTCTATAAATATCTCTTCTTCTTTAGGCTCTGCAAAACCAAGGGGGGTATTCCCTACTCAACATCTATGACATATACACATGAACTTACTTGGATGTTGATACAAAGTAGATAAATCCTCTCTTATATAGACCAAAACTGTGAAATAAGTACAAAGGGGCTAGCTTTGGGCCTATATTCAGTTGTGAGACAGAGGATTTTGGTCCTAAAACTACTTCTAAAGTCCTAATGGTTTGATTTAAAGTTTAAGTTTGACTTTATGTTTGGATGCAAAACTGAGACTTTGGGTTGCAACCTCAATACAAGACTGGATTGGTGCCTGTCCAAAGCTCAGAGTCAATAGACATACACATGTGAATGCCTAGCATGAACATATACCAAAAACTCGATATCAAGGGAATTTTTAATATCTGCCTTACAGATACTTCCCAAAAATTAGGTGCTTAATCATTCATACTTAGTGGTATCCCTGCTACAACACATTTTCTCAATGATTACCCTGAAACATTTAATTTGTTCCTTGTACAAAAGTAGGAGATTAAACATTCAATATAGAAAAGTTATATTCCTGAACCTTAACAACCCTTAGTTATCTTGATTCAAAAGAAAATATGCCCACATCTTGGAGACAAATGATTAAACACATGCACAGAGCATTTCTCATATAAAACAACATGAAACCAGTGAATTCATGCATGAAACATACAACATGAGACTCATAAACTTACAAGGCATCAAGAACAGGGCCACCAATGAAGTTGTATTCTGTCACAACACCAAAATTTGTCCAATTTTCAACAACAACACTGAGCAACACAGTTTGGCTTTTGTACCAAGACTGTGTACCCAGCAAAAATTAATTACAAGGCAAATTAAAAATCTGCTAGATTCAATGCATGAGAAATGGCGCTCAAAAATATTCAATGCTGCGGAGAGACAAAGAGGAATGAAAAGGTGGAATCGGGATCCGCACCGCCGCTCAAGGACTTTCATCTTCAATCAGGTTGCTAACCTGTCAACTCCATCGATCATCTTCTGCAAATCTGCCATTATTGCCACACCTACCCACAGGCCCCCTTTTGAAATGTAGTAGCGTGTTCATAGAGTTTTCCCACTCAAAACAAGCCTAAGAATGCAAAGAGAACCAATGCTGCAACCTCAAAACCTCGTCGTCGATCATGATTCCATCGCTGAGATCCACGGCACTAAAAACCGCAAAAAGTCAAGAGCCAATGATTACATGCCACATAGGCACCCCATACTTCTATCGTTGACGTTTCCTTTTCCTATTTTGCCCTTTTCGCCTTGTATATGCATGCTCAAATGGATATACAAGTGCCACTATTCACCTTTCAAAACCCTTTGTATATGCAAGAGCAAATGCATATACAACCTTTCAACATACAGGGCGGACATCAGATGCTATAAAACAAATTAGAATTCAGTTTGGGTCTAGCTTGCACTTCATCCTTTGCATTTTTCGTATGTACATTTTGTTTGTATGTTGAATATACAAACACAAACATACAAGCAGAGAATTTTTTGAGAATATTTGATATACATTCTCCCCTTGTATATTGAACATGTACAAACCTGTTTGTATAAACCTGCGGCGGGCCCCACCAATTATACCTTTTCAATGTATAAACTCAATGTATGTCGGACATACATTCATTCCTTCCCGCATATACTTGTGGACCCGATCTGCATTTTAGTCCTATTTTGAACCCTTTTTTGAAATCCACAATGTATATTTTGCGTTGTATGTCGAACATACAACGAAACAAATATACAACTCACTTGCTAGATACAATGGTGGCATCTTCAAGGAATCTTCAATGTATATTCCGCCATTGCACATTTTTGCTTACATACCCAGCACTGTAGCAAATGTATGTTGGGCCTTGCATCTTTCCTCTTGTATATAGTAGTTGTATGTTTAAACATACAATACAATTATGCAAGCAAACCGATATACAATCAGGGAATATCCCCAGAGTCTTGCAGAAGATTCCCCTAATGTACATGCATCCTTTTGAACCCGATATGCATTTGGAAATGCATACAACTGCAGAATATTCCTGGGGAATTTGCGATAAATTCTCCCTTGTATATGCAACTCGATATGCATTTGGAAATGCATATAACTCAGTTTTTTCACCATATTTGGAAGCCGATTGAGATTTTGCAAGCCTACCAACATACATTTCACCTTTGCATATTTAGAATTTAGCATTTTTCTCAAGTGCGACAGGAAAAAGTAGTAAAACATTTCATGGAGGTCAAAGAAAAATCAAACTAAGGCACTAAGGGTTTGAAGGAATAAACACAGGAACCTGCAGACTCAAATTCTGAACTCTAACCTTAAGTGAACACCACCACAACCAAAGGAGGAAGGAAAGAGGTCTCCACATCCTTAGTGATGTCCAAGGGGCTTGAACATGTAGCCAAAGGATGAAGATCAATCAGATGAGACATGGAATCATCATGGACTGTACAAAAGATTTGTTAGAAGTAGAAATAGTATGCTCAACATCTAATAATGCTTCATCTCTTGAAGGGAGAGCATTGAAATGAAGAGAGGGTAGATTTATGTTAATGATTTTGTCCTCTCATGCCAAAATATCTTCACAGGTAGGAAAAACTTTGGGAGAGGTATCAAAAGAATACATTGACATAGGCATAGCTAAGTTTTTATCATATGCATCAATATTGCAAACCTTTCTAGTAAAGTTAGAAAGTGATGAAAGAAAAGAAGAGGGCATGTTTGCATTTAGAAAATTTTGTTTATGTTTTTTCTTGAACAAATCTCAAAGAAAAGATAGATGTATGAATGTTCTTGGTTTCTAAATCAAACACAAATGACAAGTATGATACGATACAACAAATTGTAATCAGATTTAGCAACAAATCCACATAGGAAAAATCTGAAATAAGATTGCAATCATGACCACTAAGTGCAAGACTACTGGGGTTTACCAAAAAGGTGAGGCTTTTGGTAACCACAAAAATGAAGAAGTATAAATGCAAGATGTGTAAATATAAATGTTTAATCGATTAAAAAATAATCAAATCTGATACAGAAAAGTAGAAAGTTGTAAAAATGTAAGATGCATTAGGCTCACCAAAATGTAAGGGGAAAAGATGACCTAATCAAGTATGAACTAACTAGATCAATCTTTCCTATCAAACATTGATACACAAGCTAACAAAGACTTTTATTCTTGGCTACTATCCTCAAGGGAGAGCCAAGCTGTTCTGGCTTTGTTCCTTTGTTGTGATTGCAAAGATCGATGATAGCAATTAGGCTAGATCTAGGGTTTCTATGATGAAATAGACTAAAACAAAAGTTACTAAGCTGAAAGAATAAAAAACCTAGAAAACTGGAGTAGAGGAGAGTAGAGCAAGACTATTAGAACTCACTGTAGGAAATAGGGGCAGATCTGGGGGACTATGGCACCCAAGTGCTAGTGTCCTAGGGTTTCATCCTATCTGAAGTCTGAGACACAAGCATGACACTTGTACTTTCATCCTTTTATTGATCATTTCTGTTTGGAATTTCATCTTCAACTTGCACACATAAAAGGAGGGAAATTTTGGTGTTGTTTAGGGGCTTTCCTAAGTCAAACTGCATGAATGGTGTTCCCACCTCCACAACAACAGTGATAATAGTGATATAGAGTGTGTACTCATGATGAGTAGAGGCACAACATGTAATAAAGATTGTTGTAATCAAATGAAATGGAACAGAGTTACCATGAGCATGAAACCCTAGGTGAAAGCATGTTGCAACATGGATCATCCATAGGGTGTTGAAGGAGGAAGAATCTTCATTGAAGACATACAATGGTTAGTGCATACAATAGTAATCTATAGAAATAGAGAGCTTGTAGATATATAAAGAGATAGAACCCTTGTTAGAGAGAATTATCATAAAGAGTCATTAGGAAGGTTATGTGTGTTCAAGACTTGTTTATATATGAATCCCAATTACTTTCTGAGGGCCCAAAATGAACTGATGCCGACATGATGCATCACCCAAGGCAAATAATGCTGACATAACTTAATTCAAAAATCTTAGGACCTAACTGGTAGGATACTAGCGCTTGGGCGTGAGGGTCCTGACCAATTAGCTCTTGAAAGGGTAGGTTGCCTGAGGACTTAGCCAAGATCTTTAATCAAGACCCAAAATTCATACATCATTCAAGAGGGTTCTAAACTTTGTGTGAAATTTTCTATGGAGACAATTTACAACACTACAATTAGAGGGGTATTTGGAAAGAAAAGATTCATTTCATGGAGGAAAGGTATGACAAAATATAAGAAGAAAAATAAGGTAGTTGTAATCGCAAGAGGTAGAAAAGACACTGCAAAAGGTAAATTGATTATAAATGAGTTCAAAGAAGAGGATGAAAAAGAGTTTCCCACTAGAAGGAGCCATGATATGATAGTGGATAAGGCTAAGAGAATTATTAGAGAAGAAAATTAATGGGAAGATGACTACAAACCTTGTTTCTCAAAGAAGGAAGCTCTACTATTAAAAGAATTAGCCAACTTTGTAGAGAAAGAAAACATCACAAAAAAACTGAGACAATTTTCCAAATACTAGAATAAAAACAAAGAGGCTAATACAAAAAAACAAGTAAGAAGAGTAGCCAAAACCTCAAGAAAATGGAAAAAACATTGTGTGCTAATAGAATTAAGAATCCGAGATAAATGGATGAAAATGCATTGGTAGATGTAGGCGCTAATGTAAGCATAATTCCTAGGTGAATTTGGGAGGCTTTAGGTAGACTGGTATTACATGAGGCACCATACAACATTGTGTTGGATAATGGGACATAAATAGTGTCATAGGAACTTGTAGGAATGTAGAAGTGAATTTACTAGGAATAAATAAAAGGGTAGACTTTGAGGTCAGAGAAATGAAAGAGTCTTTTGATGCATTCAATGTCTTGATAAAACTTTAAATGGTTTCTTAATTGTGATGGAGTATTTGACTCCCAAAAAGAAGAATTGATATTTCACGAAGAGGATAGGGTGGTCCATATACCATTATACTTAGATTTGGGTAGCACATATGTGGAAGAGATGGTGCAAGAAGAGGATGAAGATGATTATAAGGGTTTATACTCCTTAGGAATAATTTTCAAGATAGAAATAGATGAAGATCCTAATTTAGAAGGGGAAATTGCAGTAGAAAATAGCCATTATAGTAAAGAGAGTGAGGATGCAATAGAATCTTGGCTTGTAAATGAACTAGAAATAAGAGTGAGAAGAGTTTTAGGAACTAGGAAGGTATATAGTCTTAGGAGGGTTAATAAAATAGTTCAATATAGTATTATAGAAGAAAAAAATACACCACAACAAAAAATGGTGGAAAATAATGATACAAAGGAAGGAATTACACTTTAAACCAAAACTACACAAATAAATAGGTCATAAAACAAGTAGAACCACCATAGAGAAAGAAACTATACTACATCACTAGGTGTATTTCCCATATTAAACTATGTCATTACTTAGAAGTAGGTGACCTTCTAAGATACCTATAAAACACGAAACAAATATATGAAAAGGAAGATTTAATAAGGGAGGCTTTAGATGACACCCTAGTATGTAGTGTAGTGTGCTAGTGGCACACTCATAAACCCAACATTCCAACATGGAAGCCATTGACTATACTTATTAAAACAAGGTACTTACTTCAAGAGGGAGACTTACAACTCACACCAAAGTACCAGAAAAAATTGACCCAAGGATTCACTTGTGAAATTGCATTAGAGAATGGGATAACATAAGGGAATATGATGAAAGACAAAAGGTACAAGTGTTTTATTAGACCTTATAGCCCATTGTACAAACTTGGTATATCAATCAAGAAAAGAGGGCAGAGACAAGAAATTGGAATATGGTAGAGGACTTTTGAAAAACCTTTTCATTCCATGACCCAAATAAATGCATAAACATTGCACTACAAAAGATGAAGTGATAGTATCATTGCCAGAAGAAGTAAGAGAGAAACTTGGAGAGAGAAAGAATAGGTTAGCCCCACAAAGGGAATAAGGCATTTGGAAGTTGGTCAAGAATGGATGGAGGAGTTTAATGCAATACCTCAAAGAGTTTGCTACTAGGATAAAAGAGGGAATGGAAGAGATTATGAGGATGAGGATCCAAAGAACTTAGATGTTGATGTGGAAGAATAAGAAAAGGAGCTAATATTATAAAATACAACCAAATATAAAACTAATAAAAGATAATTAAGGTCTTGATTATTTGTCTATAATTAATAATGGAGAAGATCAATGTCCCAATTGAAGATAAATTAGCAAGAACAAACCTCTTTAGAGTAAATGTAGTACCACATGAAGTGAGTGATGTAGCACAACTACTATCAATAGGGGAATTTCCTCAAAGAATTTCAATAGAGGAAAGAAATAGATTGATGCTGAAGTCTGTTATCACCCAGATTTGCACCCTTCGCATGCAGCTGTGACACCTCATGCAACCTGGAGTAACATTGGAATGATCTCGAAGTGTGGGACCTTGTGTTATGAGATCAGACCTCCAGAGAAGGCTGGTTCCTTGCTCCAAGCCTATTACTTAGAGCGATGATACTAAATCTAGTGCTACAAGCTTGCAGGGGAAAGAGTTAGAAGGAGAGCTGAAGGGAAAAGAGGCAATACACCAGATTTAGTGAGAGATGGTGGATAAGGTATGGACACAGCAATGATTCTTTCGCTGCTGAGGGGGGATTCACACAGGTTTAAGGCTAGTTTGAGGTTTTGGTATGAAGGTTAAACCTGCAGAGGGGCTGCTTTACCCACAGAGCAGACTAAAACTTCAAATGAAACACAGAAATTCAGAGATAAAAGAGGCAAAAATCAGCATCTATTAATCATGAAGGCCCAGAAAACTATTACAATGTAGAACATTTCATAGTAGAATTACACCCATTTAGTTAATTGCACTCATTGGTGGGTAAAGGAAGACAGCAGAGGCCAGATTCAGGCACAGTGAGTCACATTCCCTTATCCTTGCAGTTACACTAAAATGGACTGACTACAAAATTTTGGTAGCATAACAGCCCCAAAAATACCATCTCCTTTAAAAGAGATTTTACATTGTCTTATATAGGCCAGATTCATGCCAAAAGGGCATGGAGTCACTGAATCACATAATCGAGGCCATAAATGCCAAAGGCAGGAAAGCATGGGTAGATGCATGGCAAAGGGATAGGGGCCATGCCTCTGCCACGCCAAAATGCGAAAAACCTCATCCAGGATGCAAGAAAGGATGGGGCATGGAGAAAAACCTCCAAAGTCGTCATTCGTCGTGCAGGAAAGAGTCCTAAAAGGAAGAGATCCCATACGCCATGAATGCACCTGCAGAAATTCACCAACTCGAGCCACTGTGAGGTGAAAAACCCCTCAAAACATCAAGATGGTTGCTAAAACGTCCAATCAAGCAAAATATGCAAAGCTAGATCGGGAAAATGAAAACTAGAAAATCCCCCCAAAAATCTGCTCAAATGAAAGAGGAGGCAAAAACAAGCATTTTTGCCTCTTATAGCATGTTGAAATTCGCTGAATTGGGGAAGATATCAGCGGTCAAAGATCTGGTCAACTACCTATATATCTCTTTTGCACCTGTGTATATATTGGCCTCTAAAAATACCTCAGATCCTGTCTTTGCATGTTTGAAAACTTTGTATGTATCTCTGCTCCTTTGGTGCCAAAAGGCCCTTGTAGTCGCTCTTAAAAATGTATTTGAAAATGACTTGTATATGCAAGAGCCTTTGCATATGCATCCGCCACTGCCACGTGGCACTTCCTAATTTGCTGTTGAACTGAAACCGAGACCCATCGTTGAAGAACTACACCCTCCATCGGCCTTCGGAAAGACCTAAAAACAAGCTGCTGATGCATCACGTCTGGCCGAAATCTCCCTTGCATATCGGCTTGTATATGCAAAGATACAAGCAAATATACAAACAACTAGCACATGCAAATGTGCATTTTGCCCTTTGTAATCGCAGCTTGTATATGCATACAATCGCCCTTGTATATACAAGTCACGGACTTCAAACTCTCAAAAAGCAGATGGGAAACATTTTGAGATCCAGGTTGTATCTAACCTCCTTTGTATCTGCAAACATACAAGCCGCAGACCCCAAACTGACCATTAACTATATTTGACTGCTCTGTCGGGTCCAGCTTGTATCTCTGATCTTTGTATATTATTGACTTGTATATCACAATATACAATCGCCCTTATACAAAGCGGACCCGAAAATTTTAATAAAACAAGTAAAAAATGTAATCGGGTCCGGCTTGTATATAAACCTTTGTATATCAGCTTTGTATGTGAAAACATTCACATACAAAGCAAAAAATACAAGCCACTGTAGCAAATGTATTTCTTCTTGTATCTCAGGCAAGGGTTCCTTGTATGTCTGATATACAAACGGCCTTGTATGTGTGTGGGCCCCATCTCTTGCACATTCGGCCTTTGTATGTTTCTCTGTATGTTTCACATGTATGTTCAAAAACATACAAGTGAAATATACAAAGAAACATATAAAGCCGAATGTGCATTCCACTGTACCGGATGCACCTGCATGTTTGAAAACCTTGTACCTTTTCATTGCATGTGCAAACATACAACACAACATGCATTTTGAAAACCTGATATACAAGAGGGAATATTCCTGCAATGCATCCCCTGTTTGTATATCTCTTTCCTTGTATATCTCCATTGTATGAGCCAAATATACATGCAGACCCGATATACATTCAGTGAATATTCCAGGGATCTGCGATGTATATTCCATCTTTGTATCTGCCCTTGCATCCTTCCAGCGAATGTATATTTGCTTGTATGTTGAAAATACAAGGCAAACATACAAACCCTCCAAACATACAAAAGGGGAAATCTGAAGAATATGCGATGGATGCACAATATACCTTGTATGTCTCACTTGCATCTCGGCCCTTTGTATATCGTCGATATACAAACTGGGAATATTTCTAAGGACCTGCGAAAGATTCCCTAAATGTATATGCACCTTTGGGGCCCGATATACATTCAAAAAATGCATAAAATCTAATTTTTAAACATCTTCTAAGGCCAATGGAGATCTGCAAGCCTGCCAAATGAACATTTGAAATGCATGTTGACCCAAACTTTGACCATGAATAACTTCTTTGTTTGGCCAAATTTCAGAATGATGTAAAAAGCAAACCTGCCTATTTTTTCAAGCTCTTTCCAATGGTCAGGTTTTTTTTTTAGGCAAGGTTTCATGGGAAAAATGGCACCTTTGCTTATAGGGACCCTTTCAAAGGATTTTCAGGGAAAATATCAGGTTGACTATTTGGCTCTGAGCAAAGGGAAAATACGATAACATTTTTGGCGACCTCTATGGGATGTTTGCTTGCTAAACATGAGATCAGTGGCCTTATACATTCATTGGGCATGGAGTCAAAAGAAACTGGAAGTGCCTTGACAAACATTCTGACCCCGGAACCTGGCATGACAGTAATAAAGGACATAGAAAGACCAGGGGCCAAACAAAATGTTGACAGCAACCCACCAACTGTGCTAGGCAGCACTTAGGGGAAATGAAGGGCATCTAAACTATTGTGCAGCAACACTTATTGAAAGCATAGAGACCTAATCTACTAATTTACAGAGCATTCATACCTCAAAACACCTCTTCAGGTGTATCCCGTTGACTGGGATAGGCAGATTTTGTCCATCCATATTTGACAACTGAAATGCATTGTGCTCCTTGCATTCAATGATGAGAAATGGGCCACTCCACATGCAATCAAATTTGGAGTGCTTCCCTGGCCTGCTCTTCAGTTCATCCCACTTGAGCACCAAATCACCCTCCTTAAAGTTTCTGGGGGTGGCCCTTTTATCAAAAACTCCCTTGACCTGAAGCTGATGATACTCCATAGCCTTCTTAGCCTTGTCTCTGGTTTCTTCAAGCTCCATGAGCTGAGCATATCTGACTGCCATGGGATCTTCCTCTTCAAACATTTCTAGTTGATTCATGATGTCAAGAGCTGGCAGCTCCATAGATATAGGCAACCTTGCCTCTTTTCCATAAACAAGCATATATGGAGAATTCCCAATGGACCTCTTGGGAGTTATTCTATCTACCCATAAAGCAGATTTCAAATTAGTATGCCAGGTCCTCTGATTATCCTCCAAGGTTCTCTTGATGATCCTTATGAGATTTTTATTTGTGGACTCAGCTAGGCCATTACCCTGAGGGTAATAATTTGATGAAGCACCCAAGTAAATCCCATTCCTCACGGCCCAGTCAATTATTTTTAACCCGATAAAAGCCAGTGCATTGTCTGAGATGATGGATTCAAGTACCCCAAATCTAGCTACTAGATCACTATAAAAGTTCAAAATGGCACCTTCATTGGATTCCTTTAGGGCCACTACCTCAGTCCATCTTGTGAAGTAATCAGTTGCTGTAAGCACCCACCTGTGGCCTACACTAGACGGTGGATTGATGGGGCCTATGAAATCAATACCCCACCTCATGAAGGGTTGCTCAACTTGAATTGGCTGCAAGGGCATAGCTGGCAGCCTTGACTTGCCTACGAACATGGCACACTTCACACATTTTCTAGCCCATGCATGGGCATCTCTGAATAAGCTGGGCTAGTAGTATCCAGCTCTCATAATCTTCCACATAGTAGTCCTTGGGGCAAAATGACCCCCTGCCATTCCATCGTGGAACTCACGCAGTACCTTATCAGTCTGAGTTTCATCAATGCATCGTAACAATGCCCCATTAAAATCTTTCCGGAAAAGGATGCCATTGATGAGAATGTATGGGATAGACTGAAGTCTAAAGTACCTTCTCTTGGCTCTATCCAACCCTATTGGACATTCACCAGTCTACAAAAAATGGATCATATTGTGAACCCAACTGGTGTCCACCGCTGCTGCGTCGGCCTAATGTTCATCTTCTACGGCCAGAAACACCGCCTCTTCCTCACTTGCTTCATTTTCAGGATTAGCTGCAAGTTGTTCACTGAGTCCTCTTCATCGGATGAGCTTGGTTATTTTGATGTCAACGTCATACTCCATGACCCTGGTAATCCAACCAACTCTTTTCTCATTGACGTCTTTGCTCAATAGGAACTCCTTCATGCCAGGGTGAGCAACCATTAAATGTATCTTATTATTAGAAATAAGATGCCTAAATTTCTTTAGGCTCCTCGCCACTGCAAGGACGTGCTTCTCAATGAAGCTGTATCTCTATTCATATTCCTCTAAGCCTTGGCTGAAAAAAGCAATTGGCTGTTCAAATCCTTCACTCTGTTGTTACGCTAGAATTGTAGAAATGGTATCCAAACCGCCATAAGCATCCAAAATAAAATCTTTGGAGAAATCTAGATTCACCAAGGTTGGCACAGCTGCAAGTGCCTCTTTTATGGACTCGAAGCTTAGCTTGGCTTCCTTCGTCCAGCTGAAAACTGTATTCTTTTTTAACATGGACGTCAAAGGTCTCAAAAGATTTGCAATGTCTAGTATAAACCTCTGCAGAAAATTAATTCTGCCAATGAAGCTTTGAAGTCCCTTCTTGTGGCTGGGTAAGGGCAACTCCAGAATAGCCTTTACCTTCTCTGTATCAATGGTGATGCCCTCTTTAGAGATGACGTGTCCTAACAGCTTACCCTCGTGCACAGTGAAAATGCATTTTTTGGGATTGAGAGATATCCTGAACTCTCTGCATCTCTCAAACACTTGCCTCAAATGAGATAAATGCTCAGATGCATTCTTGGAAAAAATAGTTATGTCATCGAGGTATACCAGCACCAACTTATACAGCAGACCTTTGAAAGCCATGTCCATAGCCCTCTAAAAAGTTGAGCCAACATTTGATAGGCCAAAGGGCATTCTCTTGTAGGCCATGGTGCCCCATTTAGTGGTAAAAGTAGTTTTATACTGATCCTCCTCCTTGACTAACACTTGATTGTAACCAGAAAATCCATCAAGCAAGGAGAATCTCTCTGAGCCATCCACTACCTGTAGAATTTGTTCCATTGAAGGCAACGGGTAGTGGTCCTTTAGGGAGGCTCTGTTTAGATCCCTGAAATCAACACATAGTCTGATCTCCCCATTCTTTTTTCTCACAGGGATGAGGTTAGAGACCCAAGAAGTATGTTTGATTGGAAAAATGATTTTCCCCTCAATCAACTTAGTCAGTTCTTTAATCATCAGGGGCTCTAGCTTCGGATTTAGGGGTCTTTGCTTCTGTCTTACAGGTTTTGCCCCTGGCTCTAATTCTATGGTGTGCTGGGCAATGTGAGGGTCAAATCCTTTTACATCTAAATAATCCCAGGCAAACACATCTTCAAATTCATTGTACAGAGTAATGAAAGCTCTTCTGTCCTCGGCTGAGCAGATTTTACCAATTTTAAGGAGCTTTCCCTTAAAAATCTCCAGCTGCTCATAATGTTCCTCTTTTATTTGCATGTCGATTTTAGTCTTCTTCATCTAATCATTAGTGCCAAAGATATAATCCAATGTCACCAGTCCCTTGGGCAGCTTGTTTGTCCTTAGCTGAACAATTTGGTCATTGCCATACTACAGTTTGAGTTTATCTTGGTTCACCATAGAAAATTCATCTTCTTCTAACAAAAAATGCAGGATTTGCTCATTACTTTCGAAAACCTGCCAATGAATGTCATTGTCTGGGATAGAGGGTCTATTTACTACGTTTACATGAGGCTACACCTTCTCCCTCTGAATATCACTGGGGATGTCAAATTGAGCCCCAATTGCTGCTAGCCTATCTACTTGGTAATTCTAATTTCTGGGAATAGAGACCAGATTGAAAGCATCGAACTCTTCAATCATGTCCCACACCCTATGCTTGTAGCATTTCAAGACATCATTTTTTGTAGAATGCAATCCTCTTACTTGATTTACAATGAGTTCACTATCCTCGAACACTTGTAAGCAGTTGATCCTTCTTTTTCTTGCCCATTGCAATCCCTGGATTAGCCCCTCATATTCGGCAGTGTTGTTGGTGCAGGAAAAGGCAAAATGAAAGGCAGAATAATACCTATTTCCATGAGAAGACACCAGCATTGTACCCCCACCAGACCCATTTCTACCTCTAGAGCCATCAAAATATATTTTCCATACCTGATCCTGCCCTTCTGTCAGCAATTCTGAACTCTTTACAAGGCTTGGAATTTCTGATTCTGGCTCATGTAGTATGTACATTCCCATATTGGAATCTTGCATGTGTTCCTCAGGACTATCAACAGTATTTTCCAAGGCCCACTCTCTTAACAGTACCTCTGGTATACTTTCAGCTTGTAGTTGCTGGGCAGCAACAAGCTCAGGATCATCGAAGATAAGGCAGCTTGCATTAACATCACTTGGTGTGTAGGGTTCTATGTGATGATTTTAAAGCAACTCAGATTTTAGGGTTACCTTGGTGCCATATCTGGTTCTAAAAAACATGTGGGACCAGTCTGAGGATAAATATCCTCCTATCTTGGCCGTGAACTCCCTTGACAGGCACATGGCAAAATGAGGAGGAAGGTCAATGATAAACACTTCCTGAGTGATGGAAATGTTTGGACAGGTATGCAAGGTAAGGCTTGGGTCCTTTATCACACCCATAGTGTTGATAGCTGTGCCATCAAGTTGGAGCACACCCTTGGTTAGGGGCTGGTAGTTCAGTCCTAATTGGTCTGCAATCTGTTTTGGCATAACAGAACTACTTGCCCCACTATCCACCATGCAATTATGCACTAGCTTATCTCCAATTATTAGAGACACATAAAATGGAAACGGTTTGGCATTCTAGCTTGGCTCCTTGTTGATGTCTTGGGGGGAATTGGTAAGGACAGTTTTGGTTGGGTCAACATTTGTATCATCTGACATTTTTTAACTAGACAAAGCAGACTGCAATATGTCTTTTTGGCCCAGGATCGCCAAGGAATCCCACATGGACATTGTCACATTTGCCTTTTTCATATTCTCAATAATATTGAAAGGTGCAGCAATGCTTACCTTCTGATGTGGTTTGGCGGCTGTAATATCAGCCTACAATTGAGGCTGCTCTTTGGTAGTCGCCTGAGTATTTCTTTGTAACACAGGGAAATTGGGATGTAGAAGGATCAACAGGTCCTTTTTCTCTATTTGTCGCCTGATCCATCTCATAACTCCTCCTTTTTGCTCTTGTGTTAGCTGTAACTGGAGTGTAGTCTCTGTTCATGCCACAAAACTCATTTTCCTACCAATTCATGAAGGCAGTATCATGCTGAGGTTGTTCTATTTGCTGCACAGTCCCCTCATTAGATGTGCTTGGCTGCAGAGTTGGAATATCTTGCACTGTCAGGGCCTGATTTATGGCTCCACTTGGATGCGTTGCTTGATTGTGCGGCTAATTTCTTGGAGAGCACCATTCATACTCGGAAGCCAAGTTGTTCTGAATAGGGACAATGTCACTGACGGCATTGGTGGATGCAGGATTGTAAGGCTGAAAAGGCCTCTAGTTCATATTCTGTCTGACCCCCTGATAGTTATTCTGATAAGGTGGCCTGTTAGCTTGCCAAGGTTGGTTCTGTCCCTGATAAGACTGGTTTTGCCCTTGGTTATGTGGTTGATAGGGTTGTCTATTCTAGAACTGTTGCTTTTTCATATTTGTCAGCTCATTACCAAAAGATTGCAACAATCCCTTGATCTCTTGTAACTCAAAAGATTGATTTTGAGTAGCATTTTCTGGCCTATTTGACTACAGATTAGTTGTTGGTAATTCTGGGGCAGCGGGTATAATAGCTATGGGGGGCACATATGTTGAGATTGGCAGTTGAATTACGGGGAAAATTGGCAAAGGTGGCCTAGGAGCAATTTTGCCGGCCTGAATGAGGCTATTTTCGGCCCTAATGGCTATGGTATAGGCCTGTGGCAAGGAAAGCCCTCCCATGGATTGAATCATCACAGAGATGTCACTATTTAATGCTCTCAAAAAATATAGAAATGCATGGTCAGCTATAGGTCTTACCGTTGGTGGGATTCTATCCCATGTCTTTTGGAAACAGTGATTGAAATCTGACATGACCTCGTGAGAGGCTCTTTTGATTGTAGATAGCTGCTCCACCAGCGACAGGTGATCAGATTTGTCTTCGAAGAAACTGCACAATTCCTCTCCCAAGCGATCCCAGGGATCTATGGAATTTACCGGCAGGCTTCTAAACCACTGTAAAGCTTTGCCCTTCAGGAAGGCTGTGAGTAGCCTAATTGCTACATTTTATGCTATTATGTGATGGATAGCACACAGGTTTGCGATGTCCTGGATATGCTCAGCTAGAGTAGTCTGGTCTTCACTGTGAAAAAATGGTAAACTCTTCAGGGCAGCGATAGGGATATCATCATGCTGAGCTAGATTCAATGGGCTGCCTTGATTGAAAGCCACAAAGGGCTGATTTCTAACCACAGGAATCATTGTGGCTTTAGTCCTTGAGGCAGTGTGAGCTCCAACGACAGGGGGAGTCAACTTGGGTCTCCTGGGCTGGACGCGAGTATTCTTGTGCTTCTCAGCTGCTACCCCTCCTCTCCTGGGTGGGGATAATTGTAGATACTAGAAAGGTGAAGCACTGCTTCTTGTAGGTATTCTTCTCATAAACAGAGATACAACGGTTCTGCTAGACCAAAGTTGCAGTCGCCAGATATGCAAAGTTTTCAACCTCTTACAGGTCTAGATATCACTGGTTGCACATCAAAACCAATAACTGAATGTAGTGTTATCAACTTAGAATTTTTTGAAGCGAAATATACATAGAGAAACATACAAAGCCGAATGTGCATTCCACTGTAGCGGATGCACCTGCATGTTTGAAAACCTTGTACCTTTTCATTGCATGTGCAAACATACAACACAACATGCATTTTGAAAACCTGATATACAAGAGGGAATATTCCTATAATGCATCCCCTATTTGTATATCTCTTTCCTTGTATATCTCCATTGTATGAGCCAAATATACATGCAGACCTGATATACATTCAGCGAATATTCTAGGGATCTACGATGTATATTCCATCTTTGTATCTGCCCTTGCATCCTTCCAGCGAATGTATATTTGCTTGTATGTTGAAAATACAAGGCAAACATACAAGCCCTCCAAACATACAAAAGGGGAAACCTGAAGAATATGTGATGGATGCACAATATACCTTGTATGTCTCACTTGCATCTCGGCCCTTTGTATATCGCCGATATACAAACTGGGAATATTCCCAAGGACCTGTGAAAGATTCCCTAAATGTATATGCACCTTTGGGGCCCGATATACATTCAAAAAATGCATAAAACCTAATTTTTTCAACATCTTCTAAGGCCAATGGAGATCTGCAAGCCCGCCAAATGAACATTTGAAATGCATGTTGACCCAAACTTTGACCATGAATAACTTCTTTGTTTGGCCAAATTTTAGGATGATGTAAAAAGAAAACCTGCCTATTTTTTCAAGCTCTTTCCAATGGTTAGGTTTTTTTTTAGGCAAGTTTTCATGGGAAAAATGGCACCTTTGCTTATAGGGACCCTTTCAAAGGATTTTTAGGGAAAATATCAGGTTGACTATTTATCTCTGAGCAGAGGGAAAATAGGATAACAAAGTCATTACCATACACATTAATCAAAGTAGAATTACATATTGTGAGAAAAAATGAGGTTATAAGAAGGGTGGTACTAGAGCATGAAAGGAAAGATATTTTAAGAGAGGATCACAAAGGAATATCAAGGGGTCATAACTTTAGATATGGAACAAGGAAAGTGACATTGGTAGGCTTATTTTGGCCCACTAAATATTTAAGGATGTGAATAATTATGTGCAAACATGAGATGTCTATTAGAGGGTAGGGAGACCTACCACAAGAGATGAGATTCCTTTGCGGCTAGTTATGGCACAACTCCCATTTGAAAAATGGACAATTGACTTTATTGGACCCATTGAACCTCTAGTGTATAAGTCCCATACTAGATTTATTATAATAGGAATTGAATACCTCACAAAAAGAGTAGAAGTTGAGGATACCAAAGATTACACTACAAAAACTATTGTTAAATTCATATATGAAAATATAATAATGTGGTTTAGATGTCCAATAAGTATCACTAGAAATCAAGGGAAACATTTTTTTAATAAGGAAATTATGGAGCTTCTGCATAGTTTCATGATAGTACACAATAGAAGAAACCCCTATCATCCTTAGGCTAATGGAGCCAGTGAGGCATTTAATAAATTATTGGGAACCACATTAACCAAAATTTATAATGAAAATGTTATAGACTAGGATGTCAATACTCCATCTATGTTATGGGCATATAGGACTTCTTACAAAAGACTCACAAAATTTTATCCCTTCTAGCTAGTGTATGGGCTTGATGCTACACTCGAAATCCAATATGTAATACCCAATTTAAGGCTAGCAAGTAAATTGAGACTAAATGAAAAAGAGTCAATCAAAGTTAGGTTAGTAGAATTGGAAAAGATAGATGAGAAGAGACTAATTGTAGCATATAATAAAAGTTGAGAAAAAAGGCACTAGAAATCCTAGCATGACAGAAATATGAGTAAAACATTCTAGGTTAGAGATACAATGTTGTATGATAGAAAACTTTAAAAACTAGGGAATGTAAAAATGTGGTGGCTTGGGCCTAACAAAATTAAAGTAATAACATCATCTAGAGAAGCAAAATTGAAGACCCTACAAATGACCTATTAAATGGCTATGTTAATATAACTAGACTAAAACACTATCATGCAAGAGAGTGATGGATGGAACTAGATTGAATTGAGATGGGAATGAAGGAAACTATTGTGTAAACTATGTATACTACTATATATAATGCATATTAGACAAAAAGCATTATTTTTTTTAAAATGACAATCGATAGCCCATCAAATCACAAACAAAGGATAATGGTAATTTTGGAGGGAAAGAGGTAGTTATAGAATTAAAGATGAATTTTACTATTGAGATACTACATATATACCCCCAACAAACATAAGAAAATTACTAAGTATCCAAACAAGCTAAGAGTGATATATGAAGTAAAGTGATAAGTTATAATTGTGTCTATGAAGAAAGTGAGAAGTGTCAAATAATTGTGATTATGAAGGTGTGACAAGAGAAAAAATGAGCTAAGGAGAGTGAATCCATCATGGATTGGAGAATTAGGGTTATATTGGTAGAGAGTGGAGAAAAAGCCTAACTAGATAAATGGTAGCCCCAACATTGGTAGATGTAAAGCACAACACTCAATCGAAGTATAAAAAACACCCATGGAAAGCCAATATCCCAACAAATGTAACATATTATTGTTGCAAGTATGTGCCTAATCAGTGTTGTCATTGATGTCAACATATCCTTGTTGTCATTGGTGTCAACTGTATGTTATTCTATTACTTGTTTAGAAGACTTGTATGTTGAGGATATTGAGAAAATTAGCCTCTCCGAAAGGAACAAGTAAGTTACAGAGAAGTGCAGTACAGACAATGAGTTATATGCTGAAGAATAGTCTGGTAAATTGCTTCGCATTTATTTCTGCTTGAAGATCATGGTCTGTAGATTGGAAGTAAGTTAGAGGTATGACTAAGGATGCTACATTCCAGGTTTGAGCCCTCCACATGAAGATCTGAGTGAGTTGTGTTCACCAGAGTGAAACTTGCTTTTTCTATAAGTTCAGTTAGGACAGGAAGAAAGTATTTTGCTCTGCATTCCTCTGCAATAAAGTATTTTTCTCTACAATTCTAGAAGGAAGTCTGGGAGGATGATAAGTGTCTACAGTTGCAATGGTTCGTGGTTTGGTGGTCCACAAGCTATCTTTATTTTATGATAGTTGAAGATAGTGGAGTTCATGTGTTCCGGTGAGAAGATTCATATGGATAATGTGGTTAAGGTTCATGTGGTTGCTATTGATGATTATAACGTGCTTGTGGATATCTCCTAATCATGTTCCTATCTTGATATTGGTCCACATTAAGGATTTGAGATCGTGTTCAAAGATTGTTCCTAGATAGTGTAACGTGTTACCAGTTTTGGCTGACCTAGTTAATCCCAATGATTACAGAGATCTCTAGAAGATTGTGGAAGCGTGTTGTGGCATGGAAGATCATGTTTGAGTCCTAGCTAAGGCATGGCATGATCCTCATTTCATTTTCTTTGCATAATGTTGTAATAGGTCAGGGCCTATTTTGTAAATGTTTGTAATGCCGACCTTGGAGATTGTTCCAATGGTTGATGATTGTGATGCCGACCTTAATGTTCATTCCAAGGTTGATGAAGTGTATAAATACTTGTAGTTGAGTCATGGAAAAGGCGTCCTTGAGCGAAAATGGAAAGATAATAAGAAAGGTCCAAAAGGCAGAGCAGAGAAGAGGCAGAGGGAAGAAGAGGAAGAATAGAGCAGAGGAAGAGCAGAGCAGAGGAATTATTGTACTTTAGAAAGGTGTTGATTGTGGAAGTGAATCTAGCAGTAAGCTACCAGTAGGGTTTAACAGCCCTCAGGGTTTAACAGCCCTTATTGTAATCTTGCTAGGTTTAGGGTTGAGGCAGTGAGCCTACTAGACCTAGTTGTTCTTCATGGCAGTGAGCCAGTATGTTTAGGCCCGTGGAGTGACCAAGCCTAAACATCATTATTTCAAGATTGCAATATATATTGAGAGCTAATCCTCTCCATGGTTTTTCCCGACCTTGGGGTTTTCCACGTAAAATTTGGTGTCTCTTGTGTTTGATTTTGTATCTATGGTTAAGTTTCTGATTTCATGCACTCATTATTAAATCATAATAATTGTGGATAAGTGATGAATGTTTAATTGCAGAAAGTGTTTAAGTTTTTGAGACAACTGATTCACCCCCATTCTCAATTGTCGGGTGCATATCAACAATTATATGTTGAAGATGTCAGAAAAAATACATACATGTAACCCTCACAAAGATTGACTGGGTGCTAAGTTCAAGGAGAGCAAGCTACTCCTAACAAAAGTGAACACAATTATGGGTCTAAGGGAGTATATTCTATAGTAAAAAATGTAGAACTAAAATTAGATGCTTGGGAATATTTTTCCAACTTCTATGAAGAGACAACATGAGTGAGATTTATATTAAGCAAAATTTATGAAGGCTTTATCTACCTAGACTAGCCCTATCAAATTACAAAGCAAGAAATCAAGGAGGTCACAGATTTATGTGACAAGAGAGAGCTTCCAACAAAGAATAAGGTGAAAAATGAACAAGTCATAGAATTAACTAATGCAGTTTGTGATGCTCAACCTATCAATAACTGACATCACAAACCCTACCATGTGGTATTCCATAATGGGCATAGCACACAAAATCTATTTTAAAAATAGGGAGAGCTTGGCTACTAGCACTATCATTCTCACCACATATGAGATGGTTGTTAATGTGAAGGATTTTGACTTGTGTGAGGTGCTAAAGTAATAGCTGCTGGAGAATATGGAGTGTACAAAAAGATCAAACTACTCATTTAGGTATGGCTCCTTTATTATCTATCTTGATTTTTATTTCATGCAAAGATTACTAGCAGATGGAGAATGTGTATGGTCAAATGAGAAAATAGTGGTTTCATAAATAAATACCCACATCAAAAATTTCAAATAGGCAACATCATATCAAGAGGTATATTGGTGGATTTTTTAAGAACTTCCAAATTGAATTGCAAAACATAGACATGATCTCCCATGAGATAGTGCGAAGGTACTATAATGACATCACTTTAATTGTAGTTATGGATTTTGTGTATATGGAGGCAGTAGAGCCATGCACATCATGGGTACCACACCTCCTATATGAAGTTACTAATGAATTGGCTAAGGGGAACATAAAAACATTGTTAGCATTACAAAAGGATGCAAAAGTAAAAAGATTCAACATTTATGATGAAAATGTAGATAAAAAGATGAAGAAGCACAAGGGAAAATGGAGAAAGATCAAAGAAAAATTACACCAAAAGTGGGGTAATGAGAAGGACCCACAACCTTCTATGGTGACCAAGATCTCAGATTCACTACCAATGATAGTAGTAAAAGAAACACAAGTTTGATGGTCAGATAGATTGAAAAATGGATCCCCTAGGTTTAAAATTAGGTATTCTAAGACCCACAAAAATTGGGAGACAAAGAATTGGAGAAAAGATCCCCAAATTGGCTACAAGGGAAAAATTGCCTGCTACATCGCTACACAAAGAGAAACAAGGAGAAATTAGGCTAGAATAATTGGTGAGGAAATCAATAAAGGCCCTTTTAAAGATGAGCACATAAATAAAAAAGGTGAGGTAGGCCCCTCACAAACAAAAGAAAGACTAAAAACTCCAAAAGAAAATTTGCACAAGTTTTATAGGAAGAAGAGGAAGAAGAATCTACAGAAGTGTTGCAAGAGTGACAAGGGCACAATTAAGCAAGGTAAAGGTAGTAGAGGAGAAAGGAGTCAAAAAGAAGAAAATAGAGGTATCTCCACAACCCCAAACTAAACAAGCACATGAGAAAGAAGAGGATATAATGGATGTCTAATTACTATATAGATCATTGTTTATCCTTGGTATGCCTTCACAAACAACATAGATGTACAGTGTTGTTACAAATACGAACAAACAAGTGATTTTAGAGGCAATGTTAGATTATATTGTAGGAAGTCCTCACCCAACAGTAGATATAATAAATGACTTTCTCAAAGAGTTGACCAACATAATAAAGATAAAAAGAGAAGAGGTAGTACATCTAGAGGAGAGAATTAAAAAGAGGCATTAGAAGAGATAGCTAGAAATTTCTCCTCTAATAATAGAGATAAGTTAGCACAATTACAAAAAGAGGAGTTGATATCCAAATAGAGAGTAGATGCTCTCTTATCTCAGGTAGAAGCGGCCTAGGAGAGGGTTAGAAAAGAAATTCCAAAGGCCAAAAAGAAGGCCTTTAATGTTTTGTTAAGAAAAAAGAAAAATAAAGTTTAACTCAAATGGAGCAGCTAGACTATGATGCAGTTGTGTCTAGGGAACCTTATCAAGCAACCCAATCATGCAGCCAAACAACACAACGGAAGCATAAAGTCATAAACAACACACATTCATCCAAATTTTATTCAAATATTTAAATTACAACTCTATGCCACAACAAAGTCTATAATCACAACAAGATACCAATTTTATTCATTCATGCAGTTTCTACAGGAGTACAAAATCAATCTACTCTCTTATCAAAACTTCACTCTATTTATTTTCTGCCATCTCCTCCAACAAACTCTTCCAGCCATTCCTCTTCCATTTTCCTTGGCATCACAAGCCCATCAACAACAACCTCTTTACATAATCTTCTGCCATATCTCCCTTTACCAAGGAAATCACACCCCGAAACATCTAATTGGATGAATCCCTCCTCAAAAATAGAAGAACGTATTTATGAATCCTCCGCCCAAAATAGTTTAACTACATTATTAATTAGAAAATTGTCATAAGAGAAGATGCATTGTCAGGTTAATTGCAGTGTTTCAATGCTACCAACGTTATCCTTTTGTGAGCACATAGCAGTCACCACTAAGTGCACACAGTCATTGATGCAAATTCAAGCTCTAAAACAATATCAACTAAATGCCCTTTCCGCGAACCATGGAGCCTTGTATCATCTTTCATTGCCTCTATTAGAGAAACTAGACTTTTCAAAACTTAGATGTTATCGACAAATGTCTGGTTTTCTGAACCTTGGTTATAAATGCCTATCAATGAATGTTGCATTTTCCAAACCAATGTCCATTTAGTCGGCAAAAAACCAACTTTGTGAAACTCGAACTTTGTCACTTCAATTGGTGAATTAGTCCATTTTCAAACCATATCTTTGAATGCTTTATCGACAAGAATCCACTTTCATGAACTTGAGCATATCTCCTTCATTATCGGCAAAGTGATGATTTCTCAAACCAATTTCTTGTTGGTGGAAACTATTAGTTATCGGTGAATTGCAACTTCCTCAAACCTTGGATGGCATATCGGTAAATGTTGGAATTCATGAACTAATTTGAAAATATGAAATTTTTTCGACTAAGCGATCCCCTCATATCACAAGAATGACTCCTTCCCCCTTTATTGGCTTAGCAGCCATTTTCAAAACCTGGGAACTAATAAAGTCTTCTTCTATCAACCATGTCACTTCTCCATAAACCAACCAATGGACTTGACTTAACATTTTGGCATGGCTTGTTGGCGAAATGGAATATCGGCTAACTTACGAGTTTGAAAACTCATGATATTGCTAATAAAGTATTTTAAACTATAAACCTTGCCAATTTTTGCCGATAATGGACTAGCTATAACTTAGTCAATTTTTGTGCAATCTTCACCAAAATGAAACTAGAGATATCCAATTGTGTCTTCTACAAGATGGTATCCTTCACTTGGATGAATTAATAAGAATTTGCCTTCTAAAGCAAAAGACCAAAACCAACACAAAAGAAGACAAAGCATAAAAAAAACTAAACTGAAAACCTGAAATGTTTTTGGTTGACATTGATTGCTCGTGGACCCAGATGCTCCTACATCAGACACGCTGGGTAAAAAGTTTGTGAGCATGGGCTCACAAAATGGAGATGAATAGTAGAACTGTCTTTCTAGGTTGTAAACAACTTGCAATGAACTCCATCACTGAAGTAGGCACCTCAGAAAATATTTTCTTTCGCCTCTTCCAGCATTTGGCTGGGACAAGTACCATCCACCTCCACCAAGTATGGCTACCATTCCTCTGTCCTCTCGTGGACTTGTGTCCACCATAACCTAACCTCCTCCTCCAAATTCCACTCCACTCATCACTCCTTCTCATCTTATCACTCTCCATTTCACTTCCTCTTCTCATGGGATTCCACCCACCATAATCCAACCACCTCCACCAAACTTCTGCTTTCCATTCCATTTCATTTGTATGCAACTAAAAATAATCGACTTTATGGAAATTAAAGATTGTCATCCTCACCATTTCAGTCATACCTTGTTTCTTTGCAATTCTGAATCTCATCATGCATACTTCCTCTACATTTCTATGCTTCTCAAGCTCCATCATACTTGTAAACACATCAGTGCCATAGGTTTTATAGAAATTGAAATTTCCCAACATTATCTTATCATCTTTTCTCACCTCTTCACCACTGTCAATTTTATCAGTTGTCTCATGCCTCCCTTAAGAGATGATCTTATTGCATTCTCCCATTCCTCTCTTTCATCCATATCACTATCCTCTCTATCATGTTCCTTCACACATGATTGCATCATTTTCTCTAGCATTATAATGACCTTCAAAGGACTGCCTACTATTGTAATAGATGTCCTTCTACACTCACCTTCTTTGCACAAGCTACACTCAAATATGTACTAACTCAATCATCCATTCCTTCTTTCATCTCTTCTTCCATGTTCAAAATCTCATTTCTATACAACTGAACATTATTACCTTCATTATATAAATGAAAATTATTAACTTTTACCTCTATCTCCTTCTGCTCATCTACTACTGTAACAATCCTTCTATGCTTATTCTCTGTTATCTTCCTCTTCATGCCTCTACTAAGACATGCTTATGCTATACTTGCATTATTTTCCTCTTCATCCTCTTGCATGAGGATTTCTCCTTCAATATCACATACATGACCTTGTACTGCATCTTTCTTCATACTTGCAAACAAAATAGGGTTAGCACAATCATATGATTCATCTTCTCCCATCTGCATCTTCTCCACCACGTTATCATATTCATCTGTCATTTGCCTTTCAAATAGGCTATTTATCTTTCTCATCTCCTCTTTCAATAGGAGATCTTCTTTATCTTCATGTAGTTCATCAAAAATAGGACCTTCAATGACCTCTCTTTTTACTCCATCTATTTCATTTATTTCACTTTCTGCAAACAAATCAACATGCAAATGATCACAAAAATTAAAATCTTGCTCAACTATTTTCTCTTTCACTTCATCCACTTCCACTGTAAGTTATGCATTCTCCAAATCAGATCCTTTACTCTTTCCTCTTTCCTTTTCCTTCTGCTTCCTCATGAAGATTTCTTTCTCTCTTCCTTCAAGGTCACTTGCCAACAAATCAATGTCACACAAAACATGAATTTCAATTTCATCCATTTCTCCTCTCTCTTTGGTCACCAATACATTTTCTCCTTTCTCCTTGCCATTCACCTAGCATTTGACTTCACAGAATCTCCTCTTCTGCAACAAATTATTTAGGGTTTTCTCGAGACACCTCCAATCTTTCAAGGCTATAACCTCTTCTCAAATTTTTTCAACTGCATTTTTTTTCACCCAGCAGCAATATAAACACCTCTTTTATCTTTCTCAATGAGTGTTTCCTTTTCTACTTCTCTTTTCTTCTCTCTTTAATAAGCCCTTTCTCTAGCTTTTAAATTCCTTCCAAGCAAACAATATTTTGCACATCTCTACTTCAACACATCCCAATGAGCAAACCTGCTCTGATACTACTTGATGGATTCATGACCAAGGAACCTTATTAGGCAACCCAATCATGCAGCCAAACAACACAATGAAAGCATAAAGTCATAAACAACACACATTCATCCAAATTTTATTCAAATATTTAAATTACAACTCTATGCCATGACAAAGTCTATAATCACAACAAAATATCAATTTTATTCATTTATGCAGTTTCTACAAGAGTACAAAATCAATCTACTCTCTTATCAAAACTTCACTCTATTTATTTTTTTCCATCTCCTCCAGCAAACTCCTCCAATCATTCCTCTTCCATTTTCTTGGGTGTCACAAGCCCGCCAACAAGAACCTCTTTACATAATCTTCTGCCACATCTCCCTTTACCAGATAAAATCATACCCCAAACCATCTAACTAGTTGAACCCCTCCTCAGAAGTAGAAGGTATTTATGGATCCTCCGCCCAAAACAGTTTAACTACCTTATTCGTTAGGAAACTTTTATAATAGAAAATGCATTGTTAGGTTAATTGCATTGTTTCAGTGGTACCAATGTCATTAAATCCTTTCATGAGCACATAAGTCACCACTAAGTGTGCACAGTCATTGATGCAAATTTAGGCTCTAAAATAGTATCATGTAAATGCCCTTTCTGCAAACCATGGAGCCTTGTGTCCTCTTCCATTGCCTCTAGTGGTGAAAACATACTTTTCAAAACTTAGATGTTATCAACAAATGTTTGGTTTTTTGAACCTTAGTTATAAATTCCTATTGGCGAATGTTGCATTTTCTAAACCAATGTCCATTCAGTTGGCAGAAAAACAACTTTGTGAAACTTGGACTTTGTCACTTCAATTGGCAAATTAGTCCATTTTTGAACCATCTCTTTGAATGCTTTATTTGTAAGAATCCGCTTTCACAAACTTGAACATATTTCCTTCGTTATCGGCAAAGTGATGATTTCTCGAACTAATTTCTTGTCGATGGAAACCATTAGTTATCAACAAATTGCAACTTCCTCAAACCTTGGATGGCATATCGGCAAATGTTGGAAGTCATGAACTAGTTTGAAAATATAAAAGTTTGTTGACTAAGCGATCCACTCATATCGCATGAATGACTCCTTCCCCCCTATATCGGCTTAGCGGCCATTTTCAAAACCTGTGAACTAATAAAGTCTTCTTCTATCAGCCATGTCACTTCTCCACGAACCAACCAATGGACTTGACTTAACATTTGGCATGACTTGTTGGTGAAATAGAATATCGGCTAACTTACAAGTTTGAAAACTTGTGATATTGTCCATCAAGTGTTTTAAACTACAAACCTTGCCAATCAAACTATCCTTCGTAGCCGGTAGATTAATGCAAACCTTCCTTCAAGGGTATTCGGTGAAAGTTCCCATCGACGAACTAAACCATTGGTGAACTTAAGAGTTTGAGAACTAGGAAATTCTCTGACTGGCTATAACTTAGCCAATTTTTGCCCAATCTTCACCAAAATGAAACTAGAGATACCCAATCAAGTCTTCTACAAGATGGTGTCCTTAACTTGGATGAATTAATAGGAATTTTCCTCCTGAAGCAAAAGACCAAAACCAACACAAAAGAAGACAAAGCACAACAAAAATTGAACTGAAACTGAAACTGAAAACTTGAAATGTTCTTGGTTGATGCTAATTGCTCATGGACCTAGATGCTCTTGCATCAGACTATGGCACAAAGAGAATAAGTGTGGAGGAAATGATTAGGGATGCACATAATCACACCACATAGGAGTAAATAAGAACATAAGGACAAGAGGAGGAAAAAATTGTATAGGAGACACCGTAGGAGAAGGAAACATAAAAAGGAGGAGAACAACTCCCTAAATAGAGATAATATAAGAAGAAATATATATTAGGTGAATAATCACATATAGATACTCTCCTCATGACTCTTGGAACCTCATGTTTTAGACCTCATGGAAAATATTAAGGAGTTTATCTCATAGCAGAAGCAACTACAACTTGTGGTAACCTTGTTGCTGACATTGTTCACACCTACAACATCTAGTACATAGGTAGACCTAATGCAAATCTCACCTATCCAAAAATTCCAAATAAGAGATATTATGCACATAACTACAATGGGGAGACTCTTAACACATTATATAAATATCAATGAGCCCATAGAGAAAACACTAGTAGAAGTGTAAACACAAATACTACACATAAATATAGATATCTCCTTGCCATTGGATAAATAGTTTAGATCAATTATAAGTGAAATTTTGGTAATTTCAAACAAGGGAGACACAAAATGAAAATATTAAATAGGAAATTCTAGCATAATAGGAGAAAAAACATTTGGAAGAATTAAGGATGAAATGTGCCACTACACAAACCAAATTAGAAATGGAAATCAATAACATGAAAGGGACTTGCACCAATGAAAGGGAAGTAGGCATAAGAACATGTTACTTCATTAGAACAAAAGGAGGCATACCAAATTGAGGAACAAAATCAAGAGGAAATTGTGAGGAGAATACCTGATTCAAAGAACTAGGAATAAACTTAGCACCAACGCCTTGAAGCACAAGTGCAAGTATTAAATCATGAAATGATTGAATCAAAATTTTAGGACTATCCACTTGTTGGGACAAGAAAATTTAGAAATTTTTCTGTACTCCTACCCACCCCATGTCCAACCAAATCAGAAAATTGTGTGCCCAAAATCATAATAGCAGCGGATGAATTCTATAAAATCACATGATGTTTACCACAAATAATTGTCTCACCCCTCAGACCGTAGTATGATAAGGGGCCTCAGTTCCTTAATTTTGGCAAGACCTTAGTTTTCTTTATACCGATCCATGTTCTATGTGAGACAAGCTAGATGTGTATTGGCATGAGGTTTATGGTCAGAGTGAAGACTTCAAGAATCTCTGATGAAAAGGGTAACACCGATGACCTTTCATCAGGGAGAAAATTCCCTGTCATGCCGAGTTAATCAAAGGTGATGACTATCAGCATGAGAAAACAATATTAGAGAATACTCTGAACACTCCTCCGACAATATAGATCACACCAATGAGAGAATTTGGTAAGACTCTTGCCGAACAACCCATGGAACAGGTGGAGCTAATGACTCGTCAGGAAGAAATGCACATTGGGGCAACAAATTAAAGTGTCTCCGACCTTATGATGTCTCAGCAACCAAAGGGCATTGTTTCAGCCTAAGTCACACTGATGTATATGGAGGATATAAATCATCGACAAAAGAGAACAAGTCAGAATAAAGTTTACAAGTCCTGTCGAATCGATAGTCATGACGACAAAGGATTTTGGTGACATGTTATGATGATCATTCCAATGAAGGATAGAAATGAAGGTATTGGGGAAACAACCATGATCGGATAGTTTGAATCAAGTCAGCCCAATATCATATGTTGTTCCAATGATGGCAGTGGCCATACTCATCGATAAGACTCTTTCCGATAGATGATAAAGACAATCGATATCGGTATTAATTACCTGGGTCTTACTGATTCCACTAACCTACTCTGTAAAGAGAAGCCAATAAGCTTGTCGACAAGACTCATGTCGATATTCATATCATAGATTTTTGAAATATCTGAGTACGATGATGTAAGTCAGGCCGACAATAGCTATGCTCATTTCTATATCGGGTAGACCTTGAAATGTCTTTCCGATACAGACATATATATGTTTTTTATAAAAAGTGACATCGAGGAGACAAAATGAAAAGTCACAGAGATTGAGACATCTACAAATGTTCGCACCATAAGAAGTTATTAGATCTCCATAACATTACAAATGTCCCACCGAGGAAGGAGTTTATGATGATGTGACATCTCACAACAATTATGAAATTAATGCACTAGAACTATTAATTACAGACCGAGAAGAAATCCCCTAAAGAGTTATTCAAAATCATTGCAATTTCGTTCAGGAGAATTGTCTGAGAGGAGCACATAAGCGGAAACTGGAGGAGAGAACAAAAGAGTTCAATCATCATCTCAGATAATAGGTACATATATAAAAACCTCTGTGTGGTAGATTGCACTTTGAATTTGCTATCCAGAATTATAATGGAGACTCCTGTAAAAGGTAAGGGTACAAAGCATCAAGGTGAAACTAGCAAAACTAAGAAACAGAAAATTGACAAAAGCCCAGATGAAAAAATAAAAGAAAGAAAACTAAATCAAGACTTAATTGACCAATTGCTTGGGTCTACCCCTGAATCCTGAAGGTCTGTACAACTCAGGGTAGAAGTAGAGAAATTAGAAGACAAATGCAAATACTTGGGCAACATATGGACACCAATCAGAGGCTATGAGTTGTTCAAATTCCATTATGATAGAAGATTTAGGAATGTCCCAGTATCTAATCCATGACATTTGAATTTAGGCAAGTTGGTTGTCCCTGATGTGTTTGTGAATGTTGAACTTCTGAAACTCTTGGCTAAACATTACAATCCCAGCCTCAAATCCATATGCAATCCACAAGGGGAACCTGTTATCCACTTGTCCAAAAATGCCATTTGTGAAGTGTTTGATTTAGATGATTTGTGTACCCTTCCAATAGTGTATGAAGATTTAGATAAAGAATACTGGAGGATGGATACCACGTACAATGGATGGAGATTGCTTCTCCACAGGCCTAGGGCAGAGGGGAAAATAGTGCCTTTTGATGACAATTGTGGACCTCCATTTCATGTGTCTTTGTTTGAACCATATATGCAATACACGTATTATTCCATTGGCCAAGTCCTAGGGTCAGAGGTCCCTGATTTTATGTCAATTCCATTAATGGTGATAGCAACAGATATTCAGTGTCACAATGCTAGGTAGTTTGACTATGCTGCTTATGTCTGCAGAAAAAATGATTCCAATTTAATTGCAATTAAGAACAATGCCCCAACAGTCTCTTTTGAGCATTATTCACTCCTCATGCATATGGTGTTATATTATGGCCAGGAAATTGGAATATGGCCAAGTGAACTTAGAATTACTCAACTAGACAAAAGGGGACAAAAGTTGCCTGTGCAAATGTGGACAAGGATATGGGACACTAGGTTTGCCCATTCTAGTTATATTCATTTTGAAGAATACTATGTAAAGGTGTTGTATAGATATTTCAATCATCCTTGTGAATATTCAATATCAAATGAAATAAAGAGGTTTCTCAGACCAAAGGATTTTGGTGGTCCCCCAACTGTCACCCACAACTGGGGGGATTGGTATTGTTTTGAGGATTCCACCATAGTTAGAATTTATGGTTTTGAAGATACCCCATTCATATTACCCAAGACAATTCCTGATAGGATTGCCTACTTGGAGATAGTTAGACAAATGAACTATTCTAATGTGATGAATTTGAGTGCCTTACAATCCTTAATGCCTAGTACTCTGTGCTTCAGGGATTTTACTATGGTGTCCAAAGAGGGTTATTGTCTCATCAGAGACAAATTAATGCATTACAACATGAGGTGTGTAGAGGAAAGAAAGGGATTTGATCCTGAGGGTTTTATTGATTTTGCCAGAAGAAAACCAAACCTCAGTGGATATACACATGTCCCATATCCACATGATGATATCATTAGGAACATGGAAGAAGCTAAAGTTGAATTAGTGATTGAGAAGTATAATAGAGAACTAGATGAGAAGAGGAAACAACTTGCAGAGATAGAGTTGTTGTCTTCTAGTGATGAAGAATCTGTAGGAGAAGAAGAGCCACATGAACAGGCAACTAGAATATCCAAACGAAAAATGCAATGTTATCAATCTCCTAATATAGAGCATGATGAAGAGGGGCCTGGTGATGAGGATCCTAGATAGCTAGCATATGATTCTTTTATTGCAGATGATCAATTTATTCATTCTCAAGAATTTAAATCATTTTTGTATAAATGCAAGGGAAAAGAACTCAGAGAATCTATTGAAGATGTCATAGCTAACAATGAAAAACAATTGATTGATATGTTGAAAACAACAATGGATAATGAATTAAAATCTATGACTCCTAACAGAGGAATACAGTTGCTCAAAGAAGCAGGTGTTATGATATTTCTTGGACTTGATATAAATTTTGCCTTGGTGTTTGATAGTTTTTTGCACAATACTAATGACAAGTATAAGCTCACTCCTGAGGGTGTCACAGAGGTGTACATGGGTACCAGATATAACAATGATGAAAACTCACTCATGATATGGCCCTTATATCCTCCTCATAAGAAAAATGCCATTATAGATACTGAAAAAACTTTTGGGCATGTTATGACCTTGAAAGCATGGAAAATTGATCCTTTGATTACTGCAGACATTGGCATAAATGTTGCAAAGTTAAATAAAGCACAGGCTCAGATGCTGATCAAGGAACGGGATGCATATAAACTAAGTTGTGAAAGATTAACAAAAGAAAATGATTTCTTGAAAGATACTATTAAGAATGCCTTCAGAGGGTCAGTGAAAAGGTTAACCCAAGGAGAGAGTTCACAAAGCACCCAATCACCATCTGTTGATCAGATAGCTCAGGTTCAGATTGACACACTTGCAGCAGTGCTACAGAATAGGCATATTAATATGATGCATTGGATGAACAAATTTTGGGATGTCTATTCTAAAAACCATAAGGTGATCCAAGAACACGAAAGGCTAAACAACAGGCTTCAGGAGAAACTCCATGAGATACAGAGTAGGGATGTTTCTGACACTATAGGTACTTCTAGTGCAAAAGACTTGATTGAACAACATCAAAAATATTATGACCAGCTTAAAAATGATGCCAAGGAATGCATTGAGGCTTCGAAAGCAGGTGTACCCATGTCGTTCAGAAATGACAAGGAGCTAAAGAGAAAAGATGAATGGAGTAAAGAGTGCCAGGTGATATTACATGAAGCTTTAGGAGCTCTCAAGGATAAAGACTCTGCATCTGGGGAAGCCTGCAAGCATCTGGAGAAGATGGTGACGATGGACGTGATCACAAGGAATGTTATTGAGTTTACTGATACACATTGCAGCCAAGAGTACCTGGATCACATTGCTCAAATATATTTGTGGGTCAGCAGGGCTTAGGATCATTTTCTTTGTTTATTGTTGTGTTAATCATTTTAATTCCCAAAAGACATTTTGAAGAATTATGTCTCTTCATAAGTATTTCTATATAAGTTGAACATATGGTGATCAATGATCATCAGCAGTAGGAGACAGGAAAAGTTTATAATGTTTTAAAAGACCATGTTGCAAGTATTACATTTAAGAATTTAATAGAAGATCTCCAATTCTATGGACTTATACTGGCATCAATTGTTTGTTGAAATTATTTAGTTATTTGGTTGTCTCCAGTTCAATATTTCCTTATTATTCAAATTTATATATCAAGTATATATTTAATTTGTCAATGCACATTTGTTGTATTTGTGTGATTTGATTAATTGGTTTCCTTAAAGGAATTAAAATCCTTCTGGTCAGTCACAGTAATCCGGAAGTGTTGATTTGGATCATTAAGAAGAATCATATAATTAGGATTGTCATTCTATCTCCAAGTTGATATTATCTGTTGTTCTTGTATATTTCATTCAATTGGTTCCTTCAAGAAAGGATTAAATTTCCTTCTGGTGGATAACAAGAAACCTGATTGTGTCAGTTGGATATTAAGAAGAGTTTGTCAATCATTTCCCTGCACGTTTATACAAGTTGTAAACCAAAACATTGTGCCAAACAGTTAGAGTTATCACCCAATATAAGCCATTGGTCTCAGATTTCCATTTGACTCTGTTTACCCAACAAGGCACTGGTCTTATCTTGAATCATCATTTAGGGTAAGTGCAAGAAGATGGGGGGCCAAAAAGGGGTCTTAAGTGGCCATTTTTTTTCTGAAATCAGGAAATGCTAGCCTTGGATGAGAAATTGAGCATAGTTACACTCAAAATTTGGAGATGCAACCAAAATAATGTTCGTAGTACTCCGAGTCTACTTTCTAAACTACTATTTTTTTTTAAAATGGTATAGATTAAGGGGTTCAAAAGAGGGAGCCACAGAAATTGGTGTTGTTTCTATCAAAAAAACATAACATAGCATGTTTTGTGGCTCCCTCAAAAGGTCAACTTTTTTTTGGTATTTTTTAAAATCGCTTTAGTGAGAAATTAGCTAACAACATGTAGTTTATGCCTGATTTTTTTGATAATTTTTTGATGAATATTTGATTTTTTACTAATTTTCAAAGTGGACACATCCTAAAAAATAGAATTTTGGCTGTGCTACCCCTATAAATTTTGAAAACTAATTGAAAATCATTTTTTTCTTTTTTTAATATGTGTAGAATGGAGTCTAGTTTCTAAATATGTAATTTTTTTGAAATTTCAATGAATAGTTAATTTACAATGAAAAAAAGACCAAACAGTGGTTTTTGCCCAAAAACAGACACACAAACAAAAGAAATTAAAGATGAAAGGCTTAACATTGTCAAAATGTGAAAAAAATCAATCGCCAAATAGCTAAGAGAAAGCCTAACATTACCCAGGTGTTTGATTTGTTCGACCTTGAAAGACGTGCAAATTTGAGGTTTAGCACGAACGGAATTATGTGAAATCCTGTAGAATATGGAAAAACACGTCTCTAGACATTGGGAAGGCACTCCAAGCCTTTGGGTTGGAAATCCAAAGCAAATCCCAAGCCCAAGGCTTGGGATTCCCAAAGAAAAACATAACGTGAGTGTGTTATAATGCACTCGCGTTATGTTTTACTTTGCATTTTTCCTTTTCCACAAATGTTTGTGCACTATTTGTCATGTTTGACATAACGTGAGCGCATTATAATGCACTCGCGTTATGTCCCCCTTGAATTTTTTTATGTTCAAGGTCATTAATCATGTATGTATGTATGTATGTATGTGTGCCTATATGTATGTATGTATCTATGTATGCCTATATGTATGTATGTATAGTGTTGAGGGTAGAGGAGGGTAGAGATGGGGGTGAGTGAGATAGGGGAGGAGAGGGGTGGATAAGGATTGAGTGATTAAGGTTTAAGGTCGAGGGTTGAGGCTTTAGGGATAGGATTTAGAGTTTAGGGATAAGGGATTAGAGTTTAGGACCTTGAGGGATTAGGGTTTAGGGTTGAGGCTTTAGGGATAGAGTTTAGGGTTGAGGGTCGAGGGATTAGGGTTAAGGTAGAGTGTTGAGGGTAGAGGGATTAGGGATAGGGTTTAGGGTTGAAAGTTTAGGGTTGAGGGATTAGGGTTTAAGGTATAGTTTTGAGGGTTGAGGGTTTAGGGATAGGGTTTAGGATTTAAGGTTTAAGTGTTGAGGGTTGAGGATTTAGGGATAGAGTTTATGATTTAGGGATAAGGGATTAGGGTTTAGGGTTTAGGGATTAGGGTTTATGGTTTAGGGACTAGGGATTAGGGTTTAGGGTTAAGGGATTAGGGTTTAGGGTTTAGGGATGTACAATTAAGGGGTACCATAAATAAATTGAAATTTAGGAAGGGTTGGGAAAATTTTCTGAAACATCATGGGTTGGAGATTAGAGATTTTGTTGTGTTCAAGTACATATCCAAGTCATAATTTAAGGTTAAGATATTTCAAAGAACAGGGTGTGAAAAACATCAATACTCTTTGGCTTATGAATACCAACATTGATACAGATAAAAGATGTCCTTCTTCTAATAGAGTATGCAGTTCAAGTCAACCAATGGGCAGCAAGTTGTCAAATGAGTTGGTTTAATGGGCGTGCCTCCTTCAAGGCCCAGGTGGGCAAGAGTGGGATGTACAATTAAAGGGTACCATATAAATAAACTAGAATTTAGGCAGGGTTGGGAAAATTTTGTGAATCATCATGGGCTGGAGATTGGAGATTTCGTTGTGTTCAAGTACATATCCAAGTCATATTTTAAGGTTAAGATATTTCAAAGAACAGGGTGTGTGAAAAACATCAATGCTCTTCAGCTTATGAATACCAACATTGATACAGATAAAAGATGCCCTTCTTCTAACAGAGTATGCAGTTCAAGTCAATCGATGGGTAGCAAGTTGTTGAATGAGTTGGTTTAATGGGCGTGCCTCCTTCTTCAAGGCCCAAGTGGGTAGGAGTGGGATGTACAATTAAGGGGTACCATATAAATAAATAGGAATTTAGGCAGGGTTGGGAAAATTTTGTGAATCATCATGGGCTGGAGATTTGAGATTTCATTGTGTTCAAGTACATATCCAAATCATATTTTAAGGTTAAGATATTTCAAAGAATAGGGTGTGTGAAAAATATCAATGCTCTTCAGCTTATGAATACCAACATTGATACAGATAAAAGATGCCCTTCTTCTAACAGAGTATGCAGTTCAAGTCAACCGATGGACAACAAGTTGTCGAATGAGTTGGTTTAATGGGCATGCCTCCTTCTTCAAGGCCTAGGTGGGTAGGAGTGGGATGTACAAGGGGTACCATAAATAAACTAGAATTTAGGCAGGGTTGGGAAATTTTGTGAATCATCATGGGCTGGAGATTGAAGATTTCATTGTGTTCAAGTACATATCCAAGTCATATTTTAAGGTTAAGATATTTCAAAGAATAGGGTGTGTAAAAAATATCAATGCTCTTTCGCTTATGAATACCAACATTGATACAGATAAAAATGCCCTTCTTCTAATAGAGTATGCAATTCAAGTCAACCGATGAGCAGCAAGTTGTCGAATGAGTTGGTTTAATGGGTGTGTCTCCTTCTTCAAGGCCCAAGTGGGCAAGAGTGGGATGTACAATTAAGGGGTACCATAAATAAACTAAAATTTAGGCAGGGTTGGGAAAATTTTGTGAATCATCATGGGTTGGAGATTGGAGATTTCGTTGTGTTCAAGTACATATCCAAGTCATATTTTAAGGTTAATATATTTCAAAGAACAGGGTGTGTGAAAAATATCAATGCTCTTCAGCTTATGAATACCAACATTGATACAGATAAAAAATGCCCTTCTTCTAACAGAGGATGCAATTTAAGTCAACCAATGGGCAGCAAGTTGTTGATCTCGAATTGGTTTATGATGAAGAAAACAATGATGTTGTTGAAGCAATGGAAGAAAATCAAAATTGTAAGTCTAGTTTAATTTATTTCAACTTTCAAAGCAGGCATTTGAATTGTAGCTTTACCTAGAGGATTTGTATAACAAAAACTTAATTATGTTACAAGCCTTTCTTTGAAGAAACCTGGACATTATGGACCCTATCATCTAGAAAAGCACGTGACAATGAACTCTGCCCCACCTTTCAAATCAGATATTTACCTTTTTATTCAATGAAAATGAAGTCACGGAATGTAAACCGACCATGCATACTAGTAAGATCAAATTCTCTACCTTCTATTCTTATTACTCTTATTTTATTAAGAGAAGAGTGTCAAAAAGAATGGGTTTAATTGTAAGATAACATAAGGCAAAGTAGTTTTGTTATTACATTTTTCTGAGGGATCTCTAATAGTCTAATATAATGCAGTCTTCTATAATATGAACATTTGCATTTGTGTGAATGCTAAGCTTTAATATAGTAGAGTATTAAATCAATGCAATCAGCTATTTATTGGGTTAAAATTACTTAGTTTTTGTAATGGTTTAGGAATGCAGGAGTTGCCAAAAATAGGTGAATGTCCTCTACAATTACCAAGAGAAAAAAGTTTAGTAGTTCTTGTGGATAGAGCCAGTAAACAATGGGAGATTATTTTCCTGTTTCATAACAATATACCTCCCCTAAGTGCAGGGTGGACAGCAAGAAACATAGATGTACCCTAATGCAAAGCTTTTCTCATAATGATCATCCTTTTGATTTCAATTGTTAATTACTCACTGTGGATGTACCATATGCAAATCTTTTCTCATACTGTGTACACCTATTGGCATAATGAACCCTAGATGGGCCAAAAAAACATGCCATATAACATTACTAACATTAAAAAAGTTCATAGCCATTTTTCTGACATATTCTTGTAACTCAGATATCTTTAAGAGAAGAGTGTCAAAAATGATGGGTTTAATAACCTAACATAAGGCAAAGCAGTTTTGTTGGGTTTAGGGATAAGGTCTAGGGTTTAGGGTTAAGGGATTAGGGTTTAGGGTTAAGGGATTAGGGTTTAGGGTTGAGGTATTATGGTTTAAGGTATAGTGTTGAGGGTTGAGGGTTTAGGGATAGGGTTGAGGGTTGAGGGATTAGGGTTTAGGGTTGACGGATTAGGGTTTAATGTTGAGAGTTGAGGGTTGAGGGTTTAGGGTTTAGGGATAAGGTTGATGGTCAAGGGATTAGGGTTAAAGTAGAGTGTTGAGGGTAGAGGGATTAGGGATAGGGTTTAGGGTTGAAGGTTTAACGATTAAGGGTTGAGGCTTTAGGGTAGAGGGTTAAGGGATTGGGGTTTAAAATATAGTGTTGAGCGTCGAGGGTTTATGGATAGGTTTTAGGGTTTAAGTTTTAAGGGTTAAGGGTTGAGGGATTGGCTTTAGGGTTTAGGGATAAGGGATTAGGGTTTAAGGTATAGTGTCGAGGGTTGAGGATTTAGGAATAGGGATAGTGTTTAGGGTTTAGGGATGAGGGATTAGGGTTGAGGGTTGAGGGATTAGGGTTGAGGGTTGAGGGATTAGGTTTTAGGGTTGATGGATTAGGGTTTAAGGTATAGTGTTGAGTGTTTAGGGTTTAGGGATAGGGTTAGGGTTGATGGATTAGGGTTTAGGGTTGACGGATAGGGTTTAGGGTTTAAGGTTTAAGGATTGAGGGTTGAGGCTTTAGGGATGAGGGTTTAAGGCTTAAGATATAGTGTCGAGTGTTGAGGGTGTAGGGATAGGGTTTACATTTTAAGGGTTAAGGGTTGAGGGATAGGGATTGGGGTTTAAGGTATAGTGTTGAGGGTTGATGGTTTAGGGATAGGGTTTAGGTTTGAGGGATTAGGGTTTAGGTTTGATGAATTAGGGTTTAATGTTGAGATTTGACGGTTGAGGGTTGAGGGTTGAGGGTTGAGGGTTGAGGGATAGGGTTGATGGTCAAGGGATCAGGGTTAAAGAAGAGTGTCGAGGGTAGAGGGATTAGGGATAGGGTTTAGGGTTGAAGGTTTAAGGATTTAGGGTTGAGGCTTTAGGGATAAGGGTTAAGGGTTAAGGGATTAGGGTTTAAGATATAGTGTCAAGTGTCAAGCATGTAGGGATAGGTTTTAGTGTTTAAGTTTTAAGGGTTAAGGGTCGAGGGATCAGAGTTAAGGGTTGAGGGATTAGGGTTTAACATTGAGGGTTGAGTACATTAAGGTTTGAGGGTTGAGGGTTTCCGGATAGGGTTAAGGGTTGAGGGATTAGGGTTAAAGTAGAGTGTCGAGGGTATAAGGATTAGGGATAGGGTTGGAGGGTTTAGGGATAAGGGATTAGGGTTTAAGGTATAGTATCGAGCCCGTTGAGGGTTTAGGAATAGGGATAGTGTTTAGGGTTTAGGGATAGGGTTTAGGGTGTAGGGATTAGAGTTAAGGGTTGAGGGATTAGGATTTGACGTTGAGGGTTGAGACTTTAGGTTTTAGGGTTTATGGATTGGGTTGAGGATCGAGGGATTAGAGTTAAGGGTTGAGGGATTAGGGTTTGATGTTGAGGGTTGAGGGTTGAGGGTTGAGGTTCGAGGGTCAAGGGTTTAGGGATAGGGTTGAGGGTCGAGGGATTAGGCAGAGTGTCAAGGGTATAAGGATTAGGGATAGGGTTGGAGGGTTTAGGGATAAGGGATTACGGTTTAAGGTATAGTATCGAGCCCGTTGAGGGTTTAGGAATAGGGATAGTGTTTAGGGTTTAGGGATAGGGTTTAGGGTTGAGGGATTAGAGTTAAGGGTTGAGGGATTAGGATTTGACGTTGAGGGTTGAGGGTTGAGGGTTGAGGCTTTAGGGTTTAGGGATAGGGTTGAGGGTCGAGGGATTAGAGTTAAGGGTTGAGGGATTAGGGTTTGATGTTGAGGGTTGAGGGTTGAGGTTCAAGGGTTGAGGGGTTAGGGATAGGGTTGAGGGTCGATGGATTAGGGTTAAAGTAGAGTGTTGAGGGTATAAGGATTAGGGATAGGATTGGAGGGTATAGGGATAAGGGATTAGGGTTTAAGGTATAGTAAAGAGCCTGTTGAGGGTTTAGGGATGAGGAATTAGGGTTGAGGGTTGAGGGATTAGGGTTTAGGGATAAGGTTTAGGGTTGAGGTAGACAAGGAGCGACTAAGAGACATAGAGAGGGGTGAGGTAGAAAGGTAGAGAGGTGAGGGGGAGAGATAAGTGAGATATAGAACATGAGCTAATGGAACTAGAGGTGAGATATTGTAAAGGTGCTATCGAAGGTGAGATAGGCACAAATATTTATGGATCAATCTATAGTAGGACAAAATGCGAGCGTGTTATAATGCACTCGCATTTGTCCTGCTATAGAAATGGTAAAAACGTGTTAACCCCCATGATCCAAGCCCACATGCTCTGTTTTCATGCTGATTATGTGCATGCTCCGACAAAAAAGAAGTGCTTTCATGTTGTTGGGAAGTTCACATGCACATTTTACACATTCTACCACCTTTGCATGATCTTTCCACCACCTTTTCTGCTTTGCCAACTTGAGAAGGAGGAAATAACATAGTTTTCACACCAAGTTTGATATATATCTATTCAAGTTTCAATTTTTCTAGTGTTGCATTGTTAATTGTGATTCAATTTTAGGAATTTAACATTATAGATTGTTTAATAGTATTGTTGTTAGTAATTATATTTGAGTGTTATTCAATTTAACATTGAAAAGGAAGCAAGTGGTGAAAAACTCAAATTATTGAGGAGTTTGATGCAAGAAGAAAAAAACACTACATAGTTGGGTACTCTCTCCATTTGAATCTTCATTTTTTTAGGTATGTCAAGTCTTTACATGCATGTTCTTTACATTTTCCTTAATTCTATTTGAATTACTTTATCATGCTTTATCATACATGTTTAAAATAGACACATTCCCAACCAAGAAAGCAACCTACAATCTCACATGATGCCATGTATATTTTCTACACTTGGTCTCTTTAATAATTATGTGTAATAAACAAACCTTAACATACCATGATGTCAAACTATACAAGAATAAATCCTTACGACATAAAAAAATACAATCCCACTATTATCTTGTCATATTAACAAGTTAAAATACAAATGAATAGGTGCCAAGATCATACAAGTATGCACATGACATGATGATTTGTATGCAGATATCTTGGGCTAGGACATTTCTTATGCACCTATTCATGATGATTTGTACATGCACATGACACAACAATTGTTGTCTATTCCTTCACAAGCCACCCAAATCCTAGTATCCCTAGTACCAATAAAACACCTTCTCAATTCCAAATCCTAGTAGCCCTAGTAACAACAAACATGTCAAATTGGGTCTGCCTTAACCTTTTCAAGCATGAAGTCCCATGTACTCTTTTCATGGCTGCAATAATTTTCTTTGTATGCTTTGTACCTATTTTGGTTGAGTGACATTTACTCTTTTACATGATGATTGTATGTACATTTACTATGAAGGGTTGAATGACATATATTTTAGTTATTTGTATGGACTCATTTATTAGGAACTAATATTGGTCTCTTTATCATGCTACCGACAAATTCTCCATTATGCCGAGGAAACGATCAAGAATTAAACCAACACAGGAAGAGATAGAAGCTAAGAATGCAACGAAAGCAGTGGCTATGACGGAACTTCGTGAGAAGAGGAAATTGGACACATGATAAATAAAGACATGCCAATTGAAGAGGAACCACAACCATCACAAAGAGATATGGTATTGGTGGCACAAAGAGAACGAATGCAAAAACTTCGTGCTACGAGAGATTTGAATACCATAGTTGGAGACATGTCCTCTACCGCAAGTCAACATGTAGGGACACCATCAACCACATCTCAAGTTGAGAGTACATCATCACTCACATGTGATGAAGGAGGTATGCCATCATTCCCACCTCAACCTCGAGGTATGTCATCTATTCCATCTTCGATCGAAGGTATGCCATCTAGCCCATCTCATTTAAATATTGATTAAATTCGTAATGTTGAGATGAATTTGCCTAACTTAACACCACCTAGAATTTTGCATAGAAAGCCAAAGTATTTGATTGATATTGATGAGAATATTTTTTAGCCAACGGAAGGTAAGATTCCAAAACCCACTTGTAGAAGATATGCTCATACAATTTGGAGATTTTTCTTTGAAAAGTTAAATGAGACTGCAAGATATCAACTATTTGTTGAAATGATGCGAAGTATAAAGTATAGGTCCATCATAAAGATTCCAAAGTATTTGATTGATATTGATGAGAATATTTTTCAGCCAATGGAAGGTAAGATTCCAAAATGCACTTGTAGAAGATATGCTCATACCATTTGGAGATTGTTCTTTGAAAAGTTAAATGAGACTGCAAGATGTCAACTATTCGTTGAAATGATGTGAAGTATAAAGTATAGGTCCATCATGAAGATTCTTGGGTTGAGAATATCAAATGCTTCAAGTGAAAAATCTATTGTCAAGAATATAATGAGTGCATATGAGAGTGTGGGTAACACCTCACGTACAAAAGATAGTAATGCAACATGGCGTGTGATTACATCAACTATAGTAAGTAGTCAAATGAGGAAAGCTCGTCTCATTAGAAAGACGAGTCAAGAATTGAGAATTAATAGGAAAACTTTATCAAGAGTCGTTGGAAGACACCAAAGAATTGAGGACACTAATGCCAATGAATTATGAGCGTTCTCAGGGAGACTACCACAAAAAGATAAACCAATTGTTGAAGCATTGAGATCACTAATTGAAGACTTTTGGAAGAATTACACAAGGGTATCTCCAAATCAAAGGGATGTGGTAAGAAGGAGAATTAGTAGTCAGAACCGTGAGCCACATCCAAAGCATTTTTCAGATGAGACTCAAACATAATTTTTTGGTAAATTTCTAGAGAAGTATCCTCAAATTAAAATTTGTCAAAGATATTTTGAAATGCTAAAACCTTTCTATGTCAAGATAAATCACACACGCACTACTTGTTGTTGTAGATTACATATTAAATTTTCTAACCATTTTGATGTTTATAGGTCTATATGTTTAGATATGCATACTAACAATGTTTTGCAGGGTTGTGCCATATGTGCCCCACCAACATATTCAAGAGACTTCATATCAAGAATTTTATGTGAAAGAGAGGAAGGTTAAATATTCTACAAGAAATTATGCTTGGATGGCACATGTCATCGTTGCAGTGGCTTGCAACATTTTCCGATATGTGAACATATGGAAAGAATACATGTGGTTGGAAATGAACTAGTAGAGTTTGGTAAGTATAAAATAGTGGCATACAATACAAAAGATGGTAAAGAAGCAAAAAGGTGTGAATTGGTTATTGAAAAGTTTCCAGTGTATCAGTTTATGCCTATATTTCGTGACAGCATAATGTATGAGTATGCAAGACATGCCCATAGAGCTCGATGGTTGGACTTGCAATTCAAGTTATGCAAGGACACATTTCCGATTGGTAGCATTGTTTTAGTCGTCGACTTTGTAGAGAACTACAATCTACAGCCACAGTGTGAGGTGCAATCACAATATTACAACTCCACACAGGTTTCTATATTTGTGCACATCGCATTCATTCATGTGAATGATAGTACAGAGGATGACAGAAAGATCATAAGGGAGTATAATTTCTATATTAGTGATGATCACATGCATTCTACAGAGTTCGTGTAAGGTTGCTTTCAGGTGTTCTACAATGATTTGGCTAGAAGGGGCATATCGTTCAGTCAGCATATCATATGGTCAGATAGCTATGTGTCACAATTCAAGAACTCGAGAAATTTCTATTGGGTGAGTAGGAGGCATAATTTTACAGGTATTCAGCATATGTGGAACTTTTGTGACGCTGGGCATGGAAAGGGGGAGCATGATGGTGTAGGAGCATGTATCAAAAGAGCCATAGCACGAGAAGAGTTAAAGTATAAAGACAATGCAAAGTTGATAGATGCAAAATCAATTGAGTGGTGTAATGCTTCCATGGGTCTAGGTAATGAAGGTAAGTCTTCAGTTTGTAGATTTTTTTGGTTCGTAGATGATACTAACATTGCACCAGATGAGGACTGTTCTACACTAACATGATGAAATGAGATGCACTCTTTCAGAAGCTCAATTGTAGGTTCATGGATTATCCATATGCGAAAGATGTCATGCTTTTGTTCTTCCTGTACAATTCAAGCCTAGGATGAGTGTGAGTCAAAGGAGTGGGTTGATGAATCGCAGTTAAGTTATCTTAGCCCAATTGACACATATCGACCCCCGACAGCACTAGAACTAACACAGATGGAATCATCAGTTAACTTTGACCACATATCAAATCTAGTTCAACCAGGTAATATATCTATTTGCATAGTTTTTGAAATTCCTAATGTCATCTTACTTTGTAGTGTTTTTGTAATGTTGACTAATTTCATCTAATTTGCTACACATATCAATGTAGGGCACATATATGCAGTTATTGCAGATGAAGATAATGAAGAGGGAACAAATTATTACTTATGTCGTTGTGTTGAGGCCAAAAAGAAACTGGAGGCCCCAGTTACAGATGGAGAAAACATCGAATACCCTACAGGCTCAGTGGTTATTACTAGAACATGGCTTAGAAGGTACCCACATAAGAGTGTTAATGTTTGGCTATTTTAGGACTTTGACACACATCGGAAGATTCTTCATTACTCGAACCTTTTCGTGGCATCCAATGTTCATTTGATACAGTATCGGGGTAGACCTTTGAACAAAATCTTGTGGAAGGTGCGTGAGTCTAACCATAAAGCAATACTTGACACAATAAAGAGTAGAGCAAACCCGGATGGTTCATTGGATTAATTTGTAAGTATTCACATTGATTTTGTAAAGTCATGTTACATTGAGTTGTAAGTATGCACATTAATTTGTAAGGTTTGTCTTTTTTTATTTCCTGCTGCATTTTTACACATATACACATTTTTACATCATCATGTTATGCTTCATGGGGTTAGAACTAAGTGATGGATGAAGTTGATCCTGAGAATAATGTATAAAATCTAGGTAATGTATAAAATATAAGTGTCTCTAATTGTCTTGGTTTCTAACTAGAGGGGTCAAAAAATGAAATTTTGTTTTGATTAAGTCAAATGTATATAATAAGGTCTTCTAAGACCATTTCATTTGTTTTTATGTCACTTTGAGTCATTTGGGGTCAATTTGAGTCTTTGAATCCTATTGCAAAAAAGTGTCAATGTTGTCAAGTTGTTGGTGCAGGAGCACCCCAAAACTTGAAGAATCTGGAAGATTCCCTATATTTTATGTTGTATCCAAAGTGTAATATTGTAAGGCCTTCGTGCCACATGGAGTCATGTCTGGCCGAGTAACGGCATAATGTTGGGTTGTCAAGAAAAGAATTGTAACCGAACTGTAGTTTGTAACTGATTGGCAGTGGTGGTTCATTTTCCACCATGTGTAACTATCAATTGTGAGTCATTAAATAGTTAGACTCTGTTTATGTAGAAGAGCGAACAGACAGAGAGAAAAAAGAACAATTTGTATGTATAATTTCTGGAAGCAATAAAAAAGTTTTGGTTTCTGGTCTAATTACAAGAACATCAGTTTGGAGTCATTCCACTAGTGGGTTTCTTTGAAACCAGTGGAATGACCTCCGTGTAGTTAGCTTTCTATTCTGTTAGATTAGTTTATGTGGATGTTGTTCGGTTGCAAGACTGTTGCAGTGGAGGTTATCAATGTGAAATCTATATTGTTTCACCGAAGACACAATCCATGGGTATATCGTTTATGTATGCGTGGACATTTCATGTATATCCTGCTATCGTTTATCATGGTTGTAAATGGTGTGTTGGTGCTCATTTTGGCCTGGAGATTGAGCTTGCTTGTTGGAGGTTTTCTTCTTTCAAACCCTAAGTGTTCTTGTCCATCGCCAAGACTATTGCCTATCGGCAAAGGATATTGTGGTTCCGCTGACGGCGTTGGTCATGCCGATGGGGGATGAGTTAAGTGTTCATCGACGAGATTTAGCATATCGGCAGAGGTCTTTTGCAGTTTGCCGATGGAGGGAAGTCACCCCGATGGGGAGTGCCATCGGAGTGAGATTGAGTATCGGGTCAACTTTGAAATGCTTGGCCGATGATGTTTTTCTTGCCGATCGGGAGACATCGCTGTAGCGTACTCTTTCTCTGGTCGATGATGGAGTTGATGGTGGTCTTCGGTGTGACTCGGCGTATCGGCGGGGAGACTTTCGCGTTGGCCAATGGTGTTGGTCACACCGACAGCGGAGTATGGAGTAGCGATCGGCGAGACAGTTGTCGTCGGTGAAGGTTTTTTGGGAGCTGCCGATATGTGGATGTTTGGCCGATGTGATGTTATCGGCATGGGTCACACCGACGAAGGGATGTTTTGAAGGTTATCGGGGTGACTTATGTTATCGGCGGAGGGGCTTGGTGTTGCTCCGATGGCCTTTCTCTGGCCGATGGGGAAATGTGTTTCTTTTGGTCATCGGTGAGAGTTGGTCTATCGGTGGAGGTCTGGAGGGCTAGCCCGATGGTCTATGTCTGGCCAACAGAAGGGAGCGTAGTGTTGTATCGGCCAGACTGATGAGGTCGGCGAAGGATTCGTGGGTTGGGTCGATGGTTTGTGTCACGGCGATGGGTTTTGACGAAGGCATGTGTGTCAAGCGCGGCAAAAGCGCTCGACACTTGGTATGCATGCGGCCATATTTTTAGAATACTAAAGTTGTCTCCACACCATGCATGTGGGATTTTTCCCCTTGCATTATTTTTGAACCTGCGAGGAAGCATTTTGGCGGGAAATTTCTTTTTTGACTGCAGCGACGGTTTTCAAGCGACCACGGGTGGTTGAGGCCCTTAATGGCGACTGTAGCAGGAGTATGGGCGATGGTACAAGTGATTAGGCTGCCTGATTGAGAATGAAGACTTCCAGATAGTGGCGCGTGGCTCGAGGCCCCCCTTTGTCTGCTGCATTAACATTTTCTGAGCGCCATTCCTTCTGAGGACTGTATCTGGCAGATTTTTTTTGTTATAACCATGTAATTAATTGCTGTAGTACACTTTCTAGCTGTTATAAGCAGGAAGTGTTACTCATTTCTAGGTTGTTGAAAGTTGAAGATTTTTGGCTCTGTAATTCAAAACAAGCTGATCTGGTTGCTCTGTACAGCTAAACCTGTGAGTTTATGTATCTCTTGTTGTATGTTTTGGCATGAACCCACTGATTTCATGATTAATCTTATATGAGAAATGCTATCTTAGCATGTGTTTTGTTAATTCTGTCTCCAGTATTGCATGTATCTTTCTTCTGAGTCTGGATATTTAAGCAATATTTGAGACTCTAGAACATGGAATTCCTGTGTTGAATGTATGATCTCTTAACTTCTGCTCAAGGGGTAGATTAAACTGTTTTCAGGTTGAACATTGGGAAGGGTATACTGCAGTAGGGATGCCATAAGTAGAGATAACTTAACACTCTGTATTGGGAGATATCTGTAAGGCAGGTATCATATATATCCCCCTGAAATCCAGTTTTAACTATTCATGCTGATCATTCACAGGTGTATGTCTATTGACTCCAGGCCCTGGATAGGCACCAATCTTGCTTTGTGCTTGTGTTACAACCATGTCCAGCTTTGCATCCAAACTTAAAATCATAATCATACTCTAAAACAACCATTAGGACATTAGAATTAGTTTTAGGATCCTCAGTCCTCTGTCTACAACTGCAAATAGGCCCAAAGCTAGCCCCTTTGCTCTTATCTTTCAGTTTTGGTCTACTTACAGGAGGACTTATCTGCTTTCTAACAGCATCCCAATCCTTGTATGCGTATCTCATGGATGTTGAGTAGGGAATACCCCCTAGGTCTTGCAGAGCCTGAAGAAGAAGAGGAGATAAAATATAGAGTCTATCTCCTACACTGTTGGCCCCTGGCCCAGAGATCCTGTTGATCACTTATGGCTACCTTGTAGGGAAATCTGGGAATAAGCATCCAGTCTGGGAAAAAACCAACATGGTGAATGTACATGTCAAATGATACAAAGGTTGACCGGCCATATCGAGAAAATTGGGAAAAGATACATTAGTTGAGTGGTTATAACAAGTCATGTTATGTATATGCTAAATCGAAGACATCAGATTGATTATAGTTATCGGATAGACAAAGTTGCATTGAGCCGACAACATTGATCTCACCGATCAAGTCATATCGGGGTGACAATCATCAAGTGTCATCGAAGGGTTATTTATCGGCGCATCGGAAGAACGGTTGAGAACTACACCAATCGATGGAGTCACGCCGATAGAAGGAGCATCGTGGAAAGCAAGACATTCGTCTCACCAAAGGCAAAGTTTGTTAGGTCTATCGGTATGAAATAAGATATCGAAGAAAGAAGAGAGTGTGTCACCGATGGTTTAAGTCTAAGCGATGGAGTTTATCGGAAGGACAATAGTGTTATCTCACCGATGGATGCAAGAAGGTGGAGACAAAGGTGATATCGACCAAACTTATACTATTGGCCAATAAAGATTTAGACTCCAGGCCCTGGATAGGCACCAATCTTGCTTTGTGCTGTGTTACAACCATGTCCAGCTTTACATCCAAACTTAAAATCATAATCAAACTCTAAAACAACCATTAGGACATTAGAATTAGTTTTAGGATCCTCAGTCCTATGTCTACAACTACAAATAGGCCCAAAGCTAGCCCCTTTGCTCTTATCTTTCAGTTTTGGTCTACTTACAGGAGGACTTATCTGCTTTCTAACAGCATCCCAATCCTTGTATGCGTATCTCATGGATGTTGAGTAGGGAATACCCCCCTAGGTCTTGCAGAGCCTGAAGAAGAAGAGGAGATAAAATATAGAGTCTATCTCCTACACTGTTGGCCCCTGGCCCAGAGATCCTGTTGATCACTGATGGCTACCTTGTAGGGAAATATGGGAATAAGCATCCAGTCTGGGAAAAAACCAACAGAAATTGGCGACTCCGCTGGGGATTGAGAAGTAAAAGTACTATCTAATCATCTCCAGTAATATATCTGTGACCCATCCGAGTCACCAACAGAAATTGGCGACTCTACTGGGGAAGAAATTTGAGAAAGGGTTATATCTTGTGACCCATCCGAGTCACCAACAGAAATTGGCGACTCTGCTGGGGAATTTGTGAAAGAACCCTAGTTTTCAAAAGAAAACAGTTCCTAGTAATAGGTGGCGACTCCGAAGTAATCTCCCAACCGGTCAAAGTAAAATTTATATGCAGGGGAGAAGATCCCAACAAAATCCTTTATTTGAAGAGTTACCAGTAACAAGAAGAATGATGTACAGAAGAAAGGGAGCTGTCTCAGTTAGTCATGAGGGGTCCCCCAGAAAAAATGATGATATACAAGATAACCCTAGGCCATCAGGACAGCATGCGCCCTACTTTTCAAATGCAGAAGCTGATATTCAGGGTGCATATGAGAGGCAACAGGGTGGTAACATGAGAATGAGGTCAGAGGTGTTCCAAGAACGCCCATTTCTAGACCCTAGTGAAAGGTTTGAAGAGGCCGAGTCTCTGAGGGATGATGAAGACGAAGATCAGAATATGATAAAACCATCCTCCTCTAGGCCCAGCGAGGAAGAACTAGCTGATGAAATTAGGAGCTTAAGGGCCGAGTTTGAATATCAGCAGGCAATATCAATCAGAGATGACTTGAGGAAGAAAGTGCAAGCTTTGAGGACTGCCCAGAATAATTCAATTCCTACCCTTGAGAATGCAAATGTGTAGAGACATCAACAAAGAAATGAAGTGCAACATCAGCATAATGATGAGAGACAAAATGTGAATGATGCTAGGATACCACTGAACAATGTAAGAAACCAGAATGCAAACAGAAATATTAATGTTAATCAGTTAAACAGACAGCCAATGTAACTAGATAGATTCAGACAGCTGGTATTTGATGGTATTCCTGGGTATCCTAACCCCATTGATAAGCATCTGAGGCTGCAAGTGCCTAAATTTTCAGGAAACAACACTGTGTCAGGAGAAGATCATCTAAAAGCCTTTCAAAATGTCATGGATAACTTTGAGGTTGAACATAAGGATGTTTTCATGAAGTCATTCATGCAATCCTTAATAGATGAGGCAAGAGAATGGTACAAGAATCTGCTTGATCGGAGTATTTCATCATGGGATGATTTTAAAAGGATGTTCAAGGAGCAATATGGTGACAAAACTGACCCTAGCTTTTTTGTAAATGAGTTCACTAGTATCACTAAAGGGTCAAATGAGCAGGTTGCAGATTTTAATGCAAGATTTACTAAAGTGTTAAACAAATTGCCACATCACATGAGGCCAAATGAACCAATGTGCATAATATTGTATATCAATGCCTTTGATGCAAAAACTGCATATGGATTAAGAGATAAAGGTCCTGCTACTCTCAGGGATGCTTTTAGAATTGCAGTGAATATTGAAAACAACAGGAAAGCATCGGGCAAGACAAATAGAAGGGATGATATAAAAATTCTGCAGAATCCAAACAAGCCTCAGAACACTCAAGGTAATACATCTGCCCCTGAAGATAAGATAGACAAATTGGCAAATGTTGTTAAGGACCTAAGCTATAGATTAGCTAGAAGTGAAAAAGGGATAGGTCCTGATAGGCAAGTCTATCAAAGGCAGGAAAAGAGGCCATCATTGCATGATATGCCTTATAATACCAATTGGCATGATGGTAAACCTATATTCCCACGTAACAACACAAATCAAAGAGCTCAACATGTCAAAGAAACTCCTGATCCTCTAAAGAAAGCTGTAAATATTGTTGATGATGCTCCATGGTGTATAATTTGTCAGATGCCACATTCACAGTCATAGTGTATGATTGTTCAGTCCTTGTGTGATAATACTACATCTTGTAATGAATGCAATGAGCCACATTATGTGCAAGATGATGATGTAAATATGATGTCCATAAGCAATGGATACACTCTTTATGATGCCGATGAGAGTACAAATGATGGAACTCAGGGCTGCCAACAGTTCCCATATGATGAAGATGATGAAGTTAACTATGCCTATGCTTAGAACTCACACAATTTTCTGAGTAACTTACAACGACCTTCTGATGAGGAAATTAGGGCCTTCACAGCTGCAGCAGTTGCTCAAGTCAAGAGCAACTACAATCTCAGAGGTAAAAATCAGGTAAGCAGCCCACATCAGCCAAAAGATGTTACTATAGGACAGCCAGTGCATGGTAATAAGGGGATGGAATTACAAAAAAGGTAGTGGGTTAATAATAAACAGAACTTCAGACATAGAACTGGTCATGAATCCCAAGGACCAGAAAATAGAATCCCTCAGGCTGAAGATCAAGGTAAAGGTTCCCAAGACAAGAATGATGATCAGGGAACTATGAAAGTAAAAGTAAATCAGTTCAGGATAAAAACAAGATTGTGGAGCAAGCTACAACTGTTATACAAAATTATGTTCCATTTGATATAGCTCAAGTCCTCTCCCAGGTAAAAGTCTCTGTTCCACTTATGGAACTCATGAAAGTGGAAGAAATCAAGAATAGAACAGTATCCCTAATTTCAGGGGTGCCTTTTCAAGCTAAACAAAATGTTCAGATCCAGGGTGACAAGCATGTCATGTGTAATGAAGAAGATGAGGCTCCTGAAGTCTATTTAGGAGTGACTATGACAAAGTGTCCTTCACAAGTGGAACCATTTTATGTTTCCCTTGTTATAAATGGAAAAATAATCAGAAATTGTATGCTTGACTCTAGAGCATCTACAAATGTCATGCCTTTGGCCATCATGCAACAAGCTGGATTGAAAATTGACAAGGCATGTGGAAAATGTTATGCTATGGATGCCAGAGAGGTACCGGTTATTGGAATCATGAAGGATGTAGATTTCAAACTGGCAGCATTTCTTGAAAAGAGATATAAAATGAATATAACAGTGGTTGACATCAAGCCATAGTATGGTATGTTGTTGTCAAGAAGATGGGCAGCACTAATTGGTGGAAGTATGCAGCTGGACCTGTCATATGCCATGATTCCAATGAATGGCAGGGATGTTAAGCTAATCAGAGAACAAAGATCATCAGAGATAGTGGAAGACCAAGAAGCAGAGGAACAGATATGCTTTGTAAACACTGACTGTGATAACTTCAAGGTTGTCTCAGATGATAGAGAAGATAGAGAGAAAAATGTCTGCATTGAAGAATTGGATCAGCAAGGTTTGTGGACCATGTTTTTTGATGGAGCTTGTGCAAAAGAAGGCTCTGGAGCTGGAGTTGTTTTCCTGTCTCCAACGGGTAAGCTCCTCAAATTCTCTTTCTTGCTGAGGTTTGTTTGCACAAACAACATTGCAAAATATGAGGCTTTACTCTTAGGCCTAAATATTGCTCTCAAACATGGAATCAAAATGCTAAGAGTATTTGGGGATTCTCAGCTGATTGTATCCCAAATTAGAGATAAGTATGCTTCAAAAAACAAAAGATTGAAACAATACAAGCATGCTGTTTGGGATACCATTGAACTATTTGATGCATTTTCAATAGACTGGGTAGAGAAGTCAAAGAATGTTATGGCTGATTTCTTAGCCAATGTTGCAATAAGGCCAGATGACATCACTCTGTCAGATGTTACAAATGTAGAAGTTAAAATGAGGCCTGCAGTACCAGAAAATATATGCAGTTGGCAAGTGTTTAATGATGATAAGGACTTGTTAAAATTTTTGCACTGCATAGATGAATATGAGAATCAAGAAATTGATTTCCAAGCTTTTGTAGAGACTATAGATGGAAAAGAAACTCTTGTGGGAAAAGAGATAATTCAATTGAGGACTAATAAAATCCCCAGAGGGTTAGTAGCTTTGGAAAGAGCTTTTGACAGTAGAGATAAATTGGTCACAAGGACATCTCCCACAAATAAGGAAGATTTAGAAGAGATAAATTTGGGGACATCTCAGGCCCCTCAGAAGGTATACATTGGTAAACAGCTCAAACCACACATTAGGAGTATGTTGATTGCATTACTGAAAAAGTATAAACATGTTTTTGCTTGGTCATATGAGGACCTAAAAGCCTATAGGGAAGATTTATTCCAGCATGAGATCCCATTGAAGCCTGGAGCTAAGCCATTTAGACAAAGGCAAAGACCTATTAATCCTACCTTAGCTCCAAAGATGCAAGAAGAACTCAAAAGGCTGAGGGAAGCTGGAATAATTGTGCCAATCAGGCATTCAACTTGGGTGTCTAACCTTGTCCCAGTCAGAAAAAAGAATGGTGATATTAGGCTTTGTGTTGACTTCAGGAACTTGAATGTATCCTCTTTAAAGGATAACTATCCACTGCCTAATATGGAAGCTATGTTGCAGAGAGTGACTGGTTGTGAACTCTTATCCATGATGGATGGATTTTCAGGTTATAATCAGGTGAAGGTGAAGGAATCAGAACAGTATAAGACTGCCTTCACCACTCCATGGGGAACTTATGTGTATGTTAGAATGCCCTTCGGACTAACCAATGCAGGTGCTACATTTCAAAGAGCAATGGATGTTGCTTTTGTAGGGTTGATTGATTCAATCCTGGCTGTATATCAGGATGACTTAACTGCTTACTCAAAGAAAGAAGAGCAGCATTGTTTGCATCTGGAGCATATTTTCATAAGAGCACTAGAGTATGGTATTTCTTTAAATCCAAAGAAGTGTGCCTTTGGGGTAGTTGAAGGAAAGCTCCTAGGACATATTGTTTCCAAGGATGGAGTCAGGATAGATCCAGAGAGAGTGGCTGCTATTGACAGAATTCAAATGCCAAAAACTGTAAAAGGAGTTCAGTCCTTCTTTGGACAGATAAATTTTGTTAGGAGATTTGTTCCCAACTTTGCAAAAACCACAAGGAACATTTCCAAGATGATGAAGAAGGATGCAACTGTCCACTGGGAAAGTGAAGCAATAGAATCATTTCAGAGTATCAAAGAGGCAATCAAGATGGCCCCTGTTCTTAAATCTCCTGATTTTTCTAGGCCATTCCAAGTATTTTCATTTGCTTCCTTTCATACTGTTGCTGCATGTTTGCTACAGAAAAACGAAGATGGTTTTGAACAGCCCATCGCTTTCTTCAGTATGTCCTTGCAGGCCTCTGAGTTGAAGTATGATATTATGGAAAAACAGGCATATGCACTAGTCAGAGCCATCAAAAGTTTTAGACCATACTTGGTAGGATCATATATAATTGCATATGTACCCCATGCAGCAGTCAAAGACATATTCACTCAGCAGGAGGTGACTGGAAGAAGGTGCAGATGGATAAACAAACTGCAAGAGTTTAACATAGACATACAAATTACCAAGTTGGTAAGAGGACAAGGATTAGCCAAGATGATGGCACAGTCAAACTTGGAAGCATGCCAAGTTAATGCAGTCCAAAATGAGAGTGTAAATGTATCAGGATCTGAATGGTACAAGGATATTATCTACTACTTGTAAAATCTGAATTGTCCTTCCCATTTCAGTGACAGTCAAAAGAGGACTTTAAAGTTACATGCAATCATGTATGTTATTGTTCAAGGTGAGCTATACTGGAAAAACCCTGATGGTGTGCTTCTTAGATGTGTGGATGAGGATATGGCTAACAATGTTTTGATTGATATGCATAAAGGATTGTGTGGTGGACATTATACTGCCCAAACAACAGCTCATAAGATTCTCAGGGTAGGATATTGGTGGCCCACTCTCTTTTCAGATGCACAAAGGTTAGTGAGGAAGTGTGACCCTTGCCAAAGATTTTCAGGAAAGTTGAAATATGATGGTGCTTTACCCCTCAGGACTATAACTGTGGATGCTCCATTTCAGCAATGGGGAATTGACTTCATAGGGGAAATTATAGACAAATCAAGTGGGGGACACAGTTGGATTTTGGTGGCAACTGATTACTTTACCAAATGGATTGAGGCCATTCCAACTAAGAGAGCTACAAGTAAGGTGGTGACAGATTTCATGCTAGAAAATATTATCATCAGGTTTGGAGTACCATTCAAGATAGTCACTGATAATGCTATGTGCTTCAGATCAGGTGAATTTGTTGATTTTTGCAACAGGTATGGGATAAATCTATCATATGCATCACCATACCACCCACAAGGAAATGGTCAAGCAGAATCAAGCAATAAAAGCATCATGAAAATTATCAAGAGGATACTGGACAAGAACAAGAGAGCTTGGGACTCAAAATTGAACTTAGCAATATGGGCTGACAGAGTGACAGTGAAAAGGGCTATTGGGATGTCACCCTTTGAGCTAGTATATGGTGCATCAGCCAGATTGCCCATAAACAATCTCCTACCAGTTTACAGATTCATCAAGGAAAATGATGAGGAGATTGAAGATTCCATGACAGAAAGAGTGAACCAGCTGGTTGCACTGGATGAAAACAGAAGGAAAGCCCACCAGATTAATCTCAAGAGACAACAAGATGTGAAATATCAGTTTGACAGGAGAGCTATAAAAAGGAAGTTTCAAGTCAATGATCTGGTGCTCATTTGGAATGCAAAAGGTCAAGAAAAGGGTAAACATGGTAAATTTGAACCCTTATGGATGGGCCCATATCAGATTTGCAGTGCTCATGGGGAGGATTCTTATTTCCTCCAGGCCCTAGATGGTGAAGTTCTGGAATTGCCTGTGCATGGCCAATTCCTTAAGTTCTATTTTGCATAGATGACTTGTCGCTGTGCACATTTGTAAAAACATGTATATAGTGTAAATGTCTTGTGCAGTTCGTGCTTTTTGGTTTTTTGCCTGGTCTGCCTGGAGATCTGGTTCTCGCTGCAGGTTTTCACCTGCACGTCCCCATTCGGAGCCAATGTTGGTGCTCATTTTGGCCTGGAGATTGAGCTTCCTTGTTGGAGGGTTTCTTCTTTAAAACCCTAAGTGTTCTTGTCCATCGCCAAGACTATTGCCTATCGGCAAAGGATATTGTGGTTCCACCGACAGCGTTGGTCATGCCGATGGGGGATGAGTTAAGTGTTCATCGGCGAGATTTAGCATATCGGCAGAGGTCTTTTGCAGTTTGCCGATGGAGGGAAGTCACCCCGATGGGGAGTGCCATCGGAGTGAGATTGAGTATCGGGTCAACTTTGAAATGCTTGGCCGATGATGTTTTTCTTGCCGATCGGGAGACATCGCTGTAGCGTACTCTTTCTCTGGCCGATGATGGAGTTGATGGTGGTCTTCGGTGTGACTCGGCGTATCAGCGGGGAGACTTTCGGGTTGGCCGATGGTGTTGGTCACACCGACAGCGGAGTATGGAGTAGCGATCGGCGAGACAGTTGTCGTCGGCGAAGGTTTTTTGGGAGCTGCCGATATGTGGATGTTTGGCCGATGTGATGTTATCGGCGTGGGTCACACCGACGAAGGGATGTTTTGAAGGTTATCGGGGTGACTTATGTTATCGGTGGAGGGGCTTGGTGTTGCTCTGATGGCCTTTCTCTGGCCGATGGGGAAATGTGTTTCTTTTGGTCATCGGTGAGAGTTGGTCTATCGGTGGAGGTCTGGAGGGCTAGCTCGATGGTCTATGTCTGACCGACAGAAGGGAGCGTAGTGTTGTATCGGCTAGACTGATGAGGTCGGCGAAGGATTTGTGGGTTGGGCTGATGGTTTGTGTCACGGCGATGGGTTTTGACGAAGGCATGTGTGTCGAGCGCGGCAAAAGCGCTCGACACTTGGTATGCATGCGGCCATATTTTTAGAATACTAAAGTTGTCTCCACACCATGCATGTGGGATTTTTCCCCTTGCATTATTTTTGAATCTGCGAGGAAGCATTTTGGCGGGAAATTTCTTTTTTGACTGCAGCGACGGTTTTCAAGCGACCGCGGGTGGTTGAGGCCCTTAATGGCAACTGTAGCAGGAGTATGTGCGATGGTACAAGTGATCAGGCTGCCTGATTGAGAATGAAGACTTCTAGATAGTGGCGCGTGGCTCGAGGCCCCCCTTTGTCTGCTGCATTAACATTTTCTGAGTGCCATTCCTTATGAGGACTGTATCTGGCAGATTTTTTTTGTTATAACCATGTAATTAATTGCTGTAGTACACTTTTTGGCTGTTATAAGCAGGAAGTGTTACTCATTTCTAGGTTGTTGAAAGTTGAAGATTTTTGGCTCTGTAATTCAAAACAAGCTGATCTGGTTGCTCTGTACAGCTAAACCTGTGAGTTTATGTATCTCTTGTTGTATGTTTTGGCATGAACCCACTGATTTCATGATTAATCTTATATGAGAAATGCTATCTTAGCATGTGTTTTGTTAATTCTGTCTCCAGTATTGCATGTATCTTTCTTCTGAGTCTGGATATTTAAGCAATATTTGAGACTCTAGAACATGGAATTCCTGTGTTGAATGTATGATCTCTTAACTTCTGCTCAAGGGGTAGATTAAACTGTTTTCAGGTTGAACATTGGGAAGGGTATACTGCAGTAGGGATGCCATAAGTAGAGATAACTTAACACTCTGTATTGGGAGATATCTGTAAGGCAGGTATCATATATATCCCCCTAAAATCCAGTTTTAACTATTCATGCTAATCATTCACAGGTGTATGTCTATTGACTCCAGGCCCTGGATAGGCACCAATCTTGCTTTGTGCTTGTGTTACAACCATGTCCAGCTTTGCATCCAAACTTAAAATCATAATCATACTCTAAAACAACCATTAGGACATTAGAATTAGTTTTAGGATCCTCAGTCCTCTGTCTACAACTGCAAATAGGCCCAAAGCTAGCCCCTTTGCTCTTATCTTTCAGTTTTGGTCTACTTACAGGAGGACTTATCTGCTTTCTAACAGCATCCCAATCCTTGTATGCGTATCTCATGGATTTTGAGTAGGGAATACCCCCCTAGGTCTTGCAGAGCCTGAAGAAGAAGAGGAGATAAAATATAGAGTCTATCTCCTACACTGTTGGCCCCTGGCCCAGAGATCCTGTTGATCACTTATGGCTACCTTGTAGGGAAATCTGGGAATAAGCATCCAGTCTGGGAAAAAACCAACATGGTGAATGTACATGTCAAATGATACAAAGGTTGACCGGCCATATCGAGAAAATTGGGAAAAGATACGTTAGTTGAGTGGTTATAACAAGTCATGTTATGTATATGCTAAATCGAAGACATCAGATTGATAATAGTTATCGGATAGACAAAGTTGCATTGAGCCGACAACATTGATCTCACCGATCAAGTCATATCGGGGTGACAATCATCAAGTGTCATCGAAGGGTTATTTATCGGCGCATCGGAAGAACGGTTGAGAACTACACCAATCGATGGAGTCACGCCGATAGAAGGAGCATCGTGGAAAGCAAGACATTCGTCTCACCAAAGGCAAAGTTTGTTAGGTCTATTGGTATGAAATAAGATATCGAAGAAAGAAGAGAGTGTGTCACCGATGGTTTAAGTCTAAGCGATGGAGTTTATCAGAAGGACAATAGTGTTATCTCACCGATGGATGCAAGAAGGTGGAGACAAAGGTGATATCGACCAAACTTATACTATTGGCCAATAAAGATTTAGACTCGCCGATAGAGGGTGGTCTTGCCGATGTAGAAGAATGAAGTTACTTTAATATCATTTGAACCTTACGAAGAGGTTTTCTGAGTTGTTTGAGCCTTGTTCTATTGTATTGTGGGTTAAGGGGTATTTTACACCCTGTTTGTAAGCTTTTGCTGCATGCTCTGCATCAAAGTGGTATCAGAGCTAGCGAAAGCTCTGGGCAGAGGTGTTCTGTATTTTGATTTCTGAAGGCAGATGAAGAGTTAAAGATTTGTTGGTGACCATTTTTAAAGCCAGAGATTGTAGAAGGTATTTTGACAGCTGATAGTAGTTATTAGATTGTTCCAAATGCTCGTGCCATCTAGTTGCAAGAAGGAATAAGGATTCCTATGTGTGGGCAGACGAGGATGAGGTCTGTCAAGACAATTCACCGATAGAGATTACACTGGAGAAGGGTGTAGAAAGAGGCCACCGAGGAGAGCATGGTAGGTGCATCACCAGGATCTGTTGTTGGACAAGGAATGGGTCTGTGAAGTAGTGTGTAGGATGGACAGTTGATGGAGCATTGTGTTGTAGTCATGAAGTTTTGATCAGTCTGAAGAATACTCCATTGATGGGAGTAGAAGGAGCCTGAGCATGCTCTATGAAGATGGTAGTTTGATTTGTTGGTTGGTTGGTCACCATTCTATTAATCTGAAGATTGAAATCCTGAAGCTGAAGAGCTGCAGAAAAAGGTTTTGTTGCAGATACATTTCCAAGGGACTTGGAAATTTTGTTGGTTGGTTGTATGGTGCAGGAGCACCCCAAAACTTGAAGAATCTAGAAGATTCCCTACATTTTATGTTGTATCCAAAGTGTAATATTGTAAGGCCTTCGTGCCACATGGAGTCATGTCTGGCTGAGTAACAGCATAATGTTGGGTTGTCAAGAAAAGAATTGTAACCGAACTGTAGTTTGTAACTGATTGGCAGTGGTGGTTCATTTTCCACCGTGTGTAACTGTCAATTGTGAGTCATTAAATAGTTAGAATCTGTTTATGTAGAAGAGCGAACAGACAGAGAGGAAAAAGAACAATTTGTATGTATAATTTCTAGAAGGAATAGAAAAGTTTTGGTTTCTGGTCTAATTACAAGAACATCGGTTTGGAGTCATTCCACTGGTGGGTTTCTTTGAAACCAGTGGAATGACCTCCGTGTAGTTAGCTTTCTATTATGTTAGATTAGTTTCTGTGGATGTTGTTCGGTTACAAGACTGTTGCAGAGGAGGTTATCGGTGTGAAATCTATATTGTTTCACCGAAGACACAATCCATGGGTGTATCATTTATGTATGTGTGGACATTTCGTGTATATCCTGCTATCGTTTATCATGGTTGTAAATGGTGAATGTACATGTCAAATGATACAAAGGTTGACCGGCCATATCAGGAAAATTGGGAAAAGATACGTTAGTTGAGTGGTTATAACAAGTCATGTTATGTATATGCTAAATCGAAGACATCGGACTGACAATAGTTATCGGATAGACAAAGTTGCATTGAGCTGACAACATTGATCTCACCAATCAAGTCATATCAAGGTGACAATCATCAAGTGTCACCAAAGGGTTATTTATCGGCACATCGGAAGAACGGTTGAGAACTACACGATCGACGGAGTCACGCCGATAGAAGGAGCATCGTGGAAAGCAAGACATTCGTCTCACCGAAGGCAAAGTTTGTTAGGTCTATCGATATGAAATAAGATATCGGAGAAAGAAGAGACTGTGTCACCGATGGTTTAAGTTTGAGCGATGGAGTTTATCAAAAGGACAATAGCATTATCTCACCGATGGATGTAAGAAGGTGGAGACAAATGTGATATCGGCCAAACTTATACTATCGGCCAATAAAGATTTAGACTCGCCGATAGAGGGTGGTCTTGCCGATGTAGAAGAATGAAGTTACTTTGATATCATTTGAACCTTGCAAAGAGGTTTTCTGAGTTGTTTGAGCCTTGTTCTATTGTATTGTGGGTTAAGGGGTATTTTACACCCTGTTTGTATGCTTTTGCTGGATGCTCTGCATTAGTTGCACAAAGCAACTTTTGCATTTTTGGTGTCCTGCTCCTGATGCGACCAAACTGACAATTCCAATGCATCCAGATGGGTACATTTAAGCTAGGCATGGTCCTATTTTTCACCCAAACATGTAGAAATAGTCCGAGCTACATTGTACTGACGATATCCCTGAAGAGTCCAAAGTGTAAAAAGGCAGCAATCTTTGATGAGATGTTACTCAAAAACTATGTCACTTAGAAACATTCCATCTAAGGCAATGCGATCACGTAGAGTGCCTCTACAATAACCTCTCTCAGATTTTTATATCTCCAAGGCATTTGCCCATGGTGAAAGGTTTTCTATTGCCCCAAAAATTGTCATAAGGAGGCAGTGTAAAGTTGCAAACGGGTGTAACTTTCGTCCTGCTCCTGATGCAACCAAACTGACTATTCCAATACATCTAGATGGGTACATTTATGCTAGGCATGGTCTTATTTTTTGCCCAAACATGTCGAAACAGTCCGAGCTACATTGTACCGACGATATCCCTGAAGAGTCCAAAGTGCAAAAAGGCAACAATCTTTGACGAGATGTTACTCGAAAACCATGTCACTGAGAAACATTTTGTCTGAGGTAACACGATCACATAGAGTGCCTCTATAATAACCTCTCTCAATTTTTTATATATCTGAGGCATTTGCCCGTGGTGAAAGGTTTTCTGTTGCCCCAAAAATCATTAGGAGGCAGTGTAAAATTGTAAAGGGGTGTAACTTTCATTCTGCTCTTGATGCAACCAAACTAACTGTTTCAACGCATCCAGATGGGTACATTTACGCTAGGCATGGTCCTATTTTTCACCCAAACATGTTGAAATAGTCCAAGCTACATTGTACCGATGATATCCCTAAAGAGTCCGAAGTGCAAAATTTGAAACATTCCGTCTGAGGCAACACGATCACGTAGAGTGCCTCTACAATAACTTCTCTTAGTTTTATATATCTCTTAGGCATTTGCCCGTGATGAAAGATTTTCTGCTGCTCCAAAAATCGTCAGGAGGCAGTGTAAAGTTGCAAAGGGGTGTAACTTTTGTCTTGTTCCTGATACGACCAAACTGACTATTCCAACATGTCTGGATGGGTACATTTACGTTAGGCATGGTCCTATTTTTCACCCAAACATGTCGAAACAGTCCAAGCTACATTGTACCGACGATATCCCTGAAGAGTCAAAGTGCAAAAAGGTAGCAATCTTTGACAAGATGTTACTCAAAAATCGTGTCACTTAGAAACATTCCATCTAAGGCAACGCAATCACGTAGAGTGTCTCTACAATAACCTCTCTCAGTTTTTTATATCTCTGAGGCGTTTTCCTGTGGTGAAAGGTTTTCTACTGCTCCAAAATTCATCAGAAGGAGGTAGTGTAAAGTTGCAAAGGGGGGTAACTTTTGTTCTTCTCCTCGTGTGGCCAAACTGACAGTTCCAATGCATCTAGATGAGTATGTTTAGGCTAGGCATGGTCCTGTTCTGCACCCAAACATGCCGAAACAATCCAAGCTACATTGTACCGGCATATTAATTTCTTCCTGGGTGCAAATTTAGGTGTGCAGGGAGTCAAAGTGCGCGTAGATGAACTTAGCCCATTCCTTAGCCTTTCAACACTTTCAAACAAGGTGAGGTCGTATATCCCTGATTCTTGCCTCCTTCACAAGACTAGGTGCTAGTTGAAGGTTGCTCAAGTGACAATATGCGCCTAGATTCTTTGGCTTATTTTCTTCATTTTTGAATCAAAGTAACATCAGATTTCATAGTTTAAGCTTCCTCATGTTTAGGCGCTGATATGTGATGTTCTGAGCATGAAATAGTGCCTTGATGCTAATAGGTGTTCTCTCCAAGTTAAGCGCTCATCAAAGGTAAAATGAGTTGAAAATTGCACCTAAGGTTTTCATGTTTGTTAATCAATGCTTAAATATTTAAGAAAGTCCCCTTCATCTTAGGTGCAAATGTAAGGTTGTTCAGAGTTGAATGGGTGCCTAAGCTAGATGAAGACTTTTTACCCACCTCATCCTTCAATCATTATAATTATTCTCAAAAGACATCATCAAAACATGAAAAAACTCCAAGACTTGTAGTTTTAAGTTGATTTCCTCCAAGGTGCCAATGTGAGGTTGTTTTGATGGTAAAGGGCACCTTGATTCATGATGTTGAATCTCCTTCCTCTTAGGTGCCAAAATGAATAGTTTAGACAAGAAAAGGTGACTTAGTATACTTAGCTCATTTCTTGGCAATTTGATCGCTTCAATCACTTGTTCAAACCTATAGGAGACCATTTTACACTTAGGCGCTACATCTTAGGATTTAGAACATCTGCCTTCAAGGCACCAAAATGAGGTTATTTAGACACAAAAGTGCGCCTCCATACAAGATGCTTATTCTCCTTCCACTTAGGTGCTCATTCATGATGATCCAAGTGACAATAGGCGCCTAGACTTCCTTTGGTAAGATTTAGTCATTTTGAAGGTTCTAACACTAGGAGCTACAGTTGGAAGTGATTTGAAGTTCATTTTCCTCTAGGCACCCAAAATGGATGGTGGAGACAAGAAAAGGTGCCTAGGTTTCTTTTGACAATTTTTAAAGTCTTCCTAAGTTATATTATGTTATATTGACCCTTAGGCGCAAATGGATGATCTAGGATGACTCTAGGCGCATATCCAAGGTGATATCTTTCTAGGCACAATCTTCACTAAGTTTAGACTTCACTTTACATTAAGGCACCAAAATGGATAGTTTAGAGAGAGGCAAAAATGTGCCTAGAGGTATGATGCTCAATTTGATGTGTTTGATCCAATCCTTTTTCCCGCCCTCATATCAATTAAATATGACCTTTGATTATGATATGGCACTTGAGCTTATGAGAGTTTACCAGAGACACCGATTGAGTTAGGTTGAAGGGCGGTGAACTAATGACTTAAAGACCCTTTAGTAGGTTGATTTAAGTGATAGTAACTTCTGATTATAAATCAATATTAAATTAAAACAAAAGTGCACTTTACAGACTACAAGCAATTGAGGGTTTTAAAGTCTTAATAAAAGTAGATTCTTTTTAGGGTTTAATGGCCAATATGTAAACCCTAACTATCAATAAGATTATGATTATGAAACCTTGTGTCTTCTCTAACTTCTTATTGCAAGAACAAAACCACATCCACCATGAATATGAACCTTGCATCATATCAACCTTTCAACATAGACCTTATCATGAAAACCATATACACAACAAAACCTTGCATGAACAAAACCACATCCACCATGAACATGAACCTTGCATCATATGAACCATGTTTGTCTTGTGCAGCATCAACATGAATTGAGAGACCTTATCTTGAAAACCATATTCACAACATCATGCACCTCATGACCATCACTTACCTTGAATCACTGTATCACGTTACCAACATCATGGCATCAACCTTGACATCAATCACAAACAACCTTGACCCTTTGACTTCAATGACAACCTTGAACCTTGATTGTCGATGACTTATGGAAGCCTACAGCCCCAATGTTATGTTGCATACTAAAATTAAGTAAGACTCAATGTAATCTCATAACCTCGCCTTATATGCAAGAGGAATTACATTTAATAACCACAATGGTCATCAGGTGCTCATAAGCATATGATTTTGACTATCTTATTCAAAACAACAAGGTAAGTGCAAGAAGATGGGGGGCAAAAAAGGGGTCTTAAGTGGCCACTTTTTTTCTGAAATCAGGAAATACTGGCCTTGGATGAGAAATTGAGCATAGTTACACTCAAAATTTGGAAATGCAACCAAAACAATGTTCGTAGTGCTCTGTGTCTACTTTCTAAACTACTATTTTTTTTTAAAATAGCATAGATTAAGGGGTTCAAAAGAGGGAGCCACAGAAATTGGTGTTGTTTCTGTCAAAAAAACATAACATAGCATGTTTTGTGGCTCCCTCAAAAGGTCAACTTTTTTTTGGTATTTTTAAAATTACTTTTGTGAGAAATTAGCTAATAGCATGTAGTTTATGCCTGATTTTTCTGATAATTTTTTGATGAATATTTGATTTTTTACTAATTTTCAAAGTAGACACATTCTAAAAAATAGAATTTTGGCCGTGCTACCCCTATAAATTTTGAAAACTAATTGAAAATCATTTTTTTCTTTTTTAAATATTTGTAGAATGGAGTCTAGTTTCTAAATATGTATTTTTTTTTAAATTTCAATGAATAGTTAATTTACAATGAAAAAAAGACCAAATAGTGGTTTTTGCCCAAAAACGGACACACAAACAAAAGAAATTAAAGATGAAAGGCTTAACATTGTTAAAATGTGAAAAAAAGTACATCGTCAAATAGCTAAGAGAAATCCTAACATTACCTAGGTGTTCGATTTGTTTGACCTTGAAACACGTGCAAATCTGAGGGTTAGCACGAACAAAATTATGTGAAATCTTGAAGAATATGGAAAAACACGTCTGTGGCTATTCAAAAGGCACTCCAAGCCTTTGGGTTGGAAATCCAAAGCAAATCCCAAGCCCAAGACTTGGGATTCCCAAAGCAAAACATAACGCGAGCGCATTATAACGCCCTTGCGTTATATTTTGCTTTGCATTTTTCCTTTTCCACAAAAGTTTGTGTTGTTTACCATGTTTGAAATAACGCGAGCGCGTTATAACGCGCTCGCGTTATGTTCCCCTTAAATTTTTTTATGTTCAAGGCTATTAATCATGTATGTATGTATGTATGCCTATATGTATGTATGTATGAATGTATGCCTATATGTATGTATGTATCTATGTATGCCTATATGTATGTATGTATCTATGTATGCCTATATGTATGTATGTATGTATGTATGTATGTATCTATGTATGCCAATATGTATGTATGTATCTATGTATGCCTATATGTATGTATGTATAGTGTCGAGGGCAGAGGAGGGTATAGATGGGAGTGAGCCAGATAGGGGAGGAGAGGGGTGGATAAGGATTGAGTGATTAAGGTTTAAGGTTGAGGGTTGAGCATTTAGGGATAGGATTTAGAGTTTAGGGATAAGGGATTAGAGTTTAGGACCTTGAGGGATTAGGGTTTAGGGTTGAGGCTTTAGGGATAGTGTTTAGGGTTAAGGGTTGAGGGATTAGGGTTAAGGTAGAGTTTTGAGGGTAGAGGGATTAGGGATAGGGTTTAGGGTTAAAAGTTTAGGGCTGAGGGATTAGGGTTTAAGGTATAGTTTAGTAGTTCTTGTGGATAGAGCCAGTAAACAATGGGAGATTATTTGCCTGTTTCATAACAATATACCTCCCCTAAGTGCGGGGTGGACAGAAAGAAACATAGATGTACCCCAATGCAAATCTTTTCTCATAATGATCATCCTTCTGATTTCAACTGTTAATTACTCATTGTGGATGTACCATACGCAAAGTTTTTCTCATAGTGTGTACACCTATTGGCATAATGAACCCCAGATGGGCCAGAAAAAACATGCCATATAACATTACTAACATTAAAAAATTTCATAACCATTTTTTTGACATATTCTTGCAACTCAAATATCTTTAATAGAAGAGTGTCAAAAATGATGGGTTTAACAAACTAACATAAGGCAAAGCAGTTTTGTTGGGTTTAGGGATAGGGTTTAGGGTTTAGGGTTTAGGGATTAGGGTTTAAGGTTGAGGGATTAGGGTTTAAGGTATAGTGTTGAGGGTTGAGGCTTTAGGGATAGGGTTTAGGGTTGACGGATTAGGGTTTAAGGTTGACGGATTAGGGTTTAATGTTGAGAGTTGAGGGTTGAGGGTTGAGGGTTTAGGTATAGGGTTGATGGTCAAGGGATTAGGGTTAAAGTAGAGTGTTGAGGGTAGAGGGATTAGGGATAGGGTTTAGGGTTGAAGGTTTAATGATTGAGGGATGAAGCTTTAGGGCTGAGGGTTAAGGGATTGGGGTATAAAATATAGTGTTGAGCGTCGAGGGTTTATGGACAAGTTTTAGGGTTTAATTTTTAAGGGTTAAGGGTTGAGGGATAGGGTTTAGGGTTTAGGGATAAGGGATTAGGGTTTAAGGTATAGTGTCGAGGGTTGAGGGTTTAGGAATAGGGATACTATTTAGGGTTTAGGGATGAGGGATTAGGGTTGAGAGTTGAGGGATTAGGGTTTAAGGTATAGTGTCGAGGGTTGAGGGTTTATTGATAGTATTTAGGGTTGAGGGTTGAGGGATTAGGTTTTAGGGTTGATGGATTAGGGTTTAAGGTATAGTGTTGAGGGTTGAGGGTTTAGCAATAGGGTTTAGGGTTGACGGATTAGCGTTTAATGTCGAGGTTAGGGTTAGAGTGTCGAGGGTAGAGGGATTAGGGATAGGGTTTAGGGTTGAAGGTTTAAGGATTGAGGGTTGAGGCTTTAGGGATGAGGGTTTAAGGCTTAAGATATAGTGTCAAGTGTTGAGGGTGTAGGGATAGGGTTTAAGTTTTAAGGGTTAAGGGTTAAGGGATAGGGATTAGGGTTTAAGGTATAGTGTTGAGGGTTGATGGTTTAGGGATAGGGTTTAGGTTTGAGGGATTAGGGTTTAGGGTTGATGAATTAGAATTTAATGTTGAGAGTTGAGGGTTGAGGGTTGAGGGTTGAGGTTGAGGGATAGGGTTAATGGTCAAGGTATTAGGGTTAAATAAGAGTGTCGAGGGTAGAGGGATTAGGGATAGGGTTTAGGGTTGAAGGTTTAAGGATTTAGGGTTGAGGCTTTAGGGATGAGGGTTAAGGGATTAGGGTTTAAGATATAGTGTCGAGTGTCAAGCGTGTAGGGATAGGTTTTAGAGTTCAAGTTTTAAGGGTTAAGGGTCAAGGGATCAGAGTTAAGGGTTGAGGGATTAGGGTTTGATGTTGAGGGTTGAGTTAAGGTTCGAGGGTTAAGGGTTTCGAGATAGGATTGAGGGTCGAGGGATTAGGGTTAGAGTGTCGAGGGTATAAGGATTAGGAATAGGGTTGGAGGGTTTAGGGATAAGGGATTAGGGTTTAAGGTATATTATCGAGCTCATTAAGGGTCTAGGAATAGGGATAGCATTTAAGGTTTAGAGATGAGGGATTAGAGTTGAGGGATGACAGATTAGGGTTGAGGGTTGAGGGATTAGGGTTTAGGGATAAGGTTTAGGGTTGAGGGTTGAGGGATTAGGGTTTAAGGTATAGTGTTGAGGGTTTAGGGTTGATGGATTAGAGTGAAGGGTTGAGGGATTAGGATTTGACATTAAGGGTTGAGGGTTTAGGGTTTAGGGTTTAGGGATATGGTTGAGGGTCCAAGGATTAGAGTTAAGGGTTGAGGGATTAGGGTTCGACATTGAGGGTTGAGGGTTGAGTTTCGAGGGTCAAGGGTTTAGGGATAGGGTTGAGGGTCAAGGGATTAGGGTTAAAGTAGAGTGTGGAGGGTATAAGGATTAGGGATAGAGTTGGAGGGTTTAGGGATAAGGGATTAGGGTTTAAGGTATAGTATTGAGTCTGTTGAAGGTTTAGGAATAGGGATAGCATTTAGGGTTTAGGGATGAGGGATTAGAGTTGAGGGATGACGGATTAGGGTTGAGGGATTAGGGTTTAGGGATAAGGTTTAGGGTTGAGGGTTGAGGGATTAGGGTTTAAGGTATAGTGTTGAGGGTTTAGGGATAGGTTTTAGGGTTGATGGATTAGAGTGAAGGGTCGAGGGATTAGGATTTGATGTTGAGGGTTGAGGCTTTAGGGTTTAGATATAGGGTTGAGGGTCAAGGGATCAAAGTTAAGGGTTGAGGGATTAGGGTTTGATGTTGAGGGTTGAGTTCTAAAGATAGGAAAATAGAGATTTTGTATTTAGGTTATTTAGATGTTGATGGGCTTAGACTTGAGCTGAAATGTTGGACTCTTAATCTAGCCTGAAGAGAGTTTCTATCGTCAAATGTAGATTTATGGGTTCGATTATATTGACTGCCTCTCCAGTTTTGGGGTGTGGATGTTTTGGAATCAATCAGGAAGTCTTCATGAGACATTGTGGAAGTGGATTGGCAATCGCCTTACAGAACCCCTGCTATTTATGCTTGGATAAGGATTTGTCACAAACTAGAACTTCTGCTTCCAAAGAAGATCTGTCTTTCTTCCTCGATGGGCATTTTCTATCAAGAACTTGATTATGAGGGCTTGCCCCTTCATTGTTATGCCTATCATATGGCAGAGCATCTGGCAAGCTCTTGCAGGAAACAGGAAAAGTTCTCCCTCAAAAATCTTGTGGTCATTCAAGTCTAAAGGGAAAGGTTTGGAAAGAGTAATGGATCACCAAAGAGATGAAGAATTTCTTATTTCCCAAACACCATCAGTGGTTTTTTTCTCATGCAGAGGACCTACCAAGATGGGAAGCATTTAAAGATTATATGATCTCCAAAGGAAATTCTCCTAATTCTCCCAGAATGTCATCCTTCAGCAAGGCGGGACCAAGTGGCTTGGCTCTTCCAGTCATGGATCCTCCCATATTTAAGAGGAATTGTAAGGTTTGGAAGTGTCAGTTGATGAAGCACAGGATGTGGTCATCCCTGCTTGTGTTAAGGAAGATAATGCACAGGATGTGATCAATCTATAGCAAGACAAAACACAAGCACCTTATAATGTGCTTGCATTTTGTCCTGCTATAGAAATGGTAAAAAAATGTTGAGCCCCGTGATCTAGGCCCACATGCTCTATTTTCATATTGATTATGCACGTGCTCTGACAAAAAAGAAGTGCTTTCATGTTGTTGGGAAGTTCACATGCACATTTGACACATTGTACCACCTTTGCATGATCTTTCCACCACCTTTTCTGCTTTGCCAACTTGAGAAGGAGGAAATAACAGTTTTCACACCAAGTTTGATATATATCTATTCAAGTTTCAATTTTTCTAGTGTTGCAATGTTAATTATGATTCAATTTTAGGAATTTAACATTATAGATTGGTTAATAGTATTGTTGTTAGTAATTATATTTGAGTGTTATTTAATTTAACATTGAAAAGGAAGCAAGTGGTGAAAAACTCAAATTGTTGAGGAGTTTGATGCAAGAAGAAAAAAACACTACATAATTGGGTACTCTCTCCATTCAAATCTTCATTTTTTAGGTATGTCAAGTCTTTACATGCATGTTCTTTACATTTTCTTTAATTCGGATTGAATTACTTTATCATGCTTTATCATACATGTTTAAAATAGACACATTCCCAATCAAGAAAGCAGCCTACAATCTCACATGATGCCATGTATATTTTCTACATTTGGGCTCTTTAATAATTATGTGTAATAAATAGACCTTAACATACCATGATGTCAAACTATACAAGAATAAATCCTTACAACATAATAAAAATACAATCCCACTATTATCTTTTATTCATTTCTTAGGAAGCAATATTGGTCTCTTTATCATGCTACAGACAAATTCTCCGTCATGTCGAGGAAACGATCAAGAATTAAACCAACACAGGAAGAGATAGAAGCTAAGAATGCAAAGAAAGTAGTGGCTATGAGGGAACTTCGTGAGAAGAGGAAATTGGACATGATAAATGAAGACATACCAATTGAACAGGAACCACAACCATCACAAAGAGATATGGTATTGGTGGCACAAAGAGAACAAATGCAAAAACTTCGTGCTACGAGAGATTTGAATACCATAGTTGGAGACACGTCCACTACCGCAACGCAACATGTAGGGACACCATCTACCACATCTCAAGTTAAGAGTACATCATTACTCACATGTGATGAAGGAGGTACGCCATCCTTCCCACCTCAACCTCAAGGTATGTCATCTATTCCATCTTTGATCGAAGGTATGCCATCTAGCCCATCTCATTTAAATATTGATGAAATTTCTAATGTTGAGATGAATTTACCTAACTTAACACCACCTAGAATTTTAGAAAGAAAGCTAAAGTATTTGATTGATATTGATGAGAATATTTTGCAGCCAATGGAAGGTAAGATTCCAAAATGCACTTGTAGAAGATATGCTCATAAGATTTGGAGATTGTTCTTTGAAAAGTTAAATGATACTGCAAGATGTCAACTATTCATTGAAATGATGCAAAGTATAAAGTATAGGTCCATCATGAAGATTCTTGGGTTGAGAACATCAGAGGCTTCAAGTGAAAAATCTATTGTCAAGAATCTAATGAGTGCATATGAGAGTGTGGGTAACACCTCACGCAAAAAAGATAGTAATGCAACACGGCGTGTGATTACATCGACTATAGTAAGTAGTCAAATGAGGAAAGCTCATCTCATTAGAAAGATGAGTCAAGAATTAAGAATTAATAGGAAAACTTTATCAAGAGCCGTTGGAAGACGCCAAAGAATTGAGAACACTAATGCCGATGAATTATGGGCATTCTCAAGGAGACTACCACGAAAAGATAAACTAATTGTTGAAGCATTGAGATCACTAATTGAAGACTTTTGGAAGAATTACATAAGGGTATCTCCGAATCAAAGGGATGTGGTAAGAAGGAGAATCGGTAGTCAGAATCGTGAGCCACATCCAAAGCATTTTTTGGATGAGACTCAAACATAGTTTTATGGTAAATTTCTAGAGAAGTATCCTCAAATTAAAATTTGTCAAAGATATTTTGAAATGCTAAAACCTTTCTATGTCAAGATAAATCCCACACGCACTACTTGTTATTGTAGATTACATATTGAATTTTCTAACCATTTTGATGCTTATAGGTCTATATGTTTAGATATGCATACTAACAATGTTTTGCAGGGTTGTGCCATATGTGCCCCACCAACATCTTCAAGAGACTTCATATCAAGAATTTTATGTGAAAGAGAGGAAGGTCAAATATTCTACAAGAAATTATGCTTGGATGGCACATGTCATCATTGTGGTGGCTTGCAACATTTGCCAATATGTGAACATATGGAAAGAACACATGCGGTTGGAAATGAACTAGTAGAGTTTGGCGAGTATAAAATAGTGGCATACAATACAAAAGATGGTAAAGAAGCAAAGAGGTGTGAATTGGTTATTGAAAAGATTCCAGTGTATCAGTTTATGCCTATATTTCATGACAGCATAGTGTATGAGTATGCAAGACATACCCATAGAGCTTGATGGTTGGACTTGTGATTCAAGTTATGCAAGGACACATTTCCGGTTGGTAGCATTGTTTCAGTCGTCGACTTTGTAGAGAACTACAGTCTACAGCCACAGCGTGAGATGCAATCACAATATTACAACTCCACACAGGTTTCTATATTTGTGCACGTCGCATTCATTCATGCGAATGATAGTACAGAGGATGACAAAAAGATCATAAGGGAGTATAATTTCTATATTAGTGATGATCACACACATTCTACGGAGTTCGTACAAGGTTGCTTTCAAGTGTTCTACAATGATTTGGCTAGAAGGGGCATATCGTTCAGTCAGCATATCATATGGACAGATAATTGTGCGTCACAATTCAAGAACTCACAAAATTTCTATTGGCTGAGTAGGAGGCATAATTTTACAGGTATTCAGCATATGTGGAACTTTTGTGAGGCTGGGCATGGAAAGGGGGAGCATGATGGTGTAGGAGCATGTATCAAAAGAGCCATAGCACGAGTAGAGTTAAAATATAAAGACAATGCAAAGTTGATAAATGTAAAATCGATTGTCGAGTGGTGTAATGCTTCTATGGGTCCAGGTAATGAAGGTAAGTCTTCAGTTCATAGATTTTTTTGGTTGATAGATGATACTAACATTGCACCATATGAGGACTGTTGTACACTGACAGGATCAAATGAGATGCACTCTTTCAGAAGCTCAATTACAGGTTCATGGAGTATCCATACACGAAAGATGTCATGCTTTTGTTCTTCCTGTACAATTCAAGTTTGGGATGAGTGCAAGTCAAAGGAGTGGGTTGACGAATGGCAGTTAAGTTATCTTAGCCCACTTGACACATATCAACCCCTGACGGCACTGGAACTAACACAGATGGAATCATCAATTGAATTTGACCACATATCAGATTTAGTTCAACCATGTAATATAGGGCATGTATATGCATCTAATTTCATCTAGTTCAACCAGGTAATGTCATCTTACTTTGTAGTGTTTTTGTAATGTTGACTAATTTCATCTAATTTGCTACACATATCAATGTAGGGCACGTATATGCAGTTATTGCAGATGAAGATAATGAAGAGGGAACAAATTATTACTTATGTCGTTGTGTTGAGGCCAAAAAGAAATTGGAGGCCCCTGTTAAAGATGGAGAAAACATCGAATACCCTACAGGCTCAGTGGTTATTACTGGAACATGGCTTAGAAGGTACCCACATAAGAGTGTTAATGTTTGGCTATTTTAGGACTTTGACACGCATCAAAAGATTCTTCATTACTCAAACCTTGTCGTGGCATCCAATGTTCATTTGATAAAGTATCAGGGTAGACCTTTGAACAAAATCTTGTGGAAGGTGCGTGAGTCTGACCATGAAGCAGTACTTGACACAATAAAGAGTAGAGTAGATCCGGATAGTTCATTGGATTAATTTGTAAGTATTCACATTTATTTTGTAAAGTCATGTTACATTGAGTTGTAAGTATGCACATTAATTTGTAAGGTTTTTCTTTTTTTAATTTCCTGCTGCATTTTTACACATATACACATTTTTACATCATCATGTTATGCATTTTTTGTGTCCAGCTCCTGATGCAACCAAACTGACTGTTCCAATGCATCTGGATGGGTACATTTACGCTAGGCATGGTCCTATTTTTCACCCAAACATGTCGAAACAGTCTGAGCTACATTGTACTGACGATATCCCTAAAGAGTCCAAAGTGTAAAAAGGCAGCAATCTTTGACGAGATGTTACTCAAAAAATGTGTCACTTACAAACATTCTGTCTAAGGCAACGTGATCATGTAGAGTGCCTCTAAAATAACCTCTCTCAATTTTTTATATCTCTGAGGCATTTGCCCGTGGTGAAAATTTTTCTGCTGCCCCAAAAATCGTCAGAAGGAGGCAGTGTAAAGTTGCAAAGGGGTGTAACTTACATCCTGCTCTTAATGCGACCAAACTAACTATTCCAAAGCGTCTAGATGGGTACATTTACACTAGGCATGGTCCTATTTTTCACCCAAACATGTCGAAACAGTCCGAGCTACATTGTACCGACAATATCCCTGAAGAGTCCAAAGTGTAAAAAGGTAGCAATCTTTGATGAGATGTTACTTGAAAACCGTGTCACTTAGAAATATTTTATCTAAGGCAACGCGATCACATAGAGTGCCTCTACAATAACCTCTCTCAGTTTTTTATATCTCTGAGACATTTTCCCGTGATGAAAGGTTTTCTGCTGCCCCAAAAATTGTCAGAAGGAGGCAGTGTAAAGTTGCAAAGGGGTGTAACTTTCATCCTGCTCCTGATGCGACCAAACTGACTATTTAAACGCGTCCGGATGGGTACATTTATGCTAGGCATGGTCCTATTTTTCACCCAAACATGTCGAAACAGTCCGAGCTACATTGTACCAACGATATCCCTAAAGAGTCCAAAGTGCAAAAAGGCAGCAATATTTGACGAGATGTTGCTCAAAAATTGTGTCACTTAGAAACATTCCGTCTAAGGCAACGCAATCGCATAGAGTGCCTCTACAATAACCTCTCTCATTTTTTATATCTCTAAGACATTTGCCCATGGTGAAAGGTTTTCTGCTGCCCCAAAAATCGTCAAGAGGCAGTGTAAAGTTGCAAAGGGGTGTAACTTTTGTCCTGCTCCTGATGTGACCAAACTGACTATTCCAATGTGTCTGGATGGGTACATTTACACTAGGCATGGTCCTATTTTTCACCCAAACATGTCGAACAGTCTGAGCTACATTGTACCAACTATATCCCTGAAGAGTCCAAAGTGCAAAAAGACAGCAATCTTTGACGAGATGTTACTCAAAAACTGTGTCACTTAGAAATATTTTGTCTGAGGAAACACGATCATGTAGAGTGCCTCTACAATAACCTCTCTTAGTTTTTTATATCTCTGAGACATTTGCCCGTGGTGAAAGGTTTTCTGCTGCCCCAAAAATTGTCAGGAGGCAGTGTAAAGTTGCAAAGGGGTGTAACTTTCATCCTGCTCCTGATGCAACCAAACTAACTATTCCAACGCATCCGGATGGGTACATTTACGCTAGGCATGGTCCTTTTTTTCACCCAAACATGTTGAAACAGTCTGAGCTACATTGTACCGACGATATCCCTGAAGAGTCCTAAGTGTAAAAAGGCAGCAATCTTTGACGAGATGTTACTCAAAAACCGTCTCACTTAGAATGCCTCTACAATAACCTCTCTCAATTTTTTATATCTCTGAGGTGTTTGCCCGTGGTGAAAGGTTTTCTGCTGCCCCAAAAATCGTCAGAAGGAGGCAATGTAAAGTTGCAAAGCATTGCTAAGAAATCCTCAATACTCAAACACTCCAATGAACTGAAGCAACTTCTTCTTAGGCGCAAATGTAAGGGTACACAAGGGGAAAATGGCACCTAGATGACTTAGTGCATTTCTATGACTTCATTCACATGTTTAAATGTTTGAGAAACTCTCCTTTACTAAGCACTTGTCCTCATGTCAATGTTAAGCTTTATACCTCCTAGGCGCTCAATTAGGTGATGTCATTAATTGTATCTTATTCTTAGGTGCAATTGGATGATCTTCCTAAATCTAGGCACTCATGATGGTGGGAAATTACATGAAGGGGTGCCTAAGTCCAATTTGACTTTGTATTTGATATTTTATGACTCCAATTGACTAGGAATGGCTCAATTTCTAAAGTGCTGACTCAATAATGTAAGTTTAAGGTCTTTTCCTCCTAGGCACCAATTAATGAGTTCACTAGATGCAATTTCTCTTGGACTTGAAGATTGTGAAAGAACTTGAAGCTTGGATGGATGTCTTCAAATGTTTGATGAAGAAGTGTTCCAACTTGAAAGGTCCTTTGAAGTGTAGATATTGATGATGACACTTTCCCTTATGTGTGAAGTAGATGACTTCTCAAGGAGGCTTGAATGTATCAGAAGGACTTCAAATTGAATGGATGTCTTTGGAATGCTTGATGATGATGAGAAGTTCCTTTGGAGTGGCTACATGCTAATCTTGAAGCAATGATTGATGAAGAATCTAGTTGATACTTGAAGATGAATGGAACTTGAAGTGATAGATGGAAGTCTTCGAACATGATGCAACTGGTGATGTCGTTGATGAAGAAGACTTGAAATATATCTTGTTGTGACCTCTTGGAGCAGCTACCTCTTGAAGTGGTGTTTCCTTGGTAGTGATTACTTCCATCTTAACTCTCTAGCATGAATGAATGCTAAAGGCTCCTTTGGAGCAGCTACATGATGACTCTAGGTGACTCCAAGCTCTTGCTCCTACATTTTCCTTCAATCTTCCTACAATACAAACCAAGAAACACATCAATCCTCATGATAAACATTTTATAACACAAAGGAATCCTCTTTAAACATGGAATAATCTTACTACAAATCTAGGTGCATATATAGGTAGAAAGAAGAGCAAAGGGTGCCTAACACAAGTTGGTCCATATTTATCACTTTAAATGATTTCAAACAATTGTAATGGCTTAAAGGGGTCAATCTCCCTTAAGAGATTCATTCAAAAAGTGTCTTTCAATGCAATTTCTCCCTTAGGCACCAGAATGGGTTTGTACTGATGGAGAGTGCACCTAGATTTAAATATCTTTATACTTGCAATTTTGCAATTCTAAATGATGAGACATGTCTTAGAATGAATTCTATCTTTCAAGCGCTCACTCCAAAAGGTCATCTCATGCAATTTCACCCAAGGCGCTCATTGAGGTGTACTCAGAGGCTAAAGTGCGCCTAACTTAATTGCCTTTATCTTTATCATTTTTGTGCTTTCAATAATTAAAAATGACCTAGAGTGATCCTTTCTCTCAAGGCACTCACCTATTGATATGAAATCAAGTTATTTCCCTTAGGCGCAATTTTAGGCTTGTATGGGTGAAAAGTGCGCCTTACATCCTTAGGTGGTTCTTTCTAATTCTCAATGATTTCAATCAAATGCCAAGTGTCTAAGGAAGCTTTTGTCTTGAGATGATTAAATTTTGAGGTTTAAATCCCTTCGTCAATCAAGGCACAATTTGAGGGTTGTATAGATGAAATTTGACTTCAACTTGGGTGCTCATTTGAGTTGGGAGGAGGTAGAATTTGCGCCTAGATTGGAGATAGATATTTTGGCTTATTTGATGATGGTCTCAAGTCTCTCTACCAAGGCACATTTTGATGATGTTCTTATTTAAACTCTTATGAAGACTATCTCATCCCTAAGTGCTCATCCTCATGATTTTCATGCACTTAGACTTCAAGGTGCCAAAACTAGTAGGAAAATTCACAATGAGCGCCATTGCTTTGGAAGAATTTCTTATTGATCATTAGGCACACTTTGGAGTTGATATGTACTTCCTTTACTTCCGTGTACTCAATTCATCATAATTATTGTCAAAGATTTCTCCAAGTTGATTGATAACATGCTTCTTGATGTTAAGATCCTTCATTCACTCCTTAGATCTAGGCGCTCATGATGGTGGGAAATTACATGAAGGGCGCCTAAGGTTCAAGATAGGTTCTTTCCACTCATCTTAACTTTCAATCATTGTAGTTAATCTCAAAAGACATCATCTAAAATGAGAAACCTCCAAGACTTGTCATTGTAAGTTGATTTCCTCCAAGGCGCCAATACAAGGTTCTTTTGAAGGCAAAGGGTGCCTAGGCTTATGGGGATCAATTTGATGTATTTATTGAAAGCTCAAGGTGAATTGATGCTTATTGAAAATACCACTTAGTCCTTCATTTGCATTCTAGGCATCATTTCCTATTGACTTATATACTCCTCCTCATGCTAGGGCGCCATAATGAAGTGGTTTAGACAATAGGTGCGCTTCACTTACTAGAGGCTTGTTCTCCTTCCACCTTAGGCGCACTTTTATGGTGGAACATGTGTCAATGGGTGCCTTGTCTTAAATGAATGCTCTCTCCAAGTTGGGCGCCCTTTTGAGGCTTTATGAGTTGCAAATTGTGCCTTAACCCTTCATGCTTGTTGCTCAATGTTTGAATGTTTAAGAAAGTCTCCTTTAGGCACTCATCTTAATGACTTTTTCTCAAGGTGCAATCATCCTAATGACTTGGATATTCATCCTAGTGTTTCAGGATATCAAGCTACCAAACTTAGTCATTTTTAGGATCTTAAACATAAAGAATAACATGATGATTCATTTTTTTGTATTGCATATAGTTGACATTGTCTGCTACTCATAAAGAATATTAAAAATCTTCTATTCAACATGATGATTCATTTTTTTTTTAAATACAACTTTTATCTTTTAGTTCCAAAATGAGGTTTAGGTGATACTTGAATAATAATAGCTAGCTTATTGGATCAACAAACATCCTATGTAATACAATTGGACTTTAAATATTTGAAGTAGCCATCTACAAATATCCATTCAAACGTGGATTTATAATGCAAGTATGGACGCCATCAATAAAAAAGATTTGTATTAACCAAATATCCATATAGGCATATATAAATATCTGTCGATATAAGTATAACATATATACAAAATAGCCATATAGGCTTACAAGAATGCCATATAGGCATACAATGTCAACTATATACAATAGAAAATATATGTCCACAAATGCCATATAGGCATACAACAAAGGAACACAATAAAAAGTCATTCCCCTCTGGCTGGTGAAGAGAAAAGATCACGGGCAGCCTTTGATCTTCTAGGGGATGGAGACGCGCATGTGGGTGGTCTACTACGAACCCGAGGGTTGCTCCTCCTATTTAGTTATTCCTGCATCTTTAGTTGTTACAATAAAAAGTATAGACATTAATATATAGAAATTACATGTTATAAAAAATGAAACATTTAACAAAATAATCACTTACTGCTACCATATAATCTATCTCCTCACTTGCCTCAGTAGGAAGAATAGGCCGTGGTAATGTCATGTCCTATAGAAAGCATCCAGATAGAAATTAAACTTCAAATCAATAATCTTTTGATTTTTCAAAAATAGACAACTATAACAATGAATGTAAATTGAAATTTACTAATCTGCCTCATACCCCTGTCAATGCCATCGAGCTATGAATCGCAGAGGTCACACCATGCTCCATTGCCCTATGAACATCGGGAGTTGTCTCCGCAGCCTGCATCATCTGGAAAAAAAACAACATTATTCAATTACGAAAACTATAATAGTGATGCAAATCATGGCTCCTAACATACACACACGTTCATCTAAACATGGAAGTACACACAATAAAGCACACAAGTCACACACAAAAATCTAGTAAGTACAATTCATTCATTAAACTATTTATTTTATTACCTCCGTGAAGCTTTGAAGTCTGCCACCGCTGGTAGGTGTTGCCGTGAAATCTCCAATATTAACCTATTCAACATCCAAAATCAGATATTAGAATACCATTCATATAACGATGCTATTCAATGTAATATTTATAATTGTTTACTAGTTACATACCCTGACAGTAGATGATCTAGTGTAATATGCAGGTGGAGAACCAATGAAAACTGTATCAATTCTATGACCCTAAAATTTCATTAAAATCATCAAACTAAATTAGTTAATCTTGCATTTCAAAAATAAAATTTATTAAATTAAATTCCATAAACTTGCTAATATTTACCTGAGTATCAAGGCTGAAAGTCTCAATTAGGAGGGTATCTGTCATCACCATCTGCTTAGCTGTAGATGTAGCCTGTGCACCTGCGTCCTGACTATCCATGGGGTCATAACCATAGGCCGATCCACAAGTTTGACAAGCATGGGGTGGGACCCTACTCCTCGCACTATCTCCCAACCCACTCTGTGCTGCAGGACTAGCATGCTCTATGATGCTCTGGGTCAAGGTACTAATGGACTGAAGTGTATTGACCTCAACACTCTCCTTCACAATGGAAGGGATAGAAACATGCTCATGGGCTAGTCTGCTAATTACTCGTTTCACTACCCGCTGTGGGTCAAGACATGCCCCTGGTCTATCTTGTGTTGACCCCCCACCTCTACTCTGGAAGTCCCGCATATCAAAATAGTTTGGCACTTTATTGAGGACAAACTCGCAGTAGAGTTTCCTTAAAAAGTATTGCGGGACCTCATTATTATTACATGGAGGATGGTCAAAAACCATCCACCACCTCTACCCAAAATTGTCCCTTATTGCTTGATTGTTGCACCAATGGATAGGGAACCTCTTGCATGTAATGGGTGGAGGTCGATTTATTTGTGGGTTTATGAAAATCGAACACAAGTCTAATTTTGTAATTTATAATTTTTTCACATCTTGGTATGATAGCTTGTCTGCATAATAATCTCTAAACTCTCTCCTCTTATCCATCCAACTAGTTATTTGCTTGTTAATTGAATCTACATTTGATAACATAGATTCAAGAGATTCAACAAGCGTGGACCTATGCAAGGTTAAAGTGGAAGGATCTTTCAACCTTGCAATTATATCTTCAATTTCTTTTTTTTGTCTTCAATTTGCCCCATTATATTTTCTTGTGTTTCAGGGGCATGTCGAGGAATGGATGGAGAAGGTTGTTGTTCCGTAGGATTTTGTGGGTTTTGAGGAGGAGGTGCATTAACATTTCCTGACAATTAACGAAATATACATCAAAAAACAACTCAAACCTACCTATTTAGAAGCAAATTCAAACAAAAAGACAAATAAACTCACTCCTTTGGCATGCTCGATGTCGTGGCGGCATTTTGGCAACGAATCGATAAGATTTTTGTGTTGAATTGAGGAATTCAAAACGCGAGCGCGCTTCCTAGGGTTTGCAGACTGCTAGAATAGTGGAGAAAAAAGAAATGAAATGAAATGAGATGAGTTTTTTTAATTTATAATAGGTGATAATGTGCTCGCGTTATAACGCGAGTGCGTTATGGTTTGGTTTTGATGAACCTTAGGCTCGTCATTACCAAACCATAATGCGAGCGCGTTATAATGCACTCGCGTTTTGTATTATTTTTTTTTAAAAACAATTTGGCCACTTTTTGGCCCCCCATCTTTTTGCACTTACCCAACAAACATACTCTTTGCATCCCAATATAGTATAATAACAAGAAATTAAGAAATATTCTCAATTAACCAACTCATACAATTGGACTTTAAATATTTGAAGTAGCCATCTACAAATATCCATTCAAACGTGGATTTATAATGCAAGTATGGACACCATCAATAAAAAAGATTTGTATTAACCAAATATCCATATAGGCATACATCAATATCTGTCAATATAAGTATAACATATATACAAAATAGCCATATAGGCATACAATGTCAACTATATGCAATACAAAATATATGTCCACAAATGCCATATAGGCATACAACAAAGGAACACAATAAAAAGTCATTCCCCTCTGGCTGGTGAAGAGAATAGATCATGGGTAGCCTTTGATCTTCGAGGGGATGGAGACGGATATGTGAGTGGTCCACTACAAACCTGAGGGCTGCTCCTCCTATTTAGTTCTTCCTGCATCTTTAGCTATTACAATAAAAAGTATAGACATTAATATATAGAAATTACATGTTATAAAAAATGAAACATTTAACAAAATAATCACTTACCACTAGCATATAATTTGTCTCCTCACTTGCCCTAGTAGCAGGAATAGGCAGTGGTGATGTCATGTCCTATAGAAACCATCTAGATAGAAATTAAACTTCAAATCAATAATCTTTTCATTTTTCAAAAATAAACAACTATAACAATGAATGTAAATGAAATTCACTAATCTACCTCATACCCCTGTCAATGCCATGGAGCTATGAATTGTAGAGGTCACACCATGCTCCATTGCCCTATGAACATCGGGAGGTGTCTCCGCAGCCTGCATCATTTGGAAATAAAACAACATTATTCAATTACGAAAACTATAATAGTGATGCAAATCATGGCTCCTAACATACACACACGTTCATCTAAACATGGAAGTACACACAATAAAGCACACAAGTCACATACAAAAATCTAGTAAGTACAATTCATTCATTAAACTATTTATTTTATTACCTCCGTGAAGCTTTGAAGTCCACCACCGTTGGTAGGTGTTGCCGTGAAATCTCTAATATTAATGAAATATACCAAGCCAATTTTTCACTTTTCCAATTACAACAAGCAGAGCAATACACAATCGTTGAAGTTAGCAATTAAACCAAACGATGCGGAATTCAACTCTAACCAAGAATGTACACCAGGATGGCGTGATCATATGGTCAGAGGATCTCTATGCAATGCTGATAAAGGAACTCTAACCAAGAATGCGCCAGATGTCGACAAGCATATGGTCAGAGGGTCTTGATGCAATGCTGATATAAAGAACTCTAACCAAGAATGCGCCTGATGATGACGAGCATATGGTCAGAGGATCCCTACCAACTATTATGCTGAAATAACTCGACGTCAAGAATGTGCTTTCCAACCCGAAGTGGAATTGGAGCTACCATATGACGGAGATGCAAAGTATTATAAATCAAATATGAGAAGAAGTATGAAGTGCTGACAGTACTACTGTTCAGCTTACAATAATCAAAGACTTCCAACCCAACTCAAATGATAGAAGTTAGCAAACTGAAATGACGGATCAGCAACTTTGAAAAACCAAACCAGCAACATAAAACCCTACAAAAATGCTCACACCTCACTCATTTCTCAACCAAATGACCTCAAATCTGATGCAATGCACTCCTATGACAATGGCAACCCAACTACACACCAGAGACCACTCTTAAACCAAAGTATTTATTTAGCACACCTTCCAATGCACTCCAAAGAGGGCACCTGGCAAGAAGGGCGATTTCCTTATAGAAAAATCAGATTCTTCATAATAAAATCTGCAAATTGGCACAATGGGGCACCCAGCATAGACAAAGGGAAATATGAAATACCCAGAACAAATGTATTTTTATTTTCAGATTTATGAATGAAACTACAGATTCAGCCCTGTTATCAGCAACTCCAAAAATGACATAAAATTCAAATAACTGAACTACAAACAGAACTCAAGCTACAATGCAAACCTCACTACAAAAATCACTACTATCAGCAAACCTCTCCCTAGGTGCTATCTCTCAAGCACAAAGTGAGCCCAGGCTAGGAGGCATTCATTCCTCAAAGCAGTCCCAAAACCATTACGACAGCATAACATTATCAAGATTTCAGATACCCAAATGAGAGCACTCTTCCTCCTTTTATACTTTTCCAACTGGGAGTCTCTAAAATCCTCTTGCATATGGGATCAAACATGAGAGGGAAAATAATATAATCCTCTTCAATTCTTTTTCAACCTCAACCTTAAAGTCCCCTCTTTTAAAACAACATTAATATTAAATAATAATACTTAATTTACGGACTTTAAAACGGAGGCCAAGATGATGTCGGAAATCAATGATTTATAGCTCGTTGGAAAGGTCTTGACAAAACGAATCCAACCCCACTCTCAAAATCCTATTCTGGTGCCAATCCTGAACTTACTAAAAATAGCCGTAACCAACAGGGACTAAGGAGAACAAACCCAGAAAGAAACTGCCAACCAAACCACAATCCACGAACAAAAGCAACCACTAAAACATGAAACCCCAATTTCAACCTCCGAGTAGCCTACAGGTCTCTGGAATAGGCCAATGGTCAACTGTAAAAGATCAATCTAGAAAACGGGACATTACAGTCTGCCCTTCCCAAGATTGCTTGTCCTCAAGCAATTGTAAGCCTGGATGCTGCAGAATCTCATCATTCTCCCAAGTAGCATCCTCCATAGGCAAGTTCTTCCACTTCACCAAATACTCTCTGATAGTTCTTTTCCTCAAGGAACGCTCCTTGGAATCAAGAATCTCTTCTGGAATCAAAACTAACTGTCCTTCTTCATCCAAGGGTGGCATCTGTGATGAAGCAACAACATTGTGTCCAAGTGCCTTCTTGAGGTGAGACACGTGGAATACATTGTGCACTCTGCTATCTGAAGGTAGCTCCAACTCATAAGCTACTGCCCCCACCTTCCTAGTGACCTTGAACGGCCCATAAAATGTGGTTTGAGCTTCTCAGCTCCACTTTTCTTGAGAGTGGACTGTCTATAAGGTTGTAGTCGAAGATAAACCATATCTCCAACTTCAAAAGAGCGCTCAACACACCGCTGATCAGCATACATCTTCTGCTACTTCTGTGTAATCTGTAGATTGTTCTTCAATGAGTTCAAGATATTTTGACTCTGCTGCAACAAATCTTTGGCCTGAGGGGCTTTGCTATCACCAAACACCAAATCAGCAAAGCTAGGAGCCTCATAACCGTAAAGAGCCATGAAAGGTGACATCCTTATTGACATGTGAAGAGTAGAATTATAACAATACTCGCCCCTGTGAAGCCACTTCACCCAAGCTCTTTGCTGCTCCGAAACATAGTTTCTCAGGTAACCTTCCAACCACTTGTTCACTATCTCTGTCTGTCCATCGGTTTGAGGGTGATAACTAGTGCTTGGAGTAAGCACTATACCACTCATTCTGAAAACCTCTTGCCAAAAAGTGCTTAGGAACTTGCTGTCCCTATCACTCACAATATTTTTTGGCAACCCATGTAATCTAAACACCTCATGAAAAAATAAATCTGCAACTTGGGCTGCTGAAAAAGAGCTGGCAATGGCAAAGAAGTGAGCAAATTTTGTTAACCTGTCCACTACAACATAGATACAGTCTTTACCTTGAACCTTGGGCAACCCTGTGATGAAGTCCATTGATATGCTTTCCCATTTTTGATTGGGAATGGGAAGAGGTTGCAGAACACCAGCTGGTAAAGTATGCTCATTCTTGTTCATCTGACAAGTGGGACACTCCTGAATGTAATGTTGAACCTCCCCTTTTAGCCCTTTCCAAGAAAATCTTTCCCTGATCTGCCTATATGTCTTGAAGAACCCTTGATGACCAGCAAGTGGAATGTCATGAAAGGTCAACAAAATCTTCTTTTTGAGCTTAGAATCAGCCACCACAAAGATTCTACTCTTGTAGTGTATCAGCCCTTCGACCACTTTGTACCTTTCGTCAAGAAAAGTACCCTCAATGATACTAGTTGCAAACTAATTTTTGGCATAATCAGCAAGCAACATGTCCCTCCAATCAGCTGTAAGCTCACACAATGAGCTCAAATGAGGTCTCCTAGATAGAGCATCAGCCACAATATTGTTTTTTCCTTTGACATATTTGATGTCAAAATCGTAAGCTTGAAGCTTACTCACCCACTTTTGTTGCCTCTTGTTCAAATCTTTTTGATGCATGAAGTGCTTGAGGCTATTGTGATCAGTCTTGACCACAAACTTGCTCCCCACCAAGTACTGTCTGAACTTAGCTAATGCATGCATAATGGCAAGCATCTCCTTGTCGTAAATGGAGTAGGTCCTTTCAACACCTCTTAATTTTCTTCTTTCAAACACAATGGGATGTTTGTCTTGCATCAAAACAGCCCCAACTCCTTCACCAGATGCATCACACTGTAGCTCGAATGGCTTGGAGAAGTCTGGGATAGCTAAAACCAGACAAGAGCTCATGATCCCCTTAAATTTATCAAAAGTAGTTTGAGCCTTTTCTGACCAACAAAAGGCACCCTTTTTCATGAGGTTAGTAAGAGGAGCAACATTCTGAGAGTAGCCCTTCACAAATCTTCTATAAAATCCACAAAGACCCAAAAATCCTTTCAGATGAGTCAAATTCTCAGGAGGTGGCCAATCAACAATTGCCTTGATCTTTTCAGGATCAACCTTCACTCCTTCAGCACTGATTATATGGCCAAGGTAAAGTAACTCCTTCATTCCAAATTCACATTTGGATTCTTTGGCAAACAAACTCTCTGATTCCAGGATGCTAAGCACTTCCTCCAAGTGCTTGAGATGTTCTTCCCATGTCTTACTGTAGATCAGGATGTCATCAAAAAATATCAATACAAACTTCCTCAACTGCTTCTGAAAGATTTTGTTCATACATGACTGGAAAGTAGCAGGAGCATTAGTCAACCCAAATGGCATGACTAGAAACTTGAAGTGGCCATAGTGACATCTAAATGCTGTCTTCTCAACATCGGATCCTCTCATCCAAATCTGGTAATAACCCGATCTCAAATCAATCTTTGAAAAGAACTTGGCTCCATGTAGCTCATCAATGAGCTCATCTATCCTCGGGATGGGATATCAATTTTTGATAGTGCTTTGATTCAAAGCACAATAGTCCACACACATACGGATGGTACCATCCTTCTTCTTCACCAGGACAACTGCCGAAGCAAAGGGGCTCTTGCTTGGACGAATGAAGCCCATCTCCAAGAGTTCCCGAATGTTTTTCTCAATCTCGTCCTTTTGCTTCTTAGGATACCGATAAGGAGTTGTAATTACTGGTTTAGCTCCTTCCTTGAGCTCTATGACATGCTCCGAACCTCGATCAGGAGGTGGTCCAGGAGGTAAATCAGCAAACACCTTGCTCTTCTTTTTGAGTAAAGACTGAATATCAGGAGGGTAGTCTCTCTTTGTTTCAACCGGACTAGCAGGAAGAATCATACACTCTGCAGCCCACTCAACTTGATCATGACGAATCAGCCTCGCCATCCTCTTGAATAACACAATCCGAGGACCACCATTGGACATTCCTCTTATCACTACATTCTTCCCTTCGGATTGAAACTTGAGCTCCATGGTTTGCAGATTTAGAGTGATCTCCCTGAGTGAACGCAGCCATTGAATGCCTAGGACAACATCCGTATCTCCAATTTTGACTACATAGAAGTTGTCCTTGACCTCATAGTTTCCCACTTGCATGGTCATGTTTGAGATCTTCTTGGTGCAGGTGATGTGAAAACCATCAGCAACCATAACCTTGAAGCCTTCAAACTCTTCTGTTTGCAGCCCCTTCTTTGCCACCACAGCTTCATCAATGAAGTTATGCGTTGCTCCAGTGTCAATCAAAGCAACTATGTGTTGCCCCTTAATCATCCCTCAAACTTTGAAGGATTCATTCCTTTGAAAGCTCGAAAGTTGAGCCAAAGTGCCTCCACTTCCCTTTTCATCTTCGGATTCCTCTGGGACTTTTTCCACTTCACTATCTTTAGAATCAGACTGCTAGTCTGACAAATCAAAATTACTTTCTTCAGCTGAATAGTATTCAATTTGATGAAATTTGCCTCCTTTTGGGCAAACTTGATCTTGGGACCATTTTTCTCTACACCGGAAACATAACCCTTTTCTTCTGAGTTCATTAAGTGTCTCAGGATCCAACCTTGTGACATGAGGTTGATGCTGCTTGAACTCCTTATGCTGAGGTCTTTTTCCTTTATCTCTTTTGTGAAATGATGGCTTGGGTTGAAACTTTGCTTTAGGAGTAGCCCACTCCATGTTTCTTGCCTTCTTCATTGCCTCTTGTAGAGAGGGTGGATCAAAAGCTTTAATCCAACCCTTGAGTGGCTCCGTCAATCCTTCACTGAATAGGATCACCAAGCGCCTCTCAGTGACTCCTGTGACCATGACTGAAAGCCTTTGAAACTCAGCTATGTAGGCATCAACTGTACCATATTGCTTAAGTTGTGCCAATTCTCTGAAATGCACTTCTGGATCTTTTTTCTCAAATCTCTCTATGAGCTTATTGGTAAACTCATCATAGGTAGTGATAGACCGATGACCCAAGGTGACTAGACCATGGTACCACCACTCATGTGCCACCCCATCCAGGTGTAGCGTAGTGAACTTAATCGCCTCCTCCTCCTCCATGGGTCTGAGAGCTAGATAGTTGTCTAACTTCTGTATCCAAGCTCTGGCTGAACTATTGTCACTCCCATCAAAATGTGGAAGCATAACCTTGTTGATAGCTTGATGCAAATCCCCATGAACTATTGTCCTCCTTTGTTCATAATGTCTTCCTTGTCCTCTATCCTTCCTTTTATGATCCATAAAATCATTATAAGACATATCTGCCTTAATTTTATCAGGTAGAGAATCATACTCAGCGCGGCCGAGTCTCAACTGTTCAACAAAGGACACATTTTCTTCTGGATCAAGATGAGGTTTTACTGGTGCCAAGAAAGTGGGTTTGAATGGCCTGGAAGAAATGTATGTGCTATTTGAAGCAGGCTGAGCAGCATGTCCATTATGCTGGTTGGTGGCACTGTGTTCTCCACTATGTCCTGAATTGTTTAGTGGAGGTCGGTTCTGACCCATTCTCCCCATCATGATAGATATCATATCCATTAAGGTATCCATCTTCCTCTCGAACCTCTTTGCCAGACTTAATGATCTTTCTCTTCCTTTCCCACTATCATCTCTGTTACTTCCCGACGTCCTCTCATTATCCCCCATTTCTCCTTTAGGAGAAGACTCACAATTGGCTCTTAATACCTCTGAAGCTGTCTGACCTTCTGGGGCCTGATGCCAATGAAACTGACTGGTAGCCTTCTTGTATTCTCTTGCTAAGTACCTCTGTTCTCTGTCACTCATAGAAGGTTTGTTTTCATAGGATGGCAAGATGCGTGGCTCTGATACCACTGAAATATACCAAGCCAATTTTTCACTTTTCCAATTACAACAAGCAAAGCAATACACAATCGTTGAAGTTAGCAATTAAACCAAACGTTGCGGAATTCAACTCTAACCAAGAATGTACACCAGGATGGCGTGATCATATGGTCAGAGGATCTCTATGCAATGTTGATAAAGGAACTCTAACCAAGAATGCGCCGGATGTCGACAAGCATATGGTCAGAGGGTCTTGATGCAATGCTGATATAAAGAACTCTAACCAAGAATGCGCCTGATGATGACGAGCATATGGTCAGAGGATCCCTACCAACTATTATGCTGAAATAACTCGACGTCAAGAATGTGCTTGCCAACCCGAAGTGGAATTGGAGCTACCATATGACAGAGATGCAAAGTATTATAAAACAAATATGAGAAGAAGTATGAAGTGCTGACAGTACTACTGTTTAGCTTACAATAATCAGAGACTTCCAACCCAACTCAAATGATAGAAGTTAGTAAACTGAAATGACGGATCAGCAACTTTGAAAAACCAAACCAGCAACATAAAACCCTACAAAAATGCTCACACCTCACTCATTTCTCAACCAAATGACCTCAAATCTGATGCAATGCACTCCTATGACAATGGCGACCCAGCTACACACCAGAGACCACTCTTAAACCAAAGTATTTATTTAGCACACCTTCTAATGCACTCCAAAGAGGGCGCCTGGCAAGAAGGGCGATTTCCTTATAGAAAAATCAGATTCTTCATAATAAAATCTGCAAATTGGCACAATGGGGCGCCCAGCATAGACAAAGGGAAATATGAAATACCCAGAACAAATGTATTTTTATTTTCAGATTTATGAATGAAACTACAGATTCAGCCCTGTTATCAACAACTCCAAAAATGACATAAAATGCAAATAACTGAACTACAAACAGAACTCAAGCTACAATGCAAACCTCACTACAAAAATCACTACTATCAGCAAACCTCTCCCTAGGTGCTATCTCTCAAGCACGAAGTGAGCCCAGGCTAGGAGGCATTCATTCCTCGAAGCAGTCCCAAAACCATTACGGCAGCATAACATTATCAAGATTTCGGATACCCAAATGAGAGCACTCTTCCTCCTTTTATACTTTTCCAACTGGGAGTCTCTAAAATCCTCTTGCATATGGGATAAAACATGAGAGGGAAAATAATATAATCCTCTTCAATTCTTTTTCAACCTCAACCTTAAAGTCCCCTCTTTTAAAACAACATTAATATTAAATAATAATATTTAATTTACGGACTTTAAAACGGAGGCCAAGATGATGTCGGAAATCAATGATTTATAGCTCGTTGGAAAGGTCTTGACAAGACGAATCCAACCCCACTCTCAAAATCTCGTTCTGGTGCCAATCCTGAACTTACTAAAAATAGCCGTAACCAACAGGGACTAAGGAGAACAAACCCAGAAAGAAACTGCCAACCAAACCACAATCCACGAACAAAAGCAACCACTAAAACATGAAACCCCAATTTCAACCTTCGAGTAGCCTACGGGTCTCTGGAATAGGCCAATGGTCAACTGTAAAAGATCAATCTAGAAAACGGGACATTACAATTAACCTATTCAACATTCAAAATCAGATATTAGAATACCATTCATATAACGATGCTATTCACATGTAATATTTATAATTGTTTACTAGTTGCATACCCCGACAGTAGATGATGTAGTGTAATATGCAAGTGGAGAACCACTGAAAACTGCATCAATGCTATGACCCTGAAATTTCATTAAAATCTTCAAACTAAATTAGTTAATCTTGCATTTCAAAAATAAAATTTATTAAATTAAATTCAATAAACTTGCTAATATTTACCTAAGTATCAAGGCCGAAAGTCTCACTCAGGAGGGTATCTGTCATCACCATCTGCTCATCTACAGATGTAGCATGTGCACCTACATCCTGACTATCCATGGGGTCATAACCACAGGCTGACCCGCAAGTCTGACAAGCATGGGGTGGGACCCTACTCCTCGCACTATCTCCCAACCCATGCTGTACTGCAGGACTGGCATGCTCTATGATGCTATGGGTCAAGGCACTAATGGACTGAAGTGTATCGACCTCAACACTCTCCTTCACAATGGAAGGGATAGAAACATGCTCATGGGTTGGTCTGCTGATTACTCGTCTCACTGCCCGCTGTGGGTCAACACGTGCCCCTGGTCTATCTTGTGTTGACCCCCCACCTCTACCCTAGAAGTCCCACATATCAAAATAGTTTAGCACTTTATTGAGGACAAACTCGTAGTAGAGTTTCCTCAAAAAGTATTGCGGGACCTCATTATTATTGCATGGAGGATGGTCAAAAACCATCCACCACCTCTGCCCAAAATTGTCCCTTATCGCTTGGTTGTTGCACCAATGGATAGGGAACCTCTTGCATGTAATGGGTGGAGGTTGATTTGTTTGTGGGCTTGTGAAAATGGAACACAAGTCTAATTTTATAATTTGTAACTTTTTCACATCTTGATATGATAGCTTGTCTGCATAATAGTCTCTAAACTCTCTCCTCTTATCCGACCAACTAGATATTTGCTTGCTAATTGAATCTGCATTTGATAACATAGATTCAAGAGATTCAGCAAGCGTGGACCTATGGAAGGTTGAAGTTGAAGGATCTTTCAACCTTGCAATTATGTCTTCAATTTCTTTTTTATTGTTTTCAATTTGCCCCATTAGATTTTCTTGTGTTCCAAGAGCATGTTGAGGAATGGATGGAGGAGTTTGTTGTTTGGCAGGAATTTCCTCTTCAGGATTTTGTGGATTTTGAGGAGGAGGAGGAGGAGGTGCATTAACATTTCCTGACAATTAACGAAATTTACATCAAAAATCAACTCAAAGCTACCTATTTAGAAACAAATTCAAACAAATAAAACAAATAAAACTCACTCCTTTGGCCTGCTCGACGTTGTTGTAGCATTTTGGCGACGAATCAGTAAGATTTTGGTGTTCAATCAAGTCTTCCAAAACGCGAGCGCGCTTCTTAGGGTTTGCAGGCCGCAGGTGTAGAGGAGAATAAAGAAATGAAATGAGATGATAAGCTTTTTTATTTATTTATAACAAGTCATAACGCACTCGCGTTATAACGCGAGCGCGTTATGGTTTGGTTTTGCGGAGCCTTAGGCTCGTCATTACCAAACCATAACGCGAGCGCGTTATAACGCACTCGTGTTATGTATTTTTTCTTTTGAAAAAAATTTGGCCACTTTTTGGCCCCCCAACTTTTTGCACTTACCCTTTAGTTTTACCCAAAATCCATTCATTAGTTGAACACAGTTATAAAGTTTACCTTGATATTGCTTATACAATTTATACCAATTATCTTTCAGATATTAGATATAGAACTAGTTAGCAATCTTTCGTCTATTCCACACCATTTGCCATTGTGGGTAGATCCTTTAACTTAACCAAAGCACTTACACTCATCTGATCTGCTTCAACTTTCAAGGTTCACCCGCCTAGGTATAGCAATGCCTAAAGTGCAGGGAGTCATCAACCCTGTAGGTTAACTCCGTCGCGTTAGTTCAAAAACATTGCCAATCTGATCATAGAGTTTGGCATCCTCTTAGGATTTGCAACCTACATTTTTGAGACCTAACACCACTTCAGCTAAGCTAGTAAGCTCTTATGCAAATCGTTATTTTTCCAAATGTGCTTCATGATCAAGCTTTTCAACCCCATGGTCAACAATAGTCCAGTAACAATAATAGTGCTTATGGGAATGCCATTAGAAACATCACTCTTAATAGATTGGAGCATTTGAGGATTCAAAAAATGTCTTCTTCTCAAAGGAATATGAGGATGTGGATGAGACCTTAGCATGCAAAACAACTCACAAAACCCTAAAGGACAAATGATATGAAAAAGATGAAAGGTTTGATATGAAATTAAAAAAATCAACAAATGAAACACTAGAGGAAAAAACACATGCAGTAGGGTGGGGTGAAGACAAGGTCACAAAATGAAGCACAAAACCCTTAAGGAAGGTGTAGCAAATGAAGCACAAGCAAAAGGAATCCAAACATTGATCAAACCTGAAATAAAAAGTATGCACTTAAAAAAATGATTTGAAATCTTAAAAGGATAAATCCTACGATCAAAACTCTAGGTTGTGTAAGAAAGTCAGGTTCACCAATTAATGCAACATGGAAATAAATGTTCTTCACTACAATTTATCTAGAACAATTAATTAAGAAATAATTAAATCCTAGGATTTATGAGTTATAACTAGAAAGTTCTTATATATGTTGAATTAAATTTGTAAAAATTAAATAAATTAAATGTGATACTTAGCTTCAAATATGATGATGGAAATATGTCATGGAAGATGTCAAAAATTGATTCACCAAGGTGTTGGAATTTTAGGGCTTAATTAGGTGATTGCTTTAGAATCTTCAAACTAATGTGCACTTTGCTCTAGTTTAGATCCACACCTACATAAATGAATTGATGTGTGGGTCTAACCCTATATCTATAAGAATGAACTCACAAAAATCTAACTATTGGAATTTGTTTGCCTTGATCTTCTACTGTCTAAATCTTGAAGTAAGGACTAGTGATGTTTAGAAACACCTTTGGGGAATCTATTGAATAGGGTTATGTTCTCTTCAATCAAACCCTTAGGATGATCGACTCAATAGCTTTGGAACAATGATTGAGGACAACAAGCAAGAGTGCAAGGGACCTGGGATGATGTATGTTATAGCAATGCTAGATAATAATGCTACTACAATTCTTTGAATGTTCTTTGTTTATTCCTTTGTCACTAGATTCCTAGGATATCCTTGATGATTTCAAATGAATGAATGAATGTCTTTAGATATAACAACATAACACACAAATCAACACAAATGTGTGTTAGGTTGGCCCACAACGGCTAGTGGGAGAGAGTCATTAATATTTATATTTGAATTTTGAATTTTAAAAGTTTGGGTTTAGATCCATGACTGTAGAAATGACTTGGGTCAGGTCTACACTTGCAAATCTGATCCAAGATGGTGAATAGATGATCCAATGATCAAATCAATATTTAGAAATAAGTGATGATAGGATTTGGATAGAATGATGTCATGAATCGAATCCATGCAAGAATATGCTACTCATAAAATCATTATTTCAATAAAGACACCCTAATCAGACCACTCTACTTAAACATCATCCACTTCAATGGTCAAACAGTCAATAGTAATTTTACACCTCATTTACAACAAAAAAGTGGTAAATATTTGTCTTATTTTTATTGGCAAAATTGACCTTTAACTATTGAAGTGGATGATGTTTAAAAATAGCCTAATCGGAAGCATAAAACATAGGGGAAAGAGCATTTGTATGCAGTTATCACCCCAACAAATATTAAGTTTAATGACATGAATGAATAGTATAGTATGATCTCTAAATGAGTTGAAGGAATAAAAATATTACTACCTTTTAAAATTCTATTTAAACCAATCTCACGAGAACCAAGGAAAATGTTTAGCGGACTAAAATAAAGAATTTTTAGAATAAAAAACATATTTAAATTTCTCCAATGAATGTGCTTCTGTCATGGTGAATTAATTGAAATTCGAATATTAGATTCCTTAGCAGTGATGTTTTTGGCCAAAAGTCAAAAGGCGGAAGGCTGTTTAGACCACGTGCAGTATTTCTCCCTCGGGAAACAAAATCCAACAATGTATTCTCAACTGGCAATGTTCACGTGAAGTGCGATTAAATAAAGCTTTTTTCTGAAACACTGGAAAAATAAGAGGCGGAAACACAGTAGGCATCTCATTATCCACAGATTAAGATCGCTGGAGAAATCAGAATAATATCTAGAACTTTAGAAACATATCACTTGAATTATTTGAGTGATGAATTATACGAGTTCACTTTAGCTGCCATTGGATTTTAGTAAGACAATGGAGGACCATAATTGGAAGGCAGTGTTGTGTAGGGATGTACAGTGGGGTTAGACAAGCCACTAAAATGTTAAAAGTCATTAGTTTACATCATCTTTGAATTCTTAATAATTTGTTTGTAAAAATTTGGTTTAAAATGTTGATTTGAGTGTCCCACCTAGATTAAAAGTTGGGCACACTATTGTATTACCGCCTAGAACCATAAAAAAGGGAATTTTAATACGAGAAGGTTGAAGGCCTCTAGGGTGGGTTTAAGTATTCAAATATGGTTTGTATGATGAATGATTTAGAAGTAACGAGATGGGAAAGTGGCATAGAGGAGTCCAAACACAATGGAAGGTGTGTATAGGCATATAGCTAGAGGTATGGAATAGGGTGTGGATGTGGTAGAGAGGCAAGTAGAGGAAGTAGGAATGACATAAGAGAGAGGAGTGATGGATATGATAGGTAGGCTAGTGGTAGATGAAAGAGGTGTAGAGGTGTAAAGCATCATGTATATGATATTCACACATGTATCTCAAGATTAAAGGAGTATATAGTTAGGAGGTAGGCCATACATAGGGGTGAAAGTGGAGGAAAGGAAGGTTTCTATTATACATTGATCTTGTTACACATTAGTGCATCTAGAATCATAGAAGAGGACAGGGTAATATGAGAAGGTTGAGAGTCACTAGGGTGGGTGTAAGTATGAATATAGTTGATATGAGGAGAATAGCACTAGGATGTAGGCCATAAGAGGGATGAAAGTGGAGGAAGGAAAGGAATTGGTAGGTGTACAATTGATGTACCATGTGGTAGTACACTAGTGGATGGAATAACTTGGTGGAAGTGGGCATAGGTGAACAAGTGGGCATAGGGAAGGTGAAGCAAAGAAGTAGATGAAGTACAAGCCATAGAAGGAGAGATGAAATGAACTACTTGAGATTTAAATTTAAAAATGGAATTGAAAACATACCTTTTTTATTTTTCTAATATTTTTTAATCCTTTCTTCATTTATGTCCTTGTCTTTTTGTGTCAAGTACAAATGCATAGAGTCATTTTGCCTTGATTTTCTATTTCTCATATTTTATTTTTTTAGAAATGTGACAAAATAATTCTTTTTTACAAAAATATGACCAAATAATCTTCTCTTTTGTGAAAATATGACCAATAATCTTCTCTACGAATATGTGACCAAATAATCTTCTCCTTTGTGAAAATGTGACAAAATAAAATATTGTTTTGAGAGTTGGGAATGTCAACTTTATATATGTTAATCATGTTAGCCTTCAATTGAAGGTAACCTTATAATGGAGGACCTATAGTCAAAGTTCCAAGTGGAGGTGCCTAAGTGGCACCCATTTCACATGTTAATCCTTCATTGGACAAAAAATGCTAATAAAGGCCACATTTTCCACAATCAAATGAAGTCGTCATCACATGGAATTTTACATGAATGTAGCCTTTGGAGTAAGATTTTTGAATAGAATAATATTTGATTTTTTATTTAATTATTATATTTTTCTATTTTCTAGTCAACATAGGTTTTTTTACCAAACATAAAGACCTTTGTTCAATACATGTGGAAAAATAGCAAACAATGGGACAAAAATTAGAAAATATGACCCCCCTCTATATTGATGTCCTTATTTAAAGATAAAAATAATTTGGATATATATGAAAAAATTTATATATTATGGGGAAACATGTCTAAATTATAATTAATTTAAATTAAAATATTAATAATAAATTAAATATGAGACAAAAAATATGAATGTCCAAGACATCAGTGTTAATGACCAATGTTTAAGAAATTATGAAAATATCTTATTTCTAGCTCAAATTATATGTTATGGGGAAATATTACTCTTTAAAAATACTAGCAATGTTGTGTCACACTTTTCTAAAGGAAACGGCCAACGCTGATCCAACTTTTAAATTTGAATCACTAAAAAGTGACATATATGTTTTAAATTTTGAAATGATGTAAATTAATAAAATATTTATTTTTTAGTATATTTTATGCTTCTATTTTTTTGAAAAAATTAAAAAATTATTTGAATGAAGTTACATGAGACGTCAATCTTTATATAGTAAATTTTATTTGTTTTTCTTCAATTTTTTTGTCTATATTTATAACTTGAAACTTTAGGGCATGGATATATTTTCAAACAAATATTAAAATGTGTGTGTATTAAAACATAATTGTTTCCAGTCAACATCAACTTTCATATTAACTATTTATCTAAAATAGAAAAAACATTATACCATCTTGATATAGATTCTTTTATCTAGGGCATCATATTTTTTTCAATTTTTTGATAACCTACTTTTAGTAAAAATAAAAAGTAAAATATAAATAATAATTAAACTATTAAAATATATATTTTTTTGAAAACTAAACTTATAGATCTACAAAAGGGTATTGTTATATTTAAAAAAAATTGTTATTTACACGAGTAGAAGTTGTTGAAATATCAAGTTTTTCAAATAATTTTTTTTTTGGTAAATTGGCCTCATCATGGTGCTACATATGCATTTAGCCAACAATTTTAGTTGGAAAAGTTGTGCACATATCTAACTTAGCTAGAATGAATCTAACAAGATCGTATGTTTGACTAAAATTAATTTTTAATTAGAAATACTTAAATTCACTTGTGTTGATAAGTCGGCTGAAAGTGTGACATAGCTTTGTGCTTTTACCCACTATAAATATAAGAAACAATTTATTAACAAATATTTAAAAAAGAGATAAAACGATTTTTAATTATTTGAAAAAAGATCTATAATCTACTTAGGAAACATCACAAATCATTAGTTAACATTGTCTTTAAATTTTTAACCATTTGCTTGCTATAATTGATAGAAAAATAAAAATTTGGCTAAAAATGTTGATTTGATTGGCCCACTTTGGCCAAAACATAAGCCATAGCTTTATGCTTCCACCAAGTATTAATTTTGAATTTGCAAGTTTGGGGGTCAAATCTACACCCGTGAGTTCAACCTTGGATAAGGGATGGGAAAACTGAAGATTAAGTCAAATTTGTGGGATGTGCAAAATTAGGTTTGGTCAAGGCTCAAGTCAATTACCAACTTTTACATATAAACACACTTCTTGTACACTAGTTATTGAATTTGGGACAAATGGATCAAAGTGAGTCCAAAATGGAGAGGAAAAGTGCTAGATATGAATTTACCACCCTTACAAATATAAAAGCTAGAATATTGTAATGAAAATAAATGTTCTTCACTATAATTTACCTTAGGCAAATAATTAAGCAATAATAAAAACTTGGGATTTATGTGCTAGGATTGGAACCAATAAATGTTGAAATAAATTTGTAGAAACTACATAAATTAAATCAAGTACTAAGCTCAAAATATGATGACGGAAATATGTTGTGGAAGATGCCAGAAATTGATTCACCAAGGTGTTCGAATTTCAAGGCTTGACTAGAAGTCTACTTTAGAATATTTAAACTAATTGTACTCTAGTCTAGTCTAGATACATGCCTATGGATTTGATCATTGTGCCTACCAAAATGAAAGTTTTGGCATCCAAACCTAAACTTGTATATGTGGAGTGAGCTAGAAAAAAATATGATTGAATATGTTTGTTTCCATATTTTGTTGTTTGAATCTTAGTTAAGGCTAACAACGTTTAGAAACATCTTTGAAGAGTCTACTAAATTGTAAGGTTCATGTTTGCCTTATCCAGACCCTTATGATGATTGATCCAATGAATTAGGAATAATGATTGAGACAACAAACAAGCATGAAATGGACCTAGGATGATGCATATTGATGTAATGCTATGATAATGTTGCTATAAATCTCTTCAAATGTTCTTTGATTATTCTTTTGTTGCTAGATTTCTAGGATTCCCTTGATGCTTTCAAATGAATGACTCGATGCCTTTAAATGCAACAAAGTAATCAAATGAACATAAATACATGTGCTAGGTTGGCTCACAATAGCTAGTGGGAGGGAGTCAGTAATACTTAAATTTAAAATTTAAATTTTAAAACTTCATGGTTTAGATTTGTGACTTTATAAATGACTTTGGTTAAGTTTGTACCCATGGATTTGATCCAAGGTGGTGAATTAAATATCTAGGGATTACGATCAATCTCTATGGATGAGTGATGATGGGATTTGGATAGGGTGATTTCATGACCTTATAAATTCATGCAATAGTATTCCACTTGTAGACTTGTTATTGCATTATCTAATCTAAGAGAGCCCAAAACATAAGGGAAAAGGGCATGGGAATGTAATTTTTTACCATTATTTTTTCACTTTGATGTGCATGTGAACTACTAGGTAGATGCATGTAAAAGTAAAACAATTAATCAACATAGAAATTAAATATATCTAGAACACCTTATCCTTCACGTAGAATCATTTGTAATGTATTCAATATCCTATTATTAATCCATACATATATAAGGGGGGAATTACTAGAGTTTGGCTATTTGGAAGACTACCTCAGTTAGTGCCCTAGGTGGCATATTCCAACCCAAACATAGTCTTTGGGAAGATTTAAGTCTATGCTTCCTATCCAGGTTTTTGTGGTGTGTGCAAGGTTTGAAGCTACCAATAACTCTGGAAGGATGTCTATTGATAATGTGGTGTGTGCTCAAGTGCACTAGAGGGAAAGATGGGATATGAAAGATATCCTTGACCTTACAAGAGAATCAAGGGTCATCCTAGGAGGCCTAACAACACATAACACATCATGGAGGAAACACAAGACGGAGGTAAAGGGTTAGAAAGACTTACCTGCCGACACAATCACACTAAATCTTATAACTTTCGAGCCTCTTGGAGAGATGCTCCATCAAGTTGTATGAGAAGCTTGAGTGGTTCTTATTAGGTTGCTGCTTGTTATCAGGGAGTCCATGCAGTACTTTCTCATCATTTCCTTGTAAAATCTTTTGTTGCTTGTGAGGAGGAGAACCACTGTTATTTCCAACTGATTATAAATGTCTTTCTCATTTCTAATTTTTATTTCTCTTGTTCTATTGGTTTTGTCTATCGCAACGCCAAGGACTATCTTGTACTGTTTCAACCTTTTATATTGTCATAATCTTTTGCTTTGGTTTTTCCATTTGTCTGTTTGATATATGTTGATTGTCTCCCGATCCCTGAAGGGATAACGGAGGAGGAACTTCAGAGTAAATACCTTTTCCTCGTGGACAAGGTGATACTTGGGTATTTTCCTTATCCACTTCAATTGTAGCAACTATCTCATCATAATCTAAATAGTCATCCTCTATCTCTAATGTATTTTGTTCCATCAAATTGTTATCGGTATGCTTAGGGAAAGGATTAGTGAAGATCTATAAATTCTGATTCAGCGGAGCAACCAACTTATTCCCATTATCATTCACACCAGATACCTGTATAATATTCAAGTCGATGAGGTCTTGTATTTCATGTTTAAGATGCATACATCATTCAGTATCATGTCCTTGTGTCTGATGATAGTGACAAAAGGCATTAGCATCAAAATAATGTCCTTGCGTTCTATTAAGATCCACTAGTTTAATTAGGGGAAGCTTCAAGAGATTATTACTCAGAGCTTGATTCATGATAGAATGATAGGACTCAGATATCGGAGTGAACTTTCTTTGTTGATACTGTGTCTTTTTCAGATTAGTGATTGCAGATATTTGTGTAAAGTGATTTGAATTTGGTCCATTAACCTTGATGAAACTCTTATTATTTCTCTTAAAGTTGCTTTGTGATGATCCACCCTCAGATTGACCAACTTGAGCCAATGAGTTCTGATTTTCATACTGACTAGAAGAAAGTTGGTAGTCGTGAAGGGAAATACATAGATGTTGAAAAGAAGTATTCTTCATCAAGAGGATCTTATCATGGATGTTAGGCTATAAATTTGTTATAATTATCTTCTGAACATCGTCATCAATCAGAGAGACTTGGGGTCTGATGTTTGCTTGAAAATGTTGTAGAAATTGATCAATTAACTGTGAAAAAGAATGTATTGAATTCGAAGGTAAAGAGCAAAATCATTCTAAAGAAGTATCTTTGAGAGATCACGGGAAAAGATTTGCTAACAAGTCCTCTTCAAAGTAGAAACCACTACACATAGCTGTGAATGCTGCCACATGAGTATTAGGATCACCTTTTCCACCATATTTTTCAAAGCGAGGGGTTTCAAACTTCTCAGGCCTAAGAGTGCTCAAGATTGCATAGGATAAGGGATTACGAGCATGGTAAGTTGGTATATTAGGTTGTGAAGCATTTGACAAGCTTGCCACTTTTTGTTGTAAAGAGGTCATGCCTTGTAAAAGTTGATTTAGGATGGCATCACTAGGAGATGCAATTTGTGGTAAGTGACAAGTAGAGGTTGTAAATAATTGAGTGGTGGTTGGACATAGTGGTAGGTGGAAGATGGTTGAGAATAAGTGGATTGAAGGGGTGGTTGAGAGTGATATGAAGACACTCTAGGGGCGAGGTTTTGATAGTTGAATCCGGTAGCTCTGTAATTTTGTGAATTAGTGCCATTAGATACTCCAATACCAATGGTAGAGTTACTACAAGAATTTGCATTAGTTGTCAAAATATTCGATGTAAATGTAGATATTCCCGCGGTCGGTATAGGTACCGATACTTGCGTATGAGACGGTGACAAAATGTTATTGATCACTTTTGCACATTAAGTCACTGGCATAATATTGGTTTGTACAATATGTGCTAAACCACGGATCACATTAACACCATCTTGTCCTTCTTTTATCAATTCTCTTATGTTATGAACTATAGGAAGAGCTTCTTCAGCTATCCTCTCATTTTCCATAAATGCTTGAAAATCAACTAACTCTTTGTCAAGTTTATCTATTTGTTCGTCAGATACATGTGCGATCACCAACATCAACATCATGAAAAGTTTTCTCTTCCATTGTATTTGTGATAGGTATAGTATCTTGCAACATTTGTGTTTCTCCTTTTGTAAAGAAGGTTTTCAATGGATTTTCAGAGGTAGGAATACCGATTTCTTCAAAGGCACTAGATCCCATGAGTCTTATGCTTCTTCTTAAAGGGATATTTCTATTAGGGCAGTGAGTTATAATACTCATGCAACAACATGCACAAACTAATAGAATAAACCCTAGGAGCACGATATGTTTAAGGGCAAAAAATGCTTGATTTTTCAACTTTTCTCAATGCCAATGAATGAAAGAAGAGGTGTAGCAAAGATTTTCAAGAGGGCCAGAACATGATATGCCTAAAAATAGTCCACTAATGCAAAAATACCTTTCACAACATGCTTTTGAAACAACTCTAGAGACTCGATAAGTCAAAACCTAGTGAAAATATAGCTAAAATATGTAAATTTTCACAAAATTTCAATGCAAAGGTCCAAAAGAAAGGATGTTGTAAGGAAATTGAGAAGGGATGGTAGATAATAACCCTAATAATAGCCAATTAGTGCAGCAAAATCCCTTACAACACACTTGGAGTGCAAATCTAATAAGATGATAAGGCCAATTCTAGTGAAAAATGCAAGTTTTCAAGCCCTAGACATGAAATTTTGCAAGGAGGCCATTATGATGCAACACTACAATTATAAATCAGACCTAATGAGTGTTTTGACAAGGTAGTAAAATCTGAAACAAGATTTTGACTACAACCCTATCTCATGCAAAACTAGGTTTTTATGAAAAATCCACAATTTTCATGCAATTTTTAACAAATCAAGCATGCAAATGCAATGTAAATGATGAATTTGTGTAATTTAAATTATATCTAATGAAAATAATAGAAATTAAATTAAATTAAATTCCAATTACAAAAATGCAAGCCTAATATGCCAATTTTTTTGAATTTTTTTGAATTTTTTATTTTTTTTTGTAATTTTTCAAATGCAATAGAATGAATGAATGCAAATCTATGAAACAACACTCAACAAGGTGCCAAAAAGTTCAAAAACACAGGTTCACCAAAATGTTTAATGGTTAACAAGGAGGTTGAGTGTTTTGTTGTTGTATGGGGGTTTTAGCTCTAATCCTCCTTTCCACTAAACATTCCAAGGGCTTTTCAACTGAGTTGCCTCTCCACTCAATAGGAGAGTCACCTATCAAGTTGGGTTGCCACAAGGGAAGTTGGAAAATTTAGAAGTTGTCACATAATATCTTTAATTAATGCTTTAATGCTCTTGAAACCCTAATTTAAGCAAAACAGTAAGTAAATCTGTAAATTACGACAGATGCTATTGAAATATGACAAAGGGGAGATAACCTTAACTCACTATTTTTCGTAGTCTGGAAAACAGAAATGTCAACGACAATGGTGATGGCACACAAGTCCAAGATGCATCTTTTTCTGTGGAATCTCAATCTCCTTCTGACACTGATCTCTGTTGTACCTTTAGTTTCTGACAATTCAGATGCAGAGGACACTATTGATGGTGTCCTAGTCCACTGGGGAATCTTCTGCCATATGTCGAAAGCTCTACAAACCCTGATTATCACTGTCTAGTCTATTTTTGTAGCCTTAGATGTGGAGGACAATGTTGATAGTGCCTGTGTCCTGAAATCTCGTACAGTGTCTACTTCTTTTCAGATCTCGAATCTTCAATGTTCTCCAATCTTCCCTGTAACTCCACTTTCTCAAGATCCAATACTTGTAACCTGCAATCACAAGGAGTGTGGGAGGGGGTTGTGGTGTTTAGAGGCTTACCTCGGTCAAGCCCCAGAGAGACATTCAAGTCTTCCGAGCACCATTGTCAGATGAGAGTGCATATCCCGCAGGATAGAGGCAAAAATCCAAATGATAATGATGATAAAACACAATAGATGTCACCTTGATGATGAAGCTCTCATGGAAGGAAGATGCTCTTCAATGCCATGAGGAGAAGATGTAATCCAACCTACAAAAACAAACACAATAACAATGCTCTACTCTGCAACACAATGAAAATCACAAGTATGTCAATAGCTCACAATCATAAACATCTTCTGGTTTCTAAATGATAACCTACACATGCTTATATATGCAACTACAAAGATTCCCACCAAGAATTTTGTAATTAAAACTTATGATGTCAGCTTGGGACCCAAATAACAGTCACAAACCTGACATTTGAATTTAGGGCAGACCCAAAATAGGGCAGGACTAGGGCGCTAGCGCCCAAGTCCACCCCCTGTCTTTATTCCAGGATCATCAAAATAGTCCCCCTTAGGTCCCATTTGTCACAAGGCCCAAGGGTTTTCTCATCGAGAGTCTAAATTATCATGCAAGATGCTCTTAATGCAATCTAAAGACTCGGGAGCTAAACCTTAAAAGGAAAAAGCCCCCAAGGGTGCATTTTTATGGCATAACAGTATGATTGAATCCTTGGTTTGCATTGTGTTTCTGGCTTCTCCCAAGCAGTTGAAAGATGAACAGTTAACAATGCTAAGCAGTATGAGTCGACTGGTTAGGTACCTGATGCATGTGGAGGCTCCTGACTAGTTTCTCCAAGTCTGGAAGGTATGGAAAGATGTGCCTTGATGTTTTTCATAATGCCCTGAGGTTTTAACAAGTTTTCTTATCATTTTGTATGTGTTGAGGCTGACCAGTGACAAGTTACATGTTACATTCAATATTGATCTTGATGCCAACCTAATCAATGTTTCAAGGTGTTGCAGAGGATACATATAGAAGATATAATTCATTTGAAATGTAATTAAGGTGAATGTGGATATAGCAAAGCAGAATGCAAGAAATGAAGTGTGTAGAATCAATTTGAAGATATGTATTGAACAAAAAAGTAGACTGCATTATCAGCATAAATCAAATGTGTTCCTTGTAGCAGTCCAATTATACTTTATTTGTGTAAATACCATTGCAGTGAGTAGAGCACTTAGGGAGTAGAAGCTTCCTTGGGTTATCGCGCTAAATCATTTGTAATTGTTGTAAGCATTAAATCAAGGAGTAGTAGCTTCCTTGGGTTGTAGCCCTAAAACAATGTTGTAATACTTTTGATGTGAGCATCATATATTTTGAGTTAATCATCACCATGGTTTTTCCTTGGTTTAGGGTTTTCCACATAAAAACACTGGTGTTATGTGTTGATTCTTGAATTGCATGTTTTCCCTTATGTTCTCAAAGTTATTTAGCTTTATTAGTAAATGTTTGGTTAAGTTTTTGATGAAGGGGGTAAATCATAAAACACACAATAACAGAAATTGCACACATAAAATATAATGATATTTATTAATATGGGCAAAACATTACATTACAGAAGCTCAAATACAATCAGAGGATGAATCCCCTATAGGCTGCAACACATTACAGCTCCCTCTCTCAAGACTCTGGAATCATCTGCCTTCTGTAACCCCAAATCAGCTAGGGTTTCTATTTTCCTACCTATTCTTGATTCTACACTTTCCCCCTTAACTCCACTACCCCCAAGGGTTCCCAAAAATGGTCATATATAGCCCTTTTTGGCGGCCACTAGCTTAATTTTGAAATTTGCATCTCCCTCCAAAAATAGGTCAACTTCGCGGGGCCATAACTTTCGATTTGACTATTGGATTTTCAATTATAATACCTTTTCAGAAAGCTCTCGAAAAGACGATGGTGCACAAGTAGTACCTAAAGGTAGACTGCTTGGGTTTCCCACCAAATTTCGGGCCCATCCGGAGCCTCTAAGTGCCTCAAATTTGACTTTGAATATTTCAATAGGATTTTTGGAATTTGAAATTTTAATCTCACAAATGACAAATGATATTGAAGTGATTTCTTCACCATTAGCTTCAATTCACCATCCTGGAGGTCCGTGTAAGATTTTGTATCCAACCGTGCACAAATGCAAACTTACTAAAAATAGTAACCCTGCTGAATTTAGCCCTTATTGAAAAGAAACAACACATTTTTTTTTGGTTGATGCAAGATTGCTCTTACACCCTGGATGCTCCCGCATCAAACACCCGGGGTAATTTGAAAAGTGACCTTGTCACTTCTCATGAGTTAGAGGGAAACCAAAATGGTTAACCTCAGTCTCAGATAACCATGATGAATTTTCAACAGGCCTTCCTTTCCATTTCACCAAGTATTCTGTATACTACCTATTTCTTGTACTCTTACCCACACAACTATCTAGAATGCCCTCTATCTCCTCCTTCTCTGAAGTAGATGCTAGAATGTCCCACTGTGTTCCTTTATAAAGTCCATCATCATGATACTCTGTCAAATCTGAAATGTTGAACACTGGTGAAATATTGATGTCATCAGACAACTCTACCTCAAATGCATTTCCTAAATCATGCTTCTTTAGAATTCTACACGGTCCAAATTTCTTCATTTTCAACTTATTGTACGTTCCAATTGGGAACCTTTCTTTTCTCAAGTGAACCATGACTTCATCTCCTACCTGGAACTCCTTATATCTCCTCTTCTGATCTGCCTTAGCCTTGTACTAAATATTCGTCTTATTAATGTGCTTCCTCACTTCTTCATGCAAATTCTTTAGGTGTTCTGCAAAGTCTTCGGCCTTGGCACTTATCTTTTCTCCTTTGTCTAGCTTCCTTAACTCTGAAGCATTTCTTGGACTATTGCCATATACAATCTGGAATGGTGATTTACCAGTACTCCTATTGATAGAATTGTTGTAAGCGAATTCCACCTATGGCAAAATCAAATCCCATCCCTTGGGCTTATCTCCTACTAAACATCGTAGCAGGTTACCCAAACTCTTATTCACCACTTATGTCTGTCCATCAATCTGTGGATGGTGTGCAGAACTGAACTTCAAATATGTTTTCAACTTCGTCCACAATGTCCTCCAAAAATAACCAACAAACTTGGTATCTCAATCTAAAACTATGCTCTTAGGTAGACCATGTAGTCTTAACACTTCTTTGAAAAATAACCCTGCAATATAAACATCATTAGTCTTCTTACAAGGAATAAAATGGGCCATCTTTGTGAATCTCTCCACCACCACAAAAATGGAATCATGTCCTCTCTGTGTCCTTGGTAAACGAAGAACAAAATCCATACTAATATCATCCCATGGCTTCTCTACTATAGGTAATAGCTAATATAGCCCTGTATTCTGACTTGTTCCTTTTGCCATCTGACACACTCTGCAACTGTGCACAAAATTTCTCACATCTTGCTACAATTGTGGTTAGTAATAATGTTCACCAACAATAGCAATGGTCTTATCTCGACCAAAGTGTCCAGCTAATCCTCCACTATGCTTCTCCTTAATTAGGTTCTCTCTCATGGAACACCTCAGAATGCACAACTAGCTTCCTCTAAACAACATGCCATCTTGGATTATGTAATCCAACCATTTTGTCCTGTCCAAAGTAATAGGTTCCAAACAAGCTTTCCAAGCCTCTACAAAATCTAGATCTTTAGGATACAAACTTTTGAGTTTATCAAACCCAACAACCTCTATCTTCATTTCTGTCAACAAATTTTGCCTTCTGCTCAAGGCATCTACAACTCTGTTGGACTTCCCACTCCTATGCTTCAAAACAAAAGTATAACTCTACAAAAACTCAACCCATTTTAAGTGCCTTTGATTTAACTTTCCTTGACTATTAAGATACTGCAAAGCCTGATGATCAATATAAAAAAAAAACTCTTTTGGCAACAAATAATGTCTCCTTCTTCAAAGCCTCAACTATTGCATAAAACTCCTGATCATAAACAGAATACTTTTTCTTGGCATCATTAAGCTTCTCACTAAAATAGGCAATGGGCTTACCTTATTGACTCAGAACAGCTCCTATACCACTACCACTAGCATCACAATCTACCTAAAATACCTTATTGAAATTTAGAAGTGCCAAAACAGGTTCTTCTATGACTTTCTGCTTCAATGTATCAAAGCTCTTGTCTTCTCCTTTAGTCCATCTAAACTCTTTTCTATCCCCTCTCATTGTCTCAGTTAGGGGTGCACAAATGCTACTAAAATTCCTGATAAACTTTCTATAGAAACTTGCCAAACCATGAAAAGATCTTACCTCAGAAGCACTCACTAGCATAGGCCATTCTATCATAGCCTTCACCTTATCTGGGTCCATCTTAAGACCTTCCTCTGAGACAACAAATCCCAAGTATACCAACTCCTTTGCAAAACTACATTTCTTCAGATTGATCAACAACTTCTCCTCCCTCAGCTTCTCTAAACTCTTTTGATATGCATCAAATGCTCATCCCAAGTCTTACTGAAAATCAAATGTCATCTAAATAAACAATAACAAAACTTCCCAAAAAATCTTTCAGTACCTCATCCATGAGCCGCATGAATGTGCTCGATGCATTGGTTAGCCTAAATGGCATGACTAACCACTCATATAAACCTTCCTTTGTTTTGAAGGCTATCTTCCACTCGTCTCCTTCTTTGATTCAAATATGGTGATACCCACTCTTCAGATCAATCTTCGTGAAGTACTTGGCTCCACTCAAACAATCCATTATGCCATTCATTCTAGGCAATGGAAATCTGTACTTGATTGTGATCTTGTTGATGGCTCAAGAATCTGTACACATCCTCCACTCTCCATCTTTCTTTGGTGCTAGTACTACAGGTACCGCACATGGACTTAGGCTTTCTCTTATCAATCCCTTCCTCAACAACTCCTGAATTTGTCTGTTCAACTCTTCACTCTCTGCTGGAGTCATTCTATGGGCTGCCTTGTTTGGAAAACTAGCTTCTGGTATCAAATCCATTTGATGAATTATCTTCCTTACTGGTGCTAAACCTTCTAGTATATTATCAGAGATAATGTCCTTAAATTCTTCCAACATATCTGAAACTTCTGCTGGTACATCTTCACATTTCTCTTGACTAATCTTAGGAATCAATGCAAAGCAATGATGCTCATGCTTCATACCCTCCAAAAATTTCCTACCATCTACCAAGCAAATTATGGTAGTACTACATTCCTTTTCTTTCACCTCCTTCAAGGGCTTCAACTTATGATGAGCTCCATCATTTGTTAGGGAGTATGTGTTTGCATGGCCATCATGGACAGTGCTCCTATCATACTGCCACGGCCTCCCCAATAACATATGACATGCATCCATCAGTATGATGTCACACAACACCTCATCATGGTAGTCACCAATCTTGAACTTCACTAAACACTGCTCATTGACCAAAGCTCTATGGTCCTTCTGCAACCATGCAATCTAATATGGATGTGGATGCTTTCTTCTTGTCAACTTCAACTTGTCAACCATCTCTTCTGAAACAAGATTATCAGTGCTTCCACTGTCAATAATAATATCAAAACACTTACCTTCAAATTTACACCTTGTGTGGAATAAACTCTTCCTCTGATTGGGTTCTTTCTCCTCATTCAACAAAGTTATTCTAACAACTATGATTTCTCCCCTTTCTGCATCTTCAGAGCACTCAGATTGTGTATCTTCATCAACATGTGCAACTCCTGCATTACCTTCAGGTCTTCTATTTGTCCTTCCTTGATGTTGTGGACACTCATATGCTCGATGTCCTTCTTCTCCACATTGGAAACATGTTCCTCTAAAACCTCCTCTTCCAGGTCCTTGCCCAGGTCTACCTCTTCCTCTTCCTCTTTGCTCACCATTATTCTGGTCACGAGGGCAGTAGGTATTATCTCCTCTCTGATTTCGTTTGGTTCTAGCTTCTTCACTTTTCTTTGGATCTTCATTTTGGCCTCCATAGGCTCTTCCACCAGTCCTTATGCCTTGACCTCTTCCCCTTTGCTTGCTTTCAAATCTCTTATTCAGCTTCTCTTCCACCTTCAGGGAAATGTGGTATGCATCTTCTATGGTGGTCATTCTGACCAGGCTCAACTCTTCTTGAATACTTAGCCTCAACCCATTAATGTAATGGGCTACCTTCTCCTTGTTGGCCTCTCCATGGCTTGTCCTAATAGTGATCTTATAAAAATCTTCTGTATACTCCTTAACAGACTTGTTACCTTGCTTCAATCCTTGCAGCTTCTTCAACAACTCCATCTCATAGTCCACAAGAATGAACTGCTTCTTCAATTTCTCCACCATCTGATCCCATCTGGTACTCTTTTCTTTTCCTCTTCTATTTCTCTCTAACTGGACCTCCTTCCACCAAATACTGGCATGGCCCTTCAACTTTGTCTTTGCGAACTTGATCCATTCTGGGTCTTCCACATCTTCATACTCGAAATACTCCTCCATATCATTGATCCAATCAATAAGTTGTTCCAGATTCAAATCTCTAGAATAGGTAGAAACTTTGATCCTAGGCCTCTTTCCGATCTTTGAAATGGCCCTCAACAACCTAACTTCTGCAGGATCTCTCGCAGCTTCTTGTTCTTCCTCAGATAGCTCTTCTTCAGCTTCATCTTCGCTTTCCTCTCTCCTTCTTGGCTCGAACCCTCTTCACAGCTCCTCTTGCAATGCATTGATTTATCTTTGTAGGGCTCTAAAACCCTCTTCCATCAAAGCATTCCTCACACCATAGTTTCTTCGTGGAGGTATCTTGATCTCTGCAACAAACCCACAACCTCAGGTCCTGGTGCACTGCCTCACAGTCAACGATCTGTCTACACACTCAGGAACCCTTGCTCTAATACCATTTGATGAAGGGGGTAAATCATAAAACACACAATAACAGAAATTGCACATAGAAAATAGAATGATATTTTATTAATATGGACAAAACATTACATTACAGAATCTCAAATACAATTAGAGGATGAATCCCCTATAGGCTGCAACACATTACAGCTCCCTCTCTTAAGACTCTAGAATCATTTGCCTTATGTAACCCCAAATCAACTAGGGTTTTTGTTTTCTCGCCTATTCTTGACTCTACACTTTCCCCCTTAACTCCACTACCCCCAAGAGTTCCCATAAATGGTCATATATAGCCCTTTTTGGCGGCCACCAGCTTAATTTTGAAATTTGCATCTCCCTTCAAAAATAGGTCAACTTCATGGGGTCATAACTTTCGATCCGACCGTTGGATTTTCAATTATAATACCTTTCTCGGAAAGCTCTCGAAAAGACGATGGTGCACAAGCAATATTTAAAGGTAGACTACTTGGGTTTCCCACCAAATTTCGGGCCCATCTGGAGCCTCTAAGTGCCTCAAATTTGACTTTAAATATTTCAATAAGATTTTTGGAATTTAAAATTTTAATATCTCACAAATGACAAATGATATTGAAGTGATTTCTTCACCATTAGCTTCAATTCACCATTCTGGAGGTTCGTGTAAGATTTTGTATCCAATCGTGCACAAATGCTTACTTATTAAAAATAGTAACCCTGCTGAATTTAGCCCTTATTGCAAAAAAACAACATATTTTTTTTGGGTTGATACAAGATTGCTCTTACACCCTGGATGCTCCTGCATCAATTTTTAAGTGTGTTGATTCACCCCCACTCTCAACACCCTATTGTGTTCAACAATTGGTATCAAAGCCAAGTACCTTTGAGAAGCTTAACCACTAAGGTAGATCCTCCACTTGAACACATGGAGTCTAAAGTGATGGACAATGATATATTTGCACCAGAACTGAATCTAGAAGCAATGGAACCTAAAGGTTGGGACTTTGAGTCTAATGAGTGTGAAATAGATTTTGAAGAAGAACTCAAGTCAGCCCTTAATGATCTTGAGGAAGCAAAAGATCTAAACTTAGAATATGAAGATATGCTTGAAAAAACAAAGGAGACAATTGACAAATTGAAGACAAAAGCCAAAGAATCAAAAGAAGAAATTAGCAAACTAAAAGCTCTGATAGAAGGAGATAAAGGAGGTGACAAGATCAGAGAGGATGAAGACATGATCTCAAATTTAAAGGTCATGGTTGATGAAGAAAAAAGGATTGAAGATTGCTTAAATATCAAGCTCAATGAGGAATCAGCTAAATGTTCAAAACTTGAGGAAGAAGTTGTCACTCTACGGAAAGAACTGGAAAAAGAAAAAGAACAGATTGACAAGGGACTAAAACTGAAAGGAGGAATTGATATTCTTGATGAAATAATAAGCTCTCAAAATCTAACAAAAGAAAAAATAGGTCTTGGTTTTGAAAAGGGAAAAAGTCCTATGATCAATGCCTCTGCAAACTTATATGATAACTTTCATTTAGGAGGAAAGTCTAAAACTAAGAAAGAAGAAACCTATACTGAAGATCCTAAGAAAAATACTTAGAGAGTTACAAGAGAAGATGGATTCACTCTTGTCCAAAGACAAAGGAAGAATGTGAAGAAGAATTTCAAAAATCCTCAACCTACAAGGCAACCAACTCACATTAGGTATTCTCAAGGCTTCAATAGCAATTGTTTTATTTGCAATAAGTTTGGTCACAAATCTGTGAATTGTAGAAATAAGATGAATCAAAATGCTTTAAGATGTTACACTTGCAATAAAGTTAGTCATAAAGTTGTTGAATGTAGAAGTAAGATAAGCCAGAACTCTATTAGGTGTTATGCATACAATAAGATGGGACATAGGGCAAATGAGTGCAAAAGTAAAATACCAAGGTATAACATGGATAACGCTCAATCCTTTTATGGATATTGTTATACTTGTAATAAGTTTGGCCACAAAGCAGCTAACTACAGATCAAGGGCAATAACTAATAGAAGGGCTCAGCAAACAAAGTGCACCTGTCATGAATGTAATCAAACAAGGCACTCTGGAAAGAATGTGAAAGCCATGTTCCAAAAGAAAATTGATGTTCCTCAACAAAAATGGAAAATGAACAAAGTTTGGAAGAAGGAAGTATGTGACATCTCTAGACCTTTGCCTAGTGCAAGTGGATCCTCCAGTAATTAAAAGGTAGAATATTGGGTCAAGGGGAGTTATAACAGTAAAATTTTCAAACCCCTAAAAATACAAGATGTTGAATTCTTAGTATATTGATTAGTGATGGCATGAGAATGATAAGATAAGAAATTAAGAGTCTAATGAAAATTCTAGAGAAAAATCTTTAAATGTAGTAAATTGCATAAGACTTTAGGGTTTACAATGATAAGGACTTCTACCAAGAGGTTACATGGACTCAGGGGGAGTTGTTTCTGAAAATCTGTCATCTCCTCTTCATGATGATGAAAGCATCCAACATGTAGATGAACTTAACAAAAATTTCGGAGCAATTGAATGATCTGCAAAGAATCGTTGAAGGTTTAAAAGGTTCTGCATATGCAAAGGGCAAATTAGGTTAAAGCAGAGGATGCAATTAATGCGGAGGAGAATTATTTGGTGAATGGCTATATAAACAAACACCTAATCATTTTTTATCACATTTGATCAAAGACAAAATATTTGAAGAGCTAAAGGAGAACTGAAAGCACTCAACAATTCAATCGAGAAAGATTTATCACTGTACATCCATGTATTTTTCATCTCTCTGGTTAAAACCCTAGCTCCTGAAGATATTGCAATGGCAACACCAGTGGTGATAGATAAAGTTGAAAGGCCAAGGCCAAAATTCAAGAAACATCCTTTCAAATCCACTATACCCGATGAAGCTGGGGCATTCTCACGTGTTCCTACAAATGTGTTACATATGGAAGACATTAAGATCTACATTCACTCACCAATTGACGAGTTTGATCATCTTAAACTTGAACAATTCAAAAATGAACATTTGTTGGGAGATGATTTCCAGTTAAAACCAAAATTTACAAACATTGCTGCCATAAACCTAGACATCTAGAAGGGTTTTCCAAACTTCTGGTATGAAGATGCTTGGGTAAGAATTGCTCTAAGACAAATTCATGAAGATATCTTCTACCTAGACCACCATCACATAATTACTAAGGATGATATAAAGGAGGTGATTGGATTATGCTCCTTCAGACCAGTGCCTATTCTGAAGTTTGTAAAGAATGAAGAAATAATGAGGCTCAAGGGAGCTAAATTTGACAAGAGAACTCTGGCAATAGATCATATTGGAGACTTGGGGGTCCGGTATGCAACCATGAGCATTGCATATAAAATCTACTTTACAAACAGGGATAACTCTATCTTTACAACATCAATCTACATAGCATATTAGATGGTTAAAGAGGGAAAAGATTTTGATCTCTGTGAGCTCCTATGACAATAGCTGATAGACAATCTAAAAAGGACAAAAGAAACCAAATACAGATTCTAGTATGGCTCCTAAATCATGTCTTATGTTTTACTTTTTGAATGAATTACCTTCAATGAAAGGAGTAGTGTGGAATCCAAATACTCATGTTGCCCATCAAATCAAGAATTACATGAGAAATTTTTTAGATCATAAGCATTGCAATACCTTATTTTGGGGGTTCTTCAAGACTTTCCAGAAAGATATGCAATCCAGAGAAAGGATACCTGCCAAAGTTGTAGAAAAATATAAAAATGATATCACATTCATGGTAGATAAAGACAATTGTTATATAAAGGTTCTTGAGCCAAGGACATTTTGGATCACAAATTTTCCCTATGAGGTTTTAGAGTTTGATTTGATAGGGTATGCTGACATACTTCTTAGCAATCCAAAGGATCTCTCTACTAGAAGGTTTGGCACATATGATGAGATCGTATACAAAAATGTTAAGAAGGATGTAAAGGAAATAGAAGAGACATAATTCAAAGCTGAGGAATTGAAAAAAAACTTAGAGGAGATACTTATGTCTCCTAAAGGTTCCTTAGGAGGGGCACAAACACTTCCCTCTACACAATTTCCAAGAAGAACAAGCAAATCAACATTTTCTACAAACACTTCCTCTGTTGCCTCTGGATCTTCACTATCTGCCAAAAGAACTAGTTCTGAAATCTAGTACAAACTATTGAAAAGAAGAAGCCTAGGAAAAAGATTAAGGCAAAAAGAGAAAAAGTCAAAGATATTGAAGAAGAGGAATAAGTCAAAGCTAAAGAAAAGATAAATCCAGTGAACACTGAAGATGATGAAGAAGATGAAGAGGAAATAAAGAAAGCATCTTCACTGAAGAAAAGAACAAGAAAAGAAGGTGAGACCTCAGAGGAGAAAAATAAAGGAAAAGCTAAGAAGATCAAGAAATCTAATTATGTTCCCCTGCAACTAGAAGCAACTGTAAATGCAATGATAGAAGGTACCCTGAAAGAAGTTGTAAGAATTTATGATGAAAGGTCTGCAAATGATAAATCCACTTTTGAAGAAGTAGTAGTCAGATACATGGGAGCACACAATTTGGCTTTAATTGAAATCATACATCAACTTCCCAAAAGCCTAACTAATATTCTTACCAAAAGAAGGAATGATGCATTAAGTGAAGAAGCTGAAATAAAAAGGAGTGCAATTGAAAGAACTTGTCCTAACATCTCCAAGGAAGATAGTGTCATGGTTTTTAAAATTCTAACCAAAGAATTTAGAACTAAAAGAAGACTAAACACTCTGATGTCAAGGAATGAGGAGGAGATAATGAAACTAAGAAGGGAAACATTAAAGAAAATTGTTTAAGTTCTCAAGGAGATGAAGATTGAGATGGGAATCATTGAAGATGTATCAAAGGAAAGTGAGGAAGGCATTGATATGCCTGAAAAGAATGAGGTAATTGCCACTCCTAAGAATAAGGGAGCATCAACTACAAAAGGCCAAGGAAAGACAAGTATACCTCCCTCAGATACTCCTGCAGAGCAAAGTCTTTCTCTTCCTGAAACTAATGAGGCACATAACATTAAGGTTAGGATAAAAATAGTGTTGTATCTCCTTCAAAGAATATAGGAAGTATGGAAATAAGGAGAGAAGTTACCCCTAAGGAGAGTCAAGAAGAGAAGGAAAAGAATGATGAGGAACAAAAGAATGAAGAGGATAAAGAAAACACTGGAGAGGAAGAGCAATTAGAAGGGATAGATGACATAGGTCAAAGTGCATCTGAGACAAATTCTCTTCATGACCTACTGAATCTACAAATACAATTTCAACCGGTTATCACTCCTCAACTACTGCAGGTTCCAACTAATGAGGGACAAATAGATCTGGCAAGTATCTCTCCTCTACACAAATTGCAACTTGGTGACATACTACATGCCTCTACAAGAAAAGAGTTCTTACAAGAAAACTTGAAGAAATTCAGTGCTATAGAGAATGTAGTAAAATTGATACAAGAAGGGTTACCAGAGGTAACCATTGACCCATCTCTACCTACTGAGAAAAAGCTCAAGTTATTAATGAACTCTTTCAAAGATCACTCTTCTCACTTAAAACAAAAGGTAGAACAAGAGGCAGAAAGAAGAGTAACTAACAAGAAAATAGTTGAAATGTTGGAAAAATGTGCTAGTGTACATAATAAGCTTAAAGAGAATCTAAAGAAATTCAAAATCTGCATTGATGAAGCCACAAACCTATATCTATTTTGTTTAAAATGGCCTATTCAACAAAGAACATCAAGGCATAGAAATTGACTCTATTGAGTCATGGATCTCTAAGGTGGCCGAAGTATATGATCTGGCAAAGGACAAGATGGGTACAACAAGAGCACAAGTGGAAAACCTGCATGCCCAGCTGTCTCAACTACAGGACCAAAGAGAAAACTTGAAGAAACGGTTTGGTCAATTAAGAGAGGCAGTGAATTTGAGACTTGCCTCAATGCCCGACATGTTAGGGGAGGCAGAAAAGATAGATCAAAAGATGAAAACCCCAAGAGATTTAGAGGAAGCTGAGGAAATGTGCATATAGTGTGAGTGTCAAAATAAAATGCTTGCCTCAGAATGTATCATTTGGACCACAACTATTCAACAACTCAAGGTAATTTACAAAGCCATTATCCCATCCAAGTGAGTTGTTAGAACAATTTTGTTGTATATAGTATTGCGTAGATATTGAGTAGAGTGGCAGTACCATTTTGGTTTTCAAGGGTACAATTTGTAACTAAATAACACAGTCATGGGGAGCACTATTTAGAGATCTTTTTGTAAGGGGGGGTACATATAGTTTTTGGATTGATACAAAGGTTATCAATCCCTTTGTCCTTGATGTCAAAGGGGGAGAGAGAAACATAGGTCTAAGGGGGAGTATATGTTGCCATCAATGAAAAAGGGAGAGATTGTTGGCAACATGTGTTGTTATTAGTGTCAACATAGTATACATTGATGTCAATATAACAGATGGAAATGTATAGACAGACTTGTGCAAAGGAAGAGTCGGTATGGTCAAGGCAAATTAGTCTGCGAGAAGATGAAATAGTCTAAGTAAGGATCAATTTTGGGCTTGAACATGATGTGGAGGTAAGAACTCATCCTTGCATGGTTCCTACATACATACTTACATATCTCATTAGTTTGGAGTACTGTACTCAAGGGTAAGAAGTAGAAAATTGACTAAGGCATTCACAGTATACATCCTAAGACAGAGTCAATTTAAACTGGTCCACACTTCTCTGCAAAGAAATATTTGGCCATGCGGTTCTCTGTTGAATATCAGGAACACTGAGAGGGGGGGTGAATCAGTGTTCTATAAACTTTTTCTTTTAACCATTTCCCAGAATAAATTAAACAAGAGCACAACATGCAAATGAATAACAACCATAGAAGCATGACACATGGACACCAAGATTTTTACGTGGAAAACCCAAAGAGGGAAAAACCACGGAGAGGATCAGCTCTCAAATATATATTACAATCTTTACAAATAATGATGTTTAGGCTTGGTCACTCCATGGGCCTAAAACATGCTGGCTCACTGCCATGAAGTACAATTAGGTCTAGTAGGCTCACTGCCTCAACCCTAAACCTAGCAAGATTACAATGAGGGCTATTAAACCCTTTTGGAGGCTTACTGCCTTAATGAAGAAGGTTCACTACCAAATACCAATCAAATAGTATATGAAAAGGAGTGCTGCATAAGCATCTCCCAATATGCCAAGGTGTAGTCTTTTAACAAATGAATTTTGAATCTTGTCTTCATCATCACTGATCTTCTATTTCTTCTCTGCTATTCGTATGCTCGCATCATACCACATATCCATACATACTCAAACAAGATTCATCTTTCTTATATATCTGCATCATGGTTTGATTCATAATCAGGTCGGCATTCAAGATATGAAACGTGTTCATTGAAATATGTAGCTTGTCGGCTCAGTCCAATGCACTATATGTTATGGGGACCCAAGTCTTTTCCCAAATGTGTTCATATAGGTTGGCTCTAATCATTTAATTACTTAAGTAGATCCTTCAAACACTATCTCTTCTCCGCATAATGATTTATTAGATCAGTCGGCCTGTTCCTTAAGAGCATGCTTAACAGGTTCATCTGTTGACTTGCAACTTTTGCTGCGGATCACAAAACACTTCCAAAATCATATCAAGGACTCTTCCCATATTCCCAATCTTACCCTTAGAACCACAAGGCATGACATCATATTGCAGAGAATTGCGGACCATCAAAACTCAAATTTTGTCTCAATCAAACTCTGTCAAACACTGTGTCGATACTCAGTAGCTTGCAACTATTTTTCCAGTGGACTTCAGATCTCACAACTCTGGAATTAGACATTTCATACAAGTTTTTACAATACCTTAAAACTGCATAACAGAATATTCAATTGTGGAGGAATGCAGACCATTTTGCTCTGCACTGTACACTATTACTATCTTAACAATATCCACCCCGACTTAGACTTTTCACCTGATGACTTCTGGAGGGAGTCAGATCTTGATCACTGGAGTATAATAGAAATAGGTGGCTATAGACATCATACCTGAACCACATCTGCAAGTCTTCAATTGCGGAGGCATACTAGTTCACTTTCTGTCCCTTACTCAGAATACTTCCCATACTTAGCCATTTTGGGCTTCCAGACCAAAATACTTTATGCCTTGTTGCCAACTCAAGATTGTCTATCGAAGTAGTGTCTCTTTATCATACTGATGGATTATCTTGACCTTGTTGCCATTAATGACAACACATAGATTATTTCTAGAGCAGTGTCTCTTGCCAACAATCTCCCCCTTTGGCATTGATGGCAACACTTAGTGAAAAATACTTGACTTCTCCCCCTTACTATATACACTTTATTTTCTTGCTCCCCCTGAGATGTTTATCCATTTTTCATTGATCTTCTTCTTCCCCTTTGACATCAATGGCAAAGGGTGTGGTTTCAAACAAAATTGGTCAAAAACTATTATATTATGCCTCATATTTACAAGTACAGTCTTCTATTTTAGATTACATATGCTGGAGAATATCACTAAAGATATTCTTTAGTTGAGCCATCTCAACATCCTAGCTCTTCTTAGCACCATCCAAAACTTGTATATGCCCACTGAGTAGAAAAACTAGAGTTTCAACTTTTTACAGGTCTGATGATGTGGCAGTTTGTGCAGCAAGTTGTGCTTCAGCTACAAGCTTGGTCATTGAATCCAATTTGGGACTGATCAGTCTTCTCAGTTGTCCCATTCTACTCTTTATTTGATACCTCTGATTTATTAAACCATTCATGTCATTGTGGATGTTGATGACTTGAGCTTCTTGGTTGCTGGGTGATTCATGTACTGGATCAAAGTTCTTAGAAATATTCATCGGTTTTCCTTCCAATTCCCTGATCTTTTCTTTTGTCTTCTTTGTAACTTTCGGCCATGATAGACAAAATTTATATACATCACCAACTTCTCCAATAGCACTCTGAACATTCTGTATCTTATTATCTAGTTGAGCCTTATCATGGGCTATCAACTTTGTCAACTCATCTAACCTTTTCTCATTGAATTCTTGTCTAACTTTGTTTCAATGGATTTCTCAAAAGGTTCAAAATGTTTACTTACCAAACTAATAAGTCCTTTGAGTTGGTTGTTTGGAGGCAAGGAGTTGTCTTTCTGATAAGCTGGCATCAACTTCTCCAAAATGCTGGATGCTTCAACAATGAGCTCACTGTCCTCAATGTGAGACTTCAACATTTCTTCTTGAGTCTTGGCCTAAACAATTGTGACCAACTTCAACTTCTATACCGGTGACATTGTATCCAAGTTTATTGGACCATGTAGGAATTATGTCTCATCCAAAAATTTCTTTCTTTTCTCCAACAATTCTTTCATTGATTCAGCAGTGTCTCTTGGTATAGGAGAGGTTTCCTCTTTCTGGCTTTGATCTGGACCATTTGGATCCATGTCCTTATTTATATCCTCCTCTTGTTTCGGTGGAGGAATTTCCATGTCCTATTCTTCCTCAATCTTCTCCTTTTTAGATTTATCCTTAGCTTGATGTACCGAAGAAAGTCTTATTTTAGAATTAGCAGGTACTTCTTTCTCCTCAATCACTTTATCATCTTCATCTGATTCCTGCCCCTGGTTCACTTCTAGAACAAATGCATTATTTCCACCATCTATTAATTCATTGTCATAGATGGTAGGGATATTGTATTTCTTTAATGTTTCCAGAGTGATCTCCTATGTTTCCTTGACCACTTTATCAATTTCTCCCAACATCAATACATTCATTCTTCTCTTGGTCCTGAAGGCATCCTTGATTTCTTTAGAGATTCTGACCTTGTCTTTAGGGGTGATCTCTGGACATAATCTTATCAATGAGTGTTCTGTGAGCTCAATATCCTTTGTCATAGCCGCTTCTTTCCTTCCACTCATTACGCTTTCCAGGTTGTGTGGAAGATCATCAACTATTTCAATTAGGGCCTTGTTGTATATGTTTAGGTATTCTACCACAATAGTCTCAATGATCCTCTTATCTGGATCATTATATTCATCATACAATTGTGCAATTGGTTTAGATTGCCATCCACTATTATGTCTTTGAGCACATCCTCAAGACTTATAGTTGCTTCCTCTGTCACAGACATATCTTGGTTTTGTCTTTTTGCAGTCTTACCCATACCGGAGGGTTTCTTGGTTTCAGAGGCCTCTATAACCTCAGCTTTCATCCTTGTCACTTCTTCATCAGACTCAGTTTCTTCTTCATCCTTGCTCCCTACAATGACATACAGTCTTCTTCCCTTCATTTTCTTCCTCTTTGTATCTTTGACAATAGATTTCCTTGATGTTTTCTCCACACTCACTGATGGTGTGGCACCAGAGGAGGTGGCAGTAGACTCCTTATAGATCTCTGAGTCTTTTCAGGCTTGTCTTGTTTCACCGAAACTTGTACCAGTTCACTCTTTTATTTTTGTTTTTCTATTTTCTCTGCTCTTTCCCTTACTTCTTTCAGTTGTTCTTTGGTAATACCATACCTTGCAGCAATTTCTTCAACTTCTCTTCTCACTTTCCTAGTGGATTCTGGCTTCCTAAGTTCAACATACAGTTTTACAGATAGTTCCTCATATGTGACAAATCTTTCTTCCTTTGTGTCCTTAGGTTTGCTTAGCATGTGTTGGGCATAGTTATCCAGTACTTGACCATCCACTTCATATCCCATGGGCATGTTCCAAACTGTTCTAGGCTTAACAGTTTCCATTAAACATTGGTCCTTGGTGACCATGAAACAGATGTTATCCTTGTATTTTTCAACAATTGTCCTAGGTATTCTTTCCCTTGACTGCATCATGTTCTGAAAGTTCTTGAAAAACCCCCATAGGGCTATTTTTTGCTCATTATGACTACCTAGGTTGCTAAGACAATTTCTTATTTGAACAGCTACTAGTTGATTACTTAACCAAATCAGGCCCTTGTGGTTTGGGAACTCATTCAAAAAATAGAAGAATAAATAGACAATAAGTGTACCGAATTTGAAAGGATAGTTCTTGCTTTCCTTGATCTTTTTCAGGTTATCCATTAATTAAAATTTTAGCAACTCACACAAGTCATAATCTGCACTCTCTTTGATCATTTGATATGCTATGTAAATGGCCATACCTGAGATAGAATTTTCTCTACTTGTGAAGTAAATATTGTAACCTATGACCATTGAGGCAAACTTTACCACAGGATCAATGATATCATTTGTTGTCATTGCCCTTTTGTCAAATTTAGGCTCCGGTAGAATTTGTAACAGTTTGATTCTTGACTGCCTTCAATAATGACACACCTCCGGTGGAGTTTAGTCCAATGACTGCTTGAATTTCATCTTTTGTTATCTTAAAGGGTTGTCCCTTCCCCAACCACATGAACTCATCATGAATCCTTCTTAGCACGTATCGAACCCATTCATCTTCAACAAATGTAGGAAACTCTACATATTGGATGAAATTCTTTTCTTCTAGGATTTTGAATTCTTCCTTCAGATGAAATTGGCCATCACTTAAATGATTTTGATATAAGTCTGTGAATTTACGGTCGTCGTGCTCATCTAGGGAAACATGAATATATGCCCTAATATCTTCCACATATAAAACTCTATTTGGTATGCTAAAAAATGCACCCATTTGATCAACTTTAGTTGCTTTATGAGGATGTTTCTTGAATTTAGGTTGTGGTCTTTCAGTAATATCAACAACTAAAGGATTTTCCATTTCACACAATCAAGTTAATGGGATGAATACCTTATTTCTATGTGTTAGGGTTTCCTTTCTCTGAATTACTCCAACTGCTTCAAATCTTGGTCGACGTTGCTCAAATTCTACCTCAATCTCTTTGAATACTTGATAGCTTTGAATGCAAAGTGATTTTGAAACCAAACAAGTTCCTTTTTATCCTCCGTGTTACTTGACCTAGTTGTCATTAAATGCTCATTCCCAAAAAGCTATTAAAACCCTTCACTGTAGACTACAGTCGATTAGGATTGCTCCGCAATATGCCACATTGACCCTTTTTCTTCTAGTTTTTCTTTTAAGAGATGTGTCACATTAGATTTCATCATACACATTCATGCCAGATTCTGGCACCCACTTTCTGGCTGGGGGATTTAGATTTTCAACACTGCTCCCCCTAAGCCATAATTCTCAATTTACTTCCTGGAGGAAGTGCCTACACTAGATGCTGGTGCGGATCCATCCTTAACCTCATTTACATCCTTTTTAAAATAGATCATACTTATCTCATTCTTGTTTTTCATTGGATCAACCTTTTATTTTCCCTTATCATTCCTCTGCTATGTTTTTCTTTCTTTAGCATAGTAATTTCTCTTCATATTCTTGCTTTTGTAGAATATTGCAACATGTCCAAATTTGTTGTAATTGAAACATACAATGTTTCCTTGTCCTTGATTTCTTCCTCTGAATGAATTCATCCTTGATCTGCATTGATTAGCCATGTGTCCAAATCTATTGCATGTGAAACACTTGCCATTAAAGAATTGACCATTCCTAGAATAGTTTGGCATATTTCTTGACACACTTATGCTCTTATTTGTTGTATGACCAATCTTCTTGCAATTGAAACAATTACCAAAGAAGGATGGATTCATTCTACTTCTACACTGAGTAGCCCTATGACCATACTTATTGCATTTAAATCAGTGACCATTGAAGGATGGATACCTCTGAGCGTTTTGCTGTCTAACCGGACGTCTTCTAGGTCTTCTTCTTTGATTTCTGAACTGATATCCTCTATTTTACCTTGACTCGGTGTTTATTTGACCAGATTTTGAGCTTTCTCCTTTCTCAAATCCCAAACCTTGCTTGTCATGAGCACTCTTCTGGCTAGCAATCATTTCATCAAGCTTTGCAGTACTTATCTTGAATTTTTCTTCAAAGCTTTTGGCTTTTCCAAGTCTATTTTTAGACTTACAATTTCTTTTTCAAGTTTGGCACAATCTTCTAATTTTTTCTTCACAATTAAATTCAGATCATCTTTTGCTCTTGTTCTTTCTATAACTTCTACTTCCAAATCATTCAGGGCTTCATTTGCTAATATTCTTTGTATTTATCTTTGAATTTCTTGACTTGCTCTTTTAGCTTTGAGATGCATTCATCATCTTGTTGCAAGTTTTCTTTCAAATCTCTGACTTCTGCATTAGAATTTTCAAGATCCATTAGAGTTGCTTCTAGTTGCTTGTTGCTTTCATAATTTCCAAACCTTCTTGATGCCATGATCACAAAATACCAGATCTTCCTTAAGCTATTAGACTTTTACCAAGGAACCCTGCTCTAATACCAGTTGTTGAATATCAGGAATACTAAGAGGGGGGGTGAATCAGTGTTCTATAAACTTTTTCTTTTAACCATTTCCTAGAATAAATTAAACAAGAGCACAACATGCAAATGAATAACAACCATAGAAGCATGACACATGGACACCAAGATTTTTACGTGGAAAACCCAAAGAGGGAAAAACCATGGAGAGGGTCAACTCTCAAATATATATTGCAATCTTTACAAATAATGATGTTCAGGCTTGGTCACTCCATGGGCCTAAAACATGTTGGCTCACTGCCATGAAGTACAACTAGGTCTAGCAGGCTTACTGCCTCAACCCTAAACCTAGCAAGATTACAATGAGGGCTATTAAACCCCGAGGATTGTTAAACCCTTTTGGAGACTCACTATCAGGCTCACTGCCTTAACGAAGAAGGTTCACTACCAAATACAAATCAAATAGTATATGAAAAGGAGTGTTGCATAAGCATCTGCCAATATGCCAAGGTGCAGTCTTTTAACAAATGAATTCTGAATCTCATCTTCATCATCACTGATCTTCTATTTCTGCTTTGCTATTTGCATGCTCGCATCATACCACATATCCATACATCCTCAACTGAGATTCATCACTCTTATATATCCACATCATGATTTGATTCATAATCAGGTCAACATCCAAGATATGAAACGTGTTCATTGAAAGATGTATCTTGCCGGCTCAGTCCAATGCATTATATGTTACGCGGACCCAAGTCTTTGCCCAAACGTGTTCATATAGGTCAACTCTAATCATTTAATTACTTAAGTAGATCCTTCAAACACTATCTCTTCTCCGCATAATGATTTATTATATCAGTCAGCCTGTTCCTTAAGAGCATGCTTAACAGGTTCATCTGTTGACTTGCAACTTTTGTTGCGGATCACAAAACACTTCCAAAATCATATCAAGGACTCTTCCCATATTCCCAATCTTACCCTCAGAACTGTAAGGAATGACATCATCTTGCAGAGAATTGTGGACCATCAGAACTCAGATTCTATCTCAGTCAAACTTTGTCAAACACTGTGCTGATACTCAGTAGCTTGTAACTATTTTTCCGGTAGATTTCAGATCTCACAACTCTAGAATTAGACATTTCATACAAGTCTTTACAATACCTTAAAACCACATAACAAAATATTCACTTGCAGAGGAATGTGAACCATTCTACTTTGCACCGTACATTGTTCCTGTCTTAACAATCCACCCGGACTTAGACTTTTCACCTGATGACTCCCGGAGGAAGTTAGATCTTGATCACTGGAATATAATAGCAATAGGTGGCTATAGACATCATACCTGAACCACATCTGCAAGTCTTCAATTGTGGAGGCATAATGATTCACTTTCTTTCCCTTACTCAGAATACTTCCCATACTTAGCCATTTTGGGTTTCCAGACCAAAATACTTTATGCCTTGTTGCCAACTCAAGATTATTTATCAGAGTAGTGTCTCTTTATCATACTGATGGATTCTCTTGACCTTGTTGCCATCAGTGAAAACACAGATTATTTCTAGAGCAGTGTCTATTGCCAACAGTTCTTAAGATAGCTTCTGATATGTACTAACATGATATATCCAATATTTTAGCTCATCACATTGTCAGCATGAAAAGTTACAAGGAATAGTGTATGGCCATCACCTAGACATAGCAAAGAAGTAATGGGGAGACAATGTAATGCTTCGCATTCCTCTAGAAGAGATCTTTTTGTCATGTAGTTCTGAGTAATAAATAAGACATGTATTATATTGTTTTGATGGAGTTTCAAGTGCTTTGGTGGTCCGCAAAGACAATACTTAAGAAACAAAAGCAATATAGTCTATTCCGGAGCCTAAGTACACAAGTTGAGTTCTACAAAAGATGAAACATATATATAGTTATATCATCAAAGCTTATGCGGAGGTATTATATGGTCCAAAATACATCAGGTATGATCCACATGCAAACATCCTTCATTTTCTGGTATCGTATCAAGTATTTATGACAACAAGTAAAGTTTAAGTATAACTGTCCTTCGAAACTCTGGGTATCTAAGTCATTTTTAAAAATTCCTCTGGAAAATTTAGAAAAAAGATGTGCAGATCTATTAAGTAGCATATATTGATGTCTATGATCATTCCCAAAAGGTTTCAGGCCCTGCACTACACCGCAACATCATATCTTGGGATGTGAAGCATTACATAAGGTCTGGAAGACTTTGTTCTCTACAGATATATATATATATATTTCTTGTCTTGCAAATGCATAGTTTGGTATGATACTTCTTCAGTAAGGTGTATTGATGTTGTTGAGCTCTTGTATGATTGAATCCTTGGTCCGCATTGAGTTTCTGGCTTCTCCTCGATAGTTGAAAGATGAACAATTAATAGTCCTAAGCATTATGAGTCGACTGGTTAAGTACCTGATGCATGCAGAGGCTCCTGACTAGTTTCTCCAAGTCTGGAAGGTATAGAAAGATGTGCCCTAATGCTTTTCATAATGCCCTAAGGTCTGCAACAAGTTTTCTTATCATTTTGCATGTGTTGAGGCTGACCAGTGACAAGTTACACATTATATTCAATATTGATCTTGATGCCAACCTAATCAATGTTTCAAGGTGTTACATATATATATATATATATATATATATAGAAGATATAATTCATTTGAAATGTAATTAAGGTGAATGTGGATATAACAGAGAAGAATGCAAGAAATGAAGTGTGCAGAATCAGTTTGAAGATATGTATTGAACAGAAAAGTAGACTGCATTATCAGCATAAATCATATATGTTCTTTGTAGTAGTCCAATTATACTTTACTTGTGTAAATCCCATTTTAGTAAGCAAAGCACTTAGGGAGTAGTAGTTTCCTTGGGTTATATCCCTAAATCAAAATTGTAATTGCTATAAACATTAAATCAGGGAGTAGTAGCTTCCTTGGGTTGTAGCCCTAAAACAATGTTGTAATACTTTTGATGTGAGCATAATATATATTGTGAGCTAATCCTCACTGTGGTTTTTCCCTATTTTAGGGTTTTCCATGTAGAAACACTAGTGTTATGTGTTGATTCTTGTATTGCATTTTTTCCTTTATGTTCTCAAAGTTATTCAATTTTATTAGCAAATGTTTGGTTAAAGTTTTTAAGTGTGCTGATTCACCCCCCCCTCTTAGCACCCTATTGTGTTCAACAATGGGAAGTCAAGAAAAGATTGGTAATGGGAGAGGAGAACATGGTCACAACGGGTGATGGTCTAAAACTTTCCTGTAGTATCCTAGCTTCGAAACCCTTTATCATTAATGAAGAGAAGAAAACTTAGTATTCTCGAAGAAACTTGTGTGTGGAGAGAGTAGAAAACTTATATCATTCAAAATGAACATCCTAGTGGGGTTTTTTGAGTTTGTGCTAATATGACAATTTGAGCATATATTAGCACCACATAAGTATAGGATTTTAGGCACATGAAATTTCAACATTAGATGATTTTAATTGGACATTGGCATCAAGGTGTCTATGACACTAGTGTCTGGGTGTTTAAAAAAAAGTTTTGACTCAAGAATTTTTTTGGATGGATTTTAAGTGTTAAAATAGATTTGGGGGCAGCTATAAATCAATCCAATACTCAAGAGAAGGCTTAGAAACATGGACAATTCAATCCTAGAACACACCTATATGAATGAGGACTAAATTTAGTGCAAAAACATAAGATGGAGATTGCAAAGTAGGCAATTTCCAACATTATAGTTTAAAATACATGATACCTTGAGTATGATGTGTATTAATAAATCTATGAAAGTGACAAAATGCATAAATTTAATTATAGTTCTTAGGTAGCCATTTCTTTGGATCTAACGGATGGATAGGTTGAAGAATAATCAAACTAGAGCTCAACAAACTTTGAAGCATAAGGTTCAAGGGATATTGTAACTTAGCTTCCTAAAAGTATGTGTATACACCTAAAAATGACACGACTCTGTCCAAATAAATATTCTTAATATTTATTTAAGTCAAATTCCTCTATCAATAAATAAACAAATAAATTTATTTATTTGATTCATATTCTTCCAACAATTAAATAAAATCAATTTATTTAATTAAATTCGTAAATTCCTCCAACAAATTAAATAATACCAATTATTTAATTAGTTCTTCCAAATTCATTCTAAATTAAATAATATCAATTATTTAATTGTTTCTTCCAATAATATCTTCTCTAAATTTAAATAAATCAAATATTTATCTAAGTTGTCTATTTCTTCTAAATTGAGTTATCTCTAAATATAATTCAATCCTTGTGCACATGCAATTGAATATTCTAAATATTTAATTGAGCTAAAGTATCTTCTCATCCTCATGCAATATTTATTCTCTAGTTCTATTCTCTTAACTGATTAATCTATTCTTTTAATTGATTTAATCTCTTCAGTTAACTCATTCTTCTATTTTATTAATTCCTCTCATGCAAAACATAGTAAGACATATGTCTTCTTCTTATTCGTGCACATTCCTCAACCATTCTATACTGTTGATCTTCTCATTCTTTCTATACCATTGATCTTCTCTCTCGCAAGTCCATAAATTGAACCCTGTTCTTCCATTTCTATCATCCAAGCTTTCAGTATTGTTACTCTGTAGGCATTACAGTGCGCCTTTGGCACCCACGTCATTCCATTTGCTTGCGATCAACTTATTACCATATCACTACCATTATTGTGAAGCTCATCTTCATTACAAAGCATTATCATAGCCATTCTCCATTGACAATCTTGGAATAGCAAGGAAGTGCACTCTCTGAGGGCCTTATTCATACATGCAAAATCGATTGAGATAGGCAACCAATGGAAGCCATGAAGCTTTGAGGTTTGCAAAGGTTTTTGAAGTTCTTTGTTTGATTGATCTCTTTGTTTCTATATTTCGTTGAGTTTTGGGTATTATTGATATTGATATATTGATTATTCATGTTTACTCCAATTTTCCCTTAACATTTTTGGCGCCCACCGTGGGGCCTAGCCCCAATTTAACCCAAAAACTAAGTTTTTGTATGTTAGAAAGCCGTACACAGGAGGCAACCACACATCTACCTCATCCTAACACGCATCTGCTGTTTGTTCTGGCACATCCAATCTTTCGGCACATACAGACTCTGTTCCGGCACATATACCTTTTGAAACGGTGCATCTGTCAGTTCGGTGCATATACTCTATATTCCTGCGCTTTTGACCTCTGTCTCAGTGCATTTGTACTTATGCGCTTCTGAGTTTTGTTTCTATGCATTCATGCTCTGAAGTTGCGTATCTGATTTAGACAATGACTTTAGGGTTTTTCTTGTGGCTTTTTCGCTAACGCTAACACTTTTTTGCAGGAACACTCTTGGATCTATTTTGTAGGCTAGGTACTAGTTTAGAATCATATAGCTGCACTTGTTAACTCACACTTCAATTTCTAACAAGGAAAGTAAATGGATGCTCATGCAAATCTCACGTAGTCTTAACTAGGAGGGTGGTAACTGAATCATTGCTATCTTGCATATCATTGAATCATTGCTATATTGCTATCTTTCAAAGTTAGACACATTGCTATCTGGGTAAAACTGAACCATTGCTATCTTGTTATCACTTTAAATTTAACAAATCATTGCTATTTGAGTAAAATTAAACCATTGCTATCTTGTTATCACTTCAAAGTTAACAAATTTCTATGCTTGCCCAAGTAGATAGCTCATTTAGTCTTTTTGTTTTTTAGCTAGGGGAAAAGAACCACTATCTTTTGTCTTTTAGGAATGATACCGGGCCTATGCTCTCCCTTATCTTGGGTGACCAAAATGCCAGACACATCATTTTCGCATGTGTTTTTCTTTTAGAGGGGCTTGCTCTTGGATACCGTTCATCCAAGTAGGAACGACCCTAAGTGGTCACAGGCTAAAGCCAAGCCCTACCGAGCCACTCTAAATAAATTGTGTTTGGAGCGAAAGGTTCAAACAACAAGTGAAGTTGTGTTATACCGACAACCAACCTCCCCCAAAACTCTCCAAGGTGCAACCCTTGTAGGCTGGGAGACTCCATAATGGAAAGTAGTGCTGTCGCATGTATAACCACTCGAACGGTTGTCTTTATTAAACACCTTTGTCTTAGTGGCCAAAAACCCCTATAAGCTGGTGCAGGGAAGGGTGATTATCACCTCTCAAAGATGCTTCACTAGAGATAGTGAGAATTCAGTTTATATTGTCCTTTGAAACCTAGGATTGTACTTGCTTTCTTTTAGTCCAAAAAGAGTCAAAAAATCACAAAAAAAAAAACCATAAAAACATTCTTTGTGTTTGCTATGTCTTCTTGCCATAATTTCAAAAAATTAGATCAAAGAGAGCATCTTGCAACAAAAGAAACCAAAAAACATCAAAAAAATTGCTGAAAATTTGTAAAAACATTCAAAAAGACTAGAGCTGCGCATTTATCTTATGAAACTGAGCTTTTGTTTCGACCTACTGCACATTTGTTGCGACTTCCTGCGCATATATCACCTATTACTGCGCATCTGCAAAATACCAGTACTGCGCATCTGTATCAACTTTCCGTGCATTCACCAGTTTATGTTGCGCATATGTTCCTACGCATGCGTGACAGTGAGCACTACCACATTCTTTGAGAGGAAAATTTTACCATTTCTGGATACCCATTTCAGCCTAGTTCCAAGTTCTAAGATCAAATCTTACCTTGCAGTCACTTTTCCATCCACTTCGTGTCAAAGTCTCTCTTTCGTTGGTCATCTCATCCACCTTCTATCAAGTATCCCTAGTGCAATGTCAAAGTGTCCTATATCAGATTAGTAAAAAGACCTTTTTCAGATAATTTCATATTCAAGTAACCCTAGTAAGTCATAGAACTTCGCTAGTGGTCTTGGTGCATGACTAGTCTCTACACAGTAAGACAGGTATCGAGTACCCTTACTAGTGGCTATCGTCTTGTATCAGCTGCCTTACTTGGAATCATTGATTCAAAGAGTCCCTTGTCCAAATCTCGTCACAAGTATCCCATTCTCAACAGTCTCCATCAACATCTTTCTAAAATCTCTAGTTTCATCCCACCGCTTCCTACATCACCTTGCATGGTTTTAACTAGATCTCAGTACAAAAAGCAACTTGAAATGGCCGGATCATCCAATCGCATTGTCACCCCTCATGATAGTGATGAGGAAATCTCTCATGAAGAGTATCAAGGACACCTCCAAGATCAAAAATTCCAACGCTTACTAGAAAAGGTGCTCCATGAGGATCCTCACAAGTACTTTATTCATCTTGCGAATATAGGACTTAAGCTCCCCAATGACTTCAATCTCAACAAACTAAAAGAGACCGTAGAGGATAATCATGAACACCACACTGGTGAAGATAAAGGAAAGAAAGTCACGGATCTTAATGTGCCCATGGAATAAATGAGGAAACAAATCAAGGGTCTAACGCAACAAATGACAGATCTCAATACGGGTACAAACACTAAAACTTACTCCTTGGAAGATATTGCACTGTACCCCTTTAACAAAAGTTTGAACATTATACCCTTCCCCTTTTGGTTCAAAGTTCCTAAGTTTGACAAGTACAAAGGGATAGGGGACCCAAGAGATCACATTAGGGAATTCAACGCCGCATGCATAGAAGTAGCTCACAATGAGACTTTCTTAATGAGACTATTCCCTAGATCTCTAGGTAGCCAAGCCATGGAGTGGTTCTCAAGACTCCCACTGGGTATCAAAACTTTTGATGAGTTAGTCAACAAATTCATCACACACTTCTCATACAATATTGAACACGAAGTCTCCATGCTTGATCTATGCAATACCAAGCAAAAGAGTGGTGAATCATTCGCCTCCTTCTTACAAAGGTGGAGACAACTAGCGAGCAAATGCTCATATGATGTACCTGAGAAACAATTGATGGAGATGTTTGTCCACAACCTCAACTCTGATCTAAGCTATCAAATACAAATTCAATGCCCTACCTCATTTTCAAAGGTCATTGAAATGGGTTTGTTCATCGAGAAAGCTATGATTGTTGAGGGGCAAATTAAGTTGTATAAGGACACCCCTAACTCCAACTACACTATGGACAAGTCAAAGTTTTGGACTAAGAATAAAAAGGTCGTCAATGATGGAGTAGTTGATGCCAAGGTCGCAGCTCCCAAACAACAACCAATATTCACTCTCAAAGGAGAGGCAAGCAATGCAACTCCCAAAAAAACATTCTCTCGAGAGCCAAGACCATGGTACAACTCAAATCCTAGGTGAAAGTTCACACCGTTGGTTGAGTCCCAAGAATCTGCATTAAGGAAGCTATTGGCCAACAATGAGATCACTGTACTGCCTACTAGCGATTATGAACCTCAAATAAAACCTCGCTATTGGAAAGACATCAACTTTTGTCAGTATCATAGAGGAAGAGGTCATACTACCAACAATTGTATCTGTCTCAAACATGTTATTCAAGACATACTTGATCAAAATCAAGGAGGTTCTCAACAACATACCTCTAATGAGACACATGTGACATACAAGGATCTGCTTCTCAATCACGACAAGCCATACAACAACAACAACAATGGCAATAACAATAAGAACCGCAATAGGAAATATTAGAATAATGGGAATAATAATGCTAATTATGCAAGTGTGCCATTCAATTATACCATCAACTGCATATCAGAGCACATCCCACAAATCAATGTAGTCACGTCCAATCAACAATCGGGACCCAACAAAACTTATTGCAGCATCATCACCTGCAGTGGTAAGGTCATGTTGAATACCCTTCCTCCAAGGTCATCACCTTCCCAATCCAACTCCCATCAGTATAGTGTCATAGACCAACTTAAAAAAACTCCTGCCCACATTTCTATCCTAGAATTGTTGCGTTTATCTCCTTCCCACAAAGAGATTCTCGAAAAAGCCCTAGTGGAAACAATTGTGCCCACAAACTTGGACCAAGAGAAGTTCCAAGCCATGGTAGGAAATCTCACCTCCTTTAGCACCATATCATTTACTGAACAAGATGAACTCTGAGTGTCTCAGCCTCATAACACCCCCTTCCACATTGTCGCCTTCATCCATAAGCACCGCATCAAGAGGGTTTTCATTGATGGGGGAGCTGGTTTAAATATTTGCATGCTCAAACTAGTCAGTACATCGAGGTTCTCTGAAAATGCAGTGATCCAAGGAAAAAGATTACCATTAAAGCCTATGATGAAGAGGAAGGAACTACCAAAGGAACAGTGGTGTTACCAATACAAGTGGGACCGGTAATAAAGGACATTGTTTGCCAAGTCCTAGATAGGGAGCTAGCCTATAATATTCTCCTAGGTAGACCATGGATTCATGCCATGAAAGCTGTGCCTTCTACCTACCACCAATGCATGAAATTTCCTCATAACGGCAAGCAAATCACCATCCAAGGTGATCTCGACCCCTTTCAGCATTGCAATACTATCTGCTCAAAACTTGATTGCATCATACCCAACAATAGAGCATCTACATCCCCTACCCCACAGCATGATTCTACCTCTGAAGCTTCCTCATCCAAGCCCAAAGAGCAAAAAATTACCATCAAAGAAATAGGAGTAGGGGAATACTCCATTGAGCACAACCAAAACTTAGCCAAAATGCCTCTATCTCCTAGATCCTTTGGGTGACCCAAGCATTTTCCAAATCCATCTGCTCCCCCTACTCCTCCCACAACTCCCTTTGTAAAATGGCGGACCCTGTCAGATGAAACAGAGGAAAGAGATATCTTACAATGGCTCTATAGGGAAGAAGAAGAGAACATACAACAAGAACCACCTAAACTCCCAACAGAAATCTATGGGTGAGGTGAGTCTATCCTACACAGAATGGGTTATGAAGGACAACGCCCCATTGGCCTAAGAAAGGAAGGAATCATAGAACCCATTCAACCTTCTTTGTCATCATTGGCTAGAACTACAAAAAGTCTAGGCTACAAGGATAAGGGTAAAGCAAAATCAAATGCTTGTCTTGTGGAAATGATTCATAACCTTCAAGAGGACAGTGACACAGATTCTAATGAATATGAGTGGGATGAGCTGACAGAGCACTCCTATGATGACAAGGAAATTGATACCGTTCAAACTTATAGCCCCTACCATGAGGGACAAATGCTAACACATAGACCACTAGAGTGTGATTTGCCAAGAGTGTGATTCGCCAATTCCCAAGAATATGACTTTCAAGGAAGATTCAAGTTCTATCGCGATAAATAATTTGGAGGAAAGTACCATCTCAGACCCTATCCCTATCAATACCCCTCGCATATCTATTCAAACTATCAATGAATCATATCTATCCTTCGACTCCCTCCCCCTTGTGCATCCTGAACTTATCGACTGGGATCTACAAGGAACCTCGCAACTAGACATGTTCCAAAACGATGATGCCTACATTGACTACATGGAACTTAGGGACCACCTACCTAAAGGAGATCATAAAGCTGGCTTCACCATTGAGCTCAATATTGTGGGTTATTTAGGAGAGGGTGCCAAGCCTTCTAGTCGTAAAAATATCAAAATAAAAACTGGATTTGATGGTGAAAATTGCTCTACGGCAGTATCATATCCCAAAATAGTAAAAAGAAAGGACTCATTTGATGGTGAAAACCCAACTGTGGCACCTAACGATAGAAGGCTTGACACTCTCCCTGACAACATGCACCAGGACAAGTCTTAGATTGTTGTGGAACCTACAGAACCTGTTAACATTGGAACAACCTAAGATCATCCACTTTGATAAGTCTCTAACTCCACTAGAAAAGACTAAGTTTGTACCATTCTTCAAGAAGAAGCAAGTCAACTTCGCTCGGTCATACGCAGATATGCCAGGATTGGATCCAGATTTGATTCTACATCATCTTCCTCTAGATCCAAGAGTGAAACTAGTTAAACAAAAACTTAGAAAGATGCATCCACACATTGCACTGCTAGTAAAAGAAGAACTCAAGAAACTATTGGATGTGGGTTTCATCAGAGCAATAGACTATCTGGAATGGGTCTCCAACATAGTTCCAGTATCCAAACCTAATGGTCGAGTCAGACTATGCAATGCCTTTAGAGATCTAAACAAAGCTTACCACAAGGATGACTACCAAATATAGATATCATAGTCGACTTAACAATAGGGCATACCATGTTATCTCTTATGGATGGCTTATCTGGATACAATCAAATTAGGATAGCACCAGAAGTCCAACATAAGACAGCTTTCACTTGTCCATGGGAGACTTTCTGCTGGAATGTCATGCCATTTGGGCTAAAGAACGTAGGAGCCACATATCAACATGCTATGACCACTATATTCCATGATATGATGCATGTCACAATGGAGGACTATGTAGATGATATCCTTGCAAAGTCACTCACTAGAGAATCACACCTAGATGTGCTAGAGAAGGTCTTTCAGAGACTAGGACAATTTAGGGTTAGGTTGAACCCAAAGAAATGTGTGTTTGGAGTCACCTCGGGCAATCTCTTAGGCTTAATTGTATCAACTAATGGGATCGAAGTGGATCCTACCAAAGTCAAGGCCATCATGGAAATGCCGCCACCCAAGAATATCGCTCAACTACGGTCTCTACAAGGCAAGCTACAAGCAATCCGTAGGTTCATATCACAACTGGTAGACAAGTGCCAACCTTTCAGTCATCTCCTACATAAGAACATTCCATTTAGGTGGGATGAGAAGTGCGAAGAGGCATTTGACAAATTGAAGGAATATATTATGAATCCACCTATTTTCATGCCTCCTATCTAAGGGAAGTCGTTGTTACTTTACATATCTGCTACACCTACAACTCTTGGGGCTCTTCTAGCACAATAAGATTATGAAGGTAAAGAAAGAGCCATCTACTACATCAGTGGCACATTGGTGGGTTATGAATTGCAATACTCTCAAATAGAAAGATTATGTCGTGCTGTGGTTTTTGCTTCCCAAAAACTACAACACTACATGTTAGCACATCCAGTCAAACTTATTGCAAAGATAGATCCACTGAAATGCCTACTAAGCAAAGCAGCTCTAACAGGTCACCTAGCCAAGTGGGTAATGCTCCTAAGTGAATATGACATTGAGTATGTAGACAAAAAAGCTATCAAGGGGCAAATCATTACTAATCAGTTAGCAAATGCACCATTACATGATACCACACCAATGCAATTTGAGTTCCCAGATGAATCTTTATTCAGTATCACAACACATTCCTAGAAGCTCTACTTTGATGGGTCCTACACAAACCATGGATCAGGGACAGAAATCTTGTTTGTAACTCCTCATGGCGACACCATACCGAAGTCCTATCGTCTGTTATTCCCATGCACCAACAAGATAGCAGAGTATGAGGCCTTAGTCATTGGTCTCAAAATGGCAACAGAATAGAAAATCAAAGAGCTACATGTCTATGGTGACTCTCAACTAGTAATCAACCAAGTCAATGATGACTACCAAACCAAAGATGAGAAGCTTATCCCATACAAGCGGATGGTCGATGACTTTAAAGAATACTTTGTGATCATCTCCTTTGAGAAAACACCTCGCATTGAAAACAAAGCGGCAGATGCCATGGCAACCATTGCTTCGCTCCTCGAGATCCCAGAGAATGAGTCATGGTATGAGTTATTGGTGGAGTCAATTCAACAACCAACTTATGATCTTCCTGAAACACACTCCATGTGCCTATTAGTTGGATCTGATTCACCTTGGTATGGTAAGATTTATACTTACTTGAAGGATAACACCCTCCCACCTAACTTGTCTCCAAACCAATGTCGAACCTTCATCTGCCAAACCTCTTTGTTATACCATTATTGCTGACACCCTATACCGACGTGGTCTAGATGGTACTTTACTCCATTGTTTAGAACGAGAAGAATCCCAAACCTCCTTATAAGACATGCACGAAGGAATTTGTGGAACACGCTCTAGTGGTCCTTCATAAGCTAAGAAACTCATGCGTTTGGGTTATTATTGGCTGAACATGGAGATAGATTCATATCAGTTTGTGAAGAAGTGCAAGCAATGCCAGATACATGGAAACCTGATACATGCACCAGCCCAAGAGAAAAGACATTTAATGACACCTTGGCCCTTTTGTCAATGGGGACTCGACCTTGTGGGAAAAATCCATCCTCCCTCTTCCAACGGCCACAAATTCATAATAACCACCACTGAGTACTTTACCAAGTGGATTGAAGCCATCCCCCTCACCACCGTCACAGGTAAATAGATTTCCTCATTCATCCTTAATTACCTCATCTGCAGATACAGAATTCCTTCATCCATTATCATGGATAACGAACGACCCTTCAAAAACTAGGATGTACAAGAGCTTTGTGACCGATTCAAAATCCAACACCATTTTTCCACACCCTACTACCCCCAAGGCAACAACCAAGTAGAAGCATCCAACAAGACAATCTTGAAACTCCTCAAGAAGAAAGTTAATGATGTTGGCCATGATTGGCACATCCAACTCAATCTTGCTCTGTGGGCCTATCGAACCAGTATACGCACTCCCATAGGTGCTACCCCTTACGCCCTTGTCTATGGATTAGAAGCTATCCTACCCATCAAGGTCGAGTTACCATCTCTCAGGGTGTCATTAAAAGGTCTCATAACTGATGAAGAGTATAGAGTTTCCAGATTGCAAGAGCTAGAGCTGCTAGAGGAAATGAGACAGAAAGCCTTCAATCATCTCAAGGCATATCAGCAAATGATGTCATGAAGCTACAACCAACTAGCATGGGCCTTATGTGATCGTTGCTGCCTATGGATCGAGGGCATATCAGTTGGCAACATCAGAAGGTGAGCTATTTGATGACCCAATCAACAGTATGCATCTTCGCCTGTTCTATACCTAAGAGAACCCCAATGTAAGGGGGGGCATAAAATACAAAAAAAATTAAAAAATAAGAAAAATACAAAAAAAAACCAAAAAATTAGAAAAATACAAAAAAAAAATCATCCTTTGGTGAAAAACTGGCAAACAGGCACCTTGGATAGGTACCATGATGAAAACCTGGCAAACAGGCGTCATGTGTACTTCTAGCTTTCATGCAAATAAAAGCAATTGGTGAAAACCTGTTAAACAAGCGTTACTTGTGATAAACTGCTTCCTCCGTCTTTGGGAAACCAATCACCTTGTGTCCATTCTTCCTTCAATCGTGTCCCATTTGATCCATATCTATTCCATAATAAAATCCTAACGATAACCTATCATGGCTTAATACTTTATCTCTTTTGTCACCTTGTCAACCAAGGTCTTATCCAATAGCCTATCCAATAGTGTCATCCTAGCATAACATCTATCATCAGTGTCCACATGGTCCAAGTCCATGAACTACGTTGCCTCTATGTCGTCACGTAGGCAAGGCCATTTTTCAATGCGCCCCCGAGGTTCCCACTCACCCATCCATCCCATGTCTGGTTCTTCTATCTATGTGAGTCCGCACCACTTTCTATCACCTAGGTCTTAGGTCCATTAGGGTTCACCCCTAACTACGTTGCCTCTATGTCATCACGTAGGCAAGGTCATTTAGCAATGAGTCCCTGCGGCACTAGGTCAGTCCCTTAGGGTCCGTCTCGCCAATAAGGATTGTGGAACCTTTCACAAGGCAAACAAGCGCAAGCAAAACCCGCTTTCAGGCAGAAATTTTGATGCAAGACCTCAACCCATCCAAAACAAAGCAAGCAAGTACCTAAAGCACTCTAAATGACTCTATCTAAATTATGGAAAGAAATAAACACATCTAAATGCAAGAATGTTTTGTGGTTGTGATCAGGTTAGGTTACATCATCTTGATTTTTGTTATCATGTCTTTCTATGCTACTCGAGGATGCCAAAGCGAGAGATGCTATGATGGTGGCATGATTCTTTTCTTTGTTTTCTATTTGTGGATTAAACTTTAGTAATGTGAAGCCTTGTCTAAAGACATGATCGGCAAAAGATCATCGAGGACATCAAAGGTCTAACATGAACAGGTGCAATCTTTGTCTGTTGATGCTCAAGAAATACTCAGGTCATCACGGTTCAATTATACCTTGATGCTTGTATTAACTTGCTAAATCAAAATCCATGTAAGCAATACTCAGGTCATCTTGGTTCAATTATACCTAGATGCTTTTATTAACTTACAACATTTGGAAAAAGTACCCAAAAAAAAATTGCCCAATGATGAAATAAGCACTTCAAAATACTTGCAATATCAAGATGACAAATATCCATATCCATATCCATACCATATCCAATTGCATTCCATATCTATATCCATATTGTATCCAATTGCATCTCATATCCGTATCCATATCCATTTACATTTTTCATACCATCCATCCAATAAAGATCCACAATGCAGAGTATCAAACAAAAGCTTGTGAGTCCTTCTATCAAGTCATTCTGCTTTCAGTCAAATTTCTATCTATTCTTCTTTCATCCCAATCTAGTCAGTCCGAGCGATGATCCAAATGTAAGTCTATCCTTAATCCATACCAATCAAGTCAAGTCAATCTTGTCAAATGATCCAATCACAATCAGTGGTCTTGATCCTTGTCTGGTCATAAACCAACTCGATCAGTTATAATCAATCAATTGTCTTATACAGGATGTAACATTGTTGAAATCAGACCAATACATGAGTCTTACATGACATGTTTCATTTCCTGAAACCAGACACTATCCTATCGTGTTGCTCTAGGGATCTATCGTTCCCCGCCATGACAACATTGTCGTATATCATTATCGGTTTATCATTGGTTTACCACTTGACAGGGGTAATACCTTGTTTGTTCTAGTATCATTTGTGCATACTTGCTTACTTGCTTGTGTGTGTTATCATTTTATCTTGCATCACATATCATTCAACTCTTTCTTCAACCTAACCTATTTTTCACCTTCTTCATCGTGAGATTGTCCGTCTCACGTCCTTCTACCTTCTTCTCATCTAATCTCCCGAGGGGGCATCCTACTGTTGTTAAACCTGTACCAGGTGCAAACTAGGGCATGTATCATTATCATAAATTTATTCTTTGAGGCAACGTCATAAACTGCATTGCATCAAAGAGGGGCAAAATATATATGCCTAAAAATGACACGACTCTGTCCAAATAAATATTCTTAATATTTATTTAAGTCAAATTCCTCTATCAATAAATAAACAAATAAATTTATTTATTTGATTCATATTCTTCCAACAATTAAATAAAATCAATTTATTTAATTAAATTCCTAAATTCCTCCAACAAATTAAATAATACCAATAATTTAATTAGTTCTTCTAAATTCATTCTAAATTAAATAATATTAATTATTTAATTGTTTCTTCCAATAATATCTTCTCTAAATTTAAATAAATCAAATATTTATCTAAGTTGTCTATTTCTTCTAAATTGAGTTATCTCTAAATATAATTCAATCCTTGTGCACATGCAATTGAATATTCTAAATATTTAATTAAGCTAAAATATCTTTTCATCCTCATGCAATATTTATTCTCTAGTTCTATTCTCTTAACTGATTAATCTATTCTTTTAATATATTTAATCTCTTCAGTTAACTCATTCTTCTATTTTATTAATTCCTCTCATGCAAAACATAGCAAGACACATGTATTCTTCTTATTCACGCACATTCCTCAATCATTCTATACCATTGATCTTCTCTCTCACGAGTCTATAAATTGAACCTTGTTCTTCCATTTCTATCATCCAAGCTTTCAATATTGTTACTCTGTAGGAATTACAACGCGCCTTTGGCACCCATGTCATTCCATTTGCTTGCAATCAACTTGTTACCATAATACTACCATTGTTGTGAAGCTCATCTTCATTACAAAGCATTATCATAGCCATTCTCCATTGATAAGCTCCACATGGTCCAGGTCCATGAACTACGATGCCTCTGTGTTGTCACGTAGGCAAGGCCATTTCTTCAAATGCGTCCCTGAGGCTCCCACTCACCCATCCATCCCATGTCTGGTCCTTCTATCTATCTGAGTCCATACCACTTTCTATCGCCTAGGTCTTAAGTTCATTAGGGTTCACCCTGAACTACATTGCCTCTACATCGTCACGTAGGCAAGGCCATTTAGCAATGAGCCCCCAAGGCACTAGGTCAATCCCTTAGGGTCTATCTTACCAGTAAGGATTGTGGAACCTTTGCAAGGCAAACAAATCCTGCTCTTTGGCAGAAATTTTGATGCAAGACCTTACCCTATTCGGAGCAAAGCAAGCAAGTACCTTAAGAACGTTAAATGATTTTACTCAAATTATGGCAAGAAACAAACACATCTAAATACAAAAATATTTTTTGGTTGTGATCAGGTTAGGTTACGACGTCTTAATTTTTGTTATCATGCCTTTCTATGCTACTCGAGGATGCCAAAATCTAGAGATGCTATGATGGGGGCATGATTCTTTTCTTTGTTTGCTATTTGTGGATTAAACTTTAGTAATGTGAAGCCTTGTCTAAAGACATGATCAACAAAAGATCATCAACGACATCAAAGGTCTAACATGAAAGGGGGCAATCCTTGTCTGTTGATACGCAAGCAATACTCAGGTCATCTCGGTTCAATTATACCTCGATGCTTGTATTAACTTGCTAAATCAAAATCCATGTAAGCAATACTCAGGTCATCTCGGATCAATTATACCTAGATGCTTGTATTAACTTACAACATTTGGAAAAAGTACCAAAAAAAAATTGCCCAATGATGAAATAGGCACTTCAAAATACTTGCAATATCAAGATATCCATATCCCTATCCATGACATATCCAATTACATTTCATATCCATATCCATTTGCATCCGCAAATCATCCATATCCCATGCAATAAAAATTCTATGCAGAGTATCAATGTTTATAAAAGCTTGTGTCCTTCTCTCGTGTCATTCTTCTATCAGTCAAATTGCTATATTTCATTCTTGTCCAGTCAATTTGAGCAATGATCCAAATGCAATTCTATCATTAATCCATACCAATCATATTAATCAATCTTGTCAAATGATCCAATCATAATCAGTGGTCTTGATCCTTGTCTGGTCATAAACCAACTCGATCAATTATAATCAATTGTCTTATACAGGATGTAACATTTTTGAAATCAAACCAATACATGTGTTTTACACGACATGTTTCATTTCCTGAAACCAGACACTATCCTATCATGTTGCTCTAGGGATCTATCATTCCTCGCCATGACAACATTGTCATAAATCATTATCAGTTTATCACTGGTTTACCACTTGATAGGGGCGATACCTTGTTTGTTCTTGTATCATTTGTGCATACTTGCTTACTTGCTTGTGTGTTTTATCATTTTATCTTGCATCACGTATCATTCAACTCTTTCTTCAACCTAACCTATTTTTCACCTTCTTCATCGTGAGATTGTCCGTCTCACGTCCTTCTGCCTTCTTCTCATCCAATCTCCTGAGGGGGGATCCTACCATTGTTAAACCTGTACCAGGTGCAAAATGGGGCATGTATCATTATCAAAAATTTATTCTTTGAGGCAATGCTGTAAACTGCATTGCATCAAAGAGGGGCAAAATGTATATGCCTAAAAATGACATGACTCTGTCTAAATAAATATTCTTAATATTTATTTAAGTCAAATTCCTCTATCAATAAATAAACAAATAAATTTATTTATTTGATTCATATTCTTCCAACAATTAAATAAAATCAATTTATTTAATTAAATTCCTAAATTCATCCAACAAATTAAATATTACCAATTATTTAATTAGTTCTTCAAAATTTATTCTAAATTAAATAATACTAATTATTTAATTATTTCTTCCAATAATATCTTTTCTAAATTTAAATAAATCAAATATTTATCTAAGTTGTCTATTTCTTCTAAATTGAGTTATCTCTAAATATAATTCAATCCTTGTGCACATGCAATTGAATATTCTAAATATTTAATTAAGCTAAAATATCTTCTCATCCTCATCCAATATTTATTCTCTAGTTTTATTCTCTTAACTGATTAATCTATTCTTTTAATTGATTTAATCTCTTCAGTTGACTCATTCTTCTATTTTACTAATTCCTCTCATGCAAAACATAGCAAGACACATGTCTTCTTCTTATTCGCGCACGTTCCACAACCGTTCTATACCATTGATCTTCTCATTCTTTCTATACCGTTGATCTTCTCTCTCCCAAGTCTATAAATTGAACCCTATTCTTCCATTTCATTCATCCAAGCTTTTAGTATTGTTACTCTGCAGGAATTACAGCGTGCCTTTGGCACCCACGTCATTCCTTTTTGCTTGTGATTAACTTATTACCATATCACTACCATTGTTGTGAAGCTCATCTTCATGGTGAAACTATCATAGCCATTCCCATTTGACATCTTGGAATCATAGCAAGGAAGTGCACCTTCTGAGGGCCATATTCATAGACAAGATCGATTGAGATAGGCAACCAATGGAAGCTATGAAGTATTGAGGAATTACAGCGTGCCTTTGGCACCCAAGTCATTCCATTTGCTTGCAATCAACTTGTTACCATATCACTACCATTGTTGTGAAGCTCATCTTCATTACAAAGCATTATCATAGTCATTCTCCATTGACAATCTTGGAATAACAAAGAAGTGTACTCTCTGAGGGCCTTATTCATACATGCAAGATCGATTGAGATAGGCAACCAACAGAAGCTATGAGGTATTGAGGTTTGCAAAGGTTTCGTCTTTTGTTTGTTTGATCTTGATTATTTCCCTTTTCGTTGAGTTTTGGGTATTATTGATATTGATATATTGATTATTCATGTTTACTCCAATTTTCCCTTAACAGTATGAAGCTTAAAGGATGGTACATTGGAAGTATTAGACACGTGATGCACATTGTCCTTTTTGTATTTTGAATCATTACACTTTGAAAAATTATTAGACTTTTAAAACATAGAAGGGTAAGAGGATGTATCTAAGAACCATGAGAAGATGGACTATACTTAAGCACATTGTCCATGCAAGCAATTTTAATTCAATATTCTTCACTTGAGCACATATGTCCATGAAAGAAGAAAATCTATTCAAGTATACATTATCTCTAAGAGGTGGCAACAATCCATTAATAAAAATAATTTACAACTCATTGTCATGAAGATGATAGTGTAACTTAGAGCATAAAGAATTAAATATAATAAAATCTTCATGTTTTCATTTAGTAAGTCCTCAGCCACACTCAAATAAATCAACAATAATACTCTTTAGGCTCTTATTAACTTTGAAGTGCTTGAGGAATGCTTTGGCTAGTTCTGAGAAAGAATGAATAGATCCATGAGGCAAAGAGAAGAACAACACAATAATATAATCTCTTAAAGTTTGTGGAAATAACTTAGTCAAAATATTATTTGAATCATACACATAATATAAACATGCAATGGTGAAGGATCTCAAGTGTGTATTAGGATCACCTTTCCTATATTGTACATTTCAAATTGAAGTGCCACAAAGCCACTAGGTAAAAGGATGAGCAACAATCTTAATTGCAAGTGGTGTATTTTGTGCTTCAACATAGTCATCTAAGTTATCTTGTCCATTAGGTATGGTTTCAAATTTATGCTCCACTCTATATAGGTTTTCAATAAGTACATCCAAGGTAGAAGTAGGGATGGTGGTAGTAGGAATGGGAGAAACATAACAATTGGTATAAATAAGATGGTAAGAAAGAGAGTGAGAGGATATAGACATGGTCATGGTGGGAGGCTTATGGAATGTGGGATGGAATAAGATATGTGAGAAGGTATGGAATGAGATATAGAGCTAGGAATAGAACAAGAAATGGAATAAGATATGGTAATGGTGGAGGTAGGGATGGCATGAGAAGGGTGTGTCACGTCTCATACTTGCATACTTGATTGAAAGGTTAAAATTTTAATAATTACATTGATTAGTTAAACTGATTCGCTTCGGCTATTTCCTTCGCTTCGGCTATATTGGGACTAACTTATTGATGGTCTTATGAGTTTGACTTTTGCAGTCTTGTCAACGACAAGAGCATGGCTCAGGTAGGAGAGTCCTAGCTACGTGGCAACATCTGACGGGTTTTATCTGGGAATTCCACACACACACGTAGTTGCTTTATCTTGCATTGCATCGCGTTGAATGTATTTTCGATAAGTAACGCTTGCATGTTTAAATTGTTGATCGTGTTCGCGTGATTATTGAATGGATGTTGATGTTTTTCGTCTGAGTGGAATAGCTTTGAATGTCCTGGATTATTGTATTTTCAACTCGATACCTGTTGAGAAAAGAAAACCAACAAGTTTGTAGAGTTATTGTTTGTTTAAAAAAAAAAAAAAAAACTATTGTAATATCGAAATACTATTTATAAGCAATTAAATTTACGAGGATTAGTAGTTCTGATAATTAATATATCAAATTGAATAAATAAGTAATTTAATATATGCAAAACAAATAAAGATATAATTAATATTGTTATCTTTAGAAGTATTTTTTTTATATATAATATTTTGGTAAAGGATTAAATATTTAATTTAAATTAAAAAGAAAACCATTTATGTTCATGCATTCTTTTATATATAGAGAGAGAGAGGAAAAAGAAAGGAAATAAACGGATATTGAACAAAAATCAAGGGTATTCTCAGATTTTGAGTATTTTCCATTATTATTTTTAGTTTACAAGCGAAGAGAGAGAGAGTCTTGTTTGAACAGTTAGAGAAAGCATGCGATGCATGCATTATGAGGTTACAAAAATAAAATAAAATAACAAAATAAAGAATTTCTGCATGTTTATGGAGAAGGAAACTGCCAGTCGTAGGGGAGATTAGGGTTTAAAAAAATATGGAGGAGCAAATAAGAGGATATACTGAGGATTTGGAAGACAGAAAGAGAAGAAGGGTATTCAACGGCCGCACAGACGGAGGCAGAAGAGAAGGATTTTGGTCACATTCCCTGGAAGTCACGAACTCTCAGCTTGGGACAGACAACGAAAAAGGTAACCCTCTTGCTTGAATGTAATGCTTCTGTTCTTTTTTTTTCCTCCTCCATTGTAAGTAACAGCTTCTGGCTTTCTTAAAAACATGCATTAGAGAAGCCTACACCGGAGAAAATAAATCTTCTGGTCAAAATGTCCACATTAGGAGGAGATATAACAGTTTAATTGAGAATGAATGAAGTCATACAAATAGAGGAATGATTGCGTTACCATCTCACTTTGCCTTGCCAAATATGACGGATGGATGCTTTAGAAATAATCATTTTAAGTCAAATGGAGGACATAATAAATATGACTATTAATCGGTTCTCTAAGGGGATTAAGTATATATAATTTTGCTTGAGCTGGAGCTCAATATCATCTTATCTTAATTAGAATATTGTCTGGTTATGATTATATAATGCATATGATGGATCGGTCTGTGTCTTGCCATCCCATGAAACGTGGCCTTTAGTTTCTTTCTCTTTTCATTATACACAGTAACCTCTCTAAACTCCTCTACTGCAGTTGATTAACTGTGCTTATCCCATCAAATTTTGACACTCCTCTATCGATCGGCCTTCTGGGAGTAGATCTCTTCACATGAGTTTCCACTTACGGCCCTTAGAAACAACCTTTGCTCTAACCTTGATTTGATCGGTCTGAGAGAAGCCGATGGTCTTCATAAGGCCGATTGAGCGATCCTCAGAACTTTATGAAGTCAATTTCTGTATGTTTTGAGAGTCTTTCTTTCTTAAGTGAATAAATTTGTACTCTACCATTTTCATCCCCTCGCTTTATGTTGATCTCTATTATTATAAATGCTATAGCTGTATGATAAATAACGTTACACTTGTCTTTGTAAAGTCGAACTACTGTATTATTATGCCGACTACATTTATTTGGATGTCATTGTTCTTTGTTAAATGGAGCATGTCCCCTGCATAACGTATACCACTCAATGTTGCCGTCATTCACAGATTGGAGATGTCGCTGCATGAAGTCTTAATCTTTGAGTAAAATGATGAAACTTTAAAACAATTTCTGTATATTTCGACCCCCGTGGATTTAAAACGTTTTCTGTGTTGAACCAATTGTTCGTTGTTTAAAGAAAACCAATAACCATAAGTAGATCAGATCTAATTGTATCTAAAACTGCACAAGATTGTTTGACCATTGAAGTGGACGATATTTAAAGAAACAATGATAAATTCTGAAACTAGATAACTCAATATAATGACCCAAGCCAGCTGTCCACATAAAGAAATAGAAACAATTAAACATTTGTACTGCTTCGATATCTGATCTGAAAACTTATTCAAACACTTGTAAATGATCCTCTGAAGCTAGACGAAAGATATACATTTCTTTTTTTTCTTTATCGACGCAAGAAACTTTGTTCTATAGATTAAGTCATTAGTGCACTAATTGAAAAGACTACGAAAATTATACTTAAAGGATCCATCTATTTGTCTCTTACACTGATGATCATTCAAATAGAGTTTACTTTATTCAAATTGACATGAATTACGTTTACAAAATGAATTGAAATTGCTTTGTTCTCTTCTTTGAAGTTTCTGACAAATGATGATTACTATGTAGAGAGTGAGTTGTTTACTTGATTTTGCTTACCCTCGTCATTGTATTAGAGTTATGAAGGAAAGATTGTCTTCCAGGATGGTATCGAATGTGGGTTATTAGGGAAGTAAGTTTCTTTTTCAAACTTGCATGCCGTTATTACGGAGTAACGCTTTGGCCAAAGCTAACAGAATGTTGAAATAGACATGCACCATTGAAATAGATGGACTTTTTCTAGCTATACATTGTATATTTTTTTTTCCTACCACATCCTATTGATGAGATGCTGCATTCATATTAGCGATGCATGTAGATTGATAGGCACATACCAAATTCCACCCTACATATGTTTCCAGGTTGCTAGGCTCTTCGAGCAGGGTCGGGTATCCTTCAGTTTGAAGGATACCGGGGAAGCGCAAGCTTCGTGGTTGGGCGGAAAAAGTGCCTGAACCATGTTCTTGTCCTTCGACGCAGCAGATGGCCGATTGGTCGATGGCAGTCGAGGACTCCTTGACAGATTTATTTGACATTATGACAATTGTACTTCTTATATTCAAAAGATTGTAAGGCTTGTTGCCGTTATTCGACACTTGTAATATTATTTCTTTATACTCTGTAAATGACTTTAGATGTATCTATAAACGCATTGGAATTATGGTTGTATTTTTTTTTACTTGTGAACTTGAAAACTTGCTTGGACTCTAGAATGTTATCTTATTACATTTCCTTGGAATGACGAGTATGAGTTATATTAATTTACCGTACATGTTTTTACTTCCAGTAAATCTTGCTTACTTCAGTTTCTTATGATGTGATTGAGTTGAACTTTACAGGGTGGGAGGAAGAGACAACACTAGTGGTGGAAGTGGAGATGGTAGAAGAAACACTAGGACAATATGTATCCATAACACTAGTAGGGATAGAATGGAAAGTAGGTGAAACAATAGTGGTATGAGAAGAAGAAGGAGCAAATGTATAAGGCTTAAGATGGGAAGTAGGCATAAGAACATCCTTCATTAGAACAAAAGGAGGCATACCAAATTCAGGAACAAAGTCAAGAGAAAATTGTTAGGAGGATACATGATTCAAAGAACTAGGAATAAACTTAGCACCAATGCCTTGAAGCACTTGCAAGGAATAAATCATGAAATGCTTGAATCAAAATTTTAGGACTATCCACTTCAGCTATGCTAGTAAACTCTTGTGCAAATTGTTGTTTTTCCAAATGTGCTTCATGATCAAAGTTTTCAACCCCATGGTCAACAATAGGAGTAACAATAATAGTGATTATGAGAATGCCATTAGAAACATCATTCTTAATAGATTGGAGCATTTGAGGATTCAAAAAATGGCTTCTTCTCAAAGGAATATGAACCTTAGCATGCAAAATAACTCACAAAACCTAAAGGCCAAATGATATGAAAAAGATGAAAGATTTGATATGAAATTAAAAAAATCAACAAATGAAACACTAGAGGCAAAAACACATGCAGTAGGGTAGGGTGAAGACAAGGTCACAAAATGAAGCACAAAACCCTAAAGGAATGTGTAGCAAGTGAAACATAAGCAAAAGGAATCCAAACATTGATTAAACCTGAAATAAAAGGTATGTACTTAGAAAAAATAGATTTGAAATAGATTAAAAGAAGGATAAAGCCTAAGGCCAAAACTCTAGGTTGTGTAAGAAAATTGTGCTCACCAATAAATGCAATGGAAATAAATGTTCTTCACTATAATTTACTTAGAACAATTAATTAAGAAATAATTAGAGCCTAGGATTTATGAGTTGGAACTAGAAAGTTCTAATATATGTTGAATGAAATTAGTAGAAATTACATAAATTAAATGTGATACTTAGCTTGAAATATGACGATGGAAATATGTTGTGGAAGATGTCAGAAATTGATTCACCAAGGTGTTGGGAATTTTAGGGCTTAATTAGGTGATTGCTTTAGAATCTTCAAACTAATATGCACTTTGCTCTAGTTTAGATCCACACCTACAAAAATGAATTGATGTGTAGGCCTAACCCTATATCTATAAGAATGAACTCACAAAAATCTGACTATTGGAATTTGTTTGCCTTGATCTTCTACTGTCTAAATCTTGAAGTAAGGACAAGTGTTTACAAACACCTTTGGGGAATCTATTGAATAGGTTTATGTTCTCTTCAGTCAAACCCTTAGGATGATCAACTCAATGGCTTCGGAACAATGATTGAGGACAACAAGCAAGTGTGCAATGGGCCTAGGATGATGTATGTTATAGCAATGCTAGATAAACAATGCTACTACAATTCTTTGAACGTTCTTTGTTTATCTTTGTTACTAGATTCTTAGGATGCCCTTGATAATTTCAAATGAATGAATGAATGTCTTTAGTTATAACAACATAACACACAAATCAACACAAATTTGTGTTAGGTTGGCCCACAACTGCTAGTGGGAGAGAGTCCTTAATATTTATATTTGAAATTTGAATTTTAAAAGTTTGGGTTTAGATCCATGAGTGTAGAAATGACTTGGGTCAAGTCTACACTTGCAAATCTGATCCAATATGGTGAATAGGTGATCCAATGATCAAATCAATATTTAGAAATAAGTGATGATGGGATTTGGATAGAATGATGTCATGAATCGAATCCATGCAAGAATATACTACTCATAAAATCATTATTTCATTGATGCCCTAATCGGACCACTCTACTTAAATATCATCCACTTCAATGGTCAAATAGTCAATAGCAATTTTACACCTCATTTACAACAAAAAGTGGTAAATATTTGTCTTATTTTTATTGGGCAAAATTGACCTTTGACTATTGAAGTGGATGATGTTTAAGAATAGCCTAATCGAACTTGGGCATAGAACATAAGGGAAAGAACATATTATGCTGTTATCACGGCAACAAATATTAAGTTTAATGACATGAATGAATAGTATAGTATTATCTCTAAAATGAGTTCAAGGAATAAAAATATTACGACCATTTTAAAATTCTATTTAAACCAATCTCACGAAAACGAAAGAAAACGTTTAGTGGACTAAAATAAAGAATTTTTAGAATAAAAAAACATTTTAAAAATTCTCCAATGAATGTGCTCATGTCATGGTGAATTAATTGAAATTTGAATATTAGTTTCTAGCCCACGTGCAGTATTTCTCCCTCGGGAAACAAATCCAACAATGTATTCTCAACTGGCAATGTTCACGTGAAGTGCGATTAAATAAAGTTTTTTTCTGAAACACTGTAAAAATAAGAGGCGGAAACACAGTAGGCATCTCATTATCAACAGATTAAGATCGTCAGAATAATATCTAGAAACTGGAGAAACATCATCACTTGAATTATTTGAGTGATGAATTATACAAGTCCACTTTAGCTGCCATTGGATTTTAGTAAGACAATGGAGGACAATAATTGGAAGGCAGTGCTGTGTGGGGATCTGTAATAATGAGATAGACAAGCCACTAAAAGCCAGAGCTGTCTGAGAAATCGCTGTCATAAACAAGTTGCTCCACATTTGGGAATTCAGCAGTCCACAAATTATATACTTATATTAATGTCAATGCTAGATTAGTATTTCAAACAACTGTTCAGGTCGCACCAGTCGCTTTCATATAATTGTGAGTGGTTCACAGGAATTAATCTTCCTTATTCACCATTTATTGGTATCGGTTTTTTGTAAATTTAATGTTCACCGACCATGGTGTCTGTTTTGGTATATTTAATGTTTTTTAGAATTTTGTCATTCTATTTAAATATCATCTTTTTAACAGTGGAACTCTGTTTTACACAGTAGTTTTTACTCTGGGTTTTGTTGAATTGTTTGGATTGTACTTGGAAAAAAAATTTAGCAGTTTGTTTGACTGTCTTTTTCTTTTAATTCAACATTGACACAAAAAACAAGTGTCACATGGTGGCCAGTACCTGCCTTTGTAGTGTAGTAGTAGTATGTTTTGGTATACCTAATGTTTTTTTAGATCATTTTATTTACATATCATCTTTCAACAGTGGAACTCTGTTTTGTACAGTAGTTTTTAGTCTCTGTTTTGTGGTATTGTTTGGACTGTAATGCTAAAAAATATTTTAGCAGTCTGTTTGACTGCCTCGTTCCTTTTAATTCAGCATTGATCAATACAAAAAATATATCATCTTTTAACACTGGAACAGTTAATAGTAATTTTACACCTGATCTCTGGTAAAAAGTGGTAAGTTATTGCTGCTGCTTCTATTAGTCTTTACTGCTGTTGTTAAACTAAGTCAATCCTATTAAGGCTTAAATTTGATGGTTGTATGGCTATATTTTAAAAAATTTGCAGTAAAATGCAATCAAAATTTTTAAGTGTCCTAAAAAATTTACTTGAGAAACACAATTGATTCTCAAATTTTAAAGCCTGAACTCCATCACCAATGTAAATATTTTCTTCAAACTATTTGAAGATCTATCATTTAGAAAATAAAAATATTAATGTTTTTCTAAAAAACCTTTGAAAGAAAACCCCTAAACAACCATCCAACTATTAATGTTGTTAATATTTATCTCCTCTCCTTGAACTTTGACATTTTAGCTAATATATCATTAAATAAAACGAAATGAACTAGTCATTTCTTTAGATTACCATCACATGCTCTCTTTTTCTTATTATATCTTTCACTTAATTTTTTTTTAATTGGTATTATATCAAATCTGAAATTGCTTCTGGATTAATTGTGTGATAATTTTTACATCAACGTTTCGGATCATACTCCATAATCCATCCTCAGGATGAAGATAGCAAGAGAGGAGACTGAAATAGATAATTGTAGACCCAAAGCCAACTAAATAGAGGAGGTGGGATATGGTGCACAGAAGTTGAGGGATAGGAAAAAAATGATGAAGTAAAAACAAAAGAAATAAAAAAGCAAGACAAAATAAGGTAGAAAAACTAGAAATCACAAAAAGTTAAAAAAATAAGAGGGAAAACAAAAAAAATGAAAACAAGAAAAAATGAAATAAAAGACGGGGGAGAGCCAAAAAAATAGATGACACATAACAAAAAGCCAAAAAAAAGGAGAAAAAGGAAAAAAGAAAAGAGAGTAAAATAAGGACTCCCCTCAAATGAATAGATAAGTAAAACCATGGAATGCCACAAAGGAAGATAAAAATTTACCAGACAAAAATGTTTAAAAGACCCCCATGCACGATGAGTGCCTATATGCACGAATAGGCCCATATGTGCCTACAAGCAAACCACAGAAACTTCCTACCTAAAAAGATAAAAACCTATAAGCAAAGGAATGAAAAAGAACCAAAATAAGGGAGTTGAATACAAACAAAAGGACAAAACCAACACGGCGAAGAAAGAGAGAAATACAATACTACAAGCGAAACAAGATGACAAGTAAAAATTTTGAAAACCCAAAACAAAGGTGAAGAAACAAAAACCCACACGATACATACAAACAAACCAAGGAGGGAACGTACAAACCTAGAAAAGCAATAGAAAGTCAACCAAAGACCACGACAAACCAAAAAGAGAACAAACACATGTAAAAAACAAGAGACGTCAAAAAATAAAAAATAAAAACCCCAAGTAAATAAGAAAGGAAAAGAAAAGAGGAAACTAGAGAAAAGAAGGAATGAAGGGAAGCCACAGGATTCAAACCGGAGAAGGACTAGAGGGGCCCAAAGGAGAAGATCAGAAGAAAGAGCAAGAAAAAGAGAGGGAGGAAGAAGTCAGGTTGATGTGTGAGAGACGGTTCAGATACGGGTTAACATCGGTTGCCAAGAATGACTCAGACTCCAACCCATGTCACGATTGAGGTTAGAGGGGTGATTAAAGATTTCTGTGGCCTCCTTAATTTTCCTTTTGAAGAAGTTATCTTCTTGTCCCAAAATTTGGGTGTCTTCTAAGCAAATGTGGTGTTTGGTGGAGGAAGAATGCTTAGATAAGGTAGATTCGATGACACGCTCATGTCTAATATCAGCACTATGCTCTTTAATCCTGGTGCTAAAAGAGCGACCTGTTTCGCCAATGTAGGGGGTGCCGCAAGAGCATACAATCTTGTAGACCCTCGAGCTAAGAAGGAGGTCTTTGGGATCTTTAAGAGAGGGGATGCGATGTCTCAAGGAAGAAAACAATTTGAAAGTGCACTTAAGGCCCTTTTTGAGAAGGATCTTAAAAATTTTGTTAGAAATGCCTTCAACATAGGGTAGAGTGGCAACAAGGAGGTCAGGAGGATTATTGGCCATGGGTTTAGAGATCAAGCGAGACTTGGCTTGTTGGAATGCTCTTAGAATCGGTTTCCTCTTAAACCCATTGCAAGTGAAAACTTTGTATAGGTGGGCAATCTCCCAGTCAAGGTTTTCATCATCACAAATGCGATAAGCTCTGGTGGCCAAAGTTTTTAAGACACCAACTCTTTGGGTTGGGTGGTGATGATAGGAGTGTAGGTAGAGGTCAGTGTGGGTGGCTTTACGATAGACATGACGGGCTAAGGAACCATCATATTTCTTGATGAGCAAAATATCAAGGAAGGGGAGTTGGTCGTTCGTTTGTAGCTCCTTGGTAAAAGAGATACATTGAGCTATGTTGTTGAGGTGCAAGTGGAATTCTTCTAATTTCTCGTGGCCATGGAGCCAACAGATGTTGGTATCATCGACATAGCATTTCCACCATCTTGGCTTAAGAGGGAAGGAGTTGAGGGCAATATCTTTCACTTAAAAAATTTTAATTGATCATATAAATCTGAAAATCTCTTATAATGAATTTTTTAATTTTTAATATAAATTTTCTATTATAATTCATTATTTTTAATTATTTTTTGATTATTCATACATTTAATTATTATTATTAGTACTAGCTTCAATATTATTGTGTTCATTTTTTTATTCCAATTATAAACCAATTACATTCTCTATTTAATGTAGTCATTACAATGTTCTAGACCACATTTCATGGATGGGAATATCTATTCATTTTAATGAGAATCTATTATAAAGAAACATAATATTTTAGTGTTTCATATGGAAATTAAATTTTAGAGTGCATGGCAATGTTTTTTTCACGTACCATTTTTTTTTGCAAATTAGAGACTAAATTTTTCTAATAATATAAAACTTTTATGGTGATTCAATCTCTAAATTTTAATCAAATATGTTGAAATGGGCTAAGTATACAAAATAAAGAGTAGCCTCTAATAAAGTGTGGTGACTATGGCTTAATTTATTGTATATAATAGGTGATATTTGTCTATTTTAAAGAATTAAAATTTATAAATCAAGGCAATTTTTGTTTTAGCATAATAGAAAATCTACCAAATATGGGTGAATTAGACACTTCTAAAAATCTTTTAAATAGCTAAATCTAGGGTAGAAATGTCAAAATAGCCAAATGGTGACATATAACTAAAATTTTCTTGAAGAAGATGTAAGTACAATGATAGAGGCTTCATCCTTGTATCAAAATCACCTATGTACTATGCTTACAACTATGCTTCCATGATGATGAGTTGGAAGAATTAGTTCTTGTCCAATCCTATGTGCCAATGCCACTTTCTTCCAACAAAATGGTTTCATTGTTAACATAGAAATTAAGTGATGAGAGACCCTCTCATGCAATGATATACCATTTTAAAGAAACAATTTATATCGGTCTAATGGTCAAGAAGTCAATTGCACCCAAGAATAGAAGTGCTTGTTACAATTTGGTTCTAAATTGCTTGTATATCCAACATTCAATGTCTCATATTGCAATTGCAAAACTAAAGTCTAAAATCTTAGATGATAAGATTGCATTTGAGATATGTAATGGACAACACTTGTCTAAGGACTAAGAATTTATGTGCTATTGTAAGACCAGAAGAGCTCCAGTATCTTGTGCACTCCAAGTTACATTCTAGGTAATAAACTTTTGTCATTTAATTTAGATTATTGAATCTTTACATGCATAGGTTCACAGTATTTTTTTTTTTAAAATGCGCCTAGTAAATTTTTTAACGTGACTAGTGACGCTGGTGCGACACGCCCTCCGGCTCCACACTAACACTTTTGCCCAGAGCGATGAACTGGTGAGGCCACAACATGGGGGACCTCATCCCCACACTTCAAACCCGCGAGCTCGTTGGCCCAACGAAGGCGTAAAGCCTACGAGCTCATTGGCCCAGTGGGGGTTTGAACTCTGGTGGCCGCCACTACAATCGAGCGACTTAACCACCGAACCACACCCTTAATGGCACATAGGTTCACAATATTATTGGAATTACTTTACATGTTTTATTTTTTTTCATTTCAATATAGGAATAAAAAAATAGTATGTTGTCAATTTATATGAATTCTTTAGATTGTATTTTGTATTTGGTTGTTCAAAACAATTCTCTTCCTCTATATGGCCCATTTATTTGTGTGGTTCGCTAGATTTTATCTTAAATAAATTAGAATAAAAACAAGATAGATACTTACCACTACATAATACTTGTTATATTTAACTAATATTATTAAAATAAAATCATCAAAAATCATTTGGTATAATGATCTAAATGACTATTAGTTGTAAGTACAACATACAATGTTTAAATCCAATGAAATAGTCAAAGGACCCTTGGTGTACTAGTGAAGTTGAAAGGCTCTGAATGAACCCACCAAGAATCAAGTCTTGCTGAGTGCAAGGCCCCCGACATCCTAAGGGATGAGGCCGGGATCATGGCCCAGGGGAATTTGGTGGAATGGATACCCCTCAATCCTTGGCTCTCAACCAAAGAGGTTCAGCCTAAGGCTCATGCTCTCGTGGCAGGTAACAAAAATGATCTTATGGATGATCTCCATTAAAAAAAAATCCAATGAAATAGAGGAACTTTTATCCATTCTAAAACTACTCCAACTCAAACAAATTTAACCACAATTATATATTTTATATATATAATAGTTTATATAAAATTGATGGTTATATTTAAAAATTTATTTTAGGTAAAAGGGGAAGTAAAATATTGCGAATTTGCGAGTACTTTTTTAAACAACGAAAAACGCGTAAACGGACGGCAATTTTAAGACGACAATGCTCGGTAGTCCGTTTGTGAGTCCAACGACTGCCATACGTTTAAGGCAATAGTTGAAGCACAAAGATAGGAGAAAAATCGTAGAATAATCTTCTTATGAATTCTAAATCAATGGCGTACCTCGCAAACTAATGATACCCACAAATATTTAATTAAATTGGAAGAATGTGCTGAATTTGTGGGATATATATGTGTGGATTAAAAATAGAGTATTGCATTGAGTTGCGTATCTATTTCTAATTGTAATACAAAATTTTATAGTTATTTAAATCTTAATTTAATTATTAAATTTTTTAATCTTTTATTTCAAATTTTATATAATAGAATTTACAAAGAGTTGAAATTGTACATGTTTATTTTAAGTTAAAAATAAAAGTGAGAGTAGGATAAAAGAAGCATGTCTATTTTGAAGGTGGAAGTAGACATAAAAGATATGAGAGGAGGTTAGAGGGTTTTGGACTATCAAAATCAAGTTCTGAGATCTTTATTTTTATGATAGATTGGGAGAAAAGCACATGCAGCCATGTCTTGTATGACACATTGGTGTCCTTTGATGCATGGTGGTGTCCACTTACATTTAGTTGCACCCTCTAAGCCAAACTATGACCTAGAACTAAAGGGAAAAGGATGCACCTAAAGGTTGTTTATGGGATCTACCTCAGTTAGATCCCATGGCTAAGTTAATTAAAGATAGCCACATTTTTAGTATATGAAGTTTAGGTGTTTGAGAGATGGGTGATGTGTGCAACAAATGGAGGTGCCATGTGAGTTGTAATGGAGGTTATATAGGTCTAAAATGTCCATGAAGCCCTAGGTGTGTGAGAAAAGGGTAGCGTGTGTTCTCCTTTCTCGATACCTAGTTCTTATTCATTTCCTTTATAAGTCCATCCTTTTTAAAAACTTGCCCATTTCTATTTCTTTGAGGTTAAATTAGAGTTGAGAGAGAGAGAGAGAGAGATTTTGAATACAAAGGACACTATCTCAAGCAATCTTGTCTAGGGGGTAGGAGTACAACACACTAGTGTCCAAAGTAGGTAAATGACCAAGACTAGGATACATGAGGACGCAAAAGTGGCATAGGTTTAGTTTTGGGTGTGTGGCATGAGTTGAAAGGTAAATTGAAGACCCAAATAATAAAAAACAATTAACAATCATATTTTAAAAAGAAGGTGCTAAATTGAGTGCAAAATGAATAGGAAAAGTGCAAAGTATGCACTTTTTCTCTACATTTTGCCCCCACTTTAGTGTACATGTGAGCTACAACAAATTAAGCATGTTAAAGTAAATAGAAGGTAAATTCATTAACTCAATACGAGGATATAGAGAAATGATGTTGAGGAGTTTTGTTGGATGTCATATGTTTGTCTCTACTCGAGCATCATCTCCAAATCTATAAAACACACAAAAGAAGAATTAGAGCACACACTAAAAATCCCCTACAATTGATTTCACACATTAAAAATGCTCTATTTTTATGTTGTTAACAAGCTAGAGAGGGGTCATGGAGTTGCAACTGGCATAGCCTCCATAACATCAAGACGTAGAAAGTGGGCAAGATGATTTTGAAGAGATCATGTATGTGATATTCATGGAGTTGTTACCAAGTTGTTCTCCATGGAGAATACAATCAATGATTGATGGCTAGTGTAGGGTCCATGCAAGACTACTTTAACTAGAAAAGGGTGAGATGTAGGACCTACAAAAAAACTACTTTAAATATATGCTTGATTTAGGACCCATGAAGGTGTCACTTCAACCATAATGTGGTGTAGGATTCAAGTAATGGAATTGCTTTAACTAGGGTATTCACTGTAGGATCCATGAAGGTCCACTTTAACCATTGCACAATGTTGATGAATGTACTTGTTAGATTATATGCCTCCTCAAATTGATTGTAAAGAAAGAGATAATTTATTTGCGTTTAGGGAGAAAATATGATTAAAAGGAGAATAATACCTACAATCCATGTCAAACAATAGTGCATCACCTAAGGAGTGAGTAAGGAGACGAGTGAGGATGTAGGACTACAATAAATGGGACAAGAGATAAAAAATTTCCCCCAATTGATTGTCCCATGAGAAAGGAGAAGGGAATGCACAAATAAAGGAGGGACATAAACAAAAAGGTCGAGTTTGTAAAGATAGAAATAATTTGGGAAAAGAAAGAAAAAGAAGAATAAGAAACTTAGGATTGGATAAGAAAACTATTGTTGCTAAGAGGAAAAAAGAAAACATGGGAAAAGAAAGCAAAACAAGAATAAGAAACTTAGGATTAGAGAAGGAAAATGTTGTTGCTAAGAGGAAAAATGAAAACATGGTGTATTATGGAGAGAGGGGGGAGAGGCGAGGTATAAATAGTAATTAGAAAATGTGATTTAAGGTAATTTTATTTTTACCGCACTTTTACGATTTAAGTTTTAGAGAGAGATATAATGCCTCAATTATGAGAGTTCATGGCTATAAGGGAAGAATAGGTGTGAGTCAAGGCTATAGTTGATGAATTGGTTACAAACGTATGAGATTTTTTTCTTTTCCATAAAATTTTGAATTTTGAAATTGCTTCGAAATTTTAAGAAATTAGGAGGATTGTTTTGTGGGTTTTTAAGGGGTGTGCCATGGTGTTTGTAGGCCTAGGTGAGATCAATCCTAGTGTGTTCATGTCCACAACCATGTGGATATGTCTAACTCCATGTATATATTTGTTTGGTGCCATGCTAGAGTCCATCAAACCAATATAGTATATCATAATACAATCCTCTAAGACATGTTGGCATCCTAGGAAGAAGAAACTATAAGAAACAATCATGTTAGGTATTTTGTATTGATTATAATAACATGAATGATATAACATTTTTGTGTTTTGTTGTTGATTTGTATGTGTAGGATCTTATAGAGGTGCAAGAGAGGTTGCATAATTGTAGTTCTACAACATTTATTAGATTTGTGTGTGACAAAGGAGGAGAGAACCATGTCACAAAGGGTGGAATTATGTTATGTGTATCATTTACCCTATATTTAGTGCCATGCATAAATGCTGACAACATTGGTGGAGAGGTGGGATCCATACACCTATTTGTTTTACTTACTCATAGGGGTGACAACAATTACCTTGGAGGATGTGTGGCATATTTGGGTAAATGCACAAAGATGATGATGCAAAAGAATCCCCTATTGCCTTTAGTTTTCACAACTCCACACAAAAACAACTCTATACTAACAATGTCAAATTGTTCACAATTCAAACATTCAATTTACAACACACAAAATTAATTTGATATTCATATTCAAATTGAGATAACCCACAGTTCTTCAACCAATTACACTTTGCAAACAATTTCTCATTTTATTGGCCTTCAATGGCCACCTGACATGCACAGAAACATTCAGATTTCCTTCATTATGGCAACAGACTCGTATTGCCCAATCGCTCCTCTCTTCACACTATGCAATTACACACCCAGCTGCTACATTTTCTTCATTCCAGAGATGATGTTTTATTTCCTTGGCAACATCTCTTCTTTTACCTTTCTCTGGCAGCCACACGCACCTTCTATCTTTCGGCTGACTTTCCTCTCTGTTATATCTATTTTCTTTCTTATGTAGCGACCTTTAGTATCTTTCTGAGAATATGTTAAACCCCTTTTAAATTCTCTCAATAGTGATATGCCTTTTCCTTTGTTCTATGGTATTAATGCCACGATGGTATTTTACCTTCAGTCTTACAATTGTAGTTTCTATTGACTTCGAATGGACCCAAATTACTCCAAGCCCGTGGCCTCTTTATCTCCTCTATTTGCAAACACTCTAGATATCAACAAGCAGTGGATATGCCCAACTGGAAATTTCACAAGCCGGAAAGTGTGCTTTAAGAAAATTTGAAGTCGCGACAATAATGAATTTGGAGAATTTAGAGATTCCAAAACAAAACATGAGCAAACCAAAACGAAAATGAAATGTTTTTGGGTGATGCAAGATTGCCCATTCGCCTGAGATGCTCCTGCATCAGATGAGGGACCAAAAGGGGGTCTTAAGATGCCACTTTTTTTTTCTGAAATTAGGAAAGACTGATGTTGGATAAGAAATTGAAGATAGTTACACTCAAAATTTGAAGATACAACAAAAACAAGAGTCATAGTGCTCTGAATCTAGTTTCTAAACTACTGATTTATTCAAGAATGGTTGAGATTAAGGGGTTCAAAAAGGGGGAGCACACAAATTGGTCCTATTTTTCTCAAAAAAACATAACATAGCGTCTGGTGTGCTCCCCCTAAAATGTTAACTTTTTTTAAGTATTTCAAAAATTGCTTTGGTGAGAAATTAGCTCACACCATGTAGTTTATCCCTGATTTTTCTGATAATTTTTTCATGAATAATTGATTTTTTACTAATTTTCAAAGTGGACACATCTTGAAAAATAGAAAATTGAGTGTGCTCCCCCCTAAGATTTTTGAAAACTAATCAAAAATCAATTTTTTTTCATACATGTAGAATGGAATCTAGTTTCTAAAAATGTAACTTATTCAAAATTTTGATGAACGGTTAAAAAAAAGTCAAAAATACCAGACACTGGTTTTTGACAAAAAATGAACACACTGACAAAAGAAATTAAAGATGAAACCCTTAACATACTCAAAACGTGAAAAAAATTATATGGTTAGATAGCTAATAGAGAGCTTAAGATTATGGTGGTATTTTTTTCAAGTTTTCATTGAAAAAAGTGCAATCTTGATGGGGAGCACGCTCTAGATTATGTGAATTTTGTTAGAATCTAGAAAAGCACGTCCTTGGATGACCTAAACACAGTCCAAGCCTTTGGGTTGGAATCCCAAGGCAAATCCAAGCCTAAGGCTTGGAAATATCCAAGGCATTCACATAACGTGAGCTTGTTATAACGTGCTCACATTATGCTGAACTGAAACACTCACTCCCTCCCCTCCAGTCTCCCTCCCCTCCTCTCTCTTTCTCACCTCTACTTCCCTCTCTCTCTCTCACTCTCTACTTCCCTCCCCTCTCTACCTGCTACCCTCTCTCTCTCACTCTCTTCTTCCCTCCCCTCTCTACCTCCTACCTTCTCTCTCTCTCTTCTTCCCTCCCCTCTCTACCTCCTACCCTCTCTCTCAATCTCTACTTCCCTCCCCTCTACCTCCTACCCTTTCTCACTCTACTTCACTCCCCTCTCTACCTCCTACCCTCTCTCGCACTCTCTACTTCCCTCCCCTCTCTACCTCCTACCCTCTATCTCACTCTCTTCTTCCATCCTCTCTCTACCTCCTACACTCTCTCTCTCACTCTCTACTTCCCTCCCATCTCTACCTCCTACCCTGTCTCTCACTCTCTTCTTCCCTCCCCTCTCTACCTCCTACACTCTCTCTGAGTCTCTACTTCCCTCCCCTCTCTACCCCATACTATCTCTCTCACTCTCTTCTTCCCTCCCCTCTCTACCTCCTACCCTCTCTCTCACTCCCTACTTCTCTCCCCTCTCTACCTCCTACCCTCTCTCACTCTCTTCTTCCCTCCCCTCTCTACCTCCTACCCTCTCTCTCTACTTCCCTCCCCTCTCTACCTCCTACCCTCTGTCTCACTCTCTACTTCCCTCCCCTCTCCACCTCTCCTCATCATTCTTCCCATCCAATGAACTTTCATAAATTATGTTTCCATTTCATCCTCCCAATTTATATCCTCATCCCTCTTTGCATGTCCTAGTTTTCTTGTTTCCATGTTCTTTGTCAATAAGGGAGAGGGAGAGGGAGAGGCAGGAAGAGGGAAAGAGGGTGGAGATGGAGGGGAGTGAGAGGGGAGAGATAGGGTGATAGAGAGAGAGAGTCCTAGTTTTCTTGTTTTCATTTCCTTCATCAATAACTTGGTGAGGGAGAGATAGAGGGGAGAGATAGGGAGATAGAGAGTGAGCGAGATGTCCAGAGAGATAGGGAGAGAGATTGAGAGGTAGAGGGATGATAGAGATATAGGGAGATAAGGGAGAGATAGGGAGATAGAGGTTTAGGGATGCTCAGGTTTAGGGGTTTTGTTTGAGAGAGAGAGAGAGAGAGAGGTTTAGGGTTGCTCAGGTTTAGGGGTTTTGAGAGAGAGAGAGAGAGAGGATTGGTCAGGTTTATGAGTTTAGGGTTGCTTAGGTTTATGGTTTAGGGGTTAGAATTTAGGGGCATTATTTAGGGTTTTGGAGTTTTGGGAGAGAGAGAGAGAGAGAGAGAGGTTTAGGGGCATTATTTAGGTTTTATGAGTTTAGGGTTGCTCAGACCTTTAGGGGCATTATTTAGTGTTTATGAGTTTAGGGTTGCTCAAGTTTAGGGTTTAGGGGTTAGGGTTAAAGGGGAATTATTTATGGTTTAGGGGTTTAGCCTAGTTTCTTGAGTTTCGGTTTTAGGGGTTAGGGGCATTATTTGAGGTTTATGAGTTTAGTGTTGCTCAAGTTCAGGGTTTAGGGGTTAGGGTTTAGAGTTTAGAGAGAGATAGAGAGAGGGGACCGATAGAGATTGGGAGAGATAGGGAGATAGAGGTTTAGGGTTGCTTCGAGGGTTTGGGGTTTAGGTGTTTGGGGTTTAGGTGTTTAGGGTTGCCCCAGTTTTAGGGTTTAGGGGTTAGGGTTTAGGGGCGTTATTTAGGGTTTAGGGGTTAGGGGTTAAGGCTTAGAGGTTTAGGTTAGGGTTTAGAAAGAGAGACGGTCGATAGGGAGATATAGAGGAGACCAAGGGGAGAGATAGGGAGATAGAGGGTGAGGGACATGACCAGAGACATAGGCAGAGAGATTGAGAGGTAGAGGGATGATAGAGACAAGGAGATAGGGGTTTAGGGTTTAGGGGTTAGGAGTTTAGAGAGGGAGAGATAGGGAGATAAAGGTTTAGGGGCATTATTTAGGGTTTAGGGGTTTAGAGAGAGAGAGGGAGATAGAGAGATCTAGATATATACTTATACATAAACGTTTGCATAGATATGTACTTATAAATATATACTTATACATAGAGAGAAAACACTAGAATACTTGTTTGCATGCATGAAAGCATAAAGATTTCATGCTTCCTAGAAGCAAAAAAATGGGAAAAAAACATGTGGGATTCATGATTCAGACCCCACATGTTTGTTATTCCTTGCTTTTCATGCGTGCTATCGAACAAGAAAATGCTTTTTCATGGTGTTTGACATTTTAAGAATCATTGTTTGATGAATCCACCACCTTTTTTTTATTTTTCAACGTAGAAGAATTGATTTTGCATTTTTTTGGACAAAATTTGATTATTTATACTAAAAGTTTCATGTTTCATATTGTTTCAAAGCTAATTACCAATGATATAGATTGAATTTGATATTATAAGTTTGTTTTTTTCATAAATTTCACTAATCCTATTCTAGAGTTATATAGAATTCATAATCAAAGTTGCCAAAAATATCAATTTGAGGATTTTGAAGCCAAAGTTTGGAGGATTGGTCAACTCGAATATCAAATTCTAAGGTATGTTCTTTATGTCCAATTTAATTCACTTTATGTTCTTTAGAACACTCACAATCACTAAAAGTGGAACTATCTATGTTAAAAAAAGTCATCAAATAATGTGTATTAATAGAATTAGAATCATTAAAATATTATATAGACATGATTTTGTTGTATCTTTAATCATTAATATATAAACCATTCAACTCATGCTCATCATTGGGACTAGGTGTGCCATCATACTCAGTGACTTCTTTACTGCCAATTGACTGATTTGTATTGATTGACTGTGATAATTCAACACTTTTAGTACTTACAAGGGTACACTATACTTATCTTGTTTGTCATACTTGTCTTCATACTTAGTCAAAAGTTGTTGACCAAAACACATGAACTGTGTACATGTCTTCCTACACTACAACCAAAATCAAACTATGGCTTGCGATAATAAAGAGAAACTCTCAATTGCTTCTTATCACTTGTGATACCTCAGAACATTCTCTATAACATATACATGTTCTCAATTATCACTACATGCACTCCAAAACTGCCACATGTGCACTTGCACTACCATACATGCTCTAGCAACTCACTTAGCTCATGATGCAATAGCGAGTTCGTCACCAAGCGTCTTGCAATTGCTACCATATAGAAACACTTGGTTGTAATAAATCTCCATGCCATAGCACAATGTCCAACTCTCAATGTATGGTTACCACCTAGGCTTCTATCACTATCTTATCAATTTATGATCAAATTCTTCAACAAGATCTTGAACAATCCAAAAATCTTAGTATGTAACAAGTTCAAATCCTTAAAGATCAACTGACCATACTGACCATGACATAACCAATTGGTATCCTCAAGAGTTTCTTTTAGAGCATCTATTTTTAATAAACACATTTGCAATAGAAACATTCTATTTGTTGTCATTAGAACTTCTACTACAACTTTTTCCGCCATGATTTTTATCAAAACATTTACAAGTACCATCATGAAACAAAACTCTATAATTATTTTCAATAAGCTAACCTACACTCAATAAATTATGCTTAAGGCCATCAACTAATAAAGTATCTTGATTTCTTTTACCTCACCTTGGTTGGTGTGAACAACCAAGGTGTCTTTTCCAACAACTTACACTATTTTATTGTCTCCAAATTTTAATCAACTCTTTACAATTTTATCAACTGGCATAAATAAGTTTTCATTGACTATCATATGATTCGAACAACCAAAATCAAGAAACTAAACATTATCTTAAGATTTCTCTTCTGCATGACAAAAGAAAAAATATTGGAATTGAGATGGTCTCCTTCATTTCAAGTGCAAAATTGCTTTCTTATTTCACATGTGACTTTGTTTGAGCCTACACTCCTTTTCAAAATGCCCAATTTCTTTTTACAATGATGGCATTAAATATGTCTTTTATTTGTAGACCATCTACAACCTCTACTACTATAGTCTCTTGGACTCCTCTATTCAAAAAGAATTGTATACCATTTTCATTATTGGGAATTGTTAAGAGTTGTTGCTTCCTTCTCCAATTTTAGCTTTTGTTGCAAAAGCCCCCTCAAAGTTCTATGTAGTCCCATCTACTGACTTGAGATAACAATGATCACATATAAGCATATACATGAATTCATACTTGTCTTCATGAGCTACTCTAACTAATTCACCACCTACAATATAAGAATTTGGGCTATCCTTTAACATGCTAGTAGGTCTAGTTTTACTTTACATGAGTCTCCATTTGGAATGGTTGGTCCATCACAATGTGCTTGTCATAACTCTCCTTAGTTCTAGTGACTTCTTCTATCTTGTCTTGAATAGGTGTATCCATGGGAGGTTAAGAAAGCATGTTTGAGAAGATATGTTAAGAAAATGTGAAACTATATGCCGACTATTCATATGCTGATTATACATTAGTCAGCATATGATGATTTGTATATGTTGATTATGCATTATGCTTCTAACATCATCATTGCCTTATTCATTATGCATATAGAAATCATCATCATATCCAGAAAATGAGAAAAGACTCTAACACCAGAAGAGTGTGAAGCTAAGAATGAGAGGAAAAGAGAAAGAATGAAGCGAATTTGCAAAAGTAGGAAATTGTCAACTGTACAAGAAGACATTCCACCATTGCCAATTGAAGAGGAACATGACACATCTAATGAAGCTAAGAGAGATATGGAATTGGTAGCACAAAGGGAACGAATGCAAAACCTCTGTTCAATGAGGAAACTGAATCTCCAAGTTGGAGGCACTCCATCGTCCATAGGTCAAGTTGAAGGAACACCATCAATATCTTCTCAAATTGGAGGCACTCCACCTTTCACAGGTGAAGTTGAAGGTACATCTTCATTCTCTTCTCAAGTTGGTGGCACTCCATCATTCACATGTTAAGTAGAAGGTACACCATCTTCTCCATCTCAACTTCAAGCCTTTTCATCTTTTTCATCTCCAAATGAAGGTACATCATCTATCCCATCTCAAGTAAATATTGAAGAAATTCGTAATGTTGAGTCAACTTTACCAATGAAAATGCCTCCTAGAATTTTGCATAGGAAGCCTAAGTTTCTAATTGATATGGATGAGAATGTTTTGAAGCCCATGCATGATAAGATTCCCAAGCACACTTGCCAAAGATATGCGAATAAGATATGGAAATAATTCTTTGAGAACTTAAATGAAACCGGAAGATGTCAACTATTTGTTGACTTGATGAGAAATCTAAAATTTAGGCCTATTATGAAGATTATTGGCCTAAGAACATCGGATGCCTCAAGTGAGAAATCAATTGTAAAGAATCTAATGAGTGCATATGAGAGTGTGGGTTCCACCTCACGCACCAAGGATAGTAATGTCACACAACGTGTCATTACATCGACAATAGTAAGCCAACAAACAAAGAAAGCTTGCCTCATTAGAAAGACAATTCAAGCATTGAAAATAAGGAGAAAAACTCTAATGAGAGTCGTTGGAAGATGTGAAAGAGTTGAGGACCCAAACACCAATGAATTGTGGGCATTCTCTAGAAGACTCCTATGGAAAGATAAAGTTGTTGTTGAAGCATTAAGATCCCTCATCAAAGAATTTTGGAAAAATAACACAAGGGTATCTCCTAATTCAAGAGATGTTGTGAGAAGAACAATTGGTTGTCGAAACCGTGAGCCACATCCAAAGCATTTTTTGGATGTGACTCAAACACATTTTTTTAAGAAATTTCAAGCGATGAATCCTCAAGTGAAAATTAGTCAAAGGTATTTTGAAATGGTAAATCCTTTTTATGTAAAAATAAATCACACATGCACAACTTCTTGTTGTAGATTACATATTGAGTTTTCTAATCATTATGATGTTTATAGATATATGTGTAGATTTGCATACTAACGATGTTTTACAGGAGTGTAATATAAAGTGTCTACCTAGATCTTCAAGAGATTTCATATCAAGAATCTTATGCCAGAGAGTGGATGGTCAATTATTCCACAATAGCTTATGCTTGGATGGCACGTGTGATCATTATGGTGGGTTGGCAAATTGCAACATTTGCCAATTTGTCAACATATGTACAACACACATGCAATTGGAAATGAGGTAGTAAGTTTTGGTAAATACAAGACAGTGACATATAGTCTGAAAGATGGAAAAGAAGCAAAAAGGCGTGAATTGGTCATTCAAAAGATTCCATTGTATCATTTTATCTCTATTTTCTGAGATAATATAGTTTACAAATATGCAAGGCATACCCATAGAGCTTGATGGTTGGACTCGCAATTCAAGTTATGCAAGGACATGTTTCCACTTGGTACCATCATTTCAATTGTTGACTTTGTAGAGAACTACACACTACAGCGACAGAATGAGGTGCAATCACAGTATTACAACTCTACGCAGGTTGCTATATTTGTGCAAATAGCATTCATTCATGCAAAAGATAATATAGAGGATGACAAGAAAATCTTGAGAGAATATCATTTTTATATTAGTGATGATTGCACACATTCTACAGAGTTCATGCAAGGTTGCATTCAGATGTTCTACTGTGATTTGGCTAGAAGGAGCATAACATTTCGTTAGCATATCATATGGTCAGATAATTGTGCATCAAAATTCAAGAACTCGCCGATGTTCTATTGGTTGAGTAGGATGCATATGATGAATGGTGTTCAACATATATGAAATTTTTGTGAGGCCGGGCATGGAAAGGGGGAGCATGATGGTGCAGAAGCATGTATCAAAAAAGCATTGGCACGAGAAGAGTTGAAGTACAAAGACAATGCAAAGTTGACAGATGCGAGATCTATTGTCGAATGGTGCAATGCTACAATGGGTCCAAGTAATGAAGGTAAGTCTACAGTTCATAGATATTTTTGGTTGGTTAATGATACTAACATTGCAAAATATGAGGACTATTGTACATTGATAGGATCAAGTGAGCTACACTCCTTTAGAAGCTCTAATGCAGGTTCATGGAGTATTCATATGTGGCAGATGACATGCTTTTGTTCTTCATGTACATATGAAGCTTGGTATGATTGTGAGTCAAAGAAGTGGGTCGATGATTGGTGTACAAGAGGCCTAAGCCCGACTGAAATGTATTGACCATCGACAACACTACATATCATAGAGATTGAATCATTAGTTGATTTTGACCATGTTTCAGATCTAGTTCAACCAGGTATTATCAACATTAAAATTTAATAAAATTCAATATACCATCTTATTTTGTAGTTTTTCTTGTATTGTTGACTATATTCATCAAACTGAATGCACGTATCCATGCAAGGCATGTTTATGCAGTTATTGCAGCTGAAGACAATGGATTATTATTTGTGTCATTGTGTTGAGGCAAAAAAGAAATTAGATTCCCCTGTTATAGATGGAGAAAACATTGAGTACCCTATAGGATCAGTGGCTGTTACTGGAACATGGCTTAGAAGGTACCCAGTGAAGAAGTCTGATGTGTGGTTGTTCGAGGACTTTGACACACATAGGAAGATTCTTCATTATTATAACATTGTTGTGGCATAAAACATTCATTTGATCAAATATGGAGGTAGACCATTGAATAGGACCTTGTGGAAGGTTCGTGAGTCTGATCATGAGGCAATACTCGACACAATAAAGAGTAGAGCATACCCGAATGATTCATTGGATTGAATTAGTGGAATGACAGAAAGGTACGTTATTTTTCTTTGCTATCCTCATTTCACCTTGTATATTTTAGCTACTCATTCTAGCTAAATAGTACAATTGCATTTGCATGCAGGATTTTAGTATGATGGAGGTAGGCATAATCCTTATGAAGTTGCTTTTGGAAGGAATGTAAGGTAGGTTTTCATGATTATTTCACGATGATATGTCCTTTACTTTCTATTTCATAATGAGTTTTAATGATGTTACTATGAGTTTTAATTTGTTTTAATGATGTTACTATTTCGTAATGAGTCTTAATGAGTTTTAATGACAAATGATTGATAGCAATAGTAAGGGCAGCCTCGATTGATGCCCTACAAGACATTAGATCAAGTGAGAACACCTTTATAGTACTGAATTTTCATCTACCAGAAAGGTATTATGACTAAATTTTTACATTCAGAATCTCTTGGGGCCAAACGGATGGTGCCAATGCATATGGGTGGGCGGGTAAACACTAGGGGAGATGTCTTTTCAGTGGCAAAGTCTCATGGTCATTCTTAGCAATATCGAATGCAGATAATCTTTCAAGAGCCCTAAGAAAAAAAAGGTGACAAACTTTTGACCGACTATTCCATCAAACGGTGACACCTAGGAACATCTTCTTTGCATTCGTAGGTCAATGTCAAGTCCACCTATAAACACCTACCATAATTTTTTTAAATCAATTTCGTTTGCCTATGGTGGCAAGAAACACATTGTTCCAAAATGCTTCAGTTTCATGCAATGGAAAGGTGCTAGGAGTGACATTTTTCATTCCATTGCTTGTAGGGCCAAACTGACTGTACCAATGCATCGGGGTATGTGGGTAAATTCTAGGGGAGGTCTCGTTTTATGTGCCAAGCATCCCAATCATTCAAGGAAGTAGGCTACCGACAAAGTCCCTTAGGACCCCTAAGACCAAAAAATTGCCAAACTATGACGGAGCAGTTCTCAGAATTCATGGCAGCTGAAAATGTTTCATATAGACCTACAAGTGCACGTGGGGTACATCCATAATAACCTCTCTCACTTTTGGTCAACTCCAGTCCATTTGACCGTGCCGAAATCAGATGCATTCTTGCAAAATGCTTCAGTTTCTTCTAGTGGAAAGGTGCTAGCAGTGACATTTTGTATTCCATAGCTCGTGGGGCAGAATCGACTGCGCCAATGTGTTGGGGTGGGTGAGTAAATGCAAAGGGAGGTCTCGTTTTGTGTGCCAAGCGTCCCAATCATTCAGGGCAGTAAGCTACCATCAAAGTCCCTTAAGATCCCTAAGACCAAAAAACTGCCAAACTATGATGGAGCAATTCTTGAAATTTGTGGCAGCTGGGAACGTTTCATTTAGACCTACACATGTAGGTGGGGTCCATCCACAATAATCTCACTCAATTTTGGTCAACTCAAATCCATTTGACTGTGCCGAAATCAAATGCATTCTTGAAAAAAGCTTCAATTTCATGCAGTGGAAAGGTGTTAGGAGTGAGATGTTGTGTTCCATAGCTCATGGGGCCAAACTGACTACACCAACGCATTGGGGTGGGTGGTTGAATGCCAATAGAGGTTTCATTTCGTGCGCCAAGCATCCCAATCGTCGGGATAGCAATCTACTGACAAAGTCCCTTAAGATCCCTAAGACCAAAAAACTACCAAACTATGACGGAGCAATTCTTAAAATTCATGGTAGCTGAGAACATTTCATTTGGACCTACAGGTTCACATAGGGTCCATCCACAATAACCTCTCTCAGTTTTGGTCAACTCAAATCTGTTTGACCGTGCTGAAATCAAATGCATTCTTGCAAAATGCTTTAGTTTCATGCAGCACAACCTTGCTAGGTGACATATTTTTTGTTTTTCTCATCGTGGGGCCAAACTGTCTATGCCAATGCATTCAGGTGGGTGGGTAGATCCTAGAGGAGGTCTTGTTTCATGCGATAAGTGTCCTAGTCATTCACGGTAGCAAGCTACTGGCAAAGTCATTTAAGATCCTAAGAGCAAAAACTGCCAAACTTTGATGGAGCAGTTCTCAGAATTCTTGGAAGATGGGAATGTTCTATTTGGACCTATAGGTACATGTGGGGTCCGTCTATAATAACCTCTCAGTTTTGGTCAACTCAAATATGTTTGACCATGCCGAAATCAAATGCATTCTTGCAAAATGCTTCAGTTTCATGCAACACAACCTTGCCAGGTGCCATATTTTATGTTTTGCTCGTCATGGGGTTGAACCATCTATGCCAACACGTCGAGGTGGGTGGGTAAATGTTAGAGGAGGTCTTGTTTTGTGCACCAAGCCTACCATTCGTTTGAGGCAGCAGGCTACCGACAAAGTCCCTTAAGATCCCTAAGACCAAAACATTGCCAAACTATGACAGAGCAGTTCTCAGAATTTTTAGTAGTTGGGACCATTCCGTTTAGACCTACAAGTGCATGTGGGCTCTGTCCACAATAACCTCTCTTGGTTTTAGTCAATTCCAGTTCATTTGACTGTGCCAAAATCAAATGCATTCTTGCAAAATGCTTCAATTTCATGTAGTGGAAAGGTGCTAAGAGTGAAATTTTGCATTCCATAGCTCGTGGGCTAGACCAATTGTGGCAACGCATCGGAGTGGGTGGATAAATGCTATGGGAGGTCTCGTTTCATGCGCCAAGTGTCCCAGTCGTTCGAGGCAGTAGGCTACCGATAAAGTCACCTAAGTTCCTAAGAGCAAAAATTGTCAAACTTTGACGGAGCAGTTCTCAAAATTTGTGGTAGTTGGGAACATTCCATCTAGACCTATAGGTGCATGTGGGGTCCATCCACAATAACCTCTCTTAGTTTTGGACAACTCAAATCTATTTGACCGTGCCAAAATCAAATGCATTCTTGCAAAATGCTTCAGTTTCATGCAGCACAACCTTGCCAGGAGTCTTATTTTTCATTATGCTCGTCATGGGGCCGAACTGAATATGCCAACACATCGAGATAGGTGGGTAAATGTCAGAGAAGGTCTCATTTTATGTGTCAAAGGTCCCAGTCATTCTGAGCTGTAAGCTACCAACAAAGTCACTTTACCGATAGCTTGTAGTCCAGAATGACTGGGACGCTTGACACATGAAACAAGAGCTCCCCTAACATTTACTCGTCCACACCGACGTGTTGGCGCAATCGGGTTGGCCCCATGAGCTATGAAATGCAAAATTTCACTCCTAGTACCTCTTGACTTTATTTGTAGCTTACAACCTGAAACAAATAGGATGTTTGGCACATGAAACAAGACCTCCCCTACCATTTACCCACCCACGCTGATGTGTTGGCGTAGTTGGTTCAAATCCATGAGTTGTGGAATGCAAAATCTCACTCATAGCACCTTTCGACTTTGCTGATACCTTGCAACCTAGAACAACTGAGACACTTGGTGCATAAAACAAGACCTCCCCTAGCATTTACCCACCCACTTGGACATGTTCGCGTAGTTGGTTTCACCCCACAATCTATGGAATGCAAAATTTTAGTCCTAGCACCTTTCAACTTTGTCGGTAGCTTACAGCCCAGCATGAATAGGACGCTTGGCACACAAAACAAGACATCTCCTAGCATTTACCTACCCACCCCAATGTGTTGGCATAGTGCTTCAGCCTCACGATGAGAAGAACAAAAAATATGGCACCTGGCAATGTTGTGCTACATGAAACTGAAGGATTTTGTAAGAATGCATTTGATTTCAGCACGATCAAATAGATTTGAGTGGACCAAAACCAAGAGAGGTTATTGTGGATGGACCCCACATGCACCTGTAGGTCCAAATGGAACATTCCCAGCTGCCATGAATTCTAAGAACTGCTCCATCAAAGTTTGGCAGTTTTTGCTCTTAAGATCTTAAGTGACGTTGATGTGTTGGTTAACAGATTTGTCACTTTGGTTTATACTCCTTTGCCCACATCAATGACAAAAGAACCAACAATTGAGTCACTTGTAATGATAGTTGCAAGTGCTCTCTGCTTATTTTACAAGGCGCAGCTGCCTTCGAATAATGTTCAATGAATGAAAACACATTGTATGCTTTTCACCAAAAAGTAGAAAAGGAAATGCTAACACCTACCCATAGCCATGAAATAGGTGCAAGAGATTAGTTTAGAATGAAGTGAATGCAAATAAATGATGCAAAGTCCATTTACCCAACACCCACGAATGAGAAACAAGAAAAGAATGGACAACAAATGAGTTAACCTGAATTCAAAGCTTCAGAAATAACCACATACACAGTCTGATATAACAGGAAAACATTGAAGAATAATCACAAAGAAACACAGTTCATTTGCAATCAAAGAAAATATCAGTAAGCACACGGACTCAGAAATATCTTCTTTATTCCTTCAATGCCAATAAGTGGGTTCAAATCCCCAACATTTCTGTACAATAAAACTGTGTTGAAAATAAAATTGCTCCCCTGGTTCCCCTATTCCCAAACAGCCAGAAAAAGATCCCTCAACAATGAGAAAAATGAAATTTATAATTTACCCCCAATGAGACTCTTCAGTTTCCCATAACTGCTTTGTAATTGTTTCTTGCAATTAGGTATTTCAAATTCCAATTCTTCATCCTTCTTTTTTGTATAACTGTGTCTTGATAGCTTTTCGTATCCCTCTTCCCATGGAGTAACTATTTCTTTAAAACAATGGTAAATAAAAGAATCTCTTTTCGTTCATAACTGCCTCTTTGGAAAAATAGGTTACCACAAAGAGACTCTCCTTTTTCCTTTTTCATTCCTTGAAAAGATTACTCCCGCAAAACAATTCACAAATTCACTTTCAAGAGTAACTTGGAAATTAACATTTAAAGAGATCCTTTGTTGAAAAGACAATAAGCTCTCGGATGGTCGGCCTAGTTGTATATGCTTATACACTTAGTAGTTCAATCCTTTGTTCTTTAGATTGACTCGAACATTCCTTCGTAATATATTATTATCACATTGTATCCCTACTGGTACATGACAAGATACTCTTCCAGTAAGCAATTCATCACATATTCAAACTGCATTGTTAATTTCTACATCTGCTTGGGTATTGTGCCCCATCACTAGCTAGGGAATAGAGCGTTTGAGCTACCGGACTGTTAATCCAAGTGCTCCTCGTAAAATCGTGATGAAGATAAGGCCACCATTCCACACACCCTGCTACCTATGCATATTATCTTTTATTCAATATCATTGGCTACAGTTCTAGTTCGAAAGCTCCCATTTTGGCACGACTAAGAGAATGTTGGCAAGATGTATGACCATCTCAATACATATAAATCTGAAGCTTCCAGGTTATATCTTCCACCTACATTAAAATGTTCAATAATGCCACTCAACATCGATGAAGGTTCTTTTCTATAGGACTTCTTCCTATTAGAGGATATTCCTAAATTTTGGGTGTAAGTTTCCATTATATCCTTATAAAAGATAAAACATTTGTGTCATTTGAAGCCTGAGTGACACATTTTTTACTAGCATTTAGCAATGGACTATGTACAAGACTCGAGGAGGAACTTGCAATCCTCACTTGCCCAAATATCCTCTATAAATTTATGATGATAAAGAAGATCAATTTCCATTTTTGTGCTCCCCAAGCGCAAGGCTTCATGAATGTGCACTCGTAATGATTGCTTGAATAGAATAGTTCCATCTAGGCTCACTTTGATGTCTTTAGTTGTGCCTGAGTGGAGAAATAACGTATGACATTAGCAATATTTCCTCTCCATAAAGAAATGACACCTTCATCTTTGATTGTTCAGCCAAACAATCTCCAACACCTTTGTATGGTTAAGAGAGCCGACAAGACTTCATCATTTCATCCTGATTCTTTCTTGAAATGATATCATTGAAACTTCAAATTTGAAGTTATTTGCCCAGTTTACTATCCATTCTCTTTTGGCTCAACTGTGCACCTTTAGTAGCTATTGTTATCTGTATGAAACCTCATTTCATTACTGCAAGTGTTTGATAAAGTACCTGGCTTGAAAAAACAACTAACCAATGTTACGACGATATGCAAGGAAATCAGGGCGCATGCAAGCAGTGAAATGGAGTGAAGCTAGGAGAGCAGAATGCAGACGTGAAGAAAGGTTAAAAAGATACGAAAGGTAGTCTGAAGGTGAGGAAAATGTCGACGGTTTTGACCCTCCTAGATCAAACAGGCAAGTATATGTGGAGTACAAAAACTGTTGTAACCCCTTCCATGAATGTGGAGTCTTTTGCAGGGAACAAATTTTGGCTACTTCGAATTCTTCTCCCAAATTGGTGGTGAGTTCTATACTTGAGGATAGGGTTCAAAACCTTGGTTCCAAGTTGGATCCTAATCCACCTCCTTTAGACTCAAGCACTTGTGCCCTTGGAGATACAGAAGTAGTTTTATTGGGAGACCCTATTGATTTCCATATCCCAGAGGAATGTGTTGAGGCAGCAGTTGCAGATGTTGGAAATCAGTCCCTCATAGTCTGATTTTTGAAAAAGCAGCCGCCTCTGGAGGGTTTGTTGGTATGGATAAAAGAAACATGGAGTAATATTGCCACTTTGGAAAGTGAATTCATGGACTTTGGTTTCTTTTGCCTTCACTTTCAATCTAAAGAAGACTGCAATTTTGTGAAGCTGAATGGCCCATGGTTCTTTGAACATTCTGGCATCTACCTCACTTCTTGGAGCCCATTTTTTGATCCAGCAGCCACAAGAATTTCATCTATTCCCATCTGGATAAGGTTGTACAATCTCCCTGTGATCATGCAAAATTCAAATCTTATAAGGCAGATGGTGGATCTTTTGGGTTCCTTTGTTAAGCTAGACTATGAAACTCCAAGTAGATTCACCCGGGTTTGTTCCATGGTAGACATCTCCAAACCATTGCATCATTCTGTCAGAATTCACTCCTCGCAGGGAACTTGGATTCAATTTTTAATCTATGAAGGGTTACCTTTGAGGTGCTTTCGCTGCAACAGGTTGGGACACAAAATCGCTGGATGCACTAAAAAAAGACCGGCTGGCTCGAAGTTCTTTAATCTCAAAGAAATGGACAAAAAAGGATGGCTCTCCTTATGCTGATTTTATCTGGCACAATCATGGGAAGTTCATGGAGCCTCTAGGGGAGACTAGCTTAGCACCAGAGTCACTGGCAGAAGCTTCAAATCCTGTAGACCCCTCTCTTGTCCCAAGCACCCACGAAAATGATCTTTGTATCTTTAATCAACCCTTGGATAGTATGGAAGATTGCTCTGAGGATGAGGGTACTTTCCCATTTTTAGATGATTTGGATGAATATTTCTATGATTTTTTAGACCATGATGATATGATGGTTCCATTCAAGGTGCGCACTATTGCTCAATCGGCAAGCCACATTTCAAAACCAAACATTGGTAAAATAGGGAAGAAAAAAGGAAGGATATTTGAAGCAGAAAAGCTCCGGTAAGAGGGAAGAGTTACTGTTGAGGAGGGCACTCAATGGACCATGGATGCTCTCCTCACTAGGAGCAAAAAGAAAAGTTTAGCCAATCAATCTTAATGGTTGCTCCACTTGCTGTGGGTGTTTGGATTTTTCATGTTGGGGGTGATTTGGGCTTATGGGAGATTCATTTATGATTTTCTTAAGTTTGTCTCTTGTGGATTTCTTTAGGTCCAGTGGCTTCCTTAGTGATCTCTTGATTCTTTGAGCTCCCTTATTTTGGGTCTAAATCTTTCCTATCTTTTTATTATCTATATTTATATGGGTGTGGGCCCTAACCCCATTATTTAACTATAAAAAAAAAGTAGCTGGCTTGAAAGGTTATGCAAAATGTTCTAATGCTCCCCTAACGGATCTATCAAATACTTCTCTGTCAGGCCTCTCTATAAGCACTTGCCAACTTTCTATACTTCCATTTGCATGGTAGTATATAGTCTTGATCTGGAGCTCATCACTTAAGTATTTGCAAACATACATGCACTCATGATTCCACACTATGCCAAGTCATGGGATTTGGTTTTACACCCGCTGATTGCATTTGCTTTATAGTTTCTCTATGACATTTGCATTGTGTATATCCTACAATCGTGGTATGCTATGAGATTACTCTATTGAAGCATTTTGCCAAACATTTTATGTGTCTTCGTCTATCCTTCCACATCTGCGTACATGTTATGAGAGCATTTCAAACTGCAATATCTAACAAAAATCCTCCTTCTTCTATGCTTTGATTGATGTCTACACTTTTATTATAAACCTTCCTCTTGAGCACCGGTTGAGAGGATAATGGCAACAGTATAGGAGTCTGGGTTTTATGTCTACCAGTTGTGTTTCATAAGGCCCCGTTTCTTTGGAGCATTTGGTTTACGCTGCATAAGGAGAACATGGCATTCATTGTGTAGTATGGTTATCTGATAAAACAAATGTCACGTTAGAAGGGTAGCAATAATGTAAATATAAAATCCACACTAGCACATGTAAAAGAGCTTCGATGGAAACTCCGGATGCAAGCTTCTTTTATGAGCAAGGGATCGAAATCAATCTCCATTCCAAACCATTTTAGAAATGATATGGCTACTTTAACACTACAATTCACTCGAACACTCCAACCATAATATCTGACAATAACTCCTACTGGGTACAGCTCAAAGTAGCTTCATTGTCAGGCCGGTGAAGGTTTTAATAACTTTAGAACCTTGGAGTCAAGAGTTTGGGAGTTCTAAAAACTCCTGACTCCCTAACTTAATGACTCGGAAATAGGTGAATTGGGCATTTTTAGAGTTGTAAAACTTTTCAAAGCCCCGACAAAAGGGAGTTTGTCCTAAAGTTAATAAAGTCACCAAAGCACTTTTAATAGAATCTTTTATTCTTCAAACCACATGACTTTATAACAATAACATATTCACCTAACTTTATTAAACTTTGGGAAAATATAAATGATCCACCAAAATTTATCCTGTGAATAAACTTGGGACCTCCGAACAAAAAACTTCATAATTTTCACGTAAAAGCTCTATTTCACACAAAATTTGGACAAGGTGATGATCAGGTCCCTTCAGACAAAACCCAAAAAATAATTTTGCTCCGGCATCCAAAATCTTGGATTTTGACTTTATTTGCTAATCATGGATGGGAAAAAGTGAAGCTTAAAATTTTTCAAATGGTAAGGTGTTTTGGCTTAAAAACTATTAGGAAAAGTGTCTCAACCTTGCAACCTTGAAAGGTTACTATTTTTCCTAGTTTTTTATCTTTTTGAATACCCTTTATCTTGGAGAATGGTCTAAAACTTTCAAAGTTTCCAAAAGAGCTAAAAATAGCGAGACTTACTATTTTTAGTAAGTCCTTCGATTGAGCTTGGATTGACCTGAAACTCTTCCCAGAAGGTGCAGAACAGCTAACTGAACATATTGGGTGAGTTTTGTCTCAAGATCATATCTGGATCGCGAGATATTAAAGTTTCTATTATTTGAAACTGCTGAAAAAAAGTTTTGAACTCAATTACCAGAATCGAAACTTCCCTAAACGCTTCAAAAATTGTCATAACTGGCATAGTGGGTTATAGGGTGATAGATCTCTTCACGAGATTTCCAACGCATCAAATGGTTCGTCAATCAAACACCTAGATCAAAAGTTATGGCTTCGAAAGTTGGACCTTCTATTTTTTGGGAAATGTAAAAACGTGTTGGACACATAAAAGAGCTATAAAGGGGAGAGTTAGACGTGTTGGTTTGTAGTTTGGCACATCACAAAGCATCTTTGATTGGAGATAATTTGGGTGCTACTTTATGGGTGGTTTTGGCTCATGGTTTTGTAATTGCTAGTAATGATTTACTATATTGCATCTCCTATATATCGAGAGCTGGAGATGGAGGTTGTGTGTAAGAATCTTATAGATGTCGAGTTATCTCCTGGATCTCTGGTTAGATATTCTCCTATAAAATCTTTCTCTGCAAGTATATTGTAATCTTCATGATTCCTAAATAATATATTGGGTGGCTTTGGAGTGTGGGGTTTTTTACGTATATCTTGTGTTGTGAGTTTTGTGTTTGCATTGGAAGTTGTTATTATCTTTCTGTTAATGTGCATCTTAATCTATAACTATAAAAGTAAAAATTTGCATAAGTCTTTCCTCAGTAGATCAGTGTAGGAAGCATTTCTGCATACCTTGCTTCCTTTCAGTTGGTATCAGAGCCTAATCACCTTTGGTTCTAGTTGTTGGGTAGAGGGTTTTTTTAGCTGATCTTCATTTGAGTGGGATCTTGTATAGAGGATTTTGAAATCTTTGTTGTAGGTAAGAGATGGCAAGCACATCTGGGAGGTTTGAGATAGAGAAGTTTAATGGGAGTAATTTTGAGTTGTGGAAACTCAAAATGGAGGACATGCTTGTAGATTAGGATTTATGGGAAGTTGTATCTAGTACAAAACCAATGGTAATGTCTCAAGAAGACTAGGATCTCAAAGATCGAAAAGCTAAGGGTTTGATAAGACTCTGTTTGGCTGATTCAGTGATTCTGAATATCCATGAAGAGAAGACTGCAATGGAACTTTGGAAGAAGGTTGGAGATGTTTATCAGGCTAAATTCCTGGTGAACAAGTTATTCCTATGAAATAAATTTTATTCTCTGAGGATGGAAGATGGAGGATCTGTCGCTGATCACCTGAATACATTCAATATGCTTGTTGCCTAGTTGACTTCTAATGGTGTGAAGATGGAGGAGGATGATCAATGAATGGCATTACTGTGTTCCTAACCAGATTCATGGGACCACCTTGTTATGGCCATTGGGAGTACCACTACCACCTTCAAGATGGATGAAGTGGTTTCTTCACTGTTGTCTAAAGAGATGCGAAGAAAGTCTTCTGAATCAGCTAAGGAGGCTCTTGTAGTTCATGGTAGATCTAAAGAGAAGGGAAAGAAAATGGATAAGAAGAAGGAAGAAAAAGGAAGATCCAAATCCCGTGGGAGATCTAAGTCTCCTAGAAAGTCCAAGGCCATGTGTTGGAACTGTGGCAAACCTGGGCACTTCCACAAGGTGTGCAAGGAGGAGAAAAAGAAAAAGAAGAACAATTATGATTCGGATTCTAATAAGTCCTCTTGGGATGAAGGAGAAGCATTTGTCACTACCTTGGCAACACATGCATCTGAGGATGTGTGGCTTATTGACTTTGGTGCATCTTTTCACATGACCTCGCATTGGGGTTGGTTTTCAAAGTATGAAGAATACGATGGTGGAAAGGTGTACTTGGGTGATGATTCTCACCTGGATATTGTTGGTCATGGAAGAGTCTTGATTCAATTCCCTGATAGATGAGTAAAGGGAATCAATGGTGTTCTGCATATCCCTGGTTTGACACGGAACCTTCTTTTTGTAAGTAAATTGAATGATGTGGGTGTGCAGGTTGTTTTCTCGAATGGAGGATGGAAGATGACTAGAGGATCTATGGTGTTGGCTAAGGGTGTTCAGATTGGCACTTTGTTTTAGCTTGATGCATGCGCAGTTTAGTGCAATAGTGCCTCTGTTTCGAAGAAGAGAGCTTCAGAGTCTTCCTCCTCACCATTGGAACTAGTAACGAAGAATATTGTTGCATCTACTTTCAATGGTCGTGTTTTCTGGGTACCTAAGGGTGCTCATTCTATGGAGATGAAACTTCCAGCTGAGAATACAATGTTATGGCACAAAAGGCTTGGTCACATTGGTGAAAAGGATTTAAAGACCCTGAAATCTTGTTGATGGTATGAATGACTGTAACCTTGAGTTTGATTTTTGTGAACATTGCATTTATGGAAAACAAAACCATGTTCAGTTTTATTCCAGTTCTCACAAATCTTCTGAGGTGTTAGATTTGATTCATTCTGATGTGTTTGGATCTATTAATGTTCCTTCGATTTCAAAATTTGTTTACTTTGTTTCATTCATTGACGATTATAGTAGGACATGGGTGTATTTCCTTAGAAGTAAATCTGAAGTCTTTAATAGATTCAAAGAGTTCAAAGCTCTTGTAGAGAATCAAAAGGATAGAAAGATTAGGTGTTTGAGGACTGACAATGGTGGTGAGTTATGTTCAACAGATTTTGACAAGTTTTGTAAAGAATAGGGGATTGAGAGGCACAAGACAACTTCGTATACCCCTCAACAGAATAGAGTTGCAGAGAGGATGAATAGAACATTGATGGAGAGGGCAAGGAGTATGCTAAGTGGAGCTAGTCTTGAACAAAAGTTCTAGGCTGAAGCTGTTGCTACCACTTGTTACCTGGTTAACAAGTCTCCTACATCAGCGCTCATTGATAAGACACCTATGGAGGTATGGTCTGGTAAAAAGCCTTCATTAAGACACATTTGAGTATTTGGTTGTGAGGCATATGCACATGTGCCTAAGGAGAAGAGGTCTAAGTTGGAGAACAAGGCTCTAAAGTGTATCTTCATCGGTTAGGGCATCGGTGTGAAAGGGTACAAGCTTTGGGATCTAGTAGCTGAGAGAGTTTTGTATAGAAAAAGTGTGATCTTTAGAGAGCTCAATCCTTCTTCTATTGTCTTACAGCCAAAGAAAGAAGAGAAGAAACATGTGGTTCAACTTCCTTCCACCCTTGAGAAAGTTGAACCAAAAACATATATTGGACTTGATAATGAGGAGATCTCTAGTAGCTCTAAAAGTTTAGAAGAAGATGAAGAACCTCAACCTCAACCTTTGAGGAAGTCCATGCGGATAAAGCAACAACCTGATATGTTTGGTTATTCATTGCATGATTTCAGTTGTATTTTTGCTTTGATTTCTAACACTGATCAGTCTAGAACTATGAAAGAGGCTATGGGTATGAAAGATGCAAGTTCCTGGAAGGAGGCCATGGAAGAGGAGATGACTTCTTTGGAAAAAAATAATACTTGGGACTTGGTGCCTTTGCCTGAAGGATGAAAACATGTTGGATGCAAATGGGTGTTCAAAAATAAATTCAGTGTAGATAGCAATGTTGAGAAATATAAGGCTAGATTGGTTGTGAAGGGGTATTCTCAGGTTCCAAGGGAATTGACTATGGTGAGATTTTCTCTCCCATTGCAAAGCTGACATCTATTCGGTTCTTGTTATCTCTTGCAGTAGCGTATGATCTAGAAGTGGAACAGATGAATGTAAAGACAACATTCCTTTATGGTGACTTGGAGGAGGAAATCTATATGTCACAACCAGAGCACTACGTGGTGAACGGTAAAGAAAATATGGTTTGTAAGTTGAAAAAGTCTTTATATGGTTTGAAACAGTCTCCTAGGATGTGGTACCAGAAGTTTAATGCCTTTGTGTTGAGTATTGGATTTGAGAGATCAAAATAAGATCATTGTGTTTACTATAAGTTTGACAATGATCGCATTCTCATTATTGCGTTGTATGTCGATGATATGTTACTCATTGGAAATGGTAAAAGTTTGATTTCTGATTTGAAGTCTTAGATGTCAGCACAGTTTGAGATGAAAAATCTAGGGACAACTCGGCACATTATGGGAATGGAAATCAGACGAGACAGAGCAAACATAAAACTTTGGTTATGCTAGAGTAAGTATGTTAACACTGTGTTGGAGAGATTCAGCACATGACAGATTGCAGACCTTTGATTGTTCCTGTTACAATGGGGACAAAGTTATCTGTTGAAGATTGTCCAAAGTCTCCTTCTGAGATAGAGGATATGAGCAGGGTTCCTTATGCTAGTGCAGTTGGCAGTTTGATGTATGCGATGGTCTACATAAGACTAGACATTGCCCAAGCAGTGGGAGTCCTTAGTTGATTTATGGCTAATCCTGGACGGGTACATTGGGATGCAGTGAAGAGAGTGTTCAGATATTTGCGGGGTACTTCTAAGTATTCCTTATGTTATCATGGTTATCCTACAGAACCTCGGCATTCACTTTGTATTCATGGATTTGTGGATTCAGATTGGGCAGGTGACATTGACAACAAGAGATCCACCAGTGCTTATGTGTTCACTATGTTTGGTGGTGCTATTAGTTGGATGAGTAAGTGGCAACCTGTGGTCACTTTCTCCACTACTAAATCTGAGTACATGGCATCAACTCATGCTTGTAAAGAAGCCATTTGGCTTAAGAGATTGTGTTCTGATGTTGGGTTTGATGCAGGGAAGATTACTATTTGTTGTGATAGTCAGAGTGCCATATGTTTGGTGAAGAATCCTACTTTCCATGCAAGGACTAAGCATATTGATGTCCAGTACCATTTTGTTCATGACATGGTAGAGGATGGGAAGGCAAACTTGGAAAAAGTTGAAACTTTGATGAATGTTGCAGATTCCTTGACAAAACCTGTGAGCACAGAGAAGTTCAGATGGTGTTCAGAGTCTATGGCCCTCACTGCCCCTAGCAATTAAATCATGGTGTTGATACTCCCTTTGCTCTTGCAAGGTGTTCGACAAGTGGGAGGATGTTAGGAAAGGTGTCTCAACCTTGCAACCTCGAAAGGTTACTATTTTTCCCAGTTTGGTCTCTTTGAATACCCTTTATCTTGGAGAATGGTCTAAAACTTTTGAAGTTTCCAAAAGAGCTAAAAATAGCGAGACTTACTATTTTTAGTAAGTCCTCCGATTGAGCTCAGATTGACCTGAAACTTTTCCCAGAAGGTGTGGAATAGCTAAGTGAACATATTGGGTGAATTTCGTCTCAAGATCATATTTGGATCGCGAGTTATTAAAGTTCTCAATTACTAAAATTGAAACTTCCCTAAATGCTTCAAAAATTGTCATAACTGACGTAGCAGATTATAGGGTGATAGATCTCTTCACGAGCTTTCCAATGCATTAAACAGTTCGTCAATTGGACACCCGGATCAAAAGTTTTGGCCTCCGAAAGTTGGACCTTCTATTTTTGGGAAATGTAAAAACGTGTTGGACACATAAAAGAGTTGTAAAGGGGAGAGTTACACGTGTTGGTGTGTGGTTTGGCACATCACAAGGCATCTTTGATTAGAGATAATTTGGGCACCACTTTATGGGTGGTTTTGGCTCATGGTTTTGTAATTACCAGTAACAGTTTAATGTATTACATCTCCTATATATCGAGAGCTGGAGATGGAAGTTGTGTGTAAGAATCTTATAGATGTCAAGTTATCTCCTAGATCTCTGGTTAGATATACTCCTATAAAAGCTTGCTCTGTAAGTATATTGTAATCTTCGTGATTCCTAATAAATATATTGGGTGGCTTTGGAGTGTGGGGTTTTTTACCTGAAAGGATTTTCCCCGCATATATCTTGTGTTGTGAGTTTTGTGTTTGCATTTGGAAGTTGTTATTATCTTTCAGTTAATGTGCATCTTAATCTATAACTGTAAAAATAAAAATTTGCATAAGTCTTTCCTCAGTAGATCAGTGTAGGAAGCGTTTCTGCATACCTTACTTCCTTTCAAAAACTAAGCATATTGTGTGAAATGAAGTTAGGATTAGGTCCATGAAAGAATTTTATACCAGCTTGCATTTATTTTCATATTTAATCATTTTTGTGATTCGGCAAGCTCAAGGGCATACACGGGAATGCACTAAAAGTTTCAAATTTTTCAAGTTCAAAATTTTAAGCAACAACAGGCCCTGATTGGGGACGAGGACTACAAAGGATGAAGCAAGGAATCTAGAATCTCAAGCATGGACTAGTGCTTAAATCCATGGGGCAATAGAGTCAGAGAGCATAGAGGACAAAGGAACCAGAGCAAGGCAAAAATAGGACAAAACAAGAAAGGAAACTAACAAAAACTCCTAATATGTACATGGCAGGAAAACCCTACCTCAAGTGACTTCAGGATGGTCATTCAAATCCATTAACAAGCTAGGAGAAGTAGCTACCCGTGCGAAATAATGCTTGATGAATGAGGAGCTCACACACAACCAACTGCCAACTCGTGACCACCATGATCAGAGTAATAAGAATGGCATCATATAAAAACTCCCTGGATATGATCAAATGCTCAAGAAGCCATTTTATACTTCTTGAATTGGATGACTCATATTGGTAATGCCCAGCATACGACTACCAGCATCTGCCTGTATAATCTCATGTGTAATATCAGAATGCACTTGATTTTGCAAGCAAGGAGAAATCAACCCCTAAATCAGACATCCCACACAAAAATCAAGAGATAAAAACCCTTCTTTGTATGTGGAAGTGAGTGCCCCAACATATTTCTGCATATAATCATTCCCTTCAATAGGCAGATTGATATCCCATTCCTGAAAATAACCATTTGAATCATTGGAAGACCAATCATCATCTATATGTGTCTCATGCAAAATTGGAAGTGAGTTAGACTGAAAATTTGAACTGCAAACATTATCACCCCAACTGGGACAATCTCCTCTTTCTCTGCAAGATTTGACTCAACAGTTTCATGACTCACCAAACCACACTCATTTACAATTTGCAAATCAGACATGATGACCTCTTCTCCACATAAAAATTCATCCTCAGATGCATTAAGGCACCAGTTCAGAATATAAACAGTATGAAGCTCATCACATTAGTCCATTTGATCACCTTGATCAAAACTATTGTGGTTGTTTATAACATCATCTTCTAAGTTTTGTTTCAAAATTTTGGAATCCAAATTTTCAAAATGAAAGGATTCAAATGTAAGATCATTCTTGATTTTTTTTGCAGCCATACCTCAGTATCATCTTGCTCAGGAAATGTGAAGACTTCATATTCATCTTGCATGCATTTCGGAGAAAGGATATCTAATACATCATCTTTGTGATGTGTATCCTCAAGTTGCTCTTCATCACTGGTAAAAGTGAATGATTCTATTTCTACAAAAGACAAGGATGACAAAACAACACTATTTGCATTACCCTCATTATAATTTGCATCATGAGAGGATGGTTCATTGTCTTCACCACTTGAGGAGCTTTTTGGAGCATTATTATCTTCTTCATAATGGAAATAATAAGCTTCAATTCTTCTATCTACATGAGGCTTAACTTCTACATTGCTTACCTCATCTCTACCAAAGTGCTTTGGATCAAAAACAGAGAAATTAAGAAATTTAGCAGGAGGCTCTGCATTTTGGAAACCTATAGGTTGAATACTTTGTTTGTGCAAGATAGATTTCTTCACAGGTTCACTACCCAAATTATTTATAACCTGATTTGCTTTCCATAACCCACTTAATATCAAATCATCTTCTATTTTTACAGCCTCTTGTTGTGCAACTTTAATGTCACAAACTTTACTTCGTTTCAAATCAAATTGAACATCAGAATGTAAAGAGGAAATAAAAGTACAAAGATGAAGTTGCTCACTTGGTTGAATGGAGGCAGGAATCTTTTTGAATAGCCTGTTGAACCTATCCACAAAATCCCTAATGGGTTCACCTTCTTGCTTTCGAATATTGAAAAATTGACACAGTAGAGCAGCTTCATCAATAGGACTCTTGTATCTTCCCAAGAACTTACTCTTCAATGAGTCCCACTCAGTGATGTATTTATCCTCCAAATAATGAAACCAATTTGTTGCTGGGCCAACAAGAGATTCAATAAATAATCTTACAAAAACATTTTCTTCACTTACCCCCAAAACACCGCATGCAACTCTAAATGCTAGAATGTGATTTTCTGCATCTTGATTATTTTCTCCACTGAACTTTGGAAAGTGCTTTCTTGATCCTTCAGGCAATGGTGAATATTGTGGCAAAGAAAGAGGTCCAAAGTGATTTCCCCATGACTGGGAAACAATCAATGCCATACTACAAATTTGAAAAATAAATCAGTAGGAGTCTTTGCTGGAATGGAATGCTTCTGGATATGTTCCACTTCATAGAGCCGCCAGCCTTTGTCCTTGGGGAGGCACCTTTAAATTTTTGGAAAAATGAGAGCACCGTTCTTCAATTTTGAATCCCGAACAGAGTTGCCAAAAATCTATTGGTTAACAAATTTGTCACTTTGGTTTATACTCCTTTGCCCACATCAATGACAAAAGAACCAACAATTGAGTCACTTGTAATGATAGTTGCAAGTGCTCTCTGCTTATTTTACAAGGCGGAGCTACCTTTGAATAATGTTCAATGAATGAAAACACATGGTATACTTTTCACCAGAAAGCAGAAGAGGAAATGCTAGCACCTACCCATAGCAATGAAATAGGTGCGAGAGATTAGTTCAAAATGAAGTGAATGCAAATAAATGATGCAAAGTCCATTTACCCAACACCCACAAATGAGAAACAAGAAAAGAATGGACATCAAATTCTCTTCAACAAATGAGTTAACCTGAATTCAAAGCTTCAGAAATAACCACATACACAGTCTGATATAACATGAAAATATTGAAGAATAATCACAAAGAAACATAGTTCGTTTGCAATCAAAAGAAAATATTAGTAAGCACACATACTCAGAAATATCTTCTTTATTCCTTCAATGCCAATAAGTGAGTTCAAATCCCCAACATTTATGTACAATAAAACTATGTTGAAAATAAAATTGCTCCCCTGGCTCCCCTGTTCCTGAACAACCAGAAAAAGATCCCTCAACAATGAGAAAAATGAAATTTATAATTTAGCCCCGATGAGACTCTTCGATTTCCCATAACTACTTTGTAATTGTTTCTGGCAATTGCGTATTTCAAATTCCAATTCTTCATCCTCCTTTTCGTATAACCATGTCTTGATAGCTTTTCGTATCCCTCTTCCCGTGGAGTAACTATTTCTTTAAAACAATGGTAAATAAAAGAATCTCTTTTCGTTCATAATTGCCTTTTTGGAAAAATAGGTTACCACAAAGAGACTCTCCTTTTTCCTTTTTCATTCCTTCAAAAGCTTACTCCCGCAAAATAGTTCACAAATTCACTTTTAAGAGTAACCTGGAAATTAACATTTAAAGAGATCCTTTGTTGAAAAGACAATAAGCTCTCGGATGATCGGCCTAGCTGTATATGCTTATACACTTAGCAATTCAATCCTTTGTTCTTCAGATTGACTCGAACATTCCTTTGTCATATATTAAATTATCACATTGTATCTCTGCTAGTATGTCAAGATACTCTTCCAGTAAGGAATTCATCACATATTCAACCTGCATTGTTAATTTCTGCATCTGCTTGGGCATTGTACCCCATCACTAGCTAGGGAATAGAGTGTTTGAGCTACCAGACTGTTAATCCAAGTGGTCCTAGTAAAATCACGGTGAAGATAAGGGCACCATTCCACATGCCCTACTACCTATGCATATTATCTTTTATTCAATATTATTGGCTACAGTTCTAGTTTGAAAGCTCCCATTTTGGCACAACTCAGAGAATGCTGGAAAGATGTATGACCATCTCAATACATATAAGTCTGAAGCTTCCAGTTTATTTCTTCCACCTACATTAAAATGTTCAATCATGCCACTCAACATAGATGAAGGTTCTTTGCTATAGGACTTCTTCCTATTAGAGGATATTCCTAAATTTTGGGTGTAAGTTTCCATTATATCCCTATAAAAGAAAAAGCATCTGTGTCATTTGAACCCTGAGCGACACATTTTTTACTAGCATTCAGCAATGGGCTCTGTACGAGACTCGAGGAGGAACTTGCAATCCTCACTTGCCAAAATATTCTCTATAAATTTATGATGATAAAGAAGGCCGATTGTCGTTTTTGTGCTCCCCAAGTGCAAGGCTTCATGAATGTGCACTCGTAATGATTGCTTGAACAAAATAGTTCCATCTAGGCTCACTTTGTTGTCTTTAGTTGTGCCTGAGTGGAGAAATAATGTATGACATTAGTAGTATTTCCTCTCCATAAAGCAATGGCACCTTCATCTTTGATTGTTTGGCCAAACAATCTCTGACGCCTTTGTATGGTTAAGAGAGCCAACAAGACTTCATCATTTCATCCTGAGTCTTTCTCGAAATGATATCATTGAAACTTTAAATATAAAGTTATTTGCCCAATTTACTATCCATTCTCTTTTGGCTCAACTGTGCACCTTTAGTAGCTATTTTTATCTATATGAACCTCATTTCATTACTGCAAGTGTTTGATAAAGTAGCTGGCTTGAAAGGTGTTGTTCTCAAAATCAGCTACGCTCATTTTTGTAGACAACCCCCATGAAACTTGTCTGTTTCATGATCTACACTCTAAGGTCACAAATCGAGACGAGATTATCTTGATCCCATGCGAAGTTGTTTGACATTCTAAACTAGTTTGCGACATCTCCTCGAATCAGTTTCTCGATATTCGCGAAGATCGTTTAAGTCTTAAACTAATAAAGATGTCAATTTTGGTCATTTTCTAAGTGTTAGTAAATTTTTGAGTCTTCACATGTAAAGTCGGCCAAATTCACGGCTTTTACATGTCTTTTTGTTTATGTGTAATGTTGGCAGTTTCTGCCACTTTTACATAGTTTTTCTTCTTCCACATGCTTGAGCGACACTTTTCGCCGCCATTGCATGTTTTCTTAAAAAGGGTTTTAACATTTGCAAGATCAGCGGTTTTTGCCTCTTTTGCATTCTTTGTGAAATGTGTTGGAACACCCGAAATAGCCGCCCAAGCAAGATCTCCAGGATCTTGAACTTTGAGTGTCATTAATAGCCACTCGTGTCACTCATTAAAAGCGTGATTTCGAGTTTTTAAATGTCTTTTGATAGTTTCTTTTGTCATTTTCATTTCCCGTCTCCCTAGCTATCCACTGGACTCCTCTCACACTATTTGATCGCGCCATTTTAGGATTCTAGTGAATTCGCCACTGACGAACTTAGGGTTTCCACCGTTTGGACAGGTAAGTCTTTTACCTGCTTTCATTTTCTTTCCTAGGGTTTTCATCAGTATAATGATTTGAATGGCTTTACTTTGTTTAACTTTTGTTATAAGCTTTTGTTGAATGATTGTTTTCCTGATTGTTATGGTCATTTTTTGTTTAATCTTGGTTCATTTTTCGCGTCGGATATGTCTTCCAATAGGTCAGTCTACGTGCCCTAAGTCTTATACTAGTATGAATGTTGGCAATTTGGCCGCTCAAGCCCTTTTTACACTTACCAAAAGGCAAGGTGTATGGGCGGCCAAATTCACCGCCCTTACATGAAAACTTTGTAACTCTTACTACGTGCAGTGTCGGTGGAATCCGCGGTCCTTACATTACCTTGCAACCTTTGTGTTATGCATCATTGGCAATTTCTGCCGTTCGAACATCACCTTCAACCTTGCAACCCTATCTTACATGCAAAGTTGGCGATATTCGCCGCTTATGTGCTTTCATCGTTTATTACTACATGTAGTGGCGGTGAATTTTGCCGCCTATGTAAAAACCCAAAATCCCTCATATGCAAGGGTGGCCAATTTTGCCGCCCATGCAAACACTCTCCCAAATTTTCCTAACTTTGGGAAATTTTCAGTTTTGATCTTCCAAGCTAGCTTTCCTCCGAATTTTGGCCTGCTCGCACTATAGCCCTTTTCAAGTGCGTCTCCATAGTCGTGATCATCAACATGCAATTTCCCAAAATTACCAGTATTTCCCCTAACTACAAGATCATGACTTTTTGTTACGGTTTCTCCTGCAACGCTATTGAGGTCATCACGTCATCCGAAGGAGTCTATCTTTCAAATGATTGGCCCATCTCCTAAGAAGGCCAAAGTAATGAAGCACAAGATAGCAAGGGTCTGATAATAGGACCATGTACATGACAATAAAGAAGGATGTTGGAAGCCATTACTCATGGAGACAGGTGATTCAATTCATAGTCATGACAATGAGAATGATGTGTTGTGCCACTTGTAGTCAAGGAGAAGCAGTTGTGTTTATAGATGAGCAATCATGTAAGGATAGTGCAATAGACATTGGAGAGTGAATAGTAGTGACAATGGAAGTGGCACACAAAGATGCTGAGTCATCAAACCTAGCAAATTACTCTTGAATTGGGTTCATGGACCAATCATCATGAAGATGTGTGCAGATTATAGGGAATGGGAGTTAATGAAAGCCGTCATGCCTTAGAATATTTTTGTAGTTTCATATGTACTTTTCATTTAGTTTTAGACACTTTTACATTTACTTTTCTCATATGTAATTACATGTAAAAACATAGGAAGTCCCAAGTCAATAAGGACTCCTATTTTTGAATAAGTCAAAGTAGTTAGGTTTTTCCTAAATTTTCTCAAGGCCTCTCCCTATAAATAAAGAGGGCCTCTATTGTAAATATTATCTTTAATCTTAGGCAACAAAGTGCTACCCAAATTGAGACTCAACTTTAAGACTTTGTGTTCAAATTGTATGATCAATTCCAATCAATAAAGAAGGCAAGTTTTGATATCAAACTTTGTGTTGAATCAAATTTGTATGAGTGAGGATGTACATATGGCATTTTTGTTGATTTCTCTTGTTGATTGATCGGATAAAGTGATGCTTAGTTATTACAATTGGAGGACGTTCAAGATAAGTTATATAAACTTTGTGTTATATTATTTCCTTGAATCTATGTGTGTTGAAAGTGTTTCTTGGTGAAGGATTATAAAGACTTTGAGCTTGTAGTTGTTCACTTTGTATATGAATCGTGTTGAGAACTTGTAGACTTTGTACTATGATTTTCAATCACATTCGCGTGAATCAGTGGTGTTGTTAGTTGACAGACTTTGTGCTTCAACTGGTGATACAGTTACTTTTAAAATCTTTCTGGGGATAATTTGAAGACTTTGTACTTAAGATTATTCACTTGGTTCGTGAATCTTTTTGTGAAGTAAGTTGAAAGACTTTGTGCTTCAACTTACAAGAATATTGTTGATTATTGTTTAAGTGTAGAAGCATTATTGAATATTACTGTGAAACATTGTAAACATCTTTTCTGAAAGAAGAGAAAAGGATGAATGTAACACACCCCCAAAGCTAGTATTTAATGTAAATAAGTTTGTAATAGTTAAAAGGGAACCTCCCCTTGTTGAGAGGAGAGATTTATCTCATCATACTACGGTTGATATAACCATTTTGCCTTCAGTTAGTTGAAGACAAAATATTCTACCAACAAAAGGTTATGCAAAATGTTCTAATGTTCTCCCAGGAGATCTATCAAATACTTCTCTATCAGGCCTCTCTATAAGCACTTGCCAACTTTCTATACTCCATTCGCATGGTAGTATATAGTCTTGATCTGGAGCTCATCACTTAAGTATTTGCAAACATACATGCACTCATAATTCCACACTGTGCCAAGTCATGGGATTTGGTTTTACACCCGCTGATTGCATTTGCTTTATAGTTTCTATATCACATTCATGTTGTGTATATCCTGCAATCATGGTATGCTATGAGATTACTCTATTGAAGTATTTTGCCAAACATTTTATGTGTCTTTGTCTATCCTTCCACATCTACGTACATGTTATGAGAGCATTTCAAACTGCAATATCTAACAAAAATCCTCCTTCTACTATGCTTGATTGATGTCTACACTTTTATTCTAAACCTTCCTCTTGAGCACTGGCTGGGAGGATGATGGCAACAACATATGAGTCTGGGGTTTATGTCTACCAGCTGTGTTTCATAAGGCCCCGTTTCTTTGGAGCATTTGGTTTAAGCCGCATAAGGAGAACACTGGCAATCATTGTGTAGTTTGGTTATCTAATAAAACAAATGCCACGTTAGAAGGGCAGCAATACTATAAATATAAAATCCACACTGGCACATGTAAAAAAGCTTCGATAGAAACTCCAGATTCAAGCTTCTTTTATGAGAAAGGGATCAAAATCAATCTCCATTCTAAAGCATTTTAGAAATGATATGGCTGCTTTAATACTGCAATTCACTCGAACACTCCAACCATAATATTTGACGATAACTCCTACTAGGTACGGCTTGAAGTAGCTTCATTATCGAGTGGTCAGAGGTTTTAATAACTTTAGAACCTTGGAGTCAGGAGTTCGTGAGTTCTAAAAACTCCTGACTCCCCGACTTAATGACTTAGGTGAGCGGGCATTTTTGGAGTTGTAAAACTTTTCAAAGCCCTGACAAAAGGGAGTCCCTCCTAAAGTTAATAAAGTCACCAAAGCACTTTTAATAGAATATTTTATTCTTCAAACCATGTGACTTTATAACAATAATGTATTCATCTAACTTTAATAAACTTTGGGAAAATATAAATGATCCGCCAAAATTTATCCCATGAATAAACTTGGGACCTCCGGACAGAAAATTTCATAATTTTCACATAAAAGCTTTGTTTCACGCAAAATTTAGCAAGGATGATGATCAGGCTCCTTCGGAAAAAACCCAGAAAACATTTTTTCTCCAGCATCCAAAATCTTAGATTTTGACTTTATTTGCGAATCATGGACAGGAAAAAGTGAAGCTTAAAATTTTGCAACCGGTAAGGTGTTTTGGCTTAAAAACTGGGCATATTGTGTGAAATGAAGTTAGGATTAGGCCCATGAAAGGATTTTATACCAGCTTGCATTTATTTTCAGATTTAATCATTTTTTGTGATTCGGTAGGCTCAAGGGCATATACGGGAATGCACTGAAAGTTTGAAATTTTTCAAGTTCAAAATTTCGGGCAACATGATGGTAGCCTGCTACCACCAATGACTGGGACACTTAGCGCACAAAATGAGACCTCCTCTAGCATTTACCCACCCACCTTGATGCGTTGGTGCAGTTGGTTCAACCCCCATGAGCTATGGAATGCAAAATGTCACTCCTAGCACATTTCCACTGCATGAAACTGAAGCATTTTGAAAGAATGTATTTGATTTTGACACCGTCAAATGAAATGGAGTTGACTAAAACTGAGAGGTTATTATGGATGGACCCCACATGCACCTGTAGGTCCAAATGGAATGTTCCTAGCTTGCATGAATTCTGAGAACTGCTCCATCATAGTTTGGCAGTTGTTTGGTCTTAGGGATCTTAAGGGACTTTGCTGGTAGCCTACTGCAGTGAATGATTGGGACACTTGGTGCATGAAACGAGACCTCCCTTAGCATTTACCCGCCCACCCCGAGGTGTTGGCACAGACAGTTCGGCCCCACAATGAGTAAAAGAAAAAATATGGCACATGGCAAGGTTGTGCTGCATGAAACTAAAGCATTTTGTAAGAATGCATATGATTTCAGTACGGTCAAACGGATTTGAGTTGACCAAAACTGAGAGAGGATAGTCACAATTGTATTATTCAAGAAATAACATCCAATATAATTAGTGTCTTTCACAAAGTATCTTAATCTACAAACCAACAACATACAACCTCATAACTAAGTCTTCTACACCTTCAGGTCCTACTAGTATCAGCTACCATCAATCTATTCCATCCATACACGTAATTAGATATAGGCATTCTCATAGAGTACCAATTTTTTAATTGCCACATAGAATACCAATTGATAGTCACAACCAAAAACATGATTGTATCATGATTTCAACATATCACATATTATATTGAACACGACTTCTCCACATGAATAATCACCACATAATTTTTCATTGCCACTCACGCTTGGTCAAAGCTTGTTGACCATCTAACCTAAACTGTGTTCTTATCTTCTTGCACTACAATTCTAGTTGTTTGTTGTACCTTTGAGCATACTTTAGAACATTAACATACTCCTATTTGTCATTGCATATACTTGAACAATGCTACGTGTGCACTTGCACTATAAAACATGCTCTAATAACTTAAACAAATATGTGGCAATGAGTTCTCCTCCAAATGACTTGTAGTTGCAACCATAGCAACAATAAACTTAGATAAGTCTCCATGCTAAACCATAACATTTGAAACTCACCACAACTTACCATGCATCACCATAACTAATCTGTGATCAAACACTATCAACATGAGTTAGAACAAGTTGATATTTTTCTCTCACCCAAGAAATCTTTGCAAGTAAATAGCACAACAAAGTTCCAATAGGTTGATTGAATTAAATGATATAAGCATAAATTAGGCTAGGTCAATAATTAATAGTTGTAGGGATTTAATAATTGAAACATTAAACATTGATACTCAAGGCATTGTGATGATGAATAAATATGTTTTTGCATTCAATTATGTCTATATTGGTACTATAAATGGTTCCTCTCTATCTATACTCTACCTCAAAATTAGAACAATTGGTCAACTCTACAAGCACAAATATGTCTTGTAGCCAGCATATCTGATATGGTACAATAAACAATCTTGTTTCTCAATTCACTTGATTCTTTGTGCCTCATAGAATGTCAAATACCGATCATGTTTCAAAACACCTAGGAAAGATCATGGGATCACAAGGGTTGTGTTATCCTAGGTGGACTCCTTAATAGGACCAATTTTATGGTCATGGAAATAATTGAGGACAAGAATCCTCAATGATACATATGTTCTAGAATGATGTGATGCAGAAATAAATTATTTTTAGGTGCTCTAATTGAAGTATTTTTACCATGCTCTTCCTTAAATGTGAATGATTTTCAATTATTTCCAAATATGAGTGGATGATAAAATGAATGTAATTGAATACCTTTAAATACAAGTACATAGAAATAAATCACATCAAATGTGTACCAAGTCGGGTCATGGCAAGAAATAAATGGGTAGGATTCAACCAAAACTTAAATTAGGAAGTGGTAATATCAAAGTAGATAATGATATTGATCAGGTCATGGCAAGAAATAAATGGGTAGGATTCAACCAAAACTTAAATTAGGAAGTGGTAATATCAAAGTAGATAATGATATTGATCCCATGCTTGGAGGATTGACCCTAAACATGGAAGTGGTAATATCAAAGTAGATAATGAATGTCTTGATTTAGGTGGTAATAATGGCCATAATAAATGTTAGATATGTGGGAATGTGTATGGATATGGCTAAGGTAGAGCCAACTATAGAAAATATGTAAATGGGGATGAATAACGACATGGGAAAGTGAACTAAACTTTACACAAGATTACACCATTTGTCAATATGTAAGTGTATTAAATCATTCCATCAAAATGGACCCAAAACTATATAAGAATGGACATGGGGTGACCATTACAAATATAAATACCTATAAAAAATAATTAAATAGAAAAGTAAAACCTATAATATTTAGCCGATAGGCTTATATGTGGGACATTTTTGTTCCCGGAAAAGTGTCTCACGTAGGGAAATTGTCAGCCTTTCGCCCGGAAAACCTTCGTCATTCGTTCTTTTGTTTTTGCGGTGTACGGTCATTTTCGCCGTTCGTTCTTTTGTTTTTCTTACCTGACTCATGAAATGGTCGATCATTTCAAGCGAGAGCAGGGGACACCCTTCGTATTGCTTGGGATAGTCCATTACTGTCATGTCAAACGAAGACAGGATCTCTATGAGCTGGCTTTGTTTCTCCCCTTCTCTAAAATTAGATGCTACTGCAACTGATGCTTGGCGATTAAGTTCCTGCAACTTCTTGGGTTTCTCAGTCCATTAGGTTATAGTTGCCCTTCAGATTAATGAATCTTTTTTTGGAAACCCCTTGTGTCATGTTAACAGTTATGTTTTTCTTCTTGACATAGGAATACAATTTTTTTCCATGATGGCCTGTGTAGAAAGTGTGTGCAGAAGTTAGGGCATTTCTGGAAATTCCTAGTTCTGGGTTTCTAATGCCCAGGTATGCCTTCATATGGTAGATCAGAAATATATTTTGATTCGTCCGCCTCTTTCATATTTGAGATCCAACACAATTCTAGTTTATCATTATTGATAGATGTTTTTTTACAAGATTCATTTTCAACGTCATGTTATTATGTTTCAGTGTAAAATCCGATTATGGTTTAAGAAGCAGAATTTTTATTCGACTCACAACAGATAGTATAACTGTCAGGTTTCCTACAAAACAAAATATAGGTAAAAAGAGACAGAAGTTGCAACATTTGTATGTGTAAATGTGAGGAAATATGTAGTTGGTTTCTTTGTTGGCCATGTTAGGGCCTTCACTTTTGTTTGTAATTTGTAATGAAAACATTCATGTATGGAGGTATATCTCCATTTTGTGTAAATCTTTTTCATAGTTAATACATATGGGTGCTCTACCACCTTTTCCTCTTTAAATAAACATTTGTATGTGCAAATGTGAGGAAATAAATCATTACAACCTAAAACCTCAAAATATTTTACACTATGATTTAGATAATTAACAAAAGCTCAAAATGGAAAAGCTCGAGAGAGGTAGAAGTGCTTTGCTATATCACATGTAATGTCAAATTATTTCTCTGATGTTGATCTTCTAATGTGTGGTGACACACAAATTAGAATCCAGATCTGATGATGGAACACTTATTAGGTGACAAAAGTGACCTGATAGAGAAGATTCAGACTCTTTGGACTATGCTCAACCCTGTGCCTTGATTTTGGTTGTAGACATGCCACTTGGTCCAATTTTGTTTGCGCAGCTCTATCTTCTGTCACTCTTGATTTGTGGAATTTCTTCACTTACTCCTCTACACCTATTTGTGAAACTATTGTCGTACTAACAACTATGAAGGGGCAAGTATGAAGGGGCTTGCTTAGAGGTAAAAGGTTGATGGCATTGTCTTGTCTTATGAATAAGGAAGAAATACAAGTTTGAAGCCACACTATGCATGCTATGCAAAATTCGTCATTCAATGCTGGAAAATCAAATGATCTAGTGTATTTTCTATATATGGATTTTTATATTTTTTGATAACACTTGATGATATGAATGATCTAGGAGATGCCTATAAAAACAAGTTTTTTGTCACTCAATTTTAGGTATTAAGCATGAGTACTGATGGGATATTAACTATATTGTGAAAAAGAAAGTTTTGGATTGGGAAAATTAGAATTTGAAATAGGTGGATTAAGTTGCATCATTTGGTCTAGTTCAAAACTATGCCACACAATGCTATATAGTTTTAGAATTGAGGAAATTCTATGAATAGTGAATGGTCTAATCTAGAAGGAAAACACCTATGGTAATTGGCTAGAGGTTTTAGGGAGGATAGCTTGTTAGAGCACCAAATAGGTCAAATAAGGGACTAAGAAAATGTGTGTATGACATATGTGTGAAGTACTGTAAGTTGAATAAGTAAATGTGTATGGTATGCACTTTTATTCCTTATATTCTACGAGAAGTTTGGTGTGCATATGAATCTACACAAGCCATTCATGGAAAAATAAAATATGGTATAAATAAAATAAGCAAGCACACCAAGGATATGGAATTGGGCAATGATTTGAGATCTTTGTTAACCTACAAAGAAATAATATAATCTACCACACTTGCTATAAAATCATTGTACTTATACATGCATAAATAACTATCAAATAAAAAATCCGTAACGTATAAATGGATGTACAAGAAAATAGTAGTAATTGTGTCAAAAAGTGGTGTAAATGGAATCATGATTAGTAGGGAAATTGTAAAGTTGTGATCAAGTTGGCTTTCACAATGTACATATAAGTATGAAGCCATGTAAAATATGATTGTACATGGAATCATGATGCATAAGTTAATCATGGATTTCTGACCAATTTGACCACACAAATGCATAAAAGCATGAATCCATCTAAAAGTTGAGACAAAATAGAATCATGATACATAAGGAAACCATAGAGTTGTGACCAAGTTGTCCCCTATGACATATGTAATCATGTAGCAAGTAAAAGGAGACAAAATAAAATCATTCAATGTATTTTAAAGTCATGCAGTAGTGACAAACTTGGCACCCAAACATATGCAAGCATGAAAATATGTAAATATGAGAATGATGTTATATTGCCCCCTCAAATTGAGTGCATAACAATGTTGTGGATTTAGTTTGTGGTAAGAAGAGATAAAATAGAGTATTAGATCGGATAGGTATGGCATTGTAGTATCCCTATCTGTGATTTATATGATTTGATCATTAAATCTCATGATATGCACACATATTGGTTTTCTCCACTATTGCCCCCATGAATAAGTGCAAATATGTAATAGAGTATGGATGACAATATTCCAAATATGATTGTGTAAAAGCAATGTAATAACTATTGAGTAAGATATGATCTTGAAAGAATGACATAAATGAGTATGGAATGAGATACTTATAGCATGTGTTTTTCTCACACTCCCTTTAAGCAATCCATGCTCCTATAGATGGATTCCTTTAGTTTCCTTTAGTTGACATACTCTTTGTGCCTTGGATCTTCCTTGTGATTCATAGGGTTTCCTTCTTCATGTCCCAAATCATTTTAGTGTTTTTTACAACTTAATGTTTGAATCGTAATTTGGATGGCATTAGTGAATCCTTTCTTCGGCTTAAAGTGCTTTAGTTTCATTCACAACTACCTTTGGTGACTTCAATTTCATTAACCCACCCTTTCAAAAAAGCATTCAGTTTCAAATTCAACAAGTTCAATAGATTTCATGTTCCCAAGCCTCCCACTTGTTTGGGTTCCTTTTCTTCTTTCCAATTGGCTTCATTTCCTTTGACATCCTTTTTGTGATTTAATAGAAAAATATTCTCACGGGCTATTCATTTCAAATTAGATGACACAAATGGTTCCCTTTGAAGTATTATATTTGTAGTAGGCCACAATTCCTTTTGTTGCTTCTCGTTTCAAGCGTTTTCTCAACCTTTTCATACTAGAATCGTTTGAGATGTGCCAACCATGGATCTTTGCTGGTATCTAATGGTGTGGATCTCCTCGCATCACTCCCTTTTTATGCTACTATTCCTAAGTCCATGTTGGGTTTGGCCCTATTTTGTACCTTTTTCTCTTCAAGAAATTTTAAAGTTTCTACCACATTGGCACCCCTATTGTTGTGTTGGTCACTAGTGTTGAGCATTATCCAATGGTCTGAAGCTTCTCTATCTATTCTTTATATAATAAAACTTGGTCTCTCTTTATAAGATCTTTGTGTGGGAAGCTACCTCCCCTCTAGGTCAAATGGTATCATTCTAGGTGGCTTAATTTTCTCCATGTTGAGAATGTGCCTCCATCACTCTAATTTCCCATCATTGGAGCAACCATCAAATATTCATCATGGGTGACTAAGATTTCATCTCTACTATATACTATACACTCCCTTCACTAGAATGTTACAAATGGTGCTTGCACTCGATAAAGTTCATCATGGCTCCAAATGGTAGTAACCAAATTCCCAACTATCTATGTGTGTTCATTCTCAATTTCTGATTTTGTATTAGTTGAAGATTATTAGGTAAATGGTGTGGTCCTTCTAACATTTGTCACATCCTCTCTTCTAGTTCTTTATTCTTTATAAATTCTTTTGGGTTCCCTTGGTTGCAAAAGCACAAGGATTGAATTTGTTGTTGTATAAATATGGGCATTGTCTCAATATAAATATCTTTTGGATTTTGATGAATACAAGTGCTTCTTTCAAGTTTCTTTTGTCATAAATTCTTTTAGAGGGTGATTTTTTAGGTTTATATGAATGCCCACTAGCCATAGATGTTAGTTAATGATGTTCTATTCTTAGGAGGGCTTGTATAAAATAAGTTAAGGTAGTTCCACTAGAAGAGTCTATATTTGCATGGATGAGGATTGGTTGACTATGTAAAAGAAAGCTAACTAATCACCCTTTTTGGCACTCCATCATTTAATTCTTTATTCTTTATTTATAATAATTTAACCAAAATGACTTCGAATTAATTATTTTATTTTAATTATTTATTCTTTATTTATAAGAATTTAACTAAATATGACTTCTAATTTAAATATAAAAAGAAAACTTATTTATTAAAAAACCATGAGAGGAAATTATTTTATTGAACCTAAAAATATATCCAAACTATCATCAAAACAAAAGACAATTGCTAACCATAACATTCTCACTTAGCTAACCACACTAAAAAAGACAATTGCTCTAAAGTTGCTCAAATTTCATGTCAAAGATATTGTATGGGATGGTGTACATGCACTCCTAGCTCTATGAAATGCAATGCAAGCCCTCTCATTTGAATCTGCACATCACACATTTGGAAATTTGCACAACATTAGTGAACACTCTAAAATGATATGTTTAGATTGCTTTTGAGATCATATCTTCTGCACATTATCCCATTTAATATGTTCTACTTGAGCTTCACACAAAAGCATTTATTCTACCAGCCAGTCTTATACCCTACCATTGAATTCTTTCTTTCCTCTTCCCTTCAAAATTTTACTCTAGAGAAGTGTTGGCTTGAAGATCACAGTTTAAATGCAGACAAGCACAAATGAAGTAAGAAAGGAAGGCCTGGAACATTCATTCAGACAATAATAGTATTGTTCTTATTTGAATTCATAAGTAAAAATGCCTCAAGAAGCTAACAAAACTCAAAAGAGACTAAAAATGTGGGTCCAGTCATGTCTTGATGCACCAAAACATACCATTGATTAAGTTGCAGTAAACTAGGGAAGTGTGGAATTTTAAACAACCACAACAATATTGAAAGAACTTAATGGTCTCCAAAATTGAAGTTAACAAACTAAAGCAATTCAAACATTGTGATTAACTACGTTAAAATACAGATTTATCTGGACCAAAGAACAACTTTGTACATATAGGGAAAGAACCACAGTAAAATACAGACTTACCTGGGGAGTGCGTTTGCCAGGAGGCTCAGCGCGCTGAGCAGGGGAGGAAAGGATTTTCACACAATAATGAATCTTTTTATTTCTATTAAAGCGTACCCATTTCATTATAACGTGGCCCAAAAGGAGGTAGATGTACAAAAGGTGGAAAATGTAGTTTTTAATTGGGGAAGTGAAGTTGATGCCAAATGATTTCATAGATTTGTATTGAGCAAACTCATAAAAGTGTCCATTGATGTTAGGGCTAGATTTATGGATTTAGCTATAATTGATTCCAAATGGACATTCAATGGGCCTAACATATGCAGAAATACTATATAAGTTGAATTTTTTTTTTTAGTTTTGCTCATAGTTTTTTTATTTCCAATCATCAAGGGGATAGGTTCTTAGTAGGTAATGATATATATCAGATCACAAAGGGATATGTTGTTAGCTTGAAATGCATCATTTTGGGTCGTATTTTAAGATGTAACTAAGCTAGGATGTATTGCACACATTCATATTGAGGAAGCCTGCATGATAAATTTTTTAAATGTAAATGGTATTTTATTATGTTTGAATTTATTGACTTGGTTAAGTTTATTATATAAAATAATTTATTAAATGGAAAAATATTAGAAGTGCTTAATTTATTTTAGTTGTATCTAATCAATCAAAATGTTCTCTCTTTTTTTTGTTTTAGAGTTTTTAAATTTTATTTTTCTTAGATTTTAAAATACAAACTCAAACACCTACTTTGCTTACAAATTATGTGGAGAATACTTGATTATCTAGCCAAGTGAATATTATTTTCACATATGAAGGCATGGATTTCTTATTGTTTTTTTAAAAGCAAAGAGCAGCGACAACTGGTGGTTCCCATTTGTACTTTGACAAGAAAACTCTATTGGAAGTGTATAATTTATTTCAGTTGTGTAGTTAATCAAAATGTTCTATTTTTTTTGTTTCAGAGTTTTTTAAATTTTATTTTTCTTATATTTTAAACATTTTTCTTATATTTTAAACTACAAACTCAACCACCTGCTTTACTTACTTCCAAATTATACGGAGAATATTTGATTTGATTATCTGGCCAAGTGAATATTATTTTCACATATGAACACACTTTCTATAGAAGACATTCTTCTTTGATTGACTATAAAAGCATGGTTTTCTTATTTAATGTTCCCATAAATTGATCTCTTCAAAGTTGAATTAGCTCTATAGTATTAAACCTCCGAAGAATAGTGATTTCACTATACAATTAAAGTTTCAAGAATGTTTTCCACTATTTGACAAACATGGGGCTAAGAATCTACTCCAAGACATGTACAAATGCCCTCCTCTTAAAGTTATAGGTACAAAAGAATAATAGTAACAAAAAATTAAACAAAAGAAACACATAAATACTAATAAACCATAATGAAAACCAACAATTATACTGAAAGATGTGCTAATATTTAGTATTTATAACTTAAATATATTTATTTTATATATAATATATAGTCTCTAATATAATTGTATTTAATCTTGTATAGTATATTTTTGAGTGATTGTGCTGTCGTCTCTTATTTATTTGTGCTGTCGTCTCTTATTTATTAAATGATCAGTATTATAAGATGGTCAATATGTAATGTTAATAGTTAAGCAATTGGTAATATTAAAAATGTTTTTAGGAAAAAAAAAACTAAATGATCCATATTTTTTGCATCCTTCTATGCTTGATGTGGTTACTAACACCAAGCATTGTGTTTCTTTATTGATATAGTCTACATACTTTGTCACACCACCATGGAGAAATCACTACAACTTCAAATACATTTTATTGCATTAAAAAATATGAAAATATCTCTACCTTATGTAATCATCTAAAAAACAAATATGAAAATATCTCTACCTTATGTAATCGTCCACAACATCATACTAATGTTTTATCCTTCAATACACCTGCTTGATACTACCCTAAAAATACTATAATACAAGAGAATGCTTATGTTAGTGATGAAAACCCAAATTCTATAAACCTTGTATTACTCATAACATTTATGATAAATACTATATATTCTAAATGTAAATTAAAAATACTTCTTATACATTGCAAAAAGTAAAACACCATTTTCATTGTCTCATATTACAATATATAAGTATGAAATTTTATTTGTATATTTCATTCCACGTACAACTACTAGTATAACTATGTATCAACATTAATTAACCTCATAAATCATCACAAATGAGGGAAGTATCAATAGAATAATCACTACGGAGACGCTTTGCATTTCCATCAAGAATCATTTAAATGTACACACTCCAGTAGCAATCCTCGTCTGGGAATGGGCCGCTGCAAAAAATCGACAGAATTTTCCTGGTTCTGCTTTAACTTGTTTGTGGATTGAATAGTCAGTTATTTGCAGCGGTGTCCCGAATTCTCCAGTGTGCCAGCCATGCTGTGATAACTGAAGAGCAGATGACTATTTAAATATTGTATTACACATGCAATCTGGAAGAGGGTAAGCCAGGACATCACTTCCAGCTTTATCTGTTCTGAAATGTAGACGATTTGAAGATAGAGATTCGTTGTGCACTCGCCTAACAATGCTCTTTAATTCTCCTTCAGACAGTGTTGTGTCTTGTAAGTATGGAAGCATCCGTCTCTTGTTGGGAGTTATGTTCTTTCTCAGACCTCTATACGCCCTGTGACCCTGTTGCAGACAACATTTATCACCAGCCTCCATAAAACAAAAAAAAATGTCCATTGTTTATGTGGGTCTAATACACTGTGCATTGAATTCATGACCAACAACCAGTGAGAAAAACAAAACCCCTTTTTTCCAGTTCATAGCTTCAGAAAAAAAACTCTCTCCCTTTTTCCAGTTCATAGCTCCTAAGAAAAACTTTTATCAATATCAAAAACTATCAGTGAGAAAAACAAAACAAAACAGTTCATAGCTGCGAAGAAAAACTTTTACCAATATCAAAAACTATCAGTGAGAAAAACAAAACAAAACAGTTACCTGAATTGCACGGCCCATGTTTCCTCCATGCGATGGCATAAACACGTCGCTGTTAAGAGCCACAATGTAATCTATGGCAGCAAGATGTGATGGCCTTGAACTCAAGGCCTCCAACTCCCCTTCTTGAGCCACACTTTGCTTGTTGTACAAATTAGGGAACTGTTTCGCCAGAGCTTCTAGCGCTAGCTTTCCTCCAAGAGGATTTCCCCCAGCCCAGTATATGCGGCCATTCTGCGGCATTCCAAGTGCTTTAAGAAGCCTGCAACAAACTCAGCCTCCTCAGAATTGATGTTAAAATTAATTATTATGTATATACAGTAAGAATAAGGTTTGAAGAATGATTGTCCCTAAAGAGTTGGTATGTTGTGGTCAGATTAAACCCTAAACCCTAAAATCCAAACCTTAAGCCTTAACATCCAAACCCTAAACCCTAAACCTAAACCCTAAATCCTAAAACCTAAACCCTAAAATCCGAACCTTAAACTTTAACATCCAAACCCTAAACCCTAAACCTAAACCCTAAATCCTAAACCCTAAAATCCAAACCCTAAACCCTAAACCCTAAATCCTAAAACCTAAACCCTAAAATCCAAACTTTAAAACCTAACACCCAAACCCTAAATCCTAAACCCAAACCCTAAATCCTAAAACACAAACCTAGGGCTTAAATTTGATAATTTGATGGTCATTGATAATTTGATGGTCATATTTAGTCATTTTTGCCGTATATCACATGAAAGTAGAGATTTTAGATAAACTGTCAAAATTTATATAGAATTATGATGATATATATATTTGGCTTATATATAATTTTACTTATAATAAGGTTTATCATTAATATTTTAAGGGCACATTTGAATAGATGATGTCATTAAAAAATTGCTTAATCAAATTTAAGCCCTGCCCAAACCTTAAACATTAGTTGTTTAGATAAGTGGATTGGAAAAGTTTAAAGAACCAATGCATTGTAGTCAATATACAGCCGGTGGTTCATGAAGTTTTTTAAACAATAGTTTATGCTAAATAATTTAGCAAGAGATTTTTTAGGAAGTTGGTCCAAATTTTCCCCTAAATTCAATGGTGGGGAAAGTTTCAGCCCCACCCCATTTGCACCAACTAAAAAAATAACCACCTAAACAATAGCTGCTCCTAGTTTGGAGGAGAAGATTCTGATTCAAACATTAGCAGACTTTTTTGAATTCCATAGAACCCTTTGCTCCACAAAAATAGATCCTCTAGAAGCTTCATGGAACCGCTCTCTTATAGTCAAGCAATTTTTTTACTGTCTAACCAAACAATTGTAGTAAACATATTGAATCATTATCCTAACCAAATGATACATCATGATCAATTCAATACACTGGCTGTTTATATGGAGACTGATCACTGGCTATATAAACTCTTCTCTCAGGGAAACATATTTTTAAAACTCAAAGTTCCAAGTTTAATTGGCAGAAATGAGAGCACCTGGCAATTTCCATGGCGTTGAGAGGACAAAGGCCTGCAAGCTTGCGCTGTTGGTATGTCATATTAGATCGAGCTGTAAGGAGATATGGCCGAGTTTTCCTTTCTTGTTGGACTAATCGGTCGTAGTGGGGAGCAAGGCCAGGGAGGCATCCACTCCTAATCCAAACATCTTTCTCAAGCCGTAAATGAAGAGCTATATAAGGACCACCTTTCCACATTCTTTGAGCCAGTTTGTTTCCTATATTTTGTATCGGTGCTGCAAATCTTAGGGCCTCGAATGCAACCTGAAATGCAACAGACTTGAAGAATTTAGCATATATGGTATTTGATGGAAAGAGCAGATAGAAAATTATGATTCAAACCTTGCAGCGAAGCTTTTGAAGATCGGGCGGAAGGTCTTTGGAGAGTCTTGAGTCCAATCCCCGCATAAGTAAAATTCCTTGTCGGTTCAACTGATTGCCACAAGTTAAGCCAAAGATTTAGAGATCTTGAGTATAAGTTAAGATGCATTAGAAAGAATGGTACAATCGGGGCCTAAATTTGACGGTCGACCCTGCCTGTCAGCAAATATTTTATGACAGTTATCTATTCAAAGGCAATCTTAAAATACTATGACATATCTATTTTTAGTATAAGTAAAAATTAAAATTCAAAAAGGAAACTTATTTTCATTTTCATTTGAAGATCATTGAGTTCCATAATTTTTTGTTTTTTGTTTTTTTTTTCCAATTTCTTTTTTTATTTTTTATTTTTTATTTTTTATAGTTTTTATTTTTTTATTTTTTCCATTTTTTTTGTTTCTATTTTTTATTTTTTCCGATAGTTTTTTGTGATTTTCTTGTTTTCAATTTCTTTTTTATTTTTTATTTTTTATTTTTTAGTTTTTTTAGTTTTTATTTTTATTTATTTTTTGTTTTAAGCGTACAAATAATGATGGTCAAATGAAGATTTGTAAAGGATATTTTGAGATAAATTAGATATAAGTTATATTTTTAAAAAAAATTATTAAGTTTTTTTAGGACATCAGATTTTTGTTTTAGTTTTTGCTTCATTTTAATCCTGAAGCACTCATTTACAAGTTTTTAAAAATTTTAATATTGTAATGTTTAAACAGAAGATTTGTGGAGATATTGAACAAAATTTTTTAAAGAGGGAAAATTGTGATGAATAATGTTTAAAGATTTTGAGAGAAATTGAGGCTATCAAATTTTGTGATAAATTATGTTAATTTTTGTTTGGAGAGAATTTATGACAAAAAGTGAATTAAAAAATTGATATTGTGATAAATAATCTTTAAAAAAAAATTGAGAGAAATTGTAATATATAATACTTTTTTTTAATTTTTTGGAGATATTGAGACCCAAGCCATTGTGAGAAGTGTGTATATATTTGTTTGTATTGATCAAAATTTGTGGGACTAATCATCTTAACCAATGAAGTTACAAATGCAAGACCATTAGTTACTGAGGAGAGACCTCACTATCTTTAAAGTTTTTTGAACTACATTATAAACTTAACTTATTGCTATACTATACATCCATACAGTTAATACTAATAATTTTAACAAATAATATATATGAAAAATTAAGACATAAATAATTGTGACAAAATTTAAAAAATAATATTTTAATTTTTTTCTCACAAATAATATTAAAAATAAAAATATTATAACTAAATTTAAGTATTGATATTCCATACCCACAATCCAAAGATAAACTACATATTAACTCATATATCAACCATCAATTTACAAGTGAATATGCCCATCAATTTTATTGAAAAATAACAATGCCTTTTATGTAAGCATATCATCAAAACTCTGTAAGTCCCATAGGCTACTTTGGTCTCATGGACATTATTAAAATCTTTCATTTCATTTTATTCCTCTTTTTCACCACACTTAATGTTTTGTCATCAAAACTCTCAATATAATTTCTACCAAAGATTTTTCTTTTGATATCTTTTTATGTGGGTGTGACTTCTACCCATTTTTTTAATAAGTGTAATATTATTTTATAAATAATATTACAGACTCCAACTTATTGCTACACTATACACCCATACACTTAATACTTATAATTTCAACAAATAATATATATAAAAAGTTTGTGACAAAATTTTAAAATAATATTTTAAATTTTATTTTTTCACAAATAATATTATAATTACAAAATATTATAACTAGATTTAAGTATTATATTCCATACCGACAATCCAAAACTAAACTACATATTAACTCACATAAATTTTATAAAAGTGGAACAGTGTGCTGTTATGGGACCCACAGGCTGCTTTGGTCTAGTGGACATTATTAAAATCTTTCATTTCATTTCTCCTTTTCACCACACTTATGTTCTGTCATCAAAACCCTCATATTCCCGTTTAGATTTGGGGTTGTCACTTCTTCTACCCACTATTTTAATACCTAAATATTATTTTATAAATAATAATACAGACATTTGAGGATATGATATTTCCACAATCCATGATATGATATTTCTTTTTCTTGTGATATGATATTTCTCTTCCTCCTGATGGACCCTGGATGAAGAAAAAAGAGCTATACACAATTTTAACCAGAAGCTTTTTAATTCAATACAGACACTAATTTTTTTTTTTTTAAAAAAACCTGGTTAAAGTAGCGAGAACGAATCCACCGGGGGCTGACATGGAGAGGAGTTTTCTTTTCTTCCACAGGCCTCGACATCAAATGTGTGGAAGGCAGAGAAGAAACGATTTTGACGTCGTCTTTCAGACTCGTTTTGAAGTGCTCCACATCAAAGATGTCGCTGAATTCACTGCAAAACACAAAAAAATGAAAAACCCCACCGTCTCATTAAGAATTGTCCCACCATTAAACAAGAAATTAGCTAAGGTTGTTCAGAATTACCTCTCGTCTTCCCAGATTACATTAACTTGCAAAATGGGAATGACAAGAGCGGCTTCAAGAATCCTTGCAATCACTACTGCGTCCACAATCTGATTGCGTTGCTGATTTAATCCACCGGACACCACCACCATCAAATATCTACGCCTCTCACTCACCACAGAGATCGACGCCTCTTTATACTCTTTGCTGAATTTCAAACATGGCCTGTATCCCAAATCATCCGGCTGCTTCCAAAAATCCCGCTCCTCCTCTGTCAAATTGGGTGATAAATCATGTGTGGGTAACAGATAATTTGAAAAATAGGAATCTGTAAATACATCTGAGACAACAGAACATGGCAAATCATTGGGATTCCAATTGGAGAAGAGGAGTTTAATCAGTGTAACACAAGCCAAGAGAGCCACCCAAAAGCATGAAGTATGAGCAAATTTACGCAGCCTGGCTTGAGTTTTTCTGGGTGAGTGAAGAAGGGCATGAGAATGAGTGTGTAGCCAAAAATGAGACATTTTTTTGTGCCTCCACATTAATCAAAATCACACCTGCTTTAATGTACTGGGTCTCAAGGCGTCGGTGCAAAAGGCAACTATCACTTCAATGTAACAAAAGCTTTATCTAGAGCTTAAAAGAGGAAACCTTGCTTTGATTATCTTGGTTCTCAAGATCTTACATGGGCTTTTTCTATTATACAATTGCAAGCTCCCACATAACTCAGTTACATTATAGAAACTTTACTGCTGCTCTCGGCAACTGCAAGGATTTTGATGCAGGCAATATTTCACATTCAATTAACTGCAGACAGTATATATGTAGGGCAAGCCGGCCAACCTAATTTGTAGAACAAAAATCACCCACAAACTACAAAAACTACGGAGAAACCAGTAATTTGGGTACCTTCTAAGAGAAATAGAAATAATGATTTGAAGAAAGAGAGAAGTGGATTGATGTGGTCACTCTCAATCGTATGAGAGAATATGTAGTTTGGAATTTACATATATTATTGAAATTGACGACAATGTATGCCATAAAATGTATATCCCAAATAGAAAAACATTAGAAAAGGACGTGGGTTCCATAGGCATGCAAAAATGTAAATCTAAAACAAATAGAAAAACATTGTAAATATAGTCTATTTAATCTACATTAAATCACAACCTCTAAATTAAGTTAAGGATTTGCAAAGTTAATGAAAAAACTAAGTCAACATTTCTGTGATATTTTCTATGATTGTTGTTTTAAAAAATCTACTCATATATTCAACGAAAAATGCCATATTTTATGTGAATGACGATACAAAGGGTGGTCAATGGTGCGTTGATCAATTATATCACAAGATTGTCACAGTTTCATTCATTGTTTCTTTGCCAATTATGTATCCTCAGAGTATCGTAGCCTCTGTACTATACTAGCTAGAAGTCTGTCGTAGCCATGTAGCAATGTGTGGAGGTATCTCAGGGCTTTGGTCTCAAATTGTTCACCTAACACTTGGGTGCACAAATTTGTAACTACTTTAGGTGGCCTCACGTTCCTTTGGTATGAAACAAAAGAATCGCACTAGGAGATCTTCTCCTTGGATTAAAGCTCAAGGGTCACTTCATGTATATCTTCAGTTTCATTGATCACACTCCAAGCTTAATTGGATGGTCAAGAATATTTTTGAGGCTCTTTTTAGTGAACAACCAAAGTATTTAAATTTGGTCGATGAAATAGTGGCTCAAAAAGACTTGGGGACTAAGTCTAGCATATTTGGTGGGAAGAAAGACACTAGCGCACCCATTCCCATATCAAAACAAAGCAAGAAATTTAGAAGAAAATGTGCTTCAAAATTTTGAAGTCCCCATGAGTAAAGGGGAGCTCATCATCAAGATTCAAGGATATAGAAGCTAAAAAATGATCCTACTATAATGGGCCCTTTTAGTCAAGTCAACATTGGGACAAAAGAAGTGCTAGAGATTACAACCATAGGTAACTACTGGGGAGTAGTTACATTGGCACAATTCATTGCTCTTTCATGTGAATATACAGATCTATTTCCCTAAGTCTATCATGAAAAGAAGGGGTTGCATCCATCTTTGGAGAACATACAGATCAAACTAAAACTTGATGCCAAGTTGATTAAGAAGCACCCTTACTAGTTGAATCTAAACTTACATCTAAGTTAAAGAGGAGATAGAAAAAATGTTCGAGTTTGATGTTATGTGCAATGGCCCAAAAATCAGACCTAAATTTTTAAGGGCCTTAATTAGAAGATCAAAGACATGTTTCTAAAAGAAAAAAATCAATAAATAGAGTGTCACACTCTTGAATGCACTCTTTGCATAGATTGTCTCACTCTTGTAGGTGTTCAATGGACAAAGTGTCTCCACTCTTCCATATCTTCCAATGAACAAATTATTCCTCTTGATTTTTTTCCAATGGACATAGTGGCTCACTCTTGCATATGACTAATATAACAGAGTATCTCACTCTTGCATATTTTTTGTATCAATTTAGAGTGTCTCATTCCATTATTATGTTGATAGCTAGAGTGTATCACTCCTTTAGGCTTTAAAGTGTCACACTCGTCTAGGCTTTGTTAGGCAGAGTGCCTCACTCATGCCCACTGAAAAAGTTCTAGTTGATGTCACATCATCATGCTACATATGTCACATGCACTAACATTGACCTTTTTTAATCATAATGAGTTAGTTGCAACAATTTCAAAGCATATAAATCCTCTCATGACTTAAGAGTCTAAACACGTGCATAATATTTCCATTTACCATGTTTTATTTATTGTTCGTGGAACCATGCACAAATTAGACGAGTAAGTTAACTCCAAGTAAATCCTCATCAACTTGAGTTAATATTAATACCCTATCAAATGGATCATCATTCAAAGTTGTGACACACATCTTAATATCTCTAAGAGTGATCAATGCTATATCTATTTACTTCTATCCTTAGATGCAAGTTTTGGGGATTTGGTCCCAAAGTTATGCCTCTATGAAAGACATTACCATTTCCTTAATTTTCTTAAGGTCTCCCTAGAACATTTCGCAATCCTTAAAGGACTGAGTATATTCTATACGTGATAGCCTTTAAAGAGTTATATTCCTAGGTTTAATTTAAATTTATTAATGTTTCTTTAGGAATTCTCTATCAAAAACATCTACTAGAGTAAAATAATTCAATTTCCCTATTAGTTTTTCGTACATCAAGGGCCATTCAACATTGTAGGTAGAATTCAAATCTAAGTTACATTTAAATAGCTTTGAATCTAATATGTTATGTCTCTTTTTTAGAATTAAATTAATTGGGAGACCCGTAGCATATTCCTTATTTCTCATAGGCTAAGGGATAAAGTTAGGGAAATAATTTAGTAATAATATTTTAAGTTTGTCCTAGTAACTTTATTTTACAACATTATAAAAGAATCACTACAACAAATCCCTATGATTAGCTCCGTTTTTTGCTTCCACCCACTGTTTTAATGTATTTTTCTCCAATTTTTTGAAAAAGTCGGCACTATTTATCGGGACGACGCTATTTTTGGTGTTTTTTGCGCCGATCAGAGCAAGTAGGTGCTAATTAGCACGCGCTGACATTAGCGCCTACATTAGCGCTAACTTTATCAACAACTTTAGCGTTGCCTTTAGCGCCTACATTAACACCGACTTTAACGCCTATCTGTGTTAGATAAATGTCACATGCTGGAGGATGGTGTCGGGATGAGTGATGATTGTTGTGGCAATAAGATATAGATCTATAGGGCCACCTCCCCCTCTACTCTCTACTATAGGTGGATATATTGGCTATTGGCTATTAGCTATATATCAATACAGTTCACAGAGAGCTTCCCTCACTCCACTATTCTATCTAGTTGGGGGTGCCCTACCTCGAGTTTCAAGTCAACAGACGACTGACTCTCTATAGTCTCCAACCCAACCCCCCAACTCTAGAGGGTAGCTGGGAGACGAGGGCTCCCTCCCCCCTCTAGATATATGGCCAACCAAACCTCTATCTATAGTGAGTGTCGACTAGATCTATATACTACAACCGGCCCTCCTTTCCTCTCCACCACCCCATATAGAGATTAGAGAAAGGGGGCCTATATATCCATGGGGGGCTTAGGGCCGCCTCTATTCACTGAATCCGGTCTATATAGATGTAGATGCAGCCTCTATTCTATATGGCATTATTCGCCAAAGGTTCATATTCATAACCCAACCGACCCCAGGCCAGTACTTCTCAGCTATGGATTAGGGTAGGGGCGGGGGAGAGCCTGACTATAGAGAGTTCTCCTCCCCTATAGATCCCTATCTAAACAAAGGGGGGAAATGGTCCCTATCTCTATATGGTCTATATGGGGTGGCTATGGTATGGCTGGCTATATAGAATAGCCTTTTATTCCATTGTCGGTGTGAGCGATAGCGCCTTGAGGACCCCTATCTTTCTTTCTTTCGTATATGGGATGGGGGATGGGGACCAACAGCCCTATATAGATATGGGAACTCATCCCCCAGATAGATCTATAGGGCAATCGACCAACAGGGCCCCAGGCCAGCAGCCCATAAATGTATGGGATAGAAATGCCTACTGTATCGGAATGCATCATGCATCGGATGGATGCTCACTATATAGGGGGTCCTCATGTAGTTTATATTCTAGCCTATGGAATTGTATTGGAATGCATCGGATGGATGCCCAGGCATTGGTTAGTTTTTTGCTAGTCACCCATTCCCGTTAGCAGATATATAGATAGGGCACTTCATTAGCCACTTCATTCCATTGGAGATATTACCAACTCCCAACTCCATTCTCTATCTATATAGAATAGAGGAGAGACGAGACAGGTATTCGGCATAACTAACTGACTAACTATATGAAAATGAGGTGGCATGGGTAGTGGGCTATCAATGTTGGGAAAGGGTTAGGGAGGATGTAATGGAGGAAGGGATGTGTGTCATGGTATGATGTCTATATATGGATATATATATATATATGGATATATATATATGGAGAGAGAGAGAGAGAGAGAGAGACAAGGAGATATAAAGAGAGATAGAGATTGGGAGGGGGATATTGAGAGATATAGATAGATAGCAATAGAGAGAAAGAGAGAGAGAGAGAGATAGAGATAGAGATGGAGATAGAGATGGAGAGGGGTAGAGATAGAGAGAGCATATAGCGATGGATAGACATGCATATAGAGGGGTAGAGATAGAAAGAGAGGATTGAGAGAGTCCTAGTTTTCTTGTTTTCATTTCCTTCATTGATAAGGGAGAGGGAGAGATAGAGGGGAGAGATAGGGAGATATAGGAATGATAGGGAGAGAGAGAGAGAGAGAGAGAGAGAGAGAGAGAGAGAGAGAGAGAGAGAGAGAGAGAGAGAGAGAGAGAGAGAGAGAGAGAGAGAGAGAGAGAGAGAGAGAGAGAGAGAGAGAGAGAGAGAGAGAGAGAGAGAGAGAGAGAGAGAGAGAGAGAGAGAGAGAGAGAGAGAGAGAGAGAGAGAGAGAGAGAGAGAGAGAGAGAGAGAGGGGAGAGATAGGGAGATAGAGAGTGAGTGAGATGTCCAAAGAGATAGGGAGATAGAGGAATGATACACTAGTAGAAATATGGCAAATAAATGACTAGGGGACTAAAACTTTTAGTCACGTGACCAAATTTTTTTCCAACACAGCTATAAATGACTAAAAATTACTAATTTGGTCATCAGGCAAAAAACACAACTAAATAATTGGTTAGACAAATACAAATGACTAGATAAATGACTATTACTCATCTATTCTTTTTTCTTTCCAATTTGATCATAATCCATGAATTCAAAGACAATACAAGGCAAGGCAATAAATGTCTGCTTAGACCAAAGGAATAAAGGGAGAGAAAGGATTGAACAAAGGGTGAAGAAAAAAGACAACATACAATAGGAAATATACAAAAAAATTAAAAATAAGACAAGAAAATAGACAAACTGGATAGATACAAATAAAATAAAGATAAAATTATTAATTATAAAACTTTTAAATAAACTATAATATTGATAAATTATTTAATTTTACAAGTCCGGTATGCACAAGTATAATTTAAGAGATAGAGGAGACAAAGGGGAGATATAAGGAGATAGAGAGTGAGCGAGATATCCAGAGAGATAGGGAGAAGGATTGAGAGATAGAGGAATGATAGAGATAGGGAGATAGGGGTTTAGGGTTTCTCAGGTTTAGGGTTTAGGGTTGGGGGTTAAGGTTTAGGAACATTATTTAGGGTTTACAGTTTAGGGTTTAGAGGTTTAGGGTTTAGTGTTTAGAGAGAGAGGACCAATAGGGAGATATAGAGAGTAAGGTATATGGCCAGAGACATAGGAAGAGATAGGGATATGGACAGTGAGGGACATGGCCTGAGACATAGGGAGAGAGATTGAGAGGTAGAGGAACGATAGAGATAGGGAGATAGGGAGATAGAGGTTTAGGGTTGCTTGGGTTTAGTGTTTAGGATTTAGGGGTTTAGGGTTTAGGATTTAGGGGTTTAGGGTTTCTCAAGTTTAGGGTTTAGGGGTTAGGGCTCAAGGATTAGGGGCATTATTTAGGGTTTATGTTTTAGGGGTTAGGGGTTAGGGTTTATGGGCATTATTTAAGGTTTAGAGGTTTAAGGGCATTATTCAGGGTTTACGGTTGCATGTCAAAATAAGTCTCTCTCTCTAAATCCCTTAACCCTAAATAATGCCCCTAATCCCTAACCCATAACCCCTAAACCCTAGACCTGAGCAACCCTAAACCTCTATCTCCCTATCTCTCCCTTATCTCCCTCTCTCTATCATCCCTCTCCCTCTCAATCTCTCTCCCTATCTCTCTAGACATCTCACTCACTCTCTATCTCCCTATCTCTTGCTCTGTCTCCTCTATCTCTCCCAATCTATCTCCTCTCTCTCTCTACCTATCTATCTCTCCCTATCTCTTGCCTCTCTCTCCCCTATTATTCCTCTATCTCCCTATCTCTCTAGACATCTCTCTAAACATCTCTCTAGTCACTCTAGTCTATCTCCCTATCTCTCCCTATATGTCTCCTCTCTATCTCTCTCTACCTAGCTATCTCTCCCTATCTCTATCTCTTGCCTCTCTCCCCTTATCATTCCTATATCTTCCTATCTCTCCCTTCTATTAATTCTCCCTCTCCCTTATCGATGAAGGAAATGAACAAGAAAACTAGGAGACTCTCTCTCTCTCTCTCTCTCTCTCTCTCTCTCTCTCTCTCTCTCTCTCTCTCTCTCTCTCTCTCTCTCTCTCTCTCTCTCTCTCTCTCTCTCTCTCTCTCTCTCTCTCTCTCTCTCTCTCTCTCTCTCTCTCTCTCTCTCTCTCTCTCTCTCTCTCTCTCTCTCTCTCTCTCTCTCTCTCTCTCTCTCTCTCTCTCTCTCTCTCTCTCTCTCTCTCTCAACAAAGCAAATGGAAACAAGAAAACTAGGACATGAAAAGATGGACGAGGATATAAATTGGTAGGATGAAATGGAAACAAGATAAAACTAAAGTTCATTGCTTAGGGGCCTTATTTATGGTTTATGGTTTAAGGGTTAGGGTTTAGGGTTTAGGGGCATTATTCAGGGTTTACGGATCTTCAAGGATCTAGATAGTGTGGCTATACACATTGCTACACATGTTGGTGGCTAGTTAGACACATTGTCTCAGCTTGGATAGTAGGTAATACGCCCTTAACAAATATTCTTTGCAATTCATCAATAGGAATTTGATAGTGTATCTTTGTTGACAAAGTTTGAAATCCAATAACATAATCATGATTGCACTCATTTGATCCTTGTTTGATGCTCTCCTTTTCCTTAAATCTATCTTAGTGAAGGAAAATAAATACATGGGCAACCCATAGAGAAATTTGTGATCAATTTAGTTCCTCAAAATTGTCTCATGATATGGTGAAGGAAAAAATTACCAAAGATAAATTATGATCATTATTCATCGACCCAAAAACTAATGCACTATTAGAAATGTAGACACCTAAATCTTACCATGGCCTAACATCACACCAGATCTATCCCACATCTCCTCTTACAATGTTAATTAAATAAATCATATTTATTTAATTAACCACTTTGATCATTCCTCCTAATATCAGTTTACTATGTCACACTATTTAATTAATAAATCTAACCATTCTTCTGACATTAATTAAATAAATTATGATAATTTATTTAATTGATTAATTAATCCAATTAACCCTTCCTCTAAATTCTCATCCTTAATTAAATAAATCAACATTTATTTAATCTATTCTGAAGTCACTAGCAAACTTTAAAGTAAATTGTCATTGGTGAAACAAGGTAACACCCACCTAGGCTTGAACAAAGCCTAAAGTGCAGAGAATTTTGATTAATCTGATCAATTTTGTTAGTTGGCCAAATTCACATATAAAACCTAATCATAAGGTTTGGCATATCTTTAGGGTTTTATAATTTGCAAATTTGAGTACCAATAAAACCAATATTGACATTAAAGTGATGTACAAAAGCATTGGCCAAATCATTGAAGGAATGAATAGAACTATGAGGAAGAGAATAAACCCATTCAATTGCATAATCCTTTTAGTTTCTAGGGAAGAGCTTTGTAAAAAGTTTATCATCATAAACATAATCAAAAGAAACTCTCAATTATGTCATAAGGTCCCCTTTACCACTATACATTACAAAACTAGGGGCCACTGAACAAACTAGAAATGGATAAGAAATAACTCAAATGAAAGTGGATTATGCTTGATTTCTCCTATGATATCCTTTGATTACTAGGGGTAATGCATCAACTTTACTTTGCATCTCATCAATTATTTTAAGGATGACATCTATGTTTTAAGGATGACATCTATGTTGGAAGGATGAACATTACCTGAGTTATGATTAAAATGGGAGTGGAAGTGGCAATATGAGATAATACGTGGAGTGTAGGTTGATTGGGGGACAAAGAATGAAGTTGGAATGACAACACTAGAAGTGGGAACATGAGTAGTGGGTGAGAAGTAAACATAATCAGGGGATGAGTGGAAGGTACAATATGAGAAGTAGGTACAATGAGAGGATCAATGATAGGAGCTATGAAAAATTGATAAGCAATATAGAGAAGAGAAGAAATATGTGGCTTGGCTAAGATGTGGAAGGAGGCACACTAGATGAAGAGGCTTGTGAAGGAAGGGGAGGAGACACACTATTTAAGGAACTTGATGAGCTTATCCTTTGGCCTATATCACTTAATACTTCCATCACATAAGGATTATCCATTAACAAGTTATGAAGAACATCAATCAAATTTGAATAATTAACATTATTGCTCAAATTCGTAAAGGTCTAATATAAGTATTTGTGTAGTAAGATTCATGTCTTGCCTATCCAGATGTTCAACATGTGTATCATGATGAAAAACATCTACCCCATTAAAATATGTAGTGGTCATCAAATCCTCAATCATAACTTCCTCACAATGAATCGAGGCCATTGTAGAGTTAAGCCTAAGGTTTCTTCTTAGTGCAAAATGAGGATTAGGTTGAGACCTTGACATTCAAGCAAAATATAAAGCAATGAAAAGGAAATTGCATCCAAGTAATCCTAATTTTTTCTACCAACAATTCATACCAAAGATTGAACAATTTAAGGATATTGCAATAGGTAATTTGTATTGACACAAATAATATTACTGAAGCATTTCAAAGTTTAGGCCATAAGAATCATCCTTTTTTAAACATGGATTGCAAATAATTCTAAAAATTTAGAAATCTTGGTCATTAACATTATTGTCTGCTACAATTTCATCTAGTGTATCATTGTCAATGTTCATATGTTCTTTCAAGTATTTAATATTATCATCATCCTCATCTTGACCTGCATCATCTTCATCATCATTGAAATTTGACTGTAGACCATCTACATTGTTACCATATGTATTTGGATCATCATTTTCTATACCATCCATATTGTTGTCTTCCATTTAACATCATCTAACTCTGGATTGTTGTCTTCTTGTGCCTGAACATAACCATCTTCAACATCATCATGGATGTCAATTTCTTTGATGTTCTCTAATCCCTCTCTCTTATTTTGTCGGCCATCATTGTTTTGCTCAATATCCACTAATGCATCGTCAAATACATGCCTTAATCTTGGATCATAATATATGACAAATATCCATTTCGGCTCCAAAATATCTTCATAGAAAAACACATGCACATGAACGACATACGTATATTAGACGTATGGTATAACAATTTTACTGATTAATAAACACATGTATATATTCGCAATAAACTATGAATTAATAGATTAATGATCACTGTCACTTCTTGTTTGAGTTAAAGAAATATCTTCTCACAATGAATTGGTAGAACATAAGGCTCCTTATCCTCCGGTAGGAAACATGAGGAATCTATAGAAAACAATCCACTATGGGTATCATGTCTTCATGTCCTCTCAAATGCTTCATACCATCTACACTTAAAAATACAACATTTAAAAGAGCGGTAATCCAACTCAATAATTTCTTGTATTTTCCCAACATATTGTAGATTCCCTTCAATTATATTCTTATCTTTTGAGCTTGATCGACTGGATTGCTCTCAACCATGATGCCACAATTGAAGGATCATCTCTTTACATCTACACTTTCTACACGATAATGTCGACCATATGCCCACATTGCTGGATATTTCCTCACCTGTGAAAGACCATTTATTTTAGTGAAAACAAATATAATGATGAATATTAAAATAGTTAACAGTGTCAAAACTATAAGGAAACAACATTTTGTAAAATTCCAACTGTACCTTTCTTTCAAGTCTTCTAGACATGTTGATTTCATCTTCTATTATGTTTGAATCTATACCTGCATCTTCTATTTGATTTTGAATTTGTTTAGGAACCCATTCTAGTGTGCAATCTTTGCCCCATTCCCCAAGTAGATCAGTGGGAAGTGGAGTATTCCTTGGGTTCGATCTCTTAAACTGTCTCCTTACTTCTAACACTTCTCTCTTTTTATCATACAGATCAATCCATTTGTTCATAAAGTCCATGTGGTACAGAATGAACTTGTTGAGTATAGCAGTTTTGTCTACACCTATTACATGCCAACAAACTCCAAATGTCATGCTGTTAATTTGACAAATAAATTACAGAGTAAATTAATGATTGCAAGAAAAACAACCACACTAATCATGAATTTACTTACTAATTTCTACTTGAACACCATTGGATTGTGGTTCTTCTCCATCAATAATATCTGATGCTCGTTCTTCATCCTAGAAGCGTGGCCCATCTTCAAAATCCCTACCAAGGAATTCACACAAGAAGTAAAATGCTTCATTCAATACATACCCTTCAGCCATGCAACCCTCTGGATGTCCCTTTTGTTGAGCATATCTTTTTAGAGTTTTCATATACCTCTCAAAGAAAAACATCCATCTCATTGATATGACACCTGCCAATTCAATGTCATTGACTAGGTGTATAAGTACATGGACTTGTAGCTCCATGAAACTTGTAGGGAGCTCCTCAAATACACATACAATTTCTACAATTTCCTTCTTTCATTTTGGCACTTCACATTTGTGGATCTCCTTGGAGGTCACCCACCTAATATAAGAATAGTAAATTAGTATGAACCTTTAGTCAAAAATTAAAATGCAATATAATATCTCTATGTCTCTCACACATGAACATTTCATATAACCACATACCTTATAAATGTTGACAATCGACTTATGGCATTACTTAAGTCAACTATAAGACATGTATCCCCCCTAATTGCCAATGGAATGATATGCTATCAAACACATTTATGAAAAGGTCATTAGTAATTTTTTCTCACACAACAAAATATCAAAATATATTTAGTACTTAATCAATATTACTAGTAAATGTTAAATGATGATATATAATACCTTCATAAAATTATGAAAATCATGTGTTTTAAATCATGTGATATGTCCATCAACTATAAAAGCTTTAGCCAATGATGACCCATAGCCAGTTGGTGTCCTTATTGAACAGATGACATTTTTTAGTTGGTCTAGCTTTTTTTTTCAAAATCCATGGAGCTTTTGCATATGTTTCATTTTCCCTGTTTGGCCACAAATGTTTTCTATCAATTTTGGTACGCGGAAGAGCAATATCTCTCCTCAAAGACAAGGTGTCCTTCTCTTTGCCTGATATATGTTGAAATATAGAATCTGGGACATTTTTGAAGATGTGCATAGGATCTAATAGGTGAGATATTAATAGATCCTTCCAGTAAGGGAGCTTATAAAATATGGATTTCCTTTTCATTCCTTCTGGCATATTAACTACAACTTGTTCTGGTTCTTCAATTGAACCACCCCAATCAAAAAAATCCTCCCAAGATTTCAATTTAGCATCTTCATACTTCTTAAGCCAATCACCTGGACCCATAATCATGGGAGGACCTCTATTTTCAACTTTTCCATCAAATTGATTCTTCAGACGATTTCTAAACTTATGATCTAGTTGTAGAAAAACCCTGCTGTTTGTGTAAATAAATTTATGTAAATCTTTATAATATTGCCCTTGAAATTGTTCTGCACATCTTGGACATACAAATATCCCCTCTGTTTGAAGCCCTACAATTCAATAAGTAATGTTAATAACATCAAAAAAATAGTATAAAACTAAGTATGAAAGTTGGGATGAAAATAAATTATGAGTGTAAATACGTAAATATTTTATCTTACCAGAACAAACACCAAGTCCTGGGAAATCATGAATAGTCCAACATAGCACACCATACAACATGAAGGACCTATTTGATGGGGGACGTGATATGTCATACATTCTTATGCCTTTCCATAGCAGTTGCATCTCATCAATAAAATGTGCAAGATAAACATCCATGTTTTTAACTTGATGTTTTCCTGGAACAATGAGAGTCAGCATAAGGTGCTCCTTTCTAATACTCATCCATGGGGGAATAGTGTATACTATCAATCCGACTAGCCAAACGCTATAATTCAAGCTCAGGAAAGAGAATGGCACACTCCATCAATTGCAAGACCAAACCTAATACTACGGGGTTCATCTTTGAATTGTCTTGGCCATTTTTCCTCTATGTGTTTCATTGCTTTGGAATTGGCCGAAATTCGTATGAATCCATCTTTACTCCTATTCTTTACATACCAGTCCATCAATTGTGCAAGTGACTTGCAACAAAACATTTGTTGAAGTCTAGGTATAATTGGCATGTGACGTAAAACCTTCTTTGGAACTGTAGGACCTTGTACATCTATATGATATCTCTTCTCTTTGCATATAGGGCATTCTACCTTGTTTTCATATTCATCTCTATATAAAATGCAATCATTTTTTACATGAATGAATTTGCTTATATTTAATCCCCAACTCAACCAACAACAGATGCGCCTCTCTACAAGTTGATGGCAACACATTCTCTTCAGGGAATATTTTAGTTTTTAGTGCCCTGTAAGATTGCTAGAGATTAAACCAATTGAATGTTTGACTTATGATGAACATGTTTGATATGTCAATCTATACTAGGACTGTTTATATACAATATATGGTTTTAAAATCCCCTTAAAGAAATATAAACAAAGTTGATGAATGTTTATGGATTACGTACACCAATTGGCAATGCAAAGTAAGAAATAGATTTCAACTCACTTCAGTAGGGTAGTGAAACCTTTGTCTGACCAACCAAATAGTGACTTGATTTCTAATAATATTAATGTGCATGCCAATTTTGAGGTTTTACTTGCACCCAATTTGAACATGGGTGTCTTCGTTGCTTGCTTGATGGAGTCTTTTAGGTTGTTATCATCAACATTATGTTGGTGGTAATTACCCTTGCTATCATCGTTACTATCAACCATATGATCATTATTGTCATCATTGTTTCCATCCCCAAAGAAATTTGTAAGCATTTCATTCAATCCTTCTTCATGCATTGCATTTCACTATCATGATCATCATCATTAAGGCTAGGTGGCATGTCATTAGTGTATGCGGATCTCATTAGCTCTTCAAATTTCTCAACTGGTAGTATTCTCTTCAATGTTGATCTTTTCACCCTGGTATGGTTTAAAGGATGGTTTGGATCATCCCGTCCAAATCTTAATAACCCAATTGGATCTTGGGTATTATTATGTGTTTCATCAACATCTTCTACCTATTAACAAACACAAGCATTATTTAATGTTTGGCAACAATTGGATAAATCATAAATGTATCAATTTCAAATAAATATAATCAAATATGGCTTAAAAATATAAATATAAATTGTATGAACATATATACATCAATTGAATAATGGAACATTATTTTATAGGCTACCTTTTTATACAATAATTTAAATAAAACACAATTTTGACAACATAGTTTATAAAACATCAGTCCACACTCATTTATTATTCTTTGGTTTTACGCCCTTACGAACATCCTTAGGGAGACCTTGTTCTTCCTTCTTCTTTCACGCAGGAGTGCCTTTTAAGAAGGGGTAATCAATCAATAACTCATCCCCAATGGTAATGTCCATAATAGCCTCAACCATTATCAATCTATCAACCTCTTTTTCCATATCTCCATCTTTATCATTTATAACCTCAACAAATTGACAATTCGGTCTTACAGTAGGGTCCCTTCTCTTACTACTATTTATAAATCCTGCAATATTTTTGTGTGTGTATGCACATCCATCTATATACATAAGATGACCTATATTCATTTCTTTTCCACTTTCCAATTGGAGACGATGTGTATACATATTTGAATTTAGACCATATGTTGACATGCTAGGCTTATATTCTGCTAGCCTTCTCCATTCACCACTATAATATGATGGACCATAATATGGCATTAATCTCCTAGTGGTTTGTTCTGAATTGTTTCTATGTTTAGATCCTACATGTAGATTTTAGACAATAAAGAGGCCTAGATTTGCTCCATGAATATTGGAGGGTCATATCATGTAGCTGTATCCCCAAAATTGAAACACCTCGTACACTCTAGGTAGTTGTTGATCACTAGGCCAAGCACAATATAGTCGATGATCAAATGTCCCTTTGTAAATTGATCTCAAACTCAGAGGCAAGTCATCATCTCCATCACATTCATTCTCATAGGGTATGTAGTCCACCTTCTCCTTGTCTTTAAGCAAATTATGCATCTTTAAACCGGTTCTTGTTCTATTGCTTGTTTTCATCAATTCCTCATCTTTCGAGCTGGTATATTGGCACATATTTTTGTTAGATGTATCATTTGATAAATGATCATTACCCTCTAGGATGGAAATCAGTGATCCAGGAAACTTTAAACCAAGAACTTGATCCTGCAAGTATCTATTAAGAAAAAAATTAGTTATTTAAATAATATAAAACAATGTTTAAACGAAGTATACATGTTATTTATATCAAATTGGAAAATTCCTTACCATAATTCCTATTGGATTTGAATTGATTATAGGAGGCATACTCTGACTGGAAGCTCATCATATATGTAATGTCTTTGTACAATCACTCGTTTGAATTGTTTCTTTCCACGACATATAGAACATCCACAAACAACAATTTTCTCAAAGTATTCATCCCATGTACTATAGTCCTGACTAACCTCTTGTTCAGTGAAATCATTTGTTGTGTCTCCAAGATCCATTGTCATATCCTCTCCCACCCACTATCCTCTACATGATTTAACAATTTTAGGTCCACATCCACGTACATATCTTTTTCTTTTGCTAGTTGAATGCTCAAGCTCTGCATTTGCTCCAATCTCCATCTAAAATAATCAACAACATGCATTAATTTATGTCAAGATTGGATAATACATTATAAATTTTAATGATACTGTGAAAAAAGATGGATGTATCACAAAATGCCATTAGATCATTTTTTCCTAAGTTAAGTCAAAATTTGAGTACTTGATGTCCTGCTTCATCTGATGTGTCCTCATTTGATATGACATGATCTGTTGCCATGGCCTTGTCTGGCCCCTATAATACACAACATAGTAAATAATGTTTAGTACACCAATTATATCATTTCAACAAATATGCTATCCAATATAAATCCTCATTTTAGTCATATATTTAACATATTGATATCATGTTTTGGCCATCCTAATTTTCAAACTTTTCCCTTGATCATAGAATCATATTTAATCACCATTCATGTGCATTTTTAGCCAATAAGTTTGACCTCAGAGGCCTCATGGACAAAAAAATGACTTTATCTCCTCTATGTTGTAGCATTTGTGAATTCATAAACACATTCCTCCTTTGGTTGAGGTAGCTTTCTCTTCTTACCTTTATTGTATCTGCAGATTTCGTTGTGATATCTATTTCCACCCACTTTCCTCTCTGCAATTTAGTAGTTCTACACCATCCACGTCCTCTCTCCATGGCCTCCTCTAGATCCTATAATACACAACAATGACAATAGTCACATAACAGTTGTGCACCAAGAGAATATTTTTGAAATTATCTTGTTAATACACTCGCTTTTCATTAAGACGCACTATGAAAAACAAAATAGGACATTGCAACATTTTGCTCTTCACAAAAAGTTTACACGCAAAATCTTGACAACTAGAGCTCAAATCTTATGATTACAAGATGACTACAAATTCACATCAAAAAGACATTTATTTCATATTTGACTCTCCTTTTTCTTTTATGGCTCATTTTAAAGCTATCTATATCTCTCCAAGTGGCCATAAAACCCTCAAAACTATCATAGAACGCTCAAAACAGCCTCAAAGAGTCTTTGACACCAAAATTTTAAATTCTTGATGGAGGGAAGGATGATTTGGATGTTAATTTTGAAATCACATTGTTAGATCTTTGTTAAGTTAATCCTAGCCATTGGATATTCTTTAATTATAGGGACTTTATGTTATATTTCACCATTACCTTTCACTCCAAAATTAATGGTTTCCTTTGAAAAGAAAACCCTCCATTAGCTATCATAACCCCAACCATCTGTTGAAGTGAACTTAAACATTATGTGCAATTGTCATTGCTCATATTAAGCACCTACCTCCCTTCTTAGTGGTCCCACATGTGTGATGTATGAGAATGAGTTATATGGTACTTGTGCTACATGTTTAAAGTTTGATTTTTTCTCATATTGTTGGAAGAAGGCCCAAAAAGACCTTTGATTTTTGAGTTTTACACTCTATAACATGCATCTCCTTGATCTTTTCATCTAATCTATGACTGGTTTATATTATTTCAAACCATATATGCAATAAGTCATTAGTTTGAGAGAGGAAAGTTTTGAGTTACCATGAAATCCAACATTTATTCTAGTTTTTTCCCCTCAAATGTGAGAGTTTTGTCACCTAGGGTTTGATATTTTGGAGTTTTAGTAGAGGGTTTGATGTTATAATTGATGTATAGATATATTGAAAGACTTAATGATCCTTTTTTTTTGCTTGTAGGGTTTGTAACAATTAAGAAGATAAAGGGCATGGTGTAAGAGAGAGGCAAAGATCCTTTGAGTACCAAGATTTGATTGCCTAATGGGCAATCCATCAAATCTTGGTAACATGCTTTCCTAGGTGATGAAATTCTGAGCCCTTGACATTGATGTAACAAACCTATGATCTATGTCACAAAGCATGAAGGAGGAGTATGCAGTCATGGTAGGAAAGTGAAATTACAATGAAATTTTGATATGATTGAGATGTAGTTGGGGTATTTAGGGATGTTGTCATCATGCCTTAAGGATTGACAAGATCTAAGGATAACTAGATGTATAAATAGGACTAACACAGGTATGTGAGGAAGTGGAAGGTTGTCAGATAGTGAAGGAGATAGTTCATGGCCTCTTAAATCAGGCCTCAATATTATAGTGAAGTCACATAATATAAACAAAGATTGTCATGACTTAGCTAAAATGTTGTCAATCTCCTATCACATATCTTAAGGTTGTCCTTAATCCCAAATCCAACTCTAAAATGTTAGATGGAAGGTCATGGCTCCAACTAAAATAATTGGTGTCAAAATGATAAGTCAGGGGACCATCATAGTGTTGATCTACTATTGTAGTGGGATCTTGAGGATTCAAAGGTTGTCATATCATTGCTATCATCCAAAAACCACCTATTGCTGTACTAACAATTATTTAGAATCTTTATTAGCAAGTCAATGGCCTGATATGGGAATAAAGGGCAGCCACCATATGATATCACCCACCCACTATCATTATAGGGGGATGATATCAAGGACCATCATAATGCCTTGTTATAGCTGATGGACAATCGTCCTAAGTATTGTTACAACCCACAAGATCTATCACAACCCCAAAGGATGATCACAAATGTTATTAGGTCATCCAAACCATAGCTCTAATATTCACCATCATATAAATATCATAATTAACATTGTAGAGGTTGTCATACCATGAGGCATAGGTAACAACCATAGGAGGTTTAAAAGAAACACTAGCAACATTAAATTATTGTCGTAGTACACCTAAGATAGCTAGGTATGCATCCATAGAGTTATTACTATAAAATTGTCTCATTAATCTTGTGACCAGGTTAAGTCACTATCATAGAAACAATATAGTTATTCATCAATCAACATGTTGTCTTTGCATTTCAATGAGATCAATTCTTGAAAAATGACAATCCAGAGGTTAAAGAGACAAGTTGATACCTTACCCAAGTTGTCATGTTCTTGAAACCTTGTCACTATAAAGAGGAGATATCTAGAGAGTAATGTCACAAGGACATAACCAAGGCATGCACTATCATGAGCCATATGGACAACTTACTACACCATCCAAAACTCCATTTGAACTAACTACTATCAATAATTCACATTATTGGGGACTGTCATGAAGAAAACACCATGCATAGGATTGTCATAGTCAGAGTGGAGAGGATTGTCTAGTCATTTTATGACTATCATAATAGCTAGTGGGTTAGTTACCATGCTTCAACCTAAAATAGGTTAATGAGAACATAGAAATGAAAATCACAATACCATAAGTGTTTCCATAAGCTACCAATATAGTCCCAATATCATGTCATGATAGTAAGAGAGGAGTTGTTTGGTTTTTCCAAAGCCATATCACTTACATAAGGATTTTCACCAACCGTCTGTGTAAGGTCGTGAAAGAGTGAGTCATTATTGAGCTAATCATAAGAGAAGCATGAAGTCAAAATGCTATCATGGAAACAAGATATAGTTACTTATTATAAGGACAATCCAAATTTGGTGAGGTTGCTACAAGCAACCAAATTTGGCATTCCATTAGATAGTGGTATCAACTTCCAAGAAAAATACATCATTTTGCACTGATAGGTGCTAAATTAAGTGCAGTTTGCGCCACCTTTTTGCCACAACAAGATTATGTTGGAAACAAGGCAGATAACTAAGAGGAGGGGGTGAATCAGTTATCTCAAATATCTTAACTTTATTTTCGCCTTTAATAATTAGTGCAACATCAAAACAAATAAGCATACATAATCATGAGAGCAGAAATAAAATCAACACACATAACACAAGAATTTTTATGTGGAAAACCCTACTAAGGGAAAAACCACGAGGTGACTAACCCAAGATTGTATTCTCTGTTAAAAGAATAAGAAGTACAAAATGGCACTTGCCAATTAGGGCTCACTGCCCGAGCACACTGCTCACAAAAGGCACACTACCTACAAGAGACTCACTGTCTACAAAGTATATAGAAGGTAACCAGGTGTTTGAACTGATGAGAGGCATCCATAGATGCTAAAGTTCAGTTCCGGTTAGGCTCAATATACTAATCTAATGCACTTTATTCTTCCTCTACTCTAGTGCTGCTGCTTTGTCACATACCAGACCTGTATTGTTATTTCCACACTTATCTCTACCTTTCTTCACACTTTATTTCATCACACCTATACACACACACCTTCATACTAGAAACCATCTGATATATATTTATCCGCACCAAGGGTTTCAACAATTTTCTAGTTGGTAACCAGAATACTCAAGATATTAACAAGATATTGATTTGTCGGCTGAATCCATACTTGATTTGTGATGCGTATCAAAAACATAGACATAGAGGTCATCAATCATGTCGGCCAACATTATATGATCCTTCAAATAGCTTGATCAACATCAATTACTCATCTGGATTGAAGTCTAATACTCTGCCGGTCAATTCTTCCTCAGTCTGCTCTGCCTGTCAGGAACCCAACACTCAGATGCTCATATATTTTCCATGTTTTATCACCAAAGGCTCAATCTCTGGAATCTAGTATTCATGATATTCCTCTTGACTTTTCCAAGTCCGCAACTTGCTGAGTTACACCCTCTGAGAGATCCGGACCTGAATGTCAAACCTTGCTACATGCTCTGTTCTTGTTCACCGGACCAAAATAATCTTCAATCTGACTTCTAGTATAGGCATACTATGTGTTGCAGATGTATGGGATAGACTTTGTTGCCATCAATGACAACACTCATGAAGCCACACAGTGTCTCTTGCCAACAATCTCCCCATTTGGAATTGATGGCAACACTTAGTGAAAAATGACTAAGTGTCGCAGCAAACTCCCCCTTGGCCAATGCTCTATCTTATGCACTATTATACCGAAGCTCCCAATTAGCTGGATTCCACATTTTTCACTACTCCTCAATCCCCCTTTGACATCAATGGCAAAGGGTGGAATCCGCACACCAAAATTTGCAAAAATTAACCTATACATAGCTGCATAAGTATATGGACATGTTTATACTTACATATACTTAAGTATATCCGCAAAGGTGGCCTTCAACTGTACAAATTTTGTTCCCTAGCTCTGCTTTATCCTGTCCAAAATAGAGATGTGACCACTCAACAAAAATGCATAAGCTTCTGCCCTTCTTAAGTCTGTCGGATCACTGGTCTGAGCTGTGCTCTGAGCATCTATTAAGGCCTCATGCATTGCCTCTAACTTAGGGATAATTATCCCTCTAAGTTCACTCATCCTGCTTATTATACTCTTCTTCTCTTTGTCCAGCCTCTTTATTTCATTTATAATGGTAATAGCTTGGCATTCTTGATTCATTATGGATGTAGTGAGGGGATCAAAATTTTGAGATAAACTTGACAGTTTACCCTCTTGTTCTTTCACCTTCTTTTCAATATCTTCTGTCACTTTAGACCAAGATAGACAAAATTTGTACATGTCCCCACCATCTTTAAGAGCATTTTCAAGGCTCTTTATCCCAATATCTAGGGTCCTCCTATCATTAACTATGAGTCCCTGTACTTCAGTGAATCTCTTTCCCAAAAACTCTTTCCAAACTTTTTCTTCTGCCGATAAAGAATCAAAATGAGTACCAACAGAGTTTACCAAAGATTTCAAATTACCAGATGGAGAGGCCAAAGGATCTTTTTGAAAAGATGGCATGATCTTCTCTAGCATACCAGATGCAATTTCTAATAGTTTGCAGTCTTCCATGTGAGACTTTAGAAGTTTTTCTTTTGCCTTGGCTTGAGCAAAAGATGTTATTTTCATTGTCTGGATCAGAGAGAGGGAATCAAAATTTAGTGGTCCTTGGAATAGTTCCAGTTCATCTATCTCCATCAACTCTTTGTTCAAGAAATTCTTCACTGCCTCTGCAATGTCTCTTGCCAGAGACTGAGTCTTCTTTTCTTTTGGAATCTCTGAACTATCATCAAAGATCTTCTCTGTTTGTTCTTCTCTTCCCTTTACCTCCTCTTCTTGACTCACTTTCTCCTCTTTTCTTCCTTCTCCTTCAGTTCCTAAATCTAGAATGTCTGTAGTGGGATCCGAAGGAGAGATGTTAACTTCTTCATGAACTTCCTCTTCCGGAACAGAGGAATCCAAGTCCTTAGACTTCTCTTCATCTACCTCTTTTGATGCTTCTTCATTTTTCTCAGTAGATTCTTCTTTTGATGCATTTAATCCTTTGACATACATGGTAGAAGGTTCTTCATCTATTTCCTCTATAATAGGAAGATTGAATCTTTTGAAGGCATTCTGGAGGATGTCTTCTGTTTCTCTTGATACCTGATCAGTCTCTCCAAGCATAAGTTTGTTCATTCTTGCTTTGCTCTGGAATTCATCCTTGCAGTCCTTAAAGGTCATGTTCATTTGCTTTGGAGTAATGGAAGGATAGAGCTGAATTGCAATCTGTTCCTGGATCTCTAAGTCCTTTGCCTTAGCATTCTCTTTTCTAAGTTCAAGTACCTTTTCTAGACTTTTGGGAATTAATGAAATGATTTCAATAAATGCTTTATTATAAATATTCAGGTACCTGACTGTAGCTTCTTCCAAGATCCTTTTGTCAGTATCACTATAATCATCATAAAATTCTATCACTAGTTACAGATTCCCATCCACAGTGACTGCCTTGATGACATCATCAATGGAAAGAGTGGGTTTCTCAGCAAATTCTTCTGTCTTTTCTTCTTTGTTTTTTCCAGCAAAGGATTCCCCAGATGTTTTCTTCTTCTTCATTTTCTTAACTTCCTCATCAGACTCTGTCTCTTCATCATCCTTTTGACTCACGTAAGATCTTATGGCTTTTGTTTTTGTTCTCTTTTCTCCCTTTCCGGATGTCTTGGCTTCCGATTTGGAGGCTCTTGAGCTCTTAGGGATGGTAGGTGCAGAGCTCTTGGTGGATCTAGTCCAAGAGGAGGCTTGTACCAGAACACTTCCTTTTTCTGCTTCTTGTTTCTCTTTCTCAACTCTTTCTATTTTCTCTCTATTTGCATCAACTACCTCTTTTGATATGCCATATCTTTTGGCAATTTGCTCTACTTTCCTTCTAACTTTCCATTTTATCTCCGGTTGTCTCAGCTCAACATGTATTTTTACACTTAATTCTTGAAAGGTTCCAAACCTTTCTGCCTCAGGGTCCTTAGGCTGACTTAGCAAGTGTTGAATATGTAGCTCCAAGATTTTCTCATTGACCTCATATCCCATTGGCATTATCCAAATTGTTCTGGGCTCAACTGCCTCCATTAGGCATTGATCAATATCTACCATAAAACACACTATATCCTTGTATTTTTCTACTATGGATTGTGGTATCCTTTCTCTAGCTTGCATCATACTTTGGAAGTTCTTAAAATATCCCTAGAGTGCTATGCTTTGAGCCTTGGCATCACCAAGTCCATACATATATTCTATGATCTGTATTGCAACCAGTTTGTCATTTTGCCAAACCCAACCACTTGATCCGGGCAGCTCATTCATGAAGTAGAAGAATAGACACAGTATTAAACAACCATACTTGAATGAGTTCTTCTTATCCCTCTTGATCTTCTGTAAGTTTTCTAACAGTTGGTTTAAAAGAAGATCACATAGGTCATAATCTGTATTTTCCCTTAACATCTGATATGTTGTATATATTGCAGTCCTGGACACAGAATTCTCCCTGCTAGAATGATAGATCTTATATCCAATTATCATAGAGGCAAATTTGATAATCAAATATGTGATGTCTTCTATGGTCATTGCTCTCTTGTCAAACTTAGATCCGGTAGCTTCACTTACTATCTGGTTCTTGATAGATTTGAGTGCAGGTAACCCACTGGATGAGTGCAATCCAGTTACTACCCTAATAGCATCTTTTGTTATCTTGAAGGGCTTCATCAACCACATGAAATTGTCATGTATTTTGCTAAGAACATACCAGACCAAATCATCTTCTGCAAAATAGGGAAAGTGGATGCAGTGTCCAAAGTGCTTATCCCGAAGGGCCTTGTATTGAGGTTTGAGTTCAAAACTTTCATCTATTAATTGTTTATGGTAGATGTCCATTAACTTAGATTCTCCAAATTCCTCAATATTGGCATGGATGTAAACCCTAACATCTTCTACGTGCAGAACCCCATGTGGAATGCTAGAGAAAGCGCCTAAGGGATCAACTTCTAGGGATTTGTAGGGGTGTTTATTGAACTTTGGGCACGGCCTATCAGTGATCTTAACAACCATTGGAGTAGCTATTTTTGCAAAAGATTCAGAGAGAGATATTCAGAATGGAAGTACATTTTTGCGCTTTTAGGGTCAAAATAAGAGCAGGAACAAATCGCTAGTTGAATTGGATTTTGCGGTTGATCTTTGAGAGAGTTGTAGAAACTTGATGTGGAGCTCTTCTTTTCTTCTTTTTGAATGAAAATGTGCAAATGATGAGTGAAAGAACCCTTTTATCCTTTCGCAAAACCCTAATTTCCTTTTGCAATAAATGCACAACTTAAGTTATCTGGTTGCCTTGTTCTGAGAGAGATCTTTTTGAATCACTGTGTTGCACTTAGAATCATTTTTAGTGATAACTGACAATGTATCTTCTTTCCTCCAATCATACCATGGATCCATAGATCAAGATATCTTAATTTTGAATTATAACGGTTCTATCTGTGAAAATCATGTTTTACCGGATGGCTGTCAAACCGGATCAATCTTGGATGATTAAACTCTTGCAAAACTCCATGCAGATCTTTCATATTTTCATTGAGGGTTATTTAGATATTTTTCTAAGAACTCTTTAATCCGCAACATTCCATGTGCCAAATTTAGGCACCAATTCACTGGCTGGGGGAATTTATTTTTCTTTGTGACTCCCCTTGAGCCAGAGCTCATTTGTTCAGTTTTTGGAAGGAATATCGGCACCAAATTCCAGTGTGGATCCATCCCCATCATTTTTTGTACTGTTCTTCACCAAAATCTTGCTCATCTCCCTTTGAACTTCATCCACATTCACTTTGCCTTTTCCCTTGTCTTGATTTTGATTATGATGCACTGGACCCTTTTTATCCTGATTTTTACTTCTGCAGAATTTGGCAATGTGACAAACCTATTGCAATTGTAACAAACAACATTTCTTTGCAAATTTGACTGATATCCTCTTGATCTACATTGATTAGCCATGTGTCCCATTCTATTGCATGCAAAGCATCTACCATTGAATGAATTGTTTATTTGCATATTTTTGCATTCAAGAGATTTGTGACCATACGTTTTGCAGTTGAAACATTGTCCGAAGAAGGATGGATTAGTCTGATTCATTCTCCTTCTACACTGAGTTGCCTTATGACCAAAGTTGTTGCAATTGAAGCAGTATCCATTGAAGGATGGATATCTTTGAGCATTTGGTTGCCTTACCGGAGGTCTTCTAGGCCTATTTCTTTGACTTCCTGATCCAAAATTCTTCTGACCGGATCAGGAGCTTTCACCTTTCTCATATCCCAAGCCATGCTTGTCATCTACCCTCTTTTGGCTTTCAAGAAGAACTTCAAGTTGAGCTAAGCTTATCTTGAATTTCTCTTTGTATTCATTTGCTGTTTGAAGATCTTGTTTAAGAGTATCTATTTGATTCTCAAGTTGTTCTTCATTATCTCTAGCTTCTTCAAGATCAGATTCAAGATGCCTAATTATTCTGTCCATTTTGTGGCAGTCCTCTATTTTTTCCTTGAGGGATTGTTTTAGATTATCTTCAATTTTCCTTTTCTCTTCAATTTCTTGGGTGAATCTCATAACCCCTAATTCCATCTCATTTCTTACCACAATGACCTCTTTTGATAGCTTCTCACATTGCTTGTTTTTCTCATTCAGATCTTCATTAGTATCATTGGCTTCACTCTGACTTGCTAATTTTTGAAGTAGTTCCTTTCTCTTTTTCACAGGGATACTCAATTTTTCTTTTAGCTCATTTATGAAATCATCAGCTTGTTTGAATCTTTCTCTCAAGTTGTTGACTTTAGAGTGAGATTACTGAAGATCATCTAGGGCAGACTGAAGTTGTTCCTTCATACCATACATATCCATTGAGATTCCCAGATCTTCCCCAAGCTGTTAGGCTCTATTTAGAGGAACTTAGCTCTGATACCAATTGTTGGAAACAAGGTAGATAACTGAGAGGGGGGGTGAATCAGTTATCTCAAATCTCTTAACTTTCTTTTCCCCTTTAATAATTAGTGCAGCATCAAAACAAATAAGCATACATAATCATGAGAGCAAAAATAAAATCAACACACATAACACAAGGATTTTTACATGGAAAACCCTGTTAAGGGAAAAACTACGAGGTGACTAACCCAAGATTGTATTTTCTGTTAAAAGAATAAGAAGTACAAAATGGCACTTGCCAATTAGGGCTCACTGCCCGAGCACACTACTCACAAAAGGCACACTGCCTACAAGAGACTCACTATCTACAAAGTTTATAGAAGGTAACCAGGTGTTTGAACTGATGAGAGGCATCCACAGATGCTGAAGTTTAGTTCCGGTTGGGCTCAATATACTGATCTAATGCACTTCATTCTTCCTCTGCACTAGTGTTGTTGCTCTGTCACATACTGGACCTGTATTGTTGTTTCCACACTTCTCTCTGCCTTTCCTCACACCTTATTTCATCACACCTACACACACACACCTTCGTACTGGAAACCATCTAATATATATATATATATGCACCAAGGGTTTCAACAATTTTCTAGTCAACAACCAGAATACTCAAGATATTTACAAGATATTGATCTGTCGGCTGAATCCATACTTGATTTGTGATGCGTCTCAAAAACATAGACATAGATGTCATCAATCATGTCGACCAACATTATATGATCCCTCAAATAGCTTGATCAACATCAATTACTCATCCAGATTGAAGTCTGATACTCTGTCAGTCAGTTCTTCCTCGGTCTGCTCTGCCTGTCAAGAACCCAACACTCAGATGCTCATATCTTTTCCATGTTTTATCACCGAAGGCTCAATCTCTAGAATCTAGTAGTCATGATATTCCTCTTGACTTGTCCAAGTCCACAACTTGTTGAGTTACACCATCTGAGAGATCCGGACCTAAATGTCAAACCTTGCAACATGCTCTGTTCTTGTTCATCAGACCAAAACAATCTTCAATCTGACTTCCAGTATAGACATACTATGTGCTGTGGATGTGTGGGATAGACTTTGTTGCCATCAATGACAACACTCATGAAGCCACACAGTGTTTCTTTCCAACAGATTACATTTAGGCCTAAAAGTCGGCGCTATAGTTAGAGCAGTAGTCAACGCTAAAGTCGGCGATAACTACTCTGACTATAGCGCCGACTAATGGATTAAAAAAATTAAAAAATCCTCGCCTGAACAAAAAAACACAAAACAAAACTTTATTGATTTTTGGTGTTCATTTTGTGTTTGGAGATCGAGCGTTTGGCGTGCAGAGATCGAGCATTTGGGTTTTTTGTGTTTGCTCTTATTTTGGGCAAATCCTTGGCAGTGGCGGGACCTATATTCCAACCCTAATTTCCTTTCCATTCCTAAAGTGCATACTCAATTTCTTACATCTCAAAAGTCTCAAGTTTGATCCACGACAGCCTTTGCTTCCAGATATCTTAGCCTTTCAATTTGTGCTAGTCTTCTTCTATTCATGCCAGGTAAGGGCATCACCTCTCATTCATCTACTCTTTTTTTCCCATCAGATGTCAGATTCGTTTAGACAAATGCGGGTCTTGTAATATTCATAGGGCATCTGTTGAAGATAATTCTAAGCAAGGCTTTTCATAATAGATGACAAATTTCCACATTCCATAATATTATAAATGTGTGCTTCAGGATTAAACTGTTTGAATAAGATATCTCAGCTTTTGCTTAAAGGAAATTGTTCTCTATCTTAATATGGATGAAATCACATTTTGCCACTAGTTGATAAAATTTCTCTCTAGCTTTATTTCAATTGATGTATCAGCTTACTTTCTTGCATCAAACTTATAGAGGAAAACAACTTCATGATTTTCTCTACAAAGTAAAGGTCAAAAACCTTGAGGAATATAGAAAAACTGGATGAAAACTTTCATACTTGGCAGTGTGTACTTTGTTTGCCTCCACAGACTAGACAAAAATAATTTTCCCTAGGTCGCCTCAAAATGTCAAGCAATAGAGAGAAGAGAGCAAAGGGGCAGACTCTAGCCACAATGAGGTAATTCATTGTCAATTTATAGATTTGTAAATGTTTCCATTATTTCTTTGATTTTTAGTTTTTAGTTTTTTATTTCTAAATTTAAAAGAAGAAATTTATTATATTTAGGGACATAAGACTGACAAAGATAAAGAGGCATTGGCTTCCATATTGGGGGTAGAGGTAGTGAACAAATTGGATGGTGTGGACTTGACAATGCTTGCTAGATGCATAGAAAAATGATCTAGTAAATCCCCTGAAACATTACAACCAAATCAACAGTGTCAAAGGGAATCAATTGATTCCCCAACCAGTCATGGATCAGGCAAAAGATCCAGGAGGAAATCAATAACAGTAACCTCTAAGAATGTGGAACAGGGAGCAGAGGCTTCCAATGTCCCAGCAACTCCTAGGACACAGACTTCTTCGACCACCACACCATGTTTTGCATCTTGCATTGATAGCTACGATACCAAGATAGAATACGATGTGGTTTCAGGGGAAGTCTGAATGACAGATGCTGGAAAAACATTTGTGAATAGGTTGAAGGAATCATGCCTTCAACAGTTCAAAGACCATCTACATTTGTCATTCTTAAAGATACCCATGCACCTATAAAAATCAGTTATCCAAGACATGGAGACTGAAGATAAAGCTACGAATGTCTAAAAACTGCAAGAGATTTCGATGCAACCAAACAAAGAAGATAAAAAAACCCCTCCTGAGCTAAGGCTCAAAAAAAGGCCAATTGATGTAAGTTTGAAATTATGGAAAGAGCTTGTAAAAGCATATGAGAAGTCTGATGCACAGAGGAAGTCCGGTGAGGAGAGTACGCAAGTATTTGAATTTTCTCATAAGATTATATCAAATTTATTAAACGATTTTTAAATTTTATTTGTGCATAGTTAAATTGAATTAGTATATGTTTTAGGAAAAGGCCTCCAAGGCTAGGCTTGACAAACTTCGTGCCATGCATCACAGTAGCCAAAAAGGTCTACAGGCCTTGATCTGTACATTTGTAAGTATATTTAATAAGTTAAATGATATTTTTTTATTTCCTAGGAAAAAGTAAATGATTGCATATTAATTAGTTTAACTAGTCCATGTGCCATGTTTTGACAAGAGGAGAAATATGGTTGGCATCCAAGCCAATTTGAAAAGAAAATGTTACAAAGCAAAAAGTGGACCGATTTTGTAATCTGGATGGAGAATGAGGTATCAATAGTTGATTGTCAAGAACTTAGTTGGATATTGTTGTGTTAATATGTCAATTTGCATTTCTTGTGTTGAGTTGTTTATTGATGCATAGGATGAGTTCTAAAGTGCTTCTCTATTGGCCCTAGATCCCACTCAATTGTCCCATTATTTGTGGTCCTAAACATGTACACATGTCCTCCTAGTTACCTTATTGCAGTGTTGAGATTTGAACTTCAGTCACTCTCATTATGAATGCACCTCTTTACCTTTACAAAACAATCCTTAGACATTTTTCACAATAATTTTAATCCACAAAGCCCGACAACTGTAAGGGCAATCACTTATATACAAACGTGAGTTATGTGAACAAGCCACTGAATCATCCACACATTTGTTTATATTGAATTAATGTATAGACAGTAGATCCTTTATTGAATCATTAGGTGGTGATAGAACTTATGAAAATGATAAGTCCCTTATCAAAGGCACATCATTGAATATTCCAACAGTTGCAATAATGTAGGGCAATCCTCTATCTTGTGATCATCATAATAAGTATACATTGGAAACTTTGTACAACTACATGAGGTATGCCCAGGTTCTCCACACTAGTAGCAATAGATTCCTCTATTTCATACTCTACCATGGCCTCCTTGATTTCCTCCATGCTCCATATATTATGGCTCCTAATAGCACAACACCATTTATTGTGGTTGTGACTAGGGTTGCGTGGTTGTGTTTAATTTTGTTTTCCTCTTGCCTTGTGGAGAACTTGTACTACTTTGTAGGTGGTAATGTCATGGGTGGATATGTGATAAACCTTAGACTAGTAATTAATAGGAACATCCTTTCACTTTTGCAGTAGTGGATAATTTCATGAGTCTCATGACATATGGTGGAATTAGGTATGTATTAAGCAAGAGGGAATTATGTGGCATTAATAGCTTGAGCTCCCACCACTAGATAGTTTGTAGTTGTATGCCCCTTAATGTGGCACTTTGTTCATCATAAATCACATTGATTAAGAGTTTCACTTGCAAGTTGTGCTATTTGCATGACCATTTTTCCATTTGTTCTTTTAGGCATGTAGTAGAATCATATGTTGGGGGCTCCCCTAATTCTTATAATCTCAACACAACTTTTAAGGTAACTTTTTAATTAGGGAGAGTGAGCTAGGGAGAGTGAGCTAAACTAGTTCATGTTGGATATGTGCAATTAGCCTACCAATAAATCATTCCTTCTAAATTTCAACATTTTATAGTTGGGTCAATCTTTAACATCAATTCCTTAGAGCGTTGATCATACCTACACACAATATCTCCCAATTGTTGCCTTATTTCCTTTAATGCCGCAATATTACAATGCACCATCTTAGGGCAATCGAAGTTGGGAAGGAAATCTCTTAACAGTTTACCAAGATCATTCTTGGTGCCATTAGGATCATAATGAGTATACTAGTCTTGTGCGTGCTTTAAAAAAGTGGTTGCAATTAACCTAATCTTGTGGTCATTATCCACAACATTTTGTGTGTGCCATGCTATCTCATATGCTTAAGTTTAATGGGCTAATAATGAACAACAAACCCTTGTTTTCCTACCTCCTTCGTATGACTGATCCCATTTTGGATTCCTTATGAAGTCAGGGTGATTTGAAGGAAGATCAAAGTTGCACTCTGTTAGGTCTCAAAAACGTAGGTTTTAAACCTTAAGAGATTGCCAAGATCTCTTGACACTTTTGGCTAACAACACAGGGCAAATATGGCTAAAACCCCTTTCACTTTAGGTTCTGACAGACCTATGTGGGTATACCTTATGATTAGTGCAGACTTGATCGACCTTCACAATGGCAAATGGATGTGAAGTAGATGTGTATAAGATTATGAGATATAAAAGGATTTTTATAAAAAGGTTGTGACCAATGCCTAATGCTATTGGCTAATGGGGTCAAGGCTTTAATGATTTGCAGAACTACTTGGCTTAACTCTGATTATCTGGCACCCTCTAAATGTTCATACCTTGTATGAACATGCAAGATGGTTAGCTGCTAGACTCTTCTTTAATATCCAGTTGATTCTTTCAAGTTATTGTGTTTGCCTAAAAGGTTTTAAATTTATTTGAAGGAAACCCACCAATATGATTTATTTTAAAGGATTTAACTCAAAATAGAGACCAATAAATATTAAACCACTTAGAAGGAATTAAATCAACTTCTAACAGAAACCAATCAAAAAGCATCCACACAATGACAACAAATGTGCATTGATAAATCTAGGGATTTGAATAACTAGAAATAGCCAAGATGGAGATAGTCAAACAACTGATAAACTTTAATATCAACAGAATATTAGAACACCATAGATATATCCACAATTTTGATCATCCTTGCCCATTAAAATATTAAAATATCATGGTAATGTCTTGAACTTGAAATATGATTGTAAATATATAAGTATGAATTGTCTTGCAGAGAACATAATGATTGATGATAATTCCTAAGGCCTTGGTTTCCCTCATATATATATGGGAAGCAAACAAGCTTTAGGCCTGAATAGATGTAACTATTCATACTTTGTATCTTTTCATAATCAAACACAATTAGGAAAAAGTAATTATAGGCATTAACAAAATCGATTAAGATCTGAATTTGTTAATCTTCATAGAATACCCGTGACCACAGGCCTGGCAAGGTATTCCTCTTTACATTGTAGTTTCTATCGAATATGTTGTGTCTGTTCCCATTGCTGAAAGCAATACATCACTTTTATATATCGCCAAAACTTTCAAAACTTAATTCTTCTTTCTATGCTTTTCTCATACTGTTCTGGCAATAAACAAGTTAACCTTGGTTATGTGATCAATGTACTACTGAGATACACAAGTGTCTATGGAAATTATATCCATCATGATAAATTCTAGCTTGAAGATTTTATCCAATTGTTTATGTGTATTCTCTATCACCCTGTCTTCATCATTGACCTTCTCCAGAGCTATGGGTAATAACTGAGCCAATTCTTCTTTCCACAAACCTTTGTCCTGTATATTTCCTTCATTATTGAAGAAATTAGGAAATGCCATGTCCCCTTGTAGGTCAAAATCACTAATATCACATGTTAACAATGTATTAAATCTTTCATGTTCAGTTATCAGTTCATTACATTCCCTAAGTGTTTGCTCATTGATGTTTGCCTTAGTTTTTAGCTCTTCTTTCTTCTCAAGCATTCTGAGATGCAATCTTTGATGTTCCTGACGAACATTATGGGTCCTTTTATGTACATTCCATATCTGATCACTGTGTTTCATCATCATTTCAAATCTTTTGTTTATCAACTCAGAAGTCATTTGGTACTTGACAACCTTTATATTATTTTCTAATTTGTCACTTTTCTCTTGGAATTTCTCAGCCTTTATTTTCCAATAATTTGCATCAGCTATGGCTTCCATCATTCTTTTGTCTAGTTCTTGAAAAGGTAAACGACTACTAGATGATGTCAGTTTATCTTTATACATAGCAATTTCTTCTTTCAATTTTGTATTCTCTGCTACATAAGCATTGTTATTTCTGACCAGTTTTTATGTCTAAGCCTTTGTCAGTTTGGCAACATTTACATTCAATTCAGCAGTATCAAGTGGGTCATTATCTTCAACTCTCTGTATTATAAGATGACCAAATGCTTTGTTTGGATCATCAATGATTTGAGGCCTTTGGTGTGAGGGTAGAGTGCCCATATCAACAAAGCTGCTTGATCAGGATCATACCTAGAACCTATCTTAACCTTGTCCACAGCTTCAATGCTTAACTACACTTTCTCATCCTAATTTATTTTGAAAGTATCAAAAACAATAGCAGATGTCATATCCCAGCCAGATACTAACATAACCCCTACCTCCTCTAACAGTTATCTTCCCTTTTATGGGGTCATGTTATCCATGGCTTTGTCAATTTCTTTTTGGAGTTCATGCAACACTTCACTTTGTACCTCAGGGAAAATATCCTTCATCTTTTCCCTAGCCTTTTTGCCTTTGAATTCATAGATAAATGTTTTAAACTCAGGGGTTTTTATAAAATCTTTATCTGAGACAAATTCTTAGCTGGCCATATGTCTCATATTCTCTGATAGTTCATTAGGGGATTCTCTATTGACAGCTTCTCTGTCCATAGGAGGGTCATATTTGTCAATCACGGGTTCAAAACTTTGCACAGTCTCATCCTCACCTTCTAATCCCTCATCTTCTGCAAAGCTAGTATCCATAGAAAAACTGATATCAAGCATAGGTTGAGGAGATAGGTGACTCAAAGGAGTCTTATATCTAGCTTGTGTTTCTCTAAATTTTCTGCATTTACTTTTAAAAACCTCGGGTGGGACATCTACAATCAATTCTTGTGCTTTTGAAACCAGCATACTTAATCTGTCAATTGGATCATCTATTTCTGGAAAGGCTCCTTTATAATTGGGGTTTTGGGATACCCTCCAAGCCTCAGCTATCATGACCTTATGATACAACTGTCTCCTTTCAACTATAGAAGCTTCATCGGTATTTCTGATCAGATCGTCATCTACAAATAGAACATGTTGATACTTCTTTAACTTCTTATTCGTGCTGACATGATTTATAAAGTGCTCAAGGTCAAACTTCTCCCTGGCATTTCCTCTAGGTAGCCCAAAATAATCTAATCTCTTTTCAAATTCTTCATACCCTTTCTCAGAAAAGGCAGTAAAATCCACAAAACACAGGGTACCTGGCATGAAAGATTGCTTATTGTGTTTCCTCAAGTGCATGAAATCAGAACAAGCCAACTGCCTAACAATCTCTAAATATGTCAGTCTATCAAGGCAAGTTTTTGGGAGAAAAAATGGTGCTCCTTCCTATCCAAAAACTCTGATCTTTATACAATCCCTGTATGCATACCAATCACCCCAATTGTGATTGATTTTCTTACTCTTATCCATATCCTTAGGCTTGAGAAATCTTTGTATATCATGTGACAAATTATAACTACATGGGTGACCAAACAGAGCATATAAAGGATTTACAAAATATTCCTCAAAGTATAGATAATGTGATTGATCACATTTGCTATCACATACAGCTATCCACATTTGTACTAGCTTGATATCTCCCTTTCTGTCTAGATCTCTAACCCTAAGAGATGCATCCCATAAACTCAAACTTTGCCCTTCATATAACACAAGATGCATAAATAGAGAATAATGCTTAAACCTAAAACCCCTCTTGTTCTCCTTTATAGCTTTTAAATCATTATAAATATCATTAGAGAGATATTTAGCATAGTCTAATGTTCTGGCATCTGGGCTTTGTAAATCAACAGCTAAAACCATTGGAGCTATATCCATATATGCAGGGGCATCCACACCTAATACTTGCCAAATAGAATAATAGGTATATCTAAAATATGGTTCAAACAATTCAACTGAATAAGGGGGATCCTCCTCTCCTGAAAACACTCTGAGCTGATTACTTTCATCCCAAGGCTTGTGAAATGGTAATCTCCATCTTTAATAGGTGTTACTCAGATTCTGGTATTCATTTAATAAGTCCTTGATCCTAAATACAATATCAAAGCTCATGTCTAATTGAAAAACCATTGAGATATAGTCCCGGGTGATAGGAATAAACCCTGACCCATCCTTTAGCTCAATCATATAGGTTTGGGAGTTATAGTTATCTGCAAACATTTTGAGAAATTCTACATTTACAAACACATTTGGCACTACTAACTTCCCCAAGTTCATCCTCGATGGATTAGAGACTGGCCTGTGTCTATGCATTTTCTTGTAGTGGTATATAAATAGGTCATATCCTTTGATGGGGGTCCATGAATCTCCTACATGTTTGTTACTATCTTCGAGGTTTTCAGCATGTGGATTCAATTGGGCATTTCTTCTAGACCTCTGCCCAGACCCCGAGCATTGTTCTATCAAGTCTTGGTTTAGATGTCTATCTTTTGTTTTCTATCTCTTCTTAGGGTTTTCATTCATACTTTCCATGGTTTCATGTGTTTATGAATTCACAATTGAAGTGTACTCTATAATCTCAAAGTTAGGTCTGGAGTACTTACTTGGATGAGCTTTCCTTGTTCTACAACTTGCCCTTTTCTATCTTTTTTCTCCTCAATTTTCCCTGCCTGTTAAAAATCTTTTAGAGATTAATCCTTTCGGCTTTGGTTCATTGATGGCGTATATGTGTCAAATGCAATATTGATTCAAGAGCAATTAATTCATTTGAATTGGGGGTCGTTTGATAGATATCTAATAGTCATGTCATTGATTTATCGAGATGATCACCCTTTTCCTTCCTCAATATTATTTTACCATTCATTAGGGAATCAGAGTGACCTCTGATAATGTCATATCAATACCATTATGTCCTACCGATATTATTTTATATGTTATCGAACCCTTTTTATTTCCTTTCAAAATGCCCTTTATTGTTGTATCGGTGGGACCAGAGATTATGTCCCTTCAATATCCTCAAGTCCCCTCGAAATGCTTTTACATTTGGATATCATTGTATCGGCGGGACACATTTAAGTGTCACACCGATATGTATCAGTCCCTTCGATGTGCTTGATGTTATCAGGGTATCAAAGAGACATGATTTAGTCTTCCTGATATCCTTCAATCTCTTTGATATATTTTATCTCCTTGATTTTCTGATGTCAGCGAAATACAAATTGACTTTATCACATCGGGCTATCGGGGATACATTAAAGTGAGTCCTCCTGACATGGTATTCTCCCAGCAATATTTTGCTTTATGAATTCTAAAGGATCCTTAAGTCGAATTAAATAATTTTATTCTTTTTGGAGGGTAATCGTGGGGATGTTGCAGGATTATTAGGGTTAGGGCATCAATTGAGAAGATTTATTATTTTGCATTTTGCAATACAAGTATGGGAAGATGGTGGGAATAGGTTATTTTGATTTAGATTTTGTATAGTCGAAATCAGTTCCAACACACTCCAAGTAGATGTGTGGATAAAGAAGGGCTTAGCGGAATATGGAAACCTTTAGATTTTGTGTTTTTTGTTTTTTTTTCATTTCAAAACTATTTGTTTTCTTTCTTTTCTAATGAACATTTATTCAGAAGCCCTTTCCTACACCCAAATCTTCAGTTTTAAACTCACTTGCATGGAAGATGCGTTAAAGGTATCAATTATATATGTTCCATGATTTAAATCCATTATTTTGTGGTTCTCAGTATGACAGAAAGAAGGATGTTGTTGCTTCTTAGACTTGTTGCACACCTTGCACTAGGTCCACAGGCTGGTGGAATGATATTCAAGGACACAATGGCTCTCATATCAGATTTTTTTGCAAGGAATCAATTTAAAATGGTCTGAGGCCTAGATTTCATTCCAACCTAGGATTCCATCACAATATTGTCATATTACAGTCTTTAGATATGTGTATAGTTTATGTGCATGGTAGCAACCATTTAGTAATAATTCCTCACACACCACACTGTAACTGAGATCTATGAATGCCCTAAAACTATATAGGTTCAGTCCAAACACTATCATAAGACCATGCTTGATAAGATCACGGATACATCATAGTTTAGGTGTGGGTAGGACTTCCTTAGGGTAGGTAGGACTTCCTAAGTGTAGCCCTAACTATGCATTGTAGTAGAATCATTATATTAACCATTCCAAGTTCAGACTAGCAGGGACACTGGAGTTTCAAGACCCTTGCCAGCCAAGGGAAGGTTGATATAAGAATTTTGAGGGACCTAGGGTAGTGACAGTCATATAGGACTGGGTTTGTGTTATGTTTGGAACTCATAAAGTCTTGAGGTCTTCTTAGAGGGGTGATAGGTGACTAGGGTATGAAGGCTAGGACTTTGTATGTAATCTTAAGCCCTCCTTTTGGATTTGTTGGAAGCCTTCTTCACTGATACATAAGGACTATCAAGGCTCTATGATAGTGTATTAGAGAGGCATTGAAATCACAAAGGAGATAAATGTTATTAGGCCATCACCCATTAGAGAAGGGATTGTCATAAAGAGCATGAAAGTGTTACTTTGTCATAGTCACAAAGGGTATAGTCTTTGTGGTGGTAATTATAGTCACTAAGTTTACATCCACCTTCCTAGAGTCTGCAGAAATGCCTAAAGTTGAATATGCCTATTTTAAAGATCTTGCCATGAGTATTTTCCATGCTTTTACCCCCCCTAATGATCCGAAGATTGAATATAAAGGTGTGGAAATTATTGACTAGCCTTACTACTGTCACAGTCAATTTGCTAACATGCAAGACAGTCATGAGGTTTTTTTTGTTTTATTCAAGATTTATATAATTGTAATTATTGATAAGATGGGGGTTTGTTATTCCCAAATTGTCTACGACAAAATACCAATGGAGACCTCCCCAATCCTCATCTCAAGTTTCAAATGCACAATGAAATGATGGAGGACAATCATAACTATCATAATAGTACATTAGCATTTTTTTTTCTCAAGGTGGCTCTTGAGACTGCCAAGGGGATGGATATAGAGGTTTGTCTCTACATTGCTAGTCCAGATTAAGGAAGACATGATTTAAGAGTTCATTGGATTTGATGCTACAAGTCATTCATCAAATCCACACAAGGTGGCATGGTCAGGTTTCTGAATGCTTAAGTCCTCCTTTGTCAGATGTTGTAGTTGCAACTGCCCTGTTAGACATGTATGCAAAATGTGGAAGCATAGACAAGGCACGTGAACTATTTGACAAAATGCCTCAAAGAAATGTGGTCTCATGGATTGCAATGACTGCAGGATATGCACAAAATGGATTTGTTGAAAAGGCTTTCAAAATTTTAAAGCAAATGCAATTGGCTAGTGTAAAGCCAAATTCCACGACCTTTGCCAGCATCCTCCCTGCCTATGTCAAAATGGGAGCTTTGGAATAGGGTATGTGTTGAAATTAGGGCAGACAACTAAGAAGCGAGGGGTGAATCAGTTGTCACAAAAACTTTTATCTCTTGCTACATTTAATCTTCTTTACCACTTGTTAATAGATTAAAGATATAATCATGAAAGTATGAATCAACAACACAAGAGCAGAAACATAATCAACACACATAACACCAGGATTTTTACGTGGAAACCTGATTAAGGGAAAAACCATGGTGGGGGTTAACCAACAAGATTTATTCTCTATTAAAAGAATATAAAATGGGAAGGCACTTGCCTTCAGGTGCACTACCTAGAGCTCACTGCCTACAGAAACATTCACAGGTTTAACACAGAAAGATTGAACTGAGAAAACAACATCTTCTTCATGCCAGGGTCAGTTCCATTAAATCTCATAACACCTCTACTCTGCCCCCTTTACACTTCCTTGCTACCTCCACATATTCTCTTACATCAACACCTTTCCATGACTTCACAATACTTATTTATACATGTCATCAACTTTGGAATGAACATCAAAGTTGGCCAAACAATCATCTATCTGGAGCATTCTCCAAGATAGGTATTACAAGCAATTACAATCACAAGACTTGAAGTGCTTCATGTGAATCATCACACTGTCAGCCAAACATAGTTGGGACTCAAATCTTCCTCAAACATCATGCCACACTCCATAAAACTTCTCTTAGATCATCCGCAACATGCACCATGCATCTAGTCGGCCAAGACTGAAAAGAATAGCAACACCCAAGGAGAAATCTTCATCCATGAGCTCAATCCTCAATGCGGACCATCAACACAACAGGCACTCGATTCAAAGACCATCACAAGCACAATGAAATCAACAGGAACAACCGCACTACCTCAGATCACTAGAACCACTTGCACCTTCATCCAGGAACTCAAGAACACCAACTGTCATGACTGTCACACTAGAAAGATTGCTTGCAGACCTCCAAACCATGAACCACTTGAGTTGAGGATACACACTAACATCCCAAACACACCTCTAGATTCACAGATCATAATATTCCAATGCGGATCATCTGGACCAAATTTTTGTCACTATGTCACCTCTAAACAACTACAAAACCTAGTTCTACTTAGATGGCCATAACTTCGCCAATTCTCCATGCAGACCTCTCAAATCTTGACTGGAGAAACTTCAGACAATCCTTTATAAACCCTTTAATCTGTAGACTTGGATCTTCATCCTACTGGGAATGCGAAGCAATCTACTTCACTGAACTGCACTATCTTCACTGTCTCTAACAGAGAGATATGTAACTCACTTATTTCTTCCAGAGAGGCTAATTTTCTTAATATCCTCAACATACAAGTCTTCTAAACAAGCAATAGAATAAGATACAGTTGACACTAATGACAATAGGGATATGTTGACATCAATGACAACACCGATTAGGCACATATTTGCAACAATCTCCCCCTTTGTAATTGATGGCAACATATGATGTGAAAAATTGTTTCAACCATCAAGACAAGAACTTCTCCCCCTTTCTCTTATCACATCTGCAATAACTTTCTTCACTGCTCCCCCGTTCACCAGCAACTACTTACTTTCAAATTTTTCACATGACTTCTCTCCCCCTTTGACATCAATGGCAAAGGGCACATATTTGCAATCATCTCTTCCCCTTTTTCTTCTTAGATAAAACTAGACTGAACTCCAGAATTAGCATACAGACTACTCCCCCTGAGTAGCATCTCCTTAACACCAATCCGGATCACAAGATATGACTATGAGTTCCACCAGACTGATGCACATTAGTGCATCTTAGTTCTGAATAGGAGGGGTAATCACCCCTAGCTTCCCTCTGAGATACTCAAAAGTGTCCTTAGGTAGAGGCTTAGTGAAGATGTCTACAATCTGATCTTTTGATGAAACAAACTCCAATCTGACTTCATTCTCATTCACCTTCTCTCTCAAAAAGTGAAACTTGATGGATATGTGTTTTGTCTTTGAATGCAACATCAGATTCTTTGAGATGTTTATTGCACTTGAATTATCACAGAAGATTGTAACAAGCTCTTCAAACACAACTCTGATATCCTTCAACATTTGTTTCATCCACCAAACTTGAGTACAATTACTTGCTGCTGCTATATACTCTACCTCTGCAGTGGACAAAGATATTGCCTCCTGCTTTTTGCTCAACCAAGAAACCAATCTCTTTCCCAAGAAAAATGCACCTCCAATAGTACTCTTCTTGTCATCCACATCTCCTGCCCAATCAGCATCTGTATATGCATGAAGAGTGAAATTATCACCATTAGGATACCATAAGCCATAATCAGATGTTCCCTTCAGATATCTAAAGATTCTTTTGACTTCTACAACATGAGATTCTCTAGGATCATCTTGAAATCTAGCAACAAGGCCAACTGCATTCATAATATCAGGTCTGGTACGAGTCAGATAAAGCAGTCCTCCAATCATTGATCTATACCTTTTCTGATCTGCCTTAGGGGAAACATCATCTTTACTCAACTTGCATCCGGTTATCATAGGAGTACTCACTGGTTTTGAATCTTCCATTCCAAACTTTTTCAACAACTCTTTCACATACTTAGACTGAGATATGACGATGCCTTTTTCTAACTGAATGATTTGCAGACCTAAGAAGAAATTCATTTCACCAAGCATGGACATCTCAAATTCACTTTGCATCTAGTCAGCAAATTTTTTATACATGCTCTCATTTCCACCAAAGATGATATCATCAACAAATACCTCAACAATCAGGATGTGTTCATGATCAATTTTGAAAAAAAGATTACTATCAGCAATGCCTTTGCTAAAGCCTAACTTTAGTAGATACTTATCTAACCTTGCATACCAGGCTCTTGGGGCTTGTTTAAGTCCATACAATGCTTTCTTCAATTTGTAGGCCATATCTCCTTGATTAGACAATTGGAATCCTTCTGGTTGCTCAATGTAGACTTCTTCCAACTCTAAATTTAGGAATGTTGACTTGACATCCATCTGGTAAACTTTGAAATCTTTGTAAGCAGCAAAGGCAAGAAATAATCTGACTACTTCGATTCTTGCTACCGAAGCAAAAGTTTCTTCAAAATCAATTCCCTCTACTTGAGAATATCCTTTACACACCAATCTTACTTTGCTTCTCACAACTTCACCATCTTCATTCAATTTATTTTGGAAGACGATCCATTTAGTTTCAATTACATTTTTGTCTTTAGGTCTAGGAACAAGATCCCAAGTGTGATTCTTTTCAATTTGCATTAATTCTTCTTCCATTGCTTTTCTCCAACTTTCATCATTACATGCTTCATTCACTGATTTTGATTCAATCTTTGAAATTAAACAATACTCCACTTGTTCTTCAGCAATTTTTCTTCTAGTTTGAACACCTTTATTTCTATCTCCTATGATCTGATCTTTACAATGATTCAACCTTACATACCTAGGAGTTTTGGGATTTTCTTGAGCTTCTGATTCTTGAACTTCTTCCTCAGCATTTTCACTAGCTTCTTGAGTCATTGGATTTTCTGGAGCAATCTGAATCTGAGTCTGAGCTTGAACTTGCTTTTCATTTTCATCATCTAATTCATATCCACATAACTTGAAAGGTCTCCCCATGCTCTCATATACTTTGACATTAGCACTTTCAACAATCTTTTTCAATCTCTTGTTAAAGCACTGGTATGCCTTGCTTTGGTTAGAATAACCCAAAAATATTCCTTCATCACTCTTTGCATCAAACTTTCCTAGATCTTCATCTCTTTTAATATAGCATTTACTATCGAAAACTTTGAAGTATTGCACAGTAGGAGCATTACCAAACCAAAGTTCATAAGGTGTTTTACCAGTATTTCCTTTAATCTACACCTAGTTAAGAGTGTAGACAGTAGTACTTACAACCTCTATCCAATAGATATGTGGAACATTTGCCTCCATCATCATGGTTCTAGTAGCCTCTTGAATAGTCTAGTTCTTCCTTTCCACAACTCCATTCTGTTGAGGAGTCCTAGGAGCATATAATTGTCTTCTTATTCCATGCTTTTCACAAAATAGATTAAACTCACCAAAGGTAAACTCTCCAGCTCTGTCAGATCTTGGGCATTTTACCTTCACACCAATCTCATTATCCACCGTAGCCTTGAACACCTTGAATTTATCAAGAGCCTCTGATTTCTCTTTCAAGAAAGTGACCCACATCATCCGAGAGTAATCATCAATCAGCAACATAAAGTATCTGTCTCCTTGCAAACTCCTAACTCTGGAAGGACCACACAAATTAGTATTGACAAGTTCCAACAATCCACTTGAAAATTGTTCTTTACGTTTGAATGTAGTTCTGCTCTGTTTGCCCAACTGACATTCCTTACACATGCTCTTAGTAGGTTTTACAAGCTTTGGAAGATCTCTCATAGCCTGAGTAGTACTTATCTTGACAATTCTATCAAAGTTTACATGACACATTATCCTATGCCATGACCAACTCTGATCAATCTGAGCAATCAAACATCTTTTACCAGTGCAAATTAAATGAAAGATATTACCTCTAGTCTATGTACCAGATGCAATCTCAATTCAAGAGCTTTCCAAAATTCTACATTTTCCATCCTTGAATCAGAGGTCATACCCTTTGTTAACTAACTATCCAACACTGAGAAGATTATGTTTCAACCCTTCTACATACAAAACATCATTAGTGTTGTGCTTACCATCAAAAGAGATGGATCCTCTGCCACAGATTCTACCAGTTGAATTGTCTCCAAACTTCTCAATTCCACCTTCATATCTTTCCATACTTACAAACTTACTTTTATCACCTGTCATATGATGAGAACATCCACTGTCAATCACCCATTCATCCTTTTCTTCAACATGATCATCCAAGGCACTTTCCACATTCACATAGCTAACAGGTTCAGTAGGCACTAGATTCTCTTCTTTGATAGCAATGAACACCCATTCATTTCCAGATATACTTTCCTTGTCAGATTCATCATCTGTAACTCCCTCATCAGTAGCTTCTTAGACATAGTAGCATTTCTTCTGAAACCTAGGTCTATTAGGGTTTGGCTTTGAAACCCTTTCCAGACATCTTGAAGCAAAATGACCAATCTTATTGCAAGCAAAACATTTGAAAGGCAATTTTCCTTCATACTTACCAGATCCTCTTGGTAGTCTTTTACAAATAAGTGCTTCAAGATCTTCAAGCTCTATTTCATCTTCTTGTATGAAGAAAATAAGGATCTGAGCACCTTGCCAACAATCTTTGATTCTTTCAATTTTCCACTAGCACACCTGATACTGCACACAAGTTCATTCACCTTCTACATATAGGAAGTGATGTTTTCATCTTCACTCATCCTCAAGTTTTCATATCTACCTTTTAGGCTCTGTAACTTAGTACATTTGACATATTCATCACCTTCATACAGAGTTTCCAATTTCATCCAGATTTCATGAACAGATTTCAATTCCAGGACATTTGGCATTTCAGTATCAGTCATGACACTTAACAATGCTTCTTTAGCCCGAATGTTGTTTTCAGCATCTTTGAGTTCATCTGGAGTTGAAGGACCTTTCTCCGGAGGCGTATACTCATCCTTTGTTATCAACTAATAAGCATGACTCATGCATTGCAAATGGTACTCCATGTGACTCTTCCAAAGAGAGTAATTTGCTCCATCAAATCTCAGACTATCCTTCTTGTAAGTTGACATCTTGAATCTCCTCAAGCGATCAAGCTTCTTTTAGAGGAACCGGCTCTAATACCAATTGTTGAATTTAGGGCAGACAACTAAGAGTGGGGGTGAATCAGTTGTCACAAAAATTTTATCTCTTGATGTATTTAATCTTCTTTACCAATTGTTAACAGATTAAAGATATAATCATGAAAGCAAGAATCAACAACACAAGAGCAAAAATATAATCAACACACATAACACCAGGATATTTATGTGGAAACCTAGTTAAGGGAAAAACCACGGTGGGGGTTAACCCACAAGATTTATTCTCTGTTAAAAGATATAAAATGGGAAGGCACTTTCCTTCGGGTGCACTGCCTAGAACTCACTTCTCAAAGAGGCTCACTGCCTACAAAAAAATTCACAGGTTTAACACAGAAAGATTGAACTGAGAAAACAACATCTTCTTCATGCCAAGGTTAGTTCCATTGAAGCTCATAACACCTCTGCTCTGCCCCCTTTACACTTCCTCGCTACCTCCACATATTCTCTTACATCAACACCTTTCCACAACTTCACAACACTTATTTACACATGTCATCGACTTTGGAATGAACATCAAAGTCGGCCAAACAATCATCTATCTGGAGCATTCTCCAAGATAGGTATTATAAGCAATTATAATCACAAGACTTGAAGTGCTTCATGTGAATCATCACACTGTCGACCAAACATAGCTGGGACTCAAATCTTCCTTGAACATCACGCCACACTCCATAAAACTTCTCTTAGATCATCTGCAACATGCACCATGCATTCAGTCAGCCAAGACTGAAAAGAACAACAACACCCAAGGAGAAATCTTCATCCACGAGCTCAATCCCCAATGCAGACCATCAACACAATAGGCACCTGATTCAAAGACCACCACAAGCACAATGAAATCAACAGGAACAACCACACTACCTCAGATCACCAGAACCACTTGTACCTTCATCTGGGAACTCAAGAACACCAACTGTCATGACTGTCACACTAGAAAGATTGCTTACGGACCTTCAAACCATGAACCACTTGAGTTGAGGATACACACCGACATCCCAAACACACCTCTAGATCCACAGATCATAATATTCCAATGCAGATCAATCTAGACCAAATTTATGTCACTCTGTCACCTCTGAACAACTACAAAACCCGATTCTACTCATATGGCCATAACTTTGCCAATTCTCCATGCAAACCTCTCAAATCTTGACTAGAGCAACTTTAGACAATCCTCTACAAATATTTTAATCTGTAGACTCAGATCTTCATCCTACTGGGAATGCGGAGCAATCTACTTCACTGAACTACACTATCTTCACTGTCTTTGACAAAGAGATATGTAACTCACTTGTTTCTTCTGGAGAGGCTAATTTTCTCAATATCCTCAACATACAAATCTTCTAAACAAGAAATAGAATAAGATATAGTTGACACTAATGACAACAAGGATATGTTTGTTAGAAATGAAAGCAACACTACTTTAATGGAAATCTAATTCAATATAAATTTCTGCAATCTTTAATTGTGTGTTATTAATGGAGATTGTAACACAGAATAGAAAATATGCTTCACAGAAATGCAAAATCATAAATATGAACACATAACACAATTTTTAACGTGGAGAAAACCCTTTTGGGTAAAAAACTCCACACAGGAAAGAGGCCCAATGTTTGTATTAATCTGAAAATGATTTACAATACAACAACACTTAACTCTCTCCACCAGTCTTCAATTTGACAGCATTCTGGTAACACCCAAGTACCTAAAATTTGTATTGCAAACACTAATACATAGAAAATACTTATAGAAACATTTTCTAACTCATCTTAGGCGTTCACCTTCTCTCTCCTAAGATTCACCAACCTGTAAACATTAATTACCATCTTACAAGCATCTTACACTTGTCCAAAAATAGCCATGCAAAGGTTGGGGGCCCAAGACTAAATCTAGCCTCTTACAGCATCTTATGAGGCATCATAACCATCATAGATTCCACAAAAGAGTATCTTTCCAAGATAGGAAGCTTGGGCTAAATATAGCAAATATACAACTAACATATCTGTCATATGCGTCATAGAATCTCAGAATCTTATGACAACTTGCAGCTATCATAGATTCACTCACCAAACATTATGATAGTTGTCATACATGCCAAAAATAGTATATTCCTCAAGGGAGCATGCCTATCCTCATTTATCATGAGTTTTTACATTTGCCAGTAGTAAATGTCACTTTGTAATTGCCGCCGGTAACTTCAAAATTAAAACTGTCAATGAGACTACCTCATTCCCTTATGGGTAATTACAAATAACAAATAATAGATGGAATAAAATACAATATTGGAATTTACAAGGTTAATGGAACCTTATTCCAACATTCTCCAACTTGACATTATATATTGTAAATCAACCCATAGGAAATCAAATGAAATAATCAGGCACTAGAAACAAGGCCCATGGCCTCTCTGCACCACATGAACTTTTCTGTGCTCACAAGTTTGGTCAATGAATCTGCAACATTCTCCTGAGTGTCTATCTTCATTAGCTCAATCTCTCCATTTGCAACCAACTCTCGAACAAAGTGATACTAAACATCAACATGCTTAGTCCGAGCATGATACATGGGATTCTTGGCCAAACAAATAGCACTCTGGCTATCATAACCAATCTGAATGATCCTGCAATCAAAACCAATACCTGTACATAGTCTCCTCAACCAAACTACCTCCTTAGAGACATTAGTAACAGTCATATACTCTACTTATGTAGTGGACAAAGCAACTGTGGGCTGCCTCTTACTCATCCAACTCACTGCACCTCCAAATAGAGTAAACACATAGCCACTAGTGGACCTTCGACTATCCAAGTCACCTGCCCAATCTGCATCAACAAAACCCTGTATGTCCAAAGATTTATCAGCACTATCAATGCCAGAATAAACCAAACAATGATCAGGAGTACCTACAAGATATTTAAATACCCTCTTTGCATAGTTCCAATGCTGTCTACCAAGGTTAGACATAAATCTGCTCAAAACTCCCACTGCTTGGGCAATATATGGTCTAGTGCAAACCATTGCATACATCAAACTCCCTACAACACTAGCATATGTCACATTAGACATATCCTCAAGATCATCCTCAATCTTTAGACACATATCTAATGAAAGCTTAGTACCAATGGGTAAAGGAACTCTAACTGAGTTACAGTCTTGCAAACTAAACCTCTACACAATAGTATTCACATACTTACTTTGTGACAACCAAAGCTTTATGTTAACTCTATCCCTGCAGAGATCTCCATTCCTAGAATATACCTTGCAACACCAAGATCCTTCATCTCAAATGCACCTGAAAGTTGGGCTTTAAGCTCACTGACCATACCCTTAGTATTGCTGAAAAACAACGTCATCAACATACAAAGCAATAACTAGTATAGAATCATCAACACAATGAATGTAAACACAATGATCCTCCTCACTTCTAACAAAACCCAATTTCAAAACAAATGAATCAAACTTTTGATACCACATTCTGGGGGACTGTTTTAGACCATAAAGAGACCTCTTTAACCTACAAACCCAATGTTCTTTTCCTTTTACCTCAAAACCTGTAGGTTGTTACATATAAATTTCTACTTCAAGATCTCCATGCAAGAATGTAGTCTTAACATCCATTTGCTCAATCTCCCAATCATAAGTTGCAACAATGGATAAGAGAAAACTAATAGAAGTCAATTTAGCAATAGGAGAGAATATCTCACTAAAATCAACTCCCTCTCTCTGGGAGTAGCCCTTAGCTACCAATCTAGCCTTGTACTTCTCTAATGACCCATCTGCTCCAAACTTCTTCTTGAAGACCCACTTACAACCTATGGCCTTTCTTCCTTTGGGCAAATGAATAAGATCCCAGGTGTTACAAGAGTCTAAAGCCATCATCTCCTCCTGCATGGCTAGCTACCAAGACTCACTATCATCTGCAGAAATAGCTTCCCTGTAGGATCTAGGTTCATCGTTAGTACTTAATAAAGCATATACACAACAGAAATCTGGTGGGCTATATCTATCAACTGGATTCTATTGTCTTGTTGATCTCTTCAAGGGTGGAGTAAGAGACTCTACTCGTTCTTCTGCATGATCATCTGCAACAACTTCTTATGTAACAACAAACTCATCTTCATCATAACTACTTGAATCTTCTTCTTCTTCTTCACCCCCCAATCCATCATTATGTTCTTCCTGAGGTGCATCTTGCTACTCTAAATCAAAGTGCACCTTCTTTACCTTTTCATCTTTTTCTTTTGGTTGAGAAGGTTCAGAAATAGCTCTAAGTTCCCTAAAAAAAAATCTCTAGAAAAGATAATCATGTGGGTTAGTGGATTCTAAATCTTATAACCTTTCACATTATCACCATATCCAATGAATGTACATTTTTCAGCCTTTGGATCCAACTTAGATCTCTTTTCCTTAGGCACATGAACAAAAGCCTCATAGCCAAAAACCCTTAAATGTGAAACAGAAGGTTTCTTACCTGTCCAAACTTCATAAGGTGTCGAATCAAGAGCCTTACAAGGAGATCTGTTTATCAAGTAGTAAGTAGTACACACAGCCTCTACCCAAAAGCATTTATCCAACTATGCATCACTAAGCATACTTCTGGCCCTTTCCATAATTGTTCGGTTCATCCTTTCTGCAACACCATTCTGCTATGGTGTATACAGAGTTGTCTTTTGTCTGATTATACCTGCATGCTTACAAAACTCATCAAATTCCTTAGAGCAATATTCCCCTCCATTGTCAGATCTTAATATTTTTATCTTTAAACCTGATTGGTTCTCTACTAAGTCTTTGAATTCCTTAAACTTAGTGAAAACTTCGTATTTATGCTTCATAAAATAAATCCATGTAAATCTAGATACATCATCAATGAAGGTTACAAAATAACAAGATTTTCTGATAGATTCATTAGCCATAGGTCCAAACACATCCATATGAATAATTTCTAACTTCTCTTTTGCTCTATTGCTTCCTGAAGGAAATGATTTTCTATTTTGTTTACCAAACACACAATGCTCACAGAATCAAAGTGCTCATGAGACTAGGAGAAACCATCCAACAAATTTTGATCCTTAATAGTTTTTAATACATTATTGCTTGTGTGGCCCAATCTACAGTGCCACAACATACATGCATTTTCAGTATTAGCCTCAGATACATACGAGGCATTATAAACTATAGTGGCTTCAAGCTTGAACAAGCTTTCGAATCTCTTCCCCTTCGCTACCACCAAGTTCACTCTCACTAATCTACAGCCATGCTTGTCAAATGTCACATGCATTCCCAAATCATTCAACTTCAAAACTGAAATCAGATTTCTAGCTAATCCAGGAACATGCAAAACACTAGGGAGGATTTTAATCCTCCCATCACTGAAACAAAATAATACCTTTCCTTTCCCGACACTCAGATATGTAGAGTTGTCACCAAGGTAGATATTACCTCCATCATATTCTTCATATGAGGAGAACCATTCCTTATGCAGAGTCATATGAAATGAGCATCCTGAGTCAACCAACCAGTTTTCATTAGAAACAAGATTACATGCAGAAAGTAAAATTTCTTCACCTGCATTCAAGGACTTATCTGAAGCACTCTCCCACTATTTCTTGGGGTTTCTGCACTCCTTTACATGTCCCCTTTTACCGCAATTCCAACACTTAACTCTGTTCTTTTTACCAGGAGTCTTAGACCGACCCTTGGACTTGTCCTTAGCCCCTTTCTAATCTCGTTTAGGTGCTCTTTCCTTAGACCTTCCCCTGACACTGAGAGCATCCCCTGATCTATCTGAACTCTTCTTCCCCAATTCCTATGACAGTAGCACGAAAACAAGAGCATCCAACTTCGAATCCGCAAGGTTAATAGTGATAGCAAGGATAACATTCTCCCAAGACTTAGGCAAAGAACAAAGAAGTAAGATACATTTATATTCCTCACTAACCTCAACATCTACTGAATCAAGCTGACTCACTAACAAATTAAAATAATTTAAATGCTCTGCAACTGATTCACCTTCTCGCATTTTCATGGAAAAAAAATTCTTTTTAAATAAAGTTTATTTACCATACTCTTGGCTTGATAGATCTCACCCAACCGTTTCCACAACTTGTATGCAGTCTCTTCCTTTGCGACATTCAATAGGAGAGAGTCTGAAAGACACAACTGGATGGTTCCCCGTGCCTTCTTATCCAGTCTATCCCACTCATCTTGAGAGACATCATCAAGTTTCTTCTCTTTTTGAACAACCAACCATTGGTTTCTTTCTTCCAACAAATCTTCTATTTTTAGCTTCCACAACTCATACCCCATTCTGTTGAACTTCTCAATGTCCAATCAAGAGGTTGATGCAACGGTGGATGCAGCCATAATAACAACACAAGATCTGCAAAACAAATGCAACCAAATCTCCCACTGCAACTACAACTTCCACACTACCACCCAAGAGTCAAAGCAGGCCAAGCTCTTATACCAAATGTTAGAAATGAAAGCAACACTACTTTAATAGAAATCTAATTCAATATAAATTTCTGCAATCTTTAACAGTGTGTTATTAATGGAGATTGTAACACAGAAACAAAACGGTTCTTCACATAAATGCAAAATCATAAATATGAACACATAACACAATGTTTAACATGGAGAAAACCCTTTCAGGTAAAAAACTCTACATAGGAAAGAGGCCCAATGTTTGTATTAATCTAAAAATGATTTACAATACAACACTTAACTCTCTCCACCAGTCTTCAATCTGACAGCATTCTGGCAGCACCCGAGTACCTAAAATTTGTATTGCAACAACTAATACATGGAAAATACTTATAGAAACATTTTATAACTCATCTTAGGCATTCACCTTCTCTCTCCTAAGATTCTCCAACCTATGAACATTAATTACCATCTTACAAGCATCTTACACTTGTCCAAAAATAGCCATGCAAAGGTTGGGGGCCCAAGACTAAATCTGGCCTTTTACAGTATCTTATGACACGTCATAACCATCATAGATTCCACAAAAGAGTATCTTTCCAAGATAGGAAGCTTGGGCTAAATATAACAAATATACAACTAACATATCCATCATATGCGTCATAGAATCTCAGAATATTATGACAACTTCTAGCTGTCATAGATTCACTCACCAAACATTATGATAGTTGTCATACATGCCAAATATATTCCTCAAGGGAGCACGCCTATCCTCATTTATCATGAGTTTTTACATCTGCCAATAGTAAATGTCACTTTGTAACTGCCGCCGGTAACTCCAAAATTACAACTGTCAATGAAACTACCTCATTCCCTTATGGGTAATTACAAATAACAAATAATAGATGGAATAAAATACAATATTGGAATTTACAAGGTTAATGGCACCTTATTCCAACAATGTTGACATCAATGACAACACCGATTAGGCACATATTTACAACAGTATGGACATCCATCAATACATAAAGAATAGAGGAATTTTGTCAGATGTAGTTGCAACTGCCCTGTTAGACATGTATGCAAAATGTGGAAGCATAGACAAGGCACGTGAACTATTTGACAGAATACCTCAAACAAATGTGGTCTCATGGACTACAATGATTGTAGGATATGCACAAAATATGGAATCATAGACAAAAAACGTGAACTGTTTGACAGAATTCCTCAAAGAGATGTCATCTCATGGAATGCAATGATTGCAGGATATGAACAAAATGGATTTTGCAAGGACGCTCTCAAAATCTTTAAATTAATTAAGCACTCTAGAACATATCCTAACATTGTAAGATTTGCTTATCACATTTGTAACCCTTATTGCATTACACCTACAGTTGATCATTATGTGTGCATTGTTGACCTCCTTGCCCATGCTGGCTATCTTGAAGACACCCTAAACTTTATCTTTCTTTCTAAATCCCCAAATTTGCCCTATTCTCGCTCACATTGAAGACCTATGAGCGGGAATAGCGCTAACATTTTTTCTTTCTAAAATCGGCTGGATAACATATTGCTAACTTCATTTTTTTTCCAAACAAAATAGACCTTTATCTTAAGGTTACTCATGAACCTTAAGATAAATAATTATTGAAAAAAAATTGTGCATTCCTTAATGACATGTAAGAGAATTTAATCAACTTCTACTTAAAAACTCTTTAATGTTTCTGTCTAATGCAGGTTATTAGATTAATAGTGAAAAAGAACATACATGGACCAAGCAATTTGTGGCACTTAAGGTTATGTAATAGAATTTACAGTTGATAGTTAAATTGTATAACAATTTTTTTTATGATCTTTACTAACGTTTATTAGAATTGTTGCATGTTTTACATCATTGGAATGACATATTAGCTATAACTTTTTTGAAATTTTATTATGGTATGTGCACTTTGATATGATGTAATATGATTATGGTTTTGTTTCATATGTTGTAATATTAGATATATAATAGAAAAATAAATTATTGCATGAAATAAATAATAACTTTTTATTTTAAATGTGTTTTTTGCAGAACATGGGTCTTCCAGAAGATCAAGATGATCCTCATGATATAGATCCAGATTATGTTGGTTCTGGTACAGATCACATGGTAGAGGATGATGGCATAGATACAGAAGACACCAAGGCCGATGGCAATGATGATGACGATGATGATGATCATGATGATGATGATCACGATTGTGATGATGATGATGAGGTAGTTGTTGGTAGTAGCCAGTGACATTCATGATCATATAGACTGCATCATGGATCATTGTTGATATATTGTTATGATGCCTCTTTTCATGGTTACTATCATATGTATCATTTTCACAGCCTACAGTACCATATTAATGAGTTGTATCACAAATTTATGTATCATTTTGACTTATATCATTTGGACATGTATCATCTTGACTTGTATCATTTTGAGTTACATAATTTATCATTTTTACTTATATCATTTGTACATGTATCATTTTGACTTATGTCAACTATTGGACATGTATTGTTTTGACATGTTATTGATCTACTAGCATATTTGACTTTCACTTGTTTTAGTTATATATGATGATGATATTATCAGTATTGACTTGTCAATTTATATATATTGAAAGTGGTCAATGATTTTTGGATGGATAATTTACTGCTCATGATGGATGTTGTCAAATTTAATTAAATTATAGAGATTTGACTCACTTGTTTTAATTATAGATGATGATCATGTTATAATAATTATCTTGTTATTTAATCATATGAGTTAAATAATTAAATTACTTACTCTACAATCATATGAGTTATTTAAGAGGCATGATATATTTAACTACTTAAATTGAAATAAAACATATTAAATTAATAAATGTAAGCAAAACAAGAAGCATTTTTAGAAGCAAAAAAGGAAGCGAAAATGGAAGCCAAACTAGAAGCAAACCAAAAGCAAAACTTGGCGTTATCTAGGAAGCAAAAATAGAAGCAATTCAGTTAGCAAAGAAGTAATAATGGAAGCAATTTTAGAAGCAACAAAAGATGTAATAATAGAAGCCATATTAGAAGCAACAAAAGACACAAAAATGGAAGAAAATTTGGAAGCAACAAGCGACGTTATATCGGAAGCAAAATTGAAAGCAAAACTAGAAGTAAAATTGGAAGCAAAAATGGAAGTAAAATTGGAAGCAAAACCGGAAGCAAACCTGGAAGCAAAAATGGAAGCAAAACTGGAAGTAAAACCGGAAGCAAAACCAAAAGCAAACTTGGAAGCAAAATTGGAAGCAAAACCGAAAGTAAGCCTGGAAGGAAAACTAGAAGGAAAATTGGAAGCAAAACCGGAAGCAAAACCAAAAGCAAAACCGAAAGCAAAACTGGAAGTAAAACTGGAAGCAAAATTGGAAGCAAAACCGGAAGCAAACCTGGAAGAAAAACCAGAAGCAAACTTGGAAGCAAACCTGGAAGCAACACAAGAAGCAAAACTAGAAGCAAAATCGGAAGCCAAACTGGAAGCAACAAAATCCAAGGCTAAACCTGACATTAACCTGGCGCTAAATCTGGCGCCAAAGTGAACATGGATTTTGGTGCCGAGTTTTACGCCGACAGAAGTGTCCAATTCATGAACTCAAATGCACTAAATTTTTATGTTATTTTAGGTGCTAATTGCCTTTTTTTTGTAGTGAATGCCTTGTGTATTGTTATTATTTTATAAAGGGCATAATGTAATATTTTGTTAAAAGTGTTTTTGAATAGTTTTGGAGGGAAATTTACAAGGGAAAAGGAAATTCAAATTAAAAGGTGCTTATAAAATCAAGAGATTGACACATAAGAAGACATCCATTATTATCTAAATTTAAACCCATTTTTTAGAGCTTGAGCACTTGTATTCATCTCCACACCTGAGGATGAAAACCCTTTGGTGTAGTGAATCTAGAAGATGAAAACCCTCTCAATTTCTATTTTCGATTGGAGGATGAAAACCCTCTTATCCATTTGAGTTGATTCCATCCAGAGATCCCATTTGTGTTGAAGATTGAAGTTATTTCTAGTTTTTAGTTTGGTTATTGAGATTTTTAGTGATGTTGAAGGTTGCAATCAACTTCTAGTTTTTTGGGGGATTTCAATGCTATATTCTGTAGCAAATCATAATCAATATTGTAGGTTTCCTAGCCATACACATTATATTCTCTACTATACAGACTTAATAAAGCATCGTATGATTTCTAAAGGTTGTCATACTATTGTCTAATATCATCACATAATTTCTCTTGGCTGCCATATCATCTTCTAATTACCAAGTTAGCTATATCTTTCATCTCTAGGCCATATGCATCATTTTTTGGGAATTATTGTACCATTTTGGGTGCTATTAATGACTCTTTCAACAATCATGTGATGCCTTAGGTCTAGCTATAGCCTTTGTCAAGCTAAGCATTATTGATATCTACTGCAAATTTGTGAGTTTAGTAATTCTTGCTATGATCTGAATATTATATTTGGGTTGTTGTTTAATACATGTGTGAGTATTGGCTATACTTCAGTATTATGTAAGTTCAAGTGGCTACAACAGTAATAATCTATGATGTGTAAGGGTTCCATAATTATTTTTGGTAGTTTATTGTTTTTATTATATAAGTGTATCTACTATTTGCAACTACTATTATTGTTGGTAAATAGATTTTTCACTGCATTTTTATGTTGATAACAACCTTGACTCACCCAACGGGCAATGACAAAGTTTACAATGATTGGATAGATTGCTACTAGGTTAAAAATCTTCCTCTATGTTTGAGAGGGGTTTCTCTATTGTATGATGGATTTTAATTATATGGGGAATGCTTTTAAATAAAAAGTAGGAAAGAAAAATAAACTAAAATCTAAAGTGAAGAAGAAACCCTAGGTATGGTTGATAAGACGCCAAGACTCTAGATTTTCCAAGGAAAATAAACAAAATAAGTTTTCAAATTAAGGAAGGAATAAACACAAAGATTTATCTTTATTTTTAAAAGAAACTTTCAGGAAAAATGCAACTAGGGTTTGAAAATTAGAATATAATATAATATAAGAAAGATTTACTCAACTAAGGTTTTCCTAGACTCATAGATTAGAAAGTAACCATAACTACAACCTATATTGCAAAGGGGGAAGCATACATAAAAAGAAAGCTTTTGATTTCTTCATAAAATAAAAAATTCTAGAAAAAAGGTTACAAATTGAACATAAGAACAAATTACAACATAATGAAATAACATTCAAGCACATAGACCAACAATATCAGTTTTTTATTTTGATCAAAATTCTGAGCACAAAGACACTTTGTTTCCATACAATGTGAGAGAATCAAAACTCCTTACTTTATATTTCATCCATGTATAAATAGACTTTTCCATTTATAATTGATTTACAACTACTTTTAGTTTATAACTTAAAAGTACATTATGAGATGTAATATTTTTTTTAACCTCAAGTTATAAACATAAATTCACTTCATTAAGTTATATTAAAATGAATTAATTTACAAATTAGATAAAGCAAATAGATAAAAAGGATCACAAGTCTTCAACTTTTTTGAATTGACAGTTGTTCTTTGGAAGCTTTAGACTTAAGTGATTGTGATTGCTAGGAACATGATTTTTCCCGAAAAATCTAGAATTGCTTGACCATTAGGGAAATGAGCTTTGTACCTGGGATAATGGTATTTAGTAACCTCAACTTTGACGTTCCCAAAGTATCATTCAATTCTTCCATTCACTGCAAGAAAGCTAGAATAACCTTCTAATAGCTAGTCAGAGAGGAAGATATGATACTAACCTTCTTTATTGTATTGGTGTTCACAATGTCTTTATTGAATAATTCATTTGTAATCAAATATTTAAAGTTTTTCTTGATCACCTAAATATCTGCATGGATTCATCCTTAGTAAGAATATCTAACTCAAAAGAAAGGCAATCGACTCTTATATCTACCTTTATTTGATTACACAATTTGTGCAACTTTTTCAACTCGTTGATTGTTTGTTTCAAAATCATGAGTTTCCACTCTAAGCATTTATACAATACTATGGCATTATATTCATCAACTTTATTTACAACCTTTTCAAATATAAGTAGCTTGACATCATATTTTACCATTTCTTGCAAGTCTCATGTAACACCTTGCCAAATTGCATCTTCCTTCTTGGTTGCATTGATTTTCATTTTCTAATTCCTTCTTCTTTTCGTTCAATTTTTAATACAACTTGACTACCTCCTCACTTAAATTTATACTATCAAGTGTGATTTTCTCAACCTAGCTCTTTGATGCTCTACTGTATGCTTGGAACTTACTAATCTTTTTGATCATTTCCTTGTTGACACCTCCCACTGAGCTATTGGGAATTATAGATATTTTCAATGGTTGAGCAGAGGTATCCACTATAGATTGGATATATGATATCAATACTCAGACTTGCTCTTCCAATTGTTCTTTGGTCTCCCTTTCTTTCTTTATTCACTCCATGAATTTGGTTGCTAATACTTGGAAATTATGAATTTATCACCCTCATGTGCAGCTAGGACAAGTTCAACCTAAGAGATCTTCAAATCAAATTCTATTATCTCTTTTTCATTTTTATTTACAATAGAATCTGCAATCTTTGTGTATTGTGCTATAGAGGAAGGATCCACCATCAACCTAGAGGTAATTTGGGCCTTCTTTGGTTGTGGGCTTGTTTGTAGCATTTTTACTACTTTGTCAAAACCTGGATCGATTACCTATGTACACTTCCTCTTCTTGGTTATCATCTCCTCCAACTGTGGAAACACAATAGTGGGAGACACCTTTGGAGAGCTAGAAGAAGGGACTAGATGTGGGATGGTGACCCTAGGGGCATTGTCATTCCTTGTGAGATTAGGTGGTGGAGAAGGAGGAGGAGTTTTGTGAGGTGATGGAGGACATATAGGAGAGTGTGGAGGTAAGGAAGTATAAGGAATTTGGGAAGAAGAGGGCTTTGGATCAGAAATAGGATATTGTTGGCTTAAATCTAAAAGTACCTAAGAATCTATCAGCACATCTTGTTTAGCAGGAGGGGGCCTCTTTACTTCTAGTTTCTTTCTCGGTTTAGCACCCCCCTCTTCACAAGTACTCTTCAAATTAATTCCTTTCTTTGAATCTTCCCCATCACCACCACTGATAGTGTCAGCCCTTGATCTAGTTGCATACATAGATGCACAATGTTGATTCCTAGATGTACTAGACTTTTTCTTAGCTTGTATGTTCCTCCTTGTGGTTCTAGGTGGTCTAGTGGAAATATATTCTACAATTTTTGCATTTAGCCACTTTTCTTTTCTATATGACAAACATAGATTTTTCTCTGATGTCTTTGACTTCTTTATCAGCCTAGTTGATGAGTGTGAGTGGATAGAATTATAGTGAGGATGTGAGAATTAGATCTATCATGTTGTTGCCTTCATCCACAATATACATGGTGTCCTAGCTAAGGTTGAAGGCTCTTATTCGATCAACAGTTAACCTCATCCAATCTCTCCTCACCTCAAAATCATTCTTGTAGTCTTCCCAATAATCTTCCAACTGGGGTGTTTTTAAGTATATTGGTCCTAATTGTAGATTATTTTTGACATAATTCTTACTATCAAATGGGAACCTTGTATCATAGAAAAACATGGATACCTTGGCTAAGTATCTCAATGTTTTGTTCATCAGTGGTGGTATGGCATGTGTAATAGCTTAGGCTCATGGGGAAGGGGTGTCCCACCTTCTTCCTTTCCTTTCTTATTAACTTCTCCCATTTATCTACACACCTTGATGAGAAGGAGGTGGGCACTCACATATTGGGGCAACTTATATGGATAATCATCAAAAATCCCAATCCTGATGTACGTCAATCTAGGGAACTAGATAAAATAGCTACCATATTTTGTTACCAAATTAGCAGCTTCAGAGGAAATCCTTAGCCCCATGTTCCCATCTAATTTTTAGATAGCTGGCATCATAAAGGAATTATTAACTCACCTAAAGTTCTTATTGCTAACTTCTAATTGCAATTATGGGTAAAAATCATATATTTGCATGGTATTGTCATATCTCCAACTAACTACAACCCTAGCCAAGGCTTCATACTAGCAATGGTGTAAAATAAATATTAAGACATATGAAATTGTTGAGTTATTGGGAACTTTGTCAGTTGCTCATGCAAGTTGTCATTGATTAGCTTTCCCCAGTCAATGAACTTAGATTGGTAACAAATAACTGTGACCAATGATTTTTTTAGTGGCTAATATTCGCCAATTGGCTAATAGTTGAAATTGGGGATTCAAAATTTGGCTAATAGTACAAGTTGTAATGTAACGTGAATTGTCACATATTTACAAAATTTTATTTTAGTCCTAGCTAAATCACCAAAACATTTATTTTATTAAACTTTTAAACTGAAAGATTCACCACAATATTTGATACTTGATTAGATTAGATTTGCCTAAATTTATAAGTTATAGTAGAAAATGAAATTAATTTGCCAATATAATTATATAATTATTGGTTACTTTAGGGTCATATCACCAATTTTTAATCACCACCATTGATTTTATTTATACTCTGATGACTGGGGTTCTATTCCATGGGTCAAAATGTACCCACAAAGCTCTAAGCCCATTGAGCCCAAATTTGTATTTGGACCATTGATCTCAATTTATAATCTAATGGCTAGGGATAAATTCTGTGGGCCAAAATGTACCCACAGAGCTCTAATGCCCATGGGGCATGAAATTACATTTAGCCCATTGATCTCCATTGAGATCAATGACCTAAATGCAATTTCAAGCCCCATGGGCATTAGAGCTTCATGGGTACATTTTAGCCCACAAAATAGAACCCAAACTGTTAGATTATAAATAAAATCAAGGGTGGTGAAAAATAATTTAGTAATGATTTAAAATATTCGATGTTTGATTTAAAATATTAAGGAATTAAGGAATTATAGACATGAGCACTACACCTTAAACTAGTCAATCACCGCTACCCTCAAGCACTTACTTTTCCATAGGAATTTAATTTTTTTAAAAAGGAAGGATTCACCATAGTAATAAATGCGCTTTCTTATTTTCCATCAAGATTCACTAGGATTTTCTACAAATTTCTAGTGATTTAAAATAATTTGCCAATAAAATTAATATTTTTTTAGAAAATAGGAAAGATTCACCAATAGAAATTAATAATTTTTTCCAAAATAATGAAAGATTCGTCAGGATTTTATATCTTTTTTCAGGGGGAATTTCTTAAAGTTATCACTGACTGTGACAAAATGACACATCCAATACTCAAAAACACCTATTTCTTTATTTCCCATTACTCTATTGAGTAAAGTGATAATGTTTGAAATGTCTTCATTAAAGCTTGATTTTTGGGAATATGAAATTTGCCTTTTTTTAACACTTTCAACCAATATTTTGCAATATTATTTAGACAAAGATCTTTCTTCTTGAAATTACCTCCCTTCTTCCACCAAACTCATGTTAGAAAACTCATTTCTTTGGGGCAAGCTGAGTGTGATGCTAATGGAAGGACCATCAAGTTTATCAATCAGTTGATCATCCATGGTCTTGATTTCCCTTGTGACACAAGCTAGAACCAAGTATGTACACTAGACTTATGTGGGAAACCCACCAACATGAGCAAGGCCACTAGCAAAGGTGGAATCAACAATTGTGCTTCTAGGGTTAGCTTGCATTCTATTCTAGAATTCATTCAAATTGATATTCCCTAGATTATTTTCCCCTAGTCTAGAAAACAAATTCTCCAAAATGGCAGCATGTTCATAACCCTAGTATTCAAACTTCATCTTGTGTGGTTTTGATAGAAGCCAAATAAGATGGGTCAAGATCTGGAGTAGGTTTTGACAAATTACAAGGGAGAGAAATCTATCTTGGTTGACTAGATGAGAAGGGTGACCTCAATTCATAAATTCATGGGGTAGAAATGGGTAATGTCAATCATGTAGAGAATAAATGGGTTTTGGAAATAATAGATCTAAAAATGTGTGAAAAATGTAGTAAATCTACATGGGATATAGTGGACCTACCTTGAAAATGGAATTTGAATAGATGTGAGCAAGGGATTGCTGTTGGTTGCAAAGAAACAACAACAATAGGACATTTAGGTAATGTGACAAAGCTTCTTCCTTCATCTGAATGATTTGGTAATTTGAAATGAATCATGAAAACTATTTTTATAACCCACTTTTTCTTCAGCATTTTGAAGGTTTCATGAACTTTAAATATACCACTTTTTGAATATTTCTTAACACTTCTACTCTTTAAGATTCCTTCTTGGTGTCTCAGCGGTTTTGCAAACTCGTGAACCCTCTAAAATGTTTTTTTCTCCCTCTCTTCTTCTTTTAAAAAAACTCTTTCAGTATTTTGGTGGTTCATGAATTGGCAAACTTTTTGAAATATTTTCTTTTCTCTTTTGAAGTTTGATTGATCTTTATGAAAGAAGCTTCATGGATGACTCAAGAGGTTTGTGAACCTTAGAATTTTCTAACAACTTAAGTTGGAGAACAAAAACAAGTTGAAAGAAAAACTTGTTAGCAACTTGGAGAATTCACTTACCTAGAAAAATGTTGACAAAGCTCTTTGAAGTTTGTCTTGTTAGGATTTTGGTAGGTTTGTGAATTGGCGAACCTACTAACAAATTTCAAGAAAAATGGAAATTATCGACAAAAAGGAAAAGGTTTGGAATTTTTGAAGAAGTTCAAGAAATTATGGAAGCATAAGTAGTCTAAAAACGTTTATGAGTGTTTCAACAAGGCAATTTTGACCATTTTGACCAGTTTTAAAAATTTATGAAGGTCTTGGAGGAAAATGGATGAAACAACTATATATGTTTTTTGGATATTTACATCAATATTTGTCATTGGTGTTCTCTAACCTATATATATTCTAGTTTGTGCAAATAAGAAAATACAAAAATGTAGGGTTTTAGAAAATAATAGAAAGGAACATTATAGTGGTATCAAAGCTTTGATCTTGCTAGCCTATAGGGTTAGAGATAACATTTTTAATGCAACCCAATGAAAGACAAATTAAATTTTATTAGAGAGAATGAAGAAAGTTGCAGGATTAGGGTGAAAAAATAGAAGTATAAGAATGGGGGAAAGAGGAAAAAAGGTTTTTGATGGGTGAAAAAAGGGTAGAGATCTAGTATAATGCCATTGTTAGTATGATCCAGGGACAACAACAAATGATAAATCTCATGGCACAATTATTGCAAATAATGCAGAATCTAAATATTCCGAGGCCTGTTCAAACCTCTACAAGTGAAGGAAGTGCTATTGTTGCTACAAATAACATAGCCATTGTGGGTTCTACATCTAGGCCTTTCTAGCATAAGTTATTACAAAGAGAATAATCAGAAGAGGAAGAGAAAAATTATAATGGAGATAATTTTGTAGCCTATTTTGATGAATACATAGCTCTTGAACTAGAGTTTCATGCAGGAATATCTCTCACAAATTTTTACAACTTGAAGATGAATAATGGATAAAATAATGAAAGAAGGCATAATACTAGAATCGACCTCATAGAGATATACATCACAGATTAGGTAAGCTAACCATTCTTTCCTTTGATGGTTTAAACAAATGTATATCATGTGCTTGAGTTCAAAAGTTAGACACATACTTTTCTATAAATCCTATGTATGAAGAAGGGGCTAAAAATTTGCTATGCTGCATTTATAGGGAGTTATACATGAGTGGTAGTACCATGTATTAGTTACTCAAGGACATAATTTGATTAGCACATGTGATGATTTCAACTAGAGGCTAATTGAAAAAATTGACTAGAAAATACCCTAAGATTCATTTCAAGGAGTTGGCTTAGTTGAGACAATACAACACAGTGGATAGCTATGTGGCAGAGTTATAAAGATTATCAGTAATGGTTGTTGATCTCTTCAAAATGAGGATTACTATACTTTTTATGAAAGGTTTAGCTAAGCCTCTCAAAGGTTGGGTTGAATCCTTCGATCCACCATCTTTGTAGGAAGCCATTAAGAGAGCTCTAACTTTGGAAACTTTGGTACCTAAAAAAAAAATCTACTCAAAGACTCAACCTTTAGGATAGTAGAAGAAATCTTTCCAGAAGAGAGTATTACATTAGAAAGATATACCACAAAGAACAAGCAAAGAAGAATAAATCAATAATGAGATCAGAAGAAAGAAATTGTGCTTCCCTTGCAAAGATCCATGGGAGCTTGGTCACAAATGTCTTGGCCAAGAATAGGTATGTTACATAGAGGTCATATCAAATGAAGAATTATATTCAGAGGAAACTAAGACAAATATGGAAGAGGTAGAATCAAAACTTGAAAGAAAGGAAGAGGAAGAAACTTTTGGAGGCACATTTGCCACACTTTGTGGTGTTCCTAACTTGTATCACCCTTTTAGAGTTCGTGGAGTTTTATAGGGGTGGAGAATTATAGTGCTAATTGATAGTGGGGCAACCCACAACTTTATAGATGAGGGATTGGTAGCCAAAATAGGATTGGGAATAGAGGATATTAAAGGATTTAATTTCATTGTAGTAGATGGATTCAACATTCCTTATACTAAGAGGATACAACAACTAGACATCACACTGGGTAGTCACATGGTGCATGATGACTTCCATGTGGTGGGCCTTGGAGAGACTGATATGGTCTTAGGTGTGTAGTGGATACAGTCATTTGGAGAGTTTACTAAGAACTATCAAACCATGGAGCTAAAATTCAAATCAGAAGGAAGGCAAGTGGTGCTTCATGGCATTGCAAATGGAGCCCTAAGAGTTGTCTCAGCAAAGAGGATGGAGAGATTTTTTGGAGAGGCCAAGTAGCTTAGGTAGCATAGTGCTCAGTGACAACCACAACTTCATCCATAGGTAAGAAATCCTATCATGTGGATATACAATATATTCTAGATAAGTATAGCATGGTATTTATTGATATACCTCTAGGATTTCCACTTGATAGAGGATTTCAACACAGTAGAATTTGAGACATAGGTTCCAAATCTATCATTACTACTCCTTACTACCATTCCTAAAAATTAGAAGGAGAAAATAGAGAAAGCAATTAAAGAGATCTTGGATATGGGTTACATCAAACCAAGATCTAGTCCTTTTACTTATTCTATAGTCCTAGTTAAGAAGAAGGATGGCACAATGAGAATGTGCATCGATTACAAGGCTCTCAACAAGAAAACAATCAAGAATAGGTATCCCATTCCTAAGATTGATGAGTTGATAGATGAGCTTCATGGGGTAGTTTACTTCTCCAAGATTGATACCAGATCAAGGTACCATCAGATAAGGGTAAGAGAGGAGGATGTACACAAAACAACTTTCAGGTGTCATTATGGGCACTATGAGTTTCTCGTCATACCATTTGGCTTGACAAATGCACTTGCCACCTTTTTAGTCAAGTGTATGAATCAAGTTTTCAGTAAATAGTTAAAGAAATTTTTTTTATTATTCTTTGATGGCATTCTTATCTACAACAAGAATTGGGAAGATCACTTGAGGCATTTAGATGAGACCTACTTGGTAATATTGAGTAGTAGTCCTTCTTCACCAAGGCATCTAAGTGTGAGTTTAGAATTATAGAGATTTTGTATTTGGGGCATATCATCAGTTCCCAAGGTGTCTAGGTGGATTATCAAAAAAATTAGTTGATCCTAGACTAGCCTCCTCTAAAGATATTGACATTGTTAAGAGGTTTCTTTGGCCTTTGCAGTTATTATAGGAGTTTTATTAAGGGATTCTCATAATTGATAATTCCATTGATAGATTTAACAAAGAAGGGAGCTTTCTCATGGATAGATTTAGCACAATGAGCCTTTGACAAGCTCAAGGAGGTAATGATTTCATGCTCAGTGTTAGTTGTTTTAGATTTATCACTTCCCTTTGTATTAGAGTGTGATGCATTAGGAGAGGGGATTGCAGTCATTTTGATGCAAAATGGACATTCCATAGCATTTGTGAGTTAGAAGCTAAGAGATATATAAAAGGGATTCTAAATCTATGATAAGGAGATGTTGGCCATAATGCATGCTTTGACCAAATTCAGGAAGTATTTAGTTTGTGGTAAATATATGGTTAAGACCAACCAAAACAAACTTGAAATTATTCCTCAACTAGTGATAATTGAATGGCAGGCAACAAAAATGGGTGAGTAAGCTTCAGGATTATGATTTTGATATAGAGTATGTTAAGGGTAAGTACAATATTGTAGATGATGCCCTATCTAGAAAACCAAATTTATGCTCTATATGTTTGATATCTCTACTAATTAGAAGGTGTCTATAATAGTAGAGTATGCAAAGAACACATTTGCTATTGATATCCTTTAGGTAAATTATAGGATGATAGGTATAAGGTAGAAAATGATCTCATCTTTTACAAGGATAAAATTTATCTTGTCCTAGAATCAAAGGTGAAGGATAAAGTCTTGAGAACACTACATGATACAACCTTGGCGAGTCATCTAGGATACTTCAAGACTTATAACTAAATCAAGGAGAAATTTTTTGGAGAGGACTCAAGGGAGATGTCCTCAAACACATTAGAGAGTGTATCACCTGCTAGCAAAACAAAACAGAGTAGGTTTTTTCATCAATTTTATTGCAACCCTTACCAATTCCCAATAAAAAATGAGAGAACATCTCTATGGAATTCATCATCGACCTTCCAAGAGTTTAGGGTAAGGATTGTATATATATTGTAGTTGATAGACTCACCAAATACACTCATTTCTTTGTTATATCTTCAGAGTTCAAGGCACCACAAGTGGCTAGTTTATTTTTTAGAGAAGTATTCAGGCTTCATGGGTTGCCTAAAAATATAGTGAATGACAAAGATAGTGGGCTCCTTAGTTTATTTTGGTAGTGTTGGTTAACAGATTTGTCCTTATTCTGAAAATAATTTATTCTGACTCTGTACCCCTCTTTTGAAGAACAAATGAGTTAAGCAACAAATGGGTGAACCTTTTAAATTAGTTCCCCTCTGAATTTAGGTACAGCTCCCTTTAAGGTTTTCAATGAATTTAACTTATTCAACTATCCACATGCATTTTTAACCAGAAAATGCTTAAGGCAAACTAACATTCATACATAACCATGCTATGAATGCGATAGATTTATACAGTATTAGCTAGCAATAGAATGCACAGATCCTATTATTGATACATTCAAATATATGAATACATTTACACGAACTTGCTGAACCTATAAATAATAAAACACATATGACAAGTTGTCCAAATAAAGAACAATTACCAGATGAAAGGAGATTTCATTAGAAAATCTAATTCCACATATTCAGACGCACAAATCCAAATAAGCAATAAATGTTTCTTCTTGTCATTCACAGATGAAAATTACTCAGACAATCATCACATAGTGTAAAACTATGAACAGTTTCACCAAAAATTTTCTTTCTTCTTTCTTTCTAAACTTCTCTATCTCCTCCTTTTAAGATTTCAGAAACCTATAAATATAAATGCCTTAATCATGTCCTTGAGTAAATTAAACCCAGAGTTAACATAACTCTGACCCATACGAGATTTAGTTTTAAACAATTGATTTTAAAGAAACAAGTTTTGCTGAAAATAACATGATAGAGGAACTGAAATAAAGGAAACGAGCCAATGAGGTCATGACTAGGACAACAGGTTTGTATCTCCGGCTTTGCTATCGATTGCTTGGGCAGCACGTTGAGTCTTCCATTCCTGGAAAGCAGCAACGAACTCCTAAATTTTCAGGAAGTTAGGAATACCGATATGCTTCATTCTTGACTTCCAAACCTCCTTTTCCCTTCGCATTTTACCAAATTTTTCTTTATGCTCTGGAAGTGCGTCAATGCAGAGGTAAAGTAGTGATTCAACTTTAGAAATTCTTGAAAAGTCCTCAATTAAAACATTGTCATTTTCTCTGATGAAGCTGATTTTATCTCTGAAGGATTGGACCACTGCATCGACGTCTTCCACTGGTTTTCCATCATCTTGAATGTATTTAATATCAATACATTGCAAGTCATTTTGCAACGATTGAGTGAATTCTGTTATTTCCTTAATTAACTTTGAAAGTTCAAAGCGACCTTACCGGGATACGGAGTTCCTCCACTCAATATTCTTTTTGTTCACATATAACAAATCCTCATCCAAACCAGTCATGCTTTTCTCTGTCAAAAACTTAGCCAGCCCATATTTTTGAACTTCATCTATTTGGTTTATCACATTCATCCACTTACCTTCGTCTTTCGTCCAGACAGCAACCTGTGCTTTAAGATCCTCGATTGTGGTAGCAGTCAGATCGTATATGCTTTTGAGCTCATGAATGTATTCAGCCCCTTTTTGTTCAATGTTATTTAACCAACTGTCAAATGTTTTTGTCACCATTTTGCTTCTATGAACCTGATCTAACATCCTTTGGTTAACAGGTGATTTTGGATCAAAAGACAGGGGAAGCTGTGAGATCGGCTGTGGGTTAGGATTGTTGATAGCCTCTATATATTCTGCCATTGAGCATAGAGTTTGTTTCAACTCCCTCTTGTCCTTTTCATCTTTCATTGTTCGACTGACCATCCTCTTAGTAGAAGCTTCGAGGTGGTGGACATCTGCAGCTCTGGAGGCGGTACCGAGATCCACTTTCTCCACAGTGAAATCATGCAATGTTGGATCCTGCACCTCTTCCTCTATCACTGGCCTAGTAATTTCAGCACTCCAGTTACCGGTGCTTGGATCAATATTTATTCTAGATGTTGTCTTGAGTCTCTTGGACTTGGGGGTTTTCCCCAAACATTTGCTTACCATATCCTCCAAGGGAACAACAAAAGGAATCACTTTTTTCTTATCAGAAATAGAACTTTCTACCCATTTTGGTGCAGGGACTGAGGTTGTCTTCTCGGGGTTCACTTCATCAGAGGATTTATTTGAAATCATTAATATTTCAGGGGTCTCTAGAACGGCGTCTGACTGCAACCCAGTGTCAATCTCCTCTGTTTTGTTTGGGCTTAGCTCCTTGTCACCCATAGGCTCTTCTAAATCTTCTTCTGAGTTCAAATCAACCACTATTGTTTCAGAAGCCTGTTTCTTTCTTTTTCCTTTAGTCCTCAACCTGGTAATACGAGATGGCAGAATATCTGTGAGGACTCTTCTTGATCCCTTAGTGACAGGACTTTTTTCAGTTGATGGCTTCAAAGCACCTGCACCACAGATAGCAAGAGGTTGATTAGAAGACTCTATGGGAAGTGGTGATCCAACCATTGAAGAGATTTGCTGGACATTTTTATCCTGAAGTTCTCCCTGTCTCTTTTCCCTCAGCCATTTCTTAGTTCTTCTTATTACTGGAAGAGTCTTAACTTCAATTCTGTCTTCTTCCTTTTTGCTCCAGTCCACCTCTGGAATGGGTAAGTGTTTTATTTTTTCAAATTGTGGATCAACCACCTATTCTCCATCATTAGAAATTCCAGAAATATCCATATTTAAATTAAGTGTAATTATTTGCCCCAAAGACAACCTACACCACAGCCTTCTTCTGACCTCGAATTCATCTGGGCAGTCTTCCCAGCAATCCTCCAGTTTAGGAAGGTGTGAATGCCCTATTCCAGAATCTAGGTTTTCTCTGACAAATCTTTTACTGTCGAATTGAGACCTGGCAGTGAAAGATTGAAAATTGAACCTTTTGAGGTTCACCTCCAAATTCAAGGCATCAGATTTTGAATGGCATGAATAATGCCCAAGTTCAACAGAAAAAGAAATACCACATCCTCTTTTTGATGGAAATTTCTTATCAACATGTGCCAGTTTCCTACATACTTCCATCAGCACAAAATGATCAAACACATATCTAGGTAACTTCACAGGTTCACCATCAAATCCTCCAACTCTGATATAAGTGAACTCAGAAAATTGGATGAAGAAGCTACCATAGATACTGATCAGTTGCATTGCTTCACTGGACATTCTCTTACCTGGGTTCCCTACCAATTCATAAGTCATTTTCCCAGTGAAGACATCATTAATCCTTTTGTAATTTTCATAGCAATTCTTTCTCTACAACTATGAGTAATATTCATAAATTTTACTATTTTCAGCTATGGGTGCATGGGGTAGGTCAAACCAATCTCTTGTAGATGCTAGACAATAGAACAGGTATGAAGACATATGGAAATCTCTGTTGCCCAGACAATTGCTTAAACTTTGATGTAGACAGTCAGCCACTATTTCGGCCCAATCCAAATATTGTTCCCTTGAAGGACGACTTGTATAAAAAAGTACATCCAATCTTCCCAATAATAGGCATGTTGATTGCCTCTCAGTCTGTGCAACAATACTACAATATCCCTTACTTCTTTTATCAAATGATCTCTGGTAAGTGGCCTGGGCGACCTTGAACCGCCCTTCTAAAATTTTAGCAGCTAGTTCCTCGCTATTACACTTTTGTAAGTTGGTCTTTTCTCTGAGAAATACCCATTGGAGGCAGTAATGTCAAGGCTGGAATACGCCTCCTTAGGTGGTATCTTCATCACAGACATGAGGGTTTGTCTGTTGACATAAAATAACACATCCCCGTTTGTATTTCTGACACATCTGTCCTGGGGATCGTACCTATTCATGCATTCTTGAACCAACTCTAGGCACAGTATAGCCTGAGGAAAAGCTGCAGCTTCAACTAGACCGCTGTCTACAATTGTCTTCATTGTAGGGGTTTGAACAGGGTTTCTAGCTCTTTCTTTAAATTCCTCTAAATCATATTGAACCAATGCAGTATCTCCAAATTTCGAGTGAGAATAAGTAAGGCCAGGGCCATGTTCATCCCCCAAACACGTAGATTTCAAAGACATATTTGGACGATTATAATGAAACACTTCAAATTTTGAAAACAATAGAAATTCCAAAGATTCCTCTTTCCAGCATAAGAATTAGGAATAGCACAGGGGAAACAGAACTCACCTTCAGGATATCTGAATTCACTGCGAAAACTTGAATAAAAAGAGCCTTACACTTCCAACGCTATCCTCCTCTGCGTTGCATAGTATGTTTACTTGCTAAACTTGGCTTGTTCTTGGTTAATAATGGCACTAACCAGAATGAATAATTATTGCTCGGAACAAAACGTGCCAAAAATATTTGAAAAGACATGAACTCTGATTTCTTCATTAATAGCAAGTAGTATTCACGCGCCATCATGAAGTATAATGATTATCCATAGTCTCCGCTAAAATAGAGCTCTCGGTCTTATAATGAGTTTCTGATATAATTTCCTCCAACTTTGCCGCTAAGTTTGACTTAGAAAGCCGCGGGAACAAATGGGACCAAACTCATCAAATCTTTGAACTATTGAACCATTGAACCTTTAGGATGTGGTTCAATGCATTGGTTCAATATGGTGGTTCAAACATGCCAATCAGGCCATATAGACAAGCAAAGGAGTGTCTTACTGAAATCGGAACTTAACTCATGAACTATTGAACTTGAAAAGACATGGTTCAATACGAAGGTTCAAAGACACAAGGGTTATGTAGACCAACAAAATGTTACGCGGCTTTGGTAAAAGGCTTCCAATTATGAAACAGTGAACTCTTGAGCCTTGAACCCCGCTGCAGAGTACAAGCGGAAGGTTCAACAATACAATAATTACACAAGGTAACTGCGTGACCCGTTTTATCAGAAGACAGAGTGTTGAACCTTAAGACCGTTGAACCATCGAACCTTGAAACCCGCCATAGAGTACGAGCGGAAGGTTCAAGTTCAACTCGAAAGTTCAAAGGCGCATAAGACAAACAAAACGACAGCTTGCTTTATGAGACACTTAGACATATTGAACCATTGAACTTTGAACTTTGAGAATGGTTCAGGTTCAAAGGTTCAAACCTTAAGTAACCTTGTCTACAAAGACAACAAACGGATACAAATTGAAAGACCATGGGCTGATTTACGAAACAAAGGCATGACCAAAAATATAACATGGTAAACCGGCTCTTGGCTCGGGAAATATTACCAATGAATAAATAAATAAAAATAAGGGGCGACTCAAAAGGTAACATTGGCTCTGACTGGGGACTGCGTTTTATGATAAAATATAGAAGACTCAGAAGCTCTAGTTTCGCAGAAAAGGGAAAGAGAGAAGAAAGGAAACAGAACGGGGCAAAACAAAAACGGGAAAGGAAAACACAAAACCAAACAAAAAGGGAAGACTATGTACAAAACAGGGGACCTTGTTTACAGACGATACAGCTTGAGATCTTGCCCATTATAGGACAGGGGTAAAACATTTCCATCAGAATATTTCAATTTAAAAGAATTTGGACCCAATATCTAGTGAATCTTGAAAGGCCCGCTCCAGAGCGAGTCGAATTTGCTATGTGCACCTTTTGGTTCTCTTCTTCTATCCCACAGTAATACTTCATCTCCTTCCATAAACCTCATGGGTCTTGTTTTCTTGTCAAAAATTTCTTTAACTCTAGCCTGATGCACAGTAATTCTATCAACCAACTCATTTCTCTCTTCCTCAATCTTAGTCAAATACATAATCCTCTTCTCCAGGGAATCTTGGAAATACTGATCCTCAATTACACTTCGCAGCTTGGCTGTAGATAACTCCAGAGGTAAAGATAATTGAGCACCTATCCCATAAACTAATTCAAAAGGTGCCATCTCGATTGCTCTTTTCAAAGTTATTTTGTCAGCCCAGAGTGCTTCATACAACCTCTTATGCCAATCTCTGGGGTTGTTATTCACCAATTTCTTCATGATAGTAATCAGATTCTTGTTACTAGACTCAGCTTGTCCATTCCCTTGGGGATAGTAATCTGATGAATGGGAGAGAGATATACTATGTTCATAATAGAAAGAAGTCATTTCAACTCAAGAGAAACTAGTAGCATTGTCTGCTACAATCTTCTGGGGCACACCAAATCGTACCAAAATATTTTCTTTGAGAAAATTACAAATCACCTCCGAAGTTGTTCTTTTAACAGGGGCTACCTCAACCCATTTTGTGAAATAATCTGTTGTTGTTAAGATGTGGGTATGCCCTGCACTTGAGGGGGTGAGATAGGCCCAATAAAATCCAATCCCCATTGTTTAAAGGGTTCTTCAACAACAACATGCCTTAAAGGTAGAGCTGCAAGTTGTGGCCTCCCTGAGAACATTTTACATTTTTCACAATTGGCCACCCATTTATATGCATCTTTAAACATCCCTGGCCAGTAGTAACAATTTCTGAGAATCTTGAAAGCTGTAACTAAAGAAGAAAAATGTCCACCACAAGCTTCATTATGGAAAACTTCTAAGAGCTTATTTTGCTGCTCTTTATCTACACACCTCAGAAAAGTTCCATCTAACCCTTTCTTATAAAGGACATCTCCCCAAATAACATATTTTGCAGCTTTTAGCTTCAGGTTTCTTTTCTCTTTAGGAGTTAGGTGATTAAGACAATCCCCATATGTAAGATAATGTGCCACATCCAGAAACCATGGGTCCTGCAAGCTTACCAATAAAACTGTGGGGAGTCCTTCTCCTTCTTGTTCTTTGTTCTCAGCAATCAACTTACGTAAACCTTGACCCCTGATCAACTTAGTAGGCTTAACTTCCAGATCATATTCCTGAATTTTGGCAACCCACGTTGCTCTATTGTTTAATCCTACTTCTTGCTGAGTCAAAATACTTTTCACAGCTGAATTTGGAACAAAAACAACTGAATGGGAATGGAGTATATAATACCTGAATTGCTTAACAGCTTTAACCACAGCGAAAGCTTGTTTTTCAACCAAAGAGTATTTTAGCTCATGCTTTTTAAGGGGAATGCTCATAAAAGCTATGGGAACCTCTTCATCCAACTCATTTTTCTATAACAAAATACCTGACATAGTGTGTTCTGAAGCATAACAGTAAATAATAAAATCCTTTTGAAAGTTAGGATTTACCAAAGTGGGAGTGTTTGCAATCGCTTCCTTAATGTCCTCAAATGCCTTCTTAGCAACTTCATTCCACTTGAAAGGTTGTTTCTCGCTCATCATCCCAACAATGTGTTTTGTAATCTCAGTAAAGTCAGGAATGAACCTCCTGAGAAAATTGATTTGATCAAAGAAGGACTTGACTCCAGTCCTATTTGAAGGGAGACTAAGCTGTTGAATTGCTCTGACTCTCTCTGGATCAATTCTGATCCATCTTTTGAGACTAGGTGTCCCAACAATTTTCCCTCAGTCAGACAGAAAACTAACTTCTTGGGATTGAGTGAGATGCCATGGCTTCGACACCTTTGCAATACAGACTCCAGATCTCTTAAGTGATCTTCTCTATTTTTGGAAAAAACAGTCAGATCATCAAGGTAAATAACAATAATTCTGTTCTTCAGGTCTCTAAAAGATGAATCCATTGCCTGCTGAAAAGTTGCTCCTGCATTGATTAAGCCAAAGGGCATTCGATTATAGGCAAAAGTTCCTCGAGGTGTGGTGAAAGCAGTCTTATGTTGGTCTTCTGCTGCCACACCTATCTGATTGTAACCTGAGAAACCATCCAGCATAGACATCATTTCAGACCCAGCAACTGTCTGCAAGATGTGGTCCATCACAGGTAATGGATAGTTATCTTTTAGGCTGGCTTGATTTAAGTTCCTGAAGTCAACACAGATCCTTATTTCTCCATTCTTCTTTCGTACTGGAACAATAGTTGCCACCCAAGTGGAGTGATGGATTGGATAGATAATTCTAGCTTTCAACATCTTATCAATCTCCTTAAAAATGGCTTCAGCAACTTTGGGGTTATAATTTCTCAGCTTTTGTCTGAATGGAGCTGCATTTGCTTTCAAAGGAATATGATGTTGAAACTGCCCATGTCTAAAATTTTTGAGATCATCATAACACCAGGCAAAAACATCCTTATATTTGATTAGCAATTTGATCAATTTGTTTTTCTCCTTCGAAGAGCAGCACTTACCAATGGATACCCATTTAGGATCAGCTTCATCCCCAATATTTATCTTCTCATAATCCTCTGCTTTATCAGTAACATAGGGAGGTTTGCCTTTAACATATTCATCCCTTCGAGAAAATAGATGTTCTAAAGAGACCAGCCCTCTAGGGATTTTGTTTCCCTTTAACTGAATGATATCATCTCGTGGATTGATCCCAGGGTCAGGACTGAATTCTTTACACTCTGTTTCAGAACCTTCAAAATAGGTCCCCAGGAACATTTCAGCATTTTCTAAAAACTTTCTGATCTGATTATCACTTTCAAAAACTTGCCAGCTCTCGGCATTGTCAGGGACATTAGGATGATATATCATTTCTATTCTATAAGAATCTTTTTTGAAATCTGGATGTGGCAAAAGGAGAGAAGCTAATACTGCTAAAGAATCTGCTCGAGAGTTTTGATCTCTAGGAATTGTTTCAATAGAGAAGGCATCAAAACATTCAATCTCATCCCATACCTTGTTCCTGTAATGCCTTAGTCTTTCATTCTTAACAGAAAAGATCCCCCTTACCTGTTTCACAATTAGTTCAGCATCACCCTTCGTCTTAAGTACCTTCACACCCTTTCCTTTAGCTTCGAATAATCCAAGCAGTAAAGCTTCATATTCTGCAGTATTATTGGTGTTTTTGAACTCTAGATTAAAAGAATAAGAAAAAATTTTGCCTTCAGGTGAGATCAACACAACTCCAGCCCCTGAACCAGCAGTAGCACAACTGCCATCAAATTCCATAACCCATAAATCATCAGAATGTACAAACCTTTGCATTAATTCTTCTTTGGGATCTAACTCACAGCTCTGTTCAGAGGAGAGGAAATAGTTGCCAAATTTACATTCCTCAAACAAAATCTGGCGTTCTCCACTTGAAGAGGAGTGTGGGGTTCTTGCATTTGTCATTTTGTTTCTATTCTTGGAGTTCTTTTTGTTGGGAGTTAGAGGAATTTAGAGATTGGGAGACTTGGAGAAGCTTGGAGCTCTTCACCAAATGTGCTTCCACTGTTAGGGGTTTTGAAGGTAAGCTCCATGGCTATGGCCATATTCCCTTGTTTATTTCATTTTAAGTTTGTGTGTGAATTTATGTTGATGGTTGTTTTCATTTGTGTGGGTTGGGAGTTTGGTGAGAGTACCTCCATTTGGAGGTAAGGTTCAACTTGTATGGGGTGGGGGAGAGTGAACCTCCTCGAGGTCACCTCCTTATTTTATACTACTTATAGCCTTGAGGGTTTTTCTATGGCGAGAGCATTTTGATGGCAAGAGTGCCATGATAGTTTCTTTTTTAGATATTTGGAGACTTGTATTATGTGGATTTGGCTTGAGGCCATGAGACTTGGTGATTTTGAGATCTTGGAGTGACCTCTTGAGTTGAGGGGTCCACTCCCCTACCCCACTTCAAACTCAATTTCATGAGTTTAGTATTGTGCAAATCCTTGGGAGTATTCTTTTGTGTGTTTGGAAAAATTCTTTTATTGTGATGTGTGTGTGCAACCGTGTGAATCCTACCTCCCCATATTGGGGGTGACCCACTAGCTGGTCTATGGTAGGGAGGAGGGCATTCCTTCGTGGCTTAGTTCCCCGTGGCAGTGTGTTTATTGCTAGTTTTTAGTTTGGGAAGAATGGGGCTTGTTGAAGTCCATTTTGATGTTTGGACACTACTTTTAGATGGTTGTTTTGGAGCCATGGCCTTAGAGGCCTCATTGTATTTTTTTTAACAATATGATTATTATTCTTGTGTTGGATGTAGGAGGAAATCTAATGTGAGCAATCTTTATTGTTATTCAAAACTATCCTTAATATATGTTGTTTTGTTTATATGCTTAAGGAGAAATGCTATAGGAGATATAAGTTGTTGTCTTATTATTAAAAAAAATATATGTTTTGCTGTTGTGATTTTTGTTGTATGCTTTGTGGAAAAGAAGATATTCACTGTTGTGTTTTATGAAATGGAAATACATGGTTAATATTAAGCTATGCCCATATTTGAACTTTTGGAGTTTGAATAGAAATGTTTTTGTGTAAATGTTGTCATTTTGAATCATAGAAAAAAGAAAATTTTACCTTAATTAATCTGTTTCTTTTCTTTGCAGGAGAAAGATGATATATAATGGTATTTAAAAAAAAACTTGCAAAGCTGGTTATTTCATCCCAGTGCAAGGCTGCTTATAAGTATATATATTACATATAGTTATGTATTGGATGTGTATTTATTGTTGTTTTAAACATCTCATACTTTACTGTTGGACTGTAAAGATATATATATATTACTATATATTACTATATATATACTTATATATATATTTAAATATGTTAAATAGACTGTATTGTGGAAAAATCTGTATATATGTATATCATTGTATATATATATAGTTAAATATACATATATATTTTTTAAATATTTTTTTTATGCAAACCAAATAATAGTGATTTTATGCTGATAAAACAAGAGACTGAATTTAAAAAAAAAGAGGGCATTGGTTGAACCCCGCAATTTTTTTTGGAACTATTGAGAAGTTTCTTTAAAAAAAAAAGTGTTTGGGGGAACGGAGGCATGGCTGCCACCCCCCCTAAACCCCTCTTGCTTCATACGGTGTAGTGGAGGACAATCCCCCCACCCACCTCCCACTATGTAGTGGGGGGTGGGTGGGTGGACCGCCCCCCACCCAAGACTCTTTCAACGCAGATCCGCCAATGGGAACCACGATGCCCTTGTTTTGTTCAGCCTTCGGCCCAACAAACAAACTTTGTGCCATTCGGCCCTTGTTATGTTTGTTCATCATTTTTTTCATAATCTGCAAAAACAATATATATATACATATCATTGTGGTTTCAAAACTAAAATATACACATTTAAATATCTTTAGATTTTTAAGCAAATGAATATATATTTAGTTATATATACATGTATACATGCATAAAAGTATACATATATATAAGTATATATATATATATATCAAAAAATGCATTTCCTCAAACCCTGGGGGGTATACATAATGAGTATATCTCCGCGGAATACCTCCATCCATGGTTGTCCCTCTTCCATACCTGCACAAAAAGGGAAGACAAGCAAAACAAATGGAAAACAAAAATGAGGAGACAAAAAAAAGGAAGACAAACAAAACAATAGAATAAGATAGATATTAGGGTTAGGGCTTCCTTTTGAGAAAATACTAAAATATTAGATTAGGGCAACTCTTTGTAGGAAAACTATTAAATTAATAAATTAGGGATGAGTTGGAAACGAGGGGGAAAACTAGAAAAGCTTTTTATCTATTTTTCCCATTTTACCATGTGCATGGGAATTTAAAATTCCCTCTCCCTTACCTTTTGCTTTTGATTTAACTTTTGCCTTCCTTTGAGTTTTATTATTAAAGTTGAATTAAATTTTCATTTTTTTGATATTATTTATGCATTAGAGTTAGGGCTTGGTTTTGAATCAGTCAAAATCATCTCTTTCACCTAGGAAACTTAGGGTTCGAATTAAATCCATTCTAACCCTAGAAGCGGCGCACATCGCGTCACATAACCCCCTAGTCGGCTTTCATCACACAGGGAATTGCGTATGTAGACGCACTTCCCTAAATATGATTGACATGTTTATGCCTCATGCGTATCGCCACTGAGCATGTAGACGCGTGCGAAGGGGTTTCTAGGGACATGCGGAAAAGTTTTTGATATTTCGTGTCATGACCACATGACAAATGTGGACATGACACGTGTGTTGTGTGTCATGACCACATGGGAAATGTGGGCGTGACATTTGGTATTAGAGCCCAACTTTAAACATTGGGCTTGTTTAGGGCACATTATTATTCTGTAACTTTGATTTATTTGCAATTACCTCATTTTTGTAGGATGCCTCCCTGATGAGTTCGGCGAGCGCATTCACGCCGCACGGAGTCTGTAGAGGTTCATAGTGATTCTTCAGCTAAGGGACAGGTACCACCAGCCCCACAGGTGTTGCAAGCACCACCGGCCCTACCTATACCAGATATTGGGCCACAGATATTACAGGCTCTATAGGCAATGTTAGATAGGCTACCACCGGCCGCAGTTGAGCCATGCATAGAGCCACGTGTTGAGCCCCGCGTTGATCCGCGAGAGAAGCCACGCGTGGAGCCACGAGTAGAGTCACGTGTTGAGCCACGTGTGGAGTCCTGCGTCAAGCCATGAGAGGCATCACGTGTGGATCCATATGTTGAGGTACCAGATATGACAATAGAGGAGGTTGGATCAGCCGATAGGGCCCGTAGCAGGAGCCCTCCACGTCATGCTAGACATGAGGAGGCAGTACGAGTGGAGCAGATTGTTCACAGGCCTTATGATTATTATGCGGATGAGCCTATCAGAGGGTACAGAGACCGAGGAGATCCTATCAGGGATTTGTTGAGGCCAAATCCACCTACATTCGTCAGGACCACAGAGGGAGCTGAGGCAGAGGCCTGGCTCATTAGTTTAGACAGATGCTTCGCGTTGCATCCTTACGAGGGTAACACGAAGGCACATATGGTATTCCACCTGTTGCAAGACACGATAGCTACTTGGTGGCACACTAAGGAGTGCAAGCGCCATCTATCATTGGACACACTCATATGGAAGACTTTCATTGAGCACTTCAATGCGTGATATTTATCAGATCACTATAGGTAGCGTCGCATAGATGATTTTCATGACCTTCAGCAGAGAGGGCTTACCATTGCCCAGTATGAGGGTAGATTCACTGAGTTGTCTTGATATGCAGAGTATCTCCATGATGAGAAACTCCTAGTTCATAAGTTTATCAGAGGATTGAACCATAGCATAGCAGGGTCTGTACGCATGGCAGACCCCTAGACATTGAGCGACGATGCCAAGAAAACATACATAGCTGAGGAGATATAGGGACAAGGGCAAAGTTCATGCCCTCAGTTTCAGGATCGTGGGCAGCAGCAACATCAGCAGAGTTACCGCAGACCACCACCGCCACCTCAGAGAGGGGGATTTAGTTCCACATCCTTACTTCCTAAGCCCCCATAGCAACAGCAACCGTAGCAATAGTAGAGATCCAGGCCACAACAGAGGGCACATGGGGGGTATAATCAAGGTTGGCAACAGCAAGGCCCGCGCAAAGATCAGAAGCAACAGGGACCACCTACGAGACACGCGAGGTTGTAGCAATCATACAGGGGTTCACAAGGGTCCACAGGTAGATCTGGACAACAGCAATTGAGTAGGACTCAGACTAGATAGGTGCAGGCTAAGGGCCTATGTTATGTGTGTGGTGGAGTGAGACATCTAGCCAGAGAGTGTCCATAGGGCTTTACAGCAGGAGGCAGCCTCGTTCAGGAGGATCAGAGCAGACGGTTGGAGATGTGGGTAGGTCCCACTGTATGTTCGTAGCAGTTGATAACTGTCAGGCTGATTTTCAGACATCAAGTATGATAGGGGGTGTCCCCATTTGTATTCTTTTTTACTCTAGTGCTACTGACTCTTTCATATCTCCATTGTTAGTGGAGCGTTGCAGGCTGGTGGTCTCTAGGTAGGGTGATAGATGGGTGGTTGAGTTGGCCTCAGGGACTAAGATGATAGTAGATGCCTTAGTCCATGACTGTGAGATATCTTTGGGACCCTTTGCCACAATATGTGACCTTAGAGTTATGACATTAGGATCCTACAATGTGGTTTTAGGTATGGACTAGCTTGTGGCTCATCGAGCCAAGCTAGATTGTCACCAAAAGGCGATTAGCTGCTTAAACGATCATGGTACATCTGTTGAGATAGTGGGCATTTAGAAGCCCACAGCAGTGCGTATGATATCTTCTCAGCAGCTTAAGGGCTACATGCGGAAGGGATGCCAGATGTTTGCTATTATAGTGAGTGACAGATCAGATGACGAGCCTAAGGCATATTTGGATGACCATCCCATCCTGAGAGAGTTTGCCGATGTGTTCCCAGCAGAGTTACCGGGGATGCCACCCCGTCGTGAGGTAGACTTTCATATTGACTTAGTACCGGGTGCTGAGCCAATGTCTCATGCACCCTACAGGATGACCACACATGAGCTCATAGAGCTCAAGTTGTAGCTTGAGGACTTGCTCGAGAAGGGGCACATCTGACCGAGTGTTTCACCTTAGGGAGCTCCTGTCATCTTTGTGAAGAAGAAGGATGGGTCTCTTCGATTATGCATGGATTATAGGCAGTTGAATAAGGTGACGGTGAAGAACTGTTATCCTCTGTCTAGGATTGACGATCTCTATGATCAAATGCAGGGAGCCAGGGTGTTCTCTAAGATTATCCTGAAGTTCGGTTACCATCAGTTGCGTATCACAAAGGCGGATATCCATAAGACCACCTTCTGGACTCAATATGGCCACTATGAGTTCACTATGGTCTCCTTCGGTTTGACGAATGCCCCTGTAGTGTTCATGAGTCTCATGAACGGGGTGTTCCATACCTACTTGGATTGGTTCATGATTATTTTCCTCGATGACATATTGATCTATTCACGGACTGAGGAGGAGCATGAGGAGCACCTACGTCAGGTTTTACAATGTTTGAGGGAGTAGAATCTTTATGGGAACCTGGTGAAGTGTACATTTTTTAGGACAAAGGTACAATACTTGGGGCACATCCTATCTGGCGATGGAATCTCAGTAGATCCATCGAAGATCAAGGCTATCATAGATTGGCTAGCACCTACCAGTGTGACAGAGGTCGGGAGCTTTATGGGGTTAGCTGGTTATTACCATAGATTTGCAGAGGGTTTTTCTCGGATAGCGCACCCCATCACTTCCCTTCAGCGGAAAGGGAAGGGTTTTCTATGGACTGAGCAATGTGAGAGGGCCTTTGGGGTCCTCAAGGAGCGTCTTACCAGCACTCCCATTTTAGCGGTTCCTAATCCAACAACAAATTTTATGGTTTGCATAGATGCATCACTTGAGGGTTTGGGAGCTATACTTATGCAGGGTGGTAGAGCGATTACGTATGAGTCGTAAAAGCTCAAGACCCATGAGCTGAACTACCCCACTCACAATTTGGAGCTTACAGCAGTGGTTCATGCTCTAGTTCATTGGAGACATTTCTTATTGGGTCATCGCTTTGAGCTTCATTCAGATCATTACAGCCTTCAGTACATATTCATGCAGCTGAATCTGAATGCCCGTCAGTGGCATTGGATGGAGTTTCTTTGCAAGTATGACTTTGATGTCCACTACATCAAAGGGAAGGAGAATGTGGTTGCTGATGCATTGAGTCGAAGGCACCACGATATCTTGACCTTGACTCTGAGTGTGGACTTGAGAGGATGCATTATTCAGCATCTACCTGAGGATGAGTGGTTTCTTGAGGTGAAGCAAGAGATCCGTTCACAAAGGGCCCTTGTGGGCAAGTTTGCAGGATACTCGCTTGAGGCAGATGGGTTACTTCGTCATCGACAGCGCATCTATGTACCCCACGTAGGTGACCTACGTACTGTAGTGTTATCAGAGGCTCACAGAGCACCATATGCAGCACATCCGGGGGTGAAGAAGATGCATGCTAACCTATACCATTGGGCGGGTATGAGACGGGATATTGCAAAGTTTGTTGCTCGATGCCTTGAGTGCCAAAGGGTCAAGGCCGAGCATTAGCATCCAGCGGGTCTTTTATACCCTCACGAGATACCTGAGTGGAAATGGGACACCATTTCCATGGATTTCATTGTTGGTCTTCCTATTTCTTCACGTCGCCATGATGTCATCATGGTGACAGTCGACAAGTTGACCAAGGTGGCGCATTTCTCACCTGTACGCATGACGTACAATGCACCAGCAGTGGAGAGAGTATTCTTGGATGACATTGTGAGATTACATGGGGTACCTCGCTGCATCATTTCTGACAGGGATTTAGTGTTCACTTTAGCCTTTTGGAGAGCTTTGCAGCAGGCATTGGCCACACAGTTCAACTTTAGTTCTAGATATCACCTCGAGATAGATGGACAGACAAAGCAGGTGAATCAAGTGTTAGAGGACATGCTTCGTATGTATGTTATGGACCATCAGTCTAGATGGGAGGAGTATCTGTATCTGGTTGAGTTTGCCTACAATAATGGGCATCACAGCTCGTTGGGTATGCCCCCATTTTAGGATTTATACGAAAGACCATGCAAGACACCATTGATTTGGGATTAGATAAAGGATAGGGTTTCCATTGGTCCAGAGTTGGTTCAGGATATGGAGCAGCAAGTCACACTGATTAGGCAGAGACTTCATGAGGCACAGGATAGACAGAAGAAGTATGCCGATGCTAAGAGACTTGATCAGAGCTTCTTAGTTGGGGACAGAGTATTCCTTAGAGTGTGGCCACACAAGAGTCCAATTCATTATGGAAAGGGCTCTAAGCTCGCACCACGGTTTGTAGGACATTTTGAGATCTTGGAGCGAATAGGACTTGTTGCCTACCATCTAGTGTTGCCACCTAGCCTATCGAGTATCCACAATGTCTTTCATATTTCTGTATTGAGGCAATATATATCTAATTTATCTCATGTATTGGACTGGAGTACTCTACAAGTAGAGGCGGATGGGCAGTTGGCTTTGGAGCCAATTCACATATTGGCTCGTCGGACGTTGGGCCTTCGAGCTCGAGAGTTGGACCAGGTTAGGGTCCATTGGGATCGTTATGATGAGGTCACAGCAACTTGGGAGGATGCAGCTAGTTTGAGCCCACTCTATCCTCACCTTTTTGACGACTTCCAGGAGGAAGTTTAGTCTTAGGGGGGAGGATGTGAGGCTGATTATTTTTCCTTCCCTATTTTGATTCTTTTACATCACAGTTGGTGACATTATCAGACTTTTAGAGATAATTATTCTATTATGCAGATTTGATTATATCTCCTGATTTTGGTTTGACATTGTTTAGACATGTGGTGATTTAATTTGATCATATTTTGATGTTATGATGATGTTAGATTGATGAGATATAGTTGATGTGATTTATAGTTCATTATGTGGATTCATTAATTGATGATGATTATGTGACATTAGATAGAAAATGCAGTTTAATCTTGAATTATGTTGTGAATGATTAATATGCAATGACATGAATTTAATTTCAGTTGCTTCGACTATGACTATACATGATGTGACTGACACTTGATCTAGTTGTGCAGGATTATATTCCCAGGGCACGAGAAATTAGAGGCAGTGTTCACACATATGTTATTCCCTATGAAACCGATCCATTCCCAAGAGGGATGAGGATCACGTTTGATCGGATGTTGTTTGAGTACTTGTTTGATTTATTATTTTGGCCTAGTACCCCTTTTGTTAAATTAAATTTATATCATGTGTTGTATATTTTTATTGCTTTACACCACTTGGTATTGTTTTCATTTATGGGCCATTTAAAGTGAATTTATGACTCCCTAGGTGTACCTTAGTGTCCCAAAACTTACCCTAGGTGGTTACCCTTGGGTCTAGGGTCAATTTTGACTAACTAAATCTTAGGGTAACTCACTTCTGGTCACTCTAAACTGAGGTTTAGTCAAAGTGACGAATTTTGAAATGGCTAAGGGTGGGAGATGAGTCATGCTTTGGGAAAGACCCATCTCCCTTCCCAAAGTTTGGGGATCCTTTCACCAAGAAGACTTGGGAAGTCTTCAAGACTCCCAAGTGTGTGGGATCTTCCTCCAAGACTCTTACACACGTGTGAGAGCATCTTGGAGAGAGATGGCTCTCTTGGAGAATAAGAGGATGCCATATGGCATCCCATATCCTCATGGAGGCTTGAAGGGAATTGCCACCTCACCACTTGGTCTCTCACACATGTGTGAGAGCACAAGTGGATAAGGTAAGGATTGGAATGGAACTGGAGGGTGACACTTGTCACCCTCACACTTCCTCTCCCTTTCAAGTGGCATGGGATGAGGAACGAAAAGGTGACAAATGTCACCTTCTCATTCCTCAAGGCCAAATTGGAAGGCCTATATTATCTCCTCTTGAAGAGGAGTGTGGGGTTCTTGCATTTGGCATTTTTTTTCTATTCTTGGAGTTCTTTTTGTTGGAGTTAGAGGAATTTGGAGATTGGGAGACTTGGAGAAGCTTGGAGCTCTTCACCAAACATGCTTCCATTGTTAGGGGTTTTGAAGGTAAGCTCCATGGCTATGGCCATATTCCCTTGTTTATTTCATTTTATGTTTGTGTTTGTGAATTTATATTGATAGTTGTTTTCATTTGTGTGGGTTGGCAGTTTGGTGAGAGCACCTCCATTTGGAGGTAAGGCTCAACTTGTATGGGGTGGGGGAGAGTGAACCTCCTCGAGGTCACCTCCTTATTTTATACTACTTATAGCCTTGAGGGCTTTTCTATGGCATTGAGAACATTTTGATGGCAAGAGTGCCATGATAGTTTCTTTTTGAGACATTTGGAGACTTGTATTATGTGGATTTGTCTTGAGGCCATGAGACTTGGTGATTTTGAGATCTTGGAGTGACCTCTTGAGTTGAGGGGTCCACTCCCCTACCCCCCTTCAAACTTATTTTCATGAGTTTAGTATTGTGCAAATCCTTGGGAGTATTCTTTTGTGTGTTTGGAAAATTTCTTTTATTGTGATGTGTATGTGCAACCCTATGAATCCTACCTCCCCAGCTCAGGGGTGACCCACTAGCTGGTCTATGGTAGGGAGGAGGGCATTCCTTCGTGGCTTGGTTCCCCATGGTGGTGTGTTTATTGTAGGTTTTCATTTTGGGAAGAATGGGGCTTGTTGAAGTCCATTTTGATGTTTGGACACTACTTTTAGATGGTTGTTTTGGAGCCATGGCCTTGGAGGCTTCATTGTATTTTTTTTGACAATATGATTATTATTCTTGTGTTGGCTATAGGAGGAAATCTAATGTGAGCAATCTTTATTGTTATTCAAAATTGTCATTAATATATGTTGTTCTATTTATATGCTTAAGGAGAAATGCTATAGGAGATATATGTTGCTATCTTATTATTAAAAAAAAATATGTTTTGCTATTGTGATTTTTGTTGTATGCTTTGTGGAAAAGAAGATATTCACTGTTGTGTTTTATGCAATGGAAATACATGGTTAATATTCAGCTATGCCCATATTTGAACTTTTGGAGTTTGAATAGAAATGTTTTTGTGTAAATGTTGTCATTTTGAATCATAGAAAAAAGAAAATTTTACCTTAATAAATCTGTTTCTTTTCTTTGCAAGAGAAAGCTGATATATAATGGTATTTTAAAAAAAACTTGCAAAGCTGGTTATTTCATCCCAGTGCAAGGCTGCTTATAAGTATATATATAATATAATATATATATATATATGTATATAATACATTATATATATGTATGTATGTATGTATGTATGTATGTATGTAATACATTATATATATATATATATATATATATATATATATATATATATATATATATATATATATATATATATATATATATAGTTATGTATTGGATGTGTATTTATTGTTGTTTTAAACATCTCATACTTTACTGTTGGACTGTAAGATCTGTATGTATATATATTACTATATATATATACATATATATACATACATATAAATATATATATAGATAGATACTTATATATATATTTAAATATGCTAAACAGACTGTATTGTGGAAAAATCTGTATATATGTATATCATTGTATATATATAGTTAAATATACATATATATTTTTTAAATATTTTTTTTATGCAAACCAAATAATAGTGATTTTATGCTGATAAAACAAGAGACTGAATTTTTAAAAAAAAGAGGGCATTGGCTGAACCCCGCAGTTTTTTTTGGAACTGTTGAGAAGTTTCTTTTTTTTTTTTAAAAAAGGTGTTTGGGGGAACGACAGCATGGCCGTCGCCCCCCCTAAACCCCTCTTGCTTCATACGGTGTGGTGGGGGACGATCCCCCCACCCACCTCCCACTATGTAGTGGGTGGGTGGACCGCCCCCCACCCAAGACCCTTTCAACACAGATCTGCCAATGGGAACCGCGACGCCCTTGCTCTATTCAACCTTTGGCCTAGCAAACAAACTCTGTGCCATTCGATGCTTGTTATGTATGTTCATCATTTTTTTCACAATTTGCAAAAAATATATATGTATATATATATATCACTATGGTTTCAAAACTAAAATATACACATTTAAATATCTTCAGATTTTTAAGCAAATGAATATATATTTAGTTATATATACATGTATACATGTATAAAAGTATACATATATATATATAAGTAAATATATATATATATATCAAAAAATGCATTTACTCAAACCCTAGGGGGTATACATAATGAGTATACCTCCACAGAATACCTCCATCCATGGTTGTCCCTCTTCCATACCTGCACAAAAAGGGAAGACAAGCAAAACAAATGGAAAACAAAAATGAGGAGATTAAAAAAAAGGAAGACAAACAAAACAATAGAATAAGATAGATATTTGGGTTAGGGCTTCCTTTTGAGAAAATACTAAAATATTAGATTAGGGCAACTCTTTGTAGGAAAACTATTAAATTAATAAATTAGGGATGAGTTGGAAATGAGGGGGAAAACTAGAAAAGCTTTTTATCTATTTTTCCCATTTTACCATGTGCACGGGAATCTAAAATTCCCTCTCCCTTGCCTTTTGCTTTTGATTTAACTTTTGCCTTCCTTTGAGTTTTATTATTAAAGTTGAATTAAATTTTCATTTTTTTGATATTATTTATGCATTAGAGTTAGGGCTTGGTTTTGAATCAGTCGAAATCATCTCTTTCACCTAGGAAACTTAGGGTTCAAATTAAATCCATTCTAACCCTAGAAGCGGCGCACATCACGTCGCATAACCCCCTAGTCAGCTTTCATCATGCACAGGATTGCGTAAGTAGACGCACTTCCCCAAATATGATTGACATGTTTTCACCTCATGCGTATCGCCACCGAGCACCTAGACGCATGCGAGGGGGTTTCTAGGGACATGCAGAAAAGTTTTTGATATTTTGTGTCATGACCACATGACAAATGTGGACATGACACGTGTGTTGCGTGTTGTGACTGCATGGGAAATGTGGGCATGACAGATTATGAATAAGTGGATTAAGGGGTATTTTAGAGATTATGTAGTATGGAAACAAACATCTTGGATCAAATGGATCTATTTGGACGAGTGCTACTACAATACTTCATATCATATGTACATTGGCATGATTCCATTCAGGGCTTTATATGGATATGACGTGCTAGATTTTATGGATTTGGTCATCACAGACAATAGAGCGCCAAGGGAAAGAGACTTGGTCAAACAGAGCGAAGAAATTCTAGACTCACTTAAGGAAAATCTATAACAAGCATAAAATTAGTAGAAGATTTATGCATATCAACACTACACTGAAAGGATTTTTGAGGTTGGAGACGTGGTTTTCTCAAGGTTGCATCCCTATAAACAATCCTCTCTCAAGAGAAGTGGAGCTAAGAAGCTTCACAATGCATTTCATGTTTCATGCCTCAAAAGGGCACTTGGATAGCATATCACTTATTCAATTGAGTTGCCTCCTTTATATGATGAAGGTAATTTGATTCTGGTTCTAGAGGCTAGCATTGACACTAGAGAGAAGAAATTGACAAGCAAAGTATAATAAAATATCTGATGTGTTGAAAAATCTCCCAATTGAAGATGCAACATGGGAAGGTACAAAGATACTTGAGCATCCAAATCTACAATTGCTTGAGGGAAAGCAATTTTGGGAAGGGAAGACTGTCATGTCCCCTTTTTAGAATTAAATTAATTGGGAGACCCTTAGCCTATTCTTTATTTCTTGTAGGCTAAGGGATAAAGTTAGGGGAATAATTTAATAGTAATATTTTAAGTTGTCCTAGTAACTTTATTTTATCATTATAAAAGGATGTCTTATATATTATTATTATTTTAATAAAGTGGGCCTATTGTAATATTTTATTAAAAGTGTTTTTGAACATTTTTTGAGGTAATTTTAGGAAGGAAAAGGAAATTCAAATTAAAATGTGATTATAAAGGAAGAGATTGACACAAAAGAAGACATTCATTATTATTTGAATTCAAACCCTTTTCTCAGAGCTTGAGAACTTGTGTTCATCTCCATGCCTGAGGATAAAAACCTTTTAGTGTAGGGAATCTAGAGGATGAAAACCATCTTAGTTTCCATTTTGTATTGGAGGAAAAAAACCATCTTGTCTATTTGAAGTGATTCCATCTAGGGATTGCATTTGTGTTGAAAGATTGAAGCCATTTCCAATTTGTAATTTGCTATTTGAGATTTTTAGTGGTGTTGAAGGTTGCAATCAAATTCTAGTTTTTATGGAGGATTTCAGTGTTATATTCTATTTGTTGTGTAGAAAATCATAATCAATATTGTAGGTTTCCTGGTCGTACACATTCCATTCCCTATTGTATAGACTTAAGAAGGCATTACATGATTTCTAAAGGATGTCATACTATTGTCTAAGATCATCACATCATTTCCCTTAGCTACCATTTCATCCTCTAATTACCAAGTCAATTGTATCTTTCATCTCCATGCTATACACATCATTTTTTGGAAACCACTATATCATTTTAGGTGCTATTCATGACTTTTTCAATAGTCATGTGCTACCTTGGGTACATCCATAACCTTTAATAAGCTGAGCATTATTGATACCTATTGTAAATTTGTGACTTTAATCATTCTTGTTATGATCTGAATATTATATTTGGGTTGTTGTTCAATGCATGTGTGGGTATTGTTTATACTTTAGTATTGTGTTACAAGTTTAAGCGAATGCAATATTAATAGTATTTGATGTGTAAGGGTTCCAAAATTATTTTTGGTATTTTATTGCTACTATTATATAAGTGTATCTACTATTTGCATCTACTGTTGTATATTTTTTCTGCTATTTGCATCAATATTTGTCATTGGTGTTCTATATCCTATATATATTCTAGTTTGTGCAAATTAGAAAATACAAAAAATGTAGGGTTTATGAAAATAATAGAAAGGGACATTACACAATCTTCAACTAATTATCTTCTTAATCCTTCTAAACCATGTATTGTATTTCTTATGACTACTAGCTAGATGAATATAATACTAATAATTTTGTAACTAGTTGAAGATTGATTCCCAAATTTGCATTTGTAACTAATAGTTCCACAATATATATTAATATTAGGTAACAAACTAATATTATGCAATATTTACCCCTTTAGCATAATTTTTTTTTGCTCTCTTGCAATAGTAGGCGTAAAGCAAAAACCACAATCATCACAACATGTTGGTACAAGAAACAAGGGATAATTTACAAGTAGATGATGTAGTTTATATTTATTTCACTAAGCTACAATGATCCTTTTAATAATAGTGTTATTCTATGATACATTAAGTCAAATGTGTTTTTAGTATTATCGAGACCTAAGAAATTTAGGAATCTAATGAATTTTTAAGTCAATAGTCATCAACCTAGATAGATTCCCATTTATTGCTTTCTACACTTAATGATGTCCAACATAGGTGGCAAATAAAAGTAATAGTAATGCATATTAGCTAAACCAAGAAGAATCATACAAGAACACAAATTCATTTCAAAGGACACAATTAAGACCATTCTCACCTCATATCATGGATGAGTGCAACATTTACAATTTCCTTTAAAAATATATGCCTAACTAAAGAATCTTGTAGTGATCCTACTTAGACATCTCATTAAAATCGTCAACACTATTTAAGTTCACAAGATAGAAAGGAATTTATAGTTTTAAATCTTTGACTAGTAATAAATATGATTAATCTACTTACTTCAACCCATGGTTCATTTGAAGACATTATAGATGCATGATTCTAAATTCAATATTGGTCAACAATTTTATTCAGAAGCTTGTAGACCATTTGGAGTGTAATTAATTATAAATTAGGTTGACTATCACAAGTCCAAACAACACTTAGTTATGGATACAAGACCAATAGAGTGTAACAACCCCTCACATTAACCAATGTATATATGATAGTACAATACATTCATGGTAATCTTAAACCCTATCATACAAATTTACAACAATAAGTTACATGATCAAGAATGTCCCTAATAGGTCACATTTGGAAAAGATTCAAGATAACAGTATACATCTCCCAAATGGGCCCCATTGGGTTACCCTTAGACCACTACATTTTATCAATGAGACCTTGTGGACTCTTTTAATTTCTAATTTAGTCAAAGTAGCCACAAATGTCATTCCAATAGATTTAGTCCTTAAGAAGAATATCACAATAATAGGATACAAATTTTCCATGTTGAATGAATGAATTTATAGTTACTAGTCAAATAGATAATAGAAGATTGACTCAATCAAGCAATATATATCTCTAATGCCTACAAAATTCCTTCATCAACTTTACAAAAATTGACCACATCTCTCTTGCAATCCCAAGAATCCATTACACTTGTCATGCCTTCAATGATCTAAACAATTTTAAAATACTCATACATTCCGTTAAGATACATTCATAACAAGCTACAAGATAGACCAACCTTTAATAGGTCTACAAAATTTGAAAATTCACAAATATGTAAAATATGGTATTCAACCACTATTACAAGATGATTATTGCAATCCATTATTGAGTTAGGTTTGCTACAAGGCTAGACGATTTCAACACAAGTTTCTCTTAAGAGAATCAACCCCTACTCATTGTACATAAACCCTAGTTGCTAGGTGGTTCAACAAAAAAGATACTTTATAGTCATACACTGATATAGGTCCAAACAAAAGAATGTTAAAAGTTACAATTACTTGATTTTCTAGTTATCTACCTCTATTGAAGAATTTTCTTTGAGAGGGTAGGGGTGCAAGCTAGAACTTACTTTGGATCTCCACCCAACCTCCTCCCAGGTTATTTGCAACACAAAACACAGAGTGTTTGACAAACTCTTTACAAATTGTAATGCCATAAATTACATACTTTACAATTATCGCATTACGTTTTGCACTCAATTTAACATTCACCCCCTTAGCATATTTTAGGACACACTTAAAATATATATTTTAATCTTTCTCCTTCATGAGTTTGCCAAAATTCTATAATGTTTTGATATAATTTGGTTGTCTCTAATTTTCTAACACTTTCCTTGGCTTTTTCTTTTGGATGCTAGTGCAACTATGCTAATGTTTGCACAACCATGTTATCATCCTACAAATTTAGAACTTTAAAACATTTATTTTCTTTCCCATTTGACTACTAGTGTTGGTTGTAACATCTCTTATATCATGTAACGCCTTTATATTCACAAAATCTCAACATCCCTATCCATCTCCAACCTCTTGAAAACTAGTTCTTGCAAAATAAAATTCAAAGGGTATGAAACAAAAGAAAAATTCAATCTTTCAAATTTTCTTTCAGTTATATCTTCTTACACTAAAACTTCTGCCTTTGGCTAGAATTCCTTCTATGTTGTAGAGTTTTCATGATGTAATAGCTATTCTCATCTAATTTGCAAACTCTTTCATTATTATTTATCTTTGGATCTCTAATATAATCTCTATGTGCAACTTCACCTTTTGAGATATCTAATCTTGGTAGAACCCTCTTTTTACTTATGATGCTATTTACTTCTTTATGAGTTTCTCAAAGACATTACATGTCCTCTTTTCTTTTTTTTTCGTAAGCCGGAGATCACAAGGGGGGTCTCCTCCCCATCAACATACTCAACTTATAATCCACTTAGTCAACTCAACCAACTTAGAAGCCACATAGAAGTTTCTTAGGGGATTCAAACTTGGATCTCCATCTTGATAACCCTATGGCCTTGCCACTTAAGCACAACCCCATTCATAGAAATTACATGTCCTCTTTTATTCTCATGAGGTAACGATGGTTTTTCCTAAAATGTATTCACATTGTTTCATTTACCTTCATTTCATCTGCAAAGTTTTTTGGTGAGTCCATATCTACCACTTTTCCCTTTTATACACACTAGGATATTAAGATCCCTATATACTTGATAGAGAATGTAGACCTTGGAATAAATATATACCTAGATCACCTCAAGCCCATTCTAGACTAGCAACTCCTATCCTTGGAATTAACCTTGAAAGTCCAAAATTCTTTGAACTAAAGGGAAAAAGAATTTTTAGAAGAGAGGTTATATTAGACCAAATTGGAGCATGAAGATGCTAGACCTAATGTTGAGGAAGAAGATTTTTTTCCATCTCAAGAAGAAATTGACCAAGAAGTGGTAGAGATTCAATCCACCATAAGAAACCTTCAAGCTACTAGAAGGGCCCATACACAAATACCAAACCAACCCCTAAAAAAAGAAACCCTGGTCATAGAACAAGAAGGGTGGAAGATCCTAGGAATGGAAGAAGAACTATTAGAGCCTCATTAAATAATGTAGGATGTGCACCCATAAGAAATCATGTATTAGTAAATAGGTATAGAAAATTTTACTTTAAAGATGTTCTTGGTTATCCAAATGAAATTAGAGGTGGGCTCCCTCAGTTCTAGGGGAACAATGCAATTTCAAGGGAAGACAATTTAAGGGTTTTCAATATACTTACTGATGACTTTGATATTGTGCACAAGGATGTTATGATGAAGATGTTTTTGCAATATATGGATGATACCACCAGACTATGGTACAAGAGTTTACCTAAGCAAAGTATTGTCACCTAGGATCATTTTTAAAACATTTTAAGAGAGCAATACAAAGATCTAGAATTGACCCTAAGTTCACAATCCATGAATTCAATAACATTACCAAGGGATCTAATAAAATTTTCTTAGACTTTAATACTAGATTCATGAGGTTAATGTCAAGAATTCCTCAAAATATGAGACTAAATGAAGCCATGTGTCTAGTACTCTACTGTAATTCATATGATGCTAAGATGGGTACCTGTTAAGGGATAAGAATCCCTTGATCCTTAGAGAGGCATATTAGGTATTTGGTAACATTGAAATTAATAAGAAGTATTATAGAACCATGCCCAAGAGGGGTGACTTGAGATTGCATCATCATGATAGAGCTCAGCCTAGAAAACCACCCCTAGTGGAAGAAAAATTAGAAAAAGTCATGCAAGCTCTAAAGAAGATAAGTTACAAAGTAGCTAAGAATGAGAGAGGTGTCACCCTTGATAAACAAGTTCACACAAGATAAGAAAGACAAATGAAACTATTAAATAGGCCTTACAACACTAAGTGGAAGAATGACATGCCTATTCAAGATACAAGCAATGGAGGTCAAAAGAGACTTGAACAAAGAAATTTTAGCATGGACACCCTTGATCCACTAAGAGGACCTAATATACATTTTATTAAATAAGCCCCTTGGTGTGAGGCATGTGGTCTACCTCATACTCCTAAAAAATATGCTATTTCTTTGGAAATAGTAGGAGAGATAGAATATGAGGAATATGTTGAAGAAGAAATGAATGACAAAGATTAGAATGGTCAAGATGTAAACATGTTCCACTCATATGGTCTTTTGTATGATTAAGATTGCTCATTGGATGAGGATGGGTGTGAGATTGATTGTGACAGTAGAAGATTGGAAGAACCTTATTATCATCAAGTTTTCTTAGATAGTGAAGAAGAGGATCCATATGTGAATAATCTCAATTTAGTTTAGTTGAAGAAAACATTGAAGAAGAAATATACATTGGGAAGACCCACTAATGATTAAATTAGAGACTCACTATGGTAGTTGTCACTCAGGTTGAGTTATTATAACTTGAGAAGTAAACAAGGTTAAAAAGGTCCTGAAAAATGAGGGATTTTTGTGGAAAGAAAAAATTACAAAGGACAACTTGTTGTAGCTCCATAAGAACCTAGAACAGAGGGATTGAAAGACAAGAAGTCCCTTGTGATACAAAATCCCAATTTAATTAATAAATGAATTCGAAAATGCAGAGTAATTGTACTATATCATGCCAATAAGGATATTTCAAAGTGTGTGGGCCAAGCACCCAAAAATGATAAGGGACCTAAAAATGGGGAGTCTAAGAAATTGGTTGATCCCAATGCAAATGCAAAAAATACCATTATTTGATTCCTTAGTCCACATCCTTGATAGAGATGCCATTAATATCTCTTTGAATGTTCTACTACCAAAATACACCACATTTGACATGGCCTAATTTAATGAAAAAACTTGAACAATAGAAGAATGTAATATGAAATATGTTGCAAATAGTTGATAATAATATCCCACTTTGAGGGGGAAACCTCCTAAACCACTTTGAGGGGGCTACCTCCAATAGTCTTCAACAAGAACACAATTCTCAATATGATGATAATTAAAGAAGGTAAGATTTAACTAGGAATGCAAATGCGAACAACTAGCTAACCTTCAACTTGGATTAGAGCATAAAATGGAGGATAAACAAGACAGTGCAATCATAAGCAAAGCTATACCTTCTAATTATTGTTGATATGTGCTCCAATGGATGTGTTGATGAAGAGGATGTATGTTGGTTTCTTGAATTCCCAGCAGCATGCCTTTGCATTCCAAACTTGATTTAGAAATGGGTTGAGGGGGGTTGAATTTATAGATTTTTGGGATATGGATTGGATGTATGAGATCTATTTGAAATATAAATGGTTTATTGTTGAGAGTATTGGATTTATGAGAGGCCACCAAGTGGCAAGATAGGATTAGAGGATAAAGATGGTCCTTGGATCAAGAAGAGCTCAAGGGTAGAGGATGGTCTTGGATAAAGTGAATGGTGAGGATTGAAAAGGTACATTTTAGGATCTTGTGCAAGCTCTCACACATGCCTCCTCCTCCTCCTCCTCCTCCTGCTCCCTCTCCTTCTCCTTCTCCTTCTCCTTCTCCTTCTCCTTCTCCTTCTTCTTCTTCTTCTTCTTCTTCTTCTTCTTCTTGACCAATCATCCAACCATCCATAGTTTATCCTTGTTGTAGTTTTAGCTTGACAATACATAGATCCCATCCTTGATCCATATTTTGATGCACCCACTTGATTCCATTCCTTATCACAGTAAGCCCTCCTTTGCTACCATGAATAGCCATTACTTCTATTATACCATTGGTTGTTTTAGTTGTTCCTTTGATTCCATGTAGGTCCATAGAGATTGGATTATTGATTTAATCTATTATTATGCCTCCATGATGGTTTCCTCCATGATTCTTGTCTCTCACAATGATGCGGATGCCTATTGTAGCATGGGAAAGTTACTTCTTAATCTACTAGCTTTGATTGAGAGAACTATCCACTATGAATACACTTGGGTTCTGATATTCAAGGTGTTGAATGTTGAGTAAATCTATCCTAGATCCCTACAAAACCACTAGATGTCCTAGTCAAAGTAATACAACCCAAAAAGGTGATTGACAATGAAGGGAAATGAATAAAAATGTAGAAAAACAAAGATATTCTAAACAGAATCTAAAATAGATAGTTACAAAAATGAAATTAGCCCTGGAGGAGAGAGGAACCTATGATATCCAAGATACGGCCTCAGCCTTGAGTGACAACACACCGCAAGGATGTTTGCGCTAGGTGCTGGAGTCCAAAATGTAAGCAAAATAAAAATATTTAACTTTGTACGACATCAAACTACTTGCACAGCACAAATTCTAACATACACTATACCCAGTGATATCTGATTGAAACAAAAATTAAAAAATCAAATAAACTAAGGAGAATGAAGAGGGACAAACACAAAAGGAAGTAATAAAAAACCTTCTTGCGGTTGTATGATCTTCACTTAAAAGAATGTACAAAAAGAGAGGGAAAAGTGGTGGGGCTGCTTGGGGACTTGCCTCAGTCAAGTCCCGATGTTGGTATTTCTACCTTCACGAGCAACAATATAAGAAATAGCATAGAAATCGAAAGGAAATGTGTGTGTGTGTTTTCTTATCCTAAGTGAGCCTAGGAAGGTAAGAACAATAAATAAGAAATCAAAACAAGAGTTTCTTCCCTGGTCTACGTGGAAAGAAACCTACAAAATGCATCTTGTGCAACTAACAAGAAGATGGTGGTCTACAGCAAGCAAAGCAAGTGAAATGGTGGTCTACACCATACAATAACTTATGCAAAGTAAATAGATTTAAACAAACAAGTATTAAGCAACCCGAATGGAAAGATCTTACTAGTTTGGAAATACAAGATTACGCTATGAGTTCCTAAAATCTTGAAGACAATGTGCAACCTCAAAACCTAGCAAAAGAAAACTTCACAACAAGTGCAACAAAGCCCCAAGAGCCAAGAGAAGCAATCTCATAATGTCAACAATATCAAAATCTTCAATAGTTGTTGTAGGAGTCCAGTTTGCATAAGAGGAATAGTAAAGAGCACCAAAACTAAAGTGTTCAAAATTGAGAGCGAAGGAGAGAGCCAAATGAATTTGTGAATCCTTTTTCCAAAATCCTTCCAATATCCTTCCAAGAGGGAAGAATCTTGAAAATGCATGCAAGGAGTCAATATGCGACTTCTAGGAGTGTTACCAAGAATCATCATGATCACTGAAAGTATGTTGTAACTCCCATAAACAGATACCTATCAGAAAATAGACACGGGATGCTAAAGCGGTGCGCCAACGTCCACACAAAGCACTCGGGTCCAGGTAAAACCAACTCCTGGTCGTACAAGGCACCTTAGGACCCTGTCAACATTAAAGCACTATAATAATTTTTTGATAAAAGAAGAAGAAATAGACCAAAATCACACAAACCTACCCTATCATGCAGAGAGGAAGTGCAAAACACTAAAATGGTTACTAAGAGTAGCGTGAAATTGCCAGGGTATGCAATTTTCTACGTTACACCTATATAGTGCACCCTTTTTGTCTTTGGAACCTTCTCTAATTCTTCACCATGTTTTCCCACTTGTTTTGTTGGCTCATGAAGAGAATTAATTGTCTTCTCTTTTTTCTCTACATCTTTCTCCTCTTGTTTGTCCTCTAATTCATTGTGAAATCTTTTGTAGATTCCTAAAATTTCTCTTCCTTGAATTTCCTTTGGACTTCATTGTGTGTAATATCTTGTAATGTAATTTTTTTCCTCCTATACCAAAGCTTCATGAACTTCTTTTGCAAATTAAAGTTTATTGTTCTCAAATATTCTAACCAAGGATAATCAGGAAACATATACAACCCTTCCATATCCAAATCATAAAAGTTTGAATGAAAAATGTATTTATCCATAGAGAGCTTCATATCTTCAAAAGCTTGAATATCCTTACTAACTATTTGATTGTCCTTGATGTGCCTTGCTTGTGCTTGTAGTTTCTTGGCTAATTCCCTAATGATGAAATTATATGTGATGATAGGGTTTATAAAATTAATAAGCTTTGCTTTTTGAATACATCCATAAAATTGAAGGATTGGATTTTCCTTCCTTGGAGCAAACGTGCATGTACTTGTATCCTTCTCCTTCTCCTTCTCCTTCTCCTTCTCCTTCCCATATATCTAAGAAAACTTGTTCTAGTTCATCTAGACAAGAATTTTCCTTATGCTATGATTCATACCATTGTTTAGCTTCACCTTATAAGTATAGTGAAAAATACATAATCCATATTACACTTTTACAATGATCTATTTTATATTTTTTCCACCATTCTAATTCATCTCCATTTCCATTAATATTAGGAATCCCCATTGAAACCAGGATTTCTAACTTTCTACTACATACCCAACTTTGATTGAATGATTTCATAATGTTTTTAGCCTCAAAAATAAAAATATAAGTAATAGACCCTACTAAATTTTTGTGAGATTTCCATAAATGTAAAAATATCAAAAAAATCCTTGATTGGTGGCCTAGAAAGTGAATTTATGAAAAAACATAAAATTTCAATAACTCACTCAATATTGATGATCTAAACTTAACTTTTGAACTATAGCTTCCTTAAATGATTTTCCAACTTCAATAAAAAATGTAGAAAATTTTCCATCCATTTGAAAGATATAGGCAAATATTTAAAAATTAGAAGAGATACCCTTGAAAATAGATGCCAAACCATTCAGGAAAAAACAAAGGCCTATAAATCCTACCTTAGCCCAAAAAATGTAACAAGATTAGCCAAACTCAAAGGTGGAGGAATAATTAAGCTAATTAGACATTCAACTTGGGTATCAAATATAGTTCTTGTTAGAAAGAAGAATGGAGATACAAGGCTATGTGTGGATTTTGGGAACCTAAACATCTCCTCTCTCAAAGACAATTATCCTCTTCCTAACATGGAGGCCATATTGCAAAAGGTTACAGCATGTGAACTACTCTTAATGATGGATGGTTTTTTAGGTTATAATCAAGTGAAATTCAAAGAATTTGAGCAACACAAAATTACCTTTACCGCTCCATGGGGTACTTATGTATATGTTAGGATGCCATTTACTTATGTATATGTTAGGATGCCATTTGGGTTGACAATGGTCAAGCTAAGTTTAGCAATTAAAATGATGAAGATTGTCAAGAGAACCTTGAAACAAAATAAGAAGAGGTAGGATGAAAATTTAAAATTAGCAATTTAGGTAAATAGGATAACCCCCAATAAATCCATAAGAAAATCCCCATTTGAGCTTGTATATGGACTTGATGAAATTGTGCCAATGAAACTTGAAATCCTTGTACATAAGTTTTATAGTGGATTTTCCACTACAATTGGTTGATATATGTATTTCCTCCTTCCTTTATTTTGAAAGCTATGCTATAGGCATCTAGTAGTTTTAATGTGATACATGTTCCTACATTCTCTATTTTTGCAATATCGTAAGTTCCTTTCCCATCTATCAATGGTTTTCTATTTTTAATGAGTGGTGCCTAAGCCATTAGCTCTAAACCTAGCCTATTTCCCATGTCGTCTGATTATCTCATCCTATGGCTCGCAGGATTCACAACATGTAGAAGATTGAAAAGGAGTATCAGGATCGTGCTATTGGTACAACTTAGGGATGGAAGGATCGATGTCAGAATTAAAGAAGAGAGGATCTCCAAGGTGGGACCCACGAGAATCTAACAAGAAAAGACAAGATCTATGTGGCATCATTGCATGCATTCCCGAAGAAGAATTAGGAATCAGCTTCCAATACTCCCATCGGTCGTTCAATCTACCAACTCACCTATCTCATCATACGGTTCATGGGGCCCAATGAAGGAGAAAGAGAGGCCCATGCTAATAATGTTTAAATGTATAAATATGTCAAGTTTTTATTTGACAAAAGGAAAGAGACAAGAATTTCCAATTAAGTGACATGGTTTTAATGTGGAATTCTTGAGCAAAAGATGAGGGCAACTACAACAAAATTTGAAACTCTTTGGTTGGGTCCATATGTCATTGAGAACCATTGTGGTCTTGAAATCTTTAACCTATGGTCTTTAACCAAAGATTTTCTAGAGTTGTTTATTCGTGGGCAACATTTAAAGCATTATTTTTCTCGAATGTCATTGCAACTCATAGTAAGTACAATCCCAACCTTTTTAATTTTCCTATGCAACCATGATTATTTTTATACTCATTGTAAAGTGTGATTAGATGTGCATATTATGTTCTAGGGTTTAGTGTTTATTTGTTGGTCTATGCTTCTAGAGTTTCTTTTGGTTTCTCATCATACATGTAGGAGGCATGCATCCCTGAACATGAGCCATTATTGGCACCCCTTTCAATTTTATCCTATTCCACTAAGCTTTCCTAATCCTAGGTTGAAAATGTAATTTTTAATAGTTTCACACCTATGTTAAACCCTACTTAAACCCATGTTGCATACTTTGTTCTTGACCATTGGCATTTATTTATAATTTCTTGGTGACTAATTATTATCAGTGAAATTCTTTTTTCATAACATTGTATACCTCGCACCGTTGAGTAACCAACCCCATCATGACCTCTTTTACTAGTGCATAACCTTCTCTACTAGTCACATTTAGTTGCTCATTGAGCATTATCCTTTATTTTATTGACATCTATGCGGCATTGTCTTATTATCCTACGATTACTCCTTACTCGACGGCTACTCATTGTCCTCAATTTTTATAATTGGTCTTTGCATGTAGATTTATTGGCTATCATACATTATCCTAGGACCACCATTGTCCACTTGTCCTTAAATGGGATATTACATGTAATGAATGTAACATGGCACTATCTTATTATCCTGCGGCTAATTGAAACTTCAGTAGCCTATTACCTTTAATGCAAATTTATGATTCGTCGTGGCGCAGTGTGTATCATCCAAGAAAGGTGGGACCTGCTAGCTCCAAGATAACGACACATATGGTAGTCACCTAGTGGTCCAAAGCACTAAAAGGAAATAAAAGGCACGAAGAAGCTCCCATATGGCCATGACACTGAGCTAGTAACGAATGTTAGTCCTAGAGGGAAAATAAAGCACATAAATCTTGTGATTGGCTATTATGCATTGGCCATGTGACGTAAAGTGAAAATATCATGATATATCTCTATAATTGATCCAAATGAGAAATTTAAAGGAGTTAACACTAAGGTGACATTGAATGAATAGAGGAGATACACCATTATTGAATTGGGTACAATTCTTGTGTCATCCTCTCTCAGCCCAAAAAGATCTTACACCTACTTATGAATCTCTTGTGTGAGAAAACAATTTCTCTACAAATATTTGTGAAACATTAGAAGTCAAAGCCTAGAGTGGTGTCTCCTTCAAGAAGGATGAATTTAGAAAATGTGAGTGATTAGAATTTTGGACAAGTTGGTATGATTTCCTCAATAGAACGTTGTGTCCTTGATAAAATGCTTTGTTACAACATTCCATTGTAAAGTACAAGTCATCTTGGGTGAGTTAAACCCTTGTTCTCTTCTTTGTATTTTGAGATTCTAGTAACATAGAATTTTGTGGTCAATTCTGGAAGTATTAGGTTATCTTCTTGTTGTCTATAGTAGGGTTTTATCAAAGTTGTTACATTCAAAGCATGTATGTATGATTAGCTTCTCAAATTAAACTATCATTTCACCATAGTAAAAACCCTAGTTTTCCCATGAGTCTGATATTGTTCTAAAAAACCTAACTACACTACATAACACAAGCAATGGCCTCCAAAAGGATTTCATCATAAATGGATCGTGAGGAGATTCCTTGGGCTTATAAGAAACATATGAAAACCGTAGGGAAAATAGTGTTGTCAACTAAACATTTTGGTGATGATAAAGAAGGTATGAAAGATGCCTTGACCACCATTTTTGGAAGAGAATTGTTCATGGAAATGTTTGGATGTAAGCCCATGGTTAGTAGAGATCAATGTAAAGTGGATCCAAAGAGTAATGAAAATGGGAATCATTCATAAAAATGCTCATTTCTCTTGAAAGATAAGATGAATGAATTTTAAATGTTGGTGGATTCTAGCATCCCTGAGATCAGAGAACTAAATGGTTAGAGGAAGGAATTGTTGATATGGAAAATTAATTTTGAAAGTTTGGTACTTGTTTTGGTTAACCCATTGTTGTGGGAAGATAAAATTGATCCCATTTTAGTGAGTTGTCAAATTGACAAGGCTTTAGCCTTAGAAATAGAGGTGGATAACTTTAATAATAGAGAGGCTAAATTAGCCATGGATATCAAGTATACCACTAATATGAATAAGATCAAGATCATTTTGGAGGTAGATTGGTCTAGGGATGAATATTTCGATAAATGGATAGAAAATTTTGCTAAAGAGTATTGATGTTTGCACTTCTATATTTTTATATTCTAATGTCTTATATATAAGACAAGATATGAGCTATCATCTTGTGGTCATGAGATCCAATCAAAGAAATAGTTAAAACTAACTAGAGTCAATATAAAAATGGAAGGGTAATGCTTCAAAGGTTTTGTTACCAACATGGGAAATCCTTTGTGTAGGATTCTCTTAGGGATGTACACTATTGATTTCCAGTTTTACAAATGACAAGTATGAGGGACATCGCCAAATATAAAAAGGCCATCAATATGAATAGAACTATATAATAGATATATGGATTAAAAGGTTTAAGGATAGTTTCTGAATATTTCTAGTTGTTGTGATTCTAAAATAGATATGCCCTTGGGCTTGATGAGCTCTAGTCTTTCTATTTCAATCATACCTTGAGGGTGATAAAGAGATGTCTAATTTAGAGACAAAGAGACTATAGAAAATGTGACAATTCTTGATAACTATTGTGACATTATTAGGGGGGAAATAGTGTATCATCATGAGAAATATAGCATTGGTTAGAGTAATAAAAGGGGGCACCTGCAAGGGGCAACATTTAATAGGTGAATAACTACAAGTTTAGAAATATTTTGTAGCTAACTGATGGTATGACATGTTATTATTTCCAAAGTTATCACATGGGACCTCTAAACTTTATATTTGATTCAAGGTGATAGTGAAATGCATGTATTGAACTATATATAGAGGTAGGGATCTTGTTCATTTCTCATAGCATTAGATGATAAGGGAGTTGAGTATGTATCAAAGGTATTGTAACTCTTGTACTCATAATGCTATGAATCTTGATCCAAGGAAGGTTTTGAGACATTTTCAAAGAAATATTCCAAATCCTCTTAGTACTCTAATGTCAGATTCTTCCAAGAAATTCAATGTGAAGGACTTGTGAGGAAGTATGGTCTAGTCTTATTCCAAGACTATACCATTCAAGGTTAATGTTGTTTTAGCAATTGTTGATGCCTCTTCAAGGGGAGCATAGGTGCAGTTGAGATATTTTGTTCTATTCAAATAACAATCAATCTTATGATAGAAGTAGGTCCCTCAAACCATGGGGAGGCATTTATTCTTTTGAAGAAAAATGGCTATAAACTATCTTTATATGCATGTTTGCCATTCTTTGCCACCTTTTTGTTTTATCTAAAAACACACCCAATAGCATAGGGACTCCCAACCTTTTAGCCTTTTGAAAATAGGAATAATTTGTAAAATGAATTTTCATATGTAAAATCAAAGAGTTGACAAGAGTTACTCATCCAAGTGAGACAAGCATTATCACTCTTCTATGCAAAGAAGGTGAATATATTGTACAAGAGATTGAAAAATCTTTGAATAGTGTGAGAAACTAATTTGAGACATAAAATCATTTTGAGTTTATGTCAAGTATAATTCTATGATCTATTCATACTTTATTTTTGGGAAAATTGGTGTAAGACATAATTTTTCTTGAATGTTTAAATTGTCTCCATTGCTTTGTCACTTGATTTAAGAAATATATATTTCTAGATAAACATTTATTGTGTTCAGGTTAATGTCATGTCAATTTATATTCAAGGAATGCTACCAAAAAAAAATTAGGAATTTATCTTATAGGAAATATTTCTAGCTTAACATATGGAATAATTGGTGTAAGTAAAGGATTACTAAGTAGATTCTAAATCTTTTGGTTACAACTGAATCCAATAGCCTAAGTCCTGCAAGACAAGACCTAGTAAATTAGGTTGCTCAAAATAGGATAGATGTTTGAATAGTTTTCCATTTTTTTGTTTGGTATTTGACTCTATACAAAGGGATAGGCACTAACATAGATGTTTTCTAACCACACACTCCATTTTATAAATGAAAATCATGATGAGGGTAAGTTATTTTAATAGTTCTCCACACTACACATAATGGTGTAGAAGGTTGTATTTTGTTTTGTATTTTTCACCTTCTACTCATGAACCTATGGATCTATATTTCTACATTTGGAAATACCCTTATTATCTTGTTGATGGCTAACACAATATAGACTAGAGATAGCTAAAATTGGGTTTGTAATTGCATCTAAAAGGCTTAGTTTATTTGGTAGATAGTCTCAAAAGAATTGATGATAAATTTAGTAACCTTTATTGTTTCTTATATTTCTAAAGAAGTTTTGAATTGAATATTGTTTGTGGGATATAAAAGGGAATATACCCTAAGCTTGGTAAAGCCCAAAGAATAAGTGGAAATAATCCCTTTCTCATAGTTTGGCCCTAATTTTGTTCTATTTAATTATAGAAGCTTATATTTATTGCCTTATGACCTAACATACCCTAGAGGTTGTTTTGTAAAAACCTTCTTAGAATGGATTAAAGGTAATAAGAATGAGAAAATTCTAATAGTTGTGCCATCTCTATAAAGAAAAGCACGTATATACTCGTTGGTTCTAATATTTAGTGATGAGCCCTTGCATCCTCCTAGTTGAATGGTGTTAGAATATCAAGGCGGTATTCCTATCAAAAAATAAAAAGTTTGCAAACAAAAAATCAAAGTCAAAATCAAAATAAAATTACTATTTACTTACTTGACTAAGATGTCCCTTCTTCTTTATTTTCCCTTTTTATTAATCCCTCCTATAATACATTCTAGGTTGAGCCTATGAACTAGGGTGACTTCTTTTCCTCTTCTACTAGTATGCATGGCCTGAGATTGGAATTCTACTTGAGCATCCACATTCATCCCTCCACTTCCTAATCCCCTATACGCTTATATTTTTCTCATTTCTCTTGAAATCCTTGACCAAACATTGAATAATTCTTTGAAAATTCATGACAAATTGCTATTGTACTATATTATGGAAGTTATTCACTCATTTCTTCTATTCCTTCCACACTACACTACACTATTACAACCCTTCCTACTACTCATTCATTCTCACTTACAATACAATATGCACATAAAAGTTGGTCAAAGAAACATCTTCTTTGTTCATCTACTTCATTATCCACTTCTCTTTCTACTTTCTATATTATCTCATCACACATTTATTTAAAACTTTACCTTTCACATTTCTTTCTTTCATGTCTCCATTTTTCCTCTCTCCATCACTACTCCTTATTTTCCTTTTCTTTTATCTTGATCTTCTTTTATTCCCTTGGGTTCATATTTTCTTTCTTCCCTTAGAGGCATCCACTTATTACCAACATCTCTCCTCTTTCTATATCCACATCTACTTTTCATTATCATGTCTTTCTCCTATTACCATGTCTCTTTATCCATCTCTCCTATCATTACTCCTCTTTCTCCCTTTTGGGGGACCATATCATTATCTATCTTCTTCACAACACTTAGGGTCATTACCCACATGTTCTCCTTGAGTTATTTTCATTTCACCATTTGGAGGCATGATCTAAGTGTCCCCTCCTTGTTACCATTATTATATCTTTCCCTTGACCACTTGGGGGTATGACCCATAGGTTCCCTTAGTGATAACTATCTCTCCTATCATCATCTAGGGGCATGCCCTGAATCTTCCTTTCCTTTGAGTTTCACCTTATCCTCTCATTAAAATCTTTAGCACTATTTCTTTTCTCCCCTTAACCACTTTACCTTAAATTGACTAACTCTTTACTCTATTTCTTTTATTACTAATCAATTTAAAGGGAGAATATATACTATATCTATCACCCTCACTCTTTTCCATCACTATGATTATAACCAAACCTCTAGTAGCTAAAATATTGCCTAGTCTTTTATCCAATTGGATGGTTACTATATAACTAATAAGAAGATTTAGGGACTAAGAAGATTCTATTTTTATATAGAATGAGGCCATCTACCTCTATGAGTTTATCATCTCTCACATCCACATATAGGAGTTTAGTAGAAAATTTATTTTTGACATATTTTTCCATAATAGAAATCTTCCAATCAACATAAATAAAAAAATGGAGTAGATATAGGTATCAAAGAAAGAGCATTAGTAAATACATTATTTTTCCCTTCCATATATTCTATATCAAAATCATAATATTGAAGCTTAATTACCCTTTTTTTTTCCTATCATTCAAGTCTCATTGACCCAAGAAGAACTCTAAGATGTTGTGGTCTAGTGTTACCACAAATCTACCACAAATCAAATATTGTATAAACTTTTCTAACTTGCATGCATAATGACAAGCATCTCCTTGTCATAAATGGAAAATCCCTTTTCTAACTCTTCCAATTTCCTACTCTCAAGTTCTATAGGGTGCCCATTGTGCAATAATATAGCTCCAATTTCCTCTCTTGAAGAATCACATTCTACAACAAATAGTTGTTAGAAATATAGAATAGAAAGTATAGGGCACAAACTCATTACCTCCTTAAGCTTCTCAAAGGCCTCTTGGGTGGTGCCACTCCATGAGAAAGCCCCCTTTTAGTCATATTAGTTATGGATTTTGATAACTAAGGAAAACCTCTAAAAAATCTCTTATAGTAACTAAAAAGGCCAAAGAACCCTCTCAATTGTATTAATGTTGTAGGAGGTGGCCAATCAAACATGGCATAGATCTTTTGTTGATCCATCCAAAAACCTTAAGCACTAATGGTAGAGCCCCAACATAGAATCTTTTTTACCCCAAACTCACACTTGGATTCCTTTTCAAAGAGAGGATGTTGCCCTAATATTCCAAGGACTGTATCTAAATGCTTCAATTGATCTTCCCAAGTTTGTTGTAAATTAATATGTCATTAAACAAAACCAAAACAAGTTTTCTTAATTAATTATTAAATACTTGATTCATACATGATTGGAAAGTGGTTAGAGCATTTGTCAAGACAAAAGGCATGGCCAAGAATTCAATGTGACAAAAATGATATCCAAATGTTGTCTTATGCACATCTTCATTGCACACACTGACCCAGTGGTATCCCAAACTCAGATCAATTTTGAAAAGTAAGTAGATTCATGTAACTCATCAATAATCTCATCAATCCTAAGAATCAAATACTTATTCTTGATGGTCTTTTTGTTTAGTTCTTTGTAGTCTATACACATAAGTACTACAAATGATGCAAAAGGACTATAACTAGGCATGTTTTGACCTATCTATAATAATTCCTTTATATCCTTCTCTATCTCTTGTTTGTACATCCTTAGATAGTGGTAAGGAGTGGTCATGATAGGTTTATAACCTAGTTCCAACTCTATGATATGTCGGAATACTCTATCTAGAGGTAACCCTAGAGGAAAATCATTAAAAACCACACTATGCTTATCCAAACTTTTGAATATCAATATGATAAGTATAGTGCTTATCCATAGATAAATTTTTAGGCATATCCAAACAAATTGTTGCCTAAAAAACTCATCCTTTGTGAAAAGTTCTCTCCATTCTCTTAGTTGTGACCACTCATAGTGATCCATTAGAGATACCTCTAAGAACCACATCTTTTCCTTTAGATTTAAACTTTACCTCCAAGGATTGACAATTCTATGAAAATTCACCAAGAGAACATAACCATTGTACACCCAAAACCATGTCAATTTCTCCTAATCCCACAACATTTAAATTAGCACATACCGTATGATCACTAGTGGATAGTTTGAGTTGTCAAATCATCTTGGTGCATAGAATAGTGAATTCATCGACACTAATGACATTGAAGCCAATAAAGTCTTCAACTTTTTTAAGTTTTCTCTTAACCACCAAGCCTTCATCAATAAATTTGTGAGTAGCCTCACTATCAATAAACACTATGACTCATTGTCTAAATAACACTCATGTTGATGGTTGTTTTGGCACATCAACTCCAAGTAGAATGAATGACACTCTACTTCTCCTAAAAGGCAACCTAATGATGTTATGATTACCCCAAGGTCCCTATAAGCTAGGTCACAATAGTGTTGGAATAGCTGAGTGGACAATGTAATTATTTGTTCAAGGGGCATGTGCTAGTAGAATAAATCTAGATGTTTGATAACATCTGATAGGTGAATAATTCTTTGGAGTTTGGGATTCTAAAACCTACTGCTAACTATATGTATATATAAAAAAAGGAAAAAGGGAGGTTAGGGTTTAGAAGAAAGAAAGTGTAAATAATTGGACAGCCTTTGTACCCAGCTTTTCACTTCACATGACAAAGTTAATGAGATCAAATTAAAGAAGCAATGGATGACCAATATTCCACACAATCATGTACATTGCAAGTGCAAGATTCTAAGGAAAGAGAGAAGAAGAACAAGAATGTGAAAACACCATATTACATGCACAAAATTCAAACCCTATCCAACTCTAGATTAAAGATTTTTCAATTAAGTACAAGATTTATCAACATAAATCATGTGCAAAGAAAAGAAAACACAGATACATTACCACCAATAGGTAGGAACACAGGAATAGTCAAGATGTATTCTTATTAATTAGAAATTTCATGGCAAATTACAAATGAGTAGGATTCCCACACCTTAAATGAATATCATATTTGCCCCTTACATGCCATTAGAATTACAAAATTGCTTATGCAAGCACAAGTACTCTATGTTCCCCCTGTCTATAAATGACACAACTTCCCTTCTTTTATAGGGAGATTCTCAAAATTACAATGTGGAAAATATATATGTCAGACTAAAATCCCTTTTGGGAGTCGTCCTCAAAATAATACATTACAAAGTAGAGTGACATCAATTCCCCTTTGGCACCTGAGCTTGAAAACTCTAAATAGCAGCAGTGATTTCTCCTATAACTGGTCCTTGATGGTACTTATCCTTCATCCTGATAAAAAGATGAGATTTATTAATCTTGTCTTGTAGTTTTTCCATCTCAACCAATTGGTCTTGGAATCCCACAAACAAGGCCTTTATCTTCATTAAGTCATTAATCCCTTGTTCAGTAAGGGGTTGTTGTAACAATTCTTGAAACTCCTTAATTATATGAGAAGAAGGGAAAACGATGGAGGAAGGATCCTTGAGGGTATAAGGGATGGATGTGATTAATGACTCAACCTTAGCCAGCCTTTCCTTGGCTGCCTCTTTCCTGGCCTTCAATTTCTTCTTGCACCTTCTTAACACCTTGGCTCTAAGTTTTCTTTCCAGCAACCATTCATTAGGTAGCCCCATGTTATTACTTCTCACAACACCCATCTGAAGGAGTTGTGCAGGAGTAGTGCCTTGTATCTTTTGCAAAGTGAGAATATGTTGCTCCCATGTAGTTAATTCACTATCAATGGAGCTACCTGAGGCTGCCATCTCCTTGAGCTCTGCATCTAGGGTGTGGTAGGCCTTCATGGCCTTCTTAATGGTCTCCACCTCAAGAGTCTCTAATGAGTTATTCCAAGCTGCAGCTACAGGTAAGATCCATTGAGGGGCAGCAGGCTGATAGTCCTTATTAAGTGCCTCCAATAAGGCTAGTACAAAGGGCCTGAAATCAGTAGGCCCAACCAGGTGTTTGATATAGGCAGTTAGATGAGCAATTTTTCCCCTGAGTTCTTTGGTATCTTCATCTTTCTTCATCCTAGCCAAGATGGTTGAGACAAACTCAGTAAGGGCATGTTTTTGCTCATCCCTGGTTTTGTGCCCTAAGACCACTTGTTGTACACTGTAATCAACAAGAGTCATGGTTGCTTCTTCTTTGTCTTCCATAGGTGTAGCTATATGTGCCATCCTGACGCCCTACTGATCAACTATGACATGGGACAAGACCCTAGCCTTCTTTTTCTTTGGTTGTTCTTGGAGTGCTTCTGCAATAGCAGCCAAGTCTTCATGCTCGGTGTATACCTTCTTCCTCTTTCCCACCACCATATTCAACCAAGTGGGGAGACCTCGACTTGTGTTGTCAACTAGTGGAGAAGACAACTGAGGTGGGCACTTGGTTGGTGATGGTGTTAACACCACTATTTTTACTGATTCCTTAGATGCCTCACCTCAAGGTGTAGAAGAGATGGCTAGGTCAACTATCTTGTCCAAGTTTAACACATCCTAGAGCTCCTCTTTTTGTAATGATGGAGATGACACCTTCTAATCACTGTCCTATTATGCTTGTGGTTCTGTAATCGATGTGGGAGATGGCCCATAGAAGGAGGTGAAGGAGGAGGTGAAGCTAGGTGAGTATCTTCTTGGTGAGGAGGAGTGGTATGCCTTACTACAAGGGTAGAAGCAATTATTACTCCTTCAGTGGAGGGTGGATCTCCCCTTCTCATCTTCCACACTAAGGGAATGTGATCGTCATCCTCTATATCACTAGATTCTACCAACACTACCTTGGACTTTTCTTTCTCCCTAGTAGCAGCAATAGCTCTGGTATCTCTTTTCTCTTTCAAGATTGGAGGAATCACCTTGGGTCCTTTAGTAGCCTGCAATGATTCTCTCTGACTCACATTATTTGATTTTTCTTTCTTCTTGGAAGGGTAGGGGTTCATCATGGGAAATGGCTTAAGCAACCATTTCTTGGTTCTAACAAGGGTCAATTGATTTCTATCCTCCAGAGAGGTAATTTCATCCTGTCCCCAATTTACATCATCCAAGGGCTGGTTATAAACCATATTTTGCTCATACATTGGGTCTAAAACCCTTTCATCCTCCTTCATTCCCTTAGGAACCTTTGGGAGGTCAAGAAAATTCAAACTTTTTACCAAGCATACATCCAACCTGAAATGACCCCTCAGTCAGACCTCATGATCATCCATGCAATATGCCCAGTGATCTTAAGTAGCATCCTCATGTTGGAACCAATTCTCAATGAGAGGGTTGACTCATCCAATCAGGTCAAACCTTACCCTAGCAACATTAAACAAATCTAAGCCCCATGGTGCCATTTCCAGCTTTACAAACTTGGCCTGTGTGATGCTCTGGTAGGTATAGCCTCCTATCTTAATAGGGAACTTAAAACTGGGCTTATGCTTGCTAGCAATGAGTTTGTATACTTCAGACACTTGTTTGCAAATCTCCAACAATATGACTCTACCTCTAGGGTACCTAGGGAGCTTATATGGGGGTTTTGAGAAACCCATCACCCTAATGTATGAGAAGGTATTGAACTATATGTACCAATGCCCCCAGTTTTTCATTTCATCACAAGCCTCTGAAGATAACATCTTGGAGTGATCATTCTCCAAGATCCTAATAATGGCATAAACAAAGGCATCATTGACCACCTTATAGTGTTTGAGGCTCTTAAGGAGCTCTAGCTATGGAAAATGTTAGTAAACCAGTACTTCCCCTCTCTAGAGAGATCCAACCTATTATAACCTTAGGAAGCTGGCTTGACAAGCTAATAAATAAATGAGGTAGGAGGTCATGTAAAATTCCCCTATTTTTTTCCACCGTGGATAGTTGGTCGTCCAACTTGTTGTTGATGAAATACCCCCAATCAATTTGCTTCCCTTCAATGATCTTCATGCAGAAGTGACGCATCCAGGGGTGCCACTTGTCTGAAGAGGGGAGGCCAAATACCCAACTAAGTAGTGAAATGAGTTCTTTTCCATCTTCTTTGAACTCGCTTCTTGGTTGTATTGCAGCCATCTTCATCGGGTACTTTCTCTATTTTGCTAATAACTGTTGATTGATGTAGGTGGTGGTACTCTTGGGCTTGCTCAAGTAAAAGGTCTTTGTTGAAGTAAGTGTTATCTTCTAAAGACTAGGATTCCAAAGACTGCATCAATCATCTTAGAAGTAATGTCAAGAATGACTTGCCCTGTTGGCCCAATGATCTCTTTGCTCTCATATTTGTAGGCTTTGGCACATGCTAGAACTAGTTCTGGGGATTGAAGAGAGATAGGGAAAGATGCTTCTTGAATCAACCCGGAGGTGGCCATTTGTCGAGCCTAAAAGGATCTCCTTTCCGCTATGTTAACTTTGTTAAGGAAAGCATGTGTATCAGGAACCCCCATGTCTGTGTCCCTAATTCTAGAGAACAGACTACGCATTTTAGATGGAGGGAGGTACCCTTTGTAATCATGTTTGACTTCTTTGCTTGGTACGTCTTCCTCCATGGTTGCAACTCTGAAAAAGAATCAAAAGTGAGGTTAGACTTTACAATAAACTTTCGTTAAATGGACTTGTTCTATCTAGAGAAAATAGTATATCGAGGACCGGGCATCAAGCTTGATCCCTTCTTCATCTTCAAAGATAGTAAAGAGTAAAGGGTAAATGGGAACCCCGCGAACCCAACCCTGCTAAGGTTATACAAAGGGAATCATCAGGGATCAGGGTGGAGGGATGACTTGGTATTCCTAACTCTCAACTCTTAAAGACTAAGTGAAAATCCCGTGAACCTGATATCACTAAGGTTATACAAAGGTAATCATTAGGGATCAGGGGCCGAGGATGACTCGATTATTTTGACTCCCAACTTGTAAAGGATAAAGGGAACACCTATGAATCTGACTCTTATAAATTCATGCAAGGTGAATTATTAGGGAGGGGCTTTGGGGATGACTTCTACCTCACGACCCTAGGGAATGCATCTTGTTAATGGAAACGCCGCAAGGTCAATCCTGATAAAGGAAAAGACAAGAGTAAATGGGGATTGGAGTCAGGACTTCAATAGTATGGATGACTTGGGCATCACCCTTATTGAAAATAAGACAAATCACCATCAAGATCAAAGATTCTCAAAGGATTTATGGCTCATTGCTATACTACTACAGGTAAAACGCAAAAATAGGCTACACTCAAGGGAAATCATGAAAGAGGTCATTCTTGGATTTTGTATGATAGTTCCCTAATACATAAGGGAATGAGGAAAACACTTGTTGGAGTACTTGACAACACTAAGAGGGGGGGTGAATCAATGTTGTAGAGAAACCACTAAAATTAATTTGTATCCCAAACTTTCAAAAACATGAAATGATTGTAGAATAAATCTTTACTGATGCAAGAGATTGTAAGATAAGAAATTGAAACATACAAGCATTATAAACAAAGTGACTCATGCAACAAAGAAACCATAAGACAATGTTTTGAGGAGTGGAAAACCCTCATGGGGTAGAAAAACCACTCATAAATGCCTTAGTGGCTTATTGAAAAAACCACTTATTGCAATGCCTTGTTGGCCTTCTTGTCTCACTAACTTGCATCAATGCCTCACTAGCTTGTACATTTCACTGCCTCACTGGCTTGTCTTTGTCACTACCTCACTAGCATATCAGAATCAAATACAATGAAGAATATGAAACAATACATAGGGTTACTCTGTTCCTCTACATTCCAGTTCTTGACTGTCTCATTATTTAAGACTCAAGAATCAACTATATAACAACTCTAGAATATCCTTTCAACACATTGATATAATCTTAATGATAGTGAAATGAACACACATCATCAACATCACATTAAATGTTTACAATACATGTCATTTTATACATTTTTACAATGCCTTCCTTCTTTCATGAAACAGTTTGAACTTGTAACTAAAATAGTGTAACTATGCAAAGAATTTTCCTGTAGAACAAATAACTGAAAGACCCATATGGTTGAATGGTTCCATCTTAACCCAAGGATTAACCCATACTGTTTAGAATAACCTCCTTCTCATCAATATACAACAGTTTAAAATCTTTTAGAGTTAATCAAAAATGCCACCATAGATAGACCATAGGGTTAGGCCAAATGGATAAACCTTTGTATCTCAAACCCTAACTCTTTATGTGTGTTAACCATTTTTAAAAAAAATTGTTTTCCATCAACAGAAAATGTAAACCCTCAAATGTTTATGCCATACAACAGAAGTTAAGAGACGTTACAAAGCCACAATTTTGTTTTGGTTACACAACTACCTTACAACCAAAAGTCATAGTATTATAACCACCAAAATCCAATAGATATGAATATGAAAATGTATGATAAAGTGAGCCCTCTCGGATCGAGAGAGTCTTCAAGTATTAGACCAACAGAGAAAGATTTACTTTTAAGACTGTTTCATCCAAGAAATCTCAAACCCTTAAACAAGAAACTTGAGAAAGGAACCATGATTCTTCAAATAGAAATGCAAAGGAACAATCTCACCTATATGATCTGACAAGAAAACCTTTTTGTTGTATCTTGGAGTCAAAAGAAGCAACAAAAATGAACAAGCTCACTCCACTGAAGGTCAGCACTGTCAAATCCCAAATATCTGCCCGAAATCATGACAAAATCCTGAAGTATCTTGCATAAATCTAAAACCCTAGGTCGAGAAAGGTATAAACCAAAGTTGCACTTTGCAAAATGAACTCTCAACAAACTCATTCCCATATTTCTTTGTTGACTAATTGTCCCAATGTGCCCTAAAGGGCCCAGTGACCAAAAACAATGAAAACACCAAACTTTACGTCCTTTTCAAGCTTGAAATCTGCCCAGCAGGTTGACAACTTAAGTGCCTGATAGAATGTGTTTTCTAAGTGATTTCTTTTATTTGCACAAGGAAATAACTCTTGTAAATGGTGCCTTTAGAAACTTAATCCCCTTCACACAATGTTATGAAACCTTCTCAAGATAGATAAGAGTGATATGTTAACAAAGGCAAGTGTAGCCACTTTAATCCTTAGTAATAAAGAGGTGCAAGGCAACTTAATTTATTTTAGCAATATGAACCTTCATTATATACAAAAAAGATATCATGCTTTAGAAATATTGTTTTGCAAGGCACTGTCCCACTGTTCATGCTCATCATAAAGATCAAAGATGACCAAATGCATTATAATCAAATATCTCTGCCAACTGATATCTACCAACTGATTTGAGACCATAGAAAGTACCACAAACCAATACAACTGTAGAATATGTGAATTTGACATCAAGAATGTCATACCTCATCCAATCAAGGATACCATACCTCAACCAACTGTCATAGTACCATGAGAGTATGTAATTGACATCAAGGACAACTAAGAGGGCAACAACACCGAGGAGACTCGATCCAAATCTTGGTAGGAAAGAATAGACAGAGACCAAAATTCAAAAACCATAAAATAAGGGATGAAGAACCCTACTTCAACAATCTAGGTGTGAAAGATACGAAGGAAACCCTACTTGACTAGAAGAAGCAGAAAATTGGGATGGGGTAGCTTGAGACTCCTCTTTCAGCAAAGTCTATTGTAGCATGCACGGTATGCTCCCACAAGTGAGATCTCCTTGGCAAATGCTCAGATTGGAGATTCAAATTTTAGCATAGACCTCAGAGGGTAGCTCAGATCATAAAAGGAAAAGAGTGAAATGAGGAAAATGGGTAGTCAAAACATAATAAAACCCCCCTCGATACACAGGAACCTAGCCATAAATGTGCTGCTAGGGGTCGGTAGGGCATTGTCAAATCCTGCATCAGGGTTAACCCTTGAAGTCGTACCCCTAATCATGTCGAGAGGACAAACCCCGAAGCCCCGACACTGGTGACACACAACATCATACCTATTGTCTATTAGAGTGGGGAGTCAGGATATCGTTTATAGTCATGCTAACATGATTAACCCAACAGACTAGTTAATCCCACTTAGAAGGACTATCAAGGTGTTGAGGATGTTTCTACTATCATTCTAGAATGACAAACCTCATCAACCTGATAGGTGAGTATATTACAAAATCCTAAGGAAAAAATGAAATCATTTCGTCAATTGGGGAGCAGGCGGAAACCAAAAATCAGATCCAAAAGAAAAGGGGGGTCCCTATTTGTCCATGCCTAAATGGGGTGTGTTGTAAAATAAAATAGCACAACTCCTCTAACATTGAATGGATGGTATTGGGGGGCTCTCGAAAGAGCTGCAAGTGTGCTACTACTTGTGCTTAAATCTCCATCCTCTAACTTTTTTGGTTCATGCTCCTCTATAATTAATTGTGACTTAAGTTCTTCCGAATCTATATCCTCATCAAATACCACCTCAATATAATGAACTTGGCCCTTGCCAAGGAATATATGAATAGGTTCCCATGGCTCCTTATAGGAAAAGTGCAAATTCTTTATCTTGAGTTCATTGTTTGGTTAATTTTTCCACCTTTGTTGTAGATAGTTGTAGTGTGTTTTTTTGGGAAGATGAATTAAATCCTCCTTTCTAGAAATTTTCCTTGTGTTAACCAGATGTTGGTTCCTTGGATTGAGATGAAAATATACTTTTAAACATAGATGTCTCACATGTCAAATCCCTCTTGATATTTTTTTGGAGTGAAGAGGGAAAAAATCCTTAAAAAGACCCTTGAGATGTTCAAACAAACCTTTGATAAAGAGAAAAGTGATTCTCTTTCTAGAGACATCTAGTACCATAACTATAACACATTGAAACTCAACAACAAATGATTCTTCTAAGTTTTGTTGCAAGTTTCCTACAAGCTCCTTGAAGTTCTCATCCTCATCTTTTCCCTCAAATAAATCCAAAGTCATTTAACTAAAATTATTAAAGGTTTTCACAAGGTTATGCCCTTGTGTGACCAAACCATGGTGCCACCAATTATAAGAAAGACCCTTTAAATGCAACATGGAAAATTGAATGGCATCTTCCTCCTCCATAGTGTTGAGAGTAAAGTAAGTCTACAATATTTGTAACCAAGCTCAATTACATATCTTTTTACTTCCATCAAAGGTAGGAGCATTTAATTTACTTACTTTTTTTGCAAACATCTTTTCTCATTATTTATGCTGCCATTAGGGTTTCTTCTACCATGAATTTTTTTTTAAGATCTCCAAGTAGTTGACAAAAGATAATATGATTTTGAATGATTTAGATTTCTCTTGATACTCCTCAAATATTATGTCAATCTCCTCTATCGAAGTAGTACATTAGATTCTTTTTCTTCCTTCTCCTCCTATAAAAACATAGGCTTATCTAGATTTACTATGGAGCTAACCATGGATTGGTTATTTGTGGATTTAGTCCACTCTCTCTAAGATATTTTTGCATGGTCTGGATCTCTCATGTTGCTTTGAAATTGTAGCATTTGTGTCATTAGTTCTACCATTATTTCTTATCCCTAATGAATTCCTATCAGAGTCTCATGGAATAAATCCCCCTTTTCTTCATCTATCAATTTCTTCTTTCCTCTTCCCCCTTATACCATATCTTCCTCTTTATCTAAATCTTGTGTTGGATCAAGAGTTTGTTTCAATTTCTTTTGTTCTCTTCTCAAATGTCTTATTTCTCTTTCATTGGGTAGTATCAACACTTTTGTTCACCCCTCAAGCTAGCAAGATCAAAGCTTTGATACCACTGTAATGACCTCAACAAATTTTAATAAAAATATCAACCACTTTCTGATCATTGAGATCCTATTAGGGCAAGGTGAGAGCATATGGTGGATGAATAATGATTTATATATTATTCAAATAAACAACATACTAAAATATGTAACAATATATTGCATGAATAATATAAATATGCTAAAGTTAAATAAATATATTAAAATATCATCAAATAAACAACATAAATATAAATCAAATCTACTATTACAATATGTTGCTGCTCCAAATATAAATGCTTTTTGGAAAATAAAATAAAACCTTTCAACACAAATACAACCTCTAAATGAGATTACCCTTAGGAAGCCAAATGGGTTTCATCCTCCAATCTCTAAATCTAAGGGTTTTCATCCTCCAATCCTATAGCTGAACATAAGGCTCAAACAATGATATTAAAAAATGAATAAAGTGGTATATGTCTCAAAGGCAACTAGGCACCTCAATATATAGTACCAATGGGGCACAAATTTCCAACACCCCACTTTCCCTCTCAAAGATAACAATTAAAATATTAATGAGATTCTTTCCCCAAAATAGCCCCGATTTGTTATGAATACCAAATTGTAACTCCATACTAATGTATTTTCATAGAATTTATCATGAATAAGCTACCAAGTGTCTTAGGGTTTACCAAAACCTTTGTATGGAAACACACACCCCCATATTATTTGTTATTATTTTATTTATTTCTACTAAACCATGGCCCCTTTATTAAAATATTTGTATATCCCTAATGTAAAAATAAAGATAGGGCCCACATAAGCTAATTAATTAAAAAGGGACATTACATCTACATATATGTGTTCTTCTTCCTTATTGTATCGTACTAGGTACAACATAAAACATATCACAAATCCAATCTCCAATCTAGGTTTTTTGACATCACTCCCCTTGTTAGTTGTATAGTTTTTATGATGTACATATGCTTCAATTTACCCTAACTAGGATGATCTTGATGGTGTCTACACAAACATGTGCTTTGATAGGTTTATTTTATTTGCATGTATATGATTTTAGATTAAATATTTTATATACATATAATGCTTTATGTCTTGTAGTGCTATAACACTTTTTGGTTGCTTATCTTTCATTATATCATTGTATTTTCTCTAGAGTATGCTTCCTCCATGAATATTCATTATGGCTTTATTTTGTTATCATGCTTCTTAAATTACACTAATGGATCTTTTATATGCTTTCATTAGGAATTTCACTTTTATCTCTAATGAGTGTTTGCATGGCAATACTAATTTTTTACTATCAAGTGGCCATAATACAATTTTGGTTGTTCACTATAATTCCTCTATGGACTATTGTATATATTTTTTGTGAGAAATCATCTATTAACATGATTATTATGTAGTTCCCTTGAGTAACTACATAAGCATGAGGTTACACATTATGTTAATGTTATTCATCATGAGCACATCATTTAGTTACAAGCAAAAAATAAAAGGAAGTTCATTGGATTGGGAGACCCTCCTCATGTGGTACTAAAAAAACTTTTGCAATAACAACTTATCAATTTTTGTCCCATAAAATATTTTTATACCTCTACACATGTACCAAAGTACTTTAATGCTAACTATTTTTGTAATCATCACTAGCTACATGGAGATACAATGGCTAGATGCATCACACTTAAGTGTAAAACACAAGATCTTATTGATAGGAATGTGATACATGTTGATGATATTGATGGCTATGCACATATATATTTAGTGGTTCATCATGATAGGTGACATTATTCTAAGGTTAATGATAAAACAATTAATTAATGTTTGAACAAATTTGCATTTACATATAGAACATCATATGGCACACAATACAAAATCAAGACAAGGTATACATACAAATAAACATCAATGGAGTAACATATGGTGGTATTCCTACATTAGAAACATAGGTACACAATCAAAATTAAAATGAGACAAAATATTAAAAAAATAAACATCTAAGAATACATCTAAAAAGAAAACAAAGGTGATTTATCTAAAGACTACACCAAAATTACCATCATTACATGACATTTTTTCATAGACATTTTCGGATCATTGGGGGAAACAATTCAAGTGATATATATTGCAGTTCCCTTTTCCATAAGTTTACTTGCATTTCTTACTATATATGTTATTTTATGTTCTTCTATGTGTTTCACTTGATCTTGTCACTTGGGGGTGAGGTTGTTATTTGTTATTGTAGGTTACAAGCATTCATGATTGCTCCAATTGGGAGGCAAAAGTGGTTATATGTTTCATCTTCATATGGAATCCACTGTGATCACATACATGTATCTTAGGTGTGCATCTCTAATTTCCTTATCACATATTTATACTTAGATTAACATGCTTATAATTATTTTTTTGTGCTTAGATTAGTATGCTTATAATTAAATTTTCATACCTAGATTATCATGTTATCATGCTTAATTTTTATCCCATTTTTATCTCTCTGTGATTTTTACAGTCCTTTGTGGTACACACAAAATCAAGGGGTATGTATATTATTAATTATTACACTCTCGATTTATACACAATTCAAAATAGGGTACCTCCAAATGCTACTCCAAATATTTTTTTTCTAGTTGTGCTTGTCTCTTTTATTTTTATTTTAGTATGCTTGATCATGTAGATTTGCATGCACACTAAAGTGGGGGGAGGAGGGAATTTAGAGGTCAAAAGTGCATACCCTTACACTTTTCCCTCTTATTTTATGCCACATCACATAGAGGTCCTAAGTACATAGTCCTAGCAGATGATTTTTTTAATTTGGCACAATCAATTACACTGGCCTCTATTTATCACTCAAAAATGTCATTTTACCTCTATAATAAGGTCAATTTGAATTCTCATATCAATAATTTCTCTACCCAAATGAAGATCACTTTGGTGGCCTTGATCTTGTATCAAGGATTCTAGAATGGAGTTAATCATCTCACTTTTAAATTTAAATTTATTGTGGCACTAGACTCACTCATATTTATGTTACCATTACTCATTGGCATGTGTGCCAAAGAGTTTAAAGTGTTTCCATAGAACTTGTATAAAATTTAGTCACCCCTAGTTTATTTCAATAATATATAATCATTGATCATCATCTATCATGCAAATCCTCTGTCATAGCTATGTCTTTCCATTAGTCATAATAGTTACATTTAGCTCTTGCATTAACAATATATCATAACCCTAATTCCTACACATGATCTATCATCTAATGAATTCATTACATCATCATCTCAAGCATTCATTATTGTTCCATTACATCATTTTAATCTACTTTGGAATATATTTCATGCATTTCTTGGTGTGCATTTCAACTTATCACAAAAGCATTGAATTGATCAACAAGGTTTTGATTTCAATCAATGAATCTCAACAAGTCCCCATTTCCATAAAAAGACCCAATGATACTTCTCAACACAACCAAGTCTCTAAATTATAGGTATGGACATTAGGAGAACAACTTTTATAGGTACTAAAACCCTAATTTATCAGAGGTTAGAATCACAAGTTTCAAGTTGAAATTGCACACAAGTTCAAGGCCATGATGAGAAAAATAAAAACTACAGGAATACTCAACCTTACATAAATTTTAAGAATAACATTTTATTTTTATTTTTTTCTTCTAATGCATCTAATTTATAGTGACTTTGAGCTACTATTATAAAGTTATGATCAAAACAGTGGATAACTATTTATCAACCATCAAAACCAGCTAAGTCATTTCCCTCTTAATTTTTAGGTTTCTAATTTATGTCATATAATATATCACATATCCTAATTGGGTTAATTAGATTATATTTCTTGTTATATTTAATAAAAATAATTAGTGTAGAGGAAGTGGATATTTTTCTCTTTAGTGATCAAAGGCACCATTAATAATTTTGAAGTTGTGCAACTAATAACCTTAAAGTAAAAAAATAAATAGTCTTTTAATACTCATTACACTTAGAACAATTATACCCCCTCAAATAATGAGTTCCTTACCATACAATCTATTTTTGTAAATTAACTTTTGGAAATGGCTAAAATCTACTCAAAACTCCCTAGTTGCATATTGTATAGGTAAAACATTCATACTTCACAATTTTCCCACTCATTTTTCACTTAGTTTAGCACCCTCTTTTTTAGACATGACTCTTCACTATTTTTTACCACTTGGGACATTAATTTAACTTTCATATCATCCCACACACCCAAAACTAAACTTATGTCACTTCTATATCCTCTTGTATCTCATTCCTAACCATTTTATAATCTTCGACTCTAGCATGTCACGCTCCTATTCCTAGACATGACTATACATGGTAGCATTCTCTAAATTCTAAATCTTAATTTACTACATATATAGTTCTCTCTCTCCTTCATGAAACCTTAATCTAACCCCAATAGATTAGAACAAAATAAAGAAGTGTTTAAAATGGTTAAACTTAAAGTAAGTGAACAAAACTAGGCATTAGGAAAGGAGAACAAGCATTACTCTTATCTCACATACTCCACCTAGGGCTTCATGGAAATCTTAGACTCCCATAACCTCCATTAGAGCTCCCTTGGCACTTGCTTTTACTGAACACATAACACGCTCTAAAAAACCTAGACTTCACACAATCAAAATGTACCTATCTTAAACTATTAACTCAATCCTTGGATTTGACTAAGGTAAATCATATAAACAACCTTTAGGCACCCACTCAATTTCCTTCAATTGCAATTCATAATTTGTTTCTACCATTTGTATAAGACATGATCATGTGTAGATGGAAAACATCATGCATCAAAGGAAACCACCATGTCATACAAGACATCAACACACTAGAATATACATGGTCATATGTGCTTCCATACATGTGCAGTCTATCATAAAAATAAAGATCTTATTACATGATTCTAGTAGTTCAAAATCTCCTTCTAACCTCCTTAAGGTTTTGTGTGTCAAAGTTAGAGCCTTTTAAAAACACATACTTGTTCTCTTCCTACTCTCATTTCATTTTTAGTTTAAAATGAACATGTGCAACCTCAACTCTTGTAAATTTCTGTTATGTAAAATTTAAAATAAAAGGTTAAATAATTTAGTATTATGATTGGATTAGATTTTAGATAACAATAGAAAATTACATTGTAATTATAAATAGATAACCATTGCATAGTAAAAAAATATTTTTAATCTACACTTTGGTGAACCGAACATTCTTACACTCAAATATAAACCTTCTTAATTTTAAAAATACCCTCAAAATCCTATCTTGTTGCTCTTTCTCTCTTGGGTGAATTTAGAATTAGACATAATATTAGGTTTTTCTTCTTCTAAAACTTACATAATTTATATATCCACTCATGCATTCTCCTTACCTCCCCTTGTTCCTCATGTTGTCTAAAAATAGTATTATCTTATTTGCCTCACACCCTACCTCTTTCTAATCATACAAGACTTAATTTTTTGTCTCATTTCTTAGAAAATCCTCTCCTTTCATAATCATATTATGCACTTATCTCACTTCCTACTTTCCACCTCTCTTACATCATTGTCCTCTTTCCATTCCTATTTTCCTCTCTATTCCTCTCTTATTCCTTTTCCATCAAGATTTCCCAATAGTTCTCCTCACTCTTCTACCTCTCCCTCTTCATACACAATCTCATCCCAATTCTTATACATCATTTCATTAAGAGGCCACTATCCTTTTCTCGCATTCCTACATTTATTTCCACTTCCCATTTGCCATACCTCTCCTATTTAATTATCTTTAACACTAGGATTTAATTTCACTCTTCTCCATTTCCTTTGTCACCCCCTACACATCCTTAAAATTTCCTAACCACCTCTTGTTTATCTCTACCCTTCCCCACAGCTTATCCCATTAATATCACCTATCTTCATGCAAAATTCAATGATCCTCAATTTTGTTTCCAACTCTTATAAGACAACCCTCACATACTTCATCATATGATTCTCTTTTTAGATCTTGCTCCACCCTCCTCTTCCCTTGACATTATCACCAATTATTAACACACTATCATACCTTTGTTCATTTCCATATCACTTATCCCCATGAGTTGGACACTCTTATATCTTTTCATGCTATCTCTCTTGAAGCCAATTTTCCCCTTCCTTCCAATTCTACATCCATCTCTTCTTCCCTCCCTCTACCCTCCTTTCCCTTCCCTTTCAGAGTTCACCATAATGCCTTATTTGAAAATGGTGATTCCTTTTCTTGACTATGCTTCCAAATATCTATCTTTAGACACCTTTTCTAGTATTGAAAACCCTACATGCTACCTGTGTGAAACTTTCTTTCTTCTATGTATGAATTTCATCTTCATGAAAATGTGCATTTCTCTCACTTTCTAAATGCATTACGTCAAAATGTGCTTGAATGGTTTAGGAATCATTGAACCTATTATAGACACCCAAATTTGTCCCAACTTTGTTCATGTCTAGCAACACCTTGTCAAAAACATCACTTAGACATCATGTAGCATTTTGTCCTAAATCCCACTCTTTACCCCACTTATTCCATTAGCCAATTAATTAAATAAATTTTATTTATTTAATTAAAATCCCACTCAATCCCATCCTCATCCTACTTTCCAATTAATTAAATAAATTTTATTTATTTAATTAATTTCACATTCATAATCCCACTTTCCAATTAATTAAATAAATTTTATTTATTTAATTAATTTCTCATTTAATCATATCCTAATCCCACTATCCAATTAATTAAATAAATTTTATTTATTTAATTAATATCTAACTCATATCCCAACTAATTCAAATATTTTATTTGAATTAAGTTCTCACATTTCATCATAAGCCGACTTTCCAATTAATTAAATAAATTTTATTTATTTAATTAATTTATCTTATCATTTAGCCGACATGTGTGTCTCTTTCATTTAAAAAGATAAGTGGTACTACAACCTTTTATTTAATATCTTTCATATGTAGTACTTTTTATGTACACAAGCACACATGAGCCCTATCCTCCCTACACTTGTCAAATGACTACAACTCCCTTGAAGAGTGGGATAACCAAATCAATCCTAGCCATCCACATCAATCATTTAGCTTTTTAATCTCAACCATCCATTTGAACCAAGCCTTTCCTATAAATCAACTCCCTCACAAACCATTAGCATGCATTGATCCTCAAGTATCCACATGCTGTCAAAATATCATTAGAGCCTTTGCATCCTTTATCTATCATTCATTCTATCATCTTCATCTTAATGTTATGCTGCAGAAATGAGCACCCAACATTCCTCCAACAATAATCCTTCAAAATCTTGCATGCTCATGCGAGGTGGAGAAGAGCAATGGAGATAAATCAAGCATAGCATGGAGATCGGTTTGCATTTATATTTGTTATTTTAATTTTCATGTTGTCTTGTGCTTCATTGTGCATTGCTAGGGTTTTTATCATTGTTGTTTATTCATTTGCCCTGATTTGCAATTTTACGCTAACTACATTTGGCACGCCCGGTGGGACTCACTTCGCTTGATCTTTTTTACAAGTTTTTGTAGTAAAAAATTTGTATTCATCTAATCCCCATTGTCAAGTTTTGCAGGTTTAATTAACTTTTTGTTGCAGATCTGCTACTTTTTGGACAAAACCCTAGGTTTTAAAGATTTCATCATATCTTCCAAACGGCTCCGAATTTTTCTACAAGATTTTAGCAAAAGTTTGTCCATGATATAAAAAAGCTACAATAGAAAAATTTCAGGTTTATTGCTATTTTTACGGGATTTATCATGTTTTTATGTTTTTTCATAAAATTGCAATTCTGGGCGCAAATCAGCAATTTTTTTAGAAATTTTTATATTTCTGGAAAACTCTTGCAATTCTAATAGGGGTCTATGTTTTACAAATTTAATTTGGAGGTTGTTTACATTGCGAAAAATTAGATCTTTGCCGACTATACCTTTTTCATAAATCTACATTTTTGGGCGTAAATCAGGGAATTTCTCTGATTTCTTTACATTTTTGGAAAGCTCTCTGAAAATTAATAGGGGTCTCTTCTTTGATTTCTTAATTTTTGAACCAAAAATGTATCGAAATAATTAAATCTAATTCGGCCATGCATCTAAAATTACAATTTTCCTTGCCTAATGAACCTTTTTTTTATGCTTGTATTATAATATCATTTTTTTTGTAGGTGATCATAAGGAGCTGGAGTAACATTGACATCAACATCTACAGCAATTTGGAAAGCGAAAATAATTAGGTGCACTCATTCTAATCTTTCATCTTAATCATTGTTTGAATCACACATTTAGATTTTGGGCATAAAATGAACAATTGTTTGCAAATTCACATCAAAAAAATTGGCCTAAAACTAACCATTGTCTTTCATCACATTTGGATTTGGGCTTTAAAATAAACAAGTGCTTGCATTGTCTTCTACACATTGAATTTCTAAGGTTAATGAACCCCATGCGAGTGTGACCAAGTAAATGTGTATGTTCTCTCCTCGCGTCCCAACACGAACTTGGAGATCAAAAACATTTACTTGTGTTGCTTTTGTTAAACCTTAGAGAGGCCTGCCTTGGTATCCACCCCAAGGGAATGACCTCAAGCAGTACTTTCATCCGGTCCGCTATAAAAATCAGAGGATAAGGCGAAAGTCAAGTCTAACCGGTATTAGCGTTCACCATACAGTGCTAACTCAAAAGGAGGTGTACCTTTGTGTATATTAAAACTCCTAGTAGGGTTAGTTAAAGTCTTAAGTGGCTTGTTGGATGCTCGTGGGGTGCCGGTCCCCCAGATTTTCACTAGAACCTCCTTGTGATAGTGGCCTTGCCTTGACTAGGACTTGTTGAAGTGTCTTCACGTGCTTGCTTAACCATCATCACATTATTCCAAACTAACAACTTACTTATGTGTCTTGCGTGAGTGATTCATGTGTGTATATGCATAATCATTTGTTTGAATATTGCCACATCAAGCTATAAACACCCAAACACATAAAGACAAGTTATCCTACACATTCTTCCAATAACATTCAAACCCAATCACTTTCATCTCAAACATAGCCAAGTCATCCAAATCGCTTCCATATCATCATCAAAATCCCTAAACAAGCACTTGCTAAAAGGACTTAAGACAAACACTTGGTGACAACATGTCTACACTAGAAGACCCAAAAATCAAATTCTAAAGATTCCTCCAAAGTCTTTATCAAGGATCACAACCCCTAAACCAAGACGCCATTGAAATATTACAATTCTTCATCCAAAGAGCTCAACCCCACGCAAGCCAATCCCCTCAACTGCAACACCTTACAACCCAAGTCCAACACCTTTTAGCCACTAGTCAAGCTCAACAAGTACATCAATCCTTAGCCACTCCATACCAACCTAATCCACCTCATAGCCACATGTCATATCCATCAACTTCCTATCAACCTAATCCACCTATCCACTAAGTCAATGCCACATCAACCTATGAACATCCACCTCAACCTTATCCAATCCCTCATGCCACCATTCCAATGCACTACCAAGCCCATCCACAAGGCAATCAAGTGATATTATAAGAACAACATGCAAGTCCAAATGGCCTTTTGTATATAAATCAAGTGAGCACAAGTCAACCTTGCCAACAAGATCAAATGCCCGCATCTTTGAGTCCATCGTAAGATCTTTTGTCTACACATCCTACCATTACACCTAGCTACAAATGAGCCCAAACCCACCTTTACAACAAGAAGCACATGCAAATCCAAGTGGCCCTTTGTACATAAACCATGCAAGCCTAATGCAACAAGACTTAATAACCTTTGACAAGGGAGATACCAATCTAGAGTGGCCTCCACCATCCAATCACATGCCAACACATGAGCCAACTAGTCCTATCCCAATACCACCATGTGATCCCAACCCTAGTCCATTGGTCCCTCCATCTTCCAAACCACCAAGCCCTTCATTACCTTCATCACCATGTCATTCTAATCCTTCACCAAAGGATGCAGCTGAGATAGTTTTACAACGAATGCTTGAAGCAAAACTCATTGAACTTCCTAAAGTCAAACCATGTGAAGAAAGTCCATATGATGAACATGATTATTGTGCATACCATTGGACCAAAGGCCATAATACAAATACATGCCCAATATTTGTCCCAATTGTTTACAAGGTGTACCCACCTATAATAGGAAATCATGCCACATCATCCCAATCTCACGTGTCACCCCCATTTAGTCCAAATCCTAATCCACCCAATCCAATTAGCCCTCAACCTAATCCTAATCATAATCCTACAACACCATCTACTATTATCATCCATCCATTATATTGCCCATCCACTCATACCCTTGCAAAGGATGTGATCCATTGGCTACTAGCTAGGAATAAACTACCTCCATGTCAAACACCCATTCATGAGCCTATCAATGAACTTCCAAAGGTTATGTCCAATCCTATAATCTCATCATGTGGTTCGCATATCCTTGAGCCTCTTCAAGAGCCTTCCATTAACATACCTAGCCCTTTAAGCCCATCATGTGACCTACAAGCCATCAAGCCTATTCAAGAGTCTCCTATCATGAATCCAAGTCAAGAGTCATCATGTTCTCATGTTGTTGACCAAGAGCCTTCCACTTCCATTCAAGCAACCCAAGAGGTATGTCAAAGGTTTAATCCTAAACATGTGGAAACATTAAGCCCTAGTCCAACTCAAGATCAAATCACTTTTATGCAACCCATCCATAACATGTATCTTTTCCATGATCAAGATGATACCTATGAAGAAGCTATCCATGAGCACCTTGATCCTATCTATAATCCTATATCTATCCATGAGAAAGATATCCAAATTTCTCCTAGTCATATGCCATCTAGCCCTATCCATAATGAGCAAACATCCACTTGTCATGATGAGACACTTGTCCCCCAAGTAAGCATAAAAGATCAAACAAATAACTTGGATCATAGTGAACACAATGCTAATCAAGATCTTAATGATCCTCCTTCCACATCCACCATCGATTTCACTTCAAGTCCACCATCATGTCCTATTGGTCTTACCACCCTTATACATGAATGTTCTTCCTTAGGACAACAACAACCTTTATCCACTTCACCTTCTCCATCCAATAAAGAACTCAAGTCTAGTTACCTAAACACACCTAGTCCCATTGTCCATCGCATACTCCAAAACATGAACTACCAAGGCAAAGGTCTAAGTCTTTATGAACAAGGTATTTTGGATCCAAACCATGTCAAGGTCCCTCCAAGCTCATATGGCCTTGGATACACACCCCAAGGTAAACAAGGCCAAGATGTTGGTAATCCCTTCATGCATCCTAAATCTACCACTTTCCATCGCACCCCCCATCATCTACCCAAAACATATGTTGTCATTCCAACTCCATCATCCTATAAATGTCAAAAGCATGTGACCATACACCTTCTGCCATCCACCTTGCCTCCACTTTTACCAACTCCAAATATCTCTCCATCCACCTTGCCACTATTGCTTCCAACACCTAACATACATATCATTCATAAGTATCCTTACATCCCTAATCATGGCCAACAAAAGCACACATCGTTTAAGCATAAAACTTCCAATCATTCCATCCACTCCACCCACCCCATGGGATTCAAAAGCAAAAATTGATGCCTCTAAAGCTAAAAATCTTACCAAAAATCCTAAAGGTCTTCATACCTTAGGACATAAAGAATCAAACTCAAAGCAAAGTTCATCTAAGCAGCCATCTAAACCCTTAAGTCCAAATGCAAAGCCCAAAAGTAAAATGGTTTGGGTTCCTAAGCAAACAGCTCGCAAAGTGAATGAGGCATCCTTATCCACCTCTCAAGAATCCCAATCACCTATATCTATCCACGAGCCTATTTCCATCCAAAACTTCCATTCCCTTCAAAAATCCCACAAGCAAAGCAAAAGCACTAAAAATACTAAATCTATGTGGGTTCCTAAATCACTTCATCAACCATCCCCTAAGCAAACATCTCCATTGCTTCCTACACCACCATCCAATCAAAAGCTTCAATGTTTAACACAATGTGTGCAACCGTTGGTCATGCTTCCCTTCCACTCCACAGCACCTCCACATAACTACATCTCCCCATCTTCCATCCATTATCCTACATATCTCCCCCATGATATCCCTATGGTCCATGCTTTGGCATAAACTTTTCATCCATCTTCATTCCATAAACCTATATAAATCCACACCATAAGCCACTAGCCTACCCTTTCATAATCCATTTCATCATCCACTCTCTACCTAATCCATCTCCCATCCATACAATCCCTTATCAACATCTATGAGCATAATGACATGGTCCATGCGAAGACATCATCCATCTCTAATGGGACACTATCACCTCTCATAGCATTAGACACTTGAGTCCCTCCTATTCATTACCATGGTGAAAACTTGGCAAACATGCGCCATGTGTAATTGTCATCCCATCTAAAAAATCAAAACAAAAAAAAATCAAAATAGTAAAGAGAAATCCCTTCGTCCAATGGTGAAAACCTGGTAAGCAGGCACCTTGGATAAGTACCATGATGAAAACCTAGCAAACAGGCGTCATGTGTAGTTTGATCTTCTATGTCACTTACACTTGGGGGCACATTGTCTCATCCAACCTATCTATTTCCAAACTATCTATCCCATTATATTATTTTCCATCTTATCATGTCCTATCTTGACATCCTACCATCCTTAGCCATTACATAAACATGCCTATCCTACTGAACCCATTTATCCATCCTTCTATCTTTTGATTTTAATGAAGACATAGGGGCATAATGTTGAAACATGTTTGGATATCTCTTAACATCTTCTTTCCAAACCAAGTCCTATCCATCAACAATTTATCCATCCCATTCAAACCAATCCAATCATGTCATCCTGTTGTCATGAGCCTTGTCATGTAAAACCCTAAGTCTACCACCTAGAATGGGGCAAGTTATTCTTCCTATGCAACATAGCCTTTGGAGATCACATCCTAGCTCCCTTATGATCCATCCATTATGACGCATCCTTATCACGAGCTTTCCATCTTATAGCTTATCCCCATCTATTTATCATGAGCTTTCCACTATAGCCTACCTATCCATTTATCATAAGGCATGCATCCATCCCTTATATGGCCTATCCTCTCTTCTATCCATCCAACTCTCATGAACCTTCCATCCCATCCAACTCTCATGATCTTGCCATCATATTTACTATGAGCCCATCCTTTTATCCATCCATTGCACCTAGACTTGGTTTTCTCCCTTGTCATTGGTATCTAGCACAAAGGCTACCCAAAATTGTCAATCCATTGACATCCCAAAACATTCAAAAACACAAAAAAAAATCAAAATATTTCAAAAAATCAAAATTTGTCAAAAAATCCAAAAAATCAAATATCCAATGAAACATCCAAGCAATAAAACCAATCACATCATCCAAACCAATCCACTCCATCAACATTCAATCAAAATTAAATCATCATCATCAATTCTTCCTATCAATAACATTCATTCATCCATTTCAATCAATCACTTCTTCCAATCATATCAATCAAATCAATCTAAGCAATGATCTTAAATCCAAGTCACACTAATCCATATCAAGCAAGCTAGTCAATCAAGGAACATTATCCAATCAAATCAACAAGTTTTTGATCCTAATCTTGTCATGAGCCAAATCAATCATCATCAATGGGATATAGCGTTCCCACATCCTTGTGTTGATCTAGGGATATAGCTTTCCCTGCAATGACAACACTATCATCATCAATCAAACAATCAATCATTGGTTTATGACTTGACAAGGGCAATACCTTGTTTGTTTTGCATCCTTTGAGCAAACTAAGAACACTTGCTTATGCTTAGATTGAGTGGACACTCTAATCATCACACCATCACTATCATCATTCAAAACAATTCAATCATCAAAACAATAAACCTAGCAACAACAAAGATCAAAACCAAAGCACATCAAGCCAACCATCGGAACAAATCCAATCACTCCAACAAATCAAAAGCAGCTCAATCCAACACATATCATCCCATCATCAACATTTCATCAATCTCAATCCATTTTCATCATCTCATCAATAAAACATCAGAACTACATCTCATTTCCATCGTTAAGTGCCTTGATCCCGTGGATACAGGGTATGTAGGTAGTCTAGAGTACGAAGGAAGTGCCCAGATTCAGGCATAGGCAATTTTCCTCTTTCTTCTCTCATCATTTCTTCTATCATCTATCTTCTACATCATTAATAAACAACTTCTTCGAATCAATCTATCATTCAATCAATCCAACAATCAAATCAATTCATCAAACCAAATCAATCTAATCATCCATCATTTCATCATCACAAATCAATCCAAAGAATCAAAGCAATGATCCAAGTGCAAGCCCATCCTTAATCCATACCAATCAAGTTAATCAATCAAGCCAAGTTATCCAAACGCAATCCATGGTCTTGATCCTAGCCTTGTTGTAAGCCAAATCAATCAGCCAACTCAACAAACAACCTTGTGTTGATCTAGGAATATAGCTTTCCCCGCCATGACAACACTATCAACTATCATCATCAAAACAATCAATTAATCATTGGTTTACAGCTTGACAGGGGCAATACCTTGTTTGTTTTTGAATCATTTGTGCATGCTTGCTTGCTTGCTTGTGTGTGTTATCTTTTTATCTTACATTTGTTTCACATTGGTATCATTCCAGCTAATATTCATATCTTGTGTATGTTGGAATAGCTTTTTGCACTATCCTTTGCATCTAAGGTCATATCATACCTTTTGTGCATTAGGACTTTAATGCTCTAAGTTTACTTCCTCATACACCAGACAAGGTTATATTACGCTGGGGCACGAGACACATCATCACCCTAGTCCTTATACCTTGGTGCATAACGTCTAGTGCTATATCAAACAACATGGTTGCTCACATTCATTGTAGCATAACGCATCTTCATTTCTTCTATCTATTCCCTTATCTTTCATAGTCTAAGCCATTTCTTTTCGAGAGCATACCCGTGCTTGTCCAACCCGCCTATCCTCTCGAGGGGGCATCATTATCCCATTTCATCCTTACATCATCATCACTATCCTTTTCCTCTATCCATACCTTAGCTTCTTTGAAATGATGTTACTCGACATAAAGCTTATCATCTCGAACATCATCTCAAAGAGGGGCAAAATGTAGACACCCAAATTTGTCCCAACTTTGTTCATGTCTAGCAACACCTTGTCAAAAACATCACTTAGACATCATGTAGCATTTTGTCCTAAATCCCACTCTTAACCCCACTTATTCCATTAGCCAATTAATTAAATAAATTTTATTTATTTAATTAAAATTCCACTCAATCCCATCCTCATCCTACTTTCTAATTAATTAAATAAATTTTATTTATTTAATTAATTTCACATTCATAATCCCACTTTCCAATTAATTAAATAAATTTTATTTATTTAATTAAATTCTCATTTAATCATATCCTAATCCCACTATCCAATTAATTAAATAAATTTTATTTATTTAATTAATATCCAACTCATATCCCAACTAATTCAAATATTTTATTTGAATTAAGTTCTCACATTTCATCATAAGCTGACTTTCCAATTAATTAAATAAATTTTATTTATTTAATTAATTTATCTTATCATTTAGCCGACATGTGTGTCTCTTTCATTTAAAAAGATAAGTGGTACTACAACCTTTTATTTAATATCTTTCATATGTAGTACTTTTTATGTACACAAGCACACATGTGCCCTATCCTCCCTACACTTGTCAAATGACTACAACTCCCTTGAAGAGTGGGATAACTGAATCAATCCTAGCCATCCACATCAATCATTTAGCTTTTTAATCTCAACCATCCATTTGAACCAAGTCTTTCCTATAAATCAACCCCCTCACAAGCCATTAGCATGCATTGATCCTCAAGTATCCACATGCTGTCAAAATATCATTAGAGCCTTTGCATCCTTCATCTATCATTCATTCTATCATCTTCATCTTAATGTTATGCTGCAGAAATGAGCACCCAACATTCCTCCAATAATAATCCTTCAAAATCTTGCATGCTCATGCGAGGTGGAGAAGAGCAATGGAGATAAATCAAGTATAGCATGGAGATCGGTTTGCGTTTGCATTTGTTATTTTGATTTTCATGTTGTCTTGTGCTTCATTGTGCATTGCTAGGGTTTTTATCATTGTTGTTTATTCATTTGCCCTGATTTGCAATGTTACCCTAATGGACTCCTTAATATGATAACACACACCTAAATTTTTTTGTCCCTTTGGATGAGGAGAAGCTTGCATTTATAGATTTGAGGTAGAGTAATAGAGAGTTAAGATTCATTTGGATTGAATGAGACAAATTAAGGCAAGATTAGAAGCCTCTAGGGTAATATATAAGGATGAATGGTTGATATTAAAGATGAAGAATGATTAGGATTGAATGAGAATAATTTAGGGAAAGGATGGAAGCTTCTAGGGCTTATCCTTTTGTGAATGGCTAGGATTAAAGATGTAGTATGTGAATGAATTATGGAGATATAAAGTTAGTTTGACTTTTGTGAGTCTCTAGGTTCAATAAATCTAGACACCCTTTAGTTGGTTGTGTGACTAGTTGAATTTTTAATTCATTTATTTGTGGATAATGGATAAGAATGGGATTTGATTAGGATAAGTGGGGGATTAGACTAGGATTTAGGCTTTTAGACTATTTAATCAAATAATGAAATTATTTAATTAATTAGTGTAGAGGGATGTGAGAAATTAGTTTTAATTTTTTGTTTTTATTATGTCCCTGGTAAACTTTTTTTCATGTGACCGGTGACACTGGCACGACACGTCCTCTGATACCATAGGGACAGGGGAGGCTGGACCTTGTGACCATCTTTACCGCAATGGAATTACTTAGCCAATCGAGCCAGGGCCCCCACCCTGAGAAATTAGTTTTAATTAAATAAATATGATTTATTTAATTAATTTGATGATGGAGGGAATGTTAAAAGGATAAGTGTAATTAATTAAATAAATATAATTTATCTAATTAATTAGTATTAATATGTCTATGGTTAGGATGAGATTAATATTGTGGTCAACTTTAGGTGTCTACATTTTGCCCCTCTTTGAAATGGTGTTGTAACTAGGAGAAGCGATGTTGTTTCAAAGAAAGTAAATATAGGCACTAGATGGGATGACATTGGTAATAATATGCCGTAATCATTGTGATGATTTTAAAATTTATTAGTGTTCTAGATTTGATTGATTGATCGAATGGATTGGATGATTAAGATTGGTTATGATACTTCACTATTTTGAGGGATTTTTGGATTCAAAATGTCAATCCTAATTTTGGATGATTAGGTGGAGGGACGCCCCCTCGAGAGGATAGGTAGGATGGAAGAACATGGGTGTGATCTTGAAATGGATGAAATAGATAATCAATAAATATGTTACAGATGAATGAAAAATGTGGATTTTAAAAGAGAGTTGGTGGGGAATGATGGAGGAGGGGACTAGTGAGGGAGGAAAAAGATAGTTAGGGAAGGAAAGAGCAGGAAAATGAAGGGCATGGGAGAGGTGGTAGTGATTAAGAGCTAGTGAAAAGGAGCGAACATGAGGAGGGCATACTATTGAAGAAGGATTAACTATGACCTAAGCATTAGGATGTTGATCCTAAGATGGATTAAGAGTGTGGTTGGGATTTGATGGAGCAAAGTGATTGATTGAATGATAATTAAGGATTGAGGGGTTTTTTGATGTGTTATGATTTATGATGGAAAGGAATGTTGGGAAATACAAGTACATGTGAGCAAGCATTGAGGAGATTCTAAATGTGTTGAGCAACTCTTTTGTTGTAGCATAAAATAAGATGCACTAGGATATACATATCAACGTGACATGGTGTTTTATGCATGATGAATCATGATGCAAATAGGTCAAGAAAAGGAAAAATAAACACAAAAAGGAGATTTCCCAATGGCATGGTATGATGGACCATGGTGGCCTTGGTAAAGTATGTAGATGGGATGAAATACATAAAGACATAGACACAGAGACACCAAGACATAAAGATATGTAGGCATAAAGACACAACAAACACAAAATAGGAAGAAGTGGATGGCCTAAAAGGATAACAATAAGGAATAAGAAACAAATAAGCACACATGAAAACAATCAAACAAGCACGAAAGAAAAAACACAAATTTGTAAATGGTGTAAGTGTTGAAGCCAAGGGGGTTTGAGGGAGGGTATGATGGAGGTTAGGGGTGAATTTGGACAGACAGGGTAGGGGCTAAGGAGGAAGGATAGGATGGTTCCAAACAAGGAGTAGACAATAGGGGGAACATAGTGCATTTTTCCTCATTGAGTAGGGAAACCATGATGGCAAGATGCATGGAGAGTGAAATGTCATAAGGGGATAGTTAACTATGTAGAAGTAGATTTAAGGTCATGCCATGAGAGGGGTATATATCCAGTCACTCTTCCCAAGCATGAGTTAGTGAGGAGATGCCCCCAGTGTTAAGAAAAATTAAGGCACATGTGTTAGATGGGGGTATAGGGGATGAAGTGAAGCAAAAAGACATGAGTGGATGGGGGTGTGGTTGAAGGAAATTAGTTGAGAAATCCCAATGAAGGGGGAAACAGGAATAGTATTGGTGAAAGTATGGAGCAGGGATAATGAAAGGGGATGGAGGGGATGTGACAAAGGGACATGATTAGTCTTGAGTGAATGACCTGAGGTGAAAGGGTTCAAGATATTGGGAGAGTAGGGGATGGGGGAATGAATGGTAAATAATGATTACAAAAAGAGGAAACCATATTTTGGATGGAAGGGGAATGAGTGGTTATAGATAAGGGAGGATTGATATCACACTTGACATTTTTTACCAAGTTTTCATCATGGTACTTTCCCAAGATGCCATAAGAAATAGTTTTCACCCTTGGATGAAATTATTTCTCTTTACTCTTTTTTTATTTTGATTTTTGGATTTTTTGGATTTTTTTGTTATTTTGATTTGTTTAGAGTTTTTTGATTTTGTGTTGCTTTTTCAAGTATGAAAACATGTTATATTTTCTTGGTATGCTCCTATCATGTTGTGTTGAGAGTATCCTGTTTTGAGCAATTGATGGGTTAGGATCTTGCAACTAATGTACAACCCACAAATGTTATTGTGAGCCTCATGGGGAGTTGAGTCAACTTTATCCAAGTGTGAGCATCTTAGTGAAGTTCCATCATATCCCCTATGGCAGAGAGTTGCTATCAAGATATGTCAAACTTGGGATTGTGGGTTCATAGATGTAGGTCTTGATTAGGAAGGTTGGTGTAGGATTGTGGATTGAGGGTCGTGGGATTTAAATTTATGATTTGGATTTTTGGAGTGGGATAGGGTATTTTTGGATTTGATGGTGGGGGTGAATTAGGGGATTAGGGATTGGAAATTAGGACCAACAACCTTCCTAGATTGTGAGACTCACACAAGTGGTGCACACCTCTTGTATGCAACATATGTCTTTTTATTTTGTGTTGTATTATGCTTAACTGATTTATTTTTTTGTGGAACCTCTATTGTTTTTTCTTCCCTTGTGAGTTTTTGATTCATGTAACCTTTTGGATTAACTTTAAAAGCATTTTTTTTATTTTGTTTCTACACTTAATTTTGATTTGGTGCTTGATTTTAATTCCTTGCTTCAATTCAGTGCTCTGATTCATTGTGATCCTTTAATTTACATGTTGTATGATCTTGTTGGTCCTAATCAAGGAGCTTAGGATGAGGGGGTTCAAGGTTATAGTGAGGATGGAGATATTAATGAATAAGTTTGTGGTAGCAAGATCATCATAGAGGCTAGGGATGGACATCATTTCAATGCCTCTGTTAGATGGAGCTTCGTCAGAAACCACATAAGTGTCATCAACCACATTTACATGCATTGGAGTGGTATTGGGTTATTCTCCCAAGCCACATATCCTATCCCATAAGTCTCAATAGTTGGTGTGACCTGTGCAGGATCAAGGGTGCCTTACTCATGGAGGCCAAGGCCTTTTCCCTAGTATTTCATGTTTTGGCACATTTGTAGTAGTATGGGATACATGTTCTCCTTGAAATAGGATACATATTATTCATCTTTGTAAAGCAATGTATTCTCAAATCCTTCAATATGTTCTTCCAAAGGAACACCTTGGAGGAAAGTAGTAGACCTACATTGTAGTGTTTTGGAGGGATTGCTTGATGTAGTATGGGGTCGACCATAGGATCGAGGGGAAAGGGTAAACTTGGAAATGTGGAAGGCTTCATGGATTTGGTACTCACCACACCCTTTATCGATGATCTTAAAAGGATGACTTGATGGATGCTTGTTTGGGAATCAAGTTGGTGGAAGTGGATGGGAGGTTTTTAGGGTTAATATAGGATGCAGATTTGGTGGAAGTGAGATCAAGTGTAGCCTTAGAGATTGGGCAACAGTGAGATTTATTAAATTGACCCTCTAGCATTTATAATATTGAAAGGAATGAGGGTTAGTGGGGATGGTTACTTCTATACCATTTTATGGGAATTTGAGGTATTGATGGTAAGTGGAAGGGATGACCTACATGGAATGGATCCATGGGTGGCTAAGGAGGATGTTGTATGGGAGATCTAGGTTGACAACATGACATAATATTTTTTGTAATATGGGCCCTACCTCTATATAGTAAGTGGATAGTGCCAAATGATTCACTTTCGACATTGTCATATGCCTTGATAGTGATAATCTATGGATGTAGGGCCTCTTCTAAGTAGCCAAGTTGTTGCAACAATCTGAATGTACAAATATTCAGGCTTGATCCATTATCTATGAGCACTCTTTTAATTTAATGTTTGGCTATGATAGTTTCAATGTGAAGGGGGTGAGTATGCGAGGGATTGATTGAAGGCATGTCACTAGGGATAAAGGATAAGTGATGGTCAGTGGAATGGTGGTTAATGAGGGCTTGGAAGTGGGATGGATCAATATCGTCAAGGATGTGTGAGTCTTGGAGAACATGGTTCAATATATCCCTTTGAGTGGAGGATGATCTAAGGAGATCAAGGATTGATATTTGGGAAAGTGTTCGCTCAAGGTGGTCAAGTAGATCATATTTATTTTGGGGATTAGCTAGAGAAGAGCCTCGGATGGTGACTTTTTTGCATTGAGTGGTAACAAAATAGTTAGAGGATTTGATTTTAATGATGTGAACATGTTCATGGGATCGCTTAATGTTTCCAACAATAGAATCATAATTGTAGGAGACTTTATAGTAGTTGATTTTATGGGTGTGGGTAACTTGGCCCTAATTTTTCTTGTGTTTTGATTAGCATTGATCATGTTTGGGGAAGGGATTTTGGTATACACTCATGTCTTTTTTGGGTGACAAGTCAAAGGGTCTTTTGACTTCAATCTTGCCATGGTGGATGAGGTCTTGGATATTGTTGGTTATTTTCCCAGACTGGATGCTTGTTCCCAGTTATCCCTACAAGATAGCCATCATTGATCAATAGGATCCCCGGGCCAGGGGCCAACAGTACAGGAGATAGACTCTATAAATATCTCTTCTTCTTTAGGCTCTGCAGAACCAAGGGGGGTATTCCCTATTCAACATCTATGACACATGCACATGAACTTACTTGGATGTTGATACAAAGCAGATAAATCCTCTTTTATGCAGACCAAAACTGTGGAATAAGTGCAAAGGGGCTAGCTTTGGGCCTATATTCAGTTGTGAGACAGAGGATTTTGCTCTTAAAACTACTTCTAAAGTCCTAATGGTCTGATTTAAAGTTTAAGTTGATTTTATGTTTAGATGCAAAACTGAGACTTTGGGTTGCAACCTCAGTACAAAACTGGATCAGTGCCTATCCAGGGCTCCAAGTCAATAGACATACACATGTGAATGGCCAGCATGAACATAGACCAAAGACTGGATATCAAGGGGATTTTTAGTATCTGCCTTACAGATACTTCCTAAAATTTAGGTGCTTAATCATTCATACTTAACAGTATCCCTACTACAGCACATTTTCTCAATGGTTAACCTGAAACATTTAATTTGTTCCTTGAATAAAAGTAGGAGATTAAACATTCAATATGGAAGAGTTATATTCCTAAACCTTAACAACCCTTAGTTATCTTGATTCAAAAGAAAATATGCCCACAGCTTGGAGACAAATGATTAAACACATGCACAGAGCATTTCTCATATAAAACAGCACGAAACCAGTGAATTCATGTATGAAACATACAACATGAGACTCATAAACTCACAAGACAGCCAAGACAAAGCCACCAAAGAAGTAGTACCTTATTACAGCACCAAAATTTGTCCAGTTTTCAACAACCACAATGAGTAACACAGTTTAGCTTTTATACCAAGACTGTGTACCTAGCAAAATTAATTACAAGGCAAATAAAAAATCTGCCAAATTCAATGCATGAGGAATGGTGCTCAGAAATATTCAATGTTGCGGAGAGACAAAGAGGAATGAGCAGGTGGAATCGGGATCTGCACCGCAGCTCAAGGACTTTCATCTTCAATCAGGTTCAAAAAAAAAATCGCTGCGGGTTCAAAACATGGTCGTCGATCAACTCCCATCACTGAAATCAACGGCCCCAAAAACTCCCTGAAAGTTGCCAACCAGTCAGATCGTGCCACGTAGGCACCTCATGTTTCTATCGCTGGCCCTCTTCCCTCTCATTTTTGCCTTTTTGCCCTTGTATATGCATGTTCAAATGCATATACAATCATCTGATATACAAGCTGGACCTCAAACACTTACCTGCCACATTTGATTTCCCCATCAGGTCTGAAATGCATATGTTTCATTGCACCTGTCGCAATGTATATGTAAGTGCAACATACATACAAGTAGCGGACCTGAAATTTTTATGAAGCAAATTGGAAACTAATTCGGGTCCGGCCTGTACCTCTTACCTTTGTATATGCACGATATACAATACACACATACATACAAGCAGCGGACTTGAAAACATCATGCATCAAAATGTACCTTATTTTGAAGTCTGACTTGTATCACCTTTATTTTGTATATCGGGTTGTATGCTGCATATACAAACCCAATATACATGCAATCCAGTCCTCAAACCTGCATCAACCAGAATGTAATACTCCTCGGGTCTGGGCCTTGCATATTTGATTGCATGCACCAATGTACAACTACCTTTGTATATTACACTGTAGCGAATGTATGTCCACCCCTCCTTGTATACATTTCGTTGTATAAGACCTAATGTATATTGGACATACATTCAACATAGCTTGACATATTTGCGGACCCAAATTTCACATTAGCCCTGATTTGAACCCCTTTTGAAGTCTGCAATGCATCCTTGGCGTTGTATGTCGAACATACAACAAAATAAACATACAACTCATCTGCTCGATACAACGGCGGCATATTCAAGGAATCTTCAGTGTATATTTTGCCATTGCACATTTTTCGCTTGTATATAGCCTTTGTATGTTAGAACATACAACAAAACATGTACAAGAAAAACTCGATATACATGCAGAGAATATTCTAGGACTCTTGTGCAAGATTCCCCCAATGTACATGCATCCTTTTGAACCCGATATGCGTTTGGAAATGCATACAACTTGGTTTTTTCACCATTTTTGGAAACTGATTGAGATTTTGCAAGCCCACCAACATACACTTGCAATTGCACATACAAAAACTTAACATTTTTCATGAGTGCGACAGGAAAAGGTGGTAAATCATTACATGGGGGCTGGTCAACCTATGAACACTAAAGCACAAGGATGAAACCTAATAACCAGGAACCCACCACAGAAAACCAACATCAGAGTAGGCAGAACAATGCAAAACCCCATGACTCAGAAAATTCATGGCTAGAATGGGAAAATCTGCAAATGTTCAAACCTAAAACCCTAAACATAAATGAGTACTAACATATATAATTTGTTAATTTCATGTGTTTTCTTGTGGCATGACCCTTGATGTGATGATAATCACAATACTCATTCTCATGGAACCATGATGGTTTAGGTTGGTTTTCATCAAAGGGTTGAGTGGGAGGGAAAACAATTGTGTTAGCTTTAACAAGCTTTTGGAAGACAACTTTAATAGACTTACCAAGTGGGGTGTCTTATCTCTTTCTCTTTTATTGTTTGGTTTTCCCCAAGGGGATAGTGATGGGTGAAGATTGTTGTAAGCTTTGAACATTTTTAGAGTCAATGACCCCATTGCCGACTATATTTTCATTTTTTCTAAAGAATTTTAGTTTTTCATGTTGATTTTTATCTTTGGAATAGAGCTTGATTAGTTCTTTAGCAATAAGGGATTTTTTATATGAATTCCCTTTTCAATAATCTCATTAAATATTGTCACACAATGTACTTGCAAATGAAATTCTATTTATGGATTGAGGTTGGTAATGAAAATGTGAACTAGTTGTTTTTCCAAGATGGGCCAAGGGAATTGGCTTGCTAGGCCCCTCAATCACTAGAGGAAAGATAAGAAACTCTCCCCTGATTGTTTCTTAGTGTTGTAAAGGTCCATTATTGTTAGTTCATGTTTAATGTTATAGGAGAAATGTTTTACAAATTTCTCCATGAGGTTAAGAAAGTTGGTCATGGACCCTTTGGGTTGGTGAAGGAATCATTCTAATGCATGACCTCCTAAAATTTAAGAGAAAAGGTGAAGCAAGCACATGTACTCATGCATGAATTCTTGGAAATCTATGTAAAATTCTTTGTTGTGTTCCCTAGGGTCAACCTTACCTTTGTATTTGTCAAATTTTAGAACTTCAAAGTAAGGGGGGGACAAGATTTGTAATATAGAATGATCAAGAGGGTAAGGACATACTGTTGGCAAGAGACACTATATGGCTTCATGAGTGTTGTCATTGATGGCAACAAAGTCTATCCCACACATAGTATGCCTATACCGGAAGTTAGATTGAAGATTGCTTTGCTCCGGTGAACTAGAACAGAGTATACAACAAGGTCTGACAATCAAGTTTGGATCTCTTAGATGGTGTAACTCAGAAAGCTGTAGATTTGGATAAGTCAAGAGGGGTATCATGACTACTAGATTCCAGAGATTTAGCCTCCGATGATAAAGCATGAAAAAGAAATGAGCATCTGAGTGTTGGGTTCTAGACAGGCAGAGCAGACAAAGAAAGAACTAACCTGTAGAGTATCAGACTTCAATCCGGATGAGTAAATGATGTTGATCAAGCAATTTGAGGGATCATACATTGTTAGCTAACATGATTGATGACTTCTAGGTTTATGTTTTTGATACGCATCACAATTCAAGCATGAATTCAGCTGACAGATCAGTAACTTGTAAATATCTTGAGTATTCTTGTTGCTGACTAGGAAGTTGATGAAATCCTTGATGCGGATATAAATAATAGATGGATTCCAGTATGTAGGTGCGATATGTGAAGCAAGGATGAAATAAAGTGCAGGAAAAAAGTAGGGACAAGTGTGAAAGCAGTAGATCAAGTCCGGTATGTGACAGAGCAACAATATTAAAGCAGAGGAAGAATGAAGTGCATCAAATCAGTGTATTGTGCCTAACCAGAACTAAACTCTTGCATTTACAGATGCTTCTCATCAGTTCAAACATCTGATTACCTTATGTAAGTTCTTGTAGGTAGTGTACCTCTTGTGAGCAGTGTGCTCAGGCAGTGAGCCCTAATTAGCAAGTGCCATTTTGTACTTCTTATTCTTTTAACAGAGAATACAATCTTGGGTTAGTCACCCCATGGTTTTTCCCTTAACAGGGTTTTCCACGTAAAAATCCTTGTGTTGTGTGTGTTAATTTTATTTCTATTCTTACATGCTTATATGATTTGATGCTACATTGTTTATTAACATAACAAAAGAAAAGTTAAAGAAATTTTGAGATAACTGATTCACCCCCCCTCTCAGTTATCTGCCTTGTATCCAACACATACCTCCTCAAATTTATAGGACTTACATTATGTCCCATATTGCAACCCCTTAATGGAATCCTTGATGACTTTCTATTCATGATTGAAAGGGGTACCATGAGGTGGGGAAGGAGGAATGTAGTTGTGTTGGTGTTGTGATTGGTGGTTGTGAGGGATAGAGTGGTGTTGAGCATGGTTCAGATTACTAAGAGGGATATGTTTGTGGTTTGAAGTATGACCATAATTGAGGATGGACATGTTAGCATAAGTATAGGTTGGGATGTGACCTTGTTGTTAGTGATAAGCATAGGTTTTGGATTTGTTTTGAGTGTTAATGGTTGATGTAGGTTGGGAAGTTGAAGGTGCATTAGTGGGGTCGATGTGGTGGGAAGACCTTTTTGGGTCCTATTTTGTGTCTTTCCCTCTTCTCACAAGGGCTGATTTAGGTCGACTCTTGGTGTTGAAATCGATGTGATGGGTATGTGTTAGTTGACAGATTTGTCCTTCGAGAATAAATGTAGAAAATGACTCAAGACACCTAAGAAGAAGAACAAATAGTACTAACAGTTGGAGAAGTTGTCGTTGGATTGACAACTTTCCTCTAAATTTTAGAGGTACAGCTCCATCTTAAGATATGCAACAAATAAAAAACATGGGGTGTACTTTTAACCAGAAAATAGAAAAGGTGTACTAACATCTACCCATCACCGTGAAATAGATGTGCATGATTGATTATGGAAAGAAATGAATGTAGGTAAATGATACACAGCCTACTTATCCAACATTCATAAACAAGGATAAATTAATTGAGAGATACAATTATATTCCACATTAACACATGTCAACATAAAAGAAGCAGTATTGAAGACAGATTACTAATTGACATAAGAACAATTACAATCACAGAAGACACTAGGAGACACAAAGTTCTGTAAATAATTCTTCATTTCTTCAATATAACCAAAACTCAAGGTTTTTGTGATGTTTCTATACATGAACAGAGTTAAGAAAAGTATAACTAGGAGTTAAAACAAAATAAACTTGCTCTTCTTCCCCACTGTTCACAGACAGCCACCAGAAAAAGATCCCTCCATTGGAATTCCCCTCTCCTTATATAACTTCCCAAAAAATATAACTATTCAAAAACAGTCCCTTTTGAGTAACTGTAATCAAGAAAGTGACTTCTCAAAATAGAAAATGGTTACATTATACCAAAATTGTAGTAATCATCACTAAATACAAAAAGACTTCAAATATGCAAGACAAGTGGCATTAATCTCCCCCTAATTCTAGTCGCATCTCCATAAAAAGCTGGCGCAGCTCAGTACGCTCTTCTTCTTCTTCCAGGACATCAATTGTCCTAGGGTATTCAGCATAATTGGTTTTCTCCTTCCATGCAATTATGCGCAGCTGAGAGATGATGTCGATCTGCTCCTCCTTAGGCCATTGTAAATCAAGTTGCAGAACAGGAATAGGTTCATCGTCCCAGATTTCATTGTTTGCTGGAAGTCCCATTCTAAAAAATAGCTTGGTTGGCAAGAAAACTGAACACAAAGAGAACCGCCACCTTCACTTAATTACGTCAATAGGTAATGATGTCTTTCAAACTTATTAACATAATGCCACCATCTTAATGAACTTTACTACACTTGTCATTAATGCATCATTAATTTTATATCTCAGGAAACGGGTCTGGAGATTTAAACTTGCATTCCATAGCTTCTAAAAAGACATTCTCATCGCATACCACACGAGCAATCTTATGAGCTAGAAATACCTTGAAAAATAGGTACTGCGAAGATGTAGACTAGTCGGTGGTTGGAGTAGACCCAGAACTTTGAACTTAGAGCAATATTTCACAAGACTTGCAAGTTCCCGACAATGAGGTTCTTCAAACTATTAGAGTAACGTTCAAAAGTTTTGAACTTCCCCGACACAAAGGAGAAGTCAGGAAGTCAGCCATTTCTCAAAACTAAGAACATGAGTCGGGTAAACGAAAGATTTCACGAATTTGAAAACCGCCCGACGACAAAGACTTAGAGAAAAGTTTTCAAGACTTCAAAATTTTTGGGATAGGAAAATGACCGGACTGGGGCAAAGCGATGATTGTATCAGTCCTTAGGCGTGAAAATTTGAAAATTTTTGGATTATAATTTTTGGGGTAACAACAGGCTCTGATTGGGGACGAGGACTGCAAAGGACGAAGCAAGGAACCCAAAACATCAAGCGTGGACTAGTGCATAAATCCATTAGGCAACAGAGTCAAAGAGCATAGGGGACAAAGGAACTAGAGCAATCCAAAAATAGAACACAATAGGAAAAGGAAACAACTACACTACCAGCACAACCAAAAACTCCTAATATATACATGGCAGGAAGATGCTACCTTCGATGGCCCCAGAATTATCATGCAAAACCATTAACCGGCTAGGAGAAGTAGCTGCCTATGCGAAATAATGTCGAATGAATGAGGCGCATGCACACCAGCAACTACCAACTGGCGACTACTATGATCAGATTGATAAAAATGACTTCACATAAAAACTCTCTAGATGTGTCTTGATGCCCATAAAGACATTTTTCATTGTACACTTCTCTGATTTGACGACTCATTTTAGCATTGCCCAGCACATAATCACCAACATTTGCCTGTATGAACTCATGTGTAACATCAGAGGGCACTTGATTTTGTAAGCAAGGAGAAATCAGCCCCCGGATAGGGCAACCCACACAAACATCAGATAAAAACCTTTCATTAGCGCTGCATGTGGAAGTAACTGCATTTTTTAAAAATTTTGGGCCCCAACTTATAGAATCATCCTTGTTTGCAGCAGGAAAGTTAATATCCCAAGCCTGAAAACAACCAGTTGACTCATTGGAAGACCAATCATTAGCCATATGCAAAATTTGAAGTGAGTTAGACTAAAACCCTAAATTGCAAACAATATCTTCACATGATTGAATATTGTCTACAACTGGAACAATCTCTTCTTTCTCTGCAAGATTTGACTCAATGACTTCATGGCTCATTAAATCATCCTCATCTACAACTTGCAGTTTAGACATAATGACCTCTTCTCCGTATAGAAATTCATCCTCAGATGCATTGAGGCACCAATTTGGAATGTACACAACATGAGATTCATCACATCTGTCCATTTGGTCACTTTCAGGAAAGCTATTATGGCTACCTTTAACATCATCTTCCATATTTTGTTTAAAATTTTTGGCATCCAAATTTTCAAAATGAAATGATTCAAATGTAAGATCATTCCTAACCTCTTCTTGCAGCCATACCTCTGTATTATTTGGTCTAGGAAACGTGAAGGCTTCATATTTAGCTTGTGTGCACCTTGGAGGAAGGACCTTCAACACCTCATCTTTATGCTGTGTAGCTTCAGATTGTTCCTCATTGCTGGAAAAAGTAAATGATTCCATTTCTGTAGTAGATAAGGATGACAAAATAGTACTATTTGCACGATCCTCATTACCACTAGCATCACAAAAGACTTGTTCATTTTCTGCACTTCCTTAGGGGCTTTTAGATTCACCATTATTTTCTTCAAAATGGAAATAGAAGGCTCCCATTCTTCTATTCACCTGAGGCTTGATTTCTACATTATTTACCTCTTTTCTACAAAATTGCTTTGAATAAAAAACAAAGAGGTTAAGACATTCAGCAGAAGGATGCCATGTTTTTGGAAAACCTACAGGCTGAAAGCTTTTCTTGTGCATGATAGATTTCTTCACAAGTTTTCTACCCAAATAATTTACCGATGATGTGCTTTCCATAACCCACTTAAAATCAAGTCATCCTCAATCTTTATAGCCTCTTGTGCACTTTCAGTATCATTTACTTTACACTATTTTAATTCAAACTGAACATCTGGATGCAATGCAGAAATAAAAGTACATAGCTGGAGTTGCTTACCCTGTTGAATAGATGCAGGAATTCTTCTAAATAGTCGGTTGAATATATCTATGAACTCTCTGATGGATTCACTATTTCACTTTTGGATGTTGAAATATTGCCTCAGCAAAGCAGCTTCATCAACAAGACTTCTATACCTTGCTAAAAACTTCTTTAAAGAATCCCAATTAGTTATGCACTTCTCTTCTAAATAGCAAAACCAATCCACTGCAAGCCTAGTCAAAGATCCAATAAATAACCTAACAAAAACATCTTCTTCACTTACCCCCAAAATGTCACATGCAACTGTGAATGCTAGAATGTGGTTTTCAGCATCTTGAGAGCCTTTTCCACTGAACTTTGGAAAATGTTTTCTTGATCCTTTAGGAAGAGGTGAAAACTGAGATAAAAAGAGGGGTTCAAAGTGACTTCCCCATGGCTAGGAGGAAACCAATTCCATACTACAAATCTTGAAACTAAATCAACATAGGTCTGTGTTGGAACAAAATTGTTTCTAAGTACATTTCATCAAATAGAGCCGCCAGCCTCCGTCCTTGGGGAGGCACCTTTAGATTTCTAGGAAAACAATAGCACTGATCTTCAATTTTGAATCCCCAGTGGAGTCACCAAAAATCTATTAGTTGACAGATTTGTCCTTCGAGAAAAAATGTAGAAAACGACTCAAGACGCCCAAGAAGAAGAACAAACAATACTAACAGTTGGATAAGTTGTCGTTGGATTGACAACTTTCCTCTAAATTTTAGACGTACAACTCCCTCTTAAGATATGCAATGAATAAAAAACATGGGGTGTGCTTTTAACCAGAAAGCAGAAAAGGTGAACTAACATCTACCCATCACCTTGAAATAGATGTGCGTGACTGATTATGCAAAGAAATGAATGTAGGTAAACGATACACAACCCACTTATCCAATATTCATAAACAAGGATAAATTAATTGAGAGATACAATTATATTCCACCTTAACACATGTCAACATAAAAGAAGCAATATTGAAGACAGATTACTAATTGACATAAGAACAATTACAATCACAGAAGACACTAGGAGACACAAAGTTCTGTAAGTAATTCTTCATTTCTTCAATATAACCAAAACTCAAAGTTTTTGTGATGCTTCTATACATGAACAAAGTTAAGAAAAGTATAACTGGGAGTTAAAACAAAATAAACTTGCTCTTCTTCCCCATTGTTCACAGATAGCCACCAGAAAAAGATCCCTCCATTGGAATTCCCCCTCCTTATATAACTTCCTGAAAAATATAACTATTTAAAAACGGTCCCTTTTGAGTAACTATAATCAAGAAAGTGACTTCTTAAAATAGAAAATGGTTACATTATACCAAAATTGTAGTAATCATCGCTAAATACAAAAAGACTTCATAAATTGTAGGCGTATCTCCATAAAAAGTTGGCGTAGCTCAGCACACTCTTCTTCTTCTTCTAGGACGTCAATTGTCCTACAGTATTCAGCATAACTAGTTTTCTCCTTCCATGCGACTGTGCGCAGCTGAGAGATGATGTTGATCTACTCCTCCTCAGGCCATTGTAAATTAGGTTGCAGAACGGGTATAGGTTCATCATCCCAGATTTCATTGTTTGTTGGAAGTCCCATTCTGAAAAATAGCTTGGTTGGAAAGAAAACTGAACACAGAGATCACTGCCACCTTCACTTAATTATGTCAATAGGTAATGATGTCTTTCAAACTTATTAACGTCGTGCCACCATCTTAATGAACTTAACTACATTTGTCATTAATGCATCATTAATTTTATATCTCAAGAAATGGGTCTGAAGATTTAAACTTGCATTCCGCAGCTTCTAAAAAGACATTCTCATCGCATATCACACGAGCAATCTAATGAGCTGGCAATACCTTGAAAAATGGGCACCACAAAGATGCAGACTAGTCAGCGGTCGGAGTAGACCCAGAACTTTGAACTTAGAGCAAGATTTCACAAGACTTGCAAGTTCCTGACAATGAGGTTCTTCAAACTATTAGAGTAATGTTCAAAAGTTTTGAACTTCCCTGACACAAAGGAGAAGTCAAGAAGTCAGCCATTTCTCGAAACTAAGAACATGAGTCGGGTAAACGAAAGATTTCATGAATTTGAAAACCATCCAACGACAAAGACTTATAGAAACATTTTCAAGACTTCAAAATTTTTGGGACAGGAAAATGACCAAACTGGGGCAAAGCGATGATTATATCAGTCCTTAGGCGCGAAAATTTGAAAATTTTTGGATTATAATTTTCAGGGTAACAGTATGGTCATGGATTTGGTCAAGAATGTGATGGTCAGGAATTAGATCTTCTTCATGGTCATGACCATGGTTGGGAGCTTTAGATTACACTATATTGTCAAGGTTTGAGAGATCATAGTTGGGAGGAAACTTGGCCCCTAATTTGATTTCTTGGTGGAAAACATTGTTTTTGTTCATTTTAATAAACTTGTTTATAATGTTATGTCCTTGTTGGGAATTAAGGAATTGGTCATAATCAAAAGTGTAGTTAGGTTGGCTAGGGGCCTCATCATCAATCACTATGATGAGGATGGGATGGCCCACATAGGGGAGGTGGGCCAAAGGAAGGCTAACAAAAAAGCGGCTCTCTTCATGGAACTCAATTCCCAACCTAGATTGTTTCCTTGTGATAGGAGGCATGCAAACTAGCATTAAGGAAGTGGTTTAGGTTTTGGAAGGTTGATTTTGGTTTGATTTGGATTTTTGGATATGGTTCGCTAAGGATTTTTTGAATGGTGGACCTTAGATTTGGATCAAAGTCTCTAAAAGGAATGCCCTTTGGAAAACTACTAGAATGGTTTCTTGATGATTAGGATTATCTGGATTAGGGATTATTGAACCCCAAGGATTTGAATATTTGGATGAGCAATGTTGGATGGGTTTTGGACAATTTGATTTGGATGATTTGATTTGATTGGGGAGATGAGATGATGGATTCTAAGGATGGATAAAGGATTGGATTCAAGGGTTTGGATTGATTGGCTTGGATCTTTAGATGATTTGTTTTGGAATTTAAGAGTATCATAAGGTTCCAAGGATAAATGTGGGATGGTTGGATTTAGTTTGGATGATTTGTGGATAGGATAATTGATTGAGTTGGATGATGTTAGGGAACATGCACTATTGTATAGTGAAACTTAGCATCCTTAAGATGATTTTGGGATGATTGATTTTTGGAAATTAAGGATGATTAAGGTCCCAATGATGCTTAAGATCCTAGGGATAGATAGATGATGGTTTGATTTTTGGGGTTTAAGGATTATTAAGACCCCAAGGGTAGATTGATGATGATTTGATTATTTGGGTTCCAAGGATGATTAAGGCCCTAAGGATAAATATATGATTTTATTTTCAAAGTGTCCAAGGATGGATTTGAGATGGAGTTGTTTTGGTTTAGGGTGTCCCAAAGGGATGGGTGATTAGGAATTGAAGGGTAATTTTAGGATGGTAGGACTAGGGATCTTGTGATTAGAGTTGTCTTTAGGATGAAGGGGTTTAGGTTTTGGATCAAGATTAGAAGTTGGATATTTGCAAGGTGTAATCGTTTGACTTTAGGTTTAGATGGAATTGTTTGAAATTTGGGAAATGATTTTGTGATATGGAAAGTTTGGGATTTCAAAGGCCTGATGGGTAAGGTCCTTGTCTTCAAACATTTGCTTGTGATTTATGTTTTCTTCAAAGTAATGTTGTGGTTTTGGAGGATTTAGTTTAGTTTTAAGGTTTACAAACAAGGATGGGTCTTTCATAATTGCAAGTAAAGTAGACACACCAACAACCTAAATTAGTGAAAAGGCCCACCATTAATGCCTTGTCTAGTTATGGAATGTATGGACCATGGTGAGGCAATAACTATTTTTGATCACTCAAGATCACACAATTGTACAAGAGGAAAGCATAAATAGCCTACAAACCTAGTTATAAGGGCATGGGGTGAGTAACTTATTGGTGCTAACTACTAACTATATGGATGAAAGCTCCTATCTAGACTTTATGATCTGCTAGGGGATATCCTCTGAATACCTAAAGGTATGTGAGGTCTAAGTCCATGAACAAGAGCCCATCTACAAGCATGTGTTCAGGGACAAGTATAAGTCCACTTCACCTTGTCTCCTTATAAAAAGGGGTGACATGACTAAGCCAAATGTGATGGTCCTCCTTTAAGGTACAAATTTTGCTCTCCCTCCTTTCTATACCCTATTGGAACATGTGGTTTGGGTCATCCCCTAAGGTGATGAAATCCTTAGGCAAACCCACTAAAGGGAAAGAATTCCAAGTTCTTTTGATTCCCAAGATCACCTTGCCATGCAAGGGAAGAGCATACACAACTTGGATTCTTAGAATAAATAAAAGTGATCCAAGAGGTGTTTTTGATCTCTAATATCACCTTTCGATGCGAGGGGAGGATAGACACACTCTCTAGGTTCACACAAGCACACCAAACAAGATTAATTAATCTTAGAAATCCAAATTTGTGGTGTGAAAATCAATGTATTCAAAGGGTGTTTTTGGTCCCCAAGATCACCTTTCAATGTGAGGGAAGAACATACACACACCTTAAAACACACAAGTAAGGTTGTAATGATAATTATTCTTCAATTGAACCTGCAACACACTTGTTAGTAGTTTGAAAAAATGAGTCTTCGACATGTAAAAATCACTACAATCAAAGTGTTAGTGGCACTAGTTAAAAGAAAAATATACAAATTTGTGATTCAAATTGCTATATCTAGTGTTCATGGTGAGATGAAGATAATTTTCCTAGTCCATGATGAAGAGAGTAGAAGCAACTCTCTAATGCCTATAAGAATGCAAAAAAAGCTACCCCTAGTGAAAATTATAGTAGGTTGAGCAAAAGGGCCTAGTTAGGGAATTAAAAGAAAATGACTAGTTAAGTACAAATTAAACTATAGAAACTAAGAAAATAAAAGCTAAACTATTTTAAAGAGGAAAATGAAACTAGACTTAATGAAAAATAACTAATTGAGATAAACTAACTATTTAAAATTAAATTTAAACTATATATTAAAAAAGTAAACTATTTACCCATGTTAAGATGGGTAGGCAAGAATCATAGTGTGCTCACCATCATAGGTGGTTTGAGTTCTGTAGGTGTCCTTATGCACCCCTATTTTTAGGGCATGCACTTTATCATTTATTTGTTTTATTTTATTATATGGTACGGCTCCCTCAATGCCCATTCACTAATAAAAAAAAGTAAACTATTTAAATTAACAAAAAATAAACTATACTAACCCTAGGACTTCCAGTGCGTGGTGCATCATGAGAGATGAAGAAGGTAGGTTGGTATGGGCACTATCTAAGAGGCTTCCCTCTGGGACAAAAAATGAGGATGAGTTTCAGGCCCTCTTGGCCAAACTTAGAATGTACAAAGCAAAGCACCTAGACAACCTAGACATCGAAGGGGACTCCCTCATATGTATAAGCATTATATCACAACACAACACTTCCACTTGGAAGCTTAGAAATATTGTAGAGGAAATATGGGAAATTATGGACACTATGGACAACTATAACATTTTCATTGCTACTGAGAAGCCAGCTCGACAACAAACTCATTGGAAAACTTAGCATGCATATAGAGAGCAGAGGAAGTTATTGATTGCACTATGCTACCATGGGGTATGCTACTAGAATAATAAAAGTTTACACACACTCCCACTACAACATATCTTACGGCATGGATTACCAACGGCACACTAGGATGAGCATCTAGTTGCTCCTCCACGAGAAAAAATTACTTATTCACCGTCGGACTCTCTTACTCATTACATCTGCTTTTGTTTCCAAATTTTATATTGGCACAACAATGGTGTATGCGGAGGTGGATGGGTATGAATTTCCTTGCAACACAAACGATGTTCAACTTTAGATGTGGAGAGTGTTCCTAATACAAAATGATGAGATTTTGAGGGCGCTGTGACAAGTCATCAACCCAAGAGTGCCACCAAAGACTCACATCCATGACCAGGTGCTACTGGGTTGCTTCATCACCTAATTCAATTTGGCACATGAACATAAGGGATTAACAAAGATTGCCATGAAAAAGATTGTGATCTCGCACCTACAGGTGGTTGCAACAAAGGCGGTCTTCGCTTTCAACAAGTAGCCAAGGAATAGGAGCTGGGGTGGCATATTTGATATTGCTATGATTTTACAGAAGGAGGACCTAAAACATGCCATAACCCTTTTTAGGGATGGTCTAATAAGGGACAACATGGCAAATTTCTTATTCTATGTTATCCACATGGTTCCTCCTTTATCTCAGAAGCAAGTAGGAAGGGTTGGGAATATGCTATACGGGTAAGATTTATCCTACACAAACTTCCCAAGTAATGTAACATCTTGGCTATGTAATCCCCCCTTTTGTGGTTCTAATATGATGGGAGATGCTCCTTAGCAACATTTTACGTACATTAAAAAAATTATACTAAAAAATAACTATTAAAAATAAAAATTAGATTACTAAATCACTACAACAAATCCATGTGATTAGGTCTGTTTTTTGCTTCCACCCACTGTTTAATGTATTTTTCTCCAATTTTTTGAAAAAATCAGTGCTATTTATCAGGATGGCACTATTTTTAGCATTTTTTGTGCTGATCAGAACAAGTAGGCGCTAAATTAGGTGAAAATTAGCGCCCAAATTTGCACCTAGTGTAGCGCCTAGTTTAGCACCGTACCTCTAAGCCTCTATGGATTGTTTGAGATGTTTCAGTTGGAATGTCAGAGGTTTGGAATCCTTTGAGAGGAAATATGCAGTTAGATATTTTTGTACCACTCTATGACTTTTAAATGACACAGTTCAATGCTATTCCACCCATGTAAAGGAGTTGTATACCATCATGCAAGCCATCAAGAAATGATCTCACTACATCTTGGGAAAGGAGGTCCAATCATCCACTTTGATCACAAGCCACTCTAATTCTTGCAAACTCAAAACAAATTGGAAAATGTGTACCACATGAAATGAATGACATGTCTACAACAATTCCATCTAGTTATCAATCACGAGAAGGGAAAAGACAAAAGGGTATTTGACTACCTAAGCTAATAGCTAGTTCATGCACTCACCACAATGTTGGACTCATGTGGTCACAACTTCTTTGACCGAGAACCTCTCTACCCACCAGACTTGGACTTTGCATAGATATACACCAAGCTCTTACAAGGAAAATAGGTTGGTGAATTTTACATGTCTAACAAGCTTCTCTACAAGCTCAAGTATCTCTATGTTTTAGACACCACACCACACTAGAGACTCATCTAGGAAGTATACTATGCCAAAATAACTCAACCCTTCAACATTACTAAAACACTAGCAATACTTGAACAACACTTCTAGTGGCCTCACATATGTGCAAACATTGAGAACCACATCAAGTCTCTCATTCTTTATAGCATTGCAAAATATTGCAAATAGGAAGCTTGGACTCTACACCCCTCTCTTAGTTTTGACACCACCTTGGGAATCATTAACATGGATTTATTAAGAAGACTACCTATGACAAAGCACTAGTGTAACTCCATGTTTCTTGTGGTAGATGAATTCTCCAAGATGACCATCATGATTGCTTGCAAGAAAAGTCTTACCATGCCAAATATTGTGCCACTTTTATTCACCCATGTTTGGGTCCATTTTAGTTTACCCACATCCATTATCTTTTACTATGACCATCATTTTGTTAGTTACTTTTGGTAAATTTTGTGGACAATTTTAGATATGCAACTAAATCAATTTATATATTTCCACATATAGATAGATGGATAAATAGAAGTGGTCAACTGCATTGTTGTGCATCTAATGTGCATCTATAATAGTGCACACCTACACACTTGAGATCACAACATCCTTTGCATTTAACATTCCTACAAAAATGCTCTACGCAACTCTATGAGGCATAGTCCTTTCTAGACATGTCTTGGGTTCCAATAGGAAGCATCCCTTGACATATCCTATTGCACACCATCCACATTAGAGTCATGTACATAGGAATAGGAAATCAACAAGGCATAAAAGTTTATGCAGCACATCCAACATGTGTTCCAATGTGGACTAGCTTCAAGGATCTAGACAGTGTGGCTATACACATTGCTACACATGTTGGTGTCTAGTTAGACACATGGAACATCAACAACCACATGTTATGCTTCCATACACGTGTGCCACCTAATGACATTTGTACTGCAAAACATGATCATATAATTGGCACTGTATGCGTCTGACACATGGTGATGTCCACGCCACATGCCACAATGATCTAGTTGGCACCATACAAGTTTGACATTTGTTCTCATCCCATCCACATTAGAAATGCACCATACATGTTGGATACTTGTCAACATCTACATGGAGCATAACTGATGGTATTCTTGAACAAATGCCTACTTTGTACATTTTGTAGAGTAAAAGAGGTATAACAAATTTTCATCTTACCTCTCTATATATTTCCTTTGTTCATTTTGAATAGAAGTGACATATATGTTATAACCCTTCTATATTTGAATGTGTTTTGGTTTACATATCTATTTTCCTTTATGTATTCTATGATCTTATTACATTAATAGATAATATAGGATTGTCCCTCAGTTCACCTTGGGAATTAGATTAAATAACATCTGAAGTTGACTGTAAATTAACAACATGGTGAGCATTTTGTTGATTTTCTTGCTTATTTTCACCCCTTTGAAAACTAAATTTTCCTATTGAAATTTTGAAGGATGAGATCCATATTTAAGTGCATTAGACTTAAGAAGTTTCAATTCAATGTTTCTTACATTTGCACACAAATCCATGGAAGAATAATAGTTGTTTAGGTACATTGTCTCTTGGATAGTAGGTACATTGTCCCTATGTCCCTGGCCATGTGCCTCACTCTCTATCTCCCTATCTCTCTCCTTAGTCTCCTCTATATCTCCCTATCATTCATCTCTCTCTATAAACCCTAAACCTAAAACCTCTAAACTTGAACCCCTAACCACTAAACTATAAACCCTAAACCCTAAATAATGCCCCTAAATTATAACCCCTAACCCCTAAACCTAAGAAACCCTAAACCCAAGTAACCCTAAACCTCTATCTCCCTATCTCTCCCCTATCTCCCTATCACCTTTGTCCCTCTACCTCTCAATCTATCTCCCTATGTCTCTGGCCATGTCCCTCACTCTCTAATTTAGGCGCTAATTTGCGCCTAATTTAGCACCTACTTGTTCTGATCGACGCAAAAAATGCCAAAAGTAGTGCCATCTTGATAAATAGCACTGACCTGAAACCTGAAAATACCATTGTTGCATCATTAACCCTAAAATTCCTTACCTCCATCATAAAATATTTGATCAAAATTATTACACTTTCAAGGTTATAAACAATATCGACGAGATAATACTACATCAAGGAGACTCAACATCCAGTCTCTTTGATGACCCGAAGGCATTAAAGATAAAAAGTAAAGTTATACAAAATCAAAGAAATAAAAGAAATCAAAGAGACAAGGGATATCGGCAAGAGTCACTCATCAGTCTTATCGATACCCCGAACATCGAACGGACAAGGCATTTCAACGTGACACCAAAATGTGTCACACCGATTAAACAATATCATTGAAAATGTTCACAAAGGGAGTTCAGGATGTCGAGGTGATAAGGTTTGGAGTCTCATCAATATAAGGAATCTCGCCGATAAATGAACAATGTAAGAGGTATTTCAGAATGACTCTACTATATCGAAGAGAAGGTCTTTCTAGTCTCTTCAAAAAGGCGATGAAATAAAAACATTAGAAGGTTAACTCCATGTTCAAAGAGACTTATGTTATCGAGGAGACACCATCTGGGGTCACACCAAAATCTTGAACAAGCATAAAACTGAAATAAATGATTTCTCAAAGCATATCACCCTGAAATAAAGTTACGAGACATGATAGCGGCGATCTAACATCCTTTATTTGAAAAATTAAATTCCCTTCAATGATATGAGATACACAAGTGAGACGCCATTAATTGCACAGAGTTAAGTTGAATGAATGTGAATTTTGAAGGGCATTGCAAGGAGCGATCGCAGGGATCAATTGGACAATAATTCATAACCAGAGCAATTTTCCAAGTAAGTACTTCTGACCGACTCGCATATATTAGCATGCATTCATAATTTATAGAACATGGAGGAAGTAATGTAAAACCCTAAGAGTAAGAGGCAAAAAATGGGAGGTAGGCATTTAAACCAGGATTTACTAGATCAGTGCCTCGAGTCGAGACAGAAGTCCAGAAGAAATGCCCAACTAAACCCACATGCCAAAAAGTTAGAAGATTTATACAAAAAAATAGGGGACATATAGACACTGGTTAGAGGGTATGATCTTTTTATCTTCCATTATAAGAAGATGTACAGATGCAAACCCGTTTCAAATCAGTAGTGGCTAAATTTGGGTAAATTAATAGTCCCAAATGTGTTCATGAATGTCCAGTTGCTAAGACTCCTTGCAGAAAAATACAACCCTAAGACTTGCTATATTTAATTTGATGACAGGACTTCTTTCTTTCCCATTACTAGAAATTATATTGCCACAGTGTTTCAATTGGACACGAGTTTAGATAAAAATTCAGGATCAAGGACTTGTTGGTTGAATACCATAATATGAGTAACAATTACAAGAGATGGAAACTACCCCTGCATAGGCCTCGCGATGAAAACAATAAACTTAGGGTATTTTCTGGAGTTGAGGATCCACCATATTCAGTTGAAATTTTTGAGGATTACTTCAAAAACACATGCTACTTTGTCTGCTAAGTGTTGGGTATAGAAGCCTCCATGTTCATGGAAATTACACCCATGGTTCTATCTGTAGACATATAGAATCATGATGCACGATACTTCGATTATGCTGAGTACCTAGCACATAACTTGCAAAATGATCTGATATCTCTAAAGAATGGAGGAAGTAAATTCAGACATTATTCTATGTTTATGCATATGGTGTTATATGAAGGACAAAGTATGTGCTTGTGGGATAAGAATCTTAGGGTAAGAGATTTAGACAACAATGGTGATATAAAACCCATGCAAATGTGGACTATTATCTGGGATAGCAGATGTGACAAATCACATTATTTATATTTTGAGGAGTTTTTTGTGAAACCTATATGCCAACGGTTCGGTTGTCCTTGCAATTACAATTTTTCACTAGAAATACAGAAGTTTTTGAGGCAAAAATATAAACATGAGGAGGGAAAGTTTAGCCATATTTGGGGCAATTGGTATGTTTTCAGCGACTGCACCATGATAAGAGTGTTTGGATATGAAGGACCACCCTTCCTGCTACCAAAAACTTGCCCAGATAGGGTTGCATATTTAGAAATTATCAGGCAATTGGCTTCTTCAGATTTCATGCACCTTAAGAACCACAACAAACAGTCATTTATCCTTGGAACTCTATGCTTTGGATATTTCACCATTCTTTCTGATAAAGGTTATCAATTGATTGACAAGAAACTAGAGCAATTCATATTACCTCTTGGAAATGCAAGAGAAAATTTTGATCCTGAACACTTTATCAACGGTGTAAAAACAAAACAAAAGTTAAAAGGATATCATCATGTCATGTTCGTTGATGAGGATTTAATCAGAAATTGTGATGAAAACACAACAGTAGAAAGGAGGAGTTTGTACCATAAAACTATGTTAGCAGAGGCTTGGAGGATAGCTGAAAACCCCACTTACACCAGAGCCTTTCAGGATATTGATGATCCTATTGAAAGGTTGGATACTATGATTACACATACATCAGAATTGATAATAAATGTCCCCCTATGTATTTGATAGAAAAGGAAGACAACTTAAGGAAGCATAGGTTGAGTATGAGATTACCCTAGGTCACTTGTCACCTCAGCCCACTCCAGACATAAGTTTCTCTGCAGATACTAACATTGCAAAAGGAGAAGAAAAATCTAAGGAAGGAGTACAAAACTATGACCCAACCATCGAGGGGTATGAACCTACTGAAGACAGGGAAGTTGTCACTATGTAAGCACCAGATGACTTAACAGGAGACATAAGACACCTAGCCAACAGCAAATTCATTTCAGATGATGATTTCATTAAAAGACCTAAGTTTAAAGCCTTTTTGTATGAATACAAGGGCAAGCAGGCAAGGGAGAGAATGAAAGATATCACTCCTGAAATACAGGATGAGGTGCTATTGGAGCTTCAGAAGGAAATTGACAAAGAAATGGAGATAATGATTCCAGAAAGGGGGAGGACACTGTTACAAGAAGCAGGTGTAATTTTGATTCTTGGATGGGATATGGCCTCGGCCATTATATTTGATACTTTCAATAGAAATCAAGACAAGAAGATAAAACTCAACATAGAAGCCTTGGATGATATCAGAAGAGGATCAGGGTACGACCCTGACAGAAGAGCATTGCTTATATGGGCATTGTATCCTCCTAATAAAAGACCACATATCATTGATGATCCAAATAAGGCATTCGGTCACCTTTTGATACAAAGGATTGAGGATACTGATCCTATAGAAACTGTTGATTTAAATATTAATGTTGCAAGGTTTACCAAGGCACAAATTGAAAAATTGATTAAGGATAATGATATATACAAGAAAGAGAATGCCATGTTAAGACAGGAGATTGCTACTCACAGAGACAAATTGCCTTCATCTAGCAGCTATTCACCATATCTTGAAGTTGATCAAAGCGTTATGGAAGCCAAAGCAGATGCTAATTGTATACACCTAAAAATGGCAAAGACAAATTAAATAAATATTTATTATTTATTTAATTCCCATTCTTCTATCATTTAATAAATTCATCAATTTATCTATTTGATTCACGTTCATCAATAATAGTCCAAATATTAAATAAATATCAATTTATTTAATCAAATCAATTAAACCTATTCTTCTAATGTCATCCCTTAATTAAATAATAATCAAATTATTTGATCACAAATCATCCTATTCCAAAGTCTTTATTCATAATTCCACATCACTAATCCACCTCACACATCCAGCTCACCTTGTTGCACATGTAATTAAATATTTTAATATTTAATTAATATATTTTCCCTCACCCACATGTCCTATTATCTCTCTAACTATCCCTATTCCAAAGGGCATGGTCTCTCCATGTCACCATGGTCAAAGGGTGCTTTGAGACACTTATCCCATGAATCCCTATATTCTTTCTAACCATCCTATAATCATGGTCTCCTTGTTTGACCTTCTCTCTTTGGTCATGGTGAGCCTTGTGACATGTGGACTCATGTCACACCTTTCTCTCCTCCATGTCAAGATGAGAGGAACATCTTCCCTCTTTCTCTCCCTCATCTCAACCAACTCAATCCTCACCATACACCTCTCAGGACTTCTCCACTGTTAAGATCTTGACACATGGATTTGCCCCCTCCTTGGCCTATAAAAGGAAGCTCATTCCCTCATTCTATCATCCACAAGCTATAGCAAACTTACTCTGCCAGAATTATACCAGCGTGCCTTTGGAAAAGCATCCATAGTGCTCATTGCATTATCTCCATTATCTTCATATCCACACAATCATGTCTTCAATCATCCATCTCTCATCTTCATAAGAGTTGCATTGTAGGTAATCTCCATTGCATTATCCAACTACTGCCATTCAAGTATTGTCATCTTCAACAGCAAGGAAGTGCACACTTCTAAGAGCTCTATTCATCTATAATATCAGTACAAGATAGGCAACAATGGAAGCTTCGAGGTAAATCAGTCTTCAAGGTAATATATCTTTGTTTATTTAATTTGCATCATATTTCATTAAATTATTGGATTACTAGTAGTTTAATACAATTGACAATATTTCCTCTAACATTTTTGGCACCCACCATGGGGCCTTGCCCCATTTTTAACTTGCATCTGAGTGTTTTGTGAAGGTTCTGTCACGACAAGTCATTCTTGTGCGTACAACTTCCAATTCTACACATTCAACATTTCCTGCTCTGCTTATAACTTTATATGCATCCAACCTGTATTGTTGCACATCTGATGCATTGTGTTGCACTTTTGATCTTCCCGCGCTATACAACATAGTCTTGCACATATGATTCTTATTGTTGTGCATTTTCAAATCTGCGCATATACATCGCAATGTTGTGCATATGACCTGTAGTCCTGCCCATTTGATTTGTCACAGAGAGTTGTAATATTTTTATAATATTTTCCATATTAACTCTCATTTACAGATATTAGGAGCTGGACTTAGTCATTTTAGATGCATTATTAAGCCACCTAGAACTAAGTAGGAGAGGGTAACTTAATATGTTCATGAAAATCATCACGTAGACATAACTAGGAGGAAAGTAAATCATTTTGTTGCATCACAACTTGCATCTAGTCCCAACCTAGGGGTTAAAACTGAACAATTTCTTTATGTTTTTACTATCTTGCACTACAATCTATCACATAGCTTAATAGGGGAAAGTAACACTTGTTTATTTCTTCAAACAACAATCTACACCTAGACTTGTTAGAGGGTTAAAATTAACAAAATATTTTTCAAGTTATTGCTATCTTGTTAAGAACTTTTGTTAGTTATTTTTCTTTTAACTAGGAGGATAAAAAACCTCTATTTTGAAAATGATAATAGGTTTATGCTCTCCCCTTAACAAGGTGACCAAAATGCCAAACTTATCATTTTATCTTTGTCACCTTTAAGAGAGGCCTACCCTTGGGAACACGTTTCTTCCAAGTGGGATGACCTTGAGTGATAACAAGCTAAAGCCAAGCCACCTCCAAGTCACTTAAAATAAATTGTGTTTGTGATGAAAGTTGCAAACAATGGGTGCTGTTGTGTTACACCGAAAAATGTTTCCCCCAAAACCCTATGGAGTGTAACCTCTACAGACTGGAAAGCCTCCTTATCAGAGTGAATTGCCGCATGTGTAACCACCCGAACGGATGCCTTGACTAAAATCCATTTGTTCTAGTAAGCCAAAATCCCCTATTTGTTGATGTAGGAGGTCAGACCTCTAAAGCCGTCCAACATCATACACTCATCTAGTGTGGAGATAGAAAGTTCAACTCTTCGGAGGAACTGTACTTGATATGCGTGAGAAGTGAGCACCGTGGAGGGGAGCCGGTGCTATCAAGTTACTATCTGTCACACCTTTATGCAAGTGGATGGAGTAAAATACAAGTTGGAACTCATCAAATATTGTCTTTTCCATCCCTAGGATTGTAATTGTTTGTTTTTAATTTTGTCAAGTAATCATGGAAACCTTTTGTTCTCTATGTTTTCTAGCAATAACTTGTACCAAGATTAGCATTGCAAGCCTTAGATTAACTTAGGAAAACATTCCAAACAAATCAAACTATCAAATTGAAGCAGAAAACCAAGTACCTGTAGTTCTTCACATTTAAACCATTCTGCTGCGCATATAACAAGTTTTGTTGCACATTTGATCCTCCTGCACTTTTAACCCATTATGCTGCACATTTGAACCATTTTGTTGCGTATATAATATTTTTGCACATTTGACACACAGAATAGCGCATATGTTTTGTGCATTCAAAAATTAGAGCATTTCAACCAGATCTATGCATTTGACCCACATAGCTACGCATTTGACCCTTTATCATGCGCTTTTGAAGTTGTGCATTCAAAATAGAGACATATCCCATACATTGTGAGGAAAAAACATTACCAGTTTAGAGTACCCTTTTTGCTACAGTTTAAACCTAAAAATCAATTGTACCTTGCAAACACCTTTTTGGTATCATTTTCACAAACATCTTCTTTTCACATCATTACCTTGCTATCAAAACACCTCAAATCAAACTACAACTTGCTTCTAGGACCTAGTTGATACTCTACCAATCCAAACAAGAGCTAGTTAGTTTTTATAACAGGATTTCAAAATCATCCTTTCCAACAACAATTATACTAGTATAACCTTGACAAGAGAGTAGTCTTCATCAAATAGTGGTATCAATCTATTCCTATTTAGATTGCCCCTTGTATCGACACTTCGATAGCTATTAAGCATTATAGCTCAAGAATTACCTTGTTTGACGCAAACATAGAATCAACAAAAACCTTAGCAAAATCTATTCCAATCAACTCGCCTTCTACCATATCACACCACCCATCACAATCAAATTCAACAAATCTCACAATCCAATTTTATCCCATCCCAAAAATCTTGCATGGTGCAAACTAGATCTCAATCAAAACAAGAGCAAAACATGGAGAACCTCAACAATAACATACCTGATCTAGATGATGAGGAAGTCACTCAAGAGGAAACCCTCCAACACCTCCAAGATCCTAAGTTCCAAAGGATAGTGGATAGAGTTGTTGCTACAGATCCCCAAAAGTATTTTTGCATGCTTGCTCAACAAGGAGAAAAGCTGCCCGCAGACTTTGATATCTCTAATCTACGGGAGAATAATGCCTCAAATGAAGCTAAGTCATTGAAAGATGGCTGCAAAACTGATAAAGAGGCTCCAAAAATAGAAAAGGCTAAGGATACACTCAATCCCTTGGATTCCTTGACAACCCAAATCCAAGCCTTATAATAGCAATTGGTAGATATCCAAAGTGGAACAACAAAAAAACATTATTCCCTTGAAGATATCTCACCTTATCCATTTGACAAATCCTTGCCCATGATACTTTTTCCTATAAGATTTGTAGTACCAAAATTTGACAAGTATAGAGGAAAAGGAGATCCTAGAGATCATATCAGGGAATTCAATGCCGCTTGTCTTGAAGTCGCTCACAATGAAACTTATCTAATGTGATTATTCCCTAGAAGTCTAGGAAGACAAGCTATGGAGTGGTTTTCACATCTACCTCCTGGCATCCGTACCTTTGATGAATTAGTGGACAAATTCATCACACATTTCTCTTATAACATAGAACATGAAATCTCCATGCTAGACAATTGCAATAACAAACAAAAGGGAGAAGAATCATTTAGATCTTTCCTACAAAGGTGGAGACAACTTGCAAGCAAGTGTCCCTTGTTGCAAGTATGGGCCTAACTAGTGTTGTCATTGATGTCAACATACTCTTGTTGCATTAATGATAAGAATTGGATGAGTTGTGTGCTGAGGATATTGAGAAAATTAGTCTCAATCAGGAACAGTGAAGATCAGTGATGATAGTAAGGTAAAAGTCCAAGATAGGATGAGTATTAAAGGATGTGGTTTAAAGGTTTTGTAGATATGTGTCTTAAGGTTGTCCCATAGAGATTTCAAAGGTCTGCATGAAGATCTGAAGAAGTTGTGGCCGCTCAAGTAAAATCGGTTCCGGCAGATGTTCAGTGGTGACAGAGTATTACAGATAGGTCCGGTGAGATCCATAATTGCATTGTCCTATTCTGTGAATTTAAGGAAGTGTTTTTGGAGTGTCAAATAGATTGGTTTGTGGTTTGAAGGTCCACAAGCATCTATTCCTTTGTGACAGTAATGACAGACTGTGTTCTTGAGGTTCCGGATAAAGGGGAGATGGATTTCAGTAAACAGATGAAGTGTGGATGATCTTGGTGATTTAGGAAAGCTTGTGGAGGTCTTTGGATCGTGTCCAGTTTGAGTTGGTGATCCGCATTGGAGTTGGAGCTCACAATTGAAGATTATCTTTCGGATGATAGTGTTCTTCTAGAGATTGGCTGACCGGATCAATTACGCATCCTGCAGATGTTCTTGTTGATGATTGCTGACTTAGATGATCATTCCTAAGTTGATGTCTTGTATAAATAAGGGATTGCGAATTCATTTCAAACTTGTCCTTGTGGTGATGAGAGTGTGGTAGCAGGGAGGAGAGCGAAAGGCATAGCAGAAGTATTGAGCCTCAATGGAACTGATTCAAGCATGAGGAAGATGCTATTTTCCAGTTCAAGTATGTGATACTTATTCTTTTGTAGACAGTGTGTCTCTTGTAGGCAGTGGGCCTCTTGTGAGCAGTGTGCTCAGGAAGTGAGCCCTAATTGGCATGTGCCATTTTATTCTTTCTATTCTTCTAACAGAGAATACAATCTTGGGTTAATCACCCCGTGGTTTTTCCCTTAACCAGGTTTTCCGTGTCAAAATCTTGGTGTCTTATGTGTTGATGCATTTCTGCTTTTGATTTAAGTGCTTTATGTTTCATAATTAATATGCTGCTAATCACTAAGAGGATTTAAGTGTGTAATTGAGAGAAAGTTTTGGACAACTGATTCACCCCCCCTCTCAGTTGTGTGCCCTAAGTCTAACAATTGGTATCAGAGCCAAGTTCCTCTAAAAGGAGCTTAACCGCTTGAGGAGATCCAGGATGTCGTCTTACAAGAAGGATAGTCTGAAGTTTGATGGAACCAATTTTAATCTCTGGAAAGGTCACATGAAGTGTCACTTGCAATGTATGGGAATGGCGTACTGGACCATGGCTACAACACAGTATGTACATCCACAGGGTGGTCCAAAAACCCAAAATAAAATCACAGATGTTGAAAACAATTTGTCGACTATAGAGGCTCTTCTAAGCGCATTATCTGATTCAGAGCTCTCAAATGTTATTGACCTACCAACTGCTTTTGAGATTTGGCAAAAATTGGAACTTTTGCATGAAGGAGATAAGTATGTTATATGTGCAAGGTTACAGAGTCTGAAAGGAAAATTTGAAAATCTGAAGATGAGAAATGATGAAAATATTACTACTTTTATGCCAAGAGTAAATGAGATTGTTTGTGGAATTAGAAATGTTGGTGGAGTCCTAGATGAAAATGAAATTGTTGGCAAAATTCTCAGATCCCTACCTGCTTCTTACAAAATCAAGGTTGCTGCCATTGAAGAATTCAGAGCCCATAGAACTATCACAAGAGATCAATTGGCTGGAAAATTGGCTGCATTTGAAATGACAGAGTTTGGAGATGACTCCCCCAAGACTGAATCTGCATTCAAAGCCAGTGCCTCTGTCAAAGGTAAACAAAGGTTTGATCTAGGAGAGAATTCATCAAGGAAGCTGTCATGGTATGAAAAAGCAAGAAAAGATCTGGAAGAAGAAGTAGAAACTTCTCAACTTGAAGCCCTTATTGCAAAGAGGCTGCCAAGAGGATCCAGTAAGTATGAAGGAAAATTACCTTTTAAGTGTTTTAACTGCAATAAGATTGGTCATTTTGCCTCAAGGTGTCCAGAAAGGTTTTCAAGGCAATATCCTAACAAGCCAAGGTTCCAAAAGAACTATTATTATGTACATGAAGATGATGATAATGAAGGAGTAATAGATGATGAATCAGAGATAGGAAACAAATCCAGAAATGAATGGGTGTTCATTGCCTTCAAGGAAGAAGATCCAATGCCCTCTGTATCTATCAATCATAAGACTGTGGAAAGAGCTCTGGCTTCCCAAGTTGAAGAAAAGGATGATTGGGTCATTGACAGTGGTTGCTCTCACCATATGACAAGTGACAAAAATAAGTTCATAGATTTGGAAAGGTATGAAAGAGGAGTGGTAAAGTTTGGTGATAATTCTGTTGGTAGAATCAGAGGTAGAGGAACTATTTCTCTTGATGGAAGGAACAAAACGGGTAATGTATTGTATGTTGAAGGTTTGAAGCACAATCTTCTCAGTGTTGGACAGTTGGTGGACAAAGGCTATGATCTCCGGTTCAAGAATGGAAAATGCAAGATCCTTGAAAGTTCTGGAACAGAGATTGCATCTAGTACTCAAACTAAAGGTAATATCTTTCACTTGGTTGGTACTGGTAAAAGTTGCTTATTTGTTCAAATTGATCAAAGTTGGTTGTGGCATAGGAGGAAGTGTCATGTGAATTTTGATAATATCATCCAGATAAGCAATACTCAAGATGTAAGAGATCTTCCAAAATTGGTGAAACCTTCTAACAGCTTGTGCAAAGAATGTCAGTTGGGTAAGCTGAGCAAAGTCACATTCAAAAGTAAGGAACTATCTTCTATCAGAATATTAGACTTAGTTCATACTGATCTCTGTGGTCCGGCAAGAATCAGGAGTATTCAAGGTGATAGATACTTCATGTTACTAATTGATGACTATTCCTGGATGATGTGGGTAACCTTTCTTAAAGAGAAATCAGAAGCTCTTGAGAAATTAAAAATATTCAAGGCTATGGTAGAGAATGAAACCGGATTAAAATTGAAGTGTCTGAGGTCTGATAGAGGTGGAGAATTCACATCCGGTGAGTTCATAGAGTTCTATGAGAAACATGGAATCAAGAGATAGTTGTTTGCTCCTAGGACCCCACAGCAGAATGGAGTAGTTGAGAGAAAGAACCAGACCATCCAGGAAGCATCCAGGACAATGATGATGGAAGCAAATGTTCCTCAGATCTATTGGAGAGAAGCTGTCAGCACTGCAGTCTATACTCTCAATCGAGTTCAAATCAGAAATAATACCGGTAAGACTCCTTATGAACTTTGGTTTGGCATCACTCCTACTGTGAGGTATTTTAGAGTCTTTGGTAGAAAATGTTACATCAAAAGAGATGAAGATCTAGGAAAGTTTGATGCTAGAAGTGATGAAGGAATATTCTTGGGTTACTCTACTCAAAGCAAAGCATACCAGTGTTATAACAAGAGACTAAGAAAGATGATAGAAAGTACAAATGTGAAGGTTGATGAAGGAATTGAAAAACCCTCAAGATTCTATGAATATGATGAAGATGATCAGAATGGTGTTCTGACTCAAGGAGCCCAAGCCTCTTCTGAGATTCAGATCCAGATTGATCCGGTAAATCAGGAAGAAGAGATAAGCTTGAATGAGCCTAATCAAGAAGCAGAAATGCAAGTAACTCCCAAAGTGCCTAGGTATGTAAGACTGAATCACTCTGAAGATCAGATCATAGGTGATAAAAGCAAAGGTGTACAAACAAGAAGGAAAATTGCTCAAAACTCAGATGAGTATTGTCTTATTTCAAAAATTGAAACTAAGATAGTGAATGAAGCTTGCAATGATGAAAATTGGACTAAAGCAATGCAGGAAGAGTTGATGCAAATTGAGAAAAATCACACCTGGGATCTTGTTCCCATACCTAGAAACAAAAATGTGATTGGAACCAAATGGGTCTTCTAGAACAAACTAAATGAAGTTGGTGAAGTAATCAGAAATAAAGCCAGATTGGTCTGCAAGGGTTACTCTCAAATAGAAGGAGTTGATTTTGAAGAAACTTTTGCTCCGGTGGCAAGAATTGAAGTAGTCAAATTATTTTTTACTTTTGCTACTTTCAAGGATTTCAAGGTATATCAGATGGATGTCAAGTCTACCTTCCTAAATGGTGACTTGGAAGAAGAAGTATACATTGAGCAACCAGATGGATTTCAATTATCTAATCATGATGATATGGTCTGCAAGTTGAAGAAAGCATTGTATGGACTGAAGCAAGCCCCAAGAGCCTGGTATGAAAGATTGGATAAGCATCTTTTGAAGATTGGTTTCAACAAAGGTACTGCTGACAGTAATTTGTATTTCAAAATTGATCATGAAAACATCCTGATTGTTGAAGTGTTTGTTGATGATATCATTTTTGGAGGAAGAGATAGTATGTGTAAAACTTTTGCAAATCAAATGAAAAGTGAATTTGAGATGTCCATGCTTGGTGAAATGAATTTCTTCTTGGGTCTGCAAATCACTCAAACAAAGAAAGGAATCTTCATTTCTCAAACCAAATATGTGAAAGAATTGTTGAAGAAATTTGGGATGGAAGACTCAAAACCAATGAATACTCCCATGGCAACCAGATGTAAATTGAGCAAAGATGATGATTCTCCTAAGGCTGATCAGATAAAGTACAGGTCAATGATTGGAGGACTATTGTATCTTACTCAAACTAGACCAGACATTATGCAGGTTGTTGGTCTTGTTGCTAGATTTCAGGCTGATCCTAGAGAATCTCATGTCATGGCAATCAAGAGGATTTTTAGATATCTAAAAGGGATAGTTGAGTATGGTCTATGGTATCCTAGAGATCATGATTTCTCTCTTCATGCATATACTAATGTGGATTAGGTAGGAGATGTGGATGACCGGAAGAGTACCAGTGGTGGAGCATTCTTTTTGGGGAAGAGATTGGTTTCTTGGCTAAGCAAGAAACAAGAGGCAATATCTCTATCTACAACTGAAGCAGAATATATTGCAGCAGCAGGTAGTTGCACTCAAGTTTTATGGATGAAGCAGATGCTAAAAGATATCAAAGTGGAGAATGAAGAACCTATCACAATATTCTATGATAATTCAAGTGCTATAAATATATCTAAGAATCCAGTGTTGCATTCAAAGACTAAACACATATCCATCAAGTTTCACTTTTTGAGAGAGCAAGTGAACAAGAATGAAGTCAGATTGGAGTTTGTGCCTTCCAAGGATTAGATTGCAGACATCTTTACTAAACCTCTACCTAAGGACTCTTTTGAGTATCTCAGGGAGAAGTTAGGGGTTATTGCCCCTCCGGTAATGAACTAAGGTGCACTGAGGTGCATCAATTCGGTGGATATCATAGTCATATCTTATGATCCGGATTGATGGAGAGCTGCGACTCAGGGGGAGCAGTAGGTATGATTCTGAAGTGTTGGAATTGCAAGTATGTGCCCTTTGCCATTGATGTCAAAGGGGGAGAGAAGACATGTGAAAAACAAGTGGTTTCTGATCAAAGGAGGAGCAGTAAAAGGAGAGAAGACATGTGAATGGTTGTTGCTGATAGGGGGAGTTGTGACAGTGAGGAGAAGTTCTTGTCTTGATGGTCAAAACAGTTTTTCACATCATATGTTGCCATCAATGACAAAGGGGGAGATTTTTGCAAGTATGGGCCTAACCAGTGTTGTCATTGATGTCAACATACTCCTATTGCATTAATGATAAGAATTGGATGAGTTGTGTGTTGAGGATATTGAGAAAATTAGTCTCAATCAAGAACAGTGAAGATCAGTGATGACAGTAAGGTAAAAGTCCAAGATAGGATGAGTATCAAAGGATATGGTTTAAAGGGTTTGTAGATATGTGTCTTAAGGTGGTCTCGTAGAGATTTCAGAGGTCCACATGAAGATCTGAAGAAGTTGTGGCCGCTCAAGTGAAACCAGTTCCGACAAATGTTTAGTGGTGACAGAGTATTACAGATAGGTCCGGTGAGATCCAGAATTGCATTGTCCTGTTCTACAGATTTGATGGAGTGTTGAGGAAGTGTTTTTGGAGTGTCAAATAGATTGGTTTGTGGTTTGAAGGTCCGCAAGCATCTATTCCTTTGTGACAGTAATGACAGACTATGTTCTTGAGGTTCCGGATAAAGGGGAGATGGATTTCAGTAAACAGATGAAGTGCGGATGATATTGGTGATTTTAGAAAGCTTGTGGAGGTCTTTGGATCGTGTCTAGTTCGAGTTGGTGATTTGCATTGGAGTTGGAGCTCGCAATTGAAGATTATCTTCTGAATGATAGTGTTCTTCTAGAGATTGGCTGACCGGATCAGTTACACATCCTGTGGATGTTCTTGTTGATGATTGCTGACTTAGATTATCATTCCTAAGTTGATGTCTTGTATAAATAAGGGATTGCGAAGTCATTTCAAACTTTTCCTTGTGGTGATGAGAGTGTGGTAGCAGGGAGGAGAGCGAAAGATAGAGCAGAAGTATTGAGCCTCAATGGAACAGATTCAAGCATGATGAAGATGCTATTTTCCAGTTCAATTATGTGATACTTATTCTTTTGTAGACAGTGTGTCTCTTGTAGGCAGTGGGCCTCTTGTGAGCAATGTGCTTGGGCAGTGAGCCCTAATTGGCATGTGCCATTTTATTCTTTCTATTCTTCTAATAGATAATACAATCTTAGGTTAATCACCCCATGGTTTTTCCCTTAACCAGGTTTTCCATGTCAAAATCTTGGTGTCTTATGTGTTGATGTGTTTCTACTTTTGATTTAAGTGCTTTATGTTTCATAATTAATATACTGCTAATCACTAAGAGGATTTAAGTGTGTAATTGAGAGAAAGTTTTGGACAACTGATTCACCCCCCTCTCAGTTGTGTGCCCTAAGTCTAACATCCCTATCATATACCTAAAAAGTAGATGATAGAAATGTTTGTTCACAATCTGTCCACTGAGCTAAGCTATCAAATACATATTCAATGTCCATCAACTTTCAGTAAGGTCATTGAGATGGGGCTTCTCATTGAGAAAGCCTTGATAGTGAAGGGGCAAGTAAAGATATACAAATACACCCCTAGCTCTAACAACAATATGGATAAGTCAGGGTTTTGGACCAAAAACAAACCCATAGTGAATGATGGTGTGGTAGATGCAAAATGTGCGGTACTAAAGTAACCTATTTTCAACCTATCCAATCCGTAGAACAAGACACCATCTACCGAGCCTCAAGGCACTGAACAAAAACAAAACAACTTCCCTCCAAGAAGAAAGTTCACGCAACTTGGTGAGTCACTTGAATCCGCACTTAGAAAGTTAATTGGGGGCAACCTCATCACACTTCCACCAGTGCATGAATACGAACCCAAGTTCAAACCTTCTTGGTGGAATGACAATGACTTTTGTGAATACCATAGGAGCAAAGGTCATAAAACCAATGATTGTATGAAACTCAAGCATGCCATTCAAGACCTCCTTGACCAAAAACGTATATCCATTAATGAAGGACATACTACCAATGATGAACATATAGCATTCAAGAATCCTCTTCCTCATTACAAAAAGGGAGGTCCTTCAAACCAAAACAACAACAACGGTGCTGACAAAGTAAGCTATAACAACGCTTCTTTCAAATACACCGTCAATCATATCTCCCAACGTGATTCACACATCAATGTGGTCACCATCAATAATCAGCCTGACTGTAATGTGACCACACGTCCTAGACACATAACTTTGAAAGGGGCTCAATCAAAGCCATCTTCCACATCCAAGTCACCCTCCACATCAAATCAATAGATCATCATCGACCAACTTCACAAAACACCCACGCATATATCCATCTTGGAGTTATTGCATTTATCACCATCCCATAAAGCCATTTTAGAAAAAGCTCTCTTGGAGACAACTGTTCCTATGAACCTTGTCCAAGATCAATTCTAGGCTATGGTAGTTCATCTCACCACACCACATTTCTTATCATTCACTAAGAAGGATGACATGTCAATAAATCAACCACACAATGCATCCCTACACATTGAGGCCCAAATACATAAACACAGAATAAAAAGGGTCCTAATAGATGGAGGGGCTAGTTTGAACATTTGTACACTAAAGTTAATCCTTGCATTGGGGTTTTCTGAAAATGTCATTGATCCCAAGAAAAAGATAACCATCAAGGCATATGATGAGGAAGAAAGAACCTCCAAAGGAATGGTGGTTTTGCCAATACAAGTTGGACCGGTAGAAAGAGATGTAGTTGGCCAAGTTCTTAACATAGAGCTTTCATATAACATTCTTCTAGGCAGACCTTGGATCCACGCAATGAAGGTTGTCCCATCAACGTATCACCAATGTATCAAGTTCCTACATAAGAGTCAAGAAATAACCATACAAGGGGACCCTGATCCATTTCAGTATTGCAATACCATACAGTCTAAATGAGAAGTTGTAATACCCACCAATAGAGCATCTTTTTCTTCCTCCAACCAAGTGGATCCAAGTTCCTTAGCTTCCACCTCAAAAACGTCAAAGCTTAAAATCAAAGTCAAAGACAAGGGCTTTGGGGAGTATGCTATTGAACAATCTTTCTCTCTAGCACAGTTGCTACTAACACCAAAGTCTTATGGGAGACCATCCATGAACAAATCTAAGTCACTAGAGACTTCTATGCATCCTTTCATTAAATGGGGAAGCCTATCCAATGAGAGTGATGAAAAACACATCTTACAATGGCTTTTCAAAGATGAAGATAGTCAAACCATGTAGGGAGTTGAGCTGGTCATTTCTCCCAAAAGGCACACCTGTCAGGAAACCACTACCATCCCAGATAAGGACCAACAGGAGGCGGTTAAGCCATGTCACAAATCCCTAAGGGGGACACTAAATTTTTTGCCAATAATCCCCCACTCAGCGTTACTCAAGGGGATTCGAACCCGTGACCCCGGCTCTTATACCACTTGTAGGGAGTTGAGCTAGCCGTTTCTCCCAAAAGGCGCACCTATCAGGAAATCGCTACCATCCCAGATAAGGACCAACAGGAGGCGGTTAAGTCATGTCATAAATCCCTAAGGGGGACAATAACTTTTTTTCCAACAAACCATACCGAAGGACCAACAACCTAAGCTTCCTACATAATAGTATGGTCAAGGTTTTTCCATGTTACAAAGGATGGGATACAATGGTCATGGTCCCATAGGGCTAAGAAAGGATGGTATCATAGAACCTATCAAACCCCCTACTCAAACAACCTGAGACACTACAGGGTTAGGATACCACGATAAGCAAAAGAACAAAGGCAAAGGTAAACAAAAGGTTGAAGACAGATAAGCAGCTACCACTAACTTAGTGGAACAAATTCACCGCTTGCAAGAGGCTAGTGAAACTAATTCAAATGAGTATGAGTGGGACAACCTCTCTGAGATGTCTTGTGAAGACAAAGGGATTGATGTTGTCCAATGGTATAGCAATACTCCAAAAATGCATGAGGGACAAAGCTCTAGGGATAGACCACTAGAGTCTGAACCGCAACACAATGAGAATGAACCTCACGAAGAGAGTACGATATCAAGCCTGACAAACCAACTTGAGGAGAGTACCGTAATAGACCTCATCAATACCTCATCCCATTCAAGTGAATCCTCCATCCTAACCATAATTACACTTGAGTCTAATCAACTAGATGATCCCTTACCCCTAGTTCACTCTAAATTAATAGATTGGGATCTATCTAAAACATCACCTGAGCTAGACACCTTTGAAAATGATGATGCCATCATCAACTATCTAGAGCTTACAGAACACTTGCCCGCAGGAGACCACAAGGCTAGCTTCCCCATCAACCTTAATGACAAGGTATACTTCAGAGAGAGTGCCAATCCTTTCAGTCATAAAAATGTCAAAATAAAAACAAGATCTAACAGTGAAAATCACTCTGCGGCAGTGTTAGATCATAAAAAAAGAAAAAGAAAAGACATGTCTGAAGGTGAAAACCTCTCCGAAGTGCCAACAGATGAAAGGCTTGACCCTCTCCCCCTTTATGCACATCTAGAAATATCTTCAATATTGATTGAACCAGCAGAACCAATTAACATCGGCACAAAGGCACATCCAAGACTCCTTTATCAAGCAGATTCATTATCTGCACAAGAAAGAATAGAGTTCGCTGAGTTCTACAGAAGAAAGCAAATAAACTTTGCTTGGTCTTACGCTGATATGCTAGGTATTGACCCTGATCTAATCATGCACCATCTGTCACTTGCCCTAGGAGCTAAGCCAGTTAAACAGAAGCTGGGGAAAATGCACCCCCACATAGCCTTAATGGTAAAAGAAGAGCTCAAGAAGTTACTAGATGTGGGGTTCATTAGAGCCATTGACTACCCATAATGGGTCTATAATATTGTACCTATTTCAAAGCCTGACAAGAGAATCAGATTATGCAACAACTTTAGAGATTTAAATAAGGCTTGTCCGAAGGATGACTTTCCTTTACCAAACATTGATATCATTGTTGACCTCACGGCAGGTCACACCATGTTGTTCTTAATGGATGGTTTCTCCAGATATAACCAAATCAAGATAGCACAGAAGGATCAACATAAAACTGCATTCACATGTCCATGGGGAACCTATTGTTGGTGTGTTATGCCATTAGGTTTGAAGAATGTAGGGGCAATGCATCAACAAGCAATGACAACAATCTTTCATGACATGATGCATACCATCATGGAAGATTACATTGATGATATCCTAGGGAAATCACTAACTAGAGAGGGACATCTTGAAGTCTTGGACAAAATATTCACAAGACTAGAGTAGTTTAATGTACGGTTAAATCTTAAAAAGTGCATTTTTGGAGTAACATCCGGAAAACTACTTGGGTACATCGTATCAACAAATAGAATAGAGGTGGACCCGACAAAGGTCAAAGCAATTATGGAAATGTCACCACCAAAGAATTTGAGTTAGCTACAGTCTCTACAGGGAAAGTTGCAATCGATTAGAAGGTTCATTTCCCAACTAGCAGACAAGTGCCATCCATTCTCACATCTGCTGCATAAAAATGTTCCATTCAAATGGGATGATAACTGTGAGCAAGCATTTCAGCACCTAAAAGAATATCTAATGAATCCACCTGTATTAATGCCACCAATTCAAGGTAAGCCTCTACTGTTATATATCTTAGCTACACCCACAACTTTGGGAGCACTGCTAGCACAAGAAAACCACGAAGGAAAGGAGAAGGCAATCTACTACATCAGTAGGATGTTAGTAGGTTATGAGCTTCAATACACACCAATTGAAAGGGCATGCCTTGCAGTCATCTTTGCTTCACAAAAGTAGAGACACTACATGCTCTCTCACTCTATAAAGCTGGTAGCAAAGATTGACCCACTAAAGTATCTACTTAGCAAAGCTACCCTAATAGGTAGAATATCTAAATGGGTTATGATACTCAATCAATTTGACATTGAGTATGTGGATAGAAGAGCCATAAAAGGACAAGTCATCGCAAATCAGTTGGCAGATGCACCTTTGATTGATAACAACCCCTTAATCTTTGAACTTCCAAATGAGTCTATTTTCAATGTCACTACCATAGCCTAGAAACTCTACTTTGATGGGTCATATACTCAACATGGATCTAGAGAAGGTATCTTGATAGTAACACCACAGGGGGATACAATCCCTAAATCATACAGACTTCTTTTTCCATGCACCAACAATGTGGCTGAGTATGAAGCCCTGGTTATCGACATAAAGATGGTAGTCGAGTGGAAAGTCAAAGAACTTCATGTGTATGGGGACTCACAACTTGTCATTAATCAAATAAATGTAGAATACCAAACAAAGGATGAGAAGTTGATACCATACAAGCGTATAGTGGATGACTTCAAGGAATATTTCATTGTGATCTCCTTCAAGCAAATACAAAGGATGGAAAACAAAGCAGCAGATGCAATGGCCACTATTGCATCCCTTCTAGATATCCTTGAAAATCACTCGCGTTATGAGTTTTTGGTGGAGCCAGTCTCCCATCCAACCTATGAAAGCCTAGAAAATAACACCATTTGTCACATCGTAGGAGCTGATTCTCCTTTATATGGCAAGGTTTACACCTATCTTAAAGAGAATATCCTACCTCCTGAAGGATGAAATACGTACGTTCATACACCAATCATCCAGATATACCATTATTACCAACACCCTGTATAGATGAGGTTTAGATGGTACTCTCTTTAGGTGTTTGGATAGTGATGAATATCAAACTGCTCTAAGTGAGGTTCATGAAGGAATATGCGGAATGCACTCTAGTGGTCCTACTCTGGTAAAGAAACTCATGTGTTTAGGATATTACTGGCCAAGCATGGAAATAGATTCCTATCATTTTGTCAAGTGGTGTAAGAAATGCTAGATTCACGATAATCTAATACACGCACTCACTCAGGAGTTACAACCCTTAATGACACCTTGGCCCTTCTATCAATGGGGACTTGATCTAGTAGGCAAGATTCACCCTTCCTCCTCCAACAGTCAGAAATTCATTATCACAGCCACAGAGTAATTTATGAAGTGGATTAAGGTTGTTCCATTAACCAACATCACAGGGAAACAGATTTCATCCTTCATCCTTAACTATATGATATGCAGATATGGTATTCCATTATCCATTTTCACAGATAATGGAAGACCCTTCAAGAATCAGGACGTACAGGAACTCTATGGTAAATTCCATATCTAGCATCATTTCTCCACTCCATACTACCCGCAAGGTAATGCAAATAAAACCATTCTGAAGATACTCAAAAAGACTGTCGATGACACTGGCTGGGACTGGCATACATAATTGAACCCCGCTTTGTGGGCCTACAGAACCAGTATACGCACACCCACAGGTGCGACACCATATGCCCTTATATATGGATCTAAAGCCATATTACCTATCGAAGTTGAAATTCCTTCCCTCAGGGTGTCGTTAAAGGGACTCATAAATGATGAGGAATATAGAGTATCAAGGCTTCAAGAACTAGAACTGCTAGAAGAATGAAGATAACATGCCTTTAACCATCTTAAGGCATAGCAACAGTGAATGTCAAGGAGCCGCAATCACAAGGTTAAGCCACATGTTTTTCAATCAGGTGATTTGGTCCTAAGAGAGAATCCATGCAATCAACAAAATAGAGAGAAGAAGGGGAAGTTTGAACCAAATTGGTTGGGTCCCTATGTCATAATCGCTACCTATGGATTAGGTGCTTATCAGCTCTCAACATCAGAAGGTGAACTGTTTGATTATCCCATCATCAGTATGCATCTTCGAAGGTTCTATACCTAATAACCCCAATGCAAGGGATATGTAAAAAAAAAATTGTTCAAATAGAAGCAAGTGGTTAAAACCTGGAAACAGGCACTATTTGTGACTAATCGCTACGTCCATCTATTGGTAAAACCTGACTTGCATCCATGTTTCCTATCGTATTCATCTAGTAATCGCATCCATTCACATCTACTTAGCAATAACCTACCATAGCTTGGTGTCTTGTCACCCCTATCACCTTATCCAGTAAGGTCATCCCATCACATCATCCTATCGTTTATCATATGGCAAGTCTATTGTCAATGTCAGTTATTTTTGAACTACGTTACCTCTGTGTTATCACATAGGCAAGGCCATCATTGATGAGCCCCCAAGGCTTCCCTTCCATCTGTATCCGTAATCATACCATAAACCTATGCTTCATACATCCATCACTAGCGTCATCCTTCAAGGTCGATCTATGTTGCCTTTGCATTGTCACGTAGGCAAGACCATCACTGATGAGCCCCCAAGGCTTCCCACCCCTAGGTCTTTAGGTCCACATACGTCCACCCAGTTGAACTATGTTGCCTCTGTGTCATCACGTAGGCAAGGCCATTTAGCAATGAGCCCCCGAGGCACTAGGTCAGTCCCTTAGGGCCCGTCACATTAGTCATCATCAGTTCACCCATAATAAATCAATCCTCCACTTGACTGGGGGAAAATCCATGACCTAGTCAGAGAATAGGGTTCTTGAATGTTGTAACTTCAGAGGGTAAACAATCCGATCACAGTTTTATCACTAGACAACAAGTAGCATGACAAGCAAGTATTCAACATCATCTTGATGCAAAAGACAGCAAAACTACACTTGACAAATCCCTTTTGGCCTAAGACATCAAACTGATTCTATCAAGTTATTGCAAGAAAACATGTTTTGGGCAAGGAAAGTTTTTCAATGATTGTTTTAAATGTCTTATATCATGATTTTTGTTATTATGTCTTTCTACTCTACTCAAGTATGTCTCAAACTAGAGAAGCTATGATGGGGACATAATCATTTTGTTTGTTTTCTATTTGTGGGTTTATCTTTACTAATGTGAAAGCCTTGTCTAACAACATGATCAACAAAATGATCATTAAGGACATCATAGGTCTTAACATGGAACAGGTTTAATCCTTGTCTGTTGATACACAAACAATACTCAGGTCATCTTGGTTCAATTATACTTAGATGCTTGTATTAATTTGCTAAATCAAAATCCATGTAAGTAATACTCAGGTCATCATGGTTCAATTATACCTAGATGCTTATATTTTCTTACAACATTTTAAAAGCTTAATGATGAAACAAAGTACTTCAAATACTCGCATAATCAAAGATGACAAGAATCCATATCCATACTTATCCCATTGCATTCCGTTTCATTATAAGCATTTTATCATTTTACCAAAATCCATGTGTCTTTGTGATCATGCGTTTATCCAATTTATTATCTTTCATTATATACATTCATTGTCCAAATCATTTTCTTTCAATTTCTCCTAAAAATGTATTGCTATTAAGATTGAGTATACTTGGCATTAACAAAAAGTAATTCATCGTGTATCATAATCAGGTCCATTATCATAGATGCATATCATTTTGTTCTTTAGGATGCATAAGCACAAGTAAATCATAAATTGTCCATCACAAGAGTCACATACTCACATCATTCATTCATTTGAGTTTCATATATATGTATATCATGAAGGAAAAAAATGCAAAAACATAGATAGAATGATCATCAATTAAACCATCTTAATGCATGCATACATTACTCATATCATTAAATTTAGCATTGTAGAAATCAACACATGTAAAAACCATCCCATATAGGTACATCTTGCATCTAGCATTAGGTTAAACATCATAAGCATGTAGAGGCATCATGTCTAATATCAAAATCTATAGAAGCATCAACATAATCATCATAGTGTTGCATCATGCAAATAATCATATAGATCATCAGGTCCATCGCATAATGTAAACATATGCATCAAAATCATAACCATATAAGTCATATATAAACATAGAACATCATAGCATCATAATGTAAGTCATGTCCATCACAGTAAATCATAACATAGTCCATCAAACCATGATATCATATCATCATCATCAAAAAGAATAAGAGTGTCGAAGTATACAATGATGTCAAAATAATAATACATCTCGAAGTGTCCAAACCAAAGTGATGTATACATGTCCAAATAAAAGTACTAGAAACTAATGCATGTCTCGAAACAGCTAGGAGTGGCTCCCCCCTGATGGTGCTAGCTGTGGTGGTTGGATACCTCCTCCTCCACCACCTGATGTCCTTGTCCCTGGTGCCACCCCTCCTAGTGATCCACGAGGTGGCCCCATAGGTCCCATCACCCCACCACTCTCTGCAAGTGTCCTCTGTGATTTCTTGCAATAACTAGAGTGATAGCTACCTACCCTACACTCTAGTAGCACCACCTGCTCATAAAGGGACTGCCAGTAGATCTCCTGGCCTGCCCTAACCATCTCTGTAACTATCTGGCTAGTGGGACCCTACCCCACGATCTGTTGTACCTGCTCTATGAGTCCCTCTACCCTCGTATACCTCTGAATAGCTATGTTTCACTCTAACTGGGCGGTCTATAGGTCACTCTGCAATAGTTGTGTGATCTGGGCCTACATCTGCCCTATTTGTCCCTACTGTTGCACTAGCGTAGACTGCATCTAATCCATCTGGGCTCGTAACCTGGCTATCACTCCATCATCTGGTCCCTGTCCCTGTGCCTATACTAGAGGCTAGACCTATCTTTGTAAAGCTAGCTAAGCCTGTTGAGTGGGATCAATCCACCGGCGAACCCTCCTCCCATCTCCATCTCTGCCATCATCCCCACCACTGCCATCATGTCCACCATCATGACCTCCTCCTCCTCCTCCACCACTACCATCATCTCCACCTTGGCCACCTCTGCCTCCCCCTCCTCCTCATCTCCTGTGTCACCTCTGGGGCCCCTCATCATCCTCCTCCTGATCATCTAGAATTGGGGCTCACTCTCCTTGTCTGGAGTAGCGTGAAAAAGGATGTGTAGCAAACTAGTCAAAGAAGTCTTATGTCATGCCAACATCTGCCATTGCCCTCATCATCGGCCAAGGCTAGTATGGGATGTGAATAAACTCAGCACGAGCCTGCTCATAAGATGGGTTGGGTCCCCATCATGTTCGCTCCTTGTGCGTACGGGAAAATATGGCATTACCCTGGGGTATCCCCTGGATTCTGTCAAATTGCCTATACACACGTGATACAATGTGTCTCTATAGAATATAGGGTGTCCTCCCTATAATCCATCTCATCTGAAAATAGAAGGGTAGCTCAGATGCATCCTCCTCCCATACCTCGCAATCCAGGTATGGTCGCCACTCAACTTTGTCTGCATTATCGAATGCATGTCTCCAGTACTCCAACATTCCCAACTTGGGCTGGGAAAGGCTATCCTGAAACATATAGGAGTAGGGCTGATCCTACCTCGAGTACCAATGCTAATAGGATGCATAATAGCTATGTGAGTCCATGCCTATATCTGTAAAAGTGACACTCTCCAAGCCAAGCTAGAAGAACCATCATATACAAACTAGTGTAAATCATGATACAAGTGTGCAAGGATACAAACTCCCCAGGTATATCTAGTCCCCTTAGTCATAATCCTCTCTAACACTCGACCCCATCCAACTGCAAATCTATGAGATTGTCTATCAGGGCACATGATACCTCTGATCAACCCTACCACAACTGAAGGAAGCGGCTCATAGTAAGCCAGCATGTGAGCCCAACTAATCTCAGCACCCTCGATACTGTCATCATCAAATACCAGTCTGCACTCATCCAACCCTCCCCCAGTCTGCGGCTCATACTCCACGAGTTCTCCATCAATAGGTATGCAAAGGATCCTGTGGACATTCTCTAGAGTAACTATAATCTGCCCAGTGGGAAGATGAAAAGTCCCGTCCTCACTGTGAAATCTCTCAACCAGTGCAGTCAACATGTCGAGATTTTCCCTAATCTTAGGCATGAAGGAAACAAAAGATAATCTAGTTGATCCAAGTATAAGTAGATCAATCTCAGTAAGGTAAGGCCTTAGCATCTGTGTAACTGGAAAATGCTCTCTCAACATGAGAACGTCATCTAACTCCTCCTACAATCAAGAAAGCGTGCATTAATCAGTCAAAATTGACTAAGCTACAAATCTATCTATCCAACATTAAAAACTTAGCTATTTTAATAAGAAAACAATCCTATCATCTCTCCAGAGATTCTATCAATCTCAGAGATGAGCTATCAGTTGACTAGCATCAATCGCACAGTCAACTTCATCAAATTTTCAAGTGTTTTTACAAACAAAAATTAGATGCGCAATTCTAACTATTAAATGTACAGATTTACCTTGTATGCGCAGAATTATCTTGTATGCGCAGGACTGCTCTTCATATGCACCGCAGAATCTTGTTTGTGTAGTCAAAATTCAAATGCACAATTAAATTTTAAATGTGTAGCATCCCTATTTATATGTGCATCAAGATTTTATATGTGCAAGAATGTGCTTCATTTGCGGAAAAAATGTATATGCGTTGATTCTGGCGTCATATGCGTAGAATCATGTCATATGCGCGATAGCGTGCATCATATGTGCAGGTCTACCTTTTAGCGCATTTAAAACTTAAAACTTTGAGCTACATTTAATGTTATCATTAATGACCATAACCTTGAAATGAATTAGTACTTATCGGTGACCCATAGTCTACTGAACAATTGAACCGTCAGATCCGCTTGAATCGATGAAGCTCAATAGGAAACTTTTGCATCTTCACTGACTGCTTTGTGCTCAAAAGGCTCTGCTCTTCACTAGGATCTCTCTCAAAGACAAGTGTGCAAATGACTAGGAATGTGACCCCACACTTCTATATATAGCACATGAAACCCTAATGGGAGGTGCTTGACCTTGTCCATGCTGGGGCATGATTTTCATCTAGTTTTTCTTCTAGGTCAACCAATTTCTTCACCCGTCTATCCAGTCAACCTATTGTTCAACCTATCTCATCATGAGATTGTCTGTCATCCTGTTGTCAATTTCTTCCCAGAAAAAAAAAAATTCTTTGAAACGTGTTAAAACACATTGTCTCAAAGAGGGACAAAATGTATACACCTAAAAATGGCAAAGACAAATTAAATAAATATTTATTATTTATTTAATTCCCATTCTTCTATCATTTAATAAATTCATCAATTTATCTATTTGATTCACATTCATCATTAATAGTCCAAATATTAAATAAATATCAATTTATTTAATTAAATCAAGGGTGTGTGCAAGAAGTTGAGTCCACTTTTAGGCCAAAAAGTGGAAGTGTTTTCCCTGATTTTCAGAATTTGTCACATTTGACCTAAAAATTTGAAGCACTTAAATGTGGAATCTTGAAAAAAATAAGTAAATATGAAATGTAGTATTCAGAGTCTAGTTTCCAAATATGTAATTTTTTTTAATACCCAGATGATACAAATTGATTTTTAATAGGCGTTTCTAAAAACCACTGTATAAAAGTCACTTTTTTTTACTATACCATGCATGTGTATGTCATCCATATTTTGACCTAAATAATCATATTTTTCTAAATCCTTTCAAGAAAAGATTCGTAACTCACTGAAGCACGTTTTCCATATTTTTTGGTAATTTTTTATTGAATATATTTTTTTGTTAATTTTTTATTGGCCATTTTGGGTGTTTTAAAAAATCGTCGTGTACGTCACGCATAAGATGACCTAAACTTATCATTTTTTCAAAAAAAATTCAATTTGAAAATAATTGTCTGGATTACGTTTTCATACAATTTTTTTTACAAAAAATTATTTTTATAAAAAGTTATTAAAATATGAAAAAACCCTGATAATTTAAGTTTATGGACCTGTTTCATCAGAAATTAATTGAAAATAGAAAAATAATCTAATTGTAAAAAAAAATTACATATTTGGAATCTACACTGTCTCATCTATAATGGGTTTCAATTTCGTCAAAAAATTCTGCAAAAAAGGCCTTCAGACATATGCCCAAAGTCACTATTTTGTTCTGACATTGACAAGACCTTCAACTCACAGGTCAAACCAGGTCCAAAGCCAAGGGTCAGGTTCCCAAGCCCTTTTTCTGACCTAAAACGCATAACAAAAATGGGGTCAGAAATTCAAATTTTATGAAACATGATCCTGGTTTGAAACGGGATCCTATTTCTAAAAAACGTGATCCCGCTTTTGACTCCAGATCCCAAAGCATAACAGGATCCCGTTTCATAAAAAAGGGATCCTGTTTTGGTTTACCCAATTTCAGGTTTTTTTCTAAGTCCAAAACTTCCACCTTAAGTGGACTCATCTTTGTGCATTTACCCTCAATTAAACCTATTCTTCTAATGTCATCCCTTCATTAAATAATAATCAAATTATTTAATCACAAATCATCCTATTCCAAAGTCTTTATTCATAATTCCACATCCCTAATCCACCTCACACATCCACCTCACCTTGTTGCACATGTAATTAAATATTTTAATATTTAATTAATCTATTTTCCCTCACCCACATGTCCTATTATCTCTCTAACTATCCCTATTCCAAAGGGCATGGTCTCTCCATGTCACCATGGTCAAAGGGTGCTTTGAGACACTTGTCCCATGAATCCCTATATTCTTTCTAACCATCCTATAATTATGGTCTCTTTGTTTGACCTTCTCTCTTTGGTCATGGTGAGCCTTGTGACATGTGGACTCATGTCACACCTATCTCTCCTCCATGTCAAGATGAGAGGAACATCTTCCCTCTTTCTCTCCCTCATCTCAACCAACTCAATCCTCACCATACACCTCTCAAGACTTCTTCTCCATCATTAATATCTTGACACATGGATTTACCCCCTCCTTGGCCTATAAAAGGAAGCTCATTCCCTCGTTCTATCATCCACAGGCTATAGAAAACTTACTCTGCCAGAATTATACCAGCGTGCCTTTGGCAAAGCATCCATATTGCTCATTGCATTATCTCTATTATCCTCATATCCACACAATCATGTCTTCAATCATCCATCTCTCATCTTCATAAGATTTTCATTGTAGGTAGTCTCCATTGTATTATCTAACTACTATCATTCAAGTATTGTCATCTTCAACAGTGAGGAAGTTCACACTTCTAAGAGCTCTATTCATCTATAAGATCAGTACAAGATAGGCGATAATGGAATCTTCGAGGTAAATTAGTCTTTAAGGTAATATATCTTTGTTTATTTGATTTGCATCATATTTCATTGAGTTATTGGATTACTAGTAGTTTAATACAGTTGACAATATTTCAACACTAATTATTGGAAGCTTAAAACATAAAAATTTCAAAAGAAAAGTGAACAGTTGGAGACTGAATTGAAAACAATTAAATACAATATGGCTTCCGAATTGATCCAAAAAAGATTTGACAAAATGATGGAGAATAGTGACAAAGTTTGGGACTTGCATAAGAGAACTCACCAGATGTATCAAGAGCACAAAAGGTTGCACCTGAGGATGTTGGAGACAAAAGAAAAATTGAATGATAAATCTAATATTGAAAAGCAAGTGTTTAAAGAATATGAAGACCTAATCAGTGAACACAATAGATTTAATGGCATACTTACACAAGATTTGAATGACTTCGACCAACATCCTGACATGGTATTTCCAATTTTTTTCAATGCTCATGGGAGTTTGCAAGATAAGGATCCTTGGAAAGATGAATTGAATGGATTATTGCCATCACTGATTGAGAATATAAATAATGAACGGGTGATAGAAAATACTTATACATGCTTGGGAAAGATATTCTCTATAGAGTTAATTATGAATAATCTAATGTCTACAGATACTTGTGCTGATCAAGATTACATCAATCATATTGGCAGAATAAATTTGTTCATATCCAGGGCATTGTGAGGAGGTGGTTGCAATACAATTTTGTCATGCACAAGCAATACAGGCATATCAATCTGTATCATGGAGATGAGGACGATCTTGCCAGACTTATGGGTCACAGATCACTCTACGATGATTAATGGAGCTAGAACCTGATCACTACATATGCTTCTATTTCTCTTTATGTTTTTTAATTACACATTAGTTAGTTGAAAGGAGGCAATTATGAAACGACACAATGTTTTGGGCCTGAAGCTTGTTCGCATCCTATAAATAGGATACCAAGGCCATTTTGTAAAGCATCATCTCATCTATTTATTACAAACATATATGCAATATAAAAAGGTAGTACTTGAAGAATCTATTTGTATCTATTTATGTTTTCAAACCAGTATGAGCTTCTAAATTAATACAAGAATCAGAGTTTTTTGGTGGGTCTAAAAATGATGTCTAATTGTTGTGTTGAATTTAATATTTATGGGCTGCATGGTTGTCTCCAAAATGGTTTTTCAAGTTGTTTAAATTAATATATCAAGCATATAGTTAATTTATCAGTACACATTTGTTGTTACTATATGATCTGTGTGATTGGTTTCTGAGGGAAGTTGAATTAAGTCCTGCTGAGTAGTCTATGTTTATTGGTCTTTGTCCATGATTGTGTTATCATTTTGTATTTTTCTTATGTTTTCCATATGTATTTCTTCTTATATTTGAATGAATATCAGTTATTGAGCCTCAATAATGTGCTTATGTGAATGAATATGTCGATACAGTAAAGCATTTACTATGGATGTTTTTAGTTACATGTTCAAAATTATGTTCAACATAAAAATGGAAACTATTTTAAAATAACAAAGTTAACAAAGTTTCTTATTTAAATAATTGTGAGTTATGTGCATTAATATTTTATTAACTTTTGTGTCTTCACAAACATATGTTGATACAAAATGAATGGAAGAAGCATCCATGTAATCCTAATTTTTTCTGCCAATAATTCATACCAAAGATTGAACAATTTAAGGATATTGCAATAGGTAATTTGTATTGACACAAATAATATTACTGAAGCATTTCAAATTTTAGGCCATAAGAATCATCCTTTTTTAAACATGGATTGCAAATAATTCTAAAAATTTAGAAGTCTTGGTCATTAACATTATTATCTGCTACAATGTCATCCAGTGTATCATTGTCAATGTTCATATGTTCTTTTAATATTATCATCATCCTCATCTTGACCTACATCATCTCAAACAGTCAGTGCAAGCTATGAATTCTTCTCAAGGTCAAGCCATTGTACCCTATCAGCCCCTTATGCCACAAACAGCCAGTGATGTCACAATGTCTACTGAAGAATTTAATGCAACAAGATTGAAATTTGAAAAGGAAATTAAAAGTTTGAATAAACAAAATGAAATGACAAAGAATGAGGCAAAGATGAAAGTTTTTGAAATTTTTGAGAAAATTTTGGAGCATAGAGTAAAATTGGTTGTGGATAAGCTTGGGAGTGTGCATGATTGCTACTCTTCTTTATCTCAAGCCATTGAGCAATTGAAGATAAACTTTTCTGTTTTGGATTTGTTGTTTAAAAAATGGCAACCCTATCATCACATTTTGGTTACGATGTGCTTAGTAGTGCAAAGGAATCTTGATGACCCTACAACTTTGAAGCCCACTGAGAAAATAGTCAAAATGATCATTGATGAATACCAGTATGTGAATGGGGAAAGCCAGAAGATGCAAGCAAAGGTTGAATCTTTTACTACGTTCAAGCATAAATTTATTCCTTTCATACTGATAGAAGAAGAGAAAATCAAAAGTCTTGACACATGGAAGATGGAATTCGGAAAAATAGTATTCCAAGTTATGGATTTTTTTAAGAAGGATGGAGATGTCAATATTCTCAGTTTCAACATGATATTGGACCGAGTAATTTCCTTGGATGCTGGGTATGCAAAATTTGTGATGGATGTCAAAGCTTTGCTTGATAAAAGATGGAAATATCACCAGAAGAACTTGCTTCAGATTCAGGCTTACCAATGGCCTGGTGATTTTACAATATATAAATGGGAGAAATATCTTAGAGATGAATCATTACAACACAGGTTCAGGTGCAGAGGATCAATGAGCCAAATGATGGTGTTAAATAGCACCACCACATCTTGAATGCTCTCTTTTTGTCTCTTTATGTTTTCTTCATGTTTTCAAAATGTATTCAAATATATTTGAAAATCTAAATTAGACTTATAAAAGACAAATATTGTAATATCAAGGGTTAGGAATACAAAGAGACATTTTGAATGTGAAAGGTCTGAAGCTTGTTGCTTCCTTTATAAAAGGAAACCAAGACCTTATGGCTCAGAATCTATCTGGGATTTTGATTTTTTGAAAGAGACATTGCACTACCTGTACTTTGAAGCAAATCAATATAAAAGCTGCTATTCTCTAGTGGTCAACTTTTGGTTCTCATTTGTTTGTTGAATTGGATTGCTAATAATTTATCTAGTTGTCTCCAATTTACTTTTTCTTTGTTATTCAAATCAAAAGAGACCCCTGCATTCACATTACAAAAGAGGATAGGTGATATTTATCAAACTAAAATTATAAAGTAATAAGTTATATCTCAAAAGATGTTTATATTATTTAAAAATGAAGGAAGGATATTCTACTGTAGAACATTTTGACACCTTTAATATGATTTTGAGTTAAATAGGTTCAATAAATGTTAAAATTGATGAGGAAGACAAATGTATCTTCTCACTTTTTTCTTTACCCAAAAATTAGGTGAACATAATGCTTGTTATAAATGGTAGTGTTGCAAAGGTGACTATGGAATCCTTTATTGTTACAATGCTCAATGGAGATATGAGGAGAAAGTTCAATGATGAAGGTTCGAAGGATGCCTTGCATGTCCTGCAAAGGCCCAAGGACAAAAGTGGATCTAAAGGGGAATGGTATAAATATCAATCCAAGTCAAGAGGAAAATCTAGAATCCCTAGGAAGATAAGAGTAAAGTTTTGGAAATATGGAAAAAGAGGGCAAGTGAAGAAGGAATGCAAAAAATCAGTTAATGACTACCACAATCTCATGATCATTATTCTAGTAGAAAATCCTAGTTTTCATTCTTTTTTCATAATGCATTAGTTAATCACACACTTCACATTTGACATCATGCTAAAAAGATCAAATAAGTTTTGTATTTCTTCTCAACTATTTCATTTCTCTATCTTAATTACTTAATATCTCAATATTTTATTCTACTTTCAACTCCTTGTACTTTAAAGTTTAATTAAATCTAGGATTGGACTTAAATCTTCTATTATGATTTATTTCCCTACATTTTTTGAACTCGCAATTTCCATGCCTATGTTTAGGATAAAAAAAGATTGATTTTGTATTTTGAGATTTTTGTGGTTTGCATTTGTTAGAAACAACCTAATGCCTTTAATTTTGCATTCCTAAGAAACATCTAGGATCCTTATGTCCCCTTCAACAAAGTACTAGGTCAAACCCTCACCTTGCAAACATGACTACCTCTTTCTCCTACTTCCTATGACGATCACATGTTGCATTCTACTTCTGAAGAAGAATATTATGATCATGATGTCTTTATTAAAAGTGTTGAAAATGAATAGAACATGAGATCGTTGATAAATTGAAATATTTGTACAATCAATTAGCTAATATAGATGATAATATGTCCACTTCATTTTTCATTGATGGTCTTACTCAAGTACTTATCAAAAGATAACATGGCATAAATACAATTAAGGATATATATGAAAAATAATTAAAGATAAACAAACTCCTCATGTGGCAGGCACCGGTCTTTCTCTTTTGAAAATCATTCCCTTGTATATATTTTCAAAATCCAAATTTGTTTTTCTGTTTTAGGAGCAGGGTTTAAAGATTTATAGAAAACATTAATCCAAATCATATGCCATATTAGGTTAAGTGAAGTGGACGATTTAATTGATAAAATTACATAAGCTCCTTAATCTATTCTGAAGTCACCAGCAAACTTGAAAGTAAATTGTCATTGGTGAAACAAGGTAATGCCCACTATTTAAAGAACTTGATGAGCTTATCCTTTGACCTATATCACTTAATACTTCCATCAAATAAGGATTATCCATTAACAAGTTATGAAGAACATCAATCAACCATTGATGAGCTTATCCTTTGACATATATCACTTAATACTTCCATCACATAAGGATTATCCATTAACAAGTTATGAAGAACATCAATCAATCCATTTAATTAACATTATTGCCAACAATTCATACCAAAGATTGAACAATTTAAGGATATTGCAATAGGTAATTTGTCAACAATTGAACAATCCATTTAATTAACATTATTGCCAACAATTTAATCATCCTTTTTAAACATGGATTGCAAATAATTCTAAAAATTTAGAAGTCTTGGTCATTAACATTATTGTCTGCTACAATGTCATCCAATGTATCATTGTCAATGTTCATATGTTCTTTCAAGTATTTAATATTATCATCATCCTCATCTTGACCTACATCATCTTCATCATCATTGAAATCTGACAGTAGACCATCTATATTGTTACCAGATGTATTTGGATCATCATTTTCTATACCATCCATATTGTTGTCTTCCATAACATCATCTAACTCTGGATTATTGTCTTCTTGTGCCTAAACATAACCATCTTCAACATCATCATGGATGTCAATTTCTTCAATGTTCTCTAATCCCTCTCTCATTTTGTTGGCCATCATTGTTTTGCTCAGTATCCGCTAATGCATCATCAAATACATGCCTTAATCTTGGATCATAATGTATGACAAATATCCATTTCGGGTCCATAATATCTTCATAGAAAAATGCCTGCACATGAACGACATAGATATATTAGACGTATGGTATAACAATTTTATTGATTAATAAACACATGTATATATTCGCAATAAACTATGAATTAATAGATTAATGATCACTATCACTTTTTGTTTGAGTTAAAGAAATACCTGCTCATAATGAGTTGGTAGAACATAAGGCCCCTTATCCTCCGGTAGGAAACATGAGGAATCTATAGAAAACAATCCACTATGGGTATCATGTCTTCTTGTCCTCTCAAATGCTTGATACCATCTACACTTAAAATTACAACATTTAAAAGAGTGGTAATCTAACTCAATAATTTCTTGTATTTTCTCAACATATTGTAGATTCCCTTCAATTATATTCTTATCTTTTTAGCTTGATCGACTGGATTGCTTGAAGTCAACCATGATGCCACAATCAAAGGATCATCTCTTTACATCTACACTTTCTACATGATAATGTCGACCATATGCCCACATTGCTAGATATTTCCTCGCATGTGAAAGACCATTTATTTTAGTGAAAACAAATAGAATGACAAATATTAAAATAGTTAATAGTGTCAAAACTATAAGGAAACAACATTTTGTAAAATTCCAATTGTACCTTTCTTTCACATCCTCTAGACATGTTGATTTCATCATATGTTATGTTTGAATCTATACCTGCATCTTCTATTTGATTTTGAATTTGTTCAGTAAACCATTCTAGTGTGCTATCTTTGCTCCATTCCCCAAGCAAATCAGTGGGAAGTGGAGTATTCCTTGGGTTCGATCTCTTAAACTGTCTCCTTGCTTCTAACTCTTCTTCTCTCTTTTTATCATACAGATCAATCCATTTGTTCATAAAGTCCATGTGGTACATAATGAACTTGTCGAGTATAGCACTTTTGTCTACACCTATTACATGTCAACATGTTTATTTCAAACTCCAAATGTCATGTTGTTAATTTGACAAATAAATTACAGAGTAAATTAATGATTGCAAGAAAAACAACCACATTGATCATGAATTTACTTATTAATTTCTACTTGAACACCATTAGATTGTGATTTTTCTCCATCAATAATATCTGATGCTCGTTATTCATCCTAGAAGCATGGCCCATCTTCAAAATCCTTACCAAGGAATTCACACAGGAAGAAAAATGTTTCATTCAATACATACCCTTCAACCATGCAACCCTCTAGATGTGCCTTTTGTCAGACATATCTTTTTAGAGTTTTCATATACCTCTCAAAGAAAAACATCCACCTCATTGATACGACACCTGCCAATTCAATGTCATCAACTAGGTGTATAAGTAAATGGACTTGTAAGTCCATGACACTTGTAGGGAGCTCCTTCTCAAATACACATACAATTTCTGTAATTTCCTTCTTCCATTTTGGCAATTCACATTCGTGGATCTCCTTGGAGGTCACCCACCAAATATAAGAATAGTAAATTAGTATGAACCTTTAGTCAAAAATTAAAATGCAATATAATATCTCTATGTCTCTCACACATGAACATTTCATATAACCACATACCTTGTAAATGCTAAAAATTAACTTATGGCATTCCTTAAGTCAACTGTAAGATAGGAATCCCCCCTAATTGCCAATGGCATGATATGATATCAAACACATTTATGAAAAGGTCATTAGTAATTTTTTCTCACACAACAAAATATCAAAATATATTTAGTACTTAATCAATGTTTTTTATTAAGATAAGCTGCTAACCCAGGAGCAAAACCTAATAACAAAGCCAAGAGGCAGCAATAAAGGCACAAGGCCAACAACAACCAACTAACAACCGACTAAAAGTTCAACCAAAAACTATTAACAAAACATATATCTAGTCTTTTTAAACAAGTCTAAAAGTATAAAGCATAAACAAAAAACCAACTAACTAAACAAGGCCTACCAGTCATCAATTAACAAATTAAAGAGGTTTTTTTGGTCCTTCATCAGCACATCCACGTTACTAGTCCTATCCACCTGTAGAGGAGTGAAGGCATTAGTAGCATTTAGAGAGGTTTTCAGCATCAACTAGATCATCTTCTTCACCCTATCTTCCATGACAGTCAATCGGGACTTAACATCAACGAGCTTTGCTTCCAACTCCTTGCAATCCATATATCTCCTGGCACTCATAACTTCTTTGTCCGGAGTCTCCTGCACTTCAATGTCCTCTTTGTTAGTGTCATAGAAGGAATTATTCATAGATGCGAAATGACTCGCACCCTCCTGCTCTTTCTAGGGGGTGACCTTCTTCTCTTTCATTTCCCCCTCCCACCCAGTTTCTTCCTCTTCAAATGTTGTAGAGTACTCCACTAACTTTATTCCCTGATGAGGAATGGCAGCCAACCGCAATGACCTCCACAATGAAGGCCTTCTAGGCTTACCATCATTGCCCAAAGCCACCCCTTTGACAATAACAACATCATCTTTCCCCGCATCCCCTAATTTTTACCCAGCTCTTCAACTTCTTTCTTATCATCTTCCACACTGTGTCTCTTTTTAACAGTTGAGGTTTTAGTAGGGTTACCACCTTTGCTCTTCTTACTTTCCTGCACTAAGAACTTGCCTTTCAGATTACAAAGGCCTTCAACAGCACCAGCTTGACACTTATCATGGGGGTTTCTAGGGGTTGGGTTCGACTGCGACCACCCGACATGGCTAAGGAAGTGGTTTTAGAAATAGGCAGGCTGGGCAGAGGTCCCGAGGGTCCACTTAAGGGTTGGTTGGATGGGGAAGCGAGCTGGGATACCTTTGAGGAAGCCTTCTTAGCCAGTCTAGTGCTCAAAGGAACTCTATCCGTAGAATCATCATTCGAGCTTTCCTCCACATGTTTGGAAGCAGGGGTTTTAGCACGATTCAGAGCAAGGTGATAATGGTATAGGCAAAAGATAAGACCTTGATGAAGGGGAAGGGTCGTGGGGTCTTCCTCCCAGACTTTCTTGAAATGCAGGATAGAGGTTTCAAGGATCGACAATAGAAAAGAAGGGAAATTCACTGGGGTTTTATGTCAAAAATGGTTTAAAAAAGCAAAGTGGTAATAATAAAACACCCTATACCTCCCCTCAAGGGTGAAATACTTCATGATTAGGAAACATACCCAGTTCCAAGGCGCAACCAAGCTCTCTCTCTCGAAACCACCTTGTAGCTTGACTTGTTTCTCCCCCTCCTTGTAGAACAACTCCAGGCCTTCCATGTCTGGGATGAGGGTTTGTTTTTTAAGCCTATTACCTAAACATAGCAATCAAGTAGCTGCCATAATTGAGGCCTCCAACACAACAAAACTAACACCACCAATTTCCACCATATGCTTTCCTTCCCATGACTCAACAAACTGGGTCGACAAATTCTCATCGTATCCATTCAGTGACTCCATGAACGCCGTGATACCTCCTTCATAGGCAATGCTCCACACTTGCTGATCTTCCCTGAACTCGTTGTAGTTCATGGGTTCTGTCCTCACCTTGTCACCCCCATAATTTTCACTCTCACGATCACCAAGCAAAGAAGCTCACCACCGACAAACACAATACACTTTATGTGAAAAGAGTTGTAGAGGATACAGCGGAAGCTCAAGACAAATCTAGAAGTGTTGAAAAAAAGAAACTTAAGTTTCTTTAACCACAAATGCACATCTTTCCAAGTTTCGATGGCATTCGAATCATAAATGCAGCCAAGTCTTAGTTCGTATAAGCCACTCCACTTTTGTCCCTTGCCAACAAGATGACATGACATATTCGTTTGCCACCCACAATTCACATTGATTGTTTCAATGAACACAAAAAAATCATTATGCCATATCATATTTGAAGAGTGTGTTGGCTCTCCACCTCTATCCTTCGTGCCACGTCTCCCCAAAATGATGGGGAAGCCCGCCACAAGACTGCCTCCATTAGCCAGAATCATCATTTTGCCTATCATGAGAAATTGGGGTCTCTCTTTGTATACAATCGATAATGTTATTCAAAAAGTTACTTAATCTCCTCCAGCATCTTAGGGGATGAATATTGATCCCTAAGTTAGCCATAAGATCCATAGCTTTATTTCCTTCCCTGTAGGTGTGCATTAGGACTTGTTTTCAAACTTTAGAAGAAGGCTCTTTATATCCTTAATGACATCCTCTAACTGCCAACCAGCACTTCCTTTCCCTTTGATAGCTTCCAAAATCATCATTGAGTCACCCTCCACAATTAAATTTTTAACACCTATAGCCAAGGCAATCTTTAGCCCCCATAGGAAGGCCATAGCTTCAGCTGTATTATCAGTGTTTTCTCCAATGCTCCCAGTGAAAGCAACAATCAGAGAGCCTTTCTCTGATCTTATAACCCCACCACTACTAGCCAACCCTGGGTTGCCTTTGGCAGCACCATCAAAGTTGAGTTTTGACCAGTCACTAGGAGGAGGAATCCAAAAGGTGTTGACTCTAGCCTTTCTCTTTTTGTCATCCACTCTGCAGATGCTTGCAGGTATGTTCCATCATTTGATAATGTTGATTTCTCTAGCATTGGGGGGGTTTTCAGCAGCTTTTATAGAGCTATTACTAACATTGTCTTGCAGTAGTCTAACAGCCGACTCGAACACATCTTTAGGACTAAATTTTTCTCTGAAAAGTCTATTATTTATTTCCTTCCATATGCACCAGGATAAAATTGGGGGGTCTTCTTCCATACTTCACACCGAATTAGAAAAGAGGGGGATCCATCCTCTAACCAGGTCCTCAAGGTTACCATTACTACACCAAGGGATGTCAAGGAGGTTCAGAGCCATACTCCAGACCTCCCAAGCAAACTCACAATGTAATAAAATATGAGAAGCAGACTCCTCTTTCATGCAAAGAATACATCTATTTGGGATTTGGAATCCCCTTAATTGGAGGTTATCAATGGTAAGGGTTCTATTTTGGATAGCCACCCACCAAAAGTGATTCATTTTTGGCACAAGGTTATGGTTCCAAACATTCTTCCATAAGTTGTCACTGTCATGAGGGATAGTCAATTTATAAGCAGATTTCACTGTGAACCTTCATGTCTTGTCTTCCTGCCAAACCAATCTATCATTTTGCAGAAAGAAGGGGATTCTATAACTTTTTAGGAGCAGTTGAATCTCTTCAGCAGCATTACACATTTCACCTTTACTTTAACAACACTCTGATAGCCTAACCCAAACATAGCTTAGCTAGAAGTAATCCTTCACTTTGGTACCAAAGTGGTTAACAGCCAGATTCATCAATTCTTGAATGTTTTGGCATTTGTTTAGAGGTCCACCCTCAATCCAATTATCCTCCCAAAGTCTTATAGTTTCCCCATCCCCCAATTTCCATCTACTGCCTTTCAAGAGCAAGTTCCTGCATTTCATAACATTATTCCAGATGACTGATCCTCTTGGGAAATCAGGGGAAAGAAGGATGTCTTCTAGGGTTGAATTCCCCATATACTTAGCTTTCATAATTTTGCCCCAGTCCTTTCCCCTGGCAATAAGATTCCAGTCAAATTTAGTTATGAGCGCTTTATTGAGCAGATTCGATTTTCTTAGGCCTAAACCTCCCTGCGCTTTAGGTTTACAAACTTTTTCCCAAGCAACCAATGCAAGTCTCTTTTTGTCTTCCATTCTTGTCCAAAGAAAAGTTCTTTGTATCTTTTTGAGTCTCTCAGTTAGGTATTTAGGCATTTTGAAAAGAGTGAGGAAGTACACTGGAATTCCTTGTAAAGAGGCTTTGAGAAGTTGATACTTACCAGCTTGACTTGGTAGTTTGCCTTTCCATCCTGCGATTTTTCTCTGTGTCCTTTCCATAATGGAGTTCCAATATTTTGGGGAGGCATCTCTAACAGTGAAAGGTAAACCAAGATAAATTTCGGGGAAAGAACCCGCTGCACAACCAAGGATACTCATGATTTTTTACTGTAAATCCATCAGGGTGTTGAAGTAGATGTGGCTCTTGTCGAAGTTGATGCATTGGCCAGCCGAAATGGCGTACTCTTGCAAAACTCTTTTTCCAATTCCTGGCTTCCACCACAGAAGCAGCACCAAAAAGGATAGTGTCATCAACAAATTGCTAGATGACCACTGGATCAGTTGTTGAAGTAGGTTTAACCACTTTGATGATTTTGGAGTGAAGCAGAGAAGTAAACCCCCTACACAAAGATTCATCCACGTGAATGAAGAGGTATGGGGATAGGGGGTCACCCTGCCTTAGACCTCTACCTGCATTGAAAAAACCTCTTAGTATGCCATTAACCATAACAAAGTAACTAACAGAAGTAACACAGGTTTTGATCAGTTGCATAAACTTATCTTGGAATCCCAGTTTCCTCAAAATTGTGAAGAGGAACTCCCAGCTCACTCTGTCATAAGCTTAGATATATCAGGTTTGAAATCCATGCCCAGTCCTTTGCATTTTTCCATGGAATGTATGATTTCATGAGTAGTGATTGCAGCGTCAATGATTTGTCTGCCTGGAACAAAGCCTTTTTGACAGTTGTTGATCAGCTTCTCAAGAATAGGTTAGAGTCTCAAGACCATGATTTTGGAGAAGATCTTGTACACTATATTACAGAGACTTATGGGTCTAAAATCTCCCATACACATAACCTCTTGCTTTTGGGGGATAAGAGAAATGGAGGTGTGGTTTAGTTGTTTTAGCAGCTTACCCGATTTATAGAAATCTCTAGTAGCTTCGGTAACATCTTTCCCAACAATTTTCTAGTATTTCTGAAAGAAAGCAAGAGGGAAACCATCAGGTCCCAGGGCTTTGAAAGCACCCATAGAAAAGAGGCTAGCCCAAACCTCTTCCTTAGTTATACCTTTTCCCAGTTGAGCATTGTCATCCTCATTCATGAGGTTAGGAATGATATCAACAAGCTGTTGATTAATGCTACTATTTTGTGCTTCAAGAAAATTTTGGAAATAGGCCACTGCCACTTCCCTAATCTGCGGATCATTTTCAACCAAAACACCTCTACCATCTAGCAGCTTAGTAATATTGTTTCTTTTCCTATGCCTCATCATGGACTGATGGAAAAATGAAGTATTCCTATCTCCCTCTTTCAGCCATTGTATCCTCGACTTTTGCTTCCAAAATATTTCCTCTTTTCCTAACAGATCTTTCCATTCCTTTCTCACCATCTGTTCTTCCCTGGTTGTGGCTTCAGTAATATCTCCCTCTTCTAAACTATTTTGTAGCTCTTTTAGCTTCAGATTGATCCTTCTCTTTTCCTCAAATATGTTTTCAAAGTTGAATTTATTCCAACCTCTAACCTTCTTCTTAACCATTATTAGCTTTTGAGTCAGGCGAAACACAGACGTACCCTGAATGTCAATATTCCACCATTTTGTCAGCAAATCTTTGAATTCCAGATGTTTTGTCCACATTAATTCAAACCTGAAAGGGAAGGGATCCTTATTGTTTTCATCATTCCAGGATAAGAGTAGCGGATTATGATCAGAAGTAGTTTGGGGTAGAACATCAAGGGTATATGAGCTTAAAAATTTCCATCTAGCTGAAATCCCAACCCTATCCAATCTAACTTGAATCAGGTTCTTGTCTTTTCTCTAATTTGACCATGTAAACCTATTGCCTTGTGGTTCCAAATCCATTAGTCCTTCTTTGTTTAAGAAATCATTCAAGTCCAGCGTACCGTCAATAAAGTCCATAGTGCCTCCCCTCTTTTCTGAAGGGAAGAGAGGGGTATTAAAATCTCCCATCAACATCTATCAACTATCCAACTCTCTAGATATGAGTGTAGACAGGGTATCCCATAGCTCCCATCTCTGGCCTCTCTGATTCGAAGTGTAGATGTTAATCAAGTTCCAAGAAAAGCTATCAGTCTCCATCCTGGTAGCCAAAAAGTTTTTGTTTTTCTCAATCATCCTTTCTTTGACAATATTGTTGTTCCACATGGTGATGATACCTCCCAACGCCCCACAAGCATCACTACGTAAATGTTCAAAATTCATCCAAAGGCTCATGGCAATCGACTGGAAACCCTCATTTTTCATTTTGACTTCTTGAAGCAGCAAAATGTCGGTTCTATTTTCAAAAATACAGTTCTTAACCAAAAACTACTTATGAGGGTTATTAAGCCCCCTAAATTCCATGACAAGATTTTCATTTAATTAGGCTTTTCTTGGAGCCTAACTCCAATGTCTTATGTCTGCCCATAGCAATGTCCTTATTAACCACCTTTTGTCTTGTTTCTCTAAAAGACGAGCAACCTTGTTTAGTGTCAACACCCACATCCATCACTTTCTTTCATGGGCCTCTACCCTTCTTTTTTATCGTACTCCACCCCTCCGAGCCAGCAACACTAGACTCAACACCAAGAGTAAGTGTCACAGTTTTATTGGAGGGGGAACCCTTTCCAATCTTTGCTACCATATGAGTGTTTGACCTAGCCGGCAAAGGGGGAGGGGCCTTCGAGGGAAGCATGACCTCGAAAGCATCTTGTTTTTCTAGGAGGTCATCCAGAGGGATTTCCCCATCTTCAAGAGTTAAAGGTAGGGAGGCCATTCCACTGATGATATCCAAAATAGGGGAGGATCTTAGGGTATCATCAGGGGACTGCCCATTAGACTCCACATTGAGAGACTAAGTATTATCTTCAATAACAATAGAAGATTTATCTTTAGCAGGAGATTTGATCATATTCAGTAGATCTTCCTTGAAAGGGTAGTCCTCCACATCCACTATAGACTGAGCTTCCTTTGAGTGGGAGGGTTTAACTTTACATTGTGGAGCTAAGTGACCTTTTTTGTTACATTTTTGACAATAGATCGTGGAATTTTCATATAAGATAGGTTTAATCCATTGACCATACTTGGACTTAAGAGTGATTTTATTAGGGAGAATTTTGTTTACATCAATACTTACACAAATTCTGGCAAATACTAACCTCGATTTGTTTCTAGTTGTACCATCTAGGGTGATGAAGTGACCGAGCGAGTTAGCAATCCACATGAAGATTTCTTCATCCCAGAACTCCAGAGGAAGACCCAGGATTCTAATCCAAACTAAAGCAGCTTTATTTATATCAATAGCACTATCAAATCCAGGTTTCCACTTACATAGGGACGGGCTATGTTTCCCAAGCATCCAGGGTCCTCCTTCCAGAATTGTTGTAAGATCTTCTCTAGCCGTGAATTTAAACAGAAACATCCCATTGTTCATAGCATAAATAGTCACACTTCCTTTAACTCTCCACTTAGTGTTCACCCATTTTCTAACTGTGTCAATGTTAGGTTTGAAGGAAAAAAATTTCTGACCAGAGCATTTTCCATCGAGGAGACAACCCTATCCATCACAACACTTGGAAGCTCAAGCTCAGGACCACCGTCCACCTCACTCAAGGTTGGGGAAACCCCACAAGCCATCGCTTTCTCCCTGGCCAAGGCCTTTTCTAAGCATTGGGACCCAAGACCTCATTACAAAGCATGTGAATAGAGGAATCTTCATACCCCTCACAAAACACGTGACCCACAGGGTCCTATAATCTATCTGAATCACAAGGGACAGACCCACTGCCCGAAGCACCCCCCGAGGGACCCTGCACCAGTGGGTCTAGAGGCTCACCCGGGTCACTGTCCGCCATCAAATTCAAATTCAAAAGCAAGCGGGAAAATGCAGCAGGCAGGAGGTTGTAGAGCAGAAAAAAAATCTCCAATATTTTTAACTATGATTGAAAGACATTATTACTTAATCAATGTTACCAGTAAATGTTAAATGATGATATATAATACCTTCATAAAATTACGAAAATCATGTGTTTTAAATCCTGTGATATGTCCATCAACTGTAAAAGCTTTAGCCAATGATGACCCATAGCTAGTAGGTGTCCTTATTGAATGGATGACATTTTTTAGTTGGTCTAGCTCTTTTTTTTCAAAATCCATGGAGCTTCTGCATATGTTTCATTTTCTCTGTTTGGCCACAAATGTTTTCTATCAATTTTGGTACGCGAAAGAGCAATATCTCTCCTTGAAGACAAGGTGTCCTTCTCTTTGCTTGATATATGTCAAAATATAGAATCTAGGACATTTTGGAAGATGTGCATAGGATCTAATAGGTGAGATATTAATAGATCCTTCCAGTAAGGGAGCTCATAAAATATGGATTTCCTTTTCATTCCTTCTGGCATATTAACTACAACTTGTTCTGGTTCTTCAATTGAATCACCCCGAACAAAAAAATCCTCTCAAGTAAGTTCAATTCAGCATCTTCATACTTCTTAAGCCAATCATCTAGACCCATAATCATGGAAGGGCCTCTATTTTCAACTTTTCCATCAAATTGATTCTTCAGGCGATTTCTAAACTTATGATCTAGTGGTAGAAAAACCCTGTTGTTTGCGTAAATAAATTTATGTAGATCTTTAGAATACTACCCTTGAAATTGTTCTGCAAATCTTGGACATGCAAATATCCCCTTTGTTTGAAGCCCTGCAATTCAATAAGTAATGTTAATAACATCAAAAAAATAGTATAAAACTAAGTATGAAAGTTGGGATGAAAATAAATTATGAGTGTAAATACGTAAATATTTTATCTTACCAGAACAAACACCAAATCCTGGGAAATCATGAATAGTCCAACATAGCACACCATACAACATGAAGCACCTATTTGATGGGGGACGTGATATGTCATACATTCTTATGCCTTTCCATAGCAGTTGTATCTCATCAATAAAAGGCGCAAAGTAAGCATCCATATTTTTAACTTGATGTTTTCCTAGAATAATGAGAGTCAACATAAGGTGCTCCTTTCTAACATTCATCCATGGGGGAATATTGTATACTATCAATCTAATTGGCCAAACACTATAATTTGAGCTCAGGAAAGAGAATGGGCACACTCCATCAATTCCAAGACCAAACCTGATACTACGGGGTTCATCTTTGAATTTTCTTGGCCATTTTTCATCTATGTGTTTCATTGCTTTGGAATCAGCCAAAATTCACATGAATCCATCTTTACTCATGTTCTTTGCATGCCAGTCCATCAATTGTGCAATTGACTTGCAACATTCGTTGAAGTCTAGGTATAATTGGCATGTGACGTAAAACCTTCTTTGGAACTGTAGGACCTTGTACATCTGTACAATATCTCTTCTCTTTGTATATAGGGCATTCTACCTTGTTTTGATATTCATCTCTGTATAAAATGCAATCATTTTTACATCAATGAATTTTCTTATATTCAATCCCCAACTTAACCAACAACAAACGCACCTCTCTGCAAGTTGATGGCAACACATTCTCTTCAGGGAATATTTTAGTTTTTTGTGCCCTGTAAGATTACTAGAGATTAAATCAATTGAATGTTTGACTTATGATGAACATGTTTGATATGTCAATCTATACTAGGACAATTTATATACAATATATGGTTTTAAAATCCTTTTAAAGAAATATAAACAAAGTTGATGAATGTTTACGAATTATGTACACCAATTGACAATGCAAAGTAAGAAATAGATTTCAACTCACTTCAATAGGGTAGTGAATCATTTGTCTAACCAACCAAATAGTGACTTGATTTCTAATAATATTAATGTGCATGCTAGTTTTGAGGTTCTACTTGCACCTGATTTGAACACAGGTGTCTTCGCTGCTTGCTTGATGGAGTCTTTCAGGTTGTTATCATCAACATTACGTTGGTGGTAATTACCCCTGCTATCATCGCTAATGTCAACCATATGATCATTATTGTCATCATTGTTTCCATCCCCAAAGAAACTTTAAAAGCATTTCATTCAATCCTTCTTCATGCACTGCATTTTCACTATCATGATCATCATCATTAAGGTTAGGTGGCATGTCATCAGTGTATACAGATCTCATCAGGTCTTCAAATTTCTCAGCTAGTAGTATTCTCTTCAATCTTGCTCTTTTCACCCTGGTATTTTTTAAAGGATAGTTTGGATCATCCCCTCCAAATCTCAATAACCCAGTTGGATCTTGGGTATTACTATGTGTTTCATCAACATCTTCTACCTATCAACAAATGCAAGCATTATTTAATGTTTGGCAATAATTGGATAAATCATATATATTTCAATTTCAAATAAATATAATCAAATATGGGTAAAAATAAAAATATAAATTGTATGAACATATATACATCAATTGAATAATGGAACATTATTTTATAGACTACCTTTTTTATACCATAATTTAAATAAAACATAATTTTGACAACATAGTTTATAAAACATCAGTCCACACTCATTTATTATTCTTTGGTTTTCTACCGTTAAGAACATCCTTAGGGAGACCTTGTTCTTTCCTCTTCTTTTGCGCAGGAGTGTGTTTAAAGAAGGGGTAATCAATCAATAACTCATCCCCAATGGTAAGGTCCATAATAGCCTCGACCATTATCAATCTATCAACCTCTCTTTCCATATCTCCATCTTTATCATTTATAACCTCAACAAATTGACAGTTCGGTCTTACAGTAGGGTCCCTTCCCTTACTACTATTTATAAATCCTACAATATTTTTGTGTGTGTATGCACGTCCATCTATATACACAAGATGACCTCTATTCATTTCTTTTCCACTTTCCAATTGCAGACGATGTGTATACATATTTGAATTTAGACCACACGCTAACATGCTAGGCTTATATTCTGCTAGCCTTCTCCATTCACCACTGTAATATGATGGACCATAATATGGCATTAATCTCCTAGTGGTTTGTTCTGAATTGTTTCTATGTTTAGATCCCACATGTACATTTTGGACAATAAAGAGACCTAGATTCGCTCCATGAATATTGGAGGGTCGTATCATGTAGTTGTATCCCAAAAATTGAAACACCTCGTACACTCTAGGTAGTTGTTGATCACTAGGCCAAGTGTAATATAGTCGACGATCAAATGTCTCTTTGTAAATTGATCTCAAGCTCAGGGGCAAGTCATCATCTCCATCACATTCATTCTCATAGGGTATGTAGTCCACCTTCCCCTTGTCTTTAAGCAAATTATGCATCTTTAAACCAGTTCTTATTCTGTTACTTGTTTTCATCAATTCCTCATCTTTCAAGATGGTATATTGGCACATATTTTTGTTAGATGTATCATCTGATAAATGATCATTGTCCTCTAGGCTGGAAGTCAATGATCCAGGAAACTTTAAACCAAGAACTTTATCCTGCAAGTATCGATTAAGAAAAAAATTAGTTATTTAAATAATATAAATAATGTTTAAACGAAGTATACATGTTATTTATATCAAATTAGAAAATTCCTTACCACAATTCCTATTAGATTTGAATCAATTATAGGAGGCATACTACCAACTGGAAGCTCATCATATATGTAATATCTTTGTACAATCACTCATTTGAATTGTTTCTTTCCACGACATAGAGAATATCCACCAACAACAATTTTCTCAAAGTATTCATCCCATGTACTATAGTCCTGACCAACCTATTGTTTAGTGCAATCATTTGTTGTGTCTGCAGGATCCATTGTCGTATCCTCTTCCACCCACTGTCCTCTACATGATTTAATAGTTTTAGGTCCACGTCCACATACATATCTTTTTCTTTTGCTAGTTGAACGCTCAGGCTCTGCATTTGCTCCAATCTCCATCTAAAATAATCAAGAACATACATTAATTTATGTCAAGATTGGATAATACATTATAAATTTCAATAATACTATGAAAAAAGATGGACGTATCACAAAATGCCATTAGATCATTTTTTCTTAAGTTAAGTCAAAATTTGAGTACTTGATGTCTCGCTTCATCCATTGTGTCCTCATTTGATATGACACGATATGTTGCCATGGCCTCATCTGGCCCCTATAATACACAATATAGTAAATAATATTTAGTACACTAATTATATCATTTCAACGAATATGCTATCCAACACAAAACCTCACTTTAGTCATATATTTGACATATTGATATCATGTTTTAGCCATCCTAATTTTCAAACTTTTCCCTTAATCATAGAATCACCATTCCTATGCATTTTCAACCAATAAGTTTGACCTCAGAGGCCTCATGGACAGAAAAATGACTTTATCTCCTCTATGTTGTAGCATTTGTGAATTCATAAACACCTTCCTCCTTTGGTTGAGGTTGCTTTCTCTTCTTACCTCTATTGTATCTGCAGATTCCGTTGTCATATCTATTTCCACCCACTTTCCTCTCTATGATTTAGTAGTTCTACGTCATCCACGTGCTCTCTCCATGGCCTCCTCTAGATTTTGTAACACACAACAATGACAATAGTCACATAACATCTATGCACCAAGAGAATATTGTTGAAACTATCTTGTTAATACGCTCGATTTTCATTAAGACGCACTATGAAAAACAAAATAGGACATTGCAACATTTTGCTCTTCACAAAAAGTTTACACGCGGAATCTTGACAACTAGAGCTCAAATCTTATGATTACAAGATGACTACAAATTCACATCAAAAACACATTTATTTACAAGCTGACTACAAATAAAACCTATTACTAATAATTTTAGCTGAACATCCCTTCCATGGTCCCTTATTATCCTAGATGAAAGAAAACCTATTACTAATAATTTTAGTTGGTTCTCTACCTTACACTTCTTCCACAAATTCATTAAAACCGTAGATATTTTCTCTTTGAAAGCTAGAGATTGGATTACTTATTCTTGATTGAAACCTACTTTAGGATGGAATGATGAGATCTAACAAAGTGTAAAAACATGTCAAAATATGTAATACATGCACGGATAAAGGCAATAGACAAATATATATATATATGATAATACATGATGAATGATCTATCAATAATACATTAAATAAGGGTGGGTTAGTGGGATCAAAGAGATTACACAAAAAAATGCCAAACCCTAATCAAGATAATAGCAATGAAACATAGATAAGGGGTGCATCCAAGCCCTAATAAAGTATACAACTTCCAAGCAAAATACATCATTTTGCACTGATAGGCGCTAAATTAGGCGCACTTTGCACCGCCTTTTGCACCCCAAAAAGATTACATTTAGGGCTAAAAGTCAGTGCTAAAGTCGGCATTAACTACACTGACTATAGCGTCGACTAATGAATGAAAAAATAAAAAATAAAAACTTCCCACATGAAGGAAGAGATGAGAGGAGAAAAATGCCGCACGAAGGAAGATAGGAAAAAAAGGGGAAAAACGCCGCGGGAAGGAAGAGATGAGAGGAGGGCGCCCTCTAAGGGATCGGCTACAAGCAAGTAGATGAGAAATTTGATTTAGTTTGCGACACCATAGGTAAGGTTACAATTTTTTTTTCGTTCCCACAAATATTTTTGTTTGGATTAAATGGAGAGGATTGTGAAGAAAGGGTTGTGAATATTGTTTTGTTTACAAGTGAATCGTTCAAGTCTCATGTGATTATAAAGGAGGAGGGTAAATTTGTAGACATTGCATTATTTCCTCCATATCCAAGAGCAGTGAACACATTTTTGAAACCCCAATGCCCCGGTTTGCTTATCATTCCCATCCATACCTTTCTCTGAAGACAACTTTCTCGCTTCCTTCCTAAAAAAGTAGTCGAGTGCTTTCAAGACAAGTTGTTAAACTGTATCCGCCCCACTGCAACCAGGTCCCATGGGAATAGAGATTGGTTGAGACAATACGAGGAGATAGGGCTTTTGAGATGAGGGTGAGCAAACTAAATGTTAGGGTTAGCCAGCAGAAGATATCAATTAAATGTAAATAAAGATTAGAGAGAGGAATGGAAATACACAGAAATAATAACAACGAGAGACAAGTTTTAATGTGGTTCACCCAAACTGGGCTACATCCACCAACAAAGAGTCTAATATTATTATCTAATAAATCAAATCGATTACAACCAACAATCCTTGTAACTCAATACCGCTGTAAAATGCTATAATACATCAACGGAAACCCTAACCCTTAGCCGCTTTTATCAAGTCTTGTGTCAATTACAAAATAGCATTTTTTATGTCGGCCAATAGAAATAATAACTCCTGACACATTTATAAAATAATAAAATTCGTGTGAGGTTTCGGGGGCACTGACCCTCAACCCCACCCTATATCCCGATAGGGAGCGCGCTAAGGGCTTTGCCCTTGGACCCAGCAAAGGGTGCTACCCCTTGACCCCGTTAAATAATTTGGGGGGAAACTGCATCGATAAAAGTGGGGTAAATTTAACCTCTAAGTCTGATTAGGCTCCATATAACAACAATCTCCCACTTGGAGACTGATCATAACACCACTAACCCTGGAACTCCCACTAGAAATAAGCACCCTGGACTATGTTCTATTTTTTTTATCTTTAGTCTTGAAGACCAACCGAAGCTAAAGAGGAGCTCAACTTCTCCCTTGTCACTACCTTCATAAACATATCCGTTGGATTTTCATTTGTATGGATCTTTTCCAGTCGTAACTGTCCATTATCCAACATCGACCGGATGAAGTGATACCTTAGCTGTATGTGTTTGGTCTTTGAATGCAAGGCAGAATTATTTACAAGATGTATGGCACTTTGGCTGTCCATAAACAAATAATTGTTGGCCTATTGTTTGCCCAATTTTTCCATGAAAGATTGCAGTCATATAATCTCCTTGCTTGCCTCTATTGCAGCTACATACTCTACCTTCGTGGTGGATAAAGCAACCACCTTTTACAACCTGGAGATCCAACTCACCGCTGTCCCACCTACAGTAAAGACATAACCTACAGTACTCTACCTAGTATCAATATCCCCTGCCAAATCTGAGTCTACATAACCTGCTAAATCAATATTAGAGCCTCGAAAACATAAGCATTTATTGGATGTACCTCTCAAATATCTGAGAATCCATTTTATCTCATTCCAATGCTCCAATCTGGGATGACTCATATACCTATTTATGACTCCTACAGCATGTGCAATATCTGGTCTCATGCATACCATGGCGTACATTAAACTTCCTACAGCTGAAGCATATGGTACCTTGGAATTTTTTTCTTCCTCCTCTTGTGTCTTAGGACAAATCTCCTTAGTCAATATCAAATGACTAGGCAAAGGTGTGCTAATAGCTTTTGCATTCTCCATATGGAATCTCTACAACACCTTTTCAACATAATCAGCCTGAGATATATGTTCTTCTTATCTCTACAAATTTTCATACCAAGTATTTGTTTTGTTGCCCCTAAATCCTTCATAGTAAATGATTGTGCTAACTATTGTTTTAAAACTCTTATGTGATCCATGTTAGACCTTGCTACAAGCATGTCATCAACATATAGACATAAAATAATGTAGTTGTCATTATCCAACCTTTTAAAATAAACACAATGGTCAGAATTACACCAGCTATAGCCTTGCTCAACCATAAAACTATCAAATTTCAAATACCATTGCTGAGGTGTTTGTTTCAGGCCATACAAACTCTTCTTCAATCTGCACACCTATTTCTCCTTACCTTTGACCTCAAATCCTTGGGGTTGTTCCATATATATCTCCTCCAAATCACCATGGAGAAAGGTAGTTTTCACATCTAGTTATTCCAAATGCAAATCTTCAGCAGCCACAATACTTAAAACAGTACAAATAGAAGTCATCTTAACAACTGGAGAAAAAATCTCATCAAAATCAATGCCCTTTTTTTTGTGCAAATCCTTTTACAACTAACCTGGCTTTAAATCTTTTCTTACCAACATCTTCCTCTTTCAGCCTATAAACCCATTTGTTTGGTAAAGCCTTTTTACTTGTAGGCAACTTATATAATTCCTGTTGGCAAGAGACACTATATGGATTCATGGTTGTTGTCATTGATGGCAACAAAGGTCATCCCACATATCCGCAAGACATGATATGTCTCTACCGGAAGTCAGAATAAAGAATGTTGTGGTCCGGTGAAGAAGAACAGAGCATGTGGCAAGGTCCGACAGATTGGTCCGGACCTCTCAGAGGAAGTGTCTTGGTGCAGTGCGGATTTGGGGAAGTTAAGAGGACTACCTTGAGTGGTATATTCCAAGGATTTAGCCTCCGGTGATGGACAAGGAAAAAGATATGAATGGTTGAGTACCGGATTCCTGAGAGACAGTGAAAACAGAGGAAGAACTGACTGGCAGAGTATCAGACTACTTTCCGGATGGGTTACTGTTGATGACAGAGGTTGTGAAGGCATGAATCATGTTTGGCCGACATGATTAATGATATCTACAAGTATATGCTTGATCCGCATTGCTTGGTGAGGAAGGATTCAGCCGACAGAATGAGAGTTTGTAAGAAACTAGACTGTTCCGGATGCCGACTAGAAAGGTGATGAAATTACTTGTGCGGATATTTATAGAGGATGGATTTAGTTGTGAAATGTGTGTTAGTGTGGAGAAAAATGCGAATAAGTCCAGAGAAAGAGCAGAGGTAGCAAAAAGGATCCGGTATGTGAAAGATAGCAGAATAAAGAACAGAGGAAAGATGAAGTGCAGCAGATCAGTGTACTGAACCTAACCGGAACTGAACTCCAGCATATGCAGATGCTTCCAATCAGTTCAAGACTGTGATTCTCATCACTTTGTAGACAGTGTGTCTTCTTGTAGGCAGTGGGCCTCTTGTGAGCAGTGTGCTCGGGCAGTGAGCCCTAATTGGCAAGTGCCATTTTTGTAATTTCCTATTCTTCTAACAGAGAATAATTCTTGGGTTAATCACCCCGTGGTTTTCTCCCTTAACAGGGTTTCCACGTCAAAAATACTGTGTCATGTGTTTCTTATTTCATGGTTAATGTTTTGTGTTTGATTTTATGCTGCTTCAATTAAAAGGAAAGTTCAATAAGGGAAATAATTAGGATAACTGATTCACCCCCCCCCTCTCAGTTATCAACAATTCCCAAGTCTGATTTTTCAGCAAGGAGTCCATTTCTTCTTTCATTGCAAGCTCCCACTGAACCTTTGTATCCACCTACATAGCTTCATCATACCCTTCTAGTTCACCAGCATCTGTTAACAAAATATAATAAAAAGAGGGAGAAAACTTTTTAGGAGGTCTACTTAGCCTTGTTGACCGTCTAACATTCACTAGAGTTTGTGGTATTTCTTGTTGATGTTGTGGAGCATGAGGAACCACTGGAACATCACTATTTGGAGTATCATCCAGCACCACAAAATCCTTCTATTTCTTCTCATACTATTGTAACTGATCTTTGTACAACACCTTCTCATTGAATACAGCATCTTTGCTTCTCACAATTTTTTGATTTTTAAAATCCCAAAGCCTATAACCAAATTCATCAATTCCATATCCAATGAAGTATATTTTTTTAATTTTGCATCCAGCTTAGTTCTATTTTCAGAATCTACATGTGCAAATGCTTCACATCTGAAGGTTTTGAAAAAAGAATAACTCACCATCTTACCTGTCCATGCTTCCTTTGGAATACCATAGCCCAAAGGAATTGAACGACCTCTGTTAATTAAATATACAGTAGTGTTGATAGCCTCTGCCCACATGTTTAAAGGCAGCCTAGCATGTAATCTCATGGTCCTTGCACGCTCCATTATTGTCCTATTCATGTGCTCAGCCACTCCATTCTCCTGTGGAGTACCTAGAACCATTTTCTGCCTACGAATTCCATTAAAGGAACAATAATCCTCAAATTCTTTGCTGCAATACTCACCAACATTATCAGATCTAAGACATTTTAATCTTTTACATGTCTCATTCTCAATCAAGCTTTTCCCTTTCTTAAATGTTTCAAATACATCAGATTTCTACCTAAGGAAATAAATCCAAACCTTCCTAGTTGCATCATCTACGAATGTAACATAATACTGAGAGCCACCGAGAGCCACTAAGAGAAGATACCTGAGCTGGTCCCCATACATCTGTATGCACAAGCTCCAAGTTTTCATCTTTCTTTTGCTTCCCATCCTTGAGAAAACTAACTTTCTTTTGTTTGTCATACACACAACTTTCACAGAAATCCATATTAATACATTTCAGACCTGGTAAAACTTTCTTAGAATGAAGTACCTTCATTCCTTTTTCACTCATATGCCCAAGTCTGTTATGCCACAATGTTGTCTCAAAACCTGCAGTAACTATTTCAGTCTCTTCTTGCGAACCCACAGCAACTATTCCTAAACTTGTTTAATTTTTCTTTGCAACAACTAAAGTAGAAGGAACACTATGACCTGTACAAAGATATAAGGTGCCTACTTTCACACCTTTTGCTACTATTAAGGAACCTGTTGAAACCTTCTAATTTTTATCAGTAAATGTAACATTGCAACCTTCATCAGCTAGCTGCCCTGTTGAAATTAAATTCCTACTCAGCCTTGGAATGTGCCTCACCTCTTGTAGTAGCCAATGATTCCCAGTCTACAACTTAATCTTGATTCTTCCCTTTCCAACAATCTGATAGGGTTTGTTATCTCCCAAATAAACTAGCCCAAAATCCCCTTGGACATAATCAAGAAAATAACTTCTATGGGGCATAGCATGAAATGAGGCCCCTGAATCTAAAACTCATGAATCATCAACATTATCTAGGGAAAGAGTCAAAGCATCATCTTCAGATTTATTACTTACCACATTTGCCTCCTTATTGCCTTCTTGTTTGTCTCCTTCCTTATTCTTTCTAGACCAGCAATCTTTCTTTAGGTGACCTAGTTTCCCACAGTACCAACAATCCTTTTATCCTCTGGATTGGGACCTCTTGTCCTTTAATTTTCCTCATGACTTCCCATGACCTCCAAAACCTTTTTCTCTCTCCTTTGATCTGCCCCTGCTTTCTGCATTCAAAACACTACCTGATGTGGACCCTCCTAAGCTTTTCTGTCATATTTTCTCACTAAGGATAACACCAACAACATCATCAAATTTCAAAGTATTTGAACCAGAGACAGATTTACTGACAGCCATTACTAAGCTATTCTAGTTTTTTGGCAAAGAACATAAAACCAATTAGCCCTCAACTCTTCATCAAATTTCACTTTTACATAAGTCAACTGACTGGTAATCATATTAAACTCATTTAAATGATTTGTCACAGATCCACCTTCAATCATTTTCAGATTAAACAAACACTTCATGAGAAATATATTATTTGAGGCTGAGGGTTTTTCATACAATTTAGCCAAAGTTTTCATTAGTTCACTTGTTGTCATTGCTTCTATTATATTGAATGCCACAGATGGTGTCAGGCACAACTGAATGGTTCCCATTGCCTTTCTGTCCAGAAGATTCCAATCCTCATCAGTCATTGCTACTGGTTTCTTGGCTATTCCTTCCAATGGCCTCCATAAATCCTTCTAATAGAGATAATCCTCCATCTACATCTTCCATAATTGATAGTTCTGCCCATTGAATTTATCTACCTTCAATTTACCCTCGTCCACCATTGCTCCCACTCAACCGTGAGACTCCCACTCAGCCGTGAGACCTTCCTGTAGAGAATAATCGAACACAACCTGCTCTGATACCACTTGTTAGGGTTAGCCAGCAGAAGATATCAATTAAATGCAAATAAAGATTAAACAGAGGAATGGAAATACACAGAAATATAAATAGCGAGAGACAAGTTTTAACGTGGTTCACCCAAACCTGGGCTAAATCCACCAACAGAGAGTCCAATATTATTATCCAGTAAATCAAACTGATTACAACCAGCAATCCTTGCAACTCAATACTACTACAAAATGCTACAATACATTAACGGAAACCCTAACCCTTAGCCGCTTTTATCAAGCCTTATGTAGGTTACAAAAATAGGGTTTTTTATGTCAGCCAATAGAAAAAAATACTCCCGACGCCTTTAGAAAATAATAAAATTTGTGTGAGGTTTCAGGGGCGCTGCTCCTCGACCCCGCCCTGTATCGTGACAGGGAGCACGCCAAGGGCGCTGCCCCTTGACATCATTAAATAATTTGGGGGGAAACCACGCTGATAAAAGTGGGGTAAATTTAACCTTTGAGTCTGAGTAGGCTCCATATGACAACACTAAAATTAGACCTAGAACTATAGATTCCCTCCCAAGGCAGCAATTGATTAACAAGCAATTATTTCATACTTAGCAGTGTGTACTTCGTTTGCCTCCACAGACTGGACACAAATAATTTGCCCTAGGTCACCTCAAAATGTCAAGCGATAGAGGGAAGAGAGAAAAGAGAGCAGACTCTAGCCACAATGAGGTAATTCATTGTCAATTTATAGATTTGTAAATATTTCCATTGTTTCTTTGATTTTTAGTTTTTAGTTTTTTTTATTTCTAAATTTAAAAGAAGAAATATATATATATAGGGACATGAGACTGACAAAGATAAAGAGGCATTGGCTTCCATATTGGGGGTAGATGTAGTGAACAAATTGGATGGTGTGGACTTGACAATGCTTGCCAGATACATAGAAAAATGATCTAGTAAAGCCCATGAAACATTGCAACCAAATCAACCATGTCCAAGGGAATCAATTGTTTCCCCATCCAGTCCTGGATCAAGCAAAAGGTCCTGGAGGAAATCAATAACAATAACCTCTAAGAATGTGGAACAAGGAGCAGAGACTTCCAATGTCTTAGCCACTCCTAGGACACAGACTTCTTCGACCACCACGCCATGTTTTACATCTTGGATTGGTACCTACGATACCAAGATAGAATACAATGTGGTTTCAGGGGAAGTTCGAATGACAGATGCTGGAAAAATGTTTGTGAATAGATTAAAGGAATCATGCCTTCAATGGTTTAAATACCATCTACATTTGCCATTCTCAAAGATACCCATGCACCTGCAAAAAGCAATTATCAATGACATGGAGACTGAATTTGGCACAGGTTGGTCTGTAAAGAAGATAAAGCTACGAATGTCTCAAAACTGCAAGAGATTTCAGTGCAACCAAACAAAGAAGATAAAAAAAATCCCTCCTAAGGTAAGGCTCAAAAAAAGGCCAATTGATGTAAGTGTGAAAGTATGGAAAGAGCTTGTAAAAGCATATGAGAAGTCCGATGCACGGAAGAAGTTTGGTGAGGAGAGTACACAGATATTTGAATTTGCTCATAAGATTATATCAAATTTATTAAATGATTTTTAAATTTTATTTGTGCATAGTTAAATTGAATTAGTATATGTTTCAGGACAAGGCCTCCAAGGCGAGGCTTGACAAACTTCGTGGCACGCATCATAGTGGCCAGAAAGGTTTACAGGCCTTGATCTGTACATTTGTAAGTATATTTAATATGTTAAATGATTTTTTTTCCTAGGAAAAAATAAATGATTTCATATTAATTAGTTTAACTAGTCCATGTGCCATGTTTTGACAGGAGGAGAAATATGGCCAGCATCCAAGGCAATTTGAAAAGGAAATGTTACAAAGCAAAAAGTGGACTAATTTTGTAATCTAGATGGACAATGAGGTATCAATAGTTGACTTTCAATAACTTAGTTGGATATTGTTGTGTTAATATGTCAATTTTCATTTCTTGTGTTGAGTTGTTTATTGATGCATAGGATGAGTTCTAAAGTGCTTCTTTGTTGGCCCTAGATCCCACTCAATTGTCCCATTATTTGCAGTCCTAGACATGTGCACATGTCCTCCTAGTTACCTTATTGCAGTGTTGAGATTTGAACTTCAGTCACTCTCATTATGAATGCACCTTTTTACCTTTACAGAATAATCCTTGGACATTTTTCACAATAATTTTAATCCACAAAGCTCGACAACTGTAAGGGCAATCACTTATATACAAACGTGAGTTATGTGAACAGGCCACTGAATCATCCACACATTTGTTTATATTGAATTAATGTATAGACAGCAGATCCTTTATTAAATCATTAGGTGGTGATAGAACTTATGAAAATGATGAGTTCCTTATCAAAGGCACATCATTGATATCTTTATCAAAGGCACATCATTGAATATTCCAACAGTTGCAACAATGTAGGGCAATCCTTTATCTTGTGATCAACATCATAATAAGTATACATTGGAAACTTTGTGCAACTACGCGAGGTATGCCCAGGTTCTCCACACTAGTAGCAATAGATTCCTCTATTGCATACGCTACCGTGGCCTCCTTGATTTCCTCCATGCTCCATATATTATGGCTCCTAATAGCACAACACCATCTATTGTGGTTGTGATTGGGCTTGCGTGGTTGTGTTTAATTTTGTTTTCATCTTGCCTTGTTGAGGACTTGTACTACTTTGTGGGTGGTAGTGTCATGGGTGGTTGTGCGACAAACCTTGCACTAGTAATTGATAGGAACATCCTTTCACTTTTACAGTAGTGGACAATTTCATGAGTCTCAAGACATATGGTGCAATTAGGTATGTGTTGAGCAAGAGGGAACTATGTGGCATTAATAGCTTGAGCTCCCACCACTAGATAGTTTGTAGTTGTATGCCCCTTAGTGTGGCACTTTGTTCATCATAAACCACATTGATTAAGAGTTTCACTTGCAAGTTGTGTTATTTGCATGACCCTTTTTCCATTTGTTCTTTTAGGCATGTAGTAGAATCATATGTTGGGGGCTCCCCTAATTCTTATAATCTCAACACAACTTTTAAGGCAACTTTTTAATTAGGGAGAGTGAGCTAAACTAGTTCATGTTGGATATGTGCAATTAGCCTACCAATAAATCATTCCTTCTAAATTTCAACATTTTATAGTTGGGTCAATCTTTAACACCAATTCCTTAGAGCATTGATCATACCTACACACAATCTCTCCCGATTGTTGCCTTATTTCCTTTAATGCCACAATATTAGGATGCACCATCTTAGGGCAATTGAAATTGGGAAGGAAATCTCTTAGAAGATTACCAAGATCATTCTTGGTGCCATTAGGATCATAATGAGTATACTAGTCTTGTGCTTGTTGACAAAAAGTGGTTCAATTAACCTAATCTTGTGTTTATTATCCACAACATTTTGTGTGTGCCATGCTATCTCATATGCTTAAGTTTGACGGGCTAATAATGAACAACAAACCCTTGTTTGTCTACCTCCTTATGACTGATCCCATTTTGGATTTCTTATGAAGTCAGGGTGATTTGAAGGAAGATCAAAGTTGCACTCCAAGTAGATGTGTGGATAAAGAATGACTTAGCAGAATATGGAAACCTTTAGATTTTGTGATTTTTGTTTTTTCCATTTCAAAACTATTTGCTTTCTTTCTTTTCTAATGAACATTTATTTAGAATCCCTTTCCTACACCCAAATCTTCAGTTTTAAACTCACTTGCATGGAAGATGCATTAAAGGTATCAATTATATATGTTCTATGATTTAAATCCATTATTTTGTGGTTCTCAGTATGACAGAAAGAAGGATGTTGTTGCTTCTTACACTTGTTTCACACCTTGCACTAGGTCCACAGACTGGTGGAATGGTATTCAAGGACACAATGGCTCTCATATCAGATTTTTTTGCAAGGAATCAATTTAAAATGGTTTGAGGCATAGCTTTCATTCCAACCTAGGATTCCATCACAATAATGTCATATTACAGTCTTCACATATGTGTATAGTTTATGTGCATGGTAGCAACCATTTAGTAATAAGTCCTCACACACCACACTGTAACTAAGATGTGTGAATGCCCTAAAACTATACAGGTTCAGTCCAAACATTATCATAAGATCATGATTGATAAGATCATGGATACATCATAGTTTAGGTGTGGGTAGGACTTCCTTAGGGTAGGTAGGACTTCCTTAGTGTAGCCCTAACTATGCATTGTACTAGAATCATTATATTGACCATTCCAAGTTCAGACTAGCAGGGAAAATGGAGTTTCAAGACCCTTGCTAGCTAAGGGAAGGTTGATATAAGAATTTTGAGGGACCTAGGGTAGTGACAGTCATATAGGACTGGATTTGTGTTATGTTTGGAACCTATAAAGTCTCGAGGTCTTCTTAAAGGGGTGATATGAGACTAGGGTATGAAGGCTAGGACTTTGTATGTAATCTTAAGCCCTCCTTTTGGATTTGTTGGAAGCCTTCTTCACTGATACATAAGGACTGTCAAGACTCCTATGATAGTGCATTAGAGAGGCATTGAAATCACAAAGGAGATAAATTTTAGTAGGCCATCACCCATTGGAGAAGGGATTGTCATAAAGAGCATGACAGTGTTACCTTGTCATAGTCACAGTGTTACCTTGTCATAGTCACAAAGGGGATAGTCTTTGTGGTGGTAATTATAGTCACTAAGTTTACATCCACCTTCCTAGGGTCTACAGAAATCCCTGAAGTTGAATATTCCTATTTTAAAGATCTTGCCATGAGTATTTTCCATGCTTTTACCCCCCTAATGATCCAAAGATTGAATATAAAGGTGTGGAAATTATTGACTAACCTTACTACTGTCACAGTCAATTTGCTAACATGCAAGATAGTCATGAGGTTTTTCATGTTTTATTCAAGATTTATATAATCTTCCTTATTGATAAGATGGGGGTCTGCTATTCCCAAATTGTCTATGACAAAATACCAATGGAGACCTCCCAAATCCTCATTTCAAGTTTCAAATGCACAATGAAATGATGGAGGACAATCATAACTATCATAATAGTACATTAGCATTTTTTGTCTCAAGGTGGCCCTTAAGACTGCCAAGGGGATGGATATAGAGTTGGGATTATGGTTTTTGTTTAAAATCCTTGTGTCATTGACCTAATATTTATTTGTGGCAAGGATCCCAATAGTCTATGTTAGGGTAAAATGTGGATTAATCAAATGAACAATAATAAACCCAAACATCAACAGAATAATGAAAACAAGAAAGATTGAATGAAATAAGGCAATGAACAATACAATGCAAACCTTCCATGTTTCAAAGCTTCTGTTGTTCACCTATTACAACCGTCCTTTGCTGATGAAGTAGGCCCTCAGTGAGTGCACTCTTTTAGCTGTGTTGTAGGATGTCGGTAGTAAATGGCTGTGTTGATAAATAATGCTGTGAAGTAGAGCTTCAAAGCAAATGGTGATCTCAAGTAGATTGTATTGGGGGTGCCAAAGGTGCGCCGGTGGATTTCTGCAGAGTAACAATACAAATAACCTGGATGAATAGAATGGGGGGATGAAGCTTCTTTTATAGACTCAGAAGGATGAGAATCAATGGTTGAGAGGAAGTGTGATGATCAATGGCTGAGGATGGTTGAGGAATGTGCAACCAGTAGAAATATGACAAGTGTCTCATCTCCATCATGAAAGAGGGGATTTGACAACATTGATTGGAGAGTTAACTCTTTTAACTGATCAGTTAACAAACTCGATTAGTCAGTTGGAAGAATGAATTATGGAATTGACTGAATTGATTGAGGGATTAACTCAATTGACTGGTTAGTTAACACTTTTGATTGATTAGTTAACTAACTTTTGATTTGAGAAGAAATAGGATGTGGGTGAGGGAAAATAAGGTAATTAAATATTTAATATATTTAATTACATGTGCAACCCGATGAGGTGGACAAGGTGAGGTGGAAAAGTGAGGTGGATTTCTAGAATTAGAACTTAGGATAGAGGAATTTGGATAAATTAAATAATTTAGGATTATTTAATTGTGTAGGACATTAGAAGAATTTAGGGATTTTAATTAAATAAATTGAATTTATTTAATTAAGGAATAGCGAATTGATTAAATAAATTTGGAATATTTATTTAATTGGTAGAAGAATGAAATAAATATTTAGAATATTTATTTAGTTGAATTGTGTCATTTTTAGGCGTATACATTTTGCCCCTCTTTGATGCAATGTTGTTTACAGTGTTGTTTCAAAGAAATCGATAGTCTAATAGTGATACATGCCCCAGTTTGCCTCTGGTACAAGTTTAATGACGATAGGATGCCCCCTCGGGAGATTGGATGGGAAGAAGGCAGGAGGCGTGAGACGGACAATCTCACAAAGACGAAGGGAAGCTAGGTTAGAATGAAGAAATTGGTTGAAGAAAGAGTCAAATGATACGCGATGCAAGATGGAATGATGACACACACAAGCAAGCAAGCAAGTATGCACAAATGACACAAGAATAAACAAGGTATTGCCCCTGTCAAGTGGTAAACCAACGATATACAATAATGTTGTCATGGTGGGGAACGATATATCCCTAGACCAACACGGCAGGCGTGTTGTCATGGTGGGGAATGATAGATCCCTAGAGCAACATGAAGGATAGTGTCTGGTTTCAGGCAATGAAACATGTCGTGTAAGACGCGTGTGTTGGTCTGATTTCGACAATGTTACATACTGTATAAGACAATTGATTGATTAATTGATCGAGTTGGTTTACGACCAGACAAAGATCAAGACCCTTGATTGTGATTGGATCATTTGTGCAAGATTAACTTGACTTGATTGGTATGGATTAAGGATGGACCTTGCATTTGGATCATTGCTCAGACTGACTGGACAATGATGAAAGATATGATGATAGATAGAAATCGGATTGATAGAAGAAAGACTCGATAGAAGGACTCACAAGCTTTTATTTGTATTGATACTCTGCATTGTTGGATCTTTATTGCATGGTGTATGGTATGGATGTATAAATGGATATAGGATGGATGCTTTGCTATTGGAGTGCTTTATTTCATCATTGGGTGATTTATTTTTGGTACATTTTCTGAAATGTTGTAAGTGAATACAAGCATCGAGGTATAATTGAACTAAGATGACCTGAGTATTGCTTCCATGGGTTTTGCTTTAGCAAGCTAATACAAGCATCTAGTCAAAATTGAATCTAGATGACCTGAGTACTTCTTGCGTTTCAACAAACAAGGATTGCCCCCGTTCATGTTAGACCTTTGATGTCCTTAATGATCTTTTGCCGATCATGTCCTTAGACAAGGTGTCACATTACTAAAGCGGAATCCACAGATAGCAAACAAAGAAAATGATCATGCCCCCATCATAGCATCTCTAGCTTTTGGCATCCTTGAGTAGCATAGAAAGACATAATAACAAAAATCAAGACTCTGTAACTTAACCATGGTTCCAATCCACAAAACATTTTTGCATTTAGATGTGTTTGTTTCTTGCCATAATTTGGGTAAAATCATTTAAAAGGCCTTAGGAGTTTGCTCTGGGTTGGATAGGTTAATGTCTTGCGTCAGGATTTCTTCTTGAAAGCGGGCTTTGCTTGTGCTTGCTTGCTTGGTGAGAAGATTCCACAATCCTTCATTAGTGAGACGGACCCTAAGGGACTGACCTAGTGCCTCGGGGGCTCATTGCTAAATGGCCTTGCCTACGTGACGACGCAGAGGCAATGTAGTTCGGGGTAAACCCTAATGGACCTAAGATATGGATCAGATGAGACATGATATGGAATAGACATGGATCAGATATGGAATAGATATGGATCAGACAAGACACGATATGGAACAGATAAGACATGATATGGAACAAATATGGATCAAATAATACTGATGACAAGGAAACACCACGGATAGGTAGATGCATGGGTGATAAAGAATGGAACGGGTAGGTATGAGGATGGGCAATAGTGGATAGAAGGAAACAAGGATGTGATCTCCAAGGACTATGTCGCATAAGTATAACATGCCCCATTGTAGGCAGAGTACGTAGGATTTTTCATGACAATGCTAATGACGATAGGAGGATGAGAGGATAACGAATGATTTGCATGGTTTGGAGGGGTAAGGTATGCCAAGAGACATCTAAAACATTTGTCAACATTGTGCCCCCAATCTTTATCAAGACCAAAGAATAGAGGAAAGGAAGATTAGATGGATGGATGGGATAGTATAGTTATGCAATGGATAGAGGATAGGATAGGAAATGGTATGAAAGGAAACTGGTAGGAGAAAAGTGATATCCTGATGAGACAAGGTACCCCCAAGTGTAGGTGACATAGAAGATCAACTTACACATGATGCCTGTTTGCCAGGTTTTCATCATGGTACTTATCCAAGGTGCCTGTTTGCCAGGTTTTCACCATTGGATGAAGGGATTTTTCTTTACTTTTTTTTTTTTGAAACATTTGAGTAGGAGAATGCGGATACGAAAGAGAGGGACCTGAGTGCCTAGTTCCACGAAAGGTGATAGTCCCTCTAGAAAGATGTTGTCGCATGGACCATGTCAAGTGTGCTCATAGATGTTGGTAGGAGATTGCATGATAGTGAGATGGAGAAGGTAGATAGCAGATTGCGGAAGGGCGCGATAGTGGATGATGATGCAGAATATGGAGGGAAGGCTTATACAAAAGCATGGACCATAGGAATAGGATGAGGAAGACATGCAGGATAATAGTGGAAGGAAGTAGAGATGGAGGTATATGAAAATGTTTGTGGGATGGAAGGGAATCATGACCAACAGTTGCACATACCGTGATAAACATTGAAGCTCGTGATGGGAAAGTAGTGTAGGAAGCAACGAAGACTTTTGCTTGTGGATGAATGACTTAGGCATGTAGGGATCCACATAGACTAAGTATTTTGCTAGTTTTTGCCTGTCATGTGGGATGGAAGAATTTGAGACTTTTGGATGGAATGGGAGAAAGTGGATGGTTGAGATTCTTGAGAGGTAGACACCTCATGTAACTTGAGGGATTTTTGCTTAGGTACCCAAACCATTTTGTTTTAGATAGTACCTGTGAAGGTATGGGTTTGGGTGTATGCAGCTTTTGTGCAGCTTTTGGAGTAATCATTTGTTGGATGCAGACCCACACCTTTTTTAGCTTGGCGTATAGGTGTGTGGGTGTATGCAGCTCTTGAGAAGGACGCTTCTTTGATTCTTGGATTTTGTATCCTAGGTCATGAGGACTCTTAGGATTTTTGACTTTATAGGTAGAGGCATCCAGATTTTTATTGTTGAATTCCCGTGGGATGGTGGAAGTGGAGTTGGAGGACGTTCTTTGTTTAGACAACATGTGCATTTGTTGGCCATGATTGGGATTGTTAGAAGATTCGTAGATGTATGAATAAGGTGTTGGAAGAAGTGGTGGTAAAATGTATGGAGGGATATTAGGAGTTGAAAGTAGTGGAGGTAGATTGGATGGTGGAAGGTGTATGGTCACATGCTTTTGACAATTGTAGGATGATGGAGGTGGAATGGCGACATACGTTTTGGGGATATGATAGGGTTTGCGATGGAAAGTCTTGGACTTTGGAGGAGTGGAGGAAGTACCAACATCTTGAGATTGTTCACCTTGGGGTATGTATCCAAGGCCATATGAAGGAGGAGGAACATTGACATGGACAGGCTCCAAAATACCTTGTTCGTGAAGGCCTAAGCCTTTACCTTGATAGTTCATATGTTGGAGTATGCGGTGGATAGTGGGATTATGTGTAGGTGGAACACTAGACACAAGTTCTTTATTGGATGGAGAAGATGAGATAGAGGATAATGGTTGCTGGTGTTCTAAGGAGGAACACTCATGAATGAAGGTGGTAAGACCAAGGATATATGGTGGAAGATTTGCAGCATGGTCGATAACAGATGGCGGAGGAGTATTACTGGTTTGATCTTCTATGCTTGCTTGGGAGGCAAGTGTCTCATCAAGGGAAGTGGAGGTTGTTGGAACTTGGATAGGACTAGATGGGGTTATAAGCTCAGGACCATGGAATGCATAAAGTGGGCTTAGAGGATCATCATGGTTTGCTTGATCATAGATAGGCTTGTCATCATAGATGGGATCTTGATCATAGATAGGATTTAGCATGATGGAATTAAGGTGCTCTTGTATATGTTCTTCATCAACGATAATATCTTGATCATGGAAAGGATATAGGTTATGCATGGGATGGAATTGGATTTCTTTCTCATGTATAGGTGTTGGGAGATGGATAGGATCATTATTATGGATATCATCTTGATCATGGAAAAGATACATGTTATGGATAGGTTGCAAGAAAGTGATTTGATCTGGACTTAGACTAGGGATTAATGTTTCCTCATGCATAGGATTAGACTCTTGACATACCTCTTGGGTTGCTGGAATGGAAGTGGATAGCTCTTGGATAGCTTCATGGCTGACAACATAGATGTTTGATGGACCATGACTTTGGTTCATGGTAGGAGGTTCTTCGATAAGCTCAAGGGGTTGCAAATGACATGAAGGATTTTTGGTAAGGTCAAGGACTGGAATTTGGGGACATGGTTGACTCTTTGCTAGTAGCCCTTGGATCACATCATTGGTAGGTGTATGGATAGGTGAATGAGTGGATTTAGCTCTCTCTAGCTTTTCTCTGGTTGTATAAATTTGGAAAAACTCTTTCCCACCACTCATCTGATTCTTTTTTGGTCATCCATTTAGAGTTTGAGGAACTAGATGGTGGTGTTGGTGTAGAACTGGTATGCTTTGGGATATGGGTCTTAAAAGATGGTGAAGGAGGACTAGTAGATGGACTGGTATAGGATTTCCAACTTAAGGTGGTGCTTGCCTTGTCATGAGCATCATTAAGATGGGAAATAGATGTATGAGTTCAGGGCGAGGCGTAGCTAGTACTGGCACATTCGGCTTGCAAGATTGCCATTTCTTGTTGTAAGACTTGGATTTGTTGAGAAATTGCTATACACTCTTGGGGCAAGGGACCTAAGTTTATTTGCAATTGCAGATATTGGACTTTTTGAGCAAATGCTTCTAATTGGTTTGTCATCTTGACAGAAACTGGCAGAAGGCCGAAAAAGCCTACTGTTTTGGATACGCAGCTTCAGAGGCACAATTTCAGAAGGTAAATACACAGCAAGTTGAGGTAAATGCACAATTCTGGCAGAGGATAAATGTGCAACTCTAGTTTCTTCGAATGATTTTGCAAAGTTTTTAACACTTTTTTTAGTGCTTTTGGTTTCTTGGTTGCAAGTCAGTGTTTTGATCTGATTTTTCTCAATTGTGGCAAGAAGACACAGCAAACACAAAGATATTTTTATGGTTTTTTTTTTTTTTGAGATTTTTTTGACTCTATTTGGACTAAAAGGAAAGCAAGTACAACCCTAGGTTTCAAAAGGATTACAGGGGTTTTTGGTATACTAAACAATTGGTTCATAGTCAAGGCAACCGTTCGAGTGGTTACACATGTGGCGGCACTACTCTCTGTTATGGAGTCTCCCAGCCTCAAAGGGTTACGCCTTAGAGGGTTTTGGGGGAGGTTGGCCGTCGGTGTAACACAGCAGCACTCGTTGCAGGGACTGTCATAGTTAAGTGTGGTACAGTGATACAATTTCATCTTGGTTGAGTATTGTATAAATCTCAAGCTATTTAGAATGCATGGGGGTATTAGGGTGTGGTATCACTATATAGGTAACCATCAAGTGATTTCTTCAACCCAATCTTGGCCTATATAGTACCCAGTGTGAAGAGCAAGATAGTGTTGTCTAAGAACCTTGTTACGGTCACAAATGAGGGCAGTCTTAGCTATTGTAACCATAGTTGGAATCCCTTGTTGTTACCATAACATATGTGACCTAAAACCATGACTCTATGATTATGAGTTGTTTGAAACTCCTCTGAGAAGATCCCACTGTGGGAATGAATCATAATTCAATGTTAAATAGGATTGTTGCCATTACAAAAATCTAGGGCAGTCATTGTATCCTCTCATTGCCATCATAGGATTAATGCAATCATAGTTTTCAATACCAAAGAGATGGAATTGATGGTAACCATAAGGTCTATGTTGACTAGTCTCAATCATCCATCCCTCGATGGTAAAAAAAATGTCCCAAAGGAGACAGTAATGATGATACAAATGCATACACAAAATAAGACCACTTTATATTCTTCTATTTTAGAGGACTATCTCTACATTGTTGGTCCAGATTAAGGAAGACATGATTTAAGAGTTCATTGGATTTGGTGGCTACAATCCATTCATAAAATCCACACAAGGTGGCATGGTCAGGTTTTTTAATGCTTAAGTTCTCCTTTGTCAGATGTTGTAGTTGCAACTGCCTTGTTAGACATGTATGTAAAATGTGGAAGCATAGACAAGGCATGTGAACTGTTTGACAAAATGCATCAAAGAAATATGGTATCATGGACTGCAATGACTACAGGATATGCATAAAATGGATTTGTTGAAAAGGCTTTAGAAATTTTAAAGCAAATGCAATTGGCTGGTGTAAGCCAAATTCCACAACCTTTCACAGCATCCTCCCTGCCTGTGTCAAAATGGGAGCTTTGAAATAGGGTATGGACATCCATCAATACATAAAGGATAGAGGAATTTTGTCAGATGTTGTAGTTGCAACTTCCTTTTTAGACATGTATGTAAAATGTGGAAGCATAGACAAGGCATGTGAATTATTTGACAGAATACCTCAAAGAACTGGGGTCTCATGGACTGCAATGATTGCAGGATATGCACAAAATATGGAATCATAGACAAAAAATGTGAACTATTTGATAGAATTCCTCAAAGAGATGTCATCTCATGGAATGCAATGATTTCAGGATATGCACAAAATGGATTTTGCAAGGACGCTCTCAAAATCTTTGAATTAATTAAGCACTCTAGAACATATCCTAACATTGTAAGCTTTGCTTGTATTCTAGGTGCATGAAACCATGCATGTTTAGTGGATGATAGTTGTACATACTTCAATCACATTTGTAACCCTTATTGCATTACACCTACAGTTGATCATTATGTGTGAATGGTTGACCTCCTTGCCCGTGCTGGCTATCTTGAAGACACCCTAAACTTTATCTTTCTTTCTAAATCCCCAAATTTGCCCTATTCCTACTCACATTGAAGACCTGTGAGCGGGAATAGGGCTAACATTTTTTCTTTCTAAAATCATCTGGATAACATATTGCTAACTTTTTTTTTTTTCAAACAAAATAGACCTTTATCTTAAGGTTACTCATGAACCTTAAGATAAATAATTATTGAAAAAAAATGTGCATTCCTTAATGACATGTAAGAGAATTTAATCAACTGCTACTTAAAAACTCTTTAATGTTTTTGTCTAATGCAGGTTATTAGATTAATAGTGAAAAAGAACATACATGGACCAAGCAATTTGTGGCACTTAAGGTTATGTAATAGAATTTACAGTTGATAGTTAAATTGTATAACAATTTTTTTTATGATCTTTACTAACATTTATTAGAATTGTTGCATGTTTGACATCATTGGAATGACATATTAGCTATAACTCTTTTGAAATTTTATTATGGTATGTGCACTTTGATATGATGTAATATGATTATGGTTTCGTTTCATATGTTATAATATTAGATATATCACAGAAAAATAAATTATTGCATGAAATAAATAATAACTTTTCATTTTAAATATTTTTTTTTGCAGAACATGGGTCTTCCAGAAGATCAAGATGATCCTCATGATATAGATCCAAATTATGTTGGTTCTAGTACAGATCACATGGCAGAGGATGATGATGATGCAGATACATAAGACACCAAGGCTGATGACGATGATCATGATCATGATGGTGATGATGATGATGAGGCAGTTGCTGGTAGTAGCTAGTGACATTCATGATCATATAGACCGCATCATGGATCATTGTTGATATATCATTATGATGCCTCTTTTCATGGTTACTATCATATGTATCATTTTCACGGCCTGCAGTACCATATTATTGAGTTGTATCATTTTGACATGTATCATTTTGACTTATATCATTTGGACATGTATCATCTTGACTTGTATCATTTTGAGTTACAGAATTTATCATTTTTACTTATATCATTTGTACACGTATCATTTTGACTTATGTCGACTGTTGGACATATATCATTTTGACATGTTATTGATCTACTGGCATAGTTGACTTTCACTTGTTTTAGTTATATATGATGATGATCTTATCAGTATTGACTTGTCAATTTATATATATTGAAAGTGGTTGATGATTTTGGATGGATATTTATTACGTATGATGATTTTAATTTACTACTCAGGATGGATGTTGTGAAATTTAATTAATGTATAGATATTTGACTCACTTGTTTTAATTATAGATGATGATCATGTTATAATAATTATCTTGTTATTTAATCATATAAGTCAAATAATTAAATTACTTTCTCTATAATCATATGAGTTATTTAAGAGGCATCATATATTTAACTAATTAAATTGAAATAAAACATATTAAATTAATAAATGTAAGCAAAATAATAAGCATTTTTAGAAGTAAAAAAGGAAGCAACAATGGAATCCAAACTAGAAGCAATCTTGGAAGCAAAACTTGGTGTTATCTAGGAAGCAAAAACAGAAGCAATTCAGGTAGTAAACGAAGAAGTAATAATGGAAGCAATTTTAGAAGCAATAAAAGATGCAATAATAGAAGCCATATTAGAAGCAACAAAAGACACAAAAATGGAAGCAAAAAATGACGTTATATCAAAAGCAAAATTGCAAGCAAAACTGGAAGTAAAACCGGAAGCAAAACTGGAAGCAAAATTGGAAGCAAAACTGAAAGCAAAATTGGAAGCAAAATTGGAAGCAAAATTGGAAGCAAAACCGGAAGCAAACCTGGAAGCAAAACCAGAAGCAAAATTGGATGCAACAAGCGACATTATATCAGAAGCAAAATTGGAAGCAAAACTAGAAGTAAAATCGGAAGCAAAACAAAACTGGAAGCAAAATTGGAAGCAAACTGGAAGCAAACCTAGAAGCAAAATCAGAAGCAAAACCGGAAGAAAACCTAGAAGTAAAACTGGAAGCAAAATTGGATGCAACAAGTGACATTATATCAGAAGCAAAATTGAAAGCAAAACTGGAAGCAAAATTGGAAGTAAAGGTGGAAGAAAAACTAGAAGCAAAACTGGAAGCAAAATTGGAAGCAAAACTAGAAGTAGACCTAGAAGCAAAACCGGAAGCAAACCTAGAAGCAACACAAGAAGCAAACCCAAAAGCAAAATCGGAACCCAAAATAGAAGAAACAAAATTCGGCACTAAATCCGGCGCCAAAGTGAAATGCAATTTGGGGCCGAGTTTTGTGTCAGCAGAAGTGTCCAATTCATGAACTCAAATACACTAAATTCTGGAGCTATTTTAGGCGCTAATTGTCTCTTTTGTTGTAGTGAATTAAAATTAAACTAAAAAAAGATTAACTAAAAATAAAAATTAGGTTATTAAAATATTAAACTATATTAAAAATTAACTATTTATAATAAAAAGTAACTATATAAAAGAAAAATTAAACTATAAAAAATAGAAACTATAAAAAACTAGGTAAAATTAAACTATATAAAAGAAACTATTGTCACTTGGATTTGCACCCTATGTTGAAGCGCTTATGTTACAATAATTCAGTGAAACATTGGAGTGATTTCCAGGTGTGGGACCTTGCAAAGGAAATCAAACCTCCAAAGAAGGCTGGGTCCTCTTTCTGAATATGAGATTCAGAGTATACTAAGACTAAACTTAATCTATCACTGATAGGGAAAAGGTGATACACAAAGTTTGAATGTTTGACACTTGGATCAACTATTTATGCACATAATAATACCAAATAATAGACCGGTATACACAATTCATAAAACACCTGCAGAGGTAAAAGAAACTAATTGAAATCCACAAGGAAAGAAGCATTCACAAATGGATATTCAAATAGAAGTATTACACAGGGCAGAAGACTGGGATGAAAAGGTAAAAATCTATTATTTCTTATCAAAGAGGCATGGTTACAACTAATAGAAGATGCGGTTTTTTAGACCAATTGCCAACAAAAATACATCTCATTTCATGCTTATATAGCATTTCACATTAAGGCGCAATCACCTACTACCATAAATTCTCCCTATGGGTCTGTTAGAAGATATTTCTACAAAGGGAATGTCTGGATACATCTATTTTGTATTTGACATAAATGCAGAAAAAAAATATCTTCTTTGGAGTAGCTGAAACAAATATTTGCGTTGAAATTTTTGTTGGCCCACGATTGTCATTAAACCAAAAGGTCGACCCATCAATTTATGATACAAGTGCTAGAGTTAATGAATCCATGGAAGGCAGTTAGTCCATGTCATGAATCCCATGGGGAACTCTAACCATCTGCCAACAAACTCCCCCTAGTGTTATCCAGGGGCATTCGAACCCGTGACCTTTCACTCTGATACCAATTGTTGGCCCACGATTGCCGTTAAACCAAAAGGTCGACCCATCAATTTTTGATACAAGCGCCGAGTTAATGAATCCATGGGAGGTAGTTAGTCCATGTCACAAATTCCATGGGGAGCGCTAACCATCTGCTAACAATTTTTGCATCTGATTCTCTATCTGCAACAATAAATGCTCAACAACAAATTCCAGCTGGAGCTGAATGCTTGAACTTCAATTCTAGCTTGTTTCTGCCTTATCAACAAAATTTCATCCTGTTAAACCATGGCAAACCTTTGACTCCACCTCCTTTCCCTTTGTTTATGAAGATCGCAGAAGCTATAAAAGATCAGACCTCGATCCTTCAATGTTCTGCCTCCAAGAGAGAAGGAAAAAGGAGAAAACCCTGCCCCCTAAGCTCTCCTATACAAAGGAAGATCACAATATCGGTGGACTTTGGGCCTCAGGTCTTCTACCTTACAGCTTCCCAGAGACAGAAGAAGAAAGAAAGTCTGAGCCCTGCAAGTCTAAAGACTTATCCATTTTTTGAAAGTTTCAGCGGAGTTCGGGCCTCAGGTCTTTCGTCTTTTGTCTTCCAAAGAAAGGAAGAGGGAAGAAGAAAAGTCTGAGCATCAAAGTCTGAAACACCTAGAATTATTTGAAATGGTTTGGTAAAAATTAGGCTTCAAGCCTTCCATCTTACTCCTTCCTCGGTAAAATTTAATCCAGATGATGTCATGGCCACTTGGTAACTTCCCTTTATTTCGCAGCTATAGACAAAGCTTCACTAAAATGCTCCACAAAATGGTGGAAGAGTCACAAAGTAGACCACGTGGCACCCATCAGGTAGCTTGGATAATCAGTTGTCAAACCTTTCCACATGTCTTCTTCCCATGGTTCTGCAAGCCTGTTGTGGGTCCATCCAAAAGGCTCAACAGAATGGCAGAACGTCTTAGCAAGAATTAACACCTATTGGGGGTCGGTCATCAAGCCATCCGCCTTTCGCCTTCCATGAGAAAAGGGAGAGGGAAGAAGAAAAGTGCAAAGTTTGACGTCCCCAAAACACAGCCAAATTTTTAAAGGGAAAGAGTTAGATCTCGGACTTTGGGCCTTTCACCTTTCTCCTTCCAAAAGAAGAGGAAGGAAGAAAGAAAGGAGCTCCGACCCCCAACATCCGAAGAACTTAAAACACTTAAGAGGATCTTTGTAAAGAACAAAGTGGAGTTTGGAGCCGATCCGGATGGCATGATGAAGGGGAGAACTTCGAACTCTGAAACTCTGAAAATACTAAAAACACAAGGAAAACTCAAGATTTTTTGGATTTAGTTGATTTTGGGATGTTTTTTCTTGCATTTCTAAAGGGGAAAACATGTAGGATTTTATAGATTTGGGCTATTTGGTTGGGGAGAAAAATAGGATAATAGTTACACCTCTTGGACATGGTCACATTCTTCTTCGATGGTTAGAGTAGGATTGTGAGGACATTCCACTTGTTTGTTGCATCATGATTGCTACCATTGCGCTCGTTGTTACACCAGATGGATGAGGCACTCACCTTCATAGGGGCCTCATTCATTCTATCATAGTAATGGAGGAGGAGAGGATAGTTTATGCTTGGGGGTGTAGTATGCTTGCACACCTTTATCAAGATTTAGGTCAGTACATGCACTATGAAGCACAGGGATTGATGATATGCACCCTTCTTCAGGTGTGGATGTTTGAGCATATCACATGTACGCAGCCAGTGGTGTAATTGATAGAGCCTAACTAAATGCATCCATGAGCGTACACATATCCTCTTATCATGTGTTAGAGACATAGTGACCTATTACATTAAAGAGTGGTGATTGATAGACTATAGCCCAGTGACATTAGATGGAGACCATATCGCGGTTGCAGGCCATGGATGGGATAGAGGAGGCAGTTGGTGAGGATGCAGAGAGATCACATTTTAGCCAGTCACTGAGATCACGTTATTTTTTTTCTTATACTTTGATAGAGTGATGAGACAGTTCAAACGTGTGTAGGGTGTTCCTAGTATGCGGCCAAACTATGTACATTCATCATGCAGTGGGATTAGGGCCACCGATGCTCCATGGACTACTATTATTGAGGTTGTTGACAATGATGACATGATGGTATTGCTAATTTAGAGCCAATGTCTAAGGCGGATGACATCAGTGTGACCTGAGCATACATTACCTGTTGGAACACGACTCGACCCACTCCAGTCTTTTTTGTCGATCATCCTAGAGGCGATCCTTGATCATGAACAGATCGTGGGGATGATTCAGAGGATGAGACTAATTTTAGTCACTTTGGTGGATATTTTGGTGAGGATGAGGAAGTGTCATTGTGTTATCTTTTCAAGGAGAGGCCATGGCGAGGGCAACAGGTGGAGGATGATGACGAGGAGACTAAGGAGAGACCTAGGTCAAGGGCTCATAATCATGGTCCATGATCTACTGCTAGTGGTGTATTGAGTCAATTCGAGCATGAGGAGATGAGTGGTGTTGCCACATCTATGCCCCTACTTATAAGCATTACTATAGGTATTGCTATAGCGACTTCATTATCTGATCCTGATTAGCAAGATGGTGATCCAGGTGAGAATGATGCTATTTTTTATTTGATAGCTATTTGATTATGATGATGTCATACTTGTATATATTTTGATGAGATGTTGATTTTATCTTTTTGTTATTTTTTACATATGGTTCCCGAGCGTGGTGTGACTTTATGGGTCATGTAATAGTGGATATAGTACCTACTGGGTTGTTTGAGCAGTGAGTACGGATGGGTTATTCACCACAGCACTCAACAAGGTGGCACGTAGAGATATTTTATGTCTTTTATGAGATATAGGGTGGCTATGGAAGCCACTATAGATCATCTTACAACTGAGAGGGATCAGGTGATCTAGAGGGTAGAGTGTGTGGAGGATCGTGCAGACCTTCAAATACAGTGAGATCAGGCCATGGCATCTCCTTCATCCGAGATGGGTCGTGCCTTCAATCATTATCTGCAGACAAAGCTAGATCAAGCGAGAACTAAGAGAGATTGAGCATAGGCAGAGAGAGAGATTTCAAAAGCTCTAAATAGATTCTCAGGGGGAGATGAGAGAGCTTAGAGGTGAGATTAGGGGTCTACGGTCATGAAGTGCATCTAAGAGTCATTTGTTGTCCATGACCTCACATGGGCAACCTTTTGTTACTCGTACAACACTAGGTCCTAAGGGATCTGGCTATCATGGTCCATATTTATGATGTGTTTCTCATATATTGTACTACGGCATCCCATTTTGATGTATGGGATAGTCAATTTTGATTTGTATACTCTAACTGATATGTATGTATATATAATGATGTTTTTAATAAATGCCATGATGATGTTGTTTGATGTATCAAATGTGATTTATAAAATGCAACAATTGATAATTGTGATGATCGTGTAATCAATTTTTTTTAATGCTATTGTGATTTAAACTAATCAACCTTTGTAGATTGTTTAGTAAATACCTTAATGACTAAAATTTTTGAACATGAGTAAATGTGACAACATTCCAAATTAATGAAATTGTGATCTAACTAAACATAGTTTGATTAGATGTGACAATGATTAATTGTTTACAATAAAGATCTTATGCTAGCTTTGGAATGAATTTTTGAAATATACAAAAACTATTCAAAAGAAATTAAGACAAAATGTTCTATCTTGTCGAAATTAAAGCAACTAATAACTAAATTGATTTATAAAGTAATATCTAACATATGATCTTAAGCATGAAATTTCCTCAAATGAATAGCATTAATAGGCTCTTTAAGAAGCGTACCTTGTTCATCAAATAATTTATACACTCTTGATCCATATGCTTCAGTGACAACATAGGGTCCTAGCCAATTAGGACTGAACTTCCCTTTTTCGCCAGGAGGTGCATTTACATTTCTTTGAATTTCATAAAGTACCAAAACTCCAACTTCGAATGAACGATGTATTACTCGTTCATTGTATGATTATTGGATACTTTTTTGATGAGCTTTAAGGTGTTCGAGAGCATTGATTCGTTGTTCATTGAGCATCTCTAGTTATTGTTATCTTTTCTCTCTTTCCATATCTTCATCAATAATGTCTCTTAGGGAAACTCACAATGAAGGAATTTCTAACTCTAAAGGCATTATCGTGTCAGCATCATATACAAGGTTGTATGGTGTGGTACTGATAGCCCTAAGAACACTTGTCCTATAAGCCTATAATGCATAAGAGAGTTGAGTGTGCCAATCCTTTTGATGTTTATTAACGGTTTTTCATAGTATTTGTCCAATAATTTTATTCGAAGCTTCTACTTGGCCATTTGATTGTGGATAATATGGCGTAGAGAAGTGATGTTGAATATGATACTTTTTCAAGGAGTTTCTTCACATCCTTGTTCTTGAATGGTGTACCATTGTCAGAAATTAAGGAGGAAGGAATACCAAATCGTGAGATTAAATTATCTTGTATGAAATAACAGATTACTTCAATTGTTGTGGATCGTAACAAAATAACTTCGACCCATTTCGTAAAGTAATCAGTTGCGTTAATGATGAAAGTGTGTCCTTAAGAGGAAGGTGGAGATATTTTCCAACTAGATCCAAGCCCCACATAGAAAATGGCCAGGGTGAGACTTGAGCTTGAATTTCCTGGGTAGGACCTTGAATTAAGTTGTTATGTTGTTGACACTGTGAACACTTTTTGACAAATGGAAAGGAATCTTGTTCCATGCATTGCCAATAAAACCCCATACGCAATAGTTTTTGTACCAAAGACTTTCCTCCAAAGTGCCCTCCATAGGCACTGGAATGAGCCTCTTCCAGAGCAATTGGAATTTTTGATTTATTAAGGAAACAGAGAAGAACATCATTATAGCTTCTTTGATATAGAATGTTGGATACGATCTAATATAACGTGCTGCAAGTTTGCATATGCAAACTCATGCATTTTTAGATGTTAAATTAGGAATGCACCATCACACAAATATTGGAATATATGGGAGTACCATTCGTCTGAATTTGTGTTGCAACAAAGGTTGGTATCAAGAGGTGTAGTCTTGGATACTGTTGGTGATACAAGATTGTGAATGACAAATTGATAATCTTTAGAAGAATCTTCATGGGATATAAGGGAAGTTGTGCTTGCCATTGCATCTGCATGTCGATTGTCCTTTGTTGGAATTGTGTCAATTGTAAAAGATGTGAATTATTTTAATAACGACAAGGCAAGATAACGGTATTGAGATAGTTTTTCTTGCTTTGCTTGATAAGATCTAGCGACTTGTCTTATGATTAATTTTGAATCACCATAAATAGTGATGTTTTTGATATTGAGGGACAAAGCGACACAAAGTCTTGCAATGAGGGATTTGTACTCAGTAATGTTGTTTGTTCATGAAAAGTTTAGACGGTAAGAAAGAGGAATAGGCTTTCCTGAAGGAGGTACTAGTATTACACCAACACTAGAGCCAGTTCGACATCTTGAACCATCAAAATATAACTCCCATTTATCATCTTTATCCAAAGTTAAGATTTAGTCATCGAGAAATTCTTCATGATTTTGAATATAAAATGGTGAAGGTGCTTCAACTAGATGATCAGTTAATCCTTGTCCTTTTATCACTTTTTGAAAGATAAATTTGAGATCAAATTCCATTAACAACATAACCCATTTAGCTAGGTGACCTGAGAGATATGTTTTAGCAAAAAGGTGCTTCAAGGGATCACATTTTACGATGACATGAATTTTAGCATTTAATAGATAGTGTCTTAACTTTGCGTTGCAAAGACAAGAGCTAAGCATTGTTTTTCAATAATAGTATATCGCACTTCATAATCAAGAAAAGTTTGGCTTATATAATATACAACATGTTCTTTGCCCTCGTCATAATGTTGTGCTAATAATGTTGCAAGAGCATTAGTAGAAGTTGATGTGTAAAGAAGAAAGGGTTTTTTTGCAAGTATAGGTTGTAGCACAAGAGGTTTAGCTAGATAGTTTTTTAACTTCAAAAGCTTTTTTGCAATTCAAATCCCATTGGAATTTTGATTCTTTCTTTAGTAGTTGAGTTAAAGGGCAAGTCATATCTGCAAGTTGTGATACAAATTGACAGATGGCCTATATCTTCCCTTGTAAACTACGAAGTTGAGATATGTTTTTAGGAGGTGGCATGTTAACAATGGCAACAATTTTCTTTGTGTCTACTTCAATACCATGATGTGAGACTATAAATCCCAATAGCTTACCATTGTCTACGCCAAATATGCATTTGTGGGGATTTAAGCACGTGTTGTATTTCTTTATCTGTTCAAAGATTTGATGGAAGATTGTGACATGATCCTGGTGACAAATAGACTTCGCTAGAATGTCATCAAAATAATACTCTAAGATGTTATGCATGTAATCATGGAAAATAAGTGTCATGGCACATTGGTAAGTTTCTATGGCATTCTTTAATCCAAACAGCATGACCACCCAACAAAATGTTCCCCACAGGGTGATAAAATTTGTCTTGTATTGATCTTGAGGATTGATGAAGATTTGACTATAACCCAAAAAACCATCCATGAAGGAAAGTAATTCATGGCCAGCTGTTGAATCAACAATCATATCGATGATTGGAAGAGGAAAACATCTTTCAAAGAAGCTAGATTTAAATCTCTAAAGTTAGTGCAAATTCAAATCTAATTGTCGAGTTTAGCGATAGCCACAATGTTTGAAATCTAAGGTGAGTAATCAATAGGGCAGATAAAACCATCTTGTAAAAGGGTTTCTATCTCAACTTTGACTAATAGTGCGACCTTTGGATTCATCTTTCAAATTTTTTGTTTTACCGGCTTGGCATCAGGTTGTAACACTATGTTGTGTATTACAATTTTAGGATCAATGCTAGGCATATCAAAATAATTCCAAGTAAATAATTTAGGAAAATCGTCTGAGGATTTTTTTGTTTCTTCTTTTTCTTCTCTATTTAAGCAATATCGTATAGGGATAACTTTTTCAAGGTTATCCTTCTCCATCAAGACATCAACAGTCTTTCCATTAAGTAAAGTATTGTGGTCTAGGAGGCTAGGTGAAAGTGATGATTTCATGGGATCTTTGTTAGATGCTAACGTATCATTTGATGAACAAGTGTTTTTCCCAAAATATGCCTCTGCATTTAAACAATAGGAAAATCCACGATTATGATGATAATGGGGCAAATTGTCATAAGCTCCCATAAATTCAATTAATGCTTCATCTGTTGAAAAAGTGTCTGTAGACACCTAAAATTGACTTGCTCTACAAACCAATTTATCCCTCCTATTAATTGAATAAATTCAATTAATCCCCCATCTGTCTATCCCTTGTGATCAATTAATTCATTTAATTTATCACTAGACCTTACAACACTATCCTCATCTATTAAATAAATATTTCTAATATTTATTTGGTTATTTTGTCCATCTCCCTAATCCCTATTAATTAGATAAAATCATTCTTATCTAATTAATCTAGCCTACTAATTGACTACCCTACCCTACCCTAGCCTACCTCATCCTAGCCCTAGGATTAATTAAACAAAACCTATGTTAATTAATTCTAACCTCTCATTTGGGTGGTCAAACCTAGTTTAACACCCTTCCCCACATCCTCCAAATAAAAAATTGAAACATATCACACATCACATTTACTTCTCTTACAAACCCATTACCACCCTCCATACCTCATTTATCACCTCTTATCCCCAAATGAATTTTTAATTCATTTGCCATTCCCCATATGAATCTTTAATTCATAAATATTCCTTCACACCCATGCTCATTTAATCACCCCTTTCCCCAAAATGAATAAAAGATTTACTTTTATTCCTAGCCCTTGATCTCATCTTTTGATCCTCACCCTCCATCCTCATTTCCAAAACTCTATAAATGAGACCCCTCTCTAAGCCATTAAGAAGGACTTTCATCTTGCATCCAACCTCTACCAAAATCTCTCCACAATCTCATCATCATACTACCGTAATGTCAAAATCATGTCTCATCTCTATCTCCATCTCCATCTAAGTCCAAGTCACACATCTACATTCTAGTCTTGGGTAAAATCTGAGGAGCTATCGGGTGCAACTCCTTCCCTCTCTTGGATTTGTGAGTCAAAAGGAAGGTATAATCATTTGTATTTGCATTTGATTTATATTTCATCTTCATTTTATTCTCATAGATCACATTGGCACACCCGGTGGGACCCACAAGGTCCCAATCTAACTATCTTGTGAGTTTTTTTAAGACGTGTTTTTTACAGATTAGCGCCATCTTCTTGCGCAGTGGCGCCATTTTACTCACATTTTGGCGCTATTCTCTATCTGTTGTGGCGCTATTTTAACACTTTTTTTTGTTTTCTAGCCTTTCTAGCAATTTGGTTCTCGGGTTTTGCAGGTTTTACGTAGAAACAAGGGGAAACTATGGCAAAATTTTCTTAAAATCATCCATTGACCAACTCTGTGACGTATTGGCGCTATCGTCACCTAGTTCAATGCTATCTTTCTCACTGCAGACTGTAAACTAAGGCAAAAACATAGTTTAGCGCTATCTTGCCTCTATATTGGTGCTATTTTATGTATTAGCGCTATCTTGTGTCTGGATTGGTGCTATTTTCTGTATTAGCGCTATTTTCTGTATTAGCGCTATCTTGCGTCTGTATTAGCACTATTTTCTATATTAGCGCTATTTTCTGTATTGGCACTATCTTTTGTATTAGCGCTATCTTGCCTCTATATTAGCGCTATTTTTTTAGACTAACTTTTGGGTTCTGTGCAGGGACTGACAGCTTGTGTGCAGGTCATCACTATCATTTTGAGGATACTAACAAGTTTTTCCAGGGTGTTTTTATCTCTAGTTTAGCAAACTTTTCAATTAGAGTTTAAGACGAACCCTTGCATGCTAGTTTACACAACATTTAGATTTGGTGTTGTAAAAAAAAAATTGATCAACAAACAAACAATCAAATCTTTGTGTTTGTGTGCATTAGCTTAGAAAACATTTGAATTTGGTGTTCTAAAATTGACAATTGTGTGCCAACAACAACTATCAAAACATTTTAATTTTGGGCTTTAAAAAGAACCACAAATTGCATCAATGAAATCATTGGATTAAAAAGAACAACAATCTACATTCTTCACTCATATAATCAAGAAAATCAATCTAATTTGTGTGAAGTGTTTTCATGATTTGTGCTTGTAGTTTGAGAGGTGTATTCTCTTCCCTCGCACCATTTGGTGACCTTGGGAATCAAAAGCTTCTCACAACACTTATATTAATCACCCTCAACTTAATCCAAAGAACTAAAATGAACCATGTTTAGTGTGATGCAAGCACAAACAATATGTATGCTCTCCCCTTGCATCTTTGTATGAACTTGGGGATCAAAAGTATTTTTGTGGTTGTATTACTTTTGTTAATCCTTAGAGGGCCTGCCACCCCGCTTCGAAAGGTGGGAACGACCTAAGCGGCAACAAGCTAAAGCCAAGCTTTTTCAAGCTACTATATAAATTAATGTGTTTGTGACGAAAGTCACAAGCAACAAGTGTTGTGTTATACCAATAGCCAACCTTCCCCAAAACCCTCCAAGGCGTAACCCTTGGAGGCTGGGAGACTCCATAACGGAGAGTAGCACTGCTGCATGTACCTGAATGAAAGCACTTACTACAAACCTTTGTTTTAGTGGCCCAAATCCCTCTACTTGTTCAACAAGTATTGACCTTGCTTCACCTTAGGTTGTGCATGCTTGATTATCACTTTTTCATAAATCAAACCTTTGGCCATTGTGTTTTCTTGCTTGATTGTTTACTTGCCAAGAAAAATCAAATTCATCCATCATTCCAACTGTTAGTACTCATTTATGTTTAGGGTTTTAGGTTTGAACATTTGCAGATTTTCCCATTCCAGCCATGAATTTTCTGAGTCATGGGGTTCTGCATTGTTCTGCCTACTCTGATGCTGGTTTCCAATGGTGGGTTCCTGGTTATTAGGTTTCATCCTTGTGCTTTAGTGTTCATAGTTTAACCAGCCCCCATGTAATGATTTACCGCCTTTTCCTGTCGCACTCATGAAAAATGTTAAGTTTTTGTATGTGCAATTGCAAGTGTATGTTGGTGGGCTTGCAAAATCTCAATCGGTTTCCAAAAATGGTAAAAACACCAAGTTGTATGCATTTCCAAACATATATCGGGTTCAAAAGGATGCATGTACATTGGGGAATCTTCCGCAAGAGTCCTGGAATATTCTCTGCATGTATATCAAATTTTTCTTGTACATGTTTTGTTGTATGTTCTAACATACAAAGGCTATATACAAGCGAAAAATGTGCAATGGCGAAATATACATTGAAGATGCTGCTATTGTATCGAGCAGATGAGTTGTATATTTATTTTGTTATATGTTCAACATACAACGCCAAGGATGCATTGCGGACTTCAAAAGGGGTTCAAATCAGGGCTAATGTGAAATTCGGGTCCGCAAATATGTCAAGCTATGTCGAATGTATGTCTAATATACATTGGGTCTTATACAACGAAATGTATACAAGGAGGGGCAGACATACATTCGCTACAGTGTAATATACAAAGGCAGTTGTACATTGGTGCATGCAATCAAATATGCAAGGCCCAGACCCGAGGAGTATTACATTCTGGTTGATGCAGGTTTGAGGTCTAGATTGCATGTATATTGGGTTTGTATATGCAGCATACAACCCGATATACAAAACAAAGGTGATACAAGTCAGACTTCAAAAGAAGGTACATTCTGATTCATGATGTTTTCAAGTCCGCTGCTTGTATGTATGTGTGTATTGTATATCGTGCATATACAAAGGTAAGAGGTGCAGGCCGGACCCGAATTAGTTTCCAATTTGCTTCATAAAAATTTTAGGTCCATTGCTTGTATGTATGTTGTACTTGCATCTACATTGCGACAGGTGCAATGAAACATATGCATTTCAGACCCGATGGGGAAATCAAATGTGGCAGGTAAGTGTTTGAGGTCCGGCTTGTACATCAGATGATTGTATATGCATTTGAACATGCATATACAAGGGCGAAAAGGCAAAAATGAGAGGGAAGAGGGCCAGCGATAGAAACATGAGGTGCCTACATGGCACGATCTGACTGGTTGGCAACTTTCAGGGCATTTTTGGGGCTGTCGATTTCAGTGATGGGAGTTGATCGATGGCCATGTTTTGAACCTGCATTGAAGGTTTTTTTTCTGTGTATTTGCAATCATTTTTTAGCGGGAAAATGGCAGATGCATCCGTTGCTACATTCAAAAAGAGGTTGCGAGTAGCTATGGCATTAATGGCGGATTTGCAGAGGATGGACGATGGAAAGGATAGGTCAACCATCCGATTGAAGATGAAAGTCCTTGAGTGGCGGTGTGGATCCCAATTCCACTTGCTCATTCCTCTTTGTCTCTCCGCAGCATTGAATATTTCTAAGCGCCATTCCTCATGCATTGAATCTAGCAGATTTTTTATTTGCCTTGTAATTAATTTTGCTGGGTACACAGTCTTGGTATAAAAGTCAAACTGTGTTACTCATTGTGGTTGTTGAAAATTGGACAAATTTTGGTGTTGTAATAAGGTACTACTTCATTGGTGGCTCTGTCTTGGCTGTCTTGTGAGTTTATGAGTCTCATGTTGTATGTTTCATGTATGAATTCACTGGTTTCATGTTGTTTTATATGAGAAATGCTCTGTGCATGTGTTTAATCATTTGTCTCCAAGCTATGGGCATATTTTCTTTTGAATCAAGATAACTAAGGGTTGTTAAGGTTCAGGAATATAACTCTTCCATATTGAATGTTTAATCTCCTACTTTTGTTCAAGGAACAAATTAAATGTTTCAGGTTAACCGTTGAGAAAATGTGCTGCAGTAGGGATACCATTAAGTATGAATGATTAAGCACCTAAATTTTGGGAAGTATCTGTAAGGCAGATACTAAAAATTCCCTTGATATCCAGTCTTTGGTCTATGTTCATGATGGCCATTCACATGTGTATGTCTATTGACTCCGAGCCCTGGATAGGCACCGATCCAGTTTTGTACTGAGGTTGCGACCCAAAGTCTCAGTTTTGCATCCAAACATAAAATCAACTTAAACTTTAAATCAAACCATTAGGACTTTAGAAGTAGTTTTAGGAGCAAAATCCTCTGTCTCACAACTGAATATTGGCCCAAAGCTAGCCCCTTTGCACTTATTCCACAGTTTTGGTCTACATAAAAGAGGATTTATCTGCTTTGTATCAACATCCAAGTAAGTTCATGTGCATGTGTCATAGATGTTGAGTAGGGAATAACCCCCTTGGTTCTGTAGAGCCTAAAAAAGAAGAGGAGATATTTATAGAGTCTATCTCCTATATTGTTGGCCCCCGGCCCGGGGATCCTGTTGATCAGTGATGGCTACCTTGTAGGGATAACTGGGAACAAGCATCCAATCTGGGAAAATAACCAACAGATTTTGGCAACTTTGCTAGGGACTGAAGTGAAAGTATTATCTTTTCATCCCTGGTAAGTTATTGCCCATCTGAGTCACAATAGATTTTGGCGACTCCGTTGGGGAATTTGTGTAAGAACCCTGATTTTAAAAGAAAATATTTCCTAAGTAATAGGTGGTGACTCCGAACCAATCTCCCAACCGGTAAAGTAAAATTTTATATGCTAGGGAGAAGATACCTGCATATTTCTCTATATGTAGAATTACCTAGAAAAATGATGTATAGGAAAAAAGGGATTGTTCAAGCCAATCAGGAGGGTTCTCCCAGAAGTGATAATAATCAAAACAATCTAGGATCTTCAGAGAGGACAGAACCTTATTTTTCAAACACAGAAGCTGAAATCCAAAATGTATATGAGAAACAGCAGGTTGGTGCTTTGAGGATGAGGTCAGAAGTGTTTCAAGAACACCCTGTCTTGGATCCCAGTGATAGATTTGAAGAAGTTGAATCTCCAAGGGATGATGATGATGATGACCACAATGGAATGAGACCATCCTCTTCTATGCCCAAAGAGGAACAGTTAGCTGAAGAAATCAAAAGCTTAAGAGTTGAATTAGAATATTTACAAGCTATGAAGATTAGAGATGACATGAGACAGAAAGTGCAAGCGCTGAGAACTGCTCAGAATGATTCAGGTCCCACCCTTGAAAATGAAAATGTGCAGAGAAATCAGCACAGAAATGAGGTGCAGGATCAGCATAATGATCAAAGACAGAATGCAAATAATGCTAGAGTACCTTTAAATAATGTAAGAAATCAAAATGCAAACAGAAATGCCAATGTAAATCAGTTTGGTAGACAGCCGATGCAGCTGGACAGATTCAGACAGCTTATTTTTTATGGCATCCTGGTTACCCCAATCCTATTGACAAACATGTGAGGCTGCAAGTGCCTAAATTTTTAGGAAATAATACTGTGTCAGGAGAAGACCACTTAAAAGCTTTTCAGAATATCATGGACAAGTTTGAGGTTGAGCATGAAGATGTTTTCATGAAATTGTTTATGCAATCCTTAGTTGATGAAGCCTGAGAATGGTACAAGGGTCTGCTCGACAATAGTATTTCATCATGGGAGGACTTCAAGAGAATATTCAAAGAACAGTATGGTGACAAAACTGATCCTAGTTTTTTCATTAATGAATTTACTGGCATTACCAAAGGATCAAATGAACAGGTTGCTGATTTCAATGCTAGATTCATGAAGGTGTTGAACAAATTGCCACGTCACCTGAAGCCCAATGAACCTATGTGCATAGTGTTATACATAAATGCTTTTGATGCTAAAACAACTTATGGGTTAAGGGATAAGGGTCCTCATAGCCTCAGAGATGCTTTCAAAATAGCAACAAATATTAAAAATAATAGAAAAGCGTTCGGTAAGACAAATAGAAGAGATGATGTAAAATTCTACAAAATCCAAATACTAAATCTCAAAGCGTTCAAGGCAGTGCATCTACTTCAGAGGATAAATTAAATAAATTGACAACTATTGTCAAGGATCTAAGCTATAGAATGGCTAAAAATGAAAAAGGGGTTGGTCCTGACAGACAGGTTTACCAAAGGCAAGAAAGAAGACCATCTTTACATGATATGCCATATAATACTAATTGGCATAATGGTAAACCCATCCTCCCGCACAGCAACACAAATCAAAGGGCTCAAAATGCTAAGGAAACACGTGACCCTTTGAAGAAGGCTATTAATGTTGTTAATGACTCCCCATGGTGTATAATATGCCAGATGCCTCACTCACAGTCACAATGTATGATTGCTTAGTCTTTATACAACAATGTTGTTGCCTGTGATGAGTGCAATGAGCCGCATTGCATGGAAGATGATAATGTAAACATGTTGTCTACAAATAGGGAGTATCCCTCTCATAATGTTGATGCACATGCAATTGATGAGATTCAGGTCTATCAGCAGTTTCCCTATGATGAAGAAGATAATTATGCCTATGCTCAGGATTCACGCAATTTTCTAAATAACTTGAGGCCTTCTGATGAAGAAATAAGAGCCCTCATAGCTGCAGCAGTAGCTCAAGTTAAAAGCAATTACAATCTCAGGGGTAAAGCTCAGGTAATTAATTCACACCAACCAGAGAATACCATTACAAGCCAGCGAGTGCATAGTCATAAAGGGACTAAACAGCAAAAAGAAACAATGGATCAATAATAGGCAAAACTTTAAGCAAAAAATAGGTCATGATCTTCAAGGACCAGAAAATAGAATCCCCCAGGTTGAGGATCAAAACAAAAATTTTCAGATTAAGAATGACAGTCAAGGAGCCACAAAAATCAAAGTTGGATCATCTCAAGATAAAAATAAAATTGTAGATCAGGCTACAACTGTCATACAAAATTATGCTCCTTTTGACATAACTCAAGTCTTGTCCTAGGTAAAGGTCTTTGTTCCATTGATGGAACTGATGAAAGTTGAAGAGTTCAAAAATAAGGCAGTATCCTTGATTTTTGGAGTATCCTGTCAAGCCAAGCAGAATGATGAACCTCAGGGTAAGAAACAAGCCCTGTGTATTGATGAAGATGAGGTTCCTGAGGTGTATCTTGGGATGACCATGACAAAATTCCCTTCACAGGTTGAACCATTTTATGTCTCCCTTGTCATAAATGGAAAAGTAATTAAGAATTGTATGCTTGACTCAGGAGCATCAACGAATATCATGCCTCTGGCTATCATGCAGCAAGCTGGGTTGAAGATAGATAAGGCATGTGGAAAATGCTATGCCATGGATGCTAGAGAAGTACCTGTCATTGGAATCATGAAGGATGTTGATTTTAGACTGGCAGCATATCTTGAAAAGACCTACAAAATGAACATAACAGTTGTTGATATCAAGCCACAATATGGCATGTTGTTGTCAAGGAGATGGGCAACATTGATTGGTGGGAGTATGCAATTGGACTTGTCTTATGCTATGATCCCTATGAATGGCAAGGATGTCAAACTGATCAGGAAAGACAGGTCATCAGAGACAGTTGAGGATCAAGAGTCAGAGGAGCATATATGCTTTGTGGACACTGATTGTGAAAATTTTAGAGTTGTCTCAGATGATAAAGGGGGTAAAGAGGGAGATATGTGCATTTAAGAACTTGACCAACAAGGTTTTTGGACCATGTATTTTGATGGGGCTTGTTCGAAAGAAGGCTCTGGTGCTAGAGTTGTGTTTCTGTCTCCAACTGGTAAGCTTCTAAAATTCTCATTCTTGCTGAAGTTTGCCTGTACAAATAATATTGCAGAGTATGAGGCTCTGTTGTTAGGATTGAATGTAGCTTTGAAGCATGGAATCAATATGCTCAAAGTATTTAGGGATTCAGAGTTAGTTGTTTCCCAGGTTAGAGATAATTATGCATCAAAGAATAAGAGGTTAAAATAGTATAAGCATGCTACTTGGGATGCAATTGAATTGTTTGATGCATTTTTAATAAACTGGATAGAGAGGTCAAAAAATGTCATGGCAAATTTTCTAGCCAATGTAGCCATAAGGCCAAAAGATATCACTCTATCAGATGTCACAAATGTTGAAGTCAAACTCAGACTTGCAAGTTGGCAAGTGTTTGATGATGATAAGGATTTGCTGAGATTTCTACATTGCATTGATGAATATGAGAACCAAGAAGTGGATTTTCAGAACTTTGTAGAAGTTGTAGATGGGAAAGAAACTCTTATAGGGAAGGAAGTAATTCAACTCAAGACAAATAAAATCCCTAGAGGGTTGGTTGCTTAAGAGAGAGCATTTGACAATAAGGACCAATTTGTTACAAAGGCATCTCCAACAAACAAGAATGATTTAGAAGAGATAAACTTGGGGACATCTCAGGGCCCCAAGAAGGTATACATTGGCAAACAACTCAAGCCACATATCAGAATTATGCTGATTACACTATTGAGAAAATATAAGCATGTTTTTGCCTGTCGTATGAGGACCTGAAAGCTTATAGAGAGGATTTATTTCAACATGAAATCCCTTTGAAGCCTGGAGCTAAACTATTTAGACAAAAACAAAGGCCTATCAACCCAACTTTAGCTCCTAAAATGCAAGAAGAACTTATGAAGCTTAGGGAGGCTAGAATAATCATGCCTATTGGACACTCAACTTGGGTGTCTAACCTTGTCCCATTTAGAAAAAAGAATGGTGACATAAGACTTTGTGTGGACTTTAGAAATCTAAATGTATCTTCTTTGAAGGTCAATTATCCATTGCCAAACATGGAGGCCATGTTACAGAAGGTGACTGGCTGTGAACTTTTATCCATGATGGATGGGTTTTTGGGATACAATCAAGTGAAAGTAAAAAAATCAGAACAATTTAAAACTGCCTTCGCCACTCCATGGGGAACTTATGTATATGTGAGAATGCCATTCGGACTGACAAATACAGGTGCCACATTTTAGAGGGCCATGGATGTTGCTTTTGCAGGATTAATTGATTCAATCCTAGCTGATGATTTAATAGCTTATTCAAAAAAGGAAGAGCAGCACTGTATGCACTTGGAGTAGATTTTTATTAGAGCATTAGAGTATGGCATCTCACTCAACCCAAAGAAATGTGCTTTTGGGGTAGTGGAAGGAAAATTGCTTGGACACATTGTTTCCAAGGATGGAGTCAGGATTGATCCTGAAAGGGTGGCTACAATTGACAAAATCCAGATCCCTAAAATAGTGAAAGGTGTTCAGTCCTTCGTTGGACAAGTTAATTTTGTTAGGAGATTTGTGCCTAACTTTGCAGAGACCACCAAAGATATCTCTAAGATGTTGAAGAAAAGTGCAACTGTCAAGTGGGAAGATGAAGCGACTAAATCATTTTAGAGTATAAAAGAGGCTATAAAGATGGCTCCTGTGTTGAAATCTCCTGATTTCTCTAAGCCATTTCAGTTATTCTCATTTGCTTCTTTCCATACTATTGCTGAATGCTTATTGCAGAAAAATACATAATGCTTTGAACAACCCATCGCTTTCTTTAGCAAGTCATTGCAGGCTATTGAGTTGAAGTATGACATCATGGAGAAACAAGCATATGCATTGGTCAGAGTAGTCAAAAGTTTCAGGCCATATTTGGTAGGCTCTCGCATAGTTGCATATGTGCCTCATGCAGCAGTCAAAGATATTTTTACTCAATAGGAGGTAACTGGAAGAAGATGCAGATGGATAAATAAATTGCAAGAGTTCAATATTGAAATACAGATCACAAAACTGGTAAGAGGACAAGGTTTGGCAAAACTGATGACACAGTCAAATCTAGAGGCATGCCAAGTGAATATAGTACATGATGAAGTTATAAATATGTTAGAATCTGATGGTACAAGGACATTGTATTACTATTTGTAAAATCTAAACTGTCCTTCCCGCCTTAGTGATAATCAGATAAGGACCTTGAAGCTACATGCTATTAAATACATCATTGTTCAAGGAGAGCTATATTGGAAAAACCCTAATGGTGTATTGCTCAGATGTGTGGATGAGGATCAGGCTAAGGATATTCTAAATGACATGCACAATGGAGTGTGTGGTGGACACTATGCAGCCCAAACAACAGCCCACAAAATTCTCAGAGCTGGTTATTGGTGGCCAACTCTCTTCTCAGACGCACACAAGATGGTAAGAAAATGTGAGTCTTGCAAGAGGTTCTCAGGAAAGTTAAAATATGAAGGTGCATTGCCCCTTAGGACTATAACTGTAGAAGCTCCATTTCAGCAATGGGGGATTGATTTTATAGGGGAAATCTCAGAAAAATCAAGTGGAGGACACAATTGGATTTTGGTTGCTACTAATTACTTCACTAAATGGATTGAGGCCATCCCAACTAAAAAATCTACAAGCAAAGTGGTGATGGATTTTATTCTAGAAAATATTGTTATCAGATTTGGGGTACCAACCAAATTGGTCGCAGATAATGCTATGTGCTTCAGGTCTGGTGAGTTTATTGATTTTTGCAGCAATTACGGAATTGATTTGTCTCATACATCACCATATCATCCACAAGGGAATCGTCAGGCAGAGTCAAGCAACAAAAGTCTCATGAAAATCATCAAAAGGATGATAGATAAAAATAAGAGGTCTTGGGATTCAAAGCTAAAGTTGGCATTATGGGCTGACAGGGTAACAATAAAAAGAGCAACTGGAAGGTCACCTTATGAATTAGTTTATGGTATAGCAGCTAGATTGCCTGTGAACAACCTCTTGCCAGTTTATAAATTCATCCAAGGGAACGATGAGGAGATTGGAGACCCAATGACTGAAAGAATAAATCAATTGGTTGCACTAGATGAAATAAGAAGGGAAGCACAGAAAACAAACATCAAGACACAACAAAAAGTGAAATATCTGTTTGATAGAAGGGCTACAGAGAGAAGGTTTCAGATAGGTGATCTGGTCCTTATGTGGAATGTAAAGAGTCGGGATAAGGGCAAACACGGTAAATTTGAGCCCTTATGGACTGGCCCATACCAAATCGGCACTGTTCATGGAGATGATTCTTATTTTCTCCAGGTCCTAAATGGTGAACTACTGGAGTTGCCTGTGCACGGTAAATTCCTTAAAGCCTTTTTTCTCATAAATGAGTACCTTATGTGCACACTGTAAACTAGGTGTAAATATTTTGTACATGCCTTGTATAGTCGGTCGTGTTTTGAATTTTGTGTTTTGTCTGGTCTGCCCCAGAGTAGTCTGGTCCTTGCTGCAATCTTGCGCCTGCACGTCCCCAATCAGAGCCTATGTTAGTACTCATTTATGTTTAGGGTTTTAGGCTTGAACATTTGCAGATTTTCCCATTCCAGCCATGAATTTTCTGAGTCATGGGGTTCTGCATTATTCTGCCTACTCTGATGCTGGTTTTCTGTGGTGGGTTCCTGGTTATTAGGTTTCATCCTTGTGCTTTAGTGTTCATAGGTTGACCAGTCCCCATGTAATGATTTACCGCCTTTTCCTATCGCACTCATGAAAAATGTTAAGTTTTTGTATGTGCAATTGCAAGTGTATGTTGGTGGGCTTGCAAAATCTCAATCAGTTTCCAAAAATGGTGAAAAACCCAAGTTGTATGCATTTCCAAACACATATCAGGTTCAAAAGGATACATGTACATTGGGGGAATCTTCCACAAGAGTCCTGGAATATTCTTTGCATGTATATCGAGTTTTTCTTGTACATGTTTTGTTGTATGTTCTAACATACAAAGGCTATATACAAGCGAAAAATGTGCAATGGCGAAATATACACTGAAGATTCCTTGAAGATGCCACTGTTGTATCAAGCAAATGAGTTGTATGTTTATGTTGTTGTATGTTCAACATACAACGCCAAGGATGCATTGCGGACTTCAAAAGGGGTTCAAATCAGGGCTAATGTGAAATTTGGGTCCGCAAATATGTCAAGCTATGCCGAATGTATGTCCAATATACATTGGGTCTTATACAACGAAATGTATACAAGGAGGGGCGGACATACATTCGCTACAGTGTAATATACAAAGGTAGTTGTACATTGGTGCATGCAATCAAATATGCAAGGCTCGGACCTGAGGAGTATTACATTCTGGTTGATGCAGGTTTGAGGTCCGGATTGCATGTATATTGGGTTTGTATATGTAGCATACAACCCGATATACAAAATAAAGGTGATACAAGCCGGACTTCAAAAGAAGGTACATTCTGATGCATGATGTTTTCAAGTTCGCTACTTGTATGTATGTGTGTATTGTATATCACGCATATACAAAGGTAAGAGGTGCAGGCCAAACCTGAATTAGTTTCCAATTTGCTTCATAAAAACTCCAGGTCCGCTGCTTGTATGTATGTTGCACTTGCATATACATTGCGACAGGTGCAATGAAACATATGCATTTCGGACCCGATGGGGAAATCAAATGTGGCAAGTAAGTGTTTGAGGTCTAGCTTGTATATCAGACGATTGTATATGCATTTGAACATGCATATACAAGGGCAAAAAGGCAAAAATGAGAGGGAAGAGGGCCAGCGATAGAAACATGAGGTGCCTACGTGGCATGATCTGACTGGTTGGTGACTTTCAGGGCATTTGGGGGGCCGTCAATTTCAGCTATGGGAGTTGATCGATGGCCATGTTTTGAACCCGCAGTGAAGGTTTTTTTCTGTGTATATGCAATCATTTTTGAGCGGGAAAATGGTAGATGCATCCGCTACTACATTCAAAAGGAGGTTGCGGGTAGCTGTGGCATTAATGGTGGATTTGCAGAGGATGGACGATGAAAAGGATAGGTCAACCATCCAATTGAAGATGAAAGTCCTTGAGTGGCGGTGCGGATCCTGATTCCACTTGCTCATTCCTCTTTGTCTCTCCGCAACATTCAATATTTCTGAGTGCCATTCCTCATGCATTGAATCTGGCAGATTTTTTATTTGCCTTGTAATTAATTTTGCTGGGTACACAGTCTTGGTATAAAAGCCAAACTGTGTTACTCATTGTGGTTGTTGATAATTGGACAAATTTTGGTGCTGTAAAAAGGTACTACTTCATTGGTGGCTCTGTCTTGGCTGTCTTGTGAGTTTATGAGTCTCATGTTGTATGTTTCATGCATGAATTCACTGGTTTCATGTTGTTTTATATGAGAAATGCTCTGTGCATGTGTTTAATCATTTGTCTCCAAGTTGTGGGCATATTTTCTTTTGAATCAAGATAACTAAGGGTTGTTAAGGTTCAGGAATATAACTCTTCCATATTGAATGTTTAATCTCCTACTTTTGTTCAAGGAACAAATTAAATGTTTCAGGTTAACCATTGAGAAAATGTGCTACAGTAGGGATACCATTAAGTATGAATGATTAAGCACCTAAATTTTGGGAAGTATCTGTAAGGCAGATACTAAAAATCCCCTTGATATCCAGTCTTTGGTCTATGTTCATGCTGGCCATTCACATGTGTATGTCTATTGACTCCGAGCCCTAGATAGGCACCGATCCAGTTTTGTACTGAGGTTGCAACCCAAAGTCTCAGTTTTGCATCCAAACGTAAAATCAACTTAAACTTTAAATCAAACCATTAGGATTTTAGAAGTAGTTTTAGGAACAAAATCCTCTATCTCACAACTGAATATAGGCCCAAAGCTAGCCCCTTTGCACTTATTCCACAGTTTTGGTCTGCATAAAAGAGGATTTATCTGCTTTATATCAACATCCAAGTAAGTTCATGTGCATGTGTTATAGATGTTGAGTAGGGAATACCCCCTTGGTTCTGCAGAGCCTAAAGAAGAAGAGGAGATATTTATAGAGTCTATCTCCTGTACTGTTGGCCCCTGGCCCAGGGATCCTGTTGATCAATGATGGCTACCTTGTAGGGATAACTGGGAACAAGCATCCAGTCTGGGAAAATAACCAACACCAACATCCACAGTCTTTTAGCACCATTTCCATCTGTTTTAGCACCTTCTTCATTCATGTCCAAAAATCAAATTTTCTCATCAAAAACATCAATTTTATAAGCTCATTTTCAAAAAAATTCCAATTGAGGGCTACGCTCCTGAACCCCTGTCAGTGGGGGATCACGTCCAGCCCCCTGCACCCCCCCTCACGTTGAGCTAGGTTTTCCTCCCAACACCGCTAAACCATCCCCCCATTTATCAAACCCCATAAGTTGAGCTTATCCAATCCCTTTATTTGAGCTTGATCAAATTCTAATCCACTTCATCTCTAGTCATAATCTATCTTCATCATCCTAATCATTCTTATCCACTTCATCTTAGTCCAATCACCCATCTATCCTAATCATCCTAACCACCTATCTTGTCCACATCATCATCCAAATCATTCAATCCAATCTTATCCTAATCACCCTCATCATCCTTAATCCAATTCATCAACATCATTCTAATCCCACCTCATCCAAATCAAATACAAAATCCAACCAACATCAATCCATAATCTTCCAAACCATATTCCAAATCCAATCCAAAATCAACATCGATCGCAATCAATGTCCAAGTCCCCCAACATCATTATCGAAATCCAAATCCAAATCAACCCAATCAAAAATCAAGACCTTAATTGATCATCCAATCAAATCAACCAAATCAATTCCATTACTTAAGTGTCATTAGTCCACTTTAAGCATAGAGAACCATCCATCAAATCAAATCATCCTAAGGTCTTGAAATTTGATCCCCAACATCACAATCATCCATTATCCTCCATTTCATCTCATATCTCTCCAACAGCATGGGTCCTTATGTAGAAATGCAACACTTATAAAGACTTAGAAAAGTCTATGAAAACATGGATCCTAATGCTAATGAAAAATGCAAAAATGGCATTATAGATATGCCCTTAGCAAACCTCATCATTGGAGAATCCCAAGCCCCTACCCAACCTTCATCATATCAACAAATACCTTACACATTATCCCCATCCACATCATACCAATCTTCATTCTTTCAACCTTCATACCAACCTACATCTTACATATCCACTCCATCATACTCATATCAACGTTCAACCTCATACCAACTTCCATCATATCAACCTTCATCATATCAACCTTTACCCTCATATCAATCTTCATCCCCTTACACATCCATGCCATCATACTTATCCAATCAACCAATACCTACAACTTATCCATCCCCCAACCTTTGTCATGATAACTTTGATCAAGGGAACACCAATCTATCACACCTTATCTCTGAAATCCAAACCTTATATCCACAACCATTTCCCCATACAAATTCCCCATCATCTAATCCCCATCTTATCAACCTTAATCCATCACCCTACCTACCTTACAATCCATCAATCCCAACCCCCCCAACACAATATCCCAATCCACCAACCCCTATCACCCATACACCATCTAATCCACCATCAAATCTTCCAAATCCTAACACTATCACATCCAAAGAATCCTTGTGGGATTTCCTCCAAAGAACATCACCAAGAAAAGCAATGGAATCCCCCAAATCCTCCACCCCTCCAACACCACCATCTAGTCCAACACCTATCCTTGAACCCATCCATGAACCATCATTACCTAATCCCATCACTTACCTATCCAATCCCAATCCTAATCCCACACCAACCACCATCATTATCCATCCATTATATTGTTCTTCAACCCACACAATCATGAAGGATGCCATCCATTGGCTATTAGCAAGGAATCAAACACCCTCATGCAATTCAACATCCACCAAATCTATTGAACAACCCCCTATCATAAGTCAAGAACCATCATAGCCATGTTCAAGAACACATAAGTCAAGCACCTATCGCATCCATCCAAACACCTATCACATCCATCCAAGCACTTATCACATCTATCCAAGTCACTCCCACTTCTATCGAAGCACATGAGCTATGTTAAGAATCAAATCCAAAGCATGTTGAAAAATCAACCCCTTCTCCTAATCAAGAATTAACCATCCCATCTAATCCCCTCCCATCTATTGATCAACTTATTGATCCCACACCATCTACCAATCCCATCCCAAATCCATCCTTTTATTCACTTGGACAAAGCACTTTCATTCGTGGTGACTCCCTTATAGGAGGTGAACAACTTCCATCCACCATCTATCCTCCTCTAACAAATAATGGACTCGCGTCTTGTTTCCAAAGCACCAAACATCCCATTGCATGTCGCATGCTCCAACATATGAACTATCAAGGCAAAGGATTAGGCCTACACGAACAAGGCATCTTGGAGCCCATCCACACCACATTCCATCCATCTTCTCATGGCCTTGGCTATACACCCCAAGAAAAACAATCTAAACATGTTGGTACCACCCACACACCTTCCAAAATCCATTCATCCAATCCCAAACATGGTGCATCTCATCACACCCCCAAAGCATATGTCGCCATCCCTCCTCCATCATCCTATCATTTGCAAAAGCATGTGACCATCCATCTTCCTCCATCAAATTTACCTCCACTACTTCCAACTCCAAATATTCCTATTAAATCCACTTTACCTCCTATCCTACCAACTCCCAACATCCCTATTCACAAATCCTCTTATCCTCCCATCCTCCCAAACATCCCTATCCATAAATCCCCTCATTCATTTATCCATAAATCCACTTTTTACCCCTCCACCCATCAACCCCCTAAATTTGCCAATCAAGACCAACAAAGGCATACATCTTTCAAATATGAAGCTTCCCCCAAATCCATGGGATTCAAAAGTAATAATTTGAATGCCTCAACTCATAAAGCATAAAAGCCTAAAGATGTTATCCCTTCCAAGCAAAATCAAAAATCCAAAAGGCTATCAAAGCCCACACCATCACAAGAAAAAGCAAAAACAAAAATGGTGTGGGTCCCCAAACAAAAAGCACAAAACTCTAATGAGGTATCCACATCCCAATCCACCAATCCCAAACATCCCTCTCCCCATCTAAAAATCCCCTAAATCCTAAGTCTATTTGGGTCCCTAAAACTCCAAATCAACTATCCAAAAATCCCCCATCCCGATCCCCATTAGTCCCAACTCCACATCCAAAGTACAAGCTTCCAAATACATCATGGTGTGTGCAACCATTGGTCTTGGTTCCCCTCCACCACTTAACATTCCCACATACCCCCATTTCTCCATCTTTCATCCACTATCCTACATATCTTCCCCATCACATTCCTATGGTCCATGCTTTCGCATAATCCACATCATAATCTGCATAATCCACATCATAACCCACATAGTCCACATCATAATCCGCATAATCCAAATCATAATCCACTACCAACCATACATTCCATCTTCTCCTATCTACCAACATCTATGCAATCGTCATCCAAAATGCTATCCAACATGGGACCATCTTCTCCGTGCTATGGAAACAAACGCTAGAGTCCCCATTCCATCAAAAAAACAAAAAATTTAAAAAATCAAAAATCAAAAAAATAGTAAAGAGAAAAAATCCATCCAATGGTGAAAACCACTCCCTATGGTGCCTTGGGCAAGTACCATGATGAAAACCCCTTGTGGGCGTCATGCGTAATCCATTGTCCATCCATTTTGTATCCCTACACTTGGGGGCAAAACCATCTAATCATCCACGTCCATAACATCCTTTGCATATCCTATCCATGTATCCTTATCCTATCATATTCCTATCCACCATCCCCTATTTATCCTATCATTCCCCATCCATCCTATCCATTATATCTTGCTTTTACCATCTCCTACCTTAGATCTTGATACAGAAAAGGGGCAAAATATCAACAACATGCTTTGGAAACCTCTTGGCATACTCCCTTTTAAAATATATCCTCCATCCATCTACTGCAAAGTCCATCCATTCAAACATGAACCCATCATGCAAAATTCTAAGCATTGGGGCATATGATTCCTTGCAACCTAGCCCTTTGAGAAAATTCTTATCCCCATCTCCCGACCATCTATCTTGCATCCCTATCTCTATCTTCCAATCCATCTATCATGAATCTCCTCTCTATCACCTTCCACTACTAGACCCCCCATCCATCTATCATGTATCCCTACCTGATCCTTTAGCCCCCATCCTATCCCTTATCCGCATGCATCTATATATCTGCCAAAAATCCCCTATCCATTTTCCTTTGATCGCCAATTCCCCTATCCAACCCCATCACCTTCACCTCTAGACTTGGTGTTCCCTTGTCATTGGTATTTAGCATAAAGGTTACCCACACGAAATCCAATGCAACCATCTCATAATAAACCATTCCTTTTCCAAAACTAGAAAATCCAAAAACAGCACAAAAATCAAAAAATCCAAAAAACAACACAAAAATCCAAAAATCCAAAAACAATACAAAATCCAAAAATCCAAAAACAATACAAAATCTAAAAATCCAAAAAAATCAAAATATCCACAAAATCCCAAAAACAATTATCATCACAATCACACAAATCATCCAACACATCATCATCCCACATCATCATCACAAATCAGAACTACATATCATAACCACTTGCATCTTAATGTGCCTTGATCCCGTGGATACAGGGTATGTAGGCAGTCTGGGATACGAAGGACGTTTCCAGTACTCAGGTGCATAAGATGTACCCATCCAACCCACTGAGATTACACTAGATCCAAGCACCACATCACCTATCAAAGCATCATCCCTTAACAAAAGTCATCAACTATCAAATCAGCATCAACCACAACTTGTCACCATCATATCTTGAACCAATCTTACAACATCAACAAAACATGATCCAATCATCAATTGATTCCTGCCTTAGGATATATCATTCCTATGATAGGCAGAATCTATCCAATCATCATCCATCTTGGCAAGAGATACAATGGCTACTTGTTTGGTTCGTTGGTCTTTTCATTTTTTGATATTTATCTTTTGTCCTATTCGAAGATCACATCAAAGCTACCTTGATCTTACTATATCATGGTATGTGGCAAAAACATCTAGAATGGGGCATAGTCTTGCTTCTCTATGCTGTGCTTGTGGGTTGGTTTCATTACTCCAAGCTAGTATTCATATCTTGTAGATCATAGGGTCGGTTCTAGCATATTGATCTCCTTATGCATCTAAGGTTCATCATACCTTTTGTGTACTAAGGGCTTATGCTATGAGTCCCCTTCCCTCATCTGGACAAGGCTGTACTATCTTGGGCATGCATGAGATCATCCTTTTGTCTGTGTGTCTAGTCCATGCAAATGTTGGATAAACATCATCACCTTGGTCTTCTATACCTTGGTGAAAATATCCACTTTGCTATATCAAACCTAGGATTGCTCTAAATCATTTTCAACACAATGATCATCCACCAATCAATCTCCCAACATTATCACACTTTCATCTCACCCCTTATCCTCCAACCACTTCTACCAATCTGTTCCATCTATTTTGAGAGCACAACCGTGTTCTCGCAACCCGCCTATCCTCTCGAGGGGGCATCACCCTTACCAATTATCCCCAAACCTTACCCTATTCTTCTAAGCCAAAATATTTTTTCTATCCAATCCAAGTCTATGTTTTAACTTCTTTGAAATGATGTTACTTAGCCGCAACACCATCTCAAAGAGGGGCAAATGTAGACACCTAAAATTGACTTGCTCTGCAAACCAATTTATCCCTCCTGTTAATTGAATAAATTCAATTAATCCCTAACCATCTGTCTATCCCTTGTGATCAATTAATTCATTTAATTTATCACTAGACCTTACAACACTATCCTCATCTATTAAATAAATATTTCTAATATTTATTTGGCTATTTTGTCCATCTCCCTAATCCCTATTAATTAGATAAAATCATTCTTATCTAATTAATCTAGCCTACTAATTGACCTACCCTACCCTACCCTAGCCTACCTCATCCTAGCCCTAGGATTAATTAAACAAAACCTATGTTAATTAATCCTAACCTCTCATTTGGGTGGTCAAACCTAGTTTAACACCCTTCCCCACATCCTCCAAATAAAAAATTGAAACATATCACACATCATATTTACTTCTCTTACAAACCCCTTACCACCCCCCATACCTCATTTATCACCTCTTATCCCCAAATGAATTTTTAATTCATTTGCCATTCCCCATATGAATCTTTAATTCATAAATATTCCTTCACACCCATGCACATTTAATCACCCCTTTCCCCAAAATGAAAAAAAGATTTACTTTTATTCCTAGCCCTTGATCTCATTTTTTGATCCTCACCCTCCATCTTCATTTCCAAAACTCTATAAATGAGACCCCTCTCTAAGCCATTAAGGACTTTCATCTTGCATCCAACCTTTGCCAAAATCTCTCCACAATCTCATCATCATACTACCATAATGTCAAAATCATGCCTCATCTCTATCTCCATCTCCATCTAAGTCCAAGTCACACATCTACATTCTAGTCTTGGGTAAAATCTGAGGAGCTATCGGGTACAACTCCTTCTCTCTCTTGGATTTGTGAGTCAAAAGAAAGGTATAATCGTTTGTATTTGCATTTGATTTGTATTCTAACTTTCATTTTGTTCTCATAGATCACAGTGTCTAATGGGATATTTCCTGGTAGACAATCAGTGTCTATCATCTCAGTATATATCGATGATTGGAAGAGGAAAATCATCTTTCAAAGAAGCTAGATTTAAATCTCTAAAGTCGGTGCAAATTCAAATCTGATTGTCGAGTTTAGCGACAACCACAATGTTTGAAATCCAAGGTGAGTAATCAATAGGGCGGATAAAACTAGCTTGTAAAAGCGTTTCTATCTCAACTTTGACTAATAGTGCGACCTTTAGATTCATATTTCAATTTTTTTGTTTTACCGGCTTGGCATTGGGTTGTAACACTACGTTGTGTATTACAATTTTAGGATCAATGCTAGGCATATCTAAATAATTCCAAGCAAATAATTTAGGAAAATCATGTAAGGATTTTTTGTTTCTTCTTTTTCTTCTTTGTTTAAGCAATGTCTTATAGGGATAACTTTTTCAAGGTTATCCTTCTCCATCAAGAAATTAGCAATCTTTCCATTAAGTAAAGTATTGTGGTCTAGGAGGCTAGGTGAAAGTGATGATTTCATGGGATCTTCGTTAGATGCTAACGTATCATTTGATGAACAAGTGTTTTTCCCTAAATATGCCTCTGCATTTAAACAATAGGAAAATCCACAATTATGATGATAACGAGGAAAATTGTCATAAGATCCCATAAATTCAATTAATGTTTCATTTGTTGAAAAAGTTTCTAACGGGATATTTTTGTTGTTATATGGAGCCTAATCAGACTCAGGGGTTAAATTTACCCACTTTTATCAGTGTGGTTTCCCCCCAAATTATTTAATGGGGTCAAGGGGCAACACCCCTTGTGAGGGTTTGGAGGCAGCGTCCCCAAGATGGGGTCAAGGGGCAACGCCCCTGGTGCGCTCCCTGTCGTGATACAGGGCAGGGTCAAGGGGCAGTGCCCCTATGGGGGCTCGAGGGCAATGCCCCCAAAATCTCCAATGATTTTTATTATTTTATAAAGGCTTCAGGAGTTATTTTTTCTATTGGCCGACATAAAAAACCCTACTTTTGTAACCACCACAAGGCTTGATAAAAGCGGCTAAGGGTCAGGGTTTTCGTTGATATTGTATTGTAGCATTTTACAGCGGTACTAAGTTGCAAAGATTGCTGGTTGTAATCAGTTTGATTTACTGGATAATAATATTGGACTCTCTGTTGGTGGATGTAGCCCAAGTTTGGGAGAACCATGTTAAAACTTGTCTCTCGCTGTTATTGTTTCTGTGTATTTCCATTCCTTTGTTTAATCTTTATTTGCAATTAATTGATATCTTCTACATGCAATTCCTAACAATTTCCTGGCAGACAAACACTGTCTATCATCTCAATATATATCAAATTGAGTGTTGGGATTATTGATATAGTACTAACATTAAGAGTAGGACAATGGTAAGCTTTATTAGGCTTCAAAGAATGGTATTTGATACCAGTCGAATAGTTAATTGCAACAACTTGTAAGGGTACTCTGATTCCTTGTTAGTTTACACCATAACCATTGCCTATGTAGTCACAATTTTTGTAAAGGATTTGAAATCCATGACCATAAAGGGATGCCATCTCTTTCGAAGGTGGAGCCTCATAGGTCTCATATTCTGTAGTGTAAGTAAGAGTATTGTCTTTATTTGTTACTAAGGACACTTTAGGTTCCTTAGGTACTTCCAAAGATTGTTTAGATGAGATCGATGCAACTTTTGATGCTTCAGAATTATTGAGTTTATATTCCCCCATAAAGGTAGGAGTAAAATTTAATGAACCCCAATCGTCACCAAGAAGTGCATTCGATAGTGATTTAGAATCTTGCACAAAATTATCTATGGCAAGAGGTATTGATAAATCAGCTTTTGAGTTATTAAGAAGTTTGTAATTGATAACTTGTTTTTGTGCCTCAAGTTGTAAACAACTTTCTAGATCCGAGTCAACTTCAATGGTTTGAAGTTTATTTGCATAAATAAACTTTATTGATCAATGAAGGGTAGACAGAACTACCCCCATGGCATGAATCCACAGTCTAATAAGAATGATATTATATGAAAGTGCACCGGGCATGACATGGATAAGGGTAGATAATGTCACAGGTCCAACCTTTACAGGTAAAGTTACAGTACCTAGTGATTGTCTACCAACATTGTCAAAGCCATGAATGTTAAGTTTATATGGTTTGATTAAAGATGTGTCAACCTTGATTTTGTGTAACAAATCAACACCACAAACGTTAAGAGCCGATCTATTGCCAATCATAGTTTGCCTTATCAACTTTTTATTTATAATGACAAAGATTACAAGAGGATCATATTGGTTTTGAACTTCAATTGACAGTAATCCATGTTGTTGAAACAGACTATCCATTTTTGTCACATGCATATAGTCTAACAGAGCTGCTACATCATTTGGCTTAATAGTGGGTGGTACAATCACCTTTTGTAAAGCTTCTTGGAGCATTCCATGGTATTAGGTGATGTTTGTATAAGTTCCCAAAGAGAGATCTTAGCGGGAGTAGCATGAAGCTTCTCAACAAGATCATAATCTTGACCAACTTTATGAATAAGATGAGGTGGTTGAGGAAGCATAGGTTGAGAAGTTGATAAAGAGATCGAAATGTTTGACTGTTGCTTACTTTATTTATTATTTCATGTATTGTATGTGTGAGAAACCACATTTTGATACACTTGAATTTGACTTGTTATTTTCTTAGCATGATTATAAATGTAACCAAGAGGTCAAGAAGAATTTAGAATATCTCTTACAATGAGCACCAGTTTCGTTTGTGTTTGAGGCACATCGGAACATGAGTGGATCACTATATTCGGTTTCACAGGTTCTTCTTGAGATCTTGGAGCATAAATTGTGTTTACTAATCTTTGAAGGAATGATGGTTTAGGAGTTGTAGTGGAATGTTCAATAGAGATAAAGTCATCTAAGGCTTCATCTAACATATTGAAGTCATCACAACTAAACAACTCATCATATGCATTAAAGTCTTGTAAAAAGAAATTAGACATTGTCACATAATCTAGTTTCAACAAGGCTTAATATTCAACAAGATTCAATGCACTTTGCAAAAATGAAGCTAAGATCGCTATACAAATAGCAAGGAAATCTTAATTTATGAAACCTTAATGTTCTTTCAATGCAAAGATAGATATCAATCAAAATTGCAATGTGTATACTATTCATGAAAGGAAATTGCAATCTAAATCTGATTTAGAACAACAAAGTCACTTAGATTTAACAAATAAGGATGTAAATTCTTTAAATACGGGTTCACCAAAATGTTACATGAATGAAAAGGGAAGGACATCTAGCACAACCAAACTAGGTCAAACCTCCCTCTTCACACACAAACATTTGAAATATGAACCGAGCTTAGGCACCACTTTAAGGAAGGGGAAAACTATAGGTATCGTATTCCTTTGTGATGTATATGAACATATGTTTAACCAAGCTTTTACAAATACCAAGTGGATGGATCAAATAAAACCCTAGTTGAGAAGAAGTGTTGAGACATATAGATTCTAGAAACAAAAAATGACAGAATGAACACAGAACTGTAAATAGACAGTGGCAGAGATTGTGCACCTAAAATCTAAGTACCTAGAGGACTAGGGTGGTATCGCCTAGGTCCTGGAAGGTTTCCCGACAGTAAAATTTTTGTACTAGCTTGCTGAGTCTTTGATGAAGATCACATATCCCAGATCTGAGGGTGCGGTGGACTTGGGTGGTACCGCCCAAGTCCTTGTACCTATCTGATGCCATATATGAAACTTCTATAGTAATTGTGACAATAATACCTATTTCCTGTTCACTCCTTTTTGTCAGGTCTTCCCAAATCTGAACTGCACAACAAAAAGATGGAGAAAGCTTATTGTGCCTATATAGGAGTTTGCCTCAGTCAAACCCCATTTTAGTATTCCTACCTCAATGATAGCCAATGTCAAAAGATGCAGTTGTGTGTGCTCAAAAACCCTAAGTGAGAACATAAAATGCAATATATCAATCAAATCCAAGATCCTAAATGACTCGAGCATAAAGGAAAAAGATCCACACAATGTTTTCACTCAAGGAAACAAACAACTTCACCTCAAGGAGATGATATCAATGAAAACTTGCAAAACAAGAAGGTGAGAACCATATCTGGGGAGGATAGTATTCCAAAACTCAAGTTGGAGGCTTCAACCCTTCTCCCAATCATGTAAAAGGCTTCACAAACCCTAGGAAGAGCAAGATAGACTCAAGATCTTGATTCCTAATCTTTACGATATCCTTCCAAGATAGAAAATATCCAAGTCTTCAATGAGCTTCAACACTTTGAAAAGCTTTAGTAGCAGTAATAGCAAAATTTTGGCATAATAAGCTTGCATAACAATTGTGTGTGATAAAATGATTTTGAGATCTCCTTAAATTTCCAACCTTAGAAATGAAATAAATCAAAACAAAAGGCTAACATTAAGCAGGAGAAGAAATTTGAATTCAGAAACATGAAAACCAATGCAAAATCCAACATCAAAGTTTAATTTGCAACCCCTGAGGTTAGGGGAAGGACCAGGGAAGTATCACCTAGGTCCAACCCCCAAATTAAATTTGGAACAAGCTTAAGGGTGGCCCAAATCTCTGAAATCCACAATCTCTTTCTGGGTTCAGTCGATAATTACTTCGAAATACGACATTTCATCGAAAGGATAAGTGTCGATTGGGGTTTAGATAGGTCCAAAGATGAAAAGGGTTAAGGTAAACCAAAGGGTTGGAGTTAAACATAGTAAAATTGTGCTAATCCAAACAGGAGCACAATTTACGACATAACAGTGTTATTGATGTGCTAATGGTTGATTTGAGACATTTAGGCCATAATTTTGGTTTTGTAGTTGGGCTACTTGTGTTTGTATTTGAGCATGCTGAGAAAGTTGAGCTTGTTGTCTTTCTATTTATTCTCAGAGTTCTTGTTGACTTTAGCTAAGGTGGTCAAGAAAATCAATTTTTTGATTAATAATTCTTTCTCTCCGCTCAATATCTAAATCTAGGGGCTCATTGGCATCATGAAATGTAGTATCATGTTCACGCTCGTTTCTCTATGACAGAGTAAGAGATGTAAGATGTTGACCAACAAGCCAAGTTTCTATATTGACCTTACATACCAAGAGTTAGCACATGTACATTTAAGGTCTATCCATATCTCTTCGACTAATGAGCATATCAATTCTTTGCACATTTTAGTCATGCCTATGTATTTTTATGGGTCATGACTATGTTACCTACTGAGTCCTATAAGTGTATTGATATTGATCTCTTAAATTATTAAATGCATTATTTCTACTTGATGTGCCTACTTCTTGGTCCAAAAAATTTAGTCCAGATGAATTACTAGCATACTTAATTTTCCATCTGATTAGTTGTTTCCTGGCTTGAGCTAACGTATCTTCCTATCCTTGTAGATCTCTAGGTTGTGTTCTTCTTTCCATCTTGGAATCTTTCTGAGCATGATTTAATTTTGGTTTTGATTGAAACAAAGTCACCACTCTTCACCTAGAAGAGAAATACCTCCTTATCAACAAAGTTTCTCAAGATATAAATCTAATATTTATCTCCTCAGCAACAACACCATTCTGTTGGGTCCCAGAGTCATAGCTTTATAGTCCTAGAAAATCAATTTATTTTCAAGGCTAGGGATTTGTCTTCATGGAGATAGATCAAGAACTCATCAATAAAATGTGGATGATTAAAGGTGAATTTCTGAGAGTGGGTACTCTCTCCTTCACTTTGGGCTCAACTAGATCCAAGAGGGTGTTCCCAAAGGTATCCTCGGTTTAAGATTTATAATAAAGAATAATGAACCAAACTAAACTCTTTGTAGCTATACCTAATGTATTATTAGCCCCAAGATTTGTCACTAGACTAAAGACTAACCAACTATATATAAAACCTCTTCTTATACTAATGTGACGTTATTTTATACATGCAAAACATGATTGTTCAAGATAAAAACCATTACAGTTCACTCAAAATATTTCCTTGTGTTATACCACTAAATCATGAAAATATGTGTAGAAAACTAATTGAATCCTAATCTACTATTAACATTTGATTTTATGACTAGGGATGTGATTTATCATCAACTTCTGAGACTGATGCCTATTTTTATGGGTAATAGAGTCACAAATTTCCAAAGAGAATAAGACACACTTGTAAATCACAACTAAAACTAGATTTGTGCATATACACATATCAAATATATCATTCCATACAACTAAACATACTTGATAATCCATAGCAATGTTGTAAAAATCCACACGGAACAAGGAAATGACAACCACAAAAGCTTTGAGATGACTTAAAATGCTATCATGTTTATCAAACCCTTGTTGCATTCACACTAGCAAATATGACAAGAGGAAATCCACAACTAGGTCTGAGGGTTCCCATGAAGATTTACAAATACTATGGAGACATTCAATTATAGATGTCATTATCATATAAACCCTTCATATGATTTGTAAAATGTGATGTTTTGCTAACAATTTGGATGTGAAAAACTAAAACCCTAGATGACCTTTGACACTTACAAGTTCTTGGAAGAATAGAAATGAACAAACTTTTAAAATATTGCCACCCTCCATTTATAGCATTCTATTATAACATGTTCTAGCAATCCGTCAGGGTTCACTGAAATCCTCTGTCAGTCAAAGCATTTAATGTGCCAACATATTTCCTATAATAAAATTATCCTTGGATCTAGTGCTTGATGGTTTATGATAATTAGAATGTCCTTCCCACACTTAGAGAGTATCCTATGACCTATCTATAGATGTGCAAAGGCTAGGGTTTACATTTATGGCGTTGAGGCACCCATACCCTGTTTCAAACTCTTCACATGGCCTAGCATGTGGATTTGTACCTTTGATGGGATCAATGTTGTTTTGATGATATTTTAGGGAGTGTCCATCATATTCAATTATGATCATTAATGGTACCTCTAAAAGTGTAGGATAAATAGGCAAGGTTTCCAACTTAGGCATCAAGGTCTTGCATTTTCTCATGCTTGAATGGTGTGTTGTGGTAAAAAATGCCTTGGAAGTTTGATGGGCAAGGTTTAAGGAAAGTGCATGTTTGGATGCCAAGGATAAATGAGAGGAAATGTGGGGTTTAGGGTTTAGGTATACCACATGTTAATTTACTTTTAGGGATGATGGTATTAGGAATTCCAAGAGTCTAAAGAGGGGAGGAAGTGAAAGGAGTGGAGATTGGGGAATAGGAATGCTTGATACAAAGGAAGAGGACGTGGGATCAGGGCTCAGAGAAAATTGATACCACAAGCATGAAAAGGAAGGGGTGATCTATTAGGGATTGGGGATACATGACACCTCATACCTCATACCTCTTAGGTATGACAATAGGGATAAGCCCAAATGCCCATGTCCAAACAGCAATGGATCGAAGATCAAGAACTTGGGGTGTATGATGCTATAAGGAAACATAACAATGTAAAGAGGTGGTGAAAACTTTTAGGTTTCAGGGATTGGACATATCATGTACATGATGCAGATTAGGAAGGAGATATAGGATACCAAGTGTACTTTTGGGAAAGGGGGATAAGAAAGTTTGAAATCTTGCAAAATGAATGAGAGTAGTTAGGGATGGAAGATACATGATATTACATGATCCTAAAGCATGATTATAGGAGGAAACATGAAAGCCTAGGCCTAAAAGTCAATGAGGTGGGTGAGAAGCGGGAGTTTAGGGAAGCAAGGAAAAGGATACAGGGTAGATTGGTAAGACAAAGCCTATAAGCTTGCGAGGACAAAGAAGTCATTGGGGCACAATGTTGGGTTAAGGTGCCATTAACCTTGTAAATCCCAATATTGTATTTATTCCATTTATTATATGTAATTTGTAATTATCCATGAGGAGATGTGCTAGTTTCACTAGCAGGGGTAATTTCAGAGTAACCGGAGGTAATTACGAAGTGACTTTTACTGTTGGCAAATGTAAAAAGTCAAAGTAAATGAGGGTAGGCATTTTTTCTTGAAGAATCTACTATATTTGGCATGTATGACAACTGTCATAATGTTTGGTAAGTGAATCTATGACAATTGCAAGTTGTCATAAGATTTTGTGATTCTGTGATGCATATGACAGATATGTTAGTTGTATATTTGTTATATTTAGCCTGAGGTTCTTATCTTGGAAGGATACTCTTTTGTGGAATCTATGACGATTATGATGCATCATAAGATGTTGTAAGAGGCCAGATTTAGTCTTGGGCACCCAACCTTTGCATGGTTGTTTTTGGACAAGTGTAAGATGCTTGTAAGATGGTAATTAATGTTTACAGTTTGGAGAATCCTAGGAGAAAGAAGGTGAACACCTAGAATGGAGTGGAAAATATTTCTATAAGTATTTGCCATGTATTTATTGCTGCAATATAGATTTTAGGTACTCAGGTGTTGTCGGATTGAAGACTGAAGGAGAGATTGGTGGTGTTGTATTGTAAATCATTTTCAGATTAATACAAACATTGGGCCTCTTTCCTATGTGTAGTTTTTTACCTGAAAGGGTTTTCTCCACGTTAAACATTGTGCCATGTGTTCAATTTTGTGATTTTGAATTTCTGTGAAGCATAGTTTTGTTTCTGTGTTACAATCTCCATTAATAACACACACTTAAAGATTGCTGAAATTTATTTTGAATCAAATTTCCATTGAAGTAGTGTTGCTTTAATTTCTAACATTTGGTATTAGAACCTGGCTAGCTTTGACTCTTGGGTGGTAGTGTGGAATTTGTAGTTGCAGTGGGAGATTTGGTTGTGTTTGTTTTGCAGATCTTGTGTTGTTAATATGGTTGCATCCACTGTTGCATCAACCTCTCGACTGGACATTAAGAAGTTCAACGGAACGGGATATGAGTTGTGGAAGCTAAAAATGGAAGATTTGTTGGAAAAAAGAAACCAATGGTGGTTGTTCAAAAAGAGAAGAAACCCGATGATGTCTCTCCGGATGAGTGGGCAAAACTGGATAAGAAGGCACAGAGAACCATTCATTTGTGTCTGTCAGATTATGTCATGTTGAATGTTGCAAAGGAAGAGGCTGCACACAAGTTGTGGAAACGGTTGGGTGAGAACTATCAAGCTAAGAGTATGGTAAATAAACTTTACTTAAAAAGAAAATTATTTTCCTTGAAAATGAAAGAGGGTGAGTCAGTTGCAAAGCATTTAAATTCATTTAATTTTTTGATGAGTCATCTTGCTTCAGTAGATGTTGAGGTTGATAAGGAAGATAAATGTATTTTGCTTCTTTGTTCTTTACCTAAGTCTTGGGAGAATGTTATCCTTGCTATCACTGCTAACCTCACAGATCCGAAGTTGGATGCCCTTGTTGTAGTTTTACTGTCACAGGAATTGAGGAAGAAGAGTTCAAATAGTTCAGGGGATGCTCTCAATGTTAGGAGAAGGTCTAAGGAAAGAGGACCAAAGAGAGATCAGAAAGGGGCTAAGGACAAGTCCAAGGGTTGGTCTAAGATTCTTGGTAAAAAGAACAGAGTTAAGTGTTGGAACTGCGGTAAAAGAGGACATGTGAAGGAGTGTAGAAACCCCAAGAAACAATGGGAGAGTGCTTCAGATAAGTCCTTGAATGCAAGTGAAGATGTTTTACTTTATGCATGTAATGTTGTTTCTAATGATCACTTGTTGGTTGACACATGATGCTCATTTCATATGACCCCGCATAAGGAATGGTTCTCCACATATGAAGAATATGATGGAGGTAATATCTCCCTTGGTGACAACTCTTCATATCTGATTGTTGGGAAAGGAAAGGTATTGTTGTGTTTTAGTGATGGGAGGATTAAAACCCTCCCTGGTGTTTTGCATGTTACTGGATTAGCTAGAAATCTAACTTCAGTTTTGAAGTTAAATGATTTGGGAATGCATGTGACATTTGACAAGCATGACTGCAGATTGGTGAGAGGGAACTTGGTGGTAGCGAAAGGGAAGAGATTCGGGAACTTGTTTAAACTTGAAGCCACTACAGTTTATAATGCCTCTTATGTTTCTAAGGCTTCTGAAAACACTTGTATGTTGTGGCACCGTAGATTGGGCCACACAAGTAATAATGTACTAAAAACTATTAAGAATAAAGAATTGTTGGACGGTTTCTCTTATTCTAATGAGCATTTTGATTTCTGTGAGCATTGTGTGTTTGGTAAACAAAATAGAAAATCATTTCCTTCAAGAAGCAATAGAGCAAAAGAGAAATTAGAAATTATTCATATGGATGTGTTTGGACCTGTGGATAATGAATCTATTGGAAAATCTTGTTATTTTGTCACCTTCATTGATGATGTATCCAGATATACATGGATTTATTTTATGAAACATAAATCTAAGGTTTTCACTAAGTTTAAGGAATTCAAAGTCTTAGTAGAGAACCAATCAAGTTTAAAGATAAAAATATTAAGATCTGACAAAGGAGGGGAATATTGCTCTGAGGAATTTGATGAGTTTTGCAAGCATGCAGGTATAATAAGACAAAAGACAACTTCGTATACACCATAGCAGAATGGTGTTGCAAAAAGGATGAACCGAACAATTATGGAAAGAGCCAGAAGTATGCTTAGTGATGCATAGTTGGATAAATGCTTTTGGGTAGAGGCTGTGCATACTGCTTGCTACTTGATAAACAGATCTCCTTGTAAGGCTCTTGATTCAACACCTTATGAAATGTGGACACGTAAGAAACCTTTTGTTTCACATTTAAGGGTTTTTGGTTGTGAGGCTTTTGTTCATGTGCCTAAGGAAAAGTGATCTAAGTTGGATCTAAAAGCTAAAAAGTGTACATTCATTGGATATGGTGATAATGTCAAAGGTTATAAGCTTTGGAATCCACTAACCCACAAGATTATATTTTCTAGAGATGTTATTTTCAGGGAACTTAGAGCTATTTTTGAACCCGAGCAACCAAAAGAAAAAGAAGAAAAGGTGAAGAGAGTGCACTTTGAGTTACAGCAGCAAGATGCACCTCAGGAGGAATCGAATGATGGATTGAGGGGTGAAGAAAAAGAAGATTGGAGTAGTTTTGATGAATATGAGTTTGTTGTTACAGAAGAAGTTGTTACAGATGATCATGCAGAAGAATGAGTAGAGTCTCTTACTCCACCCTTGAGGAGTTCCACAAGACAAAGAAATCTAGTTGACACGTATAGCCCACCAGATTTCTGTTGTGTATATGCTTTATTGAGTACTAACGATGAACCTAGATCCTACTTTCTGTAGGTGATAGTGAGTCTTGGCAGTTAGCCATGCAGAAGGAGATGATGGCTTTAGACTCTTGTAACACCTGGGATCTTGTTTGTTTGCCCAAAGGAAGAAAGGCCATAGGTTGTAAGTGGCTCTTCAAGAAGAAGTTTGGAGCAGACTGGTCATTGGAAAAGTACAAGGCTAGACTGGTAGCCAAGGGCTACTCCCAGAGAGGGAGTTGATTTTGGTGAGATATTCTCTCCTGTTGCTAAATTAACTTCTATTAGATTTCTCTTATCCATTGTTGCAGCTTATTATTGGGAGAATGAGCAAATGGATGTTAAGACTGCGTTCTTGCATGGAGATCTTGAAGAAGAAATTTATATGCAACAACCTACAAGTTTTGAGGTAAAAGGAAAAGAACATTGGGTTTGCAGGTTAAAGAGGTCTCTTTATGGTCTGAAACAATCCCCCAGAATGTGATATCAAAAGTTTGACTCTTTTGTTTTGAAATTGGGTTTTGTTAGAAGTGAGGAGGATCACTGTGTTTACATTTATCGTGTTGATGATTCTATAATGGTTATTGCTTTGTATGTTGATGACATGTTGTTTTTCAATAATACTAAGGGTATGATCGGTTAGCTTAAACCCAAGTTTCAGGTGCATTTGAGATGAAGGATCTTGGTACTGCAGGTATATTTTGGGAATGGAGATAAGGATGGACAGAGTTAACAGAAAACTTTGGTTGTCACAAAGTAAGTATGTGAATACTATTTTGCAGAGGTTTAGTTTGCAGGACTGTAACCCAGTTAGAGTTCCTTTACCTATTGGCACTAAGATTTCATTGGATATGTGTCCAAAGACTGAGGATGATCTTGAGGATATGTTTAATATGCCATATGCTAGTGTTGTAGGGAGTTTGATGTATGCAATGGTTTAAACTAGACCAGATATTGCCCAAGCAGTGGGAATTTTGAGCAGATTTATATCTAACCTTGGTAGATAGAATTAGAATTATACGAAGGTGGTGTTTAAATATCTTGCAGGTACTCTGATCATTGTTTGGTTTATTATGGTACTGATAGTGCTGATAAATCTTTGGACATACAGGGTTTTATTGATGTAGATTGGGCAGGTGACTTGGATAGTTGAAGGTCCACTAGTGGCTATGTGTTTACTTTGTTTGGAGGTGCAGTGAGTTGGATGAGTAAAAGGCAGTCCATAGTTGCTTTGTCCACCACATAAGTAGAGTATATGGCTGCTACTCATGTATCTAAGGAGGCAATTTGGTTGAGGAGATTGTGTACAGGTATTGGTTTTGATTCCAGGATCATTCAGATTGGTTATGATAGCCAAAGTGCTATTTGTTTGGCCAATAATCCCATGTATCATGCTCGGACTAAGCATGTTGATGTTTAGTATCACTTTGTTTGAGAGTTGGTTGCAAATGGAGAGATTGAGCTAAAGAAGATAGACAATCAGGAGAATGTTGTAGATTCATTGACCAAGCCTGTGAGCACAGAGAAGTTCATATGGTGCAGAGAGGCCATGGGCCTTGTTTCTAGTGCTTGACTATTTTCATTTGACTTCCCATGGGTTGATTTAGAATGTATAATGTTAAGTGGGAGAATGTTGGGATAAGATTCCATTAACCTTGTAAATCCCAATATTGTATTTATTCCATTTGTTATATGTAATTTGTAATTATCCATGAGGAGATGTACTAGTTTCACTGGCAGGGGTAATTTCGAAGTAACCGGAGGTAATTACGGAGTGACTTTTACTGTTGGCAAATGTAAAAACTCAAAGTAAATGAGGGCGGGTGTTTTCCCTTGAGGAATCTACTATATTTGGCATGTATGACAACTGTCATAATGTTTGGTAAGTGAATCTATGACAAGTTGTCATAAGATTATGTGATTCTATGACGCATATGACAGATATGTTAGTTGTATATTTGTTATATTTAGCCCAAGGTTCCTATCTTGGAAAGATGCTCTTTTGTTGAATCTTTGATGGTTATGATGCGTTATAAGATGTTGTAAGAGGCTAGATTTAGTCTTGGGCGCCCAACCTTTGCATGGTTGTTTTTGGACAAGTGTAAGATGCTTGTAAGATGGTAATTAATGTTTACAGGTTGGAGAATCTTAGGAGAAAGAAGGTGAATGCCTAGAATGGAGTGGAAAACATTTATATAAGTATTTACCATGTATTTGTTACTGTAATACAAATTTTAGATACTCAGGTGCTGCCAGAATGTTGTCGGATTGAAGACCGAAGGAGAGATTGGTGGTGTTGTATTGTAAATCATTTTCAAATTAATACAAACATTGGGCCTCTTTCATGTGTGGAGTTTTTTACCCGAAAGGGTTTTCTCCACGTTAAACATTATGTCATGTGTTCAATTTTTTGATTTTGCATTTCTGTAAAGCATAGTTTTGTTTCTGTGTTATAATCTCCATTAATAACACACACTTAAAGATTGTTGAAATTTATTTTGAATTAGATTTCTATTGAAGTAGTGTTGCTTTCATTTCTAACACACAAGGAATCAGGAAGGCAGGGAACTTACTAACAAGGTACCTAGGTAATGAGAAGTCTAAAAACTTGAAATAGGCAAAGGACTTAGAGGAAGTGTGGAAGTGTGGGGTTTTGGGGATGGAGGGAAAGCATACTTGTAGAGCGAAATTTGAAAGCTCAATAAATACCATGAATAAACACAAACACCCTTATACTTAGAAATTTTTGGATTTTTTTGTAATTTGGGCGCATGATTGAGATATAAGGGGATGCAAAGCACAAAACCAAGTACACATTTTGACCAAGGGGGACCATTGAAGACTTATCAAATTGGTTATAAATTATGGAAAAAATAAGGCTAAGGCAACAAGGGAGTGCCAAACTTAGATAAATTTGCACTTTTTAAACTCAGTCCTAATAGGGGACACTATTCATTGGAGCCCAAATTGTCTCAAAAGTCTCCGATATTGGAAACACTCCATAATTGTGGCCTGATGACCAAGAAACAACTAAGACTATTGAATACAACCAATCTAAAAGCTATCACTTGAATTAGTGACCATCTGTTTATATAGCCTTTAAGTAATATCTAGTAGATTCAATCTATCAAACACCTACTAGTACCAAGCCCTAAGAGTCTTGCTATCTCTCCACCAACCTACATTACTAGTATCCCAATTGAATATTAGCACTATGGATGCCATTGTCACTCATGGGAGACCTAGATAATGTGGCAATTATAAGTGGTCAAATTTGCATGTGTACAAGAGAGAGGTTGCCTTCATACTTGTGCTTGTACCATCAATGAACCTGTGAAAGTCATTGCACATATGAGTGAACACAACCTGCCCCATGCAAATAAATGTCAATGCTCCTCAATCTCATGACACACTTGAACAAGTCCATAGGAGATGATAGATTCCTTGTCATATGACAAGATACAAACATTGACAATAAATAATAACCACTTGCACACACAAGATGCACCTCTAAGAACAATCTCACTATAGGGGAGTCTTTCCTATCTATAATTACTCTAGCTAGTACACTACTAATATAGGTCCATGTCCTTCTGCTAAGCAGTACATGAAGAGTCTCAATCCATCTCCCAAAATTGGGAGGCACATGGTATGCGAAACTTCCTCCAACATAACATGATCTCTAAAAGCATTGGTATTTGAATCCCACCTCTCTATTAGGGAAGTGAGTATCCTTGTGTAATAGTGAAAAAGGTGGTGACATTACCATATGTTGGGTCTTCATTGTCTCTACCAAGGCTCAATAAGCATTGGTGGGTTGGAGTGAGTGGATGCTCTTAATCTACTAGTTCAATGGTCTCTTGTGGATCTCCATCTTGGTTTGTACACAAAGACACAAAGATAAGACACGATTAGTCCAAAGTTAATAAAAAAAGATCATAAAAATGACTTAAATTAATGCAAATATTGAAGACCCCGTTGGTCAATCCCACGGGTCATATAAAACCCATGGGTCAATCTTGCACCTAGTAGGCTAGATCTACAAATTACAAGAAGCAACAAAAATGACCCTATGTGTATTTAATGAACATCTAAACATTTTTAAAAAAATTAATTTTTTGCAAAAGTTAAAAAATGGGTCAAAAAGTCAACTCATCACATCTGGGTGCTCACTCCACTCGATGTTGGCCTATACCTAGCCCCCAAACATAAGAATGCCACTCCATCATTGCACCATGATGTCAAATCACAATGAAGGTTCTAAGCTCAAGAGAGTAGAAACTGCAAGGGTCTTCGCAAAGATGAAAGTGACCTACTATTCACTCGCCTCTATATAACCTTGCACCAATCTACAACTCACATATTATGAGCCCTATCAACCTCATTTTGCACCTTATCACTCATGTTGATGATGACATATTTTTTACAGTGATTGACCTAATAAGTTTTTTGATCGTTTTTCATAATAGTGTATTTATTACAACCCTTATCAAAAACATGATATTTATGACGTATGACACCTATTGATGACCATATTGATTCATGATGCCTATTTATACATCTTGAGACATTCATCAACCTCACATATGCCAATTTTTCCATGATTTATCCACATGCCATGTGCCTAGAACATTTGTTACAAAATCAATAATAACCTTTAGACTGAAAGTTGGTAAAACAAACCACTTTTCATATTCATACTTAACTATTTGCATCTACATACTCATCTATTAATATGATTACCTATTTTTGCTTATTGCATGATGACATTTGGGCATTGAGGGCCATCTTTACCTTATTATTAGGTTTTCTACAAATTGTTATGATCTTGCCTATGCCCATATGACTCACTGAGATTGTCTTAGTATTATATCACACTAGGGGGCATCGCATTTGCCCCATGTTATTGTGTGCTTATGCTCTTGAAGTCACATTGGGAACACCATTGCCTTCCCCACACTATTAATTGTATGACAATGCCTAATATGCTATGCCTCTTAATCGATGTTAGCACTACTATGCACACCATTGTGTGCTTGTTCTCTTAAGCCACATTGGGGGCACATGCCTTTTCTAGTATTATATATACTTACATGACAGTACCTAGCCATTAAGGCCACCTCACACTTATCATTTGCTTATACTAGGGGAAAGATCACATTCCTTCACGATTATCTCTAGTCCATATGCTTACCACACTTATCATTTGTGATGTTTTATTTTCTAGTCATAGGATGCATTGATAACATTTACTTTACACGATACTTGTGCTCTATGCTTAGTTTACACTTAGATTTCATGTATTGGCTTTCCCTCTCCTCCAATACCTTACATCCATCGAATGTAACTAATTCAAGGGGAGCATATCATGTTACTGACACTCCTTTATTAATGTTGCAAACAATTACATGTATTGATATAAAGACTCACCACCATGTCCAAATGGATCATTATCACATGACAATGATAAGACTTGATATGCCATTACTATTTTCTATATGAGCAAGAATTTTCTAACCCCACACTTTCCCTCTCTTTCTCATGATTGTAGAGAATTAGTTCAACTCGTATTTGTGTTTATCTTTATTCGTGAGACAAAAGCTACTCATTGCATAACTTTTCTCTATTTTGTAGGTTCCCATGGAGCACACATGCCAAAGATGGAAGAACACATAGAGATATCCACTTGGGTTCATTACTTTACATGTACCCTAATATCATTTATATGTTTTAATATTTACTTTGCATGCATGTTTATGAATCCTCATTTACTTAGATAGATACATGTTCATTTGGGATTCACATGTACCTCAAAGTGGGGAGGAAATGTAATGGTAAAATTTGAATACCCATGAGTGTGTGCATGGAAATGGGGGACGAAAAGGGGTCAAAAGTGGCCATTTTTTTCCTGAAATCAATAAAAACTAATCTCTTGGGTGATAAGTTCAAGATAACCACGTTCAAAATTTTAAGATATGACAAGAACAAGATTAGTAGTGCTCAGAATCTAGTTTCTAAACTACTAATTAAAAAAAAAAAGATTAAGAGGGTCAAATAGGGAGAGCACACAAAGTGGTCCTATTTTTGTCAAAAGAATTAATATAGCATCAAGTGCTCTCCCCTAAAATGTTAAGTATTTCACAAATCCCTTTAGTGGAAATTTAGGTAACATCCAATAGTTTATGCCAAATTTTTTTGCTATTTTTTTAATGAGTATATGAATTTTTACTAATTTTCAAAGTGGGTACATCTTGAAAAATGAAAAATTGAGCATGCCCCCCCTTAATTTTGAGAAAACTAATCAATTTATTTTTATTTTTTGAATGTGTATAGAATGGAGTCTAGAATGTAAAAATGTAATTTGTTTCAAATTTGGATGAGCAGATAAAAAATGACACCAAAAAATCTATAAATAGGTTTTTGAAGAAAAATGAAGACACTAGTAAAAGAAATTGAAGATCAAAACCTTAATGTATTCAAAGTATAGAAAAAAATTACATGGTTAGAAAGGTAAAAGAGAGTTTGATGTTATTGTGGCAATTTTTTAGAAATATGTCTTAAAGTATTCAAACCTGATGGAGAGTATGCTTAACATTTACTTGTTTTTTTCATGTTTTATGTAAAACATGTCTTTGGGCACCTTACATGCAGGCCCAACCCTTTGGCTTGGATATCTAAGACAAATCCAAGCCTAAGGGTGGGCTTCCAAAGAAACTTTAAATGAAACACGTGCAACATGCACATATTATAAATTAAAAAAAGTGATTTGTGTGTTTCCAAGGAAAATATAATGTGAGCACGTTATGCTATATTTTGCTTCAAAAAAGGTTTTGGCTACTTTTTGGGCCCCCACCTTGGTGCACATAACCCCATGCCAATTCCCATTTAGGTTTGGGGTCATTTTGATGGAATGTCTTACAATTACATATCGACAAATGACACACTCTTGTACAAAGTTGGGCTCATTCCTCAATCCTTCACTCATCCCCATTTACACATCCTTCCACATATTCAACCCTATTCACACATGTTTCTATACATTTGCCATTTACTACTCCTAATCTTGCCCCCATCCCCAAATATTCCTTTTTTGCATAGATATTCACATTTTCTTGTCCTAGATCAATCTTGTGGCATGTGGGATCAATCCCACACCATGCAAAACTGATACAAAATTCAAAAATCCATATTTTAAATCTTTGTTAATTCTCGCCTATTCAATTAGCCATTATGAGCTCACTTTATATATATTCGCGTGATTTATTGCCATGTCATTCCTTTTTTGCATAGATATTCACATTTTCTTGTCCTAGGTCAATCTTGTGGCATGTGGGATCAATCCCACACCATGCAAAATTGATACAAAATTCAAAAATTTATATTTTAAATCTTTGTTAATTCTCGCCTATTCAATTAGCCATTATGAGCTCACTTTATATATGTTTGTGTGATTTATTGCTATGTCTTGGTATTTAAAGGCATTCAATATGCACTAATCAAGCACATAATTATCATTTGCATATCCTAAGCACTTCAATGAGAATCATTCTAGGAACACTTCACTTTGGAGCACTTAAAGGAACTTAATTATGTATCAAATCATTCTAGGACATCTGCATGACTAACATCTTCAATTATTTTCATAGTCATAAAGTTGGCCCAATAAAGGGGGTTGACCTAGGAGATCTTGGGCCTTGCAATCTAATGATTTCCCTAAAGTATTTTCAATACTACCAGTTCTTGACAGTCAACGAAGAGCAATTATCATAGCAAAACAAGTCACATTTGTCCCTTGTCAACGAGTTCATTCTTGTAGGTTACAAATCACTTCCACATGTTAGGTCATTTTTGCAACATGCAAGATTGATCTCACAAGGTGCATATTCAATCTGTAGAGATTTAAAAGATTGTTATAATCCCAAGGAGTTTTCCAAGTAAAACGTATCCAATTTTAATACAAAGACAAATGAAATTAAACACTGTGTCAAATTTTATTCTTCATCATTATTCCACAAATTAAATATAATATCCCTTACATTAAAATTTTGAAATTAACATTTATTATGCTGAGAGGTGTTCTACAGTGGTGTCACAGAGCCTCATGTCGTGAGCGTATAAATTTTTGTTTAAAAAAAAAATTTACATGGTCGACTTATTCTTAAAAAATACAACTTAATAATTAATATATAGCTGACATTAAAAAAATATAACACATATTAATATAGATTTTTATTAAAATAAAGCTTACGATGAAAAAAAGAAGAAACAAAACCCTAGAAAAATGTTTATAATATAATTGAACCTTCGTTTTCAATTTGTTTCTTTTAATTTTGGATTTGCAAGGGAAAGAGAGGAGCTACCATGGAGGAAGAATGTTAAACTACAAGGAGTATATTAAAAATAGAAAAGTATGATTTTCTTTTTGGTTTATGCCTTAATTAAAAAATAGAAAAGTATGATTGACCTATGGGTGCTAAAGGATGGCTCCCCTCTAAGGGCTACACCCCATAGATGAGATTGTGCCATGGGGATTATACCCTCTTCCAAATTATTTTGTTTAAACCTCTAAGGGCTATGCCCCACAAAGGAGGTCATGCCATGGGGGTTCTGCCCTTTTCCAAAATGTTTTGTTTAATTTTTTAAATTTTTTTAGAATTTTTAATTTTAAACTTAATATTTCATATTTTGAACAGATTTTATTTTTGTTTAATTTTTTTTTGGGTATATAGGTCTTATAAGAAGAAAGCTCATATTATTTATTTCTTTGTTTAAAATTTATAATGTAAATTTTAGCCACCATTATAAATTTTTTAAAAATAGTTCTAAAATAAAATAAGTTTGATGTCTCTAACAAAAATAGTTCTAAAATAAAATAAGTTTAATATCTCTAACATAATTTAAATAGATTTTTTAATGAATATTCCTATTAAACTTTATATTAATAGTCGTAAAATAGTACAATATTCACAAAAAAGAGGCAGGGTGATGTAGGAGCATCCAAGGTGTACGGGCAATCCTGTGTCAACCAAAAATATTGTTATTTTAATTTGGTTTATTTACAATAAGGGCTTAGGGGATAGGAGAATAAATGTTTTGATTTGCAACTTTGTAATATTCCTTGTGGCAAAAATTGTAAATGTATTTTTTGAGGAATTATGCTCTTGTAAATGTTTCAAAGGCATAAATGGTGGAATATTCCATTTGGGCATCCCATTTCTATGTGGGACCACTTGGTATGCATGTTATTACATGTTCAATTGCATTCTTTGCATGCATTTACACGTTGACCACAAGCTTTGCATGTTGTTGCATGTTTGGGTTGTAATTATGAGACCTAGTCTTGGTAAAATGGGCATAACTTTCTCATTACTAATTAAAATAGAAAAATTCAAAATGTTCTGTAAAGCTGGGAAGGAGGTGCACAGAGCCCATAAATGATTTTAGAAAATTCAAAAAAATGAGGGAGTAGTAATAGGCTAAAAGTGACGGGTTTTCTTGGTGGTTTAGTGGAGGTTGTTTCGAGAAACCAATAGCGGTTTCTTCTCAAGCAATTTCTATATATTGATACTTGCTTATTTGGTGAAGGGGGCTTGGAGAAGTTGTGGTTGCATATCCAGATACTACCGGAATGAAGCTAGAATGTTGAATTGCAAATTTTTGTATGTTTGAAGCCCATGTTGTATGAGAGCATATGAGCTCCATGTTTATGTATCTCATTTTCAGATTTTCAATATAATACATATTGCAGATTTCTTTTCCATTTTATGTGTTTCAAATTAATTTGTTGCCTTCTTATATAGTATTGTATGTGTGTTTGTAGTCAGATTTGAAAGGGAGAGTCTCCCATTTTCATTAGTGGTAGCAGAGCCACAAGATCTTGAGAGTGCAAAGTATGCACCAAGACATGTGAGTGAAGAGGAGTGAAGAGTGGTGAAGAACGAAGTGGTGAAGCCACAAGAGAGAGTTGATTATGTGAGAATCATGTTAGCTATCCTCCAATAGAGATGAAGCTGGGTAGAAGGTGTGCAAATTTCTTCCATTGAAAGGAAGTGGGTAGAAGAGGTCTTAGAGAGGTGCATCTTCTAGAATCTCGTTGGGTAGAGGATAGTTGTGAGATTTTTGTTGCAGGGAGAACCTGTGATTGCTAAGAGCATTGGCTCTAAATGTTTGTGTGTGTACATTGAGAGTGTGATGTGTGACAAATTACAACCGATAGAATGGGGATATTGTTGAGGAAGAAGTCTATGGTATGGGATGAATGGATACAGTATGAAAAGAGGAAGATCCTTGAGATGATGACGGACATTAAAGCGAGAGTGGATAGATGGGAAGCAAGGTAGCGAAAGGAATTGGTCAAACAAGATGAAGAATCGTGTCCAGCTGTGATTGAAGAAAGTGATAGTTATGTTGAAGAGGAAGATATTGAGGATGGAGATGTGATTGAAGACATGCCCAAAGAAGGTGAAGGTATAGAAGACATGGAAGTTTCTGTGACAAGCTAAGAATATACTCAAGATGTGAAAGATGAGATGATGGACTTTGAGGGTCCTATATTTGATGAAGAATTTGGGGATGATGAAGAAGATCTCCTACTCAAATAGGAGATGAGAAAGATAGATATCTTACTTGAAGGGCAAATGTCAGATGCATGTGATAAGGAAATGGAGAAGATACAGATGGGAGAAGATAAATCCCATGATTATGCTAACATTGTTTTGTTTGCAAATAATTCTTTGTGTGCAGGTAAGGAAGATAACTATGAAGAGGTTATTCATGAGGAAGTTGAAGAAGTTGCAACAATATAATTGGATGAAAGCATAGAAGAAGAGGAGAAAAGTGAAGAAATGAAATTTATTGCAGCATTGACTAAAGATGGAGGAGTTCCAGAAATGAGTAAAGTTGCAACAGTTGAGGATGTTGTAGTTGAAACAAAGTATGCAGTGATGTATGAGGATCAAGTGTTCAATGAGGAACCTGATGAAGACCAAGAGTTTCTTGAAGAAGAGATTATGGAGGTAGAGAAGTTGTTCATAGCAACAATAGAGATAGTAGCATTCAATAGTGAGGAAGAGGATGTTGTGACAGAAGAAGTCATTGAGGTAAAATATGATTTTTATGAGTTTTGTAATGTTGAATTTGAAAATGATTTGCATTTTGAGATGAACAAAGAGTTGGAGATGAAAGAGGATTGTGTAGATGTAGAGTGGTATACAGGTGTATACTTACAGGTAGAGGCTATAGAGGAAGCTACACAAGAGATCTGGTTAAGGTGGTTAGTTTGTGGTGGGATGAATCCCACGAAGAAGGAGAAGAGAGGAGAAATAATTTGGTAAAGGAAGACAGTGCATGGTGGATGCAATTCCACGAGAGGAGAGAAGAATGGAGTGCAGATTTGTTGGAGGAATGTAAAGCTTGTTCCATGTAGATGTTGGAAAAAGAGGAAAAAGAGCATTTTTGTGCACATATTTGTGAGTATATGCTCACAAACTTCTTACTATGGGTGTCTAATGCAGGAGCATCCAAGGTGTACGGGAAATCCTGTGTCAACCAAAAATATTGTTATTTTAATTTGGTTTATTTTCAATAAGGGCTTGGGGGATAGGAGAATAAATATTTTGATTTGCAACTTTGTAATATTCCTTGTGGCAAACACTGTAAATGTAATTTTTGAGGAATTATGCTCTCGTAAATGTTTCAAAGGCATAAATGGTGGAATATTCCATTTGTGCATCCCATTTCTAGGTGGGACCACTTGGTATGCATGTTATTGCATGTTCAATTGCATTCTTTGCATGTATTTGCATGTTGTTGCATGTCTGGGTCATAATTATGAGACCCAATCTCGGTAAAATGGGCATAACTTTCTCATTACTGATTGAAATAGAAAAATTCAAAATGTTTTGGAAAGTTGGGAAGGAGGTACACAAAACTCAGAAATGTTTTTAGAAAATTTAGAAAAATGAGGGAGCAGTGATAGGCTAAAAGTGACAGGTTTTCTTGGTGGTTTAGTGGAGGTTGTTTCGAGAAACCAATAGTGGTTTCTTCTCACACAATTTCTATATATTAATACTTGCTCATTTAGTGAAGGGGGGGCTTGGAGAAGTTGTGGTTGCATATCCAGATACTACTGGAATGAAGCTAGAATGTTGAGTTGCAGATTTTTGTATGTTTGAAGCCCATGTTGTATGAGAGCATATGAGCTCCATGTTTATGTATCTCATTTTCAGATTTTCTATATAATACATATTGTAGATTTCTTTTCCATTTTATGTGCTTCAAATTAATTTGTTGCCTTTTTGCATAGTATTATATGTGTTTTTGTAGTTAGATTTGAAAGGGAGAGTATCCCACTTTCATCACAGGGTGACCTATAAAGGCACACCCACAAAGTCTAACAAGACCAGGTCCTAAACAAAGATAAAAAACGAAGGGTAGAGCCCACATAACACTAGGCAATTAATGCCATGCTAGCAAAGGGTGGATCCTGATCATCGGTTTTCCCCACATATCTCCAAGGGTGGTATCATCGACGGGCTCCCAACCAGCGAGAGAACCACACACATCTTCAAGATTCTCCTCAGGGGGCTGTTGAGCACAAATCAGAGAAATGACGAATTGTAGATGAGGAAACTTGCATGTGTCAAACCAACCATCTCCCCCACACATAGGAGAAGAAGTGGAGGGCGACCTGGAGGGTTGGGACAATCCTCCAGGAGTAGTAGAGTTCCTGGAAGTCTAAGATGAGGGACCATGGGAGTGAGAGCCACAATCACCACGGTCACGTCTGGCTAAATGGTTGTGCCCATGTCAATGACCTCTAGGAGAGGTAGAGTTAGGTGGAACCCTAGTAACAGTGTAGCGGGGCATTGCCCCAGTGGTCCAGCAACTCCTAAAGATGAGCAACCTCTAGTGTTTGCACCTGGATTTGTATAAGAACATTAGAACAAATGATATCTTTAGTGTATAGAGAAAAATGAGCATCAACAACCCACTGAGTAAAAAGAGTTGCATTCCTACCCTTCCATATGCTAAAAAGAATTTCCACTCTGAAAGCATCCTAGATCTGGGTATACTTGAGTGGGAGACAAGGTCAGTCTCCAAGCAAAACAATGTGCTAAGAAAAAGGGGTAGGCCTAAAAGGTCTAAAAAAATCATGGATCCAATTCCATGCTTCTTGAACCCGAGGGCAAAACCAAAAGAGATGCTTGAGTGCCTCAATTTGTCAACATAATGGACAATGAGCACTGGGAGTGCCCATATGAGCAATACGTGCCCCCATCAAAAGGACTTGGTACAAAATGCACTAGGCGAAATGAGCCAATTTGGGTTCCAACACTGCTAACCAAATGCATTGGAACCATCTGTGCCAAGTCCCATGAGAGGACTGAAGCTACCAATAGTGATTGAGTTGATTGACCATATGCAAATGTGGAGGCCACCTGGAATAGCTTTTGCAGGGCCTATAATTCCAATCTTTCCACTAGGGCTTGAGAGATCTCACCCTTATCTTACGAAGCATCTAGGGAGGAATAACATCAATAACAACCTGGGATGTCTTCTGGTCTTGATTAGAAAGTTTGAACTTAATCTTGAAATTAGCCCAAGATAAGAAATTCTTAGTGGATCGATGAATGATATCGGGTCAAACCCACACTCCTAGCTTAAAGAACTTCAAAGCATGAATCCAAGGCAATTTAGCCAGTGGTCTGCCTTGAGAACTAAAAATAGGAGACCACTAGATGGATTGGTGATTAATGGATAAACAATTATGAAAATCATCTCTTGCCCATCGAAGCTAGGGTTTAATGGCTTCCCAAGCCTTTCAAATAATTTTAATGACAAAAGTACCTTGTATGGAAACAAATTGTTCCCTCGTAGTGAGAAGGGTCCCTAAATCCAAGCCTTTCCACACTGGATGGCCTGAAGGTGTATCAACACCAATACAATGGTGAACACGAATTTTCCAAGCTTCATTACCTTGGAGAGCCCTAACGATCTATTTAGCACACAATGCAATGCCTTGTCTGTGAATGGAAATCAAACCAAGTCCTCCAACCTCACGAGGGAGGCAACAAAATTACCAATCCACATGATGGAATCCTTGATGTCCTTCATTGGAAGCCCATAGAAAATATTTGAGGAGCTTCTCAATCTTCAAATAGGGAGCCTTGGAGGGGACCCAACAAGAAGAATAATAGAAATGCATGGTAGCCAAAATTTTAGAGCAAATTTGGAACTTGCCAGCCAATGAAAGAGGCTTGGTGATCTAATAATGGAGTTTCTTTTCAATTCTCGTAATCACAGCCTGCCAAAGCTCAGGAGAGGCCTGGAAAGCAAAAGGAATTCCCAGGAAGAGAAAAATTTCACCATGATCAATCCACTTCCACCCAAACAAATCAAGCCAACTTGGTTTGGAAAGGAAGGATTGTCTATAACACAAAGTCTTCTTCCATTAGATGCTGGAGCCAGAGGCTTGGCAAAAAGTGTCTAGGCAATGAAGTGCTTGTTTGACATTATTCTCCTCTTCAATGAGAGTGAGGAAAGAGTTATCAACAAAATGCCCATTGACCAACTGCTGGGAAGAATTGGGAAGGGAAATCCCTTAACGTAGGACTGAGAGATAGCTTGTACCAACAAGTAACCAAAACCTTCGATTATCGAAACATAGAGAGCCAGGGCAATGGGGCAACCTTGTCAAATGGACCTGAAGAGTCCAAAAGAATTGGATTGCTGGCTGGAAATGGTAATGCACACAGAAGCATCTACAAAGAACATTTGAACCATGTGAATAAATCAAGGGCCAAAACAAAGTGCTTGCAACATGGCTAAAATGAATGACCATTCAATATAGTTGTAAGTCTTAGCAAAGTCAATCTTGATAAAAATGACAAGTTGTCGAGATCGGTGAGCCCATTCCATCCCTTCCCAAATGGTGATGATTATCTAAAATAAATATGGATTTAATGAAACCAGTTTGTTCAAGGAAGATAATCAAAGGAAGCATGGAGTGGAGCTTGAGAGCCATGGCCTTGGCAATGATCTTGTAAGAGACATTCAATAGCGTGATTGACTATCAGTTATTGATATGTTTAGGATCGCCAGCCTTAGGTATGAATTTAATGTTACCTTTGTTGATTAGATTGCCCAATGAACCATATTGCATAGCTTCGAGATAAACATTATGTGTCATTGCCCACAGTATCCCAAAAGGTTTTATAAAACTTGCATGAGAAGCCATCTAAGCAAGGGCCTTTGTCATTGGCCATAGAAAAAACTACCTCCTTAAGATCACCTTGAGTGAGAAGTTGGTCATAGAGAAAGCATTGGGCATTAGATAGCTGATAGGGGATGGTCTAACAAGACACTATTGCAAGGCAAGCTACTTAGCAGGCATGTAGTCTTGAGTTGAAAAACCTATTCATAGTGTTGAACAAAGGCTTGAAGAATGTCGGGTAACTCCTGAAGGAGTTGTTGTCCTTCCCAAATATGCTTAACAGATTGGGTTATGTGATGAGCTTGTAAAGATTGAAAAAATTCCTTTGAGACCTTATCCCCAATCTTGAGCCAATGAAGTTGAGCTTTGATTTGTGCTCCACGAGCTGTATGAGCATCAACAATCTGCGTCTGATGTCGCAGTTGAGCCACCTAAAGCTAGGCGACAGATTCAAATGACTAAGCTTCCAAAGCGGTGGTGGCTTAGTGAAGCTCATGAGTGGTGGCTTCATATGAGTGATGACAAAAATGGGCAAGCTACCACCCATAAATGTGGAGGAATTGCAAAATATGAGTTATGGCATCATTCCACCAAGTTATCCACCGTACTCCATGCAGAGGATGTGGCTCCAAATTCTAGACATGTTGAATATGAGCTAATATGGCTTTTATGATTGAGAAGAGATGTGTTTAGAAAAAAAACTGACTCTTCATTGCTTTGAGCTTGGAAATCAGCCACTCAATACATAATCGTATCGAGAAATGGTCAGACGACACAAAATCTACCAATGGCTCAACTGACAAGGTATAACAGTTGGCAAAAGTAAAGAAGGATTGAGCTAATATCATAGTCGATCGAGCCACTTTAAGACCCTGTTAAGTCTAGTTGTCAAATTGCTCCATGTGTACCATGTTGTATAATTATGGTGGCAGCCAACGTTGGGGTGAAAAAGACCTAATTTATTACACATAACAAATCAAGCCTCTCTTTCACCAACTGTCCAATGCATAGGCAAGGCTTTGCATTTATCATAAGCCATCTCGATCATATTAAAATCCTGACACAAAACCCAAGTGGTGGCAAACATTGAATTGGCAATCCATCTCCAAAGGGAAGATCTCTCTACGACATCACTGGGAGCATAAACATTAATAATCCCAAAGGAATGATTATTAATGTTGAAAAGAGACCATAGTGCACAGTTAGCGAGGTCACATCCATATTGGTTGATGCTAGGTGGGAGAGAGAAAGGTGACAACTCCACCCTGACCAGCTTCATGGTTACTATATAGAAAGTGGTTGGAAGGCTAAATAACATGGCAAGTTGTAGAAAGCAAAAAACTTGACACTTTAACCTCTTGGAGGCAAAGAATGTCTAAACTTGGAAATTAAAAATGAACATCATGAATGGAGTATTCTTGTGATAGGTCTGTAAGACCTTGTACATTCTAGGAAATACAGTTTATTTAATGAGTGTCGAGAGGCATTTCCTCGTTATCCAACCCCTCAAGAGCAAAATAACTTTTTTGTAACACCGCATTAGGTGCCTCAAAGCTCCCAATTTGGAAGCTGAGTTACAGAGGCTGCCGTTGCCTTGGCACAAATTCACCGTCCTCCAATCGCCCAAATGGGCTTTGAGACCTCCTCTACCCCACAAGAGGAGGGGAAGCATATCAGGCAATGACAACTAGCGACTGAGAAACATATGAGGCCGCTAGTGGAGAATAAGAAACTATCACCACATTCAACGTTCTGATGTTGGAGGGTTTTGAAACAATTGGAGTCGAAGCCCTTGCGCTTGTGGGTTTAGAGGGGGGCTTGGAAGTGCTAGTGTTCTTGGCTTTGGGCAACCATTGTAGACCAACCTTCTTCTTTTGTAGGAGGTGATGACCCATAAGAGGGTTGAGTAGAGGGTTTGGGTCACTGAAAGGCTAGAGGGAAATCTCGAATCTCGAATCTTGTGTTCGGATAACTGGCACCAATAATAAGTGTTGGGAAGATTGATGTATTGGACACATTGAGAATAGTGGGTTTGACCAATTTGAATGTCCACCTAATCCTTGAGGTGTTTAGAGAGGTCCACCTCAACATAGACCCGTTGTTGAGGACGAGCTGAATAGAATTTCTCAGGTTCTATGCAAACTACATAACCTAAGAAAGAGGCTATCCGGCTTAGAAAGTTCCAACATGGAAATGACAAACCAAGAAATTCAACCCAAACGGGGACTTGAAAGGACTTCTCATCAAAGACAACAAAGTCTTGAGTCCAAGGTTTGAAAATAAGAAGGGAGAATTGGACTAGCCATGGGTCCCCGCTAAGGACAACCTTAGCAAGGTTGGCCTTGGCAAAACAGAAAAGGAAAAACCTCTTGGTAAGGTTTTGCACGGCGACCAGGTGGATCCCATGTGGGGTCCAGGCCCTGCCAACCCAATCTCAAAGCATGTTTTTAGGGGGGACTCTACCCACAAAATATCCAATTAAAGTGAAATTTTCTAACCATTTGTAGGCATTATCAAACTCATGAATGCGAAGAACAACATATGGAGGTGTTTCAAGGGACATACCTTGTGGAACACCTTGGGAACAAATTTCCGAAGATGTTTGAGTGGGGGTGCCATGGGAGATCGCTGTCGAATCTTCATCTCTAGCAGCAATAGTTGCAGAGGAATGAAAGGTTGAGACCATATAAAAAGGTGAAAATAGATTTTTCAAAATAGCTATGCTAGTTTTATATGTCTATTTACTATTGTGATTTATTTAAGTGAATTGCATGTTTGTTGATAGCGTTTAATTGGTTGACCTATGAATGAATGAATGGATAACTTTTAAGTCCACGAGGCTAAAAATAGCCTATGGGACCACCAACCTTGTCATTTTCTTTTGCACGTCAATCCTTTTCCTATTCATGATGAAGAACTTTCCCAACTTCTCAACAACCCCTTTCTTCAGTCAATGGGCCCTTGGTTTGCTGGTGAAGTTGAATGGCTCCAAATGAGCCCACTAGGGATCAAGTCTTGCTGAGTGCAAGGACCCGACATCATAAGGGATGAGGATGAGATCGTGCCCCGGGCGAATTTGGCGGAATGGATACCTCTCAGTCCTTGACTCTTAGTTGAAGAGGTGTGCTGGCGGAATGGATACCTCTCAATCCTTGACTCTTAACTAAAGAGGTGTGCTCATGGGCTTCGTGCCCCTCCTGGCCCCGAGTAAGAATTGATATAAGGAAGACCGCAAAGATTCTCTGTACACTTTCGCTAGGTTATGAAGGGCTTTGCGGAAGGACGTTTGAAATTTCGATAAACTTGAATCGGGGTTAACCAAGGGAGCTGGAGTAAAGTAACCCGAGGTTACTGGCAACAAACTATTCGTCATTTGTATAAAGCAGAAGTCCATCTGCATAATAGACCCAAACAGGGACTTGAAAAGACTTCTCATCAGAGACAACAAAGTCTTGAGTCCAAGGTTTGAAAATAAGAAGGGAGAAGCGGACTAGCCATGGGTCCCCGCTAAGGACAACCTTAGCAAGGTTGGCCTTGGCAAAACAGAAAAGGAAAAACCTCTTGGTAAGGTTTTGCACGACGACTAGGTGGATCCCATGTGGGGTCCAGGCCCTGCCAACCCAATCTCAAAGCATGTTTTTAGGGGGGACTCTACCCACAAAATATCCAATTAAAGCGAAATTTTCTAACCATTTGTAGGCATTATCAAACTCATGAATGCGAAGAACAACATATGGAGGTGTTTCAAGGGACATACCTTGTGGAACACCTTGGGAACAAATTTCCGAAGATGTTTGAGTGGGGGTGCCATGGGAGATCGCTGTCGAATCTTCATCTCTAGCAGCAATAGTTGCAAAGGAATGAAAGGTTGAGGCCATATAAAAAGGTGAAAATAGATTTTTCAAAATAGCTATGCTAGTTTTATATGTCTATTTACTATTGTGATTTATTTAAGTGAATTGCATGTTTGTTGATAGCATTTAATTGGTTGACCTATGAATGAATGAATGGATAACTTTTAAGTCCACGAGGCTAAAAATAGCCTATGGGACCACCAACCTTGTCATTTTCTTCTGCACGTCAATCCTTTTCCTATTCATGATGAAGAACTCTCCCAACTTCTCAACAACCCCTCGCTGAATAAACCTTTCTTCAGTCAATGGGCCCTTGGTTTGCTGGTGAAGTTGAATGGCTCCAAATGAGCCCACTAGGGATCAAGTCTTGCTGAGTGCAAGGCCCCGACATCATAAGGGATGAGGATGAGATCGTGCCCCGGGCGAATTTGGCGGAATGGATACCTCTCAGTGCTTGACTCTTAGCTGAAGAGATGTGCTAGTGGAATGGATACCTCTCAGTCTTTGACTCTTAGCTAAAGAGGTGTGCTCACGGGCTTCGTGCCCCTCCTGGGCCCGAGTAAGAATTGATATAAGGAAGACCGCAAAGATTCTCTGTACACTTTCGCTAGGTTTTGAAGGGCTTTGCGGAAGGACGTTTGAAATTTCGATAAACTTGAATCGGGGTTAACCAAGGGAGCTGGAGTAAAGTAACCCGAGGTTACTGGCAACAAACTATTCGTCATTTGTATAAAGCAGAAGTCCATCTGCATAATAGACCAGATTCTGATCCAAGGTGGCAACAGAGGACTGGGAAGGGATCCGCCAAACAGAGGAAACTACGGGTATGTTCTCATTATTCCAATGCTCTATGATTAATTTTATTATGTTTCTGAAGCCACCGAAAAAGCCCAAAGAATTTTTGTGAATAATGTTTTTGATCATTCTGCAAACCACAGAGAAATATATAGCACCTGGGTTTCCTTTTTGGCACATGACCGATGGTATTATTCTTGATAAATATGAATACTCTCAACCCTCTTAACCCTGCGAAAATCACAATTTAATGCAATGAAGAAAATGACTTAAAAGATCGATTTAATTTTTTTTTCTTCATTTAATGACTTGTTGTCTTTATATTTTTTGACTGAAATTTCTTCGGGGACATTACATTATATTCATCATTAACAGATAGCTTCCTGGGCTTTTGTAAAGCTCTGGAATCCTATTTGAAACATTGGAACTGTAACAATCATTCTTAGAACTAGAAACATTGGAACTTTAAACGATTTGTAAGTGGGTTTGAATCTCTTCGCAGTAATCGCCCACCCCAACTTACCACTCGATCGAGCCATAAGTGCCCTAGTGAGAATGATGGTCTGACCATCATCGTAGAAGGTATAGTTTTAATTTTTATTTTGAATGCTGCACATAGCTATCCTTCAGAGTTTCATCCATTTTACCCAAAACTTGCTCACGGCCTGATCTACACCCACTGGAGAGTGTGTTGCTATAAGTTCATTGGCACTAGATCACACATCCTGGGGAATGATAGAATGTAGTTTCTACTCGTGAAAACATTTCAAAGGTTTTCTTTTAAAACATTCAATTAGTTCTTCATTTTCCTATAATTTTTTTTTTGTTTTAATTTATTATATTATTGTCTTATTGTCTTTCAAATCCAAGCTAAATGCTTTAGATTCCAGTTCTAAACTCCTGTACACTCCTTTTCTACTCCTGAAATTTTGTTGTGAGAGTAAGGAGTGGAGGCAGGGAGTTACATTTATTTTCTTGCTGTCGTTTGAATGTACTATCAAGTTTATCGCATATGCCAGTTCAAAGTAATGATATTGCTGGATGACCTTAGCATGATCTGCAACAATTTTCGACTTAACCAACACAAACTCCAACTCATGCATCATCAGGTAGGACCTGATCTTCTTCAATAGGTTTTGAAGCACGTTTCAATCTGTTCTTTCTACCTTTGTACATGTTCACAAGTGATCCTCCTTGGCGGTTCTTTTCCGAGGGACTGTCCTCTCACATGATTGTCTTATTATATGGCTTTTTTGCATATGGACTTGTCCAGGCTTACGCACTCCTATTTTTTAATATTTGCCTTCTCATTATAGCCTTAGGTTCTTCATTCATGGTTGTTGGAATTCCTTTTACACTGCTGTTTAGCTTTTCTAACTTGTACTGCTGAACCCCATTGATCAAAGCTGGTCATTAGTGGACGTAAGTTAATTTGTTTTTTATTCACCATTTCTTTCAAATTCAGAGGATAAATATCAAATCTCCTTCAGAAATTTGTCTATGAGCCATTGTCCCGCCTAAGGATTGGACAACCCATTAAGTTATATCTATGATCTCGGAGTTTGCCTCGACAATAAGAAAATTAATGTAGTCCTTAAGGTCACATGCCCTGTTTGACAGTTAATGCTTTAGTTCGTTATTTAAAGTAGTACTCCATGTATACTGGTCTGATCCGGGTTGTCTTAGAGGGATTGTCAGTGCATAGCATATGGGATTTAGGTGGGCTTGATGATGCAGTGGCCTCATTACTCCCTTCTGATGGGCTTCCTATTAGGTTGTTTTGTTTGGCTTCCATCAATGAACCCTGTGGCTCAGTAATCCACTGCTCACTCAGCTTTAAATCTGTGTAGTGCTTTAGTTAAGGAACCCACCTCTAATGCTGGTGTGGCACCATATTTGTCTTTCAAGGGCTATCTTTGTGATTGAGTAACAAATTAATTTTGTGAGCATTCAATGAGAGCTTTTTATGCATTGCGTGTGACAGTTAATGTGATATTTACTGACACTATCAGATGACAAAGGGTTGGGAGATATTAGAGAGGCAACACTAAAAACGATTAACAAGCTAAGAAGGTCAGATATCTAAATGGGAAAACTTAGAAAGAACTAAGGTTTGTCTTTTTGGGGTGCGACTATTGCTGACAAGAGCATTGGTAGATAACAATCCAAACAGTGGAACCCAAGCACCCTAACAATTGAGATAAAAAGTTGCATCATATATGATTTACTACATGACAGATTTCTACCAGGAGAGCATCTCCGGGAAGATTGCCGTGGTATCCAAAGTTCATTCCAGATTGATTTTGTTAAGAAGGGTTGGATGTTGTTCAATGCAGCCTAAATTTCAAGGATAAAGTTTTTCCATACTGAAACTGTACAAGGCTATGAATTTTTGATATTGAATGGTGTAAGAAGTAGTCTCAAAAATAATGGTCAACATACTTGAGAAATAGGTTGGGCTTAAAGTCATGGACATTGATGAAGGGGAAAATTGAAGAATGTAATTTCTAGAAAATGTTTAATAGTTTACAGTTTTTTAGCCCATGAATGTGTCATGCTTTTGTTGGTGGTATGCTAGGAAGGAGAAGGAACTGGATTGTTCCATCTCTCAATGAGTTGTTTCAATTTGCTCATTTATGAGCATAGTTGAAAAGTATTGAGCTTATTGTTACATCAATATGCGTGGTTATAAGGTCTGTGTAGCTAATTTGGAGTTGGGATTAAATTAACAATAAATGAAAGATTAATTCCTCATAAGAATAGTTACAACTTTTCTTGTCTGGAATTCTTCTAGAGATGTTATGCTATCTGCCAAGGAATTGTTGCTTTGATCTCTTATTGCATAAGTGATAGAATGTACATCCTTCTATGGCATAGTTTATAGGTAGATCAATTCACAGCCTTTGCAATGGTCTTGTCCACATGGTTCAGAAGTATGGCTGCATCTGCTAAAGTTATCTATTATATTTATAACAGTAATTTTTTTTAATGGATATCTTTCTAGAGGGTAGCTAAAATGAACGTTTAAAGAAATTGGGCAAACACATTATCGAGTTACAGTAAAAATTACATCTGATGACTCTGGAGATTTGTTTTCCTATGATATTTTGATATCATTGAACTGCTAATAGTTTAATCTTTTAGTTTACTTATCAAATTAATTCAAAATAATCCCTTATATTATCATTGGTGTAGGTGGTGTGATATAATGGCATTGCTTACAGCATCCCGACGCCATCTATCCGCATCTTTGTTGATGCGCAACATATCATTTATAAGCAGCAGAACAATAACAGCTTTTAGGGAGGAACGGGACACCTTTGGTCCCATCAATGTACCAGCAGATAGGTATGTAAATTTTTTCTTTAAAAATAAAAATATTTTTCTTTTCATATCCCTATTTGCTAGAGTGAGAAAGCTTTGAATGAAACAGGGCATGTTCTCTATCATATTAACGGGTCTTGACAAGCTAATTTTGAACTTGGTCTTTGATTTGGAAAAAGAGCTTCACAAACTCAGCAGTTTAAAAAAAAATATAATATATGAAAACTTGCTTTTAATGGTGTTTTTCTCAAGTCTGCTAGTCGGTTCAGTTGGGCTTGCATAGTCCTGCTCACCTTGCAACTCAGTGAGTCCCATGTCTATGGTCTGTACACACATTGTTTATTTATACTTCCTCCAGATCTTTAATTTTTTTAAATTTGAAAGAAATTATGTTATGGTTTCTCTTTTCATGGAGTTTTATTCTGTTGGGAGTCTCAGTATGTCCTTGAGTTTTGTAGAATACAACAGACCTAAATTTGTAACTTTTGATACCATTGTTCAGATGGAAGCCATCTATTGGAATGAATCTTGAATCCTAGAAGAAAGCACAATGTTTGAAGAGTTGTTCATTGTGGAGCTGTTTAGGACAAGAAGATGTACCCTTGATAGTTTATTCTTGATAGTTTATTCTGGACTCATGCACAGAGACATAGATGAAGGTTTTTTCCTTATGGAGGATGCTTAAGGCATGTAAGTTATACTGAGAATAAACAATGACAACTGTCCAATGAGAAGGAATATGATTGGCACAAGAATAAATTCTTCCTTTAGTTTGAGAAGATTAGATGGAGCGATACGTTTACTCTCTTTGGATTGCTTTCTTATACGGTGGAAGATTTAGTGCATCTATAGAGAATTGGTTGGATGGTAAGTAGTGGATGGACCTGTCTATAATTTGGAGCAAGGCATATTTCCTTGATGTTTTATTCTGGACTCATATGCAGAGACAAAGGCAAAGGTTGTGGCCTTATGGAGGATACTTAAGGCAAGTAAGTTAAATACCAATAACAACTGCCCAATGAGAAGGAATATGGTTGGTCAAGAATAAAATTCTAGATTAAATGAGGTGACAGGTTTACTTCTTTGCATTGGCTTCTTGTACAGCTGAAGCGACAGTGCATCTACAGAGAATCAGTTAGATGGTAAATTAGTGAATGGATTTGCCTATAATTTGGGGCAAGGCACTCATCTTTGTACCAACTTATTTTCTTTATGATTAAGACCAGCGTTACAAGATTCCGACTCGGCTCAGACTCGACAAGCTGATTTTTGACCCGGACTCGGCGCTCAGACTTGGCCAAGACTTGGCAAATTGAAAAAACCATGAAATATAGAGATTTTAAAGGATTTAAAACTTTTATCATGCAACTTTCAATAAATAAACTTTAAAGATACAATAAATAATCAAATAGAAGCTACTTTGATCACGTACACAAGTATACAACAATCACATGAGTATAAAAGCGGATTTTAGCTAAAGGAAACAACTGTTGACGAGTGTTTTATGACTGCAACAAACATTAGGATAGAGGCATGGGGTGTATCTATCCACTCTTGAACAAAGCTTCTCAGACGTTGAACTAGGTGATTGAATGAGTCTGCTCCAAGGTTCCTTTTGTGTCAGGTCTTGACGGGCATGGGAAAAGCTCTGTGGAATGATGTGATTTGCTGTTAATCACGAGGGGGACTTACATACCGGACTTAGTGGTTTCTATGCGCAAGGAAAGGAAAGATTTGGATTTCTCTGTGAGTTCTGGAGGTTAGGTTCGGATTCTTCCACCTTAGACTTGGATTTCTCAATCTGTGGCAGAGGGGAGTCTAAGTTCGACTAGTCTTGTCCATGCAGACAGGGAATGATTTCTCAGTAAGCTCTTAATGATCTATTCCTAACGCAGATTCAAAAGAAAATGAAAAAAGAGGGATAAGGATTAGAGTTCAAGGAACTAGTTGATGGAAAGAACTATTGCTGAGGATGGAAGCTGAAACCACGCTTCTGCTTCGTCATGGAGACAACAACTCAGACAGAGATGGTGCTATCTTCAAGGGAGGAATAAGGATTTTCAGATTGCTCCGGCATGGAATATGGAACTAAAACATGTAGAAACAATCGAAGTTAAGCTTGGAACAAGTTCAGACTAACCATGCACTGTGATTTGCAAGCCACATATCACAAATGGTATGAACTAACAGCTTCAATCATTCACAAACAACAATACTTTCCATCACACTATCTAATGAAAGCTTGAAAAGTAGAAGAAATGAAATAACTTCAGAAAACTTAAGCTATGCTTCAAAGAAATCAAGAAAACCATGCCAAAATCCAAAGAACTCTATAAACACCAGTTCACAATGCTTATATTATTGATTTGGAAAGTTTGTCTACAACAACCTTGCTGATCTTTGAAGTTTCCAGCTCGAACAGGTAGTACAGAAATGAAACTAGCTATCAAGTTGCTCTATGAGCATGAAAATATCAGAGAAAAGGGATCCTTCAAATGAGGCGCCCCTTGCCTTTATATAGGCAAGCAAAGTACATTAGGTCAAAAAAGGAAATCAGATTTCCTTGAAATATGTGCCCATGTCAGAAACCCTAGATGTGGTAGGTGGGGTCGTCATAATCAGCAAGTAGGAGACTGCCACCTGTCCTGGGCGTCCATGCTGACTAGGACTCTTGGATAGGACAATCCTGTCGGTTTGGAACTTCCTTATGCTCCCTGGTCTCTGCTTCCATGAACTTGGTCAGGACAACTTCCAACTCCTCCAGAGGAATACTGGGCATGTTCTCCATCTTTTTTTCCATGACTGACGAGGTGGTGGCACAGGCAGTAAGGATATTCTCCCAATCTGCCCTCAACTTTTGGATACTGTTTATGAAGATTAGAAATGAGGATGCATCCTCAAGATGGGATTCCTGGGTAGGATAATCATCTTTGAAGTATATGTTTCGCATCTTGCCTTTCAACTCTTCCAAGTCAATGACTCCATCCGGTGCTATCTCCAAATCGAACCAGGCCTCCATGGACACAAGGATTTTGTCTTGGATTTCCTTCAACATGGCGTGGGCCTGGGTAGTGTCACCATCAATCTTTTCAAGGTTATGTCTCTTCATGACCAGGGCGGAGTACCAATTGAGGAAATCATAGACTAAATTTGCATGTATCACTTTGTCTCTCACCAAGTCTTGCTTCAGAGTGTTCATCAGTGCCTTAAGTCTAGGGATGGTTTCCTCTCGGACGACTGTGAATTGCTGACAAGCTTCCAAAATCGCTTGCGTCCTATCCATGAGTGCAGAAACTCTCGTGTTCACCTGGACGAGATCCTCCATGAACTTATGAGCTCTATTTGAGACCTTATCGATCCATTCCTTCGTTGCATGACCAGCCGATCTCAAAACTTCAACCTCAGCTAATGAATCCTTGGTTATGCTTGTAGGTTGGGCTATCGCTCCTTGGGCAGATTGCAATGGGCCCATGAGCTGCTAGATGTACTGCCTCAATTCTTCATTCTCCCTCTTCAGCTGGTTCTTTTCTTCCTCCTTCCTCAACCTTTCTCTAATGGCGGCAACGGAATCCTCTAGCTCCTCTATTTCCTGATCCTTCGTAGTTGGTCCAAGGTCGACCTTCACTATGTCAAAATCCTCAGGACTGATGTCTTCTTTCGCCTCATCCACCCTTGGAACTGCTATCTCCACTTGGGGAGACCCTGATTCATTTCTAGTGATCTTGGAAAACTTTTTTGTCTTCTTCGGGTCTGCGGATTTCCCTATTCTGGCCAGGAAGTCCCAAGTTCGGCGGAAGGATCACTCTTCTTGACTAGCTTCTTCTTCAATTTATCTTGCAGCCATTTGGTTTTGGTGGATGGATTAACCTCCCTCAGTGGCTCCTGGGGTTCCTGATCCATGCGTGGTATGGATATTGGCACTTCACCGGAATTGAACTCCTCGTTCAGGAATTCCAGATCACGGTGATGAAGCATGTCCTCAAGTCGGACCTCCCTTGGATTCCGTGATGAAAGGTTAGGACGATTTCCTACAACCAGGCTGGGAGTCTGCTCTTGGGCGGAATCCATGGACTCATTGTCTCCCCTCTCAACTTGCTCATTCGGGATCATTTCCTCCTCCACGGGCCCTTTGTTCTTAGCATTTTGCATATTGTCATCAGAGAATAGATCAATCTCCTGGGCGGAAGAAGTGCTGGCGGCTACTTGCATTCTGCTCCTCCTGGTCAGGCCTGCTAATAGACTCCTTCCGAGCCTTTACTCTTTTTGCCGGCGGATCTTCTACAGTTCTGTTTCTTACTTCATGCCTTCCTGTGCCTTGTTCCTTCGCGGGTGTCCCTTGTGTCATGTCCTCCTCGGAAGACTGAGACTCCAGATCTCCCATCAAATTATAGGTCGGAGGGATGCCTTTCTTATGCAATCTCTCCGTCTGTTGATTTATCCACTTCTATGTTCTTGTTAGCACGGGTGCCATTAGTTCATCCAAGTGGGTGACCTTAGGATCAGACCAAACCAGTGGTGGAAGAGGTTTATCCTTTTCCTATTCGAAGGCAGGCTGGAATTGCTTCCCATCCTCGTCAACTTGGTCCGAAACTGAAAAGACCTTGGTTGCTCTGATCATGTCCACTGATAGTCGGGAATACATCTGTCTCCGAATCTTGAAGTCATCTTCAGCATTCGCCCAGTGATCCTCCAGGTGTACCTTATGTCTATGCTTCCTTCCACAAGCAACTCGGGTGGTGTTGAATGGATCAAAGTTTGCCCGCGAGGAATGGGTCACTAGGTTGTAAAACTGCAGTTCCTCATTGGACTTCTCCGCAGCTTGGAGGGAAGGACACTCCTTGACTGCATCTTCCGTCTGGATTGGAAAAGCAATTCCGGCCTTCTTCTTTTGAACTTTATTATATGCTGAGAGTTGCCTTGTTAATTCCAACAGGATCATCTTGTCCGAAGGATACCTCAACAGTCTATATGGGAAGGCAGAGAATCCTTGTACCCGAATGTAGGTGAACTTCGGAAATTGAATGAACCATGAGCCATATGTCTTGATCAATTGCTTAGACTTGGGTGACAACCTTTGGTGAGTGCCTCCTTGAAGAGTTCTTGTGATGTGCATGGTGAATGCGTCATTATATCTTCTAAAATGGTTTATGCTCTGGAGATGGAGCTGTGGATAACAGTCATAGACTCTGACTTGTCCTTCGGAATTCTTGATGCGTCCCCTCCATGACAGTCCCCTGTATCTATTGTTCCTTGCCAACATGTAGATCACGTAAGAACTCATGTAAAATGCCTTAGAATCCTCTAGATTCTGGAACTGTTCATCAATGCTATCGCTGAGGATTCAAGCCCAGTCTATCGTCTTTGTTCTTGTAGTGACTTCCTCAACGTAGTAGAACATCCATGGCTCGAAGGTTGAGGACTGAGGACTTCCCATGATCCTGTTCAGCATGACGACAAGGTCTCCGTGCTCTTGCTTGAAGTCGGATTTAAGGAGTGTCCTAGGCAGCTTGGAACGGTGAGGCCTCTTCTTCTGTATCCAAGATTTGTTGATGATTCCTAAGCAGGTTGCCGGATCGGCCTTGAACATGTCGGATGCTTCCTCCTTGCTTGTGTACTCGATGGGGCTATAGACAGGAATGTTGAATGCTTCGGCAATCTCTTCCTTGGAGAAGTAGGCTATCACAGTGTCGTCCTAGTCTACAATCATCTGACGCTCAGGATCATAGTGCATGAAACATCCTACGATTAGCTCAGGACAAGGAATGGCAGGTGGGAAACATGTGGTGGGCAGAATTCCACTTCGAACTATTTTTGTTGCGTGCTGGGATGGAGGACGTCCATCTATTCCATACATCCGCTTCCTGATTTCTTCCATGCTTGATGGGTGGATGTTGGTGTCTCCAATGTTCGCCCATTTCGAGATGATCCTAGACTCCGGAAGTGTTCCCTTGAGGATGTTCTGCATTTGAGCTTGCCTTGAAGAGCCGGTCTTGGTACTTGCCATGTACATGTGGAATCAAGGAGAAAATGCAAAGTATAAGGTTCGAGAGGTAAGAGTGAAGGTGGGATGAGGGTTTTTATTCCCAACATGAGAGGTAAGTGCTACAAATTTATGCATGTGGGACAAAAATTATGAAATCAATGCATAGGAATGAAAGAATAAGAATGAAAAGAAACCTATGCACTATTGCCCAAACCTGTCCTTGGAGGATAAAACTCTGATTTTCAAGACGATTTCTGATTTTTATGATGAGTTTTCTGATTTTCTAATGTGTTTCTGAATTTTATGCAAGGATTTCTGAACTTCTAAATGGATTCCTAACAAGAAAACAGCCTTTAAACTTTGGAAATTTCCAGCTTTCATGGAGGCAATTGTTTTGGAATGAAGAAATCTGCTCTTGGACTGCAGAAATCTGCCCTAAATCTGTAGAAAATTCTGCCCCTTTGAGGAATTTTGCTTTGGGAATGATGAAATCTGAATCCTCCTTGATGTAATTCACCTCCCTAATGGTGAAATCTGTTCTTTGAATGTCAAAACCTTCCTTGGAATGCTTACTTCTGCCCTTGGCTGGAACTGAAATCTGCTTTTCTATTTTGAATTTGAGTTTTGAATGAGTGAAATGAATTGGGCGGCCTCTATATATAGGCGTTTGAGCTCCTTATGCCACTTGGCCGACCTCGATTGGCTAAAAAGACCTAGCCGCCATACTTTATTCCCTAGCCGACTTACATTTTGTCCTTATCCTCCTTCAGTCGGTGGGCGCACTTCAAGGGGTGTCGGGGAATTCACGTTGTCAAGGAATCCTCTTCTTCTTGAGCGCATTTTCCTTGTGAGAGTGGATTTTGCGACTTGGACAAGATTCTCCCCTGAGCGCGCATTCCAGTGGGTACTGGATTTTGCAACCAAGGACAAAACTTTTCCAAATTGTCATGGATTTTTCCTCTTAAGGTGCACTTTCCACATGGTTTAGGAATTCATTTTTTGGCGCAAATTCATGTTGATTCAGGAATCTTTTTCTTTGGAATTCTCTCCCTGGACATGGGCGCAAATTCCATCTTCAACTGGAATTCAAGATCTAGAACAAGGTTATTACTTGTATGAAATCTTCACTTTGTGGAATTCCTCGGACAGAAGGTCGTAATTTCCAGAGGGACAAGGACTGATGAATTCTGGGTCGCAAATTTTACTTCCTTCAGGAATTTCACCAAGAGCTCACTTTCCAGTTTCCTCAAGATTGACTGTCCAGGTTGCACATTCCAGCTAGTGGAGGATTTTCCACTGGAGCGCACATTCCACATGGTCTAGGATTTTGCGACCAGGGATAAACTTCTTCTTGGGTGCGCATATTCCACATGGTTTAGGATTTTGTGCTCAGGGATAAACTTCTTCCTGAATGAGGAATTCCTTTTCCTTGGAATGACTTTGAAATTCACTTGTCAAAATTTTGTTAAGTCTTGAAATTTTTCTTTCGTGGAATCCTTCCAGAAGGAAGGTTGCAATTTCACTGTCCTCAGAATTCCCTCATCCAAGGTCGCATAATCCACCTGGAGTAGGATTTTGTGATCAAGGAGAAAAAACCTCCTGGAGTGCATAATCCAGTAGGTACTGGATTTTGCAACTAGGACAAAAACTTATCCCTGAGCGCAGATTCTAGTTGCAACAGGATTTTGCGACTTTGACAGGTTTCATGATCTTTGGCTAAGGGTTTCTATCTTTCTGTTCAGTTCTTCGTAAGGATAGACTTTTGACGTTGATCAGAGATTCAATATCTGAAATAGGATCCATTATGAGAAGCATCTTCTATCCTCAGGGATTTCCGGGTTCCAAGGCGAAATTTTCATATAGGCAGGGAATTTTCCTTCGTGGTGCACTTTCAGACTCGATTAGGAACCCACATCATGCAGGTCACCAGGACAAGTTCCTTTCCTGCAGCGCAAATTCCAGTAGGCACTGGATTATGCGACCAGGACAACAATTTCTTCCTGAGCGCAAATTCCACCTCTAATAGGATTTTGCGACTTAAGGACAAACTTCCTTTCCAGGTCTAGGGAATCATTCCTCCAGTTTGAAATTTCTCCGGAGCATGGGTTTCAGAATGGCTCTTGGGTTCATTGTTTGAAATTTCACTGAGTCTCGGACCCCTTTAACCACTTGGAAACCCTCTGGATCACAGTGTTAGGAGTTTGGAACAGGGCATCATGCCGGGAATGAGAGGGTTCTAAGGTGGGAAGATGGATCCGCCAAGGACTGGCCAGTTTTGCCTATGGAGAAACTTTTAAGGCTTCAAGCACAATCAGGAGAAAACCCTCACTTTCATACCTTCGAACACCTGTAAGCTAACTTCATTGGGACCTCACCTCATTGAAACCATGCTAGAAACTATGGGATCAGAGCAAGAACCATAAGCCAAGTCAAAAAAAAGGGGGGGGGGGGGACCCCATCTGCAATGGGGTGATGTTGTAAAAATGGTCACAACAACAACATTTTTAAATATACAAATATTGTCAAGTGTTTTAAGTGTACAAAACTCGTGGATTATGATATCCATGGTATCAAAATTCAAAAACAAGAAACACAATATGGAGTCATAGACTATGGTAGAAAGGAGTTTGTATCTCTCAGCCGAGCATTGCTAGCTCTATGTGGAATCATGCGCTTGTATCTGAGACAAATCTACAAATGCTACTACAGCCATAGGAGCATTACTTAGGATAGGGATTGACTCAACACACCAGAAGTATAAATGTAATTCAATTACTTGGCACTTAATTGGGAAAAAGTCAAAAGAATAAAATAATGTTGCTTTTCCATCCAACATGGCCTAAAATGATTTTTATTTTTTGCTTTTTAAAACTAGAGTGGGGATTTGGGGGTACTGCCCCTACCAAGGTTGAGGGGTAGTGCCCCTCGCAAGGGTCTGGGGGCAACGCCCCTAGTGGGATCAAGGGGCATCCTTCAAAAGTCCTCCACATTAAAGCCTTCAAGACCACATAGACCTTCATGGTGCATGTCATTTTTTTTGAGTTTTTTTAGTTCGGAGAGGAACTTCCGCACAGGTTGAGTGTGAACATGTTGGAAGTGGTTCGAGTTATTCTATTTTGCATTTCACTTAAGTGAAAAAGTGAGTCTTTTATTTAGCTAATTAAGTCTAATAAAGTGTAGATGTACGTTAATGATTTAGACTTATCTTCCAACTCATCCCTTGCAAGAGATAAGGAGCTTTTTAGCTAAGTAGTATAAAGATAGGCACACGATAGAAGAAAAACAGTGATAAATACTGTGCAGCTGTCTTTAGAACAGTTTGTAGAGGTTTCCTTTTAAGTTTATCAAAGGAATGAGAAGCTGATTTGAAGGTGTAATTATTTGTGTTGTTTATGCTTTTGCTGTTAGAAGTTTCAGCTTGTGTGTGACTGTTGCAATATTTTGGAATTTATTGTTCTGCTGAATATTTTTAAGTTTTGAATTATTTAATTCCATATTAGGACAGCAGTTGCCTTGGTTGAAATTTTCTTCAATTTTTCATAATTTTATCGCTCTTAAACAACCTTCAAAAAATGCTTGACTTTCATGCTTTGACGTTTGAGCATTTTTATTTTTTATTCTTCTTTTTGCCTTGATTTTTATTGACTTGGTCAAGTCTTCCCAGTGGGACTCACTGGGTCAAACTTGTCGGGTACTTGGGGCATGAGTCCTTGGGACCCGTTTTCTGCTGCTCGTCTTGTGACTCGCCGAGTCTTGTAACACTGATTAAAACTCACACGAGTAGGTGACAACTCCAATAATTTTCCTTATCAAATTATCAACCATAACTTTGGATTTATGTAAATACAAGGTGCTATGGAATTTTATCGCTGGAAGAAGGGAATGCACACTAAATTCTTGTTGTACAAGTTATTGAGGTATTATAATTTGCATAGTAGCATTACCCAGAATTAGGATTGACTTGACAAACCAGAAGTATGAATGGAATTCAATTGTTCGGGATTTAAGTAGTTAAAACATGATTTTTTTGGGGGAAATTAAAAACTACTGAAATATTCACAAAAATTGGGAGTAAAATATTGGTTTTATTATTTCATACCAAATAAAGTGTGTAGAGATAGAAAGTGAAACAAACTTGAGATTCTTTGACATGAAAGATGGAGTTTGTTCATTAGTTTTGCTGATTACAAATTATAGTTTGTTTCAAATTTCAAAGTTCATGCTTAGACTATCAGTATCAATTACAACTTAATTTTTATGGTTACAGAACATTAGGCGGAGACAAAAAATTCCTATAGTTTGCACAACCACCAAAAACTTGCAAACAAAAATGGCGAGAACACCGAGACAAAACTAGAATACTAGAATAATATAAAATATATCAAGCTAAACAAAATGATTAAAATGACAAAGGAAAGTAAGAGATACAAAACTGAATAAATAGTATTTGAATCTTGAGGAAATAGTAATGAGCAACCTGCGTTTGGGATAGGGGGAAATGAGTGATTGCATAGGAGCTTGCCAAAGTGGTCAAGCCCTTATTTTGGTCTTTCGACTTCCATTGGTAGTCAATAGAAAAGTAGAGTGTGTGGTTTTAGCTTATGTGCATCTAGAACTAAGAGCAACAATATAAATGATAGTAGAGAATAAAGATAAGTATGTCTACTATTATTTCTATGCATATGGAAGAGAGTTGGGAAATGTAAAATCCAAGAATGCTAAAGAGAATAGTAATACAATAACAGAGAATGAAAGAAGAATTCTCAAAGAGAAAGAAGAGAACGATAGTCCAACATTTAGATGACAAGAAAACTTGCAGGTGTTAATCTTTGAAAGTGAAACTAACAAGCATATGAATACAAAAGCTATGGAATAATAACCAAGAAGCTTGCAAATTGAAATTAAGAATAAAAGGAGATCTGCAATATTATCAAAATAAGGTAAATGATATCACCAAGATGAGAAACTTGGTCAAGCAATACTTATAATCAATGCCAAGAGAAACAACTATTCCAACATTGGTGGCAAAGTAAAGTGCTGGAAAAACTTGGAAGATGGTAGAAGAAATTGGGGAGATTTGGAAGACAAGACTTAGAAGCTATAAACCAATTCAATAGGATTCAAAACTAAAGACTCCCTTCAAATCCAATTTGAAATTCACAAGCATGAATTGCTATTCTGGGTAATGGAATCAAGAAAGAGCAGTTACGAAGTTGAGATTCGCTGCACAGAAAACATTATGCAAAGAATTGACTGAAAATGCATTTGATAGGGCTGTCGGAAAGTGGGTGTCTGGCTGTACAGTTACAGGACAAATATGTGACCGCGGTGAGGTCCTAAAATGAACAAAATCCAGAAACTTAGAAAGTGACCATGGGTTACAAAACATGCATAAAATTATCTGAAAAACATATAGAAGATAGGAGGATACAAACAAACTGTTACAAACATGAAATTTGGCACTTGGATTAGGAAAAGGCTACAAGATGAGCTAAAATGTGTCCTAAAACATACTACGGGAATAGATGCTAAAACATGTACAATTTGTAATGTCAAAATTGTAGGGCATGCAATTTTCAACATCATACTTTGTAGGTGTACAAATTTGCTTGAGGCTGTCCTTGGGGTTTGAAACCCAAGGACTTGAATGCCCACTTATGGTTAAGCCCAAGTATGTCATATAATCTTATTTGGTAAACATTGAAATACTATCTATAAGGATGGTTGGATATTGAGTTGTTTGGTTTTCCAAATTAGCAAGCTTTAATTCTAATGGGACAAGCTATGAGCTTCAAGGGAGGCTTGTTGATAGATGGTTTATACTTTTCACACTCCGTATCAATGTTCTTAGGTTTGATGTGAGACCTTATGCTTTTTACCTAAACCTAATATATTATATATATGCTCTTCTATGTCTCCAACTCTGTATATGCAGGTATTATCACTCATTGGAGATGCCTTTTTCCAAAGGGGACCACTGTTATAGTCTCGAATAAGCCAATTTAATATAACATTAGGACATAAAATGTGGGAAATAGTTTATGTTATCCAAGGGATATTTGCTAGGGGTGTATGACATAGACATGCTGTCAAACTTAGCACGAGTAGTTCTTGACAACTATAAATTGAACTTAACATATGATATATGCTCTTCTTTTCTCCAACATGTGTATGCTCTGGTATCCTCATTATTTGAGGATGCCTTTTTCCAAAGGGGAGCATTGTAACAGTCTTGAATTAGCTAACTTAATACAATCTCAAGGGAGAAAATGTGAGAAATAATATATGTTAGCCAAGGCATATTTTCAAAAGGTACATGGTACAGACACACCAACAGACTTTAAGATGAGGAATTTATTATAACCATCAATTGACAATCTTTTGACAATCTATCATCAAGTGTTGAATCATACACCCATAGAAATCATTACATGATATTTAGGCAGCATTATGATACTTAGTGCATTTTGTATGCCGTTTAGCAAATAATTTATCTTTTGAATGTGAAACGGTGATATGAAGTTAAATAGAAGTAATAGTTGAAGCTAGTTTCGAAGTGACTATTGAAAGGTTTTAGCATAGTTTGCCTTAGATAACAACTCTTGGATCGTATATACTTCAACTCCTATTTTCATATCAATTTATTGCATTCATATACTTATTTCTGCTGGTATATGTTGCCTATTTACATTGCTATTCCATCTCTTTGCTGTTAAAAGAATACTCTGGACATGATTCATGTTGACAGGATGGGAGGGAAAGACTGTCCAAAAGAGTAATAAGTTTCAAGTCTACATTGGAATCGGCTATTCTGAGACATGGCAAAACTATAATTTTAATACAAGCTGAAAAAAAACAAAGATGAAGACATGATTGGAAGCAAAGAAATGAATTGAAACTTTGAGGTGGAAGGTCAGATGTGGATTTTCTTACTGAGAGGGTCTAGATTGTCTTAGGAACAACCCTAAAATTATTTTTCCTTAATTTGTTGCTAACTTAACCATAAGTTTCCCCTGCCACCACCAATCTAATTTTTTTTGTGCGACCTTCAGCAGCTATGGTTTGTTTACTTATATATCATGAATCTTTGTATGAACCTTGACAATATGAAGATCATTCTCTAGTGGCAGAAGTCTGTTTTCCTCAGCTGGAGCGTGTCCTATTTCATCTAATTGAACCTCAGAGATCAGATTGCCAGCTTCCTATTGACTTAAGAGAACCATTTCTTTTATGTTTTGGTCTATAACCACTCAATTGTATCAAGTTGGAGCCAACTGCTATACAATAAGACCATGTAATCAAGCTCACCCATTAAAGGTAGTAGGAAACATTTGCAGGTTCTATGTTATAACATAAGTCTTTTTTGTTTGGAGAAGATTCTCTAAGTGGGTGGAAGATAACAGTTTTGAAATTATGTGAGACACCTTTGCCATGGTTGGGTTAAGCTGTGTGTGAGTTAGCGTGACTTATGTGATAAATCTAACCTTAATAATGCATTTTGTTTATACAGATACTCTCTAGCTAATATGCTTGTGGTAAGTACTGCTTTTTGTCTGCAGTATTGAGTTCAATTTGTAGTGATTTTATTTTGTCTTTTATATAACCAACAATTTGTGGGAGCTTATATCTGCCTCCCATGGGATTTTACAGATTATGGGGTGCACAGACTCAAAGATCGCTGCAGAACTTTGACATTGGTGGAGAGCGTGAGCAGATGCCGGAACCAATTATACGATCATTTGGTGTTCTTAAAAAATGTGCTGCTAAGGTGTACTTGCTGTTTCCCTCTTTTCTCAACCCCTTAATGTTTAAGAGGATAACATTGATTTGAGAAGTTTGTTATTTAGATTTCTTGATCGACCTAGTCTTGATGGATGTCGGTTTGATTTTGTCCACTTGGCTTTTGACATGAGTACCTACAAGTCAACTCCATCGCGTTGATGATGACAGCCAAAATGTTTTGTTTGTGCGGTCAGATTCGTTAGTTTAACACATCTAGATTGTACTTGCTGATAAATCCATGGATTGTATAGGGCACAGATAGCTTGTTCTTGTATTGGGTTTGTGTTTCTATGCATAAATCAGAGCAAAAAGATATATTCAGCATACAATTATTGAGAAGCAGAAATATAACAATAATATACTGCAGATATAAGCATATAATAGCAAGTGCTAGTGATGACTTAATTGATAGAAAGAGTCTTTTTTCACTCAATGCAAGAGTTACCTGATCACAATCTTTCATAAGAACCTTTTTTGTGTATCTCGTCAAAACAGAATCAAAACTATGACCTATATTTATCATATAATTTGACTTAAATTTTTATAATAAGTTATTAATTAGCAATCAAAATACAAAAAGGCTGACTTTGCTGCCTACACTACCCCATAGTTGCCTGCCCCATTTTTGTTCTTACAAAATCAGAGATAACGTTGAGCAGGATTTGTGCATTTAAAACACTAATAAATACACCATACCCCATACTTGTACGATTATCTAATTGCTTATTTATAATATGTGACATATAAGTTGCCTAGTTATATACTTTGCCTTGCATAATTCCAACAATATATTACAAAACTCTCAGTGGCATTTCAGCTTTCCTATCGGATAGCACAAGTTGAAATAAGACAAATTCAGTCTTGGATTTTAAGTAATTTTTTTTTATGGAGGTACTTCCACACCTTTCCCTTCATTGTAGCATGAAGATTCGGAAGATTATTCTCAGAGTTTCTTTTTGCTAGCTCCCCTTAGAGGTATTGTACGCACAAACTGACCTGCCATGGGTAAATCAAATACCCTGTGTAGCAGTACTAAGTTGGAGCAGAAAATGAGAATGAGAGTGATTTACATCATGAATACAAACAGCAACATAAATCAAATTCAGGGGATTACAAGGGATAGATTCAAAATGATTACCAAGGGGCCTTTATTAAGGCACACCATTCAAATGTCATATTGGAAACTCCTGTGCAACCACCTGAACACCAACTACTACACCTACCTATTAACATAACAAATTAAATAACATATTACTAACACTAACACATATATAAAACAAGAAATATAGGTCATTGGAATAATCTAATAAGTCCTAGCACCCACTAAATACAACACAAATAAACATGCTTTTGGATCACTCTGACCACAAAAGCCAACAAACCCCCCTGATCCAGAAGGGGGAAAATCAGAAAGATCTAGAGCCTTTGTGAATCTGGTTAACAACCCAACCTTGCCACTATGTAACTCGGTTCTCTTTCTCTTCGTATTGATCAATCTTTGTTGATACTTGTACACATCCTCTTGATGCCTGATTCTTTGCTCCACACTTTGTAGTGAGCAACACCTATCAATCTGTACAGCAAGTGCCCTATTGACACGATCATGCTAAAGTACATAATTTAGCATGCCTTTGATGTAATGTCCCGTTTAATTTTCTTTTTTTCATTTTTTTTTTCCTATAATAAGCCCGTTTCCCCCAAAATTTGATCTGATCTCTTCTCAAATTTGTGGAAAAATTGTTGTTTTTAGTTGGGAAATTCTTAATAAGTTGCAAATCCTTACTTTTCCTTGCCTAAGTCGCTTGTGAAAAATTGTGCCTTTGGGTCATATTTTTGCCATTGCAAAATTTCTAAGTTTCTCTTGGTTTTCGGCAAATTTTCTCTTTTGCTAACTTTTCGGAAGGTTCCCAAGTTCACGAACCTCTCGAAAGTCTGACACGTCCTTTCATTTATAAGTCTTTTGGGTGGTTCAAAAGTTTTTGAACCTTTCAAATAGCCGATCAAGTTGTTTTTATTTGCTTTTCGGTAAGTTCAAAAGTTTTAAAACTTATCGAAAGCCCGAAATATGTCTAGTGTTGGAGGTTTTAAAGGTTTCGTAACCTTTGGAGGAGCTGAAAGAATAGTTCTTTTTCAAAAAGATCCAACAGAATGAAGAAAAGAAAAGAAATTTCAAGTTTCGGCAAGTTCGAAAGTTCGCGAACTTTTCAAAAAGCCGAAAGGCTTTCAAAGTTCAAAAGTTTGCCGAATCCCCAAAAAGCCGAAAGAGAAGAATTTTTCAAAGCTTGAAGCAAGTGTGGTTTGAAAGTTCGTGAATTCTCCGAATTGCCAAAAGTAGGTTCAAAAGTTTCAAAAAGTGCTGAAATACTGAAAATGATTGCCAAAAGCTTAATTTTGGCGTTTCGGGAAGTTCTAAAACTTTCTAACTTTCAGAAAAGTTAAAAGTTTTCAAATGACCTAATTTTGAGTTATTTAAGTGGGTTCACGAGCTCATTTGTGTCACTTTGCATTTTCAAACGAAAACATTGCTATAGCCCGTTGTTTCAAATGCCCTCCTACACACTTCTAGATTTTCGACCCTACAAAGAAAGTTAACCATGTTTGTATTCAAATTAAGGTCCTAACATGTAATGTCCCCATTTTCGGGTTCTCTTGCAGCACAGTTGGAGCTGACTTTCTGAGTTTGTGACAGCTTGATCAGAGGAGTATTTCAATGTCATCAGTGTGCTCAGGTGATCTAGTGGAGTTGTATGACACTTTCTGGAGGGATTTTGGACAACTTGTCCGTACTTACTATTTATAGTAAGTTCTTGCACGACAACAATCTTTCTGGTTTTTTTTGGGTTTGTTCTCTCTGGTCCTCAGAGAACACTACTATTTATAGTAAGTGTAAGTCTGGATACTGTTTTGGTGACTTGGCAGTTCGACCGTCTCAAGGCCTTTCCAGGTGTTGCATTGAGCTTAGTAATGTCGGGAGGTTCGCGATGATGTCTTTCCAAGCGTTTTCGGACCTTTTGAGCCATTTTTACTATTTTTAGCAGGGTCCCGGATTTGATGCGACTCGATGCGACGGACTTGGATTTCACTCGATCTTCATTGGCCTTCTTGTCGGTGCTTCGAAATCCATGTTCAGAGTCCGTTTGAGCTATTATTTTAATGGCGCGATATTTTCGTAAGTTAAATTAAATATTTAACTTAGTAGAATAATTATAAAGTGACTTTATAAAAAGGGATGGAAATATTGTTAAAAGAAATAAAAGTCACTTAGCCATTTTATGTTGAGCGCCCACTTTATGGAGTCATAAGGGATTAATATTAAAACATTAAAATATTTGATTTAATTCCCATTTGAGCGTAGGGTTTTGGAAGGAAGATTAAAAGTGATGTTTGCATGCTCATTTGATATGCTTGGAATTTTTTTTTCTTCTACAGGTTGGAGACTGAACTTGGTTCTTGGCTTTTTGAGGACGAAAACCCTTAAGAGGAACAATATTTGCAGGTGTGAAAGATCTTCCAAGAATACTTGGCTGATAGCCTCACACAGGGGTTATGTTGGAGCTTCATTTGTGAGAATTTCAGAGAGTTTTGGTAAGGGTTTTTGAAGAAGATATTTTGATATTTGCAGGGTAGGGTTTGTGGTATTCACAAAAAATTTCTCAGAGTTTTTTTGTGGACTTGTGGAAGGGTTCATACCCTATGTTTTTGGTAAATGGAGTGCTAACACAAGTATTAAAGGCTGGTCTATGCTAAGCTCAGCCTTTTCCATAAGCAGCCGCAGCCAAAGAAAACCCAAGTTATTTATTATACAGCCGTAGCTTGGAATGAGTTGCAGCTCTTGGAGGATACGTGAGTTGCTTAATGAAGTTTAATCCTTTGGAAGATTAATATATGAAGATCTCATTTGGAGGGTGTGTGGGGCCCTCAAACTATATTAAATTCCTCTTCAAGTCTGCCATACAAGTGAATAGTGCATATGTTTGAAGACTTTGGGGAAGTTTGCATAAACTAGAGGAAATCGTGAGCATAAGGGATGAGGCGCTGCCTCTATTTAATAGTTTCTGCCTTCCAAAAGCTGATCACCCAGCCTAGGATATTCAAGGAATCAAAATTTTAATACTTGCTGACTATTCAAGGGTGATTAAGGAATTGTATTGCTGGTTCTGTGTTTTGGGAAGCTACAGCAGCATGTAGAGGTCTCCTATCAGCCTTGCCCAGATTGAATATCATCCATTTGCAATGTATTTTGGCATATTGAAGGAAGTCTGCCATATATTTAGCTGCTCACACATTGCCCAGCATACAGTTGTAATAAGTTGATGTGGAATTTGAGGTTAGAACTGAAATCTATACACCTCTGTATTTCTGATTTTACAACAGCAACATATATCTTTGTTTTTGCAAGCAATTCTAGCTTATAGTGTAATGCAAACTGTTTGACATAATGCCTATGTGAAGCATTTGAACTTGGGTATGATTTTCATGATGAATGTATGATTAAGGAAGTTAGTAACAGCTGTTCCAAGTGACACAAATTGGAAAACTCTCATATTTCTTTTAATGCAAAGTGTTTGACGAAATGCCTGCTCACTAGAGGTCAGAATTATTTGTGGGTTTCGGAAAAAATTGGTTTCAAAATAGGGTGAGACAGTACATAACACAATCTCTGTCATCTTTCCTAGCTTGCATTTGCAATTTAGCGGTGGAATTTCCGCTGTTCCAATTTACATTTTCATGAAATGTGTGCATCCTAGCCATCCCCTTCTCCAAGATAAAATTTTACCTCTAGCTGCAGACCAAAATTTACTTGAAGCTCGAGCTCGCTAAACTTGGTTATTGTCAAAACTGCACAAGATAAAATACAAGTACTAAGGCTTTGATCACACCTCTATTATGCAAAACTTAATAGTAGAAGTAAAAGATAGTGATCTAGGGCACATTGATTTGGACAATATTTGGGAAAGAATGAGGGCAAATCCTAGGAGCTCAATGGCTGAAGCAACTTTTGTTAACGGTTTAGCTCATGCAGGAGGATTTCTAGTTGCTATTGAATGCCTTGACTTAGTCTTGGCATGTGGAAGATTATCATCCAAAATCTCGTGAGGTAAGAGCTACCGACGGCAGAGTTAGAGCAAGGTTAGATGGCCCCTTTCTTGGCATTACTTTGAGACTACCAGTAAGAAATGAATATGCAAAAATGGATGTTCAGAAAGGGTGGGATTATTTCCAAGATAATAAGGATACCTGTCTTAACAATATTGCTAAACATTGGCTGAAGAATCCAAAGAAAGGCAAATCTCAGATTCCGAAGAATCTACAAAGACCTCATTTTCAAGAAGACATTTCAGACATAATCATCCTGTTGCATAGGGTAGTGGGAAGTAAAGACATCGACACATTTGAACATTGGATGTGTAGGTTTATCATCACAATTGGGTATGCTTCCCAATTTGTTGAGTGCGCATAAATGATAAGTGGTCATATCCATGATCAGCTAGTGAACTTTCAGACCAATCAATTTTCCTATATGTCTTCTTATTTATTTTATGCTATAGCCAGTATGAATATGTGGCTTGGCTTGCAGACTGTTGGATATTTGATAATTCAACACAGATTTATGAATTCTACCCACAACTTCAGATGGAGGTTGGAAATAAAGATTATAGGAGAGTAAATGATGCCTTCAATATGTTAAATGTAAGAATACTAGAAGGGGAATTGGAACTGAGAATCTCTCCTGAAGCAACCCAATTGGTTGTCTAGTATGGTAGTTTCTTCATTCAATATAACATATTCACATACTTGAGAATAGGTGGATTGGAAAGCACTCCTTATAAATTGCTTCGATATGCAAGTGATTGTCATTTTTCTGAAAGTTTGCAGGCAAATGGGAGAAGTAAGAAATGTAGTGAGAAGAAGAAGGCAGGGTATCCTTTGCTTGTAAACCTAGGCTACTACGCTTGCAAGTCTGCCGCTGATGCACAAAATGTGGATAAGTTCTATCAAAAGTTAATTTTCATCCTTTCACAACAAGATTGTCTTATATCAGTAAAAACTATATTAAAGACAATTTGTATGTCGAGATAACATACCATCATGATTCTCACTTGGAGGATTATTGGGAAGATTGTACAGACGATTACGAAGTTAGAAGAAGAGATTGGATGAGACTAACAATTGACTAGATGAAAGCCTTCAAGTTAGGATGGGACATTCTTGACATGGTGGATGATGGCATTGAGTTAGTTGATGAAGCTTATCCTTCTATTCAATCATAGCCATTGTTCGTAATTAATTGGGTTGATAAGGAAATTATTGACATAAGGGAAAGATCCTTATTTGTACTAAGGAAAAGCAAAAAATGGCTAAGGGCTAAAATTGCAGAGCATATAGCTACTAGGCCACCATCAAAGAATAATATTCCTAGAAAGCAAAAGCAGGCTGCAACATCCTCTACATTCCAAACTCCCATCATTGCATACTTTAGTAGGTAAAGATCCACTCCAAAAAAAGATGATGATGATGAGGATCCATATAAAGATGTTAATTTGAAAAGTCAATGTGAAGTTGAAGATCAAACACCAAGAAAGAAACTGGACATAAGAAGAGCCCCTTCGACACAAAAAGACAATGATGATGTACAAAATCCTATTGGAGAGTAGCAATAGGTAAATCCAGTTCAATCTCCTCTTTCTCCCCCTCATGTGCCAACTCCTCCATCTTCTCCTCCACCTTCTCTTGCTCCATTGCAAACAACAGACAACATTGTAATTGATTCCACCTCGAAAATTACTCTTCCCCCTTTGATACTTAAGCCTCAAACAGTGTCATCACCTTCCCCATGGTTAAAAGAAGTAGTGGCAAAGAAGAGAAGATACTCTCAATTGGTGGACCCTAGTTTTGATGCAATGGCAAAATTGTTACAAGCTACTCATCAATCAGAGAAAATTCAAATGATTTCCAGAATGATGACAAACCCCTCTACAAGTAACCATTATGTGGAAATTGTAGAACCCACAACAGACAAGATTGAAGATGAGACAACTGAGGTGGACTACAACATCACCAGAGTGGACCTTGGCTTGTCTACACATGAAGGTTATATTCATAATGCTAAAATGTCTGTTGGGATGTTAATTGAAAGAGTTGAAAGGAGAAGAAGACAAGAGAACAACTCGAGGAGCAAGTGGAAACTCTGACCACTTATATCAAATCTATCATTGTGTCATGTCCCCTCCCCCCCTCGCATAACTAATCATATTTTTATTTTAAAAAGTGTTTTTTAACACTAATAATAATAATAATAATATTTTGAATTTCGGCACTACTTTTGGGCCCTTGGGTCCAATTTCAAAGCAGGTATAAAGAAGCATTCCAATTTCTTTTTGGAGGTATCTGATTTGGTCATTCAAAATTGTGATTTTGATTTCATCAAGCTTACAAGGACGCAAACCCTTGTTAGCAAAATTCAGAGGTGAAGACGAAAACCTTCCCCTCTCATTGAGCAATATCATCCATGTATTGCAGAGGCGTTAACGGGGCAATCTTGTGTTTCAGGTTGCTAGTGGCGAGTTGGAAATCAGGTGATCCTAGTAGCAAGCCAGAGGAAACCATTTGTTCACAAATCTGATCGCTAGGATCTTTAATGTTTGGAGTGTGAACTTTGGGAAACCAAAGTCTCACACCACGTCATAGTTATCCCTCAAACAAGCGGCGAATCTGAGTGTTGGAATTACAAGATGCACTAGCAAATAGGTGCATTGAATTCGTAAGGGACTCCAGTGAAGATATAAGTGGCGCCAACTGGACATTATAGGTCGACCATCTAGGAATTGTTGTCACTAAACAACAATCAAGGACCTGCGGATCGTTGCATAGTTGGATGGATCCATAATTCCTCCCATACTTGCAAAAGGAGTGCCCAAATCAGCATAGAGGAACTCCAGCGCCATTGGAATCCTTGTCCAGGGGTGCAAGTAATTTCTAAACTGAGGTTACATGTCAACGCAAGGGTCTATAATGTGAAAATTATACTCATTTGTACTTTCAGACCCATTTCAGCTTGCACTATTGTATTTGAATTTATCAAACTGTGAATTGTTTGGATCAAATTATAATTTATTTGTTTATTGGATTTGGTGTGTGGTTATTTCCTTTGTCAATTCAATATGATCTGAAACAAATCATTGTGATGTGCAACTAGTTAATTAAATTCTACAAGGCTAAATCTATAAGGGATATTTCAGTGCTATCAGAGCTGAGGTCTCGAGGTCGAGCCTTGTGGAGCATGGTGGGCTTAACCCCAGTGGACATTCCTTTGTTGTGCTGGCCGGACGTTCCTTCGGATCCAAATGGTGGGGCACCCCATGTGTCCATCTCACCTCTAGGCTTTTTGGTGGGATGAAAACCTCACCCTTAACCCTTGTGGTGCTCGTCCTTACCACCAGGCCGATCTTTTGGTGTAGTGGCACATCACATTGGTATCAGAGCCACTTTTTTTGCCAACCTGTGAGATTGTGTGATGCAGATTCATGCAAAGGAGTGATAGGGAAATCAAGTATCAACGAAGGGAAAAGAAGAAAGAAGAGACCGTGGGTGACAAAAATGAAGAAGGAAATATTCAAGAGATCGTCAATTGGGAAAACAGAGAAATGGTAGAGAATTTCAATCCTCTATGAGAGAATCTATGGCAGAAATAACTCGGATCTTAAGGGGAATGAATCAACAATGCAGTTAGAATTTTCCAGAAGGAAGCAACTCAGCTAATGACAGGGTTTCAATTAACCCACCCACGAAGACATTTAGAGCCAAATTTTTACAAAGGGAAGAGGCAGACTCCTTTGAGGAAGAACAATAATTACCACCGCGACAAGAGGACGAAATGGCAAGGTATCATGCTGAATATAATGCCCTAAACCCAACCATCTATCGTGACATGTCTTTCATTGAGTATTATGAGATGAAAACAAGAAATGGGCATAGGAGAAGGTATGAGGAGCAGCCTTATAGAGACATGATACAACAATGTTTGGGAAAGATCACTATACCCACATGATGGATCAGACAATTGTTCAGCTAGGGCATGGTTGCCAAAATTGGACATATTTTTCATCGAATCCCATGTTTGAAGAAGAAGCCATGAAGTTTGCTACCTTACATTTGGAGGGTGTAGCTCATGAATGGTGGTACCATGGCATGGTGACACAAGGGCATAGTTCCATTACCACTTTGGAGGAGTTTAGTCAGAGATTGATAGAGAGGTTCGACAAGAAGGATCCAAAGACTTATTTCAGAGAGTTAGCACAATTGAGACAGGAGGGATCAGTTGAGCGCTATGTAGCAGAGTTTCAGAGGCTTTCAGTGATGGTTCTAGATGTGACAGAGAGGAGACTCATAGTGCTTTTTGTGGAAGGTTTGAGCGATTCACTCAAGGGGTTAGTGAGGGTATTTGACCCAGGATCTTTACATGATGCCATTAGGAGAGCTTTGAACTTGGACGATTCAGTGGCTAAAAGTAAGTTCAACCCCAAGCCATCTCTAATAGGATAGCAAAAGAAACCCTTCCAAAGGAATTTCCCTCCATCCAATGTGTTACCTTCGAGGCCCAATAGGAATGAAGAGTCTTAAGAATGAACTCCGAAGGAAGAAACTACGTTTTTCATGTAGAGAGTCGTGGGTGCTTGGGCATAGGTGTTTGGGCAAGGGACATGTGCATTTCGTAGAGGTAGTTTTAGATGATGATTCAAAGACAGAAGAACCTGAGGCTGAGGTTGTAGTGGATGCAGAGGAACATGAGGAAGGAGGTTCTTCTGGAGGCACACTTGCCACTCTTTCAGGAGCACCTAGGTATCATCCTTTTAGAGTTCGTGGAGTATTGTAGGGTCACAAGGTGACATTTTTGATAGACAGTGGGGCCACCCATAATTTCATTGATGAGGGATTGGTGACTAGGATGGGATTGAAGACATATGATTTTGAAAGATTCAATGTGATTGTGGCAGATGAATTTACTATTCCTTGCACTAGGAGAATCTAGCAACTTGGCATCACTTTGGGCAGGCATAGAGTGTGTGATAACTTTTATGTGGTTGGCATAGGTTAGACAGATGTACAATGGTTACATTCACTTGGCGAGTTTACCCAGAACTATCAGACTATGGAGCCGAAATTCAAATCAAAGGGTAAGGAGGTGGTTCTTCAGGGTTTGTCTAATTGAGCTCCTAGGGTTGTTTCAGCCAAGAGGATGGAGAGAGCTTTTCGCAGAGGACTAGTAGATTGGGCAGCACAGTGTTTGATCACAAATGAATTTTCACCCACGGATGAAAAGATTGCTCATATGGATATTCAGTTCATTATGGACAAGCATAGCATGGTCTTCAGTGACATTCCTCCAGGATTACCTCCAGATAGAGGGTTTCAGCATGTCATAGAGTTGGAGGAGAGATCTGTTGTGACCTAATCACACATCGTCCCATTGCAAATGGGGACCCCCAATTTTCGCTTTCGTTTTGCCAGTAGTTTAGAGAGTCTTCGTCTAGAGTCTTGTTCAATCTCCATTCAAATGAGAAGTTAGGGAAGTTATCCATCAAACAAGGTACAATTGAGAACACTGAGATCAATCTTGGAGAATAGAAGTGATAAATTGTGTCAAAATGGAAAAGAGAGGAATGAAAGATGAAAACTTGAAAAATGGCTAAGTATGATTTTACCGCAATTTCCATGCCATAGTGGAAATTGCACCAAAATAGCGCAATTTCTAGGCATTACTGGAAATCGTGCCACCTTCCTGGAAGCCCCTTTTGATCATGAAAATTTCACAATTTTGCAGAATGGATTGATTGATAGTTTGAAATTTAGGTCTTTCATGTTCAATTGCGATTCCAATTTCATGTGAGAAGACTTAGAAAAATCATCTTGCAAAATTTGAAATTTCTCCAAAACCTTAGCAAAAACACGAAGAAATCATGAAGATCTTTGAAGAAATTTTGTAAAAATCATAGAGAAAACACCCTCATGAAATGGAGAATAGCGCAAATTTGGATCACAAGTGGAAAAAGCGCAATTTCCACTAGTAGGTGGAAATTGCGCCACTTTTGGACTTCATGAAAATTCAAGGAAAATCAAATTTTTTAAAGTATCCTTTGAAAACCATTCGGAAAAACCTCAAAATCTTGCAAAGAAATCATGAAAAAATCAATGCAAAAAATGAACAACGTCAAGCAAAAATTGCAATTTCCAGTAGTATGTGGAAATTGTGCCAAAATAGCGCAATTTCAAGGGATATTAGGAAGTTGTGCCAAAAGAAGATTTAAAAAAAAATCAAAATTCAAATCAAATCCTTGAAATTCATGAAAAATCCATTGAAAACTATTTGAAATCACTAAAAATCTACGCCAAAGGAGTAGTAGAAGTTTGAAAGGTAAAAAAACATGCTAAGGAAAAGTCGCAATTTCCATGCTAGGATGGAAATTGCGACCAAAAAGCGCAAATTCCAGGTGTAACTTGAAATTGCACCACCCTCATACCTGCCTTGTTTAATAAAAAACATCTGCCAATGAAGTGGAAATGTTATGAAATTTCAACAATAGTTTTCAATTTTTCTACATGCATTAAGGTAAAAGAATTTTCATCTTGCAGGTGTGAGAATTCGGAAGGCGAGCTATGCATCCAAAGAAGAGGAGCATTCAGAGGATCAAGACATCATCAAGCTCATCACCTTGCATCTAGAGGAGAACTTCATCGCCGGAGTGAGAGATGTCATCATCCATCTTGCAAGCTCCATCATCCGAGCATCCAAAAGATCATTTCCATGTTCACGTTCAAGAGTCTTCCATTTCATGTACCAGAGGAAAATCAAGAGCAAACATCATAAGGTCTACTCCAGAGATTCACGCCCAAGTCATTTCCTCTACTTCAACATCCAGAGCAAGAATCCTACACAAGCATCACAAGAAAGAAAGACGAATGAGCAAGATTATCAAGAAAAATCCAAAATTACACTAAGGAACGAAAAGACGACAACAAGAAGTGGAGAACAAGGACAAGTTCCCAAGTTCCACATTGAAAGCTCTAGAAGTGAAAATCCAGTTTCAAGACTTTGCCAAGAAAGGAAGATACAATTTGGGAAAATGCATCAAGAAATTGGAAAAATATTGAAAATCAAGCAAATTTGCTCAAGAAATGCTGAGTTGGCGTCTATACATCATCAACCAATCATTTCTTGCCTCGTCATCATGTCCATGTTCAACGTTTATGCAACAAAGTCCAAGAGAAAGAGGGCGCCCTATCTAGAAGATTCCCAGAGATTCCAACATGCCATGCTTATCACCTTGGGAAATGTGCCTTCATTGCTTTTGGGTTTTTATGTACACGGATTGTGTCGACTTTTTCTTTTTACTAAAAATAGTTGGTTGTAACTAATTGCTAATGTGGCAAAATCTCGGCCATCAGTTGCTCAAATCAATTTTGGCCCTTCATTGTATTTTGAGGACTATAAAAAGGCCTCCCTTCTCTTTCATTTGTAAGGTTGAGACTTTGGAGAATTGTTGCAAGGGCTCTTTTGAGATAATACAAGACTCATTGGTTCGGTGATAGTCTTATTTCAAGTGTTGCATGGTTTCCAATTCCTCAAGCGTAGAATAAGTTTTATTTTCAAGCATTGTGTTAGTTGATGGAAGTTATTATTGTTGTTACATGGTGAAATCTCTAAGTTCATACCATTTGTGATTTGTGGCTTGCAAGTTGCAGTGCATGGTTAGACTGATCTCAAATGAGCTTAACTTTGATTACTCGTGTTTGTTGATCTTTTCATGTACGCAAGTAATTTGAACATCATACATTACCTTAGAAGATTGCATCGACTTTGTGTAGTTGTTTGTTTTGGCGAAGCAAAGTTGGTTGATTTCACTTTGTCAACAATAATGTCTTGCATATAGGATTAGAATAGTTTCCCCTTAACCCTTATCCTTTTGCATTTTATTTGAATACGTTAAAGTCATAAGTCAGCAATCAAGTGTGGAATTGGGAACTCTTTGAAGCCAATATTGTGAGGAAATCTGAAATTGCATTATTCTTTGTCCATTTCGAACAATTGTGTAAGTCCCTTTGTGTTCACAACAAATCACATCATATCTATACTGAGTATATATCCAACGTATTGTCAAGACCTGACATCTGGAACCTTGGAGTCATCTCACTGGATCACATAGTTTAGCCCTTTGAGTGTCGTTTTTCAAGAGAGGATAGAATACTTAGTATTTTATTTTGCATGTTGCCTTGTGCATAAAAAACACATCAACAAGATCCAAACCAGTCATCACTACACCTTATCGTCAACCGAGGAGGTACAAGGAAGAGATAGAGAAGGCAATTAAGGAGTTGTTGGGTATGGGACACATGACCGAGCTCAACCCCTTTTGCTTCGTCTGTGGTGTTGGTTAAGAAGAAGGATGGTACAATGAGGATATGCATTGACTATAGGGCACTCAACAAGAAGACAATCAAGAACCACTATCCAATTCCCAAGATCGATGAGTTGATAGATGAGCTTCATGGCGCAATGTATTTCTCCAAGATTGATTTGCGATCTAGGTACCATCAGATAAGGATGGGAGAGGAGGATGTGCATAAAACAACTTGCAGGTGTCATTATAGGCATTACGAGTTTCTAGTCATGCCATTTGGGTTGACTAATGCACCCGCCACATTTCAGTCTTGCATGAACCAGGTATTTGTTAAGCAGTTGAGGAGATTTGTATTGGTCTTCTTTGTTGACATATTGATCTATAGCAAGACTTGGGAGGATCATTTGAGGCATATAGATGAGATACTGGGTATTTTGGAGCAATAATCACTTTTCGCCAAGGCATCCAAATGTGAGTTCGGGATGACTGAAATTTTAATATTTGGGGCATAAGATTAGCACTCAAGGAGTTAGTGTGGATGAGGAGAAGATTAAGACAATAGCGGATTGGCCTCGACCCAAAACTATCACATTTAAGAGGGTTTGTGGGATTTTGTAGTTATTATAGGAGATTTGTCCAAGGCTTCTCACAGTTGGCTGCCCCATTGACCAATTTTATGAAGAAGGGAGCTTTCTCTTCGAGTGATTCAACACAAGAGGCTTTTGACAAGCTCAAGGAGGTAATGAGTTCATGTCCTGTTTTGGCTATCCCAGATTTTTCACTTCCTTTTGTTTTGGAATGTGATGTGCTAGGAGAGGCTATAGGAGTAATGTTAATGTATAACAAACATCCCATATCCTTCGAAAGTCGGAAGCTCAAGGAGTTGAAGAGGAGTTTTTGTATTTACGACAAGGAGATGTTGGCCATCATGCATGTTTTAAGCAAATTCAAGCAGTATTTGGTTGGTGGGAGGTTTGTGGTGAAGATGGATCAAAATAGTTTGAAGTTCTTCCTCAACCAAAAAGATTTGAATGACAGGCAACAGAAGTGGGTAAGTTACATGCTTATGATTTTGATGTTGAGTATGTTAAGCAGAAGAATAATGTGGTGGTTGATGCATTATATAGGAAACCTTATTTATGTTCCATGACTGACATATCTACTGATTGGAGGGTTTCTATCATAGTTGAGTATGCCAAGTATACATTTGCTATTGACATTCTGGATGGCAAGTTACAAGATGACAGGTACAAGGTGGTTGATGAGCTCATCCTCTATAAGGATAGGGTGTACCTAGTCCCAGGATTGAAGATGAAAGAGAAGATTTTGAGAGCATGTGATGACATACCTTTGGCTGGTCATTAGGGGTACTACAAGACATACATGCAGGTGAGGGAGCGATTTTCATGGAAAGGCCTCAAGGGGGACGTTTTGAAGTAATCATAGGATTTCTTTCAACGTTTTTTTTTGAGAAAAATGAGTCGTGCAAGGGTAGAATTTCATGTGATTTTCTTACAAAATTGCGCCTATTTTTTGACCTCTGTGTGGAGGTTGGAAGGAAAGGATTTTTTTAGGCGGATTTCTCTTCTAATCGCACCTCTTCCATTCATTTTTCTGAGTCATTTTTACAGGCCACGCTTCGAAAAGGCGTTTTTTTGGTGATTTGTTTAAAAAATCCTATTTCTTTTCTATGTTTCCTTGAATTTGTGGCCATAGAAGAAGTTTACTTCTAGTTTTTTGACAATTTTTTAGAAAAATCGTGGGTTTTTCAAACCAAAACGTGGGGGTTTCTATCAAAATTGTGGGTGATTTATTCATCAGTTTTGACTAAGGTTTTCAGTGATTATTTTCTACAGCTAGGGCAGCGGACAAAAGCTAGGGCATGACAATCTGTGAAAGGAAGTTTTTACAACCTAGGGTTTACCTTGTGTTTTGTTGTGACCGTTTTTTTTGTAGTCATAGGCAATTATTTTTCTTTCTCTGTACTTACGAGTTTTGGGAGGGAAGAATAAGTTAAATGCCCTTACTACCCAACATCATGTTGGAAGGCAACCATTGCTTTACTGGGAAAAATCACAACACATGGAAGTAGCGAATGCTCACGATCTTTGAGTACAGATGCCATGAAAAGATCGTCCTCGGTATCGACACCCGCCTAGTGACTGCGGGTAAAGACCAGGACAAGTTTGACGAACTTAATAGAGAAGCTGTCATGCTGATAAAGTTATCAGTGACTGATGAAATGCTTCTAGAGGTTCAAACAGGTACAACCTCTACAGAAATTTGGAAGCACTTGCGAGATCTGTGTGAGACTTCAGATAAAGGCAGGGCCTTCTTCCTGAAGAATATGCTCTTTTCGATTATGATGGATAAGAAGATGTCCTTGCAGGAACATTTACTTAAGATCAAGGACATCCGAGATTAGTTATCGGCCATAGGTTGGAAGATGGAAGAAGAGGACACGGTGGTAATGGCGTTGAAAAGCTTACCACGAGCCTATGAACATTTTATTGAGACACTCAATATCACATCTACCAGTGTTGACCTAAAGTTCGAAGAGCTGTGCAATAAGCTCTTGCAACAGCACAGATGGAAGAAATAGTTTGGCAGCAATAGTGATACACAGAGTGTGGAACATGCATTAGCAGCCAAAGACAAGGGCAAAGGCAAATGGCTACAGAAGAAAGGACAAGGGAATAATGAAGATACTTCATGGAATCTCAAAATATCACGTCATTATTGTGGTAAAATGGGTCATATGAAGAAGCACTGTAGAAAGAGGTTGGCTGCATAGAAATCCAACTAGGGAGGGTCTCTGCCAAAGTCTCATGTCGCAGAACATTCTAAGGAGTCAACATTCTATGCTTTCATGGCCAAACGACCAGTAGATCAGTCAAAGTCATCTGCCTGGTACATAGATTCCGGAGCATCTCATCATTTCACCCACAGGAAAGATTGGTTCACGGAGTACATGGCTTGCTCAAATTCAATGATCTTTGGTGGTGGTGGTGAGTACACAGTAATTGGTAGGGGGAATGTGCAAATAACCTCTAGCGGGAAAAATTTAATTTTTCTCATTGTGTACTATGTGCTAGGAATGGAGCTTAATTTACTCTCTGTGAGTTAGATTATGCGCCATTGTCCCAATTTGGATGTCATATTTAGCAAACATAAAGGCTATATAGTTGATAAGGAGACAAAGAATACCATTGCAGTTGGTATCGAAGATCATGGCTTGTAGCGGCTTGTTGATACTGGATAGGTCTAGGAGCGTGCATTGGCAGCCAAGAGTGCATCTGATATCAGTAAACTTTGGCATCAACGGTATGGGCTCCTCAACTTTACCTATCTCTCTCAGTTGGCTTGAGAGAATTTGGTCGATGGCCTTCCTGCCGTTCAATAGCAGATATAGGCTGTTTGCGGAGCTTGCCAAGCAGAGAAGTAGCATAGAACTCCTTTTGTAGACGGACAAGCTTCGGGAGCCAAGAGAGTCTTACAACTGGTTCATGTAGACATTTGTGGACCAATGAACACGTCATCTATCATTATTACTAGGTATTTTCTTCTGTTTGTAGATGATTTTAGTAGGAAAATGTGGGTGTATTTTTTGAAGCTAAAATTAGATGTGTTTAAGGAATTTCAAAAGTTCAAAGCATTAGTAGAAAAAGAGTCTAGTTGTGAAATAATCACTCTTAGATCTGATAATGGAGGTGAATTCTGTTCAAAAGAATTCAATTTGTGCTAAACACGGTATAAAACGGCTATATACAACACCCTCTACTCCACAACAGAATGGAGTAGTTGTGCGGAGAAACCATACTATTACAAAGATGGCCCGATGTATGATGGAGAACAGGAGTGTTCCCAAGAAGTTTTGGGCTGAAGTAGTGTATACTGCAGTTTATCTACTCAACAGGTCTACAACATAAACAGTGAGAGAGAAGACCCCAGAGGAAGCTTTGTCTGGGAGGAAACCAAAAGTTAGTCATCTTAGGGTTTTTGGTTCCTTTGCATATACTTGGATTCTAGATGCAAAGAGAACCAAGTTAGACCCTAAGAGTAAAAAGTTAATGCTTATAGGGTACAGTGAAAATCATAAGGCCTACAGGATGATTGATGTTGACACTAACTGTTTGACTTTCAGCAGAGATGTTGTGATTGATGAGGAAATTGGGCCCTTCCAACTTTCCTCAGCAATCAAAATATTTGAAGACCAGCCTATTAAGGCTAAGGATTCATGTGTTCAGCTTCACGAAGCTCCACTTGAAGGGGGGGAGGATTCTGAGCATGAGGAGTCTCCTATGCAGGTAACTATACTTGAATTCATTGATGATAGCCTGTATCAACATCCAGATGACATAGAAATAGGCAGCCCAAGTCATGGTGACAACAGTGATTTGGATGGAGAGGTTCCTAAGAAGAGACCAAAGTGGTGAGAAAGCACCATTGGTGATGTTCGAGTAAGTGAAATGATTAAGGGTAGATCATCAAGAGGCAAGAGCAAGTAGAACACAGTTAACTTTGCTCTAATGACTAACATTTAGGGAGTTTATGAGCCACACGTGTTTCAGGATGCAAAAGGAAAACCTGAATGGGAAAAGGCCATGGCCATCGAACATGAAAGTTTTATGAAAAATAAGACTTGGGGTCTTTCAGATCTTCCACCTGTTGCAAATGTTGTCATTGATGTCAAGAAGGAATTCGTTGTCCAAGATTGTTGTCATTGATGTCAAAGGCATATAAGAGATTGTTGGCAAAGTTTATTATCATTAATGTTAAAGGAGTACTTTCGTGATGATGATTTTATTGAAGACAAGGAAGAATAAAAGACATTTATTACATAACTCAAAAGGTAGAGATGGTCGACCAAGAAAGAAATTAAATTTAAGTCTTTATGCTGGCCGACCCAATTATATATGTATGCTGGCCGACCCTCCTCTATATTGGTGCCACTTTGGGATTCAAGAAAGAATTTAAATATATTAATTTTGTATGAGGCCGACCCTCATTATGGTATCGCTGCATTAGAGAAACTAAAATAAATAAGATTAAAGTTAAGGCCGACCTCCCTCTATGAAGAGGTGCGATAGGGTATAAAAGAATAATGAAGTTGGAGTCATTTGAACAAGCAACATTGATGAAGGGGGTAAATCACAAAACACACCACAACAGAAATTGCACACAGAAAATATAACTTTCTTTATTGATTTGGACAACTTATTACATTATAGAAGCTCAAATACAATTAGAGGAATCAACCCTCCACATGCTGCAACACATTAGAGCTTCCTATCACAAGACTTTGGAATCATCTGCCTTCTGTAACCCCAAATCAGCTAGGGTTTTTGTTTTCCCGCCTATTCTTGACTCTACACTTTCCCCCTTAACTCTACTACTCCCAAGGTTCCCAAAAATGGTTATTAATAGCCTTTTTGGCGGCCAACAACCCAATTTCGAAATTTGCATCTCCCTCCAAAAATAGGTCAACTTCCGGGAGCCACAACTTTTGATCTGGGTGTTCGATTGACGAACCGTTTTATGCGTCGGAAAGCTCGCGGAGTGCTCTACGCACTAAGAACTAGCTTTGCCGGTTGCGGCCATTTTCGGGCCCGTACGAGGCCATTTAGTGCCTCAAACATGAGTTTGAATAATTTTCAGGGGTTTTTCGGGAAACATAAACTTTAATATCTTTCAACTCGCAAATGATCTTTGCGTGATTCCTTCGCCAAAGGTCTTATTTTTTAGTTATGAAGCTTTCTGTAAGTTTTCACTTCAATCCGCGCCCAAATGCAAACTTTCTAAAAATAATAGGTTGCTATTTTTAGCAGTTTGGAAAAACTGAAAGTTCTACATCATTATTCAAGCGATTATGGAACCAGAACCACAAATTTTGAAAAGAAATGGAAAGAACATCAACAATTTTGAAACATATCATTTTTTTTGTGATGCAAGATTGCCTTTACAGCACTGGATGCTCCTGCACCAAACACAAATGAAATATCATTTTATTTAGAGCAGATCTAGGGCAGTTCAAGAGTAGAATATTATGAAGTGTGTTTCAGATTTGTATTGAAGAATATATGCAGCCTTATATGAAGAATATGTGCAGATATTTACGAAGAATATGTGCAGATATTTATGAATAATATATGCAGATTTCGGAAAGGAGTAAAGGCCGATTTGAGTATGTGTGAAGTGATTTCCTCTGAAGAGCAGCAATGAACATTTAAGGAGCAGTGGTAGAATGCAAGCAAGACAATGGAATATCATTTGGTTTAAGACATCGATTAAATGCAGAGCAATGATTATAATGGAGCAGAGATCATGAATGAGCGATGTTACATTTCATAAGGCAGTTATATTTGGTTTAAGGCAACGATTATGAAGGAGGCGGCATGTCTATAGTGACGAGTGGTGTCTCTCAAAAGGAAATCGCATTCCTTCAAGAGGAATATGAAGGTATAAAAGAAGTTTGTGATTGATGGTGAAGTGTGTGGAGAAAAAGATATCAAATATACACCAGCAGATCTGCATATGGAAATATAATTGAAGATCATTAAAGGCAGATTTCTAAGCATAACAACAGATTTATGGCAGATTTGTGAAAAAGAGTGCATGCACATTTGAGAAGGAAAGTGTATAAAAGCAGATTTATGAAGGCTTTGTCATCTATTGAAGAAGAACTATTTTGAGAAGGAGAATACTTACTCATTTGGAAGTTGGTGCTTGCCAAAAGAAGAGATTGGTGTCTCTTGCTGAGTTGGTGCTCAGTTGTGGTGATTGGTGTCTCCAGTGGGTTAGTGCCTACAAATCATATAAGAGGGGATTGGTGTCTCCTGTAGGTTGGTGCCTACAAAGTTTGTAAGAGAATATTATATAAGAAATATTTTACCGTGGTTTTCTCCCGAAAGGGTTTCCACGTAAATCTTGTGTTCTTGTGTTGTATAATTGTTAGATCTTGTGTGATTGATATTGTTATGGTTGTTAAGTGTTGAAAAAGTAAAAGATTTTCTTATACCGATTCACTCCCCCCTCTCAGTATAAGCATGTGCTCATCACCACCAGGGAAGAAACACATTGGCTGCAAATGGGTGTACAAAGTCAAGTACAAAGCAAATGGTACTCTTGACCTGTACAAAGCTCGATTGGTCGCAAAAGGGTTCTCACAAAGAGAAGGCATTGACTATGAGGAGACCTTTGCTCCTACAGCAAAGATGAGCACCATCTGTTTAGTTCTAGCCATGGCAACTCAGTTTGGCTAGAAAATCCATCAAATGGACGTAAAAAGTGCCTTCCTCAATGGTGACTTGGAGGAAAAAGTGTACATGTCTCAGCCTTAGGGTTTTCAGGTTGGAGGAAAAGAGCATCTTGTATGCAGACTAAAGAAAGCCCTATATGGCCTGAAGTAGGCACCCAGGGCATGGTACATCAAAATTGATAGGTATTTGGTTGAACAAGGATTCTAGCGGAGTCCTTCGGATCCAAATCTGTACGTCAAAAGCGTAGACAATGAGATCATTCTACTAGTCATTTATGTAGATGATATCATTATTACAGGTAGTGAGGCACATTTGATTGAACAAATCAAAAGTAATTTAAACAAAGCTTTTGACATGATTGATCTAGGCCTCCTACAATACTGCCAAAGTGTAGAAGTTTGGCAAACAGGTGGTGGTATTTTTGTTTCTCAATCCAAATGTGCCAGGAGTTTGCACGACAAGTTCAGAATGATAGATTGCAAAATCTCATCCACACCTATGCATAAAGGGTTGAAGCTTTCAGCCAAAACATATTCAAAGGTAGTAAATGAGTCAACATACATGCAACTAGTGGGCAACCATATACACCTTACAACCACTTTTTGAGGGGTGTTCTGACACACTCATCAACATGCAGTTAGAACACAAGATGCACCACCTCTCCTGAAAGGAAACCAACCTCAAGAGGTTGATAACCCCATGGTCCCTTTGTGTCAAGTCTTGACAATGTTGGGTAGTTCAATGGCCTATGTAGTTGTACCTGTATAAGGGGCTGCTGGTAATCAAGTACACATATGGTTAATTGCACAAGGAGATCAGCAAATAAGATAAACAATGCATAAATAGGCTGTTCCAATCACCTATTGCTAAAAAATGAACATCTACAACGCTGTACCAGCAATAGGACAACTTATAAACATGATAAATCTGATTTATAACAAGAAGTTATGAATGATAAGATCCTAATTCTTAAACTAAATATAGTGTATTTCTATGTTAATGGTCACTCTTGTAAGATAATGTTTATCTTCTCTGCTTTTTGCTTTTTGCTTTTTTTAGCCTTGTAATCTCTTTATATACAACTTCGTTGTATCTTGTATTAGATAGATTATTCAATAATATGTTTTCATATATTCTGATAACATGGTATCAGAGCCCACGCAAGCGATTTTTGAATTTTTTTGGGCACCCTGATTAAATCCGTACGGTGCACAGACGACGTCATTCCCGATCTCCTGGGTCGGCATTTTTTCCCTGGTGGTCCGTTTTTTGATCTGGAGGTTGAGTTTCTACCTGGGCAAATTTTTGACGGGTCTCCTTTAGCACGTTGAGGTTGTGTCTGGTGCCCTAGTTGCGATTCCTGCATCGCTGTTCTTGAAACCTCTTCTGATAGTGTTTTTTTAATAATGTATTTTCTTCTTTGGTCACGTCCTTCTGTATTAAGGGTTTCGGTGCCTTTGATTTGGAAGTCGCATATGGTATTCGCGATTTTGAAGAGTCGCAGTTCCTTTTTTGTGTTTTGGACTTGTGTTTTTTTTGGAAGCGGCAGATATGACTTCAACTTCATTCGCGGATTTTACTTTGCCCTAGTATTTGTCATTCGTCGCCTTTGAAGCATCTTGAGATCGCATTTGTTGGGTCGCGATTGTCTACGGCCTTTTTTTTCGTTTGTGTTTCTCCTGATCACATTTGTTTTCGGCGTCCTGTTGCTTGTGTTTTTGTTGCAGGTAGTTCATAGGCGTGATCCTCATATCTTGTTTGTGGTTTGAAGATTTTGGCGTATCTAAACACCGCTTTTTGGTCTATGGTTGTCGGATCTTTGGATTTGATCGGCGGTTCTCAGTCATTCATTGCAGTTCTGGCTCCATTGAAGGATTCGACGATTTTTGTGTATAGTCGCAACTTTCATTGACGGCTTTGATCGTTGAGACCACCGTTGGAGATTAGCGGTGAATCTGTGGTTTTCTAAATTTTCAAGCTCCAAGTCATGAGGAGATAAGCGCTTAGCGCTCAGCATTCAACCTGTCAACAACACAGTCAACCTTGGGATTTGTGCCCTTGGTCATTTTTTGTGCCCAACTTGAAGATAATGTTGTCTTTACTCCTTGAGTTCTGTGCCTTGACACCCGTGCTAGGGTTTGCCTGTGTTCTCCAAGTTTTTGGGCTTTTTCTGTTCTTGTCCATCTTCCACTATTTTGCTTTTCGTGCCTCGAAAAGCATGAAGATGGTGCCTTTTGCCAAGTAGAAGAAGTTTGCGTTTTATGCCTTTATGGCTAAATGCCCTGCAGATCATATCAAATTCTCTGCCTGGTACATTGATTCATGTGCTTCCCGACATTTCACACATCGGCGGGACTGGTTCACTGAGTACACGCCATTCAGAGACTCTGTCGTCTTTGGAGGAGGCGAAGAATATACCGTTGTCGGAAAAGGCACCGTGCAGATACAATCTGGTCAGAGAAATTTAATATTTCTCGATTTATACTTCGTACCTGGCATGGAGCTGAACCTTCTCTCTGTTAGTCAGATCATGCGACTCTCACCTCATTTGGATGTTGTCTTCAGCATGCACTTATGCAACATAGTGGATCGTGAGACATGCACCACCGTTGCTTAGGCTCTTGAGGATCATGGTCTGTATAGACTTGTGGATTCTGGTGATTCTCCAGAGCAAGCTTTGGCAGCCAGAGGCACTTCCATTAGCAAACTTTGGCATCAGCGTTATGGACACCTCAACATGCACTATCTTTCTCAGTTAGCTCGGGCGAGTCTGGTCAGTGGTCTTCCAGAAATTCAAAATCAACTTCCTGGCGTCTGCGACGCATGTCAGGCTGGCAAACAACATAGGACTCCATTTCCCGATGGTGACAAATGGAGAGCATCCAAGGTTTTGCAGTTGGTTCACGTTGATGTATGTAGACCAATGAACACTCCTTTTGTTACTGGGTGCAAATATTTTCTGCTTTTTGTTGATGATTTCAACAGAAAGATGTGGGTGTATTTCTTGACAAAGAAATCCGATGTGCTTAGTACATTTCAGCAGTTCAAGGCCTTGGTGGAAAAAGAGTTAGGTTGTGCAATCGTCTCTCTTCGGTTTGATAATGGGGGGAGTTTTGTTCCTCTAACTTCTCTCATTTTTGTGTTGCACATGGCATCAAACTTCAGCTTACTACACCTTACACACCTCAGTAGAATGGTGTTGTTGAGTGTCGCAATTGCACTATTACAGAGATGGCACGTTCTATGTTCGAACATAGAAGTGTTCCTAAGAAGTTCTGGGCTGAAGCAGTCTACACTGCTGTCTATCTTCTGAATCGGTCTCCCACCTATGCTGTCAGAAAGATGACTCATGAAGAAGCCTAGTCCGGACGTAAGCCTCGCGTCAACCATCTGAAAATTTTTGGCTCCATTGCTCATGTTTGGATTCCAGATGTCAAGCGCACTAAGCTGGACTTCAAAAGCAGAAACTCATGTTCATTGGTTATAGTGAAAATCATAAGGCTTACAGACTAACTAATGTAGACACTGATCGTTTCATATTCAGTCATGATGTAGTAGTTGATGAGACTACTGGCCCCTTTCTGCTATCTACTTCATCTATTCATACTGAGGATCAGCCTTTGGAGGCTTCAGATTTGGGTGTTCGCATTCCTCTAGCTCCACCTGATGGGAGGGTTCCTGCAGTTATGTTGGCACCTCAGCCTGTTGTTCAAGCACCCGCCCCTCCTCAGGATATTCTGGATCCTCCTAATCTTGTTCTTGCCCCTCCTGGTGATGCTGATGCACCTGTTTCAGATGTTGGTTCATCTGCTCTCCGACCTAAATGGTGAGCCAAAACAATTGGTGATCTTCATGATAATGAACTTATTGAGGGTAGATCTGCTCGGAAGAAGAGCAAGCAGCAAAATATTGCCAATTTTACCCTCATGGCCAATCTTCACAGCATCTTAGAGCCTCAAACATATTCTAAGGCTAAAGGCGTACCTGAATGGGAAAAGGCTATGGACATTGAGCACCACAGTCTTCTGAAGAACAATACTTGGGTTCTTTTTGATCTTCCTCCTGGGAAGAAGCCCATTGGATGCAAATGAGTATACAAAGTCAAGTACAAGGCTGATGGGACTCTCGACAAATATAAGGCTTGGTTGGTCGCCAAAGGTAACTCTCAAAAAGAAGGTGTTGACTATGAGGAGACTTTTGCTCCTACAGCCAAAATGAGTACCATTCGGCTTGTCCTTGCTATGGCAGCCCAGTTTGGGTGGAAAGTCCATCAAATGGACGTCAAAAGTGCCTTCCTTAATGGAAAGTTGCAGGAAGAAGTTTACATGACGCAACCTTCTGGGTTTAAGGTTGCTGGGAAAGAACACCAAGTGTGCAAACTGGTGAAAGCCCTATATGGCCTAAAACAAGCTCCACGGGCATGGTACCTTAAGATTAATCAGTATCTCGTCGATCATGGTTTTTAGCGGAGTCCTGATTCCAATCTATATGTCAACCAGTATGCTGATGATAGCCTCCTCATCGTTGTTTATGTTGATGATCTGATAATTACCGGCAGCTCCGAGCCGTTGATTCACAAGATCAAACATGATCTTAGTCACACATTTGACATGACCGACTTGGGACTCCTGCATTATTGCCTAGGTATTGAGGTGTGGCAGCAATTTGACAACATCTTTATCTCTTAGTCGAAGTATGCTCAGAGTCTATTGGACAAATTCAGGATGACAGATTGCAAACCTGCTTCTACACCGATGGAGAAAGGGCTGAAACTCTCAGCTAATTCAGACTCTCCTATAGAAAATGAATCCACATTCAGGGAATTAGTGGGCAGCCTAATCTACCTTACTGCCACTCGACCTGATCTTAGTTTTGCAGTGAGCTATATTTCTCGCTTTATGATAGCCCCTAAAGCTGAACATTGGGTTGCAGCAAAGCGTGTGTTGAGATACATACAAGGCACTTCTGACTTTGGCACTCTGTATGGCCGGATCAAAGATCCTCAGCTGATCGGTTTTACAGATTTAGATTATGCAGGTTCTGTTGATGACAGAAAGTCTACCTTTGGGCATGTTTTCAGTTTAGGCACAGGAGCGTTCACATGGACTAGCAAGAAGCAGCAGGCAGTGGCTCTCTCTTTGTAATGTCCCCTTAGTGATACATGGTTAGTCCATCATTGAGTTCCCGTGGACTAGCAGTTTGGTTAGGCAACTGTGGTTAGTTTGGCAATGGTGGTGTTTGTCGGTGATGGAGTTGTGGTCCGAGTTCAGTGGATCCAGTTGGCACCCTCAGAGTTGGCTCTGTTTGCTCTTGGTCATTACTATTTTTAGTAAGTTTGGGTTTAGTGTCGGTTCAGGAGTTTCAGAGTGGGGTCAGATTCGTCTCGTCGAGGGCTTTCCGACGAGCTATAGATCATTGTGTTCTGACACCGTTTTCATATTTATTTTAAAGTCCGAAGTTTATTAATGTTATATTTAATTGTGACTTTATAAATATTGAAGGAAAAGTGACGTTATGAGAAATGAAGACTTAAAGTAAGTCTTGACCTTGGGCGCCCATCCCTAGGAGTTAAAAGTGATTTTAAAACAATAATATTCCCTCTCAAAATCCCACGCCTAACTTGAGGAGGGAAATAAAAGATGGAAAGAGGCTCATTTTGCATTATGCTATGTTTTGATATTTTCTTTTGTGAGCTCTGCTAGGGTTTTGAGGGTTTGAGGATTCGAACCAGGCTCTTGGAGACGAAAACCTCCCTGAGTGACGGCATTCTATAGGTGTGAAAGATCACCCAAAGGTGCCATTGATGGTGGATGCATTTAGTATTCACATATGTGCTGAAATGGAGTTTGTATGATGAGATTTCCAGGCTAAATTTCTATATCATTTGCAGATTGATGGTAGACAGCTGATGACAAGAATGCTATGATAGATTTGAAGTTTGATTGATAGTGTTTTGTGACCGTTGCAACCCTTGCTGGCCGTACCCTCTTGGAGCAGGCCGTACCATATTTTAGGAGATTTGTGGAGTTTCTTGGTGGCCGTTTTCACCAGTACTTGGTCGCCTATCCTTGGTAACTGCTGCAAACTGATTTCAGAGCATATTTAGTGAGTTATCAGCAGGATATTCGTAGTTTGCACCTACAGCCATGGCCGTACATGTATCAAAGGGGTCGTGGGATCTATAGAGACTCTTCACTCTTATTTGCAGCTTCATTCATGGTCATTGTGAGGCGTTTGGAACCTTGCTTTTTGTTGCTAACAATTGTATGAACATTTTTTGTTATTCCTTGGAGTTTGAAGCATTTCTAGCCATACCCACTTGCTGGCCCATTTTCGGCTAATGTACCAAGTTGCATATTTGAACATGGGTATGTCATTGTAATTCATTATTGGCCATTTTACTATCTGGGTAGTTGATAGTTTCTTCTTATCTATTGTATATTTTCTGGGTTTTTGTTATATGCAATATATTGTATGCTCCGATAACACATCTGGAGGAAAACTGAAAACCCCTTCTGCATTCTTCTGTCTAGTCTGAAAGATCACAAAAAATTAATAAAAATTACACATAAACAGATCTTAAAAATATACAAACAGGTATGGCCCATTACAGTGGTATCAGAGCAGTGATCTTGCCATCCTGTGAGGGTAAAATTAGACATGCAGAAGTGAAAATGAGACATGCGGCCTACAGATAGATATAATTTTAGACCAAGACCAGGAACACGGAACCCACAGAGAATACAAGAAGGAGAAGCACCACAGATTGATCCGTTTGAGTTAGATATAGAGATTGTTGTTGAAGAGCCATCGGTAGTATTGTATAGCGAGGAAGATCTCGAAGTTCCGCGAACAGACTCCTTTTCAGGTGTTCTTCCTACACAGGGTGAAGAAATGGGAGACAGAGAAGAACCTAGCACACGAGATATTCTAAATGATTTGGCAAGAGGACAGCAACAATTGATTAATAGGTTGGACAAATCATAGGAGGCACTCACTAGGCTTCTTGGCTGTTTATTTCCGAACTTGGATGAGGATAGGAATAATGGAGACAGGAATAATGGAGATAGGAACAAAGATCGGAATGACCGAGATAGATACAGAGACTGAGGTAATGGAGAACAAAATGGAGACAAAAACAATGGGTACATGAATAGATACAGGGATCCCGATGGAGAGGCTTTGGTGAAGTCCCGAATGGGATGCTACGCAGGTGGAGTTTCAGGATGAGATTTTTAGAGATTGGCAGGCTTCGAGTGCGGAGTTTCGGGCTGAGATGACTTTCCGGGATTACTCTGATCTCAGGATAAGACATAGACCTAGAGGAGGTAGCAGGCAGCAGAATCATGAGCTTCAAAAGAAAGTCAGTAAAATGACTTTACCCTACTTTGATGGTTTATGAAAAATTTCAGCGAGAGCTTGGGTCCAAAAGTTGGACAGTTATCTCCAAATCAACCCCATGCTAGAGACCGATGCCATCACATGTCGCCTTACACTTGGAGGGCAGCACACACAAGTGGTGGAGCAATGGGAAGGTAACTCTGGGACATGACCAGATTACATCTTATGTAGAGTTCACAGCCAGACTCATAGAGAGGTTCGACAAGGACCTTGAGTTGCAGTTCAAGGAGCTGGCATAGTTGATATAGAGTGGATCAGTGGACTCATACATTTCAGAGTTCCAGGACCTTTCAGTCATGGTTTTAGATATTTCAGAGCGTAGGTTGATCATGCTCTTTGTTGATGGGTTGTCTGATCCTCTACGAGGATGGGTTAAGGGTTTGGACCCTATGACATTGCAAGAGGCCATGAAGAAGGCCCATGATATGGAGTCTTTTGCGTGGAGGAGTAAATTCCAGGATAAGAGTTTCCAGCATAGGAGGGATAAGGAGAGAGTCAAGAGACACTTCCATAAGGATTTAGGACTTCAGCTGCATAAGAGTTCTTCTAGGTTAGACAATGATTAGCTGAATGACCTCAGGAGGAAGAAGCTTTGTTTTCATTGCAGAGAGCCTTGAGATCCTAAGCACAAGTGTGCAGCCCAAGGGAAGGCCAAACAGATAGAATACTTTCCGGTAGATGAGTCCGTGGAGTCTGAGACACATTCAGAGCAGCATACAGAAGACAATGATTCAGGGACAAATGTTGCATCTGAGGTATCAGATAAGTATGAGGAGACCTCCCTACCTACAACCCATATCTCGAGCATTCAGAGAGGGGTCATTTAGGATCCGAGGAGTGTTGGGTGGACAGAGGAGTTTGAAGGGTTCAGGGTGAAGGTAGCCAATGGATTCATACTCACTTGCACTAGGAGGATTCTCAATTTGACCATCCAGCTAAACAATTACACTTGCCAGTTAGAGTTTTATGTTGTTAGCATGGGTGACATGGATGTGGTGTTGGGTATGAAGTGGTTGCATGAGATAGGAGAGTTCACACTCAACTTGAGGACCATGGAGATGAAGTTTGAGGTGAATGGAGTTCAGCATGTGCTCAGGGGCATCTTCGATGGTGGGTTGAGAATTGTTTCTCTAAAGCGGATGGAGAGATTGATTCGCCTTGATCAGGTGCAGTGGGCAACAGAGGTGATGGTGATGCCTGCAGTTTTAGAGCAATAGAAGCGAGAGTACCCACTTGATATACAAGTTCTCTTGACTAAACACACCAAAGTGTTTAGTGATATTCCACCAGGTAGATCCCCTGACAGGGGTATTGAGCATGTGATCGAGTTGGAGGAGGGTGCAAAGCTAGTGATAACTACCCCATACAAGCACCTGAAGAGGTATAAGGATGAGATCGAGAAAGCTATCAAAAAGCTTCTCGAGATGGGTCATATTAGGCCGAGCAAGAGTCCATTTGCATCATCAGTAGTTCTTGTGAAGAAAAAGGATGGGACTCTTAGAATGTGTATTGATTATAGGGAACTCAACAAAAAATCAATCAAGAATAGGTACCCTATACCCAGGATAGATGAGCTGATTGATGAGTTGCACGGGGCTTGTTATTTCTCCAAGATAGATTTGAGATCCAGGTATCACCAGATTCGGGTCAGGGATGAGGATGTGGAGAAGACAACTTTCAGGAGTCACTATGGGCACTTCGAGTTCCTGGTCATGCCATTCGGTTTGAAAAATGCACCAGCCACCTTCCAATCTTGCATGAACAGAATTTTCCGTGAGCAGTTGAGGAGGTTTGTTTTGATATTTTTTGATGATATTTTGATTTACAGCAGGACATGGGAGGAACATCTAAAACACATTGACATTGTATTGAGCATTCTGGAGAGGGAGTCACTGTACGCAAAGATGTGAAAGTGTGAGTTTGGGATGACTGAGTTGTTATACTTGGGTCATATCATCAGTGCTGGTAGTGTTAAGGTAGACCCAGAGAAGATTTAGGCAATTGTAGACCGGCCACCACCAAAGAATCTCACTCAGCTGAAGGGATTCTTTGGTCTTTGTGGGTATTACTGTAGATTTGTGAAGGGGTTTTCACAGTTTGCAGCACCCTGCACAGATTTGACTCGGAAGGATGCATTCAGTTGGATAGGTGGTACTCAGGAGTGTTTTGACAGGCTCAAATAGATTGAGTACATGCCTTGTGTTGGCAATACCTGATTTCAGCAAACCCTTCAAGTTGCAGTGTGATGCCTCTAGAGAAGGCATTGGTGCAGTGATCATGCAGGATAAGCACTCCATAGCATTCGAGAGCAGGAAGTTGAGGGGTGTGGAACGGAGTTATAACATTTATGACAAGATGTTAGCCATAATGCATGCATTGGCTAAATTTAGACAGTATCTAGTGGGCAGCAAGTTTGTAGTTAAGACAGATCATAACAGTCTGAAACATTTCCTTGGGCAAAAGGATCTAAATGAGCGGCAGCAGAAGTGGGTCAACAAGCTTCAGGCCTATGACTTTGACATTGTTTATGTCAAAGGTAAGAAGAACATTGTTGCCGATGCATTATCGAGGAGGCCCCATTTGTGTGCATTAGGTGCCATTTCAGATGATTGGAGGGAGATGATATCTTTAGAGTATGCCAAGGACAAGTGGGCTACTGGGATAATTGATGGCACCATCAAAGATGACAGGTACACAGTGGTAAATGATTTAATCATTTACAAGGATAGGATCTTCTTGGTGCCAGGGTCAGAGATGAAGCAGAAAGTTTTGAGGGCATTCCATGACTTGCCGATGGCAGGACACTCGGGGTACTTCAAAACTTACAGACAGGTTAGAGAGAGGTTCACTTGGAAGGGCCTTAAGACAAAAGTGATGTAGTACGTGAGAGAGTGCCTGATACGCCAACAGAACAAACAGGAGCACTCATTTCTAGGAGGATTATTGTAGTCCCTGCCCATTCTTGAGAGGAAGTGGGATAGCATCTCCATGGACTTTATCACAGGTTTACCAAAAGTCCAAGGCAGGGATTGTATTTTTCGTGGTAGTGGACAGATTGACGAATTATGCACACTTCTTTGCCATCCCTATCACCTACACTGCAGCTCAGGTTGCAGAGTTGTTTTTTGTGAGGTATTTCGTCTTCATGGGTTGCCACGAAACATTGTCAGTGACAGGGACAACAGGTTCCTCAGTAATTTTTGGCAGGAGCTCTTCACGTTGATAGGGACAGAGCTCACCCCTAGCACGAGCTACCACCCTCAGACAGACGGTCGGACAGAGATAGTTAATAAATGGGTGGAAGGATACCTCCGAAATTATGTTTTAGGGCAGCATAAGGCATGGATTAAGTGGCTTTACATGGGAGACTACTGTTACAATTCCACTTATCACATGTCCATTCAGATGTCACCTTTTATGGCTTTGTATGGGTATGAGGCACTGAGCTTTGTTGATTTGCTATTTGGTGATAGCAGAGTGCCTACTGCCAAAGACCTTCAAGAGAGCCAGGATATCATGAGGTCTTTGAAAGAGAACATACAGAAAGCTCAGAGTTAGTAGAAGCAGTATGCAGATTAGCAGAGGACTGAGCGGTCATTTGAGGTTGGTGACATGGTGTATTTAATGTTGTAGCCACATCGACAGTCCACTCTCAAGAAGAGTGGAGCAAAGAATCTTAAGCCACAGTACTATGGACCTTTCAGGATCTCCAAGAAGATTGGAGAAGTGGCTTATGAGTTAGAACTGCTAGCAGGTAGCAGGGTACACAATGTGTTTCATGTATCTCGCCTCAAGAGGGCACTGGGGCATAATGTGACACTGTCAGTTGAGTTGCCTCCTCTGGATGAAGAGGGGAAGTTGATCTTGGTACCCTAGGCAATAATTGACACCAGGGAACGCAATTTGAGGAGGATCATCAGAGAATACCTGGTCAAATGGAAGAACCTGCCAGTAGAGGATGCTACTTGGGAAAATGAACATATATTGGAGCATCCTGATCTGAGATTGCTTGAGGCAAGCAATCTTAGGGAGGGCGGACTGTAATGTACCCCTAGTGATACATGGTTAGTCCATCATTAAGTTCCTGTGGACTAGCAGTTTGGTTAGGGAACTGTGGTTAGTTTGGCGGTGGTGGTGTTTGTCAGTGATGGAGTTGTGGTCCGAGTTCAGTGGATCTAGTTGGCACCTTTAGAGTTGGCTCTGTTTGCTCTTGGTCGTTACGTACTATTTTTAGTAAGTTTGGGTTCAGTCTCAGTTCGGGATTTTCAGAGGGGGGTCAGATTTGTCTCGTCGAGGGCTTTCCGACGAGCTATAGATCATTGCATTCCGACACCGTCTTCATATTTATTTTAAAGTTCAAAGTTTATTAATGTTATATTTAATTGGGACTTTATAAATATTGAAGGAAAAGTGACTTTATGAGAAATGAAGACTTAAAGTAAGTCTTGACCTTGGGCGCCCATCCCCAGGAGTTAAAAGTGATTTTAAAATAATAACCAATATTTCACACAATTATAAACCTCATAGATGCAAGATCCTAAGTAAGTTTTGTGAAAATGACAAGTAATTATATAAAACTACCATATTACATGCACAAGTATTACACAATCTTTGACAAATCCACCATAGAAAGATATAACATTTAGCACTTTATTGAGTTTCATCAAACAATCCAAGTTTTAGAATGACAAATACAAATACATCACCACCCAAAGTGGGGAACTAGCTTGCCATTTGCATGTGACGACTTGCAGCAGGATTCCACATTGCAAATTGCCTTTTTCTCTTGTCCTTGCGTGCTCAAAATTGCTCTCCCAGATCCCCCCCTAGAACCAAATGGCACTCCTTTTTATAGAGTTGATATTTCATTACATTCCTTGATTAGGTTGGCCTAGTTTTCAAATTCACAAGCTACATTGTTCGCTCTAAAATTTCAAAGTTTACATTAGGTCGGCCTACCTCAAATTTAGGACCCCTTTATGGGACAGGACCTAATTCAAATTTACAAGTTACATCAAGGTCACGTCGGCCTCATTTGACCTCCCTATAAGTGAATTGCAATTCGAAATCTAAGTCACATTCCTTTTGTCCTCCTTATGTGCAGTTGTAGCTCTTCATCAATCAAGCATATGTGACCTTGTGCAAATGTAGAAGGTGGATTAATTCAAGTTCAACATGCCTTCCTCATGCCTCAGCATGCCTCCATAGTGTTTCCAGCACCCTAGACCTGCAAACAAGCAAAGAGAGCATCGAATTCTTCATTATCAAATTGGATCAAACAAGAAACCATCAAGGTACATCATTCCAAGCACTGAGTAAAACTTATCCTTGAAAGAAATTGGCTTCAAATGCACGGATTTTGAGAATTATCCATATTTCCTTATAAAGCATCGGGGATCCCAGAGTCCAATACCCGCCCAAAGGATAGCACTGTGTAAAGTATTGGGCATTGGGGATTGGAGATACCATCTAACCCACGCCAAAATGTCAAGCAAAATCCAAGAGGCCCGACACATCGATCTCGAAAGGCTTAATAGGTTAGCACGTCGGGGGTCGGGACTCAGGGAGACACTCGATCTTATACCCAAAAGTCAAGTGAGATAGGAGTGCTTTGATCACCCGATCCCTACCAAAGAGTAGAAGTTACAATTTTGGAAATCGAGAGTCGGGATACCCTCAAACTGTAATGTCCCTTTTTTGGCACATTGATTTTTGTGCACATTATGCTTGTTCCTAGTCCCTCAGAGGCTATCCGACATGTTTGGATGAACTCCAAAGACTTTCTTGGTTCAGACTGCAGATCAGTATATAGGTTTCCCCTTGTGTTAATGGATTATTTTTCTATGGCATTGAGCTCAGTGGATGTCCAAGGTTAGAATGATGTTTTCAGAAATTTGATCGGGCTTCTAGATTGCTCTCCAAGATTCTTGGAGGAGCCGCCTAATCATAGTAAGTCACCCAGATGACATCGTTCTTCATCCCAAACATCATAGAAGGCAGTAGTATGATTTATTTTGCAGTTCGCCTAAGTTTGGGATTTTCCGCAAAGTCAGGTGATTTAATGAGCTATTTAATTATTATTTTCACTTAAGTTTCTAAGGGTGAAAATAATTAAAAAGGTTATTAATGTTATAGCTCATTAGAAAAGGGAAAACATATTCTTTTATTTAGGCACTTAAGTGAGCCTGAAGTGGAGGAAAAAGAAATTATTTAAGTAGGAGGGGAAAAAGTTATTATTTGCAAGAAACAATTCATTTCCTTTGTAACTCCTAAAGTGCCTATATAAAGAGATTGAGAGCTCATTGTTGGATTATGCTTGGATTTTGTAATGTTATGCTGCTGGTATTGAACCAGAATGATCATTGTACCTTCTTGTGGACAAAAACCCACTTGAGGATGATTAGTTTCGGTGGTGGAATATCCACCCTAGCTGATAATGGTGGTTTTCATACAGAGAATCACAGGGAGCTTAATGGAGATAACATATTTCTATGAGTTTTGATAGTGTTTCTTTAGAGTTAATTGTAATAAGATTTTGATGCAATTTTGTATGCTTTTTGGGAGTTCTTTGGGTGTTTTTTGACTTTACTCAGGCTGGCCGTACCTGCCATTGCTGTACCAGCTGCAAGTACGATTGGAATATGGAAATAAATGCAAGTTAGATTTGTATGCAAAATCATTGGAATGTCTTAGATAGCCTAGACCGCTTCCCTCAAGCCTATTTGCAGATGTTTTTAATGCATATTGAAGACTTTATGAGCATGTCCGTACAGAATCTGCCATACCAACTTGAAGGGGGTCGATCCATTTCATAAAGTATTTACAAATCTTTTGCATTGTTAGTTGATTGCAGTCTTATTGTGGAATATAGGCGATCATTTTGATTCCATTTAACAGTGATTTGAATGTGTATTACATCTGTTGTGATGAAGTCTGTACTCCTGTACCATACGGAACTGTAGAGGGTCATCAATCTTGAATTTTCAGAAGTCAGTTTGGTTTTGATATTGTTGAATGCAGTTTTCTGAGTGTTTAGCAGTGATATGGTTGTGGTGGGAAGGGACACTTCTTGTGTGGGGTCATGGTGGATTTTCTATGACAGGGGCAGTCGTACATGTCCTTATCAATCTGATTTCTTGTTCATCTCAGTTGTGGGCAGTGATCATCTTCAGTTTTGACAATAATCATCCTTATTAAGGCAATGGATTCATGTCTTGATTAATGGTGTTATGCATGGTATGGTCTCTACTTCAAGATCTTCATTGATACATTGTCAAGCTCTAATAATGGATTTTTGGTTATTATAGTATTTGAATTCATTGTACTCATTTCTTAATGCAATCATATAAGGACCCTTGGATGGTTTACCGCCAGTGTGGAGAAAGAACCTTTCTTATTTGCTTTCACCCGCTGAATAAGTGGAGTATCCCCACTGAACAAGTGGATGGCTTTGTAATCTTTCTTCTTGTTCTTTACCCACTGATAGTGGTGAATTCCCACAGCTTGTGGATGCCCGCCGCAACGGATGAATTGTAATTTCATTGTTGCATAATTGCTTTGTATAAGCTAAGCACTGTATGCTCTCACCTTGCCCATACTGGGATTTGGGTGATCAGAAAGTGTGAAGCAATTTAGTTGGTTTATGCAATTTATGCTAACATTGTCATATCATTGTTCTTTATTTTTTCGAAAAAAATTGGGGTAGCATCTTACACAAACTTATGCCAAAATAGTAGACCAATGTACATAAGTCCGATACATCGACTCTGAAAGATTCACTAAAGTTAGCACCATTAGAGATCGGGGGTCCAGGATACCTCCGAACTCATACCAAATTGGCAAGCAAAAATCAATTACTTCGACACATTGAACCCACAAAGGATGTGTAATGATATCAGGGTCTCGAGGTCGGGGCAGATGTCGCATAAATGTCAAAATAGGAGATAGAAGAAAACAACCCTGACACATCGATCCTGAAAGACTTAATAGGTTAGCATGTTGGAGGTCGGGGATTGAGGAGACCCTCAAACTCATGCATAAAAAGCAAAGTGAAACAGGCAAACCCGACACCACAATCCCAAGTGTCTTAGTACATTGTAATATCGGGGATCGGGGATACCACTGGACTAATGTCCCAAAAACAAAGGAAGATGGCCAAGCCCAATACCGCAATCCTGAATGACTTAATAAGCATGTATTGTTGGGGATCGGGGATTGGGGATGCCATAAAACCAAGTAAAACCAAGGCCAAAATATCAAGTAAAACCAAGGAAGTCCAATTTGCCGATTTCGAAGACTTAATGCATTAACTTGTTGGGGGTCAGGGATTGGGGAAAACCTCAAACTCATGCCCAACAGGCGGCTCGAAACAAAGAAGATTGATACCACGATCTCGAGGGATTAAAATCACATAATGTTAGGGATTGGAGTAATCGCACATCCTATGTCTAAAAATCACTGAAAACAAGAGTAGGTTGAGATCGTGATCCTGATAGACTTAATAGGCATTCAATGTCGGGGATCGGAGATCGGGGCTACCAAGAAAGTCATGCTCAAAAGTTAACCTGGGACAGAACATCTAGATGCCCCGAGTGTGCTAATAATAAAGAGGAGAGCTCGTTGGAGATCAGGAGTTGGGGTTACCAGTTCACTTATGCCCAAACGGTAAGCATATATGGGAAGGCCCGATCAACCTATCCCGAAAGACTAAGCAAATGTAAGGTGTCGAGGATTAGGGATGTCGTCGAACCCATGCCGAGCATCTGAGATTTCTTTAGAGTCATGTAGGGATGACCAACTCCGAAAATCTGACGAAGGTGACACATAAACCCGACACTGGCCTGCAGGAGTTGGGATGTCGGGGATTCCTTTACAGTCATGCCAAGATAACTAACCTTGAGAAACCGACAGGCACAAAAGTAAACAAGCAAAGGCAAAGAAGACAATGTCGGTGTTTCAGGGATGTTTCCACTGTCATGCTAGTACGAGAAACCTCGAAATCCCAACAAGGTAGCAAAGCATCAAAACACTAAGGGTAAACATACAAACATATAAATCATGCCCAAAACCTATCAAGTGAACAACTAAACATCAAATTGACCCCAAATAAAACATATCACAACATAGGAAGGCATCTAGAACATAAACCTCGTATTCTTCCTTGAAAGCTAGCTTGGTTCCAATTCCACAATTCAGAGTTCGTTCGCGTGCTTGGAATGAAAGAAGCAATGTAATTCCTTGTTCATGCCCTTTTTATACTGAGTTGAAATGTAAGAAATTCTTCGTTCTGGCCCCCTCCTTGCTGAATTCTATCGAGCGGTATGAGGAGAGGTGTGCATAAAATGATGGATGATGGAGTTATTCGTTGTTCTCACCCTCCTTCTAGCGCCAATTCTGTTGATGTGTTTTTTATGCACATGCAAACTCAGAATAAAATACTAAGTATCCTATCCTCTCTTGAATAAAGTCTCTCAAAGGCTAAACAATGTGATCCAATGAGACAACTCCAAGGTTCCTGATTCATGTTTTGCTATGGATAGACTCAGTAGTTGATGTGATAAAGCTAAAAACTCACAAAGGGACTAATGCTGAATTGACTCCTTACTCCAATCGAATATGTTGCACTCTTTGCGAAATGGAACTTACTCAAATTGACTATGAAAGAAAATGAAAAAACGATAAGGGTTAAGAAAGCTATTCTAAGGACAATGATATAATGAACATGCTCTGATAGACAAATTACTCATGAAACTGAACTTCGCTTCACCATGAGAACCAACAATTACACGAAGTTAGTGCAATCTTCTAAGGTAACCCAATGATTTTCATATTGTGAAACACACATCCAAACACCCACAGCTGGCGCAACTCGAACAATCTTCACAATTGAACTACAACACATGAAGGTTCAGGTAACTTTGCAAAGTGAGTTGCCTTCGACAATTCACAAAAGTATGAACCAAGAAGGAATTCATCAAATATCTTTGCACAAACTCATTACATCAATGAACTTCTAATCTATCGACTAAGCTACTTGGAAACAAATCTCAATCATCTTCGAGAAATAAGAAACCATGCTAACATTCCACAATCACACAAATCACCATGAGAACAACAATGAGCTTGTATTGATCTTGGAAGTGTATAGTTACAACAACTTCACAATGTCTCTTCAATTGGCTTAAAGAAGTCTCCTTTAATCTACTCTTATTTAGACAGCATCTACTCTTCTATCTTCTATCTCTCTCCATTACAAATGAGAAGAACGAGCTTTATATAGAGCTCAAGAATTACAAAGAAGGGCCCAGATTGATTTTGGAATCAATGGCCAAGATTTGGACAACACAAGATAGTTACAACAACTTGCTATTTTTAGAACGTGAGAGAGGCAATGAAGGCATGTTTCCCAATGTGATAAGCTTGGAATGGAAACTTTGGAATCTTCTAGATAAGCGCCCTCTTTATCCTCTTGCTTTGTTGTAAATACATTGAATGTGAATGGATGATGTGGTGAACTGTGATTGGCTTGATGATTTGCATATGCCACCTCAGCATTGAGCAAACTAGTATGATTTTCAACATGTTAACACTGCTTGTAATATTTTCCTAAACTATGGATTTTTTCTTGGAATAATCTTCAATCTTATATTTTCACCTCTAGAACTTTGCATCTTTCAAACTTGCAAATTTGGGAAATTCGAAACTTCTTGTTGTCTTAATATAATTCATGGATTTGCTTGATGTACAGGCTCATTTCTCATTTCATCTCATGACATTCTTGATGATGTTCTTGTGCAGGATGTTTTCATTTTGGATGGTGCAGTAGAAGATGTCTTTGTTCATGATTGTCGGAGTGGACTTGTGGATGATAAATGCGTTCTCCCTTTGCTTGGCACATGAAATGGATGATCTTGAAAAGTTTGGAAAAGCAAAAGTGGAACTTGGCTCTTCTGGATATGGCGATGATAGCTTCCTTCACGCATGATGAAGTGGTGCTATGACTTTGGCGTTGAAACTTGATTAGCTTGAACGAGTTCTTCACTTGGCAATGATCTTGAAGTCGGATTCGGGCAACGCTCCTCCATATTTTATCTTTCCTAGCGCAAGCTCTTGTCATTCTCCTTTACGAATCCTTCATCACCTACACAAGAAGATCATATATCAATAAAAAGACATTTGATTATCAATAATATTTCATTATGAAGTCCAAAATAAATGACTTGCAAAGATCTAGGCACCATTTTTGAATGTATATATGTATAAAATGCAAGTTGCAAGCACCTCCCAAATCAGCGCCTATAACAAGAAGCGATCATATACCAACCATTAGCTTTGTGAATTCACCTTCCTTGTTTGATGAAATCTTCCTTTTCTTGGTAAAATTCTGCTCTTATTCACTGCTGGTCTGCATTTACTTCTGCTTATTTGTTTTGAATTTGAATGTTGAAAATGAAAATCTAATCCTTCTTATATAGCCTTTCAGCCTCATACTCCTAGGCAAGTTGGCCTACTCATAGCAATGAAAAAAAAAAAACTCTTTTTCTCTAGGCTGACTTGTTTTCAAGTTTGGGCGGATTTTAGCTAAGTGTGGGAACAATTTCTTGGGCAGAAATTTCTTAAGCATGAGAAATTTGCGCACTTGCTGGGCGGCTTTTGTATCATCATGAGAAATTTGCACCTTTTACATAGTTTTTTCTCCTTTCAAAACCTTTTCTTCTGGCGAATTTCACTTGATATTGAATGACTTTGCATTTATACCATGAATCAAGCTCTTCTTCCTAGGGCGTATATTGCATAGGTGTGAGAAATTTCCACATTTTGCTTTTTAACTCTTACTTTGCCTTAGACAAATTTTAACTTAAATGCCTTATGATTGAAACTCACCTTCTCCAAAATGTTGAAAATGGTCTTGAGCGCAAATTGCATGTTGATGAGAAATTTCCCTCTTGTGTGAGCGCAAATTCCTCATTGATAAGGATTTTCCAACTTTTTCCTATGAATTTCTACACAGATTTTCATGAATTTGACTAAGGCAAATAACATTTCATCGTTTTGTCCTCACAATCATCAAACCATTTTGGGCGCATTTTTCACTGGCATGAGAAATTTCCACATTTGGCATTCGAAGGCTTGACCTAAGGCGCATCCTGACTAGGCAGAGGAAATTTGTGCTCTCCACAGTTTAGGTGTGAAATTTTTTAAGTGTTGATCATCTTCAAGGGAACTTCTAATGATTTTCAATGTTCAAATCTTCATTATATTGCAAGTTTCAAGTCTAGATACTTCTTCTTTCAGGGCGCATATTGAATGGAGTCAATAAATTTCCCTTAAAGAGCCTCTGATGGCTTGTTATAATCTAGGGCGCATCCTGAATGGGTATGAGAATTTTGCGTTCCTAGGCATCCTGAACTTTCAGCTTTCAAAGTATGTGAATTCTTCTTTGTAAATTTCTCAAATTTACAATTTTTTCTTTGCCCAAAATGAACATCAAGTACCTAAGGCAGATTTTGAATGTGAGTATTCAGTTTCCACACTTTGCCTTGGGCGCATATTGAAAGGATGCATTCAGTTTCCACACCTGACTTTAACTTAGTCAAATTTTCCAGTTGTGATCTCTCTGCACCATGATTTTGACAAAGTTTTATCATTGCTTGCCCAGATTGACCTTAGTGTTTCTCAGTTGTTTGGTAGATGACCTTCATTTGCATGGAAATTGAAGCAAAACTCAAGACTAAAACAAAAGCGAAAAAATTTGGGTCCCCATTGGCAATGGGGCGATGTGTGATTAGGTCACAACATCTAGCGCCAATCCGAATAAATGTTCCCGAACATTTCAAAGAAAAACAACTCAATCCATACTGAGAACCTTTCAGATAATTCTCCCAAACTCATCAACTAGTTAGAAAACACACTCGAAAAGGAAAAGAATCATAAATTGGATCAAGACACTTCATCTTCTGTTGTGTGGTTAAAGATTGATTTCAGTTAAAACAGGGTTCTTAAGCATTCCAGAGATAAACAAAAGTCAAGTTTCAAAATTTCCATGTACACCCACACGCTAGACCAAATAAACATAACTATATGATCAAGGAATCAAAACCAACTGCCAGCACGACTATCCATATTCCAAGAATCCAAATGTGTGCGCGTGCATTCATTCCCATCCCTTGGCAACTAAGATCATCTAAGTTCCTTTACATTAAGCTACGTGATTAGTACACACTTCATGAACTACCTGGACATTGCCCCGCTGCCAGTGAGCGTCTATAACCCCGATGGGTTTGTCTCGTAATTCCAATCGAGCAGAGCCCCATTGCCGGTCAGGCGTCCATAGCCTTGGTAGAGATTACTTGATTGTCCATCTAATTGGGTTATAATGTGATTGTGATTTTCTTTGCATTTCATTCTTCATTCTTGATATTTCATTAAGCTTAGATTTGGTAGAGTACAATGCAGTACTGCTACCCTTGCAACACATGCTTTTTGACGGCATGGGTTACGTTGATAACTTAGCCAGCTGGTGTGGAATTCCGATGGCGGCAAAGGTGGTCCTTTAGATTTTTCACTTAATGTAAGTTCACAGAGACTCACTTAGGTACTTCAGGATTTTAAAGATGTGTAACGTATAAGATCTCAAAATACTTAAAGTAATACTAAACAACTGACTTATCCCCCATGAGCAAGTAGTCATGCTATTTGACACTAGCGATGGAATCCACGGGAAATCCATCAGTCATGGCGCATGTTCTCAAAAGAAGACATAAGAATTCATAAGATTTAGATTTATCATTTTAAAACGTTATAATCAAAAGATAGCAGTGTCAAGACACAATGTATGATTCAAATCCGAGTCAAGTACAAAATCTAACTTGCTGATAAATTGAAAGAAAAAGATCTTCTGACTCTAAGAATTTCATGAATAATTGTCTAAGAAATGAACTAACATAATATAGCAAAATGACGCCAGAGTGTGATTTTGAAGAATATCACCCTTCTCACAAATCGGGATCCCACAAAAGAAAACCTAAAGCAAACAACTAAACTACTGAAAACAAAATTATTCTAAGGGAAACAAAACTTGAGTGAAATGACATCAAGGACGACAATTCTAAACTACGACAAAATGAAAAAGAAAAGCTAGTCTAACTATGTACAAAGAGCGAACAAGACTCAAAAGACCCAAGTATATACATGACCTAGCATGATTTCTGAAAATGAATAAGAATAACAATGTGCAAGTGAATGTACGAAGTTTTGCAAATTTATCTTTGAATTCAGAGAAAAAATCTTGCACAATACACTTCTCATACTCAATCAAAATTTCACACAAGATTATCAATTGTGGCAATTCATTAGGACCATGATTAATCCAAATACAGGGTGTTCTTCCTAAACTTCCATAGTCAAACTCATGTTCTTCAAATTCACAATTTGGAAATTCATAATCATCAAATTCACAATCTTTCCAATTAATAGCAGGGAAAGATACAACCTGGTGGTCTTCATCTTCGAATGGATATTGCTCATCTTTCATGCACGCGTCAGGAGGTCGTCATTGGTGATGGATCATTCCACTTGCGTTTGAAACATGCAGCATTTCAAGCTCCTTTTGGATCTCCGGTAACGAGCTTAGCATCGATTTGATTTCAGCTTCCATGGCAGCAACTTTTTCATCTTGTGATAGTTTTGGCATTAGTTTCTCTTGTACTTCTTGTATGAAAGCATCTAGCGCCCCCTCCGAATTGCTCTTCATTCGATGGCTCTTCGATGATGGCTTGAAGTGCTTCTTGTAATGCATCTAATTGATAATCTTCCAACAACTCTTTCTGTACTTCGTGCAACTCATTCTCAAGAATCTCCCTATGTAGCATGAATGAGTGTTCTTCAAGGAAATTCTCTTCTTGCAATGAACTCGAGTTACTTTCTTCTTTGATGGAGAAATCAACATCTTGTCCATCAATTGCCTTCGTTTGAACATCTTCTATTTCCTTTTCAACTTCCTCTTCAGCAGGCTCTTTCTTACTTGGAAGAAAATATGCAAACGGACTCTCCACTTGATTATCAAGTTTACTTGTGCTATCTTCATTGTTGAATAACATGGGAACATTTTCTCCCTTGGATGGTGAATTGATTTCTTGAAGACATTTGCTCCACAAGTTGTCTAATCTCAATTGTACTTTGGATTCTTCTTCCAATCTTAATTCTTCTTTCACTTGATAAATAGCTTCCTGACAAGATGAACATGTGAGTTTTGAATGAGCTATGTTATGTATCCTGCACCAACCACCAGGAATCAACATTTCTTCTGCAGGCAAGTCCTTCTCAATACTTAGTCTCTTCTTGATCATTTCCTTGAAACTCATGAAGAATTCTCTGTCATCAAATAAGACATTGGGCATCATCTTTGTAAAAACAATCGGCTCATGTACCTGTAAAAAAGATTTTTTTTCCTGTAATGCTAATTCCATCCTCGATAAAAATGTCATGCAATATAGCTCCTCGTGTCCATTGGTCTCGTGAATTCTACATCCCTTCCTTGATGCAAAGTCATCCAAACTCTTAGGATAGAGTTGTGCATTCAAAGTCCACTAGAGCTGAGCTGAAGAATATCATCTTGAGAATGATTCACATTGAATTGCCTTGAAAATTTTGAGAAATCCATGTCTATTTTTTTTTGTGTTTCTAATTTTTTACTTTTTTTTTTTGTATTTTTGATTTTTCTACTTTTTTTGGATTTTCAACATAAGAGAGATCTTGAAACCTCGTATTCTTCCTTGAAAGCTCTCTTGGTTTCAATTCCACAATTCAGAGTTCGTTCGTGTGTTTGGAATGAAAGAAGCAATGTAATTCCTTGTTCATGCCCTTTTTATCCTGAGTTGAAATGTAAGAAATTCTTCGTTTTGGCCCCTCCTTGCTGAATTCTGTCAAGCAGTATGAGGAGAGGTGTGCATAAAAATGATGGATGATGGAGTTATTCGTTGTTCTCGCCCTCCTTCTAGCGCCAATTTTGTTGATGTGTTTTTTATGCACATGCAAACTCAGAATAAAATACTAAGTATTCTATCCTCTCTTGAATAAAGTCTCTTAAAGGCTAAACAATGTGATCCAATGAGACAACTCCAAGGTTCCTGATTCATGTTTTGCTATGGATAGACTCAGTAGTTGATGTAATAATGCTGAAAACTCATAAAGGGACTTACGCTGAATTGACTCCTTACTCCAATCGAATATGTTGTGCTCTTTGCGAAATGGAACTTACTCAAACCGACTATGAAAGAAAATGAAAAAAAGATAAAGGTTAAGAAAGCTATTCTAAGGACAATGATATAATGGACATGCTCTGATAGACAAATTCCTCATGAAACTCAACTTCACTTCACCATGAGAACCAACAATTACACGAAGTCAGTGCAATCTTCTAAGGTAACCCAATGATTTTCATATTGTGAAACACACATCCAAACACCCACAGCTGGCGCAGCTCGAACAATCTTCACAATCAAACTAGAGCACATGAAGGCTTCGGCTAACTTTGCAAAGTGAGTTGCCTTCGACAATCCACAAAAGTATGAACCAAGAAGGAATTCATCAAATATCTTTGCATAAACTCATTACATCAATGAACTTCTAATCTATCGACTAAGCTGCTTGGAAACAAATCTCAATCATCTTCGAGAAATAAGAAACCATGCTAACATTCCACAATCACACAAATCACCATGAGAACAACAATGAGCTTGTATTGATCTTGGAAGTGTCAAATTACAACAATTTCACAATGTCTCTACAATGACTTCAAGAAGTCTCCTCTAATCTACTCCTATTTAGACAGCATCTACTCCTCTATCTTCTATCTCTCTCCATTACAAATGAGAAGAACGAGCTTTAAATAGAGCTCAAAAATTACAATGAAGGGCCCAGATTGATTTTGGAATCAATGGCCAAGATTTGGACAACACAAGGTAGTTACAACAACTTGCTATTTTTAGAATGTGAGAGGCAATAAGGCACGTTTCCCAGTGTGATAAGCTTAAAATGGAATCTTTGGAATCTTCTAGTTAAGTGCCCTCTTTAGCCTCTTGCTTTGTTGTAAATACATTGAATGTGAACGGAAGATGTGGCGAACTGTGATTGGCCTGATGATTTGCATATGCCACCTCAGCATTGAGCAAACTAGTTTGATTTTCAACATGTTCACACTGCTTGTAATATTTTCCCAAATTATGGATTTTTTCTTGGAATAATCTTCAATCTTAGATTTTCACCTCTAGAACTTTGCATCTTTCAAACTTGCAAATTTGGGAAATTCGAAACTTCTTGTTGTCTTAATATAATTCATGGATTTGCTTGATGTATATGCTCATTTCTCATTTCATCTCATGACATTCTTGATGATGTTCTTGTGCAGGATGTTTTCATTCTGGATGGTGCAGTAGAAGATGTCTTTGTTCATGATTGCTGGAGTGGACTTGTGGATGATAAATGCTTTCTCCCTCTGCTTGGCGCATGAAATGGATGATCTTGAAAAGTTTGGAAAAGCAAAAGTGGAACTTGGCTCTTCTGGATATGGCGATGGTATCTTCCTTCACGCGTGATGAAGTGGTGCTATGACTTTGGCGCTGAAACTTGATTAGCTTGAACGAGTTCTTCACTTGGCAATGATCTTGAAGTCGGATTCGGGCAATGCTCCTCCATCTTTTATCTTTCCTAGCGCAAGCTCTTGTCATTCTCCTTTGCGAATCCTTCATCACCTACACAAGAAGAACATATATCAATAAAAAGACATTTGATTATCAATAATATTTCATTATGAAGTCCAAAATAATGACTTGCAAAGATCTAGGGGCCAATTTTGAATGTATATATGTATAAATGCAAGTTGCAAGCACCTCCCAAATCAGCGCCTATAACAAGAAGCGATCATACACCAACCATTAGCTTTGTGAATTCACCTTCCTTGTTTGATGAAATCTTCCTTTTCTTGGTAAAATTCTGCTCTTATTCGTTACTGGTCTGCATTTACTTCTGCTTATTTGTTTTGAATTTGAATGTTGAAAATTAAAATCTAATCCTTCTTATATAGCCTTTCAGCCTCATACTCCTAGGCAAGTCGGCCTACTCATAGAAATGAAAAAAAAAAAAAAAAAACTCTTTTTTTCTAGGCCGACTTGTTTTCAAGTTTGGGCGGATTTTAGCTAAGTGTGGGAACAATTTCTTGGGCGGAAATTTCTTAAGCATGAGAAATTTGCGCGCTTGCTGGACGACTTTTGTATCATCATGAGAAATTTGCACCTTTTACTTAGTTTTTTCTTCTTTCAAAACCTTTTCTTTTGGCGAATTTCACTTGATATTTGAATGACTTAGCATTTTTACCATGATTCAAGCTCTTCTTCCTAGGGCGTAAATTGCATAGGTGTGAGAAATTTCCACATTTTGCTTTTCAACTCTTACTTTGCCTTAGACAAATTTTAACTTAAATGCCTTATGATTGAAACTCACCTTCTCCAAAATGTTTAAAATAGTCTTGAGCGCAAATTGCCTGTTGATGAGAAATTTCCCTCTTGTGTGAGTGCAAATTCCTCATTGATAAGGATTTTCCAACTTTTTCCTATGAATTTCTACACAGATTTTCATGAATTTGACTAAGGTAAATAACATTTCATCATTTTGTCCTCACAATCATCAAACCATTTTGGGCGCATTTTTCACTGGCATGAGAAATTTCCACATTTGGCATTCGAAGGCTTGACCTAGGGAGCATCCTGACCAGGCAGAGGAAATTTGCGCTCTCCACACTTTAGGCATGAAATTTTCTAAGTGTTGATCATCTTCAAGGGAACTTCTAATGATTTTCAATGTTCAAATCTTCATTATATTGCAAGTTTCAAGTCTAGATACTTCTTCTTTTAGGGTGCATATTGAATGGAGTCAAGAAATTTCCCTTAAATAGCATCTGATGGCTTGTTATAATCTAGGGCGCATCCTAAATGGGTATGAGAATTTTGCGCTCCTAGGCACCCTGAACTTTCAACTTTCAAAGTATGTGAATTCTTCTTTGTAAATTTCTCAAATTTACAATTTTTTCCGTGCCCAAAATGAACATCAAGTACCTAAGGTGGGTTCTGAATGTGAGCATTCAGTTTCCACACTTTGCCTTGGGCGCATATTGAAAGGGTGCATTCAATTTCCACACCCGCCTTTAACTTAGTCAAATTTCGAATTGTGATCTCTCTGCACCACGATTTTGACAAAGTTTTATCATTGCTTGCCCAAATTGACCTTAGTGTTTCTCAATTGTTTGGTAGATGACCTTCATTTGCATGGAAATTGAAGCAAAACTTAGGACTAAAACAAAAGTGAAAAAATTGGGGTCCCCATTGGCAATGGGGCGATGTGTGATTAGGTCACAATAGGACGTAGGAAGATCAAATCAACTCACCAACCAGGACCTATGCCATTTGGACAAGTTGAAAATTTGAAAGAGAGTGGAAACTCACTCGAAAGCTCGAAAGCTCAAGCCAAAAGGGGGTCCCTAGTTTGCTAGGTGCAAAGTGGGGCGTGTTGTGTAGGGCACAACACCACTAGACCTGATTTGAGCTATGCTGCAAGTTTCAATTCTAGGTTCATGACAACACCAAAAGCAGAACATTGGGTTGCAGCGAAGAGGGTGTTGAGATATGTGAAAGGGACACTTGATTTTGGCATTCTATACAGCAGAAGCAAAGATTCTAGCCTTGTTGGGTTCACAGATTTAGATTGGGCAGGTTCTGTTGATGACAAAAAATCCACTTCTAGATATCTTTTCAACCTTGATACGGGTGTAGTCACATGGACCAAAAAGAAGCAGCAGGTAATAGCTCTTTCCTCGACAGAAGCAGAATATCGAGGAATAGTAAATGTAGCATGTGAGGCAGTATGGCTCCAAAAGATGCTTTCAAACATGTAGATGTCTCAAACAGAGCCTTCACCCTTGTTTTGTGACAATCAAGGGGTACTAAAACTTGCCAAGAATCCGGTCTTCCACGAGCATAGCAAACATGTGGAGCTACATTGTCATTTCATCAAACAACTTGTAGAAGATGGATCGATTATGTTGCAGTATTGCCCTTCTGAGGATCAAATTGCAGACATACTAACCAAGTCTTTGGGACCTGGCAAATTTGTAAATTTTTGGGATAAGGTTGGTGTAGTTAGTAGATTGACCATTAAGGAAGGTTATTAAATTATTAATGCATTTTTTAGTTTATAGTGGTCACTTAGTCTTTAGGATAGACTATAGGAATAATCTTTATTCTTTTAGTTGTCGTTCTTATCCTTTTGCTTTATTAGTTGTTGCTTTTATCCTTAACAGATAAGTTGTTTGTAATCTTATTAAAAGGATGCTTTCGCTCCTTTGTTAATATTGAATATCTTGGTAATCATTCTATGTTTGTGTTTAATAATTCTTATAGGAAGGAGATCTTACTTGTCATAGCTTGAACACATGTTGCTGCCAAAAGGACATGGTTTGATTTGTAGGTTTTCTCTATATGTTCTGTTCTTTATCCCAAAGGTTAGGTTCATTTCATATAAGAGTTGGGGTTTGTGTTAAGCTGATCAAATCACTTTTTTTGGTTTTTGAATATGTTGGTGATCATTTATTGTTATTATACTTAATTGTTTTTTTAGCAATATTATGGATGATTGGGGCTCTTTAATCTTTGTTTTTCTATGTGATGTGAAGAACTTGGGAGAGTTGAGGTGATTAGGGGAGAGAGTTTTGTAGTGGTTTAGTTTACAGGTTTGCAGATCTGTGTGTGTTTGTTGACATTGTGATAGAGGACATTAGCTACGTCCTTTATGAGAGTGTTGGTGGATTTTGGATGCTTTGGTCTATTTCAAACTAGACATTGCTCATGTAGTGGGATTCCTATAGAGGTATTTGTGTCATTGGACTGTGGTATAGAGGTCTTGAGGTATTTTTACATGTCTCTGTATTTGGTGCTAATGGAGATAGATTTTCTGCAAGACACTATATATACAAGGACTCATGATTGTGGATTGGGATGGATACGTAAATAGTAGAAGATCTACATGTGTTGTGTTTACCCTGTTTTGAGGTATGGTTAGTTGGATGTGTTAGTGATAGGTTGTGGTTAGTATTCTAGTTGTTGTGTTGAGTATATGGTAGATACTGGTTTTGTTTAAGAGGAGATGGACTTTGTTGTATGTGTTCTGGTTGAGGCATGATACAGTGGTTTCTATATGACATTCAAAGTGTGTTCCTAACTTCGGTTTCTTATATTTCGTGGTTGAGCTTGATTGAGGATGAGAGTGTTGTGGTTGAGATGGTGGTCACTTTATGGATGTTGTAGATGTTTTTGCTGAGCCCTTGAGCATAGAGGAGTTAGTTGGTGCAATATGGTTATAACCTTGGTGGTTAGTTCATTTTGTTGGAGCCCCTTATGCTTATGCAATCTTATGCTTATGCAATGTGAATATCAAGCAGGAGAATTTTAGGAGTAGATGTGCAATTAACCTTGCGTATCTTAAGGTCTAATGTAGCTTTTTGTTCACAAACGGTTAATTATGTATCTATATCCAAGAATCATGGAGTGGGAAAAATGGGATGCCCATGTGACTATGGGGACATATGTAATTATTTTATTATTATTTGGGGACTTGGAAGTATTGTTGTAACGAGGCATTGATGAGGGGGTTACATAGTGGACTTGTAAGAGCGTCTTCGATTATTAGTGGGTGTAAGATGTAATTAGTGTTTCATTGGAGAGTGCTTGGAAGTTACATATTCCAACTTGAGTGATGGAAGTCAAAGATATTTGTGTAAGAGTTTTCTATTCTAGGATGGCTCCACACATTTGATGGTTGTAAGAATTCGTACCATGGTATTTTGGGACCTTGTTTGGGCCAATGGTATTGTTTTTTGGTGGTTTTCTAGGCCTCCTTAAGTTTATATATTGGAAGCATGGAATAGAGGATGTATGGAATGTATTTTGTAGGGTTATGCTATCAATTTTCTTCTAGAGAACAAGATGTTGAGCTCATTGAAGTATTGCATGGAGAAGCTTTGTTAATGTATTGTAACCATGATTTTTGGTAATACATTGAGTTGTTGCTTTGGAGGCTGGTTTTTTTTTGAGAGGGTTTCCCTAGGGTATATCAGCTCTATATCTTTCTTAGTAGGTGAAGTTACCTTATACCCCAGAGCTGGTCCCATTTGGTACTTCAAGTTGTTCTTTTGGCACAACCACGCTAATCTCCCAGGTTTGCTTGTTTCTTGACATGTTTGTTTCCTTTTACTTGCTGGTGTCGAATCACTCTCCTGAAACTTGAAATCATTGTTTTTGTTATAATTAGAAATATATTTTAATAATAAGAAATTTACAAAAACCAATGAGCTGCAAACCAGTCAAGCCAGGGTGAAAAGCATCTTAAAGAGAGACAGTTATATAGCAATAAAGGTAGTTATATAGCTGAGAAGACAGATATTGTCAGACTTTTACACATCAGGCATATCCAAAAACATACATCTGTAGTATAGAATACATATCTTCTGGGTGTCAATCACTGTATTATTCATTGCTTGGGCTGAGAGAGAAATAAATTAATTTTTGTTTAGAAGATTCAGTGCCACCAGAAATCTGTCTTCCTTGCTTGGCTGGCCCAGGGTTATCCATCAGCTCCCTCCTTGCTGAATTTCAGTGTGCTGGTTGGAATGTAGAGGAGGAGATGGGTGGACAGTTGGTCCTATTGTTGTTGGTGGTGAGGGGATGGAGTAACCCAGGATAACCACAAGACTAGGAGGAGGGGCAGGGACAAAGATGTGAGTGGAAAGGAGGTCTTAACCACCTTTTGAAGGACAAATCTTTGCCCAGCTCACAAACAGTCAGCTTCGTAGTGGTGATTTGTGCACTTGTGGTATCAATAAGAACTGATCTGATGCTGTTCCATTGGGTTCATAAATGTTGACATACATCAGAGTCAATGTGTTCTATTGACAGCATTGGAAATACTCAACATACAATCAATGAACAACAGATGTAAGCATATAACAGCAAATGCAAGTGATAATTTTGTTGATACGAAGAGCTAATTTTTATAACTAACAATAGTTGACCAATGATAAACTTTCATAAGCACATTTTGTGTAACTTTTCAGAGCTATCAATTCTTATACAATGTAATTAAAGTCTTTATAATAGTTTAGTTACTAGCAAGCAAAATACACAGCGGCCAACTTTACTGTGTACAGTTTGGCAAAATAAGAACATTTCTTTGCAACTGTTGCGAGTTGAGGGCTACATTGGAGGTCAATCTATTGCAGAAGAGTTGGGTAGAAGAGATAATTCAAAAAATCGTTCTGAACTAAAAATGGAATTATATGTTTGAGATTTATGTCTAATGTGTCTAAAAGTGCTATTTAGGCTTTTATAGTAGTTGAATTACTAGCAAGCAAAATACACAACGGCCAACTTTGCTGTGTACAGTTTGGCAAAATAAGAACATTTGTTTGCCACTGTGGCAAGTTAAGGGTTACATTGGAGCCAATCTATTACAGAAGAGCTTTGTAGAAGAGCCAATTCAAAAGATTGTTTAAACTAAAAATGGAATAATATATAAGATTTATGTCTAATGAGTTTTAAAAGTACTATGTATCAACTCCTATAATACTAAATTTAGGAATTAACAAATCCAATCACTTCACCTGTAGAAAAATTCTGCATTGGTCAGCTTGTTTCCATTATATTTGAAGTTACCTATTTCATTTAGTGCATAGATTATCAAGTTTTCCTTATATATTGTTTTGAAATCTCAGTAATTCTACTTTGCTGTACTTTTATGAAATAGATCCAAGTAGAAGCTGTCTAAGTTTGTAGAGTCTACCTTTTTTCTCCATGTGCTTACAGTTTTTTGATGCAGGTCAATATGGAGTATGGTCTTGACCCAACTATTGGCAAAGCAATAATGCAAGCTTCTCAAGAAGTTGCTGAAGGAAAGCTGAACAGTCATTTCCCTTTGGTCATTTGGCAGACTGGCAGTGGGACTCAAAGTAACATGAATGCTAATGAGGTCAGTATAGAAGCACAAGTGAGACTAGAATTTAAGGGTTTGGAACATGGTTAGTTGTCTTTGGATTTTGTAGGGAACAAGATTCTTTTCTTAGGTTTTTCAGGGCAGATAAGAAGGTTTACATTTTAATTTATTTTAGTTGAATCTGCTTATATTAGCACAAAGTATTTCATTATTTAAACCATCACAAGGAGAGAATATGAAATCTTGTAAATCATTTTCTGCAATCAAAGCCTATAAGTATTAAAGTAATGTTTTATTTATAATGGTCATTTAGTGTTTAGGATAGACTTTAGGAATATTCTTTATTCTTTTTGCTTTATTTGTTGTCGCTCTTATCCTCTTTGGATAAAGCGTTTGTAATCTTATATAGGGATGCTTTCGCTCCTTATTTAATTATCGAATATCTTGGTAATCATTTTGTGTTCAGTTTTCATAATATGGTATCAGAACCCAAGTCGAACTTCGGGATTTGAGAAAAACGAATCATCCTAGAGATTGTCGTCGGTAGTGACCGATTGTGAGATTGCTTCTATAAAACAGAATGAGCCAAAAGGACGTTGTATGGAATTGTAAGGATTCACGTCAGGGTTTAGTTTTTGGCGATTTTATTAAACAAAAAAAATCGTGGTTTTATCTCTAAAGACTGCGGAATTTTTTTAAAGGACAAATAGTGTCCTTTTTGGTTTAAATTGCGCCTAGAAAAATTCAGAATTGTGTGGATTCTTTTGTTTAAAAATCACGATTTTCTTCTATTCACAGGTCGCATGGGCAGATTCTTTCAAAACGCGGGTTTATCTTATCTGAAAATCGTGATTTTTTTGGCTAAAAATCCCGTGCTGATTTTTCTGTAAATTGCACCTCTGTTTATATGAAAACAGTAGGATTTTGTGCTCTAAACCATGGTGGATTCCTCTGATATAATTCTTGTTTGGTAGGGTTTTTTGGAACAGCGGATTTTATTGCAAAACCGTCTATTTTTAGACAGGTATCAAGGTCATGACTAGGGTTAATTGTTTGCTTTAGTATTTTTAGCGATTTTTAAAAATAAATCGTGGTTTTTACTGCTCTTTTTCAAGGTTGCGGTAGCTAGGGTTGGCAATTTGGTGAGGAGTTTTGATGGCTAGGGTTTCAACCTGAATATTTTAGGTATTTTATCACAAATTTCAGCTTTATTTTTTGCTAGTGTTTTTACAACCAACAGCTAGGGTATGTAATCTTGCCATTTTGGGCAATATGAAAAAGGGATTTGGAGGTTTTCAAACAAGGGTTTATTGCAGCAGATGACATTTTTTCATAATTCCATTATGGGAGGGAAGAACAGATTAAATGGCCTCTTTACCCAACATTATGTTGGAAGACAACCAGCGTTTTACTAGCAAAAATTACGACACATGGAAGCAGCGAATGTTGATGATTTTTGAGTACAGATGCCTCGAAAAGATAGTCCTTGGTACCAATACCCAGCCAACGACTGCAGGTAAAGACTAGGACAAGTTTGATGAACGTGACAAAGAATCAGTCATGTTAATAAAATTATCAGTGATTGATGAAATGCTCTCGGAGGTTCAGACAGGTACGACCTCCACAAAAATTTGGAAGCATTTGCGAGAACTGCATGTGACCTTAGATAAAGGCAGGGCCTTATTCGTGAAGAATATGCTTTTTTCGATCATGATGGATGAGAAAGCATCCTTGCAGGAGGGTTTACTCAAGATCAAGGATATTAGAGATTAGTTGTTAGCCATAGGTCAGAAAATGGAAGAAGAGGACATGGTGGTAATCTCGTTGGAAAGCTTACCACGTGCTTATGAGCATTTTATTGAGACACTCAATATCACCTCTACCAGTGTTGACTTAAAGTTTGAAGAGCTGTGCAATAAGCTCTTACAGTAGGACAGATGGAAGAAACAGTTTGGTAGTAGCAGTGAGACAGAGTGTAGAACAAACATTTGCAACCAAAGACAAGGGCAAAGGCAAATGGTCACAGAAGAGAGGACAAGGTAACAATGAGTATACTTAAAAGAATCTAAAAACATCACATGTCATTATTGTGGTAAGATGAGTCATATGAAGAAGCACTACAAAAAAAGGTTGGTTGAACAAAAATCCAACCAGGGAGGGCCTCAACAAAAGGATCATGTCGTAGAGCATTTAGAGGAGAAGGAATGCACCTTCTATGCATTCATGGCCAAACGATCAATAGATCAGTCTAAGTCATCTGCATGGTATATAGATTCAGGAACATCGTGTCATTTCTCCCACAGGAAAGATTGGTTCACAGAGTACATGGCTTGCTCTGATTTAGTGATCTTCGGTGGTGGTGAGGAGTACACGGTTGATGGTAGAGGGAATGTGCAAATATCCTCTGAAGGGAAAAATTTAATTTTTCTTAATGTGTACTATGTGTCGGGAATGGAGCTTAATTTAGTCTCAGTGAGTCAGATTATGCGCCATTGTCCCAATCTGGATGTCATCTTTAGCAACATAAATGCTACATAGTTGACAAAGAGACCAAGAAGACTATTGTATTTGGAATAGAAGATCATGGATTGTATGGAGTGGTTGATACTAGACAGGTCAAGGAGCGTGTATTAGCAGCCAAGAGTGCATCTGACATCAATACACTTTGGCATTAGCGATATGGGCACCTCAGTATGTCTTATCTCTCTCAGTTGGCTTGAGAGAATTTGGTAGATGGACTACCTGACATCCAACAACAGATACAGGGTGTTTGTGGAGCTTGCCAAGCAGGGAAGTAGCACAAAACTCCATTTAAGGACGGACAGGCTTGGAGAGCCAAGAGAGTCCTACAACTGGTTCATGCAGATATTTGTGGACCAATGAACACGACATCGGTCATTGGTGCCAGGTATTTTCTTTTGTTTGTAGATGATTTTAGTAGGAAAATGTGGGTGTATTTTCTAAAATTAAAATCAGATGTGTTTAATGAATTTCAAAAGTTCAAAGCATTAATAGAAAAAGAGTCTGGTTGTGACATAACCACTCTTAGATTTGATAATGTAGGCAAATTTTGTTCCAAAGAATTCAATGAATTTTGTACTAAACACAACATAAAATGACAATATACAACACCCTAGACTCCACAACAAAATAGAGTAGTTGAGAGGTGGAATTGTACTATCACAGAGATGACTTGATGTATGATGGAGAACAAGAGTGTTCCAAGAAGTTTTGGGCTGAGGTGGTGAAGTAGAAGACCCTAGAGGAAGCATGGTCTGGGAGGAAACCAAAAGTTAATCATCTTAAGGTCTTTGGTTCTATTGCATATGCTTGGATTCGGGAACCAAGTTAGATCCTAAGAGTAAGAAATTAATGCTTACAAGGTATAGTGACAATCATAAGGCATATAGGTTGATTGATGTTGACACTGACCGTTTGACTTTCAGTCGAGATGATGTGATTGATGAGAAGCTAGGCCTTTCCAACGTTCTTTAGAGATCAAGATTATTGAAGACCAACCTGTTATGGATAAGAACTCAGGTGTTTAGCTTCAGGTAAGTCCACCTAAAGGGGGGGAGGATTCTAAGCATGAGGAGTCTTTCAGGTAGGTAACAGTACCAGAATTCATTGAAGATAACTTGGATCAACATCTAGGTGACACAGAAACAAGTAGCCCAAGTCATGCTGACAACAATGATTTGGGTGGAGAGGCTCCTAAGAAGAGACCAAAGTGGTGGGAAAACACCATTGGCGATGTTCGGATAAGTGAAATGGTCGAGGGTAGATCATCGAGAGGCAAGAGCAAGCATAACACAGTTAATAGCGCTAATGGCTAATATTTAGGGAGGTTATGAGCCACAAGTGTTTGAGGAGGCAAAAGGAAAACTTGAATGGGAAAAGGCGACAACCATCAAATATGAAAGTCTTATGAAAAATAAGACTTGGGATCTCTCAGATTTTCCACTAGGGAAGAAACCCATTGGCTGCAAATCGGTGTACAAAGTCAAGTACAAGGCAAATGGTACTCTTGACAAGTACAAAGCTCAGTTGATCGCAAAAGGGTTCTCACAAAGAGAAGGTATTGACTACGAGGAAACTTGTGCTCCGACAACAAAGATGAGCACCATCTGATTAGTTCTAGCCATGGCAACTTAGTTTGGCTGGATAGTCCATCAAATGGATGTAAAAAGTGCCTTCCTCAATGGAGATTTGGAGGAAGAAGTACATTTCTCAACCATAGGGTTTTCAGGTTGCAGGGAAGGAGCATCTTGTATGCAGATTGAAGAAAGCTTTATATGGCCTAAAGCAGGCACCTAGGGCATGGTACATCAAAATTGATAGGTATTTGGTTGAACAAGGATTCCAGAAGAGTCCTTCGGATCCAAATTTGTACATCAAAAGCATTGGTAATGATATTAGTCATATATGTAGATGACATCATTATTACAGGTAATGAGGCACATGCAATTGAATAGATCAAATCAGATATGAGTACAACTTTTGACATGACTGATAGAGGCCTCTTACATTACTGCCTAGGTGTAGAAGTTTGGCAAATAGGTGGTAGCATTTTTGTTTCTCAATCCAAATATTCCAGGAGTTTGCTTGACAAATTTAGAATGACAGATTGCAAAATCTCGTCAACACCTATGGAGAAAGGGCTGAAACTTTCAGCCAAAATTGAATCGAAGACCGTCAATGAGTCAGCTTACATGCAGCTAGTGGGGAGCTTAATATATCTTATTGCCACTAGACCTGAGCTATGCTGTGAGTTTCATTTCTCGATTCATGACAACACCCAAAGTAGAACATTGGACTATAGCGAAGAGGGTGTTGAGATATGTGAAAGGGACACTTGACTTTGGCATTATGTACAACAGAATTAAAGATTCTAGGCCGGTTGGGTTTATAAATTCAGATTGGGCAGGTTTTGTGGATGACAGAAAATCCACTTCTGGTTATGTTTTCAGCCTTGGCACAGGTGCAGTCACATGGATCAACAAGAAACAACAGGAAGTAGCTCTATCCTCGATAGAAGCAAAATATCAAGGAGCAATAAAAGCAGCATGTGAGGTAGTATGACTCAGAAGGATGCTTTCAAACATGAGGATGCCTCTAGCAACGCCTTCACCCTTGTATTGTGACAATCAAGGGGTGCTAAAATAGTAAAATGTAATGTCCAATTTTAGTGAGCATAAAAAAAAAAATTAATTAATTATTTATTATGTTGTCTAAATATTTTTTTATGGCAACTAATATTTAATTAATAATTATTTAAAATAAAGTGACTCTTTGGTCAAAAAGTAAAACAAAAATAAAATCACTTTATGAGCAAATTATTTAATGATTTTTCTAGAAGATTCCTAAGGTGGTTGCAAAAAATAAATTCTAGAAGAATCATTAAGAGGCTATAAAAAGAGGCTTTGAGGAGATTGAATCATCTATCATTTGGTATTTTCAGCTCTAATATTCTAGTTGGGAATATTTGAACATCTTGTTCAAATTTGCAACCTAGGACGAAAACCCTAAGGTGAAGATTGGGTTCGGAGAAGGAAGGAAGTCTCCCTAGCCAATGTTGAGGTGAATTCATTTAGGACTCGCATTTGAGCTTAATGCTTTGTGTCAAATTTTATTTGTTAGAAGTTTTCAGGATTTTTGGGTATTTTGAAGATTTGGTTGTTCGCAGATAATTTGCAGAATTTATGTTGAAAAGGCAAAAATAATTTCTAGATTTGTGTTGCAGCAGTGAAATATCAATTCCAGGTTTGAGATTAACATTTGCAAGCAAATGTTATTGATTTATGGTCTATGCTGGTAATTTCCCGTTTTGAGATAAATTCCAATTTGTAGAAATTGTAATTGAAGATTTCAAGTTTGATGAAAATTATAGTTGGAATTTATTGAAATATTTGATGGCAAATCATGCCATATTTTAATATGAAAAGACAACTTCACATTTGCTGAGTAAAACCCAGCCGTACATATTCATGAACTAACCGTACTTTCCATCAAGTAAGTTGCCGTACAAATAATAGAGAAAGGGGCATTTGCATTAAAAAGGGAATGGCTTGTAGTTTAATGAGTTTGAAGTCAACGTGAGTCTAAAAGGGAAGTCATATTCATATTTGATGAAATTTTGAGGAGTTTAATATTATTCCTGAAGGTTGTGATAATATAAAGCCTGCCGTACAATATGTGAAAGGAAGCGCTTGGTATTTTTATTTACAATTGTTAAAGCAATGTGTGGAGTTTTAGTGGGACCCTCAAGTATTGGTACATATTCATGAACTAACCATACTTTCCATCAAGTAAGTTGCCGTACAAATAATAGAGAAAGGGGCATTTGCATTAAAAAGGGAATGGCTTGTAGTTTAATGAGTTTGAAGTCAACGTGAGTCTAAAAGGGAAGTCAAATTCATATTTGATGAAATTTTGAGGAGTTTAGTATTATTCCTGAAGGTTGTGATAATATAAAGCCTGCCATACAATATGTGAAAGGAAGCGCTTGGTATTTTTATTTACAATTGTTAAAGGAATGTGTGGAGTTTTAGTGGGACCCTCAAGTATTGTCTGAAGCTTATGAAAAGAAGTTAATTCATTTAAATAAATCCTCTAAAGACTTTTCAAAGCTTAGACCCCCAGCCGCCTATGTTTAAGTGAAGATCCTCATATATTTTTGGAAGTGATTCATGTTATTTTTGAAGGCTTTAAGCCTCTAGTTACTAGCCGCAGCTCTTCCCCTAAGGAATCGCAGCAGTTTTTACAGATTTATGTGGGGTCTGTACCAATTGCTAGCAGCCGTACAAGCATTCTAAGATGTTAATAAAGTACTCTAGTTGCTGATTGGTATTTCAGTCTGTCTTCATCAGAGGTCAGCAAATAATATATTTGAATTTTTTGGCATCATTGTGAGGTCAGAAATTAATATTCTTTACCTCTGTCATTCTGATTGTTTTTATAATCAGCAAGTTGTATTGCTCTATGTGATTCAAATTTCAAATATACAGCAAGACAACAAACTGTTTGACAAAATGTCTATCCTTTATCTTTGAATATGGTGATACATTGATGAATGATTCATGTTCTAAAACATTAAACAAGCTGTTCTATAACACACATACTCAGAAATTCAGTTTGATAAACAAATTGCAAAGTGTTTTACGAAATGCCAGCATAGCAAAAATCAGAAATATTGAAAGTTTGGTTAAAAACTTGTGTTGGGGATTTTACATAAAACTTCCCAAGAATCTAGTCTTCGACGAGCGTACCAAACATGTGGAACTACATGGTCATTTCATCAGACAACTTGTAGAAGATGGATTGGTTATGTTGCAGTATTGTCCTTCTGAGGATCAAACTGCAGACATTCTTACCAAGTCTTTTTGTAAAATTTCGGGATAAGCTGTTGATAACTGAGAGGGGGGGGGGGGGGGGGGGGGGGTGAATCAGTTATCCTAAACTTGCTTCCAATTCAAACACTTAAATCCACTTTGTTATTCAATAGTATAGCAATTAATCATTCATGAAAGCATAAAGCATAAACACCAGAGCAGATACACAACACATGAGACACCAAGATTTTGAAGTGGAAAACCCGGTTAAGGGAAAAACCACGGGGTGATTAACCCAAAGATTATTCTCTGTTAGAAGAACAAGAAAAATAGATGGCACATGCCAATTAGGGCTCACTGCCCTCAAGAACATCCGCACTTTATCAGCTTACTGGAATTCTTCTGTTTTTCATCCGGAACTTCAAGAACACAGTCTGTCATCACTGTCATAATGAAAAAAGGTGCTTCCGGACCTCCAAACCATGAACAAATCTAGTTGTCACTTCTCACTGATTTCTTCAATACTCCCTCCAATCCGCAGAATGAGATAATTCAATTCCAGAGCTCACCGGACCAATCTGTGATACTCTGTCACCACTGAACATTTGCCGGAACCGGTTCTACTAGAGCGACCATAACTTCTTCAGATCTTCATGCGGACCTCTGAAATCTTGATTGGAGAATCTAAAGACTCATATCTGAGAACCCTTTAAACCGCATCCTCTAATATTCATCTTATCTTGGACTTTTACCTTAATGTCATCACTGTTCTTCACTGTTCCTGATTGAGACTAGTTTCCTCAATACACAGCTCATCCAATTCTTCTCATTAATGCAATATGAGTATGTTGACATCAATGACAACACTGGTTATCCTCATACTTGCAACAATCTCCCCCTTTGTCATTGATGGCAACATATGATGTGAAAAACCATCAAGACAAGAACTTCTTCTTTCTGTCACAGCTCCCCCTATCAGCAGCAACTCTTCACATGTCTTCTCTTTCTTTACTGCTCCCCCTTTGATCATCAACCACTTGTTTTTCACATGTCTTCTCTCCCTCTTTGACATCAATGGCAAAGGGCTCATACTTGCAATTTTAACACATCAGAATCATACCAGCTACTCCCCCTGAGTAGTAGCTCCCCATCACCAATCCGGATCACAAGATATGACTGTGATATCCACCGGACTGATGCACATCAGTGCATCCTAGTTCATCACCGGAGGGGCAACAACCCCTAACTTCTCTCGGAGATATTCAAAAGATTCCTTAGGAAGAGGTTTAGTAAAGATATCTGCAATTTGATCCTTTGAGGGCACAAACTCCAATCTAACTTCATCCTTGTTCACTTGCTCTCTCAGAAAGTGAAACTTAATAGATATATGCTTAGTCTTAGAATGCAACACCGGATTCTTAGAAATATTTATTGCACTGGAGTTGTCACAGAAAATTGTGATAGGCTCCTCATACTCTACTTTAATATCTCTTAGCATCTGTTTCATCCATAAAACTTGAGTGCAACTCCCTGCTGCTGCAATGTATTCTGCTTCAGTTGTAGACAGAGATATTGCATCTTGTTTCTTGCTTAGCCAAGAAACCAATCTCTTTCCCAAAAAGAATGCTCCACCACTGGTACTCTTCCGGTCATCCACATCTCCTGCCCAATCTGCATTTGTGTATGCATGAAGAGAGAAATCATGATCTCTAGGATACCACAAACCATACTCCACTGCCCCTTTTAGATATCTAAAAATTCTCTTGATTGCCATGACATGAGATTCTCTGGGATCAGCCTGGAATCTAGCAACAAGACCAATAGCTTGCATAATATCTGGTCTAGTTTGAGTGAGATACAACAATCCACCAATCATTGATCTGTACTTTGTCTGATCTGCCTTGGGAGATTCATCATTTTTGCTCAACTTGCATCCGGTTGCCATGGGAGTATTCATTGGCTTTGAATCTTCCATTCCAAATTTCTTCAACAATTCTTTCACATATTTGGTCTGAGAAATGAAGATCCCTTTCTTTGTTTGAGTGATTTGTAGACCCAAGAAATTCATTTCACCAAGCATAGACATCTCAAACTCACTTTTCATTTGATTTGCAAAAGTTTTACACATGCTATCTTTTCCTCCAAAGATGATATCATCAACAAATACTTCAACAATCAAGATGTTTTCATGATCAATTTTAAAATATAAGTTACTGTCAGCAGTACCTTTGTTGAAACCAATCTGCATAAGATGTTTATCCAATCTTTCATACCAAGCTCTTGGGGCTTGCTTCAATCCATACAGTGCTTTCTTCAACTTGCAGACCATATCACCATGATCAGACAATTGAAATCCATCCGGTTGCTCAATATATACTTCTTCTTCCAAATCACCATTTAGGAAGGCAGACTTGACATCCATCTGATATACCTTGAAGTCTTTGAAGGCAGCAAATGCAAGAAATAGTCTGACTGCTTCAATTCTTGCCACCGGAGCAAAGGTTCTTCAAAATCAATTCCTTCTATTTGAGAGTAGCCTTTGCAGACCAATCTGGCTTTGTTTCTGATTACTTCACCAACTTCATTAAGCTTGTTCCGGAAGACCCATTTGGTTCCAATCACATTCTTGTCTCTAGGTCTGGGAACAAGATCCCAAGTGTGATTTTTCTCAATTTGCATCAACTCTTCTTCCATTGCTTTGGTCCAGTTTTCATCATTGCAGGCTTCATTTATTGTCTTAGGTTCAATCTTTGAAATTAGACAATATTCATCTGAATTTTGAGCAATTGTCCTTCTAGTTTGCACACCTTTGCTTTTGTCACCTATAATCTGATCTTCAGAGTGGTTTAGTTTTACATACCTTGGAACTTTGGGAGTTTCTTGCACTTCTATTTCTTGATCAGGCTCATTCAGACCTATCTCTTCTTCCTGATTTACCGGATCAGTCTGAATCTGACTTTCAGAAGAGGATTGAGCTCCTTGAACCAGAGTACCATTCTGATCATCTTCATCATATTCATAAAACCTTGAGGGCTTCTCAATTCCTTCATCAACCTTCACATTTGTACTTTCTATCATCTTTCTCAGTCTCTTGTTGTAACACCGATATGCTTTGCTTTGAGTGGAGTAACCCAAGAAAATTCCTTCATCACTTCTAGCATCAAACTTTCCTAGATCTTCATCTCTTTTAATGTAACATTTGCTACCAAATACTCTAAAATATCTCACAATAGGAGTGATGCCAAACCAAAGTTCATAAGGAGTCTTACCGGTATTGCTTCTGATTTGAACTCGGTTGAGAGTGTAGACTGCAGTGTTGACAGCTTCTCTCCAAAACATCTGGGGAACATTTGTTTCCATCATCATTGTCCTGGATGCTTCCTGGATGGTCCTGTTCTTTCTCTCGACTACTCCATTCTGCTGTGGAGTCCTAGGAGTAGACAATTGTCTCTTTATGCCATGCTTCTCACAAAAATTTATCAACTCACCGGATGTGAATTCACCACCTCTATCAGATCTCAGACATTTCAGTTTTAATCCGATTTGATTCTCTACCATAGCCTTGAAGATTTTGAACTTCTCAAGAGCTTCTGATTTCTCTTTCAGAAAGGTAACCCACATCATCTGGGAATGATCATCAATCAGTAACATGAAGTATCTATCACCTTGCATACTCTTGATTCTTGTCAGACCACATAGATCAGTATGGACTAATTCCAATAATCCAGTAGAGGACTGATCCTTGCTTTTGAATGAGACTCTGCTTTGTTTACCTAGCTGACATTCTTTGCACAAACTATTTGTAGGTTTTACCAATTTTGGAAGATCTCTTACAGCCTGAGTATTGCTTATCTTGATGATGTTATCAAAATTTACATGACACATCCTTCTATGCCATAGCCAACTCTGATCAATTTGAACAAATAGACAACTTTTATTAGTACCAACTAGATGAAAGATATTACCTTTTGTTTGAGTACCGGATGCAATCTCAGTTCCGGAACTTTCAAAGATTCTGCATCTTCCATTCTTGAACCAGAGATCATAACCTTTGTTCACCAACTGTCCAACACTGAGAAGATTGTGCTTCAATCCTTCAACATACAGTACATTACCGGTTTTGTTCTTTCCATCAAAAGAAATAGTTCCCCTACCTATGATTCTGCCAGCAGAATTATCACCAAACTTTACCATTCCTCCATCGTACCTTTCCAAATCTAAGAACTTGTTCTTGTCACCTGTCATATGGTGAGAACATCCACTGTCAATAACCCAATCATCCTTTTCTTCAACTTGGGCACCCAAAGCTCTTTCTACAACCTTATGATTGACAGATTCAGAGGACATTGGATCTTCTTCCTTGATGGCAATAAACACCCATTCATTTCCGGATTTGTTTCCTATTTCTGATTCATCATCTGTTACTCCTTCATTATCATCTTCATGAACATAATAACAATTCTTTTGGAACTTTTGTCTGTTAGAATTTGACCTTGTAGATCTTTCCGGACATCTTGAGGCAAAATGACCAATCTTATTGCAGTTGAAGCACTTAAAGGGTAATTTTCCTTCATACTTACCGGATCCTCTTGGCAGTCTTTTTGCAATTAGGGTTTCAAGTTGAGCTGTTTCTGCTTCTTCCTCTTCCATGTCTCTTCTTGCTTGATCATACCATGACAGCTTCCTTGAAGAGTTTTCTCCTAGATCAAATATTTGTTTGCCTTTCATAGATGCACTGGCTTTGAATGCAGATTCAGTCTTGGGGGGATCATCTCCAAACTCGGTCATTTCAAATGCAGCCAGTTTGCCAGCCAATTGGTCTCTTGTGACAGTTGTATGGGCTCCGAATTCATCAATCGCAGCAACCTTGATTTTATAGACAGTAGGAAGGGATCTGAGAATTTTTCCAACAATCTCATTTTCATCCAAGACTCCACCAGCATTCCTGATTCCACACACCAGCTCATTTACTCTTGGCATAAAGGTAGTAATATTTTCATTATCTCTCATTTTCAGTCTTTCAAATTTCCCTTTGAGACTTTGCAACTTTGCACTCTTAACATACTCATCTCCTTCATGCAGAAGTTCCAGTTTGACCCAGATCTCATAGGCAGTTGGTAGGTCAATAACATTTGAGAGTTCTGAGTCACTTAAAGCACTTAGAAGAGCCTTTTTGGTTCGCAGATTGTTTTCAGCATCTGTGATTTCATTTAGAGTTGTCGGACCACCCTGTGGAGGTACATAGGCTTTTGTGACTATGGACAAGTATGCTTTTCCCATACACTCCAAGTGACATTTCATGCGACCTTTCCAAAGAGAGAAGTTGGTTCCATCAAACTTCGGACTATCCTTCTTGTATGATGACATCCTGGATCTCCTCAAGCGGTTAAGCTCTTTTTAGAGGAACTTGGCTCTGATACCAATTGTTGATAACTGAGAGGGGGGGGGTGAATCAGTTATCCTAAATTTGCTTCCAATTCAAACACTTAAATCCACTTTGTTATTCAATAGTATAGCAATTAATCATTCATGAAAGCATAAAGCATAAACACCAGAGCAGATACACATCAACACATGAGACACCAAGATTTTGACGTGGAAAACCCGGTTAAGGGAAAAACCACGGGGTGATTAACCCAAGGATTATTCTCTGTTAGAAGAATAAGAAAAATAGATGGCACATGCCAATTAGGGCTCACTGCCCGAGCACACTGCTCACAAGAGGCACACTGCTTACAAGAGACACACTGTCTACAAAGTAATCAAGTATCACAAACTTGAACTGGAGATTGACATCTTTACCATGTCTGGATCAGTTCCATTTAAGCCCAAAAACTCCTGCTCTGCCTTTTGCACTTCTTTTCGCTATACCACCCTCATCACCGCAAGACACACTTCAAAATGAATTCACAATCCCTTATTTATACAAGGCATCGACTTAGGAACAATCATCTAAGTCGGCAAACACCTACAAGATCATTTGCAAGACGTGTAATACATCCGGTTGGCCACTCTCAAGAAGAACACCAATATCTGTGGTTATTCTTCAAATGCAAACTCTAACTTCAATGCGGACCGCCAATAAGAATTGTACACGATCCAAAGATCACCAAAACCTTTCCTGAGTCATCAAGAACATCCGCACTTTATCAGTTTACTGGAATTCTTCTGTTCTTCATTCGGAACTTCAAGAACATAGTTTGTCATCACTGTCATAATGAAAAAAGGTGCTTCCGAACCTCCAAACCATGAACAAATCTAGTTGTCTCTTCTCACTGATTTCTTCAATACTCCCTCTAATCCGCAGAATGAGATAATGCAATTCCGGAGCTCACCGGACCAATCTGTGATACTCTGTCACCACTGAATATCTGCCGGAACCGGTTCTACTAGAGCGACCATAACTGCTTCAGATCTTCATGCGGACCTCTGAAATCTTGACTGGAGAATCTAAAGACTCATATCTGAAAACCCTTTAAACCGCATCCTCTAATATTCATCTTATCTTGGACTTTTACCTTAATGTCATCACTGTTCTTCACTGTTCCTAATTGAGACTAGTTTCCTCAATACACAGCTCATCCAATTCTTCTCATTAATGCAATATGAGTATGTTGACATCAATGACAACACTGGGTATCCTCATACTTGCAACATAAGCATGGTGTAGTTAGTAGATTGACCATTAAAGGAGGGTATTAAAGTAATGTTTTATTTATAATGGTCAATTAGTGTTTAGGATAGACTTTAGTAATATTCTTTATTTGTTTTGCTTTATTCGTTGTCGCTCTTATCCTCTTAGGATAAAGTATTTGTAATCTTATACAAGGATGCTTTTGCTCCTTAATTAATTATCGAATATCTTGGTAATCATTTTGTGTTCAGTTTTCGTAATAATAAGGGTATTAAATTGTTATCTCTAGATTTTTTCTCATGTGCATTAAGATCCCTCTAGGACCAAAACTGGTGAGTTGGTAGAAAACCTATTACACTGCCTGAAAACACAATCAGGCCATGCCTAGACATTTAAGAACCTTTGGTCAATACCCCTGAAAAGTGTTCTGCAACAGCAAAAAAGGATCACTGAACAGCTATTGTTAAGTGGCTATGCATGGCAATGTCTTGGTACCCATATATTTGATTTTGGATATCACCCCAAGCATTATCGTAAGTGTTGGAATGGACAAACGTGATTGGTTCAGTGGAATTATTCACTCTATACTTTGAGGATGAATTTCTTTGCTTTGATGACATGCTCACCGGGTTTAGGAGGAGATGCTTATGGGATTAACATGGCAAGTAAAAATTTTCTTGCTGTAGAAATTCTGTTGGATGGATGCTAATGTGAAAATAGATCATGAAGGTCATAAACTTAGTGTTTGATGGTTGTACTCATGAGAAGAAATTTCACAGAGATATGCTCACAACTTGTTTTATAAAAGGAAATATTCATCCCTGCAAAATATTATGTACAACTTTGCCTTTCCAATCAAACATCAAATGTCATCAATTTTTATTGCACAAATGATCCTTACATGTTGATCCATGGGTCCTAGGTTGCCACCATCTTTGTACCAAAGGTTATTTAGCCTGCTCAAAGTTGATTGAATTTGCAGATGAGTGCACATTGATTCCAGGCGGCAGCTTACTGTAGGATTTCTAGCTCTATTGATCTTTTGTGTTGATGGAAAGCCTTTTCCATTATTACCAGGAGCATATAATGATTGACCAAACATCCAGATATTTGTTCTTTTAGCACCTATTTACTAATGATTGATCCTTTTTTGTTTTCTCAGTTTGAGTTAATAATTTGATTTCCAAGTCCAACAGCAAGTTGTCAATCCCTTAGAGTCTTTCACTGTTAGAGATTCTTTACTAACACTAATTCAAGCATGCAAATGTAAAATTAACTATACATGCAATGTAAGAGATAACTGCTTATCATCACCGTAGTTGGATGAGATGCTAAGTTATTCTGTATCATAGGTCCCTTTAAGTGATTGAATCTGATTCATTGGGAATGCATTTTATACTAATGTATGACAAAAACATATTGTTAATTTTTAAAATCCACATGCTGTATTTACTATCTTACCACATGAGCATCCCATTCTCTATAATTTTACTCCCTACCCATGATATAAGTTCACAATTGGCACTAGCCTTGGAGTAATTTCGAGTATTGCATCTGACATTCTAAATCCTGATAAGTAAGGACAGTATTGTTTTATGACTGCCTGTTTTCTGTTTATTTTGATTCCATTTTTTGTGGGTGTCCTAGCATGTAACTATTTACTATTAAGATTCTTGGCAAATGATACATTTAGCCATGCAGCTTTTAAATTTTTCTGCATTTCACAGGTTATTGCAAATCGTGCTGCTGAGATTCTTGGGAAAACACGTGGTGATAAATTTGTACATCCAAATGATCATGTCAACAGGTCTCAATCTTCAAATGATACATTTCCCACTGTAAGTATACATTTGCCACTGTAAGTGAATTCTTAAGGTGGGAAATATACTATTATCATTATATATTTGGTATGACTAGCTTTTCAAAGCTTTGATGGTTATTAATAAAAAGCATATTTGAGTTTCACCCTAATTTATTGGCCCCTCTGCAAAATATGTAGATAAACATTATTGGTTGTTGAATAAGTAATTACAGGTCAAGAACCTGATGTTTAAATTTGCTACATAACACACGGCATCTACCTTGCAATTGGTTCCTTATTTTAAAACCATGAATTAGAATCATTATTAGAATTAGAGTTGCATATTCAACATTTTACTGAAATCTTTGTGGTTTTTGTGTGCTTCCCCCCTTTATGAAAATGACTTTGTTGTGGTCATTACAAGTCATTTTCTGTTTTAATGTTTTTACATTGAATTTGGTTGAAATCTTGACAGGTTATGCACATTGCTGCAGCAGTTGAAATGAACTCGAAATTCATACCAAACTTGCAGCAACTACATGCTGCATTGGATGTGAAGGTATAAGCTCTGGCTAGTCAAAAGAAATATTGAGTATAGTTATTTTTTGCAGTTATATATATATATATATATAGTTATCAGTGAACATCATAGTTACCAAATCCGGATGGATCTAGTTCAAATCTGGCCTGATCCAGATTTTTGGACCAGATGGATTTGTCTGATCTGGTCTGGAGTTTTCAATTCCTATAGAAATTTAACTGGTTTTCTTTTTTGAAGATTACGGATTTCTGATTTTTTTTGACCTTCTGAACGAATCAAATTTGCATACATTGTTGTTTGTGTTCCAGTTTTGTGTTGGTATTAGATATACTGCATTGTGCAGAGGTTGGAAATTTGCCTTTTTACTTACCTTGATAGATTTGTAATTTTTTGTTGTATGAGCTTTCTAATTTTTACTTGACTCCCAAGTATGGAGCATGTATAAATGCAAAACAGTACTCTCCTAGACTTCTCTCTTACCTCGTTTACATGGAGGTATTATCGTGGAAATGCACCCTTTTACCTCTCAATCTCATATTTTACTTGCTTGCTTTTCTTTATTTTATCTTGGTTACTTATCTTTAATTTGGGATTCTCATAGTTATTGATATCTCTGATTGAAGTTTTTATTTTACATCAAGTGGTTTAATTGTCTTTGTATGTTGTTCTGTCTGATATTACTTGTATTGCAAGCAGTCCATGTAATATGCACTTTACAAGATTCTTATGTGACATGCACTGTAATTTGACACCTTGAATACAGATTGGTGAATTCAAAGATATTGTGAAGATTGGGCGTACACATACTCAAGATGCAACACCTCTAACCCTTGGACAAGAATTTAGTGGCTATGCTACACAGGCAACTTTCTGAAACCTTCCTGCTTGTTTCTGTACAAGATCTTCAGTTTACTTATTTCCTGAATCCCTTTCGTTAAATTTCTCTTGTGAATGCCTTTGAGACCTAGATACTATGTTAATGGATTGGAAATTTGGAGGCGTAAATCAAGCACAACTTTTCTTCTGAGGAAGTATGACAAAAACTTTGTTAATTTTTATGCAGATGCCTTACTTTTCTGAGTTTTGGTTATCTCATAAATATGCAGGTAAAATATGGCATTGAACGTGTCACAAAGACATTACCTCGTATGTACCAGGTATAGTACTCAGAATTTTTTAATAGAAGTAACACATTCATGGAATTTTTTTGACAGAGAATACTCACTATGACAGCTTGCGCAAGGAGGGACTGCAGTTGGAACTGGTCTCAACACGAAAAAGGGGTAAGTTCTTTTCATTCTAGGAGTAACCATGACATATTTTTCTGGATTTTCTCATATGCAATTTAGGTATCATTCAACTATTATTTAATAATTTCCTAGGGATGACCTATCCTTATTCCTGAACCCATCAAGTGGATTCTATGTGATATCATTGAGATCTGTGAATTGGTTTGCATTATATGTTGTGTTTTTAGATTGGTAGATGCCTTATTATAAGTGAGTAATTTCTATGATTTTTTTCCCCGCTCGGCTGCTTGCTGCAATCATAACCTATGTTACTGGGTTCTTCATTGCAGGGGGCGGGTACCGGATGGGAGCGGGAGCGGGAGCGGCGACAGGTGCGGGCAAGGAGCGCCCCGCCCGCCCTAGGTTCTCTGTGGGTTCGCCTATACCCGGCCGCTCCCACCCGCTCCCAGCCGCTCCTGCGAGCGAAAAAACATTTTTTTTGTGTTAAAAATTAACAAAAACATTTTTAAAACTCATTTTTTAATGAAAAAAAACAAAAACTAAAACCCTAAAAAGGTCAATATAACAAAAACGCCCCTATTCACTTCTTATTTTTGCAACAACTCCATTTCACAAGAGTTTTTCACATTTTGTTCATTTTTGCATTGTGGAGGGAATCCAGAATCGATTGCAAAGCACCAAGGAAGGATTGTAGCTTGCACAAAGGTCATCTATTGATCTAAGGTAAGTAGTTTAACCTATTTTTTCTAGTTTTTGTTGAATTTGTTCAAGTTTTTTATGGATTTTTAAATTTTTTCAAATTTTTTTCAAAAATTTCAACTTTTTTTTTGAAAAAAAAAAACAAGTTTGAACATTTTTTAAACCTATTTTATTGTTTCTCTTGAATGTTTAGGTGTTTTATTAGTGTGTAGGGTTGGAATATTTTTATTATATTTTAATTTAAATTTTGTAATTTTTTAAGCAGCAATCTATTTGAAAGTGAAATGGCTATGCCTACTAGTTCAAGTTCGGTGGGTCTTGAGAAGGGTAAACAATTTAAATATGATCAAGGATCTCCTCTTTGGAGACATGTCAACATGATTGAACAACTAGCAGGAGGTGGGGCTTTTGTTTGGGTTTGTAGTGAGTGCAAAGTCACATTTAAGAGCTCATATACTCGATTGAAAGCTCACTTATGTGCCATAAGTGGAAAAGGAATAAAAATATGTGAAGGGCCAAACAAGAGGGGGTTGCCAAAAGCACAAATTATGGCATACATTAAAGAACAAGAAGAAGCTGATGAAAAGAGTGCAAGAGCAAAATCAAGAGCTCATCCTTTAACAAAGAAAACAGCAATGAATCCACCTACAGAAGCTCCTTGTTCCAGGCCACAACATCCTTTCTTGGACTTGGAGGTAATCCAAGATGATGAACCCTCTTCTTCCTGCAAAAGAGGTCCATTGGAAAAGGCATTTCAAAATGAAACGAGAGATATTGCAGATGAAAAAATTGCACGTTGCATTTATGCCAATGGTCTTCCTTTCAACTTGGTGAGATCACCATATTGGCGGGAAATGGTGGTAGCAATTAGTAATGCACCTTCTGATTACACAGGTCCTGGTTATGAAAAGGTGCGAACCACCTTATTGGCAAAAGAAAAAAGTTATGTAGAGAAATCACTAAAACCAATTAGAGATTCATGGATTGAAACAGGGGTGTCCATTGTTTCTGATGGATGGAAAGATTGCAAAAACCGACCTTTAATAAATGTCATTGCTGTGTCCCCCAAAGGGGCAATGTTTTTGAAGTCGGTTGATTGTGAGGGGGAAATCAAGGATGCACAATTTATTTCCAAAATCCTCATTGAGTCCATGGAGATGGTGGGTGTTGATAATGTTGTCCAAGTCATTACAGACAATGCAAAAAATTGTAGGGCAGTAGGTGCTTTGGTTGAGGAAAGATACTCACACATATTTTGGACACCATGTACCGTACACTCCCTTAACTTGGTGATGCAAGCAATTGGCACTCAAGTAGATTGGGTGAAAAATACATACAATGAGGGTGAGGAGATTCAAATGTTTGTGACAAACCATCATATGTCACAAGGCATCTTCAGGTCTTTCTCGCATTTGGAGTTGTTGAAGGTAAATTTAGTTTATTTTAATTTTAATTTATGCCATATTTTTATTTACTTGAGTTGCATGATTCATTGATTTAGATTCTTGATTTAGATTTTAATTTTTAATGTGTTATTAACTTGTTTTTTTACATAACATTAGGTTGTTGAGACCCGATTTGCATCACACACAATCATTTTGAGACGACTTGTGAAGGTGAAAGAGGCATTGGGCTCCATGGTCACTAGCCACCAATGTAGTATATGGAAGACAGCTAATTCAGAGAGGGCTCAAAAGGTGAAGTCATTGATCCTAGCTGATGAGTTCTGGGAACGTGTGCAATATGTTTTGAGTTTCACGGAGCCTATCATGAGTATGCTTAGGTTTGCTGATACAGATCAGCCATGTTTGGGGGAAATCTATGATGGCATTGACTCCATGGTAGAAAAAATAAAGAGCATAATAACACAAAAGGACAATGACCCCAATGAAACATTTTTCCTAAGTGTCAAAAAAATCATTGATGACCGTTGGGACAAGATGAACACACCCTTGCACGTCCTTGCATATGCCTTGTCTCCCAAATATTATAGTACTGAGATACTTGTTTTGCCGGGGAGAACCGCACCATATAGAGATAGAGAAGTTGCTTCCGGCTGCATGAAAGCACTTCGAAGAATCGACTCCGATCCAGAAATGGTGAATGGTGTTAGGAAAGAGTTTGGCAAGTTCATACAAGGACGGGAGCATAGTTTGTATGCTATTGCAGACATGTACAAGGAAGATGCACATACATGGTGGTACCTCCATGGGCAAGATTATGTTTTGCTCCAGCGTCTTGCAATCAAAATTCTATCACAAGTAAGCATGTTTTATTTTAACATTCTTATTACTTACCATTTTTTGCATTTTAAAGTTGTATTGACTAGAGCTCTAATTTGAAATTTGAATAGGTTGCAAGTTCTTCAGCTGAACGGAATTGGAGTACATACTCCTATATCCACTTAGTGAAGCGTAATCGATTGGCTGCTAAAAAAGCAGAAGACTTGGTCTATGTCCAGTCCAACTTGCGTCTTCTATCACATAAGCAAGTTGAGTACAAGGACGGGGCAGCGAAGAATTGGGATATAGCCCCTGAGTGTGCCAACTTGGATGCATCTATTACAGAGCTTGCTACAATCACTGTAGATGATGAGGAGAATTTTCTACATCATGTACATAGTGCGAGTGGCACTCCATATGTTGGTGTTTCAAACGATTTGCAACCAACCAATGATGATGACTTAGATCTAGATCCTTTTGATGAAGATTGAAGAGCGAAAGATTGACTTTTGAATCTTGATTATAGACTTATAGACTTATAGTATTTTACTATTTTGAAATTTCAAAATTTGTAATACAGTACTGACTACTGAGTATTTGTAATGATTTTCAATGTTTCATTGTTCATTGGTCATCTAAATTATCAATCAAGATTCAAATGTATTATGTATGTTCAATTCTGTATATTTTTTAATTTTTTTGGTATATACAGTTATACTATATAAATATATATCTATATATATATATATATAAAATATATATATATAGTACAGCCGTACCTAGCCGTACCCACAGAAAAAAAATTTCACCGTACCGGCGTACCAGAACCCCGCTCCCAAACCCGTTCCCGTACCAGAACCAGCAACTTAGATCATAACCCCAATCAATGATCTAGTTTGCAAATTTCACTGATAGGTCATACATGTGCTTTCACTAGTAGCATGGTTTACATATTTAGTAACTTTAATCATTTAAAACATTGCTGCTTGCACTTTGTCATTAATATGGTTCTAATTCCATTTCTATTTGGTGAGGATGCTGTAATTAGGTTTGTTAAGTTGAAGATTTCGAGAGTAAAGATCTTGCCCTGACCTTGGGTACTTAGAAGGAAATAAAGTAAAGAAATATACCAATCTGTAAATCGGGTCAAATCATGCTGGACCAGTGGGGTTATCATGGAGATCACTAGTTAAGACTTGACTTGGGAGAGCCAAGTCATTGCCAAATTGATTGAAATATAGTGAACAGCAGTTAGCAAAGTGGTTGAGAAGATGCAACATCCCTCAAGACTCCAATCTAGTTGCTTCCCCGTAGATGTACCTAGAAATGCTTGTTTGACAAGTTTGCTGGTCCAACAGGGGACAAACTCCTTGTTTGCACTAACAAATGGGAGTTCGCCATCAGTGAATTCATAACTAGCAGTGAGCTTATCACTGGTAAAGCAACGAATTGATCATTGGTAAAGCGGCGAATTCTTTTTGATAGAGACAATAGCTGGAATTTGAATGGTTTTCGAAGTCTGAACATTTCACATGAGTGTCTTTTGGCTTTCCATTGGCCATGGGAGGCTGGCAAATGTCTATACAAGCATGTTTTGCAATGATTGGAAGCTTGGCTCTTGGTACAAACGTTTGGTTATGCTTGTAGAAAGAGATTGCATGGAGATGGGACAAAGTTATCTCAAGTGTTGGAGGTAGAGTAGGAGTGAAGGAGCAACATAGAGTTGTCCTGGTTGTTCCAATGTACCCATTGTGTTAGCGTTTTAATTTGCACCTTTTAGGGGGACACAAAATGGAATAGATGTGGTAGAACCACTCTTCAAATTAGAAGGGAAAGCTCTCTATAAAACAAAAACTAACCTATTATGAACAATATGTACTTGTTATTTACAATCTTTAAAGTGTTTTTTAGAGGTGGTTCACGCTCATGCCAAATAAAACTAAATGTGTGACTTTTTTGATTCATCTAGGTCTAAAGGTTGAGATGCTTGTCAACTCAAGGCAAAAGATTTTTCTACTTTTTGACTGAAAATAAATCCTATGACTACACTCTTGCATTGTTCAGCTAAAAGTAGAGATTGAACAATGCAAGTACACTTAAAGATTGAATAGGCTAAAACACATAAGGAGAGAATGCTTTGGTAAATTAAAATAAGGGATCAATACAAAGCCACAATCTTCAACTTCGAGCAAATTTGCAATACAAAGCTTGAAAACTCACTAAAAGTAATTTATTATTCCTCAACACAGAATAAAATATTTCAATAGCAATTTAAAAGCAAGATAGGCATAATAAATTCTATTGAATGAACATTGAATTTGGGATTAACATCAATACTAAATAGCAATTTCAGCAATATGTAGGCATGGGAATTACCATTAGAAATCTAAGTGCAAAATAGCACTTATTTATAATGTTTACAACAATGTTGCATGGACACGGATACGGTATCGGTATCCGATATGGATACAACTATTTTTCGAGATCCCCTAATATATAGTAAATTAAAAATATATTATTAATAATCTATTATATTAAAATATAATTTATTATTTTTACCTAAATATTACAATTTATATTATTATTAAATAATAAATTTGAATTAAATTGTATTATATAATGTAATATATTAAAATATAATTTCCGACACAAATGAAATGAACTATATGAATGGATGAATAGCTTTTAAATTTTATTATATAGCGAGGGTTGAGTTGAGCACGAATAGCTTTTAATTTTTACATTCCATGGTTCGATTGAAGCATTTGTGTCAACAAATAGTTAAGGCCGTGACCGTGGTTGTGAGGAAGTAAGAGCACGAGGTCCTGCGAGTGAGAAAATGGCGGGGCCAAAGTGTTGCGGCTTTCCCCAGCTTCGACTACTCTACCACGGAGAAGCTCTGTAGTGCACAGGGAATTCCCTTGTTAACCTCCAACCAATCTAACGCAGATTGCACATAGTGGTCGTTAATCCTGCGCAGGCCATCGTTAATTCAGCAGCTCGTCTCACAGTTCCTTTATGCTTGCTCTCGCGTGCCTGGGGAACATCGGAAACAACACCGGAGACAAGGCATGCCTCTCTTGCAAAGCTTCTTCAGACAGCACAACCTGAGGTTTTTCAAGAGTTGCATAAGAATCGATTCATTAACGAGCGCCGCACAGAAACGTTGAGTGAGATGAACTTGCAAATGCAGCAAAATACGGCAAAAATGATGACTGTTGCCGAATCCGGACGTATCCGACGTAACCATTTTATTTCGAGATTGTGGATTCAGAAGGGGGCACGGTATCTGTGCCGTACCAGGGCCGTATCCGTACCTGGTACGGTGGTACGCGTACCGATGGGGAGGGGGTGCCATATCCGGCAACTCTGGTTTACAAAGCATTGCATGAGAAAATAAAAGCTAACAACTTATTATCTAAGAATAATTGATTGCATGAAATGCAATTTTTATTATAAAATCCTATTCTCTAATTCTCAAACTGAACTTAGCTGTCTGTCAGTTAGACTGACGGTCCACATTATTACAAATTGTCATCTAAAACTCACATCTCTCACATGGCAAGAGATTCAAAAATAGATGATCTAACAATAGCTGACTTTGGGCTAAAAGTAGAGAATGTTAAAAATAACAGGAGCTATAAATAGCTGTAGCTAAAAATAGTGAAACTCAGAATATGCTTTTTCCTCTGAAAATGTGACAACTATTTTTAGCACGAGCTAAAAATAGACCTATCTAGCGGTGGCCCTGGATGATTCCGATGAAGCTTTCTTTTGTGTTTTAATCATGGTGAGTCTTTTCAATGATGTTTGATTGATAATTGGACAACCACTTTTGACAAAAAACATTGCTATTTCTTCCTTTGGTCATTGTTATTTAAAAACTTGTTCTTTCCCTAATTGGTCACTCCACCATAAATAATTGATCTTTGTTTGAGAAAGTCACGACAGGGGAGAATCCTATTAATAACTTATGCTTTTGTCTTTAGAAAAATTGCATCTAAAAATACCAGTTGCAGCCATCTCTTTAAATATAGTTGGCCTTTTTTATACACAAATCTGTCAGCCCTTCACACATAGGCGCATGTCTATAAACCCTTTTTGTTTTCACCCATTTTCGTCACTTCTTAGAGTTGTGCACCTATTCATACGGGCACCTCTTTGCATAAATACGATTTTGTCAACCTAAACTCATTTTTGTGCCCTAAACAAGCGTGTGATAGCATAGGCGTCCAAAATTTGTTATCTTTGGTTGGCTTGTTGGCTGTGATTTCCTAATCAAACTGTCACTATTCAGCTGTGATTTTTCCATGACATCACTGTGAGTAAAAATGCAAAGAAAAGAGATGAGAAAAATTTGCTAGAAAGGCTTACTTCACAGAGAGTGAGAGCAACATTATATAAAATTAGAAAATGTACTATTACAACTAGCATATTAAATGGTACAACTACTGCAACTACCTAATTTAAGGACCTACACCTAACTACACTAATTATATACACTTTATTACATTATTACATAATACCCCCTTAATGACTAAATCAAAACACCAAGTTTGTCCCGAAATTTGACAAAGTAACCAGGACCAAGTAGTTTAGTCATTAAATCAACAGTTTGCTCTTGAGAAGAACAAAAATGAAGAGAGATGTCTTCACAGTCCACTAGTTGCCGAATATAGTGATGAAGAATCTTGATATATTTGGTTTGAGCATGATACACTTGATTCTTCGTCAAGTTCAAGACTCCCTAATTATCATAGAAAAATGGTGTAGGAGTATGCCGAGGAAGCTAAAAATCTAGCAAGATTCTACGTAACCAAACTCCTTCGCAACTGGCACTCATAGCTGCTTTGTATTCAGATTTAGTGGAGAATAAAGCTACTATCTGTTGAAGCTTACTTTGCCAAGAAATCACTCTTGAACCCAAGGAGAAGATGTAGCCGGTTGTAGACTGTTGAGTATCCACAGACCCTGCTCAATCGGAGTCTGTATACCCAATTAAACCAAATCTTCTATCCTCTAGTAGAGTATGGCAAAGTCGAGTACCTTTGACATCGCGAAACTCGCTTTGTGGCTATCAAGTGAGAGAGCTTCAGGTTTGCCAAAAATCAAGAGAGAGCTAACGACAAAGCAAATGTCCGGTCGAGTGGTTGTAAGATATATCAAGCTGCCCACCAACTGTCTGTAGTGTGATTCATCGATTGGGAACAAATCATTGGAGGCTGACAACTTCAACCTAACCTCCATAGGTGTAGAAGATGAGTTATAATCTGTTGTCCCAAAACGCTCCAAAAGACTTGTGGCATATTTGATTTGAACCATGAAGACGCTGTGGTCAGATTGCCAAAACTCAACCCGTAGGTAATAATGTAGGAGCCCTAGATCTGACATGTCAAAAGTTGCACATAATTCAGATTTTACTTGCTGAAGTGTAGTGTCTGTGCTACTTTTGATGGCAAGATCATCAACATAGACAATAACAATTACAATATCATTACCATCGCTGTTAACATAAAGATTTGGATTAGAAAGATTCCTTTTAAATCCAAAATCTTTTAGATGTTTATCAATTTTAAGATACTAGGCTCGAGGAGCTTGCTTAAGTCCATACAAGATGTTCACGTCTAGGAACCTGAAAATCCTTAGGCTGCACCATATAAACTTCTTCATCCAAGTGCCTGTTCAAGAAGGCACTTTTAACGTCCATTGATATACCTTCCAACCAAATCGAGCATCTATGGAGCAAAGCAACTGAAATGTGACCATCTTAGCAATAGGAGTAAAAGTCTCTTCAAAGTCTATACCTTCTTGTTGCGAATATCCCTTAGCAACAAGATGTGCTTTGTATTTGTCCAATGAACCATCAGCTTTGCACTTGACTTTATAGACCCATTTGCACGCAATGGGATTTTTACTTGGAGGCAATTCGACCAACTTCCAAGTCTGATTTTTCATCAATGCATCACATACAACTTTCATAGCAACTTCCCATTCTAGTTTCCCTTGTGCCTCAGAAAACTTTTGTGGTTAGAAACCTGGAAAATATCAAAAGATAGGGCAAAATGACTATGCTCAACAACTAAACCAGTTATCATTTTTACTTTTCTCTAAGGACATTTATTTGATCGAGGAAGTTCATCCACACGTACACCTTCCAAAGTGGAATAATACCATTTAGGTTTTTGGTGTGTCTTATGTGAATGTTGCGAAAGCAAGTTCTCAACTGGAGTCTTACTTGGAGTGGAAACATCTTTAGTTTTGCATCTCTGATAGACAAGTGGTGAAGAACTAGCCAAAGGTTGACTTATAGGCTGAACTGTGAACTGGAGGGTTCATCCTTCATGGGTACCATAATACCAGATTCAAGGTCTTCATTGACTTCCTGCTAAACATTTGAAAAATATGGCTGTCTCTTTTACATCAACATCCCAACTAACAATGACCCTGTTAGTGGAAATATCAATAAGCCTATATGCCTTAGATTGTTCATTATAACTAGTAAAGAAATACATGATGCTTTTGGAATCTAGTTTATGTCTTTTCTGTTCAGGAATTAAAGTGTATGCGGCTGAACCAAAAATTTGAAAAGAAGGCACCTCAGGTTTGTTACCGGTCCAAGCTTCTTTCGGTGTGATTTTCTGCAAAGCTTTACATGGACATCTATTCAGGATATAATCACTATGTTCACAGCTTCTCCCTAATATTGGTAGGGAACATTCTTGCTATGCATCATGCATCGTGCCATTTCCATGATAGTCCAATTACGTCTTTCAACTACTCCTTTTTGTTGCGGAGTGTGTGGTGCTATTAATTGGCATTGAATACCTTCTTTTTCACAGAATTCCTTGAATTGAGTGGAGGTGAATTCCCCCCATTAGACTCTTGATCTGACACCCTATGAATGTTTCCACCAATTCCTTGAATTTGAGGAAGGCTTCATAGCATTCAGACTTATTTAAGAAGTAAATCCACATCTTTTTGGAGAAATCATCCACCAATAGTACCTTGAACTATTGATAGTGGGAGACTTCTAGGAAGGCTCACAATGATCTGCATGAATGAGATCCAAAAGACCCTTAGCATGACATGCACCTTTTGTAGGAAACGACTTCCTCTTCTTCTTTCTAGCCACACTCCCAAAACAAAAACCATGTTTTTCCTATATAGGGGCAGCTCGTGAACCATAGGGGCTCTTCTAAGTTTGGGCAAATATTGAAGAGTCAAGTGAACATACCTTTCATGCAAAAGAACATTGGTATTATCTTCGACAGCTAGGGCATGTAAATTAGTTGAGGCAGGGTCAACAAGCTTATACATGCCTCCTTGCCCAATGCATATGGCAATTTGTCCTGTTTCACATGTGATACAATACACTTCTTTCCACAAAACCTGACGTGAATGTTAGGGTTCTCAATAAGTTGACTAATAGATAACTTGTTCATGGCAAGAACATATTGGACATTGCATACCAGAAATTTTAGAGAATCATTTAATACAACCCTAACATCTCCTATCCCTTCGATCACATGTGATCTAACATTGCCAAGTGAAACTATATCATTATGACTAGAACTAGTAGTAAACTTTACATACCAGTCTTTGTGACACGTGAAGTGTCGGAATTCTCCTGAATAAAAAAACCAGTATCTGCTGTCAACTTCATCTAAAAGGGATGCCATGAGTGCAAACTCGTCATTTGAACCATGCTCTTCCTTGACAGTGGCCACATTAGCTTCACCATGCTTCTTGCGGGATAGATTGTATAGCCTTTTCATGCATTCCTTTTTAATGTCCAAATTTGTTACAATAAAAGCATTTCATCTTTTTCTTGGATTGAGTGGAAGAAAGAAGTGTTGCCAGAAGAATTATGAGGTTTGTTGCCAAAAGATTTCTGAGGTTTGCTCTTAAAATGAGCAGCAAAAGCACTTTTAGTGGTCCCAGATGTAGATTCCCATATCTGTTGTTGTCTTCACTCCTGCAATAGATATTCACTCATCTTATCAAAAGTTAAAGTTTGACTTTTATTCAATAGATTCAGTGATTCCACAAAGGTCTCATAGGAGAGTTGCAAGTTCTTAATGGTTAGAGCAACTATGTCCTTGTCGTCTATTACTTTGTTGACAACGGTAAGTTGATCACTAAGATCCTTGAGTTTTAGAAGATGTTCTAACAATGACCCACCTTCATGTAGTTTTGTAGAAAATAACTTATTCTTCAAATACAAAACCCGACTTTTCTCAGAGACCTGATACTTGTTTTTGAGGTTATCCCATAGGTGTGTTTAGGTGTGGCATTCTAGACTTCGGGGATTAAATCATCAGATATTGACAGCTTGAGTAATAGTAGGGCTTCCCGATAATGCTTGTCAAAATCATCTGGGTTGGTTGCAGGCCTGGTTTTGGTCCCTAGGATAATTGTGTGACACATCTTATACTTAGTGATCATGAGTATTTTGTGACTTCAAATATTATAGTTTTTCCTAGTGAGTTTTTGTGCCTTCGGCAACACTAAATGTTGAATGTTGGCCATTATCCTAGAAAATAAAATATTCCTAAAACTCGAACAACCCCCTTAAATTTGATCCAAAAAAATTTCCTAGAAGTTTTAAATATGATCTCAAAATTTTTTCAAACCCTTGTAAATATGAAACCCCCCTCAAACTGAGGTTTGTAAAACCCCCCAAAAAAATTAGATATTATTTTTCTAAATGATTGAGGGAATTTCTAAAATAAAAAATTTAATACCTAGAAATTATTGTCACGTGCCCTAGTAGTTGGTAGTTTGGCCTTAAAACTGGCTGGAAACTGCACAAAATTGTGCCTTAACCACACAACCTTTTGAAACTGAAAACCACGACCTCCAACCGTGCCCTAGACGGCAAAAAAATAGAAAAACTCTAGCCGTTTTCAGCAGAAACCCTAGCCGTTACCTTTTTAAAATTAAAAATCTAGGGTTTTTGTTGAAAAAGGCTAGGATTTTTTTGATTTTTGTGCCTGCTAGGGCATGGTTGGAGGTTGTGGTTTATAGTTTCAAAAGGTTGTGTGGCCGTTGTGGTTTTACAGAAAATCGTGGTCTTTTTGTTGACTCCCGTGCTCTAAAAACGCGGATTTGTGCAAACCTTTCTGTCGCAGGATCGCAAAACAGAGTTTTTGCGTGCCCTAGCTGTAGATTTCAGTCTTGTGAGCCCTAAAATCGCTGCAAATCTTAAAAAAGAAATCTTTTAAAACCCTCATAGCTGTTCGAAACACAATTGATTAAAAAAATACATGATTTTTGGTTGTGATTTTTCTTTAAAAAAAAAAAAACGCCATGATTTGTCATTGATTTTCTGTTCGCAACTTATTAGAAAAGTGCTGCGATTTTTGTCAAAAAAAAACCCACAAATTTGATGAAAAAACTTCTGCGATTTTTGCAGAAATAGAGGTGCGATTTTCAGACAAAAAATCCTTGATTTTCCTTGCCCTAGCTGCTACGATTTTTCTTCTGCCCTAGCTGCATTTTTTCCAGCAAGAAGAGCTATGATTTTTTCCTCTCTAAATGCTCGTGCCCTAGTTGACCCTTCACAACCTTTTCCTGACCTTCTTTGCACAATCAAACCCTAACCCTATGGCTCTGATACCATTGCTAGTAAAAATGCAAAGAGATGAGAGAAATTTGCTAGAAAGGCTTACTTTGCAAATAGTGAGAGCAATATTATATAAAATTAGAAAAGGTACTATTACAACTACCATATTAAATGGTACAACAACTACTGTAACTACCTAATTTAAAGACCTACACCTAACTACACTAATCATACATTATTATACTAATAATTACAAGTTGTTTTGTGCATTCAAAACACTTATTTTCAGGCACAAATTCCTTAATCAACTCTGCACTATTTAGACCCAACTCATTGCTGACCAGATCATCGAAAATGTGCACCATATATCTTTGATCCATTCTTTTTTAGTGCTTGGACACCTTTCACTAAATCTATTGCCAACCCTTTACTGTTTTCAGGTGGAAATTTGCATGGTTAGGGCCACTAAAAAGTGTACCGTATTTGATTGTTTATTACCCTTTCAAAAAGCTGGCAGAACTCACTTAAATGTTTGCCAAGTTCTACATACCTGGGCAGAGATTTTTCGGGCTGTAACCACATAAAAGTGCACTTTTTATATATGCTGTTTTAGACCTTTTTCAATCAGGCGTGCTTCATGCAGTTTTGGCGGGATTTTCCTTGGTAACAACCATCAAAAAGTGCACCAAAATTCATTGCTGTTCTCTTTTATGAATGATGACTGAAATACCTTTATACTTCTGCCCTGTTCACTGTTCTTACATGACGCTCATCTCCTTATTGATATGTCTCTCCATTCTTAACTGATCAGAATCTCTCTATCATTCCTTCACTAATGATCTTCTGTCGGTTTGGTTGATCAACAAAATATGAAAGACTTAACAAGACAAAAACATGACCATTTGAATTCACAGAAAGACGAGGTTTTAGCTTTGCAACTTGACATAATACAAAAATTCGTATGTGTACAACATAGTGGATGATGGAACACTTGTACCTACCTTGATATAGTGGCACGAGGCAAGGAATTTCACTCTTTTTGGAGTTTTCTTCCCTGATGGTTTTGCCATTTGCACACTTGTGTGTTTGTCTCATTTTGATGATGTGTGTTCTCTATTTTAAATGTTTCCATTTGTTTTTCTGCATTCTAAGCATGCTATTGCCATTGTATATGTCGAATAAGGTGTTATATGCAATGATGGAAGTTTGTGTGAGTTGAGAAGAGCTTAGATATCCATTTGCTGATGAGTTAGAAGCAATCAGATGGTATCAGAGTACAAGATCATTGAAAGGAGGTGTGTGAATGTTGTATGCCATCTACTAGATCGAGTGGAAGTGACAATCTTGAACCCTACAAATATGAAATTGTTTCCAGAACTTTGGTAATGTAGAGAAGAGCCATGGCAAGGGAAGAGGAAGAAGGTGAAGTGAGATTCAAGAGTGTAATGTCCCTTACCTGGTTTGCCCTAGAATTCACTTGTGGATTAGGTTTGGGATTTCTTCTCTTTAAATATTCTCTTGGAATAGTACCTATAACACCATATATATACAAGTCCGTATTGATATATGTCAGTTTTAATATCTATTGTCCAGCAATCCAACATAATCATACTTACAGAAGAAAACACATAAGTAAGAAGAGTCACTCAGCATGCCAGGGGAGGGGAATCATAAAAGCTTAAGTAGCCTAAGGTCTGCCACTGTCCTATTGCCCAAACCCTTGTCTTGGGCCTATGGGGCATAATCCTATGTGGAAACCCTCACCCCTCCTTGACCCAACCCTTGCCTTGGGCCTGTGGGGCAGAATGCCCAACCCTTGGTTTGGGCCTGTGGGGTAGAAACCTGGGTGGGGTTATCAGACAATCTACTTAAGTTATGATCCACCCCTCCTGACAGGATCACAATCAGAATGCAAGTAGTCCTAAACAATTTCCAAATATGCAGTCATTATTTATCTATTTATATTTTGCTTCCATTATTCTATAAAGAGTCAAACAGGAATATATAACAGTGCAGAAGCAAATATCATAGAATCTATGTTGTAGTCAGTCATCATATCTTACAGATTTCTACAATCTATGATTCAGTTTTAACACTTACTTATATACAGTTCCAAATGAGGGTTTAGCAGACATCAATTACACATACATGCAGATTGGTATTAGTTCAAAGATAAGCCATAACAATCGTTGCCACATCTAATGTCCAATAACCATGTCAAAATTCCATTTATTCCAGATCTGATTCTATCACAGCGGAATGGCTTCAAACACGTCAGGGATAATTTATGCATTTCAATGAATAAAGACAAGGTATATGCAACAACATTATGTTTGATTGAGGAAAACTAAATATTAGAACTGAGTGAGGGATCTCACCTGAGCCTCGAATTTGTAATGTCCCCTTATTGGAACAATACTAATTTTACCAATCCTTTTTTTGATCTGCTCTCAAATATACTCCTTGCTGTTATCTCTGTCAAGGAATATCATAAATTGTAATTTATATCTTATCCATCAGATGTATTTCCCTTTTGAAAATATATATATGTTCTTAAAACTTAGAAATATATTATTCCCCTCTATCTGCCTTAAACCCAGAAATATATATATCTAACTCAAGAATACATTCTTCTTTACTTCTCCATATTCAAAATCAGATATCTTCCTTGATGCAGATTTTAAAGACTCCCAAGCTTGGTTGTTGATATAAGAACAACTTTGGTAATGGCGCCTTAACTTCCTCCACTTCTCTGTGTTAATTCTTTCCTAACGGTTCTTTAAGATGGTGCTACAATTTCATTCTCATCCTCACGTTTTGACTTGGCAACTCGATCACCATTCTTCACATTGGCTGTCCATGCTTCCGTTGAGGATGTTCAAATAGATTTGGCTAATATAGAGCTGCGTCTAGGATTTGCCTTAAATATAGAATGGTTTCCAAACTTGAGTGACATCCACAAGCTATCCGTTGTAGCCTTAAACCTTGGACGGTGCAGCTGTAATCTCCACGATCCCTTGAATAATATCTATCAAATAACAAGCTGGTAGTGTTGGAAGATCCCCTTTCTCTTATACCATAATGTGCCTTTTCAAAATGAAGATAAACTTTTCCCAAGAGTGACGTCATTGTCTAAGGAGGTGTCCCTTTAAAATAACCACCTTCCAAAAGGTAGTCGGCTACCTCAAGATTGATATTTTTTAAGTCCTAAATATTGCTTCTCCGTTCCTTAATTGCATCACTTATATGAAACATAGAGGGCGTTACTCCCTAAAGGGGGTCGATACTTCCCTTTATATTCCGGCCATTTTATATATTAATCCTTCCTTTTATCAAACCGCATCAATTCACACATAAGACATCGTTGTCTTATGTGAGTCGGCCATATCACCCGTAAATTATATTTATTTTTATATTATTAAATAATATTTAGATTGTTTAATATTTATATTTATTTATATATTTATAATAATATTTATATTATTATTTAAATATATAAATATATTTATTAATATATTATATTGTAATTATAATAATAATATCAATATTGATAATATTATTTTTGTATTTATATTATCATTTATAAATACCATAAATATAAACTATTTATAAAATAATATTATTTAATATTATTGTTTATATACACGATTGACGATGACAAACACTATATTTGACAGAAACGATTTCTCCTCTTTTATCATGACGTTTAAATCTTTAATTTAAACAATGCCTTAATATGGGGACATGACAAAGAGGCTTGAAGACAATGTAGCTAGAATCTCTAGTACAGTGGGCGAAATAGATAGGCTGGAATCTATTCTACTTGCTCTAACTGCGAGATTGGGGATGGAGAAACCTGATGAAGAGGAAAGGAATCCAGAAAAGTCTTAACCGGAACAAGAGGAGACTTTGAAGAGCAACTTCTTTAAGGTTAAGCTAAAATTGATATTCAGCCATATGACACAGAAATCAGTGCCGAGAAGCTGGACCAATGGATTTTGCAAACGGAAGTTTGGTTAGTCTTCACAGGCTCACTCGACACCAATAAATATCCTTTGCACAATTGAAACTTGTAGGTCATGCGTTAATATGGTATGAAAGCTACACATTATCCTTGCAATGTCGCAAAGGATAAATCTTTGCTCAAGAAGCATTTTATCCCATTTGCCATGAGGAGTGTGTAATGCAGTGGCATTACCCCCGTCAAAGGTAAGGGTATAGTGTAAGAATACACTAGCGAATTTTGGAAAAGGGCTGTACAATTGGGGAAAGATGTCATGGATAGAGATATGATGATGAAGTATATTTGGGGGCTGTTTGGACACCTCAAGCGGTCTGTTCTTATGGCAAAACTCTTGGATATTGATGAGGCATGTGCCCAAGCACACTATCCCAAGCTGGACAAAAAGAAAGTTTCTCACTTTAAGCAAAAAGGTAAAAACGAACAGGGACATGAGCAAGGTAGCAGCAAAAGCAAGGAAAAAGATGATGGAAAACCCAAGAGAAAGGCAAACAATTTAGTCCAAAAGAAGGATAAGGGTAGAAATAACAGTGAATTCCATTGCTCACATTGCGACAAGGATGGTCACTTTGAAGAAAGGTGTGGGAAGCTTGATTTGTATCTAGCACTGTCATGGAGAGAAAAGGACACTGAATCGACCTTCATCAATAAAGGTAAGGAAATTTGTAGTGATTATAATTCTGCTGATCGAATTTCTTGTGTGGTGCATAAGGATTCTTGCATTGTCGGTAAGAGCTCCAAAGCTAATGAAGAGGAGGAGCTCATAGAGCTTTTTCATATAAAAATCAGAATTAAGGATAAGGTGGACTCTTTCTTTGATACATGCTCGCAAGATAATCTCATATCACAAAATTTGGTTAAAGAATTACATTTGAACACCATGGAGCATTTGCAACCTTGGTAATTTGGATGGTTAAAGGCAAGGCGTGGACATAAGTGTCGTGAAGCAATGTAAGTTGAATTTTACCATTGGGGTTGAGTTTAAGGATGTGATTTTGGTAGATTTAATTCCTTTGGATGAATGTGGAATCGTTTTTGGTAGTCTGTATTATACATGAGGGATGTAATTTATTTCTGTAGAAGAAATCAATATAGATTGGTGCTTGATGGACAGTCTTATACTTTGAATGCTAAGGTCAAAAGCTAAAATCTCCATGGTTAGTGCCACTCAAGCCAAGAGGCTGATTAATACAAGTGGCAAATTTGCGCTTTTGATGATTTGGGTTAAAGAGGAGCAGCTTGAGGTGAATGCACATTGGTTACATGGGTCTGCATACTTGTCACGATCAGCATGAATTTAGTGAATTGGTGAAGCAATTTTTTGAGTTGTTCATCGAACCAATAGGGCTGCCACCAAAGAGAAATATAGAGCATGAAATTCAATTATTATCTGACCGTCCTTTACCCAACATTGGGTTGTACAGGTAGAGTGTAATTGAAACAAAAGAGCACAAGGATCAGCTGAAGCAATTATTGGGACAAGGGGTTATTAGACCAAGCACATCCCCTTGTGGTTATCCAATCATGATTGTGCCAATGAAAGATGGAATTTGGTGTACGTGTGTGGATTAGTGGGGCCTAAATAAAATAACAATGCATAGACGACTTGCTTGACTAGCTCCAGCATGCCAAGTATTTTACAAATCTTGATTTAAAATAAGGATATCATTAGGTGCGGATATAAGAAGAGGACATTAAAAACAAAATAGGGATTGTTTGATTGGCTTGTTTTACCATTTGGATTGTGCAATGCTCCAACAACTATTATGCGTCTCATGAATGAGGTATTGAGGCCTTTAATGGACTCTTGTGTGATTGCTTATCTAGATGATATTTTGGTTTTTAGTAAATCATATGAGGAGCATATTTAACGTTTGAAGCAAGTGTTTAAAATTCTGAAAGAGAACCGATTATTGTTGAACGAAAATAAATGTGAGTTTGCTAAATATCTCTGGTTTATTGGCAATGGTGAAGTGCAAATAGATATTTCAAAGGTAGAGGCTATAATGAAATTGCCAACGCCCCAATATATGTGCTGAAACATGGAGTTTTATTGGAGCAGCCCAAGACCTTCGGAAATTTGTGAAGTCATTTTTGCATGTGGCTGCCTCTTTACATTGTATCATGGGTAATGGTAAGAAATTTAATTGAGGAAGTAAATAACAACGAGCTTCTGATGATTTAAAGAAGAGACTCTACTCGGCACTGGTATTGGCATTGCTAAATCTGCAACAACATTTTGAAGTTGATACAAATGTTATTATGCCACGAGGGCTGTTTGCTTCTAAGAGGTAGGCCAATATGCTCTCACTCATAAATGTTTAAAGGGGATGTGTTGAATTATGGTACATACAATAAGGAATTTTATGTGTTAGCATTTTAATTCACACCTTCCAATGCGACACAAAATGGAATAGATGTGTTGTAGAACCATTCTTCAAATTAGAAGGGGAAGCTCTGTGTAAATAAAAACTAACCTAATTTGCACAATATGTACTTGCTATTTACAATGTATACAATGTTTTTCGGGGTGGTTCACGATCATGTTAAATAAAATTGAATGTGTTATCTTTTTGGATTCACCTAGAGCAAAAGGCTGACACACACTTCAACATAAGGTAAAACATTTTTATGTTTTTTAATTGAAAATAAATCCTATGACTACATGCTTTCACTGTTTAGTTAAAATAGAGACTGAACAATGCAGGTACACAAAGATTGAATAGGTTAAAACACAATGACACAAACACTTCACTAACTTAAATTAAGAGATCGGTACAAAGCCACAATCTTCAATTTTGAGCAAAACTACAATACAAAGCTTGCAAACTTGCTAAAAACAATTTACTCTCCTTTAACACACATAACAAAACATTTCAATAGTAATCTAAAAGCAAGACAGACATAATACATTCTATTGAATGAACACTAAATTTTGGATTGACAATAATGAATACTCAGTGAACAACAATTTCAACAATATGCAGGCTTGAAAATTATCATTAGAAATTAAGTGCAAATGACACTTATTAAAAAAGCTAACTACAACTTCTACTTTAAAAACATACTATTGGCATGCAATGCAAGCTTTATTATAAAATACTATCCACCAAAATTAAAACTAAACTTCATCAATCTCTAGTTAAGCTGTTGATTGAAATTATTATAAATTAACACTTAGAGCTCACATCTTTTACATAGCAAGAGATTTAAAGATGGACGATCTAACAATAGATGACTCTAGGCTAAAAATATAGAATGCTAAAACTAGAGGAAAGCTAAAAATATCATGGACTGTAGATAGGTCCGTTTAGAAATAGCAAAACCCAGAATATGCTCTTCCCTCTAGAAAAGGTGATGGCTAAAAATAACACAAGCTATTTTTAGTGCAGGCAAAAAATAGACTTTTGGATAGACAGCTCTGATTGATTTTAATGAAGCTTTCCCCTATTTTGATCATGGCAGATCCTCTGAGAGCTCTTTAAAGACACTCCGAAACTCTGCCATTCTCTTGATGCCTTGAATTTGAGTACCCTTTGTTGAATTTTTCTCTCACCATAGAGACCATCTTGAATGTTCTTGAAATCCTAGAGCATTTTGTAAATACACTTCTTTGAATCCTTGGAAAACATTAAAATGACTTCTTTTGATTAATCTCAATTTGATTTTGCCGATAGTTGAGAGAACAGAAGAGTGGAGCACTGCTATACCTAATGTGACTGATTTTTCTTTGAAATTGTGTTCTTGTTGTTGTGTTCTGCTACAATTTGTACTTTTCTGCTGTAGAAAATAATGGATGTAAAAGAGGCTTAATTGAACACAAATTCATTTTACAAATAGTGCTCAATTCTTCCAAAAATGATTGATATGCTTTTATATAAAAAGAAAGTTTTTGTTATTGTTGGTAAGTTCTATTTATATTAGACTGCTCATGAGTTTGAAAAACTAGGAGAATATAATAATAGATATGTCCGTATCAAAAGCTGATTGACATCCTTGTTTAGGTAATGACTTTCCAAAGTGGCGCTTTGTCTTATAAATAGGATTTGTCCATATTGGAGATGAGTCAACAACTTTTAAATGAATATCTAAAAGCTTTTAAAAACCTATGATGAGTTGGCTTCCTTGCATGTTGATTGGGTCCCCCATGTGCACGAAATAGTGTGATTTAAATCTAAATGAATCCTTTGTTGAAGTGTGCCTCATTGTGCCACACATGCATCAAAATTTTGTTTCAACTTTTTATTTTGGACAAGTGTGTAGTTGAGTTTCACACACGCCCCTTTGTGTGAGTTTATCACATATATTCTTTACATATTTGGGCACACATGGGAATATAAGAACAATTTTTTGTTTTCAAAAGCAAAACTTGTTTTTATCTCTTGATTCCACCTGCATGTGTCACTGGTATGGCTGTGATTTGAACTTGAAATACTTTGTTTTTGATGCGCTAGATAGGTGCACGACTATAACAAAGCATGTTTCCATTTCAGAATGATGTTTCTATGCCCAAAGGCACGTATGTCTGATTGTGCCCTTGTAGTTTTGATGAATGAAAACTTATTTTTCCTTGCCCTAAGGAATGAGTGTCTGACTGTGTACATTCATGATTTTTTTAACTTTGAAAAATTTCTTCTTTGTTTAGGGCTTGTTGCATGCGATTAGGATTTTTTGACAACAATTTCTCGATCTTTCAAAAACTACACCTTTGAAATTTGTTGTCTCTTGAAACTTAATCTGTATGCTCTATCATTTCTCCACGAATTAACTTCAGTAGATTTTCTTGAACAACAAAACATGGTAGAACTAACAAGACAAGAATCTTGAAACATAATCGTATGAATTGACTGAGAAACGAAGCTCTAACTTTAAAACTTGACACAATATAAAAATACTTGTATGGGTACAACGATTGACTCTGTCTGGGGACCACAATGTATACTTGTGGCATAGGAGACTACAAAATCTTTGGTTTGACATTGAGGCCAATGCATCATCAGTTGGGCAATAGAGTTGATTATTCCTAAATCATGCAAATACAAACATTCTTGAATCACCTAACAAACAACAAAACATGACGTCACATTACAAAAAGGGAAAATGTCACAAATTGGGAAACACCATATGACATAACCTAGAAAACAATAATGCTCTTTTATGAGCGGGAACAAAGGAAAATTAAGTGGGTTACACAAAACCATTTATAGGCTGGGAAAAGTAACAACCTCTCCTCTTGAGTTGAGAATCTAGTTGTGGCAACTCATCTCGAAAACCTTTGTAAAACTTATGCAAAGATCCACGGTTCAGGTGGGGAGGAACAATCATGCAACAAAAAATTCAGCACAAATTGATTGATGTTCATTGGTTCAGAATGATCTGTGATAAAGAAAAACCTCTCTAGTAGGTGGAGTTATTGTGCTTCCTTCTGAAGGTAGCTAGCAAGATCTTGCGGCTATAGCACATTTGTAAGAATAATAATCAACACGTATCTAATTTTATCCTCTTTACTCATTACTTTGGCATACTCAACTTTGAATTCAGTCAAAGTATCATCCTTTGGGAAAGGTTGGAGCTGCTGAGTGAAAATCTCTATCACTTGCTATTGACTTTCCAAATCTACAATGGGTATTAGTTGTGTACATTGTGGTGGGAACATTTCTTGGTCATCATCATCAACTGAGCTTTCATCTGACAACTCATCTAGGTTTGAATCTGACAAACTATTAAAATATAAATCTTCAAACACTAGATCATTATCAAAATACACATGTTGAAAAATATCCATCATCAACAACAAACTTTGCCATCCATCGTCTTCTGACACACAAGCAGGAGTAGGAATGCGATCTTATAATGTTTGCACTTCCTCTTCTTTGATATCTTCTTGACATTTCTCATCCTCTGTATTCATTCTTTCATATGTTTGGTTCCCTTCACATACTGCTTCAACACATTCTACCATAAACTGGTTGAGAGTGTCTGAGTTTTCAGTACCTTTGTCTTTTCTGATCGTAATTGGATGTTCTATAATCTTTTCTTCACCTCTGTGCTGAAACAAATAGGTTTTGGGCTGAATTCACCATCAATGAAACATTATTATATTCTGTAGCAACCTTTCTTGGCATAGGTGCATTGATAATCGTTGAATACTCGATCATTGTCATGTATTGAAGATGAGGATGAAGATGACTCAAACTTCAAAAGGAAATTCACTGTGTCCTCCACTGAAGACCCACTCTCTAGGTCTTGCAGAAAACAATCAAGATTTATTATTGAATCCTCCACATGTATTTCTGACTTGATGAGTGCCTCTAGAGCTGAACTATGTTTAGGAAATTGTCTTTCATCTAACTGCGATCTTCCATTGCATCATGGAAAATATCAAAATTGTTCTCAGAATTAACAAAACTTGAAGGCTTACCTAAGGGGTCTGTTATATGGAATAAAATGCTGAAATCCAGAAGCCTTCTCTCGCAAGGGATTAGATGGAAATTGGGTAATGGTATGTCTATTAAGTTTTGGAATGATATTTGGATAAAAGATAAGGCTATCATTACTTAGGGGGATTATGGAGAAATTGCTGGCATTGCTACTCAGTTTTTTGGTGACAAAGTCAGCGATTACATGTTAAATAACAATGGTAACAAGAGCTGGAAAAATTTAGTGGACTGCTGCACACATCGCCCTGATCTTGCCTCTAAAGTTCGGGTTGTTCAAAAGTTGATTCAGGAAGTTAGAATCCCTCTCTTCCCTCGTGAAGATGAGCAATTTTGGTGGCCGGATAAGGATGGACGTTTCTCTGTTAAGACTGCCTATCACTTATTGGTTCCTGAGGGTCATAGAAAGGAGATATGGAGAAAAGCTTGGAATCACAAACTTGTTCCGAAAATCAACATGTTCTGGTGGGCCTCTGTTCACAACAAAATTTTGACCCAAGACAACTTGCAGAAGAGAGGTTTCACTTTGGTCAATAGATGCTGTCTGTGCTGTGATAAGGAGGAAACTGTTTCCCATTTATTCCTCCACTGTGACTTTGCTAAGGAAATCTGGAACTTGATCCTTAGTAATTTTGGTGTTCAGTGGGTTTGCAATTCTGATATCAAGGAAGTTATTAGCAGCTGGTATCCCCCCTCTTCTCATCCTTGGCTTGTTGAGCTATGGAATCAAACTCTGTCGTGTTTAAGTTGGATTTTGTGGAAAGAGCGCAATAATAGGATTTTTAGGGATACTGCTAGAGATGCCTCTCAGGTTTCTCACACTTTCATTAAGACTCTTCTGGAAAGTGTCACTACGGCCCATATCCGAACTACGGAGAAACCTCTGACCCATGCTGAGGAACAAATTGCGGCGAACTGGAAAATTCTCAATCATATCCCTGCCCATGACAATGCCAAATTGTTGCAGAGGCTTAATACTAGATGGAGTCCGCCGACTCCTAATTGGATGAAACTTAACTTTGATGGGGCTTCTAAGATAGACGGTACAACTAGTGGGGGAGGGGTCATAAGAGATGACAAAGGGTGGATGTTTGCTGTCTATGCTGGCGGTCTGGGCTGTCAAAGCAATAACTATGCTGAGGCCATGGCTCTTCTTTGGGGGATTAAGTTGGCCATTTCCCTTGGTATTAGGAATTTGTACATCCAAGGGGACTCTAAAATGGTTATAGATGTAGTTAACAATGTGTCGACTGTTGGCATTAAGTTGAAAGATGTTATAAGGGATATACAGATTCTCCTGCAGAAGATTCCCAGTGTGAATATATCCCATATTTACCGTGAGGGCAATGGAGTTGCAGACGCCTGTGCCGATCTGGGACAACGGTATTCAAATTGGCAGTGTTGGCGCCAGTTTGATCATATGCCTTTTAATCTTAAGGCGCTCATCCTTAAGGAAGTGTCGGAGTATTGATGAGTCAGATTTGTTGGAGAGACAGCTCATATGGTCAGCTCTTTGGGAGGGGGCTGACGTGTTTCTTGAAGTACGAGTCTTTTTGTACCTTCTCCATTGTCATTTCTGCTCCTTACTCTCATAAGGTGAGCGGGCGGCTGGATCATCATGGCGTGTGCCGTGTAATTATGATTAAGTATGGGATGCGTAAGCTTTGCAAGGTTTCCCATATTTATGATAATGCGTGCGGTGTTATCACCCGCATTATTAGCCTTGATCATGCCAATAATGCTCTTGTAAATACGACTGAGGAGATTGGGGGTTTTTGTGACATGCTTTGTAATTCCGACATGGGTGGTGATCGTATCAGAACCGAACCTGTCTCTTGCTGTGAGTTCAAAGACAAGCTGGTGGTCTGGCATTATTGCAAAGAGGGTGGGATTAGTCCCTCTTTGGAGAGGCTTAATGGATATAATGAAAATATTTCCGAACAATTCGCTAGGTCTTGGCAGAACCGGTGGGTTTCGGTGGGCGGAATTAGCTTTGAAATTTCTGAAAGAGTGATCGCTATGGCCACTGGTATGTCTACCCAAGGCTTGAAACTACAGAGGAAAACTAAAATTGCGGACCTTTCCAGTCAGAAGCTCTTTCTTGGAGATGGCAAAGAATTAGTCCCATACTAGGGAGGATTTGACAGAGCCAAGCTGCCCGAGCCGTGGGACGGTATATGTTTTCTCCTCATGAAGTACTTCACCCTGGAGGGGCGCTTCACCAGGTTTTATAACTACCACCTCCCCCTTTTGAATCATTTCCGTTGCAATGCTCAAATTAGCTTTCCGTTTTATCTGCTTTCCTCCCTTGAACATCCTGTCCTTAGGGTTAGGGCTAAACTGGCAAAAAACCCTGCTAAGAAACCCATCCCTCTTCACCAGGGCCTTATCCCTTGCCTCTATAATCACCACTTGCCCTTGAACCCGCCAAGTCCATTCAAACCAATAGTGGGGAACCCTCCTCTAACCCTAAGGATACTCTTGGTGTTGATGAACCTGGGCCATCCCCTGTTCCTACTAAGACTAAAGAAGTTGCCTTTTCCACTCCTGAGGATATTCCTGTTGATACTCTGGGTCCTATTGTCATTACGAAGGGCAAAAAGAGAAAGACTATTGCTGGGGATACAAGCACTGGTAGGGCTGTGGTTGGAACCCCTAAAAATCCTGGTAGGACCCCGGTGGGCCAGAGTAGCAAGTCTCAGTCTTCTGCTAAGGTTTTTAAGGATGGTCTCCCTTCTGGTGTTAGGCGGTCCGGGCGTATCGCTGGCAAACCTGCTCTTAAAGCAAAACTAATTGATTACTCTGAGAGCGGTTCTGAAGAATCCACCGAGGGGGAAGAGGATAAGGAGATTGAGGTTCAGGACATATCTGGGGATTCTGAAGGCAAGCAGGAGACTCATGATACGGGGGCTACCACTGAGGAAGTTGCTAACTCTGCCGACAATGCTGACAAAGCGGGTGAGATGTTCGTGGAAGAGGCTGATGATGATATGGACACTGATGCTGGTCTGGGAGCTGATTTGGCGGGTCTGAGGGCTCGCATCGAGAAGCTGGAGCAGAATCTCTCCAGTGTGCTCAGGACTTCTATTTTCCTAAATATGTCTGTGCTGAAAAACCTAGGGGTGCCTGTCAATGCTGACAATGATGATCTTGCTAGGAATTTGGATGACATTATTAAGTCTATGGTTAAGCAAGGAGAGAATTTGCCTCCTTAGTCTTTGTTTTTATTTTGATGTTACTCTGCTACTCTGTATTTACTATCTTAGTTCGCGGCTGGGTTTGCTGGTTATGATGGGTTATCTGTTTTGATGTTTCTGGTTTAAGGCACTTTTGTGCTTGCTGCCTTTGTGGCCTGTCTGCTTTTTGTAAGGGTTTGGCCCCTTGTTTTGCCGCCTTATATTATAAAAAACAAAACTTGAAGTGGCAACCTCGTTAGATAAAAAATATCTCAATTCTTCTGACAACGTATTTAGATGTTGAAGAAAAATGTCAATCTGTAGTATGAGATTCTTTGTTTCTTCATCAAATATCGCTTGAACAATTTGAGTGGTTTAATGTCCATTGATTACATTTGGTGCAAGCTCTTCGAACAATGCTTCCATTGAAGAAAAGAAGCTATTGTGTTCATCATCTTCTCTGGTGTATTTGATGACTTCTTGTTCGCAACTTCACTTCTTAGATGTTTGTGTGACTTCATCCTCCTTAGAGAATATATGGTGTATTTGTGAAACATTAGGCTCTTCAACCTCAAAGAATTTGAACAAACAAAGCAAAATATCCGTTTTTAATAGATACTCTTGTTCCATTTGATTATGCAAACACATGACATCATTCAATGTATGATTATGCAAATTATTTCATACCTTATTAGGTTCATTTTGGGTATATCCCATCATCCCATCATAGAGCTCCCATCGGGTTCATCTAGTAGATGTTGAGGATCACCCAAAGACCCTTGATTTTTATTTGAAGCTATCAAAAGCTATGTGGATTGTTGCATCTTAAGACAACTTCTTCTATCATGTTGATTTGTTGCATGAAACATGCAGTATGAGTGAAGAATAAGAAACTTTTGCTACTTGCCTTGTTGGAGAAGTAGACAAATGAGAGCCATCACTGATATTACTGATGTGGATATTACTGAAGTGGTGGGATGTTCAACGGAATTAGTGGCCTGATTGAATCTTTTTGAATTCTTCATGAAGTAATCATATGATCCTCCAACTGAATGGCATGTTCTTGAGCATCCTTCAATTCGGTAGCATTACTTGTCTTGAGAAAGAAAGCAACTTCTAAAGATGGAGCATTTATGAAACAGCTAAATCTGATTTCTACCTTCTAGATTGTCTTTTATACAAACTGGGTAAATTGTGTGTGCCAAAAGAGCGAAGAGTGCTGCTCATAAGGGAAGCACATACCTCACGGGTGGCTGGTCATTTTGGAGTGACCAAAACAGTTGCAAATTTTCAGTGCTATGTTATTGGCCATATTTGCAGGTGAATGTCTTAAAGTTTATAAGAGGAGGTCCGTTATGCATCATATGTAAGCCCAACAATAGAAAATTGGGGCTGTACCAGCCATTGCCAGTACCTACAAGGCCACGGGAAAGCGTAAGTATGGACTTTGTAGGTGGATTGCCAAAAACAAAGCAGAGTAATGATTATGTTTTTGTCATTGTAGATTGTTTTCCAAAGATGTGTATCTTAGTTGCTTGTAAGAAAACATTAATGGGAAGGGATGCAGCGGATTTGTTTTTCAAAAATGTATGGTTCATTTTGGTATTCTGGAAAGCATTACTTTTTATCATGGCACGAGGTTTTTGAGCAAATTTTGGTGAACATTGTGAAGTAAAATGGATAAAGCTCAAGTAGCCTATGACATCCCATCAGCAAATGGATGGGCAAATGAAAGTGGGTAACTGGACCTTGGTACAGCTGCTCAGATTGTATAATCAGAGGTAGTATTCTAGAGGTTGGGATGAGCATTTGGCTCATATTCAACACTCTTATAACAAAGCAATTTATTCTTCCACTAATTTGCCTCTTTTTGAAGCTTGTTTTGGCTATTCACCGCCAATCCCATTTGATGTGTTTGCCTTGGACAGTCAAAGGATGGGCAAGAAAAGGGGGATGTAGAGATGGATAGGCAGCAAAGTTCATAGATAAAGTAAGACAAGTCCATCTCTGAGTGTAGGGAAGAGTCAAGGAATCTCAAGCAAGATACAAACATCGCCATGATCAGCATAGAGTTGAGCATAAATTTCAAGTGGGTGATAAGGTTTGGGTGTATGTTGGCAAAGAAAGACTACAACGCATGTCATGGAAACTCAAACCACTAAGGTATGGTTCATTTCAAATCATGGAATAAGTGGGACTTAAAGCGTTTAGATTGGATTTGCTTGAATATACGAAGATCTTTGCCATAATAAATGTTGACAAGTTGGGGTCGTTTGAGCCTTTGATGCTTGATGAAGAGGATGATGTTATGCCTAGCATGGAAGACTTTGCACACGAAGAACAAGATGAATTGGAGCATGATGCCATTCTTGACAAGAAAGTGTGACAGACTTGATGAGGTGAGTGAGCTATGGTTGATCAAAAGGAAAGGGCAAGTGCCAAGCAAGGCAAAATGGGTTTCCAGAGGTGAAGTGAGGAAGCAATTCCCACATTTGATCAATCCCCGAGCTTTTGGGGAACAAAAGCCTTTTAGTGGGGGAGGTATGATCCATGAATTGGATCCAAGCATGCTGGATCGTTGAGGAAATTATATAGGTCACTAGTTAAGACTTGACTTGGGAGAACCAAATTATTGCCAAATTGATTGAAATGTAGTGAACAACAATTACCAAAGTGTTTGGGGGGGGTGGTCTAAGACATCCTCGAAGACTTCAATCTATTTGGTTGATAACATATGTACCTAGAAATGCTTGTTTAACAAGTTTGCTAGTTTAATAACATGCAAACTTGTCATTTGCCGTGGTGAATAGAGCATTCACCATTGGCAAATTCATAACGAGTGGCGAACTCATCATTAGTAAAGTGACTATGCTACTATTAGGTTTCTTCCTATTTGCTGCTATGTTGGTGTGTCCTTAGGGAGCTTGGTTTCTTTTTGTGCTCCATTTTTGTTGGTATTTTGGCTAGGATGCTGATCTTGGTATGGGGATGGGTATGGGTTCGGAGTTTGGGCACGTGGGTACGACGATTTTTATTTTTCCTTGGGTACGACTACGACTATATATATATAAGATTATAAATTATAGTTATATTGAGTAATATTCAATATAACTATAATTTATAATTTTATATATATTAAAAATTATAAAAACAGTAATACTCATAATTGTTAATAAACAAAATATTTAAATACTTCATAATTCGCAAAAAAGAAAATATTCATAATATAGTGATTTGTCAAATGTCAATACAAAATGAAAATTTCAATTAACCGTATAGCTCACAACCTGTTGAAATGCATAATTTTAAGCAAAATAAGCTGCGAGAAATCCCCAAGGTGACATTGTATTAAAAAACAAAGGTGACAATTGTATTAAAAAACACAAAATGGACACCACCATTTGAAACGAACATGGTGTGTGCCCTCAACCAGGGCAAAATAAAGTTTTATTATACATCAACCTTCAACCATAATAATAATTCTCATGCAGAAACAATGATGACTGATGGCAAAATCAGCTTTCAACACTTGGATAACAACACCTGTTTGTGTTTTTTTCGTTGACTTTCACTTGGATACGCCTAGATCCTCCCAGGTCCGGCTTGGGTTCACCCCTTGAGCGAACCCCAAGGCATCCCGTCCCTGTACCAAACCCATACGGGCGTGAGAGGCAATACTGCAGAACCTGGTAACATAGCATTTTGGCATTATTATGTTTTATGCTATTATGTATAGGGTTCTTAGTATTGTCCTTCAAGACCATTATGGCTGCTATTGTATAAAGCTCTATATATTTTGTTATGCTATGTTATTTGTTTGGGTGGGGGCCTCGATAGGATCGCCCAACTATTTATTAAAAAAAAGATTGTTTGTAAAGGGTTTTTATGATTTTAAGAGTAAGCTTATTGATGCTAAACATTTTTGTTTGTAAACCTATTTCATTGCCTCTAAAATCAACACTAACATAAATGAATAATAGGAATATTAAGAATGATTTACAAATGCATATTACATTGAAAAATAAAATATGACCTAGCTTATAACCATGCCTTTTGTTAGCCCCTAGGTTTCGGCTTGAGTGGTGAAGTGGGCAGCAATAAAGCCTTCCTCCTCACTAGGTCTCAGGTTTGAATCCCTAATTTGCCTACAGTGTGTGGCTTGGGGTTGTTGTGGTTCCCCTAGGTTATAGTGACCTGCTTTGTACTAGATTGCCACAAGTGGCTGATCTAGGACACTAGACTACCGATTCCTAGGCATCTAGTACGCTGGGCTATTGATTCCAGGGCATCAAGAAAAAAAACATACCGTCTATTAGTTGTTTGTATGAATAAAATATAGATTTATAAGTGAATCCTTTTCTATTAAACAACAATAAACTTATAAAATATGAAGTTAGGACTACCAATTCCTAGGTATACAATATGTTGGGCTATTGATTCTTGATATCAAGAAAAAAAAAGTGCCTTCTATTAGTTGTTTGGTATGAATAAAATATAGATTTATAGGCGAATCCTTTACTATTAAACAATAATAAACTTATAAAATATGAAGTTACAAAGAAATATATATTGCTTTTTATTTAGTAATTTAAAATAATAAATTTAGTGAATTTCTATTATGAACTCTTATTATTGACTTTTTTTTTTCAAATTTTATCCTTGTGGAACACAAAGATGAATTGGAACTTTGTGATAATCTATAATTATTTTCTGCTGAGTTTGATGGTGTCATAATGCTGTTTTGTACATATTTTGGATTGGTTGTTTCTCAAAATAGTTGTTAGTTGCTGATTTACCATAGTTATGTTCTTCTTTACTTGCATCTACTGTTTTCAAATTTCAATTCTTTCTTTATGCAATAGCATTTTATTGGTGTGTAGAGAATTGTGAAGTTTCACTTGATGCTATGCCCCTTTCAAAAGGATTAAAAATTCTTTATTGACGTATGCTTTTCCACCATATTTCCTAAGTATTTTTTTATTTCACGATTACTTTGACTCTCAACAAATGTTTTGAATGATTGAAATTTGGAACACATTACTCTTTTGCTTCAAAATAAACAGTCTTTTAAATTAACAAATAAAGGTAACGGCATAGATATATCAATAAGGAAACCTTGTAATAGGCAACTTCCTATCCTAATGTTTTCTTTCTAGAACTTCTCCACATATTTCTTTCTAAAATTTGTATGTGACTTTCATGAGTCATTGAATAAGAGATAATTAGATGCATGATTATATAACTTGCAGTCCTATCCATATACAAACAAATGTTATATTTGTTTTCTACTGTTTACATGATTAACTAGGCCTGCATAGTGATAGACATAGATAGCCAATCATCATAAATGATAAGGATAATTGACCGCTAGTTTGCACAATGGATTTGTTGAAAACCCTTGTTTGTAGCTAAGTTTGCCTGCTTGGTTATTCCTAGTGTTGCAAGGGACGTGTCCCTGGGGTTCTGGGTGACATCCCTGACGTTCTGGGGATTTGCAGGGGATGCTCCCCTTTTCTAGGATTGGACAGCTTGCACCATTTGATGCATAAAAATAAAAAAAGGTAACTTATAAGGGAAAAATAACTAAAACCCCCTAAAAAATTAGAAGGGGAAGGATTATTGTTGCAAATTCAGCACATTGTATTTACTTTTTAAAATTTCAGCTTCCTATAATTTGTTGAAGTTATTTTCCATCCTCAAAATTTGGGAATTTTTTTGCTGCCCCACATCCCGGCATCCACCCTCGTCCTGGAAAGTTTGAGAAATATTGGAACTTATTCCAAGGATCTCAAAGACAGTACGTATATAACAATTGGCCAGCCAAACTGTGCAATGGTACATTGATCACTTCAACAAATTAATAATCAAGTTAGAGGTCATTAACATAAATGAGATTGTTAAGCTGAAGTTTACCGGGGAATGCTCTTTCATACTTCCAATGTGAAATGTAGACACATCATCACTTCATTTGGACAGGCTTTCTTATTTTTTTGGTAAGCATTAAGTACAAAGATTTAAGATCAAGACACATCATCACTTCATCAAAGAGATATGCGCACTCAGATTTTTCAGTATAGGTCCACGTTTTAAGGCAACTAGCTTTAAGATCAAGACATGAGTCAACATTTTCTAAATTTTATGTTTCTCATGTAGAGTGCAAGCATTTAATTATCAACGCGTTAATAAGAAACATTTGCCATTGTAAAAAGGAATTTTTAGGCATTGCAATAGATCTGTGATGTCACAACTTATTCAGATTTAGAACACATATCTTGTATTGATGCATAGGGACAATTCTATGTTTTATCACGCCCGTCAATTTCTCTTGGTTAATTAGGATACTAATTATAATTTCAATTCCATCATAATTTCATCTCAATTTTGGTCCTCCTTTAGTTCACAAAAGCAAGCTCATAAAATCATAGATAACATGGCTAGAGAAGATTACTGTAAACTGTCTTTATTCTTATTCTTATGTTGGTAGTGGATCTTTAACATCTACTGCACTCTTCTGTTTATTTGGTAGGTTTGATGCTAAAATAGCTGCAGCTGTAGCTGAAGAAACTAAGTTGCCATTTGTCACAGCTGAGAACAAGTTTGAAGCTCTGGTAACTAATTAATATGTTGAACTTTTTCATGTATTTCTGGTAAAAGTGAGCATTTGAAAAGAAATTTTTTAATGGAATTGGCTTAAATTTTTACTTGTTTTGTTTTTTGGATGATGTGTGCAACAAATATTAGAACATGTGAAGCAGGTTTTTTTGAGATCAATTGTTGAAATAAATCTTAGGGTTACTTGTTTGTTCTGTTCTAGAACAATGACAGGATGATGTGCACCAGATGGTGCAGATTCCCACCTAGTTGTTTAATCAATTTCACTTTTGAGGGGCGATTGTATGGTATGGGTTTGTGGATTGTGCTTTAATATAAATGTTAGTTTTAGTTGTCATTCATTCCTATGCAACTCATCCAAATATAAATTTGACTTCTAAACTTCTTATTCATGGCTTGTGCTTTAATATAAAAGTGACTTTTACTTACGATTATTGGAAAAAACACATTGTTCTTTTTATGATAATGTAATGTCCCACCCCTTTCTGAGACCCAAATTTTTTGCGGTTTTCTGAGGTTTAGTTGAACCCCTAGTTCCACGGGGACGCGTCCCCCCCAAAAAATCAGCCGTCCCCCCAGGGGGGACGTCCCGGGGACGGGGGGACGCCGCCGAAACGCCCCCCCGCCACACCCCCGCCGCCCCCCCACCCCTCCGCTGCACCCCTGCCGCCCCCCAAACGTCTCCCATCGGGGAGACTTCTTGACGTCCCCCGAAATTAATTTTTTAGTCATTTTTTTTATCATCAAAAATAAAAACCTAACTTTATCATATGCATTTTTAACATTTCATTTCAAGTTTTGTGGCTTGTGCATATCGGATATCCTAGGACTTTTGAGTCTTTGTCGATGAGACTAGACAATGAGACATGTATGCAAAATGTGGAAGCATAGACATGTATGCAAAATGTGGAAGCATAGACAACTTACAAGGCACGTTGTGAAGTGTGAACTGTTTGACAAAATGCCTCAATCGGAATGTTTGACAAAAATTAGAATGCATTTCAACTTTCAAGTGAGCTTAACACTTGTTTGCATAAAGCCTCTCAAGCAAAACATTTCAGAAAATTTTATATGTCAAGACTCAATTTCTATGCATCAGCTTAACCACAGAAGTGCCTCTACAACACAAACAGGCCAAAATCTTGTAAGAAACTTGTATGGGAGACATATTTCTCTGAGGCATTCTGTCAAACAGTTCACGTGCCTTGTCTATGCATCTATAGTTATACATCTTTTTATAACTAATTTTTCAAGTATTATATGTATTTCAGTGCACCGCTCCCCCACCACCCCCCCGCTGCCGTCCCCCCGCCGTCCCCCGCCGTCCCCAAATTTAGGCCCCCCGCCCCCCCGTTTCGGAAACGCGTCCCCCCCCCGTCCCCCCGTCCCCGTCCCCGAAACTCCGTGGAACTATGGTTGAACCTGATGCGTTTTGTGTTTTTGTGCATAACATAGAGTTTCTTTGCATACAAGTGCAACTCAGAATATAGCAAAATTAACAATACCCAGATGCTTAAATAGGCTAGAAATGCATTGTAAATCAATTATAAGCAATAGCCATGTGAGTAAATGGCAAAGACATCAAAAAGTGAACATACCCATGTGCTGGTATGATGAGAAATGGTCTGTAACAGCAGCTCAGAATCCATATATTCATTCCATATGTATAAAACCGTGATTTATTACGACATACAACATGAACAGCAACTCATATGGCAGTTTAGACACTTTGTATGATGATCAAAGGGCTCAGAACTTAATAATAAGGAACCCACGTCCTTTCCTCAGTCTGGTACGGCCTGGACAGATATGACAGCAGCACTGGTACACACACAATCCTTCAAAAAAACTTTGAAACTGTCCTCTAAGTGCTGGAAACAGTCTGCAGCAACCCCACACCCAGGATATATGAAAGGCTGAATGAAAAACTCACAAAACACCCCAAAATCTGCCTTTAGCTGGTACGGCCTACCGCTAGGGTTGTACGGCCATGTCTGGGTGTTGGAACCCCCACAAAATGCCTTCAATCCTCAAGCAAATCACTGCAATAGACTCTTGCACATCCCACTGAAATTACTATGCCAAAAAACTTCAGATTTATCAATGAAGAACTCTTTGGGACAAGACTACAAACTGAAATGAAGCACAAACTGCACCCTCTGGATGAGAATGCTCTCACAATGCCCTTGGGTGATCTTTCACTCCTGCAAGCACTCTCCAAATGCGAAAGTTTTCGGCTTCACAATGGCTGGTTTCTTCCACAAACCCTGGTTTGCTCAAACAACAATGTTCATTTACCAAAATATGCCATATCCAAAATGAGTGTGAAAGTTTTTCCCAAAATATGCCATATCCAAAATGAGTGTGAAAGTTTTTCTTTTATTTCTCTTTCACTTTTTCCCCCCAACGCCTCATTTGAGAAATTTATATTTTAATATTATTTTCATTCTTATGACTTGGGCGCCCAACTAGGGAATATATGTGACTTTAGTAAAAATTAATGTCCCATGTCTTCACCCATTAATGAAGTCACTTTAATACATTATACTTAAGTTAAATATTTAATTTAACTTAAGCTATTATTGCGACATTAAAATAAAGCCCGAATGTACTCCGAACTGGAATTTCGAAGCACCACCGTTATCACCAATTAAAAACGAACACATCCCAAGTCAGACTGCCCGACTCGCAATTGATCCTGATGCACTTACTAAAAATAGTAAGTTTGGCTCCAAGGCCCTAAAAATGCTCTAGAAAGAGTCAAAATGGAAAATTCGCCAGGGTAGAAACAAAACTCCATGCCAACCAAGCTGACTAGACCCCCACAATGATCACTGACATGGGTTCTCTAACCATCCTCGTTAGTCTACGAGAACCCGGGTAGTAGACTAACCCATAAACTAATTGCCTAGGAAAGGGACATTACAGATAAAATGGAAATAGACATCTTCAGTTGGTGGTGCAATCTACATTTCGATTGGAAATACGTTGTTGTACATTTTTGGCTTCTGCCATGGTATGGATATTAGAATTGTGATGAGGACATACCATGCAGCTAAAAGGTCAACTGTAGTCTAGTTGACATGCAAGTGGCTGATAAAAATAAAGTAAGAAAGCTGTATCTAAATATAAAGTAGTTGACAGCAGAAACAATTGTAATGGTCAGAAATAAATCAAAATGATGGTGGATGGCTGGAACGGTTGTAAAAGGTAGATAACAATTAATTAAAAAGTTGATGGACAGCCCAAACAACTGTAAAGGGTAGATAAATGTAAATAGAAATATTAACAAGGACCATTTAGTTAAAACATTAACCATAGCCCACTTGCAAGTGGGCTGATAAAAATAAATAAGCCAGCTGAATAAGTTGGTAGACAGTTGGAACAGTTGTAAAAGGTAGATAACAAGTAATTAAAAACTTGAAAAGTCAATGGACAGCTGGACCATCTTTAAAGTGTAGATATAAGTAAATAAAAAGTAGGTAGACAGTTAGGAATATTGTTTCTCAGAGTTTCTGGACAGGGGATGTGGTTTCAAGGACAGCAAAAAATTTCACAAATTTTGGAGATGGTAGTGGGATGGCTAATCAAACAATTTAAACAAACTCAAAAAAGCTGAAATTTTAAAAAGTATATACAATGTGTTGAATTTGCCATGACAATCCTTCCCATTTCTTTTTAGGGGTTTTTAGTATTGTTTTGTTTTTATAAAGTTCTTTAAAACAAAAAACTTAAACAAATTTTGGGGATGGTAGTGGGATGGCTAATCAAACAATTTAAGCAAACTCAAAAAAGCTGAAATTTTAAAAAGTATATTCAATGTGTTGAATTTGCCATGACAATCCTTCCCATTTCTTTTTAGGGGTTTTTAGTATTGTTTTGTTTTTATAAAGTTCTTTAAAACAAAAAACTTAAGCACCAAATGGTGCAAGTTGCCCAGTCTTGAAAAAGAGAACGTCCCCTCCAAGTCCCCAAGTCCTTGAGACCATAGTTGGTAGACTTCGACTCGGCAGACCCAAAATTTGCGACTTGGCAAAAAACTCGGCAACTTAAAAAATTGCTTAAATTTCTTTAAAAACACATTTTTTTGCAAAATTCAATGACAAAATGTATCCAATGAGTCCATAAATGACTACAAAAGTGTTTTCTATTAAATTTGATTCATTTGAATACAAATTGAGTACAAAATCGCATCATCATGCGGAATCTTGATACAATAGTTTGCTCACAACTATTATGAATTTATGATGATTGCCTTTGAAAATCATCATCATAATTCATAAATTGCATATTACAACATTTTACATCTTCCTCTTCCCTAATCTAGTGAAAACTTGGGGAGAGGTTCTAATTCTTGCACTCTGTTGCGGATCCTCATTCGACATAGAAGGTTGTGTTTGTGGCTTCGGCTCGACCTCCGTTTTGTTGCTAGATGGCAATGACTCCTCTACCTAATCAATGTCATCCAATGACAATCCAGTAGCTCCTTCTGCTGCAACCACATCCTCCATTGCTTGCCTCTCGAAAGCAAGAATCTCGTTTGCAGTAAACAATGGGGTTTCCTCATCCCGCCCTGTCCAATTGCTATAAGGATCAATGCGATCCAAATCAATGATTTCCTTTGATTTGTCCTCTACTTTTCTTGTGTGAAACCAAAGCTTGTATTGTACAAAGACAAGGTCATTGGGGCATTTTTGAGTTAATTTATTCCACTTCTTCATGTGAATGGCCTCAAACAAACTCTAGTTGCACTCACACCAAGAAGCATTACAAGGTTGACACAAAATGTGGAGGGCTAATCTTTGAAGATTTGGGGTATTTGCACCCCAATCTCCCCACCAAGAACCTACAAAATAAGATATTCAAGAGTTAGTAAGCAAACCATATTTTATCAATAGTTGTAAATTTGAAATTTGTAACTTGTAAGATGCATGGAAAGACTCCAATTTTTGTTACTTGGTGATTGAGTGGTTCCTCAAATAGCTAGTGTCAAACAAAAGAGCTTCCCCTTACCAGTCCTGTAATTCTGCAACTCCTGAACAATGAGGTCTCTCACCTCAACCTTGGGTGTCATCCTCTCAACGCATGTTGTGAGGCCCTCCATAACCTCTCCATTAGCATTTGTGAAGCTATCCGAATAGAAAAAATCGAGGTTGAGGAAGTACCCTGCTGCATGAATGGGTTGGAGTTGATTGTTCCACCTTCGATCAATGATCTCCCAAATGGGATTAAATTTGAGTCTGTCCCCCTTGTAATAGTTTCGGATGGACTCTTTGGCCCTATCCATGGCCTCATAAATGTATCCCATTGGGATTTGATGCCCACAAATGTTTATTCTAACCAAGGGCTCCAACACCTACAAATACAAGCAAATTGAAATTACAAATTTATGATGAAAGTAAGTACTTTTAAAGTTTAAAAATAAAAGATTCAATTTGAATTTTAAATCGAAGTTTTGAAGTTACCTTGATGATTTCTGTAGCTCTCTGTGTAAAGAGTTTATCAAAGACTATCCTTGCAATCCTCTCTCCAAGCTTCTTTGAATATGACGAGTCTAGCCATGTTTGACTCACAAACATTTGTTTCAAAGAAGTCAACAAACCAATAATGCTTTGCAATGTTAGGAAGATTGTTGCAAACCTTGTGACACCCGATCACACCAGCTTTTTCCCTTTGGTGTGATCTCTCATTAAACTAAGAACTCAAGGGTGATTATAAATAAATTTTGTTATGTTTCTTGTATCTTCTACAACCAATCTCACCCAATCAATTTTGCCAATGTCCTCCAAAAGAGTGACGGATGCCACTCTTGGAGCAATCTCCCAACTATCACATACACTACTGCATTGTCAATTATAATTTGCACTACATTCTCTATGCTCACCTCTAAGACAACTTCTTCCAACATTAGACTCAAAGTTTCTACATTTTTTACTTTGTCAGAGGCATTCATTGACCTCAAAAAAATTATCTCACCATTTGAAGCTACCAAAAAGTTGAGAAGGGTGTGGTTCTTTCCATCGATCCACCCATCTGAAAGAATACTACAACCATACTTTTTCCATTGCTTCTTTTGTTCTTCCACAACTAACTTTGCATCTTCAACTGCATCCATGAGCAACTTCCCACTTAGGGTGCCTTGTAGCCTTTTCTTGCAACTATCAATTTAGTTACCAAATTCTTCTAGTACAGACTTTGCGCCACATTGAAGGGAAGATTGTTAAAATACCAAAAATTGGTGCACACCTTATCTGCTTCTTGGCGCACCTCCTTGTTCCACCCTGTACCTTCCAATGACGGTTGTGCTCCAGGTATGTTTTTGGGTACAAAAAAGCTATGCGGTGTCTGTGTAGGCGCTTTACTCTAAGTAGATGAGGTGGATGCCGATGTTCTTCGTATGCATGGACCATGAACAGAGCCCACTATGCCTTCAAATGTTGTATCTTCATTCATTTCTTCTTGCAATTGAGGACCATGAGCACTAGCTATGGATACTACTATGACCGCTCTTGTCTTCTCTCTCTGTAGTTTTCTTTTCCATCAATGCAAGGTGTGCATTCATCTCTCCCACGATGAGTAATGCCTGCAAGATAGTAGTTGAGGCGATTGATGCCTCCATGATATAGGTTCTGGCATCTTGTGCAAATGACTATCCCAGGTGTCGGTCTTTGTACGACATATTTCCAAGTGGGGTGTTTGGCTCTAGGGAGACGGGTTCCAATAATTGGTATCGATTGGGTTGAGCCTAAGCTTGATGCGGAGTGGAAGCCTAATCCAGAGGGCAATGTTTCTCTATTTGCCATTGTATCTAACATACAAATATAAAGTACAACATATTTAATTATTAAATACAAAAAATCAACATAAATTACTATAAATCAGCATAAATTAGTATAAATCACCATAAATTAGTATAAATCAGCATAAATTCAATATAACCTAGTGGCTTTATTTCAAAAAAGAAGTATAAATTAGCAAAATAATTCATTTATAGAAAAAAAGTGATTTCATAAAAAAATCAGTATAGATGAACAAAAAATTGCTCATAAATGCATTTTTTTGCAAGTAAAATCGTAAATACTACTAAATACTATGAAATTATGAATTGTTTACAATCTACATGCTAGATTTCTTCGAATCTACCAAATTCACCAAAAAATCCTTGCAATTAGCTAAAATGTATGCAAGAATGTTGTGTGAGGAAGTGAGGGGTGTGTTTGCTTTTATAGGAAAACAAAATGGATTTTGAGTGTTTTATGCATGTCCCAGATGCATCTTGATGAGCACACGGTGATATTGAGAGGAGCGAGGGGGTGAATCAATATCTAACAAACTTTCACTTTTCAAACTTAAACCGATCACAATAAATCACACATGTAAGATCTAGCAATTGTGTACACATAGAGAACACATGATTTTACGTGGAGACCCTTGCGGGAGAAAACCATGGCAAAATATTGCCTATATATATATTGATTCTTCTACTGTAGGCACCAACCTACTTATCTTACAATTCTTTTCTTGTGAGCACCAACCCATTGGAGACACCAATCTCCTCTTGTAGAATTTGTAGGCACCAACCTTTACAACTGAGGACCAACTTAGTAAGAGACACCAATCTCTAGGCACCAATCTATGAATTCTTCAATTGATGATCTCATTCTCTTTTACTCACAATCCAATTTCTACTTCTGATTTTGTATGATGTAAGTCATTCCTTTTCAATTTAGGTTCACACACATATACTTTCTTCCCTCACAAATCTGATCACACATTTCCTTCTACCTCAAATCTGATTGAAATCATGCACAACTTCTTTACACAAAACTGCTCATAACTTGGTAATATCTTCACATAAATTTCTGTTTATATCATCTTCATATTATCACACACATTTCCTTTCAAAACAAATCAGATTTGCACTTCATTTTTCTGCCCCTTCTCTTCTCTCAATTCTGCTCTAAACTCAGAAAATAAAACATTACATTGCTTGCCTTCCAATCACTTCTTCACTCTCCTCTTATATCTCTTCAAGAGGGGCAACAATAGTCACCACTTTTCAATACATACGACTCTTCAAGACTAATCAATGTCCCTTCACAAATAAATCACTGCATTTGGATAATTTTAACTTGCTGTCCCTTCATACCTAAATTCACACCATTTCAGAAGTTGCACTAAATATCATTAAGAGTAAATTGCTTGTTGTAGTTTATCCTTATCACTCCACTTATATATATATAAAAGAAACAATTTTAATTCTTTAATTTAAAATGTTTATCTAACCAAGGATGGTTTGGCTGTCAATGTGGTCGGCCATTTCATATGTATTGCACCTCTTATGAACTCTTTAAACACTGCTTTGTTAATAGTCACTGCCATTATATACTTAGTCGCTGTCCCCTTATTGTTATTCGCTCCTTCATAATTATCCTTTCACATTAACTTGGTTAATATACATGAAAAGCTTTATCTAGGTCGGTCCATAATAATCATTGATAATATTTGATTTCTATTTAAAGGTGGCACCAAAACAATGAAGGTCGGCCAGCTTATCATTATTCTTCCATCTTCAAATCTTCTTAAGGAAAGAAGTCGGCTAGCATCAATGCAAATGTTTATTTAAATTTGAACTTCAAAACTTAACGCCATACTATGAGGTCGGCCTCTATATTATATCCTTATCATTCGTAACTTGAGTCGGCCACCATTAATAAGGCTCTTCAAACTTTCTTCAACATATACATATCTCTAAGTCGGTCTTCTAATTTCATCATTTCTCTTCAACGGGAATGTATAATGAACTATTCTTATTTTGTTTTGACATCAATGACTCCGTTAATGACTGTACTTTTGACATCAATGACAACATATTCCAATAATCTCCACAACAAACTCTTTGGCATCAATGACGACCTTGTCCACTGTTGACATCAATGACAACATTTCCAACACGTCCTGTGTCCTAGCCACATTTGCCGAGTTTTTTCCACGGACTCAGCGAGTCTTCAACAAAAACTTGCCATTGATTCATCAAGTAATCGCCAAAAACTCGTCATCAAAACTCGGCAAATTACTCGTCGGGCCAAAAATTTGGTGAGTACTCGCCATGTCTGCCATCTATGCTTGTGACATCAGAGATGTGTCCCCTAGAACACTAGAAATGATGGAAAAACACATTAAAAAATAGTGATTAATATTAATGGGAGGGTGTGTGACAAGCTAAAACTCTACATTGCTGTCCTATATTGAAATTAGAGGTGCACTAAGGGAGGGCATGGTCATCAGGAACCTTGAGTAAGTTATAGATGATTAGTAGTCTATAGTGGCATAAATCTGAAAAAAATCAATATTAATTGTGAGATGGGTATGCTAGTGATTCGATTTAGATATGGTCACTAGTTTTTTTTGCGATTGCAGGCACAAATTTCGAGGCAATTTAATTGTCATTAAATCATGATTTTTTAGAAATCACAAGACAAAACACTTAGTTTTTTAGTTAAATCGTGATTTTTTAGAAACCAGAAGACAAAACACCAATTTTTTAAGTCTTAGTGTAGATTGGGATTTTTCTAGAGCAGATTTGATTTTGACAAAGTAGCATTACTTGAGATTGAAATTGACTTCATTGGATCAATTAGGGCACACTCATTCTTCATCCGCTCAACAAATATCTGTTTCATTGAGTCACTCTCATTAGTTAAGGCTCTAAGGGCTTTTTTTTGAAGTTTTTAAATTTATTTCAATGGTTGTAGTAGTTAGGCATTTAGGGTTTTAACTTATAAACTACAAAGTTTATGCTTCAAACTTTAAGAGAGAGTTTTAACATGAAACCTTAGCCATTAGGGTCCAAAGCCTAAACTATAAAGCTTATACCTGGAAACTATAGATCCCTAACAAAGCCCTAACCATATTTTTAGGTTTTATATTATAATTATTAAATTCTAAGTTTTAACCCTAACCCTAAATTTTATAGTTTTGGGTGAGGGTTAAGGTTTTTAATTTTACTAACCCTAACCATAAACTAATTTTTGGTTCAGGGTTATAGTTTTTTAATTTTAGTATCTTCCAACTCTAACCCAAAAATCTAACCTCAAACCCTAGTTTTTTGGTTTAGGGTTAGGGCTAGGTATTTTACTTAGACAATAGGAGATGGGTATTGGTATTTGTATGAGAGATGGGGATAGGTATTGTTATGCCATTTTCAAAAAAATTTGGAGGGGTACTTGGGGATAGGACCAAATTAACGATGACAAGAAAGAGTGATGAGAACATTCACAGATGTGTAGATGGCCTATAATATGTTGCAGATTTGATTCCTTTATTGCCTTTTAGAATTGAAGTGTGCTCTAATTACTCCTCTTTATGATCAATTCTCCTTATTTTTCAGCCTTTGTGTTTTAGTGCACAATGGATTTCTTTAAATACCATGACATAGCTACATGTTGCATGAAATGTGTGCTAGGTCGGCTCATAATGGCTAGTGAAAAGGGGTGGGAAAGTTTGAATTCAAATTTGAAGTCTTGGATTTTGGGGGTCATTCCCATACTCCTTGGGATGGACTTGGGCTAATCTTGTGACCCGCCAAAATGATTTGAAGGGATAAAGTGCTGATTTCAAGGCAAAGAAACAATATCTAGGAATTAGTATGAACGAGAGTAAAATAGAGATGAATAGGGATGAATGGGTATGGGATTGTGTACCAAGTCTTAACGCAAGTTGTATGCCACTCGTCGACATGTTATTGCATTAAGACATTCCCATCAAGGTGGGCACAAAACTAAATGGGAATTAGCATGGGTATGTTAATTTCACCATTACATTATATATAATCACACAATGGATATGCAAATATAAAGAATGTAAAATATTAAAGTGCTTGGTAAAAAACTAATATTTTAAAGTGTTGAAATAGATGTCAATCAAAGCAAAGATTAATTATATCGATATTTGATAATCATCATCATTATGTGATGTTTTATTAGGATTCAATTACGTAGTTTTGAGTCAATCTCATTGACCCATGTTTAATGAGTAGGGGTTCACAAGAACCCATCTCTCATGAGCATGAATGGTCCATGAGATTGATAATCATAATCATAATCACTTGGAGATGGCATACATACTAGGAGGGGAATGGCATTATTTTTAAAATCATGGCATGGGGGTCCTTAGAGATGACTATATTTTTCAATCAATTGATAAAACCTATGTTATTGGGTTCTTCTGTTTGCCCTATTGTTCTCGTATCAGTACGGTTCAGGTACGGGTGTAGAGACGGGACGATGAGGGGTTTTCCCAAGGTCCGTCTAGGGCACCCCGGATTTGAAAGAACCCACAACGAATCCAAGGTGCCCTGGGCGAAACCCCGTCCGGAATCCAACATATGACGCTGCATCCAAGTGAAAGTTGACGAAAAAACGTCACAGGAGTGTTGTTATCCAAGTGTTGAAAGCTCATTTTTAATTAGCATTCGACGGTGGAAATAATGTCTTGCAGATTTGTTTCTTCAAATGACAACCGAGTTAATGTATAGGCATTCTAGTGTGTCCACGATGCTTCTCTAGATGTTACCAATGATGAATGCCTCACACTTAAGATCTGGTAGAGCTTGACCTGCCTTGAATTGGACTGGGATGTGGAATGGTATGCCTTAACAATCGACCTTCGCTGTTCTTACTTTTCTACTTGCCGAGGATTTTTCCATCATTCATCACTATTTCATCGCGAGTGAGAAAGTTTTAGAACCAACGGATCCACCGAGAATGCATCCTGTGGTGTTGGGTTGCCGACACTTTGAAAGGATGAAAATTATAGTCCTTATTCCGGGTGTTTTTAATTGTAATTTTCATTTTGTATTGACATTCGACAAATCATTGAATTATTAAAATATTCTTTTTGTATTTTGTTTATTGACAATTATGAGTATTACTGTTTTTATAATTTTTAATATATATAAAATAATAAATTATAGTTATATAATCATAAAGTTATAAATGTTAATTTAATTATATAATATTATAATAAATTATAATTATATAATCTTTGTATGGTTTTGAGCAATCACCTAGGATCTGGTACCAATCCTTTATGTTGGGATTGCAATTTCTAAGATCCAAATTGGATCATTGCATCTATTATAAGATGGGCAATGATCATTTCCTTGTTCTTGCATTATATGTTGATGATATGTTGTTTTTTGGTAATGGTAAGGACATGATTGGTGAATTGAAGTCACAGCTTTTAGTACAGTTTGAGATGAAAGACTTGGGGGCTGCCAGGTTCATCTTGGGTATGGAGATCAGAAGAGATAGAGCAAACAAAAAGATTTAATTGGGCCAGAGCAAGTATGTGAACTCAGTGTTGGAGATGTTCAACATGACAACTTGTAGACCATTGTGTGTTCTTATTTCGATTGAGACTAAGTTATTAGTAGAGTAGTGTCCAACTGCTCCTAGTGATGGAGGATGTAGCTCAAGTACCTTATGCTAGTGTCGTAGGGAGCTTAATGTATGTTATGGTCTGTACTAGACTAGACATGACCCAAGCAACAAGAGTCTTGAGTTGATTTGTGGCTAATGCTAGATGAGTACATTGGGATGTAATGAAGAGAGTTTTCAGATATCTGCAAGGTGCCTTTGAGTACTCCATTTGTTATCATGGTAATTCTATAAGAGATTGACTCTCAGTGACTATTCATGGATTTGTGGATTTAGATTGGGATGGGGATGTTGATAGTAGGAGATCCACTAGTGGATATGTTTTCACTTTGTTTGGTGCTGCAATCAATTGGATGAGTAATTGACAGGCTATGGTCGCTTTGTCCACTAGAGAAGTAGAGTACATGGCAGTTACTCATGCTTGTAAGGAAGCCATTTGACTTAAATGTTTGTGTTCAAATTTGGGGTTGACTCCAGGAGCTATTACAATTCTATGTGACAATGAAAGTGCTATATGTTTGGCAAAGAACTCGACCTTTCATGCGTGACAAAGCATATTAATGTCCAACATCATTTTGTTCGTGACATGGTAGAGGATGGGAGGGTGATGCATGATAAAGTTGACACTTTAAAAAATGTTGTAGATGCATTGACGATGCTAGTGAGCACAACAAAGCTGAGGTGTGCTATGAGTCTATGGGCCTCTTGGCCTCTAACAATTAGTTGATAATGTTGGTACTCCCTTTGCTCTTCCAAGGTGTTTGACAAGTGGGAGAATGTTAGGAAAGGTGTCTTAGCTTTGTTCCTAATGTTAAGAATACAAAAATGCAATTTTTAGGCAATAAAACAAGAAAACTCAATTTTTGGGCTATAGAGGTTGTATTTTTGAACAAAATAAATATTTCGGGTTGTTCAACATTATTTCTTGGATGCCTAGGAGATGGACCTTTTCGAGCTCTACAATTTTAAAAAAATGGGCCCAATTGGCCTCCTGAATCAAAAGTTGTGGTCTCCAAAAGTTGGGCCTCTTACACTTCTTGACCAACTTATGATGCATGTTATGACACATCATAAGGCATCTTTGAATGGATATAATGGAACCAAAATGGAGTGCCTAAGTTGGTGAGTGGATTATGATGAGTTTAGGACAAGTGGATGGAATATGCTATTTTTAGCATGTGGACTCATCTTGGGATTTGGGTGTTGGACTTTTAATTAGGGATTTGGGTGCCACATTTTGGGTGGTTTTAGCTCATGGTTTCCTAATTACCATTTAATGGTTTCATGTATTTCGTATCCTATTTATTGGGTGCTTGAGATGAAGGTTTTGTTGGTGAGTTTTGTAGGTACAGTTATGTGGCTAAAATTACTCTAGATCTTTGGTTGGTGATAGTCCTGTAAAGACTTAAGACTTTGCAAGTGTATTGTAATATTTGATTACTGAATAATACATTGAGTTACTTTGGAGTGTGGGGTTTTTTCTTGAAAGGGTTTTACCCACGTAAATCACGACATTGTGCTATATTGTTTTTGTTGTGTATTTTTCCTTGTAACTACAAAGTTTTAATTTATTTGCACATACCTCCTCTCATAGATTAGTGTAGGAAGCATATTTTGCACCTTCGCTTCCTTTCATGACGCTTATACATTTGGGACACTTGTGTGTACCACATTAAGCAAAACATCAATTTTTTTAAAGTGAGGCTTAATTCAACAAGGTCATAGGTCTTTTTGTAGTTTAAAATATATCTGCTGTATTGAAGAAGTATATTTCTGGTTACATCTTAAGTCAAATGTTCTAAACTACATTAGGTACTGTATCACATGTGCTATAGCCATGCTAGCCAACAAGAAGCAACTTATGTATATTACTTTGTTGGTATTGAAGAGACCTTGGTAATTAGTTTCCTTGATTTCCTTTCAAGTTTACCTATTACCAAGCATAGTCATGATTGTGTATGTAGCCTTGTGCCATGTGAAAAGGCTATCTCAACAGAAGAAACAACTCAATTGTGCTTTCAAAATGTGTGGATTCACTTTGGATTACCATCTACCATCACATTTGATAGAGATAGCTGATTTTTGAGGAAATTCTAGAAAGCAATTGGTTAGTGATGGACAAAAGGTAGACCAATTCTATTGTATTCCATCTTTAGACTGATGGACAAACAAAAGCCACAAATAGAATGATCATGCATCTTCTTATAATGTACAATTTAAAGAAGGATTGTACTTGGGATGAAAACCTACCTTTCATTTGACATAGCTACAAAAAGCTCTTCACAACTCCATAAAGGATAGCTCTTTGTAGTTTGTTTGGGTTTCCGACCATTGACACACATTGATGTAGCTTATCCTATGCCACCATCCACAACAACTACCCCATTAGCTAAAAAACAAGTTGTCAAAGCAACCAAGTTCATTGAGCACATCCAATAGCAAGTGCTAACCATTTTGGAAAGAACCAATGGTATGTATAAGCAATGTATGATTAACATCGAGCACTACACTTGTTCAAGTTTGGGTACAAAGTATGGTTTACTTGTAGAAGGAAGGATTCACAATACCTTACCCCAAGATTCATCTTCTTCAGTATGGTCCATAGATTATTACTAAGAAGGTTGGAAATAATGCTTTTGAGCTCAAGTTTTTGACTTGTCCTAGTCTTCATCCAATTTTTCAGTTAGAACTTTTGCACCATTACTTTCCACCTTTGTTGGATATGCCAAATGCAATAGAAAAACTTTAGCTAATGGAAACCAATCATGATTGTAGTATGCTAGAAGAAGCAAATTAGGGCATTGGTGCAATCATAGTTCGAAAACTCAAACTCGGTGCGGACTCGATGACCCAAAATTTTGACTCGGACTTGAGACTCGGCCAAAAAAAAAACATAATTACATTAGAAAAAATAGAAACTAATGCATTTAGAGAACACATAAGTCTATTTTGATAGTTAATTTGTCATAATTCAAAGATTCAATATGTCATATGACCCATCAAATCAATAAATGCCATAGTTCCATGGAGTCTTAGAATAGGAGGACCAAGGGCTTGGATTTGGGGACAACAAGGGGATAGTGGTAGGTGGGGGTTTGGGGGGGAGCCCCTAGTGGGGTCGTGGGGGTCTAGGGGCAGAGCCCAAAATGGGGTCAAGGGGCAGCCAAAGACATCTTCTATTGGGTGAAATAAAATCATAAAATGTCAAAAAATGAATTGAAAAATGAAAATTGCAAGGGTTTTCTGTATTTTGAGGCTAGGTGAGTCCACACTCGAAACTCGTGAATCACCTTGAAAACTCGGCCAAGTCTTGGGAAAAACTCGCCGAGTACTTGGCCAAAGTTGCCCTTGACTTGGTGTGCGAGTCGTGCTAACTTGGCGCGGCGAGAAGGAAGACTCATGAATCACAGCAAGTCAAGCGAGTACTCACCGAGTCTTCAAACTATGGGTGCAATAATGCATGAGCCAAGTGCACGAGCCAAGTGCACAAGGATTTATGAAATTTCCATCTATTAGATTTTCAAGATGGGTCAAGTCCCTCATAAAAGGAAATGATCCATCAGAGATTAAGTTGTAAAACACTTTCTGCATCTTTTCTCTTGACTTGTTGCAAGGTGGAACATTGCATCTCAGGGAGGGGTAACTAGTCTAGGAGGACCTAGGAGATTAAATATCTTGCAGTAACAACAGTACTTTTAGTTGCTGTCTTTATTGCTAGCTTTAGTATCATCCCAAGCATACATGGTGAAACTGTGATGTTCTAATGTCTAAATCGGCATATTTGATGTTGCACAATTTTGATAGTGTCAGCCCTACCCCTACCATGCACATATGAACTGGTGGAAAGAAAGCAGTTGCATTTCTTGTAACTGCCAAAGCCATCTCTTAGTCTCATCTTTTATATTTATGTTGTAACATACCTAATTATCCAAAAGTTTGTCAGTCCATTTGCTTTAGTTAATACATTGGATCTCTTGGCTTATCCCACAAAATTTCCATTATACAATCTCGTGTTACAGTTCTAACACAGCGTTCTATTGTTCTTCTGTTCTCTAGCTTTCAGCTCTCTGATTGTTGTGATTATTGCAGTCTTAATTTCATAAATCATTTCTGCATAAAACACCTTAAATCTCTTTAGTTTGTTGTCCTTTGGGTTACCCTAGGTTCTGGATCATCTACCATTGCTTTTAGTTGCTCTGCCCCAAGGTTGATTTGTTTCGCAATGAACTTGATTAGGAATCCAACTAGAATTAGTACCTACTATGGTGCTATGAACTAGTACATGGCAGCAATTACTAAAGCTCCAAGTATATGTCTCAGCATACCTCAAAGATTGCTAAAGCATTGAAACAAACTAATGCCTAATTCTTAGCCATGTACAATTGAACCACAATCAAGCAAGTCACCATTTATAAACAATTTTCTACGCAACAAACAAACCAATTGATTGCAAAAGACAACAGGCCCAAAGAAAACTTCTATTTTCAATTCTGCCCTGTCACTTGCTACTAATAAGTTTTTCAAAGTTGTCATATGCATAATGTTAAACAACTTGTTGAAACAGGCAACAATATGAACAAAAGCTTAGGTCGGCAGATGATTAATCAAGCCACTTAGACATAATTCACAATGGTATGACCGTATTACTGACTTTGTTTATGTTTTCATTACATAAGAGAAGCTTGTATATATAGGTAAAAGTCTTACATGATGTTGTGTACCTAGCTGTCTACCAACTTTTATTTATTTATATCTATCCTTTACAGCTGTTCTACCTGTGCATCTATCTTTTATGGCTATCCCTGTTGTTCATCTACTTTTTAGTTAATTGGTATCTATTCTTTACAGCTGTTACAGCTGTCCACCTGCCATGTCATTTATTTCTATCCTTACAGCTGTTTCAGCTGTCTACTACTAGATATCTAGTTACCTATACTGCTGTCCTACTTATATTTTATTTGTATCAACCCACTTGCATGTGGACTATAGTTAAATTTCTAACTACATGGTATGCCCTTATTATATCCTCTCTACTTAGAGGAAATAGTCCCCAATATCTATGTGAGATTTGAGAATTTCTTTGGGAAAACTGACTCAGGGAACCATGTGGCCTGAGTTGGTAGAGTTCCTTTCTGGCTGACAAGGGATGTAATGGTTTTACCCTTGTGATTGGTGTGGGTCCAAACATCAAGAAAAGTATCTTCAACTGACAGCTGTTGAAAATTGGGAATGGTAGCCTTGGGATGAGTGATAGAAATCTTCTCTTCTAAGTGAGATGGCTTATACAACTTGAGCTTTCTCCCATTGACAACATCATGGATGCAAAGCTGTTTCTACATAAGCCATCCAAAACAATCGTTTTACGCTGCCATGTTCTTTTCTCATTAAATCCTCTTATATTGTTGTATATATCTCTTCTTGACCCATACATCAAATGAAAGATTCACATTTGACTTTAGTCCATGTTATTGAACATGAAATAAAACAAATTGTGACAACCACCATGCATCTATATGAATTGTAATCAGAAAGAAAAAATTAAACTTTCTTTTGGAAAATTTGAAGGAATGAAATCTTTTACAAGTGTCGGATGGTTGGCAAAAGTTTTCAATTCATAAAATAAGAAACACACATATTGTAGTTGATTGTGTAGAAAAATATAAAATCTACTACTAGTACTTGTATATTTTGGCAAATCTAACATATTTATGAACATTTTATTGATAACTTCGGTCACTATTATTTTAAATTTTTTCTAACTAGCTAATTTAATTTTTCAAATTTTTGTGAAAAAATAGCCAATTGGGAAAAAGACCCCCATAAAAAATACTCAGCAAGTCTCCCTGCTAATCATACTTCTTAAGGCAGTCCATTGCAATTTATAACTTTCTTTCTGTTCATTCAAGACTAATGCTGATCTTGAGAAATTCTCCAAATGCAATCCTAGCAGTAGTGTAGAATAATGTTTTGTGGTCTGTGGTTTTCCATAACACTCTTCTGAGGTTCACAGTATCTCCAAGATCATCAATCCATATTTGTCAGATGCCACACACATCTTTCTAGCGATGCAAAACAATCTGGATGGATCTCAATGGTTCCAAACTGAAACAAATTTGCTTCAAGAAACCCCCAAGTTTGATATAACAAATCTGAAAATGTTCTGTAAAGGAGGAGCTAAATGAATGTCAGTGTCTTATATGGTCTACCAAAATGTCAGCCACGAACTCTTCAAGCTCTCAAAGCCTAAAATAACAAGGCATCCATATGACAATGACAACTTTCAAATGAAAAAGAAAGCAAACACACAAAACCAAAATTTGAAACAATGCATGACAAGCACAAACTGCAAAATCCATTATCCTTCTTCATTGTGTCAATTTTCTCTTGTTTCTCGCCAACTACATGTAACAGATGCAGCAAGCTGTTTTCCATAAGTAGGTTGGATGTGGATCATATCTTGTAATCTAGGATATACTTGAATGTTTGGTTTTGCTGTAGCTTGGTCACATTTGAGATTTTTTTTGCTGATCTTCCTTTCATATGAACCTAGAAATGGTCTTCTGAAATTCTTGTGATTTAAAGTATGAACTAACAAGTACAAATATGATTTGTGCTGATTCAACACGAGGAAATGTTGGTTTATGTCTATCAGGCAGCACATGATGCTTTTGTTGAGACCAGTGGAGCATTGAACACTGTTTCTGCTTCTCTAATGAAGATAGCAAATGATATCCGCTTGCTAGGAAGGTATATGTGTCCTGTTCCATATCGATGACATTATTACTAGTTAGGATATTTACTGAATTATTCTGCTAATATGGATCTATTTTCAGTGGGCCTCGCTGTGGACTAGGTGAACTGCTTCTACCTGAAAATGAACCGGGTAGCAGCATAATGCCTGTAAGTATTATGCATAGAAATCGCAATATATGGTGGAAGGACACCTTTTCTATTTTTCTTCTTTGTAGACACATAAGTTGTTTTTAAAATTGTGAAATACATTTCGTATGAGGATATTTGCTTTTACTTTTGTGTTTAATTTCTTAATATTTCATGGTAACATAATTTGCTAGTGTGCCAAAAAAGTTGCAACTTGTACTTGTGGAGATTAGTTGCATTAGAATTTCAGTCTACTGATGTGTTCTTGTTAGAACATAATGTTTTTAGGGGTCACCCCTTATAACATTTATATATTGTTCTAATATAAGGTGATAAAACCTTATGTTTATTATATTAATAAAACATATACCATTTAATAATTAATAATCTAATAACTATTAGATTATTAATTATTTACAAATGGTTGCTTTAAACAGGTGTAACTAATACCCCTTCAGGTATTTTTCCACCCCTCCTATATTTAAAGAGGTTCTCTCTCATTTAGAGGTAAGTGAATTTGGAGATTTATAGTGAATTCTATCACTATGCACAAGAGGTATTATTGGCCATGTGGAAGTAAGTAGAGAAGTGTCCCGAGGTTCTATCTATAATTTTATAGACAAGTTTGTAAGTGTTTTATAATAAAATGATGCTTTATGCGGTTTTTTATTTGGAAGGGTTTTCCCCATGTATATGTTGTGTAATGTGTTAAATCTATATTTGTATAATTCTCATTTTATTTATAATGATTAGTATCCTAAGATCCTAATTTCTAACAGTTTTCTTATTTGAAATTGGAGTGGCATTCCTTTTTAATTGTACTAATTGTATACTATATGCTCCAGGGAAAGGTGAATCCTACACAATGTGAGGCTTTGACAATGGTTTGTGCACAGGTAAACCTCCATTCTCTTTTGGTAACATTGCTTTAGTTTGTAGATCATCCAAATGTTTGACAAGATTTTAATCAGAAGTTGGCAGCATTTAATTGGTATATTGTTTTTCTTGTCATGAACATAATCTTATGATACCTGAACCATTAAAATGCATCTAATATGTGAATGGTGCTGTAGCTATGTATCTCTGTTTTTTAGACAAACTGCGTGAATGCTTATAATTTCATATAAGTCAAAAATATATAAGATGATGGCCTATGGATTTCTTGCAATCCTAGTAACTAGTTAAAAATATGTTCAGCTCAAGATATAAGCATCTTTAGATGCAATCTGTTGTCTCTATGGTTCTTAGCTGTTGTCTCTTTGTTTCTTAGAGAGAACTTCAAAATTTTACAGTTTTTCTTGACATGGGTCAGTTAACATAGACTGTTTGATCCATGTTGAGTGCAATACATAACCATTACACTCTTGATAAATACAAGAAATTGAGAACCATCTGCAGCTAAATATAAAAGCAGAGGTGTTGAACTAACGTTTAAAAGGTACATTGAGAATTAGGTTTTTCTCTAACCTTTGTGTCTGTTCCAGTAAACATTAGTTTTTTTTCCATCCTTTAATGGCTATGCTGGCTACTTATTTTGTAGCTTTGCTTATTTGTTCCTACAAATTGAAGTTGTTACAAAGGGGTGTTTTTGAGAAAAGTCCCTTTTATCTCCGATCTCCTCGTGTGAATTTATTGAATGATAAAGAAAGTCATAGAATGCCAATGCATGAAAATATCTTTGTATCAAATACAAGAAAATCAATATTCATAAGTGTACTAGATTAGATGCATAAGACATTTTTGGTCTATAAAGGTGTCAGTAGTATGAGATAATGCCAGGAAAATGATAAACAATTTTATACTGAAGTGGTATGCAATCAATGGACAAGCATGTCAAACAATTAGCATTGGCGAGCTGTGAAGTGCAAACTATGAAACTGTCTAATAAACTGATGCTATCTGTTCTTAGCCTCAATCATGACAAAAACACTTATACATGCTACGCAGCAGTTCATATTGAATATTTGTTTTTCTAGGTTAAAATTTGTTGGGAATTAAGGTGTCTCAACCTTGTTATTTCCTAGTATTAATTTATTTAATGTATATTTATTTTATGCCTAAGTTGTATTTTCTTGCTCATCATATTTTGCAATCTAGTGTGACATGGCACGATGAGTTGTCATCACATTGGCAAGTGACATGGAAGGTGACAATGATGCATTTATTCCTACATTGGAATGTAGGCATCCCACTTTGTGGTAGAGATTCTTTGCCATGTGTTGACATCTTGAAATATGTGTAAGTCAATATTCTATAACAGATTCCTATGACAGGGTATGACACGTAAGAACTGGATTTTATGACAGGATGAACAAGTGTTGCAAAGCATCTTACATGGGGAATCTAAGCGCCCAAGTTTGGTTATGACAAGTTGTAAGAGAATCGTTTATTATTAGTTAGTTATGATGGATTCTCTTACAGCTGTAAGTGTTGTCATATGTGAGAGATTTTATGACGATGTAAGAGCATTTGTCATACCTATTTCAGGTAAATATGGGGCGCCCAAGTTTGGAGGGTTGTAAGAGGTGTAAGGGAATCTTGTACAAGTGTCATTTGCATGCTAAGAGGTTTTGGAATATGTGCCATGTGGATTTGGACGCCCACCTCTTGTATCTTCCTCTAGAAGCTTCCTTCATGCTTGATATTCTCTATAAATAAGGTGCTTGTTGGAGTAGTTTGTATGGTTCATTTGCAGGTATTGTTATGTTGCCGGAATTACTCCAGAATATCAATAGTGGTGAACTCCTATAAGAACTTGGCTCTGGAAGTGTATTGTAACTTTCATTGTTTACAGATTAATACATTGGTTGTGCTTTGGAGTGTGGGGTTTTTCACTCGAAAGGGCTTTCTCCACATATATCTTGTGTTGTGAGCTTTTGTATTTGCATGTGATGTTATTAGATCTTCTCTGTATTGTGTATCTCATTACTGTAGCTATTAAAAGATAAAAATTTGTGCAACTCTCCTGTCTAGATTGGCGTAGGAAGTGTGTTCCGCGTACCTTGCTTCCTTTCAATATTATTCATTTGCTACACTGCACTTTTATTGTTAAAATAGTGATAAATCCTTTTGCAATTATAATTATTTCTGCTTTTGTTCGAAAAATATTAATCCAAGATCAACTAGTAAACATTGAAACGCTAAGTTACCGAATTGGAATCGGGCACGGATACGGGTATGTGAATCCGGTACCCTGGTACGACAAATTTTTTTGGAAGGGTTGGGTACGTCTATACAAAAACATATAAAAAATTAAAATATATATAATAATATTAAAAAATATACAAATAAATTAAAATATTATTAAGATATAATAATATTATGATTATTAAATATTAATTTATTAATGTAAATTCCTGATAAAAAATTAAAATATAATTACATGTTTAATATTTATTATAAAAAATAGTTTAATATTAAATATTTTAAATTTTAATTTAAATTTGCAGTTTAGTATATAAATTTAATCCGAAACGATGTTACTTTGTCTTCCATGGCTTCTCTTTGTCTCTTTTTTGACGGGGCAGGCACTGCTACAGGTTCTCCTTTTCCTTTTGCATGGAGGAGGGGAAAGTTGAGTAGTGCTTCGATCCACGTATTCTGAAAGCAGCGCGGTCATATGCGAGCGCCGCGGCCTCCGCGGCGGTGAAGGTGCCCAGCCATATTCGGGCGCCTTGCTTAGCAGGATCTCGTATTTCTGTTGCAAATTCCCCCCCGGCCGCTGCCTCACTCCCTTATAGTGCGGCGTCGGCATTCTCTCTGAAACAACCGCCATCTCTTTCACATGCTTGGGATCAGGATTATGAGTTGCAGGCTGCGGTGTAAGAGGAAGCCAGTCATTGTTTGCATCTTTTTTGAGCAGGCTATAGAGCAGCATATCGTCTGAGTCGTTTTCATTGAGAGGAAGTTTATCCCACACCCTGCTATCCAAAATGGGACTCACAATATCCCTACAAATACTTTTGTATGATGATGTCGTTTCCCATGGCGGAGGGACCGACACAACAAGAGATGGATGCCTTTTTCCTGCAAAATTACTACGTGTTTCGTCCAATGAATTCCCCTATGTCTGAACCAAAACGACAGCGTCACGAGGTCCCGCCACTAGCTAGGACAGTACCCAATTCCATGGCGTTTTTGGCCAGTACCCGATTCCGGGACATACCGTACCCGGAATCGGTAGGGTTAGAGGGCCGATTCGGTAACATAGTTGAAACATGAGCACAACACAAACTAAATTAACAAAATAGAAATCAAGATCATTCAACATACCACAACAAATTTGAGGCAAGATTTGTGAAGTGGGGAAGTTACATGCAAGCTGATAATAAACAGTAGATGACTGGAAAATTTGTATTAAACCCTCTAAATCAATTTGCAGTCAAATGAACCCATCAATGAATAGAAATGAGTCAATATAAATTGAGTATACTGCTGAACACCACCAAACAAACTCAGATCTGCTATTACTATTTGTGGCATCAATTACAACGCTGATTTCAGAACTGTAGCACAATATTTAGAAGCTATAATGATGAGAACTCACTCAAATGATGCAAAATAATTTTACAGCTGACCAATGATTAGAAGTGTGCCATCGAATTTGCTGTTGTGGCCTATAGCTTTCTGCAGCAGTACTGAATCTATTCCTGTACCCCTTATGGACTGATGGATAGTGTAAAATTCCTCAACATGTAGTGCGGCACCTCCCCAAATGAGGTCATTTAGCAGAAAACAGATGTAATGAAGGTGATCAGCCCTGCAATGACAGCGACCAGCAAGGAATGGTGGTGGATGGTCTTTGGTATGTGGCGCTTCCTCCAAGGTGTTATAAAGATGCAGATTGCAGCCCAGAAAATCAGAACAGCCACCAAAAAAGTGTCCAAACCCTCAAATCTGCCAACTCGCCCTCCTAGGGCATCAACCTATATGTCAATGATGGAATTCGCCTCACAAGGAAGAGTTGCAGTTGCCTTCAAGATGCATATTGGTGAACCAAACAGCAACAAACCCCCTTAAAATGATGTCCTCCAAGTATGGCGCCCAAGATAGGTAGTGGAAATGTCATCAACAATTCAGGTCCAACACCTTTGATGCACAATAACTCTCCAAAAATTCTGAAAACCAATGTAGAAACCCTCAAATATGACTAGGCAACAAAATAATAATATTTGCTTGCAAAAAACACTGTAGCAAAATCCAAATCCTCCACAAATTAGCACAATAGTGATTCCCGAATGGAATCACCCAAGATTTGGAAACAAGGGTTTTCGTCCTCTCAAACCCCGAACAAACCAAGGGTTTTTGTCTTTGGATGCCCTAGATTGAACAAATTGCTCAAATCTGAAAATAGTATGCAAATGATAGCTTGAATGATGATCAATTGAGAAGCCAAGCACTCCTTTTATAGTTGCCTCCTTGTTTAAAATTTGGGCCCTAGTATTAAAAAACACTTTTTATTTTTGGCCCAAGCATTTAATAAAATGCTTTTATTATAAAAAGTATTTAAAAATACTTTTTAGTTTTATTTTATTTTATTTTTATTTTAAGAATTAAAAATATTTTTATTTTAATATTTTAGTACTAGTGTTTAAAAACACCTTTTATTTTAATTATAATAATATTATTAAGTTGCCCTTAAAATTAGAAATTATTGGGCCTAACTTAAATAATATTATTAATTATTTTTAATCTGAAAAAGGGGACATGACAAAATACAACAAAATGCCCAAAGGCTGCAAGTTTCAACTACAATATGAAAATACAAAAACAAAGAAAGTATGTTGCTACCCCTAATCTGCATCTGCCAACACTACATCAAAATCGGAGTCATCCTCTGAGTCACTGACATTTGTGAGGGGCTGCCTCATCCAATGGAATCCCAACCAATCCCTCTTGTGCCTCCCCCCCATTGACCTGGGTGGCGTCTTCATTATCAACATCCCACCATAAAGTTGGAGTCTGTCAATCGGGATCCTGAAGTCGTAGAGCACAATGCACGATCACTAACTTCTTTCCTCGTCTAGAGGTAAGCCTATTCATCTTGAGGGAGTGGGTAAAGCCGTATGTGGACCAACTCCTCTCTGCAATAGAGGAACTAGTAATCTGTGAAAGGAGGCGAATGACAAGCATCCTCAACTTTGGTGTATCCTTCCCGTGCCATGTCCACCATCCAATAGGGTCAGTTTTAGCTACTGTAGCTCTATCTTTGCCTTTGATTTGTTAAATGTTGGACCACGAAGATTTGTGAAGGCAAGCCATTGTGTGCGAAGCATGCTAGACTCCTCATTTGAATACATCTTTCAAAAGACCTTCATTAACCCCTCTTTCACCTCTTCATCATCACAAGGAGGCAACCTTCCAACGTTTGGTGCATACCATTTGGGATTTAGAGCAAAGATTGTTATATGAAGCAAGGTGTTCATAGTGTTCCAACTCCACATCACAATGGGTTTAATATGCCGCTCATATAATTCCAAATTAGGATCTTTAGAAAAAATTGCTTGCTTCATCTTCCCAAGCATACTGTCAAATGTCTCATAGATCTCTCCAAGACTAGGAGAGTCCGTATGAGCATATCTAATGACATCTACAACAGGTGAGATGAAGGATCAAACATATATGCAAAATGCAAACAAAAATCTCAAAAAAGAATAAGAGTATGAGACTCAAAGTTTAATGACAAGTTAGAAACTTAGAAACATTGAACAATAAAGTTAAAATATTAAAATTAGAAATTTAATAATAAAATCAGCAATTTAATATTTAATATAGAATAAAATCAACAATTTATTAATAAAATCAGCAATTTCTTACCTCACAGTGGACCACCAATCGTTACCAAGGATCCTTTGTTTGATAGCTTTTTCTTTAGTAGAGCTTGAATTTGGCCATCATCAACTATAGAGGCTCATGCACCTCAAGCATCCTCTTTAACAAAATGAAGTAATTGGCATATCTTGTCTCCACAGGTTTGAGTAATTCCTTATTTGAAAAAGTCGGTTGCAAATGAACATCTGAATATATGTAGCTTCTGGCACCACTTGCTTCACCCAATTTATCTTCCCCACGTCTTTCAATGCATGAACACAACATGGGGTCCAAAAGATGTGCTTGTAAGCACCCTCCACCATCATGCTAGCCAATTTGCTCACACGTGTTGAATCAGTGATCACCTGTACAACATTTGAGGCCCCAACCTCCTCTATAGTCTCTCTCAAAATGTTAAATTAGAAGTTTCCATCCTTGCATTTCCTTGAACAATCAATAGCTCTAAGAAAATAAGAGCCAACTGTGCATGTGACTATGGTGTTGATGAGTGACTGACGTCTAATATCGGTCCACCCATCCATGACAATAAAACAACCTGTCTTGATCCAAGTTTGCCTCATGTCCTCCATCACCAAACTCACCTTAGAATATTCTTTGTCAAGGAGGGTAGTGTGTAGTTTATGATCTCCAAGGGGGACAAATGAGGGACCAATAGAAGCTACATCTTTGATCATTTGTTTGAAGTAAGAATGGGCCACATGAAATGAGATGACATGGACATAAAAAAGTTTGGCAATGGAAGACTTTGTCACATCCCGTGCCTGCACATTGAACATACTTGCAACTATCCCCAACCTCTCATTACCACTAGTCTTTCTCTTTCCTCTTGTGACAACATCACTACTAACACTACCAACCATGGATGGCATAGGCATAGTTGATGTGCAGAATGTACTGGCATTGGCACACCTTTAGACCTCGTTTTCGCCTCCATATGCAATCTATGAATATCTACCTTCTCATCCTCCTTTATGTTTGGACACACCTTAACTCTACGACCTGTAATGCCCAAGAAATGAGACCATCCCTGGTGTAGCTCCCTCTAAAATCTTTCTTTCAAGTATGACGCAACCACACCCTACTCCCCCTTGAATTTTTCTTTTTGACATCTAGGGTCGTCACAAATTGGAGAAGAGGTTTTTTGGAGTTAAAAGGGCCCTTTGTATAAGGTTTCAAGATGGCGGTAGGGCACTCAAATAGGTTTTGTGGCTGTTCTCCTCCACCCCCAACACTTCCACACCCTGTGTAATGTCCCCTTTTGGGACTTCCCTAAATCTTACCCTAAAATCACAAGTTAGGGTTACAACTTACCAATCACATGTTGTAAGCAAGATAAATCCTAGCTTATGTTATGTCCTTAATAAAAATTACACTAATTTTATCCTAAACTATGGGTTTAGAGAATACCTTGTCATGACTTAATCCCTGCAACAAGTTAGAAATCTTAAACATCAGCAAGTCCATAACAATTTAATAAATTCAATTGAATCCTACCTTGGGATGATCAACCATGGGGAAGCATGGAAGAGAGTGACTCGATGGGGTGTCTTAGCCTCTCTAGGCCCAAAGGTAGAACCCTTCAACTAAAAGGCAGAACCCCCTTGTCCTCATGTCGCCCATGCCATTCATGTGAGGTGGCATACCTAGTGAGGATTCTAATTTATGTGTTATCCCCTCATCTTGCCATCTTTCCCATTTCCTCATGATTGGGTCTCCTTATATTGCTATACCATGATAAGGAATGAGGTCTCAAAGGGTGTCCTGGTAATCCAACTCTACTGGGCCCAAAGGCAAAACCCTTAAACTAAAAGGCAGAACCCCTTTGGCCCATGTGAACTTATCATTTCCTATCATGAGTGGCGTATCTAGAAGAGGGCCCCTTCTGGTAGCACAATGTAATGTCCCCAATTTTCCTACGCCTAAGGAATAATAATTATTTTAATTATTTAATGTTACCTGGCAAAAAGGTGCTAAGTTTAAAGGGTAATATTAAATAATTATATTAAAAGGTTATAAAGTGACTTATTTTAATGCCAATCAATAAAGTCACTTTATAACATTAAGTTAAGTGTTTTAGGCGGGGAAAATTAAAAAGGGTCCTTTGAGAGAAGTAATACGAAGAGTCAAAGGAAACAATATTATATTCCTCTCAAAGGGTTATAAAAGGACAATGTGAGCTCATTTGGAGGGATGCTTGGATAATATATTGTTACTCTGTTGGATTGAACCTGCGTGTTCTTCCATTTTTTTCTACCTTCTTGTGGACGGAAACCCCCTCGAAGAAGATCAGTTTCGGTAGTGTGATATCTACCCTAGCTGGTAATGGTGGTTTCTACTTCAGGAAACCAATGGAGCTGATCAGAAATTGATAGATTTTGTTGTGATATGCTTTGTAGTTCTTTTTTTGTATAGTTGGAATGCAGTATGATGTTATAGTGTGTGGTTTGGAATCATCCCTTTATTGCTGTGAGTTTTTCCTTGTGGCCGTACCACTGTTGGCCATACTTTCAGCTTGGAGTGTTTGGTGAAATAAAATCAATAAAAAGATTATATCTATTGATTTCTATTGCAATGTTATCCCTTGGCATAGGCGACATTATCCAAAAGATTTTTCTTGTGTTATTAATGCAGATTGATTTAACGAGTAAGTCCGTACCCTTCAGCATGTCCGTACCTTCATAGTATGATTGGATTCTGGTATTATTTCTTCATTGTCTTTGGGTTGTTTGAGACATAGTTACTCGGCTCGGGACTCGGCGCAGACTCGGCTCGGGACTCGGCGCAGACTCGGCAAAAACTCGGCAAAGTGAAAAACCCAAGAAATTTAGAGATTTTTAAGGATTTAAAACTTGTTTCATGCACCCTTTATTAAATAAACCTTAAAGACACAATAACATCATCAAATAGAAGCTAATTGGATCACATACACAAGTATACATCGATCACATAAGTATAAATGCAAATTGTAGCTGAGCTGCTGAAGGAAATAGCACACTTAGATATATAAATATAGTCAAATGTATACAAAACTCATGGAATATGAAATCCATGACATCAAAATGATTAAATGTTCCAAGCAAATATGAAGTATCAAAACAATAGCTAGAAGTCTATGGCTCAGAGGAGCCTGCATCCTTCGCCTTCCTACGAAGGCGTAAATGGTAGGTCTTCAATGATGCAGTAGCCATAATCTCTGCCTGTGACTCCATGCTACCCTCACCAACATCAGATGTACCCGTGTCTGCTTGTGCTCTATCCACCTCCTCTGCCATGGCTACAGCCTCAGCCTCTGTATCTGCCTGGTCAACCCAATCAAAGTCCTCATCACTAAAGATAGGATCTGTAGCCTCAGTGATCCACTCAGATTGTGGATCGACCTCCTCTAGCCTGATTGGGTGGAGTCATGGTCAAAAATCTGTTTGTGTTTAAGTCGAAGGTTGTAATGAACATACATTAGGTCATTCAACCTCTCCACGGACAATCTATTGCCCCTCTTGGAGTGTATGTGTTCAAACATACTCCAATTACGCTCACAACTTGAAGCACTACATGGCTGGCTCAATATGCGAATGGCAATCCTCTGAAGGTTTGGTGTTTTAGCACCAAACATTTGCCACCATACATCTGAAATGAGAAAAAGAAAAAAAAATCAATCTCATTTCCAATTTTAAGTCTCAAGTTTCAAGTTTCAACATTTAATAATAATATAAAAAGAGGAAAATTATGCCCTTAAATATATTTTTACCTGGCTGCAATGTTGTCCTACTCTCTTTGCACATTAGATGAGAAAAGAACTCTCCTTGTGCACTAGTAAAGGCCTCTATCTCATGGACTATTGGTCTAGTAACTGTAGGCGCCATCCGCTCTATCACTGAGTAGAGCCCACCAAGAACCTCATCATCCGCCTTGAAATCAGGGCAGAATTGGAATGCCGGATTTAGGAAATAAGCTGCTGCATGGAGGGGCTTGTGAAGCTGGTGCTGCCATCTCCTATCAATGATCTCCCAAATGGGACGATACTTACCCTCAACTCCCCCATAGATGGATCTAATGGCCTCCTTGGCCCTATCCATGCCCTCATATATGTAGCCCATTGTGGGCTTCTCCCCATCAGCAACTCGTAGGAGAACTACCAAGGGCTCGGTTAACTGCAAATATTGTGAAATATTAACTTAAGTGTGAATAAAATAAAGTTAAACAAATAAAAGAAAAATATGAATAAAAATTAAAGAATACCAGAATTGAATTTTACGGTTACCTTCACAATATCTGCAGCAGGTGTCCAAAAGCCTGGCTCATCAAAAATGTAACTTGCCACTTCAATCCCTGCGGTGGAAGTACCATAGGATGAGGAAGTCCACTCCTCAGCAACAAACATACGTCTCAAAGGTCCCTTTGACCGAATCAAGGATTGTAGTGTGATGAAATTTGTAGCAAATCTGGTGATGCCAGGACGAGCCAACTCCTTTAACCCCGTGTATTGCCTCATTAGGCTAAGGACCCATGTGTGATTGTATATAAATTTGCAAATATTTTTGGCGATATCCACACATGTTTTGATCCATGGAAGCTTGCCTAAATCCTCCAATACGAGGTCAAGGCAATGTGCGGCACATGGTGTCCAAAATACTGTTGGGTGCCTCTCCATCAGTAGTCTACCGGCAGCAACATAATTTGCTGCATTATCGGTCACTACTTGAACCACATTCTCCTCACCCACCTCAAATAGGACTTCCTCTATAGCCTCATAAAGGTATGTGGCATTTTTTACATGTGTTGAAGCATCAATTGACTTGATGAACACGGTGCCACCTGAAAAAAGAAGCAAAATCAATGGTTCAATAAAACATAAATTAAAAATATTAATCGTTAAATCAAATTTAAAATTCAAATTATTCAATGCATTGAGAGAAGTACAATTACTTGAAGAGGAAATAAGAAAATTCAGCAGCGTCCTATTTTTTCTGTCGGTACAACCATCGGTCATGGTGGTGCAACCCTTCTTGCTCCATACCAAGCGTTGCTCCTCTATTTCAGCTTTTACATCAGCCACCTTTTGTGTCAAAAGTGGGCCTCTTAAGTCATCTTCAGTAGGGCCTTTGAACCCCGCCCCACAAACAGTTATGGCATCAAGCATATTTTGCCAATAAGGAGACCTAGCACATGTAAAAAGGAGAGTTTAACTTTAAATTTGAATTCAACATACATCTGAAATTTAAATATAAAAATTCATGAGACAAAGAATCAAACTATAATAATATAAATTTTAAAACAATCAAACAAAAAAGAATTACCTGGTTGCATGGAATGGAATGGTGCAATAGTACCAAAAGTCGCCAATTGCTCGTCTAGCTGCGTCATGTGCCTCCTTGTTCCAACCCATGCTCTCAAGCGACGGTTGGGAACCAGGAGTAGTGCGTGGCACAAAAAATGAATCCAACCTAGATTTACGAATTCTAGGACCAATGCTAATACTACCACCACCACTACTAGTAGCGGCAGCGGCAGCACTAGCAGTAGCGGCAGCGGCAGCACTAGCAGTAGCGGCAGCACTAGCAGTAGCGGCAGCACTAGCAGTAGCACGGGCATCAACAGTAGCAGAAGTACTAGCACAAGCACTAGCACTAGGATGAAATGGAGGCTTGGAAGAAGCCTCTCCAACACCACCAATGCACGCTAACTCCTCTCTTTGCCTCTTTTTCACTGTTTTTTTCATTTCAAATGTTTCTAATTGTATTTGCACCTCACGAACAACCTCAACAGGTGCATCTTTGCATCCCAAAGCATCATGGACGGCTATGCGTGCAAGATGGTATTTCAATCTATTAATGCCTCCATGAAAAATTGTTTTGCAATAGAAACATTTTGTTTGTCCTTTTTTTTGCCCTGGAAAATTTTCAGCGTGTTTCCAAGGTGGGTCCTTTCGAACTGGGTGTGAAGAGTTAGACATTGTGGAAAATACAATTTGAATTTCAAATCAAGGCTGCTGCAATAACACATAAATACAAAAAAAATGAACATTTGTTAATTCATTTATAATTATTAATTTATTAAACTAATGCAAAAAAAAGTAGGGTTTGTTTCAAAAATAGGTAGGGTTTGTTGATTGTTCCAAAACAAAAGGTAGGGTTTGTTTCAAAAATATGTAGGGTTTGTTGATTGTTGAAAATTTGAATGTAGGGTTTTTTAATTTGTTGAATGTTCAAACTTCAAACTTCAAACAAAAGGTAGGGTTTTTTAATTTGTTGAATGTTCAAACTTCAAAGTTCAAACAAAATAAGTAGGGTTTGGAACTTTGTTCAAAATAAAATTTGAAATTTTACAAAACAATGCAATTTTTGCTAAAAAACACAAAAAAAAACCAAACAAAATCAAGCTTACCTCTCTACTGAAACTTGAAATGAAATGCAAAGTTGCAAACTCCTTCCAATCGCTGGTAGAGAGCTCTCAATGCACCAACTCTAAGTATGAAGCTGCTCCAATGCGATTTAATGACGGATTTTTCGTTCTACGGTTCTACCTCCTTGTTATTTGCCCTACAATGCACACTCTTATTTTTGCTCACAACTCTCTTTTCTCCTATTTTGCCAAAAAAATGAAATGAAGTTACTTTAAGTGTAATAGAGGCAATATAAGTCCAAAAAAAATCAACTTTGACTTGAGTTTTTTATTTTTTTTTGAACTTTTTACTCATGCCTGCGTCGGCCGAGTTTAACCATCGGGACTCGCGAGTTTGGGCCGAGTTTGGGCGAGTTTCATGAAGTGGCGAGTTTAGGCGAATTTGGAAGACGAGTCCGAGTCCGAGTCTCCGGGACTCGCCATACCTTGCCTGGCTCGCGACTCGCCGAGTTCTGGCGAGTTCGGGCGAGTCTCGGAACTATGGTTTGAGATGTGCATTGTTATTGTTAGAGGAAGGCAATCAAGATCAATGGATTTCTTGTGTGTTTCTAGCTTCATTTGGATATCCATATGCCATCCGTACTGTTCCATGGCTGTACAGGCTTGATATGAATGAACTGAGTCTATTATTTATTGTGGAGCTATTTGCATTTCAAGTTGCTTGCAATCTCTCTGTATACCTTGAGCGACTCAATCAAAAGCATATAGAGTTATGTTTATGCAGTTCAGAGAGTGGTCTGTGGTTTTCCGTACTCCCATGTCGTACCAGCTGAAGATGAATCGATGCATATTATAAATAATTGTCATCTATTTTGCATTAAGAGTTAATTGCAGTGTTTTTATGGTGTTTAGATGACCTCATTGGGACTATATGCAGAGTGGTTGATTGAGTTTAGAATTTTACTTGGCTATGTCCGTACATAGATTGCCGTACCAGCTGGGTGTTGGTCGATGCAAAGTAAAAGTTATTAGCAAAGTCTTTCCCTTGTTTATGGATTACAATGTTTTTATAAGGTTTAGACGATTCTTTTGAATCTATTTAGCAGTGGTTTAGAAACATATTGCATTAGCTGTGAATATAGCCACTTCTTGAATGCCGTACTGTAATATACAACCCCAATATTTTTTTTTTTTTCCAAAGTATAGAACAATGATAAACAATGTTAGCACAACTTAAACCCCTCTGCACTTCTGATCACCAAGATCCCAACTAGGCGAGGTGAGAGCATACTGTGCTTGGGATTACAAATTAAAACATTGTGCAAACAAGTAAACATTCATCTGCATATGCAAGCATCCACAAACTGTGGGAATTCACCACTTTTAGTGGGTATGTATGCAATAGTCAAAAGTACAAGTCATCCACTTATTCAGTGGGTATTCTCCACTTCTTCAGTGGGTAGGAAACAAAAGAAGGGTTCATTACTCCACACTGGCGGTCATACCATCCAGGGGTTATTATGTGAGATGCAGATAAAGAAAGAATACAATGTATCAGCTGAAAATGATAATCAAGATGATTATTGAAACCTAATATCACTCTTCTCATTAATATGCTCTCACAAGAACCCTGCATCCACAAAGACTGTTAAGCTGATCACCACTTCCAAGGATGATATTCATATCATAGCTCTGCTGCAACTCAGAAGCATAAATCAGGCAAATGAACAAGTGCCAATTAAGTCTGGTATCATTAAAACCACCTGCATTATAGAATAATATCAAATAAAATCATAGTATATCTGATGTCCCAGCTGATACAAATCTGAGACTGATTAAGGAAGGTAATGGACTGAATCTGCTGTCTTAAGCTCAGTGGTATAGACCACCTTATTAGAAAAGAATGGCACTCAATACAAGGAAAAACCCCATTAAACTCTTAACAAGGTTGAAGCTCAAGATAAACTATTATGCACCCAACTGATCCACACAACTCAGATACAAAGATATGCAAACAAGAATCTTTTCCCTGCTGAACGGCACCCTAGAGTAACTCAATCTTCATATGGAAACATAATAATATCAACTATTTTCACCCAATCTGCCATACAGGTTTCTAATCTCTGCAGCAATAACACAGAAGTAATGAAGACTTTTCAACGTCATAAATCTGTACCAAAACTCAATTTCCTCTCATACACAGCCATACGGCCTGTTCCTTCAAAATGCATTTCATAATATTCATAACCGAACAGATCACAAGTTTTATATATGCCAAGGAGACACCTAATCATAACAATGAGAATACACAAACAAACTGCTCAAATGGATAGTAATGAGAGCTCATAAACAAATCGTACTAAGAAAGGGTACGGCTGCATTAAGTACGACTCAACATTAAAATATGGACTTTAAGAACCATTGCTATAAGACTAGTATGCAGCGCCCATATAAGACAAAGAACATCCAATCATCTATTCTCCATATTACATGTAGAATGAGACAGCATAATGAAATTGGTTCGTAACCCTGTACGGCTCTTGCTGTACGGCCAAATCAAAGCAAAAATAAAACACACCGAAACTTCACTCAATCTTCAATTAAAACTCCATAATATCATGAGAATCATTAGCATAATCAAACCCCCATATGATCACAATTTAATCACACAATCATTAATTCAAATATCAAGAATCCATGAAACTCAAATGCAAAACTCTGTATGAGCTTGCTCCAATCTCCAGCTTCAGCACAATGGTGATTTCTGTGTGAAACCACACTCCAACTCTAGAGGGTTTTCGTCCTCAAGAGGATTCTACAAGAGGGTTTTCGTCCTCAAGAGAAAATGGAAGAACACTCCGGTTCAATCCAGCAGAATAACAATATCAAAACCAAGCATGCCTAAACAATGAGCCCAACTCCTCTTTTTATAACTTTTTGAGGGAAATAAAATATTATTTCCTTTATCCCTTCATATTTCTCCTCAAACAATATAAAATAATTCATTATGTGTGCACAACTTAAAGTCACCATTTTAATTAAAAGCTCTTTTTAGCTTTAAAGACCCTTTTATCAAAATAAAGGAAATATCTGCTTCGCAAGGCCCCAAAATGATGCATCCATGATTTAAAACTTTTCTTCCTCTTTCCAACGAGCTATAACCCTTAGATTTTTATTAATTATTTTCACCCCTAGGAGCTTAAGTGAAAATAATAATTAAAATAGCTCATTAAATAACACCATTTTGCGGAAAATCCCAAACACCCCCAAACTGCAAAATTAAGCATACCAACATACTCCATGATGTTTGGGAAGATGAATGATGCCTTCCGGACGACTTTCCAAAAATAGACGGCTTCTCCAAGAATCTTGGAGAGCAAACCAGGAACCCGATCAAACATCAGAAAGCATCACAATGATCATAAGCACGATCTGAGCTCAAAGACATAACCAAATGCTCGGTAAAATTGATCTGTGGCCACTCCAAGAACATTGGAGTTCTCCCAAACATGTCGGATAGCCACTAAGGGACTAGGAACAAGCCAAAAATGCCCATAAAAAATAATGTGCCAAAAATGGAACATTACACGTACTTCTGTAGGAGGTCATTTTCTGATTGTGAGTTAGAAATCAGTTGTGATGCATTTTTAATGGCTGGAAATCAATTGTATGAAGGGTGAAATGTTTAAAGATTCAAATATCTGAAGCTTGGGCAGTGATTTCTGTATTTGAAGGGAATTATGAATGCCACAGGGCTGTTCAGTATTGGTAGATGTTTTATAATTCCTAATGCAAACAGTCCTTCTTATGGCAGATTTTACATTGTTTGAAGATGTGTTATAGACTGATATTTGATGAGTAGTTTACAGCTGATGTTATTGTTCTTATTCATTTTATGTTGTAAACACCCATCATAACCCCTGGACGGTTTACCGCCAGTGTGGGCAAAAGAATCTTTAATTTTTCTTGTTCATTTGACCCACTGAAACAAGTGGAGTATTCCCACTGAATAAGTGGATGGCTTTGTAATCTTTCATGTTGTAATCTTTGTTATTATACCCATTGGAAAGTGGTGAATCCCCACGAAAGTGGATGCCCGCCGCAGCGGATGAATTGTAGCTCTTGATTTCATAGTGTTCATTATAAGCCAAATCACCGTATGCTCTCACCTTGCCCATTCTGTGATCTGGGTGATCAGAAAGTGTGAGGCATTTAGTTGGTTTATGCATTTGATGCTAAAACTGTCATATCCTTGTTCAATATTTTTGAAATTTTTTTTGGGGTAGCATCCTACACACAACTCTCCTAGACCCAAAGGCAAAACCCCTTTGGCGGGCTCATTCCATTCCCTCTTGGGTTGCGTATCTAGAAAAGGGCACCTTCTGGTAGCATGACTCTCCTAGACCCAAAGGCAGTACCCTTTAACTAAAAGGCAGTACCCCTTTGGCCTATGAGGACTCATTCTATTTCCTTTTGGGTGGCGTACCTAAGAGAGGGTCCCGTCACCGTATCCCTTTTGTACTTTTCCTTCCTTCTATAATGGTATATGTTTATGCATAACAAACTCTTATCAATTCCACATTCTCAAATAATCATATCAGCAATACATAATAAATTATGAAGATGACATCATAAATTATAAATATAATATGCATAACCTATTTAACATACTTAACCCATACATTACATTTCCACATAAATCCTACCACAAGTTGACTGCGGATCTCTCTCTATATATTATTCCATTTCTTTCCTTGTTATGCTCATATATATATATATATATATATAAGATCAGAAATTTTCTTCTCTCATTGTCTTCATTCTATTTCTTATTCTTATATTCCAAGAATAATATTCCATATATATATATATATATGACAGATTTAAGGCTGCTCCATTCCATACTTACGCAAATCTCCATATTAATTCAGACGTGTATTTTTTTCAAATATATATTCCAATCTGATTTATATCCTTCTATATCCTGCCCTCTTAAACCATACAATCTTCCACCCTTTATATCATTCCAAGGGAGGTGACTGTTGAGTTGTTGGTAGCTTCGATCAGATAACATATTATGATCGAATGACATATTACCAAGTATAAAATACCGACTGCATTCTACGGTAATTGGAAATTGTTAAAGTCGATAATACTAACGGTGATTGCTAAAGAAAGGGTGACGAAGTCACATCTGTGATAGACGTGACTCCTTGAGGAGTCACGTCTATCACAGATGTGACTCCTACCATAAATCACATATATATTAAACGTCTTTACCCTGCAATACCATGGATCAACACAAAAATCGGAAGTGTATGAGAAGTGGAAATTGCATCTGAAATACAAAAGAAAGTAATAAGTTAAGTCTGCTATATAAATATCCAACTTTCAGAAAATATCCAAGTCAGAGATTATAAGTTCGATTTGAATTTATAGTGACTTCTAATTGTTATGTCTTTTACCAAGAGAAATGACTCTTCGAGACATTGCTGCTTATTATAATTTATCCTGATTATTCTTAATTCTAAACTGCCTTTTGTAATATTCCCATCGCTGACTATTGCCTTTTGCCAAATATATCCCTTGTTTGCATGACAAACTATGAATCGCACCTTTTGGATTGTGAGATATAATAATTAAATTTAATATTACTGCTGTTACGTAATCCTCTAGTCATGTTGTGTCTTATGCCGTTTTTGTTTGAATCGTGGCTTCTCTTTTAATGGTATTCGCTGCCCATTTAATAATACTAATTTCTCCCTTTTAAATTAGTTGCAAGCTTATAGTAATATAATGATCGCTGCCTTTTATTCACAGCTTTTCACACCATGCTGCCTATAGGCAGTGTTTATTATATATATATTTTATTAATATATATACATATAATAAAATGTCTTATATACAATATGATATCTTTATTAGAATATATAATAATATCTTATTAATTATTTAAATAAATATATTATATTAAGATATTTATATTTATATTTATAAATATAATAATATATCTTGTTAATAAATATATTATATTTTAATATATTAAAATATTTATATAATAATATTATTTAATTATTTAAATAAAGATAACATATATTTAATTTTAACAATGTTAGAATATTTATAATATTGAATTAGAATATATATGATTTACATAATATTTAATTATTTAAATATATTTAATCTATATTATTTAATGTAAATATATTCGATTTATAATATTTAATATGGATTTTAATATCATTCATATCTTTAATTTGAATGAATAATACATAATCGATAAATTAGCAATATAGGGACTGAAATATCCCAAATGGATATTGTTGTGAAATTCTGAATGCTATGAAATTCTAACTGAAATTTTTGCCTTGCTGATATGAATTTTCTGATTTGAATTACTCTTAATGCAATCAATATTTTCACAAACCTCTCACTCATATGTTTAGAAACTAGTGTAGAGGGAAAGGTTTCAATATCATAATGAAATAACACCTTATGATGAAGTTATGCTCAAATCAAATCAATGAAAACATAAGAATGGCATACCCGGAAACAAGCTTCATTTCTTAATTTTTTTCAAGGGCTGGTTACAAATGACATTTGGTTGTAGCTTACAATCAACAAGTCTGATTTGAAAAGCAGATCACATACATTATGCAAGTTTGCCCAAAATACATAGCAAACCCTAGTCCAATGATAGTAGAATGAAACCCTAGGTAGCCATGATGGTAAACACATCAACCCTTGACTGATTTGTGACTGTAACAACACCTTTTCAGGTCTGATATGACTGCAACAAAACCCTGATATGACCGATATGAAATCTGCCTTCAAACCCTAGGCTAAAACCATGCAAAACCTTCTCCAAAATGAAGTGATAGGGCTGGATATTGAGTTTGTTTGAACCTTGGAATGATAAAAGATGATCAATGCTCTGAATATATGACTGATGTAAGTCTGATTGGGTCTGATATACACCTGTATCTGACTAAAATCTGCCCAGAAATGCTGAAACTCACTAAAACATGCAAAAATTGCCCAAATCATGAAATCGCCTATGCTAGAAAGATGCCGATTTAACCCAGCGTGCACCTTATGACTAAAATATGATGAAATGTGAATAATAATGAATCTGAAACACAATTTCAGCAACCTGTAATGAATTTCTAGCCAACCCACAAAGCCAAACTCCTCAAAATTGAAGCACCATCATGCCAAAATGCATCAATTTGTGTCTATAAGCCAATTAATTCCAATATGCAATCAAATCTGCCTTATTCTCTTTAGAACCTGCAAAAACACTCTATAGTAACATGCCATTTAAGCTCTATGATGAATATTGATTGCATCCACCTCTCAAAATGGGAATGGGACCATCACCAAACCCTAGTTATCAAGGGATCATCACCTTGATTGGACTGAAATTTGTCTTCAGCCAAGAGATAAACTCAATATACAAAAACCAAGTCAAAAACATGATTTCAAATGACTCCCAGCTGCTCCTTATAAAGCCCTCACTCCAAATAGGTTTGGCCTAACTTTATTAAATGAAAGTTTTTGTGTACACAATCACTTATTAAATGACGGTTTTTATGTATACAATCACTTAACTTTATTAAATGACGGTTTTTGTATACACAATCACTTAACTTTATTAAATGGTTGTTTTTGTGTACACAATCACTTTAACTTTATTAAATGATTGTTTTTGTGTACACAATAACACTTTATTTTATAAAGTGTTTTAAATTGACTCAAGTAACTTAATAAAATATTAATTTTATAAAACAATTAAAAATACTTTATAAAATTAATTTACAATTAGAACCTTTTTAAGTTACTTGTAAAATGGGGACATTACAGGGACATGACACCCTGATGAACCCTCAGTTAAGGTTGGAATTTTAATATTTATTTCTTTTTCTTCCACTTCATGGTCAGTACTCTCAGTACCATTGCTACTCATGTTGTTTTGTGAAAATATAATGCAAGTTCAAACTGAAAATTGAAAAAAAAAATCAAACATTTCTTCCTTAGAACTTTGAAAAAAAAAATAAAAATAAAAAGAAAGATTGACTTACGTCTTTCACTTGTTTTGCTGTCTCACTCCCAGTGATGCCCTAGATTCAATTTCTCCTCCATCTGCTCTTTCAAACCCTGTTAATTTTTTTCTTTCTCCTTTTTGGCTGCAATGTTTTTGCACAAGCAAACATGATGTTTAAATGAAAATAGAGCTCATTTTCCCCATTTAGGGCGAGTTGGGGTGTGGGGCCCACCTACAATAAGATAAAATAATTTTTTTTTTCAGTCTTGGGCTTTTTAAAAAAACTTTTTACTTTAATGTGGGACGGTCGGCCGTCCCCGAACATTTTCTGGAACGCCCCCAAGTTTTCGGGATGTGCCTTGGAAATTTTCTTTTCTTGGGGATGACCTAGGGATGTCCCCGAGGCATCCCCGCGCCCCAAAATGTTTTCGAGACGGGGACGCCCCAAAAAATACTGGGGATGCATCCTTGGGTAACCCTAATGTAACTTCAAGCTTCTATATTTCCCTCCTTGCATTATGCATGCTTATGTGTCCTATTTCTTATGACGAGGTGAGCACACGTGTGCGAAAAAAGGAGTTACATTCTAATATTTCTTGCAAGGAATATAGTGACACCTAAGAAAGGTGTTACACTCTAATATTCCTTGTAAGGAATATGGTGACACTTAAGAAAGGAGTTACACTCCAGAGTCCAAGGAATATTTTGCTAAAAGACAAATGAGGTGTAGTATAATACAAATTAATAATATAAAATAATAAAAATCCTAGCCACCTCACTAAGGACAAAACCTCCTTAAACTTAGGAAAAATCCATACATATAAGAATATCTATAAAAAATAAAAATAGAATAAATAAATATATCCTATGGCTCTAGGGCTTAATAACAGGACTTTAGAGATCAAAGCTTTATTCGGGTCTCTTCTCTTTGGTGGTTATGGAGAAACTTGTTAGAAGGCCCAACTTCCCTCTAAGTATTTATGCATATCCATCCAGTTATGATTTCAAGATTATATTTTTTCTTTGACAAGTTGATAGCCAAAGAAGTGGAAATAATAATGTAATTACTTCTGTAGGCCTTGTGTCTTTGAGACATGGAGCTCTCTAGGCGAATTTGTGGGCCACCAGATTCATCACATCCTTTTGCTATTTAAGTTGCAGGAGGTGTCTAGTTCCTGTTAACCTTAATAGTCTAGAGCATGCAACTTCACCCCATCCCCCAAGTGATAACTATGGCACCTCTAACATCATATTCTTGTCTCTAGTACAATGGGTTGGGTGTTTTGCATTGTAGTCTTTTCTATATTCATATGTTGATTATGTATTTGTGCATAATGTGTTTGGTAATTTCTTTGCAAACATTCACATCAATGTGTATGATACAAATCTATTTAAATTTTGAGCTAAAAGTAAATATGATGTTGCTTTTCTTCTATATTTAGAAAGCATATGGATTTTTTGCTATGCCACAACACAATCTTAGCATTACCATTAAATATTATTAGATAAATAAACTGTGCATAATATATTTTTCACTTTAAATCTTGTTAGACTTCATTTTGGAGCATGGATGCACCAACTTTATAGTATTTTCAATTTTGTCCTTGTTGGCGTTTCAATTCGCACCTCTAGAATGCGAGTTGGAAATGGACAGCTATGCACAGATAAACTGCTCTTCTATTATGAGGGGAAGTTCCTTTTTTGTTGATGTTTGCTTAAAAGATAAATAAATTAAATTTTGCCCATCTTTTTGCTTCTCAGCTACGAGCACAAGGTTACAAAACTTTATCACTGCAGCAAAGGTTTTTCTTTTTAACTTCTAACTACAACTAGGCCTAAATTAAATGATGCTTTTGATCACCTAAGTAAATTCAGAGCATAGGAATCAAAAGTTAACAGAGAATGATTTGTTTTAACATAAAAGCTCAAAAGCTCAAATAAACTTCTTCTAGATCACATCAGAAGACTCATTGTACTTTAAGATGAAAACTGAAAGTAAGATTACGCAAGCCACACATTTGACGACAAAACTAGATGATTGTGAGATAGAGAATTAAAGCAAATGGCAGGCATGAGATTTCTATTCTCAATATCATAAAGTTATTACAACTCCAAGACAACGATATTGTAGCAAAAGGCAAGCATACAATATGTGATCAAACACTGGATAACAGATAACACAGTGAACAAGCATTTGAAATAACAATTTTTGCAGGCTAGAATAGACACATCAAATTTTGCTATCACAATTACAGTTCCCCAGAATAATGGGCAAGGCTGCCCTTATTTATACTAAATCAAAGGAGTAGGGAACCCTAAAATCTTCTTGATTTTATCTAACTTGCCAACTTGCAAGCTTTATTTCTATTCTAAGACAAAGATTACAACTAACAACTGCTTTAAAACAATTTGCTTTAAAGCAAAAAAAACTTCAACTATTACAAAGTGATTTTTTACTATTTTAAGGATGGATAAGCTTTGAATGAAAGCAAATGCTTTAAAACAAAAAGTATTGAGTTAAAGCTGCTTTCTTTTGAGTCACATCTCCATCTTTATTGCTGCCTTATTGGTGATGTCATCCACTGGTATTTTGGGAAATATATCTTCTAAAAAGCTAATAACCGCATCTTTGCCAGGAACACTGATAATCTCTAAGATGATATTATGATTTTCTAACATTTCTTCACCATCTGCAACCATCTGGAGGAATTCACGAACTTCGCCCACAACTTTATCAAATTTTATTTTCATTGCGGCAAAATGATCGATCTTGCCGGCAGTGAGATCACCATTAAAATAAATTGTTGCAGACGAGAGTCTAGAATTCTGTCTATACTTCCCTGGGAACATACAGGATACCATCTTCTCTCTCATATGAGCACGGGATCTGAGAAACAAAAGACCTTACGAACTTGAGAACATTTGTCACTTTTTCTTTCCATTCTACTAACTCTGAGGTTATATTCGCATAGGTTTTTACTGTGAAAAGATACTTTGCTTTCCAAGTAGAAACCATCTTATTTTCTATTGAATCAACGGAATTATATGCTATCTTCAAGTCGGAGATTATGATCTAAAAAATAAGTCTGTTTTCAGCCATAGTCTGTTGAAACCCCTGAATGCTCTGATGCAGATCATTAGCGTTGTACTTTAATTGATAGATTTGTGAAAGTACATATCTGCCTTTAGTTACAAATTCTTCCACCCAATCCTTCATGTGCTTCCCATAAATGACCAACTGACTCAGCTGGTGCTGATCGGTCGATGATTCCAAAATCTGAGGAAGCAATAAGTTGGCCTGCGAAGTGTCGTGAAAAAGATTGGAAATATACTGCCGCAACTGCCTATTTTCAACTTTGAGGGCTGCTTTATCTTCTCCATCTTTCAACACCCTCTTCTTTAAATTATCTGCTGCAACCTCGAAGAGATTTACATTTGTGTGCCGGGTACTCCTACCAAGATTGGCTCTGACAACTTTGAAGTCATCAACCTCAATCTCATTAACATTCTTATCTTCTGGCGGTGTTGCAGTTTCAAGGATAATTTCTCCATCAGCATTCTTTTCAATGTGAACTTGCTTCGTAAGTTTCCTGTCTGGTATGTCTTGGTAGACGCTATTAAGCTCTGTCAAGTTCAACTGATATGAAGGCTTTCTCCTCTTCCTACCCAAGATGGGCCAACCTCTCTAGGAGGCTCGGTTCTAACTTCATCAACTCCTGATGAACCAATATGTGTCTCAGTGTTATGATCCGACGAGTCTAGCTCTGAATCTATATGAATGGGAGAAGAGCTCGGTGATGGAGGTGGATAAACATGAACTGAAGGCATTGTTTCAACATGCGACGTTGGTTCAGCGAGAACTTCTGATTCAACTGCTGGCTGTTCCTGCTGAATATGGACTGGAGACTCAACCTTTTTCCTCTTCATTCCTTCTGGAAGGACACTCATAGCCTTAACCCTTGGTTTTGGTTTTAAAGTGGAAGGTACAAATGGTAGAACTACTGGCGGCTCTGCAATCGAAATGGCTTCTTTTCACTTCTTATTATTCAAGAATATCATACTGTTTTTGATAACCTAGCTCGTTCTTTCCTCAATTGAGGTGTTTTCTTTGGCGGACCAATTAACTGGTGACAATGGTTGTTGCTCGACCTGATCTCTGAAATATGTGGGAAGTAAAACTTCATTATCATCATTTGACAAGCCCTCTACATCTTCTGACAGGATATCAGCCAACTGCTGAAGGGTAAACCTACTGTAATTACGTTTCCGCACTTCGAATTCATCTGCACAATTAGCCCAGAAATCTTCAACCGCAGGCGCATGTACACAATTTTGACCAAGGTGTGATGCAAAAACACCATGAGGATCATATGAAAACCTCCTGTCGAAAAACTTAAGGCCATACTTGGACGATTCACTACCAGTTATTTTGGCATCTGCTCCAGATCTGCATTTGTAAATACCCATTCCAATTGGAAAACTGAAAGCCGCCTTGCGCCTGCTACGTAGAAATGAATGAACTTCATAGACTTGCCTCAGAAATTACATGAACGCTACCTCATCCGTAGGATATCTTGGTAGCATGGCTGGCTCTCCTGAGAAGCCATATACTCTGATGTAGGAGAAAGTGGGAAACTGGATAAACCAATCAGCGCATTCTGCCATTGCCAATCTGGCATCAGCTGAAAATCGTTTATGCAACTCATTATCCAGATCTCGCACCGCATGCATAAGGAATGCATCATTTACCTGCTTGTAATGTCGTTCAGCTTGAGAAAACTCTAACTGTGAGAAATGGTGATATACATGTTGAATGCCCAGAGTTCCAACAATATTCAAACCCCTAAATTGACCCTGAAAAGCCATTAAATATATGAGGTATGACATCATGTGGAATTCATGGGCCCTTTGAAAATCAATTATCTGATGGTGGAGACTATCACTAATTAGTGTTGACCAATCATAGTATTCTGTTCTGTCAACAATCTGGGACATGATGTAAAACATACAAGGCTGAAATTTGTTAGCTTCTGCTTGACCTGTGATTCGGCTCAACAGAGTAATCATTATTGCACGTTCTTCCTTGAACTGTCCACGTCCAATGTTCTTTGGCAAAACGTTCTGCTTTTCTTTCAACCATTTTTGAGCAATCTTTTTCCAATATTTTTCTTTATCATTGTGCCACACCCTCTTGCATTCTTCAATAGAAATGACTAAGTTCTCCTTCCATATTGGTATTGAAAAACATTTCTTAATGTCATTTGGCCTGAGGCTGCAGAGCACACGTCCATCTGCTGATTGGATTTCTCTTGTAACTGAATTGTAATGCTTAGTACAAGCAATTATGAATTCAATGCTTTGCACTGTGACGGGGAATGAAGCTGCTGCAAGCAACTTGAAGTTACTCAGATTCCTGATAGCAATGTTTCCTGCATCTTCTAAAGCATGCAAATTGAACACTGGAAGCACCTTATGCAAATTTGTCTCGGTGGTTCTCAGATAATCATGAACCAATGCTGTTTTAGGCTTGATTTCTATTGGAGAGTACTGCATATTGAAAAACTTGAAGAATGACTGTGAACACGCCTATGTTTGGAAATATTTTGGACAAAAGGCTGAAAATTATTTGCTAATTTCTTCTAAAAAGCAGATTTCAAGAGAAAACGCTGGCACATGGGTTTTGTAGACAATCCCGTTTTGAAACAACCCAGATTGTCAGATTTTGAAAAAGCAAAGGATTTCCCCAAAAAGCAGCAAAAAACAGATTTCGGAAAAACTAAAATTTTCCAATCTTCAAGAGGACGAAATTCTAGATGAACCCATTTCGATGAAAACTGAAAAAGCTCTGGCCCTGTTTCTAAAAAATAATGCCCTAGAAAAATGGAGCTTGAAAAAGCGTGCCTCTGTGTTTCCCAATCCCGAAACTACGAAGAACACTGAAAAAGCACTCTATTTGGGTTTGCAAATCTTTGTGAGAAGAAAACAATAATCTTTTTCCTCTGGATGCATCCTGCAAAAATAATAAATAAAGGAGGCCAAAGATTTGTCTTTATAGAACTTTAGGGCAAAAAAGTAGCTTTCTTTGTGAAAGCACAAAGCTTGAATCTTATCCATGAAGAAAGCAATTTTTAAAGCACAAATCTAAGTAGATATACTCGAATAGGAAGAATCCCTATTTTATAGCTGCCTATGGCTTCATGTGAGAGATGATTAAAAAAAAATCTTCTTTGATGATGTCATCAAACACGCGAGGTTGCAAAAGTGTTAGCCAATTTTTTCTTCGTTTTGAAACTTTTTGTACTCGTTCTGACTCCAGCATGGCCTTTCTCTTACTTCAACAAGATGGCAAACTGTCACCGTTGACTGAAAAAGCTGAGTGATCATGGCATCTTGAAGTTTCATCAATTCTGATTTGATCCCCAGCCTTGAATTGATGACGTTTGACTGTAAATTTGGCTTCTAGAAATTGTCACCGGATGAAGATCGAGAAGCGGTTGGCGGGTGACATCAGCAAAACATGAAAAAAACTCTGGAGACTCCAGGCGCCCCTAGCCTCCAGGTTCTAATGCCTTAGCCAAATTTTGGAGTTTTTCAACTTTTTCATTTTTTGTTTTCCGTGCGCGTTTCGGTGACTGTGGGACCCAGTTAGGCTGTCGAATCTCGCCTACCGGAGAAAAATTTAGACTGATGGTTTAAGCAGTTATGCAAGCCTAATGAAAACTGAGTCTATTGTACCTTCTGCCTGCCTCGAAAGCTGAGCCAAACGGATTTTCTGTAAATTTGACCAGGCTGACAGAGGAGGATTTGCACATTCTTTGGAAAAACACAAAAATAAACTAAGTCTGGTGCTCATGGGCGCCCCCAGCCTCCTGGGATGTCCAGGGTTTTGTGCCTTAGAAAATTTTTGGAATTTTTCGATTTTTATATCTTTTCTCCATTTTGCGTGCCACAAGTCCAGTTTGATCTTTGTTTTTGGCCATCCGGCTGACTATTGAAGCAAGATGAGAGGTGATCTGAGTAGCCTGAACATATATGAGATGGATTTCCAGCTTTTATGGGCATTTTGACTGAGTTTGATTGATTTTGATCTCCTGGAAGCGGGCTGACGAAGCCTTTGTGACGTTTTTCAAAAAACACAAAAAATATTCTGACACTGAGGATGATGAGCGCCCCCAACCTCTAGGGGCGCTTGGATGTCAATGCCTTAGTAAATTTTGATGTTTTCCATTCTTCTGCAGTTTACCTCGTTTTGAGTGTCAGCAACTGCTTTTTGTCATTGATTTTGACGATCTGTCGGACGACTGCCACTGGATGAAGGATGGACTAGGTAGCCTGGGTATATTTGAGGTGAATCCTAGCTTTTCAAGACTTGTTTACCGAGATGACTGCTTTTATCCACCTGAAAACAGGCTGAAGAGGCCCTTTTTTAACGTTTTCTGAAAACATGAAAAAAAATCTAACTCTGTGAGGGTTGGGCGCCCCTAGCCTCCAGGGGCCCCTGAGTTTTTCATACTTAGCCGTTTTTTGATGTTTTCCATCTTTTCTTCACTTTCTGGATTCATCATGCTTAGTTCTCCGTTTTTCGTCAGTCGATTACTACTCGATAGTTCTGCGTCTTCTGAACAACCCTGAAAACTTGAAACCATAGTTCCACGGAGTTTTAGGGATGGGGACGGGGGGCCTAAATTTGGGGACGGCGGCGCGTTGAAATACATATAATACTTGAAAAATTAGTTATAAAAAGATGTATAACTGTAGAAGCCTAAGGAATAAGTAAATTTTAGAGTTTAAACACATTGCAATGATTTCATTGAACTAGTGAACATTAAAACAATGTACATAAATTTAATAGACATTGGAATGAGAACTAGATGTTTCATAATTTGAATTTCATAATCATTGTTCATAATTACAATCAAGTTTCAACAATGTTCAAAATACTGAAATAGTAAATACTAAATATTAAATAGTAAATGCCAAAACGGTTAATGGCCTGATGCCTCCAATGATCTAATCATCCCTAAGCTCCATGTCGATCTCCTCATCACTGGAACTGTTGGACCCCAAATACTCAAGCTCATCTAAACCAATACCAACCAGCGCTGTCTGTGTAGCATCCTCATCTATAAACTATGAAACAAAGAAAAAAGAGGTCAAAAATAAACTATTAGCTTTTAGGTTTTCATTTTCATTGAAATTTAAAAAAAAAAATGATTAAAAAAGTTTTCCGGGGGGACGTCCAGAAGTCTCCCCAAAGAGAGACGGCGGGGGGGTGTTTCGCTGGCGTCTCCTTGTCTCGGAAACGTCCCCCTCTGGGGGACGGCTGGTTTTGGGGGGGGGGGGGCGCTTCCCCGTGGAACTAGGCTTGAAATTGACCCTTGGCAGATGAAACTCCTCCATTAATGGCCTCGGAGATCGTGTTTCGCCATCTGAAAAAGCAGAATTGACCCAGTAGAGAAAACCCGACCTTTTGCAGATTCTGTCTGGACCACCTTGATCGTGAAGCAAAATCAGCCAATCAGAATCAAGCATAACTCTTAAGTCAGAGATTTTATTTTTAGAAAATTTTCCCAGCGTCCGTATCTCAAGAAACCCAGAAAACCTAATTTGACGTCTATTTTTACAAATAGAAAATTTCTATTTTTAGAAATTTTGACTTTTTTAACAACAAATTTTCTAGACTCTTACAAAATGCCTTAATGAAGCAAAAATTTGATTTGGCACAACAGTCCTCTTTATTTTGCATTGCCTTGTATCTTTTCTTAATTGTATGGGGCTTCATTTGAACCCTTTCTTTCTTTGTGCAAGTTAGAGCTTCTCCTTTTAGGAACTCACATTGTTATTGTTGCTTGCTGATGTACTCAACTGCTGCTGACCTATTTTGGTCATTCATGGACGTTAGTACAATTTCAATTTTATGGAATACAAATCATTAGTTTAGATGTACTTAACTTTTTCCTTTTCCAATGTTGAAAAGAAAATCCTTGTTTTGCAAATTTAGCTAATCCACTAGAGCACAACATGGCTTGCAGGTTATGGGAAATCATGTCGCAATTACAGTGGGAGGATCAAATGGGCACTTTGAGCTCAATGTCTACAAGCCATTGATTGCAAGTGCTTTACTACGGGTATTGTTATCCTGTATTTTACTGTTTTTGTTACTTTATATTTTTCTGTTTTTATTTTGTATTTTCAATAATGGATTTAGCATCTTACACCAATTCCAATAGCTTGTTTATTATGAATGATTTACTTATAGAAACCTTGGTAAATGAAATGTCTGGATAAATTGGTTCATGTCTAGTGTCATGTAAGTTTTGAAGTCTACCAGAGGAGTAGATTTATCTTAAAGGGCTTGAAGTCTTTAATTTAGTGTCTTTGTACAGTCTTTGAGATTACTTGGAGATGCGGTGGCTTCATTTGAAAAGAATTGTGTAAGGGGAATTCAGGCCAATCATCAGAGAATAGCACAACTTGTGCGGGAGGTATGCACCATACTGTTATGGATGTAGCGTCTAAATTGTATATTAGTTTAAATCAACACACTCATTGAGGCATTTATATTGCAAGGGGCTGACTTGTCTCTGATTTTGTGCAGTCATTGATGCTTGTTACAGCTTTGAATCCTGTAAGTTTTTTTGTTTGATTTAGGCATTTTCGCTGCCAATTTTTGTTTTTGATGTAAACAACATCTTGATGCTACTGGTTGCTTAGAATTTTTAGTGATACTAAGATCTCCACTTTGAGGTATTCTTTTTTCCAGAAAATTGGTTATGATAAAGCAGCAGCGACTGCAAAGAAAGCTCATAAGGAGGGAACAACATTGAAGGTGAATGAGAACTGTACTGTATATTTGTTTCTTTTCTGAATAATACCTCATGGTTATCCCATACATGGAAGAGGTTTTCTCTGCAAAGATGTTGCTTTAAGTGATTAATTTATTCTGGTTTTAATTGAAACTTTTAAATTAACAGTTTTTTTATTATACATATTACATACCAAATAAGTACCTTGCATACAAAATGTTGTGTAACCGGTGTAAACTAAAACCATGTTATGCGTTGTGTATATAACAAAACTAATGCAAGCAATGCAGGCATCACAAATACTTAAACAGAATCCATACACATCTACTTTGCAAGTTAATGCCTGGATATTCCAATCATTGAAGGAATGTTAGATGCCGAGGTTTAAATACGCAGCTTAATCAATCAGATTCCTACTTTTCCATGAATTCTTAGTCTGACTTAGACATGATTACATCTTCTCTGTTAAGGGGTTCCTTTTTCTCTGAGACAATGTTGGTAAAATTATTGCAATATCCATAAGTATGATGCTATCCCTATAGAAACCTGGTCTGGTTTTTCCGATCCTTTGAAAGGATCTTACCACCTTGTTGGTAACCATGAAGATTGATTCATTAAGTCTGCACAGATATGTCACAGTTGCAATCAGTCTGTCCAAGAATATACCAATATTTTAAACACCTTAACTTCCAACTTAAATATCCAAATTAAATATCCAAATAACAATAAAACCGCACGATATATTTTGCAACATGAAGTCTTCCATCAAAAAGATATCCATTACATTTAAAAGTTATATGGCTCTGAAACAAATCCAACTAAAGCTTACAGGTCAAAAACCCAAGTAAGAAGAAAATCAAGCAAAATGGATTTTGCTCAGTGGGATGTCAAGAAACTAGCAGCAACTCTTAGATATGGCACAGCCAACTATTCTTATTGCGTAGCTTTTGGCTGATTTGATGGCATCCTGATGGCGAAAACAGCCCCAGAAATCAATTGCTGAACTATCATTCCATAAGTACTGATGTCCCTGCATCAATCATTTAATGTTTTGCACAATCTTTACAACAGAACAGAAATCCTTTTGAGAGGTGGAAATATATAGGAAAATATCTCTACCACGTCTAAAGTATCAGACTGAAAATGTGTTTATTGTAGATGACCACAGAGGTTACAAGAAACTAATCACCGCATAATGGCAAAGCTAACTGGAGATCAAGAGTCACCCCACTAGAGCTGTTATGGCTGCTCTTGCAAACATGACCATTTATGGTCACATGGCAATAACCCAACAAATTTTAAATTCTATCGTACTGTTCACCAGTGCATAAACATACCTTGCAGGCAATAAGAGGACATCGTTGAGAGCATCTAGTAAATAATTCTGATCATGGATGGTAGTTTGATTTTGCAGTTATAAGATCTTGATTGTTGGGATTAATTTATTTGAGATTATTCTTTGACTATGTGGGTTTGTAATGAAGTTGTATGAATAAAGACACCTGATATTAATATTTTGTTACAATGACCAGGAAGCTGCCTTGCAGCTTGGAGTACTTACATCTGAGGAGTTTGATGAGTTGGTTGTACCAGAGAAGATGCTTGGGCCATCAGAATAATTCTTTTAATAGCCCAACTATTTTGGCAGGTCCGGCCATAAATTTTGATATTGAATAATATTGTAATAAGTTAAATAACGGTTACAGGTCAATTGAGATATTTGTTTCAATTTTTGAACAAATTTTCTCCATTTTATTATGGAGAACTGAGATCAGCCTGATAGGCCACAATTTCTTTTGTAGCTTTCATTTAACTCAATAAAATTGACCATTTATTGTTTAACTCACTTGATTTACTTGATTGTCGAGTACATCTTTCCAAGGTAGACATCTGGTAAATTTTTAGCACAGGCAGTTATTTATCTTTATGTACCAGTTATGGCTGCTTGGCCCTAATTCAATTTTCTTTTGAGATGTAACATTCAAAGGAATTTTGGTCTTTCAGCCCACAATCAGGCTGTGGTCAACCTGTAAATTGGATTGCTTGATAGTGACATGACCAGGCTGAAACCTGGTGGTCATGCTCCCATGTTGTGATCCTCAAAGGTTATAGGAACTGCCACACCTTTCTTGAAGAATAAAGAAAAAGAAGTTGAATTAAAATAAGCATGAAACTATCCAGTTTGAGTTTTATCAATGTACAGAAATAGACAGATCAAATGTCACATGGTAATTCGGCAAAGTGGTTCCACTGGGTAAACTGTCTTGTTCTTCAACCTCATAATCGAGTATGAAATGCAACATACTACTTTATTGCTGATTTTCATATTGGTGTAAGATCTGCTTTGAAGGTCAATAGAGGTATAGATTAAAAGGCAGCAATCTGTACAGAGGATCAAACAAATAACCAAGCAAGGATTTACCAAATTGTCGAGGATTTCGAAAATGTTTAAGGCATTCAAATTCAACAATAGCAAACACCATCAAGTGATACTTTGCACACATTTGATTACTGCTCTTAAAACTTCAGATCTGTTTAGAGTGAAGGTTTATCATATGGATGTACTTGATTATCTGAATAAGGAACTCTGAGAGATCCCAGAAATTTTGAAGGAATGAATATCTTGTAACAAGTATAAGATAGGTGGTGAATCTTCATATTTCAAAATAAGAACTATATGTTTACATGTTAATAAATGAGAGAAAACATAGGATCTATTTTTAATATTTTAGAACTATGCTAATTGGCATACCTGATTTCTTAAAAATTGTAACAAAAGCTATCTAGACGTCAAAAGGAAGCCAATTAAAACTTTTTGGTTATATGTATCTTTTATGCATGATTATTGGTTACATTTCCGTCTTAAAATAAGAGTTGGAGTGACAAAGTTCTTGCTTTGCATGTGAAGATTTGTGGTTGTTTAAGTATTGATTAAAATGGTTAAATATTGTATACATTTGTTATACATTGGTCGGTGCAGGTTTATCTCTTAGCATACTGTTTAGATGCTATTAGTTGTTTTACATTTGAGCTATGAAATGAAATGAAAATTTTTAATGACGTCCACGAGACCAAAAACAGTCTATGGGACCTATAGTCACAACAGACCACACAAAAATGAAAGAACCAACAAGTGGCCCATAGCTAATTCTGGGTGCTGCTCTCAATCTCTTTGCTGATTGTCATTCTTCTATAGATTCTGCCCAAATAATCAGCCGCTATGACAATCTCCGTTTCTTCAAACAAGGCCGTTAAAGACAACATTTAAAATATCCTTGTATTTAATACGAATGTCCTCGTATGCCTTGCACTCCATGATGTAGTGCCATTCCATTTCCACTAATCCCGACGGACAAAGACGGCAAATCCTATCCGCCAACTCCTCTTTGGCAGTCCATCTTCTCGTTTCACACCTAAGATGGTGTGAACTAGTTTTGAGCTGGGCCATTAACATTTTAGCTTTCCACTTGATATCCGCTCCTATATAGCACTTTTGCTCATGATCACATGTGGGGTTAAAATGTATGACATAATATTCTCTTTTTTGCTTGAGTTGAGTCCACTTGGCAGCTTTGACTTTCACTCTCACATACTTTTTGATTTCCACATTTGTGCCTGGGCATTCCTGAATGTTAATGCCCCACCTGTTCGACCACTTGGTATTTTGTTGCATCCACATATTCTTCCTCCTAGTTAACTTTTTCTCCTGTAATGTCCCCTTTTTAGGATGATATTGTTTTTGTCAGTTTAGCCTATCACTGGCCCTCGTAGGCTAAAGCAGATGGATAGAGGGTCCCTTTTGGTCGACATCAGTGTGTTATTTCTTTCAGAGCTCAGTTTTGGTTCAGGTTTGGCCTTCATTGGACTCAGTTTGACACACTTACTATTTATAGTAAGATTGTGGTTGTAGAGAGGGACCTTTGCTATTTTTGGTAAGATGGTTGGATGCATAGAGGGTACCATGGTGAACCCCCAGGTTCAAACAGAATTGAAAAATAATGTCTATTTATGGAGATAAGTGATTTTTAATTATTATTAAAGGTAATCTTTAATAATAATTAATTATTATTAAAGGTAATCTTTAATAATAATTAATTATTATTAAAAATGACATCATGTGGTTTATAGACCTTATATTATAAGGGGTTTATAATGATTTATTTTAAAAGCTATTAATAAAGTACATTTAGATTTGCATAAAAATGAGCGCCCAATTTGGAGATATTATAAAGTACTTATTAAAAATCTAAAAGTGGACTTCAAAGGCAAATTAGATACACTTCATGAGGTCGACCTACTTGAAGAAGTTATAAAAAGACATCAAAAAACAATTAGATTCATTCTTGAAGACATTTTATGACTTGTGCTTATGATATGAGAGGTGTGTGTAGAAATACACAAGGGTTTCAGTCAATTTCAGTATTGGAGAACGAAAACTCTTCATTGCTTAACAGTGGGCTTCATTCAGAGGTCCAATTTGAGCTTAATTGTGAGGATTTCTGCAAGAGTAGAAGTGTTTGAAGTTTCATATTGAAGAATAATTAATTTGCATTTCTTTCTTGGCACTGTGGAAATTACATTGGGCAGATCTAAAGTAATCTGTGCATTTCTCTCTTGGCACTTTGCAATGGTTTTGAAGATTATTGAAAGAACATATCTGAAGTTTAATTATTTGCTATCGATTGGGGTTTTCATGTGTATTGGGCGTCATCTCTTTTGATGGGCAAATCGTGGTATTTCAAGGGTTTATCTTTGCCATATGAAGTTTACAACTAGTTGTCAAGACACACATCAGACTTGATCAAGGCATATATCCACTCATTATATCATCCTTTGAGCAAGAAGAATAGTCCATAATCATATTACGGGTATGCTAGTTAGTATTGGTTTCCAAATCTTTAATTTGGAGTGTCTTTATATGATTGTATCAGTCTGATATAAAGTGATCAGACTCTTGTATCTTTCCTATATTACAATAAAATTGTTATCATTGGGTTCCCAATCTATTCTATGTTGTTTGCATATCAATTGCCTTTCAATCTTGCATGTTATTTCATTAAAGAAATGCAATAAAACCAAAATAAGACACTCAGAAATAAAAATCAGACCACGCACACCAAGTGTTTGACAAAATTCCAAAGAAAAGAAAGTTGGAAAGTTGGGTCAGTTTGAGCAGATATCTTACAGTGGTATCAGAGCGGTTTCTTGCTATCCTGTCGGGTTACTCAGAAATATTCAGTTGCATGTCAGAGATTTCATGTTGCATGTCAAGATTAATAGTTGCATGTTAGTGATCAGCACTTGCATGTCAAGATTAATAGTTGCATGTTAGTGATCAGCACTTGCATGTCAGTTTTAATGGTTGCATGTGTGGTATCAGCTATTGCATGTTAGTTTAGCAATGAGGTTTTAATTAAAATTCATCGAGCTCATAGATATCACATTTGAGTGACCAACACTCATAAGTTTCTAGCTAGTGTTAGTTATGGGAAAATCCAGGAAAGATATTGAACGGGAAGTTGATGTAATTTTTAAGGACTACCAGATCATGCCAGATAAATTTAAAAAAAAATGGTTTTGATAACTATCTGAAGTGGGTGGATTTCTTCAATCCCGGAATGACTGATGCAGTAATGTATGTTAGAAGGATATATAAGGAAAAAATTTCACAGGTCATACTTAATTTTCCTTTGGAGATACCTCTTGAACCAACACCTGGCCATGGACAGATGGTAAATGATGAAGTTTTGTATGAGTTCCTTGATTACGCTACAGATAGGTATGACAACAATTCTGATTTTGGTAACAACTGCCAAACTATTCAGCATAATCATGATCTAGGCGTTGTGACACATAAAGAAAATATTGTGGAAGGTTCTTCTACTATTGGCATGCTAGATGAGGGTGTCATTAATGAGGAATACATTGCTGATTCAAGTCACAATAAGGCTGATTTTGTATATCAAACCTTGGAAGATGTGAACAAAACACAAGTTTTGTGTGAAGGGTGGCTACAAAGAGCTGAGAAGGCAAAGTTATTGGCTGCCCAAGCAAAACAACATTTGCAAGAGGTCAAGGAACGTTGCAACCAGCTAGATCAAACAAAGAAGCAGAGTGTGTCACGCCTTAGATCTCTAATTCTTTCGAGAGGAGAGTGTGTAGAAGTTGAGCATGCAAAGGAGGAGTGTCTTGAGGTAAGCAAGCAAGAAGAATGTGCAGATGTGCATGAACAAGAGAAGAGATGTGAATCAGAAAATTCTATTGGTACATGTAACTTGCATCTTGAGTCTCATGAGATACCTCTAGTTGAGAGCCCATTTAAGGCTCAAGTCCTAGAGTGGAGTGAACAAGTGGATTATACACTTAGTGGATCAACCACTAATGTGATGACTATACATATGGATGGAAACATGGGTGCGTTGGATTTGTATTGGTCTGTAAGCATTTATGACATACTTAGTGAAACACAATCGGTACATGTTGATGGCTCTATGGCGAAGTGTGTAGCTGCTTTACTTCATAGATTTGTGTTGCATGCCATGGAGTTTCTTGTGCATAATTTATATGGGGATGATTGTCAGTGTTGGGATTCAGGTGGTGACAGGCTTGGCACAACAACGTGGTTGGATCCCGGTGAATTACTTTATCACTCTCAGCATGGTGAGGGTTATGTCAGAGTTGCGCAGGGGAAGTCGGTGGGTAATGAGTATGGCAGAGTTCCATTCTAGCTATGGGATCCAGGGATTGATTTGGCCGATGGTTTGCTTCTTTCTCTTGTTGGGATTGTTTTGGTTTGGCAGGTACTGTCAGTTATTTTGGTGTTGGTGTTACAAGAGCTAGTTGGTGACATTAAGGACATTACACAGTTCTACCCTTGGGATCCGGGTGGACTAGAGTGTTATTTTGCTTCTGAGATTGCTTGGGGACAAGCAATTTTAGGGAGAGCGGACTGTAATGTCCCCTTTTTAGGATGATATTGTTTTTGTTAGTTTAGCCTATCACTGGCCCTTGTAGGCTAAAGCAGATGGATAGAGGGTCCCCTTTGGCTGACATCAGTGTGTTATTAAAAATGACATCATGTGGTTTATAGACCTTATATTATAAGGGGTTTATAATGATTTATTTTAAAAGCCATTAATAAGGTACATTTATATTTGCATAAAAGTGAGTGCCCAACTTGGAGATATTATAAAGTATTTATTAAAAACCTAAAAGTGGACTTCAAAGACAAATTAAATACACTTCATGAGGTCAACCTACTTGGACAAGTTATAAAAGGGCATCAAAAAGCAATTAGATTCATTCTTGAAGACATTTTATGACTTGTGCTTATGATATGAGCGCTGTGTGTAGAAATTCACAAGGGTTTCAGTCAATTTCAACATCGGAGAACGAAAACTCTTCATTGCTTGACAATGGGCTTCATTCAGAGGTTCGAATCTGAGCTTAATTTTGAGGATTTCTGCAAGAGTAGAAGGGTTTGAAGTTTCATATTGAAGAACAATTAATTTGCTGGTTGTGCATTTCTTTCTTGGCACTGTGGAAATTACATTGGGCAGATCTAAAATAATCTATGCATTTCTCTCTTGGCACTTTGCAAGGGTTTTGAAGAGTATTGAAAGAACATATCTGAAGATTAATTATTTGCTATCGATTGGGGTTTTCACTTGTATTGGACGTCATCTCTTTTGATGGGCAAATCATGATATTTCAAGGGTTTATCTTTGCCATATGAAGTTTACAACTAGCTGTCAAGACACACATCAGCATTGATCAGGGCATATATCCACTCATTATATCATCCTTGGAGCAAGAAGAATAGTCCATAATCATATTACGGGTATGCTAGTTAGTATTAGCTTCCAAATCTTTAATTTGGAGTGTCTTTATATGATTGTATTAGTCTGATATAAAGTGGTCAGACTCTTGTATCTTTCCTATATTGCAATAAAATTGCTATCATTGGGTTCCCAATCTATTCTATGTTGTTTGCATATCAATTGCCTTTCAATCTTGCATGTTATTTCATGAAAGAAATGCAATAACCAAAATAAGACACTCAGAAATAAAAATTAGACCACGCACACCAAGTGTTTGACAAAATTCCAAAGAAAAGAAAGTTGGAAAGTTGGGTCAGTTTGCGCAGGGATCTTACACCTTTGCTGCAATTTTGGGCCAGCGGTGTCCCTCCATGTTCTCAATTCTCTTTAGATATCCCAGAAGCTGGGTTATCACCATCGCCTCGATTGGAAAAGCACTAGCTTCTACTAAGATAATCTCATAAGGGACCGTGCTTTTTATCTTAAAACTGCTTGTGATTAGATACTTTTGTAATCTTTCTATTTGCCTCCATTTGAAGTCAATGTGCTGTTGCCCCAAACTTCGCACCCATACAATATCATTGGTGTAACCAACAACCCAAAAAGTTTCTTCTTTGTTTTCTAGTCCCAGAGCTCTGTAGATCTGCATCTATTTTGAAGCATGTATAATGCTTTCCATCCTCGTATTCTTTTTGTCCTTCTTGTCTCCCAACTGAGATTTTTACGGAAATCAAGACCTAGATACTTGTATTCATTTACCCCCTGTAGGGGGTTGCCTTCGAACTCAAAGTTTATTTGTTTCTTAGTTCTTCTCAAGGTGAAGATCATGATCTTAGTTTTGCTAATGTTCACTTGCATTCCCACCTTCTAGCAAAATGACTCCAGAGCTCTCAGGTGCCCCTGCAGACTACACGTCATTTTTGCCATTAACGTAAGATCATCTGCATATAACAATAGTTTGACCACATAAGTGGCCAAGTGCACACCCTCTCCCCCCTGCTTGTCTAACCATTCCTCTAACTTGTCTATGTATAGTCCGAACAAAGTTGGAGACAACGAACATCCCTGCCTGACTCCGATGTCGCTCCCAAAACACTCTGATAAACCATCTTTAGTTTTGATCTTGGCCTAGACCTATTCGTATAGTCTATGGACTGCTGCCCTATACTTTTTCGGTATTTCCAACTCCTCCATTCTGCCCCAAAGTTTACTTCTAGGTACCATGTCGAAAGCCTTTTTAAAGTCAACAAAACAACAAAAAAGCTTCATCCCCTTGCGTGTCCCAAATTTTTTCAATCATATGTCTGAGAGTGATGCCACCATGATCAATCGTGGAGTGCTTTTCTCTGAAGCATGCTTGTCCTTTCGCCCTCTTGCTCTCCTTTTCTACCCAAGTGCTAATTCTTCGCTCAACCATGCTTCCAAAGAGTTTTCTAAAGAGGGGGTTGATCATTATGGTGTGATAGTTTGATGTGTTGTTGACATCCCTGTTCTTGTGAAGAGTAATGACAACACTTGTGGTCCAGATAGTTGGGAAACCATGCTGGATCACCCTGTTGAAAATTCTTTTGATGTGCAACGCTAAGGCTTCCATGCCCCACTTCAAGTATTCTGCTTGTAAACCATCTATATCTTTAGCTTTGCCTGGTGCTAATTTTTTGATTCCTTCTGTAACATCCTTTGTGGAGAAGAGCTTGGCCCTTGTGTTGATTATTGGAGGGGGGGTTATGTCTTGGTCTCTTTCGTACAATGCTTTAGCATATTGCAGCCATTGTATGTCAGTGATATTGTTTTCAACTATGATTCTAGTCTGCTGCAATTCCCTCCAAAAGCCTCTTGGATTAACCTTTCCAAGAGAGTTTAGCTCTTTCCTCCTGACTTTCATAAACTCTTCTTTTTTTGACCTCACAAGTTTCTCATATATCTTTTTATTTGTTTTTTCCTTTCAGGCTAGCTTGAACGTTCTCCTTGTTGTTTTACATTCTTTATCATACCCAATATTCGCTGGGAAATTGTTTTTGATGGCTCTTCTAGCTTTCGTTCTTTTGCACGCTATGAGAGCCTTGTGAATTATAGCCGTCAAGTGGTTGGTATCTATTATGTCCTATTTTTTGTTGGGGAAGCCAATATTATTTATTTGTTGCAGCAATTTATCAATCATTGTTTTAAAGATGTCTTGGTTCTCGTGATTCAAACAAATCTTGCCTTGAAAGTCCACTTTCTTACATATTTGAGGATTAGCCCCCTGCTGGTCACTTTTTTGCATACTAAACTTTATGTATATTGGGCTATGATCAGATTTCATTTCAACAGGACAATACCCAATCTCCATCTCCTTTATCTTTAGAATAGCACTTTGTGAGCAAATGATGTAATCTACCATGCTTTGCCCATTGAAGGTATGACATGTGATGTTTCCTGAGCTTTGCCAAGTATTACAAATGACTAAATCATGAAGGCTGCACATCCCTAACAATTTTGCTCCAAAAGTCTAGATACCTCCTTTTGTGTCCTGAGACATCCTTTTCCATTTCCGATTCTCTTCTTCTTCAAGCCAAAGTGGATTGCTCTTCTTCCCCTCTTCCATACTGAGGTAAAGGACTTGGTTATTCGTTGTTCTTGCATTGAAGTCTCCGATTAGCATGATCTCGCCCATGGAGCCATATGTTGTATGTCTTTTTTGAGCACCTCATAGGGATCCTCCTTGTCTAGATTCTTTTTCTTGTATGTTTTAGAACCATACGGGGCAAAGTAGCAAGCCCTATGTATGTCACATGTTTTGGACATTACAAATTTTATTGTGATGTCCCGATATTTAGGCATTGTTTAATTTAAAGATTTAAACGTCATGATGAAACAATAAAGTTGCTCCATAGGCAAATTGAATAATCGTATATTATATAACATTTAATAGATTAGATAATACTATTATTTGAATATAATTAAAATATAATATATATTTATTTTAAGATATATTATATATATAAATAACAATTATAAATGTAATTATAAATACTATTATATAAAGATAAGTATAAATAATAAATAATATAAATGTAAATATTTAAATATTATAAATAAGACAAAACTCTTAGGGATGCATAATAAGCAGTGACCCCACGATTATCTTAAGATAAGGCAACTACTTCCTTATAATATAGATCGAGGAGCATAGAAGGAATGGCATGATGACATGCAAATGAGACAAAGGTCTGATATCATTAAGGGGTGCGTTTCATATCAACGAGCAACGATTGACTGGGCTGCGATTAGTCTTAAGGGACTGGGCTTGGTGAAGGGACAACCACATACAAGAGACGCATCCTTTCATCAAGACATGTCCTTAAAGGAATATAAGAAGTAAGAAGAGGGTTGAGGAAGAAAAAAATAAGTCAGATAGAATATGAAATAGAACAACATATAAGAGGAAATGATTACTAGTTATTAAGGGGCAGAATATATGAGATATAACTGGGAGTAAGAAGGTCAGAATAGAGCATAGATAGAATAAGAAATAAGATATGATGAAATATATTACTAGAAGACTCCTCAGATCTGCAGAGAGAACTTAAAAGGGAATATCATTGGAATATACACAATAAATTTACAAGTATGAATATGCCGAGGAAAATGCGTATATATATATAGTCATCAGAAGTTTTAACAACATATAAATACTCTACTCTCAAGGTTTTGAATTTTGAAATGGACGGGAGCGGGATCGGGTCTCTGCATCCGACTGTTGGCGCAGGGTCCTCTAGCGCGCATGACTCTGCTAACGTCGCTCCTGCCTCACCTGCGGCTTTGGGTGGGGTGCGAGGCTCTGTTGGTGTTCCTGTTGGTAGGGATGAGAATACTGAAAAGGATGTGTTTACTGCTGTGAACAGTGTGTTGGAGGGGATGTTTGATCCCTCAGACCGGGACAAAATTCCTAAGGAAAATGAGAACATTGGTTCGCTGGGGGTGAAGGCGGTGGTTGGGACTGGTGTGCCCGGGCTGCGTGCCCCTGCTGGCCCTAGATGATCTTTTGCTGCAGTTACTGGCTCGGGTGTTCATCGTCCTTCGAGGGGGAGGGTAGGGGAGTCCGGCCTCTCCCCTGTGCCCACTCTTCCCCTGTTGTGATGTGTGGCCATGAGATTGCAAAAAATGAAGAGTTCTACCTCAATACTAGAGTAATTTGTAGGTTTAATGGACTATGGCCCTCTCTGCCCGACCTTCACAATTGGGTGTTGGAGTCCTGGAAGCTGCTGATTACCAGAAAGATTGAGCTCTTCCCAAGTGCTCGAGGTTTTTTCATCGTGACTTTTGCTTCTTCTGAGCAGCGAGATGTAGTGCTTGATGGTCGGGTTTGGATGTGGGGGGAACATTCTTTGTCCATTAAATCATGGACTCTTTCTTTCAACCCCCTTACCGAGCCACTTAATATCAAGTCGATTTGGGTACGTCTCCCGAACCTCCCCCTCTAGTTTTGGGAGGATTCTTTCTATGAGGGCATTGGTAATGCCATCGGTCAGTTTCTGAAAGTTGATTCTACTACCTCTTTCATGGGTCACTCCACAGTTGCTCGTATTTTAGTAGACATTGACATCTACAAACCCCTTTTTGGAGATGCTTTGATGGTAGGGGATCGACCTTGGAAAGAGCTGCTGGATTTTGAAGGTATCCCCTTCAAATGTCAGTGTTGCTTTGCTACTGGTCACATGGCTGCTGGCTGTCCTCTATCGCGTCGTAAAAGCGTTGCAACTTGGTGGAAGGATGTTCTTGTGGACAACTTGACTATCAGTGCTTCCCAAGAGGATGGTTTGTCTTGTGGCGATGCTTCCTCTCAGGAGGAAGAGATCCCTCTTGAGGCTGCTCTGGTGGGGGTGGTAGAGGCTGTTGCTAATCCCACGACTTTGCTGGATTCTGTTGTTCCTCCTTCGACTCCCACCTCGGCTCCTGCTACTCTTGAACGGTTCACTTATGTTTCAGCTTTGGGTATTCCTTCGATATTGCCTACTTCGGAATTGTCAGCTATGCTCTCTGTGGCTCTAGGTCACGCTCCTTTTTCTGTTACTCCGGTCACTCTCCCAGCTGTGCCTTCTTCTGGTTCGGCTTCATTGGTGCCCTCATTGGTTGTTGAGGCTTGGGAGGATCCCCCTCTCACCTCACTCAGAGGACGTCGACTTTGAGATTTTTTGGACCGTGGTTCAGTGTAGAAAGAAGGGGCTCCCCAAATTTGTCGGGGAGCTACGCCCTAGGGCTAAGGGTGTTAGATTGGCTTGTTCAGAATTTGCTATTTTTTAGATCCTTAGTTTGGGTATTATGCTATTAGTGTGCTGTTGGTGCACTATTTGGGTTGCCTTTTTTGGGTTGTTGGTCTCTTTCTGTTTGGTTGTTGTTATGCTGTGGCCTTCTTCTCTGGGCCTTGATTGTTTTGGGTTCAACCCCTTTTTCCTGCCCTCTTTTTTCTAATCTTGTAACAGGGTTCGGTACCCTTGTTTTGCCGCTTATCATAATCAAAAACATATAAATACTCTGATTTAAGAGGAAGAGAAAAGAGTAACAATATATATTCAGATATTAAAGAACATATGCAACAGTATATGAAAACAATGCGCAGATGTGTATGATGAACAGATTCTTGTGAAGAATAAATAAGAAGAACAACACTAAAGAAAGGAACACAATCCTTAGATCTCTAAAAGGATACAAAGGCAAGAATTATCTACTGGTATGATGTATCTAACCCTATGTTTATTATGATGAATGCCTTGTGGTAAATAATGACAAATGCATATAATTGAAAGATTATCATTAGTATCATAAACATTGTGGAACTTTACATCAGTTCAAAGTTTCTAGTCTGCAGGAATAAAGTATAAGAAACCAACGATCAGGCAAGAATATATTTTAGTGAATGAACAACAATCTTGGTAGGAATTGTAATGAGGCTTATGTATTATTGTTTTGGTAGTAGTTAATATGAATAATCATGATGCTTGGGTATTATGCTTATGTATTATGTTTGAACTAATGTGTTAATATGAAGACTTGTATGAATGTTATGGTCACTATGATGGAGGAAATGTGGTGCAAGAGGGGGTACGGTGATGGGGCACTCTTCTAGGTATGCCACCCCTCTAGGGGGGATTGAATAACCCCATTGGGGCCAAGGGGGTACAAAGGGTACTGCCCTTGGGCTTAGAAGAGTTAGCTGCCTGGGCACCCTTTTATGATCTCATTCTCCTATCATAGACATGCAAGTTCAAAGGAACCAATCATAAAGAAAGGGAAAGGAAATGACAAGATGAGGGGATAACGGGAAACATATACCTCATTAGGTAGACGGCCTCATATGGATGGAATGCGCCATATGAGGCCAAGGGGGATAGTATATCCGCTCTTGGGCCTAGGGTAGAGGATCCAAGACACCCCATCGAAGTCACGTTCCTCAACTCTCTTATTGTTTAGTCTCCTAGATAGTTAGGTTTAGTTGGATTAATAATGCCATTATGAGTTTGTTAATCATGTTAACTTGATTGTGAGAAATATTATTATAAATATTTTCTAACTTGTTTGCAGGAATTAAATCAAGCCAAGGTACTCTCTAAATCCATTGTTGTTTGGAAATTGATAATTTAGAATAAAATTAGTATTGTTCCTATAAGGGACATTACAAGTATCAGAGCATCTTTTTTTCCATCCTGTGTATACTTTATGTCTTATGTGTATTCAAGTGTATACGTTGTGATTTATGTGTATTTGAGTGTATTCAAGTATATACTTCATGACTATGTATTAGAGTGTATACTCTATGACTTTGTATTCAAGTGCATACTTCATGACTATGTATTCAAGTGTATACTCTATGACTTTGTGTATTCAATTATATACTTTATGACTTCGTGTCCATGACTTTGTATATACTACATGATTTATGTGTGTTCAAATGCATACTCCATGACTTATGTATGTTCAAGTGTACACTTCATGACTTGTATTCATGTGTATACTTCATATTCGTGTATTACATGCGTATACTTTGTGAATTAAGTGCATGCCTCATACATGTGTGTATTGCACATATACTTCATCTTGTGTATTATGTGTGTATATTTTGTATGCTTCAAGTGTATGCTATATGTTTCATGTATTACGTGTGTATACTTGTGTATTACATACTATGTATACTTTTGTGTATACTCCATGTATTAAGCATATAAGCTTTGTTTATGCTTCATGTATTACGTGCATTTATGCTTTACATGTATACTTCATATATCACATGTACGATTCATGCTTCACATATATTTGTGTGTGTATATTTCACATATTTCGTGTATCTACGTATATGCTTCATACGTGTATACTTCGTGTATCATGTGTACTTATGTGTATGACTCATGCCTTGCATGTATTTAGGTGTATACTTCATGTCTTAGGTACGCATCATGTATTACGTCTATCTATGTGCGTGCTTCAAGTCTAATAACAAGTTTAAATGAGAGACACTTGTCTTGAACATCACTAGTTTAAATGAGATATTGGAAAATACAAATACACAAACAAAATGGAATGACAAATTAACTCATACTTTGGAGAATACTAACGTTGACAATTGATTGAGACAAGATTACTAACAACAATTCTCGAAGAGATCAATTTAGGATTTGATGGTTTTAAAAGCATCCTAAGTTTTGATTGCTCGAGGACAAGCAATCTTGGGCAGGGTGGACTATGATGTCCCGATATTTAGGCATTGTTTAAATTAAAGATTTAAACGTCATGATGAAACAATAAAGTTACTCCATAGGCAAATTGAATAATTGTATATTATATAACATTTAATAGATTAGATAATACTATTATTTGAATATAATTAAAATATAATATATAGTTATTTTAAGATATATTAAATTTATAAATAACAATTATAAATGTAATTATAAATACTATTATATAGAGATAAGTATAAATAATAAATAATATAAATACAAATATTTAAATATTATAAATAAGACAAAAATCTTAGGGATGCATAATAAGCAACGACCCCACGATTATCTTAAGATAAGGCAGTGACTTCCTTATAATATAGATCGAGGAGCATAGAAGGAATGGCATGATGATGTGCAAATGAGACAAAGGTCTGATATCATTAAGGGGTGTGTTTCATATCAATGAGCAACGATTGACTAGGCTGGTATCAGTCTTAAGGGACTGGGCTTGGTGAAGGGACAACCACATACAAGAGATGCAACCCTTCATCAAGACATGTCCTTAAAGGAATATAAGAAGTAAGAAGAGGGTTGAGGAAGAAAAAAATAAGTCAGATAGATAATGAAACATAACAATAGATAAGAGGAAATGATTACTAGTTATTAAGGGGCAGAATATATGAGATATAACTGGGAGTAAGAAGAAGGTTAGAATAGAACATAGATAGAATAAGGAATAATATCTGATGAAATATATAACTAGAAGACTCCTCAGATATGCAGAGAGAACTTAAAAGGGAATATCATTGGAATATACATAATAAATTTACAAGTATGAATATGCAGAGAAAAATGCATATATATCTGATTTATTCATCAGAAGTTTTAAGAACTTATAAATACTCTTATTTAAGAGGAAGAGAAAAGAGGAGTAGCAATATATATTCAGATATTAAAGAACATATGCAATAGTATATGAGGACAATGTGTAGATGTGTATGATGAACAAATTCTTGTGAAGAATAAATAAGAAGAACAACACTAAAGAAAGGAACACAATCCTTAGATCTCTAAAAGGATACAAAGGCAAGAATTATCTACTGGTATGATGTATCTAACCCTATGTTTATTATGATGAATGCCTTGTGGTAAATAATGACAAATGCATATAATTGAAAGATTATCATTTGTATCATAAGCATTGTGGAACTTTACATCAGTTCAAAGTTTCTAGTCTGCAGGAATAAAGTATAAGAAACCAACGATCAGGCAAGAATATATTTTAGTGAATGAACAACAATCTTGGTAGGAATTGTAATGAGTCTTATGTATTATTGTTTTGGTAGTAGTTAATATGAATAATCATGATGCCTATGTATTATGCTTATGTATTGTGTTTGAACTAATGTGTTAATATCAAGACTTGTATGAATGTTATGGTCACTATGATGGAGGAAATGTGGTGCAAGAGGGGGTACGGTAATGGGACACTCTTCTAGGTATGCCACCCCTCTAGGGGGATTGAATAATCCCATTGGGGCCAAGGGGGTACAAAGGGTACTGCCCTTGGGCTTAGAAGAGTTGGCTACCTGGGCACCCTTTTGTGATCTCATTCTCCTATCATAGACATGCAAGTTCAAAGGAACCAATCATAAAGAAAGGGAAAGGAAATGACAAGATGAGGGGATAACAGGAAATGGATATCTCATTAGGTAGACCACCTCATATGGATGGCATGCGCCACATGAGGCCAAGGGGGATGGTATATCTACTCTTGGGCCTAGGGTAGAGGATCCAAGACACCCCATCGAAGTCACGTTCCTCAACTCTCTTATGGTTGAGTCTCCTAGATAGTTAGGTTGAGTTGGATTAATAATGTCATTATGAGTTTGTTAATCATGTTAACTTGATTGTGAGAAATATTGTCATAAGTATTTTCTAACTTGTTTGTAGGAATTAAATCAAGCCAAGGTACTCTCTAAATCCATTATTGTTTGGAAATTGATAATTTAGAATAAAATTAGTATTGTTCCTATAAGGGACATTACATCCATCCCCCATTCGTGACAAGTTAGATAAAAGAGTTTTGAAATATCCTAGATTAATAAATAGAATTTGATTTGTTGCCACGTGTTCGATGGGTAGAGCTATTGGACCAAGTTGCAACCTCGGGTAAGTCATTTTGTCAGGGAACTATTATCGTCAATTAATGTGTAGGCTGTAATAAGACCCCAAAGTCTCTCAGCTGATGATAATGGAAATACATTTTTTTTTTCTAATTATGTGTTAAAAAATGCACAGAAATCAGCCCGCCTCTTGATCTTGGTAAATAATATACCAGACAGTAGAAAGAAAATACTTGACTTTAATTGGTCTGAAGTGTGCTAATTATTCGAGTTAAACACTAAGTTGCCGATCTTGGTATGGGTTCAGGTACAGGTATGAGAACCCAATACGCAGATACGACAATTTTTTTAGCCTAGGTGCGGTACGACAACACACACACACATAATTTAAACACTTTAAAACTCTAAGACAAACAACAATACTCATAATTGCCAATAAACAAAATAATAAAATATCTAAATACCTCATAACTTGCAATAAGATTTTTTTTACAACACTAGATACTAATGGTTACATTACTCACATTAGTGAATTATGCACACTCAACATTGTTGCACATGTAATAGAATGAGAACATGCCATTCAAGGTAATGAGAATTAATAACAGAAGCAAGTGTGATGGAACCCCATTCATAATGCCCTAGAAAAGTGAAGACAATCTAACAAGGTGTTGCCATTATTATGGATGGTATCACAAGGGAAGAAAAAACTCACAAGTATTTTCTTCTAAGCTTCCTAAAAGGAAGTGATAATTAATCATCACCTTAAAGTGACTTGACCAACAAATTCTAAAAGTTCAAAAACAAACAAACCTAATTTAATATTAAATCTAACTAGATATCTAACATTGTTTTAATATACTTTAAACTCAATCTACAATCAAATGATTGTAAAATATTTTGACTCACAATTTGACTTGCAATAAATTTATGAAGCAAATAGATAGTTATGCACTACATAGATAAATCAACTTAAATTCATGTCACTTAAACAAGACACAAAATAAGAGAGTAGTTTTATATAAAATATACATCTATCTAATAAAATACATATAAGATAATTCCATCATGTTGCAAGTATGGGCCTAACCGGTGTTGTCATTGATGTCAAGGATTGGATGAGTTGTATGCTGACGATATTGAGAAAACTAGTCCTATCAGAAACAAAGAAGAACAGTGAAGACAATGAGGTAAAGATCCTAGCTAAGATGAAGATCAGAGGATGCACATTAAAGGGTTTGTAGATATGTGTCTTAAGATGATCCAGTAAAGATTTGAGAGGTCCACATAAATATTTGAAGAAGTTATGGACACTTGAGTAAAACCAGTTCTGGTATATGTTCAGAGGTGACAGAGTGTCACAGATAGGTCCGGTGAGATATGGAAATGAAATATCTTGTTCTACGGATTTGGTGGAGTGTTTAGGAAGTTAATGTGAATTGACAACTCAATTGGTTCGTGGTCTAGAGTTCCGCAAGCATCTATTCTCGTATGATAGTGATGACAGACTGTGTTCTTGAGGTTCCAGATGAAGGAGAAAGATTTTAGTAAGTAGAAGTAGTGTGGATGTTCTTGGTGATTCAGGCAAGCTTGTGGAGGTCTTTGGATTGTGTCCAATTTGTGTTGGTGGTCCGCATTGAAGATTGAGCTCATAATTGAAGAATTACTTCTAAATGATAATGTTCTTCCTACGTTTGGCCGACCAGATGAGTTACACATCCTGTGGATGATCTTGAAGATGTTCTGTGAAGAATGACATGTTTCTAAAGGAAGATTGAAGTCTTAGATCTGTGTGGCCGACAGTGTATTGATTCGCATGAAGTCTTTTTGTAATTAGTCATGTTGTATTTATGTATTTGCTCTGTAATGTATGCCGTCTTAGATGATTATCCCAAAGTCAAATGTCTTGTATAAATAAGAAGTTGTGAAGTCATTTCAAAGGTATCTTGGCAGAGATGAGTGTGTGGTAGAGAGGAGCAGAGCGAAAGGCAGAGCAGAAGTATTGGGATTAAATGGAACTGACTCAAACATGGTGAAGATGCTATTCTTCAGTTCAAGTATGTAATATTTATCATTCTATAGACAGTGTGTCTCCTGTAGGTAGTGGGCCTCTTGTGAGCAGTGTGCTTAGGCAGTGAGCCCTAATTGACATGTGCCATTTGTTCTTCTTATTCTTTTAACAAAGAATACAATCTTGGGTTAGTCACCCCATGGTTTTTCCCTTAACCAGGTTTTCCACATTAAAATCCTGGTGTCATATGTGTTTCTGCTCTTGAATTGTTGCATTATGTTTCCATGATTGATTTATTATTATGTTGTTGAATTACAAGAAGGATTTAAGTGATTAATTGGAAGAAAGTTTTGGACAACTGATTCACCCCCCCTCTCAGTTGTTTGTCCTGAATCTAACAATTGGTATCAAAGCTAAGTTCCTCTAAAAAACCTTAATTGCTTGAGGAGATCCAGGATGTCGTCCTACAAGAAGGATAGTTCGAGGTTTGATGGAACCAATTTTACTCTTTGGAAAAGCCGCATGGAATGTCACTTGCAATGTATGGGAATGCAATATTGGATCATGGCTTCAAAGAAGTATGTTCCTCCACAGAATGGTCTGAGAACTATAGATGAAATCAGAGATGCTGAAAACAATCTTCGATCTAAAGAAGCTCTTCTAAGTGCCTTATCTGATTCAGAGCTGACAAATGTTATTGATCTAAAAACTGCATATGAGATTTGGGAAAAACTAGAACTTCTGCATGAAGGAGACAAGTATGTTAAATGTGCCAAGCTACAAAGTCTGAAAGGAAAATTCAAAAACCTGAAGATGAGAGAAGATGAAAATATCACTACATTTATGCCAAGAGTAAATGATCTTGTTTGTGGCATTAGATGTGTTGGTGGAATCTTGGATGAAGATGAGATTGTTGCCAAAGTTCTCAGATCCCTTCCTGATTCTTACAAATACAAGGTTGCTGCTATTGAAGAATTCAGATCTTTTTCAAATATCACAAGAGATCAATTGGTTGGTAAATTAGCTGCATTTGAATTGGCCAAGTTTAGAGATGCACCCCCCAAGACTGAATCTGCATTCAAAGCTAGTGCCTCTGTAAAAGGAAAACAAAAGTTTGATCCGGGAGAGAATTCTTCAAAGAAACTATCATGATATGAAAAAGAAAGAAAAGATCTGGAAGAAGATGAATCAGAAGCTGCTCAACTTGAAGCCCTTATTGCAAAAAGACTGCCAAGAGGATCTGATAAGTATGAAGGGAAATTGCCTTTTAAATGTTTTAACTGCAATAATATTGGTCATTTTGCCTCAAAGTGGCCAAAAAGTTTTTCAAGGCCAAATCCTAACAGATCAAGATTCTAAAAGAAATGTTACTATGTTCATGAAGATGATGATGATGAAGGAGTAACAGATGATGAATCAGAGGCAAGAAACAAATCTGGAAGTAACTGGGTGTTTATTACCATCAAGGAAGAAGATCCAATGCCCTCTGAATCTGTCAATCATAAAATGGTAGAAAGAGCTCTGGCTGCCCAAGTTGAAGAAAAAGATGATTGGGTCATTGACAGTGGATGCTCCCACCATATGACAGGTGACAAAAATAAGTTCATAGATTTGGAAAGATATGAAGGAGGAGTGGTAAATTTTGGTGATAATTCTGCTGGCAGAATCAGAGGTAGAGGAACCATTTCTTTTGATGGAAAGAACAAAACCAGTAATGTACTATATTTTGAAGGTCTGAAGCACAATCTTCTTAGTGTTGGATAGTTGGTGGACAAATGCTATGATCTCTAATTCAAAAATAGAAAATGTAAGATCTTTGAAAGTTCTAGAACAGAGATTGTATCCGGTACTCAAACAAAAAGTAATATCTTCCACTTGGTTGGTGACAAGGTGTCATTGTACCTCATCATTTAATCTGTTTTCAAATGTCAAAATCCAGGGGCTGTGTCCTCGGCTGTCTGCAATTAGGGATTCTACAGTTACCAGTTTCCCTAGCTAATCCTAACAACTGCTATTAATTTGAAGAGATTAATCTATCTACTTACTAAATAAATTTAAGGAATTCTAAAACAGAATTAAACATGAAATTACTTAAAGCAATCTTAAAAATAGTAACATGCATCTATCTATCAAAATCAGTAAATACTTTTCATATCAAAAAGATGAAGTAATAAAACAGTGGTACTAGCCTCTTGCCTTGGTGGTGAGAATGGGCCCTTGCTCCACACCCTTGGGCTGAAGACTACAGTAGGGAATCAACACAAAAGAAGATCAAAACTAAATTCAATCCTATTCCATACACTTTGCATTCATGAAAAATATTGATATCACAGAACTGAGATTACTGAGAATCAGAATAAATCAATCATCGTATATTTCTTCTGCTATTTCTATATGTATATGAAAATGAGTGATGACATATCACTTATCTTATCTACCAGTTCTTCTATGAGATGACATCCATCTCTTTATTACACTAGTTGTCTAACTTATGGAAAATAATCATGCAATAAAAGTAGACTGAGTGGAACAGAAGTCCACTCAGAATTCTAAGTTTGAGTCTTAATACATTTGGGCAGCGAGGCCCTGAAAATATGGGTATTGAATCAGTTCTATCCGTAACTCATGCAAAAAATTTATAAAGATAAAAAATCCAGTAGTTTAACTAAAGATGACCCTTCACCACTTAGGTGATGATTTGAGTGAAATGAGGGGTATTGTGATCACTGCTGAGAGTGCCTGGTTGGCAGCTTATGGTGGAAATATGCCCTGCTCTCAGGAGGTGCCAGAGATATCTATCCCTGTCTGCAGCTCTAGAGATATGTCTGTAGCTCCGGAGATGTTTGTAGCTTTGGAGATACCATTGTGGCCTTCTTTGTTCAACTCCGGAGAGGCTTTCTCTTTCCTTTAAAACTTCTAGTGTCGTGGTATTCTGGTATTATCTCCGGAGATCATTGAAGACTATCTCTGGAGATGCACAAAATTGCTGTTCCTGGCATCTACACCTGTCGATTCAAAAAGAGAGAAGTTTCTACATTTTTCCATCAATTCCATGCACATTAGTCACTCAATCAGAAATTATGATCTTAAGTAATCTATCCCAATTAATCATTAACTAGAACAATCTTGCTAGCTTATTTGGGGGCAAACATTAGGAAAGATGGAATCAGGAAGGAGAAAAAGAGAGGTAAAAATATGTATTCCATGGGTGCAACTTGGCACTCATCATCCCCCCATACCTAAGGTTTGGCAGGTCCTCCTGCTTCTCACAATCTGGATTTATTTTGGTGAAGTAGCTTGTCAGTCAAGCTATAATCCTGTGCATAGGTGGTCCAAGTTGTGCGGTTGATATTACCATTGCCTCTGTATTCATCAACCTGCTTCAACCAATCCTGCAATTTCTTATCTTCTATCTACTCAACCTAGATAGGAAGTGGCTCAATTATTAGAGGGGGCCTGAACCGTCCACCTATCCATTCCTGCTTATGGTTATCCATCAGTTTGGATATCAACTTTGCTTTTCTCATAAATAATCTTAAGTTTGCAAGGGTGACTCCCTCTCTCATTTTCTGCTCCAGGGTCAAAATATTCCATCTTTTCTTTGCTATGGCAAGTACTAGGTTTGCTGAACTAATCATGAAAAGACCAAAATCGATGGAGCACTCTTGCAAACTTTTTAGGTATAATGACAAAATTTTGTTCTTATTCTTAGGATGATAGATAAGGGACCTGGATTGAATCTTAAAAGCATTAGGATTGGGACATTCCTTCCTGATGAAGAGATCTATTTTTAAATCTTTCTTGAGATGATCTTCCAACCTTTCATTCCAGATCTGATGATTCCTCATTAGGGACATAAATGCTTTAAGCTGGCATTCCCCCACAAAATGATTAAGAATGAAAGTTATATCATTAACACAGAACCCATGCAAGTATAATTCACATAGGAAATTCTTGTCTTCATCATTACTCCTTATATATGCTGTCATGAATCCTTCTGCTGTCTCTGTATCCTCAACTAGGTCAGACAAGACTAAAGAAAATTTCCTCTGGAGTACTCTTTCTTGTAAGAACATAGAATAGCTGGCACTTGGAGGCCTACATGATAGAATTTCTGAAGAAATGGAGGCCATTTCAATGATTTTTCCTTCTAGAGTTGCTATTCTTTTTGTTTTGGAAGTGACTACCTTTTATAATTGCAACATAGGCTTGGAAGCCTCATATTCTCTACACTTCTTCTCCCAATGGAATAGGGCTTTAGGAATGTCAATGGGTATTGGACCCACATATGCATCTGTTTGGATTTCCTGTTCATTGGTTGCCCTTGGGCCAGCCAATTCTTGAATATATTCCTCCTAGTCATCCAGTTTGTTGTTGGCCCAAGTTAACTGTCTATCTTGGCCATCTATTTTCTCAATCAATGCTACCATTATTGTGAGGCTATTGTCTCTAGCCATTGTGAGCTCAGAAACACTCTGTGCTGCTTCTCTCTTTTTCTTCCAACAGTTTGGCTGCCTCAATTTTTTGTGCCTCCAACTCTGCTTCTTTCTCAATTTTCTAAGCCTCTAATTCTACTTCTTTCTCCTGGATGGTCTTGTTTTTGCTTTGGAGTTCTATTTGTAGATTTTCAATGACTTATTTTTGCTCCATTTCTACCTCTATTCTGACCTTCTTAAGGTCAGTAATAATTAGATTCTTCCCCCAGAGTAGTCTCTTTAGGTTTTCAATTTCTTCTAACAATTGCTGTTCTTTTGAAATTTCAACATCCTCTTGATCAGAGGGATGAGAAAAGGTATCTGCTTCTTCCTCTTCTTCTGCTTCTACTGCTGCTTCTGCTTGTGTTTCTATTTGTTGATCATCAGGGTTTTCCATGGCCATCTGTCCTGTATTGCCAATTGTACCCATTTGCCCTGTTTCATCTTTTTTTGTAGATTGCCTGTCCTGAGGGTCCTCTTGGGGTTCTTCTGCTTCTACTGGCACCGATGAAGGCCCAACCTTATCCTCATATGTTCTAAAACCTAGGAGTACCTCAGCTAGGAGGGCAGTATCTTTCTCAACCTGTGAGAGTTATCTTCTTCTTTTGCTTCTCCGTAGCAGAGGTGGGGCAGGTGCCTCTAGAGCAGGTCTCTCATTCTCAGAATCTGAGGAAATAGTAAGAGTTTGTTTGTGTTCTGTCCCTGGAGCACATGATGGTTCTGAAATTGGGCTTGACCCCAGATGAACAGATGGTGCTGGGGAAACTTCTCTTTGTTTTCTCTTCCTAACCAGAGGGATCTCATCTGAATCATGAGATGGTTCCTCAGCCCAGAATCTCTCTACTCTCTGTCCTGGCCTCTCCTCTGTTAATTCTTTAGGGAAAGATTCCTCAATTAGAGTCATCTTTTTCCTAACTGATTGAGTCATATATAGGGTTTGTTTAGGAGCAGGCTCTGCAATTTCCTTGACTTTCTTCTTTTGATCAAGAAAAGGGGCTGCAGATGAAGTTGCCTCCTATGAGGACTTCTTTCCTCTTTGAACAACTATGGAGGAGGCTGAAGGCTCAGTTTCTTCTTCTTGGTGAGTAGGAGAACTCTCACCTCCTGGCTGTGCCATATCTAGTCCTCTATCTTGGGAATTCTATTCAAGAAAGTTTTGCCATAATTCCTCCCATTGGCCTGAGACATGAAGTGGTGTTTGACTACTAAAAAAATGAGGCCATGATGTTTCATGGGACCCTTATTCTACTGATATTTCTCTACAGTTGCCTTGATGGCAGAATACAGGAAATTGGAAATGTTTATGCTAAACTCAGGGTGTGCATTCCCATGTCTTAGAAAAATCAACATTTTCATGATTGGTCCTAAAACTAGAGAGAATTAACCATCACAAGTAAAATATTTCATCAGCCAGGTGACAACAGATTGCCAAGGGTTTGGGAGTGTGGACCTAAGAATTCCTTTTACTTCATTTTTATTTGAATGCAGTTGAATTATAGGTTCACCTTGAATAGATAAATTCTTAATTAAATCAGTGTATAAGGTTTTCAAGTGATAAAACCTCTCACCTTGTTTAGGAAGTCTAGAAATGTGGCTGATAGTGGCTGAGGAGAAATTGATTCAGACTCCTTTGAAAACTATCTGATTGCCCCTTAGATTCCTGAGGAATTCATCCACGACATCTTCCTGAAACCCTTCAAATTGCTCTAGAAAGTCTAGCCATCCTACAGCTCTTAGAATGTTTGCTGCAGCTTCATCTTGCAGAAGACCCGCAGTACTTTCTGGTTCAGACTTCTTCTTTACCCCCATTGCCAAATTAGTTCCACCTTCTATGCTTAATTCTTCACCCTCCTCAATCTGCAGTTTATCCTTTCCTCTTAACTCTGTAGGCTCCAGAAGACTATTCAATTTGCTTTGTTCTTCAGGGTACTTCAAAGGTTTGAATGAGGATTGTTATGTTTCTCAGCTTAGGCTTATGGAAGATTTGTAGATTAGTTAGAGTACCTAAGCAGTCATAAATACAACAGAATGACAGGACACTCTGGAGACAAGGTGGTAGTACAACACAGATGGTGGCATGCGTGAATTTAGAAAAGGAAATGATGGCTAGAGGACGTGTCATAGTGGCGGCACCCAAAAACAGAAAGGCAAGACTGTTACTATTAATGATTAATTAAAGAGAGAATTACCTAGATCATTTTTAATGATGAGGGCGATATACACGGTAGAGATGCTGTGTCATTTTATGAGATTGCACGCGTTGCGGCATATGAGCAGCTTTTGGTGGCTTGAGATGACGCCCACTACTCCACTGGCACACGACCTGCAATCATTGCCCTGAGTGGTTCGAGAATCCACATTCTTTGGGTGATGTCAGCGCCATCTTTGTGAATACCCCTGCATATGATATGCCTACTAATTTAATTTATTCTTGTGATAAAGTAGAGGATGAGTCATGATGACCTCATCATGTGATGTGTCCACTTACTGCTTGGAGAGGTGGGTCCCCTCCCTTTTTTATTGAATTTGACTTCTTTATTGACAGAGCACCGGAGGTGCTCCTAGTTTGGAAAGTGCCAGAGGTGCTCCTAGTTTGGAAAGCGCCAGAGGTATATTTAGTTTGGGAAGCACCAGAGGTACATTTGACTAACTGCCGACACCTGATCATCTCCATAGATCGATTGTTTCAACTGTCCTGAAGAAGGGAACTGCCATTTGCTGGTTTTCAACTCCCTTGGTCGAGAAAGACAGCCATTTACTAGTTTTCCATCTTTCTCTGTTTTATTTTTTTATTTTTTTAGAAGGCAGCCATTTGCTGGTTTTCAACCTTCCTTGTTTTTTTTTAGAAGGCAGCGATTTGCTGGTTTTCAAACTTCTTTTTTTTTTTTCTCTTTTCTTTTTAATCCAACACTGTGACAGAGGAGGTATCCCCTATATCAAAACACAAATCATTAAGAAAATCCTCTTTAGTAGATGGTCTTTTATAGAGTTTGATTCGGTGACCATTTACTAAGAATGTGTCTATGCTTCCATTAATAGGTTTCAATAATACAGTTCTATTTTTAAAAACTTCCTTGATTTGATAAGGACCCATCCAATGAGTTTGTAATTTTCCCTTTGAACTCTTTGAATTTAGAATCATAAAGAAGAACCCAATCACCTTGTTGAAATGTCCTCCTTTTGATGTGTTGGTCATGCCATTGCTTTCTCTGATATTGAACCAGTTTTGTTTGCTAAATGGCCGCTGTCCGAATTTCATCCAACTCATTAAGCTGAAGAATTCTATTCTGTTGAGCTATAGACAATGGTAGGCCAATATCCAATACAGTTTTAAGTGTCTGGAGTTCAAATTCTATAGAAAAAATAGGCTTTTTCCCATAAACCAATTCATATGGTGAGAACTTTGTTGTGGATTTCCAAGTGGTATTGTAAGCCCAAACTACTTCAGGTAATCTACTAGCCCAATCTTTTTTGTTCATTGCTACTATCCTTGTCAGAATATTTTCAAGTTCCCTATTAGTTACTTCTACCTGTCCATTCGCTTGAGGATGGTAAGGTGAAGATTTTCTGTGCTTGAATTGATATAAATCTGTGAATGCTTTGATTACTTGTGAAGTAAACTGAGGTCCTCTGTCTGAAACTATTGATCTTGGGGCTCCAAACCTTAAGAAAATCTTATTATAAAGGAAATCAACAACTTTTTCTTCTCTTGCAAATTGTAATGCTTGAACCTCAGCCCACTTAGTAACATAGTCTATGCATACTAGAATGTACTCCTTGCCTGATGATGGTGGAGAAACTGGTCCCATAAAGTCCAGACCCCACTGTTCAAATGGTTCCATCATGACTTGAGGATGCAGTAACATCTCCTGCGTAAAGGTTGGCTGTCACATACTTTGGCACTGGTCACAGTGCTGCACATACTTCTTTGTATCTTTATGAAGAGAGAGCCAATAGTAACCAGCTTCGAGGATCTTGTGGACTGTCCAGTGGAAAGAGTAATGGCCACCAGATGGTTCATCATGACATGCTCTCAACACATCAAAAATCTCATCAGCTTTTAGACACCTGCATAGAATGAAATTAGGACCACATTTAAATAGTAAACCATTCAACCATTTGTAAGATAAACTTTCATTAATGAAACATTTTCTTTTTTTTGAGGTAAAATGGGATGGATACAAGCCTGTAGCTAAAAGATTAGCTATGTCAACAAACCAAGGTGCAGTAGAGGAGATAGCAAAAAGATGTTCATTTGGGAACTTGTCCTCCACTGGTTGGTTTTCTCCTCCTGTATGCAATCTTGACAAAAAATCAGCAACCAAATTAAACTTTCCTGGATTATCAACTATGGCAATATCAAATTCCTGCAATAGCAATAACCACCTGATGATCCTTGTACCCACTACTGGTTTATTCATTAGGTACTTGATGGGTGCATGATCAGTGTGTACAAATATCTTATATCCAGTGATATAATGCCAGAATTTATTTATAGCATAGATGACTGCCAAGAATTATTTTTTAGTTGTGGTGTAATTTCTTTCTGCAGAGGTAAGGTTTTTGCCGATGTAATAAATGGCATGCATACTTTCCCCTTCCTCCTTTTGTCCTAAAACTGCCCCAATGGACTCATTTGAAGCATCAGTCTGTATGTGAAATGGTAAAGTCCAATTAGGTCCTCTCAAAATTGGTGTGACAGTAAGCTTTTCTTTCAAGGTTTCAAATGCTAATTGACATTCTTCTGTCCATAGAAATTCTGTGTCTTTGTTAAGCAGGGTAAACATGGGGGCAACTATTCTGCTGAAATTTTCTATGAATCTCCTATAGTAGCCTACATGACCCAGAAAACTTCTAACATCTGTTTGATTTTTAGGTGAAGGCAACTGTGTGATCACTTCTATCTTGTTTTGATCCACTTTGATCCCCTTTTCTAAAATGTGGTGTCCCAAAACAATTCCTTCTCCACCATCATGAAGCACTTTTCATGGCTAAGGGATAATTGATTTTTCTCACAGCATTTTAGTACTTTCTTAAGGTTTGTAAGAGCTTCTTCAAAATTATCCCCATACACAGTAAAGTCATCCATATAGACCTCCATGCATTCATTAGCTAGTTCAGCAAAAATAGCTAAAACAAGTCTCTGAAATGTAGCTGGGGCATTGCATAGTCCAAAGGGAAGAACTTTGTAAGAAAAAGTTTCCCAAGAGCATGTGAAGGTGGTTTTGTCATGGTCTTCAGGTGTTACTTGAATTTGATTATACCCACTGAATCCATCTAGAAAAGAAAAGTACTTTCTCCCAGCAAGGTTGTCCAATACTTGGTCAATGAATGGTAAGGGAAAGTAGTCCTTTTTTATGGCCTTGTTTAGGTCTCTATAATCAATACACACCCTCCATTTCCCATTCTTCTTAGGTACTATGACAAGGGGTGAGACCCATTGACTGTCTGAGATTGGATATATAAACCCCGCTTGAAGTAATTTTTCTATTTTAGTTTTGACAATGTCCTTTAAAGTAGGATTCAATCTTCTCTAGGGCTGTCTGACAGGTTTAATATCCTTAGTATATATATGATGGGTATAGATCTCAGGAGGTATGCCTTTCATATCTTGGTATTCCCAAGCAAAAGATGCTGAGTGAAATCAGAAGTTGGATAAGTTTTTCTTCCTGATTTGTTGTTAACTGAGTATTGATATTAAGTGTTTTCCCTGGTAAAATCATGACTTATTTTGTGATTTGATCCATAGATGTGGTTAATCCATACATTGGAGTCATGGCATTGAGAGGACAAGAATGTGGAAGCAACATATGGAAAGTGGCTAAGTCTCTGTAAAAGGTTTTCCCACAAGGAATGATGTTGGCGAGGGTACAATGAGAAGAAGTAAGTTCTCTCTTAGAGTCTTGGGTGAGTTCCATCACATCCTTATTGATTAGGATGTGAGTGATGTCTTCTATTGTATCATAGTATATTTCTTCTTCTAACTCTTCTAGATGTTCCTTGATGGTTACCATAGCTACTGAGGCACTGTTGTCATTGTTCTCTGGTTCATCCACTCATACTCTTCCTGTATAATGTATTGATGGTTTAGCTAGAGGATACAAAGATATTTTCTTCAAATCTATTCCATTAGAAATGACCATATCTCTAGTTCGACAATCAATAGATGCTGCTGCTGTAGCCAGCCATGGTCTTCCTAAAATCAGTGGATAAGCATTTCTCTGGTTTCTAGGTTCTAGTATCAGGAAGTCCACTGGAAATTCCCATGAATCTATCACAACTGGTACATCAGTGATTACTCCTTTTGGAACAGCTACTGACTGGTTAGCAAGTTGAAGAATTGTAGTTGTGGATTTGATACCTAATAGAGATAATTTGTTCATTGTGTGAACTGTCATCACATTAATTACTGGTCCAAGATCAACCAGAACATTTGAAACTTCTAACCCTGAGATGAAAATAGTTATGATAGGATTTCCAGGGTCTCCATATTTTGGGAGGAGAATTTCTCCCATCAATAGATCTACTACTTTTCCTTCCACCTGTATTGTGGAGGGAAAGTTTTTCTTCCTGCCTCGCGTTTTGATACAATACTGTTTAATGAACTGATTTAGTTCTGGTACATCTCTAATTGCCTGGAGGAAAGGAATTTCAATGTTTAGTTGCTTGATCTCTTGTAAAAGTTCTGATTCCAGGTTGGTTTGGATTTGTTTTTGTAAGATCTTTTTTCTGGGGAAGATATTGTTTAAGACGGTCTAGGTATGGTGCTAGTTTTTCCATCTCTGAAGTTCTTGTTAGAATTGTGTTTAGGAATGTTCTCCAGAGTCGGTCTTTTAGGAGCAACTCCGGAGTTGTCCAAGGATGATTCCCCTAGCACTTTTTCGTTAGTAATCTCCTCCTGGAGTTGAGTGGATGAATTTTCAGGTTCCTCATCATTGGTTACTTCAACTATAGTTGGAGGAGATGGTCTTGGGAATGCTTTCCCAGAACGCAGCTGGAGATTATTTGAATATATAGCATTAATTCCAACCATATTTTCTTGCTCTGTCATGTAAACAACTGCTCCCTATTTATTCCGTGGGTTTGGTATAGGCTGAGCTGGTAAAGGTGGTTGGCTAACTAGTTCATTTTGTGCTTAACCTTGTATGTTGGAGGGTCCAATTAGTAAAGCTTGTTGTTGAGGTTGGAAATGTCTAGGTTGTCCCTGGTATTGTTGATTATATCCTTGTTGAGAACCCCATTGAGGTTGCATGTTTTGTGATCCAAACTGTGGTGGCCACTGTTGATTTCCCCAAGGCTAAGTTTTGCCAATTTTGGTTTTGCCAATGTTGACTTGGCCAATCTTGCTGTCCCCAAGGAGGATTATTTTGAGGCCCATGCCAAGTTGGATTCCATTGATTATTTCCCCAATTAGAAGGACCCCTGTAAGAAGGCTGGTTTGGATACTGATTATAAGGGAAATTCCCAGTTTGTTTTTGTCCCACATTGTTCAATTCCTCCTCTATTACAACATTCTTCTTACTCAATCTTTTCAAGGCTGTAAGTTGACTACATTGACTAGTAGGATGTTCCCTATCACAGATCTAACAAATTTTTGATTTGTCCAAAGGGCATTCTCTCAACAGATGCTTGTTTCTACACCTAGGACAATAGATGGAGAGTGGTTCAGTTGCTCTGTTTTGATCAGTTGTTATGGTTTTTGCTTGAATCCCATCCAATGTGGTATTTAATTAGACCAAAATGCTTGTTTTTAGATTCGCAATCTCTTCCATTAACTGTCATATTTCATTTTTCCCTTTAAAAGTTTTGGATGACCTCACTCCATCTTGGGTTCTAGAATAGTTTCTGCAGAGTTCTTCTATAGCAGGTATATCCATTTTGTTGATATTCCCTTTTCCCATTAGATCCAGTGCCTATTTTGATTCTTTATCCAATCCTTTTACAAATAGGGTTCTAGCTAAAGAGTGATCTACTGGGTTGCCATATCTTCTCAAGGAAAAATTAAACCTATCCACATAGTCCTCTAAGGTCTCTTCCTCCTCCTGCCTAATTTTAAACAATTCTCCATTTTTATTACTGGATCTACAATAATCTTGATACTTTTCCAAAAACTTTGTTTCCATCTGATCCCAAGAATGGATAGAATTCTGGGGTAAACCCATGAACCATCTCATCGCAGAATCTTTCAGGGTTGAAGGGAACAGTTTGAGTTTTTGGTTATCTGATCCATAATCATAAGTTTGGTAGACTACTTTGAATTCAAACAAAAACTGATCTGGATCCTCAAAAGAAAGTCCTCTAAAATTTGGCAGGTGTGCTGGTGAGATATTTTTCATAGGAGCATTGTCTCTAGCAGCCAAAACAATAGGATATGAGAAGGTTCTTGGAGCCTAATTTCCCTCTTCCTCATGATTATCATTTTCCATGTTTAGTACTGGTTCTTCCCCCTGAGGTTCTAGGAAATTAGGTTCTAGTAAAGGATTTGCCTGAAACTTTTGTTGTAACTCCTAGATATAATCGGCAAGTGGAAGATTTGGATGATCTAAGGGATTATTGTTCTGAGGTGTAGTTTCCAAAGTAGGCTCTAGGTTTCTCTCTTCAACAAGATCTTGTGCCACCCCACTGCTTTCCCCTATGGGTTGTTGTTGGGGTGTCTGCTTTATATATCTTCCTTTCAAATCTCTAGCTCTAACCATACAGATCTATCCTAAAAACTATTTTAACTCAGTTTCCTTAATTAACACAAGATTTCCTCAGCAACGGTGCCAAAAATGACAAGATGTCATTGTACCTCATCATTTAATCTGTTTTCAAATGTCAAAATCCAGGGGCTGTGTCCTCGGTTGTCTGCAATTAGGGATTCTACAGTTACCAGTTTCCCTAGCTAATCCTAACAACTGCTATTAATTTGAAGAGATTAATCTGTCTACTTACTAAATAAATTTAAGGAATTCTAAAATAGAATTAAACAGGAAATTACTTAAAGCAATCTTAAAAACAGTAACATGCATCTATCTATCAAAATCAGTAAATACTTTTCATATCAAAAAGCTGAAGTAATAAAACAGTGGTACTAGCCTCCTGCCTTGGTGGTGAGAGTGGGCCCTTGCTCCACACCCTTGGGGCTAAAGGCTACAATAGGGAATCAACACAAAAGAAGATCACAACTAAATTCAATCCTATTCCATACGCTTTGCATTCATGAAAAATATTGATATCACATAACTGAGATTACTGAGAATCTAAATAAATCAATCATCGTATATTTCTTCTACTGTTTCTATATGTATATATGAAAATAAGTGATGACATATCACTTATCTTATCTACCAGTTCTTCTATGAGATGACATCCATCTCTTTATTACACTAGCTATCTAACTTATGGAAAATAATCATGCAATAAAAGTAGACTGAGTGGAATAGAAGTCAACTCAGAATTCTAAGTTTGAGTCTTAATACATTTGGGCAGCGAGGCCCTGAAAATATGGGTATTGAATCAGTTATATCCGTAACTTATGCAAAAACTTTATAAAGATAAAAACTCCAGCAATTTAACTAAAGATGACCCTTCACCACTCAGGTGATGATTTGAGTGAAATGAGGGGTATTGTGATCACTGCTGAGAGTGTCTGGTTGGCAACTTATGCTAGAAATATGCCCTGCTCTCAGGAGGTGCCAGAGATATCTGTCCCTGTCTGCAGCTCCAGAGATATGTTTGTAGCTCCGGAGATACCATTGTGGCCTTCTTTGTTCAACTCTGGAGAGGCTTTCTCTTTCCTTCAAAACTTCTAGTGTTGTGGTATTCTGGTATTGTCTCCAGAGATCATTGAAGACTATCTTCAGAGATGTACAAAATTGATGTTCCTGGCATCTACACCTGTCGATTCAAAAAGAGAGAAGTTTCTACATTTTTCCATCAATTCCATGCACATTAGTCACTCAATCAGAAATTATGATCTTAAGTAATCTATCTCAATTAATCATTAACTAGAACGATCTTGCTAGCTTATTTGGGTGCAGACATTAGGAAAGATGGAATCAGGAAGGAGAAAAAGAGGGGTAAAAAGATGTATTCCATGGGTACAACGTGACACTCATCAGTTGGTACTAGTAAAAATTGTTTATTTGTTCAAATTGATCAGAGTTGGTTGTGGCATAGGAGAATGTGTCATGTGAATTTTGATAATATCATCAAGATAAGCAACACTCAGGCTGTAAGAGATCTTCCAAGATTGGTGAAACCTACTAATAGTTTGTGCAAAGAATGTCAGTTGGGTAAGTAGATCAGAGTCTCATTCAAAAGTAAGGAACAGTCTTCTACCGGATTGTTGGACTTAGTACATACTGATCTATGTGATCTGACAAGAATTAGGAGCTTGCAAGGTGATAGATACTTCATGTTATTAATTGATGACCACTCCTGGATGATGTGGGTGACTTTTCTGAAAGAGAAATCTGAGGCTCTTGAGAAATTTAAAATCTTCAAGGCTATGGTAGAGAATGAAACTGGATTAAACATAAAATGTCTTAGGTCTGATAGAGGTGGAGAATTCACATCCAAAGATTTCATAGAATTCTATGAGAAACATGGGATAAAAAGACAGTTGTCTGCTCCAAGGACTCCACAGCAGAATGGAGTAGTTGAGAGAAAGAACCGGACCATCCAAGAAGCATCTAGAACCATGATGATGGAAGCAAATGTTCCTCAGATCTACTAGAGAGAAGCTGTAAGCATTGTTGTCTATACTCTTAATTGAGTACAAATCAGAAGCAATACTGGTAAGACCCCTTATGAACTCTGGTTTGGCATCACTCCCACTGTGAAGTATTTCAGAGTCTTTGGTAGAAAATGTTACATTAAAAGAGATGAAGATCTTAGAAAATTTGATGCTAGAAGTGATGAAGGAATATTCTTGGGTTATTCTACTCAAAGCAAAGCATACCGGTGTTATAACAAGAGATTGAGAAAGATTATAGAAAGTACAAATGTGAAGGTTGATGAAGGTATTGAAAAACCCTCAAAGTTTTATGAATATGATGAAGATGATCAGAATGATGTTTTGGTCCAAGAAGTCCAAGCCCCTTTTGAAATTCAGATCTAGACTGATCTGGTAAATCAGGAAGAAGAGATAAGTTTGAATGAACCTGTTCAAGAAATAGAAGTGCAAGAAATTCCCAAAATTCCCAGGTATGTAAGACTGAATCACTCTGAAGATCAGATCATAGGTGATAAAAGCAAAGGTGTTCAAACAAGAAGAAAGATTGCTCAAGACTCAGAAGAGTATTGTCCGATTTCAAAGATTGAACCAAAGACAGTGAACAAAGCATGCAAGAATGAAAGCTGGACTAAAGTAATGGAGGAAGAGCTGATGCAAATTGAGAAAAATCACACTTGGGATCTTGTTCCCAGACATAGAAAAAAGAATGTGATTGGAACCAAATGGGTCTTCTGGAATAAACTAAATGAAGATGGTGAAGTAGTCAGAAACAAAGCCAGATTGGTCTACAAAGGTTATTCCCAAGTAGAAGGAGTTGATTTTGAAGAAACTTTTGCTCCAATGGCAAGAATTGAAGCAGTCAAATTCTTTCTTGCCTTTGCTGCATTCATGGACTTCAAAGTATATCAGATGGATGTCAAGTCTGCCTTCTTGAATGGTGACTTGGAAGAAGAAGTATAGATTGAGCAACCGGATGGATTCCAATTGTCTGATCATGGTGATATGGTCTGTAAGTTGAAGAAAGCACTGTATGGACTCAAACAAGCCCCAAGAGCCTGGTATGAAAGATTAGATAAGCATCTTTCGAAGATTGGTTTCAAAAGGTACTGCTGATAGTAACTTGTACTTCAAAATTGATCATGAAAACATCTTAATTGTTGAAGTGTTTGTTGATGATATCATTTTTGGAGGAAGAGATAGTATGTGCAAAACTTTTGCAAATCAAATGAAAAGTGAATTTGAGATGTCCATGTTTGGGGAAATGAATTTCGTCTTGGGTCTACAAATCATTCAAACAAAGAAAGGAATCTTCATTTCACAGACCAAATATGTGAAAGAATTATTGAAGAAATTTGGGATGGAAGACTCAAAACCAATGAGTACTCCCATGGCAACCGGATGTAAATTGAGCAAAGATGATGACTCTCCTAAGGCTAATCAGAAAAGGTACAGGTCAATGATTGGAGGGACTACTGTGTCTTACTCAAACTAGACCTGGCATTATGAATGTTCTTGGTCTTGTTGCTAGATTCCAAACTGATCCTAGAGAATCTCATGTCATGGCAATCAAGAGGATTCTTAGATATCTAAAAGGGACAGTTGAGTATGGTTTATGGTATCCTAGAGATCTTGATTTCTCTCTTCATGCATATACAGATGAGGATTGGGCAGGAGATGTGGATGATTGGAAGAGTACCAGTGGTGGAGCATTCTTTTTGGGGAAAAGATTAGTTTCTTGGCTGAGCAAGAAACAAGAGGCAATATTTCTGTCCACTACAGAAGAAGAATACATTGCAGCAGCAGGTAGTTGCACTCAAGTATTGTGGATGAAGCAAATGCTAAAAGACATCAAAGTGGAGTATAAGGAACCTATCACAATCTTCTATGATAATTCAAGTGCAATAAATATATCAAAAAATCTGGTGTTGCATTCAAAGACAAAACATATATCCATCAAGTTTCACTTTTTGAGAGAGCAAGTGACGAAGAATGAAATCAGATTAGAGTTTGTGCCCTCCAAGGATTAGATTGCAGATATTTTTACTAAACCTCTACCTAAGGACTCTTTTGAGTATCTTAGGGAGAAGTTAGGGGTTATTACCCCTCTGGTTTTGAATTAAGGTGCACTGATGTGCATCAGTCTAGTGGATCTCACAGTCATATCTTGTGGTCTGGATTGATGATGGGAAGCTTCTACTCAGGGGGAGTAGTTGGTATGATTCTGAATGATGCAAGTATGTAGCCTTTGCCATTGATGTCAAAGGGGGAGAGAAGACATGTGAAAAACAAAAAGTGGTTGCTGATCAAAGGGGGAGCAGTAAAGGAAGAGAAGACATGTGAATGGTTGTTGTTGATAGGGGGAGTTATATCAGTCAGTGAGGAGAAGTTCTTGTCTTGATGGTTCAAACAATTTTTCACATCATATGTTGCCATCAATGACAAAGGGGGAGATTGTTGCAAGTATGGGCCTAACCGGTGTTGTCATTGATGTCAAGGATTGGATGAGTTGTATGTTGAGGATATTGAGAAAATTAGTCCTATCAAGAACAGAGAAGAACAGTGAAGACAGTGAGGTAAAGATCCCAGCTAAGATGAAAATTAGAGGATGCGCATTAAAGGGTTTGTAGATATGTGTCTTAAGATGATCCAGTAAATATTTGAGAGGTCGGCATAAATATTTGAAGAAGTTATGGACTCTTGAGTAAAACTGGTTCTGGCAGATGTTCAAAGGTGACAGAGTGTCACAGATAGGTCTGGTGAGATCCAAAAATAAAATATATTGTTCTAGGGATTTGGTGGAGTGTTTAGGAAGTCAATGTGAATTGACAACTCAATTGGTTTGTGGTCTGGAGGTCCACAAGCATCTATTCCAGTATGACAGTGATGACAAACTGTGTTCTTGAGGTTCTGGATGAAGGAGAGAAAGATTTCAGTAAGCAGAAGTAGTGTGGATGTTCTTGGTGATTTAGGCAAGCTTGTGGAGGTCTTTGGATTGTGTCCAGTTCATGTTGGTGGTCCACATTAAAGATTGAGCTCGTAATTGAAGAATTACTTCCGGATGATGATGTTCTTCCTAAGTTTGGATGAGTTACACATCCTGTGGATGATCTTGATGATGTTATGTGAAGAATGGCATGTTTCTAAAGGAAGATTGAAGTCTCAGATCTGTGTGGCTGACAGTGTATTGATCCGTGTGAAGTCTTTTTGTAATTAGTCATGTTGTATTTATGTATTTGCTCTATAATGTATGCCGACTTGGATGATTATCCCAAAGTCAAATGTCTTGTACAAATAAGAAGTTGTGAAGTCATTTCAAAGGTATCTTGGCAGAGATGAGTGTGTGGTAGAGAGAAGTAGAGCGAAAGGCAGAGCAGAAGTATTAGGCTTAAATGGAACTGACTCAAGCATGGTGAAGATGCTATTCTTCAGTTCAAGTATGTAATATTTATCATTCTGTAGACAGTGTGTCTCCTGTAGGCAGTGGGCCTCTTGTGAGTAGTGTGCTCAGACAGTGAGCCCTAATTGGCATGTACCATTTGTTCTTCTTATTCTTTTAATAGAGAATACAATCTTGGGTTAGTCACCCCATGGTTTTTCCCTTAACCAGGTTTTCCATGTTAAAATCTTGGTGTCATATGTGTTAATGTGTTTCTGCTCTTGAATTGTTGCATTATGTTTCCATGATTGATTTATTATTATGCTGCTGAATTACAAGAAGGATTTAAGTGATTAATTGGAAGAAAGTTTTGGACAACTGATTCACCCCCCCCCCCCCCCCCCCCCCCGCCTCTCAGTTGTTTGTCCTGAATCTAACACATCATTCATCCACCAATCTCATTTTCCAAGATTCAATCATAAGCCAAGGAACAAGGCAAGAATTGCAATAACCTTCAATTATCTAAATATAGTATTGAGTTTTGTGAAAAAAATATACTACTAAATTTCACATTATTTTTAGTTACAAAATTTTCTAAACATATAAACAAAAGTGCAATACATAATGATATCATAGGAATGTTGTAGTTATGAAATTATGATAAATGATATCTTCTACACTTTTCTTTTTACTCTCATTATTAACCAAGTGTGAGCATACAAAATAGTCAAAATTTAGGAAAAAGAGATCAAATCCTTAAAGACTTACTTTTGTAATAATATGTCTATGATACAATTATAGCTATTCTATATCAACCATTTACAACCATAATAATCAAATCTACCAAGAGATTATAATATTAACTTTGTAACTTTATTTGATGCAACACTACTTCAGAATGAGTAAATCTACATAATAGGGTATAATGACCTTGTAGAATCAATCGATATACTATAACTATATACTACCCATATACAATGATAGTTCATCACTCATAAATGCAACATCAATACAAACAAGTTAATTCATATTAACAATATAAATTTCAATGACTTGGTCATGTAGAGATCCCACACAAGTTGAGCAAGCATGAAGCTTGGCATGAGCCTTCAAATCTCAAGACATTGAAAGGGTGTAGGAAACATTTGAACTAACTATTAAACTGTATATTTCATATATGGATCAAGTAAAAGAAAATCGAGGTGGATCATAGTCAAATCCAACACAACAATTATATAAATTGAGGCAAAAAATAATAACACTAATGGGATAAAACTAAGGTGCTGCCATCTTTTACAATGGCAGGTCATTTACAAGCTAGGCATAATGCAAAAGAGAAGGGCATCACAATAGAGCACATCAATTAAAAATAATAGGACCTAAACTCAACAACTTTTGGGATTGAAAATATGATTAGAGGATATTCACAAAAGCATACAAATATAGATATTATGTGAAGACTATTATTACAACCACTCAAGCAAACTTCCATGAAAGGTGTTAATGGAAATGAATTGTTTGACAAAACACCTAATGAAATGTGTACCTATAATGGATGTGTGTAGTTTGTTTGACCCAATGTCTCAAAGAAATTTCAAGTGTAATGAGGCATATGAATTGCCGGATGAAACACCTTCAAGAATAGTAGTCATGTGGAATGCTATGAGGGTGAGATAAACATATAATGTATTTGTAGAAATGACTTAAGAAACATTTCAATAACTCAAACAAAATTAAACTTTCAAAATATTTCCAATGGTACAAACAAATTAGTCTCATCATGCAAAATGAGGTTGTGTTCACACAATTACAATCAGGAATAAAATTATCATAACTTGAACCAAATCTAACATTTTTCTAACTTTAAATATGGAAAAGAAAGAAAAATTACAGTATTACAAAACCTAGAAATTAGTTTACAAACTACAAAGGATTATGAATGGAACAATGTCTACAAGTCTGTATAAAAGTATAATACAAAACTGATATAAAACAATCCTCTACATTTATTCATATAAAATGATTGAAATATGATTGAGAGATAAAATTTAAAGGGTTTTTTTAATCCTTAGTTTGGAACAATATATCCAAAAATTATGTCAACCCAATTGACCAATTAAAAATTATGTTTAAAACATAGTTGTTCTCTATCTCAAACAATAACCTATTATAAAACAGTCCTATAGATTTAATTATAGAGAATGGTAGAAATAGAATTGAGAGATATAATTTATTTTTATTTTCAAATGTTAAGCTCAGAATATCATATTCAGAAATTAGCCCAACCCATTTGACCAATTAAAAATTATGGTCAAAACACTATTGTTTTATATCTCAAACAACAAAATGTTATAAAACAACCATATAGGTTTAGTCATAGAGAATGCTGTAGATAAAATTGAGAAATAAAAATTAAAGGGTTTTTCAAATACTAAGTTTAAAACAACATATCCAATAATTGGCTCAACCCAGGTGGATAATTAAAATTATGGGTAAAACGCTACCGTCCTCTATCTCAAATAGTAAACTGTTATAAATCAATCCTATAAATTTAATCATATAAAGTGCTAGACATACAATTGAGAAATAAAATTTAAAGAGTTTTTCAACTATTGAGTTTAGAACAACATATCCAAAAATTGACCCAACACAGTTGACCAATTAAAAGTTATGGTCAAAACATTGTTGTCCTCTATCACAATCATACAAATTTAGAAATGTTGAAAGAAGACATGCATTTTGATGGCATGTATCTGCAACAATTTCTCAACTTACAGAGATTTAAGTGATTTAGACTCAACCAAGATTCATCACCACACAATCCCACAATAATGATAGGAAGTTCAGATTACCAAAACATGGTTTCTCACATGCACTCCTAGATAGGGAACTACTAAATATTGGAAATGTTTCCTTATAAACCGATGACGAGAGTTAAGGATGTTTCCTTCATAGGATAAAAAATCAAATACACAAAAATGACAGGAAGTATTTATCTATAGATTCTTAATAACATTGAAATCATAAAGACAGAGTGAAACATGACTCCACACTGTTTTATTCCATTACCAAAACATTACAAAATTTATTTACTATTGGCCCTAACCATCGCCCTACCTATATGCAGAAAACAAATGATACTAACTCCTATCTTTTCTTCCTATTCTCTCATCCTCCTATCTCATCCCTCATTCGGTCTCCTCCTTCCTTTAACTCTCAGCTTTTCTGAGACCTATGGCCTCTTCTTTCTCCATTTGGCTTCTAACGCCTCCACCTGATTTACGGCCTCTCAGGTTTCTTATTCGCAGCCTCCTCCACTGCAATCATCGACCTTCTCTTTCATACACATCCTACCCCCAAACATTCTAGCAACCACCTTTTTGGCCTCCCCCTCTTTCGTTCAAAACTTCCTTTCTTCTCCTCTTCACAGTCGGCCTTTTTCTATTTGCCTCTCACTGACGTCTTCTCTAACCACCGATTCTACACTTCCTAAGCCTTATTCGAGCATCTATCGCTTTCTCTGTCGGCCTCTCTTAGCTAAATGCCATCATTCCTGCCACGTACCTCTTATTCCCTCTTCATTGCTAACTTCGTGCCATTCTGGCAGTTCCAAACTTCCCTACCTCTGCAACTGTTACTATTTCATTTTGCTGACTCTTTTCTAGAAGAATCTGCAACTGACTCTAGTAACGGTTAGTTTACCCAAGCTTGTCCAATTCCTACAACTATTACAACTTCCTTAGCCCATTCGGGTATCTTAAAAGCTAATAATTAACTATTAATGTTCATGCCACTTTGGCAACAGGAACTTCCTTCTACCTGCATCCTATCATTCGACCCAACACATCGAACCCAAAAATCAATTGCTAACACAAATTTTGAAAATTAAGAAGATGCCCCTTAATTAGACTCCCCAGGAGACAAAAATCATGTGCTCCACACATGGAGTCATCGATCAAACTTATTCCTCACTATACCTTTTCTTCCGCTTCTTCCAACATCTTCCTGGAATGACCTTCATAATTCTCCAGCATTGTTGTCCACTATTTTTTTTCACACTCTTGAATATACAATCTTCACTTACCATCCTTCTACAATGATTGCTTATCCCATCAACAAAACAAATGACTATCTATAAATTAAAATCTCCCATGTCTTCAATCTCTTCCACCCTTTCTACAACAGCAACAACACACATATCCTTATACAAATCTATTTTCTCATCATAACATTCCACATCAACTTTCTGCATTACTCCATAATCTTGCCCAAATTTCCCATCATACAATATAACAACGAAATTCAAAACAATTTCTTCATAGAATGTTAACAAATTTACCTTTTCCTAAATGGCTGTATCAACTGCTGAAAGTTTTACCGTAGGATCCCTTGTTGTCTCATCTATCTTCATTTCTTCATCCACAATCTTTTCCAACCATCCTTTTCCTGTTGTGAAATATGGATCACAATGATCTTCTCCACTATCATAATTTGTTGTACCATCTTCACATTTCATTTCTTCAATTTCTTCATCTGGTATTTCTTTGCCTTCCTCTCTCTTAGCTACTGCTGATCCAACATCTAACTCTTTCTTGTCTGTTGCACCTCCCTTATCGAAATCTTCTTTGTTGGGCTCCCCATCATATGTTATTGTTGTCTCCATTTCTTGTTCAACTCTTCTATTCAACTTCTCCTCTTTCGTGTCCCATTTACAATTATTCATCTTGGACTTTCCATGTTGTCTTTCATTTTTCTTCTGGTGTTTATTTCTTCTTATCTCCTTTTCATCCAACAGCCTCCACATGTTTTCCTCATTTTTATAAATTTCATTCAAAGCCTCATCAACTTCATCATCAAAATCATATTGCACAGGTTTTTCCTTGCATACATCGAGCTTCTCCTGCTGCACTTTCACCATATGCTCATGCCTATTATCTTCCTTGCTACCTTCTATCATTCCAACTTGTTCAGTGGGCTTGGTCATTTCCTCACACCTCATACTTTTGAACCTTCTCTTCTCATCAACATCTCCTACAACAAAACTTCCCCTTGCTGCTGTCCTATTCCTAATCACCCACATTTTATTTTCGATAGCCTTAGGATGATCTCTCTTTATCACTGCACTTGGTTTTCTAAGTTCATATTCTGTCCTTTGCCTTGAAATGTCTTCTTTGAGCTTCCTTGCTTGCCAACTCACCCTCCAATCTGGGTTTCACTTGTCCTTCAACACGTTCCTTTCTCTTTGCACTTGCTTATTAGAACAAACATGACCAAAAGCATCTATCTCCTTATGCTTTAACTACTGCCCCTCACCACTCTTTTTCTTGTTCCAACATGGGACTATGTACCCATGATCAATCACTTCCTCTTTCTTTCTATTAACTTGCTCATTCACATTCTTTCTTCCATCAACATGATCTAAATCAACATTTTCCCTTCCATCTTCATAACTAAATACAACATTATGAATTTCTTTTACCGGCTATCCCACATTGTATCCACCTTTGGCTTCTTGGCTTTTCAACTTTTCTTCTTCATAAGCATCTTGTGTTGCTACTGCAACGTCTTCTAAAGCATCTTGAAATTCAAAAACATCTTCAACATCTACATTATCATTTGAAATCAATATCATACTACTCTCTTCTGCATATTTAAGTTATTTGTATTTTACCTCCTCCTACTGTCCTGCTGCAAATTGTTCATGCATACTAGCTGCTGCAATTTGGTCTTCTCTTCTCTCATCTTTGTCTTCTTCTAAGGTTGCTTTGCTCGACCCTTCTCTTGCACATTCCAAGGTCTCCTTCCTGACCTTCCTTGTGAAGCTCTTCATTCCTACAAACACATACTTAAAGACAATATTAGACAATAAAACAAGAGACCACAATGTCTCCATAAGTGCCTCCTTTATGGACACTCTCATCTCTTCATTCCTCTCTTTCACAAGTGTTGCTTGAGGCACTTCTTCCTCTTCCTCTCTTCTTTCCTCTTATTCTCTCAGGTTCTCTTCACTGAGAACTTCCTTCATCACTTCCGAGGTACATTGCTCATTCGGAAACCTCTTGTTGTCCCAACCTCTGTGGGTACTCAAGGCATTCATCTTCTACCTTTTTCTCCTCTTCATAATCATTTTCACAGGCCACTTTACTTTCTTTTCCATTGGCCATACCCAAAAATACTCCTGGCTTTCTTCTTCAAGCCATAGCTGCCTTGCAATCATGTACTGTTTTAAATCTCTTCTCAACTCTACCAGCTCTCTTTCAAAATATGCATTTTGCTTCTTCATGTTTTCTTTCTTCTTGTCTCACTTTGTGAGACTCTCTTTCCCAGTATGCTTCTGCACTCTAACTTCAATAGCCCTTCAATCTCTTCTCCTTCCTCTGCTATCCACAGGTCTTGGCTAAGTTGCCTCACTTCGGTGATCTACTCAATGCTCAGAACCTTCTGCACTCTGATACCAAATGATGGCACGTATCTACAACAATTTCTCAACTTACAGAGATTCAAGAGATTTAGACTCAATCGAGATTCATCACCACACAATCCCATAATAATGATAGGAAGTTCAGATTATCAAACATGGATTCTCACATGCACTCCTAGACAGGGAACTACTAAATACTAGAAATCTTTCCTTATAAACCGATGACAAGAGTTAAGGATGTTTCCTTCACAGACTTAACAATCAAATACACAAAAATGACAGGAAGTATTTATTTGTAGATTCTTAATAACATTGAAATCATAAAGACAGTGAAACATGACTCCACACTATTTTATTCCATTACCAAAACATTACAGAATTTATTTACTATCGACCCTAACCATCGACCTACCTATATGCAGAAAACAAACGATACTAACTCCTATCTTTTCTTACTGTTCTCTCATCCTCCTATCTCATCCCTCATTTAGTCTCCTCCTTCCTTTAACTCTTGACTTTTTTGAGGCCTGCGACCTCTTCTTTCTCCATTTGGATTTTAACGCCTCCTCCTGATTTACAGCCTCTTAGGTTTCTTATTCACGGCCTCCTCCTCTGTAATCATTGGCCTTCTCTTTCATACACATCCTGCCTCCAAATATTATAGCAAACACCTTATTGGCCTCCCCCTCTTTCGTTCAAAATTTCCTTTCTTCTCCTCCTCACAGTCGACCTTTTTCTATTGGCCTCCCACTGACATCTTCTCTAACCGTTGATTTTGCTCTTCCTTAGCCTGATTCAAACATCTGTTGCTTTCTCTGTCAGCCTCTCTCAGCTAACTGCCATCATTCCTGCCACATACCTCTTATTCCCTCTTCATTGCTAACTTCCTGTCGTTTTGGCAATTCCAAACTTCCCTACCTCTCCAACTATTACCATTTCATTTTGCTAACCGTTTTCCAGAAGAATATGCAACTGACTCTAGTAACGGTTCGTTTACCCAAGCTTGTCTAATTCCTGCAACTGTTACAACTTCCTCAGCCCATTCGGGTCTCTTAAAAGCTAATAATTAACTGTTAATGTTCCTGTTGCTTTAGCGACAAGAACTTCCTTCTACCTGCATCCTGTCATCTGACCCAACACATCGAACCCAAAAATCAACTGCTAACACAAATTTTGAAAATTAAGAAGATGCCCCTGCATCACATTTCAAATCTTTTCAAAGAGGTTCCCATCAATAAAATAGTTAAAAAAATACAACACAAATATCCACAAAGCCTCTCATGACCAAGGCTAGCTCACCTCCCAACCTTAAGACTTTCAAGAAAGTCCACCCCCAAGCTAGGAGGCTCCCAAGAAACTGGTTTTACAACACAAGTACACACAAATATACACAAATCTGAAAACTACCTAATGACTTACACACACAAATGAATCTTCTCAAGATCCCTTAATAAAGGGGACTCAAGGGGACTCACTAACCTCTTGGGGAAGAATCAAAGTATAACAACAATCTGCATATCCTCATAAATCAAAGATTCCCACAACTTTTCAATTCATCACAATACTACATCATTCAAATCACATACCCATCACAACACATTTAACCCACAAAGGTGCTCAAATCTTCTCCACAACCCAATCACCATATATAAAGGCACTCATGTCAAAACACATATCCACCACAATACAAATAACCCACAAAAATATTCAACTCCTCTCCACAACCCAATCACCATACACAAAGGCACTCATGCTAAAATACCATACAATAGAATATTTCCCCTAGAGAGGGTCCACACCTCTCTCAACCCCAATACATGGGTGGATCTTAGCCCAAGTAGGAAGATCAACATCCAACACAACCCCAAATCCAAAATAATCAATACACAAAGTAAAAATGCACAAAAGGGTTTTCAACATATAAAAGTAAGAGGATCCATAGAAAAATCAACAACCATACTTATTTCATAATATTCTCAAAGAACACTACCATGATATAGAAAATGGCTTAAAAGTATACCCCAATGCTTCAACCAAGTTAGGTGAAGCCTTGATCTAATTTCTTCATCTTCTCCAAGCTCCCAAGATTTTTCTCTCATCTTTATTTTTCCAAAACCCTTGCTCTTCAAAATAGGAAATTTTTCAATGCTTCAACCAAGTGGGTAAAGCCTTGATCCACAATCCTCATCCTCTCCAAGCTTTCAAGCTTTTCTTCTCATCTCCCCTCTTCCAAAACCCTTATTCTTCCAAATAAAATAAAAAAATTCTACAATAGAAAGGCCAACCCCAAAACAAGCTTCAAGAATGGATTAAATAAAAATAAATAAATGTCTAGATACAATGAACCTAAGATTGAGTTTGACATTGTAATCCAAATCAGATTTTGCCTCCAACAACTCGTCACTTACCTTCCAAGGCACTTTTCTAGGCTCTATAAACTTCCAAAACATTTTTTAAATATTTAAATATGGGCCACACTCATAGGTTATCATTACAAGGGTTTAATTTTACTTAAATAATAAATAAAATAATATTTTAGAACCCCAAAATCTCTCAATTAAGTTTAAGTATGAAATTTGATACTCAAAGGAATTCAACCACATCCCACATTAGATAATAAAATAAAATAAGAAAATTTACTAACACAATCACACTCACAACACCTTTATACAAAAAGACCTTAATCCTCTCTTAGGATAAGGTCTAGGTACATGGGGGAAACACAATTTTTCTTGGGGAACCTCCACAATTTTTCCATTGGTCATAGAATTTAACTTGCGTACTTGCACACAAATATTAATATATCTGAGATAATAGTCAAAGAAACATTCATAATTAACCTTATCAGCCCCTCTATAGGGGCTTTGGGAGGCCTAGTCGCTATGTGGAATAAGCACATCATCTCTGGTTACTACTACTCTCATAGTAAAAACAGTCTGGAAGTGAAACTCACTATCAATAAGAAATCTTGGAAAATTATAAATATATATGCCCCCAATACTAGGAGTTCTAGAAAGGAACTCTGTGAAACCTTTGTTCCTAGACTGAATGATGAGAAAAGGACTAATTGGATGCTGGCTGGAGATTTTAATACCCCATTGTTCCCTTTTGATGCAGGAGCATCCCTAGTTCAAGAGCAATCTTGCATCAACCAAAAACATTTGCATTTCAGTTTGCTTCTTTTCATTTTGTAGTTCATTTCAAGCAGTTCAGTCAGTAGCAGTTTTTGTATTTCGGTCCACATTCTACCACAATTGTATTTTAGAGCTTATGAAGTTGGACTTAGTATCTAGAGACATTCATGCACAACATATCCAAAATTCAGAAAATTTGGATCAAGCACCGGAAAGTTATTGCTATCAGAAGATCGTCTGTTTTCTCATAACAGAGCATCCTGACACTCTCAGACAATCAGCTAAGGGAGAAGACTTGCAGAGCATCTCCCAACTTGTGAAGCCTAATGACACATCATTCACTAATCTTTGGTTCATGGATGACCTTCCCTGAGATCTACTCATCATTCCATTCATTTGCGGAGGAGTTCTACTCATTTAGGGCTACCTATCCGTGTACACACGTTACAGTTCTTCATTAGAGTTTGTGATCTTCCTTGGCCGACGTGGAGGAATATTTTGTACTAGATATGATATATAATGATGTAATAGATGCCTAGGAAAGTAGTGATACACATAGTGATAGTTGATGATTTGGATTCATTGCGAAGGAGCTTCAAAGCTATATCTTGTGCATATTCTGATATTTTGTAATCATGAGGCCTATGAGCCCTAATTGTAAGCTCGCATGTTTCTGACCAATTTGTATTTGAATCCTATGATATACTGAATGACTGAATCTACATTTGTTTCATATCTTTGAGTTGTTTTTGTTGTGTTTACTCTTGTTGCACGATCTGGATAGTTCACTCTATGAACCCTCCTACCGTGACTGCACCACCTTTGGAAAAGTCTGGGGGTATCACTGACTACTCAGACAGCATGGTGGATCTAACTGACTTTATTGGCCAGAAAGGGTTGATGGATATTGAGGTCAACAACCAACTCTTCTCTTGGACCAACAAAAGAAGGGGAGACCAACTGATTCAGGTTAAACTAGACATGCTCTTGGTTTTGTCCAATTGGGACATAGTGCAACATTCTACTCTGATAGCCCTGCCTTGCACCATCTCTAACCACAATGCACTCCTATTCTCCTTGAGAGAAGGAGTCCCAAAGGTCCTTTCTCGTTTAGATTTGAAATCATGTGGGCCTCCCACCCAAATTTAAGAGATTGCATTGCTAACTGGTGGAGTATATCAGTTCATGGATCCTCGATGTTTAGACTTACCCAAAAACTTATTCATGTTAAGCAGAAAGTCAAAGGATGGAACATGTTTTGTTTTAGTAATATCATGAACCAAAAGAAACACATCTTTGACAGTCTCTCAGAAATTCAAGAAAATATGTCCAAGGGAGACAAAAGTGAGGCTAACTTCAATGAGGAAGAGGCCCTACTTAAGGAGCTAAGGGAAATAATGAAAAAACAAGAGATCTTCTGGAAACAAAAGTCTAGAGTCCAATGGCTGACTGAAGGAGATAGAAACACTACTTTCTTCCACCAGTCATCCATGAAGCACAAGAAAAGGAACATAATCTCCAAGCTTCTCAATGAAAACAACAGGGAAGTCAGCTCTGAGGTTGAACTAGGGCATCTGGCCGCCAACTATTTCAAGAACTTCCTATCAGAGCACAGGAGCACCATGAACCATGTCATTGTGGAAGAGTTGTTGGACAAAATCTCCTCTATCCTCTTGGCTGAAGACAACTATGGGCTGCTGAATCCCATTACCATGGAGGAAGTTAGGGCGGTTGTTTTTTCTATGGGGGCTTTTAAAGCCCCAGGCTTGGATGGGTTCCCTCCGGCCTTCTTCCAGGACTTCTCAGACATAGTTGGTTTTGATGTCACTGCTGTTGTCAGAGGCTTCTTCAGGACAACTAAGATTCTCAAGAAGATGAACTCCACTTTCATAGCTCTTATCCCCAAGAAGATCATCTCTAAGAATATGGCTGATTTCCATCCTATCAGCCTTTGCAACACTATATATAAGATTTTCACGAAGACACTGGTCCTCAAACTCCAACCCTTGTTGGACAACCTTATTTCATATTGCCAGAAAGGTTTTGTTCCTAGCAAGTAGATTGTGGATGCGGCCATCTCCACGCACGAGATTATCCACTGGATGGATAGAATTAACATCCCCAGCATGGCTCTTAAAATGGACATTTATAAGGCCTACGACATAATTTCTTGGGACTTCCTCTTTAAGGTTCTTAAGAAATTCAGAATTTAGGATAAAATGATAACCTTGATACGTGAATGTGTCACTACTTTTAAGTATTCGGTGTTGGTCAATGGTTCTCCCTGGGGATTCTTTAGTGTGAGTAGAGGTATTAGGTAGGGGGATCCCCTTTCACCCTATTTATTCATCATTATGGCTGAGGTCCTGGGCAAGAACATTCTTTCCCGCCTGGATAGATAGGACTTGAAGGGGATCAGAGCTGTGTCTACTGTGGGGCCCTCAACTGTCCAACAGTTTGTTGATGACACTATATTGTTTGGTGTGGCCTCGGTGGTGGAAGGTAGAAGATGGAAAGACCTAATGAACTCCTATGCTAATGCCTTAGGATAGTACATAAATTATGAAAAGAGCAATGTGTTCTTCTTCAATGCCGATTTGGAACTCCAGGAGAAGGTAAAAAATATTCTGAATTATAATAAGGCCAACCTCCTGCCTACTTACCTTGGTCTTCCCCTCACTGTCAAGGAAGTGACCCTTGCTTTCTAGAACTCTGTCCTGGAGATAATACAAAAAAAGATGGAAGGCTGGAAAGGTAAGCTCCTAAGCCAAGCTGGTAAGCATCAACTCTCGAAGGCTTCCCTACAAGGTATCCCCACCTACTTTCTTACTTTTTTTAAAATGCCTAGATACATTGCGGACAAGTTTGAAAAGATTCATGGACGGGGTGTTGAGGAAAAGAAGAGGATATCTCTCATTGGATGGGACAAAATTTGTCTTCCCAAGTCCCAAGGGGGATTAGGTATCAGAAAGACCCAGATGATGGAGAAAGCTTTACTGGCTAAGGTTGGATGGAATTTCCTTAAGGATTAAAAGGACTAGGTGCAAATAATGAGAGCCAAGTACCTCCACAATGGAGAGAAGATTGGGATAATTGAGAAGGAGAGCCTTCCTAAAGGCTTTGTTATTTGGAACAAAATGATCAAAACTAGAAGAACTCTTACTCAAGGCATTAAGTGGAAGCTGGGAAAGGGAGACAAAATCAAGTTCTGTGAAGACAATTGGCTGCATGGGGTCCCTCTATCCAACCAAGATAATATCAACACTAAAGCTAGAGTTGTCACTCATTTTGGGAGGTTTGTTAGCAATTACATCATGGTTCAAACCCAAGGCCAAAGATAGTGGAAGAACATAACCGATTGCTGGAATGATAGCCAGCCTAGAGATCAAGGGTACTTGTCTCTACAGTTGGAATTGAGTAAATGCAGAATTCCCTCATTCCCTAGGGAGGATGAGATGCTCTGGGCCCAGGATAAGAAGGGGGCCTTCTCGGTTAAATCAGCTTACAATATGTTGACCAACAATGGTTAGGACAATAGTTTATGGAAGAAAGTCTAGAACAAAAACCTGACTCCTAAGATTAACTTTTTTAGGTGGTTTGCCACCCACCACAAAATCCTTACTACTGATAATCTCAACAAGAGAGGTTTCCAACTGGCTAATAGATGTGTTTTATGCCAGAAATAGGAAGAGTCTATACAACACATTCTTTTTCCTTGTGATTTCACCAAAGAGGTCTAGGGAAGGACCTTGGATAAACTCAGCATAGTCTGGGTTCTCAATGAAAACCTTAAGGATTTCATTCAAGGTTGGTTCTCTCCCTTTACACACCTGAGGATCAGAGAGCTATGGAGGCAAATTCCCTCACATCTAGGGTGGAGTGTTTCAAAAGAAAGGAATAACAATTTTTTTTAGGGAAACGACTAAGAGTGCCAATGGTGTCTTCTTCTCCTTTAGCAGGATGGCCTCAGAAAATATGTCCATCAGCACTCTGAAATTTGCTAAGGAATCCCCCACTTAGCTTGAAATTTAGATCACCAAAAATTGGGGTTTGACAACTGATATGTCCACCTTTGACAATTCTAAACAGCTTTCTAGGTAAAGTACCATCTGGAGACCTCCCTCCAAGGACTAGGTCAAACTCAATTTTGACGGGGCAGAGAAAAAGACCACTGGCCTGGCCAGTGGAGGTGATGTCATTAGGAGTGGACAAGGGAAACTTATTGCTACTTATGCTGGGGGCATTGGTACCCAGTCCAATAATGTGGCTGAGGGGCTGGCCTTATTATGGGGGCTCAAATTTTCCCTCTCGTTAGGACTGGATAAAATACAAATCGAGGGAGACACAAAAATTATTGTTGAAGTTGCTCTTGGTAGGATTGACAATGGATGGAAACTTAAGGACATCACTGAGGATATTAAAATCTTACTAACTGGGTTCATAGAGAAGGAGATAGTACATACCTATCGGGAAGGTATTAAATTGGCTGATGGCATGGCTAACTTGGGTCAGAACTTGAGAAATTGGAGATGCTGGAAAAAGATGGAAAACCTCCCTACACAGATCCAAAACCTCCTCTGTAAGGAGCAGAATTCAATAACAAGTTCACCATGAGTTTAAAAATAGGTCAGTTGGGATACCCTGCCTAAGGTGTGCCTTAGGCGCAGAATGGGGTTTACTCGTAGTAATATTGATTGTAATATTATTAAAGGGTCCAGAAGATTGAGTGGCGGGATGACTTATCGCCAGATTAGCTTGAAGAGAATTATAAACTACCACCGTATGACGTGTAACTAAAGTACCATGATGACTTGGATGCTTCGAGGGGTTAATCACATGGCCACTCACATGACCTATTGTTGGGTTAACACTTCTAGTCTCCATAGAGCCCATATTCATGATTTTCTCAAGGTTCGTAATCATAATATGGGTTGGCACTCTAATTCGCATAAGGTGAATTTAAGGAATTATGTCATTTTGAACTGGTGAGGTGACAAGTTGCTCATTAATTTTTGTGCTTCGTGTTTCTCACCAATTCATATTTGCAGTGATAAAGATCACCGGCTGCAAAGAGATTTCTTATTGTCTAAAACTTCTGCAAAGTATTGTTGCTTACTGAAAATGGGGGGGATAGGACCCATACTGAGCCAGAGTCTTGCAAGGAATTTAGAAGGAATGAAACCTTCTGGCATATCTGCCACGAGGGTGGGGTGGCGTCATATTTGGAATGCCTTTAGGGGCATGATGAGAATTTATCCTTGCAATTTGCACAGTCTTGGGTGGATAGACATGTTCGTGTTGGCGGAGTGGGATTTGAAGTGTTTGAAGAAGTCATAGGGCTATAAATGGGTATGCCCACTGACATTGTGAAGCATAAGAAGATTAGTAAAGTCTTAGACCCAGAGGGAATGGCCCTGTTCTTGAAAAAAGGTGAAGTTTTGCATAGCCTGCAAGGTGGGTTCGATAGAGAACAACTTCCTAAACCTTGGGATGATGTCTACCATATGATCATCAAGTACTTTACTCTTGAAGGTAGGTTTCACCAGTTCTTCCATTACCATTTTGTTTTGCTGAATCATTTTAGATGTAGCAAATTCATAAGCTTTATGTTTTACCTGCTTTCTTCCCTGGAAGCCTCTATGGAGGCGGCCATTGATCAACACAAACTCTTCCCTGAGAATCCCCCATTCTGCTCCACCAGGGGCTTATTTATAGACTATACAAGTTTCATTTAGTCCTTTGTCCCCCCAAGGCTATCACCGCAACCCGCGTTGACAATTCCTCTATGACGCCTATGCCTAAGCTGAAACCTACCCAGAGCAACCCTGTGATTATCACAGAAGTTACCCCTAAAAAACACACCCACTCCCACAAAACTGCTAAGGCCTCTTCTTCTATAAAGAAACCGTCTGTGCTGAATAGCCCCGAGACTCAAAATGTTGACCAGATTAACCCTAAGGTGGCCAACCCTAAACTCACCAAAAGAAAGCTTGTTGTGGGTAATTCTAAGGGTGACACTCCCCAAAAAGAAGTTTAAGGAGGGGAAGGATGGGGGTAGCCTCTCTGTGAATTCTGAGGATAAGCCCAATATGGAAGTGCATAACTTGGAGATTGAGGCTGAGGGTTCTATGGAAGGTGGGGATGGTAGTAAAGAAAATAAAGATGAGGAGTATGTCATACCTTAGAGTAAGTCTAGGGTTCCATCGACTAGAAGGTTGATCAGACTGGCTGCAAAACCTACCCCTGTGCGTAAGGAGCAAGTGAATTCTATAGCTCGTCAGAAGGCTATGAGGAGAACTTGGATGGTGAGGTCAAGACTAATAACTGTGAGGACACTGTGGTCCTAGAGACTGTGGATGAAGGCCTAAGTAATTTCCCTGAATTGAACGTCCAGGGGTCGGAGATGGATAGCTCTGAGAAAATGAAATAGGACATTGGTAAGAGTAACAAGGGTAAGAAGAATACCATAAAAGGTAAAGAGACCAAGGATATCAAAAGCAGAATGATGAAGCTAGAGAAGAAATTCATGATCCTGGCTAGGTTCACCTCCAAAGTGATGCACAGGTCTGCAATGACACTGGTTGTCCTACAAGACATTGAGCTCACCAGACATGGCATGAAGGATAAGGAACTGAAGGAGTATGAGGATATGTACCAGTTTCTTACTGAGGATTGGGAACAACTCTTCAATTAGCCTGGGGGCTTTTCTATGTTTTTATGTTTTATGTTTAGTTTACTGTCTATCTGCTGGTGAACTGTTGTTTCTATGTTTTTTGTTGCTGGTGGTTCTTTTTATTGTGATGGTCTCTTTTTGTTGACTCTTTAGCGTACCCTTGGGGCTACTTTGTAATGGGCTCGACACCCTTGTTTTTTCGCTTATATTGTCAAAAACATTCATAATTAAATAAATATATGCATCATAAATATTTCACAATTAAAACAATATTATCATAATTAAATGAAAATCAAATAACAAATTTAATTCATCATATTAATACAAAATTGCATAAATAAATAATATTTAATCAAATATAATTTAGATTTATCAATCATAATTATGTTCATTCTGAAACCAATCCAAAGAGACACCTAATTATAATTTGTAACTCTAATCTAACAAATATAATTAAGTCCATAATTAATTAACCAATTCATGTTTGCAACTAGTAATCAACTACTATTCTAAATATAATATCAGTGTCTAAACTATCTATAATCAAAATAAGGTAAAATTGTACATACACAAGTGTTTTATAAAAACAAGTCCATTAAAATAAGATGAGAACAAGAGATAAATGGTGGGCATCACACTCTCCCCCTAAGATTAGGCTTCCTCCTGGAAGCCCTCAAATATTAGGTAGAGTAACCCACCATTTGGTCAAGGTAATAGGCTCCTAATTCGACAATAAGAAACTATATAATTCTAAGGTCATCATTGAATAATCAATACCATGGTAATTCCTTTCCTACATAATGCAACATACATCAATATAAGAAAAGGAAATAAAACATCACTACATACATTACATCCATAAGACAAGAGTGCCATAATCTTACATAGTTCATATATTGACACACATATAGTAAAGGCATACCAATACATACTAAAACCAAAAAAAATATTATGTTATTACTTATCATTTGATTAGTTATTTATCCTTCTCTAGATCTCAAATTGAAAATACTCATGAATTGAAATTCATAATTTAGTGATTTCTCAAATGTCAATACAAAATAAAAGTTATAATCAATATTCATTGATAAATAATCATCATATGGCTCTTCATCAAGAGCATCATAGTCAACATTTGGTTCAACTTCATTTGAACCACAATCAGCTAGAACATCACTCCCACTAGTACCATAGTTCTTTTGATGTATTTTGTCAAATAGTTCACTTGCCTTATGTATGCTTCCATATTTTGCATACATGTGTACCAAGGCATTTGCAACTAATATGTCAGACAACAATCCTCTTTCTATTTTGATTTGATAAATTTCCACATCCTATTCTAAAGCTCCCATTTTTGCACAAGCTTGGAGGATGCTAGAAAATGTAATAGAGATTAGATTTATACCTCCCAATTGCTTTATTAAACTATAAGCACAAGATTATCCAAAAAAATAGATGATGTCTCTTTTAGATTCCAACTTCATGCTTCTTATCAAAAAAAAAAAAATTTCATTATTTTGGAATGCCAAAGCATTAAAATGTTAATTTAAAAACTTTATTTCACTTTTAATCATACTTGGATAAATTTCACTTTTAGGGTGAAACTGAATCATTTAGGTTTTTTTAAGTTAAAAAAGGTTAAAAAATGTTTTAAAAAGTTGATTTTGACACCATTTTGGGCATCCCTCGCATGGGTTCAACTCAGGTTTGCCTAGGGTTCTTCTTGGGCACCTCGGGTTCTTTGTGGGTACTTCGGGTGCCTGAACAGAACCTTGGGTAAACCCCAGCGTTTTGTACCTGTACCAAAACCTAAACCAACCCATACGGGAATGTTGGGCATCTAAGAAGAACTCGGTAACTTAGGTTAAAACTATATGGTTGCTATACCCGCAAGCAAGAACTAATAACTTCCCTACACATTTGAATAAAGTGTATGTTCTATTATTGAAAAGTACAACTAAATGAAACATGTTTATGAGAAGAAACATGTATCTATCATTCAAAATTACAACTAGATTAAATATTGTTGCGAGAAGAGAGGATAACACACCTATTATTCAAAAATAAAATGGCGTGAAAGATATGTTGTTATATGCTATTGTGGAAAGAGGAAAACTTGTCTATTACTCACAAGTATAACTAAATGAAAGATTGTCCCGAGAAGTTATAGTGGGAAAGAGGGTGAAGGCTTTCACAACCATTTTTAATAAGATTTTTAAATTTTGTGGGATTTGACCCATTTTATGTTAGTTTGGGGAAGGAAATGCAATCATTGCTTTGGGAATTTCACTCTCTTGCCTCCTAAGTAGATGAGAGTTAATTAGAGTGCAATGCAAACCTCTAAAAACATTGCATGCACCATGATAGTTTACAATTTTTTTATTTTTTCTATGACACTTGTGCCCAACACACAACTTTTGGTGTCATTGTGCACTTCCACATGACACTATGCATTTCTCATAGTATGTTTCCACGCATGGCTATGCATAATTTTATGCAAGACATGTGGAGAATTCAATAAATCTACACATGGACAACCTTGGCCATGTAATGGAACACCAACTATCAAGGAGCACAACTGATTGGCTAGTTGGAAGGTTGATGGTTCAATTGGGTCATTATAACTTCTCTCTTGTTTGTAATTGTAATTCCTTATATTTGTGCACTCTTTCACATTGAGGAATGATGATGAATATTGTATAGTCGTAGGAAAATCATATTGAATTGAGACACAAAAGAGTCAGAGGCTAAAACACAACATTTAGTCATTCATCCAACATTCAAATGATTACATTCTATTGTTTTATAAAGCAATTCAACTTATTAACTACCAAAACCACTAACTACCAACTCAACTATTAACTAATTAAAAACTAACATCTAAGAAATTAACATTTTATTATTTATTACATTATTCTATGTCATACACTAATAATTCCTAACTCCCCCTTTAGCATTGGGACTTCATTTTGGTGTTGCATTATCGACAATTGGCCTGTCTCATATTTTCCCTCTTTAATGAAATTTTTTTTAATGTCAGTTTCTACCAATAATGCATCCAATTACAATGTGAATATACAAAATCTATTGCACCCTTATGGCTCCAAAATCCTTATTTCTCCATTTACGTAATGTTGAAAAAATATTACAATTTCATCTCTATCTTCTGCATCAAACTTCTCAATAAATATTAAAATAATTCTCAAACAATTTCTAGGTTTTGTTCTCATCTTTATTAACTTTCCAGAACATTTTAAATTTCTAAATTTCATTACAAAATGAGAAAGATATCACAGTTTTAGTGATACTAATATAAAAAACTTTCTGCAACACCAAAGATCTCTGCAACTTCCAATGAATAAATTTTTAATTTTTTTTTATTTTTTGATATGAAAATAAAAAAATAGAGTGAAAACTGTGAAAAGAGGTGAAAAATATGGAAAGAGGAGAATAACCAAATGAAGGAACAAGTTGGAGAGAGAAGAGAAACCAAATGTAGATCGATGATGAATGTCACAGATTTGCACATGGTCTACACTGCGCCTCTGCTGACGAAATGCAAGAATGAAATGCAGATGGATGATGAAGCCACTAGATTTGCACGTGTCCACACTGCTCCTCTATTGACAAAATGCAAGAATGGTTGATGAATAACAATGACTTTTGCACGCGATCCTTACTACATCATCATTTCAAGCACCACTTTGGAGAAGGAAAGACAAGTGAATGGAAGGCAACAATAGAGATTCAAGACACATGCTCTGATACCATAATGAAATTGAGAGACATGAAGAGCCAGAGGCTCAACCACATCAACAATAAATTATTCATCTTCAACACACAATGATTGTATTCTATGGCTTTATAAGGCCATTCAACTTACTAACTACCAACTAACACAAAACTAATAACTAACTAAAACTAACATATAATAAATTAACATTAACATGCCAATTTATTATTTATTACATTATTCTATGTCATGCACTAATAATTCCTAACAAATTAGATAGAAGTTTTCTTCACCATTGTGGTCACAAAGATTTTCATTCCTTGTTGTGCACTTGTATCGTCATTTTGTATTCTATTCATTTATGAGCTCGAATAGAAGTAGCATATCTATTTTGTTAGACTGTTGCGTGCATTTGATTATGGGTTAGCGACTAATTCATTGTCTCTTACACATATCTATAAACACCCTATCTTTTTCAAGAGGGGTTTGTCCTCCAAACCACCTAAGATTTGGATAATTGGTATCAGATCATTGTTTTCACATGCCAATATAAACACACACAACAACAAAAGGAAGGTTTCTCACTCAAATCATCTTCTAAGCTATTGGATGCACATCACAATAAGAGCAAAATGGCATATGCAAAGAAATAATTAGAAGTGTTTTCAAACATTTAGGACATGATCAATGATGCTTTGGAAGCATAATACCAGTAATTCTTTTGACAATTTTAGGATCTCATGGCTCAACTTGGATTGATGTTGCAATGCACCAAACTACTCATTCCCATGCAACTCCAAAATCCTTTCAAGTACAAGTAAAATTGGACATATCGATGTCCGAAGGTAAGATTGCTGCTAAAGCATTGGGCATTTGGGTGCAACAACAAGAAGCATATTTTTTATAAATCATTTCATAGTTAAAAATATTATTTTGTGACATTGAAAATATCCATTGTAGTGTCCCACTAGTTGCGTATGCTCAATGCACAACACACGAGGGATCATGATGTAGGAGCATCCTTGGAGAAATAGAGCAATCATGCATTGCCATGGTTTGGAAGTTACCAAATTTAATTGCATTTTATATTTGACCCTTGTGGTTTTGGTATAACATTTGAGAGGCATACAAGGTGGACATATACATGTTTGAGGAGAATTAGATCAATGCAACGATTTATTTGGATATCAAATTAGCAGACTGTTATCATTGCATAATAACTATTGGCACTAGAGAAATTAGAGTTTGCAACAATCAAGGAGGATATATGAGGTCTAATTGGATCCATGAAAGTAGACATTGAACACCACACCATTTTACTTCTTGTTTTGGTTTGTTTTGAGAAATTAGCATTGCATTAGCAAAGGGATAGGACTATAAAGGAGTACACCAAAGAATTCCATAAATTGATTATTAGAACATGACATATTGAAACATGCAAAGAGAAGGTTGTGAGGTACATTAATGGGTTGAGAAAAAGTATTTAGGATGAACTAATCCTAGTTAGATTGACCACCATAAAGGAAGTATACCAATTTGTGATCAAGGTAGAAGACGAGTTAAACAAGAGGTTTGAAAAAAAATAGAGAGGAAAGGAGGAGAAACCCCAAAGAGATAGACCACAATGTTGTGGTTAGAGGCCTTACCAAGAAGGTAGGAGAATTGACAGTTTTGACCACAGAGGCAATGGAGTGTACCACAATGAAGAAAGGAGGCATGACACTTACGACATATGTTAAGGAGACAATAACTACTACCAAAAAAATGAGGAAGAAGATACATACCATAGAGATGGCTACTAGAAAGGAAGAGATGGATATAGAAATGAGAAGAGGGCCTTAGTGGGAACATGCTTCAAGTGCAAAGGACATAGACCATTTGAATATTTTTAAGACCAAGGGAAGCACCTAGGAAACGACACTAGAGTTGTGTTTGCAAAAGAGGAACCTAAGAAATCTTATGTGTCAGATGAACCTGAACATGGAGAATCACTAATGATTCAAAGGGCTTTGATGGAATATTTTGAGGGAGAAGGGTTAGTACAAAGAAAGAACATGTTTAGAACTAAATGCAAAGGAGGAAAGTGTTGCAAAGTAATTATTGATAGTGGAAGTACATATAACTTGGTATCATCTAAGAAATGGTTGAAAAATTAAATCTACAGAGGCAGAAGTACCCAAACTCCTACTCAATTGCTTGGTTGTAGAAAGACCATAAGGTAATGGTCAATGGACAGTGTTGGGTGAGATTCAAGATAGGAAGTTACCATGAATAAGTTTTGTGTGATATAATGTCTATGGAAATTTGTCATCTACTGTTGGGAAGGCCATGGTAGTTTGACCGGTAGGCTATGCATGATGGCAGAACAAAAACTTACACTATAACAAGAAATGGTCGAAGACACAGGTTGACGCCATTAAAGGATAGGGAAGACTAAGTATGTAGTAATTCTAGGACATGCTTGGTAGATGAAGGAAGTTTTTGGATGGATTGAGACGTGAGAGTGTTTGTTTTTCCTTAATTCCCAAGGCATGTAGTATCACAGATGAAAGGATCACCACCGCAGGTGATGACTAGGAAGCACCACAAGAAATTTCAAAATTGCTAGAAGAGTAAAGGACATCATATCCGATAACATGCAAGAGGGATTACCACCAGTAAGGAGTATTAGCCATCATATGGATTTGATTCTAGGTGCCAGTTTGTCAAATAAGGCGACACATAGAATGAAACTAATAGAGAATGAGGAGCTAAATAAGCAAGTGCAAGAGTTATTAAGAAAATATTTGATTGGAGAAAGTTTAAACCCATGTGTATTACCTTTGGTACTTGCACCTAAGAAGTACATTGAGTGGAGAATGTGTATTGACTCCAGAGAAAATAATAAGTTCACTATGAGATATAGGTTCCCATTTCCAAGGATGGATGATATGATGGATTGTCTAAGTGGAGAAAAGTACTTCACCAAGATTGATTTGAAAAGTGGTTACCACCAGATCAGGATAAGGGAAGGGGATGAATGGAAGACTGCTTTCAAGACTAATGAGGGGTTGCATGAGTGGATTGTTATGCCCTTGGGATTGACTAATGCATTAAGCACATTTATGCAATTGATGAATGAGGTATTAAGGGAATTCTTGAGTAATTTGTAATAGTTTATTTGGATTACATTTTAAATTTTAGTAAGACCAAAGAAGAATGCTTGGAATATGTTAGATTAGTATTGCAAGCATTGAGAGAAAAAAATATGATCAATTTGAGCAAGTGTAGTTTCTGTTAGAAATGAAGGTAAACAACTATCATTGAAAATCTGATTACAACTATAATATAGATATTTAACTGTGCATAACCAAAATGGAGATAGCATGAAATCAACACAAAGAAATAACAAAATAGAAGATCGAACACATAACACAATGTTTATGCAAAGAAACCCTTTTGGGAAAAAAATCCACACAAGAAGAGATGCATCAGTCTATATTAACTTCAATAGAGTTTACAATACAACACTATCAATCTCCTCTTCATTCCTCAACCCAATAGTGCCTATTTTGCCAGTCTCAACTTTCTACTCAACTCATTCATAGCTGTAATACAATATCCTCATAAAGGGGTTGCCTTCTAGGGTAAGAAAATCCAACATAACCTCTACCATCAGATCTATGACCTAATGATGAACAATCATGATTTACAATGAAATATATATATATATATATATATATATATATATATATATATATATATATATATATATATATATATATATATATATATATATATATATATATATATATATAATGTGGCTTTCGGGGATGCTGCCTTCGAACCCATGATGGGGTATGTGGCCCCTAGACTCCCTGCTGGGGAGGTCATCCTCCCAAACCCCGCAAGGGGGGTACCTCCCCCTACACCCCCTGAAATAAAATGTGCTCCATAACCAACATCTGTTAGGTACCGAGATCAAACATGCAGTTGAAACAAGATCACTACTTGGTGAAACCTTTCATCCCTTATGGGTGATTTACAAACAATAATAGGAATAATAAATTACATAGGATTTACAAGATTGATGGCACCTTAATCCTAACATTTTTATGAAGGAAGAACTAGTGTATTTGGAATTGGTGATCTCACTAAAGGTTTGAAGATGGATCTAGATAAAGTCAAAGCCATTGTGGAGTGGCCTACACTAGGAAGTGTAGGGGAGGTAAGATCTTTTCATGGATTGGCTAGTTTTTAAAGAAAATTCATCAAAAACTTTAGTATTATTTATGCGTCGCTGACTAAGACAATGAAGGGAAACAAGAGGGAATTCAAATGGACCACAGGGGCTAATAGGAGCTTTGAGTTATTGAAGAAGAAAGCAATATAAGAGATAGTATTGGCTTTTCCATATTTCAACAAGATATTCCAAGTGGATTGTGATGCAAGTGGGAATGCAATTGGGGTAGTACTAAGCTAAGAAGGAAGATCGATATCCTATTTTAGTGAAATTTTTAATGATGCCAAGAAGTAGTATTTGGTCTATGACCAAGAGTTCTATGCCATAATTCAAGTGTTAAAGAAGTGGAGACATTACTTGCTACCCAAAGAATTTGTGCTATGCATCAATCACTAAGCACTGCAGAACCTGAACAGTCAGGGTAAGTTGAATCAAAGACATATGTAATGGGTAGAATTCATGCAATTTTTTATGCTCAAACACAACAGTAGTAAGGGAAACAAGGTTGTTGATGCATTAAGTAGAAGACATAATCTGCTAACATGAATTAGGGTAGAAGTAGTTGGTTTTGAGGAGTTAAAACATATGTATGCAGTTGATCTTGATTTTGTGGAGGTATGGAAGGCATGTATGAAGCTGATAAGCATGAATAGAAGCAATTGGTTGGATTACTTTATTTAGAATGGATTGTTGTTCAATAAAACCAATTGTATATACCTAGGAGCTATATGAGAGAGAACCCAATCAGAGAAAATCATTACAAAGGGTTAGCTAACATTTTGGGATAGATAAGACAATTTCCTTGATTAATGAGAACTATTTTTTACCGCAAATATCTAAAGAAGTGAAGAAATTCATTCAGGGTTATAAGACTTTCCAAGTTGCTAAAGGGAATGGTTAAAATGTTGGGTTATATCAACCTCTATTGGTACCATAGAAACCATGGGAGGTCATAGGTATGGATTTTGTATTAAGACTACCAAGGACACAAAAGAGAAATGATGCAATCGTGGTAGTAGTAGATAGGTTTTCCGAGATGGTGCACTTCATTCCATGTAAGAAAAGAAATGACACGGTACATATAATAGATTTATTTTTCAGGGAGGTAGTAAGATTACATGATTTGCCAAAGAGAATAGTTTTAGACAAAGGCACTAAGTTTGTGGGATACTTTTGGAGGACCTTGTGGAAGAAGATGAAAACATACTTAAAATTTAGCTTAGCATACCATCTGTAGACTAACAGGAAAATAAAAGTAGTGAACAAGAGCTTGGGTAACTTACTAAGATGCTTGGTTGGAGAAAAGATGGGAAATTAGGACATGATCTTATCACAACCAGAAATTACGTATAACAATTCAATAAATAGGAGTACCTGAAAGATACCATTTTAGATTATAAATGGTGGCAATCCAAGGAATGTATCAGAGCCGAGAGACATCAACAAGGAAGATTAGAGAGTGTAGATGCAAAGGAGTTCGTTAAACATATGAAGAAGGTACATGTGGAAGTTAGGGACCATCTAGAGAAGATGAATGATAAGTACAAACATGATGTAGACAAAACCTGAAGATGTAACTATTTTATGGTGGGAGATGAACTAATGGTATGCCTTAGAAATGAGAGATTTCCAATCGAGTCATATAAAAAATTGAAAATGAAGAAGTCTAGTCCTTGCAAGATTATAAGGAGGTTTGACTCAAGAAACACTTATGAGGTAGAGCTACCAGAAGGATTAGGCATATCTCTAGTATTCAATATTGTAGACTTGTACCAATATCATGAGGGGGACTTGAAAGGAGGTAGTATAGAGGACCTTGGGCAAAATCCTATACCACCACAACCAAAAGAGGGAATTGTGGAGATATTAGATAACAAAATTGGAAAAAGCACCAAGGACACGCAATATGAGTACTTGGTGAAATGGAGAGGAAAGCCAAAGGAAGAATTTAATGGATCTCTAGGGCTAAGGTAAAATGACTCAGTTTCCCTCTAGTCCCTAGAAAGCGAGGGACTCACTTTTCAAATTACTTGGGGTGTTAGATGCAGGAGCATCCTTCAGGAAACAAAGAAATCCTACATCACCATGGTTTGGAAGTTACCACATTTCACCGCATTTTGTATTTGATGCTTATGGTTTTGGTATGACATTTAAGAGGTGTACAAGGTGGACATATACACATTTGAGAAGAATTTGATCAACACAATGATTTATTTGGATAATAGATGGTAGACTATCACAGTTGCAAAATAACTATTAGTGCCAAATAAATTAGAGTTTGCAACAATCAAGGAGGACATATGAGGGATTATTGGGTCCATGAGAGTAGACATTGGACACCACACCATTTTAATTTCCATTGTTTTGGTTTGTTTTGAGAAATTATCATTGTACTAGCTGAATACATGTTTCATGGAGTTTAGAACTTTGCGCCATTGTACAACTAACAAATATCACATAGGAGGTTGGAGATTGATACTTATAGGTGGTCCATAAACATTTGAAGAGAAGCAAAGGGGCGGAAGCTAGAGATTGGGAGCGTCAGTGCAAGTATAAGTTTTTGGAGTGAAATTAGGAAGTAGGAGTACTATTAGTTATCATTGGGCTATGGCCTAGCATATATGCCTTTATGGTAGAATGTAATCTTGTTTTGAATTTGATAATATAAAGCTAAATCTTCTAGAGGCTGGGTTTTTCCCTCTTTGAGGGTTTTCCCAGGGTATATCTTGTGTCACTTTGTTGTGGTTTATCATTGTATGAGTGTATTCTGTATTGTGGTTGTAGGACTGGACAGTCCTTCATTGGACCCTCCTACCACGACTACATCAAATCATGGTCCTATTTAGATATGTAAATCTTTCATCAACTCTTTGTAGGAGGAATATATCCCCTCAACCATTTTGATGATGTGTATATGAATTTTTAGTAGTTGCGGTAGCATAAGGAGTAATCAATTGAAGTCTACACCAATGAGTTTCATGACTACTCTACGTGCTTGCATGAAGACACTCCCAAGCAACACAAGGTTCTCAAGTACATATGTGGGTTATCACCTTAAATTTGCACAAACATGGAGTTTCTGACTTTAGAAACATTGGGGCAAAATTTTCACGATGCATCCAAGATTGAAGTGAAATAAAAGCTTAAATAGAAGTTTTCTTTGTGCAAGAACAAGATAGCGCAAGAAACCACTTCAAAGCCCTCTGCATAGAAGTAGAATTCCCTTGCATAGAAAAAACCACAAAACTCCAAATCATTTGTGTAGAACTCATAAGCCACTACATTGTCTATGCCAAGTAAGGACAAGGGCAAGAAGAAACAAGGTGATAAGTGGTGCCATCACTATTGTACGACTTCCCACAATGATGTTGATTGTTACGTGCAACAATCTCTTATTGTTCAAGCCACATCAAATCTAGTGTAGCTTGAGGATATTGATGGTATACAACATAAATGGTGTGTATTAAGGGAAACCACAAAGACAAATAATTAATGTTGGTGATTGATACTTCTATCTTCACTAGTCTTCATAGAAGACTGAATTAACCTTAGTATCTACCGAGCAATGTTGCAAGATCTTCTCACAAACATAGAAGTTTGTGCTTCTCATGGTTTTCCTTGAGACACTTGCATAGGGAAGTAAGTACATAAGGTTGCACAAACAATGTTGAAGCAGTAGTAGCTTGATAAGGTATCATAGCGGTATATAATATGTCTTTGAATAGCACAAAGATCTTTTGACACACTACATGGTGCAACATAGGATTGATGTGATTTTTGGATCCTCTCCTAATATCCCTTTGTATTATAGATCTATTTGGGAGAAAGATGAAATTTAACATCAAATTCAAGAGTTGGTTGATTAGAGTAAGATCAAGCCTAGCTCTTCTCGATGTGGAAATCCAATAGTCCTTATGCCAAAGAAATATGGAACATGGTGCCTCTACATTGGTTATATGACACTCAACAAGATCATAATGAAGAATATATATCCTCTTTCATGCATTGATGATCTCTTGGACCAACTCAATGGTGCACGATTTTTCATGAAGATCAACCTCGAGTTAGGATATCACTAGGTACTAGTTCATCCCAAAGTTGTTTGGAAAATTGCATTCAAAATCGAGGGGACTGTATGAATTTATGGTTATGCCTTTTAGCCTAACGAAAGTTCCCGTGACATCCATGCACAAGATGAACATCTTGTGACCTTTCATTAACTCCATTATTGTCTACTTGGATGACATCCTCATCTTTAGCAAGACCTTGGAAGAGCATGTGGAGCACGTCTTGGACACTTTGTGCCAACACAAATTTCTAGCTAACTTCAGTAAGTGTATGTTCAACACAATGCAAATTCAATAACTAGGTTACATCGTTGATTGTGTAGGCATACATGTTGATCTAGAGAAAATGTAGGTGATTCAAGATTGACCAACTCCATGTGACATCACTGAATTGCATAGATTTCTTGGACTAACAAACTTTTATTGTAGGATTTTCCTTAGATTTTCACATGTCATTTGGTCACTTAGTCAAATCATGCACACCAAAGCAAGATTTGTTTAGACACTTGTGCAATAACACACTTTTAAGGAGCTCAAGAAATGAATCTATGCAACATCTAATTGGTGCAGTCATGGTATGAGGGTTCACAGAATGAACAGTCCAGACCGTGCAGCTAGAGTAAACACAACGGAAACAACTCAAAGATATAAAGAAAATGCAGATTCAGTCATTCAGTATATCATAGAATTCAAATACAAATTGGTCAGCAACATGTGGGCTTATAATTAGGGCTCATAGGCCTGATTATAGAATATCAGAATATGCACAAAATATAGCTTTGAAGCTCCTTCGCACAAAATCTAAACTATCAACTATCTCTATATCATGAACTTGATAACTAATTTCCTAGGCATCTATTACATAAATATATATCATCTCCATATCGTAAGATTCCTCCGCATCGGCCAAGGAAGATCACAAACTCTAATGAAGAGCTGTAACGTGTGTACATGGATATGTCAGACCTAAATGAATAGAATTCCTCCGCAAATGAATGGAATGATGAGTAGATCTCAAGGAAGGTCAGCCACGAACCAAAGATCAATGAATGATGTGTCATTTAGCTCCGCGGGTTGAGAAATGCTCCACAGGTCTTTTCCTTTAGCTGATTATCTGAACTATCAGAAATGCTCTACTCTCAGGAAACAAATGATCTTCTGATAGCGATAACTTTCCGGTACTTAATCCAAATGCTTTAAATTCTAGATATGATGTAGATGAGTGAATCTAGATGCTAAGTCCAGCTCCTAAAGGTCTGAAATGCAACTGTGGCAGAATGCGGACCAAAATATAGAAACTACTACTGACTGAACTACCTGAACTAAACTGAAAATGAAAGAAACAAACTGAAATGCAAAGGTTTTTGGTTGATGTAAGATTGCTCTTGAACCAGGGATGCTCCTGCATCAAACATCCGGGGTTATTGAAAAGTGAGTCCCTCACTATGTTGGGGCTAGAGGAAAACTAAGGTGGTCTACCTCAGTCTGAGAAATCCAAGATGAATCTTCTTTTGGTCTACCTTTCTACTTCACAAGATATTCTTTGTATTGTCTTCCTCTGGTACTGCGTCCAATTCTGCTATCCAAAATGTCTTCAATCTGCTCCGGTGCTTGTTGTGGTAACTATTTCTTCAAGTCTTCTTCAATGCTGTCACTGAACTCTGCTTCATGGTACTGATATAGGTCTGCAATGTTGAAAATAGATGATATACCCAATGTCTCTGGTAACTCTACTTCATATGCATTTCCTGAATCAAACTTTCTAAGTATCCTACAAGGTCCAAACTTCTTCATCTTCAATTTGTTATAAGTGCCAACTAGAAATCTTTATTTTCTCAAGTACACCACTTCATCTCCAACTGCAAATTCCTTATGCCTCCTCTTCTCATCTGCATGTTCCTTATCCTTACTATTCATCTTCTCCAAATGCTTCTTCACTTGATTATGCACTAGCTTCATATATTCTTCAAATTCTTTTGCTTCTGCACTTCTCTTTTATGCCATACTGATATCTCTCAACTCTACAACTCCTCTAGGGTTTATTCCAGTAACAATCTCAAAAGGTGTTCTTCCAATACTCCTATTCACTGAATTATTGTATGCAAACTCTGCTTGGAAAGAATCAAATCCCAACTTCTTGCCTTTTCTCCAACCAAACATCTCAACAAGTTTCCCAAACTCCTATTCACTACCTCTGTCTATCCATCAGTCTGTGGATGAAATGTTGAACTGAACTTCAAATCCATCTTCATCTTCTTCCAAAGGGTCTTCCAAAAGTATCCAAGAAACTTTGTATCTCTGTTTGAAATTATGCTCTTAGGTAATCCATGCAATCTCACAATCTCTTTGAAAAATAGGTCAGCTACATGCACTACATTAGTTGTCTTCTTATAAGGTATGAAATGTGCCATCTTTGAAAATTTGTCTACCACTACAAATATTGAATCATGTCCTCTTTGTCTCTTCAGAAATCCCATTACAAAATCCATACTTATGTCTTCCCAAGGTTTCTCTGGTATTGTCAAAGGTTTATACAATCCAGTATTCTGACTACTCCCTTTTGCAACTTGACAAACTCTACAACTTTGCACAAATTTCCTAACATCCTTATGTATCTGAGGCCAAAAGTAATTTTCACTCACCAAAGCTACTATCTCATCAATGCCAAAATATCCTACCAATCCACCACTGTGTTTCTCCTTGATCAGATTATCTCTCATTGAACTCCTAGGTATGCATAGTTGATTTCCTCTGAACAACATATCTTCCTGAATGAAATTATCCAACCACTTACTTCTATCTATCACAACAGGTTCCTTATATGCTTTCCAAGGTTCTCCAAAATTAGTGTCTCCCTCAATAGGTTCTTTAATTCATCAAAACCTAACACTTCAACTCTCATCTATGTCAACAAGTTCCTTCTCCTACTCAATGCATCTGTAACTTTGTTTGATTTTCCACTCCTATGCTTCAATACAAATGTATAACTCTACATGAACTCTACCCATCTCATAGGTCTCCGATTCAACTTTCCTTGACTGTTCAAATATTGCAAAGCTTGATGATATGTATACAACACAAATTCCTTAGGCAACAAGTAATGTCTCCACTTCTTCAAGGCTTGAATTAGGCATAGAACTCTTGATCATAAACTGAATATGTTCTCCTCGCATCCTTCAACTTCTCACTAAAATATGCTACTGGTCTACCTTCTTGACTTAATACTTCTCCAATTGCATTTCCACTTGCATCACAATCTATTTGAAATACCTTATTGAAATCTAGTAATGCCAAAATAGGTTTCTCTGTCACTTTTTGCTTCAACAACTCAAAACTTTTATCTGCTACTGATGTCCACTTAAAGTCTGTTCTGTCACCTCTCATTGTCTCTGTCATAGGATTACAAACTGAACTGAAATTTTTGATGAATTTCTGGTAGAAACTAGCCAATCCATGAAATGATCTAACTTCTCCAATGCTCTCTGGTGTAGGCCTTTCAACATTTGCTCTTACTTTCTTAAGATCCATCTTCAATCCTTCCGTAGAAATAAAAAATCCCAAATATACCAATTCTTCCTTCATGAAACTACACTTCTTGATGTTTATCAACAATTTCTCCTCTCTCAATCTCTGTAAAACTTGTCTAAGGTGCTACAAATTTTCTTCTTTTGTCTTACTAAAAATTAGAATGTCATCCAAATATACAATAACAAACTTACCTAATAATTTCTTCAAAACTTCATTCATCAATCTCATGAAAGTACTATGTGCATTTGTCAATCCAAAAGACATCACTAACCACTCATACAACCCTTATTTGTCTTAGAAACAGTCTTCCATTCATCTCCTTCTCTAATTCTGATATGATGGTATCCACTCTTCAAATCTATTTTTGTGAAATATTTTTCTCCACTCAAACAATCCATAATATCACCCATCCTAGGTAAAGGAAATCTATACTTAACTGTGATCTTGTTTATTGCTCTAGAATTAGTACACATTCTCCATTCTCCATCCTTCTTAGGTGCTAACACTACAGGTACTGCACAAGGGCTCAAACTCTCTCTGATCAAACCTTTCCTCAACAACTCTTGTATCTGTCTATTCAGTTCTTCATTCTCTGTCAGTGTCATTTTGTGTGCTGCTTTGTTAGGAAAACTAGCTCCCGGTATAAGATCCATGTGATGATTGATACTCCTGATTGGTGGCAATCTTTTAGGTACTTTGTCTGATATGATGTCTTCATACTCTGTCAGCAATTCAGTTATCTCCTCCAGTTGTGATTCTTCAGTTTCCTCCTTCAATTTCAGGTTTCTTAGGGATCAAAGCATAACACATATTCTCATGTCTCAAACCATCCAAAAAATTTCTTCCATCTAGCAAACAAATTCTAGCATTTCCACATACTTCACTCTTAGGATCATCTTCCAAAGGAATCAAAATAATTTTCTTTCCATTTGTTGTTATAGTGTATGTATTCTTTCTCCCATCATGTATAACTTTTCTATCATACTGCCAAGGTCTACCCAACAAGATATGACAAACATCCATAGGCATAATATCACACAAGACTCTGTCATGATAAGATCCAATATGAAATTTCACCAAACATTGTTCACTCACCAGTACCTTATTATCATCCTAAATCCATGTTATCTGATAGGGCTTAGGGTGTTTCAATCTTTCCAACATTAGCTTAGTCACCATCTCCTCTAAAACAAGGTTATCTGAACTACCACTATCAATTATAATTTTACAACATTTACCTCCTGATTTGCATCTGGTTCTGAACAAACTTTTCCTCTGCGGTGGTTCCCCATTTGTCTCTACTTGAAAAGTGATCTCCTCATCACAAGTGATTCTCCTTTCTCTAGTTTACCAACTAAATTAGGTGATCCAACAAGTTTTTCTTCTGCAGGCTACTCTTCCACTGTTCTCTGTCCTCTTGCTTGTACTCCACTGATTACATTCAAATGCTCTATGTCCTTCACCTCTACACTTGAAACAAGTTCCTCTGAACGTTCTCCTATCAGGTCCTCTCCCTTCTCTTTTGTATCCTTCACTCCAGTATGCACTAGGGTTTCCTCTACAATAAAAATTTCTATCATCTCTCTAGTATGCATTATTATCTCTGTCTTCTTTCTTGAATGTGTTATCTTGTCTTTTCTATTCTGCATATGATCTCTCTCCTTCAGAAAATGTTCTACCTCTCTTAAATTTACCTCCTCTACCTCTTTGTCACTGATCATGCCTCTTATTCAGCTTCTCCTCAACCTTCAGGGCAAACTAATATGCTTCTTCCAGTGTTGTCATCCTCACCAAACTCAGTTCCTCTTAAATGTTAAATCTCAATCCATTGATGTATCTAGCCACTTTCTCTTTGCTTGCTTCACTATGTCCTATCCTTATGATCATCTTATGAAATTCTTCAGTAAATTCCTTCACAGATTTCTCCTTTTGTCTTAGGTTCTGCAATCTCTTCAATAGCTCCAACTCATAGTCCGTGAGTACAAATTGATTCTTCAATTTTGTCACCATCCTATCCCATTTTGTGATCTTTTTTTTTCCTCTTCTGTTTCTATCCAACTGGACTTCCTTCCACCATATAGCAGCATGTCCTTTCAACTTTTTCTTTGTAAATTTCACCTTCTCCAAATCTTCAACTTCTTCATATTCAAAGTATTCTTCCATGTCATTTATCCAGTCAATCAACTCTTTAGGGTTCAAATTGCCAGTGTAGTTTGGTACATCAACTGTAGGTCTCTTTCCAATCTTTGAAATAGATCACAACATTTTTACTTGATGTGATTCTTCTTCTTCATCACCTCCTAGGGTTTCACCAATTTGTTCAACAAATTGAAATTCCTCTTCATCATCACTTTCAACATTAGGTCTAGGTGTCAATCCTCTTCGCCTATCTTCCTCAATAGCATCCAACTGAATTCTCATTATTTTCTTCATTTCCATCATCTCATCCATTCTTCCAACCATTGTTCCAACAGCAGGGATTCTCCTCGATGATATTTTTCCTAGGATCAAGTGTAAATTGCCTCAAGTTTAACAATCGGGCTACAAGGTGACAACTACCTCACAATCGGTGATTGGTTGCGACATAAGTAACCTGCCTCAATTCGGTGATCTGTCCACAACAAGATCTTACAGAATTCCTTCACCAACTTCACTCAATTTGCTCCCAAAGATTTGAACTTTCACTCTGATACCACTTGGTGCAGTCACGGTAGGAGGGTTCACAGAATGAATTATCTAGACCGTACAACTAGAGTAAACACAACGGAAACAACTCAAAGATATAAATAAAATGTAGATTCAGTCATTCAGTATATCATAGAATTCAAATACAAATCGGTCGGCAACATGTGGTCTTACAATTAGGGCTCACAGGCATGTTGACAAAATATCAGAATATGCACAAGATATAGCTTTGAAGCTCCTTCGCACAAAATCTAAACTATCAACTATCTCTATATCATAAACTTGATAACTTGATAACTTGATAACTACTTTCCTAGGCATCTATTATATAAATATATATCATCTCTGGATCATAAGATTCCTCTGCATCAGCCAAGGAAGATCACAAACTCTAATGAAGAGTTGTAACGTGTGTACAGGGATAGGTCAGACCTAAATGAATAGAATTCCTCCGTAAATGAATGGAATGATGAGCGGATCTCGGTGAAGGTTGGCGATGAACTAAATATCAATTAATGATGTGTCATTTAGCTCCACAGGTCTTTTCCTTTAGCTGATTATCTGAACTGTTAGAAATGCTCTGCTCTGATGAAACAAACGATCTTCTGATAGTGATAACTTTCCAATACTTAATCCAAATGCTCTAAATTCTAGATATGATGTAGATGAGTGAATCTAGATGCTAAGTCCAGCTTTGCAAGGTCTATAATGCAACTACGATAGAATGCAGACCAAAATATAGAAACTGCTACTAACTGAACTGCCTGAACTGAACTGAAAATGAAAGAAACAAACTGAAATGCAAATGTTTTTGGTTTATGCAAGATTTCTCTTGAACTAGGGATGCTCCTGCATCACTAACATTGATCATCCCTTTTTTATTCAAATTAATACATCTGACTATGCACTTGGCACAATACTCCTTCAACATCGGCATCCAGTCACCTATTAGTCAAATACATTCAATGATATGGTGCAACACTACACCTATGAGAAAGAATTGTATGTCATGTTGTACAAGTTGTCAAGAAGTGGAGACATTACATTTTGGGTGAAGGAGTTAAGTCATTCATTTAGATCATAAGCCATTTTAGTTCATACACACACAAACTAAGTTGGAGAATGCATGACACATGAAGTGGACAACATACTTGCAATAGCCCCATTTGGTGATCAAGAACAAGAAGGGAAAAGATAATAAGGTAGTAGATTGCCTTAGCAAATTGTTAGTTCACACACTCATCAGTGCTAGATTCGTGCAACCACAACTTTGTTGATTAGGAGAATGTCTATTCAATAGATCATAACTTTGATTAGACTCATTTCACACTTGCACAAAGTAAACATATTGTTGAATTTCATTTGATTGAAAAACTTCTTTTTGAGCTCAGACATTTGTGTGTTCTAGAATGTGTACCTCACCAACAACTCATCTAGGAGGCACACTACGCTAAGATAGTTGGACACTCATTACCAAGACCCTAGTGGCACTATAAAAACACTTCTATTAGCCTCACATGTGTACAGAAATTTAGTGCCACATTAAGTCATATATTCCTTGTTGCATAGCCAAGCTCATGAACATGAAGCTTAGGCTTTACACACCACTTGTAGTTTTGTAAAGGCCCTAGGAATCTATCAACATGGATTTCATGAGCATAATTCCTATGACAAAGCACCAACATGATTCAATGTTCATTGTAGTGGGCAAGTTTTTGAAGATGATCATAGTGATTGCTTGTAAGAAAAACATCACAACATAATAAATCATGTGCCTTTTCTTCAATCATGTTTGGGTATATTTTGGGCTCATCCATTGTGTCTAATTATGATCCAAGATTCTTAATACATTTTGACAATTTTTATGGGAGAGGTTCGATACACAATTAGGTTGGTCCACAACCTTTAATTTGCAAACAAATGGCTAGATGGAGGTAGTGAATCACACACTTTTGTACCTATTGCACATCTACAATCACATGCACCTATGCACTTGTGATGACAACCTACTTTACATCCAAGATGCCTACAATAGAGCATTGCATGTAGTTCCATTAAGAATGTTTTTGCTTTAAGGGTCCACACTAGAAGATGAAGCCTTTGTGCTATGGTCCATACAACATCTTGCATGCAGTTGGTGAGAATTTTTTTTCTCCCAATCTCCTTTAATACTTTGGGTTGCATCCAATGTTCAACATGGAACTCAAGCCATGCTTCCTCTTTTTGAGCAAACATTAACTTAACATCCTTCTGACTTGGATCCTAAGAATTTTCACACTATTGCACAAGACAAGTTCATTCTAACTACCACAACTTGCATGTGCCAAGGTTCACATCATCTATTTAGAGTGGCTAAAGTAGAGTAGTATGCATATCAAGGAAAGTGGTACAATCTTTAGTAACTCTATGTTTAGTTTCCATAGCTCATCAAAGATGTGATGGGGACCTTAGCTTCTCAAGAAAGGGAAAATGATTAGAGCACAACTGCATAAGCCTTTGAAAACATTGTGCATGCCAATATAGTCAACACTTCTGCACTCTCCTCTATGACATTTGTGCCCAATGCACAACTCTCAATGTCACTACAAGCTTCTGAACATGACACTGTGCATTTCTCATTACGTGTTTCCACACATGGCTATGCATAAATTTGTGTAGCACACTTGGTGACTTTAGTAGATCTACACATGGATAACTTCAATCATGTAACATAATGCCAATTGTCAAGGAACACAACTAACAAGGTAGTTGGTAGGTCGACAATTCACATTGGTCTATTATAACTTCTCTTCTCTTGTTTATAACTATAATACATCAACATGTTCTTTAGATTTGTACTCTCCTTTTTTTTTTTAGACTGCAGGAATCGGGTAGCCCCCCCTATAAACTATAGTGTGCCTGGTAAACTTTTTTCATGTGACCAGTGATACTGGCACGACACGCCCTCTGGTACCATGAGGACGAGGGGGAGACTGGACCTCGTGACCTTCTTTACCACAAAGAAATTTTTTAGCCAATCGAGCCAGGGCCCCCACCCCATATTTGTACTCTCCTTCACATTGAGGGACAATGATTCATATTGTATAGTCGTAGGCAAACTAGACTTATGTGCCTTCTCCATTCTGATCATAGAGATTTTCATTCTTCACCACACACTTGTATCATCTTGTAACCTATTTATTTCTAAATTTGAATAGAAGTAGCATATCTATTTTTCTAAAGACTTCTACTTGCATTTGATTGTGTGTTAGCCACTAATTCATTATTTTACACACATAATCTATAAATCCCATTTTCTCAAGAGAGGTTTGTCCCCTAAATCACGTAGGATCCAAATCAAAGTTTTCATGAGAACTTTTAATAAGAAGGTACCCATTGAGCACACAAACACTTTTAAATATTCATTTATGCTGGTAGTAATTACAGGCAAGGGGATAGATCCACTTAGCATGTTGGGAAAGAATTTGGGTCATGTAAGCCTTAGAAGTCACCGTGTTTTACAATTCTTACCAATGTGGGACTAGTTCAACTACAAACCACTCATGTATTTACCTTAAGAAGGTGAAGGTTTTCACTAAGCATAAATACACGACCAGTTTGTAACTTGATTAATTTTCCATTGTTAAGAATGAATTCAATATTGATATGAATTATGAGAAAATGGTGACTTCAATGGCTCTACATGCTCCAAAATCTCTCATAAAGGTGCTTGTATGTGAAGTGGGTTCCTTGCATAGTAATTATTACTGACATAAATGATGATACTAACTACTTATCATGAAGAAAGAGGATATAGGGTAAAAATGTCAAGCCAAAGATTGTATTTATTATTTATTTCTATTAACAAATACTTAAAAGGTGCTTTTGTATTGAGTGTGTTGCCTATTGGAATGTGAAGTCAGTTTTACTTATCCCAGCAGTGACGAGCAGTCGACGAGTACCACGGTAGAATGATTTTTTTTTGTCATATTCCACGTGTACACCATGCAAAATTGCATGCAGAGATGCCACTCATGCTTTTATGCATGAAAATATATCTGTATATATGATTTGTATTTTGCATGTATTTTTCATGGTTATTTAAGTTAGTCAAGCTTGAATGCTAAGGCATGAGAAATGTTTTTGTAACTGCGATTTTCTTCTGAGAATCAAATTGAGAGATCTTTGCCCATGGTTTTTTCCTAGTACATTACCAGGTTTTCCACATAAATTTATGTTGTCTATTTTGTACTTTTTATTGCTAATTCATTGTTATTTCAATTCTGCACTACTTATTTTTCTAACAGTTGGTATCAGAGCACATAGTTTTGTGCAAAAATTATTTTGTGGCTTTTTGTCTTTGTGAAAAGTAATTATAGGAGGCACAATTACCAGTTTGAGGTTCAAAAATTTGATGGTTCCAATTTTTCTTTGTGGAAACTAAAGGTTCAAGCCTTATTAGTGAAGGATGGATGTGCCTTGGCTCTCAAGGGCACAATGTCAAAACCTATACCTGAAGCAAGAGGAATGGGATGAACAAGATAACATGGCTAGAGCTACAATTCAATTATCTTTGTCTGATTCAATTTTATTTAATGTTGCAAAGGAGAAAACAACACATGCCTTGTGGACTAAGCTCAAAAAGCTATATGAGACCAAGTCATTGGAAAACACAAAATTTTGTTACGATAGTAGTTGTATAATTTGAGGATGCATGACAATTCTGAATAGTCACAGATCATCTCAATAATTTCAACATGCTGATTAGCAAGTTGGCTTCAGTGAAAGTGAAAATTGAAGAAGAGGATAAAGCGGCTATACTATTGTGCTCTTTGCCTGAAACTTGGGATCAACTAGTTATGGCACTCAGTAACTCAACACCGAAGTGGAAACTTATCTTTGAAGATGTGGTAGCCACATTAATTTCTAAAGATTCAAGGTAGAAGACATCTCAAGGGACTTCTTCCTTTGATGCCCTTGTGGCAAGGGGTAGAACTCTGGAAAGAGAGAAAGTTGAGTGTGGATAAGCTAGGTTGAAATCCAAGGGGTAGAAAATAGTTAAATGTTGTAACTGTGGAAAAAAAGGACTGCAAGTTACCGAAATCAAAAAAAGAAAATCCTAGCTCGCAACCATCGGAGAGAAATGCAACAGAAGTTGAAGAACCATTGGAATATGGAGAGGTTTTGTCTGCTAATCTGAGAGGTTCATTTCATCATGTTTGGATCATTGATTTTGATGCTTCTTTTCACATGACTCTGTTATGGAGTAAAATGTTTACCCTTGCCATTTTACACCTAGTTTAGCACTCGAGTGGACCTAAAACAATTAATTCTTAATCCCGATGCATAAAACCTGAAAGATGACTTTAGAATGGGACTAAGCACACTTAATTGAGATCATCCCGAAGTTTATGGGGGCTAAAGGACAAGGGTACCCAGCACCCTGGTCACTCCTTTAGCTCGGGGATAAATTAAGGTTATGTCAGCTTATGACATCTCTAATGTTTATTCATGTCAGCCTCATTTGGTTTAATTCCCTAACAATCGACGGGAATGCATATATAAGCAAGTTAGTTTATTCATTTTAAGACCTAAGCATTCTAGCACACACAGTACTCTCTCTCTCATGCTCTCTATTCTTATCTAAAGCTCTCTTTGGTGGATTGTTGTTGTTGTACTAACTTCTTGCAAGTCTTGTGAAGATCTCTCTACTTTTTTGGGCTACACCAACTTATTGAGTCAAGTTGTGATGCCACATCAAGAAAGCTAGGGTACCCATGCTCATGGTGACTCCTTTCCTTCATGCTTTATTATAGCATTCCACTCTACTTCAGATTTACCTCTGCCCTCCTAGGTCACACACTCTTTGATCTCTTATCATTGCTATTGTGGAAGTGGAAACACCATTCATAGGGCTTGAATTAGGCAAGATCATAAATAGCACCCACATTCTTCCTTGTTTCGTGTGTGTAGGTCACGATCAAAGGTTTCCGATAGAGACAAGTTATAGGAGGGCAGAAGACTTAGATATGACCATAGTCAAACAAAAACTTCTGGTCAAGGACCAAGGCGCCTAGCACCCTTGACCCACTTCTTTAGGTGGCCAAAACCTTTTGGAATAAGGTTCTCACAGCTTTGTTCAGCCCCTCCCTACCACAACTTTCTAGATTTTCGATGGTTTCAAGTTTGTAACTCCTATTTTCTCTATTTTATCCCTAGAAACCCTAGATTTGATAATTAGTCATAAGATCTCTCTCCTTGTCAATAAAGGGACCAATCAAAGGACCTATCAGTTCTCCTTTGAGGACTATAACTGAGTATTGAGTCTCCTTGATTTGTGTTCCAATGTTCATGTAGAAGAGAGTTTGACCTAGTTTAGGGTTTTAAGCTAAGTCACCTTTTTCGACATAACATTTTGGTGAACCCGACATGTCTTACATTTGACAACTTTCTAATTTTTTCATCAGATATGATTAGTATTGCACTAAGTTAATTATTTCCTAGTTACAAATTTTGCATTTTCACTTCTTCATTATTAGGGTTTTCAAAAATCTTGCATTTTTAGTAAACCTAGCTAGTCTTGCACCTAGGGTTTATTGAGTAGAATCTTATTTAAAATCTAGGTGATGTTGATTAGATGTTCAAATCTGATTTAGAATTGCTATAGCACATCATAATTATCGTTTGTGTTTAAATTAAGAAGAAAAAGCATTCTTGCATCACTACATTTTGGATTAGGGAATAAGAACTAGGGTTTGATAGTAAACCCTGGCTAGTCTTGCATTTAGTGGTTATATTTGAAATATTATTTTCATATATTTGATATATTGGATAATTTCTAAATCTAATTTTAATTTGTTGTAACTCATCATATTTGTCATATTTGTTTAATTTATAAAGCAAGAACATCCATACATTCATCTTCTCATTAAAATTTGAAAGCAATAGCATAAGCAAAACTATCTACCTGCATACCTCATTTGACACTTATGTATCTTAATTTAAAGAAATTTTTTCTAAATCCCTCTTGTGTTTACTTAGGAAAATCATTTTCACATACTACACATCTTACATTTACAAGACTTAGTTGTTGTGGTTACCAAGAACATCACATTTTTGAAAAGCCCTGCTTATCTTGCACTTGTAGGTCATTGATTACAATCTTACTTTAGATCTTGGTGATACTCAAGTAATGTCTAAATTTGATTATACATTGTTGTTCCATATCACATTTACATGTATTACTGGCTTCTTCTTATTATTTCTATCAATATTAGAAGACTTTACTAAATTCATCTTTATGAATGGTCATGAGAAAGATGATGGTGATAGTTCTTCTACTTATACTACAAGCCACGATAATTCTATGTCTATTTCCATTGATCTCCCCTCTAATGCATATGATGGTGACCTAGATTTTCCTACGTTACCCTATGTTTTGGATCCCTCTCCAAAAATCATTCTCACTTGTGAGGATATTTTTGCGCAAGAGGAGAAAATCATTGATACATTTCTTAACATAACTCTACCCTCTCTTCATTCCAATGCTCTTGCTTCAAAAGATGAAGCATTAGTGAAGGAAAATCCTTCTCTCATAATGGACTCCCAGGGGTAGATATTGGGCATTCATCACATTCTCCTAAATGTTGTAATTCTCAAAAAGATAACAATGTAAATTCTATCATCATCAATAGACCTACCCACCCACTAAGAGGATGTTGGATAGGTGCATTAATATTCAAAATATACCTAAAATCATTGTGCACGAGGAACCTAATATGCCTCATTTCTCTAAACCTATGATTACAATTCAAGGTGTTCCAAAACCATCTCGACCTCCCAATTACATCTTCAACTTTGTAAAGTAAATTGCTCAAAAGAATCAAGATGTTCAAAATGTGTTGCAACAACCTCATTATCATGAAGTTGCTCACACACAAAACACTTGTAATAACAAGAAAAGCAAGCAAGCATTGAGTGTGCCCACTTCTCTTCCACCTTCTCAACCTTTTCTTCCCCCACCTCTTCATCTTTCTCAACATGTTGGTAGAGAATATGATCTTGTTGAGCAGCTCCGCGCTACTCCAGCTAAGATCTCTCTATGGAAATTAATATAAACATCGCCTACATACCATGGAATGCTCCAAGAGGATCTACAAAAGGTAGTTGTTCCATCTTCTATTAGACTGAATGAGGTAGCATCTCTATTTAGTTGTATGCATGCGACAACATCAGATATCTTATTTCAACAATATTAATTACCTCCCATAGAATTTTAAAACCAATATGATCCTCTTATGATATTTGTCATTATTAATAGAATGAGGGTAAGATGCACTATGATTGATGGTGAATTAGCTATTAATATTTGTGGCATGGACTTGTTGCCTAAGCTTGGCATAGATACGTCTCTCATCAAACCGGATAAACTCAACATTCATGGATTTGATGATGTTGGTAGACAGTCATTAGGTACTATCACCTTAAATGTTAAGGCTAGACCTGTGACATTGCCTACCCTTATCCATGTCAAGCCTGGTTCCATTTCATACAATCTTCTTCTTAGTAGACCCTAGATTCATGCCATGGAGGTAGTCTCGTCTACCCTTCATCGTCAATCAAGTTTGTTTATGACAATAAGCTCCAAACAATTGAAGCTGATCTGATTCCAGAAAGTTTCTTGCAAATGAAAGCAGGACATCAAATTCCTCTAAATAATTTATCCCTTCTTTAACAAAAGTTGAGCCACTACCCTACGCTGCTAACAATAGTGATGGTCAGGATAGTGTCAGTCCTTCCAACGTGCTCTTAGGTGACAATTAGGGTTCCCTAGATTTTACACCCACCTTTACGGGTGAATATAAAATCTCACCATCACACCCAAAATCCTCGAAGGTAAATAAAATTTATTCAACACAATCTCCTACTCATAAAAAACTTAAACTCAAAAGTAATGACGATGGAACTTTTGATGTTGATCTTACCACTAATGATGATACACCTTCTTCTATAGAAATGGCAGCCATTTGTGAAAAGGGTTGTAAAATATCACCTCAATCCAAAAAACTAAAATCTACTTCTTCTACTTCTATTCATGATGATGAACCTTCTTCTTCTAATACTTGTCTTGATGATGAATGAGGCTTTTTAGATTTCAACCCCCAGGGTCTTTTTGAAACATGACCCTCCTCCCCATGATAAAATGTATGATCCTTCTACTTCATCTTCATCACTTGATGGCACTTCTCATTTCAACAAAGTTGATAGTGTAGTCTCTCCTCTTCCTTCAGATTTGGAGACGTGTTATGGGCATGGATTCAAAATTCTTTCTAAACAAGGATATAATGGAAATGGGTTAGGATGTAAAGAACAAGGCATTAAGGAACCCGTGGAAACAACACTGCACTTGTCTAAAGTAGGTGTAGGTTTCTGACCTTCTCCTATGTTCTCTCCATCATGTTCACAACAAAAAGGATTGCTTTCTACTCCACCTATATCTTCTATGCTATCTCAACAAGAGTGTATTTTTTCAAGTCTACTCAAGGATCGCTTATTCACTCTTCCTCCTCCAACACACAAAATGACTCTACAAAATAATTATTCAACACCTCATTATTGTACATATCATTGAGCACTTGGCCATTCCACTAAAGAATGTTGAGCCTTGGGTGAAAATTTTAACAAATTCAAACACGGTATGGCTCTAGTACTTTTCACCACACTTGATGTAGTCCCTATATTACCTTGTCCTCCATCCATTTTATAATAATCAAGTTGGGGGAGGAGGATTTGTTATAGGCTGACTCACAAGTGTGGCCCCTCCTCATTTGTGTTATGCTTGTATGTATTGTTATCCCCGTATTATGATGTTTTGTTGATTGGTAGTTCTCCCTTGGCACCCTTGTTAGCACAAAGGTACGAGGATAAAGAATGTGTTATGTCATTCATCTATATGTATCTTCATTCTTCTATATGCCATGATGTGCAATTTCACTATTTTTCTTGGATGATTTAGCATCATTTCATTATTCAATTGTTGCTTTCATGTGATCTTTCTTCTGTCATCCTCATATTTATGTGGCACCTTATTGCAATGCTCAGCATCATACCATGACTACACAAGGCATTGTGTATCATGCTTGCAAGCATCACCTTGGTTTACTCATCCTAGGGGCAACCCCTTATGGTGATGTATCTTTTGAGAACACATATCATTTGGGCATGTGCTTTTAGAAAGCTCTCATGCTTGTTTTATATTTCTTCCTTATTTTACCTTAAAGGCAATTGCTCTTTAAAGGAGTAAGCAATCACTTTAAGGTGGGAGCATATATCATGATATTAACTTTTGTTATACACCACACAGCTAGTCTCATTTGAATATATTTCAAGCATCTTTCCAGAGATAGACATTTCTCTTGGGAAGTGCTTGGAGGCAAGATCTTGAGTCTAACTTGCTTTCTATGGTTGAAGTCTTGTATGTTTGAGAGAAGGGTTGTGCCACCAACTAGAGTCTGGCTTGAGTACCTACATCATCACAATTAGGTAAGGTCGCTTCGCCTTCTTATTCTACAAGAATTCATGTAAATCCTCTTGCGGGAGGTGGGTTGTATATTCACTTGAGTGGAAACACTTCTTTTGATGTGGATTATTTGTATGATGTGTTGTATCCTCTTATTCTTTTCATTTATAACTAACCCCCTCTTACCATTATTCTTATTGCATCTTGAGGAATGATGCATGATGATTGAGACAACCTTTTAGATTGAGGTCTCTTTTGCCATGTTGACTCAAGTTCTTCTGTTATGTGCTTCTTGTGCTTGTTGTATGATGCATGTACTCTCCTCGTATATTCTTATCCTCTATGTATTCTTCATGCCTCGTGTGTGTTTCACGTGTATTCTCTATGTATTCCTTACATATGCCTCTTGAGTACTTTGCATGTATTCCATGTGTGTTTCATGAATATTCTATGTATACTTTGTGTATGGTGTGTATACTTTGTGTATGACATGTATACTTTGTGTATGACATGTATACTTTGTGTATTGTGTGTATACTTTGTGTATGGCATCTATGCTTTGTGTAATGCATGTATACATTGTGATTTCTCAAGTGTATGCCTTGTGTATGTCTTGTCTTGTCTCATGTTTTCTAAGTGCTTCATGTATGTAGAAATTATGCCTTGTGTCTTATGTGTATGCAATTCTTCTAGATTCATAGAATCCTAAGCTTGGGGGCTTACGCAACACCCAACTTGGTGACATTCTATGACTTATATGTTTGTTGTGATTGAAATCTGTCCTCTTCGTACTTTAGTACGAGTATGAACGTAAGATCATACCCACACTAAATTTGGGGGCTAAATGTTATGGAGTAAAATGTTTACCCTTGCCATTTTACACCTATTTTAGCACCCAAGTGGACCTAAAACAATTAATTCTTAATCCCAATGCATAAAACCCAAAAGATGACTTTAGAATGGGACTAAAAACACGTAATTGAGCTCATCCTAGAGTTTATGGGGGCTAAAGGACAAGGGTGCCCAGCACCCTAGGCCCTCTATCTCGGGGATAAATTAAGGTTATGTCAACTTATGACATCTCTAATATTTATTCATGTCGGCCTAATTTGGTTTAATTCCCTAACAATCAATGGGAATGCATATATAAGAAAGTTAGTTTATTCATTTGAAGACCTAAGCACTCTAGCACTCTCTCTCTCTCATGCTCTATATTCTTCTCTAAATTTGTCTATGGTGGATTATTGCTTTGTAGTAACTTCTTGCAGGTCTTGTGAAGATCTCTCTACTTCTTTGGGCTACACCAACTTCTTGAGTCAAGTTGTGATGCCACATCAAGCAAGTTAGGGTTCTCATGCTCATGGTGACTCATTTCCTTCATGCTTTATTATAGCATTCCATTCTACTTCAGATTTACCTCTGCCCTCCTAGGGCACGCACTTTTTGATCTCTTATCAATGCTATTGTGGAGGTGGAAACACCATTCACAAGGCTTGAATTAGGCAAGCTCCTAAATAGCACCAACATTCTTCCTTGTTTCATTTGTGTAGGTTGTGATCAAAGGTTTTCAATAGAGACAAGTTACAGAAGGGCAGAAGACTCAGATACAACCACAGTCAATTAGAAGCTTCTGGTCAAGGACTAGGGCGCCTAACGCCCTTGACCCATTTGTTTGGGTGGCCAAAACCTTCTAGAATCAGGTTCTCATAGCTCTGTTCAACCCCTCCTTGCCAGAACTTTCTTGGTTTTCGATGGTTCCAGGTTTGTAACTCCCATTTTCTCTATTTTAGTCCTATAAACCCTAGATTTGATAATTAGTCATAAGATCTCTCTCCTTGGCAATAAAGGGACCAATCAAGAGACCTCTCAACTCTCCTTTGAGGACTATAGATGAGTATTGAGTCTCCTCAATTTGTGTTCCAATGTTCATGTAGAAGAGGGTTTAACCTAGTTTAGGGTTTTAAGCTAAGTCACCTTTTTTGACATAACAGATTCCTCACAAGGAATAATTTTCTTCTTACCAGTCATGTGATGGAGGTATGGTTTACATGGGAAATGACAACTCGTGTGAAGCTATTGGTGAAGGAGAGGTCAAAATTAAGATGTTTGATGGGATTGAAAGGACTCTTCAACATGTAAGACATATACCAGGATTGAAGAAAAAATTGTTGTTACTTGGAGTATTCGATGAGCAAGGTTATTGATTCAGTGGAGAAAATAGTTGTCTAAAGGTAACAAAGGGAGTGTTGGTGGTGCTAAAGGGAGAAAAGGTTGGCAATCTCTACAAGTTGGTTGGAGAAACATGTAGTGGAGAAGCTATGGTGGTATCAGATGCAGAAATGAATTCATTATCTACTTGGCATCAAAGGCTAGGCCATATGAGCATTGTTTGTTTGGAAAACAAAATAGGTTGAGTTTTTCTAGTTGCACTACCAGAAGTAAAGAAGTTCTAGATTTAATTCATTTAGATACTTGGCAAGCACTTGTTACATCAATTGGGGGTTCATCATATTTTGTTTCATTTATAGATGATATTCCTGTAAGGTGTGAATTTATTTGTTCAAGAAGAAATCTGATGTATTTTCTTATTTTAAGAGTTTAAAGCTTTGGTAGAGAATTAGAAAGGTAAGACAATTAAGTGTCTTACAATAAATAATGGAGGGGAATTTTGTTCAGGTGTGTTTAATCATTTTTGCAGTGAGCATAGTATTGCAAGGCAGTTGACAATTCCTAGAACACCACAACAAAATGGTGTTGTTGAAAGGATGAGTTGTACAATTATGGAAAGAGCTAGATGTATGCTGAGCACTGCTAGATTGGAGCAGAAATTTTAGGCCGAGGCTATTAATATAACCTATTTCTTGATTAATAGATCAGCCACTACAACTCTAGATCATCAAATTCCTGAAGAAGTTTGGACAGGTAACCTGTTGATTATTCCTTTCTTCATGTTTTTGGTTCTGATGCTTATACTCATATTCCCAAAGAGGATAGGAATAAGTTGGATGTGAAGTCCACAAAATGTATTTTTCTTGGCTATGTAGAAGGTACAAAGGGGTACATGTTGTGGGATACTATTGCCTGTAAGATTATTATTAGCCGAGATGTTTATTTTAATAAAAAATTAGTGTAAAGAAGTAAAGAACAACAAAGTAAAAAAACTATTCCAGTAGAGGTAGAAAAGTATGATGCTAATATGGAGGTGCTAAATGAAAATCAACCACCTGTTCATGAAAATCAACAAGATAATAATCAGAATCAGTTATATGATGAGGTTGAATAGCAACCAAATAAGCCATAGGGTAACACATTACCCCTTATGAGAAGATCCGCTAGAGTGATCAAACCACTAGCAAGGTACTCACTTAATTGTAATTTAGCTTATGCTTTACTTACTGATGTTGGTGAGCCTAGCTCATATCAAGAGGCTTGCAAAGATGAAGATGCAAATAAATGGAGAGAAGCCATGGATGAGGAGATGAGAGCTCTACATAAAAATAAAACATGGGAGCTTGTGCAATTGAATAAGGGGAAAACAACTATTGGCAACAAGCGGGTTTTCAAACTGAAAAGGGATATAAATGATAATGTGCAGCAATATAAAGCTTGGTTTGTGGCCAAGGGGTATGCACAAAAATATGGTAATGATTTTGATGAAATCTTTTCACTTGTGGTGCGGTTAAGTACAATTAAAGTTGTTTTGGCTCTTGTTGCTAGTCTTTATTTGGAGTTACAACAATTAGATGTTTAAAAAACTTTCTTGCATGGTGATCTTTCTGAGGAAATTTATATGCAGCAACTAGAAGGTTTTGAGGAAAAAGACAAGGAGAATCTAGTATGCAGGCTGAACAAATCACTGTATGGTTTGAAATAGGCGCCAAGGTGTTGGTACAAGTGATTTGATTCCTTCATGATGAGTTTGAGTTTTAGTAGATGTGAAGCTGATCATTGTGCCTACTTTAAAAGGTATGAAGATGGCAGTTTCATTATTTTGCTTTTGTATGTAGATGATATGTTGGTAGCAAGTCCCAACATGCATAAAATCATCGGGTTAAACCCAACTTTCTAGGGAGTTTGAAATGAAGGACTTAGGAAATGAAAATCAGATTCTTGGAATGAGAATACATAGAGAAAGAAAGAATAGGAAGATTTGGTTGTCACAGAAGACTTATGTGGAGAAGATTTTGCAATGCTTCAATATACAAAATGCACAACCAGTTAGTACTCCTTTTCCTTTTCATATTAAATTGTCTTCAGAACAGTGCCCTAGCATAGAAGTGGAAAGGACACAGATGTCTTGTGTACCATACTCATCAGCAATTGGTAGTATTATGTTTGCCATGGTGCGCACCAGACCAGACATTGCACAAGCAGTGGGAGTAGTCAGTCATTTCATGGTGAATCTAGGTTGTGATCATTGGATAATTGTGAGGTGGATTATCAGGTATTTGAGGGGCACTTTTGATGTTACTATTTTTTATAGTGGGAATAGTCTTCAGGTTAATGGATATGTGGATGTGGATTTTGGTGGAGACAGAGATAAGAGAAAATCTACTACAGGTTATGTTTTCTCCTTAGCAGGAGGTGTTGTTAGTTGGGTTTTAAAGTTGCAGACAGTGGTGGCTTTGTCTACTACCAAAGTTGAATATATGGAAAAAACACATGCTAGCAAGGAGGCAATCTAGCTTCATAGACTCTTGGGTGAATTGCAGGTAAAGCAGGATAACATGGTGCTGCATTGTGATAGCCAGAGTGCTTTACACTTAGCACGAAACTCAACTTATCATGCTAGAATGAAACATATTGATGTACAATATCACTTTGTATGTGAGGTGGTGGAAGGACATGTCTCCTTGGACAAGATACACACTGATATAAATCTAGCAGATATTTTGACAGAACCTCCTAGTGGAGAGAAGTTCATATGGTGCAAAACTTCTCTTGGCTTGCACATCACTTGATGATAGGCATCAGTGGCATTGGTCTCTCAATAGGAGGATTTATTCGCAAGCTAGAAACTTGACTTCAAGTGGGAGATTGTTGGAATGTGAATTTAGTTTTACTTATCCCAGCAATGACGAGCAATCAAAAATGAGTACTACGTGCCACATGTACACCATTTTTTTATCATATGACATGTGTACACCATGCAAAATTGCATGTGAAAGTGTCACTCATGCTTTTATGCATGAAAATCTATCTTTAGATTTGATTTGTATTTTGCATGTATTTTCATGGTTATTTAAGTTAGTCAAGCTTGAATGGTAAGGCATGAGAAACATTTTTGTAACTACGAATTTTCTTCTAAGAATAAAATTGACAGATCTTTGCCTGTGGTTTTTTCTTGGTACATTACCAGGTTTTCCACGTAAATTTGTGCTGTCTATTTTGTACTTTTTATTGCTAATTCACTGTTATTTCAATTCTGCACTACTTTTCTAACATTCCCTCCCTTGTAATTATTACTAACATAAATGAAGACGACTTATATTCTGAGATGATTTAAAGCTATGTTAGTCAAATCCTACCAAAATTAAAAATTTGACTATAAAATTTTAATATTACAAATTTAATAATATAAATATATGGTGTTAAATATCACAATTTTATAAATTTATTAAAATATACGTAATTACATTGAAGGTATTCCCTCTATGAGAGGGGGTGATCTAAATTTGACCATTAATGGTTGACATTATCGTAGAATGATGCAAGACAATAGAAACGATGGGTGCTATCAGATCTGCTAAAAAAATTTCATACACATAAACTAGACTTTAAATGGAGAAATTTTCTATTGTTGGGAAAGCTCTAGGAATTTCCTCAAATGTGCATCAAATTCATCTCGAAAACTGACAACCAAATGGAATATCTACAATGGGTATGCAAAAACACTATAATTCTAGTGTTGCATGCTTGCAATTTTCAATTTATTTGATCCTTGACTCTGATCAAAGGGTTTATTTGATAATTGATATCTAGACTTGTTAAATTTAGTAGGAATACTAGTGACAATTGTACTAAATTTGTGCATATAATAGTTAGAAGAAAGTAAGAGGAACATGCCAAATCCATGATGTAAATGTTGGCAAAGAAGTTGACATTTAGAATTCATCCTAAATTAAATGGACAAATTTTGTTTGTTTATCATTGCCTCACATGTTGTACCATTAAACTAATAGCAAAAAAATTACAATGACAATGCATCTTAATAAAATATTTTTGGTTCTCTTTTCAAGGGTGATAATATTGCATATGAAACACTTTATGGGCATCCACCAAATTTTTGCACTTGACATACATGTATATAAGCTTAATAAATAAATAAGCTTCAAAAGAAATTATTTATTATAAATATATTGTATTTATAAAGTATATTATTATATTGTAAGATTATTTATTTTTTGGTTGTTCAAGTGAGGGATTAGGGTCCTCTCCCTTTGTATTTATATCAAAAAACAAAATGATTATAGAAAGAATCCTTCCATATTGTGGAAAGGATGAAAATAACTTATAGAGATACATAGATATATAGAGAGAGAGATGGAAGACTATAACAAACTATATTTAAACCTGTACACCATTTTTTGTTGGGCTAGAAAGTTACAAAATGGCCAAATATAGACTTACCTTTGTTATAACAAATACATCATATTATGTGGGTTAGTACATGACAAAAGGCCTAGACATAGATATAGAACCCTATATTATTATTGTAATAGAGTACCCATATCAAAGACACATGATGGAGCTCTTACAGACCACTGCAATCAGATTAGATCCATAGGACCCATCCTCCTTGACAAATGCCGCATGCCTAGCAAGAAATTTTATAGCCTTTTCAACTTTAGAAACGTTAAATCACTCTTGTTGAGGTGAAGAATTTTTTGATTGAAGAAGCTCAAGAATGTTGAATTCAAGGTGAAAGGAAGATTTTCCACCCTCTCTAAAGAGATGCTTCAATATTGCAGCCACCTCCTGAATAAGATCTTCTAGTTGCTTTCCAATGCTCCTCATAGTACTGACCAATGCTAGCCTACGAAATTTGAATCCCTTCACTGGGAGAGAGGAGAGCCTCTCCATAGTGGCATTATCAACCACCCCATCCAACCAAACTCTAATTTTTTCCTAGATGAAGTACTTCTCCAAATATCTAATGATCTTCTTATCCATTGTCAACCTAAGTAAATTCTCCACAAACATTGAGGAGATCTAAATAAACCCAATGTCTAGTGGCCCCTTCTATGAAATCTTTCCCCAGGATTTCCACAATATCTTCTAATACCTCAAGTCATCCTAATAAAAGAATACCTTTTGCATTCTCATTACCATCACTTATCTCCTAAATGTCATCTATCTTACTATGGAACCTAGGTAAAAAGTAGGCTCCATGACATGATGAAAGTATCACGGGGCTAGCCTAGTGGCCCCGTGCAGCACTGGGTTTGGGCTAATCAGTCCCCCTTGTGGACAAAACTTTTTCACTCAACCCAGACTACACCTCCTACTCGCAGTCCTACTCAGCAATAGTGGATCTAAGTTACACTACCTCATTGACCAACAACAAACTAAGCAATGTTCCAAACACTTAATGCAATGCAAGAATTCAAGATTAAATACAATGCAATCATAGATAGGGGTAAGATATCTTTTCATTGATTCACACAATTTAGATTTACATCCACTTGTCCTCAATTACAAATCCATCCCTTAGCCCTGTGTATCTAGGTCAGGCTCAGCCGATAATGTCTAGCACACATTTCATTAGAACATCACCCCCATGGCATCCCAACAATTCTCTACATAGTAGTCCTCATCCTTGACTTGGACAACAATCTTCACACTATTTTAGTACCTCTTAGACCCAATCCAAATGATGTTCCTGCTCATACTCAAACTTGACCTCATTCCAACATTCAGACTTGTCCAATGTTGCCCTTATGCAGACATCCCAATAAAGACACCAACTCATCATGCAAGTACACCCTTGCAATGTAGGCTTCCAACCTACTATGTAGATCCAACTGTTCAACACAAACCTCCCAGCTAGGTCAACCCAGCATCCAATTCCATGTCCATGCCACTGTCCCACAAACTACTCCATTTTTTAGTTCCCAACACACTTATTGTCCACCTTGCTGATCCAGTCCAGCCCATATCTCCCAAGCAGACTCAGTTTAGTCTTCTACATAGTCTAATGCAGACTTACATCCAACCTTGCACCACTATTCCAACTTTGCATGCTCAGGACAACATGCCCAATAATTCACTCCAAGCCCAATGAAACTCGAAACATCCCAATCTTAGCATTCCAATGACTCGGCACCAATGCGACCTCTCAGGATGAACCACTATCCCAGTCAGAATACCTCTAGGACTCATACCTAGCATAGCTCCTTAGACATTCAATCAACCCAACTCGGATCCACCTTATAGGTTCTCCCATTTGGACTTAATTATGTTGTAGACTTGTACTTGGACTCATCACTGTCATAGAATTGTACTCGGGCTCCAGGTCTAGTGCTCTAGACTCCCTCAGTACTTGTCCATTTCTGGACTTCACCTCAGGACCCCAATGCAGTCCCTTGGACTATCAGTCGACCAATGCATCCAAATAACCTAGCTCAACCTACTCTACCCCCTCAAACTCATGCAGGACTCCAAGTCCTCAATGCAATTCTTTGCAGGACCTTGTAACTCTGCAACCCATGTCAAACTTTCCAAGTCCAACTCAGACTCCTCAAACCTGTCCTCCAAAGTTGATCTCAAGTCTCCAACATTCTCTGATATAAATAATGAGCTCACCTTGCCTTTATATAGGCCCAGGTAGTCCCATCATACCCATGTTGGTCTAATGTCAGACTTGTTGGGACTCCTATTTTTCAAGCTACGAATTTGCTAATTCTTGCCAAATTTTACCAGCAGGCTGATTCCCCAAAATCCATTTGTGTCCCACTCTATACCTCCATTGTTGAACCTATAGTTTATAGCCGATTAGAGATATCTTCCATAGGTTTTCACGTGTTTGCCTTTTGAAAATGCAAGATAGGAAACCCAAAAAATGACTAAGTCCAAAAGACTCTAAGTATTTCCTTGTATTGTCACTTGTGTCGAAGTTTTGGAGTTCGGGGTTCATGCCTTTCGTCTTCTTTAGTGTTGCAGTTGGAAGGAGGAGGACATGAAGGCCAAAGTTTGATGAGCTCTATTTTCTTCTAAGAGTTTTGGAGGTCAAACTTCGAGCCTTTGGCCTTCAATCTTCTTCATAATAGGTGTCAGGGAGAAGCCCTAAAGTCCAAAGTCTGACGGGTCTGCATGATTTCACTAAGTAAAGCAGACTTTAGGGGGTAGAGTTATGATGTTCCCTCTTCTTCCAAGAAGGTGAAATGGTGAGGGCTTGAAGGCTGAAGTCCAACGAGGCCCATTGGTCGGTCCCACCAAGAGGTACGTGGCAATTTTTAAAGCATTCCGCCATTCCGTGGAGATTATTTTATTAAGGAAAAAGGCTTGGAAGAAGCATGGAAGGGTGACATGTGGCAAGCATTTGGTCAAGAAGTGTAGCAAGGCCTGTTGGTGGATCCCGTGAGATCCACGTGGCAAGTTTTCAGGCATTCTACCATTCCACAAAACCCTTTGGGAGGACCCACTGGTGGACTACGGAACAACAGAAAGAGGATATTTGGCAAAAAATCTAGCGGGGATCATTTCCGTAGTCTATTGGATTCCATGTGGCATCATCCAATCTAATTTTAGCCATTCTGTGGAGTATTCCAGTGTGGCTTTTTTTGAGCTTGCGGAATTGCCAGAGGCTACCAGGTGTCCATTTTAGGCCGCTGAGTGGACATACAATGACTGCCATTGAAATGTGGCAAGTTTTTTATAGTATGCGAGGGGAATTAAGTGGAAAGTTACTTTATGTCGCGCAGCATAATCTAAAGGGTTTCTACCATTCCACGGACCCTCATCTGTGTCCTAATCTCATGACCACTGAACCACAGGAGGCTGCCACATGGATGAGGCCGAGTCATCTTTTCATTGACTCACCCTTTTACTGAGCTATAAAGGTGGTTACAAATGGAATGTTTCCATTGGTTCAACATTTTTAAAGGGTAAGTCAAATATTTTCAAATCTTCTTGGTGAAGTGGCGTCTTCGGATCAATTCTTTTACTATATGATCAACGACCCACGTTTAAAATACAGAGAATGGGTATTTGCGTGTTCTGGTTCATGTGAGCTAAGATTAATAGCAGACGAGGTAGCTTCCAATCTCATAATTAATGACTCTCTCCATAAAGGCCCTAATTCAAGCATTTTGATGACTCACCTAAGCAATTGTAGCATCAAGAGAGGAAAATTCTTAGCCATCTAGAGCTTGTCTGCACCAATTCAAGGTTTTCTAAGTAATAATCCAGTAAGACTTTTGTGGCATTATATATGTTGAATTGGTTGATTATAAGAGCTTGTTATTGTTCTGAAATTACATTTTCAGAGTTCGTTTAAAGTTTAGGTTATCCTTGTATGTTTCAATTACCCTAAACTTTGCCCTAGTTGTTGTCTGTGTTGTTTTAAAAGAGAAACCCTAGAATCATAGAAGTGACCCTTGCCTCTCAAATCAAAATTGTATAATGACTCCCCCACAAGCCCAAGCTGCTTCCTCTTCTCAAGGTCGGGCCTTGCATGAAGACCTTGTGGCTCAACTCCCTAGTTCATCAGCATAGAAGATTAAGGTTCATGGCCTTGGTGTTGTCGAGAGTTTGGTAGATGAGTTTCATGGGTGTAGGGATGCTGAGATCCCAATTGGAGGGTGGCCATTGTTTTTCCATTGGCATGGAAAAAGGAGTTTGCTTTCACCAGTATCAAATGTATGGAACTATGAATTGGGAAAACTAATAGTGCCTAACATCTTCATGGATATTGATTTGTTAAGAACCATAGATACAAATTATGATGAAATTAATAAGGCGGTAAGGACTACTCATGGTGTACTTATGGTATAGATTGACAAGGCCTCTATCTCTGAAATCTTCAAACTCAATTTTGTTGCCTTTAAACCCATTGATTTTGATTATTTCAAACAGAAGTATCAACGGGACAGGAGTAGTTATAGAGAAGTATGGCTACCTAAGCACAGGGTAAAGGGTGTCAAGGGAAAGGCATTCAGATTCCCACCAATGAAACAGAACCTCTCAAGCTTGATGGTTTTGATAGTTATCTTGCCAAAACCTATTATGCTTTGTGCCAGGTTTTGGGGGTAGACAAGTTAGAGAGATTCCCCATCCCTTACTTATATATGATTTGTGATATTCAGCATGTGTTTCTAAATGATGAATTTTATTATGCAACATACCTTGCTAATGAAATACATAAGGGACTAAGTGAAATCAAAAGAGGACTGAAAGATGTGAAATTTTGGTGGTATTCATTGCTATGCCACATGCTCTTGTATATAGGTAAGACAAAGTGGGGTCCTACTTTGAAAATTTGGGATGATGATGGAAAAGGAAATCAGCTCTTAGTCCAGTATTGGACTCATGTATGGGACACACACTACAAGGAGGCTAGCTACATCACATTCAGGAATCATTTTGCTTGCAAGACTTGTTGTCATTTTTACATGGACCGGCAGGTAGGATACCCAAGAAAATTATGGATTTCTTGAGGCCCTTGGAGAGAAGCCCAGATCTAGGTATTCAACACAATTAGGGAGATTTCTTTCTCCACTATGACTGCATAGTCCTGAGAATTTATGGAACTCCAGTAGGACCCCATGTCTTACCAAGGTTTGTGCCTTTGAGAATTGGTTTTCTGGAAGTTATTTGGCAGCTAGCTGAGTCAAATAGAGCACATTTGGCTAATCAAAGGAATGGCTCTTTCTTCCCTTATCTGATAGTCTTCTCTGACTTCAGGATGAATAAAGAAGGTTCTGAGAAGTTATATGACAAATTCAAAACTTTCAGAATGAGGCAAGAGTAGGTAAGGCATTGTGATCCTAAAGGTTTTATAGATAGTCTTAGAAAAAACATCAGAAGATCTCTATTCAGCCATTGTACTTATTTCTCTGGAGATGTGATAAGAAACCTCTAGAATGAAAATGAAGTGAAGGAGAGAAAGGTAAAATGGACTACCTTTCTAAAATTAGAGGGTGATAAGAAAAAGAAGGTTGCTTCCTACAAAGGAGCATATGCAGAGGTTAGAGACCCAATTATGACAATTTAAGTTGTTTGGGATAACATTGATAGGATAATTGGAAAGGCTCCTCAAATCCAGGAAGGAGCAAAGGGTAAGGCTCCAATCATAGAGGAGAGACCCTCACATCAACCTTCTGGTGATCCTCTATTTATTCTTTCAAAAGGAAGTCCCAGGGTGTGACAATTGGGAAACAAATTCCACTATCTTTAGTTGTGAAACAGGAGCTCATTATCTCCAATGAATGTAATTGATTTGGATTCCCCTCCTAGGGAGCTATCTCCAAAGAGAGTAAAAAGGGAAGAGTCCCCATTGGTTGATTACCCAGATGATGATTATGAGATAACTGGAGATGATTTGATCAGCACAATGCCTTCCCCTCAAAGAGATCAAGATGTGCAAACACCCCTTGATAGAATAACTAAGAGTATCATGAGGGGAAGAGATAGTATAGATGATGTAAGAGAGCTAGCTTGCTCTAAATCAATGGAGGATGACCAATTTGTGAAATCCCAGGAGTTTGCAAATTTCATATGGAGAAGCAGAGGGGATGAGTATAAGAAGAGATTAGAAGATGAGAAGGCTAAAGCCCCCCAGGATTCAAAAGAGTAGATTTCTAAAAGGGTATTGGCACATATGAAAACTGAGACAAAAAAGATCACTCCTAAGGAAGGAAGGTGAATGGTTAGAGAAAGTGGCATCCTTTTACTCCCTGATTGGGATATTGCATCTGCTATTGCTCTGGATACTATAAGGAAACAGGATATAGAAGTTTTCTCTTTTGAAGATGAGAGGCTATTGCAGCATTGTCTAGTGCAGGGTTTAGGCCAAAGTGGGAAACCTAGCAATTTGGGCTTTGCCCCCTAACACTAACAAACCATCTGTTGTTGAACCAAATCAAGATTTGAGGGTAATTTTAATTGTCAAAAGAGTATCTGACCCCCTTGCATTCGAAGCAGCAACAATGGTAGAAGTTGCCAAATTTAGCAAGGCTACTATTGAAGCACTACAAAAGAAATATGACAAGTTCTTGGAAGAGCATATAGTTGTGCTACATGAGTATAATAGATTGAAGGTCTTGGAAATATAGATGTAGCAACAATTATAGTAGGCAACAACCATGCCTCCCTCATCAACTGAAACACCTCTAACAAATGAAGTTCCTCCATCAACTGAAACAGTGGTATGGATAGGTTCAATGATTGCTAGTTCCTCCTATTGCAAGTATGTGCCTAATCAGTGCTGTCATTGGTGTCAACTATATCCTATTTTTTTTATTTGGTTAGAATATTTATATGTTGAGGATATTGAGAAAATTAGCCCCTCTAGAAGAATCAGAAAGGAAACAGTGAATCACAGTGAAGATAGTGAGTTACATACTGAAGAACAGTCCAGAAGACTGCTCCACATTTCTTATAGAGTGAAGATCTTGGTCTGTGGATTGGAAGTTATTTAGAGGCATGTCTAAAGATGCTAAATCCTAAGTTTGAGCGTCTGGTATGAAGAATTGAGTGAGTTACATTCACCAGAGTAAAACCTGATTTTTCTGATTATTCACTGGTGACAAGGAGAAAGTACTTTGCTCCGTATTTCTCCGCATTGAAGTATTTTTCTCTACGGTTCTAGAGGGAAGTCTGGGATGATGATAAGTACCTACAACTACAATGGTTCATGATTTGGTGGTCCACAAGCTATCTTTCCTTTATGACAATTGAAGACAGTGAAGTTCATGTGCTCCGGTGTGAAGAATCTCATGGGTAAAGAGGTTAGAATTTTTGTGGTTGCTCCTAGTGATTACAACATGCTTGTGGATGCCTCATGATCATGTTCCTACATTTGCACTAGTCCACATTGAGGAATTGAGATCGTGTTTGAAGTTTACTCCCAAATAATGTAGCGTGTAACCAGTCTTAGCCGACTTGGTTAATCCCAGTGATTGCAGAGATGTATTGAAGATTATAGAAGCATGTAGTGGCGTGGAAGATCATGTTTGAGTCTCAACTAAGGTATGGAGTGATCCACATACATCTTTACTACATTTCCTTAGCTAATTTTGTATTAGGTCCAAACCTATTTTATGTATGTTTGTAATGTCAACCTTGGAGAATGTTCCAATGGTTGATGATTGTAATGCCGACCTTGATGATCATTCCAAGGTTGATGTAGTGTATAAATACTTGCAATTGAGTCAAGGAAAATGTGTCCTTGTGTGAAAATGTGAAGATAAGTAAGGAAGAGAAAAGGCAGAGCAGAGCAGAAGAGTATTGTGCTTCAATGGTACTAAATTCAACCATGGAGTAAATGCTAACATCTCAGTTCAAAACCCTTGGCAGTGAGCCTTCTTCTAGGTAGTGAGACTCTGATTTTTGGTATTGTTATTTACATATATATCTTGTGGGTTAACCCCCACCATGGTTTTTCCCTTAACAGGGTTTTCCACGTAAAAATTTGGTGTCTCTTGTGTATGATCTTGCAATTGTATTTATGTTTTTGAGTTTATGCTTTCATGACTTAATCATAACAAATAGTGGACAAGTGGTAAATGTTTTAAGGTGTAGAATTTTTCAAGTTTTAAGACAACTGATTCACCCCCCCTCTCAATTGTTTGGTTCATTTCAACAATTGGTATCAGAGCCAAGTTCCTCAGAAGAAAGCTTGACGACTTGAGGCTGATCTAAGATGTCGTATAAGAAGGAAAGTCTTGGGTTTGATGGAACAAACTAGTTTGTCTGGAAGAGCTGCATGAAAACCCATCTCCTCTACTTGGGTTATAGTGTTTGGAAAATAACTAAAAATAAGTATGAAATACCGAAGAATGGTTTGCAAACTGAAGATGAGATCAAGGAATTTGAGTTGAACATAAAAGCCAAAGATGCCTTGATGAGTGCCTTATCCGAGTCGAAGTAACAAAGTTCATGGTGCTAGAAACTGCTTATGAAATCTAGGAAAAGCTAAAGAATCTATATGAAGGAGATGAATCAATGAAGAGTGCCAAGTTGTAGAGTTTGAAGGAAAAATATGAATGTTTGAAGATGAGTGAAGATGACAACATAACATCCTTCATGCAAAAGGTCGATGAACTTGTGAGTAGCATTAGAAGTGTAGGAGGAAAATTGAAGATATTGAAGTTGTGAACAAAATTCTTAGATCACTGCCTAAATCTATTGTCATAAAGTGGCCGCAATTGAAGAAATAATGATAGTAACAAAGATTACAAAAGATCAACTGCTAGGGAAGCTGACAGCCTTTGAAAGGAGAGAACTTGGTGATTCACTTCCAAATATAGAGATTGCTTTCAAGGCTAGCACTTCAGAAAGAACCCCCATATCTGAAAAGTACAAGGTAGAACCAAATTATGAGCTTGAAGAACTTGAAGCCAACTTTGTTAACAGCCTGCCCAGAGGTACTGGTAAGTTCAAAGGCAAATTACCTTTCAAATGTTTCAATTGTGGTAAAGTTGGTCATTATGCTTCTAGGTGTCCCACAAGAGTTCCCAAGCCAAGACCTGATAGACCTAGGATTCCAAAGAAATGTTATTATGTTGAATATCTTGATGATGATGAAGGAGTATCAGATGGTGAACCAGATAATGCTAGTACTTCTAGAAATGAATGCTTGTTTATTTCTATTAAAGAAGACCCTGTGACTACTAATCCTGCTAGCTGTGTGAAGGAAGAAAAACCAGTGGAAAGTGCCTTGGCTACTCAGGTTGTTGAAGACAAAGATGAATGGGTTATTGATAGTGGATGCTCTCATCACATGACTGGTGACAAAAGTAAGGTCATAAGTTTGGAAAGATATGATGGAGGATTGGTTAGGTTTGGTGATGATACAGCTGGTAAGATTTGTGGAAAAGGATCCATTTCTTTTGATGGCAAGCATAACACTGATGATGTCTTATATGTGAAGGGATTAAAGCACAATCTCTTGAGTGTTGGTAAGATGTGTGGCAAAGGTTATGATCTTAGATTCAAGGACAATGGATGCAAGATCTTGGAAAGCTCCGGAACAGTGATTGCAACTGGTAAGAAGACAAGAGGTAACATCTATCATTTGAAAGGGACTAATGAATATTGTTTTTTGGCTCAGAATGATGAAAGTTGGTTGTGGCATAGAAGATTGTGTCATATCAATTTTGACAACATTGTGAAGATAAGTTCCACTCAGGTTGTAAGAGATTTGCCCAAGTTTGTGAAGCCTATTGATACTTTGTGCAAGGAGTTCCAATTTGGAAAACAGACAAGAATAAGTTTCAAGAGCAAGGACCAATCTATTGATGGACTACTAAAATTAGTGCATACAAATCTATGTGGACCTACCAGAGTAAGAAGTCTACAAGGAGACATGTATTGCATGTTGCTGATTGATGATTATTCTAGAATGACTTGGGTTACCTTCTTAAAAGAAAAAGCAGAAGCCCTAGAAAAGTTCAAAGCATTCAAGGCAATGGTTGAGAATGAGCTAGATTCGAAGATAAAGTGCTTGAGGTCTGACAGAGGTGGAGAGTTTACATCAAATGAGTTTAACTTCTTCTATGAGGAATAAGGGATAAAGAGACAATTATCTGCACCTAGCACTCTACAACAAAATGGAGTAGTTGAAAGGAAAACTAGGACAGTTCAAGAGGCTGCTAGAACAATGATGGAGGCTGACCTACCGGAAGTATATTGGAGAGAGGCAATTCACACTGTTGTATACATCCTAAACAGAGTCCAAGTAAAAGGTAATAGTTCTAAGACTCCTTATGATTTGTGGCATGGTAAAGTTCCCACTGTGAAATATTTCAAAGTTTTTGGTAGTAAGTGTTATATCAGAAGAGATGAAGATCTAGGTAAGTTTGATGCAAGATGTGATGAAGGTATCTTCCTTGGATACTCTACCAAGAGCAAGGCCTACCAGTGCTACAATAATAGGTTGAAGAAGATTATTGAGAGTGCAAATGTCAAAGTTGATGAAAGCAAGGAAAAGGTGTCAAGTGGATATGAATCTGATGAACCGAATGTCCCTACAAACAAAGTAGTAGTGCAGCAAGAAGAAAACTCTGAGGAAGGAGAAGAACAAGCTCCATAAATCATCACTAAGACACCCAGGTATGTGAAGTTAAATCACTCTGAAGATCAAATCATAGGAGATAAGAGTAAAGGAGCTCAGACCAAAAGAAGAGCTGCTGATGAACAGGTTAACTATTGTTTGATTTCTCAAGTGGAACCTAAAAATGTAAATGAAGCTTGTAATGATGAAAATTAGGTAAAGGCTATGGAAGAAGAACTGATACAGATAGAGAAGAATCAGACTTGGGATCTTGTTCCCAGATCACCAGATAAAAATGTAATTGGCACCAAATGGGTCTTCAGGAACAAGATGAATGAGAATATTGAAGTGCTAAGAAACAAAGCAAGGTTGGTATGCAAATGATACTCTCAAGTTGAAGGAATAGATTTTGAGGAAACATTTGCACCAATTGCAAGGATTGAAGCAATAAGAATTTTTTTAGCATTTACAGCCTACAAAGATTTCAAGGTATATCAAATGGATGTAAAGTCTGCATTCTTGAATGGAGAATTGGAAGAAGTCTATAATGAACAACCAGAAGGATTCTAGTCATCATATCAGGGTGACATGGTGTGCAGATTGAAGAAAGTATTGTATGGACTAAAACAAGCTCCCAGGGCCTGGTATGCAAGATTGGATAAATATCTGATACAGTTAGGGTTCAGCAAGGGTACTACCGACATTAATCTCTATTTCAAGATCAATAATGAACAAATCTTAATTGTTGCAGTCTTTGTTGATGACATTATCTTTGGAGGCAATAAAGGTGTGTGCATGGTTTTTGCTGGGGAAATGTAAAATGAATTTGAAATGTCCATGTTTGGTGAGATGAATTTCTTTTTAGGTCTACAAATCAATCAATCAGATAAAGGTATCTTCATTTCTCAGTCGAAGTATGTGAAAGAGTTGTTAAAGAAGTTTGGGATGGAGGACTCTAAACCAATAAGCACTCCCATGGTAATTGGTTGTCAGTTGAGTAAAAATTATGACTCACCTATGGTAGATCAGAAAAGATGTAGATCTATGATTGGAGGATTACTTTATCTGACCCAAACTAGACCTAACATAATGCATGCAGTTTGTCTTGTGGCAAGATTTCAAGTAGAACCTAAAGAGTCACATGTGATGGTAGTCAAGAGAATACTAAGATACTTGAAAGACATAATGGATTATGATTTGTGGTATCCAAAAGATAATGATTTCACTCTCAGTTCGTACACTGATGCAGATTGGGCCAGAGATGTGGATGACAGGAAAAGTAGAAGTGGAGGTGTATTCTTCTTGGGAAAAAGGTTGGTATCCTGGTTAAGAAAGAAACAAGACTCAATATCTATGTCTACTACAGAAGCAAAATACATTGCAGCAGCATGTAGTTGCACTCAAGTTTTATGGATGAAGCAGACATTGAAGGACATTCGAGTTGTGTATGAAGATCCAATTGCAATCTTTTGTGACAATACAAGTGCCATAAACATATCAAAGAATCCAGTAATGCATTCAAGGATAAAACACATATCCATAAGATATCACTTTCTGAGAGAAAAGGTGATAGAGAATGAAGTCAAATTGGAGTATGTATCTACAAAAGATCAGATTGCAGACATTTTCACTAAGCCTCTGTCTAAGGACACTTTTGAGTATCTCAGAGAAAAGTTAGGGGTTATCACCCCTCCTACTCTAAACTAAGATGCACAAAACTGCATCACTCTGAAGGTACCTAAAAATCCATCTCCAGATCCGGATTGATGCTTGTAAGGGCTACTTCTTAGGGGGAGCAGCCAGATGAAGAGAGTTTAGAAGAGAGATTGGATCAGAGCAGCAAAGTGCAAGTATGTGCCCTTTGCCATTGATGTCAAAGGGGGAGAGAAATCATATGAAAAACTTAGAATGAGAGAGTGCAAATGTGTAAAGAGATAGGGGGAGAATCTTGTCTTGATGGTTGTTGTAGTTTTTCACATCATATGTTGCAATCAATGACAAAGGGGAAGATTGTTGCAAGTATGTGCCTAATCGGTGTTGTCATTGATGTCAACATATCTTTGTTGTCATTGGTGTCAACTATATCCTATTTTTTTATTTGGTTAGAAGCTTTATATGTTGAGGATATTGAGAAAATTTGCCCCTTTAGAAGAATCAAAAAGGAAACAGTGAATCACAGTGAACATAGTGAGTTACATACTAAAGAACAGTCCAGAAGACTGCTCCGCATTTCTTACAGAGTGAAGATCTTGGTCTATAGATTGGAAGTTATTTAGAGGCATGTCTGAAGATGCTAAATCCTAAGTTTTACATTCACTAGACTAAAACCTACTTTTTCTAATTATTCACTGGTGACAGGGAGAAAGTACTTTGCCCCGCATTTCTCTGCATTAAAGTATTTTTCTCTACGGTTCTAGAGGGAAATCAAGGATGATGATAAGTGCCTACAACTACAATGGTTTATGATTTGGTGGTCTGCAAGCTATCTTTCTTTTATGACAGTTGAAGATGGTGAAGTTCATGTGCTCTGGTGTGAAGAATCTCATGGGTAAAGTGGTTAGAATTTGTACGGTTGCTCCTGGTGATTACAATGTGCTTGTGGATGCCTCCTAATCATGTTCCTACATTTGCACTGGTCCACATTAATGAATTGAGATCGTGTTTGAATTTTACTCCCAGATAACGTAGTGTGTAACCAGTCTTAGCACTTGGTTAATCACAGTGATTGCGGAGATGTATTGAAGATTGTAGAAGCATGTAGTGGCGTGGAAGATTGTGTTTGAGTCTCAGCTAAGGCATGGAGTGATCCACATACATCTTTACTACATTTTGTTAGCTAATTTTGTATTAGGTCTAGACCTATTTTATGTATGTTTGTAATGCCAACCTTGGAGAATGTTCCAACGGTTGATGATTGTAATGCCGACCTTGATGATCATTCCAAGGTTGATGTAGTATATAAATACTTGCAATTGAGTTGAGGAAAATGTGTCCTTGTGTGAAAATGCAAAGACAAGTAAGGAAGAGAAAAGGCAAAGCAGAGCAGAAGAGTATTGTGCTTCAATGGGACTAAATTCAGGCATGGAGTAGATGCTAAAATCTTAGTTCAAAACCCTTGGTAGTGAGCCTTCTTCTGGGCAGTGCACCCTATTGGCAGTGAGCCTCTGATTTTTGGTATTGTGCTTTACATATATATCTTGTGGGTTAACCCCCACCGGGCTTTTTCCCTTAACAGGGTTTTCCATGTAAAAATCTAGTGTCTCTTTTATATGATCTTGCAATTGTGTTTATGTTTCTAAGTTTATGCTTTCATGACTTAATCATAACAAACAGTGGACAAGTGGTAAATGTTTTAAGGTGCAAAATTATTCAAGTTTTAAGATAACTGATTCACCTCCCCCCTCTCAGTTGTCTGGTTCATTTCAACACCTCCACTGCTCCACCTCCTAAATCAGATGAGGAAAAGGAAAAGGAAAAGATCTTGGAGCAACTAGGTGCTTATGAAGAAATCTTGATGAATCACCAAGAGGATTAGCATGAGAATAATTTAAGTCTTGTTTCCAATGTTTTAGGACATCTCATGAGCAAAGTGATGAAGAAGGTAGAGACTGTCCACAAAAATTAATTTTAATTATCAATGGCAGTTATCAATATTGCTAATGATAAGGCAGGCTCTTCCCTTAATGAATAAGTGGATTCCAAGACTTAGTTCATTGCTTGGAATGTGTAAAGGATTTGCTCATGAGCTAGATAGACCAAAGGAAATTCTTCCTACTTATAAGATGGTCAAAGCAGCTGGGGAGCAACAAGGATTCTTGGAACATCTGGAAGGAAGGATTGAAAATAAGATCAAGGAATTTGATAAGAAAGATATGAGGCTCATGCCAAAGATCAAAAAGGATAATGGAGAAATAAAACCTTGTGGGATATGGAAAGCACAATTCGAATGTATTACACCTACACTTGCTTTTCTCATATGTGTTAAGAATAAGGTTGATTGGGAACTTTTAATGGACAGTTTGGACAAACTATGGGATGTCAATCAATTCTTAGGAGAATGAGAAGTCTAATATTACAGTATCCAAGTATAGTAAATACAGAGAAAATATGGATCAGTTCCTTGCATTCCAATGGCCTACAGAGGAGCAATATAAGGCTTGGGATGACAAATATAACAATTTTCATGATTTGTAAGGTTTAATGATATGGCATGTGGTAGTTGTTATTGTTTAGTATATTCCTTTTTCAAGAAGAGGATATGCTTCTTTGATTTCTTATTCAGCATCAATGTGGGATTGACTCCAACAAGATATTTTGTCCTTTAGTGGGTCTCTCATTTTTTGTCCTCATTTACATCGCTGGTTCTTCCAAGTAGTTGGAACTTAGAGAAGGTGGAAAGAGGGGAAGTAAGGTTTGTTACGACAACCTTCTGCGAGCATCTTTCAAGGCAACAAGATTTGTGACTGCACATGTAACAACTTCTGCTCCTATGGAATATTTGCTCCACAAGCATTTATACTTGTTTCTTGTTGGTGTAAATTTTGTCAAATGAGAATGTGACACTTGTCATAAGGCCTGAGGCTTGTTTTGCTCCCTTATTTCTATAAAATAAAATTCAGGGCCTTTGAAAAAGGATCTTGGATAATTTTTGTATTACACAGTTGTAGAGTCAGTTTTTCTTAGTTTAGGTGTTATTTGAGAATAGATTTTGATGTACTTGCAAATTTTGTATGGCAGTACTAGTTCATAGCTTAAATATATTATCAAAGTTCAAGACTATATTGTCTCCTACAATTGTATTCTTCATTTCATTTATGAATAGAAACTGATCAAGGATCATTTTATTCATCTTCACAGTCTTTCCTATGTAAGAATGTTCTTCTTATAGCTTTTACTCAAAGAGTGAATTTAATGCTTTAAGATAATATTGAATGCTATGAATGTATGCAGGGATTCCTAAGTAGAGTTGGTTTTGAACTAATTAAAGTGTGATAGTGTAATGTATTATTATAGTGTTTACATGAGTTGGGAGAAATACTAGTGTATTTGGTTTCATTTATATCTATTTTGACTCTGTAGCCCAGGATTTAGGCACCAATCTCTTAGAACTTTTGTCTGATACAACTCCTTGGTCATCTATATTGAAAACCAAAATGAATTTCAATTTCTATCTTAAGTTATGAATATAATGTTATTCCAATGTTCTCCTACAAGAGAGTTGTGTTAAAGCCTGAGAATCTAGCCCATTACTCTAGTATATCAGTATATCTTTAGGCATTTTAGAGAGAACATATCTACTAGGAACAATATTTGAGATAAAAGGTAAATGATCTTGAATAAATACTGTAAGAACTACCCTCCTAGGTTTTGCAGAGCCTAAAGTGTAGAGGAAAAGTATAACTAAGATTTTCCTATTCGTTGGCCAATCCCTCAAGGCAAATCAATCATTAGAATCGACTATTCTTTAGATTACCCTTTTGAGATCAGGTTGGGAATTAAAAACAACCAACATGACTAATGTCAAACTAATTGTGTCAGCCTACTTATGTTAGCCTACCAAGCCCCTATGTAGATCCAAAGGCTCCAGTAGTGCCATCTTAATCCAACGGACTACCTAGACAACTTACCCCACGCGGACAGCTTGTCCTACATGGGCAACTCCCAGATATTCAATGCAGCACTCCTTTTATTAAATGCCTTCTTATCCCATAGGCCACTTGGACCCATTTTAGGACCATTCCAACTTGGCCCCATTCTAAGACTAGTTCAATTTATCCCTTCTCATTAAATGTCCCTTTTGCATAGCCCACTATGAGTCCATAATCCCAATGCAGGGCCCAACTCGCCCAATGTTGTCTTAGCCCAAACCTATTCCAATGCCTAAGACATTCGGTCCTTTTGTAACTCTGACAAGTGTGTCCTTGGAACTCACACCAAGCCTATGTCAGGCCAGCTCGGACTCATTTCGGGCCCAACTATCCCAATACTAGACCAAATATTAAATGCAGGCTTAACATTAAATTTTGGCCGCTGAGGTCATACCTAGTCCAAATCTGGCTCATGAGTCTACTGCCTAGACTCCAACATTAAATGTAATCCCAACGGAATCCAAATTAGCCCACTCCTATAAGCACAGGCTTTAAATCCTTTGTCACATTTGCATTCTTAGATCCATGCTTGCAACCTTGTTATGTGTCCTATACAACTCGCCCATACAATGCAGTCCTCGATCTGGAATCTAAAATTCATCTAGCAGAATCATGCACCAATTTTGGATAGGTTTCAAGACACCTACAGGTCACTCCATTTCCATCCAGGTGTTCCAGGTCTTCCATGTCCAACCCAGATCCAAACCTTAGTTCGGGATAGGTTCCAGTCTTCAGAACTAGGACAACTTTTGGGACAGGTTCCAAAACACAAATTCGGCCAAGAATCTAGACTGCCCCAGTACTCAATCTCAATAGAACACACCCCTTACATCCTCCCCCACTTTAAAATAGGCAACGCCCTCAATGCTAGTCACCTTGATCCAACAGTCAAGCATGAATAATACCAAGTAAAACATTTTCACAAGCTTCCACAAATCTTGTCACAAAACCTAGTTCCACTTTCTGATTTACTAGCTCCAAGGATCCATCTTGACACAAACTAACATGTGCATTGCATCCCTAGTAATGCCTTCAAAACACCCAACTTGGACTATTAACATAGTTCCCCAAGTCCACATTCATCCATTCCCACTAGACTTTTAATCTCAGATCAAACGTCGGATACCAACTATCATTCATCACTATGGCCAGATACCATCTTCCAACATACTTGTACCTAGATCAGTCCTAGCAGCTTAGAACCATGCCTTGTAGCCTCTCAGAACTTAGCACATCTAGCTTACCAGTCCATTGATCCAAAATAGCTCCCCAGTCTAGTCAGATTCCATCTCTACACCAAGTCCAAAGACTTAGTTTCATCCCTATCGGCAACATGTTGTTCCAGCATCCGAGTCATTGACTTAGACCCAAGTCTTGACTTAACACTTGGTCCACCAATCTATCACTGTCACCTAGACCTGTAGTCTCTATGTTGTCGTGACTCAACTCAGATTCCACATTTCTAAAGAAACATTTTGCATTTGTGAACCTTCTTATGTTCTCAACAAGCTAAGTGCCATTCTTGACCCCATGCTCCACTCTTTCTCATGACCAGGGCTAGTCAAAATAGGCCCAGTTTTCATGGCCACAAACCCATGTTTACCTACTGTACCTATGACCATCAAGTCCTTCACATGTCCAGGTAGGTAATCCATCCATGTTCCAGACTTGGGGCTTAACTTTTCATCAAGCACGGCTAAGAACTCATGTTCTTGTATGGATCCAAGACCCATATAGGTCAGAGCATCCCCAATTGCCCTCCTACTCCATCCAACTCACTTGAACTTCCTAGCTTGTTCTATTCCTACAACAGTCCACCTATGCGTCCAATAATTTGCAGCTACTTTCCTTGTTATTTTTAGTTTCCTATTGCACTAAATTTCAACCTTATTCGGCTAAGTTCTCCAACTTGGACTTCATTCTTCCTTGGATGTCCATTGCAGATCTAAATTCAGACTCACTCTATGTGTGCGATGAACTTTACAGACCTACTCATGTCGAGACTCCCAATCCACAAGTCCTTCCATCATTCCTTTGTGACATTCAAGATCTCTTCAAATATCTTGCACATATACCATCTTTGCTCCATGGAGTTCACCTTTCCCTGATGTCTCCATCACCTATGAAGACTTTTGGTTCCCATACCTAGGTCTAGTCATAGCTCTCAGACTTATACTAGGAACCAGCTCGGGCACTATCTTGTACAACAACAATGCAGATACTAATGCAAAATTCAACCTCACAACTCGGTTAGCATTACCTTGCCTTAGTGTCGGGTTGACATCTTTGCGTACTCTGTCAAACACCAACAAAGGACCAACTATCATCTAGTCCATTGCATCTGCATACCAAATCCGGCCACCAAGTAGCCCAACTCCTTTTCTGTCAACCAGACCCAAGTCCAACTTGTAGACCCATTTTCTTAGATCTATCCTGATCTAACTCTTAGACCAGCTTAGCTACCAAATTGCATACCATCCAAATACCAGCTCTTGTAGCATGTTCCTGCACACAAGAATACTAACTCACATACCATCTCTACTGACTACCTCATAAGCCAACTTGGTCTAATATCCTTGATGCAACCTCCATCCGACTCGACAATCTTTGAAACCAACTCTTGCAGTTCCAACTCAACTACCAACTCAGTTGGCATAATCCCAACTTGCCCAATCTTCTTAGTTCTATCTCTGATACCAACTGTCACAGGGCTAGCATGGCTGCCCCGTGCGGCATTGGGTTTGGGCTACTCAGTCCCCTTTGCGGATAGAACTTTTTCACTCAACCCAAACTACGCCTCCTACTCATAGTCCTACTCAACCATAGCGGATCTAAGTTACACTACCTCATTGACCAACAACAAACTAAGCAATGTTCCAAACACTTAATGCAATGCAAGAATTCAAGATCAAATACAATGCAACCTTAGATAGGGGTAAGATAGCTTTTCATTGATTCACACATTTCAAATTTACATCCACTTGTCCTCAATTACAAATCCATCCCTTAGCCTTGTGTATCCAGGTCGGGCTCAGCTGACAATGTCTGGCACACATTACATTAGAACATCATCCCCATGGCATCCAAACAATTCTCTGCATAGCAGTCCTTATCCTTGACTCGAACATCAATCTTCACATTGTTTCAGTACCTCTTAGACCCAGTCCAAATGATGTTCCGGCTCATACTCAGACTTGACCTCATTCCAACATTCGGCCTTGTCCAATGTTGCCCTTGTGCAGACTTCCAACCTACTGTGCAGATCCAACTGTCCAACATAGACCTCCCAGCTAGGTCATCCCAGCATCCAATTCCATGTCCATGCCACTGTCCCAAAAAATGCTCCATTTCTAAGTGCTTGGCACACTAAGGTTGTCCACCATGCTGATCCAGTCCATCCCAGATCTCCCAAGCAGACTCAGCTCAGTCTTCTAAATAGTCCAATGCAAACTTGCATCTGACCTTGCACCACTGTTCCAACTTTGCATGCTCAGGACAGCATGCCCAACAATTCACTCCAAGCCTAATACAACTCGTAACAACCCTTCCTTGGAATTCCAATGCCTCAACACTAATGCAACCTCTTAGGATGAACCACTATCCCAGTCAGACTAGCTCCAGGACTCATGCCTAGTATAGCTCCTCAAACAACTCAATCAGCCCAACCTGGATCCACCTTCCAAGTTCTCCCATTTGGACTCAATCTTGTTGCAGAGTTGTACTCTAACTCATCACTGTCACAAAATTGTACTTGAACTCTAGGTCCAGTGTTCCGAACTCCCTCAGCACTTGTCCATTTCTGGACTTCACCTCAGGACCCCAATGTAGTCCCTTGGACTGTCACTCAGCTAATGCATCTAGATCACCCAGCTTGACCCACTCTGCCCCCTTAGACTCATGCAAGACTCTGAGTCCTCAATGTAATCCTTTGCAAGACCTTGTAACTTTGCAACCCATGTCAGACTTTCCAAGTCCAACTTAGACTCCTCAAGCCTATCCTCCAAATTTAGTCTCAAGTATCCAACATTCTATGACATAAACAATGAGCTTGCCTTGCCTTTATATAGGCCCAAGCAGTCCCATCTTACCCATGTCAGCCTAATGTCAGACTAATGTTGGACTACTTGTGTCGACCTACTTATGTCAGCCTACCAAGTCCCTATGCAGATCCAAAGGCTCTAGTAGCGTCGTCCCAATCCAACGGACTACCTAGATAGCTTGCCCCATGTGGATAGCTTACTAGACAACTTGTCCCACATGAGCAGCTCCTAGATATTCAATGCAAGACTCCTTTTATTAAATGCCTTCTTATCCCATAGGCCACTCGGACCCATTTGAGGACCAGCCCAGCTTGGCCCCATTCTAAGACTAGTCCAATTTAGCCCTTATCATTAAATGTCCCTTTTGCATAGCCCTCCGTGAGTCCATAATCCCAATCCTAGGCCTAGCTTGCCCAATGTTGTCTTAGCCTGAACCTATTCCAATGCCCAAGACATTCGGTCCCTTTGCAACTCTAACAAGCTCACCCTTGGAACTCACACCAAGCCTATATCAGGCCAGGTCAGACTCATTTTGGGCCCAACTATCCCAATACCAGACCCAGTATTAAATGCAGGATTAACATTAAATTCTGGCTGCCCAGGTCATACCTAGTCTAAATCCAACTCATGAGTCTGCCACCTAGACTCCAACATTAAATGCAATCCCAACAGACTCCAAATTAGCCCCTCCTATAAGTATAGGATTTAAATCCTTTATCACATTTGCATTCTTGGATCCATGCTTGCAACCTTGCTCTGTGTCCTATATAGCTCGCCTATGCAGTGCAATCCTAGATCTAGACTCTAAAATTCATCCAGCAGAGTCATGCACCAGTTCTAGATAGGTTTCAGGACATCTACAAGTCACTCCAATTCCATCTAGGTGTTCCAGGTCTTCTGCGTCCAACCTAGATCGAGACCTCAATTCGGGACAAGTTCCACTTCAGAACTAGGATAGCTTTCAGGATAGGTTCCAAGACACAAATCCGGCTAGGAATTTAGACTGCCCCAGTACTCAAGCTCAACATAACGCACCCCCTTACAGAAAGAAGAAGATAAGAGAGACTTGAGATGTGTGTATCGAGAGAGTTCCATTCTTCCCATATATTCAAAGCCACGTAAGTGAGGATGAGTGCAAGGTATTCCCATTCTAATCAATTATGATCTAACACCCACCGTCACCATGTTCATATTTATTTTTGAATGGCACGATAATCATTACACATTAGAGTTAGAAGATTCAACCACCATGTAATATCACCTTCAACTATTAAGTCTTCCCACTAATAGATGCCTTGATTTGATTAAAAAAATGCTAACATATTTCCTTCCCTGTAGCAATGTTTGATTGAATAGTTAGGAATACTATCTAAGATAACCAAAGCCTCCTTCAAAATGTTCATTATTTTCCACTTTGTCAAATGTCTATTTCTCAAAGAAAGAGTGATGACTATTGAGTCACCTTCTATAATGATATTATCAAGGTTGCAAGATTTGTCCAATTGTAGTCTAAGAAGTAGTGCTTTAGCCTTGGCTTCATTATTGGTTCTTGGCTTTAAATTTCTTGTTGGTACTTTGATCACCTTACCTGAAGAATCTTGAATAACTCGTCTAGTACCAAATGGGCTTGAGTTGCCTCAAAACACATCGTCAAAGTTCAATTTCCAAATACCTAGTGGAGGCAGGATGCACTTGACTTGCGGGCAATCTACTGAAGGATGAATAAGATTAGAAATCCCAGGGTAAAAGTTCAGTACTATTGTTGGAAAGACGATTGATGTTGCACCAAAAGATCAACCTATTAATGCCTGATACAACTACCAGAGTTAATGAATCCACGAGAGGTGGTTAAGCCTTGTCACAAACCCAAGTGTTGTGTTGCACGGCACAAGGAGACCAAGGGTGCACACCTTGCAACAATCCCCCCAATGCAAGTGAGGGGTTCGAACCTGTGACCCAGGCTCTGATAGCAATTGTTGTAAAGATGGTTGTCGTTGCACTAAAAGATCGACCTATTAATGCCCGATACAACTACTAGAGTTAATGAATCCACGGGAGGTGGTTAAGCCTTGTCACGAACCCAAGTGTTGTGTTGCACAGCACAAGGAGACCAAGGGTGCACACCTTGCAACATGTCACACTTTTATAAAGGAAACGACCAACACAAATATAACTTTCCAACTTAAATGACAAAAAATTCATTTTAAAGTTTAGAATAATGACATAAACTAATGAAATGTAGCAATTTCAATGTGGTTTATGTTTATAATTTTTTAATTTTTTTATAATTACTGAGATTTTTTTTTTGAATTTAATTGATGAATTTTAATTATTGATTTTATAAAAAAAGTGACGTCGATGGGACATCAAGAAAAATATAGAAAATTTATTTTTTTAATTTAATTTTTTTTCCTAATTAGACAACTCAAATATCTAGTGCATGGAAAAAAATGTAATTTTTGATTTAAAAAAAAAATTAATAATTTTTTCGAGTCAAATTTAATCAAAACATTGTAGTTTTCATGGGATGTCAACTTTTGTACATTTTTTTTAAATTTTTTTTAAAACAAAAAATACCCTCTTAGAGAAGACTCTCTCCCATAGTGCGCCGTATATTTTTCAAAATTTTAAAATATATTTTACCAATTTATTTGTAATTTCTAATTTGCTTCATGTTTGATTATAATAACCTACTTACAATAAATTTCAAAAAAATATAATAAAATAATCAAAATTTGACAGAAAAAAATATATCTAGAATCTGCACTCTAAGCACTATAATGGGTATTCAATCATTTTTTGTAAGAATATGTTTTGACAGGAGAAATTTGGAGTTGAACATGAAGTTTTATTTAATTTTTTGAAAATGGGGGCTTGGCTACCACATGGGATGCCACATAGACAATTTCGAGCGAGACGGTATCACCCGCAAATGTTCTAGGCAAAACTCTTTCATCTAGAGCCTTCTATCCAAACAAATACTATTTTTAAAGTTGAAATCATATTTTATAAATTTAAAAATTTTAGGCGAAAAGGCTCCAGGTGAAACTCTTTATGCCACGTAGATGCTACATGGTTCAGCCGTTCCGGGTAGAATTGTTTAGAGCAAAACCATTTCCATAGAAACTATTTAGTCGGCTAAAAGTGTGACACTGGTTTGAACTTTTACCCCCCATGAATAGGAGGAAGGGATAGTTTTTCTCTTTCCCATGAGGATAGTGTATACTTTTGAAGTGATTTGGAGGAGAGTGCTCATTATAATCTTTGTGATGGCAATTTCTAATATTAATATCATTGTTTCCCATCCACATTCTTTCCTTTGGAAAATTCTATGGTTTCATTCCTTCCAAACTATCCAGATCAACAACAATGGGCTGGTGCTCCATAAGCTTGAGAATATTGCATTAGGTTTTCTTGTTGGGTAGATTTTGAGTAATTGCAACAAGGTTTCTAGAAGGGTGATGTTGCCTTTCAATTTATTGATTAACTAGTCTCAACATTTCTATGTAAAGGATCAGTTTATGAATAAATGTTCATTGGTTTCTTCAGCCTACATATAAGGAGGACACTAAAAAAGGACCCAAGAAGCCTATTTTCTGAAGTATATCCCTCATTAAGACTTTCCTTTTGATGGCTACCCACAAAAAAAGCCCCAGCCTTGGGCAAATAGTCCTTGTGCCAACATTTAATCACCAACCACTTTGGATCTTCTAGATCTACCATGCAATATTCGTAACCAATCTTGACAGTATATGGTATGCTTTTGGAACAGGGCCACTTTAATTCATCATCCCTTCATTTATGTGTAGGTGGGCTGAGTTGAGAATGGATTGAATAGATGCAACTTGATCTGGAGGACCTACATTCTGAGATATTTATTTCCACTTATGTAAATTGATGCCATCAACAATAGTTGTATTCACATAGTCCACCACTTTAGAACCCCATTACCTAGAGTTAGGAAATCCTTAATCTTTGATAGATCTTCCCTATCCTTTAGAGCTTGGAGCATGTAACAAGAATCCTTCTAAAAATATGCCTTCCTCCCATTATTCACTTCCTAAGAGATGTAGTTTATGAATATGTGTCTACATTTCAAAATAAAGTTCCATACATGTGATCTCGGGGGTGGATTAGGAGTGGTGAAAATATGAATGTCCTCCATGGGGTCCAAATACTTCTTCCTCATGAACCTACTCCATAATGAGTCTTTGTTTGCATAAATGTTTCATGCTAGTTTATCTCTTAATGCCATTTTGTGTAGATGCATATTTCTGATTTGAGCCCTCCTCATTAGCCAAGGGAAGACAAATTTTATCCCAAGCAATCAAGGGGAAAGTATACCTTTCCAAAGAAAATCCTTCATTGTTTTGTTGATTACTTCCAAATTACCCCTTGGAGCCTTGAGGACAGAGAAGTAGATCAGGAGGGTAGATAAGACCAATTTAATCATAGTGATCCTTCTCAAAAAGCTCATCCATTTGCATCTCCACTAATCTATTCTTATCTTGAATGCCTCAACAAGGGAATCCCATAGGGCAACCTTATAGGCAACAACAAACATTGAGACACCAAGATAACAGGAAGTGATCCTCACTGTATAGGCTAAAATTGGATCAATACATGCAAGCAAACCATAAAACAAAGCTCACAATCCAAATTTAACTCCTACCTTTGGTTTGAGAAAGAAATGAAAGTAAACTACAATGGAAAAACATAAAGAAAAACATGCATTATACCTCCATAAGTTGTTGTAGATGTGCTCCAATGATCAAGCTTTGATATGATAAAGTGTAATGTGGGTGCTCAAGTGCTTGGATATTGCCTAAGAAAATAGCAGCATGATGATAGTGCATGAATAGTTGATGGAATGAGAGGAGCAAGCCTCTCTTAAATAGATCTTTTTAGATGAGAAATGGAGGGCTAGGATGCAAGGATAAAATCAATGGTTGAGATTTGTTTTGCTCATGGATTGATGAGGTGGAAGACCAAGTATGCTCACACATGTGTGGAGAGCATGCTCACATGTGTGAGCAAGGAGTGGGGATGAGTCAAACATGCTCACACATGTGAGCAAGGAGTGGAATGAGTCAAACATGCTCACATATGTGGGAGGAGAATGAAGTGGGTTGAGCTGGAGGACTAACATGTCTCCAAGTTGGCAAACTCACACATGTGTGAGCATTAAGGGGGTTTGGACACACGTCAGACGATGGATGGTTTAGATTTTTATCCATGTAGATGGATTAGACAGTTATGATTAAAAGAACAAGGATTGAGGGTGATGTGGATTATTAAATTAGAAGAAATGTCAGGGGGATTAATTAATCTTAATTAATTAACTAATCAAGGATTAATTAGTTGATTAAGTTGAAGGAATAATTTGGGCTAAGGTTAATTAATTATGTGTGTTTAATTAATTAACCTTAGGGATGAGAAATGGGGTTAGTTGTGATGGAGATGGGATTAGTTGAATTAGGTTAGTCACATTGTGATGTGAGTGGAGAATTAATTAATTACAACATTAAATTAGTCATATTAATTAATTACAACATTAAATTAGTCATATTAATTAATTACAAGAAATGGGATTAAATGGTTGAAAGTGGTTAATTTGGGAATAATTTTGGGAAAATGGTGAGGTAAATTTGGGGTGTCTACACTCACCTAAAGCCCGACACCCCTAAAAAATTTTGTTGTGTCCTTGGAGAGACATTGAAAAATAAAACTTCAAACTTGGCCTCATTAATTTGTTGCCTAGAGGTAGTAAAGTAAGAATTTAGAATTCCCCTAATGATCCTTGCTTCATGCAAGATGGCTTCCCCAAAAAGAAGTATACCATCTACAAATTGTAGGTGTGTGAAAGCTTCAAAGTTCTCAATAGCTTCAATTGCCTTCCACCTTTGTAGTTGTTATACACCTACCTAAGGCTTCCATCGTGATAATAAAAGATAAGGAAATAGTGGATCGCTTTGCCTAATACCTTGGGAAGGGGCGAAGAAACCTTCTGGGCTCCCATTCACTAGGACAAATTATTGGGGGGAGGATATGCATTCATAAATTAGCTCTCTCCAGTGTAAACTAAAACCTAACTACTCCAGTATCTTCATGAGAAATCTCCAATCAACCATGTCATATGCTTTAGTGATGTCCAATTTCACTATAATGCTCTTGCTATTCCTGTTGAAGATAGAATTGTTGATCTCATGTGTTGTTATTATGCCTTCCTAAATGACCCTTTCAGGGACAAAACCACTCTAAGCATAAGAGATTAGTGCTAAGAGAATAGATTTGAGCCTATTTGCCAATGCTTTGGCTAGGATTTTGTATAGAGTGTTGCAAAGAGAGATTGGGCAAAATTTTGGAAAGGTTTCCAGAGAGGGAGCATGTCATGTGCCAATATTAAGGCATTGTTTAAATTAAAGATTTAAAATGTCAGCTTAAATATCCCCCATCATAGTCCATTAATAAACATATAATATTATATGATATTATCTATAAATATTTTAAATATAATATATTAACTAATATATTATATTCATAAATAACTAATATAAATATAAATGTAAATATGAATAATTTAAATTATAATCATTTATTATAATAATATGATAATAAATATATTATAAAGACAAATATAATATATAATATATTATTTAAATAACTAACAAGATATATTATATAAATAATAAATATTAATAATATAGAACAAATATAAATAAATATATTTACACTTATTAAAAGTGACTCCACTTCATATGAGGAGATTCGGTTAAGAGGAGCACTAAAGTTAATAAAACATATATTAAAAGTGAAGCAAATAATATGATCGGAGAAGAATAATAAATAAAGAAACTAAAAAATGATTATAAGTAAAGGTGCGATTCAAAGGGATACAAATTAGTTTATATGGGATCCCTTCACATGCATCATTTATTAAATGATTAAATGCGGCTATAGTATATTAAGGTTACGGCTGCGATAATAATAAACAACAAACAGTCATAAAAGGATATGACGGTTGGAATGGGTATACCCCTTAACAAGGATCATGCCTTTTAAAAGATATAAAAGGGAAATCATGAGAATATTATTCCAGCAACAGGAAAAAAAGATATTTTTTAAGAGAACATTTCTGAGTTAAATACAACTTTGATATTGAAAATAAATAAATATAATAAAGAGTAATCGTATTTGATTTATATAAGAGCATAGCACACATTGAGAGATTGGAGGTAAACTTGTTAGGAAGAAATAGCATTAATACCTCAAAGGTAGATAAGACTAGCGGTGGAATGGACCATGTTACATCATACTTAGGCAATGGATAAGACCTGCGGTGGAATGGACCATGCTACATCATACAAGGGCAATAAGTAAGACCTGTGGTGGAATGGGCATGTGTTACATCATACAAGGGCACTTAGTAAGACCTAAGGTGGAATGGGCATGTGTTATATTATACAAAGGCACTACCCATAGAGGATGATTCATGCAACCTAACAAGAGATATTATCCCATCGCCACTAAGGTTTGAAAATGAATAAGATTAACCCTAAGTATGAATTGACTTAAGTATTGGATAATTGAATTATTGATATATGTTGATATTATAAGAAGAATTGATTACTAATGTTCTCTTTTACAAGTTGAAATTATGTGTAAGGTTAATAAAATTTTGACTTGCTAGAAGGGGACATTACAGAGCATTCTTTGGGATAAGATAAATGAAGGTGTAGTTTTGTGCCTTTAATATCTTCCTATATCTCCTTGATTCATTGTAGGCCTCAACAAGTTCTTTCCCTACAATGTGCGAACATTTCTTAAAAAAAAGGTTGCAAAAAACTGATCAGGGCCAGGGGCCTTGTCAGGCTACATTTGAAATAGAGATAGATTGATTTATTCCTTTGTAAATGGGGCCATTAGCATCTCATTGTCTATATTTGTGATGACCTTTGGGATGAGTATCATGAACTCATTTGTTCAACCAAGAGGGAAGCCTCTCTACTACCAAGGAGATTTGAAAAGAATGAGATTGCTTCTTATTTAATTGCCTCTATGTCTGAGAGCTCCAAACCACCAGAAGAATAGATAGAACTAATTTTGTTCCAACTTCTTCTCACTTCGGTTGAGTTATTAAAAAAATTATGTGTTTTTGTCTCCTTGTTGTAGCTAGGTTTCTCTAGACTTTTGTTGCCAGTATATTTCTTCCATGACCTGCAAATCTGCAAGCTCTTCCAAAAGAGCCCTCTCTTTCTTAAAATGTTCTTGAAACATACCTCCTCTCATGATCTCATTGAGAGAGTACAGTTCAGTTTCCACCCTCTCTTTCTCCCTAAAGATGTTTTTGAAACTATGTTTATTCCAATCCTTTATCTTATTTTTTAATGCTGGTAACACATTTACCAATATAAACATCTTAGTGCTCCTAATGTTAAGTGAGGCTTCCAACCAACCTTTTACTTGATTAACAAAGTTTGCATCTTGAAACCACATATTTTTTAATATAAATGGGCTTTTTTGAATAGCTAAATCTTCATGACAGGTGAGGAAATAGGGAAATGATTAGAGCCCATGCTAGGGATGATGCAAATCTCCATGATATAACTTACTTAACCATTCAGGGGAGAGCATGAAGCGGTCCAATTTTTTTAGATATATTTCCAACACCACCTTCCTTATTGTTCCATGTAAAAATTTCATTCCTTGGCTTGATATCAACTAATGAGTTTTGTTGCAATAAGGAGGTGAAGTCATGCTATGGCTGAGTGAATCTTCTTAGAGCACCTTGTTTATCATTGATACTTAACGTTGCATTGAAATCATCCCCAAGAACTAGTAGATCCTTGTTCACAGAAGCCAAGATATCAGAAATGTTGTCCCAAAGATTTTTTTTCTATTGAGGAAGATTTGGCCCATATATTTCGAAGAGAAAGAAACTAAAATTGGAGGAAGAACAAGTGGCTTGGCATAATTGCCAATTTATTCCCTAGTTAATTGGTGTCATACTGACTGATTTTCCATAACACATGATTCCTATCCCCCTAGATGAACCTGAGGCAAAGATGAAAATTCCCTTCCATTTTTTCATAAGCTTCCTTTCTTCAATATTCAATTTGAATTCCTACAAAAGTATAATGTATGGCTTATTCAATTCTAGTTAATGTTTTATTAAGCATCTTTTGTTAGGGGCATTTAAGCCTCTAACATTCCATGATAGGATTTTCATGGTGCCTGTGAGGGGCCCTTCCCCCTCACTTTGATTTTTGTTTTTTAAAACTAAGAATAGATTGAGAGTCAAGTTTTATCTCTTCTAGGGTGACTTCCTCTACCAATTTCCTGCCTCTCCTTGTTATAGGGCCACAATTGGCCTTTGTTTCCTCAATCTCCTATTGTGATATAGTGTAGATGGAATTTGAAATAAGCAAATAGAACAAGTCAAACACCTAGATCATTTGATTTGATTTGGGGAGAGGGGATATTTTAAACCTATTCAGCCTTAGATGGTAGGTCAGGGAAAGGGGCTCTGCCAACCTCAAGGGGGAAGGGTTGGCCTTCGAAGAGGGGACCAACTCAATCTAAAGATCCTCAAAGGTTTTTGGCACTTCTTTCACATTTAATTTGCAGTTTGTAGAAAAATAATCTCTAGATTTGCAAAATCTATAGAAAGAGGGAACAAATTCAACTTCTACAAATTGAAGTCAAATTGGCATACCTAAGTTTAAAGAAATATGTTTTGGAAGGGGTTTGAAGGGTCCTTGCGGATGCATATTCTGGCATAGACTCTAGATAAAGGTCCTTGAGGATGCATATTTTGGCATAGACTCTAGATTCCCCATTCAGGATTTTTCATCACATTTTAGAAATCCCCCTAGAGAAAGTTTGATCTATTCTAGGATGGATGGATCACAATACTCCTCTGGTAAGCTATAAAGTCAAATCCAGATTAGTAGTTTAGAGATGTAGAAGCTTATAGGATCAAAATTTGGAGACCATTTCTTGATAAAAAGACTTACACCCTCCATAAACCACGGACCCCCTCTTAGAATTATGTCCCAATCATCTTCATTAGAGAATTATATTATAAAAAATCCCTTAAGAAAGAACTTGACCCTAACCAAAGTTCCCAGGTGGAGAGAATCCAGTTTTCAATCTTTCCCTTGGTAGGGGCTGAAGAATTTTCCTATCATGGCTTTGTTTGGTAAGGCAGCTAGCCTCCTCTAGAAATGGAGGAGGAATTGTAAAAGTGACCTCTCTAGGGTTTGGAGCCCTCTTATCATTATTTTTAGGGGGGGCTTGACCTATCACCTCCATGTCCTTCATACCCCTTTCTGCCATCTCGCCTTTCTAGGGAACTAGGACCGATGATTTTAGCCCTAGTTTCTTTCCAATCCATAATCTCCCAACAACCTTCGCATAACTTCTGCAAGCCCTACCACTTTCCCTAGAGCTCAAGATATTGCGAGTATTGGAAACATGATTGTGGGCTGGGCTCCTGCCTCTTCCATTCCATTATTTTCTAGAATTGAAGTCCAACTGCCGAGATCCCATAAATTCATAGAATTTATTTGGATTTTGGGGAAGTCAAGCTGCATTTCCTCACCAATCACTGTGTCACTACTCTACTTCTCTCATTCCTTCACTATTTCTCCACCCTTACCCTTCGATCAAAGCCATTTTCACGATTCACAACCCTAATTCGCTCCATTGTCTATACTCACCCTCGAACACATTATCATTATTGTAAAATTGTTAATTAGCCGATAGGTTTTTATATGTGAGCATTATAGTTCTCGGAATTGTCTCACGCAGTAGAAAAAATTCACGCCGGAAATTTTTCTAAAGTCGTCGGTTGTTCCTATCAGCAAATTTCTTGAACTTCATATGTGTGCAAATGCTAGTGTATTGAATATTGAAACTTTCTGTCTTCTTTGTAATTGTGTATTATCATTAGCCCATAGGCTTTTATTTGTGAACATTATAGTGCTAGGAATTGTCTCACACCCACACAGAAAATTTTCCAATGGGCTTATTCCTTGAACCTCCTATGGGTGCAAGTGCTAGTGTATTGAATATTGAAACTCTGTCTTCTTTGTAAGAGTGCATTATCATTAGCCCATAGGCTTTTATATGTGAACATCACACCATTAAAAAAATTAACCCCAAAAAATTTTCTAGGTTGTTCCTATGAGTGTACTCCTTGAACCTCATATAGGTGCAAGTGCTAGTTAGATTAAGCTTACTTAATAAGTTAGACAAAGAAATTTGTAAAACATATAATATATTATTATATTATAAAATTGTTTATTATATTAAGCATTTACTTAAAATAAGTTAAATAAAGAAATTTACATATGATAAATATTATTATAATATACTTAAAACATATAAATATAATTTTTTTTTTTAAATTGCGCCTGGTAAACTTTTTAACGTGACCGGCGACGCTAGTGCGACACGCCCTCCGGGTCCACGTGAATGCTTTTGCCCAGAGCAATGAACCGGTGAGGCCACAATTGGGGGACCTCATCCCCTAGGAAGAACACTTCAAACCTGCGAGCTCATTGGCCCAGCGAAGGCGTAAAGCCTTGCGAGCTCATTGGCCCAGCGAGGGTTTGAACTCTGGTGGCCACCACTACAAGCGAGCGACTTAACCGCCGAACCATGCCATCATCGGCATAAAACATATAAATATAATAGATTTTATATTAAATATAATTTATTTTCAAGCTTATATTTAGATTTTATATAATATATATTTATTATTAAATCACATTTATTTTATATATAAAATATATAATATAATTATATTTATTATATACAATATTTTATATAATTTAAATTACTATTTTTATTTCTTATATCATATTATAATATAAAATCTAATATTTATATTAAATATACTATATTTTTAATTTTTATTTTTATTTATATTTGTTATATATATATATATATATTAGTTGGCATTACTTTTCCACGGTTCATAAAGCTAAATGAGTGCTTTTGGATTTAACTATGTATCTTTTTCATCAGAGGAATATTTTGGATTGGATTGTAGACTAGGCCTTTTTTAAAAACATTAGGGGAGTTGGGATTTAACTGTGTATCTTTTTTCAGAGGAATATTATGGATTGGATTGTAGACTAGGCCTTTTTTAAAAACATTAGGGGACGATGGGGTACGTTACAAGGGGAACGAAAAAAGAAAAGGGAGGGGGCTAATATTTATTAAAAATTAAACTAGAAATATAAATAATTAAATATTCATACATGGATACCAACATATATTTAATATATATTATATTATATAAATGCATATATATAATATATAATATTGATTAAAAATATATAAACTAGAAATATAAATAATTAAATATTTCAACCCATATTTAATTATTTTTTTTGTATATACCATGGTAAGGGACCAAGGACCCATCTAAAATCAGGGCTTAGCCCTCATGACTGTTTGAAATTGTCTAAGGAGTTGTCTAAAAACATAACATACATATACAAATATCTAAAAGAGGGGGGCAAATTACACGGCCCTCCCTCAATACACAGTCTAAAAAACTAACAAAAAATTGACTCAAACTAAACACAACTGCCTACTCATCTGCCTAGCCTATGAGGTCCACCATGTTCGCTTCCTCGTCGCATCTGCACTTGTAATCTGCACGCTCTTTGTCTTCCATCTTGACACCCATTCTTTCCAGCATCTTCCTTAACTGCACCTGACCAATCATCAAGTTGTGTATGTGATTCATCAAAATCTCTTGGTTTGTCTTGGCATCCTTGGAAATCTCAGCTAAGTCTTCATGGGCTAGAATGGAGGCAGCTGCAATTAACGACATAGAAGTGAGCGTGAGTGACTACGTTGTGCCAAAAATGTTCCACCTCCCTCTAGTCATCCCTAGATCAAGCAAGAAAGTCGACATCGCCTCCCTAAGCTTGGCACCATCCTGCCCATCTACCACCTTTGTCGTAGAGAGAATCTTGCCTACCCACTTCCTAAGAAGAGGGTTTTTAATCTCTGTGTCAACTATTGCCACAAAATCTTCCAGAGCTTCGTCCCCTATGATCTTGGCCTTCTTGCGAGGGATATACAACCTCCTTTTCAAACCTCCCACTGAGCTACTAACCATCTTAAGTTGAATCTATCTAAGTCGAGGGGAAGGAAAGGCAACCTTCTCCTTTCCTTTGGCACTTCCCTCACCACCCATCACACAGCTTACAACCTCTCTTCCTTTCCCTTCAAAAGACACCAGAAACTTGGAGAACTCACCTACATTGATTTGCAAAAACTGAAGGGACTTAACATCCCACTCCTTGCTCTAGCCATATGGAAACATGATGAAGCCACCATGTTCTCTATTAGCTCCCATGCTCGAAATCTTGTGAATCGTAAACTGGCAGGTTAATGAATTTGCCTATTATCAAGTGGATGCTCCTTGATATCAAATTGGATCAATCTGAGTAGATCAACCGAATAGCTTACTTTAAGTTGGCCCTTGCCTGCCCTACTCCTATCCTTTGCATCAATGCCTTGGTTGGCTGCCCAATCAACCCCCCTATTTCTTGCCCTTTTATATGAGAGGCTTTGAACCCATTGAACCATCTCAAAAGAGACCTAATTTCTGCCATTACTTGCTCTAACCTCCAATTTCTTGACACTTCCTTGTTTCCCAGGTCTATTACCAACTTCAAATCACCTTCAACCCAGATCTTTGTCCAATTCTTTCCTTTTGCTATCGCAAGATCATCCTGAAGTGCTCTAGCCTCCACTAAATTGTTAGTATCCAAGCCAAGGTCCAAGGAGAAATATCCCATAGGCTACCCACCCTCATCTATAAAGATCCCTCCTCCACCTACCTTACCCGGGTTGCCTCGAGTTGCACCATCAAAATTGAGCTTAATCCATCCGCATTCAGGGGGAGACCATTTAACCAACCTTACTCTCTGATCTTTAGAGCTCTAGAAACCCATGCTACCCAACCATCTGAATCTAGGCCACTCATTGGCCCAATCTGCTTCCACTTCCCCCACTAACCAATCCTTTTTTTTCCTAATTTCTCTTTATTCTCCAATAACACTTTCGATTTGATCCCACACCCTATCGGCTCCTCTTTCTTGGTCACAAAAAACTCTTCTGTTATGCTCAAGCCAAACATTCCAAATCAAAAGAGCTGGAAAGACTTCCCAAATCATTCTCAGCCCTTTGCTTTTAATTTTGATAATCCAACTCTCCAACAGCATCTTCACATCCCTTGGGGTGGCCCAAGCTGACTTCCATCAGCTAAGAAATCTATCCCAGAGCTCCTAAACATAGTCACACATTAAAAAGATGTGATTGCCATCCTCACTGGCCTCCTTACAAAGAGTACACCTAGAAGGTCCAATTTTCCCCAACTTAATTAGCCTATCCCAAGTCAGAGCTCTACCCTTCCAAGCAATCCAGAGAAAGGCATTTTCTTTAAGCACTCCCTGTTTGCTCTAGATCCTCGAGGCTACTAATAGATCCAAAATGGTACCTCAGTAAAGGTATTTGTGGTAGACCTCCTTCACTGAGGCCCTACAATCCCCATTGAATTGCCACATCCACCTATCTTCCTCCTCTGAGAAATGTACCTTGCTGATTAGATTGAGAATTTCATTCCATCAAAATTTATCTCCCCCTTCCAATCCTTCCGGAGTCTTCCATTCCCCTTTACCTTCTTGCTTTTCCTTATAATCCCTTACTAGGCTACTCAATTTGGGTTCTACCAAAGAATCCAAGTGGGCATAATCAGCCTTGGATGAATATAGGGGCTTGCCTTCTATCCAAGGATCCTTCCAGAACCTAACCTTGGCACCCAATCTGACTTTCCACACTAGATTAGGCAATAGGATTCTAGTGTTGAATTTGATGAAATTCCATATACTTGATCTAGAAGGCAAAATAATGTTTTCATTGAAAATAAATTCTACTTGATTTTGTAGATACTTAGCTTGAATAACTTTGCTCCACAACCTGTCTCGTTCATCATATACTCTCCACCCCAATTTCGCTCCAAGAGCTTTATTCATATTTTGAGATTTTGAAACCCAAGTCCACCCATCTTCTTAGGCTTGCAGGCCTCTTCCCACTTGACAAGGTTGTACTTGAACCTATCTTTAGTGCCCCTCCAAAGAAATATTCCTTGAGTTTTTTCCAAAGATTTTGCCACCTTACTGGGGATCTTGAAAACTGACATAGTATAGATGGGAACAACTTCTAGTGAAGCCTTGATCAAAGTGATTATGCCTACAAGAGATAACCACTTCCCTTTCCAAGAGGCCAATTTGCCTTGGACCTTGTCCACCACCTTCAACCCATAATTAATATATATTGCCTATAAATATATTATATTTAATTATAAATGCATAGGTATATTAAATTGAAAAGAACATAACTATATAAATATATATTAAATAATATATATATATAATTACAAAAGCATATATATTATTATAAATATATATATTTAATTACAAAAGCACATATATAATATATATTATATATAATAAATATATATATGTAAATGTATCTATATAAAAATATACATATAAACATTGTAGCTAGGGTAAAAATCAGGGCTTTAAATCATAAACAACAAATCATCAAACCCTAACAATCACAATGAAGTACAAGATAGCAAAGAGATCAAAAACACAAAGCAAACCAAAAATTGATCTCTACACTAAGCTTGGCTTGCCTCCATTGCTCTTCTCAATCTTTCATAGGAATGCATGATTTTGAAGGATGAATGTTGGGTGCTCACTATTTCAGCAGCATAACAATGGCATGAGGATGAATGATGAGAGGCTCTAATGTCATTTCAACAGCATGAGGCTACTTGGAAATGCATTCATGCAAATGGCTTGGTTGAGAGTTGATTTATAGGAAAGGGCTGATTTGAATTGATGGTTGAGATTGAAAGTTGTTTCCCACTCCATGAGGAGTTGTAGTCATGTGACAAGTGTGCGGAGGGGAATAAAGGAGACCTAATTCAAATATTTTATTTGAATTAGTTTGACATGTGAAGTGTATTAAATAAAAAATGTAGTACCACATGATTCAATTGAGAGGTGGACAAGTGTTGCAATGTGGTGAAAGGTGAGGATAAATTCAAATTTTTAGTTTGAATTAGTTGGAACATCTAAGAGGGAGATTAACTAAATAAATATGATTTATTTAATTAATTAGAAAGTGGGATAAGTGGGATTAGGATAAAATATCATATGATGTCTCTAGTAATGTGTCAACAAGGTGATGTTGCAAGACATGGACAAATTTAAGTGTCTACAAACATTAATATGTATAATCTATCTATATATATGCAAACATTAACAAGTATACATATAAACTTTCACACACACACACACACACACACACACACACACACACACACACATGTACAAGCAACATATATATCTGAATGCATGTAGGTATGTAGGTGTTAAAAGCATATGCATATACTAAAGATAAATACACACATTTATTTAACAAGCATGTAATTAGAAAAAAGCAAACAAGCATGTTCCCAAGAAAGAAAATAAAACTGGGTATGTGCAAGATCATGATGGGCCAAACAATACCTCTAAGTGGCAATGAAAATACTAAAAATTAGACTTAATCAAGTTCATGTGAAAATTTGAATAGATTATCTACACAATTTGAAAGATATGTAAGAACAAAATTTGTAGAGAATTGAATCTAGTTTATGGGCTACTAATTATTTTTCAAAAAAAAAAAAAATTTACTTGGTGAAAAATGAATATTTCAATGAATAGCTATTAAATTTTTCAGAAAAACATAAAAAGTGGATGTCATTCCAACCAACCTAACTATGAACAAAAATAAAATTTACTCTTTCAAAATAAGTAAAGGACTCATGCTCGGATGTGACACATATTTTTTTGAAATTTTTTTTCAAGAAAATAATTAGTTATGATTTTTTTACTGTGACTTTTTTTAAAAACTAAAAATTAATTTTCTAGCCAACCTAACTCGATCAAAAAAATTGGAATTCAAATTTTTTTTAAACCTATAGCCAGAAAATCATAGAGTGTGGTGCATCTTTTAGATGTGAAAAAGGTGAAACAATTTGAAAGTTATGGATGTTTTTCAATCAGTGTGTCCATCAAGATTTTAGACACACACTATATAGAAAATTATTAATAATTGTTTAATAATATGGTAATCAAGCAAATCTTATATTTTTTGAAAGCTGACAATTTCTTCAATAAAACCTTTTCGTTTTATCAAAATTGAATAAAAAAAGTCATCAGCATGGAGGGTGAAGTTCAAAGAAGAGGGTGAAACCTATAAACATGTTAGAAATCAGGGAAAGTCAACTATGACAGTCTCAAGCCTAAATACAAGGCATTTCCAAAGCAAAACAGATATCCATTTTGTGGACCTAGAAATAGATATTTGTTTTTGGGAAACAGATATCTGTTTCTAGGAAACAGATATCCATTTCTGGGACTAAACAAATGGTATTGTTTGTTATTCTTTTCGTTGGTTTATGCTTACAACTTACAATTCAACTTGAGAATTTCTATTGTTACATGGTTAACAGCTTTTCAACCAATCAACAAAGTTGCATCTCTTTAAAATTTGAACTTCTCTTATTAATATAAGTTTAAGAATTTTTCAAACAATCCCTTGTAAACATTTCATACTTAATGTTTATTTTAAATTTTGAAAATTTTGGCTTATGTGTTCTTTTGCTTTTGTACATTTGTTATGTAATTGCAAGCCAAACAATAGATGCTATATAATTTAGGTGTATTGAAGAGTAGATCAAAGGACTTAGAACGGATATTCGTTATCCTCAAGACAAATTTGGGCCCAATTTGAGGGAATGCCTTAATACACTTATATAGAAACATGTGGCACACTCTTGTGCTAAGTTTGGCTCCTTTATTAATACCTATATACCCTCATATACTCCCCTCCTTTATGCATTTCCACACAATTGACTTATCCCTACCCTATTTGCATGTATTTCCACACCTACAATGTATTTTCAAGAGATTGCCCTAGTGATCTAGCAACCCCCGAGGCTTTTGATGATCATCATAGAGAAAAGAATTTAGTGAATTAGAGAGCAAATAGATATCCATTCAAACCAAGTGTTAAAGCACTTTTAGGCTTCATATGAAGTTCCCAAAATCCTAGAGAATCATCTAGTATGGATTTATAATGTGTTATGATACATATAGTAATGAATCATCTAGTATGGTAGTGATACGTCTAGTATGGATTTATAATGTGTTATGATACATATAGTATGATTTCTATTGATGATATCACACCTCCCTCACCTATGTATCATATTAGTAGTGGTTCGTTGTGCTGGGGGAGGGGGTACCAACCTGACTACCGACTAAATATTGCTATATCCCAAGCCTAGTCTCCCCCTGATATATAGGGCTTGACCTATGGGGATGGCCTCAAGGTTGCCTATATAGAGAGAGGGCCCCCATCTTGATGATATATATTTGACATGTCATGTGAGTCCTATGTCCATAGATTCATGTGCTTTGAATGAATTACCTTTTGAATACATGATCTGATGAGTATAATAACGATCATTTTTCTATATCTCGACTAAACCTACAAACACTTATAATGTAAATATATATGCCTTACCTTTACCTACATGTGATTATGATTCACCTCTATCCATGCCTAATGATATACTTGTTGAATTTAATTACCTATCTATGATCATTATCCTAGTTATGAGATTTATGATGATTGTACTTCATCTCTCACTAGTGATAGGCATATACATGATACACCTTGTTCAACTTCACATGAGGTCATTACCTCCCATGTAATTCATGGTGATCCATCTTGTCTATCTTGAGGCTCATGGTCTATTGATTATTCTTATATACATGATGACTATATTTTGATACAAACAATTAGTGATACATTAATTTTTACCACTAAGTAATGATTTAATTCATGTCATACTTCTCATACATCCTTTCATGCATTGTCATGCGCTTTCATAGATCACTTTACTATTGGCCCTAGACAATATTTTGCTCATGGTTTTATTTCTTCTCCTTCTAGTGGCCCATTTGTAGATCCCATTAACTTTTCTATACATCAATATGATATACCAAATTAGTAGCTCAAACCCCATTTGGATCCATTCATACTTTCACATGTCATATCTTTATGTACTTATGGAGTACCTCCTCCTATATCCCATCTTGCACATGATATAGACATACTTAAGAATGAATAGCAACATGAGGATCTTTTACAATTTTTACTTGGTATATGTGAGGATAAGGTGGCATTAGTTGATAATATATCTTTGATACCCTCCACCATTGTTACATATGACACGAGGCATACACATGTGAGTTTGATACATGTTGAGAATGATATTTCACCTTATTTGAACCACCTCATTACTGGGATTGAAAATCTAGAATGATATGTTGATACTCATGCACAAAGTGTTCAACTAAAAAATGACACTACTAAAATATTTCACAATCCTTTGGCATATGAAATTTTGACTTATCCTTTAGCAATGGATTTGTGGAGTTATTTAGGGTCGATTATCTGGCCACAACTCCATTGTTCCATGGAACAATCACTTGTTTCTTATAGGGAAACTATTCCTCCTCTTTACCTAATGTTGGTTGTGTCACCAAAAATCTATAAGCACAAAATATGTCACTATTTCCTTCAATCTACATCTTCTTCTTATGGCCATTCTCTCTTGCCTTCCTACCCTTACTATTCCATCCTTTCATGGGTCTATGTCTGAACAGTTCATGACCACAACCTCATAGATTTTCTTTTTTATTGGTTCATATATCTTTTATTCACCTATTTCCTATGCTAGTCTTTTATCCTTTCAAGTGTCATCATAGACTATGTCAATATCCTCTAATCTAGAATTTCTAGTCCATCTACACCTTGGTGAAATTCCCCTTCTTCCCTACACTTGGCCTCTTCCAACCAATTAACTCTATTAGTCTCACATACCCATACCAAGTATCATGATGCATTCCTTGATATGTATATTGTACATGATATTCTATATGATCCCTATAAAATTTTCATAGGTTACACTAGTGCCTTTGCCACTTGAAATCTCTATTGTGCCATCAACACCCTATGTCTCCAATAAGCCCTTTGGTTTTATTCACCACCTTCTTTCAACCACACATAATTTTTGGTTTTGTTAGTTCATAGGAAAACATAACGGATATCCATTTTACAGAACGGATATCCCTTTCTAGAATGGACATCCGTTACCTAGATATCCATTGGCCAAAGAATTGGGCTTTAGGTAACGGATATATGCTATGTAAAAGCCAAAAAAAGGCAAAAAGATGGCATCCTGCAATCAAGGCATTCCATGAGATGACATTTTGTGCATATCTAGCAATCAAGGCATATCATGAGATGACATCTCTTTGATGTGTTCTGTCGAACAGTTCAGGTGCCTTATCTATGCTTCCACATTTTGTATACATGTGTCACAACAACCAATTGTAACTACAACATCTGACAAAATTCTGGCAAAGGTTGTGGAATTTTGAATTACACTTGTAAATTGCATTTTCTTAAAATTTTCTAAAGCAACAAATCTATTTTGTGCATATCTTTCAATCATTGCATTCCATCAAACATCTCTTTGAGTTGTTTTGTCAAATAGTTCATGTGGCTTGTCTATGCTTCCACACTTTGCATAGATGTCTACCAAGGAAGTTGCAACTAGAATATCTGACAAATTCCCATATCCTTTATGCTTTGGTAGATGTCCATATCCTATTCCAAAGATCCCATTTTGGCATAGGTAAGAAGCATGCTGGCAAAGGTTGTGGAATTTGGATTTACACCCACCAATTGCATTTGCTTGAAATTTTCTAAAGCAACAAATCCATTTTGTGCATATCTTGCAATCATTGCATTCCATCAAACATCTCTTTGAGGTTTTCTATCAAAAATTTCATGTGCCTTGTCTATGCTTCCATACTTTGCATACATGTCTACCAGGGCAGTTGCAACTAAAACAAACAAATTTTATTCAAGGCAACATTACTTTTCACAAACAAATTTCATGAAGTTACTCCTCTAACAACATAGGTTCCTTAAGAATGCGATTTTCAAGGTGATGACTTGGTTAGGAAGGCATGTGCAGATCTAGAAACTTCTTCAAACCCCATATGCCATGCTTACTTGCCATACCTCAAGCATAAATAACAAGATAGCTAATTTTGTTATCAAGACTTCCCTTGTAGCATTAGGTTCTCGTGTTTCAAGCATATATATTAATATGCAGCTATATTATGTGTAGTTTTAGAATCATGACCTTCATGTGCAACTTCTTGTTTTCCATTTTCTCATCATTTAATCCATAAACAAACCTTCATCCATGCATTTCCATGAAATGATCAATCTAGACAAGCAAATGGAGACTTTTTGAATGTTACAATAGTAGCAAACAAGGCTTCAAATTAGGTATGTGAGCAGCAATTTTCATCTTGTTTCAAATTTAGGATTTTGTTTTCTTCCTTCTCAACATTTTCAGCTCCATTTGTGTAGGCACAACAATAAGTTGCATCTAAATAATCTCAAGATCATGATATTTTCATCATGGATCAGCAACACATCAACACACTAACAATATAATCGTGCAAGAAAAGAACACAAAGCATGAAATTTTTCAAAAACATATCATTTTTCAATCATAAATTGTTAGAGTTGGCTATGATTGGAGCCACCCAGGATCTAGGACTTCATGAAAGCACAAGAGAGATCAAATGAGATAATAATTATATTCTATCAATGAATGCAAAAGAGATACAAGATTGATATTACAATGTACATGATATGCCTTGCTTATAAAGACAAGGATGAAATGTGGGATGTTGTAGTCATGTGACAAGTGTCATTATCCTATGACATGTGACAACTATTGGATAAGATGTCAAATATCAACAACTATCAACAACTAGACACAACTAGAAACATCTAGTAGACTCACTAAGTCAACTTAACATGTGTGAATTATGTGTGATGTGTGAATATTATTTAACTAATAAATAGTTAAATAATATGAATTATCCACACAAGGGTAAACTGGTTAGGTAATAACCCTGTTCACACTAACACCCCCCCTTAAGTGCAACTTAGGGAGTAGCTAACTAAAGCAAGATGTAATGATGAATGATGGTGATGGGTCCCAGCTACTAGGCCATGTTAGGTACCCATCTACAACAAATCTCAAGTGGAGAAAAGGAGAAAAGCTCATGGGAAAAAACTCATCTACAAAAGTGAGAATGCATGAAACAAATGAAATGAAAGATGTGATGGAAGGAGGACTCAAGACCCCCTAGAATTACATCCAACACATACGTACAATCAAATACCCCCCATAGGAGAGCAAGAGTGAGACTATATGTCTCCCCCGCAATGAAGTAGCTCTTGTGTCGATGGTGAATTTCTGAAGAAAAATGCTAAAGATAATCCAAAGCCTACAAACAACATTCTTCCCTTTAGGAAGAAACAAGTCCAAAGGTTTATGTAGAAGAAACTCCATCTCAAGAAGAGATATGAGGGAAGAAGTCTCATGATGGGTATCGTTGAAGACTGCTGAAATGTCCACATGTCAGAATCAAAGAATGGCACTATGCAATGACATGTGACCAATCCAAAATCCTAGGTAGACTCATGAAGAACAACCTTAAAAGATGAAGTAGATGGGATGACAGTTAATGTGTTGTAACTATCATTAAAGAGGAGAGATATCCCCTCAAGTGTGTTCTCCAAATCTGCAATATGAGAATCACAAAAACAAATCTGATATACCTGCCAAGAAAGTATCCCACAAAGCTGTGTTTAAAAGACCTGAATGATCTTGCTCTATTAAAGTAGATGAAACCATGTCGATGTTGATCTTTGAAGAAGTAGGAGGTTGAGGTGATGGAATCTCAGCACTAGTCTCATGAACCAAAGTGGGTGAAAGAACACCAAGGTTCAAGTGACCAAACTTCTCCTTGAAAACATGATTCACACTTGATGCATGAGTGTGAATATCAATCAATGGATATGCATCATCAGAAGAAGCAAAATGGGAGAATATATACAAGTGAGATGCATGATCAACCATCCCAATAACAATGATATCTCTACTCTCCAAGTCTTGTATGATCATAGAATCAGGAGTGAACTCAACAGTCTTGCTTGCACCACAATGAGTAATCTGGTAGATGAAAAGAAGATTGGTTGTTAGAGAAGGTACACACAACACATTGCTGAAAGTACTCTCACCAACATCAATAGTTCATTTACCATTTGCATGCATGTTTGTATTATTACCCATCAAAATAGGTGGCAAAGTACATGACTCAAATGAAGAGAACATCCCTTGTGAAGATGCCATATGATGAGAAGCTCCTGAATCAAGAAGCCATCTCTTTGACTGTAGACTTGTTGAAGCAAAGAGTGTTTGTCCTTTTCCTTTGTTTATCCCTTTAGCAATGCCTATTATCCCTATCTGTGTAGATGATGATGGTGTCGAAGAAGAGGATGTACTAGGTGATGATGATGGCATTTTGATATTACACTTTTGAATAATGTGAGTCAACTCATCAATTTTCTTCTCATAACACTTATGCTCATCATGTCCTAGTTTCTTGCAATATGCACACTTTGGTCTCTCCTTCTTAGATGATTCCTCCTTGGGAGAGGATGAGGACTTAGGTGATTTAGTTGATTCCTTTGTTTGCTCATTGTTCTTGAAATCCTTATTTTTCTATTTCTTGCCTCTGCTAGTTGAAGCCTTTTGATCCTTTGTACCTTGACTAGCAAGAAGAGCTTGAGGTCTAGGAGACTTCAATGTGCCCATGTGTACTAACTTAGCTTGCTCCCTTGTGAGTGATGTGGTAAACTCATCAAGTGAAGGCATTGTGAAAATTTTCCCAAGTGCATCCATAAAAGCATAAAAGGTAGAAACAAACATTGAATAGTCAGGACCAAGCTTGGAAAGGATTGAAAGAATCAATTGAGTGTCCTCTTTCTTAATTCCACATTGTTTGATATGTAATCTAAGTGATTTTATCTTTGTGAAGAAGTCTTGGATGCTTGCAAATTCAGTTGGTTTCAAACCAATTAATTCATTCTCTAATTTGAAACCTCTCATAGTATATTCTTGTTTACCAAAGAGATTCTCTAAGGTAGTCCACACTTCATTAGGTGTTTTACAAGATTCAATATGAAAAAGAAGGTAAAAAGAAATAGAAAAGCATAGTGTTCCATAGGCTTGATCACATCTATTGTACCACTTTCTCTTTTCTACAGCTATTGTTGGTTCAATTTTTGTACCCATTGTTACTCTATGAATTTTTAAACTTCTTAAATGAATCTCCATTTTAGTTTTCCACTCATGATAATTATATGGTGTGAGTAGAGGAAGTTTTTTTGGATCCATGATGCAAGAGTACAAAAAAAACACAAGTACAACCCCCTATTACTCAATCAAAGAGATCACCCCCCCAAAATGAATGATTGTGGCACTTTATACATAGTGCGATTTACAATTATCCATAAGGGACCAAAATGGGGAAAGCAATCAAAATCTCTTAAAAATGAGATCCAAGGGAGATTACAATCACTCACACTGATTTACCATAGCAAACAAATCCCTCTAAAACAAGTTTCACTTCCTCAAGTGTCAAAATGCCCAAGTTATCACTCAAAATCCAAAAAATTGACAAATTGAATAAAATGAACTTAGAGATAAATCTAAGAAAAGTGCATGGATGGGTTTGTAGATATCCTAAATACCTTTTCGATGCCATAAGAATCATGAAAATCTGAGATCGTGGCTGAAAGTTGTGAGCTCAGAAGCCAAAAATGAAGATATGTCTTCAAATTGTTGTATATGTCACCTACAAAAAAATATCAGAAAACTACTAACACCATTGCAAAGTGCTCTCCGTCAAGTTTTCAATGATATCTAGTTGTCTGATTTTACCTCCGTGGACAAAATTTATGAAAAAAAGAAAAAAAGCCCTTGTTTAGGGCTTTGAGGGGCCAAAGAGGGCCCCTGGCGCTGACGTCAGTAGAGGAATATTTCTTCTGGTGCCAAAATATTCTCTCCACTGGGAAGAATATTCCCTCAAACTACAAAACCACTGTTCAGGTATTTTAAACTACTTTTTGAAAGTGAAAACTAACTGTTTACCGAGAAACCACCTATCCATTTCCTAAAACCGCCAAATGGAGTCGCAAAACCACTTTTCAATGTTGAAACCGTCTATTTACCTGTAAACCATCGTTGACTAAAGAGCCCGCCGGTCAGTTATATCTTCGCTGAGTTGGTGGTTTAACCATCGGTTGGGTGGGTTTAAATGTTGACTATTGAGCAGTTTAAATGCTGACTATTGAGTGGTTTAAATGTTGAGAATATTTGAAACACTGAGAGTACAACATTGTAATCCATATTCAAATCACCCTTATCCAAATGATATGACCTTGACAGTACTTAAACAATTCCATTTGTTTTTGTTACAGTCATTGTGGTTGAAAAGTCCTTTACCTTTGACTATGCCAATTCTGAACCCAATTCATTCCATCCAAACCCCATTCTGAAACAATATTTTCTTTTACCACCAATCTCACTTCCTAACGATGAAATCTATTGATTTAAGAGAATAACCCTTATGGCTTCAATAACTATCCATAAACTACTCATACTAGATGCTACTCATGTTAGATGCTACAACAGTCCATGCAAAGTTGATAATGAGGTGTCTCCATTGCATGGTGATGATGATTCCTGCAAACTTCATTATGAGTGTTGTTATAGTTTTCTTAACCATTTTAGATTGTGACTATCCTCTTCCTTAACCCTACTTTCATAATCATACTCAAATAGAGAATCCAAACATACAACATATCCATTGTGATGCATCACCATTTACCCCTATAATGTTTGACATGACTCATCTAGCATAGAGGTCAGATGATAGTTCTCTAGGATCGATGACAAATTCCCTCATGACAATTCATCAAATAGCTTCAATGTTATTTATGACAATTTTAGGCAATCATTCCAATGCCTTTTCACCTTCATTCACTTTTGCTACTCTTAGAGGGAATTTAGATGATTAAAACTTAGCATCCTAGGTGTTACAATGGATCTCCGTGACCTTATGATCCTTTACATAATGCATTACCTTAACATAGGATCCAATTTTGGGATATTAAGAGGCTACCATGACTATCCCATCCCTTCATGACTATGTTGTCATATTAAGAGGTTACCATAATCCATTTAGGATCATTTTTTTATGTTATGAATTCAGGTTGTGGTCTTAGTAGGGTACCAAATTATCATCATTCATGACTACCATCTTCTAAGGGGCCATTGTCAATATTCATATGATGATCATTTTGAATTTGAAGAAAGAGGGGTTGTCACAATCCATACAATAGTCCTACTTCTATTTCATGCCATGTCATGGGACCATTATTCCTAGAAGAAGCACTCATCCATTTGTTAGAAAACTCATGGGTACTAGTTCCATTATTAAGTTAATGGTTATCATGGTCTAAAGGTAATCATAATAGTTATAAGTAAGATGAAAATTAGAGGACATCCCAACATCATAATGCTAACAATAATAAATGTCAACCTCCATCAATCTTGATTTCAATGTTCTATTATTTCCTATTGCTTAAGCAATCCTATCAAAAGAACAAAACTGATCCTATTGTATCATTCATTTTAGATAATTTGAAGATACCATCAACTAGAGATAGAGAGGACAATCCATGTAGAGGAGAAAAAGACAATTTACATAAATGGATTCAAGACTATTTACCATTGTGATGGTCATATATGATTTGTATCATGCCCATTATCTAAGAAATCTCTATTTGATGACAACCTTAAAATAAGATCAAACAAGGTCAGCAAAGGCCTTTCTTGGTACTTATATCATTCTATTTCCTTCCCTTGGACCTCTATGGACTGTCTTAGACTATGGAAAACCTTAGTGTTTAAGGAAAGAGTCTTGAGTTCTCATACAATACTGGTGACCTAAGACCCTAGAACCCTAGCAATCTTTTGTGAGGCTTGACAGAGTGGGCCTCTGGGAGGTCTATCTACCTTTCTCAACTTTCTAAGACTTTGACAAAACACGACTCTCTAGTTTTGGCACAAGGGTATCCAGGATGTATGCAGATAAAACCACTACTCAAATATGCAAAACAATGGAGCAAACCTGATAAGGATTTAAAACTTTATGCTTACCTTTCTCAGACCTTTGTGGACAAGTCTCCATGGTGTTGGGTCAACAATTATTACACAGACCTTGAGATGATTTAATAGGTATTGTGGACTACTAAATAGATCTTATACATATTTCAAAACTTCCAACAACCCTGAAAGTACTGAACAAAACCAACACCAACTCTTAAAACTGACTTGGGAATGATTGACAAAGTTCTTATGACTGATGACGGTCCTTGCAGTGATTGGTAACAAACCTTTTCAAAGTAATGTGACGGCTTCTTTGATAATAGGACCTAACAGTATTTGACAATGTTCAAAAATCACCAAACAATACCTCTAAGGGCTCTTCTTTGTACACATTCTTCACTATGCTCCTTGGAGTCCTCTTATGGTGACAAACCTTCATATCTCATTTTCCGGCATACCATACTTAATATGAGACTCTTCATTTTATTTTGTGTGCAGTCTCTTTTGTGATCTCCACCATAGACCCTAGGACAATCCCTTTGAGTATTCCATGTCTTTGAAATATTCATGTTCTTGACTCCTCCCTTATGGCTTGATAGGGTCCTGTAGCTGCAGATAATTCTCAGTTTACAAACCTTCTATTTGGCTTGTTGTCTCACATTTCTGCTATGCATATACTTTCAAACAATGTTAACCATCAAGAATTCATTGTCTTCTTCTCTGCATCGTACTTATTCAATCAGTATAACATCTGCCTTGGATGAGCTACATACCATGAAACCTGCAAACAAGTATGGAAAACCCTAAAGGAGGAAAGACTCAAGGAGATGAATGCAAACTATACCTAACCAAAATCTTAACCATGACCTAACTCAATGTCAAACTAAAAGACAACCTAAACAAGATTAGTTTGAACAGAAAATTACCTCCATGCATTGCTACGCTTTGACAAGAAAAAGGTTTTTTGGACATGGGAAAACAATGATTTTTACCTTGACTACATGGATGGTTTCATGCAACGTGAAGTTTGGAGATCCCAAGGTAATTTTTGGAGTGTTTAAGGTTTTGTTTTAATGATGTTGATTTAGGCAAAACCAAGAGAGTTTATTATGGAGGGACCTAACATCCATCTGTAGGTCCAAACGGATCATTCGTAAGTGCCACGAAGTTCAAGAACTACTATGTCAAAGTCTGGCAAGTTTTTGCTCTTAGGTCTCTTAAGAGACTTTGTCGGTACACTATAGCCCGATTCAATTAGGACACCTGGGGACCGAAATAGGGCCTCCGCTAGCATAAACCCACCCACCTGACCTGTCGATGCCGTTGGTTAGGTCCCACGGGGTAAAGAACACAAAATATGGATCTTGGCACCTTTTCACTATAGGTCACTAAGGCATTTTACAAGAATGCATCCATCGTTGGCACGGTCAAACAATATTGGGTTGGTCAAAATTGAGAGTGGTTATTGTGGAGGGGCCTGACATCCAGTTGTAGGTCCAAACAGATAATTCGTAGGTGCCATGAAGTACGAGAAGTACTCCGTCAAAGTATGGCAATTTTTTGCTCTTAGGTATCTTAAGAGACTTTACCAGTACACTGTAGCCCGATTCAATTAGGACATATGGGGAATGAAACAGGGCCTCCACTAGCATAAACCCACCCACCTCGACCTATAAGCATTGTCGGTTAGATCCCACGGGATGAAGAACGCAAAATATGGCTCATGATACCTTTACACTACATGTCACTGAGGCATTTTTCAAGAATGCATCCGTTGCTGGCACAGTCAAACAATGTTGAGTTGGTCAAAACTGAGAGAGTTTATTGTGGAGGATCCTATCATCCAATTGTAGGTTTAAATATATCATCTGTAGGTGTCGCGAAGTGTGAGAACTACTCCGTCAACGTCTGGCAATTTTTTGCTCTTAGGTCTCTTAAAAGACTTTGCCGGTACACTGTAGCCCGATTCGATTGGGACACATGGGGAATGAAAAAGGCCCTCCACTAGCATAAACCCACCCACCCCGACCTATTGGCACCATCGGTTAGGCCCCACAAGGTGAGGAACACAAAATATGGCTCTTGGCACCTTTACACTACATGTCACAGAGGCTTTTTGCAAGAATGCATCCGCCTTTGGTACGGTCAAATGATGTTGAGTTGGTCAAAACTGAGAAAGGTTATTGTTGAGGGGCCTGACATCTAGCTATAGGTCCAAATAGATCATTTGTAGGTGCCACAAAGTGCGAGAACTACTCCATCAAAGTCTAGCAATTTTTTGCTCTTAGGTCTCTTAAGAGACTTTGTCGGTACACTGTAGCCCTGTTTAAGTGAAAAATTGGATTTGTTAATGTTTTAGTGTTTCAATGTTTAAATCCTCCTCTCCACTATGCATTCAAGGATCCAGGGTCAAGTGGCGAGCACTATCATACCCTAGGTCACTATGAGATGTAGGGAAACTTGGATTAGGGAATTTAATTATCAATTTTCCTTCTCCTATGCTCAATTGACCATTAAAACCCTAATTATACAAATACGGAAACAAATTAACGAATGACGAAAAAAGCTCTTACAGACAGGAGTAAAATACCAAATCACAAAGTACCTATTTTTGAGGCTCCAAAGCAGAATAGTCAGGGACACTGGAGTGGGCACCCTAGTCCAAGGTACCAGTTTCTTCGCGGGATCCAGACCTCCTTCCAACACTGATCAGCCCTGTAACTTCTATTTTCAAAAATTTGTCTTTGGAGGACATTAGAGCGAGTGCCCAAGTCCTAGAAATGCTCTGGTGTCCTACTTTTCTTAATATCCTGAATCCTTGATGCTTGCCAATCCTTCCTACAACTTCACTTTTCCCAAATTCACAAGACTTGGTTTGGGGGTTGTGGTGTTTAGATGCTTGCCTCAATCAAGGCCTAGAGGACACTTAAGTCTCCAAACACCATTGTCAGATAAAGAGTGCGTGCCCTTATGAGGTAGAGGCAAAAACCAAAGGAAACAATGATGAAAACACAATATTATGTCACCTTGTAGTGAAGCTCTAATGGGAGGAAGATGTTCTTCATTCCATGAGGAAATTGATGCTCAAATTTGCAAATATCAACACACAAAACACACAAGTCTGCTCTTGCAACACAATGAAAGCCTTGAATCACCTTGAGAACACTTGAACATCCCAATTTCTATCTAATTGGAATCTAGTTTACAAATGAATTCCTAAACATGCTTTTATATGCAACTACAAGCACTCCCACCAAGATTTCAAAAGTCAAAACTTACCATGTCAGCAAAAGGACCAAATAACGGTCATAAACCGACACTTAAATTTTGGACCTAACCCAAAATAGGGCAAGACTAGGGTGCAGGCGCCCAAGTCCTTCCCCTCTATTTTGGGCAGGGTTAAGGTAAAGGGGTCCTCCTAGGTCCACTTTCCATGAAACCTAGGCCTCATTCCATCAGGATACCAAATATGAACTAAGATGTCCTAAATGCATGCTAAAGACCCGGGAGCTAAACCTTATGAGGGAAAAGCCCCCAAGGGGACATTTTCTGACATTACATTTAGCCCCCACTTTAATGTATGTATAAACGCAAGGACAATACATGCATTAAAGTAAGGTCACAAACACAGTAAACACGCCAAGCACGGAGAAGACATGCCAATCACTTAGAAGACAGTAATAGGCATGCAAAAAATGGAGAAGACAGTTACAGTCACACAGAACATGGAGAATACAATCAATGCATAGAAGACACATTAATGCATGGAAGACAGAAATGATATATTTTCTTTTCTTTTTCTCATATATATGAAATGCAAATGCAAGTACTGAAAAGTAAACAAACCTCCCATAATATAGGATGCACTACCCTAGGGCGCAGGTCTCTATATATATATGGGGCAACACACAGGCAAGACACACAAAACCTCCCAAAATGCAGGAAGCACTACTTGAAGGCACTAGTCTCTGCATATGGGGCAACAAACACGCCACACAAAACAAGCATGTCAAAACACACACACTTGAAGACATGGAGAAAACATGGCAGACAAGCAATGGAGTGTATCTATTTCTAGTTCCAACACCATCTCAGGCACATTACAGGCACACACTGACGATTGGGCTTCACCACAACAATTGTCAAAAACACGCTTAAGGGTTGAGTTAGTCACAGAACCACTCCCCACCTCCGTAGAGGACTTTTGAAAATGATAGGATGATGCAATCTGCTCTGAGAAATACACCATCCCTGCCTCTGCAGAGGGCTTAAGATAAAAAAGGATATACATGATATCTCGCCTCCATAGAGGGCTTACATGATTGATTGAGTGATTGCAAACAAACTCAGGATGCACGATGCACTACCCTGGGGCACAAGTCTGTTAGGGTTAGCCGACAAAAGATATCAATTAAATGCAAATAAAGATTAAATAGAGAAATAGAAATACACAGAATTAATAACAGCGAGAGACAAGTTTTAACGTGGTTCACCCAAACTCGAGCTACATCCACCAAACAGAGAGTCCAATATTATTATCCAGTAAATCAAACCGATTACAATCAGCAATCCCTGCAACTTAATACCGCTGCAAATGCTACAATACAATCTATCAAAACCCTAACCCTTAGCCGCTTTTATCAAGCTGCCCCCAAACCCCCGCAAGGGGCACTGCCCCTTGACCCCGTAGGAATTTGGGGGGAAACTGCACCGATAAAAGTGGGGAAAATGTAACCTCCGAGTCTGATTAGGCTCCATATAACAACAATCTCCCACTTGGAGACTGATCAGACTCCACACCATATCATCTCCCACTTGGAGACTGATCATAACACCACTGACCCTGTAGCTCCCACTGGAAATAAGCACCCTGGACTCTGTTGTTCTATTTTTGTTGTTTTCAGTCGAAAAGACCAACCGAAGCTGAAGAGGAGCTCAGCGTCTCCCTTGTCACTGCCTTTGTAAACATATCCGCTAGATTATCATCTGTATGTATCTTTTCCAACTGTAATTGTCCATCATCCAACACCGACCGAATGAAGTGATACCTCAACTGTATGTGTTTGGTCTTTGAATGCAAGGCAGAATTCTTTGCAAGATGTATGGCACTCTGGTTGTCTGTATACAAATAACTATTAACCTATTGTTTGCCCAATTCTTCCATGAAAGATTGTAGCCATATCATCTCCTTGCTCGTCTCTGTTGCAGCTACATATTCTGCCTCTGTGGTGGATAAAGCAACCACCTTTTGCAACCTGGAAATCCAACTCACCGCTGTTCCACCTACAGTAAAGACATAACCTGTAGTACTCCGCCTGGTATCAATATCTCCTGCCAAATCTGAGTCTACATAACCTGCTAAATCAATATTAGAGCCCCTAAAACATAAGTGTTTATTGGATGTAGCTCTCAAATATCTGAGAATCCATTTTACCGCATTCCAATCCTCCAATCCAAGATGACTCATATACCTGCTGACGACTCCTACAGCATGTGCAATATCCGGTCTCGTGCATACCATGGCATACATTAAACTTCCTACAGCTGAAGCATATGGTACCTTGGACATTTTCTCTTCCTCCTCTTGTGTCTTAGGACACATCTCCTTAGTCAATTTCAAATGACTAGGCAAAGGTGTGCTGACAACGTTTGCATTCTCCATATGGAATCTCTGCAACACCTTTTCAACATAAGTAGCCTGAGATAGAGTCAATTTTCTATTCATCCTATCTCTGCAAATTTTTATACCAAGGATTTGTTTTGCTGCTCCCAAATCTTTCATATCAAATGACTGTGCTAATTGTTGTTTTAACTCTCTTATGTGATCCATGTTAGACCCAGCTACAAGCATGTCATCAACATATAAACATAAAATAATGTAGCTGTCATTATCCAACCTCTTAAAATAAACACAATGGTTAGAATTACACCTGTTGTAGCCTTGCTCAGGCATAAAACTATCAAATTTCAAATATCATTGCCGAGGTGCTTGTTTCAGTCCATACAAACTCTTCTTCAATCTGCACACCTGTTTCTCCTTACCTTTGACCTCAAATCCGTGGGGCTGTTCCATGTATATCTCCTCCTCCAAATCACCATGGAGAAAGGCAGTTTTCACATTAGTTGTTCCAAATGTAAATCTTTAGCAGCCACAATACTTAAAACAATACGAATAGAAGTCATCTTGACAACCAGAGAAAATATCTCATCAAGATCAATGCCCTTTTTCTGTACAAATTCTTTTACAACTAACCTGGCCTTAAATCTTTTCTTACCTCCATCTTCCTCTTTCAGCTGGTAAACCCATTTGTTTGGTAAAGCCTTTTTACCTGCAGGTAACTTACATAATTCCCAAGTCTGATTTTTCAACAAGGAGTCCATTTCTTCTTTCATTGCAAGCTCCCATTGAACCTGTGTATCCACCTGCATAGCTTCATCATACCCTTCTGGTTCACCAACATCTGTTAACAAAATAGAATACAAAGAGGGAGAAAACCTTTCAGGAGGTCTACTTAGCCTTGTTGACTGTCTAACATTCACTGGAGTTTGTGGTATTTCTGGTGGCTATTGCGGAGCATGAGGAACCACTGGAACATCACTATTTGGAGTATCATCCAACACCACATAATCCTTTCCTTTCTTCTCATGCTGCTGCAACTGATCTTTGTACAACACCTTCTCATTGAATATAACATCCCTGCTTCTCACAATTTTTTGATTTTCAAAATCCCAAAGCCTATAACTAAATTCATCAATGCCATATCCAACAAAGGTACACTTTTTTTATTTTGCATCCAGCTTGGTTCTATTTTCATAATCTACATGTGCAAATGCTTCACATCCGAAGGTTTTGAGAAAAGAATAACTCACCTTCTTACATGTCCATGCTTCCTCTGGAATACCATAGCCCAAAGGAACTAAAGGACCTCTATTAATTAAATATACAGCAGTGTTGACAGCCTCTGCCCACATGTTTAAAGGCAGCCCAGCATGCAATCTCATGGTCCTTGCACGCTCCATTATTGTCCTATTCATGCGTTTAGCCACTCCATTTTCCTGTGGAGTCCCTGAGAATTCCATTAAAGGAACAATAATCCTCAAATTCTTTGCTGCAATACTCACCACCATTATCAGATCTTAGACATTTTAATCTTTTACCTGTCTCATTCTCAACCAAGCTTCTCCATTTCTTAAATGTTTCAAATACATTAGATTTCTGTCTAAGGAAATAAATCAAGACCTTCCTAGTTGCATCATCTATGAATGTAACATAATACCGAGAGCCACCGAGAGAAGATACCTGAGCTGGTCCCCATACATCTGTATGCACAAGCTCCAACTTTTCATTTTTCTTTTGCTTCCCATCTCTGAGAAAACTGACTCTCTTTTGTTTTCCATACACAACTTTCACAGAAATCCATATTAATACATTTCAGACCTGATAAAACTTTCTTAGAATGAAGTACCTTCATACCTTTTTCACTCATATGCCCAAGTCTGTTATGCCACAGTGTTGTTTCAGAACCTGCAGCAACTTTTCCAGTCTCTTCCTGCGAACCTGCAGCAACTATTCCTAAACCTATTTATTTTTTCTCTGCAACAGCTAAAGTAAAAGGAATAGTATGACCTGTACAAAGATATAAGGTGCCCACTTTCACACCTTTTGCTACTACTAAGGCACCTTTTGAAACTTTCCAATTTTTATCAGTAAATGTAACAATGCAACCTTGTTCAGCTAGCTGCCCTGCTGAAATTAAATTCCTACTGAGCCTTGGAACGTGCCTTACCTCTAGTAGTAGCCAATGATTCCCATTCTACAACTTAATCTTGATTCTTCCCTTTCCAACAATCTGACAGGGTTCATTATCTCCCAAATAAACCAGCCCAAAATCCCCTTGGACATAATCAAGAAAATAACTTCTATGGGGCGTAGCATGAAATGAGGCCCCTGAATCTAAAACCCATGAATCATCAGCATTATCTAGGGAAAGAATCAAAGTGTCATCTTCAAATTTATTACTTACCACATTTGCTTCCTTATTGCCTTCTTGTTTGTCTCCTTCTTTGTTTTTCTGAGACCAGCAATCTTTCTTCAGATGACCTAGTTTCCCACAGTACCAACAATACTTTTGTCCTCTGGTTTGGGATCTTTTGTCCTTTGATTTTCCTCGTGACTTCCCATGACCTCCAGAACCTTTTCCTCTCTCCTTTAATTTGCCCCTGCTTTCTGCATTCAAAACACTACTTGATGTGGATCCACCTGAGCTTTTCTTACGAATTTCCTCACTCAGAATAACACCAACAACATCATCAAATTTCAAGGTATTTGAACCAGAAACAGAGTTACTAACCGCCATTACCAAACTATCCCAGCTTTCAGGCAATGAACATAATATCAAGAGAGCTCTAACTTCTTCATCAAATTTTACATTTACAGAAGTCAATTGACTGACAATCGTATTAAATTCATTTAAATGACCTGTCACAGATCCACCTTCAACCATTTTCAAATTAAACAAACGCTTCATGAGAAATACCTTATTTGAGGCTGAGGGTTTTTCATACAATTTAGCCAAAGCTTTCATTAGACCATCTGTTGTCTTCACTTCCGTTATATTGAATGCCACTGATGGTGCCAGGCACAACCGAATGGTTCCTAGTGCCTTTCTGTCAAGAAGATTCCAATCCTCATCAAACATTGTTGCCAGTTTCTTGGCTACTCCTTCCAACGGCCTCCATAAATCCTTTTGATAGAGGTAATCCTCCATCTGCATCTTCCATAACTGATAGTTCTGCCCATTGAATTTATCGACCTTCAATTTACCCTCGTTTGCCATTGCTCCCATTGAACTGTGAGACCTTCTTGCAGATGATAATTGAACACAACCCGCTCTGATACCACTTCTTAGGGTTAGCCGACAGAAGATATCAATTAAATGCAAATAAAGATTAAACAGAGAAATGGAAATACACAGAATTAATAACAGCGAGAGACAATTTTTAACGTGGTTCACCCAAACTCGGGCTACATCCACCAAACAGAGAGTCCAATATTATTATCCAATAAATCAAACTGATTACAATCAGTAATCCCTGCAACTCAATACCGCTGCAAATGCTACAATACAATCTATCAAAACCCTAACCCTTAACCGCTTTTATCAAGCTGCCCCCAAACCCCCACAAGGGGCGCTGCCCCTTGACCCCGTAGGAATTTGGGGGGAAACTGCGCCAATAAAAGTGGGGAAAATGTAACCTCCGAGTCTGATTAGGCTCCATATAACAACAAAGTCTTTGCATCTGAGGTCAAACACATTGCTAACATCTATAACAGACAGCTTACCTTATATATGCCCCCACCATAAGGTGGTTGATATCAGTTATCAATATCAAGCACGTTAAGGTAGGAAGAAAACACACAAGGGAACACAAACTTTTGCAAAGCCCATGCCCCTCGGAGGTGACATGTACTTTACAATTGCCAAATGTTCCCACAAACACATCCCTACAAGAAACATGTTAGTGTCTACAAGATCATGATAAACAACAACATCAATGCATATGATTAACCACACAAAGAGCCAAGGTTATATAATGAATCTGGAGTTTGAGGATAACCGTGGGACTCTATCACAAAGCTCTCCAAATCAAGAACCGCCAAGGCTAGATTAAAAGGTAAACAAAGGTACACAGAGCAGCAGTATTGTTTAAGGTTTGTAAATGCGATAGAAACATCATAAAATTCACTACGCAGAAAGCACGAGTGCTTCCACTAGCCAAGCATCAGATAAAATATACAACCCCATCGTCATATTAGGAACTAAGTCCATTTGTTGATTGTTCTCGAAAGGGACACTAGGTCCGCATCAGTATAAATGTTTGTCGTCATCCGCCTGCTAGGTAGAAACACTAGAGGAAGGCAAACAATAAATAAGAGAGGAGAAACAAGTGTCTTAGGGATAGTCACGTAGGAGGGTGCCCCCATGTTACCAACCACGATGCTATGTCCATAAGACACAACACACAATAATGAAATCAGAGAGAGGTAATATAGAAGAATGATGATACAAATAGAAGGTCACAATAGAGGCGATCTCCTGGTATCCTGAACCTTACGGGAGAATCTGAGGTCATCCCAGGAGGCCTAAACAACACATAACACATCACGAGGGAAGTACATCATGAGAGATATAAAAGGTTAGAGATACTTAACTGTAGGGCCCCTGGTAAGCTAGCGGGTATCACGAATCTTGATCTTTATCTTAATGGTTAAGGCGTTATCACTTCTTCTTTCTTCCATATGTTCATGAGTTTGCGAGGGTAACCATGTAGGAAAGGTTTCTCTTAATGATGGTCGAGATGGGAAGTTGCCATTGTCTGTGTCAGCTATAGGAGCATTTGAAATGCCATTTAAATGAGCTTGTGGAGGCATCCGAAAGATACCCATTTCAGTCCCTATATAGGGTGTTGGAATGGCTTGAGTCAAAGGGATAGATTGTTCTTCCACAACATGAAGGAATTCATTGCTTTCCAAAGTATGTGACAGTTCATGACCTATTTTCTGGTTTAGAATGTAATTGAGAATTTCTTGAACATCAGGTGGCAAGTTATCATTAGATTCAAGCAAATGGTCACAAAGAGAATTTGCATCATCCAAAGCTTCGTCATGTTTAGGAAGAGCAGGAAGGGATGGCAGAGTAGTGTGGAGAAATGTATCAATGGTGTCTTTTTCTTGTGCCAATGTATCCTCACCAAGTGCAGTTATGTTGGGACAAGTCTCTTTGCTTGATAAATCACCCATTGCTATGTCATTCTCATAGGTCTCAGAGAGGATTTACATTATATCATCGTGAAACAAAGGGGGAGTGGGAGTAAATTTATCATCACTACTTTCCCCATGATTGTTTTCAGCTATAAAATTTTTGACATTCTCCATGATTGAAGGAAAAACATCCACAGTATCACGAAAGTTATCAAAGTAGGCTATTGATCAAAGAATATCACATGTAGCACTATTGGTTATGTCAATGCCATAGATGTATGCAATTTGATGCAAGACTTGAGGATATTTGTCAATGAATTTGAAAAAATTATCATAGTTGACAATGCACTCATATAAGTCTTCTAAAGATGTATCCTTAGGAGAATCCATAAATGCAAAATATATGCAAAAAAGCTTGATTTTTGGTACTTTTTCAATGCGAATGAATGAAACAAAGGGTGCCGTAAGCATTTTGATCAAGGGAAGCAAGTTATATGTCTGATATCAGTCCAAAACAGCAAAAGTATCCTTCTCAATACACTCATGATGCGAATCCAAGATAATGCCAAGTCGAAATATAGTAAAAATATGTCAAAATAGGCACTTTTTTCACCAAAACTCAATACAAAAGAGCATAACAAAGGGTGTTGTGAGGAAGATGATGATGGAAAGAAAATAATATCATTAATAATATCCACTTAATTCTAAAATACGCAACACAACACGCTTTTAGTGCCACTTAAGGTCAAACCCTAGTGAAAATATAGTAAAAATAGGCTATTTTTCACAGTTTTTCAACTCCAAGACCTAGAAAAGGGGGTGTTGTAAGGAATTTTAGGAGGTACAAAAAATAATATCAATAATATCAATCACCTCAATCCATAAAATTAATCACAACACGTTTGGTGTGCAAACTAGGTCAAACCCTAGGGCAAAAATAGCCAAAATGTGTAGTTTTTCACCAAATTTTCACTACAAGAGCCTGATAAAAGGGTGTTGTGAAGATTTTTATGAAGGGAATAAAATTATTACCCTAATAAAATCAAATTAATTGAAAAATACTTTTCACAACATGCCTATGGTGCAAGTTTATAAAGTCGATAAGGCCAAATTTAGTGAAAATTGTTGTTTTTGAAGCCCTAGGTTTGAGATCTTGAGGCAAAATGCTATGTGAATGTTTTGAAGTCTAATTTATTATTTTAATTAAATAATCTCAGATCTTAAAATTATTTTCAAGCTTGAACATGCAAAATTCTCATGCAAATTTAATGAAAATGCATCAAAATTGCTAGTTTTTATTGAAAATTTCTATGCAAAAATACAAATATTTTAAATCTAAATGCAAATTTACACTAAAATACAAGACTACAGACAAATTTTAATTTGAATGAGCCTCTAAAATCAGTAGAAAAATCTGAAAAAAAAAAGATTTTGCCTACTAACCCTAGATTTTGGAATTACTAGGTTATATGAAAATTGTCAAAATTTCTACAAAACCTAGCAAATTAATAATGAAAATGCAATTCAAATTTCTGAATTTTTGGATTTTTATGTATTTTATATCAGATCTGATGCAAAAATCATGAATTAGGAAAATTTAGAAAGAATTGATGCAATTTAGTAAGCCAAACAATGCATTTTTTTGTATTTTCCAAATTTTTCATTTTTTTTGTATTTTTCTCAATGCAATAAAATGAATGACTATATGAATGAATGAAATCAATCTAAATCTAAAGACACACACTCAGCAAGTTGCAATTTAAGTCCAAAAACATGGGTTCACCAAAATGCTTAAGAGAAAATTGGATTTGTTAATGTTTTAGTGTTTCGATGTTTAAATCCTCCTCTCCACTATACATTCAAGGATCTAGGGTTGAGTGGTGAGCACTATCATACCCTAGGTTGCTATGAGATGTAGTGAAACTTGGATTAGGGAATTTAATTATCAATTTTTCTTCTCCTATGCTCAATTGACCATTAAAACCCTAATTATACAAATACGGCAACAAATTGATGAATGACGAAAAAAGCTCTTGCAGACAGGAGTAAAATACCAAATCACAGAGTACATGTTTTTGGGGCTCCAAAGCAGAACAGTCAGGGACACTGGAGAGGACGCCCTAGTCCAAGGTACTAGTTTCTTCATGGGATCCAGACCTCCTTCCGACACTGATCAGCCCTGTAACTTCTATTTTCAAAAATTTGTCTTCGAAGGACACTCAAGCAAGCACCCAAGTCCTGGAAATGCTCTGGCATCCTACTTTTCTTCAAATCCTGAATCCTTGATTCCTTCCAATCCTTCCTGCAACTTCACTTTTCCCAAATGCAACACCTGTAACCTGCAATCACAAGACTTGGTTTGGGGGTTGTGGTGTTTAAAGGCTTGCCTCAATCAAGTCCCAGAGGACACTTAAGTCTCTGAACACCGTTGTCAGATAAATAGTGTGTGCCCTTGTGAGGCAGAGGCAAAAACCAAAGAAATCAATGATGAAAACACAATATTATGTCACCTTGTAGTGAAGCTCTAATGGGAGGAATATGTTCTTCATTCCATGAGGAAATTGATGCTCAAATCTACAAATATCAACACATAAAACACACAAGTCTGCTCTTGCAACACAATGAAAGCCTTGAATCACCTTGAGAACACTTGAACACCCCAATTTCCATCTAATTAGAATCTAGTTTACAAATTAATACCTAAACATGCTTTTATATGCAACTACAAGCACTCCCGCCAAGATTTTAAAAATCAAAACTTACCGTGTCAGAAAAAGGACTAAATAATGGTCATAAACTAACACTTAAATTTTGGGCTTGGCCCAAAATAGAGCAAGACTAGGGCGCAGGCACTCAAGTCCTCCCCCCTATTTTGGGCAAGGTTAAGGTCAAGGGGTCCTCCTAAGTCCACTTTCCATGAAACCTAGGCCTCATTCCATCGGGATGCCAAAATATGAACTAAGATGTCCTAAATGCATGCTAAAGACCCGGGAGCTAAACCTTATGAGGGAAAAGCCCCCCAAGGGGACATTTTCTGATGTTACAAGCCCGATTCAATTGGGACACATGGGGAATGAAACAGGGCCTCCACTAGCATAAACCCACCCACCTTGACCTATCAGTGTTGTAGGTTAGGTCCCACAGGGTGAAGAACGCAAAATATGGCTCTTGGCACCTTTACACTACATGCCACAGAGACATTTTGCAAGAATGCATCCACCTTTGGCACAGTCAAACGATGTTGATTTGGTAAAAACTAAGAGAGGTTATATTGGAGGGGTCTGACATCTAGCTATAGGTCCAAATGGATCATTCGTAAGTTCCACGAAGTGCGAGAACTACTTCATCAAATTCTGACAATTTTTTACTCTTAGGTCTCTTAAGAGACTTTGTCAATACACTGTAGCCTGATTCAATTGGGACACCTGGGGAATGAAACATGGCCTCCGCTAGCATAAACCCACCCACCCCAACCTGTTGGCACCATCGGTTAGGTCCCATGGGGTGAAGAACGTAAAATATGGCTCTTGGCACCTTTACACTACATGTCACAGAGGTATTTTTCAAAAATGCATTCGTCATTGGCATGGTCAAACAATTTTGAGTTGGTCAAAATTGAGAGAGGTTATTGTGGAGGGGCTTGACATCCAACTATAGGTCCAAACGGATCATTCATAGGTGCCACAAAGTATGAGAACTACTCTGTCAAATTTTGGCCATTTTTTGCTCTTAGGTCTCTTATGAGACTTTGCCGATACACTGTAGCCCGATTCGATTGGGACACATGGGGAACAAAATAGGGCCTCCACTAGCGTAAACCCAACCACCTGTTGTGTGGTTACACAACATGCCCCATTTTGACTTGGCAAAACAGGGACCCAACTTCTTTTGGCTTGGTTTGTGTTTCTTGCTTTCTGGCGGTTTGGTAAAAATCAATCAAGTGCATCATCACGTTGAGTCAGGATGAGGTAAGTCCCCAATATGAGGTCAGGTTGTCAAAATTCATATTTCGTATCTGTGACCTCATATTCTAAAAGAACATTAAATTTTATGCAGGTTTGCCTTTTACATCACCCTGATATTCATCAGGATGTGAAAGTTATGAACAGTCAAAGTCTTGGTCAAACCGGATATTCGCAAGAGGGGAGATCATATTTTATAATCTGAGTCATGTTGTTTAAATATCATCATCATATTCGAGCATCCCCTGATATATCCTACGGCTCAAATATCTGGACGTCAACTTTAAATGGTAGTAAGTCTTCCCCGTCAAGCGATCTTTTGTATCCCGAACATCATGTTTTGAAAAGTAACCCGATATTCGTTAATATCATCCTGACGTGAAATATCACCCTTAACAAACATCCTGATGACATCATCTGAATACGATAAACGAAGAAACAAACATCCTGATGACATCATCATCATATTTACATTTCAACAGGATATTTTGTAAACATGATCATGTTCGCCCAATGTGATGATGACGTCATGTGACATGGCCAATACAAAGAACAAATATCATGATGACGTCATCCTGATATTCAGAAAGGATTACAAGTAAGTTTGTCTCGTCATCATCATTTTTTGAAACATCACCCGATAAACTGAAATATCCTCCTGATGTGCTAAAGCGTAAACAAAGGGTGCATTGTCACCCGAATCTTGTCGCGATAATAATTTCAATGCTAGGGAGGATGATATCGAAACTCAACCCGATATTTGTGAAATATCATCCTGCCCTCATGATATCCCGTCATATGGATATCCCCCCACTCCCTTTGCCGCCATTATCATTAAATGTGCGCGGATATGGTACGTGATTCCCTCCGACCCCAGAACCCAATGAAACATCTGGCGAGATCCTGAGTTTTCACATGAATGATCAAAGATTGCAATCTAACTTGTCAGAGTGCCCTAAATTTACCCTAACTGCGAGGTTAAAAGGTAATTCAACCACCATTGTTACGTTTACCTGCGTTAAAATTGTTTTACAGAGCACTAGCCTCCATATCCGCATAACAGCTACCGTTGCGCAATTTGATCTCACAGATAGAAGGAAGGAAGTGATCAGTAGTTGAATTAAGAGCGTCTTGACGATATACTGGTATAAAGGAAAATCTGCATAACCAGGTAAGTGAACTGAAACCCTCATCATGTTGTTTCTAAATGATGTTGTAAGTTCTGGTTATGTATCCATATAAGTAAGAAATGTGAAATTGATGCAATAGGCATGAGATTTGCAATATGTATGCATGCATTTCCCTGTTGTGAGAAGAAATGTTGTTAATTGCAGGTACCCATGGCTGAAAAATGCTTAGTCAAGAGTCAGGAGGAATTCAGCAGGCCTATGTTCTCTTCCCAGAGAGGGGTCCTGTTCAAATATGGAGCAATTACAGACACCCATCAGGGGATTACCAACCTGGAAGCCTGGTCAGCCAAGCTAAATGATGGACATGACAAGAGTCCGGTATTGGACGCAGTGTTTGTATCGGGTATGTGGAACGCTGCTGGCTTCCCATACTCCATGGAGTCTCCGGAGCTAGTCATTGAATGCGCCCGGAATTATAACCCTCAGACGAGGCAGGTGGTGAAGCATGGGAGAGTGTATGCAGACCTATCCATCAAAGGTCTCTCCCGGACATTTGGACTGCCAATGGGCAGTAAGGTAAAGAGTGTAGACTTGAAGAAGTCTGAAAGAGAATACGAGGCCAACAAGAAGGCGGCCAGAAAGAACATGTATGCTTGGCGGGCCGAGAACAGCACATACAATGCAGCGGCTAAGCTCCCCGTGCACATGTTCAAGTTTGACTTCAATGAGGAGTATCAGTACGTGATTGCCCTTCTGAACAGGGTGACTGGCCAGTCTGATACTGGTGAATTTAGAGATTGGATGTATGGCATAATAATGATGTGTCTGTATGCAGACATCAAGCCACTGTGGGGCCAAATAATAAGCGATGCTCTGCATGAGCAGCTGATGAACCTGGGAGGTTCAGATTGTGCATTCTACATGACCTCTTATATCGTGTATTCTTGTGCTTATAGGGGCACTTTTGATGCCCTGATGACAGATGGAAAGCTCACAGGCACAAATGCAGCATATATCTGGGATCATCATCCCCAGCTGCAAAGAACCAACTATATCAAAGATTACAAACTCGTCAATGATGCATTCTCCATGCATCTGGTAAGGACCATGGAAGATGACAGAACTAAAAGACTGAGCATGGAGGCTCAAGAGGCAGTATACAGGCATGGGGCATGGTACATACAATTTGCCACCTTTTCCTATATAAGGGTTGAGGGTTTTGAAGGACATCCCCTGATGCTGCCAAGATATCCTACTGATGCAGTAGTGTTAATGGAATTTATCAGGCAGGGCTCCACCATGATACAGATGTATAAGGATGCCAAGAAGCTGCCACCAATTTTGTTCCCAGTCAGCATCGGCAACTACATGTGCCCTGACTCTGACAATATAAAGAAGGTGATGGTCACCCTGAATAAGATGAATCTACAGCCTTTTCCAATAACCAGACCATATGATCCTTACGGCAGAATACAGAAGATTCTAGGAAAGCCTATTCACCAGAGGCACCTAGAAGATTTTTGGGCTGACTGCGAAGATGAGGCAGAGGCCAGGAGGAGGAGGTATCAGAGGTTGACTCTGAACCAGATTAGGACATTTGACTGCATCTCCCTTCCTCAACAGCTAAAGAATGATGATGGCAGGATAATGGCGGATGAGTATGAGCAGAAGAATATTTACAATGATACCATCTCTGCACCTGACCTCACCATGCAGGAGGATATGTCCTTAGACCCATTCCTTGCCAAAACCCTACACTTGACCCAAGCTTGGGTATATGCACAGGTAGAGGCATTGAAGAAGAAGGGTGTTGCCATCACGGTGGACAACAAGAAGAAGGGGCAGGACATCCCTGCAGATGAATATGACAACTTCCTAAGGGAGAAGAGGAAGACTAAGGGAGAGAGGATCCCTCCACCACAACAGCCTAGCAAAAGGGCCCCAAGGGGCAAGAGGGTGGAAAAAGGACCCAAAGGGGTCATAATTGAAAGGGCAGTATTCACAATGGAGGAGGCAGCCAAATCAGGATCAGAATCGGATTCTCCTCCAAAGCCTAAGAAAACCAAGACAGCAGAGGCTGGAATCACAGAGACCCAAGAAGTGGGTCAGTCATCCAAACAACCAGGCAAGGATATCCTCATGGAGGAGGAGCCTGAAGAAGAAGAGGAAGCTCCACTAATAATAAGAAGAAAGAGGAGAGCTCCACAGGTGTTGGTTCCCACCACACCTAAGAAACCAAGAACCTCCATGAGAGGTGAGATAAGTCAAACCCCAGCACAATTACAAGGGGCAGGTAGTGAAGTGCCGAAGGAACTTCAGCACAATGTTCCACTTCCTACCATTGTCAAGTTCAAAATTGAACTTGCTGAAGAGCAACAAAAGGAAGCATCTCAGACACAAGCGGAAGGACATGTCTCGCTGGAAGAGACAATCAATTTGTCTGATGATGAGGTTGTGCAGGATGTGTCTGCACAGAACATGGAAACACTGGCTGCTGGTACAAGCATGACTCCTCATAAGCCTCTATCTGATCAATCAGTACTTGAGGAGATGAAACAAGCAGAGGAAGAGCCAGAAAAGAGCCCAGAGCAGGTAGCTCAGGACATAGGGCTGGATACACTAATCACTGAGGTGACAAGTCCTGTAGTGGTGGATTTAACAAAGAAACAGGATGCAAGTCCTGAACAGCCAGCAGGATCACCTGATAAGGACCATCCAACAGAGGAGATAGAGATGGCAGAAGCAGAAAGCCATGCTCTTGAATCAGGCCAGCAAAGCCCACAGGGTACATCAGCAGGACCTGCTATAGTGGAGGTCCAAGAAATAAAGGCTGATGAGAAAAAGGAAACGCTAGAGGATCCTGCCGCTAAGACACAAGAGGTAGATAGTGCAGGCATAGAACAAATAGCGGCTGCAGAATAGATGCCATCACCTCAGGCAGATCCTATGATATCCGGTATGGTGGACATACCACCAGAAATAAAGAAACAAAAGGAGGATGATCAACCTCCACAAAGGGAAGAACTAGGGACAGGTGAAGAAATGATGGAGAAAGATCATGATCATCATGATCTACATACAGGTACACCGCAGGGTTCCCCACACAGAGAAGATGCTACCCCAGAAAAGGAAGTTCCTCAAAAGGAGGAGGCACCACAGGATCAGCAGCAAGGTGAGCATCAAGAGAGATAAAAGGAAAAATCACCATCTCCACAACACTTGTTGATAGAAACGGGAGATAGGGGTGAACAGCATCATGATGCTGAAAAGCATGATCAGGTGCCTCCATGGTTAGAAAAGGAGGTAAATGTTGAGGAAGAGATTGAAATTCAAGAGTTCGACGTCTCCACCCTGTTCTCTGTGGATATAATGAAGCCCAAGAGGAAGGCCAGGATGACATTGGCCATCAAAAGAGATCCGGCGACAGGGAGAAGAACCGCACAAGTTGCCATACCTGCGGTGGAGAAGGAAAAAGGTAAAATCACTATCGATGAATTTCAGATCAGTACAGTTGATTTAGGTTTTGCTAACGAGGACCAGGAAGGTTAGGAGGGAAAGGACATCATAGACTCTCTAATTCAGAAAGTGAAAAGAGAGAAGGAGAAAAATAAGCAACATAAAGAGCACATTGCTCAGTTGCATGCATACATTAAAGGCTTAACCAATCCTGATGATACTACAAGTGAAGCTGCAGTCCCATTGACTGCCATTTCTCAGGAGGAAGTAAATAAATTGGACCTCATGAAGCATGAGGCGTCCGTAATAAGAAAATGGATGTCATCCGCATTGGATGATGCTGTTGAAATAATGAAAGCCTCTTTGAAGAGGTGGAGCATATTAAGTGACTCCAAAACCAAGGTGGACAAATTGCAGATGCAGACCAGGAAAAGGTCTTATAAACTGGAGAAAGTCCTCAGCCTGTTGGGAGAAATAAGGAAGATAAACCCACAACTGCTTATCAGTAGGCAGATATTGAATAATAATACTGCATTATTAGTGGACATCTGGTACAAAGATGTACAGTTTGAATGCGGAGTCCTCAAGAGATGCAATAATAAGCTGAGGGAGATCAGCATGAGGTTGCGGGACTTAATGGGAATTAAAGCAGAGATGCTAGAAACATTAGAAGGCAAAGTAGAGGGAAAAATAGAGAATCAAGATGAAGACTCTGCCCTTAAATCTCTGCACAGTAACTTCCAAATGGAAGCAGATGGTCCACTCATCCACTTGACAGAAGAAGTGATAAATAAAATAATGAGAATCAAGGTCAAGATGTAGAGTTATAATGAGACACTGCAGGATAGAAAGAATAAGCTGGACAACAGCAGGGATAAGTATGAGGCACACAAGCACGCCATTATCAAGGCAAAGACTCAAGATGGCGGAGGAATAGATCAGGTTGTGCAGTCATATGAACAGATCCAGAGCAGCATGCAACCCCATATGCAGCAGCATCATCATCACGATAGCGAAGGTTCAAGAAGCGATGCACATGATGATGACCTGCATGAATCAGCTGAAGAACATGATGGAGATACATCATGAAGGGGAATATTTGCATAAGTAATATAGATAGTTGCTAGCTGGCAACTTGTGCCATTTTGTGTGAATTGACAAGTCATGGAATGATGACCGTTGATTTGTATTAGTACATCACGACCTTAGATCTTTGTAACGGATTCCTCACCTTATTCTATAAAAGGTGGTGGAATGCCTTGTTGTAAATATTTGAAACTTAATTGAAATCTGTTTGCTGAAATATTCAGGGCTCATTTCAAAGCTGCTATATATGTACATGTCTTTTGCATACTTAATGGAAGAGAAGAGTATTTTGATTACAAACCTTCGTAAATCTTGAGTAATCTGTGTTTGAATTCTGGATATATGCTTTGATTTGCTGCGTCCCTTGGAGTGCTCATCATGTTGCATGTATTGTTTTCATTCATTATCCTCTGAAGTTTGCATCAACTGTATCTAGCTGTGGAATGTCCTGGTGAACATATGGTTTGATTTCTTCTCCTCATGACAGTATCAAGCATGTATGTGGATCAAAAGCTAAAGGTTCAACTTAATTAGAAGTATTTCCTTTTAATTTCTTTCAATTTCAGAGCATTTTACTGTCGCAATTGCAAATAACTGCTAATCTTAAGCAAATAACACAAAATATGCAGACATCCCGTAGATAATAGTAAATATTTAGCATATTTGAACACTAAGCATGCACAATTGAAAATATCATGCAAAGATTGAGGTATTTTACATCTTTTCATCAAATAACTGCATAGTTTGACTTCTCTGTAAGCAATTTCTGCAGGAACGTCATGATGATGGTACATTTTCACGTAAGGCCCCAAAATGGAAATAGCAATTCACATTAACTACTGAGTAACGTCAGTCGATTAAGACCTAATCACCGGAGACTTGGGATCATGAATTCTCTGAATTCACTGTATCTTTCAAGATGAATAAAGGTTAATGTGTACTTTTATTCTATGTTTGTTTGTGACTAACATCATGACCAACACCACCCAACCTATCAGAAGCGTCAGTTAGGTCCCACGGGGTGAAGAATGCATAATATGACTCATGGCACCTTTACACTACATGTCATTGAGGCACTTTTCAAGAATGTATCCACCATTGGCATGGTCAAACGATGTTGAGTTGGTCAAAAATGAGAGAGGTTATTGTGGAGGGGCCTGACATCTAGCTATAGGTCCAAATAGATCATTCGTAGGTGCCATAAAGTGTGAGAACTACTCCATCAAAGTCTGTCAATTTTTTGTTCTTAGGTCTCTTAAGAGACTTTGTCGATACACTATAGCTCGATTCGATTGGGACACATGGGAAATGAAAAAGGGCTTCCAATAGCATAAACCCACCCACCCCAACCTATCGGTGTCATTGATTAGGTCCCATGGGTTGAAGAACGCAAAATATGGCTCCTGGCACCTTTACACTACATGTCACTGAGGCATTTTTCAAGAATGCATCCATTGTTGGCACGGTCAAACGATGTTGAGTTGGTCAAAATCAAGAGAGGTTATTGTGGAGGGGCATAACATCTAGTTGTAGGTCCAAATGGATCATTCATAGATGCCACGAAGTGTGAGAACTACTCTGTCAAATTCTGACAATTTTTTGCTCTTAGGTCTCTTAAGAGACTTTGCTGGTACACTCTAGCCCAATTTGATTGGGACACATGGGGAGAGAAACATGGCCTCCAATAGCATAATCCCCCCACCTCAACCTGTCGGTACCATTGGTTAGGTCCCACGGGGTGAAGAACGCAAAATATGGCTCCTAGCATCTTTACACTACATGTCACTGAGGAATTTTTCAAGAATGCATCCACCGTTGGCACAGTCAAATGATGTTGATTTGGTCAAAACTGAGAGAGGTTATTGTGGAGAGGCCTGATATCCAGCTGTAGGTCCAAAAAGATCATTCATAGGTTCCACAAAGTGCAAGAACTCTTCTGTCAAATTCTGGTAATTTTTTGCTGTTAGGTCTCTTAAGAGACTTTGTTGGTACACTATCCTAATTCGATTGGGACGCTTGGGAAATGAAACAGGGCCTCTAATAGCATAAACCCACCCACCCCTACCTGTTGATGCCATCAGTTAGGTCCCATAGGGTTAAGAACACAAAATATGGCTCTTGGCACCTTTACACTACATGTCACTGAGGCATTTTTCAAGAATACATCTGCCGTTAGCATGGTCGAACGATGTTGAGTTGGTCAAAACTGAGAGAGGTTATTGTGGAGGGGCATGACATCCAGCTGTAGGTCCAACAAATCATTCATAGGTTCCACGAAGTGTGAGAATTACTCCATCAAATTTTGGTATTTTTTGCTCTTAGGTCTCTTAAGAGACTTTGCCAATACATTGTAGCCCGATTCGATTTGGGACACATGGGGAACAAAACAGGGCCTCCAATAGCATAAACCCACCCACCTTAACTTGTCAGTGCCATTGGTTAGGCTCAAAAATGAATCATGCCAAATGTATCTCTCTCCTTATGTAGTCATCTTCGTCGTTTGCAAGGGCAAAATGTTCACTCCCCCACAAACATTGGAATGCACCAAGGGCACAACTCATTCTGGTCTTTCCATAACTCATGTAGACGCGAGGAAAATGAGGATATGCAAAGTATGTAGACCATATAGAAGGTGAAATGAGGATTGCAAATCATGCCAAATGTAAATCTCTCTCCCTGTCTCTCTCTCTCTTCATCTCTACCTCATTATGCTCTTACCATAACCCATATGGAAGGTGAAATGAGGGTATACTAGACCTATAGATGATGAAATGATCATAGGAAAATCATGTTAAACATATACAAGGTGAAATGAGCTTAAGAAAATCATGTCAAACATATAGAAGGTGAAATGAGGATACATTATACATGTAGAAGGCAAAACGAGGATACATTATAACATATAGAAGGTGAAATGACGATACATTATACATATAGAAGGTGAAATGAGGATAAGCGAATCATGTCAAACATATGGACCTATGAAATGAGGATATGCAAAGCATGGAGACCATATAGAAGGTGGAATTAGGATAAGTGAATCATGTCAAACATGTAGACCTATGAAATGAGGATATGCAAAGCACAGAGACCATATAGAAGGTGAAATTAAGATAAGTGAATCATGTCAAACATGTGGACCTATGAAATGAGGATATGAAAAGCATGGAGACCATATAGAAGGTGAAATTAGGATTAGCAAATCATGTCAAACATGTGGACCTATGAAATGAGGATATACAAAGCATGGAGACCATATAGAAGGTGAAATGAGGATATGTGAATCATGCCAAACGTGTCTTTCTCCCTACATGGAGACATACAGACCGTGAAATGAGGATATGATATTGAAACATGGAGTATATTTGATATTGAAACATACTTCCATTTAAGATACATACACCTATTTACATTTCCAAATGCAACGGTTGTTCAATTTGGGTTGTGGATGACATTTCTTTGCATAAACTAGATAACGAAACGGGTTAACACACAAACATGTCTTTGTTCATTAATACAAAAATAACTATCTTGGATTGAATGAAAAACATCACAAGTTTTGTCATTTTTAACATGTATCCTACATGTTTAACATGTAAGATGAGAAATTATCAATGATTATCGTATCAAATCTAGTAGTTTCTATATCAAATGTAGTGTTCTAAGAAAATCTAACATGTCAAAGCTAGTGTTCTTGAATAAGAAAAACTCACATGTCAAATGTTTTAAGAAAATCCTATATCTAACTAAAACTACAATCACGTGGCATTTAAGATCAAATTATGTATTGAGGTATGAAACTACATATATCATCTTTCTACCAAGAAAAACAATCATATATAACAAGAAATCAATCTATAACACATGTTATTGATCATAACTCAACCATTGTAAACTGATTATACATTAAACTTTTAAGTTTCAAAGTAGGAATACGCACATAAGGAATTTAAATTGTATTGTATATCAAGGTGTATATATATTAAAATCTAGTCCATAATGGTAGACATATAAAAAAAATTGGCACATATGCCAACTCAAAACATTTTTTACAAAATGTGGCATATGCCATGTCTCAAAATCTATATACAATCTACATGCCGAATAGCTACATCAAATATTAAAGGTCCACTTGACCCTATGTCTCTAGTGAATCCTCAATCTATGATGGATCCTCAAAAAGTGTCCTCTTCGTGCCATGATGTCTAGTAGTTGATGGATGCAAAGTTGACTGCATTAACAAGTCAAACCACAAATTTGATTAATCTCTTCAATGGTAAATATAAATAAGTTAGAGTTAGAAAATAGAATCTTATCTACTACAATTTAAAACTTTCATTTATTAACATACATCTAAACCACTACAATCAACTATAAGACCTCTATAAACTATCAATTATTTAGAAAAAATCAACTCAATTACCTCAACTCTTTCTTGTCGTTCTGCAAATGATTTTCTCTTAAGATGATCAGGTATCCTATTGAAGCGTGATTCAAAGGTGGCACATCACTCACTTTCTCAAGAGACTGTAAAAGTAAAGTAACATTGAAATAAATTAATATATAATTATTAAACAAAAAAGGAAATGCATACATTAAAAAAGGTTAGATGTGTTACACATAAACAATCTAGACTGCACTAAACAAAAACTTATCTACTAGAAAACAAGAACATACCACCATCGAGGCCTCCTACATCGATTGAGAAGGACTCATCATGGATGAACCAACTAATATCTTCTATATAAATGTTACCCAGATTTTCACTACAGCTCAATCAGGTAGAGCCCATTGTTTTAAATAGGGAAGTGAAATTCATTTTTATTACTTTCCAATGTTACATTCAATTGTATAAGCAAAATCAGAAAAGAGTTACAAAAAGGTTGTAATGGATTATTGCATTGACACAAGTGCATATAACAAAGAAAAGTAATCTTTATTGAGTGAAAAAATATCCATTGTCTCACACAAGCCATGAGATTAACTTTCGCTTATTCAATACAAATTGAGAAAAGCATATACATGAATAAGTAATAAAAGTAAATAAAGGGGTATAGAATGAGGGTAACCAATCATTGCCTGAATTACTAGTCTGTCTGGTTGGTTGTGTTGTTGACTTGAGCTTCCTTGGTCCGTTGTCCTGGTTCCCTGCAAAAGATGAGATAAGGTGTTAGAGCAATGTTGCTCTAAGCAATGACTAATTACATTCATTATATATGCATTCATTATGCATGTATAGGATTTTCAACAAGATGTAAAAAATCAGTCATGCATACCTTGAATGTACCAGAAAACTACTAAAGTTATCTAATGCATCCAGGGTATGCATTTGTTTTTATTAAGAAGTTTTCTTCATGTGCAGATACAGGTGTAATTAAATTTCTATTTGATTCATCAGGTTACATTATGAATGGAGAAAATGTGGCTCCCACAAGGGTTGAGCCCAGCTCATAAACATTGCAGAAAATCTCATATATGTTCAACAGAAACGAGGATCAATTTGTACAACTAGTTCTATTCATATACTTTTATAAGGAGCAGACATGTTGTATGATAAACAAGTGAATTTTCATGATATAAGGCAACTGGAACATCTTGTTGCTCATCATAGTGCATTTCACATCAAACAGATTCATCATGAGATACCATGTGATACGGTCATCACTCAAAGATGATTAATACTTTTTAGAAGACTTTCACTAAGTTTCCAAAGGAGTTTACCATCATAAAATGCACTACTATATCATAAATCCTCATACATCTACCTGATAGAGGTATCATTTGAAAAATAGTCTTACAAACTGTGGAAAAGAGTCACAGTCATACATGCTTCAGAATAACATTTGTAATGTAAGAGGGCAAAGGATAGTCATGATTCAAAAGATATAGCATTTGATCATAACATCATCATTTATTGCCAGTTGACAATCACATGAGCAGTTAAGTGCAAGACAATCATCCCTGACTGTTATAAAGAAGGATAGTCACATATAATAGAGGAATGACAGTCATGTATAAGTGTGGAGTAGTGATAGAAAGGATTGTATTTTCACATGGTAACATTCTTTTCAAATACAATAGCATTTTATGATGCAAAAATACAGTCATATAAATTGCAGTCAACAGGTAGTCACATGGTACAAGAATTTATAAATGTAAGGAAATTTAAAGACTATTGGCATGTTAACAGTATGTAATAGTACAAAGCTTGCAACATTTTCTGATGTTTTATACTGCCTTTTAATCATTTAACTGAGATACTTATGATTTGAGGTTGTCATCATGCAATATTTGCAACTGTTTATCTAGAATGGGAAATAGAATGCTCAAAGCAAAATATCTTTTCTTTCCAAGATAAGTAGTTTTAAACCTCAATGGAGCCAAGATCATCAAGGAGGCAGATAGTGTCAAAGTAGTGGCAGCAGGTAATAGACCTACAAAGGTTGAAAGCATGGTATGAAGAGACCATCAAGACAGATGACAATGACAAGGGGTCACTGGCAGTCTAACTACAATAGGACTAACAAGGGATCACTAGCAGTCCAACTACAATAGGACGGTCCAAATCATGAGTGCACCCAATCACAAGGGACTAAGGCATGCTAAATAAAAGACCTACAGTGATGTTATGTAGACAAGAATATCAAGGTGTATGGATGAAAAGAGAGCTAGTGCTTTCATATTGATAGTGCTTCATCTTAGAACTTCATAAACCATGAGAGGCTTCAGGTGATCATACTAACAACAGTGATAATTTGTCAAATCCAAGACAAATATTAGTAAACAGAAGTGACAGATTTCAGTATTATTTTTGTAGTTCATGCCTTGTGTATAAAATGAAAATCCTCTAACTCAGGTGAAGAAGAAATACAAAGATAAACATCAGATACAGTGAGCTAATGCCATAGAAAACCATGAGTCTTTCAATTTTGTTCTAGTAGATGAGCTTGATGAACTTACCTTTAGCGAGTGAGCAGAAAATGGTAAAAAACACAGTGGAAATGCCTCAAAAAATCACCTATAGGAAACCCTTGTATTTCATTTTACAAAAATGCCTTATCCTTGCAGGAAGAAGCTAGAATAAGTAGTTCTGACCATGGTCGTTCAGTATAAGGGCAAAGGTTTTTGTTTTTCTGAAACCCTAAGAGAAGAAACAGAAAAGAAGAACTTATGTGTTGCAGAAAATTAAAGAAACCCTGATGAAGAAAAACATATTTCTCAGTTTTTGAAACAACAAAGGCCTACTGTACCAGTCAAACCATGAAGATGTCACTTTCACAGTATAAAGAAATGACTCAGAAAATACAAATTTTTATCATTTCATGTAGCTTATGCCTTGAGATACTGTCATTTGTGCATAAAATGAAAATCCTCTAACTCAGGTGAAGAAGAAATACAGAGTTATACAGCAGATATAAGAAAATATGCTCAGAAAAAATGAGAAGTGCAAAAGTGTATAGCTAAATGTCAAAATGCCTTCTTCAGATACAAAAGTCAGAGAATCTCATACAGGAGAGAGATATACCAAAATAAGTAAACACAGTGAGAGTGTATATCATCAAAATCTTGAAGTTTGAAAAGACCTTTATTCTTTATTAACAAAAAAGAAGGCAACGGAACCAGTAAGACTTGTCTGTTTCATGGCCTTTCAAGACAACAACTGTTGTTATGTTTCATAGCTTTTCTCAAAAGGTATTGAGGGTTTTATTTATTGAAACCCTAGTTCTGTAATAAACCTTGGTCTTTCATTTGAAAATGCCTTATTTTTTTTACAGATAAAACTACAGTAAGACTTATCTGTGTCATGGCCTTTCATGAAAACAATTAGGGTTTTGAAACTCTAAGATACAAAAAATAGAGAATACTCAAAACCATATACAGAAAATTCACAATCATCACAGAAAAAGAGATCTATAGCATATACAGTGATGAAGAATAATAGAAACCTTGAAATTTGTAGTTTTGTTCCAGAAAAATGAGATTATCAGACTCACCTTGAGTTACAGAAGTTTTCCATGACAATTTTCGGTCGAAATGCCTTGAGAAGCAGCATAAAATCATCTACAAGAACCTCATATCAAACCCTCATGTCGGCGGCCAAAGCTTGCAGAGCAAGTTTTGCAAAAGTGCAAAATGCAAAATGAATGTAAAAGTTGTTTTTTTGTTTTAGGGTTTCAGAACCCTAAGAAGCCCGATAGCTTTTCTTTTTGCATTTTGTATTTCCTTTGTATTCCTTTCTAATAGGTCTATGGTCAAGACATTAGCAATGTAATGCCTAGATGGTGCCATGAAGTGGCTTTGATGCATATTAAGACTTTGTTAAGTCTTTTATGTATTTTATTCCCTTTGTTAGGTAGCACTTCGGTGCCTTTTGACTGTTTATTTATTTCCTCCTTGAATATATTTTGACTTGTAAAACAATATCTTCAAAAAATGATGACCTTTATAAATCATTTGAAGAGACTTGAGACTTTAGTGTCTTGGAGGGAATATAGATTGGATTGTGAGGATGTGGCAAACATATGCCTAGAGTTTAGCTTCTTGTTTTTCCTTGGTGGAGTGAGAGCTTGACTAAGTCTGGTGGCAGTTAGTAGTTGTCTTGACTACTTGGAGGGTATCTAGGGGTTTTGTTGCTCTAAGAGTCCTTTTTGGACTTGTTTTCATGATCCTTCATGTTTGACTAAGTCCTGATGGACTTTTCCTTGCATTTTGGACTCTTTTGGATGAGATCTAGTGGCTAGATTTTAGGCTTTTTCTGGGTATCCGACCCAAATCAGTTTTGACATGCCTCCTTTTGTGGGTAGTGATGGATATAGTCACTTTTGTGACTCTATTGTAAGGAGTTCTTATTATGCAAAAAATATTTTCTAGAGATTGTGACTGATATAGTCCTTTGTTACAGTATTGAGCATTTTTTTGTAACTCATCATTTTTGGAGTATGGAATACAGATTTTACCTTGGAGACTATTGAAGAATCTTGTTACCTTCTTGTTCTTGCAAGCGTTGTGCATTACTAGGTGATTGACTGAGCTATTTGTGAGATTGCTTTTTCTCCTTTAGTTTTTTGTCTCATTTTATGCCTTATTTGAAAAAGTAGGAATTTGTAGGTTATAGATTGTGTCTTAGGATTGCATAGAAGCCTCTAGTTTGTGAAAGTTTTATCTTTCCTTCTTGAAAGTATATGCAGGACAGACCTGTTTATGAAACATTCATGCAGAAACTTATAGTAACATGTTGTGTATTTTCAGTGTTCGTCATAAATAACCAAGTGTATGTCAGTCTTAGTATCTCATAGCTCTCGTCAGCTTGGTGTATCACCCTTTTTCAATTCATTTTTATCACTTTTGTTTCAAACAAGAATATTCTTCCTTTTTTCTCCATCAAAGTAGTATTTTAGGTGATATCCATAGGAAGCCAGCCTTCTCCAGAGGTTGACCTCTGCTCATAGAGTAACCCACGACTTTAGAGGTCCTCCCATGTTTCATCAAATAGACTAATTTCTATGAATTAGTCATGGTGCATATTTAGGTGATAATAATAAAAAATGACAAGAATGTAAGACTCTATGTATACAAATAATCATAATAATTTTTAAATTAATAGATCAATTTAAACAAAACAAAGAAAAAATGCTCACTACCATTAGGGGAGAGGAGCTATTAGTCATTAGGGATAACTTTATGACCATGTAGAAGTTAAATGGAATATTGTAGAACCCCTATTTTTTTAGAAATGTGATATGGACTCTTTTTTATCTACAACTAAGGTTTAGAGGTGTGACTCATGCTACAACTCTCCACATCGGCACATGTCTAGTGAGAAGTGTCCTTAAACTGAATTTTTAAAGATTCAATGAAAATGAGCTATCATGGAATTTGTTTTACAACCTCTTACATTTCATGAGAAAATACAAGGTATTTATTGTACTCACATTTTACATTTGTCATAGGATAAACATATAATATGAAGTATTATGATGCATGTATATTGCCACCTCAGTAGTTCTACACATAATAATAGTATTTGTCTACATATTTGGAATGTTTTCGTTATAAGTGGATCCTCAAATAGTTTTTTATCTAGTAGAATGTTCCCCTAAAACCTGAAATATATAAGAGGCACCAAAACTCACCACTTAGGCCTTGTGATGTAGGAGCATAGGCTCAAAACCAATCAAGTGACTTTAGGAGATGGAAAGGAGGACATTTTCATGTTTCCAAGTGGTCTTGCAGGTCAAGACATCCATTTAAGTCATTTAGATAAGGGTTTCCCATTTTCCCACCAAAATGGACTATTTGAAAATTCAAGTTCTATAAGGACTTTTGGAGGCCTCAAACATGAACATGAAAGGTGTCAAGAGGTTAAAATGACCTTCATAAAACAAAGAACATATTTATATTCTTTCACATTGTAAAACCACCTTGACATGTTGTCAAGAGGTGACCCAATTTCTACTTTTTAATGTATACAAAACGGATATTATGTTTTGGGACCCACAAAACGGATATCCATTTTGGAATAGATATTCATTCCAAATGGATATCCATTCCAAACAAATATTCTATCCATGCCTAGGAAAGTTAAACTTCCCCTTTTCGTGATTTTGGCTAAGTAAAGACATGATTTCTTTTCCTATTGCCATTGTTTGGCCCGCAATGATCCTGCACTTACCCAACTACTACTAAACAAGGGGGGCCATGGGAGACCAAGGAAAAATATACACAGGAGGGACAGGGGGAGTCTGGAGACAAACAATCAAGGTGATATAAGAGGAGAGGAAGAAAAAGGGGGGTTTTGTAGGGGGTAGAGCATAGGTTACAGAGGGTGAAGGAAAGGAAGAAGAGATTATGAGGGTTGAGGATCCACATGGAGGGGAATCAACAGTGGTTGCCAAGCTGGCTTAGATGCCACCCTTGATCACAATTAATATTATTAGGGTGACTTTTAATAAGGATGGCTTCCTTGACTTTCCTTTTGAAAAAACTATCTTCCTTGACCAAAACTAGGGTGTCCTCAAGAAAAATGTGATGTTTATCGTGGTAAGAATGCTCAACTAGGGCAGATTTTGAGATACGGTCATGTCTTATGTCATCACTATGTTCTTTGATCCTAGTGCTAATCAATCAACCAGTTTCTCTAATGTATGGCCTTTCGCAAGAGAAAGTGATCTTGTAAATTCCTAAATTGAGCAACTGTTGTGTGGGGTCTTTGGAAAAAGGGATAAGTTTTCTAGTAGTGTAGAGGGGTTTGAAAGTACATGAGAGGCCTTTCTTATGGAGGATTTTGGAGATTTTATTAGAAAGTCCTTCTATATAGGGGAGGGTGGCAACACGAGGAAAATCCTGGACCACAGGTTTAGGTTTAGGATTAGCAAGATTTTTGGCAAGGTTAAAAGCTCTAAAGATGCAATATAAGTAAAAATAAGGTGTTAGTAAAGAGAGAAATTGATTAGCTCCATAGAGTCAAACACTTGGACTTTGGTATTAAAGGACACCACATCAAAGCTAACGAGGATCTCATTATCTTCTACCTTTTTGTCTTGTATGAATTCAACAAAGTGGGTAGAGTCCTTAACATAGGAATATGACTTTCCTACTAGAGATGAGATCAACTTAGCAAGGAAGGTGGCTAACTTGTAGGTGGGGGAATGGACATGGTGTTGAGGATAGTTCTAAGAGGTATGCTCGGTTTGTAGATTTTTGGGGTGCCATAAATATGAGGGCTAATTTCCTTAGTATGGACAAAATGCTTCTTGGTAATATCATCAAAAGATGAAAGGGTGATGGCGTGATTAACTTTTTTAACAATCTAAGAAATGGGGTTCTAGGGAGGACTCTATAGCTACCACTATTGGTTAGGTGGTTAAGCATAAAAGCATCTTTAGAGATTTTAACCTTTCCAAAAATCTTGCTAATCCTAAACCTAAACCTGTGGTCTAGGATTTTCCTCATGTTGCCACCCTCCCCTATATAGAAGGAATTTCTAATAAAATCTCCAAAATCCTCCATAAGAAAGACCTCTCATGTACTTTCAAGCCCATTTACAATACTAAAAAGTGCATCCCTTCTACCAAAGACCCCACACAAAAGTTGCTCAATTCAAGAGTTTACAAGATCACTTGCTCTTGTGGAAGGTCGTACATTAGAGAAACAAGCCAATCGATTAGCACTAGGATCAAAGAACATAGTGTTGACATAAGACATGACCGCATCTCAAAATCTTCCCTAGCGGAGCACTTTCATCGTGCTAAACATCACATTTGCCTTGAGGACACCCAAGTTTTGGTCAAGGAAGATAATTTTTTCAAAAGAAAAGTCAAGGAAGCCATCCTTATTAGAAGTCACCCTAATAATCTTAATCATGATGAAGGGTGGCATCTAATCCCAGCCTGGAAACCATTGTTGTCCCCCTCCATGTGGACCCTCAACCCTCATAATCTCTTCTTCCTTTCCTTCAACCTTTGTAACCTGCGCTCTACCTTCCCCTACAAACCCCCCTTTTTCTTCCTTTCCTCTTATACTTCTTTGATTATTCCTCTCCCCCTATCCCTCTTGTGTATATCTTGCCTTGGTCTCCCATCGTCCCCCTTATTTAGTAGTAGTTTTATTTTCTTCATGGGAATGTGCTTGTTTTCTTTTTCTCTGATTAAATGCAGCTTGTTATATAAATGTGTGTATTTATATTTAGTATATATGCATATGCTTTTAATACCTACATACATTCAGATATATATGTTTCTTGTACATATTGTTTAGGGTAAAATTGGATTTTGTTAATCTTTGTTGTTTAGATGTTAAAACCCTCCTTTCCACTAAACATTGAAGGATCTAGGGTCGAGTGGCGAGCACTATCATACCCTAGGTCACTTGCAAATGAAGTGAAACTTGGATTAGGGAATTAATTATCAATTTTTCCTTCTCTTATGTCCAATTAACTATTAAAACCCTAATTATGCAAATATGACAACAAATTGATGAAAGACGAAAAAAGCTCTTGCAGACAGAAGTAAAATAGCAAATCACAGAATACCTATTTTTAGGGTTCCGAGGTGAAACAGTCGAGGCTAAGGTGCGGGCACCCAAGTCCAAGGTACCTACTTTTTTAGGGAATCTGGACCTCCTTCCAACATTGATCAGCCCTGTAACTTCTATTTCTTGAGATCTGTCTGCGGAGGACACTGTTGCGGGTGCCCTAGTCCTGAAAGTGCTCCTTTGTCTAACTTTTCTTGAAATCCTGAATCCTTGATGCCTACCAAGCCTTACTGCAACTCCACTTTTTGCCAGATGCAACACCTGTAACCTGCAATCACAAGACTTGGTTTGGGGGTTATGGTGTTTAGAGGCTTGCCTCAGTGAAGCCCCAGAGGACACTTAAGTCTCTGAACACCATTGTCAGATAAAGAGGGTGTACCCTTGTGAGGCAGAGGCCAAAAACTAAAGGAATCAATGATAAAAACACAATGATATGTCACCTTGTAGTGAAGCTCTCATGGAGGAAGATGTTCATGCCATGAGGAGATTAAAGCTCAAATCTGCAAATATCAACACATAAAACATACAAGTTTGCTCTTGCAACACAATAGAAAGCCTTGAATCACCTTGAAAATGCCTAGAGTTCACAATGATCATCTAGTTTACAAATGAATGCCTACACATGCTTATATATGCACCTACGAGCATTCCTGCCAAGATTTTAAAAATCAAACTTTATCGTGTCGGCAAAAGAACCTCCTAACGGTCATAAACTGACACCTGGAAAATGGGGCTGCCCCAAAATAGGGCAGGACTAGGGCACGGGTGCCCAAGTCCTCCCCCCTATTTTGGGTAGGGTACATATCAAGCGGTCCACCTAGGTCCTATTTGTCATGGAACCTAGGTCTCATTCCATCGGGATGCCAAAATATGAACTAAAATGTCCTAAATGCACTCTAAAGACCTGGGAGCTAAACCTTATCAGGGAAAAGCCCCCAAGGGGACATTTTCTGATGTTACATTTAGCCCCCACTTTAATGTATGTATAAATGCAAGGCCAATACATGCATTAAAGTAAGGTCACAAACACAGCAAACATACCAATCACGGAGAAGACACACCAACCGCATAAAAGAGAGTAACAGGCATGCAAAACATGGAGAAGACAGTTACAATCAAGTAGAACATGGAGCAGACAGTCAAAGCATAGAAGACACATTAATGCATGGAAGACAAAAATGATATCTTTTCTTTTCTTTTTCTCATATATATGAAATGTAAATGCAAGTACTAAAAAGTAAACAAACCTCCCAAAATGTAGGAAGCACTACTCAAAGGCGCTAGTCTCTACATATGGGGCAACACACATGCAATACATGCAAAACCTCCCAAAATGCATGAAGCACTACTCAAAGGCGCTGGTCTCTACATATGGGGCAACAAACATGCCATACAAAACAAGCATGCCAAAACACACACACTTGAAGACACGGAGAAAACACGGCAGACAAGAGATGGAGTGTACCTATTTCTAGGTCCAACACCATCTCAGGCACATTACAGGCACACACCAACAATTGGGCTTCACCACAACAATCGTCGAAGACACGCTTAAGGGTTGAGTTAGTCACAGAACCACTCCCTGCCTCTGCAGAGGACTTTTGAAAATCACAGGATGATGCAATCTACTCTGAGAAATACACCATCCCCACCTCCGCATAGGGCTTAAGAAAAAGGATATGCTCAATATCCTGCCTCCACAGAGGGCTTACATGATTGATTGATTGATTGCAAGCAAGCTCAAGATGCATGATGCACTACTCTGGGGCACAAGTCTCTGCATCTGAGGTCAAACACACTACTAACATCTATAACAGACAGCTTACCTTATATGCCCCCACCTTAAGGTGGTTGATATCAATTATTGATATCAAGCACGTTAAGGTAGGAAGAAAACACATAAGGGAACATTGACCTTTCACAAAGCCCATGCCCCCTAGAGGTGACATGTACTTTACGATTGCCAAATGTTCCCACAAACACATCCTTGTAAGAAACATGTTAGTGTCTACAACATCATGATAAACAACAACATCCATGCATATGATTAACCACACAAAGAGTCAAGGTTATATAATGAATTTAGAGTTCGAGGATAACCGTGGGCTATATCACGAAGCTCTCTGAATCGAGTACCATCGAGGCTAGATTCAAAGGCAAACAAAGGTGCACGGAGCAGTAGTATTGTTAAGGTTTGTAAATGCGACAGAAACATCATGAAATTCACTACACAGAGAGCACGAGTGCTTCCACTAGCCAAGCGTTGGATAAGATATACAACCCCATCATCATATTAGGAACTAAGTCCATTTTTTGATTTCTCTCAAAAGGGACACTAGGTCCGCATCAATATAAATGTTTGTCGTCATCCGCCAGCTAGATGGAAACACTAGAGGAAGGGAAACAATAAATAAGAGAGGAGAAAACAAGTGTCTTAGGGACAGTCACGTAGGAGGGTGCCCCCAAGTCCCCAACCACAACGCTATGTCCATAAGACACAACACACAACAATAAAATCAGAGAGAGATAATATAGAAGAATGATGATACAAATAGAAGAAGGTCACAACAGAGGCTGTCTCCTAGTATCCTGAACCTTACAGGAGAATCCAAGGTCATCCCAAGAGGCCTAAACAACATATAGCACATCACGAGGGAAGCACATCACAAGAGAGATAAAGGGTTAGAGATACTTACCTGTAGGGCCCCTATCGGGCTAGAAATTGTCTGTAAGTAAATCATCGTCGTCATCTTCCCACTCCCTAATGTTGGAGGATAGTGGGACATATGGTACCATAGCCAAGTTCATACCTTGTTCAGATCATTTTGTTCATCGTTAGGATCATTATTGTTTGTTTGAATGTTGGGATCAATGTTTTCTTGTTGAGAGGCAAGGTTTATAGCATATTCTTGTCTTCTTTTTCTTCTTTCTCTTGCTTTTCTATTTTGTTTTGTTTTACCACTTATCTTTTGTAAGATAGGGATATCCTCTTTCATAGGCTTGTGCAAATGAGAAGATGAATCACCAGGATCAAACCTCATTTGTTTTGGTGGAACACTTTGTTGTTGACAATGACCTCCCGATCCTTGTAAAGATTTCGGGTGAGGAACCTCAACATAGGGACCTTGTCCTTTTGGTCTAAAATTCTCTTCACATGCGGGTTGTTTATCTTTTGTCATTTCTTGTGTAGGAGGACTAGGTTCTTCAGTTTTATCCCAAAAGTAATTCAACTTGTGATGTTTTTGTTGAACCAAAGGTTTATACTTGTTTCAAGGGACGGTGATTATACGGCCATCTAGAGGGAATTTCAGACAATGGTGTATTGTTGAGGGGATAGCTTTCATTTCTTTTAGCCACGGATGTCCCAATTTAATGCGAAAGAGGTCAAAAATGGGGACAACATCAAACCATTGTTTGACATGTTTTCCGGATAGTGTTACTAACAAAAATATCTTACCCAAATGCTTGATAAAGGTTCCCTAATGCGTCTTGATCATCATGCTCGAGAGGTCATAAGAACCTTGCATTAGTTGATGTGAGAAGAGGAATTATTCAGTGGAAACATTAGTCATGAAATTAGCTTCAATAAGAGTTCCATTCACATGATTTCCCATTTTTCACAGTGATGTAAAGAGGTCCTTCTTTTTCTCCAGTTGTTCTATCATGAGGAGTGAAGACAATTTCAGATTCAGGAGCCTTTCTTTTCATGTAAGGTCTAGGAGGGAACCTATTGTTGCTGTTATGATTCAAGGACATATTTATATGCTCAAATCAATGTCAAATCATATTTTTAAAGCTTTTCAAAATTGGTGCAAAAGATAAGAGTAAAAATAGCCTAAAATGCTTGATTTTTTGATACTTTTTCAATGCCAATGAATGAAACAAAGGATGTTGTAAGGATTTTGATTGAGGGAAGCAAGTTATATTTATGATATCAGTCAAAAACAGATATATAATCACTCTCAACACACTCTTGATGCAAATCCAAGATAATGCCAAGTCAAAATATAGTGAAAATATGTCAAAATAGGCACTTTTTTCACCAAAATTCAATTCAAAAGAGCATAACAAAGGGTGTTGTGAGGAAAATGGTGATGGAAAGAAAATAATATTAGTAATAACAACCAATTTATGCAAAAATACCCAACACAACATGTTTTTAGCGCCACTTAAGGTAAAACCCTAGTGAAAATATAGCAAAATATGCAATTTTTTACAGTTTTTCAACTCCAAGACCTAGAAAAAGGGGTGTTGTAAGGAATTTTAGGAGGTAAAGCAAAGAATATAAATAATATCAGTCACCTCAATCCATAAAATTGATCACAACACACTTGGAGTGCAACCTAGGTCAAACCCTAGGGCCAAAATAGCCAAAATATGTGGTTTTTTTTGCAAAATTTTCACTACAAGAGCCCGATAAAATGTTGTTGTGAAGATTTTTGTGAGGGGTGGAAAATGATTACCCTGATAACAAAAAATTAATGCAAAAATATCCTTCACAACACACCTATAGTGAAAATTTAGAGAGTCGATAAGGCCAATTTTAGTGAAAATTGTTGTTTTCGAAGCCCTAGGTTTGCGATCTTGGGATAAAATGCTATGTAAATGATTTGAAGTCTGATTTATGATGAAATTGACTTAATATCAGATCTGAAAATTATTTTCAAGCCTTGATATGCAAATTGCCCATGCAAATTTAATGAAAATGCATCAAAATTGCTAGTTTTTGTTGAAATTTTCTATGCAAAAATGCAAATATTTTAAATCTAAATAAAAATTCACACTAAAATGCAAGACTACAGTCAAATGCAAATTTTAATGAGCCTCTAAAATCAGTAGAAAAATCTAATAAAAGATTTTGCCTACAAACCCTAGATTTTGGAATTACTAGGTTATATAAAATTGTCAAAATTTCCACAAAACCCTAGCAATTAAATGATGAAAATGCAAGGTAAATTTCTAATTTTTTGGATTTTTTTGTATTTTATATCAGATCTAATGCAAAAATCATGAATTAGGAAAATTTAGAAAGAATTGATGCAATTTAGTGAGCCAAACAATGCAATTTTTTTGTATTTTTCTAATTTTTTGATTTTTTTTAAATTTTTCTCAATGCAATAAAATAAATGATCAAATGAATGAATGAAATCAATCCAAATCTGAAGACAAACACTCAACAAGTTTCAATTTAAGTCCAAAAACACAGGTTCACCAAAATGTTTAGGGTTAAATTAGATTTTGTTAATCTTTGTTGTTTAGATGTTAAAACGCTCCTTTCCACTAAACATTGAAGGATCTAGGGTCGAGTGGCAAGCACTATCATACCCTAGGTCACTTGAAAATGAAGGGAAACTTGGATTAGGGAATTAATTATCAATTTTTCCTTCTCTTAGGTCTAATTAACCATTAAAACCCTAATTATGCAAATACGACAACAAATTGACGAAAGATGGAAAAAGCTCTTGCAGACGGAAGTAAAATAGCAAATCACAGAATACCTATTTTTGGGGTTCCAAGGCGGAACAATCAAGGACTAAGGTGCGGGCGCCCAAGTATAAGGTACCTACTTTTTCAAGGAATCTGGACCTCCTTCCAGCACTGATCAGCCCTGTAACTTCTATTTCCCAAGATCTGTCTGTGGAGGACACTGTTGCAGGCACCCTAGTCCCAGAAGTGCTCCTTTGTCTGAATTTTCTTCAAATCCTAAATCCTTGATGCCTGTCAAGCCTTCCTGCAACTCCACTTTTTCCAGATGCGACACATGTAACCTACAACCACAAGACTTGGTTTGGGGGTTGTGGTGTTTAGAGGCTTTCCTCAGTCAAGCCTTGAAGGACACTTAAGTCTCCGAACACCGTTGTCAGATAAAGAGGGCGTGCCCTTGTGAGGCAGAGGCCAAAAACCAAAGGAATCAATTATAAAAACATAATGATATGTCACCTTGTAGTGAAGCTCTCATGGAGGAAGATGCTCTTCATGCCATGAGGAGATCGAAGCTTAAATCTACAAATATCAACACACAAAACATACAAGTCTACTCTTGCAACACAATAGAAAGCCTTGAATCACCTTGAGAATGCCTAGAGTTCACAATGATCATCTAGTTTACAAATGAATGCCTACACATGCTTATAAATGCACCTACAAGCATTCCCGCCAAGATTTTAAAAATTAAACTTTACCGTGTCAGCAAAAGAACCTCCTAACGGTCATAAACTGATACCCAGAAATTGGGGCTGCCCCAAAATAGGGCAGGACTAGGGCGCAGACGCCCAAGTGCTCCCCCCTATGTTGGGTAGGGTATAGCTCAAGGGGTCCACCTAGGTCCTATTTGTCATGGAACATAGGTCTCATTCCATCGGGATGCCAAAATATGAACTAAAATGTCCTAAATGCACTCTAAAGACCCAGGAGCTAAAGCTTATGAGGGAAAAGCCCCCAAGGGGATATTTTTCAATGTTACACACATATGTGTGTTTAAAGGTTTATATGTATACTTGTTAATGTTTGCATGTATATAGATAGATAATACATATTTATGTTTATATATATATATATATATATATATATATATATATATATAATTTAGTATATTTATGTTCTATTTATTAAATATCTAACATATATATATGAGGAGAGAAGCACTAAGTATGAAGAAAATTCTATCCACATATACTATGGCTTCAGAATAGGAGGTAAATATTTTGAAATCAAAAATTTTCTTTTTCTTTACAGAGCTCAAGAAACAAGGGGAAATTTTGAGAATTTTGGGTTTCAAGAAAGGTCTCTTTCCAAGCAAATATCTGGAATTTCCTCTATTCAATGGAGGTAAGTTTACAAATCTTTGGGACCCTTTGGTGGAGAAGATCTCAAAAAGAATGGCGTCGTGGAAAGGGAAATGGTTGTCATGGGCAAGAAGAGTTTTGATGCTAAAAGCAGTTATTTCTGCAATACCCATATTTCTCCTTTCTTGTCTTTGGCTTCCTAAAAAGGTAAATAAGATTTTAGAACAAAAAATGTAGAGTTTTTTTTTGGCAAGGCACGTCAAAGGAAAGGAAGATACCTTTAATTGCATGGGAAAAATTAGTAGACCAAAAGAGGCCGGTGGAGTTGGATTGAGAAACCAAATGACTCAAAATAAAGCATTAGGGGAAAAGCTTCTTTGGAGTATGTATACCAAGCTTGAATTGAAGTGGGTGAGAGTACTCCAAAATGAATATTTGGATAATCAAACCAGCGATCAAATTTTAACAACGACTAATCTTGTCAAAGGCTCAAAACTGTGGAACTTTTGATTTCATGTAGACGGTAAATAACCGTCACTTGTCATGGGAAGTTAGAGATGGTAAGACAACTTTGTTTTGGGAGGATTCATGGATGGGATACCCCATCATTGGGAATGAATTACCAACTGCCAGACAGGTCATTTCTACGAATGGGGTACAAGAGTGGTGGATTATGTGGACCATAGAGTATCGAATGGTTTAAATTGTTGGGGTTGGAGATAGATTGATTTTAAGGAAACCCCTAAAAGGGAGGTTGAGAGGCTGCAAGAGATTCTACAAGATAAGAGAGTTAGTTTGTCCAAGGGTAACGACAAACTAATTTGGAATTGTATAAAGAGCGAAGGTTATAATGCTAAGATTTGATATTTGGTGGTGGATGGGGGACATAAAAAAATAGATTTACCAATTCACCTTTGCTAGAACAAATGTTGTCTCCCCAAAGCAGGAATGTTTGCTTGGGCGGCTTTGCAAAAGTGAATTTTAATAGCGGATAGATTCACAAAGTTGGGGTTTGAAGGCTTGTCTCGATGTGTCATGTGTTTAAGGGAGAGAGAATCAACTGATCATCTACTGCTTGGGTGCCAATTTGCACAAGAATGCTAGAAATGGGTTTGTGCAAAATTGGGCTGGTATGGAGCATTACCAAATGACATTCTCTGTTGCAAGTATGAGGTGAACCAGTGTTGTCATTGATGTCAACATACTCATATTACATTGACAAGAAGGATTGGATGAGCTGTGTGTTGAGGATATTGAGAAAATTACCCTCAGTCAGGAACAGTGAAGAACAGTGATGAGAAGAAGGCAAATATATTGGATAGGTTGAGAACCGGAGGATGCAGATTAAAGGGTTTGCAGATATGAGTCTTGAGATGCTTCAGTCAAGTTTTCAGAGGTCCGCATGAAGACCTGAAGAAGTTATGGCTGTCTATGTGGAACTGGTTCCGGCAAGTGCTTAGAGGTGACAGAGGATCACAGAAAGGTCCGATGAGGTCTGGAATTATACAATCCTAATCTGCGGATTGGAAAGAGTATTTGGGATGTCCTTGTGATGTGCCATCTCGAGTTGTGTATGATTTGGAGGTCCGGAAGTACCTCTTGCATTATGACAGTGGCGACAGACTGTGTTCTTGAAGTTCCAGATAAGGAGGATAAGAGATTTCAGTAAGTAAAGGAAATGCGGACGTACCTGGTCATTCAGACAGGCTTGTGAAGGTTCTTGGATCATGTTGAGGTTGTGTCATTGGTCCGCATTGATAATGTATGATCTGAAGGTCCGGAAGTACCTTCTACAGTGGCGACAGACTGTGTTCTTGAAGTTCCAGATGAGGAAGACAAGAGATTCCAGCAAGTAAAGGAAGTGCGGATGTATCCGGACATTCAGGCAGGCTTGTGAAGTTTTCTGGATCGTGTTGAGGTTGTGTTGTTGATCCGCATTGATAGTAGAGCCCAGAATTGAAGTTATTCTTCCGGATGAAGTCCTTGCTCTGTTTAGCCAACCGGATGAGTTGTTCATCCTGCGAATGTTCTTGTGGTGGCCGACCGGATGTGTTATTCATCTTGCGGATACTCTTATGATTGTTTGCCGACTTAGATGTTTGATCCTAAGTCGATGTCTTGTATAAATAACGGTCTGTGAGTTCATTTCGAGGTGTGGTGTGTGTGGATGAGTGTGGCATAGAGAAGAGAAGTGCGAAAGGCAGAACAGAGGTTTTTGGGCTTAATTGGAACTGATCCGGACATGGTAGAGATGTCATTCTCCAGTTCAAGACTGTGATTTTTATCACTTTGTAGACAGTGTGTCTCCTTGTAGGCAGTGGGCCTCTTTGTGAGCAGTGTGCTCGGGCAGTGAGCCCTAATTGGCATGTGCCATTCATTTTTCTTTATTCTTCTAACAGAGAATAATTCTTGGGTTAATCACCCCGTGGTTTTTCCCTTAACCGGGTTTTCCACATCAAAATCTTGGTGTTCAATGTGTTGATGCTTATCTGCTCTTGTGTTTATGTATTATGCTTTCATGGATGATTAATTGATATGCTGCTAACTAACAACAAAGAATCAAGTGTTTGAAAGAACAAGAAGTTTTATACAACTGATTGTATGCCCTAGATCCAACAATTCTCAACCTTTTTAAAGCATGGCCAGTTTTATTTCAGATAACAATGTATTGATGCATTTGGATGGTAAGCCCATCAATTGTGGTGTGGGAATTGTGGAAAGAAAGGAATAGAAGATTATTTCAGGAAAAAGAAATGTCTTTGGTAGCTTTTAGAATTAAGTTGGATCTAACACCATTGTTGAAGTGGTCAACAACAATATTTCGAATGGAAGTTATAGTATTTTCACAGTTGAAGATGATATAATAAGGAGAAGATGAGCAGGCTTAAGGCTACCCCTCGTTAATGGGGTGGTTGAAGTTCAATCATGGAAGAAGAGAGAAGAAGCCAAATGGGAGTTACTGGAAGAAGGTTGGTACAATATGAATTTTGACGGGGCTTCTAGGGGCAATCCAGGAGAGTTGGGTGCAAGATGTATTGTCAAAGATTGGAATGGTAAGGTGATTGGTAAGGCAATAAATAAACTAGTCAAGGGCTCGAATAATGAAGCAAAAATACAATCATTGGTCTTGGGAGTTCAATTGTGTCATTCTCTTAATCAGAGGATAGTTAAAGTGGAAGGATGCTCTCAAATTATAGTTAAAATATGGTTAAAAGAAAAGACATGAAATTGGAAGTTAAAGTCACTACTTGATGAAGTCCTGATCTTATTGGAGAAGTTTGAAAGGCATACAATAAATCATATTTATCGAGAGGCTAATGGTGAAGCATACACCTTAGCAAATTTGGCCATCAACGCTTCTAACAGCTTGATTTGGGAGAGGTCAAAGGAATGATGAGTGGGATGTGGGAGACGTCAGAGGAATGCTAAGTGGGATGTGGGAGATGACAAAGGAATGATTGATAGTCATTTCATCCAAGTAATTGTGAGGTGGCGAAGTGTGTAAGTATTAATGAAGAGAGATATCCATACCAACCGTCACTAGAGAAGGCATTTTGGCATTCAAGCTTTACTTCTGACAAAGTTTTAGCAATAGACACACTGATATGTCTCACCTCTGCAAAATACCTTTTTAGGCAGCATTATAGTGAAGAGATTACAGCGGGTGTTTAAATCCCAAAGTGGATTAGTGCTATTTATGATGGAATGGATTTTAGGGGAAGATTTTATGGATGGCGGATACAAATACCAAGTAAATTTAGATATATCTTCAATGTTTTTAGCTTCTCTCTTAGATTTGGAGGAAAATAAGAATACAGTAAAACAAATTATGGAATCTATGGTGGAGGAAGAGTTTGCAGATGGCTAGGTAGAGGTGCTTGGGGTGGCAAGAATTGGTGTGGGGATTCCTCGACCTAATGAGTAGATCACAGGGTAAACAAGGTAGGAGATTTGGCTGCATGGCTCCCATTCATCACAAAGGCACCGACAGGCAAAGTGGTGGCTCAGAAGAGGAAGGTGGCAATGGGAGTAGGTTTTCTAAAGAAGATTATGGGCTTGGAGCAGGAGTTCAAGTGGATGCAAGATTTCATCAAGTTCTATTATGAGGTTGACCTAAATGCTTGAAATATCTGTAGAATAGTTTGTCTTGCTTTTAACTATTCAATATATTTATAGGGATTTTGTGTATATACCCTGGTAGTAGTAGGGATAAGCAGTTAGTCTCAAATAGATGGATAGACTATAATACAGGGATTTTGAATATACCCTGATAATGTTGTAGCTCAAGCATTTAAGCTAAGTAATAATTGTTAAAACTTTCTTTAATTTTGGTTATATTATAATAGAAAGGGAGCAGGCCCCATGACTGTAGTTTGTCCATAAACAAAAAAGAATATGTCTAATATATAATATGTTCCTTTCAATTTAATATACCTATACATTTGTATTTAAATATAATATATTTATAGATAATATATATTAAATATAGGATGAAATATTTAATTATTTATATTTCTAGTTTATAATTTTAATCAATATTATAATATTATATATATGCATTTTTATAATAGATAATATATATTAAATATAGGTTGTATCCATGTATGAATCTTTAATTATTTATATTTCTAGTTTAATTTTTAATAAATATTAGTCCCCTCTCTTTTTATTTTTTGTTCCCCTTGTAACCCACTCCTCCCCTAATGTTTTTTAAAAAGGTCTAGTTTGCAATCCAATCCATAATATTCCTCTTCATGATGATGGATCACTGAGTGTGATAATTAAATCCAAAAGCACTCATCATATATATATAACAACTACACTACCTTCCAAAGAGAGAGAGAGAGAGAGAGATTACAAACACTGGCCTTTATAAAGAAGGAGATGAGGGGAGGCATGAAAAAAGAGGGCGCCATGTAGAAAATGGAAACTAATAGAAAACAAAAATAAAGGAGAAAATAAAATTAGGAGAAGAGGGAAGGCACAAAAAAAGAGGGATCAATATAGAAAATGGAAAGTAATAGAAAACAAAAATAAAGACTTGGAAAATGAAGTGTAGTGTTGATCATGATGTTAGTCATAAACAAACATAGAATAAAAGTACACATTAACCTTTATTCATCTTGAAAGATGCGATGAATTCAGAGAATTCATGATCCCAAGTCTCTGATGATTTGCTCTTAATCTTCTGACGTTACTCAGAGGTTTATGTGTGTTGCTATTCCATCTGTAAGATAGTGTTTCCTGTAATGATGCTGCACAAATAGTTATTCTATATAGGATATACCTCAAATATTATGTCTATCTTTAAATCTTTGCATGATACCTATCCTTTTGACAAGCTTTAACCTCAAATATGCTGAATATGTTCAATTATCTACAGGATGTCTGCATATTTGTATTGTTTTCTTAAGATTGTCAATTATTTGCAATTATGATGATGAAATGCTCTGAAATTGAAAGAAATTGAAAGAAATACTTCAAATTAATGTTGAACCTTCAGTTATTGAGCCACATATACATCAGATACAGTCATGAAGAGAAGAAATCAAACCATATGTTCACTAGGACATTCCACAGCTAGATACAGTTGATGCTAACTTCAAGGGAAAAGCATGAAAACAACACATGTAAGTAGATATGCACTCCAAGGGACGCAGCAAATCACAGCATGTATCAAGAATTCATACACTGATTACTCAAGATTTATTATGGATTGTAATCAAAAGAGTCTTCTCATTCATTAGGTATGCAAGAACATATATGTATACAACAACTTTGAAATGAGCCCTAAATATGTCAGCAAACAGATTTCAATTAAGTTTCAAATCAATCAAAAAGGCATCCCTGCACCTTTTATAGAGCAAGGTGAGGGAGGGGTTACAATTGATCTACGATCAAGATTTATCTATTAAGATCTACGATTCACATTTCCTTGACCAAGTCAACTCTTTCCACGTGGCACAAGTTGCCAGTTGGCAACCATCTAGGTAACTCACATTTTCCTAAGTACCTAATGTATATGTTCCTTTTATGGTGCATCTTCATCTATTCATCAAGTTCTTCACCATCATCATCCGATGCATCAGGGTTATCACTTCTCGCATCTTCATCATCTTGATGACTATCTCCTTGTATATGGACCTGCATAAATGTCTGGATATTCTCATATGACTGTACTATCTTCTCTATTTCCCCACCATCCTGAATTCTTGCTTTGGTGATGGCATGTTTGTGTATCTGGTATTTGCCTCAGAGAGTCTCTAATTTACTCCTCCTGTTGCTGGATGTTTCATTGTAGTTCTCTACTTTGACCTTGATCCTCATAATTTTGTCCATGACTTCTTCCGTCAGGTGATTTAAAGGGTCATCAGCTACTAGCTAGAAATTTTTATGCAGAGCATTAATAGCAAACTCTTCATCTTGATTCTCAATCTTCCCCTCTATTTCACCTTCCAAGGTCTCCAAGACTTCTTCCTCATATGACATCATATCATGCAACTTCATACTGATGTCTCTTAATTTGTTGTTGCATCTTTGGAGCACATCGCATTCAAATCGGATGTCTTTGTACCATATATCAATCAAAATGGCAGTATTATTGTTCAATACTTGGTTATTTATGAGAACCTGAGGATCAATCCTCTTCATTTCATCTAAAGCACTCAATGCTTTCTCCAACTGAAAGGACCTTCTTCCTGTCTCCATCTGTAACTTGTCGACCTTCTTCCTAGAGATGCTTAAAGAATTCCACCTCTTCAACGAGGCCTTCACTATTTCCTCCACTCCATCAAATGCGGATAACATCCATTTCCTCATTATTGATGACTCATGTTTCATGAGATCCAATTTATTCACCTCATCCTGAGAAATAGCAGTCAATGGGACTGCATGATCACTTGATGTATCCTCAGGGTTAATTAACCCCTTTATGTAAGTATGTAACTGAGCAATGTGCTCCTTGTGTTCTTTATTTTTCTCCTTTTCTCTTTTTACCCTCTAGGTTAATTAATCAATTATATCTTTTCCTTCCTGACCCTCCTGGTCTTCATTAGCAAACCCTAGATCAACTATGCTAATCTAGAATTCTTCCAGGGTGATCTTACCTTTTTCTTTATCCACAGTAGGGAGCGCTACTTGTGCAGTCCTCCTGCTCGTAACAGGATCTCTTCTTATTGCAGAAGTTATTCTAGCATTCCTCTTAGGCTTTATTAAGGTTTCTGAAAACAATGTAGATACATCAAATTCTTGTGCCTCTATACCTGATTCTGCGCCAATTTCTTTCTCGAGCCACTGAGGAATTTGATCCTTTGACTGTTGGTTTCCATCATAATCATCATGATCACCCTGATCTCCGGTATCCACCATCATGTTCGATGGAGAGGGTGATTTTCTTATCTCTTCCTCATGATGCTCTTCATGAAGGTGATCTTTGGGTATATCCTCCTGTTAAGGAATTTCTTTTTCTGGAGGGTGATCCTACTAATCATCTGCATGTTTATCATGATCCTGATCTTCTACTTCCTCCATGGGTATCTCATCCACTTTAGCATTTTCCTTTTCCTGAGGTATGTTAGTATCTGTGGATGTTATTTTATTCATCTTAGGCGCATCCACTTGATCTGCAGCTATAATCAGCTCTAAACTTGTGTTAATTACCTCTTGAGCCTTGTGGTCATCAGGACCTGATATTTCTTTATCTTCTTTGTCCTTTGGTGGGACTTCTACTGCTTTGGGCTCAGCTGATGCATCCTGTTGTTGCTGACCCACACCTGGAGCTTTGCTCTCCACTTCTTTTTGTTTGAGTTCTTTAATATTCTCTGCTTTCTTAGGTGCACCTGTCGTATCCTTAGGATTTACATCCTCTACATATGTCAAATCTATAGCTGCAGGACTTGTTACCTGATCAACTAAGGCATCCAGCCCTATTTGTTGTGCAATGTTTTCTGGGCTCTTTTCCTTTTTTGATTCTATTTGCTTCATCTCCCCTAATACTGCCTGGACTGATGGGGTCCCCTGTGGAGTTACCCGGGTGCCAGCAGCAAGGGTTTCCATTCTTTGTGAAGCTACATCCTTCACCACCTCATCATCAGATAGGTCAACTATCTCATCTAATGAGACTAGACCACTTTGACATGCCTTAGAGGCTTCTTTCATTTGTTCTTCTGCTTGTTCAGTTTTAAACTTTACAATGGTGGGAAGTAGAACTTTATGATTCCCTACTGAATACTTCTCCACCTGCCCCTTTTAGCATTATAGGGGTTTGTTTTATTTCACCTCTCATTGAAGTTCTTTGTTTCTTAGGTGTAGTTGCTATCACCTGAGGTGCTTTTCTTTTTCTGGTGAGGGGTTCAACATTTTCTTCTTCCTCTTCCAGCTCCTCATCAAGAGGAATATCCTCTTCTATTTGCTTATGTGAGGCTTGACCCTCCTCATATGTTTCAGTAGGTTGTGTAGGTGGCCTCTGGATCTTTTTAGTTTTTTGCTTATCCATTGGAGGTGGTGCTGATGATGTTAATGCCTATCCTAATGCTGATGCATCTTCAGTTGGCATTATCACTCTTTCAATTATGACCCCTTTTGGTTCAGCATCAATTTTCTTACCTCTTGGAGGTCTCTTGCTTTTCTCAGAAGGTGGTACTCTCTCTCCGTTAGACTTCCTCTTCTCATTCAAGAAATCATCATATTCATCTTCAGAAATCTCTTGTCTTTTCTTCTTATTATCCACCATGATGGCAACACCTCCTTTCTTCAGTGTATTTATCTGGTCATTGACCCATGCTTGGGTTAGCTGCAATGTCCTACTTGTAAATGGATCTAAGGAGATGTCCTCCTGCATGGTGAGATCCGGTGATGAGATGGTATCATTGTATACCTTTTTCTCCTCATATTCATTAGCCATTATCTTTCCATCATCTTTCTTCAATTGTGTCGGGATGGAAATGCAATCAAAGGTCTTGATCTGGTTGAGTGTAAGCCTTTGATATCTTCTTCTTCTGGCTTTAGCTTCATGTTCACAATCTGCCCAGAATTCTTCAAGATGTCTTCGATGGATGGGCTTCCCCATGATCCTCTACATCCTCCCATATGGATCATATGATCTTGTCAATGGAAATGGCTGGAAATTCATCATAGTCAGACCAGCTATGGCCTTCTTAATATTCTCAGAATCTGGGCACATATACCAGCCCATTGTAACTAGAAACAATACTGGTGGAAGCTTGTTGTTAGCTTTGTAAGCATTCAGTATTGTGGAAATTTGTCTTAAAAATTCCATTAAGACAACTGCATCTGTAGGGTATCTTGGGAGCATGAGAGGCTCTTCCTCAAAGCCTTCAATTCTGATGTAAGAGAAAGTTGCAAATTGAATAAACCAGGCTCCATGCCTGTATATGACTTCCTGAGCTTCCATGCTCAGTCTTTTAGTTCTATCCTCCTCCATTGTTCTTACCAGATGCATAGAGAATGCATCATTCACTAGTTTTTAATCTTGGAGGTAATTTGCTCTTTGCAGCTGGGGATGATGATCCCATATATGTGCATCATTTGTTGTGCCACCAATTCTCCCAACTGTAGTCAATGCATCAAATGTACCCTTGTAGGCACATGAATAAACTATGTATGAGGTCATGTAGAAGGAACAATCTGGACCTCCTAGGTTCATCAGCTGCTCATCTAGAGCATCACTTATCATCTTAGCCCACATTGGCTTGTTATCTGTGTAAAGGCACATCAGGATGACTGCATACATCCAGTCCTTAAAACTTCCAGCATCAGGCTGACCTGTCACTCTAGTGAGCAGGGCTATCATGTACTGGTATTCATCTTCAAAGTCAAATTTATATAAGTGTACTGAAAGTTTAGCTGCTGCAGGATAAGGACTATTCTTTGCCCTCCATTGGTACATTTTCTTCCTAGCAGACTTCTTGTTATTCTCATATTTTGCTTCCAATTTCTTCAAATCTATGTTGGCAACCTTCTTGCCCAATGGCAAACTGAATGTAGCAGCAAGACCTTTGATAGATAGATCAGCATATACTCTGCCATGCTTCTCTACCTTCCTTGTTTGTGGGTTATAGTTTCTTGCACATTCAATGACCAGCTCAGGAGTTTCCATGGAATAAGGGAAACCAGTTGCATTCCACATTCCAGATACAAAGACTGCATCCAGCAAGGTGTTGTTACTCTTTTCATCGCTCATTTTAGCCGACCATGCATCTAGATCTGTATTTCCTTGGTGCATATCTGTGATGGCACCATATCTAAACTGGACACCCCCGGGTTGAGCAAACATGGGCTTTAGAAATTCTGCCTCTGACATAGCCAACCGCTTATCTGCCATGGATGCCTGCAATTAACAAAACTGGTCTTACAATTGATATCTTATAAGCATGCATATATGTCATATCTTCATTATTCATCATGCATATTATACTCTTTCAATATCTCGTTTATCCTGATATGCATAATTTAGAACTTGAAACCAGAAAACACCATGATACCTGGATATGCAGAACACGACAACAAGAGGGTTTCAATTACTTACCTGATGTGTTTATCCTCTTAATTATGCTGATAACTGTGTGAAAGGAATTCAAATACCCACAATGCTCATGTATCCCTTTCTGGTACAAGCTATATGCGTCCACAGGTATTCTTATGAGGGTTTGCAAGCTGTGCTCTGTAAAAACTTGTTTTATCGCAAGATAAGTGTAAAATGATTTTGTAAATCACTTTTAACTTCCTCTTTAGGGAAAAATTAGGGATGAATTGATTAAAATCATGGATTTCCTGTACAGCAACTCAGGATCTCGCTAGGTGTATATATCAAGTTCGTAATCGGCGGGAACCACCTACCACATCTGCGTGCATTTAATGTTATGGCGGCAAGGCGCAGGGTGATCTTTGCAGGATAGGATGATATTCAAATATCGGGTGATATTTAGATATCGGGTGATGTTCAAATATGATCCCCTGAACTAAAATGACCTCCTGTCGAAATATCAGGATGACGTCGTCAGCATAATGACTTAGTTTAGTGTTGTGGCCCTATGACATCATCGTCATGTTATGTAGGAAGGGTCATGTTTGGAAATATACCTCCGCAAGGTAAAAAGGATAGTGACGTCATCGTCATGTTTATTTCTTCATTTACCAGGTTTGGATGACGTCATCAGAATATTGGTTCGGGGTGATATTTTGCGACAAGACGATATTCAAATATCGGGGTGATATTCAAATATTGGGTGATATTCAGGAATATGATCCTTACAAAATATATGATGTTGTTTGTCAGGTAGATATCGCTATCACATAAAGTTGACGTCCGGATGTTCGGAGCAAATGATTTTATCAGGTGATAATATTAGATCGAGGTGATCTTTTATAAGATGACTGATATTAAGAAATATGATCCTCCCCTCGAAATATTAGGTTTAACCAGATCTTTGACTCATCATAACTTTTGTTCCCTAAGGAATATCAGGGTGATCCAAAAGGCAAACCTGCATGAAATTTTGTACCTTTTCCAATCATGAGGTTTTTGTCACGAAATATTAACTTTGAAAAAATTGGCCTCATCATGATGACTTACCAAGTCCATTTTATGCAGGATCATCTGTATTATCTTACTTTTACCAGACTGCCAGCAAGCAAAAAACACAAGCAAAGCCAAACAAAAAAGTTGGGTCCCTGTTTTGTCAAGTCAAAATGGGACGTGTTGTGTAACCACACAACAACTTGCCACCAAAGAAAACACCAAAATTCCAATGATTCAAATGATGTGAACACATTTTAACATAGCATTCTAACTCTTTCTAAGCATAAGCATCATAATCTTTCTGAATGATAAAATGTCCTCATGGTAACAATGCTAATAAAGGATCAGTAGTGTGCAAATGATTAATTATCCTCATCTTGAAAGCAAGTTGAAAACATGAGTAACTGATTTTAAGCTACATATTTTGGGATCATCCCTCATAGCCAACCTGGATAAAGCCTTGCTGCCAGCAGGCATCTATAGCCCCGGCAAGGTTATCTATACAATCCCCCTAAGTAGAGCCCCACTGCCAGCAGGCATCTATAGCTTCGGTAGGGTTACTTAGATGGCCTAATTTTATTATACTTTTGGATTTTCAATATTTATGCATCCATATATCTAATGTCATCATGTAAGCTTAGTGTGCAAGGTATGGTCACTTGCTATTTTAGGTTGGAGATTGCATTGGTAGCAAGGGAGTCCCTTTAGATTTTTCACTTAACACCTATACTTGTATTTTCAACAAACCCAAGGCTGTTAGGTGAGTCATTGTGAAGAAATCACTTTGGTTAGGAAAAGGTACCCTGATGAAAAGATATCACAGACCTGATCATGATGACTTTCTCAAAATGAGTCATAACCTATATATAAATGTGTTCTCATCACTTGAATCTCAACAATTTTATTATTTTCTTTGGGTGATGAGCTGCATCATCCTAACTAACCAACACCAAAACTCAACAAGCAAACAAAGTAAGAACAAACAAAGCAACACTATACAAATATACACTATGATACATATGACTGACATGAAGCTGCTTAGGCTTGGAAATAATGTTTGAGGAACTGTCCATTAACTGGTAATGGAACATCCTCACCTATCAAGTTCTTAAGCCTGAAAGTATTGTCTCCTAATATCTCAAAAATTTGGAAAGGACCTATCCATAATTTATCAAACTTACCATGATCTCCTTTGCTCTCATGGGCTTTATCCCACATCAGGACTAAATCAGATATCCTGAAGGCTTTGACTTTGGCTCTTTTGTCAAACCAGCATTTGACAATAGCCTGATGTTTGGTAAATTGATCAATTGCCTAACTTCTTTTCTCTTCCAGGTGCATCAGCTGAAGCAACCTGACTTCTTGGTTATTGTCTATGCCTAGGTACTCTTGGGCAAATTGCAAGGTAGGAATCTTCAAGTTAACATGGAGGATGGGATCCACCCCATAGACTAAATGATAAGGGTAGTTTCCTCATGCAGCCTTGTTTCTAGTTCTGTCTACCCATAAGGCATATTTTAGAAGTGTATTCCATTCCCTAGGGTTCTTGTCTACTAACTTCTTTATGATATTCAGCAAATTTTTATTGGTGGATTCTGCCAATCCATTCCCTTGGGGATAATAATTAGATGAGAACTTCAATATGATCCCATAATCAAAGGCCCAACTTGACAATTTGGTTGAAGCGAAAGCAGAGCCATTATCACTTACCAGAGCATAGGGAACCCCATACCTGGTGACTATATTACTTTCCAAAAATCTAATGACATCTTCTGCCCTGCAAGTCTTGCTGCTAGTGGCTTCAGTCCACCTGGTACAATAATCAGTAATTGTTAAAACATACCTGTGGCCTGATGATGATGGAGGATTAATTGGTCCTATGAAATCCATGCCCCACTGTGCGAATGGGCATGCTTCCATCACTGGTTGCAAATGTTGTGCAGCATATCTTTCTCTGTTGGTAGCAACCTGACATACATGACAGCATTTAATGTGCTCAGTAGTATCCTTGAAAATTGTAGGCCAATAATATCCTGCTCTGAGGATAGCATGTGTTGTAGCCAAGGATGAGCCATGTGTTGTACAAAACTTGTCATGTAATTCTAATAAAACTTTGCTTGCTTCTGGCTTTTCTAAGCATCTCAAGTATATTCCTTCATAATTCTTCTTAAAGAGAACTCCTGCTTTCATCATGTACTTCTGGGACTTTATTTTCAGGGCTCTTCTTTGTGAAGCCTGCAGTCTTGGAAGACATCTACCAGTAATCAGGATGTGTCTAATATCTGAATACCACTCTTCATTGTCCTTAGCATTGATAACATACTGTTGACTCACTATGTTTGGATCAATTTCTGATATCATTTGGCTTAGAGTTTGTCCTCTTACCAATTTCATGGGTGTAATTTCTATGTCATATTCTTGTAAAACTGTGATCCACTTAGCCCTTTTTTCACCAGGCTCACTTTGCATTAACAGCATCTTCACTGCTGCATCAGGTACCACAGCAATCACTTTGCTTCTCAAGATATAGTGCCTGAATTTCTTTACTACTCTGACCAAAGCAAGTGCTTGCCTTTCTACATCCACATATCTTAATTCAGCATCTTTAAAAGGATAGCTCATGAAGGCAATTGGTTTTTCTTCTTTTTCTTCATTTCTCTGAGTTAGCATTGTTGCAGAGGTATGTTCTGAAGCAAATGAATAGATATAGAAGTCCCTGGTGTAGTCTGGACTGATGAGGATAGGAGCATCAGAAATAGCTTTCTTTATGTCTTCAAAGGCTGCTTTAGCTTCTAATGTCCACTCAATTTTTGCATCCTTTTTCAGCATAGCATTTAAAGGTCTAACTATTTCAGCAAAGCCAGTGATAAACTTCCTGACAAAATTTATCTTACCAAAGTAAGATTTGAGCTCTTTCTTGCTTCCAGGAAGCTGTATTTTCATGATGGAATCCACTCAGTCAGGATCAATGATAATTCTATTTTCAGTTATTAGGTGGCCCAATAACTTTCCTGTTGTCACCCCAAATATGCATTTCTTGGGATTCAAGGATATTCCAAACTGTTCACATTTTTTCAATACATTTCTGAGATCTACTACATGGTTTTCTCTACTTTTAGAGAATACTGTTAAGTCATCCATGTATATGACTATACACTTTCCTATTAAGCCTATGAAGGCTATGTCCATTGCACGCTGGAATGTTGCTCCAGCATTTATCAGCCTGAATGGTATACGTCTATAAGCAAAAATCCCCCACTTTGTGGTGAAGGCAGTTTTCAGTCTGTCAATCTTGTCAACCATTACCTGATTGTAGCCTAAGAAGCCATCTAGAAAGGACATCATTTTGGCACTATTAACAATCTGCAGGACTTCATCTAAGAAAGGCAAAGGATAATTGTCTTTCTCTGATGCTCTGTTCAGGTTCCTGAAGTCTACACACAGCCTGATGTCTCCATTCTTCTTTCTCATTGGGACTAGATTAGCCACCCAGGTGGAGTGCCTCACAAAAAATATGATCCTGGCATTCAGCAATTTTTTGACTTCTTCAAAAATTATTGGTTCAAGCAAAGCATTGACAGGCCTTTGCTTCTGTCTGAAAGGTTTAGCATCTGGCTTGAGAGGTATAGTGTGAGTTATGACTGATGTGTCATATGTCTTCAACTCATCATAAGTCCATGCAATAACATGTATGTAATCTTTAAGGGCCTGAGTTATTCCTTCTAACTCTTCTGGTGTGCAAACCTTACCAATCAAGACATTTTTCTTGTCATTATTTTGTCCAATATTCACTTGTGAATACTATCCTCCATCAGCCTTTAGAAGATCCTTCTGCTTTAGCATATTATCCAAGTCAAAGGCTCTTTCTAATTCAATCATACCTTTGGGAATCCTGTTGTTAGGCAACTCTAATATTTCCTCTTCTTCCCAAACATGATCTTCCACATTGTTCTCATCTATGATCTGAGCATCAAATATATCTCTGTTGGAGATGAAATCAAGGATATGCTGATCATCATCGAATACCTGGAGATTAGTAACATTATCAGGTACTGAAGGCACTGATATCAGTTAAACCTCTTTAAACCTGAAATAGACAAAGGCTTTAAGGTACTAGCAGCCTGGGCTAGAGCATCTGCTCTATGGTTTTGTTCTCTAGTTACGTGGGTGATATTAAATGCGTCAAAGTCTTCAATCAAATCCCACACCCTGTGTCTGTAGTTAGACAGTTTCCTATAATTACAAGAGTAAATCCCTCTCACCTGTCTTACCACTAATTCTGAGTCTCCATAGACATGCAGAATTTTCACTTTCTTCTTAAGGGCAAATAATATCCTGTGTATTAGAGCCTCATACTCTGTTACATTGTTAGTACAGGGAAATTGCAATCTGTAGGCTACTAGGTAGGACTTTCCTAATGGATCAATGAGATCAATTCCTACTCTAGCACCTTGTTTCGACTTGGATCCATCGAATCTAAGGATCCATGGTTTATCTTCAGCAGGAGGCTTAGCTGAGCTTTCTCTCTTCTTTGTAGCTCTGGCAGCTGCACCACTTGATATCCATTTTAACTTAGGAATTTCAACCTTCTCAGTTTTCTTCTTTCCTTTCTTCTGGGAAGCTGATCTATCTGCTTTCTTTCCATCACCAGAAGGATGATCTTCTGAACTAGGCACTATATGCCTCTTTAAAATATGTAAGCATAGTGAACAGGTAGTCTCTAAGTGAGGTGCCTCATGCAATCAACACCATCCTTTAGTCAGTGCATCTTGTGGAAGTCTCTCATGTTCTATCATCCTTTTAATTTCTCTTGATAAAAACTCTTCAAATCTGGTCAAAATTACTACCTCCATCTTCATCAGATAGTTCATAATCTGACTCCATCAAACAATCACTCCCTGGGGTGATTTTCTCTTTCTTCTTAACATTTATCTGGTCATATACCAGAATTTCTTCTGTTCTTAGAATATGATCTTCATCATGATTCATTACTTTTTTCGTGGTTCCTGCAGAAGACGAACAAAAATCAATATCATCATCATCACTAGATGCAGAACTTACCTCAGATGATGATGATGCCTCACTGCATGTTTGTTCCAGCTTCATCATATCTAAGCATGTCTCACAAGTTTTCTCTGAATGTGCCTCATCATGTAATCTGCACCAACCATCAATCAAAATGTCATGAATAGGTATATTTAAAAATTGACAACGTTTTACCTGCTTGGACAGGTGCATCTCAAAATTTCTGAAGCGATCTATTTCATTCTCATTCTCAAAATTACTATCAGGTTCTATAGTCATTATGTCCTCCTGATGATCATCATCATGATGATGAAAGTCAAACATCAGGACCTCTTCTATCCTGACAGTCTGCGGTCTAATGGCATAAACTTCAGGTTCAACATTCACGTACATGATCTCATTTGTTTTGTTATACTCGGTGATCATGTGCTTCATTCTAGGCTCAACATCTATTCTTATTTGATTAGGTATCCCCTTCCAAGGTAACCACATGTGGCTGAAGTCAGTAGACATATATCCATTGAGGGTTTTAGACCAGACTCTGCTGAGTAACATTCCATATGTATCAGGTATATCTACTACCTGGATATCGATGTAGTACTGGATCCTGGGATCAGATGCTAGTTGCATGTGAATTTGAGTTAACTCCCCTATTACACTTACTTTTGTATTATCTAGCTGTGTCACCTTCTTTAGGGATTTGGCAGGATGTAGTCCTAAAGCATTGCATATTAACAGGGGCATGACATTTGTAGATGCACCCGAATCTACCAAACAGTTGTGTAAATTCTTACTAAACATCCTTATAGTAAGGAGGAAAGGTGGTGACTCACTTTTGTCCCTGTACAAGGTCATGTGGGAAGTTTCTGCAGCTTGGACCGTAGTTGGCACTTTATGTTTGACAGTGTTATCTTTAGCAGCATGATCTCTATTGCTAGGCTAACCTTGGGGATGACTATCCTCTCTAGGAGTAGGATCATCTAGTGATTTCATGAATGCCTTCTTAATTGCAAGAGTTTTTAACAACTCTAATAGAGACAGGCTGATCTTTACTTTCTTCATTTCATCTGCCAGATATGTGACTAATTTGTCAGATTCATGAGGTAGGCCAACAATTTTTGATGATGTGTTCTGTGGTGACAGATACTGTGCATTTACCTTTGGAAATCCTAGATTATTACTTGCCTTAGGATCAGGAGGTGTGTTAAAATTATTTGGGGGCAAGGAACTGGTTAATGGACCAGTAGGTCTGTTGGAATTACTTCTTAGATTATAAATGTGTTTACCCTGATATTGTTGCTGGTAAGCATGCACTTCTTCAGGCTCATTTGATGGCTCATTCTCATCTTCAAAGGGGAAAACATAATTTGACTCAAAAGCCATGGCTGATTCTTCACATGTCTAGGTGTAATGTTGTTGAGATGACACAGTCTGCTGATGAGGTTAATTAGTATAACTTTCTAATACAAATGCTGAGTCATATCCACACTGGACAATCTCATTTCCCTCTACCTAGGGTGGATTTCCAGAAGTATTAGACACTTTTGTCTAGAAAATGCTAGCAACAATTCTAAATTGTGGACAGTCTAATTCTGCATGAGCATTTGTATTGTGTATCCTACACCAATTAGTGAGGGCTGCCTCAGCAAGATTGACTCTAGTAGTCTGTTTAGCTTCACCAAGAGGCTGATTATCTAAAGGTGATGGTAAGGAGCCATTATTTGGCCTGGAGTTCCATACTCTAGGCTATCTAGGAGGATTGTTGTTACCACTGTTATTGTTGTAGTTATTGTTGTTATACCCCCTATCAGGATAATTTGGTCTATCATTGTTATAGCCTCTGTTTTGGTTAGGCTGAGAATAGAAGTTGTGGCTTCTCAAATGAGTGATCTCAGTTGTAAGCTTCCTTAGCTGGGCTGATATTTCCTTGATTTCTTCTTTCTCTTCCTGGACCTTGGCAACCACATTTTCAGTTTGAGGCTTGAAGAAAGAGGATCCAGTGTTATTGTTCTGATCCACACCCTGAGGCACTTGTGTCTCACTTGGATACTATGGCACTTGACCATTTCCATTAGGAGGAGGAGGCATGATACTCAATGGAGATATCTATAATGGTGTTGGCATGACTGCCGGAGATACCATAGCTCCATTAGGATATTGTGAAGGATATGTAGGATACATGCCAGGCAGTGTAGGAAAAGCTATGTTTGGTGTTGGAGCAGGTACCAGCTGCTGATTGACTTTGATAGCTTCTTGAAAAGCTCCTGTCAAAGTTGTGATTTTAGGATGTGCTCTCCTGATGAACATGGAAGTCAATGGATCTAAAGCTGAATAATAGATACTCCTGGCAGCAGCATCTGCTACAACATATGGGGTAACTAATTTGGGTAGCATTTTCTGGAACCTAGCATTGAAATTGGCAATAGGTTCTCCTTCAAACCTCTTAATAGTGGCAAATAGGTGATAGTTCATTGAAGGATCTATTGCTACCTTGAACCTATCAGTGAAATCTTTCTCTAGAATGTCCCATGATCCGACAGAGCTCTGACCAAGACTAATATACCAATTATAAGCTTCTTCCCCTAAGGAAAAAGGAAATAATCTGCATACAACGTCTTGATGCTCTATTCTTGCCCTACAGCAAGCTTCTTTGAAAGTTCTGATATGATCATCCGCATCTTGATAAGGATGATATTTTGGACAAAGTTTGTCGGGATTCTTTGGTAAAGCATGATATGCAGTAAAGGTCAAAGGTGACTCTGATGCAAAGAATGACATTACAACCGGAGGAGGTTGAGTCTGTGGTATGGTCGGTTGAGATTGGACCTGGGGTTGAGGTTGGATAGGAGGTGTCACAGATAACCCTGGAGGTACTTGTAAACCAATAGGAGTTATAGGAGGAGGCTCTGGTGATGCTCCTGATGCACTAGACCCTGGAGTGTGATGGATGTCTATAGTTCTAGGTCTAAACCCCCTGACAGGTAATTCGTCAAAGATTCCACTGGATCTAGACCTGGTATTTGGCCTGAGAGCCAGGATGTCTCAAATTTAAGCAAATCAGCTGGATAATTATAAAGATTGGCTGGAATTTACCAGCAAAGGCTGTATTTACGGTCAGAAAAGTATACTGACGGGATATTTATGGAATATTTGCAAAGATGCTGCAAATATGAAGTGATATTTGAAGTTCTGTGTCGCAAGCAGCAAGATATCAAGTTTTTAGGTTAACTACCTCAAGAATCTAGGCAAATTTACATGAGACAGGGCCAATTTCTACAAATTCATGATGATCTGCTGTAAAGCTTGCAATATTTATGATTGATCTCAAAAACTTTACACAGGATTAGCATGTACAAGCTTAGGACAACAAATATTTGAATATAACTTGGAATTTAGCGGTGTCTGAACATTACCTCATGATCTTTATCATCACCTGAACTACTGATGACGATCTTCGTCCTATGGCCCTCCTTCTAGTGCCAATTTATGTTGATCATGATGTTAGTCATAAACAAACATAGAATAAAAGTACACATTAACCTTTATTCATCTTGAAAGATGCGATGAATTCAGAGAATTCATGATCCCAAGTCTCTGGTGATTTGGTCTTAATCTTCTGACGTTACTCAGAGGTTGATGTGTGTTGCTGTTTCCATTTTGGGGCCTTATGTAAATCTCATCTGTAAGATAGTGTTTCCTGTAATGATGCTGCACAGATAGTTATTCTATATAGGATATACCTCAAATATTATGTCTATCTTTAAATCTTTGCATGATACCTATCCTTTTGACAAGCTTTAACCTCAAATATGCTGAATATGTTCAATTATCTACGGGATATCTGCATATTTGTATTGTTTGCTTAAGATTATCAATTATTTGCAATTATGATGATGAAATGCTCTGAAATTGAAAGAAATTGAAAGAAATACTTCAAATTAATGTTGAACCTTCAGTTATTGAGCCACATATACATCAGATACAGTCATGAAGAGAAGAAATCAAACCATATGTTCACCAGGACATTCCACAGCTAGATACAGTTGATGCTAACTTCAAGGGAAAAGCATGAAAACAACACATGTAAGTAGATATGCACTCCAAGGGACGCAGCAAATCACAGCATGTATCAAGAATTCATACACTGATTACTCAAGATTTATTATGGATTGTAATCAAAAGAGTCTTCTCATTCATTAGGTATGCAAGAACATATATGTATACAACAACTTTGAAATGAGCCCTGAATATGTCAGCAAACAGATTTTAATTAAGTTTCAAATCAATCAAAAAGGCATCCCTGTACCTTTTATAGAGCAAGGTGAGGGAGTGGTTACAATTGATCTACGATCAAGATTTATCTATTAAGATCTACGGTTCACATTTCCTTGACCAAGTCAACTCTTTCCACGTGGCACAGGTTGCCAGCTGGCAACCATCTAGGTAACTCACATTTTCCTAAGTACCTGATGTATATGTTCCTTTTATGGTGCATCTTCATCTATTCATCAAGTTTTTCATCATCATCATCCAGTGGATCAGGGTTATCACTTCCCGCATCTTCATCATCTTGATGACTATCTCCTTGTATATGGACCTGCATAAATGTCTGGATATTCTCATATGACTATACTATCTTCTCTATTTCCCCACCATCCTGAATTCTTGCTTTGGTGATGGCGTGTTTGTGTATCTGGTATTTGCCTCAGAGAGTCTCTAATTTACTCCTCCTACTGCTGGATGTTTCATTGTAGTTCTCTACTTTGACCTGGATCCTCATGATTTTGTCCATGACTTCTTCCGTCAGGTGATTTAAAGGGTCATCAGCTACTAGCTGGAAATTTTTATGCAGAGCTTTAATAGCAAACTCTTCATCTTGATTCTCACTCTTCCCTTCTATTTCACCTTCTAAGGTCTCCAAAACTTCTGCCTCATATGACATCATGTCATGCAACTTCATACTGATGTCTCTTAATTTGCTGTTGCATCTTTGGAGCACATCACATTCAAATCGGATGTCTTTGTACCATATATCAATCAAAATGGCAGTATTTTTGTTCAATACTTGGTTATTTATGAGAACTTGAGGATCAATCCTCTTCATTTCATCTAAAGCACTCAATGCTTTCTCTAACTGAAAGGACCTTCTTCCTGTCTCCATCTGTAACTTGTCGACCTTCTTCCTAGAGATGCTTAAAGAATTCCACCTCTTCAACGAGGCCTTCACTATTTCCTCCACTCCATCAAATGCGGATAACATCCATTTCCTCATTATTGATGACTCATGTTTCATGAGATCCAATTTATTCACCTCATCCTAAGAAATAGTAGTCAATGGGACTGCATGATAACTTGATGTATCCTCAGGGTTAATTAACCCCTTTATGTAAGTATGTAACTGAGCAATGTGCTCCTTGTGCTGTTTATTTTTCTCCTTTTCTCTTTTTACCCTCTGGGTTAATGAATCAATTATATCTTTTCCTTCTTGACCCTCCTGGTCTTCATTAGCAAACCCTAGATCAACTATGCTAATCTGGAATTCTTCCAGGGTGATCTTACCTTTTTCTTTATCCACAGTAGGGAGTGCTACTTGTGCAGTCCTCCTGCCCATAACAGGATCTCTTCTTATTGCAGAAGTTATTCTAGCCTTCCTCTTAGGCTTTATTAAGGTTTCCGAAAATAATGTAGATACATCAAATTCTTGTGCCTCTATACCTGATTATGCACCAATTTCTTTCTCGAGCCACTGAGGAATTTGATCCTTTGACTGTTGGTTTCCATCATCATCATCATGATCACCCTGATCTCCGGTATCCACCATCATGTTCGATGGGGAGGGTGATTTTCTTATCTCTTCCTCATGATGCTCTTCATGAAGGTGATCTTTGGGTATATCCTCCTGTTGAGGAATTTCTTTTTCTAGAGGGTGATCCTGCTGATCATCTGTATGTTTATAATGATCTTGATCTTTTACTTCCTCCATGGGTATCTCATCCACTTTAGCATTTTCCTTTTCCTAAGGTATGTTAGTATCTGTGGATGTTATTTTATTCATCTTAGGCTCGTCCACCTGATCTGCAACTATAATCAGCTCTGAACTTGTGCTAATTACCTCTTGAGCCTTGTGGTCGTCAGGACTTGATATTTCTTTATCTTCTTTGTCCTTTGGTGGGACTTCTACTGCTTTGGGCTCAGTTGATGCATCCTGTTGTTGCTGACCCACACCTGGAGCTTTTCTCTCCACTTCTTTCTGTTTGAGTTCTTCAATATTCTCTGCTTTCTCAGGTGCACCTGTCGTATCCTTAGGATTTACATCCTCTACATATGTCAAATCTATAGCTGCAAGACTTGTTACCTAATCAACTAAGGCATCCAGCCCTATTTGTTGTGCAATGTTTTTCGGGCTCTTTTCCTTTTCTGATTCTATTTGCTTCATCTCCCCTAATACTGCCTGGACTGATGGGGTCCCCTGTGGAGTTACCCGGGTGCCAGCAGCAAGGGTTTCCATTCTTTGTGAAGCTACATCCTTCACCACCTCATCATCAGATAGGTCAACTATCTCATCTAATGAGACTAGACCACTTTGAATTGCCTTAGAGGCTTCTTTCATTTGTTCTTCTGCTTGTTCAGTTTAAACTTTACAATGGTGGGAAGTAGAACGTTATGCTGCAATTCCCTATTGAATACTTCTCTACCTGCCCCTTTTAGCATTATAGGGGTTTGTTTTATTTCACCTCTCATTGATGTTCTTGGTTTCTTAGGTGTAGTTTCTATCACCTGAGGTGCTTTTCTTTTTCTAGTGAGGGGTTCAACATTTTCTTCTTCCTCTTCCAACTCCTCATCAAGAGGAATATCCTCTTCTATTTGCTTATGTGAGGCTTGACCCTCCTCATATGTTTCAGTAGGTTGTGTATGTGGCCTCTGGATCTTTTTAGTTTTTTGCTTATCCATTGGAGGCGGTGTTGATGATGCTAATGCCTGTCCTAATGCTGATGCATCTTCAGTTGGCATTATCACTCTTTCAATTATGACCCCTTTTGGTTCAGCATCAATTTTCTTACCTCTTGGAGGTCTCTTGCTTTTCTCAGGAGGTGGTACTCTCTCTCCTTTAGACATCCTCTTCTCATTCAAGAAATCATCATATTTATCTTCAAAAATCTCCTGTCTTTTCTTCTTATTATTCACCATGATGGTAACACCTCCTTTCTTTAGTGTATTTATCTGGTCATTGACCCATGCTTGGGTCAGCTACAATGTCCTGCTTGTAAATGGATCTAAGGAGATGTCCTCCTGCATGGTGAGATCTGGTGCTGAGATGGTATCATTGTATACCTTTTTCTCCTCATATTCATCAGCCATTATCTTTCCATCATCTTTCTTCAATTGTGTCGGGATGGAAATGCAATCAAAGGTCTTGATCTAGTTGAGCGTAAGCCTTTGATATCTTCTTCTGCTGGCTTCAGCTTCATCTTCACAATCTGCCTAGAAGTCTTCAAGATGTCTTCGATGGATGGGCTTCCCCATGATCCTCTACATCCTCCCATATGGATCATATGATCTTGTCAATGGAAATGGCTAGAAATTCATCATAGTCAAACCAGCTATGGCCTTCTTAATATTCTCAGAATCTTGGCACATATACCAGCCCATTTAACTAGAAACAATACTGGTGGAAGCTTGTTGTTAGCTTTGTAAGCATTCAGTATTGTGGAAATTTGTCTTAAAATTTCCATTAAGACAACTGCATCTGTAGGGTATCTTGGGAGCATAAGAGGCTCTTCCTCAAAGCCTTCAATTCTGATGTAAGAGAAAGTTGCAAATTGAATAAACCAGGCTCCATGCCTGTATATGACTTCCTGAGCTTCCATGCTCAGTCTTTTAGTTTTGTCCTCCTCCATTGTTCTTACCAGATGCATAGAGAATGCATCATTCACTAGTTTGTAATCTTGGAGGTAATTTGCTCTTTGCAGCTGGGGATGATGATCCCATATATGTGCATCATTTGTTGTGCCACCAATTCTCCCAACTGTAGTCAATGCATCAAATGTACCCTTGTAGGCACATGAATAAATTATGTATGAGGTTATGTAGAAGGAACAATCTGGACCTCCTAGGTTCATCAGCTGCTCATCTAGAGCATCACTTATCATCTTAGCCCACATTGGCTTGTTATTTGTGTAAAGGCACATCAAGATGACTGCATACATCCAGTCCTTAAAACTTCCAGCATCAGGCTGGCCTGTCACTCTGCTGAGCAGGGCTATCATGTACTGGCATTCATCGTCAAAGTCAAATTTATATAAGTGTACTAGAAGTTTAGCTGCTGCAGGATAAGGACTATTCTTCGCCCTCCATTGGTACATTTTCTTCCTAGCAGACTTCTTGTTATTCTCATATTCTGCTTCCGATTTCTTCAAATCTATGTTGGTAACCTTCTTGCCCAATGGCAAACTGAATGTAGCAGCAAGACCTTTGATAGAAAGATCAGCATATACTCTGCCATGCTTCTCTACCTTCCTTGTTTGTGGGTTATAGTTTCTTACACATTCAATGACCAGCTCAGGAGTTTCCATGGAATAAGGGAAACCAGTTGCATTCCACATTCCAGATACAAAGACTGCATCCAGCAAGGTGTTGTTACTCTTTTGATCGCTCATTTTAGCTGACCATGCATCCAGATCTGTATTTCCTTGGTGCGTATCTGTGATGGCACCATATCTAAACTGGACACCCCTGGGTTGAGCAAACATGGGCTTTAGAAATTCTACCTCTGACAACCAACTGCTTATCCGCCATGGATGCCTGCAATTAACAAAACTGGTCTTACAATTGATATCTTACAAGCATGCATATACGTCATATCTTCATTATTCATCATGCATATTATACTCTTTCAATATCTCGTTTATCCTGATATGCATAATTTAGAACTTGAAACCAGAAAACACCATGATACCTGGATATGCAGAACACAACAACAAGAGGGTTTCAATTACCTACCTGATGTGTTTATCCTCTTAATTATGCTGATAACTATGTGAAAGGAATTCAAATACCCGCAATGCTCACGTATCCCTTTCTGGTACAAGCTATATGCGTCCACAGGTAGTCTTATGAGGGTTTGCAAGTTGTGCTCTGTAAAAACTTGTTTTATCGCAAGATAAGTGTAAAATGATTCTGTAAATCACTTTTAACTTCCTCTTTAGGGCAAAATTAGGGCAAAATTAGGGATGAATTGATTAAAATCATCGATTTCCTATACGACAACTCAGGATCTCGCCACGTGTATATATCAGGTTCATAATCAGCGAGAACCACCTACCACATATGCGTGCATTTAATGTTATGGTGGCAAGGCACGGGGTGATCTTTGCAGGATAGGATGATATTTGGATATCGGGTGATATTTGGATATCGGGTGATGTTCAAATATGATCCCCTGAACTAAAATGACCTCATGTCGAAATATCAGGATGACGTCGTCAGGATAATGACTTAGTTCAGCGTTGTGGCCCTATGACGTCATCGTCATGTTATGTAGGAAGGGTCATGTTTGGAAATATACCTCCGCGAGGTAAAAAGGATGGTGACGTTATCGTCATGTTTATTTCTTCGTTTACTAGGTTTGGATAATGTCATTAGGATATTGGTTCGGGGTGATATTTTGCGACAGGCCGATATTCAAATATCGGGGTGATATTCAGGAATATGATCCTTGCAAAATATATGATGTTGTTTGTCGGGTAGATATCGCTATCACATAAAGTTGACGTCCGAATGTTCGGAGCAAATGATTTTATCGGGTGATAATATTAGATCGGGGTGATCTTTTATAAGATGACTGATATTAATAAATATGATCCTCCCCTCGAAATATCAAGTTTGACCAGATCTTTGACTCATCATAACTTTTGTTCCCTAAGGAATATCAGGGTGATCCAAAAGGCAAACCTGCATGAAATTTTGTACCTTTTCCAACCATGAGGTTATTGTCACGAAATATTAGCTTTGAAAAAATTGGCCTCATCATAATGACTTACCCAGTCCCTTTTATGCAGGATCATCTGTATTATCTTACTTTTACCAGAATGCCAGCAAACAGAAAACACAAGCAAAGCCAAACAAAAAAGTTGGGTCCTTATTTTGTCAAGTCAAAATGGGGCGTGTTGTGTAACCACATAACATGTAGTAGCTCAAGTGGTTGAGCACAATAAGTGAAGATGATGGTATGTTCCTTGATTACAACATCCACTAAGGTTCAAACCCTGTCAATGCAATGGAGTTGGGTTTGACCTCTAGGTGACTTTAATGAATTGGATCCCCTACTTGTGTCAACTTAACCAAAGGACGACTTTTGGTTTCGATATATGCTCCCTCATAATGTTGTAATAGAGGAAGAGAAAATAATAGCTCGAGATAGAGAGAGAGATCAAGAGAGAGAGAGGGAGAGATAGAAATATAGGGAGAGGGGGGAGATTGATAGAGAGGGATATATATACTCATTGCATACTTAATCCTATAATTATGTGAAATTGATTTTTCTTTACATATCTTTATAATTGGATCATCTACATTGTTGTCAATTATTAAACTAGATTATGGAATCATGATATCAACTAATGCACGATTTCAACCATCTCTTAAAATTTTGATTAAAAAATATTATTCTTCAAATCCTTTTTTCTCTTATAATGAACTTTACAATCTCTACAAATGGATTGATTCTTCTTACTAAATTGATAGAAAAGATACTATTTAACATAAATGTATGTAATTGTTTATAAATGTTTTTAAAGGATACTGTTATCTCAACTCATTTTTTATGTCATACATGTTTACCTCACTCATATGGCCTCCAAGATTAGTGATTGCATGTCACTTTTGTTTATCATTATAGATAAGATATTATTTAACATAAATCATTTGTTGTTTACATTTATGCCCTCTACTCATATGCACTTACTCTTGATTCAAATAAGGATTTGTATGTTTCATAATGCACCCATATTTCTTGTGAAAGCAAATATGCTACCAATTTTTCCTTTAATCAATTATGCTTGTAAATGGTTGTTTTTCCTTTGTATTAGAAGATTTTGTGTTTCTTTTATGGAGTACTATATTTAATGTTTCAAACAACGTGTGAAATTTGTGTGAAAATCACCAAGCAATTTTTTTTAAGAAGAAAATTTAAAAAATTGTCACTTAATAAGAAAAAAATCCTCCTACATAACCTTATTTGTAATTATCTGAGTTCTGCAACCACAAGTACCTTTATTTTTATATAACTTTTTGTTTGGTTTTTAGATGTAATGAGCATTCCAAGTTTTTCTTTTTAAATTTCCAAAATATTAATAATTAAGTACTACATTCATATGTGGTATTTGTGTTTGCAAAAAATAACAATCAATAGGAAATTGTGAACTGTCTATGGAGACATAGGTTGTGCACAATATATCACTTGTTTAATAGCCTCACAATTTATTTATAGACTCCACCAATGCAATCATCATCCATATACCCATTACACACCAAGTTGCGATTGCTGGTTTTAATTTGGGGAAATGCATGCAACCTGATAAGGGGAGTGAATTTGATAAGGTAGTTAACATTAATTGCACTTTCATTAGCTTATATGATGGGAGGCGTGTGTATTGAAGAGTGATTAAAGTATAACGATGAGAAAGCCATGCAATATCTTTGAAGGCGAAGCCTAGAGCCTCCACATTTATGATTGAAGGGTGTGGGCTTTGTTGAAGGAGGCTGTCATGTACACTCAAGATGGCTCAATACGTGAGTAGCCACATCCATAATAAATCTTTGCTTGTGCCTGTGGGGTGGAAAAAGAAATTAATATGAATAAGGAATGTCTGGTTTATTGGGTAGATTGTGTGGCGGGATTATTGTTTCAATTGTCTCTCATCGATGCATAAAGAGTGTGTAGACAGCCGTCTATGGGATCATCCTTCGGCTGTGGAAAGGTAAGAGGAGGTGCTGAGAGTGTGGAGTTACATTCGTTGAAGCCAATGAACTGAAGGATGGTAGGAGAATTGATGCGGCCAAGGTTGGAGATCTTGCAGCTTTTCTAGAGGGCCAGATCTCCAACCTAAAATTGTTTCTTTAAATTCTTAAACATTAATAAATAATAAAAACTTTTAATTAATTATATTGTACAATTGATAATTACTAATTAGTGTGGCAGAAAAATTATTGATCCCTAATTTTAATTGTTTGCTCGCATCCCTTTACTTAAATATCATCCATTTCAATGGTCAAACACTTCAGCCACAACAAAAATAGTAAATATTTGTTCACCAAAATTGACCTATAACTGTTGAAGTGGATGATGTTTAAGAATAGACGCCTCCACTTTCAAACTTTGAAGCTTCTATTCACCATTCATCAAAGCTTACTTGCACTTACTGCAGTAAAAGAGTGGTTGAAACTGAATGGCACTTCATCTTTGAGTGTGCTGCCTATGAAGATATCCACATTCAGTATGGGAACAACTTGAAGAGGGGAAGTTTAAACGAGCTTTTTGAGGAAGCGAAACTCCACATAACAGCCCGCTTCTTGATCAAGATGCATAGTAGAAGAGTCACATCCAAAAGATTTTGAAAGTGTCTTAGGGCTATGACTCTTAGTCCCTTAGGCTGTTTGGTCTCCTGAACATCATTAAAATTCATTCACTCATTCATATGCCCATTTTGAAAAACTGTGGAAGCTTGCGATTGCAGTGAACCAAATACTTGCTTGGATTTGACTATATAAATGGCTCCGACTGATATCGTAGGCTTGCAGAAAACCAAAGGTTAACTACTCTAATTAGGTTTGAATTTCACAAAATGGCTTCCAATCAAGCTGCAGATTAATATCAGCGGTGCAAGGCATGAGGAAATTGCATGAAGGATGATGGTGAAGTGGAAACGGGCGTGTAGTACATAGTTGCCTTCATCATAAGAATAAGCAGCCCCACTTTTGTTGAAGCAAAGGCGTTACAACCAATAGAGTAAATACGGAAATCAATGGAGAATGTGTAGAATACTGAATATCTTATGCATCACAGCAGTTATACTCTCTTCATGTTTCACAGTTAATTATAATTTATGGCCGGAATGTCATGGTTTATCCCTTTTATTTCATCGGCATTTAATAGCCGACCCATTACACCATATTCTTTGCTGCTTTTAAAACCATTCCCTGCCATTAAATTCAGTTAGATTCGTTGATAGCAAACCCATATACCATTTTCTTTGGCTCTTTTAAAACCATTACCTATCATTAAGTTCAGCAGATCCGTTGAAACTTAGAGCACAGATCCAACACTATATATAACAGTATAAATAAAATATAAAATCAGTTGAAATTCGAGGAAGCGACAAAACAATTTAGGGTTGAGCATAACAGATCAGTGCAGGAGGAGACACGGGTCTAAGAATGGGCTGTCACTTCTCTACTTCAATTGACAAATACTCTTCCTCTTCAGATGAACCAAAAGGTAAATTCTAATAATGGTTTTTGGGAATTATAAATCACTTCAATAAATTTCTGTCGAAAATCTGTTCGCTTTGGAATTAACCTCGAGTTCTAATAGTTGGAGCTTATCCCATTTAACATTGTACAAAATGCTTTGGTTATGTATATATCTTGGTGTTAATAATCTGTTAAAATATGTATGCTTAGGATTTGTTTATGTCTACAACCTGCCTCCAAAGATTACAGTCTCTCAACTTGAAAAGAAGTTCAGCAAATTTGGCAAGGTTACAAGGGATGAAATTCGTCTTATTATAAGGGTGAATACTTTATACAATGATAATTCTTTTTTGCATTGAAGGGTGAATACTTTATACAATGATAATTCTTTTTTGCATTGAAGTTTATTGTTAGGTCTGGAATAAAAAGCTATCTAAAGCTAATGGGTGCTATTGATTTTTTTTTTAATTCAAGCTATGAATTAGTGAGGCCGCAACACAGGGATCTCAAAGTATGAACACTTTGGAATTTAAATTTTAGTGGCTGCTACTACAACCAAACTACTTGACCACCCAACCATGCTCTGATTAACTAGATTATTATTATTGAATTTTTGTAATAAAATCACCCTTTGAAAATATTTTGGCAGGGAAAAAGCACTGCATATGCTTATATTGAATTTGAAAGAAAATCTTTTGCGACAAAAGCAATTCAGGTTGTGTAGTGATACACCATATTCACAGTTTTTTTCTGTTCGGATGCCATTCTTGTTATCTTGTTAAGATTTTGGATAATATATAATGTTTTTTTCCTTTTGGCTTTGTTAGGCTGAGCATGTTGTAATACGTGGTAAAAGAGTTTCTATTGAGGAAATGATGCGGCCTCCTCCCATTACTCAGTAACTGCAACGGATGGCTTCTGTACAGTTGTATAATTCTGCTGTGCTCTAATTTTGTAACGAATCTGCCTTGTAATAGAATTTTGAAACTACTAACAAGTGTATAATCAAATTTTTGATCTATGGTTTGCTCATTTAGTTTTGCCATTGGTGGTATTCTTGGTTTTATATATCTCAACATAATGAATGGTTGAGACTTCACAGGAGTGCAACTTGTAAATCACATTAGCCCTTCTAATGAATTAAATGCTTGTGTTTTGACCACAAAAGGACTTTGATCAGGTGTTCCGTGCAATATATTATTGTTTTTATCATTTTCGTTCATACAGTATGAGGACTCATCAATGAGTACGTGCTTGATGGGCATTGAATATTTAACAAAATCGGCATTAGAGCTGTGTAAATCTAGTAGGTATAAGATTAACGCTTTGATATATTTATATATATAGTTCAGGTCTGATGGGATGGACTTGGTCCTTGAATTTCATTATTAAAAACAAAATTGAAAATACAATTATTACTGATGTATTATGATTTAATAATTTATTTTAAAATGTGAATATTGAGATTTGTAATGTTATGTTGACCTATTAATAAGAAGATTCTAATGATAGAGGCCCTTTAGGCATAGAAATGATTTTGACAATATGTTTTTTTCCACAAACATAATTACAATTAACTTTGAAGTCAAATTTGTTATAGATATAGCTATTTTTTAAGGCATTTGAGAATGAATGAATAGGGTGATATGTTATTTATATGTGGGTTAAGGGGTATGTTTGATGGGGGATGCCCAATTAAAGTGAGTGGTCACATCCTTTGGTAATGAGCACTAGGAATCTTAACTAAGATTAATTGGGTCTATAACATGTCCTATTGGTAATGACCATTAGTAAAGTTAATCATGACTAACTAGGTCTATAACATACTCTCTCATGTTGAAAAAAATTCAACCTCAAAGAATCATGAAAATATAATAATCAATTTAATTTTAAAAAATTTCAAGAACAACAACACATAGAAAATAAAAAAAGTGTGAAGAAGAACTAAACGCCTAGGTAGCCATGAAACACATTATACTTAACTACAAAATCTTCCTACACAAGTTACATTGGTCTCTTAGGAATTGGACACTATATGAATACTCTTAGATCTACTATTGGATGATGAGAATCTAGGAGCTCACTAAGGAGATGGATGGTACATCATGTGCTAGTATGTGTGAGGCCATAAATCAGCGCCTATTGGACCCTGGCCAATCTATAAGAAGAAAGAATGTCTTCTATGTCCCCTAAACTTTGAGTTGTGCTTCAATGCTCTCTATGGCCATAAGGACATACTTGTTGTACATGAGGATACAAATGGGCTAGTAGATCAAGTAGAGAACTTTTTCAACTATTATCTTGACCATTTTCATATCATCAAAGATGGCTAGGCCAAAACTCATCATGGCATTGAATAAATTGCCAAGGTATTGCATGTTAGTCTTTCTCTAAATGCATGCATTGGTAACATTGTTTGTTGTGAAGAATTAGTAGCAGATCTACCCATGGCTAAAGACAAGAAATGTTGAAACATGTTATAATGTTGATAGTGTTGAAATGCACAAGACAACAGAGAGGTGGGGGGGGTGAATCAGTTGTCACCAAAACTTAACTTCTTATAGATATCAACACATCAATCAATTAATCACTATTATTATGATTTAACCATGAAAACATGAAATCAGAAACTTAAGCACAATCACACATTCAACACATAAGACAACAGATTTTTTACGTGGAAAACCCTATAAGGGAAAAACCACGGTGAGTGTTAGCTCACAAAATAATATGTTATAGCAATACCAAAAATTAGAGGCTCGTTGCCTTAGCCTGGCTCACTGCCCAAAATGCTCACTGCAAAAGTTAGGGCTCACTACCAAGATCGGCTCACTACAAAGGGGTGGCTCACTACCAAATATTTGTGAACTAATTTGATAGCATCTACTTCATGCCTGAGTTCAGTTCCATTGAAGCACAACACATTTCCTCTGCTCTGCTCTACCTTTACACTCCACACTTATCTTCGCATCTTCACGATTGATGTCTTTTTCACAATTTCATTACAAGTATTTATAGAATTCATCAACCTTGGAATGTACATCAAGGTCGGCATTACATTCATCAACCATTGGAACAATCTCCAAGTTCGGCATTACAAACATACATAGAAATAGGTTTGGACCTAAACAAAATTAGCTAAGGAAAAGATGTATGTGGATCACGTTATGCCTTAGCTAGGACTCAAATGCAATCTTCCATGCCACAACACACTTCCACAATCTTCAAGGTACAACCGCAAGTAGTGAGAACAACCAAGTCAGCCAAGACCAGTGTTATCACTAAGACATTTAGGAGCAGGCTTCATCCACGATCTGGATTATACTTTGCAGACCAATCAAAAGGTTGGAACATGATCTAGAGACATCCACAAGCACGTTATAATCATCAAGAACATCCGCACAACACCCAACCACTTTAGCCAAAAGATTCTTCAAACTGGAGCACTTGAACAATACTATCAGCCACTGTTATAAAGAAAAGATCGCTTGCAAACCACCAAATCATGAACCATTTGAGTTGAAGGCACATAACATCATTTCAAACATAACTCTAGAACTACAGACCATAATACTTCAATGAGGAGGAATGCGGAGCAAAATACTTTCTCCTTGTCACCACTGAATGCACAGAAAAATAGTTCTTACTCTGGTGAACAGAACTCCCTCAAATCTTCATACCAAAGGCTCAAACTTAAAAGATAGCATCTACAAACATCCCTTAACATTACTTCCAATTCGCAAACAAAGATATTCAATCTACAAGATATGCGGAGCAAAACACTGAGTTGTTCATCAACAAACCAAGATACTCTGTAACACACTATTTCCACTAGGAGGGTAAATTTTCTCAAAAGCACTTGGAAACTCAATATTAGAAACATATTCTCATGATCTTCAAGACTTATGCAAAGTAATATTAATCACAAGCAAGTAACAAAAAAAGATCACAGTTGACACCAATGACAACACAGATATGTTGACATCAATGACAACACCGATTAGGCACATACTTGCAACAGATAGGGATGCAACAAGGCCTATGTAATTTGCCCAGCTTCCCTCTTTATCCAATGTTAATTGATCTCTAACTTTAGGGGGATGCCAATGTAATTTCTCCCTACCCTTGAAACTGGTGAAACTAATTTGGGTATGTGTAGATTGTGAACCATAATAAGTATGTAAATAAATGGTTCATCTTGGATGATAATAGATGGATGGATAAGTTAACATTTTTTGGATTTGGTCAACTCACTAATACTAGAATCCCATGCTTTGACACCATTTTTTGTTGCATCTGGGTGCCTAACCTAGGTTTACTAGTAATTTTTTGAAATGTCTGCTCTATGCCATATAAGCTACATACAAGTTGATCATCATACTTGAATGCACATGATTTGGTCCTAGCATACATAAAGATAAGTGTTATTGGGGAAATAAAGCTACATAGGTTGAAAGTGGATGTTCAAAGATTTGTTAATAGATTGTCTTATATATGAGTGATATTAAAAAATAAAATACAATGGGAAAAATAAAAATATAAATTGTATTATAATTTCATAATTATACCTAGGGTGCTTTGAACCATGTGAGCATTCTTGTTGATGCAGGAGCATCCCTAGTTCAAGACCAATCTTGCATCAACCAAAAACATTTGTAGTTCATTTTGTTTGCAGTTCAGTTTGTTTCCTTTCATTTTCTAGTTCAATTCAGGCAGTTTAGTCAGTAGCAGTTTCTATATTTTGCTCTGCATTCTACCGCAGTTGCATTTCACATCTTGCAGAGCTGGACTTAGCATCTAGATTCATTCATCTACATCATATCCAGAATTTAGAGCATTTGGATTAAGCACCAAAAAGTTATCACTATCAGAAGATCAACTGTTTTCTCAGAACAGAGCATCCTGATAGTCTCTGATAATCAACTACAGGAGAAGAATTGCGGAGCATTCCTAGACTTGTGGAGCTTAACGACACATCATTTAATGATCTTTGGTTTGTGGCTGACCTCCACCGAGATCCGCACATCATTCCATTCATTTACGGAGGTGTTCTACATGATTAGGTCTGACCTATCCGTGTACACACGTTACAGCTCTTCATTGGAGTTTGTGACCTTCCTTGGCTGAAGCGGAGGAATCTATTGTTTCGGAGATGATATATATTGATGTAATAGACCCTTAGGAAAGTAGTCAGTTAGTTATGAAGTTATGATCATTAGCATAAGTTCATAGTTTGTATTTTGCGCAAAGGAGCTTCAATGCTATATCTTGTGCATATTCTGATATTCTATAGTCAAGCCTTTGAGCCCCAGTTGTAAGCCCGCATGATGCCGACCAAATTGTACTTAAATTCTACTGTATACTGAATGACTGAATCTGTGTTTGTTTCATATCTTTGAGATGTTTCCATTGTGTTTACTCTTGCTACACGGCCTGGATAGTTCACTATATGAACCCTCCTACTGTGACTGCACCAAGTCTTATCAAAGCAAAAGTTAAAATCTTTGGGAGTGATTTGAGTGAAGTTGGCGAAGGAATTCCATAAGATCTTGTTGTGGACAGATCGCCAAATTGAGGCAAGTTACTTGTGTCACAACTAATCATCGATTGTGAGGTAGTTGTCACCTAGTAGCCCAATTATCGAACTTGAGGCAGTTTGCACTTGATCCCAGGAAGAATGCCATCGAGGAGAGTTATTGCTGTTAGAATGATGGCTGGTAGAATGGATAAAATGATGGTGATGATGAAAATGATGCGAATTCATTTGGATGTTGTTGAAAAAGATAGACGAAGAGGATTGACACCAAAACCTAATGTTGAAAGTGATGATGAAGAAGAATTTTAATCTGTTGAACAAATTGGTGAAACCCTAAGAGGTGATGAAGAAGAAGAATCAGATCAAGTAAAGATGTTGCAAGCTATTTCAAAGATTGGAAAGAGACCTAGAGTTGATGTGCCGAACTATACTAGTAATGTGAACCCTAAAGAATTGATTGACTGGATAAATGACATGGAAGAATACTTTGAATATGAAGAAGTTGAAGATCTGGAGAAGGTGAAATTTGCAAAGACAAAGTTGAAAGGACGTACTGCTATATGGTGGAAAGAAGTTTAGTTGGAAAGAAATAGAAGAGGAAAAGAAAAGATTATGAAGTGGGATAGGATGGTGACAATATTGAAGAATCAATTCATACCTGTTGACTATGAGTTGGAGCTTTTGAAAAGATTGCAGAACCTGAGATAGAAGGAGAAATCTATGAGGAAGTATACTGAGGAATTTCATAAGATGATTATAAGGACTGGACATAGTGAAGCAAGCAAGGAGATACATCAATGGACTAAGATTAAGCATTCAAGAAGAACTGAGCTTGGTAAGGATGACATCTTTGGAAGAAGCATATCAATTTGCCCTGAAAGTTGAAGAAAAGATGAATAAAAGACATGATCTGAGACAAAAAGGTAGAGGAGGTAAATTTCATAGAGGTAGAATATTTTTCAGAGGAGACAGATCACATTCAGAACAGAACAAGTTTGACAGCACATTCAGGAAGGACAGAGATAATAATGCTTACCAGAGAGATGACAGAAATTTTTACCGGAGAGGAAACCCTAGTGCATACCAGAATGAAGGATACAAAAGAGAGGGAAGAGGATTTGATAAGAGAACATTCAGAGGTACTTGTTTCAAGTGTGGGAGTGAAGGACATAGAACATTTGAATGTAATCAGGGTAGTACAAGTAAGAAGATAGAAAATAGTGGAAGAGCAGCGTATGTTGAAGAAGAACATGTTGGATCGCCTAGTTCGGTTGGTAAGCCAGAGAAAGGAGAATCATTGGTGATGAGGAGAGCACTATTTCAAGTAGAAGAAAATGAGGAACCACCGTAGAGGAAAAGTTTGTTCAAGACAAGATGCAAATAAGGAGGTAAGAGTTGTAAAGTTGTGATTGATAGTGGTAGTTTAGATAACCTAGTTTCAGAAGAGATGGTGACTAAGCTGAAGTTGGAAAGATTGAAACACCCTAATCCCTATCAAATAGCATAGATTCAGGGTGATCATAAGGTACTGGTGAGTGAACAATGTTTGGTGAAATTTCATATTGGATCTTATCATGATGAAGTCTTGTGTGATATTATGCCTATGGATGTTTGTCATATCGTGTTGGGTAGACCTTGGCAGTATGATAGAAAAGCTATACATGATGGGAGAAAGAATACATACACTATAACAGCAAATGGAAAGAGAATTACTTTAATTCCTTTAGAAGATGATCTTAAGAGTGAAGTATGTGGAAATGCTAGAATCTGTTTGGTAGATGGAAGAAAATTTCTTGATGGTTTGAGACATGAGAATATGTGTTATGCTTTGATTCCTAAGAAACCTGAAACATTGAAGAAAGAGACTGGAGGACAACAACCGGAGGAAATAACAAAGTTGCTGACAAAGTATGAAGATATCATATCAGATAACATACCTAAAGGATTGCCACCTATAAGGAGTATCAGTCATCACATGGATCTTATACCAGGAGCAAGTTTGCCTAACAAAGCAGCACACAGAATGACACCAACAGAGAATGAAGAATTGAATAGACAGATATAGGAGTTGCTGAGGAAAGGTTTGATCAGAGAAACTTTGAGTCCTTGTGCAGTACCTGCAGTATTAGCACCTAAGAAAGATGGAGGATGGAGAATGTGTATTGACTCAAGAGCAATAAACAAAATCACAGTTAAGTATAGATTTCCTTTACCTAGGATGGATGATATCATGGATTGTTTGAGTGGAGAAAGATATTTCACAAAGATAAACTTGAAGAGTGGATACCATCAGATCAGAATCAGAGAGGGAGATGAATGGAAGAATGCTTTAAAGACAAATGAAGGATTGAATGAGTGGTTAGTCATTGTATACTTGGATGATATTCTAATTTTTAGTAAGACAAAAGAGGAACATTCGTGGCATATTAGACAAGTTTTGCAGAGGTTGAGAGAAGATAAATTGTTGATAAACATGAAGAAATATAGTTTCATGAAGGATGAGTTGGTATATTTGGGATTTGTGATTTCTACGGAAGGATTGAAGATGGACCCTAAGAAAGTGAGAGCAATAGTTGAATGGCCTACACCAGAGAGCATTGGAGATGTTAGATTATTTCATGGATTGGCCAGTTTCTACTAGAAGTTCATCAAAAATTTTAGTTCAGTATGTAACCGTATGACAGAGACAATGAGAGGTGACAGGAGAGACTTTAAGTGGACATCTGGAGTAGATAAAAGTTTTGAATTGTTGAAGCAGAAAGTGATAGAGCAACATGTTTTGGCATTATCGGGTTTCAATAAGGTATTTCAAGTTGATTGTGATGCAAGTGGAAATTTGATTAGAGCAGTATTAAGTCAAGAAGGTAGACCTGTAGCATATTTCAGTAAAAAGTTGAATGATGCAAGGAGAAGATATTCAGTTTATGACCAAGAGTTCTATGCCATAATTCAAGCCTTGAAAAAGTGGAGACATTACTTGTTGCCTAAGGAGTTTTTACTATATACAGATCATCAAGCTTTGCAGTATTTGAATAGTCAAGGTAAGTTGAATCAAAGACATATGAGATGGGTAGAGTTCATGCAGAGTTACACTTTTGTGTTGAAGCATAGGAGTGGAAAATCAAAGAAAGTTGTTGATGCGTGGAGTAGAAGAAGAAACTTGTTAACAGAAATGAGAGTTAAAGTGTTGGGTTTTGATGATTGAAGAACATGTATGAGGGAGACACTGATTTTGCAGAACCTTGGAAAGCATGTAAGGAACTTGTTGTGAAAAATAGGAGTAAGTGGCTAGATTATTTCATTCAGGAAGATATGTTGTTTAGAGGAAGTAAGTTGTGCATACCTAAGAGTTCAATGAGTGATAATTTGATCAAGGAGAAACATAGTGGTGGATTGGCAAGACATTTTGGCATTGATAAGACAGTGGCTTTGGTAAGTGAAAACTACTTTTGGCCTCAGATACATAAGGACTACTTTTGGCCTCAGATACATAAGGATGTTAGGAAATTTGTGCAGAGTTGTAGAGTTTGTCAAGTTGTAAAAGGGAGTAGTCAAAATACTGGATTGTATAGACCTTTGATAGTACCGAAGAGACCTTGGGAAGACATAAGCATGGATTTTGTAATGGGATTGTCGAAGACACAGAGAGGACATGATTCAATATTTGTAGTGGTTGACAGATTTTCAAAGATGGCTCATTTCATACCTTGTAAGAAGACAACTGATGCAGTGCATGTAGCAGACCTATTTTTCAAGGAGATTGTGAGATTACATGGATTACCTAAGAGTATAGTTTCATATAGAGACACAAAGTTTGTTGGGTACTTTTGGAAGACACTTTGGAAGAAGATGAAGACAGATTTGAAGTTCAGTTCAGTATTTCATCCATAGACTGATGGACAAACAGAGGTAGTGAATAGGAGTTTGGGAAACTTGTTGAGATGTTTGGTTGGAGAGAAGACAAGAAGTTGGGATTTGATTCTTTCACAAGCAGAGTTTGCATACAATAATTTAGTAAATAGGAGTACCGGAAGAACACCGTTTGAGATTGTTATCAGAGTAGCACCTAGAGGAGTTGCAGAATTGAGAGACATTGGCATAGAAGAAAAGTGAAGTGCAGAAGCAGAGGAATTTGACGATCACATGAAGACAGCGCATAATCAGGTGAAGAAGCATTTGAAGGATATGAACAGTAAGTATAAGGAAAAGGCAGATGAGAAGAGAAGACATAAGGAATTTGAAGTTGGTAATGAAGTGATGGTATACTTGAGAAAAGAGAGATTTCTAGTTGGGACATATAACAAGTTGAAGATGAAGAAGTTTGGACCTTGTAAGATACTCAGAAAATTTGATTTAGGAAATGCATATGAAGTGGAGTTACCAGAGACATTGGGTATATCCCCTATTTTCAACATTGAAAACCTTTATCAGTATCATGAAGTAGAGTTCAGTGACAGCATGGAAGAAGACTTAAAGAAGCAGTTACCACAACAAGCACCAGAGCAGATTGAAGATATTTTGGACAGCAGAGTTGGACACAGCACTAGAGGAAGACAATACAAAGAATATCTTGTGAAGTGGAAAGGCAGACCAGAAGAAGATTCATCATGGATTTCTCAGGCTAAGGTGGACCGTCTTGGTTCTCCCCTAGCCCCAGCAAAGTGAGGGACTTACTTTTTCAATAACCCCAGATGTCTGATGCAGGAGCATCCCTGGTTCAAGAGCAATCTTGCATTAGCTAAAAACATTTGCATTTCAGTTTGTTTGTAGTTTAGTTTGTTTCTTTTCATTTTCCAGTTCAGTTCAGGCAGTTTAGTCAGTAGCAGTTTCTGTATTTTGGTCCGCATTCTGCCGCAATTACATTTCACATCTTGCGGAGCTAGACTTAGCATCTAGATTCATTCATCTACATCATATCTAAAATTTAGAGCATCTGGATTAAGCACCGGAAAGTTATCATTATCAGAAGATCAGTTGTTTTCTCAGAACAGAGCATCCTGACAGTCTTTGATAATCAGCTACAAGAGAAGACTTGTGGAGCATTCCTAGACTTGTGGAGCTTAACGACACATCGTTCAATGATCTTTGGTTTGTGGCCGACCTCCCATGAGATGCGCACATCATACCATTCATTTGTGGAGGTGTTCTACATGATTAGGTCTGACCTATCCGTGTGCACACGTTACAGCTCTTCATTGGAATTTGTGACCTTCCTTGGCTGACACGGAGGAATCTATTGTTCTAGAGATGATATATATTGATGTAATAGACCCTTAGGAAAGTAGTCAATTAGTTGTCAAGTTATGATCATTAGCATAAGTTCATAGTTTGGATTTTGCACGAAGGAGCTTCAACGCTATATCTTGTGGATATTCTAATATTCTGTAATTAGGCCTTTGAGCCCCATTTGTAAGCCCACATGATGCCAGCCAAATTGTATTTGAATTCTATTATATACTGAATGACTGAATCTATGTTTGTTTCATATCTTTGAATTGTTTCCGTTGTGTTTACTCTTGCTGCACGGCCTAGACAGTTCACTCTGTGAACCCTCCTACCATGACTGCACCACTTGTCTATTAGCATATGAGGGTTTGAGAAAATATCACCAGGATTGGCTTAGATTATCATTAGTTGTGGTACAAAGATGTTTGGATTCAAATGTTAGAGATTTGAAAGGAAAAGGTAAGGTATCTCCTTTTTTTGTTTACATTTCTTTGTCAGAGGAAAATGTTGGGAAGGTGTTGTACACCTTGCTTATTAAAATATTTTATGGTTTGTAATTGGACAATATTTTCTTAAGGGAGGTTGTATGCAACTTTGCAGATGTATTTAATGTGGGTGGCACATTGGGGGGTCATTCTTTAGTGAATGCATGGTCAATTAGGCTCATTGGGGAATGCATTTAATGTTTTTGGTTAATTGTAACATTCATTAATATTATAAAAACATTTAATGCTTAGGGCATATGTTCCAAGCCAACTTGGTTTGAGGGAGCAAAGGGGCCACCATGGAGATTCTTGAGCATTAATTATTTATGCATTGGGTGCATTGATTTTTTTGCTTGTGGCATTAAATATTGGTGGAAAAGGTGCCTATGAATCTTTTAGTGAGTTTCCTCTTGTTTGTTGCTCTCTTGCCTATAAATAAGAGATTTGGAGCTTGGTTTGGGTTGCTTGTTGAGGATATCTTGAGGAGCATGAAGTGGGATGTGTTGCTCTCATTTATTCTTAGATCAGTCTCATAGGGATAGTGCAACAATGGTTTCTAATTGCTATATCTAAGTTTACTTCTTGCATGGTTTCTTCTTGGTTGAGAGTGTTGATCTCTATGTTAAGGCTCAAAAGTTGATATTGTACATTGTGACTATTTTGGTTTTTGGAAATACATTGGTTTCAGTGCTTTACAGATGAGTTTTTCTCGAATAGGTTTTCCGAGGGTATATTTCTCTCTCTCTGGTTGTTTTTGTTTCATTCTTGTTATGTGTAGTTTATGTTAAAATGTTGCTGGAATGTTTATAGATCTATGATACCATTGTGACACCTTTCCTCATAGCCCGTTAATATGGAATAATTTCTTACTATGGTTAATGTAGGAAATTATCTATATTTCCTTACATTTGGTATCCATTTAGTACCAAAATTTATCTATTATTTTGGTACTATTATTGTATATTTCCTTTAATTTGGACTTAGAGCCTATTTTAGGGTTAGAGGGGAAGCCTTCTTTGTGGCACTAATCCTTCTTCGAGCAAGAGTTGTTTCTAGTTGATCTTGTGTTAGGGATGATATAACAAGCACTTCTAGAATGGAGATGAAGAGGATCAATGGAACACACTTTGGGATAGAGGATTTGCTCAATCATGATAGGATTGTACAGATCATGTTGCTAGTTTCCTTGGAGCTTGTGTTAGTATTTTGGAGTTGGTGTTTGTCTATCCTCACCTAAGGAGTTCTAACAAAAGTTGACCTATTCTTTAGTGATCTTTCCTTTTCCCTGGCTCTCTGTGGTAGAGATGCATTTCTCCTTTGTTGAATTGTTTTCCCCATTTGATTGTTGAATCCTAGAAAAGGATGTTTCTAGAGCCTTTCCTTTGGAAGAAATTAGGAATACTTTATTTGATGTGAAAAGGGATAGGTCCCTTGGTCTCAATGGACTTCAGGTTATATTTTTTCAAGCTTTTTGGGACTTAATAGGCCAATAGCTCACTATTGTAGTAAATGAATTAAGGCAATCAGGTAAAGTTATGCATGATTTCAAGTGCACTTTCCTTTCTCTTATTCCAAAGAGATTTGCTAACCAAAAAAATAGAAGCATAAAAAATAATAATAAATAACATTCTAATTTAAAAATTATCATATAGGATCTATGCCAAACCATGCAATGAATTGTTGTGTTCATGGTAACACAAAGAATTTACCTCCATTATAGGTGATAAAGGTGTAGAAAACCAAGATCGTGAAATAGACAAACAAGCACACGAGTTTGTAATGAATCAACCAGTTTGTATTACCAAATGAGGCGAGTATAAATAGAGAAGTGTAGGTACCTGAACCTCCATGAAAAGGGGATAGGACTCCTCTACATGGAGTTGTGGTGAGTAACCTCCCACAAACATAGCGCGAGGTGTTGATGCAAGTCAACACCTCTCAAAATGTCTCAACTACTTTGACAAGTTCAAAGAACATGTGCCAAAAAATGCCTAAGTATGATTAATACAAATGTGTATACACCTAGGATTAAAGGTATACACCAACACTCCCCCTTAAGCATAGCTTAGGTGAGTATTATGAAAAATGGGTCCCGGCTATAAGCCTAGTGAGGTACCTGTATACACCTAAAATTGGCTCATGTCGAACTAAATAAATATTTTAATATTTATTTTATTCTCATTCTTCTATGAATTAAATAAATATCCTAATTTATTTAAATGGTTCACATCCCTCTAATAATTAAATAAAATCAATTTATTTAATTAAGTACCCTAATTCCTCTAATGTCCCATCTAATTAAATCATTCTAAATTATTTAATTAATCCCAAATTCCTCTATCCCAAAGTCCTAATTCCATAAATCCACATCACCTTTCCACCTCACCATGTTGCACACATAATTAAATATTTTTAATATTTAATTAGCTAATATCCCCTCACCCACATGTCCTATTTATCCTCCAATCAACCCAGTCATCTTTTCAATCTATCCAGTTAACTCTCCAATCAACCCAGTTAACTGATCAATCATCTTAGTTAACTCCTCAATCTATTCTGTTAACTCCCATAACTCATGAAAGGAGCTTGGACACTTCTCTTCTTCTGATTGTCGCACATTCCCTCAATCTTTCTCAACCATACACCTCACAGGTAATTCCTCCAATCATGGATCTATTGACACTTGGATTTGGCCTCTCTTGAGCCTATAAAAGGAATCCTCATTTCCATATCTCAAGCTTTTACAATCTTACTCTGCAAAAATCCTACCAACGTGCCTTTGGAAAAGTATCCTCATTTGCATTTGCATAATCCCATTATCATTCGCAATCATCCAATCATGTCTCCATTATCCATCATCCATCCAGTAGTTTAGTCTTCATTACACATTTGAATCACAGCCATTCTCCTATTGTCATCTTCAACAACAAGGAAGTACAACTTCTGAGAGGTCAAATCATACACAAGATCGATACGAGATAGGCAACAATGGAAGCTATGAGGTAAATCGATCTACGAAGTTAATATCTTTGTTTATTGTATTTGCATCAAGTTTATTGAGTTATTGGATATTTAGTTGTTAATGCTATTGTTCACATTTTCCTGTAATAGTACGCATGCACAATGCAAAATAAAAATGAGTCCCAACCATGAAGCCTGATAAGGTACTCAAGTACAATGCAAACTCTCTAAAAACTGGAGTAAGATAGAAAACCCAGTGAGAAAAAACTATCATCCAAAAAGAGAGATTATACAGGTGAAGAAGTACTACTTCTTTCACTAAGTACAATATAAGATTCCCCCCATAGGATAGAAAATGATAGAAGGTCTAGAGACCCCCCATAATACATGTCCTACTGCAGTGATGTTGAATAGTTGATAAAGGATGCAGATGTAGATCCAAGAAAGCTGAACAATGTTCCTTCCCTTGGGAAGAAAAGAAACCCCCTGAAGATGCAGGATATCTTCCCATGCGAGAAAATGTATGTATGATCTTGAATCATGCTGAAGCTGATCCAAGGATGATGGTGCCCATGTTGATGCCTTCGAAGAGTACTTAGGTGTCCCCATATCAATGCTGAAGGATGCCATAATCAAATCAGGTGCATGTGCAATAGATGAGGATGATGGCGATCTAGAACCATATGTAGGACAATATAGAGCATGAATATCTAAAGTGGACAATGTTGATGCAGGTTCATCAAAATTGTCATCAAAGAGAACACTGATGTCCTTAATGTGTGCTTCCATGTTAGCAATGTGGGATTCTACAAACATACAAGTGATGTCAAGTAGAAATCTGTCCCAATCAACAATGCTAGGAAGACTGATATCCTGTTGCAAAGAGGTACTGGAAGCTTTCGAAGAAGTGACTCTGCAATCTGATGAAGCAATAGTAGGAGTGATTACTTCTTCTATGTCACTGGAACATTTTGTTTCTATATCATGATTAGGGATGTGAGTTGTGATCAAAGCAGGATCATGTGGGAATGGAGAAACATTCGAGTCTCCATACATCTCCCAAATTTTGATCAATAATGCATGTGGACAGTCAATATCCATGGTAGCACACAAAGTGGCATCTAGTATATGTAAACTGATCAATCCAATAATGTGATCACAATGATTAAACCACTTAGCCTTCTAAGATTGTTTACCAGGTTCGGGGACAAGTCCATACTTATGGGATATGAGATTATGGAATTTGAAGTATTTCAGGATGCCTTCACACCAAGACTTATAGTTTCCCTTGTTTAGGTTGATTACAAAAGAGTTTCATATCCCATGATTAGAACAAGTTAGTGTGACTAGACAATAGAAATCAACATATTTAGGCAACCCAGATTAGGTGACCCCTAATTGAACTTTATGTAAAGTGGCACTTTATAAGTTTGCTTGTTTCCCCCTTAAAATGAACACTTTATAAAGTATTGCCTTGTGAAAAATGAACACACAAGAACCCCCCTTACTTATGTGTTTTCCCCCCAAATTTGGCACTTTATAGAAGGAGTGCTTTAGATCACCCAAAAAGAGCATAAACAGGCACTTTATAATTTCAGTGTGATTTTATGCTAGTTGGATCCATGACGAAAAAACATTTACTTTTGCAAAAAGAAGCACTCGATTGATTTGCAAAAGTTATTGAACTTGCAAGATTGGTGCAATTACAAAAAAATTTCCTTCTGTGAGCAAAAAAAAAAAATCAGATTTTGGAAAATTAAACTTGCATGCAAAATTTTGTAAGAGAAAAATAAAAAAGAGGAGAAAAATTAAGCCCCCTTGGGTTGTGCAGGACCAGGGGCTAAAGATTTGAAAAGGTCTCCCCTCCCCCGCTTACATCATCCCCCCTAGTTTCTTATGTCAGCATTTTTGACATTTTCAAGGGTGAATAGTAACCCAATGTGTGCAAAATCCTTCGACACCCATCCTCCGTTGTTGTGGCGAACAAGCCAATAGACAAGCCAATTTGGATGATTTGGTTCGTTTGAAGGAGGCGAAACAGGGGCGTGCAGGGCCGATATAGGTCGTTCTATCTATGAGAGTGCCATCAGCCTGTAAGAGGTGGATGGCACCTGTGAATGGGCATTCAGGCCGCCTGTGAATGGGTGTTCAGGGGCCTCTTATAGATAGTCATTGGCGCCCATCGATACAGGCCCTTTTGTGGCCATTATACCACACGCTCGCATTCCTTCTAAGGGTGTTCCAAGACTTGCCTTCGCAGGCATGTCTCTGCCCGTCCAGTGGCTCTCTTCGTAGGCCCTTTAAGGGCATCTAACCCTTCCTCTCGCACACACCAATGAACACACAGTTAATAGATAATAACCAAGCAAACAAAACAACACCTTACAAATTGTGCTTCAGCATGAATGGGGGTGATTTGCACAGTGAGAAAAGTCGGCTTGAAGCTATTCCAGAAAGCTCTGATACCATGTAGAAAACCAAGATCATGAAATAGACAAACAAGCACACGAGTTTGCAATGAATCGACCAGTTTGTATTACCAAATGAGGCGAGTATAAATAGAGAAACGGAGGTACCCGAATCTCCATGAAAAGAGGATAGGACTCCTCTACATGGAGTTGTGGCGAGTAACCTCCCACAAACATAGCGCGAGGTGTCGATGCAAGTCGACACCTCTCAAAACATCTCAACTACTTTGACAAGTTTAGAGAACATGTGCCAAAAAATGCCTAAGTATGATTAATACAAATGTGTATACCCTAGGATTAAAGGTATACACCAACAAAAGGTACACCCTTGCTTGGTAATTTCCTTATCTCTTATGGTCTTCTATGATGGTACATAAAGGATAACAATATGTTAAGGCATTTAGAATGGATAAATAATAATTTAAGTATTTTTATTTTATTTAAAATCTCTTTGATAGATGTTTTAAAAAAAATCACATAATATAAATGATTTAAATAAAAATTATTGTTTGTGCAGTTGTTATTAGTTCTATAATAAGAATTTGGTTTGTTGATATAACTCCACATGAACACAATAAATTTGTCAACATAAGTACCCAACTATTAAGTCCTCTTTTCTAATCATTTCTTTATAACATTTTTTAAATGATTTAAATAAAAATTATTGTTTGTGTACTTGTTATTAGTTCTATAATAAGAATTTGGTTTGTTGACATAACTCCACATGAACACAATAAATTTGTCAACATAAGTACCCAACTATTAAGTCATCTTTCCTAATTATTTCTTTATAATATTTTTTAAATGTTGATGAATGATCCACATTTAAAACATAAATATGAATTTAAAGTATTCAAAGTGGATAAATAATAATTTAACTATTTATTTATAAATATATTTTTATTGTCCAATTATTTTTTAATGCTCAAATAATCATTATTTTTAACCTTTTAACTTGTAAATCGAGGAATGACTTGAAGGATGAAATTACTTTAAGCATTGGGAGCTTGTGTAATATTGTATTTAGGTATTTCTATATTTATGGGAACTTCTACCATGTGAGTATTTTATATACTCATGTTATCCCTAGATTTTATTTTTTATTATCAAAATGGAACACTTTTATACACACACTCCTTTTTTGGACAGATTTTGAGGAAATATTATTTTGAATAAAAACAAACACACTAAAATTGAGCAGAAAAATGAGAGGGAATATGGAATGGAATGAAGAAGCTAGCAATACTAACATGTTAATTAAATTGTGAATGGCTAATAATATTTTTTTCTTTAAGTCTATGCAAATATTATATGCTTCATTGTATATATATTATTTATAAATTTGATATTTTAAATATTAATGAAATAATATAATTAATTATATATTAATAATGGAATGTATATTAAATTATTGATTATACAAATTAGTAGAATTATCGTTATAATGTATTTATATCTATGTTATATTATAGTAAAATGAACTATCAATATACATTTGTGTTATAAATATTAAATATTGAGATATTATACTATTCTAAATATTAATATATTATATTGTGTAATATTCATATTAATATTTAATTTTTATTCATTGTATATATTAATAAATAAATAAAATTCTTATTTTAAATATCAATAAAATAATATAATTAATAATAATATTTATATTAAATTATTGACTATATAAATAAATGAAAAAATAATGGGGTATTTTTTAAGCTATGTTTAAGAGTAAGAACATATTTATTTGTGGCTTTGTTTTGCCACAAGACCAATCTCACATGAAAAGAAAACAAAGAAGACATCTCACTGAAAAATCAAACACAGGCTATTATTGTGAGTTATGTTTTAGATAAATAAAAAGTAAAACATTTTACTAGGTGCAGAGCATACATTTTTTTTTGTATTGAAGAAATGCATAATACTCTATTGTGTTCCTTTTCCAACATTGGGTGATAGACTTTGTTAGTGCCTGAATTGACTGGTAGTTTTTTGAAAAATTTTCATTCAGGCACTCTCCCTAAGTATCCAAAAAATGTTCCAAGTAATGGACCTCCTCAGTATTTCTCAGCTGCATCATCATATTTTTCGAAGGAGGAGGTCATCATCATCATGTTTGTTTCCATGAAGGTCAGCATCATCATGTTCTCCGTCGGCCGGTTTCTCATCATCATCATATTCAGTTATCGGGTGATGATTGGGCTTTATCCTGATGATGCTGACGAGCTACAGTGCGCTTTGGTTTGTTTGCGGGGGTGATGTATCCGGTGATCTTCCATTTATCACCTTGCGCAAACATGATGATGATGTTGCCCCGTTATTCTGAAGGGGTTATTCTTTGAGTTGCTCGACCTAACTTGTTCTTTCTTAAGGGTCGTCGTCATCATCATCATATTTCCAGTTATCATCCTGCTGCTTGTGGAGGTCATCATATTTTCTGCCTTCATGATATTTCGCCGGGGTGATATTTCTATCATCGGGTGATCTTGGTTATGATCATCCTGATGATGTTGTTGAAGAGTTCTAAGTGCGACCCGATATTCACTAGGGTCATCATATTTTGAACGTCACGATGATCTTAGTCAATATCATCCTGATGATGTTGTATCACTTCTTGTTCGCTGTTTTGTCATCCTGATGATGCTGACGTCATCCTTATATATCAGGGTGATATTTGTTTCTCTGCCTATCTGCATCATGATATTTCCGAAGGAGGGGGTGATATTTTCATATCACCCGGATATGTGTTTGTTCGAGCATTATGATGATGCTGATATCAAGGAGATATCCGCCTGTTGGCTTCGCGCATTATCTCCTGGGGGTGATCTTTTCAAGCATCATCATCATATTCAGTTATCGCCCCGATCTTACAGAGGAGCTACAGTGCAACCTGATGTTTGAACGTCAGGAGGATATTTCCAAATATCCGGTTGTCTTCCGAATATCATGATGATGTTAATATGATGATGACGTCATCAAGATCCGGGGGGTCATATTTCTAACACTGATCATCTTGTGGAGATCTCCCGACATTTGCAAACATGATGATGACGTCATCCGGATATGAGGAGGTGCGCAGTAGGCAGATATGATGATGACGTCAGCAGGATATGATGATGACGTCATCAGGATGTTCATCGGCCAGACTTTTGTTATAAGCTCAGCAGGAGGATGTTCCTCCGATGGATCCGGTTGTGCCGATGAAGGCGAATATCATGCAGTTTGTATTTCGAATATGATGATGACGTCAGGGTGATTTTTCGGGCAACAGGATATCATGCTGCTGGAGGATGATGATGATGAAGTCTTATACTAGTGTCGTCAGGAGCAAAAGCACCGACATGATATATGCTCATGACCTAGTATATAAAGTGTTATTGAGGTTGCTGCGGGGTGCATGTGGGATAATGTTATCCTGCATATTTGAAACATCATGATGATGAATCTCGGCGGGAAATGGTTGCGATGCAGAATTAATGTTCTTCCCGAGGCCGCGGGTTGGTGCGCCATCAATGGCGGTTGTTGCAGAGGTATGGGCGATGGCGTGTGTTGACTTTTTCCTAGACTGGATGCTTATTCCCAGATTTCCCTACAAGGTAGCCATCAGTGATCAACAGGATCTCTGGGCCAGGGGGTCAACAGTATAGGAGATAGACTCTATATTTTATCTCCTCTTCTTCTTCAGGCTCTGCAAAACCTAGGGGGGTATTCCCTACTCAACATCCATGAGGATATGCATGCAAGGCTGGGATGTTGACAGAAAGCAGATGAGTCCTCCTGTAAGTAGACCAAAACTGAAAGATAAGGGCAAAGGGGCTAGCTTTGGGCCTATTTGCAGTTGTAGACAGAGGACTGAGGTTCCTAAACTAACTCTAATGTCCTAATGTTGGTTTTAGATTTTGCTTTGGAGTTTAAGTGTGGATGCAAAGCTGGATATGGTTATAACACAAAGCAAAGCATGATTGGTGCCTATCCAGGGCCTGGAGTCAATAGACATACACCTGTGAATGATCAGCATAAACAACTAAAACTGGATTTCAAGGGGATCTATGTGATACCTGCCTTACAGGCATCTCCCAATACAAAGTGTTAGGTTATCTCTACTTATGGTATCCCTACTGCAGTATATCTCTCCCAATGTTCAACCTGAAAACAGTTTAATCTACCCCTTGAATAGAAGTTAAAAGATCAGACATTCAACACAGGAATTCTATGCTCTAGAATCTAAACATTACCAAACATCCAGATTCAGAAGAAGGATACATGCAATACTGGAGACAGAATTAACACAACACATGCCAAACAGCATTTCTCATATAAGTTTAATCATGAAATCAGTGGGTTCATGCCAAAAACAAACAACAAGAGATACATAAACTCACAGGTAAGCTGTACAGAGCAACCAGATCAGCTTGTCATGCATTACAGAGCCAAAATCGTCAACTTTCAACAACCACAAATGAACAACACAACCTGCTTATAACAGCCAGGTAGGTGCTCAGCAATTAATTACAATGTTGACCAAAATTTTGCCAGATACACAGTATCATGAAAATGGCGCTCAAACACAACCGGATTGGCGCCCAAACTTGAATGCAGCAGGTAGGGGAGGAGACAGGAAGATTTCTCGAGCCATGCGCCATCATCCGCTGATTGACACCTCTAGTCGGGTACAAGATCGACCCACGCCATCGCCCATACCTCTGCAACGATCGCCATTAATGGCGCACCAACCCGCGGCCTGGGGAAAAACACCAAACAGACCATCGCAAGCTTTTCCCGCCGAGACCCGTCATCATGATATTTCGAATATGCAGGATCACATTATCCCACATGCACCCCGCAGCAACCTCCTTCGCACTTTATATACTAGGTCATGAGCATATATCATGTCGGTACTTTTGCTCCCGACGACACTAGTATAAACTTCATCATCATCATCCTCCAGCAGCATGATATCCTGTTGTTCGAAATATCACCCTGACGTCATCATGATATTTGAAATATAACCTTCATGATAATCGGCACAACCTGATCCTCCGGAGGGACATCCTCCTGCTGAGCTTATAACAAAGTCTGGCCGATGAACATCCTGATGACGTCATCACCATATCCTGCTGACGTCATCATCACATCTGCCTACCGCGCTCCTCCTCATATCCGGATGACGTCATCATCATGTTTGCAAATATCAGGAGGTCTCTTCAAGATGATCAGTGTTAGAAATATGACCCCCGCGGACCTTGATGACGTCATCATCACATTCACATCATCATGATATTCGGAAGACAACCGGATATTTGGAAATATCCTCCTGACGTTCGAACATCAGGTTGCACTATAGCTCCTCTGTAAGATCGGGGCGAAAACTGAACATGATGATGCTGCAGTGAAAAGATCACCCTCAATAGATAACACGCGAAACCAGCAGGCGGATATCTCCTTGATATCAACATCATCATGATGTTCGAACAAACATACATATATCCGGGTGATATGAAAATATCACCCCCTCCTTCGCGAATATCATGATGCAGATAGGCAGAAAGAAAAATATCACCCTGATATACGGATGACGTCAGCATCATCAGGACGAGAAACAAAGAATAGGAAGTGATACAACATCATCAGGATGATATTGACTAAGATCATCCTGACGTTCCAAAATATGATGACCCTAGTGAATATCGGGTCGCAATTACAACTCTTCAACAACATCATCAGGATGATGTTAACCAAGATCACCCGATGATAAAAACATTACCCCAGCGAAATATCATGAAGGCAGAAAATATGATGACCTCCACAAGCAGCAGGATAATAACTGGAAATATGATGATGATGAACACGACCCTTAGGAAAAAACAAGTTAGGTCGAACAATTTAAAGAACAAGCAACATCATCATCATGCTCGCGGAAGGTGATAAATGGAAGATCACCGGAGACTTTGAAACATCACCCTCGCAAGCAGATCAGGGCGCACTGTAGCTTGGCAGCATCATCATGATAAAAACCAAGCATCACCCGATGACTGAACATGATGATGCAGATCATCACCGAAGACAAGATGATGATGATGACCTCCTCTTCAGGAAAATATGATGCTGCAGTTGAAAAATGCTGAGGAGGTCCAACACTTAGAAAAAATGGGCAAGAAGATAAAGGCTTCAAATGAAGAAACCTCCTGATCATGACAAATCAACCCCTGGTCAAAATGAGTGTCAACAGCGTGGATGGATCCTGTACCCGACTGAAGATGTACATCAGCGGATGGTGGCGCAGGGCTCGAGAAATCTTCCTGTCTCCTCCCCTACCTGCTGCATTCAAGTTTGGGCGCCAATCTGGTTGTGTTTGAGCGCCATTTCCATGATACTGTGTATCTGGCGAAATTCGGGTCAACCATGTAATTAATTGCTGAGCACCTACCTGGCTGTTATAAGCAGGTGGTCTTGCTCATTTGAAAGTTGTGGATTTTTGGCTCTGTAATCCAAAACCAGCTGATCTGGTTGCTCTGTACAGTTTTCTTGTGAGTTTATGTATCTCCTGTTGTAGGACTTGGCATGAATCCACTGGTTTCATGGTTGATCTTATATGAGTAATGCTATCTTAGCATGTGTTGTGTTAATTCTGTCTCCAGTATTGCATGTATTCTTCTTCTGGATCTGGATATTTGTGTGATGTTTAGATTCTAGAGCATAGAATTCCTATGTTGAATGTCTGATCTTTTAACCTCTGCTCAAGGGGCAGATTAAACTGTTTTCAGGTTGAACATTGGGAAGGGTATACTGCAGTAGGGATGCCATAAGTAGAGATAGCTCAACACTCTATGTTGGGAGATATCTGTAAGGCAGATATCATGTGTATCCCCCTGAAATCCAGTTTTAGCTATTTATGCTGATCATTCACAGGTGTATGTCTACCGACCCCAAGCCCTGGATAGGCACCAATCATGCTGTGTTCTTGTGTTATACACCATGTCCAGCTTTGCATCCAAATTCATATCAAAACATTTCATACCTCCACCTGTTAGTTGTAGGAGTAGTATTAGGAACCCCCTGCATGCTCTCATACCCAACCAGACATCATGTCCAAGAATGTTGCCAGCCTTGTGATCTATCATGCAGATCTTGGTCCATACATGAGAGTATTCTGCCTGTTGTTGTCAAGTTAGATCTTTCTATCTTTGAGCTAGTCAAGGTTACATCTTGAGTTATAGGGATACCCCCCTTGGTGCGGCAGAACCAGAAGTGAAGGGGAGGAGCTCACGCAACCTCCTGTATTCAGTTGGCCTGAATCTGCCTGTGCATTAGAAGTGGCAAACCCTAATGCTGATTCAGAAGAAATGTCAACAAAATGGCGACTCTACCGGGGATTGAACAGTCAAAGTATTATCTAATCATCTCCAGTAATATATCTTGTGACCCATCCGAGTCACCAACAAAATGGCGACTCCGCTGGGGAGATCAATGTCATATCCATGAAGGTTTGAGTCCACAAGATTAAAAAATTAGACCTGGAAACTATTTGTTGCAGCAGAGAAAAAGGGTTGTATATGTGACTCTGCTGGTGGATGACCCAGAAAGAAAGAAATCAATCTGCAGCTTCAGCTTGTTTGAAGCTCATTCCTCTTCAAGGAGGTGGCGACTCTGCATCAAAGAACCTGATAAAAGAACAAAATCAGTCAGAGAAGAATTTGCAGCTTCTGCAACATATCCAGGTATTTCATATTATTTGACAGATTCCCTATTTGGTGAGAAAGCACTGGTTAAAAGGGAACATTGGTGAAAACAGAGCTTGCATGCTTTCATTAGAACTTACACTGTATTTCAAAGGGCATGCAATGTTGTTCAAAAGACTCATTTAAAGGACTTTAGGAAAGTTTGAAAAAACAGCCTAAACCTTGAGTGCCTAAAGTCATTGTTTGTAGAAAATCTGAGTAGAGAGGAGGGTTGCAATAACATAAAGGATGTATTATCAGCCTATGCACCCTTGTGAAGTGTCAAATGCAAAAATGTATAGTAGTCAGTCCCAACAATGTAATAAAAGAAGTTTCAACATAGACAGATATAAGCCCATAGATTTCAATGGCATTTGTGGCTATCCAAATGCTTTTCCACCTAAAATCAGAAATTTTTTGCCTAAATTTAAGGGTATAAAGGATGAATCAGCTGAGAGACACTTGCAGCAGTTCATGAATGTGATAGATGACTTTGAGATTGACCATGAGGATGTGGTTATGAGATTATTTGTTCAATCTCTAGATGAAGATGCAAGGGACTGGTTTTCCTACCTTCCAGCTCACTCTGTCCACTCTTGGCATGGTTTTAAATCTGCATTTCTAATACAGTATGGTGAAAGAGTTTCTGAATATGCAGCTATTAGTGACTTCATGTACATCCACATTGAAGAAGATGAGTTGATCCCAGCCTTTAACCTCAGATTTATGAGGGCATTGAATAGAATTCCAGAATGCATGAGACCTAATGATGCACTGTGCTTAGTTACCTACTTGGGAGCCTTTGATGGGAAAATGAGTTACAGATTAAGAGACAAGGAGCCCACCACATTGCATCAGGCACATCAGTTTGCATTAGATATTGAAAACAATTGGAGGTATGGAATACAAAAGGGTTATTTCTCTGAAAATTTTTGTTGTCCTGCAGCCCCCAGTGTTAATGAAGGATTTAATTCAGGAATTGATAATGAATGTCATAGAACTCACACCCCTATTGACCCAGTTTTTGCATCATTCCAAGTTGATGATGTTTCTATCATAGAGGAGGATGTCCTTTTTTGCCCAGCAAGTGAAGTTGAAAATAATAATTTTTCAAATAATATTTGCATACCAATCCTAAGCAAAGAGCCTTCCTGTTTAAATGATCCAGTTGTGCAGAGTTGTGATCATGTGGATCAAGAATCAATATCAGTTTCTTCAGGAAGTATTAGAGGGCTGGAAAATGATGCAGATTGTTCAACTTCAGAGTGCATTGAAACAGCAAAAATCTTGTATGTGGGGCAATTAGATGATAAAAATGATATCCATGACCAATTCATGGATCAGGTTTGTTTTTCTTATGACTCTGGATCTGATAGTAATGAAGAAGAATTGGAATGTCATGAAGAAGAAGCAGAGGCCTTTGCAGTGAATGTTAATCCCCTTTATGATGAGCCTGCTGATGCATGTGATGTTGTGAGTCTTGACTTTCAGTGGTGCAGGATTAACCCTTTGTTTGAGGATGATGATACTGGTTTGCAAACTGTGAATAATGAATGTTCATCATCACCTGATTCAGACATGTGCAACATTGGGTCTGTGGATCAGGTTTTGTTTTCAAAATCAGTAGATATTAGGGGTCTCATATTTTCTGAGTATTTTGAATTGTTGGATCAGCTGGATGAGTACCTGATAATGTGCAGCAGCCAGATAAATGATAAAGAATGCCAAGAGCAATATGATGTACTGTCTGAGGGATATAACATACATGTGTTGCCTAATGTTGAAGAATATTATGTGTATGGTTATATGTCTAATTCTGAAATCCAAAATGACAGAGCTGAAAATGATGGTGGCAAGCTTTCAAAACTGGTGGAGTATCTTTTTAAGCAGATAACATTATGGGCAGATTATGCCAATCTTTTCAGTTGGGATTGGGATCTTTCAGCTTGGAATCAGGCATTTGACAAGAAAAAATTATGGTTCTTCCTTTTTGGTTGCCCGGGGCCGCCAAAATGATGTTTAAAAATAATGAGTTTGGTGATGCAGATCAATATAACATCATGACTCTGTGCCCAATGGATAAGGGACTGGTCTGCATCCCAGAGATCTGGTGTTCTTGCTGCAGGTTTTCACCTGCACGTCCCCAGACAGAGCCACTGTTAGTGCCTGAATTGACTGGTAGTTTTTTGAAAAATTTTCATTCAGGCACTCTCCCTAAGTATCCAAAAAATGTTCCAAGTAATGGACCTCCTCAGTATTTCTCAGCTGCATCATCATATTTTTCGAAGGAGGAGGTCATCATCATCATGTTTGTTTCCATGAAGGTCAGCATCATCATGTTCTCCGTCGGCCGGTTTCTCATCATCATCATATTCAGTTATCGGGTGATGATTGGGCTTTATCCTGATGATGCTGACGAGCTACAGTGCGCTTTGGTTTGTTTGCGGGGGTGATGTATCCGGTGATCTTCCATTTATCACCTTGCGCAAACATGATGATGATGTTGCCCCGTTATTCTGAAGGGGTTATTCTTTGAGTTGCTCGACCTAACTTGTTCTTTCTTAAGGGTCGTCGTCATCATCATCATATTTCCAGTTATCATCCTGCTGCTTGTGGAGGTCATCATATTTTCTGCCTTCATGATATTTCACCGGGGTGATATTTCTATCATCGGGTGATCTTGGTTATGATCATCCTGATGATGTTGTTGAAGAGTTCTAAGTGCGACCCGATATTCACTAGGGTCATCATATTTTGAACGTCAGGATGATCTTAGTCAATATCATCCTGATGATGTTGTATCACTTCTTGTTCGCTGTTTTGTCATCCTGATGATGCTGACGTCATCCTTATATATCAGGGTGATATTTGTTTCTCTGCCTATCTGCATCATGATATTTCCGAAGGAGGGGGTGATATTTTCATATCACCCGGATATGTGTTTGTTCGAGCATCATGATGATGCTGATATCAAGGAGATATCCGCCTGTTGGCTTCGCGCATTATCTCCTGGGGGTGATCTTTTCAAGCATCATCATCATATTCAGTTATCGCCCCGATCTTACAGAGGAGCTACAGTGCAACCTGATGTTTGAACGTCAGGAGGATATTTCCAAATATCCGGTTGTCTTCCGAATATCATGATGATGTTAATATGATGATGACGTCATCAAGATCCGGGGGGTCATATTTCTAACACTGATCATCTTGTGGAGATCTCCCGACATTTGCAAACATGATGATGACGTCATCCGGATATGAGGAGGTGCGCAGTAGGCAGATATGATGATGACGTCAGCAGGATATGATGATGACGTCATCAGGATGTTCATCGGCCAGACTTTTGTTATAAGCTCAGCAGGAGGATGTTCCTCCGATGGATCCGGTTGTGCCGATGAAGGCGAATATCATGCAGTTTGTATTTCGAATATGATGATGACGTCAGGGTGATTTTTCGGGCAACAGGATATCATGCTGCTGGAGGATGATGATGATGAAGTCTTATACTAGTGTCGTCAGGAGCAAAAGCACCGACATGATATATGCTCATGACCTAGTATATAAAGTGTTATTGAGGTTGCTGCGGGGTGCATGTGGGATAATGTTATCCTGCATATTTGAAACATCATGATGATGAATCTCGGCGGGAAATGGTTGCGATGCAGAATTAATGTTCTTCCCGAGGCCGCGGGTTGGTGCGCCATCAATGGCGGTTGTTGCAGAGGTATGGGCGATGGCGTGGATGGATCCTGTACCCGACTGAAGATGTACATCAGCGGATGGTGGCGCAGGGCTCGAGAAATCTTCCTGTCTCCTCCCCTACCTGCTGCATTCAAGTTTGGGCGCCAATCTGGTTGTGTTTGAGCGCCATTTCCATGATACTGTGTATCTGGCGAAATTCGGGTCAACCATGTAATTAATTGCTGAGCACCTACCTGGCTGTTATAAGCAGGTGGTCTTGCTCATTTGAAAGGTTGTTGAAAGTTGTGGATTTTTGGCTCTGTAATCCAAAACCAGCTAATCTGGTTGCTCTGTACAGTTTTCTTGTGAGTTTATGTATCTCCTGTTGTAGGACTTGGCATGAATCCACTGGTTTCATGGTTGATCTTATATGAGTAATGCTATCTTAGCATGTGTTGTGTTAATTCTGTCTCCAGTATTGCATGTATTCTTCTTCTGGATCTGGATATTTGTGTGATGTTTAGATTCTAGAGCATAGAATTCCTATGTTGAATGTCTGATCTTTTAACCTCTGCTCAAGGGGCAGATTAAACTGTTTTCAGGTTGAACATTGGGAAGGGTATACTGCAGTAGGGATGCCATAAGTAGAGATAGCTCAACACTCTATGTTGGGAGATATCTGTAAGGCAGATATCATGTGTATCCCCCTGAAATCCAGTTTTAGCTATTTATGCTGATCATTCACAGGTGTATGTCTACCGACCCCAAGCCCTGGATAGGCACCAATCATGTTGTGTTCTTGTGTTATACACCATGTCCAGCTTTGCATCCAAATTCATATCAAAACATTTCATACCTCCACCTGTTAGTTGTAGGAGTAGTATTAGGAACCCCCTGCATGCTCTCATACCCAACCAGACATCATGTCCAAGAATGTTGCCAGCCTTGTGATCTATCATGCAGATCTTGGTCCATACATGAGAGTATTCTGCCTGTTGTTGTCAAGTTAGATCTTTCTATCTTTGAGCTAGTCAAGGTTACATCTTGAGTTATAGGGATACCCCCCTTGGTGCGGCAGAACCAGAAGTGAAGGGGAGGAGCTCACGCAACCTCCTGTATTCAGTTGGCCTGAATCTGCCTGTGCATTAGAAGTGGCAAACCCTAATGCTGATTCAGAAGAAATGTCAACAGACTTCATAGTATACTTATCCTATGTATATAGATAGTTGTAATGTAAAATAAAATAAGTTGAAGTAAATAAAATAACTCATATTGAAGATTTTCTAGATAGATATATTTTTTTGATGCATAAGAGAGATGTATTATATTGATATAGTTGAAAATGTACAGCTTAACTTTGTCTATGTGACAAAGTCCCGACTTAAGCGTTCTACAGACTTTATAAACTTGAGATCGACAAAATGACCACGCAGAGTCCAGATAGCCATCAAAATGCCATGCAGGGCTCATTGGCAGAATTCTATTAAAATTTAGTTTTATATATTTATACTTTTTTAACAGTATCACCTACAAACAGAGACTGAGAGAAAACCATAAAAACCTTCATACTAGGGCCGAAGACAACAAACCCTTACCCAAGACCCTGCTCCAGTAAATAATCATGGAATTCTAGAATCCACGCAAAGCCTTCTGAGGTGTCAAACTGAAATAGCTTTTTAACAAAAGCCCAGCCTTTCTTTGCTCTTTCCCTATGCTCTAACAGCTCCAAGCCGCTCAGGTCCAGCAGGAAAGGATAGTAGGGAATGACCCCTTTATCTCTGTCCACCTCCAGATCCCTAGGCTGAGGGATTCCTGCACCATAAACCACCTTTGCAAGGGCTTCATAAAGGCCATCAAGCAAATGGTTCTTGAAAGCCATGCACGTAGCAATGTTGATCATTACCTTTTCGATGTTCAAATCCAACAACAAAGCCACGAACCGGGATGCAATGTCTGGATCAACCCAATATCTTTCCTAGCTTTCCACGAAGGCCTTGCCCACTATCAGTTTCACTGCCCAGATCAAGAAGGCGTCACACTGGATCAAAATCCGCTGGAAGTGCTAGTCTGTTATTCTCCCATGAAATTTCATTTTCCTGACTGAGCTAGTCAGGCAAATAGGCGTAGCCATCCCTTCACATGCAAGCTGCCTGCTCTGCAAATGATCTAGGGTGAGAAAGTAATCCAATCTTGGCACTTCGTCCATAGCCCAAACAGTAGTGAAAAAAGGTTAAGTTTATCTCCAAACTGCCCGTCTTTAATGCTGGAGTAAAAGAAAAGGTCTGGACTTCCCTTAATGATGACTCATGTGAAAGGAGCCATCTACTCTTGTCGCTCGAGATCGAGGTACTATGGCAGGTTGCCCACCTTGCCAAGAAATAATGTCTCACTGAGCCTGCTTCGAGTGGCATGAAAAACAATGATTACTCTTCCTATGCGGCAATCATCCTTACTTTCCTATATTTCTAAGCCGCCACCCTGGAAATCAAACCCTACACATCTTATGATGTGTAGAGCCCCCTCCCTACCTCCCACAGAAAGAAGAAAACTCACTTGTTAACTTCCCTAATCATGAAGCCATCTACACCTTGATTGGAGAGTAGGTCCGCCTCTTAGTTACCTTCCCTGTAGATGTGATTGAACATAACACCCTCGAAGTTGTCTTCCAATTGGAGGGCTATGTCTAGATGGGCTCCTAGTTTTCAATTTAACACCCTTCTTGACCGAAGCGCATTGATAACTAATGTAGAATCACACTCCACTTCAACTTTAGTTGCCTTCAAATCTATGCATAGCTTTAGGCCTAGAACAAGTGCTTGGAATTCTGCCAGGTTGTTGGTTCCCTCTAGAAGGGGAGAGGCCAATTAGCCCACAATGATTCCATTCCAGTCTAGAATGATGCATCTGGCTCCTGAGATTCTTGGGTTTCCCCTAGACGCTCCATCGAAGTTGAGCTTTAACCATCCAAATTCTAGTGGATGCCATGTGGTTTTAGCTCTATCCTCTTGGTTGGTGGAGGGATTCTCTACTCTGAAAGCAGAGGCCCTCAATCCATGCCATGAACTTTGCATTACTGCATCCCAGATCATGAAATTGACTTTCTTCGGCACCTACTCCTCTAGTCTTGAATTTATCAGTTCTACTATGCTCACTTTAATCTTGTTCTGTAAGGACCGAACTGACATTTCCTTCTCTTGAAAAAATCTTTGATTGCACTCCTTCCAAAGCTCCCTCATCATAATCGAGGGACTGACTCTCCAAAGATTTTTGAACAAAGCTTTTTTGTGACCCAGCGGCCAACCGGTGAGTATGTCAATTATCTTGTTCGAGAGAGCTGTTTGAAATTGGATTTTTGCGAGGAGCCAAAACCAACAACTTTGAGCAAAAGAGCAATTTAGGAGAAGATGATCCCCACTCTCTTCTTCTTATTTGCATAGGGGACAGCGTGAAGGGCCTTGGTAACCCAACTTTTTAAGTCTGTCTACAGTCAAAGCTCTACCTTGCATGGCCAACCAAGCAAAAATTCCTGCCTTCGGAAGGCACTCTTTGCTCCAACAAAGCTGAGATGGAAATCTTACTTGTTCTACGTTGGCTGAGGTTAGAGCCCTATACCCATCTTTAACATTGTATTCCCCATCTGCCGAAGCATTCCAACGAAGGCTATGTTGATCCTGCCTTAGGCAAATTTTCTAATTTTTTACTATCCCTTCAAAGGTCTCTACCAGCCTGTCATCCAACCCCAAATTTTGGATGCTTTTCCACTTAAAACTAGGAACTCCATGTTGTTCTAAAATCTCCATGTAGTCTATTAGCTTATCACCCCATGCTTGTTTCGTATACCTTTTGATTTCTTCTAAAGACTCAACTTCTGTTAATTTTTGCCCTCCCTCCCAAGAGTCTTCCCAATAGGAGGCATACCTCTCGTCCTTGACTTCCCAAGTGAGATCGTCGAAGATGAGCTCTCTACAATATTTCATGAAATTCTAAATTCTTGATCCACTGGGGAGGGAGCGAGCTGTGAATATGCTTAAAGTTTCATTCTCCAAATATTTTGCCCTTATGATCTTGACCCACTTAAGATCCCTCTTAGCATGAATAGCCCAAACCAGTTTTGTTCCCAAGGAAATGTTTTGAGAAGCTAGCACCTTTACTCCTGTTCCATCTTCCATTTTACTTTTGCAAATACTGTCCCACTTTACCAACGGAAACTTCTGCTATTCTGAGTTTCCCTACTAGACAAAGTTTTGCAATAACTGATTCAAAGTCTTGCTTGCTTCAGCTGAAAGAGGGAGGCAGGAGATTAGGTATGTAGGAATTGTTGCCAACACTGATTTGATCATGGTGAGCCTACCTTCCCATGATAGCCATCGGCTCTTCCAGAAAGCCATCTTATTCTTGACCCTTTCCGTCAAAGCATCCCATGTCTTTCCAAGTTGAAGGCCTTTAGTCAATGGAAGGCCCAGGTATTTGCATGGGAGTTTACCTTTTTTGAATTTTAGAATCCTAAGAATTTGGACTTCTCTGTCTAATTTTGTATTAAAGAAGAAAACTTCTGATTTTGTTGTACTTACCTCCTGCCCCAAAGCCAAGGAGTACTCTTCCAGCAGAATTTTGAAATTTTTGGCCTCTCTTTCATGAGTTGTGTTGAACAGCATAGTGTCATCTGTGAAATTGTTGGTGGGTGATTTCTGGAAGTGGGCTTGTTACTTGTAGGCCTTGCAGCTTACCTTCTCTAAAAGCCATGCTAAAAGAATGTCCCAAGGCTTCTACCATGATGATGAATAGGAAGGGGGATAAGGGATCCCCTTGTCGGAGTCCACGCAAAGCCTTGAAGAAGCCTTCAGGGGAACCATTTATCAACACTGAGAAACTAGGACTGGCTACCCATTCAAACACCCAATCTAGCTAGCTCTTCTGAAAGTTGAACGCTTCCTGAACTTTAAAAAGGAATCGCCAATTAACCTTGTCTATGCTTTCCTTATGTCCAATTTCATTAGCATAGCCAGTTTCTTTAGTTTCTGTATAGAGTGGATCACCTCTTGGTCAATTATTACTCCATCAAGGATTGATCTTCTAGGTACGAAACCAATTTGTTCTTCCACAATGATGTCTGGTAGAATCTTCTTCAGCCAATTAGCTGTAGCTTTTGAGAGAATCTTGTAAAAGGTATTGCAAAGGGGGATTGGCCTAAAGTCCTCCAAGAATTCTGGTTTTTCTTTTTTTGGAATTAGCGCAATGAAGGTGTTTATTTCTTTGAGCACCCTCCCAGAGCTTCTAGAATCCTCAATGGCTTCCATGACTTCTTTCCCTACTATATCCCAGCACTTCTGGAAAAAAGTTGTAAGGAATCCATCAGGCTCAGGGGCCTTGTCTGGGTGGAGTTGGAATAAAGCCTCCTTGACTTCTTTTTCAATGGACTTGTTGCACAACATGGCATTCTAGGCCTCGGATACTAGTAACGGGATACCTTCCAACAGCTTTTCCTGGGTCTTTAAATTAGACCCCTCCCAATCATTTAAAAGATTAACAAAGAAGTTCATTGTTTCCTTTTTAACCTCTTCCACTTTGTCCAACAATTGGCCTTCTGGGGTTTTGATGAGAGTAATCCTATTCACTTCTCTCCTTGCTTTAGTGGAGTTATGAAAAAACTTTATATTTTTATCTCTAGCTTTCAACCAGATTTCCCTAGACTTTTGTCGCCAGTAAATTTCTTCCTTGGCTAGAATTCCTTCATATTGCTAAGTAGAGCCTTTTCTTCTAAGAAACCTTGGACATCCATGCCACCTTGATCACCCTTTCAAAAAGTAGCTTCAGATCCTCCTCTGTTTTCCTCTTTTCTTTGAATATATTTTTAAAAACAGTCATGTTCCAAATTTTAAGGTTCTACTTCACCATCTTTAATTTAGCTATGATGTTAAACATTTTTTAACCTCCTGGATCACTGCTAGTCCACCATTGGGCAATAAGGTCCAAGAAACTTAGATCCTTAAACCACATATTTTTGAATTTAAATGGGCATCTGACGGGGCCTTTTCACCCAAGATTTCCAAGAGGATGGGATAATGGTCGGACCCTACCCCAAATTCTATTTTGCAGTTCATTGTATAAGGAAACTGGCCCCAATCCCCTTTAAAGAAAAACTGATCCAGCTTCTCCGCAATACTGCAGAAGCCCACTCTTCTATTTGTCCATGTGTAGCAACCATTACTCATTGGTATCTCTATTAAAGAGTTGTTTTCAACAAAGGTTTCAAAGTCGATTTGGGATTGCAATTTCGTATTAACTCCCCCTTTCTTATCCTCTGATCTTAAAATTGCATTGAAGTCACCTCCAATGATGCAAAACTTCATCCCCAAGAAATTACTTATTGACTCCAGCTCCCCCCATACTTTCCTTTTGTGAATGCAGTTCACTGGACCGTAAACATTTATAAGAAAAAAGCACAAGTTGGAGGTAAGGCTTCTTACCTTGCATGCTATCCAATGTCTATTTGCAGCCACTTCCTCTACTAAGACATGTTGTGGTTTCTAGAGGACCATCAATCCACCTAAGGATCCATAGGCACTTACTCCACTCCAATTTCAAATTTACAATTTTTTTCCAAACAACTCCTTGTCTTGATCTCCTAGTTTGGTTTCTTGTAGCATGCATATATCCACTTGGAAAGATTCTATCTGGTGCCTAATTAGGCACCCCTTGTTAGGGGCATTTAAGCCCCTAACATTCCATGACCGGAGCTTCATGGTTGTTCAGGAAGGGCATCCCCCTTCCCTACTTTCATCATTTTGATTATTTTCAACTACCCGCAAGCCTCTCCATCCCATTTTAGTTTTTCCTAGTTGGGAATTCTCCAACTCTTCTTGCTTTCCCCGCAATCTGGTGTTGATTTGAGAGAAGCTTTTTGGCCAATTCCAAGCTTTCTAATGCCCAGGAGGAAGGTAATGAGATTGATTTGTTCTCGGCCCTCTTCTTTTTCAACATCTTCCTCTTCCGACTAAATAGTCTCATTCCTAGGAACTGTCTCATCTATCCACTCCTCCTCAAAGTAGTCTTCCTCTAGACTAAATGCTCCACTTTTGGCTACAATGGCTAGTTCCGCTAACTCATTGCCTACTTGAATTAGAGAGTTGAGATATTCCTTCCTTACCTTGTTTCCCAGCAAATCTATAGCCTCTGAAATCTTATGCTTCATCTCACTGGTTTCTGGAACCTTTTCCAACCTCTCTTCCAACCCTTTTTCTGGCTCCTTTAAGGTTTATTGTTCTTTCCTTTGCGCATCCTTGCTTTCTTTTCCTGGTTTATCTATTGCAGAGCAGAAAGATCCTGTCATCTCCAGACTTATGTCTTTCAGCTGATCTGTGTCAACAAAAGGAGATCTCCATCCCAGAACTTTGACTAGATTGCCCTTGGGATGGGGGTTCGGTAAGAGCTTTTGCATCCAGCTTCCCCAATCTGAATACAACTTGATTTCCTACCAAGGTAGGTCCAAGGAACTTTTCTCCACCCCTAATCTGACATAAGTGCTTATCCCATCCACTTTCATTCTTTCTTCAGCGCAGAGGTAAGAGCCTAGGCCATTGCCTATTTCTTCCAATGTTTTAGGCGTCTAGAACTCCAAAGGGAGATGCAGTAGCTCAAAACCATTCTTGAGTTTTTTCTATCTAGGCTGAAAGGATCGAAGCATGGTTTCCATTTGTGTATGTAGAAGCCCCAATCATCTAGAATCTAGATTCCATTAACAATTTCTTCCCTTATTTTCTGCAATGGGCAAATTACTGCAAAAAAATCATTGCCTAGGGTTTTGAATTGCATGTCTTCCCCCCACTTCTTCTTCCACCATCGGATCGTCTCATCCCAATTCAGGCCTTTTCCATACCATTTGGCAAATAAACCAAGTTGTTCTAGTCTTTCTACTTCAGATCTTAATTTGATCACACTTATTACTCTAGAGATTCTGTATGTATTGCCAATTGTTGTTTTACCTTTATCTTCCCATCTTCTGTTGTGAATTCCTAGATTCTGATCTCCCATAGGAATTTGGTTAGGATTTCCTTTCCATTCTTTCACCTTTGACTTTCCCAAGTTTTGAGGGTTGTAGGATTTAAAATTGTTACAGTGCTTCCCTTCACTCCTCCATGAATTGTTTTTGTTACTGTTCCAGTCCCATCGCCTTTGCTTACGCTGTTTCATGAATGATTGCCCATGCCAGCTGTACCTGCCATTGTTTCTTTAAAATCTGATTTCTTGCTCAACCGCGGGATTTTGGTTCTGCCTCCATGGTTCCTTATCCGCCTAATTTTTGATTTGTTCTACTGATATTTCTTCCTCGACTTCATGCGCCCATCAACCTTGCGTTTGATCTCCTACCGGTAATCTGGATGTGCCTTCGTCGAAACTCCTCTGCTGCTCCGCTCACATCTTCTCTACTCCTTTTCACGCCATTAATTTATAATAATATTTAATCTATAATTCTAGATAGATTTATTTAAGATATCTATACTACTTAATATTAATATTATTATCATAATAAACTTCCCATTTATATTATTATAATTATTAATAATAATAATATAACATATTGTTAATATTATAAAATTTTATAATAATATTATTTTGTAAAAAATTATATTGCCACCTTATATAGACATTGACAAAACTTCTATTTGGAAAATACCTTTGATGCTTTAAAAACATGGAAGTACAAGACAAGTTTAATTTGAAAAGGGTAATCCTACTTGTTAATTTCTAACTATTTAAAAAATAATATTACTATAATTAGATATTATGTTATTATATTAACATTATGTTATATTATACTATTATAATTATAATATTATAATATTACTATTATACAAAATAATCACCAAGTTGATTGCTAAGTTGTGATTAGATAGATTGGTTTCTAAGGAACAGGGTGGATTTGTGGCTGGCAGGAAGATTCTAGATGGTGTGGTTATTGCTGCTAAGACTGTGCACTATATGGCCTCCTCCAAGGAGAAGGATATGTTCATTAAGCTAGATATGGCCAAGGCTTATGACCGTGTCAAATGGGATTTTCTAACCAAGATTTTGCGAGCCTTTGGGCTCAACAGTGCCTGGATTGAATGGGTTATGAGTTGTGTAACGTCTACCTCCTTTTCTATGCTCGTCAATGGAGAGCCTTCTAAACTTTTTAGGGCTTCCAAGGGCCTTCACCAAGGGGATCCTTTATCCCATATTTTTTTATTTTGATGGCTGAAGGACTTGGGAGATTTTTGAAATCTCATGTGGAGCTTGGTCTCATTCAGGGTTGGCAATGGGGCAATAACATTCCCACCAGTCCCATCTTCAGTTTGTGGATGGCATGGCATTAATGGGCATCGCCAGAGTGAATGAAGCAGTTAATCTTAGGAAGGGCCTAGATTGTTATTTAGTTGCTTTAGGGTAAAGCATCAATGAAGGCAAGTCTTTTGTTTACTTCTTTAATACTCCTAATCTTATCCAATAGAGAATAGTGGGTATTCTCAGGTTCCAGATTGGTTCGCTTCCTTTTGTTTACCTTGGCATTCCTCTGGCTATTCGTTCATTACCTCGAGTGTTCTAGCAAGATGTCATTGAGAAGTTTCATAAAAAGGTTAGTCATTGAACTTGTAGGTGGCTTTCTACTGCAAGAAAAGTGACCCTTTTGAAGGCTGTGGTTCAGGCTCTCCCATTGTACAAATGCTTTGTGTTATCTGCTCTTGCCAGCTTTGTGAATAGCTTTGAGCATCTCTGTCAGTAGTTTCTCTAGTCTGATAATCTTCTTTTGAGGAAGTGGAGTTTGGTCAAGTGGGATGTGGTTTGTCGACCGAAGCAGGAGGGTGGTCTTGGGTTGCGTTGGACTGATTTGAATGGGCAAGCTTTGGTTGCTAAACTTTATTGGAGATGGTTATCTCTACAACACCATATTTGGGCTAAGATCCTCACCTCAAAATATGTCAAGGATGTGGATAGTGTGGATGTGCCCAAATACAGCCTAGTGGGTAAGGGATCTATGGTTTGGACCACCCTTAAGAGGGGAGCCCAGTTGATTAAGCAAGGTTTGTTCTAGATTTGCAATAGGGGCTCAAAGGCTCTCTTCTGGTTTGATTCCTGGGATGGGCATTCTCTGATTATGTCTACTCACCCTCACTTGCAGGACCTTTGTAGGCATTGTTTGGAAGCTGTCTAGACTTATGTGATAGATTTCAAATCCCCTCACATTCTAGATCGGGCTACGATGTACAAGTGGAAGGATCCGCATGAATGGATGCTTGGGGGAATGATGGAGGACCGTCAGGAGCTGGCTAGCATCTTGGCTGGTAGGGTTCGCAACTCTCTATTGGAGAGGGATGTTATGGCCTGGGGAGGTGACCAGAAAGGCAAATTCACTATTGCCTCTAGTTATCAGGCTCTAGACGAGCAAAAGTTTGGGTGCACGAGGGTCCCCTGGTGGAAGCATAGCTGGAATAAATTCTCTTGGCCCAAGTGAAACTTCTTTTCTTGGTTGGTGATTTACAATAGATGTCTGATCTGGGATAATTTTTGGAAGCGGGGATTTCAAGGCCCCTCTGTGTGTAATGTGCTCTAATAGCGATGAGAGCATTCCTCATCTCTTCTTCTAGTGCTCTTTTGTTAGGGAGATCTGGCATTTTTGGTGGGAATTCTAGAGGCAGCCGTGTAGACATGTCTCATCTTTAGAGGACTTCTGGAGTAGGCTCAGGAGTTCTCCAGCTAAGACTTCCTTCCTCCACACTACTTGGACAATTGGTCCTAGCTTCATCATTTGGCATATTTGGTTAGAGCATAATCGCAGGATTTTTTTGGATAAGAAGCTTTAGGTGCGTCAAGTTTGGATGAGGATTTTGGGAGTTCTTCAAGAGACTTTGGCAGCTAGGTGTGATCTTTCATCCCCCATGGATCCTGGAGATAAAGAATTGTTCAGAGTTTGGGACTTTCTATTAGTGCCAAGGGTGGGACGAAGCCTAGTTTAGGTCGAGGTGATAGAGGAAAGGTTCAGAGAGATGGTCATTGGATTCCTCCACCGTTGGAGGTTCTAAAGATTAACACTAATGGTTCCTCTAGAGGCAATTCAGGTCACGCTGGTGTTGGGGGCATTGGTAGGGACTACTCAGAAGTGGTTGTGTTCTTTTTTTCTAAGTATCGTGGCCAACACTCTAACAATTTCATGGAGGCCTTGGCTATTCTTGTGGCTCTGAAAAGGGCTTGTACCCTTGGTTGGAGAAGGATAACTTGTGAGTCAGATTCTCAAATTATGGTTGATTTGCTGAATAAACAGTAGTTGGAGGATGTTAATTGGCAGCTAGCTGGGGTGGTTAGACAAATAATCTCTCTAGGTGAGGTTCTGGATTCTATCACCTTCTGCCATATCCCTAGGGAGTGGAATAAGGTGGCCAATGGTTTGGCTAAATGGACTTCTAAGAGGATGGGAAGTTAGAAAGTAGATGATTGGAGCTGCCTCCCTGAGGACCTTTCTTAGGAGCTTGAGGACTTGGTTATGGAAGACATGAGATGTGTTTTGGGTGTTGCTTGATGGCTCTGTTGTTCGTTTGTGTCCCCTAGCGGGTGGATTGTAATTTCTGGCTTTGTATTGCTTCCTTGGATCAATAAAGTTTTTACCCTCCTTTTATTTTAATATAATATTACTATTATTATTAATTATAATATTATTAATAACACACTTATATTAATAATATTTTATTCACATTCAAAGAGGAACTGGAAGGCGGATGGTGTTGTAGAGAGCGGGCGGGAGTTTTCTGCAGGCCTACAACCATTAGAGGTTGCGGCTTGCATGTTTGCAGGTCGACTTTGCATGTTTGTGGGTGGGAGTTTTTTGTTGTGCAGGGGTTGTTTAAAGTGCAGGTGGGGGTTTTAGTGTGCTCAGGGTTTTTTTTTTCTTTCTCTGTGATCCTTTTTGTTGCTCGTGTGGGTTTGCAATGTTGCGGGGAGGTATAAGGGTGTGGTTTTGTCTTTTCTCTTCGCAATGGATCCAGGGGAAGCATCTGGGGTTAAATCTCCTTTAGATTTTCGCGTTTCTTTTAGAGTGAAATCTCTGTCTCCATCAAAGAGGGTTGTTGAGAATAATTTGATATATAATGATTCAGGGGTGGGAGGGTTTTCTTCATTTGGAGGCCCTCAAATCCTAAATATTAATGGTTGTCTGGAAAAAAGCAAGGAAAGGCCAGTTCTGGTGATTCAACCAGAATCAATCACAGAGGATGTTGAGTATTTTTCTAAACATGCCTTTCTATGCAAATTCATGGGAATATGTGTATCACTCCAATTTTTGGAGACATGGGCTCAGAGGACTTGGACTCTGAAGGGCAAAATGGAAATAATGTTGTTGGCAAATAGTTATTTTATGGTTGTTTCCAATTGCATGGCTGATCGCAATAGAGTTTTTGAGGGTGGGCCTTATTTCCACAACCAGATTGGTTTATTCATTAAGCCATGGTACACTAGTTTTAATCCCTTGGAGGATCTCCTAAATCATGTTCCAATGTGGGTACGTCTTCCTCGATTTCCAATGGAGTATTGGTGCAATGACATCCTGCAAATTGTGGCTTTGCTTCTGGGGAAACCAATGGGTCCTTCTCAGCAAACATAGGATAGAAAGGTAATGACTTTTGCTCGCATTTGTGTTGAGATTCATTTGAGTAACCCTCTTCCAGACTCTTTGGAAATTTGTGTGGGTGTGTTGTCTTGGATGCAGCAACTTGATTATGAGACTCTGCCTTTCCGTTGTCATTTGTGTCATGAATATGGTCATTTGTAGCAAAGATGTCCCTGGGCCAAATCTTTTGAGTCACAGACTTCTCAGCCTCCTTGCAACCCTCCTAAGGTTGACAAAGGCAAGGCTCCCATTCCTGGTGGTGATACAAGTACAGAGGGTTTCATTCCTGTTAAGGCCTGAAATAGGAATCATGGGCAAAAGATGATTTTTAAGTCCAACGATAGGACAAGGACTCTTTTAATAGATTTGATGTGTTGGATGACCTCATCCAACAAGAGGTGAATCTAGGTATGATGGCTCTGGACCAAGGTATTATGGAGCTGGTTCAGGAGGGCAATATTTTTGACACTATTTAGAATACGCAAGATGTTGGTGCTTTGCAAATGGACACTGATCTTAGTCTGGTAGATTCAGTGGTACCAGAGGCCCTCACTGCTATGGAGAAGAATGGGGGGGAGATCTTCCTTCCTTTGGTGAAGTTGGGGTTCGACTTGTAAAAAGGAAACAAGGATTCTCCTTCTTTGGGGCTTCATTAGAAGAACCTCAAAAAAGGGGCTGCGGAGAAGGCTTCCAAGGCAAGGAGAAAGAAGGACTTAGAGAAAATCAAGATGATGGGGGAGACATTGGTGGAGTCAGGATCTGTTAAGACTCTTGACTCTCATTTTTTCAACCCTCAGAAATGTTCATCCTTTCTTGGAATGTAAGGAGCTTGAACAGTGGCCCTAGACAAAAAGTTGTTTGAGATTTGGTGAGAATTCATTCTCCTGATGTGTTATTCATACAGGAAACTAAGTTGTCTATAGAGAATATGAGTGGTTTGGTGCCTAAACTTTGGGGTCGGGGTCAATACCAGTGCATTGGAGCCCAAGGTAATGCAGGGGGTGTGGCCTACCTATGGAATCCATTGAAGATTTGCCCTCTTTGGTGGATGTCCCGTAAGTCTTCTATTTCAGCGGTTGCTTCAAGCTTGGAAATGAGAGAAACGGTTCTTCTATCCAACATCTATGCTCCTACTGATTTAACTGGTAAGTAGAGCTTGTGGTCTCACATCCAGTTCATTAGGAGCTCTTTTCCTCTTTATCCTTGAATTATTGCAGGTGATTTCAATGCCATTACTGACTTAGATGAAAAGAAGGGTGGAACTTTGAGGTTGGATCCTTCTTCTTTTATTTTTCGTGATAATATTTCTGCCTTGAATCTTGTTGACCTTAAGCCTAGTAATGGTCAGTTTACTTGGACTAATAAAATACTAGGGGAGGATTGTATTGCTAAGAGGCTTGACAAGTTCTTGGTCTCTTGTTTCTGGATTGGCGGTTCCTAGTCTACTTGTTCGAAGATTCTAGATTGGAGGGGTTCAGATCATTGGCCTATTAAATTATCTACCTCTTCGGCTTAGATTGCTCGATCAACCTTTTTTAAGTTTTAGCTTATGTGGCTACAGGACCCCTCTTTGCATGTGCATGTTGTTGAATGGTGGCATTTGGGTAGACCTGCTTATGGCACTGCTATGTATTCTTTTGTTAAGCAGCTGCAGTATGTGAAGTACCAGCTCAAAAGGTGGAACAAGCAGTGTTTCGATAACATTTTCCATGCTAAGATTGCTGCTCAGGCTAGTTTGGATGCTATCACCCATGTGATTAGAGAGTTTGGCCTTTCTGAGGATTCTCTCAAGGAGGAGATGAGGGCTTTGAAATCTCTGGAGGAGTGTGAGATGCATGAGGAGATTTATTGGAAACAGAAGGCATAGATGGAGTGGTTACAGGAGGGGGACAAAAAAACTACCTTCTCTTTCAACTTTGTGAAGGACAAGAGACATGGTAATTTGATCCCCTTTCTTGTAAATGATAGGGGTGAGCATTTAACCACTTTAAGTGATATATCCATAGAAGCTTTGTAGTTCTTTGCCTCCTTGTTTAGTGAGGAATCTCGGGATGTGGTGGCTGAAGAAAATCTTGTTTTGTCATGTATCCCTTCTTTGGTTACAGTGGAAATGAATGAGTACCTCTTGGGTGACATTTCTTTGGAGGAGCTAGACGCTATTGTCTTTCAGATGAAGAAAGGGAAAGCTCTTAGTCTTGATGGCTTTCCAATTGAATTCTTTCAGGAATTCTGGGACATTGTAAATCTGGACTTATTAGAGGTGGTGAGTGAATCTCAAAGGAACAAGTAGATGCTAAGGGTTATGAACTCTACATTTCTGGCTCTTATCCCCAAATGTGAGGGAGAAGAACAGCTGAGCTTGTTTCGACCTATCTCTCTTTGCAATGTGGTTTATAAAATTATTTCCAAGCTAATAGCTGAGAGGTTGAAGCGGTGGCTCAACAAGCTTATTTCTAAGAAACAGGGTGGCTTTGTGGCTAATAGGCAAATTTTGGATGGTGTGGTCATCGCCACTGAAACTATTCACTCCATGGTGACCTCCAAAGAAAAAGCTATGTTCATCAAGCTAGATATGGCTAAGGCTTATGATAGAGTTAAGTGGTCTTTCTTGCGCAAAGTTCTCATTGCTTTTGGTTTTGTTGAAGAGTGGGTTATGTGGGTGATGAGTTGTGTCACGACCACTTCTTTTTCTATTTTGATAAATGGTGAGCCATCTTCCTTATTTGGGGCTTCTAGGGGCCTTCATCAAGGGGACCCTCTTTCTCTCTATTTATTCAATCTTTTAGCTAAAGGATTGGGGAGAGTGATTATGAGACATGTGATGCTGGGTCTTATCCAAGGCTGGATTTGGGGTAATGGTTTACCTCCTCAGTCATACCTACAATTTATAGATGATACAGCTTTGATGGGCATGTCCAAGGTCAGAGAGGCCACTAATTTGTGCAAGGCTTTGGACATTTATTTGGTTGCGTCAGGACAGATGATTAATGAGGATAAATCATTCATTTTTTTCTTTAATACTTTGAGGCTCATTTAGTAGAGGATTGCTCATATTTTGAGGTTTCAGATTGGTTCTCTAGGTTTGACTTATCTTGGCATTCCTCTCTTCCGATACCCTTCCTAGGGTATCATGGCAAAATATTCTTAACAAGTTTCATGTGAAGGTGAACCATTGGACTCACTGATGGATTTCTTTTGCTGGTCGAGTTTAGCTTCTTAAGTTAGTGGTGCCAACTCTTCCCAGCTATAGGTGTATGCTCCAAGTGGCTCCCGTTGGTTTTATTAAGGATTTGGATTCTTTGGCTAGGCAATTTTTATGGGCTGGTAGCTTGTCGTCTTCTAAGTGAAGCCTTGTGAAGTGGGATATTGTTTGTAGTTCGAAGTAGTTTGGTGGCCTTGGGTTGCGGTATTCGACACTGACTGGGTTGGCGTTGTCTACCAAGATCTATTGGAGATGGTGTTTGGAATAAGATCATGTTTGGGCCAAGATTTTATCTCACAAATATCTAAGTGGGATACTAAAGGAGGAGATTCCTCGATATCTGCTTGTGGGGAAAGGATCTATGATTAGGGAAATGCTTAAGAAAGGGGCTAACTTGATCAAGGAGGGTTTGTTTTGGATATGCAATAGGGGATCTGAGGCTCTCTTTTGGTTTGACTCTTGGGATGGGTTCTCCCCTATTCTAAGCACGTTTCCTAATTTGCAGGCTCTTTATCAGCGCTTCTTGAAGGTAGGTTGGTCTAGGGTGATTGATTTTAAGACTTCTTACCGCTGTGGGTAGATGAAGCTGTCTAGGTGGAAAGCTCCTAGTGAATGGCCGGTGGCTATTTTGGAGGAGGATTGTGTTGAGCTCCATAAAATTGTGATAAGCAAACAGTGCAGCTCTATTCGAGATAAGGATTTTCTAGCTTGGAGTCCAAATCCAAAGGGAGTTTTCACGGTGGCTAGTGGGTATCATGAGTTGATTGTTTGTAAGCATGGAGGCTTGGAAGTTCCTTGGTAGAAAATTGTTTGGAATAAGTTCTCCTGGCCTAAGTGTAATTGCTTCCTATGGACCTTAGCTTGGAATAGATGTTTGACTTGGGAAAATCTTCAGAAGCAGGGATTCCACGGACCTTCAATTTGTGTCCTTTGCAAGGGTAGTGAAGAGATTTCGTCCCACTTATTCTTTTGTTTCCCTTTTTCAATGCTTATCTGGCACTTTTGGTGGGATATTTGGAAACATTCTTGTGTTCATGCATCCTCTCTTGTTGAATTCTGGAATAGACTGGGGAGACCATCTACACAGGCCACTTTCCTCCAGATTGTGTGGTGCATTGGCCCGACCTTCATCCTTTGGCAAATCTGGCTAGAAAGGAATCGTATGATTTTTCATGGGGAGAAGTTGATGATTCAACAGGTTTGGCAGAGAATTGTTGGTATGATCTAGGAGACTGTGAAAGCTAAATGTGACGTGGTTTTTCCTTTGGAAAGGAACAATTATGAGATTGTGAACATATTGGGTCTGCAGGGTTTGACCTCTGACTCCTTTTGTGTTCGAAGAGGTAGGCGTACTAAAACAAAGGTTTAGAGGGTTGGGAGATGGTTTCCTCCTTCAATGGGTGTTTTGAATATCAACACTGATGGCTCATCTAGGGGTAATCCTGGGCCTGCAGGGATTGGTGGAGTTGGAAGAGATTATTCTAGATCTGTTGTTTTCCTTTTCTCCATTCATAAAGGGCAGCAATCCAACAATCTTATGGAGGGGCTAGTGATTCTTGGGGCTATTGAGTGTGCCTGTGCTCTAGGCTAGCGTAAGATTATCTGTGAATCAGACTCTTAGATCATGGTTAATCATTTGAATGAAAAGAATTTGGAAGGGATTAATTGGCAACTTGCTTTGGTTGTTCGACATATTTTGTAGCTTTGTTCCATGTTGGAGGTGGTGTACTTTACCCACATCCCTAGGGAATGGAATAGGGTTGCAGACTGTCTGGCCAAGTGGGCTTCTAAGCATGCTGGGGACTAGCAAATTGAGGGATGGGAGCAATTATCCCCTAATTATTGCTAGGCTTTAGAGATGATTATTTCAGAGGACATGGTTGGTTGAGGTGTGTTGGTGTTGGTTTTGTGGTGGTTTTGTGTCTTGGCCGGACATCTTGGTGGTCCTGCTTTCTTTGGGAGACCTTATGGTCCCTAATTTCCTTGTATTGTTGATTTCCTAATTTTAATAAAGTTTTTACCCTCTTTTCAAAAAAAAAAATCGTTCACAACTATAAACTTGCAAGGACAACAAAATACATACTATTATTACAACACTACAAACACTACAATTATTTTATGTTCAAGTCATTGTTTTGATAACTATTTTCTATAATCAATTATTTCTCTATGACTTGAATAATTATAAAGCAACAAAGGGACCCACAAGATACACAAACACCTTTAATTATTTTTTATTATGGGCAGGAAAAAAATTAGCACACAATCACTTCAAAGCAATTATCAATGTGGGACAAAACATAACAATATGAGGAAGCATTATAAAGAATTTGTTAACATTAATCTATGAATTGAGTCATCACAATGCAATAAGGGGAACTTACATAACACAAACACCTCTAAGCATTTGTTAATAGGAGGAAAGATAATATCACACAAATATATTAAAGTATTTGTTAACAAACAAAGGCTTCTTAACATTTACCAATATAAAATATTCCATACCCAACATTTTGATTATTATTTTCCAATGAACAAACACATCTAAGTAGTTCCCCATGGGGGATGGACAATAGATTTTTCCCTCAAAAGAATCCGTCACTTTTGGGCTTTCAACATCTAGCCTCCTTCCCCAATGAAAAGATTTTTCCTTTATATCTTATTATCCTTCTTTGACTCATGGTTTTTACCATCATGGGATATTCTATATCCCACACATTGTTGTTATACTGCAATATTTGGAGACCATGCAAAATAAAAGTTTTGGATAGAGTTGATGGGCTGAAATATTAACCTCTTTTTATGTTATTTTTATATGCTTTTAGAACTTTTCCATATGATCCTCCAGACACTTTACCAACATCACCATCATTATATGTTGTCTTTTTATATACTTTGCAAGACTTTGAACCTATGTTATGAATATGGAATATGGTGATGATATTATCAATTGAATGATTTAAATATGAGTATGCATGCAATATAGATGGAATCCTATGGTTTAGTCATGAAGGTTATTTGTGTGCATATGTTTTGTGAATTAAGCCATGTGCAACACGAATGTGTCATCAGGGAAATGAGCATTTGCAGCGAAGTTACAGATAGGAGAATTAAAGGAAGTGAAGATAGGACGCCAAAAGTGCAGTCAGCTGGAGGATGAATGTGAACCATCATGGACAGAAATAAATTCAGAAGAAGTAGACTATTTCAAACGCAGCTTATGTGTGTCCTTCATGAGAACCGTTGCATAAGAATTCTTGTTTGGATAGGACTCTGCTTCCTCTGATCAGTTAGAATAATAAATCAATCTCAAAGGTGTATCCTAGTATCTAGGAATGGATTAATGGTTGAAGTTAGTTAGCAGTTGCATAAAACTCTCCCGTTTCTGTATAAGTTAGGAGGCATGAGTTAGATATCAAGTTAGTCACTTTATTTCCAGTTACTCGGTTGTTACTCTATTTTTCTATATTAAAGATCCAGACTGTTTTATTAAGGAATGTCATTATTGAATACAATCTGAAAGAGATTTTATTTATGATATGAAGTGAATGAAACTATGTGTTATGAAGATGCGTAGGAATCTAAACTAGATTTGATTTCCAGTTAAGTGAGTCAATCCCCTGAGCCGGCCACTCAAGGTACTGATCCTCACTTCATTTATTTCCTTATTCCTTTATGCATTCATTGTTAAATTTGCTTTTCATGTGCATATAGATACATCACGAATCACTTAGATTTATTTGATTGTCGAATTATAGTAGTATGGTTCATGAACAAATGCATATTTTGTCTACTTTAAGTCCTCCGAAGGTTAGCATTAGTTCTCTTATCATTTTGGGTGTTTTGAGTTAATTCTGTAATTTCCTGTTGATAACAGTGATCTACAGCTTATGCTGTAGGTACCTGTAGCCTCTACATTTTGTAGTTGTTTTTATTGTTCTTGCATGTCTATGAATACCAGCATAGTAGAATAGCCTGAGTAGGTATGGATAAGATAGTATAGGAAGAATATGAGCCTTGAAGGCACATACAGTGCAGTGCCATCATAAGCTTATGCTCCTTGGTTGATAATTTAATGTAGGAATGCAATGATAGAGTGGATTGTTCAGATAGGTTTACCCCTGAATTATGTTAAGTCTACAACACATTAGTTTTCTTCTACGAGAGTTCACACAGAGGTGACAAAATGCAGTAGAGTAGGTACAATTGGATATATCTAGACATCGACAGGGATAGAGTCAACGTAGATTTTCAGTCATAAACTATGTGGATTTTAGTGTAGCAAGCAAAAAGATGATATGGAATGGGTGACAAAATATTTATATAGAAGAAAAATCTCTTGTACAATATAAGGAAGATCATGGCAGTGTAGTAGTATTGGATTGTCGTATAGTTACAGATTGCACACTTATTACAGAGGACGGCACAGACAATTTTTCCAAAAATCTTAGAAATAGGATAGCTTGAAGTGTTTTATGTGCAACAATTTGTTTTCGTGTTTATAGTATTCTCCTTTGCCAACTATCATATTGAGTTTCAAAATGATATGGATATGAATATGAACTGTTGCAGAGTATTTTTGTAGGCAATTTGATAAGTTTGTGGAAATTAGTTTAATTGGTTTGGCCAACTGTTTGACCGCGTCTTTTGCTCAAAATGGGTTCTCATATGTCTATGGTGAGCATCTTTTTCTGAATTGTCAATATCTTTTGTAGCAGCATGTGGATGGTTGATAGAATTATCTTCCTTCACACATAGTGACAGTTGATTTTGGGGTATGAGAGTGAGTGTGCATAGTCATAGCATGGCAACAACAATTCAATATTATTGTTGGTCATTTTGTTTTCTTTTGATAAGACTCTTTCATAGAGTGAGTTGGGAGTTCAGGCAGGGGCACGTTTAGATGTAGATCCTCTTGGTGTAATATTTTACTTACTTAGGAAAGTACTATATCTTGAGTGTTATATTGCACTTTTTTATTAAGTTTATTTAGTATAATAGAATATTTTATTTTCCCTCACCTAGGTAGCTAATAAAGATGTGTAACCTTGTGTATGTAGAATTACGATCCAAGGTAAATAATGAAGATAAATGCAATACAAGTCAATACCTTCACCTCAGACCAAGTCCTCACACTTAGATAGAACGGAGTAAAGTGCACCCTAATTCTACTAGCTTTGTTCTATGGATATATTATACATTGTGGACTGCTCACAAAACTGACATAATCTAAGTATGAGATGGCTATAATGGAGGCAAATGATAATGACAATGATATAGAATTTTGACATGTATTTGCATATGAAAGATGTGTTGTGATAATGATGTGTGAGGCTCAATTTATAGAGGGTTGAATGATAGGATGGATGGCTAGGATTAAAAGATTAGATCAATGGCTAGAATTGGTTGAGAGGATTATAGGTTCAGGATAAGAATCTTTTAGAGCAATCTTCCATGTGGATGGTGGAGATTAAAAAGATGGGCTATGAGGTGGATGGTGGAGATTAAAAATGAATTTAATTTTGGATCCATTATTTAATAATTGTGACCAATTATTTAATAATGGTGAGGAGTGGTTGAAAATAAGGATGTGAGTGGGTAAATTAATTAAATAATGGGATTATTTAATTAATTTATGGAGAGGAATTTGTTTGAAATGATAAATTAATTAAATAAAAGAATTTATTATTTAATTTCTCATTTCCTCTCAAATTAATTTATCATTTCGAACAAATTCCTCTCCATAAATTAATTAAATAATCCCATTATTTAATTAATTTACCCACTCACATCCTTATTTTCAACCACTCCTCGCCATTATTAAATAATTGGTCAAAATTAAATAATATTTATTTATTTATTTATTTATTTATGGGAAAAATGGATTAATTTAAGATGGGTTAATTAATTAAATAATAAAATTATTTAATTAATTTAGAAGATATGTTAGGATGTAAAGTGGTGTTAGGAGTGTGTCGAAAATGAAGGTGGATACATGGTCATTTTTAGGTGTCTACATTTTTCTCCTCTTTGATACTGCATCCTGTAAGGTGGTGTCGTGTCAAAGAATTAAAAAAGGTCCCAGTCAGTGATGAAAAAGGGAATAATAAATAATGGATGCCCCCTCGAGAATTTATTCAAAAGTTTAAATTTTTGGGTAAAATCTTGAAAAGAAAGGTAAAGAACTAACAACGGGTAACAGGGATGAAGAAAGTGAAACATGAACAAAAAAAGGATGTTAAGGGTGAAAAATGGGAGGTGGGAGATGAAAACAAATAGGCTATGGGGAAATTAGGGCTTGGGGGCCTACAAATAGTGGCAGGGAGGCCCACTTCTTATTTGCACTCACAAGCTTAACAAAAATCTAAAGAGAAGAAAACGACAAAGCAATGGCGGATAGAGTGGTGATTCCTCGACATAGACACTGCGACAAGTGAGTGAGGAGCTTCCAGTGACCGGCAAGAGTTGGTAGACTTGTGAGTGACTAAACCTAGGGTCTCATGGGTAGGTTAGGGGGTCAGGTAGATGTCATAAATGCTAGGGTAAGGGTAAAAAAGTGCAGGCGCGATTTTGTAAAAGCACGCCCTTGGAGTCTAATGGTGTGCCTACATGAAAAAATAGTGTGTTGGTGTAAAATCTATGCCCATGAGAGCTAAAATGTACCCATGCGGTCAGACAAAGCACTGGTGATAGGAAACGATAGACTTTTTTTCTAAAAGTGCACCTATGCAAGGAAATGATGCGTCTTTGTAAAAAGTAGCACCTGGGTAGGAAAACAAAATGCCTATGCATAACAGTGCACTTGGGAGCCAAAATAGTGTACCTATGTGAAATATTTCACCCATGCAGGAAAGAGACGCATCTTTGTAGTAATGAAAAAGGGGTCAAAATTTTAGACTTATGCAAATGACTGAATTAGTGATTTTGGATGGATGCAGGAACGACCATTAGCTATCCAGTCATGCGCATGAGGCGATTGCGGGCTACGAGGCTTTTACCACAGTTTACTAAGGGAGTGAGACTTCCTTGCAGCGATTGGTATGCTACATAGCAAGGATGCCAGAGATTTGAGCACACACAACTATGATGACTGTGCTCATAGAAAGATGGCACAGTGAGAGGAGTGCATTCCTCCTACCCACTAGGGAGATGATAATGACACTTGAGGATGTATGGAGAATACTAAGGATCCCCATTCATGGGTCCTTAGTGAGGTATAACTTACACACAAGGGCTTCGGTGCTGGAGAGGGTATTCGTCGATGATGATCTACCCATAGATGGGACACAGCTGGATTTGATTCTTGTGAGACAGATGCCCCTCTACCACTATTCATAGCAGGGTTGATTATATATGTGTTGATTCCTGGGAGGCAAGCACGATACTTCATGACTAGATGGGGGGACATCCTAGAGATGATGATGGATGGAGAGGGTTTTTTCTTGGGGACCCTGCATGTTAGCACACCTATATAGGGATCTATATAGTAGCATATACAACAGGAGCCAGTACTTGGGATGTGGCATGACATTGCTAGACATATGGGCATGGGAGCATATAGTGGTACTCAGGCCACTGTATGATAGGTCTAGAGGCGTGGATCACCCATATTATTGGTTATATGCAGGGATTTTGCACTATCGACACACATGGGACATGGACTACAGGAGGAGGGTCCTACATGAGTTGGACACAGTGATCTGGTGATCTCTTGCAGATGCATCCTTGTATCATTCACTCTCTTTCATGAGTGTAATAGTGTATGAGCTCAACAAGCATTAGCTCTCCATGAAAAGGAGGTAATCCAGCCACACCTTCTAGTACGACTACCTTGTTACGACTTCACTCTAGTCACTAGTCGTGCCTTGGGCATCTCCCTCCTTGTGGTTAAGATAATGACTTAGAGCATGGCTCACTTCCCTAGTGTGACGAGCAGTGTGTACAAGGCCCAAGAACAAATTCACCACTGTATGACTGATCGGCGATTACTAGCGATTCCTACTTCATGCAGGCAAGTTGCAGCCTGCAATCTGAATTGAGGCCAGGTTTTTGAGTTTATCTTGCCCTCGTGGTGGTGTAACTCTTTGTCCCAAACATTGTAGCACATGTGTCGTTCAGGGTGTAAGGGACATGATGAATTGACATCATCCTCACCTTCCTCCATCTTAACACCGATAATCTGTTCAGGGTTCCAAAATCTTATGGCAACTAGACATGAGAGTTGCACTCGTTGTGGGACTTAACCCAACACCTTGTGGCATGAACTGACGACAACCATGCACCACCTATGTCTGCACTCTTGAAGGCACTCCTCTCTTTCAAAAGGATTCACAGCATGTCTATCCTTGGTAAGGTTCTTCGCTTTGCATCGAATTAAACCACATGCTCCATCGCTTGTGCGGGCCCCCATCAATTCCTTTGAGTTTCATTCAATATTGATTCAATTTGTTGACTAAATCATAAAATTTATTAAATATATTAACAAATAAATAATAAACAAGTTTTCATTAATAAAACATTAAGGAAAAAATTGTTAAACTTAACAATGGCATGGGATGACGATGCAGAGCAGCTGGCGTACGTATGATAGATGAGGTACATTTTGGTGAGGACGACACAAATGGTGGAGCAATACATATTGGATCGAGTATTGAGATAGTTTCAGGAGAGACATACTGCTCCCATTCATGAGGTAGTGTTCTCGAGGGTGACACAAGACATAGGTACATGGGGGTTGGCCCTAGATCCATAGATACCATTGGTGGATTTTCAAGGATTGCTACCAATGCCATGGGTACCGCCAAGTACAGACATTAAGGATGCAGACACTAGTGCAAACTATGATGCATGATGGATGACACATAGGCCAGTGAGACTCATTGTCACAGGGACATAGGCAGGGCAGGTGACCGCACCTCCAGTTCAGAGTTGCATTAAATAGGGTGTGGAGGGTGGATAGGTGGGAGGAGCTAAAGGAGATGGCAGCGGTGATCGAGAGCAAGTTGCACACATAGCATAGGTGGATGCCCCTAGTATTCTAGGAGATGCAGAGGATATACAGATACTGAGGGCATCTCATGATATCCTTCATTTGGAATTTACACAATTACAAGTGTGGTGGTCGGTGTGACAGTGGAGAGAGATAACACCCTACTCCAGATTCAGACTTTACAGGGGTAGATACAAGCGTTGCATACACAGATACAAGCTCAAGTTGTGGATGGAGATGGATATGGATGACTACAATAGGTCACAGTAGAGCGAGATGCTCTTAGGGTTGAGAGGGACGCATCCATCTCTCAGAGGATGGCTACTGAGGCTACAACTTCACATCTCCAGTAGGGGAGTGATATGACAGGGTATTATAGCAGGCGGCGAGATGAGCCAGATGTGGGCTAACATGATGAGGGTATAGGGAGACCTGATGCTAGCATCACAAAGAACAGAGTACTATCATACTCTTTACCATAGCGTGATTCCTATGGATTAGAGGGCACCTAGTTTTAGAATGCAGAATAGATTAGAAGTCACGAGATCAGCTAGGTCAGGGCCTTCTACAATGGGACCTCCTCCTCCTAGGGTTACTGGGGCACAAGTTCCACCACTAATAGGACTATATGTGCAAACTTCAAGAACACAGACATCACACCCTCCTCCACCTTCAGCATCAAGACCACTAGCTTGCTCCTTCAACACAATCAGAGGGTGGTAGTTCATTGTGATAATGGATGGGAGATGTATGATATGTATTTTTGGATTCCTGTGAGCTCTTATGTATTTTAATAGCTCTGCGAAGCCTTTTTACAGTACACAAACATTGTATCATAACCATGTTTGTATGATATCTATGAGATGATATCGATTGGTGGTGACATATGTGATTGTATTATGGGTTGTTATGATGTTTTCTATTTATGCATGATGTTATGGCTTATAATGATGTATGGATGTATAGACTCGTGTTGTATATGGATTATGATAGATATAACATATATGATTTTATAGTATGGATATGGTTATACATGATGTTATTGACATAGATATGATATTATGGACTAGATGATGTGATGGCATATGATGTTATATGTGTTTTAACTCATTTATGTAGGATGTAGATATATGGATATAAAATGGATAGGGATATGTTATGGTTTTTATGCTATGATGATGTATAGATAGACAGTAATAATAAAAATGAGTATTCCTAATGAAATGAATGGTATAATGATGTGAATGGTAAAATGATAATATATTATGATAATGTGATATGGTTAACATGTGTTTGGTGATGGACAGGACTTATGGAGCAACATGATGATGGACTATGGTTTTTGACTTGGTCATGATACTAATGAAAATGGTAGGATGAAATGTGGAAAGGGAATGGATTGTTAGGATGAAATGTTAGGATGAATAAGGGTGGATCATGAAAGAGTGCTCTAGAATAGGACATGGAAATGGATAGGCTATGGGTATGATGGACTAGTAGGGGAATGATTATGTTGATAAAATATGTAGAGCAATCCTAATTTGATATAGCAATAGGATATTATGCATCAAGGTATAAAGAAATAGGATGACTTGTGTATCCTTGCATGGACTTGACACTATGAACAAAAAGGAGTATCCTTATACACAACATAATACAACCTTGTCTAAATGTGTGAGGAATAAATCTTAGAGCATTAAGTTTGAATGCACAAAAGGAATAATGTGACCTTAGATGCAAAGGACGATTGATATGCAAAAAGTGATTCCACTACACACAAGATATGAATATTAGTTGTAGTGATAACAATATCCAACAGACACATAAAATGCTATGCCCCATTCTTTGCTAATTGTAACATACCAAGATATGAATGGATCTAGGTGGCCTTAATAAAGCATGAGAAGGAGATAAAAAAGATAAAAATAAAAAACAAAAGACCAAATGATGACTGGAACGATATATCCCTAGATGAGGTTGGATGATGATTGTTCGTTTGGTATCATATGATGTGGCAATTGATAAAGTGACTCGATATCATTTCGACATATAGACTAATGCTTAGGATTTTGGTTAAGGTACGATGTGTTGTATAGGTGTTTTGTCTTGCTTGAATGTCAAGTGTTTTATTCATGAGATGGTTGAAACGGGAGTGTAAAAGTATATTATGATCATGATGATGAGAAAGATTATTATGGCATGTGGTGTATGGTAAAATTTATTGCTTAGATTTTTTGGGATATTTGATTTTTTTGTATTTTTTTGGAATGTTTTGATTTTTTTGGTATTTTTTGAATATGTAGCTCAAAAAGAGGGCATGAGACTTATATGAAAGACTTACCTTCCAAATGTCTTATGGAAACTAAGAGAACAATCTACACCATAACTAGGTATCAGTAATGTGCCTCCAAGCGATAAGGTTTTATTATGATACATGGGTGTGTACATGGTAAAAGTGACTAGGTTATTATGAAAGGTGGATAAAATGACTCCTTATGGTATGAATAAAAATGAAACTAGGTGAATAATTCAAGCCATGATGGGACAACATAATGGTAGATAGATGATGATGCGAAAGATGGAATGCAACCTAAGTGAGGGAGAGTTGAAGTCAAAATGGTTAACTATTAAATGGTAGATGCAAGGCTACTAAACATGGTGCCTGAAAATAGGTTTTCACCATGGTACTTATCTAAGGCACCACTAAAGTGGTTTTCACCATAGGACGAATTATTTCTCTTTACTAGTTTGATTTTTGATTAATTTTTTTAATAATACAATTGGGATACCCTACGGGTTAGGCATAGAACCTCTTGAGATGAATGATGTTGATAGGTTCCTCAAGGGGTCAACCCTCAAGTGTAGAAAGTTGATATGTGTCGAACCCATAATAGCTAGTAATGATGAAGGGTACAAACACATATTCCCCCAATAACCTTAGAAAATGGAACAATGTTCAACACCCATTTGGATAGTCTAGAGGTTTGATGAATCCAACTGCAAGTAATTTCTCTAATTCTGCTTTGACCAAAAGAGCGATTTTGGGATGCATCTTTCTCAATATTTGTTTAACTGGTTTTGCTCCAGGATATACCATCAAGTGATGTACTATCAATGAAGGATCTAAACCAAGCATATCCACATAAGACCATGCAAGATTCTTTGATCTCTTTTTGAAAAAGGTGATCAACTCTCATAATTCAAATTCTGATAGGGATTTGGCTACAAATGTGATCTTTGGTTCTTTAGTTGTTCCCAAATTTATCTCTTGTATTTCCTCAATAAGAATAGGAGATCTCTCTTGATATGCCTTAATTTTGGGGAGGTCAAATTCCTCATCCTCAGGTGCCTCCAATAGGTTTTCACCTTTGGATACATCCTTTATTTTTACTTTTTTGTTGTTTGAAAGTGCCACAAAGTGGTTTTCACTAGGGGATGTGATTTCTATATTTTCACTTTTGCAACTAAGGAATTTGACTATCTGTATCCAATCTTGTGATCTCCAATTGGTATTCCTAATCTTAATCCCAAGAATTCAACGATAGCCTTGTTATTTTGAAAGACATCTAGAATAGGAGGCCCTTATTGGTCCCAATCAATGAGTTCAAGGTAGATGAGTTGGAGGTTATGTGATGATGATGAAGGAAATGATGTGGTAAGGGTGTACATGGATGAATTGTATAACTCGGGGATACAATTGAGGGAGTCATTGTAAGTATCCTCATTAGTGATCTTAATAGTGAGAAATGCTTTAGCTAGCTCATCTAAGATAAACTTGATCTCAGAAGATGTTTGCTCTTGTGATCCATACCCTAGTCCCAAGTGTTTAGGTCTACAAGTAGTTGTAATGGGTTCAATAGTTCCTTTTCCTTTTAATCCAAGTTTATCTTTTCCTTGGTAACCCATAATTTGTGCCATACAAAAACCTTTAGGATATTTCTCAAGAGGAAGGTTGTCTTGTTCATCTTTTTTTTATAGATCCATTCTGAAATATCTGCATCAATGATCTCTTTATCTAGTACACCCCCATAGAGAAAACCAAAGTGAAAGATGGAAGGAGACTTCCTTGCAGCGATTAGTATGCTACCTATCGCAAGGATGCTGGAGATTCGAGCATACATAGCTATGATGATTGCGCTCATAGAGAGATGGCATAGTGAGAGGATGCATTCCTCCTACCCACTGGGGAGATGAATGTCATAACTTGACGATGTATGGTAGATATTGAGGATCTCTATTCTTGGGTCCTTAGTGAGGTATGACTTACATACAGGAGCTTCAACATTGGAGAGGGTATTCACTGATGATGATCTACCCATAGATGGGACACAACTAGATTTGAGTTAGATTGAGACAAATGCCCCTCTGCCACTATTCATAGCAAAGTTGATTCTATATGTTTTGGTTCCTCAAAGGCAAGAGCAATACTTCGTGACTAGATGGAGGGACGTCCTAAAGAGGATAATGGATGGAGAAGTTTTTTCTTGGGGACACTGCATGTTAGCACACCTATATAGGGAACTACACAGTTGTGTATACAACAGGATCTAGTACTTGAGATGTGGCATGGCATTGCTACATGTATGGGTGTGAGAGAATATAGTGGTACTCAGGCCACTATGTGATAGGTCTAGAGGCATGGATCACCCATATTATTGGCTATACGTAGGGATTTTGCACTATTAACAAATAGGGGACATGGACTATTGGAGGAGGACCCTGGATGAGCTGGACACAGTGACTTGGTGACCATGGAGAGATTGTGAGGCATGGGATGATGATGTATAACAACTAGCATACGTATGAGAGATGAGGTACATTTTGGGGAGGATGACATAGATGGTGGAGTGATACATGTTGGATTGGGTACTGAGACAATTTGGGGAGAGACTGACTACTCCAATTCATGAGGTAGTGTTCTTGAAGGTAACACAAGACATAGGTACATGAGGGTTGGCTCTAGATCTGCAGATACCATTGGAAAATTTTAAAGGATTGCTACTAATGCCATGGGTACCGCTAGGTGCAGACATTGAGGATGTAGGCACTAGTGCAGACTATGATGCATGGTGGATCACACATAGGCCAGTGAGACTCACTATCCTAGGGGCATAGGTAGGGCAGGTGGTTGTACCTCCAGTTCAGAGGCATGTTAGATAGCGTGTAGAGGGTGGATGGGTAGGAGGAGCTAGAGGAGGCAGCGATGGTGATGGAGGGCAAGGTGCACAAGTGGCACAGGTTGCACAGGTGGGTGCCCCTGGTGTTCCAAGAGATGGAGAAGATATATAGATGCTGAAGGCATATTTTGATAACCTTCATATGGAGTTCACATGATTACAGGGTGTGGTGGCCAGTGTGATAGCAGAGAGAGATAGCGCTCTACTCCAGATTCAGACTTTGAAGGGGCAAATATAGGCATTGCATACACATATACAAGCTCAGGATGGGGATGGAGATGGATGACTATAATAGGTCACAACAAAGTGATATGCTCTTAGGGTTGAGAGGGACACATCCATCGCTCAGAGGATGGTTGTTGAGGCTACAACTTCATGTCTCCAGTAGGAGCCTAATACAGCACAAGGTATTATAACAGTGGGTAGGATGAGACAGATATGGGATGACATGATGAGGCTATAGAGAGACCTAGAACTAGCATCACAGAGAGAATAGTACTATCATACTCTTTACCATAGCATGATTAATGCAGATCATAGGGCACCTAGTTTCAACATGCAGAGCGGATCAAAAGTTGTGAGGTCAGCTAGGTCAGGGTCTTTAGTGATGGGACCTCCTCCTCCTAGGGTTATTGGGGCACAGTGTCCACCACTGATAGGACCATCTGGGCAGATTGAAGGGACACAAACACCATGCCCTCCTCCACCTTCAGCATCAGGACCATAGCCTACATCTTCGACACACTCAGAGGGTGGCAGTTCGTTGTGATTATGGATGGGAAATGTATGATGTGCATTAGATGCCTATGGGCTCTTATGTATTTTGATAGCTTTTCGAAGCCCTTTTGTACACAAACATTGTAGATCATGACCATTTTTGTATGATATATATGAGATGATATCGATTGGTGGTGACATATGTGATTGTGTTATGGATTATTATGATGTCATGATTTTTTCTATTTATGCATGCTGTTATAGCTTATGATGATGTATGGATGTAGAGACTCATGTTGTATATGGATTATGGTAGATATAACATATATGATTTTATAGTATGGATATGGTTATACATGATGTTATTGACATGGATATAATACTATGGACTAGATGATGTGATGGACTATGATGTTATATGTGTTTTAACTCATATATGTAGGATGTAGATGTATGGATATAAAATGGATAGGGATATGTTATGGTTTTTATGCTACGATGATGTATAGATAGATGGTAATAATAAAATTGAGTATTCCTAATGAAATGAATTATATAATGATGTGAATGGTAAAATTATAATATATTATGATAATGTGATATGGGAAACATGTGTTTGGTGATTGACAAGACTTATGGAGTGACATGGTTATGGACTATGGTTTTTGACTTGGTCATGATACTAATGAAAATGGTAGGATGAAATGTGGAAAGGGAATGGATATTTAGGATGGATTGTTAGGATGTTTAAGGGTGGATCATGAAAGAGTGCTCTAGAATAGGACATGGAAATGGATAGGCTATGGGTATGATGGATTGGTAGGGGAATGATTATGCTGGTAAAATATGCAGAGCAGTCCTAATTCGATATAGTAATAGGATATTATCCATCAAGGTATAAAGAACCAGGATGACTTATGTATACTTTGCATGGACTTGACACTACAAACAAAAAGGAGTATCCTTATACACAATGTAATACAACCTTGTCTAAATGTGTGAGGAATAAATCTTATAGCATTAAGTTTGAATGCACAAAAGGTATAATGTGACCTTAGATGCAAAGGACAACTAGTATGCAAAAAGTGATTCCACTACACACAAGATATGAATATTAGTTGTAGTGATAAGAATATCCAACAGACATGCAAAATGCTATGCCCCATTCTCTACTAATTGTAACACACCAAGATATGAATGGGTCTAGGTGGCCTTGATAACGCATGAGAAGGAGATAGAAAAAATAAAAATAAAAAACAAAAGACCAAATGACGACACAAGTCACACAACCATTATATCTCTTGTCAAAGAGTTTAGGTGATGTTTGGATAGGCACCTGATGATGGGAATGATATATCTCTAAATGAGCTTGGATGATGATTGTTTGTTTGGTATCGTATGATGTGGCAATTGATAAATTGATTGGATATCATTTCGACATGTAAACTAATGCTTAGGATTTTGGTTGAGGTATTGTGCATTGTATAGGTGTTTTGTCTTGATTGAATGTCAAGTGTTTTATTGGTGAGATGGGTGAAACAGGAGTTTAAAAGCTTATTATGATCATGATGATGAGAAAGTTTAATATGGCATGTAGTGTATGGTAAAATTTATTGCTTGGATTTTTGGGATATTTGATTTTTTTGTATTTTTTGGAATGTTTTGAATTTTTTTGGTATTTTTGGAATATGTAGGTGAAAAAGAGAGCATGAGACTTATATGAAAGTCTTACCTTCCAAATGTCTTATGGAAACTGGGAGAACAATCTACACCATAACTAGGTACTGGTAATGTGCCCCTAAGCGATAAGGTTTTATTATGATATGGATGTGTATGGTAAAAGTGATTAGGTTATTATGGTAGGTGACTAAAATGACTCAGTATGGTATGACTAAGAATGACACTAAGTGAATTCTTCAAGCCATGATAGGACAACATAATGGTAGATGGATGATGATGTGAAAGATGGAATGAAACCTAATTGAGGGAGAGTGGAAGTCAAAATGGTTAACTAATAGATGGTAGATGCAAGGATACTACACATGGTGCCTAAAAATAGGTTTTCACCATTGTACTTATCCAAGGTGCCACTGAAGCGGTTTCCACCATAGGATGGATTATTTCTCTTTACTATTTTCATTTTTGATTTTTTTTTTAGTAATACAATTGGGATACCATGCAGATTAGGCATATAACCTCTTGAGGTGAATGATGTTGATAGGTTCCTCAAGGGGTTGACCCTCAAGTGTAGAAAGTTGATATACACCGGACCCATAACATCTAGTAATGATGAAGGGGCCCAACCAATTAGGCTCAATTTTTCTTTTCTATCTTGATCTTGAAGGTTCTTTTGATTTTCCTTAAGTACAAGATCACCAACTTCAAATTTGTACTCTTTGAGTCTTTTTGTAGCTATGACGAAGATGATTTTGATAGGTCGTGAGATGGTTAAGAGAACTGAGACATCTTTTGTCTAGTGTTTCTAATTCATCCAAGTGAGCAACTCTATGGTCTTCCTCATCAATAAGATGAGACAATGATACCCTTAGGGAGGGGAGCTCAACCTCAATTGATAGGACAACTTCAGATCCAAAGACAAGTGAATATGGTGTGGCTCCAGTAGGTGTATAGATGCTAGTGCGATATACCCACAAAGCAAGATTGTGATGCAAGTGTCAATCCCAACCAACTTCATTGACTGTTTTCTTCAAAATCAAGTGAGGATAGTTTTGTTCAAAGCCTCAACTTGACCATTGCTTTGGTGATAGTATGGAGTGGAAAAGTGGTGTTGGATATGGAATTAATGGCAAAGGTTGTGGACTTTTTGAGTTTTGAATGGCTTACCATTTTCAATAACAATGGCTTGGGGTATACCATACCGGCTAATGATGTAATGAAGGATAAACTTTGGAATTTGTTTGCTAGTTATGTATGTAAGGGGAATAGCTTCAACCCACTTTGTAAAATATTCAGTGGCAGTGCTAATGAATGAATGGCCATTAGATGAAGGTGGATGGATTTTACCAACGAGATCAAATCCCCATTGTGAAAAGGGCCACATGGTGTAGTGATTGTTTGTAACTATTGTGCAGACACATGAATCAAATCACCATGTTGTTCACAAGACATTTCTTAACAAATTGATGTGCATCATGCTCCATAGTAGACCAATAGTACCCAATCCTTAACAAATTTTTGACCAAGGTAGGACCACTAGAGTGTGCATTGCATATACCCTCATGTGCCTCATGTAAGGCAACTTGGGCATCTTTTGATTTAAGATATCTAAGGAGAATCCCAACGAGTATCCTCTGATAAAGTGTATTGTTGAGAATGGTATAACAGGATGAATGGCAGATGAAGGTTCAGCATTGGGAATGTGATAGGTTAGGTGGTAGAATGTTGTTATGAAGGAAGGTATAGATTTCATTGTACCAAGGTGCATCAGGACCAACAATTTCACATACGAGTTCAGTTTCTGGGACATCAAATGCAAGGATGTAAAGTCTCTTAGTCAAGAATTATGAATGTGGACTATTAGATCGAATATGAATCAATCAACCCATAATTGTCATGGCATCAACAACTTTATTTTTTATAATTAGAATTTGTTCAAAATGGATCCATGAAAATGATTTCTTGAATGTGTCGACCAATTTCTAATACGGGAGTAGCTTGTCATCTTTTGTTTGATATTCATCATTGACTTGGCGTATGACAAGTTGAGAATCACCATAGACCTCAAGTACTTTAATATTCTATTGAATAGCCATTCTTAGACCTTTGATAAGTGCTTCATATTCTGCAATGTTATTTGTGCAAGAAAACAAGATACTATAAGCTTTTGGTATGAAATCTCCTTGTGGTGTGACAAAGAGTATCCTTGCTCCTGAACCATGATGTGTGAAAGATCCATCAAAGTGTAACTTCCAATTCTTAGGGGAGTCAATGCTAAGGATTGATTCGTCTAGAAATTCTAAAATAAGTGGATGATCGGCTTCTATAGGTGCTTATGCCAATTGATCAGCAATGACTTTTCCTTTTATAGCTTTTATATCAACATATTCAATGTCAAGCTCACTCAAAATCATGATCCATTTCGCCATGTGTCATGTCAATGTAGCTTTGGAGAGAAGATACTTTAGTGGGTCAACTATTGAGATGAGATTAGTTTGGTGATTGATCATATAATGTAAAAGTTTCTATGAAGCAAAGACAACAGCGAGACATGCCTTCTTAATAGGTGTGTAATTTAGCTCAACTCATGAGAGTACAGCTGATGTAGTATATATCTCTTTCCTTTCCAATTTCATCATTTTTTGCTAACAAGGCTCCTAATGCTACTGATGTGGTGGATATGTATAGAAGGAGCAGTTTTTCTTGAACAGGAGGTGCCAAAGCTAGTGGTGTTGCAAGATATTCTTTCAATTTATCAAATGCTTGTTGGCACTTCTCATCCCATTAAAATTCTACCTTTTTCTTAATATATGTGCAAAGGGTTGACACTTATCAGCAAGTTACACTATGAATCTCCTAATAGATTGAAGTTTTCCTTAAAGGTGATGCAATTGTTTTAAATTCTAAGGTGGTGTCATCTCAACTATAGCTTTGACCTTAGTGGGATCCAGTTTGATACCCCTTCGAGAGACAATGTAGCCTAAGAGTTTGCCAGATGTAACACCAAAGACACTTTTTTGGACTAAGGCGAACCTTGTATTCCTCTAAGCAATCAAATATATTTGTAAGAACATACAAATGACCATCTATTGTGCATGATTTACCAAGGATATCATTTACATAGTCTTCCATTATCTTATGAAGCATATCATGAAAGATTATGGTCATTGCTCTTTGATATGTTTCTCTTGCATTCTTAAGACCAAAAGGCATTACTTTCCAGCAATAAACTCCCCAAGCACATATGAATGTAGTCTTATGTTGATCTTTTTCAGAAATCTTGATTTAGTCATATCTAGAAAATCCATCCATTAGAGATAACTTCTCATGTCCTATTGTTAGGTTGACTATGATGTCAATGTTTGGTAGTGGAAAATCATCTTTAGGACATGCTTTGTTCAAGCCTCAGAAATCTGTACAAACATGGATGCCCCCAGTAACCTTAGAAACTAGAAAAATGTTTGACACCCATTCTTGATAATCTAGAGGTTTGATGAATCCAACTGCAAGTAATTTCTCTAATCATGTTGTGATAGGTAAAAAATCAGGTTAATAAGATCAAGCATAGCCATGAAAACCTAACCCTACCATCATCAAAGAATCTAATCCAAATGAAATTAAAAGCATGTAATTCAATAACAATATAGCCTAGATTGTATGATTCCTTGTTTATGATGTGGATTGCTTCTTCAACAATGAACAATTATGAAGATAAAAGCTGCCATGATGGATGGATGATAAAAGCTAATATGCTAGATGGATGCTAAACTGCTCAATATGCTCAGGATGATAATGTAGACGCTATATGAATGCTGGATTAATGTAGGATGGAATGAGAGGGTGTTTATATAGAACTTAACCAAAATCAATCAACGGTGGAGATTCAGTGGCTATGTGAATGGCTAAGATTAAAAGATAGTCATAGGTGAATGTGTAGATGACAAGTGGAGGGAAGATAAGGCTTATGTGTGACCGTGTACATAAAAAGTACTACATGTGAAAGATATTAAATAAAAGATGTAGTACCATTTATCTTCTTTAAATGAAAGAGGCACACATGTCAACTCATGAGATAAATGATAAGAGAAATTAATTAAATAAATAAAATTTATTTAATTAATTAGAAAGTGGGCTTGTGAATGGAATTTTTTAATTAAATAAATAAAATTTATTTAATTAAAATAGATAGAAATAAGATAATTAAATAATTAAAGATTGTTTAATTATAGCTTAGAGGAAATAGAAGAAATAGCTAATGAATTAATCCAATAAATATAAATTTATTTAATTAATAGAAGAAATAGATCTGTTAGGAATATTGCTCAAGTGTGTTAGACAAATGCAGATGATGGATAATGTGATGTATGAATGCTAGTGATAATGAGTCAATTTTGGGTGTCTACATTTTGCCCCTCTTTGATACAATATTCGATAGAGCGTTGTGTCAAAGAAGATACGATATTCATTCGATAAACAAGGTTATGCCCCAGTGTAACTGGTGGAGGATGACCCCTCGAGAGGTAAGCTAGGCTAACCAAGAAGGGTTGGATTGGCTCTCTATAAGAGGAAAAGCTAGGACACAGGGGTGACACGAAGAAAATAAGGGGTTGGGTGGGAAACAGGGGATGATGTAGAAGAAAATAGGCTTTGGCATAGAAGAATTAGGGTTTGGGTAGGGGCTATAAGTAGGTCCTTTAAAGGCAAATAGGCTCATTTGTGCTTAGTTGTGTTCATTTGCTTATAGAGATCTAGAGCTCCTGAGAGTTGGTGTGCGACGAGAGTTGGAGAGCTATCAGGATGGTGATTCCATGCAGAGATCATCGTGCCAAGCGAGTGAGGACACATAGATGACCAGAGGGAGCAGGCGTACTGGTATGTATCGAAACTTTTTCTAAAAGCGTGATTTTGATAGGCTAGAAGCATCATAAGTGCACACACGTCACCATAAGCGACTAGGTTTTAGGATAGGCAATTCAGGTCGCTTATGAAGCAAAACAAGTCACTTAAAGTAGTTAAGGTCGCTTATAGGCGCGGCTTGGTCGCGTGTGGGATAAAAGGTCGCTTCCAATCGGCTAGACAAATAGAGGCAGAATGCGCATATAGATAAAATCAAGTCACTTATGGGCTAAAACAGGTGCATAGATAAGTTTAGTTCGCTTGTAAAGAAAATAGGCTCGTGTATAGAATAGAAATCACTTATAGGCAAAAAGTATATGCATATAGAAATATAGCTCACACTTAGCCAATAAGCAGTCGCATAGGTAAATTAGGTTGCATACGAGCGAGAAATAAGCGCATGTAGAAAAATAGGTCGCATGCGATCAGCAGATAAGCGCATATGAAAAAATGAGTTGCTTACAGTAGATAAAAGTTGGTATAGTAGTAAACAATCCAATTTTATAGCAGTTATATGTAGCGCAAGCGACTGACATGATGAGTGAAACGATGCAGGATATACCACCGCCTTTGTTATCATGAGAGCCACATCTAAGGGATTTGCGGTTGGTGAGATTACTGGATGCATAGGAGCGGCTAGTGTTAGAGATCCTCATATTAGAGCATGTGTCTATATTGGAGCTAGTGTAGGTACATCGAGGATTGATGACGGGGATGGTGGAGCGATGGATAAGCGAGCATAGTTCTTTCTTATTGCCCACAGGAGAGGCTACGATCACATTGGAGGATGTGTTCCAGATTTTGCGTATTCCTATTGATGGGGACTGAGTAGATTATGATCCTGATAGGGTCCAACTACATTCAAGAGATTGTTCAGGACACCAGACATTGGAACAGAGGGTTCAGAGATTCCTATGGCGAGGATGGAGGAGTTATGTGACAGACTGTAGTGAGTGGTATTAGCTATTATCAGATGGCTAGTGGGAGACAGATGAGCGAGAGGGTTTCCAGTAGGATGGGGGACAATGATGGAGGGGATGTTCTCCTATGGGACAAGATATGCACGGGCAGAGTGTGTTCTTGGACAACTCTATCATTTTTTGCATGATTGTGCATATATGTTCGGAGCTAGTATGTCTGCAGGAGTTACAGTTTTGCATGTGTGGGCATATGAGCATATTCCAATGATGAGACTAGAGGGATGGGTGGTTAGAGCAGCAAGAGAGCCTTATGCTAGGATGTATAGAGGAGCTTTGACATATTGGCAGCACAGAGGGCTAGTATACTGGCGGAGGATGTTGGATGAGGTAGATAGATTTATATGGAGGCCATTGCTGGGATGTGAGAGATGGGATGAGGAGGATACTGAGCTTGTCTATGCGAAGTAGGCAAGATATATTTTTGGATGCGAGATATACATTATAGAGTGTTATTTGCTTGAGAGGGTTTTGAGACAATTCAGGTTACCACAGGCAGTACTAGTTGGTGATGCCATTTTTGGGAGGACTCGACAGGAGGTGTTTGATTGGGGGCCAGAGGTAGTGGTTGACATGGTTTTGGCGGAGAGAGAGGGGCTACAACTAGTTGTATGGCAGTGGGGATAGGGTCCTGCAGATCCAGACACAAGATTATGATGTATACTAGGTGACAGCAAGACCGACCCGACTGACGCGGGTTGGAGAGATAGGAGAGATAGGGATGGAGAGACCGGTCAGGAGGAGGTGATGACAGGCTCCACCAACACAGGCTATTGTACCAGCCACGCCAGGGATATAGATACAGGGATAGGTATAGGTACAGCCTCAGGGGTAGATATTAGGAGGTGACGATGTGGGGATTCAGCAGCTGCGGAGGAGGATTAGAGAGGAGAGGAGATGGAGGCAGTAGGCTCAAATGAGTTTGAGGAGAGTGGAGTTGGATAGACACCAGGTAGTGATTGGCTTACGGCATGCTAGGGCTCAAGCTCAGACATACCAGGCTTAGTTACAGGTTAGAGTGCAGGTTGGGGATGGGCAGGATGACGATGCACTTGCTAGAGTGACAGGGGAGAGAGATGTAACTAGGCAGAGCGAGCAGATGATGAGAGTTGAGTGAGACACAGCTATACAGTAGATGCAGGTAATGAGGGCTAAGAGAGATGGTCTGCAGACAAAGAGGGATACAGCTATGCAATAGCTACATGGGATGACTAGCAAGCAGGATAGAACAGTGGCTGCATTGGGTACAGATGGGGCTATAATGTATTTGGCCACATAGTTGACACAGGTACAGACAGAGATGCAGAGAGTACAGGGTGAGGCAGAGTATCATAGAGGCTTATACTATGGGGTTGTGCTAGCAAAGCAGAGGCAGCCTAGCTTCAGGAGTAGATCAGGAGCTTCAGGTTCATGAAGGATACGTGAATCTCAATCTATAGCATCAGTGATGGGGTCACAAAGAGATAGGGGGACAGGTGCAGGACCCAGTGGTGGCGGTCAGGGCGAGGGAGCTGTCAGTAGTCACTAGGGCTACCTTGTTTATGTATATTATGTTGTATCGTGATGAGGCCTAGAGCCGATTGTACATACATTCTTGATGGCTCATCTTGTATATGTAGACACTTGTATATTGACACATGTATATATATGATGGCATATTAGTTATCTACATGATGTTGTAATCGATGCACTGTTGGTATTATGATGGTTATGCATTGTTGTATCTATATTTTCATGGATTATGTATGGATGTTTATGCAAATGATATGAATGGAAATGTATGATAATGCAAATATGTAAATGGTAATGATATGATATGGACTCATGCGTATAGATAAATGGTAATGATATGATATGTGATGGACCTCTATATGCCTAACACACTTGTTTTGTAGGATACAAGATGTGGAAGAAGGACAATGGAAATGGTTGATCTTGGTTGAAGACTATATAGGCGGATAATGAGATAAATAGATGGTACGATGGGCAAATTTAAAAGTAATTGCTCAAAATGAAAAGAAATGCAATCCTTATGTTTGATATAGCATGGGGATGTTATGCAGCTGGGTATAGAAGACCAAGGTGTCGAGATATCCAATGAAAAACTAGCATGTTATAATCTTATCTGAACGCATGAGGTCAAGATGTTGAGCCAACATACACAAGATATGAATAGAAGCTAGTGTTTCGAGATGGAATTTGACACTACAAGCAATAGTTTGAGCTTATCTCCACTATGCATAGTGACAGCTTGTTGGTTATATGTATGGAGCTAGTCTTGACATAGAATAGTCTCAAGTGCATAAGAGATTGTTTATCTTCTCAGATGCTAGAGATATTGATATGTAAGATGCTAATCCCAACACATACAAGATACCAATATGCATAGGACGAGAATAAGATCATCCCACAAACACGGCATATGAAAGCAATATGACCATGCCCCATTCCTTACTTCATTGCAACGTACCAAGATATAGATTGGTCAAGGCATTCTTGATTAGGCATAGAAAAGGGACAAAAGATAAATCAAAAGATACTGTCATCATGTTCTCTTGCCAAATTTAGGTGCTCTTAGATGGATTAAGCTGGTGCCTTGTTAAGAGGAAAGCTGCATCCTGTTGAAAGCTAAAGATATTGATAGAATGCTATAGCAAATGTTGGCTTAAGGCATGCCAACAAATAGCTTCTAGCTTATTCTTGATTGGTTAAAGTGCTTGATCTTTTAGTATACACATAGTTTGCTTCCTGCTTGAGCTAATCAAAGAGAAGAAGATGGAAGATGAGAGAAGATGAAGAAGATGGGGTGGATCATCTGTGCTTGAGTACTGGAAACTTCATTCATATTCCAAATTGCCTACATACCCTGTATCCATGGGATCAAAGCACATTTACGATGATGATGAGACATGATGAATATGTAGTTCTGGGTTTTATTGATGATGTGTGTGATGAAAAATAAAACAATGTGAGATGAAAGATTAGAGGATGATCAGAAGAAAGATGAAAGATGGATGATGAAAAGAGAGGCTATCATCTTTGCCTGAATCAGAGTGCTTCCTTTGCATCTCAGATTGCCTACATACCTTGTATCCACGGGATCAAGGCTTTAACGATAGAGTTGGGATGTAGTTCTTGCTTATTACGCTAGTGAGTGATGTTGAAAGAATCAACTTATTGCTTGGATGTTTGCGTTGGCGATGTTTTTGATGTTTTTGGATGTTGGTTGAGCTTGAATTGATTGCAAAGATACGAATCCTTGTTGCAAATGTTTGCCATGTTTGTCATTGGATGAATGCTAGGGTTGAAGTTGAAAGTTTGCTGTGTTGTGAGCTAAGGTGTTCGATGTGTTATTTGCTAAAGATGGCAATATCCACTTCCAAATAAGGCTCAACAAGTGCCCCCAGTGCGGGATAAGGTTTATTATGGAGAAGCGACAATGGAGAGCGTGTGCGGATAAGATGCTAAGGTGCCAAAAAGATATAGTTATCGCAACAATGTCTCAAGTATGATAGCTAGCATTGACAGAGGCGAAGATGGAAAAGTTGTTTATTGCGATGAAATGCGGATTATGATATGGATTATGTAGGATAAGATGACAAAGTATGCTAGGAAATATGGTGATCAAATGAACTAAGCAGATAATGGAGGCTGGTCATTACACATAACACTTGTTTGCCAGGTTTTCACCATGGTACTTATCCAAGGCGCCTGTTTACCAGGTTTTCACCAGAGGACGGATTATTTATCTTATACTATTATTTTTTTTGTTATCCAAAGCACCACAAAGTGGTTTTCACTATTGGATGGATTATTATTATTATTATTATTATTATTTTGGATTGCTGAGATTCATGGATAAAACTTCTTGATATGGATGCTGTGGTTCATCCAATGGAATACCATCAGGTGTTGAGAGAGTATATGCACCTGATCCATAAACTGTTGTGATGATAAAAGGACCAAGCCAATTTGGTTCAAACTTGCCTTGTTTCTCACGATGTTGATGATTCCTTTGATTTTCCTTAAGGACAAGATCCACAACTTGAAATCTCTGTTCTCTAATTGTTTTGATAGACTTGGAGATGGTTGAGTGCTGTAAGACGCCGTTCATCTAGTAGCTCAAGATCATGGAGCCTGGATACTCGATATTCTTCCTCTGAGATGGTATGCTGTAGAGATACTCACAGTGAGGGGATCTCAACCTCAATAGGTAAGATAGCTTCAGTGTCGTACACAAGAGCATAAGGTGTAGCTCCAGTGGGAGTTCTCATACTTATTCTATACGCCCATAATGCAGGATGGAGTTGTAGATGCCAATCACGACCAGCTTCATTGACTGTCTTTTTGAGAATCTTGATGATTGTTTTGTTAGAAGCCTCAGCTTGGCCATTGCTCTGAGGATAGTAAGCAGTAGAGAAGTGATGTTGGATATGGAATTTTTTGCAAAGATCTCTAACCTCTTGGTTCTTGAAGGGGCAACCATTATCAGTGACAATATCTTGAGGAACTCCATAGTGGAAAATGATATAGTACAGGATGAACTTGGATATTTGCTGGTATGGCTTCCACCCACTTTGTGAAATATTCAATGGTGGTGATAATGAACTTATGACAATTTGATGAAGTAGGATGGATTTTACCTATGAGATCAAGTCCCCACTACGAGAAGGGCCATGGAGTAATGATAGGCTGAAGCTCATGCGCTGGTGCATGTATTAAATCTCCATGTTTATGACATTGTAGACATCTCTTTGCGAATTGTTGTGCATCTTTTTCCATGGTTGGCCAATAGTATCCTACTCGTAGAAGTTTCTTAACAAGGCCAGGTCCAACGGAATGCGAGCCGCAAACACCTTCATGTACATCACGTAAGGCCACTTTTGCTTCCTCAAATCAAGACATCTAAGAAGGATACCATCAAGCCTCCGATGATAAAGGTTGTCTCCCAAAATAGTGTAACGAGAGGCTCAATGGATAAAGGTTTTGTGTTGGGTGTTAGATAGTTGAAATGGAAAGGTTTGATTGCAGAGATACTCGTATAAATCCTCGTACCATGGCAAATTGGGACCAACAATTTCACATATAAGCTCAAACTGTGGTACTTCAAATGCTGGAATCAGAAACTGTTCAACCATAAACTCACATTTATGTGTATTAGATGGCATGTCTAGAAGAGACCCAATCATAGCCATGGCATCTGCTGCTTTGTTCTGTAACCTTGGGATTTGTTCCAAGGTGATATTATCAAAGTACTTTTTAAAATAATCAACCATTACCTTGTATGGAAGAAGCTTCTCATCTTTTGTTTGATATTCATCTAAGACTTGTTTGATAACCAGTTGAGAATCGCCAAAGACTTGTAATTGTTTGATAGGCCATTGTACTACCATGCGTAATCCTGTGATTAAAGCTTCATACTCTGCTATGTTATTGGTACACGGAAATGCAATTCTGTATGATTTGGGTATACAATCTCCTTGAGGGGTAACAAACAATATCCCTACTCCTGATCCATTTTGTGTGTAAGATCCATCAAAATATAGCTGCCACCATGTTGGAGAAGTTAAATTGAACAAGCCTTCATTAGGGAATTCTAGATACATTGGGTGAATATCTGTGATGGGTGCTGCAGCTAATTGATCAGCAATGACTTGTCCTTTTATGGCTTTTCGATCCACATATTGTATGTCAAATTCACTTAAGATCATAACCCATTTTGCTAATCTTCCTGTGAGGATTGCTTTAGAGAGAAGATATTTGAGTGGATCCACATTAGATATGAGCTTTGCCGTTTGGTTCAACATATAGTGTCGCAACTTTTGGGAAGCAAACACTAATGCTAAACATGCCTTTTCCATAGATGAATAATTAAGTTCATAACCCACAAGAGTTCTGCTGATGTAGTAGATGGCTTGTTGTTTCCCTGAATCATCATGTTGAGCTAGAAGGGCACCTAATGCTGCTATTATTGATGATATGTAGAGCAATAAAGGGTGATCAAGCACAGGAGGTACTAACACAGGAGGTGTTGCCAGCGATTCCTTTATTTTTTCAAAGGCCTGTTGATATTTTTCATCCCACTTAAAAGGTTCACCCTTATGAAGAAGATGTTGGAAAGGATGACATTTGTTTGCTAGTTGTGATATAAATCTGCGAATGGACTGTAACCTTCCTTGTAGACTGCGGAGTTGCTTGAGATTTGCTGGCGAAGGCATTTCCATGGTATCTTTTACTTTAGCTGGGTCCACTTCAATCCCTCGTTGAGACACAATGTATCCCAACAGTTTTCTAGATGTTACGCCAAATACACATTTCTTTGGGTTTAGTCTGACTTGATACTTCTCTAATCAATAAAAGATTTGTGCTAATACCTGTAGATGTCCTTCTCTTGTTTTTGATTTTCCTAGGATATCATCAAGATAGTCTTCCATGATAGTGTGAAAAAGGTCATGAAAAATAACTGTCATGGCTCGTTGATAAGTAGCTCTAGCGTTCTTGAGACCAAAAGGCATTACCACCCAGCAGTATGTGCCCCATGGACAAATGAATGATGTTTTATCTTGATCTTCCTCTGCTATTCTAATTTGGTTATATCCTAAAAATCCATCCATCAAAGATAGCATTTCATGTCCATCTGTAAGATCTACAATGTTGTCTATGCTTGGTAATGGAAAATCATCCTTAAGACATGCTCTATTAAGATCTCTAAAGTTTGTGCAAGAGCGAACTCATCCATCAGGTTTTGCTATAGGTATCAAGTTTGAAACCCATTCTAGATAATCAATAGGCTTTATGAACTTTGCTTCTAACAACTTTTGAATCTCTGCCTTGACCAATAAAGCTACTTGCAGATGCATTTTGCGCAATTTTTGTTTAATAGGTTTTGCATTAGGAGATATTGCTAGATGGTGTACCACAAGTGATGGATCTAGACTCGGCATGTCAGCATAAGTCCATGCAAAATTTATAGCTCTTTTCATAAAAAATGTTGTGAAGTCTCTTCTTTCTTGCTCTGATAGTGATGCTACCAAAAAAGTGATCTTTGGATTATGCTCTATACCCAAGTTCATATCTTGTGATCGTTCAACTAGTACTATTGATTTCTCATGATAGTCAGTGGCAACAGGAAGATCAAATCCCCCATCCTTAGGAGCCTCAGAGAGGTTTTCACCTTCGGATACATCCTTTATTTTTACTTTTTCACAGTCAAGAGGCACCTTTCAGTTTTCACCTAGTGACCTATTTTGTTTGATTTGTTTATTTCACTTTTGCGACTAAAGGATTTGATACTTCCACCAAAATATGCTAGTTTAGGTAGATCTATCATGAAACCTGCTTTGTGATCACCCAATGAAATGCCTTGTCATAAGCCCATGAATTCTGCAATAGCTTCATCATTCTCAAATGTATCTACTATCGGTGCCCCCTGTTAGTCCCAATCAACGAGGTCAGGATATACGAGAGAAAGGGTAACGAAGGAATGGTTATGGCTAGAGGAGGCTATGGAAATCATGAAGATGGAGTTTTCTTGAAAAAGGTCAATAATATGAAGGGAGGAGTCGTCAATAGTATCCAAACTAGTAGTCTCTCCTGTTGAGGAGGGTCCAGCGTCCATATCGGAAATACACTTAATGTCTTTGGAACGCGGTACCTCCAGTTAATAGCCAAGGCCTTGCTTATTAAACTTCTTAGACACAACAATGGGTTCAAGAGGTCCTTGTTCCTGTGATCCCAATCCACCATGTCCTTTGTAGCCCATGTTCTTTATGATGCGGAACCCATTGTTATATCTCTCCCCTTCAAGTTGAACTTGGTCATTTTCATCAAAGAATATCCAAGAGTCGATATCATCAATGTCTTCATCATCCAGGAATCCGCCTTTAATGAATACTATGGGTGGGGCTTTGATGACAACTGAGGATGAAGGTGGCTTGGATGTGGAGGGTTTACCATGAGATTTGGGAGACAAGGGAAGGGTTCCAACACAACAAGATTCTTGCAATGTGTATTCACCAAGACCATGTTCGGTGTACTTGATACGGAGATTGGAAGCGACTTTGCTAGATGATGGCTTGAGTAGGTTGGATGGATCTATATATGATGAAGATGGATATGCCTCGATGTTGATAGGAATACAGTTTGGACTCTGGTATTTAGCTTGAAAGGCACGACAAAATTCAAATGGATTGGGATCAGCATGGATAGTAATCTCAACACCATTATGTGGAAATTTAAGACATTGATGGAATGTAGAAGGAACTGCCTTGAGGGCATGTATCCATGGACAACCAAGCATGATGTTATAACGAAGCTCAATATCAAGAACCTGACAACAGGTTTCAGTAGTAATCAGCCCAACTTTGATAGGCAAGTAAATAATCCGTTCAATATCTCTCTCGACATCGTCATATGCTCTGATAGTAATGACCTTGGAGGTGTCAACATCTTTCTCAGAATATCCCAATTATTTTATTAATTTCAAGGAACATATATTAAGACTAGCTCCACCATCCACCAAGATTTGTTTGATACGAAGTTGTTTGACAAACACTTCAATGTGAAGGGCTTCGTTGTATGAAGGGTGAATGGAGGGCTGAAGATCTTTGTCAGAAAAGGTTAAATGACAAGGGGCTACAATGCTAGCGACCATAGATTGAAATTGTGTGATATCAATATTGTTAGGCACCGAAGATTCTTGTAAGGCTTTGACAAGGATAGCTTTGTGAGCAGGGGATATGCGAAGCAACTCAAGAATGGAAATATGTGCAGGTGTTTTGCCAAGGTGATCAAGGATATTATAGTTAGAGAATGGTTGAGGAGTATGGACAGGTGCTCCTTGAATGGTAACGCGACCTCTTAGAGTGGTTATAGTGCAATCAGGTGATTTGCCTTGGATAGAAATGGTAGAAATGCGAGCATGGTCAATGCAGCCAATAGTAGATGATTCATAGTTGTACTAAATGGCATTCCCAACATGGGGATTACTTGGTTTATCATGAGATGGAAGTGGATTCTTGAAAGCATCTAGATCATAGTTCGATGTCGGTTGCTGTGCAAGTTGGGTTGTTGAAGGTGTAATTTTGATTAAACCTTGATCGATGCAATCTTGGATAACATGCTTTAAATGCATACAACTATTTGTTTTGTGTCCTTTAACTCTATGGTAATCGCAATACTCATTTTCTTTATACCAACGAGCTTTGAATAGTGGTTCATTGTTGGGTGGCGCATCCGGTAACATAATATCGCCCGCTTGGAGAAGTTTTCGAAAGATAACTTCCATAGGTTCTGCTAATGGTGTAAATTGTCGGTGAGGATTTGAAGTTTGTCGTTGTTGCATTCATTGAAAAGGTTGTGTTGTTGTAGAAGTTGCTTGAATGTTAATGGGAGCTTTCATAGTTTGTATGTTCTTCATGTCCACAACACCATCATTGACAACATTCTTGTTTTTGTTCCAAAAGCGAGACTTATCATTGGAGTTTTGAGGATAGTCTTTGTTATCATGAAAAATCTTGATAGTGTCTTTAGCAATTAAAGCTCGTTTAATAATGGTTCCTTTGGAAACAAGTTCATCAAAGGTGCTAGCACTTTGCAATTGTAGTTGGAATGATAGCTCGAGATGAAGATTTTGACCAAAGATATCGAGTTGTTGCTTCTCAGGTATTTCCCATGATAGTTTGCTAGCCATATTACGCCATCGTTGAGTAAATGAAGAAAAGGCTTCACCATTGCGCTATTTATTGTTGACAAGGTCATTCATGTTTACCTCATGTTCAATGTTAAAAGCAAAGTGTGATCAAAACTTATTTGCTAACTCTGCAAAAGACTTAATTCTCAGAGGTAAATGAGAGAACCATTCAAGAGCTTGTCCTGCTAAGCTTCTAGGAAATAGTCTCAAAAGATATGTATCGTCATGAGCAACATCGAGACATGCCACAAAGAATGCTCTAAGATGGTCTTCCGGATTTCCTTTTCCTTTGTACTTGTCAAATTGTGGAATTTCAAAGTGTGGCGGAAAAGGTGTCATATGAAGTGACTTGTCAAACGGATAAGCGCATATGCTTTCCAAAGAAAATGTCTTCTTGCTTTGTCCTACTGCTTGATTAATCATTTGTTGAACATCCGCTAGAGATAATTGTTGTTGTTGCAAAGGGGTTGAAACATGGTATGATCTATATTAAGGTTGTTGTTGTGGGATATATGAAGCCATGACCCTTTGTTGAGGTTGCGTACTCACAATGTATATCAAAGGATTGGTATGCGACACATACGTGGTTGAAGATTGTTGTCCGTGAGACACAAGGGGCGGTTGGGTATATTATGACGAATTAGCACCAAGATTTTGCATCACATGAGAAGTGAAAGATGGATTGGCATTAGTTAATGGTTGTGAATTTGGAATTGGATTTGTGACATGCTAAGTGATGGAAGGATTCGTGGATGCGAAAGAAGGATGGACACTTGGATTTGTATTTTGGACAACATGAGGATTGGTATATGTCATGTGTTGGGTGACAATAGGCAAACCTTGGGTAGTATAAGATGGATTGATGGTTTGTGAAGGATTGTAAGAAGATGATGGAACAGATGTAAGTTGATCAACATAAGTGACTATAGTGCTAGGATTAGCTTGAGAAACAATAGGCGGGTCACTCGTGTCAATAAGACTAACATTGGGATTGTATGATGTATTGGACGAATTAGTGGAGATAGTGGAGATCATATTAGCAGCAGTAGGAATATGAGATGTAGTATCCACATGTGATGTAGCAGATTGCGATGGTTGTGAAGCTTGGACCTTTGGTGTTGTTTGGATAGCTTGGGAAGCTTGCAAACTATGGGATATGGGGATAGCTTGTGATGTTTGGGGAGTTTGTACTTGGGCCACATGGACAGCTTGTGTTACTTGAGGCATGGAAATGGTCATGGTAGGAGGAGTATGTTGGGGAACATGGAAAGGTGGAATGTTTAGATTTTACAAAATGAAAGGGAGCACATTGGTTGGAGTTATCAAAGGTTCTAGAGTGTACTCCGAGCGTGGTGGATCAAATGAAGTAATAATAGGCAATGAAATAGATGTGTTGGAAGATGGAGTTTGTGATATGGCATGGGATGGTGTGACTATAGTGGATGGTCCCTTTGCAACAACAGTGGGAGTGTTTGGATCGTGCTCTCTAATAGCGGATATGTCAAAATCTCTTGGTAATTTAGCGCCCATGCGAGCAAGTTGCAAGAAGTATCGATTAGGCTCGGATAAAATGAGTCTCTCAACTTGATCCCATACATGTGTATCTCAAAATTCTGATAAGTCTTCTTGGGATTATTCCTCATAAGTCTCCAAAAATGTTTAAGGTTGCACTTGTTGTGAAGATGACTCTCCAATGGTGTACCCATGGGGCATAAACATATGAGGAGGCATACCGGTCGTAAATTGAGTCACGTCTCTAAGAGTTGTTGATCTAGATTGTTGCATCTTAGCTTCCATCTAGCTTGTAATTTGGCTTCCATTTCAGCTCGCAATTTAGCTTCCATTTCAGCTCTATATTGACTCCTAGTTTGAGGCATGATGAATGATGTTGAAAACTAAACTTTAGCTTGTCAAGGTTTTGAGACCCAAAAAGATGATGGTTTGTTGATTGTTTGGTTGCTGGTTGTTGGTTGTTGGTTTTCTGTTTGCTTTGTTGTTGGGTTGCTTGGTTGGCTGTTTGCTTTGTTGTTAGGTTGCTTGGTTGCTTTGTTGGTTGGACTTCCCTAGAGAATAGCTCACACACTCAAGGGAAAAGTTGTTTGCTAGGGTTTCTATTTTGCTGATGTTGCTAAAGCTAAAGCCAAGAAATGATGTTTTGCTGATTGATTGGGCTGATTGATTTGATGTTTGGTTTGCTGGTTTAAGACCTCAAAAAGATGAAAAGCTCACAAAGTTTAATTGGTTGGTAAACTCAAAGAAGGAGACAAAGTCTAGGTATCTGCTAATGATCAGAGACAAGTCTGAAAGCTAATGCTAAGGCTAAACAAGCTAGAAGTGTAGCAGATTCGGTTGAGTCACTAAGATTTACTAGTAATTGACCATAGGCGACAGGTAATAGCTCATATGCAACTCAGAAAAGGCCAAAAGTGGCTGGTCATAGCTTAAATGCGATCTAGTTTTGGTTCGGATAACAGGCTACAGTGTTAACCAGAGGCGAGCCAATTTGCTACATGCGATCAATATTGACTCAGAAGTGATTTACTGTTGATCAAAGGTGATGCAGTTTAGACCAAAGGCAACTGACTATTGTTTAAAAGTGATCTGGTTTAGGCAAAAAGTGACTGACTGTTGTTTAAAGGCGATCTAGTTTAGGCAAAAGGTGACTGACTATTGTTTAAAGGTGATCTAGTTTAGGCAAAAGGCGACTGACTGTTGTTTAAAGGTGATCCAGTTGTCTGTATGGGAGCAATTTAAGCTCAAAAGCGACTGTGTATGTCAGGAAATATGTCTGATTTGTGTTTTTTGACAAGAAAACAGTAATTGCAGTCACTCACACTCACAACAATCACAAACTTGTACAACCTAGGCTAGGAAAGGACTGTATTTGTTGAGTCCCTTGGCCGTGCTTATTCAAAGTGGATAGCTTTAGGATCTTGGTAGCACCGGCTCCTCTCCATGGCACACACTTCTCATGCATACCAAGATCTGGGTTTCCCAAGGCTTGTCCCTCCACCAAACCTTAGGATTGTCCCTGCTATCTCTTCTAAGAACCACGTGAATCGGGGCAGCTTCAAAGGTCCCACCTTTTGCGTCAATAAATAGAAGGTTTTTGGCTACTACACAAAGTTACTAATAAGGGCATCCTTTCAGGTGGCTATACGTGCGGCAGCGCTACTCTTCGTTATGGAGTCTCCCAGCCTTCAAGGGTTATGCCTTGGAGGGTTTTGGGGGAGGTTGGCTATCGGTATAACACAACACCCGTTGTTTGTGGCTTACGACACAAACACTTTTCTTATATAGTAGTTCGAAAGGACTTGGATTTAGCCCATTACCGCTTGGGTCGTATCCCTTCTCACATCGGGAAGGCAAGCCCTCTAAAGATAATAACAAGTTCTCATACAACCAAGATCCATTTGATAGGCAAGGGGAGAGGATACTTTTGTTATTAAATTTGGGTTACAATCAAGCACATGCAAGCAATCAAAAAAGATAAATCAAGCATGGAGCAAGCAATGATTCTTTTTAAGCACCAAGCCCAAATGTTCCTAATTTAGTGAAAAAAACCACAAGTCTTGGACCAATCGAAGCTGCAACAGATATGTTAGTAGTTTGATAACCTCCTTTTCTTGGACAATCAATAAGATGCTGCACAAATACCCAATTAGTGGCCAAGAAAACCAAACTGCAAATGATAAAGACTGAAAATGACAGTTTACTAGAGGTGATCAACTGTTGATTAGAAGTGAACTGTATTCTACCACAGGCGAAATGTTATAGATCAGGAGCGATACCAGTAATGCCAGATGCGGATTGATAAAGCTCATAAGCGATGCGAAAAAGCAATAGGCGACTAGTTACGGGTCATAAGCGACTCAAATCTACGAAAAAATAGAATGTAACAAAAACCCTAGTTTCACAATAAGCGATTCAGATAGCTAAAGGTGATCACTGTTAGGTTAAAAGTGATTCAAATAAAGGCATAAGTGACCACTGTTAGCTTATAAGCAATGTGAAACAGGCAGTAAGCGACTACTGTTTGCTCATAAGCGATCCAGGAATGTTAAAAGCAGCAGGTTTTAGCTCAGAAGCGATGCGCATATTCATATAGCAACCAATTTTTGCTCAAAAGAGACTAGAACTTGCCGTAAGCGCTTGAAAAATCTGATCTTCACAAAAACAACTCCAAATAGCAAAGTTAATCAAGGACGTGGGTCCCACCAGGCATGCCAAAATGTGAGGTAAAAAATTAGGTTAATAAGATCAAGCATAGCCATGAAAACATAACCCTACCATCATCAAAGAATCTAATCCAAATGAAATCAAAAGCATGTAATTCAAGAACAATATCACCTAGATTGTATGATTCCTTGTTTATGATGTGGATTGCTTCTTCAACAATGAACAATTATGAAGATAAAAGCTGCCATGATGGATGGATGATAAAAGTTAATATGCTAGATGGATGCTAAAGTGCTCAATATGCTCAGGATGATAATGTAGATGCTATATGAATGTTGGATTAATGTGGTATGGAATGAGAGGGTGTTTATATAGAACTCAACCAAAATCAATCAACGGTGGAGATTCGGTGGCTATGTGAATGGCTAAGATTAAAAGAAAGTCATAGGTGAATGTGTAGATGACAAGTGGAGGGAAGATAAGGCTTATGTGTGACCGTGTACATAAAAAGTACTACATGTGAAAGATATTAAATAAAATATGTAGTACCATTTATCTTTTTTAAATGAAAGAGGCACACATGTCAGCGCATGAGATAAATGATAAGAGAAATTAATTAAATAAATAAAATTTATTTAATTAAAATAGATAGAAATAAGATAATTAAATAATTAAAGATTGTTCAATTATAGCTTAGAGGAAATAGAAGAAATAGCTAATGAATTAATTAAATAAATATAAATTTATTTAATTAATAGAAGAAATAGATGTGTTAGGGATATTGCTCAAGTGTGTTAGACAAATGCAGATGATGGATAATGCGATGTTTGAATGCTAGTGATAATGAGTCAACTTTGGGTGTCTACACTTGCTTTGACCAAAAGACCGATTTTAGGATGCATCTTTCTCAATTTTTGTTTAACCGGTTTTGCTCCAGGATATACCGTCAAGTGATGTACTATCAATGAAGGATCTAAACCAGGCATATCCGCATAAGACCATGCAAAATTCTTTGCTCTCTCTTTGAAAAAGGTGATGAACTCTTGTAATTCAAATTCTGATAGGGATTTGGCTGCAAATGTGATCTTTGGTTCTTCAATTGTTCCCAAATTCATCTCTTGTGTTTCCTCAATAAGAATGGAAGATCTCTCTTGATATGCCTTAATTTCAAGGAGGTCAAATTTCTCATCCTCAGGCACCTCAGAGAGGTTTTCACCTTCGGATACATCCTTTATTTTTACTTTTATCATTTGAAAGTGTCACAAAGTGGTTTTCACTAGGGGACGTGATTTTTATATTTTCACTTTTACGACTAAGGAATTTGACTGTCTCTCCAAAGCAAGCATTAATGTGGATTTCTATAATGTATCCAATCTTGTGATCTCTAATTGGTATTCCTGATCTTAATCCCAAGAATTCATTGATAGCCTTGTCATTTTGAAAGACATCTAGAATAGGAGGCCCTTGTTGGTCCCAATCAATGAGTTTGGGGTAGATGAGTTGGAGGTTATGTGATGGAGATGAAGGCAATGATGTAGTAAGGGTGTAGATGGATGAATCTTATAACTTGGCAATACACTCGAGGGGGTCATTGTAAGTATCCTCATTAGTGATCTTAACAGTAGGAAATGCTTTAGCTACCTCATCTAAGATAAACTCAAGCTCGAGAGATGATAGCTACTGTGGTCCATATGCGAGTCCCAAGTGTTTAGGTCTATGAGTAGCTAAAATGGGTTCAATAGTTCCTTATCCTTGTAAGCCAAGTCCACCTTTTCCTTGGTAACCCATATTTTGTTCCATATGAAAATCTTTAGGATATTTCTCAAGAAGAAGGTTGTCTTGTTCATCATTTTCTTTATAGATCCATTCCAAAATATACGTGTCAATGATCTCCTTATCTAGTACACCCCATCGAGAAAACTTAATTGGCTTACAATTGATTGTGATAGTTGAAATAGGTCCCTCAGGACGAGGTCATCTGAAGCTTTTAGGAGAGAGTGGGAGTTGCCCCACACAAAAGGCTCCTTGTAGAGTGTGCTCTCCTAATCCTTTGTCTTTAATCTTAGCCTTGATCTCGGGATGGGTGGTGGATGATTTGGATGAAGAGGCAAGTGTGGATGGACCAATATATTATGTAGATGGTTTGGCAATATCATTGGTTGGACAATAGTTAGCTTTGTGATATGGCTCTTCCAATAGGAAACAATACTCAAAGGGATGAGGGTCGGCATATATGGTAATTTCTTGGTCATTATAGGGAAATTTTATGCATTGGTGGTAGGTAGAAGGAATGGCCTCCATGACATGAATCCATGGGCATCCTAGGAGAATGTTATATGGGATATCAAGGTCTAAGACTTGACATGTGATTTCCATAAGTGTGGGACGTAGTTCAACAGGTAGCTTAATAATTCCTCCAGATCTTCTCTTAGCTTCATCACAATCCTTAATCATGATAGAATCCTTTTTCTTAATAACTGTGGTAGAGTATCCCAATTGTCTTACCAATCTTAAGGTGCATAGGTTTAAGCCCTATCCACCATCTACTAGGACCCTTTTGACTTTGTGTTTATGGATTATGACCTCTAGGTGAAGGGGTTCATTATGAAATGAACCGTTGGTAGGCATGTCTTTTTTGGTGAAAAATAGGCGGTGAGTGGATGCAAGGTGCCCCACCATGTCTTAAAAATTTTCTACATTAATATCATTAGGGACACAGGACTCTAGCAAGGCTTTATCTAAGATCTCCTTATGTGTGGGAGAAGTTTGAAGAAGCTCTAGGATTGGGATTTGTGGGGGAGTCTTTCTTAGACGATCAAGGATATTGTATTTGGGAGGTTCTATGGATGAAGGATGACATAGACGAGGATAGGGCTCCTTGAATAGTGATGTGACTACGACGGGTGGTAATGGCACAATCGGGATTGTGAGGTCTTATGGTTATGGTGGCTACTTGTGTGGAGGAAGCTTCAATACGACCCACAATGGAATCATATGATTGGCATTGTTGTTGGAAGAGGAACTACCTTGACCATGTTGTGGGAATGGAGTTTGATATGCTCCCAATTTCTCATTTGATGACTTTGTAGTGGGTTCATCTATAGTGACTTCTCCTCAATCTATAAGATCTTGGGTATAGTTCTTAAGTCTCATGCAATTTTTTATTTTATGACCCTTGATCCTATGATATTCACAATCTTTATTGTCATTGTACCAATGGGATTTGATGGCATTTCCCTCATAAGGTTTGATCTCAGGGAGCTTAATGATGTCACGGTTTAAAAGTTTTTGAAAAATAGATTCCATGGGTTCTCCCAAGTTTGTGAATTTATGTCTAGGTCTTAACCCTTGTATAGGATTATTCTTGGGTTGGGTAGCTTTTATGTTTGATGGTGATGAAGTTTGAAGTGTGAATGGAGGATTTTGGACATTTTGAAAAAGCTTAGAATCTGTGACACCACATTGACAATGTTCTTATTCTTGGCCCAAAATCATGGTTTTTCATTGGATTGGTTATTGGCATCCTTGTTGTCTTTGAAGATTTTGACAAGTCGCTTTGTTATTAGGGATTTCTCTATAGTTTCACCTTTATCAATTATTTCTTCAAAAGAGTCGGCACATTGGACTTGTAAGTGAAAGGTCATTTCCTAGTTTAGGTTTTGCATGAAAAGATTGTCAAGTTGTTTCTGAGGAATGGTGATTGGGACCTTACTAGCAAGATTTCTCCAACGTTGTAGGAAGGCAGCAAGAGATTCCCCATTTCTTTGTTTAGTATTGTAAAGGTCAGTCATGGATATCTCATGTTCAATGTTGTATGAAAAGTGAGCTATGAATTTGTCGACAAGCTCTTGAAAAGTTTTAATGCCATGAGGGAGATAGGAGAACCATTCAATGGCTTGACCTCCTAGGCTATGAGGAAAAAGTCTCATCAAGTAAGTGTCATCATATGAAACTTCCATATGTGCTATGAAGAATTCTCTTAGATGGTCTCTAGGGTCATCTTTTCCTTTGTATTTATCAAATTTCTAAAGCTAAAAGTTTTGAGGAAAAGGGTACATGACTATATATTTATCAAATGGGTATGGATAAATTTCTTCAAAGGTGTATTTCTTCTTTTGGTTCCCTTTTTGCATGTCAACAAACATTTGTTTCATAAGTTGTTGCATGTTGGTTGACTCCTTGGGTGATGTGGTAGATGGGTTGGACGAAGATTTTTGTTGGTGTTGTGGTGTTTGAGGTTGTGGTTGTGATTGTTTTGTTTGGACTTATTGTTGTTGTGTTTGGGATTGTTGTTGTTGTGTTTGGGATTGTTGGACGGCTAAGAGTTGTTGGAGAAGAGCTTGTTTTTGTTATTGTGTTTGATGTTGTTGTTGTTGTTGTAGGATAAGTTGTTGGAGGATGGATGTATTGGGATTTTGAAGGTGTGATGACGAGGATTGAGTTTGGACTTGTGAGTGTTGGGGCATGGGAACATTGGCTTGGGTATGAACATGTGGCATAGCAAGTGATATGTAGATAGGATTGGATACTTGAGTAGTGGGTGTTGAATGACTATGCCACTAGTAGGTGGGATGATGACATTAACTCTTGGATTTGACATAGGTATAGATGTCATGGGTGGAGAGATGGATGTGTTAATACGAGGGATGTGTGAGGTCATGGGGATAGAAGATGTAGAGATGATGGATGTCATAGGGATATGTGATGTAAGGATGATTGATGTTATAAGGATATTTTGACCACTTGATGGGGGTGTGATATTGGTTGTATTTTGAGGAATGGACATGAACATGCTAGGGATAGGTTGTGACACACCTATAGAAGAAATGGGTTGATTGGTGGATGTGTTGATGTTAAGATTTGTAATGAAATTTAAGGTTTCATCAACATGTGGTTGGGAAGGTCCTCCTAATGTATTAAGAACTTGATATGGATGACCTTGAGGAATCAAAGCAGAGGAATCAAAATCTAGAGGTATCTCAACTCCTCCTAGGTGGATCAACTTTTGGAAGTAATCTTGAGGATTTTTAGCAATGATATGGTCCACTAATACGTGATTATCGAGGTCCTCCATAAAGTCGTGCAATCTATCTTCATAGTCAAGGACCCATGGGTGGAACCATTTGGACCTTGAGGCTCTTGCATAGGATTGTCAAGTTCATATGTGTATATGGGATTTGATGATGGTTTGAGAATGTCCTTATAAGCATCAGGTATGAACATGTTGGTGGGAAATCTAAACTTAGGGCAAAATCTGAGAGTAATGTTGGATGGAACAATAGCCCCTCTACCATAAGAAGTAGACTCTTGATGATATTGTTGTGGAAACTCTTGATGAGGTTGTTGATGGGGCTCTTGTTGGGGTTCTTATTGAATTTATTGATGAGGTTGTTGATGAGACTCTTGATGAGGTTGTTGGAGTTGATGATGAGACTCTTGTTGAGATTCTTGACGGGAATCTTGATGGGACTACATGTTTTTCTTAGTCTGTGACCTTGTAGTTGGCATGAATAGGATGACCTTGGAATGAAAAAATGATGGGTGACGAAACAATTTTGGATTTGGAGATTGGTTATGTCTTGAATAAGGCCTTAATTGACAAGATTTTGGACCAAAAGAAATGTCAAGGGTATGGTGATATAGTGGTGGGTAATGATGCGAATATAATGAGATGATGATGGCAAGCTAGCTAAAATGATGAGAAGGATAAGATAATGACTAAGATGTGACCAAAATGACAACCATGATTATGACAAGGATGTGGCAAAGATATGATATGACAAGGATGTGGGTATGATATGAAAAAGACAACCAAGATAATGATATGGTGCTATTGATATGATATGACAAGGGTGACAACCAAGATAATGACAAGGATCACACTAAAGATAAAATGATGATATGGCAAAGATATGATATGAGGTGGCAAAGATATGTTAGGATAAAACCAAAATAGCTCAAGATTCAACTAGATCTTTTGTTATGGATATTGGATTGGATTCCTTTCACTGCTTAGGGTTGACAAATGCCTAAGCAAGAAGAGGAATGATGATAACCTTTCTACTTGGGGTAGACAAGATCCCAAGCAAAAATCAAGATAAGATAAAGACCCACTAACTCAAGAGTAGTCAAAGATCCTAAGTCAATAGACCTTCAAAGATAAAATGATAAAAAGATCTAGGTTAGGCTTATGCACATTTTGGGTTTGATTGATTGGTTTGATTGATGGATGAAAAGGATTTATTGATTGATGGATAACTTGGTTAACAAATGAATGGAAGAGCAAGATGGATTGTATATATAGATAGATATAAAGATAGATGGATTGGTGAATGGATAGAGTAATGAACTTGGTTGATAAATGGGTATATGGATAGGTTCGCAAATGGATAATTAGGGTTAACAAAATTTAGGTCTAAAGGCTAGATGATTGGCCAAGAGATGGATAGGTACTCACAAGTCCAAAATCAATATGATGGTCAAGGCAATGATGGATACTTGTGAATGGAAAAGGAAATATGGAATGATTGGATGGTTACATGGACTAGCTGGGCTAAAAATGAGGTTTTTCTAGGTCACTGTTTTACCCTAGAGTCAGATCTAAAAGCCAAAGTTTCAAATTTAAATGAGAAAATTGAGTTCCAACACATGCGTTGAGTTTCCATTCATAGGTGTGCCAAGAATAAACACAAGCGCGTCGATAGACAACACAAGCACGGCGACAACAAGAAAGGGCATGGAACTACAGTCACAAACACAATTCTATTCTGATTTGTTGTTTTGTGACTAGTTTTTTGGATTTTTCGTAAGAAATGCAAACACAAAGACACAATGGCTGACTTGTGACTTAACAAGGTAATTGGTGTGAATTGATTTGTAGTTGAAAATGGCTTATACTGGTTTTTCACAATGAAAACATGCCAAACACATTAACAAACCTAGAATTATTCAAGTAGGAGTGATTTCATAGTGTAGGCCCACACAATAGAATACCTATCCATGTTCTTACCTAACTAAGAACACTTCACCCTGTGTAGATAGCTAGGGATAAGGGCATTGCACCCAATACCCCTTTCCTTGGAGGATTTTACACCTTACCCAGTGAAAACTTCTATCTCCACTTCAAGGAGGTACATGGTGAGTAACTTCAGGGGGTGGTCTGTGTCTCTTGTACCACACTAGAAAATGACCAATGGTCTTATCTATGCTTTACAAGCTTCTAGGGGAGTACTCTAGATACACAAGGTACAATGAGGCCCAAATTTGTGAACACTAGTCTGTTGAAGGGATGTGGCATAAGCGATGAAATAAACACTTCACCTTGTGTCTAGAATCACCCGGGGCCCCAAGGCTATCCCAATGACTACGGACTAGATTGAGGTACAACTTTCGTTCTACCTCCTTTAATATATCCCACCAGAACATGTGGTTGAAGTCATCCCCCTTAGAGTGGGTGTGTCTCTAAAGGTAGGCCTCCTAAGGGAAATATTTTACTTGGCATTTTTTATCTCCAAGATTGCACGAATCGCGAGGAGATAGCATACACACAAACAAGTAAATCTTGGGATAACAAAGAGAATCAATGTGTGGCTTTTGATCTCCAAGATCACATGAAGTGTGCAAGGAGAGCATACACCAACACACAACTTCAAAAACATGGCAAACAAATGTTCATTAACCTACTAATCTACTTTAGTGCCTACTTTAGTGGAAAATCAAAGTCTTTGACAAGCGGTGTTGCAACAAACTTGTTAGTAGTTTGAGATATGATCTTTGACAAGCGTAAACAAGCTACACAAATAGATTAGTCCAAATTCAAGCCAAAATGTTAGTTGCAAGCTAAAAATTAGACAAAGGTGTGGAAATACAGAGAAAGGCACAGAAACAGAGATAAATGAAATTATAAAAATGAATCGTTATACTTGATTTACCTTTTCAACACAGACATGCTAAAAACAGGCAAAGGCGTGGTGACAAAAGATAGAGGAACTTATAAATGATGCACAAGCACATATCTAGAACTACATAGGTGCAACTCTACACGGTACAGGTGTGGCACAGGAGCTCGTAGGTGCGAGTTTTCATGACATAGGCGTTGATCCATAATTAGGTGATAAAACCTGCCAAAAATAGCTAGTTAGGTTTGACAAAAAATATAAAATGACTAATAGAAGTTGATCCATAGGTCCTAATTGATAGATCTGATGAAACCCTAGATGCACAAAATCAAACATAGCAAAGGCGCGGCTTTGAAAATCACAGGCGCATATCTGGAAAAAGTGACCAAAACCTGCAATAAAAACTTGACAAAACCTTGCAAAACTAAATGTTAATTGATAAATAGGTTAGATCTTAGGGTTAGTAGCACAAATAAGCCAAAACATGATAGAAAAACTTGAATTTTATAGTTATTATACATCAAAATTTGAAACTAGGTCAAAGTTAAAATGCGGGCGCTAGAATAGAGATCATAGGCATACTAGCAAGGTGCACAGGTGCGTCGAATGGAAACATCGACATGCTATTACAGTCAAGGGCGCGGATCTGCAACCTACAACCAAAAAAGATGGAATTTCTTCTGAAAAACTGATTAAAGGGACATGGGTCCCACCAGGCATGCCAAAAATGTATGCAGAATTATGATCCAAGGTAAATAATGAAGATAAATGTAATACAAGTCAATACCTTCACCTCAAACCAAGTCCTCACACTTAGTTAGAATGAAGTAGAGTGCACCCTAATTCTACTAGTTTTGTTCTATGGATATATTATGCATTGTGGATTGCTCACAAAACCAACATAATCTAGGTATGAGATGGCTCTAATGGAGGCAAATGATAATGATAATGATATGGAATTTTGATAGCATGTACTTGCATATGAAAGATGTGTTGTGACAATGATGTGAGAGGCTCAATTTATAGAGGGTTGAATGATAGGATGGATGGATAGGATTAAAAGATTTATCAATGGCTAGAATTGGTTGAGAGGATTATAGGTCCAGGATAAGAATCTTCTAGAGCATTCTTCCATGTGAATGGTGGAGATTAAAAAGATGGGGTATGAGGTGGATGGTGGAGATTGAAAATTAATTTAATTTTGGAATCCATTATTTAATAATTGTACCAATTATTTAATAATTGTGGGGAGTGGTTGAAAATAAGGATGTGACTGGGGTAATTAATTAAATAATAGGATTATTTAATTAATTTATGGAGAGGAATTTGTTAGAAATGATAAATTAATTAAATAAATAGAATTTATTAAAAAAAATTAAAGATAATACGCCTGGTAAACTTTTTAACGTGACCGGCGACGCTGGTGCTACACGCCCTTCAGCTCCACGTGAAAGCTTTTGCCCAGAACAATGAATCGGTGAGGCCACAACATGGGGGACCTCATCCCCTAGCAAGAACACTTCAAACCCGCGAACTCGTTGGCCCAGTGAAGGCGTAAAGCCTGCGAGCTTGTTGGCCCAGCAGGGGTTTAAACTCTGGTGGCTGCCACTTCAACCGAGCGACTTAACCGCCGAACCACACCCTTATCGGCAAATATTATTAAATAATTTAAGAGGAAATGGGAAATTAAATAAATAAATAATTTTTTTATTTAACTATGGAAAAAATGGATTAATGAAAGATGGATTGATTAAATATGGGTTAATTAATTAAATAATAAAAGTATTTAATTAATTTAGAAGACATGTTAGAATGTAAAGTGGTGTTAGGAGTGTGTCAAAAATGAAGGTGGATACATGGTCATTTTCAGGTGTCTACACCTTGATTTGAGGTCATCAAGTGTCACCACTCCCCCATAAAGTCTTGATTGATGGAAGTTAGGTGCTACCTTTGTCTCACTTGACTAAGTTGACGCATCTCTTGTTTGGGAGTTAACTCATGACCTCTTAGGTATGTGTTATATTGACTTCTAGAATATCTATATATATTTGTACTTTACTCATTATATTGTGACTAAGTTCATTTATGCTCAATTAATCAATATACAATATAATTATTCTTATTTCTATTTTATAACTAATTCATAAACATTAGGTTTTAGGTTTATTTTGTTCATCACAAAATTAACATGGTGTCAGAGTCATGATATCTTAGGGTTAGTCTAAATTTCAATGTTTTGGGAGCAACAGACATAAGATAGTTTTTTGTGTGAAGTTGATTTTATGGTGAATGGGAAAGTCTTTTTGGCCTCAACATTATGTTCATAACGCTTGCAAAAGTCATGTTAGCCTGTTGTTTCATCCAGATTTGACACTTGGAGCTTGAATCACCTTAGTTTTTTTTCTAGCTTTATGGTTGCCTCTTAGAGGTTGCACAATTATTAGAGATTATTAGCATAAAACAACTTTCCATTACATTTGGAAGGCCCAAAAACCCTAATATTGTCTATCCATTCAACATAATTGCAATAGGTCATCCTAGGGTTTGAGGAAAACATTCTAGGGTCATACAACATAAAATGAGACAAATATATATAGAAAATATATATTTTTTATTCTACCATCACTCCACCACTTCACCATTACCATTAGTAGTTACCACCGGCCCACCACCACTCAAACCACTAACAATTAGGCCACCACCTAGGCTCTCCTCCAACTAGCATCTCAACTAACCCACCAATCTTCACATGACACCTAATGGTATTCATAAATTTGATTGGTCTTTGTAGAATTTTATGTACCTAATGACAATATGCCCATAGTTTGCTCCTACATGATCAATCAAGGACCATAATTACTACTATAACTTTATAGTATGTTTTCAGTTGAGTACCCATAGTCAATGCTTTTATTGCACTTACCTGACCCACCATTATTTCCTTGTTCAATCTTACCACATAAGAATCCACACTAACATTGTAGATTATCCAGGCTCATGATCGATTACCCACCGCATGAACATCCATGCTAATGTACAACCAACTAATTAGGTAGTGCCACATTATCCTAGTGCTATCCATGCATACAACATAATAGACTCTAGAGGCATTCTTCTCATAGCCACAAACTAAAATAGTGAATCTTGTGTACCCATGTTAGGATCAAACTGGTATAGAAATAGGTATTTCAATTTAGCCCATGAGAAAATATAATTAGCCAGAAGACTCACATACCACTGAAATGTTGCACCTTGAAATGTCCTAACAAATAAATTACAAACAACATCTTCATGTTTAATCTTGAGAAAAATCATTAGATCTTTACAAATCCTCACATGATTTGAAGCATTTTGTCCATTGTTTAGGAAGAATAAAGGAAGCTTATTGTGCACATGCATGGGGTCTCATGGAGACCCCTTGGAATGCGTAAAGGTTTGTTCATTGAAGTTAGATCTCCCCAAGATCCAACTTACCTAAAATGTGCAAGTAACCATGAATACACCTTGTTCGCCCTCCTAGTGCCAATTCTGTTGAGGGGTGTTTTGACACACTTGTCAACATGCAAGTAGAACACAAGAATGCACCACCTCTCCTAAAAGGAAATCAACCCCAAGAGGCTAATAACCCCAAGGTCCCTATTTTGCTGGGTCACAACGATGTTGGATAATTCAGTGGCTTGTGTAGATGTACCTATACAAGGGGCTATTGGTAATAGTGTAGACATATGATTGATTGCACAAAAGGGATTAGCAAATTAAGTAACATGTGCATAAATAAGTTGTTTCGATTGTTTATTACCAAAGAATGAATACATTTCATTCTGGATCGATAATAGATCAACTTGTAGGCATGAAAAAAATTAATCTATAACAGAAAATCATATGGATATATGATTTTAGCCTAGCCTTAACCTACTCCTAAACTAACCAAATTTGCAAAGAAAGAATAAAAGGTGGGGGTTTACAGAAAGAATAACATAAAGTAAACATACAGCCTTTGCATTTGATCCCACTATATGTATTAGATTCGATGAGATTAAAATAACCCAAAATGCAATGACCAGTATTTCACACAATCATATACATTTTAGATGTAAGATTCTAAGGAATGATGTGAGAAATCTAAGTAAGAGATCTGAAAACATGAAGTATACCCATCCAATTTTTTTCACTTTTCCAATTACAACAAGCAGAGCAATACACAATCATTGAAGTTAGCAATTAAACCAAATGATGCGGAATTCAACTCTAACCAAGAATGTACACCAGGATGGCGTGATCATATGGTCAGAGGATCTCTATGCAATGTTGATAAAGGAACTCTAACCAAGAATGCACCGGATGTCGACGAACATATGGTCAGAGGGTCTTGATGCAATGCTGATATAAAGAACTCTAACCAAGAATGCGTCTGATGATGACGAGCATATGGTCAGAGGATCCCTACCAACTATTATGCTGAAATAACTTGACGTCAAGAATGTGCTTTCCAACCCGAAGTGGAATTGGAGCTACCATATGACGGAGATGCAAAATATTATAAAGTAAATATGAGAAGAAGTATGAAGTGCTGACAGTACTACTGTTCAGCTTACAATAATTAGAGAATTCCAACCCAACTCAAATGATAGAAGTTAGCAAACTGAAATGACGGATCAGCAACTTTGAAAAAACCAAACCAGCAACATAAAACCCTACAAAAATGCTCACACCTCACTCATTTCTCAACTAAATGACCTCAAATCTGATGCAATGCACTCCTATGACAATGGCAACCAAGTTACACACTATAGACCACTCTTAAACCCAAGTATTTATTTAGCATGCTTTTAATGCACTCCAAAGAGGGGCGGCCAGCCAGAAGGGCGATTTCCTTCTAGAAAATCAAATTCTTCATAATAAATTCTGTAAATTGGCACAATGGAGCACCCAACATAGACAAAGGGAAATATGAAATACCCAGAACAAATGCCTTTTTATTTTCAGATTTATGAATGAAACTACAGATTCAGCCCTGTTATCAGCAACTCCAAAAAATGACATAAAATGCAAATAACTGAACTACAAACAAAATTCAAGCTACAATGCAAACCTCACTACAAAATCACTACTATCAGCAAACCTCTCCCTAGGTGCTATCTCTCAAGCACGAAGTGAGCCCAGGCTAGGAGGCATTCATTCCTCGAAGCAGTCCCAAAACCATTACGGCAGCATAACATTATCAAGATTTCGGATGCCCAAATGAGAGCACTCTTCCTCCTTTTATACTTTTCCAACTGGGAGTCTCTAAAATCCTCTTGCATATGGGATAAAATATGAGAGGGAAAATAATATAATCCTCTTCAATTCTTTTTCATCCTCAACCTTAAAGTCCCCTCTTTTAAAACAACATTAATATTAAATAATAATATTTAATTTACGGACTTTAAAACGGAGGCCAAGATGATGTCGGAAATCAATGATCTATAGCTTGTTGGAAAGGTCTTGACAAGACGAATCCAACCCCACTCTCAAAATTCTATTCTGGTGCCAATCCTGAACTTACTAAAAATAGCCGTAACCAACAGGGACTAAGGAGAACAAACCCGGAAAGAAACTGCCAACCAAACCACAATCCACGAACAAAAGCAACCGCCAAAACATGAAACCCCAATTTCAACCTCCAAGTAGCCTACGGGTCTCTGGAATAGGCCAACGGTCAACTGTAAAAGATCAATCTAGAAAACGGGACATTACAGTCCGCCCTTCCTAAGATTGCTTGTCCTCAAGCAATTGTAAGCCTGGATGCTGCAGAATCTCATCATTCTCCCAAGTAGCATCCTCCATAGGCAAGTTCTTCCACTTCACCAAATACTCTTTGATAGTTCTTTTCCTCAAGGAACGCTCCCTGGAATCAAGAATCTCTTCTGGAATCAAAACTAACTGTCCTTCTTCATCCAAGGGTGGCATTTGTGATGAAGCAACAACATTGTGTCCAAGTGCCTTCTTGAGGCGAGACACGTGGAATACATTGTGCACTCTGCTATCTGAAGGTGGCTCCAACTCATAAGCTACTGCCCCCACCTTCCTAGTGACCTTGAACGGCCCATAAAAATGTGGTTTGAGCTTCTCAGCTCCACTTTTCTTGAGAGTGGACTGTCTATAAGGTTGTAGTCGAAGATAAACCATATCTCCAACTTCAAAAGAGTGCTCAACACGCCGCTGATCAGCATACATCTTCTGCTGATTCTGTGCAATCTGTAGATTATTTTTCAATGAGTTCAAGATATCTTGACTCTGCTGTAACAAATCTTTGGCCTGAGGGGCTTTGCTATCACCAAACACCAAATCAGCAAAGCTAGGAGCCTCATAACCATAAAGAGCCATGAAGGGTGACATCCTTATTGACATGTGAAAAGTGGAATTATAACAATACTCGCCCATGTGAAGCCACTTCACCCAAGCTCTTTGCTGCTCCGAAACATAGTTTCTCAGGTAACCTTCCAACCACTTGTTCACTATCTCTGTCTGTCCATCGATTTGAGGGTGATAACTAGTGCTTGGAGTAAGCACTGTACCACTCATTCTGAAAACCTCTTGCCAAAAAGTGCTTAGGAACTTGTTGTCCCTATCACTCACAATATTTTTTGGCAACCCATGTAATCTAAACACCTCATGAAAAAATAAATCTGCAACTTGGGCTGCTGAAAAAGAGCTGGCAATGGCGAAGAAGTGAGCAAATTTTGTTAATCTATCCACTACAACATAGATACAGTCTTTACCTTGAACCTTGGGCAACCCTGTGATGAAGTCCATTGATATGCTTTCCCATTTTTGATTGGGAATGGGAAGAGGTTGCAGAAGACCAGCTGGTAAAGTATGCTCATTCTTGTTCATCTGACAAGTGGGACACTCCTGAATGTAACGTTGAACCTCCCCTTTCAACCCTTTCTAAGAAAATCTTTCCCTGATCTGCCTATATGTCTTGAAGAACCCTTGATGACCAGCAAGTGGAATGTCATGAAAGGTCAACAAAATCTTCTTTTTGAGCTTAGAATCAGCCACCACAAAGATTCTACCCTTGTAGTGTATCAGCCCTTCGGCCACTTTGTACCTTTCGTCAAGAAAAGTACCCTCAATGATGCTGGTTGCAAACTGATTTTTGGCATAATCAGCAAGCAACATGTCCCTCCAATCAGCTGTAAGCTCACACAATGAGCTCAAATGAGGTCTCCTAGAAAGAGCATCAGCCACAATATTATTTTTTCCTTTGACATATTCGATGTCAAAATCGTAAGCTTGAAGCTTACTCACCCACTTTTGTTGCCTCTCGTTCAAATCTTTTTGATGCATGAAGTGCTTGAGGCTATTGTGATCAGTCTTGACCACAAACTTGCTCCCCACCAAGTACTGTCTGAACTTAGCTAATGCATGCATAATGGCAAGCATCTCCTTATCGTAGATGGAGTAGGTCCTTTCAACACCTCTTAATTTTCTGCTTTCAAACACAATGGGATGTTTGTCTTGCATCAAAACAGCCCCAACTCCTTCACCGGATGCATCACACTGTAGCTCGAATGGCTTGAAGAAGTCTGGGATAGCTAAAACCGGACAAGAGCTCATGATCCCCTTAAATTTATCAAAAGTAGTTTGAGCCCTTTCTGACCAACAAAAAGCACCATTTTTCGTGAGGTCAGTAAGAGGAGCAGCATTCTGAGAGTAGCCCTTCACAAATCTTCTATAAAATCCACAAAGACCCAAAAATCCTTTCAGATGAGTCAAATTCTCAGGAGGTGGCCAATCAACAATTGCCTTGATCTTTTCAGGATCAACCTTCACTCCTTCAGCACTGATTATATGGCCAAGGTAAAGTAACTCCTTCATTCCAAATTCACATTTGGATTCTTTGGCAAACAAACTCTCTGATTCCAGGATGCTAAGCACTTCCTCCAAGTGCTTGAGATGTTCTTCCCATGTCTTGCTGTAGATCAGGATATCATCAAAAAATATCAATACTAACTTCCTCAATTGCTTCTGAAAGATCTTGTTCATACATGACTGGAAGGTAGCAGGAGCATTAGTCAACCCAAATGGCATGACTAGAAACTTGAAGTGGCCATAGTGACATCTAAATGCTGTCTTCTCAACATCAGATCCTCTCATCCGAATCTGGTAATAACCTGATCTCAAATTGATCTTTGAAAAGAACTTGGCTCCATGTAGCTCATCAATGAGCTCATCTATCCTCGGGATGGGATATCAATTTTTGATAGTGCTTTGATTCAAAGCACGATAGTCCACACACATGCGGATGGTACCATCCTTCTTCTTCACCAGGACAACTGCCGAAGCAAAGGGGCTCTTGCTTGGACGAATGAAGCCCATCTCCAAGAGTTCCCGAATGTTTTTCTCAATCTCGTCCTTTTGCTTCTTAGGATACCGATAAGGAGTTGTAATAACTGGTTTAGCTCCTTCCTTGAGCTCTATGACATGCTCCGAACCTCGATCAGGAGGTGGTCCAGGAGGTAAATCAGCAAACACCTTGCTCTTCTTTTTGAGTAAAGACTGAATATCAAGAGGGTAGTCTCTCTTTGTTTCAACTGGACTAGCAGGAAGAATCATACATTCTGCAGCCCACTCAACTTGATCATGACGAATCAACCTCGCCATCCTCTTGAATGACACAATCCGAGGACCACCATTGGACATTCCTCTTATCACTACATTCTTTCCTTCGGATTGAAACTTGAGCTCCATGGTTTGCAGATTTAGAGTGATCTCCCCGAGAGAACGCAGCCATTGAATGCCTAGGACAGCATCTGTATCTCCAATTTTGACTACATAGAAGTCGTCCTTGACCTCATAGTTTCCCACTTGCATGGTCATGTTTGAGATCTTCTTGGTGCAGGTGATGTGAAAACCATCAGCAACCATAACCTTGAAGCCTTCAAACTCTTCTATTTGCAGCCCCTTCTTTGCCACCACAGCTTCGTCAATGAAGTTATGCGTTGCTCCAGTGTCAATCAAAGCAACTATGCGTTGCCTCTTAATCATCCCTCGAACTTTGAAGGATTCATTCCTTTGAAAGCTCGAAATTTGAGCCAAAGTGCCTCCACTTCCCTTTTCATCTTCAGATTCCTCTGGGACTTTTGCCACTTCACTATCTTCAGAATCAGACTGCTGGTCTGACAAATCAGAATTACTTTCTTCAGCTGAATAGTATTCAATTTGATGAAATTTGCCTCCTTTTGGGCAAACATGATCTTGGGACCATTTTTCTCTACACAGGAAACATAACCCTTTTCTTCTGAGTTCATTAAGTGTCTCAGGATCCAACCTTGTGACATGAGGTTGATGTTGTTTGAACTCCTTATGCTGAGGTCTTTTTCCTTTATCTCTTTTGTGAAATGATGGCTTGGGTTGAAACTTTGCTTTAGGAGCAGCCCACTCCATGTTTCTTGCCTTCTTCATTGCCTCTTGTAGAGAGGGTGGATCAAAAGCTTTTATCCAACCCTTGAGTGGCTCCATCAATCCTTCACTGAATAGGATCACCAAGCGCCTCTCAGTGACTCCTGTGACCATGACTGAAAGCCTTTGAAACTCAGCTATGTAGGCATCAACTGTACCATATTGCTTAAGTTGTGCCAATTCTCTGAAATGCACTTCTGGATCTTTTTTCTCAAATCTCTCTATGAGCTTATTAGTAAACTCATCATAGGTAGTGATAGACCGATGACCCAAGGTGACTAGACCATGGTACCACCACTCGTGCGCCACCCCATCCAGGTGTAGCGTAGCGAACTTAATCGCCTCCTCCTCCTCCATGGGTCTGAGAGCTAGATAGTTGTCTAACTTCTGTATCCAAGCTCTGGCTGAACTATTGTCACTCCCATCAAAATGTGGAAGCATAACCTTGTTGATAGCTTGATGCAAATCCCCATGAACTATTGTCCTCCTTTGTTCATAATGTCTTCCTTATCCTCTATCCTTCCTTTTATGATCCATAAAATCATTATAAGACATATCTGCCTTAATTTCATCAGGTAGAGAATCATACTCAGCGCGGCCGAGTCTCAACTATTCAACAAAGGACACATTTTCTTCTAGATCAAGATGAGGTTTTACTGGTGCCAAGAAAGTGGGTTTGAATGGCCTGGAAGAAATGTATGTGCTATTTGAAGCAGGCTGAGCAGCATGTCCATTATGCTGGTTGGTGGCACTGTGTTCTCCACTATGTCCTGAATTGTTTAGTGGAGGTTGGTTCTGACCCATTCTCCCCATCATGAGAGATATCATATCCATTAAGGTATCCATCTTCCTCTCGAACCTCTTTGCCGGACTTAATGATCTTTCTCTTCCTTTCCCACTATCATCTCTGTTACTTCCTGACGTCCTCTTATTATCCCCCATTTCTCCTTCAGGAGAAGACTCACAATTGGCTCTTAATACCTTTGAAGCTGTCTGACCTTCTGGGACCTGATGCCAATGAAACTGACTGGTAGCCTTCTTGTATTCTCTTGCTAAGTACCTCTGTTCTCTGTCACTCATAGAAGGTTTGTTTTCACAGGATGGCAGGATGCGTGGCTCTGATACCACTGAAGTATACCAAGCCAATTTTTTTCACTTTTCCAATTACAATAAGCAGAGCAATACACAATCGTTGAAGTTAGCAATTAAACCAAACGATGCAGAATTCAACTCTAACCAAGAATGTACACCAGGATGGCGTGATCATATGGTCAGAGGATCTCTATGCAATGCTGATAAAGGAACTCTAACCAAGAATACGCCAGATGTCGACGAACATATGGTCAGAGGGTCTTGATGCAATGCTGATATAAAGAACTCTAAACAAGAATGCGCCTGATGATGATGAGCATATGGTCAGAGGATCCCTACCAACTATTATGTTGAAATAACTCGACGTCAAGAATGTGCTTTCCAACCCGAAGTGGAATTGGAGCTACCATATGACGGAGATGCAAAATATTATAAAGCAAATATGAGAAGAAGTATGAAGTGCTGATAGTACTACTGTTCAGCTTACAATAATTAGAGACTTCCAACCCAACTCAAATGAGAGAAGTTAGCAAACTGAAATGACGGATCAGCAACTTTGAAAAAACCAAACCAGCAACATAAAACCCTACAAAAATGCTCACACCTCAGTCATTTCTCAACTAAATGACCTCAAATCTGATGCAATGCACTCCTATGACAATGGCAACCAAGCTACACACTATAGACCACTCTTAAACCCAAGTATTTATTTAGCATGCTTTTAATGCACTCCAAAGAGGGGTGGCCAGCAAGAAGGGCGATTTCCTTCTAGAAAATCAGATTCTTCATAATAAATTCTGTAAATTGGCACAATGGAGCACCCAACATAGACAAAGGGAAATATGAAATACCCAGAACAAATGCCTTTTTATTTTCAAATTTATGAATGAAACTACAGATTCAGCCCTGTTATCAGCAACTCCAAAAAATGACATAAAATGCAAATAACTGAACTACAAACAAAACTCAAGCTACAATGCAAACCTCACTACAAAATCACTACTATCAGCAAACCTCTCCCTAGGTGCTATCTCTCAAGCACGAAGTGAGCCCAGGCTAGGAGACATTCATTCCTCGAAGCAGTTCCAAAACCATTACGGCAGCATAACATTATCAAGATTTCGGATGCCCAAATGAGAGCACTCTTCCTCCTTTTATACTTTTCCAACTGGGAGTCTCTAAAATCCTCTTGCATATGGGATAAAACATGAGAGGGAAAATAATATAATCCTCTTCAATTTTTTTTCATCCTCAACCTTAAAGTCCCCTCTTTTAAAACAACATTAATATTAAATAATAATATTTAATTTACGGACTTTAAAACGGAGGCCAAGATGATGTCGGAAATCAATGATCTATAGCTCGTTGGAAAGGTCTTGACAAGATGAATCCAACCCCACTCTCAAAATCCTGTTCTGGTGCCAATCCTGAACTTACTAAAAATAGCCGTAACCAACAGGGACTAAGGAGAACAAACCCGGAAAGAAACTGCCAACCAAACCACAATCCACGAACAAAAGCAACCGCCAAAACATGAAACCCCAATTTCAACCTCCGAGTAGCCTACGGGTCTCTGGAATAGGCCAACGGTCAACTGTAAAAGATCAATCTAGAAAACGGGACATTACAAAACACCATAATGCATGCATAATAATCAAACCCTACTCTTCAATCTATATAGAAAATGTAATCATGTTTAGATCTCACCAAGATATACACAATACAAATGAAGATGTGAACACATTACCACTAGATAGTAGGAAAAGACAGAGAAATTGAGAATTTTCTATTAATAGGCACTAAAATTAGCAGATTACATGCAACAACGGGATCCCCACATTGTAGATGTGTTATAGCTTGCCACTTACATGCCTGGACAAAATTACAAAATTTTAACCTTGTAACAAAATCTCTATCTATCCCCCAAAATTAGATTACATTCTTCTCTTTATAGAGGTGATCTTTCGTTACATTCATCACAAGGTCAGACCAATAGAGCATGACCTATTTATAAATTACATCTTTTTAAAATTAGGTCAGCCTCCTAAAATATAAACTAGGAGACATTCCCCTATATTAACATTAACCACTAACTTTACTTCTTAATATTGCTAGGCTTCATTACTGATATTGTGATAGGCTCTCATTATTTCCTTAATGACCCTATTGTCAAGAGATTCTTTCAGTTGGCTATCTTTGTGAAGGACTTCCACTCTAGGGGTGATAGTTTAGATGTCATTCCAATTGTGCCCATGCAAATGTATTGAAATCCCTTTGACTCTAATCCCTCCTCTAATAGTTGTTCTTTCTCTTCTTGTTCCTCGGTTGTAAGTGGTTCCCCAACTCTCCTTGCGTTGTTACCTCTCAAAGACACCCTTTGCTTGATTTCTTTGATTTGGTTGCATGAGATAGTGTACTTCCTTCTCATGCTTGAAATAGGTGGGAAATTCAAAGAGACTCTCTCTCAAATCAACCCTAAAATTTAAAACCACTCGACATGCTAGATCAAACATTTTCCTCTACTTCTGGTCATATCTCATGTGCATGCCAAAACTAGCCTACGAGGCTATAAGGATACTAGCGGTGTAGCAGCCTAAACCAATCTTGAACCAGCCATGCACTGAGCTTAAAATGGTCTACCTCCTTCCTTGTGCACCTTCTGTAGAAACTCCTAGACACCAACATGTTGTGGATCAACACCTCTAATCTTTGGATATGTAATTTATCTAATTGGAGGATTTTCCTACATCCCTACATTGAACACAAGAACCATCTCTTAGAACATATTCATATCACTTGAACTAATCTTTTAAATGCATCAGGGTTAGTACATTTCATGCCATAAATAGAATTCAACTTGAAAAAAAGTAAATTCATGCCTCTCTTTGTAAAATATCAGAGATCCCAAGAGTTTGTTACCTACCCAAGGGATAGTACCGTGAAAAGTATCAGCATCAGGGATATGGACAATCCCAAAAATTTATGTCAAATGGAAAGTAAACTCAAAATGTTGACTCACTGATCCCATAAGTTTATTGAATTGAGTTGTCAAGGATCGGGGATCATAGAGATCTTTGAAATTTTGCTCAAAAAAGTCAATAAAAAGGGAGGCCTAATACTACAATTCTAATGAGACTAGCATGCGATCAAGATCAGAGAGTTTGTAGGTCTCTGCGAAAAAGAAATATCAAACAAAAACAAGACAACTCGATATGTTGATTTTGACGGTGTAATATTCATTGAGGATCAAGGAAATCAAAGACTCAAAACTCAAAAAGGCAAAAAATAGGATAGGATAAACCTACAACTTTGGAAGACTTAGGAAAAGCACCAGAGATTAGGGATTGAGGCAATCCTAAACCTAGCTCAAAAGTGAAGGAGCACGACATGACCTAACATCCTGATCTTGAAGGACTCAGCATATACCAAGTATCGAGGTCGGGGATCATGACATAACCATATCGCCTACCCAATAAAGAAAAAATTAAAATAATAAAAGCTCCAAAAGGGAAACATGATGCTACCAAAAACAACCTCGAAGAGGGTGCTAAAAAAATAGATTCACATGGCTAGGGTTACAAAAAATGGAAGGGGGAAATGAAAACCTAAGCACAAAAAGGAATCCAAGACCCAAGAACTTGAAGAGGGTACAAACACAAATACCCCACGAACCTAAAATAAGGCTAAGATAAAAGTTAATGAAATGCCATTAGACATGAAAAGGAAGCATATTGTAAGGAAAGCAAAGGGCAGAATATGCCTTCCTAATGCTAATTTTACAAGAGAAATACAGAAAGTTCATTCAAATTTCAATTACAATTCCATTCAAGAAGCACATTCATGAGTAACAGAATAGACAATTAAACATCACACAGAATTGAACACCAGATTTTATATGGGAAAACCCTTACTGGAGAAAAACCCACACACCAAAGCATAGATCACTTGTATTATAGTAAAACATAAATTAGATATAAGTTACAGATCTATGCTCTTTCAGGTGTCGATTCCTAAATCAAATCCAGTAGCATTAAAATATCAGTCACTCAGATCAACACAACATTGATACATTTTCTTAATGCACTACTGCATCATGTTGTATTTCAGACTTCGCACAAGCATCTTAGGAAAACTCATCATTTCAACTTCCACATCATTACAAACCATTTGAACTGCCTTGAACCGTTGTTTCTAGACTTTAGCGCTCTACCATAGTCAATTTGGCTAACCTCCATGGGATGGCAGGACACACCGCAACATTGCAGGCTTGATTAATGTCCATCGTGGGGCCGCGAGGTATACCGTATTACCGTAAGCAATATTACAAGCTATCACGAGACTGCAGGATACACCGCAACACCTCATGCTAGTGCCAACCACTGTTGTGAGGTGGCAGTATAAGACTTTCCCCATTCTAACTGTTCACTACACAACATTGCACCACCACCAGGCTTCTTATGGGCTATCGCGGGGTGGCGGGTAGAATATATTTTCCTACAATACTGCAAGGCTTTACCAAACACCACTGCGGGGAAGCAGTAAAACCGCACTACTATACAGACCATTAAGAGACTCCCGCAGGGTGGCAGTTCACACTGCCAGCCCACACCTCTATCAATGAACCTGACGGTATTGCGGTAAAGGAATAGATGCAACATTTCAGAAAGTCTGAGCTTGCTGGGAGCTGAACTGGGGTTTCATCAATGCGTTTGAGGTATACTTTCTCAACATTCTCCCACTTGACGAAGAACTCACTTAACCCCTTCCAACACTTGAAGTCACTGTAAATCATAGGCCCAAAGGTCCATTGAATTGGCACGCCATCTGAACTTATTTGTGCTCATTGGTTTTGTCAATGCATCAGTAACATTTTCTAGAGTATCCACCTTTTCCAGATTAACCTTTCCATCCTCCACCATATCACGAACAAAATGATATTACACGTCAATATGTTTCGTCCTGACATGGAAAGTGGGATTTTTTGCCAAACAAATGGCACTCTGACTGTCACAGCAAATAGTGATCTACCCTGCATCAAACCCAACATTAGAACACAACCTTCTAAGCCAAATGGCTTCCTTATAGGCATGAGTTGCTGCCATATACTCAGCCTCTGTAGTAGATAAAGCGACTATAGCCTGTTGCTTGCTCATACAACTAACTGCACCACCAAACAACATGAATACATATCCACTGGTCGATGTTCTGCTATTAATGTCCCCTGCCTAATCAGAATACACATATCCACAAATGCTAACAAATCTCTGTGATCCTACGGAGTTACCATGATAACACAAGGCATATTCAAAAGTACCCTTCAAATACCTAAAAACTCTTTTCACAGCATCCCAATGCAGCCTTCCTGGATTAGCCATAAATCAACTAAGTACTCCCACTACTTGGGCAATGTCTGGCCATGTACAGACCATTGCATACATTAAACTACCAACTGCACTTGCATAAGGCACCCTGGTAATGTCCTTCATCTTAGTAGGAGATTTTTGACAATCTTCAATGGAGAGTTTCATTCCTTGCAACACTGGAACAACTAACTACTTGCAATCTGTCATATTAAATCTCTCTAAGACAATATTAATATACTTGCTCTGCCTGAGCCAAAGTTTTTTATTTCCTCTATCCCTTTTGATTTTCATCCCCAGAATATACCTAGCGGCACCTAGATCTTTCATTTCAAACTGTGCTGACAATTGAGATTTTAGTTTTGAAATCATACCCTTACCATTCCCAATGAACAACATATCATCCACATACAGGGTAATAATAAGTAGATGACCATTCTCAGATTTAAAATAGACACAATGATCTGACTTTGATCTCTCAAATCCCAAAGACAACACATAGGTGTCAAACTTTTGGTACCACATTCTAGGCGACTGCTTCAAACCATACAGAGATTTCTTTAATTTGCAAACTAGGTTTTCCTTACCTTTTTCAATGAAGTGCTCTAGCTGGGACATATAAATCTCTTCCTCCAGATCACCATGAAGAAACATTGACTTCACATCCATCTGCTCAATTTCTAATTCATACGTTGCTACAAGTGACAACAAAAATCTGATAGATGTCAGCTTAGCTACAGGAGAGAAAATTTCTCCATAGTCAATCCCCTCTACCTAGGAATAGCCTTTCGTGACCAACCTTGCTTTATGCTTCTCAACACTGCCATCAAAACCTATCTTTTTCTTAAACACCCATTTACATCCAACAAGCTTTCAACCTTCAGGCAAAGGTACCAAATCCCATGTTTCATTCTTCTTCAATGACGCCATTTCTTCATTCATGGCTTCCAACAAGGAATCTGAATCAGACATACCCATAGCCTCTCTAACAGTCCTAGGCTCATTAGTGTTAGCAATCAAAGCATAAGCACAACTAGAATCCAACATAGAATAACCAAACCTTTCAGGTTGTCGCTTCTCACGTGTAGACCTCCTCACAGGTTGAGGTTGAGGTTCTTCATCCTGTTCAAAATTTTCAGAGTTGCTTGAGCCCTTCTCAATAACAAGTCCAGTAGGAGTATGTAGTTCATCCTTATCTGGAGTAAGAGGGATTTCAACTACCTCCTTCTTTTCTACTTCTTTTACCTCTGGTTGTAGATCAATAGCAGAAGGTTTCAGCTCACAAAAGATCACACTTCTACTATACAACACCTTCTTTGTAAATGGGTTCCAAAGCTTGTACCCTTTCACACCAATTCCATAACCGATGAAGATACATTTTATAGCCTTGTTTTCCAATTTAGATCTTTTTTCACTATGCACATATGCATACGCCTCACAGCTAAAGACTTTAATGTGTCTCAAAGAGGGTTGCATACTAGACCACGCTTCCATAGGTGTCTTGTCCATGAGCGTTGAAGTGGGAGATCTATTAATTATATAACATGTATCCATAGCCTCAGCCCAGAACTTCTATTCCAGACCAGCACTACTCAACATACTTCTTACCCTTTCCATCAGTGTTCTATTCATCCTTTCTGCAACTCCATTATGTTGTGGAGTGTAAAGAGTTGTTTTATGCCTTTTGATTCCATGGTCTTTGCAATACTTATTGAAGTTTGCAAAACAAAACTCACCGCCATTATCTATCCTCAAGCACTTGATTTTCTACTAGTCTAATTTTCTACCAAGGTTTTAAATTCCTTAAACTGACTAAAAACTTTAGTTTTACTTTTGAGAAAATAAACAAATGTTCTTCTCGAATAATCATCTATGAACGAAACAAAATACACAGATTTTGATAACAAAGGAACATTAACTGGACCAAATACATCAGAGTGAATATAATCTAGAATTCTAAAAGATTTATGAGGACTAGAATAAAATGAAACATGGTGTTGCTTTCCATAAATACAATGTTCACAAAAATCAAACTCAAGATTACAATCATCAAGCCCTTCAACCAGATTTTTATTTTTCAAGGCTTTTAAGCCTTTTTCACTAATGTGGACGAGCCTTTGATGCCACAACATTGTCTTCTCTACTGGGAGCTTCATCTCCAAATAATTTGTACCCACGGAAACAACGTCCTCCTTCTCTACATGATTAGATTTACTTGACTTTGTAGAAGCACTATTACATTGAACTGCATGTGCATCTAGCTTATGTAGAGTGCCAATTTGTACACCCTTAGCCAGCACCATAGAGCCTCTAGTCATTCTACAAATACCATTCAAGAAAAAGACTTGTACACCAACATCATTAAGCTTACTTACAGAAAGTAAATTTCGAGCCAAACTTGGTATATGCATCACACCATCGATTCCCTTCACTCTTCCATTAGGAAACTAAATTCTGACTCTTCCATGGCCTACAATTTCCAGGTGAGAATCATCTCCTAGATACACCCTTCCACCAGCATACTTTTCATACTTTGAGAGCCAATCCCTATGAGAGGTCATGTGAAAGAACGCACCTAAGTCAATCAGCCAAACATCATCTGATGCTTGAGTAGCCAAGGCTGCAATGAAGGCATCTGCATCGCTCTGAGAAGAATCATTATCAGAAGAATTATTTTTCTTTTTCTTCTTCTCCTCTTTACAATCTTTTCAAATGTGTCTAGTCTACCCCCAATTCTAGTACTTCATCTTGGACTTTTTACCAGGAGACTTTGATCTCCCCTCTGACTTGGATCTAGACTTCTTGTCTTTCTTCTTGCCTTTCTCCTTTGTTCTGACAGCAATGAAGCAACCACGTCTTCCATCTTGAAAGTGGTTGTTGTACTCCCAATAGCCACCACTAGATGATCCCATGTGTCAGGCAAGGAATATAACAGGAGCATGCAATGATCCTCATCTTCTATCTTCACACCCACATATGTCAACTGGGTAATGATCATATTAAACGCATTCAAAGGATCTGCAACAGATGCTTCTTCCTCCATCTTCAAAGAATACAACTTCTTCCTCAGGAATAGCTTATTTACCAGAGATTTCCTTTGATAAATGTCACCAAGCTTCTTCCACAGAAGTTTTGTTGTCTTCTCTTCATGGACATTCAAGAAACAGATTTGGTCAAGCACAGTCTGATCAGACCCTTAGCCTTTCTATCCATTGCATCTCAGTCTTCTTGTGAGGTTGCTAATGGTTTGGTAGAGGACACCACAGCCCATAACTCACGATCCACGAGCAAATCTTCGATCTTGAGTTTCCACGACTCAAAGTTGTCACCGTTGAACTTCTCAATCTCTATTCTTCTGGATATGCTCACCATCTTAAATCTGCAATAAGATTTCAAACTAGATTTCTCTGCAAAACTCCCACTCGACAAAATCAGCCCAAAAAATTAACTTACCCACAAGGATAACACTACTGGCCAAGCTTTGATACCACTTGTAAGGAAAGCAAAGTGTGGAATACGCCTTCTTAATGCTAATTTTATAGGAGTGAAATACAGAAAGTTCATTCAAATTTCAATTACAATTCCATTCAAGAAGCACATTCATGAGAACAAAATAGACAATTAAACATCACACATAATTGAACACCAGATTTTACGTGGGAAAACCCTTACGGGAGAAAAACCCACACATCAAAGTAGAGATCACTTGTATTACAATAATACATTTATTACATACAAGTTATAGAGCTATGCTCTTTCAGATGTCGATTCCCAAATTGAATCTAGTAGCATTAAAATATCAATCACTCAGATTAACACACCATTGATACATTTTCTTAATGCACTACTGCATCATGTTGTATTTCAGACTTCACACAAGCGTCTCAGGAAAACTCATCATTTCAACTTCCACATCGTTACAAACCATTTGAACTGCCTTGAACTGTCATTTCCAAGCTTTACCACTCTACCGCAGTCACCTTGGCTAACCTCCACGGGATGGCGAGACACACCGCAACACCGCAGGCTTGATTACTATCCATTGCGGGGCCACAGGGTATATTGTATTGCCGCAGGCAATATTAGAGCTATCGCAGGACTGCGAGATACACCTCAGTACCGCACACTAGTGCCAACCACTGTCATGAGGTGGCAGTATAAGACTTTCCCTATTCTGACCATTCACTGCAACACCGCACCACCATCGGGCTTCTTACGGGCTATCGCGGGGTGGTAGGTAGAATATATTTCCCTGCAATACCGCAAGGCTTTACCATACACCATTGTGGGGTAGCGGTATAAACCGTACTACTGCACAGACCATCAAGAGACTCTCGCGGGGTGGCGGTTCACACCACCAGCCCACACCTCTATCAAATGAACCAGATGTATTGTGGTAAAGGAATAGATGTAACATTTTAGAAAGTTTGAGCTTGTTGGGAGCTGAACTGGGGTTTCATCAATGAGTTTGATGCATACTTTCTCAACACATATAAACCCTACCTGGAGAAGCGATGAGATGGCGAAACCGGTCAAGCACATACAACAAGCAACAAACGAAGCTAGCAGACCAAGTGCAATGGCCCTCGAATGCTTCAGCAATCTCAACTTTGTGTCAGAGGGTTTGCAACACATTTTGAAATCTCTAGAGCTTCGGTAAGAAGACACAATATGTAGAAATGAAAATAGAATTGAGAAAACAACAATAAAAATCTCCTTGCCATGCATGCAGGAAACTGCAATAAATGCAAGTTTGAGGATAGATAGGGATGAGGTCACATCCCTTTCTCATTCGAAATATCAGACGTGCTTTTACTGTCACATCAAAATTACAAACTCCAAAAATTCAACAAGGGTGACATATGAAGCCATCGCTAGTATCCAAGGACTTCAGGACATCGGGGTGCTTCTACTGTCATACTAAAACGACAAACCTCGATAAGCCAAAAACTCACCCATGTAGATGTATAAGGAATGTTGTCAGATTTTCGGGGGTGATTTCAAAGTCATGCTAGTATGAAAAAACCTGATACTCTTTAATAAGGAAAAAAATGTGAAGAATGTCAACACCCAAAAGAAGGGGTAAAGACACCAAAACAAGCCAAAAGGAAGAAAAAGGCTCTAAGGTACTAAAATAGAATTAACTTTACACCATAGGAAAAATCAAAGAATTAAAAAAAGGTGGGGTCCTCATTTGCCTAAAATGGGGTTGTATAAGGCATGACAAGATCTAAGAAAATAAAACTAGGTTTATCTTGAACAATCATCAATAAATGAAACATAATAACATGATTTACCAATAGAACCCACATCCACTAGACCAAACACATTCAAGTGAATAACTTTTAAAACACATTTTGCTCTAGTACTTCTTATAGGAAAATAATTTTATTTTGCTTTCCACACACACAATGCTCATAGAAATTAAATCCATCAAAATAAGAGGAAAGACTATCAACCATATTTTTCTTAATAATGGTTTGAATACCTATTTCACCAATGAGGCTCAAACATTGGTGCCACAACATACATATATTTTCAAAAGTGTTAGTTACATTGGTAGAATTATAAAAGGTGGAGGCACAAAGCCTAAACAGAGTCCCACATTGTGAGCCTCTTGCAACCACCAAATTCCCTCTCATTAACCTGCAACTAGACTTATCAAATGTCACGTGCACTATAGAAGCATTTAACTTGGATATAGAAAGAAGATTTCTTGCAAGTCTTGAAATATGCAAAACACATTAGAGATTTATCACCCTCTCATCACTAAAACACAACTATACCTTTCCCTTTCCAATAATTCAATGTGTTTTATTGTCATCAAGGAAAACCTCTTCTCCGTCATAAGTTTTGTATGATAAAAACCACTCCTTGTGAGGGGCCATGTGGTAGGATTAACCCGAATCAATCAACCAAGAATCATCACCAGTAACATTAGCATTAATAAATAACACATCATTATCATTGTCATCAAATGATTTCTCCTTCAATAAATCATCAAAGCTCTTATTCTTGTTTTTGCATTCTTTTTTCACATGTCCTCTCTTTCCATAGTTCCAACACTTTACTTTGCTCTTTCCTAAGCGTTTTGGACTATCCTTTTGACTTGGATTTAGATTTATTTCATTCCCATTAGACCCACATTTATCCTTGGGCCTTCCTTAAACATGTAAGGCATCCTTGGAATCTTCATCATGAGACTTTCTCCTCATCTCTTCATTAAGCAACATAGAAATAAGGGAGTCCATCTTTAGCTTTTCTACATTAGGTTGATAGCAACAATTAAGTTCCCTCAAGATTAGGGCAAATAAAAAATAACAAGATACATTTATGTTCCTCGTCAATTTTAGCATCTACTAAACCTGGCTAGATCAATATCAAATTAAAGGCATTCAAATGTTCTATAATAGAATCATCTTCATTTTTAAAGAATACAAATATCTTTTGGGATATAACTTATTATTCAAACTTTTAGTTTGATAAATATCACCTATCCTCTTCCATAATGAGAATGTGGTAGTCTCCTCTAAGATATTCAAGAAGATGGAATCTACAAGACACAACCAAATGGTTCCACAAACCTTCTTGTCCAACTCTTTCCAATCTTCATTAGATATACCCTTGGGTTTTCCTTCCTTTGCAAATACTCTACATGGATCCCTTTCTCCTAAGAGATTCTTCATCTTCAGTTTCCACAAGTCATACCCAGAATCATTGAACTTCTCAAATTCTATATGGAAAGTGCATGTCATGGATACAACACACAAACATATATGCAAAACCCGCCAAATTAAATACTCTCACTAAAACAAAAAACCTCACAACACTTCAAAAAAATCGGCCCTCTTTGATCAAAATCCTTGGCTCTAATACCAAATGTTGAGAAATAGGTGAACAAATATAATGATAGTATAATAATTAAGTGTACATGTCTGATTTATATCATGTGATAACCAATTTAGGTCTAAAATATAACTTGGAGAAGCATGTATAAATTCATAACAACAAATTAAAATCAGCAAGTACATATAATTAAACACATAACACCAGATGTATGTGGAGAAACCCTTTCAAGAAACAACTCCACCATGAAAGAGAGGGCAAGTCTATATTAATCCAATAGAAGTGTTATATCAATACATCTAACTTTATCCCTTTAATCTAACAACATTTTGGTAGTGTAACATGCTTAACTTACAAAAGACCGACAAGACAACTATCTAAGCCATCTAATTTATAGAGAATTGAAGAGGGGAAACCATGAATGGTTTCCCAAAACCAAAACTACCAAAACCCATGGTATGGGAAAATCCAATGCCCCACATGGCCAATCAACCAATGCTTCATGAATAGCAACCATAACTAACAACATCTTTGACCCATGTGAAGAGTGGACACACATTCCCAAGTATGACACTCCAAAATGGAGTGGGCAACTAATGTGGACCCCACCCATCATAGCAAGATGCTACACTCTCTCTCCTAGTGCCTAAGAATGGGAAAGTGGTATAAATACAATTAAATCACTATCTAACCACCATCATCACAAGTAACCACCCCTCAATGACACTACAGCTAATATTCCAAGTTACAAGGAGCATTAATAAAATAACAATATCTTTCAACCACCTACATTGACATCCAAGTACCCATTCCCAATATATTGGAGATCCAACAATAGTACATAGGATTGCAAAGTTAATATCACCTTATCCTAATGTCTAATCACTAATGTGTCTATTTGATCCCCAAGAACACTCAAATAAATCAACAATAGTTGTTCCAAGGTCCATATTAGTTTTGAGTTTCTTAAGGAACAATTTTGTGAGATCACCAAATGATTGTATAGATCCTTGAGGAAGTGAAAAGAACCACTCAATAGTATAACCTTTAAAGTTTGTGTAAGTAGCTTCATTAATAATTTATCCTCATAAAGAAAGTCTACACATGGAGTTGAATATGACCTTAGATGCGTGGGTCACCTTTCCCTCATATATTGGAAATCGAGATGCCACAAAAACCATAGGTAATGGACATGTCACAATGCCAAAATATAGAGGTGTATGCCTAAGATATGAGAATTAATCATTATCTTATCTATTTGTCTTTGCATCCACTCTCTTTTCCACTTGATCTAATTTGTGAAATAGTGCATCTAGGGTAGAGGAAGGGTTGGTAACTAATGAGGATTGTGATCCACTATGGTATGTTTGAGTGTGAGCATGAGAGATAAAAATAATATATGAAGAGACGGCTTGGGATAATGGCACAAAATATGAGATATTTGAGATCATTTAAGGTATGGAACTGGCCTAATTGGGGTAATAATGGGTCTAATAGTAGTAGATGAAAGAGGCATGGAGGTGTGATACATCATTTGGGTAATTGGTATCTCATGAGGGGTATAACTAGGATTGAAGTCATAGAGAGGAGGTACATGGAAAAGGGGTAGGTATTAAATGGTGAGAGACTAGTAGTCATGGCACTATGAGGATGAGTGTTGGTAGAAGTAGCAATAGTAGAGGATAGATCTATAATAGAATTAAGGGTGGAGGTAGATGCACTAGTCACAATTGATGAAGTGAGCTTAGCACAAATTGCTTGTAAGGTCTCTAATCCATATGGCTTGTTAATAAACATACCATGAAACATATCCACCACTTGTTAATAGCTAATTTAGTTGCAAAATATTGATTGTTCACATGAGCATCACATCCATACTCCTCGTTATTCTCACTATGAGCATCATAATAGACTTCATTATCATTGGTTTGGGCCATGTTATGGTTTAAATGATCACTCGTTTGCAATGAAAGGTTAGGATCTCAAGTAGCTTGTGGCATGACCAAAATAGAGGAATATAAAGCTCAAAAACACACTTTTAGATTGAAAATTTGGAAATATCAATGATATATCAAATCTGAAAGCAAAAACCTTATGTGATGGCTAGGGGGTGGGTGATAGGATGGGTGAAAAAGATTGCACAATAAATCTCAAAACCCCAGTAAAACAATATATATAACAATGTAAAAGCAATAGAACAAAGAGATGAAAAGAGTTTTAGGTATGAAAAATAAGATGTATATATCAGAAAAATATAGATATGAAAAACCCTAATGTGGATAAGAAACCCTAGAAGAGGATTAGGCCATGCAAGATTGGACTAGTTTAGTGAATAGAAAGGAAAATCATGTTTCCTTAGGATTAACCTAGGCTAATCCAATCAAATGCATATAAATAAGCACTGATCAACATAGATTAATAAGTGATAACTAGTGATTGATAATTTAGATGTGTTGACTTTGAAACTTACCTAGATTGTTTGGATTTGGAAGTGGTATTAGTAAGCATGACTATAATAAGTTGTTATAGGTGTCTAGAAGATTACTACAAACATGTAAAAGGTTTTTAGGTGTGCTACAAGTGTCTAGAAGACTACTACAGGCATATACAAGGTTTTTATAGAGGTGTTACATGCATGTCACAAGTTGCTACAAGAATGCAACAAGCTATTGCAAGTCAACTAGAGTTGCTACATGCATTCAACAAGTTACTAGAAGTCACTAGTAAAGTGCTACAGGTGTTGGAAAATAGTGAACAATGAGTGTATGATTGAAGAACGATTCAAGATGTGTTTTTTGGTAGTCCGAAGTATCAATATGATACATGTATAGTTGACTATTTTCGTTCATGATTGTTATAATATAGTCAAGGACATCTATAGTAGCAGTTGTGTTACACCCCGTTTCTTGGGATAACTATTTAAGACATATTTTAATTATTTAAAATAGAGTATTTAGTTAATGCCTAGAAAAGACATGTTTTTCTTTTATATTCCCAATAGAAATGGTTATACTTTGATGTCTATTCTTTCATGCACTCATGGATGTATAATGCCAAATTTGAATGACAGGTTGATTGTGAAATTTTAACTTCGATTGATATCATTATTAGAAAAGTTGATAGATAAATGAAATGCAAGTATGAACCTAAATGATTAATGAGATTTTGTGATTCATATTATGATGTTGTAAATCGATACGAAATGATTATAAACTTTATATACATATGTGTTTATATTTGACCAGACTAACTACTTTGATGTTGTAACATGAGGTGAATGCAGGTATAGTTTAGTTCCCCTCCTGGTTGAGGAGGGAGGGCATCATTAGGGAGAGGGTCACAAATTCTATACCATGCACCGAGAATTTGTGTATTCACACACATCATTGGTTTAGGTGTCGCGACCTTTATTAGTTAATCATGCATAACATTTTTTTACGTCTTGGTCTAGCAATGTCATGATTGCATACTAGGTGTGTGGTCTTGAGTTTTCAAAGGTTGGCATCGTCATTGTTAGCACTTTGATTTCAAATAGAATTGTTAGAGTGGTATCCTCTTCAAAAATATTTAGTGTCGAATTAGGGTTGATTATCACCCTTTGTCAAGTATTTAGAGGTTTTAATTCTTCTTGTGTTCTTTGTGAATGTTTGTGAAAGAATTAGTTTTTTGTTTTGAATATATATATATATATAACCACCTCTTGTGAGTTTACTTTGGTGGCGTGAGCAAAACTATTTTGGTTTTAATTCAAAGGAGTGGGTTTTTAATTATTGTAGTGGACTGGCCATAATGGCCGCCACACTCCTTTTTACTCCCAGATTGACTAAGATATGTCCAACAAATTGGAGTGGGGGAGGAGAAGTACATTTCATGCTTGTTGCTAGTGGTAAAGGAGAGAAATTAGGGGGATGGAACAAAAGCATATTAGGGCACGTTTTTGGTATCATTTTGTTTTGGGCAGGAAGAAGGTAGATGAAGCAATAAATAAAGAGGGATTTTGAGAAGAAGGAGATGGAAGAGTAATATACATGTTTGATAAAAAGACACCTTTGTTATTCTTTTTGGAATAGGATAAAAATTCACGTCTTTATGGAGTTTTAAAATCCATCTAAAAACATGGTATCAAACATATTCTTGTGTATATAACCCTACTGAGTATATGTTGAATAAGGGCGTTTAAAACTGCCCTAGGTTGCATTTGGTATTAGATAATATTGTTATGTTTTTAAACCCTCTGCTCTAATCTTTATTATACTCCAATTTCCTTATAATGGTTCTTGAAATTGAACCAAAAATTATTATATTGATTTTATAATAAAAACATCTTTGGTTTAAACAATAGATTATTATTGTATACATATAAATGCATATGTATTCTAAAAGCATACATATGCATGTATATGTATATATAATATGAAGGTATAGTTTTTCATGGTTGCTCTAGGGAGCATACAGGCCATATTTTAGGCCGAATTCAACATTATCTAGCAACATTCATAGGCTACATGGTAAGTACTCCATGGGTTGATGCAAACTTAACTTACAACCATTGTATTGTTGTGTTTTATAAGGTTTATTAGGCCGATGTGTTTATGGCCAAAGGAGGCTTGTAACTCCAATTTTTACAATCCTATGATGTGGTTGACTTAGACCATTATTTTATCAGTTTGTATTGTCTTTGTACATCACTCTAGTTAAGGCCTAGATGCCTCACAAAGATTGAAAGATTCTCTCATTATGAGTAAGTTATAAATTGATACTTAATACTTTGTTTTTGTATACCTGAAAATATCGTTGGAGACACTAGAAAACTATACCTCTGTTACCAAAAATAATAGGTATTTTACAAAGAGGAAAGTGTGAAGATAAACTATATTTCAGTGTCATAGAAAAGAGAAGTTGTTTTTGTTATTTAATAGTTGCATATATAAGTTAAGCTTTGTTATGGCAACTTACTATACTTGTATTCTTTATACTTGCAAAAAGAAACAAGAACATTAGAATACAACCAATGACCAATATTAGTTGCATTTTGCAAAGATGAAGTTTGAAAGATATATTACTATTCAGTAATAAAGAAAGATAGTCTTTGGAAGAGTAAAACCTTATGCAGAGAATATGAAGAAAACAAAGATGGAGTTTATGGGAAGTCTTGAGATTAAATTTAGTTTTCTATTCCATCATAACAACATTAAAAATTGGAAACCAAAATAAATACCTATTTTTGTTTACACATTTTCCAAATGCTTTCACAATTGAAGTCCAATCTAAATAGAGTTGATATCTTATCAAGTATGATTATGAACTGATAAGCTATAGAGCTTATCATTTCATAATCATACTTATAAGTATGTATATTTGGATTGTTTATATAGTGAATATATAAAAAATATTTGAGTTTGGTATGCCTAAGTTTTTGAAAATGGATATAGGGTAGATCATTAAACCTTGCCAAGGTGATTTTGTAAGTTTTTAAGAGATTTTTTTGTTTTTATCAATACTCTGAGTAGCAACCCAACATAGGCAGAACTATGTTTTGTCAATAATCACTTTTAGATTGAATTGAATTTGAATATGTATATAAATATAAATATATATAAGAAAATACAGATTGAATTTTGGTACTCTTATATATAAGTATATTTATACTATTATATGTTTATTTTGTATGGGCTTGGGAAAGAGTAAGATAATACTCGGATATGATATTTGTTTTTAGTTGAATCTGTGGGATCAAGGACCTAAAAATGTTTGAGATAATTCCTGAAGTCAAATAAATGTGTTTGACATAGGAAACCTTCTAAATTTTTTTGTCAAAACTGTATCGATGTGTTTTTAAGTTATGAATTTTTCTTGTGGTCAAATTTACATTATGAAACTAGTTTATGTTATTACTCAAGAGATAGAGTTTGTATGAATTACGTTGATTTGGTCTTAATAGTGTCAAGTCAAGTTGAGATAGGAGTGGTGGACAACGACCCACAATTCTATATTGGAATGTGATTATGTTATAAATTGCTTTGGCCAAAGTGATGCATAGGCTAAGTGCATTGTTAGTCCATGGTACTTGATAGGTTACCTGATAGCTAGATGCCATACTTAGCTAGAAGAAATCTAGAGTTGTGTGGCAGGTTAAAAGCAAGAGTCATTACCTTACACTTAGTTCTCGATTGGTGTGGTACATTTGCATATTCCTTTATCTGCTACCCTCATGAAGGGTAGGGCCACTTCTAGTAGGAAGGTGTGTGGGGGACCATCGGTCTACGGATGGAGGTAAGGAACCTAGATGATTCTCTTCCTCCATGTGACAACTAGTACACCATAGACTTGTTACTTAGATACACAAATGATTATTGAGATAGCGATATTTGATTTGTACCTTGATCAATGTATATTGTACTTATATGAAAATGAAAGACTAGGAAGTCATATTGTAAGAATGTTATGGTATCATGTTTATTTGAGCATGATTGCATTTTGATATGAAAACTTATAATCATGTAATCTAATCCTAATTTATAATCGATTAGAGTTACATATGCTTATCTTGTAAATTGTTGGAAATGGGATATTTAGTGAAATCGTTATTTCAATAAATGTAATTTGGTTATATTGTATGACTATAGATTAGAAGTTTAATTTCTTCAAATAAATGATGTTTAAGATATTTACATTGCTTCATTGTGAAGATGTATGTAGAGGAAAACTAATGCGTTTTAGACTTGACACAATTCAGGGGTAAACCTATCTGAATAGTCCACTTGACATTATACACTTACATTAAATTATCAACTAAGGAGCGTAAGCTTATGATGGCATTGCACTATATGTGCCTTTAGGGGCTCATATTCTCCTAAACTATCCTATTCAAACCTACTTAGATTATTCTACTTTGTTGAAATTCGCAAAAATGCAAGAACAATAAAAATAGTTATAGAACCTAGTGGCTACAGGTACCTGCAACATAGGCTATAGATAACTACTAACAATAGAAAAGTATAGAACTAATCCAAAACCATTCAAAATGATGAGAAAGCTAATGCTAACCTTTGGAGGACTAAGATGGATCGATTATACATTTGTTCATGAACCACAACTACTATAATTAACAACAAGAGTATTCTACTTAACTTCACATTGCATTTATAAAATAACAGGAAACAAATTTAACAAGAATGCATAAATGAATAAGAAAATAAATGAAGTGAAGATTAGTACCTTGAGTGGTGGGTTTAGGGGATTGACTCATTTAGCTGGAAATCAAATCTAACTTAGATACTCGCACATCCACATAACATATAGTTTCATTCATTCCATATCACATAACACTTCAAACAGAATCTTATTTGCAGATTTTATTCAATAATTGCATTTCAACAATTCATGTCTAGAGAAATAACTAACCGTTGTATCTTCTAATAGTGAATAAAACAACTAACAACTAAGTAACTGAGTAACTAACTTGACTCTGAGCTCCTCCCCTAACTTATACAAAATAGGAGATTCTTATTCAACTACCAACTAACTATAATCATTAATCCATTCCTAGATATTAGGATACAGAGTTAAGATTGATTTATTAATTCTAATTGAACAGAGCAAGGAGAATCCCATTCAAATAAGAATTCTTATGCAACGACTCATATGAGAAACACATAAGCTGCATTATAATCTTGGAACAAGTCTACTTCTTATGCATTTATTTCTTCCCATAATGATTCACGTTCAGCTTCCAACTGCTTGCACTTTTGGCAGCTTGATTTCAACTTCCTTCAATTTCCTGTTCTACGACTTGCTACAAATTCTCCTCTCCTTGATGCCACGTGCTTGTTGCTACATAGGGGTTAATCCACAAAACATATGTGTGCAAATAACCTTCAAAATTAAACCATATAATCTCATCTACATTGCATACATACTCACGTTCAAATCATTCAATTGATAAATATCATCACCATATTTCATATTAACAAAATAGGTTCAAGGTTTTGCAAAATATATAAAAAGACAGTATATCATGATGTTAATGTTTAAAAAGTATTTGGAAGATCATGTGCAAAAGGTTTGGAAGCATATAAAAACAACACAAAAGAGGCCAATATTTAAACCCATCATTCCCCTGAACTATCCTTTTTCTTGTCCTCAAGCAAACACTTAATTAAACATCTAGGGGATAAAATTGAAATGCAAGGTGATCTGCCTAAGGTCCATCACTTCTCTGACCCCTACCCCTTGCTTAAGATAGAAACCATTATAATGTGGAAGCCTATCCATCTTAACTGATTTTGCACTCCTTTTTGTTCTGAAACCTGGATGTACTTGCACAATCTTCAAACATATTTATAAAATTATGGAAAGAGTGAGGCTCTTTCCTTTGCAACTCCGAGGTCAGATTATTCCATCTGCTTTGCACACACCTTAGGCAGTTTTGAAGGATAGGCACTACCAGCTGCTGTATCCTTCTGTAATCTCAGAGTCTCAAATCCATGATTATCTTTCTTGAACCCTTGTGAGAAAGGAGTGCCAACCATTGAGTAATGATTACATTAGGATTCAATGCTTCTTTTCTGATCTACAGTGCCACTGTTTTCTCTTGTTCTTCATATCTGTACATTAATTCACCTCTGAGCTATTCATTCTTGAAATAGGATGACAGTGCTCTAACTTGTCCATCCCCAACACAAATTAAGGGGTTCCAATCTGTATCCTCTTCCATCAGATAGTTGTGTAAATAATACTCACACAGCTGATCTTGCTCCTCTAGGCTGACTTCTTTGAAATAGCTGAGAAAATTATGCCTCGAGTGTAAAGTAGGTTGATCATTAATGAACTCATTGAACTGAAAACTAAGAAATTTTTTCTTTAGAAACAATACATACACCCTAGGTGGAAGTCTACACTCAATAATTTGAATGGCTTTGTTTATTACCTCTATCAATTTGCCTTCCAACCTTTTCAACTCCAAATTATTACCTTCTAGTGATGCATTGAGAGTTTGTTTTTCTTCCTCTCAGCTTTCTTTTTCCTATTTGAATTTGTTAGTAAGTTTCATCAATTCAAAGCCCAAAGACAAAGTGGGGAGATATGTTGGAGACCTTGCTACATGAGGTTGTGGATTTAGTGCTTTATTCTCTTCAGTTTTTATTTTATTCTCGGACATATGTGTTAACAGATCCAAGTTGGTTCCATGGCCATAGGTTTGGATTTTCCCCTCCAATTCTTGTATTCTTATCTCCTTCTCTTTGTCCTTTTAGATTTTCTCCTCTAGTTCCTGTATTCTTTTCTCCTTCTCTTTGTCCTTTTCCTTGTATCCTTTTACCTGCTCTTCCAATTGCTTTATCCTGACAAGAGCTTCTTGAAGCTCTTTCCTTATATTTCTATCCTCTAACAGTTCTTTTTCCTTTTCAAAATTTAAACCTTCATCATCACCCCCAGTGATATAAAAAATTTCCCTAGCAGAGCTACTGGGAATTGACTTCCCCATCTTCTTTGCAATAGAAATATCTTCTAAATCAGAGTTAGAAGATGAAGAAACATACCTTCTCCTCTTAGCAGACACATTAATATTTTCATGAACATCAGCAAGGACATTTTTAGGGGCATCCCTTCTTTGTTTGAGTTTGTGTCCAGTAGCGTTGAATCATGGTGTTGTTGTCCTTCACCTTTTTCTTCCTGCCCTTGTTCTCAACAATTCTTTTTTCAACATTTTGCCTTTTCAACCTTCCCGAGTGCCTGGGAGTAACAGTTTCCTGTTTGACTTCACTTTTCCTCTTCTTTTTACTCCCCTTCTTCTTCTCCCCTACATCCTCTTCTTTTACAGTGCTCTTATGTTTATCAACACCTTTCTTATTCTTCTTTTTCTTAGAAGATGTTGAAGCAACGCCTCTCATAGCTTTGGGGTTTGTAGAAGATGAGGTTTTCTCTGTTGCCACAAGCCTATTTTCTGGAGTATTTTCCTCCTATGGTTTTTCCTGCTCTGGTGCAATCTTGGGTTCTGATTCATGTCGAGGTTCATTCTCTGCTTCAAGTACTTCAAATAGTTTTGTGATATTTGTGCATTTTTTAAAGGCATTCCAATCAACCTGTGGATATTGAATTCTTAGGCTTCTCTTAACCAATAGGACTATTAAGCAATGATGGGACAACATGGTGTCTGTTTGCTTTCTCTATTAGTCAGATGCCATCCTCTTCAACATGTTATAGAGGAAATTGGGAACATTGACTAACTTATCATGGCGTAAGTGATTTAGCAACTTAAAGTGCACAGTATATAACAAATTGTGCCGACCATCACATGTAAAGTATTTAATGATATAAGAAGCACATTTTACCCAAAAGAATGGAAGGGATAGTCTCTTTGTACCTTGTGATGATAAGTCCAGGTTTTCTCCACGCTTGCAGAATTCTTCTCTTGCTACAACTACATCAACACGAGCTGGATATTCAAACCCTGTTCGCGACAATCCTATAACTTGGACAATAGCCATTTTAGAAGAATCTACAACTAATCCCCTGACTGTTGCCTCATCATACTACAGTGTAGCTGCAAATTCTTTCGCCATTTCATTGTCATATTTTTGTTAGCTTCAAGAAGTAATCTAGCCATTCTACTCTGGTGAAGAGTGGTAGAACCATCATATCCTCTAATATTTCCTTGTGCACAGATGGTTCTCATCTTACAACATCACCTCCCATTGTCTCTGTACTCTGCAACCTCAAAAGGTTTCAATTTCTACTCAACTTTGATTCCAACACCTTCAGAAGAACCTATATTTTGCTACCTTTTCTTGTGCCTTCTTCTATTCCCCCCAACTGTAACTTTTGGAGCTCTCTTCTATGTAAAATTCTGTATCTTAGCTCACTCATAGGGTAATAAGTTCACAATTTGGATGAAACAGAGTAGGTCCACTATCTTTGGAAAAATGATAGAATTCTATCTGATAACTCTAAAGACTTGGGTGGCGAAAATAAAAAAATTTAACTAACCATTATACCCCTCCCCCAACTAATGGGTGAAATGACCTCACTTCACGTGTGAATTGATAGGGCTAAAAGAGTAATTATGAAATGTAATGGTGATATATAGTTTCACATGCATGAATTAAATGAAGAGTAATAATGAATATAAAATGAAATCTCGTTTAATCATGGAAGGTTACCTTTTGTACATATGTTGTGGAAGTAAGGGATCAATGCACCTTGGAATTGGAGAACACATACTTGGCGTTTATTTGATGTGAGTAGAATGAAATGCATGAGAGTGAATGGTAAGGTCGTAGGTACTTCAGAAGTGATGTGATGTGACAGCTCGCAATACTTGAGCTAACAATCATGAGTGTGAGTTGAACATTTTTTGTTGCGGGCGTTTGATTTATTCAAATGAATAAAACATGTGTGGAAGAAATGGAATGCGCGGGAAAATAGTTTACTTTTTGCTAAAGTGTTGAAGACTTCTGTAGATAGGTGTTGCTACGGGGACCTCCAGTATAGGTCCCGATTGAATGTTTACATATTCATTATTTCAAGTCCCAACTGTAACAAGTCCCGATTGAGACTTAAGAACATGTCCCTCTAGAGCTAACTGTGTTCACCATGGGTAGTGTGTTGTGTGTGCATGTGAAGTGCAAAGCAATAAAAATTAAGTCTCAGTGACAGGGGTGGAGTCATGTAACTCAACCTCTGCATCACTAGACATGATGGGTAGATCACTTTTTGTCGATATGTCATTGTGTGTTTCAAAGCCTTCATCAATACCATTATGAGCGCCATACTTGTTTGTTAGAGAGACAATAAAATCATCTTTTTGAAGTGGTTCTTATAAAATTTCGGCCTATGTCCATTTACCAGTAATGAAAATCTAACCTCATCAATGGTTTGTAGTTGGACTGCACCATTAGGGAATACCTGTTGAATCTCATATGGTCTCAGCCATCGAGATTGAAGCTTTCCTTTGAAATCTTTGTATCTGGAATCATAGAGAAGGGCCCAATCACCAACATTGAACTCTTTAGCCTTTATATTATGATCATGCCATTTAATTCTTTGCTTCTGAATAACCTCTGTGTGGTGTATGGCCTCTAATATGATTTCGTCAAGAGCATTCAAATGTTGTAACCTTTCCTTTTGAGCCTCTATCAAGTCCATCCCCAATTCCACTGTTGTTCTCAGAGTTTTGTATTCAAACTCTATAGGCAGTACTGTTGTCTTGCCATAAACCAATTCATAAGGAGTGAATCATGTAGTTGTCTTCCATGTGGTTCTGTATGCCCAAACAAATTTTGGTAATCTGGAAACCTAATCTCTTCTATGGAGCTGTAATGTTTTTGTAAATATATTCTCAATCTCCCTGTGTGTAACCTCAATTTGACCATTAGCCTGAGGATGGTATGGGGTGGACTTCTTGTGTCTGATTTGATACTCCACCAATTTGGTGATCAAGTCTAATGTGAATTGTGGTCCTTGATCAGTCACTGTCTCCCTAGGTACATCATACCTAGTGAAGATTTCCTCATATAAGAATTTTGTCACATTGCCATCTCTGGCAAACTACAAAGCTTTAACTTCTACCCATTTGGTTAAGTAATTAGTGCATACCAGTATATATTCCTTGTTGTTTGAAGTGGGAGAGATAGGTCCAACAAAATCCAACCCCCACTTATCAAAAGGAGCTAATTCTATTTGGGGCTACAAAGGCATTTCATCACTTCTTGTAGGTCTCCCCATTCTCTGGCACTGATCACAGCTTCTAGTATACTTGACAGTCTTTATGTAGTGTTGGCCAGTAATATCCTGTTGTCAATATCTTGAAGGCTGTCCTTTTGGCTGCAAAATATCCACCGCAAGGTTCATCATGGCACACCTTCAATATGTCAAACACTTCATCCTCCTTGATACATCTTCTCGTAATGTTATATGGGCCAGTCTAGAATAGGAATCTGAAAATCCAAGAATAAGGGAAGCAATTGTGAACTAACTATCTTTTCTCCCTTGGAGAAAAGTAACCTGGAATCTGCCTTGTCACCAAATAATTAGCTATATCTGCATACCATGGAGTGTGTATGTTTAGAGCAAATAGATGCTCATCAGGAAAATAGACATCAACCACTCCTACTGATTGTGTAGGTAGTCTAGACAAAAAATCAACAACCACATTAGCCTTTCCTATTTTTTCAACTATTGTTATGTTAAATTCTTGCAATAACAACAACCATCTTACAAGTCTTCCACCCACTATTGGCTTATTCATCAAATATCTGATTGATGTATGATCTGTATGTATGAACACTTTATAGACATTAATGTAGTGTCTAAATTTGTTAATGGCATAAACAACAGCTAACATTTCCTTTTCTGTCACAGTGTAGTTCAACTCAGCTCCCTGTAGGTTTTTGCTGATATAGTATATTGTATATTCTTTATTTCCTTCTTGCTGGCCTAAGATTGCTCCAACGACAAAATCTGATGCATCAGTGTGGATATGAAAGGGTAGTGTCCAATTTGGACCTCTTAGAACTAGAGCTTGTGTCAAGGCTACTTTTAGCTTCTCAAATGAATTCCGACAATCTGGGGTCCATTCAAAGTCAATGTCTTTTGTCAACAGAGTAAACAAAGGGGCAGAAATTTTACTAAAATCTTGAATGAACCACCTATAATAACCTGCATGTCCAAGGAAGTTCCTTACATCCTTCGGTCTTTGTGGAATAGGCATAGTAGATATGATTTCAATCTTCTTTGGGTCAACTTGTATCCCTGCACTTGAGATAAAATGTCCCAATACAATGCCTTGTGTCATCATCATAAAACATTTTTCATTGCTCAAAGATAGATTGTGCTATGTGCATCTCTTTAAAACTTTCTCCAAATTGTGTAAGGCTTCATCATATGTTTCACCATATGTGTTGAAGTCATCCATGTAAATCTCCATGCTATCATGGGCAAAATAAGATAAAATACTGAGTACTGCTCTTTGAAATGTGGTTGGAGCATTACACTGACCAAAAGGCAAGACAAAATATGCATAGGTCCCCCAAGGGCAGGTAAACGTTGTCTTATCTTGATCCTCAGGTGCAATCTTGATTTGGTTATAGCCACTGAAACCATCAAGAAATGAGAAATATTTCTTCCCTGCCAAAGAGTCAAGAACTTGGTCAATAAATGACAATTGGAAGTGATCCTTCTTTGTGGCAGCATTTAGTTCCCTGTAGTTAACACAAACTCACCATTTGCCACCTTTCTTGGGAACTATTACCAATGGTGAAACCCATTCACTGTCTGAAATGGGGTATATAAATCCTGCATCCAAAAGCTTTTTCAGTTTAGATTTCACTATCTCTCTTAGAGCAGGGTTCATGCATCTCTGTTGCTTCCTTAGAGGTCTGTGGCCATCATCAATGTAAATTTTGTGCATGCATAAGGCAGGATCAATGTCTTTCATGTCACTATAATCCCATGCAAATGCTGTTGCGTGTGCCTGCAACACTACGTGCAGGGATTGCTGTTGTTCATCAATCGATGCATTATTAACAGTCAACATCTTTTCCTAGCTTGATTTCCAATTGTGTAGACATTTCTTGTACAAGGGACAAATCAAGGCTAAGTATCACTGGTAAGCATTGCTAGGTAATAAAGTATGAAATATTTGGGATACCTCTTCTGAGGAACCGGTGGGTATTATGCTTCTCAAGGGGTCTTGTAAGCAGGATAAATAGTCTTGCTGCTGCGTGTGCCTCCCGCAATCATTTTGTATAATGTGAGCTATTAGCTCATCTTCATCCCAGATATCCAACAAGGGGTTGCATTTAATGGTCATCAAGGTTTGCAATGAATAGCTGTCCTCATCATCCAAGGTAGGCCAGATGGTCTGCTCAAGTTCATGGTATGGTTGGACTGGTGGATATAAGACCAATTTTTTGGTTACAGTCCCATTGGATATGATCATATTTCCTGACCTGCAACCTATAAATGCATCTACTGTGGCAAGCCATGGTCTGCCTAGTATAAGAGGATAACTAGCAAGATTGACCTTGGGATGTAGTACTATAAAATTAGCAGGGTACTGCTAGGAATCTAATGCAATTACCAAGTCCTCAATGACTCCTTCATGCTTAACTGTAGACCTATTAGATAATTGCAACACTATTTGAGTAGGCCTAAGGTTGTTTAACTGCAACATCTGCATTGTCTCCTTGATCATTACATTAATTGTAGCACCCAAGTCTATCAAAGTGTTCTTGATTAGAGTCCCATTGATTTTTACGTCCACTACTGGACTACCTGGATTTGTATATTTGGGGATAGTTATATTCCCCAACATTATGTTAGTAAGGTTACCTAAGACGCGGACTATCTTTGGGTTCATTCTCTTCCTTCCTGGTTTCTTTATGCAAAGATCTCTAATAGTCTTAGTATAGATGGGAATATCTTTGATAACTTGGATTAAGGGAATCTTTATGCTTATATCTTTTAACTGGCCTAGAAGGCTAGTTTCGGCGTGTGTTGGTTGCTTCTGGATAGCCAAGCGTTAAGGGAAAGGAGGCTTTGGATGTGAAGTGGTTTGAGGGTCCTGATTTGATTTAGGTTCCAAAGGTGGCTTATTTGAGGCTTCCTCTGTGGGTTCTTCATCTTCAAGTTCTATAATTTGGGGAGATGAAGGGCCCGCTAGTTGCTTCCTTGATTTGAGATGAACATTACTCACCTCTACCCCATAGGTGGGATATTGTATCACCTCGTTAGTATAAGCCTATTGAGCAAGCTTATTGTTAGGGTTAGGTGCAGGTTGGGTAGGTCTAGGAGGTTGAGTTTGAGGATTGGATGGAGGCATTATTGCTACTCACTAGGGCTGAGATGGAAGCATAGGTCGCTGGTAATTTGCATTTTGATGCCATTACTGGCCCTTGTTCCATTAGGGCTACCACTGATGCTACTGTGTAGCCCACTAGGGGTTATAGTTGGAACCTTGGAAACTTTGTTGGGGCCATGGGTTTGGCTGCTATTGGTTCCAACTGGGTTGTGGAGTAGGCCATTGTGGGTTTTTCCATAGATTTTGATTGCTAGGCCATGGTTGAGTATTCCAAGCAGAAAATTTTTGGTTTGCAGCAGGAAAGGGTGAATTGAAGTTAAGTGGATCAGAGAGCATACCTTGTCTTTGTTGGCAAGGTCTCCTTTAAGCTATGTAGAACAACTGCTCGTCCTCTCCTTCAAATGGCTAAAATTTTGGCCTTTCAACCTTCTCTTGCTGGATACTGGCCACCCTCTTGCATTTATAGTTGGCCTTCCTTTGTCTATAGTTGGGGCAGTACTTAGTGAGAATTGCATCTGCCTCTTCTTGTTTCTTCTTGATGTGAAGAGTGTCTAACTATGTAGCCATGTGGTTGATGATATCCTCCTTCATGTTGGACAGCAAGTTACTGATTTCCACTCTTGAAACCCTATTAGTTACTTTGTTTGTGATGGATGTCCTTTCTCCCATTGGTCATCCGGTGAAAGTTCTTGAATAATTTCTACAAACTTTGCAGATTGATTCAAAATGTAGTTGAGAAACATCACCTTGCCCAATGAGATTCAGGGCATCCATGCAATCATCTTTAACCCCTCTCAAAAAGACCAGCTTCAGTGATTCTTCGGACAATATGTTTTGGGGGTTTTTCTTCAAGGCAAATTGGAATATTTCAACATAATCTTCTAGTGGCTCCTCCTCTTTTTGTGACATCCTGAAGATATCATATCTCCTGCTATCATGTCCTCTGCAGTAATCTTGTTATTTCTCCAAGAATCTCTCCTTCATTGTATCCCAGTCTGGAATGACATTTTTTCCTAGCCCCATAAACCATCTCAAGGCTGCATCCTTAAGAGTGGCAAGAAAGAGTTTAAGCCTGTGAGCATCTGAAGTGTAGTCATAGCTCCTACACAGGATATCAAACTCAAACAGAAATGTATCTAGGTCCTCTGTCACTAGGGCATAGAAGACTGGTAATGCTAAAGGTGGAATGTTCTTTAGCACTGTAGCCCTCTCCTGATCAGTGATAGGAAACTCAAACTGTTACTTGCTCTAGTGGATCCTCCACCGCCGCATCTGCCATGGTTCTAAAGGTCCCTTCTATACTTGTGGAAGAAGCTGATGAAGATGTAGAAGTGTTGATGAAGATGGAAGAACATGTCCTTCTCCTTCAGCAATTCCTACTGTATAGTTGATAAAGTTAGCAGTATCTTCTCTATCCTAATAATTTGAAGGGAGGAATCTGCCTCGGTTGTCTCTCTGCCTCTGCATACAGTGGATTTAGCTTTTGTATATCAGCGGTCCTACACAATGTTAGTACAATTTTTGGTGTTTTCTTGAAGAGTGAATCTATCAATCCTAATGCTGGAATCAAAATTTAAGCTATGAAAACATGTAAAATGAGCCTATGAAGGTAGCACCATCCCTGGCAACGATGCCAAAAATGTAGAAGAAAACTAATGCATTGTCAATTTGACACAATTCAGGGGTAAACCTTTCTGAACAGTCCACTTGACATTATACACCTACATTAAATTATCAACCAAGGAGTGTAAGCTTATGATGGCACCACACTATATGTGCCTTCAGGGGCTCATATTCTCCTAAACTATCCTACTCAAACCTACTCAGATTATTCTACTTTGCTGGAATTCACAGAAATGCAAGAACAATAAAAATAGTTACAAAACCTAGTGGCTATGGGTACCTACAGCATAGGCTGTAGATAACTGCTAACAACAGAAAAGTACATAACTAATCCAAAACCATTTAAAATGATGAGAAAGCTAATGCTAACCTCCGGAGGACTAAGATGGATCGATTATACATTCGTTCATGAACCGCAACTACTATAATTAACAACAAGAGTATTCTACTTAACTTCGCAATGCATTTATAAAATAACAGGAAAGAACTTTAACAAGAATGCATAAATGAATAAGAAAATAAATGAAATGAAGATCAGTACCTTGAGTGGTCGGCTCAAGGGACTGACTCACTTAGTTGGAAATCAAATCTAACTTAGATACTCATGCATCCACATAACATATAGTTTCATTCATTCCATATCACAGAATACTTCAAACAAAATCCTCTTTGCAGATTTTATTTAATAATTGCATTTCAACAATTCATGTCTGGAGAAATAACTAACTGATGTATCTTCTAATAGTGAATAAAACAACTAACTTGACTTCGAGCTCCTCCCCTAACTTATACAAAACAAGAGAGTCTTATTCAACTACCAATGAACTACAATCATTAATCCATTCCTATATATTAGGATACAGAGTTAAGATTGATTTATTAATTCTAACTGAATAGAGGAAGGAGAATCCCATTCAAATAAAAATTCCTATGCAACGACTCATATGAGAAACACATAAGTTGCATTTAGAATCTTGGAACAAGTCTACCTCTTTTGCATTTATTTCTTCCCATAATGATTCACGTTCAGCTTCTAGCTGCCTGCACTTTTGGCGGCTTGATTTCAACTTCCTTCAATTTCCAGTTCTGCGACTTGCTACAAATTCTCCTCTCCTTGATGCCACATGCTTGTTGCTGCACATGGGTTAATCCACAAAACATATGTGTGCAAATAACATTCATAATTAAACCATAGAATCTCATCTACATTGCATACATACTCATGTTCAAATCATTCAATTGATAAATATCGTCACCATATTTCATATTAACAAAATAGGTTCAAGGTTTTGCAAAATATATAAAAAGATAGTATATCATGATGGTAATGTTTGAAAAGTATCTGGAAGATCATGTGCAAAAGGCTTGACAGCATATAAAAACAACACAAAAGAGGCCAATATTTAAACCCATCAATGTACTCATGTTTATCTTATAGAACTTTAAAAAAAATATGGTTGAATTTTTAGGATATGAACGTAGTTCATTACAAGTTAGAAGTCATTAGGCAAATTAAAGTACCAATTAACCTTGTCAAAAAATATTGTGTCTTCTTCAAGTGGTGTTGGATCAAACAGTGTCTAATTTCTCTATTGTGGCAGACTATTTTATTGAGTTGGTGTTTGATTTAGAGGACACAATGGCTCATTATTCATTCTTGGTGTTGGTGTCTTTTTTTGATGAAAAGGCCCAACAACTAATAGGGAATGATAAAACCTCCTCTTCTTCTCTGAGTTTAACCTCACTCGGGAGGGTATTTCCTTGAGATCTCTTAAACAATGAAACCAACACAATAAACTATGCGGATCTCAACTTTAATGGCAGACATAATCCATGATATGACCACAAATAATAAATCAAGTATTAATCCCTACAAATATATTCACTTCTATTCTACTCACAATATCATGAACTTGGATTTCTTTCCACTATTACTATACAACACTCACAGTGTATGTATTCATCTTTCTGAATTAATGAAAGTGGATCAGGTTTTTGGAAAGGATTGATGCCTATTCTTTGGGCTCACAAATTCTAAACTTCAATTCAACATGCTAGTATAATAAAATTCTACCTCCAGGGTTCAATGATAATATCACTGCCTTACAATGATTTAAACCCACTACTTAACTTGCATACATTTCAATCTACTTATTAATCCTTTCAATTAGTTACACATCCCATTCTTGATCTAAAAAGATTTATTGCGTTCCTTAAAGACAAACTAGTCAAATCAATGAATCCTACGACAAATGTGTAGGCAGAGATTCTTTGCTTCCCTCAAAAACATATGTTTGTCCAAGAACATGCAATACAATAAAGGAGATAATCAATTTCACAAGATCTTGTTCATACTGTGCTATAGAGTGAATCCATTACAATATGCATGCTGAATACAACTTACAGATCTCTATTATTCCTTAGAAAAGACTACAGAGTTTCAACCATTCTTCCTCCCAATTTTTTTTGAACACTTACAAACTGATAGAACATTACATTATATAGAACTTGTCTCCCAAAAAATCATGCAAAAGATCATGCATACTAAACATGCAAACTATTTCTTTTTCAGAAAAATCTAGAGATAAATTGTTTAATCTTCTATTCTTATCATCCTTTTGATTTCTTTGAAATTTCCCTGTTTTAAATCTACCTGCTTTAAAGCAATTTTGATGACACATAGACCATTGGATCCTTCTGAGTCACGATCTACGCTTTAGAGTCACGATCTACGCATCATTGTGAATCCTAGTGACACTTGTACCAAAGGCACATTGAAATATATTATCATTCCCTATGAATCTTTTGAGGTTCACTCATTGTTAGATGAGACTCTTGATCGAATGGCTCTGTAGACTCCCTCCTACTAGTAAATTCCTTCTTGCCATGTGGAGCAAAGACACATAGCCTTTATTGTGTCAGTCTTGATTCATTGAAGTGTCACACAAAGGTGCCAAGTGTATCTGTTTAGGTTTCCTTTAGGCTCTTCCTTTATATTGCATGGTCGTTAGATCCTGAAACGATTCTGGGATGCTTCTTCCTTATGGCAGGTCTCCTTTGACACATGTCTCCATCGCATAGCACCTAAAGTGTGTCAGGTATGCATCAGTAAAACACAACATGGAAGCGCCGCGTGTATCCTTTTTTTTCCTTCAGCTTCGAAGACTCCCTTTATATGAAGTCGGGCCCACTTTGATGACTCATCCAATATTAACCAATAGCGCATCAAGAAAAAAGGTGTCAGTGCTAAATCTCCAAATGATGCGCCATTGTGACACCTGCCTCTTAGAAAGGGACTTCATTGATTTCTTTTCCTTTCGGTTCACTAAGGGCCCACTTTGATGACTCAACACCACATGTCTCCTTGGTGCATCTGGAAACTTGTATCAACTTTAACAACTTTTGGAAGTGCGAGGCTCCACCATGTGGCATCACCTACATCACTTTTGAATCGACGGACCCGCCGCTTCCCTTCACTAAGTCTTTAGTACATGGGTCATGCTTCATAAAATGACTCACTTGAATCGACAAACGGTGCAACAAGAAACATTGTTAGAACTGACAATGTTTTCTTGTTGTGAGATATTGACAAGTGGTAACTATTATGACAAATGTGATGGCCGGTCACTGACTTTTGGCAAAACATGAGGTTCGCTAACTATTGAAATTGCTAAAAACTTTCTACTTGATTCATTACTTATCCATTTTGGCATTCGACACTTTCTAAAACGTGAGAACCATCAAACCATCCTCCTTGCTTTCTTTTCAGTATTTCAGTGAAATCTTGAACCTTGGAACCTCTTTTGGCAAGTTCGCAAATTGGCGAACTTGTCGAAACTTATCTTCTTTCACTTATCTTTTTTTCTTTTTCAACAAATCTATAAAACTTCAAAACTTTGAACCTTTGGCAATTTCACAGGTTCGCGAACTTGCCGAACTATTGAAACACAAAGGCATCGAGATTTACAAGGTTTAAGGCAATTTTGGCCTTTTGGCAGGTTTGCGTCGAAAGGCAATACTTGTAACATTAGAAAGACTTAAGAACTTTGGTTTTTATGGACTTAGAATTTTCATAGATTTCAAGATGATTTCTTAGGACTTAGGCAAGGATACAAGAAATAGGAAGGGGTACAAATAGGGGAAATAACATAGGATTTTGCAATATTTGGAACTGGAAAATGAAGGTCCCAACACTTGGTAGTAGTTCTATCTCTTTATCCACATTGGCAGGTCATTGTCCTTTCCTTTGTGCAAGTGCCTTGGTAGTTACCACCCATGCCTACCACCCACCTTTGACGGGGAAGTTGAATGGATAACAAGCTAAATACTAAGCGACCGATTTCTTCGATAAGTGACAATGAGGGAAGAATATTTGGCCAGGAGAAAGACAAGGATTGGGCTAGTTGGTTGGTTAGGTGATTGGATAGCTCAAGGAGACATTCTCTTACATATTTGAGATGAATAAAGAAAGAGAGAGGTGCAAAGAACTATTGTACAATAACATAGTGCAAATAAAGGAGATTGTGTATAGCTAGGGCCACTTCGTGTTACTTCGTATTCACATTTTATCTCTTGTAACAACACTGATATTAGTTATGTGATGCTAATCCCATACCATTCCTACAATTTTTCACCCAATTAGGTTTTCTCTATTATGATCTATGATCTCTATTATGATCTATGTGCTGTGTGATTTATGCTCTTTTTTTATTTCTATATATTCCTTCTATTATTTTGAATGTGAAATTTGTTGTTTTTAAGTTAATTATCGACTAGACAATGTTAGGGATAATAGTAGGAGTTGACCTAGTTTTAAATATCTATTGTTGGTGTATCACTAGGCTTACTAACCTCTTGGTTTATAGATCAAGTGTACTTGCTATCTTAGAAGACTAATGAGGAGGATATGGATACTTAGCTTATTGATCAAAGAATGATTACCACTTGGTGAAGATTCTAATATTAGATAAGAACGTGCTTTGAAAAATGATGCCTTTTTGACAAATCAGTACCTCATATTCTATGCATGTCTTATGTTTTGTTAGAGGATAAGTTCGTACGTATGAGAGAAGTTCATGGTCAAGGACTAGTCCTCATGGTCCAAATTCATCCATGCACACAATGGAATTTTGCTCTTTTGCTCACTTGATGCGCCTATGTGTTCTTTGCCTTTTTTGATATTTGCAGGGTTGGTGGTATCTCCTAGGTCAACCCCTAGGATTGTGTACAAGATTGGAAAACAACAAGCAAGCCTCCTAAGATGAATATCAGATTCTTTGTTCCTTTTAATGTACTAGATCCAAGTGTATTGCTATTGATTAATTCTTTAATGCTCTAGAATGAGTGGATTTTGAATGATGCTTGAGGATGAAAATGAATGTAATTAAATGCCTTTAAATATTAGCACATAGCGTCAAATTTCACAAAATGCATGTTTAGTTGGTTCAAGACAAGAAAATGAAGGGGGTTGGTCAATCAAATTCAAAATTTGAATTTTAGAAAGAAAGGGGACAAGTCCACGATTGCAAGCTTGCCCTCATGACCGTGGAAATGTCCTAGGTGGGAAAATAGTCAAATCCAAGTGGCCAATAGTTGTGTAATGGGAGGTGCATATGTGAATGTGATAAATGCAAGGTTAGGGCGAATGTAAGAAGTATGTGCATACAAGGGTAAGGTAGGTGCTAAGTATGCTAGAATGAGTGTGTATAAGAATGAGCTAAGGCTAGGGGAATAAGCCTAACTTCACAGAGGATTGCGCGATTGAAAGATATACACATGTATCAACACATCTCCTCAAAATAAACACAAAATTAAATGAAAAATAACATAAATATTCAAATTTTACCATTACAATAACTAAATATCCACACAACCTCGATATAAACTAAAGTTATCCAAAGTAAACAATTCACCATAGTCCCTTGACTTTTGAAGAATGGCCAAAACCTCATTAGCATCATCTAACCTCAACTTCTCTATTTAAATGGAGAGGTACAGTGCAATAAAAAGACAGGTTGAATAATTTTCCCCACCCCTAAACTTCCGCGCAACAACAAATGATGACGTGACCTACCTCTCAACAAGCATGAATTTAGCAATGGCGTGGGCGTGAAAAAGGTGATGAAAGGGAACCGATTCTTGTACAAAATTGAAAACCCCATGAAAACTAAACAATTTTTTATTACAAGTTAATACACAAACAAATATACTATAATAATATTTTCAGAGTCCATAAAACAGGGGAATAATAATAAGCATGCGAATGAATGAAAGGGAGCCGCGGTAAGGGAAGGAAGGCAGGCAGGCAATGCCGTGTTATGATTATTATTATCATTATTTTTCATTTTTGTCAGTCAAATTGGAAAGGAAAAAAAAACGGAAACTTGACCCCTGCAGAGATTCAAAATCTTCCATCAATGGATCGGCGTCAAATTTTGGAGTAATTGGCTTAAAACCCTCGGCAATCTGTTAAGGATTCAGAATCCCATTTAAATTCTGCGTTTTGGAAAACTTTTTGATCAAATTTTAAAAAACCCTTATGTTTTGAAACCCTAAGGTCACAATGCGGAGCAACAGGATCTAGGAAAAGCTTTGACAATTATCGCAATCCGTTGCAATGGTAAAAAGGAAGGAACGCAGTTTGGAGCAGCTTTATAAGCTACACGGCAAGCTCGTAAAGCCTCGGGTGAGTCATAGTATGGATGTTTTAAGCTCCGATTTATCATAAATTAAATGCATTTCGTTTTGCTTGCTGTTTTCGTTTGTAATTAAACATGAAAGTTTGTTTTCCTTCCTTATTGATTGTTTGTTATCCTTAAAATTTGTGGGGCTCTGTATTTTTACGAGTTCAATCGACTGAGTACTGTACTTATTTAGAGGGATATTAGCCATGCATGCTGCAATTTTTGGCACATGCTGAATTTTTCTCTTATTGCATACTCTGGGTTGTGGTTGGATGCAAATTTTGAAAAATGTTGTTTTTGATCGGTGAATTGTGACACTCACCCTGCCGTCAATTAGATGTGGCGGAATGCACCATGAAGGTTAGAGGACCGCCTATTTTATAAGCCACTAAACAGGGGAATGCACCATCAAGCTTAGAACACTGTTCCGCTTTCAAGCCATAACCTTTTAGTCTGCTAAACTTTGCCTGGGACATGCACACAGACTTCAGCATGAGGAGCACGTTTAACGGTACGAACATAAAATTATCATTTTTATAAGCTTGGGCTAGTTTTTGAGACCTGACGTTTACTCACCAAAGAAAAAATCTTCATGTTAATTGCTCTGCCTTACCACTAGACCATCGCCCATGGCTCGTTGAACTAATCAAAATGCTGTACAAACGAAAATTTAAAATATTGTCCTTACGTTTTGCACAAGGTCATAATTATTTTGATGTTTTATTTGCTAGTATCCATATACTTTCTGAAGTGAAGAATGACAAGTAGATATACACAATATCCTTAGTATAAATATCATTGTTTTGAAGGTATTCTTGGTGTAACAAGGCAAAAGAGGTTAACAATCTTGAAATTAAAATGAGATGTGGTTGTGTTCTAGTTATTCACTGGTAAAATGAGACAATAGTTGACAACAATTTCCCTTTGTTTGAAAATAAGTTGCAGAAAGGAGCCGGTACTTCAGGAAAACCATATTAGCCAGAATTGGATCCAGCAAGTCCAATTTGCCAAGCTATCTTGAACGGGAGAAAATAATTTGATTATTCCAAATGGGATTTCAACATGCAAATTATGGATTTTCCCTTCTGTTTTTAGGTTGCCAAGTGTTATCCTTGAACTTGGAGAGGCTTGCTGAAGCTTGGAGACTCTTGTTGGGTCTATACATATTGGCTTGTCTTCGGTTACTTGCCATTCAGACTTGGGAGTTCTAAGAGTGACTTGGAGAGTCACAGTGTCACACAACGGGAAAAACAGAGGCTGATACTCATTCCTTCGTGGATGCTATTTCTTTCAGAGTAACTGGAAATGCACAGTCAAAAGTGAATTTTACCCTGTAAAAGTAGTACATAGCTAATTGGATACATAGCTTGCTATTCTCTTGATACGAGTCACCAATTTTTGGGCCAATAAAAACAGCTATATGTTTTTTAAAACTGTGTAAAGAGGACAAAAGCTTATCGTTAAGAGCCTAGCTCTGTGGTCATTGACTCACAACTTGAGAAAAGGACTTTACTATTCACGTGAATCATCATGCAAACTCAATGGCAAAAGTAGAAGCCTTCAATTACATTCTGTACTTAAGAAAAGGAGTTGACATGTTGAGTTAAATATGTTCATTGTTGTTATCTAAAAATGCTTCAAGATCAAATAGGATGGGTGATCAATCACATGTCTGGGCCTTTGAGTTAGATGGCATTAATGGAAGGTTTGAATTCATGATGTTGCTGCCGCGGGGTTCACTTTGTATACTTCTGGTGGGTGGAGTTATCTCGGCCTTAAAGCTTATAGAATATTCTGTACTTAAGAAAAGGTGTTGATGTTGATTTAAATATGTCGTCGTTTAAAAATGCTTCAAGATCAAATAGGAAAGTTGATCAATCACAATGTCTGGGCCTTTGAGTTAGAAGGCATTAGTGGAAGGTTTGTATTCATGATGTTGCAGGGGCAGGCATCACTTTGTATACGTCTGGTGGGTGGAGTTGTCTCAGCCTTAATGTTATTCAGGGATTTGTTGAAAGAGATTCTAAGGGAAAGTATTTTTCAAGATTTTGGAAATGGATCCAATTGTATTATTGTAATGACGATAAGGGGTGTAAAGACTGGTGCCTAAAAACATAGCTTTCATTTGCAGGCAACTGAGATTCAGAATTGTAAAACTATTCCAGCAAGACATATGATAGGAATCAATAACAATACGATCTTAGACCCTAGACTTAAAAAGAAAAATCTATTCCGTAAGTCTCAATGTTAGGTGCATGCAATTGAAAAATACAATTTAAATTTCTTACATCATGTTTATCTATATTATTTTTTTGATGCAAATAATAGAGAGAAGAAAGAAACAAAGAAATAAATAAAGAAATTATATCAATGTTCACAAATGACCAAAAGTAGCTCAACGGGATTCAAAGAGTACATTCAATTACAACAGTGAAATGCCAGGGTAAGCAAGACCCTAGGTTGAGCAGGAGAGTTTGTGGAAAAAACTGTATGGATTTATTTTTATAACACTCTGGATGTTGTATTGGTCTCATCATGCAATCTTCACATAATTTGTTTATGGAGTGTGATCCAAAACGTTAGAAAAATAAATCCACAGAGTTTTTCCTGGAAGCTCTCTTACTCATTTTTGTGGACTGTGGAAAACTCATGTTGATTAAGACCCTAGGTTAAGAAAAGTAAATAAACACTAAGCATTTAAGATATGTAAATAATCAAAAGGGGTAATCCTAAGCCATAAACTACAAGACCTAAGTGCATGTACAAAGAGATTTATGAGAGGAGGGTCATTCAATGAAGCATTTAGCCTAGTCACTTATGGTTCTCTCCCTCCATTCATTCATAGGTATTTGCCAATTTGTGGTCTTAACAATATTGACTGTAGGGAACACTCATCCTTGATGTTTTGCGTTTACAGTGAGATGCTGTTAGTTGCACATTAACATATTGTTTTTCATTTGTTTATCCAATCTGGCGCCGACAGTTCATCATATGTTTTCATCAATCTTCCCTACTTTCTCACTTTATATATTTTATCTTACTCAATTAGACATGGTGGACCTAAGTTATTGATGCCTTTTGACCTTTTTGCTGTTTATAACTGCAATTTTCTTATCTGTCCATTTGGCTCTTTCATGGACATCAATACATGTGTTTTCTCTCCATTATAATTTATCCTTGCCATATGCAATTTTTTAATAATTATTTTTGGCAGTATTCTATGTTTGATCATGTTGATCTTCATGATCTTGTGCAGAATAACAAAATTGTGAGTTGAGCAATACTGAGACCATATTGGTTGTGTTGGGTAAACTGCATAATATTTAGAGTGGATCTGAGATAAATTTTTGAGGGAGGGTTAAGCAGCATGCTCAGATCCAGTCATGATTTGAGAATGGAACTTAAAATTTTATAAGGAAGAAGTAGTAATCTTTGTTTAGAGAAACATGAAGTTAAAATTGTTTTTAATTTTGTTCAGCATTTTGTTTGAATACAAACTCAATATTTTCAATCATTTTATTTGTAAAGAAAATGAAATATCATTTCATTACTAATATGTGATAACATATATTGCAGTGAGGTGTGTACTGTTTGCACATTAAGAGACAACTCAAATTGTACCTTATAAAAGGAATTATGCAACGTCACATGTTGAAAAATCACGGTTTGTCAAGATAACAAATGAGACTAACATTTTAAGAAGCTACTCGTTTATTTGTGAACAAGTCATGGTTATGTTAATGTGATAAAATCCATGTAGTTACGAACATGCATGCATGCATGTATAATTCTGCATCATGTGAATAATGTTTTGTTGAGCATAAATCATTGTCAGGCTTTTGGGATTTTCAACCATCTAATTTGAATAAATGTTTTGCCTTTCTTCACCATTTTATTTGTAAAGAAAATGAAAATACCCTTTCATTAGTATAAGCATATTTTATGTACATTTTCCCAAGATAGGACCCAGTGCAAGTTATATCTCAGGGCATCAATAGGATATAAAATCTCCCCTGCTTTAGTTAAATTGCTTTCACTTGAGGGTGTAACACCTCTTTTCTATGAAATGTCTTTGTTTTTTGATTTGTAGATTTTTATTTTCAGTTTTTTAAAGGCTGAAAATAATTTTTTGAAAGAGCGTTGAAATAAATTGGAACTTAGACCTGGTAGCTTTATCAGCTGGGCAATGTAATCTCATTGGATTGTTTTTCAGAGAAAGATTTTAATTAAGTGGAAAACTGCAAAGCGCATATAATGCTAAATTCACAATAGATCCTAATTGGATTTGTGTGAGTGCTATGACAAAGAAATTCACACAATAAAATTTGTAACAAGTTTTAAAAGCCAAATGACAAAAGCTTTTGCAAAATTTGAACAATAAAGACTTCATTAATATCAAAGCCCTGTGAAAAGAGAATTCAGAGGACACTAGAACCTTTGAAAGGAACCAAGTTTTACAATTTGGGTAGCTTTAATCAGAAACTATTCAAGAATAACAAGCTTGAAGGGGGAAAATCCATAGTTCCTAGACTTTAATCTGCATTGAGTAAATGGTTTTGACAACGGGCTCATAGAATTGTGCATATAAGGAATGGGATTGCTATTTGGAAAACACAGAACAAGGGAAGTGAAGAATCCAAAAGCTTTATCTTTGAAGTTCACAAAAGATTTTCTCATTCAAGGGACTTTCTAAAAGGAAGTCTTTTTCTTTCTTTTTTGTCCCTCCCTTTACAAGCATTGTGGGTGGTTAACTTTGGCAGCTGCATGGTGTTGGTGTGTTACATGCTCTTGATTTTATAATAAATCTGAAGCTTTAAAAAATAATATCCCTGCAAATATCTCAAAAAAAATATTTTTTTAATAAAGAGATCAGTGCTACTTGTTTCTGACATCTTGGTATTTTAGAACCTATGTAGTGTTGCCTGTTAGATTATGAGAGGATCACTGGTTGACAAAGCTTTTAATATTTAAAGCATTAAATATTCATTGTTCAATGGTATGGATTGATGGTGGAGGTTTATCCTTGGTTGACTAAAGCTTTCAAGACAAGATAAAATCAATGTCTTTGGTTTTTAATAAGATCGAATGGTTTGCATTGTCTGTTTGAAGCATAGTTACTAGCAGATGGGGACTGTTACTGCTACACCATTTTCAAAAAATAGTTGGAGATGGGTAGGTACTGTTACACCGTTCTCAAAAATAATTGGAGATGGGTACTTGGAGATGGCTAAAATAAAAATATTTTTATATATAATTTAAATTTAGAAAAAAAAATTATGCAATGAGTATGCAATTTGAAAGAATGTAAAGTACTTAAATGCCTAAAAATTAAAAAAAACTAACATTTTTAATTGTAAAGTATTGAAATAGATGTCAATGAAAGCAAAAATTAATTTAAATTACATTGATATTTGAGAATCACCATGTTGACATAAACAATTATATTTTAAAATGTAATTACCTAGAGACGGCAGATAGAGACTGGGAGGAGAATGCAATTATTTTAAAAATATGGTACCAGGTACTCAGAGATGGCTATATTTCTATCAATTGATAAAACTTAAGTGCATGTACACATCTTAAGCCTTGTTATTTTATCTCTTTATACTATTACCTCTTTGGGATTTGATAAGAAAAGTTTCTGCTACAAAAGAACTCATAAATTCTATGCAAAAAATAGAAAATTACAAGTCTATTAGTGTATTTATTTAGTTCTTTTAGCTCTTGTCAACCACATATCAAAATCTAATGAAAGTGTGGTGTAATTTTACATGATATGTCTAAGAAATTTATATAGAAAGTTTTCCAATTTACAAGGGATGCTTCGAGGAGGTGTATAGAGATGCAAAAAAAACTTCATCTGAAGTCTGCTAACATGTGGAGATGTGTGATGTGTTTTTGATATGGTAGATGAGTTAGTAACTATGGTTTGAAGCTGAGTTCCTTACGAATGAGAAAAAGCACTAGCCACTAAACTGATTTTAGATCAGTGACTACGATTAGATTTTGAGCCCAGCTTTTGCAACCAAAAAAAAAAAAAAAGAAAACATTTTTATGAATCACATGCTTAACTATATAATTTGGGTTTTCTTGTTCAAAGAGCTAGACACGAATAAGTTTAAACAGAATTATACCTGTTCTTTTGTTTATCTGGTGCTTTCCTCTTGTATGTCTATCTGGTGCTTTCCTATAGATAATGTTTTATTTCATGCAGTTAACACCAATTCTGGAGGGAATTTGTCATATGCAAGGACCTGCTGATGAATTTGATTCAGAGACTGAAACAGATCTGGTAAGACAATACCGCTAACAACTAATGAAATTGCTTTTTTCCTTTGAAGCATTGTGTCACTGCAAGTTATTGGGCAACCTTTCTAGAAGTGAATATGTTTGAACATTAGATAAACGACATTGTATGCTGAAAATGGATGCAGCGGGCTGCATGGCTATTGTCTTGACCTCTTGCCACCATATCCAGCTAGTTATATTGTGGTTGTTATTCATAGAGGCTGGTATTTATTGTATATGGCATATACTTAATGATCTTTTGGGCTAATGCATGGACATAAAAGTTCATTTTAGGGATCATTGTAGCAAAATACATCCAAATTGATGTAAGAGACCTATGTTTTCTTCTTATTTTTTGGCTGTAGGTACCAAAATTATTTTTTTGTATTGGGTGAATACTGATCAACTCTCTCTAACCTTAGTTGACCCAAAATTGAAAATTCTAATTGAGAATCTACATGTTTTGTGAATTTGATTGGAAATAATTTTACATGTTATTTTTCTTTTCTTTCTTCCAAAATTTTTGTAAACCCTCTCATATATCATTTTTTTCACGAACATGGCTACTGAGGTTACAATAAATGATTATTTGGTAGGACAAAAAGCATCATTATGTTGTTAGTTTACATTTAATATCGTAAATGCTTTATTTAGTATGTATAATATTAACATGAATTGTATTTTTTGCATATGTAAGGAAGAAGATGAAGAGTTAAGTGTAGAATGAGAAATGATAGGTCTCTAAAGGAATCCAAAGGTCATTTATATTTGTATAAGAAGAGTGATTGAAAATGTGTTTTTATGCTGCCTTTTTAATGCAATTCCATTTTTTGAAGAATTCTTGCATGTTTATATGTTTGTCTTGCTGCTGTGTGCCTTTTTCTTTCATGCTGCCAGAGCCATAAATTCTCTCTTCTCTTTTATTTGGATTGATTTTAAACTCAGGAATGCTAAACAATTTGATACACAGTGCTGCTATTTTTTGCACCAGTAGGTTTTTTTATTGGTAGAGGATGACAAAATTTTTAAGCAACTGAAGAGAAATGGTTTCTAGCAGATATTTCTTCTGAGCATGACGTAAAATGAATTTGCAAAGCAACGTTTTACTGACAAGTCTGTTTCGTGACAGACAATGTGATGTTTTATGGCTGAAAATTTGATGTTTTTGCTGGACAATTTTGTGCATACAGCATTGGGTATTGGAGGTTTGTTTTATGGTAGAAAATATAAAGTGTTTGTGGCCGAGAGTGGTGTTTTGTTACTTGAAACTGTCATTTGGTTAGAGTATTTTTATGATAATAAAAATAAGCTTTACTTTGTTAACTAATTGGAGCGTCCAAGGTCATTTTCAATTAGATTTTTGATCTTTGTAGGATTTTAACCTGTGTATATTTAGGTCATCTCTACAATGACCAAATTTCCATGAGTAGTAATTAATTTAATGATTTTCCCTCATGTAGTGTGGCAATAATCACAAGGCAAGGGGCCCAACAAAACCACACAAGCACCTCTAAGCATTTTTTACAATGCGACAGAAGCAGCAATGCTTATGGAAATTTGGATTCTCAAAAATTGTGTGGCGGCATTGTGGAGTTGCTGTTGTGTAGTTGATGTTGCATGATAGAGACCTATTGGGGGCTGAACAAAGGCATGGGTACATGCTGGGATCAAGATCACATCTCAAAGTGTCATAAAACAAGTTAGCACACTTGGACACGACTAAGAGAGCGATTGAGAGGTGCAACAAACTGGGTTAACTCGTAAGTTGACTTAATTGGCAAGAAGTGGGAAAGATGCTAGTGCTATGACCATAATGATGACTCTAGGATGAAAGCAGTGCATGCAACAAGGTTTCTATTTAGAGGACTCATCATAGAGTGTGGGTAGAAACTTAAATGTATGTGCGCATGCAACTTTGCATTTTACATGCAAGGCATGAGCAACAAAATTACAAGGAAGAAGGATGCAAAGTGCTTTAGAGAGACCTTCCTACATCTACAAGAAAGGGGAGAGATCATATTTGCACCTACTTGTACTGACAAGCTAATGAAAAGGTGATGCCATCACCGTTGACATTGGTAGAACCCAAATGCCACTCTTGCTGACATAGATGTATTATAAGGAGTTAAAGGTTGAGAGAACGATAGAGTCAAGGAAGAGAGGAAAAGGAAGATTGGAGACTAGTAGATGCTAGTCAAGTGCTCCCTAGCATGAGTAGGACTTTGTGCAAGGCCTACAATCATCAAGATCAAAGAGGAATTGGATGGCAGCAGCTTGGGGTCAAGACTCCTTGCACCACCACAAATGCAAGGGCCTTGTTGACATACTAAAGGAAAGGAAAAAGGGGTGGTGGCACATCGAGGACAACGCACCTCACAACACAACATCAATGAAGGTTTTAACACCCATGAAGTGAAGCAGGGTGGTGGCATTGTAAAAGAATAGTGCCTCACAACATTGTAATTGTAAGGGGGCTATGACACCCAAAGGAGTAGAGTGGGGTGGTGACATCCCAAAGGCAATGCACCTCACATCATTACAACAACAAGGGCTTTGACACCCAAGGAGTAGAGTGGGGTGGTGACATCCCAAGGGCAATGCACCTCATATCATTGCAACAACGAGGGCTTTGACACGCAAGGAGTGTAGTGGGGTGGTAGGGTCTCAAAGGTGCAAGCTGCCTCACACTATGAATGCGAGAATTGTAGCTTCCAAAAGACAAAAGGATATCAAGGGCTTTCATGAATTGAGCTTCATGTAGAATGGGTCTCATCCTTGGGGGATTGTAATATCCTTGACAAATTTTAATATAAAATTTACCACTTTCTAATCACCAAGCTTCTGTGAGGGCGAGGTGAGAGCATATGGTGAGTAAATATTATTATTCCCCACTTTTTGATAATCCACATCCTATGAGGGCAAGGTGAGAGCATACAGTGGATGAATAATGATTTTATATATATTATTTCCTATAACAACTATGCCTAGAAAGATATAATAATGGATTGCATAAATAATATAAATATGCTGAAGCTTCAAAAGAATAACACATGAATATGTATAAAGCTTTCTCCACAATATATTACTTCTTTAGTTATTGCAAAATATATGCTTCTAGAAAATTCTGAAACGTCAGAAATACAAAACTTACTGCAAACACAAAATATATGCTGAAATCCAAACAAAGCTTTGAGTACAAATACAACCTCTATGTGAGATTACCCTTAGGAAATCAAAGGGTTTTCGTCCTCCAATCTCTAGGAAACCAAAGGGGTTTTGTTCTCTAATCTCTAGAATTCAAGGATTTTCTTCCTCGAATCCTTTAACTGAACACTAGGATCAAACTATGACAAAAACTGAATAAATTGGTAGATGTCTCAAAGGCAACCAAGTACCTCAATATATAGCACCAGCAGGGCACAAATTCCAACTCCCCACTTTTGCTCTCAAAGATAGCAATTAAAATATTAATGAAATTGTTTCCCAAAAATAACCCCCACTTTGTCAGGGATACCAACTTGTAACTCCTTTTTAATAAGTTGTCATAGAAATCTGCCATGACGAAGTTGCTAAGTGTCGCAGGGGTTACGAAAACCCACTTCTAGAATACCACACCCCGCTAAGTCATTATTTTATTATTATTTATTTCTACTACAAATTTTCATTGTCTAAAGGCCTCATTATTAAAATATTATCCTATCCTTATCGGGGAAATAGGGATTGGACCTTTCCAAGTTGAATTTATCAAAAGGGAACATTACAGGGATGACAGATGAGAGACATGACAATGAACCATGAGCTACATTCTAAGGGTCAAGCCACAATGGAGAGCAGGTGAGGGAAGGAGATTCATGTTCAATAGACTCAACTTGAGCACTTTGCCCTCAAGGCAAGTAGAGATGAGTCACACCTTGAGAGTTGTAAGGTTTAGATCCATTAGAATGGGTCCTCAACTTTACCTACAAAAGGTCAATTTAATTGGGAGAAAGCCTCTATAAGACCCATTAGAAGGGTAAAGTTTGCTACTAGGACCATCAGGGAGGACTCCAGGATGAAAGCTCAATATACTCCTTGATGTTTCATAGTAAATTAAAACCAGCTTAGAGCTCGGATAGCTTTTTTTTTGCAATTCCAGAGTTTCCTTCAATGGGATTAGTCTCCTTCCAAACTCTTTCCTTGACTTTGTTGCCTTTCTTAGTGATCTACTAGCATGTTCCCATTCGTTGGCTAGAATCCTCTATAGATCCTTAAGTCCCATGTCTAAAACCAAATGGTGATCTCCAATCCACAAATGCTTCCAAAAGTTAGTTTTTTCTCCATTTCTGGATTTTCTAGAAAAGATCTTGAGCCAAAAGATAATGCCTAAAGTTGATGCTTTCCTAGATGGTTGAACCCTTATGAGGTTTAGTGATAGTAAAAAGTATTTACTAGGTAGGCTAACAAGGTTTTTTGTGGGGAGTTGTTGCTCCAATCTTGGTTACTCTTTTTATATAGACACCAAACAAGTTTAGCAATAAGCACACATTAGCTAGTTGACCATTCCTTAAGCTTGCCTCCCTAAAGAATTAAGGAGGCAAACCATATTTGAAGCTTGAAGAGGAAACTTTGGTCCTCCATACAATCTAGATAATTATTTTGCATGGATATCCATTTCTCTACTAATCTTTTTTGAGGCTCGAACAATGGGGAACCGTAACACTGAAATTATATTAAATCATTGATTTCACAAGGGTACTTCTACCATTTGAAGAGAGCCAATGTCCCTTCCATCCATGCAGTTCAATTCTGGTACAATCTACATTATCAGCCAGAATTGCTCCTAGTACCCTTGAAGAGGGGTATACTAATCTAATAATATGGAGTCTGGTCAAAACCTAAAAGTCTAGCTTGTTACATTGTGAAATAAGGCTTTAGACTTGCTTGTTAAGCATATGTCTCAAGGCATCCTCATATAACTTTAGAATGCCCTTAGTACGCAAAACTTCTCTGACAATAGGAACAAGTTCAAGCATAACACTATCCACAAACTATAAGTGGTTCATAGGATCATTCCTCCTTGAATTTCTTAGCCAGCATAACTTCTCTGACAATAGGAACAAGTTCAAGCATAACACTATCCACAAACTATAAGTGGTTCATAGGATCATTCCTCCTTGAATTTCTTAGCCATTCCAAATAGTCTCCTATTTTTTGATTTCAAGGGCCTACCCAAAGCTTCCGCCATAAGGATATAAAAATAAGGAGAAAGATGGTCTCCATGCACGAGACCCATGGATGATTTGAAAATACCCTCCAAGCACCATTCATAAGAATGGAAAAAGTTTGAGTAGGGTAGCATTCTTTAATCCACTCTTCACATCCCTTGGAAAAGCCAAACTTCTGAAGAGTCTTATACAAAGAATTTAATGTCCCCCTTTTGAAATGGGATTAAAAAAAAAAAAAATTTATAATAATAATTAATCAAAATGTCAAAATATAAAATATAAAATAAAAATATTAAGGTTTAGTTTAAATAATAATTCCTCTCAAATAAGGGTCATGAAGGAAATCCGAAGAGTTATGTCTTTTGGGGAAAAGTCTATTTAAGAGAGGTGAAGCAAGGAGGAGGAGGCAGGCATTGATGAACAATTTTATTTCTGATTTCTACTCCTTGATAGAGCATGAACTGTGGTTTAGCAACCCAAGGATGAAACCCCTCAAGGTCTGAAATTAGAGGACAAAAACCCACTAATTTCCGTCACTGGATTAGTGGACGAAGACCCTTAATTCAGGCACATTTGGAGACATTTCAAAGGCATTTCGTTGAAGATAAATATCTACAAAAAGGCACTGTTCTACCAGCCGTTGGAAAGAGATAATTTGGTCATTCTAAACTATTTTCTGAGTATTAAATCTGATTTATAGAATTAATTAATAGTAGAAATTTCTGAATCACAAGGATTTCATATTATACTAATTGTGCAAACTATTATAATTGTGAGCTAGGGTTTATTATACTTAAAAAAAAAAAAGGAAATTTTAAAAGGGGCATTACAATGGTAACAGAGCTAGATCTTGTCAGCCTGTGAAAGAGAAGTCAATCCTATCATGCAGAAAACTTATTTCATATAAATGACAGAAGAAGTAAATATGGGAGATAGAGAGGGAAAAACTCCTTTGGGGAAAGTTCTTACAGATAAGCTTGAAAGGAAGATTGATACAATGATAGTTATGTTGGGTCAAATGCTCCATATGAAGCCAAATAATATGGATGCTTCCAGAAATCAGAGGGAAAAAGAAGTTCATGTGAGGAAATCACAAAGCCCAATACAAGATGATATTCATGCCATCTATGCAGATTGTAAAATGTTAAAAACCTTCCAATCGAAATCCAAAGGCCGTGTCTTTCACAAATTTCATGAGTATTAAGGGTGTAAACAGGGTTAAGTCGGATTCTGCCAACCCCCCTCCTACAATATCACAAAATGCACAGACTAAGACATGTTCTTGGCACAAGTTCTTTGCCAATGACCATGATTAGGTCTCCTGTTATACCCAATGGGAACTCATCAAGTGTATGCACTCCACAAGTTCAAGCATTGATAGGAAGTTGGAGTACTGCTATTAGAAATAACATTATGGCTGATGTTTTGAAGTCAAATAATTCACAACAAGTTCAAACTCAATTGCAATGTGCTCCCTCTCCAACTGTACATCCCTTTTCTCATGATCGGCTTGTTGATAAGTCTCAAATAGTGGATGTGGATCATCGTTTATCAAAAAGACAACCCCAGGCATCCAATTCTATATCATTAATATCTTCTATGGGTAGGTCTTCTGCCATGGCTAATCATTATAATGTCAGATCTTATCAATTAGTTGGTCCTCAGAAAGCAGTTGGACCTAACAAGGAATGGAAGCCAAAATCAACAAATCAAATTGCAAGTTTTAGTCTTGGAATAATAGGTACATCTATTGTTAACACTAGTATATCTAAAGTCAGCAATTTACCTTCTCCAACGTCAAATTGTGTGAAGATTGAAGATGTAACTGCCAAATTGCATAAAAAGTTAGAAGAGATGAATGTTCAAGATGATCAACATGTTATCATGCCAAATTATCTTCAAGTTTCTGAAATTGAGCGTACAGGTCTTAGTTTTGGATCAAGCATTGGGAATTACAAATTTCCAAGATTGATTTGGGATCTCGGTATTTTCAAAGAAGATTCAGTCAAGTGACGAAGAAATTCAGGAGCATCCTAGTTTGGGATTGCTTGAGGACAAGCAATCTTGGGAAGGGTGGATTGGATGTCCCCTTTTCGAAATGGGATTAAAAAAATAATACTAATAAATTATAATAATAATAAATTAAAATATCAAAATATAAAATATAAAATAAAAATATTAAGGTTTATTTTAAATAATAATTCCTCTCAAATAAGGGTCATGAAGGAAATCCGAAGAGTTATGTCTTTTGGGGAAAAGTCTATTTAAGAGAGGCCAAGCAAGGAGGAGGAGGCATGCATTGATGAACAATTTTATTTATGATTTCTAATCCTTGATGGAGTGTGGACTGTGGTTCAGCAACCTGAGGATGAAACCCCTCAAGGTCTGAAATTAGAGGACAAAACCCTCCTAATTTCCGTCACTGGATTAGTGGACGAAAGCCCCTAATTCAGGCAGATTTGGAGACATTTCAAAAGCATTTCATTGAAGATAAATAGCTGCAAAAAGGGACTGTTTTACTGGCCATTGGAAAGAGATAATTTGGTCATTCTAAACTATTTTCTCAGTATTAAATCTGATTTATAGAATTAATTATTAGCAGAAATTTCTGAATCATAAGGATTTCATATTATACTAATTGTGCAAACTATTATAATTGTGAGCTAGGGTTTATTATACTTAAAGAAAAATAAGGAAAATTTAAAAGGGACATTACAAAGGACCATCAAACCTTATGTAAGCTTTTGAGATATTGAATATCATTAATAAACCTTTACTTGCTGTCTAAAAGTGAGTGAAAAGGTTTGTGGGATGTGATGACATAAACAAGAGTTTCAATGTTGTTTACAAATCTCCCTTTCCACTGAGAAATGATGGGAGCAAAAATATCATTGATGTGATAAGCAATCACCTTTGCAATCAAATTATACACAATAGTATAGAAAGAAAAGAAATAAAGAAATAATGTTACTGTACATACACGACCAAAGGTTAGATCAATGGGATTCAATGAGTACATTCAATCACAATAGAGAACTTAGTGGTACAAGGGTAAACAAGACCCCTTGTTATGAAAATGAAATAAAAATGAACTTAAGCAACATAAATAAACAAAAGAGGTGGTAAACCCTAAACATGTTTAAACTTGAAACGTAAGAGCCAAGTACAAGTTCAATAACTTTGTGATGGGACCCCTTGATGAAGCTTTGAGCTGAAGAAGATGAAAGTGTGAAGCTGCAGCAAGAGAATGGTGACACCGTATGTTGGGCTTGAAGATATAAAAACATTGTCTATCATGGCAAAAGGGCTAGTGTAGAATTTGAGAATGTTTGAAGGGGAATGCTAAGGGATAATGGGGCCAGATTGGGCAATCCTAGGTGGAAGTTGGTTACTTCCTGTTGTACCTCTCCTCCTAACATCCATGGTTGAAAACCTTTTACTGATAGAGAGAATTCAAGTAATGTATTCTTGTGTCTGTGGTCCAGCCTATGGAAAGGGAAAAGCCCTCAACATTGAAAGAAAGCAGACCTACTTTAACTAGTGTGAGACTGAGAGCATTGGCGTGCACTGATAGTTGCATGTTAAGATAAATACCATTTCACTAATTTGTCCCCATCTAAGTGTGCTGTTGTATAATTGTATTCTACGAGCACTTAATACCTCTAGTGTTAGTAGAGGGGTGAAAGAAAGGTGTAATTAGCATGACAACTCTAGGGTTACCCTGTAAGGATCTATGTCTAGTATCAGAGTCTCTTGGTGAAATTGGGCCAAGTGCATCTAATCAGGGTACCAAAAGAAAGTGAATACAGATCTGCTCGAGTCTCTATATAGACTGTGCTATCTTGCCCAAATCACATAATAGATAGGATAATGAAAATATAAAGTTTTCCTCAATCTTCCTCCTTAAGGGACAGAGACAACGACCCTTGTTGCCCCAAGGAATATTGTAGGCGGTCCCAACTCATAATTGTTGGTAGCACAACTCCAACTTCACAAGGGGAACACTTAGGCTGTGTGACCAATGACATTAGAGAGAATTAGGAATGATGATATCTACTTTGTAAGAAACATTGAACATAAAAAGTCTAACTTGGGGCTGAGCGGCTGTGGAGGGGGTGTTCAAGTGGTTTAAATAAATTGTTAGTATATATCCACTTTGACAGCCCTTTCAAGTGACTGAGGTGAGGAGGGGCATGCAATGAATACCAGGATACCTAAATGGAGGAAGCTGATCAAGAGAGATTCCAAGAGATTGAAGGAGCAAATTGGTCTCAAAATACCAGCAATGTCAATGTCCATTGGGACACAAAGAGGCAACTGTCTCTGAAGAACAAAGAGTCAAATATACAGAGAGATATGGGGTTGAAGCTGTATAAATATTTGGCATCATTATTATTCGGAATCAAAACAACTAAAGATGTGTTCATAATCTTCAGTGTCTTCTTGAATTGCTTTGACTTCTTACTTGAATTTTAGAGATCTGAACAGAAAATATTGAAAAAACATGGTCGAAAATCCATCTCAGGAAACAGGAGCCATGATAATTCTATTCTTTGCTTCAGTCACTACATTGGTGATCACATCAAGGAGAGAGTGTGGGGTTTCTTATCTGTCACAATCATATTCAGTTCAAAATCTTAAAAATAACAGACTGCTTCCCTGTTGATATTCTTGTGACCTTCAATAATTGTGCCAAAAGTTGATTCCGGTCTTTAGATTTTACTCTATTTTTATATGCAATGATGCATCGATGAAAGTATATGGAGTCTTATTAAGTTATTAACCTCCTAAAGCCACCGAAGTCGTGACTTCTGCTTCTATACAATTCTCTTTTTTCTATAAATGTCATCAAGACATTTCAAAACTGTTTCTTTCTTGACTTTGTATTCCCCTCCAAGCCATGTGTGTGGATGTGATACTAAATAATTATCAGGTGATTTGCAAAGATATACTTCTGTTAATTTTTTTAAGGATATGTTTGTTACAGACATAGTCTGGATTTTAAATTTTTTACAATGTCAATCAGATTGAACATTTTGGATACCTGTTTCAATGGATTCTCAGTCAGTCGTTATTCTATTGCTAAAAGGCAAAGCAGGGTGTTTGAGACACATTTTCATATTTGGGCGGACAATTGCAATTAGTGTGATCCTATTTAATCCAAAAACTAAGGGACCAATGAGCTGATCCATTTTTAAAAAGGATTTTCGTTATAAGAATTCAATTCTAATCTAGCCAATTTTTACTTACAATAAAAGATCTAATTGCTTTGGTTAAAAGTCATTTCTGTTCTTTCTGTTACTCAAAATGTTGATATTGCAATTTGGGATGACATACAGACATTCATTTGGGATGCAAAGCTGGTTGAATCCCAACAATTCTGGATCAATAGAGGTTTCCCTCCTCCCTTGAGGAGGCCAAAACAGTATTGGAATCTCCTACAATGATCCATTGGCTGGAATTGCTAAAGAAACCAGAAGATTCTAGTTGATCGCTGGCCAACATTCCTAGGACCATAGAAATTAGACTTTAGTTGGCATAATTTTTAACCCCAAGATATTACTTTGAACTTGCCAGCTAACATAAGTTCTAGATTTGAAAGAGGTTTCATGAGTGAGAATTAACATTCCATAGGCTTGCTAAGCTTCCAGATTGAACTTCAACATCAAAACTGATGATGCATGAATGATTCTAGAAATTTGAACTTCAAACGTTCTAAGAAATAATTTTCATTTTGAGGGCACAACTCTTCGTCACTTCTCAAGATTTAGTTGAGTTGGAATTGTGAGCAAGATACATCTGCCTTAGTTTCCTTTGGATTTCTTCATGTGACAGTCTTCCTCCTCTTTTTATGGCTCATGTTTGAATTTTTATATGAATTGATAGTTTTTATTTTGTTAATTTTTTTCCTTCTTTTCTTGGCTAGGTCATCACTGTGGTTTCGATTTGCCCCTGTCCATAACAATTTTCAATGAAATTCGTCATGCTGTTCACCTTGTCTTTTTGCTCTTTCTCCTTTTGTGTTATCTAAGTTTTAAAGTTTCTTCCAGAGTTTGATCTCTGTCCTTTAATGCATACCATCTCATAAGAACCTCATCTGACTTGTCTATAACTTAATGGGAAATAACCTTTTTAAGATCAATTCCTTGTTTTTGGATTCATTTGCCCTCTTTTTCCAAGCTTAATTTACCTGTCCGTAGTAAAATACAGAAATCCCAAAACAGATCACTTGGATTGTATTCTAGTGTTTAAAAAACCTCCAAATGGACAGAGAGGAGCAGATCAGCTCAAACAGTTTATCAACCAGATAGAAAACAGATATAGCCGGTAACATAATAAGCATAGCGTAAGAAGTTGTAAGTTTTGCATATCTTCAAAAGCAGAGATAGCTTAAACCATAGAGATAAAACCTAATATACATAAGCCGGTAACATAATAAGCATAGCATAAGAAGTTACAAATTTTGCATATCTTTAAAAGCAGATATAGCTTAAACCATAGAGATAAATCCTAATATAGATAAGCCGGTAAAGTAATAAGCATAGTATAACAAGTTACAAGTGTTGCACATCTTCAGAGGTTTATCCTGTTAAGGGGATATGCTGTTTGCTATTGTATGGGCCAGTTCAGGTCTTCTTTCAGCGTTCCAGGTCCATCCCATAGCAGATCCCTCCCCTTGGCTGTTTTGAAATGCATTTCAGGGGTCTGTTTGAACAACAAACTTGTTCAGATTGAAATTCTTTGTGTTGGAGGTTCTCTTGGGAAGTGCATGGTGCTGAAATTGTTGTGCAGCCACTGTGTAGTTTCTCCTTGCCCTTTCATTGTTCAGAATAGCTTCAGCCCTATTCAGGACTCCTTGAGAGCAGTGTCAAAGGATAGCAATGCTGCCTTCTTGTTTGTTGAGGCAACTAACTGTTACCTTTCTCCTTTATCCCTTCAAGATTGTTGAGCAGCAGGTTGAAGGACTGCTTGTGATTGCTTTGTTCCATGTTTTTGGCTTTCTTAACTTTAATGAGCTCTTGGAGGGAGTCATTAATGTTGGCCAACGAAAAGTGGGCAGTGGTTTCATTGGAGTTAGGTTGCTTTGCAGATGTATCATCCTTCTTGAGATTTTGATTGTCATAATCCTTAACGAGAATGGGTATCTCTTCCTGGGTTAACTTGTCATGCAACAGAAGAGGATTATTGGCTTTCAAGGGTATGGGATGATAAATTGCAGGTTCAGCAAGACAGGGAGTGGGCAACAAGGAGTTGACCCTCGGGGGTGACAAGAGATTAGGATTACAAGGTTTCGTAGAGTTTAACTCAGAGCCAGAGATTGCTCTCAAAGGCTAGCCAGAAATAGAACCAGAGTGAGTGTGGTTGTGAAAGAAGAGGTAAGAGTGATTTTACTTCTTTTTGTAGGCTGGTCATTTTGAAGGCAAACTACAGCCGATTTGGCCATATCATCAATGAACAGTCCACCTCAATGCTTACCTCTCTGCAAAAATCACACCGCAGACCCAGGTTGATCTACTCTCAAGTTGCTGATGTTATCAGAAAAGACAACAAATAAAAAAACATTTAATAGAATCAATGCAAAGTAAAAAATCCTCAACTTCACCTTCCTGAAACAGAAGACACACTCATAATGGACAAGGGGCTCAAAAGAAGAAAAAGCATTCAATTTAAACCTACGACTCTCCACCCTCAGAACAAGACCCCCCAGCTGGTAGTTACAAAACCATTGGCCTCTATTTCTCTCCATAACATCCTGTTCAATGCTTTTGCTGTCAACACACAATAGCTCCATGTGTGCTTCAGAGAGAAAGCTGAGCTCTAAATATATAAAATTAAAAAAATCAACATAGATTGCTCTAAATATAAACAGCCTTCCAAATCCTGCAAGAAATAACACAAAGAATGTAGCTAAGATCAACATGATCCTTCATTAGGCTTTGGGTTATCATATGCATCATTTGCTTTGCATTTATCATGGCAGTTACAAGAGGCCCTTTAGAGTTGATATAGAGGAGTATTAGACTAATAGCCAAATCTATAAACAGAGATATACCATAATGCCAATGCAAATGCCTCAAAGTCAGCAGTACCCCACTGAAAACCTACAATAGGAAGAGAAAGAATGCATCTGAGCATCGGCAACCTTGCAAATTTGCTCATCATCATTCTTGCAGTCCTCATCTAGGATGATAGTAGCATGGCTGTCATTTTCAGGTGCTTTGCCTTTTGTAACTTCTGCCTTCATTTTCTCTATTTCTCTTCTTTCAGATGCATTCTTTTCTCTATTTTCAATTCTGGCTGTATTGTTTCCAGGGCCCCTTGTTGATTGAGCTAATTATTCATTTAGAATCCCTTTCACTTGCAGCCTAATGACTGGCTTATCATTGGCTAATTCTACACCCCCATGCAAGGCAGTGACTGCCATATTGTTGTTTGATTGCCCAAGAATTGCTTGTATGCCATTGTGAAGGACCCTCTTGGGCGTCTAATTCTTCCTTTCATGCCAACTTGGTGACGGTTGCGAGTTTGTGAATGGTTTCAGCATTGACATCTATCTAGAATATCTGTTTCAGTTTTTAACTCTGTCCCAAGTTGAATTTACTTCCTTGGGAGATTCATTAAATTTTGATGTGGAAGCTTTTCAAACCTGTTGGGAAGATGGGCAAAATTGAAAAGCATGACCAGTAGTTTCCTCATTGCTTTTAAAATTAGGACATACCATTGGTCCAACAAATACCCTTTTTCTAAGTTGTTTCCATGATCTGAAAACTCGGGTCACAATGTTGGACCATGGGGGTCATTTTGGCATTTTTAGTCATTTTAAGTTTGTCTTATGCCTTATTTTCAAGAGTTATTGCTTTTCAGTGTGATATGATAGGAGGAATTGTACCTTTGTTAGTCATGTGTGGGATGATCTGGAGCATCTAAGAGGTGCCTTGAAATTGAAGTGTAGTGTCCAAACGAAGTAGAAAACTTAGTTTAGTGAAATTGCCAGTTTGTGCAGGTAGCAATTTCAGAATAGCTGGGGCGAAAATGTAAATGCAGCCTGGTGGAAGTGGCAGATTTGCCATTGCACAAATAGAACTGGAATTTGAAGGATTTTGAAGTTTCAAATCACCTTTTCGACATTTGATCTTCAATTTTTTTGTGTGTGGAAGGTTATAGCCTATAGGGAAGGCATATGTCTCTTGTAAAGGTTGGTGGAGGTTGTTGGAGTGTTGGATACTCATTGTAGGCCTTCATTTTGTTCATTCCATGATTGTTGTATGTAGAAGAGCAGGGTTTTGATAGTGCCAAGGTAGTTTGCTGGTGTTGGGAGCTGGTTACTACCATTGTGGAGCTTTGTATTTGCCCTAAAGACATTGTATCACTTGCATATAACTGAGAGATAGTGGCATGAGGAGCTTGTGCTCACTCTAGAGGAGTTTTCTGCGGGTGTAATTCTATGTGTTTCCAGTTTGTGTGTGTGCCTTATTGCACTATCTTGTTTTGTTATGCTAATATGCTCTCTATACGATTTTGCAAGTTTGATGAACATGCGATGTTGTTGAATAACCAATTTGGAGTAGAAGAAAGCAATGTTTGAAAGTGCTTGCAGGGTTTTGTATGTAGAATCTGTTGTTGATGAGCAGTGTGTGATATCAACACCCTGTTGATGGATCATCCCAGTCAACATTTTGTCATGTATCCTAGGCCATCCATGGGTATTCTAGAATTGCTTTTCAAATGTTTGATTTTGTATTTGGGTGTGGGAGAAGCTTGACATATGTTGATCATTCCCCTATGGAGGTGTTATTCCACATGATTCTAGTTGTGGTATTGAAGATTTGTATATACCTATTGTTCCATGGAGTTTCGAAACGAGGGGATGCCAAAGATGGGTTTTGAGGATGTTGGAACCATGAAACTAAATTTGGGGCCGACTCCTGGTGGCACTAATATAATATAACTATATATATAATTTTATTTTTTGCTTTTTAATACTAGAGCGTGGGCAGGGCAAGGACAGAGCCCCAACGGGGTCATGGGGAAAGGTCACTCGTGGGGTCCAGGGTTAGCACCTTGGGTGTGTTCCTTGTCACAATATATGGTGGGGTTGAGAGGCAGAGCCTTTGCCACCAAGCCCAAATTAAGGCCTTTGAGACCTTATGGACCTTCATGGTGCATGCTATTTTTCATAATTTCGTCACTCTGTTTTCTTTGACACCCAATCCTCATTATCTAACCAAATCATTATTCTTTAGAGAACTAACAGTGAAGTTGGGGAATCTGACCATTCTAAATGTCGAGTTTTGTGTAGTTGAAGATAGGAAAATATCATTCTTGAATCTTTTTGTTTATTTAATTATTTTCTTCTATTTTTTAGAAACTCCTTACAGTAGTCAACAAAAACAAAAATAGCAATAGCTAAGAGAGTGTGCACCCGAGTATCACTAAACAAAAATAGTAACAATTGGTTTAAATTTAATAGTCTATTTTGCCTCCAATACTATGTAAATATTCCTTCTTTCTTGCAAGGTCAACCATTTGTATTGCCATCATGTTGTTTGTCTATTCAAAGCTTTGTCACAAATCAAATTTGTTATCATGACATAAAGGAACCTTGTTTTAAAAGAAAAAAAAAATGAACTTTATTGCTGCCCAGGCCTTGGGGACTTTCAGACATCCTTGAGATGGTCAAAAGACTTCAGAAGTCCTGTTGATGTGTTTTTTATGCACATGCAAACTCAGAATAAAATACTAAGTATTCTATCCTCTCTTGAATAAAGTCTCTTGAATGCTAAACAATGTGATCAATCGAGACAACTCCAAGGTTCCTTATTCGTGTTTTGCAATGGATAGACTCAGTAGTTGATGTGATTTTGCTGAATCTCACAAAGGGACTTACGCTGAATTGGCTCCTTTCTCCACTTAAATATGTTATTCTCCCTTTTGTGAAGTGGAACTTACTTCAAACTGACTATGAAAGAAAATGCAAAAGGCAAGGGTTGAGAAAGCTATTCTAAGGACAATGAAATGATGGACAATGCTTCGACAGACAAATTCCTTTCAATCGAGCTTCTCTTCGCCATGAGAGCAACAATTACACGAAACTAGTGCAATCTTCAAAGGAAATGTGAAGGATTTTCAAACTGCAAACATGCATCCAAATACCCATAGCTGGCACAACTTGAATGAACATCGACAATCGAACTATTGCAACATGAGGTTCAGGCTAACTTTGCATTGCAAATCACCATGGACAATCCACAAAAAGTATGAACCGAGGAATTCATCAATATCTTTACACTTATTCATCAAATCAATGAACTGTATCTAAAATCTATCTAAATTGCTTTGAATCATCTTCAAGAAATTGGAAACCATACTAATATGCCAAAACAACACAAGTTTCACCAAGCTTCAATGAGAATGTATTGATTGTGGTAGTATCTTCACAACAATTTGCCAAAGTCTTGTTAATGCTTCAAGAGCTTCTACTCTAATAGTTTGCCTCCTAAGAACTAATGATATATCTCTAATCTATCTAGTGTCCTTACAAATGAAGAGAGTGAGCTTTATATAGAGCTCAAGAATTACAATGAAGGGCCCAGATTGATTTGAGAATCAATGGCCGAGATTACACCACATAGGTAGTTTGTTACAAGAATTTCTATTTTTAGACAAGGGAGGTGATAAAGGCACGCTTTCCAAGATGATAAGCTTGCAGTGTGATCTAGGACGAATGATGTGGCGAAATATGATTGGGTTGGTGATGTGGACGTGCCACCTCAGCATCTTGCAAATCGGTTTGATCTTCTCTGCGTTCACATTGCTTGAAATATTTTCCAAATTGTTGGATTTTCAACTATGGAACTTTGCATCTTTTGAACTTGCAAATTTGGGAATTTGTCATTTTTCTTGATGTCTTCCATGCCTTAGTGAAATTTATGTGCTTCTTGATGTACTCGCTTATTTCTCTTCTCATGTGATGTTGTTCTTGCAGGATTCCTTCATTTCGGCTCTAGATGACGCATGAAGTAAAAGATGCTTCATACACGAGCTCTTTGGAGTGGATTTATGCATAATGGATGTTCTTTTTGATCTTTCTTTATCTCTACCTAGCGCATGAAATGGGTGACTCCTTTGAAGCTTGGACGTGCAATGTCTTGCATCCTATGCATGATGAAGTAATGCTCCTCCAAAAGTGAAGTCTTTGTCATTAGTTGTATGATAATCTTGATGACTTCTTGACGATGTGCAGTGCTTGGGACTTGATCATCTTGGACTAGCTCTCCTTCATGTGGCGTTGATATCTTCCTCACGGACTCGAACAACACTCTTCCCAGTCTCGAACTTCTCATATGCAAACTTCATGCCATTCTCCTTCATCACCTACAAAAAACTTAAGTTAGTATCTTAGCATGACATGTGATATAAAGGAAATTCAAAGAATATTTTCGCCCTTCTTACGAATGTGGGATAAATAAGTTTCAAATTCAAACCATTTTTAAACACTTAAACCAAAATTGATCAAATTTGAAAGAGAAGAGCAAACCTTAATTACTTTCACTAATTTCAAAAAAATATCTTAGGTCTGCTGTTGTAGGTCTGAGTTTTCTGATTTTTCAGGCTTTAAATCTTGATATGGAATGAAGAAGCACTCACCCACCAACTTCTTGTCTTATGAACTACTTGACTTACTCGATAAAATCTTTCCTCTCCTTGGCAAAATTCTGCTCTTCCTTGCTGCACTTTTTACTTCTGCTCTGCTGATTTAATTATTTGCTTTGAATTGGATGTTGAAAATTGAAGTTGTAACCCTCCTTATATACCATTCGCTGCCCTCCTTTTAGGCAAGTCGGCCAATTTCAAGGGCAATTTTTCTTGTTTAAACGTTTGTAATTCTCTTCCTTAGGCTGACTTAGTTGATAGCTGAGCGAACTTTGATCATGCAAAGACAACTTTCCTGGGCGGAAATTGCAGTATGTAGAACATTTTGCGCCTAGCATGGGCGGATTTTGCATGTTTGAGAACAATTTGCACCTTTTTCAATTTGGAAACTTAGAATATTTTTCAGTTTCTCTGTCCCATTTCTTCTCTTCTAGACGAATGATGACATGATACCCTTAGTTTGAGCAAGTAAAACACTTGTTGATGGATCCAACTATCCTTCCTCTTAGGGCGCCAATTGTTCTAGAGTGAACAATTTCCTTGCCTCTTGTCATTTGCACTGAAATGAAGGGCGCAAATTGCTGACTCCAGAGCATTTTCATTCATTTCTTGCTCAGCTTTTCTTTCAAAACAGCTTCTTTGATGAACCTTTTGCATTTGTCTTTGATCACGCCTTTGATGTTTCTTTCATGTTGGGCGGATTTTGAAGGGCCTAGAACATTTTCCGACTTAGGCTTTTCATTGTCTTTTCTCAACTCTTTCACTTCTTGAGCACTTAGGAATTTCAAGTGATCTTCACTGCGTATCTTGAAAATTTACCCTTAGGCATAAGGAATTTCCTTGAGCGGGCTTTGAAAGGTTGGGAACACTATGCGCCCTTGCCACTCTTCACCAAACTTTTAGTCCAAGCTAGGGCGCATTTTGAACACTGGAGAGGAATTTCTGCCTTTAACATTCTTACCTTAGGCAATTTTTCATCAAAGCTTCATCAAGTTGGAAGTTGTTCTAGGAGAACGCATTCTCCTTCTTGTCAAGGAATTGGCGACCTCCATTTGCCTTATGACACTTATTGCATTTTATCACCCTTCACATATTTGTAAGAGTTATTGAGTGGGCGGGTTTTGAAAGGTGGAGAACATTATCCCAATTTTCAACTCATCTTCTAGGGTGGATATTACAGCTTGCAGAACATTTTCCCAATTTTGGATCCACCATACCTAGTCAATTTTCACTTCTTCATCCTGAGCGCCAAATGCAAGTATATGTGCATTTTCCATCTTGCATCAACCTTTGACAAACCTTCACTCCAATCTTGTATGTCAATGGATTCTCCTCCTCCTTGGGCGGAAATTGTAAGCTCCAGAACATTTTCCGACCTATAATCATCTTCCATCTTCTACTTAACATTTTTCTCCTTCAAAATCTCTTCTTTGGATGAGCATCTTCACTTATATCTTCAATCATGCTTTGATGTTTACTAGGAGTTTACAAGACAATCATTTGAGATGCTAACATCACTTGACATTTCCCTCCTAAAAACCTAGGGCGGCTTTTGCAAGGGGTAGAACAATTTGCTCCATGTTATCATATTTTCCATCATCCCTCGACAACTCGCTTCATTGCATTCTTGATAAGTTGGAAGTGTCTCAAGAAGTTAATTTCATGCAAATTAGGAATATCACTTTTTCTTGTATGCCAAAAGGTTCACTCCTTCCTAGGGCGCATAATGTACCTGGCAGAGCATTTTCCACCGTTTTGAATTCCCATACTTAGTCAAATTTTGAAGTTTTCACCTTGATATTTGAAGTAATGTGAAAGCACTCTTCTTGCATGGGCGCATAATGCAAGCTTAAGAACATTTTCCACCTTCTTGAAAATTGTTTCAACCTTGTGCATTTGATCATGACCTTCATCTTTCAAACACTTCGCCAAAATTCCTTGTTACAAGCTTGGGCGGAAATTGCATGCTCCAGAACATTTACCTCCATTTGCACTTGAACATTTTCATCAAACTTCAACTTTCTTCCAACTCCATAAAGCAATTTGTCATGTTTTTTGCAAGTATTTTCAAGAATTTGTCTTAAAGCAATCATGCAATTCGAAAATGGAGACCTTCAACCTAGGGCGCAAATTGCCTGAGGGAGAACATTTTCCACGTTTTGCACTAATCTCCCTGGGCGCAAATTGCATGGTGCAGAACATTTTGCATCATTTGGCACCTCAACACTTAGTCATTTTATCTTTAAAATCTCTCAAACTTCAACTTTGTCATTCAACACTTAGGACAAAATTTCCTTGAAAGTTGTTTGTTGAGTTGTCTTCATTGAAAGGGAATCTATCCTGGGCGGCTTATGCAAGGTGCAGAACATTTTCCTCTCCTTGTAGGGCAGATTTTGCAAGCTCCAGAACATTTTCCACCTTTCTTACTTAGACCTTTTTTGCCTTGACATTTCAAAATCTATCATTCAAAGCATGAAATTAGGTTGAGGACTATCCTTAGAGTACATTCCTTCTTGGGCGGATTTTGCATGCTCCAGAACATTTTCCTTCGTTTTCCTGGGCGCATATTGCATGGTGTAGAACAATTTCCGCCCAAGGTCCAAGACTTAAACTTTTTTCGCCTGATTTTGACATGTCCTGGATGGAAGTATATTTAAAAATATATTTAAGAATTTCCTATACTTTAAATATTTTGAAATATACTTCCAAGATGTTTGAGATAGGTCCTGGATCCATAGGATTTAACATGCAGATTCTAGATTTTTGAGGATCCACCAGATTTCAGACTTAGCCAATTTCAGGATCTCAGAACATCAGATTTCAGGATATCAGACAGTCAATTTCAGTGTCTCAGAACATCAGGTTTCAGGATATGCATCAGAATGAGAAGATATAGACTCCTTAGCTAGAACATATCGAGACTTGGGCAAAACAACACTACCAAAACCTTACAAGCTCAAAGAAAACCTAAACCCTAAAGCAAAGCAACGACAAAAAGCAGAAAAAAGAGGGGGTCCCCATTTGCAATGGGGCGATGTGTGAAGACGTCACAACAAGTCCCTTGGTTGTCGTAGGGCTGATGGCGATGTTTTGGAGACATCCTTTGCAAGGTGTCTCAGAAACATCTCCAGTTTGATGGTGGCAATGGGAGGGAGGTGGGGGGTTGTTTCATCCGCGTCCTTGAAACATCCCCATTACTAAAACTTTGCATTTTTAGGGGGAATGTGTCCCTATGGAACTATGTATATACCTGGATTGTAAAATTTCTCAGAAAGAAAGAAAATATATTAATGTCCACAAATGACCAAAAATAGATCAAAGGGACTAGAATGTACAATAGGTCCAACAGTAAAGGACTAGGGCAAGAAAAGAAGGGCCTAGACAAAAGACAAACAAAAATGAAAGCTAACCTAAAAAGGGCAAACCCCCAAGCAAATGCAATAATAAAAGAGGAGGGAGGAAGACCTCAAAAGATAATAAACAAAAGTCTTATGACCATCTAGTTGAACAACCAAAATCCTCAAGTGTCCATATTTCGGGACATGTTGGAGGAGCCAATGACAATATCATCGATCATAGTGGGAGTACCAATTCAAAGTCCAAGCGTGCTCACCGGGAAGAGTCTAGAGCTAAGTGCGCCAGGCTAGACAGTCCTAGGAGGTAGCTGATGTTGCGTATAACTGCCCCAACATTCGAGGCCAAAGAACTGTTGGTAATGGGAAAAAGCTTGTAATTTGAGCTTGTTGCTGAAGTCTGCATTGTGGAACGAAGGTGAGAGAGTGTCCCCAATGCCAAGATGAAATAGAGCCACAACCACTAGAGTGATAGCTGGGATCTTGGGGAGCCCCAACTATATACTAGAATGCAAGGAAGAGCAATGCTTCACTGATCTGTGGATAGTTCACATTTTTATCTGCTAAGCATTTCAGATTCCATCGGGAGTTGTTTTTCTTGTAGTGGAGTAGATAATTTGCTCCTTGTATTAGCCTTTTCCTTGGGGAGGGGGGGTACTTTTAAGTGAGAACTTCATTGATTAGAGAGGATGTCCATTCTAGCTATCCTCCCAGAGTCTAGCAGTTTTACCATTTCCAATCTGTCAGGAGAGCTCCTGTTGTATTTGTTTGAATCCTTTCCCGATATGCCTTTCTATGGGGGAGACACTGCCTTTTCATTCAAGTTGTGTTGGACTTTTTGAGCCAATTTTAAAATATTTGTGCCTGAAAATCTGGCATTATATGATTTGAGGGTTGGAATGAAGCCTCTAGGCAAATTCTGTCACTAGGGCTTGATTGAAAAGGTTGGGCTTCTAGATGTTTAATCCCAACAGATTTCTTATCTTTGCTGATCAATTTCCATTCGAGAAGGGGGTATTTGAAGTTTCTTTCTGTTCCCTGCCACAAGGACTTCCTTTGGATTTTTGATTATCTTGTCTTCAGTATTTCAGGTAGAGGTAACAGGTCCGTTTGCTAAGTTTGCATATCAATTTTCTCTTGATGTTTTCCCACAGGACTGATTGGTATTTTGTGTTGATTGGGAAGCCCAAATACATAGATGGTAGGCATTCCTCTTTATGCCCCGTAAGAGTGTGCATTTTGACATTGTTGAAGATGAGAGTGGATTTGTTCTGGTTGATTAGTTGGCTCAGTGCTACTTGGTAGAGCTACAGAGTTGATTTTAGTTGGGTTATTTCCTCTAGGACTAAGACAGAGAAGGGAATGGTGTCATCGGCTAAGTGGAATCCTGTGAATCTTGTTCCACCTTCCATGGCTGGTAGCTCAATGAGTCTTCCCTTATTCTGTTCATATTTAAGGAGGAGAAGAAGATTTTTGCTCATCATGATGAAAAGGTAGGGGCTGAGTGGATCAACTTTTCATAGTCCTCTTGTGGATTTAAACTAATTCCCTTGGTTTACACTTATAGTTGAATCCATGCTTGCATTGTTTTTTGAAGATAAAACTCCATCTGCACCTGTTAAAAGCTTTGGACATGTCTAATTGAAGAATGACTACAGCCCACTTCTGTGATTTGATTTAATTCAGTATTTCTTAAACTGCTATTGTTTTATGTGTCGTTTGCTTATGTGGGACAAAAGAGGATGATTATCTAAACTCATTTTTGTCAGAAGGCTTTTGCTTTTCACAACAATGATTTTTGCAATGATTTTGTATGTCATATTGCAAAGTTCTATTGGCTTGAATTGGTCTAAGGCGTTTACCCCTATTTTTGTCATGAGAGCTATCCATGTAGCTTTGAGCTGGGTAAGCATTGAAATTCATCTTTGAGAAGCTCCCAAAAACTTTGGAAGAAGATAGCAGAGAAGCCATCAAGTCCTGGTGCCTTATCTTTTATTGAAGAACAGAGTGTTACTTAGTTCCTCCTTGCTAACAGCTGCTGTTATCATAGTGTTGTCTTTCTTATCTGTTACTTTCAAGATGTTTTTATTTTTTAAGGATTTCATCCCGAGCTTTGGTGCTGGAGTCATCTTGATATATTTTTTCTTTTAAGCTTTGTCACATTTTTTTCTTTCAGTGTCGGGAAGCCACAGTTCTCAACCTGTTTTGTGGTCGAGGGACAATCTCACACCTGATGAGCGTACTCATGTTATTGTATGCAACAAAAAGGGCTACACTCGTAATAGATAAATTGGGCCATTCAAGCCTCACAGATTGTAGGGGCATTGTATTTGGAAAAGGATGCCCTAAACCCATTTTCACACAGATCCTGGCATAATTGGCTAAACCTCAACTTTTAGTCATCTTTGATGTACAAATCTAGTGATCAAGAAAATTAACAACCATTTAGATTCTAGAAAATCAATCCATTCTAGAACTTGTGGTAATGACATAAAGTGGTCTAAACTTGAGCTTTGGACGTCATTTCTTCAACAGACGTTTATTCAAGGTGCTAGATTTCATATACAGACAGGCATTATGAAAAAGCCAAGGACCACCTTGAAATAATTGCTCTCAGTTGTCCTCATCAGCAAAAAAACATTATTATGTAACTTTACAGGCACAATCAAATCTTGTATTTGCCTCGGCTTTTCTAGTTATTCTTGGCCCATTCATATAAACCCCCTGGCTAAAGCTGAGCACTCACAGATCTGCAGATCAGAGCTGTTGTGGGTAATCTTGCAATATTAGCACAAGTTTTTCTGGATCGAGCTCAAGACCAAACTCACAACCATTGCTTCTATGAAAATCCTCTTACTTTTCTATCTCAGTCTAATTTTAAGCTTTTTAGCCTTTCCTATGGCCATTCCTATGACTTTGGTTGACAAGAAGGATTATTTACCCCTGTACGAATCTGTGTTTAGGAGATGCCTGGTGGATCTGAAAACATGAGCATGATCTAAGCTACAAATTTGTTGAATCAGAATATAAAGAGGTTGAAAGCCCAGCTATGCTACCTAGCACCACATCCACAACGCCCTCTTTAGTTGTATCATTGACATAATTGTATGGTGGACAATTTTCTAGTTCATTCTGTTTTATAAAACCATTTATCTTAGGAGGGAAAAGGTTTTTAGGCTGTGACATTTGAGTGAAAGAGTACCATGTTCAAGTGAAGATGGCATTGAAATGACATTGTATGGATGGGAAAAGACAACAACATTCGTAGATGCAGAATCACTTATATTCCCTAGATTTTCAAATAGAGTTTGATTAATATTTTCTTGAAATGGGAGTTTGAAGTCTGCTTCTTTCTTTATAACAAGTGACTGTATTGTTGTTTGTGAGGCCAAATGGATATTGTAAGGTTAAATCATTTGGGAGAAGTCCTCCGTTGCATGTTATCTCATTTGAATGCATTGTGTAATGGACTACTCTACCTGATACCTGCACCAAACAAAGAAATACGGGAAAGAACTAAAGAAAGACATCATATTGATGCTCACAAATGACCAAAGTTGGTTGATGGTACTGGATATTACAAAAAAGTTACAAAAACAAGTGGGCATGTTAAGGAGCTAAGTAGTGATACACATTTTACAAAATCAGTAATAAGAACATGATCGGTTTGGTATGAGTGGAGACCATGATCAAACCAACTCCTATAGACCAGCATCTCTTGATGTTCATTGCCATGCCATCACTAAGTTGGGACTGTAGCCTTCTTTCTCTTCATCACCCAACTATAAAACAAAGATTGCAATGAAAGTAATTCAATTTAACTACTCTTGAACATTTAATTAGTTGCTTTGGGAAGTGTGCTGGTCACTTAAAGAAGATAAATTGATTTGAGTGATGAGTCAATTGGGTCTCTTCTTGACCTCATACCAGTCAGCCTTGATTTCATTAAATAACTGGAAGATTGTCACAGGTCTGCCAAAGAACTTAAGCATGTAGGTCAAGTAACTTAAGCAAGTTTTGAGAGAGAAAGAAAGAAAGAAAGAAAGAAAGAAAGAAAAGAAAAGAATAAATTATATTAATGTCCATGGATGACCAAAAGTAGGTCAATGGGACTTGAGAGTACATCATATTACAATAGAAAGTTCTAGGAAGAGAAACCTAGAGAGGCCCACAAAGGGGAAGAACCAAAAAAAAGAGAATACCGTTGGGGACCACCAACACATTTGGTCAAGAACCAATACAAATAGCCAAGTAGGGGGAACAAGAACACCGAAGAGCATAAGCTAAGGAGTGCTAGAGAGATAGCAAAGTCTCATCAAGTATCATAGTTTGGGCTTGAAATGGAGGAGTCACCAATGTAATCGTTCATCACTGTGTAAGGCTCGATACAAGATCTGAGAGTGCTCATCGGGGAATGCCTAAGGTCAGGAGAGCCAAGCTAGAGGATTCTAAGAGGAAGCAAGGCACTCCCTCTAGAATCATACCTACCACTTAAGGCCGAAGTAACTCTTGTAGGAGTAAAGAAGCTTTTAATACGTGTCTGCCTTTGTGGCTAGGGGGGAGGCCAGAGAGGAGTCAATCTATGTTATCGAGTAGGAGCCAAATTGCGTCATTGGGAAGAAGCATAACTATGTTGTTGAGGGGGAAGGTGTTGGGAGAGAAGTTGTGAGAAATGTTGTCTCATAGATCTATTCGTGTCTATGTGTGAAGTAGCGGTATCCAAAGGCTGTTTAAAGGTACCAAACTCTTAGGTTGGCTGGAAGAAGGTGATCAACCTAGGGGCTTTAGGATCCCTTGCAAGGATTTGCATCGAAGGGTGATGGCCTCCCATAGATAAAGGGATAGGCACCGCTGGTCCGAATATCTAAAGAAAGTAGATAGAGTGTTCCCTGAGTCCTTGTAGAAGCAATAGTATCTACACCACCTCATAGTAAATGAGGTATCTAAAGATGAATGCTCCACCTCTTGGAGGGAGCAAAGACGATAGATCCACTCTTGGCCAAGAATATAGTGATTCATCTCAATTTGTTGCTGGTGGGAACACACCCTCAGTTGGACAAGGGGAAGCCTCAAGCCATGTGACTAATGGTGTTGGAGATAGTGTGGACGACATAAGATACCATCTTCCACTTGTAAGAAATGCATAGTGTAAAAAGCAAGCTTTGAGCTGAGTGGCATAGGAAGGGAGAGAAAGTTAAGTTTTTGATTTCCTTTGACATGCTGATATTATCCAAGTTTATAATTTTGGAAATGGGCATGATTATAATGTCATAAACAATTGTGTGTTGTACAACATCCCTTTCTTCCGTTATGTATTTACTATTGACTTAGATCCTTCTTGGTCTTTGTCTTAATATTGTGCTTCATTAGTTTGAATATGTAGTTAATGGTTTTGTTCTTAATGCAAACCCCTGTTTATGCTGTAATAACAACCACCGTTACTTGTTGTCCTTGATGATACCAATTTCTCGATATTATTGAACTATCTGAAGGTTCTTTTTCTGTATATTTTATGATAGTTTAATGAGATTCACTTTGGATTTTATGTTTGCTATTATTGAAATTTTGTTGTTTGTAGGGAAAAGGACCCAATAGATAACCATGTCCCAATAGCTGGTATAGTGCCACGCACTTAGACCCCTGGTTAAATATATGAAAAGAATAATAGTTGAGAAATGATATACTAGTAAAAATTTAATAAGGAACCAATACATGTGCATGTATACATGTGTAACAATACACTTCACATGTCACATCAAAGAAACAACCAATCATATGGTGACACGTAAGGCGATCGATAATAGGTGCCTTGGTGCACATGTTTCGGTCTAACTTTTTTTTGGGTGTTATTGGACAACTCAACGAAGATGTAGCTGATTAGGCTACATCGTTGATACCCAGAACTCCAAACAATAGCTTTAAGCTCTTAACTCAGATATGGAGATATGTTTAAATTTTCATGAAAATCCGATGTACCGTTTAGGAGCTTGACATGCCAGAAGTTAGGGTGTGCAAGTATTGGGTCCTCTCCTCTATATGTCGAAAGATATCTTTCCATAAATAATCCTATAAATTTATGGTCATGACTCTTGATACTTGTATTTCATTTTTAGAGAATATCTGTGTCAATTATAGGCACTAAGTTTGATGTTTTGTGTGTGAATGACTGCCCATTTTAGTTAACTTGTCTATACTACCATGATTATATTATCTCATTAGGGGTTTTTGGTAGGTGAGTGACAAAGTCTATGGATATCTTTTGTCCCTTACCGATTGGTTCCATTAGAGTCATTAAGTTTCCTATTGGGGTATATTCTCTACTTTGTTGTCTTGATATTTATTACTGTAGTCTATATCTTTTCTCATGCTTTTTATATCACATTCTTTTGTGGCTTCAAATATCCTTTCCAAATGCATGCAAGTAGTTTTACACAAGGATGTGTCCTTGGGATCTTGGGGAATATCTTAGAGTCTCCTCATCAACCTGTGTGGCTTCTTCGGGATCAACATCCCCACATGTGGTTGGAGTTTGACGATACTTAGGACTATGTCGATCTTGAAGTTGCAAGGCACTATGCACAACTACCAACTTCTCCAATCCTTAAGAAGTTAAGAGGTAAGCCTATTCTTCTTGATTGATTACATGAAGTTCTAAGCGGGATTGAGGGTCAGTGCCCCTTGTAGGGGTTTGGGGGCGGTCCTTAGTGGGATTGAGGGGCAGCACCCCTCGCAAGGCCTAGGGGCAATGCCCTTGGCATGCTCCCTGAGACCACACAAACCTTCAAGGCATACGCCATTTTTAATAATTTATCGCGTTTAAGTTAATATGATGTAGTTTTGATGCTCTCTTGCCTTCTCACTGCCAATTGTTTTTCTTTGTCTTCTTCACAATATGGAAAATGACAAAATGAGTTTTTTTAGTTATTTGTGTGGCCTTTTTAGGTTTTGGGTTGATGTGAGGGGATGTGGGGGTACTTGTGGCCCACCATCCCTTTTTTTCACTATTGTGTTTTTTTTTTTTTTTTTAATTTTTAAAAATTGCATTATGTTGATTGGGTTGTAGCTGTCCCTTAGACGACCTAAACGTTCCCTGGCCGTCCCTAGCCGTCCCTTGGTGTTTCTTGTCTCAAATTGGCCATCCCTGAAATGTTTCCTTTTTTTTTTTTAAAATTTGGTACGGGGTGGAGACGTTTCCTACTTGTCCTCGCGTCCCCAAAACGTCCCCTACAGGGGATGGGATTGAATATATAGGGGACATGTCCTTAGGATACATAGGAAAAAGATAAGCACAATAGCCGAAATACAACAGGCTGGGAGCACTTTGGATAGGTACTTTTGTAAAATTTTTGTTTGCTCTCTTTTTTTTTATCAATTTTTGAGTTTGGATGAGTTGGATTTTAACATTCCCCGTTCTTGCTTATGGCATAAATATTAAATGCAATACAAATTTATATGTATGAGTACAATTGTATAATTATGTTTCTTCTTGAAAAGTGTTAATGTTGATTTAATGTGTTTGGAGGTGTTTAGAATGTTTAATGATGCTTATATTTTTTTTTTTCCAAAAATGGGTATTGGTTAGTTTCCTTTTTTTTTTGGGTCCCTTGTTCAATAAATCCAAGTAAAAGGTTTTTAGTCAAGGAACTTGTTTCAGTCTCACCATTTCCTGCAGCTGCCCATTTGAAAACTCTTTGTAACATGGCTTGCAAGTGGACTATCTCGGGATTTCCAGGGGATTTTTTAATATTTAACGGAATCATTGTTGGGTGCTACAATTTGCATTTTTGAAATAGAGTATATTGCCTTCTAGGCTTTATCTTGGTGCAAAGTTGTATTTCTAGGAATTTGATAATGTTTTGATATTTTCATTGTTTCTGTGCTATTTTGTGATCTCTTCTTTCATATTTCCTCTTACTACCAATACTGAGTAGACTAAAGATATGTTTATAAAATAGTTTGGGTCTGTTGGTTCCCAAAATGACAACAACACAAAACTCTAAAACATTTCTAAATCACCTAGGCCAGGGATTGTCATCAAGGTGATAGAAAGAGGTTTATCAACAAGTTAGGGGCGATTTTGGTTTACTAACAGGAGTGGGTATACTCCTCTGCACTTCAGGATCAGCTAGACCTAGGAGGTATATTCCTAGAGACATGAAATAAAACACAAACAAACTAACACAGCCATACCCAATGTACACTTGACCCCCAAAGTTGGAACACTGCAAGAGAATAATATAAGAGAAAAGAGATGCAAAAACTTGATAAGAATAAGTCACTTCGAGGGGGCAACTTCCAAAATCTTACAATAAGAACTAAACTTGCAATACCATGCTCTACAACCCCTGACTACCTCTTAATTATAGGAATCATTGGCCAATATTAATCTCCTAATCCTAATGAGGCCAACCTAGCTGACAATAAATATAATAGGAACTAATAAATGGTTAATATATGAATGAAATGAGTCAAAATTGGTCATCACATATCCCCATACATCCAATGGGTTAAGGGCCTAGCACTCTCCTAGCCCAAATAAGACATTATGGGTGGCTTGCTTCAACAAGGTCGCTTTATCATGAAGAGATTTACCAATGAGTTTCGAACCCTAGCATTCACTATGGTTGTCGCTTATCCATTCCATGAGTCCAAGATTGTTGGACAAAGGCATATTCAACAAAGACTATTTTGACGAATTTGAAGATATAATTGTCATCAAAGAGGATTTTGGTGGCAAATGATTGTTAAGATCAAAATATCCAATATATAAAAATATCACAGAAAATTCACACAAATACAAAATCCTAGAGATGTATGAGTTCAGAAATAGAAATACCCTAAAGGCAGTGTCACTCTATAAATATTCTTTAAGGAACAAATCACTCCAAATTATCCCATGCTATGAGAGACAAAACCGTTTCATCTCTATATTTAATACTCAATAGGAATAATCCACAATCCATGTTTCCCTATTACAACGATGTATTTTCCTTTTTATACAACCACTTATCGAATAATAGTAGGGGTAGAATAAACCTTTTAAGCACAAGGTTGACTAATAACCAAATATAACTTATTTCACTAGTCACCCCTTTGATCCACTCCAAAAGTTACCAATTGGGTCCATCCTATCTAAATATCAACTATGTGTGGCAAAAGTCACTACTCCATGAACTCATATACAGCATAATATTATGGCCCTTGGTTTAAATCATTCCACTTCCCTTAACATGTTTCATACTTGAAACATGAGAAGAGACCCAACAACATGAATTTGGCAAATATGTGTACTTTTGATTCCATGCTTGATCATCCAGATATCCATATGTAATCTTGATGGGTGGTGGTCCTTATTGATGCCATACTTCATTTGTGCGCTACTTTGATTCTACAATTGTCTATAGATATTGCTCTGCATAACTGTAGTTGTTACATCTTTTATTCCAAGTATCTCCATGGCCATTGCACTTCTCATGCCAAACATATTTTAAGTGATTTCTTTTTTGATTCCATGTATGCCCAGTCATTGCTTGATAGACCTCCATGATGATTCTCAATCATGGTGATGTGGATTTCTATGCTCTGCAATCTTCTTGGCCACTTTTTCTTAGTCCTTGGCTTCCACCTGATCCTTTAGCTCTTAAGTAGATGAAGGGTGCAAGCTTCTTTCACAAATACCCAAGTCCTCATGGCCTTTTTTGATTCTTCCTTGTACTTTTCTTCAAACTCTTCCATGTTTTCTTCTTCAAATTCCTCTTTGTGCTCTTCTTCAAATTGTTCATTTGTCTCTTTAGATTCATGTGTAGGCTCTGGTTTAGATTCTACTTCATGCACTTATTTGTATTCTTTAAATTTTGCTTTATGCTTTTCTTTGTGCTCTTCTCCTCATGATCATGCTTGATATGTTGAGTGATACCCTGCAATGTCAGCTTCATTTTCTTGTGCCAAATCTCCATGAACCTTCTGTCATGTTACTATTAATAGGCCTTGAAGTACATAAGCAAGGATAATATTCAAACTATTCATACAAATAACATAAAATTTGGAGTGCAAAATATAGTTATCCTTGATTATCTTCAAATCTTCAAACAATTGAAGATTCTCACTTGCACATGACTCATTGGTTTTCTATTCAATTAACCAAGTCAATTTTGATTAAGTTATACCTGCTGCCAGGATTTATGGATATAATAATCTTCTCCTTTTGAATCCTTCCATGACCTTGCAAAATTGAAGACTCCTTGGTAGGAAACAACACACAAAACATTTTATCTCCTCACAATTGAAGGTTAGGGTTTCGTCCTTCCTTCCTTCTAGTTATTTCTTTTGTTCGTATATAATCTTTTCACTTGAATTAAAACATCTCTACCTTTGTTTCACAAGAATCACTTCAGTCCGAGGCATGTGCCAAGCTAAAGACCTTATGCAATCACACTAATTTAATGAAATTTCAGCAAAATGTTGCTGGATCTGCTGAATTCCCTTCTCCCACTTTGCTTAAATTGCTGTTCTGATACCATATTATAAGATCCAATATACATTATAGAGGAATGTACAGAATGTTTACATAAATGTGCAACACTAGGGAGGTATGAGGGGCTAATGTGCCGTGATCTTTTATATATCTAGAAATAGAAATAGAAATACCCTTAAGGTAGGGTTATGCCATATATTCCTAAAGGAAGGAACCATTTCATTCGGGAGGTATGATGGGCTAATGTGCCATGATCTTTTATATATCTATAAATAGAAATAGAAATACCCTTAAGGTAGGGTTATGCCATATATTCCCAAAGGAAGGAACCATTTCACTCTCTCCCATTATGAGAACCAAACCTGCTATCCTCGTCTATCTTTGCCACTCAACAGGAATATTCCACAATCCATGCTCACCTTTCACAATGATATATGCCCCCTATATAGATCTAATCAAATAATAGTGGGGCAGAAATAGTCAAATATAACTTATTTTCATTTGACCCATTACAAAAGTTGCCCATTGGTCCCATTCTATTTAAACATGAGTTATGATGTGTCACAAGTTGGCAATGCCATAGCCTCATACACATCATAATATTATGCCCCTAGGTGTATAACAATTATAGTTTGTTGAACTAAAAGGAAGTGGTACATTTTCCCATGAAATTGGAAAATGGATATTTTGTATGTCTCAGATATCAAGAGGAACATGCTTTTAGTCAAATGATGAAGCAAAGTTATAAGGTTTACTTTTAATGGTCATGAATGTTTTACAAAGGAAAATTCAAATCAATTATGAGTAATCGTACAAGGCTTTCAAGGTGGATTTTAAAAGTTTGTGGCATCAGTTGCAAAAGGAACAAATATTGATGGGAGGTTTGGGCATTTGAAATTGTAGAATTTGATATTGCCAAGTGGAAGATCATATTACTATTAGGAATGTGATTCATTTAGCAAAACTGTAAATCTCATCTCAATAAGAAGACTAGCTTCTGACTGGGCTTGGGCAATAGACCAAAAGGAACTACACAATTACAATGTATGACTTTGTAGCATAATAGTCTGTACATTGTTAGTGTGTGCATAATCTATGTGACTCAAGCTAGGTTCCTGAAGGACAATTTAAAAAAAAAATAGCAGGCCTGTCATTAGCTTTCATATGCAATATTTTAGTTTTGGCATCTTGAAACTAAAGTTAAAATTTGCAAGCATTGTCTCTCCAGAACTTTAATTGATGCATACTCTTGAGAAATGTAGTATGGAGTAGATCTCATGCGTGGACTGTTCAGTTTCTGTACACCCCTGCAACTTCACTTCACCATCTCCAAGATATCTCAAACCATACTCCACTATGCCCCTCAAATATCTGAGCACATGTTTTGCTGCTACCCAATGCTCCTGCCTTGGTTCCACCATGGACTGACTCAAGGTGTTAACTGCAAAACATATATTTGGTCTAATGTTGACCAAATACGTTAAGGAACCTATTAGCTGCTTGTACAACATGGGATCCACCAACTCTGAATCCGAAGCTGTCACCTTCTTTAGATTAGTGATCATAGGTGTGGCCATAGGTTTACAATCCTCCATCTGGGATCGCTTTAGGATCTCAATTGCATACTTACCCTACCCAAGGAAAATCTCCCCTAGTTTCTACCAAACCTCCAAACCCAAAAAGTAATGCATCATGTCAATGTCCATCTCAAACTCAACACGCCTTGCACCTTGCAATGAGCTGCTTTGCACTTGTATTAAACAAGTCATCTATGTACAATACCAAAATAAGCAGATCAGTCCCAACAATTATATAATATAGATTAGGATCTACTTTACTTTTGGTAAAGCCCATACTTTGTAGATATCCATCTATCCTGGAATACCATGCTCTCGGTGCCTATTTGAGTCCATACAAGGCTTTCTTAAGCTTGCAAACATAGGATTGCTTCCCATTTACCTTAAAGCCTTAAGGTTGCTCTATGTACACTTCTTCCTCAATGATACCATTAAGAAAAGTTGTCTTAACATCCATCCCATAAATGAAACTAAAGACATAACTGTTCTAATGGAAGTGTATCCAGCGACTGGAGCAAATGTCTCCTCATAGTCTACTCCCACTATTTGGGAGAACCTTCTCGCTACAAACCTCGTTTTGAACTTCTCAAATTCTCAATGCTACCATCTATAATATGCTTGATTTTGTAGAGCCACTCAAAACTTACAACTGATTTCCCATTAAGTCTTGGCACTATATCCCATACATCATTTTTTTGTGGACCACCCAGAATACTGAGAGGGGGGGTGAATCAGTAATCTCTTAAAACCATTTACACATCAAACATTTTAATCCATTTAGCATATTCAATTGCAGTAAATGAAATTAAGCATAACACATGTAGTCACAACACATGAACACTAGAATTTTTATATGGAAAACCCAAAACGGGAAAAACCACGGTGAGGATTAGCTCACAATATATTATAATAAAGCAACTGGTTAAGGTTGATACAGTTGGACTCACTGTCCAAGAATGCTCACTGCAGGTGGCTCACTGCCAAAGGACTCATTGTCCTAAAAGGAAAGGTAGAAGAGAATGGGTGGCTCACTGCCAGAATTGAATTGTTTACAATTGCATCTGACACATGCATGGAGTATAGTTCCAATGAGGCTCAAAGTACTGAAACAATATTCACCACACTGTTCTAAAATATCGGACTCCACTACTTTGCATTCATTCAATTCGCATCCAAAAGCACCTATCGCATCACATAGATCATATTTACTCAAAACACCGAACACAATCCTTCATATATATCCGCTTCTTTCACAACATCAATTAAGTCGGCCTAATTAGATGTAACGTGCAAAACATGCCATATGGGACTTATAGGCCCCAAAACTTCACTCACACGCTTCGCGCCAAGATTTAAACTTTGAAACAAACTGAAATAGGTTGGCATGGACCGAAAATAGCTCCCACTTAACTTCGCAAGCTTGATTGCCTTCCACACACCTTCACACTTATTAGGTCGGTTCCGCTGAAGACCTAATAAAAAAACTTTAATTGTGGATCCACATATTGACCCAAAAACCTTCAAATCACATGAAAATTGGAAATCACATTCTAATCACATCTGTTAACATTCCCTTAGAACCGCAAAAACAAAATCCAATCTGCGGAGGAATGCAGACTCTCCTACACACTTGCTCTGAACTGAAAATACCTTTAATTTGTCAAGCCGAAGCCGAACGTCTATTACTCATAACTTTCAAACCATATGTCAAAAACATGCAAAATTCTTGATTTAGAAGCTTCTGATAACCAACTACAATATGCTAGAACCGCAGAGCAAAATCTTCAATAGCGGAGAAATGCAGACCAAAATACCGGATGCTCTGTAACTTAGAAATACAGAGTTTATACTTAGCCAAATTCACAATAGGTCTTTCTTACCGGATCACACTTTGGATCAAAACCTTCTGCAAATTAGTGCCTTATGAAGGATCAAACCATCTTGCAAAGTAGAGAATCCAAACTAATCTGCATTGTACCAAATATAATGTTGACATCAATGACAACACTGCAGTGCATAACTGTGTGTTCTTTGTGCCCATGCTCATGTTGTCAGTAGCAACATCAATGACAAAATAACTGCCAAAAGATATTCTTCCAACATTTTTATGATGGATGTGTATTTCTCGACCTTAGCATCCCGCCAAACCTATTGGTCTATTTCTTCCTAGAAGTTGGAGGCCTCTAAATCTATGATGCTATTCATCAATGCCATATAGTTTGGAAACTTTTTCGGAGGCTTGCTCTCTCTAAATGTGCTCCTAGGAACCTGAACATGCTCCTGAGCATCCCTCAATGTTTGTGTGATCCATCGAGGTCTCCTAACAGAAGTGGAAGGAGCTGATGTCTTTTCCTTCTCTCTTGAAGATTGTTATTCTGTACTAGAAACAACTGGTATCTTTGGAGACAAAGATTCAACCTTCAGAGATTCTTGCTCATCTTCTATTACTGGAATGAGCTCATGGGACTTCCTAGATGCAAAGTCCTCAAACTTTACAACCTTGCAAACTACTACCTTCCTCTGCTTTGGAATATAGACCCTGTAGGCCTTTGAAGTTTCACTATAATCTATAAATAAACCATTGTTGTTGGAAGGTTCCAACTTGCTCCTCTTCTCTACTGGACAACCAAAGATGAAGAAGTGACTAACTGTTGGCTTTATACTAGTGAATGCCTCCTTTGGTGTCTTGTCCTCCAAGATCTTGTGATGACACTTGTTCTAGATGTAGACTGCTGTCTTACATGCTTTTGCCCAAAGAAACATTGGTGAGTCCTAGTCATTGGCCTTAGCAGCCTTATGATGGATCGATTTTTTTGCTCTGCAACCCCATTCTACTGTGGGTTGTATGGAACAATTAACTCCCTCTCGATTCCTGCCTCCTTGCAGAAACCCTTTAATTCCTTGGAGGTATACTCACCCCCATTGTCTGATCTCAAGAACTTGATCTCCTTCTTTGTTTGATTTTCAACTAGAGCTTTGAACTCCGGAAACCTACTAAAGACTTCATCCTTGGTCCTTAAGAAATAGATCCAAGTCTTGCGAGAGAAATCATTAATAAAGGAAACATAATACATGCTTCCTAAAATTGATGCTACAAACATCTGAATGCACTGAATTTAGAATTTCCTTAGATCTATGCTAACTGCTAGGGAAAGCAGCCTTGGCATGCTTGCCAAGTGTGCATCCTCTACATACTCCTTGTTGTTCAATGCTGAACTTTGGAATAGGCAATGCTTTGTGATGCAAATGCCCCATCCTCTTGTGCCATAAATTGCATAGATTGTCATTGCTATGAACCAAGGCTAGAACTAGTTCACCTTGTAACCTCTCAAGATTACCTTCTCTAATCCCTATTACTTGTGTAGTATCTAGGCTAGATTCTTTCAGCCTGATAAGAATTTACTGATTTTTGAATTCTATTGCATAGCCCTTATCTTCCATAACCGAAACTGAGAGCAAATTCTTTTTGAGACTAGGAACAAACAAAACATCATCAAAATCTAAAGAGTTAACCAAACTGGAGTTGAAAGGGAATTTTACCAACTCTTGCTATTGGATACTTGGCATCATCACCAAGCTCAACTTGAACTCCTGACTTATGTTCTAAATTGGTAAAACATTGTCAGGCTGATGTCATATCTATAGATGCCCCATTGTCGACATACCAAGTATCCCTCGGAATCGTGCTGGTAGAAAGACAAGATACCATTGCGAAGTCCTTCTCAAACTTGGCAGCAAACTTGTTTATTTGAGTCTTTGTAGAGGCTGCCACTTGCTTTTGCTGTTGCTTCCCTTTGCCTTTCTTATGTGGACACTGTGATGCATAATGATTGAATTTATGACAAATGAAGCACTTGATTTTACTTTAGTCCCTTTTCCCTAGTTGATTCATCCCCATCCTTTCCCTTACCCTTGCTAGGCCCTTTTCCTTTACTTTTCTTGCTCTGTCCAAAAAGGGCTAAATTATTGTTATCACCCTTCTTGCTGGCTTTTGACTCCATTCGAGTTTCCCCCTAGAGAGAATCATCCCACACTCTTTCAAAAGAAGGAAGATTTTCATGGGCACATATACCTTAGACAAATGTTTCCTATGAAGATGAGAAACCATTCAACACCATGTTCACTAGCTCTGCGTCTTCAACCTTCTCCCCAATTGCTGCAAGTTGGTCATGAAGTTGTGTGACCTTCAATAAGTAACTAGTAACTGAATCTAATTTGTTCAGCTCTATGGATTTGAGTTTGTTTTGAAAAATCATTTTCTTGTCTATGTTCACTTTGGTAAAGAGACTAACCAGAGCATCGAACGTCTCCTTGGCTATTTTCTTCTCCGATAAACATGGAATTAAATGATCCTTTACTGCATCCATTATCATATGCTTGGCCTTCTTTCTTATTATGAGTTTCCAGCTGTTGCGAATCTGTTGGTGAAGGCACCTCAGTCTTGACAATATCCCAGAGACCATTCTCTTCCAATAACAAAGTTATCTTGACTTTCCAAGACAAGAAATTCAAGGCACCTTTCAATCTGTCCTCAAACCTGAGGCTAACTGATGCCATTTTAAAACAATTTTTTTGCACAAAACTCCCAGATCAGATAAGTAAGAAAAAAAATTGGTAAAACGATTTTGTAAATACTTGCAAAAGTTTGCCCTATCCACGGATTTTTGAAAACCCTAGTCATAGGCTGCTAAAAACCCTGGTCACGGGCTGCAAACAAAATTGGCTAAAAAAAATGATATTTTTCGGTGTGATTTAACAACAAAAAGATCCTGCGATTTTTGCCTTTTTTTCCCTGGCACAATTTGGTAAAAAAAACCTCCGCGATTTTTATACAAACTAATCTGTGGTTTTTCCTTGAAATAAAATGGCACGATTTTATGCCTAAACCAATCACAATGTTTTTTTGCTTAGGCCATGATTTTCTTAAAAAAAAACACCATGGGATTTATGGTTCAAACCTGGCCGCGATTTATTTTTGCTTCCTGCTCTGATACCATCTCCAATTTCAACCAAGGCAATTGCTGTCCTAATGTCTTCAAACAAGAATTAATTCTTTGACATTGCATCAATCACACAACACTTGAAACTTCAAAAAAAGAAAGCATAAAAAACAAATACACATATAATTACACCTTCAAATCAGCTTCTTGTTCCTTTGAAAAACTTACAAGGAAACCTCTACAAATTGTTCCAAAGATAGCTGCACAATATTTTACTAGTGTTATTTCTCTTCTATCTTGCGCCTATCTTTATACTATTTAGACGAAAATCTAATCTTCAAAAAAGATCCTCATCTCTTACAGGAGATGAGTTGGAAGATAAGTCTAAATCATTAATGTATATCTACACTTTATTAGACTTAATTAGCTAAATAAAAGACTGTCACTTTTTACTAAAAGTGAAATGCAAAATAGAATAGCTTGAACCACTTCCAGCATGTTCACGTTGAACTTGTGCGGAAGTTCCTATCCGAGCTAAAAAAGAAAAAAAACTCAACATGGACTTCCTTCTCCTTAATGCGACTCTGATCAGGGTCAGGCAATTGAAGCTGAAATTAGCAATTGAAGCTGAAATTAGAGTCCTAATAATAATTTTCTATCAATAGTGAATGTTGACTTAATTTTACTATTTTGGACTTCTACTCCTTTCTTGTCGGAAAAGAGATCCAAAGAGTCAAATTCTTGTTGTAAGTGCTTCAACTTGGAGGACAGGAAATAAATTGTCCATAAATAGGTTGGAATCTTGGAATGCATTCATTTAGTACAAGTAGTCTCTACGTGCATCTCCAAAATAGAATCTTGGAAGGCATCAACATGAATGATACAAAGCCAATACTTTTGAGTCTCAATAATATAAGAGAAATTGATTGTCGTGAAGTTGAACACAACTGTCATCCAAGTGGTTTGAATGATGCATAACAGGACTTTATTTTACCTTCCAATTGGTATACTGTCAATAATAAGACCTCCCCATCCTAAAATTTGATAAATGTTTAAGGGAGAATGCACTGTTGTTTAACATCGATTGTACCTGAATTGGCATGGAAGTCTGTATGAACAATGCTTACATGACCAAGTATAGTGTTGTAAATTTTGATAATTGTGGGATTAATCTACTGAAGGCTCAAGATTAAATGTTAGGGACTGTGATCAAAGCATCTTATTATCTGAAAAGCAGTAATATAGTGCTGAAAAGATTTGAGATGAAATATATTATCTGCAAGCTGGTGGTCCTGATGAAGACTGTGTGACCATCAGCTCTGAAGTTTGAAGATTGAAACCTCATGGAAATAAATATAAATGTCAATGATAGGTTGTGGCCTATTATGATGTTATTATTGTAATTCATCAGATTAGCTACACTGCATAATTAGTAATTTGTAATTTTGGTGAAGCTATAGGATCTCCAAGGAGTTAAACCTGAAAAATAATGGTATTGGACTAATTGTCGATAAGATGAGCAAAGGGACCCATTCTATTATTTTAAAGGTCCTCTATATGACTAGTTGTACTTGTTCATAACATATATAGCTTTTCATCTTAACCATCATCAATGAAGCCATGTGTGTTGGTGAGGCATACCATGAGTGTGTTTTAAAGATTTTATAGATAGACGAGTCATTGGAGGTTCAAACTATTTAGTCTTGTTACACCCCTATGAAACACCTCTTTTAAAGATTGTATCATGAGTTTTGCTGAATCCATCTATTAAAATGTTGCATATAAAAGTAGAGAGTGATGATTTTATCCATGATGTGTTTGTTGCTTGTTCCATCTTGAGCAAGGTGTGTTGTTTCTAAGGTTGTATTGTCTATTTGCCAAGCCATGTGTGAAAAAAACATTGATGGAAATTCACCAAATTGTTGAAGAATTGGCAAACACCCTGGGAGGATGTGCTCAGGGCTAGATTGCCATGTTAGGAGTAACTGAGAAGTGCTTGTAAGTGGCATAGTCCATGGAAAAGCACACCGACATGATCATCATAGGGTTTTAAGCTATGTTCTACCAAGTTTTTGGGACGAGAATGAGAGGGGAAAGGGGGATGTGTTTCTAGGACGACTTTTTTGGGAGGCCATTTTTCAGGGGACGACAATTAAAAAATAGGGTAAATTTTAAAATATAGGAAATTTCAAATATTCATATAATAAGGCATTCATCATATACATTATAGAACCGTATTACATAACATTAGAGCTGAATTGAGATTTCACATAAGAATTGACTAAAATTAACAAAATTTTATTGCTTTCATTGTCAATATACATATATAATATAAAAATTACAAAGACCATTGAATAGTCTTTTCTTAGCCAACTAAACTAATATAACTCATTGTTGACTAAACTACATTTTGTATATTTAAAAGCATACTACAATATTATTTCTTCTCTATAACCAAAGAAAAAAAAAGAAAGACAAAGGAGGTTCAACTTAGTTGTTATTCTGCGAAATTCTTTGAGATTTTTGAAATTTAAGGCAATATTGAATTATAAAGGTGAGAGTTGCTTACAATGGCGCAAAATCAAGCCAATGTGTCTCAGCTAAAACTTATGGTGTAGTGTCATCCTATAGGTTTTCCTCATAAATTGCTCATATTGTTATAGGTGTGGCCTCTGTTGGAATACAAGTCTCCATTAGAGAAACCAAAACTGCCACTGTTAAGTGGCATGACATAGTTGGTCAATAATTTTGCAGATCCAAGAGATCCTAACTACGCTCCACCACGTCCCGCACTCAAAACTTGAGCACAAAAAGGAGCAATAATACATAAATTGAAGTTGTAGGTGGGTGTCGAAAAGGTGGAAGAGCAGCTCCAGAAATACAACCCTAAAAATTATTTGAACACAATGGGAGAATCCTTCCAAGACATTGTTTATGTAGGAGATGTCTATCCATCCCTGAGATGGTTGGGGGACATCTTGGCCATCCCTTGGCATTTCTTGGCATCCCCAATTTTTTTTGCCGTTTTGGGGATGTTTCCTATTTTTTCTAGGGGTAGGGGGAACATTTCTGATCTGCCCCTGCATCCCTAAAACATTTTTGATGGGGGGTGTGGTCAAAAAATACATGGGACACATCCCCAGGGTGCATGGGTTTTAAGTGTTTGAGTTGTCAAAATGAAGGAGGAGCACTCAAAGATGATGGTTGCTAGTGTTTTAAGTGGCAAGGAAGGTAGAGAGGCACACCTGGCTTGTGAATGTTAACCTTAAGTGGCAAAAAGGGTCTAGAAGTTCACCTCAAAGGTTTTACTTATTTCAAGTGGCAACAAGCATGGAAAAACACACCTTAGAGGAATAGAGTAATGTTTAAGTAGCAAGGTCAAGCTTCAAGTGTGCATGGGCCCTTTCAACCAATGTTTTAATGGCCAAGTCAAGGATAAAGCATGCCAAGCATGTTGAACCCATCTTTTAAGTGGCAGAGGTACTTGTTGATGATGTTTTCTTGACAACAACAACATTAGAATAAAACACCAAGTGCTCTATCCTCTCTTGAACAAAGCGTCTCGAATGCTAAACTACGTGATCAAGCAAGAACTCTCCAAGGTTCCTTGTACATGATTTGCAACGGATAGCCTCGGTGGTATGATGTGATAATGCTGTTTACACAAAGGGACTTACGCAGAATTTATTCATCACTCCATTCAAATATGTACTCTTTCCTTGTGAAATGGAACTTCTTTTAATCAAATACAAAAAGAAAAGGCAAAAGGCAAGGGTTAAGAGGGCTAATCTAAGGACAATGATATAATGCACATGCTATGATAGACAAATTCCCTTCCACAACCTAGCTCCGCTTCACCATGAGAACCAACAATTACACGGAGTAAGTGCAATCTCCTAAGGTAATCATATGATTTTCATGTTGTGAACTTCCATCCAAACACCCACAGTTGGCGTAGTTTGAACGAGCATCCACAACCGAACTTATGCAAACAAGGTTCAAGCTAACTTTGCAAAGTGAGTTATCTTCGGCAATCCACGAAAAGTATGAACCAAAAGGGATTCATCAAATATCTTCACATAAGAAACATTACATCAATGAACTTCTAATCTATCAATTAAGCTACTTTGGAAACAATTCTTAACCATCTTGGAGACAATGAAGACCATGCTAACATTCCAATATCACAAGATCACCATGAAACATTCAACAATGAGCTTGCATTAATCTTAAAGTGTATCTTTACAACAATCTCTCAATATCTCTTCAATGACTTTGAAGAGTCTCCTCTACTCTACTCCTTTCTAATCTAATGTATATATCTAATGTATCCTCTAATGTCCCTTTACAAATGAGAGAAGTGAGCTTTATATAGACTCCAGAAATTACATGAAGGGCCAAGATTCATTTAGCAATCAACGGCCGAGATTGAGACAACAAGGCAGTTTGTTACAAAATTTGCTATTTTTAGAACATGAAAGAGGCAATGAAGGCACATTTCCCAATGTGATAACCATCTTTGGAGCATCTTTATGGTGGGCCCTCTTTATCCACTTGTCTGTTATAGACGACTTGGACTTGAATGAACGATATGGCAGAATGTGATTAGCTTGATGATGTGTACTTGCCACCTCAACATCTTCAAACGAACTAGTCTGATTCACCTCATGTTCACTTTACTTAGAATATTTTCTTCTTGTTGTCTTGATGTAACTCATGGATCGCTTTGATGATCATGCTTATCTCTCATCTTGTGACGTCCTTGTGCTTGTGCAGGATTATGCCTCTGAACAGTTGCATGAAGTAAAAGATATGTTATGCACGAGTCCTTGGAGTAGATTACATGATGATTGTCCTTTAGGCACGTGGAATGAATCACTGGAAGATGACTCCCTCTCATGCGTGGCATTGATGTCTTCCTCATCCAGACATACGAAGTCTTCAAAGTAAGATGAACTTGATGTAGGAGCTCCTCCATGTGGTGATGATGACAAATTTGAGCAACTTTCCTCCACCTTCAAACTTCTCATGTATGAGCTCTCGCCATTCACCTCCTTGAATCCTCCATCACCTACAAAAAGAAACACATCAAATTAAGACTTGATATAAAGGATTTTCAATAACAAATTATATTCATCTTATGCATGTGGGATCAAAATATGACATTTCAAAACATACCCTTTCGCGTGAAATCCATGCCTAAGTGTCTAGGCGGGTTTAGAGGGGTAGTATGGATTGATATGTGTGAAATTCCTTGCATGATAGTCAAGGCCGACCTAGCCAGGCGGGTTTGAAGGTGTTGTCTAGAGTGTGATATGTGAAGGACGTTGAATCCATTCATGGTGGTCAAGGCTGCCTAGGAAGGGCGGGCTGGGAGGTGGTGTGTGGATTTTGTAACTTAAACTTCATTTGATGTTCTTTTTCCCCTTTTGATGACCCTTTCCTTAAACTTCATCAAGATTTAGTGATTTTTTGAGGTGTTTTGTGAAGTTGGAAGGCACACTTGGAATGTTTGATGATTTTGTCCACATGCCTTAGTGAAATCCGCCTAGGATGGGTGGGTTTGGAGGGTGTAGAAGGATTTTGCAATGTGAACATTCTCCATCTTGATCTTGATACTCTTCTCTCCTCCGTTTGCATGACGTAGTAATTCTTCAATGTTTTCAAGTTGATTCAATCATTGTTGGAAGAATTTGAGGAGTGATCAACACATTCTCCACGCTCAGGTGTCTAGGGCGCCTAGGAAGGACGGCCTTGGTGATAGTGTTTGGATTGTGCCTTATGACTTGTAATTTTCACCAACTTCCCTCTTCTTGAATGAACCTGCATGAGTATGAGGCGAGATGGTGGACTTGGAAGGTCTGAACGGAGAGATTTGAGGGCTTAGACACTAGATTCCAAGCTCACCTCTCTAGGCCGCCCAGGTAGGGTGGGGTTGAGAGTGACCCTTGGACTTTTATATTTAGAAACTTTTCACTCTTTTCAACTTGATCATCTCAACTTCCTAGTGTCATGTTCATCTTCTTCATTGAGTAGGCTTGCAAATTGTGTTGTCTACATCCTTGAGTGGTCCTGGAAGTAGTGTGTGGAGTGTTTGATGTGGGACAAGACAGAGTCCATGAGCACCTCTTGAGGCCGCCCAGGTAGGACGGGTTTAGAGGTGACCCTTGGATTTTGTCTTTTGATGTCTTAGAATCATTCAAACTTATGAAATCTCCTTGAAGTTTTGTCATCTCTGTCTTAAAACCTTGCAAACTGAAAACCTACTTCCCTAAGGCGGATCTGGAGGCTCTGTTTGGAGAAGTGCATGTACAGGAGGTTGAGTCCATGACTCCATGCCTAGGCCGCCTAGGTAGGGCGGATTTTGAGGTGATGCATGGAATTTTCATCACTTCCTAACTCTCTTCAATTGGCAAAAGCTCGTGAAAATGTCCTAACTTTCCCTGGGCAGATTTGGAGGCTTTGTGTGGAGAGATTGTCCTGGTGAAGACCTTGTCCATGACTACCTTGTGAGGCCGCCCAGGCTGGGCGGGTTTAGACATGGAGTGAGGAATTTCTTGCCTTGGTCAAATTTTGGATTTTCTTGAATGGAAGTATATTGAAAAATATATTTAAGTATAAGTTTAAATATTTTTCAATATACTTCCAGGATGTTTGAGATAGGTCTTGGATCCATAGGATTTAACATGCAGATTCTAGATTTTTGAGGATCCACCAGATTTCAGACTTAGTCATTTTTTCAGGATTTTCAGGATATCATACTTAGTCATTTTCAGGGTCTCAGGGACATGCATTAGGATGAAGGCATATAGACCTTTAGCAAGAAACTGTTGAGACCTGGGCAAAACAACACTACCAAAACCCTACAAGCTCAGAGGAAAACTAAACCCTAAAGCAAAACGAAGCGAGAAAGTAGAAAAAAAAGAGGGGGTCCCCATTTGCAATGGGGCGATGTGTGATTACATCACAACAGTACTCCATAAACTTGCCTTGGTAGAAACAAAGTTTGTCTGGCAAACACCAAGGAGAAGTGCACTTTGTGAGAATATGACAGTTTCTAAGTGGCAGTGATGGATCAAGAGCACTCTAAAGCTATTGAAACCAAGCTTTAAGTGCAATGGGCCTTGTGGAGCATACCTAGTATGACTTTGCCAAGTTCCTAAGTAGACGAGTGCTTCATAGAGCGCGCCATCATGTTTTAAGTGGTTTGAGTGTAGGAAAGGTGTACCAACTTGTTTTGGAGGCTAAAACAAGAAAAAAAATCATAATGCTAAATCAAGCAAGAGCACCCTTCTCTATATATTATTGCCTGGGTTGTTCGTTGTTTCACAATGTAGTTTGAAGCACTCAGGACTGAAGAGGTGTTAGGATTTGTACATTCAACACTAGGGTTTGCAGTTTGCAAAGGTCTCCATCAAGCTCTAGGTGCCAAATCCAATTTCAGCAGATCTTCTTTGAGTTTTTCTGTAGTAGGAGGGAGCCATAATAGATTTTCAGCATTTATCATCTTTTTGCAATCTTTTTCCAAGGCGCCTACAAGGACTTAAGTGTGTATTTCAATGTTCCACGAGGACGCATCCCACCAAAAAAACCTGTGTTTCCAAGACGAGGACATTTTGGGGATGTGGGGACTTGGGGGAAACATCCCCCCACCCTCCCACCACTGCCAACCACGACCCAAGGATGTTTTCGGGATGTCCCCCTCAAAGAGGGGATGTTTCTATGATGTCCGCTTCATTTTTGGTCTTCTTGGAGACTCTGGGATGCCCCTAAGATGCCTAGGGGACTCCTAGACGTTTGCTAACTGTCCTTGAGACTCCCAGACGTCCCCAATGGCAATTGAGGCAAAAAGTTCATTTTTTTAAAACCAGAATTCTTTTATATCATTGTGCTAGTAACCCTAACCCTAATGGTCTATGGGCCACACCCACACCCTAAGTAGTCACAAAAGTGAAAAAATGAGAGGCTAAAGGCTGCAAGAGTGAGAGTATTAGGATAGGAAAAGTAAGGACTTGCTATTGCTGAAAACATAGTGATAAAATTGTGAAAATGATATGTTCCATGAAGGTTTGTGTGGTATCGAAGGCCTTAATTTGGGTTTGGTGGCAGGAGCTTCACTCCTCGACCCCGTTGTGTTGCCCCCAAACACCTGCAAGGGGCGTTACCCCTTGACCCCGCTAGGGGCTCTACCCCCAAACCCCCACGAGGGTTGTTACCACTCAACCCTGTTGCGGGCTCTACCCCAGACCCCCACTTGCCACTATCGCCCCCTCCCCGAAACTCGTCCCCTCGGCCACCCATTTCCCCATCAAGAAACTCCGTCGAACATAGCTGTATTTCCAAGTTCTGATTACTGTCTACAGCCACCTAGGGTTTTCAAAGGTTGATTTTCATACAAGGGTTTTTGGCAAGGTTTGGCGCTAGGGTTTTGCTGATACAAATAAACACATACAGCCACCTAGGTTTTTAGCTTGCTAATGTTGATTTGTGGTCAAAACCCTATGGTTTCAGAGCAGTTTTTCAGCAGTTGGAAGGAAGATATATCAGCATATTTTTCTGCCACCTAGGGTTTGATGATTTTGTTGCAGATTTGCTGTTAAAATTTAGGGGCTTTCAGCAGGTTTCAAAGGCGTATTTTCAGCTTTTGTTGAGTGTTTGAACATAGCCATCTTTATATGCTTAGGGTTTCAGTAATTTCCCAAGGGTTATGGACTTGATTCAGCAGGTGGTTCTCATGGTTTGTGATAAAATTATAAAGGTTGTGTAAGAGGGTTTTCAGCATAACATTGTGGTCTGATATTCATTTTCAGCTTGGTCCAAACTGCAGTCATGTGGTTTTCCTTTTCAGCAGGGTTTAGTGGGGTTGCGATCATCATAAGGGCTGTAAGGGGTTTATTGTTTTCTCTAGGTCAAGAATCTGTTTTTTCATGAATATACTCTTGAGTTTCTAGGATATCAAGTGGCAGATTTATCTCATAAAATGTTAAATCTTTGAGAAAGCTAGGGTTCAGAGCACTAAATTTTTCCTTTTTCTGTGGAGGGCATGAAATTCAAGTCACCAAGTTGGTTGATGAAGTTGTCAATGGTTCGATGGTTAAGGTTTCAAGTTTCTTTAGAAGATCTACTGAGTTTTGAACGAAGGAAATTCAGATGTGAGAATCCATCTAACAGACTGGCTATTTTTAACTGTTGCTTTTATTGGAGGTCCTAATTTTGGACAAAATGTCAGAGAACCTATTTTTGGGATGTTTTAGTTAGCTTCTATTTCAACTTTGTGTACAATAGTTTATTGTCTTAAAGTTCTTTCATTCTAGTTTTTTAAGTAGCTTTTGGTGTTTTGTTTTGAAGACATCAATTTTTGGGATAAATTAATAATTATCTGGAATCCCCCAAAATTGGGTTTTGTAACATTATAAATAATTGCTTGGAGCACATAATTCTTAATGATTGTTGATGCTATGCTTACGTGGTTGAGATTATTGTTCGAGTGAATGTATCTTATGTTCATGTGTTTGTGTTAATTCCATGTTGTGTTTCGAGGGTTAGACTAAAAGTAGGTAGTAATATGAAGCTTTGTATTGATATTATCTATCTATCTAGGTTGCAGCTTTGTATGTAACCTAGCGGTTTTATCCTTGGAATTGTTTGTTATCATTTTGTAAACTATTATTCCTGTCAAAATCTTTTGTGCATCTGCTTATTGGTTTCTTCTTTTAGCTAGTAGGAAGATGATTTGGCGTTAGAATCGATTGCTTCCATTTGAGTCACAAAATCCATAAAATCTTGCTTGTGAGACAATAGCTGTTACTATTTTTGTGGTTGTAACCGAGGCAAAAAGATCGGGCAGGGCGCAAAAGTTATTTCATTTATTTCACTATTGCAAAACCCCCAAGAAGATATTGTTCATAGTGTTGGTAATTGTATATTTTGTCTATAGCCAAGTGTCTAGCGTTAGTTTAGTTTCTCAGGGAGCTTCCATTTATAATTTGAATAGAGGTTTTACCTCACAAGCTGAACCTGTTTGAGTCGTCTCGTATAAGACAAATTAAGATGCTAACAGGTCCATACTAAAACTATAAGATTTTTTGGAAAGATGCATCCTTAAAAATGTGCTACATGTATCTCAAAGAGCTTGAAGAAATATTAATCTTCTAATCAAAACAAAATATGCTTTTGCTTAATAGAAATTTTGAGGGGATTTACTTTTGCTAGTTTCGGATATCAAGTTAGATCAAACTTAAGACTATTAAGAAGTACTTTACATTAATGACCAAAGTGTTTTATATGAGATTGTATTAGGGAACTGTACATTGTGCACTGATGATTGTGTTTGAAGGACTTTGGGAAGCCTTCCAAAGGGTTGAAGGGAGGAATTTAACTTGGGGCTATTATGTATATGGAAGTATGGGATACTTTGTTTAATGCCACTTTCATGAGGAATATCAAATATGTGATCAAAATGAATGACAACCGAAGCTAAGTGGTGGCACTAGGGAGTAGGAAGATGACATTGTGATGTAAACAGCAGAAAGAAGATGTAGGAGCATTAAAATTAAACTAGTAGGATTAGTGGAAGGACATTATGACTAGTAGTATGAGGTTTGAAAGAAAGTCTATTAAGAGCAAACCAAACAATACCATGAAGATGGCGTGTGCATGCTTTAGACTTGAGAAATCTGGAATTTCAATTCAAAAGTATAAATAATTAATTTCCTTGAGACTTAGGAAGTTCCTATAATAAGTGGAGACTAATGTGGATTCAATTGAAACCCATTCTTGGCTACTTTTTGTTATTGTCTATCTCCTCCAAACATAAGTTATCTTGAACTGCCTTATCTATTGGTGCTATTCATGGATTTGCAATGCATTGAAATAGTGAGGCAGAATAACTCCATTAAATAGAGAAATGCACAAAATCTGTGATAGAAACCAAAACATGGATGCCATGATATGAATAGTATCATCTTTAATAAATAAGTGGAAAGCCAAGGAGAAAGATAGAATTGCTGGAGTTAAGAATTGAAGTTTATCTTTAAATATGTCACGACATTTGGTAAACCATGTTGTTGATAACTTGATCTTATCAAGGTATGGTATGGATAAAGTCGCAAATATCAAGTACATGGGTGTAAAATGAAGTATAATTATTCCAAACAGGACATTTGTTCAAAATGCGAATCTTATGTGACCATTGATTATAATAGATCTTATATGCAAATATATGAGCCTACATCTCTACCAAACAAATAAGCTGACACAATTGCTAGTTATCCTTTGTGTGAACTAACATGTCATCTTCGGTCGGTCCTTTCATTTCCTTATCATTGTTAGCATGCAATTGGAAGTAAACTTTGACAAGTTACTATTCAGGTTCATGAGAAAATGGTTATGCGAGGAGTTGGACTATTGTGTGACAGATTGTTTGAAATCCTGCCTAGTTTATGCTGTCTCACTAATAAGACTAAATGTAAGATGGGTGTTACCCTTTAAACTAAGGTCATATGCAGGAAAAATCCTTATTGTGAGTTCATGCTCTTCGCTAGCATACTTTCAAATAGCCATATTTCCATTGGATGAGGTCCCTATGGATTGATGCCAAATCCATAGCACATCCTTTCATGTTTCTCCAACATATGCTTGGAGTTCCTTTGCTTGAGTCTATGCTTGTTAGTAGTGACATAAATGTGTTGATGCTTTGATCCTTATTGACGCATTTATAGGGCATCCAAAAGTCCTTCGGGTGAGGTGATTGGTGTATCCATGCTATTGAATGAGTTTGAAGTTGAACTGGGGTTCTTGAGCTAAGCTTATAGGAGTTTTGTGGTGCATAAGTATAGAGGAAAGAAATTAGAATCTATGACAAAATTTGCTCACATTTGTTGACAGGCCTCCTGCTACTTTTTAGTGTCGCTTCGAGAACATGACTAGTGAACTCTAATTATGATTAGCAAAGGTTACATGAAAGTCAAATAATGGCATGGAGTGTTTCCATGCTCTTCTCGAAATCACATTAGTAATATCACTTTACATATAACGACCCATGTGGTTCTATATCCACTTTCTTTCAGTGCCCCAAACAGAGGTGCTTGGCTTCTTCTTTGAGGGGTTGACATTCTCAGACCTGGATCCTTAAAGGGGACCCCCAGAGTTGTCACTTTATTTCGTTCTTTCAGCCCACTTCAGGCATTGGAAGGGGGAAGCACCTGTTAGATATGCCAGATTTATCATTTACACAGATGGAGACAGATGAGTGGTACAATGTTCCTCCTTGCATATAGTTATTGGAGCATCCCAACCACCAAGTTTTAGTTTAGATGGAGTTTGAATGCCTTCCCCTCATCTGCAAGTCAGGTCATGGAGGCATGCACACTTACTACTTTTTCCTATATCACCAGCAGTTCATTGCTCATGTATGTTAGGAGAGCTTTTAGAGGGAACACCAAATTCCTCCTAGGATTGTCTAGCTTGTCTCTATCAGCCTTGGACTTTCCTGTATGAGCATTATCATATCGTGCATTACCCTCTTTTGCAGTGATAGATAATGATGTTTTTGGTTCTTTGGGTTCAAGCCTTGCTGCACACATATAACATCAGTAGTCTCCTGTGATTTCCTGCAATCATCTTGATCAGCTCCATGCTTCCTTGTGGGGTTGTACCAACATAGGATCATTTGCACATAGCTCTTATGCTTTGGGGTTTAGCTGTTTTAGGTTGATGAAATTGTTTTGTTTACGTTTTTTCAGGGCTTAGCAGTTGGTTATTTTTTCACAATGTTTAGCCCCTTTAACATAGTGCTTCTTTGTTAAAATTGAATGCACTCGCTATGTTCCAATGACCTAATTTTGATTGTCTGCGGACTTCATTTCTTTCTTTCTTTCTCCTGCTATTAATTGGGATCTCATCATTTGTGAGTTATTAATTCTTGAATGCTGTCTTATAACTACTGTTCATTACTGTTTTTGCTAACTTTTAATAGTGAGTGTTGATGCTCTGTAAGGTACATTTGTGTGCATCTTTGATGCTTATCAGAAATAGGAAGCATCTAAAACATTTTTTGAGGCTGGAATCATATCGAAGCCTTACGGTGTCATTTAATTTTGTTGATTCTTTCTGGAATGTTTCAATCAGCAAAACAGAGGTAAAATATATACTTGAAAATAATGAAACATTTCACCTTTTAGGAAGTCCTATATAATGAAGAACTGACGAGTTTTTTTCCCTGCAGTGAACAGAATTGCTAAAGTGATTTTCACATTGCTTAAAAATACACTCTTTTGAGAACATTTTTCGTTGTCATTGCTTTTTTGTTGTAAGGGTATATAGGAGATTATGAAGTATCATTTTAAAAATCTTTGACTTCTTTAAGTTGACAAGGTTCTTCATTGAATCAACAACCTGCATAAAATATACTTTATCACTTTTCATTTCTGGATATGCATCCCTGGCAAGTATGTCATATTGGAATACTTGATGAATTCTCTACTTGTTAAAAGTTAAAACTCAGTTGAAAAGTTTATTTCCCTAAAGTGATAGTCTCTGTTTTATTTTGTTTTGGGTCTTTGTGGTTGAAATAGAGGAGAATTATGAAGTCTTCCGAGTTTTACATTTGATTTACTTGTGTTCTTAATTTTAGTATTCTGATTGAAATTTGTCTTTATGCAACAGTGGTAGCTTTCCAGGAGAATTACTTTGGATTTACATTAGTGGGAGGCTTGTGTTGAATCTGTTGATGATTCTTTGATGTCTTCCACTAATGTTATTTCCTTTTTGCCTGACAGGAGAATAACAGAGGTGGTAAGATCTTGACAGATAGTTCATCTGACAAAATGGACACCTGTATGGACACAAATTTTGGGTTAGAATGTGAAACTCATGGTAAAAATTCTATTGTTGAGCATGCTGATATCACATTTTGCACGATATCTAATGGGGAGAGAAGAGGGAATGAGGCGGATGAAAGCAATATAGCAAAGCTGCATACAATAGATGCGATTGAAAGGAAAGGAATTCTAGTAAGCTTTAAGGAAAGAGAACCTGATAATGTACTCAAAACAAGGACAGTTATAACAAAAATGGGTGATTTTGCTGCTACCAGTTTAGAATGTCACAGTAATATAGAAAAAGGACCGAGTGTTAATAGCATTGAGGAAAGTGAAAAGGTCGTCAAGAATGTATACGCTCCACAACCATATTGCAAGGGCCAACACAATTTATGTGGAGAGAAGATGGAGGAGAACCATGAGAAGTGTTCTTCTGAGGAACTACAAAAAATATCACCTGGTTGTGAATCAGTTCAAGGTTTTATTTTGAGATCCAAGGGTGAGCCCCAGCTTGCAGACTTGGATGCTCAGGAATGTTGTGATAATCTTGAATCTGTAATACGAGTTGACCTTAATCTAGAAATTCCTTCTAGAAAAAATATTGATGGAAATGAGATAGATCACTTGAGAGATTCTGGTTCTACGAACAGACACAGTAAAAAAAATCCAAATATGCTTTTTAGTGAACTGGAAAGTAGAACAGATCAGAGCGATCAACCTGTGAATAAGTTGATGGAAATATCAAGAGAAACCATTTACATGTCACCTAATTTGGCACCAGGTTCTGATTTGGGTACAAATTTGGCTTCGAACGAGCACAAAGAAATGATATCAGAAATTTTTACTAAAAGAAAGTTACCCAATACTGAATGTGATAAAAGGATCATGGCATTCTCTGAAGATAATACAGTGGAAAAAGAGTACAATGTGACAGATAGATTTAAAAAATTGGCTGATAATGTAGTAGACCAAAGTCGTGCATGTTTGGAAAATATAACTAGCACAGTTAGACAGAAGGTGGACTCAAGTGGAACTGATTATCTTTCAGATGTAAGTGATAAAGTGAAACCCTTCTCCATCCAGGAAACCTTGGATCCACAAGATCACAATACACCTACTCAAACATTTGCAAACTCTAATGTCACTACTGCAGATGCCTGTGCAAATTCTAATGTCACAGAATTGAGGAGCATCACAGAATGTACAAAGCTGCCAGACATGTCCAGTCCATCTGAAATTTATGCCGTCAGGTCACCTTTGCAAAAAGAAACTCAGAGGAGATATGCTATTAAAGAAAATACATCACAGGAAATGGTTAGCTCTTCCATATTGGGGTCATCGGACCGATGTAGTGTTAATGATATTATGCCGACAAAGTACATTGAACCACTTACAGGCTGTAAGCAAGGCAACAGTTTGGTTCCTCCACACTCTACTGACCAGATGGCATTCCCTATATCTAAGCAGCCAGTAGTCAGCACAATGCAGGAAAATATGGTTTCTGTGACTAGCCCATTTAGTGATGCTCACAGGGTGAAACATTCTATGAATGGACATGTTGGAAATAATTTGGTGCCTGGACTACCAGTAATAGATAATTTGCAGCCATCAAAACCTAGTAAGGCAGTGAATGTGCTTACAGTTGATGTGACTTCAGATGAAATGGATGTAGGAAATCAAATGGACCTGGATGAACATCTAAAGATAGAGAAAATGGATGTTGAGCCCTCTGAAATTAAAAGGGCAACAGTTGCATCTGCTCCAGTATTTGAAGATCCCTTGCATGAAGCTGACTTAACAGTTGCATCTGCTTCAGTATTTGAAGATCCATCACATGAAGCCGACTTAGTAGAAGATGATGTAAGGTTTATTCTTTTTAATTTCATTTACTGAGTATAATGTTAGTAAGTTTGCATGGATATTCTAATGTCCTGTTTCAATTTTTTTTGTTAAAAGGCAATATGCTGCTCCCAGAAGGGGAAAAAATTGCAAGGTAACTAATAAAAGTATATGGAAAGTAGTAAGCCCATTAAAATCCAAGGTTCAGATGATAGGACATAGGGTAAGAAGAATGTCTAATAAGCATCCTTGTTTCTCATGGAATTTATATCTATGCTATGTAAGCATTGGCAGGTTGAGAGCACAAGCTGGTCGAGGGCTCTTTACTTTAAAGGTGTCGGGACATTTTTGAATCTTTGTTTTCTAACCTTTCAGTATGAGGCTTTGAGTATTTTAGTTTTATTATAATTTTCACAAGCAGTTTTCCTTTCTAGCATGTCTCTATTCTGATCTTGCCATGTACTGTCTTCTCTTGAACCTAAGCATGGATCTGCTTTTGAGATGCCAAACATAATTGTCTCAAAGATTTAGAGGCCACTTTTTGATTTGTAAACTAAGATGGAGATTCCATTCTATCTCCAATCCAATTACAATCTTAGACCTCTTGGGTATGCAACATGCAAGAACATACAGTTTTCTGCCCCTAAGATCAACACTAACTCTCCCTCACTGTTCTGCTACAGCCTACTTACAATCACAATTGCTCACTAAATGACATAGAGATTCAATTATATATCACTTGGATGCAATTTACATTTACAATGTCTATTTATGCTTTTACAAGCACAAATAGAAGGTGGTAAAAACACAAGGAAGTCAAAAAGTGCAGAATTCAAAACACAACAGATTGTTTCTAGATGCGGAATGAAACTGCCGCTTTAGGTAGACTTGCGGTTTTGTAATTGCCTGGCAGCTGCAAAATTATTGCGGTGTTTATGAAACCTCCGCTTTTTGGAACAGGTGGTTGTGTAATCACCCCATGTTGGAACTGGTGGTTTTGCTCAAAGGCCAAAAACTCCTTTGTTTACTGCCTACGAACACCTATTCCCTTCATCAAAAGTGTTCTTCAATTGGTGCTCTACTTTGTCATGGATCCATAGTGTACCAAACATATTTTCCTAACTGTTATGGATTGCACCTCCTCAATACAGTGGATTTTGGTCCCCAAAAGCTATGAAGACTTAGAAAATGAGGGACAACTCCCTCACTGGATGACATGGTTGGTACTGAACCCGGCACCACTCTAACCAAGAGCCTGAAAATCTTTGCCTCCAACTGTTGAAGATTTCTGAGTTGTATCAGAACTCTTCTTTCCCCAGCCAAGGGGAATGATCCTGGTGCTTCCGCTGAGCATCCTCCTTGCTTGAAGATTAAGGACATGGGATTGCTTGGACTTGCCCTTGTGGGCATGCAATATGAAGGGGTGATCATCCTTGACTAAGTGGCATTTTTTTTTCCTGTTTGTAATAAACAATACTTCTCTTGAAGATGTAAGGGCTGCCAAATACAACTCACATAGTCAATGAAACATCAACCAACACTTAATTAGTAAAATTTTGATTAACATTAAACTTCAATCTACATTGCTGAGAAGTGACAAACAAACAAATCAACACCCTTATTGATCCAGCCCAAATATATGGCTTGGGGTGTTGAACAATTTCTAAACCAAGACATTCAACTAACTCTTGAGAATGAGGTTAGCTTGGGAACAAGAATTAAAAAGTGCATCAACTTCAGCACCCTTGACTTGAATCTTAATGTTAGTCAATTATGTAAGCTTCTTTTCCTTTCCTTTTGTGCTTGATTATTGAAACTAACCTTCTTTGTAGTGCAAGAAATTTTGGAATGTACCTCTGAACTATGGTCAATTTCCTTCCCACCAACGGTAGGCATAATGTTTTTTTACCTCTCTTACCCTTCTGATGTGGACACTTCTCTGGATATAGCTTACAACAGGTTTCATTTGTATGACTGTTGCCATCACAATGGTTGCACCGTCTTGCAGGTTTTCAACTTGTGGCATTCATCTTGTTCTTGGCTGCTCCTAGGGCCTTTGCAGAGGAAGTTGGGTTATCTTCTTCAAGGCAGTAAGCATGCCTCATGATGTCTTGGGGTTTGGAGAGCAATACGGGCCTCCGAAGATGGCTATGAAAGATATTGACGAATTTCATCAACACCTCCTTATCTTGCATATCCTTGCCCATTTGGACAGTGTTTCTTGAACAATCACTATTGTATTCTTGCACAATTTGCCCTTTTTGTTTCAAAAATTACCACTCTATAGATTTGTCCTCTCTATGACATATTTGATAAATTGTTTTTTAATCAATTTTTTGAATTTTTCCAATGAACTAATTGGAGCTTGTTTTCTCAAAACCAGTGTTGCAGGATACGCCCCCGGCCTTCCGCTAGTACGCGTACCAGCGTGTCCGGTACGGACACGAGTACGATACGGCCAGGATACGGGTCGAATACCGTTTCCGGCCGTATTTGGGACGAGGGCAAAAATGCGCCGCGCCAAATACTTCTGGATTCGGCGTTCTGAAAAAAATTGCCATATCCGCATGAAATTTTTATTTTAAACAAAACAAAAAATAAAGTTTTCTGTGGCCGGATTGTATTGGGTGGTGCGAATTCTCCAGCCCTTTCGGCACCCGCACCCCGCTTCACTGTTAATATGAAATATCATTTAATAAAATATATTGTTCCAATTTAAAAGTTTAATATTATCATTTAATAATCCGATAGGAACAACCGACAAAGTTGAGAAAATTTCCACCGACGAGTTTAGAAAATTTCCCGGCATGAATTTTTTTTACGAGTGAGACAATTCCGAGCAGTATAATGCTCATAGATAAAAGCCTACCGGCGAATTAAATTTAATATTCGACTAAAGGCACCATTCGGCACATATTCAAGTTAGGATATTCAATTTAAGTATTAATATATGTATTTAAATTTAATATATTAAACATAATATAATAAGATATTTTTTAATTCATATTTTATTATAAAATGTATTAATAATATATATTAATAATAAATTATATCTTAATATAAAATGTATTATATAATAAAATATTTTTAATTCATATTAATTACATATATTAATAATAAATTTAATATAATAATATATCATATAATATAATATTAAATTATATTTTAATATAATATTATATAATAAAAAATTTTTAACTCATATTTTATTATATTAATAAATATAATAAAATATGAGTTAAAAAATATTTTATTATAAAATTTTTTATTATATAATATATTATATTAAAATATAATTTAATATTATATTATATGATATATTATTATATTAAAATATAATTTAATATATTATATATTAATACATTATATATTGTAGTTCAATATTTCTGGCTGTGTGCGAGATTAAAAAACTCACGCACAGTTAATTCTAGAAATATTGAACTACAATCATTATGGACTGTGGAAATTTGATGTCTCTTACATTATATATTAATAATAAATTATATTTTAATATAATAATACATATGTAGTAAAATATTTTTTTAATTCATATATATATATATACACCGTATCCAGCCGTATCCATATTAAGGTGTCTTGAAAAATAGCCGTATCCGTATCCGATACCGTTTCCGTATTGGATACCGTATCCGTGTCCATGCAACATTGCTCAAAACTAAAGAATGTAAGAGACTTTCGAACCAAGTTAAAGCATGCTTTACCATTTTCAATCTAGCAAAGGAAATCTTTGGTTCTACGCTAAGAGTATGCATACTAAAATATACCTCTTATTGTGCCAACCAATGGTCAAGCTTTTCTGTATCTACCTCTACTTCAAATGGTGGAAATTAAATTTTTGCTTCAGACTTGAACCGAGGCATCTTTGGTAGACTTGTTTTTCCATGGAATTGCTCTTCTTCTGTGGAGTGGGATTTTTCCTTGCTCTTGGTGTCTTCCAATGAGCACAACTTCTTCATGAGAATCTCCAAGAAACCCTTCAACATCTCCATTGATTTGGATGATATTGCTACATCAATTTTTAGCTTGAGGAACCTTGCTTCTCCAACAATATATTTTGCATCTCTTGCCATGCTTCTCAACTCTCTTTTCCAACTATGTGATTCAATGTCTCTTTGAAAAGGCAACAACTCCTTTGCTCTTGATCTTGTTGTAGGCATCAACTTGCAAAATCAGTCACACACAACTTTCCACCAACACAGATTAATTCAACCCAACACAGCTTTAATCCTTATGATACCACTTAAATTATGTGAGTTATATCAAAATGAGCCAAATATTTCTGTTTAACGAAATATTAAGTTGCTGGTTCAGGTTCATTTTTTTCCTTATGTTACACCAAGTTATTGGGACGGGGATGACAGGAAATGGGGGGACGTGTTTCTGGTACAATAGGGGAGAGGAGGCCTTTTTTAAGGGGATGGCAGGGGAAGACAAAAAAATAGGGAAAATTTAAAAAATATAGGAGATCTCAATTATTCATATATAATGCATTCATCATATACATTATAGAACCATATTATGAAACATTAGAGCTGAATTGAGAATTCACAAGTTGACATACAAATTAACAAACTTTCACTGTCTAATCATTTCAATTTGAGTTTTCGTTACCAATGCACATATAAATAATACAACAAAATGAAAAGGCCAAAAGGCTACAAGTATAAAATGACAAAATGTAGACAATCTAAGATTGATTGTTGCTATGCCTTTGCTTCATCCTTGCCTAAATCAATATCCAACTCTGAATCTAATTCATTGCGAATATCAGGGGCTGCTAGTATGAGCAAAAGTATGAGATGAGAGAAGAGGCCTGTCTATCTTAGGGAAAGATGGCAGCCTTATATTATTGAAAAACATCTAATAATGGATGATAGTTACACAGGACATAATGATGGCAGTACAAACAAAAGATGCTAATAGACAAGTATAATAGGCGTTACACTATTACATTATTACACATTATTCTAATATACTATTAATATCCTAATAACCCCATAATGACTAAACTAGGAGGATTTGGAGGTTTAGTCATTAATTTACAAGATGTTCTAAATTCTGATGTTTTAATTTGCAATGAAGGGGGCTAGATTGATCCTTCAATCCTTTGTGTCTTGTTCTATGTACGATATCATCTGAGTGTTATCATTTTTGTAATGTCTACATAACAAGGAAATTTTTAAAAGTCTGTATTTGTGTTCCTCAGAGTTGTTTTATGTCACATGCTCTGTTGAAGGGTTTACAAAAGTTGCCCCCAGTGCATATGTTCCATCCTCTTTTCTTGTTCCTTTCCTTTTGTTTGTTATTGACTATAGTTCAGTTTTTTGGTTTGTAAAAGTCATCATGGCCCAGAAATGTCTCATGAGCAGAGAAAATGAGTAGATCACAAATCCATTTCCCACTAACAGCTTATTAGAGGAATTGTTGAGTTTGATTTCGGAATGGTGGTTTCAGCAACAAATTTACTAATATATAAAGTCGTAAACTGAAGAGAATCTTCATTAACAGCAATAAAGGAAGCTTTTTAGCTAAGCTCCTCTCATATATTGCCGCTATTTTTATGGCATGTTTTAACCATTTGGGCATCAAGAGATCTTGTTGCTCTTGTTTATTGCATTAGAATAATTCTTCAATGATAGGTTTATGGCCTTCTCAGCTCGGAAGAGTGGCCAACACATCAAAATATTGTGGGAAAGTTATAGTTCATAAATAAACATAACTATTTTTGCACAATACCAAGCTTTCTTTCACCCTATATGATAAGAAGCTACATCACTCACGATTGTGAAAGTCAATCTCTGTTAAGAAATACATGTATAGATAATATGCATAGATGAAATATATTAAGCATTTTGAGGATCATACCATTCCCAATTGTGAACTATAAAAAATCTAGCAAGTGCATTTGTAATGTCCCCTTTTGGGACAACACTAATTTTTTCTAAATTATCAATTTCCAAGTAAACAAAGGTTTAGAGAGTACCTTGTCTTGACTTAATCCCTGTAACAAGTTAGAAATCTTAAACATCAGTAAGTCCATAACAATTAAATAGACTCAACTAGATCTTACCTTAGTATGATCAATCATAGGAAAGCATGGAAGAGAGTGACTTGATGGGGTGACTTAGCCTCTCTAGGCCCAAGGGCAGAACCCTTCAACTAAAAGGCAGAACCCCCTTGGCCTCATGTGGCCCATGCCATTCATATGAGGTGGCGTACCTAGTGAAGATTCTAATTTATCTGTTATCCCCTCATCTTGCCATCTTTCCTTATTTCCTCATGATTGGCCTCCTTATAACACTATACCCATGATAGGGGAGTAAGGTCTCAAAGGGTATCCTAGTGATCCAACTCTCCTACGCCCAAAGGCAGAACCCTTCAACTAGAAGGCAGAACGCCTTTGGCCCAAGTGAACATTTCATTTCCATCATGAGTGGCGTATCTAGAAGAGCACATCTCTCTTTAGACCCAAAGGCAAAACCCTTCACTAGAAGGCAGAACCCCTCCGGCCTATGTGAACTTATTACTTCCATCATAAGTGGCATGTCTAGAAGAGCACATCTCTCTCTAGACCCAAAGGTAGAACCCCTTTGGCTTATGTGGACTTATCGTTTCTCATGATGAGTGGCGTATCTAGAAGAGCATATCTCTCCTAGACCCAAAGGCAGAACCCCTTTGGCTCATGTGAGTTCATTACATTTCCTTTTGGGTGGCGTACCTAAGAGAGGGTCCTATATTCCCTTTGTACTTTCCCTTCCTCCTATCATGGTATAGATTTATGCATAACCAAGTCTTATCAATTCAATTAATTATATCCACAACACATAATAAATTGTGAGAATGATATCATAAATACAACATGCATGATTCATATTACATAAATCTTCCATAATCAGATTTTAGACCTCTATATGTGTGTGTAGTTCCACTTTCCTCTTGCTATGCTCCAATATGTCTATATAGTGAAGAGGCTGTAACTTTACTTATTCCAGCTGTGTATATATATATATATCAGTAAATAATTCTCTTTTAATATTATTTATACTATTCTTATTATATTTGTATCTACTATCTTCTTCTCCAATCTGCTGTTATGCTCCTCCTTCCTACTTTACCTTATATATATATGCCTTTCTTATCATAGAGGGGCATACCCCTTAAGAGGGGTGATGATTCTTTAAGGAGTCATGACCCCTTATTAACCAAGCACTGCCCTCTTAACCATCGCTGCCTTTAGGCAGTTACTAAGTGCTGCTTTAACAAATATGTGAGATGCTTGTTATAAGGTAATAAGACTGATTTCATTTGCTGCCTTTTTCGTGGGTATTTGCAGATATAAATCGCACCCTCCAATATACATTCTTTTGTCTTATGTTCGGCGTTTCAAATCAAAGGAGGGTCGGCCATCCAATGAGGTCGGCCTTTCCTTATTATATTAATAACTGCTGTTTACTAATCCTTCGTGCCTCCTAGCGATCATTAGTTCTGATCGCTCTTAATTTGGGTCTGCCGCTGCCATTTATGTGGCCTTTAAAACATATTTAATTTATTAATATTTAAATATATATTATAGTATTTACTTTATAATATTTAAATATATATAGAGTATGGTATATTTAGTATTTAGTTTGTATATTATATTTAAATATATAAAATATAGTATATTTAATATCCAATTTGAATATATTTAAATATATTAAATATATCTTATCTAATTTAAATATATTTCAATATATTTAAACATATTTAACTTATAATATTTAATTTAAAAATATTCAATTTATGATTTATAGATTTACATGTCATTCATATCTTTAATTTGAATGAATAATACATAATTGATTCAATTATCAATATAGGCACATGACAACATTTCTCAACCATCTGTTGTTTATGTTTTGAGATTTCTCCTGAATAGAAGTTTATGTAGGATGAGCAAAGAAGATATTTTCATGAAAGAGTAAGACTATTCAACTATTTAATGACAATATCGAGATATGTTTTCCTTTTGTGGGTAGAAAGGACAGATACTAATTTATTGTTACCTATGTGTGAAATAATAGGTGAAAGTCTGTGATATCTGCGGCGATGCAGGTCTTGAGGAAAAACTTGCTATCTGCAGCAAGTGTAATGATGGTGCAGAGCATATGTTAGTTTTCCTATCTTTGTCCTAAGCACTGCCACATAATTGTTGTTTTTAGATTACAATTTGTTACAAGTACTAATCTATTGTATTATTTGCTAATAAGTTGAATATTGCATTTATTAGAAAATGAAATTGGTTAAGAGAAAAATGTAAAATTCATTTGTTGTACTTCAATTTTGATTACAACTGTAACATTTTTGTATTCCTTGGTGGAATGATCCTACCTAATCTTGTCTTAACAATCTATTCTCAAAATAGCCTAATGATGTGTTAAATATTAATAACATATGTCTTGATGACTTTCTTCATAGCGTGATTTGGAAACACTAAATGACTTTATGAGCCCCTAGGACTTATTAACAGCTTTGTCATAAATTTCTAGGTCCTCTAATTGCTCTATGATGTAAGTGTAATGTACTTAGCTATGTCTTGCTCGAGAATTGAAAACTCAATTCTTACTCATCTTGATTATCCATTGATTATCACATTACAGAGGTATTGGATGTTTTTACCTAACCATCAAGTCATCTAAAATCTCAAGAAAGTCAAGCTCCCAAGTTGCACCCATAGTTACAATTCTCAATTAAAAAAAAAATTGAAGTCCCACTGATATACCTCAATACTCTTTTTGCTGCTTTTCAATATCTTGGGATAATTCTGCAACCTTGATAACATGGCAATTGCAACGTTTATGTCTGACAGTTTTTGTGAGATAAATTGAACTATTAAGAAAATTTTGATGCTCACTTTCATCTGTGAGGTGTAATGCATCATCTTTTGATAATTTGCATCCTGCACCCATTAGTATTTGTCTGTGACTACAATTCTCCACATTGCATTGTCAGTTTGTGAGACACAAATCTTAATGTTTATTTCTACCAAACTTCTATGCCCAAGAAATTGTCCTGAGTCTGAATCTGCCATATGAAAAATACTAGAAAGATACACTTCTTCATTCTCAACTGAGCAATTGCTGCAGTTAAATTATTTGATCACCAACATAAACAACCATAATGACTTGTTATTTCTCCTAAAGGCTTTATGTCTCAGATATTTAGCAATTTTCTAGTGCCATGTAAATCAACTTTGTAGCTAGTTATCTTACAATAGGAAACTTTGAGTTAAAAACAAAACATCCATCACCTATACTCACAAAACTATATACACAAAATATGCTCATTCATAGTACATGATCTCCAAGATGATAGTCTACAGACTTGTGAATGTGGAATTCTTAAAAGATAATTCTTGCTTATACTTATAGCAATGGGGATGGTAGATATGGGATTACATGCTCTCCATTATCATAGTCTATTAACTTATGCATAAAGAACTCTAAATAGATCAATTTAATTCATACATATAGAAATGGGGTAGGTAAGACTGGTTGACTACAAAGTTTATACATATGCAATTTTGCCAAATCATAAGGACGCATAATTATTCTTTTATAAAATACTAAGTTACTGGGAAACAGAAAACTAGAAATATCTAATTTTCAGGAGCCCTCAAAATCAAAATGGTGTGGAAATATTTGGATGGAAACATATATATAGCAAAAAATAAATATTGAAAAAAATACATATAATATATTATTTTTTTTTTCAATAAAAAGATAAAACCTGTGAAACTCTTGTAAGATCCTTGGAAATGCCTTGGAAATGGCTTAAAAATGCCAGGGAGTACCTTTTAAACTTACATTATAACAATTATAACAGAGAAAATATAATAGTACAATTGTACAGCCATCAATTAGAAATGTATAGAGAGTGTTTCTTAATACAAGCTGTATATTTTGTGAATCCAACCAGCTTATAACCATATGCAACTAACTTTATCTTTTACTTAATGTAATTCCTAATTGATCTTTACATAACATAAGAGTGATCACTTATATGACCTTATTAAAATATAAAGTGAGCTTGGTTATACATGGGACAATTACACCATAAATCTTGTCTCTAAACATGATTAAAACTTGTCTGTTCCAAGTGCATGAAAGACTAGATTCCTTCTCATTCAAATTGCACTCTGACTATAACAATGAAGAACTGTTGCTTCAATTTGAGTATGTGAATCAGCAAGTGACTTCCTGAACCAAATTGCTTCACAATCTGCAAAAACAACAGCTTTCTGCTTCATTGGAGCTAAGAGTTACACTTTGCTACTTCTTAGGAGCCAATGAAACAACTCTTGTTCCTAGGTCAAATGCCTGTCCTGCTGTAGAATTCCTATCATCCGCTGAACCTGCTTAATTAGCATTAGTGAAACCAACAAGTTGAAATGATAACTTTATCTATACCACCCACCAAACTCTCTTGTTACTCATACATAGCTCAGAACTTCTTGTGTTGCTCTCCAGTGATCCATCTTTGGTTCACTCATGGACCTGATCAGGCCTAGTGTTTCTAAAGTGGATAAAGTTGCCCACCGACTTAAGTCATTGGTACTTATTGACCTTGATTGAGTTACTATTTGATGATAACTTATGAACAACCTTGATAGGAGTAAGATACAATCTTACAAACACCCATTGAAATTTAACCAACAAAGTTTTGTTACTTCATTTGGGGAATGAACATTGTAGGCTCTTAACACTTTGTATAGTCTTTGGTAATAAAGAACCAAAAGTATTTTGGGGTTGTATGTCTTGTTGTGTATTGATGAGGAGCAATATATTTTATGTTACAACTTGTATTAGTTAGGAGGTGTTACTTTAATTAATGTATTGGTGGTTCCAATTGTTGTGCTCATACCAGTTCTACTCATCCTAGTCTTTATATAACGAGAATTGCTCCTAGTTATTATAAATTATATATGTTATCTTCAGATCGTCAGGGTTATACTCATATATGTGAAGTCATTGTACTTATATGAATATAATGATGATTGTTGAAACATATTTGTATTGTGTGTGATGATCTCTCTTTCCTTGTTCTATGTTATGTGATAATGCTAGATCACAGTTTATTTAGTGTAAGATCCTATGTAGATAGAATAGTTGGTATGCGGTAATTTTCCCTTAGCATTTCTGGCACTGCTGTTTAGTTTCAATCCTAAGCTGTCTATATGAATGCCTTGCTGGTAATAAGACTTGACATTGAGGAAGAAGAGACAATTGCTAGCAGGAGAGCTCAACTGTTAATGTGAAGGGAGTATTGAGACTTGAAGACATGACACCAAACCACAATGTAGAGTTGGAGACTGCAGCCAAGTGCTTAGATGATTGTTGGTGCTAGGAGAGCACAAGTACGGAAGAACTAGTCCGACTAGATGATAAGTTTGTAGGTTAGAGGACAGAAGGAAGCTAGGCAGGGCCAATCTACAAGAGAACGGGGGTTACCACCGAGAAAATTGTATATTTAAAAGGAAGTTTATTGCAAGGCAGGAAGCTTGTTTCAATGAAGGAGGCCTGTCATGAAGGAGGAGCTCATTAGACGAAAAGGAGGAAGTCCTTAGGGAGGGAGTCCTCAAAGTTAGAATTCTTTAAAGAGGCAAGTACTCGTCTATGGGGAAAGTGATCCGTGGAAGTTCTTGGAGGAAATCCCTTGAGGATGTCATTGAACAAATAGCAACATGTACTCAAGTTTTGGTGGATATGCCGTTGAAGTTTCACATATTATTGGGTGAAGGATGAGTTTGCCAACTGTGGAATCAACCATGTTGGCTCTGTAGAGGAGTATGTAAATAATGTAGCCAATGTAAAGGATTGCTTATAATTTCCAGCTCATTGGGGTGATATGATTGTTGTACCCATACAAAACTTTCATATGTTGTCAATCCTGTCAAGCTAGAAACCTTATTTATTCGTCCTCAATTTGTTCCAAAAGGTTCACTCTTGTGCGTCGTTTTGTTGTTTTCACTAGCCCTGCAGAATCAAGACCCTGAACTATTTCATATGTTTGGTTGCGGAAGAGGATTCAATGCAAAAATGTGTTTGTTTGTGATTCCACATGCCAAGGTAGAAGGAAGAATGTTTGATGGCACACCTCGTAGTTTTCAAATGTGCCATATCATGGAGTCAGTATAAAAGCACTCCTCTTTGGAGTTTCATGCACCTAAGTGAAGGTTTTTAAAATAAGAGGTGTTAATACAAAAGCGTGCCAGATGATCTTCACACACTCCTCAACATTAGGAAAAGCACACCTCCATGGATCTGGTTTGGACATGCCAATACAAGAGTAGAAATCTTCCACGCACCTGATGCCTTTATGATGGAGACCATTGGTGTGTCCATTCTCCTTGTCATGTGCTTCAACATTACAATTATAGTGTTCTAGTGCACCTCCCTATCATACGACGTGCTTGAACAAGGAAGGTTAAAGGGTTAAGTTTTATAGTTAGCCAGACCAATGGTGCACCTGGAAGCCACCTCACACGCCCAAAGCCTGCAAAGTTGACAGAAGGAATGAAGTAGTGTATGAGCATGCCTTAATAGATCCAAACACGCCAAGACAATAGGAACATTTGTTTGTATAGGCGCGCTTTCCCTTCATTAGGTGCGCTTCTGTATTGGATATAGGGAAGGCCTTGTGCTGGTGCGCTCCAATGCAAGGATGTAAAAAAATGTTTGTCAAGTGTTCAAAAGTGCGCCTCTTCCTCATCTCGCGCGTCACACCAAAGCAAAGGAGTTGATCACAAATTGCAATGTATGAACGTGCGCATTCCATGCCAGATGCGCCTCATTAAATAAATTCCTCTTTTCAAGCAAAGTGTAAAGGCACGCCTAACATCATCCAAACACACCATTCCAAAAAAGTCTAGAAGGCAAAACTTCATGCGTATAAGCATGCTTAGCAATTGTCTCACATGCCAATACAAAGGAGGGCAATTTTTAAAGATTTGAACAAGCTAGCGTATTGGTGCACCTAGCGACAATGAAGCACACCAATACAAAGGAGGGATGAATGAATAGATTTTCAAGGTTTTTCAGAGGGTTTGTTGTAGAATCATCAAAATCATCTAGAGCTGCCTATCCAAAAGTCTATTTTTATCCATAACTAAAGATAGATTTGCTATTTTTAGTAGGTCACCATTTTCAAAGAGGAGCATATTTAAAGACTTGCTATTTTTAGTTGAAGCTGTTTATAGCCCGTGCTATTTTTAGCAGTCTCTATTGTTAGCGTTAACTTGGAGTTGACTTTTGTTTGATCATCATGCAAGTGATGTGAGCATGAAGTCATAGTTTATAACAAATTTGAGCTGCAATTTAATCGGAGGTTGCATGTTTTAATCGTCAGTTGAGCTAGTAGTTGCACGTTTGAAATTTAGAATTAGTGGACCAGATAAATTATAATAAATTTTGCATGTCATGCAAACAATTAGAGTTAGGATAAGAGTGCAGTTAAGTATTTTATTTATTTTTCATGCAATTCTTTGTAAACAGTATAAATAAGTGCTTTTTGCACATAGAGCGGGAGTATCAAAGTAGTTGTATTCAAGATTTTTGAGTTGTATCAGTGAATGAATATCAATAAATGGCAATTCTCATGCTTGCATTATGCTGAAATTGCTATTCGTTGAGTATCCAATCTTATTGTGACCTTGTGATCGATTTAGTGACATTTATTATGTCTTTTTTTGCTTATGAATGTTTATTGAAATGTGTTGTTATGTGCGTTGAAAGTTAAGTCACTTCAACACATCTACAAGCTTTGTATTGCAAGCGAACTTGAAGATGTAGCTTGTGGTGTTGCACCGAGTCATACATTTGATTTAACTGTAACGTTTGTGTTTATGCTTTAGTCTATCCAATCTTTGTGTACTTGTCTTGCTCAGTCTCTGTTTTTAATTGAACGGTGTAAGCATCTAGTTGTAGAGTTTAATTCAAGTCAAAAAGCACAAAATTCTTGTCTTGTGTTGAAAGCACGTTTTAGCCTTTTGCATATTGCAAACAGCCCCCCCCCCAAAAAAAAAAAAAAAAAAAAAAAATTACATATTGTTATGTTTTATTCAGCATTAAGTTGAAAACACCTCTAAAAACATTGGAAAGTTTGTAGATTGCAAGTACATATTGTGTAGTTTAAGGTTAAGTTTTATTTTATGGGGAGTTTCCCCTTTTAATTTGAAGAGCGGTTCTACCGTACATCTTTTTATTTTGTCACATTGAAAGGTGCAAATTAAAATGCTAACAATGACCCATGAATAAAGATCATTTGTGTTATCCATGGACAACAATCGACTGCATAGGATAGACGTATTCTTTGAAAAATTTCTAGTAGTTAGGGTTTAGCCTAAGTAGAAGATGAACAAGGGCTAGCATTGAAGGTAATCACATTCTTTGAGCTGTTCTATACAACATGGCCATATTATTGTGTTGAATCCAAAGAAAAGCATAAAGAATGAGTGACAAAGTTATGGCGGAAATACCTCTTTCTAACTCAAGTATAGACAAGAGGCAGGGATTTCAATTGAATTAATGGTTCTGAGATTAAGGTTGCATTGGATAACCAAATAGGCAACAATTAGAGCCCAATTGCAAAATTAATCAAATCAGCTGGACAAGAAGAGAATGAATATGCAATGGGCTATCCAGATTGCCCAAAGACGGAAATAGTGTTGGTATGGAAAACACTCGAGACAAATGAACCTAAAACTAGGGGTATTAGTGGTAATGGTCAAAGAGAGATTAAACTTGGGAAATTTATAATGATGTGGTTAGTACCATATTGAGTAGATGAAGTCCATGACAATGGAGTAGTTCTCTTTGAGGACATTGATACAAGTGTTGTAAAATGAAGTTGTATAAAGTAAGGGATGGTGAAACAAAGGTGTTTATAAAGAAAATGATGCAGAGAATAGCCCAGTTGAAACGTAATGAACCCGATCAAAGACCCTTTGGAGCCCTCAAGACAGCCAAATGAAACTATATCGGCAAGACCTTTGAATTGTCTCACCGAAATATACCCACTCTTGCCTATCGGCAAGACACTACCCCGTCGGTCAAGCTCAAAACTCCTTCGCCGACCTGTTCAGTCATTCCGATGAGTGGCTTCCGAAAATGCTTCATCGGCAAGATACAACAAAATGTCTCACCGATATGCCCTTATCGGGCTGACAATGGCTATCGGCCACTTTAAGATATTTCACACCGATGAACCATTGAACACAACCGTCGGCAAGACTTCCTACTCCTCACACCGAACACTTGACACCAGCTTCCCCATCGGCGAGACTTTTAACTTTCGGGTTGAACCATTTCCTTGAACCATTTCATTGAACCGTGAACTATTTGGTTGAACCCGTGAACCATTGAACCGATGAACCGGTTCAATTTGGTGGTTCAACGGCGAGGTTCATTCCGAAGGTTCAACGCCTAGGTTCAATCTGTAGGTTCACCGCCTAGGTTCAATGCCGAGGTTCACAACTCGATATTGTGGATGCCAACTCCCTCGTCGGCCAGACCTAAATCATCGGCCTAACCTGAGATCCTTCCACCGATGCACCCTTCTCTCGCCGATATAACTATTATCGGCCAGACATAACCTTTCGGCGAAAATGTTATTTCTTCCGCCGATGACCTTAGTCAGGCTGATAGACCTAGCACCTACTCCACCGTCGACAAGACTTTTGTCTATCGGCGCCACCCTTCTCCTTTTCGCCGATGTTAATTCTTACACCGATGCTTCCTTCGTCGGCGAGACTCGCATGTTCGTCACCCCGATCGGTGCAACCTCCTACTGTCGGCCCACAAACAGTTTCTCAGCCCGATGCCTTAGGTCACGCCGAAACACCTACACCAACCTCTTTCGGCCAGACTTCTACTGTCGTTTCAACTTGAAGAACTTTCACCGATGCTATGTTTCACCCCGATGGACTTAGTCCATACCATCGTCGGTGAGACTTACTACCATTGGACCAGCACACTTCCTCTTGGCCGATGCCCTGACTCTCGCCGATGGGCCGAATACAGAATACCTACAGAAAAATTACTTCATACAGGTGACGGGTATTCACAACTAGAACGAATAAACAAAGTTGGGGAATTAATCTACAAGTCCATTCCACTGATTTCCCCAAAAATCTGCCAGTAGAATGGATTTATCCAGTCAGCTTGACCACAGAGACACAAAACTATATTCTATACAGACTCTACACAAAAGAAATTTCTACACAGAGTAATCTACACTGGATATTTACACAGTATTTAGAATCTGGAAAGAAAAACAACAAATTGCAGAACTTCTATTGTTTCTTGATATTCAGAAATACATACGACTATTCAGAGACCAGAGACAAAAACTATCACTGTCCCTCTACAAAAGGTTTTCCCCTTTTTATCTTTCCCAATGCGAGGGACTGACATTCTCCTCTGTTTCTGGGATTTGATCTTTCCAAAATTATATGTGGAAACCCTTAATCTATTACAGATGACATCTGTGTTGCATAAGACAGCAAAACTCTTAAAGCTAAGACACCTTGATTAACCTCTCCTTAATCCAAGCTGTCAGAAACTTCATACAGAAAATGCTAACATTACATTATAAACAGGAAATGCTAACATTGGATGTTACATTTGAAGATGCTATATTTAACATGAAATGTTAAATTAAAGTTAGTCTTCTTCTCCTTCCTCTTGTGTATATTGGTCCTGTTGAAGGGGTGCACCTGCACCATCCTCCCCGGGAGAAGAGATCTCAAGCCCCTTTGAGATCAGAGTTTGGAGGTCTGTACCATGCTTTGAAATCTGGTCAGCAGTCATCCAAACTGCCTCTGAATCTGGTTGTCCTTGCCAGGCCACCAAATACTCCAAGTATTCTTTGTTTCTGGTCTTCTTGAGCACTCGTGAATCTAAGATCTGGTTCAACTTTGGTGGATCATGCTTCGGAATGCCATCAGCTGCTGCCTGCAATGGTCCCTGTTCTACATCTGCATTTGGTTTGTATGGAGTCAAATCACAGACATTGAAAATTGGGGACAATCCAAGATCAGGAGGAAGTTGGATCTCATATGCATTCTGTCCACACTTCTTTAAAATTTGACATGGTCCAATCTTCCTCTGCATTAGCTTGGTATACTTACCTTTGGGGAGCCTCTCCTTCTTTAGATTTACCCAGACCAAATCTCCAATTTCAAATTGTAAATCTTTTTTCTTTTGGTCAGCATATGTTTTGTACTTCGTTGTAGCCTGTTGGAGTTGGTGCTTGACCTGATCATGTACTTCTTTAATAGCTGAAGCAAAAGCTTCACCATCTGCACTAATAGGGTCTCCTACAAGTAGATCTCTCAGCTCCAGAATACCCCTTGGATGAATTCCATACACTATCTGAAAAGGTGACTTTCTTGTACTCCTATTGATGGTGTCATTATAAGAAAATTCTGCTTGTGGGAGGATATTATCCCATTTCTCTCCATGCTGTCTGGTTAAACACCTGAGTAGGTTACCCAATGAACGGTTAACAACTTCAGTTTGCCCATCTGTTTGAGGATGGTAGGCTGATGAGAAAGACAAATTTGTTCCCAGCTTTTTCCAAAGAGTTCTCCAGAAGTGGCCAATAAACTTCACATCTCTGTCTGATACTATGTTCAATGGTAAACCATGTATTCTCACTATCTCTTTGAAAAACAAATCAGCGACATATGAAGCATCACAAGTGGTTTTACATGGCAAGAAATGTGCCATTTTGCTGAATCTGTCTACTACCACAAAAACACTATCATATCCTTTCCTTGTCCTAGGCAAACCTAGTACAAAATCCATGCTTAAGCTCTCCCATGGCCTAGAAGGAATGGGTAATGGCTGATACAAACCTGCATTTGTGGATCTTCCTTTGGCTTTCTGACATATTACACATGCTTCCACAAATTTTCTCACATCTGCCTGTAACTTAGGCCAGTAGTAATGCCTTTTTACAAGATCAAGAGTTTTATCAAGACCAAAATGTCCTGAGAGAGCCCCACAATGTTTTTCCTGAGTAATATTCAGTCTCATAGAACATCTGGGAATACATAGTTGTCCACCTTTGAAAAGTAATCCATCTTGGATCAGAAATTCAGAAAACTCAACATGATATTTGTCTCCAAAAGAAGTACATACCTTATAGACCTCTCCAAAGTCTTCATCATCTGCATACATTGTCTTCAACGAATCAATCCCAACACTCTCCAATTGGATCTGATTTATGGTCAAAACTCTCCTGCTCAAAGCATCAGCTACTGTGTTCTTAACCCCTTTCTTGTGCTTGAGTGTGAAAGTGAAAGCTTGCAAAGTTTCCACCCATTTCATGTGTCTATGGTTCAGTTTCTCGACTGTTTAAGAAACTGAGGGCTTGATTATCTGTGAACACTATGAATTCTTTGGGCATCAAGTAATGCCTCCATTTCTTAAGTGACTGGACTAGAGTATACATCTCCAAATCATAGGATGAGTATCTCCTCTTGGCATCATTTAATTTCTCACTGAAGAATGCAATAGGCCTACCTTCTTGGCTGAGTACTGCTCCAATGGCAATATGACTTGCATCACATTCTACTTGAAAAATCTTGCTGAAATCAGGAAATGCAAGAACTGGTTGTTCTGCCATCTTCTTCTTCAATGTTTCAAAAGAATTATCTGCCTCTTTTGTCCATGTAAACTTGCACTTCTATCCTCCCTTTATAGTGTCAAGCATGGGTGCACAGATATGACTAAATCCTTTTATAAACTTCCTATAAAAGGTTGCTAATCCATGGAAACTTCTAACATCATTCAAGCTTTTGGGTGTTGGCCAAGACAATATGGCACTTACCTTTTTTGGATCCATTCTCAGTTTGTTATGTGAGATAACAAATCCCAAGTAGATGATCTCTTCTTGCAGAAACAGACACTTTGCTAAATTTATCATTAGCTGCTCTTCATGTAACCTTTTGAGAACCAAGTCTATATGGATGAGGTGTTCTTCCCTCATATTGCTGAAAATCAGGATGTCATCTAGATATACTATGACAAATTTACCTATGAACTCTCTCAAGACCTCATTCATCAATCTCATAAAGGTACTAGGAGCGTTGGATAAACCAAAAGGCATGACCTTCCACTCATATAACCCCTCATTTGTCTTGAATGCAGTTTTCCACTCATCACCAGGTCTAATCCTAATCTGATGATAACCACTCTTTAAATCTATTTTGGTGAAGTATTTAGCACCTCCTAAACAATCAAGTAAATCTTCTATCCTAGGGATTGGAAACCTGTACCTGATTGTTATCTTGTTGATAGCCCTTGAATCAGTGCAAAGTCTCCAAGTGCCTTCCTTCTTTGGTGCTAGTACAGCCGGTACTGCACATGGGCTTAAACTTTTGCCAATTAGGCCTGTCTTCAACAACTCTTCAATTTGTCTTGCTACCTCTGTATTCTGATCTGGAGTGAGCTTATATGCTGCTTTGTTTGGAAGTGTAGATCCTGGGATCAGATCTATATAATGGCTAATGTCTCTTATAGGTGGTAAGGAACTTGGCATCCCATCAGAACTAATGCCTTTGTACTTGTCCAATAGCTCTTGGACAGCTGGGTCTATGAATTTTTGTCTCTTTTCTCCCTTGACTTCTTTCTGCTGTTCCTTGTTTACCTTTAGGCAAGGAATTAGAGCATATGTATCTGCTCCTTCTTCTCTTATCTCTTTCATGAATTGTCTTCCTTCTACCATCATCACTTTAACCTCTTTTCCTTTTGTCTCCACCTCCGTCTCCATTAATGGTATCAATTCTATTACCTTACCATTCTTGGTGATGGAATAGGTGTTCCTAACTCCATCATGGTATGCTTTTAAATCATACTGCCATGGTCTTCCAAACAGGAGATGGCAAGCATCCATCTTGGCAATGTCAAACAGTAACCTATCCTTGTATGGGCCAATTTGAAATTCTACCCAAGCCTGTTCTTCTACAACTGTTTGCTGTCCTTGGGTAAGCCATGAAATTTTATAAGGGCAAGGATGTGGCAGTCTCCTAAGCTTAAGTTTTTCTACCATCTCAATGGATACAAAATTCTCAGTAGATCCAGAGTCAATCAGAACTTTACATACCTTTCCTCCTGCCTTGCAAGTAGTTCTGAAGAGAGACTTCCTTTGTGGAGGTTCTTTTCTAGGCACTTTCATGGTGGTCATTGCTCTCCTAATCATCAAAGATTCTCCATTCTCAGGATACCCATAATTGCTAGGAGCATTCACACTTTGAATAGTGCTAGAGCTTGCTACACTCTGACAATCAGATTCTTGGATCAGATTGATCCTCTTTTCTCCTATTGAACTTGTTGCCTTTGCTGGACATCTGCTGGCTATATGGCCTTCTTGGTTGCAATTGTAACATCTGATAGGTCCTCTACCCTGAGATCTTCCTCTAAAAGGTGGTCTTCTGCCCTTGAAGTTTCCCCTTTGATTGTAGCTTCCTCCTTGGTTCTGACTATTATCTCCTCTGCTGGTCTCTTGGTTAGATTCACTCTGGTATCCAAATCCTCTGCCTCTAAAACGACTTCTTCCTCCTCTCTGCTGTCTTCCTCTACCTCTATGGTTCTGCTCATGCCTTCTCTTTAGTTTTTCTTCCACTTTGAGTGCTAACTGATAGCACTTTTGAAATGTATCTGGATTATGCAGATTTAAGTCTTCCTGGATGTCAAGTCTCAATCCATTGAGGTATCTTGCTACCTTCTCTTCCTCATCTTCCCTTACCTTTGTTTTTACACACAACTTCATGAATTCTTCTGTGTATGAGCTGACATCTAGCTCCTTCTGCTTCAAATTATGTTTTCTCTTATGTAATTGGATATTGTAATCCAAAGGAACATAGGCCTCCTTCACCAATACCATCATTCTCTTCCATGTTGTAACTCTGTTCTTTCCCTCTTTCACCCTGTCATCTTGGATGAAATTCCACCAAGTTAGTGCAGCTCCTTTCATTTTGGACTGAGCCATCTTCACTCGTTGGTGTTCTGGTATCTCTTCTGTCTCAAAGAAATTATTCAAGCAGTCTATCCACTCCATAACTGAATCAGGTTCCATTTTTCCTGCAAACACAGGCAGGTCTATTTTCACATCCATGGTCCTTCTTTCCATGGACCTGAGGGCATTGAGTAAGGGTCTCTGGTCTGCAGGAACCACTAGCTCTTCCTGCTCTGGGGTCTCCTCTTCATCCCCATCTTCTCGTTCACCAGAGTTTTCTTCCCCTCTCTCCACTCTTTCCATCAGCTTCTCTAGTTCTTCCTTCAATTCCTGATTCTGAGCTCTATCAGCTCTACTTTCTGCTATTTGCTTCTTCACCAAGGCTGTCAATTCAGCATTGGTCATTTTCGCTAGAAGAGTGTCCGAGGCTTCTCCTCCTTCCAACATTTTGCTTTCTCCTTCTACTACTATATGGAACAAATAACTTCAGAAATGAAATTTTCACACTAACCTTTCCCAAAGCTTTCTCTAGCTCTGATATCACCTGATGCAGAGAACAGCCCAGTTGAAACGTAATATACCCGATCAAAGACCCTTTGGAGCCCGCAAGACAGCCAAATGAAACTATATCGGCAAGACCTTTGAATTGTCTCACCGAAATATACCCACTCTTGCCTATCGGCAAGACACTACCCCGTCGGTCAAGCTCAAAACTCCTTCGCCGACATGTTCAGTCATTCCGATGAGTGGCTTCCGAAAATGCTTCATCGACAAGATACAACAAAATGTCTCACCGATATGCCCTTATCGGGCTGACAATGGCTATCGGCCACTTTAAGATATTTCACACCGATGAACCATTGAACACAACTGTCGGCAAGACTTCTTACTCCTCACACCGAACACTTGACACCAGCTTCCCCATCGGCGAGACTTTTAACTTTCGGGTTGAACCATTTCCTTGAACCATTTCATTGAACTGTGAACTATTTGGTTGAACCCGTGAACCATTGAACCGATGAACCGGTTCAATTTGGTGGTTCAACGGCGAGGTTCATTCTGAAGGTTCAACGCCTAGGTTCAATCTGTAGGTTCACCACCTAGGTTCAATGCCGAGGTTCACACCCCGATATTGTGGATGCCAACTCCCTTGTCGGCCAGACCTAAATTATCGGCCTAACCTGAGATCCTTCCACCGATGCACCCTTCTCTCGCCGATATAACTATTATCGGCCAGACATAACCTTTCGGCGAAAATGTTATTTCTTCTGCCGATGACCTTAGTCAGGCGGATAGACCTAGCACCCGCTCCACCGTCGACAAGACTTTTGTCTATCGGCGCCACCCTTCTCCTTTTCGCCGATGGTAATTCTTACACCGATGCTTCCTTCGTCGGCGAGACTCCCATGTTCGTCACCCCGATCGGTGCAACCTCCTACTGTCGGCCCACAAACAGTTTCTCAGCCCGATGCCTTAGGTCACGCCGAAACACCTACACCAACCTCTTTCGGCCAGACTTCTGCTGTCGTTTCAACTTGAAGAACTTTCACCGATGCTATGTTTCACCCCGATGGACTTAGTCCATACCGTCGTCGGTGAGACTTCTACCATCGGACCAGCACACTTCCTCTTGGCCGATGCCCTGACTCTTGCCGATGGGCCGAATACAGAATACATACAGAAAAATTACTTCATACAGGTGACGGGTATTCACAACTAGAACGAATAAACAAAGTTGGGGAATTAATCTACAAGTCCATTCCACTGATTCCCTCAAAAATTTGCCAGTGGAATGGATTTATCCAGTCAGCTCGACCACAGAGACACAATACTATATTCTATACAGACTCTACACAGAAGAAATTTCTACACAGAGTAATCTACACTGGATATTTACACAGTATTCAGAATCTGGAAAGAAAAACAACAAATTGCAGAACTTCTATTCTTTCTTGATATTCAGAAATACATACGACTATTCAGAGACCAGAGACAAAAACTATCACCGTCCCTCTACAAAAGGTTTTCCCGTTTTTATCTTTCCCAATGCGAGGGACTGACATTCTCCTCTGTTTCTGGGATTTGATCTTTCCAAAATTATGTGGAAACCCTTAATCTATTACAGATGACATCTGTGTTGCATAAGACAGCAAAACTCTTAAAGCTAAGACACCTTGATTAACCTCCCCTTAATCCAAGCTGTCAGAAACTTCATACAGAAAATGCTAACATTACATTATAAACAGGAAATGCTAACATTGGATGTTACATTTGAAGATGCTATATTTAACATGAAATGTTAAATTAAAGTTAGTCTTCTTCTCCTTCCTCTTGTGTATATTGGTCTTGTTGAAGGGGTGCACCTGCACCAGAAAATTGCAAGAAAAAAGAGTAAAGTGAGAGTATCACAAGCAAAAGCGTGTAGAAAGACATAGATGTGAGATTTATGGAGGAATTTAGAGTAGTTATGAGGGATGTCTAGCATATGATATGCAAAGAAGAAATATAAACTTGCCAATTGTCAAGCATGGAAAGGGAAAGGAAAAAAAAAGTAGTTGAAGAGGGAAGTAGTTCCAAGAGTCAAGGAGGAAGAATCAAACTTACTTAAATATAGCGTTTCTTTGAGTTTCGGGCATGGGGGGACACAAGGGTGGGTTTTGGGGGCAACAAATTTTTTAATGGAATTTTGGAACAATGGGGGGACAACAAATTTCTTTCCGGATTTTGAGGAAGGTGAGGGGATGACAATTTTTTCCAGATTTAGGGGCGGCGGGAGAACGGCTATTGAAATAATTTTTAATATACAAATACATCAAAATACCTAAAAATAACATCAACAAATCAAAACATACGAAGTCTTCAAAGCAAGATGAACTTGATGTAAGAGCTTTCCTCCATGTGGTGATGATGACAACTTTGAGCAAGTTTCCTTCACCTTCCAAACTTCTCATGTATGAGCTCTTGTTATTCACCTCCTTGGATCCTCCATCACCTACAAGAAGAAATACATCAAATTAAGACTTGATATAAAGGATTTTCAATAACAAATTACATTAATCTTATGCATGTGGGATCAAAACAAAAAAGGACATTTCAAAACATACCCTTTCGCGTGAAATCCATGCCCAAGTGCCTAGGTGGGTTTGAAGGGTAAGTCTGGAATGATATGAGTGAAATTCCTTGTCTCAGTGTCTAGGCCGACCTAGCCAGGCGGGTTTGAAGATGTCATCTGGAATGTGTGATGTGAAGGACGTTGAATTCATGCATGATAGTCAAGGCCGCCTAGGAAGAGCGGGCTGGGAGGTGTTGTGTGGATTTCATCACTTAGACTTCATTTGATGTTCATCTGATGACTCTTTCCTCCTCTTGATGACATTTTCTTTCAACTTCAAAGACTTGGTGATGTTTTGAGGTGTTTATGTGAAGTCAGAAGGCAAACTTGAGATGTTTGATGACTCTATCCACCTGCCTTAGTGAAACCCGCCTAGGAAGGGCGGGTTTGGCTGTGTTGCGAGAATTATACAATGTGAACACTCTTTGAGTTGACCTTTGATGCTCTTCTTTCCTTCGTTTGCATGACTTAGTGATTTTTTCATGTTTTCCAATTGATTTATCATTGTTGGAAGAGTGAAAGGAGTGATCAACACATTCTCCATGCTCGGGTGTCTAGGGTGCCTAGGAAGGGCAGCCTTGGTGATAGTGTTTGGATTTTGCCTTATGACTTGTAATCTTCACCAATTTTCTTCCTCGTGAATGATCTTGCATGGATGTGAAGCAACATGTATGAGTTTGGAAGGTCAGGATGGAGTGGTTTCAGTGCTTAGACACCAGATTCCAGGCTCACCTCTCTAGGCTAGGGTTGAGAGTGACCCCTGGACTTTTGTACTTAGAAACTTTTCCTTCTTTTCAAACTGATCATCTCATCCTCCTGGTGTCATCTTCATCATCTTCATCAAGTATACTTGCAAATTATGTTGTTCTTCACCCTGGGCGTTCGGGAGGTAGTGTGTGGAGTGTTTGATGTGGGAGAAGACACAGTCCATGAGCACCTCTTGAGGCCGCCTAGGTAGGGCGGGTTTGGAGGCAACCCTTGGATTCTTCCTTCAATCTTATAACTTTGCTTGATATTTCATCATCTCCCTGTGCTATGTGCCTAAAACCTTGCAAACTTAACAACTTTCCTCCTTGGGCGGGTTTGAAGGGAGTGTCTGGATAAACTCTCCTGGTGATGACGTTGTCCAAGAGCACCTTGTGAGGCCGCCCAGGCTGGGCGGGTTGGGAGATGATGCTTGGATTCTACCTCTTGATGTCTTATGAGTCATTCAAACTTATGAAATTACCTTGGAGTTTCTCATTTCTCAGTCTTGAAACCCTATAAACTTGATATCATTCCTCCTAAGGCGGATCTGGAGGCTCAGTTTGGAGAAGTGCATGTGCAGGAGGCTGAGTCCATGACCCCATGCCAAGGCCGCCCAGGTGGGGCGGGTTTAGAGGTGCTGCATGGAATTTGCAAGTTAAACTTAATTTTGGACTCTATCATCACTTGCTAACTCTCCTCAATTGGCAAAAGCTCGTGAAAATATCCTAACTTTCCCTGGGCGGGTTTGGAGGCTCTGTGTGGAGAGATTGTCTTGATGAAGACCTTGTCCATGACTACCTTGTGAGGCCGCCCAGGTAGGGCGGGTTTGGACATAGAGTGAGGAATTTGTTGCCTTAGTCAAATTTTGGATTTTCCTGAATGGAAGTATATTGAAAAATATATTTAAGTATAAGTCAGATATTTATACCTTAAATATTTTTCAATATACTTCCAGGATGTTTGAGAAGGTCCTGGATCCATAGGATTTAGCATGTAGATTCTAGATTTTTGAGGATCCACTAGATTTCAGACTTAGTCATTTTTTTAGGATTTTCAGGATATTAGACTTAGTCATTTTCAGGGTCTCAGTGACATGCATCAGGATGAAGGCATATAGACCTCTTGGCAAGAAACTATTGAGACTTGGATACACAACCAAACCTACAAGCTTAGAGAAAAACTAAACTCTAACGCGAAACGAAGTGGGAAAGCAGAAAAAAGAGGGGGTCCCCATTTGCAATGGGGCGATGTGTGATTACATCACAACATATGTTGATGATGTTTTTTGTGCCAACAACAACAATAGAATAAAACACCAAGTATCCTATTCTCTCTTGAATATAGTCTCTCAAAGGCTAAGCTATGTGATCCAGTGAGACAACTTCAAGGTTCCTTATTCGTGATTTGCAGTGGATAGACTCAGTGATTTGATGTGATCTTGCTAGTAATCACAAAGGGACTTACGCAAACTTCTTACTTCATTTAGCTTATTCCTCCTTTCAGTGTGGATGATGTATGTGCTATATCTCAATAATAAAGAAAAGGAAAAAGATAAGGGTTTAAAGAAACTAATCTAAGGTCAATGAGGCAATGATGATGCATGAATAGATAAACTCCTTAATCAACCTAACTCCACTTCGCCAAGAATGCCTACAACTACATGGAGTAGGTGCAATCTCCTAAGGATAACGAATGGTTTTCAAATCATGAAAGCTCATATAAACACCCATTGGACGGCGCAGCTCAAACAAGCATCCACAATCGAACTTAAGCAAATGATGATGAAGCTCAGACTAGCTTTACACAACACCTCACCAACGATGAATGTCAAAAGCATGAGCTAGGAGTTGATCAAATATTCAATACATACATGCATTACATCAATGAGCTACTACTCTATTTCTAATCTACTTAGAAACATCTCTCCATTTCATCAATATACAAGAAACCATGTTATTCCACAAGACAACACTTAACACCAAGCGAGCTCCAATGTCTTTGCATTAATCTTGAGAAATATTTACAACAATCTTCAAGTATTTTCAGAGAATTTTGAGTCTCTTCCTACTCTACTCCTCTACTCTATTGCCTACTAACTATTAACTTTACAAATGAGGCAACAAGGCCTTTATATAGAGTTCCAAAATTACAATGAATGGCCTGGATTAATTCAAGTAGCCAAGGGCCCAGATCATGCCATCTCAACAATTAGTTACCACAACTTGCTATTTTTAGTACATAGGAGAGGCAATGAAGGCACGTTTTCCAAGAAGATAAGGATGAAATGGAATCTTTAGAGCATCTTCCACATGGGCATCCTCTTTGTCTTCTTGCTTGTTATAGATGCAGTGGATGTGGTTAGGTGATGTGGCAACATTTGATTGGTGAGGATGATGTGCATGCCACGTAGGTGCTACCTCAGCATATTCCCAAATTGCATCATCTATGTGATGTCTTCGAATGTGATTGCTTTGATGAACATGAACATTTGGGAATGCATCCTTGCTGATTTTGCCTTGTTCTTTTGTAAGTCGGATGTGTATGATACATGTTGCTCATTTGTCTAACTCTGTGATACTTCTTCTCTTGGCAGGATACAACTGATCTTCTTTGAATGCTTCTTCGTAGAGAGTAGTGTAGATGATGATGCTTCACGGAGTAGGAGACCTCTCAGAGACTTGAAGATGGGAAGCTTGAAGTGATGGATGGATGTCCTCCATGATGCAGATGATGAAGTGTTCCAACATGATGAACTTGAAGTGCTCCCTCGCTCGATGATTGGTGCTTCCTCTGCAGTGACAACCTCTTGATTTCACTCCTTGGATGAAGGTGACTCCAAGCGCCTTTCTCCAATGTCATCTCAATTCCTACAACACAAAGAAAACAACATATTAAACTCTTAATTAACATTCAATTTCATAACATACAGAAGTCATTCTATGCATTTTCTAACCTAGGCGGACATTTAGGTGTGCAAAGAGGCAAAAGTGCGCCTTGTTCAACTGGCTTTATACTTATCATTTTTGTGATCTCAACAATTGAAGATGGCTTAGAGTGATCCTCCCTCTCAAGGCGCTCACTTATTGACATGAATTCAAGTGATTTTCCTTAAGGCGCAATTCTAGGCTTGCATGGGTGGAAAAATGCGCCTCACATGACTTAGTGTATTTTCATGATTCCAAACTCATATTGATGGTTAAAATGTTCAACTTTGACAAAGTGAAGTCTTTCATCCTTGATTCCTGCCTTCACAACTTGAGGCGCATATTTGGGTTTCTAGAGACAGGAAAATGCGCCTTCATTATCTTGTCTTGCTTTTTGACACTTTAATGATTTCAATTACTTGTTTAAATGCTCAGGTGACCTTTTCATTACTAGGCGCAATTTGAGGGTTATACCAGTGGAAAAGTGCGCCTTGACTTTCTTCAAGCAATTTATAACTTCAAACACTCTTTAACGCTCAAAGATGTTCATTTCTGACCAAGCCAAGACCTCTCATCAATGACTCATGCTTTTGTGTTTAAGGCGCACATTTAGGGTTATACAAGTCAAGAAATGCGCCTAGCTTTTCATGCCTTAAGGTAATCAAGTTTCAGGGTTCCAAGTCTCTCTCCTTTGCAAGGCACATATTTGAGGTTGAAGGAGCAGGTAGGTGTGCCTAGCTCACTTAGTGTAATCTGTAGCTTCAAATGCATGTTTCCAACTTCCAAGAGGCTCCCTATCATAGGCGCAGTTTGATGATCCTCCAGATGCAAAAGTGCGCCCAACATACTTAGCTTGTTTTTTCAAGTTTTCAAGGATTCTAATCAAATGCAAAGTGCCTAAGGGAGTTTTTGTCTTGAGATGATCAAATTTTAGGTTCCAAGCTTCTCTCATTGCAAGGCGCACTTTGATGACTGTCCAGATGTGAAATTGCGCCTAGCTATAAACAAGTGTTCACTTCAACTTTCATTAATCGAAATCACTTCATAAGCTCTAGGAGAAGTCTTAATACTAAAAGCTCCTCAAAATTCATGGAATCAATCACATTTTTACCTAGGTGCAAAAATAGGGTTGAAGAGAGGCAAAAATGCGCCTCACTCAAAAGGAGGGAAATACTTCAAGTTTATTGATCAGACAAGTATACAATGTGTTTAGAAGACCTATTTCTCTAAAATTCATGTCTTCAAACCCAATTTACCTTAGGCACAAAATGATTCTAAGGGTGAAAATGGGCGCCTAAGATTGAGTAAGTGAATTTTGGACTTTGAGCAACATGAAGGTGTCTCTGGGAGGTCTAGTCTTCAAGGCGCCACTTTTTTTGATGACTTTTAACAACTTTCTTTCAAGGTGCAAATTGATAATTAAACAGGTGGAGTGCGCCTAGCATACTTAGTCATTTTCTTGCAAAATTTTCAATGTTCAAAACATGTTGAGGGTTAGAACACCATTCTCTAACAGGTTTCTACTTTAGGCACATTTTAGGGGTTATTCAGATGCAGATTTGCGCCTAAGGCCATTGGGCCATCTTCCTGCAAGTTTCCTAAGTCTAAACCACTTTGAGGGTCAAAACAATCAATCTCATGTAGGGCGCCTTGGTTTAAGGTTGTCACTTGTCGTGATTTTACCTAAGTCTAGAATTCCCCACTCGCTTAGAGTCATGCAACTTACCTTGTCATTACCACTGACTTCATCATGAAACAGAACTTAAGACATCATCCAAAACTCAATGCAAAGCATCGGAGCTCAAAAAAAGGGGGTCCCCATTTGCAATGGGGCGATGTGTGATTAGGTCACAACAGGACCAAAATGAAACAGAAGAGCAACTCTTGTTTTAGTTCTATGTACAAGAACAAGCCTCTGCCTGGTGCAATAAATCCTTTAGTGTAGAAGTAGAAGCTTCCATGCCAAGGAGATCAACTAAAGTAGCCTTCGACACAACAAGATGCTTTAATTCTACCTACACCATAAAAAGGTAAGAGGAGTCAAGGGGAGAAATGGTGCAAGCACCACATAATCAACACCCACAACAACTTTGAATATTGCATACAACAACCTTTGATTGTGCAAATCCATATTAGAACTTGCACAAAAAACATGCATCAACCCATATGCCACTTGTTTGAGTGCGAATGTCTCCATCTCTGACAATGTCGAGGAATGTTAGTATTTGTTTCACACTAAGTGTTGGGTCAATGACAACCTCTTCATGTCACCATTGATAGGGGGAGTCATAGGAATGTCATCATGCAAGATGTAGGTAAGTGTTTGAGCCTTGCAATTGAAGGTCGTTATCATCCATATTCACTACAATGTCTTGATTAGGTTAAGGATATCCAAGTCTAACATTAGTGCACATTTGACTGTGGAATGAAGTCCCTACACAATACAATCGTTTACGATGCAACACCATTGGAGCTTTGCAACATGTTGCTTGGCAAGCCATATGTTTATGATCAAGATGACACCTATAGGGCTAAGCCACAACTTTGGTCCTCAAATTCAACAATTGCATAAATGACAACGCATAATCTCTTCCAAAGACCTATCACTTTGGCATTTGCCAAGCAATGGAAAAAGCTTGTTCCAATGCACAATAGTTTGTGTTCATTGTTTACCTAGAGACACTTGAATACTGGAATATGCATACATTTGCAATGCCTCGGTATAGCATGCATTTGCAACACCTTGGTTCCACACACAACACAATAATAGCAACTTGACAATTTACCGCATAAGTTTGGAGATTCTTTGAAAACTCAAAGTTTTTCCAATACATTGCATGGTAAAGCATCAGATCGACCTAATTTATGATCTCCACTTTGAAATAGCATGCTTTGCTCTAGATCAAATTGGGATAATGATGAGATATGTGGGTAGACATAAGAGCTCATTGATTATAGAAAGATCATGCCAAGGTCTTCACCTTGTGGCTGCCTAGTTAACCTAGCCCCAAAGAAAGATGGTTCATGGCACCTCTAGATGGACTATCTTGCGCACAACAAAATCACATTGAATAGACGATATCTACTACCATGCATAGATGCCTTGGAATGGTTGTGCGATGTATAATACTTCACGAAGATCTACTTCAAGTATGATTACAATTAGGTTCTTGTCAATCCTAAAAGCATTTGAACGTTGTTTGGAAACCAAAGGAGGGTTGTACGATTGTTTAGGATTTTTGGCTTGGCCAGTGGTCTAGCAACATTCTTGTGCCAAATGAATGACATACTTAGGCCATTCACTAATTCCTTTTTTGTTGCCCACTTGGATGATATCCACATTTTAAGCAAGACTTGGGAGGATCACATTGCACATGTCTTAGATGCATTGTGCCAACACAAGTTGCAAACCAACTTAGGCAAGAGTACTTTTTGGTTTTGCATAGATCCAATATTTGGGCTGTGTTAGTATACATGTACATCCATAAAAGATCAAGGAAATCCAAACTTTGCATAATCTCATAGAGCTTGGGAGTTTTCTTGGACTTGCAAATATCTACTACAGGTTTGTCCTTGGATTCTTGCACATCGTTTTTCTATTGAATGAAATCTTGCATGTTGAAGTTGCTTTCTAGTGAATGCATGCATACCAACGAGATTATGAAGAGTTCAAACAATGACATGTTGGTGTGCTAGTCTTTTCCATGCTAGAATGCGATCAACCCTTTGAGGTCGAGATTTGTGCATTTGACTATGAGCTTGACACAATACTCACTCAACATGGACACCTAGTTGGCTATCATTTAGAAAATTTCAGTGACATGGTGCAACAATGCTTAACCTATGATAAAGAATTGTGTACCATTGTGCAAGCTGTAAAACAATGTAGACATTAAATCTTTGGAACGAAGATCTTCGTTCCCTTAGATCATATGCCACTTCAGTTCCTATGTACACAACAATTAGGTTGTAGAATTCGTTGGCTGTCCCATCGAAATAGCTCATCAAAGTACATGAAATTTGAGGCCACAACATCTCTAATTGGGTTTCTCTCAGCCAATATAGAATTCAATTCAACCTATGCACCAAGTCAACAAACAAGAAGCTTGGGCTCTATATACCATTGCCAATTCCATCCAGATTTTGGGAGTCCATTAACATGGATTTCTTGTTTGGGTTGTCTATGACAAAACACCAACGTGATTCATTGTATGTTGTAGTCGATAGATTTTCCAAGATAATCTTCATGGTTGCTTTTAAGACACATTGTCTGTATTTCAATCATGCCCAAGCACATTTCTAACTTACTTCTTCCATCATGTTTGACAGTGATCCTAGCTTTGTCAACCACTTTTGACATGTCATGTTGGAAAGGGTGAATGGTTGATTGGACAGGTCTATTGTACTAATAGATAGGCAAGCTGAAGTGGTCAATTGTATATGTGTTCATTTGTTGTGCATGTACAACAATGCAGATTTGTGCACATCAGGTGACAATCTTCTTTACATTCAACATGCTTACAACAAAGCTTTGCATAGTTCTACAAAGCATTGCCCATCTCAAACATGTTTTGGGTTTCCACTAGTTGCATCACTAGACATTACCTATCCTGTGCTCCCAAGCTTGTAGATGTGTGCAAAGATAATGAAGTGAACAATGTAGAAAAATTCCTATAACACATTTATCAAAAGCATTGGTACAATAAGTTCTAACATGCTAGCAGGTAGAAAGAGTGCAATGATTGACATTGCACACCTTTTGAGTTCAAGATGCACAATAAGGATTGGTTTCATCTCTAGAAAGAATGCTTGAAAGGCCCACTACAAAAGATTAAGCCTATGTTCCATGGTCCCTACACCATATTACACGCAATTCGAGAGAATTGCTTTGTCCTTGATCTACCTCCTCAAACCGTTTTTCCTACCTTTGCTTGAGCCTGCAATAACCGATCATCTATCAGATTTGGATCTTGAACATTTGGAAAAGTGTCAAAAGATTGGATTGTTGAGAGTACTTGAGACTACCACTAGAAGCACTCACTAGGGCAACATAAGTTGATCATATTGGTCAAGGTTCGACAATATGTTGATTAGGCTACGTGTTAAAATCTTCATCTTTGAATTCAGTTTTCATAGCTCACTAAAATGTGATGAGGGCCATTGCTTTTGAAGAAAGGGTAATTGATTTGAGCCAATCCTCAATCTGCACCCTCAACTTGGTTGTGCAGGCATAGCTACACAAACCATACCAAAACTACATAGTGCCAATTGTTGCAAGTATGAGGTAAACCAGTGTTGTCATTGATGTCAACATACTCATATTGCTTTGACAAGAAGGATTCAATGAGCAGTGTGCTGAGGATATTGAGAAAATTAGCCTCAGTCAGGAACAGTAAAGAACAGTGATGAGAAGAAGGCAAATGTACTGTATAGGATGCGAACCGGAGGATGCGGATTAAAGGGTTTGTAGATATGAGTCTTGAGATGCTTCAGTTAAGATTTCAGAGGTCCGCATGAAGCTCTGAAGGAGTTGTGGCTGTCGGTGTAGAACCGGTTCCGGCAAGTATTCAGAGGTGACAGAGGATCACAAAAAGGTCCGGTGAGGTCCGGAACTGTATAATCCTAATCTGCGGATTGGAAGGAGTCTTTGGGATGTCCTTGTGATGTGCCATCTCGAGTTGTGTATAATTTGGAGGTCCGGAAGTACCTCCTGCATTATGACAGTGGCGACAGACAGTGTTCTTGAAGTTCCGGATAAGGAGGATAAGAGATTTCAGTAAGTAAAGGAAATGCGGACGTACCTGGTCATTCAGGCAGGCTTGTGAAGGTTCTTGGATCATGTTGAGGTTGTGTTGTTGGTCCGCATTGATAGTAGAGCCCGGAATTGAAGATATTCTTCCGGATGAAGTTCTTGCTCTGTTTAGCCGACCGGATGAGTTGTTCATCCTGCGAATGTTCTTGTGGTGGCCGACCGGATGTGTTATTCATCTTGCGGATACTCTTATGGTTGTTTGCCGACTTAGATGTTTGTTCCTAAGTCGATGTCTTGTATAAATAACGGTTTGTGAGTTCATTTCGAAGTGTGGATTGTGTGGATGAGTGTGGCATAGCGAAGAGAAGTGCGAAAGGCAGAGCAGAGGTTTTTGGGCTTAAATGGAACTGATCCGGACATGGTAGAGATGTCATTCTCCAGTTCAAGATTGTGATTCTTATCACTTTGTAGACAGTGTGTCTCCTTGTAGGCAGTGGGCCTCTTTGTGAGCAGTGTGCTCGGGCAGTGAGCCCTAATTGGCAAGTGCCATTCTTTTTCTTATTCTTCTAACAGAGAATAATCCTTGGGTTAATCACCCCGTGGTTTTTCCCTTAACCGGGTTTTCCACGTCAAAATCTTGGTGTTCAATGTGTTGATGTTTATCTGCTCTTGTGTTTATGTATTATGCTTTCATGGATGATTAATTGATATGCTGTTAACTAACAACGAAGAATCAAGTGTTTGAAAGAACAAGAAGTTTTATACAACTGATTCACCCCCTCCCCTCTCAGTTGTATGCCTTAAATCCAACACCAAACTCCAACACCACCATTCTACTATCTTAGTTGCTACTCCTTTCGATTGGTGTTCTTTGGATCAACACACAATTTAGAGGCAATCAACACAAGTTAGGCCTTGTGACAACCTTTGTGTTAGCTGGCATAACACTTGTTCGCACTCCCATGGTCAGTGTTACCTCAAAAGACCAATCTTGGCACCACACTTGGAAGAGGAACCAATACGTTAGTAGTGAATCATCGATTATTATATAGTTTGAACTGTTTGTCCAATCTTGTTTCTAAATGACACTAGTTTAATTGTATATATATTTGCATTTGGCCTTGAGGTCAACAAGTAGGAAGCAAGGAATGGAAAGCAATGTAAAGACATAAGCTTCATTCTAGCTAGACAAATTAGCTAGGACGCTTTTCCTTAGTCTCTGATCACGGGATTTCTCATCCCTAGTCATCTAAAACTTTGTAACCATCTATACTTTCCCTATTCATTGTGAATAGAAAGTCATTATTTTGCTATCTCATCATTTCCATGAAATTGTAATGATTCCCCAAGTTATATTCTATTACATGTTCATCATAACATAGTGGATTACTAGCTAATTTGTTGTGCTATCCTTCACATCACCATTACAGGCCCTATGGTATGGATTGTCCACAACCTTTGTGAGGTCAATTTGCAGAAGACATACATATAGTGGAGACAAGGGCAATAAGAGATCACCTATAAGAAGGGACCTGGTGGGAAGTATCTAGTCATGGACCCAAATTTGCAAATTGATGACATAGAGCCTAATGTGTAGATGATGGAGTGTAGGATGGGTTTCTCTAATGAGGAATAATACCACAAGGGGACCTTCCTTGATGACTAGGATAAGTGGTTTAGCAACAATTGTAGCTATAGGAGTCTTGACCACACCATTCTTCATGAGGACTACTAGTTCTGAGTAGTTTTTTGTAAGGAATTCATTGGCCTCAAGTCCTAGCCCACTTTTCTCATCCACAAGCTATGTTACCGGTTTGGGGTTGGGGTTTAGGTTTGGCAGTTTGCCAATGTTTTTTCTTGGGTTTAGTATGATTAGATTCAACCATGTATATATATATATATATACATCTCCAATAGGTCTTGCCTTTTGTTTTTTTGTTTTCTATTAATTTATTTATAAACATTCAACAAGCAATGGTAGGCAGGGATTAATTCTATTGATTTTGTATTAAAGCTCATATAGTGGTTTCCACTTGTATACAACGCTTGACCAAGGAAGTTAGAGCTTGCAATGGGTGGGTTGAACAAACAAGGGTTGCCAAAATGGCAAATTTTAGGGTACATAAAAGAGCAAGAGGATGTAGATGAGACGAATAGAACAAATTGATTGAAGTCTCCTCCTTTATCAAGGAAAGGATCTCAATCTAGCAAGCCACCTACAGGCCCCTCTTCCTCTCCAATTCTTTTTGCCACACACCCTTTTTTGGTGACACCAATCTTTACAAGAGAATGATACTCCTCTTACTTGCAAAAAGACAAATGATGCAAGCCTATTTTGGAAAGGGCATTGATTCACAAATAAATAAGAACATAGTTAGTCACATTATGGATCCATTATGAAGTAGTGCACAACTTGAATAACACTTTTGATGAAGGGAGGAGGTGTTTGTAGGTAGTGTTGTGACCAAATCACACATCGCCCCATTGGAGATGGGACCCCCCTTTTTTTGAGTTTAGAGGTTTTGCATTAGGTCTTAAAGCTATTTCATGATAAAGTCAAGTGGTGTTTAAGTGTCCGATCCGGATTATTGAGATCCTGAGAATTGGCTAAGTGCATTGTGAATAGGCGCGTTTTCTCCACCTCTATTAGTGCCTTAGGTATAGGTGCCTTGGTGGGAAAGTTGTCAATAACCTTTAAGAATTGAAAATTTCGTAGAAGAGACAACTCAACCTTGGGGCGCATTTTACATATCTAGTCATCATGTTAGCGCCTTGTTGTAAAAGTGTTTGAAGTGAGTATGTGCGCCCAAGTTGGAGGCGTTATCTTTAGGCTTTCCAGAGAATTTGGCACCTTGAGGTAAATCATCATTGTTCAATCATTTGGAATCCAAGAAAAGGGTCACATTTAAGGAAGGCGCTTTAGAAGGATATGTGAGCGCCTTGGGTAATTGGCAATGATGAAGATGCGCCTTGACCAGGATTGGCATAAAAGGCCTTAAAACTCAAAGAATTTGCTTAGGCGCCCATTATTGGTGTCTTATCTCCATGTGAGCGCCTTGGAGGAAGAGATTTAGTGTTAGCGCCTCAGAGTGTTTGAGCGCCTTAAGGGAGAGTAAGCGCCTTTGAGGAGGTTTTGACGCCTTCATTGAAAACTTCAAGAAATTGAGTGCCTAGGTGAATGTCTAGCCTTTCATATAGGAGCCTATCACATTGCGCCTTGGAGGAGGCATGTTAGATCCATCTTATAAGGCGCCTGGTGTTTGGAAGGAAGTCTTGGAAGTTAAGGTGAATAAACTATCAAATTTGCGCCTTGAAGAGTATGAAAAAGTTGATTCTGGCGCCTTGAATAAGTGTGAACCACCTCAAAGGAGTATGTGCGCCTTGAGTGCCTTGATCAACTTTGAAGGTCTTAGGACTAAGACTTAGCGCGCCTTAATGGACTTAGCGCGCCTTGGAGTGAGGAGGTAAGTCATTTAGTCTTGGAGCGCCTTGGAGAGGTTGGCTTCTGATGATATCATTGTGAATTAGCGCCTAGATAGAAGTTTGAGCGCCTTAAGGAGGTGTTGGCACCTTAGGTGATTGGGAATGGTACATTTGAGCACCTGGATGAAGGGTTTTAGCGCCTTCACACAGAGTATAGTGACCTTAGCGCCTAGATTTGGGAGAAGACACAGACAGAGAACATTTGAGCGCCTTGTGGAGGACATTCCAAAGTTTCCATCTAGGTGAGCGCCTTCATTTAAATGCGCCTTTGACATGGAGTATGAACCTAGAAGTTTGAGCGCCTTGGGAGTAGTAAGAAGTTGGAACTACTAGAATGAGCGCCCTAACTCTGAAAGTGAGATGGAGCGCCTTGGAGTGAATGAGTGCCTAGAAGGAATCCTTGGGGACAATCATTTGAAAGTGAGCGCCCTAACTTTGAATGTTTAGCGCCTAAGAAACTTCCTAAATGCTCCTTGAATAAGTTTGAGCGCCTTGGTTGAATAAGTGATATTTTGCGCCTCTCCCAGAGTGATATCTGTAGCGATTAAGAAGTGTTGTTGGCATCCAAGTGATATATGATGATCTACCTTGATGATACTCCTTGAAGAATGAGTAGGTAATGAAGCTTCATCAATGACATGGAGTAGAAGAGTCTCTTGAACTTGAAGTTTGAAAATAACTTGCAATTGAATAGATGAATGCCTTCAATGTAGAAGTTGATGAAGTAATCCTTGAATTTGTCCTTGAACACTCCTTGATGCTTTGAAGTTGTGAGTTCATACTAGCACCTTGAAGTGAGGATGGAGCGCCTTAAGAAGAGATAGTGCCTTGAAGTGACTTAAAATGTCAAGGGGCAAGTTTACCAAATAGGCGCCATTTCACACTCATAATCATCATTAAAGGCGCCTTGAGAGAGGAGGTTTTGAAGACGTGCAATTGGAAAAACCAGGAATTGATAAAATTAGCGCCCATTGGTATGATCTCTAAACACCATCAAAACACTCAAAATTGCGCCTAACATTAAAGAGTATACCACAAATTAGCATGGTGAATGTATTGCCCTTTGCTTGATGTTGTAATAGTTCTTCAAGATGCATAGGCGCCCAAATGCATGTAAACTTTCACTTTGAGCGCCCTCTATATTGATGCCAATTCATTTTGGCGTCCAAAAGATGTTTTTAAATTTTGAAAATTGCAAAAAATTAAATATTGAAATGGGCCGACCTCCTAGTAAGCTGCCCACATTTAATATATAAAACCACTATATAAAGAGGAGCGCCACTTCACATTTTCATAATTCTCATTTGCAAGGAGCAGCGAATTTCTAAGAAGGCAGCGATTTTTGTCTAGGAGCAGCGAATTCTTCTAAGGAGCAGTGAATTTGCAAGGAGGAAACAAATTCTAAGGCAGATCTGAGTTTAAGAGGACTGATTTTACTTCTAATTCTGCCATTTTTATACTGATTTTTGCATTAAATTCTAGAAATCTGCATTTTCTAAGACAGAAATTGGATACAAGGTACGTTTTGATCAGCTCTATTTCATAAAAATACCTTTTGCAGATTTATATCCAGAAATCGGGTTCTTGTAGGATGTAAAGACGATGATATTATTTGATAATACAATGAATTAAAGTGTATGTTGATCTCCATTCATGAAACCTCTCTTGTACTTGAAAGGTTGAGTGAAACTTGAAATTGAATAGGTGAAGTTTCCTTTAGAAGTTGATGAAGTCTAACATGATATCATTGATGTAGAAGACTTGTAAAATCTATTATTTCAACCCACTTATTCGAGTCTGGTCTTGTAGGTAAATGGGAATGACGGCTAAGGAGAGACAAGTCCTTATCAAGATGGATGCTAAGTCCAACATACCCGAGTCCAAGCTAGAAACACAGTGGAAGGATGTCGGAGATACCAACATGCGACACGTCAACCTGGAAGAGGTGAAAGACTTCTTGCTCACCATCACAAGGAACGAAGACATCAAGGCCATCGCAAAGAGTGGGATTGTTCAAGCAGCTTGCTTTCCACCTGCCTTGCCAAGGACTGAATTAGTGTTGGAGTGTGTTCAGCATTATGATAAAGAGAAGAGACAGATTATAGCAAAGGATGGAACCGTTCTCGCCTACCTGCAAAGAGAAGCTATTCAGGAAATCTTCAACATCCCAAAAGCAAAAGGAGTCTTTATATGTCCTACAACTGCTCAGATGATTTTCAAAGGCAATTCCAAGGTCTACATGTAAGAAATCAGGAAGAAGTGGATGACTGATTCATCGATGAAGATATATAACTCTGAAGATCCCAAGTATCATAAAGCTGACTTCAAGCAAGAGATAAGTTACCTGATCATGTTCCTGAATCGAGTAACAGGTAGGCCTCAATCATCTACTTTTGAAGGATGGATGTATACTTACTTTGATCATATGTTACAAAGAACAAGATGGTTGATTGGGCTGGCCTTATAAGCCACTGCCTTGATGAACAGTTTGAGAATTTTGATGAAACGAAGTCTTTCTTCATGACTTCATACCTTGTTTATATCCTGGCAAAAAATATAGTCTACAAAGGATTAACAGCTAAAGGACAAGTAGGTACAAAGCCTGGACAGGTTCTCTCACATCAGTGTTATCCTCAACTCCATTTGAAGAACATTAATCACTATAAGAGATTCAATGATGCTTTCGCCATGTTCATAGTGAGAAAGTTGAGAGGTGAGCCGCATAGGAGATTAACAGGTGCTGCTAGGAACTTCATCAAGCAGTATGGAAGATATTATATCCAGTATGACAAGTTCACATATATCAGGATTCAAGGTTTTACATCTTTTCCAGATAGACTGCCCAGATATCCTTCAAACAGGATTGTGTTGCTAGAGGTTTCAAGACAGCTGTTAGAGTTTCATAAGATGCAGAAAGCAAGAAAGAAAGCAGGAATTCAGTTTCCTCTTCAGCTGGGTAGATATTACTCTTGTCCATCACTTCAGGCAGCTGAGCATTCAGAAGTTGAGCTTCAGGCGTATCATCTGCATCCGCATGATTCAAGGAGAGAAAACTTTGATCCACATGGAGCCATCAAGCAGTCATATTCTTCTTACAAACATAAAGAACAACTGGAAGATCATTGGGCTGATGTTATAGATGATGATGATATCAGAATGCAAAAATGTTCAAGATTGAAGTGGGATCTAGTAAGAGCTACGAAGGTACTAAGGATTCCTGATCAATTAGAAGGTGAAAGAACTTTGCTGGGTGATGAATACAATAAGATTTGGAATTTGCCTTACGAAGTCAACTGGGCTGATAGAGAAAAGGTTGATGATGAAGGGTTGATAAGGCCTATCATTGCTATCACTGAAGAGCAGATAAACAAACAAGTACAAGCCTTGCTTGATGAAGGTAAGAGACTCACCTATACTAAAATGGGAGAGGTAGATCAGCAAGAACAACACAATGCACCTAGTAAAGATTCACGAAGCAGAGGAAGTGAAAGAGATTCAGGACAGGGGAAGAAAAGAAAACAGCTTGAGATTGCCCAAGGAGAATCCAGTAAGAAGAAGAAAAGAATAAGTATTGAAACTGCTTCTTCTAGACAGCCAAGTGATACTCCACTGAATCAAGACATAGTGATACCTGCTGAGAATGTGGTTCCAGAAGCTCCGATTGAAGAAGTGCCTTCGAGTCCACATGACACTGAGATCATTGATGAAGCCAACATCGAAGATAAGGATGAAGCTGAAGAAGAATCATTTCCTGCACAAGGAAGACAATTACAACAACAACAAGATCTTTCATCATTGCCAGAATGGTTACAGGAAAGGATCAGAGAGAATTATGAAGTTGAGAAATGTCCTCTTCCAGTTGATGAGTTACTTCTGGACATGTCGAAAGAAAAACTGAAGAAGGCAAATATTCTTTCAAAGATCACTAAAGATGAAACAGGTGTGAGAAAAGTTCATGTTGCAGTTCCAAGACTTGACAAGAATATAGAAGATATATCACCTGATGATTATGACATCGATACAATCAATTTGGGTCCTTTAACTGGAATGCAAGTAGAAGAAGAGCTTCAGGATTCAATTGATAATGCTTGAGCTATTATAAGACAAGAGATAGAAGGTAGAATCAAAGCTGAGCAGAGATGTCAAGCCTTGGAACGGTACATTCAGCATTTAGTTCATCCTATTCATCAACAGGAAAGAGTTGCTGCACCTCCATCTCTCCTTCCTCCTGAAACAGTTGAACACTTAGAAGAGTTGAAGTCTTCATCTCACAGAATGAGGGATTGGATGAAAAGATCAAAGGAGGCTACATTTAGACATCTGGAAGATATCATGCAAGTGTGTGATAAGATTACTGATCTCAAGGAAAGGGTACTTGCATTGATAACGGTTTGTGTTGAATTCAAAGACATCAAAGAACAGTACTTGCCACACTTGAAGAGCTTGATGGAAACATCAGTTGATGAGTTGATACATGCTGAGGTGATTGAAGAGGGTAAGACATAACTTCTCTTCCTGGTATTATGGCTTTCGCATCAAAGGACAATTGCTGGATAAGATAGAAACAGACATGTCAAGAGTCAGAAGTGTGCTTCAAAGGATTCAGGATGCAATACATGCTTCTTTGATGAAGATTTGTAATCCATTTGGAGAGATGACTCTTGATAGCATGAAAGAACAAGTTCAAGCCTTCTATTTTCAAGAAGATGATGTTACAGATGAAAGGCTTGATAGTATATTTTCACTTGCTGTCCACCTTGGCGACAACAAAGCAAGGATAACTGATTGGGAAAAGACACTTGGCCTCTATTCAGATGATGTACTTGAAGCTGAAGGAACCATTCAGAATGCGCCAAATGTACCTTTGGAGGAGGTCAAGCAAATAGTGTCCAGGTTCATTGAATGCCAAGCTTCTAGTGATGGATATTCACATGGGGATTCCTCATAAGCTAATGATATATCATTCTTATCTTCTTGGGAGGCGTGTCTTTGTTCCTTTCTTCATAGCTTCTTTAATTTAATATAGATAACCTCCTTCATTTAATAAAGTTAGCCTCTTTCATTTAATAAAGAAGAGTTTGTTACAACTACTTGTGATGTGGCTTGATCTGGTCCACTGGCTTGGCCGATCGATCTTGACCTTTCATTCATTTTGAGGTCTATAAAAGGGCTCTTGTTGCTCTCATTTGTACGATTGAAAACTCTGGAATTGTTGCAAGAGCTCTCTGAAATAATAAAAGACTCATTGTTTCGGTGATTCTATATGTGTTTCTGAGTGTTGCATGGTTTGGATTTTCAAGCGAATATTAAGTTAGATTAAGTTTTCTTTAAGTTTATGTTAGTTAATGGAAGGTTTCTTTATTGCTTTGTGGTGAAATCTATAAAGTTCACACCATTTGTAGTTTGTGGCTTGCAAATTGCAGTGCATGGTTAGTCTGAACAATATTCGAACTTCAATTTGATCTTTATGTTTGTTGAATCTTTCATGAGCATAACTGATTTAAACATCTTGTAAAACCCTAGAAGATTGCATCAATCTTGTGTAGTTGTCTGTCTTGGTGAAGCAGGATCTGGTTCGATTTCACCTGAGCAGTAATCATCCTTACATCTAGGATTAGATTAGCATCACTAAACCTTACATCTTTTGTCTTTTCTTATCCATTCAGTTAGAATTAGAATCAAGAACATCATTGCCAAATCATACGCCATAAGTTGTAGTACTTAGATCCTCCAGTGCTTGCCTTCCTAATCATTGAATTAACAACTTGTTTGAACAATTGCGTAAGTCCCTTTGTGTTTACCAGTAAAATCATACTTAGTCACTGAGCTATCTCTTACAAAATCATAAGAAAGGAACCTTGGAGTCATCTTGTTTGATCACATAGTTCAACATTTGAGAGGATTTGCTCAAGAGGGAGTCAGATACTTTGTATTTCACTCTAATTGTTGACTTGTCCAAAAACAAACATCAACAGGTAGGAAATAGAGGAGTTTTTGTCTTTTGTGTGAAATTGCAGGGTCTGAGAGGGGGCAATTATGCAACCTCTAGTGCGATTATGCAACTGCTGATCTACACCAAGCAACAGTTTTGTTATGTGTATAAAAAAATGGCTTGTGGCATTTAATATTTTGTATTTTTCGACTTCTTGGTGTCCTTTCACCTTATGTTCTGTCTTGTAAAAGCATACATATACATTGTAAATGTGTTTTTATATATTGAGCATTAATTTTGAGGGAATTGAAGTGAATTCCAAGAGTATACGTTTGTTCCAAATGAACAAGTAGACTGTAATAAGTGAAACAAAACTGAAAGGGAGAGTGTTAGGGAGGTTGTGAGTGATCATAGGTACTAAACATTGTTTTTTCAGGCTAGTTGTGACCCAAGAGTCGTAAGATTATATTTGTCATTGGAGATGGTGGATAAAGAGGTCATTTGCCTCACTTTTGTTGGAGTTTTCTCCCACAATTCAGATTTTCCAGGGTAAAAATCCTTATGATGTTTTCAGTTGTCTTATTGTTTTCTCTCATTTTCTTTTCAAGTTAAGATATATCTGATTAGTTAAAGAGCACAGTACTTATTTCCTTCACTTAAATCTGTATGTTGGCGACTATTGTATCGGATAACCCATAATAACAAAAATATTTCTTGGGAATAAATTGGCAACCAAAAGATCACCCAAGTGTTTTTCTCAAAAAATCACGATTTAATTGGGAAAAATTGGGTTAGGGTTAGAGAAAAATCAGAAAAAAATAGTTGCAGAAATCGAGAACACCCAGAATATAAATCTTTTTACCAAAAAACCAAAAACAAAAAATTGTGGAAAATGCATGGCTAGGGCATAAATTGTGAGATGCATTTTTTTTGCTCATTAAATTGCATTTTTTGTGGGGAAAAACTGTTTTCTGGTCCGATTTTTGATAAATTGTGATTTTTTCGCAATATTTGCTACTATGATACAAGCATCATAGTTTACGGATCAGACATTCAAAAATGAATTGAGGGAGGTTGCTGATGAGTTCATTGGGCATTGTATTTAGTAATTTACAACAATGGGCTTCTATTTAACCTTGTATGGTTACCATACTAGTGGGAAATAGTAAAGCAGATCAACAAGGCTTTTAAACTTTAAATAATAAGTAGGTGCAGGCTTTGAAAAGGCGTGCACCACCTTATTAACCAAGGAAAGAAAATGTGTGGATAATTGATTGCATGCCATTAGGGATTCTTGGTTTGGACAACATTGTCCATCGTTTTTGATGGATGGAAAGATTGAAAGAACAGACCCTCAGTTAATGTCATTGTTATGTGCAGTAAAGGCACAATGATTTTGAGGGAAGTTGGTTGTGAGTCATGGTTTAAGGATGCAAAATTTACTGTCAACATCCCCACTGAATCTTTTGAGTCGACAGGGACTCAAAATGTTGTCCAAATTATAGAGAACTATGCTAAAAACTTGTTGGGTTGTTGATTAAGGTGAGATACAACCATATATTTTGGACAGTGTGTTTCATTTGCTCAAGTTTATGATGCAACGGTTGAGCATCCATATCAAGTAGATAAAACAAATCCTCACAAAGGCCAACGCGCTGTTAAGGGTATTGAAAATTTTAAATAATCTTAACGTAAATTAATCTGCTATGGTTTTTTAATCTTGACTTGGATGCTTTCATTGCTCATCTTGTCTTAGTCAACATCGATAATGAGGACAAGATACTTTGACACAAAAAGTGCTTAGTGTAGCTATTGGGATTGACATTGAAGTTGCTTAAGGTTCAAATTAATCAAGTGATGATGTTGATGCTCTTAATGACGAGCTACATGATGATTAATGTGGAGTTTCCATGTGCACCTTATAGTTTGCTATTTGAGCATTGAATAGATGCTATAAACTTAGATTAAACCCTTTTGATTTATCAATTTATTAATAATGTTTGTAGTTAATTTTGTTTATTCTATGCATATTATGGTTGGATATGTTTATTTGGTAAAAAATTATATATTTTAATATTTAATAATTTTTGTATGGCTGTACTCAAGCTGTACAGAAATTGTGGCAAAAAAATTGGTGATCGTATTCAACTTCATACCCCTAACTATACCAGAATTGTACTAGGACCACAACCTAGGGAGGGAATTACTCAAATCCATGATGAGTAGTTGTAGATGATATTGGTGGCAACTTCTTTTGAGAGGAGGGAGGAGGGGAAGCCTAGTGCAAGTACCTAGATTTAAGTCTAGGAGAAGCTAAATTAAGTTCCATACACGTTTGTTCAAACTAAAGGCCTTCAACTTAAACATGAACAATTGGAGTTGAGAATGGGCAATATGATGTCCAAGATTGCCAAAGCCTACAACAAGGCCTTGTCAAAACATCAATGATATGAGAGAATCCACCACTATGATGAGTAGAATTCTTTGTGGCAAGATGTGCAACCGATTGAGCTGAAGAGAGGGGAGTGCTAGCAGAACTAGTGGAGAATGTGCACCTCCTACCTATTTTGGATCAAATGGTTTATCTAACCAAGCATGTTGATTGGATCTTGGTCATAGCATACAAAGTGGAGGAGAAATGACTAGATTTTGAATTAGAATTGAAAAGTGAGACAACAATAGAGTTTTGTTGTGATACTATGCTAAGTTGCTGGTCCTGGTACGGGTTCAGATACGGATACGGGGTTCGGGTACGTGGATACGGCAATTTTTTTTGCCCGGGTACGGTACGGCAATATATATATATATATATATAACAGTAAACTCTAAGAGTAAAAAAACTTAAAAACAGTAATACTCATAATATGATAATTGCCAATAAACAACATAATAAAATATCAAAATACCTCATATTTCATAACTTGCAATAAGGAAAATCAAAATACTCAAATGGAATAGGGATAAATGTAAATTGCAACTTGGCTTTGCATTAGTTGATATATATATATATATATATATATATATATATATATATATATATATATATATATATATATATATATATATATATATATATATATATATATATATAACAGTAAACTCTAAGAGTAAAAAAACTTAAAAACAGTAATACTCATAATATGATAATTGCCAATAAACAACATAATAAAATATCAAAATACCTCATATTTCATAACTTACAATAAGGAAAATCAAAATACTCAAATGGAATAGGGATAAATGTAAATTGCAACTTGGCTTTGCATTAGTTGAGTTTGACAAAGGAATTGTGACGTTGTAGAGTACTCATTGAAGGTAATGGTAGAATTTTTAGCATATTGATAAAAGTTATTATCAGAACTTGTAAGGTTGTACTTATGCTAATTCAGTTTATTTTATGGGTTATGTTGCGTATTGCTCATCTATGTTGTTGAACATTGTGAAAATGAAATAATGAGGAATATAGTTGCTTGTTGTAGACTGATCTAAACTACATCTTATACTTACGATCATTGGGATGTTGTTTAATGTTGTAAGGAAATAAGGTGTTTGCTAAACCATTATTACGAGTTAGTTAACGAATATTGGAAAGTACTTGAAAGAGGATAGTTCTAGGTGATTATTAAATACTTTAGATGTTGGTTGAACAAATCAGAGGTCAAATATTATTATGTTGTTCTATACTTACTCACTAGGTATTATGAACCCCCTTGTTTACCTTGTTAAGTTGAAATCAGATTTATCAACAATAAACTGAGTTAAGATTGGATGTATGTGTAGACTTTGATAACTGTCGAGTTATGATTTAAAAACTTTATTTCACTTTTAGTAATACTTGGATAAATTTCACTTTTAGGGCGAAATAGACTCATTTAGATTTTTTTAAAGTTTAAAAAAGGTTAAAAAAAATGTTTAAAAAAGTTGATTTTGACACCATTTTGGGCATCCCTCCCCTGGGTTCTCTTGGGTTCTTCTGGGTTCTGCCCGAGTTCTCTGTGGGTTCTTCCCAGGCACCCTGGGTTCTTTGTGGGTTCTTCAAAGAAGAACCCACAGAGAACCCAGGGTGCCTGGGAAGAACCCACAGAGAACCCCCTGGTGAACCGTACCCGTACTCGTACACAAGCAGAACCCATATGGGCACGTTGGGCATTTGAGAAGAACCCGGTAACTTAGATACTATGTATGTGAATTGAGGAGACATTCTATGCCTAATTTAATATACAAAGGTTGCAAAAAGAAGATTTGAGTTGAAGAAGGCTAATGTTGGAGTTGTATAGTAGTAGGGAATAGGTGGAAAACGTCAACAAATAGTTTGGGGAGGTCTCTTCCAAAGGACTCATGCTTGAGGTTGAGTTGGCAAAATACAAAAATCAACAAGCGGAGTGAGAGAAACAAATGAAGGCCACATATGAATAATGATAGACCAAGTATACTATGTACCATAGGTCAGAAACTCTTGATGAAAATTTGGACTTGATAAAAATTTAGCAAAACTTAAAAAAAACTCAGCAAAATTCTGTAACATTAAAATTCAAAAAGACATAAATTTGTAAAGTAATCTTTAAAATACTCAACTGAATTTGCAGAAATCATCAGTAGTTTTTCCTTCATTCATAAATTAAAAAAACTTGTTAAATGCACATCATAGTGTCATATGATTATAAATTACATATATGTATTAGTATTTTTACAAGTTTCATCCATAGAAAACGTGCCTAAATTTTTTTTCTGTTTTTGCATTTTAAAACTAGAATTGTGGTTTGGGGGTGGCAACCCCCAATTGGGTTGAGGGGCAGCGCCCTTTGTGGGGTCTGTGAGAAGCACCTCTGGCGCATTCCTGGTTGGGCTATAGGGTGGGGTCGAGGGGCGGAGCTCCCGCCACAAAGCCCAAATTAAGGCCTTCAAGACCACATAGACCTTTAGACTTGTGAGTGTTTAATGATTTTGTCAATGTATCAAAGGAGTGAGTTGAAAGAAGAAATTGTGAAAAATGATTGTCGTTATGTGCCTACGAGCGAGTTTTTCCTATGGACTCATGGGTTGTGGCAAATTACTTGTCCAAGGGTTTTGCCACGTGAGTTAGCAAGTTTTTGATCTATGTACGTACTACAACAATGCCAGAATTGTAGTGGCATATACCCATAAATTATAAGTGTTGAAGAAGTTAGGAGGAATATGTGCTTCACTCTCCTCCCCACAGGCACTATGAGCCCCAAAGACTTCCACCTTGACAACTCCATCATTCATTACTACTCTGGCCTCACTAGTAACATCACTTGATTAGGTGAGCTAGTTCCAAAATCTAGATGAGTCCACCTTTGCACATTCTAGTCATCAAGGATTATGACTCTTTTTCCTTTGGTGGCTTAGATGTAGGTTCTAATAGTGTGCAGAGTCTTTGATGGTAAAGAAATAATATTATTTTGGAGTTGTACATGTTATTCATTAATAAGAAGCAATATGTTTAATTTATGAATTGTATTAGCTGGAAGGGTTTACTTTAACTCTTTTGTGTATGAGTGGTTCCAATTGATGTGCCCTTATTCATTCAACTCCTCCTAGGCTCTCTAGATAATCAACATAGCTCTTAGTTATTAGAAATTGAATACGTTTGTGTGCAACTAATGTAGCTTCCATACTAAGTAGTGAGCATAGCTCCTTTTTATTGGACATCATGTTTTTAAGCAATGAAGCTTACGTAGCATGGTATTACTTGGAAATTGATATTTGTTTGATGTGATTACTATGTGTGAGTATATTGATACCAAGTCAACACTTTAATGACTATTTTCCTTGAGTGGTCGTTTCTCTATGACCTTTCAACTCATGTACATTGATGAATGATCACAAGGCAAGGGTACCTAGAAAGCACAAACATGCATTTATTAGCATTTGTTAGGATGGGGGAGGAAGGTTTTGAAAAAAGAAAATACGTTACCTTTGAAGAGAAATAATATTGATAAACCTAATCAAGAGAAGCAACACTAACAGATTCGTAAGTGCAATAGAAAGAAATAATGACATACTCACAGCATAACAAGAGAATTTACTATAGGAATCCCTTTTATGAAAAATTCCAACAAAAACGTCACTCTCTGTATTAACTCAGTTGTTCACAATACAATAAGATATTTCACACTTTTGTTTAACCCTAAGCCATGTGTGAATATCTATAGGCAAATAAATATAGGAACCATTAAGCAATGTTACAATAAAATGGATATAAAACCATCAACCATAAAACCACCTATAAGGACCATTTTTTTTCCATATATAACACATTTCCGACAGCTTTGGCCTTTTCATCTTGTAACCTCTTTCCCAATTGGCAAAGCTTTAGGTCATTTATTTGCTTACAAGCCCATCTTGACTCAATTATTATCAATGTGGGTATGCCATACCCAAAACATTGTTTTATTGTGAGTAATGGGAGTTTCCATAATGAAGTACTATTTAGAATTTCATTTGTGTGGGTTTTTATCATTGTGGGAGTATATTAATACTCAAGTCAGCACTTCAATGACTTTTTTTCATGATTAGTGTTTTCTTTGTGACCTTTTGATTCGTACATTGATGAATAATTACAAGGCAAGGGAACTCACAAAGCAAACACAAACACATGTAAGTATTTTTTAGTATGGGGGAAGAAAAGTTTTTGCTTTGGGCTTTCCACCTTGTAGCCTCTTTCATACGAATATAATGATGATCCTTGAGGCATATACGTATTTGATGATGCTTCACTTTCCTTGTTCTATGTTATGTGATGTGCTATACTACAATGTCTTTAGTGTCTGTTCTTATGTGGATGAAATAATTTGTGTAGTAATTATCTGTCTACAAAAAAGCGATCATTTGTTTGGTAAAACTTTTCTTAGTGACAATAATGCAAGAGATCTAAATCTGGCATGTCAAAAATAGAGCACAAATCTAATTTTCTACTGAATTGTATAGGTCAAGTTGCATGTGTTGGTGTGATATTTTATTGCACCTATTTTATTAAATTTACTTGGGTAAATATGGTTAATTCCTAGGTAGCTAATAAGGACATGTGGCATTCTTGATTGAAGTCAATTAGGTCCCACCTCTGCCTCATCATTCCTTTATTCAAGGCAATTAGGTGCCACAACTGCCTCTACTTGTTGAGTTAGCTCCTCTCTTTAGTAAAGTTAAGAATATCAATAGAAGAACGAAAAGGCAATGAGTGCCAATTGTTATTCACCTATGTTGTGTATTTCAGCTTCAGTATATAAATTCTATTTGTGAGTAGTCTAACTGCCGAAGGTCTTGGGTAGAGTTTTTAGGGTCAATTCTAAAATCCTACATGGTATAAGAGCCAATTTGGCTATTATGTAAGTCCTTTTTTTCATTGTTTGTTTCTCATAGAGGGTTTCATCTTTTGGAAAGGGTATTTTTGTAGGTATTTTGTTCTAGGTGAATGGTAGAGCAAATCTGTGTTCTCCATTGTGTTTAGACGGTCCAAGAAAGATAGGTTTGCCTTTTGGTTCATCCAATCTAGACAATTGGAGATCGAGCTATCAAAGTTTGAAAGTTGTAGGTTTTTTGTCATTTTGTAGTGAACTTTTTTTTGGAAGTGTGTTAGAGTGAAACAAAGCACATCATTGCATTTGGAGTGCCCAAAAACATGCGGATTGCCTGTCAAATTGTCCAAACTGGATGCTTCTCCTTGAGGCCCAATTTGTTTTTCTTAGTTTTGTAATGACATGGTCTTTGGGGTACTGGTCATAACTCTATTAAATGTTGCACTTGTAGCGCAGATGCCTTAGAGCGTGCTTATGCATAGGGCCACATGCCATTGACAGCCCACCACTGTCAGCTGCCCTCTTCAATCACCAATCGCCATGTGTCCTAGTCACTTACCTGCCACATATGAACACCGTACATCAGCATCTTAGCAGTGCACACAGTACACTTTGACCATCCATGTCAGCCCCTGCATGGTAAGCATGACCTTGTTGGTATCAAAACAATCATCTGCCATGCAGATACACCATGCAAGCACACAGTCAACATCCATTTAGTGCCATGCTAGCCCTCTACTTAGTCAACATGATGTTATCACTTGCTTGCCTGTTGGGTTTCACATTTTGATTTGACACCCAAACTTTGGGAGGTCCTTTCTCAATCATTCAGACTCCGATTGGGGTCAATATTTTTTTTTTGCAGACTTCTTATTGGTGACTTCTATTTGTTCCTAATCTGAATTAGTTTAGTTGATTTTTTTGAAACTTTGGAAAATTTAAAAAAAAAAATTTTAAATACATAATTTTTTTGCATACTTATTATTGGTGACTTCTATTTGTTTCTATTCTGAATAGTTTAGTGGATTTAGTTCTTGGTACTTTTCTTATAACTAAAAGAACTTATGATGTAAAATCTACAAATTGATATTAAAGGAGATCATGTATGAACAGATTGAAATAAAGTTCCACACTTTTTTTTTTTGGTGGGGTGGGGTGTTGGGGGGGGTGTTTCATTATGTTTTTTCCTTCCACCCTTCTTTTATCAAATTGAAGCACCAAAACTATGAGTGCTGGTGAGAAGGGATTAAGAATCACTGAAGGATGTAATACCCCATCTCCTTGGATTCACTCTTAAGCTAGGTGATTTTGAGTAGAAGGTTGAATGGGCCAACAACAAGGACAGAGTCTATAGACTAATTTGTCTTACTATTCTTGAAGACATATTACATCACCTAGATCACACTGAGTGCCCTTATACAACTAGAGAGATTCTTGCATCTATAGAGATCATAACTTCTCCAAATGCTTTTTAATGATGCTCTCTAGTGGGTTCATACATGTTTATAGGATCCACTACATTGGGGTACATACAAGATATTTCATGCCTGTTTGTAGATTGCCACTAGATTTGGATGACACTATTAAGGATATTGTTCTCCTCTTTGATGACAACTCTCCTGAAGATTTGTCACCTCTTTGGATGTAATGAAGTTACAAATATACCCTTCTGTTCTTTCTCTACCTCTACATGTTTTTATGATGACACATCTTGTAGTTGTGCTTGAGCCTACTGATAAGATCCATGCACATTTGAGCATAGGCATGGTGAAAGATGAACATTTTCTATAGATCTTCATCTTTCCACCCTTCATTCCACTGCTGGAGTGGGAATTTAGAAAATAGACAACACATAGTTTCTTTCTTCCGAAAGGGAGATGCATTTTACGATGTAAGGGGACTTATTTCAACACTCTTTATGAAACTGTTTGTTCCAACACTTATCATCTTCTACAACATGGGGGAAGTTGTTTCTTGGGTCTCTCTCTCTCTCTCTCTCTCTCTCTCTCTCTCTCTCTCTTTGGGGTGGCCTGGGGTGCGGTTGCGTGCGGTGCCGGAGGGGGGAGTTTCTTTTATATGTGGGTACCTGACATGGCATTGCTTGGTGTGATCCATATCTCTTCCTCCCTACGTTGCACTTAAAGGGGGGTGTTGGTGTAATATTTTATTGCACCTCTTTTATTAAGTTTACTTAGGTAAATATGTTTAATTCCTAGGTAGATAATAAGGACATGTGTCATCCTTGATTGAAGTCAATAAGATGTAAGCTTTGCCTCATCATTCCTTGATTGAAGACATTTAGGTGCCATCTCTGCCTCATCAAGTGACACCACTGCCTTTACTTGTTAACTCCTCTTTTCTATGTAAGTTAACTCCTCTTGGACATGTGTTACTATGGCTCATCCATCCAAGCGGCTGTAAATATGTATGTTTTCTTTTGAATGAAAGAATGAGAAGCCAACGAGAATGCCAATTTCTATTGTTTGTGTTGTCTATTTCAGCTTTAGTATAGAAATTCAATTTGTAATTAGTTTAATTGCCCAAGGTCTTGGGTAGAGTTTATTTGGGTCAATTCTAAAATCCTATAGCATGTGCTGATTAAGTCATACACATAGGAAATGAGAATAATTATTGATTAGTTGAATGTTTTCTATATGATGGCATCATACAAATAAGGAATGAGAATTACCATATCATTATTTGAATTCTTGTCGTATAGATTTAGATCAAAAGAATTCTTTCAGAAATTTGGAGATCAATTTTGATATACCAACCTTGTGAAGCATGCTTTAAATTGAAATATAAGACAAAATCAAAGATCCTTACATGAACACTTTAAAGAAACTGCAACTCGTCAAGAGTATTAACTTTAAGAAACAAATGGAATAATAGAAATTGCGAGTACAAGTGGCTTGAGGGAAAATTGCTCCTCTAGTTGTTGAAATGGCTGTCTGAACAACATTCATAGGGCAGGAAGGAGCTTATTAGGCCAAGTCACTCAACCATCCAAACCTTTGCAGGTTGGCCCTGCCTTTTTGCATGAATCTTTGGACCTAAAAGACATCTCCCTTCACAATTCTTGGGTGACTCTAGACAGTGCTCTTTTTTTCTCAAAATCCAATCCATTAAGGAGTGCTTGCAGGCACTTAGAAATAAAAAGAAACTGTTTTCTCTCACTAACAATTTTTTTTGGATGGGGATCTCACAAGGCACCAAGTGGAGGGAGTTTCAAAAAACCCATGCTAAGGTCATGGCTGGTTGGAAAAACATTAAACAGGCTATTATGAGTGCTTTTTGGATTTAACTGTGTATCTTTTTTCATCGACATTTCGGATTACACTCAGTGATCCATCATCAGGAAGAGGAGACAAGATTCCTCTGCCCCTCTAGGGTTGCCACTTCCATGGTTGCCTAATGATAGTGACTCTCAGATCTTAGTAGGTAATGGACACATCTGCATTACCTACTGTAACTGCAATGGTGTAGTGTGGTATTCTTCATGTGCTTTCTGGGAAGTCGCTTCACAAGATCTTATTTTTCTTACCTAGATCCATGAGAACACTGAATGGGCTTCTCTCTAGTTACAAGCTACTTTTGGGTCTAAGCCTTCTAGTACAAGATCTGTAGATTGGGTGGAGTTCACAGATCTAGGGTGTGGCTGGTCTCATTTGTGGCTGCCTTGGTCCAAGGTGTCACTATTAGACTTTGACAAACATTGTACGTACACGTGGCTTCAAGATCAGAGGTGCCCACCTCCTATTTGAGATATCTTCATTGCAGTTTGTTATTTTCTCCTAGCTTCATCGCCCTTTGAAGATACTTTGATGGTAATTCATATCTTGAACTGTACCTGAAGGTTTCCCATTATTCCTTTTTGGGTAATGTTATTCATTTGAGTGATATTCTAGATCAGCCCATCATCAGAGCCTCCTCTAAGTCTCCTTGTCTTTTATTTTCTTCATGGGATGTTAGAAGACCTATGATGAAGTTGCATGCTAACAAAGCAATTAATTGTGTGGGTATTTAGGCGGACTTCCTCAAACATGGTGTGGATTTGTTTGCCTTCCCTATGGCAGAGTATTTAATGAGGGTATTGGGTTCATGTTTCCTCCTCTAGGTAGTGACACACTGTCCATTACATTTGTATTTTAGGGGATAGTTTTCACTCAAACGAATATGGGTCTATCATGATTGGTCATTCATTTGCTTTAGTCCCACAATATTGAACTTGAAGCTTTTGTGAACAGTTGGGTTGAGTTAATCTGAGATTTGGAGACAAGGAGGCTTCAAGGGAAATTTCCAGACTTTTGTCTATTAGGCAACAGGCAGTGTTCGAGAAAGACTTCTAGATTTTGACTATAATTTTACTCTTTGGGATATCACCAAAGAGGTTCATCAATGGTCTTATAATGCCTTTTGTTGTTTTGTAGACCTTAAGAAGGCCCTTGACTCGGACCCAAGACGCCCTTGCAAAAGTTGCATGATATTGTTTTTTCCGATTCCTTCATTGCTACCAAAAAGACTCTCTGAGATTGCAGTTGGCCAATTTCTGACTCCCTATAGTTTCTTTGACTTTGTTAAGAGTACCGTTAGAGTCAAGGGAAATTTCGAGACTTTTGTCTATTAGGGAACAGGCAGTGTTCGAGAAAGACTTCTAGATATTGACTATAATTTTACTCTTTGGCATATCAGTAAAGAGGTTCCATCAACGGTCAATGTCTTTTGTTGTTTTGTAGACTTTAAGAAGGCCCTTGACTCGGATCCAAGATGCCCTTACACAAGTTGCATGATATTGTTTTTTCTGATTCCTTCATTGCTGCCAAAAAGATTCTCTGAGATTGCAGTTGGCCAATTTCTGACTCCCTATAGTTTCTTTGACTTTGTTAAGAGTACAGAGTCAAGCAAGGGTTCTTTCTTGTTGACTCTTCAATGTTTACATAGATAAGTGTTAGGATTTTCTTTGGCAACATATCCATGTTGCTGATGTTTGTATGTTACTTCAATTCGTGATTGCCGTGATGTTTTTTGTTGATGATGTGGTCCTCCTCACTCTACTCACTGACTGAAGAGATAACTTGATGCTCTTGTAACTTTTGTGAGATTTTTTTTCAGCCAGTGATGAACCTTATTAAAATTAAAGTCATGGTTGACAACACCTGCAGTGATGTGCTTTCCATATTTCTATTTCTTACTAAAATTAAAGTCATGCTTGTGGAGATCACGACAACTTATACTACTGAAGTGTGCATTTTATTTGACTATGTTTTAACCTGAAGCCTGAGTCACTTTGCAGTTGTGCATTTGTAAGGGGTATGCCTCACGTCTGTCTTTGAGTGGTAATGCTTTTAGACACATTTACAAAATATTTTTTTGAAGATGTGCCTCGTGAATGCATTTATTAAATCCATAGTTCTTTATGGATGAGAGATTTGGGCCCATAGATTGGGATCCTCTGATTGAGATCATATTGAGAGGGTTGAAACTTTAATGCTTCGGCATATGGTCCATTTCAAGCATACATTTCCCTAGTGCATTGTCTTGGCCGAGTTTGGTGTCCAACCCCCTTGCTTTGAAAGTATCTTCAAGCTTATTTTTGTATGTTCAAAAACTTAAGGCCTTAGGTTGTTATTCAGCCTCTGAGATACCCATATTTAGCTCTTTGTTCTTAGAGCGGGTCACCTCCTTGGGTCTCAGTAGGCACTGGCACAGTTTGTATGCTCAGACTAGTTCTCTCCTTCAATAATCCATTTCTATTGATCAATATCCTACTTTTAGATAGTCCTTGGATGCACCCAGGCTCCTTTTTGAAGGAGGTGATCAATAATTTGAACTGCAGACAAGGTACAAGGATGGAAAAATCAGCAGCATTGTCCAAAACCTCAGTCAATTTGCAAAGCCCCAATCTTTGAAATCCTTTTCTGTGTTCTGTGCATACTTACTATCTGCTAAATTCATTCTATTATTGTGCTTTGGAAGGAATCCTCGATTTAATAGTGTTTGTATCCGTTGGAGACATTTTTGATGAAATTTCCATTGTCGGGTCAGGTCTTATTCAGGTTGCTGTCTTCAGTCTGTGTCTTTCAAACATGTTTTTTGTATGTTCATATCAATACTCTATTGATATTGAAGTTTTTCTATTAAATTACCCACCGATGAATTACTATAACTTTATTAGATTACCCACTTATGAGTTAATGTAACTTTCCCTCTAAATAATGTAGCACTAACTTTGCATTTAAGCATTCTGTCTTTGTCTCGAAAGCCTTGTCTTTCACCTTTCATTTAGGGTTCATTATGTCCTTGTCTTCTATTAAATTAACCACTTATGAGTTAATGCAACTTCCCCTTTAAATAAAATATCACTAACTTTGCATTTAAGCATTCTGTCTTTGTCTTGAGAGCCTTGTCTCTCACCTTCAATTTTAGGTTCATTATGTCCCTGTCTTTAACCTTGTATTTTGTCTTCAATTTCAGGCTCATATTGTACTTGGTACTCTTCTTTTGTCCTGACTTCTTATAATCTTTTATTTCTTTCTAAGGTTATTAGGCCTGTCGACATTTCTCTGATACTGCTGTTAGAAAATGAACTAGGACAAGAATGATAGAATAATTAATATTTCTTTCATCATACTTAAGTGTTTAGTACAGCAATAAAAATGAAATTTATGTTCTAGGATTCCCATGGGGAACAGTTCTACTTGACCTTGTAACAGCAGCCTATGTCTTTCTAGAGGTCAAGGTCGTTTTTTAGGTCAATACCAATTTGGTGTATAAGACCTCCCTTGTGCAAGCATTCCACAAGGGAATTGTTTTTTCACTTTACCTTGTATTCATTTGAGTGTGCAACCTTACACCCCTCTGGATGTGGACACATGATCTCCATTGCAGAGTACACATCTTCACCATTAGGCCAACTCAGGTTGTACATAAGATGATGTTATAATACCTGGTGACTTTAAGATCCCTTAATTCGTATTTCACACGTAAGTCATAATTCTGGGTACTTAGAAAACACATATATTAATATGTATTTATCTAACAGTAACCTCGTTTGGCCATGAGAGAGATCTGTTCCTAATGCATGAATATACTTTTTTTCTCATTTTATATTTGCCCATAGTTATGAAAATTATGCTGGACAAGTCCTAGAAGGCGATTTTGAGACCATGTAGGACTTATTAGCATTTGAGTCATAATTTTTTGGATCTTTTAAAATACATATAATAGGAATTATCAAATAGTTGCCTAGTTTGACTACTAGAGAGAAATAAATTCATGAATGTACGTATCTGAGTAACTGATTCAAATATTTTTTCTTTTTATATTTGCCTTTAGCTACTGTATGCGAATTATGCTGGACAAAGTCCCTAAAGATAATTGGCTATGTGAAGGCTGCAAGACGGCTCAGATTGCTACTATGAGAAAAGCAGACAGGACTCAAAATTTAATTTCTAAGCCAGCTTCTTTGAGTAGCAAGAAGCAGAGTTCTAATGAAAGTTCACATTCTAGATCTTCATTTAAAACTGATAAAAATAAATCTGATTCTGAAAGAAAGAGAATTATAGATACTTCTAGCTCCCAGTCTTCTACAAAAAGACGAGCAGAGAATTTAGAGACTGGACCTGCCACCAAAAAGCAGGCTATTGAAGCTAGAAGTGCACAACAGGGTATTTCAAGCTCATCTGCAAAGCAGGTACTCTCTCGTGAGAAGTCCTTCAAATCAGCAGATGTTTTTAGAGCAAAGCTATCTGTTTCAGGAGCCTCGTCTGGAAATCATGTGAGCAGTGGCCATCATAATAGTGGGAAGTCTTCAGCTGCAACAGGGACCCAGTCACCAAGGTTGCATGCAGGGATGCAATCATCAAAGAGCAGATTCACCTCTGTCAACAGTTTAACCTCTGATTCTTCACCATGTACTTCTGCAAACAGCAATGCAGCCTCATATGTGTTGTCTACTTTGACAGACAAGGCTGCATTATCATCTAAGTCAGCAGATGTTAGACCATCATCTAGCTTGGCTTCAAGATTAAGCAACACTACAAAGGTAGTTACAATCCCAAAGACTAAAAAAGATTCTGGTGATGTTGGTGGACAAGCTTCCATAATAAGAGAAAGAAGCAGCAGTGGGCAATTTAGCAAAGTTATTAATGATTCTTTATCATTTAAATCAAAGGCAAGCATAAATGTTTCTACGATTGTAGAACCAAGAGTTTTGCCTAATGTGCAAAATGCCAATTGCAATCAAACGAAAGAAGCAAGGCTTGTAAAGCCAAAAAAGGATGGAACAGATTCAGTGACAAGGAAAGCTGTGTTGAAATCTGGAAATACGGCTGATGATTCAAAGCCTGCTCTCAATGGTACAGCTGTCAGTCAGGCAACTGTCATAGTGGGGTCACCAAGGAAAGATATATGTAAATCTACACCAGCAACAGCAGTAGCTGAAGAAAAGTCAATTGTTGTCCCAAGTCCTGTGATCACAAACATCACTAAAGAAGAATGTGACTCTACAATATGTTCAGGTAAACTGCCCAACTTTAATCAAGTCTTTCTTTGAGCACTATTTCTTTCTTAACTTCAATTGCATTTGTTCTGATAGCTAAGCATCTGTATATTTCCTAGTTTTTAAACATGATCCATTTGATTTAATAAATTCATCCTTGGTGGCCAGTTGATTATCACCGATTTAATGTTGTGGGTTGGGTGGCTCAGGTATCTCACAACCAATTTTGGCTACACTTCCTATCGTGTCTAAAACAAGTCTTGTGGACACAAAATCAGAGTCACCAGCCAGTGATTCTCACCTTTCTTCTGAACAGTGCAATACTGAATCAACATCTGGATTAAAATTGATGCAAGTGTCAGGCTCATTTGGTGTTCCAATAGATAGTAAAGGCTGTAGCAGCCCTAATGAGAAATTAGTCAATATTGATCTTCAATCTCCCCGGAACAGTATAAATGATGACAAACCCAAGAATTTTGTGTCTTCATGGACACGGAATTTCTCGCCAGATGCTACAAGTACAAGGTGCTATAAGTGTAAAGAATTGGGCCATACTGCTCAGTTTTGCTCCAACCGAAGTTCTGTAAATACTTGTAATAATAGTCTCCGTGTATCAACACTTAAACTTTCTGCTGCAAAAAATTCAAGAGAGATGTCATGGTCAAGTAGTGGAAAATGGAACAATTCTCTAGAGACTATTGTTCCAAATTACACAATTGCCTGTGAGAATGATGAAACTTCCGAGCAAAGACTCTTGCCCTCAGATGGACAAGAATTGGAGGGACATGCAGAGAGTAATTATCCTGGACAGCTGTCTGCCAACAATGCTGCTCTGTTTTCAAAAGAATCTGCAGGGGTTTCTGGAAAGCTTGATGGCGAGAGCTATACGAGCTGGGAACTCCCATTGTTAAACTCTGATCTAGTAAGGGATTTGTCTAGTGGAACACTAGATCTGGCATCTGATCGTTGTAAAGATTTTATAATTAATCACTCTAGTACAACTGCCAGTCTCAGTGGGGAGATTCCTTCCTCTCCAAAGTTTGGAAAGAAAAGCACAAAAGGGAGCAATGACGCACAGGTATATTCATCTCAGAAATTGTATTTTGATGGTGATGGACCCTTTATTTCCCCCGGGGACTACTGCAAGCTTGGAGCTACAACGACTAATACTGTACATCCAACAGAAAGCACAGTTACAGCTGTTAGAAGGAACATTCCCTGTGACCTTCCTGTTATTTCAAATGGAAACTATCCTGGCAAATGCATGAGAGTACCCCCTTATCAGCAGTCTGCTCAGAGTGAAAGTGTAAAGATGGTAGCCCTTCCAGAGCACAACTTTTTATGGCAGTATGATATCATCTATAATCTCTAAAGTGTTTCTGTCAAAAGTTCTGTTTCTTGCTACATATTTCTATCTGTATCTGTGTGCAGTATTATAGTTAATTCTAACAAAACTTTGGGATTATTATGCCTAAGATTGTTAATGGTGCAGGGGTGGCTTTGAGGTACGGAGCAAGGGAAACCCTACTAACCATTATGATGGATTACAAGCACATGCATCAACATGTGCTGCAAGGAAGGCCCTGGATGCCACTAAGAAGTTTTCTTCCAGTATCCTGTTGGAAGAAGTACCTCGCTTGAGCTCATGGCCAATGCAGTTTCATTATAGTTGTCCAAGTGATGAAAATGTTGCACTTTACTTTTTTGCAAAAGATCTTGAAAGGTTTGACCACGTGCATCCTATAGAATTTACTATGACATGTTATTATGTAAAGCCTTTGCATTAGTTATTTTTGAAACATTCTCAATTTTATTTTTATAGGTTGTAATAAAAATGAAGAATTCTATTCGTATAATTTTGTTTCTCTTCATGAATTTGTTTTTGCTACAGTTTTGTTTATATTGTTGACTGATTTGATTATTTGACTCAAATTGTCTTTGTTTCTCTTCTTGAGCTTGTTTTTGCTACAGTTCACTTATATTGTTGACTAATTAGATTATTCAATTAAAATTGTCTCTTGCTTCAGTTATGAGAGATCCTACAAAAAGTTGCTGGAGCATATGCTTAAGAATGACTTTGCACTTAGGACAAATTCTGATGGTGTTGAGCTTTTGATTTTTCCATCCAATCAATTACCTGAAAAATCTCAACGTAAGTTGTGTTTCTTGCTTAATGGAATGTGATAAATCAAAATCTATTTGTCATAAATATTACACATAATGTATAGACAAGGATTCTTACTTGTTTGTAACATGTACAATTTGTTTGTGAGTGACCTTGAATCTCTGATAGATTGTTTATGGTCTGCAAAATCTCTCTGCTTCATGAAGGAAACCAGATGAGATACAGAAAGAAGGAAAAGCTAGAAATTAGTTTTTTAATAAACAAACTCAATAAAGATGCATCCTGTTCAGACTCAATTATTCTCTTTCATGCAGGTTGGAATAGGCTTCTCTATCTATGGGGTGTTTTTAGGGAGAGAAAGGCAAATTGCATTGATTCCTCAGCTTATCCTCTGGAGAGAACCCAGGGACAGCTATCAACAAATGTTATAACTACAGGTAATTTGAGCTCCAAGGTTGCAGCACGAATTCTACCTTCAATGTCAGTGGCTGGATTCTCAGAGAGAGAAGACATGGATATTGATGTGGAAGGAGGTCAAGAAGGTCCTTTGGCAGAGAGGGGTGTCACTGGACTTGGAGGGGCAAAGTCTCAGATCTCTCCTTTCTCACCAATTTCTTCACCTCCAGACAAAGGAAAAACGAAGGGTTCTGATGTCCAGAATGCATCAGATTTTGTTGAGCAGAAACTGCCTAGCTTGCAGAAGAATGCTGAATTGCCTGGGGAAGACAAACTGTCATTCAAGAAGCATTCTCCGAAATTATCTTCTGAATTTGGATTATATTCAAAAGCTTCATACATGAATAAGGTAAATTGACCTAATATGTCAGTTAAATATGTGACTAACTTGGTGCAGAAACATCATCGTCCTATATAGAATACCAGTTCTTATGTTTTTGCTCTTTCCTATCTATGGACACCATTTATCCACCTACACCCTTGAATAGGGAGTGCTGTGGGGATGGAGTAAATGAATGCCTGTTTTATTTTTAGTGTCATAACCTATGAGACTCCGAAGCTCTAGTATATGAAGCATCCTAAGATCATCCCAATATGCTAGCTGTATCTTTTTTAGCATGAATGCATGTTAAGAGCCTCGGTTTTATTGTTTTCTGTTTTCTCTTTTATAAATCAGAAGAGCTTGCAGTCTTTTAGTAAAAAATCACGCCTGTTGAAGACCAATGAAGTAAATCAATTTGGAAGCTTAGTTTTATAGTGAAGTGTCTAATTGCTATCTTATGTGATTTAAATTCAACAGTGTGTTTTCTCTTAGCTAGCAATTTATGTTTACATTTCTGCAAAGTCAATAAAGAAGAAAAAATATCTGAGTGTGAGTTTTTGCTTCCATATTCCAACTGTGCAGTCTGATTAGTTGAGTGGTTGATGGTTGTTCATTTAACCCTCAACCATGCCATCAAACATGATTTGGTGGGAGTTTGTAGGGCATAATTTGGCCATCATTCTAAATATCATGATAAGAGAAGAGTGATTAGAGAAATGCCATTATATTATAGCACCAAGAAACTCTAGTACAGGGATGGGGCCCACGGGCTCCAACCCCTATCCCTATTCCCGCATTTTTTCGAGCCATATCCCTATTCATATACACTTGTACACTGATTGAAAATGGTGCTCCCATCTCTGTACTTATAACTCCATGTCTCTAGGTGACTGCATTATATGCGTATGATGTGATGTACCTAAGTTTTAATTACAAATATTGAGTTATAAGTGTGGTTGACATCATGACCATTGAGGCCTACTACTGCACCTATGTCATTTTGCTATTCATAAGAGTACTTTTGTTATTGATTAGAGTTGCCTGGTGTTGTTCAAGGATATGAAATACATGTCTTTTGGATAATATTTGAGTCAGCCCTGCAGTTGAAGAACACGTACATTATGTTCATATATATCAATTGCAAATATTGAGGCTGTCTGCCAAAGCCTTTGGCTAGTAGAAGTTGCATGCTGAAATATAAGCCATTCTGCTAAATCTAGAGAAATTTCACTACCCTCTCATGGCTATAATCAAAATTGGTTTGGCTTATTTGACACATACACACAAATTGATTGAAAAAGAGAATGAAAAACAACTGGGATTTCTACCATATATTTGAATTTGGCTTTCATATTTTAGATAACATCTTAACAAGAGCTTGTGAAACTTTTTGAAAACATGTAAATTTGACCATTTTTTCCCACTGTCTTGTCAACCTTGGCATAATTTGAGCACTTTGATGCAGGATCTGCAAGTAGGCTTTAATATTAAATCGTACCTTTTTAGCTCTGTTGTAATGCCATTCCTTGTGGGTGTGGCTGTACAAATGATTCTTACAGTTTACTTTTGTTGTAGTAAGATTGGGAGTTGGAATATAGATTAATTCTAATATGGAATTGGGTTACAACACTGGCTATTTTGGGTGGTGATGAAACCCCTTATGCTTAGTAAGTTGCTCTAGATCTGGGCAGCCAACAACTTGAGATCATCCAGAGAGGCCGGGGTGAGTAAAATTTCAGAATTCGATTATGTTTCTTTTGTCTTTTGAATTTTCTGTGATAGTTCTCTTATTTGCCTGCACTTTCTCTTGAAATGATGTTGGTTTATGTCCTATGAGGATTTGAAAATATTGTGTTTTGTTTCCTTTCATTCTAGCATCCTAACGAAATGACATTGCTATGGGGGGGGGGGTGTGTGAGAGGTGGGCTAGGAGGATGATGGAATGTCTTGATACCCTAATGGACCTCTTGCCCAACAATTGGGTTATGATTTTGAAGGTTTTTGTTTATGGGGCTAGTTGTAGGTGATACAAACAAGGGCTTTATGATTTCTACTGCTGGCTGAAAAGTTGTGGTTTTGAGTATTCCTTTGAGCATCTCATCATATAACGACAACTTGCTATCCCTCATTTCCAGTAAGATCTTTTCCAAATATCTTCATTTAGTAGTTGAGGAATAAGCTGTGTTACATGGGGACGTGTCCCCTGCCCTCAAACCCTCGTCCTCGTCCCTTTTGGCATTTCGGGGATGGGGGGACAGTAGGGGACGTCCCCTAGCCGTCCCCAAAAAAAAAATTATAAAAGGGAAATGTCCCCAAATGTGTCCCCTTTTTTGGAAATGCTAGGGAACATATCGGGGACACCTGGCCATCCCCGAGGCGGCAAGGGATTTCTCAGCTGGCAATGAAATAATGTTGTTATACTGCTGTCATGATTAAACTACTGTTATACCACTGTCATGATTAAATTCTATTGTTATACTACTGTCATGGTTAAATTTATTGCTGTTATACTGCTGTCATGATTAATTTTATATCTGTTATACTGCCGTTAATATTTATTGTTGTTACTCTCTCTCTTTCTCTATATATATATTTTAAAATTGAGTCTCTCTCTCTATATTTTAAAATTTTCAATATATATAGAGAGAGATACTCAAATTTAATATATATATGTATATGTATGTGCATATGTATATGTATATATGTACATATATATTATACACACACACACACACACACACACACACACACACACATATCTATTGCCGTCCCCAAAAAATGGTCTTTGGACTGCCGTCCCCGAAATGTGTCCCCTGCTAGCCCCCCGTCCCCGTCCCCGAAACACCTTGGAACATAGGGAATAAGGCTTTACTTTGGTTGTCACTGTCTTAATAGTTGCTTTACTTGTGAACCTTGACCTATGTTGCTTATCTTGGACATTTCTAAAATTTAGCGAACAGAAAATTTATAAAACATGCCTTGGGTTTTGAACCATGTTATGTACCTATGTGTTATGCACATTATATCATGATGTGTATTGGGCGCATGGAGTAGTCAACATGCAATTTACATGACACTAGGTTAGTTATATTTGATCAAATGGGTAACATTTTAATTAAGTTATATTTGGTTAATGGTTTACTGTACTCTAATGTTATTAGGTTAGAGATTATACTTAGGGGATTAATAATTCCATTATCATTATGCAAGGCATTTAAGCAAAAACCAGCAATAACCCACGGCCTAGCCGGTTTAAACTGGCAGGCTGTGTTTTTGTGCAAACTGGTTATTTGAGGGAAAACTCGCTGACTAAAATGATTTGTATATGTAAATCCCAGGTTTTCAAAAAATCCTGTCCTCTTTGCTTATGAAACCTGGGATTTACATTTATAGTTCAGTTTTTCAACTTTTCAAAAACCCTGTCCTATTTGCTTTTAAAACCTGAGTTTTACATTTATAATTTAGTTTTCAACTTTTCACTTCAGAGTCAATTTTTTAAAGTCTTTGAGTAATTGGCAATATTGAACAAATTTGCTATTAATCTCTTATGTTTGTTTCTCTTTCTACACACTATATTTGGCATGAAATAACAATAGCGGTTTCTGTTTATGTTGAACACACCCGGATACTAAGAGGGAGGGGACGGGGGGGTGAATTAGTATGCAAACAAATCTCAAACTCTTCGGAGCAAATTAAAACTTAATTTTACAGCAATAACAGAAACATGAAAGATCAACACAGAGAACAACACCACATAACACCAGATATACGTGGAAAACCCCAAAGAGAAAAAACCATGGTGAGAAAAGCTGCTAATAGCTGCTGTCCTAATCCAGCCTCACAAATGAATCACAATTACAACTTTGTTTTAGGGCTACAACCCAAGGAAGCTACTACTCCCTGAAGAAAGGTTTTAGGGTCACTCCCAAGGAAGCTACAACTCCTTGCAGACTTTGTTTTAGGGCTTCAACCCAAGGAAGCAACTACTCCCTAAACTGAGAACAAACTCAGAAAAGATTATAGCATGACAGTCCTTCTACTGTCTGAAACTGACAATGAAGCTCACTTCTTTTGATGATTGCAATTCTGTTTTTTCACTCCTCTTTTGATGATTGCACTTCTGCTTTGACAACTTCTGCAACTTCTTGAAATGTCTTCTCTGCAGCTTATTGACTCACTGCTTTCAGCCTTCAAGAAGTTTTGCCTTTGGCTCACTGCCTCCAGTAATCAATTAGGCACACTCTTCACTTCTCTTCTGTCTCAAAATTTTCTTCACTAGACTAAATTAGTCCTTGTCTTCTTTTGAAGATGATGACACATTTGATGATGAGTTAGAGGGGGTATCTTCCAAAGTGGTTAGGGATTTGTCATAGCTGATAATGAAGAACTTTTCTTTTTGGGCAATTATTCCATAGTTAATATGTGCCAAAATAAAGATGATCGATACAAATGGGTTTACAAACCCAAATTTCTTGTAGCATGACACTTTATGACTGTTTTACTAGCTTTGTGACAAATGTTTTCTCACAGCCCTTTACTAAGGCTGGTTTTCTACATCCAAGATCTCTGTTTGAGTTGAGGGAAGCAGTTCTTAAGAGGGGATATACTTCTAATTTCTTCTCCCTTCCCCCGCTACCATAAGTTAAACTTAGAAGTGGGGGGGGATGCTGGTGTACACCATTTATATATTAAGTTCACTTAGTCTAGCTTTTTGCATACCCTAAGCTAGATAATTTGATTTTATGCAAATAATAAATTCTAATGTGGATAATTCATTGAATATCCACCTCTTTAGTTGAAATAAAATCAGTCCTAGTGTACTTAATAATTGAATTATCATTATCACATTGATATGTCAATCTAGATGCTTTAGTTCACGAAGCTCATCTTAGACTATCAATTAGGAGTTACACCAAGTTCATCTTAGTGACTCACTTGTTTCTCAGGGTGTTAAAAACAGAAACAAATAGATAGAAGACTGTAATCTTGCATCACCATGAGCACCCTTGACCCTAGAATTTGTCAGATTTGCCTACAGATTTCCCAAATAAATATGGGTTTATATGTATTCATATGTGGTTTTGTTTAAGGATCATTGAAATTTTTACTAATTTAAATGCCCCCTGCTGAAGTTGATCTAGTTACTTTTGATCATGAAATTAAAAGAAATCTAAGCTTTTGTTATAAATCTCTCCATAGAAGATTTGGTTGCATGCTTGACATTAAGATGAATGGACATGGGAATAGTTAGGACCAGTAATGGATAGACTAGTATTCCCTGTAAGAGTAACTTTATTAGTTCAACTCTTCAAGCCAAAGTGGGCTATCTTGTTGTCCACGTGTCAATTTGCATGCATTTTGTCTCTAATAAATGTTCTATGCCATGACTTGTGAGCTTTGATACTAATGAAGATCCCAAACATCTGGTTAGAATAGTATGTAATTCCCAGCAGTCTGATTAATGATTGCGTTTGCTGAGCGAAATTGTTTCAGATTAATATTTGGGATTTATAAGATATAACCTGTTATCTACACACTGCTTGATATAATGCCAGAATATGAACTTTCACTTGGATTTGGTGTGGTGGAAGACTCTACTTAATCTGTCATAATGATGAAAACCTATGTCAATAGTTGGTCCACTTAGTCCTCTTTTAAATACCAAAAAAGTGGTTGTGGGGATGCCATTTTAAAACCGTTGCAGAGTGTTTTCATTAATTCTAAACATCCCTATTCTATCTCTAATGAAGGCCTAGTTGCTTCTGTCAAAGACTTTTGATATGTGTGTGGGTCTTCTGGAAACAACCGTATGGTAGTTAAATTGTTGATGACTTCTGATATGCTATATATAACTAATAGTCCACAGACCTATTCTGCATTTGAGGCAAAAATTCTGCATTATTATTCCATACCTTACTAGTTTTCTTGATTTGAATTCTGTGGAGGGAAATTTTCAAGCTCAACGTCTGAGCATGCATTCATTATTAAGAATAGATTGTAACAGATAAGCCCTGATGCTCTTTTTATTCTCCTATCCATTCTCCATTTTTTGTAGTGTCAATTCTCTCCATATCTTCAGATTGTGAATATAGACGTACCCAAATTGAAACTATGGAGGTAGCTTCTCTGTTGAGTTGAAAACTTGAAGGCAGGAGCCTAGTATTTCATGCATAAAAAAACACTATACACAATCCATGACCCTTTCTGGAAGATGTGATTATCTTCTTTGAAAAAGAATATTCAGAAAGAACACTCTCTAAATAAGTGTTATATTCACCTATAGTGACCATTTCCAATTACACATTATCCAGTCCTTTAGTGTTCTGGAGCTGAGGTATAGGACCATGAATGTGCAGATCTGGGTATCTTCTTTCAATTTTATAGATGAAATTTCACTCACTCTTTCATTTCAGAGTACCATAAACATCCATATGAGAGTTTAGTTAGGAAGGCTACAGTAACATATAGTAAAAATGTTGATAAAGAAACTGCAGCAGATCCTCCCCTAGGCTGAACTGAATCAACTGCCACTACCAGCTTGCAGGATGGTTTAGAGACAAAAAGAGTTTGAGGTCTTTCAACCTTATAGTCCTCCCTATTTCAATATAGAGACAAGCATTTGAGATCATTCAACAAATAGATCCTCAAATTTGAAATTTGTTCTTTCCAAAGAGGGTGTTTAAATGACTGACATACCAATAGTAACCACTGTAATATATTTGCTAACCACGAAAATAGGACAAAGTTCCCTTGTAGGATTCATGTTAATAGACATTTATGCATGTTCTGAGTTTGCATGCAGACAAAGATCAACCAATGGGGCAGTCTTCAATAAAACAAAAATCTTGGAACATTAAATATTCAGTTTGAATAAATATGAGGTGACTTTTGAGGGGAGCCCTGTTTGATAAATATCGTTTTGAATAAGATCTATTGGCTTAATGAAACAAATATCATATCATGTCTCATGAACATTGATAGAACAATTTTTATGTTCCTTTATTTTTAATCTCATCTTTCATCTTTCAGAGTCACCTCGAATGTCACCTCTAGATTTTCAAAATACACTTCTTTCTTTGATTTCACTCATTTTATGTCATGGATTCTAAATGTTTGAAAAGTGCTTTTTGTTCTGAATTTGCTTCTTTTTTGTCACAGAGTTCAGCTGCTGTTCACAACTTTTCTTCTCGAGTTTGAATAGCCTTCTTCAAGAAATTCTTAGGGATCACACGTCATAAATATACTAGAATCTCACTTTATTGCTAACATTGTAATACCCAAAATTACTTTCATTGTAGCCTTCAAGCTCCTTTGTAACTTAATTTTTAATATTGTTCTTTCCTCCACCTAGGCAAAACAGCATAGTGGTTGCAGATTGACAGTGACGATTGACTCTAGCAAATTATAGCATTTTCTATTGAAACACAGGATATTGATGGTTCTCTATTGTCTGTTTGATATTATCTATAAATTGTTTTTTGTGTACCCAGTTTTACAAATCATAAATAAATTATAAAATTGAATATTTGAAAATACGTGGTTATATGCATTGACTTATTATTTAAATTTTAATGAATCTTAGTCTTTGAATTATTCCAGATTTTAACTTTTCTGGAAGGTAAAATAAGCTAAATATACTAATTTTCAATTGTAGGTCCAGATTTTAATGTTGATAGAATATTCATAACTTCAATTTCTGTGTAAATTGGCCGTTGCTGGGAACTTTTTCTTTTGCAGTCCATGCACAAAGGTTGCAAAATTTTTATCTTCTTTCTAGTTACATTTTTCTGTTTTGCTAAGAACAATAATTACTATAATTTTTGCATATTTTTAACTCAACGTTGGTCAGATGGGAAAACAAATATATTGCTTATTTTGTCTTTAAATGTAATTTTTTAAACATTTTATCCAGTTTTGACATGTAACTTGATACCCAAATCAACAAATATTGCAGGAGAAACAAAAACCTTTACGCACTGATGAAGGAAGGCCTGTTGTGCCTCATCCATTTGGACAATCTGTCATTTCACAGATTTCTTATTGGAGAGAGAGAGCTAACTCTGCTTGTCTTGGGCATATTCCTTCTGGTCATTCTGCTGTTTCTTCAAGTTCCATGGAAAGACAAGATAATTCATCGGATTCTTCAAAGATTGCTCAAGTTAGCTCACATTCACAAACAAACACTGAAAAGGAAAAAATCAAATTAAAAGATGATGAAAATGATAGAGGAAGAGAGAGAGCAAAAGACTTGGAATATGCAAGTTTCAGGAGCAAAGATTTAGGGCACAACAAGGAATGGAAGCTACGAGAAAGAGAAAATGAAAGAGAGAGAGAAAGAAATGGGGAAATGCTAACCGAAAGAGAAAGGGATAGGAGAATTTCATCAAGGAGACATGAAGAATACAGCAGCCATGAACAAAGACTGCGTAGAGACAGCAGAGAAGATAGGAGGCATCATTTCTCACATTCACCAACACGACATGTAAGCCGATCTAATTTTCCTTCAATGCGGATAAATAACTATGATCATCATCATTATCGCACGCGTTCCCCTGATTTTGATCAAAACCGACATGTACAACTGTTGTCAGGAGTAGACGCATGTGGAGGTAGTCGTCGCAGGGATACAGTGTCTCCTAAGGGGAGATCCAGTGAGTGCTTAATAGATGACAAAGGACACAGAAAACTGAAGAAAAGTTACAGTGAAATATATGTTAGAGACATATGCAAAGATCAAGAATCCAGTTGCAGGAGTTCTATTGGCAGGAACTCATCAGATATAAATATTTGCAGTCAGACTCAGCAGGTTAGTGATTTGTCTGCTTCAGTTCAGTTTGGTCAAGACTCCAAAGAGTACAATCCGTCATCTCCCAAGGAGTCTCAGGTAACTGAAAGGTTCTTTTTCCCAGAATCAATAGTTGTTGAACGAAATGATACGACAACAAAATCTTCTGAGCAGTTGCATATCAAGCAAATCACCAAACCAAAATCTCCTGAGCTGACTTCTGATGACCAATGTATTCCCTCAGTAGAAGATATTCAGGAACCACCAGACCTTGATGTACCTGATCTGGAACTTGCTTTAGGAGCAAAACTATCATCTCCAAAGCCAGCTGTCCGGCCTTTGTTTGTTCAGTTGCATGATAAAAGTTATACTCAACAACAGCCTCCTAGTCCGACAACAAGTGAAGATGGTTCATCTCTTTCTCTTTCACTTACATTTCCTTTGCCCTCAAAAGAGCTAGCTGTCAAATCTGCACTGAAAGAGAGTGAATCCTTGTGTGATAATGGTAATGCAGATACTTCCTTGTTACTCTTTGGTAGCGGTGTAGATTCTCAAGGAAAGTAACAGTTCAATTTAATGACCCTGTAAATTAGTTATACACGCCACATGTATTCTAGAGACTATCTGTATTTAGGCAGCATATGGCAATATATCTAAGACAATTTTTCGTCCTTGTCAAATCATAACTGCATTTACTGGTAGTCATACTGCACAGGTTGCATTGAACATTACAAGTTTACATGGAGAGTTTGCTCTCTATCTCTCTCTCTCCTCCGTCCCTTCACACACATTATATCACAGACAAATCAGAGCATCCATTCTTTAAAATTTATTGTTTATCCTTCTAAGACTACATATATTGGTCCAAATCATTATGTGTATATATAAAAGAACAGGTTCAAGAATTCCAGCCATAGAGACGGGGTTGAGGAGTAACTTTGTACATAAATATTAGCTTCTTCATGTTTATCTTGTATATACTAGTACAGTACCTACATATTGGAGCGCCTTTAGAGAAATTTTTGTATGGTACTGATGAAGGAATGACGTTTTTTTCATTACTCCTCCATATGCACTGTATGCTTCTGACTTATCCTATGTTGAGGTACCAGGAAAGCTACACTGATCTAAGTTCAATTCCAACATGTATCTGGAATTAGCAGAGGAAAAGTAAGTATAAGCACACATTTATATTTTTGTTTTAGCATCATATCTGATATCCTTAGACTGAAGATGTCCTCTGTAAATAATCTGAACCTACAACAGTGATTTATGAAGTGTACTAAAACATTGGTGTTGAAAAGAACGTGAATTAAATTTGTGATGTTTGTATGGTTCTTTAGATTTTGAATTCCAGAGGAATTTAGTGGGAAACTCGTCTTTTATTCTCTCAGCCATTAAAATTGTAAAGACCTGTTTTATGGGTTCATCGTACATTCAAAACATTGCCCCTGAAATTCTACCAACAATTCTATGTTACAGGACACATGTTAAAGTTCATTACAGATTGAAGTAGCATGTTTTGGAATTAAGTTTGCTGGGATATGTCCATCTTAGCAATAATTCATCTCTTAAATAGATAGATGCCATGCTTGACAAGGCAAAAAGTCAAACATGTAATCAGTTTTTGCAGTAATACATGTTGGCATGTTTCATATCATTAATACACTACTAAAAAATTCTGCAATATCTTTTGAATTTTGTTATCTCATGTTTTAGTTTGGAGTCCTAATGTTGCCTATAGTGGCCAAGCAGCCACTTGTATGAATACATTTTGAGAAAAGCAGCAGATTCAATGCTTGGTCAAGGTTTTTTGGGTCAAGGTTTAAGTGTATAATTACTCTTCTACTTGCGATCTTGAATCGAAAGTTTAATTACGATGCTTCGTGGATATCAAAATAAGCACAATGATGTATTCAATCAATAAATGCCTTTCTTTTGATGAAAGTACATTTTATTAAAATAATTTATAACATTCCATTGAACTCTTTTATATAAATATCTATGATTAAACTTGCTTTACAACTCTTTTTCCCTTTGCTTGTTCCTTTTAATAGCATGTTGTGTGATATGGTTCATGATCCATAAAGATTCATGAAACATTATTTATCAGTAAACAACTGGTGATACCATTAAATTTAGTAAAAAGACAAAGTTCCCTTCGTACAGAGTGATGAAACCTCTTCATGCAAACTAGCAGTTATATTTGTTTTAACAATAATTATGTGGAGTGGTTATGTTAGCATCAAGGATGGTTGCATTTGTGGTAGCAGCAGTTTTGTTTTGCAAGGTGGTGGTTTTTTTGGAATACGGCATTCCTGTAATAACCAAGAAATTCTTTCAATTTTTGATGGTTGGCGGCCCTTTAGTGTACAAAAGGGCACCTCCTGTACATGTTAAAATTAGAAGGCACAGTTCATTGCAAGCATAAGAGTGTAAGAAGCAAATAGCAAGTGAATCCACTTGTTTTGTATGTCTAGGAAAGTGAGGTTACACAAAATTGAGAGAATTGTAGCAGTAGTTGATTATAGGCACACTATATTGTGCTCTTTGTAAATAGCTTAAGTTGAAGGATTGAGGGATGTTAGTTTTTATGATCAGAAATGAAATAAGTAGATTTTAATTCAAAATCAACACAAAGACACAACAGATATCCTGGGAAAACCCTCCTCTTGAGGGAGAAAAATCCAGCCAATAATATTACTTATATTATTGAATTACAAAGAATGTCTCCTCTACAATAGAGGCCGATATGAAGGCCAAGTAAAGCACCACAATCTGATGCAACTACAGAAACACAATGGTGTAATTCGCTCATGATAAAACTCAGCCTTCTACAATATCAATCTGCACTTGGTGAAGAACTCACACTTGAATATTCAAACTTGAGAATGAACAATGAATGAATGGATGATTAAATGAGTTACAATCAATGAGTATATATACAATGTGAAGGGAGAGACGTGACTCTTCAAGAACAACATGTTGGCCTTATTCCAAAAGACATGTCAATTAATTTATCCAATCAATGTAAGGAGAACAACTGGAAGGATACACCTGATGCTGCTATCAACAACACTCCCTCTTAGCTAGGGAGGATACTTCCAGCTGCACAAGACATGTCACCTCATCGTGATGTCTACCGCAATGGCTACACCCATATGTGGAAAAGAAATATATCACCTCATTGTGATATCAGATATCACCTCAATATGATATCAACCATAATGGCTACAACCATGTATGGTATGTACAAGTATTCATCACTTGCGTGATGTTGTCACCTCAACATGACTTTCACCATAGCTCTCCTAGAGGGTGAAACATAAGTACAAAAAAAATTATCACATAGTCTCACGTGATGTTGTCATGGAGTCACACACATGACATCCACCATGGCTCTCCCAGAGGGTGGAATCAAGGGATTTCACCTCGAACTTCTCACAGAGAAGAACTCATTATCAAGGGATTTCGCCTCGAACTTCTCTCACAGAGAAGAACTCATTATCAAGGGATTTCGCCTCGAACTTCTCTCACAGAGAAGAACTCATTATCAATGGATTTCACCTTGAACTTCTCTCACAGAGAAGAATTCATTAACAAGGGCTTGCACCTCAAATCTCTTTCACAGAGAGAAATGCATTAACAAGGGCTTGCACCTCAAATCTCTCTCGCAGAGAGAAATGCATTATAGTACATCTCAAGAAGTCATTGATACTGAGACTCCCTCTCAGCAAGGGCTTCATTCTCCACAACTCCAAGTTTGTCTCGAAAATGAACAAACTTCACTTTGGCAAGAGGCTTGGTGAGAATGTCTGCCGTCTGCTTATCAGTTTTGATGTACTACCATATCTCTGATATAGTGGTATTTGATCTCAACATGTTTAGTTCTGTCATGAAACATTGGATTGACAGAAAGCTTCACACAGCTTTGATTATCATAATGAATGATAGTCGGCTCCAATGATTGTCCAAACAATCTTGCAAGAAGCTTCCGAAGCCACACTGCTTCTCGAGCTACCACACAAGCTGCAATATACTCGGCCTCTGTTGATCTTAGTGCCACTGAAGACTGCTTCCTGCTACACCAGGATATCATTGCAGACCCCAAACTAAAGCAACATCCAATGGTGCTCTTCCGATCAACAACACATCTGGTCCAATTAGAATCAGTATATCCAAGCAGCTTCAAGTCCACACCAGAAGAATATCTCAAGCCATACCCAACTATGCCACGCAAGTATCTCAGGATATGCTTCACTACAACTAGATGTATTTGCCTTGGTTCACACATGAACTGACTAAGTGCACTCATTGCATAGCAAATATCCGGTCTAGTATTGACTAGATACATCAATGATCCAATCAACTGCCTGTACATCATGGGATCCATCAGATCTGAACTAGCTGCAGCCTCCTTAAGCTTATGTAAGTTGGTCTCCATAGGCGTAGACATGGATTTGCAATCCATCATACCAAATCTCTTCAGAATATCAATGGTACACTTCCCTTGGCTTAGAATGATCTCATCAGGGTTCTGCTATACTTCTAAACCAAGGAAGTAGTGCATGTAACCAAGATCCTTTATTTCAAATTCAGAAGCTAACTCCTTACATTTGATAATGAGGTGATCTTCTCCAGTAAGAAATAAATCACCATAAAGAACCAAGATCAACTACATTACCACCATCTTCAGGTTTAGTAGGGTTCCTCTGAATCTTTCAGTACTTGCATCAACCTTCTAACCTCTTCATCCAAGATTGCCTGCAATGCTTGCCTTAGAGAAAGTTTTTCAGAGCACACCTATGATATTGTAGAGAGTTCAGGATTGTCCTCCTCGACCTCAACCTAGATCACTCTATTCTGAATAGGTTTGTGGAGCTATCAATGTCAAATCCAGATCGATTATCTTGTGCAATTCTGTTCTCAGCAGCTGAAGAGGTCTTCTAAGGACATTTATCATCAGCATTGCAACGCTGCAACCTTCACTTCTTCTTAGTGAGTCACAAAACTCCCTCTTGACCCCTGCCTCAGAGATTGCAAAGAAGACTTCCATAATATCATTTCTCATTGTCGAGAGTTCCATCTTGCAAGCTTATTTCTAATGTTCTTGAGATTAGTTGCCAAAACAACACCTTGTTGAGTTTCTGACGCCAATCAACTCCAGAAAACTTAGGATCAAATTCATTTAGAGCATTCAAAGTGAGAAACTATGTTTGGCTCCTTAAATCCATAACGAAATGCATTGCAAGGTCAACATGCACAATGCAGATCAAAGACTTCCATCGTCAAGATCTGGTCCTTTATTCGCTGCCCCGCTTACGTCTAATAGACATTGAACACATTAATGATATTGCCTTCAATGGACGTTAACAAGCATCTACAAACTGAGCGTGAGTATGCAAGGAAGAGCCGCAGGGACTTGACCTCTTTCGTGGGCACTCACAGGAAAACCCGCTTCGACGACCTCTAATTTCAAAAAGAGTTTCTCAAAAGGAAATTCGCACCTTCTCCTTCTACACAGGAACAGATTCCACTTTCTTTGTGCATGACACAGGTCACATGGATGGATAGACACAAAGATACAACATGAAACTCGCGCCGGGAAGGGATTCTCGCTTACCACAGAGATATTTGCCTCATCAAACTTGACGTCAAGATTCACATGCTTCAGATTTCACGCTTTAGTAGAGACTTCATTATCTTCGGCATAGATTTATGCCAATATTTCTATAGTATCACCTCTACATGTCCACACTCACTGCACCACTTCATTCATCTCAGAGACTCGGCCCCTTATTCATCTCAAAGATTCAGCAACACTTCAGACGTCAACAATGAACAATTTCTCTACTGGTGGATAGTGCAGAAAATAATGTGACTCTGAGATGCCTATCGGGTCCTCTACAGCGGAGATACTGGAGTCTATTAAGACCCAAATCTCCCATAATCTTGTTGTAGTTTACCCCAAATTTTGTTGCCCACTCTAAGCGCACGAAGGAGCATCAAATTGAGCAAGTATACCTACAACTATGGCAACCTGGCTCTTTTGACTTCGATAACAACTTGGCTGTTGTATCATAATTCTCTTTGGCAATAACCATATCTAAAGGTGTGTATCCTCTTTTGTCTTTTAAACCAACGAACTTTGTGACCCTCTTGGTCTTGAGCATTCACTGAATCATTGAATTCAACGAGTAGTTGACAGAGACTTGCGTTTCCTCGTATAGAAGCCATGTGAAGAGTGGTCTACCCTCTCTCATCTGTGGCATTCACAAAGTCATATCGACCCTCATCACACCTACCTAGTAAAGCTCATCCAACATCTATGCTCTCATGATCGCCAAGAAATTCCACTGCATTGTGTAAGGCAGTTTTCTTTGGGTACTCACCAATTGCATAGCATCCCATCTCATCATAGCACCTCCACATTGCGTTATGTTTTAGCATCTCGCTAAATCTGTTTGGGTCTCTGGCTGCTTTATCCTCAGCATAAGACAGAATCATTCCACCGCAATTGCCCTGGCAACGATGTGGTGGTTCATGTATGATGGCGGATCGATAATACGAGAGAAATAAGAAAAATGGAAGTGGCGATCATCAAATTCTTCTCGCTTGTTCCTTTTGTCTTCATCAAGACTTTGAATATTGCCTCTCGTATGCATCAACTTGTACAATAAAGTTCACAAATGCTTTGCACACAAAGGTCCAGAATGCCTTGCCCTAGATAAAGAGTTGTCTTATACTGATTAGCCAAATCTGATCAGATCTTTTCTAAACCCGCTCTGATACCATGTTAGTTTTTATGATCAGAAATGAAATAAGTAGATTTTAATTCAAAATCAACACAAAGACACACCAGATATCCTGGGAAAACCCTCTTCTTGAGGGAGAAAAACCCAGCCAATAATATTACTTATATTATTGAATTATAAATAATGTCTCTTCTACAATAGAGGCCAATATGAAGGCCAAGTAAAGCACCACAATCTGATGCAACTACAGAAACACAATGGTGTAATTCGCTGATGATAAAACTCAGCCTTCTACAATATCAATCTGCACTTGGTGAAGAACTCACACTTGAATATTCAAACTTGAGAATGAACAATGAATGAATGGATGATTAAATGAGTTACAATCAATGAGTATATATACAATGTGAAGGGAGAGACGTGACTCTTCAAGAACAACATGTCTACCTTATTCCAAAAGACATGTCAATTAATTTATCCAATCAATGTAAGGAGAGCAGCTAGAAGGATACACCTGACGCTGCTATCAACAACAAGGCACCAGTTTTATTATTTAAGATCTTTTATGTAAATATTGTTTGCCCTCGAGTCTAGCCATTTTATTTATTTTTTATTTCTATCAACAATAGACGTTAGCTTTTGTACAAGCTACATCCGATTTAATGATATTCGAAGTATGATTCAAGTAGGAGCAATGCACAATGTGTGTTTAATATCTAGGAAGCAAAAACGTAAGAAATTATAAACTATATTGGTATTAGACTCCTTAAATCTTTGGGTCATGTGGAAGTGGTGGTGTTGATTTGTACATATAATGTCCAAAATGACAACAAAGAAAACTCAGTAAAACACAACCAACATTTTTTTTTGCAACACCAAATACAACACACACACACACACACACACACACACACTCTCTCTCTCTCTCTCTCTCTCTCTCTCTCTCTCTCTCTCTCTCTCTCGTGCGCGCGCGCGCGCGCTCGCCCATGCCCATGCCCATGCCCATGCCAACACACGCACACACACGTACACACGCGTGCATGCGTGTGTAGTTGTTACGTATGAATACACTAACATCAAACACCCAACACACGTGGTGAGATGTATAGGTAGATGCACTAGAAAAGATACATATCTTCTCAAGGGATTGGTGACTTGCAATACAATTCATACACAACAGAAGAAAACTAAGGAAGCTACGATGTTAACATGTACAACATAAAAAGAGTGACATCTGTCACATGTTCACTCAAAGGAACTAGATGAAGAGCTATCTCTAGTCTTGTTCGCAAGTACTACCGATGAGTGGTTTTCGAACATTTCTTATCAGTTGACATATGGTGAATGTCCACCTCACTTATTTACTAAGGAAAAGAGGAACCTGAAACTTAAGGCTAGCAAATATTTTCTCTGGGAAGGGAATTTATATAAGAAAGGAGTGAATGGAACCTTCTTAAGATTTGTGGATAGGGAGCAACAGAAGAAGCTATTGGAGACTTTTCACAACGAAGCCTGTGGAGGACACTTTTCTGCCTCTATAACAACTTTCAAAATCCTGCGGCAATGTTTCTATTAGCCAGGTATGTTTAAAGATGCTTATGAATGGGTGGCAAAATGTGAAAAGTGTAAGATTTACTAGTAGACCTCACTTGGCTACATTGCCCCTAAGGCCTGTAGTAATTAATGAACCTTTTCAACAATGGGGGATGGATTTTATTGGACCTATCAATCCTAATTCCAGTGTTGGTCATACTCACATCTTAACTGCAATTGATTACTTTACTAAGTGGGTGGAGGCGATTCCTGTGAAGCACACCACTTCTGAAGTTGTCTGTAATTTTCTGAAGGAGAACATCTTGGTTAGATTTGGCATCCCTAAGAAGATTGTTGCAGATAATGCTAGTAGCTTCTCTTCTTCTGAGTTTTCTTTGTTTTGCTATGATTATGGAATTAGTTTTGCTCACTCATTTGACTACTACTCGCAAGGGAATGGACAAGCAGAATCGAGTAACAATAATCTGATTTCAGTTGTTAAAAAGTTGGTAGATGAAAATCAGAGGGGATGGCATAAGCGCTTTTATGAGGCTTCGTGGGCATACATGATAACCTACAAAAGAGCAATTGGTATGTCTCCTTTCCAATTGTTGTACGAGATTGATAGCACTATACCTATTCCTTTGGAATTGTCAGCATTGAACTTACAGAAAGCTGTTGAGGATGGACAATTTTAATCAACATTGGAAAAGAGAATTATGTACTTGCATAAGTTTGAGGAACACAAGGATGGGGTAGTGGACAGGATTACAAGGCACTAATAGGTAGTAAAGAAAATCTTTGACAAAAAAGCCATGCAGAGGAATTTCGTAGTGGGAGATGCTATATTATTGTGGGATAGGAGAAGAGAGCCAAAGGAGGGGGTTCACAAGAAATTTGATTCTCTCTGGAAGGGACCATTCACAATCAGACAAGTAATTGTTAAAAATGCCTTTCTGTTAGCTTACCTAGATGGAACACCATTGCCTCTTGCTTATAATGGGCAAGACCTCAAATTATACAAATGGTAATGCTACTGAGTACTTCTGTGTATCATAGTTTCTTTCCTTGTTTTTCCCCTACGTGTTGTTTTCATGTGATTCTGTTGCCCTTTGGATTCAGGTTTTGTGCCAAGTTTGCTTCGATTCTCTGCATCTTGTTCAGTCCTTGTCCCCATTTAGAGCTTGTTGTTACCCCATTTTTCAATTTTTTTTAAAGTCATTCATATGTTAAGTCATGTTCCACCCTTATTCTTTAGTATTTGTGCCTTCCTTATAAGTTGCGTCCCCTTAGTCATTTTTATGCACAGTCGGCTATCCCATGTACCTCAGTCAACAAGTGCAAAAGTTCCTGAACCTCCTGACTCCCTGACTCCTCACAAAAGTAAGCGTCTTAAGACTCATCGTCAGCCTTGCGTAAGGTCTTTGGAAGAAATCCTTCGTAGTCAGAGAGTCGAACGTTCTTTGAACTTTCGTAGTCAGAGAGTCGAAAGTTCTTTGAACTTTCGAACTCTCAGTTGGTTGGTTCATTGGTTCTCAAAATTCTTGACACCTCGACTGAATGCGTTCTTATCTCCCAAAGTGCCATCCTTTTGAGCTATTGATATGTATGAAAGATTGATAGCTATCAGTGTCATAAATTCAGAGTGTTGGGAAAGATGTTAGCACACTTTTCTAAGGGAAATAAAGGGGGGTCATTTATGAAATTTTTGGTACGGTTCGCTACCATAATTAAATGGAATTTAAGGAGGATTTAATAAGCTTTGATATGAGACTTGGTTGAATTCGTCACCTCGTAAGGAAAAGCCTCATTTTGCACTGCGAGGAGAATGTGTTGAAGGAGCTCTGAGACTCACCATTAGCGGAGAATTTGCAGAACTCTTCATAAACAAGTTAGAACAATTGGCCCTTCTTATTTTTCATACTGTGACAATTTGCAATTCTTGATTCATTTGGTTTGGGAAGTGCAATTTTTCATTCATGAGTCTGGATAGCCGGTTTTCCCCAAATGTCTTGTGGACCTCTTTTACATCTTTGACTGGTTTAGAATTATTTTCTCTCTGGTTTCTCAAACAAGTCATAATAAGTATAAATACCATGGGTCCCCAATTGCGCATGTTATTAAGAATGGCTTGTCGAATGTAAGAGATACAGACCTCGGGCATGTGGACTTGGGGGATTTCTGGGAGAGAATGCAGCAAGAACCTAGGTTCTCAATTGTTGAGAAAATTGTGAGCAATGCGTTAGCCCAAGCTAGGGGTTTCCTGCCTGCTGTGCTATGTCTAGACTTGATTGTTGCTTGTACAAATAATTATTACCCTAACTTGCAGGAGATACGAGCCTTTGACGACTTTGTAGTAACAAGGATTGACTCCGAAGATGTATCACATGCTTAGTAGCTAGTAGAACACGAGTAATTTGTTGACATGTCTGTCACCATTGGTTGGGGGTATTTCTGGGATAAGAAAGATTGGTGTCAAAGTTGCATTGCTAAGAGTTGGCTGAAAATTGAGAGGAAAGGTTAATCTCGGCTTCCTACCAGTTTGAAAAGAGGGCATTTCAAAGAAGAGATCTCTGACATGATCACCTTGTTGTATCGTGTTGTCAGAAGTGCTGAGTCAGACTCTTTTGAGAATTGGATGTGCCAATTCATTCTTTTGATTTCCAATGAGTCTCAAAATATAGACTGAGCGAAGTTAATACGTGAAAATATGCATGAGCAGTTAACGAATTTTCCTCAGAAGGTGTCATTTTACATGTGTTCTCTTCTGGTCTATATTTTAGCTAGCAAAGAGCTTGTTTGGCATGGTTTGAGAACCCAAGGGTCTCTTACTTTAGATACATGTGTATTGTTATTTCCCGCAGTTACAAAAGGACATTAGAATGAGAGATTTGCGCAGGCTAAATGATGCTTTCCTTATGCTTTGCAAAGAATATTGAAGTTTCCTTGGAGAGAAGAATCTCCCCTGAAGCGGCCGCATTGGTAATAAATTTTAGAAGTTTTTATGTTTAGTTTGATCGATTTTCTTATTTAAAAATTGGGGGTTTTGAAAATGCCCCGTTAAAATTATCGAGATATCCTTAAGATTTTCTAGTGCTTTTGGAAGTTTGCTGCCAAATGACAACTGTAAACAAGTACCATGTTATGAAGAAGAAAGGGTACTCTTTCCTTGTGTCTTTATCTTTCTTTTCTTGCAAGAGCAATGATAATGTTCGAAGTGTGGAGAAATTGTTTGCTGAGTATAATTTCTATTCACTGCCTATGAGACCAACCTTTGATAGCAAAAACTTTGTGAAAAAGAATATGCATGGGGTAGCCTATACCCACACATGCCTCATCTTGAGGACTACTGGGAAGATTGTTTGGATGAAAAGGAAGTGCAACAGAGGAGTTGGATGAGGTTAACAATTGACCAAGTCTGGGCCTTTGGTTTGCCATTACAAGTCCCAGTGGGTATAGATGATAATTTTGATATTTTGGATGAAGGCTATCACAGTGCTGTTTTGCAACCACTGCCTCAGGTACGTTGGTCGGAGAAGGAAGTTACTGACATTATGATTTGTTCCTTTCATCTGTTAAGAAGAATTGAAAGTTGGATTAACATGAAATTTAGGGAACATGCTGGCTCTTTAGCGTCGAAGGGATCTGCCACTAAAGAATAGAATAGGTCTCAGGTATCTCATATTCCAAAGGTTACAACAAGTTCAGATACAACTCTTCATAGACTTGGCTCACAATCGGGCAGAGATGGGGAACACCTGAAGACAACAAAAGGTTGAAGATTGCATGTGAGCAAGATGGCCAGCCTATCCCTGTAAGAACAGAAATAGAAAAGAGATTGGATGCTTTGCAACAGTTGCAAGTAGACCATGTGCCTCCTTCCCCCCTTTTGGTACCTAATAGTGATTCTTTAATTTTTAATCAAATTGGTGATGACAATGTTTTTCAGTCTTTATTTGGTAATCCTAATTCTGCTAGTTTGAGTGTTCCTCTTGGACATAGTACTCCTCTTGCGCATTTAGATGGTGTTGTTTTGAATATTAATGTCAATGCTAGTGTTTTTATTTCTCCCTCCCTCTCATGGTTAAAGAAGGTTGTCGAAAAGAAGAAGAGATATGCTCCCATGATAGATACAAACATTGACATTGTGGCTAAGTTGCTACAAGATACACCTAAGCCCAAGAGGGCCAAGAGGATGTCTAGAATGATGGTGGATCCTTCTACCGGACATCATATTTTGGAAATTGCAGATCCTGTTGGTGATAAAAATGAAGATGAAGTCACCGAGGCCAATTTTAACATGAGCTGAGTTGATATGGGGCCTTCCACTATCGAAGGTGAAATCTACCATGCTAAGTTCTCTGTAAGCACTTTATCAAAAAAGAGTAAAAATGAGCAGCAAGAGGGGGCCAAGCTACAAGCTCAGGGGAGATCTTTGACTTCATTCATTCAATCCATTTTAAGGATTACTGCTCAACCTTCAGAGGAGACACCAAGCATAACTATGGATGGTCTGAACCCCAACTTGTTGCAAGAAATCAAATGGTGCCAAGCCATAGGCAATGCTGTTGATCAATGGGTGAAGAAAATTATTCTTGATGGTTTATTTTATATTGAGGAAGCTGTGAAGTTATACAACTCGATCTCCAGCAAAAGGGAGACATTGGCTGTAAAATTGCAAATTGTTAGGAAAGATAACAATAGTCTTTTTATGGTTTCTAAAAAAGTCTAAGAAATGGCCAATATTGACACTAGCATTCTCGTAGCTAAGAAGATCTTAAATGACCCCAAGGAGAACGAATCTATAGTGTGGCCGGATACACTCGAATGGAGAATGTCTATATTGAGAGTAGTGGAAGAAGAAATGAGTACATTAACTCATTATTTCACTGATCTGAAAGATCTCAAGAGTAATTTCGCAATTTTGGATATAGAAGCTTTTGGTGAAGAAGATAAATTGATCGAGATCAAAGAGATAAAGCAAAATTTCAAGAAAATGATTAATGAGGAGCTTGTGGTTACTGATACAGTCATTGGTGAATCAATAGGGAAACTTGGAATAGTGGCAATGTATCTCATAACCTTCAAGAGTGAAATCGAAGAAATCCATAAAAGGGTGGCAAATGCTGAGTGAATGATAAGTAAATGGAAGCTTCGGGCTAATATCATTAACAACCCAAGTGGAAAAATGTTGACATCGATCATTGGCAAGTACAAAACATATAAAGTGAAATTGTGGGCATTGGTGACTCAAGCAGCACAAGTCGATTCAGGTTTGGGAGGTTGACAAAATGACAAAAAGACCATACAGACTACGGGAGGAGACAACTAGGAAACCTCGCTAGAGAAGAGCATACAAAGGGAATCCAAACATATAGCATCGAAAAATTACCCATGAATCATCATGCTAACTAACCCAAAGCATAAGATCAATTCAAATAAAGGTAATATACAATTTCCAGTTTAAAATAACATAAATACCAAATATGAGAAATATCACACAGAATGATGCCCTCATTCGACACCAACATTGAGATAGGCTAAAAACAATAATGAGAATCTCAACAATAATGTGGGAACATTACAATCCAAATATAAACATAGCATAAGATATCATTACAACAATTAACAAAGGACACCAACGTCCTGATTTAACCATTTCCATCAAAATAAACTATGATAAAGCAAAATAAATTCCTTTCTAAACAAGGTTCATTTTCTAACCAAATGAAATCATAATACAATTACATGACAGAGGCTACTTCCCAAACTTGGAAGGATCACACTCCATAATTAAATTACATAAATGATAATATTACAACATTAATAAATCACCTCCAAAGTGCTCCAGTAGGCACGAGATACAACATAATCACAAAGTAAACAATACACAAGGAACTCTTCCAGCTCCCAAGAGATCTTCTTGTAGGACCAATGGGGAAATGTTACCCACCATCCTACCATATTGCCTGTTAGATTTAGGGCAGACAACTGAGAGGGGGGGGGGTGAATCAGTTGTCTAAAACTTTCTTCCAATTAAACACTTAAATCCACTTTGTAATTCAACAACACAATGATAAATCAATCGTGAAAATATAATGCATTAAATCAAGAGCAGAAACACATTAACACACAGGACACCAAGATTTTGACGTGGAAAATCTGGTTAAGGGAAAAACCATGGGGTGATTAACCCAAGATTGTATTCTCTGTTAGAAGAATATAAAGAACAAAATGACACATTCCAATTAGGGCTCACTGCTCGAGCACACTGCTCACAAGAGGCTCACTACCTACAAGAGACACATTGTCTACAAATAATAAGTATCACATACATGAACTGGAGAATAGCATCTTCACCATGCTTGAATCAGTTCCATTTAAGTCCAATACTTCTGCTCTGCCTTTCGCTCTCCTCCTCGCTACCACACTCACATCTCCACAAGACACACTTTGAAATGACTTTACAATCCCTTATTTATACAAGACATCGACTTAGGAATAATCATCTAAGTCGGCAAACATCTACAAGAACATTCGCAGGATGTGTAACTCATCTGGTCGGCCAGTCTCTGGAAGAACACCATCAACCAGAAGTTATTCTTCAATTTTGAGCTCAAACTCCAATGCGGACCATCAACACAAATAGGACACGATCCAAAGACCTCCACAAGCTCGCCTGAATCACCAAGAACATCCACACTACATCTGCTTGCTGAAATCCTTCTCTTCTTCATCCGGAACCTCAAGAACACAGTCTGTCATCACTGTCACAAAGGAATAGATGCTTGCGGACCTCCAGACCATGAACCAATCGAGTTGATACTTCACAAGGACTTCCTAAATACTCCACCAAATCTGCAGAACAGGATAATGCATTTCTGGATCTCACCGGACCTGTCTGTGTCACTTTGTCACCTCTGAACACCTACCGGAATCGGTTTTACTTGAGCGGCCACAACTTCTTTAGATCTTCATGCGGACCTCTGAAATATTTACTAGATCACCTTAAGACACATATCTACAAACCCTTTAAACTGTATCCTCTGATCCTCATCGTATCTTGGACTTACCTTACTATCTTCACTGTTCTTGATATGACCAATTTTCTCAACATCCTCAGGAAACAATTCATCCAATCCTTATCATTAATGCAACAAGAGTATGTTGACATCAATGACAACACCGATTAGTCCCATACTTGCAACAATTGCCATCATCAAGTGCAATAGATGTCTATGCCACTCTAGGCAACCCCCGAGCTATAGAGAAGAAGATCATGGCAACACCGCTATCAAGCCATCTCACACAAACAAGGGTTTCAACAAGACTCTAAGGTAATTCACACAAGGTTGAACATGGGTTCCACACACACCCAACACAACACCAAGGGGATAAAATAACTAGTAGAATTCAATGCACACCCACACATGAATATACACATATCACAGTCCAATGCATGCTTCACAATAGGATCACTCATGTTCCAACCAAGCAATAGAAAGGAAAGAGATTAACACAAGAGTATCAATACTTTTAAATTATACATGTATCCTTCTTTAATACATCATCACTAACATACCATTTCAATGAACTAGAGAAGAGAAGGGAAACTACTTCAAATCCATAATACAAGTCATTCAATAATGCATACCAAACATCATTTTCTCAAAATGGAAATAGCACGCAAAACAAGATATGACATCATCACATTAATAACTATACATACAATCATCAAGATCAAACAATGATGCAAGGGTATTATGGCCTTCTACAGGCAACCCATAGGAAGACTAAGTATCCATTCCTAAGTTCAAAAGTCAATTGAAAGTCAACTTTGTCCAAAAAGTCAAACTTTGATTAGAAAGACAAACTTTGACCAAAAAGTCAAAACATGTGGAAATGAGGTCCAAACACTTAACACTCATAACCACGTAACTAGAACTATATAGTTCTAACATAAGGCCTATAAAAAGGTCAACTTTGACCAAAAAGTCAAAGCATGGAAAATGAGGTCAAAACATGCGACACTCATATCCAATAAGTAGGGAATCCTATTTCCCTCATGAGGTTTTTCATCTCACAAAATAATACTAAAAACTGAGGTTTAAAACATAATTTTTATTTTTCAATAAGAGGGAAAAACCATAAAACCCCCAATTTCACCATTTGGAGACCTCCCTCAAGAACACCCAAATTTCTAACTCCCATAATACTTAAAATTTCAAAAAATTGAAAGTGCCCTTTTGGTTCTAATATGTGATGAGCCATATAATTGACTCATCTATTTCATGTTATTTATGCTCTTAAGAACTCTCTTAGACACTTTGGCATATATAATTACATATTATTATAATTATGTTTGTCTTTTGGTTAGATTATGCACACGATTAGTTTTTATTTTATTTGATGAAATCTCTTGCTTTATTTTACTAAATTACATTTTAAAAGTGCATGTCTTATGTATTATGGTGCAAAGTTGTGAATGTTTGTATAAGGCTTGCCGTAGTAGGAACAACCAGTGGTCTCCAGATCCCTCCGGAGCCCTCTATACTAAGAAGAACCTGAACTCCGGACAGCTCCAGATGCTGAAAACCTTCCTAGGGTCATCCTCCCCTTGAGTCAATAACCGCCACAAGCCCATCCTTGAGTGCAAACATAACTTGTGCTTCAATCACGTAGCTCAGAAGGGTAACATCACCACGTCACCACAATCTTGGTGACTAACTGAAATATCAGTTCGCTAACTTTAGTCCCAACTGAAGTGGCTACCATCTTGCATCGTACCATTTCAGGGGAATCATCTAGTTCGCCATGCAGTTAGAATTAACGTAGATCTCTAATCTACAATTTTGTTTAGGAATAATGAATGTAATAAACCATGCAACTGGCTCTAGTTTTAGTTCACTCCAGTTAGACTTGCTGTTAGTTTTCTTCTTCCAATAATGTTCGACTATATAAGTAGGAGCAATTCATTTCTTTCTAGTAAGTTCCAAGTTTTCTAAGTTTTCATAGATAGTTATCGCCAGATTGCCATAACAGGAGGAAAACTCCTCATCTTGTAATTCTGTCCATTTTTGGACTATGATTTAATATGAAGGGGAATTTCTGTTGAAAGAAGTTAGTTGAGCAAGAGGATCGTCTCTGGTTGGGGAAGTAGGGCCCGCTTACCCATCTAAGAGGAGATTGCTCGATGATTTGGTACTTATGTAATTCTATTCTAATTTCTGTTAAGTTTTCCTTAATGTTTCTGTGTGATTGTTGTTAACTATTCCCTACAGGTTAGTTCTTTAAAAATTCTAAAATACCAAAAAGAGATAGATCTGTTCTTTATCAGCATTGTCATTGTAGACACCCAAATTTGTCCATGTCTAACGACACCTTGTTAAATCACTAATCCATTACCCAATTAATTAAATAAATTTTATTTATTTAATTAAAATCCCATTCTCATTCATTTAGCCGATTAATTAAATAAATTGTATTTATTTAATTAATTCCACATCATGTCTTATCCCATTTTATGCATTTATCATATTAATTAAATAAATTTTATTTATTTAATTAATTTCCAACTCATATCCCACTAATTCAAATACTTTATTTGAATTAAGCCTTTATCATTTATCACATTTTAACACTTGTCCATTTCCCATTTATCATGTGTTGTAAGACAACTTTCATTTAAAATCCTTCACATGCACAACTAATTGGACCTAAATTTAGTAACTTTCAATCTTAGCCATTCACATAGCCTCTAAATCTCCACCGTTGATTGATCTTGGTTGAGTCCTATATAAACAGCCTCTCACTCCATATGAGACATCCAGAAATCATATAGTATCTAGCAATCCAGCAATCATATAGCAACTCCATTATCATCTTGAGCATTCGAGCATTTGAGCTTTTATCATCCATCAATGGCAGCTTTCAGCTTTGTGATTGTTCATTGTTGAAGAAGCAGTCCACATTTCCCTCTCAAACAAGGAATCGCACGGTCTAGGTGATGTTATGCTTGCATTGCATTGTTCTTTTCGCTTCATTTAGATTAGATTCCTTGATGATGGTAGGGTTAGGGTTTCATGACTATGTCTGATCTTCCACACCTGACTTTCACCTATCACAGTCATATTCAGAGTATTTCATTGTTGTAGAATAATAGTGGATTCGATTGATCTTCATTTACTTTTTCAGCATGTTAGATTAATTTCTTTTACATCAAGTGTGTTTGTTTCCAGCAATTTAAGATAGTTTCCCTTCCTGCAAGTGTGTTTCCTTTCCAGCAAATTAATATAGTTTCCTTCCAAGCAAGTGTTTATTTTTCATCAATTAGATAGATCTTTATTTCTGCATGCACTTTCAATTCTGGCAAGACCGACAAACCAAGTCCCATTCACCAAACCACTCAACCAAAACCCCCCATTCTAAGAAGTCTTATCGCAGATAGCTCCAAACACCTCCAGATTGATAAAAGTAAATGGTGATGCATTAACAAAGCACTACTTCAACCTCATCATTTTTGGTGCCATTACCGGGGAAAATCTACAAATCATTGTAGGTTTAAGGTGTTGATAAGACTTTTGATCCATTAGTTTATGAGAAGACCCAGGGACTCCTTAGGTCGATTCATTAAACAAACCACTGTTAGTACATCTCTGGGATCTCCTTTAAAGGAATCTCTAGACTATTTGATCAATCCAGGATCACTTACACCAACAGAATCCCCTATTTCAACAATGGGTGATAATGGTGGTGATCATGAAGAACCAACCAATAGAACATTCTCCTACCCAATCTCCATCACTCCAGAGAGGAATGAACCTCTAATGAAAAATATATCTCCTACCTTTTTGCCTACCTTTAGAGGAAAAACTTCTAAAGATCTAGATCAGTTCCTGTTCAAATTCAAGATCCTCCGTCAAACTTATAACTGTGCTACAGATAACCAGAAGTTGAAACTGTTCCCTTTTACTCTTAAGGAGTCAGCTTTAAGATGGTTCATGGGTTTGACAGCATACTCTATCACTACCTAGGATGAAATGGAAACATTTTTTCTTGATAAGTATCAGGATTACTGTAGAGTTAGGGATAGGAAGGATGAACTCTTCTGCATGAAGCAAATGGAAGATGAAAATTTGGAAGATTATGTGGATAAATTCTTATTTGTCCATAGGAGGTGTGGAAACAATTTAGATGAAGAGTTGAGTAAAACCATTTTCCTTAGACAAATTGATGATGAGATTAGGGAAGCATTAAACCTGATGGGTAAAGGAGATATCAATAAACAAACTTTTGCAGAAATTGTAGAAGTTTGTAGAAATTATTCTCGCACTAGAGTAGGTAAAAGAATACTAAAAAGGGGTAGTACCACTGACGTTACAAAAGTAATGGAGGAACTAGCAAATCTAAAAACTGACATCCTACTTCATTTGAATACCACTTTGGATGGCATGCAAGCTAGTAAAAAGAACACTGAACCCTTAGCTATTTACTGCCCTCGTTGTAGAGAGAAACATCTAGTTAGGGAATGCACTTTAAATCGAATTGAGTTGTGTAAAATCTGTGAGAAAAATCACCCTAGCAATGAATGTGGCCTGCTTCCTGAAATTAAAAACAAATTGAAAAAGGTTCCAGCAGATGAGGAAGAGCTAAATTTTATTGGCCAGAAACAACCTAATTATGGATTTAATCAGTTTCAAAACCAATATGCTCTAAGAGGCCCATCAAATTGGAGTGCAAACTTTTATAGTGGACCTTGGCAAATGCCAATGCAATGGGCACCAACATGGCCTCAACAAGATTGGACAAATCAATCTTGGACCAATCCACAATGGTCAAATCAACAACAATATCAACAACAATGGGCACCTCAATACAACCAAGGAATGAGGAGATTTGGAAACCAACCTCAAGCCTTACTCCCTGGACCTTCACAACCTGCAAATGCAAATTCCAATGAGCAAGTAAATCAGCCATCAATGCCCGCACAACCAGTTCCAATCCCCAAGAACAATAGGCCACAACAACACGTGTACAATACTGATCCAAATACAACCACCCTGAATGTAGTGGAGATTAATGATATCCAACTCTGATATAGAAACGTTCCTGTAACTATTCCTATTGAGGAAGTCATTGAAGAAGAAGCGAGTCCTAAGGATGATACACAACAATCCAATGAGAAGGCTAAAGCAAAAGAATCAGAAGAAATTCTAAAGGAAACCTCTGTTCCATTCTCAGAGTGATTAAAACAGGTTCCTTCACAATCTAAGGAAAACCAGCCCTCACATGATGACTCCCAACTAATTAAGGAACTTAGAAAAATGCACATTGAAGTTCCTTTGTTACAAGCAATAAAAGATATTTCTGAGATAAACCAAACCATTAAGAGTTTGTGTCTAAAACTTCCAGGCAGAAAAAGAAAACTGCCCAACACTATCCAAGTGGAAGGAACACTTGTTGATGTCCTATTAGGCAAGTGAATTCCTCAAAAATATGGGGATCCTGGGAGCCCTATCATTACAGTAGACATAAAAGGGGTATCAGTTTCGAATGTTTTAATAGATTTAGGTGCTATCATTAACGTAATGACATTAGACACTGTAGGTGCTTTGGCATTAACACACATTCAACCAACATCAATTGTATTACAACTTACAGACCTATCTGTTACCAAACTAGAAGGAATTTTGGAGGATATCATAGTCACTATTGATACTTGGGGTTATTCAGTTGATTTCCTTATCCTACAGACAAGAAAGAAATGTTTAGCATACCCAATAATCCTGGGAAGACCTTGGCTGGCTACATCAGTAGCCCTTATTGACTGTTGATTTGGAAATATGACTATTTCAAATGGAAAAAGACTTAAGGAACTTTCTATCTATCTTCCTACCAAACCACTTGACCAAAACCCCCCCATTCTAAGAAGTCTTATCGCAGATAGCTCCAGACACCTCCGGATTAATAAAAAGTAAATGGTGATGCATTAACAAAGCACTACTTCGACCTCATCAATATGCACAACAACATTCTTTTCAACTTAAAAAAATTCTTCCCTACTCACAACCCATTCTAGGAAAATTTTGACATAACTTGGCCTCTTTTCATGCATTTTTAAAATAAATTTTGAATACAATCCAAAAACAGATTGAATCTAATTCTAACTTGTATCATTGAATTCTATTCATTGCTACAATGAAGAGACCATAAACATCCACCTATTGTGGGCATGGTAAATGCAAAATTTAAATTAAGAGACCATAAACATCCACCTATTGTGGGCATGGTAAATGCAAAATTTAAATTAAAAAAGAATCAAACCACAAGAAAAATACCTCCTTCCAAGCAAGCTTTCGAATGGAAAAATCTCTTCTTGAGAGGCATGAATCCAATATGAATTTCTTCCTACATTGAAGTAATCCCAAGACCATTCCAATGCACTCCAACCCACAAGCATAATCCAATTGTGGCCATCTCCATGAATTTTTCTTTCAAAGGAGAAGGAGAGAGGGAGAAAAATACAATAAAACACATAAAAAGAGAAAATAGAACTCTATTTTCTTTATATGCTCCCAAAACCCTTTTTTTAGTTTCTCATTTCTTTTATTTTCTTTATTTCTCATTCCCAAATATCTATTCCAAAATGCATTTGAAATAATAAGAAAATAACTAATTAAATAAATGTAATTATTTCTACAAGGTAATTGCAATATAATTTAACCGCATTCCATAAAATCCAAATACTCACATAATTAAATTTATTTTTCTTTATAAAACGATTTTACGTAAGACAAAAGTATAGAAATAGATAATTCTAATAAATAAAAATTAATCTATTTTCCAAGCACATAATAATGAAATATAATGCATTTTCCACAATTTTAATATTTCTAACATATTGAAAATAACTTTAATAATTAAATTAGAATGTATTTCACTTGAAAGCATAATTTCTGAAACATAAATAAATAAAATACAAAGCCTTCCCTAAGGCACACAATAATTGCATATAATTTCTATTCCACAATTAAAACTAGTAACTCAAATTAGATAATCTCTTTTCTCGTTTCTAACCATTTAAATATTTCAAGAATATGGAAAACACGAAAAAAACAAGGGTCTAGAATCACAGCAGATTCAGATGAGAGGCAAACTACAGACACCAAAAACACCCTTCACTTCACAACTGAATAGGATGGGTTAAGCAGCCAACCTACCACAAGAAACACAGGGTCAACAACTTGACCACTAGGACTAGGTAAGGAGAGATGACTAAGCCTGCCATGCCAACTTCTCCACATCCCACTCATTGGTCAAGCACCTATAAAAGTATATCCTACACACTCAAGGCAACACATCAAATCCAACCATGGAGATCACTATACCAAAGCAACATATAATGACCAATGAGGATGCATAATCTAGCAAGGCACATATCTATCTTGCAATTACATCATATAATAATCAACTCAATAAATATCCTTTAATCTAAGGTTAAGAAATAATAGGACATAATATGAGATGCACATGGGTGGGCACTACAATTTTAAAACATCTTTAAAATCAGTTGTCCCCAAGAAGCTGTTATTAATTTTAAAGACAATTATGGTTGACAAGGCTATATATTGTATGAGCTTGTCGATGTTTAGAATCTTTTGGCAAACTTTGTGTTGGTAGAAGGTCAATTTTTGATGTGTTTCTATTTTCAATTGCTTTGAAATATATGAATTGAAGTTGGTGCAGTATAATTCAGAGATCGTAAACTGTGTTATGTTCGTTCTTCTTATGTTGAACATGTTGATTTACTGATTCTCAGTTATATATATTGAAGTGATTGGAAAATTCTATTCTTGCTCATTGTTGCGGATGTTTATTTTTCGATGAATGGTTTGCAGTGGTGATTGTATGATAATTATAATTCTTTAATGGTGTGAATGAGATAACAGTAATCGAAGTCTTTGTACTTCTTAGTTTTCAGATTATATTGAGATTTCTTGCCTTTTAATGCTTTTGCATTAAAAGCACCACCTTTTCTGCTTTCTGGTGAAAAGCATACATTGTTTCCATTCTTTGCATATCATTTGAAGGTAGCTGCGCCTTGTAAAATAAGAAGAGAGTCACTGCAAAATATCATTGCAATTGATTCAACTGTTGGTCTAGTTGTCACTTGTTTGGATGTGAGAATATAGAGTTAGGTGACAAAATCTATATGCCAACAATGTGGTAGAAGCCAATGGAACAAGGGAGTGTTTGGAGCACCACCCTTTTTCATGAGGAAGGAGTGTCCTAAAGGTGGCAACAATATTCGTATGCAAGGGAGTTGTGGCATTGATTTGATCACTCTCTTCATGAGGAAGGAGTATTTGATGACCAACAGGAGTGTTGATTCATGGTATGATGGTGGCAGTGTGAATGTGTGTTTTAACGAACCTCTGAAGAGGTGTGGTGATGGTAATCCTTGTATGATTAGGCATGTTGTTTGCATGGATTGCATTAAGCTCTGATTAAGCGTTATCAGGGAAAGCGTTCAAGTGGTGGTTTTCTATTTCAAACAACTCTTCTAGAAGGGCTAACTCTTAAGGCTCATTGACTCTGGTTTTCTACTTGTATTTGTTGTAGGATGAAAGTTTACTCTTGGTCAACTGCTTCAAAATTTGATTGAGTTTCCCTAAGCTCATTCAGGATAGAGTCTACCCAGTCCCATCTAACCCAAAGACACATGAGCCTAATATGTTGGGCATATGGGAGAGAGAAAAGATAGGTAAGACACACTTTAGTGTGCTAGCTCAAGCCTTCTTATCTAATTAGTTTGTTTGACTTTGGTGTTTGTGTTGATTGTGATTTGCTTGATTGCTCCGTTTATTTTTTTGTCTTGTTTCGTTTGTAAGGAATCTGTTGTTCATTTTTTAAAAAGTTTTGGAGCTTTTGAAGCCCAAAAACACAAGGTCTTAAGAGTTGAGTTGATGTTTTGTTTTGAGTTTTTGAATGAACTTTGATTGATAAAATGAACGATTATTATATAGACCAAAGGCTGAAATGTACTATTTAAATGCAAGAAATGAATGCTTAACCTATATTTTTGTGTTTTTCCCAAATAAACATGGTGAGATTATTAATTATCAAATCAAACAATTGACTAAATGGAACTATAATGATTTCAATTGACTAAATTAATGCAAAAATGAACAAGCTAAGCCTTTGTTCTTCTTGGTTTTCTACATGATTTGGAGGTGGTTTTGTGTATGTTTTTGTCTTGGTTTGTGTTTGGTTAGATGAAGATTATTTCATTGTTGATTGATTTTGTTGATAATGTTTAATTTTGACGAGATTATGATATTGAAATAAAACTAGAATTTGCATGTGAAATTATACTAATCTAATGAAATAAACATATTTTATCTATCTAAACAATAAATCCGAGAAGTGGTAATAGAATGTTACAAATACAGGTACAATGAATAATTAATTAAGTATTCTACTCTAATCTTTTGGAAATAAACTATTCTATTAACTTGTAACCAAATATTGGAACCTCACACTTGGGATATTGGCGGCTTGAGATGTTGAAGAAAAGACTTGTGGCATGCTTGTCCTGAGGAGTTCAACCTCTGCAATCCTCTCTTGTCTCTAGCTTGGGTAATTTGCTTGATAGAAAAGGTAAAGGGGATAGGAAACTAGACTCAAAAGGGAAATAATAGGGAATGTTGTTGCTGTAGTTTGAGGAGGTTGAAAGATTAAAAATGGTGATTGGAAGAGCCTAGGGGTTGTGTAGAGAGTATATGTTGTAGGGATGACTTGGACTTTTGCTTGGAAACCTCTAGAATCAACCTTCTAACTTGTTGCAATGATTGTGAAAGAGAAGGAAAAACTCACAAATTCTTTGAAAGGGGTAACCAAAACAACAAAAAACTCTTTGAGAATCCATTTGAGGTAGTATTAATAGGTTTGGATTCACAATTAAGGGGTTGGAATTAAAGGATTAAGAGACTTAGGTGCAACCAGGACCAAACTATGCTTGAGTTCAAGGCTGAAATTGGGTACAAGATGGGTGGAATTTAGAGTTTTGATGTGCAAAAAAAGATAGATGAAATCACCTATTTTACCAGTAGCAAATTGCTTGGGTGTCTTGTAGGTTGTTTGGGTGATTCGAGACTTAAACATGTGATTTTTCTAGTTCAGAGCTAAAACAAGGTTTTTGCGAGACGAAAGGACACATGAGTGAGGTGAAAGGTTGGTGAACATGAAGAAAGGGCAAGGGAGGGTCCTAGGAGCTGACCAAACACTTCCATCAAGACTAGAAAGGCTGAGTGAGTTTTATTCACACCATGTGGGTTGTGTGTTGGACTATTGAATCATCATTTGAATTACATGTATGCTCATACAATTTTGGGAACTTATAGTCTTGGGTGATTTAAATCACACTTGTAAAATTAGACTCAGATTTTTGTTTTTGAAATGGCTCTCGATTTCATGCCATTTTTTAATTCTATCAAATCCTTTTCCTATTGATTCTTCCATTCTACTCAGTGAACACATAAATATTTATCATGCCCATTTCCTCTTGCAACTTTAATATTTCTTGCAGCTTCCTCATTCCATGAAGCATTTCTCATGATTGAATCTTTTCTTGAAGCTTGGAGCAACACCTCTTTGCCACTTTACATCATCATAGTCAACCTCATAATTATAGCTTCTAGAATCCTTCACCTTTGCAACTTCTTTTAATTTTTTTTGTAGTTATTTTTCTGTATCTTCTTTAAATCTTCATACAACTTCTTTATGATTTTTGTAGCTTTTTCTATTGTTGTTACATCATGATTATTACTTCCTAAAACAAAACTTGTAGCCACAACATGTAGCTTTGACATCTTGTTATTACATCCATTTCCCTTATTCTCTCCCCCATACTTATTATTGCATACAATAGAACGTTGTTAGTGTAGGTTTTTATTTTTCTAGTGGGTTATTTATTTTCCTATTTCCTAGGTTTTTCCTACTCTTTTATTAAGCCTGCTTAGGCTAATAAAGTGAGTTTAATTAGGTGAGTGGGTAATATGAGGTGTCACCATCTTACGAGGGAGTTACATTTACTATGTTTAGACCGTTTGGTGGTCTCTCCTTATTGGTCAATTTTGCCACCTTCACCCCTCCCTGGTCTATATAAACTCACTACCTAGCTTATATTTTGCACCTTAGATGGTAATCTTTTGCTAATCTTTTGTGTGGCTTCTTCTTTTGAGCTTGTAATGCAATTCTATTATCCCAACATTTGCATATTTCTCAAAATCATTGGTTTGCTTTTGTTTATGCATTTACAACTTTTATAGCTTAGAATCTCTCTTAAAAAGTTCTTGGGTTATGCATCTATTTCAGATTTCTAACAATATTTGGTGGTCAATTAGTGTTAGTCCTTAGCCTAAATATGTAATAGTTATCACATATATCTAACACTTGCATCTTTTCTCATTTCCAACCTTAGTTATGGACAACATTGGCAGTGATATGAGTTAATAAAGATCTTAGATTTTTATGATGATTGCTTGGTCATTTAAACATCTCACTATCTTCCTATAATAATGTATATTTGCATCATGCTTTTCTAACTAGTCCATTCTATCTATTAGGTCATAAGGCCTTAATTGAGTGACAAGAGGATAGAGTTGGGATTCTAAGGCTCACATCTTAGGGGTACAATTCTCAAGTTTGACTAAGAATTAGTTTCCTATCACATGATGGAAATTCTACCATCTCTAAATTGGGAAATAACACACCAATTAAATTACACTTCTAAGAACAAGGGGGAGAGATAAAGCTATTGGCTACCCCTAGGTAGATTAAAATAGTCATAGACACAATTTCAATCTTACTTAGCACCTTGATCTATCATGCCCTCAATTAAACCACTAAAAAACTCAAATAAAAACCAATAATTTTTTTTAAGGCAAGAATTGTTACATCATTTCAGAGCAACACACATGCATGCGTTAATGCCAAATACAATTCTACATGAAGCCAACATGCAAGGAGGGTACATGTTAACATTGTTCTAAGGACAAAGAGATAAAATATTTATAAAAAAAATTCCTATAATAAAAAAGGTAATATAGAGCTAAAAGGCTTAGTTAGGGTTGGGTTCCAAAACAAGGGTTCCAAGGCACCCCTTAGTGAGGTATGCCAAGGAAATCTATAAATCCGTTTGATGTAAATGAAACTTTATTTAATCATAATTAAAATATTAATTATTAATTATAATACTAGTCCTGAAAACACATTTATTAACTATCCAATACCCTTTGTCTAAACGAATAAGTGCTAAAATTTCAAGGTATTATACAAATAATACATGTATATAATAGTCATTATTATACTATATTAAAAATAATACACACACAATTATAAGCTAGTAATGTTCAATATGCTTGATAACATAATAATATATATTATTTTATTTTACTTTTTTATGAACATAATTTATAAAATAACATACTACATTTGAACAAGCTTTAAATTAATCTTTATTTTTCACCCTCTAGATATGAAATTTAAAATATCTCATTCTACTCAAAGAGAATAATAAATTCAATTATAAACCTAAATTAAACTCACCTTCTATAATTATTTCTAATATGCAACTTAAGTGAAGTTTTCTAGGCAACATGGCCCCACCATGTCTTAACTCTAAATTAGATTTAATTATCTAGATAGAACTTTCAAATTATATGATTAGGGTTTCAAAAAGTTGAGAATTAAATCTCACCTATTGGATGAAATTCTTACTCACCCTTAGATCTAGGGCAACTCTATATGTTGTCCTAAATCTTAAGGACAAACATATAAGGGAATTTCTTTCATTATTAATCTTATTTTGAAGGTTGGAGAAGGAAGAGGAGGCAAGAGGGGATTTGAAGATCATCTCCATTCAAATCCATGGAGGGATGGCCATATATTTATTCCCTCTCATTTCTCTCCTTTTTATTATTTATCTATTTACACACATATATACTACTAAAAATTAAATAAAAGTCAAAATAGATGTGTGTATATACATACACACAAATTAATGTTTAAAATTATATGTGTGTGTACCCTAAATTTGAAGAATAAACATTATTTACAAAAAAATAATATATATATATATATATATATATATATATATATATATATATATATATATATATATATATATATATATGATAGATAAGTTGCTACCAAGGGGTAGCTCCCATTCATTAAAACTAGCTGTGAAAAAGATACAAAAAGCATAGCTCTAGAGAGAGCGTGCATGGATTATCACTCTCCACGTTGATCTTTGAGCATTTCAATGTTTTGTCTATCCTTATAGCCATATCATGTCTAAGATTTCTCTGTCATTTCTTTGGATCTGTTATCCTTCGTCAGTCCTAACTGGATATTCCCCCATCTACATACATCATTCAAAATGACCTTTGCCTTACTTTGTTTGCATGCAAATTTGGCAATTTGATTAGTCGATGCATTCGCCTCCCAAAACAATGTTCATATGATTTTTTTAACTAAACAAAATAAATGAATAAAACATTAAAATATTTTTTCTTTGGGTTGATTAGGATTTATTCCCCTTAAGGGAAGTTGAAGACCCCATGGTTGTGGCTTCTCCTATGGGTCGAAACCATAGTTGTGCCCACATTGGGGTCATGGACCCATGTGGGTCATTGTAAGTTAACAATTTCCAATACAAGAATACACAACAAATTATAATCTAGATCATAATGAGATGATTAAATGACATTATTCCTTATGAAATTCGTATATAAAGCAATTAATATAACAATCTTTTTTGCAAATATTAATTTACTACAAATAATTATATTAATCCAATCTCAACAATTTGTATAACTAAGAAGAAGAATACATATCTTTTGAATCTTGGAAGTTCTCCAAATATTACTCTAGAGAATGGATTATAGACTCAACCCCCTTTCAACAAGTGAGCACTTCCAAGAGGAATCCGGTTCTTGTTTAGAACCCACAAGTTCTTATGCAGAACTCACCATGCTTTGTAGCACACCAGCCTTGGCTAGGACAATCTCGGGTGTACATTGTACCCCGAGTTGGACACACGTTGTGTGCCCCTTCTCCAATACTCACCGCCTGTCAAATCTATAACCCTTCTCCTTCGTGATTCCTACACTTCCTTTTTCCTCTATTTTCCCTGTATCCCTTACATTATTTTTTTCATGGGTTTAAATAATAACCCAAAGGGTACTTTCAATGTTCACACCCTTTCATAACAAAAATTACAATTAGATTATTACTTCCCGTAAAGTTTTTCTCTAATATAATTCCTTTTAGTGATCTTTTATTCTTTTAAATAACTTTTATCTCTCATGGGAAAAAGTTCTGTAACAATTCTCCCCCTGTAATTCAGTTGTTGCCCTCTGTAGCACGAGGAGTTTCTAAACCAATTAAAGAAACACAAGAACATATTTAGTTAAATAAATGTGGTTATTAAACTTTAATAAAATCAACTTTTTCCCAAGTAGCACTATCGATACTACAATGACTCCATTTGACTTTAACTTCATCTATAATTCTATTCCTTAAGGTTCGAGATCTTATTTCAATTATCTTTTCTGGTTCAATGTTAAATTCACAAGTAGGTTCAATAGAGATACTTTCCCAATCAATAACATGGTCTACACTATACACATACTTATTAAGTAAGCTTACATGAAACACATTATGAATTTGTAATTGAGGTGGCAAAACTAGTCTATAGGCATCATCACCTATCTTTTCTAAAATTTCAAAAGGTCCACGAAAGTGAAGAGCTATTTTAGAATATTTACCAAGTTTTAATGAACTTCTTTTGGGTTTGACTCTGAGGAAGACTTGATCACCAAGATCAAAATGTCAAATAGATCTTTTGGAATCAACCCAACTTTTATATCTATCTTGAGCAACCTTCATGTTTTGTTTGGTTTTGATATAATGTTTCTATTTCTAATAAGTTTTCATTCTCATACCAAATCTTATCAATAGGGTCAGACCAAGAGATAGGTGTATTACAGTTTCAACCATACACAACTTCAAAAGGTGACATCTTAATGGTTGAATGATATGCTTGATTGTATGCAAACTCAACTAAGTGTAAATAGTCTTCCCATGACTCAGGCTTATCCATGGTATACATTCGTAACATATCTTCTAATATTCTATTAATCTGCCTAGTTTGACCATTAGACTCAGGGTGATATGTAGTACTAAAACTCAAATTGGTACCAAGTTTTGCAAAAAGGGATTTCCAAAAAGAAGAGGTAAACCTGGGATCTCAGTCTGAAACAATGTTTTTTGGAAGACCATGTAATCTGATAATCTCTTTAACAAAAATGTGAGCAATATCAGAAGCAAAAGATTTTATTTTGATAGGTAGGAAATGTGCCATTTTGATTAATCTATCTACCACTATGAAGATAGAATCATGACCTTTATGTGTTCGAGGTAGGCCAGTGATGAAGTCCATACTAATTGACTCCCATTTCCAATTTGGGATAGATAAGGGTTGTAAGAGATCAGGGGGTTTACATTGTTCTACTTTTACTTTTTGGCAAGTTAAACATTGTTGGACATAGGTACGGATCTTTGACTTCGTTTGAGGCCAAAGGTAATTTCTCTTGACCAAGAGATAAGTTTTTTGGGGTCCAGGATGTCTTGCTATGGGTATATCATGAGAATCCCTCAAAATTTGTTGTTTAAGGTTAGGTAGATTAGGGATACATAATCTTCCTTTATAATAAAGGAGGTCATTACTATTTTACAAATAATGTTCAAGTCGATCATTTAAATGGACATTTGAGGATTGATTTTGGAAACCATTGTAAATTGGTTGGAAATAATCATCGATAGGTAACTTGGATTTGATATCTTTTTGAAATTGGCTTCTCTCTAGGGTTAATGCATTAACACATAATCATTTTTGACTTAATGCATTTGCCACTACATTTTCCTTTCCTGGGACATATTGGATAGTGAAATCATATCAGTTAAGAGTTCCATCCATCTTCGTTGTCTCATATTAAGTTGAGGCTGAGTGAAAATATGTTGTAGACTATGATGATCAATTTTTAATATAAATTTGTTTCCTAACAAATAATGACACCAGACCTTTAAAGCATGGACAATTCCTAATAATTCAGGATCATGGATAGGGAAATTCCTTTTAGCAGGTAGCAATTTTCTTGATTCATAACATACTACTTGATTATCTTGCATTAAAACACCACCTATTCCTGTATCGCATGCATCTGTAATCACAAAAAAGGTTTACTAAAATTTGGGATACAAAGAATATGTATAGATGTCAATAGAGTTTTCAATGTTTCAAAAGCCTTATCACATTCAGCGGTCCATTTGTAATTTTGTTCTTTCCTAGTTAAATTGGTTAAAGGTGCAATAATTTTTGAATAGTTTTTAACAAACCAATGGTAGAAACTAGATAATCCTAGGAAACTTTTGATTTCGTTAGCATCCTCGGGGATAGGCCAATCTTGAATTGCCTTAATTTTTGTAGGGTTAGGTGAAATACCCTTTTCTGAAACAACATGACCTAAATAGGATACTTCATATTTAAAGAATTCACACTTGTTGATTTGGCATATAGTTTATGTTTTTGTAAGGTTTCAAGTACCATCATGAGCTATTGTTCATGTTCTTCCTCATTCTTTGAGTATATTAAGATATCATCTAAAAAAATGATCACAAATTCACCTAGAAATGGTCAGAAACATGCATCAAAGTCATAGAGGTTGTAGGTGCATTGGTTAAACTAAAAGACATTACCACAAATTTATAATGGCTATATTGTGTTCAAAAAGTAGTTTTGGCAATGTCTGATTCCTTAATACGAATTTGATGATATCCTGATCATAAATCAATTTTGGAAAAGCATTTGGCACCATGTAACTGACCTAGAAGATCATCGATTCGAGGTAAAGGGTACTTATTTTTTATGGTTAATTTACTGAGTTGTCGGTAGTCTATGCATAACCTCATGGTTCCATATTTCTTTTTGACAAACAATAATGGTGCACCCCAAGGGGAGACACTTGGCCTTATTTTTCTCTCCTTCAGTAACTATGCTAATTGAATTTTTAGTTCTTGTTTAGGGTAAAATATGAAGAGGGTTTGTTTGTGTTGATCCTCCTTTCACCACTAACATTCAAGGACTTTCAGCCGAGTAGATGAATACAGACCTTCTATCACTTAGAACATAGGGGAAGATTGGAATTGTATGATTTTGTTATTCAATTAAGCCCAATTATGCTCAAAACCCTAATTATATGAATTCGTGAACAAATGGACAAATTATGGAAAATGATCGTACACAGAGATATCAAATGACAATAAAATGTGTACTAGATTTCAAATTTGTAAAATGGAAAAGTCAGGGACTAATGAGAGGGCGCCCTAGTCCAGTGCCATAGTTTTTGTCGAGATCTGGAAGCCTTGTCTGCAACTTGTTTCTTCTGTTCCAGAGATTTTCCTGTTGCGAGATCCGGAGGACTAATGAGCAGGCGCCTGAGTCCAGGTCCCTATTTTCTTCTCTAATTTGTAATTCTGATAGTCTACACTACTCTCCTGCAACTCCACTTTTTTTGCTTTCGCAACTTGTAACTTGCAATCACGGAAAAATGGGTTAGGGGTTGTGGTGTTTAGAGGCTTGCCTCAGTCAAGCCCTGGAGAGACATTCAAGTCTTTCAAACACCGTTGTCAGATAAAGAGTGTGTATCCCTGCGGGATAGAGGAAAAATTCAAATGATAAATGATTGAAAACACAATTGATATCACCTTGTAGTGAATATATTATGGAAGGAAGATGCTCTTCATGCTATGAGGAGATGGATGCCAAATCTGCAAATACAAACATAAGAACACCACAAATTCTACTCTGCAACACAATGAATGCCTTGAATCACCTTAACATAAGCCACAAGTTTGCAAAATCCATTTAGTTTACAAATGATAACCTAATCATGCTTATATATGCAACTACAAACATTCCCGCTAAGAATTTCATAATTCAAACTTACTGTGTCAACATAGGACCTAAATAATGGTCATAAACTGACACTTTGAAATTGGTCATAACCTAAAATAGGGCAGGACTAGGGCACGGGCGCCCAAGTCCTCCCCCCTATTTCAGGTAGAATTTATGTTAAGTGCATCTCCTGAGTCCTATTTACCATGAAACTTCAGGGTTTTCTCATCGGGAGTCATCAAAATCATTCAAGATGCTCTAAATGCATTCTAAAGGACATGGGAGCTAAACCTTAATAGAAAAAGCCCCCAAGGTTACTTTTTATGATATAACATTTAGCCCTCACTTTAATGTATGTATAAACACAAGGCCAATACATGCATTAAAGTACGGTCAACAAGCACATCAAACACACCAAACATGGAGAAGACACGCCAATCACAAAGAAGACAATAATAGACACACATAACATGGAGAATATAGTTACAGTCACAGAAAACACGGAGAAGACAACATTGAAGATAGGCAAAACACAGTGAATACAGTGAATGCAATGAAGATAGTGATGATTTTTTTCTTTTTCTTTTTCTCATATATATGAAATGCAGATGCAAGTACAAGGAAAGTAAGTACACCACCCATAATGTAGGAGGGACTCATCGCCACTAGTTTTTAAGACTGCATATGGGGCAACAGACATGCCAAACAAATCAAGCATGCCATACAAATCAAACACGCCATACAAATCCCAAAGCATAGGAGGGACTCATCGCCATCGGTCTTTAAGAATATGCTTGGGAACAAACACACAATACACACACACTTGGAAGACACGAAGAAAACATGACAGACAAGCGATGGAGTGTTCCTATTTCTAGGTTCATTACCATCTCAGTCACATTACAAGCACACACCAATGATTGGGCTTCACCACAATAATTGTCGAAGACACACTTAAGGGTTGAGTTAGTCACATAACCGCTCCCTACCTCTGAGAGGACTTTTTTGAAAATGACAAGATGTGCACTCTCCACGAGAAATACACCATCCCTACGTCTGTAGTGGGCTTAAGATAAAAGGGATATATGCGATATCCCGCCTTCACAGAGGGCTTAAACGATTGCAATAGATTTCAAACAAATCTTAGAGTGTAGGAGGGACTCATCGCCACTAGTCTTTAAGACTGCACCTGAGAATAAACACACTTTGCTAGCATCTAAAATAGACAACTTACCTTATATATGCCCCCACCTTAAGGTGGTTGATATCAAGTATCGATATCAAGCACATTAAGGTAGGAAGAAAAATACAAGGGAACATGAGCTCTTGCAAAGGCCATGCCCCCCGGAGGTGACATGTACCTTACGATTGCCAAATGTTCCCATAAACACATTCCTACAAGAGAAGTGTTAGCGTCCATATAATCATGATAAACAACAATGCATATGATCATTCACACAAAGAGCCAAGGTTATACTACAAATTCAGAGACCGAGTATAACCATGGGGCTATACCGTGAAAATCTCAAAACTGAGTGTAACCAAGGTGAGATTCAAAGATAAACAAAGTGCAGGTAGCAGTAGTATTGTTATGGTTTGTAAGTGCGATAAGACAACATCAAGATCACATGGAGTGTGTTGGTGCTTAGGTGTGAGACCCTTAATTCCTCCCTTCCCGGGCCCGCGCGGTCTTTGGGTAACACTACCGGGGCATCATTCACTGACAGTTCGAGCTTTTGGTGTAGTGGTAGCTGGGTTAGTGCTAACAGCTTTGCTGTTGGTGCTTAGGTGTGCAACCCTCAATTCCTCCCTTCCCAGGCCCGCGTGGTCTTTAGGTAACACTACTGGGGCGCCATTCACTGACAGTTTGAGCTTTTGGTGTAGTGGTAGCCGGGTTAGTGCTAACAGTTGGTGACTCTACTGGGGAGGAGTTCGATTCCCATCGATGCCCACTACCCTCATGTGTGTAAGGCACCCCCAGCAGTCCGTGCCTACCCTCTGGGTAACACTGCTAGGGTGCCATTCACTGACAGTTTGAGCTTTTAGTGTAGTGGTAGCCGGGTTAGTGCTAACAGTTGGTGACTCTACTGGGGAGGAGTTTGATTCCCATCGATGCCCACTTCCCTCATGTGTGTAAGGCACGCCTAGTAGTCCGTGCCTGCCCAAGGGGCAGGTACGGACTGGTGGGGGTGCTGTTGGCGCTTAGGTGTGCGACCCTCAATTCCTCCGTTCCCAGGCCCGCGTGGTCTCTGGGTAACACTGTCGAGGCGCCATTCACTGATAGTTCAAGCTTTTGGTGTAGTGGTAGCCGGGTTAGTGCTAACAGCTGGCGACTCTACTGGGGAGGAGTTTGATTCCCACCAATGCCCACTGCCCTCATGCGTGTAAGGTGCGCCTAGCAGTCCATGCCTGCCCAAGGGGCAGGTATGGACTAGTGGGGGTGCTAGCTGTTAGCACTAACTTGGCTACCACTACACCAAAAGATCAAACTGTTAGTGAATGGTGCCCTGACAGTGTTACCCAGAGACTGCGTGGGCTCGGGAAGGGAGGAATTGAGGGTTGCACACCTAAGCTCCAAGAACACCCCCACTAGTCCGTACCTGCCCCTTGGGTAGGCACGGACTGCTAGGCGCGCCTTACATGCATGAGGGTAGTGGGCATCGGTGGGAATCAAACTCCTCCCCAGTAGAGTCGCTAGCTGTTAGCACTAACCCGGCTACCACTACACCAAAAGCTCAAACTGTCAGTGAATGGCGCCCTGACAGTGTTACCTAGAGACCGCGCGGGCTTGGGAAGGGAGGAATTGAGGGTCGCACACCTAAGCGCCAACAACACCCCCACCAATCAATACCTGCCCCTTGGGCAGGCACAGACTGCTAGGCATGCCTTACACGCATGAGGGTAGTGGGCATCAGTGGGAATCAAACTCCTCCCCAGTAGAGTCGCCAGCTGTTAGCACTAACCCGGCTACCACTACACCAAAAGCTTGAACTGTCAGTGAATGGTGCCCTGACAGTGTTACCCAGAGACTGCGCGGGCCCGGGAAGGGAGGAATTGAGGGTCACACACCTAAGCGCCAACAGAGTGATTCTACTTGCCAAGCGTCGGATAATTTATATCAACCCCATCGTCATGTATGGACTTGGTCCATTTTTTGATTTGTCACTAAAGGGACTCTAGGTCCGTATCAGAATAATATGTTTTTCATCATCTGCCTACTAGATAGAAACACTAGAGGAAGGGAAACAATAAATCATGAGAGGAGAAACAAGTACCTTAGGGACAATCACGTAGGAGGGTGCCCCCAAATCACCAACCACCACTCTATGTCCATAAGACACAACACACAACAATGAAAATAGAGGAGAAGCAAGATAGAAGAATGATGAGACAAATAGAAGAAGGGTCACAATAGAGGCGGTCTCTTGGTATCCTGGACCTTACAAGAGAATCAAGGGTCATCCCAGGAGGCTTGAACAATACATAACACATTACGGGGGAAACACATCATGAGAGATAAAGGGTTAGAAATACTTACCTGGTAGTACCATCTTGTGAACCTCTTGGAGAGGTATTCGATCAGGTTTTGTGCGAAGGTCGAGCAGTTCTTGTGAGAGTCTTGTTTGTGGTCAGAAAATCCATGTAATGATTGTTTCTCAAATTCTTGTGTATGTAAGACTTTTTGTTGCTTTTGAGGAGGAGAACCACTATTATTTCCAACTAATGATAATCTTTGTACTTGTTTCTAATTTTTAGCTACCTTTCTTTGTTGATTTCATCTACCATAGTGACAAGAATCATCTTGTACTATATCGCTCTTTTGTTTTGTTATAATTATTTGTATTGGTTGTTCCATTTGTTTTTTTGATGCATTTTGGTTATCTCCCGATCCTTGTAAAGATAACGGAGGAGGAACCTCAGCATAAATTCCTTTTCTGCATGGACGAGGTGGGTTATCCAACTTTTCCTTATCCACTTCTATTATACCTACATCGGATTCCAAGTACTCATCATCGTCTACTTCCACTATACCCTGTTCCATCATATTGTTATCAGTATGCTTAGGGAAAGGATTATTGAAGATTTGTAAATTCTGATTCGACAGAGCCACCGACTTATTTCCATTGTCATTCACACCTGATACCTGTATAACATTCAAATCAATGAGGTCTTGTATTTCATGTTTAAGATGCATACATTGTTCAGTATCATGTCCTCGTGTTTGATGATAATGACAAAATACATTAGCATCAAAATAAGGTCCTTGAGTTTTTTTAGGATCCAAAGGCTTAATTGGGGGAAGCTTCATAAGATTATTACTCACAGCTTGATTCATGATAGAATGATAAGACTCAGATATCAGAGTAAACTTTCTTTGCTGATACGATGCCTTCTTCAGATTAGTGATAGCAGACACTTGGGAAAAGTTATTCAAATTTGGTCCATTAATCTTGATGAAACTCCTATTATTATTCCTCTTAAAGTTGTTTTGTGATGGTCCACCCATGGATTGACCAACTTGAGCCGATGAGTTTTGGTTTTCATACTGACTAGATGAAAGTTGATAATCACAAAGGGCGGTACATAAATGTTGAAAGGAGTTATACTTCATCTAGAGGATCTTATCACAGATGTTAGGTTGTTGATTTGTAATAAACACCTTCTGAACATCCTTGTCTTTCATCTGATATTGAATTTGTGCATAGAGAGATTGATACCGGCTAATAAACTTAGTTAACTTCTCTTTCGGACCTTGCTTGCAATGAACTAAATCAATCAAAGAGACTTGAGGTCCAATGCTTGAAAATGTTGTAAAATTTGATCAACTAATTATGAAAAAGAGTATTGAATTTGGAGGTAAAGAGCAAAACCATTCTAAAGCAGCATCTTTGAGAGATTGCAAGAAAAGTTTTGCTAACAATTCCTCTTCAAAGTAGAAATTACTACACATAGCCGTGAATGTTACCACATGAGTATTATGATCACCTTTTCCACCATATTTTTCAAAGCGAGGGGTCTCAAACCTCTCAGGCATAGGAGTTCTCAAAATTGCATAAGGTAGGGGATTACGGGCATGATAAGTTGGTATATTAGGTTGTGAAGAATTTGTCAAATTTTGTTGTAAAGTAGTCATGCCCTTCAGAAGTTGGTTTAAGATGGCATCATTGGGAGATGTGGTTTGCTGCGAGGAATTAGAACCAAAGTGAGAGGGTGATTGAGCCTAAGTTGTGATAAGTGGAGGCTGTGAATAGTTCAATGGTGGTTGGACATAGTGATAGGTGGAAAGTGGTTGCGAGTAGTTATATGTAATGGGTGGTTGAGAATAGGTGGGATGGAGAGGTGGTTGAGAGTAAGTATTCATAGAAGAGGTCCCCTTAGAAATCAAATTCTAATAATTAAATCCCACATCTTTGTAATTTTATGAATTAGTTCCATTAGATACTCTAACACCAGTAATAGCATTACTACAAGCATTTGCATTAGTTGTTAAAATTGTCGATGTGAATGTAGATATTCCAGTAGTCGGTATAGGTGCTGATACTTGCGTATGAGACGGTGACATGTTTTTAATACCATTCACACATTCAATCACTATCATAACATTATTGTGTACAATATGTGTTAAACCTGGGATAACATCAATGTCATCTTGTCCTTCTTTTATTAATTCTCTTATGTTGTGGATCACAGGGACAACTTCTTCCGCTATTCTTTCAGTTTCAACAAATGTTTGAAAATCGGCTAACTCTTTACCTAGTTTGTTTATTTTCTCATCATGTATATGTGCAACCATCTCAATAGTGTCATCAACATTGTGAAATACTTGGTCTTCCATAGTGGTTGTATGAGGTATAATAGCTTGCAAAATTTGTCTCTCCTTTTGTAAAGAAGGTATTCAATGGATTTTCAGAGGTCTGAATATTATTTTCTTCAAGGGCACTAGATCCCGTGAGTCTTCCACTTCTTCTTAAAGGTATATTTATATTAGGGAAGTAGGTCATAAGGCTCATGCAAGAGCATGCAACACAGAATGCACAAACTAATAGAACAAACCATAGGAGCAGGATATGTTTAAGATCCAAAATGCTTGATTTTTTCAACTTTTTTCAATGCAAATAAGTGAAAGAAAAGGTGTTGTAAGGAAATTGATGAAGTGTAGAAAGTAATATGTCTGATATCAGTCCAATATAGAAATAATATCCTTCACAACACACTTTTGATGCAAACCTAGAATGATGACAAGTCAAAACCTAGTGAAAATGTGCTAGAATATGCGATTTTTCAACAAATTTCAATGCAAAGACCGAATAAAAAGGGTGTTGTAAAGAATTTTAGGAGGTACAGCATATTAGCAGTAATATAAGTCACCTAAAGCCATAAAATCCATCATAACACGCTTGGAATGCAAATCTAGGCCAAGCCCTAGGGAAAATATAGTCAAAATATGCAAATTTTCACCAAATTTTCAATGTAAGGGCCCAATAAAAAGGTGTTGTAAAGAATTTTAGGAGGGGTAGAAGATAATAAACCTGATAATAGCCAATCAATGCAGAAAAATCCTTTAGAACATGCCTATGGTGCAAATCTAGAGAGATGATAAGGGCAAAATCTAGTGAAAAATCAAGGTTTTCAAACCCTAGGCATGAAATTTTGCAAGAAAACCACTATGATGTAAAAATACAGTTATAAATCAGTCCTAATGAGTGTTTTAAAAGGGTAGTAAAATCTAAAACAAGATTTTAACTACAAACCCTAGCTAATGCAAAACTAGGTTATATGGAAAAATGCACAATTTTAAGTAATTTTCAACAATTTAAGCATGAAAATGCAATCTAAATGATGATAAATTTTTGTATTTTAAATCAGATCTGATGATAATGATAGAAATTTATTGAAATTAAATGCCAATTAATTCAAATTATTTGAAAATGCAAGCTAAAAATGTCAATTGTTTCAAATTTTTTTTTTTTTTTTTGTAATTTTTCAAATGCAATAAGATGAATAATGAAATGAATGAATGAAATGAATGTGAATCTGAAGCACAACACTCAACAAGGTGCAAAATTCGTTAAAAACACGGGTTCACCAAAATGTTTAGGGTAAAATATGAAGAGGGTTTGTTTGTGTTAATCCTCCTTTCACCACTAAACATTCAAGGACTTTCAACCGAGTAGAGGAACCTACTACAAACTTTCTGTCACTTGGAACATAGGGGAAGATTGGAATTGTATAATTTTGTTATTCAATTAATCCCAGTTATGCTCAAAACCCTAATTATATGAATTCATGAATAAATAGACAAATTACAGAAAATAATCACACAGAGAGATATCAAATGACAATCAAATGCGTACAAGATTTTGAAGTTCATAAAATGGAAAAGTCAGGGACTAATGAGCAGACGCCCTAGTCCAGTGCCATAGTTTTTGTCGAGATTTGGAAACCTTGTCTGCAACCTGTTCCTGCTATTTCAAAGATTTTCCTATTGCGGGATCCAAAGGACTAACAAGCGGGCACCCGAGTCCAGGTCCCTATTTTCTTCTCTGATCTATAATTTTGACAATCTACACTACTATCCTGCAACTCCACTTTTTCTTCTTTCGCAACCTATAACCTGCAATCACAGAAAAATGGGTTGGGGGTTGTGGTGTTTAGAGGCTTGCCTCAATCAAGCCTCGGAGAGACATTCAAGTCTTCTGAACATCATTGTCAGATAAAGAGTGTGTATACCTGTGGGATAGAGGCAAAATCCAAATGATTGAAAACATAATTGATATCATCTTCTAGTGAAGATCTCATGGAAGGAAGATGCTCTTCATGCCATGAGGAGATGAATGCCAAATCTGCAAATACGAACACAAGAACAACACAAATTCTACTTTGCAACATAATGAAAGCCTTGAATCACCTTAACATAAGCCACAAGTTCACAAAATCCATCTAGTTTACAAATGATAACCTAATCATTCTTATATATGCAACTATAAACATTTTCGCTAAGAATTTAGTAATTCAAACTTACCGTGTCGACATAGGACCTAAATAACGGTCATAAGCTAACACTTTGAAATTGGTCCTGACCTAAAATAGGGTAGGACTAGGGCGCGGGTGCCCAAGTCCTCCCCCCTATTTTAGGTAGGATTTATGTTAAGTGCATCTCCTGAGTCCTATTTGCCATGAAACTTCAGGGTTTTCTCATCGGGAGTCATCAAAATCATGCAAGATGCTTTAAATGCATTCTAAAGGACCCAGGAGCTAAACCTTAATAGGAAAAAGCCCCCAAGGTTACTCTTTCTGATATAACAGTTCTATCAATTCAGGAATAGACTGGCGATAGGGGGCTTTAGAGATGGGCTCTGCTCCGGGAACTAGATCAATTGCATATTCTACATATCATTTAGGGGGTAAACTATCTAATTCCTCAGGGAAAATATCTTTGAATTCTTTCACTACATTTTTAATATTAATGTCTAGTTTAAATTTATCATCTGTTTGGAATAACATAGGACAAAAGATTTTGCAATTTTTTCTAGCACTATGCTTGAGTTGCATGGCTGAAATAGTTTTAATGTGGAGAGGTCTTTTCTCCCCTGTAAAATATGACATGTCCCCATGTTAGAGTTTAGGATAACTTGCTTGTTTTCACAACCAAGGAAGGAATTATTTTTCTATAACCAACTCATACCTATAATAGCATCATATTTACCAAGATTCAATATATGGAAATGATCATGTGTTACAAAGTTATCTAATTGAAATTCTAGATTTTTGATAATTGCACCTGTTTGTTTAACTATCCTACCATCATCCATTTTGACAACTAAAGGATCAATCAACTTTGATGCAATTTTTAATTTAGAAACAACTTTAGGAGAGATAAATTTATGACTACTACCAGAATCAACAAGAAAAACAATAGGTGACCATTTATGGAACCTTTAATTTCAATTAGGGAAGTTGGCAATATATTGTACTTGTATTAATGGTTGCATAAATCTTCATGTTGGAACCTGAGTAGAGGCATTGTTATTCTTGTTTTGATCTTGTTGTGTTTTGCGTGGGAAATCTTGTTTATGATGGTTCTTACCACATGTCCAACAGTGTGGAGTCTTGCGAGGATAACATCGTTGAAAGTGATTCCCACCACAGGTCCAACATTGAAGTCCTGGTGAAGCAGGTTTGTCTTTGTTGGAATGGAACATATTGGTAGATCGACATTGAACTATATTCTGATTGGAATAGTGTCTACCTTGTTTGAATGTTTTCTTGTATGATCCCTCCCTATTTATTTTGCAATTTTCCCTTTTTTGTTTTGAAATTTGATGGTAAGTTTCAAATTTTTTGGTGATTTGTGCATCTTCATCTACTGAAACTGGCTTACCACACCATACCTAAGCTTGGTATTCATGCCTTAAGCCATTGATAAATCTAACCACACGGTCCTATCCTTCAATGAATGGTACAAACCTATTAAGTCTTTCAAAGTTTTATTTTTATTCGTTTATGGTTTGAGGTCTCTGTTTTAATTCAAAGAATTCATTCTTCTTTTCTTGTAAAAGGTAATTAGAAAGGTATTTCTTTTGGAATAATTGTTTAAATTGTGACCATTTTGTTTTGTCAGCTAGTAGTTTCAAAGATTGGACAATATCTTGCCACCAATTTAATGCACTACTTTTTAATTGATAGGTGGCAATCCTTGTTCTAGCATAGTACTAGTATTTTGTAGGTCAAAATATATTTCTAGGTTGGTCAACCATTGCTCAACTTCCTCTCTTGTACCAGTATCACCACTGTATTCGAGTAACTTAATTTTGTGATTGAAATTATCTAATTCTTGTTGCATTTGTTTACTTAATGTGTTCTTTAAGGATTCATATTTAGAAGTGTCAGAACTGCTTGGTTTGGAAGTCATACTTTCTTCAGATGATTCTTGTCATCTTTTACTTTTTTATTTATGTTTTTCCTTTCTCCAATGGGTTGACTGAGAACTTTGCTTGTATTTTGAATTTTCTATCTCTTTTTGTTTGTTCCATTAGATGGATTCCTACTTAAGTTATTATACTTGAGCATCTAGTTGGGTAATTTCGCTCATTAACGATTGATTGTTTTGTTCTAACGCTTCGTATGCTTTTTGGTCACTTTCTGACATCATTGTTATGGGTAAGTTTGTATTTCATAAAAAACTCAAATCAGGATGTAATCAATGTCGATTTGTTTTTTTTATATACTCCTCTTTAAATAAACCAAGAAATTATTTTGGTAAATTCACTAAATACTTTATACTTGCTTGCCAATGTTACCATATTTGGTTTAAGGACTTGATCATTAAAGATCGCTAGTTTTTCTTTTGTGATTACGAGTTTAAAGCACAATGTAATGTATGGGGTAACTTGGCAAGATTCTTGCCTAGAGTATCTCTTTTCAAATAGTAAATTTCTATGCTAAAACAAAAACTACTATTATGTATGGTAAAAAATCAAAGCTTTTAAATCAAAGTCTTAATCTATTTTCAAATAGATCATAAATTTCTACACTAAAACAAATATGGATATATGTGGGCATGCACTCTAATTTATAGGTCAAAATCTGCAAAGGCATACAAAGGAGCACACTCCATATAAAGAGAACAAGTTTCAAAAATTTATACAAGGTGGTGTATAGGTGTGTGTTGGTTAAAAAGGGTGGTTGATTTTCATATAAGTAAAAAATTGTAGGCAAAGTAATGAAGTGTACACTGCTATGAAGTAGAATGAGTTTTGGTAAGTTAAAACTTGTAGTGAAATACAATATGGTAATGGTAAAAATAAGAATCAAAGATTTGAGACTATTATTATGAATGTTTAGGGTTTTTTGGAAAAACAATAGCCACTATTTTACTTCACTATAAAAACAAGGTTACAAATGAAAAGAATTAGAGAATTAATCGTGCTTAGCTATTTCCCTTATTCCTTCTATGTTTCTATTTTTTTTATTTTTTTAATAGTAAATGTAAAAAAAAATGAAGGATGACAATTTTTTTATTTCCTTAATATATATTTTGCTTTTGGTTGATCACCTTTAGAACAACAAATAATTAAAATTTTATTTACATGCTATTGATATGCTTTTTTTTTTGCATGAGGATATTTTTAGGGTTTGATTTTTAAAGATTGAAGCCAAACTCAGTGCTTGAATTTCCTACATTTTTAGGGAGATTTGGATTTAGCACAAAATTTGAACGTTTGGAGAAAAAGTTAAGAATTGATTTAGAAAATCTATAGTAGATTTCGATGCATTATTCTGTGTCTGCAAAAAAAATTGATGCTTGCTCAGGTTATGGGTTTTCGTCTATTAAAATAATTATGTCAATGTTGCGTAAGCACCACACTCTTGGAAGATATGCCTACAATTAGTTTAAGCATTGAAGTAAATCCCCAACAATTGCGACTAAAAGGTGCCACACTGCAATATCTAACGCCGATAGAAAGAATTTTTTTAAACAAAAGATTAATTGGGTTACAACAACATCAAAATTAACAAGAAAGTTTGGCTCTGATACCCAATGTAAGTTAACAATTTCCAATACAATAATACACAGGAAATTATAATCTAGATCATAATGAGATGATTAAATGACATAATTCCTTATCAAATTCATATAAAACAATTAATATAAAATCTTTTCCACAAATATTAATTTACTACAAATAATTATATTAATCCAATCTCAACAATGCAAATAAATATATTAATCCAATCTCAACAATTTATATAACTGAGAAGAAGAATACATATCTTTTGAATCCTGGCAATTCTCCAAATATCACTCTAAAGAATGGATTATAGACTCAACCCCCTTTCAGCAAGTGAGCACTTCTAGGAGGAATCTAGTTCTTGTTTAGAACCCACAAGTTCTTATGCTGAACTCACCATGCTTTGCAGCACACAAGCCCTAGCCATGACAATCTCGGGTGTACGTTGTACCCCAAGTTGCAAACACACTGTGTGCCCCTTCTCCAATGCTCACTGATTGTGAAATCTATAACCCTTCTCCTTCGTGATTCCTACACTTCATTTTTCCTCTATTTTTCCCTGTATCCCTTACATTATTTTTTTTCACAGGTTTAAATAATAACCCAATAGGTAATTTCAATGTTCACACCCTTTCATAACAAAAAATACAATTAAATTATAACTTCCCGTAAAGTTTTTCTCTAATATTAATTCCTTTTATTAACCTTTTATTCTTCTAAGTAACTTTTATCTCTCACAGGAAAAAGTCCCATAATAGTCATGGCCCCCCATGGGCCTATCACCTACCATTTCATTTTTTTAAACATAAATTTTATTTCTTGCTATTTTTTTTTGATCCATAAGAAGTGTTTTTTCCATATAACATAAAAGAAAATAAATATAAGAATGCTTCAGACCCAAAATCAGGGAGCAGATAAGACGAGAGTGAGCAGAGAAGGGGACAACACAGATACTTAAAAGACCAACAAAGGTATGCTGGAAGCCAACATAGCCTCAATGAATCGACCTTTCTTTTGTTTTCTTTTGCTCCTTGTTAGGAGCTCTTCCATCGTCCACTGAGTGCCTTCACTAATCGCATCCAGAGCGTCCAATCTAAGTTTCTCAGCTTCAGTTCTCCTTCCCCTATGCTTTCCGCCCTTAACCAAACTTGTATCCCTACCAGTAGTCTGGGGAAAGGAGCACCTCATTGAGCAAGCAAGGGCCTCTACCTGATCCGAAGGGTCTTGAGCATTTGAATCCTTATTTGCTGAGACCCCAAAATTCAACTGCTGATCCATATTCACTTGCTGGGGTAGTGCATCCTCCGCTCCACTAGATGACACAAAATTATTTTTCGGAGTGCTCCTCAGCCCCATCTTCAGGGGGGATATGAAGAAGGATGATCCAGGAACATGCCATGATTTCTCCAAACAAAATCTGCATCGGGACTGCCCACCTTACGAACCCATTTCTTGAGATTGATGGCCCGTTGGCCCTTATAGATTTTAGTTTGGCAGTTGGCAATCTTATGGCTGAGTTGGTTGCACCTAAAGCATCTTTCAGGAAACCCTTCATAATTAATAAATTGAAGCCAAGAGCCATGAGATGAGTTGATGCGAATTGTATGGGGCAAAGGCTTGGATATATCTATCATAACACAAACTCTGGAATACATTCTGAGATTAGTCCCTTCCTCAATTTTAATGAAGGAGACAAACTTGTTGATGAAAGATTTGATTTGAAATGGATTACGCATCACCAAAGGCAAATATATAAGCACAACCAAATTGGGATAGATGAAATTTGGAACTTTGCAGGATCAAAGAAAGGGGTCCAAGGGGTCAGGAATAAGCCAAATCTACCAAAAAACCAAGGACCATTATCCAGCACAAACCTGCAATCTTCAGAATTTTGAAAGACAACCAAAAAGAAACCATAATCCAGCAATTCCACAGAAGGGATAGACATTTTGTCCCAAGAGCTCTTGCACCAGGTCATGAAATCATTAACAGGAGGTCATTGTCCCACCGATCTGAAGATCAAAGATCGTGACCCAATGTCTAAGGAGGCTTTCCTTATGCACTCATCAGATATGTGAAAATCCACAGGCTCCAATGCCAAATCCACCTTGCAGTCACCTAGAAGCCAGGAGGAGCATGGGTTGGGAGGGATTACCAATGGAGGTGGCGGGGGATTTGGAGCAGTAGAGATATTCTCCTTGGATGGCGCTGTAGGAACTGAAACAAACCCTAGGTCGGCCACAGGATCAAGGGAGAGGATCCTCTCCTTGCAAAAATTGCTACATGCATGGAAAGGATTCGAAGCATTTTGGCATAGTCTGTAGGTGCCCTTCAAGTGATTCTGCATAGCAGAGGGGCGAAAAACAAAGAGAGGATCAGAGGAGGGAGATCCCACATGCCTCACAGAGCCCTGAACCTTCCTATGCTTAAATTCATTCACCCGCTATCATAGAACAGACACAAGTTGCCTGATGCCTTCGCTGTCCAGCTCCTCTTGCAAATGCATACCATCTTTTTCCAGTTTTAAAGCATCGTTAATGGTCAACCCATTCGATTGATTGCCCACCTGCGACACAACTCACGCCTCTTCTTCCTACCACGTCGTCTTTATTCGCTTGCCTATAGCACATTTTCCAAGAGCCTTAGCATTTTCATCCACCATATTCCACGCCATTTTTCAAGGAGATGAGTTAGGGTTTGCTTGAAAAATCTGATCCCTACAATAAGCATTGCATTCATGAAAGGGATTTGCTCGATTCTTGCAGGCCACAAAAATTTGAGGATTTGATTGGGGTTTGGGTATTTTCAGGACAGGATTTGTGAGTTTGTTGGAGGTGTCCTTCTGTGTATCCACCACCAAAGAGTCCAAAGGGTCGAAACCCAATTCCTTCGAACTATTTGAACCCTTGTTTGTTGTGTCTCGCCTTCTATTCTGCTTCCATTCGTCATTTCTCTTCCATTTTGCTCCACACACCTGTAGCTACTTCACATGCTCTCTCGCCTCTTTACTTTCGCTCATGCCGAAATATTCATTTATTTTTAGTTAATTGTTTATTTCTTGCTATTTTTAATAACATATATAAACATATTTATATATTTTTCTAATATATGTATATGTTAACCCAATAATGGGTCAGTGAGGCAGAGTGTGTCATTATTTGATGGGATGTGAAGGATGGTAATAGGAATAATGTTATCATGAAAGAATAAGAGCATTTACTCCTAGCATAAGGTGGTGGCAGTGTTTTGGAGTTATTTGGTCACAAGGATATCAACAAAGGATATATATGGTGTCTATGGAGTGTGTTCTTGATGACAAATGGCATCCTCAACCTGTGATTAACTTGGGAAGGTGAGAAGTTTAGACAATATAAAGGGGAAGGAACCTATTTCAATGAGAAGGGGAAAAAAAAGGAAACATAGGGTATCTGGATAGGAAATGATTATGGATTTCATGGCTTTCATGGAGAAGGAAATAAAGAATTTAGAGCTAAGGCATTGGGTAGTTAGAATATGGGAGATGGTGAAGGATATGGATGGTGCTTTGTGCATGGATTTTTAGTCTACATGACAAATTTGGTTCTGGATCCCAAACATACAAGGGGTAGTAGAATGTGTTTGACAAGACACAAACCTTGAGTTGCACCTTGATGCAAGTTCCAATGCTATGGTTGGGTCTTACCTACTCCATGATGATATCAAGGATGTGATGCATCAGCTAGAGGTGCATTTCAACTTCCTTTTGGATCATTTACATGCCATGAAGCAACAACAGTTGTGCTCGTAGAGGGGATTTGAGGAGATAGCCAAGGGTATGAAGGTAATGAATCCTATGGATGTCATTCTAGTTTTTTCTAACTACTATGATGATGAAGACTCTAATGATGTCACTAAGGTGACTTTGTCTGGTACAATGTTTCTTCTTATGTTTAAAAATGTATGGTTGCTAAGGAGGGAGGCCTTGTGCCTATGTAATTTTCCTTAGCCCCCATTTTCCATTTTGGTGTTCTGCTTTGGGCAATTGGTTGTATTAGACAATATAGTTAGAGGTAGTTTTAGGTTATGTTATTGAACTATGGTAGGGTGGTATGATAGTTTAAAGTATAGTCTTTAGTTGTTTTAGCAGACAATGGTTGGTTCCAAGTTGGTTGAATTCTTGATGGAACCTTACTAGTATAAATTATGTATGGTGATTTTTGACTGTGGACCTGGTGGTTTCTTGGCACCATCATCCTGGGATGATAGACCAATTTTGTTATAGACTCTTGGGCCTTACCAAGTTTATTAACAAAAAAAATATGTACATGTTTATTATTATTTTTATTAAAACAAATAACTCTTTAGTAAATAAAATAAATAACTTTTAAGTAAATAAAATTACTATAAAATAACTCTTAAAGAAATAAAATAATTCTTAAATAGTTCTAAAGTAAAATAAAATACCTATATATAAGTATTATTTTATTTTATTTTATTTTTTCCTTTAAACAACCAATCTTTTGTTTACATATACGTTTAAAATTTATAAATATTCAGTAAATATATGAAAATTATATGTGTATATACATATTATATTTGTGCATACATACACACATATATAAATATACTCAAATTAAAATATGTATTTTTATAGATGTACATAATTTTATAAGAAAGTTGTATATATTTATATATACATATATCAATCAATAGATTTCAAAATCACATATAGTATTGCATATATATGATAAGTAATTAATAAAATGTAAGTGTATTTTGTATATACATATGTCTACATATAAATTAGAGATGTAAATATGAAACGAGTATAATTATTTTATATGTATACAACAAATCTTTCCTAAAATTAAGTGATGGGAAAATTTAAAAATCAGAATGTTTCTTGTTCTTACTCCATGGTAAAATAATGTTCAACTTACACAAATATTATAAGATATATATATTTTTTTACAACTATAAATATGACTTACAACTCTTTCAAGATTTGTGTATATACCCATATTCTTATGGAGATGTTTTCACAACAATAAACTTCAAGATGTCGAACATCCAATAATTATAAAAATAAAAAAAGGTTTCAATTCACATTTTAATAGACTAAGAGTTGAGTAAAAGTTTTCTATTTTATTTTAGGGAGCTTATAAAAAATCATTATTTCATTTTTGCATTTCTCAAATACTATTGCCAAGATAAATCTATACACATTCCAAGATTTCTTTATCTCAATTCTCGTTAAGATTTTTGCATTTCAAGGAACTCAATTAATGCTTCAATGGAAAAAATAAACCAATAGGAAGATAAAGCTCTCCACCCAACCATTATAGAATTATCAAGCCATAAATGGCTCTTTCCATCCCTTGTTCCAAGAGACCAAAGAAGAACTAAGTATGCAACATTAAATCACAAATTTAAAGGCCACACTAAATTACACAATGAGGGTTTGCAAAACACCAAGAACCCACTCAATGGAGGCCAAGTCAAAGACAAACTACACATATCCACACACACACACAAATCCAAAATATAATATCATCGAAAATTAACACACACCTTTAACTCTCTCCTTTCTCACACATGCATGCAAGAAGTAGAGGAAGCATAAACATAAAAAAGATAGAGCTTACCTCATCAAGGTAGTTTGCAATAGATGGAAGACCCCCCTTCCTTGAATGAACTCCCTTTTCAAGCAATTCAAAACTCTAAATTTTGACAATTTTGCATCCAATTTTGTCCCTTAAGTCCAATCCAGGCCTACTTGTGCCTAAACTTGTTAAACTCTTATTTAAAACCCATGATTATGAATTTAATCCTATTAATATGCCCCCAAATGGATTTTCATGGGTCTTTGGTTAGCTCTTATGAAGAATTTTTTAGCCTTTGTCTCTCCTTTCACAATCATTATAGCAAGTTAAAGTGAGAGGTCTTTAGAAAAATTCTAATTCATTCCATAGCTATCAAGCTCTACATAGCCTCAAGGCTTTTTCATTCATCACTTGCCAATATTTTAAGCTTCAAAACTAGCAGCTATAGTAGTATATTCCCATTAGAATTTGCTTCCTTAATTCTAGTAATCAATTTCTATTATCCCTTCCATCAAGAGGAGATCCCAAAGCTAGGAGAGGAGAAAGGATTGTTAAAGTTGAACCGCTAAGGACACACATACCATAAGCATTTTCTACAAATTTTAAAGAATTCACATCCTAAGTATGGGATCTAGTTATTTCATTTGCAGTGGATTAGAATAATTTATTTTTCATTGGGTAAAGTAGAACAGTTAGTTTAATTACTTTCATGACTCTCCTAGATCTATAACATTCTATTATTATTTCTCATATTTAGCATTTAAATAGATTAGATTAGATTGGTTACATAGATCTTTCTTTTCAAATCATTGTCCATTATAGTAGACACTCTTTCCAAAAATCAAACACAAACCAACAAAACAAAGCATTTAGTCCCCACAAACAATTATTGAAGCTTTTTGGAAAACTAAACTACAAAATTAGGCCCATCAAACATTTATTTGTTAGTTTAACACAAAAACTAACAAGTTGTTCCTTTCATTCCATTTAGGAAAGTGCATTATAAACAAGAGAGAAATGACAAAAAGAACCATGCATAGTGTTTCATTTAATTTAAGTCATACAATTAGCATTTTAATCATTTTAAATTAGAAAAATGATAGAAATATTGTTTGCATTCATATTAATTGATTATCAATTAACTATTAGTCATTTTGAAAAGAAACAAGAACAATAATTGTGTTTGCATTAGTTAATCATTTGTTGATCACTAATTATTCATTTATTCATTGGGAAAAACACAAAGAATAGGATAAGATTTAGTTTATTGCATTTAATAGTTCACTTTAGCATTTAGTATAAATTGTAAACATGTACTTTATTAGCTTTAAAATAGCTCAAAATATAAAAACAAAACAAAACACAATCCCTAGGCCCTTGCATTTTTTAGGTACGAGCTCCAAACCTAATAATAAAACCATCAAACTACCAAGCACAAATGAGTTCACAGATGACATAAATCAATGCTCTAAGGGAATGTTCACTCGTATCCCCTCTCACTCACACTTGGCATATCAAGCTCATGCATATGGAAATTTGAGAGGATTGGGTTAGAATCAATCTTGAGTGAGCTAAGGGTAGATCAATCAATTTTTGAAGTCATTAACCAAGAACAAGTCTAAAAACTTCAATAAATCCAAGAAGAGAATGAAATATAATGGGCTTTAGAGCTAGCACTCCTCAAGGAGTTATTTGAGATAGAGAATCATCTTCTCATTACTTTCCTCATAAATTCCCAACAAGAACTCAATATAATATGAGTTATCATCCTAAACATTTGCACAAGAATCATTACCACAACTTCTCTTCAAAGGATAGCAAGAACAAACCTACATAGGTCACCACCACTGCACAACAACTCAACACCCTCTCCCAACATCAAACTCTTCTTCCTTGTGAAGAGAGTGGTAAAAAACACCACAACTCCCCCACAAACAAACCTAATTACCACATTTAGGACTAGAGTGGTCCCCTAGGAACTCCCCCATTTTACTAGATTTTGTCATATGAGTGGGAGTGATTTTTCCAAATGTAGGCCCCATGTGAGTAATGAATGTGTCTCCCCCTTTTGATGTATACATAGTTGTGGTGAGTCTAATTTAGAGTAACACAAGTACATGAGTCGTTTCTTTGGAGAAAAATAATTTTGAACAAGTTTCTCTGTGTTCAAGCAATGTAATAATTCATCATTAAAATAGTTGGAGACAAAGGTGTTCTGAATTCTAACTCAAGATTATTTTTGGCGCAAGGTGAGGTGTTAAACATGTCATTAATTGAGGGGGGTTTTTCCCTCATTCATTGAGTCTATATCTTTAAGCCTTCATATTGGGGAGGTGTGATGCATAAAGGATTCAATTTATGTACTTAATGACATGTTTTTAGTACAAGGACATTCTCTTGAATGCTAAAAAATTCATTAAATGATATGGGACATCAAAATACAATTTTTATTGAGAGAGAAGATCAATAACCAAGTATTTTACCCACTTTGGTGGTTTCAAAATTGCTAGGGAGAAAGATGTAGTCATCAATCTGCATAAAGTGATGAATTCATCATTTTTCCTTCTATGTGTCCAATCACATTCTAATTCTCAAATTTTCCTCTTCTTAGCATGATTTATAGGTCTCTTCAACTCTTATATGCCTTGTAATTCTATGTATATTCCCTATGGGATGTTTATGAAACACTCTTAGTTGCTTGTGTGCATTTTTTAGGGCTTTAGAGACTAACACTATTATTTTTCTATGTTTGGAATTGTGCTAAAGAGCAAAGGCAAGGGAAGTGAATTAAATTCATTGGAGAGGTTACTTGAGCTAGTTTCAATAGGATAAAACTTTGTTTTGTGAGCCTAAGGATGGCCACCTCTTGTATTGCCAATTTTGAAATACATAAATGAGTGTTTTCTCACCTTTTAGCTAGAGAATTTTTACCTAAAGTGGGTTTCTCCGTCGTATAATGTCTTCTTCCATAGTTTTTGTGCTTTCTTTATGTTTCATTCCATTGCACATTAGATGCTTAACAATTTTATTCATGTATCTCTCTAAAACTAAGATATAAATCTCTAAGTTAATGATTACATGTGTGGAATATCTACCTTAGTTTAAAAACCATCGAACTGTTAGGATGTCGATTCAACAAATTTTAAAAAAGATAAAAAACAATAGACAATCTTGTAGAGAAATTCTTAGATGCTTATGCAAGCAAGTAATGTAGTGAGCAATGCTCTATGAATTCTCAAATTATAATGCTTTGATGCTCTTTGATGAATTTTCTAGGTCATCCTATAATGCCCCTCCATTCTCATCTTGGATGTGCAGATGGTCTGGCTAAGGAGCATGAAGATGAAGGTAAAATAATAGGAATAATTAGGGTATGTTAGACAGTTGATGTTGTACATTATATGATGTTGGTAGATGCTACATTCATGTTGATGACATTCTTGATTATACTCGTGTGGTTTCATATGACAGTTAGTATGTTTTATCGATAATCTTTGTTGCAACACTGATAATTTATATGCTTTGACATTGTTTTACATTCAGGTGATTATCATGTTGATCTTACTATGATTTTCATATGTTAGAATTAATTTTTATGTGATTGATTCTGTATCATAGGATGTTATGTTGTGATGCTTTGTGTGGATTAATCTTATTATGTGTATCATGCGATTATCTGATGATGATTCTTATTTAGTCATTCAGTAACTGATTGCTATGTGTGTTGTGATTACTTGTTTAATGTGTGGTGAAAGGGACAGTGTTGCATTACTCATGCGTGAGTACCTTGCTACGTTGCGATTCCCTTTCCACAGTGTATTTGACTATATGATTATATATATGTATATTTGTTTGACTATTTGTTGTTGCATGATGCAGGTACTAGGCATCGATTCCACCTGAATTGACAAGTCTGAGCGTGCCTTAAACCCAATGGAAACTATTGAACAGAAATAACATTTGGTCCCCTAGTTAGCCATCATCCTTGAAAAGGATGAGTATCCAGTTTTGCACCCAGTCAGTGTTGTCTGTATGGGCGTAATGGTCAGTCACTGTCATTGTGGTCATGCTTTCGATTGTGCATTGTGTCAGGTATTGTTTGGCATTTGGGTTATTTTGTTTGGAATTGTTTGATTTATGTTTTGGTTAATTGATTCATTAAAATAAAATTATTAAGTCAAGAGGGCACTTTGATAAATAAATATAGATGCTTTTATGTAAATTATAGTTTTGGGGAAATATGTATTATTATGTCTGAAAAAAAAATTCTCTTTCTTTATTATTATTGCCTTGAGTAATTATTTTCCATTTTGGCCACTTGGAAGAAGTGGTAGTTACGCACCTCAAGAGAGAATCTTAGAAATAATTGTTTCTTTTGTGTAAGAGACCAATTTTAAAAAAGTAGAAAGAAACTATTTTTGTTTGGTTGAAAATGAAATAAATAGCAAATTCTAAAATAAATAAAATTAGAGAGAAATTATTGTTTGGTTAAAAATAGCAAATTGTAAGAAAGTAATAAAAGAGAATCTTCTAGAAGAAATTATGGGGGTGGTTATGCATGCTCAACTTTATTTTGAAATCTCAAGACATAATTTGGGGAGGATGGTGCATTTTAAAATGGAGAATATGTTTTATGTTTTGGGGATCTCTCTCTCTCAAGAAGTTTTCATTTTTTTTGGCACCATAAACCATAGTTTTCAAAAGAAAAGACTTGGGGAAAAATGGATACAAGCTAAGAAATTTGTGAAGATGTGATTGAAGCAATATTCTAGGTATGGACTGAGATATGAAATTGATTTATTGTTGCATTAGATTTAGTGAAATATTCTGTGAATTCTCTTCTACATTTTCTGAACCCAGCCTATTGCATTAGCCATAACTTTATTTTTGTGAATTGGGTTCTTCTAGAATTTTTATAAATGGTGTACAACCTAGTTTTCTAAATCATATTCGAAAATCAGCCATACTCGGTTTGTCATTTTGGAGATATGAATATTTTGGGACTATCTATCTCTCAACCATTTCGTCTCTATTTTATCAGTCTGTTGCGTCAGCCATAACTTTATTTTTACGAACTGGATTCCTCTAGAATTGTTATATATGGTGCACGACTTAGTTTTCTAAATCATATCCAAAAATCAGCCATACTCAGTTTGTCATTTTGGAGACATGAATATTTTGGGACTGTCTATCTCTCAACCATTTCGTATCTATTTTATCAGTCTATTGCATCAGCGATAACTTTATTTTTACAAATTGGGTTCCTCTAGAATTTTTATATATGGTGCATGACCTAGTTTTCCAAATCATATCCAAAAATCAACCATACTCAGTTTCTCATTTTGGAGATATGAATATTTTTTGACTGTCTACCTCTCACCCATTTCATCTCTGTTAAAATAGTTAGTTGCGTCACCAATAACTCTATATTTTTGAATTGGGTTTCTCTGAATTTTTTTAACAAATTCGTTTTGTGCATATCCTACGATCATTTCTTTCCATCATATGACTCTCTTTAAGGCATTTTTCCAATTAGTCTACGTGCCCTGTCTATGCTTTCGCATTTTGCATTATTGGTAGCTTCTAAAGCTTTCTCAACAAATTCTTTTTTTTTGTTTATCCTGCAATCGCTGATATCCATGAGATGCCGTCCCTTTGAGGCGTTTGTCAAAAAAAAATATTACCTGAGCAGTTTCAGCAATTATATCTTCTTATCTATGCTACTATAGGTGAATATACTTTCAATTATAAATAACTTTACTTGTTTTGGTTGTTTGTTAGGTTATAAGAAGGCTATTAAATCTATATAGAATAGAAGTAGAAGAATTCAATTTGGATAGAGTGATTGTATAAATTTAATTTAAATTGATATTGTTTTTATTACGATTTATTAGTAGAAATATGATAAGTAGGTTTGGAATTAGGTTTTTAAACAATGTATTTAAGATTTGATTTATAAGTTTGTTTTAGAAATTAGATGATTACAAGTGGAACTGTATAAGGTAAATAGAACTTGTGTAAGTTGTATCAGTGGTCGTAATAGGGTCATGTTGTCAAGGTTTAGTTTTCTTGAGGCATAGATTAGTATGTCCTGATTTCATATGTATGCGATGTTGTAAGTGAATTTTGATGTGATAATAAAGTCCTTTATGGATGTTGTGGCTCATTAGTTGTATAGAGCATGTTTATAACTTGTGCTTAAGAAATGTCACATTCTTATTAACCTTGTTGTTGAGAAAACGTTTGTATCATATTTATGTCTTGAACTTAATCAACTCTTCCTATTCCTAGACTTGGCATGTTAGTAGGTTAGAATGCTTTGTATTGGTTTATTCCGTTAATACTAGTGTTGGGTAAGGGATTTTAACAAGCTTGGTAATCATTATGAGGTGTAGACACCTCTAGAAGAACTATGTATTAGGTATGATCATTTTGGTATTCATAGGACCAATGTAGTAGTGGTTTATAAAAGATTGATCAAGTTGACACTTAAGTTTTTCCATAGCAACCTGAGCTTCTCTCTTCCTGTTCATGTGTTGAACAAAATTTGGTAAAACCTAGAAAAAAAATTGTTCTTTTACTGTGCCCTCTTAGCGTTCACTCTTGAGTTGCTTTAGCCATGATACTTCTAATTGGTTTGAACCATCATTTAACTGTGTAATAATTTTATCTTATGCATGTGGTTAAAAGTGAGGTAGATTTGATGAAAATGTTAGATCTATAGGAATGTTTTGTTGTTCTGTATTTCTTTCCTTTCAAGCTGACCTTAGAACAAGGTTCTTTTATTGTAGCTTCAGGTTTTGTATCTTGTGATTCTACCTAGTGTAAGAGATTTATAGCATGGGCTTTTAGTCTTGCTTGTACAGTTATATTTAATAGTATTTACAAAATTGTCTTGATTATTAATGAAATCTACATCAGTGTAAATAGTGTAAATAATTGTTGTGTTTAATTTGTATGCCTTAGGGTTATTTGCATGTTGTTCACAGTCATTTTAATTAAATGAAATTAAAATAAGTCTTGAGAATTATTAGTTAAAATATTGATACTCGTGGACTCTTATATCTTATGATCATAGTAGAATTGCTACTGGTGATTAGAAAGTTATAGTTCTATATTGATGAGATAGATTCACTTTATAATTGTTAGATGATTGATCATGATTAGATTAATGTTACATTCTTTAAGACCCATAACTAGTGCATTAATCATATGTTGCATTTGTGGTATTGTATTTGAAATATTGATGAAGGATCGTAGTTTATGTTGTGCATTTGAGAGTGAATGTGATGCGTGACTATTGTGTTTAGTGGTGTCAAGTGTTTGTGTCATTTGGGGAAGATGATTCCAGAGGCCTAGGAGGGTGTGCTTGTGTGGGAGTTGGCTATGTGTGCATCATGTGAGTTGAGTAAATTGCTATTCTAGAATGTTTCCTTCTATTCATGTTGGTATGGTACATGTGCAAGATAGATAATGCCTTGCTCATTGTACCTATTCATGTGGTTATGATGATTATGGAAGATGGGTAATGCCTAGCTCTGTGTAATGTGAAATGATGTATGTTTTGTATTGTAAACACATCATGATGAGAAATGTGATAGTTCATGCTTGGTTTATGTTTTGGGCTTGGTGAATCTAGATGCAGTGAAGGGGGAGTGGCTTTCAATGTGGGGCCGGCGCCCAAAGTGGCTTGTCAGGGTAACCCATTGGAAAGTTGTTAATCCAGTGATAACTTAATAATAAATTTAGAGGGTTGGGTAAACTTCATAATAAATTTAGAGGTTTGGGTAGTTTCCACACTAAATAAAATAATTGGATGCCTCACCCATGCCTGTAGTGCTCGTTCAGGCTAAGGATGGGATGAGAAGGTCGTGGTTGGCAAGATCAACTTCCTTGTCCTCACGAAAGGAATGTTGGTTCCGCATGTGTCACCCTATGGGGCCGGCATCTAGTAAGAGACTATTAGGGTAACCATAGCTGGGGGTCGGCGCCTAGCGAGAGACTATCAGGGTAACCCATGGATGGGGGCTGGCGTCTAGCTAGAGACTGTCAGGGTAACCCATGTTAGAACCATGCGATGACACTCATCCCTACTGTAGCCTAGCATTCCCTAATTGTGTTATCCTCTTTCATTGTGTATTTACCTTTGGAAGTGTTGTTTGAGTTGCTTGTGGTGTTCATATCAACCAGTGTTGTATTGGAGTCATGTGTAGTCCTTGCACCTGTTAGCCTATTGACTTCTTGTCTGTTTGCTTAATGGGACCTTATTGTTATCTCCTAGCATGGGGGGTGGACCTTAGGGTTCCACATGGTCGGGTGGTTGTGCTTTTATCTCCATTGGTTTACCTTGCTGTTGTTCATGTGCGAGAAGGATGTACCTTGTGTGGTAGATTTCAGATCGTGTTCTAGCTTGAGGAGATAGATATTTATGATCATGTTCCGGTCTTGTATATCAGTTGAATCATGTACTGTTAGCTTGATGTATGTACTCCAATGTCATCTACATAGCGATATTGTAAACAATGTAATGTTGTACTCTGTTGTAAAGGAACTTGTTTATGTACTTGTGATCCTATGTGCAGGATCTTGATGCTTACTTATCTGATGATATAATATGGAATTGTATGTGTTTATTCATCTGGTGCAATTAGACTTAGAATGAACTGTGGTTGTTAGTTAATTCATAATGTTGGTTAGATATTGTTTTAGTTCGTTAGTAATGCAGCCGTGGAACCCTAGAGGATAAAGCTTAATTTAAATGTTATGAATAAATATAGGATTGTTGTTATTTCTTTCATTTTGAAAAAAAAAAAAAAATTGTCCTTTTGTAAGTTTAGTTGTGTTATCCTCTGGGTTCCTTGGCGAGGCGTTACACATCCAAAATGAACTAGGGTTAGTAAGGTGACAAGTGAAATGTTTTCTGCTTCGAGTCATCACACAACTAATAGGATCCATGGTTAGGGTCAACCCTAAATTTGAATTTGAAAATTAAAAGTTTTGGGTTCATTTCCAGAAATCATGGATTTCCCTAAGGTCAATTTTGCAAATTATAGATATAAACTTGGGTGGGAAAGGAAAATTTGAGAATTAGGATTGGTGCTTGGGAATGAGTGCAGATGGGATCAGATAAGTCTCAAATTATGTACTAGGCTCTCTTAGCAAAATTCATGCCACTTGTACACATCATTGCATAAAGAATAACCAAGTTAAAATGAGTCCAACTTGAAAGGGAAAAGTGTGAGGTATATAGTTTTTACCATTACAATAAAAATACTTGAATAATAATTTCATCAAGAGAAATTATACATACATACATATTCACCATTGCAACTTGATTATCGCACAACAACTAGCTCTTGCCCTTGCATTATAGTTGAAAGTATATTTGATTGTAATTAGTTAAGGACTAGCAAATATTGATTGGTCTAATATTCTGTTTGTTCTAAAATTTGCAATTATATGATAGATCTTTTTAAAAGTTAACCTTTAGCAATTGACTTAATTAAACAATTTTAACTTTTTGGTTAACAAATTTGAATATCCACATTCTAAGAACAAATGTTGACATTGCAAGAAAAAATCAATGCATCTAATTGCATATTAGGAATGAAATTACATTTGTTTATATTGTTGTTTTCAAATGATAGTTGATAATCCATCGCATAGTGACTACTCCTTATTGTTGCAATCTGTCTAGAAAATGGTCAATAGTTTCTTAGCTAGTGCTTATCAACATTGTCGTTGCCATCTTAGTTTAATAAGATCATGCACCAAAAAGAAAATTTGAACTATGAGAATGGATATCCACAATCTTTGACATTAAGCTAAAGAAAATTGATACATTCATATTTATCCCCCCAACAAAAAATATTGAAGACAGTTTTTTTATTAACCTCTAAATTACACTAGCTTTTTTCCAAATCTATGTTCTAATAAATACAAATAGTATTTTTTTTTTTCTATAAAAATATATAATCTATAGTCACAAAATTGACACTTGTTAGCTTTTTTTACACCATAAACATTTACTCTTCAAATTTATCTCATTGTTCAATATTAACTATCATTATTTAATGTAAACTAATTTATATGTAATTAAATATATTTAATAATTAACCTTTTCGAAAAGTTTATTTATCTTTTATGGAAGGTATATTCTTATGTTTTACCTAGCTAGCTTGGGCATATTGAACCTTGAGACAATATTTATACATTTCAATTAAGATAAGCATAAATGTCATGTGCTTAGCAATCAAAATATAACCAAATGTATTGTAGCACTTTATGTAATGTGCAAATATGATGTTCTAACAAGTAAGCAATAGAGATTTTGTTTTTAATAGAATTTATTGTCAATTTTAATAATTTTACTTTTAAAAATATTTTAGAATTTACATTATATATATATATGTTTGAGGGTTTTATTTCAAACTCACATAATCGTTTAGCTCTCTAATAAGGAGCACGAGCCTTTGGCTGAAACCTCTTCCGCTAGGGGAAAGGGGTCAATTGTCGCCCACGCCCCAATAACCGTTATAATATTTTTAATCACTTGACCCCCCAATTAAATTTTTAAGAAAAACCAATACATGTAAAATACCAACCTAATAAATCAACACAAATGCACCAATACATGTTCACAACTCCAATAAATTAACCAATGAAATTAAGACAAGTGCATAAATGTGATGGCGAGTGGTTACTGGCACATTGTTGCGCATGCATGGGGTGACATGTTGAAATGACACTTTTTCGACCCATGTGCACATAACGCATCTTACAGTGAAATGTATAAGTGCCCAGAAGCTGAAAGAATAGCTTTAAGCTCTTAGGTCGCATACGGAGAAACCCAAAAAAAATCGTCGAAATTCGATATGTCTAGCTATGAGCTTGATGTGCGCGAAGTTAGGGTGGGTGGCTACTAGCCCCTTTCCCCTAAGAGTCAAGGACTAAGGGGTAACTATTCCGCCAAAGTCGCCTAGTATACAACCCTGGTCTCATCCCTTATGATGTGGGGTCCTTCACTCATCAAGATTTGATCTCCAATGGGCTCATTTAGAACCAACCATTCAACTTCACCATAGACCAAGGACCCATCAACTTTTGTACATTTTTCATTCAACAGAGTTCAAAACATATGTTGTGATTGATTTAACACTAAAATTGTTTGTATTGACTGTTAAAATATCCTATCATGGCAGCAACTACTAAGAAAGTTATTTATCTGACTAGTACTTTCATCAACAGGAGTTAGATATCTCTATCTCTCATCATATCACCTCCATTGATGTGTACGTTGACCAGCTTCCATTCATAGTTTTATACGAGATGATAATTATCGTATGAAAGCGTTTGAGGTGCGAGAAAAAAATAATAATTGAATGTACAGCCATCGTTGCTTGGTATGCAATTACACTAACTTTTCTTCCGGTCGTGTTATAAAAGTCATGTCGACGCAACCTTCATTGGTTTACCAGTCGAAGCATATGACGTACTAATAATTTCGACATACATTAAAACGTACTACTTCCTTTTGACGAAGGCGGGAAAATTAATGTTCAGAGATAAGGTATTCTCTTTCGCGTGGACAACGGCAACGATTCGTATTCAATCGGGAAAAGTTGATGTAATGCCAGCCATGTGTAATTTCTATCCAAATTCAAAAGCAAAGAAGTTGCGAGGTGATAGTTCTGTTTTTATCTTAGCAAGTGGGTGAGACTGAAAGTGAGTGAAGGTGAAGTGTCCTTGGAAGAGACGGCCAAGAGATATGCGTGAGTCCCTTTAGGAATACTTTGAAACGTGCTTGGGACCCTTGGGAATAAAATTTGAAAATCTAAAGTATATTGAGAGTAAAACCGGGTTCACTAAATTGAAGGGTTGTAGTTGAATTTGTGAGGATGGTGGTACGCTTTTTGATTATGCTATCTACCTACCTGAAGGATTAAATCTTTTTAGATTGCGATTGGGTAAGGTTCGATGTTTGTGTGATTTTGACGAATTGGTTCCCATAATCATGGCAACTTAGTTGAATGATGACTTCTGGTTTAGATGTATGCTCCCTCATAATCGATCTACAACTTTGGTTGTCTCAATTTTATTTGCCATGAACAAGACAAATTTTCTTGTCAGTCCCCACAAGAGGGTCTATATCAAAGTGGACCTCACCACTAATTTTAAAAGGTCCTTGGAAATTCAAGCAAACTCTATTCACTTTTTGCAAAAGGTGAATTACATTAAGTTGTGCAACACTTGTTTTAGGTGCCAGGCTCATGATCACAAGATCAAAGACTGCTCACTTATGTCATGACTAGCCTTTAAGCTTACCACTAAGGCTCCAACATTGATTACTAAGGACAAGGGTTGGACCACTATTGGAGGTAAAAAAAAGTCCCAGTTCCAAAATCCCTAAAACCAAGCAAATTTTCTCTTTTTGACAAAATCTAGCAGTATGTTCACAAAACTGGGACAATTTCCCTAGTCTCTAGACCTATTCCAATTCGTAGTCCATCACATAGCGATGATGACTCATTGAGAAGGAGATAATGGGGGTCAACGTTGCTCTATCTCGTTGGGTGATTATCTCTTGCCAAACTAGTGTCCTCTTTTAGGCAATATGTATGTTGTCTTAGCAAACAAGGATGGTCTGCCAAAACTCTTCATAGAGGATTCCCGCACATGAAAGTTATTTTGTGTAATGTATGCTTCCTTATAGACATTTTTGATAAGTTTTATGTTAGGTTCACTTATCAAAAGTTTGACCCTTCCAATGTGATTTTCTTTCAAGAAGTTAGAATTTCTAATTTACATATGAATTTGAAGATGATATCATCTCAAGTGTCATAGTTCAACACCCTACATAAGGATGGTTGTGGTGGCATGTGTATTTTACTTTCTCCTCATTTAATTCCTTCTATCGTTTTCTTGGGAGAAGATGCAAAACATAGAGTCAATTGGGGTTCTTAGTTTAACTAGCTTGGATGACATCACTCCTGGTGTAAGTGGAAATTGGCTTAGATGATGATGATTGAAGTAGAGTAGAACAATCCTCAATATTATATTCTCTGATGTAATACTCACATAATAGAAACAGTGTATGTCCAAGTTCACCACAACTATAACAATAAATATTCATGCAACAAACTCTACCACCATGTCCTCCCATTCCAACACCATATCATTGATAGCATGGTGTGCTCTATTAGGATTTGACCAATGGTTATGCAAGGGCATTCATGACCTTCTTTCCCTAGGATTTATGCAAAGTACACAACAAGTATGTTTATCATGTGTTGAACTCTAGAATACCTCACACCAATAATTTACAATGATATCCTTCAACTTTTACACTAATGCACATTTGGATGTCTCGTGGTCATTGATAACTTTAAGAAAACCCTCCTAAAAATATATAAAATCCTAGTGAATCCTAGCCCAAGGCATTAATTTTATGGTAAATGTATGCCTATTTTTTTCAAATTTGTCCATATTGTTAGTTTTTGTTGGCGATTTATAGATATTTTTTAAAAAATAAAATAATTTACTTGACGAATTATAGATATGTTCAAAAAAATAAAATAAGCCAGTGGTGAATTACAGATATATTCAAAAAAATAAAATTAATTACTTGGCAAATTTGCCAATGATTTTAAAAAAAAATCATAATGTGGTTGGCAAAAATATTATACGCTAAATGATAAGGGTTAAGTTATTTGGTGAATTTTTAACTTTATAAAAATTAAACTTTTTGATAAATATTACATTGTCAAATGAACATTGATTAATGGCTTAAGTTATATTCCGAGCTGGAGTTCTGACACACCCAAATTTGAATTTAAAGTTTTTGGAATAGGTATCCTTAAGAGACAAGTGTCAACAAGTGAATGACACTTTGACTTGCTAAGACTCAACATTAATATATTAATATATATTATTAATTTATTAACCTCCAGCAATTAAATAATAATAGAAATATAGATATTTTTTACAAATATTTTGCATCATCCTATATATGATAATCAACAACTGAAATTATATTCTAGGACGAAGTTCTGACACACCCAAATATAAACTTAAAGTTTCTGGAATAGGTCTCCTTAAGAGACAGGTGTCAACGAGTGAATGACACTTTGACTTGCTATGATGTGATATTAACATATTATATTATTTATTTATGATGCTCATTCGGGTTATAGTTAAATAATAACCTTCAACATTTTTAATGGGTGAATGGTAAGTATTGTTCATTTGGGTTAAAGTTAAATAATAATTTTTAATAAAAATATAGATTAAAGACATGATATTTTTTAGAATTAACCAATAATAATAAATAATAAAAGTTATCGAATTAACCACTAATAAACAATGAAACAAAAAAAAGAACATTACAATTACATAGATAGCCCATATTATTATATTATATTAATCAAAAAGAGTTTAAGAGAGGATTACATAGATAGCCCTAAGCCAAGGTGCCCTAACATGAACCTTGCATAAAGACATATGCAGAGAAAGTAAAAGATGTTAAAATTTAGTAAACAAACTTAGAGAATCAAGATATAATAGAACACATTATCTTTACTTTCAACTACTAACACTAGAGATCTCATCTTCCATAGCTTGAAGGGTTGAATTCCCCCCACAGATGTATCCCCTAACAATTGCCACTTGAAGAAGAAAAGAAGCAGCATAAATAATATATCTTTCCCTTCATAATAAACAATCATGTATAAATAATTATGTATAATCAGGGCCTTATCAAAGGTTTCCAACAAACCTGTAGCAAGTCTCCTCCTTGCCACCTTAAGAATGCAATTAGTATCCTTTGAAATCTCTAACACTGGTAAAGGAAAAATCCCAACCCTATCCCACGATCCCACATCACAACCATAATCATGTAAAGATGAATCCAGCTTATCCCCAAAGATAAGTGATTCCTAAATCATAGCCTTAGCAAGCATCTTCACTAGACCTAGGTCATTGAGAAGGTCCACTGAATTTGACAGAAATGCAGACAATGTAGCGAATGTCTTCCCGCTATCTATAACATACTGAAAAGTTTCTAAAATTAAACCAATCACATACATTTTTTAACTAAAACATAATCAAATCATGATTACAATTAAGAATATCATAAACAAATAATTCAAATCTTAAACCATTTACTATAATTGAATAAATCATTGTTCATAACTTAAAGATTACAATGCTCCATCCTCATCTCGATGCCATTTTTCCAAATTTACAAATTTACATTAATACATATATCAAGTGGAACATAAATGATATCACTAAATAACCAAGTCTTCAACAATCCTCAACTACAATAGGGAGAGCATCACTCGAATTCTTTTCCTCGAACCACAGACCAACAGTCCCCCGCACACCTTCCAACTAGAAGTGGTCCTACCCTTCACGAGGGTAGCAGATAGAAGGAATCAATAAGATCCATTGTGCCATTTGAGAACTAGTGTTGTGTCCAAACATAAACAATCACTGATACAAATTTTAGAACCCCTCTAGCTAAGTATGACATATACCAATTATTTTGCATAATAAAGGACATTGTGAACTGAGAATGCAAGTAGTGATTTTGCATTACTTTGGCCAAAGTTTTGATAATAAAAATTACACATTCCAAAAATGGAGATGTGTGTTGTATGTTCACACACCCCTTTCTCAATTCTCAAACTTGTTAACAGAAATCATTATTTCACACTCAAATACACTTAAAAGTATAATACTCAAATACTAGCATAACAACTTAAACAAAAGTTCTTCTATCCTAGACTTGGCTAGATGACTTAGAGAAACTATTCCAACTATAATTCCCAACTAGTCAAGTATAAGCTAGAAAACTGATAAATCCTGATTTATACTATAGTTTTTTTGTGCATCCTTGCATCCTCAGTTATACACAATCTCTGAAATAACTATTCACAATACTTTTAGATATCAAACATCAACCACAAATAAACAAATAGGTTTCACATAATCTGGGAGATTATGATTCCAACTAAAATGAAAATATGGACAATTCAGTTTGTTCCCTTTGTTGCTCTAATTCATTCTGAGAATCAATTCTACTGTTTGGTAGATTTGCATAAGTCAAGATGACAATAAATTGAGTATAAAACTAAGTTTAGATATTGTTCAAGGTTGTATCTTTCAACAAAGAGCTTACAGTCCTTTGACAAACTCATTAAATTTCTTCATTCATAACGATAATATAATATATATAATATTCTCTTACTATACTTCCAACTATATTTGCTCACCACTGAGTATCTTATAGTTTGCAAGGAATATCAAGATACAATAATACTGCTCACATATGTATATCTATATATGTATGCATGTTTACAACTTGTATACATATCCATAAATGTAAAAATAGAATAACAATAGTAGCTATAAGTATAATATTCTTCAATAGATACAAAATTGATCTAGGTCTGTAGATTGGCACACACTTGTTCCTTTTTCAATAACATTTTGCTTGATCACAAATATCACAAATGTTTAACAACCATTTTCCTAATATGTCCTGATCTCGTAAGATCATAGTATTCTAATAGAGTGATACTCAGATAATAAAATACTCATATATAATGAGCTCAAACCCTTCCCTCTGTTTCCTGCAGAGAATAATGAATCAAATTGTGCTCGAACAAGAATGCTTGTTATAAAAAGTATGGTGTATTGAATAATATCACCAATTAATAACCCATACACATAATAACTACTTCTTGATGATCTTCGAAAAGAGTTAAAACAAAGAAGTTTAATAAACCTAAATTTCTATCAGACCTGTGATGGTCGAGCTTATCATATTACTTGGTTCCTTATCTTCAAACTCAAAAGCTTTGATAGCTTAAGAAACCCTAAAACAAATGGTTGCTGACCTTATAAAGGTTTTAGCAGCATTTCTTCATACATACCATATGTACATAGTTCAAAATAAATAGTGGATGGCAATAATAAAACATAATATATCTTAGACAACCAAAAATGCTTACAGAGTTGACTAGTATAGGATCGAACAATGGTGTAGAAACCCATCAATAATTGATTGAGGAATAACTCAAAATAACCTTACTCATATCTATGGTGAAGTTAGGCTTTCACAATGCCAAGTCATTCCTTCATATTAAAACAATGGTTATGGATAAACAGACCCATCGTGGTCTTCAAACAAAGTAAATTTTCATAACTTAACATAATGTACCGAAAGGCATAGTAATCTCAAACCCCATTCCTCTATGGACATACCTGAATGGGTTTAACAATAGAGACATGTTTAACAAAATAGAGTTCTAAATTTTTTGCTTCATAATAGACAATATATTTAATGTCATAGACCTATTATGGTCTCTTCTTAATATCTGAAATAAACTAGCTATAGGTTGAGTTCTTTAATTCAAACAAAACTAGTTTTGGTAACACCAATAAGAAAGTATTTAGCATGAAAATAGAGTATAACTTATTCTCTATGAATCCTCAAATAATTCCTTTCAAAAACTTGCATTTTTATGCACAAACATATTCAAAGTATGGCATAAGATTCAATGTAGAATGAAACTCTATAAACCATTAAAATAGTGGTTTGTTACATACCAAATACTTCATATAGATAACTCTCTACTCTGCAGAGCTTGGACTCATCTTGTCTTACCATCTTCCCGGTTATTTTTTCTCATCACATTGTTACTTACTTTACCCATTGAGGGCTTTGAAAAGAATCCCTGAGTTTTCTCAACAAAAACTCCAGATACTCTGCACATTAATTTCCCCACTTCGTCCATAAAACTGAAGTGGTTCCCCATTCAAGAAAATTTGATGCAGTTTAACTCCACTCCATTCCACAGTACCCACACATTAAATGCATTTAATGCATCTCTATCTCCACAAAGTGGATTTTAATTGAAACTCATGAAGATTTGAAATTCAAATCTTTTCAATATAGAGATACAAATAATTACATACATATGTAATCATGATTATATGCATATATATAAATACAAACTATTCTAATATAGCTATTAAACTTAAACTTCTACCAATAAACTTTTAAATTACTTGTGTAACGCCCCGCCAAAGAACCTAGAGGATAACACAACTAAGCTTATAAAAATGACAATTTTTTTTTAAGAAAGAAATAATGAAGAAATGTAAATCATCTTTATTCAAACATCTAATTAAGCTTTATCCTCTAGGGTTCCACGACTGCATTACTAACGAACTAAAACAAGATCTAACCAACATTATGAATTAACTAACAACCATAGTTCATTCTAAATCTAATTTCATCAAATGAATAAACACATACATTTCCATATTATATCATCAGATAAGTAATCATGAAGATCCTGCAAAAAGGATACAAGTACATATACAATTTCCTTTACAAGAGAGTACAATATTACATTGTATACAATATCGCTTTCCTGATTACATTGGAGTACATACATCAAGATAACAACACATGATTCAACTGATATGCAAGGCTGGAACATGAACATAAGTATCTATCTCCTCAAGCTAGAACAAGATCTATAATTTGATATAAGAGGTACATCCTTCTCACACACAAACAACAGCATAGAAAACCAATGGAGATAAAAGCACAACCACCCGACCATGTGGAACCCTAAGGTCCACCCCCCATGCTAGGAGATAACATAAGGTCCCACAACATAAAATAGATAGAAAAATAGAAGACTAACAAGTGCAAGGACTACACATGGCCCCAATAAAACATAGGTCAATATGAACAACACAAGTAGCTCAAACATCACTTCCAGAGGCAATCACATAATAAAAGGGGAAAACACACTTAGGGAATGCTAGGCTGCAGTAGGGAAGAGTGTCATCGCATGGTCCTAACGTGGGTTATCCTAGCAGTCTCTCACTAGACGTTAGCCCCCATCCATGGGTTATCCTAGTTGTCCAGACGCTGGCCCCCATCTATGGTTATCCTGGCAGTCTCTCACTAGACACCGACTCCATAGGGTGACACATGTGGAACCAACATTCCTTTCGTGAGGACAAGGAAGTTGGTCTTGCCAACCATGGCCTTCTCATCCTATCCTTAGCCTGAACGAGCACTACAGGCATGGGTGAGGCATCCAATTATCTTATTTAGTGTGGAAACTACCCAACCCTCTAAATTTATTATTAAGTTATCACTGGATTAAAAACTTCCAATGGGTTATCCTGGCAACCACTTTGGACATCGGCCCCACATTGAAAGCTACTCCCCTACTTGCATCTAGAAGACCCTATCCATGAAGTAGGACAATTACCATCACAATGAGAAGTAACATATACAGTGCAAGGCATTTACCTTCTTGCATACAAAACATAATCATAGGGACCAATTCTTATATCCTTGTCCCAAAACATAAACCAAGCATGAATTATCACATCCTCATCATGATGCATTTACAACACAAAATACACATCATTTCACATCACATAGAGCAAGGCATTATCCATCTTGCATAGTCATCATAACCACATGAATAGGTACACTGAGCAAGGCATTATCCATCTTGCACATGTATCATACCAACATGAATAGGAGGCAACATTTCAAGAATACATTTCATTCAACTCACATGATGCACACATAGCCAACCCCAACACAATCACACCCTCCTAGGCCTCTGGAAACAACTTCCCCAAAAGACACAAACACTTGACACCACTAAACACAATGGTCTCACATCTCATTCACTCTCAGATGCACATCATAAACTAATACCCTTCAACAATATTTTTTTTTTAAGGAATGTAACATTAATCCAAGCATGAACAATCATCTAACAGTTATAAAGTGAATCTATATCAACAATACAGAACTGTAACTTTCTAATCACTAGTAGAAGTTACAATATGATCATAAGATATAAGTGTCCACGAGTAACAATATTTTAACTAATAATTCCCATGACTTATTTTAATTTTATTTAATTAAAATGATTGAGAACAACATGCAAATAACTCTAAGGCATACAAATTAAACACAACAATTATTTAAATGCAATCCTTATCACAGTGAGGGACTCTCAGCACAATTAAAATCATATAATAGAGTATTAATAACCATAACACATGAATGTTATACCGATGGCTACAGAATCCACTATTTACACTGATGTAGATTTCATTAATAATCTAGACAATTTTGAAAATACTATTAAATATGATTGTATAAGAAAGACTAAAAGCCTATAATATTATAATGCTATAAATCTCTTACACTAGTTAGAATCACAAGATACAAAACCTGAAGCTACAATGAAAGAATCTTATTCTAAGGTTAGCTTGAGAGGAAAGGAATACAAATTAAAAAAAAAAAAAAACATTCCTATAGATCTAACATCTTCATCAAATCTACCACACTTTTAACCACATTCATATGATAGGATCATAACACATTTAAAGGATGGTTCAAACCAAGTAGAAATATAATGGCTAACGCAACAGACTGTAAAAATAGAGATGAAATTGGTGAGAGATAGACAGTCACAAAATATTCATATCTCCAAAATGACAAACTGGGTAAGATTGATTTTTGGATATGATTTAGATAACTAAGTCGTGCACTACATATAGACAATTTAGAGGAACCCAGTTTGAAAAATAAAGTTATGACTAATGCAAAAGACTGTAAAAATAGAGATGAAATTTGTGAGAGATAGACTGTCACAAAATAGTCATATCCCCAAAATGACAAACTGAGTAAGGCTGATTTTTGGATATGATTTAGACAACTCAGTCGTGCACGACATATAAAAACTTTAGAGGAACCCAGTTCGTAAAAATAAAGTTATGGCTAACGCAACATACTGCAAAAACATAGATGAAATCGGTGAGAGATAGACAGTCACTTCAATCAGTGATTCCCATAAATGCAATGACACAGACATGCACAATTGGATATGATAACAAGGCTTCTAACATCTCAAGCAAATTACAATCGATAAGAAAAATCATAAGTCAAACATTTTCTTCAACATAAAACTGAGACATAAATTAGAACCAAAGGAACCTAATTTCGCTTGCTTGACTGGGCTGAAGATTCAATACCGGGTTCAACTGTTGTAGCCACAAACCAGTCTCTCCCCTCTCTTCCCAAAAGTTCCACCTGCTAAAAATTATTATGAGAGAGAAATCCCCCAATATCTTTCCAAAGATTCCTCCCATTAAAGGCAATAAATTCTGCCTAAATCCCTTTCTTACAATTTGCTATTTTTTATCATTTACAACCAGACCAAACAATATATATATTTTTATCTTATTTATTTCCTTTACAACAAGACAAGAATCATTTTTATTCTTATTTATTTAGTATTTACTATATATGAGTTTTATGACAACTCATAAATATTATCTATTTTTATTGCCACTTAACACAACATTTAATTACATTAATTTATTTATTTATCTTTAGCTAGCATTTACATTTTTTATTATTATTTTTAATTATTTATTTCCATAAACTCAAATTCTCATAAAGGCATTTATATATATTTATTTATTTAACAAAAACTCTTTCATAACTAATAATATTATTTTAATGCAACAATTAACCAAAGCAGTAATCAAACAATGCCAAACTAAATAACCCAAATGCCAAACAATACCTGACACAATGCACAATCAAAAGCATGACCATAATGACAGTGACTAACCATTACGCTCATATAGACAACATTGACTGGGTGCAAAATTGGATACTCATCCTGATGTAGGGACTTCCGGAGGTCATAACTTTTGACTCAGATGTGGGTTTTCTACGAAATTTTACAGGTGGATGTGTTATGAGGTGGCTAGTGGTTTCCCAACCCATCCTAACCGGTTGGACCTAGTCTTGGCACTTTTTTGGGGCTTGAAACTTTCATCTTGGCCCTTAAAATGGCAATTTAGTGTTTTTTTCTAGTTTTTTAAAAGTTACTTTTTTTAATAACTTGAAACTCATGTTTCGAATTTAGAATATTAGTTGGCATTTCATCCTACCTTAGTTTCAGGAAGCTTTTGGGAAAAAATAGGATTTTCTAGATATGATTATAAAATTACCTAAAATGGCAAAAATTTGACAATTGTCGAAATCTGCCAAAAAAGGTAATTTTTTTATTTTTTTGTTTTTCTTGGATATAAGAGAGTTTTCTCTCATTGTAGCAGCAGAGTTGATGAATAGAAGTTTTTTTATGTTCCAGTCTTCAAATCTTTGGCTCTCACATGATTAATGGCAAAACTGTATTGAGTGTATGTTGTGTGCTGCATCATCTGGTATCAGAGCAGGAAGATGGCTGGGAGAGGAAGAGGAAGAGGTAGTCTTGCCCAGATGCATAGAGAAATGCAAAATCTTCAAAGGTAAATAGCAGAACTTACAACATGGATGGAAAACCAAAGACTGGTTACAGGAGGAGATGAATCTGATGAAGAGATAGGTCGACGAGGTGCAAATCAAGATACAAAACATGAAGAAGAAGAATTAGAAGGCATGAGTTTTGAAGAGAGGATGCTTAGGGCATTGGAAGGGAAAAATGAAGGGATCAAGGTAGATGTTTTAGATTAGGCAGGTAATCTTAAACCAGAGGAATTGATAGACTGGTTGAACGACATGAGAATTTTTTCTGAATGGAAATCCATGACAGAGGAAAAGAAGGTAAAATTCGCATGCACCAAATTAAAGGGTCATGCAATGATTTGGTGGGATCATCTTCAAAAGGAAAGAACAAGGAAAGGCAAGGATAAGATCAGGACATGGAATGAAATGGAGAAGTTGAGAGAAAAATTTTTGCCCATAAATTATGCGCAAACCCTTTTTCGTAGGTTTCAAAATTTAAAGCAGAACCTCTTTTCTGTGCAAGATTATACAAATGAGTTTTATATGTTGTATATACGTATAGAGCATCAAGAAATTGATGAACAGATGGCTGCTAGATATGTGAATGGCTTGAAATTTTCTATTCAAGATGAATTGAGCATGCATCGACTCAACAGTATGGAAGAGGCTTACCAATTGGCTTTTAAGGCTGAAGAAAAACAAAACAGACAGTACCATCAGAGGAATAGAGGAGGACGAAGGGGTACATAAACCCCATTTCGAGGGGGTTCAAATTATGGTAGGGGAGAGTCATCCCATGGATTGGAAAAATAAGTAGACACTCGACAAGATCCTTTGAATTAAGAACGAGGAAGGGGATTTCAAAGAGGTAGAGGTTATGGTAGTGGTAGAGGATGGGAAAACCAGAGAAGGCCTTTCACTTGTTTCAGATGTGGAGAAGAAGGTCATAGGGCATTTGAATGCTCAAATTATAACATGCAAGAAAGAAATCAAGGAGGACAACCTAGGGTGAACCTGATTCAAACGTAGCATGAAGTGGAAGGGACGGAATTAGAGGTTCCACCAGATGTGGGAGAAAGTCTCATGATGAGAAGAGAAATGGTGATTCCACAGAAGGAGAAAACACAACCCAAAAGGTCTGATGGTTCATGGCTTCGAACCAATACCCTCAGAACCAGATGCACTTCGGGTGGCAAGGTATGTAAGGTTATTGTTGATGGAGGTAGTTGTGAAAATATGGTTTCTAAAGAAATGGTAGAAAAATTAAATTTACACTGTGAAAAACATCCTCATCCGTACTGCATTGCATGGTTTAAAAAGGGAAATGAAGTCACTATTGATAAAAGATGCCTAATTAAGTTTAGCATAGGGAAGATCTATCAGGATGAGATATGGTGTGATGTTGTCCCAATGGATGCCTGTCATGTGTTATTGGGAAGGCCATGGCAATATGATAGAAAAGTTATGCATGATGGAGAGAAAAACACATACAGCTTTTGGAAAGATGGCTCTAAGGTGATTTTATTGCCTCTCAAGGATGAAGGAAAAGGTGAGACCATGTTGTCTGAAAGAGATCTTGTTAAAGAAATGAAGGTGATGGGGTGTTGCTATGCATTAGTAATGAAAAAAGGTGAAGAGGAAGACATTTCAGTTCCCCCAGAAGTAGTAGAGCTATTGAAAGAATTTGTTGATGTTTTTCCTGATGAATTGCCTGATTGTTTACCGCCAAAGAGAGATATTCAACATCATATTGATTTGATTCCAAGAGCAACTCTACCCAACCAAGCAACTTATAGGATGAATCCAACACAACATGCAAAGATGAATAAGCAAGTGACAAAACTCATAAGTAAAGGTGTGGTGAGAGAGAGTATGAGCCCATGTGCTGTACCTACATTGTTGACCCCAAAAAAGATGGAACATGGAGGATGTGCACTGATAGGAGAGAAATTAATAAGATTACCATTAAGTATCAGTTTCCTATACATCGTTTGGAGGATATGATGGATGTCCTTGCAGGGGCCAAATATTTTAGCAAGATCGACCTATGAAGTGGCTACCACCAAATCCAGATCTGAGAAGGGGATGAGTGGAAGACAACCTTTAAGACTAGAGACAGATTATATGAGTGGATGGTTATGCCATTCAGGTTATCAAATGCACCTAGCACATTTATGAGATTGATGAACACTATACTATGACCTTACATTGGTAAGTTTGTGGTAGTTTATTTTGATGATATTTTGGTATTTAGTAACAGCAAAGAAGAGCACCTAAAACACTTGAGGATCATCTTTGGTGTGTTAAGGAAGGAGAAGCTCTATGCCAATTTGAAGAAGTGTAGGTTCATGCAAGATAGTTTAGTTTTTTTAGGCTTTGTCATTTCTAAAGATGGTGTCAGAATGGATCTAGAAAAGGTCAAGGCAATTCTAGAATGGCCTAGTCCAAGCAGCATCAAAGAGGTAAAAAGTTTTCATGGCTTGGCCACTTTCTATCAAAGTTCATTCAAAATTTCAGTAGTATTGTAGCTCCTATAACATATTGCACCAAAGGAAGGGAGTTTGTATGGACCAAGGATGCTGAGGAGAGATTTAAGTACTTGAAGCAAAAGGTAACAGAAGCACCTATACTTGCATTGCCAAATTTTGATAAAGTATTTGAAGTAGAATGTGATGCCTCCCATGTGGGAATAGGTGTTGTGCTTAGCCAAGCTGGAAAACCTATAGCTTTCTTTAGTGAAAAGCATAATGAAGTGAGAAAGAATTATTCTACTTATGATTTGGAATTTTATGCAATTATTCAAGCATTGAGGCATTGGAGACATTATGTAGTTCCCCAAGAGTTTATATTTTTTATAGATCATATTGAACTGAGATACTTGAACACACAGAAAAAGTTGAATAGTAGGCATGCCAAGTGGGTCTCTTTCTTGCAGGGTTACAATTTTGTGTTGAAGCATAAGTCTGGAAAACAAAATCAGGTTGCAGATGTGTTAAGTGGGCGTGTTACACTTTTGACCACAATGGAAACTGAGGTTATTGGTTTTGATGCCATCAAAAATTTGTATGAGTCTGATGATGATTTTTGGGAGATTGTGGAACAATTGAAGGCACCAGTATCTGGTAACTTGGATCACTTTAGGGGTGAATATTTTATGCAAGATGGGTATCAATTTAAAGGAAAACAACTATGTATACCAGCTGGCTCTATGAGGGAAAATATTATCAGAGAATTTCATAGTAGTGGGTTGGCTGGACATTTTGGCAAGGACAAGACAATAGCCTTGATAGAAGATAAATATTACTAGCCAAAGATGAAAAGGGATATAACTAAGTATGTAACAAGGTGTAGAATTTGCCAAGTGGCTAAGGGACATTCACAGAATACAGGGTTGTATATGCCATTACCCGTACCAGCTGCACCATGGATAGATTTGGGCATGGAATTTGTGTTGGGACTTCCACATACTCAACGAGGTAATGACTCCATTTTTGTAGTTGTTGATAGGTTCTCCAAGATGGTTCATTTTATTGCCTATAAGAAAACTAATGATGTAACGAGGGTAGCAGAGTTTTTTTTTCAGAAGTTGTTCGACTACATGGTGTTCCAAAGACTATTACCTCTGATAGGGATACCAAATTCCTCAGTCATTTCTGGAGGACTTTATGGAAGAAGATGGGGACTAAGTTTGCAGTTTAGTAGTGCTTATCATCCTTAAACGGATGGGCAAACAGAGGTAATCAATCAGAGTTTAGGAAATTTGTTGAGGTGTATTGTTGGAGAAAAGCCAAAACAATGGGACGTGGCATTACCCCAAGCTGAATTTGCCTATAATAGTTCTATTAATAGATCAACGGGAAAGTCCCCTTTCCAGATTGTGTATGGCAGAAATCCTCAGGGTGTTCTAGATTTGGTATATCTACCAATGAAAGATAGGTCTAGTGATGATGGGGAAGCATTTGCAGAACACCTTTAACAGTTGCAGAAAGAAGTGAGACAAAAGTTGCAGGACAGTAATGAGAGGTACACGAATACAGTGGATACTAGTAGGCGGCATCAGACATTCAATGAAGGTGACTTAGTGATGATATATTTGAGAAAAGAGCGGTTTCCTACTGGAACATACCACAAGTTGAAGTACAGGAAAATTGGTCCTTGCAAAATTATAAAGAAGATCATTGATAATGCATATGAGGTCAGTTTACCAGATGATCTCGATATTTCTCTTGTGTTTAATATTTCTGATTTATATGCATTCCATGGTGAGGATGATGCTAAAGATAGTCAACCAAAAGTGGCATGGCACCACCACATTCCCCATAAGAAGAAGGAAAAGATTGCACAAGTTCTTGATAAGAAAACTATCTACACTCGACAAGGGCATTACAACAAGTATTTAGTACAGTGGGAAGGATTGCCACCAACAGATAGTACATGGATTACAGAGTGGGAAGTGCAGAGGTTAGATCCAGTCAAATGATAGCAGTTTGAAGAAACTCACTCGCAGGAGCTACGTTTTTTTCAACCAGAGGAGAATGATGTAGGGATTTCCGGAGGTCATAACTTTTGACTTGGATGTGGGTTTTCTACGAAATTTTATAGGTGGATGTGTTATGAGGTGGCCAATGGTTTCCCGATCCACCCTAGTTGGTTGGACCTCGTCTTGGCACTTTTTCGGGGCTTGAAACTTTCATCTTGGCCCTTAAAATGACAATTTAGTGTTTTTTTCTAGTTTTTAAAAAGTTGCTTCTTTTAATAACTTGAAACTGATGTTTCAAATTTAGAATATTAGTTGGCATTTCGTCCTACCTTAGTTTTAGGAAGCTTTTGGGAAAAAACATGATTTTCTAGATATGATTGTAAAATTACCTAAAATGGCAAAAATCTGACAATTGTCAAAATCTACCAAAAAAGGTAATTTTTTAATTTTTTTGTTTTTCTTGGATATAAGAGAGTTTTCTCTCATTGTAGTAGCAGAGTTGATGAATAGAAGTTTTTTATGTTCCAGTCTTCAAATCTTTAGGTCTCACATGATTAATGGCAAAATTGTATTGAGTGTATGTTGTGTGTTGCATCACATCCTTTTCAAGGATGATGGCTAACTAGGGGACCACATGTTATCTCCGTTCAATAGTTTCTATTGGGTTTAAGGCATGCTCTGACCTGTCAATTTAGTTGGAGTCGATGCCTGATACCTGCAACTTGTAGCACACAACACGGTCTATGCACGAGTATAATAAATATAAAACGGTCACAGAGTGAAAGAGAATCACAATGTCACCAGATGCTCACGAATGAGTGGTACGACATTGTCTCTTTTCACACCACACAATAATAAAATCATCCTATAATACAAAATCAGTCGCATAAAAATCAATTCTAACATATGACAATCATAGTAAGATCAACACCATAATCACCTGAATGCAAAACAATGTTAGAGCATATGAATTATCAGTGTCACAACAAACATTATTGATAAAACATACTAATTGTCATATGAAACCACACATGAACATAATTAGGAATGTCATCAACATGAATGTAGCATCTACCAACATCATATAATGTACAACATCAACTGTCTAACATACCATAAATATTCCTATTATTTTACCTTCATCTTCATGTTCCTTAGCCAAACTATCTACACATCCAAGATGAGAATGGAGTGGCACTACAACTTACATTGAGAGTTATATCAACTATTCAACGTAAACCTTAAGTGATCCAACAAACAGATAAAGGATAAATAATGCAACAGAAGACAAGATCAACCAAATTGATAAAGAGTCAATTCTAGGCAAGGAGTCAACATCATATTCTTTATGCCAACTCGATAGAGCAAGAACGATCACAACAATATACCAAGTCAATGCTACAACAAGTACACGTTAAAATACAACATCAAAAAAGTATCCACATATATGCAAATTTCAACACAATACTGTGTGTGTGAGTTCTCAGAGTCATGACATCCTACCCATTCACCTCGATCTGTTTCCCTCTCTCTAGTGATGTGCTCCCTCCTCGTCCAAGAGGGATACTAGTCTCCTGCATCCACCTCATTAGCCAATAAGGTAGTTAGTCCATTACTCAAAATAGTTTCCACATAATAAAAATACTTTAATAAACAATAAACATGAAGATAAACCTTTATTCACATTTAGAAATCATAACTATTTCTACTTAACATGAGTAAAGACAGATTTACCTCATCAAAATTATCCTTTAATCATAGCTTAATAAGCATAATTAAAAAGCATATCAAAGTATCTGACTAATAACTAGTTACAATATCATAATTAAAGTTGTCCAAAAACAGGGTGTGACAAACAAGATATCACTGAATAGATTTTTTTTGAAGAAATTCTAAGAGAATATCATGACCAATAATGTCACAGAGCTAGCATCATCAACTAGAGGAGAGTCAATAAAAAATGCCTCTAGTTTTTATGGCTTATATCTAGCAAAATCAAGCATTTCCCACATGCAAGGCAAGAGAGAAACTTGATGATTGATCAACTAACTCCTCTTGATCACCAAAAAAGAATCAAAAAGCAAACTCAAAGTAAAAGGAACTAATCAAGATGTCAATACAAGAACCCAAACTATAGATATTTCAAATATTTATAGTATTACCTCATTAAGTTATTCCCACAAATCTCATCATTATCATTTGGTAAATCATGATATATTTATGGTGTCATGGTGTAGAGCTTCCAACTGGTAAATCATGCACACAAATTGATAATGTTGAATCCCCATCTTGATTGTTGAAGAGACATCTGAGGCGAGACCATTTATGATGACAATGGACATTGAAATTTAAAAGTGTACAGGGGTGGGATGATAATAATGTTGCACATTTAATCATTGATGGCATTGACGATGATAGCTTAATCTTTTGTTAACGTTGTTACAGTTATCTCCTAACCTTGGCTAATATTTTCTAATATGTGAAATATTTCAAATCTCAATGGCTAATAACAATGCTACAAGTACAAGTTGAGTTAACAATCAATAAGTATTAAAATAGAAGCAACTTAATACCTTGGTACCATCACCATCTTCAACAATCAAATCAATCGTATCAAATTTTGAAACTTTGAAAGATATTGGGAATAGAAACCTCTGAAATCAACCAATTCCCATTCAATATTTAATTAGAATTTAGTGGCACTGATGGAGTCAATTTAATGAAATTGCATTCCATCCTTTAATTTTCTTTGTACTAAAAGTATAAAACTTTATTTATATTATTGTTTATTGTTTCAATTGTAGTATGTATACTTGACACTTGTTTTAGAAATATAAAAAATAAGAAACTTAGGTTCAGTATTACATTATTGAGTATCAAACAGTAGAAGACTCAAGAGAAAGTTTTAAATATAAAAGTGATGACATTTATCATGGCAACTATGCATAGAAGGTAAGTCACTAAGTAAAATTTAAATGTTTATCAAAAAATTTATATAAAAATTGAGTTCAACTACCTTTTGTATCAAAAATTTAATATAAAAATTGAGTTAAAAAATATATAATAGTATGATAAACAATTTATTTGTGTATGACTATGCAAGATGTTATTTATTTCAACTTCTAAGAATGAAAAAATACAAATCTTTGCCACCTCGAATGTATCATGTCAAGAATTAACAATTTTGATTTTTACAAATGTGCATACTACTATGGATGGTGGATCGAATTTCATAAAGATAATTCTATGTATGAGAAACTTGAAATTGGAATTGACACATGGAATTTCTATTCGAACATGATTGATAGTGACATGTGCAAAAAATCAATTTAATTCTATTTTGTTGGCCTCATTATTACCCACACCCAGTGGTTTCATGTACGCATAATGCAAAGTTATATGAAAAATCATTTATTGACATTGTGAATGACCACATAGCCAAAATTTTCATGCACATACTATATGTTAATAGGTTGGTTATGGAGTATAGTGAAATATTTGTTTAACATCATGAAATAGAGGAACAAAAGATATTTTGGAGGACAAATTCATGGGTAAATACTTCTACGATTTGAACTTCAGAGAGAAAAGTTTTGTATGTTTAAAATTTTGATATATGTTAATGTGATAGTTGTTAAAGTGAACACATGAGTTCAAAGTCTCTCTCTCTCTCTCTCTCTCTCTCGGAAGATTGGAAGGTCAATTAAGTTATTAGATTTATTATAGGTTAATTTAGATAGTATTATATTTAAATATATATACTATATCTATTCTATTGTATTTATATTTAATAATTTATATTGTTTTTTATAAGGTAAGCTGGGAAAAGTGTCCTAGTCCCTTACATAACTAAAGAGTTCAGAAACATAGCATAAAACATAACTTATATTCGTAGGCATGAGTTTTCCACAGTCCATGAATTAAGATTGATAGTGCTTCTGGATTAAACTGTGTATGTTTTTGCTTCAATGTTTCGGATCATGCACAAAGATCCATCATCAGGAAGAGGATAAAATGATAGATCATTGTGCATGATCTGAAACGTTGAAGCAAAAACATACACAGTTTAATCCAGAAGCACTATCAATCTTAATAACTTATATTGTTACTTGTATAGAATATAATAATAAATAAAATATAAAATAAATTATATATATATATATATATATATTTAATAATGTGTATTGTGTAAAATATAATATAATAATAAATATAACTATAATATAGATTTCATAGTCTATATTATGAAGTTTAAAAAAAAATTATAAAAATTCTATATATAATGAAAAATTCATGATGTAGCACACAACATACACTCAATACAATTTTGCCATTAATCATGTGAGAGCCAAAGATTTGAAGATTGGAACATAAAAACTTCTATTCATCAACTCTGCTGCTATAATGAGAGAAAACTCTCTTATATCCAAGAAAAACAAAAAAATAAAAAATTACCTTTTTTGGCAGATTTCAACAATTGTCAGATTTTGCCATTTTAGGTAATTGTTGACCTATTTTTCCTCTAGCAGGAGTCAAAATAATTCAAGCAGGATCAGTCAGTATGCATATCCCCATGAAAGCCATATTTGTGATCCTGAGGTCTTAACCCAATTTCAAATCTGAAGCTTGCCTGAAGAGGTTTACCATGTGAAAGAGCTTGGAAAAATAGGCAGGTTTGTTTTTTACATCACCCTGAAATTCGCTAAGATGAGGAAGTTATGGAGGGTCATCATATTTCTGCCAACTGGATATTCCATATCGGGGTGATATTTTAACATCGGGTGATCTTAGTTGAAGATCATCCTGATGTTGGTGCTACGAAATTTCTAAGTATGACCCGATCTTCTGAGGGGTCATCACATTTGAATATCGGGTGATCTTAATTGAACATCATCCTGATGTTATTTTTCACTTCATGTTCACTGGATCGCCCAACATGCTGCTAATGTCATTCTTATGTCAGGGCGATATCCGCTTGTTTCACAGCTTCATGCATATTCCTGCCAGGGTGATATTTCCAAATATCAGTCATATTCCAAGATCACCCCGATCTTACGATGAAGCTACAGTGCATCCTGATATTTTGCGGGGATGATATTTCCGAATATCATCCTGCCCCAATATCATGATGATGCCTTCAAAGCCCGAAAGGGGTCATATTTTCCTTAACACCAGTTAGCATTTGAAGATCATCCTGATATCCCAACATCATGATGATGTCATCAGGATGTTTGTGGACATGATCATCTGGATCATCGGCGAGACATATGAGGTCAGCAAATTAGGAGGATCTTTCCTCCCCGACATCCTGCTGACGTCATCTTGATTTTCAAATATCAGGGTGATATTTTATATCATGCTTCTTCCGTCAGGAGGATATTTCACATCAGGAGGATATTTCACGGGTTTTGAAGATGATGATGAGGCCTAGGGCTAATTTCAAATATCGGGGTGACATTCTATATCGGGCTAACACGCAATCAGCCTGCCGATGTAAGGATATCATGCTGCAGGATGATGATGATAAGGCTTATGATGATGTCGTCGGGAACAAAATCACCAACAATATATATGCTCATGACTTAGCTTATAAAGTGATGAAGGCGTCTTCTCCGAGTGCATGTGGAATATTCATGTCCTGCAGAAATTTGAAAATATCATGATGATGACATTTTGGCGGGAATTCTTCAGAAAGTTTTTTGGAGTTGGATCTGCATGTCGGTTGAGTGGACTTTTTTTAGCAACGACCTTTTTTGGGTTGGTGGAGATATTTTTTGCATTCATTACTGCACAGGAGGGCACAACTCGCATTGATGGCCCAAAATATCCCGCCACCATTTCATCTCTAGTTTGTTCTCCGCCACCTAATTGTCAAGAACTGTCAAAGGTAGTTGCTCGCATTCAATGTTAGGTTATCCTCTACCATTTCTGATGATTAGATCGATGACGCAGCTGCTTCTATTGAAGACTTAGAAATATCTTCCATCTGCCCCTGTTCTAGATTTCAACGCCATTACTCCTGTCAGCTGGGGCGTTCTTCCTGAGGTTTATCTAGATGCAGTTCCCTGAGTGGATTTTGTAACCGACCTAGGTTAATTTTGAAATGCTTTATAAGCTGAGGCTTATGATGTAAGAAGGGTTGGAAAACTTTTTGGAGCATCCTGCTCTCCCTATTTCCAAACAGAACTTTTCATGTTGTAACCTTGCCTTTCATTAGATATATGCAAGCTATCATGCCTTTTGCTGATTTCTCTATCTCTGTGTGAATCTGCATATGGTTGTCTATAAATGTCTTCGTTCCTTTCAATCATCTTTCTTCTTACCTCTGTTAGAATCATCTATTCTGTGTATATTTGCTTGTTGTATCTGGTTGTGCTGTGCATGCTTCAGTTTTGTGAAGGGTTCTTTAAATCTGTCTGGTGCCATCACCCTTTCATGTTTTTCAGTATTGATGCTTTATCTTTCATCTCGGTACATTTCTTCCCTTTTTCACCCCAAAAATATAGTAGTTTTAGGTGATAACTAGACAAGGAAGCCGACCTTCTCCAGAGGTTGGATCTCATTTAGCAAAGTCCCACACTTAGAGATCAATCCCATTGTGTCATTGGAATGCTTGGAGTCCCATTCAAGCAGGGTGCAATTCCATGTGACAACAGTAATTTTACAATCATATCTTGAAAATCGTATTTTTTCCCAAAAGCTTCCTAAAACTAAGTTAGGATGAAATGCCAACTAATATTCTAAATTTGAAACATGAATTTTGATTTATTATTAAAGCAACTTTTTAAAAATCTAAAAAAAACACTAAATTGCTATTTTGAGGGCCAAGATGAAAATTTCAAGCCTTGGAAAAGTGCCAAGATGGGGTCCAACCCACTAAATTCATAACGCATCCACCCGTAAAATCTCGTAGAAAACCCACATTCGAGTCAAAAGTTATGATCTCCAGAAGTCCCTGCATCATTCTCCTCTGGTTGAAAAGAACGCAGCTCCTGCAAGTGAGTGTCTTCAAACTACTGCCATTTGACTGGATCTAACCTCTGCACTTCTCACTCTGTAATCCACATGCTATCTGTTGGTGGCAATCCTTCCCACTATACTAAATACTTGTTGTAATGCCCTTGTCGAGTGTAGATAGATTTCTTATCAAGAACTTGTGTAATCTTTTCCTTCTGCTTATGGGGAATGTGGTTGTGCCATGCCACTTCTGGTTGACTATCTTTAGCATCATCCTCACCATGGAATGCATATAAATAAGAAATATTAAACACAGGAGAAATATCGAGATCATCTGGTAAACTGACCTCATATGCATTATCATTGATCTTCTTTGTAATTCTGCAAGGACCAATTTTCTTGTACTTCAACTTGTGGTATGTTCCAGTAGGAAACCATTCTTTTCTCAAATATACCATCATTAAGTCACCTTCACTGAATGTCTGATGTCACCTACTAGTATCCACTGTATTCTTGTACCTCTCATTACATACAACCCTATTTTCTGTGAATGTCCCTTAGCCACTTGGCAGATTCTACACCTTGTTACATACTTAGTTATATCTATTTTCATCTTTGGCCAGTAATATTTATCTTCTATCAAGGCTATTGTCTTGTCCTTGCCAAAATGTCTAGCTAACCCGCTACTATGAAATTCTCTGATAATGTTTTCCCTCATAGAGCTAGCTGGTATGCATAGTTGTTTTCCTTTAAATAGATACCCATCTTGCATAAAATATTCACCCCCAAAGTGATCCAAGTTACTAGATATTGGTGCCTTCAATTGTTCCACAATCTCCCAAAAATCATCATCAGACTCATACAAATTTTTGCTGGAATCAAAACCAATCACCTCAGTTTCCATTATGGTCAAAAGTGCAACACGCCTACTTAATGCATCTGCAACCTGATTTTATTTTCCAGACTTATGCTTGAACACAAAATTGTAACCCTGCAAGAAAGAGACCCACTTGGCATGCCTACTATTCAACTTTTTCTGTGTGTTCAAGTATCTTAGTGCAATATGATCTGTAAACAATATAAACTCCTGGGGAACTAGATAATGTCTCCAATCCCTCAATGCTTGAACAATTGCATAAAATTCCAAATCAAAAGTAGAATAATTCTTTCTCACGTCATTCAATTTTTCACTAAAGAAAGCTATAGGTTTTCCAGCTTGGCTAAGCACAACACCTATTCCCACATGGGAGGCATCACATTCTACTTCAAATACCTTATCAAAATTTGGCAATGCAAGTATAGGTGCTTCTGTTACCTTTTGCTTCAAGGACTTAAAGCTCTCCTCAGCATCCTTGGTCCATACAAACTCCCTTCCTTTGGTGTAATCTGTTATAGGAGCTACAATACTACTAAAATTTTGAATGAACTTTCGATAGAAAGTGGCCAAGCCATGAAAACTTTTTACCTCTGTGATGTTGCTTGGACTAGGCCATTCTAGAATTGCCCTAACCTTTTCTGGATCCATTTTGACACCATCTTTAGAAATGACAAAGCCTAAAAAACCCAAACTGTTCTGCATGAACCTACACTTCTTCAAATTGGCATAGAGCTTCTCCTTCCTTAACACACCAAAGATGATCCTCAAGTGTTGTAGGTGCTCTTCTTTGCTGTAACTAAATACCAAAATATCATCAAAATAAACTACCACAAACTTACCAATGTAAGGTCATAGTATAGTGTTCATCAATCTCATAAATGTGTTAGGTACATTTGATAACCCGAATGGCATAACCATCCACTCATATAATCCATCTCTAGTCTTAAAGGTTGTCTTCCACTCATCCCCTTCTCGGATCCGGATTGGTGGTAGCCACTTCATAGGTCGATCTTCCTGAAATACTTGGCCCTTGCAAGGACATCCATCATGTCCTCCATACGAGGTATAGGAAACTAATATTTGATGGCAATCTTATTAATTGCTCTACTATCAGTGCACATCCTTCATGTTCCATCTTTTTTTGGGGTCAACAATGCAAGTACAACACATGGGCTCATGCTCTCTCTCACCACACCTTTACTTATGATTTCTGTTACTTGCTTATTCATCTCTACATGTGTTGGATTCATCCTATAAGCTACTTGGTTGGGTAGAGTTACTCTTGGAATCAAATCAATATGATGTTGAATATCTCCCTTTGGTGGTAGACCATCAGGCAAAACATCAACAAATTCTTCCAATAACTTTGTTACTTCTGGGGGAACTGAAATATCTTCATCTTCACCTTTTTTCACTACTAATGCATGGCAACACCCTATCACCTTCATTTCTTTAACAAGATCTCTTTCAGACAACATGGTCTCACCTTTTCCTTCATCCTTGAGAGGCAATAAAATCACCTTAGAGCCATCTTTCCAAAAGCTGTATGTGTTTTTCTCTCCGTCATGCATAACTTTTCTATCATACTACCATGGCCTTCCCACTAACACATGACAAGCATCCATTGGGACATCACACCATATCTCATCCTGATAGATCTTCCCTATGCTAAACTTAATTAGGCATCTTTTATCAACAGTGACTTCATTTCCCTTTTTAAACCATGCAATGCGGTACGGATGAGGATGTTTTTCATAGTGTAAATTCAATTTTTCTACCATTTCTTTAGAAACCATATTTTCACAACTACCTCCATCAACAATAACTTGACATACCTTGCCACCTAAAGTGCATCTAGTTTTGACGATATTGGTTCGAAGCCATGAACCATCAGAGCTTTTGGCTTGTGTTTTCTCCTTCTTTGGAATCACCATTGCTCTTCTCATCATGAGACTTTCTCCCACTTCTGGTGGAACCTCTAGTTTCATCCCTTCCACTTCATACTGCGTTTGAATCAAGTTCACCCTAGGTTGTCCTCCTTGATTTCTTTCTTGCATGTTATAATTTGAGCATTCAAATGCCCTATGACCTTCTTCTCCACATCTGAAACAAGTGAAAGGCCTTCTCTAGTTTTCCCATCCTCTACCGCTACCATAACCTCTACCTCTTTGAAATCCCCTTCCTCGTTCTTGATTTGGAGGATCTTGTTGAGTTTCTACTTGTTTTTCCAATCCATGGGATGACTCTCCCCTACCATAATTTGAACCTCCTTGAAATTGGGTTGATGTACCCCTTCTTCTCCTCTATTCCTCTTATGGTACTGTCTATTTTGTTTTTCTTCAGCCTTTAGAGCTAATTGGTAAGCCTCTTCCATACTATTGAGTCAATGCATGCTCAATTCATCTTGAATAGATAATTCTAGGCCATTCACATATCTAGCAGCCATCTATTCATCAGTTTCTTGATGCTCTATACGTATAGACAGTGTATAAAACTCATTTGTATAATCTTCCACAGAAGAGAGGTTCTGCTTTAAATTTTGAAACCTACGAAAAAGAGTTTGCACAACTTCTTCTCCATTTTATTCCATGTCCTGATCTTATCCTTGCCTTTCCTTGTTTGTTCCTTTTGAAGATGATCCCACCAAATCATTGCATGACCCTTTAATTTGGTGCATGTGAATTTCACCTTCTTTTCCTCTGTCATGGATTTTCATTCAAAAAAATTTCTCATGTCATTCAACCAGTCTATCAACTCCTTTGGTTGAAGACTACCTGCATAATTTGAAACATCTACCTTGATCCCTTCATTTTTCCCTTCTAAGGTCCTAAGCATCCTCTCTTCAAAACTCATGCCTTCTAATTCTTCTTCTTCATGTTTTGTATCTTGATTTGCACCTCCTCGACCTATCTCTTCATCAGATTCGTCTCCTCCTCTACCCAGTCTTTGGTTTTCCATCCGTGTTGTAAGTTCTGCTATTTGCCTTTGCAAATTTTGCATTTCTCTATGCATCTGGGCAAGACCGCCTCTTCTTCTTCCTCTCCCAGCCATCTTCCTGCTCTGATACCAGATGATGCATCACATAACATACACTCAATACAATTTTACCATTAATCATGTGAGAGCCAAAGATTTTAAGACTGGAACATAAAAAACTTCTATTCATCAACTCTGCTGCTACAATGAGAGAAAACTCTCTTATATCCAAGAAAAACAAAAAAAATCAAAAAATTACCTTTTTTGGCAGATTTTGATAATTGTCACATTTTGCCATTTTAGGTAATTTTACAATCATATCTTGAAAATCCTATTTTTTCCCAAAAGCTTCCTAAAACTAAGGTAGGATGAAATGCCAACTAATATTCTAAATTCGAAACATGAATTTCAATTTATTACAAAAGCAAGTTTTTAAAAATCTGGAAAAAAAATACTAAATTGTTATTTTGAGGGCCAAGATGAAAGTTTCAAGCCCTAAAAAAGTGCCAAGATAGGGTCCAACCCACTAGGGTCGGTTGCGAAACCACTTTCCACCTCATAACGCATCCACTCGTAAAATCTCGTAGAAAACCCACATCCGAGTCAAAAGTTATGATCTCTGGAAGTCCCTGCATCAATTCATTTTCACTTGTTTATATTTTTAAAAATTAATTAGTATGCAAATAGAAATATTATATATTTATACATATATATTATATTTAAAAATATGAATATAATACTTGATATGTAATTACATATTGTATATTAAAATTTAAAATGATTATAATTGACAATTTTGTTATTAACAGAACATTTGTCTTGCCTTTGATGGTAAGTGCAAGAAATTATAATTTATGTCACATGGGTCCTCTTATTCGCTTATTCAATTTTTATAATTATCTATGTAAGTTTTACATATTAATATTATTAAAAGAACTTTCAATTTTTAAAACTTGTTACGATTTGATGGGGCCTACTTCTCAAACTTTCTATTGTTCGACATGAACAAGGATGGACAAATGTAGTTCAATTTTGGAAGGTAAATCTTGAAAGCTACATATTGTGAACAAAAACCTTCAGAACCAGTCAGAGTCGTTAGATTAGTTTAGATCAATGGTTGAAAACTTGAGAGTTGTTTAATAATTACTAATTGCCTAATCCCATTGAATATTTTAATATTCCATTATTGGCACCAGCAAGGTTAATTAACTTTTATATATATATATATATTTCATAGTCTATATTACGAGATTTAAAAAATTATGTACAAAAAATTCTATATAATTAAGATAAATTCATTGTTTAGTAATTACTAATGTTTAAAAAATAATGTAACTACTAATAAAAGTAATTAATTACTAATTGTATATTAAAATGATTTGATGGGTCCTACTCTTGAAACTTTTCATCATTTCATGAACAATGACAGATGGTTGTAATTCAATTCGGAAGGAAATGTCGAAAGCTATATATTGTGAACACAAACCTCCAAAATCAACCAGGAGACGTTAGATTGGCTTAGATAAATGATTGGGAATTTGAGAGTTGTTTAGTAATTACTAATTGCCTAATCCCATTCAATATTTTAATATTTTATTATTGGCACCGGTGGGGTTAATTAATTTGATTTAATGAATTTGAAGGGCATTATTCCACTTTGTTTGTAAAATATAATTAAATAATAAACATGTATATTATATATTTTATTTTATTTATATTTAATAATATATATTATGTAAAATCTAATATATAATAATAGATATAACTATAATATAGATTTCATAGTCTATCTTACAAGATTTAAAATTATGTATAAAAAATTCTATATAATTGAGACAAATTCATTTTTTAGTAATTACTAATGTTTAAAAAAGAATGTAATCACTAATAAACATTATTAATTACTAATTTTATATTAAAAAGATTTGATGGGTCCTACTCCTAAAACTTTCCACTATTTGATGAATGACGATGGACAATTGCAGTTCAATTCTAGAAGGAAATGTTGAAAACTACATATTACAAACACGAACCTTTAGAATCAACCAAGATCCAGTAAATCGATTTAGATCAACAGTTGAAAACTTGAGATTATTTAAATATTTTATTAATGGCACCGAAAGTAGTGAATTTAGTGAAGTTGGAGTCGTGCAAGCCATCCTTCAATTTCATTTGAACTAAAAGTACAAAATTGTATTATTATTTACATAACACATTGCAATACATATAATTGGAACTTGTCTCAAAATAATAAACTTAGGTTGTAGTATTACACACGTATAATTCAATTGCTAAGTGGTACTAGTTGGAAGTGAGAGGGAGACTACACCTAAAATTCTATTATCAATTGTGGGTCATGGTAGATGTGCACAGTCATTGTATTCATCTTTCCATGTAAGTGAAATAAAATTCTTACATTCCTTCAAACTTTCTATTACTATAAGCCTTCAATTTCAAATTTTTCAATCTTGAGGTTTAGGGTTGAGGGTTTACAAGCATGTCTATTGACACAGTAGTGAAAAGCAAAGCAATAAATAAAATAGACTATGTCAAACTACTTAAACCCTCAAGTTTTACTAATGAATGTCATGATATTTATGATCCTATAATCACTATTAGGTATACCTCAAAGCTTAGATATACATGTGAGAATAAGGGAATTAGTGAAAAGTTTGTTAACCAATAAAGTGTTACTGCACCATGGAAGTTTGGATTGGAATGCATGATGTTCCATGAGGTTTTCCCTTTCTTGGAATTTCTTATGGTTTGTGCCTAGAATTATGATAAAAATAGAAAAGTAATTGTTAACAAAAATAGCCAAAAATAAATCTTGTCCATTACCATAGAAAAACTTGGCATCAAGTTAAGGTTTTGACCTGAAGAATTTGGAAACGTCCCCGTTAATCTAGAAATAATTATTAGTGATTATGAAGTAGCCAATCAAATTTCCAAAGAAAATTTTCTCAAAAAAATAACATATGATGGTAAGGTACCCAACTAGAAGCCTCATTATAAAATTTAAACATTGGGTTTAGGATATTGTTTCTATGCTAGCATTTTGCCTTGGATTGGATAGTAATAAGAAAGTGGATGGAACCATCCTTGAAATGGTATACAATATCCATTATGGTCACCCACTTGTTAGATATAGATTTGTTGAGCACATTACAAAATTTATGCATAAACAATTTTTAATGATTGAAGGAGGTTCCAATACTAAGACCTTTAGGTTCACAACTTACTTGTGCTATTTATTTCTATGGTAGTTTAGTGAATTATTTATGGCCAACAAGCTTCAAATTTAGCCCTATTCGAATGATTAAGGATAGACAAAAAGGTTTCCTCCAATAACTGGGTGGACCCATAAGATAAGGATGTATGATTATAGAAGAAACTTCAATTATTTTGTGGACTACTTTTCTTCTCTAAATTATAATGCAATTACAAATACTCCAATGCCTAGATTGTTTGCAACTTGTAGAGATTCCATTCAACTAGGATTAGAAATACAATTGGTTGACTAGTACTTCATGGAGGAATATATTGTGCTACAATTTTATGGATCAAGAGAAGAGCCCCACAAACTTCCAATACATGTGACAAAGAGGATTTTGCATTGGAATATATACAACAAATGTATAGTATAGATCAACTATACATTATTAGTTAGCAAAAGAGGAGCATATTTCCTTCTTTACTTTTCTCGTGTGGAGGGTTCAAATTCAAGAGAAAAGCATTCACTATGGCACATGCAATTTTATAAATTTTTAAATTTAATCCTGACTCTCACTTGCATACTATGACCCATGTGCCAAGAAATCTACATCGCTAACCTATCCACCTAAACTAAACACATCACACTCACCTAATTTCACATCTAATACCTCCTGGATCCAAATCTAAAATCATGTCTAAAATTTAAAAAAAAATACAACTCCCAAATCCATCATGTTATGGTAGCAACACTTCACTATAAGGGCTATGATGGTTCCCTATTAAAATGTAAAGATTCAGATAAGGCCAACTCGATTATCATCAAAGATCACACAAACATCAAAAGATTGTACAAGAGTGTTTTAATCCTAATAAAGCGATTACTCCGAGTAGGTCATTATTGGCATGTTATATGTCAATTGCATCTACATCGATCGAATCAAACATACAGGAACATGGGAGGACTAGAAATGCTATCCAATCAGCAAAGTAGATGCACACCAAATCAAAAAATTAAAAAAAATTAAAAAATCAAAATAGTAAGGAGAAATAATTTGTCCAATAGTGAAAACCATTTTTATGGCACCTTGGATAAGTACCATGATGAAAACCCATTCGCAAGTGTCGTGTAAATCAATTGTTAATGAACTTTGTAGGCTTGGGGGCAAGTTAACTCATCTTCTCATTCTATCCCCCTCTTGTCATCCTAATCCATCATATCCATATATCCTTGCTACTTGAATTTGATCTTGATAATGTCTTTAATCTTGATAAGGACCGAGGCATGATTTTTCTACATGCTTTGATAAACACTTGACATAGAAAATCCTTCTACAACATATCCCTTAAACATCTTGTTATTAATTATGCGATACACTATACCTCTCTAGTCTAACATCCTGCACATCATTTATAGAGTAGGGGCATATTTTTCTATGCGACATAGTCCTTGGAGGTCACATCCTACACCCTTCCATCCATATTCCTTTCCATCCACTATCAGTAATCCCACCCATCCATCTATATTCCATGCTCCTTTCCATCCACTATCAACAATACCTTAATCCATCCATCAAATCCATCAAGCTCATTATCCTAAATCAACCAACTCTTTTGTCCTTATTTCTAGACTGGGTGTTCCCTTTTCACTAGTTATCATATGGAGACAATAATTCCATCCAAGAAATCTAGCAACAATAATTTAAAAGAAATCCAATGTAATCATTCCAGGTAATCTAGTGAAGTCATCCAAATCACTTCAATTAAATAATCCTAATCTTGATTTGAAATTAGTAAATCCACAACAAGAAATTCTAAAGCAGTTAGACCATCACTAATCCACACAAATCTTGCTAAGCAATCTAGCCAATCATCCCGAAGCATCCATCTATTTTTACTCCTAGCCTCAAGATACAAAATCCTAATCAACTTAATCCAATCAATCATCATCACGATATATCATTCCCAATCCTTATGTTGTTCTCGAGATATATCATTGCTACATCAACAACACAATCCTCACATTGTTCTCAGGATATATCATTCCCACATCAACAATTCTATCATCATCATCAATCAATCATCAACTTTTATCTTGACCAGGGGAAACATCATGTTTTTCTTTGCATCATTTATACATGCTTGCCTATTTTTCTTGTGTGTGTTATCATTTTGTCTTGCATTTGTATTAGTCCTCATAGGATACCTGCCACAACCACACCATGACATTTCATATCATGATGTCGTAGGCAAATTGTTGCTTGTGAGTTCAATCCTTTATGCATTTGACACATCATCACCTTGGTCTTTATATCATGGTGCATAACATCAAGTGCTATATCAAACACCAAGTTGCTCACACCAACTCAGCATGACTATCCTTTCATCCCTCATTTGCATCTAATCCCCTAGCCTCATCCTTCTTTTCTATCCATTTCGAGAGCCTACATGTGTCGTTTACACCCGCCTATCCTCTTGAGGTGGCATCATCCCATCCTCTTTTTATAAGCCCCATCCTCTTTTTATAAGCCCCATCCTTTTTCATCCCAAATATATATTCTATTCTTATTTGAAATGACATTTCTTCTCGTAGTCATAACATCGTCCCAAAGAGGGGCAAAATGTAGACACTTAAAAATTACCAAGACCTAATTCGCTCAAAACCAAGTCATGATTCCTTAACTCTTTCAATCGTCCCCATTATATTCATCAGTGATCCTAATTATCTTTCAATTTATTCTTAATCCTGATCAATTATCCCCTCATCATCTTGATTTATTGCATTTTCCCAATTATCCCAATTTTAGGACCTGATTATGTCATTACCCTAATTTTCCCTAAGCCCTAAACCATTTTCCTAAGTCTTAATATCCATTTTCCATATGATTTAATTACTTTAATTAATGAAATCTCTCCCATAACTACTTGAAATGAATAAAAGAAAATAAAAATCTCTTTTATTCTCATCCACTCATTCCATAACCATCTGCCAAAAATTAATAAAATCAATTAAAAATCTCTGTAGACACCCAAAATTGACCTAATTATCATTAGTATCACATATTGCATTATTTATCATCTGCATTTGTCTAACACACTTAAGCAATTTCTCTATTTATCAAAAGCACCTATTTCTTCTATTAATTAAATAAATTTTATATTTATTTAATTAATTCATTATCTATTTATTCTATTTTCTCTAAGCTATAATTAAATAATCTTTAATTGTTTAATTATCTTTATTTCTATCTATTTTAATTAAATAAATCTTATTTATTTAATTAAAATTCCCTTCATAAACCCACTTTCCAATTAATTAAATAAATTTTATTTATTTAATTAATTTATCTTATCATTTATTTTCATAAGCCGACATGTGTGCCTCTTTTATTTAAAAACATGTGTGGTACTACATCTTTTATTTAATATCTTTCACATGTACTTTTTGTGTACACGGTCACATATGAGCCTTATCTTCCCTCCACTTGTCATTTACACATTCACCTATGACTATCTGTATATGCCTAAAAATGACACAATTCAGTCTAAATAAATATTTTTAATATTTATTTCATTCTAATTCTTCTATCAATAAATAAATAAACAAATTTATTTATTCGATTCATATTCCTCTAAGTCAATTAAATATCAAAATATTTAATTATCTCTTCTAAAGTTAAAATTAAATAAAATCCTTTATTTAATTAAATTCTTCCAAACAATTAAATAATTCTTAATTATTTAATTAAATCAAATCATTCTTCCAAATTTAAATAAATCAAATCAAATTTATTTAAATTCTCTCAATCTCTAAAAATAAAATACAATCAAATATTTTATTTATTCTTCCAAATCATGCACAACAATTAAATAAATTTATTTATTTAATTTGCTTTCATATCTTCAAATATCTTCCAAATCTTCTAAAAATAAGTCTTTTTCTTCATGCACACAAAATTAAATAATTTATTATTCAATTTCTCTCAAATCATGCAAAAGCAAATCTCAAGTTAAGTTATCTATTCAATCAACCTTGTTTTTATCAATATCTCTTAAATTAGAAAAAAAAATTCTAATTTATGAAGTCATATCTTATCTTCAATAAAAGAAAAGCAATTAACTCAAATAAAACAACTTTTGTGTGACACATGTCCTCTTTCTATTCGTGCACATTCCTCAATCGTTCTATGCCATTGATCTTCTCATTCTTTTTATACCGTTGATCTTCTCTCTCACAAGTCTATAAATTGAACTCTATTCCTCCATTTCATTCATCCAAGCTTTAAGTAAACTTACTTTGTAGGAATTACAGCGTACCTTTGGCACCAATTCCTTCATTGCTTGAGATCAAACTTGTTACTACACTATTACTACCATTGTTGTGAAGCTCATCTTCACAGCGAAACTATCATAGTCGTTCCCATTTGAACATCTTGGAATTATAGCAAGGAAGTGCACCTTCTGAGGGCTATATTCATAGACAAGATCATTTGTGATAGGCTATCAATGGAAGCTGAGAATTAAAGGAGGTTTGCTTTGTATTGTTCAGTGTTTGATTGAATCTCTTTTGTTCATTATTTCATTGAGTTTTGGGTATCATTGATATTGATATATTGATTATTCATTTAAATCCAATTTTCCCTTAACACTATCAATTCATCCTAGCCGTTCACATAGCCACCAAATCTCCACCGTTGATTGATTTTGGTTGAGGTCTATATAAACACCCTCTCATTCCATACTACATCTATCCATCATTTTCATATAGCGTCTACATTATCATTTTGAGCATATTGAGCACTTTAGCATCTATCTATCTTATTATCATTATCATCCATCCATCATGACAGCTTTGATCTTCATAATTGTTCATTGTTGAAGAAGCAATCCACATCGCAAACAAGGAATCATATAATCTAGGTGATATTATTCTTAAATTACATGCTTTTGATTTCACTTGGATTTGATTATTTGATGGTGGTAAGATTAGGTTTTCATTTGTAATGCTTGATCTTATTGACCTAATTTTTACCTATCACATTTTGGCACGCCCGGTGGGACCCACGTCCTTGATTAACTTTGTTGTTTGAAGTTGTTTTTTGTGAAGACCATATTTTTTGAGCGCTTACGTCAAGTTTCAGTTGCTTCTAAGAAAAAACTAGTTGCTTCCAGAACATACACATTGCTTTTAAGTTGAAATCTACCGCTTTCAACATTTTCCAAATCGCTTTTAAGCCAACAATGGTCGCTTTCAGTCTTTTCATGTCACTTCTGAGCAAATAGTGGTCGCATCTATCATAATTTGCATCACTTTTAAGCCAAAACCGATCACTTCTGGCTGTCTGGATCGCTTCCTGTAGAGTAGGGTTTTTGTTTACATCTGACTTTTTGCAGGGATTTTTACGCATTTGGCATATTTAGGTCGCTTATGAGCCTTAACAATTTGCATCTTGATTTTTTGCATCACTTTTGAGTCTTAACAGTTCGTACCTGGGTCGGTCTGCATCACTTCTAATCAGTAACATTTCACTTTTAGCAAAATTTAGATCGCTTTTGATCAATAGTTGATCACCTCTGGTAACTGTGTTGCTTTTAGTTTTATCATTTATAGTTCAGTTTTCTTGGCTACTAATCAATTATTTGTACAACATTTTATCGATTATCCAAGAAAAGGAGGTTGTGAAACTACTAACATATCTTTTGCAGCTTTGATCGGTCCAAAACATTGTATTTTATCACTAATTTAGGAACATTTAGGCTTGGTGCTTAAAAGGAATCATTGTTTGCTTTGTGCTTGATTTATCTTTTTTGGATTGCTTGTTGTGCATGTTTGTAACCTCTCCCCTTGCCTATCAAATGGATCTTGGGTGTATGAGAACTTGTTATTATCTTTAGAGGGCCTGCCTTCCCAGTGTGAGAAGGGGTACGACCCAAGCGGTAATGGGCTAAAGCCAAGTCCTTCCGAACCGCTATATAAGAAAAGTGTTTGTGTCGAAAGCCACAAACAATGGGTGTTGTGTTATACTGAAAACCAACCTCCCCCAAAAACCTCCAAGGCATAACCCTTGAAGGCTAGGAGACTCCATAACGGAGAGTAGCGTTGCCGCATGTATAGCCACCCGAATCGATGCCCTTATTAGCAACCTTGTGTAGTAGCCAAAATCTTTCTATTTGTTGATGCAAAAGGTGGGACCTTTGAAGCCGCCCTAATTCTCGTGGTTCTTAGTAGAGATAGGAAGGACAATCCTAAGGTTTGGTGGGGGGACAAGCCTTGGGAACCCTGGATCTTGGTATGCGTAAGAAGTGAGTTCCGTGGAGGGGAGCCGGTGCTACCAAGATCCTGAAGCTATCCTCTTTAAATAGGCATGACAAGGGGACTCAACAAATGCAGTCCTTTCCTAGCTTAGGTTGTACAAGCTTGTGTATGTTGTGAGTGTGAGTGACTGAAATCATTGTTTTCTTGTCAAAAACAACATTCAAACATATCCTTTGTCAGACACAGATTGCCTTTGAACCTTAATTGCTCGCCTTCAGACATCTAAATCACTTTTAAATAGTAGTTCACTTTTTGCAAAAATAGATCACTTTTAACCCACAGCTACTCGCTTCTGACAAAATTACATCACTTTTAAACAACAGTAAATTACTTTTGACCTGTAACTCATCGCCTTTGGTAAAACTAGTCACCTCCGGTCAACACTATAGTCTGTCATCTGAAATAAAACCAGGTCACTTTTGAGCTATTATCTGTTACTTTTGGCCTTATCCAAGTCACTTCTAAGCTATTACTAGTCGCTTCTAGTCAAATATCAGCAATCACTATCAATCCAGCCCAATCAGTTGCACTTTTAGACATTTTTAGCTTTGTCATCAGCTTTTAGATAGTCTTCTGAGCATCTACAGTCACTTGAGCATTGTCCCCTATCTTGAGCCTATCAAACCATTGGACTTTCAAGCTTTCCATCCTTTTGAGACCCAAAAACAACAACCAACCAGCAAAACTAGCAACCAAACATCAACCTTTTGGCTTTACCTAGCCCTAGCAATACTAGCAAACAACATCAGCAACTAGCTTTTCCCTTAAGTGTGTGAGCTATCCTCTAGGGAAGTTTTATCCAAGCAACCAAACAACCAAACAACAAACAACCAACAACAACAACCAAACAACCAACAAACTAGCAAAATAAACCAACACCAAACAAATCAGCTAACCATCACCTTTTGGGTCTCAACCTTGATAAGCCAAGTCCAACTTTCAACATCAACCAATATAGAGCTGAAATGGAAGCAAAATTGTGAGCTGATATGGAAGCCAAAATGCAACAATCATGATCAACACCCCTTACAGATGCAACCCAATTCACAACCGATATGCCTTCTTACATGTTCATACCTGAAGGATACACCGTTGGACCATCATCTTGACACCAAGTGCAACCTCACCCATTCATAGTGACTTATGAAGAGAAATTCCAAGAGAACCTATTTGAATTTTGAGACACATGTATGGGATCGAGTTGAGAAGCTTGTTTTATCTAATTCTAATCGCTACTTCTTGCAACTTGCCCGCATGGGAGCCAAATTACCAAGTGACTTTGACATATCTGCTATTTGAGAACATGATCCCAACACTCCCATTGTTGTTGCAAAGGGACCAACCACTATAGCCACACCTTCGCATCCACCTTCCAATCCATCTCCCTCATTTGACATATATAGAGCTGAAATGGAAGCAAAATTGTGAGCTGATATGGAAGCCAAAATGCAACAATCATGATCAACACCCCTTAAAGATGCAACCCAATTCACAACTAGTATGCCTTCCTACATGTTCGTACCCGAAGGATACACCGTTGGACCATCATCTTCACACCAAGTGCAACCTCACCCACTCACAGTGACTAATGAAGAGCAATTCCAAGAGGACCTATCTAAATTTTGAGACACACATGTATGGGATCAAGTTGAGAAGCTTGTTTTATTTGATTCTAATCACTACTTCTTGCAACTTGCCCACATGGGAGCCAAATTACCAAGTGACTTTGACATATTCGCTATTTGAGAACATGATCCCAACACTCCCATTGTTGTTGCAAAGGGACCATCATCTTCACACCAAGTGCAACCTCACCCATTCATAGCGACTTATGAAGAGCAATTCCAAGAGGACCTATCTGAATTTTAAGACACACATGTATGGGATCGAGTTGAGAAGCTTGTTTTATCTGATTCTAATCGCTACTTCTTGCAACTTGCCCACATGGGAGACAAATTACCAAGTGACTTTGACATATCCACTATTTGAGAACATGATCCCAACACTCCCATTGTTGTTGCAAAGGGACCAACCACTATAGCCACACCTTCGTATCCACCTTCCAATCGATCTCCCTCATTTTCTACCGCTACACCATCAAACCCACCATGCTCGAAGTACACTCTAGAACCTTTGATAACTCCAACCAATGTACTTCCTTTTCTTTCACAACATTTTGAGTGTTCCACCTTTTCATGTTTCACAACACACCCCTGCCTCTACCATGACCATAGCCATGCCTCAATTATCACAAGATGTCCATGTTTCACAAGTCCAAACTCCTCAAGTTTCACAAGCCATTCCTATATTGTAAACTCTGCAAGTTTCACAAGCTATCCAAACACCACAAGCCACACAAGTCTCACAACCATTGCAAACTACTACTCCTATTGTATCACATATGGAAACCACACCTCACTCATATTCCTATTACCTCTAATATAGTCTCCACAATCTCCACGAATCCATCCCACACACCATATAATCCCAATGTTAGTCTAATGGACATGACTGATCCACCTATTGTATCACAAGCCACTCCTAGCACCCCAAGGATTACCCATTGTCACCCAACACATGACGTATACCAATCCTCATGTTGTTCAAAACACAAACCTGAATGTCCATCCGTCTTCATCCACCAATCCTCATGTTGTCCAAAACACCAACCCGAATGTCTATTCTTCCTCATCCACCAATCCTTCCATTGCTTACCATCATACAAATCCAACTTTTAATTCGCAACCATCGACCAACGTCAATCCATCCTCTACTTCCCATGTGATGCAAACTCTTGGAACTAATCCATCACAATATACCTAACTACCACTTGTGTCTCAAGGATAGCAATCTTCAAACACATATGTGTCACATACCAATCCTTCGACATATAATGTGAGCACACAACCTCAACAAATGGTCATACCCACATACATTCCACAATAGCAACCACAATATACACAATATTATATTTCACCTCCAAACCATCAACCCCCTTTACAACAATAGTAATTATCTCAAGCGGATGTTGAACAAATGATTAACAAGGTAGTAGGACAAACCAAGAAGAAATTTTCCTTGGGAGATATATGTGCATATCCATTTGACAAGTCACTTCATATGACAACTTTTCCACCACATTTTGAAATTCCACAATTTGACAAATACAAAGGGAAAGGAAATCTGGATGACCATCTTAGAGCATTATATGTTGCATGTATCAATGTCGCTCAAGATGATACATACCTCTTGAGGCTATTCCCCCGAAGCTTAGCGGGACAAGCTCTTAAATGGTTTTCCCACTTACCTCCGGGAATTAAGACCTTTGCAAAACTAGCAAACAAATTTCACTCCCATTTCACTTTCAACATTGAACATGAGGTGAACATGAATGATCTTGTCAACAATAAACAACGCAATGGTGAATATTTTTCCTCGTTTACCCAATGATGGCACAACATGGCTAGCAAACTATCATGGCAAATACCCGAGAAACAACAACTTGATATCTTTGTCCAAAATCTTCATCCTGAGCTTTCATTTCAACTGCAATTGCAAAGTGCTAGCACCTTTGATGAGATTATCTCCAAAGGAACCACCATTGAGCGTGCTTTAATTGCTAAAGGTACCATCAAGATTTTCAAAGATAACAAAGATAATCCTCAATCGTCAAATGATAAAACCCGCTTTTGGAACAAGAACAAAAATGTTGTTAATGACGGTGTTGTAGACGCAAAGAACATACAAATAGTGAAAGATCCTATTAACATCCAAGCCACATCTACAACAAATCAACCTTTTCAATGAAATTGACCAAGAACAAATTCAACACCTTGACGACAATTTACTCCCTTAGGGGAACCCATGGAGGTGAACTTTCGTAACCTTCTCCAAGTGGGAGATGTCATATTACCTAAAGCACCACCCAACGGCGAACCGGTCTTCAAAATTCCTTGGTACAAAGATAACAAATATTGTGAATACCATAGGGTTAAAGGACATAAAACAAACGGTTGTATGCGCTTAAAACATGTCATTCAAGATTGCATCGATTAAGGTCTAATTAAAATCACAATGCCAGTGTTACAACCGGCCCATCAACCAACATCAAACTATGACCTAGATGCTTTCAAGAATCCACTTCCATCTCATGACAAGACAAGTAACCCCCACACAGGGAATGCTATTCACTACAACTATGAATCATCCACGATTGGCCACATCGACCATGATCGTATTTCTACCATTACAATCCAAGGCAAAGCCCCCGATTGCACTATAACTACTCGAAGAGGCCATGTTACTATTCAGGAAGCACCTGTCAATCCTCCTCGACCGTCTTCTATTTATAACATCCTTGATCACCTTGGAAAAACACCCGCACATGTCTCCATCCTAGAACTTCTTCGCATATCCCCCGCCCACAAAGCTATCCTTGACAAAGCATTACAAGAATCTTCAGTGCCTAACGATATTGATACCACACAATTCCAATCTCTGGTAGTTAGCATTGTAACCCCTTGCCATCTTACCTTCTCTAACAAAGATCTTCGACCATCCATAAACCCATCACATAATGAAGCCCTCCACATAAAAGTGTTTGTAAACCAATGCCGTATCAAATGAATCTTAGTGGATGGTGGAGCTGGTCTTAATATTTGTTCTTTACAACTAATAAAACAATTGGGATATTCTAAGAAAGATGATGACACTTCCAAAGGCATTACTATCAAAGCATATGATGACATTGAGTGAGATACTGAAGGAATTATCCATTTACCTATCCAAGTTGGTCCTATCACTACTGACACCCATTGTGAAGTCCTTGCTATTGACCTTCCTTATAACATTATCCTTGGGCATCCATGGATCCATGCCCTCAAAGAAGTTCCCTCCACATACCATCAATGTCTCAAATTTCCCCATAACGGTGTTGAAGTGGTTATCCATGCTGATCCTAATCCATTTGAATTTTGTCGTGCTTTTCAAGCTAAATATCAAATCCCTAACCGTATTCCTATCAACACCGACGCATATCCATATTCATCCTATGTAGACCCGTCCACCCTACTCAAGCCATCATCTAGCAAATCCACTTCAAATCTTCGTATCAAGTACACTGAACATGGTCTGGGTGAGTACACATTGCATGAATCTTGTTGTGTTGGAACTCTTCCCTTATCTCCAAAATCTCATGGAAAACCTTCTACATCCAGGGCATCTTCATCTGTAGCTGTTATAAAAGCTCCACCAACAGTGTTCATCAAATTTGGATTCCTTGATGATGAAGACATTGATGACATTCACTCTTGGATATTCTATGATGAGAACGACCAAGTACAACTTGAAGTGGAGAGATATAACAATGGGTTCCGTATCATTAAGAACATGGGTTACAAAGGACATGGTGGATTGGGATCATAGGAACAGGAACCTATTGAACATGTTGTGTCTAGGAAGCTTAATAAGCAAGGCCTTGGCTATCAGCCGAAGGTATCACCTTCCAAAGACATTAAGTGTATTTCTGATATGGAAGCTGGACCTTCTTCAGTAGGAGAGACATCTAATTTAGATACCATCAATGACTCCTCCCTTCATATCACTAACCTTTTTCAAGAAATCTCTATCTTCATGATATCTACCACTTCCTCTAGCCAAAACCATTCATCCATTACCCTTTCACTCGTATATCTTGACCTCGTCGATTAGGACCAACAGGGGGCACCGATATTGGACACATTTGAAAATGACGAAGCTATTGCTGAACTCATGGGCTTACGACAAGGCATTCCATTGGGTGATCACAAAGTAGGCTTCTTGATGGACCTCCCTAAAACAACATATTTTGGCAGAAGCATTAAATCCTTTAGTCACAAAAGTGAAATAAATAGAATCAAGAAAGATAGGTCACTAAATGAAAATTGAAAGGTGCCTCTTGACCATGAAAAAGTATAAATAAAGGACGTATCCGAGGGTGAAAACCTCCCTAAGGCATCCGAGGATGGGGGATTTGATCTTCCTATCACCACTGACTATCATGAAAAATCAACAGTGCTAGTTGAAAAATCTCAAGAGATGACCTTGGGCACAGAGCAGAATCTGAAGATCACTTTTTTGGCACCATCGCTATCAGAGCAGGAAAGAAGAAATTTCACAGCATTCTTCATAAAAAGAGCTATCAATTTTGCATGGACTTATACCAACATGCCGAGTATAGACCCATCACTTGTGGTGCATCATCTAGTAGTATCTCCTAATGCAAAACTTGTCAAACAAAAATTGTGCAAAATGCATCCGTAAATAGCTCTTTTGGTCAAGGCAGAGATTTAGAAGATGTTAGAAGCAAAGTTCATAAAGCCTATTGATTATCCAGAATGGGTTTCAAACTTGGTACCTGTAGCCAAACCTGATGGACGAGTTCATTGTTGCACAGACTTCAGAGATCTTAACAAAGCATGCCCTAAAGATGACTTTCCACTACCAAGCATAGACAACATTGTAGATCTCATAGTTGGACATGAAATGCTATCCTTGATGGACGGATTCTCAGGATATAACCAAATTAGACTAGCAGAGGAAGATCAAGATAAAACATCATTCATTTGTCCATGGGGTACATACTGCTAGGTTGTAATGCCTTTTGGTCTCAATAATGCTGGAGCTACTTATCAACGAGCCATGACAGTTATTTTCCATGACCTTTTCCACACTATCATGGAAGATTATGTTGATATTCTAGGGAAATCTAAGACAAAAGAAGAACATCTACAGGTACTAGCACAAATCTTTGATCAATTAGAGAAATATCAAGTTAGGCTAAACCCAAAGAAGTTTATTTGGTGTAACATCTAGAAAATTGTTGGGGTACATTGTGTCCTGACAAGGGATAGAAGTGGATCTTGACAAAGTAAAAGCCATCATGGAAATGCCTCCACTAGAAAATCTAAAGCAGCTTTGTAGTCTACAAGGAAGGTTACAATCCATTCACAGATTTATCTCACAACTAGCAGACAAATGTCATCCTTTTCAACATCTCCTCCACAAGGGTGAACCTTTTAAGTGGGATGAAAAATGTCAACTGGCCTTTGACAAAATCAAGGAATATCTGGCAACACCTCCTGTATTAGTACCTCCTATACTTGATCACCCATTATTACTCTATATCTCTTCAACAACAACATTGGGTGCCCTCTTAGCTCAGCATTATGATTCAAGAAAAGAGCAAGCCATTTACTACATCAACAGAACTCTTGTGGGATATGAACTTAATTATTTATCTATGGAAAAAGCATGTTTAGCATTGGTGTTTGCTTCCCAAAAGTTGTGACATTATATGTTGAACCAAACAACAAAGCTCATATCTAACGTTGATCCACTCAAATATCTTCTTTCCAAAGCAATCCTCACGAGATGACTAGCAAAATGGGTTATGATCTTAAGTGAATTTGACATACAATATGTGGATCGAAAGGCCATAAAAGGACAAGTCATTGTTGATCAGTTAGTCGCAGCACCTGTCACAGATATTCATCCAATACATCTAGAGTTCCCAAATGAAGAATTGTTCAATCTAACTTCACCAACATTGTGGCAACTATACTTTGATGGATCTTATACACAACATGGATCAGGAGCAGGGATATTGTTTGTCACCCCTCAAGGAGATTGTATCTGAAGTCATTCAAAATTGCATTTCCATGTACCAATAACATAGCAGAATATGAAGCTTTAATCACAGGATTACGCATGGCAGTACAATGGGCTATCAAATAGCTACAGGTCTTTGGTGACTCTCAATTGGTTATCAAGCAGGTCTTAGATGAGTATCAAACAAAAGATGAGAACCTCCTTCCATACAACGTAATGTCGATGATTTCAAGAAATATTTTGATAGTATCACCTTTGAACAGATCCCAAGGATACAAAACAAAGCAGCAAATGCCATGGCTATGATTGGATCTCTTCTAGACATATCGTCTAATGTACATAAGTGTGAGTTTCTTGTTGAACAGCTTCTGATCCCAGCATTTGAAGTACCACAGTCTGAGCTTATATGTGAGATTGTTGGTCCCAATTCACCTTAGTACGAGGACATATACGAGTATCTCCGTAATCAAACTTTTCCATTTCAACTATCTAATACCCAACAAAAAATCCTCATTCGTTGAGCCTCTCACTACACTATCTTAGGAGACACCTTTTATCACCGGAGTCTTGATGGTATCCTTCTTAGATGTCTTGATTCTGAGGAAGCAAAAGTTGCCTTATGTGAAGTACATGAAGGTGTCTGTGGATCACATTTTGTTGGCCTTGGTCTTGTTAAGAAACTTCTATGAGCTGGATACTATTGGCCAACCATGGAGAAAGAAGCACAACAATTTGCAAAGAGATTTCTATAATGTCAGAAACATGGGGATCTAATACATGCACTAGCACATGAACTTTAGCTTATCATCATTCCTTGGCCATTCTTGCAGTGGGGACTTGATCTCATCGGTAAAATCCATCCTACCTCATCAAATGGTCATAAGTTTATCATCACTACCACTGAATACTTCATAAAGTGGGTGGAAGCAATACCAATGACTTACATTACTGGAAAGCAAATATCCAAGTTTATCTATCATCTGTCATTATGGAGTTCCTCAAGCCATTGTCACTGATAATGGTCGTCCCTTCAAGAACCAAGAGGTTAGAGATCTTTGCAACAAGTTCCATATCCAACATAGATTCTCTACACCTTACTATCTTCAAAGTAACAGCCAAGCTGAGGCTTCTAACAAAACAATCATCAAGATCCTTAAAAAGACAATCAATGAAGTTGGTCGTGATTGGCATTTACAACTTAACCCTGCATTATGGGCTTATAGAACAAGTATCAGAACTCCCACTAGTGCTACACCCTATGCTTTGGTGTATGGCACTGAAGCTATCTTGCCTATTGAGGTTGAGATCCCCTCACTATGAGTATCCCTACAGCATACTATCTCAGACGAAGAATATAGAGTATCCAGACTCCACGATCTTGAGCTATTAGATGAACGGTGTCTTACAACATTCAACCATCTCCAAGTTTATCAAAATCAGCTATGCCACATGTTTGAACCTAATTGGCTTGGTCCTTTTGTCATCACATCAGTCTATGGATCAGGTGCATACACTCTCTCAACACCTGAAGGTATTCCCTTGGATGAACTAGTCAACAACATTCATCTCAAGAAGTTCTACCCATGAGCCTCTGCATATTCCCAAAAAAAAAAATCTATCCAATAGTGAAAACCACCTTGTGGCACTTTGGATGACAAAAAAATAGTACAAGATAAATAATTCGTCCTCTGGTTAAAACTTGGTAAACAGGTGCCTTGGATAAGTACCATAGTGAAAACCTGGCAAACATGCACTATGTTTAGAGACTAGCTTCCATCATTTACTTAGTTTTGTTTGATCACAACTTTTCATAGCATCATCCACCTCATAATCCACTATTGTCCTATATAAACCATTATCCCTTATTCATCCATAATAAAAACCTTTCTGCCCTTGCCTCTGCCATGCTAGATTTCGTAGCTTGGACTTCGTTGGGGTTAAGATATCATTTGACACCTTAGCATATTATTCTCATGAACACATCCATTGCAACATTTTCCTAATAACACTTCATGCCACACTAGGGGAACTTGTTGAGTCTTATTTGGAAGTGGATACCTGTTTAGGGGAAAATTGGATTTGTTAATGTTATAGATTTTAGATGTTTAAATCCACCTCTCCACTATACATTCAAGGATCTAGGGTTGAGTGATGGACACTATCATACCCTAGGTCACTTGCAAATGTAGGGAAACTTAGATTAGGGAATTTAATTATCAATTTTCCTTCTCTTATGCCCAATTGACAATTAAAACCCTAATTATGCAAATACGACAACAAATTGACGAATAACAAAAAAAGCTCTTGCAGACAGGAGTAAAATACCAAATCATAGAGTACCTGTTTTCAGGGTTCTAAAGCGGAATAGTCGGGGACACTGGAGCGGGTGCTCAAGTCCAAGGTATGAGTTTCTTCGCAGAATCCAGACCTCCTTCTGGCATTGATCATCCCTGTAACTTTTGTTTCCCAAAACTCGGATGCAAAGGACACTAGAGCGAGCGCCCAAGTCTTGGAAGTGCTCCTATGTCCTATTTTTCTTCAGATCCTGAATCCTTGATGCTTTCCAATCCTTCCTGCAACTCCACTTTTCCCAAATACAACACCTATAACCTGCAATCACAAGACCTGGTTTGGGGGTTGTGGTGTTTAGAGGCTTTCCTCAGTCAAGCCCCAGAGGACACTTAAGTCTCTGAACACCATTATCAGATAAACGAGTGCATGCCCTTGTGAGACAGAGGCAAAAACCAAAGGAACCAATGATGAAAACACAATATAATGTCACCTTGTAGTGAATCTCTCATGGGAGGAAGATGCCCTTCATTCCATGAGGAAATTGATGCCCAAATCTGCAAATATCAACACACAAAACACACAAGTCTGCTATTACAACACAATGAAAGCCTTGAATCACCTTGAGAACACTTGAACATCACAATTACCATCTAATTTACAAATGAATGCCTAAACATGCTTATATATGCAACTACAAGCACTCCCACCAAGATTTCAAAAATCAAAACTTACCATGTTGGCAAAAGGACCAAATAACGGTCATAAACTGATACTTAAATTTTGGGCCTGACCCAAAATAGGGCAGGACTAGGGTGCAGATGCCCAAGTCCTTCCCCCTATTTTGGGCAAGGTTAAGGTCAAGGGGTCCTCCTAGGTCCACTTTGCCATGAAACCTAGGCCTCATTCCATCGGGATGCCAAAATATGAACTAAGATGTCCTAAATGCATCCTAAAGACCTGGGAGCTAAACCTTATGAGGGAAAAACCCACAAGGGGACATTTTTTGACGTTACATTTAGCCCCCACTTTAATGTATGTATAAACGCAAGGCCAATACATGAATTAAAGTAAGGTCACAAACACAACAAACACACCAAGCACAGAGAAGACACGACAATCACATAGAAGACAGTAACAGGCACGCAAAACATGGAGAAGACAGTTACAGTCACACAGAACATAGAGAAGACAATCAATGCATAGAAGACACATTAATACATGGAAGACATAAATGATATATTTTCTTTTTTTTTTTAATAAACAAACCTCCCATAATACATGATGCACTACCTTAGGGCGCAGGTCTCTATATATATGGGGCAACACACACGCAAGACATGCAAAACCTCCCAAAATGCAAGAAGCACTACTCGAGGGCACTGGTCTCTACATATGGGGAAAGACACATGCCACACAAAACAAGCACGCCAAAACACACACACTTGAAGACATGGAGAAAACACGGTAGACAAGTGATGGAGTGTACCTATTTCTAGGTCCAACACCATCTCAGGCACATTACAGGCACACACTGATGATTGGGCTTTGGCACAACAATCATCAAAAACATGTTTAAGGGTTGAGTTAGTCATAGAACTACTCCCCATCTTCGCAGAGGACTTTTAAAAATGACAGGATGATATAATCTGCTCCAAGAAATACACCATCCCCGCCTCTGCAGAGGGCTTAAGAAAAAGGATATGCTCGATATCCTGCCTTCGTAGAGGGCTTACATGGTTGATTGATTGATTGCAAACAAGCTCAAGATGCACGATGCACTACTCTGGGGTGCAAGCCTTTGCATCTAAGGTCAAACACATTGCTAACATCTATAACAAACAACTTACCTTACATATGCTCCCACCTTAAGGTGGTTGATATTAGTTATCGATATCAAGCACGTTAAGGTAGGAAGAAAACACACAAGGGAACACCAACTTTCACAAAGTCCATGCCCCTTGGAGGTGACATGTACTTTACAATCTCCAAATGTTCCCACAAACACATCCCTGCAAGAAACATGTTAGTGTCTACAAAATCATGATAAACAACAACATCAATGCATATGATTAACCACACAAAGATCCAAGGTTATACAACGAATCCGGAGTTTGAGGATAACTGTATGGCTATATCACGAAGCTCTCCTAATTGAGTACTGCCAAGGCTAGATTCAAAGGCAAACAAAGGTGCATAGAGCAACAGTATTGTTAAGGTTTGTAAATGTGATAAAAACATCATAAAATTTAATATGCAGAAAGCACGAGTACTTCCACTAGCCAAGTGTCGGATAAGATATACAACCCCATCATCATATTAGGAACTAAGTCCATTTGTTGATTGCTCTCGAAAGGGACACTAGGTCCGCATCAGTATAAATGTTTGTCACCATCTGCCCACTAGATGGAAACACTAGAGGAAGGGAAACAATAAATAAAAGAGGAGAAACAAGTGTCTTAGGGATAGTCACGTAGGAGGGTGCCCCTAGGTCACCAACCACGATGCTATGTCCGTAAGACACAACACACAACAATGAAATTACAGAGAGGCAATTTGGAAGAATGATGATACAAATAGAAGAAGGTCACAACAGAGGTGGTCTCCTGGTATCCTGAACCTTACAAGAGAGTCAGGGGTCATCCCAGGAGGCCTAAACAACACATAACACATCACGGGGGAAGCACATCACGAGAGAGTTAAGGGGTTAGAGATACTTACCTGTAGGGCCCCTTCCAAGCTAGAAGTTGTCTATAAGCAAATCATTGTCGTCATCTTCTCACTCCCTAATGTTGGAGGACAGTGGGACATACAGTACCATAGCCAAATTCATATCTTGTTCATCATGTTGTTCATCGTTAGGATCATTATTGTTTGGTTGAATGTTGGGATCAATGTTTTCTTGTTGAGAGGCAAGGTTTATAGCATAAGCTTGTCTTCTTTTTCTTCTTTCTCTTGCTTTTCTATTTCATCTTCTTTTACCACTTATCTCTTGTAAGATAGGGCTATCCTCTTTCATAGGCTTGTGCAAATGAAAAGATGAAGCACTGGGATCAAACCTCATTTGTCGCAGTGGAACACTTTGTTGTTGGTAACAACCTCACGATCCCTGTAAGGATTTCAGGGGAGGAACCTCAGCATAGGGACCTTGTCCTTTCAGTCTAAAGTTCTCTTCACATGAGGGTTGTTTATCTTTTCATTTCATGTATGGAAGAGCTAGGTGCTGATGTAACAATTTCGCTTTGTAATTTCTATAGCTCAAAAATGTAAAGTCTGTTTGTAGCTATAATTTATCATTATTTTTGTTGCAAAAGTAATCTAATGTGAAGTGTTGTTGTGTAGTTGAATGTTTGTATGTATTTCGATGAATGACATGCACTTGTCCGTTTAAAGGAAATTTAACACATTTATAAATAGTTGAAGGGACTGCTTTCATAACCTTTAACCAAGGGATTCCAATTTTTATGTCAAAGGTATCAAAATTGGAGGTAATATCAAACCATTGTTTAACATGTTTCTCAAATACACTTACTAACAATGATATCTTACCCAATGGTTTCTTTAGGGTTCCCATATATGTCTTAATCATCAAGTTCGAAGGGTTATAAAGACCTTGTATTAATTGATTCAAAAAGAGGAATTTTTCAGTGGCAACATTAGTCATGCAATGAGGATCAATAAGAGTCCCATCCAAATTGTTTCCCATTATTTTCACGGTGATGTAAAGAGGTCCTTCAGAATCACCGATTGTTCTATCATGAGGTGTGAAAACAATTTCAGGTTCGGGAGCCTTTCTTTTCATGCAAGGTCTAGGAGGGAACCTATTGTTGTTGTTGTGATAAGAGGCCATATTTCTATGCTCAAACCAATGCCAAATCAGATTCTGAAAGCTTTTCAAAATTGGTGTAAAAGACAAAAGCAAAAATAGCCCAGAATGCTTGATTTTTTGATACGTTTTCAATGATAATGAATGAAACAAAGGATGTTGTAAGTATTTTGATCAAGGGATGAAAGTTATATGTTTGATATCAGTCCAAAACATCAAAATTATCCTTCTCAAAACACTCTTGATGCGATTTAAAGTTAATGCCAAGTCAAAATATAGTGAAAATATGTCAAAATAGGCATTTTTTTCACCAAAACTCAATGCAAAAGAGCATAACAAAGGGTGTTGTGAGGAAAATGATGATGGATAGAAAATAATATCAGTAAAAACAGCCACTTGATGCAAAATACCCAACACAACATGCTTTTAGCACCACTTAAGGTAAAACCCTAGTGAAAATATAGCAAAATATGCAATTTTCACTGTTTTTCAACTCCAAGACCTAGCAAGAGGGGTGTTGTAATGAATTTCAGGAGGTAAGAAAAATAATATCAATAATATCAGTCACCTCTATCCATAAAATTGATCACAATACACTTGGAGTACAAACTAGGTCAAACCCTAGGGCAAAAATAGCCAAAATGGGTAGTTTTTCATCGAATTTTCACTACAAGAGCCCGTTAAAAGGGTATTGTGAAGATTTTTATGAGGGGAAGAAAATTATTACCCTGATAATACAAAAATAATTCAAAAATACTTTCACAACACACCTATGGTGCAAGTTTATAAAGTCGATAAGGCCAAATTTAGTGAAAATCGTTGTTTTTGAAGCCCTAAGTTTGAGATCTTGGGAAAAAAATGCTATGCAAATGTTTTGAAGACTAATTTATGATGGAAATTAAATACTCTCAGATCTGAAAATAATTTTCAATCTTGAACATGCAAAATGCCCATTCAAATTTAATGAAAATGCATCAAAATTGCTAGTTTTTGTTGAAATTTTCTATGCAAAAATACAAATATTTTAAATCTAGATGCAAATTTACACTAAAATGCAAGACTATAGCCAAATATTAATTTGAATGAGCCTCTAAAATCATTATAAAAATCTAAGAAAAAGATTTTTCCTACTAACCCTAGATTTTGGAATTACTAGGTTATATGATAATTGTCAAAATTTTTACAAAAACCTAGCAAATTAATAATAAAAATGCAATGCAAATTTCTGAATTTTTGTGTTTTTCTATAGTTTATATCAGATCTTATGTAAAAATCATGAATTAGGAAAATTTAGAAAGAATTGATGCAATTTAGTAACCCAAACAATGCAATTTTTTTGTATTTTCCAAAATTTTCAATTTTTTTGAATTTTTCTCAATGCAATAAAATGAATGACTATATGAATGAATGAAATCAATCCAAATCTGAAGACACACACTCAGAGAGTTGCAATTTAAGTCCAAAAACACGGATTCACCAAAATGTTTAGGTGAAAAATTGGATTTGTTAATGTTCTAGATTTTAGATGTTTAAATCCGCCTCTCCACTATACATTCAAGGATCTAAGTTCAAGTGACGGGCACTATCATACCCTAGGTCACTTGCAAATGTAGGGAAACTTGGATTAGGGAATTTAATTATCAATTTTCCTTCTCTTATGCCCAATTGACCATTAAAACCTTAATTATGCAAATACGGCAACAAATTGACGAATAACAGAAAAAGCTCTTGTAGACAGGAGTAAAATACCAAATCATAGAGTACCTATTTTTAGGGTTCTGAAGTAGAACAGTCAGGGACACTGGAGCGGGCATCCAAGTCCAAGGTACCAGTTTCTTCACAGGATCCAAACCTCCTTCTGACACTGATTAGTCCTGTAACTTCTGTTTCCTGAAACTCAGCTGCAGAGGACACTAGAGTGAGTACCCAAGTCCTGGAAGTGCTCCTGTGTCCTACTTTTCTTCAAATCACAAATCCTTGATGCTTTCCAATCCTTCCTGCAACTCCACTTTTCCCAAATATGACACCTGTAACCTGTAATCACAAGACTTGGTTTGGGCGTTGTGGTGTTTAGAGGCTTGCTTCAGTCACATCCTGGAGGACACTTAAGTCTCTGAATACCATTGTCAAATAAAATAGTGCATGCCCTTATGAGGTAGAGATAAAAACCAAAGGAACCAATGATGAAAACACAATATAATGTCACCTTGTAATGAAGCTCTCATGGGAGGAAGATGTTCTTCATTCCATGAGGAAATTGATGCCCAAATCTGCAAATAGCAACACGCAAAACACACAAGTCTACTATTGCAACACAATGAAAGCCTTGAATCACCTTGAGAACACTTGAACATCGTGTTGATAACTGAGAGGGGGGGTGAATCAGTTATCCTAATAATTCAACTTTCTGTGCTTTCTTAACAGTTAATGCAACATCAGATCAAATAAGCAAGCATAATCATGAAATGGAAATAACACCAATACACATGACACAATGATTTTGACGTGGAAACCCTATTAAGGGAAAAACCACGGGGTGATTAACCCAAGATATTATTCTCTATTAGAAGAATAGAAGATACAAAATGGCACTTGCCAATTAGGGCTTACTGCCCGAGCACACTGCTCACAAGAGGCTCACTACCTACAAAAAGACTTACTGTCTATAAGAAGAAAACTTGAACTGATGAGAAGCATCCACCCATGCTGAAGTTCAGTTCCGGTTAAGCTCAATAGACTGATCTGCTGCACTTCATTCTTACTCTCCTTAAGTGTTGCAGTCCTCTTACATTCTGAACTTATTTTTCTACTTTTTATTCTTCTACTTTTTTTTGCACTTAAAAAATAAAATATTTCACAGACACTTTCACATCTAAATCCATCTTGTATATATATCCGCATAAGTGATTTCAACACTTTTCAAGTCAGCATCCAGAATAGTCAATATTATCTCAAACTCTGGTTTGTCGGCTGAAACCTTGCATACCAAGTAATGCGGATCAATAATATGCTTGTAGAAGTCTTCAATCATGTCAGCCAATCATGAATGATACCTTAAGAAACTTAGTCATTAGCAATATCTCTTCTAGATTTGGGTCTGACACTCTGCCGGTACAGTTCTTCCTCTATCTATTCTGTCAAACAGGAACCCAAAACTCAAGTGCTCATATCTCTTCACCCTTCCATCACCAAAGGCTAAATCCTTGGAATCTATTAGTCAAGTCACTCCTCTTGACTTCCCCAAATCTGCACTTTACTGAAATACTTCCTCTGAGAGATCCAGACCTGATTGTCAGACCTAGCTGACTGCTATGTTCTTGCTTACCGGATCATAACACTCTTTCAATCTGACTTCCGGTAGAGACTCATCATGTCTTGTAGATGTGTGAGATAACCTTTGTTGCCATCAATGACAACATTCATGAATCCATATAGTGTCTCTTGCCAACAATCTCCCCCTTTGGCATTGATGGCAACACTTAGTGAAAAATGACTAAGTGTCACACTATACTCCCCCTTAGCTGATGCTCTATTTCTATGTACATTTTCCGAAGCTCCCCCTTAGCTGGATTCCTCATTTTTCACTGCTCATTACTCCCCCTTTGACATCAATGGCAAAGGGTGGGATCCGCACACCAAAATTAAAAATTAAGCTATACTTAGTCAAATAAGTATATCATCCGGTTGTACTCTACATATACATTAGTATATCTGCAAAAGTGTTTTTCAATTGTACAACTTCGGTTGCCCAACTCAGCTTCATCCTGTCCAAAATTGATATGTGACCACTTAACAAGAATGCAAAAGCTTCTACCTTCTTTAGATTTGTTGGATCATTTGTCTTGGTTGTGTTTTGAGCATCACTTAGGGCCTCATGCATGGCCTCCAAATTAGGAATGATTATTCTTCTAAGTTCATTTAACCTGTTGATTCTGTTTTTCTTTTCTTTCTCTAGCTTCTTAATTTCATCCAAGACTGCAATAGTCTGACATTCTTGATTTACTATGGATGAGGTAAGTGGATCAAAATTTTGAGAAAGTTTTGTTAGTTTGATCTCCTATTCTTTCATTTTCTTCTCAATCTCCATTGTTGCTTTGGACCATGATAGACAAAATTTATATATTTCCCCGCCATCTTTAAGAGCATTTTCTAAGCTCTTTATCCCTATATCCATATTTCTTCTATCATTTGATATTAGACTTAGTACTTCAGAGAATCTTTTATCCAAAAATTCTTTCCGGACCTTCTCCTTAGATGATTTCTCTAAGGACTCAAAATGAGTGCTGACTGAACTAACAAGAGACTTAAGATTACCTGATGAGGAAGCCAATGAATCCTTCAGAAAAGATGGCATGATCTTTTCAAGCACACCGGATGTAGTTTCTATTAGCTCACAGTCTTCCATGTGAGACTTCAAGAGTTTTCTTTTGCCTTTGCATTAGCAAATGAAGCTATCTTCATTGTTTGTACCGGGGAAAGAGAATCAAAATCAAATGGTCCTAGTAGAAGTTCTGGTTCATCAATTTCCATTGTCTCTTTGTTTAGGAAATCTTTGAAAATTTCTATAGTGTCTCTTACTAGAGACAGAGTTTTCTTTTCTTCTGTAGTCTTAGAGCTGTCATCTTCTTTTCCCTTTACTTCTTTTTCTTTCTCATTTATTCTTTCTTCTCCTTTGGATTCGGAGTCAGCAGGGGAAACCAGAGGAGTAATGTTTGTTTGTTCATGAACCATCTCTTCCAGAGCAGAGGATTCCAAGCCCTTATCTTTACCTTCACCGATGTCCATTACTTCTTTCATTGCCTCAGTAGATTCTTTTTCAACACTTGTAGCTGAGGGATCAACACCCAAGTCCTCTATAATAGGAATGTTGAATCTTGAGTATGCATTCCGTAGGATTTCTTCTGTTTCTTTTGCCACTTTATCAGTTTCTCCAAGCATGAGCTGATTCATTCTAGTCTTACTCTGGGACTCATCCTTGCAATCTTTGAAGATCATATCCATTTGTTTTGGACTAATTGAAGGGTAGAGCTGAATAGCTATCTGTTCTCTGATTTCTAAGTCCTTAGCCTTAGCATTTTCTTTTCTCATTTCAAGTTCTTCCAAACTTTTAGGAATTAGAGAAATTATTTCAATCAAGGCTTTATTGTATGTGTTTAAGTACTTAACTGTGGCTTCCTCCAAGATTTTTCTATCTGCATCATTATATGCATCATAGAATTCTGTTATTGGTTGCAGGTTCCCATCCATAGTAATAGCTTTGACTACATCATCTAGGGACAGAGTGGGCTTTTCAACAAATTCTTCTACCTCTGCCACCTTATCTGCACCAGATACTTTCTTCTTCTTCTTCATCTTCTTGATCTCTTCATCAGATTTTGTCTCTTCTTCATCTTTCTAACTGATATAAGACCTTGTGGCCTTTGTCTTAATTCTTTTCTCTACTTTACCGGATGATTTTGCTTCCAGTTTTGATTTCTTTGAGCTCTTGTTAGTGGTAGGAGCGGACCTCTTAGAGGATCTTCTCCGAGTGGGGGCTTCTACCGGACCACTTTCCTTTTCAGCACCTTCTTTCTCTTTCTCTACTCTTTCCACCTTCTCCCTGTTTGCATCAAGTGTTTCTTTTGATATGCCAAATCTTTTGGCAACATTATCGACTTCTTTTCTCACTTTTCTCTTTATCTCCGGTTGTCTTAACTCCACATGGATCTTCACACTTAATTCTTCAAAGGTTCCAAACCTTTCAGTTTTGGGATCCTTTGGTTGACTTAACATGTGCTGAACATGCAGCTCCACGATGTTCTCATCCACCTCATACCCCATTGGCATGATCCATACTGTTCTTGGTTCCACTACCTCCATTAGACACTGATCAGTCTCTACCATAAAGCATACTGTGTCTTTGTATTTCTCAACTAGAGATTGGGGAATTCTCTCTCTAGCTTGCATCATGTTCTGAAGGTTTTTGAAGAAACCCTAGAGAGCTGAGTTTTGTGCTTTGTCGTCACCAAGTCCATACAAATAATCCCTAATTTGTATGGCAATTGGTCTGTCATTCTGCCATACCCATCCACTAGATCCGGGTAGCTCATTCATAAAGTAGAAGAATAGACAGAGTATTAGGCCACCAAATTTGAAGGAATTCTTCTTGTCCTTCTTCATCTTTTGCAGGTTTTCCAAGAGTTGGTTTAGAAGGAGCTAACAAAGGTCGTAGTCTGCATTTTTCCTCAACATTTCATAGGCAGTGTAGATAGCAGTTCCAGGTACTGAATTCTCCCTGCTAGAATGATATATCTTGTAGTCGATGATCATGGATGCAAACTTGACATCCGGATTAGTGATGTCATCTATTGTCATTGCTCTTTTATCAAACCTAGATCCGATAGCCTCACTTACAGTCAGATTCTTGACCGATTTGAGAATAGGTATACCACCGGATGAGTGCAAACTGGTAACTACCCTAATGGCATCTTTTGTGATCTTGAATGGTCAATTCAACCACATGAATTTGTCATGTATTCTGCTCAAGACATACTGGACCCATTCATCCTCAGCAAAGTAGGGGAAATGTATACATTGTACAAAGTGCTTCTCCCGGAGGGCCTTGTATTGGGGTTTGAGCTCAAATGAATCATCTATTAGTTGTTTGTGGTAGATATCCCTCAATTTGGACTCTTTGAATTCTTTAATGTTTATGTGAATGTAAACCCTAATATCTTCTGTATGCAAGACACCATGTGAAACATTGGAAAATGCTCCTAGGGGATCTACTTCCAAGGATTTGTAGAGATGTTTCTTGAATTTGGGGCGAGGCCTATCAGTGATCTTCACAATATTCAGAATAGACATCTTTAGAAATATTTGTAGAGAGATATTTAAGAATAGAAAATACCTTTTGCGCCTCTAGGTTTCACGGAGTGAGCCGGATCGATTTCTGGATGAATCGACTTCTGCAAGTGAACTTTGATGGGCTTTGAGGAAATTTGTTACAGAGCTCCCCTTTTCTTCTTCTCAAATGCAGAATGAGCAAATGTTTAATAAGAAGAACCCTTATATTACTCTGCAAACCCTAATACCAAGTTGCAATAAATGCTTGACCTAAGTCATTCTGGTTTGCCTTATTCAGATGACTTGAAGAACCGGATCAATCTTGATCTAAACATCTTGCAGATCTTCCAAATCTTAACCATAGTTTATTTAGATGTTTCTCTTATGAACCCTTTAATCCGCAACTCTCCTTGTGCCAGTTCTGGCACCAATTGACTGGCTGGGGGAAAATGGTTTTCTTTGTATCTCCCCCTGAGCCAGAGCTCACTTTTTAATTTTTGGAAGGAATATTAGCACCAGAGTCTGTTGTGGATCCATCCCCTATATTCTCTGTACTTTTCTTCACCCAAATCTTGTTCATCACACTTTGAACTTCATCCGCATTCACTTTTTATTTTCCCTTATCTTGATTCTGATTATGATGTACCGAACCTCTTTTGTCCTAATTCTTGCTTCTACAGAATTTTGCAATATGACCGGATCTATTGCAAATTTGGCAAACAACATTTCTTTGCATATTTGATTGATATCCTCTTGATCTGCATTGATTAGCCATATGACCCATTCTATTGCATGCAAAGCATCTACCACTGAATGAATTGTTCATTTGCATATTTTTGCATTCATGAGATTTGTGACCATACCTTTTGCAGTTGAAACACTATCCGTAGAAGGATGTATTAGTCTGATTCATTCTCTTTCTGCACTGATTAGCTTTATGACCAAAGTTATTGTAGTTGTGGCAGTATCTATTGAAGGATGGATATTTTTGAGCATTAGGCTGCCTTACTGGAGGTCTTCTAGGCCTATTCCTTGGATATTCTGATCCAAAATCCTTCTGACCGGATCCGAAGCTTTCACCTTTTTCATACCCCAGGCCACACTTGTCATCTACCCTCCTTTGGCTTTCAAGAAGAACTTCAAGTTGAGCAGAGCTTATCTTGAATTTCTCTTTGTATTCATTTGTTGTTTGAAGATCCCTTTTAAGAGAGACAATTTGATCCTTAAGTTTTTCTTCATTATCTTTGGCATCTTCAAGATCAGATTCAAGATGTCTGATTATTCTATCCATCTTGTGGCAGTCTTCTAATTTTTCCTTGAGAGATTGTCTTAGATCATCTTCTAATTTTCTTCTTTCTTCAATTTCTTGGGTGAACTTCATAACTCCTGATTCTATTTCATGTCTTACCATGATGATTTCTTTTGATAACTTTTCGCATAACTTGGTTTTCTCTCTCAGATCTCCATTTGTATCATTGGCTTCACCTTGACTTGCTAATTGCTGAAGTAGCTCCTTTCTCTTTTTCATAGAGAGACTCAATTTCTCTTTTAGTTCTTTTATGAAATCATCAGCCTGTTTGAGTCTTTCCTTCAATTCATTGACTTCAGAATTTGACTGCTCAAGATCATCAAGGGCAGACTTAAGTTGCTCCCTTATACCATACAAATCCATTTGAATTCCCAGATCTTCCTCAAGCTGTTAGGCTCTATTGGGAGGAACTTGGCTTTGACACCAATTGTTGATAACTGAGAAGGGGGGTGAATCAGTTATCCTAATAATTCAACTTTCTGTGCTTTCTTAACAGTTAATGCAACATCAGATCAAATAACCAAGCATAATCATGAAATGGAAAGAACACCAATACACATGACAATGATTTTGACGTGGAAACCCTGTTAAGGGAAAAACCACGGGGTGATTAACCCAAGATATTATTCTTTATTAGAAGAATAGAAGATACAAAATGGAACTTGCCAATTAGGGCTTACTGCCCGAGCACACTGCTCACAAGAGGCTCACTGCCTACAAAAAGACTTACTGTCTATAAGAAGAAAACTTGAACTGATGAGAAGCATCCACCCATGCTAAAGTTTAGTTCTGGTTAAGCTCAATAGACTGATCTACTGCACTTCATTCTTACTCTCCTTAAGTGTTGTAGTCCTCTTACATTCTGAACCCATTTTTCTGCTTTTTATTCTTCTGCTTTTTTTCACACTTAAAAAATAAAATATTTCACACACACTTTCACATCTAAATCCATCTTGTATATATATCCGCACAAGTGATTTCAACACTTTTCAAGTCAACATCCAGAATAGTCAATATTATCTCAAACTCTAGTCTGTCGGCTGAAACCATGCATACCAAGTAATGCGGATCAATAAAATGCTTGTAGAAGTCTTCAATCATGTCAGCCAATCATGAATGATACCTTAAGAAACTTAGTCATTAGCAATATCTCTTCCGGATTTGGGTCTAACACTCTGCCGGTACAGTTCTTCCTCTGTCTATTCTATCAAACAGGAACCCAAAACTCAAGTGCTCATATCTCTTCACCCTTCCATCACCGGAGGCTAAATCCTTGGAATCTATTAGTCAAGGTACTCCTCTTGACTTCCCCAAATCCGTACTTTATTGAAATACTTCCTCAGAGAGATCTGGACCTGACTGTCAGACCTTACTGACTACTCTATTCTTGCTTACCGATCATAACACTCTTTCAATCTAACTTCCGGCAGAGACTCATCATGTCTTGCGGATGTGTGAGATAACCTCTGTTGCCATCAATGACAACATTCATGAATCCATATAGTGTCTCTTGCCAACACATCACAATTTCCATCAGTTTACAAATGAATGCCTAAACATGCTTACACATGCAACTACAAGCACACCCACCAAGATTTCAAAAATCAAAACTTACCGTGTCGGCAAAAGGACCAAATAACGGTCATAAATCGACACTTAAATTTTGGGCCTAACCCAAAATAAGGCAAGACTAGGGTGTGGGCACCTAAGTCCTTTCCCCCTATTTTGGGCAAGGTTAAGGTTAAGGGGTCCTAGGTCCACTTTGCCATGAAACCTAGGCCTCATTCCATCGGGATGCCAAAATATGAACTAAGATGTCCTGAATGCATGCTAAAGACCTGGCAGCTAAACCTTATGAGGGAAAAGCCCCCAAGGGGACATTTTCTGATGTTACAATACCTACAGCTCTAGCTCATAACATTTCAACCAAAACACAACCAACATTCGAAGCCAAAACCAAAGCACAACAATCACCCAAAACCAAAACAACAACAATTCAACCAAAACAAAAAAAAAACAAAAAAAAATCAAATATCCCAAAAATCCAAAAAAATTAAAAAATCCCAAAAATTTGAGCAAAAGTTGATCCTTTGACATCAACCATCCACACAATAAATAAGAACAACATCACAGCTCTATTGTTCAAAGCCTTGATCTCGTGGATACAGGGTATGTAGGCAATCTAAGATGCAAAGGAAGCACTCTGATTCAGGCAAAGACGATAGCCCCTCTCTCCTCATCCATCTTTCACTTTTCTCCTAATCATACTTTAATCTTTCATCTCCCTTTCTTCTATTTTTCATCACTTACATCATCAATAAGCCCAGAACTACATATTCATCATGTCTCATCATTATAATGTGCTTTGATCCCATGGACATAGTGTAATGCCCCACCAAGGAACCCAGAGGATAACACAACTAAGCTTACAAAAAGCACAATTTTTTTTTTAAATGAAAGAAATAACAACAATCATATATTTATTCATAACTTTTAAATTAAGCTTTATCCTCTAGGGTTCCATGGCTGCATTACTAACGAACTAAAACAAGATCTAACCAACATTATGAATTAACTAACAACCCCAGTTCATTCTAAATCTAATTGCATCTAATGAATAAACACATACAATTCCATATTATAATATCAAATAAGTAATCATTAAGGTCATGTATAAAGGATTACAAGTACATTTACAATTTCCTTTATATGAGGGTACACCATTACATTGCTTACAATATCACTTTCTAGATTACATTGGAGTACATACATCAAGAATAATAGTACATGATTCTACAAGGCAAGAACATAAATATCCGTCTTCTTGAGCTAGATCAAGATCTGAAATCTGTTACAAGTAATACATCCTTCTTGCTCACGATCAATAGCAAGAAACCCAATTGAGATAAAGCACAACCACCCAACCATGTGGAACCCTAAGGTCCACCCCCCGTACTAGGAGATAACATGAGGTCTCACAACATAAAACAGTCAGAAAGATAGAAGACTAATAGGTGCAAGGACTACACATGGCTCCAATACATCACGGGTCAATATGAACAACACAAGTAACTAAAACATCACTTCTAGAGGCAATCACACAATAAAAGGGGAAAACACACTTAGGGAATGCTAGGTTGTAGTAGAAAAGAGTGTCATCTCATGGTCCTAACATGGGTTATCTTGGCAGTCTCTCACTGGATGCCGGCCCCCATCCATAAGTTATCCTAGCCGTCCAGATGTCGGCCCCCATCCATGGGTTATCCTGGCCATCCAGACACTGGCCCCCATCTATGGTTATCCTAGCAGTCTCTCACTAGACACTAGCCCCATTGGGTGACACATGTGAAACCAACATTCCTTTCGTGAGGACGAGGAAGTTGATCTTGCCAACCACGGCCTTCTCTTTCCATTTTTAGCCTAAACGAGCACTACAGGCATGGGTGAGGCATCCAATTATCTTATTTAGTGTGGAAACTACCCAACCCTCTAAATTTATTATTAAGTTGTCAATGGATTAAAAACTTCCAATGGGTTATCCTGGCAGCCACTTTGGGCACCAGACCCACATTGAAATCCACTCCCCTACCTGCATCTAGAAGACCCTATCCATCAAGCAAGACAATTACCATCATAATGATAAGTAACATATACAATGTAAGGCATTTACCTTCTTGCATACAAATCATAATCATAGGGACCAATTCTTGTCCCAAAACATAAACCAAGCATGAACTACCACATTCTCATCATGTTGTATTTACAACATAGAATACACATCATTTCACATCGCACAGAGCAAGGCATTATCCATCTTGCATAGTCATCATAACCAAATGAATAGGTACACTAAGCAAGGCATTATCCATCTTGCATAGTCATCATAACCACATGAATAGGTACACTAAGCAAGGCATTATCCATCTTGCATAGTCATCATAACGGCATGAATCCATAAACAGAGAGGAGTCAACATTACATGCAACCAATACATACTCAACCATTAGCAAGATTACATAATCACAAGAGTCATACACATGACTACCCCTCTTGGCCTCTGGAATAAACTTTTCCAATGACACAGACACTTGACATCACTATAACACAATATTCTCACATCGACATACACTCTCAAATGCACATCATCATCTAATAGACCAAACTAAGATCCTTCAATATATATATATATATATATATATATTAAGGAATGTAACATTAATCCAAGCATGAACAATCATCTAACAGTTATAAAGTGAATCTATCTCAACAATATAGAATTGTAACTTTCTAATTACCAGTAGCAGTTACAATATGATCATAAGATATAAGTGTCCACGAGTAACAATATTTTAACTAATAATTCTCAAGACTTATTTTAATTTCATTTTATATAGATTTAATAGTCTTCTTATAACCTAACAAACAACCAAAATAAGTAAAGTTATTTATAATTGAAAGCATATTCACCTACGGTAGCATAGATAAGAAGATATAATTGTTGGAACTGCTCAGGTAATGTTTTTTTTTAACAAATGCCTCAAAGGGATGACATCTCATGGATATCAGTGATTGCAGGATTAGTACAAAATGAATTTGTTGAGAAGGCTTTAGAAGCTACCCACAATGCAAAGTGTGAAAGCATAGACAGGGCACGCAGACTAATTGGTAGAATGCCTCAAAGAGAGTCATATGATGGAAAGCAATGATCGTAGGATATGCACAACATGAATTTGTTGAAAAAAATTTAGAGAAACTCAGTTCGAAAATATAGAGTTATTGGTGATGCAACTAACTATTTTAATAGAGACGAAATGGATGAGAGGTAGACAGTAACAAAATATTCATATCTCCAAAATGACAAACTGGGTAAGGCTGATTTTTGGATATGATTTAGATAACTAGGTTGTGCACCATATATAACAAAACTAAAGGAACCGAGTTCGTAAAATTAACTGACACAGTATACTGAAAAAATAGAGCTAAAATGGGTGAGAGATAGACAGTCACTTCAATCGGTGATTCCCAGAAATACAATGATATAGACATGCACAATTGGATCTAATAACAAGGTTTCTAACCTCTCAAGAAAATTACAATCAATAGGAAAAATCGTAAATCAAACATCTGCTTCAACAGAAAACTAAGACAGAAATTAGAACCAAAGGAACCTGATTTCGCTTGCTTGACTGGGCTGAAGATTCGATGTCAGGTTCAACTACTGCAGCCACAAACTAGTCTCTCCCATCTCCTCTCCCCACCAAAAGTTCCATCTGCTGAAGATTATTATGAGAGAGAAATTCCCCCCTAATATCTTCTAGAAGATTCCTTCCATTAAAGGCAATAAATTCTGCCTAAATCTCTTTCTTACAATTTGCTATTTTTTTATCATTTACAACCAGACTAGACAATATATATTTTTTATCTTATTTATTTCTTTTACAACTAGACAAGAATCATTTTCATTCTTATTTATTTAGTATTTCCTATATATGAGTTTTATGACAACTCATAAATATTATCTATTTTTATTGCCACTTAACACAACATTTAATTATATTAATTAATTTATTTATCTTTAGTTAGGATTTACATTTATTATTATTTATTTCCATAAACTCAAATTCTCATAAAGGCATTTGTATATATTTATTTATTTAACAAAAATGCGTTCATAACTAATAATATTATTTTAATGCAATAATTAACCAAAGTAGTAATCAAACAATTCCAAACTAAATAACCCAAATGCCAAACAATACCTAACACTATGCACAATCGAAAAGCATGACCACAATGACAGTGACTGACTATCATGCCCAAACAGACAACACTGACTGGGTGCAAAATTGGATACTCATCCTCTTCAAGGATGATGGATGACTAGGGGACCTTATGTTAACTGTGGATCAACAATTTCCATTGGTTAAGGCATGCTCAGACCTGTTAATTTAGGTGGAGTCGATGCCTGGTACCTGCAACCTACAACAAATAACACGGTCGAACATGTATATATATGTAATCATGTAGTCATACACACAGTGAAAGGAACTTACAACATAGCAGGGTACTCACGCATGAGTAATGCGACATTGTTCCTTTCACAGAACATATCAAACAAGTAACTACATTATGCATACTAATCAGTAGCTGATCAACTATATAAGAAACATCATCAGATAATCATGTAATGCACATAATAAGATTGATCTCCATAATCAATTAAGTCCATAAATCTATCATAACATATGCATTACTCAAGTAAATATCAGTGTCAAACAAAGATTATCGATAAAACATAATAATTGTCATACGAAACCACATGAGGATAATTAGGAATGTCATCAACATGAATATAACATCTACCAACATCATATAACGTACAACATCAACTGTCTAGCATACCCTAAGTATTCTGAGTATTTTACCTTCATCTTCATGCTCCTTAGTCCGACCACCTGCACTTCTAAGGTGAGAATGGAAGGGCATTACACATAGGGTATGTAGGCAGTCTGGAATACAAAGGATGTATCCAATACGTAAGCACAGACAATCCACTCCATCTTCATCTTCTTTCATCTCCTATCTTCTTCTCTTTGACCAGCTCAAGCAAGAAGCAGATTGTGTGTACTAAAAGCTCAAAGCACTTTAACAAACCAGAGATAAGTCAGAAGTTATTTGTTTGCATGCCTTACACCAATATTTGCTATAGCATTTTATCAACATCTTTAGCCTTCAACAGAATGCAGCTTTCCTCTCAACAAGGCGCCAACTTAAATTCATCCAAGAGTACTTAAATTTGGCAAGAGAACATGATGACAATATCTTTTGTTTTATCTTTTGATTTATCTTTTGTCCCTTTCCTATGCCTAATCAAGACTACCTTGATCTATCATATCTTGGTATGTTGCGATAAAGTAAGGAATTGGGCATGGTCATATTGCTTTCGTATGCCGTGTTTACGGGATGATCTTATTCTCTTCCTATGCGTATTGGTATCTTGTGTGTGTTGGGATTAGCATCTTGCATATCAATATCTCTTGCATCTGAGAAGCTAAATAGTCTCTTATGCATTTGAGACTATTCTATGTTAAGAACTAGCTTCATACATATAACCAGCAAGGTGTCATTATGTGTAGTGGAGATAAGCTCAAACCATTGCTTGTAGTGTCAAAGTCTATGTCGAAACACTAGTTGCTATTCATATCTTGTGTATGTTGGTTCAACATCTTGACCTCATACGTTCAAACAAGATTGTAGTACGCTAGTTATGCATTGGATATCCCAACACCTTGGTCCATTATACCCTAGTGCATAACATCCATATGCTATATCAAATATAAGGATTGCATTTCTTTACTTTTGAGCAATTACTTTAAAAGTTGCCATATTATCTATCCATTCCATCAATTCCCTATATAATCCTCAACCAAGATCAATCTTTCCCTCCATCTTCCTTTTCCACATTCCTTGTCCTACAAAACAAGTGTGTTAGACATACATAGGACCATATCATTATCATTATCATCTATATATTTGCATTACCCTACATTACCATTCACATAAGACATTTGTATATTCATATCATTTGCATAAACATCCATATAGATCATGAAAATACAAAAATGCATCCATAATCATTACAACATCATAGGTAATCAAAGCCATCATATATATATCACGTGTGTCAATATACAAGTGTCTACAAATACATGGGCTATCCCTTAGCCATCAAAGAATGTAGGTAGGTACAATCAGCTCATAGGCCTCATCATGATACAATAAAATACAACAAAACAAGGTAGCCCTAGTGACTACTAGCAGCCCCCTCAACCTGTCCACCTGTACTGGGTCTTGTACCTGGTCTCCCATCTCTAGGAGGTCCCATCACCGAAGATTCACATCATGATCCTCATGTCCTCCATGAAGCTAAAGCCCTTGATCTGCTCCTATAGCTAGGCTACCTCTACTTTGTTAGTACTACTCTATGATATAGGCCTCTATAATACTCGGCCTCACCCTGGGCCCTCCTCAGCTCTCCCTGTGACTGAGTCAAATGCGTAGCTAGGTACATCATGGCTCCATCTGTCCCTAATGTAGCTACTGCTCTATCTCTCTCCACAGTCATAGCTTTTAACTGCTGCATAGCCATATCCCTCTCAGCCCTCACCACCTGTACTTGTTGTACAGCTGCATCCCTCTCAACAGTCATAGCCTGAACCTATTGTATCGCAGTATCTCTCTCAGTCATCACTGCTTGTACCTGCTACACTGCTGCATCTCTCTCCACAGTCACTCTCGCCAGTGTCCCATCATCATGTCCATCTTCTCCCTGTGCCCTAGCCTGTAGCTGTGCCTAGTATGCCTAAGCATGTGCTCTAGCATGTTGCAACCCTATCACCACCTGATGTATGTCTATCTCCACTCTCCTTAGCCTGAACTGAACCTACTATCTCCATCTCTGCTCCTTCCTAATCCTCCATCTAAGCTATTGTATCCCCACATCATCACCCCTAGCACATGTGCCTATGGCTGTGTAAGAACCTATGGTGGCACCTGTCCCTGTACCTGAATACCTAGCGCTGCTAGCACTACTGCCTATGCTACTGGAGCTCGTGCCCTCCTCCTAACTGACCTCTCCAACCCAATCTCTCCTATCTCCCCTGGTCTAGTCAGCCGAGTTAGTCTAGCTGTAATCCAGTATGCATCATAATCTGGAAGTGTCCCAAGATCTCCAGGACCCTATCTCCACTGCCATACTACTAGTTGTAATCCATCCCTCTCCGCCAAAGCTATGTCAACCACAATCTCCGGCCCCCAATCAAAAACCTCCTATCGAGTCCTCCCAAAAATAGCATCACCTACTGGTACTCTATGTGGAATGTCAAACTGCCTCAACACCCTCTTGGGAAAATAGTGCTCTATAATATATATGTTGTTACCAAAAATGTATCTCGCCTACCTAGCGTAGACAAGCTCTCTATCCTCCTCCTCCCATCTCTCACATGATAGCCATGGTCTCCATATAAACCTATCAGTCTCATTCAATGTCCGCCTCCAATAAACTATTCCTCACCACTGTCGATAGGTCAGAGCCCCCCTATACATCCTCGCATATGGCTCTCCTGCTGCTCTCGCTACCCATCCATCTGGGCTCATCACTAGAATGTGCTCATATGCCCATACATGTAGAACTATGACTCTAGCTGACATACTAGCTCCAAACATTTTTGCGCAGTCATGTAGATAATGATATAGCTGTCCTAGTACACACTCCGCCCATGCATATCTGGTACCATAGGAAAACATCCCCTCCATCACTGTCCCCCATCCAACCGAAAACCCTCTAGCTCGTCTGTCTCCAACCAGCCATCTGATGATCACCACCATTACTCCCTATAGTCTATCACACAACTCCATCCTAGCCATAGGAATCTCTGAGCCCTCAGCCCCAATGTCTAGAGTCCCGAACAATCGTCTGAGTGCGGCTGGACCCATGTTAGGATCATAATCTACTCTGACTCCATCAATTGGAACGCATAGAATTTGAAACAAGTCCTCTAAGGTAATCGACACCTCTCCCGTCGGCAACAAGAATGAACTGTGCTTGCTCCTCCATTACTCAACCATACATGTCATTATTCCTTGATGTGCCTACACTAGCTTGAATTTTGACACATGCCCCAAACCAATAATATCCAAAAATAGCTGCTCCTCTGCATCCAATATCCTGACTAATTGCAAGTCCCTAGGATGTGGCTCCTAAGACAATAATGGTGGTAGTACCTTCTGCATCATTTAGTACACCTTATCAGTTTCTTGCATTCACAATTTGACTTTTGACTCCTAGCAGCTGCTTATTTTTGCTAAAAGTGACTCATTTTTTCTATCTGCGCTAGCCTTTTGACCATAAGTGAGCTATTTTACTGCAAGTGCATAGTTTTTTTCTCGTACACGATATCTTTACCATACGTGAGCTACTGCTAGCTGGATGCGACCTCAATTCCTCTATGCGATAACTTTTCACTTATAACCGATTCATTTGCTATATGCGACTCATTGTCGCTCACAAGTGAGCTCTATATCTATATGCGGTCACTTTCTGCCCACAAGTGACCTAAATTGACACTATGCACATTTTGTCTATCCATTTGCCTTAGCTGACCAGAAGAAACCTATTTTTTCTATATGCGGTCACTTCGAGCCTATACGTGACCTATTTTACCCTAAGCGACCCCTTTTCCTACACAAGCGACCTGAACTACCTATCCTAAAACCTAGTCGTTTTGGTGAAGTGTGTGCATTTATTACACTTTTAGCCTACCAAAATCACACATTTAGCAAAAGTATCGATACATACTACTGCACCTACCCCTGTTGGTCACCCATGTGTCCTCACTTTCTCAACACAATGATCTCTGCGCAGAATCACCATCTTGATAGCTCTCCAACACTAGAAGCACCAATTCTCTAGGGAGCTCTAGATCTCTATAGCTACTGAACATAAATGAGCTTATTTGCCCTTGAGGGACTTATTTATACCCCCTGTCCAAACCCTAATTCTTCTATACCATAGCTTATTTTCTTCTGTACCATCCCACTTTCTCCTGGCCAACCCCCGTTTTCTTCCTGTCATCCTTGTTTTTAGCCTTTCATCTTATCGCGAGTCAACCCAGCCCTTCCTAGTTCACCTGGCTTACCTCTTGAGGGGGCATCACCTGCTAGTTACACTGGGGCATAACCTTATTTATCAAGTGATTATCATATCTTCTTTGACACAACACTCTAACAAACATTGTATCAAAGAGGGGCAAAATGTAGACACCCAAAATTGACCTAATTATCATTAGTATCACATATTGCATTATTTATCATATGCATTTGTCTAACACACTTAAGAAATTTCTCTATTTATCAAAAGGATCTATTTCTTCTATTAATTAAATAAATTTTATATTTATTTAATTAATTCATTATCTATTTCTTCTATTTTCTCTAAGCTATAATTAAATAATCTTTAATTGTTTTGATTAAAGTAACTGGGAAAGGGCCCAAACCCATACAGAGGCCCAGAAGGCAACAGAAGAGTTTCACAAGATGTAAAACCAAAGAAGAGAGGACACAACCAAAAACAAAAGGGACGGGCTGGCCTTTACAGATAGGACCAGCAGACAGCTAGCTACTTTCTGGCCATAGTCTTAAGGTAGCTTATAGCATGCCACTCTTTGCTTAGGAACTCCAGTTTCTCTAAGAAGGAGGTCTCTTTAGCATCCTGTTCCAGTCGTTCTTGAAACTTCTTCTTACCTTTCCCTTTCAACTTAGTCCCCTGGATCTGAGTGACCTCCAACTTCTCCTTGTTATTGTTCTCCTTCAACTTCTCCTTGTTATTGTTCTCCTTCAACTGCACCTCAGTCCCCTATTTCTTGCTCATTTGTTTCTCTTTCCCCTCTGCTCCCTTAGCCGCAATTTTTCTTCTCTCCAACTCCTCCTTCAACACATATAGAGTGGTGGTCGAGTTCTTCACCATTTCCCTACTGTAGTCCACAAGGTTAGACACTTTCATGTCCAAGTTTTCCTAAGTAATCTTGATTTGACCTATCTCATCCTTCATGCGTTCCCATTTTTGAAATCTGGTGGCCATCTTTTCCACTTGGCCCCATAGCTCATCATTAGCCTCCTTTAGCCAATCCTCCACTTCCAACTGGGTGATAGACACAAGCTGCTAAATTTTCTTTCTAGCATGGTGGAGTTGGGAAAGCTACCATTTTAGAACCTAGTTTTGGAGATCCATAGCTTGATAAAGAATGGTGACTCTATCACTAAGTTTGGTGCACAGATTACACTCAGACTCCTGCATCACCTCAGCGTGGTCTTCAATAGTCTTAGTCTTCTTTCTAGGGGAGTCCTCCAAAATAGTCTAGTTGGGCCTTTTGGTGCCCTTGAGAATTTTGCCCTTTTCCTTATTATCTAGGTTTTTCCCACTATCTTTGCAGGAGTCCTCTTCCTCATCCATATCCATTTCATTTGCAGTGTCCTCTTCGGTCTCCTTTTCAGTGTCAGAATCAAGAATTAACACTTCCTTGTTAGAACTGTCATCCTCGTCAGAGCTCATCTTCCTTCTAGGCCTGGACCTCTGAGCTTTTTTCACTCCCTTGTTCCCTGGGGTCCCAACATAACCCTTAGGATTAGTATTCCTAACTTGCCTTTCTCCTGAGGGGCATGGGCATTTTGAGGAATACTCATATTGCGGAGAACCATCTGTCCCATTTTCATAGTCACTATCTGAGAGGAGGCCTTATTGTAATCTCTTTTAGTAGTGATTTGATCATAATCAACAAGAGGGGTAGCAGCTATCTCCTTCACTTTACTCTTCCCTTGTCCTACCTATTTCCTAGCATACAAGCCCTTGTCAGAAGTAACCTTGCCTTTGGGATTCTCCCCCAAAGAATTCTCAACCTTCTGGGAACCCTCACCAATGTCAGTGGAACCCTCCTCTTTGTTCTCACTATCAAGGAAGTTCTTGATGAGCTAGGGGTTACAGATCCTAGGACGAAACCCTAGAACAGGGGTTTGAGCCAATTCAAACTTAAAGTGGGTGTAAATAAGACTCTGATGTAACGGGAGGAGTTTTTCACCAAGAAACACTTTCTGAATAGAGTCCTCAAGAGAGGAATACAACTTGTAGGGAAGATTGATTCTAATGTTGTGACGAAAATGATTCAAAAGGGGAAAAAGATAACCATGGAATCTTTTGAACCTACCTTCAAGCATGATGTACCTCATGATGACCTCCGCCACATCACTCCATATGCCTGGTAAATCTTCCCAGTTAAAACCATTTTGTAATCTGTTAACCACCTCTCCCTCTTGGAAAAACTTCATCATATCATTCTTGTAGCTGCCTTTAACTTTCTTGGGTATACGAGTACCATCCAACTTCAACTCGTGGCTTTAGCAATTAAATCTTCAGAGACCCTGAAAGTTAACCCTCTAACATAGACCATCCCTGCTTTCCAAGAACAAGCAAACTCACTCGACAGAATAGTATCATAGCCATTCATAGCTTCAATATAAGGGGTGAAGTCCCCTCTCTGTAGAATCTCCCAGAGTTCCCTATTCTCCTTCAGCCTTTCAAACTGAGTCAGTTTTGTGTGATTTAAATCGCCTCCCATTCTGAGACCGGTTTTAGATTTAGCTTTGGTTCTGTAATGCAGACTAAAAAAATGTTGTGAAGAGTCAGGACAATAACAATTCCCAACACGATAGCAATTTCATTGCAAACTTGGCAATGATTAGGATCCTCTCCATGATTACTCTAGAACGTGTGAATAGTCTGCCGCTCCATCCGACCATACTAAGCATTAAAATTGCATCGTTTAATCATTAATGATTAAGTTAGAGATATCATTAGGGACGTCCTCTCGCCTCTTCCACTTTAAGCAATCATTGATGATGCAACCTTTGTTCGCTAAGTCATTAGCTCTTGTGTTCCCTTCCCTAAAGATGTGTTGAACCTTCACCTTGTCCATATTCCTTAGTTCAACAATGCTTAGATCTATAATATCTTTTATGTTCCAGCTAGGGATCGCTTTAGCCTTAATCATGTCCAAAATATTTTTGGAGTCCCCTTCAATGACAAGCTTTTTGATACCTAGTTCCTTAGCCAAACAAATTCCTTGGTAAGACGCATAATCTTCAGTGAAATTGTTAGATTGGAAACCAAGGTTCCCAGCATAGATTCCCTGGACATTTCCCTTGTCATCTTGGATCATAGGTCCCCCTCCCGCCTGACCTGGGTTACCCTTAGAAGCTCCATCAAAATTCAGTTTTGACCAGCCCAAATCAGGGGGGGCCCAATAATCTTTAATTATTTAATTATCTTTATTTCTATCTATTTTAATTAAATAAATCTTATTTATTTAATTAAAATTCCCTTCATAAACCCACTTTCTAATTAATTAAATAAATTTTATTTATTTAATTAATTTCCCTTATCATTTATCTTCATTTATTTTCATAAGCCGACATGTGTGCCTCTTTTATTTAAAAACATGTGTGGTACTACATCTTTTATTTAATATCTTTCATATGTAGTACTTTTTATGTACATAGTCACATATGAGCCTTATCTTCCCTCCACTTATCATTTACACATTCACATATGACTATCAATTCATCCTAGTCATTCACATAGCCACCAAATCTCCACCATTGATTGATTTTGGTTGAGGTCTATATAAACACCATCTCATTCCATACTACATCTATCCATCATTTTCATATAGCATCTACATTATCATCTTGAGCATATTGAGCACTTTAGTATCCATCTAGCTTATTATCATTATCATCCATCCACCATGGCATCTTTGATCTTCATAATTGTTCATTGTTGAAGAAGCAATCCACATCACAAATAAGGAATCATAAAATCTAGGTGATATTGTTCTTGAATTACATGCTTTTGATTTCATTTGGATTCAATTCTTTGATGGTGGTAGGATTAGGTTTTCATTTGTAATGCTTGATCTTATTGACCTAATTTTTACCTATCACAATCTCAATTAATCTTCTCCCTCCATCCTCCAACTACCCAACCAACTTAATTTGAGCCATCGATTTCTCATGAGATCCTCACCATTGATCCTTGTTTCTAAAAGTCTATAAATTAGCCTTTTAGGAGTCTATTTTCATCAATCACCTTCGAAACAATGTCATGTTGTTGGTTTGAGTAACTACATTCAACATTTTGAGCAAATCCATCTTCGCAATGTAACATGAATCAAAATTTGGTAAATTTGCGTTTATTTATCTTTCATTTTTTTTTTCTTTCTTTATCGAAGGTTGCATTTAATATAGATTAAGGGTTTTAAAATTGTATTTAAAATCTTTATTTCTAGTCTATATTTTGTGTAAATAGACACAATAAAAAATAACTATCTTTTGGTCTATGAGGAAGGATCTAGGTGATCCAAAAGCTACTTTAGACTTTTTTGAGATCCTAGAAGATGAAGAGTTTAGAAAATTATGTAGTAGAGAGCATCCCTCCAAAATAATTAATGTGTTAAATTTGATACTAAGAGTGAAGAGAAACTCTTGGATTCCAATGTAGACTATTCATACAAACCTAGTTTGAGTGAGACCACAAAACAAACTTATTCTTTAGGGGTAGACATAGCCCAAAAAATGGGCTATCAAGGTGGTGGTTTGGTACCCACAAGACAAGGTAGCACATGGCTAGTAATAGAGGTGGACCCTACAAAACCCCATGATGTGCGAGGAATTGGAGCTGATAAGTAAGCCCAAGGGCATGCAAGTATAGGTAGTACAAATTAAATTTGTTCCATCTTCAAATCCTTAGTGTGAGATACAATCACAACCAGTACCACAAGGGTCTTTATATCTTCAAGATTCAATTCATAAAGGAGATGGTGGAGAATCTAGTGCTATTGGTGGCAATGGTATAGGTAGTAGTGGTCAACAAGTGCTACAATAATAAAATATTTAGGAGAGGTCAATAGAAATAGATATAGATATTATAGAGTATTTCCATGAACAAGGTCATGAGAAGAGGCAAAAGAGTATGACAGTTCCAACTATCTACACCTCAAAGGAATTATTTCTAGTACGCACCCCTCCTATTATTAGTGTGAACATAATTAAAAAAATAAAAAATATGGGAACATATGCAAAGAAAGAGAGAAAAACAATAAAAACATTATTGTTGGAGCTGAGGAAAGAAAAAAATGAAATAATGTCTTCCCAAAATAAAGTATATAAATTTTATAAAAACACAATGATTCATATAAAAAATAACGTTCCGGGGAAATAATACAGAAGACTTGTGATTTGAATAAATTCTTTGATTTCATCAATGGTATGTTGTTAGAGTTTCAAAAGATTAATTAATATATTATTGAAAGCAAAAAAGTGATGACTTCAAGAGAGAATATATCAAAGTAAATTTTAGAAACAATCTGCATAATCAATGATAATAAATTGACATCCAAAGGAATTCACAACCAGATTGATGCCTCGATAAAAGCATCATCTATCATTCATAAGTGTATGAAGCTAGGTGAAGCATGTAAGAATTTTTTAATCAATTTGTTATAATGTTACGGAAGCTACATGGAAAGGTAGAAGACCACAAATAGATTGGTTTGCAAATGGATTTTGATAAATCAAACTAATACATTACAAAAGATGCTTTCAAAAGCAAGATGGGGAATAGAATGAAGTAGGATAAAAACCATTTTCCTCAGAAGCTAGATGAGGCAAACTTTTTAGATTCCATCAAACCATTGATAACCTTGAATGTAAGTTTGGATGATACATTAAAAGAAAGCTCCACTCTCAGTTATGAATTGTTAACAAATTTATAAGTTAGTTACAATAAGTTACAACAATTTGTACTTCTAATAGATGAACAGTGGAGCATGCTACAAAAGATAATAAAATGATTTGATAATATGAGTTTCCAACTGAGCATTATGTAGAGTTATTTTTGAGAAAGATATTGTAATCATTTTATATATTCCTTTATTTGAAACTCAATATAAGACTCAAATCTATTTATGTGTTCAAATTATCTCTATTATTTGATTGGGTTCTTTAGAAAATTATGGTTTCTAGATACACATTTGTTGTATATGCTACTACTATTGATTAGTATGCATTTAGTTGAATATCTATAAAAAAATTTCACATAGTACATGGGGTATTCAATATAATACCTTTATAACTAAGAATGCTTTGTTCTACAGAGGATGGTCATGGGATGGAATTTGATGGTTTAAGTATAATGTTAAAATCAAATTTGAAAATAATATTTGAGATTTAGATTCTAAAATATAACATTGGAAAATAATAATATGTTTTTAATTAAAGGGTAAAATAGGTTTTGAAAGGACCTAAAACCTTGTTACAAACAAAAGTATTTTAGCTAAGTTATAGCCGAACAATGGCAAAACTACAGCCAAGATGCCAAGAACAATAAAGACCCCCACCTACATACACAAAAATAAAAATAATAATATGTTAATGGGTGAGTGTACGATCATCATGGGCCAAACAATGAAAGTAGGCAAAAATGTGTCTATGCTTAGCCAAAATCCCGAAATGGATATTTGACTTTTGTTGGGGTTGGATAAAAGATTGATTTTGGCTTTGGTAGTACCAAAACAAAATGGATATCCATTTTTAGCATAATGGATATCCATTTATATTAGATATCTGGTACGTTAAAATGGAGACTCGTTATCTACTCCCCCACTTCAGAGTAGCATTACATCAGTGACCCGCAGGTTTGAAAAAAATAGAATAGATATCAAATAGTAGCAAGAAATGGATATCAAATATTAGCAATCCAACATTCTCTTAGAATTCAACAATTTAGAGGTAATTTTTTAGTTTTTCTTTTTTATTTTTTTCTAAATTAAATCAAAATTATTTATATCATTTAGGGTTTTCAATTTTTCTTGATTATAAGAATGTTTTTTTTTTTTTGGGGCATTGGTTTTGAATTCAATTTCAAATGTAATTTAGTAATTTTCATTCTATTCTAAATGTTTAATTTAAATTGTATATAGTTTAATAAGATGTTTTAAATCCTAAATGTATACGTTTTAAAATTGAAATAGGTAATATGGATGAGCAAGCTCAAAACTCAAACTCTCCCCCACCAAACCCTCCAACGATTCAAGAACAAATTGAAAAAACTATTAACTAAATAAATAAGATTATAGAAATTTATCGTCACCACCCTCAATTGACTTCAATGACATCCAACATAGAGGGAATTGTCACCCATGTTGGTACCCTCACAAGTCAACATGACTCATTTTGGCATTGGCAAGAAGCCAAGAGGATAGAATATTCCACTAGTTTATCATATGACCAAGTCAAAGAATTAGATAGTACCAAATCCATCTGATGTAGGAGCATCCAAGCGCACAGGCGATCTCGCATCAACCAAAAACATTTCAAGTTTTTTCTCATTTTTTGTTTATTTCTATTGGTTCCATTTGCTTTCTTTAGGAGAAATTTTCAAATCAATTCAGTTGATTTCATGACATCATTGTATAGAATGACCTAATAAGTATCTTAAGTTTTTAAATTGATGAAAATTTGGATAATCTAGCGAAGTCGATAACATTTTAATAAGAGTACCAGTTCTAAAACATCTTTGTTCGCCGAAAGGAAACATTTAGGCTAGAGTTTGACTTTTAGAACTCTTTTGGTCTTTGAATGGGACATTTGGGCAACCATTCAAGTTTATAATTGTTATTGACAAATATTTAAGTTCAAGAACTACCTTTTCTACCGAAAAGGTGTTGAGAAAAGACTTAATGGTTTTGCATAAGTGTTTTGGCAAAAATTCAAGTTTGTATCCTTTATATTTCACCGAAATCGATTGTCGTCAAACTTTTTTCTTCCAAAGCAGGTTAAGCCTTGGCAAAATTCACTTTCACTTAGCATTTCAGTGAAATCAAAGGTCAAAAGATCAAATAAATGCCAGTTTTGTAAGCACTAAAAACACACATGAGATTTCGTGAGGACCCTATGATGATGTATAATCCTAATCACGTACATGGAAGTGTGAATATAACATCCTCTCAACATTGCTTCTCTTGGCAACACGTCGACATCAATTTCTTGCTTCATGGTCTCTTCTCAAGCCTAACTTTTCTTCACCTTCATCCATGTCAACTATTCTTATTTTGTATTCTCGACCTTGACCTACATAGACAATTTCCATTTTATCATGCTAATTTTAGCTTTCCTGAAAGGAAGCAAGGTAAGCGGAAACAACTTCCTACACCAATCTAAAGAGGGAAAGTAGTGCAAATTTTTCTTAGATCTTTACAGTTACAGTTATGTTTCACATTAATAAAGAGATTAACATATATTCAAAAAAAATTATAAATGCAATGACACAAGATATACGTGACAAAAACCCTTTCGGGTGAAAAACCCCACACTCTAAAACCTGCACAATGTATTATCAAATTTGAAGGAGATTACAACACAGTTGCAATGCAAGTTCTTCTAGGAGTTGTCACAATGTCAAATCTAGAGTAATTCTAGCAGCATAACGATACCTACAAATGAACCATACAACTCCAACTCCAAGCACCTATATATATAGAGAAGTACTATGAATGGAGGGAGCTTCTAGAGCAAGTCAACATAGGAATCTCGTCCAAATCCATGTGGCCCAATTTCCAAGGCCATAAAACATGTGTATGACACTTTTAAGAGATTCTCTTTCATCCCTTACAACCCCCCAACTTGGGCACCCCAAATTTGCCCAATTAAGGTATGACAGATGCTCTTACAATGTCATAAAATTTGTCATATTTGACAGCGCTTACAATTGTAAGAGAATCTGTCATAACTGACTATTAATAGCAGATTCTCTTACAACTTGTCATAGTCAAGCTTTGATGCCTACCTTCTCCATGCAAAGATGCTTCTTAACACTTGTCACACCTGTCATAGGATCTTTTATTTCTGGCTCTTACATGTCATAGATTCTATCATAGGAATCTTTCATAACTCTTACGCATCATAAACCTCTTACAACACCCAAAAGATGCCGACACATGGAAAAAGTATTCTACCACAAAGTGGGACTCCTATCTCATCATATGAGGACAAAAATACACTTAGTCACCTTACATGTAGGATGACACATCACCGTGCCAACTCCCACAAAGTGACAAAATAAGATTTGCATACAAATTACAATAATAGGCAAAAATAAATATACAATTAAATAATAAATGCTAGGAACTTGCAAAGGTTGAGACACCCTAATTCCCAACATTCTCCCACTTGTCAAACACCTTTCAAGAGCCAATAGATTGACATTTAACTTCTAGGGGCCAAGAGACCCATAGGCTCTGAACACCATCTTAACTTCTCTATGCTCACGGGCTTCATCAAGGAATCTACAACATTCACCAAAGTATCAACCTTCTCCAAATTCACCTTCCCATCCTCTACCATATCACGTACAAAGTGGTACTACAACTCAGTGTGCTTGGTCCTCGCATGGAAAGTAGGATTCTTTGCCAAACATATGGCACTCTGGCTGTCACAAGAAATGGTAATCTTTCCTGCATCAAACCCAATGTCAGAACACAATCTCTTAAGCCAAATGGCTTCCTTACAAGCATGAGTATATGCCATGTACTCTGCTTTAGTCATGGACAAAGTGACCACAAGTTGCCGCTTACTCATCCAACTAATAGCACCACCGAACATAGTGAACACATAAGCACTGGTGGATCTCCTACTGTCAATGTCACCTGCCCAATCTAAATCCACAAATCCATGAATACTCACAGAATGCTGAGAACTAGTAGGATAACCATGATAGCACAAGGCATACTCAGAGTTACCCCGTAGATATCTGAAAACTCTCTTAATTGTATCCCAATGTATCTGTCTAGGATTAGCCATGAATCAACTAAGGAATCCCACTGCTTGGGCAATGTCTGGTCTTGTACAGACCATCGCATATATCAAACTGCCACCCGCACTAGCATAAGGTACTCTACTCCTATCCTCTATCTCAGAAGGAGACTTCAAACAATATACAACAGATAACTTTTTCCCCTTCGTAACAAGAACAATCAAAGGTCTACAATCTACCATGTTGAATCTCTCCAACACGGTCTTCACATACTTACTCTGGCTTAACCAAAGTTTTTTATTTGCTCTGTCTCTTCTGATCTCCATTCCCAGAATGTACCTGGTTCCCCCTAAATTGTTCATTTCAAATTGTGCTGACAACTGAGACTTCAAATCAGAAATCAAACCTTTACCATTCCCAATTAGTAACATATCATCAACATACAATGTTATAATGAGAATGCGATCATTGTCAATTTTGAAATACACAATGATCCGATTTCGATCTTAAAAATCCAATACTCAACACAAAGGCATCAAACTTTTTGTACCACATCCTAGTAGATTGCTTAAGACCATACAAAGACTTTTTCAACTTGCAAACTAGATTTTCTTTACTTTTCGCAATGTAATGCTCTGGTTGTGACATATAAATCTCTTCCTCCAAGTCACCATGAAGGAATGTTGTCTTCACATCCATCTGCTCCACCTCTAGATCATACACTATTGCAAGAGATAAAAGGAACTGAATAGATGTCAGCTTTACAGCTAGAGAGAAAATCTCACCATAGTCAATTCCCTCCACCTATGAATACCCCTTCGCGACCAACCTTGCCTTAAATTTCTCAATGCTACCATCTGAAATGAACTTTTTCTTAAACACCCATTTACATCCAACAAGATTTCTTCCTTCTAGTAAAGGTACCAAGTCCCAAGTATTATTCTTTTCCAAAGAAGCCATCTCTTCTTCCATGGCCTCCTTCCAAGAACTTGCATCTTTCATACACACAGCCTCCCTTACGGTCCTAGGCTCATCAGCATTAGAAATCAAAGCAAAAATACAACTAGAATCATCTAACGAATAACCAAACCTTTTAGGTTTTCACCTTATTCTCATGGACCTCCTCACAATTTGAGGTTGAGGTTCTTCATCGTCTTCTTCTGAACTTTCAGAGCTGTTAGAGCTCTCCTCATCATTAGATCCAACTGGTGTCTTCGGTTCAACTTTCTCAGGGGTGGGAGGAAGCCGAACCATATCATCTTTATTTTCCTCTTTCTTTGGTTGTAAAACAACAGAAGAAGGATTGAGCTCTTTAAAGATCACACTTCTGCTATACATAACTCTTTTAGCCACTGGATCCCATAGCTTGTACCCTTTCACACCGATACCATAATCAATGAAGATACATTTAGCTACCTTGTTCTCCAACTTGGACCTCTTCTCCTTAGGCACATGTGCATATGCCTCACAACCAAATACTGAAATGTGTCTTAATGAAGGCTTCTTACTAGACCATGCCTCCATAGGGGCCTTGTTAATGAGCGTTGATGTAGGAGATCTGTTAACCAGGTAACAAGCGGTAGCAATAGCTTTATCCCAAAACTTCTATTCTAGGCCAGCTCCACTTAACATGCTCCTAGCCCTCTCCATCAACGTTCTATTCATTCTTTCTATAACTCTATTTTGCTGAGGGGTATATGAAGTTGTCCTATGCCTCTCAATACCTTGCTCTTTACAAAACTTATCAAAATCTATTGAGCAGAACTCACCACCATTATCAGTTCTCAAACATTTAATCTTTCTTTCTGATTGTCTACAAGAGCTTTAAACTCTTTGAATATTGCAAAGACTTCATATTTACTCCTAAGGAAATACACCCATGTCCTTCTACTGTAGTCATCAATGAATGAAACAAAATATACAGATTTTAAAATCAAAGGAACATTAATAGGACCAAAAACATCAGAGTGAACTAGATCCAACATCTTAGAAGATTTATGAGAACTATGGTAAAACTAAACATGATTTTGTTTTCCATATATGCAGTGTTTGTAGAAATTGAACTCAATGTTACAATCATTCATACCCTTAACAAGGTTTTTATTTTTCAGGGTCCTCAAACCCTTTTCACCAATATGGCCAAGCCTTTGGTGCCACAACATTGTTTTCTTAGCAGGAAGTTTCATCTCCATAGAATGAGCACTCTTGGGTACCCAGAAAGCACAGCCATCGGAAGTAGATGCTACAGTCTTCTTGGCTACTGGTTCTGATGGTAAGGATGAAGAATCTAAAGCTCTCTTCTTTGAAATAGAGGCACTATTACACTAAACCATGCATGCATCAAGATAAAATAGAGTGTCAATTCAAACACCCTTAGCCAACACCATAGCTCCTCTTGTCATCTTGCATTCTCCATTCGAGAAAATAACCTGCACACCCACATCATTTAGTTTTCTTACAGCTAATAGGTTTCGTACCAACCTATGGATATGTAGTACACCATTGATTCCCTTCACTTGACCATCAGGGGATCTGATCAGGGCTCTTCCATGGCCAACTATTTTTAGGTGAGAGTCATCACCCAGGTACACCTTCCCACCATCAAACTCTTCATACTTCAAAAACCACTTTCTGTAGGATGTCATATGAAACGATGCACTAGAATCAATTAACCACACATCCTCAAATGCATGTGTTGCCAAGGCAGCGACAAACACTTCTCCATCATCTTGAGAGGACTTGTTGGAGTTAGAATCATGGTTTTTCTTCTTCTTCTTTTTCTCCTCCTTGCAATCCTTGTGGAAATGACCAGGTTTGCTGTAGTTCCAACATAAGGCCTTGGACTTTCCAAGAGGCTTTGATCTCCCATGGGATTTGGATCTTCCTTTGTCTTCTTTTTTCTTGTCCTTCTTTCCTTTTTCCTTGGACCTACCATGAACCACAAGAGCCTCCTTAGCCATTTCAGAAGACTTTCTCCACATTTTTTGAAACAACAACGAAGAAACCACTTCATCCCTCTTGAAGGTGGTAGTGGTACTCCCAATGGCCATCACAAGGTGGTCCCACAAATCTAGTAAAGAACATAGCAATGTAATGCAATGATCCTCCTCCTCCATCTTCACACCAACAGAGGTCAACTGAGCAACAAGCATATTAAAAGAATTGAGATGATTTGTCATAGATCCTCCATCTTCCATCCTCAGAGAGTACAACTTCTTTCTTAGGAATAGCTTGTTTACCAAGGACTTAGCCTGATAAACATCACCAAGCTTCTTCCACAACTCTTTTGCAGTTTTCTCCTTGTGGGTGTTCAGGAGCACAAATTCAACCAAACAAAGCCTTATGAAACCCTTATCCTTCTGATCCATCAGATCTCAATCTTCTTGTTTCATGCTCAATGGTTTGGTTTCAAATACTGCGAGCCATACATCTCTATCCACCAACATGTCCTCTGTCTTGAGTTTCCACAACTCAAAGTTGCCTCCATTGAATTTTTCAATCTCAAATCTCCCAAATGTGATTACCATCTTCTCACTACAAAAAGATCACAAAATGATCTACAAGACTCCCATTCAATTGAATATTAGTATAAAAAACCCTCTATCTAGAAGCTAGGACTAAAACTAGCTAGGCTCTTATACCAACTGAAAGGAAGCAAGGTAAGCAAAAACAACTTCCTACACCAATCTAATGAGGGAAAGTATTGCAAATTTTTCTTAGATCTTTATAGTTACAGTTATGTTTCACATTAACAGAGAGATTAACATACATTCACAAACAAGTATAAATGCAATGACATAAGATATAGGTGGGGAAAACCCTTTCAAGTGAAAAAACCCCACACAATGTATTATCGAATTTGAAGGAGATTACAACACACTTGCAATGCAAGTTCTTCTAGGAGTTGTCAAAATGTCAAATCTAGAGTAATTCTGACAGCATAATGATACCTGCAAATGAACCATACAACTCCAACTCCAAGCACCTGTATATATAGAGAAGTACTATGAATGGAGGAAGTTTCTAGAGCAAGTCAACATAGGAATCTCGTCCAAATCCATATGGCCCAATTTCCAAGGCCATAAAACATGCGTATGACACTTGTAAGAGATTCTCTTTCATCCCTTACAACCCCCCAACTTGGGTGCCCCAAATTTTCCCAATTAAGGTATGACAGATGCTCTTATAATGTCATAAAATCTGTCATATATAACATCTCTTACAGTTGTAAGAGAATCTGTCATAACTGACTATTAATAGTAGATTCTCTTACAACTTGTCATAGTCAAACTTGGTCGCCTACCTTCTCCATCCAAATATGCTTCTTGACACTTGTCACACCTATCATAGGATCTTCTATTTCTGGCTCTTACATGTCATAAATTTTGTCATAGGAATCTATCATAATTCTTACACATCATAAACCTCTTACAACACCCAAAAGATGCCGACACATGGTAAAAGTCTTCTACCACAAAGTGGGATGCCTATATCCTCATATGAGGACAAAAATACACTTAGTCACCTTCCATGTAGGATGACACATCACCGTGCCAACTCCTACAAAGTGACAAAATAAGATTTGCATACAAATTACAATAATAGGCGAAAACAAATATACAATTAAATAATAAATTTTAGGAACTTTTAAAGGTTGAGACACCTTAATTCCCAACATATCCCATGTTCATTTCATCTCACTCCACCCCTAGATACCTTAAAATGACCTCCTAGGCCAAACCCATCTTTCAGAATTGACTTAACTTTTGTCAATTCTAGATCCCCCCTATTATTTTTGAATCCCCACCAAGGTGACCCTATTGGTGAAAGGGGGTATCATGTTTAACTTGTCTATTTGTCTTAGCTCCAGTGACATATTGCTTCCTTTTCTCTCCAAGACCCCTTTGTGGGTTGTCCCCGGGTGACCTAACCTAGTCAAAGGGGTGACCCTGTCATGTTTTCATCCACATATTCTCTTTCAGTTTGGGCCCCAAAAAGTTTTTTTTTGCTCCAGTTTTTATGAGGATTCAACTTAAACATAGATTGAACTATTCTTATCTCATCTACAACCTCTAATCATGCATAATTAGCTCATATTGATCTATACTTGTCACCTCTCTAACTCATGCTAACTCCATTTTTGCAGTCTATGATAAGCTATATAGCTTTATCACTCCTCTTTCAGCCTAGTCTTCTCTTCAATCTAATTAGTTAACTCTCCAATCAAGGGAGTTAACTCACAAATCATCCCCACCCTTCATGTGCTCTTCCAAGCTATAAATACCCCCTCCCACAAGCATTATGGGAGGCAAATCCATTATTGCGATCAATTTTCAAGCTTTCTTTTTACTCTCCAATTGGCATTCTCATGCTCTTTGAAGGACGCATGTGCCTTTTTCTTTTAGTATTTTTTGCCCAAGCCTTCAAAGGATTCATATAGCATTGTTACACTAGCAAATTCCCCAAGCCCAAGTTCTTCAAAATGTTCATAATCTATCCCAATTCATAGCTTTCTCTAGCTTATTCATTTTCTCTCTTTCCAATTGCCACCAAGAGGAGGACCCCACTGTTGCAAGAGGATGAAGAGGTTGTCGAAACAAGGATTCCTGAGGGTAGTGTAAAGACTCATGCATCAATCACAATCCAATATTTCCATGCTTTATTAGATAATTAAATCACAATTTGCTCTTGGGAATAGTAATCTTGTGTTACAATTTCCTTGATATATTTATTTAAAAGTTGATTAGATTAGTTTGCTTGAAGTAGTTTGAATTGCACTTCTAGATTAAATTTCATATTTTGCATTTCCAATTCTTATATTAGTCTAAAAATCTCCTCAAAAATACCAAAAACATAGTATAAATTGCATTAGGTAATCTCATTTTAATTTGCATTCATCTTTCAGTTTCCTAGTTAATTATTTCATTTTAACTTTCAATTCTAGAAAAGAACCAAAAAATCATTTGCATACATACTAGTTGCACACATATCAAAAACCCAAAAAATACAAAAACATTAGAACTTAGAAAAGGTCAAACCCTTGATTCTATCATGAGGTAGGATTCAACAAAAAAAGCATTCACAAACTCCTCAATTTTGACATGAGGTCAAAAAGTCAAGAGAACTCACACAAAGACTTAGATAACATGACTAAGTTAAAAGTCAACTCTTGGTCAACTCAAATCAAATCTCTCTATCCAAGGATATTAATGTGCCTTGGAATTAGAGGAGAGTGGGTGAGAGCTATCCTTGAGGAGATTGAAGAATTACATCCTATGCCACAACTAGCACAACTGATTCAAGAGCATCCTTGGTTCAAGAGAAATCTTGCATCAACCAAAAACATTTGCATTTCAGTTGTTTACATTTTAGTTGTTTGCATTTTAGTTTGTTTCTTTTCATTTTCTAGTTCAGTACAGTCAGAAGAAGTTTTTGTATTTTGGTCCACATTCTATCACAGTTGCATTTCAGACCTTGCGGAGCTGGACTTAGCATCTAGATTCATTCATGTACATCATATCCAAAATTTAGATCATTTCGATCAGATACCAGAAAGTTATTGCTATCAAAAGATTGACTATTTTCTCAAAACAGAGCATCCTGACAATCTCAGAAAATTAGTTAAAGGAGAAGACTTGCGAAGCTTTTCATGACCTACGAAGCTAAATTGCACATCATTCAATGTTGTTTGGTTTGTGGCTGACCTTCCCTAAGATCCACGCGCAATTCTATTCATTCATGAAGGAGTTATATTCATTTAGGTATGATGATGCAGGAGCATCCCTGGTTCAAGAGCAATCTTGCATCAACCAAAAACATTTGCATTTTAGTTTGTTTCTTTCATTTTATAGTTCAATTTAGGCAGTTCAGTCAAAAGTAGTTTCAGCTTTTGGTCCAGTATTCTACCGTAATTATATTTCACACCTTGTGGATCTGGACTTAGCATCTACATCATATCTAGAATTGAGAGCATTTGGATCAATTATCAAAAAGTTATCACTATCAAAACATCAACTATTTTCTTAGAGCAAAGCATCCTAACATTCTCAGACAATCAGCTGAAGGAGAAGAATTGCGGAGCATTCCTTGACTTGGGGAACTTAATGACACATCATTTGATAATCTTTGGTTCATGGCCAACCTTCCCTGAGGGTCCGCACATTATTCCATTCATTTGACGAAGTGTTCTATGCATTTAGGTCTGACCTATCTGTGTACACGTTACAACTCTTCATTGGAGTTTGTGACCTTCCTTAGCCGACGCAGAGGAATCTATTGGTCCAGAGATGATATATATTGATGTAATAGATCACTAGGAAAGCAGTTAGCATAGTTCTCATGATTTAGATGATTGATAGTTTGGATTTTCTACAAGGGGCTTCAAAGCTTTATCTTGCGCATGTATGTAATCAGGCTTGTGAGCCCTAATTATAAGCCCGCATGTTGTCAGCTAGATTATATTTGAATTCTATGATATATTGAATGACTAAATCTGCATTTGTTCCATTTCTTTGAGTTGTTTCCATTGTTTTTACTCTTGTTGCATGGTCCAAACAGTTCATTCTGTGAACCCTCCTACCGTGACTGCACCAAGCGGTATCAAAGCAAAAGTTCAAATCTTTGGGAGCAAATTGAGTGAAGTTGGCAAGGGAATTCCATAAGATCTTATTGTGGACAGATAACTGAATCAAGGCAAGTTACTTGTGTCGTAACCGATCACCAATCGTGAGGCAGTTGTCACCTTGTAGCCCAATCACCGAACTTGAGGCAGTTTACACTTGATCCTAGGAAGAATGTTGCCAAGGAGAGTTGTTGTTGGAAAAATGGCTGGTAGAATGGATGAGATGATGGAGATGATGAAAAAAATGGGAATATGTTTGGATGTTGTTGAGGAAGATAGGCGAAGAGGATTGACACTGAGACCTAATGTTGAAAGCGATGATGAAGAAGAATTTCAATCTGCTAAACAAACTAGCAAAACCCTAGGAGGCGATGAAGAAGAAGAATCAGATCAGGTAAAGATGCTGTGATCTATTTTGAAGATTAGAAAGAGACCTAGAGTGGATGTGCCAAACTATACTGTTAATTTGAACCCTGAAGAATTGATTGACTGGATAAATGACATAGAAGAATACTTTGAATATGAGGAAATTGAAGATCTAGAGAAGGTGAAATTTGCAAAGACAAAGTTGAAAGGACATATTGCTATATGGTGGAAAGAAGTTTAATTGGAAAGAAACAGAAGAGGCAAGGAAAAGATTACAAAGTGGGATAGGATGGTGAAAAAGTTGAAGAATCAATTTATATCTACTGACTATGAGTTGGAACTGTTGAAAAGATTGCAAAACTTGAGACAAAAGGAGAAATATGTGAAGGAGTATACTGAAGAATTTCATAAAATGATCATAAGGATAGGACATAGTGAAGCAAATAAGGAGAAAATGGCCAGATACATCAATGGACTGAGATTGAACATTCAAGAGGAACTAAGCTTGGTAAGGATAACATCTTTGGAAAAAGCATATCAATTTGCCCTGAAGGTTGAAGAGAAGTTGAATAAGAGACATGATTAGAGACAGAGAGGCAGAGGAGGTAAATTTTAGAGAGGTAGGACATTTTCAAGAGGAGATAGAGCATATCTGGAGCAAAACAAGTCTGACAACACATTTAAGAAGGAAGATAGAGATAACAATGCTTACCAGAGAGGAAACCCTAGTGCATACCAGAATGAAGGATACAGAAGAGAAGGAAGCGGATTTGATAAGAGAACATTTAGAGGGACTTGCTTCAAGTGTGGAGGTGAAGGACATAGAGCATTTGAATGTAATCAGGGTAGTACAAGTAAGAAGACAGAAAATAGTGGAAGAGCAGCTTATGTTGAAGAACCTGTTGAATCACCTAGTTCAATTGGCAAACCTAAGAAAGGAGAATCATTGGTGATGAGAAGAGCACTATTTCAAACAGAGACAAATAAGGAACCATCGCAGAGGAAAAGCTTGTTCAGAACTAGATGCAAATTAGGAGGTAAGTGTTGTAATGTTATAATTGATAGTGGTAGTTTAGATAACCTAGCTTCAGAGGAGATGGTGACTAAGCTGAAGTTGGAAAGATTGAAACACCCTAAGCCTTATCAGATAGCATGGATTCAAGATGATCATAAGGTACTGGTGAGTGAACAATGTTTGGTGAAATTTCATATTGGATCTTATCAGGATGAAGTCTTGTGTGATATTATGCCTATGGATGTTTGTCATATCTTGTTGGGTAGACCTTGGCAGTATGATAGAAAAGATATACATGATGGGAGAAAGAATACATACACTATAACATCAAATGGAAAAAGAATTACTTTGATTCCTTTGGAAGATGATCCTAAGGGTAAAGTATGTGGGAATGCTAGAATCTATTTGGTAGATGGAAGGAAATTTCTGGATGGTTTGAGACATGAGAATATGTGTTATGCTTTAATTCCTAAGAAGCCTAAAACATTAAAGAAGGAGACTGAAGAAACACAACCGGAGGAGATAACTGAGTTGCTGATAGAGTATGAAGACATCATATCAGATAATGTACCTGAAGGATTACCACCAATCAGAAGTATTAGTCATCACATGGATCTTATACCTGGAGCTAATTTGCCTAACAAAGCAACACACAAAATGACACCGACAGAGAATGAAGAATTGAATATACAGATACATGATTTTTTGAGAAAAGGTTTGATGAGAGAAAGCTTGAGTCCTTGTGCAATACCTATAGTGCTTGCACCAAAGAAGGATGGAGAATGGAGAATGTGTACTGACTCTAGAGCAATAAACAAGATCACAGTTAAGTATAGATTTCCTTTACCTAGGATGGATGATATCATGGATTGTTTGAGTAAAGAAAGCTATTTCACAAAGATAGACTTGAAGAGTGGATACCATTAGATCAGAATTAGAGAAGGAGATGAATGGAAGACTACTTTTAAGACAAATGAAGGATTGTATGAGTGGTTAGTGATGCTTTTTGGATTGACAAATGCACCAAGTACTTTCATGAGATTGATGAATGAAGTTCTGAAGAAATTCTTGGGTAAGTTTGTGATTGTATACTTGGATGACATTCTGATTTTCAGTAAGACAAAAGAGGAACATTTGTGGCATATTAGACAAGTTTTGCAGAGACTGGGAGAAGAGAAATTGTTGATAAACATCAAGAAGTGTAGTTTCATGAAAGAAGAATTGGTATATTTGGGTTTTGTGATTTCTGCAAAAGGATTGAAGATGGACCCTAAGAAAAGGAAAGCAATTGTTGAATGGCCTACACCGGAGAGCATTGGAGAAGTTAGATCATTTCATGGATTGGCTAGTTTCTACCGGAAGTTCATCAGAAATTTCAATTCAGTTTGTAACCCTATGACAGAGACAATGAGAGGTGACAAAAAAGATTTCAAGTGGACATCAGGAGTAGATAAAAGTATTGAGTTGTTGAAGCAGAAAGTGACAAAGCAACCTATTTTGGCATTACCAGATTTCAATAAGGTATTTCAAGTCGATTGTGATGTAAGTGGAAGTGCAATTGGAGCTGTGTTAAGTCAAGAAGGTAGACTAGTAGCATATTTCAGTGAGAAGTTGAATAATGCAAGGAGAAGATATTTAGTTTATGATCAAGAGTTCTATGCCATAATTCAAGCCTTGAAGAAGTGGAGACATTACTTGTTGCCTAAGGAGTTTGTGTTGTATACAGATTATCAAGCTTTACAGTATTTGAATAGTCAACGTAAGTTGAATTAGAGACATATGAGATGGGTAGAGTTCATGCAGATTTATACTTTTGTGTTGAAGCATAGGAGTGGAAAATCAAATAAAGTTGTTGATGCATTGAGTAGAAGAAGAAACTTGTTGACAGAAATGAGAGTTGAAGTGTTGGGTTTTGATGCAATGAAGAACATGTATGAGGGAGACACTAATTTTGTAGAACCTTGGAAAGCATGTAAGGAACTTGTTGTGACAAATAGGAGTAAGTGGTTGAACTATTTCATTCATGAAGACATGTTGTTTAAAGGAAACAAGTTATGCATACCTAGAAGTTCAATGAGAGATAATTTGATCAAGGAAAAGCATAGTGGTGGATTGGCAGGATAGTTTGGCACTGATAAGATAGTGGCTTTGGTGAGTGAACACTACTTTTGGCCTTAGATCCATAAGGATGTTAGGAAATTTGTGCAGAGTTGTAGAGTTTGTCAAGTTGCAAAAGGGAGTAGTCAGAATACTGGATTGTATAAACCTTTGATAGTGGAGAGACCTTGGGAAGACATAAGCATGGATTTTGTAATGGGATTGTCAAATACACAAAGGGGACATGATTCAATATTTTTAGTGGTTGACAAATTATCAAAGATGGCTCATTTCATACCTTGTAAGAAGACAACTGATGCAGTACATGTAGCTGACCTATTTTTCAAGGAGGTTGTGAGATTGCATGGATTACCTAAGAGTATAGTTTCAGACAGGGATACAAGGTTTGTTGGATACTTTTGGAAGACACTTTGGAAGAAGATGAAGATAGAATTGAAGTTCAGTTCAACTTTTCATCCACAAACTGGTGGACAAATAGAGGTAGTGAATAGGAGTTTGGGAAACTTGTTGAGATGTTTGGTTGGAGAGAAGACAGGAAGTTGGGACTTGATTCTTTCACAAGCAGAGTTTGCATACAATAATTTAGTAAATAGGAGTACCGAAAGAACACCTTTTGAGATTGTGACTAGAGTGAACCCCAAAGGAGTTGCATAATTGAGAGATATCAGCATGGAAGACAAGAGAAGTGTAGAAGTAGAAGAATTTGTAGATCATATGAAGATAGTGTATAATCAGGTGAAGAAGCATTTAGAGGATATGAATAGTAAATATAAGGAAAAGGTAGATGAGAAACAAAGACATAAGGAATTTGAAGTGGGAGATGAAGTAATGGTGTACTTGAGAAAAGAAAGATTTCCAGTTGGGACATATAACAAGTTGAAGATGAAGAAGTTTGGACCTTGTAAGATACTCAAAAAATTTGATTCAGGCAATGCATATGAAGTAGAGTTACCAGAGATATTGGGTATATCACCTATTTTCAACATTGCAGACTTATATCAGTATCATGAAGCAGAGTTTAGTGACATGGAAGAAGACTCGAAGAAGCAATTACCACAACAAGCACCAAAGCACATTGAAGACATTTTGGATGACAGAGTTGGATGCAACACTAGAGGAAGACAATACAGAGAATATCTTGTGAAGTGGAAAGGTAGACCAGAAGAAGATTCATCATGGATTTCCCAGGCTAAGGTGGACTGTCTTGGTTCTCCCCTAGCCCCAACAAAGTGAGGGACTCACTTTTTCAATAACCACGGATGTTTGATGCAGGAGCATCCCTAGTTCAAGAGCAATCTTGCATCAACCAAAAACATTTGCATTTCAGTTTGTTTGCATTTCAGTTTGGGTAGTTTAATTAGAAGTAGTTTCAGCTTTTGGTCTGGTATTCTACTGTAGTTGGATTTCACACCTTGTGGATCTAGACTTAGCATCTAAATTCATTTATCTACATCATATCCAGAATTCAGAGCATTTGGATGAGTTACCAGAAAGTTATCACTATTAGAAGATCAATTGTTTTCTCAGAGCAGAGCATCTTGACAGTCTCAGACAATCAGGTAAAGGAGAAGACTTGCAGAGAATTCCTTGACTTGTAGAACTTAATGACACATCATTTGATGATCTTTGGTTCATGGCCAACCTTCCTCAAGGGTCCGCACGTTATTCCATTCATCTGACGAAGTGTTCTATGCATTTAGGTCTGACCTATCTGTGTACATGTTACAACTCTTCATTGGAGTTTGTGACCTTCCTTAGCTGACGCAGAGGAATCTTTTAGTCTGGAGATGATATATATTGATGTAATAGATCCCTCAAAAATTAGTTAGCATAGTTCTCATGATTTAGATGATTGATAGTTTGGATTTTCTATGAGGAGCTTCAAATCTTTATCTTGCGCATGTATGTAATCAGGGATGTGAGCCCTAATTATAAGCTCGCATGTTGTCAGCCAGATTATATTTGAATTCTATGATATACTGAATGACTGAGTCTGTATTTATTCCATTTCTTTGAGTTGTTTCCGTTGTGTTTACTCTTACTGCATGGTCCAGACAGTTCATTCTGTGAACCCTCCTATCGTGACTGCACCATCTGACGTATCCATGTACACACATTACAACTCTTCATTAGAGTTTATGATCTTCCTTGGCCGATGCGGAGGAATATTTTGTCCTGGAGATGATATAAATTAATGTAATTTAAATGCCTAGGAAAGCAGTTAGCATAGTTTTACAAGTTTGATAGTTTGAATTCTTTGCAAAGGAGCCTCAAAGCTAAATCATGTGCATATTCTGACTCTATAATCAAGCCTATGAGCCCTAATTATTAGCCTGCATGTTGTCAGCCAATTTGCATTTGAATTCTATGATATACTGAATGACTAAATCTGCATTTGTTTTATATCTTTGAGTTGTTTCTGTTGTGTTTACTCTAGTTGCACGGCCTGGATGGTTCACTTTGTGGACCCTCCTAACTGTGACTGCACCAAGTGGTATTAGAGTGAAATTTTGAATCTTTGGGAGTGAATTGAGCGAAGTTGGTGAAGGAATTCCATAAGATCTTGTGAACAGATCACCGAATCTGAGATAGGTTACTTGTGTTACAATAGATCACAGATTGTGAGGCAGTTGTCACCTTGTAGCCCGATCGTTGAATTTGAGGTAGTTACACTTGATCCTAGGAAGAATGCATTAGAGGAGAATCCCTCTTGTTGGAACAATGGTTTGTAGAATGGATGAGATGATAGAAATAATGAAAATCATGCAAGTTCACTTGGATTCTATGGAATAAGATAGGCGAAGAGGACTTACACCTAGACATAATGTTGAAAGTGATGATGATGAAGAATTTCAATCTACTGATCAAACTGGTGAAACCCTAGGAGATGAAGAAGAAGAAGAATTAGATCAAGTCAAGATGTTGTGAGTTATTTCAAAGATTGGGAAAAGAACTAGAGTTGATGTACCAAATTATACTGGCAATTTGAACCCTGAAGAGTTGATTGATTGGATAAATGACATGGAAGAATACTTTGAGTATGAAGAAATTGAAGATCCAAAGAAGGTGAAATTTGCAAAGACAAAGATGAAAGGACATGTCGCTATATGGTGGAAAGAAGTTCAGTTAGACAGAAATAGAAGATGAAAATAAAAGATTACAAAGTGGGACAAGATGGTGACAAATTTGAAGAATCAGTTTATACCTGCTGACTATGAGTTGGAATTGTTGAAGAGATTACAAAACCTAAGACAAAAGGAGAAATCTGTGAAGGAGTACACTGAAGAATTTCATAAGATGATCATAAGGATAGGACATAGTGAAGAAAGAAAAGAGAAAGTGGCTAAATACATCAATGTCACGTCTCATTTTTATGGACTATATAATTATCCTAGATTAGTGAACATTTACCATGATTGTTTTACTTTGAGTAAATTCCACGTGTGTGAAGGTAATTATCATGAAGTTATGTTTTCGTAAATTGGAGAGTTGATTCAAATATTAAATAGTATCCATGTGATTATAATGTTTTGCTTCGGCTATGTTTTGGGGGACTAACCTATTGACGTCAAGTTGAGTGCGAATGAATGCAGGTGCTCATCAAAGACGAGAACATGGTTAAGGTAGAGGTGTTCTAGCCACTTGGCAAGAATTGTTTGTGATGGTTAACCTTGATGTACTCACACACACACGTAGTCTCATATTTCATTTTGAATGACTTATTTTTGCATATCATTGTGTAGATAATAAATGCGATGGATGGTTAGATACTCAGAAAATATTATGTTTTAATTGCGACAGTAAGTTCATTTCAAATGCTTGATTTAGTCATAAATATTAATGTTCTTTGAGATTATATTAAAATAGTGTATTTTAAATGGTGAGTATATATTTAATTGATGTATTTTATATTATTTAATAATAAATAATAAATGTTTTCCTTTTTAAATAAATATTATTGTTTGGAAGACAATATCTATTTTAGACTTAATACAATTATATTTAAATTACAATAGATATATATAAATATATTATTTTATTATTATTATAAATACTTCTTGTCTTGATTTAAATGATTATGTTATTTTGAAAATAAATAAATAAAATTAATATTACTTATTATATTTAGAAATCTAAATAAAGGAATTTAAAAGAATAATATTTCTGTCATGTAGCACAGAAAATAAATAAGTTCATTCTATTTTATTTTGGAGGCTTTTCAACAAGCCAAATCTCATGCAAACTAAAACAAAAACTTTAGTTATCAAAAAAAGCCAAAAACCTAAAATTTTAACGCCAAAAATAAGAAGGGATTTTTGGGAATAAAAAAAAAGATGAAGAAAAAAAAGTCATTTTTGAGAACCAGTCAAGACTAGTCATAGAGAAATAGTGACAACTTTGTCATATCTCAATTAAACTTATAACTGTAAACTGTTCTAGAAATCTGGTGAAGAGAAGAACAAAAGCCAGAAGGGATTTGAGGATATTCGCAGTAGTTAGGGGGCAATTTTAGAAAAAGGTGGACATGATTTGTAAAGGGTGTGAGAAAAACACATTTTGGCAGTAGCAAAAAGAAGGACGCCATTATTTTTCTGTAGCCAACAACAGGGAGAAGAAGAAGCACAGTAGCAAGAGTGAAATCGACCCTTAACAGCATAGTAAACGGGTATTCCTCTTGAGTTTTTCTTGCATAAAGTTGTGTATTTTCTTAAATTACCATTTGTATTAAATCCCTTGGTTGAGCTGTGTTGATCATTGCTTAAATCTGTTTATCTATTTTCTATCACCGGCTCTAGATCTTCACTATCAACCTGCATTCTTTTCTCTGTATTTTGATTGGATCAACCTCTTCTTTGGTTGGCGTCAATTAAGTTTATTTTTGGCCTGTTTCCCTTGCTTGGGCGACTGATTTGGAGTGGCCTGGCTGTAGGTATCGACCTGCTAATTGATTTCCATTAAAAAAATTAGTTTTATAAACTGTTAAAACTACCCCTTTGATTGTTGAATTTAATAGCTTTTGTTTGTTGTATTGTTCCTCTACGTTTTGAATGAAGACCAAGTTTTAAAACCATGATGGCCAATATATTTGATCGACCTATTCTTCTTGTTGATTGAGGTAGCCTCTAAAAACTTAGGTGGCAGAAAATAATTCATTGTTGCAGATCTATATTTGTGTTTATCATCAGTGTTAATCCATTCTTCAACATACTTCTGTAAACTTGAATTCTTTCCCTATATATCATGCTATACCACTGTATAGAAACTCTTTAAAATGTTCCTGTCACAATCTTTGTATTGTTGTTTCAAACTTCTCATAAGTTCTTGTACCCTAATTTATTTTGTTATAGCTTTCCGTTATTCATGTCACCATTCTTCTAGTTCCTGTAGCAGAGATGCATTGTTATCTGCAGCTGATTTAAGATCCTGTATCTTGAATAATTGATTTTGTAGTTTCATTTAAAACTCTTTAAAATGGTTATATTATTACTTAGAATTGAGACAGTGTGTTTTTCTGATTATTACCTATGCTTAATTGATGAGGAAACTATTTATATGATCCTATTAAGTATTTATTTCAATGAATTGTTTAAAATCCTCGATTATCATGAATGATTGAAAATATAAACAATCTTTGGGTAGAAAAGTTATAAACTCTAGTTCCCTATTGGATATTGAAAAGAAAGAACTATGGATTAGGATTATAACCAGTTATCGATTCTATAATTGTGTTTAAATGAGTAAATGTTGTTCCTTGTTGAATTATTTCTTGAAAGTGCACTCTCATTAGTTGAGCAAAGTAAAAGAATTAATAAACTATATTAGACAAAAGTATGTGTTATTGACTTGGATATGAAATCATAGATCAAACCTTTAGAATCATTGAGCATATTTACCATATGTATATTGATGTGAACACCATCTTATATATTATTGGTACCTATTCTATCTAAATTAACTATGTTGTATGAATTATGAAATAGATAGTGAGACTGAGGAAAGATAATAATATTTGGAACAAGTATGCATGAAAACATATTGTTGAAGTGGAGTTGGCATACATAATTATTTATTTTATTGCTTGAATTATGAAATAGTATTGGATATGAAGTAAAATCATTAGTTTCTACAATCTATTAAAACCAAGGAAATATGAATTGAGAATATAATCAGATTTCAAAATCTATATTTCTTTTAAATGATTTATGATGTTCTTCATTACTGCTTGTTCGAAAAGTGTGTTTTCTTTATTGATTTATATTGATGAGATTTATCTTTTACTTGTGATATTGTAATTAAGCAGATTAATTACATCATTTTTTATCTTTTTATATTGTAATTAAGTGGATTAATTACATCATTTTACTTTCATTACTTAATGAGTTATATTTAAGTGGATTATTTACTTTATTTTACTTTTGTGAAGGTTTGAGAGACTTTACAATCAATGGACTGAGATTGAACATTCAAGAAGAACTTACTTTGGTGAGGATGACAACATTGGAAGAAGCATACCAATTAGCCTTGAAAGCTGAAGAAAAGTTGAGTAAGAGGCATGACCAAAGACAGAGAGGTAGAATATTTTCTGGAGGAGAAAGATCATATGCAGAGTAGAACAGACAAGAAAACACATTCAAGAAGGATGATAGAGATAACAATGCATATTGGAGAGATGACAGAACTTTCTACCTCAAAGGAAACCCTAGTCCATTCCAGAGTGAAGGATACAGAAGAGAAGGAAGAGGACCTAATAGGAGAACATTTAGAGGAACTTGTTTCAAGTGTGGAGGTGAAGGACATAGAGCATTTGAACGTAATTAGGGGAGTACAAGAAAGAGAACAGAGAACAGTGGAAGAGTAGCCTATGTGAAAGAAGAACCCGTTGGATCACCTAGTTCAATTGGCAAACCTAAGAAAGGAGAATCACTTGTCATGAGGAGAGAACTATTTCAAGCAGAGGCAAATGAGGAACCACCGTAGAGGAAAAGTTTGTTCAAAACCAGATGCAAATCAGGAGGTAAATGCTGTAAAGTTGTTATTGGTAGTGGTAGTTCTGATAACCTAGCTTCAGAGGAGATGGTGACTAAGCTGAAGTTGGAAATATTGAAACACCCTAAGCCCTATTAGATAGCATGGATTTAGGATGATCATAAGTGACTGGTGAGTGAACAGTGTTTGGTGAAATTTCATATTAGATCTTACCGTGATGAAGTATTGTGTGATATTATGCCTATGGATTTATGTCATATTTTGCTAGGTAGACCTTGGCAGTATGATAGAAAAGTTATACATGATGGGAGAAAGAATACATACACCATAACATCAAATGGAAAGAGAATTACTTTGATTCCTTTGGAAGATGATCCTAAGGGTAAAGTATGTGGGAATGCTAGAATCTGTTTGGTAGATGGAAGGAAATTTCTAGATGGTTTGAGACATGAGAATATGTGTTATGCTTTAATTCCTAAGAAGCTTGAAACATTGAAGAAGGAGACTGAAGAATCACAATCGGAGGAGATAATTGAGTTGCTGATAGAGTATGAAGACATTATATCAGATAATGTACCTGAAGGATTACCACCAATCAAAAGTATCAGTCATCACACGGATCTTATACCTAGAGCTAGTTTGCCTAACAAAGAAGCACACAGAATGACACCGACAAAGAATGAAGAATTGAATATACAGATACATGAGTTGTTGAGAAAAGGTTTGATCAGAGAAAGCTTGAGTCCTTGTGCAATACCTGCAGTGTTAGCACAAAAGAAAGATAGAGAATGGAGAATGTGTACAGACTCTAGAGCAATCCACAAGATCATAGTTAAGTATAGATTTCCTTTACCTAGGATGGATGATATCATGGATTGTTTGAGTGGAGCAAAATATTTCACAAAGATAGACTTGAAGAGTGGATACCATCATATCAGAATCAGAGAAGATGAATGGAAGACTAATTTTAAGACAAATGAAGGATTGTATGAGTGGTTAGTGATGCCTTTTGGATTGACAAACGCACCGAGTACTTTCATGAGATTGATGAATGAAGTTTTGAAGAAATTATTGGGTAAGTTTGTTATTGTATATTTGGATGATATTCTGATTTTCAGTAAGACAAAAGAAGAACATTTGTGGCACTTGAGACAAGTATTGTAGAGAATGAGGGAAGAAAAATTGCTGATAAACATTAAGAAATGTAGTTTCATGAAGGAAGAATTGGTATATTTGGGATTTGTTATTTTTGCAGAAGGATTGAAGGTGGACCCTGAGAAGTAAGAGCAATTGTTGAGTGGCTTACACCTGAGAGCATTGGAGAAGTTAGATCATTTCATTGATCAGCGAGTTTCTACCTGAAGTTCATCAAAAATTCTAGTTCAGTTTGTAAGCCTATGACAGAGATAATGAGAGGTGATAGAAAAGACTTTAAGTTGACATCAGGAGTAGATAAAAGTTTTGAATTGTTGAAGTAGAAAGTGATAGAGCAACCTGTTTTGGCATTACCAAATTTTAATAAGGTATTTCAAGTAGATTGTGATGAGAGTGGAAATGCAATTGAGTAGTATTAAGTCAGGAAGGTAGACCTGTAGCATATTTCAATGAGAAGTTGAATGATACAAGGAGAAGATATTCAATTTATGATCAGGAGTTCTATGTCATAATTCAAGCCTTGAAGAAGTGGAGACATTACTTGTTGCCTAAGGAGTTTGTGTTGTATACAGATCATCAAGCTTTGCAATATTTGAACAGACAAGGAAAGTTGAATCAAAGACATATAAGGTTGGTAGAGTTCATGTAGAGTTACACTTTTGTATTGAAGCATAGGAGTGTGAAATCAAACAAAATTGCAAATGCCCTGAGTAGGAGAAGAAACTTACTGATAGAGATGAGAGTTGAAGTATTGGGATTTGATGAATTGAAGAACATGTATGAAGAAGATCTTGATTTTGTAGAACCTTGGAGAGCATGTAAGGAACTTATTGTGATAGATAGGAGTAAATGGTTTGACTATTTCATTCAAGAAGATATGTTGTTCAAAGGAAACCAATTATGCGTACCTAGAAGTTCAATGAGAGATAATATGATCAAGGAGAAACATAGTGATGGATTGGCAGGACATTTTGGCATTGATAAGACAGTGGCTTTGGTGACTGAAAACTACTTTTGATCTCTGTGATGGGTAAAACGTGGGAATAATCAAATCAATAACAAACCCAAAACATCAATGAAATATGAAGATAAAAAGGATTTAATAATAAAGAAGAGATACTTACAACCTTTACCTTACTCCTTCCATTGTTCGCCATTTCTTTCTTGATCTTGATGGAGATGAAAATGGCCCTCAAGAAGCTTGCTTCCTTGCTTCGATTCCTCAAGATAACAAGGAGAAGTTGGCTCTGATACTTGGTGTGATTGAAGATGAACTTCAACACACTATGAAGGGGATGGATGATTAATAAAATGATATGCAATGAGGTGCCAATGGCGCGCTATAGTTCTTGCAGCATAAGTTTACTCGAATGATGGATGATGAAATGAAGAAGAAGAGGGTTGTATTTATAGAGTTGTGTGAGAGAAGATCAATGGTTGAGAAGAAATAAGAAGATCAACAGAGGAGGATGTTCGAGAGAATGTGCGCGAATAGAAGGACATGTGTCATTCAAAAAGAAGCTTTATTGAGTTAATTGCTTTCTTGATGAGGATGAGTTTTGTTTTTCTTAAATTAGAATATATTTTTCTAATTTAAGAGCAAAGTTGCTTTAACTCATCTTTTGCTTTTGTATGACAAGAGGAATATATTTTTAGAAGATATTGAAGATTTTTAGAAGATAAGAAAGCATAATTAAATAAATAAATTTATTTAATTATTTGTGGATAATTTGGAGGAATAAATAAAATATTTAATTATATTTTATTTTTGGAGATTTTAGATTTTATTTAAATAAAAATGCATTTTATTTAAATTTGGAAGAATAAAAGATTTTAATTAAATAATTAAAATTATTTAATTATTTAGAAGAATGAAGTTGATTTAATTAATTAAATAAATGTAATTTATTTAATTAAATGAGAGGAGATGAATCAAATAAATAAATAAATTTATTTATTTATTGATAGAGGAATATGAAGGTGAAATAAATATTTAAAATATTTATTTAAGTAGAGTCATGTCATTTTTAGGTGTATACAGTCTCAGATACATAAGGATGTTAGGAAATTTGTGCAAAGTTGTAGAGTTTGTCAAGTTACAAAATGTAGTAGTCAGAATATTGGATTGTATAAACCTTTGACAGTACTGGAGAGACCTTGGGAAGACATAAGTATGGACTTTGTAATGGGATTGCCAAAGACACAAAGAGGACATGATTCAATATTTGTAGTGGTGGACAGATTTTCAAAGATGGCACATTTCATACCTTGTAAGAAGACAACTGATGCAGTGCATGTTGCTGACCTATTTTTTAAGGAGATTGTGAGATTGCATGGATTACCTAAGAGCATAATGTTAGATAGAGACACAAAATTTCTTAGATATTTTTGGAAGACACTTTGGAAGAAGATGAAGATAGATTTGAAGTTTAGTTCAGCATTTCATCCACAGACTGATGGACAAATAGAAGTAGTAAATAGGAGTTTGGGAAACTTGTTGAGATGTTTGGTCGGAAAGAAGGCAGGAAATTAGGATTTGATTCTTTCACAAGTAGAGTTTGCATACAATAATTCAGTGAATAGGAGTATCGGAAAAAAAAACTTTTGAGATTATGGTAGGAACTAACCCTAGAGGAGTAGCAGAGTTGAGAGACATTTGTATGGAAGAAAAGAGAAGTGCAAAAGTAGAAGAATTTGTAGAACACATGAAGATAGTGCATAAACAAGTGAAGAAGCATTTGGAAGAGATGAATATCAAGTATAAGGAGCAAGCATATGAGAAGAGAAGACACAAAGAACTTTTAGTGGGAGATGAGATGATGGTATACTTGAGAAAAGAAAGATTGCTAGTTGGGACATATAACAAGTTGAAGATGAAGAAGTTTGGACCTTGTAGGATACTCATTAAGTTTGATTTATGAAATGCATATGAAGTAGAGTTACCAAAGACATTGGGTATATCACCTATTTACAACATTACAAACATATATCAGTATCATGAAGCAGAGTTCAGTGACAGATATGAAGAAGACTTGAAGAAGAAGTTACCACAACAAGCACTAGAGCAGATTGAGGACATCTTGGATAGCAGAATTGGATGTAGCACAAGAGGAAGACAATACAAATAATATCTTGTGAAGTGGAAAGGTATACTAGAAGAAGATTCATCATGGATTTCTCAGGCTGAGGTGGACCGTCTTGGTTTTCCTCTAGCCCAAGAAAAGTGAGGGACTCACTTTTTCAATAACCCTGAATGTCTGATGCAGGAGCATCCCTAGTTCAAGATAAATCTTGCATCAATTAAAAACATTTGCATTTCAATTTGTTTCTTTTCATTTTCTAGTTCAATCAGAAGCAGTTTCTATATTTTGGTCCACATTCTATTGTCATTGTATTTCAGACCCTGCGAAGCTGGACTTAGCATCTAGATTCATTCATGTACATCATATCCAAAATTTAGGTCATTTGGATCAGATATCGAAAAGTTATCGCTATTAGAAGATTGACTATTTTCTCATAATAGAGCATCCTGACAATCTCAGACAATCAGCTAAAGGAGAAGACTTGTGGAGCATTTCACAATCTAAGGAGATAAATTACACATCAGTCAATGTTGTTTGGTTCGTGTCCAACCTTCCTTGAGATCCACACACAATTCTATTCATTCGTGAAGGAGTTCTATTCATTTAGGTCCAACCTATCTGTGTACACATGTTACAGCTCTTCATTGGAGTTTGTGATCTTCCTTGGCCGATGTGGAGGAATCTTTTGTCCAGAGATGATATAAATTAATGTAATAGATGCTTAGGAAAGCAGTTAGCATAGTTTTACAAGTTTGATAGTTTGAATTCTTTGCAAAGGAGCCTCAAAGCTAAATCCTGTGCATATTCTGACTCTTTAATCAGGCATGTGAGCCCTAATTGTAGGCTTGCATGTTGCTGGCCAATTTCTATTTGAATTCTATGATATATTGAATGACTAAATCTACATTTGCTTTATATCTTTGAGTTGTCTCCATTGTGTTTACTCTAGCTGCACGGCCTGGATAGTTCACTTTATGGACCCTCCTAATTGTGATTGTACCAACAACAAACACAAGAAGGACAAGAGCATGTGCTTAGGTTAATTCAACACATAGAACAAATACAACAACATGTTCAAGCCATCGAATAAAGGTTACAACATACTAGGCTTATCAATGATTACAACTGACATCCATCTAGATGTTGGAACAGAAGAAACCCAAACATGAGATTGATAGCTAGTGACCCTTCGAGTCATATTATTATCTCCATGACAATGGTCATAGAGCAACACATAGTAAACCATAGCAAGCCCCATGACCAACCAATTGCTCCTCATGACGTTTTACTCCTAAAAGAATAGAACCACCCTTGGGTCTTGCCTCCACTCAATTAGATTATGTCATGAGAGCAAGAGTGAATTGTAGGTCACTCGGAGAGGGTCCATGTGCTATATCGAAGCTAGCTAATCTACATTTGTGCCCGAATCACATTTTGAGGAGTACATATTTTGGTGAACCCAACATGAAGAACAAATCCCTTTAGGATGCGTTCTTTCACATTTTTGTACATTTCACTATGTTTCATGCAAAAAGTCTAGGGGAATGTCTCCTCGAGTAAAATTACAAATTCAAAGGGGATCCAACCAAATCCCCACAACTTCGACCAAATTAAAACATGACATGTGAACATTCAATCTAAGATCTATCAACATGATCAACCCATAACAAGCCTTAGAAAAATGGCCACCCAAATGGATAATTAAGTGTGTTGTCAAAAAAAAACTTACAAGAAGCTCAAGAAGTACAAAAATCACTCCACATAGTACATCAAGATAAAAAGACCACGACATGTCAAGTGTCATTAGAAAGAACAAACAAGGTCACTCAAACCCCAAAGAAAAACAATCCACCACAAGGTGGAAAAACTCAAAGAAAAGGACAAAGCCTCACCCATAGACCTTATAGCAACCTTGGTCCAACTAATTAAGACCTTTGAGGCTAGAAGTGTTGAACAATATTTCCAAGACAAAGTTGAGGAAAACCTAGGCAATAGGGAAATCATTTCATTGACAAGATTGAATCAAACCAAGGGGAAACACAAAATACTCCTCATCTAAACTTCCATTCTCACAACACACATGATGAATCAGTCATGCCACCCTTTCCCTCATCATCTAATGTGACAAGTATCAATCAAATAGGTGGGATTCCTATAACACAAAATTAACCACAAACTATCCCACCTAATTTTCAAAACATAAACATGACACCATCTAGTTATCCAACTTTTCCAGGATACCAACAATCTAGCATACCCTTTGAATAAGCACAACAAGCTCCACCTGAAGGGCCAATGTTTGGAGGAACAATACCCTCTACACATAACCCCTTAGGAACATTCCCCAAGTATTTAAAGGAGCCTCTTAACTATAATATTCGTCAGGTCATACTACCATATCCTCTCCCTGAGCTTCCAAAATTTAAAGGAAGGGATGGTCCCAACTCTCATATCAAGGCTTACATCACAGTAGTTCTGGAACTCCTTCCTTGGGATGGGGTAGTAGCAAATATTTTTCCAAAAACTTTGGAGGGTATCACTTTGGATTGGTACTATCAACTTCCAAAAGCATTGATCCACTCTTTTAGGAAACTCATCAATCAATTTGTGGCTACCTTCGACATAAAAAAATTGGTCAAGATAGGAATACTAGAGTTTTTAACAATCAAGAAAGGAAACGAGTCAGTCACACATTTTATCACATGATAGAGGAAAGTTCTCTATTCTTCAACTAGCTCACCAAACACAGATCATAAGGAACTTTGCGATCTCTTCTTACATGCTCTCAACAATGACATACAAGGAGTTCAAAAAATCCCTTACAAATCTTACAAAAAAGTGCTCAAAAGTACCCTTAGAATTGACTAAGCCGTTATTGATAATGGAAGAAGGGAGTATGATGTCAATGGAAGGTTGATAAACCATGATAGAAATAACAAGTCCTCGACAGACAATCAAAACATAGATGGGTCAATAGACACTTCACCATCAAGGAACAACAATTGTGACTACAATAGTCATACAAATATGGGGAACAAAAATGCCAACAAATATCCCCCGAGAATCAACAAGAAGTCATACAACAACCATCATAAGCCTCGAGATTACAATCATGATAAATACTTCCCATTTCAAAAGAGAAGGGAGCATGATATCTAGTCATGTCGGGAGTACCATCACTTCGCATCAAACCTCCCAAAACACCAGAGACAAGCATTCATGGACACATTCTCACAAGATGAAATAAAAGTCCCAAAAGCCATCAAAATGCCTTTGATCAAAACACCTTAGGCCTTGTGGAATTAGATGAAGTTCAAGAAATTTGTGTCACCCAAGGACCAGAATGATCAAATGACACCTCCAAAAATTCAAACTTTTCTCACATATTAGAACTTCTCAAGAGTTGTCCTACACAAATAATTCTCTCGTCAATGCCTTAGATCTAGGCCATCTAGTTCAAAACACTCCAAGTGAAAAGTGTTCTTCAACATTTGACTATGAAAAGTTACCCTCAGATGATGACATAGCTAAATAGGGTGATCTCCCCCTCCATTTAATAGTCCAAGTTTAGGACTATTCCATTAAATGTGTAATGATAAAGAATGGGTCTACAATCAACATGGTCTCCTTTTCTCTTCTTCAAAGAATGGGTTATGATGAAATTCAAATCACAAAAGAAACTTCCATCCTTGGAATTCATGATAACCCAAACATTCAAACCATGGGTAAGGTCAATCTTCAAATCACATTAGGTCCCAAAACTATCCCAACTAAATTTTATGCCATCAATGAAGAAACCACTTACAACATGATCCTAGGAAGGCCTTGGATCCATAGGATGATGGTTGTTCCCTCCACATTATTTCATGAAATCTACTTCTCACTCATGGGACAAACCCACGTCATCAAAGGAGATCCTGATCCTTTCAACCTTTATAGAGTTGAACAAGTCAAAAAGAAGGGAAAGACCATGGAAACCACCGGTGACCCAAAAATCAACACTTTTAAAAAAGGAGAGACATCAAAATAGATTGCAAACATAGCCAAGACCTCAAATGTATAGGAAAGGGGGCAACATGAGAATTCCCCTTCAATCCCCACTCAACAAAGTCTTATGCTCCATTCAACTTAGCAGCTATGCCGATCGAGCTAGACATGAGAATCATACAGTTGAGACTACTACTAATCAAAAAGAACTAAGACCCACATAGAAACTAAGAGAGTCAACACCAACATCATTTTCCCCTCAAACGTTCAAACTAATGAAACTATACAAGAATAGAAAATGATAAAGCTAGGGGGGAAATCATCAAACAATGAAACATTTGAGTACACAAAACTCCTCACTAAATATAAAGAAATTTTTACACCAAGTTTGAGTGTCCTTGGAAAGACTTTCAAGTGAAGTTCAGACAAAATTGGATAGGTCCATACATAGTTAAGACGTCAGAAACAATGCATATCTTTTGTGCACAATGGAAGGTGAAGAATTTGGTGAGATAGTCAATGCCTTTCACCTTAAGAAACACTATCTAAAAATCCAAAAAAATCTTAAAATATAAAAAACACAAAAAATCAAATATTCCAAAAATTTAAAAAAATCATTAAATCATGGAAAAATTAAAAAAAATTGTATTTCTTTATCATTTTGTTTTGCCTTACATTCTTTGTGAGCGACATGCTCTTGTTTGATTTTCATCTTAGTAAGGAGACTAATATTACTTAGGTATAGGTTGATCCTCTTAGCATTAGAGATCCCTTATATTCACAATTGCCATTTATTGTTCCCATGTCACATTTCCCAATGATTCTAATCAAAGCCTAGCTCTTAGCTCTACATTAATCCCAGTCTTAACAATCCATGTTATTAAGTCAAACAAAGCCAGTCTTAAAAACTACAATACTCAATAGAAGCTTGCAAGTAGGCCTCTCCCATTCCTCTTTAGTAGGAGGGAATTCTAACCAGATAGTGAAAACTTTTGGTGGCGCTCAACCCCTTATCTCTCTTGGCCAAAAATGTTAGGAAGATCATAACTCTAAAGGAAGTGATCTAAAATATGAGTGCAAAACAATGAGTGATCAAAAAGAAAAATATATATGAGAAATCATTATAAGCACCAAAGCATCTGAATATCCAAAGCATCCAGAAATTTTCAAAGCAATAGCAATCAAAAAAATCAAAAAGCAATAAAAAGAGAAAAAAAAATAGAGTGGAAGAGAGAAGGTTGTTGATTGTCCCTAGTCTTGAGTGGAGATTGTATACACCTAAAATTGGCATGACTCTACTTAAATAAATATTTTAAATATTTATTTCATCATTCACATTCTTCTATCAATAAATAAATAAATAAATTTATTTATCTGATTCATCTCCTCTCATTTAATTAAATAAATTACATTTTATTTAATTAATTAAATTCATTTTCACCAACTTCATTCTTCTAAATAATTAAATAATTTTAATTATTTAATTAAAATCTTTTATTCTTCCTAAATTAAATAAAATGCAATTTTATTTAATTAAAATCTTAAATATCCACTAAATAAAATATACTTTTATATTTTATTTTATTCTTCAAAAATCTCCACAAAATAAAATATATTTCTATATTTTATTTATTCCTCTCAATTATCTACAAAATAATTAAATAAAATCTTTTTATTTAATTATGCATTCTTATCTTCAAAAATCATTCTTATCTTCTAAAAATACTTTCCTCTTGTCATACAAAAGCAAAAGCAATTTTAAAGCATCTTTAAAGCAAACTTTCTCTTAAATTAGAAAAACAAATTCTAAATTAAGAAAATCAAATCTCATCCTCATCAAGAGAAGAGTTAACTTCACAAAGCTGCTTTTCGAATGACACATGTCTTTCTTCCATTTGTTGCACGTTCCTCAATAACCATCCTCCATTGATCTTTCATTTTCTTCTAAACCATTGATCTTCTTCTACACATCTCTATAAATACAACACTATTCTTCTTCATTTCATTATCAATCATTTGTGCAAACTTATGCTACAGAGATACCGGCGCACCTTTGGCACCCCCACTTCCATAAGCATTTCATATCCATTTGTTAGTGTGTTTGAATCTCATCTTCAACCACACGAATATCTCAGCCATTCCATTCTTGTCACCTTCAACAAGCAAACAATAGCTTCTGAGGGCTTCATCAACATCAAGGTCAAGGAAGGATAGGCGAACTATGGAAGATGCAAGGTGAAAGAGTTTGTAAGTGTTGTTTCTTGTTTATTACTTTAAATCTCCTTTTTTTATCTTCATATTTCATAGATGTTTGGGTTCTTATTATCATTAATTTGATTAACCTATTTTCCCCCTCACAGAGATAAATCTAATCTTGAAGCTATGAGAGTGAAAATATATCATAGAAAGTAAGGTACAAAGCGCACACACACACACACACACACACTGGTCAGCTGAGCAATACTAGGAGTCTAGCTATCTTTAGGGTCATCTTCTACTTAGGAAATTTTCGTTTAACCCAAGTCTATCTTGTTGGCCATGTTTTAATCCAAGTCTAGCGAGTGCTAATAAAATTTGTTGTTTTTCTAAGTTGAAATCTTGTCAAAGTGTTTTGTCTAGATAAGGATTAGTGTTTAGCCTTTAGCGAAGCCCAAATTTCAGAAGCATTCCATCTCTTCCCTGTCCCCACTTGAGTTTTAAATCCTATCTCAGAAATTTAATAATTCTCCTATACCAAGATAATTTGCAATCCCCTAGATCAAAAATATTACTAAAGAGTTGTCACATTGTTTGTTGCATCGTGCATTCATCATATCAAAAAAAAATTAAAAAATCAAAAGCAATAAGTTTATGTTGTAATTCATGACATTCCATAGGATTAAGATGTGTTTCATTCCTTCTTATGGTCATGCATTTCATACATTACATGCATTCATATATATTCTAAAAAATCCTAAAAATATCACATAATCATTTTGCATTTGTGTTAGAGTTTTAGAGATCAAAACATAAAAGGTTCTAAACTATCCATGTGCACACGAGATAGGTAAAGATGACAATTAAGATCACAAGGACAATTTCATTATCAAAAGTTTGAGTATAAGTCGTATACAAAGAAAGATTCAAGAGCCTAAAGACAAAATGCTCTAAAGATATACATATCTCCCCATACAAGGGGGAAAAATGGAAAGAAACAAAGATCTCTAAAATGTCAAGGATGACTCTAACCTATGGAACCATCAGGGATCCGTTTCCTAGGCCTCCTATGAGAGCCTAAACCTCCAGGATTTCTATGAGAATAGGAAATCCTGCTAGGAGCCCGTGAACGAGAAGGACCAGAACAACTAGTCCTCAAATCAGGCCTATGAATCCCCAACTAAGCCATCTCTCAGAGAAATTCATTCTCACCCTCAAGTATGTTGATCCTATCAATTGTGATGAAGTGGAGTAAAGATATCAGTGTGACAATTGGCCATAGTAGGCACATGAGTATCAACAAGAAGTTTCTCTCGTGGGTAACCAATGGGAGGGACATTGGGACTTCTAAGTTCAAAGAATTATCACAAAAAAAGTCCCTCCATTTATGGGCACTACCTAAAAGAGAAAGAAAGGAAGAAGTGTTAGTCAAAAGACTGAACCCATGGACAAAAGGAAATATTAAAAGTAGAAAAGTAGGGAAAGAGGTACTTACGAGGATCACCAGGTTGCAAGTAGGATCGAAGCATTTGATGTCATCATCAAAGTGAACTGGATTATGGCTAGGAGGAGACGCATGTGATACTACCTCCTCATCAAAAGATATCACATGATCCCCTATAGGTTGTTCCTCATCGTCATGCTCCTCTCCCTCAAGATCATAATCCTTGTCCAAAGAGTCAATGTCCTCCATGATTATCAACATATGGGAGGGAGCTCCTCTCTTTCCCCTCTATCCATGACTCGTGTCATGAACCACTCTAGGAATCAAACCCCAAGATTAAAAGGAGTCCAGGTGATCATTCTGTTAGCAAGAGACACATTGTAGCTTCATGATTGTTGTCATTGATGGCAACAAAGTTCATCCCACATATCTGCAGGACATGGTGTGCCTATACTGGAAGTCAGATTGAAGAATGTTGTGGTCCGATAAGCAAGAACAGAGCATGTGGCAAGGTCCAACAGTCAGGTCCGGATCTCTCAGAGGAAGTATCTTTAGAAAGTGTGGACTTAGGGAAGTCAAGTGGAGTACCTTGACTGATAGATTCCAGGAATTGAGTGTCTGGTGATGAAAGAGTGAAGAGATATGAGCATTCAAGTATTGAGGTCCTGTTTGGCAGAGCAGATAGAGGAAGAACTTATCGGCAGAGTTTCAGACATTATTCCGGATGAGATGTTGATGATGTTCAAGATTCTTAAGGTATCATTCATGATTGGCTGACTTGTTAGATGACTTTTATAAGTACCTGTTTGATCCGCATCACTTGGTAAGCAAGGATTCAGCCGATAGACTAGAGTTTGGGAAAGACTGACTATTTCGGATGCTGACTAGAAAGAGGATGAAATCCTTTGTGCGGATATATATATATACCAAATGGATTTCGATGAGAAGGTGTGTGGTGTAATTGTGTAGTGCGAAGAAAAGCAGAAGATTAGTGTGGAAGCAGTAAGGCAGGTCCGGTATGTGAAAAGACAGCAGCTCTAAAGAAGAGAAAGGATGAAATGTAGTAGATCAGTATACTGAACCCAACTGGAACTGAACTCTAGCATATGTGGATGCTTCTCATCAGTTCAAGTATCTTGTTACTCTCTTTATAACTTGTAGGCAGTGAGCCTCTTGTGAGCAGTGTGCTCGGGTAGTGAGCCCTAATTGGCAAGTGCCATTTTGTACTTCTATTCTTCTAACAGAGAATACATTCTTGGGTTAGTCACCCCGTGGTTTTTCCCTTAACAGGGTTTTCCACGTCAAAATCATTGTGTTATGTGTATTGACTTTGTTTCTACTTACATTCTTGTTTGCTTTGATGATGCACTAATTATTAAAGAAGAACAGAAAGTTGAATAAATTAAGATAACTGATTCACCCCCCCTCTCAGTTATCAACACATTCTGTGCTCAGTATCACCCATCTCTTAGATAGATCTGTAACAAGTAGGAACTGGGGGCAAGTACTCTAGAAAGTCATCACCAAATTGTTGTAGGACTCGCTCGATGTGGTGTGTCTCGACAAAACCATTCCTATCTGACAAATCAGTCACACCTCTGCAATAGTTGTGAATCTATTTGTTATTAGGCTAGAAGCCCTCCATATTAGTGAAAGGATCACAAATCATGTCAGCATCATTAAGAGTGGCCACTACACATAAAGTAGCATCAAAATGAGCAACTCAACTCCAGAGCGTAGCCCTCGGTAGTCTAGGATTTGGAAATGGTGTCTCCCTTTGAAATGGCCTGATATGATCATAAATCCATGTCATAATTAGAGAAGAATGACTGAAAGTGAGTTCCCCTCGACGTGTGATGTGGTAGAGGTCTCGGTAAACCATCACTAGAATTTTGACCCCCCATGCAAACACAGTGACTTGCTCTACACACTGAATGATGGGTTCCCAACACCATCTAAGTCAAGCGTAGCTCTTATCTCCTGACAACTTAGAAGCAATCAAACCAATGAGGAATTTCCTCAAAATTAAAATAGGTAGATGAGGTACAAAAGGAAGATGGACCCCTGTCTAGTCCTCAGGATGAGTCACCCCCATGATAGATGCCCATGCCTAGTTCTCACCAAAGGACTCACTCTCCAGTAAGACAAGTGGTTGTCCTCTCACAGGTACCCCCAAGATGTGATAGACATCATACAAAGTGATACTCCATTCCCCTGAGACCTAGGGAAATCTAAATGTGTTTCTATTGACATCCCAGTAGGTCAAAATATCACAGCAAATGTGGGAAGTAGAATGAACAACAGGAACATGGGATATCATGTCAAGTCCTGCCCTCTTCAAAATAACATGATCACTAAGAGATAAGGCCTCGTAGACATCAAAAATCCATAAATTCTCATGACTGGCATTCCATCAAATGCGTGAATCCTGTCAAACACAAAGAACCTTGCGTTAGATTTTGTTAAACTCAGAAAATCCAAAAAAAAACATATATTCCTTAGAAAATTACAATAAAATGATGAATTTAGTGTTCAAATTAGAGAATAACGGAGTGATGAAAACATCAAATTTCATTCAAAATCAAACTGGTTAGGTCACCCCTTTTACCAGGTCAAATCCCCATTAAGCGACCCTACTGTCCAACAAGATCCCCACCGGGTGACCCTGTTGAACATCAGGATCCCCACCGAGTGACCTAACCTGGTGAAAGTGGTGACCCATGGGAAACCATATCCCATACCCTAGCATGTAAAATCATCACAAAAACCTCAATTTTACCTAATTTTGACAAATGAAAATGTGTGTATACACTAAAATGAAGAATCTAACACAATGCAACAAGAAAAATAGACAAAAATAGATTCTTTTGAGATAAATTTAAGAAAGTACAAAATAGGGTTTAGAGGGAGGTTTTTCACATGATTCATACTTGATTTTAAATGGGAGAAAGATTCATGGCCATCTTCGTGATCCTCTCAACAATAGCTTCCCAACGACTATTGACGATTTCATTGTTGATTGACTCCGTTTTCTAAAATTCCTCCACTCTTTTCTTCTCTTAGCTAAAGTTTTTTTTGTACATTTAGGAGTAATTTCTTGTTTTTTGTATTTTCTTTGTACCTTCATTTTGCATGCTTTCATTCCTACAGGTCTCCTTGGTGAAGCAAAATGTTCGTTCATTTCAATTACATTTTTTTATTTTAAATACATCAAATGTTGAACTAATACTGGTTATTGCAAGTACAATTGTAGGAAGTCGACAACAGGTAAGGCCTATTTTGAGAATGGTACTTACCTTTCATGTAGACTATTGTCCTCGAGGGGACAAATATGTAAGCACTAAAAACACACATGAGCTTCCAAGAGGACCCTATGATGATGTATAATCCTAATTTCACGTACACGGAAGCATGAATATAACACCCTCTCAGTAGTTATTCTCTTGGTGACTCGTTGACATCAATTTCTTGCTTCATCATCTCTTCTCAAGCCTAACTTTTCTTCACTTTCGCCCTTGTCGACTATTCTTCTTCTGCATTCTCGACCTTGCCTACATAGCCAATTTCCATCTTATCAAGCTAATTTCACCTTTCCCATGTTCATTTCATCTCACTCCACCCCCTAGAGACCTTAAAATGACCTCCCAGACCAAACCCATCTTTCATAATTGACTTAACTTTTATCAATTCCGGATCCCCCTTATTATTTCTAGATCCCCACCAAGTGAACCTACTAGTGAAAGTGGGGATCCTGTTTAACTTGTCTGTTTGGCTTAACTCCAATGACAAATTGCTTCCTTTTCTCTCCAAGACCCCTCTTCAACCTGCAGTTTTTACCCAGACCCCTTCCTCTGTGGGTCACCCATGGATCCCCACCAGGGGACCCAGGGTTGCCCCCAAGTGACCTGACCTAGTGAAAGTGGTGACCCATGGGCAACCTTTTCATGTTTTCATCCACGGATTCTCTTTCAATTTGGGCTGCAAAAAGCTTTGTTTTTGCTCTAGTTTGCATGAGGATTTAACCTAAACATAAAGTGAACTGTTCTTAGCTCATCTACAACCTCTAATCATGCATAATTGTCTCATATGATCTATACTTGTCACCTCTCTAACTCATGCTAACTCCATTTTTGCAGTTTGTGATAAGCTATCATAGCTTCATCACTCCTCTTTCAGCACAGTTTTCTCTTCAATCTAATTAGTTAATTCTCCAATCAAGGGAGTTAACTCACTAATCATCCCCACCCTTCATGTGCTCTTCCAAGATATAAATATCCCCCTCCCACAAGCATTATGGGAGGCAAATCCATTGTTGCAGTCAATTTTCAAGCTTTGCTTTTGCTCTCCAATTGGCATTCTCATGCTCTTCGTAGGATATAGGTGCCTTTTGCTTTAGTATTTTATTGCCCAAGCCTTCAAAAGCTTCATATAGTGTTGTTATGCTAGCGAATTCCCCAGGCCCATGTGCTTCAAATCTTTCATAAGCTCTCCAAATTCATTTTCTCTCTTCCCAATTGCCGCCAAGAGGAGGACCCTGTTGTTGCAAGAGGATGAAGAGGTTCCCAAAATAGGGATTCCTAAGGGTAGTGCAAAGACTCATGCATCGATCACAATCCAATTTTTTCATGCTTTATTGGATAATTAAATCACAATTTGCTCTTGGGAATAGTCATCTTGTGTTACAATTTCCTCGATAGATTTATTTAAAAGTTGATTAGATTAGTTTGATTAATGTAGTTTGAATTGCAATTCTAGATTAAATTTCATGTTTTGCATTTCCAATTCTTAGATTAGTCCAAAACTCTCTTTGCAAATACCAAAAACATAGTATAAATTTCATTAGGTAATCTCATATTAATTTGCATTCATCTTTTTATTTCCTAGTTAATTAGTTCATTTTAAATTTCAATTCTAAAAAAGAACCAAAAAAATTGTTTGCATACATACTAGTTGCACACATATCAAAAACCCAAAGAAATACAAAAACATTAGAACTTAGAAAAGGTCAAACCCTTGATTCGATCATGAGGTAGGATTCAACAAAAAAAGCATTCACAAACTCCTCAATTTTGTCACAAGATCAAAAAGTCAAGATAACTCACACAAAGCCTTATATAACATCACTAAGTAGAAAGTCAACATTTGGTCAACTCAAATCAACTCTCTCTATCCAAGCATATGAATGTGCCCTAGAATTAGAGGAGAGTGGGTGAGGTCTATCCTTGAGGAGATTGAATAATTACATCCTAGGCCACAACTAGCACAAGAAGAACAAGAGCACGTGCTTAGGTTAATTCAACACAGAGAACAAATACAACAACGTGTTCAAGCCATCAAAGAAAGGTTACAACATATTAGGATTATCAACGATTACAACCGACATCCATCTATATGTTGGAACACAAGAAACCCAAACAAGAGATTGATAACTAGTGACCCTTCGGGTCATATTATTATCTCCACCACAATGGTCATAGAGCAACACATAGTAAACCACAGTAAGCCCCAAGACCGGTCGACCTCTCTTTGTAATGTTTTTATCCCAAGAGAATAGAACCACCCCCGGGTCTCGCCTTCACTCAACTGGCTTCTTCCACAATAGGGGGATTTACTTGGAGGTCACCCAAGGCAAGGAGAGGGTCCATGTGTTGTATTGAAGATGACTCATATGTGCTTGTGCCTGAGTCACATTTTGAGGAGTACAGGTTCACAATTCAAGGTTCACAAAGATGTAAATTTGTCAAAAGAAACATTCAAAACTTCATATGAGAGCCTAATCACCAAAAAACTCCATAATGAAAGGTTCATCAAGATGACACTTCACTGAAGAGACATTTGAATAAGGTTTAGAAGCAAGTGCAAGCATTGAAATATGTTTTCAAAGATCATAAACTTTTTTGATCGAAAGAATTCTTAGTCTAGATACCTTCACATATGTCGAAAAGGAAAATGCGAAGTTCATATAAATCTAATTTTTTCGATAGAGATTATTGATGATAATTCATAAGTTCTCATATGATTTGTTTCGTCAAAATTAAACACAAGAGGAATATGCGAGTACATGGGAACACCAAATCACTGAAAACTCATAAGGGAGGATTAAAATTTTCATGTGGATGTTGAATATCTGAAATACAAGTTTGAAAAGAGAATATTACTAAAAAACTCCATGGTTCAGTTGGAATCCAATTCATCGATGTAGGATTTTCACAGGATCTCAATTGGCTGATAGGGAAGTTTGTGATGTTTTTAAAAGAGTGCCAAAGTTCATTTTATTTCCAATATGTTGAACTTAAGTTTGCAAGCTATAGGATGTCGCTGGACATTATTTTTGAATTGTGCAAATGTTAATTGGAGCTTCGAGAATTTAAATCTCCAAGGAGGCACCTTATGAATGAATCAAAGTATAATATTTTGAAGATGGTGATAGTTGATGGTTTAGTTCCATAACTGATTAACAGTTTAATTTCCTCCCTTGGAGTATAAAAGGGAGTTTTTGTATTTAATGGGGAACTCTCAACAAGTTTAGGTTGTGAAGAAGAGAGAGGAATCTTCTTGAGAGAAGTGGTAGGGATTGGAGGTTGAGTGCCAAGGACAAGAAGATGTTGTCCATGAAGATGGATCAATTGATTGATGAGTGTATAAATTGTGCACTCCTTATGTTGTTATATTTTGTTGAATTATGAAATGAATAAAATCCAAAATGCTTCCATTGTTTTGTGAATTTGTTGTTGTGATCGAGGATATTTTTGTTTGGCTGCAAGATTGGGTTACCTGATAAGGTTCCCTGATCTTGACTGCATCACCATGTTAGCATAATATTTTAGTGCACACATCAGGGTATTGTTGATAATTTTTGGGATCATTAATGAATGGTTTTTGATAAACCACACAACAACAATCTTGATGTACCTTTATATTTCCTTCGTAAACTATATGTGGAGTTTATATTAGGTTTCCATGTGAACTATTTTAATTTTATAGATTTCTAGGAAGCAGGTAGAGGAATGCCTCAAGAAAGACCTAGGGTCATGTGATATATGCAAGGTCCATTTGTTTTCCCTCTGCCTATCCCTTCTCCACCTCCTATTCAACACCCAATCATTGTCGCAAATGTAACACACCAAAGCCTCTCTATCATACACATTTTGATTGAGCATTTGATTACACAGACTTCTTAGCCAGCAAAACCACATGATATTGATGGTCATAATGGATCACTTGAGATTATTGGACCCTCCTTGTCCACACATGTTTGTGTGCCTCATAGTTGCATTATGTGTAATCATTTGTGTTGAGTCAGCCACCGCTGAACACATCATAATATGATGTCCCTCATATTTCACCTTCACAAGTTGAGGTAGCGGGGTCTAGAACACAAGCTAAGGCATCACAGACTAGAACACAAGTTGAGGCATTAGGGACTAGAGCAGAAGAGGAGCAAAGAAAATCTCTCTTTCAAGTAAAATTTAAAGTTATTGTATGATGTATTCCATTTAAATTTAATATAAACAAAGATTAGTACTAATGTATCTAAGTGGGATAACAATTGATGACAGAGGTGGAGCTTATAGAAGTTCATCATGGTACTCTTTTTGCCATTCAATTTGACTTAGACTTAGCGGTGTAAATATTTCTACACATCTAACCTTTTTTTGTTGTATGCATTTCATTTTTGTTAGTAATTATATATTATTTATAACTTGATGTTATTTTACGTTTATAGTCTATTCAAAATTTTAGTGATGTGGCACCTCTACCAACATGCTTTAGTAGGACTCCTGGTTGTCCTAAAAGACCATCATTCACATAATGACTCTCTAAACGTCAACAAAGAGTCAAGTTAATTGAATTGAATTTTACTTTAATTGATATTTTAGAGAACTTATAGTTAATGATAGTGATTTATATGTTAATTTCAAAGTTATTATGATTATACATACATATAGTCTTACATTCTTGTCATTTTTCATACAGGAAATTTTAGTTGGTTCATCCATGATGAGTCCTTCTCAGTCAATGCAAGAGGCCTAATCGGTGGTATATGCTTGTTTTGTAGTAGATAAGTTTTTGTTTAGTAGTTTAAATTGTTTATTTACACATCTAACCTCCTTTTATTGCATGCATTTCCTTTTTTGTCAGTAATTATATGTTAATTTATATCAATGTTATTTTTACTTTTATAGTATATTCCAAAAGTCAGTGATGTGGCACCTCTACTAGCATGATTTAGTAGGACTTTTGATCATCCTAAAATACCATCATTCGTAGAATGACTCTTTAAACAGCAACAAAGAGTCAACGTAATTGAATTAAATTTTGCTTTAATTGATAGTTTAGAGTTGATAATTGATTATAGTCATTTAGATGTTAATTTCAAAGTTCTTAATTGTAGTAGATAAGTTTTTATTTAGTAGTATTTAAATTGTTTATTTACCATTGAACTAATTAATCAAATTTGTGGTTTGACTTGTTATTGCAAACAACTTTGCATCCATCAACTACTAAGCATTGTGGCACCAAGAGGCCACTTTTTGAGGATTCATTATAGACAGAGGGTCAAGTAGACATTTAGGATCTAATGTAGCTATTCGGCATGTAGATTGTATATAGATTTTGAGATAGCATATGCCACATTTTGTAAAAAGATGTTTTGAGTTGGCATATATGCCAAATTTTTGTATATGTATACCATTATCCTAGATTTTTATATATACACCTTGATATACAATATAATTTATTCCTTATGTGCATGTATTCCTACTTTGAAACTTAAAAGGTGAATGTATAATCACTTTAGAATGGGTGAGTTATGAACAACAATGTTATAGATTGATTTCTTGTATTAAAAATACATAAAGACATTAATAGGCTCATAAGACTAGTTAATTAGTAAAAACTATATTCTTGCTACAACATTGAGAATGAATTGAAATTGATGACCTATAAATTACTTTACTCTTGCTACAAGATTCACACAATAAAACTCTAGCAAATAAATCTTTCCAATCATAGAATCTCTATCTATGTACTATCTATAAGCTAGGTAGGTGTGCCAACATCTATAGATATCATGATCTCATTCCTCAAAGTGACCATCTTCATCTTGACTTCCTTTTGAGGTAGGTGATTATGTTTTGTAAGATAACTATCTAGGTCTAATATGATTATATTTCTTGATAGAAATATAATATGTAGTTACCTACCTCAATACATAACAATCTTGATTGCAATGATGGCAGTCATAGTTTCTATAGGATTATCCTAGAATGACATGTGACCATTTGTTCATCAAATGATAATGCATTGTCCAAACACCATTAAGAAGACCTTCCTGTTGTTTTGATAGTAGTGACTATCTTATTACCAGCATAAAACCAAAGATTTGTATCTAAGAAGATTTGTACATAAGTAGATGTTGTGAGTTACTATATATTTCTCTATGAATACCCTAATTAGTAAGAATTAATAAAAAAAGAAGCATAATGGCGATCATATGAACTCTATATTTAACATTTCATTTTAATTTATGCTAAATTATTACATACCTATTCAATATGTGTTTTGATTAATTTAAATCTTGCATTAAATGTAGCACCAAAATTCAAGTGATAAGAGCAATGGTTACTTCACATATACCTACTTATGACACAATTGGCATGTAAGTTCAACTCCTGACTAAATATCCTTATTGACTTATGTGTGGAAATTCTATACAATACTATCTAAGAATATTGCTAACTTTGAAAGCATTATGTATCTAACATTTATACTATAAATATGATTGAAGCTTGAATGTTATGATAAATGTTGGATGTCAATGAGTATGTTGATCATGATTGGACCTTAATGTGAATCAATGATTGAAGAGCCTTTATTATACTAACATGTTGTTGATATAAATTAAACATGTTAAATAGGAGATTTGTACATGGCCCTAATTTACTTCTTGGAATATATAGGTAGTCCACTTGACATGGATGCTTAGTGTTAACATATTTGATGTACTCTTATTTTTGTATACATCTCATAACAATCATGATATAGAAACTACTAGATTTGATATAAAAACTACTAGATTTGATATGATAATCATAGTTAATTCCTCATCTTACATGTTAAAAATGCAATATAAACATGTTAAAAATGTGGAAACTTATGATGTTTTCATTAAATCAAAGCTAGTTATTTTTGTGTTAATGAGAAAAGACATGTTTGTATGTTTACCCATTTTGCTATCTAGTTTATGCAAAAAATGTCATCCACAACCCAAATTCACCTAATATTGCATTTGGAAATGTAAATAGGTGTATATTAAATGGACTTGTATGTTTCATTATCATATACTCCATGTAAGTTGTACATGCCAACACCTAATTCTAGTTGGTATTATTTTATTGCATCTATATCACCTTATGACCTAGGGTGATCTACCAACAATGGTTACTAAAGTAATACCAATGAATAGGCATCGGTCTAGAATTGTCAAATGATTAAATCATCATTTAATGTATCATCCTTGTTTCTTCTTAGTAGTTTCAAATTAGATTAGGGACAATTATAGAGACTTAGGGAGAGAGACTATGCTTTTCCTATTCTCATTCCATGATCTCATTCCACCTTCTATATGTTTGACAATTATAGAGACTTAGAGAGAGAGAGAGACTCAAGGAGATAGATATGTTTGGCATGATTTACATATCATCATTTCACCTTTTATATGGTTTCCATGCTTTGCATACCCTCATTTTACCTTCTACATGTTTGACATGATTTGTTTATCCTCATTTCACCTTCTACATGTTTGACATGATTTGCTTATCCTCATTTCACCTTCTATATGTTTGACATTATTTGCTTGCTTATCCTCATTTCACCTTCTATATGTTTGACATTATTTGCTTACCTTCATCTTACCTTTGATATATGTTTGACATTATATTTCTAGTTAGGGAGGGGAGAGAGAGAGAGATTATATGTTTGACATTATATCCTCATTTCACCTTCTATATGTTTGAAATTATTTACTTACCTTCATTTCACCTTCTATATGTTTAACATGATTTTCTTATCCTCATTTCACCTTCTATATGGGTTATGGAAAGAGCATAATGAGGAAGAGAGGATGAGAGAGAGAAAGACCATGCTTTTCTTATTCTCATTCCACCTTTATATGTTTGATAATTATATAGACTTAGGGAGAGAGAGAGAGAGAGAGAGAGAGAGATTTGGCATGATTTACATATTCTCATTTCACCTTCTATATGTTTTCCATGCTTTGCATATCCTCATTTCACCTTCTACATGCTTGACATGATTTACTTATCCTTATTTCACCTTCCATAGGCCTATCATATCCACATTGCACCTTCTATATCTTTGACATTATTTTCTTACCTTTGTCTCACCTTAAATATATGTTTAACATTATATGTTTAGTTAGGGAGAGAGATAGAGAGGGAGATTATATGTTTGACATTATACCCTCATTTCACCTTCTATATGTTTGAAAATATCTGCTTATCTTCATTTCACCTTCTATATGTTTAACATGATTTTCTTATCCTCATTTCACCTTCTATATGTTTAACATGATTTTCTTATCCTCATTTCACCTTCTATAGGTCTAGCATACCCTCATTTCACCTTCTATATGGGTTAGGGAAATAGCAGAATGAGGAAGATAGGATGAGAGAGAGACCACGCTTTTCTTATTCTCATTCCACCTTCTAGATGTTTGAAAATTACAAGACTTAGGGAGAGAGAGACTTGGTGGGAGAGAGATTAAGTCTCTCAATCCTTCTAAGCTACACGGTTTTGGAAAAGCCTCTTAAGAGACCTAAGAACAAAAAATTTCCAAACTTTGATGGCGCAGCTCTTTGAGTTCGTGGCACCTAGGAATGATTTGTTTATACCTGCAATTAGATTTCAAATCCCTCCACAATAACCTCTCTCAATTTTCATCAACTCAAAATTGTTTGACCATGCCAACAATAGATGCATTCTTGCAAAATACCTCATTTGCATTCAGCATAATGTTGCCAAGAGCTATATTTTGTGTTCTTCACCTCGTGAGACCAAATTGACTATTTGAACACATTGAGGTAGGTGGGTGTATGCTAGAGGAGACCCTATTTCATTCCCCAAGTGTCCCAATCCTTTCAGGCTACACGGTTCTAGCAAAGTCTCTTAAGAGAGCTAAGAGCAAAAAGCTACCAAACTTTGACAGAGTAATTCTCAGAGTCCATGGCACCTAGGAATGATTCATTTGGACCTGCAATTAGATGTTGGGTCTGTTGATAACTGAGAGGGGGGGTGAATCAGTTATCCTAATTATTTCTTCTTTCTGAACTTTCTTATTAATCAATGCAACATTAATTCAAATAAGCAAACATTACCATTAAAAGGAAAAACACATGACACAGTATTTTTGACGTGGAAACCATGTTAAGGGAGAAAACCACGAGGTGATTAACCCAAAGATTATTCTCTGTTAGAAGAATAAGGAAATACAAAATGGCACTTGCCAATTAGGGCTCACTGCCCGAGCACACTGCTCATAAAGGAGGCACACTGCCTACAAGGAGACACACTGTCTACAAAAGAATGTTATACAATACTTGAACTAATTGGAAGCATCCACATATGCTGGAGTTCAGTTCCGGTTAGGCTCAGTACACTGATCTACTGCACTTCATCTTTCCTTTTCTCTTATGCTGCTTTCCTTTCACATACCGGACCTTCCTTACTACTTCTACTCTGCTCTTCCCTTTTTCGCATACCACATATCACAACTACACTTCTCACAACTAAATCCTTCCTTTATATATATCCACACAAGTGATTTCATTATCTTTCTAGTCGGCACCCGGAACAGTCAATCTTCTCACAAACTTTGTTATGTTGGCTGAATCCTTACACATCAAGTAATGCAGATCAAGCATATACTTGTAGAAATCATTAATCATGTTGGCCAAACATGATTCATGCCTTCCTAACCTTTAACACCATCAGTAACACATCTGGAAAGTAGTCTGATGTTCTGTCAGTCAGTTCTTCCTCTGTTCACACTGTCACTCAGGAACCTGGTACTCAAGTATTCATATCTTTTGCCTCATCTATCACTGAAGGCTAAAACCTTGGAATCTATCACTCAAGGTAGTACTCTTTACTTCCCCAAATCCGTACTTTACCAAGATACTTCTTTTGAGAGATCCGGACCTGTCTGTCGGACCTTGCCATATGCTTTGTTCTTGTTTACCGGACCACAACACTCTTCACTCTGACTTCCGGTAAAGACACAACATGTCCTGCGGATGTGTGGGATGAACTTTGTTGCCATCAATGACAACAATCATGAATCCATATAGTGTCTCTTACCAACAATCTCCCCCTTTGGCATTGATGGCAACACTTAGTGAAAAATGACTAAGTGTTTACACTATGCTCCCCTTTGGCTGATGCTCTGTCTTTATATACATTTTCCGGAGCTCCCCTTAGTTGGATTCCTCATTTTTCATTGCTCCTCACTCCCCCTTTGACATCAATGGCAAAGGGTAGGGTCCGCACATCAAAATTTTCAAAAATTTTACTATAATTAGCTGCATAAGTATATATATACAAGTTGTACTTACATATACTTAAGTATGTCTGCAAAAGTGTTCTTCAACTGTACAACTTCTATCACCCAACTCTGCTTCATCTTGTCCAAAATTGAGATATGCCCACTCAACAGGAATACAAATGCATCTGCCCTTTTTAGATCTATCGGATCATTTGTCTGGGCTGTGATTTGAGCTTCACTTATGGCCTCATGCATGGCCTCTAACTTAGGGACAATGATCCTCCTAAGTTCACCCATCTGGCTGGTCATGTTCTTCCTTTCCTTCTCAAAATTCTTTATTACATTTGTGATTGCAATAGTTTGAGACTCTTGATTTACTAAGGAGGAAGAGAGAGGATCAAAACTTTGAGACAAACTTAGTAGTTTATCCTCTTGCTCTTTTATTTTCTTCTCAATCTCTACTGTTACTTTGGACCAGGAGATACAAAATTTGTATATTTCACCACCATCCTTAAGAGCATTTTCTAAGCTCTTTATCCCAATACTCATATTTCTCCTATCATTAGTGATTAATGCTTGTACCTTTGAGAATCTCTTATCCAAAAACTCCTTCCGGACCTTTTCTTCAGTTGATTTTTCTAGAGAATCAAAATGTGTACTAACCCTGCTGACTAAGGTTTTGAGATTACCAGAAGAGGAGGCTGTGGGATCCTTTTGAAAAGATGGTATGATCTTTTCCAGCACTCCGAATGCAGCTTCTATCAACTCACAGTCTTCCATATGAGACTTTAGGAGTTTTCATTAGCCTTAGCATTTGCAAATGAAGCTATCTTCATTGTCTGTACCAGAGAAAGAGAATCAAAATTGAATGGACCTTGTAGAAGCTCTGGTTCGTCAATCTCCATTGTTTCTTTGCTCAGAAATCTTGGATAGTTTGTGCAGTGTCTCTTGTTGGAGACAGATGTTTCTTCTCTTCTGTAGTCTTGGAGCTGTCCTTTGGAGTTTTCTCTCCTTCTACATTCCCACCACTAGCAGTTGTGGTTTTCTCTGCTGAAGTCTTCTGTCCTTCTGCAACCTTTGCACTGTCACCTTCTTTTTCCTTCACCTCTACTTCTTTCTCCTGTGATTTTTCTTCTCCTTTAGATCCGGAGACTATAGGGGAAACTGGAGGGGAAATGTTGGTCTGTTCGGGGCCCACCTCTTCTGACATTTTCTCAGGAGTTTCTTCTGCAACATTTGTAGGATCAGTACCCAAGTCCTCTATGATAGGAAGATTAAATCTTTTGAAGGTTTTTTGGAGAATCTCTTCAGTGTCCTTGGCTACCTTGTCGGTCCCACCAAGCATAAGTTGATTCATCCTTGCTTTGCTCCTGAATTCATCCTTGCAGTCTTTGAATACCATGTTCATTGTCTTGGGATCAATTGAAGGATATAGTTGAATAGCTATCTATTCCCGGATCTCAAGGTCTTTTGCCATGGCATTGGTCTTTCTCATTTCCAACTCCTTCTCTAGACTCTTAGGAATTAGAGAGATAATTTCAATAAAAGCTTTGTTGTAAATGTTCAGATACCTGATTGTAGCTTCCTGCAGGATCTTTTGGTCGGCCTCATTGTAATCATCATAGAATTCAGCCATTGGTTGAAGGTTTCCATCCACAGTGACTGATTTGATTACACTTTCTAGGGACAGGGTGGGCTTTTCAACAAATTCCTCTAGTATTTCTTCCTTGTCTTGGCTTGTGGAGGGCTGACCGGATCCTTTCCTCTTTTGCTTCTTTATTTCCTTTACCCCCTCATCTGATTCGGTTTCTTCTTCATCTCTTTGACTTGCATAAGCCCTTGTGGCTTTTGTCTTTGACCTTTTCTCTCCTTTGCCAGATGCTTGGACTTATGGTTTTGAGCTTTTAGCTGGGACAGGTGCTGGTCTCTTTGAAGATCTAGTCCGGGTGGAAGTTTCTACCGGAGCACTTTTCTTGCTTCCTTTTTCTACCTCTTTCTTCTCTTCATCAGCTTTTTGTCTCTTTTCTCGGTTGGCATCAAGTGCCTCCTTTGAGATCCCAAGGCCTTGTGCAATATGTTCTACTTCTTTTCTCACCTTCCTTTTCATCTCTAGTTCTCTGAGTTCCACATGGATCTTTACACTCAGCTCCTCAAAGGTTCCAAACCTTTCTGCCTTTGGATCTTTAGGCTGACTCAGCATGTGTTGAACATGCAGCTCCACAATCTGTTCATCAACTTCATACCCCATGGGCATGATCCAGACTATCCTTGGTTCTACTGCCTCCATTAGGCACTGATCAGTCTCTACCATAAAGTAGACTGTGTCCTTATATTTCTCAACAAGAGACTGGGGAATCCTTTCTCTTGATTGCATCATGTTCTGAAAGTTTTTGAAGTATCCCCACATGGCTGTATTTCTTGCTTTAACATCTCCAAGCCCATGCAAATAGTCTCTGATCTGAACTGCTACCGGTTTGTCATTCTGCCATACCCATCCATTTGATCCGGGCAACTCATTCATGAAGTAGAAAAATAAACATACTATTAGTGCACCATATTTGAAAGAGTTTTTCTTGTCCTTTTTGATCTTTTGTATGTTTTCCATTAACTGGCTCAAGAGAAGTTCACAGAGATCATATTCTACATTTTTATTCAGCATCTCATAGGCCGTGTATACTGTAGTTCCAGATACTGAATTCTCCCTACTGGAATGATATATCTTGTATCCTATTATCATAGATGCATACTTGATATCCGGGTCAGTAATATCTTCAATGGTCATTGCCCTCTTATCAAATTTTGATCCGATGGCCTCAATTACAATGTTGTTTTTGACAAATTTGAGGACACGTATTCCTCCGGAGGAGTGTAAACCAATTACTGCCCTAATTGCTTCCTTGGTGATTTTGCAAGGTCCGTTCAGCCATAGAAAGTTGTCATGTACCCTACTCAATACATACCGGACCCATTCATCTTCTTCAAAGCAGGGGAAATGAATGAATTGATCAAAGTGTTTTTCCCGGATGCTCTTATACTGAGGTTTGATCTCAAAGGAATCATCTATTAACTACTTGTGGTATACGTCTCTTAGTTTGAATTCCCCAAACTCTTCAATGTTTGCATGTATATAAAACCTAATATCTTCAGTGTGCAAAATGCCATGCGGAACACTGGAAAATGCACCTAGGGGTTCTGCCTCCAAGGATTTGTATGGATGTTTCTTAAATGTAGGGCGAGGTCTATCAGAAATCTTTACAATATTCAGAGTACACATTATCAAGAGACTTGCAGTGAGATATTTGTAAACAGAAAATACCTTTTGCGCCTATCATTTTCACGGAGTAGGTTGAATTGATCTCTGGAAGTAATGACTTCTACAAGTGATCTTCGATGAACTTGAGGAATTTCATTGCAGAGCTCTGCTTTTTGTTTCTTCTTGAGTGCAGAATGAACGAGTGATTAATGAAAAACCCTTATATTGCTCCGCGAGCCCTAATATCATATTGCAATAAATGCTTGACCTACATTATTCTGGTTTGCCTGGTTCTTCTTGTTCAAGGAGGAAGAAACTCATCCAGATCATTATGATTCCCTTGTGATCGATGTTAGTGATGAATCATCATATCCACTTGTCCTTCTGATCATCTTATGTATCCACAGATCAAGCTATATCAATTTGGATTCATACTGGGCCAATCTTGTGAGAAACCTATTTTACCGGAAGACTTGCTTAACCGGACCAATTTTGAAGGATTTGAACTTTTTAAATTTTCTTGTGGATCTCTTAGATTTTTACCTGACCTTCTTTACATGTTTCTCTAGAAACCCTTTGATCCGCAGCTTCTCATGTGCCAATTTTAGGCACCACTTAACTGGCTAGGGGAACAAGGTTTTCTTTGTGTCTCCCCTTGAGCTAGAGCTCACCTTTTAGTTTTCGGAAGGAATATCAGCATTAGAGTCTAGTGCAGATCCAACCTCTACATTCTCTAAACTTTTCTTCACCCAAATCTTGTTCATCTCATTCCTAACTTCATCCGCATTCACCTTTTGTTTACCCTTATCTTGATTCTGATTATGATATACCGAACCTCTTTTCTCCTGATTCTTGCTTCTACAGAATTTTGCATTATGACCGGACCTATTACAGATTTGGCAAACAACATTTCTTTGCATATTTGACTGATATCCTCTTGATCTACATTGATTAGCCATATGACCTACTATATTGCATGCAAAGCATCTACCATTGAATGATTTGTTCATTTGCATATTTCTGCATTCATGAGACTTGTGACCATACCTTTTGCAGTTAAAACACTGTCCGAAGAAGGATGAATTAGTCTGATTCATTCTCTTTCTGCACTGATTAGCTTTGTGACCAAAGTGATTGCAGCTGTGGCAGTATCCATTGAAGGATGGATATCTTTGAGCATTGGACTGTCTTACCGGAGGTCTTCTAGGCTTGTTCCTTGGATTTTTTGATCCAAAATTCTTCTGATCAGATCCAGAGCTTTCTCCTTTCTCATATCCCAAACCACATTTGTCATCTACCTTCTTTTGATTTCCAAGAAGAACTTCAAGTTGAGCAGAACTTATCTTGAATTTCTCTTTATACTCATTTGCTGTTTGAAGATCCCTTTTTAGAGAGACAATTTGATCCTCAAGTTTTTCTTCATTATCTTTAGCATCTTCAAGATCAGATTCAAGATGTCTGATAATTCTATCCATCTGGTGGCAATCTTCTGATTTCTCCTTGAGAGATTGTCTTAGATTATCTTCAGTTTTTCTTTTCTCTTCAATTTCTTGGGTAAACTTTATAACTCCTAATTCCATTTCATGTCTTACAATAATGATTTCTTTTGATAACTTTTCACATAACTTGGTTCTCTCAGTCAGTTCTTCATTTGCATTATTTTCTTCACCTTGTCTTGCCAATTGCTGAAGCAGCTCCTTTCTCTTTTTCATAGAGAGACTTAATTTGTCTTTTAGTTCTCTCATGAAATCATCAGCCTGTTTGAGTCTTTCCTTTAATTCATTGACTTTAGAGTTTGACTGTTCAAGATCCTCAAGGGCAGTCTTGAGTTGCTCCCTTAAACCATATGCATCCATTTGGACTTCCAGATCTTCCTCGAGCTGTTAGACTCTGTTAGGAGGAACTTAGCTCTGATACCAATTGTTGATAACTGAGAGGGGGGTGAATCAGTTATCCTAATTATTTCTTCTTTTTGAACTTTCTTATTAATCAATGCAACATTAATTCAAATAAGCAAACATTACCATGAAAAGGAAAAACACATGACACAGTATTTTTGACATGGAAACCCTATTAAGGGAGAAAACCACGGGGTGATTAACCCAAAGATTATTCTCTGTTAGAAGAATAAGGAAATACAAAATGGCACTTGCCAATTAGGGCTCACTGCCCGAGCACACTGCTCACAAAGGAGGCACACTGCCTACAAGGAGACACACTGTCTACAAAAGAATATTATACAATACTTGAACTAATTGGAAGCATCCACATATGCTGGAGTTTAGTTCCGGTTAGGCTCAGTACACTGATCTGCTGCACTTCATCTTTCCTTTTCTCTTATGCTGCTTTTCTTTCACATACCAGACCTTCCTTACTGCTTCTGCTCTGCTCTGCCCTTTTTCGCATACCACATATTGTATACGCCTAAAAATGACACAAATCATCCTAAATAAATATTCTAAATATTTATTCCATTCTTCTATTAATTAAATAAATATTCCAAATTTATTTAATCAATTCACTATCTCACAATTAAATAAATTCTATTTATTTAATTAAAATTCTTCTATTTGTCCTACACAATTAAATAATCATAAATTATTTAATTAATCCTATTTCCTCTATCCTAAAGTTCTAAATTCAAAATTACACCTCACCTTTCCACCTCACCTTGTCCACCTCATCAGGTTGCACATGTAATTAAATATATTTAATATTTAATTATCTTATTTTCCCTCACCCACATGGCCTATTTCTTCTCCAATCAGAGGTCAGTTAACCAATCAATCAAGTCTGTTAACTAACCTGTCAGTTGAGTCAAATCCTCAATCAATCCAGTCAGTTCCACAATCCACTCTTCTAACTGATCAATCAATTCTGTTAACAGACCAGTCAATGGAGTTAACTCTCCAATCAGTTTTGTCACATCCCACCTTTCATGATGGAGCTGGGACACTTGTCACATTTCCACTGGTTGCACATTCCTCAACCATCCTCAACCGTTGATCTTCATATCTTCTCTCAACCGTTGATTCCTATTCCTCCGGGTCTATAAATGAAGCTTCATCCCTTCATTCTAATCATCCAGGCTTTTGACATCGTTACTCTGCAGAAATATCACCAGCGTGCCTTTGGCACCCATTTGTCATCCACAAGCTTGAGATCACCATTGTTGCATTGGAGCTCACCTTCATTGCCTATCACACTTCAGCCGTTCACCATCGACTTCCTCCAACAGCTTTTTAAAAGATTGCACTCTCTGAGGGCTCATCTCATCTGCGAAAGGACGATTCGTGATAGGCGAACAACAGAAGTTTCGAAACGGAAGAGGTTTGCTGTGTTTGTTCATTGCTTTGTTCATTTGAATCTTCTTTGTTTCTCTATTCTGTTGATGTTTGGGTCATCTGTTATTCATTTGATTGATGCACTATTTTACCCTCACATTTTTGGCGCCCACCGTGGGGCCGTTGCCCCTTTATTTTACCGTTTTTGAGCTTTTTTGAAGGCAGGTTCCGTACAGACCCCGCAGAGTCACGCACAGGTTCTTTCGGCGCATCTGTTCATTTTTACGGCGCTTTTGAAGACTGTTACGGTGCTTTTGTAAAACTGCGCATTTGTTGACTGTAACGGCGCTTTTATAGACTGTTGCTGCGCTTTTGTTTAAACTGCGCATTCGTTGATTTTTGCTGCGCTTTCATATAATATTGCAGCGCATACGTTAAAACAGCGCATCCGTTGTCTGTTACGGTGCTTATGACGACTGTTGCTGCGCATACGTTAAAACTGCGCATCTGTTCATTTTAACGGCGCATCTGTTCATTTTTACGGCGCATTCGTTAATGTTGCGCTTCTGTTGATTACTTCTGCGCATCTGATCACTGAAGCTGCGCATTTGTAACTGACTCAGGGTTTGGTTCTTTTCTAGGGTATTTTGCTAACGCTAACCCTTTTGCAGGTGTTTGCTGGAGCGGTTTTGCAGGTTAGGCTCGGGTTCAGTTACATGTAGTTGCATCTAACTAGCTCACCTTTCATTTTCTGGGAAAGAGTAAAACGGCTGTTCATTACAAATCTTCATCTAGTCTTAATTAGGGAGGAAGTAAACTTGTTTATTTCATGCTTGCATTGCAAACAAACTTCCAAGTTATTGCTATCTAAGACTTAAAATTGAACTCACAACTGCATTCTGAAGTTAAAATGAACCATTGCTATATCGTGAAACCCGAATTTCAAAGTTAACAATCTCGTGCAACGTGGACTTAAAATTGAACTCACAACTGCATTCTGGAGTTAAAATGAACCATTGCTATATCGTGAGACCTGAATTTCAAAGTTAACAATCTCGCGCAACGTGGATTTAAAATTGGACTCACAACTGCTTTCTGGGACTTAAAATTGAACCACTGCAATATTGTCAAAATCACTTCAAAGTTTTGTTTGACTAGCTTAGCCCATTTAGTTTTTATCTTTTTAACTAGGGTGGATTAAATCAGTGTATTCTGTGTTTGCGAATGACAATAGGCTTATGCTCTCCCCTCTTCTAGGTGATCAGAATGCCAGACTTGTCATTCTACTTGTCTAACCTTTAGGAGGGGCCTGCCCTTGGATGCACGCTTGTCCAAGCGGGAACGACCCTGAGTGGTAACAGGCTAACGCCCAGCCCTACCGAGCCACTTAAAATAAATTGTGCTTGAGGTGAAAACCTCCTGCAACGAGTGCTGTTATGTTACACCGACGGCCAACCTCCCCCAAAACCCTCTCAGGCGCAACCCTGTGAGGCTGGGAGACTCCATAACGGAGAGTAGCGCCGCCGCACGTGTAACCACTTGAACGGTTGCCCAAATTACAAACCTCTTGTTTTAGTGGCCCAAATCCCTTATAATCCACTTCTCGCCTAGGATTTTGTACTTGCTTTTGTCTAAAATAGAGTCAAAAAACTACAAAAATAATGAAAAACTACAAAACATTCTTTGTGCTTGCTGTGTTTTCTTGCTAAATTAATTCATAAAATCATATCAGGAAGACTTATTCCAGCCAAAAATTACCCAAAAACAGAGAAAAATCCCAAAAATTTGCCCAAAGATACCAGAACTGCGCATATATCCATTTCTGCGGTGCATATACAGCGACTTGCTGCGCTTTTGTACCGACTTACGGCGATTTTGTACTTTCTGCTGCGCATATACTCTGTTCTGCTGTGCTTTTACAGCGACTTGCTGTGCATATACGCCGACCTGCTGCGCATATACTTTTCTGCTGCGCATTTGCATACTGTTACCGCGCATACATACCTCACCAGAGCGGCGCTTATACTACGACTTACTGCGCATTTACCTATTCTTGCTGCGCATCTGTTTCTGCGCATGTGTGACAGTGAGCATCTGCTCTATTTTTGAGAGATTTTCGTCAGCTGTTTGGAGTACCCATTTCAGCCTAGTTCCATTTTCTGAGGTCAGAATCAACCTTGCAGTCAACTTTCACACATTTCACCCGTTTCTCTCTCTTTCGACGGTCGTCCCCATCACCTTCTGTCCTGGTCACTCTTACCCCATCGTCATTCTGTCCCATACCGATTCGACATAGGTCCTTCTTTAGTGAGTTCACGTAAGCCTAGTAGGTCACAGTACCTTTTGCTAGTAGTCTTGTTGGACGACTCAGCCCTACACAGTGAGACTGGTATCGACTACCCTTGCTAGTGGCTAGAGTCTTGTGTCAACCGTCTTACCTGAAGTCATTGAGCGAGAGAACCCTTTGTCCAAGTCTTGTCCCAGATATCCCATTCATTACAGTCTTAGTCGGCATCTGGCCAAAATTTCTAATCCTCGTCCATTCTGTCCCACCCCACCTTGCATGGTTCTTACTCGATCCCAGTACAACAAGCTAACTGAAATGGCCGACCCTTCCGATCACATCGCCCCACCACGCGATGATGATGAAGAATTTTCTCGTGAAGAATTAGTGGCACACATGCAAGATAGCAAATTCCAACGCCTAGTGGAGCGAGTACTCCTTGAGGATCCCACCAAGTATTTCCATCATCTTGCTAGTCTCGGACTCAAACTCCCCGCAGACTTTGACATTAGCTCCATCAGGGAAAATGCAGACAATGAACATGAGAGGGACACAAATGACACAGTCCCAAAGGCACATGAGAGAGGCACAAATGACACGGTCCCCCAGGCCAATACAAGCGGAAAACAACACATAGATCAAAATACTCCTATAGCGGATGTGAGACAACAAATTGAGAGTCTCCAGCGAGAAATCTCCAACCTTAAGATCGGCACCAGTTCCAAGAACTACTCCTTGGAAGATATAGCACCGTACCCCTTTGACAGAAGTGTGGTCATGAAACCTTTCCCCTTTCAGTTCGGAATCCCGAAATTTGATAAATACAAAGGGAAGGGGGATCCTAGAGATCATATCAGGGAATTCACTGCAGCATGTTTAGAAGTAGCTCACAACGAGACCTACTTAATGAGACTATTCCCAAGATCTTTAGGGGGTCAGGCTATGGAGTGGTTCTCGCGTCTTCCACCTGGAATCAAAACTTTTGATGAACTTGTCAATAAATTCATAACGCACTTCTCTTACAACATAGAACACGAAGTATCTATGCTCGACCTATGCAACACCAAACAAAAAGGTGGAGAGTCTTTCGCCACCTTCTTACAACGATGGCGACAGCTAGCTAGCAAGTGTTCTTACGACATGCCTGAGAAACAACTATTGGAAATGTTTGTCCACAATTTGAATCCCGATCTTAGCTATCAAATTTAGATACAATGCCCTACCTCATTCACCAAAGTCATCGAAATGGGGCTATTCATTGAGAAAGCTATGATCGCTAAAGGAACTCTCAAGCTCTACAAGGACACGCCTCCTTCCAATTACACAACTGACAAGTCAAAGTTTTGGACCAAGAACAAGAATGTGGTCAACGATGGAGTAGTGGATGCCAAGGCGGCAGCCCCTAAACAACAACCCATATTCACTCTTAAGGAAGAAGCAAATAACGGTGCGCTCAACAAGCCACCCCCTCGGGAATCTAGACCTTGGTTCAATTCGAACCCAAGGAGAAAATTCACACCGTTAGGAGAATCTCAAGAGTCTGCTCTCAGGAAGTTGTTGGCTAACAATGAAATTTCTCTACCGCCAACAAGTGACTATGAGCCTATAGTCAAACCTCCCTATTGGAAGGACACAGACTATTGTGAGTATCATCGAGGAAGGGGGCACACAACCAATAATTGCATCCGTCTTAAGAACGTCATACAAGATATACTGGACCAAAATCAGGGAGGAACACAACAGCATACCTCCAATGAATCTCATGTGGCCTACCGAGATCCTCTCCTAAACCACAACCGGCCATATAACAACAATCACAACGGCGGCCACAACAACAATGGTTACAACCACAACAATGGTCACAATGGCAACAACTCCAATGGTCATAACAATAGTGACAACAATCGTAACAGGCCAAACCAGAACAGTGGGTCGAGTAATGCTAACTATGCAAGTGTTCCCTTTGAGTACACCATTAACTGCATTTCTGAGCATGTTCCACAAGTCAACGTCATATCCCCCAACCAACAACTAGAACCTAACGGAACTGGTTGTAGTATCATTACCCGCAGTGGTAGAGTCACGATCAACACCACTCCTCCAAGGCCATCGCCGTCTCCGTCCAACCCCCGCCCATATAATGTCATCAACCAATTGCAAAAGACTCCGGCTCATATTTCTATATTGGAGCTCCTGCGTCTATCTCCTTCTCATAAGGAGATTCTTGAGAAAGCCTTAGTGGAGACTACTGTCCCCACTAACCTAGCCCAAGAAAAGTTTCAAACCATGGTGGGTAACTTGACATCCTCCCCTTCCATATCATTCACAAAACAAGATGACCTTTCCATGTCTCAACCCCACAACACTCCTCTACACATTGTCGCATTCGTACACAGGCACCGCATCAAGAGGGTCCTCATTGATGGGGGTGCCGGTTTGAATATTTGCACTTTGAAGCTAGTCCTTGCATTGGGGTTCTCTGAACAGGTAGTGGATCCACGGAGAAAGATTACCATAAAGGCCTATGACGAGGAGGAACGCACCACAAAGGGCACGGTTGTCCTACCCATTCAAGTGGGACCAGTAATTAAAGATGTGGTGTGCCAAGTCCTTGATCGGGAGCTTGCTTACAATATTCTACTAGGGAGACCATGGATCCATGCCATGAAAGCTGTCCCCTCCACCTACCATCAATGCATAAAGTTCCCACACGATGGCAAGCAGGTCACCATACACGGCGACCCCGACCCCTACCAGCATTGCAACTCATTCCAAGCCAAACCAGAATGTGTCATTCCCAACAATCGAGCCCATATCTCCCCCACTCCGCCACAAGACCATACTGCTGAAGCTTCCTCTTCACAGCCCAAACCAATGAAAATCACCATAAAAGAAAATGGCGTGGGGGAATACCAGATTGAGCATAGCCTCAACCTTGCAAAAATGCCCTTGTCTCCTCGCTCCTTTGGCCAGCCCAAACATCAACCCAGGCATTTTCCAAAGCCCTCTGCTCCTCCTACAACTCCCGCAAACCCCTTTGTAAAATGGGGGACCTTATCCGATGAATCAGAGGAGCGAGATCTCTTACAATGGCTCTACGCCGAAGAAGAAAACACATCCCACGATCCACCCAGACTCCCTACAGAGCTCTATGGGCGAGGTGAAACCATCTTGCATAGGATGGGATATGAAGGACAAGGCCCCATCGGCCTCAGAAAAGAGGGGATCATCGAACCTATACAACCCTCTTCCTCCTCTTCGGCTAGAAACACGACTGGCCTAGGCTACAAAGGTAAAGGTAAAGCCAAAGAAAATGCCTGCCTAGTGGAGACAATTCAAACACTCCAAGGGGATAGTGATGCAGATTCAGATGATTCCAATCAGTATGAATGGGACGAGCTGACAGAACACTCCTACGATGATAAGGAGATTGATACCATCCAAACCCTTAGCCCATATCATGAGAGACAAACGCAACGGGACAGACCACTGGAGTCTGATTTGCCCCTCCCCGAAGTTATGGCTTTCGAGGAAAGTATCGATTCCATTGCGATAAACAACCTGGAAGAAAGTACCACCCAAAACACTACCCCCACCTGTGCTCCTAGTATTTCCATCCACACTATCAACGAATCAGGTCTTTCATCCGACTCCCTTCCCCTCTTACACCCTGAGCTTATTGACTGGGACCTGAAAGGGACCCCTCAATTAGATGTGTTCCAAAACGATGATGCCTACATTGACTATATGGGACTTCAAGATCATTTACCAAAAGGAGATCATAAAGCCGGTTTCACTATCGAACTCAATACTGTAGCATACTTTGGGGAGGGTGCCAAGCCTTCTAGTTGCAAAAATGTAAAGATCAAAAGGGGATCTGACGGTGAAAACCGCCATGCGGCAGTGTCAGATCATAAAACAGTAAAAAGAAAGGACGTATCTGAAGGTGAAAACCCAACTGTGGCACCTGACGATGGATTGCTTGACACCCTCCCAAGTGACATGTATCAAGAAAGGTCGCAGATCGTGGTAGAACCAACAGAGCCAGTGAACATTGGATCTGAAGAGCAGCCTAAGATAATCCACTTTGCAAAATCTCTCACGCCACCTGAGAAAACCAGGTTTGTACCATTCTTTAAAAAGAAGAGAGGCAGTTTTGCTTGGTCATATGCCGACATGCCAGGTTTGGACCCAAACCTGATTCTACATCACTTGCCATTGGATCCAGGGGTGAAACCTGTAAAGCAAAAACTGAGAAAAATGCATCCCCATATTGCCCTCCTGGTCAAGGAAGAACTCAAGAAATTGTTAGACGTGGGGTTCATCAGGGCCATTGATTACCCCGAATGGATATCAAACATCGTGCCAGTATCTAAACCAGACGGCAGGGTTCGACTATGCAACGATTTTAGAGACTTAAACAAAGCATGCCGCAAAGATGACTTTCCCTTGCCTAACATCGATATCATAGTCGACCTCACGGCAGGACATACAATGTTATCACTTATGGATGGATTCTCAGGGTACAACCAGATCAAAATAGCACCAGAGGATCAGCACAAAACCGCTTTCACTTGTCCATGGGGTACTTTTTGCTGGAATGTCATGCCGTTTGGGCTGAAAAATGCAGGTGCTACATACCAGCGGGCAATGACAACTATATTCCACGACATGATGCATGTGACCATGGAAGATTATGTTGACGACATCTTGGCAAAATCACTCACCAGGGACTCACACCTGGACACATTAGAGAAAGTCTTCCAACGGCTGGACCAATTCCAAGTAAAGTTGAACCCGAAGAAATGTGTGTTTGGGGTCACATCAGGCAAACTGCTAGGCTTCATCGTGTCAGCAAACGGCATAGAGGTAGACCCGGCCAAGGTCAAGGCAATCATGGACATGCCTCCGCCCAAAACTCTAACACAGTTGAGATCCTTACAGGGCAAGCTACAGGCCATCCGCAGGTTCATCTCACAGTTGGCCGACAAGTGCCATCCTTTCAGCCACCTTCTACATAAGGACGTTCCATTTAAATGGGATGAGCAGTGCGAAGAGGCATTCCACAAGCTCAAGGAGTACCTCACGAATCCTCCTATACTCATGCCTCCGATCCAAGGAAAATCTTTGATCCTCTACATATCCGCTACACCTACTGCTCTTGGGGCTCTCCTAGCGCAGCAAGACTATGAGAACAAGGAAAGAGCTGTGTACTATATCAGTCGAACCTTAGTGGGCTACGAGCTACAGTACTCACAGGTGGAACGTTCATGCCTTGCGGTGGTTTTTGCCTCACAAAAACTTCGACACTACATGTTGGCACATCCTGTCAAACTCATTGCCAAGATCGACCCACTAAAATATCTTCTCAGCAAGGCAGCTCTCATAGGACGACTAGCCAAATGGGTTATGCTTCTTAGCGAATATGATATAGAGTATGTGGATAGAAAAGCCATCAAGGGGCAAATCATCGCAGACCAACTAGCTGAGGCACCATTACAGGACACTTCACCAATGCAGTTTGAGTTCCCCGATGAATCTCTATTCACTCTGTCCACATCTCCTTGGAAACTCTACTTCGACGGGTCTTACACCAACCATGGATCGGGGGCAGGTATCTTGTTCATCACTGCCCAAGGCGACACAATTCCAAAGTCCTACAGGTTGTTATTTCCATGCACTAACAACATAGCAGAGTATGAGGCTTTGGTAATTGGTCTCAAGATGGCCACTGAGTGGAAAATTCAAGCACTACATGTCTATGGTGATTCTCAGCTTGTCATAAACCAGGTCAACGACGAGTATCAGACCAAAGATGAGAAGCTCATCCCATACAAGCGAATGGTCGACGATCTCAAAGAACACTTTGGGACCATCTCGTTTGAGCAAATACCCAGGATAGAGAACAAAGCAGCCGACGCAATGGCGACCATCGCCTCTCTTCTTGAGATACCTGAACAGGAGTCATGGTATGAGTTCCTAGTAGAAACAATTCGCCAGTCGGCTTATGATCTCCTTGAAACCCATTCCATCTGCCACCTAGTGGGATCTGATTCACCTTGGTACGGCAAGACCTACACTTACCTCAAGGACAATATCCTTCCTTTGGACCTCTCTTCCAACCAAAAATGAACCTTCATCCGACAAGCCTCCCGTTACACCATTATCGCCAATACCCTTTACCGACATGGTCTGGATGGTACTTTACTCCGTTGTCTAGAACAGGAAGAATCTATTACTGCCTTGCGAGACGTGCACGAAGGGATCTGCGGAACACACTCCAGCGGTCCTTCCTTAGCTAAGAAACTCATGCGTTTGGGTTATTACTGGCCCAATATGGAAATGGATTCATATCAGTTCGTCAAAAAGTGCAGACAGTGCCAGATACATGGGAACCTGATTCATGCACCTGCTCAGGAGTTGAGACCTCTAACGACACCCTGGCCCTTTTGCCAGTGGGGACTAGACCTCGTAGGAAAGATCCATCTGCCTTCTTCCAACGGCCATAAATTCATCATAACCGCTACTGAATACTTCACAAAGTGGATTGAAGCCGTTCCCTTATCAACCGTCACAGGAAAGCAAATTTCCTCTTTCATTCTGAATTACATTATCTGCCAATATGGCATCCCTTCATCCATCATAATGGATAACGGGAGACCTTTCAAAAATCAAGATGTCCAGGAACTTTGTGAACGGTTCAAGATCCAACATCGCTTCTCCACCCCATATTACCCCCAAGGTAACGGCCAAGCTGAGGCATCAAACAAAACCATTCTGAAACTCCTAAAGAAGACTGTCAATGAAGCCGGTCGCGATTGGCACGTCCAGCTCAATCCCGCTCTGTGGGCCTATCGAACCAGCATACGCACTCCCACAGGTGCTACACCCTACGCCCTCGTCTATGGTTCCGAAGCCATCCTTCCTATTGAGGTCGAACTCCCCTCCCTTCGGGTGTCGTTGAAAGGTCTCATCTCAGACGAAGAGTACAGAGTCACCAGACTGCAAGAGCTAGAACTGCTAGAGGAACGACGCCAGAAAGCTTTTGACCATCTCAAAGCCTATCAACAGATGATGTCAAGAAGCTACAACCACAAGGTTAGACCGAGATGCTTCAAGGTTGGGGACCTCGTCCTCAAAGAGAACCCTCGCAATCAGCAGGACAGAGAAAAGAAAGGTAAGTTCGAGCCTAACTGGCTTGGACCCTATGTAATTGTAGCAGCTTACGGATCGGGGGCATATCAGATGGCCACATCAGAAGGTGAGTTGTTTGATGATCCCATCAACAGCATGCACCTTCGCAGGTTCTATACCTAAGAGAACCCCAATGCAAGGGGGCACAATAAAGTCAAAAAATCATAAAAAAAAAAATAAAAAAAAGAGAGGAAAAAAAAATCGTCCTTTGGTGAAAACCTGGCAAACAGGCGCCTTGGATAGGTATCATGGGGAAAACCTGGCAATCAGGCGTCATGTTACTCTCTAGCTTCTCGTGCAAATAAAAGCAAGTGATGAAAACCTGGTAAACAGGCGTTACTTGTGACAAACCGCATTCTCCGTCTTTGGGCATCCAATTACCTTGAGCCCATTCTTCTCTATTTTCCCCCATTCGACCCATATCCATCCCACAGTAAACACTTGACAGTTACCTATCATGGCTTGATACTCAGCTAGTGGCCTTGTCAACCAAAGTTTTGTCCCATATCGTCTCCTCGAAGTGAGCCTAGCGTAATGTCTCTCGTCAATGTCTGTGATCCGAATCCGTGAACTACGTTGCCTCTGCGCCGTCACGTAGGCAAGGCCATTATTCTAATGCGCCCCCGAGGCTTCCATCTCTCCCAAAGTCCCATTTGTCTCCCCTCTTGTCTTCATTCTTGTCGTCTTTCTTCTAGTCCATCCATGGTCCATTAGGGTTTACCCCGAACTACGTTGCCTCTGCGTCGTCACGTAGGCAAGGCCATTTAGCAATGAGCCCCCGAGGCACTAGGTCAGTCCCTTAGGGTCCGTCTTCTCAATAAGGATTGTGCAACCTTCTCATCAAGTAAGCAAATGCAAGCAAACACCCGCACTTCAAGTAGAAATCTTGACTATGAGCATCTTAACCTATCCAATGCAAAGCAAATACCCAAGGTCTTCTAAATGATTTTATGCAAATTAAGGCAAGAAATAAACACATATCAACGCAAATATGCTTTGTAGACCAGAAATAGGGTTAAGTTACAGAGTCTTGATTTTTGCTGTCATACCCTCCTATGCTACTCAAGGATGCCAAAAGCTAGAGATGCTATGATGGGGGCATGATTACTTTCTTTGTTTGCTATTTGGGGATTAAACTTTAGTAATGTGAAGCCTTGTCTTAGGACGTGATCGGCAAAAGATCACCGAGGACATCAAAGGTCTAACATGAACGGGGGCAATCCTTGCTTGTTGAAACGCAAGAGGTACTCAGGTCATCTAGATTCAATTTTGACTAGATGCTTGTCTTAACTTGCTAAATCACAATCCATGTAAGCGATACTCAGGTCATCTCGGTTCAATTATACCTCGATGCTTGTATTCACTTACAACATTTCAGAAAAATACCAAAAACAAAATGCCCAATGATGAAATAAAGCAATCTAAAAGCAAAGCATCCGTCCTATATCCATACACCCATCCATACAATCCTCATTATTCAAACTCTGCAGAGTAACGATATCAAGAAAAATTCCTAAGTCATTCTTTCGCAACCATCCCTCTCTCCATCATGTCATTCTTTTGTCGATAGCGTACATTTGGACATCACAAAAACAAGGCATATAGGAGCATATCATATCATTCGTAGAAACTAGTCATGCGCATGATTAGGTTAGTAGAGTACACCATCCAATGCATTAGGTCACCAATACATTTGCATCACATCTTAATCTTAAAAGCCCAGAAAATCAAACAACATAGCTAAGTACATCACATGTATAGTTACATCACCCCATAGTACTCATGTTACAAATGCATACATTCAAAGCATTGCATCATATAAGTATCCAATAGCATCTCACATATCTATACAACATCATAACATAGAAATCATGTTCCATACACACATCTGCATTAGCTCATTTACACACCACATATACAACATCATAACATAGAAATCATGTTTCATATGCATACATTTGCATCATCACAAGAACATCATATTAACTTTGCATTCATTTGTCACATTAAATCATATAGACATCATATAGCAGCATATCAAAGTATTTCTCATATAACATCATATAAACCATCTAACTATGCAATAGAACCACATCATGCAATAGAAGTAATCATCTCATAAATGCATGCAATAAATACACAAAGCTGCATCATCATCCATACTATCATATACAAAGATGTCCAAATGTACAATATCACCATCTCTCTCAAAATCAAAGTGTCATATACAGTGTACGTCTACATAGACGGTGATACATGTCCCAAAATGTACAAAATCTGGTCTCTGACTACCCCTGCTGCTGTGGGCCACCACTGCCAGCTCCTGACTGCTGAGGTCCCATGACAGATGCCCCTGACTGGGATGGGCCTGCTCTGTGAGCCACCCCAGACTGAGTCCTGAAACTCCCTGCCCTCTGGCTAGATGACACGGTACCATGGTACAAGCCTCGGTAGTACTGTGCCTGCTGCTGCGCTCTGGCTAAGTCTGTCTGTGCCTGTGCCAACTGCGTCTGCAACTGGCCTACCTGTGCCTGTGCCTGCTGCACCTGCCCAACCAAAAATGTACTCGCTGCATCTGTGCCCATGGCAGCTACTGCTGTGTCCCTCTCTACTCGGATCAGACGTACCCGGGCGTCTGCCATGTCTCGCTCGTGAGTCAAACCAACGATCACTGCTGCATCTGTATCTCGCATCCTCTCCACTCTCCTCAGCTGTGCCTGCAGCTCCCGCACCTGTCCTCTCAGGCTGGCTATGGTCCTCTCATGGGCCTCACCCTGCACCGGCCCCTGTGTTGCCTCTGCCTGTCCCGGCCCCTGCTGCTGGGGCACCTGCTGCTGTGGTACCTGCTAGGGTGGTGGCATCTGTGCCTGCTGCTGTCCCTCCCCCTGTCCTGGCACTGCCTGCCCAGCCCGGTCTATCCTCCTCCGCTGCCTCGGCCTCTCTACAGCTCGGCCACCACGTCCTCGTCCTCCTCTAGCAGCCCTCCGCCCTGGGCCAGCCTCTCCCTCCTCCTCTGAGTCCGCCTCGTCAATGCGAGGCACCAGCATACCAGGTCCTGAATATCTCAGAAATGGATGTGCAGTAATCCAATCCTCATACTCCTGTGTAACCCCAGCATCTGCAATCTCTCGCCTCATATCCCAGGCCACATAAGGCAACTGCTGGAACTCTGCCAGAGCCTCCTCGTAAGAAGCCATCGGCCCCCATCGGACCCTCTCTGCATGTGTCCGTGCAAACATGGCCTGTCCCTGCGGCATGCCCTGTCTCCTGCCGAACTGTCTCAGTACTCGGCCCACCGTCTGCCTCTCCAAGATGTGCCGTGTCCGGCCAATCAACCACCTGGTCTGGAAGCAGAAAGGCAGCTCATCCCCCTCATCGTCCCAAGGCTCGCAGTCCAGATATGGTCGCCAGACGACCACATCTATCCCATCCAACGTATGCCTCCAATACTCCAGCTTCCCCAGCCTGTGCTGGGAAATCACTCCTGCGTAGCCATAGCTGTACGGCTCTCCCCTCTGCCTAGCAAAGGCACATATCGGCCTGGTCACCGCTATGTGCTCCCACAGCCAAAACTGTAGCAGCAGCACCCCAGCCGATAGACTCGTGCTGCGGTGGTACACCACCTGATGCATGTCGTGGTATAAGTGAGCTAGCACGCAAGGTCCCCACGCGTATCGAGTGCCCTCGGTCACCATCCGCTCCATAATCCTGCCCCATCCAATGGGGAACCCGTGCGATCTCCTGTCGGGGCATACAACGCCCGTAATCAGTCCAGCCACGATCCCAGGGAAGTAGTCGTAGCAGTCATAGATATCCTGCCAAGGGATGACCTGTCCCACCAGCTCGGGATCGTCGAATACTCGCTGACACTCGGCGAGTCCCGCATCCCGCTGTGCGTCGTACTCCACCAACTCGCCTACCACGGGCAAGTGCAGTATCCTATAGACGTCCTCCAACGTCACAGTCATCTCTCCAGTAGGGAAGTGGAAGGTCCCGTCCTCGCTGTGAAATCTCTCCACGGCAGCTGTCAGCAGTCCTCGGTTCGCCCGCACCTCGGGCATGAAGCAAACATAATCTAGGCCCATGGCACCAAGCGCCACTCTATCAGCCTCTGTCAACATATGTCTCTGCAGTAGAGGCATAGGGAACGTCTCCCTCGACTGCAAGGTCTCTCGTATCTCCTCCTGCAAGCACGCAAAGCAAGGCGTCAGTCTCAAACCGCATATACCATACTCAACATATCTATTGGACTATATCAACTAAACTTAGCATTTCAAATTGATCAAAACAGCACACTACATCTCTTGACTAGATTCCTGCAATCTCAGAGATAGCTCATCGATTCCTGCGTCAAACAGGACGCTAATCGAATCAGTTTGGCTAAGTAATTTGCCATCCCAAGCAAATGCGCCACTACAGGTGGTAAATGCGCCATTTCTGGTATATGCACCGCAACAATCGACATATGCGCCGCAAAAGTGCATATGCGCCGCTACAGGTCACATATGCGCCGTTCTAACGCATGCGCCGCCTAAAGCCACGTATGCGCCGCTACATTATGTATGCGCCGCAGGAAGTCACATATGCGCAACTTCAGCAAATGCGCTGCTACATTTCACGCATGCGCAGCGAAAATACAAAAGCGCCGCTTAATTACGAAAGCGCCGCCAGAGTGAACACATGCGCAGCTTTCACGCATGCGCCGCCGAAACAGGCATATGCGCCGCGAAATCACAAAAGCGCAGCTTCGCGAGGCATATGCGCCGTTCTGAGTTTCGGCGCATTCATTTCACCTATTTTCTATGAGCATTTATGACACCTAAACTCGACCCTAGGAGAATTTTTTTGAAGCACATACCGGGGGTCCTGCCTCTGCTGGCCGCCCGAATCGTCGGACTCGCTCGAATCGATGCTCCTCGCGTGGAATGTCTGCTGCTCTGGCCGCCATGCTGCTCTAGGTTTGCTCTGAGCTCTCCTTCTCCAATCCAGATCAACCAAGTGTGCAAATGACTATTCTTGTGGACCCAGCTCCTATTTATAGCCTCCAAAACCCTAATTCTGGCTAGGTGATGACTGTGACTACTTCCCGTGTCCGTTTTTCCTCCCGTTTTCTTCCCGCATCCCTGACCGCGTCCCTTTTCCTCCAACCTATCCTAACCCCTTCCTCGTCGTGAGATTGTCCGTCTCCAAAACTTTCGCCGTTTTTCCCGTCCAATCTCCCGAGGGGGCATCCTATCGTCATTTAACCTACACCAGGGGCAAACTGGGGCATGTATCATCATTCAGACTATCAATTTCTTTGAAGCAACGCTGTAAACTGCATTGCATCAAAGAGGGGCAAAATGTATACGCCTAAAAATGACACAAATCATCCTAAATAAATATTCTAAATATTTATTCCATTCTTCTATTAATTAAATAAATATTCCAAATTTATTTAATCAATTCACTATCTCACAATTAAATAAATTCTATTTATTTAATTAAAATTCTTCTATTTGTCCTACACAATTAAATAATCATAAATTATTTAATTAATCCTATTTCCTCTATCCTAAAGTTCTAAATTCAAAATTACACCTCACCTTTCCACCTCACCTTGTCCACCTCATCAGGTTGCACATGTAATTAAATATATTTAATATTTAATTATCTTATTTTCCCTCACCCACATGGCCTATTTCTTCTCCAATCAGAGGTCAGTTAACCAATCAATCAAGTCTGTTAACTAACCTGTCAGTTGAGTCAAATCCTCAATCAATCCAGTCAGTTCCACAATCCACTCTTCTAACTGATCAATCAATTCTGTTAACAGACCAGTCAATGGAGTTAACTCTCCAATCAGTTTTGTCACATCCCACCTTTCATGATGGAGCTGGGACACTTGTCACATTTCCACTGGTTGCACATTCCTCAACCATCCTCAACCGTTGATCTTCATATCTTCTCTCAACCGTTGATTCCTATTCCTCCGAGTCTATAAATGAAGCTTCATCCCTTCATTCTAATCATCCAGGCTTTTGACATCGTTACTCTGCAGAAATATCACCAGCGCACCTTTGGCACCCATTTGTCATCCACAAGCTTGAGATCACCATTGTTGCATTGAAGCTCACCTTCATTGCCTATCACACTTCAGCCGTTCACCATCGACTTCCTCCAACAGCTTTTTAAAAGATTGCACTCTCTGAGGGCTCATCTCATCTGCGAAAGGCCGATTCGTGATAGGCGAACAACAGAAGTTTCAAAACGGAAGAGGTTTGCTGTGTTTGTTCATTGCTTTGTTCATTTGAATCTTCTTTGTTTCTCTATTCTGTTGATGTTTGGGTCATCTGTTATTCATTTGATTGATGCACTATTTTACCCTCACACATATCACAACTACACTTCTCACAACTAAATCCTTCCTTTATATATATCCGCACAAGTGATTTCATTATCTTTCTAGTCGGCACCCAGAATAGTCAATCTTCTCACAAACTCTGTTCTGTCAGTGGAATCCTTACACATCAAGTAATGAGGATCAAGCATATACTTGTAGAAATCATTAATCATGTCGGCCAAACATGATTCATGCCTTCCTAACCTTTAACACCATCAGTAACACATCCGGAAAGTAGTCTGATGTTCTGTCAGTCAGTTCTTCCTCTATTCACACTGTCACTCAGGAACCCGGTACTCAAGTATTCATATCTTTTGTCTCATCTATCACCAGAGGCTAAAACCTTGGAATCTATCACTCAAGGTAGTACTCTTTACTTCCCCAAATCTGCACTTTACCAAGATACTTCTTTTGAGAGATCCAGACCTGTCTGTCGGACCTTGCCATATGCTCTATTCTTGTTTACCGGACCACAACACTCTTCACTCTGACTTCTGATAGAGACACACCATGTCCTGCGGATGTGTGGGATGAACTTTGTTGCCATCAATGACAACAATCATGAATCCATATAGTGTCTCTTGCCAATAGGGTCCCTCCATAATAACCTCTCTCAATTTTTGTCAACTCAAAACCATTTGACCATGCCAACAACAGATGCATTATTGCAAAATGCCTCAGTTGTGTTTAGTGTAAAGGTGCAAAGAGTCATATTTTTTCGTCCGCACCTTGTGGGACAGAATCGATAGTGCCAACATGTCAAGATGGGAAAGTGAATGTTAGTGGAGGCCTCCTTTCATTCTCTAGGTCTCCCGATCCTTTCAGGCTACATTGGACTAAGAGAGTCTCTTAAGAGCCCTAAGAGAAAAAAAGTTGTCAAACATTGACACAGTGATTCTCAAAATCCGTGGCACTAGGAATGTCTCATTTACACCTATAGGTGGATGTTGGGCTAGTCTACAATATTCTATCTTAGTTTCTATCAACTCCAGACCATTTGACTATGCTACCAATGAATGCATTCTTACAAAATACCTCATTTGAGAGCAGTGTAAAGTTTCTAATAGCCATATTTTTTCTTCCACACCTTGTGGGACTAAACCAACAAAGCCAACATGTCAAGATGGGTTGGTGAATGCTAGTGGAGGCCTCATTTTGTTCTGCAGGTCTCCTAATCTTTCCAGGCTACATTGGACTAAGAGAGTCTTTTAAGAGCCCTAAGATATTTTGTGTCAACCAACCTTTAGTGGATTAGTGTTCAATTCACAGAAAAGCTACAACATGTTGTGATTGATGTCTATTATTAAATCATTGTAAGCTCATTTTTTCTTCATTTTAACATTATTGCAACTATGGTAGCAAGAGGACTATCATGTAGTCTTTTTTCCACCATTTGGGATAAGAGATTTGAAAAATGTAATGTTTCATGACAGGTCCAATGCTTCTATTTTGTGTTGTAGGGAACAATCAAGAAAAGCTTGAGCCAACTAATTAAAGTAGGCAATTTATGATTCTATAATAAAATGTTTTGCAAATCACTAACATATTATATTAAATTAAGAAATTTTTTACTCTATTATTCAAAACTCAACAATAAATGATAATACCTTCTCACCTTTACATGTTCAAACATGAAATAATCATTTTTAACTATCTCTATTAAAGATTTTTTCTAAAAATCTTAAATGTAAAAATATACAAAAAGTCCTCAAAATGTAGATTCAATAGATGTTTTTAAATTGTATCCAAATTATATTAAAATACTCCACAATGAAAGATAATTTTTTTAACCACTTGATCTCAATCCATTGAATACAATAGCTTTATTCTCCAAAACGCCTACATTTATATTAAAAAAATTGTTAAGCAAAATAAACAACATCAACTACAACTAACTTAACATTTGTTGTAAAAAAATTGATGGAAGATTAAGAATCACTACTTAGAATTCTATCTTAGATGTCACCTTAGAAATTATATCAAATGTCTCCACAATGAAAGCTAAATTCTTTAACCACTAATCTCAATCCCTTGAATACAATAGATTTATTCTCTAAAACACCTACATTTATATATTAAAAAATTGTTAAGCAAAATAATTTCATCATACACATAAGACAATCATGGTCTAGGCAGAATACACAAAATGTTGTTTCCAACCTCATAAGCATATCTAAGTACTCCAACATTGTGTGAAATTCACAAAATATTGTTTCTAGGACCATTGCACAATCATGACAGTCATAGCACAGTTATAATAGCAAAGAAGACATAAATAAGGGTAGAAATAAGGACAAAACGATGAATAAGTAGTCTCAAAACTATTATAATAGCAAAGAGGATAATCGTAAATGCAAGGGACTAGCTCATAAAGGGGTAAACTATAATAGTGAATTAGCTCCCAAATCTTTCTTTTCCATGGTGAGTTAGTAGCACATCATCTTGATCAGCTACTCATTGCCTACAACCACAAATGACAAAGTATCAAATTTATCCTGATCATAGGAAACATTAGGTCTTGGTTATGATAATCCCAAAATATTGGTAGGGATAACAAGGTTGACATGACAATCCTCTATGATGCCTAATAACACTTTTTCAAGACTATCCAAAGGGTATGATAGTCCTAACATGATGTGAATAAGAAAAGTTTAAAGTTGCTTAGGGTTATTCACTAGTGAAATAATAGCCCTATGACTAGTTTTTCATCATTTTGGCCTAATTTCCACCTTATGGCATCTATGACTCCTAATAATAATGAATTGTGTCAAGAATAGTGATCTTCAAGTTTATAGAATAACCTACTCGTTGCTTAACATCTTCACCATAGCCCATCAGATGATCCTAGATTTTCAGCAAAGTATAATAGTTTAGGTTTTCATATGACAGTCTTAGGGTTCTTGATAGCAATTCCTTCACGATTACCCACCTACTTGGTCTATTCATATATGATTTTAACACTATCCTTTCACGACATTTTATGATTATCCTTGCACATTCTTTCAACATTAATGGTAGACCTCATGATAGTCCTATAAAATACCATTTACTAATAACTTTTTTTAATCAATTGTTATGACTATCATGTTGTTGAAATCATAATTGTGGCATGCCTTTATGATAGTCTTCCTCATGGTTTTATGAAAAATGGCAATGTTCTTATCACATTCATGTTGGTAACTTCATTAAGGGTTGATGACTTATAACAATGGCATGGTAAAATATCTTTGTTGATAACTAAGGTAATGATAATGGCAAGGTTGCATGATGCAATCTAGGATAGTCATCATAACCTCATAGCATCTTAATTCATTCTTGAATACTCCCTAATAGAGTTTGAATGATTGTGTGTTAGCATCTTAGGTATTAGGAATTCCTTATGACTTCATAGCATATGCATGATTATGTCCAAGTTTAAAAGATTCTCTTAATAGTCCTATTGTTGTCCATGACTGTCAGAATAATTAATTTGCTACCAATATTATTTTCTTGTCACTTTGTGACAACATCCTAGGTATTGAGATTGTATCAATTTGGTGTCATGATTTTCTTCACCTTGCTAGCTAGCTTGAAGGGATCTATAATAGACTCTTGATAATCATGATGATGATCTCTTACCATTCATGTGTCCTATCAAAAGTTTAGTATTTCTTGAGGACTTCTCTTAGCTTTTCATGCTCTTTTTAGGAATCACTTTAACAATCTCACTCTACCTCATGACAATTCTAGAACAACCCACTAAGGTCTTAACAACATTCATTTATAGAGTGAGACTCATTTAGATTTATAGCAGTCCTAAGTGATATTCAATGGCATGACTTTCCTCTAGATCATTTAAATTTTGATAACCCTTATTTGGTGATAGTTGCTTTAGGTGAAATTAAGATGGAAATCTTATAACTATTTAATAGTAATTGCACTCCTCAGTAACCATCATTGGATCAATAATAGACCCCTTTAGTATGTAAAATAACATTTATATTCATGACAGATTTGCATGAACAATAAGTTGTTGGTATAGCAACGTTCTACCCTAATTCAACAAAATTTTGCTCCCATTGATATGTGGGTAAAGTGTAGTAGGGGACTAGAATATAACAGAATGTAGATTATACATTACATATTAAATTTAATGTGATGTAGCCTCTATGGATAGACCTACCAAGTTATATTAGAAAATAAACCAAATAATTTGATAATATGATATTAAGCTGGAATATGAAAAGTATTGCCATTTCAAAATGTACTACATCAAAATTTGGGGTTATGATATTATATCCCTTATATGAATCCCCTTAAGATCTAGCCCATAGTTATAGTACATGATCTTATGCATGGTGGTAGGATATCTAATAAACATAGTTCCCTCAGAATGAATTAAGTAGGGACTCACTTATGTGTTGGCACAAGTCATATAACTATTTACACTATATATTGAAAATTCTAAAACTACACTAAGCTAGAATGTAGAAGTTAAGTTGTGTTTGACTGAGATAGAATGATTTGTTGCCATAGGCTTGTGCCTTGATCACATGTACTTAACTAAGTCTAACTTTAGATTTCAAATACTAACACATATGTAAGTCCTTATATGGAGAATTGAGTATGCATTTGGAATCTCAAATGTGTGGTTGTATAATTACCCTTGGAATATAGTCCTAAATACTAGAAACATTCATAACTAAGCATTCTTCAATAATCCATAATTGAATGATAAAATCCCATATGATGCATCAAAGAGATGTGTTCAAATACACTTTGAAATAGTTTTACAAATTATTGTAAGGTCTAAGTAATTAAAAGAAAAAATTAGAAGTCATAATCAACCCAAAGGTTAGTTGCATCTATATCAAAGCAGTAGACAATGCATTCGTAAATGGCTTAAATGCTAGCAATGAGGAACTAGCACATACAAAACACTATCAAATCACCCTTGAAGGTTATGATACGCATTATTAAGGATTGTCATGTATAAGGTCATTGGTAACAGCCATATGAGGTTTAAAAGTAAAATTAGTAACAATAAATTGTTGTCATAGAGCATCTAGGACATATTAGGTATGTATTCAAACTACTATACCAGCACACATTAGTTATGCTAAACAATCTCATTACAAGGATATTATAACACATGATTGGCAGGTCATCATAACAATTATGAACTGCCAAAAATCATATCAAGAGGTCATAAGATGGACATAGCAGTCTATGAGGATGATGTTAGGGACTCTTTAAAACCAAAATTATTCTTAAACCTACTCTTTGGTCTCAAACAAAAAAATAAACTCTCTTTAAAATAAAAATTAGTACACAAAATGCTAGAAAGCAAAATATTAACAAAATGTGAATATCAAAATGTTTTTGAACTCAAATGCACACTAAAAATTATGCCTGGCATCTGGGATGTTGTGGTAGATAACCTCATTCATAGACCTGGGCAGTCAAAAGCATGCAATATAATTAAAGAAACAAGATTTTCAATAAAACAATTCCAAAAATGGGAAAAAGAAGAATCTCACTAAGATGAAGATTGTCATACCTGTCCCATCTGGAAGTTTATATGCTAGTCAAGCATACCTGAGGGGTCATCTCTTACCTTTAGAGTATCCAATACTGCTTTATGATTAGCATTACTAATTATCCATAGTTCTTTTGTTTTTGGCTTTGCACAATGCTTTAGTAACTTAACATTGTTGCTACAATTAGGTGCGAATACATGAGTATGGATTTGTGCTTCTCAAAGTCTTCAAATGCAGGTATGTCATTCTCTCTAATCATATATGTTTGCAACCAAGTCCCAACAATAACAACTGATCCTATAGGATATGTGAACCCATCATCATCTTCCATAGCCTATGTTAGCTTTTATTTTTCCTATACACATTGTGCCAACCAATAGTCTAATCTCTCTTCATTTCCATGTGGTGCAACAATAGCATAAACATGACCTAGTTGTACAAGGTCTGAAATATTTTCATATTCAAATGAGCTCTCCATATCATTGAGTAAATATGATTGAGCTTGAGATAAAGGGGTTATTTATTGTGGAATCCATGTATTTACCCACTCACTTAACTCACAATGATCCCAATCACATTTAATACAACTCTAACAAAAACAAGCTAATTCTTGTGTTCAAATAGTCCATGTACTTACATATGAGATTCAAAATGAATGTATCTTTAATGATTTGTTGATTCTCTGACAATCTAATTTCTCTCCCCTATCCCCTCATCAACCAACCAAAAGAACCTGCACATTTTTGAATCAAGTGCCACTCCTTATGACAATGTGTAGTTACAGCACTTAACATTATAATTTGCATCATTGAATGTAGCACCACCTTGAATTTTTAGTTTCATTAACTAGAGCTCTCTTCATGCATGCACCTACTCCATCATGCTCTCCTTTTCCATGCCCATCTTTAAAAAACTCAAAATATGAGTTATACCCTTCTATGCATGCATTCTACTCAACCAATAGAACATACAAGCATTCTTGAATTGTTGGTGCAGTTATCTAACCAAATGAGATGTTGAACCATTCTAATATCTTTTTCCTACAATAACTCATAAAATTGTTGAAAACAATATTACACATACTTTGATGAATGAAATCAATCATCACTTGTGTAAAAATGATACTCTCTGACTATCTTCTTGTTCTCTTCTATAATCTTAAGGGCATGTCTCTATGTGATGTGAAAAAAATAGAAATCTAAATGGAATTGTAGTACTGGGATTGGACTTCATTTTGTGGCTGCAACATATAGTTTTTTGTACAATTGACTACAGAGACAATAGCTCCAATTGAAAAAAATATTTACACATCCTAAACTATTGATCTAACCATTGAGACCTGTGGTTGTGTCTAGCATACTTATAAAAAAGATTTTTCCTAAAATAAACAACACTACTTCTCTTGTAATCAACTCACATCTGTAACCTTCACATCCACTCTTCAAATTGTATTTCACTATCTCATATCTCTTTTTCTCAATGATTTGGTTTCCAAAATCATGCTTAATGTCCTCATGAATAAATGATATATAAACTTTGATAACCTGCCACATTGTAAACACTTTTCATATAAACAATCAGTTTTTATAGAAAATGCAACCACCATCTCTAACACAAAATAAATCTAATAAGTCCCTAGATGAATTTGGTATTTGAATTGCACCACACTCCTATAACATTTCGTCAGTGTGTAAAGTAGAATGAATACTACATAATAGTTCATGATACATAGAAAACTCCATGTGGTATTTACAACATGTACTATGAATTTTAAGAGGCACACAATAAAAGGGGTTACAAGATTCAAATTCTCTTTGTGAGATTGTCAAACCTGGATGTGTTTCACAAAATTATTTGTACAATGTTGTCTGGCTACATTCCAAGTAAAGTCTGGGATGTGGTGTGCAGTCTCAATCACCAATTCTTAATTTTAAAACATATTTTACATTCGATGATACTCTAGAGTTAGAGTGCCAAAATTGTTCAATTTCATCCTTTATGTTATTCATTAGTTTCTTATCAACTCATGGAATCCTACCACTAAAATCCCATGTATCATTTTCAAGAGGACTATCTTGAAAGGAAGCAAGGTGTATGAAAATCGCTTCCTACACTAATCTAATGAGGAGAGATGTATGCAAATTATTTATAACCTTTACAATTATAGTGATCTTAACACAACAACAAAGATATTGCAGCAATACACATACACACAGAATGTAGATAGAAGAGAGAGAGAGAGAGAGAGAGGATATAACGTGGGGAAAACCCTTTTGGGTGAAAAACCCCACACTCCAAAACCTGCACAATGTATTATCAAAACAAAGAATGTTTACAACACACTTGCAATGCAAGTCTTCTCAGGAGTCTTCGACACTCATATCTGGAGATATTCCAGTAGTATAACAGTACCTATCAATTACACTATTCATCTCCCATCCAAGCACCTGTTTAAATAGAGTTTACAAGGCAAAAATGGAACCTTCTTGAGATGGGCGTCCATCTTGGCCTCATGGCCCAAAACCCATGCCTAAGGACACTTGTCCATCATCACAACATGGATTTTACACTTGTCATATCACCCCATCCCAAAGTGGGTACCTATTCCCAAGATAGGTAATGACAGATCCTCTTACACACCTTACAATTGTCATAGAATCCGTCATAACTGACAGCACTTACAACTGTAAGAGAATGTCATACACTAACTAAAAATAACATATTCCTCTTACAACATGTCATAACCTCCCTTGGGTACCCAAAGATGCTCTTCGACACATGTCTTTACATGTCATAGAATCTTCTATTTTTGACTCTTACACATCATAGAATCTGTCACAAGAATCTGTCATAACACTTACGTGTCGTAACTCCTTACACACTGCACAAGATGCCAACACATGGTAGAAAAGATCTACCACAATATGGGATGCCTATGTCCACTTGGGATGAGTTGACCATCCTAGTCACATTGCAAGTGGAGTGACAACTCACTATGCCACTTCACACTAAATGACAAAACAGGATGTACAACCCAAAATACATCATAGGTAATTAAATAAATACATAATCAAATAATTAATGCTAGGAATTACCAAGGTTGAGACACCTTAATTCCCAACATTCTCCCACTTGTCAAACACCTTGTAAGAGCCAATAGAAATAATAGGATTTAATTGCTATAGGCTGAGAGGCCCATACACTCCAAACACCATCTGAATTTCTTTGTACCCACTGGTTTCATCAGTGCATCCGCAACATTCTTCAAAGTGTCTACCTTCTCCAATGTCACCTTTCCATCCTCTACCATGTCTCATACAAAATGAAACTATACATCAATATGTTTTGTTTTATCATGGAAAATTAGATTCTCTGCTAAGCAAATCACACTCTAACTATCACAACAAATAGTAATCTGTCCTGCATCAACACCAATATCTGAACACAATATCTTAAGCCAAATGGCTTCCTTGCAAGCATGAGTAGCTACCATATACTCAGGTTTTGTCATGGACAGAGCGACCACAAGTTGCCGCTTAGTCATCCAACTAATTGCACCATCAAACATAGTGAACACATAAGTATTGGTGGATCTCCTGCTGTCAATGTCACCTGCCCAATCAGAATCCACAAATCCACGAATACTTACAAAATGTGGAGGTCCTGTAGGATGACCATGATAACATAGGGAATACTCAGAAGTACCCCACAAATATCTAAACACTCTCTTCATTGCATCCCAATGTACCCATCCAAGATTAGCCATAAACCAACTAAGGACTCCCACTGCTTGGGCAATGTCTGGTCTAGTACAGACCATAGCATACATCAAGCTACCAACAACACTAGCAGAAGGTACTCTGCTCATGTCTTCCATCTCAGAAGAAGACTTTGGACAGTCATTAACAGATAACTTTGTCCCCAAAGAAACAAGAACACACAATGGTCTACAATCTGCCATGATGAATCTATTCAACACGGTCTTCACATACTTACTCTAACCAAAGTTTTATGTTTGCTCTATCTCTTTTGATTTCCATTCCTAGAATGTACCTAACTGCCCCTAAGTTTTTCATCTCAAACTATGCTGACAACTGAGGCTTCAAATCAGAAATCATATTCTTACCATTCCCAATTAACAACATATCATCAACATACAACGCAATTATGAGAATGTGATCATTGTCAAATTTATAATACACACAATTATCTACTTTCGACCTCAGAAATCCAATGGACAACACAAAGGCATCAAATTTCATATACCACATCCTAGGAGATTGCTTCAAACCATACAAAGACTTCTTCAGTTTTCAAACCAAATTTTCTTTACCTTTTTCTATGTAATGCTCTAGTTGTGGCATGTAAAACTCTTCCTCCAAATCACCATGAAGGAATGTTGTCTTCACATCCATCTGTTCCACCTCTAAGTCATAAGCTGCTGCAAGAGATAACAGGAACCGAATAGATGTCAACTTTGTAACAGGAGAGAAAATTTTACCATAATCAATTCCCTCCACTTGTGAGTACCCCTTCGCAACCAATCTAGCCTTGTACTTTTCAACACTGCCATCTGCAACGAATTTCTTCTTGAACACCCATTTATAGCCAATGGGTTTCCATCCTTCAAGAAAAGGTACCAAGTCCCAAGTTTTATTCTTCTCCAAAGAAGCCATCTCGTCTTCCATGGCCTCCTTCCAGGTACCTGCATCTTTCATGCCCATAGCCTCTGTCACAATTCTAGGCTCATCAATGTTAGTAAGCAAGACAAAAGCACAACTAGAATCAAATAGTGAATAACCAAACCTATCAGGTTGCTTCTTTGTTCATGTAGACCTCCTCAAAGTATGAGGTTGAGGTTCTACTTCTTCTTCTGAGCTTTCAGAGCTGCTAGATCTCTCCTCATCATTAGGTTACACAGGGTCTGTTAGTTCAGTCTTCTCAAGGGTAGTGGGAAACTTAACAACATCCTCTTTATTTTCTTTCTCTTCTGGCTGTAGAACAATGGAAGGTGTTAGCTCTCTAAAAATAACACTTCTGTTATACAATACTTTTTTGGCCACAGAATCCCAAAGCTTGTATCCTTTCACACCGACAACATAGCCAATGAAGATACACTTAACAGCCTTATTCTCTAATGACCTCTTCTCCCTAGGCGCATGAGCATATGCCTCACAACCAAAAACACCAAGATGTCTTACTGAATGCTTCTTACCAGACCACACCTCCATAGGTGTCTTACCAACAAGAGCTGATGTAGGAGACTTGTTTACTAGGTAGCAAGCAGTGGCAATAGCTTCAACCCAAAACTTTTGTTCAAGGCCAGCTCCACTAAGCATACTCCTAGCCTTCTCCATTATTTCTTGTTCATCCTCTCTGTAACTCCATTTTGTTGTGGAGTGTATGGGGTTGTCTTATGTCTTTCAATCCCATGTTCTTTATAGAACTTATCGAATTATATGGAACAGAACTCACCACCATTGTCATTTCTCAAACACTTAATCTTTTTACTAGTCTGATTCTCAACAAAAGCTTTAACTCTTTGAACCAGCTAAAGACTTCATATTTTCTTCTAAGAAAATAAATCCATGTCCTACTGTAATCATCTATGAAAGATACAAAATATACAGATTTAGAGATTAAAGGAACATTAACTGGACCAAACACATCAAAATGAATAAGATCCAACACACCAAAAGACTTATGAGAACTCAAGTAAAACTAAACACGATTTTCCTTTCCATATATACAATGTTCACAAAAGTCAAAATTGAGATTACAATCATCTAACCCCTCAACAAGGTTTTTATTTTTCAGGGTTCTAAGACCCTTCTCACTAATGTAGCCAAGTATCTTATGTCATAACATTGTCTTCTCAGTAGGAAGCTTGACTTCTAAAGCATGTACCCAAAATACACTACCATCAATATTTGATACAAAAGATCTTTTCACTGCTGGTTCCAATGGTGGGGATGAAGTGACTGCAACTCTTTTCTTTGAGTCAGAAGAACTATTGCAGTGTGAAGTGCATGCCTCCAACTAAAACAAAGTACCTCTTCGAGTACCCTTCGCAAGCATCATAGATCCTCTAGTCATCTTGCATCCTTCTTTCAAAAAAATAACCTACACACCTGCATCATTCAATTTACTTACAGAGAGCAAGTTCTGTGCCAAGCCTGGGATGTGCATGACCTCAGAGATCCCCTTCACTCGTCCATCAAGGAATCAAATTGTGACTCTTCCATGACCAACTATCTTTAGATGAGAATTGTCACCAAGGTACACTCTTCCACCATCAAACTCTTCATACTTTGTAAACTAGTCTCGATGCGAGGTCATGTGGAAAGATGCACCAGAATCAATCAGTACACATCATTAGATGCATGGGTGGGCAAGGCTGTGATGAAAGCATCACCATCATCTTGTGACTTGTCAGAATCTCAATCTGTGACATTCTTTTTCTTTTTCTTTTTCTTTTTCTCCTCTTTGCATTCCTTTTAGAAATGTGCAGATTTACCACAGTTCCAATAGAGAGCCTTGAACTTTCCAAGAGATTTGGATCTCCCATGAGATTTGGATCTACCCTTCTTAGCTTTCCTATCCTTCTTTTTCCCTTTCTCCTTGGGTCTTCCATGAACCGCAAGAGCCTCTTTGGTTGACTCAGATAACTTTCTCTACATCTCTTCAAATAACAACGAAGACACCACTTCATCCATTTTGAAAGTGGATGTGGTACTCCCGATGGCCATAACAAGATGATCCCACGAATTTGGCAAAGAACAAAGTAAGGTCATACATCGATCCTCCTCCTCCATTTCACACCAATGGATGTCAACTGTGCAACTGGTATGTTAAAAGCATTCAGATGGTCTACAATGGATCCTCCATCTTCCATCCTTAGAGAATAAAGCTTCTTCCATATGAATAAATTGTCTACCAGGGATTTGGCCTAATAAACATCACCAAATTTATTCCACAGCGCCTTCGCGGTCTTCTCATCATGGACATTTAACAAGACAGAGTCAGCCAAATAGAGTCTCACAAGACCCTTAGCTTTCTGATCCTTGAGATCCCAATGATCTTGTGGCATTGCCTCTAGTTTTACACAAGAAATTGCTTCCCATAGGTCTCAATCAACAAGCTTGTCTTCCATCTTAAGTTTCCACAACTTGAAATTGGTTTCGTTAAACTTCTCCATCTCTACTCTTCCCGATGTGCTTGCCATCTCCTTCCTACAACAAGATCTAAAAAAACTCTGCACAGACTCTCACTCAATCTAAGATTAGCTCAAAAAACCCCTACCCAACAACTAGGACCAAAGGTGATCAAGCTCTGATACCAACTGAAAGGAAGCTAGTTGTGCGGAAATCGCTTCCTACACTAATCTAATGAGGAGAGATGTATGCAAATTCTTTACAACCTTTACAATTACAGTGATGTTAACACAACAACAAAGATATTGTAGCAATACACATACACACATAATGTAGATAGGAGAGAGAGAGAGAGAGAGAAGATATAACGTGGGGAAAACCCTTTCAGGTGAAAAACCCCACACTCCAAAACCTACACAATGTATTATCAAAACAAAGAATGTTTACAACACACTTGCAATGCAAGTCTTCTCAGGAGTCTTCGACACTCATATCTGGAGATATTCCATCAGCATAATAGTACCTATCAATTACACTATGCATCTCCCATCCAAGATGGAACCTTCTTGAGATGGGAGTCCATCTTGGCCTCATGGCCCAAAACCCACACCTAAGGACACTTGTCCATCATCACAACATGGATTTTACACTTGTCATATCACCCCATCTCAAAGTGGGCACCTATTCCCAAGATAGTTTACGACATATGCTCTTACGCATCTTACAACTGTCATAGAATCCGTCATAACTGACAACACTTACAACTGTAAGAGAAGATGTAATACAGTGACTAAAAATAGCATATTCCTCTTTCAACATATCATAACCTCCCTTGGGTGCCCAAAGATGCCTTCCTCAAAGATGTTCTTCGACACATGTCTTCGCCTATCATAGAATCTTCTATTTTTGACTCTTAGGCGTCATAGAATCTGTCATAGGAATCCATCATAACACTTACGCATCATAACTCCTTACACACTACACAAGATGCCAACACATGGCAGAAAAGATCTACCACAATATGGGATGCCTATGTCCACTTGGGATGAGTTGACCATCCTAGTCACATTACAAGTGGAGTGACAACTTACCATGTCACTTCACACTAAATGATGAAACAGGATGTGCAACCCAAAATACATCATAGGCAATTAAATAAATACATAATCAAATAATTAATGCTAGGAATTACCAAGGTTGAGACACCTTAATTCCCAACATATCTATTCTTGATCTTAATGTTAGTGCTTTTGACAATGTTTTACGATTTAGGCTTTAGTCAAGACAAGTTTACCTCATTAATCAAGCCTTTCTTAATTGCTTGTGACAAGGTGTCATTGTACCTCATCATTTAATCATATTTCAGATGTCAAAATCCAGGGTTGTATCCTCGTCTATCTGCAAATATAGATTCTACAGTTACCAGTTTTCTCTAGCTAAGTCTAATGGCTCTTACTAATTTAAAAAGATTGATCTATCCGCTTATGAAATGAATTCAAAGAATGTTGAAAATAGAATTAAATAGTAAATTACTCAAAGCAAATCTATAAACTGCAACATGCATCTATCTATCAAAATCAGTAAATATTCTATAAAGCAAAATTAGAAACAACAAAACAATGGTACTAGCCTTCTGCCTTGGTGGTGAGAGTGGGCCCTTGCTCCACACCCTTAGGGCCAAAGGCTACAGTAAGTAATTAACACAAAAGAATAAGATTACAACTAAATTCAGTCCAATTCCATTTGCTTTGCATTCATAGAAATATATTGATATCTTAATTGAGATTACAGAAAATTAGAGTAATAAAAGTCTCTCTTTTTTGCTGCTTCTGTAAGTATATATAAAATGAGTGATGACATATCACTTATCTTATCTACTAGTTCTTCTATGAGATGACATCCATCTCTTTATTATACTAGTTGTCTAACTACAAAAAATAACCATGCAATAAAAATAGATTGAGTGGAATAGAAGTCCACTCTGAATTCTAAGTTTGAGTCTTAATACATTTGGGTAGCGAGGCCCTAAAAATATGGATATTAAATCAGTTTCATCAGTAACTCATGCAAAAACTTTTAAAAAGATTAAAAAAACTCCCAACAGTTAACTAAAGATGGCCTTTAATCAGTCAGGTGATGATTTGACTAATATGAGGGGTATCACGATCACCACTTAAAGTACCTGACCGACAGCTATGCTTGAAATCTGTCTTGTTCTAAAGAGGTGTCAGAATGTATGTCTCTGTCTGCAGCTCTAGAGATATGTCTGTAGCTCCGGAGATATAATTGTGGCCTTCTTGCTCAGCTCTGGAGATGCTCCAGACTTCAATCCAGCTCCGGGAAGGTTCTTCCTCTTACTTCAAAACTTTTGATGTCATGGTATTCTGGTATCATCTCCGGAGAATTTAGGACTACCTCCAGAGATGCACAAAATTGTCATCCTAGACATCTACACCTGTTGATTAAAAAAGAGAAGTTTTTCTGCATATTTCCATCAATTCCATGCACATTAGTCCTTTAATCAGAAATCATGATCTTAAGTAATTTATCTTTAATTAATCATTATTTAGAACAATCTTGCTAGCCTATTCAGGTGTAGACATCAAGAAGTTGGGATCAGAAAGGAGAAAAAGAGAGGTAAAAAGATGTATTTTATGGGTGCTACTTAGCACTTATCAGCTTGCTTAGTATTGAGGTTATTATTACTCTATGAGTAACTCTTTTATCTTTGTCTTTACTAGTCTTTTCAATAGAATTGAGTGCATTAAAAAGACTTTTAACAATAATTTTATTCCATTTAGACACTTTGTTTACCTGAATCTTTAATTTATTTAGTAAAGGTCTCATTTTGCACATTTTTAGTAATTGAACAAAAAATTGACATTGTTCATTTAATGTTTTATTTACAAAGTATTCATTGAAAAGTTTTGAAATCCACAACTGAATGGTTTGTAACGACCTCTTTCCTTCAAGTCTTTCTATTATGTTCTCATCGATTTCAAGTAACCATTTTGGGGTTCTTGGATGTTTTACAATTTATCGACCTCATTAGAATATGATGGATGTGAGATTTCATTTTCTTCTTAACAAAGGTCCTCTATTCTTATGTAATTTGTAGATACATTGAGTTTCACTGTTTCATGTGTGTTATCAATTTCATCAATGTTATGAACAATTGTATTGTGTAGTGCAATTTCAATATCATGCGATTCATATCCATAATCTTCAAGTATATGTCTACATTATTCTTCTTCTTTGTCTCTGATATTAATCTTATAAATAGGTGTTTCATGACATTTTACAATCTTTTCTCTTTCATGTTTAACCTTTTAATTTTTAATATCATGTTCAATTTCATTTTTATCAAACATTTCATTATATGCAACAACTTCATTTGGTGATTCAACATTAAAAACTTTGATTTTCATGTCATTTGAGGGTAAAGAAGAATAGTCACCTTCATGAGTATCCACCAAACTTTCTCTTCCAATCCTTTTCCTTGCTCTATCTTTTTCCCTAATTGCTTCAATTTCCTCCAACTAAAGTTTCCTCCTTTTTGCTTTACGGCGACTACGACTACCCATTATAGAAATAAAAACTATTACCTTAATGATTGATAGAATCAAATTTTGTGCCAATGAGTGTGGAAAAGCATAGTTTTGTATATAATAGGCAAAGATCATGTTTTTCTTGAGAGCAAGGCATTTGTGGGGGTCGTTATCAGGCCCAACAAAACTTTTTGGGATTTTAGGTAATAGATATTTGTTTTACCATAACGATTGTGTAACGGATATCCATTTTACTATAACAGATATATCCATTATGGTAAAATAGATATCAGTTACCTAAACCACAAACTCCTTTTCAGTGCTTCTAGGTAATGGATATTTGTTATTTAAAAATAGATATCTATTAATAACAAGTATCCATTCATAACGAATATCTATTATTTCTGTGTAAAAGTTGTTCCCTTCTTTTTTGCCTCGAGAATACATTGGATTTAGTCTTGGGAATGTCAAGCCTGGGTTTCCCATTATTCCAACATGTTTAGAGGTTTCATCCTCTTTTCATGACTTCACCCTTCGTGTTAATGAATTTTTTTAATTCAAATTTGATGAAATGAAAAGGGTATATTCAAGAAATTGTAAATATTCTAAAAATATAATATATGTTTTATTACAAATTTTTAATAGGTAATTATTATGAATTTTCTACATACAATATTTATGAAATCCTGACGGATACACTAATTGAAAAACATCCATAACTTTCAAACCATTTACCTTTTTCAAATCTAAAAGATGCATCACACTCTATGATTCACTAGTTACAGGTTTTAAAAAAATGAATTTCATATTTTTTGACCAAATTAGGTTGGTTGGAAAATTAATTTTTAATATTTTAAAAAAGTCAGTAAAAATTCGTAACTAATTATTTACAAAAAAAATTCACAAAAATATGTGTCACATCCGGGTGTGTGTTCTTTTCTTATATTTAGAAATTTAAAAAAAAAATGCTCATACTTAGGTTGGCTGGAATGACACCTACTTTTTTTTTCAAAAAATTTACTAGTGTTTCATTGAAACATCTAATTTTCACTAAATAAATTTAATTTTTTTCAACAAAAAAAAACTAGCCCATAAACTACATTCAATTTTCTACAAATTATATTCCTACATATTTTTCAAATTGTGTAGATAACCCATTCAAATTTTCACGTGAAGTTGTTTAAGTATATTTTTTAGCATTTTCATTACCACTTAGAGGTATTGTTTGGCCCATGATGATCTCACACTCACCCTAATTGTTAAATAGAAATTGAAAAATATGTGATAGTATGCTCATTGTTACCAAATAAAATCTACAAGTACAAATAAAATTAAATTTAAAAATAATATTTAAATTTTAAATTTTAAATGGAACATTAAAAAATAATAATATGTTTTTTATCAAAGGGTTAAGTAGATTTTGAAAGGACCTAGAACCTTATTACAAACAAAATAACTTTAACTAAGAAATAGCCAAACAATAGAAAAACTATAGCCAAGTTGCCAAGAACACTAAAGACCACCACCTACATACATGAGAATGTAAATTATATTATGTTAGTTAAATGGAAATTGAAAAATGTGTGACAATATGTACATTGTTACCAAATAAACACAAGTACAAATAAAATTAAATTTGAAAATAATGTTTAAATTTTAGATTCTAAAATGGAACATTGGAAAATAATAATATGTTAAGTTATTAATTCTTAAATAGAAAATGAAAAATGTGTATCACTGATAAACAGATAAAATATCATCAACAATAATTTAGAATATGAAACATAGTATAAATACCAAGTGTTAAATCTCTTCCAATTGCCAAATTATCTGCCTACTCTGACCATAAGGGCCATCCTGATCCCAGTCTTTGTTTTCTTCTATCTGCATACTTCCACTTAACTACATCTCATCACTACCACTACATGTGTTATTCATTGTGTCATATGTGTTAGTATTGTTTTAATTGTTACACAACCCTCTTCTTTCGCATATGCAGCTCTAGATTCCCAATGCCCTTTCAAAAGGAAAATTTTGGATATCATATCTAGTTGTATGCATCGTCAAGTAGTTTTTTTAAATTCTTTTCAAGTTTATTTTTATCTTGATTTCAAGAACTCCAATGCACTAAAAATTCTCTCATCCTCCACCAACCCAAATATCATGGTTTCACATAGATCAACAAGTTTAAAATATTTTGATATTGAATCACGCAATATTTTCTCTAACTTAAGGTTACCCAAAGCTTTGTTATCAATTCATTTTGGATGGGGCTCTCCATAAGTTTAAACTATCCCATCATGGATGTTGCAAAATAGGTTGGATGTTGCAAAATAGGTTGATTGCTTTGTAAGCTTAATTTTATTTATAATTCCTTCTATATGTTGTCCATTGAATTCTAAACTTTTAGAAAACTGATTGGCCAAGGTCATTATCTTGTTATGAAAATTGAGATGGTTGATAGTTGATCTAGTATTGATGATACACAACAGACATAGCTTCAAGTAGTTCATCTCAAGGGAATCAATCTCTAATCTCTAAGGAAAGAGATATCGCAATATCCTTAAAAGTAGTACTTATAGATTTACCAGTATTGTCAAAAGCTTCCTGTTGACACCTAAAAAATCAATCTCCAAATTGCCCCATTTTGCCCTCATGTCACACTCTATGCTTCATTCTTGAACATGTGGCTTATAACCGATCTAAAGGGACTTTGGTAAATCCTAATTATTCATAGCCTAATAGTTCTTTGCTAGGGTCTAAATATTTTGAAGGTCATATTCTTTAAACCTCAAACTAGAGTTTCATAAAATTATCTTAATCCTTCTGCTGTTAAAAATCCACTGCTAAATCTATACTAAGTCATCTCCTGTCGTGTTATGTTAAATCTTTGCATTTTTTTTTATCATTACTGCATCCCCGCAAGTATGTCTGATGAATCCTTGCAGGCTTGCAGGAGCTAGGGTGCAATATCGTCGCTTACCGCATTATCGCGACCGTTAATTGAAAGGTCTATGGGCTTGCAGGAGTAAAAGAAGTGGTCTGACCACTTACTGCAATACCGCAGCAGTCTGTATGAAGCATGGTGGGCTGGTGATAAGGATCTAACCATCACCGCATTACCGCGGCAATTAGCAAAAAAGCGTGCGGGATGGCGGTGAGGCTTGAGCCATGTATAAGATGTTTCCCGCAGCCCCGCAAGAGTCTTTTCTCTTGTCTGCGAGCTGGTGGTAAAAGTCAGTTGTTCACCGCATTGCCACAGTGGTCTATATGGGTCATGGTGGGATAGTGGTAAGTAACAATGCAGTCACTACACCACCACAGCAATTTGTGAAGAAGTGTGTGGGCCATCCGTAGAAACACTAAAGGTTTACCGCATTATCGTGGGGACTAAAGGAGAGGACCACGGGATAGCGGTAAGGAACTATGTCGTCACTGTTGTACCATGGCAATTAGTGAGAAGGTCTGCGGGATGGCGGTAAGCATCAAGACTGTCGTTGCAATACCTTGGCAGTCACAAAGATGCCATGCAGGTTCATCTTCATTTGGCGATGAGATTTAAGATAAAGCATACAGTGTTATCTGCTATATCATGGGAGTCTTTTCTTTGCTCCATGGGATGGTGGTAAAGGGATGGATATGGCATATAGTGTTCCCCATGGTCTCGCAAAGGTTAATGAAGAGGTGTGCGGGTTGGCAGTAATAGGTAAAAAGGCATAGAATATAGCCTGCAGCTCCGCAGTGGTTTGCATATAGCAACATATATGAGGCGTGGGACTGCGGTAAGGTCTCAGTTGGCATCAACAAAGGATTTTAAATAGTAGAAAGACCGTTGACTTCGATGTGGTAGTACATGTGGCACTTCAGGGAGCTCATTGGTGTTTTGCAGTAGACAAAAAAAATTGAAAGAATTTAGAGCCGACGAAGACACGAAGACTCAAGGGTTCAATATTTAAAGTGTTGTAAAAGCTTCGCTTGGTGATTTTGAAGGGATGTGTCTTGTACGCCATCAATGCAGGTGCTATGCCTTTTAGCTACCCCTCCTTTCTCAGATATTTGTTGCATTTATGGTTGCAGATCAGCAAACTAGTGTGCATTAAAGCAAAAAATATCTTCCATCTGCCTCTGGACCCTAGATATTTTTGCAGTTATTTCTGGCATATAAACGTCTCTTCTCGCCAAGATATTTTCTAACATGACCCTTAGGGGAAATTTGTTATAACCTAATTAGGTCAATTAGAATCATATGCTATATATGCATGAATGTAAGATGGAATAGAGGTTGGTCTCTGAGCCAATTGGCTGGTCTGCAGTGCCTCAAGATAATTTCATGGCTTCAAATCAATCTAGTCTGGGTAGTAAATGGAGGATTGTGTGTAGATGTAATGTAGGAATATATTGTAAAGCATATTTTATGCATTGGTATGTCCCCATGGCCATTTGTAAAGATTCCGGAGAATATATAATCACAGTTGTATGTTTTCTTTCACCACATTTGTTGATGTGATTATAATAGAGATTTGATAATGTGTGACAACAATTTAATTCAATACAAGGTTTGTTTTGAGTCATCTCTTTGTTGCAAATGGGTCTCTGTGGTTTGGTTCTAGATCATTATGTATGTCCAATATGTGAAATATAATTTGAGAAATGTATGTGAATACATTTTAGTTTTATGTTAATGTTGGTTCTCCCCTTTCCTCCCTCTTTATTGTTTATGACTCTGTTGCCCAATAGAGTAGGCACCGGTCCATATTGGAAAGGGATCAAACACTCTTTTAAGTCAAACAAATCTTTCATCTGTGGTTCAGGTTAAAAACCATCTTTCCTGTGCAAGTATATGTGCATAGTTGAATTAGCTATATAGGGGTTATTAATGACAACCAGTTGTTTTAGGTCTAATGATAGTCTTTGGGACCTAGAAGGAAGTTTGGGTTTGGTTGTCCTATTATTTTTAGTTGTTCATCTGGTGTAGAAACCAATACCTATTTAGGTATACCCCTTGGAATATCCCTCCTAGGTTTAAGTTGAGCCTGAAGTGCAAAGGAGTAAACCCACTCCTATTAGTTGGCCAAAATTGCCCTGAACTTGTTGATGAACCTTTTCCTCTACCCCAGAATGACCATCCCTGGCCTAGGTGATTTATGAATGTTTTAGGGTTTAGGGTTATAGTTATTTTGGGTCCCAACATATTGGCGTCGTTGCCAGGGATAAAGTTACTTTAGTCATTGCTGGATTATGGGTAGCTAGAAATATTTTCAACACCCTTGTAATAGTGATTTACATTTGTGCATTTTGTTTGGATAAGTTTGGCATCCCATAAACTTACGCCTACAGATTGGCGTTGTTACCAGGGAGTGAATTAAAGTACTGGGTTGTGAAGAAATTGAAGACTTTGCTAGGGAGCCGTAAACCTAGAATCAAAATTTAGCCTTAAAGATTGTCACGCTTCAAGGGTTTTCCTCATTCAGTGAGGTGGCGACTTTGTTGTCGAAGATAAAGAACCAAGATTTGTTTGTTGTTGTTCTAGTTGTGCTGTTGATGATTTAGATGCCCCAAGTTTATGAACAACAGCTAGAAATTTAAGGTACACATGGTTTTCATTTATCACCAATTCAAACTTCCTCCAAAGTACAAAAGCATTTATTCTATTAGGTCTTGTGCTGCCTTGCATGGTAGAAAATTTTAGTCATGGTTTCTTGCCATGCTATTGGCCCTAGGATAGATCCTTCTTGTGCATCATCTTATATCTCATGCCCTAGTTATTATGAGGATGAAGATGCTTTTTGATTCTTATGATGATGATTCATCCTATTACTCAGATTGCCCTGCATCTTGTATTCCCATGTCTCAATGTCAAACACCCTTGCATAATCAGAATGATTCAGATAGACTACAGTATGAAGTTGATAAAACCAAATAGTTGTTAGTGTCATTATTCCAGCAAGAAAAGGAATTAGAAAATCAAATCATGCTTTGTCAGTCTAGGTTGTAGTCCACCTCCCTTCCTATTGTCTCTAGTTGCTCTTTCTCTCGGCCTCATCCCATTGCTAATCAAAACATATACAAATAGTTGGACCTTTCATGGGTAAATTATGAGAAGTAGTTCGTGCCCAATAAGATCTATTATCAGATGCCTTTATTTGATGGGTGTGATGTTTATGATGGGAAGGCACATATTCTTTCATTTTCAAATTTCATGGACAAGTTTCAATTTGAGGATGAGGCTATGTGGATGAGGTTCTTTGTCAGATCACTTTGTGGATTGGCATAGAAATGGCTTGTTGGCTTCCCTAACCATCACTTTGCTTCCTAAGATCATTTAGTGGCTACTTTTGAAAATTTTGCAAGTAGTTTGGACCTTGTTCTTCTTGTCCAAGAGCTTGAAAATATCAGAAGCCATGAGGTTGAATCCAACATGGATTTTAGCCATCGATTTGTTGTTGCACTATCTAGAATTCCAGATGCCTTCAAGCCTTGTATTCCAGCTTGCATTAATTTATTTTTTAAATCTTATGAAGTTGGATTGAGTTCAATATAGGAAGATTTGAGGCTATTTAGTTTGCAGCATGCTTACCTTGCTCTTGATGCCTTGGTTAAAATGAGAGATGAGTATGTTGTTGGATTGTTGTCCCCTAAGATAAATATTGTAAATGATGAGCATGAGGTAGATAGAAATACTACAAATCAGGTTAAATGTGTTGTCAGGAGAATGGACTCGTGTGAGACTACATCAGATGCCATTTGTGCTGAGAGTGAAGATAGTGTCCTATCTTCAATTGGATGCATCATCCCTTGTAGATGATGATGTTGCTTTGTCTTGTGATCCTCAACCTGAAATTAAAGATAACATTAGCATTTGTGCATCTAATGATAACCGATTTGAGGCAAGTGAAGGTGTAGACATTTGGTTTCAATTTGAGGACCTTGTTGTGGGTTGTGATGTTGGTGAATGTAGTATTGGGCAGGTGCAATCTGACAATGAGGACATGAGGGCAGAGGTGTTTTATGCAACATCTCTTGACAATGCAAAGGATGAGAGCAGCATATGCACTTTTTTTGCATTTGGATGATTCAAGCAGTGTGAGTGGTGGAAATGATGAGTTGTTATTCAATGAGCTCCCAGGTTTTGTCCCTTTTGATTGTGATAAAGTTGATAGTGCTGAGGATGCCTGTGTGGAAGTCAAGGTGTCTTGTGCTTCGAGTGATATTTCCCACACCTATTCTCCCTTTACTGATGATTTGTGTACTGACTAGTTCGAGTTGGATGATCCTATAACTATTAACATCGGTAAAAATGACCTCCATGATGGCTATTTTTGTTGCTAATTTAGTTATGCAGGGGTTAGATAGATTTCCTTGTCGTAGTGTGGAGGAGGACAATTTTGTACCTGTATACAGTAGTAGCTTTAATACAGTGAGTTGCCCATTTGAGATTAAAATAGAGAGGTTGTGGGATGAATGCAATCCATCATTTAAAATGCCTCATTATGATTCTTATGCTGATGATAATGAAGATATGGATCAAGGCTGTGATCCAAGTGTGGAACAAGACATCAACATGTGTGAAAATGTTGTATGATGGTAGCCTATTATCCAAGAGTTTGACACTTGTGAGTATGAAATTTTCCTTTGTAATGAAGGTTAGGTGTCTATTGATGTGGATGATGGTGTTTCACATGAATTTGAGTCCTTTGTATGGGCCCAGCATACAAATGAAGATGTTGTTGAGCAACAACAAGATCAACATGTTCCTTCCTGACTTGAGGATATGACTGAGTTGGAGTCTTTCCAGTTTTCTCTACAAGATGAAGTGTATTCTCTTGTGGATCACCAGTACATTCAGGCACAGTTCTCCTTGCCATGTGAATTTGAGTTGTTCTCCTTTTCCCTCAATTTGCATGAAGAGGTTAGCAGTAGTTGATGATGGATGCTTCCTTCCATCTATTTTTGTAAGCACAAAAATCACGCACAGCCTCCACAAGGACCCCTATGATGATTCAAATCCTTGTCACATACATCTAAGCATGAAATAATATCTTTTAAGTAGAAAACCTCTTGATGATGTGTCTTCTTTCTTGTCTTGTGTTGATTCTTCTTTGCCAATTTCTCTCTCCTCTCTTGCGACGCTTCTCGGCACCTTTTTGTGACACTTGTTGATTCATGTTTTCTGAGCTTTTGACCTTGCTCCTAAGCCTTGTGAGCATCTTGTAGGTGAATTTTCACCTTTCCCTTGTGTTTTTCATCCTTTCCACCCCCTAGAAGCCTTCTAGAGGTCTAATCTGAATCTCCCCCTATTATTTCCAAATATCCCCCTAGAGATCCTGCAGGTGCAAGTGGAGATTGGATTCTTGCACATGATTGACCTATTTCTAGAGGCAGAACCCATCCTTTTCTTCTCTTCTTTCATTTCCCCTACAGTTCTTCAGAAAACCTTGTCCAGCCCGGATCTCCCCCGAGCGACCCATGGTCGCCCAGGGGTGACCCTATCATATTTCTAGCCGCAGAAAACCTAAGTTTTTCTCTGGTTTTAGCTCCATTTTCACCCATTTTTTTTCCACTTCTCATGATTTTTTATGCATAATATGGAGTTGACTATTTCATGCACCCACACATGCATAATTAACTCCATTTGTTCTAAAACTAACTATTCAATCAATCTCATGCATCCTCACATCTCTAATTCCTCTTCAGTGATAAGTTATTATTGATTTATCACTCCATAGTTAGTTGAGTTCACTGGGTAATCAATCTAGTTCACTCCCTAATCAATCCTTGTTAACTCTTTAATCAATTGAGTTAACTTTGTTAGGGTTAGCCGGCAGAAGATATCAATTAAATGCAAATAAAGATTAAACAGAGAAATGGAAATACACAGAAATAATAACAACGAGAGACAAGTTTTAACGTGGTTCACCCAAACTCGGGCTACATCCACCAAACAGAGAGTCCAATATTATTATCCAGTAAATCAAACTGATTACAATTAGCAATCCCTGCAACTCAATACTGCTGCAAAATGCTACAATACAATATCAAAACCCTAACCCGTAGCCGCTTTTTATCAAGCTTTTTGTCGGTTACAAAATAGGGTTTTCTTATGTTGGTCAATGAAAAATTAACTCTCGGTGCATTATGAAATAATAAAAAACCGTGTGAGGTTTCGGGGGCGTTGCCCCCGAGCCCCCACGGGGGCGCTGCCCCTCAACCCCGTCCTGTATCACGACAGGGAACGCGCCAGGGGCGCTGCCCCTTGACCCCGTCTTGGGGGCGTTGCCCCCAAACCCCCACAAGGGGCGCTGCCCCTTGACCCCATACGAATTTGGGGGGAAACCGCACCGATAAAAGTGGGGTAAATATAACCTCTGAGTCTGATTAGGCTCCATATAACAACAAACTTCTCACTCAATTCCACCTCTCATCCCTTCTTCTAACCTATAAATATCCCTCACCTCTTCATTATTTTCCAAGTTGAGCAAGTTGGAGAATACTCTTCTCATCTTCACAAGCTTTTTCAAGCTTCTTCATAGGCCTTTGAGCCTCTTTCTTCATTTCATTCTTTATTTTTTTAAAGCTTCAAAGATTTCTTTGTTGCATAGATTCAACACTCTTCCAGAGAGGCAAATTCATTGTGCACACATCTCTTGCAAGTTTTTGCTCTCCAACTTAGCATTCAAATGCTCTTACAGGACGAAGGTGCCTTTTGCTTTATTCATTGTTCAACCAAGCATCATTACAGTACTTCATTATATGCCATTGTGCTCAATCAAATCTCTCATTGAGCTCTTTCAAGCTTCAACAAACTTCTTTTTCCTTCTTTGTGTCATTTTGTCAAGAGGATCCCCCACTGCTTCAAAAGGACTCAAGGTTGCCAATATCAAAGATTTCTGAGGGTAGTGGAGTCACTCAAATCTTCATTTATTTCAGGTTCCTTCATTGCTTTATTCAATTCAAAGTAATTAGAAAATCAAATTTTCTCTTGGGAATAGTAAATCTTTGCTTTTTCCTTGATAGTTAGATCTTGCATGTTAGAATAATTATTTTCATATTCCTAGATCTAAACTATTTTTTAGAAGCAATTTCCCTTTTTAGATTAGATTATTTCAAAACAATCGAAAACCCAAAAAACATAGATTAAACTTGCATTAGGAAAAGTCATATTAGCTTGCATTCATATTTCCCTTTCATAGATTAAACAGCACTTTTCATTTCCAAAATACTAAAAAGGTACAAAAAAGACGTTTGCAATTCATTTAACTTTGCATGCATATAGAAACCCTAGAAAGGACAAAATTGTAAACCCTCAATACCATCACGAGGTAACCACAGTTAAACAATTCAATCAAACCCTTGATCGCATCACAAGGTAAAACAAGTCCAAACTTAGCCAAACCCTAGGTCAACTAAATCCTAGGTCAAAACCCTAAATCTAGTTAAGGTTGGTCATCACACATCTACCTCTATCTTGGCTCATGAATGTGCCTAGGAGTGAGGGGAGAGTGGGTGAGGGTTGTCCATGACGAGATTGAGGAGATCAATCCACAACAATAGCAAGAGACATTTACTCTACCACAACAAGACCCATTTATCATCTTATTGTTAGAAGAAACTAGACAACTCCAAATACAATGAGAACTCATTCAACGCATTGAGAGACAAGAGGACATAAATGAACAAAATCGCTTACCCACACAAAGGTGGAATAGAAGAAACCTCAACAGGAGAAGAGAAACTAGTGACTCTTCGGGATATAGGGTTATCTCAACAACAACTACAATTGAACAAAACATTCAACTTAGCACACAACAATAAAGGCCACATAACTTGTTGACCACTCTCTGCGAAGTTTAGCTCTCCAATGAGCTAGACCCCCACTATGTCTCACCTCTTCTTAACTGGCTACTTCCACATGAGCGAGAGTGATGTGGTGGATCACCTTGTGTCAAGAAGGGAAGGGTTTGTGTGCATGCCGAAATCTGACCCGACAACCCCAGGCAACCAGAGTCACAATTTTGAGCGTACATATTTTGGTGAACCTGACGTGAAGAGAAAAAAACCTTTTGGTTGAGCTTTTTGCTTTCCATTGCAAGATCCCACTTTGATCATCATTCAACAAATCCTTTTGGGATGGATTCTTTCACATTTTTCCATGTTTCACAATGTTTAATGCAAAAAGTCCAAGGTAATGTCCCCTCGAGTGAAATTACAAATTCAAAATAGATCCAAAGAGATCTTGACAACATTGACCAAATCAAAACACAACAAGTGAACAATCAATCTTAGATCCATAAAGATGATCAACCCATAAGAATCCATAAAAAAATGGCCACTGAAATGGACAACGAAGTATGTTGTCAAGAAAAGAACTTACAAGAAGCTCAGGAGGTACAAAAATCATTCTACATACTACATCAAGATAAAAAGTTCAAAACAAGTGAAATGTCATCAGAAAGAACAAATAGGGTCACTCAAACCCCAATGCAAAGAAGTCCATCACAAGGTGGAAAAACTCAAAGAACAAACAAAGCCTCACTCACAGACCTTATAGAAAGTTTGGTCCAACGAATCGAAACCCTTGAGGCTAGGAGTGTTGAACAATCTCACCAAAACAACATTTCAGAAAAACCTAGGGCACAGGGAAATTATTTCATTGATGAAATCAAATCAAACTAGGGGACAACACAAAATACCCCTCATCTAAACTCCCATTCGTATGACACACATAACAAAGCATTCAGGCCTCCCTTGCCCTCACAATCCAATGTTACAAGTCTCAATCAAATAGGAAGGATTTCTATGACGCAAGATCAACCACAAATGATCCCACCCAATCTTCAAAACATAAACATGATGCCATCTAGTCATCTAACTTTTTCAGGATATCAACAATCTTGCATACCCTTTCAACAAACACAAGCTCCACTTGAAGGGCTAATGTTTGGAGGAACAAAATCCTCTACACATAACTCCCTCCTAGGAACATACCTTGAGTATTTAAAGGAGCCTCTTGACTACAACATTCGTTAGGTTATACTACCATGGCCCCTCCATGAGCTTCCAAAATTTAAAGGAGAGGGTGATCCCAACTCTCTTATCAAGGCTTCCATTATGGTAGTGCGAGAACTCCTTCCTTGGGATGGGGTGGTAGCAAAGATCTTTCCAAAAACGTTAGAGGGTATTGCTCTAGATTGGTACTATCAACTTCTAGAAGCATCGATCCACTCTTTTAGGCAACTCATCGATCAATTTGTGGCTACCTTTGACATAAACAAATTGGTCAAGATAGGAATACGAGAATTTTTAACAATCAAACAAGAAGCCAATGAGTCAGTTGTACATTTTATCACATGATGGAGAAAAGATTTATTTTCTTCAACTAGCACACCAAACATGGATCATAGAGAACTTTGTGATCTCTTCTTACATGCTCTCAACAATGACATATTAGAACAAGTACAAAAACTCCCTTACAAATCATACAAAGAAGCACTTGAAAGTGCCCTTAGAATTGACCAAGCCACTATTGATAGTGAAAGAAGGGAGTATGATTCTAATGGAAGGTTGATAAACCATGATACAAATGAGAAATAATCAACAAATGATCAAGACATATATGGGTCAACAAACACCTCACCATCTAGAAACAACAATAATTGTGACTACGATAGACATACAAATTTGGGGAATGAAAATGCCAACAACTATCCCTTGAGAATCAACAAGAAGACATACAACAATCATCGTAAACATTGAGATCACAATCATGATAAATATTGCTCATTTCACAAGAGAAGGGGGCATGAGATCAAGTCATGTCGGGGGTACCATTGCTTCATATCAAACCTCCCAAAACGTCAACAGAAATTATTCATGGACACATTCTCACAAGATGAAGAACTTAGTCCCAAAATCCATCAAAATGCCTTTGATCAAAACACCTTAGGCCTTGTGGAATTAGATAAAGATCAAGAAATTTGTGTCATACTTGAGGACCAGAACAACCAGATGACACCAACAATTCAAATTTTTCTCACATGCTAGAGCTTATAAAGAATTCTCCTACACACAAGAATGCTCTCCTCAAATCCCTAGATCTAGGCCATATAGTTCAAAACACTCCAAATGAAAAGTGTTCTTCAACATTTGATTTCAAAATGTTACCCTCAAACAATGACAGCCAAACAAGGTGACCTCCCCCTCCATCTGATAATCCAAGTCCAAGACTGTTCCATTAAAGGTGTAATGATCGATGATGGGTCTGCAATCAATATAGTCTCCTTTTCACTTCTTCAAAGAATGGGTTATGATGAAACACAAATCACAAAAAAAACTTCCATCCTTAGAATTCATGATAACCCAAACACTCAAACAATGGGTAAGGTCAATCTTCAAATCACATTGGGTCCTAAAACCCTCCCAACTAAATTTTATGTCATCAATGAAGAAACCACTTACAACATGATCCTAGGAAGGCCTTGGATCCATAGGATGAGGGCCATTCCCTCCACATTATTTTAAGAATTACACTTCCTGTACATGGGACAAACCCACGTCATCAAAGGAGATCCTGATCCTTTTAACCTTTATAGAGTTAAACAAGTCAAAAAGAAGGGAAAGCCCATAGAAACCACTAGTGTCCCAAAAATCAACACTTTTGAAAAAGGAGAGACATCAAAACAAATTACAAACATAAACAAGACCTCAAAATGTATATGGAAGGGGGAAACAGGAGAATTCCCCTTCAATCCCAACTTGACAAAGTCTTATGCTCTATTCAACTCAGTGGCTTTGAACCAAACATAAACATCCCTATGGTTGAAACCATGACTAAAGAAGAAGAACCAGAATCCACACAGAAACTAGGAGAGCCAACACCAACATCATTTTCCCTTCAAAATTTCAAAACAAACATGGGAACTCAACAAGAACAGAAAATAATAAAGCTAGGGAGCAAATCATCAAACAATGAAAAATGTGAGTACACAAAATTCCTCACTGAATACCAAGACATTTTCACACCAAGTCTTCGAGTGTCCTTACAAAGACTTCCAAGTAAAGTTTAGACCAAACTAGATAGGTCCACACATAGTTAAGGAAGACGTCAAAAATGACACTACATCTTGTGCATTATGGAAGTAGAAGTGTTTAGTATCTCATAAAAATCATAAAACATAAAAACACAAAAAAAATTATAAAAATCAAAATGTCAGAATGTCAGTGACTTGCTCTTATATTATTTTCATTCCAGTAAGGAGTCTAAGGTTGCCTAGGTATATATGATCCTTTCAGGACCTAGAGATTCCCCATTTTCATAATCGCCATTACCCCCTTTTCATTCCCAGTGATTCTAATCAAAACCTAGCTCTTAGCTTTACACCGATCCTAGTCTTAATGAGGCAAGATGTTAGGTCTAAACAAAGTTAGTATTCAAACCTACATTGTTCAAAGGAAGCTTGCAAGTAGACTTTCCCAATTCCTCCCTAGTAGGAGAGAAATTTGACCAATTAGCACCTTATCTTCCCTGACCAAAAATGTCAGGAAGATCAAAACTCTGAAGGAAACAATCTAAAATTTGAGTGAATACAAAAAAATGAGTGATCAAAATAAGAGTGTGAGATCAAAATTATTGCATATCAAAAAGTTCCAAAAAACATTCATTTTCATAAAAAGTCAAAATCCAAAAAAATGAGAAAAATCAAGTGAGGAAAATACCAAAAAAAAGTGAAAAAGCAAAAAAAAAAGAGATACAAAAAAAGAGTGAAGGAGAGAAGATTTTTGAATGTCCATACTCTTGGGTGGAGATCAACCTAAGCTTAAAGCCTCAAGGGTGACATTCTAACAGAGAAAGGAAGGTACAAAGCACACACACGCAGTAGCTGAGAAAAGCCGAGAGTCTAGTAGTCTCTAGGATCATCTTCTATCTAGGGACCCTTGTTCTTTCCTACTTATCCTTTACCCTGGGTCTACCTCGCTTGCCATCTATGATCTAAGTCTAGCGAACATCAATAAAATTTGTTGCTTGTCTAACTTGAAAGCTTGTCAAATTGTCTTATCTAGATAAGGATCAATGTTTAGCCTTTAGCAAAGCCCAAATTCAAAAGCACTCCATTTCATTCCCACCCCCCACTTGAGTCCTAAATCCCATCTCATAGCCTTGAATAGGTTTCTTATATCAGGACAACTTGCAATCCCCTGGATTGAAAATCATACTTAAAGAGCAGTCATGTTGTTTCTTCCACATTGCATTCATACCAAAATCAAAAAGAGTTTCAAAGCAATAAAGTCAATGTCATAACTCACGGCATCCTGTAGAAGTAAAAGTTCCATTTCAACATTGCTTGCGTTCTTGCATCTGCATATCATCACCTGCACTCATATATATATATATATATATATATATATATATATATACTGAAAAAGACAAACAAATTGCATCATCCATATGTGATCATCTTAGGTATGCATTCTCGTAAGCAAAGTAAAAGCTCTATTCAATCATATGCACAAGAGGGAAAGTGAAGTACAAGATGTCAACTAAATCTATGTGTGGATCTCATCAAATCAGGTCTTGTAACAATAAAGTGTAAAACAATGTCTGAGCACAAGTCACTCCTCAAACAAGTCAAAAGAGAAAAACTGTGTAGTCAAGTACACAAGTCTCCCCATGCAAGGGGACAAGGATAGAAACCTCTTCAATGTAGGTCTCTCAAAGACCTCAAATAACATCAAGGTCAAACCTTTACAAAATCTTCACAAAAACTATAAAGTCAGAAAAATTGAAAAAACCTAAAAAATTTGTAAAACATCAAAAATCCCTAAAAATCAAATATGTTCTTCAAAATCTGCAATAAAAGGAGAATCTATTCTCCTCCTCTCTAGCTTATCATGTGTTCTTTTTATTTTATGCATCTCTTTTGTGCATCATTTTGCGTGCATTCATTCCTACAGGTCTCACTGACAAAGGCAAGCAACTAGTCGAACTTGAACGATCCATGGTAAGTTCGTCATTTTAGTTTTCATTATTTGTTTTGATATATTTAAATGCCAAACTAATACTAGTTATTGTAGGTACAATTGCGAAAAATTGACAACAGGTAAGGCCTAGTTTGGGAATGGTACCTACCTTTCATGTAGACTACCATCCCCGAGGGGGTAAATATGTAAGCACAAAAATCACGCACAGCCTCCACGAGGTCCCCTATGATGATTCAAATTCTTGTCACATACATGTAAGCATGAAATAATGTCCTTTAAGCAGCAAACCTCTTGATGATGTGTCTTCTTTCTTGTCTTGTGTTGATTCCTCTTTGTTGATTTCTCTCTCATCACTTACGTCGCTTCTCGACACCTTTTTGCGACACTTGTCAATTTACATTTCTTCAGTTTTTGACCTTGTTCCTAAGCCTTGTGAGTGTCCTGTAGGTGAGTTTTCACCTTTCCCTTGTGTTTTCATCCTTTGTACCCCCTAGAAGCCTTCTAGAGGTCCCCCTTTCCATCTTCCGCTTTCGATTTTCAGTTTCGTTCAACCAATCCAAATCTCCCCCTATTATTTCTAGATCTCCCTTAGGAGATCCTACAAGTACAAGTGGAGATTTGGATTCTTGCACATGACTGACTTGTTTCTAGAGGCAGAACCCCTCCTTTTCTTCTCTTCTTTAATTTCCCTCGTGCAGTTCCTCAAAAAACCCTGTCCAACCCGGATCTCCCCCGAGCGACCCTACTGGCAAAAAGGGTGACCCTGTCGTATTTCTAGCCGTGGAAAAACTCAAGTTTCTCACTCATTTTAGCTTCATTTTTGCCCATTTGTCTTCCAGTTCGCATGATTTTTTATGCCTAATATGGAGTTGACTATTTCATGAACCCACACATACATAATTAACTCCATTTGATCTAAAATTAACTATTCAATCAATCTCATGCATCCTCACATCTCCAATTCCTCTTCAGTGATAAGTTATTATTGATTTATCACTCCATAGTTAGTTGAGTTCACTGGGTAATCAATCTAGTTCACTCCCTAATTAATCCTTGTTAACTATTCAATCAATTGAGTTAACTTCTCAATCAATTCCACCTCTCATCCCTTCTTCTAACCTATAAATACCCCTCACCTCTTCATTATTTTCCAAGTTGAGCAAGTTGGAGAATACTCTTCTCATCTTCACAATCTTTTTCAAGCTTCTTCACAGGCCTTTGAGCCTTTTTCTTAATTTCTTTCTTTAGTTTTCCAAAGCTTCAAAGCTTTCATTATTGCATAGCTTCAAAGCTCTTCCAGAGAGGAAAATTCATTGTGTACACAGCTCTTGCCAATTTTTGCTCTCCAACTTAGCATTCAAATGCTCTTACAGGATGAAGGTGCCTTTTGCTTTATTCATTATTCAACCAGGCATCATTACGTTGCTTTGTTCTATGCCATTGTGCTCAATCAAAGCTCTCATTGAGCTCTTTCAAGCTTCAACAAGCTTCTTTTTACTTCTTTGTGTCATTTTGTCGTCAAGAGGATCTCCCGCTGCTTCAAAAGGACTTGAGGTTGCCAATATCAAGGATTTCTAAGGGTAGTGGAGTCACACAAATCTTCATTTCTTTCAAGTTCCTTCATTGCTTTATTCAATTCATAGTAATTAAAAAATCAAATTTAATCTTGGGAACAGTAAATCTTTGCTTTTTTCTTGATAGTTAGATCTTGCATGTTAGAATAATTGTTTTCATATTCCTAGATCTAGACTGTTTTGTAGAAGCAATTTCCCTTTTAGATTAGATTATTTCAAAACAATCGAAAACCCAAAAAACATAGATTAAACTTGCATTAGGAAAATTCATATTAGCTTACATTCATATTTCCCTTTCATAGATTAAATAGCACTTTTCATTTCCAAAATACTAAAAGTACAAAAAAGATGTTTGCATATCATTTAGCTTTGCATGCATATAGAAACCCTAGAAAGGACAAAATTGTAAACCCTCGATACCATCATAAGTAACCACGGTTAAACAATTCAATCAAACCCTTGATCACATCACAAGGTAAAAACAAAAACTTAGCCAAACTCTAGGTCAACTAAACCCTAGGTCAAAACCCTAAATCTAGTTAAGGTTGGTCATCACACATCTACTTCTATCTTGGCTCACGAATATGCCTAAGAGTGAGGGGAGAGTGGGTGAGGGTTATCCGTGAGAAGATTGAGGAGATTAATCCATGAAAACAGCAAGAGACATTTACTCTACCACAACAAGAGCCATTTGTCATCTTATTGTTAGAAGAAACTAGACAACTCCAAATACAATGGGAACTCATTCAACGCATTGAGAGATAAGAGGACATAAACGAATAAAGCTGCTTACCCACACAAAGGTGGGATAGAAGAAACCCCAATAGGAGAAGAGAAACTAGTGACCCTTTGGGTCATAGGGTTATCTCAACAACAACTACAATCAAACGAAACATTCAACTTAGCACATAACAACAAAAGCCACAGAACTTGCCGACCCCTCTCCGCGAAGTCCAGCTCTCCAACGAGCCAAACCCCCGCCGTGTCTCTCCTCCTCTCGACTAGCTACTTCCACGTGAGCAAGAGTGACATGGCGGATCATCCCATGGAAAGGAGGGAAGGGTCCATGTGTGTGCCGAAATCCAACCCAACAGCCCCAGGCAACCGAAGTCATGATTTTGAGCGTACAGTTTCTTTTGAGGCTGACATGGTTCTATATTTTTCACCCATTACTGCATGGGTCAAGTATGATGCAGTATGGAATAGGTCAAGTACCTATCTCTTATGGTTGTCTTGCAGTAATGATTTTATTGGTAAATCTGACCTTGGCTCAACAAGTATTTGTGGTAGGCTGGTGCATGTAGATCACTACTTTCAATTGTTGCAACTAGGTGAGAAGTGCAAATTTGGTTTGAGGGAGATCATCTCCTTCATTCATCTTGTCTTTGATAGAGGCAAGTAATTTTGGTCATCTTGTGCAAGTTTGACCTACAAGTGCATGCAAATTTTGATTACAATCAACTTTCCTATTGTACCCCCATGCTTATGACTGTATGTTTTGTATATACGCCCTTGATGTAAATACATTGTTCCCCCTGCTCGTTTTTATTTTTTGGTCTGCCCCAGAGATTTTGGAATCTCGTTCTGCCATTGCTTGGCACATGTCCCCAACTAGATAATTTATATTATTTAACTATTTATTAGTTAAATAATATTCACACACATATTCACATGTTAAGTTGACTTAGTGAGCCTTCTAGATACTTCTAGTTGTTGATAGTTGTTGATAGTTGTTGATAGTTGTCATATCCTACACATCAACTAGTTGGCATCTTACCCTCTAGTTGTCACATGTAGTAGGAATATGACATTTGTCACATGACTACAACTTCTTATCTCTCAACCTTGCCTTTATAAGCAAGGCGTCTCTTGTACATTGATCATCTAGAAATGTTAATTCAGTGTGTGATTCTTGGTTGCACCAATTCAACATTATTCTCTTGTATTTTTCTTGTGGAAGATAATTTTGCTTTGCAAGTACTCTTGGGTTTGTGAGTCATTTGAAGACTCTTACATGTTATCAAAGTAGATATGTAGAGCTTCTTTCCAAGTATTCAGACTTGAGACTTTGCTGGAGACATTTCTAGCAAATCTCTGAGGAATTTCAAGGCAATTTTTTTGTTGAAAATGCAAATTTGTTTTGCAAAATCAACTATTTGCTATTCTAAAGAGGATTCATTGGCTTTTTTTAATTAAAATCTTGCTCTATTTTTTGAGCAAAGCTTTACAAATTTGGGCATTCTTTTTCTTTTTTTTTTTGGCATTTTATAGGAATGGGCATTTTTTGCAATTGTTGGGCGTTTTTTCTCTTCCACATCCTATGGAAAGTGTCAATCTAGCAAGAAAAAGATTGTTTGGGCCTTAATCTTTAACTACAGGTCATTTTTTATCATCAAGGCATTATTAAATCATGTTTATGGAGTTTTAACTGTAGATCTAAGCCCAAAAATGACCCCCCAATTGTGTAGGGCATTTTTTTGTCTCCAGGGCATAAAACATCTAATTTTTGGTGTATTTATGTTGTTCTTTTCCACAAAAGACTGCTCCATAACCCTGCAATGCCTCAAGGACTCTTTTGCAAGGTTATTCCACTCATTACTGGTTGATTAAGGCACTGAAATCTGACATTTTTTGTCCCAAACGTGAGCTACAGGTTGGAAACCTCTGCAGCAAGTTTCCAGACCATAAATTGCAGCTTTGGCTTCATTCTATTTGCAGAGGGAGTGATAAATCAACTTCGTGAAGGAAGAAACTCTAGATCTTCTATTAATGGCCTCTATTCAGCCTACACAGAGCCATAAACCAGTCGCCATACCTTCATATTGAGCTCCATTTTCATGCTTGATTCCAGGTTTCAATTTGGCCAATAATATTTCATTATTTTCTCTTTCATAATGCCCTCAAACTTTAGTTTATACAGAGGCATTAATATTTTCTATTTTGTGTGAGAGAAAATAATGTATATATTGGGAGAAAGTTGTTTTTTTGGAGTTTAATGGTGTAATTAAAACTTGTATCTCACCCATCGAAGACAAAGTGTGAGGTCTAGGTTGGCAGGAGGCCAATTTCCCCTCATATATCTTACCATTGGATTCTACATTCTGCCCCAATTCCAACGAGTGGTTGGAAGGCCATTTTTTGATTAGCATAGTGCATTTTTTGTTTTATTTAAGTACTGGTATATTAAAATATTAAAATAGGCCATTTTATAGGAATTTATTTATGCTATAACTTTTGATCGATAGCTCAAAATTGAGTGTCGTCTTTTGCAAAAGTTCATTTTTTTTATTTCCCATCTAGTGGTCCTATTTTCAATTGTAAACACACTAACTTATTGTTGGTTAACAGATTTTTCACCTCAGTTTATACTCTATTCGCCCATAGCAGTGATAGCCTGACCAACAGTTGAGTCACTTGCGAGTGCTCTCTGCTTATTTTACAAGGTGCAGCTACCTTCGAAAGATATACAATGAATGAGAAAACGGGTATGCTTTTAACCAAAAAGCAGAAAAGGCACACTACCATCTATTCATAGCTATGAAGTAGATGTGCAAAACTAATTTATGAAGTGAATGCAGTCAAATGATACAAAGCCCATTTATCCCACACCCACGATGAGAAACCAGAAAAGAATGAGCAGCAAACTCCCTTCAACGAATGAATTATTCTAAAAACAAAGTTTTAGAAATAATCACATACACAGCTTGATATAACAGATAGACACTGAAAAATGATTACAAAGAAACACAGTTCAGTTGCAACAAAAGAAAATATTGATAAATACAAAGATTCAAAATATCTCTTTATTTCTTCAATGTCCATGAGTGAATTCAAAGCTTCTACCCTTTTGTACAATAAATCTGCATTGAAAATAAAATTGCTACCCAGCTTCCCTTGTTCCCAGGCTAGAAAAAGATGTTGGAAGCAGCCCTCGGATTCATATTTATAAGTTTTCAAGTGACTTTTCAATTTTCATAACTGTTTCGCAAGAAAATTTAGCAAGTGAAACTTTCTTTTCCTCTTCTCGTGAGTAACTGCCTCTTGGAAATTTTATTTTATCAAGTCACTATTGAGAATGGCCTTCACACTTCATTAAATCCTTTATCACTTTGCACCTTCTTTTAATTTCACTTTGTTTCTTTGCCACCTGGAAAGAACCATTAGAAAAGATTCTTTGTTGGAAAGGCAATAAGCTCCCAGACAATTAGCCTAGTTATATATGCTCATAAACTTAGTAGTTCAATCCTTTACTCTTCATATCATTGATCTTGAAGACCTTTGGTCATAAGCTAGCGGGAGTACTTCTCAATCTCGGTTGAATGATATCCCTAGAGATCATGTCAGGATCAGCAAGTTTAATTAACTGTATAACCTAAAATAAGCCTTCAAAACATAAATAGAAATGTGTTTGGCAAAGTCTCCACCGCTGAGATAAACTAAAGGAGATATTTAATGAAAGCATCATGGCATTCTGACAAGATTGAATGATATACTAGAAGGCGATGTGAACAAGTCACGGTTTGAGACAATTGCTCAAAACTATTTATAAGCAGCAGTTGACATATACTTATCCGTGTGAGAAAATAAATAATAATCTTCAATGTTATAGAAACAAATTTTATGTCAGATTCACCTAATTTTGACTTGTCATAGTTTAAGACAGTAGAGGAAGGCCAAAACAGCAAGCCTGCCCACTCCACCAAACATCTCATAGATTTTAGTGTCTATCCTTTCTCCTAAGACCATCATCCTTCCCCTGAAGATGATGTCCTTGGTCTTCACAACTAACACTATAACTGCCACTCCAGGAATAAGGCAACTTCTTTCTTAAAATATCGAATCATAACAAAATTTTCCATGGACTGTGAGCAACAACTTCTCCAGTGGCACAGGCATTGTGAGCTTGCAAAGTTTGACTTCATTTGCTTAATGATTCGCTGCCTTCTTAGCAACAAATGCCATTTGATTCGAGAGAAAGGATAATCGCTTCTTGTGCTCGTAACAAGTTGAATGCTATAGAGAGCTGGCAGGTTCCATCTTCATGGATTTAATGAGAAGTTTAAGAACAACCAATGAATTACGTTGAGAGAAGACATGATCAACAACTTCCAAGATGTGCATACACAACTGGCAAAGTATTTCATTTACAACAGCAGTTTGCATTAAGCCTTTCAACGAACCTATTGAATGTATCCTACAATCCATGAGACCATATCAAAGGATGCCTTCAGACTACCATACAATGCAGTTAATTGTCTGTCAAGAGAATTACTAGAATCTTTTTCAACAAATCTATTTTATGCTTAAACTGCCATCGCGGCAATCTATGAGACCACTTTTCATTTAGTCATTTTGTTGAATAGTTCATGACCCTTGGTATAGGCTTTCACATCTTGCATACTTGCCAATTGGAGCAATTTAGAATTGTGATATCTGTCAAGCATCATTACTTCTCTAGGCTTTGATGAATGTCCATAATTAATTAGAAGACTCTTATATTGGCGTGGGCTTGGAGAAAACTGGCAAAGGTTGTGGAATTTCACTTTACACCCGCCAATTACATTTTACTTAAGAGTTTCGAAAGGCTTTTTCAACAAGTTTATCTATGCATATCATGCAATTGCTGCAGTTCGAGAGACCACGTTTCTCTGAGACATTTTATCAAATGGTTTATGTGCCTTGTCCTCCACAATTTGCATATACATCTGCCAGAGTATTGTAGTTTTTGATGAAAATTGATATATCATTATGCTTTGACAAATATCCATATCCTGCTCGCAAACCCCTTTGGCGCAGGCCGCGAGGATGCCAGATTCTCTCAAAAGCTTGTTTATGTCTTTTGAACCAAGGCCATACAATCTTTCTGCCACCAGATAAGGGTCAAGGATGTGATCATCATGCCTCACTAAAACTTACTTAATAGGCTTTGTGTCTTTCAAGTAACTCTGCTTAAAACAAGCTATGTAGCTAAGGAACCCCTGGAAAGTATTCAAAATTTATTTTTCCCAATGAGCACATCTTATGCAACTACAGCCATTTTTTATATTTGCATTGCTATGATTTCTCAGGTGTGACAGTCTAACGCAGGGGCATAACCATTTACCAAAGTTCCCATTTGGCGTAGAAAATAGGAGAATACTGGTAAACGTTGTGAAGTTAGAAATAGTACGAGTTCGGGGGTGTATAGGAAAATGCACAAAAATTTGAAAATGTTTGAGTTCAAATTTTGGGGCAACACTTATAAAGTGCCAAAAAAAAATTTGGGGAGGGGAGGGTCCTTTGATTGAGTAAAAAGGGGGTGTCTCTTGTAACTCTTATACAGTCATTCTATCTTTGAGTTTTATGGGGTTATTGTAATCATGAACTGAAATAAAGTTCCATTTTGGGGGGTTCATCATGGGTTTTTCTAGTCATCCTTCTGTGATCAATCTAAACAAGAATAATTATGAGTCTTGGAAAAAAGTCATCGTCACACATTGTAGGTGGCTCCATCTTTTGCCTTATCTTTATGGCCTCATACCTGAACTAGATTCACCTCAGAAGAAAAATGCATGGGCAAATAGGAATGATCATATTGTAGGATTGATTGGTTCTAGTGTTGATTCTAACACTATGTGGGATATTTTGGACATTGATTGTCCATGCACACTTTGGACTAATATTTGGGAGATCTTTGGAGAGCCGCATATTTCTCCATTCCCAGATGATCCTACAATGCATTTCCTCATACCCATTGATGATGTAGATAATATTCCCTTTGATGATAATACAAAAGAGGAGCTTAAATATCTAGCAGGTCTTGATTGTTCTTCTATTGCTCCTCTCCCTCCTATTGAGATCATTGCTTCTCCATCACATGTTGCTACTTCAGAGTTTAGACTCTACTTCATCAAGAGCTTCTAGTGATTCTTTGCAACAAGATTATTTCAGTCTTCCTCATTGGGATTCCTAGCTTATATACATATCATCTTTGTTTGTGGAGTCTCATATTGTTGATTTGGAGGACACATTTGAGGGCTTATCTCTCCTCTTTGATGATAGTACATATACACCTGCTATTTCTATGGAGTTCAGAGAGGCTTCACTGAGGGCTTCCAGTGATTCTTCGCAAGACATCTTGTGGGATTTGCATTGTAGCCACATGGCATGCATTGTCATTCCACATCCATACATTAGTTCTATGGAACTTGCTTTTCATCAATTTTCACATGTTTTTGAGAAGTCACTTGTTTCAGTTAGGCCTGGGGCTCCTGATTTGTTTGTGACTCATTTTGACATCAGCATGAAGACATTTGAGCAGTGTTCCAAGACAGGTTACATCGTGAGACTTCCATCCTCACTTTGCTTCTTCGAATGAAAGTTACTTCAGCATTCACCATTGCAGTTGTTTCTTCCTAAGGGAAGAAATGTTATTTGCCACAAATGGATCATCTTCAGTATTCATATATGGGCATCCTCTTTTGGAAGAGGCGCTGCTTCATTGTGGGGGGGTTTCATATTCACCATTGCAGTTGTTTCTTCCTAAGGGAAGAAATGTTATTTGCCACAAATGGATCATCTTCAGTATTCATATATGGGCATCCTCTTTTGGAAGAGGCGCTGCTTCATTGTGGGGGGGTTTCATAGTCTCTTTCACTCTCTATTTTAGGAGGGTGTCTTCTCTCTTATGAGGGGGACTTTTTCCTCACAAGGTTTTTTGTTCTTCTCATATTATAGAGAGCATTTTATCTTTACTCTCTCTATTCTAGGGGGTGTTTTTTCTCTCCTTTGGGGAGAAGTTTTTTCCCACTGGGTTTTCTCTTTTTCTTCATTTGTGAGAGATTTTTTGTACATGGGTACCTAACATGGCCTTGTAGCTGGGACCCATTTTTACATTTTGCATTCTTGCTTTAGTCAGCTTCTCCCTAAGTTGCACTTAAGGGGGGGTGTTAGTGTGAATAGGGATATTACCTAACCAGTTATTTCCCTTGTTGTATGGATAATTCATATTATTTAACTATTTATTAGTTAAAAATATTCACACACATGTTCACATGTTAAGTTGACTTAGTGAGCCTTCTAGATACTTCTAGTTATTTCTATTTGTTGATAGTTGTTGATAGTTGTCTTATAGTTGTCATATCCTACACATCAACTAGTTGGCATCTTACCCTCTAGTTGTCACATGTAATAAGAATATGACATTTGTCACATGACTACAACTTCTTATCTCTCAACCTTACCTTTATAAACAAGGCATCTCTTGTACATTGATCATCTAGAAATGTTAATTCAGTGTGTGATTCTTGGTTGCAATTCTTGGTTGCACCAATTCAGCATTATTCTCTTGCATTTTTTCTTGTGGAAGATAATTTTGCTTTGCAAGTATTCTTGGGTTTGTGAGTCATTTGAAGACTCTTACAGAACATGTGGCTTATAACCGATCTAAAGGGACTCTGGTAAAATCCTAATTATTCATAGCCTAATAGTCCTTGGCTAGGGTCTAAATATTTTGGTCATATTCTTTAAACCCCAAACTAGAGTTTCATAAAATTGTCTTAATCCTTCTACAACTAAAAATCCATTGCTAAATCTATACTAAGTCATCTCCTATTGTGTTATGTTAAATCTTTGCAATTTTTTGTCATTACTGCATCTGCACGGGTATGTCTGATGAACCCTTGCGGGCTTACGGGAGCTATGGTGCAATATCGTTGCTTACTGCATTACCGTGGTTGTCAATTGAAAGGTCTGAGGGCTTGCGGGAGTAAAAGAAGTGGTTTGACCACTTATCATAATACCGTAGCGATCTATATGAAGCATGGCGGACCGACGGTAAGGATCTAACCATTGCTGCATTACCGCGGCAGTCCGTAAAAAGGCATGCGGGATGGAAGTGAGACTTGAGCCAGGTATAAGATGTTTCTCGCGGCCCCACAGGAGTCTTTTCTCTTGTCTGCGAGCTAGCGGTAAAAGTCAATTCTTCACCGCGTTGTTGCAGCAGTCTATATGGGTCGTGGCGGGATGGTGGTAAGTAACAATGCAATCACCATACCACCGCAACAGTTTGTGAAGAAGCGTGCGGGTCAGCGGTAGAAACACTAAAGGTTTACCGCATTACCATGGGAACTAAAGGAGAGGACCACAGGATAGCTATAAGGAACTAAGTCGTCACTGCTGTACTGTGGTAGTTAGTGAGAAGGTCCGCAGGATGGCGGTAAGCATCAAGACCATCGCCACAATACCGCGGCAGTCACAAAGACGTCGTGCAAGATGGCGGTGGGATTTAAGATAAAGCATACAGTGTTATCCACTATACCATGGGAGTCTTTTCTCTGCTCTGCGGGATGGCAGTAAAGGGATGCATATGGCATATGGTGTTCCCCATGGACCCACAAACGTTAATGAAGAGGTGTGCGGGTTGGCAGTAATAGGTAAAAAGGCATAGAATATAGCCTGCAACTCTATAGTGGTTTGCATAGCGACATCTATGAGGCACAGGACTACGATAAGGTCTCAGTTGGCATCAACAAAGGATTTTAAACAGCAAAAAGACTGTTGACTTTGACGTGGCAGTCCATGTGGCACTTCAAGGAGCTCGTTGGTGTTTTGCAGGAGCTAATTTTTTTTTAAGAATTTAGAGTCAACGAAGACACAAAGACTCAAGGGTTTGATTTTTAAAGTGTTGTAAAAGATTTTCTTGGTGAGTTTGAAGAGATGTGTCTCGTACACCATTAATGCAGGTGCTATGCCTTTCAAATACCCCTTCTTTCTCAGATATTTGTTGCATTTATGGTTGCAGATCAACAAACTAGTTGTGTGCATTAAAGTAGAAAATATCTTCCATCTGCCTCTGGACCCTAGATATTTTTGCAGTTATTTCTGGCAGATAAACGTCTCTTCTAGCCAAGATATTTTTTGACATGGCCCTTAGGGGAAATTTGTTGTAACCTAATTAGGTCAATTAGAATCAAATGCTATATATGCATGAATGTAAGATGCAATAGAGGTTAGTTTCTGAGCCAATTGTCTGGTATGCAGTGCCTCGAGAGAATTTCATGGCTTCAAATCAAGCCAGTCTAGGCAGTAAATGGAGGATTGTGTGTTGATGCAGTGTAGGAATATATTGTAAAGCATATGTTATGCATTGGTATTTTCCATGGCCATTTGTAAAGATTCAGGAGAATATATAATCGCAGTTGTATGTTTTCTTTCACCACATTTGTTGGTGTGATTGTAATAGAGATTTGATAATGTGTGACAACATTTAAATTCAATACAATCTTTGTTTTGAGTCATCGCTTTGTTGCAAATGGGTCTTTGTGGTTTGGTTCTGGATCATTAAGTCTGTCCAATATGTGAAATATAATCTGAGAAATGTATGTGAATACATTTTAGTTTTATGTTGATGTTGGTTCTCCCCTTTGCTCCCTCTTTATTGTTTATGACTCTGTTGCCCAATAGAGTGGGCACCAGTCCATATTAGAAAGGGATCAAACACTCTTTTAAATCAAACAAATATTTCATCTGTGGTTCAGGGTAAAAACCATATTTCCTGTGCAAGTATATGTGCATAGTTGAATCAGGTATATAGGGGTTATTAATGACAACCAATTGTTTTAGGTCTAATGATAGTCTTTGGGACCTAGAAGTCAGTTTGGGTTTGGTTGTCCTATTATTTTTAGTTGTTTATCTGGTGTAGAAACCAATTCAGGTATACCCCTTGGAATATCCCTCCTAGGTTTAAGCTAAACTTGAAGTGCAGAGGAGTAAACCCACTCTTGTTAGTTGGCCAAAATTGCCCTAAACTTGTTGATGAACCTTTTCCTCTCACTCAGAACGACCATCCCTGGCCTAGGTGATTTAGGAATGTTTTAGGGTTTAGGGTTACATTTATTTTGGGTCCCAACACTTCCCTTGTAATAGGTTCTTCTTTCGTAGTGTCTAACTCTGAAAAAATAGTGCATTAGTATATCCCCATACAAAGACACATAACTCCCTGCTTGCATTATACTATAAAAAAATTAATAGCATTGTTCACATTTGTCATCAACTGCCAACTATTAAATTTTAGACTTGTGAATGACTTCTTTGATAGATATAGATTATCAAGGGTCATGCATATCATTTTACATAGTTTTGTATATTCTAAAATATATATAGTTCTTTCTTGGAATTTTTCACAAAAATGTTCATTTCCTCCAGCATGGGAAGAATACCAAATAAAGTTAGAAGTGTCTCTATGTCACTTAACTTACATAAGAGGTCAGGAGATTTGTCTATTATGAGGTTATGTTCGTACATTACTCCAATCAAGGATTAATACTCTACAAAAACTCTTTGCGTTGACCCATGCAAGGAGATCCATCTAGTATCAACATCCTTAATAAGTTTTCTTCCTACAATTATTCCTTCAACAAAATGTTGAAATTCCAAAAATTGTTTGGGGCATTGATAGAAGTATGAGTGGAGATCGCAAACTAGATCTTCTTCAACTTTTGATACTATAAAAAAATTGCTCACGATTTTAAATGCTAAATTCATTATGTGGTCCATGTAGTGAATGGCATTTCATAAATGGTGAACAAGAAGTTTGTAGCTTTACACAAAGACTATTCCTATGACCTTGCATTACTAAAGCTCCATCTGCCCATACACACACCATCTTTTTGGCAATTATGTAGTCATCCATACCTCTAATTTTATTCAAGTATTTCTTAACTAGTTCAAATAGATTATGTAATGTTTCATTCTCCTTCATTTTATGAACAAAGAGTAGATGAGGTTGGAAGACATGATTTTCTATAGTATACACATGCATATGCATACATACCCAAAAAGTATTATCTACTATTGTAACTTCATCTAAAGATAATGCAATTAAAGTTTACTCTTTTATTTTTTTCTATACATTTTGTTTTTCCACCCTAGCAAGACAACTTGCTCATTCCCATCCATTATTTATTGACCAATGTGTATTAAGAAAGTTAAGAACGTCTATAAAAAATAATAAACTATTATATTATGGATAGTTTTTCATAAGACACCTTGTAGTCAAAATATAAAAAGCAACACTCAACTTAATAGTTTTTGTCATTAGTGTTGTTCCCATCATCTTTCCAAATTGAGCTTCAATTATACCTCCACATGTAGCAAGATTTGCCTTTTTTAAATATACTTATCATATTCCATGGCATGCTTAACATGAAGATATTCTTCCTTTATTTTCCATCTTATCACTATTTTTTCCTTTCCATCTATGATTTTATTTTCATAAACTTGACCAACATGTTTTCTATGGCGTCAACTTGTAGCTAGAACTTTTTGTCCCTACCATATTTCCAATTACAAATCTTACCCCTACATTCTATGAGAGGTTCATCTTTGTTTACATTCTCCACTAGTTCAATGAATGGGTACTTTAACACCTAATTAATCTAAAAATTCCTTAACAAATTCCACTCACACCTCATTTTTATTTGGATTTTCTTTTCCCCTTTCGTGTATGATCTACATTTTTTATCACTTATTGAGATGGGTTATCAATATTATCATTCCCATTACCCTTGGACTCCTTTGGAACATCATCTCTGCCATTGTCATCCAACTCATTACAATCTTCCTATGAGGTATTCATTGTCCGTTAATAGATGGTACATATCCTGATGTTATAGGTTGATTTGATGGACTGCAAACAGTGCCAAAGTACAACATTATGTTTCTACATTTTAATGAGTGCCCTTTACCACTTTCAAGAAACTGGCTCCTACTCGACATCTCTCATGAATTGGAAGCTGCAAAAAAATGTCCTTGTGTTTAAGGTCATGACTCGCCATCAAAGACTCAACACTAACAATTTTTAGTATCATTTGTATTATGTAGCAATGAAACTAAAAAGATATTTAATCAACAAGAAGGAATCATAGAATATAGATCCCTAGGGCATAGGATGTCTCATTACTTAATATCATCTGTAACAATGAAAATAAGCTTGCAAAAAAATAAATAAAAAGGAGGAATCTTATAGTATAAATCAATAAAGAAATAATCACTTGCCTTTCACTTACTCATTAATGCATGTAGTTGTCTATGGATCACTATAAATAGAATTCAAGGTAGCAAGCAGGCACTAGGCATAGAAGAAACCAAAGAAAGGAATCCAAAATAGAATTCTCCAAAGGATGTAAAGATTCAAGAATCAAGTCAATCCAAATCGAGAGCAGAAAAAATGTGTAAAAGATTAATTCAAATTTTTAATTGTATTATATGAATTCATATTTGGTGAATCTCGCATGATTGTAAAATGGTGGAGTAAAAATATGGTGAATATTGCATGATTGTAAAGGTCAATATAAATGTTGTGTGATTTGAACCATCATAAAAAATATATATGTTGTGATTTTCAAGGCAATTATGGCCCTATAATTAGCATGGTGTTATAATGGTATTGGAGAAATTGGTCCTTATACATGGTGAACTTTTAATGCTATTGGAAAATATGTCAATTAATTAAATTCAGGTGATTCCCCATGACAAATGTGTAGTTTATTGCGGCAAAAAAATTACTTATAAATGCCTCATAAATAAATTAGTGGCGATTTAACATGCATTTGACCAATAAATCATAGAATCTAGGTGATTTGGGCCCCCTGATGGTTACAATATATTCACCAAAATTGAATTGTCCAATATGAACTATTCACCAATTGACAAAGATTTGTCGTTAAAAATTTGTTGATTGCAACCACAATAAATTTCTAACACATTTAATGAGCATATATCAACTGGAAAATGAATTTGGGGCACATTCTAAATGATTAGTTTAAATATTTAGAGCAAAGCTCCTACTCACTAAAGACTGTTGACTAAATATCCTCCACACTTTACACAAAATAAAAATCATAACATGTTTTGGATGAACTAATTTTGGTTGAAACTATTATATTACCTTGCTGGCCACAAACATGTCACTTTTACCTCTTTGTTTTCTAAATAATTTAGGGCTCCTAACTTTGAGCCACCTTTTCTTAGATTATAGATTCAATTAAATGTGCTTCAATCAAACCAACTTGAGTGCACATTCTCATATTTATGATCTTATCCAACCTAATAACGCCAACAACTTAAGTGAATCATTGATGTTATTAGTTTCTCATAACACAATATATTTGAGATTATGTGTATCCAAGTTCGTTCAATCAAACTAGCTTAAGCACAAATATTCTTAGATTTTTTACATTATCAAGTTGCAATAAAATCAAAATTTTGAGTAGTTATAAGTGCTAAAATAATTTGTTGGTCACATCTTTGATAGAAGTAGTAATAGGTTCACTCAAAGCAAGTTCATTTGAATGCCTTCAATCGAAAGAGATACAATTGAACCTACTTCTATGACACAACTATAGTAGCCTTTTCTTCTTTTGTCCACATGTAATTTTATTTATCAAAACAATCAACTTCCTATGGTGCACTCTAAGGTCAAACAAAATCACTTAGAGGCAAGATTTAACATGTGCGTAGCCCTCAAAATTAGCTTTCCAAAAAATATAATATATAATAAATTTTCATTTTATTGTGTAAGCACTCAGGCCTATTGTAAGAAAAAAATACCTCTATTTGAGACACTAAAAAATAGCACACTAGGTCAAAAAATTCAAAACATTGAAAAAAATGCACTACACTCTGCATTCTTGTCCTTGTTTCAACAAAAAAATCAATTTCAATAAATAGGAAAAGAGAAACACGTTACAGTAAAATGTAGGTCTAAATTTTTGTTAATGATTTAATTTCAAGAAATCTTGGAAAGATTTTATTTGTAATAAAAGTTGTGTTACAATAAAATGTCACTAATCACTATCAAATAATAGAAAAATAATAAAAATATTTGACAAAAACTAACCAAAAATGATAGAAAAAAAATTCAAAAAATATTATAGATCAAATCTACAAAGAAAATGACACAAATGGCTAGTTTACATCATATTTAAATTCTTGACCATTTGTTCGAATATAATTGACAAAATGTGTTGAATGTTGAAAAGTGTTGATTTTTGTGGCCATATAAGGTTGAAAAAGTGGGACACATTATTGTTCTTTCACCCTTAAACTAACAAATTAACACTCCTTTGCAACATTCACATTCTTAGAGCTCCTTAGTATGCTCTGAGAGATCCTCTTCCACCGATCATTTACTTATTGCTTCCCCAAAAAGAAGGGAATCTAGTCAATGCCCCGCCATTAAACCAACTCTTTCCATGTCTAAGATAACGAATTGGTGTTTCCATTCGATCAACGTGAATTGGCATGTGTACTCGATTTTGACGTATACACATTCTAATGACTATCTCATCCAAGAAGAGCCACAAGAGATGAAGTTATCGAATGTCATATTCCTAATAATATATTGGATGCTATTTTTGAATTTAAACAAAGAACTATAATAATGTTTTTTCCTTAAAAGGACTACCCACCAAACAAGATATTTACATTTAGATAAAATAAAATTGAGATAACAAGGGTTGGATGATTGAGCCATAGAGGTTTACAAAGATGTTATAAGAGGAAGTACTTAATAATTGAGTAGGGTCCAATAGTTGTGAGTTCATTAAAACATTAAATGACCATGTATTTTAATACTATAGCACTATTAGTTGTGAGTTCAAAGTCCTTAGTAGTGTTGACTATTATTACTAACAATTAAATCAAAGAACTCATTAAAACAAGTCACATCCAAAAAGCAACAAAACATATGATGCCACATGGGTGCACCAAAAAAAGACTTAATGCACAACTATTTGAGTAATTGTAAATGAATGCTTCTGGATTAAACCAAGTGTGATAGTATTTTCCCTCAACGTTTCGGATCATGGAGTATGATCCGAAACGTTGAGGGAAAAATACTATCACACAGTTTAATCCAAAAGCATTCATTTACAATATCATGGACTGTGGAAATCTGATGTCTATTATTTGAGTAATTTTTTTTCTTTGTATCTTTAGACACCTCAACAAAAGTATGTTGATGTGGCATTATATTTGATTATGCGGATCAATTGAGCATGCCCATGTATGATGAATGGTTCAAAAGACTCAATGCTTGCTAAAGGCATTGCAAGTGGGGTGGCAAGCTAATTGGACTTGATCTTGAGGTAAACTTCATGGTTAAACGCATTTGAATCGAAGTAGTACTGAGATGAGGTTTTGATGCTTCACCCCTATGAATATTAGCTAGATGCAATGAGTGCTAACTAGACCATTCGTGCTCATGAGAGATGGGTTCTTGTGAACCACTACTCATTAAATATGGGTTGATAAAGACTATTACTTGCAAAATATGGGTCTATGAAAATTTACTCAAAAGCTACACCCTATGAGCATCATATAAATGCAATGAGTGTTAAGTGGATCATTCATGCTCATAAGAGATGGGTACTTGTAAACCACTTAGCCCTCAATAAAAACCACTACTCATAAAATAGAGTCGCATGAATGGACTCAAAAACTACACAATTAAAATCCTAATAAAACATCACATAAAATATAAAAATCTATAATTCAATACCTAGGGGAGAGGACCCAGTAGTGGAGCACCCTAACTTCACGCCTCTCAAAATCATACGTGGCAATTTCGAATCACTCCAAAACTTTTACAATAGCTTACTTGGCAACGCCCCTGCTATAACTAAGGTTTCAGGGCCACATCATCAAATATGATGCCACATCAACATACTTTTTGTTGTGCTATCAAATAGTTGTCCCCAAAAAAGGGTGGACCAATAGGTTCCATTAAGTCATGTTTTGTTGGTGCACTAATGTGGCATCACATGATTGGTTGCTTTCTAAATCTAAAGGGCACATTTCATTCAATTATTAGTACTTATAGTAACACTAACAACCTTAAAGTCACAACTACTAGTACTAAACTTTTAAAAATATTAGGCCTTAAATGCACATATACTATCTCAGCTATTGGAACTATCTCACCTATTGGATCTTTTCCCCTAGGTTATGAATGGCTAAATTGACTAGCTAAGACTTTGAGAGTACTTCTCACTCAAAATCACCTCCAAATCTAAGTGACCCTAATGCGAGTGAACCCCCAAAAATCTACAATTCATAACTGGACAGCTAAATTAACTAGCTAAGACTTTGAGACTCTAATTCTCACTCAAAATCACCTCCAAATCTAAGGGAACCTGATGTGAGTGGACCCCTCTCACTTAAGGCTCGTCTCCACTATTTAATGCCAACCCCTTTCAGATGGTAAATGTTTTTGGTTTGTTGGCAGCAAACAGCAAAAACCTGGCTTAATAAGAGTATACCGATGTTATGAGCTTATTGATGATGGACTCACCACCAACTGCCTTTTTCCCGTGTAATGGGAATCAGATTGTAGCGGTGGGCACTAGGAGTGGGATGGAACTTTTTTTTAATGGTGGTGGGGACGTTGTGGTACCTTGTCCTACCAGACAGAGGACGGCACGCCTACGCAATACTTGGACTCTAGTCCCTACTATCATCAATGCGAATACTCTACCGGTACCCTTCGAAGGAAAAAAAACAGCATGGGACGTGTACAATGCATTATCCTTCACCCTCCCACTAACACAACCTCCTCATTACACTCAAGGGTCACGTACTCTGGCTAGGTATCCAGTTGTTCCACACTAAGGTATTCTCCCACTTCGCCGTCACAGTACGGGGCGTCAATCGTGTACGTCCGTTAGATTTCGTTTCTCACTTATAATAATAATACTCATTTGTATCTTCTACGGGCCTGAGAAAGCGGATTAACTTTAACGCCCCTTGTGCGGGTCAGCGGACGCTTGAGACCCGGCGTCGCATTTAGCGGCTAAACTAAAGCAAACAGTAAGTGCCTGATCTGGCTCCAACTACTCCTGTACGGAACGGTCTAGATTATTTGTCTGGACAGTCACGGGGAGATGATTATCCGTACTAGCAGTAAAAGGGCACTGGGTCCGACGTAAATTTGCAGGTTACAGCTGTCGTTACAACTCCTTACCATGCAAAAGACAGTCTACTGTGTACTGTCGCAGGTTATGCTAACTTCACACGTGCTTTTGACATACACGCTACGATATAAAATTCAAAAAGGGATTATGAGAAGAGACGAGGAAGGTACCTTAGCTGGTATAAAGAAAGCGGCAATTGTGATTGTGTTTTTTTATAAAACAAGGATATTGAATTATTACAATAATTACAATAATTGTACGCAAGAAATATGTTTTGTAAACCCTCTAAAAGATGCCTATGATTGGAGACAGGTAGATTTGCAATCAATGACTATTTTCATTGTAATAATGTATGGTGTAGTATTTTCCTAGGCTCGTTCAATATTAAAAAACCTTTAATTTCAATAATGTAAAGCCAACAACGAGGCAAAGAAGAACTAGGATCCTGGTTCCATTAACTTGGTAGACGACTCCCCTTTGACAAAACATGGCGGTGGGGATCAATCGACACCCTTCGTATAATTATATTTTTTTATAAAGAATATTTAATTAGGGCTAGCTTTTATACGGATAGACGGTGATTAGGTATATAATTATTGTGTTGTTTTATTAGGATTCAACGGTATAGATGAACAAAAGAAGAGTTTTTTTTTTTTTTTCCCACTAGGTTAACTAAAACAGAGTAATATAATATTAGATATCTAAATTAAATATGAAAGAAAGACGAAAAGTTTGAATAGAGGGTTTATATTTTTGATTTTTCATCATTTTGACTATCCAAAATTTATATATATATATGAATTAAATGTAACAAGAGAAAACATATAATCTTTGAATATCTAGAATATAGAGACATCCAAATCAAATATGAAGAAATATTTGAGGACATAAGATTTCCACAGTCCATAACATGAATTGAAAAGCTTCTGGTTAAAACAGAGTATAGCTTTTTTTTTCATACATGAATTAAATGTAACAAGAGAATAACATTTTATCTTTGAATATCCAAAATATACAGACACCCAAATTAAATATGAAGAAATATTTGACGACATGATATTTTCAGTCCATAATGTGAATTGAAAAGTTTTTGGTTAAAACTGTGTAAAACTTCTGGTTAAAACTGTGTATAGTTTTTTTTTTTTTAAGAAATACTTGAGGACATGATATTCCAGTCCATGATATGAATTGAAAAGCTTCTGGTTAAAATTGTAAAACTTCTGATTAAAACTGTGAATAATTTTTTTTGTAGAACTTCTGATTAACACTGTGTATACCTTTTTTTTTAAAATTATATATAGCTTTTTTTCATTCTGGTTAAAACTGTGTATAGCTTTTTTTTTTTTAACTGTATATAGCTATACACAGTTTTTACCATACACAGTTTTTACCAGAAGCTTTTCAATTCATGAAGAAATGATAAAATTATTTAAAGAAAACAAATTAAATAACACAAGCGCTAACTTAAATCAAGATAAGAAAGACCAGTCTTCTAAGGAATACCATCACACAAGTCTTTGAACAGTTTGAAACAACTGGTACAAAATGGAGGAGCCCATAACTGTTCGGTAAAATCATTTCATTTTCTGTAGCAGTTACTTGGGGGAACAATCTACCCACGTATCCAATGGTCTGACTCCCGAGCTTGATTCAAAGTCGGACGCAAGTGTACTCTGCATGGCCCCCACACTAAATGATAGTACGTCGGTCAGTCATCATCTGGATTCCGACAATCTCTTACCACTAGTAAATGGCACATTGAAGACGTTTTAATCTAATTGTAACGGACTAGACACGTGTAAGTCGCTATACTAATTTAAATTGCTTTAGTCCATGGTCGGTAGCACCGCCTAGAGAACTGTGTATTGTTCTCGAAACTCTTTGCGCCTCTTGTTTCATTTCTAAAATCGTGACGTTTGGGACAAAACAAACTTGTAATGGAACACCGGCTTTCGAATGAATGAATGAGGCTTTTGATTCGTTTGCCGTGAATCTCACGTGTTTTTGATGGCGTTTAATTTGTTAAATTGCTACTGGTCTTCGGCATATCAACCTACTTTAACCTAAAACAAAATGCATAACGAATACACCAACATGATTAATAAAAAAACATTTTTTTTTTGACAGCACCAGCTTTAGTTGACGCCTTGGTTTTTTATTTCAGATCTTTATCTTCAAACTAGAGCGAGGACAAATATCTTATGCGTTATGACTTAAGTTCCACTCCATGCGCCTAAGCTTTTAGGAATATTTTAACTTTCGACAAAAGAAAATGATGCACTGTGTTATATAAAATTAACCCCACCAACTGCTCCTGTTGACTGCCATGCGCATTTAAGGCAAGTTGTTAGGGCCAGGCCCAGCTTCTGCATTTGCCTTTTAAGTTAGGTTTGAAATGGCAATGCCTATTGAGTATTCTGGATGCACATTTGAACATAAATACTAATCATTTGAAATTCAAAATCTAATATATTTTGATTTTAATTCATTATTATTTACAGTTAAATGAACATCCAATATGATGTATTTGAATTTTGAATTCTTGTCAAATAGTTAAACATGCATCCAATGTGTTAGATAAACAATACTTGATATGATTGTTGTGCAAATGCAAAGACCCATATATTTATACAACAAAAGATAAAATTTTCCACGACCTTTTATGTTTAAGTCCCATATTCGACCTAGACTGGGTTCTCAAAACCAGCTCAAAAAATAAGGATAATTATAGTTCCTTATTTTACAAGGATAGGATCACAAAGAATAGAATTATGGAAGCTAACGATAGGGGCTTATTTAGCCAAAATTTTCCTAGCCATTGTGAACACCTGTGTTAACACAGAATAAAAGAACTCGGCAAATTTGCCATATCAGCTATGATGGTCATTAAAGCAAATTCCAAGTCATTGATAATAGCACTAGTCCTGAACAAGAAACATAAGCTGCAGCATTTGAGATGTCACCCACAATTATGCAGACATTGGTTGTCTGTTCTTTATTTCCTTGGCTTTTTTATGAACCATTTCCTGTGTATTAACAATCAAAAAGTCTGTGCTATGCATCGAGACCAAGGCTTCAAAGTCTGGCTGTTTTATCCAACCCAAAAATCCCCTGGCAGCACCAACCCTGATGAATATGCACTTTTGGAATTTTCAAGTGATTTGTTACTGCATTTGGGGTTGAACAGGATGTGATAAGGTTTGCTACCTTGTAGTCAGCAGATGGTGAGAAATAAGCATTAATAGTTCTTTTGATGGTAGTAATGATTGCCCATCAATAGGATATCCGAGTTACCCTGAAGCATGAGGATGAGGTACAGAATGGCAGTGAGATAATTTTATACTTTTTGAAATGAGACACCTGCAGTGTTGCTGACTATAACATTACTCGTAGCCAAAACCAATATTTTCCCACTTGAATGGTGCAATTGAACCAATACGTGGGGGGCCCTTGAACAAAAGGCAAACACATACACATACTGCTGCAATAGCCAGCATGGTGAGCATGTAAGGCCGATATAAGACTCCTTGATTACCAGCCACCCTTCTCAGTTTCTTGTTTGCAAGACTCGCACACTGAGCACAAGTTTGAGGAAGCTTCTGAGGAGATGATACAGAAGCAGCTTTTGATAGGAACGTGCCAACATTTGCTTCTGTTGCAAACTCCTTTCTAGGTGTTCCTAAGTTGGCGATTGTAATCGACACCTGAGAATTCCTCCTATCTGACAGTTTTCTTTCAACTAATCTATTATATGAGTGATTGTTTCTCATCAAGGCATATGCATAAGGGGTCTGACCACTTGCATCCAAGACCGTATTCCACGATTGCAACCCAACCTGCAGAAACAAGAGAAGTTTTGTCATCAAAACACATAAACACCTACCTTCACTGTTATGTTAATTTCCAAAGAAGGGATACAGGAAATCCTAATTTTACTTACATTCTGTGGATCACTTGTCAATGCATCTACCAGGACCTCATAATTCTGCATACTAGCTGCCAAATGCAGTGGTGTAAGGTCGCCTGGACCAGCTAGCTTTGGATGGAAAATATACTCTGATGAAAAAGAACTTGATGAGATTGCATAGTTTAGGAGCAACATCACCATTTCCTTGCAATTCTTTTTCACTGCCCTGTGCAATGGATTAGTTTCCAGCAAGACATCATGGGATGATTCCTGCCCAGCAGCCATTTCAAAAAATATATCCAAAAGCTTCTTAACAAGAGCGCACCAGTCCCTTTCCACAGCATATATAAAAATAGACTTGAAGCGGTCAGATGAAAATTCTGGAAAAATAGGTTTGCTGGCAAAGTTTGCCCCTGCTTGCTGCCTGCTGCTTCTCTGAAAGAGCCATCCCAACTCATTTAAAAAGTTCATAACCTCTTCCCTTGCTCTTACTTTACTGTAATCTTGAGAATTTTCTTGTAAATGCTCTGATACTAGCAAGCATGATTTGTCGTCTAAGAATTCGTCTTCAATCTCAGATTCAAGACTTTGTAACTCTCTACATATGGCAGCATCTGCAATGATAACAGGAAAGCTATTGCCCTTTAAACCATGTTCCACCTACATAGCACCACAACCAAACACACTTATCAGGACAGCTACAGAAGCATAATATTACCTAAAACAAATAAAGAAAAGCAAAACATGCCTGAAATAGAATTTGAGTTGGGAACCACCTCTATGAAACAACGACCAAAAACATTTGCCGGCCCCCCAGAAAATGTGAACTTTTGCACCGCGTGATTAGTTAGTATACTTTCCAAGCAGCTCATTGTTGTATTGTCTTCTGGAAGAACATCTTTAGAGTCATATTTCCCCCTATAGGCACAAAGAATCCTGCATTTGCAACTCCTTGAGAGTATTAGAATTGGTAGTGACAACTCGATCCAAGTAGAATCCATGACGACTCAATTGCAAAACTTACTTTGTATCAGGGGCAGCCAAATTATGGCCTCTCAAGGTAAGAACAGTTTCTTGGCCCGCTACAACAGCTACAGGTAGCACATAGTAAATTTCTGGAGCGTTCCACGACCTCCAAGATCTGCAGAGCCTAAGCTTACCTGTGAAGGAATGTCATGCACAAGAATTAGATGTCATATACAAGAATTAGATGACATGTTAATTTTAATAGCATTTATAACAAATGGATTTTGTATGTGTACCAGAGAACTACGAGTAGATTTAACATCTAGTAAAAACGTAAGTATTATTCGTCGCTGGTTAATTACCATCCTTGAGAGAAGCTAATTGCTGCTCAGCTTGCACCAATACTCGGCCAGTTCTCCAGAAATCAGTGCTGGCATCCTCCACAAGTATTTTCAGGCGTTGTTGCAAATCTTCACGTAGCTGCAAGATTCAGGGAAGACATTCTAAGTATCAGTCACTTCAACAAATTCAATCTTGTGAAAACAAGACTTCTAATTGACAAGGCCTCTCCAAGTCTAACGCAATATAACAACACATGGTTTCCTTATACCTAATAACCTCCGTAGTCTGGGATTTCATGAAACCTTTTAATCCTGTACCAATAGGTTAGATATTGAAAAACTTTTGTTTCATCTAGAAGAAGGTAAAGAGACCTAAATTATAGATTGCTTTACTTTCCCTATATGCACACTTGACATACCAACATGCATGGAATGCTTTAGCAAGATAATGTGCATACTTTTGCATTTAAGATAATATGCATACATAATGATAGATATTTGCTAACCCCTTTTTTTGACCTAGTGATTTATGCAGCAAGTGAATGTAAATGTAAAAATATCATGATCTGACAGTGGTCCTACCTTAATTGCTGTGATGAAGCTTATTGAATATACCCTTGAAAGACATGTTTATTTCTTCTGCCGCTACTGAAAGGAAAGTCTTTTCTTGGAGCAAGTATCTTCCACTGATACACCTATAGCTCCTATCTCACATTTTTTTTGATAATATATTTGTAATCTCTTTTATCATTCTAATTTGAATGGAATGTATGTATCTACTGTTCTTTATAATTCTTGTTTTACAGTTCTAAATCTTGTACCAACTCTTATCATGCTAGTTTGAGACAATTTTAAATCTGCAAGATTTCACCTACTTTCACTTTAATAACTCTTATACAGACATATTTACATCTACACGGATTGGTCTATAAAACTCTTCTTGGGGTAATTGTTACTCTTGCTTTTGGAAGGCAGGGGTATTTCATAAGGACTAAACAAGAATTGATTAATACATACACACTCCCAGCTAGCAGATGGCATTGAGACAAATATGGAAAGCATCACACATCCAGGCTTTATGTAACTCTCCATCTCAGAAGGGCTATTAGAAAGCCACTCCAGAATCTGCAGTAAAAATTTATCCAGTTCTTATAATCTGACATTTTTAAAAACTCTATAAGCATTAAGAAAATAAATATATACCAGAATGTTTACCTGTGAGCGCAACGTCAAGGGTAAGTTGCTTGGATCTTTGTCAAACAGCTTGAAAATAATTCGCCCTGTTCGCTCCTGTCACAATGTTCAAGAATACTACTTAAGATGACTCTTACTGCAAAATCTCCTTTTTAAGTGCACAAAATAATACAGGGGCTATCCCTTAGAGCGATTGCAAATATCATGTAGGGGATCAGCAGCGGTCCAATTAAGCAAGATAGGTTAAACCATATACCTGTGAATCCGAATTAGAGCTAACTGGAGACAGATCTGATCCAGAAGAGGATGAGGTATAACCAGCCAATGGTGCAGGAGACCTGGATTCTGCACCTTGAAATGGTGATCTTGACATTAAATTCTGGTGAGGCCTCCTATTCCCAACCTTTAGAAGATTGTATGTCGAGCACCCATCATTGCTGGGGCTTGCATCTAGAGCTAGATTATCATCCTTACAGATGGAAATGCTATCATTCTCTCTGCCTTCAGGTCCAGAATGCAAAGGAAACAGTTTTTGCACAAGAGGGGGTGATGAAGATGGAGATCTTTCATCAATGGGATTGCTGCTATCAGAAGAAAAGTATTTTCGGGTAATGCTATTCTGAGTGGAGTTGATCCTATCAGAAGAATTGAACAGCTGCAACGGCATCGAACGTGGGAGAGCATGCTCAGAGACCCTGTCAGGAGGGCTGGAATTGGTCTTTACAGAACCAAAGAAAATGTTAGATTTCTGAATCTGTAAGTTCTCTTGAGATTTGGGAGGAGCCGCTACAGCAGGAAGCGGAGGCTCTGCTTTAAAATTAGTAGCAAGCTCAGCAGCAAGTGTGTTACTCAGAATAGTAGTAAGGGCTTCAGGTGAAGAGCCTGTCAAGCCCGAAAGGATTGCCAGTGCTTCTGCAGTGGTGGGGGAAGAGGATTGATGGCCATTTGCCTTGGGAACATCTAGCCTAGGGGATTGTTGTATGCCTTGAGCAATGTTAAGATCAAAACCCGAAGATGACCCGGCCATTTTTTCTGAGGAAGAAGAAACCGAGATAATCTTGTTCAATAACTGAACTAAGTGATCTCTGTCCGAAGATTGCTTCCCCACTGTGGAATTGTTCCCTGGAATTAAATTTTAATGCAAAATCAATACAGAGTAATGATAAATTCAAGATATAAGGAGCAGAAATCAGTAATAGCACTCACCTTGAAGACGAGATAGGATGCTAATAAGGTTCACAATGTTCAAATTTCCCAACCCTCCATTATCCTGGGTAGCAGCGGCAGCAGCTAATAGCCCCCGCGACAAGGCATCCTCAGGCTGTGTTTTTCGCCTCCTCCTGTTATGCCCTGCAAGTCTTCGTCTACAGCTTCTTTTTCCCTCATCAAATTCTGGAAGCGGATGAAATCTGATCCATGCAGGCATTTATAAGCTAAAGAATTTCCATAAAATGAAACCCTAAATAGCAAAGTGAATCAAACAATAGAAAAAAAATCCACAGCCAATGACACAAATAATCACGCCAAATTATTAACAAAATTTATGAAAACTGTAAAACAAAGAACGGGATGACACTCTAAGCAAAAGTTCTGATACCTATGATACAAATTATAACAGAGTTACAAACAAAACTTCCAAAAACCGTGAAGCATATAATCATATTTGATAATGAGAATTTAAACCTACGAAAACTCTTATATCTACGAATCGATTATATTTTTAAAAAGTTGGATTTAATTTCTCGCGATGGAAATTTAAAAGTCTAAATAAAAATTTCAGAAACGTATGATATAGAATCATAAACGAAATTCTTCCAACCTGCTGCACTGCTGGCAAAACCGTTGCATGAGATTACCAACGAGGGCTTTGGAAGCCTTAGAATGGGCCTCGCAGACTTTGTGGCGCCTGTGGTAGTCCTTAGCAGCAGTCAGATCACCACGACAGTCATCTACTTGACACATTGGGTAAGAGCTACCTGGAGAGCCTGATCTTACGCGCTTGGTCTGTCTGGAGGAGCTTGCATCATCGGCATAAGAATAACAACTCGCTCCAAGCTTCAATGCCAGGTTTCCATCAGCATCATCCTCTTCTGATGAATCTTTGCTAGGAAACAAGGGCTTCGTGGCTTCCTCCAGCTTCCTTTTCTGCTCTGGAGACAAAAGGCCATTGTTTCCAGGATCCGAACTTGTGTCGTCACTGAGTCCAAGTCGCAAGACCTCCGAAGGGGCAGCCTGTGATTTGAGACAGCCGGATTGGACAGGCTTTGCCACAAACATGACATTGTCCCATTCCCATGAATTAGGGTTCCAATTAGCCCGAGAACCTTCATATGCTGGACGATTCATTTGTTGTTGTTGTTGTTGTTGTTGTTGTTGTTGTTGTTGTTGTTGTTGATGATGACGATGCTGTTGTTGTTGTTGCTGCTGCTGCTGCCAATTTGCTCGAGTCCATGATGAATCGGCTGGTTCAACGCAACGCTTGGCAGGAAGCGGAGAAGGCTCGTAATACCTAGCTGGAAGAAATTGATTATGCTGGAAAAATGGCGTGGCCACCTGTGGCCCTGCCTTGCCGTCCATTGTACAAACCCCTTGTTTCAACCCAACAAAAAAAAATTAAGCTTCTGGTTCCAGATAGTCAAGCCGCACGGCAGAAGTCCCTGATGTCTCAAATGTTTATCCCTCTCGTGGCCTGTTTATTCGGTTTACTATCATACGCTTAGCCATAACTTCTGACTTTCAGAGCTCAAACCTCGCAAAACTTTACGGCACCACTTCGATTGTACAGGCCATTTCTCACAATCTATTTAACATAATCCACACTTCTGAATCACTGCTTGTTCTGTACACTAAATCAAAATTCCTTGAAATCCCTCAACCTGTAGATCAGCAAACTTTAAATTCAAGCCGGATTTTGTCACTAGATATCTAAGCATTACATCTGCAACGCCAAATCCCGTCCGTAAGCTACCATTTGCGGCTGTAAGATTCGTTAAAAAGCCTAAAATATCAAGTCTCGTCAAGCTACGAATTTTCAGTCTGCAACTATCGTCTTCTAGACCTTCTATGCCGCTATACAGGTATAACCCTACATTATACACACAGTTTTCTAACTTACAACACGGTAAACAAAGATTCTCCTGGCTTACAACACAAAAAATGGAAAACTCCTTTTATCTTCGCTTGGTTTCCCTACATATTCGCTCCAGACGATCTACCACACAAACACTCCTTCCTAAATTCAACGGCGCATATGTGAGCCGCGTGACAATCTCGTAAGCTCAAGAAGAAAACCGCCTAAACCCTCCAATACAACATCAACAATATCTCGAAGAGCCCCTTTCCAAACTTCGGCCTTTAAAGCAACAATTTGACCCAAATCAAACGGAAAAAATATATCCAGACGATTTACAAAATCGTTGTACACTCGACTCACCAAGTTTCGAACCTTTGACGTACGAGTTTGCAGTATTTCCTTCTGACAAAGCGTAAACCACTCAAATTCCGCTCATTCCACAGATCTGTCCATTTTTTTCTGCAATTGACACCCAATTTCTCATAATTTTCCACCACTAAAAGCTCGGAAAAATGAACAAAAATAGAGGAATCAGTGCAGGCTGTCAATGACCACAATAATTTGAGCAGTAAAGCAAAAAAAATTCTAGCATATCGCCGTATCTGTACATTCTGCCTTTCACGCGATTCTTGCCTAGGGTTTTCCTAACCACACTTAAACCCCACCCCATAGTTTCAATCAAAACGCCAAACGCAACACGCAAGAATGGACTTGTCCAGTACATAGCCCATTCACGCGGAAAGAAACCCGAAAGATTTCTTTATCCGTCCACCGGCTGACCGCTTAACTCCCGCAGGGAAACCGCCTATATCCAGTTAAAAAGAAAAAACCATTAATAAGGTTTCGCACGATGTTGTCCCCGCCACGATGGCTGGTGAAAGCTGACTCGATTTTGTCCTTCATTTTTATTAGTTGTCAACCTCAGTACGTTGATACTCCACGTCATCGCACAAACGTATGATGACTAAGCGGCTCGAATAACCAGAAAATGTAAAATGTAGATTCATTCCACAGACCTTGACTGCATCTACACCGTCCCACACATAAGTTATTTGAGCCTCTTTAGGAAATTGTAATACTAGTTCGTATAACATTCTGCCACGTGGCTGCGATATTTTCAATTGAGCGCCAGTTTAGTTTTGAAAGAGCGCGGCTTTTTAAGTTTTGGATTTTTATTTGGTCCTCATTGCGATTACGTCCGTTTAATTGGAATCTTTATTACCATAGGTATTTTTGATGAAGCTTTCAATCAAAAATCGTCGTATCATCGTATGTATGCCGTTTTTTCCCACGTAATGGAGAGACGTTGATATTTATGGAATACAGTTTTTTTTTTTTAATAAATAAATCTTCCAATTAATATGGATAAAGGCAAGTAAGATCCTCGTAATTATTTCAAATTAATAATAAGTGGCAAGTTCATGTTCATAATAATCATTTCAAATTAATGATAAGTGGGAAGATACATCTTTATAATTATTTCAAATTAATGATAAGTATCAACTCAAAAGTAAAGTGTTTGTAATGAATTTAAATTGATTTCTTAGGTACAATTTTTTGTCCCTCATTTTTAATGAGAAGATTTGGTACATTCTTACTATGATCAATAGGAAGAAGTAGCATGATTTTGGCTTCATTCCATTGCATCTTTGAGGGATTTGAACTTTGGTGGATGGCATATCCAAAAAACATACCACTAGCCCTTATAGGGGATTCAAGGAAACGTCGATAGGAAGAGTTTAGAAATTTTCCAACGTAATTTTTTTTAACGGTGCGAGACAATTCCAAGCACTATAATGCTCACATATAAAAGTCTATCCACTAATTACCCTCACCAATTGTGCTCAACCAATTAAACTACAACCTTTGGTATTTGGGTAAAAAAAAAAATTAATATTTTTAATTATATAAGAGAATTATTATTACAATTTATTTTTAATAGATTTTAATATCTACGATGTAATTTTGTAAAAAATTGTGGAGTCCAAGATTAGGTGCATGTAATGAAATTGAATCTATCTCTTAAGATTACATGTGTGGCCTTTAAGTTGGAGGAGATGTTTTGATGATATAAAGGAATTATTATTACAAATTGTTTTTAATGGACCTCAATAAGTATGATATAATTTTGTGAAAATTTGTGAGCTAAGATTAGGTGCATGCAATGAACTTAAATCTGGTTTTTCATGTTATATGGCTAGCCCTTTAAGTTGGAGTAGCAGCAAAACTAATCTAGGTAAAAACAATCTCACTTTGTAACTATTATTCATTGAATCTTATTTTCAATAAATGTGAGCAAGTAAATTGTCATGTCAAACTTAAATATTGTTATTAATTATATTTTTATGTAGTACCTAAAAAACTTCATAATTAAACAATTAGGATTAGTTAGAGTTTGGTTGTGATCATGACATTTATATGTATTTTGATAAAATTATATTTGAATATTGTAATGGACGTTATGAAATAATTATTTAAACATGTTCATGATTAATTTGATTTAGTTTTATTTCTGATAAATATGATTTAGGTTTTTATTTGTTCTATTTTATAAATGATAAATTATTGAGTTTGTGCTTCGATTATATGATGGATTATTGATTTATTTATTTGTTGAGTTGTGGTTGAAAGGTACCTTGTCCTTTAATTAGATGGAGAATGTCATGAGGGAGGATGAGGTCATAAATAAGTACCATTGTGGGTAGATGGCATGGTAACCAATGCATTAGTAAGTTGTAATTATCTTAGTATTACACTCTATGGTCGTTGATCACTTGGTTGGTCATTGAGTCGTCTTCCTAGTCGATGTTGTTAGTCTATCATTGTCATGATGTCAATACTTTGCTTAGACTATAAGGTGTTTGGTAAGTCGAGACAATATATACTCGTGATATTGATAAGGTTATACATATGAAAATTGGTATGATACTAGGTATGCTTGCATATTTAAAATGCCTAATATTTATCCTAACCCATTTTAGACCATAAACCACACTCATTATCACTAAATTCGCATAATGGTTGATTTTGTCATGGTGTGGATAGAAATGAATAATTGAAAAGTGTAATAGTTTGCTTATTGTTTTCTTGAACCCTAAATATTAGGGTATTCAATTTTGATCTTCATTTAAATGATCGAGGTGTAGCCTTCAACCCACTATACCGAAGCTAGTATGGTGTGTTGGCAACCACACCATTCCATTCCTACCCTCAAAGGATGATATAGACTTCATTCCACTATACCTAGATGGTGGGAAATAATCTAAAACCAGAGTTTTATTTATGGTTCTCCATTAAATTTGGGTATTGGCTACATTAAGAGCCTAGGGGAATGATCGTATAGGACAAATTATTATGACATGTGTAAACACCTAAAATTCATCACTGCAATGTAACTGAATTCCTATCATTAATCCCCTATCCATTCCTGCACTGATTAATTATTTACTTATTTATTGAATTACGTTATCCCTCTCCCATTAACTAATTAAATAATTTTTTTTATTTAGTCTATCCTAACATTAGTTAATTAAATTTAACTAACTGTGCTAATTTCCTAATGTTAGTTAATTAAATAAATCATTTTATTTTATTAACTAAGCTAAATCCACATCATCTATTTTCTCTAAATAAAAATTCTCATTCCTAAATTCCACATCATCAATTTTAAACGTTGTGTAAGATTTGTCTTGATTAATCATGTTTTAGATTGCAAATGATTAGCTAGGCTAATGATTGTGAGGAGAAAATGGGAATTAAATAAATAAGATGCATTTATTTAATATTTAGAATGGGGATAATGAACCTGTAAGTATGAAAAAAATGCACGGGCCTACATGGCGGCCCGAGGATGAGCTATAGTCCTAATCACGTACATGTAAGTGTGAATACATACACCTCTCAGTAGCATTCCTCTTGGTGAAGTGTCTTGGTTCATTTTTCATTTCTTTTATGTTTTCCTAACCTTTGGACTAACCTTCTATAGTCTTGCACATCTTCTAGCTTGTCTTCTAACCAAAGTTTGACAAGTCACTTTTGTCGCTCTCTAGCCCCGATAACCACATCAATCCACTTCACAAGAGGGGAAATTCATGTTCCCTAGGGGTATTTGCATCATTTAAACCCTTTATATTCATCCAATCAACTTCCTCATTCCATCCCTGACTTTAATTTCATTATCACTTTCTTCCTTTCTAGGTTGCCCCATGTCACTCTAGGATCTCCCTAGGTGACCCTGTAGCTAAATCAGGATCTCCAAGGGTGACTTACCCTAGTGAAAGGGGTGACCCACCTTGCAGAGATCATATGGCTAGTTTAGGGATGCAAAAACCATTTTCACACCTCCTAGATCATTCTCCATCCCAGAAATCACCTATACAAAACTTCTTATGTGGATCACCCATGTCACTGAAGGATCTCCCTGGGTGACCCAACCACTTAAGAAGGATCTCCAGGGGTGACTTGCCCTGGTGAAAGGGTGGCCCACTTCTTAAAAAGGGGTGACCATGTCATCTTTTAACATGCATGATTTCTTCCAATTCTGGCCCAAATTTGCTCCAAATTGAGCCCTGATTACGTGAGACACCTTCTCTAACTGATCACCAACTCCTCTCAACTGAATTAAGACTCCCAATCACTCCATTCTACCTCCAAATCAATTCTACTCATCTCCCAATCAATCACATGCTAAGTCCATTTCTTCTTCTGTGATAAGCTATCAAGGTTGGTTCACTCCCAATCAAACCCAGTTCACTATCCAATAGAGCATGTTAATTTTTCAATCAAATGAGTCAACCCTCCAATCACCTCCACCATTGTTATGCTTCTCACACATATAAATACCCCCCTCCTCTATGCATTTGGGGAGGCAAATTTAGTATTGTTGCTCTTGCTTTGCTTTGCTTTGTCTCAATAGCATTTTATGCTCGTACAAGACCTCGTGATCTTTTTTAATTTTTGCATTTAGCTTTCATAGCTCTAAGCCATTGTGCTTTGTATGCATTCTAATGCCCAATTCTTCTCAAAGATTCCAAGCTTCAAGCTGTAATGCTTCATAGGCATTATAATGCCCATTTGTTAACCAAGCTTCCATAGCTTCCATTTTATTCATTTTTCTCCCATCTTCATTTTTGTCACTAGGAGGACCCTACTACTGTAGAGGAAGAGAGAGGGTTTCCAAAAGGACTTCTAAGGGCACAAGCCAGGCATTACCATCTTTGTCATAGCAGTTTTTCATGTTTTAGAATAGTAATTAGCTCACATTGTAGCTCTTGGGAAAGTAATCATTGTGTTGCTATTTCCTTGAGAGGTCTTACTTTGATTCAATTAGATTCATTCATTACAATTCTTGCAATTTCAATTTCTTAGATTATATTCAAAATCACTCCACGAAAATCACAAAAACATAGGACTAGATTACATATTGAAAAACACGTATAGTTGCATACATAGTTAATTAGGTAACATTTGAATTTAGACAAAAAAAGGAATCAAAAATTGCTTTGCATACATTTAGAGTGCATTTCATAAGAAAATTACAAAAATATTAGGAAAACTTAGAGAACAGAACCCTCAATTTCATCATGAGATAAACACAATTCAAGTCAAATAAGGAGAAACCATCATTTCCATCACGAGGTAAACATCAATTCAAACATCAAACATAGTCAACAATAGACATCAAACACCTCCCCCTATTACCAAGCATTCAATGTGCCCAGGTATTAGGGAATATTGGATACAATTCATCTTCAACGAGATTGGGGAGAACTTCCCCCATCTAATTCAACAACGGAACATAGAACAAGCAAGGGAAGAACAAGAACACCAACAGTGAATTAGAGATCACCAACCCTTGATTCAACAAATCTTAAGAGACCAAGAAAGGAGACAAGAATGTTAGAGACTTATCAACAAAAAAAATAGACTTCATGTTAGGCTAAGGAGACTTAGGACGTGTGACCCTTCAGGTCATATAAATCATCACAACTACAACAACAATCAAACATCTCTATAGGAATAACCGTCAAAACATACACATAGCACGAAACCCAACTGTCATTCTTGACGTTTTGCACCCTAAAGAAAGAGAGAAAAACAACGCCTTGGTCCCACCTCTGCTTGAATGGCTCTTTCCATGTGAGTGGGAGTGACTGAGAGGCTACCTTTAGTAAGGAAGATGGTTCATGTATCGCGTTGGACTATGACTCACCCACAAAATTGTCTAGGTCACATTCTAAATGATACATATTTTGGTGAACCCAATGTGAAGAGCAAAACCTCTTGGTTGAACTTTTTGTGTTTCCATTACTTCAATCCCACTTCCATCGTCATTTTCATTTTTGACATTGGATTCACCAAACACATATTTTGGTGAACCCAATGTGAAGAACAAAACCTTTTGGTGGAGATCTTCGTGTTTCCTTTGCTCCATTCATACTTTCACTTTGCCATTTTTCTCTTTATTTCACTCGTCACCTTCATCCTCTTCGCTCTTCATTTCATTTATTCTATGGTATCTAAGGCACCCCCAAATATGACAAAATCTGAAGAAAATCTAGGGAGCATTCTCTCTAGAGAGCTCGAAACACCCTCATTTGACAGATATGTGCCACTTGATCCATTGGCACTGATTACCAACTGCTGCGATTTCAAAGACTCAGATTATGAAAATAATAGATGAGACTCATCATTCTCTCACATTCAACAATCCTACTTGGGAACATGAAGTTGTAATTTAACCAACACACTCTAACCATGGCAAAGCACATCAAGTGATCATAAGGTTAGAAATCCATCAACCATTGACTAGTCATGCAGGAATAGCAACACAATTAGATGATGAAGTGAGGAATTTAGAGAAACACTTGCAAGAAGCTAGGGAGGCCCAAGAGGCCCTACATGTCGCACAACAAGCTGAGCAACTAGAAAATGCCTCTAGAGAGTACGTGAATGGAGGACACCATAGAAATTCATAGCCAGCTGGAGAAGCACCAAGAAAAAGAGTTGCAACCCCTACCGAGCTCATAGCTACCCTAGTCCAATGGATTAGAACACTAGAAGTAGGAATAGAACAACCTCCCCGAGATAGAAATGATCCGAGAAATAGAACACACAAAAATAGGGTCAAACAAGACTAAGAGGCAATTAAAAATCCCCCTTATTTGAACTATTATTTGTGTAATGGAAGTAATGACACAATCCAACAACTTTCACAAGTAAGTGAATACTATCCATCTCACAACATTCAACTGACTCAAAATTATCCACAAGCTCAAATGACATACACAAATGCGCTTGCATATTAGCAAGTCCCACCTGTAGGGCCATGCTCTCAACACCCATATCTTAGAGCACTTTCTCAGGATCCTGCCTCGAATAGTTGAAAGAGCCCCTAGATCACAACATATGCAACATATTGTTATCGTGACCTCTCTTAGACCTAAAATTCAAGGGAGAAGGGGACCCAAATTCTCATGTAAAGGCATTCACGATTGCCATAAGAGAGATCCTCCTTTTGGATGGGGTCATGATGATAATTTTTCCTAAAACCCTCAAAGGGATTGCTCTAGATTGGTACTATTGATTGCCTGAAGCCTCCATACACTCTTTTCGCTAACTCATAGGAGAGTTCATCATGGCCTTTGATATGAACAAACTAGTTAAGACAGGAATACAAGAATTTTTTATGGTAAAGCAAGATGCAAATGATGGCACAATTTGTCGCTCGATGGAGAGAAGTGTTATACTCTTCAACAAGTGCTCCCAATATGGACCATAGAGAAATATGTGACCTTTTCTTACACGCCCTCAATAAGGATACAAGAGAAGAAGTACAAAAATTACCATACAAGTCTTATGAAGAAGCCTTGGAGAGTGCACTGAGAATTGACCAAGCTACCTTTGATAGTGAGTGAAGGACTTATGGCACGAATGACCGACTAGTAATGCAAGTAGGTGATAATGGTAAAAATGGAAATAATTCCTCCACGATTAAGATTTTAAAGAATAATCAAAATGCGACCACAGATGGGGTAACAAACCAACCCCCAATAAGAAACAAAGTGAGGGATGACTATAATGGGAGAGACTACTTCCCTCATAATGTAAATGTTGTGGATTAACCTTGAAATAATGGCTACTATCAAAGAGGCAATCAACAACCATGGAACTAAAACTGGAACAATAACATATATGATTTCTCATCTTACAAGTGCAATCAAATTTTCTCTTTCCATGGGACAAGGGGGCATAGCACTAAATCGTGTAGGGAATATAACAGGTTTATCTCAAGGTTACCAGAGGACCAGCAACGACTATTTATTGAAATGTTCCTTAATCCGCAAGAGGTCACAGTAAATAACAACAATAACAACACCAAGCAAATGCAAGCACCAATTGCACCGCAGAATGCAACTATGAAAATATTCAAAGACCCCTTTCTGACCCATAGGAATAAGGAAACAAACAACCACAACTCAACGACTTCAAGGTCAACTAACATCCCAAAAATCTTGGATTCGAATATCCATGTGCATCCAAGACCAAAGGAAGAGATGAGAAGTTTGGTATTAGTAGAAATACTACACGATGAGGAAAAAATTGAACCAAGTGTCGAACAAAGAATGGAATTTCATGAGAGGACAATTTCAACCATAGAATCAATGCCTGCCCCTGATCAAACCCTATGACTTAATAGAGGAATTAAAGAAGACATATGCTAAGATATCTTTTATAGATCTTAAAATTCCCCATCACATCAGGCAACTCTTTTACAAGCAATAGGATGGAAGTATCTAGATTGGATTACTCCTCCCAATGAGAAAATTAATCAAGTCACCTTGATATGAACCCACCAAATGTTGAGTTACAAGATCCAGGATTCTTCTTTGACTTGAATAAAATCCCTTTTGAGCCTAAGTTAACCAAGAAGGGAGATCTAGCATTATACTTATAAGTGTGGATTTACGACACCTGCATAAAGAGGACTTTGATTGACGACAGATCCAATATGAACATAGTCTCATTTGAATCTTTTGGAAATGATGGGACATGGACACATGAACATCATGGCATGTCGAGACACTTTGAGAGGTTATGACAATTTAAAGGCAACAATGATTGGAAAAATTATGCTCCCAATCTTCTTGGGACCCAAAACAGTCCCCATGATATTTTATGTCATTGATAAGGACACCAACTATAACTTGCTATTAGGGAGACTGTGGATTCATAGGATGAAGGCAATGTCTTCCACATTATTCTAAGAGGTCTGATTCTTGCACCTTGGAAAGATCTATGTCACAAAAGGAGATCCTAAAGCTTTTAGTATGGTCAAGATAGATGCAACCAGAAAGAAGATAGATATTCCCATCGATTATGAGCTATCAAAAAATAAAATTACCATTCCAAACCCAACTCCTCAGTCGATATGCATAAATAAGGTAGAACAATCTAATGAAATAGTGAACAACGTGGAAGTAAGGACCTTCGAAAGGGGAGTGTCATCAAATAAAAAATAGGTGGTTCCAAAAGAAACAATGACCAAAATTATGGAGTTGTTGGAAAAAACTGGCCCCATTCAATTCCCTTTGGATGTATTTACAATCAATGTATTCTCTAATAACAAACAAGAGAGGACTAGTCAAACTATCTCGGTCAAACTAAGTATAGGCAAAGTTCCTCCAATGATGAAGTGGCCCAAGATTGAAGAATAGTTTCAAATCACCACACTAGATAATTTAAGAGAGGTGGAGCCAAGAGCCTTTCTGATCATGATGAAGAAACATCAGAAAGCTATACTCCTTTGACACCACCAAGAGAGATGTCATCAAGCAAATCATACGTGCCTCAAACTCAGGAAGTGAGCAACTCTTATGTACCACTTTTGCCTCCTAAAGATACCTATATGCCTTGGGCACCCCTAATGCAGGTGGAAACTATTGATCAAGGAGAAGCTTATTCAATCGATAATGAGTCAACAAACGCTCCAGAAGCTTCATTTAGAGCTTTTACAACTCCAAATACCCAATAACAACATTTTACTTCAATCTTAATACAATCCAATGATACATGGGAAGCACCACGAGTTCAAATCAAAATGATTGAAAGGTTTCTCGATGAAGATGAGGTTAGCAAAGGAGAATTTTGTAAAGAGCTCAAAATGTAAATAACCATAGGAGTAGAGGATCCTGTTATCCTTGAAATACCAAAGAAATATATAGGATACTCCATGGACCTATGACCGGAGCCAAATGGAAAGACAAGCATAAGTTCTATTCTCTCACAGGAGCAAAGGGAGCCTTAGACTCCCTCTGAGTTGTTTCAATTCTTGCAATGTATCTAGGAATGTGATGAAGTTAAAATCTATATGCATGAGAAATTTGATATACTCATTGATTTATTGAATTGCGATGGAGTCTTATACCAGACCCCTTCTCATCAGCAAGCCTATGAATTATTGGCTCACATTAAGCTACCTTGGCAAATCACAAAGTTGAATCCACAAGAACAAGATAATCCCTCAAGACCTTACAATATACGAGAAATTGTCATTAGGAAGGGCAGTACCAAGAACAAGAAGCATAGAAAGAAACACAATTTTTGAGAAGATTGGAAGAGTCCCTATATTTAATCAAAGAAGATGTTAGAAATGGTGCTTATCTTTTGTGCTCTATGGAGGTTGAAGAGTTTGGTGAAACAATTAATGCCTTTCACCTAAAGAAATATTATGTCTAAAAATCATAAAAATCATAAAAACACAAAAAAATCAACTAATTAAAAAAATATAAAAAGCATAAAAATCAAGAAAAGCAAAATTACATTCCTCATTTTGTTTCATCATGCATTTGTGAGTGACACGCTCTTGTCTAATTTTTTTCTTAGTGAGGAGTCTAAGGTTGCTTAGGTATAGGTTGACCCTTTAAGCCTTTGAGATTCCTTATCATCATACTTACCATAAATCATTTCCCTTTTACATTTCTTAACAAGTTCAAATTGAAGCCAAGATCTTAGCTTTATACCAGTCCTAGTCTTAATGAATCATGATGTTAAGTTCAAATGAAGTCAATACTCAAACCTACAGTACCTAATAGAAGCTTTCAAGTAGACCTTGCCCATTTCTCCTCATCAAAAGGGAAGTCCAATTGGATAGTGAAAACCATTGGTAGTGCTCATTCCCTTATCTTTCCTAGCTATAAACATCAAGGGAATCATAACTCCGCAAGAAGCAATAAAAAAGAGTGCAAGAAAAGAGAGAGATCATAAAAATTCAAAAAGAGAGAAAATAAAAAATAAAATGATACTATAAAATATTATAAAAAAGAAAGAAAAGAGAAAGAAACAAAAGAGAGAGAGAAAAAAAAATAGAGGATTGTTGATGTCTATGCTCTCGGGTGGAGATAAGTCTAAGCTCAAAGTTATGAGGGTGGCATCTATTGAAGAAAATAAAAAAAAAGAGAGGTACAAAGCACATGCATGCACTAGCTGAGAAAAACCAAGAGTTCAACTAACTTTAGGACCATCTTCTTCTCTTAATCCCTTTCCTTTACCCCATGCCTATCTTGTTGGCCATCTTTGATCTAAGTCTACAAGGTACTAATAGAATTTTCTACTTGCCTAAGTTGAAAGCTTATCAAAATCTTTAATCTAGACAAGGATTAGTATTTAGCCTTTTGCAAAGCTAAAATCAATAACTTTCCATCTTCCTTCCATTCCCACTTGAGTTCTTCACAAAATCCTATCCCAAGGTTTAGACAGTCTCCCTATATCAAGTCAACTAGAGCAATCCTCTAAGTCAAAAATCCTACTTAAGAGCAGTCACAATGTTCATTTCACTTGTATACATCATATCACAAAGAGAAAATTAAAAGCAATAACTCATGTCATAACTCGTGGCATAGCATAGGAATAGGAAAATGTGTTATGTTCATACTTTCATGTGTTCTTGCATCCATGCATTTCATGACACATCTCATATATTTCAGAAAAAGATCAAAAACATTGCATAATCATTTTGTTGTTTATAATAAGAAGCCTAAACTATCCATGTGCACAAAAGATAAAAGAAGGGGGCATGAGATATCAAACACAAGTCGAATTTAAATGGAGTAATCATGTTAAATATCAAGAGAGTCTAAGTTCATAAAAAAAAAGTGCACTCAAGCGTGTAAGCCTCCCCATGCAAAAGAGAAAAATCAAAAACTTAAGACCAAAAACTTCAAGGATGATTCTAACTAATGGAACCCTCAGGGTCCCTACTTTGAGGTCTCCTTCGACTATTTGCTAGCTCAAAAAATCTATAAGACCCATGAGAATAAGAAGGAATCTAACTAGGAGCACATGAATGGGATGGGCTCGCTCTCTAAGTCCGTTGATGAACCCCAAGATTAGCCATCTCTCAAAGTAAGGCATTCTCAGCGTCAAGCACACCAATCCTAGCTCATTGAGAAGCAACTTCCTGGCATGTGTGATAAGTAGGAGCTAGGATATTTGTATAATGACTTGTTGAGGATGGCAAGTATGCATCAACAAGGAGAGTCTCCCTCGATCAACTGGTAGCAAGGAGTAGTACGTCTAAGGAAGCATTACGAAAGAGTTCCCTCTATCCATTTGTCATACCTATGAATAGATAATGAAGAGATGATGATTCAAGAGTTAATTCCATGTCATCATGTCAAAATGATTAAAATAAATGAGAGGAAAAGAGGAAGTTGGTAGAATACTCATGAGGATCACCTGGTTGCCAGGAGGGATCACTATGCCTCATATCCTCCTTTGACAACTCTAAAAGTAGACCGTGCACATGTCTAGGTGGAGTTGCCTCTAGTGCTATATCTTTTGCATCTACAGGGACCTCTGCATCCCCTTTGTCACGTTCCTCCTCATTAAGATCATAGTCCTCGTCTGTAGAGTCCTCAATGTCCTCCTCATAAGCAACAAGTCTGTGAGATCGAGGTATCTACACTTTCTTGCGACCAAACCTCACAAATAGGTCTAGTAATCGGGACCCCAAGAACTAGAGGAAACCATAAAAGTGCCTTAGGTTGAGCATCAACCATCTCCTACTGATGTAGGAGCATCCCATGTTGAAAGGCAATCTTGGATCAACCAAAAATATTTTGATTCTTTTATTTTCTTGCATTTCAATTATACAGTCTCAGTAGATTGCACCGCATTCTACTGCATCATCATTTCACAACTCACAGAGCAGGATTTAGATTCTACACGATGTAATCTACATCATATCCAAAATTCGTGAGGTTTGGACTTGTTTGCGGAGAGTTATTGCTATCAGAACATCATTAGAATTCACAGAACAAAGCATTCAGCATTTAGTATGAGAATACAAGGTTTGCAGAGCACTTCCATGACTTGCGGAGTCAAATGGAACATCTCACACGGTAGTATGGGACCAGATAGACCTTCATTGAGAACCGCAACATGTTTCATCCATTTGTGGAGCATTACCACATGTTGTAGGTTGACCTACATGTTTCATCATGCATTGGAGTTTTAACCCTCTTGATGCCGACGCAGATGCATTAGGAGAAGGAGACCGAGCATTTGAATGTCATCAAGGGAGTAGTAGTAAAAGGATAGAGAATAGTGCAAGAGCAACATATGCAGAGGAAGAACTTGTTGGGTTACCTAGTTCAGTAGGAAAGCCAGAGAAGGGTGAGTCATTAGTCATGAGGAGAGCTTTGTTCCAAGAAGAAATAATTGAGGAGCCACCACAAAGGAAAAGTTTGTTCTGGACAAGATGCAAATCAAGAGGTAAATGTTGCAAGGTTATCATTGATAGTGGTAGCACAAACAATTTGGTTTTAGAGGAGATGGTGAGAAAGTTGAATTTGGAGAGGTTGAAACATCTGAATCCCTACAAGATAGCATGGATTCAAGATGAGCACAAGGTATTGGTGAGTGAACAATGTTTGGTGAAATTTCATATAGGATCTTATAATGATGAGGTATTGTGTGATATTATACTGATGGATGTATGCCATATATTATTGGGAAGACCATGCTATAGAAACCTAAAATTGACCCATTATCATTAACATTCAAACATCGTATTACACATCATCTGTATTTGTCTAACACACTTGAGCAATATCCCTAACCCATCTATTTCTTCTATTAATTAAATAAATTTATATTTATTTAATTAATTCATTAGCTATTTCTTCTAAACTATAATTAAACAATCTTTAATTATTTAATTATCTTCATTCTATCTATTTTAATTAAAAATTCCTTTCATAAACCCACTTTCCAATTAATTAAATAAATTTTATTTATTTAATTAATTTATCTTATCATTTATCTCATGAGCTGACATGTGTGCCTCTTTCATTTAAAAAGATAAGTGGTACTACATCCTTTATTTAATATATTTCACATGTAGTACTTTTTTATGTACACAAGCACACATAAGCCCTATCTTCTCTCCATCTGTCATCTTCACATTCACCTATGTCTATCCTTTAATCTTAGCCATTCACATAGCCACCGAATCTCCACTGTTGATTGATTTTGGTTGAGTTCTATATAAACACCCTCTCATTCCATACTACATCTATCCAGCATTCATATAGCATCTACATTATCATCCTGAACATATTGAGCACTTGAGTATCCATAACATCCATTGAGCTTATCATCATTATCATCCATCCATCATGGCAGTGTTTATCTTCATAATTATTCATTGTTGAAGAAGCAATCCACATCATAAACAAGGAATCACACAATCTAGGTGATATTGTGCTTGAATTCCATGCTTTTGGTTTCATTTAGATTAGATTCTTTGATGATGGTAGGGTTAGGTTTTCATGGCTATGCTTGATCTTATTAACCTGATTTTTTACCTATCACATTTTGGCACGCCTGGTGGGACTTCTGTCCTTGATTAACTTTGCTGTTTGAAGTTGTTTTTATGAAGATCATATTTTTCGAGCGCTTACGGCAAGTTCCAGTCACTTTTGAGCAAAAAACTGACGTTGTCTGAATACACGCATCGCTTCTGAGCTGAAACTTGCCGCCTTTAGCATTTTCTGGATCACTTATAAGTGAACAGTGGTCTCTTTTTGTCTATTCTACATCACTTTTATACTAACAATGATCGCTTTTGCATTTATCTGAATCACTTTTGATCTAACAGTGATCGCCTTTAGATAATCAAATCGCTTATTGCAGAACTAGGGTTTTTGTTGCATACTATTTCTTTTGCAGATCCAGGTCGCTTATGAGCCATAACCAGTCGCTTCATGCTTTTTCGCATCGCTTGTGAGATTTAACAATCCACATCTGGCACTCTTAGAATTGCTTATGATCTGTAACATTTCCCCTGTAACAGAATAGAGATCGCTTTCAACTGATAGTGGATCACCTATGGTAAACTGTGTTGCTTTCAGTCTGAATCATTTGCAGTTTATTTTTCTTGGCTACTAATTGGGTATTTGTGCAGTATCTTATCGATTGTCCAAGAAAAGGAGGTTATTAAACTACTAACATATCTGTTATAGCTCCGATCAGTCCAAGACTTGTGGTTTTTCACTAAATTAGGAACATTTGGGCTTGGTGCTTAAAATGAATCATTGCTTGCTCCGTGCTTGATTTATCTTTTTTGATTGCTTGCATGTGATTGATTATAACCCAAATTTAATAACAAAAGTATCCTCTCCCCTTGCCTATCAAATGGATCTTGGGTGTATGAGAACTTGTTATTATCATTAGAGGGCTTGCCTTCCCGGTGTGAGAAGGGATACGACCCAAGCGATAACAGGCTAAAGCCAAGTCCTTCCGAACCGTTATATAAGAAAAGTGTTTGTGTTGAAAGCCACAAACAACGAGTGTTGTTGTGTTATACCGACAACCAACCTCCCCCAAAACCCTCCAAGGCATAACCCTTGAAGGCTAGGAGACTCCATAACGGAGAGTAGCGCTGCCGCATGTATAGCCACCCGAATGGATGCCCTTATTAGCAACTTTGTGTAGTAGCCAAAAACCTTCTATTTGTTGACGCAAAAGGTGGGACCTTTGAAGCTGCCCTGATTCACATGGTTCTTAGAAGAGATAGTAGGGACAATCCTAAGGTTTGGTGAGGGACAAGCCTTGTAGGAAACCTAGATCTTGGTATGCATGAGAAGTGTGTGCTGTGGAGAGGAGCCGGTGCTACCAAGATCCTGAAGCTATCCTCTTTGAATAAGCACGGCCAGGGGATTCAACAAATATAGTCCTTTCCTAGCCTAGGTTGTACAAGTTTGTGATTGTTGTGAGTGTGATTGACTGCAATTACTATTTTCTTATCAAAAATCATAAATCAGACATATTTCCTGACAGACACAGTCACTTTTGAGCTTAAACTGCCTGCATACAGACAACTGAATTGCTTTTAAACAGCAGTTAGCCACTTTTCACCTAAACTGGATCGCTTTTCAACAGTAATTAGCTGCTTTTTGCCTAAACATAGTCGCTTCTAAACAACAGTCAGCCGCTTTCTGCCTAAATAGGATCACCTTTAAACAACAGTCTATCGCTTCTGGCCTAACCTGCGTCACTTCTGCTCAGCAGTAAATCACTTTTGAGCTAATATTGATCACCTGTGGAAAATTGGATCGCATCTGGTTAACACTGTAACCTACTGTCAGAACCTAAACCAGCTCACATTTGAGCTATTACCAGTCACCTTTGGCCTTTTCTGAGTCGCATATGAGCTATTACTTGTCGCTTGTGGTTTAACACCAGCAAATCTTAGTGACTTAGTTGAATTAGCCACAAATCCAACTTGCTCAGCCCCAGCATTAGCTTTCAGACATGTTTCTAATCATTAGCAGATACCTGGACTTTGTCTCCTGCTTTGAGCTTACCAATCAATTGCAATTCATGAGCTTTTCATTTTTTTGAGATCCCAAACCAGCAAACCAAACATCAAACCAATCATTTCAATCAAATATCAAAGCATCATCTCCTAGCTTTAGCTTCAGCAACATAGCAACTCTTAGCAAACAACTTTTCCCTTGAGTGTGTGAGCTATTCTCTAGGGAAAACCAGCCAACAATCAATCAACAAAGCAAACCAGCCAAACTCAACCAACCAAAGCAAACCAACCAAGCAAATTAGCAACCAAGCAAAACAACAAAGCAACCAGCAACCAACCAAACCAACAAACTATCACCTTTCTTTTGGGTCTCAAAACTTTGACAAGCTAAACTTCAGTTTTCAACATCAACATCATGCCTCAAACTAGGAGTCAATATAGAGCTGAAATGGAAGCCAAATTGTGAGCTGAAATGGAAGCCAAATTGCAAGCTGAGGTGGGAGCTAAGATGCAACAATCTAGATCAACACCTCTTAAAGATGCAACTCAATTTACGACTGCTATGCCTCCTCATATGTTTACACCTAATGGGTATACCATTGGAGAGTCATCTTCACAACAAGTGCAACCTCAAACATTTTTTGAGACTTTTGAAGAACAATCCCAAGAAGACTTATCAGAATTTCAGGATACCCATGTGTGGGATCAAGTTGAGAGACTTCTTTTATCTGAGCCTAATCACTAATTCTTGCAACTTGCTCGCATAGGCGCTAAATTACCAAGAAATTTTGACATATCCGCTATTAGAGAGCACGATCCAAATACTTATGTTCTTGTTGCAAAGGGACCATCCACTATAGTCACACCATCCGCCATCATATCACAAGCTCTATCTTCCACCACATCTCTTTCATTGCCTATTGTTACTTCATTTGATCCACCACGCTCGGAGTACACTCTAGAACCTTTGATAACACCAACCAATGTGCTCCCTTTAATCTCACAAAACTTGAACACTCCACCTTTCCATGTTCCTCAACATACTCCTCCTCCTACCATGACCATTTCCATGCCTTAAGTAACACAAGATGTCCATGTGGCACAAGCACAAATGCTCCAAACATCACAAGCTATTCCCATATCCCATAATGTGCAAGCCTCCCAAACTATCCCAACAACACCAACAGTCCAAGTTTCACGACCATCACAACCTGCCATATCCCATATGAATACCATAACTCATATACCAACTACTAATATGCTTTCCACTATCTCTACTAATCCCTCCATTACACCATATAATCCTGATGTTAGTCTTATTGATATGAGTGACCCTCCTATCATTTCTCAAGCCAATCCCAGCACTACGGTGACTTATGTTGAGCAACTTACATCCATTCAGTCATATTCTTCCAATCCTTCACACACCATCAATCCATCTTATGCTACCCAAGGCTTGCCTATTATCACCCAACACATGACACATATCAATCCCCATGTTGTCCAAAAACAAACCCAAGTGTCCATCCCTCTTTCGTATCCACCAATCCTTCCATCACTTACCATGTTACAAATCCAACTTCACATGTGATTCGCAATCTTGGTGCCAATTCGTCACAATATACCCAACCACCACGTGTGTCTCAAGGACAGCACTCTTCAACCACATATGTGTCACATACCAATCATTTGACATACTTTGTGAGAACGCAACCTCAACAAACAGTCATGGTTTCATATATCCCACAACAACAACCTCAATTACATCATACCATGTTTCATCCCCTTTGCAACAACAGCAATTATCTCCAGTGGATGTTCAACAAATGATCAACCAAGCGGTCGGACAAGGCAAGAAGACATTTTCTCTAGAAAACATATGCGCTTATCCATTTGACAAGACTCTTCATATGACACCTTTTCCGCCACACTTTGAAATTCCACAATTTGACAAGTACAAAGGAAAAGGAAATCTAGAAGACCATCTTAGAACATTCTTTGTGGCATGTCTTGATGTTGCTTATGACAACACATATCTTTTGAGACTATTTCCTCGAAGCTTAGCAGGACAAGCTCTTGAATGGTTCTCTCATCTGCCTCGGGGAATTAAATATTTTTCAGAATTAGCAAATAAGTTTCGATCACACTTTGCTTTTAACATTGAACATGAGGTAAACATGAATGACCTTGTCAACAATAAACAACGTAATGGTGAAGCCTTTTCTTTGTTTACTCAATGATGGCGTAATATGGCTAGCAAACTATCATGGGAAATACCTGAGAAGCAACAGCTTGATATCTTTGTTCAAAATCTTCATCCCGAGCTGTCATTCCAATTACAATTGCAAAGTGCTAGCACCTTTGATGAACTCATTTCCAAAGGAACCATCATTGGACGAGCTTTAATTGCTCAAGGAACTATCAAGATCTTTCGCGATAACAAAGACTATCCTCAAAACTCCAACGATAAGTCTCGCTTTTGGAACAAAAATAAGAATGTTGTCAACGATGGTGTTGTGGACGCAAATAACATACAAACTATGAAAGCTCCCATCAACATTCAAGCTGCTTCTACAACAACACAACCTTTTCAATGAATGCGACAACAATAAACTTCCAATCCGTGCTGATAATTTACACCATTAGTGGAACCTATGCAAGTTGTCTTTCAAAAGCTTCTCCAAGCAGGCGATATTATGTTGTTGGAAGCAGCACCCAATGGTGAACCGCTCTTCAAAGCTCCTTGGTAGAAAGAAAATGAGTATTGCAATTTCCATAGAGTTAAAGGACACAAAACAAATGGTTGTATGCGCTTAAAACATGTTATCCAAGATTGCATCGATCAAGGTTTAATCAAAATTACTCCTTCAACAACTCAACCTGCACAACAATCAACATCGAACTATGATCTGGAGGCTTTTAAGAATCCACTTCCATCTCATGACAAAACGAGTAACCCTCATGTCGGGAATGCCATTCAGTACAACTATGAATCATCTACCATTGGCCGCATTGACCATGCTCGCATTTCTACCATTACTATCTAAGGCAAAGCACCTAACTACACTGTAACCACTCGAATAGGTCGAGTCACCATTCAAGGAGCACCTGTTCATCCTCCTTGACCGTTCTCTAACTATAATATCTTGGATCACCTTGGCAAATACCCGCGCACATATCCATTCTTGAGTTACTTCGCATATCCCCTGCTCATAAAGCTATCCTTAACAAAGCCTTACAAGAATCTTCGGTGCCCAATGATATTGATATCTCACAATTCCAATCTATGGTCTCTAGCATTGCAGCCCCTTGTCATTTAACCTTCTCTGACAAAGATCTTCAACCCTCCATTCATCCCTCACACAATGAAGCCCTCCACATTGAAGTGTTTGTTAAACAATGCCGTATCAAATGAATCTTGGTAGATGGTGAAGCTGGTCTTAATATATGTTCTTTGAAATTAATAAAACAATTGGGATATTCTGAGAAAGATGTTGATACCTCCAAGGTTATTACTATCAGAGCATATGATGATGTCGAGAGAGATACTGAAGGGATTATTTTCTTGCCTATCCAAGTTGGGCCAGTCACCATAGAAACTCGTTGTCAGGTTCTTGATATTGACCTTCCTTATAACATCATCCTTGTTCGTCCATGGATACATGCCCTCAAGGCAGTTCCTTCCACATACCATCAATGTCTTAAATTTGCACACAACGGTGTTGATATTACTATCCAAGCTGATCCCAATCCCTTTGAGTTTTGTCATGTCTTTCAAACTAAATATCAGAGTTTGAACTGCATTCCTATCAACATTGAGGCATATTCGTCTTCATCCTATATAGACCCATCCGACCTACTCAAGCCATCATCTAGCAAAACCACTTCCAATCTCTATATCAAGTACACTGAACATGGCCCTGGTGAATACACACTGCAAGAACCTTCATCCATATCCATTTCTAATATAGAAGCCAGATCTTCTTTGGTAAGAGAGACTTCTAACTCCGATACCATCGATGATTCATCCTTCCATATCATCGACCTTTTTCCGGGATCCTCCATCTTCATGCTTTCCACAACCCCTTCATCTACATCTAAAGATGAACTCAAGCCTAGTTCTCCAAACACTCCTAGTCCTAGTGTCAAACGTTGGCCTCCCCAAGCTAAAGATGTTGGTAATTCCTCCATTCATTCTAAGTCCACTATTTCCTGTCAAAAACCCCATTCTAAATCCCGTAAGCATGTGACTGTCCATCTTCCACCATCCAATTTACCTCCGCTTCTTCCAACTCCTAAACTCCCACCATCAATTTTACCTCCATATCATCCACTTCCATCATCCTATAACCTGCAAAAGCATGTGACCGTACATCTTCCACTATCCAATTTACCTCCACTACTTCCACCTCCAAATATCCCTCCATTTTCCCCACCTCCATTACTACCAACGCCTAATTATACCCTTATCCATCAGCACCATTCCCTTCCTAATCGTGAGCCGCAAATGCACATACCGTCTAAGCATAAAGCTTCCACTCATTCTTCCAACCCCACTTCCATCAAATCCATGGGATTCAAAAATAAAACTTTGGATGCCTCTACTTCTAAAGCTAAAACTCCTACCAAGAATCCTAAAGATTCTCATGCCTTAGGGCATCAAAGCAAAGAATCACAACCTAATACATCTAAAAATCTAGCTGAGCCTATAACTCCACAAGAAGAGCCTATGACCAAAAGGGTCTGGGTCCCTAAACAAACAAGAAAGCAAGTTGATTGAGGCATCCTTATCCATCTCAAGAATCCCAACCACCTATATCCATCCAAGAGCCTATTTCCATCCAAAACTTCCATTCCCTTTAACAATCCCACAAGCAAAGAAAAAATCATAAACATACTAAGTATCTGTGGGTTCCTACATCACTCCATCACCCATCCCCTAAGCAAGCATCTCTTTCACTCCCTACATTGACCTTTCCATCTATAGCTTCAATGTTTATCACGGTGTGTGCAACCCTTGGTCATGGTTCCCTTCCATCCCACATTTCCAAATACCCCCATATCTCCATCCTTCATCCATTATCCTACAAATCTCCCCTATCACCTTCCTATGGTCCATGCTTTTCCATAAGCCTTCCATAATCCACTATCCCATTCATCTATCCTTGTGTGAACCTTCAATCATCCTTATCCTAATCCACTATCCTACCTAATCCATCTCTCTCATGCAATCCCCTACCAACATTGATGAGCAATAATGACATGGTCCATGCAATGACCTCCATCTCTAACGGGACTACCAACATCCATTAAACTAGACACTTGAGTCCCTCCTATCCATTACCATGGTGAAAACCTGGCAAACAGGCACCATGTGTAATCGGCTATCCCAAAAAAAAAAAAAAAAATCCATCCAACAGTGAAAACCACTTTGTGGCGCTTTGGATAAACAAAAAAATAATAGTATAAGATAAATAATCCGCCCTCTGGTGAAAACCTGGCAAACAGGCGCCTTGGATAAGTACCATAGTGAAAACCTGGCAAACAGACGCTATGTGTAGTGACCAACCTCCATCATCTGCTTGGTTTGTTTGATCATCACTCTTCCTACCATATTTTGCCATCCTATCTCACATAGTCCATATCATAATCCACATGTCATCGTAATAAATAGCTTTTCCATCTTCGCCTCTGTCAATGCTAGCTATCATACTTGAGACATTGTTGCGATAACTATCTCTTTTGGCACCTTAGCATCTTGACCGCACACCTTTTTCATCGTCGCTTCTTCATAATAAACCTCATCCCACACTGGGGGCATTTGTTGAGTCTTATTTGGAAGTGGATACCGCTATCTTTAGCTTATAACACATCAAACACTTTAGCTCACAACACAACAAACTTTCAATTTCAACCATAGCGTTCATCCAACAACAAACGTGGCAAAACATTTTGCAACCAGGACTCATATCTTTGCAATCACTTCGTGCTCATCTGACATCTGACAATCACAAGACATCACCAACGCAAACATTCAAACATTCAAGCAATCACTTGAGTCTTTCAACATCATCCGCTAGCGTAATAAGCAAGAACTACATCCCATCTCTATCGTTAAAGCCTTGATCTCATAGATACAAGGTATGTAGGCAATCTGAGATGCGAAGGAAGCACTCTGATTCAGGCTAAGACAATAGCCCCTTCTTTTCATCATCCATCTTTCATCTTTCTTCTAATCATCCTTAAATCTTTCATCACACACATCATCAATAAAACCCAGAACTACATATTCATCATGTCTCATCTTCATCGTAAATGTGCTTTGATCCCATGGATATAGGGTATGTAGGTAGTCTAGAATACGAAGGAAGTTTCCAGTACTCAAGCATAGATGATCCACTCCATCTTCTTCATCTTCTTTTATCTTCCATTTTCTTCTCTTTGATCAGCTCAAGCATGAAGAAAACTATGTGTATATTGAAAGCTCAAGCACTTCAACCAATCAAGAGTAAGCCAGAAGCTATTTGTCTGCATGCCTTAAGCCAACATTTGCTATAGCAGTTTATCAACATCTTTAGCCTTCAACAAGATGCAACTTTCCTCTTAACAAGGCGCCAGCTTAAATCCATCTAAGAGCACTTAAATTTGGCGAGAGAACACGATGACAGTATCTTTTGTTTTATCTATTGATTTATCTTTTGTCCCTTTTCTATGTCTAATCAAGACTGCCTTGATCTATCTATATCTTGGTATGTTGCGATGAAATAAGGAATGGGGCATGGTCATATTGCTTTCGTATGCCGTGTTTGCGGGATGATCTTATCCTCTTCCTAAGCATATTGGTATCTTGTACGTGTTGAGATTAGCATCTTACATATCAATATCTCTAGCATCTGAGAAGCTAAACAGTCTCTTATGCATTTGAGACTATTCTATGTTAAGACTAGCTCTATACATATAACCAACAAGATGTCACTATGCATAGTAGAGATAAATTCAAACCATTGCTTGTAGCATCAAAGTCCATCTCGAAACACTAGTTGTTATTCATATCTTGTGCATGTTGGCTCAACATCTTGACCTCATGTGTTTAGACAAGATTGTAGCATGCTAGTTGCGCATTGGATATCTCGACACCTTGATCTTTTATACCCTAGTGCATAACTTCCACATGTTATATCAAACATAAGGATTGCATTTCTTTTCATTTTGAGCAATTACTTAAAAGTTGCCCATCATCTTATCTATTCATCCTATTATTCGTCTATATAGTCCTCAGCCAAGATCAATCATTTCCATCGTCCTTTGTCCACATCTCGTATCCTACAACACAAGTGTGTTAGACATACACAAGTCCATCATATATCATCTCATTACCATCTATCTATATGCATACTTCCATATCATAACCACTTACATATTTGCATTATCATACTTTTCCATTCATATTATTTGTATAAACATCCATACATAATCCATGAAAAATCCAAAATACAACATGCATAACCATCATAATACCAACAGTACATCCATTACAACATCATATAGATCACCAATATGCCATCATATATATATATATATATATACACATGTGGCAATATACACATGTGGCAATATACAAGTGTTTGCATATACGAGTTGAGCCATAAAGAATGTATGTACAATCGGCTCTAGGCCTCATCATGATACAACATAAACAAGGTAGCCCTAGTTACTACTAGCAGCTCCCTCGCCCTGACCACCACCACTGGGTCCTGCAACTGCCCCCTATCTCTCGGTAGCCCCATCACTAAGGCTACTGATCGAGATCCACCTGACCTCCGTGAACCTGAAGCCCCTGATCTATTCCTGAAGCTAGGCTACCTCTGCTCTACTGGCACAACCCCATAATATAAGCCTCTATAGTACTCTGCCTCACCCTGTACTCTCCATAGGTCTGCCTGTACCTGTGTCAACTGTGTGGCCAAATACATCATCGCCGCATTAGTACCTAATGCAATCACTGCTCTATCTCGCTCACTTGTCATCCCCTGTACCTGCTGCATAGCTGTATCTCTCTCTACCCGCAAACCATCTCTCTCTGCTCTCATCGCTTGCACCTGCTGTACAACTGTATCTTGCTCTAACCTCATCATCTACTCGCTCTGTCTAGCTGCATCTCTCTCTCCTATCACCCTAGCAAGTGCCCCATCATCCTGTCCATCCCCAGCCTGCACTCTCATCTATAACTGAGCTTGGTATGTTTGAGCCTGAGCCCTAGCATGCCGTAAGCTAATCACCGCCTAGTGTCTATCCAACTCCACCCTCCTCAATCTCATCTGTGCCCGCTGCCTCCATCTCCTCTCCTCTCTGATCCTCCTCCGTAGCTGCTGAATCCCAACATCATCACCCACTAATATTTGCCCCTGAGGCTGTGCAAGTATTTGAGGCTGTCTTGGCATCTGTCCCTGTACTTGTATCCTTGGCGCTACTGGTACAATAGCCTGCACTAGTGGAGCCCATCGTCGTCTCCTCCTGACTGGTCTCTCCATCCCTATCTCCCCTATCTCTCCATCCCTATCTCCCCTATCTCTCCAACCCGCGTCAACCGTGTCAGTCTTGCTGTCACCCAGTATGCATCATAATCTGGTAGCATGCATGGATCTACAGGACCCTGTCCCCACTGCCATACAACTGACTGTAGCCCCTCTCTCCGCCAAAGCCATGTCAACCACAACCTCCAGCCCCCAATCAAACACCTCCTATCTAGTCCTCCCAAAAATGGCATCACCAACTGGTACAGCCTGTGGTAACCCGAACTGCCTCAAAACCCTCTTTGGCAAAAAGCGCTCTATAATGTATATGCCACGTCAAAAAATATATCTTGCCTGCCTAGCATAGACAAGCTCAGTATCCTCCTCATCCCATCTCTCACATCCCAGCCATGGCCTCCATACAAATCTATCTACCTCATCCAACCTCCTCTACCAGTACACTACTCCTCTACGCTGTCGGTATGTCAAAGCTCCTCTATACATCCTAGCATATGGCTCTCCTGCTGCTCTAGCCACCCATCCCTCTAGTCTCGTCACTGGAATATGCTCATAAGCCCACACATGCAAAACTGTAACTCCTGCAGACATACTAGCTCCGAACATATATGCACAATCATGCAGGAAATGATAGAGCTGTCCAAGTACACACTCTGCCCATGCATATCTCATACCATAGGAGAACATCCCCTCCAACACTGTCCCCCATCCTACCGGAAAACCTCTCGCTCGTCTATCTCCTACTAGCCATCTGATAATAGCCACTACCACTCGCTGTAGTCTATCACATAACTCCTCCATCCTGGCCATAGGAATCTTTGAGCCCTCTACTCCAATGTCTGGTGTCTCGAACAGTCTCCTGAATGCAGCTGGACCCATATCAAGATCATAATCTACTCGATCCCCATCTATAGGAATCCGCAGAATCCAAAACACATCCTCTAGTGTGATCGTCGCCTCTCCTGTTGGCAACAAAAAAGAACTATGCTCACTCATCCATCGCTCCACCATCGCCGTCATCAGTCCTCGATGTGCCTGCACCAACTCCAATCTTGTCACATGCTCTAACCCGAGGATCTCTAACACTAGCCGCTCCTCTACATCTAGCAATCTCACTAACCACAAATCCCTAGAATGTGGCTCTTATGATAACAAAGGTGGTAGTATATCCTGCATCATTTCATTCATCATATCAATCCATTCCGCTACTTAAATGCTCTAAAAATTTGATCATTTATTGCTATCCTAGCTTCTATCTACCATAAGTGGTTCATTTTACCATATGCGCCTATCTGCTGATCACAAGCGACCTCTTTTACCATATGCGCTTATATCTCGCCCATATGCGACCTATTTTGCCTATGCGATCACTGATGGACTATGTACGAGCTGAACCTCTACATGCGTCTATCTTTCACCTATAAGCGAGCTATCTCTCATAAGCGAGCATTTTTTCTTTATACGTGAGCTAAACCTATGCATGTGCCCACTTTTAGCCCACAAGCGACTTGTTATATCTATATGCACATTTTGCCTATACATTTGCCTAGCTGACTGGAAGCGACCTATTCTTTCTATATGCGACCAAGCCATGGCTAAAAGCGACCCTAACTACTGTAAGCGACATGTTTTCCCTCCTAAGCGACCTGAACTGCCTATCCTAAGCCCTAGTCACTTATGGTGACGTGTGTGCATTTATGACACTTCTAGCTTATCAAAATCATGCTTTTAGCAAAATTTTTGATACATACTGGTACATCTAATCCCTTTGGTCACCCATGTGTCCTCACTTGCTCGGCACGATGATCTTTGTGTGGAATCACCATCCTGATAGCTCTCCAACTCTCGTCTCGCACCAACTCTAAGGAGCTCTTGATCTCTATAGCTTTCTGAACACAACTAAGCACAAATGAGCCTATTTGCCTTTGCAGAACCTACTTATAGCCCTATCCAAACCCTAATTCTTCTATGCCAAAGCCTTTTTTCTTCTGCATCATCCCATTTGTTCCCACCCAACCCCATTTTCTTCGTGTCACCCTTGCGTCCTATCTTTTCTTCTATCGCGAGTCAACCCAGTCCTTCCTGGTTAGCCTGGCTTACCTCTCGAGAGGGCATCACCTGTCGATTACACTAGGGCATAGCTTTGTTTATCGAAGGCATATTGTATCTTCTTTGACACAACGCTCTATCGAACATTGTATCAAAGAGGGGCAAAATGTAGACACCTAAAATTGACCCATTATCATCAACATTCAAACATCGTATTACACATCATCTGCATTTGTCTAACACACTTGAGCAATATCCCTAACCCATCTATTTCTTCTATTAATTAAATAAATTTATATTTATTTAATTAATTCATTAGCTATTTCTTCTAAACTATAATTAAACAATCTTTAATTATTTAATTATCTTCATTCTATCTATTTTTAATTAAATAAATCTTATTTATTTAATTAAAAATTCCTTTCATAAACCCTCTTTCCAATAAATTAAATAAATTTTATCTATTTAATTAATTTATCTTATCGTTTATCTCATGAGCTGACATGTGCGCCTCTTTCATTTAAAAAGATAAGTGGTACTACATCCTTTATTTAATATCTTTCACATGTAGTACTTTTTTATGTACACAAGCACACATAAGCCCTATCTTCTCTCCACTTGTCATCTTCACATTCACCTATGTCTATCCTTCAATCTTAGCCATTCTCATAGCCACCTAATCTCCACCGTTGATTGATTTTGGTTGAGTTCTATATAAACACCCTCTCATTCCATACTACATCTATCCAGCATTCATATAGTGTCTACATTATCATCCTGAGCATATTGAGCACTTGAGTATCCATAGCATCCATTGAGTTTATCATCATTATCATCCATCCATCATGGCAGCTTTTATCTTCATAATTGTTCATTGTTGAAGAAGCAATCCACATCATAAACAACGAATCACACAATCTAGGTGATATTGTGCTTGAATTGCATGCTTTTGGTTTCATTTAGATTAGATTCTTTGATGATGGTAGGGTTAGGTTTTCATGGCTATGCTTGATCTTATTAACCTGATTTTTTACCTATCACACGTGCCAGTATGACAGAAAGGCAAAACATGATGGAAGGAAGAATACCTATACTATAACATCAAATGGAAAAAGACATCTCTTGATACCTTTGGAAGAGGAAAGAAAAAGTGAAGTATGCAGCAATGCTAGAATTTGTTTAGTGGATGGAAGGAAATTTTTGGATGGACTGAGACATGAGAACATGTGTTTTGCATTGATTTTGAAGAAATGTGGTACCCTAAGTGTAGAAACCACCACCAAAAAAGAACAAACATTGTCGGAGGAGATAACTGAATTGTTGACAGAATACCAAGATATCATATCAAAGAATGTGCCAAAAGGATTGCCACCAATCCGGAGTATCAATCATCATATGGAACTCATACCTAGAGCCAGTTTTCCAAATAAAGTGGCACATAGGATGACACTAGCAGAAAATGTGGAGCTAAACAGACAAATACAAGAGTCGTTGAGGAAGGGATTGATTAGAGAAAGTTTAAGCCCATGTGCGGTACCGATAGTACTAGCACCGAAGAAGGATGGAGAATAGAGGATGTGTACAGACTCAAGAGCAATCAATAAGATCACTGTCAGGTATAGATTTCTATTGCCAAGGATGGATGACATCATGGATTGTTTGAGTGGAGCAAAATATTTCACAAAGATAGACCTAAAGAGTGGATACCATCAGATTAGAATTAGAGAAGGAGATGAGTGGAAGACTGCATTCAAAACAAATGAAGGATTGTATGAATGGTTAGTCATGCCTTTTGGATTAACTAATGGACCAAGTACTTTCATGAGGTTGATAAATGAGGTTTTGAAGAAATTCTTGGGTAAGTTTGTTATTGTCTACTTGGATGATATTCTGATTTTTAGTAGAATAGAAGAAGAACATTTTCAGCATATTAGACAAGTACTTCAAAGGCTGAGGGAAGAGAAATTGTTGATTAACATCAATAAATGTAGTTTCATGAAGACAAAACTGGTATATTTAGGATTTGTGATTTCTGCAGAAGGATTGAAGATGGACCCAGAGAAAGTCAGAGCAATTGTTGAATGGCCAGCACCTGTGGACATTGGAGAGGTAAGATTTTTTCATGGACTAGCAAGTTTTTACCGGACGTTCATTAGAAATTTTAGTACTGTATGCACACCAATAACAGAGACAATGAGGGGTGATTGGAAGGATTTTAAGTGGACATCAGGAGTACAAAAGAGTTTTGAATTTTTGAAGCAAAAGGTGACAGAACAACCAATATTAGCATTACCAAATTTTGACAAAATATTTCAAGTTGATTGTGATGCTAGTGGGAGTGCAATAGGAGCAATGTTAAGTCAAGAAGGGAGACTGGTAGCATGTTTTAGTGAAAACTTGAATTATGCAAGGAGGAGATATTTAGTATATGATCAGGAGTTATATGCCATAATTCAAGCCTTGAAGAAGTGGAGACATTACTTGTTGCCAAAAGAATCTGTGTTGTACACTGACCATCAAGCTTTGTAGTATTTGAATCGTCAGAGTAAGTTGAATTAGAGACACATGAGATGGGTAGAGTTCATGTAGAGTTACACATTTGTATTGAAGCACCAGAGTGGAAAGTCAAACAAAGTTGCGAATGCATTGAGTAGAAGAAGGAACTTGTTGACAGAGATGAGGGTAGAAGTACTAGGTTTTAAAGAACTTAAGCACATGTATGAGGATAATATTGATTTTGTGGAAGCATAGAAAGCATGTAGAGAGCCTATTGTGACATATAGAAGAAAATGGTTGGATTATTTCATTCAAGATGATATGTTGTTCAAAGGGAATTAGTTGTGTATTCCTAGGAGTTCCATGAGAGAGAATTTAATCAGGGAGTAGCATAGTGGTCCATTAGCAGAACATTTTGGTATTGATAAGACAGTAGCTTTGGTGAATGAACATTATTTTTGGCCTCAGATAGATAGGGATGTAAGGAAATTTGTTGAGAATTGCATAATTTGTCAAGTTGCAAAAGGAAGTGGTCAGAATACTGGATTGTACAAACCTTTGACAGTACCAAAGAGAACTTGGGAAGATATAAGCATGGATTTCATATTAGGTTTACCAAGAACACAGAGGGGACATGATTCTATATTTGTAGTAGTGGACATATTTTCAAAGATGGTGCATTTCATTCCTTGTAAGAAGACAAATGATGTACATATTACTGACCTATTTTTCAAGGAGATTGTGAGATTGCATGGATTAACAAAGGGTATAGTTTCAGATAGGGATACAAGATTCATAGGATATTTTTGGAGAACATTGTGGAAGAAGATGAAGACATACCTAAAGTTCACTTCAACATTTCACCCACAGATAGATGGACAAACAGAAGTGGTAAATAGGAGTTTGGGTAACTTGTTGAGTAGGAGATAAGGCAGGAAATTGGGATATAATTCTACCACAAGCAAAGTTTGCATACAATAACTCAGTGAGAAGAAGTACAAGGAAGACACCATTTGAAGTTGTGATTGGAGTACAACCTAGAGGAGTTACAGAGCTGAGAAACATTAGTATGGATAACAAAAGGAGTGTAGAGGCAAAAGAATTTGCAAGATACATGGAAATAATACACACTTAGGTCAAGAAACATTTGGAAGAGATGAACAACAAGTATAAGGGACAAGCAGATGAAAAGAGGAGACATAAGGAATTTTCTATTGGAGATGAAGTCATGGTATATCTCAGAAAGGAAAGATTTCTGATGCAGGAGCATCCCAGGTTGAAAGGCAATCTTGCATCAACCAAAAATATTTTTGATTCTTTTCTTTTCTTGCATTTCGGTTACATTTTAGTCAATACAGTTTCAGTAGATTGTATTGCATTCTACTACATCATCATTTCATAGCCTGCAGAGTAGGATTTAGATTCTACACTATGTCATCTACATCATATCCAAAATTCATGAGTTTCAAACTTGTCTGTGGAGAGTTATCGCTATCTGAACATCATCAAAATTCACAGAACAGAGCATTCAACATTTAGTATGAGCATACAAGCTTTGCTGAGCATTTATGTGACTTACAGAGCCAAATGGAACATCTCACACGAGAGTATGGGACTAGATAGAACTTCATTGAGAACCGCAACACATTTCATCCATTTGCAAAGCATTACCACATGTTGTAGGCTGACCTACATGTTTCATCATGCATTGGAGTTTTAACCCTCTTGATGCTGACACAGAGCATTCTTTGAGCTTGGGATTGATATATATTCATGATCTAGATGCATTAGGAGAATATTCATTAATATCTAGTGATAGAATAGAAAGATAGTTGTTTTCTGGAGGTGCTTCAATGCCACATCATTTATGTATGTTGTATTCCAGAAGGTAGGCCTGTGAATCAAATTATACCCTGCATGTTGTTAGCATATGAGTATTTTAACTATCTGAGATATTGAATCTACAAATCTTTCATTGCAATTTATTCTTGTGTTGTTTCCGTTGTGTTTACTCAAGCTGCATGGTTGGATAGTCCATTCTCTGGACCCTCCATCTGTGACTGCACCACCTACATAGACATATAGAAAGTGGGTACTGGGGGCAAATCCTTGGGAAAATCCTCTCTGAATTGTTAAAGAACTCTGGTGGCATGATGAGCCTCAACTGAACCATACCTATCGGTCAAATGGCTCACCCTCGACAATAGTCACATGTATTGCCCTATCACTTGGCCACATCCCCTCCATATCAACATAGGGATCAAAAATGAAATTGACATATGTAATTGTAGCCATGACATGAGTGGTGGCATCATAAGGACCAAGGCATCCCTATTGCATGGCTCTCAACAATCTGGGATTGGAAAGAGGCACATCCCTCTAAAACATAACAATGTGTTCTAGAATCCAAGTCATAATGATAGAAGGATGACTAAAGGCAAGGACACCTCGTTGTGAGATATGGTATAGGACTCAATACACCTGTTGACCTATTTTCCTCTATCCAGAGCCAAATAGTTCACCTTGTATTTTCCTTGAAAATCCTTTAGGAAGGTGACCCTACAAAGCTAAATCTTTCAAGTACTCATGCATGCCTTGTCAAAAAATCCCAAAATCTCACCTTGAGAATCTTTGCTGAAAACCTAGAAAAACCCAGAAATCTTTTGGCTTCAAAAAATTTCTAAGTCATTTGGCCTTCGCAGTTCAAAATGTGCAAAAAATAGTTGCATACAAGTGACTTTGTATATACAAAGCCATTTGTATGTACATGCAGGTTCAGATGTGCATTGGCGGATCAAAAATCCCAATCGACCTTAAAAAAGGTGGAAAAAATGATTGTATGCATGTTTGCATGCATATCGGGTTTGTATATGCATTTGGGGAATCTGTCGCAGATTCCCAGAATATTATGTGCTTGTATGTCGAGTTGAATGTATATCGGGATTGTATGTTTGCATATACAACAGGTATATACAAAGCAAAATATACAAGAGGAAATGTACATTGCCGATATGCAAAGCAGAAAGGAGGCGAGTCATACATACAAAGGATGAATGTACATTTTTGCAATGTATATTAGTGACATACAAGACCTACATACAGGTCCAATGTGCAAGGTTGATATACAAAGATAACATACATCAGCTACAGTTCACATGCATTTGCTACAGTGGAAGGTTCATCAGCTAGATTAGCCTCATTGGTGGCCAAGTTTAAAATCTCCCTGACGGCTGATGTATATGCAAAGATCCTTGTATGTTTGGACATACAAGGCTGATATACATAGAAATATACAATGGAAAATATGCGAAGTGCCAGACAAAGGTAAGATACAAGAGGTGGGGCCCGCAGGTATACAAAGGAGATTGTATGTGTTCGACATACAAGGAAGAGATGTAAAGGGTGGAGCCCACCGCTTGTATATTTGTGATTGTATGTTCGCACATACAATCAAATATGCATTCCTAATATACAAGCCGGATCTGAAGGGAGCATACATTCTAGTTGATAAAGGGCAGATTCTGCATTTTGTATGTATAATTTGCTTGTATGTTTGCATTGTATATGCGACATACAAATGATACATACAAGGGGAAAACATACAAGGCGGACCTGACTGGGAACTCAAATACAGTTAATGATCTTTGGGATCTGCAGCTTGCATGTATATGGCATTTGTATATGCCGATATACAAAGAATGAAAATAAAAGGCCCATATTTCAATTTTCTCCCAATTCGATGGATAAAGTGGCTAGCGTCCGGCTTGCATCTTATGGGCATTGTATATGCCAACATACAAAGAAGGTACATGCAAACCGGACCTGATGGTATTTTCAAGCTTGCTTCATAATCTTTTGAGTTCCAGATGGTTTGCATATTTGCGATTGTATGTTGTATATACAATGCAATATGCAAGGGGTCATATACAAAGGTCATTGGCCATACAGATGCATCAACAGCTCAGTTCGTAGTCGTTCTGACCATCGATATGCATATACAGTTTTCAGCGACGCTTCTCAAGACAAGCTCAACGGTGAATCAGGTGGTGCCACGTGGCACGGATGGCAATGCAAATATAGGGGCCGTTGCACATACAAGGCAATTTTGGAGGGAATTTTAAGGCATATGCAAGTCAATTTGAATATGCAAATAGGAAAAAGGCGCGGTTGCACCAAGTAGAGACAAAGTACAGTTGCCATTGTATATACAAGGTGACATACATTTGAAGATACAAGCATATATACAAAGGCCTTTTTCAAAAAGACAAAGCCCGCGCTTGCATGTCGGTGTATACAAGTGCTTTGCACATACAAAGATATTTCAGAGGCCGATTCAGATATCAATATATACACAGATGCATAGTGATATATACAGGCAGTTCACTGAAACTTTGACTGCATGTATCTCCTCCATTCTGGCGAATTTCAACATGCTATAAGAGGCAAAAGTGCTTATTTTTGCCTCCTCTTGCATTGGCGGGGTTTTCAGGGACAGTTTCTCACTTTTAGTTTTGGATTTGGATTTGCATGTTTTGGCTGCGGGACGTTTCAACAATCGGATGTGGATATTTGTTGCATTCATTGCCGCAGGTAGAGGAAGCTGCTCCCATTCAATGCCAAAATATCTTCCACCGTTTCAGAGAGGGTTGATGATTCAACAGCTTGCATTGAAGTCTGAAAATATCTTCCATCTCCACTAGTTCCAGATCTTTCGTGCCATAACTCCTTGCAGTTAGACGTCCCTTCAGGAGATATTTTCTGATATAGCTCATTGAGCAAATTTTGTAACCGACTTAGGTTAGTTTGGAATGCTATATATATGCATTCGAGAGATGTAAATAAGGTTGGAAAATTTTTTGAGCATTGAGGCTTTTCTATTTCCAAACAGAGCTTTTTGCTACTGTAACTTTGCCTTCCCATTAAATATATGCAAGTTATTTTGCCTCTTTGGATTGAGTTTTAGTTTAGTGTGAATCTGCATATGTTTGCCTGTGAACGTATTGTTCCTTTCAGTCATCTGGTTTCTCACCTTTGCTAGGATCAGTTGACTCTGTGTATGTCCGCTTGCTATATTTGGTTATGCTGTGCATTTTCTTAGTACTATGAGGGTTCTTTTATTAAACTTGGTGTATCACCCTTTGTTTTCAAGCTTTTGTTTCATTCTTCATTTTAAAGCATTCCTTCTCTCTTTTCCTCTTAAGATTTAGTAGTTTTAGGTGACAACCAGTTAAGGAAGCCGGCCTTCTCTGGAGGTCTGATCTCATTTAGCAAAGTCCCACACTTAGAGATCATTCCCATGTTACTCCAGATTGTTGAGGTTTCACAACTGCATGCAAGGGTGCAAATCTGGGTGATAACAACACCATAGCAAGAATGTCAATCCCCCAGGAAAAAAAAGAACCACGCTCGAGCCTCTAGATGATTGGTGTCTAGCGCCACTTGAGAATAGCAAACCCCTTATCTCTTAACAAATGAGATGCAATTAATCCAATAAAGACCTTATGCAAAGGAGGAATTGCGAGGCTAGGAATTGAGGTTAACTAAAAGCCAAGATAATCCTCAAGATAGTTAACTCCCATATAATTAGCCCAAGACAATATTTCCCTCTCTAATTCACTCTTAGGAAGAGCAAGCCAATCACCTTTGACAGGAACTCCTAGGATATGATAAACATCATAGAGAGTAATTGTCCACTTTCCGAATACCTAAGGAAATCAGAAGGTGTTCTGATCATCATCCTAGTATGTTAAAATGTCACAGCATATGCGAGAAGGGGGATGTACAATGGGAACGTGAGCTATCTTATCCAATCCCATCTTCTTTGAGATAGTATAATCTCTAGTAGACAAGGAATCAAGGGACTTTGTAAACCAAAATTATTCCTGGGTTGCATTCCACCTAATGCACATCTCCTATAAAAAATAAAGAAACACCATGTTATATAGTTGACCAATCTAGAAAACCACAAAAAAGTATAAAACATTCAAAAATTTCACAAAAAAAAAATATACTAAAAAATTACAATAAACAAGGAAGTTAGTGTCAAAAGTAGAAAAAGCTAAGTGACAGAAGTATTAGAGCATTCAAAATTTCCATCTGGAAAACTTTTGGTGGGTTACCCCTTTTACTAGGGTTGATCTCCAAGGGTGACCTACCTTGGTGAAAGGGGTGACCCTACCCCACACTCAAGCATGATAAAAATTGCTCAGAAAACATCAGAAATGATAAAATTTTGACGAACGGCTCACTAAAGGACAAGAAACAAAAATCTAGGCCATTACAATGAAGAAACTCAAAAAATAATGGATTCTTTACAATATATTAACAAAAGGAACACCTGGGCTTTCAAAAGGGGTTTTTCTCATTTCTCATGCCTAATGACTAGCAGGGAGAAGATTGGTAGCTATAGCAATGATCTCCTTGTCAAGCTCTTTTTGTTTCCTATTCATTCTCACGATTCCGTCATCATTTGATTACTCTTCACTTCTTTCTTCTTCTCGTAGTTTAGTTTGCATCTAGGCATTTGGTTTGTTTTAGCTTTTGTAGTACTTTCCATGTCCTTGTTTTGTGCGTGTTTCATTCTTACAGGTCCTTAGGGAAAAACAAGATGACTCAAGTATACCTCACACATCAACTACGTATTTTTGTTTCTATTGCATTGGTGTATTTTTACATCATGATATCGAATTAATAATTGTTATTTCAAATACAAGTGTGGGAGATTGACAATAGGTAAAAGCCTGGTTCAGGAATGATACCTACCTTTCATATAGACTACTATCCCTGAGGGGGTAAATATACATAAGTATGAAAAAGATGCATAGGGCTACATGGCGGCCCGGGGATGATCTATAATCCTAATCACGTACATGTAAGTGTGAATATATACACCTCTCAGTAGCATTCCTCTTGGTGACATGTCTTGGTTCATTTTTCATTTTGTTTGTGCTTTCCTAACCTCTAGACTAACCTTCTATGATCTTGCACATCTTCTAGCTTGTCTTCTAACCAAAGTTTGACAAGTCACTTTTGTTGCTCTCTAGCTCTGATAACCACATCAATCCACTTCACAAGAGGAGAAATTAATGTTCCCTAGGGGTGTTTGCATCATTTTAACCCTTTAGAATAATCCAATCAACTTCCTCATTCCATCCTTGACTTCAATTTCATTATTGTTTTCTTTCTTTCTGGGTTGCCCTGTCACTGTAGGATCTCCCTGGGTGACCGTGCAACTAAATCAGGATCTCCAAGGGTGAATTGCCCTGGTGAAAGGGGTAACCCACTCTACAGAGATCCTATGGCTAGTTTAGGGATGCAAAAATCATTTTCACACCTCCTAGATCATTCTCCATCCTAAAAATCACTTGTACAAAACTTCCTTTGAGGGTCGCCCCTATCACTAAAGGATCTCCTTGGGTGACCCAGCCACTTAAATATGATCTCCAAGGGTGAATTGCCCTGATGAAAGGGGTGACCCTATTGTCTTTAACATGCATGATTTCTTCCAGTTCTTGCCCAAATTTGCTCCAAATTGAGCCCTGATTGCATGAGTCACCTTCCCTAATTGATCATCAACTCCTCTTGACTTACTCAAGACTCCCAATCACTCCATTCTAACTCCAAAACAATTATACTCATCTCCTAATCAATCACATGCTAACTCCATTTCTTCTTTTGTGATAGGATATCAAAGCTAGTTCACTCCCAATCAAACCTAGTTCACTATCCAATCAAGCATGTTAACTCTTTAATCAATGAGTTAACTCTCCAATCACCTCCACCATTGTAGTTCTTCTCACACTTATAAATACCCCCATCCTTTATGCATTTGGGGAGGCAGATTTAGTACTTTTGCTTTTGTTGTTACTTTGCTTTGCTTTGTCTCCACAACATTTTATGCTCGTACAAGACCTCATGAGCCTTTTCAATTTTTGTATTTAGCTTTTATAGCTCCAAGCCATTGCGATTCATATGCATTCTAATGCCCAATTATTCTCAAAGTTTCCAAGCTTGAATCCATAGTGCTTCATAGGCATTCTAATGTCCTTTTGTTATCCAAGCTTCCATAGCTTCCATTTTATTCATTTCGCTCCCATGCTCACTTATGTCACCAAGAGGAGGACCTCGCTATTGTAGAGGAAGAGAGAGGGTTGCTGAAAGGACTTCTAAGGGCTCAAGCCAGGTGCTGCCATCTTCATCATACCAGGTTTTTCATGTTTTAGAATAGTAATTAGCTCACACTCTGGCTCTTGGGAAAGTAATCATTGCATTGTTCTTTCCTTGATAGGTTTTGCTTTGATTAAATTAGATAAGCATTGCTTTGATTCAATTAGATTGCATTCATTACAATTCTTGCAAATTCAATTTCTTACATTAGATTCAAAATCACTCCATGAAAACCACAAAAACATAGGACTAGATTGCATATTGGAAACCACATATAGTTGCATACATATTTCAATACCTAGTTAATTAGGTAACATTTGAATTTGGAGAAAAGGGAATCAAAAATTGCTTTGCATACATTTAGAGTTCATTTCATAAGAAAATTACAAAAGTATTAGGGAAGCTTAGAGAACAAAACCCTCGATTCCATCACGAGGTAAGCACAATTCAAGTTAAATAAATTCAATTCAAACAAATTCAATTAAGGAGAAATCCTTGATTCTATCACAAGGTAAACATCAATTCAAACATCAAACATAGTCAACAACAACAAACACCTCGCCCTATTTCTAAGCATTCAATGTGCCCATGAATTAGGGAAGATTGGATACAATCCATCCTCGATGAGATTGGGGAGAACTTCTCGCATCTAATTCAACAATAGAATGCAAAACAAGCAAGGGAAGAAAAAGAACACCAACAACAAATTAGAGATCATCAACCCTTGATTCAAAAAATCTTAAGAGACTAAGAAAGGAGACAAGAACGTCTAAGACTTATCAACGAACAAAACAACCTGTGTGCTAGGCTAAGGAGAGTTAGGACTCGTGACCTTTTAGGTCATATAGTCATCACAACTACAACAATCAAACGTCTCCATAGGAATAATTATCAAAACATACATAGCACGAAACTCAACTGCCATCTGCGACATTCTGCTCCCTGAAGAAAAGGAGCAAAACAACCCCTTGGTCCCACCTCCATTCAATTGGCTCTTGGCACCTGAGTGGGAGTGATTGGGAGGTCACCCTTAGCAAGGAGGACGGTTCATGTGCTACACTAGACTATGACTTGAACCCGTAAACTTGTTTAGGTCACATTTTAAATGATACATAACCTAGTCAAATAAATATTGAATTTATTTAACTAAGGTTAGACTATAAAAGAGAGATGGAAAGATTGATTAATTAAATAAATAGTCCCAATTTGTTTAATTAATGTCAGAGGAATAGTCAATTTATTAATTAAACACTTATTTAATTAATATTGTTAGAAAAATCAAAATAATTAATTAAATAAATAGAATTTATTTAATTAGCTATAGTAGAATGATTGAGTGATAAACTGGTGATGAAGGAAATGGTGTGATGCGATTTTAGGTGTCTACATTTTTCCCCTCTTTGAAATGGTGTTTAAATAACATCATTTCAAAGAAAAATAAAATATAACACTTTTTGAAGAGGAAGGGGTGACACAATGCCCCTGTTGGTTGGATAAATGATATATTAGGATGGAGGGATGATGCCTCTTGAGAGGTTAGTTCAAAAAAAATATCATGGGTGAGATCTCAAAAGGAGAAACAGATAAAAAAGTGATAGAGGAAAAATGAGGAGCAACAGAAGAACAGGTGAAAAAGGCCCAAAAATGAAGAAACGAGGTGATTATCATGTACATGTATGATGTATCTTTTTAAGATGTACAAATGTATGACTATGCTCTATGGAGATCTAATGTATGATTTTTTGATGATGTATGAGATGATACAATTATGCCATGGGCTGATGCAAGAAGTTGGGTCCACAAAAAGCTCAAAAAGTGGAAGTGTTTTTGTTTTTTTTTTCAAAATTTGTCACACTTGGATTGAAAATTTGAAGCACTTACACAATGAATCTTAAAAAAAGTCAGTAATATGAAATTTAGTATTTTGAATCTAGTTTCTAAATATGTAATTTATTCAAATACCCAGATGATAGAAATTAAATTTTGATAGGCATGTATAAAAACCACTTTTTAAAAGTCATTTTTTTTTACCATACCATGCACGTGTATGGACACCACTTTTTGACCTAAATAAAAGTATTTTTCTAATTTGGGAAAAGATATCTAATAACATGAAGATTGATGAGGATACTTTTTTGTAATTTTTTTTCTAATATTTTTTTTTCTTGAATTTTTATTGGCCCTAATTGTTGTTTTTAAAAATCAACGTGTATGAACAACATAATTGGACCTAAACTAAACATTTTTTTATTTTTTTTTTCATTGTGTAGAGAATTGTCTAAAGATTGATGTCATATATTTTTTTTACAAAAAAATAAACCAAAAAAAGCCTGATAATTTAAGTTTATGGACCAGTTTGCTTAGAAATTAATTAAAAAATAAATAACATAATCCAATCTTAACAAAAATTATATATTTAGAAACTAGAAATTGTGTTCTATAATAGGTTTTAATTTCATAGAATAATTCAGAAAAAAAGTCCATCATCTATATTGCCAAAGTTGGACATTTCTCTTGAACCTGCCTTAGTTTTTTAGTTGCAGATCAAAGGCTAAGGGTTGGGTTGCCAAGCCTTTCTTGAGCCTCAAAATTTGAAAAACGCGTATGCGTTATAAAACGCATATGTGTTCTTAAAACTAAACGTGTATGCATTATATAACACGTACACATTATGTATTTGCCCGTTTGAATACCTTTAAGAAACACATGTGTTATAAAATGCATGTGTTATAACGCATATGCATTTTATAATGCGTATGCGTTTTTTGTTATATAACGCATACGCGTTTTATAATGCGTATGTGTTTTAGGCTCGGGTGCCCGTAGCTAAGCGCATACATGTTTTTTCAATAACACACGCGTTTCCTGCGAGATTTTTTTTTGGCCGAAACTTCCTCTCTTTGTGGACCCAACTTCTTGCTTTTGCCCCCATGTTATGTTGTTGTTTTATGATGTATGTTATGCAAGTGATGATGATTATATTTATGCTTATGATGTTTATCAATGCACATGTGATGATTATGGATATGATGATGTATGTAAATGGATTGTATGCATAATATTATATGGATGTGATTTTATCATGCAATTAGTTGTGATGCAATGATATGATACTAAAGAACGTTATTGATTTGGATGATGCATGGATAGATGTGATTGCATAGATTTAAATGGATAGATTAGATTATTTACGATGATAGTTTATTATTTTATATATGGATGTGATAACGCTTATATATATGATACAAATGATGAAATGGATATGTATGATGCTAATATTTTTGTTCATGGTATAACTATTTAGAAGAAAATGATGAATGATGAGGGAATTGATGATGTGAAATAGAGTAAAATGGTGACGATGAATGTTAATAAGATAGCTAACTAATAAATAACAACTAACCAACTAATCATTTACCTAGCCTAAAATATGAATAAAGGACATGCTTGGATAATAATGGATAATGGATACTATGACAAGTTGTTTGATTGGGAATGCATGTATTATGCTAATATATAGTAAGCACTTGTTTTGATATAGCACAAGATATTATGCACTAGGGTATAAAGGCTAAGGTAATGATATATTCCATGCATAGGATTGACTTGCAAGAAAACAAAAGGGTGCCCCAGCACATCATGAGGTGTTTGATGACCTTGGTGGGTATTGCGATGAGACAACCAATAGACAAAAGGATGCCCCAACACATCACAAGGCATTTTGACAACCTTGGTTGGTACTGTGATGGGACAACCAACAAACACGACACAAAATGGTAAACTCATGCCCCGGTACACACTAGTTAAGACACACCATGATATAAGGATCGTGGCAACCTTGAGGAGGTATAATGTGGGTCAAAGATAAACAAAAATAAAAAAAGTAATGATCAATAACATACAAGAGTTCACCTTTTGCCAAAGTGTCAAAATGAGGGTGATGATGATGTTGATGATGCCTAATATGGGGAATGATGTATCCCGCGAAGGCAAAGGATAGGACATGGATTTTACAATGATAAATAGTTTAATTGATGCATGCTATCAAGGTTATATTTAGATCCTCATTTGAGCATTTAAGTTCTATATTTCATGTCTAGAATCTATAGATGTGATGACAATGGACTTGCAAGTAGATGATGCTTAGAACTAGGAAAAAAACTTATCCAAAATGCTAAATAAGCAACAAGGATAATGTCAAAATCCTTTTCCAAAGCAAGGCACAATCCACTACCCCCAACGTATGACAAGGGAACCTATATGGATGGAATGGATATGAGTGGAATGGAAGATTAGGAGATGGTATGAAGAGGACTTGAAAGATAACAAAGTTCAACTATACACATGGCACCTATGAGAAGGTTTTCACCATGGTACTTGTCCAAGGCACCACAAAGGGTGGTTTTCACGAAAGGATGATTTTTTCTTGACTTTTCGGATTTGCTAAATTTTTTGATAATTTTTTAATTTTTTCTAAATTGGGTACTTTGAAAACTAAGTATAGAAGTATTTAAGATGAATGATATTCAAATATTCGTCGAGCTCCTAACCATCTAGAGTAACTAGTTGATAAGCACTTGAACCATACTTGGTGATAATGACATAGAGACCCAACTAATTAGGTTCAAATTTTCCTTTCTTTTCTTGATCTTGATTAGTGTTCTTCTAATTTTCCTTTAACACAAGGTCACCAATCTCAAATTCTTGAGCTCTGGTTTTCTTGTTATAGCTTCTATGGAGACAATTCTGATAAGCTTGTAAATGATATAGGGCATTGAGGTGCCACTCATCAAGTAGTTATAACTCATGTAGTCATGTAATCCTATAATCCTCATCATTAATGAGGTTACACAAAGAGATGTACAATGATGATAGTTTGATCTTGATCGACAAGATAACTTCAAATTCAAAGATTAGGGAATATGGGATAACACCAATGGGTGTGCAAATGCTAGTGTGATAGGCCCATAGGGTGGGATTGAGGTGGAGGTGCCAATAATGGCGAGCATCATTGATAATATTTTTTAGGATTTTAAGCAAGGTTTTATTAGTTGCCTTTGCTTGACCATTACTTTGAGGATAGTAGGAAGTGGACCAATGATGTTGGATGTGGAAGCACTCACAGAGAGTGTGGACTTCATGGTTTTTGAAGCATTTACCATTGTTGGTGATAATGGCGGTAGGGATGCCATAGTGGTAAATGATATAATGGATGATGAATTTGGATATTTGTGTACTAGCACTTGGTGAAGGTGAGGGGGATAGCTTTGACCCATTTGGTGAAATATTTAGTGGTAGTGATGATGAACTTGTGGCCACTAGATGAGGAGGGTTAAATCTTGCCAACAAGATCAAGGCCCCATTAAGAAAAGGGCCAGGGGGTAGTAATAGGTTGGAACATTTATGATGGTATGCGAATAAAGTCTCCATGTTGATGATAGGCTAAACATTACTTGGCATACTAGCATGCATCATGTTCCATGGCGGGTTAGTAATAACCTATTCTTAGAAGCTTCTTTGCTAGGACCATGCCACTAATATGGGTTCTACATACCATCATGAACCTCTTTAAGTATGGGATTAGCCTCTTCCATATTTAGGCACCAAAGTAAAGAACCATTAAAGCATCTTTGATGTAAAGTATCTCCAAGGATGGTGAAATAGGAAGTGTGTTGGAGGAAGGTTTTGTGTTGGTTGTGTGATAGGTTGGGTAGTAAAGTTTGATCGTGGGGATATGTGTAAATGTCATGATACCAGGGTGAATAAGGACTAACAATATCACATATAATCTTAGAATCAGGGGTGTCATATTGTTATGGAGTAAAAAGTGGACCTCCTTGTTTAGCTCCTAGGTCCCCGTGATTACATTATACATTCTAAATATTCATCTCGATGCAAAATTGCCCGAAACTAATGTAAATTGGGAACAAGGGGCCAATATTTTGTCTTACCCTAGACTAAAAAGGAGCCCTAAGACTTGGGTGCCACCGCCCAAGTCTCTCCTCATTGGTCGGGGCAAATTCAAATGTATATCGACTTAGGACCTTTAAAAAGGTTTCTCCTTGTCAGCTCTTTTGGTTTAATTTGATGAATGTTAGTAGGAAAGCATATATAATTGTGTTTTTGAATTCATTATGGACCTAGATAGAGATAACCAACTTGAAGCATTGGAGTAAAGAGCATTCAAAGCATTCATTGTGATTCTAGAACAGATTTGTATTGTCATTGTGTGTGTTATTGCAGGTTTGAAGTTATCATCTATCTCTCCTTATGAGTTGAAGAGCCTTCATCCTCCTAAGAGTCTCATCACATAGGTGATATCATTGTTGTTCATCATCATTTGGTTTCATCATATTGATTTTGTATTTAGCCTCTACCTTGCAAGGGCACACTCTCTTTATCTATCAACGGTGTTGGGAAGCTTGAATGCTATCCCAGGATTTGACTGAGGTAAGTCCCTAAACACCATAACCCCTAAACCCCTTCTCTTCTTCTTGTGTGGAGGTTACAAGTGCGAGATCTAGGAAATATGAAGATATAGGAAGACTAAGCAAGGACCAGGGTTTCTGGATCCAACAACAGTTTGGGAATATTCCCCTATCTAGGACTTGGGTGCTGGCACCCTAGTCTTTCTACCCTAGCAGACTTTAGATCTGGCATCAGGGCAGTCTCTACAACATTTCTCCAATTTACAGTTCCTAAAGATTCAACCTTTCAGGACTTGGGCACTCTCGAAATAGTCCTTCGACATCTCTGCTTTCAGGACATAGGTTCTGTCATCTTCTAGATCCTCCTTGTACAATTGGTTTCTAGAGATTTGTTGTACATCTTCTATTATAATCAGATCATCATAGAACTAGGGTTTTGTGCATAATTGACCTAGGGTTTGATAAAAGGCTTGATTAAATCAAATCTTTCCATAGCACTCCTAAGTACAAGATCTATAGCTAAGTCCACCTCCATTTGGTAGTGATTTGGCTTGGTCTTGTCCTTGAATGTTATTGTGAAAGAGGGTTTGATCTAGTGTGCATGCTAGTCTCATCATTCACCTTTCTCACACTTAACACATGTGTAGATATAGACACCTAAAACTTACCACTATGTCTTAACCCAATTCCTGTTATTCATCCCCCACTAATTAACAAAATAAATTATTTAATTAATTAGGTTATCCCTTTTTCATAAGCTAATTAAATAGATTTTATTTAATTAGCCTATCCTAATGTTAGTCAATTAAATAAATTATTTTTAATTGACTAGGCTAAAGTCCTAATATTAGTTAATTAAATAAATTATTTTATTTAATTAACTAAATTAATGACACTTTATCCAAAAAGTCCACATCACTATTTCTTCTAATTAAAAATTCACTTCCTAGCTAGCACCCATTTTAATAATAATTTCTAATCCATTTAATCAATCCTAAAACAATTTAATTTTTAAATCCTAGCCATTAATTTGTCTAGCCTAATCCTATCCATCAATCTCTTAATCCAAAACTAGACTGTTTGAATCCCGACCATCCATTATCTCAAGAAAATCTACACCCTTCATTCCACACATGTGTGAGATGTCCCATCACAAATCCCCACGAGTCTTCTCACACATGTGTGAGAGGTTTTAATATCCACCCTTCATTCAAATTTAGATAATCTCAACCCTTCATTTCTCTTAATCCATGTTTTATCCATTTGCACCTCTCTAAAATTGACACTTGTAATCTTCTCATTCCCCCATGTAAGACAATCAATCTCTACCATCCAATCCAATATTAAATCCTATCCTTCCATTCCACTCATCTCAAATCTATAAATACAACACATCCTCAAGCATTTCCACATCAACACAAATTCACAGGTATATGCTGCTACATTGAGGAGAACATTTGAGCAAATTGACATTCAACACATCAACACCATCACTCGGAGCACATCGTCAACATCATGGAAGGTATAATGGTTTGTTTTGATATTACATTGCTTATCTAGTTTACTTTCCATTTTATGCTCTAATCAAGAGTAGAAGGTTAGCTAGTAGTTTGCATTTACACTAGTAGTTAGTTTTACCTTCTTCATTTTGGCACATCCGGTAAATAGTTAAAAAGAAAAGCAATTTTTTTAGAAATATCACTTTTCTTTTATTGTAATTTATTATAGTCTAGTTTTATTTTTATTAATTTAGTTTTATTTTATTAGCCTAGTTTTATTTTATTAGTTTAGTTTTTTATTTTATTAATTAAATTTTTAATTTTAATAGTTTAGTATTAATTTTTACATAGTTTAATTTAAATCTTAATATAGATTAATTTTTAGTTTTCAATAGTTTAATTTTAAATAATAATAAAAAAACACAAATCTTATTTTATTTTACTTTACTTTTTAAATTTCAAATTTAAAAGAGGCACAGGGTTTTTATCCCACACATCCCTCTTAAGCCACCCCCCACATTATTTTTCAAACCCTTAATTTTTTTTTTAAACAATAAAAAACTTAAACCTAACCTAAACTACCTGACACCCCACCCATCCCACCACCCCCTATGGCCCACTGCCCCACCATTGGAACCCCCCATTTCCCCCACCCTTCGACCCCCCATTCTAGCCACCTGACACCCCCCACTCTTGAACACCCTACAATTAACCCATCTCTCCCCTGCTGCCACTTCTCCTTGCAACTCTTGCCACCATTCTGCTCCCCGCCACCATACTCCCACCATTGTAGCACCTTCTAGCTACCCTAAGACCTAGCTTATCCCTCACCCCACCACTCTATTGCCTTGTGGCCTACCCTGCCCACCTCCCCTTCCTCCTACCTCCCTCCTGACCACTACTTCCTCACGAGATCCACCCTCCCCTTCCACACCTCTACTTCACGCCACCCTCACTGCTCATGTGCGCTCCACCACCCGCACGTCACTTCTCCACCCGTGCCCAACCATCTTGACACCCCGCCCCCCATTTAACCAACATAACACACATTTAAATTTTGTTTAAATTTGTATTTACCCTAGGTTACATTTTATATAGTTAGTATTATTTTTCTTTCTTAGTATAGTTTTAACCAAAACTACAAAAAACAAAACACAAAATTCAATAAATAATAAACACAAAAACAAAAACAAAACAAAAAGAGAATTCTTTTTTTTAATAGCATAAGCCTCTATTTTCCCCAAAAAATGTGTTTTTCATTTATCTAAATAGGCATTTTTCCCAAACAATCATAACTTTCACCCAACATAGCCTTTTTTTGCATTCTTATAGCCACTAGAAAGCTAACTCTGCCACCTTCATTGTTGACTAAACTATTTTTCACCATTTCACCATAAACACTAGTTGTAGCCATTTGAATAATAACTTTGCATGTTTTTCTCTTCATGTGTGCTACTAACGCTTTTATCATAGTGATTTCTGCATGCCAAAGACTCATTTTTGAAAACTACTAACAAGTGTGGTGTAGGTTCAATTGTCGAAGACTTATCATTAAAAACCACTTGTGTGTTTGATTAGCATTTTTTGGTGAATTTAGTGTGTCCTAAGGCATGTGTATTTTTCCCTAACATCGAAAGATGATCTTGGGAATCAGAAACACCCTTTGAGCACATTGATTTTCACACCACACATTTAAATCTTTAAGGCTAATTAATCTTGTTTGGTGTGCTTGTGTGGACCAAGTGAGTGTGTCTCCAAAGTTCTTGGAAAGTGTTCTCCAACACAGGAACTTGAGAGACAAAATAATATTTAATTAAAGTACTATGACATGTTGATAACTCCTATGAGGTAGGACCCAATTTGGGCACCCACTTTGAAAGTGAAGCCCATGGAGACTTGTAGTTGACTCCTTGATATCTATCTTGACTTATTGATACTTCCTAGGAGGTGGGAGCTAATTTGGGTGCTCACTTTGGAGGTGTTTCCAATGAAGACTAGGAGTTTTCTTTTTTGCATGCGTGAGTGGATAATGTTGATACACTTTGCATGAACATGATGTAGCAGTTAACAATGGAGTTAGAGATGCATGATATTTGCATGAATATGATGTGGCAGTTAACAATGAAGTTATCTAGATGCATGATATTTACATATTTCTTGCATGAACACATAAAAGCTTGCATGGACTTGCATGTTGTTGCATGTCACTTGTATGAGTTTGCCTATGCTTGCATGTGTTGCATATTACTTGCATGTTGCTGCATGTCACTTATATGAACTTGCATGTTGTTGCATGCCACTTATATGAACTTGCATGTACTTGCATGTTGTTGCATGTCACTTGTATGTGCTTGCATGTTGTTGCATGTTAATTATATGGACTTACACGTTGTTGCATGTCAGTTAGATGGACTTGCATGTTGTTGCATGTCAATTTTATGGATTTCATGTTGTTGTATGTCAGTTATATGGAGTTATTGCATGTATTTTATATGGTGTTGCTGTATCTTGCAAGACACTCTAACTCAGGATCAGTTTTGTATAAACTCTTGCATGGTGCTACAGGTGGTTACATGACTCTTGCATGTTACAAAACAAGTTGTTACAGAATAATATTGGGGACATTAATGATGCATGTTATTTGCATGACATTGGTGTGTGTTGGTACTTTAGTGATAGTTTAGTTGACAATGTCTAACTGGGAGTTACTAGGCGCTCATGAAGAAGCTTTCAGTTCAACATTGTTATTGTCACATAACACTTCAGTTGACTGACTTTGAGTTTGACTTCTTGGGCGCCCATGTTGAGACTTTCAGTTGTACCTCATTGTTGTCACATAACACTTTAGTTGACTAAGTTTGATTGGGACTTCTTGGGTGCCCATGTTTGAGACTTGTAGTTAATAGTTGATTTCTACCATGCAGCTTTGGAGTTCACTATATTAGGCGTTTGGATTTGCATGAGATTTCTTGTCATGCTATTGGATATTGTTTATTGTATGTTTGAGATCCATGGATTCTATATAATGATGCCTTGAGTTGGTAGAAAGAATATCACAACATTACAGATTACAGACAGGTAATGATAGGAAGGACATGTATTTGAAGATTGAAGAAGTAACAGAGTGCTGGAAGAATCTAAAGAAGATTTTAGTATTATTGTAAGCTCATTTACAGGAATTGATACAAGCATAATCTCTTTGGGTGTGGAGTTTTTTCCCGCAAGGGTTTCTCCACGTAAATTCTATGTCTACTCCTATTATACTTTTTTCTTCTACTACATTGATTAAACTGGAGAAATACTATTACATCTAAATTGAAAGTAATTTTCAGATTTACACATGCTTTTATTTCAAATTTGAAAACATTTAAAAGCTACATAGCTGCAACTTTACCTTGTTCTCTCTCCCTTTTTCCAACATGTGGTATTAGAGCGAATGGTTCTAATGAGAGAGGGATGTTTTTTTCTTAAGTGTTAAAGGTATTTTGGTTGCAGGGGAAGTTCTATGTTAAAATTGTTTTGCAGATTTGTGAGATTGGAAGCCATGGTAGTTAACTCTTAGATGGATATTGTCAAAAGAATATTTGTTGGGAACTTGAGGCTCAATGTTATGGATCTTTATGGAGTTGATCTTGTGGTAGTGATTTGAAGCTCCATTTTGACAATATGTGTATATTCTCTTATTTGGTGGTTTTATTCCTTTACCTTATGGTCATGTGCAGTGAAAGGGTGTTTATGTTGGATGGTTGCTTGTACTACCTTGATCACATGGAAAAACACTCACTATTTGGTCTACAGTTTGGAGTGTTTATGTTGGGTTCATGGTTTCAGTCCATGGTTACATGAAAGCACTAGATGATTTGTCACTGGTTGTATGTAGGTTGTGGAGTTGATATTTCTATGATATGGACACTCCTGAACAACTTGGTTTCTCCTTTCTCATATTCATGTTATTTTGAATATGTAGGTTTCACAGTTTTCCTATTTCAAAAGACTGTGGGTTTGTAGATCTGTGATATTCTGTTATTTTAGATGACATATTTGATGGTGTTCATTGGTGTGAATATTTTGATGTTTAAGTGGTTTCAGATTTACAGAGATATGGTTTTGCAGGTTTTACATGTTAACCAAAATCTATGGTTTGTAGATCTGTGGAGAAATTGTGTTCAACCTCTTTCTAGATGGAAACAATTTCAGATTTGAAAGGTTGCTTGTTGGGTTCTTATTATCTATGGTTACTCCTATGTGGATTTGTTTGGCAAATCATATCTAGAGTTGATTCTAGTGTTTGAGTCTTGGAAATCTACATGTTATATCTAGTTACATTTGTTCTACATGTTACTGATGTGGAGTTGAATCTATTTTTTAGTTATTAGAGGTTGAAGCAATTATCATGTTTTTTCTCCTATGAGATGTTGCATGTGTGCAGATCTTGTGAATTAGCTGATGTGGATTCTATTTGGTAGGCTTCTTCTTGATCACCTTGATTACATTGGTATTCTTTGTAGTGAGACAAAATGATGGTTTGGAGTACTTGATTTAGTTATTCATTGGAATCTATAGCAGTTAAGTTATGGTGCATGAGAAACTTTTTTCACTTTTAGTGGATTTTTGGTAATGATGTTGATCATGATACCATGCATAACTTGGTATCACTTTCAATGGAATTTTTGTGCAGTTAGATAATGTGTTCTATTTTCTTAGTTTCAAGATATTGGTTCTAAATTGTTGTTGTTTTAATGTTGTGAGCCGTGCATAATCTTTGATTAGAAGATGGATGATCTTTTGCAATGGTTGTTGGTGTCATAAGGAGCTCTTGGATTAGGCCCTTAGTTTGCAAAGAGGGTTCATTGACATCTTTGGTTCTATTGACAGAGGATGCTAGATCTTCATGTTATTTGAAGAGGTGTTGACATCTTGGTTTATCATGGAGGACTCTTGGAGTTTTTTGGTGAGGTGTTAAGTTTATAACTTATCAGTTTTGATATATAATCCTTGGTTTAGAGAATGTATAGTATTATGTCATGATGCACTCTTGAACATGAATTAGAGTTTTTGCCATGATATAGGTGCTCTTGGGAGCAGGATATGTTCATTGGGGCATATGATCTTCTCTTGAGAAAATGTTAGATCATGATGTCATGATATGTTCCTAATTCTCGAGTTAGAATTTTGACAATTGTTTGGTTAGTTCTCTTTGGTTTTGAAGTATTAATCATTTGATTGGAGCTTCATGATTATGCAGGTTGCATTTGAAGTTAGCATGGATTGATTGGTGAATACTCAAGGATACTAGAGAGACTTGGGTGAGGCTAGATATCTCTTGGACTTAAAGATATGTGTTGGAATAATTTTTCATTATGAGATGTCAACAAAAGGACCGATGAACCTACACTTGGAAATGGATGTGAATCCATTATAGATCTAATGAGAAGGTTATCTTTATTATAAGCTTTTATTGCTTGGTGTTGTATATAGAGGACAATCTTGTATCCCACTCTTGGTCTACTCGGTAGGTGAATGATCTAATAGGTGTTTCCCACCTGATTATTAGATGCATTCTTTATATATATCTTGTCATCTCTTGTGCATTAGTCTTGAAAAGGATTCTTGAGAAGTAGATGCATGGTTTTATGGATTTTTGTTATTCTCATTATTTTTGGTCTTGAGCTATGGAAATAGTTCTTAGGACTTGTTTGGAGAGGTACAAAAATGGTTTGTGGTTTTGGGCTTATTCCCTTTGTTGTGGGAATGTTTGGCTAGTTTGATCTACTTTCAGTGAGAGGTTGACATCTATTGCTGCCATGTTTTCAACATAATTATGAATGTTAGATGTTGCTAACTTTTCAGTTTGGAAATGATGAAAGAGATCTTACTTTTCACAATTTGGTACATGTTAGTGTTTCTTTGACACTATATGGTAGAGGAGTTAGCCACGTCCTCTATAAGAAGTGCTATAGGATGACTTGTTAATGCTTTGATCTTGTTTAAGATTTGACATTACCCATACGGTGGGAGTTCTTGGATATGTATGCTCTTTATTATCACGATATCTTCTTGGTTGCTTTAGTTTACAGGTTATTGACGTGAAGATGATTTTGCATGTTTCACTATTGGGATCTACGAGTTGTGTAGTTTAGTGGGCTATCTTTACCCATTGGTTGCATTGAAGACTTGGATGTGGACTGTCAATATCCACAGATCCGTTCAGTGTTATTGTAGATTTTATTTGTTGGCCTCGTCTTTGGTCATTTGTACATTGGTATGTTGCATTGAGATGGGAGGATGGATGATTAGAAAAATTGATTTATAGGGATTTGATTGTAGTTTTGGGTTGGTATGTTGATGGCATGGAGTTCTACCTATGATGGTTTGTTTACCCTAGTTTTTGAGATATGGATATTTTGGATGAGCTAGCAACTTGTTGTGGTTGCTTTTCCATTTGATATGAGTGTGCAAACACTCAGAGTCTTATGTTATCATGTGATTTGATGCTGTGTTCATGTTGAGATTGGTGTAGATCCTTTTGCAAGTATTTTGTTGGAGCACATTAGCAGGTTGAAGAATCAATGGTACATTGATGGCTAGGGATGTTTTTCCCTTTGATTAAATTTTTATTATCTCATAAGATTAATTGTAATATATAATGTCAAGTGGGAGAATGTTGGGATAAGTTGTCATAAATTTGCATTCCTAACCAAATTCATATGTCTCCAAAGTTCTTGGAAAGTGTTATCCAACACATAAAAACTTGAGAGACAATAATATTTAATTATAGCACTATGACATATGTTGTTGATAACTCCTATGAGGTAGGACCCAATTTGGGTGCGCACTTTGGAAGTGGAGCCCATGGAGACTTGTAGTTGACTCCTTGATATATATCTTGATTTGTTGATACTTCTTAGGAGGTGGGAGCTAATTTGGGAGCTCACTTTGGAGGTGTTTCGAATGAAGACTAGGAGTTTGCTTTTTTGTGTGCATGAGTGGATAATGTTGATATCCTTTGCATGAACATGATGTAGCAATTAACAACGGAGTTAGAGATGCATGATATTTGCATGAATATGATGTGGTAGTTAACAGTGAAGTTAGAGATGCATGATATTTGCATATTACTTGCATGAACTCATAAAAGCTTGCACTAATTTGCATGTTGTTGCATGTCACTTGTGTGAGTTTGCATGTGCTTGCATGTGTTGCATGTTACTTGCATGGACTTGCATGTTGCTACATGTTACTTGCATGTCACTTATATGAACTTGCATGTACTTGCATGTTGTTGGATGTCACATGCATGTGCTTGCATGTTGTTGCATGTCAATTATATGGACTTGCACGTTGTTGCATGTCAGTTATACAGACTTGCATGTTGTTGCATGTCAATTATATGGACTTTCATGTTGTTGCATGTTAGTTATACGGACTTGCATGTTATTGCACGTCTTTTATATGGTGTTGCATGTATCTTGCATGACACTCTAACTCAAGATCAATTTTGGATAAACTCTTGCATGGTGCTACAAGTGTTACATGACTCTTGCATGTTACAGAACAAGTTTTTACAGAATAATATTGGGGAAATCAATGATGCATGTTGTTTGCATGACATTAGTGTGTGTTGGTACTTCAGTTGACAATGTCTAATTGGGAGTTACTAGGCGCTCATGAAGAAGCTTTCAGTTCAACATTGTTATTGTCACATAACACTTCAGTTGACCGAGTTTGAGTTTGACTTCTTGGACACCCATGTTGAGACTTTCAGTTGTACCTCATTATTGTCATATAACACTTTAGTTGATTAAGTTTGATTGGGACTTCTTGGGTGCCCATGTTTGAGACTTGTAGTTAACTGTTGATTTCTACCATGCAACTTTAGGGTTCACTATATTGGGTGCTTGGATTTGCATGAGGTTTAGTCTCATGCTATTGAATACAGTTTATTGTATGTTTGAGATCCATGGCTTCTATATAATGATGCCTTGATTTGGTAGAAAGAACATCACAATATTATATATTACAAATAGGTAATGACAAGGACATGTAGTTGAAGATTGGAGAAGTAACAGAGTGCTGGCAAAATCCAAAGAAGATTTCAGTATTATTGTAAACACATTTACATGAATTAATACAAGCATAATCTCTTTGGGTGTGGAGTTTTTTCCCGCAAGGGTTTCCCCACGTAAATTATGTGTCTACTTCTATCATACTTTTTTCTTCTACTATATTGATTAAATTGGAGAAATACTATTACATCGAAGTTCAAAGTAATTTTTAGATTTACACATGCTTTTATTTTATATTTGAAAACATTTAAAAGCTATATATATATACACTTAATGTAAATTGAATTTAATATGATTATTAGTAGATGTTTCTATAGTATAAGTTAGATTTTAAAACAAGTGTAGGTCATGTTGTTATTAGAATGGTCACATATATGTTAAAATGATAACAGAAAAAATTAAATTAAAATTGATATAAAAATTATAGCAATGTTTAATAGGAATGTGGGTCTAATCACATTGTTTGTTATGATCACAAATATTTATAATCATACATCATATTGTTAATTAATTTATATGTATATCTATAATTTAAGGGTTTGAGTCATATATATTTCTTAAAAATACATCTATATATAAACTTTATATTTATGCCTCATATAATATTAATTGAATTTACTATATGTAATATGTATAATATGATATATAAAATAATATTAAGTTGAGATGAAAATAAATGTGTTTAATATATTAATCTATGAGAACTTTAGTAGAGACATTTTAATATATATATATATATATAGCTAAAAAATAACAATGTTATATTATCTTCAACACATAAGAAAATAAAAGTTATAAAGCTATTTTAATTATTTAAATTACTTTATTTTATTATTGCATTTACTATAATTACCTAAAGTAATTTTATTATTACTTAAGAGTTGTTTTATTTTTTAACATTATTTAATAATTATTTACTACATATCTTAAATAAATAACTATTTCAATTATATTCTTATATAAATATTATATCATATAGTTATACATTGAACTGTATATAGATAAGGGTTAATTATGATATCATTATAATTATTTTATATTCATATGAATAAGATTTAGTTTTCACGAAAAGTAAAATTTAAAAGTTATAAGAGGAAAAAAGGAAGAGAGAAATAATGAAATAAAATGTTAAAGTATTGAAAAATTATATACTAGTAACTAAAACCAAACCTTAAGAACATATAAAAAACTACACTATACTATTATATAAATTTAGAAAATTTAATATATATGATAATGTGTATTTTAGAAATTTAAACTACCCATAAGAAATATTCTCACCTTGTTTTCTTTAGTCTTGTATACATGGCTATAAATTTAATTTATTAAGACCAATATTAAATATTTATAACTAATATTATATAATAATATTTATAACTTGTATATATATATATATATATATATATATATATATATATATATATATATATATATATATATATATATATATATATATATATAGTGTGTATAATTGACCAAGAGAATTACATATTGGTTTTTCTTGGAAGCATATGAGAAATTTAAATTATATATGACTAAGTTGTTTGAGTGCTAGCCCATTAAGTTATTGTTTTGTATTCATATGCTAGTAATATGAACATGAATATATAGTTTTGGATGGATTGATTAACATATTAAATTGGGTATATTATATTGGCTATTAATATTATTTTATATTTATGTATTTAAGTATACTATAATTGGTGAAATCTAAGTGTGTGTATATTTTCTTTTATGAAATAATTTTTAGTTAATGTTAATAGCTATAAATTTATTTTAAAGTCAATATAATCTCTAATACAACACAACCTAACAAACCAACCAATAAAATAATTTGTAATAGATAGGACATTGTGACTTGAAGCAAATATATAAACAAATAATCCTTTAAAAGAAGAATCTTAGGGGGGAGAGATGATCTATAATTATAAATTATGTATTACTATAGACCAATTATACAAATTTGATTTAGAAAAGAGAAAGTAGTTCATGGTACAAAGATGATTATTTTTTATGGGATGTTTATATCTTCCACATGTTTCTTTTATAAATGATTTTAGAGACTCAGAAATTGAGACCAAACCTAGGTTGTTAAATACTTATTAGTATTTTTGACAAAACAAATCAACTTACACATCATAGGTACATGAATATTTACGCCGATAGGCGTTTAACTCCAGGAGGAGTCGAGCTCAGTTATTGCGGCCATATGCCATCCAATGGCCCAGTTACGCCAACAGGTACAGGGATGACCATCAAACTGATCGTGCCCATTCATGTGTTGTGCCTTGCAGGTGTTCCGTTTAGCGTCGGTGGAGATTGGTCGGTCGGGGGCAATCTTTTGGCAGGAAATTTGGGCCACTACAGAAAAGTCTGGAACTATTTACACAGTGTACGGTCCCCACCGGCTATTGTAAGAGAAAAAGCCTTTTTGCACCTTGCGATCTGCTCTGTTAGATATAGGCCGGTGGGAATTAATGGTGGGCAGTGGCAGTTGATGTACGCCCTTCATCTTGGCCGTCGATCTTCTGCCATCCGAGATCGCGTGCCTCCTTCATTCTCTTCTGCCTTTAATGTTTCTGTCACTTCATTCTTTACTCATTAATTTTCTCAGTTTTTGAGTCTAATTTTTTCATATCTTTATGTTGGCAACTTCCTAAATAGTTTCAAGTGCATATGCAACATCAGTGAACTCGGTAGTTTGCAGATCTCAGGCGACAGTGTGGTCTGGCAATGGATTTGTCTTGGAGGTTAGCAAGTTTTTCTCATTGTATCCTATGAAGTGTGTTCAGAGTCTAAACTAATATTCCTAGCACTTCTGTAATTCTATTTGAGTTTTGTTTCTTCTTTCCTCTGCTGGGTTTTCTGTATTATTGTTATCAGAAGATAGAGCCGCTATTAATGAATGATGGGTTTGGTTTATTCTTATTGTTTCTTCATATTTGTGAGTGACCCATATAGAGCCAGAGTAGGTAACTTTTAATTTTCTTAGGAGATGAAAGGCAAATATCTAAAAATTGCCCTTTAATGTTGAAGTATGAAATCTTCATATCACTTCACAGTCGAGGAGTATTTTCTCGTCAATATGCAGTGCCCTTCTAAAGAGGTCTGTTGTCAGCCAGAGTAGGGTAGCTTCTAATTTGCTTATGAGATGAAAGGCAAATATCTAAAAATTGCCCTTTGGTGTTTATGGGAGGCGTAGGAAATTAGGGAAAGTGTGATTTTAGGGTTAGTTTTCAACTTAAAAAAAAGATCTGAACTTTAGAAATAAAACCAATCAAATGATGATGGGTATTATCAAACTGATCTAAAATGGAACAGGCTAGACATTCCTGAGACAAATATGGCATTCCTCCTAGTTTAGAGTAAGGAATGGCAAGAAACAATGGTGAACTATTGGGTGGAGACTGTTCATCACGTTGACACCCAAATGTCAAACATGTGGTCTTCAAATTGTATACATGGGCATCTTGCATCATACATGCCAGAGAATCACTTCCTGCAGCTAAAGGAAAATCTTAGTTCTGATAGATTTTTGATTCACTAATGGTGAAGAACAGCAAGAAACAACATAACATTCATCATCCAAAAATAGGTGAGCCTTAGAGCAGAAGCTATAACTCCATATGATATTAGAATGACCTAAAATTAATATGGATTAACTACATTCCCTATTCTTGTTGTGACAGAGAGGTTCGGCCTTCTTACATATGCATTCCCCACCACCTCAGAACTCATAGAAATATCCATATTTTCAGTAGAACCAGCATCGCCCTTAGAGATAGGGTAGCTAAGACAATAAAATAAACATTAGTAGGCTCTAAGAACTACAAAAAGATACGTTTGGATTTGGTGATGTATAGAGATATCCCAGTAATATTATTCATTTAAAGAGAAAAAGCCAGAAAGATATATGCTAATCCCAACCTACATAGATAGAGTTGCTTCTATAGTATGCCAAGATTAACAGAACGCATATTACCCTATACATGATTTCTACAGTTTAATTTCAGACTCTTGCAACTACTTTTAGCGTCCATCTGCAGATGTGAAAGATTCGGCAAACCCAGTTGGCCGTGTTGGAATGCATATCTCGCAATTATTGCATTCCATGGAATGCTTTGCGTATTTTTATAATCTAAACCACCACTTTTATTCCTTCCTTTGTGTTAAAAAAGAAAATATCTATTGTGGCCTTCTTTTAAAGACCATTCTATTTAAGTTTCCACATTCTGCAGTGCCTTGAATGAGGTGTAAAAAATTGTTTGACCATTGGAGTATAATCTCTAACAAAACTAAAGTTTTTAATTGAGTTTCTATTTGCTAAGTATATGCAGACAAAAAAAATGTGGAATTTGACATTACTCATATTGATTTGCCTTGTTTGGAAGATTTTAAAACCTTTTCACTGAATCCAAGCTGTGCAGATCGGATAATCATGGTGTTTCTCTTACTAGTTGTGATCTTTAGTGTTGTGATAAATATCCATGTACACGGAAAATTTGTGGTTAAGTTATTTATTTTATTACGACTCTTCGAATATCGACAATTGAAACCTCCAAGAAAATTTTGGGCTTGGAAATATGTCTATCATTTGTAGAACTCGGCTGTTTATTTTCAGAATTTCATTGACTACATAGCTTCTATTGGAGTAGCCATATTTTTGGTAGTTGAACCTGTTATCCTTTGTACAGTTTATCGCTCTATTTTATATGGGCCATCTATGCTAATCAATGTTCAATTTTTTTTGTTCTGCCAGCTTATTTTGTGCATTTTGTGATTAATCTTTTTTTAAATAAGAGGGTTGCAAACTGTTTGAGACCTTCAAGAGGAATATTTCCATTACCTAAGAAAATTTGATGGCAATTAGCTTGTATATTTTAGAGAATTCTTAAGGATTTATTTTGTACATTCACTTTATTAGTTATCTTTCAAAAAATGAATTAACATTTATTTGTTTACTTTGTAAAAGTAAATTCTTTTATCTTCCTAAATATATATGCATATCCTTGAAAATTTATAATTGCTTGTTATATTGTGTTTCTTAAAAGTTATTTTGTTAATATAGTTTGCTATATGCTACCATTATTGTCATATTAATTTTCAGAGATTGTCAATATTACTTTTATTGTTTCTTTAAATACAAAGAAGTTAAGCTTTTTTTTCCATACAGTTTAAATTTACTTTGATATTTATCTTTAATTGAGATTGTGGTTGGAGTTTGTCATATTTCAACTGTGCCATACCTACTACAAAGATACAAATAATTAGACACCAAATAATCTTTAATTATTTCAATGTTTTTATTTTTCTCATAAGAAACGTGCTCTATGGAAAAATAGGCATCAATGTCATGCTTGTAGTCTGTCTTTTTTACGGTTGTAACAACAATGTTTGGTGAAATGCACCTCCATTTGCCATTATGCTTATACGCCTATTTAAAGTCTTTCATTTTTTTAATACTTAAACCCCTACTTGGAAGTCCCTTTGCCTCCTTCACAAGGAATTGAGTTGGGCAGATTTGAATTGTTTTAATGTGCAATTATATAAGGTAGTTGTCCACTCAATATAGGCGCCATTATTCCCTTCTTTATTGTTGTTCAGAGATCTGCAATTTTTAGTCTCCTACTCCACACCTCTATCTTTTCTCATAAATGAAATGTACCCATTAAACTTCTTTGCTGCACCAACACACCTTCTCAAGGGACTTTGTATTAAGTTTTGTTTATTTTACATCCAGGCACAGTTTTAAGTATTATGAGCAATCTTTTTGGAATTCTGTTTTATGTTATTGTACTAGAAAAGTTATGTGCTAGAATTTTTATTCCAATGGAAGTTCATAATAAGTGCATTGATAAATTGTCAAGGCAGAACATTGCTGCTGTAGCCTTGAAGGATTGGACTGAAGGACTATGCTCCAGCTGTTTTCAGGTCTTTTAGGGGTCATAAATGACACTGATGTTTGCAAGGGAATTTATTGAATATAACATCTCAAAATTGTAATTGTTAAATTGACACGGTGTGAGATTCTTTTTTGGATTTTCAATCATGTGTATTTTCTGGATATGGCGGCATTGGTATGTTATGTTCTATTAACTTAAACCATCTTGGTTATTTCTTTGTAGATTGAACCATTAAGGGCTTGAAAGAATACTTGTCTTTTTTCTGAATAATTTATCATGTGGACAAATCATTTGAATACGAAGGTTAATAATAATATATTCTACAAGCGGTTAAGATTTAGTATTGTTCTAAATGTTGTTATTCTTGAAGCCATTAGAGTTGGGGGTAAAAGGATTTGTTATTGATCTAAATGTTAAACCAATCTTCAAGCTATCAACTTCATATCATATAATCATTTATGGGGCTTCCGGTTTCAACATTAGAGCTATCAACACGTTAACTGCAGTAAGCTTGCTTGACTATTTTTTGGTCTTAGAATTATTTGAAACTCAAAACTAAAAATGTAATTGTATATACAGATAGAAGCATCTCACGAGGGCATGGCTAGTTTCTTTGAAGTACAAATTTATTAGGTGTCCTGCATCTTTTCTTTTATGTAAAAATCTTGTGGCACTCTCATATTTTTGGCCAAATATAATAGATATATACAAATCAAATTAATAGATTAGATTTTTAGGACTCTAAATCTTGAACGAAGTTAACTAAAGTTTTGGGGATTTTAATGAAATTTTTATTTTGCCAAATTTAGATTAGATATTTATTGTTACAAGTATTTTTGTAAGTGGATGTCAAGCAACTTTTTGAAAGTAGATGTTAATTGATAAACAATGTATAACTAATTTTTAAGTAATATCATTTCTAGATTAGTTTTAATTAATGACAATTCCAAGGAAAGACTTCTTAATTGAAATCAATAACAGAGGTAGAGGATTTATTTTGTACATTTACTTTACTGCTTGCCTTACAAAAAATGAAATAATATTTATTTTGTACATTTTAAATTAACTTTAATATTTATCTTTGCTTGGGTTTGTGGTTAGAGATTGTCGTATTCCTAGCGTTTGTCAATAGCTTTAATTAAAGTTTTAATTGTGTCATCAAATACAAGGAAGTTGAGCTTTTTTTCCCCGTACAGTTTAAATTTATTTTAATATTTATCTTTGATTCAGTTTGTTGTTGGAGATTCTCATATTCCTAGCGTTTGTTCCTGACTTTAATTTAAGTTTTAATTGTGTCATCAAATACAAGGAAGTTGGGTTTTTTTCCCCCATACAATTTAATTTAATTTTAATATTTATTTTCGATTGGTATTGTGGTTGGAGTTTGTCATATTTCTAATGTTTGTCTGTGGCTTCAATATCAGTCTTTATGTTGAAAGATTATTTTCACAAGACACAGCAACTTTTGAATGCTTCAATTTGAAAACAAATATAATCTTGCATTAATAGAATAGAAAAAATACATTCCCTTTGTGATCCTTGATGAAAAAGACATAGTTTAAATGTTCTGAAATGTCTTGGTAGATTGGAAGTCATTGCATTGAATTTGCTTTGCAAGTTCTATATAGTCATGCTGACATGTTGTCAATAATAACCATGTAAGCTTTGTTTCTGAGTTTTTTAAATGTTTTTGTTGCTTTTGAAAATTTGTTTCTAGATATAAGCTTGGGAAATGGCAGCTCCTCAGCAACATGTAGAGGTTGTGGAGATCTCGAGTAGTAGCTCAAATGGGAGTGTCACGGGCCCACTTCGTGAAGTGCCGAATTTTGCCCCAACCCCTAATGTGGATGCACCTTTGGGTCTGCATGAATTTTCCCTCACATTGTCACAGTCCTGCTCTGCACTTGTTAACCATGCTATGAATCTTTCTCTTCCTAAACATTTGCTAGAAGAGACTGAGATGCAAGCATTCTAGGGTGCCTTAGCTGATCTCCAATGTGTGTATGACAAACTTGATCGTTTGTTCTTTTGGTTTAAAGAGCTCTATTATGACCAGCTGTATGGAGGGGGTGCATCGGTCGAAATATTGCGTGCACTAGCTGAATATATGGCTAGCATGTAGTGTTGCATATGTCATCGTATCTTTATTTTTTGGCTGCCTTCACTTGTCTATATCTTGGTTTACTTGTGAATAGGTTGAGCATTGATGGTTCTCAATGGCTCAATTGCTTCTAAACGTGTAAAACCTGTAAGAAAATTGTTTATGTGTTTAGGCTTATATATAAAACTGGTCTTGTAAATAAAAGACTCATGTGTAAATGGTCTTGTAAATAAATTTGTCTTTTGTTGTTTATGTTCCACCATGGTGATTATGTTGCAAGTGAAACCTCAAATACATTTTTGGAATGTAACTAGTTTTGGATTAATTGCGTTTGTTGGGGTTCTTCTTTGTTGGAATTGTGTTGTTTAAGTTCCATAATAGTAAAGGTAATAAAGTTTGTTTAGCATTGTTGTGTGTTGATCATTCTCTTGCTTGCATTTTTATTAACTCGTTTTTATCAATAACCCACTCTTCTCTCTCTCCTTTTAGCATCTCCATCTTCTATCCCATGATTTTGGAAATTTCCTCCAATCTTTTTAAGTTAAGTTCAATTTATTTTCCATTACAAAAATGGCAACTTTCGCACTTTCTCTTCTCTAAAAAAAAAAATGAACCCTCTCCTTTTTTGTCGTGAGGAAATTGATTTTTTCATACAACCTTTATCCATTCATCTTAACTTCTTGTTGCATTTGTGCTGATAAAAAATTGAATGCAATTAAATACAAAATCAAAGATCTTGGTGATAGGGAATGAAGGTGTGATTTTTCCTTTGAATGTTTGTGTTTGGTTTAGCATTTCATTCCTGCATTATTATTCATTTAGATTTTAATTATGTAAGGCTAATTTGCAATAGCATCGTGAGAATTCATTTCTTTAGTTTGATATCTCTACTGCTTTTTTGTTGTTTTACATTGGTCTAGATTTTACCCCCTGACTTTTAGGGAGTTGGTACGGTTTTGAGATTCTCCCAAATCACTTTTACGATTCTTAAAATTGTTCATGGAATTGCTATGGTCATTTAGTTACTTTGCATTAACTATTTAATATGGACTCTACAGTGTTTGGCGTTAAATTGGCATTTCTACACACTATGTGGTGCTTTCTTGCTCTTACCCAATTGAACTTGTTATCCTTTACTCTGCTTGGCCCGCTCCTCATTAGATATTTGCTTGGTTTGGTTGCAGGCTTGTCTGTCTTTTCTCTTTTGCCCCACCATGGATGCCAACTTAACTGATGGGGCGATTAGTAGCTTGCTTAGTGGCTCCTCTGGCTTGTGCCTGACATTGCAAGTTGCCTCATTAAACTTGATCGCCTCTAGACGTAGCTCTGCCCTTTGTTATCGGGAGCGCCTTTCTGACGGAGCCCACATGCATGATGCTCTCCTCCCCTCTAAATATAATGAGTTGGTTGTTGGAGGAGGCCTTGTTGAGGGGTCCATTTTGCAACTTACAGGATATGCATGCCAGCGCATCAACAAATCGGTGTATGGAAGTCATTAAATCCACCCCTAAATGGTCATTATCTTTTCCATTTGCACATGTTGTGGTTTCCAACCTCTTGACATTCTCTCCTTTGCAAAATGCAGGTCAATTATTATTAACTCGATAAAAGTTCTATCTATTCACGCTGCTACTATTGGTGCACCAAGCTTGCTTCTTTCTATGCCTAGCAGATTGAACCTGGAGGGCCCCAAGGTGGACATTCCTTCTACAGGCGTTGCTTCATCATCGCATGGTTCAAGCTCCTAGCCTGCTGCTGTTGAATCTACTAGGGGCCATGCAATTATACCAATTGGTGCACTTACTCCTTACCAACACTCATGGACAATACGAGGCCGAGTCTTATCTAAGGGTGTCTTACACAACTTCAGTAATCGTAGAGGTCATGGGAAGGTCTTTGGTTTCGACGTAATCGACTTTGCTGGGAGCGAACTACATTTGACATGTTTCAATGATGCAGTAGATCACTTCTTTGATGTCATCGAGGTCGGTATGGTTTTTGATATCTCTAATGGTCGTGTTAAGGCAGCAAACCTTGCTTACTCTCGCTCCTCAAATCCATGGGAGGTCTTCTTGCAACCTTCTTCAACAATTATCTCTTATGTTTCTGATGTGTCCAACATACCCACCCACAACTTCCACTTCACTCAAATCAAAGATCTCGAATCACTAGCTGCCAATTCCTTTGTTGATGTTCTTGGTATTGTGGAGACTGTCTCAACCACATCAACCATCCGTAAGCGCGATGGCACAGAGATAGCTAAATGTGTCGCTCGCCTTGTTGACGCTACATGGTTCAGCATAGACGTGACTCTTTGGGGAACCCATGCTGAGGTTGAGGGGAAGCAGTTGTACGATTTGCACTCCCAGGAGCTTCCTCCCATCCTTTTGGTTAGAGGTGGTTGTGTGGCGGCATGGGATGGAAAGACAATTGACACTCTATGTTCCACAGAGCTCTCTATAAATCCTGACATCAAGGAGGCCACAACGTTGAAGTCCTTGTGGAGCTTAGAGGGTTCATTGAATGTTGCATCGTGCTTGACACGAGGAGGAGCTCATTCTTGTGATCATGATAGTCGAGCTTTCATCTTAGGTGCTCAATCCATTGCTTGCTTTGAGAAGACCAAGCCCGTCCTTGTTCGTGCCACTGTGACCAAGCTACACCTAGACAAGTTCTTCTACCTTTCTTGCCCAAATGTTGTTGACGGGAAAAAATGTAAGAAAAAGGTTGTGCAACAAACAGATAGCCTTTGGCATTGCCCAAAATGTTCCAAAGACCTCACAGATTGTGACTACAACTATATGCTCAAACTTGAATTGCAAGACCATACAAGGGCCTTGCATTGGGTTACTGCTTTTGACCAAATTGGGAATGTACTGATGGGTGTCACTGCCATGGACTTGCAGTTGTTGCTAATTGAAGATGAAGTGGTTCAAGAGATTTTGAAGAATATCGTTTCACATCAATTTGTGTTTAGACTATCTGTCAAACGTGAAACATATAATGATGATGAGAGGATCAGTGCTGTTGTGACTAGGGTTGAACATATTTCCTTTGTGGATGAAAGCAACTGGCTTTTGAATGAAATCTCAAAGTTGTCCTCGCTTGTATAGATCCAAAGGCTTTAGATGGCCTCCCTTGCCTTGTCCGTGTGGCTTGGATCGTTAAATATTGAAATCTTTGGGACTCTTTTTGAATTTTAGTTGTAAATATGCCTTGTTCTATGTTGATACCACAATGTTTTGATGTCAAGCCCTTGTCTAGCCTCATATATACCTATGTCAAGTCTTCATGTATGATATAGTGTTCACATATGTGGAAGCCCTATTGTAGATTGTCTTGAATTATAATATTTGTTGTTCCCATTCTCATTTTGTTTTCTTGCTTAAATTGGTTTTGCCTTATACTTGAAAATAATGCTTGTGATTTCAATTCATCTTTTTCCATAGTATTGGTTCATATTTGTAAGGGAAAAATAGACAGCTTTTTCCTATGGATTTCATCATACATACCTACAGTTCAATATGCATAAGGAAATAAATATATAGATGAATTATGGCATCTATACGGCATGTGATTGTGAGGTTTGACAAAGTAGCTGACCTTTTATCTGCTTATGCATCAATATAAGCATAATGTTTTTGTTGATAATATCTGCATTGTTTCCTCGCTCAATAGATTGATTATAGTTTTGTCGCTTGTTTGAAGCTAGCTATTGTCGTTCCAATGCATGTTCTTGCAAAATTGGTATATTGGTTTGTATTTTGCCATTGCTTGTTATTGTTGGTGCTATTTATTGCTAGACTCAATTATTTTATACTTTCCCCTATAGTTTGCTCATCTCTAAAGTTTGTAGTGCTTTTCTTGCATGGTCTCCTTGCATACCATTCCTTCTACCTAAATCTTTGCCTTCTCTTCACTTAAGTTATCACTCCAATTTGCTATGGACCACCCGGACGTGGCCAATGTTGCATCTAGTAGTGGCTCGATGATGCCTTCTCGAAGGAACGAGTTGCGACGCCTTCGTTACGCAGCACAGAAGGATGGTCTTAATAGAGCAAGGCATGAAAAGAGGAGGTTATCAATGCACCATGGACTCTCCACTAGCATCAATGGCCTTGACATTCAGACTAAAATCCATACGACACCTTCTTCGTTGCATATAGGGCAAGACTTGCCACGACGAGACTCGATGCACCACCCCTAGTTGTTTGAATCAGATGAGCTCAATGCCAGACTTCACTTAGAAAGTAGTGCTAGCCCTGCTCCTACACTATTTGAGGTGGTACAACAACACTTTCGGCAGCGAATAGATCACCTCTCATCTATGTCTACCTGCTCAATATGCATGGAATGCTATCCAAGCATCCAGGTTCGCCGTTCGTAAAATTCCAATGCTTGTTCTCATTGCCTTGCAGAGAAAAATGGAAATCGTTTCTCCAGGTGGAATAATATGGATCCTGGAAGCCAACCACATTGCCTACAAGTGTTAACACAAGTAGAGGAGATGTTAATAGCACGAGTGAATCCAATCTTGCAAGTTTTCCATGCTCAGGGTGGACAACTGAAATATAGTGGACATACACTAAGCTTCCCACAGGACATTACTAGTATTGCTACACACTTGCCAAGACGCATCGACCAGTTGGACGTCATAGTTGTGAGAAAGCATAGTGAGAGCCAAGGAAACTACGATTTCTATGTTAGCTGATCGCGCGTCCTTGAAGCCTTGAAGTTCAAAATTGCTCATGACCAGTACTATAGAGATGTCTAGTTGGATGAACCTGCCATCTCATCTTTACCAGCAATACCTACTGATATATCAAGCACGTTGGTCCACTCATTCGCTGATCTTTCAGAGCCAACCCTTGGCCCTCATCCCGCTACCGAGGAGGGATCAAACCATCTTGATGAGGAGACTAGGCAACACTCCTCTTTTGTGGCTACTCTTCCTCCTCGATGAAGGGATATGGAGGAGGTTCGTGATCTCTTGCATTTGGGGCCTGGTCGGGCCATCAATATTGTTGATTGGCCGACTAGTTCGATGGCCCCGGTTAATGAGTACAACACAGAGGGTTTGTTTACGATGGCGTTCCCAACACTTTACCCTATAGGAGTTGTGAGCTTCAGGCAGCCGCGGTTGAGAGAAGTGAAAATGCATGAATATGTTCTGCACCTGATGAGATACCATGATAATAGGTTTGGCCAGCACCCTCGTTTCTGTTACTTTGTGTATAACCTGATGATGCGGCACCGTAGCCAGTCCACTGCTTCTGTCTATGTGAAAAGGAGTGGGAGGATAGCCTCCCATCTACTGTTGGTGAGTTGCGTCAACACTTGCATGACTTTCCTGATGATAAGCTTGCAGAATACTTGATGCATTTTGGCTCATCCTTGCGTGGCACTCGTCCTTTTTGGACAAAGTCTAGAGGGGAACTTTGTGATATGATTATGCAACTTGGTTGCCCTACTCTATTCTTCACGTTGAGTGCGGCTGATACAAAGTGGCCAGACTTGCATGTTGTCATGCCTGGGGCTCCCCCCCTCGAACCAGCTATTGCACATAAATGGAGGGTGCAGAATATTATCCACAATCCACATTTGGCTGCAATGTACATGCATCACTGCTTCAATATCTTCCGTGAAGAGGTGCTTGAGAAGCTTCTACAGGCAAAGGACTATTGGTATAGGTTAGTTGCTCTATATAATGAACCTTGTTTTGGTTGTTTTGCTATTTTTCCTAATTCCCTTTTGACTTGCCTCACTTCTGGTAGGTATGAGTGGCAGCATAGAGGTTCTGCCCACATTCATGGCTTTCTTTGGCTTGACCGTGCACCTGCCATGGAGATAATCAATTGGAAGGACGAACAAAGTGTGAAAGGTTTTGTTGATTACATCAACAACTATGTGTCTGCTTGGAACCCACGTGGAATTGTTGAGAGTTCATCGATGTTCCATCGCTCCATTTTAGATGACCCTTGTTTGTTGGACACAGAGAGAATCTTAGCGACTAATACTTCCATGGACTATGCTGAACTAGTCAATCGTGTGCAACAACATACTAAGTGCACAAAAGATACGTGCTTAGCTAAGAAAGGTGCCTCGTACTCGTGCCGCTACAAGGCTCCTTGGGATTTGCAAGCTGTTTCGACAGTGGTTGTTTCAGAAGACGGCAATGCCAAGTATGTCCCAGCTCAGAATGATGGTAGATTGAATATTCATAACCCTACCATGCTTTCCATATGGAGAGCAAATGTGGATTGCCAACCCGTCCTGTCTCGCCATGCAGTCCTCAACTATATTGCAAAATATGCTGCAAAGTCTGAGCGTAGATCAGAGACCTACCATGACATGCTCTCTTGCATCGCTGCTAATGTTGAAACTGATAGGCCTGTAGCTGTTGCTTTTTGTAAGTTCCTGACTAAAACTGTAGCTGACCGTGATATCAGTTCCCAGGAATGTTGCCACTTGTTGAAATTACCTTTGGTTGTTTGTAGTAGACCCTTTGTTTCCTTGAATGTGAATAGGAAACAATTATGCCGTGTGGACCCTTCTAATGATGCTAGCCTTATCAATTTGACATTTGTTTCTGCATACATGGCACAACCAGTAGCTCTCGAACATCTTACATTAATAGAGGTTGCAAAGAACGGGAAGTTTACAGCTTCATGTAGAAAAAATCAATGGACTAGACGCCTTGTTCCAGCAATTGTTCAAGTGAAACCTCGCTTCACAAGCATTCCTGCCAGGGGTTCTGAAGCTTTTGTTTCCTTTTGTTGGAGTGAGCTTCTCTTATATACAAAATTTTGTTCTGTTGAAAGTGACATTGGATCATCTGCTAATGAGATTGTGGCCAGATGGGAGCAGCTACAAGGTTCTTACACTGTATGGCATGTTTCTCGGAAGAATCTAGACAAGTCATCTAGTTCTGATGATGAGGACCCCCTTGGTGAAGTTGATACATTCACTGTGGATAGAGCTGAAGAGTGGCAACTTCTTTCTTCCCTATACCCAGGCAGCAATATTGGTTTCGATGAGCTTGACTTGCTTGGTAGGCGTGACTTTGATATTTCCCATGATTGGAGTACTTGTTCAATCCCTTGGAGCCTCCAGTTAGCTGCTGTTGATTTTATTGAATCTAGTTGAGCATCCTACCATCCTGCAAATGCTTTGAGAGCAAATTTCCATCTTGGTGTGGGTAGTATGTCTACAGCACAACGTGTTGCCTTTGATATTGTTCTATCACATTTCCAAACAACTGGCAACAAGGATCCACTTAGGATGATTGTTCAAGGGACTGCTGGTACTGGAAAGTCATACTTAATTCATATGTTAAAAGATGCACTCTCTCAGGGTCTACCTTCATCCCAATCACCATTATTGTTGCTTGCTCCAACTGGTGTTGCGGCATTCAATATCAATGCATCCACCATTCATGCTGTTTTCCACATATCGTTGAGAGATATGGACCCACTAGAAGGCCAAGCATTAGCAACATTCCAAGAAGGCATGTACTTTGTTAAATACATCTTGATTGATGAAATGAGTTTCATTGGCCCAAGGCTCTTTTCGCGTATTGATAGTCGTCTCTGTGAAGCGTTTCCCATGTATAGTCAGATTCCATTTGGTGGCCGGTCCATTATCCTCGTTGGTGATTTGGGTCAATTGCCTCCTGTTAGAGACGTCCCCTTATATGCATGCAACTCATATGGTGCAGCTTTGTGGCACTCCTTCCAAATTGTTGTTACATTGAAGGATGTTTTCCGTCAAGAAGGTAGTGGCGAGGCGCAGGTCCGTTTCCGTCAACTCCTTGCTAATCTTAGAAATGCTGATGCACACTTGCCTGATTGGGAACTCTTGATGTCTCGGACTGATACATTCTTGCGTGCAAGTGACCTTCCTGCATTTCGATCCTCCATACACTTGTTCCCAACAAACGCCTTGGTTGCTCACCATAATAAGCATATGTTACAATCATTAAGGGTTCCCATTGCACAGTGCAATGCTGAACAAACAAGAGGGCGGTTTGTTGCAGGGCCAGAAGATGAGCAGTTACCTTCCGTAATTCATTTGTGTGTTGGCCAAAAGGTTATGCTCACCTCAAATTTGTGGGTGGCTACTGGACTTGTAAATGGGGCGCTTGGAACTGTTGTGGCCATTGTTTACCCAAATGGTTTAAATCCTCTAGACTTGCCAAGCTTCGTAGTTGTTAGATTTGACAACTATGCAGGGCCACCTTGGGATTCAAGTGATGCAAGACTTGTTCCTATTGTACCTGTGGCTCGTGGCTCTCGAAGACATATCTCGCTCAGGATGGCGTGGGCTTTAACCATCCACAAAGCACAAGGACTTACTCTTGACAAGGTCACGATAGACATTGGTCATGTAGAACGCCAAGGCTTGCTCTTCACAACTGTCTCCCGTGTTTGTCGTTTGCAAGACATACGGATCTCACCCGCTTTCACCTTCCAGCGTTACGCTCGTATGCAGGACAGTGCCTATGTCTCTCTCAGGAAAAAGGAGGAGTCACGTCTTAGGGCTCTTGAAGGCTCTGACCCATAGTGGTCTTCTGTACTTATGCACTTGATTGTGCTACATTTTGTAACATTTTTTGTTGTGTCTTTTGGGTCAGCACAGACATCTGACGCTTGTGTGCCTTTTCCATGTGATAGCTTTCCTAGCAAATGGTTGAATTAGATGCTTTGCTCTCCCTTTGGTGCTTCCAATTTTGGGCCCTGGTTAGATTGTTGAAGTCTTATATATGCAACCTACAATTTCTAGCAAAACTAACAAATACAACACCTTTTGAAACTTGAATAGCCATTGCATCTTTACGTGCTTCCCTATGCTCCATTCCCTATTCTTGCATGTTGTCTTGCTTTCCGCATGTTACATTGAGCGGACATGTCACACATGGGAAAATTGCGCTTAAATTATTGCTCTTCCCATTTTAAGAAATAGACACTTCTTTGAGAAATCTATCGGCGTACCCATTGCACAAGTTGTGCGATTGCTAGTTAAATAGAATTCTTGTTGGACAATTAGAAAAAAATAAAACATATTCCCAAGGTCAAGGCATAAGATGAACTTGTCTTAATGAAGAACTTGTCCTAATGAAGTTATTGAATGCATTTTTGTTGTTGTTGTAGACTTATAGCTAGAGTAGGTGCCTTTTTGGGAACTTTGGTATCACATGGTTGTTTTTTTATTATACACTATTATTCATGTATTGTTTTCTTTAATCCATAATTGTAATTGACATGAAATTTGAAGGCTCCAAGGGAGTATAGATAAATTAGCAACCCATTTTAAGATCAATTTTTAGATAATTATTTAGGGTTTGGATTTGGATAGTCAACCCAAAGGACTTTAAATTGAGACGATGTAATCCATTTATTTTGTAGGAATAGTCATAATTAGGTGGTTAAACAATCAATCTATGTAGGTTGTAATAATTTGTTAATGTCTTATTTCTTAAGATTTAGTGTGGGTTTATTTGTACCATCTTTTATTTTATCGTATTTTGTTATTTGACTCCATCAACCTAATAATATTATACATGTTCTTGTGTAATATTATATAGGATTAACATCCTTAAAATATTCTAATATTATCTAGGAGATTTAGCATATAGTCTTGTATTAACTCCTCCATTGTAAATTCATGATTTGTTTCAGGTAAAAGTGTATATATAGTTTTGATCATGTTATTGATTAGCAATTTTTCATGTTGAATCTAATTGTGATTGAATTATGATAAAAAGTGTTATTGAAAAGATATAAGAAATAGTTAAGTGAAATGATTCACTATGATATTGATGGTGCTATATCCACATTTGTTTAACCAAATGTTTTTGCATGATCTTTGTAGAATTGTTATGGGAATTTTTTGGCCGGAAAAGAATTAAATAAATAAAGTTTATAAAACATTATTAAAGAATAAAAAAGAGAGAAAAGAAAAGAAAATTATTTAATAGTAAAGGAGATGAGTAAAACAAAATGATGAAAAGAAAGTTACTTTCGAGTTAAAAAGAAGTTAAAAGGTTAAAAGAACCTTATAAAAATAACAACACTCCTATTTAAGTGATTCTTACCAGAAGAGTGTAAATAAAAATAATAATTATATTCCTTATTTTGTAATGATTGGGTGTGATGGTTAGAAGCCACACTTTCGGTTATTATTTAAACCTATGAATTAAATGTAAAAGGAGGGCATATTTTTTTATGGAGAACACTCAAGGAAGATGTAAGTGGTTTGGTGGACTATGGGCATTGCAGAAGGGGGAACATAGAGTGTGTCAAACTCAGGATTATGTACACCCGGGACTGTCCTGGCCAAAGATTTGAACACTGTACGAGTAGGTATAATAGTTGGTGCGAGTAGGCACATACTGTGGTTTTCCACAGGTTCTCCAAATGCGCCATAAAGGGCCAAGACCCCTGAAATCTTCCTAGGGTGAGAGTAGTTGATCAAAGTACTCCAATTCAGATAAGTACTAAACTTGTTATTAATAAAAGATATTGGAATTATTATATATAAATAGGTTTTGATGTTAATCTAATTACGAGATCATGTTATTTAACTTGATTTATTAATCATTTAATAACCTTGCATACTTAAATTTTTTCTTAACTCTAGTAAATAATTATATTTAAATCTACTGCTAATGATTAAATAACTATAGGGAAAAGTAGCGTTACAATTGTCAATTATCCAATCCTAATGCAGACACCTTACACATGTCGCTTTTTGTTTTTATTTATTTATGACATGTTTGATAACAAATAATAATAGTGGCATGGTGTGGAACCACATTGAGCATGTAGGGTTGCAAAGGGCAAGGGTTGGAGATTTGAACACAATGGACGATGGACATAATCAAAGAGAGTCGAGAGGTGTTGATCAGTTGAAGGAAAAGCCAAACATTTATTACATTTTTAAAGCGATAGGTTGGATAATTTTTTTTAAATGATTGTATGGATTTGACAACCAAGTTTCCCTAGATTTCAGCATGGGATGCCAAGAGAATAAAATTGTAATGAGGGGCATTGATTTTCCTTTTTATGTGAAGATGGTTGCAGTTTCTATAGGGTTGCCTAACACTAGGGAGCAATATTTTCCCATTGGTAGGCTAGATTCATAAAGCATTCGCAAGGAGTTTTTAAAGTTGAGAGAGAGAACTCAAATGGTGCCTAGTCAAGGCATCTTGTAGACCTCATTACTAGAGCTATAGTCAAAGGTGGCATATACTATGGTTCAACGTGTGACTTGTGAGGGAAGGTACTCATTTATCTATAGTTCTCATTTTCATTTAATGGTGCATTTGAGACATCAAAGAATCATGAATGTTCCTTAATAAATCCTTGAGAAAGATGTCTCTAGAAGTGCAAAACATGAAACTCAAATATCTGGAGCATCATGGGTTAATTAAGTTGGTGGTAGCAAAGGCCTTGAAATGAAGGTAGCCCCAATTAACTTGGGAAGTGTTTGTTGCAACACATGTCGTGCAAGGAGAGGATGTTGCAGAGGAAGATGACTGTGCCCCTATCCATGATGCACATATAAAAATAAGTAACCTACCTCCTACATGTATGGCTCTAGGAGATAAAGTAGGGCCCTCTATAGCTACAACATGAGATACTAGAAAGTTAATGAGGCAACATGTTTGGACAGAAGAATCTGAATATGGGGATGAACAATATGAAAAACTCCCTACTCCAAAACTAAATGTAAGGTCATCTCTAAGACTTAAGAATTTAGCAGCCATGGCCAGTTACAAAAACTACAAGATTAGATAAACAAGCTCAATATGATTCAAAGGTGAAGATTTTGGAGGAAACAATGTCATGGAGCACTAAACAAAAGAGAATACTTGTATCTAAAATTTTTGTGATGGTGAATCCTGTAGCAAAAATACCTATAACAAAAGGCTCTATTCTAGGAGAACCTAAATCGATGATGCCTATAGCAAAGGCAATTATGGTAGAATAAGGAGAAGAACTTGTTGATCTTGTTGGTAAAGATATTGAATAGGATGGGCCTATAATAGGGTTTAATGAGTCTGCTACATATTTGATGGAGTTAGAGTAGGCTCATGAGTTGATCAAGAAACAAGAAGATGACATAAGGGAACTTAAAAATAAAGTTACAGAATTAAAAGTTACTATAATGCAGGTAAAGGATAAAGAAACACATCTTGTAAAGGAACATGAGAGCAAATTGGAGAAATTAAAACATGATTGGTTCATTACATATACTAATGAAAAGGAGAAATTGTAGTAATTTAGAAAGAAAAAATACAAAATGAAAAGATGAATGAAGAAAATAGGGTTTTGAGGGATATAATTGAGTTAATTTTAATATTTGCGAGTAAAATGCTACAATGTAGGCCCCTACGAGAGTGCATGAATTATGACTATAAGAATACTTTCACAAGCTACATATAAAAGGGTGATTGAAGGATCATCAGGAAACCTAGATACACCTATAGCATTTTGTGAATCTTATTTAAGAAGTGAAGTTGAGATAGAAAAGAATTTGTTATGCGAGTTGTATTTGCATAATTTTATTTTATTTGATGATAAATACTAGAATCCTAATCTATATGTGGGAGAAGTTCAGCTGAGAGAATTTTTCTCTTTTGTCTAAGGACAAATAGAAAGAGGGTTGGAGAAGAATAGGTATGACAACATGGAGAGAGATACAATGATTATGATAAGAGGGGAACATATTTTGGAGAGGGAAGTGTTGCATAATCTATATAGATTTATGACTAATAAAGAAACCATGGAGGTGATGCAGGGCACCAAGGATAAAGTGGTTGAGGTGGCTAAAGGAATGTTACTACATACCATAAATAGTAGAGACCATCGTAAGGATCGATGGGATGAGCTCACACCTAGATTGAAAAGAAAAGAACCCTTGGATTATCCAAATTTTGAGCTATCTATTATAAGGGAAAGGAAATATATAAGGGGTATGAAGGAGAAGGGTATCTAATGGATTGGATTGAAGTGGTACCCTTCAATCATTTGGACACCTATGCCAGGCTGGTAAGAAATCCAACCAAATGTAGATATAGTGAAGATTATGTAGGAATACACACAACACTGAGAGGGGGGGTGAATCAGTGTTGTTTACAATTTTAACACTTTTTAATACTTTTGATTAATCTAATTTCACAATTTAGAATTCTTCAGAAGGAACAAAGTAAATATGCAGAATTTCAACACACAGATTTGACACAAGAAATTTCCCGAGTGGAAAACCCTCCTGGGGTATAAAAACCACTCAAGTGCCTCACTGGCTTAACACAAAATTCAGATTACAATTGTCTCACTGACATTACAATTCTGCCTCACTGGCAAATTATATCTCTCTGCATGTCTCACTGACATTACAACATCTAAAATTCAATGAAAGTTATAACTCAGGGGATTTCCCTGTTTCAATAAAACACAACCTTATTTCTCCCTTTTAAGATAAACAAAATAAATTCTTTGCAATCAACCTTTAACTGTCTTCAACTCCTACAGTCAATCAATTTTGATCTTCAATATATTTCATACCTCTATCTCTGCAAATCAATCTCAAAACAAATCAATTCATACTCTGCAAATTCATAGATTCTTTCACTGCAATATTGAAAAACTTTTAACCTTCTCTGAAATCATTTTTCAAAGCTTTATCCTTCTCTGAGAAAATATTGTTCAATTCTAATCAAAAATCTCCATTCTTGATTTCACCAACACATCTCCAAAACTGAGCAAATTTCACTATCAAAATGTCTCTTCATGTCAACAAAAAATTTCTCTGCAAAAGGATTATCTTGCTACAAAAATACCATTCTTCTTCTCTACTCTGAAAAAAAACTTTTTCACACTTCCATTTGATCTTATATATCCTCCTTGAAAACATATCTGCACACTCAAAAAAAATCATTAACATTCATCTTCCCATAACCGGTTCAGCTTCAATCATAATTTCATCTCAACCTTATCACATTCCCTAAGAAAATCAAACAACAAAACAAACAAAAATGAATTCTCTTCGAAGAATACTGCCTTTTCATATTCTTCAAATTTAGTAACCTTCTACAACTCACACTCTCCTTTTCATAAATTTCTATATTCAAAAATCTCTTAAATTTCGGTGAGAGAAGATAGAAATAGATGCTTTATTGCCTTTTAGAACAAGGAGGACGTCAAGTTTAATCGGGCTAACTGACCGTTTGTCAAAACTTTCCATTTAAAAACTGACCTTTCGATCTTCGGTGCCCGCCAACTGAGGATTCAAAGACAAACGTTGATTTTGTGTTTCCCGCGGACCATACAATGCCGACCTAACCGGCAACCGGGCATCCTAACCAACGGGGCCGGTAAACACACGACCCGATACCCTTTACATCGTAACTTAAAGCCCCGATGACCACTTCTACCAGTCAGTTTGAGTTTATAACATAAAGTGCATAGACTTATGACGGGCAATAAGGTAATGAATAAGAAGTGTTAAACACAAAGTTTATGACTTGTTAGGTGTTAAGGAAAAAAAACATATTTACTACTTACATTTTTCTAAACCTCAACATATGTAAACACCTCAACACATATTTAAACCTCAACCTTGTAAACCAAACTTCAACTGATCTGCCACTGTCATGAAGTTAATATGATGCAAGTTAACTTTTATCAAATGACATAAGCCCTTCTCCTGATTCAATATTGATGCAATGAGTGTCATCTTCTGAAATGACTAAGTTAGAACAAACTCACATAGAATCAACACTGATATGTCACTGATGTCATTACCATGAAGAACCACTTGTAAGAGTTTTACAACTTAAAAAATGAGAAGGTACCAAACCACTGTGATTACAATAAGTCACATTCAAAAGTGTGTCATAATTGCATGAAGACCACTCATAATGCCAACCTTAGCCACTTTCACTGAAAGCATAACTTAAACTTTCCTATGAAGAATCCTTCTGAAATATAATGTGATCAACACATCTGTCAACTGCATCTTCTGAAATATAATGTGATCAACACATCTGTCAACTGCATCTTGTGAAAACTGTGTAATGCAACATCCTGATTTCCTGATATTTTGACATCAATGAAAAGACAATATACTCAACTGTGAAATGTGCTACAGATTATCCATAGCATGAAATGATACATAGAAGACAGGGGTTATCACCACCCTAAAGGAAGCTCTCATCCATTACCTCACATACTGATTGAATTTATCATCTGGCCCAAGTTTTGAAGTTGAGTTTTTATTGTGGACAGAGCATTTTGAGAAGGTTACAAAGGCTAAAGTCAAATTTGTAGCAGTTATCTTTGGATTGTAGTCTGTACATTTCACAAATATATATTGGATATATATTTAAGATAATCTTGGAATAGATTTAGTATTATAAAGATTGAAATGTATTTGTGATTTTAAACAAAATGATAAAAGAAAACCAAATGGGCATTTTACATTTGTCTCAATTTCTCAAAAATGTCAAATAATTTGAAGCCATAAATAATGTCAAAACTAAACCATATTGCTTTTGAGGATGACAATATAATACATATATATTATATATCAAAATAATGTATAGTATAAATTCTAGCAAACCCTTAACTCGTTATTCACATTTGTCACAAATATGAGAAACAAGTTATATACCCTCTACTTGTTAACATTTATTTACATTTATCACAAAAAATAGTAAGAAGCTACACTGCTACATGAAGCTTTGAAACCTAGAATAGTTTATACTTTCCCTTCAAAACAAGATATAGGAAATTTTTGAAAACATGCAAAGGTTTTTGAACATCTTTCAAGAATAGTTCATCCTTGCCCTTGTCCTCCAATTTTTTTTTCGTTTGTGAATATTGTGATGTCTAACAAATTCTTCACTATAATCCAAAACGAGATGGTTGATGGGGGACCTTTCCATGACATATTCAAGAATATTGTCACCCGTAATGTGAGTGATTACTATCTCATTGAATTTTGAAGTATACTTACAACATAGCACCAGATGAGGGTACAATGAGGCCATAATTTAAGGTGGATTAAATTTATCAACTATTTATGACTATCACTATCACTCATGTTACACCAACACATCTACACATTGATTTAAATTCTAATTTTGTCTCATTTGAGGTCTAATAGGTCAAACTTAGCTAACCAATCGTAGTAGTATGGCTCTTTGGCCAAAGCCAAAACTGCTAACTCTCGACATAATATATCACAGTGGAGAAAGGATTGTAATTCTTCATTTCCCTTCACTAGAAATAAATAATAGTTTGTGTAGCCCCAAAAAGGTAGTCCAAATAAACTATTATAAATAATAAGACATTTTGTATTATCATTAAAAATAATTGTTGAACTTGACTATTTTATGAAAAATTCAAACACAAGTTGAATTACTTTCTCCACATAGCTTCAATGATAAATGCCATTATCCTTACAACTATTTATTGTCTTGATTGCTATAGGAATACTTCAAGTTTCAAACTTATTTTTAAAGTCTCTTCTTACATGAGTGCTACAGACTGTAAACTATAATGGTAAACTTATAGTGTTTTGCGAATTGTTGTGAGGTAAACATAAAATTAAATGGGCTTATGCATTTATCTCTATTGAATATTAACCGAGGCTCACTCAAGTGTCAAACTAAGCAAGTTGAAGTATATATGGACTCCTTAAATGTTACCACTTGTCTACTTGTAATGCTAAATTCAATTAATGTGTTGCAAGAAATTTTTAATTACAATGCAACTTGGAAGTAAATATGTAATTCTTATACACTGTATGCATTTATTAATCACATGTGATTACATTTCAAGAAGATCTTAGATGTACTTTAATTCATATCTTAGATGTGATTTAATTTACATCTTTTACCGATCATGCTCCATCAGATGAAACTATTTAACGCCATTAATGATCCATTGGAGGGGCCTCCAACCCCATCATCATCTTCTTGAGAATTACATTCTTAAATTGAGTAATTACTCTAAGAAAATATTAGATTGTTGTGAGAAGATCTTACACATCAATTAATTCCCATCTTATATTCATCTTGCTCCATTGGATCAAAGTATTTAAACTCATCAACAATAGACGTTACTAGAAGTAAAAACGTATGTTGGTGAGGGCAGGTAGCAACATGATTGGCCAATAGGTCAAATAGCTGAGTTCTTGGGGCTTCCAGTGCAGCTATCATTTTGTGTAGTCCTATGCATAACAGTTATATGGAGTATTACATTCTTTTTGAGTAATTATTTTGAGAAAATCATATATTGTTGTGCAAAAATCTTGCATGTCATTTAATTTCCATCTTTTATTGATCCTTCTTTTTTGGATCAAACTATTTAACCTCATCAATGGCAAGCATTTCTGGACATAAAAAAGTATGTTCATCAGGGAATGCAACAATACCATTGGCTGATTTTTTGAGTGTGTATGCATTTATTTAAGTGATTACATTATTTTTTGGTAATTATTTTGAAACTAGATCTTATTCTAAGATCTTACATGTCATCTCATTTCGATCTTGTATTGATCCCATTCCATCTGATCAAAACATTTAACCACAATAGTGGCATAGTAAAAATAGACGTTGGTCAAGGCAGGTTCTAGCACCATTGGCTGATTGGTCGAAATACTGATGTGTCACTATGCATTTATGTGTGTGTGATGTATACCATCTGATGATTGTGAAAGGAAGCTACATACTCTAGACATGAGTGTTTATTGCACCATTTCCTCTGCTGGCGGATAACACTTACATATGGACACAACACTCCTTGATCATGGGCTGTACAATTAGCATATTGTTAGTGAACATATTTTGTCACCAAACTCTTATATATATCTTGCCCAATCATAATGATGACAACTGCACTAACAGTTGAATGGATTGTAAATAGGTTTTACAGTTGTTCTCTACATTTTAAGAAGGGGTAGCTCCCTCCATAAGATATAAATAATTTGATGGGTACACTTTTAACCTGAAAGCGGGAAAGGAGATTTTATAACAATAAAAAGAAAACAAATGATGACTGCAAATGCCCCTCACACCTACATAAAATGTTTTCAGAATAAAAATGATGATCGCAGTTTCACCCAAACATAAGAATAGGAATGGAACCTAAATGTTTAACCACTTAACTACAACAATACCACCACAATACTTCACAAACACAAGAATGCAAGCATTTTGACAGTATAAATATGAAATAAATGGACTTTTAACACCATGCAAGACTTTCCTTTTATCCAATTTGTCACCAACTCAACATAAGAAGAATTAATAACATAACACCAAGATAATTTGACTCAATGCCAAGCTTCTCATGTATTAATGAATGGAAACACAACACAATACTTGGCTTCCCAAAAGTATTATAGCCAATGTATGTATATCAAAAACCCCAATGTTTTAAAACACCATATTTCAAAACATATGGACAACTCTTCTCAAAATGATCTAGTCACAAAAATAATTTTGCCAAAAGACCCCAACTCTCTTTTACTCATACATTTTATAGTAAAAGAGTGGGAACTAACTTTTCCTGTATAACTGTCTCACACAACTAACAATTGAAATATAATAAAGTTTCTTGAAACATAATGAGACATAGTCTCGAATAACAATATAAATCTCAACACGAGTCTAAGAAAGCATAAAAATCTTAAAGAAACTTTTTCAAGAAGACACTTCTTTATCTTCACTATCCACTTCATCTGATCCTATATGCTCTCCATGAAGTACCCATCCATCGGTACCAACTTTCTCTGCTTGATCCCTTGTTCTTTGTGAAGCATCTAATTTGTCTTGAAGAACTTTAAATTTATTTAGAATGGAGATGATACCCTTAGCATTAGGAATGCTGGTAATCATTAATCTTGTCCTCCACATCTGCAACATATTGCTAGCTTCCTCATATTACTTGTGCATTTCTACCACATCCTTCTTTAAATTCATTAGATAGGTAGCCACATTGTTTAGCTTCTCCATGGAATTACCAGTTGAATCTTCTTTAACTTTTAACTCTTCAACCAATAGGTCTTTGAAGGCCTGTTTGACAACAACAACATCTAGTAGGTTGGTTTTAGTTTCATCATAAATGTCCACTCCTAAAGAAACACAAGAGCTTCTGAGATCCAGTAAGTAAGATCTATTACTTTTATCCAGATTCTTTAAATCATTCAAACATTATTTTACCATGGTCAATTTCCATTCCAGTGCATTTATCCATTTGACTAATTCATTCTCTTCAGGTTTGTTTATGATCTGATCTATGACCAGGAAACTGGAATCAAATTTTACCATTCCCATCAATCCATTCCTAGCCACTTTCAACATAGTCTCCTCCTTAATTATCTTCAAATCATTCAAAATCTTAGTTTGCTTGCTAGATATCTTAGTATATAAAAGAATAGTATCATGAATAAAAATAAGTCAATCTACAGTAAGCTTCTCCACCCATTCTTCCACTGCTTTACCCAAAAATTTGTACCTATTGATTTGATTAATAACCTATGTACTCACACCCTTAGGAATGTCTGTAGTAGCATTTATGGGTTAGGATGTGGTATCAACAATAGACTTGATTTAGGTGGTCAAAATATTTACTTGGTCTTCCAATACTTCATTTTCCTTTTCCTTTTCCTCCAACCTAGTAGCCAGAATTTCCACAGAGAGATTTGCATTATGAATATCCCCCTGGACAGAAGGAGGTCCTAAATCCACTTTACTAACATGAAAATCATTAACAGATACCTCCCTCTTTTCTTTGTCCACCATAGGTTCTATAGTTCCTACGTATTGGTGCTTGGTGACTGGGTCAACCATAAGCCTTGACATCCTTCTGGCTTTCTTGGGGGTTGACTCTAGCTTAAGGAGCCTTGCAACAACATCAAACTCTATATCAATGATTTGATAATACCTCCTCTTGTTGCCAACTTCAGTCTTCAGCCAAGCAGGAGTGGACAATACTGAACAATCACCTGTAGCAACATGAGGTATACTATTTGTTTTAGGGGTGCCATCTACCCCTTGTTGCTATTGAGAGGGTGAGGGAGTCTGAGATACTCCATCTTGAAAAACATGAGGAGGAGTTTGTGCAAAAGGAGGGGTTTGATTTTGAGTTGGAGAAATTATTGTCTCCTCATCTTCTTCATCATGTAATAACTGCTCTTGTTCTGATAGTCTATTAGAATGAGGATTAAACATATTTTAGTTTTCAATTTTCTCTTAGAGGCTTCACTGTCCCCTTCACATTGTGCTTTCAACTCAGTATTCTTCTTAGGATCCTCCCCACCATCATTCTCATCAGAGACTAGAGATAGTGAGCTTGCATTATGAGTAGTAATAGGTGTATTTTGATTCGAAGGGCCTGTAGAAACCTATTATTCCCCCATGATCTAATCCTTGTGAGAAGGAGAACCTGCACCATGACCAGTCACTTAAGATCTTAACCATTGCTGACTTCTATTCATCACAACACAAGACCTAGTACTAACATTTGTAACCTCATTTACAGTCCAGTCTATATCAGGTAGGGGTTTAGAATTCTCAGTAGAAAAAGTAGGGTCAATCAAATCAACATAATAATCCACTAGGTTAGGAATATCCCAACCAAATTTGTAGATTCTCATTTGGTCTAGGGTCAACCTTGACCAATCTCCTCCTTACTTCATATTCATCCACACAGTCAGCCCAAAAATCTTCCAAATGAGGCCGATGTTCTCTTAACATGGGAAAATAAAGGTTTTTCTTCACAAAATCCTTGCTGTCAAAGAAGCTTCTGGAGGTGAATGATGAAAAGTGAAGCTTGGTAAAGATTCTATCCACATTCTTATCATTTTCTAGTTTGGTGCATGTGTAATGAGTCAGCCTCAAAGGGAAGGGGTATCCCTTCTTCTTGGAATCATAGTATCTCTTGCTTGCAAGATATGCCTATCTGCATACCTCCAAGAACACAAGGTAATCAGAAGCATATCTGGGTAGCTTCAAAGGGGGAAATTCAAAGCCACCTATTCTGAGGTAAGTGAATTTATCAAATTGAACAAAATAACTCCCAAACTGCATCACACAATATGTTGCTTCTGTGGAGATTCGAACCTCAAGGTTCTCATAAATTCTTCTTACCATTAGCATAAGGAAGGTGTCATTGACTCTCCTATAATCCTTTTTACCCTGCTCTTCTTACAATTGAGGAAAACAATCATAAACTTGGGTGTCTTGAGTCATGGGGCTGACTATGTTCAACCCTGGCCAAACCTATTGGGTTGTGGCTAGCAAATATATCAACTAAGAACACATGCTGAATTTGTTGCCTCTCTTTTGGAAATTGACCAATTGGTCATGTAAATTTTCATTAATTATCTGGGACTAATCTATATATTACTTTCTAGTATATATGACAAGGATAAACTGACACATCCATTGAACGAATTCATTGCAATCCTCACTGCCCACTACTTTATGTAGCAATGTGATGATATCTGAAATGTCATCCTTGAACAGGGCTCTGATTAAATTCTTAGACAGTTGTGACCCACCCTTCTTCTCTTCCTAAAGCCATGTAGTGGCAATGGCATCATTACACATTTTCTTGCTATCAAGAAAATAATTCCAACCTGCTTGTTGTGAAATATTAATATATTGAACATGTTTCACTGGTAGTCCCAATTTGTCATTGATATTATCTGCATCTATACAGAGGATTGTTCTACCACTAGTTGTTCTAATCTCACAAGATTTATCATGGTAGTTATGAATTCATGCCATGATTAAGTCCGTTCACTGAACTGCTAGGGGGAAACCACCCACATGTGCTAACCCGCTGTCTAAAGTTTTATGGGCAATGTGTGTTCTTGGATTGGCGTTCATTCTGGCCTAGAATTCTTTAAGGTTATTGTGACCTAAATCAGTATCCTTAACCACTAACAACTTTTTATCAATTATGAAAGAGATATCCAACCGTTGATATTTATATTTCATTTTGACAAACCCGAGTAACCAGTCTTTGAGGCCGTTGACAATGATGAAGACCACAAGTTTTGGGTTTGACAAGAGGAGGTTATGGTTAATGGTTGGAAGAAATGGGGTTTCACAAGTCATGAAAGGTAAAGGAATTTGCAATATACACCCCACCAACAATTCTAGCAGTGAATTTCAACTAAAAAGAGGAAGAGGCAGTGCACTCACCTTGAATGCAATGCTTACAAGAAGGAAGAGGCTAAGTTGACTGTGACCGAGCTCCAAATCTCGTTCTCAATTAGCAAATGTGAATTGCATTATAAGAAATGTTTACTTTATAAGGTAAATGAAGTGAATAGGGTTACAGTAAATACCTTCCCATAATAAATACCTTTACAACTCATTAAGCCATAATCACTTTATCGGTACATTTAACTTTCCACGAACCATTCCCTTTAACTGGGGTACTTTGTCGGCAAAAATGGCAACCACCAAACTTAACCATCGATGAAACATTCTTTTCACACACTAAAACTCCAACGTTCATGTTTTACATAGTCAGAAAAAAGTTAACTTCACGAACTTTATCTCCTTTCGATTGTATGTATATATCACTTTATCAGCAATTTTAGGAGTTTGCAAACCAAGCAATTCTTTGAAAAGCTTTGTAAGAGCTCAAAAGTTTATAATTGTCACTGAAATCTTCCTTTCATGAACCTTTAAGTAAAGGCTTCGATGAACAAGGCTTCCCCCTTATCGGTGAAAAAGACTTAACGTGAACCAAATACAAGCCATCGAGTTATCGGCAAAAACAAGAACTCAAGAACTAGAGGCCGATAAGAAATCACGGGTTAAGTTCATGAGAAGCAAAGAAAGATGATAAATGAGATATGACAAAAGAGTGACAAGACAAAACTTGAAGAAAGGTTATCAAAAAAGTTGAAGGTGTGCAAACTTGAATTTTTCCCAATGGAGTTCGTGGACTCAAAGATTTTCTGACAAGGTTCACCGAGAGGGGATTTCCTCGATAAGATAGAAAGAAAGGCCAAGTTCATAAAAAAATAGAAAAACACCAATAATAAAGGAGAGTTAGAAAGGAAAACTCCAAAAACTTTAAGTTAAAAAAAATGAAGATTTTTCCCATAAAGTAGGAGAAATACTTAAACTTAAGGACTCGACACAAGGACAAGGAAAAGAGATCAAAATAGACCGAGTTTGAGTTGTACAAGGACAAGGGCCAAAATTGGGGCAACGAATGGATATAGATGGGGACAAAGACTAAACAAGATGCAAAGAACACATAATCTATGGTTGGCTAGAGCCTTATTCATTGGGCTAGAGTCACACCAAAAATGGGAAAAATAAAGAAACAAACAAACATAAAAAGTTATGATACAAACGGGGGACAACCCGTTTCACATGTTGCATTGTTTTAAATTTTGGCCATTATGTGGAAGAGGTACATGAGTACCATCTAGATATGATAGCATGAAATCATTATTACCACACACCTATGTTATAATGAAATGCCCTTTCCAAAGAGAGTCAAATTTTCCATGAGCTCCCTTCGGTTCTTTCCTTTTATCCCAAAGTAAACACCGAATCACCTACTGAGAAATCTCTTCTCTGGCCCTCTTGTCAAAAATCCTCTTTACTTGTAATTGATGCTATGAAATTTTTTCAACCACTTCTTCCCTCTATTCCTCAACCCTACTCAGAAGCATAACCCTCTTATCTAGAGCATTCTGGAATTGCTCATCTTCAATAGCTCGTTGCAGATTAATGGCTGATAATCCAATGGCATAGGTAAGGTACTATTTATACCATAAACAAGTTCAAATGGGGACATGCCTATAACTCTCTTAGGAGTGATCCTACTAGTCCACAAAGCATCATACAACCTTTTGTGCTAATTCTTTTGGTTCTCATCTACTAATTTCCTTACAATAGATATCAAGTTCTTGTTGCTGGATTCTGCTTGACCATTCCCTTGTGGATAGTAGTTAGAGGAATGGGCCAAAGATATACTATAATCATAATAGAAATAAGATACCTCATATGAAGAAAAACTAGAGGCATTATCAGTAACAATTTTTGCAGGAACCCCAAATATGACCAGAATGTTTTGCTTGATAAAATCACGTACTATTTTAAATGTGGTATGTTTAATTGGAGCTGCCTCTACCCACTTAGTAAAATAATTAGTAGTGGTTAGAATATGGGTGTGACCAAGACTAGAAATGGGATTGATGGGCCCAATAAAATCTAACCCCCATTGTTGGAAAGGATCCTCAATAATGACTGGTCTTAAGGGTAAGGCTGCTAGTTGAGGTTAACCAGTAAACTGAATACATTTTTCACATTTTGAAACCCACTTATAGGCATCCTTGAACATGCCTGGCCAGCAATAGCCATGTCTCAAAATCTTATGAGTTGTTATAGAAGAAGAGAAATGACTTCCACATGCTTCGTCATGAAAAAGTCAAAGGAGTCTCTCTTGTTAAAGAACAACACATTTGAGAAAAGAACCATCAATACCTTTCTTGTACAAAAAGTTATTCCATAACACATATTTAGCTGCCTTCAATATTACATTCCTCTTCTCTCTAGAAGACAAATGAGGAGGGCAATCTCCATAGGTTAGGTAATAGGTAATTTGAGAAAACCATTCATCCCTAACTTTGAAAAATAAAACCATGGGCAAATCTTTTGAATCAGTTTTATTTTCAGCAATGATTTGGTATAAACCTCTACCTCTGACAAGTTTTATCGATTTAATCTCAATATCGTACTCCTGTACTCTAGCTATCCAGTCCCTCTCCTATTGTAGCTCAGGTCTTGTTGAGTTAAAATGCTTTTAACATCTGAATCAGGGATAAACACAGTTGTATGAGAGTGCAATATATAGAACCTAAAATGTTTCACTACTTTGACCACCACATAAGCATGCTTCTTAGATTGTCAATAATTCAGTTCATACTTCTTGAGTGGGACATTGATAAAGGCAATAGGTGATTCCATCCCTTGTTTATCCTTTTGAACTAATATAGCAGACAAAGTATGTTCTGAGGCATAACTATAAATGATGAAATCCTTATCAAATTTAGGGTGTACCAGAGTAGGGGCATTGGCAATAGCAGTCTTAATATCAGAAAAGGCTTGCATACCTGATTCAGTCCATTTGAAAGTTTGATTTCCTTTTAACATATTAGAAATGTGTCTTGTGAGCTCAGAAAATTTAGGCATGAACCTCCTTAGGAAATTGACTTGCCCAAAAAAAGACCTTACACCTTTCACGTTCACAGGAGGGGTGAGTTTCAAGATAGCTTCTACTCTTTCTGGATCAAATTTATTTCCATCTTTGGAAACTATATGACCTAAAAGTTTGCCTTCAATAACTACAAAAATCTAGATTTCTTTGGATTTAGGGAAATACCATGTTGTTTACAATGTTCTAGTACTATCTCCAGATCTCTATAATGATTCTCCCTCTTCTTTGAGAAGATTGTAAGATCATATAAATACATGACAATAATTTTGTTCTTTAGGTCACCGAAAGACAAACCCATTGCTCTTTGAAAGGTGGCCCCAACATTGGTCAAACTGAAAGGCATACGATTATAAGCAAAGGTTCAAATAAAGTAGTGAATGTTGTTTTGTGTTGATCTTCTTGCTTCACACTGATTTGATTATATCCTGAGAAGCCATCCAACATGGACATCATTTCTAACCTTGATATTGCTTGTAGTATATGGTCCATTATGAAAGGAAGCTAGGTGTCTGGAAAACGCTTCCTACACTAATCTAATGAGGGGAGGAGAGTGCAAATTCAATTTTATCCTTACTATTACAACAATATTAAACCACTAATAGAGATATTGCAACAAACACATAAACAAGAAAGTATGATAGAAGAAGAGAGACACAAGATATAAATGGGGAAAACCCTTACGGGTGAAAAACCCTACACTCCAAAACACAACTCAAATGTATTACGTAAACAATGAAGGTTACAATAAAACACAGAGCCAATGCTCTTGCAGGAGTCTTTGACACTCATATCTGGAGATGATCTGGTAGCATAACAGTACCTGTAAAACTTGTAATATATCACCTCCTCAAAGCACTTGTTTATATAGAATATACAAGGCAAAATTGGCTCTATCTTGGAATGGGCATCCAACATGGCCTCATGGCCCAAAACCCACACCTATGGACACTTGTCCAACCTTGTAGAATGTTCCTGACACTTGTCAGGTCACCCCATCCCAAAGAGGTCACCTATTTCCAAAATGGGCTATGACAGATGCTCTTACAACTCTTACAACCATCATAGAATCTATCATAGCTGTCATAACTTACAGCTGTAAGAGAATCTATCATACACATGCTATAAATAGCATATTCTCTTACAACATGTCATAGTCCACCTTGGGGCACCCAAAGATGCCTTTTTCAAAGATGCTTCACGACGCATGTCTTCACCTATCATAGAATGTACTATTTCTGACTCTTACATGTCATAACTTCGTCATAGGAATCTGTCATGACCGTTACGGTCAATATTCCCTTATACAACATCCAAGATGCTGACACATGGAAAAATATTCCTACCACTAAGTGGGATGCCTATCTCCCCATGTGAGGACAAAAATACATGTGGTCATATGCCATGTAGGATGACACATCACCGTGCCAACTCCCACAATATGACAACATATGATTTGCATCCAATTAATACAATAGACAAATAATAAATAAATACAATGTAAAAATACAAGGAATTACTAAGGTTGAGACACCTTAATTTCCAACATTCTCCCACTTGTCGAACACCTTGTAAGAGCCAATAGAATTAATAGGATTTAACTGATAGGCCAAGAGGCCCATAGACTCCGAACACCATCTAAACTTCTCTGTGCCCACTAGTTTTGTCAATGCATCTGCAACATTCTTCAAAGTATCTACCTTCTCCAAATTTACCTTCCCACCCTCTACCATGTCTCGCACAAAGTGAAACTATACATCAATATGCTTTGTTTTGGCATGGAAAGTTAGATTCTTCGCAAGGAAAATCACACTCTGACTGTCACAATTGTTCATAATCTGACCTGCATCAACACCAATATCTGAACACAATCTCTCAAGTCAAGTGGCTTCCTTGTAAGCATGAGTTACAACCATATACTCAGCTTCAGTAGTGGACAAAGCAACCACAGGTTGTTGCTTACTCATCCAACTAATTGCACCACCAAACATAGTGAACACATAGGCACTGGTGGATCTCCTGATGTCAATGTCACCTGCCCAATCAGAATCCACAAATCCATGAATACAAACTGAATGCGGAGGTCCTATAGCATTACCATGATAGCATATGGAATACTTGAAAGTACCCCTCAAATATCAGAACACTTGCTTAACTACATCCCAATGTACTCGTCCAGGATTAGCCATAAATCAACTAAGGACTCCCACTGCTTGGGCAATGTCTGGTCTTGTGCAGACCATAGCATACATCAAACTGCCAACAACACTAGCATAAGGTACTCTGCTCATGTCCTCCACCTCACTAGGAGATTTTGAACAATCACTAACAGATAACTTTGTCCCCAATGCAACAGGAATGCACAATGGTCTACAATCTGCCATGTTGAACCTCTCCAACAAGGTCTTCACATACTTACTCTGGCTTAACCAAAGTTTTCTGTTTGCTCTGTCTCTTCTAATTTCCATTCCTAGAATGTACTTGGCTGCACCAAGATTTTTCATCTCAAACTGTGCTGACAATTGATACTTCAAATTAGAAATCATATTCTTAACATTCCCAATCAACAACATATCATCAACATACAATGCAATAATGAGAATACGATCATTGTCAAATTTGTAATACACACAATGATCTGATTTTGATCTCAAATAACCAATCAACAACACAAAGGCATCAAACTTCAAGTACCACATCCTGGGAGACTGCTTCAAACCATACAAAGACTTCTTAAGCTTGCAAACCAAATTTTCTTTACCTTTCTCTATGTAATGCTCTGGCTGTGACATGTAAATTTCTTCCTCCAAATCACCATGAAGGAAATTTGTTTTCACATCCATCTGTTCTACCTCTAAGTCATAAGCAGCTACAAGAGATAACAGAAGTTGAATGGATGTCATCTTTGCAACGGGAGAGAAAATTTCACCATAATCAATTCTCTCCACTTGTGAGTACCCCTTCGCAACCAATCTAGGCTTGTACTTTTCAACACTGCCATTTGCACTGAATTTCTTCTTGAACACCCATTTGCATCCAACGGGTTTCCCTCCATTAGGTAAAGGCACCAAGTCCCATGTTTTGTTCTTTTCCAAAGAAGCCATCTCATCTTCCATGGCCTCCTTCCAAGAACCCGCATCTTTCATGCCCATAGCCTCTTTCACAGTTCTAGGCTCATCAGTGTTAGTAAAGCAAAAGCACAACTAGAATCAAGTAATGAATAACCAAACCTATCAGGTTGCTTTCTCATTCATGTAGACCTCCTCAAAGGCTAAGGTTGAGGTTCTGATTCTTCTTTTGAGCTTTCGGAGCTGCTAGAGCTCTCCTCATCATCAAGTCTCACAGGGTCTATTGGTTCAGTCTTCTCAGGGGTAGAAGGAAACTGAACTTCATCTTCTTTATTTTCTATCTGTTCTGACTATAGAACAACAGAAGAATGTGTTAGCTCTCTAAAGATAAAACTTCTGCTATACAACACTTTTGTCCACAGGATCCCAAAGCTTGTATCCTTTCACACCAACACCATAGCCAATGAAAATACATTTAACAAGATTATTCTCTAATTTAGAGCGTTTCTCCCTAGGCACATGTACATATGCCTCACAACCAAAAACACGAAGATATCTAACTGAAGGCTTCTTACCAGATCACACCTCCATATGTGTTTTACCAACAAGAGATGATGTAGGAGATCTGTTTACCAGATAGCAAGTAGTGGCAACAGCTTCAGCCCAAAACTTTTGTTCGAGGCTTGCTCCACTAAGCATACTCCTAGCCTTCTCCATCAGTGTCCTGTTCATCCTCTCTACAACTTAATTCCAGTTTGCTGTGGGGTGTATGGAGTTGTCTTATGCCTTTCAATCCCTTGCTCTTTGCAGAACTTATCGAACTTTGCCGAACAAAACTCACCACCATTGTCAGTTCTCAAACACTTAATCTTTGTACTAGTCTGATTTTTAGCAAAGGCTTTAAACTCCTTAAACTGACTAAAGACTTTAGTCTTGCTTCTGATAAAATAAACCCATGTCCTTCTACTGTAATCATCTATGAAAGATACAAAATATATAGATTTTGAAATCGAAGGAACATTAATAGGACCAAACACATCAGAATGAATAAGATCCAATACACCAGAAGACTTGTGAGAACTAGAGTAAAACTAAACACGGTTGTGCTTTCCATAAATGCAATGTTCACAAAAGTTGAACTCGAGATTACAATCATTTAACCCCTTAATGAGGTTTTTATTTTTTAGGGTACGCAGACCCTTCTCACCAATGTGGCCATATCTCAAATGCCATAACATAGTCTTTTTAGCAAGAAGCTTAGCTTCCATAGCATGTGCACGACCATCGAAACTAGTTAAAAAAAATTTCTTCACTGGTCATTCAGATGGTGGGGATGAAGTGATTGCAACTCATTTCTTTGAGTCAGAAGAACTATTGCATTGTGTAGTGCATGCCTCTAGCTGAAACAAAGTACCCCTCCAAGTACCCTTCACAAGCACCATAGATCCTCTTGTCATCTTGCATCCATCCTTCGAAAAGACAACCTGCACACCTACATTATTCAACATACTTACAGATAGCAGGTTTCGTGCAAGGCCTGGAATGTGCATAACTCCAATGACCCCCTTCACTCATCCATCAGGGAATCAGATTGAGACTCTTCGATGACCAACAATCTTCAGATGAGAGTCGTCACCTAGGTACACTCTTCCACCATCAAATTCTTCATATTTCGTGAACTAGCTTCGATGCGAGGTCATGTGGAATGATGCACAAGAATCAATCAACCACACATCATGGGTGGCCAGGGCTGCGATGAAGGCATCACCATCAGCTTGTGACTTGTCAGAATCTGAATCTGGGGCTGATTTCTTTTTCTTTTTCTTCTCTTCTTTGCATTCCTTTCGGATATGCCTAGACTTTCCATAGTTCCAACAGAGAGCCTTGGACTTTCTAGGAGATTTGGATCTCCCATAGGATTTGGATCTACCCTTCTCAGCTTTCTTGTCTTTCTTCTTCCCTTTCTCCTTGGGTCTTCCACGAACTGCAAGAGCCTCTTTAGCTGATTTGGATGTCTTTCTCCACATTTCTTTACATAACAGTGAGGATACCACATCTTCCATCTTGAAGGTGGTAGTGGTGCTTCTGATAGCCATGACAAGATGATCCCATGAATCTGGCAAAGAACAAAGTAGGGTCTTGCAACGATCCTCCTCCTCCATTTTCACACCCACAGATGTCAACTGTGCAATGATCATATTGAAATCATTCATGTGGTCTGCAACAGATCCTCCGTCTTCTATCTTTAGAGTGAACAACTTATTTTTTAGGAAAAGTTTGTTTACCAAGGACTTAGCCTGATAAACATCACCCAACTTCTTCCAAAGATCTTTCATGCTCTTCTCTTCATGGACATTCAACAGGACAGAGTTAGATAAATAGAGTCTTATGAGACCCTTAGCCTTTCGATCTTTGAGGTCCCAATCATCTTGTGACAATACCATAGGTTTCACACTAGATACAGTTTCCCATAGGTCACGATCAACAAGTAGGTCCTCCATCTTGAGTTTCCACAACTCAAAATTAGTGCCATTGAATTTCTCAACCTCTATCCTTCTAGATGTGGTTGCCATCTCCTTGTTGCAACAAGATACAAAATACTCTGCACAACACTCCCACTCAACCTAAGATTAGCTCAAAAAACCCCTACCCAGAAGCTAGAACCAAAACTGGCTAGGCTCTGATACGAACTGAAAGGAAGCTAGGTGTGTGGAAAACACTTCCTACACTAATCTAATGAGGGGAGGAGAGTGCAAATTCAATTTTATCCTTACTATTATAGTAATGTTAAACCACTAACAGAGATATTGCAACAAACACATAAACAAGAATGTATGACAGAAGAAGAGAGACACAAGATATACATGGGGAAACCCCTTATGGGTGAAAAACCCCACACTCCAAAACACAGCTCAAATGTATTACGTAAACAATGAAGGTTACAATACAACACAGAGTCAATGCTCTTGTAGGAGTCTTCGACACTTGTATCTGGAGATGATCCGGTAGTATAACAGTACCTATAAAACCTGTAATACATCACCTCCTTAAAGCACTTGTTTATATAGAATATACAAGGCAAAATTGGCTCTATCTTGGAATGGGCATCCAACATGGCCTCATGGCCCAAAACCCATGCCTATGGACATTTGTCCAACCTTGTAGAATGTTCCTAACACTTGTCAGGTCACTCCATCCCAAAGAGGTCACCTATTTCCAAAATGGGCTATGACAGATGCTCTTATGACTCTTACAACCATCAAAGAATCTGTCATAGCTGTCATAACTTGCAGCTGTAAGAGAATCTGTCATACACATGCTATAAATAGCATATTCTCTTACAACATGTCATAGTCCACCTTGGGGTGCCCAAAGATGCCTTTTTCAAAGATGCTTCACAACACATGTCTTCACCTGTCATAGAATCTACTATTTTTGACTCTTACATGTCATAACTTCGTCATAGGAATCTGTCATGACCGTTACAGTCAATATTCCCTTACACAACATCCAAGATGTCAACACATTGAAAAGTATTCCTACCACTAAGTGGGATGCCTATCTCCTCATGTGAGGACAAAAATACATGTGGTCATATGCCATGTAGGATGACACATCACCGTGCCAACTCCCACAATATGACAACATAGGATTTCCATCCAATTAATACAATAGGCAAATAATAAATAAATACAATGTAAAAATACAAGGAATTACCAAGGTTGAGACACCTTAATTCCCAACACATTACTGGAAGAGGATAATTGTCTTTAAGAGAGGATTGGTTAAGATTCTTGAAGTCCGCACAAATTCTAATCTCTCCTTTCTTCTTGCGAATTGGTACTATATTTGCAACCCAAGTAGAGTGATGTATTAGATATATAATATTGGCCTTTAACATCTTATCAATTTCCTAGAAAATAGCTTCTACCACCTTCAGGTTGTAAGGTCTCTGCTTCTGCCTAACAGGTGACACGCCAAGTTTCAAGGGAACCTGATGTTGCATTTTACCCTCTCAGAAATTCTTTAAATCTTCTTAACTCTGGGCAAATACATTTTTATACTTGCTCAAGAGTTGAATCAATTTATTTCTTTCTTCTGGTGTACAAAACTTTCCTATGCAAACCAGCTTTGGGTTTTCTTCAGTCCCTATATTCACCTTATCATATTCTGAAGAACAAATTCTATTGCCTTGGACTTTATGCTTAACACACCTATCATGCCTGTCAAATAGATTTTCAAGAGAAACTAAGCCCTTAGGAATTACATTACCCTTAAGTTGTATAACTCCATCTTTTGCCTTCTCTACAAAATCTGAGCACTTCTCCCTACAAATGGAAGAACTATCCTCAAAATAGAGATCAGAAAATTTCCTGGCTATTTCAAGGAAATTGATTATCTTCTTATCATCTTCAAATACTTGCCAGTGGCAAGCATTGTCTAGTACACTAGGACGGTAGATGGGTTCTATTTGGTAAGTTTTGTCAGGGTGAGGTAACAACAGAGATGTCGATACAGCTAGAGAGTTGGCTCTATAATTTTGTTCTTGAGGAACAACTTCAATATTTAAGGCATCAAAGTACTCCAGATTGTCCCTAACCTGATTTCTGTAATGTCTTAACCTCTCATTTTTTACAGTGAATATCTTTCTCACCTGTTTTACAATCAGCTCAACATCTCCTATCAACTTTAACTTTTTGATTCCTTTTCCTTTAGCTACTTCCAGTCCTAACAATAAAGCTTCATATTCAACAGTATTGTTAGTGTTCTCAAATTCTAACTTGTAAGAAAAAGGGAACTTTTCTCCGGTAGGTGAGGTTGAGACGATGCCAGCCCCAAATCTTGAATTTGAACAACTACCCTCAAATTCTAAAATCCACAGTTCCCTTGAAACCTCATCTTCTACTAGATCAGCTGTCTCACTTCCAGGCATGGAAGACAACATATAAGTACCAAAATCAGTCTCTTCATATAAAATTTGGGCCTTGGGGTCATCTAATTTCAAGACTTTAAACTTTTCTTTGGCTTTAGGTTCTAATTTGACTTTATTTCCCCCAACTGGTATCAAAGCATGTGACTAGTCTAATTGTATCTCTCCTCCCAAATCTCTACAAAAGCTGTGACTTAAAAGCATCCCATAACTAGCAGGTACATCAGCAATATGTATCTAGTCAACTTCATTCTCTTGTTTGGGTAGGCATCTAGGGCTATCTATGCATCTTTAATTTGACCTATCAGGGGGACTTGTTTATACTCCATAGAAAAATATTTCCCATGGGTCTTGGTCATGGTAAGACCTAACGCTCTAGCTACTTTTACAGGCATAACATTATTAGAGGCACCAGAATTAATAATACAATTGTTGAGTTTACATCCAACTATATACAGAGACACGTAGAAGGGGTTAGGCTTCTTAGGGGCTACTAAAGTGTTGGGCTCTTTGGTTTTTGCTGAATAGGCATTAAAAGATGAATTTTCAACACAAGGTTCAGAGGACTGGGTATTTACATGAGCTGAAGGACTTTCAGATTTTACAAAATTTACAGGACGTTCCAATTCTGATAGATTTAATTTTAAATATTCTACTTGAGATATTTTAAATTTTCATATTTTTACAGAATTCCACAATGTCAAAAGAATTGAAAGCCTTATCATGGGAAGATGTTATTGGATTTGTAGCAACAATTTTTGCAGAGGTTACAGAAGATTGCCCAACAGTTATATTTTGTGATAAAATATGTTTGGCATGAAATTACCTTCATCTCCTTGTTGTGTTCTATTCTGCTGCCTCTCCTTTGGAAATTGATTAATCTGGCTCCTTGTATGCATTGAGAAGGCTTGTCCATCCAACTCTATGAAGACATCTTCACCTCTCTCTGAGTCAGATTCAGACTCCAAATGAAATAGTGTAGAGTCGCTGGAGGGTACAGGTCCCTCATCTTCTGAAGCCTACTCCATGATGACTTATCACATTGCAGCCATCTACATAAATTTGTTCATTTTAGGACATGAGGCACCATCATAATCAGAAGTCAGGGGACACATCAAATTCCCTTTACTGTTCATAGAAGGCCCTTCAATGGCCAAATGCTACACTGTTGGAGGGAGTTCTAATATTTTACCCTTGTGGTTATTTTGGGGCTTATACCCTTTCCTTGGTATGTCCTAGTAGAAGGGTTGTTGTGGTTGATGAACCTTTGGCAAATATCTTTTTAGAGCAACTATTTCTTTGGCAAGCTTTTGGATAATAGGATCTATGGAGGTGGTGGTAGGGATTTTTTGATTATATAACTCTCTTTTCCACTTCCCCGCTGATAATAAATCATCTTCAATCCCTATAGTAGAGGTTTGAGCATCTGCCAAAGTGGTTGCCCCATCCCTTTTTAACTAGTAGCTAACATTAGGAGGTTGTGCATTAATAAAAACCCCTTATTCAATTCATCAAAAGGCCTTTTAGTTGTTGGAATTTGGTTCACCAACTTATTGAATCTAGCCATAAACTCTCTCATTGGTTCTTTGATGTCATTTTTCATGTGAGTTAATTCTACAATTAGGGAATGTTCATCCTTTGGACTCTTGAACCCATCTTCAAATTTTTGAACCATGGAGGTCCATGAATCAATAGATGTAGAGGAAGATGATAGAACCAATCAACAACAGTGTCTGTCAAAGACTCAACAAATAGCCTAACTAAAACATCCTCGTGTTGAATTCCCAGGATAGAATATGCTGCGAAGAATGCATTGATGTGTTCATCCGTAGATACCTTACCATCTCCTTTAAATTTGGGAATAATTTTCCTAGACCCATGAGGGAGATCATACAATTGATTCCCCAATGACAATGGTCCTATAGCAGCTCCCCAGGGTACTGCTGGCTATGTTGGCTATTTGTGTCCCATAATATTTTGAAGATTTATAGTTAAGGGAAAGATTGTACCATGCAAGACTAAGGCTTGACACATATGTGAATTATTTGCAACTTTGGTAGGGGAAGGTGGCCTACTAGTTGTTCTTGATAATTTTCTGGTAGGAGACTGAAAAGCAAAGCTAACCTTCTATAATTCCTCAAAGTCTGAATCAATGATTTCTCTCCTTTAGTTGCTCCTTGTGTATCTTTTAGTTGCCAGATTGACAGTCTGTTTAATAGCAAAAGAAGGAAGATGGGATTGATAGGTGATTTAGTTTAGATCCTCCTTTCACTACTAACCATTCAAGGACATTCAATCGAGTTAAATCACAAATTTTGCAAGAGGATTCACCTACAGGTTGATAGTCACTTGTAATGATAGGGAAATTTGGAATTTGCTGATTAATGTATTAATTTAATGTCCAATTATGCTTAAAACCCTAATTATGCAAAATTGTAAACAAACGGACGAATCCCGACAAATGCTCACAGACAGAGATGTAATATTCAGAGTAGATACATACCAGACTTTGAGATTCCAGATGCGGAAAAGTCAGGGGCTAAAGGGCAGGCACCCAAGCCCAAGGTGGCAACTTCTTCAGAGACTTTCAGAACTTGTCTGCAACTAATCATCACTATCATGGGGATTTCTTGCTTCGGGGATCCAGAGGGCTTCGCGATGGGCGCCCAAGCCCTTGTAGTGCTTTTTCCTTTAGATACGGGATCTCTGTGCTCTATCACAGCCTCTTGCAACTCTACTTTCACGGAGCATGACACCTGTTACCTGTAATCACAAAGAAGGGGGTTGGGGGTTGTCGTGTTTAGGAGCTTGCCTCAGTCAAGCCTCGGAATGACATTCAAGCCTTCCAACACCATTATTTGATAAAGAGTGCATATCCCTGCGGGATAGAGGCAAAAACAAATTGATAGATTGATAAATGATTGATTCAAGACAAAAAGATATCACCTCAGAGGTGTATGTTGCATATAGATGAAAATCCTTCAACACATGAGAAGATGAAGCCAAATCTGCATAACAAACACAATAACAAGACAAGTCTTCTCTGCAACAATGAATGCTTTGAATGCTCTAAAATCATAAGTTTGCCAAAATTTTATAATCATCTTCTAGTTTATAAATGAAACCCTCAACATGCTTATATATGCATTCCCGCTACAAATTTCGTAATTCAAACTTAAGATGTCGACAACGGAACCTTTTAACGGTCACATAACGAACATTTAAATTTAGGACCTGCCTAAAATAGGGCAGGACTAGGGTGTGAGCGTCCAAGCCCCTAGGTCCTATTTTAGGGCAAGGTTAAGCCCACAAATGACCCTCAAGCCCCATTTGACATGGGTTTCATGCCATTTTGCATCGGGAGTTAAAATGAACATGCAATATGAAAAATAAGGGACCTAAGAGCTAAACTTAGGAGATAAAAGTCCTAGGGGGACATTTTATGACTAAACATTTAGCCCCCGCTTTAATGTATGTATGAGTACATGACCCATACATGCATTAAAGTACGGTCAAAACAAAACAAACACACCAGACACTTGAAGCTAACACATACATAAAGATTGAGGAACCATTTCTAGCCCCCAGTCTCAGGTAGGCATTAGAGAAAACATGCCGTAGACATGCCAAACATAGTGAAGACAGTAACAGGCACGCAAAACACAGAGAAGACAATAACATGCATGCAAGACACGGAGAAGACATGCAAAACATGATGAATACAACGAATGCCATGAATATTTCTTTTTCATTTTCATATATATGAATGCAGATACATGGAAAGTAAAAATGCAACACACAACCCCAAATGGAGGAGGGGCATTTTGCCATGCTCTTTGGACTACATATGGGACAAAAGACACACAATACAAATCTCAGAGTGTAGGAGGGGCATTTCACCATGCTCTTTGGACTACACTTGAGAACAAACACGCCATACAAATCCCAAAGCATAGGAGGGGCATTTCGCCACACTCTTTGGACTATACTTGGGAAAAAACACACCATAACAATCCCAAAGCATAGGAGGGGCATTTTGTCACTCTTTGGACTATACTTGGGAACAAACACATGGAAGACACACGGATTACACGAGCACCGTATAGCATGCCAAAGACATACTATACATCTAAAAACATGGCAAACAAGGCAATGGAAGGAACTTATTGCTAAGCCCCCACCATCTCAAGCATGCTATAGGCACACCTGATGGTTGGCCTTATGCCAAAACAACCCCAAAGACATGCTTAAGGGAGGATACACCAACCCCGCCTACTTAGAGGACTTTTGAAATAAAAAGGATGTGCACTATCTCAAGAGATACACCATCCCCGCCTCCACAGAGGGCTTTGAATAAAAGGATATGCATGATATCCCGCCTCTGCAGAGCGCTTAATTATTGCAATATAGAATAAATATGTGCACTCACACTAGAGAGACAACATCCCGCCTCCATAGAGGGCTTACAAACATGCTTCGTTAGTACCAAAATCATCAGACAACTTACGTTTATATGCCCCCACCTTAAGGTGGTTGATATCGTGTACTGATATCAAGCACGTTAAGGTAGAGAGAAAACACACAAGGGAACAAGAGCTTTCGCAAAGCCTATGCCCCCAAAGGGGACATGTACTTTACAATCACCAAATGTTCCCACAAACACACACTTCTTAATGTAACAATGCATGAAAAAGAAGAAGCTAAGGCTACACAAATGGGTTCGAGTCTGAGTATAGCCATGGGGCTTATACTGTAGGCATCTCAGAACCAAGTGTAACAACAAGGCGAGACACCTAAAAAAATCAAAGTGCATGGAGTAGATGTATTGTTATGATTTGTTAGCAAAGATAAGACAACATCAAATATCACACGGAGTGATTCTACTAGCCAAGCGTCGGATATATATATCAACCTCGTCATGTCATATATGGACTAGGTCCATTTTTGCTTACTCGCTGAAGGGACACGTGGTCCATATCAGTATATGTTTGTTTATTTTTCATCATCTACCAGCTAGGTAGAACCACTAGAAGAAGGTAAACAATAAATCAAGAGAAGAGAGCAAGTGCCTTAGGGTCATCATGTAGGAGGGTGCCCCAAGGTCACCAACCACAATGCTATGCACCTAAGACACAACACACAACAATGAAAATAGAGGAGAAGCAAGATAGAAGAATGATGATACAAATAGAATAATGGTCACAATAGAGGAGGTCTCCCGATATCCTTGATCTTACAAGAGTGTCAAGGGTCATCCTAGGAGGCCTAAACAACATATAACACATCACGGGGAGATCACAACACAAAGAGAAAGGGTTAGAAATACTTACCTAATGTAACCCAGTGCTAACAACATACATATCTAGGAGGCCACCCTTGAGAGCAACTATAATAGTTGCTACAACGAGTGTGGCTTAAAGAGGGAGAAATACTTACCTGCTTCAATGGGATATTTCCTGATTGACAATTATTGTCTATCAGCCTAGGATATCTCACATGTTGTTTCAGTCTTGTTGATATTGTATTAACATTAAGTTTAGGATGATGAGAAGCTTTAGTGGGTTTCAAAGGATGGTATCCAATACTGGCTATGTAGTTAATTCCAGCAATTTATGAAGTTATTTGATTCCTTGTTGATTTACACCACATCCATTACCTGCATAGTCACAATTTTTGTACAAAATCTAAAATCCACGACCATATAGAGAGTCCATTTCCTTAGAAGATGGCGAAGCCTTGTAGGTATCATAATATGTAGTATAAGTAAGAGTATTGTCTTTGTTTTCTACCAAGGAGGCTTTGGTTTTCTTAGGTGTTTCAGAAGATTGTTTGCATGAGATCGATGCGACTTTTGATGTGTCAGGGTTATTAAGTTTATATTCTTTTACACTGTAAGGATTAAAATATAATGAAGCCCAATCATCACCAAAAATTGCATTTGATGTTTTAGAGTCTTGCACAACATTATCTGTGGCAAGAGGTGTTGATGAATCAACTCGTAGGTTATTTAGACTTGTATGATTGTTAACTTGTTTTTGATTTTCAATATGTAAACAATTATTTGGCTCAGGATCAACTTCTATAGTGTAGATCTTGTTTTGATAAATGAACCTTAGTGATCGATGAAGGGTAGATGGAACTACCCCCATGGAATGAATCCATAGCTACCAAGAATTATATTATATGAAAGTGAACCAGGCATGACATGAAAAAGAGTGGATACTGTCGTGGGTCCAACCTTTACAGGTAAAGTTATCGTACCCACAGATTATCTTCCAACATTATCAAAGCCACGAATGCTTATTCTATCTGGCTTAATCAAAGAGGTATCAACCTTAATCTTATGTAACAAATTAATACCACAAACATTAAGAGCCGATCCATTATCAATCATAACTCGCTTGATTAATTTCTTGTCTATTGTAATGAAGATAATCAAAGGATCATATTGATTTTAAACTTCAATAGAAGGCAACTCATGTTGTTAAAACAAAATATCTATTTTTGTTGCATGCATACAATCTAATAGAGCTGCTACATCATTTGGCTTAACAACAAGCGGTCCAATCACCTTTTGTAAAGCTTCTTAGAGCATTCCATGGTATGTAGGTGATGTTTGTATTAAATCCCAAAGAGAGATCTTAGTCAGAGTCGCGTGAATTTGCTCGACAAGATTATATTCTTGACCTCTTTTAGGAGTAAGATGAGGTGGTGGAGGGAGCATAGGTTGAGAACATGGAAGAGAGACAAGCACATGAGGTGCTTGCTTACTTTGCTTGTTATTATGGGTGTTGTATGTGTGAGCAATAACATTGTGATATGGTTGTTGCAACACATTTTGAACACCTCAATTTCTTTGAGTGATTTGTCTTGCATAATTTAAAAAGTAATCCGGGGGTCGAGGTGGTTTTTGATCTCCTTGAATCGTAATCACCAGTTTTAAGCAAGAAGGTGCATTAGGTGCCCCTGCACAACCATCTTAGGAATATTGGTACACTTATATAGGAACCCCTTAGTGGGTGGAATAAGTCTATTAGTAAAAATTGAATTAGCATTGTTTTCCTCTTGATTATACCCAACATCTATCCCTAAAGGATTTAATGTGAGAGACCTTTTCTCATCCACTAATGCTTCATCCTAGCCAAGGAGAGCATTGGAATGAAAGAAAGGTAAGGTGTAGTTAGGAAGGTTAGGTGTTGTATCATTAATAGAGCTATCCATAGTATTCTCATCTAGGGTTTTTGGACATTGAACTATAGGAGAAGTTGGATAACTTACGGAATCATCATAATCATCATTCTCATATATTTTAGCTATTAGTTCCAAAGCATTACGAGAAATTTCACACTCATCATTGTCAATGTGTTTTGTTAGATCTTCTACTACCGAAGGGTATGTATTCATGAGAGATGTGAAGTTCTCAAAATCAGATACATAGTCAAGGATTTCAAATGAAGAGCATTTAAATATATCCTTATGATACATAGCTTGTATATATAAGTGAGAGCATGAGGATTCATGTTAAGAAATTTGTAGAAATTCTCAAAGTTTTTGATATATGCATGTAAAGATACCAAAGAGAAATGAGATAAAAATGGCATAATGAAATGTCTTGTAACATCAATGTCCAATAAGATCTAATAAGACAAGACATGCAAAGTTATAAGATACTTAACACACCCTAGATGTGTGACTATTTCACTCCTAAGCACTTGTTTGAGGGAAATGGTTAAAAAGGACACACAAAGTCCACAACAAACACAATGGATAGGAGGAAAAGAGTACAACACAACAAGGCCAAATTTATGATTTTATGTATTTAGATTGAATGCAATGAAATAACACAAATTATGCTTGTTTATGCACCTAAAATGTTCACTTTTTCACCTTATTTCAATGCAAATGCCCAAAATATGAAGTGTTGTAACAAAATTGATGAGGGGAAGATAATTAAAACCTTAATATTAGTCCAATAATGCAATAATATATTTCACAACACACCTATAATGCAAATCTAGGTAGATGACAAGGCGAAATCTAGTGAAAATGCAAGGATTTTTAAACCCTAATAGTGAAATTAAGGCATGAAACTATGCAAAATGATGTATGAATGTTTTATAATCAGATTTATGATGTAAAATATCTCATCTTAGATCTGAAAATGATGTCACAAGTTCTACAATGCTCAATGCAAGTGCAATTTCAAGGGAAAGTGAGTGATTATGCTAGTTTTTGTTGAAATTGACTATGTGGAAATACAAAATTTGAGATGTAAATGCAAAAACACACTATGATGAAACACTAAAATCATAAATAAGTCCTAAAAGAGTGTTTAAATAGAGTATTAAAATCTGAAACAAGATTTAACCACAAACCCTAGCTTTTGGAAAAAACTAGGTTATATGAAAAATGCACAATTTCAAGCAAAATCTAACAATTTAACAATAGAAATGCAATGCAAATGATTATAGAATTATGTAATGCTGTAAATTATATCAGATCTGATGTAAAAATTAGAAATTAAATGAAATTTAATGAAATTAATGCAAACTATGTCAAAATGCAAGCCTAGGATGCTAATTGTTTTTCAAAATTTTCATTTTTTTTTTGTAAATTTTCAAATGCAATAAGATGTAAATGTAATGAATGAATGTAAATCTGAAGTAAAAAGATCAGCAAGGTGCAAAATTCAATAAAAACATGGGTTTACCAAAATGTTTAATAGGAAAAGAAGGAAGATGGGATTGATAGGTGATTTAGTTTAGATCCTCCTTTCACTACTAACCATTCAAGGACATTCAACTGAGTTGAATCACAAGTTTTGCAAGAGGATTCACCTATAGGTTGATAGTCACTTGTAATGATAGGGAAATTTGGAATTTTCTGATTAATGTATTAATTTAATGTTCAATTATGCTTAAAACCCTAATTATGCAAAATCATAAACAAAAGGATGAATCCTGACAAATGCTCACAGACAAAGATGTAATATTCAGAGTAGATACATACCAGACTTTGAGATTCTGGATGTAGAAAATTTGGGGGCTAAAGAGTAGGCGCCCAAGCCCAAGGTGGCAACTTCTTCAGGGACTTTCATAACTTGTCTGCAACTAATCACCACTTTCACAGGGATTTCCTGCTTTGGGGATTTGGAGGGCTTTAGGACGGGTGCCCAAGCCCTTGCATTGCTTTTTCCTTTAGATACAGGATCTCTGTACTCTATCACAGCCTCTTGCAACTCCACTTATGTGGAACATGACACCTATTACTGCACTCACAAAGAAGGGGGTTGGGGGTTGTGGTGTTTAGGAGCTTGCCTTAGTCAAGCCCCGGAATGGCATTCAAGCCTTCCAACACCGTTGTTTGATAAATAGTGTGTATCCTTGTGGAATAGAGGCAAAAACAAATTGATATATTGATAAATGATTGATTCAACACAAAAATATATCACCTCGGAGGTGTAGCTCGCATGTAGATGAAAATCCTTCAACACATGAGAAGATGAAGCCAAATTTCCATAACAAACACAATAACAAGACAAGTCTGCTTTGCAAAAATGAATGCTTTGAATGCTCTAAAATAATAAGTTCACCAAAAGTTCATAATCATCTTCTAGTTTATAAATGAAACCCTAAACATGCTTATATATGCATTCCCGATACAAATTTCATAATTCAAACTTAAGATGTCAGCAATGAAACATTTTAACGGTCACATAAAGGACATTTAAATTTAGGACCTGCCTAAAATAGGGTAGGACTAGGGCACGAGTGCCTAAGCCCCTATGTCCTATTTTAGGGTAGGGTTAAGCCCACAGATGACCCTCAAGCCCCATTTGACATGGGTTTCAGGCCATTTTGTATTGGGAGTTAAACTGAACATGCAATATGAAAAACAAGGGACCCAGGAGCTAAACTTAGGAAGTAAAAGTCCTAGGGGACATTTTACGACTAAACATAGTCACCTTTGATTATTCTGTGCTCTATTTCGCTAGTTATTCTGTCTGTTATCAGGGTCAACATGTGTATTTGAAAGAGTCAATTCCTTCTTGGTACTTGAACAACTCTGACAACAATCAGATTGTCGTGAACTACCGCAAATTCCCTAGCTTACCTACTTAGGTCTTAACCAATATCTTCTTCTAGAACCTAATTAACCAAGTGGTATTGCTGATTATTTCTTCTATTTTCCCAAGCTAGATTACATAAATTGGTGATAATATCCTCTTGTTCTATGTTAAGCTAGTTAATGTTAGGTTGAAGAACTGGGCCAAATCTCCTCTGTAAAACCAAGGATATTATGTTTCCTTTTTTGAATACAATACTTCAGAATGCAAGAAAGATTAGCCTCATTGCAAGTTGAGAACTCCTAGTGTCCTTAATTTTTTTTCTCACTGTATCTATTCCTGAGTCTCTTTAAAGAGGTTGTAACCATAATTTCTCAATATTAGACTCAAACCATATACATCTCATGGAAAATGATCGTGTTCAATGTCAACAATCTTACTGTTCACTCTCCCTAGTAGATTCACTAGAAATCTATTAGTGAACAGATTTTGTAACCAAACTCATATATATCTTGCCCAATCACAATGATGACAACTACACTAACATTTGAACAAATTACAAATAGGTTTTACAATTGTTCTCTATGATTTAGGAAGGGGCAACTCCCTCCATAAGATAAAACTAATTTTATGGGTACGCTTTTAACCTGAAGGTGGGAAAGGAGATTTTCTAACAATAAAAAGAAAACAAACGATGACTGCGAATGCTCCTCACACCTACAAAAAACATTTTCAAAATAAAAATGATGATCACAGTTTCACCCAAACATAAGAATAGGAATGAGACCTAAATGTTTAACCACTTAATTGCAACAATACCACCACAATACTTCACAAACACAAGAATGCAAGCATTCTGACATTATAAATATGAAATAAATGGGCTTTTAACACCATGCAAGACTTTCTTTTTATCCAATTTGTCACCAACTCAACATAAGAAGAATTAATAACATAACACCAAGATAATTTGACTCAATGCTAAGCTTCTCGTGTATTAATGAATGGAAACACAACATAATACTTGTCTCCCCAAAAGTATTATAGCCAATGTATGTATATCAAAAAACCCAATGTTTAAAAACACCACATTTCAAAACATATGGACAGCTCTTCTCAAAATGATCTAGTCACAAAAATAATTTCTCGAAAAGACCCTGACTCTCTTTTACTCATACATTTTATATTAAAAGTGAGAACTAAATTTTCCCGTATAATTGTCTCACACAACTAACAATTGAAATATAATAAAGTTTCTTGAAACATAATGAGACATAGTTTTGAATAACAATATAATTCTCAACATGAGTATAAGAAAGCATAAAAATATTAAAGAAACTATAGACACCTAAAAGTGTTCACCCCACACAAAACCCTAATCACTTCTGCATTCTCCTAATTTTCCCTAAATTGCCTCTATGATTAAATAATTGATTTTAATTAATTAATTATTTAGTCATTCACTATCCTAATGTCCCCTTCACTTGATTTATTCAAACAAATAAATCAAATCCCATCACATGTATTCCCCACTTCCAACAAATTAAATAAATTGAACAAATTTATTTAATTTAAAATCCCATCCTACACCTCATCATTTCTTCTAATTTTAAATTCACTTTTGTCTTTTAGTGAGGAGAAAACCCTAACTAATCTTAGCCCTTGATATGGCTCCCAAGTCAACTTTCAATCTTGATTGTCCATTCAAATTCCCCCTTCTATAAAACACCTTTCTCCAGTGCATTTTGGGGCTCTTAGTTCATTTTTTCTTCTCAAATCTACTCTTTCTCTCCAATATCTTGCAAACCAAATACACGAGCTTCTCATGATGGTTGCATGTACTTGCAAATATGAGAACACAATGCAAGATGAGGAGGACAATGGAGATTAGACCATAGCTTGCTTAGATTTTTACATGTTTTCATTATTGTTTGATTGAGTTCTAGGTTAGATTTCTCTCCATTGGGAGCTAGGGTTAACTATAGTTTGTTTTCTACAGATTAGTTAGCTTTTCCCTGTCTTCATTTGGTGAACCTGACATGAATGCGTGAAAAAATTTGACATTTTTGGTGATTTCTAAAAATTTGTTTCTGCGGTGGCCTCTTGAGCTCAAACAGACCTCACTGTTGAGTCCAGGAGGTCCGAGAAATGAAAAATGACATTAAATTCACCAAATTTTGATATTGGAAAAAAATTGATTTTTTTTGTAATTTTAGGCCCCTACACAGGTTGTATCGTACTGCCTCTATGTAGGGTTCCTGAGTCGAAACACTTCTGGTTTTTTTTTTATTATTTGGTTTTCATAGCTGAGATTTTTAGGTGGCAGGTTGATTAAATATTTTTTTGTAGGTTTAATCTTGTTTAATTATAGGTTCAAAATTTTTGTTGGAGCCTGGTTCAAAACCCTAACTGCGTTTGAGTTCCCTACTGGCATCAAAACCCTAGACCGCTAACTGTATGCTCTAAACTGTCAGCCTCCCAACTTGCGTCCTTGACCAAGCCCTTAACCGTCAGCCTCCCATTTTCTAATCCCCGGTCGACTCTCTCGGTGCCTGTCGCTGTTCCAAGCTCTGCCTCTCCACCCCGACAATCACCTCCAAATCTTGCTGCTATTGTTAGAACCCTAAGCGTAGATTTCCCCAGTCACTAACCAAATCCATCACTCAGCCTTCTCCCTAAGCCCTACCACCCATGATTTTCTTCCGTCCACCTTGTTTAAACCTTAACTCTACCATCAGTTATATTCCTGTTGCCTCGCCTGTATCCTTGGCCGTTCAAAACACTAACCTCCTGCTTAAAACTATCCCTTCTGCCGCTTCTACAAATCCACCGCCACTCCTTACAACTCACTACACATTCCTTCACCAACCTCCAAAGAATCTTGCCCGGTCTATATCGTCGCCACCTCTCAGGTGGCATTGAAACAAGGTTGTCGCCCCCATAACCGAGTCGCCACTTGTCACTGCCAATCTGCCGCTCTTTGTTTCACATTAGGGTTCTACTAAAATCCCTAGTCACTACCAGTCCTCGCCGCCATTACTTCGACCTCCATCATAGTCGCCATAAACCCAAAACAACCACCATTGCTTCAACCTTATCCTCACAGCCTGTCGGCATTCTTCTGCTGCTCGATCACTCCCTCAAGACCACTCCCACCACCATCAAAGCACTAAAAACCCTGTCACCTCCACTAGCCTAAGACCCACATGCCTCTCATGCCTCCTTGGTTGCCACTAGCCTGAAAGCTTCGTCGCAGTCTACACCCTAAACCTACCGCCACCTGCTACCTATTTCAAGTGTCCCAAAACCCTAACCGCCCAATAAAATCAACATAAGATTAAGTCACATTTTGGTCATTGTTTATTGTTTCAAATATTCATCGATCTGTAGGGTTGGTCACATCTCCATGATTGGCGAATGGAGTGAAGGGGGCTAAGGCTCCCTCTGGTCTTTATTTTTTGCTTTTAACGAGCCCTCGGTCATATGAATGACTGAGGGCCACTGCCTAAACTTAATCGCCATCATGAAGATTGATGGCCAGTGCCCAAATTGGGTACATGTGACCAAAAACTCTAACCATTAGCAGTTATGTGCAAACAGTTAGGCCGTAACCTTTTTGCCTCCACATGCCTAAATAGGCAATTTTTTTCAAAATTTCACAACTTTTGCAAAACATATTAAATCGCGCAAAATGAGTTGCGTTACAGAGCAGACTCACCCAATTTCAGTGTGACATGGTTAATTTCAGGTTTTGATGCCATTTTTATAGATTCCCTTTTTTTCCCTTTTTGACTTAATGGCTTGCACAGGGGGTACTTGACTTATTACTTCATGTTTTTTGCAATGTCATGGTGTTTTTTTTGTGCTACTAATGTTTGATTTGCAGCATGTGGCATTCACTGGTCAAAGACTTTTAAACTGAAACTACTAATGCATTGGATGCAGGGATTCAATTTCTTTCATATGCATGTGTGGTGGTTATCATAGGCACATTTGGATTTGGTGCACTAAAATGAACTTAATCTTGTTGTTTTCACACATATTTTGGGGCTTAAAATGAGCCAGTGTCTTCTTTGTTTGGTGATGTGTTTGTGTTTTGAGATGCGTATGCTCTTCCCTCACACATCATGTGATCTTAGGAATCAAAAGCATCTCTCAACACTTGCATAAATCACACCACACATCTATTTTTTCTAAGGTCAATGAACATGTGTGAGTGTGAGCAAGTTCCATGTGTATGCTCTCCCCTTGCGACTTAGTGCGAGCTTAGGGATCAAAAACATGTCAACTTGTCTTGGTTTTGTTTGAGCCTTAGAGTGGGCCTACTTTTGAGACACATCCGAAAGGAGAACTCACTTGTGACCCCAAGCGGGACTTTCATCCGGCACGCTATACAAATTGAGGATAAGGTGAAAGCCAAGTCTAACCAGTATGAGCACTCACCATATAGTGCTAGTGTGAAAGGAGGCATACCTTTATGTATATTAAACTCCTAGTAGGGTTAGTTAGAGCCTTAAGTGGCTTGCTGGATGCTTGTGAGATGCAGGTCACCTAGATATTCACTAGAACCCTTTTGTTTAGTGGCCAAAAACCCTCTATTTGTTGATGCATAAGGGTAACCTTTGAAGCCACCCCGATTCATGCGGTTCTTAGCCGAGATAGCAGGGACAATCCTAAGGTTTGGTGGGGGGATGAGCCTTGGGAAACCTAGAGCTTGGTATGGATGAGAAGTGAGTGCCATGGAGGGGAGCTAGTGCTACCAAGATCCTGGAGCTATCCGCTTTGAATAAGCGCAGCTAGGGGATTCAACAAATATAGTCCTTGCCTAGCCATAGGGTTGTGCTTGTCTTCTAAAGTGTTTTCAAAAACTTGTCACAAAAATGTCAAACAACCACAAAATTGATTGCCAAGTGTCTTCTTTGATTGATGTGTGTGCTTGCCTAATCATCACCCTCGACATTCTTTCCAAGTCATCATACCTTGATCACATTCATACCATATCCTTATCATTCAACCTTTGCATCGTAGTCACCCCCCCTAAGCCAATCAATTTCATCCTAATCATTTCACTTCAACATAATCATTATCCTAATCATCATCCTTGTCACCCTACGTATCCTTATCACTATCCCAATCATTTTCTTAGTCCATCCAAATCACCTAACAACATCCTTACACTTAGCTTTCCTCATTCCAAGTCACTTCCATTTCACCTTAATTTATCCTAGTCATTATCCTTTTCCTTCATAGAAGATCCTAATCATCCCATTCCTCATCACTCAACCACATCTATAATCCCATTATCCTTACACATCATCCTATCATATCCAAACAACATCGATCCTAATCATTCGTCATCACATTCTTGTCATATCTTCTTCATGCCACCTTATCATAATTATACCCTAGTCATTCCTAATCATCACATCCATTTCACATCATATCATTCTTCACCACTCTAAGTCATCATATCCTTATCACTATCCTCACCGCATCCTCCAAACAACCACATCAATCCTTGTTCTATCCTAATTACATTATCATCATTCCACGTCATCCTTTTTCTAATCCAATTACCATCATTCATATCATTGTCCTACTCATCATCCATTCATCCCAAGTCATCATCCTTATCACTCTTCCTAACCACATCCTCCTTGTCATTCCACATCATATCCTAATCACATCCTACCATACCCTAATGATACCTAATCACATCATCCAACCAACCATCTTAATCATCCCACTTGTCCTATCCTAATCGCATCATATCTACATTATCATCCTTCCATGTCATCCTTTTTCTAATCCACTTCCACTTTCATTCCAAGTCAAAAAAACATCTAGTCATCCAATCTTGTCATTCCACATCATATCCTAGTCACATTACCCTAATCTGTCCAAGTCACCATATCCTATTCATCATTCCCAATTACCCTCCTAAGCCAACCCATTTCATCCTAAACATTCCTAATCATTATCCTTATCACCTATCCAAAACAACATGAAACCCTAATCATTCCATCACATCCAAGTCATATCCCATTCATCATTCAACCACATCCTAATCATGTCCTAATCATCATTCTTGTCATTCCATATCGCCATATTCATCCAATTAACATCATCCTAATAATCCCTAATCATACCATATCATACCATAATCCTATCCAATTCAACATGCATAATCATTAGACATTGTCATCCTAATCCAATCCATTCCACCCTAATCATTATTGTAGTCATCATCTTAGTCATCCTTACCATATCCTAACCACCTCATTCATGTAATCCACATCATCCTAATCATCCTAGCCATCACCCTAATCACTACACTTCATCCTAATCATACCTTAATCATATCCTAACCACTCTACCTCATCATAATCGTCATCCTAATCATACCTTAACCATATCCTAATCATACCCTAACCATTTCCAATTCATCTTAATCACCTCGTTCATCTAATCACCATCATATCCAAGTCATCCTCATCAAACCCTAATCACCTCTTTCATCTCATCACACCATCCTAATCATATCCTTGTCACTCTACACTATCCAATCATCATCATTCCTAATCATTACACATAATCCTAATCCATCCTAGTCCTCATTCCAAATCATTACATATTCTCATTCATAATCTAATCAACTTCTTCCTAATCGCTCTCCCAATCATCCTAGTCTTCATCCCCATCCATCCAAGTCATCTTCATCTCATCATCATCTTCATTCTAATCCAACCAATCACATGCCAATCATATCAGGACCATTCATTCATTATCCAATCCATTTCACCTTTCATCAATCCTATCACAACACACCACAACCATAGGGAAAACTTTGAGTATCTACCCTCCCTATCGAATCTAATCGCAACTGTGTCAAAACATTACAGACTTATTGGTTCTATTCACCCACCATTCAATTTCATTCTACTACATATCCAATTCCATTCCTTTACGATCACATTTCATGGCAACATTTCACTACCATTCAGCCTATAGAGGTTCCCTTAAACATTAGTCTTCCTAAGGTCGAAACATAGGGAGAAACTGTCGAAGCTTGACTGTATCACAAGTACAAATCTGTGGACCAAGAGACCTTGACACCTTTTCAAATCAATCACAACTTTGACTTAACACTCCACGGCTAGTTTAAGTCCATCCTTACAAGTGAATTCTGAAACTCATGGGTTCACTCTAATCAATCATCTCTTCCATACCTCAAGGTCTTGACAAATCCAATTTGTGCTTTGAAAGGTCATTAGTAGACGAGAGTACCCTGTTGGAGCTAGAATTTTTGAAGACTAATATCATTAGCCTCTATCATAGTTTGGGCCTCATCACCTTCCATTACATCTACATAGCATCCCGCAATTCACAAGTCTCATTCCATAAAGACACGGTTGCAAAAAGAAGAGAAAGGGAGTAGATCCTCCTAGGCATCCCTCATTCAAACCATTTCAAACATTCCTTCCAACACATCATTCAAACGACATCATCATAATCACATCCTACTCATACCTTCGCCATTTAACCTTCACATCCTAATCACCCTTTCTAATCACATTGTTCACTCAAATTCATCCTAATCACCTCACTCCTAACCATAGCCTAACCATTTCCAAGTCATTCTAATCACAACCCTAACCATACCCTAATCATCCAAATCATTCCACATCATCAACCATCATCCTAGTCAAGCACAACATGGTCCTAATCCCACAAGATGGCATATAACGATATGAAGACACACATCATTCCATGCCAATCCTAGAGAACGAGGTTCTAGCACCTTGAGCCTATTCACAGGTAGATCCAAGTCCACCTTGATAGCAAGACAAAGTGCTTTTAAATTCCAATGCCACCTTTGACAAGGGGAACATAAGTCTACCTCATCCATCCTATAAGTACATGCTACCACCGGACTCCTAATCTGAGTCCACATCATCTACCCTGATCATCCATCCACTAGGTTGTCCTTCCATGCATGCCCTTGCTAAGGATGTGATCCATTGGCTACTAGCAAGGGATAGATCATCCCCATGTCAAACATCCACTCATGAGTCTATCAAAGAACCTTTGAATGCCATGTCCATTCCTACAACCCCATCATGTGATCCATAATATATCAAACCTATCCAAGAGTCATTTGCTTCCACTCAAAGTCACGAGCTATGTCGAGAGCATAATCCTAATCACTTGGAAACATCTATCCCTCATTCAAATCAAGATCAAACCCCTTCCATTCCACCCATCCATAACACACTTAATCCTTTCAATGATCAAGCTCCCATTTATGATCAGGATCCCCTCTATGATTAAGAAGACCATGATGATCCTCTTAGCCAACTCTATGCATTCCATGGCCAAAAGCTTGCCACCTCACCCATTCATGATGAGACATGTGCCTCCCAAGCATACATAAAAGATCAAACCAATAACTTGAATCTATATGAACATAATAAAGATCCTAATGATCCTTCCACATCATCCACCATCGACCACATTTCAAAGCTATCATATCCACTTGGTCTATCCACTCACATTCATGAGCACAACCTTTGTCCACTTCACCTTCTCCATCAAATAATGAACTCATGTCTAGTGTCCATACCACACATAGTCCCATTGTCAATCCCATGCTCCAAAATAAGATATTATGGAGCCTATACATGTCAAAGTTCCCCATGCTCATATGGCCTTGGATACACACCCCAAGGTAAGCAATCTAAAGATGTTGATAATCCCTCCATTCGTCCTAAGTCCACTTTCCCTCACAAATCCCATCATATTCCTAAAACATACATTGCCATTCCACACCCATCATGTTACAAGTGCCAAAATCATGTGACCATACACCTTCCACCATCCAAGTTACCTCCGCTACTTTCCAACCCCTAATTTCCCTTCATCCACTTTATCCCCATTACCTAACATCCCTATCATCCATAAATACCCTTACATTCCTAATCATGACCAACAAATGCGCATATCTTGTAAACATAAAGCTTCCACTCATTCCACCTGCCACATGGGATTCAAAAACAAACATTTGGATGCCTCCTCACATAAAGCCAAAAATCTTGAGGGTCCTAATACCTTAGGACATCAATGCAAAAAATCAAAGTCAAATACATCCAAAAATCCCATACCTCCAAAAGTAAAGTCAAAAACTACAATGGTGTGGGTACCTAAACAAAAATCAATCAAGTCAAATGAGGCATCCCCTTCTAAAAAATCCCAACCATCCTCTTCCATCCATTCCATTCAAAAATATCAAATTCCTCCACCCCACATAAAAAACAAAAATCATAAAAATACTAAGTCTATGTGGGTTCCCAAGTCACTCAATCATCCATCCACTAAGCAAACATCACCATTGCTTCCTACACCACCATCCACTTACAAGCTTCAACGTTTATCACGGTGTGTGCAACCGTTGGTCATGATTCCTCTTCTCACCTCCATCACTCCATCATTGATCCATTAACCTACGCATTTCACCAATCATGTCCCTATGGTCCATGCTTTTGCATAATCTTGTCATCCATCCATGCATAAGCCCTACATAATCCACATCATAATCCACTTTCATTCCCCACATAATCCACATCATAATCCACTTTCATTCCTACATAATTTACATCATAATCCACTAACATTCCCTCCATAATCCACTATCTACCTACTCCATCTCACTTTCACACACTCTCCCTTACCAACATCGATGAACACCTTGACATGGTCCATGTGATGACTTCACTCTCCAATGGGACTATCACCTTTCATGGCACTAGACACTTGAGTCCCTCATATCCATACTCCCATTCAAAAATCAAAAAAGCAAAAAAGTCAAAAAACAACAAAAAAGTCAAATTAGTCACAAACATCAAAAAAAGTCAAGAAATCCTTTCGTCCAATGGTGAAAAACTGGCAAATAGGCCTTGGATAAGTACCATGATGAAAACCTAGAAAACATGTGTCATGTGTAAGTTGATCTTCTATTCCACATCCACTTGGGGGCACATTGTCTCAACCTCCCATCATTTTCCACCTTACCATCCCTATTCATATACCTGCATGCCTATCACATTGCGTCCATCCATTTACCCTTCTCTCTTTTGATCTTGATAAAGATTGGGGGCAAACATGTTGACAAATGTCTTGGTTATCTCTTGACATACCTTATCCTATCCAAACAATCCTATCACCATCCTATTGTCACAAGCCTTGTCATGTCAAATATTAAGTATTCTACCAATAATGGGGCATGTTATTCCTATGCGACATAGTCCTTGGAGATCACATCCTTGCCCTCTTACACGTGCGTTCCTTCCATCCACTATCGCCCACCCCTTTTATCCATTCATCTAATTCCATTCATTCATCCTTGCACCTAGACTTAGTTTCCCCTTGTCATTGGTATCTAGCATAAAGGCTACAAAATTGTGATCCAATGCCATTCCCCAAAATAGTCCAAAAACACAAAAAAATCAAAACATCTTCAAAAATACAAAAAAAAAATCAAAACATCCCAAAACTCCAAAATAATCAAATATCCTACAAAAATCTAAGCAATAAAATCATTCAATCCATTCATTCAAACAAATTCAATTCATCACATCATTCCAACCAAATCAATTCTTTAATCACTTCTTCAAATCATACAATTCATCACTTAATCAAATCTCTCGATTGATCCATTCAATCACCCCATCATATCATTCATATCACTTTTCATTCAACTCATCCACAGTCCACATGGTTTAACTACGTTGCCTCTGAGATTTCACATAGGCAAGGCCATCTTCGATGTGCCCCAGAGGTATCAGGTCGGTCCCTTAGGGCCTGTCCTCTCTACTCTCATAATAAGTCATCCTTTCATGAAATGGACACTTTGATCAGACGGTCAATCTTTCACAGCAACACACACTTCAAACCAATCCCAAAATCAACCAGACAAGCTATTCCAATCAGTCAAATCAATGAATTGGCTTGTGATAATCATATGTCACTATCCTCACCAATTATCACATATCTCATACGGAATGGGGCATTGTCAAAACCAGGATTTTGTTTCTTATACGACATGTGCCATTTATCAAACATCATCAATCAAACCCTAGTGTTTCTCATATGACTAACAACACTAGTGTCATTTAATCAATCACTTGCCTTAGATAGGTAGGGGCATTGTCGAAACTAGACCAGGTGTCTTATACAACATGTTTCTTTCCTGAAACGAGGCTCCTTCTCCATTCTCAATCAATCACTTGCCTTAGACAGGTAGGGGCATTGTCGAAACTAGACCAGGCGTCTTATACAACATGCTTCTTTCCTGAAACTAGGCCTTCTTCATACAATCACAATCAATCAAGCACATATCACTTGGCAAAAGTTCCAAGTGGCTGTTGGTCTAGTTTGTCTTATCTTTCATTCGGATTATTTTGCGGTCTCGTTCTTATGCTTCTCAAGGTAGTCCCTAAGTGATGAAGAGAAGCGAGGATAGGGCAGGACCTATTCTTTGATTGCTACTTACAGTTTGTGTTGGCAAAACGACTGGGGCAACTTGGTGCCTTGCATGTGATCAAGATTGTATTGGGCGTGACTCAAAGACATCCTATGCATTGGAAAGAATAACTTCTTCCTTGCATCGGGACTTGCACACCTCACAGTTATCTCATCACATGTTCTGACAAGGTATCACAGTTACTAGTCTGAGTCAGGGTAATCCTTGTATGTCATGTGCCTGTTTAACAAGGGACTACACTTTCCACCTTGGCCTTTGACATGCCACGATGATTGTCATCCTTTGACATAATAAGTTCTATGATGATAAGCAGAAAAAAAATTGCAAGTGAGAGGCTCAAAATCTATCAAAGCAAGATCTCATTTCCATTCTTCTAGCCAATCTTTCATTCCTCCACCATCTCTCTCTCTTGTATCATTCATATCATCTATCCATTCCCGAACCATTCTCTTTCATTTTGAGAGCCTACCCGCATTTGTCCAACCCGCCTATCCCCTCGAGGGGGCATCATCATCCTATCTTTCCATCATCATCCTTATCCTCTATCCATACCTTAATTTCTTTGAAATGATGTTACTCGACATAAATCTCATCATCTCGAACATCATCTCAAAGAGGGGAAAAATGTAGACACCTGAAAGTGTCCACCCCACACAAAACCCTAATCACTTCCGCATTCTCCTAATTTTCCCTAAATTGCCTCTATGATTAAATAATTGATTTTAATTAATTAATTATTTAGTCATTCACTATCCTAATGTCCCCTTCACTTGATTTATTCAAAAAAATAAATCAAATCCCATCACATGTATTCCCCACTTCAAACAAATTAAATAAATTGAACAAATTTATTTAATTTAAAATCCCATCCTACACCTCATCATTTCTTCTAATTTTAAATTCACTTTTGTCTTTTAGTGAGGAGAAAACCCTAACTAATCTTAGCCCTTGATTTGGCTCCCAAGTCAACTTTCAATCTTGACCATCTATTCAAATTCCCCCTTCTATAAAACACCTTTCTCTAGCTCATTTTGGGGCTCTTAGTTCATTTTTCTTCTCAAATTTGCTCTTTCTCTCCAATATCTTGCAAACCAAATACATGGGCTTCTCATGATGGTTGCATGTACTTGCAAATCTAAGAACACAATGCAAGATGAGGAGGAAAATGGAGATTAGACAATAGCTTGCTTAGATTTTTACATGTTTTCATGCTTGTTTGATGAGTTCTAGGTTAGATTGCTCTCCATTGGGAGCTAGGGTTAGCTGTAGTTTGTTTTCTACAGATTAGTTAGCTTTTCCCTATCTTCAAAAACATTTTCAAGAAGACACTTCTTTATCTTCACCGTCCACTACATCTGATCATGTACGCTCTCCATGAAGTACTCGTCCATTGGTACCAGATTTCTCTGCTTGATCCCCTATTATTTGTGAAGCATCCAATTTGGCTTGAAGAACTTTAAATTTATTCAGAATAGAGATGATACCCTTAGCATTAGGAATGTTGGTAATCAATAATCATGTCCTCCACATTTGCAACATATTGTTGGCTTCCTCATATTTCTTGTGCATTTCTACCACATCCTTCTCGAAAATCATTAGATAGGCAGCCACATTATTTTTCTTCTCCATGGAATTACCAGTTGAATCTTCTTTAACTTTAAACTCTTCAACCAATAGGTCTTTGAAGGCATGTTTTACAACAACAACATCTAGCAGGTTGGTTTCAGTTTCATCATAAATGTCCACTCCTAAAGAAACACAGGATCTCTTGAGATCGAGTAAGTAAGATCTATTACTTTTAGCCAAATTCTTTAAATCATTCATACACTATTTTACCATGGTCAGTTTCCATTCCATTGCATTTAGCCATTTGACTGATTCATTCTCTTCAGGTTTGTTTATGATCTATTCTGTGACCAGGACACTCGAATCAATTTTTACCATTCCCATCAATCCATTCCTAGCCACATTCAACTTAGTCTCCTCCTTAGTTATCTTCAGATCATTCAAAATCTTAGTTTTATTGCTAGATATCTTAGTGTTAAGTATGTGTTGGTTTTTCTTCTGAATCAGCATTAGGGTTTGCCAGTTCTAATGCACAGGCAGATTCAGCCAACTAAATATAGGAGGTTACGTGAGCTCCTCCCCTTCTCTTCTGGTTCTGCCGCACTAAGGGGGGTATCCCTATAACTCAAGATGTAACCTTGACTAGCTCAAAGATAGAAAGATATAACTTGACAACAACAGGCAGAATACTCTCATGTATGGACCAAGATCTGCATGATAGAACACAAGGTGGGCAACATTCTTGGACATATATGTCTGGTTGGGTATGAGAGCATGCAGGGGGTTCCTAATCCTACTCCTACAACTAACAGGTGGAAGTGATGAAATGGGTGGACATAATGTCCTGGATGCAAGACGAGGGGTTTTGGCTCATAACTACTGATCCAGGAGCAGACTGGTGCCTATCCATGGGGCAAGGAGTCAACTAGATGTATACAACAGATGGTTTGCAACTTTCACTCGAGTTTCAGGGGGTTGGACTGATGCTTGCCTTACAAACATCACCCAAGAATGAGTATCTAACTACCTCTACTTACAGATATCCTTGCTGACATGCAACCAGATTCAAAAGAAGGAGAATAACATGCAGCAAATGGAGACAAGCAGATAGACACATGCAATAAGCATTTTTCATATAACATTAACATTGAAACTAAAAATATGTGCAAAATACATTCATGTTGCAACTCATAAACTCCAAAATGGGATAAAACAGCCAAGATCATGCCCTGTTCTTCATTATTTACACAAAAATGCCTCAGGCCTTCAACCACCTAAACAATGGTAACACAGTTTGCCTATATCGGCCAGAAAGTGCACCCCTAGCAATAATTACATGGTTGACCAAAAATCCTACCAAATACAGATCTCAGAAGGAATGGCGCTCAGAAGTTATTGCTGCAGTAGACAAGGGAGGCCTCGAGCCTTGCGCCGCCAACTGGGGTCTTCATTCATAATCAGGCAGCTTCACCGTTTGTACCATCGCCCATTGATGGCTCAACCACCCGCATTTTACCTGGAAACCGTCGCTGCGTTCAAAAAGAACTTCTCGCCAAAACGTGCTTCTTTGAAGGTTTCAAATATGCAAGAAAATTAATCCCACATGCAAGGTGCGAAAACCCCCCTAGCACTTTAAAAACATGGCCGCATGTATAATAGGTGTCGAGCACTTTTGCCACGCTCAACACACGCTCCTTCTCCAAAAGCCCATCGCTAAGACTTAGGCCATCGGCCAACCCCACAAATCTCTCATCGATCTCAATTGTCTCACCGATGCCTACCTTACAATCCGCTCCATTGGCCAGAGATAGACCATCGAGCCAGCACAAAACTCCTTTACCGATGCCCATGGTCTCGCCGATGCCTTCAAAAATCCTGATGATGTCATCATCATGTCTTGATGATGTCACCATCACCCGTCTGCATACCGCGCAACTCTCATATCTGGATGACGTCATCGCCATATAGGCACCAGGGTGATATTAGTAAGATAACCTGATATTTCGGAATATCACCCCCCAAACAAAATATCATGATGCACTGTAAACCGGATGATGATGATGACCCCTTTAACTCAAAGAACATCAGGGTGCACTGTAGCTCTACTGCAGGATCGGGATGATATCCAAACATCACCCGATATTGAAACAAGATGATCCTGATGACAAATCTGGTCGATAGAAAATCATGATGATGCTGACCACCTCGGAGAAAATATGATGCTGCTGTTGAAAAATGCTGAGGAGGGCCAACACTTAGGAAATTTTTTGGATTTTTTGGGAAGGTGCCTGCATGAAAATTGCTAAATTAACTGACAGTCAATTCAGGCACCAACAGTATGAAAGAGGAGAATGATGACAACTAGGATGCACACTAGATCAAACCCTTTTGCATATACCATTCAATGACAAGACTGAGCCAAATCACTACCAAATGAAGGTGGACTCAACTACAGATCTTGTACTCAGGTATGTTATTGATGGATCAAATTTAATTTAGCCTTTTTATCAAACCCTAGGTCAATAATGCATGAAACCCTAGTTCTACAATGATCAACTTATAATAGAATAAGTACAACAACAATCTATAAACCAATTACATAGGGGTGATCAGGAAGATGATAGAACCCATCTCCCGAAAGTAGAGGTATTAGAGGACTAATTCAGGACTCCCCAAGTCCTGAAGGATAAAATATGTAGAAACTGTAAACGGAAAGATGTTGCAAATGCTACCTTGATACCAGATCTGAAGTCAGAAAGGATAGAAAGACTAGGGTGCCACTGCCCAAGTCTTGAATGGAGGAATATTCTGTGACTATTTTCAGATCTTGAAACCCTGATATTCACTCAATCTTCCTATATCTTCACATTCTTCGAATCTCACTCCTGTAACTTGCACACAAGATGACAAGAGAGGGTTTGGGTGGTTATGGTGTTTAGGGACTTTCCTCAATCAAATCTTGGGATAGCATTCAAGCTTCCCAACACCGTTGAATGATAAAGAGTGTGTGCTCTTGTAGGGAAGAGGCTAAACATAATAATGATATGATGAATCAAATGATGATTGTAGACACCCAAAATTGACCCATTTCATTATTTATGCATTTATCGCATTTTTCACCACGTTCCTCATTTTTGTCTAGCACACTTGTTATTAAACATTTCATTTTCTTCCTCATCTTTGTAATTAATTAAATAAATTTTATTTATTTAATTATTTCTCTTTTATTCTTCCATTTTCCCATCAATAATTAAATAATTTTGAATTATTTAATTATTACATCTTTCTTCTAAAAATAAATAAAATTTAATGTTTTATTTATTTACCCACCATGCACATAAATTAAATAAATTTTATTTATTTAATTTATATTTCATACACTCTTATCTTATTTATCATTTTCTTCTTCAAACGTGCAAGTGGGCCCCTTTGTCCATAAAATAGCAAAAAATTAAAATGGAAGATTTAACAAATTATAAAAATCAATTATCCTCATCACTTAAATCTCAAAATAGAAAAAGCATTCTATCTTGGAAAGGAATCTTATCTTCATTAACAATCCACCTAAGGTTTCTAAATAAGATGCCTTTTTATGGACACTTGGCACATGCACATTCATTCTTATCTCTCATTCATCCTCATCCATTGATTTCTCCTTTTATTCCTCACCATTGATAAAAAATCAATCCTTTTCCTATAAATTGAACCCTTCTCTAGTCTTTTTTGGGGATCCCATCTCTCGCATGCAACATCATTCTGTCGAAATTTCTCTAGCCCTCATATCTATTTTCTTCTCATCAAATCTTTATCCTATCATTATGCTGCGAAAGTGAGCAATCAACATCCAATCAATAAAGTAATCAAACATGCATGCACCTATCATTCAAGATATCTGAGGTAATCGAAAGGTTTGGTCAAAGGTATTGCATGTTATTATTTTATCTTTCATTTTGTCCAAATTTTTTGGTTACATTTTTGGCACGCTCGATGGGACCCACTTCTCCTGATGAAATCTTACGTTTTTTACAAGTTTTTGTTATAAAAAATTGTGTTATTCTAATCCCCGTTGTCAATTTTTGCATGTGATCTATCAAAGGTGATCTCTAGGGCTTAAAAAGACTGGACTATCACGTTCAGGAGGTCGTTTCCATGAATTTTGACTATAAATTTGTCAGGGTTTCCTCACAGCAATTTTTTTGTAAATTTTTGAAATTTTTTTAGTCTGGTAGCGATACTGTACAGATCCGTACAGTCCGTATAGTACAGATCTACCGTTGGGGTCTGACTTTGGCATTGCAGGTGCTAGCTTTGTGTTGTGGACTTCTGGTTCCCTCTTGTTGCAGGTTTAATTTCATTATTTGCAGGTGTAAAGCCCTTTGACAACTGTCATTTCATACATCTCGAAACCCTAACTCTTCTTGTCGCTGCCATAAACTTTTTGTCACCGTTCATAAAAGATCCTATTTCCATCCATTAAGATGATACATATTTGACATCCCCCTATAGATTTACTTCCTCTATGCCAAAAACCCTAGCTTTTCTCTGTCGATCGACTGCAACCCACGTTGAAATTCACTGCCACCGTTTGATGTGAGTCAACTTGTCACTATCCATTCTAAGCTTGATCCCTACCAGTCTCATTGTTGTTGATCTCCATTGACTATTCCCATCAATTCCTTGTTATAAACCCTAATCGCCACTTTGGTAAGCCTTTGCTGCTCTGTTAAAATCCCCAGTCTGCGTTAAAAGCTACTTAGTCGACACTGCCAAAGTGCCCTGGTCATCATCAAAGAGGTTGTCGCCATCTTCAAGTTTGTGGTCAATTCTTTGTATCACCTCCATTGGTGGCCTCTTGGCCGACCAAAATCTTAGACCTTTGCTTCTATTTCTTGACCCATCGACCCTTTAACAATGTCTATTATCTCCACCTGCCAACCATCGCACATTCATTAATCGAAATCTTACTTCGACCTTGCTTATCTCGTTGACCTTACCTCATCTCTTTATCGCTATCAAAATTGTCCTTATTGATTATCTCCCCATTGATAGTCTACAGCAAACCCTAATATCCGTTACCAGTCACCGACCACCCTCCATTGAGTTCTCTAAGTCAGTTTTCAAAGTCTTGTTAGCTTTCAAAGTCTTGTTGGCTTTCAAAATCATGTCCCTGTCGGCTTTCAAAACTACTACAGTCAGCTTTCAAAATTGCTACAGTCAACTTTGAAAACTCTAACGTAGAACCTTCTTATTAGGCATTTAACATTAGGTTGTTGTTTGGGGTTAGCCATAGTCGACTAACATTAAGCATGCAACAATTAGGGTTTTTATAGCTTAGGTTTTAACATTAAAAGTTTCAACATTTGTTTAGCATTAGATTTTTCACAGTTTGTGCCTACTTTAGTGATTCTAATCACATCACTGGTCATCAAAGAGTCAACACAATCAACCTTCAAAAAGTCAACTTTCAAACAGATAAGTCAACCTTATCCTTTCTACACACCATAGAGGGGCTAACTTTTTCTTTTCATCATAACTTGGTCAAAACAGCTCCAAATCACGCAAATAAATACTTGTTGGAAAGCTAACATGACAAACTATGCAGCTGTAAAGAATTTATTAGGTGAATGTGTCATTTTCTAGCCTTTTTTCATAGTTAAAGTCTAGCTTTCTTTTAAACTTCAAACGAGCATATCTTGAGCAAAACATATCCAATTTCAGCGATTTTTTTTTTAATGCTTAGAATTTTCCAAATTTTCTATTTTAGCAACTTGTTTTTTGTATCAGATCATCTATCTCATATTTTTAACAGATTTCATCTTTTTGACCTAATCCTCTTTGGCTTGCAAGTTCATTCTTCTTCTTGTCATTGCAGCATCTTATCGTTTTGTTGAAGAAAGATGGATCATAATTAACTACTGAAAAATCTATTTGCAGGTTCAATCGGTCAAAGACTTATCATTATCACAAATTAGGAACATTTGGAATTGGTGCTTAAAAATAATCTTTGCATGCTCCGTGTCTAGTTATCTTTCTTGTTTGCTTGCTGTGCATGTCTGTAACCTGATTTAACAACAAGAGTATCCTCTCCCCCTGCCTATCCAATGGACCTGGGGTGTAAGAGAAATTGTTGTTATCTCTAGAGGGCTTGCCTCCTATTGTGAGAGGGAATGACCCAAGTGGTAACAAGCTAAAGCCAAGCTCATGTTCAAATCGCTATATAAAAAATGTGTTTGTGATGAAAGTCATAAGCAACAGGTGCTGATGTGTCATACCAACGAGTGTCTCCCTTAGTACCCTTGTGGTGCATGAAAACCTATAGAGCGTAACCTTTGCAAGTTGGGAGGCCTCATAATCAGAGCAAATCATCGCATGTATGGCCACCTAAATGAATGCCCTTACTAAAAACCTTTGTCTAGTAGCCAAAATCCTTCTATTTGCTGGCGCAAGAGGTTGGACCTCTAAAGTCATCCCACATTCTCACAGTTCAAAGTAGAGATAGCAAATTCTCTTTGGGGAATTCAAAGTTTGGTATGCCTGAGAAGTGTGTACCATGTAAGGGGGAGCCAGTGCTACCAAACTTCTAAGCTATCTACTCTGAATAAGTGTGATTGGAGTAATCTAATTGGGATTCTAGTAGATATTGTCTTTGCTAGCCTAGGTTGTACAAATTTATCATTGTGTTTGGTGTGCCTGCATGTACATATGAGATCTTGTGTTTGATATTGCCCAAATCAAACTTCCAATAAACAATTGCCAAATCATCCAAGTAAATCATCATTCCAAGATATTCAATCACTTCATCCTAATCATTATCCCAATCACTCCACCTTTTTATCTTCATCATAGTCCAACCAATTTCATCCTAATCACTTCATCCTAACCATTACCCAATCATTTCATCCTAATCATTCCAAATCATTATACATCATCTTCTTTCTAATCCAATCAATATCATTCTACACCATGTAAACATTAGAAGACCTAGCACAAAAACTCATTCATCTTCTTCATCAACCTCAAACAAGCCAATCATGTCTAAATCAACAAACCTTCCAAGACATCCAATAGATAATCCAAAACTACAAACAAGCCAATCCCTGCATATGTAACACCTCTTGGCACAAATCCAACACCTCTTGGCCACTTGTAAAATCCAACAAGAACATCCTCAACTAATGCCATCTCAATCCTATGTTTCATACCCATCCACTTCATACCAACCTAATCCACAAACCTATCAAGTCAATGCTCCATCAACTTATCCAACTTCATACCAACCTAATCTATCTACATACCATGTCAATGCCATATCATCTTATCAATATCCACCTCAAGATCATCCAATTCCTCATTCTAACCTTCCAACACACCACCAAACCCATCAACAAGGCAACCAAGTATCCTTACAAGAAGCACATGCAAGTTCGAGTGGCTCTTTGTACATAAATCAAGCGAGCCCAAGTTCAGTCTTGTAGCAAGATCTAATAGACTTAAGTCCACCTATGCTCCAAGACCTAATAACCTTCGACTCAAGTCTAGGTGGCCCTTTGTACATAAATCAAGTGTCCTTAAGTTCACATTTGCAGCAAGACTTAATATCCTTTGACGAGGGAGATACCAATGTAGTTAATGCATCCTATGAGTCACCTCCACTATCCAATCACATACCAACACATGAGCCTACTAGTCCTATCTTGGCACCACCATGCAATCCTAATCCTAATCCACCCAATCCTCCTAGCCCTCTATCCAGTCCAATTCCCAATCCATTCACTTCCATAATACTTCCATCCAATCACATTATCCCTCCATCCAATCCAAATCCTAACATGTCCAATCTCATTATCCCCTATCCAATCAAAATCCTAATGCTAAGCCCACAACACCTTCTATCCCTATTATCCATCCACCAAATCCTAATCTGAAGCCTACAACACCATCCACCCTTATCATTCATCCCTTATATTGTCCATCTAGCTATACACTTGCAAAGGATGTGATCCAATGGCTACTCACACGGAATAAAATATCTCCATGTCAACAAACACCCATTCTTGAGCCTCCTGATGAGCTCCCCATTAACATGCTTAGCCCTTGAAGCCCATCATGTGAACCACAAGCCATCGAGTCTGTTAAAGAGCCTCCTATCATGAGCCCAAGTCAAAGTTCATCATACTCTCTTATTGATGAATATCAAGAACCCATCAAACTTATCCAAGAGACTCCTACATCTACTCCCACTTCCACTCAAAGTCAAGAGCATAATCCTAAGCATGAGGAAACATTGCCCCCTCCTTCTAATCAAGATCAAACCCCTTCTATCGATCCCATTCATAACACACCTAATCCTATTCATGATCAGGCTCCCATATGTGATCAAGATCCTTCTTATGATCAAGAAGACCATGATGATTCCCTTAGTCCACTTTATGCATTCCATGGTCAGGAGCTTATCACTCTGTCCCTCCATCCTCCATCTAGCCCTAATGCACAAGCTTCCACTTATCATGATTAGACACATGCCTCCCGAGCAAGCATAGAAGATCAAACAAATAGTTTGGATCTAAATGAACATACTCAAGATCCTAACGGTCCTTCCACATCCATTATCGACCATATTTCAAAGCCATCATGTCCTATTGGTCTTACCACCCTCATTCATGAATGTTCCTCCCTAGGAACACAACAACCTTTGTCCATCACTTCACCTTCTTCATCCAATAATGAACTCAAGTCTAGTGTCCATACCAAACATAGTCCCATTTTCCATCGCATGCTCCAAAGAATGAACTATCAAGGTAAAGGTTTAAGCCTTCTTAAACAAGGAATTTTGGAGTCCATACATGTCAAAGTCCCTTCTCCACACTCATATGGCCTTGGATACACACCCCAAGGTAAACAATCAAAAGATGTTGGTACTTCTTCCATGCCTCCTAAGTCCATCACTTTCCATCACCAATCCCATCGTACATCCAAAACATATGTTTCCATTCCACCTCCATCATCTTACAAATGTCAAAAGCATGTGACTGTACACCTTCCACCATCCAATTTACATCTGCTTCTTTCAACTCCTAACATCCCTCCATCGAATGATATACCTCCACTACTTCCAACACCTAATATCCCCATTATCCAATCCCCTTATCCATTTATCCATAAATCCTCTAAAAATCCTAATCATGACCAACCAATGTACACATTATCTAAACATGAAGCTTCCACTCATTCCGCCAAACCCATGGAATTCAAAAATAAACATTCGGATGCCTCTACGCATAAAGGAAAAAATACTAAGGGTCCTAATGCCTTAGGGTACAAATGCAAAGAATCAAAGCAAAATCCATCCAAAAAGTTATCCAAACCCATACCTTCACAAGCAAAGTCAAAAACTAAAATGGTTTGGGTACCTAAGCAAAAAGCAATCACATCAAAAGAGGCATCCACCTCTCAAAAATCCCACCCATCCTCTTCCATCCATTCCATTCAAAAATCTCAAATTCCTCCATCCCACATGAAAAGAAAAAGTCATAAAAATATTAAGTCTATGTGGGTTCCTAAGTTACTCCATCAATCATCTCCTAAGCAAACATCACCACTGCTTCCCACACCACCTTCCCATAAAAAGCTTCAATGTCTATCATGGTGTGTGCAACCGTTGGTCATGATTCCCTTCCATTCCTTAATGTTCCCACATACCTCCATCTCCCCATCCTTCAACTATTATCCTACATATCTTCCCCATCCTATTTCTATGGTGCATGCTTTTGCATAAAACTTGCCATGATCCACATCATAATCCACTATCCTTTAATCGATAATCCACATCATAATCCACTATCTTCCCTACATAATCCACATCATAATCCACTGTCCTTCCATCCATAATCTATATAATAATCCACCATCTACCTACTCCATCTACCTCTTTCATGCAATCCCCTACCAACATCTATGAGCACAATTGACATGGTCCATACGACGACATGCATCTAATGGGACTATCACCTTTCATGGAACTAGACACTTGAGTCTCTCCCATCCATATCTACCATCTCCCATCCAAATATTCCCCCCCCAAAAAAAAGTAAAGAGAAATCCCTTCGTCCAATGGTGAAAACCTAGCAAATAGGTGCCTTGGATAAGTACCATGATGAAAACCTGGCAAACAGGCATCATGTGTAGATTGATCTTCTATGGCACTTACACTTGGGGGCACATTGTCTCATCCATACCACACTATCATTTTCCATCCTATCATGTACTATCCTATCATATCCTATCCTACCATCCTTATCCATTACACCCATATACCTATCCTATTGAGTCCATTTATCGTCCCTTCCTCCTTTTGATCTTGATGAAGACATAGGGACAAAATGTTGAAACATGCTTTTGGAGATCTCTTGATATACCTCCACCCTTTCCATTTGTCCATCTTATCATCCTATTACATCATAGACCTTGTCATGTAAAATCCTAAGTATTATACCTAGAATGGGGCATGTTATTCCTATGCGACATAGTCTTTGGAGATCACATCTTAGCTCTATTACAAGGCATACATCCATCCACTATAGCCTATCCTTGTATCTATCCATTTATCATGAGATTTCTGTTCCATGGCCTATCCTCTTACCCATCCATCTATCATGAGCCTTCCATCCCATGTACTATCACCCATCCTTTCATCCATCCATCCTACCTACCTCCTTGCACCTAGACTTTCTTTTCCCTTGTCATTGGTATCTAGCACAAAAGGCTACACAAATTGTCATCCATTGACATCCCAAAACACATCAAAAACCCCAAAAAATTAAATATTACAAAAACCAAAAAAATCAAAACATTTCAAAATCCAAAAAAAATCAAATAAACTTGAAAAACCAAAAACATTCAAATATTCCAAAAACCCAAAAAACATTGAATATTTTCAAAAATACGAAAAAAAAATCCAAGCAATCAAATCACTTCCATCAAATCATTTTTTTCAATCCAATCATCACTTCATCAAATCACATCAATCCATCCACCTTCATCATCACCATCAATAAAACATTATCAGAACTACATCTCATCTCTATCATTAAGTGCCTTGATCCCGTGGATACAGGGTATGTAGGCAATCTGGGATACGAAGGAAGTGCCTAGATTTAGGCATAGGTGATACACATCTTCCATCTTTCATCCTTCATCCAATCTTCACCAATCATCATCTTTATCCATCTCATCTTCTTCTATCATCTATCTCCATCAATTCATCAATCTTTCAAAACAATTATTCCAATCAATCATTCAAATCATCACTCCATCACTTCTTCCAATCAATCTTCATTTAAATCAATTCATCATCATCAATCATCCATCTAATAAATCCAAATGCAAGTAATCCTTAATCCATACCAATCGAGTCAATCAAGCTTGTCAAATTATCCAATTGCAATCAATGGTCTTGATCCTAGCCTTATTGTAAACCCAATCAATTATTCAATCAATCAATCATCAATCATCCTTGTGTTGATCTAGGGATATATCGTTCCCTGCAATGACAACACTATCATCATCAATCAATCAATCAATTAATCATTGGTTTACAGTTTGATAGGGACAATACCTTGTTTGTTTTTTAATTATTTTTGCATGCTTGCTTGCTTGTGTGTGTTATCATTATTATCTTGCATTTGTATCAAATCCAAATCACTCCCAGCTAATATTCATATCTTGTACCTATACAAGGTTGTATTACACTGGGGCACGAGACACATCATCACATTGGTCCTTATATCTTGGTGCATAACGTCTAGTGCTATATCAAACATCATTGTTGCTCACTTTCATTGCAACATAACACATCATTCATTTCTTCTATCCCTTCCCTAATCTTTTTCGACCAATCCATTTCATTTCGAGAGCCTACCCATGTTTGTCCAACCCGCCTATCCTCTCAAGGGGGCATCCTCATACTATCTTTCCACCATCATCCTATATTTCTATCATCCACCCCTTTTCCTCTACCCGTACCTTAGCTTCTTTGAAATGATGTTACTCGACACAAATTTCATTATCTCGAACATCATCTCAAAGAGGGGCAAAATGTAGACACCCAAAATTGACCCATTTCATTATTTATGCATTTATCACATTTTTCACCATGTTCCTCATTTTTGTCTAGCACACTTGTTATCAAACATTTCATTTTCTTCCTCATCTTTGTAATTAATTAAATAAATTTTATTTATTTAATTAATTCTCTTTTATTCTTCCATTTTCCCATCAATAATTAAATAATTTTGAATTATTTAATTATTACATCTTTCTTCTAAAAATAAATAAAATTAAATATTTTATTTATTTACCCACCATGCACATAAATTAAATAAATTTTATTTATTTAATTTATATTTATACACTCTTATCTTATTTATCATTTTCTTCTAAAAATGTGCAAGTGCGTCCCTTTGTCCATAAAATAGCAAAAACTCAAAATGGAAGATTTAATAAATTATAAAAATCAACTATCATCACTTAAATCTCAAAATAGAAAAAGCATTCTATCTTGGAAAGGAATCTTATCTTCATTAACAATCCACCCAAGGTTTCTAAATAAGATGACTTTTTATGGACACTTGGCACGTGCATGTTCATTCTTATCTCTCATTCATCCTCATCCATTGATTTCTCTTTTTATTCCTCACCGTTGATCAAAAATCAATCCTTTGCCTATAAATTGAACCCTTCTCTAGTCTTTTTGGGGGATCCCATCTCTCGCATGTAACATCATTGTGTCAAAATTTCTCTAGCCCTCGCATTTATTTTCTTCTCCTCAAATCTTCATCCTATCATTATGCTGCGAACGTGAGCAATCAACATCCAATCAATCAAGCAATCAAACATGCATGCACCTATCATTCAAGATATCTGAGGTATTCGGAAGGTTTGGTCAAAGGTATTGCATGTTATTGTTTTCTCTTTCGTTTTGTCCAAATTTTTCAGTTACAATGATAAACAACAATGATATCACTTATGTGATGAAATCCTTAAGAAGATGAAGATCCATCATGATGTAGGAGCATCCAGTGGTGTAAGGGCAATCTTGTATCACCCAAAAAAAATGATGATTTGTTTTCTGTTCTTTTCAATTTTTGTGTTTTCAGGTACCCATTTGCTTGAATAATGATTTAGAACCTTCAAAGTTTCCAAAAGGGCTAGGAATAACAGAACTTACTATTTTTAGTAACCCTATATTGGAGGAGGGGTTGGGCCCAAAATTTTCCTCAAAGCTTCTGAATAGTCAAATAAACATTCTTGGTAAATTTCAACCCAAGGTCATGTCTGGATTGCAGGATATTAAAGTTTTTGTTTTAAGGTTTTCAAAAAAAGTTTTAGAATCAAATTTGAAGCACTTAGATATACCTAAATGGCTTGAAAGTTTTTGTAACTAGAAAATTGGGTTATATATTGATATATCTCTTCACGAGCTTTCCACTGCATCAAACAGTTCGTCAATCAGACACCCGGTTCAAAAGTTATGGCTCTCGGAAGTTGCGCTACCTAGTTTTTTTCAATTTTAAAATTTGAAAATTATTTCCTCGGTGGGAAAAAGGGATAGTTGGGTTCATTTTGGTGCCCAAATGGGAGTTACACATTTCAAGGAAAGATAACATTGGGAAAATTACACAAAGTGGTGCTGATGTGTATTTATAGGCCATTTTTTAAGCTCTAGGGGTAGTGGTCAGAGGGAAGTTATTGGCTAGTCCTATTCATGTGAATAAGGAGGTTAGGAGATATTGGAAGGATCTTTAAGTCAGATATTTCTATTGTAAGACAACCCATATTGCTGTAATAATTAGGCATATGACCCTGAAAATTATATTTCAGATTTGTAGCCTTTTACAGGCAAGTTTAATGAAGAAATTTTAAAATAGTTTGCAGATTGCTTAATTAACATTTCTTGAGATCTTGTTCTTGTCTATTTGAAAACTATAAATTGTTGTTGTATGTGTTTTGGGTGGAGTCTACCCTCATCAAGTTGTATTAGAGCAAGGGTTTCTGAGTGTGTAGACAGATTGTCGACCGTGAGGCAGTTTCCACTAGGACCTGAGGTTGTGGGTTTCCTATAGAGATCAAAATGCCTCCATGAAGAAACCGTGGTGGAAGAAATGCTTTGACAGAAGAGGGTTTTAGTTCCCTACAGAGGCAAATCGATGCATTGTAATAGGATCTGCAAAGAGGGTTTGAGCCAAGAATAAGCTAAGAAAGCGAAGGTGAAGCTGAAGAAGAAGAGTTATTTGAGGAAGAACAAGATGATGCAGGAAATCCTACGCAAGTTAGGTTGTTGAGGGCCATTTCAAAAATTGAAAAGAGGCCTAGGATTAAAGTTTCTACCTATTCTGGAGATTTGAATCTGGAAGAGATTATTGATTGGATAAACGATATGGAGGAATATTTTGAATATGAAGATGTGGAGGATCCAGAATAGGTCAAGTTCATAAAAATGAAGTTGAAGGGCCATGCCATTATTTGGTGGAAGGAGGTCTAGTTGGAGGGAAATAGAAGAGGAAAAGGAAAGATTACCAGATGGGATTAGATGGTGGACAAACTAAAGAAGAAGTTCATTCCTGTGGACTATGAGTTGGAGTTGTTGAAGAAGCTACAAGGATTGAAGCAAGGTAACAAATCTGTGAAGGGTTATATAGAAGAGTTTTATAAGATTATTATCATGACAGGCCATGCAGAGGCCAACAAGGAGAAGGTAGCTCATTATATTAATGGGTTGAGGCCAAGTATTCAAGAGGAGCTAAGCCTGGTCAGAATGAACACCATAGAAGATGCGTACTAGTTTTCCCTGAAGGTGGGAGAGAAGATGAATAAAAGATTCAAAAGAAAGCAAAGAGGAAGAGGTCATGGCTGAAGGACTAGTGGAAGATCCCATGGAGGCCGAAATGAAGATCAAAAGAAAAGTGAAGAAGCTGACACCAGCCAAAATTAGAAAGGAGATAATGCCTACCACCCTCATGACCAAAATAATAGTGAGCAAAGAGGAAGAGGAAGAGGAAGACCTAGGAAAGGACCTGGAAGAGGAACTTGTTTCCAATGTGGAGACGGAAATCAAGCCTATGAGTGTCCCCAACATCAAGTAAGGACAAATAGAAGACCTGAAGGTAATGCACAAGTTGCACATGTAGGTGAAGATGCACAATCCAAGTATTCTAAAGATGCTAAAAGGGGAGAAACCCTAGTTGTCAAAAGAACCTTGTTAAATGAGGAGAAAGAACCATATCAGAGGAAGAGTTTATTCTACACAAGGTGCAAGTGTGAAGGTAAGTGTTGTGATATTATTATTGATAGTGGAAGCATTGGTAATATTGTCTTAGAGGAGATGGTTAATAAGTTGAAGTTGACAAGGAGAAGGCATCCACATCCATACCGGATTTCATGGTTGCAGAAGGACCATAGAGATTTGGTCAATGAGTAATGTTTAGTCAAGTTCAAGATTGGAGACTATCATGATGAGGTGTTGTGTGACATCATACTAATGGATGCATGTCATATGCTATTGGGAAGGCCATGGCAGTATGATAGGTGTGCTATTCATGATGGCCATGCAAGCACCTATTCCCTGACAAAGGATGGAGTTCATCATAAGTTGAAACCCTTGAAGGAAGTGGAAGAAAAGGTATGTAGTACTTCCAGAATTTTCTTGGTAGATGGTAGGAAATTTTTGGATGGTATGAAGCATGGGAGTCATTGATTTGCATTGATTCCTAAGATCAGCTAGGAGAAATGTGAAGATGTACCAGCAGAAGTCTCAGATCTATTGGAAGAATTTCAGGACATTGTCTTTGATAATGTGGCAGAAGGTTTACCACCAATGAGAAAGATAAGTCACCAAATGAATTTGACACTAGGAGCTAGTTTGCCGAATAAGGCAACCCATAGAATGACTCCTATAGAGAATGAAGAGCTAAATAGACAAGTTCATGAGCTACTAATGAAAGGACTGATAAGGGAGAGCCTAAGTCCAGGTGCAATACCTGTAGTACTAGCACCAAAGAAAGATGGAGAGTTTAGAATGTGTACAGATTCCAGAGCCATCAACAAAATTACAATCAAGTACAGATTCCCATTGCCAAGGATGGATGATATAATGGATTACTTGAGTGGAGCCAAGTACTTTACAAAGATTGATCTAAAGAGTGGATATCACCAGATCCAAATCAGAGAAGGAGATGAATGGAAGACAACCTTCAAGACCAAGGAGGGCCTATAGGAATGGCTAGTCATGCCATTTGGGCTAACCAATGTACCAAGCACATTTATGCGGCTCATGAATGAGGTACTGAAAGAGTTTTTGGGTAAATTTGTCATTGTTTATTTAGATGATATTTTGATTTTCAGTAAGACTTTGGAGGAGCATCTGATGCATGTTCAAAAAGTTTTTGAGAAGCTGAGGGAAGAAAAGTTGTTGATTAATTTGAATATATGTAGTTTTGTGAAGGAGTTGGTGTACCTAGGATTTGTTATCTTAGCTGAGGGTCTTAAAATGGATCAAGAGAAGGTGAGGGCTATCTTTGAATGGTCTACTCCAAGGAGTGCTACAGAGGTACAATCGTTTCATGGTTTGACAAGTTTTTATAGAAAATTTATCAAGAAATTTAGTAGCATTTGTGCACCCCTAATAGAGACAATGAGAGGGGATAGAAAAGAGTTTAAATGGACTACATGAGCAACCAAGAGTTTTGATACATTGAAGCAAAAAGTCACAAAGTAGCCTGTTTTGGCACTTCTATATTTCAACAAGGTATTTCAAGTAGATTGTGATGCTAGTGGCAGTGATATAGGATCTATTTTGAGTCAAGAAGGTAAGCCCATTGCCTATTTCAGTGAGAAGCTTAATGATGCCAAGAAAAAGTATTCTATTTATGATTAGGAGTTTTATGCTATAGTTCAGACGTTAAAGAAATGGAGACATTATTTGTTGCCGAAATAGTTTGTTTTATATACTAATCATCAAGCTTTGTAGTGTCTTAATAGTCAAGGAAAGTTAAATCAGAGGCATTTAAAATGGGTTGTGTTTTTGCAGAGTTATACTTTTATTTTGAAGCATAGGAGTGAGAAGTCCAACAAAGTTGCAGATGCCTTGAGCAGAAGGCAAATTTTGTTGACAAAGATGAAGATAGAGATTGTTGGGGTCAATGAACTCAAGAATTTGTACCCTAAAGATCCAAACTTTGCAGAGGCTTGGAAGGCTTGTTTGGAGCCTGTAACCCTAGATAGGACAAGATGGCTGGATTATATAATTCAAGATGGTATGTTGTTCAGAGGAAGCTAGTTGTGCATCCTAAGGAGTTCCATGAGAGAGAACTTGATTAAGGAGAAGCATAGTGGAGGATTGGCAAGACACTTTGGTCAAGATAAGACCATTGCTTTTGTTAGTGAGAATTATTATTGGCCACAGTTGCATCAAGATGTGAAGAAATTTGTGCAAAGTTGTAGAGTATGCCAGATGGCCAAAGGAGTGAGTCAGAATACTAGGCTATATCAGTCATTGCCTGTACTAGAGGGACCATGGGAGGATATTAGCATGGACTTTATTCTTGGTTTACCGAGGACATAAATAGGGCATGATTCAATATTTGTGGTGGTTGACAGATTTTCAAAGATGGTACATTTCATTCCATGTTAGAAAACCAATGATGCTTTTTACATTGCAGACTTGTTTTTTATGGAGGTGGTTAGACTACATGGTCTACCAAGGAGTATATTTTTAGATAGAGATACCAAGTTTATTGGGTATTTCTGGAGGACCTTATGGAAGAAGTTGAAGTTCTATTCTGCACATCATTTGCAAACTGATGGACAGACAGAGGTAGTGAATCAAAGTTTGGGTAACTTGTTGAGATGCTTAGTAGGAGATAAGCCCAAGGGATGGGATTTGATATTACCATAGGCAGAGTTTGCTTATAAAAATTCTATCAATAGGAGTACTAGTAAATCCCCATTCCAAATTGTATATGAGAGTAGTCCAAGGAATGCTTCTGAGTTGAGAAAGATAGACAGAGGAGAGAAGAGTAGTGTTGAGGCTGAAGACTTTGCAGAGCACTTGAAGAGATTGCATGACGAGGTATGACAACATATTAATAAAATAAATTCTCAGTACAAGGCTAAGGCATATCAGAAATGAAAGTTTAAGGAATTCAAGGTTGCTGATGAAGTCATGGTTCACCTAAGGAAATAAAGGTTTCCAATGGGAACATATAATAAGTTGAAAATGAAGAAATTTGGACCATGCAGGATCCTGAAGAAGCATGACTAAATGCATATAAGGTAGAGATGCTGAGTGGAATCAACATTTCCCCTGTGTTCAACATTGCTGATTTAACAGAGTATCATGAAGGTGGCATAGAGGATGGACCAACAGAGGAACATTGGAGTATCCCAGCATCTACTTCAAAGGAGGAGTTAGAATAATTCTTGGATAGCCATGTGGGAAGAAGTACTTGGAACCAACAATATGAAGAATATCTGGTGAAGTGGAAAGGAAGGCTTGTCGAAGATTCTTCATGGTTGTCTAAGGCAGAGGTTGACAATTTGGATTTTCCTTGAACACTTGAGATGTGACAAGGTCACTTCTCCAATTACCCTAGGTGTCTGATGCTGGAGCACTTAGTGGTGTAAGGGCAATCTTGCATCACAAAAAAAAAATGATGATTTGTTTTCTGTTCTTTTCAATTTTTTTATTTTCAGGTACCAATTTGCTTGAATAATGATTCAGAACCTTCAAAGTTTCCAAAAGGGCTAAGAATACCAGAACTTACTATTTTTAGTAACCCTATATCAGAGGAGTGGTTGGGCCTAAAATTTTCCCCAAAACTTTGGAATAGTCAAATAAAAATTCCTGGTAAATTTTAGCCCAAGATCATGTTTGGATTGCAGGATATTAAAGTTTCCATTTTTGAGGTTTCTAAAAAAAGTTTCAGAATCAAATTTGAAGCACTTAGACATCCCTAAACAGCTTGAAAGTTGTCATAACTATAAAAGTGGGTTGTATCTTGATATATATCTTCACTAACTTTCCAACGCATCAAACGATTCGTCAATCAGACACCCGGTTCAAAAGTTATGGCTCCCGAAAGTTGCACTACCTAGTTTTTTTCAATTTTTCAATTTTAAAATTTTTTCTTGGGTGGGAAAAAGGGATAGTTACACATTTCAAAGCAAGCTGACATTGGGAAAATTACACGAAGTGGTGCTGATGTGTATTTATAGCCCATTTTTTTAGCTCCGGGGGCAGTGGTCAAAGGGAAGTTATTGACTAGTCATGTTCATGTGAATAAGGAAGTCAGGAGATATCAAAAGGCTTTGTAAGTTAGACATTTCTATTGTAAGACAATCCATATTGCTGTAATAAGTGGGCATATGACCCTGGAAATTGTATTTCAAATTTGTAGCCTTTTACAAGCAAGTTTAATGAAGAAATTCTGAAACAGTTTGTAGATTGCTTAATTAATCTTTCTTGAGATCTTGTTCTTGTCTATTTAAAAACTATAAATTGTTGTTGTATGCATTTTGGGTGGAGTCCACCCTCATCACTTCAACTCCTATGGAGAGATAGATGATAACTTCAAAAATTGCAACAACACAATAACAACATGCAAATCTGTTAGATTCAGGACAAACAACTGAGAGGGGGGGTGAATCAGTTGTCCAAAACCTTCTTCCAATTAATCACTTAAATCCTTCTTGTAATTCAGCAGCATAATAAGAAATCAATTATTAAAACATAATGCAACAATTCAAGTGCAGAAACACATTAACACATATGACACCAAGATTTTAACATGGAAAACCCAATTAAGGGAAAAACCATGGGGTGACTAACCCAAGATTGTATTCTCTGTTAAAAGAATAAGACCAAAATGGCACATGCCAATTAAGGCTTACTGCCCGAGCACACTACTCACAAGAGGCCCACTGCCTATAGGAGACACACTGTCGACAGAATAATAAATATTACATACTTGAACTAAAGAATAGCATCTTCAGCATGCTTGAGTCAGTTCCATTTAAGCCCAATACTTCTGTTCTGCCTTTCGCTCTACTCCTCTCTACCACACACTCATCTCCGCCAAGATTCCTTTGAAATGACTTCACAACTTATTTATACAAGACATTTGACTTTGGGATAATCATCCAAGTTGACATACATTACAGAGCAAATACAACATGACTAATTACAAAAAGACTTCACATGGATTAACACACTGTCGGCCACACAGATCTGGGACTTCAATCTTCTTTTAGGAACACGCCATGCTTCACAGAACATCTTCAAGATCATCCGCAGGATGTGTAACTCATCCGGTCGGCTAGACTTAGGAAGAACATCATCATCAGGAAGTAATTCTTGAATTACGAGCTTAGCCTTTAATGTGGACCACCAACACAAACTGGACACAATCCAAAGACCTCCACAAGCTTGCCTGAATCACCAAGAACATCCACACTACTTTTTACTGAAATCATTCTCTCCTTCATCTAGAACCTCAAGAACACAGTCTATCATCACTGTCATATTGGAATAGATGCTCGCGGACCTCCAGACTATGAACCAATTGAGTTGTCAATTCACATTAACTTCCTAAACGCTCCACCAAATCCGTAGAACAAGATATTACATTTCTAGATCTCACTGGACCTATCTGTGTCACTCTGTCACCTCTGAACATCTGCCAGAATTGATTTTACTCAAGTGGCCATAACTTCTTCAGATCTTCATGCAGACCTCTCAAATCTTTACTGGATCATCTTAAGACACATATCTACAAACCCTTTGATGCGCATCCTCTGATCTTCATCTTAGCTAGGATCTTTACCTTACTATCTTCACTGTTCTTCTCTGTTCCTGATAGGACTAATTTTCTCTATATCCTTAGCATGCAACTCATCCAATCCTTGTTCATTAGTGCAACAGGAGTACGTTGACATCAATGACAACACCAGTTAGGCTCATACTTGCAACAATCTCCCCCTTTGTCATTGATGGCAATATATGATGTGAAAAATTGTTTTAACCATCAAGACAAGAACTTTTCCTCATTGACTGACATAACTCCCCCTATCAATAACAACCATTCACATGTCTTCTCTTCCTTTACTGCTCCCCCTTTGATCAGCAACCACTTTTTGTTTTCACATATCTTCTCTCCCCCTTTGACATCAATGGCAAAGGGCACATACTTGCATCACTTCAGCTGCTCCCCCTGAGTAGCAACTTCCCAACATCATTCCAGACCACAAGATATGGCTGTGAGATCCACCGGACTGATGCACATCAATGCACCTTAATTCAGAACCGGAGGGGTAATAACCCCTAACTTCTCCTTGAGATACTCAAAAGAGTTCTTAGGTAGAGGTTTAGTAAAAATATCTGCAATCTGATCCTTGGAAGGCACAAACTCAAATCTGACTTCATTCTTGTTCACTTGCTCTCTCAAAAAGTGAAACTTGATGGATAGATGTTTTGTCTTTGAATGTAGCACCGAATTTTTTGATATATTTATTGCACTTGAATTATCACAGAAGATTGTGATAGGTTCCTCATACTCCACTCTAATGTCTCTTAGCATTTGCTTCATCCATAATACTTGAGTGCAACTACCTGCTGCTACAATATATTCTGCTTCTGCAGTGGACAGAGATATTACTTCTTGTTTCTTGCTCAGCCAAGAAACCAATCTCTTCCCCAAAAAGAATGCTCCACCACTAGTACTCTTCCGATCATCCACATCTCCTGCCCAATCCGCATTTTTATATGCATTAAGAGAAAAATCATGATCTCTAGGATACCATAAACCATACTCAACTGTCCCTTTTAGATATTTGAGAATCCTCTTGATTGCCATGACATGAGATTCTCTAGGATTAGCTTGGAATCTAGCAACAAGATCAACAACATTCATAATGTCAGGTCTAGTTTGAGTGAGATACAATACTCCTCCAATCATTGACCTATACTTGTTCTGATTAGCCTTAGGAGAGTCATCATCTTTGCCTAATTTACATCCAGTTGCCATGGGAGTACTCATTGGTTTTGAGTCTTCCAACCCAAATTTATTCAACAATTCTTTCACATATTTGGTCTGTGAAATGAAGATTCCTTACTTTGTTTGAATGATTTGCAGACCCAAGATGAAATTCATTTCCCCAAACATAGACATCTCAAATTCACTTTTCATTTGATTTGCAAAAGTTTTGCACATACTATCTCTTCCTCCAAAAATAATATCATCAACAATGAAGTACAAGTTACTGTCAGCAGTACCTTTGTTGAAACCAATCTTTAAAAGATGCTTATCCAATCTTTCATACCAGGCTCTTGGGGCTTGTTTGAGTCCATACAGTGCTTTCTTCAACTTGCAGACTATATCACCATGATCAGACAATTGAAATTTGTTTGGTTGCTCAATGTATACTTCTTCTTCCAAGTCACCATTTAGGAAGGCAGACTTGACATCCATCTGATATACCTTGAAGTCCTTGAAGGCTACAAAGGCAAGAAATAATCTGACTACTTCAATTCTTGCCACTGGAGCAAAAGTTTCTTCAAAATCAACTCCTTCTACTTGAGAGTAACCCTTGCAGACCAATCTGACTTTGTTTCTGACTACTTCACCATCTTCATTCAGTTTATTCTGGAAGAACTATTTGGTTCCAATCACATTCTTGTTTCTAGGTCTAGGAACAAAATCCCAAGTGTGATTTTTCTCAATTTCAATAAGATCTTCCTCCATTGCTTTAGTCTAGCTTTCATCATTGCATGCTTCATTCACTGACTTTGGTTCAATCTTTGAAATTAGATAATACTCTTTTGAGTCTTGAGCAATCTTTCTTCTTGTTTGAACACCTTTGCTTTTATCACCTATGATCTGATCTTCAGAGTGATTCAATCTTACATACCTGGGAATTTTAAAAATTTCTTGCATTTCTATTTCTTAAACAAGTTCATTCAAACTCTCTTCTTCATGATTCACTAGATCAGTCTGGATCTAAATTTCAAAAGGAGATTGGACTGCTTGGACTAGAACATCATTCTGATCATCTTCATCATATTCATAAAACATTGAGGGTTTTTCAATACATTCATCAACCTTCACATTTGTACTTTCTATAATCTTTCTCAATCTCTTGTTATAACACCGGTATGCTTTGCTTTGAGTAGAATAACCTAAGAATATTCCTTCATCACTTCTAGCATCAAATTTGCCTAGATCTTCATCTCTTTTAATGTAACATTTGCTACCAAAGAATCTGAAATACTTCACAATGGGAGTGATGCCAAACCAAAGTTCATAAGGGGTCTTATCGGTATTGCTTCTAATTTGTACTTGATTAAGAGTATAGACTGTAGTGCTTACAGCTTCTCTCCAGTGGATCTGAGGAACATTTGCTTCCATCATCATGGTTCTAGATGCTTCGTAGATGGTCTGGTTCTTTCTCTCCACAACTCCATTCTGCTATGGATTCCTTGGAGTAGACAACTGCCTTTTTATCCCATGTTTCTCATAGAATTCTATGAACTCACCGGATGTGAATTCTCCACCTCTATCAGACCTCAGACATTTTATGTTCAATCTGGTTTCATTCTCTACCGTAGCCTTGAATATTTTAAATTTCTCAAGAGCCTCATATTTCTCTTTTAGAAAAGTCACCCACATCATCTGGGAGTGGTCATCAATTAATAACAAGAAGTATCTATCATCTTGCACACTCTTGATTCTTGCTGGACCACATAGATCAGTATGAACTAAGTCCAATAATCTGGTAGAAGATTATTCCTTACTTTTGAATGAGACTCTGCTCTGCTTACCCAACTGACATTTTTGCACAAACTATTAGAAGGTTTCACCAATCTTGGAAGGTCTCTTACAGCCTGAGTGTTTCTTATCTTGATGATATTATCAAAATTCACATAACACATTCTCCTATGCCACAACCAACTCTGATCAATTTGAACAAATAAACAACTTTTACCAGTACCAACCAAGTGGAAGATATTACCTTTTGTTTGAGTACCGAATGCAATCTCTATTCTGAAACTTTCAAAGATCTTGCATTTTCCATTTTTGAATCAGAGATCATAGCCTTTGTCCACCAACTATCCAACACCGAGAAGATTGTGCTTCAGACCTTAAACATATAGTACATTACTGGTTTTGTTCTTTCCATCAAAAGAAATGGTTCCTCTATCTCTGATTCTGCCAGCAGAATTATCACCAAATTTTACCACTCCTCCTTCATATCTTTCCAAATCTATGAACTTATTTTTGTCACCTGTCATATGGTGGGAGCATCCACTATCAATGACCCAATCATCCTTTTCTTCAACTTGGGCAGCTAGAGCTCTTTCTACCATTTTATGATTGACAGATTCAGAGGGCAATGGATCTTCTTCCTTGATGGCAATAAACACCCAGTCACTTCCAGATTTGTTTCCTATCTTTGATTCATCATCTGTTACTCCTTCATCATCATCATCTTCATGAACATAGTAGCATTTCTTTTAGAATCTTGATCTATTTGGATTTGCCCTTGAAAATCTTTCCGGACACCTTGAGGCAAAATGACCAATCTTATTGCAGTTAAAACATTTGAAGGGCAATTTTCCTTCATACTTACTGGATCCTCTTGGCAGTCTTTTTGGAATAAGGGCTTCAAGTTGAGCAGCTTCTGCTTCATCTTCTTCCAGATATTTTCTTGCTTTTTCATACCATGATAGTTTCTTTGAAGAGTTTTCTCCCGGATCAAACTTTTGTTTTCCTTTTACAGAGGCACTAGCTTTGAAAGCAGATTCAGTCTTGGGAGGTGCATCTCCAAATTTGGCCAATTCAAATGCAGCTAATTTACCAACCAATTGATCTCTTGTGATATTTGAAAAAGATCTGAATTCTTCAATAGCAGTAACCTTGCACTTGTAAGAATTAGGAAGGGATCTGAGAACTTTGACAACAATCTCATCTTCATCCAAGATTCCACCAGCACATCTAATGCCACAAACAAGCTCATTTACTCTTGGCATAAATGTAGTGATATTTTCATCTTCTCTCATCTTCAAGTTTTTGAATTTTCCTTTCAGACTCTGTAGCTTGGCACATTTAACATACTTGTCTCCTTCATGTAGAAGTTTTAGTTTTTGCCAAATCTCATATGTAGTTTTTAGATCAATAACATTTGTCAGCTCTGAATTAGATAAGGCACTTAGTAGAGCTTCTTTAGTCCATAGATTGTTTTCAGCATCTCTGATTTCATCTATGGTACTCAGACCATTCTATGGAGGAACATACTTCTTTGAAGCCATGACCCAATATTGCATTCCCATACATTACAAGTGACATTCCATGCGACTTTTCAAATAGTAAAATTGGTTCCATCAAACCTCAGACTATCCTTCTTGTAGGACAACATCATAGATCTCCTCAAGTGGTTAAGCTCTTTTAGAGGAACTTAGCTCTGATAAGAATTGTTAGATTCAGGACAAACAACTAAGAGGGGGGGTGAATCAGTTGTCCAAAACTTTCTTGCAATTAATCACTTAAATCCTTCTTGTAATTCAGCAACATAATAATAAATTAATCATGAAAACATAATGCAACAATTCAAGAGCAGAAACACATTAACACATATGACACCAAGATTTTAACGTGGAAAACCTGGTTAAGGGAAGAACCACGGGGTGACTAACCCAAGATTGTATTCTCTGTTAAAAGAATAAGAAGAACAAAATGGCACATGCCAATTAGGGCTTACTGCCCGAGCACACTGGTCACAAGAGGCCCACTGCCTACAAGAGACACACTGTCTACAGAATAATAAATATTACATACTTGAACTGAAGAATAGAATCTTCACCATGCTTGAGTCAGTTCCATTTAAGCCCAATACTTCTGCTCTACCTTTTGCTCTGCTCCTCTCTACCACACACTCATCTCCACCAAGATTCCTTTGAAATGACTTCACAACTTCTTATTTATACAAGACATTTGACTTTGGGATAATCATCCAAGTCGGCATACATTACAAAGTAAATACAACATGACTAATTACAAAAAGTCTTCACATGGATTAACACACTGTCGGCCACACAGATCTGGGACTTCAATCTTCTTTTAGGAACATGCCATGCTTCACAGAACATCTTCAAGATCATCCACAGGATGTGTAACTCATCCGGTTGGCCAGACTTAGGAATAATATCATCATCCAGAAGTAATTCTTCAATTACGAGCTCAGTCTTCAATGTGGACCACCAACACAAACTGGACACAATCCAAAGACCTCCACAAGCTTTCCTGAATCACCAAGAACATCCACACTACTTTTGTTTACTAAAATCATTCTCTCCTTCATCCAGAACCTCAAGAACATAGTCTATCGTCACTATCATATTGGAATAGATGCTTGCGGACATCCAGACCATGAACCAATTGAGTTGTCAATTCACATTGACTTCCTAAACACTCCACCAAATCTGTAGAACAAGATATTGCATTTCTGGATCTCACCAGACCTATCCGTGTCACTCTGTCACCTCTGAACATCTACCAGAATTGGTTTTACTCAAGTGGCCATAACTTCTTCAGATCTTCATGCGAACCTCTCAAATCTTTATTGGATCATCTTAAGACACATATCTACAAACCCTTTGATGTGCATCCTTTGATCTTCATCTTAGCTAGGATCTTTACCTTACTGTCTTCACTGTTCTTCTCTATTCCTGATAGGACTAATTTTCTCAATATCCTTAGCATGCAACTCATCCAATCCTTGTTCATCAATGCAATAGGAGTATGTTGACATCAATGACAACGCTGGTTAGGCCGATACTTGCAACAAAATCTGCTCTAGAATTACAATGAATGCTCTTGCTTGCTTCACTTCAATATCTCAAGTTGACTATCTCTATCTAAGTTCATAATGAATTCAAAACACACTTATATATGCTTTCACTCTAACAATCGTGAAATTAAATCAAAAGATCTAATAAGGAGAAACCTTTTGAAAGGTCCCAAGCCAACATAAACTTAATTTTCCCTGACCAATCAGGATGGACTTGGGCAGTGGTGCCCAAGTCTTTTAGCTCCTTTTGGGTCCGGGATAAGATAAATGAAGGGGACCTTATTCCCAATTTACCTTGGTGTCAGGAAATTTTGCATCAGGATGATCAATTTGAATGTATAATGTAATAAATGGGACCTAGGAGCTAAATAAGGAGGTAAAAAGACAAGTGAACACTTTTTACTCCATAACATTTATCCCCCACTTTATTGTGTGTATGATCTTACGATCAGTACATGCATTAAAGTACGGTCAAATACACATCAAGCACATCAAACACTAAAGTGAAAACACACCCTAAGTTTGAAAGACCATCTCTAGCCCCCAAGCTTAGGCAAACATAAGAAAACACTTGATAATAATGCAAAACATAGAGAAGACAGTAAAGAAGCATGCAATACATGGAGAAGACAATAAAGAAGCATGCAATACATGGAGAAGACATGAGTACAGTCATGCAATACACCAAGTATACACAAGGAGAAGACATGATTAAATAATTACACTATACTAACAGGTGATGGGGGGAGCTCATCACTATGTGCTTCCATAAAAAACATGAAAAACACACATTGTGGGGGGATCTCATCACTACGTGCCTCCACAAAACACGCAAGACACTTAGAGTGGGGGGAGCTCATCGCTACGTGCGTCCACAAAACACGTAAAACACATGGAATACACTAGCACTGCAGAGTGTGTTGTCGACCCACTATACGTCTTATACAAAGCAAACATGAGTTAAATGAAGGAGCTCATCACTATGCTCTGCCCTCTAAGAAATGCCAAAAACACGTGACGGTCAAGCTACGCTACCATGACTACCAAAGACACGCTTAAGGGTGAGTAACTCAAGACCCAATCCCACCTCTGTAGAGGACTTTTTTAAAAAGGATGTGAAACCACTCAAGGGAATACACAATCCCTCCTTCTGTAGAGGGGATTTCAAAAGTATGCAACCCCACTTGCATCATGGAGATGCCTTATGGTGAAAAGGAAGCATGCACATAAAGTATACAACCCCACCTGCATCGTGGAGGTGCCTTACGGTGAAAAGAAAGTATACATAAACACACAGACAAAGTATACAACCTCAACTGCATCGCAGAGATGCCTTACGGTGAAAAGGAAGTATACACAAACACAATTTATCACAATGTCTAAGATATCCAAGCATTTACCACAATATATGCCCCCACCTTAAAGTAAGGTTGAAAACACGTAAGGGAACAAGAGCTTTCGCAAGGCCCATGCCTCAAAGTGACATGTGCTTACAATCACTGAATTGTTCCCAAAAACCATGATAAAAATACATTAATATCATTTGCTAACAACCATTGATCAATAATAAGCTTTGGTTAGAAAATCTAAGCTAAGATAACAACCAAATCATTTCATGAAACTGATACAGAAATAAGGCAATATGCCGCTCAAACAAACCAAGACTATACTTACGGGTTCAAAACTGATTATAGACGCGAGGTTATACTTCAGGTATCATAGAATCAAGTGTAGCTACAAGGTGAGACAAAAGCAATTCAATGCACATAGAAGCAAATTTAGAGTATTGCAAAGGCTTGTTACAACAATTTCATAATACGATACATGATCACATCATGACAAAAAGTGATTCTACTAGTCAAACGTCAGTAACAAATTACCCCCGTCTTCATATATGGACTGGGTCCATTTTTATTTTCTTGTTTAGGGACACACAATCCTTATCAGAAGTATATATTTATTGTCATCATCCACTAGCTAGTAGAGCCACAAGTACAATGAAAGAATGAAATCATGAAAAATGAGAGGAGAAAAAGGTGACTTAGGGTCACAACGTGGGAAGATGTTGCTTCCACAATATTATGTCCCCAAGGCACCACACACAATAATTGCAACAAGAGAGGTGTAGAAGAATTAAGAAACAAATAGAAGGAATGTCACAATGGAGGCAGTCTCCTTGTATCCTTGACCTTACAAGAGTATTAAGGGTCATCCAAGGAGACCTAAATAAATATTTAACACTACCTAGGGGAACACAACACATCAACATATATATCTAAGAGGAGGATGCCACCCTATCAAGTGTGGCTTAATGAGGGAGAAATAATTACTTGATTCATATGAGATATTTCCTAGTAGACAATCTATGTCTATCTTCTCAGGATATATCAGATTTAGTGTTGGGCTTGTATATACGAAAAATTTAGATAAATCGAAAGATAAATCAACAACATGCAAATTACCTTCTTACCCAGATTTTATGAATACCTCAGATATCTTGAAACAATGGATGCATGTTGATTGTTTGAATGATTGATTTGTTGGTTGCTCACAATCTGCAGCATAAACGATAGGATTGAGATGATAAGATTGAGATTGATGAGAAGAAGATAGGTAGATTGATGAGAAGAAGATATGTAGATTGATGGATGAGGAGGAAGTTCGGCAGAGTAACAGTACTTAGAAGATTCATCCATGCAAATGGCATGGTTGTGAATCAATTTATAGGAAAATATGAGAGAATGGAAGATAAACCTTCCATTTTACAAGTGATGATCGAATTGCAAAGTTGCTTGTGCAACTTGGAAAAGGAAATAGAAGGTGGAATAGTTCACTTGAGAGAGAAATAGCAGGTGATTAGAGTTAACTTGGGAGGAAATTAGAAGGTGGTTGAAGTGATTTGAGAGATGAGTTGAGTTCACATAGAGAGAGAATTAGAAGGTGAATCAAGTGATTTGAGAGATGGAAGTGGTAAGTGATTTTAATTAATTAAAATAAAATTTTAATTAATTAAGTGGCATAAATGATTAAATAAATAATAATAATTTATTTAATCATAGAAGAAAGGGGGATTAAATAAATAAATAAAATTTATTTATTTAGTGATGTGAGGGATGGGATTAAATTAAATAAATGTTGTATTTATTTAATTTATTAGAGGAAAAATGCTAGATTAGGTGATGATATGGGTGTTTAGGGCAAAAATGCTACAAGATGCTTAAATGATATAACGTTGTGACAAGGTGGACATTTTTAGGTGTCTACATTTTGCCCCTCTTTAAGATGATGTTCGAGATAATGATATTTGTGTCGAGTAACATCATTTCAAAGAAGCTAAGGTATGGATAGAGGAAAAAGAATGATGATGGAAAGAAAGGATGATGATGGTGATAAAGATATGATGATCGGATGATGATGCCCCCTCGAGAGGATAGGCGGGTTGGACAAACATGGGTATGCTCTCGAAATGAAATGGATTGATAAGGAGGGAAGAAAGATGAGGAAATGGAGATGAGGAAATGGATGGGAAGTGGAAAAAAGTGAGGAAGGATACGTTATGCTGCAATGAAGGTGAGAAACCATGATGTTTGATATAGCATGAGACGTTATGCACTAAGGTATAAGGACCAAGGTGACAAAGTGTCTCATGCCCCAGCGTAATACAACCTTGTCTAGATACAAGATATGAATATTAGCTGGGAGAGATACAAATGCAAATGCAAAAATGAAATGATAACACACACACACAAGCAAGCAAGCAAGCATGCACAAATGATTCAAAAACAAACAAGGTATTGCCCCTGTCAAGCTGTAAACCAATGATTAAGTAATTTGATTGATGGAATGATTAATTGATGATGAGAGATAGTGTTGTCATTGCAGGGAATGATATATCCCTAGATCAACACAAGGATGATTGATTGATGGATTGATTTGGTTTACGACAAGATTAGGATCAAGACCGTTGATTGTGATTGGACAATTTGACAAGCTTGATTGACTTGATTGGTATGGAGTAATGATGACTTGCATTTGAGTTTATTGCTTAGATGAGATTGATTGGAAGAAGTGATGGATTGATGATGAAGATTGATTGGAAGAATTATTTTGAAAGAGGTGATTGAAGAAAGGATTTGTTTGGAAGAATTGTTTTGAAAGATTGATGAATTGATGAAGACAGATGATAGAAGAAGATGATGAGAGAAGAAAGAGGAATATTGTCTATGCCTGAATCTGAGCACTTCCTTTGTACCATAGACTGCCTACATACCCGTGTCCACGAGATTGAGGCACTTAACGATAGAGATGAGATGTAGTTTTGATTATGTGTTATTGATGGTGAGGATTGATGAATGGATTGATGTGATTTGATTGATTGTTATTGATTTGAGTTTGATGATTGATTTGGTTGACTCACTTTGATTTGATATGTTTGATTGGATTTGTTTTGAGTTGATGTGATGGATTAATGTGATGTGATTGATTGATGATTGGATTAATGATTTGATTGGATGAAATTGATTTGATGATTGAATGATTTGATTGATTTTGAACTGATTGGAAGAATTGAATTTGGTGATTGAATGATTTGATTGATTTTGATGATTGATGTATTGTTTGGATTTTTGTTGGATTTTATGATTTTTTCTATTTTTGGGAATATTTAATTTTTATGTATTTTTTCAGGACATTTTATATTTTTTTGTATTTCTTCAGGACAGTTTATGATTTTTTGGGATTTTTTTCAGGACTTTTTATGGTTTTTTTGGATTTTTTTAGGACATTTTACAATTTTTTTGGATTTTTTCAGGGCATTTACGATTTTTTTTTGGATTTTTTCAAGACATTTTATGATTTTTTTTTTGGATTTTTTTTCATGGCATTTTACGATTTTTTGGATTTTTTGATATTTTTGGATGTCAATGGATTTACAATTTGTGCAGCCTTTGTGCTAGATACCAGTGACAAGGGAGAACCAAGTCTAGGTGCAAGGAGGATATAGGATGGATTAGGATGAATGGATAAAAGGATGGGTGATAAGGGATGGAAAGGAAGACTCATGATAAATGATTGGACAAGAGGATATGCAACATCAGATGTATGCATAAGAGCTAGGATGTGATCTCCAAAGGCTATGTCGCATCAGAATAACATGCCACATTCTAGATGCAATACTTAGGATTTTTTGTGACAATGCTTATGACGATAGGACTCATGCTAGGATTAGGCTTATGACAATGGGATGATGATAGGATGGATTGTTTTGGAAAGGATGGAGTACATCAAGAGATAACCAAAGCCCATTTCAACATTTTGCCCCCAATCTTTATCAAGATCAAAAGTGGAAGGGTGGATGAATAGATGCAATAGGATAGGTATGTATGATGGCTAAAGGTGATAGGATGGGAAATGGTATGATAGGATGGAAAATGATAAGTGGGAAAATGATAGGAGGATGAGACAACGTGCCCCCAAGTATAGGTGACATAGAAGATCAATCTACACATGACACTTGTTTACCAGGTTTTCATCATGGTACTTATCCGAGGTGCCTATTTACCAAGTTTTCACCGTTAGACGAAGGGATTTCTCTTTACTTTTTTTTAAATTTTTTTTGCTCTCTTTTTTTTGATTTTTGGATGGGATAGGTGGATATGGATAGGAGCGACTCAAGTGTCTGGCTACACGTAAGGTGATAGTCCTGCTAGATGGTGTCGTCGCATGGACCATGTCAAGTGTGCTCATAGATGTTGGTAAGGGATGACATGAAAGTGAGATGGAGTAGGTAGATGGTGGATTATGAAAGGTGCGATAGTGGATTATGAAGGGGGAATAGTGGATTATGATGTGGATTATGGAGGACTTATGGATGGAAGGCTTATGCAAAAGCATGGACCATAGGGATATGATGGGTGAAATATGTAGGATATTGGAAGAGAGATGGGGAGATGGAGGCATGTGGAAATGTTGCAAAATGAAAGGGAATTATGACCAATGGTTGCACACACCGTGATAAACATTGAAGCTTTTGGTTGGATGGTGGTGTAGGAAGCAATGGTGTTGTTCGCTTAGGAGATGGTCAATTTAGGCATTTAGGGACCCACATGGACTTAATGCTTTTATGACTTTTGCTTTTCATTTGGGGTGGAGGAATTTGAGGCTTTTGGATGGAATGTGATTCTTGGATAGAAGTGGATGATTGGGATTCTTGGGAGGAGGATGCCCCATTGGACTTGATTTCTTTTGCTTTATTCTTAGGGACCCACACCTTTTTCAGATTTGCTTTGAGGTGGATGGTTGTATGCAACTTTAGAGATGGATTTGAAATAATTTATTGTTGCTTGAGGACCCACACCTTTTTCATTTTTGCTTTGAGTTGCTTGGGGTCCCACCGAGCGTGCCATTTTGTGTTGGGTGTATGCAGCTTTTGAGATGGATTTTTCTTTGATTATTTGCTTTTGTGTTCTAAGGTATTAGGACCTTTAGGATTTTTGGTTTTATAGGTAGAGGCATCCAAATTTTTGCTTTTGAATCCCATGGGGTGGATGGAATGAGTGGGGTAGGTGGAAGCTCCTTGTTTAAACAATGTGTGCATTTGTTGGCCATGATTGGGATTTTTAGAGGATTTATGGGTAGGTGGATAAGGTGTTGGAAGTAGTGGTGGTAAATTTGATGGAGGGATATTAGGGGTTGGAAGCAGTGGAGATAAATTGGATGGTGAGAGGTGTATGGTCACATGCTTTTGACATTTATAAGATGAGGGAGGCAGAATGGCGACATATGTTTTGGGTATATGATGGGATTGGCGATGGAAAGTGGACTTAGGAGGAATGGTGGAAGTACCAACATCGTTAGATTACTGATCTTGAGGTGTGTATCCAAGGACAAATGAGAGCAGAGGGACTTTGACATGGATGGGCTCCAAAATACCCTGTTCAAGAAGGCCTAAGCCTTTACCTTTATAATTCATGTTTTGGAGGATGCGATTGACAATAGGACTAGGTGTAGGCAGAACACTAGACACGAGTTCCTTATTGGATGGAGAAGGTGAGGTGGTAGACAATGGTTGTTGTGTTCCTAGGGAGGAACATTCATGAATGAGGGTGGAAAGGCCAATAAGACATGATGGTGGATGTGGAAGATGGTCGATGGTGGATGTGGAAGGAAAATCATTAGGATCTTTATTAGCACAGTGTTCACTAAGATCCAAGGTATTGATTTGATCTTCTATGCTTATGTGTTCTTGGGAGGACATGTCTCATTACCAGAAGTGGAAGCTGTCTCATTAGGGCTAGATGTAGGATAGATAGGAGCAATTTGGATATCTTGCTCATGGAGGGGTATGGGATTATGAATATGATCAAGGTTCTCATGGGTAGCTTCTTCATAGGTAATATCATCTTGATCATGGAAGAGGTAAATGTTATGGATGTGTAGCATATGAAGGATTTGATCTTGACTCAGATTAGGGACTAATTTTTTCACATACTTAGGATCATGCTCTTGATATACCTCTTAGGTTGGTTGAATGGAAGTAGGAGGCTCTTGGATGAGTTTAATGGGTTCTTGATATTCATCCATAAGGGAGTATAATGAACCTTGATCTTGGCTTATGATGGGAGGCTCTTGAATAAGGTCGATGGCTTGTGGATCACATGATGGGCTTAGGGCTAGACATGGCATTTGGAAGTTCTTCGATAGGCTCATGAATGAGTATTTGACATGGGTATGGTGTATTCCGTGCTAATAGCCAATGGATCATATCCTTTGCTAGGGTATGGGTAAATGGACAATATAAGGGATGAATGATAATAGTGGATGGTGATGTAGGTGTAGAAGTAGGATTTAGATCAGACAGAGGGATAATGAAGTTAGATGGAATGGGATTTGGATTGGATGAAGGGATAATGTGCTTGGATGGATTAGAAATAGGATTAGATGGAGGGATAGTAGGACTAGATGGGTTAGATGGTTGGTGGGTCAATAGACTAGGAATGAGATCACATGATGGTGTCAAAATGGGACTAGTAGGCTCATGTGTTGGTATGTGATCAGATGGTGATGGAGGATGTTCATAGGATGCTTTCCCTAGGTTGGTGTCTCCCTTATCAAAGGCTATTAAGTCTTGTAGCATAGGCGGACTTAAGGATACTTGATTTATGTATAAATGGTCATTTAGACTTGAGTCAAAGGTTATTAAGTCTTGTAGCACAGGTGGACTTAAGTCTATTTGGTTTATGTACAAAGGATCACTTAGACTTGAGCCAAAGGTTATTAGGTCTTGTTGCATAGGTGGACTTAAGTCTATTAGGTCTTTCTACAAAAGTGGACTTGGGTTCACTTGATTTATGTACAAAGGGCCACTTGGACTTGCATGTTCATATTGTGGGGGGGATTGATAGTATTGTGAATGGGTGTGATGAAGAGATGAAGTGGTAGGATGTGTAGGCAAAAGATCTTGGGGTATGGATTGTTGTGGATAATGGTTGATATTGGAAGAAGTAGGGTATGGTGATGTGGCATTGTTATGGGAAGGTATAGGATAAGGTGATGTGGAAATGATTTGAAATGGGGATGGATTAGATTGATAAGAAATAAGATAAGGTGATGTGGAATTATTATGATATGTGGATGGATTAGGTTGGTGTGAAATGGAAGGGGATGCCACATAGGAATGAGGTGGAATTGGTTGGTGTTGAGTGGATAATGGATGATGATGTGGGGTTTGTGATTGGAAAATGGCTACAAGGTGTTGGATTTGTGCTATGAGGTGCTACATTTGCGGGGATTGGCTTGTTGGAAGTTTTTGGGTCATGTCATGGATAGATTGAATCATTTGTTGGCTTAGAGGTGATTGGCTTGTTTGAACTTGGTGAAGTATGTGAATGATCTCTTGTGCCAGGTCCTCTAAAGTCGACATGGTGTAGGATGAATGTGGATTGGATTAGAAAGAGGATAATGTGTAATGATGAGGTTAGATGACTTGGGTTGATTGGGATGTAGTTGATCAAATGACTAGGATGATTTGGTTTGGAAGGATTGGATGAAGTGTAATGATTGGGATATGTATTATGACAACTGAATTAAGGATGCTGTGGCAATATCAAACACAAGATCTCACATACACATGCATGCACACCAAACACGATGATCAATGTGTACACCGTAGGCTAGGCAAGGACAATATTTGTTGGGTTCCCACTTGGGTTTCCCTAGCTGCGTCTACTTATGGTGTATAGCTCCAGGAACTTGGGGCATGGGCTCCCCCTTATAGTGCACTCACTTCTTAGGCACACCAAGTTCCAAGTCCTCAAGATGTGCAGATCTTGAGGTACCTTCCTATCTCTGCCATAAGCCACAAAAATGTGGGACAACTACCAGAGGCCTAATCAACTGTCCTCTTGTACTAACAGATAGGGGTTTTTGGCTACTACACAAAGTTTTCTAGTAAGGGTTTCCATTTGGGTGGCTATACATGTGGCAATTCACTCCATTAAGGAGGCTTCCTAGCCTACAGAGGTTAGGCTTTACAGGGTTTTGGGGGAAACATTCGTCGGTATAGTAGAACAACACCCGTTGTTTGCGACTTTCAGCACACACTTTATTTATATAGAGGCTTGGAATGGCTTGGCTTTAGCCCATTTCTGCTTGGGTCATACCCCTTCTCACAATGGGAATGTAGGCCCTCTAGAGTTAGCAATAGCTTCTCATGCACCCCAGATCTGTTGAGTAGGTGGGGGAGAGGATACTTTTGTTGCTAAGTCGGGTTATAATCAATCTCAGCAGTTAAACAAAAGAAAGAAAGCAGGCACAGAGAAAATAGAGTTCATTTTAAGCATCAATTCGAAGTGTTCCTAATTTAGTGATAAAAAAGATTCTTCAACCACTTAGATCTATGAAAGATAAATCAATAGTTTGTTTTCTCCATTCTTTGACAAGCGTGTTTGACAAGCTGCACTGATAAATCATTAATTTCCAAGAAAAAGGATAGATTGAAGCTCTAAAAGTAGGTGAAATGTGATTGTAAAAAGAGCTAATAAAATGATAAAATAACCTGATCAAACCTACCCCATTGTGAAGTTCACAGAATTACCTTTACAACGAGTGTTTATTTGCGCAATTTGGACGTCGTATGCTCTTGTTATGGCAAAAAGAAAAAAATGCCCCCTTTAGGTATGTTTGAAGAAGACATGGTTGACTTATGTGTTTGAAAGTTGACTTTTGATTTGTTTAATGGTTTGGTTTTGCAAGATTTTTTGCTTTTGGTCACGTGCCTGGTTGTAGATTTGTGTTTGTGGCTGCAATTTGAAATAGGGTATTGTTCTCTTGTTTCAAAACCTAAAGGCCCAAAAATTCTAAACCTAAACTATAATGCTAATTGTGATATTGAACCCTAACTGTTAAGGTTAAATAGACTTACGACATGTGAGATTAAAATGATGAGCCCATTATTTTGAATGCTGACCTTAACTTAACCTTGGTCTGTAGTGAGAGCGAAGTTGAGACTGTGACCTTAGATTTATTAATGCTGACCCTAGTGTTTTAAATGCCCAATTTAGTGTTTTGAACACCAACTAAAGGTTTTAAAACACTGAGGAAAGGTTTCCAACACCGACTGAAGGATTCATAATGCCAACTTTAAAACTGAGAACTTCGACTATAAAGTTTTGATTGTGGTGACTAAACGGTGGAGGTCATGGTTTAGAATTGAGGGGTTAATGCTTAGGGTTTGAATGTCGACCTTGCTGTTTAGATGCCGACTTGAGGTTTATGCATGCCGACCCAAGTAGAAACTAGCAACGGAGCGTTGATGAGTGGTGGAGGTGGTGGTTGTAGGAGGCTTAAGTGTCGACGAGGGATTATAAATAGGGAAGATATGATAGTCGGTTGTCATTTGGTGGTGACAGATACTTCAAGAGGTGACTGTGGCATTTTCATGGTGGTGACACCGGACTGCGACATGGGGAGGAGAAGGCTCCGACGAGTAAAGATGGTGGTGACTGAGCTTTGGGGTTGCGACTGAGGGTATTTTGAAGTGCTTTAGGACTGCAACTAGAGTGTAAAGGCGGTGACCACAACTAAAAAGGGATTTCGACCAGAGGACCTGTAGACCAGCAGCTTCAAACAGTCCCCCAAAATCTTGTGAAACCTGCAATCCAAGCCTGCAACCTCGATCCACAGAAGGTAACCATCAGTGAAAGATGCTCATACGGTACAGGTCTATATGGATCCATCTAGTACGGGTGCTAAATTAAAAAAAATTCAAATTTTTGCAAAAAAATTTACAATGGTGAAACCCTAGTAAATTTATGGTTGATTTTTATGAAAATGTCCCCTGAGCACGATGGCGCTGTTAGTTTTTACCCTAGAGGTTGCATGTAGTAGATCACATGCAAAACTTGCAAACAAGGGTTAGATGAAAACAGAAATTTTTATACCAAAAATCTACAAAAAAGATCAGACGAAGTGAGTCCCACCGGGCGTGCCAGAATGTATATACAAAAAATCTAGATAAATTGAAAGATAAATCAACAACATGTAAATTACCTTCTTACCCAGATTTTACGAATACCTCAAATATCTTGAAATGATGGATGCATGTTGATTGTTTGAATGATTGATTTGTTGGTGGCTCACAATCTCTAGCATAAACAATAGGATTGAGATGATAATATTGAGATTGATGAGAAGAAGATAGGTAGATTGATGGATGAGGAGGAATTTCGGCAGAGTAACAGTACTTAGAAGATTCATCCATGCAAATGGTATGGTTGTGAATCAATTTATAGGAAAATATGAGAGAATGGAAGGATAAACCTTCCATTTTGCAAGTGATGATCGAATTGGAAAGTTGCTTGTGCAACTTGGAAAAGGAAATAGAAGGTGGAATAGTTCACTTGAGAGAGAAACAACAGGTGATTAGAGTTAACTTGGGAGGAAATTAGAAGGTAGTTGGGGTGATTTGAGAGATGAGTTGAGTTCATATAGAGAGAATTAGAAGGTGAATCAAGTGATTTGAGAGATGGAAATGGTAAGTGATTTTAATTAATTAAAATAAAATTTTAATTAATTAAGTGGCATAAATGATTAAATAAATAATAATAATTTATTTAATCATAGAAGAAAGGGGGATTAAATAAATAAATAAAATTTATTTATTTAATGATGTGAGGGATAGGATTAAATTAAATAAATGTTGTATTTATTTAATTTATTAGAAGAAAAATGCTAGATTAGGTGATGATATGGGTGCTTAGGGCAAAAATGCTACAAGATGCTTAAATGATATAACGTTGTGACAAGGTGGACATTTTTAGGTGTCTACAGGACTTATCGATATTGTGTTAACATTGAGAGTAGGATGATGGTAAGCTTTGGTGGGCTTCAAAGGATGGTATCCAAGACCAGCCGAAGAGATATGTGTAACAAATTCTAAGGGTACTTTGATTCCTTGTTGTTTTATGCCACAACAATTACCTACATAGTTACAATTTTTGTAAAGGATTTAAAATCCACGACCATAGAGAGACTCCATCTCTTTAGAAGAAGGTGAGGCCTCATAAATCTCATATTGTATAGTATAAGTAATAGTATTGTGTTTGTTTTCTACTAAAGAAACCTTAGGTTTCTTAGGTATTTCCAAAGATTGCTTGGATGAGATCGAGGCAACTTTTGGTGTTTCAGGATTAGGGTTAGTAAGTTTATATTCCCCCATAAAGGAAGGAGTAAAATATGATGAACCCCAATTGTCACCAAGAAGTGCACTCGATGATGATTTAGAATATTGAATAGTATTAGCTATGGCAAGAGTTATTGATGAATCAGATTTTAAGTTATTAAGAAGCTTGTGATTGACAACTTGTTTTTCTGCCTCAACTTGTAAACAACTTTTCAGATTCGGGTTAGCTTCAATGGTTTAAAGTTTATTTTCATAAATAAACTTTATTAATTGATGAAGGGTATACAAAACTACCCCCATGGCATGAATCCACAGTCTACCAAGAATGATGTTATATGAAAGCGCACTAGACATGACATGGATAAGGGTAGATAATGTCACAGGTCCAACTTTTATGGGTAAAGTTATGGTACCTAGTGATTGTCTACCAACATTATCAAAGCTACGAATGTTTAGTTTATTTGGTTTGATTAAAGATGTTTCAACCTTGATTTTGTGTAACACATCAATGATACAAACATTAAGAGCCGATCCATTTTCAATCATAGTTCGCTTTATCAACTTTTTATTTGTTATGACAGAGATTACAAGAGGATCATATTGGTTTTGAGCTTCAATTGATGGTAATTCATGTAGGTGGTACAAGGACCTTTTGTACAACAGGTGGTACAACAGGTGGTACAAGGACCTTTTGTAAAGCTTCTTGGAGTATTTTGTGGTATGTAGGTGATGTTTGTATGAGTTCCCAGAGAGAGATCTTAGCAGGAGTAGCACGAAGCTGCTCAACAAGATCATAATCTCGACCAATATTATGAATAAGATGAGGTGGTTGAGGAAGCATAGGTTGAGAAGTTGGTAAAGTGATCAAAATGTTTGACTATTGTTTACTTTGTTTATTATTTCATGTATTGTGTGTGTGTGAGCAACCACATTGTAGTTGGGTTGTTGCAACACATTTTGATACACTTGATTTCCTTGAGTAATTTTTTTTGCATAAATGAGAATGTAACCCAAGAATCGAGGTGGTGTTGGATCACTTGGAACCATAATCACCAGTTTGAAGCGAGAAGGCACATTAGGTGCCTTATGCACAATAATTTTAGGAACATTAGTACACATATTCACTATCCCCTTAGTAGGTTGAATAAGTCTATTAATGATGATTGAATTAACATTACTTTTACTTTTATTAAGCTCAACATCCATCCTTAAAGGATTTAATGTGAGAGACCTTTCTTCATCCATCAATGCTTCATCTTTTGAAGGGAGAGCATTAGAACAAAGGGAAGGTAAAGTGTTTTTAAGAGCATTGCTGACGATTGTATCTTTAGTGAGGTCCAAGGGGTTTAAACATGCAACCAAAGGAGAACTATCCATGGTCTTCACATCCTTAGAGATATCCAATGTGCTTGAACATTTAATCAAAGGTGGGAGAACCATAGGATTAGCCATAGAAGCCTCATGTACTATAGAAGATTTAAGATTATTAGATGAACACCTATTATCTACCCATGGAGGGTCCTTTTTTAGAAGAGGCTCTTCATCCACTAATGCTTCATCTTTCAAATGGAGAGCATTGGAATGAAGAGAGGGTAGGGTGACATTAAGGAATGTATCAATGATTTCATCTTCTTTCATCAAAATGTCCTCACAAATGGGAACAACTTTGGGATAGGGATCCAAATCATAGGGTGAAATGCACAAAGCTAGATCACCATCACATGTATTAGAGACTAAACCCATGACATTATTATAAATTGTGGTATAAGTAGAAGAAGAACTATCATCATCATCTTTCTCATGACAATTCCTGGAGATGATTTTAGTAAGGTTTTCCAATATCGAAGGATATGTACCCACGAGAGTTATGAAGCTATAAAAATCAGATATACATCCAAGGATTTCATATAAAGAACATTTAAAGATATCAATATCATACATGGATGCCATATGATCTAAAACATAAGAATGCATATTAATGAATTTGTAAAAACTTTCAAAATCTTTGATATATGCATGCAAAGATACCAAATAGGAACAACTAGAAGATGCCATAATGAAATGTCTTGGAACAACAATGTATAATCAGATCTATTCATTTATCAAGTACTACTAATATGATCTCGCAAGAGAATTTTAAGATTTCTTGCAAAACTATGTGAAAGAGATGTTGAAATACACAATGTGTAATTGCAAAAGTATAAATTTTTAAATCAAGGATGTGAAATGATGTAAGATTTTCAAATGAATATTGATAAATATGCAATAAATCAATACAAGATCTAATTTGAACAATCAAAAAGATACAAATTCTTGAAGCTACGGGTTCACCAAAATGTTAAGTATGAAAAAGGAGAATGATGACAACTAGGATGCACACTAGATCAAACCCTTGTCCATATAACATTCAAGGACAAGACCAAGCCAAAATACTACCAAATGAAGGTGGAATCAACTATGGATCTTGTACTCAGGTATGTTATTGATGGATCAAATTTAATTTAGCCTTTTTATCAAACCTTAGGTCAATAATGCATGAAACCCTAGTTCTACAATGATTAGCTTATGACAGAATAAGTACAACAACAATCCAGAAACCAATTGCATAGGGGTGATTAGGAAGATTATAGAACCTGTCTCCTAAAAGTAGAGGTGTCAGAGGACTAATTCAGGACTACCCAAGTCCTAAATGATAAAATATATAGAAACTGTAAATTGAAAAGATGTTGCAAATGCTACCTTGATGTGAGATCTGAAGTAAGAAAGGGTAGAAAAACTAGGGTGCCACCACCCAAGTCTTAGATGAAGGAATATTCTATGACTATTATTGAATCCTAAAACCTTCATATTCACTCAGTCTTCCTATATCTTCACATTCTCCAGATCTCGCTCCTATAACTTGCACACAAGATGACATGAGAGGGTTTGGGGGGTTATGGTGTTTAGGGACTTGCCTCAGTCAAATCTTGGGATAGCATTCAAGCTTCCCAACACCGTTGAATGATAAAAAGTGCATGTCCTTGTAGGGTAGAGGCTAAACATAATAATGATATGATGAATCAAATAATGATAAACAACAATGATATCGCCTATGTGATGAAACCCTTAAGAAGATGAAGATCCTTCAACTCCTAAGGAGAGATAGACGATAAACTTCAAAACCTACAACAACACACAATAACAATATGCAAATCTTCTCTAGAATCACCATGAATGCTCTTGCTTGCTTCAATTCAATATCTCAAGTTGGCTATCTCTATCTAAGTTCATAATGAATTAAAACACACACTTATATATGCTTTCCCACTAACAATTATGAAATTTAACCAAAAGAGCCGACAAGGAGAAACCTTTTAAAAGGTCCTAGGCTGACATAAACTTAATTTTTCCCTGACCAATCAGGAGGGACTTGGGTAGTGACTCCCAAGTCTTTTAGCTCCTTTTGGGTCTAGGATAAGATAAGTAAAGGGGCTCTTATTCCCAATTTACCTTGGTGTCAGGTAATTTTGCATCGGGATGATCAATTTGAATGTATAATGTAATAAATGGGACTTAGGAGCTAAACAAGGAGGCAAAAAGACAAGTGGACACTTTTTGCTCCATAACACTTAGTGTATAAAAGAATAATATCATGAATAAAAAGAAGTCTATCTATAGTAAGCTTCTCCACCCATTCTTCCACTCCTTTACCCAAAAAATTATACCTATTGATTTGATCAATAACCTCTGTACTCACACCCTTGGGAATGTCTGCAGTAGCATCTATGGGTTGGGATGTGGTATCAACAATAGACTTGATATAGATGGTGAAAATATTCACTTGGTCTTCTAATACTTCATTGTCCTTTTCCTTTTCCTCCAACCTAGTAGCCATAATTTCCACAGAGAGCTTTCCATTATGAATATCCACCTGAATAGAAGGATGTCCTAAATCCACTTTACTAATAGGAAAATCATAAATAGACACCTCCCTCTCCTCTTTATCCACCATAGGTTCCGCAATTTCTATGTATTGGTGCTTGGAGAATGGGTCAACCATAAGCCTTGACATCCTTCTAGATTTCATGGGGGTTTACTCTAGCTCAAGGAGCCTTGCAACAACATCAAACTCTGTATCAATGATTTGAGAATACCTCCTCTTGTTTCCAACTTCAATCTTTAGCAGGGATAACTTTAAGAAACCCCTCCTGAAAAAAGATATAAAATCCTGGCGAATCTTCCATTTTTTTTGGAAAAAAATATTAATTTCTATTGGCGAATCTTTCCTTTTTTTGAAAAAATATTAATTTTATTGGCAAATTTTTTTAAATCACTAGAAATTTGTAGAAAATCCTCACGAATCTTGACAAAAAATAGGAAAATACATTAATTACCATGGTGAATCCTTCCTAAAAAATAAATTAAATTCCTATGAAAAAGTAAAGGTCTAAAGGTGACAATGATTGACTAGTTTAAGGTGTAGTACTCAAGTCTATAATTCCTTAATTCCTTAATATTTTAAATCAAACATTGAATATTTTAAATTGGCTCTAATTTTTTTTTTCACCACCAATGATTTTATTTATAATCTAATGGTTTGGGTTCTATTTCGTGGACCAAAATGTACCCACGGAGCTCCAATTCCCATGGGGCCCGAATGCAATTTCAGGCTCCATTGAGATCAATGACCCAAATGCAATTTCGGACCCCATAGGCATTGGAAATCTGTGGGTACATTTTAGCCCATGGAATTTAACCCCATCTGTTAGATTATAAATTAAGATCAACGACCCAAATACAATTTCGGGCTCAATTGGTATTGGAGCTCCATGGGTACATTTAAACCCATGGAATACAACCATAGCTATTAGATTATAAATAAAATCAATGATGGTAATTAAAAATTTGTGATATGGCCCTAAAGTAACCAATAATTATATAATAGTTTTGGCGAATTAATTTCATTTTCTACTAAAACTTATAAAATTTAGGCAAATATGTTGTAATTAGGTATCAAATATTGTGGAAATTTTTTGAGTTTAAAAGTTTAATATAATAAATGTTCTGGCGATTTAACTAGGACTAAAATAAAATTTTGTAAAAATGTGGCGATTCAAGTCACCTTATAGCTTGCACTATTAGCCAAATTTTGAATCCCCAATTTCAACTATTAGCCAATTGGAGAATATTAGCCACTAAAAAAATCACTGGTCTTCAGCCAAGCAGGAGTGGATAGTCACCTATAGCCGCATGAGGTATACTATCTATTTTAGGGGTGCCATCTACCCCTTGTTGCTGTTGAGAAGGTAGGAGAGTCTGAGATACTCCATCTTGAAAAACATGAGGACGAGTTTGTGCAAAAGGAGGAGGGGTTTGATTTTGAGTTGGAGAAAGTTTTGTCTCCTCATCTTCTTCATCCCATAATATATGCTCTTGTTCTAACAATCTATTAGCATGAGGATTCAAACATCTTTTAGTTTTCAATTTTCTCTTAGGGGCTTCACTGTCCCCTTCACATTATGCTTTCAACTCAGTATTCTTCTTAGGATCCTTCCCACCATCATTCCCATTAGAGATTGGAGATAGTGAGGTTGCATTATGAGTAGTAACAAGTGTATTTTGGCTCGAAGGGCCTGCAGAAACCTGTTATTCCCTCATGATCTGCTCCTTGTGAGAAGGAGGACCTGCACCATGACCAATCACTTTAGATCTTAACCATTGCTGACTTCTATTCATCACAACATAAGACCTAGTACTAACATTTGCAACCTTATTTACAGTCACTAGTAGAAAAACAAGAATAAATGACTAAAAAAACTACTAAAATTGCATATAAATGACTAAGCTTGGTCATGTGACCATTAGTAGTTTATTTCCAGTCATTTATAACACGACCAAATTTATGACAACCATTTTTAGTCATTTATTGGTTGTTTTGATTGATCAATTTGGTAGTATATTTAGTCGTTAATTTAGTCATTGATTTAGTCATATATTTAGTCATATTTATTCACTGATTTCTGTCAATTGGTAGTATATTTAGTCATTTTAATTGACTGATTTCCATTAATTGGTAGTAAATTTAGTCATTTTAATTTTTAATTGCTGTCATTTGGTAGTTTATTTAATAGTTTTTTTTCACTGATTTCTGCCTAAAGTGCTGGAAATGAGACAATGCTTTTGAGGTTTAAACATAAAACACAAAAAAACATAATCAATCATTCATTTGCACATAATGAAATAGCTATTAAGAAGGCAAAATATTGAAATTTTATTCAAATAAGGTGTTCTTACAACAGATACAAGACTTAAATATGTGTCTTTGCTTTGAAAAATGTGTTACAAAGTGTGTTTCTTAGTGATCTGACTGAGAAAACCGAGTTACAAAGCTCTATTTTTTGCTTATACAGCTCCAAAACATGAAAGAACTACTTGAAAAATGAAGCCTAAGGGTCCTATATCTCATCCCAAGCATGGGAGAGCATATAGGAACTAAAATTGACTAAGTTCTCATGCTCTAGGTATCCCCTTGATTCATGTACAATCCCTTTCATTTTTTTATCACTAATTTTTCTTTGAACCCATCCATTAGCAAAGCACTTTGGGCAATAACTAGAGTGGCATTGGCAAAGGAGACAACAATATATGCATCAAACTCATCATTTACATTCCTTTTAATTGTCCCAACTGCACTGAGAAAACCATGATAATTGTAACACTTAATCTTGTAGGGTTAAAACAAGATTGCCTGGAGGGTTAAAACAAGATTCTGAAGAAGGAATTAATTTCTTGTACACCTTTCTATTACAAGATAGAAGCTAGAAAGATCAATATCAAAGAGCCAGAAAAAGACTGCCAAGAAGGATGTCCACTATGATATTTTAGCACTATGTCTAGTTCTAAATGCAATCCACAAACAACTACAAAATTTAACTTGGCCTTAAATGCATACAGCCACTCTGCTCCACCTGGAGAACCAAGTTGTTTATTCCTTTCTTTTCAGGTAGGATGATAACCTCCAAGCAGTGCAACTAGCCACAAGCAAAAGGGTAAATGCCATTGTGCTTTTAAGTTGAACTACATAAGTTATTCCCAAATGTTTTCCTTAAAGTTTGACAAAAGAACATATTGCCCACTTGTCCACCAATCGTAGAGCTGGTGTAGTTTTCCTAGTTTCTAAGATGCGTGTAGGCCTTGCAGCATCAACCATTGCCTACCCAAATAGATACAATTATAACTCAAAAACTTATAGTTGGATGAGAAATTAGCATTCAAATAGTCTCTTTGCATAATGCATATATAAACATTGCATTGGTTACCATATATAAACCAAATTTCATTATCCAATATCAAATATTTCTATGAAAAGTGTAGAAAGATTTAGCTTATAAGATTGTCTTTTAGCAGCTCGATTGCTTCATTTTTGACATTCAGAGAAGGCTATTGCAAAACTCCCCAAGCAAAATCAAATGAATTGATATAAATGATGGTGCTAAATCAAAGGCTTGCAACATGTAACCAAAACAGTTAACACTGATAGTGATTAAAGAGCAAGGTAATCATGATCTTCTACAAAACTACGCTGACTTCCTATAAACTACATGTTCAATGAAAGAATTCATCTTCTTCAAAGCACAATATGACATTAACAATGCTAGTGTATGTTATCATGGATCACATAACCTACATCACGAAAAATACAGGATACCTTTGTAAGAGTTGTAATTCCACTCATTCACTGCATAAAATTGAGGACAATTCTTTCTGCCACAAAAATGCTCCTAGCACTGCATGCAGAGACTAACTGTTAGACAATCATTCTTACTTTGCCTTTGAATTATATAATGACTAGGAAAACCACAAACACAACATACCATATACTGAGCCAAATTATAGACCTCTCTCCACTGAAAGGAAGATAGGTGTGCGGAAATCGCTTCCTACACTAATCTAATGAGGGGAGGAGAGTGCAAATTCAATTTTATCTTTACAATTATAGATTATGTTAACCCACTAATAGAGATATTGTAGAAAACACATACACAAGAATGTAAGACAGAAGAAGAGAGACACAAGATATACGTGGGGAAAACCCTTACGGGTGAAAAACCCCACACTCAAAAACACAGCTCAAATGTATTTCATAAACAATGAAGGTTAAATATAGTCATAGAGCCAATGCTCTTGCAGGAGTCTTTGACTCTCATATCTGGAGATGATCTGGCAGCATAACAGTACTTGTCAATCACATAATGCATCACCTCTCCAAAGCACCTGTTTATAAAGAACATACAAGGCAAAAATGGCTCCACATTAAGATGGGCGTCCAACATAGCCTCATGGCCCAAAACCCATGCCTATGGACACTTGTCCAACACTGTAGGATGTTCCTGACACTTGTCAAGTCACCCCATCCCAAAGAGGTCACCAATTTCCAAAATGGGCAATGACAGATGCTCTTACGACTCTTACAACCGTCATAGAATCTGTCATAGTTGTCATAACTTACAGTTGTAAGAGAATATGTCATACACAGGCTATAAATAGCATATTCTCTTACATGTCATAGTCCACCTTGGGGTGCCCAAAGATGCCTTTTTCAAAGATGCTTCTCGACACATGTCTTCACCTGTCATAGGATCTTCTATTTCTGACTCTTACATGTCATAATTTTGTCATAGGAATTTGTCATGACCGTTTCGGTCAATATTCCCTTACACACATTCCAAGATGCAAAACACATGGCAAAATATTCCTACCACTAAGTGGGATGCCTATCTCCTCATGTGAGGACAAATTTACATGTGGTCATATGCCATGTAGGATGACACATCACTATGCCAACTCCCACAAGATGACAACATAAGATTTGCATCCTAATTATACAATGGGCAATAAATAAATAAATAGAATGAAATAATACAAGGAATTACCAAGGTTGAGACACCTTAATTCCCAACATTCTCCCACTTGTCAAACACCTTGTAAGAGCCAATAGAATTAATAGGATTTAACTGCTATATGTTGAGAGGCCCATAGACTTCGAACACCATCTAAACTTCTCTGTGCCCACTGGCTTCGTTAATGCATCTACAACATTCCTCAAAGTATCTACCTTCTCCAAATTTACCTTCCCATCTTCTACCATGTCTCACATGAAGTGAAACTGTACATCAATATGCTTTGTTTTGGCATGGAAAGTTAGATTCTTAGCAAGGCAAATCGCACTCTGACTGTCACAACAAATCATAATCTATCCTGCATCAACACCAATATTTGAACACAATCTCTTAAGCCAAATGGCTTCATTGCAAGCATGAGTTTCTGCCATGTACTCAGCTTCTATCGTGGACAAAGAAACCACAGGTTGTCACTTACTCATCCAACTAATTGCACCACCAAACATAGTGAACACATAGGCACTAGTGGATCTCCTGCTATCAATGCCACCTGCCCAATTAGAATCCACAAATCCATGAATACAAACTGAATGCAGAGGTCCTGTAATATTACCATGATAGCATATGGAATACTTAGAAGTACCCCTCAAATATCTGAACACTTGCTTAACTGCATCCCAATGTACCTATCTAGGATTAGCCATAAATTGACTAAGGACTCCCACTACTTGGGTAATGTCTGGTCTTGTGCAGACCATAACATACATCAAACTACCAACAACACTAGCATAAGGTACTCTGCTCATGTCCTCCACTTCACTAGGAGATTTTGGACGATCATTAACTGATAACTTTGTCGCCAATGAAATAGGAACACACAATAGTCTACAATCTGCCATGCTGAACCTATCCAACACGGTCTTCAAATACTTACTCTGGCTTAACCAAAGTTTTCTGTTAGCTCTGTCTCTTCTAATTTCCATTCCCAGAATGTACCTGGCTGCACCAAGATTTTTCATCTCAAACTATGCTGACAACTGAGACTTCAAATCAGAAATCATATTCTTATCATTCCCAATCAAAACATATTGTCAATATACAATGCAATAATGAGAATGTGATCATTTTCAAATTTGTAATACACACAATGATCTAATTTCGATCTCATATATCTAATCGACAACACAAAGGCATCAAACTTCAAGTACCACATCCTAGGAGACTGCTTCAAACCATATAAAGACTTATTTAACTTGCAAACCAAATTTTCTTTACATTTCTCTATGTAATGCTCTGGTTGTGACATGTAAATCTCTTCCTCCAAATCACCATGAAGAAAAGCTATCTTCACATCCATCTGTTCTACCTCTAAGCCATAAGCAGCTGCAAGAGATAATAGAAATCTAATGGATGCTAGCTTTGCAACGGGAGAGAAAATTTCACCATAATCAATTCCCTCCACTTGTGAATACCCCTTCGCAACCAATCCAGCCTTGTACTTTTATACACTACCATCTGCGCCAAATTTCTTCTCGAACACCCATTTGCATCCAATGGGTTTCTGTCCATCAGGCAAAGGCACCAAGTCCCATGTTGTATTCTTTTCCAAAGAAGCCATCTCATCTTCCATGGCCTCCTTCCAGGAACCTGCATCTTTCATGCCCATAGCCTCTTTCATAGTTCTAGGCTCATTAGTGTTAGTAAGTAAAGCAAAAGCACAACTAGAATCAAGTAATGAATAACCAAACCTATCAGGTTGCTTTCTTGTTCATGTAGACCTCCTCAATGGCTGAGGTTGAGGTTCTGCTTCTTCTTCTGAGCTTTTAGAGCTGCTAGAGCTCTCCTCATCATCAGGTCTCATAGGGTTTGTCGGTTCATTCTTCTCAGGGGTAGAAGGAAGCTAAACCACACCTTCTTTCTTTTCTGTCTGTTCTGGCTATAGAACAATAGAAGAAGATGTTAGCTCTCTGAAGATAACACTTCTGCTATACAACACTTTTTCAGCCACAAGATCCCAAAGCTTGTATCCTTTCACACCGATAGCATAGCCAATGAAAATACACTTAACAGCCTTGTTCTCCAATTTAGACCGTTTCTTCCTAGGCACATGTGCATATGCCTCACAACCAAAAACACAAAGATGTCTAACTAAAGGCTTCTTACTAGACCACACCTCCATGGGTGTCTTACCAACAAGAGCTGATGTAGGAGACCTGTTTACGAGGTAGCAAGCAGTGGCAACAGCTTCAGTTCAAAACTTTTGTTCGAGGCTTGCTCCACTAAGCATACTCCTAGCCTTCTCCATCAGTCTCCTATTCATCCTCTCTGCAACTCCATTTTGCTGCGGGGTGTATGGAGTTGTCTAATGTTTTTCAATCCCTTGCTCTTTACAGAACTTATCGAACTCTGCCGAACAAAACTCACCACCATTGTCAGTTCTCAAACACTTAATCTTTTTGCTAGTCTGATTTTCAGCAAAGGCTTTAAACTCTTTAAATAGACTAAAGACTTCAGTCTTGCTTCTGATAAAGTAAACCCATGTCCTTATACTGTAATCATCTATGAAAGATACAAGATATACAAATTTGGAAATTGAAGGAACATTAATAGGACCAAACACATTAGAATGAATAAGATCCAATACACCAGAAGACTTGTGAGGACTAGAGTAAAACTGAACATGGTTTTGTTTTCCATATACACAATATTCGCAAAAGTTGAACTCGAGATTACAATCATTTAACCCCTCAACAAGGTTTTTATTTTTCAGGGTTCTAAGACCTTTCTCACCAATGTGGCCATATCTCAAATGCCATAACATAGTCTTTTCAGCAGGAAGCTTAGCTTCTATAGCATGTGCACTACCATCAGAACTAGTTACAATAGATTTCTTCACTGCTCATTTAGATGGTGGGGATGAAGTGACTGTAACTCTTTTCTTTGAGTCAGAAGAACTATTGCACTATGAAGTGCATGCCTCCAGCTGAAACAGAGTACCTCTCCGAGTACCCTTCACAAGAACCATAGATCCTCTAGTCATCTTGCATCCATCCTTCGAAAAGACAACCTACACACTTGCATTATTCAACATACTTTCAGAAAGTAGGTTTCATGCTAGGCCTAGGATGTGCATAACCTCAGTGATCCCCTTCACTCATCCATCAAGGAATCAGATTGAGACTCTTCCACGACCAACAATCTTCATATGAGAATCGTCACCTAGGTATACTATTCCACCATTGAACTCTTCATATTTCATAAACCAGTCTTGATGTGAGGTCATGTGGAATGATGCACCAGAATCAATCAACCACACATCATCAGATGCATGGGTGGCTAGGACTACAATGAAGGCATCACCATCATCTTGTGACTTGTCAAAATCTAAATCAGGAGCATTCTTCTTCTTCTTTTTCTTCTCCTCTTTGCATTCCTTTTGGAAATGCCTAGTTTTTCCACAGTTCCAACAGAGACCCTTGGACTTTCCAGAGGATTTGGATCTCCCACGGGATTTGGATCTACCCTTTTCACCTTTCTTGTCCTTCTTCTTCCCTTTCTCTTTGGGTCTTCCATGAACTGCAAGAGCCTCTTTGGCTGCCTCAGAAGACTTTCTCTGCATCTCTTCAAATAATAGCGAAGACACCACATCTTCCATCTTGAAGGTGGTAGTGGTGCTTCTGATAGCCATGACAAGATGATCCCACGAATCTGGCAAAGAACAAAGCAGGGTCATACACCGATCCTCTTCCTCCATTTTCACACCCACAGATGTCAACTGTGCAATAATCATGTTAAAAGCATTCATGTGGTCCGCAACAGATCCTCCATCTTCCATCTTCAGAGCCAACAACTTCATTTTTAGAAAAAGCTTGTTCACTAAGGACTTGGCCTAATAAACATCACCAAGTTTCTTCCAAAGGTCTTTCATGCTCTTCTCCTCATGCACATTCAACATGACAGAGTCAGATAGATAGTGTCTTATGAGACCCTTAGTCTTCCGATCTTTGAGGTCCCAATTAGCTTGTGACATTGTTGTAGGTTTTACATTGGATACAGTTTCCCATAGGTCACGATCAACAAGTAGGTCTCCCATCTTGAGTTTCCACAACTCAAAATTAGTGCCATTAAATTTCTCCACCTCTAATCTTCCAGATGTGGTTTCCATCTCCTTCTTGCAATAAGATACAAAATACTCTACACAAAATCCCACTCAACCTAAGATTAGCTCAAAAAACCCCTACCCAGTAGCTAGAACCAAAATTGGCTAGGCTCTGATACCAACTGAAAGGAAGCTAGGTGTGCAGAAATCGCTTCCTACACTAATCTAATGAGGGGAGGAGAGTGCAAATTCAATTATATTTACAATTATAGATTATGGGTTATTAACCCACTAACAGAGATATTGCAGCAAACACATACACTAGAATGTAAGACAGAAGAAGAGAGACACAAGATATACGTGGGGAAAACCCTTACGGGTGAAAAACCCCACACTCCAAAACGTAGCTCAAATGTATTCCGTAAACAATGAAGGTTACAATACAGTACAGAGCCAATGCTCTTATAGGAGTCTTTGACACTCATATATGGAGATGATCTGACAGCATAACAGGACCTGTCAATCACATAATTCATCACCTCTTGAAAGCACCTGTTTATAAAGAACATACAAGACAAAAATGGCTCCACATTAAGATGGGCATTCGACATGGCCTCATGGCCCAAAACCCATGCCTTTGGACACTTGTCCAACACCGTAGGATGTTCCTGACACTTGTCAAGTCACCCCATCCCAAAGAGGTCACCAATTTCCAAAATGGGCAATGACAAATGCTCTTACAACTCTTACAACCGTCATAGAATCTATCATAGCTGTCATAACTTACAACTGTAAGAGAATCTATCATACACAGGCTATAAATGGCATATTCTCTTACAACATGTCATAGTCCACCTTAGGGCATCCAAAGATACCTTTTTCAAAGATGCTTCTTGACACATGTCTTCACCTGTCATAGGATCTTCTATTTCTGACTCTTACATGTCATAACTTTGTAATAGGAATCTGTCATGACCGTTTCGGTCAATATTCCCTTACACACATTCCAAGATGCCGACACATGGCAAAATATTCCTACCACTAAGTGGGATTCCTATCTCCTCATGTGAGGACAAATTTACATGTGGTCATATGCCATGTAGGATGACACATCACCGTGCCAACTCCCACAAAATGACAACATAGGATTTGCATCCTAATTATACAATAGGCAATAAATAAATAAATATAGTGAAATAATACAAGGAATTACTAAGGTTGAGATACCTTAATTCCCAATATCCACATCATTCCCGTCATTCTGACTCCATTCAACCTAGCTTGCAAAATTCATCTTAAAAGATTACTAAAACCTACATGATGCTCATCACCTGTTGGGATATGGAGTGACTTTGTCAAACCATATACAAAGTGACTATGTCAAACCATAAAATCAAATATTTAGCATCACTACATGTTTCTACCTTCAACTGAGGGTCCAATTCCTTGAATATCATGTTTGTCATTGCAATTCCAACAATCACACCATCTTCCTTTGCTAGAAAATGTGCTTCTACTTCTTGCTCAGCTAGAATGGTCGCCAAACAAGACATGTCTCCTAAGATTCCAAGTTCATGAATACATCAAACATCAAGCAATAATATAAATCCTCCTATAGATCTTTGCCATGTACCTACCGGATACAGACATATAAGAGTCTTCAACTTGAGCACCCTCCACTTTGACTAAAATTCACAAAGAATAAACCTTAAGTCTCAAGTTTCTTATCAATGTATAGTAATAAAATTTGTAAGCAGAAAGTCTGTACATTCATCTCAACATGAAACAATTAGGACAATAAAATGATTCAATAAAAAACATTGCATACAAGCAAGGAAAACAATGCATAACAAGAAGAACGATAATAGAAGCAACATTTCATAATGAATGTAGGAAGACACGTACATTTCCAAACACATAACAAAAGATTACAAAACAAATAATTTCATTAATTAGAATATTGAATAAAAGAAAGCAATATATAACAACAAAAACAATAATAAAATCAACATTTCATAATGCAAATGGTAAGTGGTGCATTTACATTTCAAAATAAACAGCGATAATATAAAAAGTAGAGTACAAAGATTACTTCTGAAAACTGATTGATAGTTATAAAGATAACTATCAAGCAATAATGAATCAACAATTAAAAAATAGAAGTAACAATTTTGAGGAGAACCTTTCTCCCTAGAAATACCTCTTACCCATTGAAACAAGATATCACATTAGGATATACATGTATGTAATGATTTGATAGAGCCATTTAGGGTGATACAATGCTTAAGACCTTTGCAGGCCCCCTTCTAGTGCTTTTTTTTGGCTTTAAAGACCTTATACCAACATGTGAAAACCTCCTTACTCTCTGGGTTTCCATGATCAACATAGTGTCTCTAAGACTGTACAGGCCTATAATAGTTGGCAACGACCATTCACTATTTGATAGTTGATTTTCCACTCTTAGCCATACTTTTAAACACCAAACAAACTTCTAGAACACCTACCAAACCTTAGATTCTTGGATAGTGCTCATGACTACCTAACACTACTTTAAACCCTAAACAAGTATACATAGCTCTTGACAGACCTCCATAGTACTATGGACATACTTGAACTCTTTAGACAATTCTTCAGAATTGTTTAATGTCTCTACAAGCATGTAGATATTCTTAGGATCTCCTTCATTGTCACACTGATATTTGCATCGTGTCTTTTCTCCTTCCTAGGAGTCTCTAAGTCTTCATACGTTTCCTCATGATGATGCAACTCTTGCACGAATTTCAAGAATATGCAGACATGTAGGTTATAATACAGGGCCTCCAAGATGAATTGATAAGTCTTGAGAGAACCTATACAAAATTTGAATGACTTCCAAACCTATAGACACTTTTAAACCATCTTGATAATGCTATTTTACTCTTATGTAGGCTTCTTGGACTCTTTAGGGTTCTCATGAAGAATTTCAACTTACACAAAGCTTGTGCAGGAGTTTTAGAACCTTCATACATCTTAGACATATTTGTATTCTTTCTGTAATTATTATAGACTTTCACTTACTACCCATGATGTCTCTTTCCTCTACATCTTGCTACTATTATTAGGTTTCTACAATACCCTCATAAACCCTTAAATATCTTGTAGAGTTTCAAAATGTGTTTGACATTGATGCATGGGTCCTTCATGTCTCTTGGTATGGTTTTTGTATGGTTTCCTAAACTTGTTACGCTTCCACATTTTTGGAAATAGTTTGCTTGCCTTGTCTATGCTTCAATATTTTCATGTATGTCTAGCAGGGCAATTGTAACTACAACATATGACAAAAAAATCCCTGCTGTTATGCTTTGATAGATGCCCCTTCGTTATTACTGGATATTTGATGTAGTGCACATTATTATAGTGCAAGTCTATTTTTTAGATTGTTTCATTTAGTACCACCAATATTCTCCACAAGAACATTGACCTTGCTTAAAATGATGGAAATGGTTCACGTCTCTTAGAACAATTTCTCTTACAATTGTTTGCATTTACTTAATTATCCTAGATTTATGTAACAAAGATTGTATTCCTTACAATTATATATATTGGTGCAAGAGCACCTAGATGTCTAGGATTTGGTTAATCTTCAAGTTGTTTTGTTTGGTTTAGTAGGGTCTTGGAGACCATTTTCAATGTTGTAATAAGGCTTGTAGCCATGTTGTAAATGGACTATGTCCAAATGACTATGAATCTATTGTTATGTTATAAGTCCTAGGTCGGACAGTCTTGTTGTAATAGGTAGTTTGCAAGAGTCAATTATATAAGCCTTTGTTGAGGCATATAGGATAGTCATTTAAGTTTTAATGTTTGTAGCCTATAGAGGCATGTCAAAGGTTGGAAGGGTGTGTTATCACCTTGTCCAAGGTTAAACCACATATTTAAAAGAATTCTAAACCAAAACAGTCGGTGGACAGTTCAGTTTCTAAAACAATTTCAAAGAAGATAGTTACTAAATCTGTCATTAGTGCTGCAGTTACAATTCAAGAAGGTAGCCCGATGGTTAGGCAGTTTTGATCGACCCCAACCACTTCATGAAATGTATTAGGCTTGTTTTAAGCCAAGGAAGGTTTCCATTGTAAGAGAGATTCGGAGGAATTGAAAGAAATATAAAAAAACACTATTTTTCTACCTTTTACTGCTTTTTCTGTGTTTTTTCTGTCTTTTCCAGTCCATACCCGCGCCTGTACAGAAATGTTATGGCACATGAATGCATTGGGAGGTTGAGGGATGGAAGTAGCTCTACCTTGAGTCTCATTTGAAGTCTTGACATTAATCTTGGTAAGAGAAATCATTGTTCTTCTGTAGACTGTTCAAAACCTTGCTGTCCCTTTCAAAAATTCACTGTTTGCAGCAAAGATCTGTACCTGTATAGTTGAGTGGTGACTGGGGCTCATGGTGGAGAGTTAGGTTGATAAGTTACCTATCCTTTGCATCTTGTTTGGGCTTTTGACACTGTAATAGAAGAGAGAAATCATTGTTTGTCTACAAACTGTCCTAAACCCTGAATTAGGGTATTCCTGAGGAGCCCGATGGAGTTCTCTTCATTCCACTGACCTTTTCTATTGGTGGTCAGTGGAATGGAATGTAGAGTAGTTAGGGTAGAGGTTTGTGGAGGTTGCAGGGGTAGGAGGATGGTGTAGGATGGAGTTTTCCATGTAAATGGCCCATCAAGAGTCCTGTGTTGGAAGTTGGTGAAGGGCAGCAGTAGATAGATGAAGACCATCGACTGTGGGAGTGGAAATCTTGGTGGAATACTAGTATTTTACAATGGTATAAGATGTCTTGGATCTAGAAATGATCCTATGATAAGGAATATGGAAAGATTCTCTGAGGAATCAATCCTCTTTGTTTGTTGATTGTTGTTTCTGACAGTGCTCATTGGAGACAGCCATAGAGGAAGAAGATAAGTATGTTTGTCATGTCCTTGGTTTGCCAAGAAAGGCATTAAGAGTTTGGTAAGTTACTAAGTTGGTATGCTACAATGAAGTTGAACTTGTGTTGGTAGAGACCATCCCAAGGTGGATGTTGTGACTGTCTTAGAAAGGCAGAATGAAGACTGCTGTCCTGCAGGTCTGTGTAGAGGAGTTGAAGGAATGTTAGATGGAGTTAGACATCTTGGGATAAGTGTCCTAGAGTCCTCCCTCATGTTTCATGTCAAGAACAAGTTGGTTATTGTGTGAAGCCTACATTGTCTGGAGTTTGATCCCTATCCAAGAAAAATAGTAATCTTGAAAGCCATTGCATTGGAGGTTGAAATAGTCTTGCTTAGTGATAAGTTGTATGTAGTCCTAGATGCTCTGCATCATTTGTGGTATCAGAGCCACTAGTAGGTCCTTGAGGGTGTTGTGGATCTTGTGAAACAGTAAGGGTTGAGAGAGGTGTAAGGATGCCTCCAAAGAATCAGATGGCTAGAGAGAACAATGAGTTGAGAGAAGCCTTAGAGGCTAGAGAAAAAGAGTTGAGGGATAGAAGAGATCAGGATGCTGCAAGGGAAAGAGAGTTGAGGCAAGTTAGAAGAGAGAATGCATCAATCTTGGCTAGATTGGAAGCATTGGAGAAGAATCCTAGAAGGGATGAACAAGATGGTTCAGAAGGAGATGAGGAGGTAGATGAGAATCCTCCTAAGGATGAGTTGGATGCTGAAGAAAAGAAATTTGTGAGATTGCTGAAGGCAATCCAAGGAAGTGGGACAAAGGCAAACATAGAGTTACCTATCTATCAGGGGAAGATGGATAGTGAAGAGGTATTAGGGTGGATAGATGCCCTGAATTTTTTTTTTGAGTATGAGGAGATGAATGATGAGAAGAAGATCAAGTTTGCAAAAACAAAACTGAGAGGAACAACACTTACATGGTGGAGTAGTGTGCAAACAGAAAGAGGGGCTAGAGGTGCATCAAAAATCACTTCTTGGAGTAGGATGAAGGATATGATGAAGGATCAATTCCTTCCATCTGATTACTCCATTTAGACAAAGAGGATGAGGTAGAATCTAAAGTAGAAGGACATGGATGTTATGTCCTATACTGAGCAATTTCATAAGCTTAGTATTAGAGGAGGATTGGAAGATGAAGAAGAGAAAGTGGCAAGATACCTCAATGGGATTAGGTATAACTTGCAAGATGAGATTGGTTTGGTAGTACCAAAATCACTTGGAGAGTGTTTTCAGTTAGCTATAAGGGTTGAAGAGAGGGTGAAGAGGAAGAAAGAAAGGCAAGGAGGAAGTGGAAGAGGATATAGAGGTAGGGGCAGACCTACTACTGAAGTTCAGAACAGCAATGAGAAAGGTAAGGAGTGTTCTGCAGATCAAAGAGGTGGATATAGAGGTGGAGGTAGATTTGGATCAGGTATACGAGTGTTCACAGGTATATGTTATCACTGCAATGAGGTGGGACACACATCTTTCAACTGTCTTAAGAAGGATGGTGTTGACAAGACCAAGGATAGAAGGGTTCACTTGGCACAAGAGGAGGAGAAGCCAAAAGAACAAGAAATGTCATCAGCCTCTCCAATGATGGTTGGAGAAATGCTCATGGTGGAGAAAGGTAAGATGCAGCCACCACCATAGGTATCTATTTTTAGAACTAATTGTATAAGCCATGGAAATATATGCAAGTTGATTGTAGACTCAGGTTCTCATGATAATCTAGTTTCTTGGGAAATGGTGAATAAGTTGGGATTGAAAAATTTTGATCATCCTAGTCCTTACAATGCCACTTGGGTGAGTCAAGAGCAGTAAGTAAGGGTTGATCAGAGGGCATATGTTGATTTCTCAATTGGTCCATATTAGGACTATGTTTTGTGTGATGTCATTCCAATGACATGTGGGCATATTATTTTGGGGAGACCATGGCAGCACTTGAGGAGGACAATTCATGATGGTTATACTAATAACTATGTGGTGCATAAAGATGGTAAGAAGTTCAAACTGCTACCTTAACCTTGTGAAGAGAAGAAGGAACATGTCACTATTTGTTTTGGAGAGAAACTACAATTGAGTATGTAGGTTAAGGATGATGGGAAGCAGCAGGAATAGTTGCAATAGCAGAAGGTGGAGGACAGTCCTAAAGAGCAGCAGGCTTGGGACTTGAGTTATGTCAAGGTTGGAGACATTGATTACCCTATAAAGAGGCAGAAGAAGGAAGGCAAACAATAGATAGGGAGGAATGAATCAAAACCTCCAGTTGGGAAGAACAGAAGCATTGCAGCAGCAAGGTCCTAGGCAAGGACATCACAACATGTTTTATGGTCCTAACACTGTTTACAGGAGCCATGCAGGTTGGAGGAGGAAAATTACTCTTGGAGAGTTCATGTTTCCTAGTCAGAGGAACATCCCAACATGATGGAAGAATGGATGGAGTAGATCCCCTAACTCTTGGGACAAGAGTTTTCATCATGCCGAGGAGTATGGTGCAGGAGCACCTAGATGTCTAGGATTTGGTTAATCTTCAAGTTGTTTTGTTTGGTTTAGTAGGGTCTTGGAGACCATTTTCAATGTTGTAATAAGGCTTGTAGCCATGTTGTAAATGGACTATGTCCAAATGACTATGAATGTATTGTTATGTTATAAGTCCTAGGCAGGACAGTCTTGTTGTAATAGGTAGTTTGCAAGAGTCAATTATATAAGCCTTTGTTGAGGCATATAGGATAGTCATTTAAGTTTTAATGTTTGTAGCCTATAAAGGCATGTCAAAGGTTGGAAGGGTTTGTTATAACCTTGCCCAAGGTTAAACCACATATTTGAAAGAATTCTAAACCAAAACAGTCGGTGGACAATTCAGTTTCTAAAACAGTTTCAAAGAAGACAGTTACTAAATTTGTCATTAGTGCTGCAGTTACAATTCAAGAAGGCAGCCCGATGGTTAGGCAGTTTTGATCAACCCCAACCACTTCATGCAATGTATGAGGCTTGTTTTAAGCCAAGGAAGGTTTCCATTGTAAGAGAGATTCGGAGGAATTGAAAGAAATATAAAAAAACACTATTTTTCTGCCTTTTACTACTTTTTCTGTGTTTTTTCTGTCTTTTCCAGTCCGTACCCATGCCTGTATGGAAATGTTATGGCACATGAATGCATTGGGAGGTTTGGGGATGGAAGTAGATTTACTTTTAGTCTCATTTGAAGTCTTGACATTAATCTTGGTGAGAGCAATCGTTGTTCTTCTGCAGACTGTTCAAAACCTTGCTGTCCCTTTCAAAAATTCATTGTTTACAACAAAGATCCATACCTGTATGGTTGAGTGGTGACTAGGGCTCATGGTGGAGAGTTAGGTTGATAAGTTACCTATCCTTTGCATCTTGTTTGGGCTTTTGACACTGCAATAGAAGAGAGAAATCGTTGTTTGTCTATAAACTGTCCTAAACCCTAAATTAGGGTATTCCTGAGAAGCCCGATGGAGTTCTCTTCATTCCACTGACCTTTTCTATTAGTGGTTAGTGGAATGGAATGTAGAGTAGTTAGGGTAGAGGTTTGTGGAGGTTGCAGGGGTAGGAGGATGGTGTAGGATGGAGTTTTCCATGTAAATGGCCCATCAAGAGTCCTATGTTAGAAGTTGGTGAAGGGCAACAGTAGATAGATGAAGACCATCGACTGTGGGAGTGGAAATCTTGGTGGAATACCAGTCTTTTACAATGGCATAAGATGTCTTGGATCTAGCAATGATCCTATGATAAGGAATATGGAAAGATTCTCTGAGGAATCAATCCTCTTTGTTTGTTGATTGTTGTTTCTGACAGTCCTCATTGGAGATAGCCATAGAGGAAGAAGATAAGTATGTTTGTCATGTCATTAGTTTGCCAAGAAAGGCATTAAGAGTTTGGTAAGTTACTGAGTTGGTATGCTACAATGAAGTTGAACTTGTATTGGTAGAGACCATCCCAAGGTGGATTTTGTGACTGTCTTAGAAAGGTAGAATGAAGACTGTTGTCCTGTAGGTCTGTGTAGAGGAGTTGAAGGAATGTTAGATGGAGTTAGACATCTTGGGATAAGTGTCCTAGAGTCTGTTGACGCCTGAATTGACTGGTAGTTTTTTGAAAAATTTTCATTCAGGCACTCTCCCTAAGTATCCAAAAAATGCTCTAAGTGTTGGACCTCCTCAGCATTTTTCAACTGCATCATCATATTTTCTTGAGGAGGAGGTCATCATCATCATGTTTGTTTCCATGAAGGTCAGCATCATCATGTTCTCCTTCGACCGGTTTCTCATCGTCATCATCATATTTCGCTGTCGGGTGATGTTCGGGTTTTATCCTGATGATGCTGATGAGCTACAGTGCGCCCTGATCTGCTTGCGGGGGTGATTTTTCAAAGTCTCCGGTGATCTTCCATTTATCACCTTGCGCAAACATGATGATGATGTTGCTTATTCTTTGAGTTGCTCGACCTAACTTGTTTTATCCTAAGGGTCGTCATCATCATCATTTTTTCAGTTGTCATCCTGCTGCTCGTGGAGGTCATCATATTTTCTGCCTTCATGATATTTCGCCGGGGTGATATTTCTATCATCGGGTGATCTTGGTTATGATCATCCTGATGATGATGTTGAAGAGTTTTAAGTGCGACCCGATATTCACTAGGGTCATCATATTTTGAACGTCAGGATGATCTTAGTCAATATCATCCTGATGATGTTGTATCACTTCCTTTTCTTTGTTTCTCATCCTGATGATGCTGACGTCATCCGTATATCAGGGTGATATTTTTCTTTCTGCCTAACTGCATCATGATATTCCGAAGGAAGGGGTGATATTTTCATATCACCCGGATATATGTTTGCTCGAGCATCATGATGATGCTGATATTAAGGAGATATCCGCCTGCTGGCTTCGCGCATTGTCTACTGGGGGTGATCTTTTCAAGCAGCATCATCATATTCAGTTTTCGCCCTGATCTCATAGAGGAGCTACAGTGCAACCTGATATTTGAACATCAGGAGGATATTTCCAAATATCCGGTTGTCTTCCGAATATCATGATGATGTTAATATGATGATGACGTCATCAAGATCCGGGGGTCATATTTCCAAACACTGATCATTTTAAAGAGACCTCCTGATATTTGCAAACATGATGATGACGTCATCCGGATATGAGGAGGTGTGCAGTAGGTAGATATGATGATGACGTCAGCAGGATATGATGATGACGTCATCAGGATGTTCATCGGCCAGACTTTTGTTATAAGCTCAGCAGGAGGATGTTCCTCCAATGGATCAGGTTGTGCCGATTATCATGAGGGCTATGTTTCAAATATCATGATGACGTCAGGGTGATATTTCGAACAACAGGATATCATGCTGCTGGAGGATGATGATGATGAAGTCTATACTAGTGTCGTCAGGAGCGAAAGCGCCGACATGATATATGCTCATGACCTAGTATATAAGGTGCAAGGGAGGTTGCTGCGGGGTGCATGTGGGATAATTGTATCCTGCATTTTTGAAATATCATGATGATGAATCTCGGCGGGAAGCGGTTGCGACTGTCTGTTTGATGCTTTTCCCGAGGCCGCGGGTTGGTGCGCCATCAATGGCGATTGTTGCAGAGGTATGGGCGATGGCGTGGACGAATGTTGTACCTGATTGAAGATCTGAATCCCTAGGCGGCGGCGCAAGGCTCGAAAAATCTTCCTGTCTCCTCCCCTGCCTGCTGCATTCAAGTTTGAGCGCCATTTCTATGGTACTGTATATCTGGCGGGAATTTTGGTCAACCTGGTAGTTGATGCTGAAGACACCCTCCTGCTATATAATGCAGAGGGTGTTATTCTTTTGACGTTGTTGAAAGTTGTAGATTTTTGGCTCTGTAATCCAAAACCAGCTGATCTGGTTGCTCTGTACAGTTTTTTTCTTGTGAGTTTATGTATCTCCTGTTGTAGGACTTGGCATGAATCCACTGGTTTCGTGGTTGATCTTATATGAGTAATGCTGTTTAGCATGTGTTGTGTTAATTCTGTCTCCAGTATTGCATGTATCCTTCTTCTGGATCTGGATGTTTGCTTATGTTTAGATTCTAGAGCATAGAATTCCTATGTTGAATGTCTGATCTTTTAACCTCTGCTCAAGGGGCAGATTAAACTGTTTTCAGGTTGAACATTGGGAAGGGTATACTGCAGTAGGGATACCATAAGTAGAGATAGCTCAACACTCTATATTGGGAGATGTCTGTAAGGCAGATATCATGTTTGTCCCTCTGAAATCTAGTTTTAGCTATTTATGCTGATCATTCACAGGTGTATGTCTACCGACTCCAAGCCCTGGATAGGCACCAGTCATGCTGTGTTCTTGTGTTATACACCATGTCCAACTTTGCATCCAAATTCATATCAAACCATTTCACACCTCCACCTGTTAGTTGTAGGAGTAGGATTAGGAACCCCCTGCATGCTCTCATACCCAACCAGACATCATGTCCAAGAATGTTGCCAGCCTTGTGATCTATCATGCAGATCTTGGTCCATACATGAGAGTATTCTGCCTGTTTTTGTCAAGTTAGATCTTTCTATCTTTGAGTTAGTCAAGGTTACATCTTGAGTTATAGGGATACCCCCCTTGGTGCGGCAGAACCAGAAGTGAAGGGGAGGAGCTCACGCAACCTCCTGTATTCAGTTGGCCTGAATCTGCCTGTGCATTAGAAGTGGCAAACCCTAATGCTGATTCAGAAAGAAACGTCAACAGAGTCCTCCCTCATGTTGCATGTCAAGAACAAGTTGGTTATTGTGTGAAGCCTGCATTGTGTGGAGTTTGATCCCTGTCCAAGAAAAATAGTAATCTTGAAAGCCATTGCATTAGAGGTTGAAATAGTCTTGCTTAGTGATAAGTTGTTTGCAGTCCTAGATGCTCTGCATCATATATGGCAATACATAAATACACATACATATACACATATAATATATTTATGTGTACATCTATATTTAAGAATTACCACACCTAACAGGTTTGGATATTTTATGCCACTTTAGTGAATGGCATAAGAAACTACAAGGAACATCAAATCTCATCTACACATTATAAGCTACAAATAAATTGATCACAATTTGCAATCATTAAAAATAGAATTTGTGCATAAATTCTTCATTATTGAATTTTGTACAGAAGTTTTTATGAAGGCTTTGGTGATCCGAAGTGGAACTTGCAACTACGATATCTAATAAAAATCCACTTCCAAATATGATTTTGATGGATGTTCATACCCTCATCCAAATCTCTAATTCACACATAGGCACCGTTGAAGAGACTACACCATAAGCATCGTTGAAGAGACTGCACCGTATCAGTGGGAGCTACTTTCATGTCTCTCTGATAAAACAAACATCATCAAAGACACCATACCATATCAGTAAGAGTTGTTCTAAAGTCTCTTCAACAAAATAATTTGTATAAAAGAACATCATCAAAGAGAATATAACATATCAGGATAAGAAGTTTTAAGGTCCCTTCAATGGAAGGATCTGCATTTAATAACAGGAAGTACATCGAGGAGACTATGTTGTATTGGAAGGAGCTGTTTTGAAGTCCCTTCAATAAAGAGTTTCATATTGATGATCATAAAGCTCATCGAAGAGATTGGATCATATCGATGAGAGTTGCTTTAAAGTCCCCCCGATCTTAGAACAATTTCTCTTGCAACAATCTTGGAGATGAATTTAGATGCAGTGTGAAAATCAGAACATACTCGAAGGTTCTTAACAACTCTAATAGTTGTACCAAGGGCCATGTTTAACAAACCAAATGCAATTTCTAACTTTTACTGGTGACAAATAAATGATTCTTTTTTCTTCTATTCCACAACATTAAGTAAAAGTCTTGAATCTGGAAATATCCTGCTACCTTCATTTGCCTAATTTCTTTGAGTCTTTGAATTATACACAAGACACTTGCATCTAGGTTTGAAGCCCACAAAGGATTTTTCGACTACAACTCTAGTTTGGATCTATTTACATGCTCTCACACAATATTTCTAGTCAAGGTATATGTCTTTTATTCTAATGCTAACCAATTCGAAAGGCAATAGATAATTTGAAACCCTATCACAAAAATAATTTTACAAATTATGCTATATTGACTATGGAATTGGACCTGACAAAACCACTACCAAAAAGCATCATGCTGCAAATGGGAGAGATTTGCTATAACCATCCACTAGACTATGAAAGCATTCCTTTTTGTTGTCAAGAATGCTACAAATATGGATACTTGATTAAATGGTGTCCTGTTGCTCCAAAGAATCCTATAGTTTAAAAGGATAATGGGGAAACCCACAAGGACATTCATGGTTTCATCAAACCCAAGAGAAAATATGTGGTCAAGAATAGGGGTAAAGAAGATTGCAATTACCAGTTAATAATGGGAAGAAGATTTATAATAGAGCATTAGGTTTATGGCCAAGGGCATCTAAAAAACCAATCTCTTGATACTTAATTGCAAAGGATTATCTACAAACCCATAACAAGCTCCATAAACAACTAAATCCTAATAATTGAAGTATAGTGACATGCCTTCCATGCTTTAGAATCCTTCCAAGCATTCCCAGCAACACCAAGAATCACAACTACAACTAACTGGAACAAAAATATTGTGCCAGTCAACTTATCAATAATTGCATCTACAACTATAAGCTTAGGTTCTGGTAGACCTCTGCTCATGCCCAATTTTGTTTCATTACCTACCAAGGGAAACTTGTCAAATTAGTTCATTTCAACAATCCACTACTAACCAAAAGAATGCTTTAGTCACTCACACTGCAGCCATACATAGTCTATTTCTTTGATTATGTAAATAATGATCCATTGTGACTCGTGAAGACACAAAGTACACACTTTCAAAAACTTATCATAGGTATACAGACAAACATTAGAGATTATATGTACAAACTAACTAGAAATAGTTTGTTACCATGCAGATGCCAGCCAGCTGAGAAACCATTGCCCTAAAGATGTCAGAAGCTAAACAATGGAGCAACTGAAACATTAATCATGAAACAATTCACAAGCCATCTTGTTTCAACTTTTCTCCTTCCAAAGTTCTTCCCTAGCTTTCCAAAATTGTCTATTTACTTCTTGTTCCCTATGCTATACCTTGTATAAGTTAGAATAAAGTGCTACACTCTCATCAAAGATGCCTTTTGCACTCTCAATGTCATCACTGATAGCAAAGTATGTAGAAAGCACTGTTATTGCTTTTCATCTTCAATAGGCATAAATATAGACTTACAATCTAACTATCTTTAATCTATTCCCCAATCAACTTAAAGGCCTATCATTCCACTCCTGTGAATGGTAGCTAATTCCCACAACAACAATTCACTTTTTTGAGACCTAATGAGTAGTCTATATATAGACTCGAGTACACAAAACCCACTTTCAAGTACACAAGAGAAAGATTTTTTGTCTCCTACTATTGGAAGAAATAGAGTAATTCTTAGGTCAATGGAATTCCCTGCCCTTTGGTAACTGGTTTGTGCTTCCTGCTAGAAATTTCTCCGTAGCCTAGGTTTGAGCATGAGTGCCCTAGTAATTTTAAGCTAAGGTTCAAAACTCAAAAAAATAACCTTTCCTTAGTTGAAAATCAATCATGGTATCAATTTCACAACCTAGCCTACATGACAATATATGCCATCTCAAGACATGTTTTTATTTTTCTAAAAGTGTAATACAAACAAGACCTTAAAAAAAATGAAAAGAAGTCCTTTACATACATAATAGAAAGGCTATAAAAAAAATCCACACCATGCATACAAGCAAGAATCTTTCCAAGGTCAGTTGTGGGTGTCACCAATACATGAACATTCTTCCCAACCAAAGTCATTACACCCACTGTGTTCTCAGGATTTGACTGCACAAATAAATCAACATATGCCGGATCCAACTTTTATTTCCCTAAATCAATTTATAACAGAGCCCAAATGATGAACCAAAAATATAAACAGTTGGGGTAATAAAAAATAACCAAACCTAGGTTTTTGCCCCACATATAAGATTGACGATATTTGCCTACACCTGAAATCTAGAGGGGTTGTAATCCCCATTTCTCATGCACTCTGAATTGTCTACGCATATCATAGTAGCCTAACAGAACACACATGATATATATTACAATAGATTTTGAATTAAACTACCTAGGACAAGGATTGAATGGTTTAATATCAAATTAAAATTTTGAGAATGATGTATACCTGGAGAACCATGGTGCATAATGAATTCAATTAGAAATGGATATGAAAAGAATAAAAAATTTGTGTGAGAAATTTGCCTTGGCCTCGCTGTATTTTTATGAGCTTTTATCTTTTGTCTACAACCGGGGCTCTCTTTTTAGCTTTTGATCTATACTTTCCCGCCTCCACAAACTAAACCTATTTTTAAGTAAATCTATACTTTCCCGCCTCCACAAACTAAACCTATTTTTAAGTAATTATAGGAAGGGCCTAAATTTGATGGCTGTATGACTGTATTTAAACATTTTTGCCATAAAATACAATCAAAATTTAAAAAAAGATTGTAGCACATGAAAGGGGAGATTTTGGATAGACCATCAAAATTTATATGGAATTATAATGATATATATTTGGTTTATATATAAATTTTACTTATACTAAAATATATCATAGTATTTTAAGGTCATCTTTGAATAGATAACCATCATTAAAAATTGATTGACAAACAAAGTCGATCGTCAAATTTAATCCCTGATTATAGGGTGTTCTTCAAGTCTATAATAAAGCAAAATAAAATGACTGCACTTGCCCCTTTTAAGAGTTGCTATATTAAGTAATATATGGGATGTAATTATTATAAAATTATATTGGGATGTTATTAACCCTGCGCGCAATACAACCCACTCCTGCCAATAATTTCCCAATTCGAAGTATTTTTTAATTACCCACTTTAATATCATATTATCTAATTTTTATTTGTGTGACTAATTATTTAGTTTTGTTTTTTACTCGATGATCAAATTAGTCATTTATTTAGTCATTTATAGCTGTGTTGCAAAAAATTAGTAGAATGACTAAAAGTTTTAGTCACGTAGTCATTTATTTGCCAAAATTCTACTAGTGAGTCCAATCTATATCAGGTAGGGGTTTATAATTCTCAGTAGAAAAAGTAGGGTCAATCAAATCAACATAGTCATCCAATAGGTTAGGAAGATCCCAACCAAGTTTGTAGATTCTTATTTGGTCTAGGGTCAACCTTGATCAATCTCTTCTCTTTAATTCGTATTCATCCACACAGTCAGCCCAAAAATCTTCCAAGTGAGGCTGATGTTCTCTTAACATGGGAAAATAAAGATTTTTCTTCACAAAATCCTTGTTGCCAAAGAAGATTTTAGAGCTGAATGATGACAAGTGAATCTTGAAAGGAGTCTATCCACATTCTTAGCATTTTCTAGTTTGGTGCATGTGTAATGCGTCAGCCTCAAAGGGAACAGGTATCCCTTCTTATTGGAATCATAGTATCTCTTTCTTGCAAGATATGCCTATCTACATACCTCCAGGAGCACAAGGTAATTAGAAGCATATCTAGGTAGCTTTAGAGGGGGAAATTCAAAGCCACCTATTTTGAGGTAAGTGATTTTATCAAATTGAACAAAATAACTCCCAAACCGCATCACCCAGTTTGCTACTTCTGTGGAGATTTTGACCTCAGGGTTCTCAAAAATTCTTCTTACCATTAGCATAAAGGAAGGTAACATTGACTCTCCTATAATCCTTATTACCCTACTCTTCTTGCAATTGAGGAAAATAATCATAAACTTGGGTGTCTTGAGTCATGGGGCCAACTATGTTCAACCCTGGCCAAACCTGTTGGGTTGTGGCTAGCAAATATATCAAATAAGAACACATGCTGAATTTGTTGCCTCTCTTTTGGAAATTGACCAATTGGTCATGTAAATGTTCATCAATTAACTGGGATGAATATATATATTGCTTCCTAGTATAGATGACAAGGATAAAATGACACATCCATTGAACAAATTCATTGCAATCCTCACTACCCACTACTCTGTGTAGCAATGTGATGATATTTGAAATGTCATCCTTGAACAGGGCTCTGACTAAATTCTTAGGTCACTGTGACCCACCCTTCTCTTTGTCCATGTAGTGGTAATGGCATCATTACACATTTTCTTTCCATCAAGAAAATAATTCCAACCTACTTGTGAAATATTAATATATTCAGGTTTCACTGGTAGTCCTAATCTTTCATTGTTATCTGCATCTATACGGAGGATTTTTCTACCACTAGTTGTTCTAATCTCATGAGATTTAGTATGGTAGTTATGAATACATGGCATGATCAAGTCTGTGCACTAAACCACTAGGGGGAAACCACCCGCAGGTGCTAAGCCACTATCTAAAGTTTTTTGGACAATGGGCGTTCTTGGATTGGTGTTTATTCTGGCCCAAAATTCTTTAAGGTCAATGTGACCTAAATCAGTATCCTTAACCCTCGACAACTTGTTCGCAATTATGAAAGATATATCCAACCCTTGATATTTATATTTCATTTTGACAAACCTGAGTAACCAGTCTATGAGGCTGTTGACAATGACAAAGACCATGTTAGGATGCACAGGACAATTGAGAGGGGGGTGAATTAGTTGTACATTAAAACATTAATCCCTCAATGCTATTCAAATCTTTAAACCCTTATTACATGTGACAAGGGTCGTTCTACCTTATCATTTAATCATATTTCAAGTGTCAAATCCAGGGTTGTGTCCATGGCTATCTGCAATTAGGAATCCTAAAGTTGCTCAGTTTTATCTAACTCTAATGATCTTTATTGATTAACGAAACTTAATATTACTGATCTATCTATTGTGAAATGAATTCTAAGAATATTGAAAACTAAACTAAACAATGAATTGCTTAAAGTAAATCTATATTATTCCTTCCAATGGAAACATGCATTTATCTATGAAAACAGTAACTATCTCTTTAAATAGAATCTGAAATAACAAAAACAATAGTACTAGCCTTCTGCCTTAGTGGTGAGAGTGGGCCCTTGCTCCACACCTTTGGGGCTAAAGACCAAAGTAAAGAATCAGCACAAGAAGATAATATCACAACTTAATTCCAGTCCAATTCCATCAGCTTTGTATTCAGAAAATGTTTATATCAAAATAAGGTTACAGAAATAAGAAATTAATCGTTGTCTCTTTTGCTGCTACTTCTATAAGTTTATATCTAAATCTGTGATGAGATATCACTTACCCTATGTACTAGTTCATCTAAGAGATAACATCAATCTCTTTATTCTACTAACAGTCTAACTATAGAATGAATATCCATGCAATTAAAATAGATTTAGTGGAACAGCAGTCCACACTAAATCTGAGTCTTAGTTTTAAATACAGTTGGGTAGCGAGGCCCTAAAATATAGGTATTTAAATCAATTTGTCAATAACTCATGCAAAATAAAAAAGAGATAAAATTTCTAGCAGTTAACTATGGTCTGCCCTCAATCACTCAGGTGATGATTTGAGTAACATTAGGAGCATCTCGATCACTACTGGAGGTGTTTGACCGATAGCTATGCTAGAAATCTGTACTGTTCTAAAGAGGCACTGAAGATGTATGTTTTTATCTGTAGCTCTAGAGATGTGATTGTGACCTTCTCATTCAGCTCCAGAGATGCTTGTGACTTCAATTTAGCTCCGGAGATGGTTCAGCTCCTTATCCCAAAATCTCTCCAATCAAATTGGAAAACATTAGAGACCAGTCATGGCATTCTGATGTCGGCTCCAAAGATCATTAGGACTACCTCTGGAGATGTACAAAATTGTCTACCCGAATACCTGCACCTGTTGATTCAAAAAGAGAAGATTTCTACATATTTCCATCAATTCAATGCACATTAGTCCAATTAGAAATCATGATTCTAAGTAATTAATCTCTTATTAATCATCATTAGAATAATGTTGTTAACCTATTTTGGTGCAGTCATCAGGACAATGGAATAAGAAGGGAGAAAAGGAGGGGTAAAAAGGTGTATTTCATGGGTGCTACTTGGCACTCATCAACATGCATTAGCAGAATGTAAACATATGAGACATCAATGCAAGCACATTCAAACACATAAGAACACCATATTTACGTGGAAAACCAAAGAAGGGAAAAACCATGGCGAGGGTTAACTCACATATATATGAATAATAACACCAAATACAAGTAGGCTCACTACCAAGGGCTCATTGCCCAAAAGAAAGGCTCACTGCCAGAAGGACTCACTGTCTAGAAGAGTGAAGAATAGAAGATAACTATTACAGAGAGATTCACTATCTCAAGGCAACAGGAGAAATCCACCACTACAACTTTATGCCATCCACAACCTTCAGTTCACTACCTCCAATAACTTCAAGCAAACTGAAATGTAGACACCTTTTGCTTACTGCATCCGAGAGTCATAAGCATTTAGACTTGCACTCAATTCATTGCCCTTGATTCACACTCGCATAATCTTCTTTGCTTAACTCCACTCAACCTTCACCTTGTATTTATACCATCCATGACCTAAAATAATCTCAAATAGATCAGCCTTAATGAAATGTGTGTGCCTCAAATGTGCAACACTGAAATAGGTTGGCACCAAACACTTCCATGCTGGAAAGAAGTGAAGGTGGACCATGTTAAGGGTTAACTAGGACTCAAATCTATATCACCATGCTGCTTATTACATCCACAATCCATGAGGTACCTCCGTAAATAGCACTAGCAAGCCAAGTCAACCAAACCAGAACAAACACTGCAAGTGACCTCATACACGCGTCTCCAAGTCTGAAAACATCATGCAGACCATAAAGAAGTATTCCTTGCATCCACACATCTTTCTAGAATATTCTAGCATCATCATAATCTCTTGTAATACTGCTTCAACCACCTAGAACAAAGAATGTCTTCATTCTGCACATCAGGATACACTACTACTGAACTCCAACACAAGAATTGAGTTTGCGGAACAACCCAACATAAGAAACTTCAAGAGAAAGTAGATACAAACAATATAAGAATGTTTCCAGATCAGTAGGACAAGAAACCTTAATGTGGAGAGATGCAGAGCAATATCATTTCTCCTAGACAACCTTCTTCACAAGTAGACACTCTGTCAAAACTCATCTTCCACTGCCGCAAGAGCCAGAACCTAAAATTTTGGATATAACACCTCTGAACACCTTTGATCATCACTTCCAAACAACACAAGCATATCTTCAACCATAAAGAAATGCAGAGCATAACACTGAGTGCACCTCTGTCACACTGCACACCTTTTTATTCAAATTTTCTCAAAAGCACTTGGAAACCAAGTGGATCATCTGCTAGAGATTGACATCAATGACAACACCAACAAGATTTCAATAGACCATAGGTTTTAGGTTTGACAAGAGGAGGTTATGGTTAATAGTTGGAAGAAACAAGGTTTCACAAGTCATGAAAGGTAAAGGAATTTGCAATGTACACCCCCAGCAATGCTAGCAGTGAATTTCAACTAAAAGGAGGAAGAGGCAATGCACTCACCTTAAATGTGATGCTTACGGGAAGGAAGAGGCTAAGTTGACTGTGATCGAGCTCTAAGTTGAGTTCTCAATCAACAAATATGAATTGCATTATAAGAAATGTTTACTTTGTAAGGTAAATAGAGTGAATAGGGTTACATTAAATACCTTCCCGTAATAAATACCTTTACAACTCATTAAGCCACAATCACTTTATCAGGACATTTAACTTTCCATGAACCATTCCCTTTAACTGGGGTGCTTTGTTGGAAAAATGGCAACCTCTGATATTAACCATCAGTAAAACTTCCTTTCCATGAACTAAAATTCTAGCGTTCATGTTTTACATAGTCGGCAAAAAGTTAACTTTGTGAACTTTATCTCCTTCTGATTGTATGTGTATATTGGCAATTTTAGGAGTTTGCAAACCAAGTAATTCTCCAACAAGCTTTGCAAGAGCTCAAAAGTTTATAATAGTTGGTGAAATCTTCCTTTCATGAACCTTTAAGAAAAGGCTCCAATGAACAAGACTTCCCCTTTATCAGCGAAAAAGACTTGACATGAGCCAAATAGAAGCTATCAGGTTATCGACAAAAAAAAGAACTCAATAACTAGAGGCCGACAAGAAATCATGGGTTAAGTTCGTGAGAAGCAAAGAAATATGATAAAGGAGATATGACAAAAGAGTGACAAGACAAAACCTAAGGAAAGGTTATCAGGAAATTTGAAGGTTTACAAACTTGAATTTTTCCTGATAAAGTTTGCAGACTCAAAGATTTTTTGACAAGGTTCACTGACTGGGGATTTCCCCGATAAGACAGAAAGAAAGGCCAAGTTTGGAAAAAAACACAAAAACACTGATAACAAAGGAGAGTTAGAAAGGAAAACTCTAAAAACTTTAAGTTTGAAAAATGAAGATTTTTTCGATAAAGGAGGAGAAAGACTTAAACTCAAGGACTTGACACAAGGACAAGGAAAATAGATCAAAATAGACCAAGTTTGAGTTGTACAAGGATAAGGATCAAAATTGGGGCAACACATATCATCCCTCAAATTTGTAGGAATGAAAAATGATAGGAAAATTATAATTTAAGTTTTAACCACATTAAAATATAATAAATTCCCCTTATACCCTATGTCTATTTCAATTAAATTGAATGTTGAGTTGGCATAGTTGGGTCAAAAACATCAATGAACCATAGATGTTCAAGGAGAAAATGAAGATTATAAGAGATGGAGGTAATGCCATTGGCCAGTGAAGGTGACATGTTAGTACTATAGTAGTTTAATTTTAATATAAATAATTAAAAAAAATTATTGTTTGCTCCACATAAGGATTTAAAAAGAGATTAATATAACACAATTCTCTGTACATTTTATTATCTGTATAGATAATCTAAATATTCTATCTAACTATATTAAATAACTTGTACTATAGTCAAGCTTCAAAAAGATTATATGAGTTGAAGAATTGAACTTGAAGTTTCTTGTTTTCTGAAGGAAAGATCTTAAAGCTACTAAATAGTTTATAAAAAACTATACTATTTAATGTAATATTTACAAAAAATATGTTAGTAACCTTCCTATAGGCTTTGTTGTGGTTGTCATTTTGGGCTAAACCTAGAAGAAATAGCATCTCCTGATGGGCATACTCGAATGAAACTCTATTTGCAATGGGATGAGAACTAATGGAAGGAGTTCACATTTCATCCAAAATACCCATAACATCTGCAGTGACAATTCCTAAATTATAAGTGAGTATGACTTTGAAGAGTGTTTGAAGATTATACAAAAGCCTCATAATTTTTTACTCCAACTCTTGGAGTGATCCCATAGAAGTGACGCCTCTAAACTCATCTACAGGAAGTGTGAGTCCACTATTGCCACTGTATCCAACCCAACTCTGAACTATGGTCAAACAAACATTTTTGCCACCAATACCATTGATTTCGTGGAATGTGTAACTCATAGGAAATTGGACAGGAAATAAGATGCTACCTTACAATTGAGATGACTCCTGATATCAAGTTTCAGGTAGTCCATGCTAATGACTTCCTTAAGGCCACCTTTACCTCATCCATGGGAAAATTGAAGATAATGTTTAACCTTCTTTGCAAGAATGGTCCATAGAAAGTTGTCTCTCTATGATTAGAATGTAAGAAGAAGAGAGGCTTCATGATCTTGTAGGCCAGGATTTGAAAATCTCAATAAGATTTCCACAAAATGAAGAGAGCAGAGGAAGATTATAATAGTTGGTCAAGCGTGTGATTAGATACCTTTTCATTTATGTAATTTAATGCTATATTAAATGAATGTTTATTTAAATTGAAGAAAGTGAATAAGAATACAATGATCACATCCATGTGATACTTTGAGTGAAAGGATGGCCTTTCAACTTCGACATAATATTACAAATTTCCAAATAATATTTGTACATATCTCAAAATCCATTCACACAGATAGTTATGGTGTGTGGAATTAAATGAAAATGTTATATATGATGGTCACATAGTTGGTAGTATGGTAGAAATCTTGACGATGTGCTCAGAGTTCTTTTTACAAAAAGTATCACACCAATGTGATGCAAGATATGCACAAATATTTACATTTACATTAATTCAACACACAACTTTCAAATCAGTATTAATTTGAAACCAAAAGTACAAAAAATAGAATTAAAAATTTATATTACATTAGGTTTTAATTCGCCACCACAATTAAAAATTTATATTACATTAGGTGTTAATTCACCACCTCAATTAAAATTTTGTGGGCAATTCAAGCTTAATTCATACCTCAATTAAAACAATTATGGAAAATTAAGTTTGAATTCACCACCTTAATTAAAAAATTATTAGAAATATGGCTTATATTCACCACCTCAATTAAAAATTTAGCATTTAGCCTTATTTCACCAACTAAATTAATATTTTATGGAAAATTTAGGTCCTCATTCACCAATTTGATTAAAAATAAGAATGAATTTTGGGTTTCAAATCACCCACAATTTATTTGTAAAATTATATTCTAACATAAAATAGCCACCCTCTGTATGACTTCAATTCAATTTTTGGAACAAATCATCAAGATGATTATATCACAACATAGGGGATTTTCTAGGATTTCTATAGAATTTTATAGGGGAAAGTTCTTAAAGTTTACCCTACCATGATCCACAATGTTCTACTTCCCCACAAATAGAGCAACCTCCAGTTCTACCTCCACTCGAGTAGCTTCTTCCACAAGAGTGGGAGTGACTAGGTAGGTGCTTACTGCAAGGACATGGTTCATGTGCCATATTAGAGTCTGACACAACCACGTTGAGTCTAGGTAGATTGTAAGCAACACATGTTTTGGTGAACCTAACATGAAGGACAAATCCTTCTAGATAAGTTGTTTGTGTCTCCCTTACTTTTTCCTCACTTTAGTTTCCCATGCCAGATTCACCAACACATATTTTGGTGAACCTAACATGAAGAGAACATCCTTCTAATGGGCTCTTTCATGTTTGTGCACATTTCTTCCATTCCTCTTTTATCTTTCAAAATTCCATCTTCATCTCATTCATTTTGTGGTGTTTCCTACACCCCCAAACTAGGACAAAATCACACAAAGTTTAGGGAACTTCCCCTCCAATGAAACTAGCAGACCTTTAGATCCAATAGCTTTGATCTCAAATCAATTAGACTTTGAAGACTCAAAATCAATAGGGGTCCAACAAGAGCCTTGCAACTTCTTAGTTTTTAACAATCCAACTTATGAAGACACAAACATTCAACCCAACCAAATCAAAGCATGCTGAGTGAGTGTTCAATTTAAGATCCATCAATAGGACAACCCATAACAAGCTATAGGAAATGGACACCCAAATGAATGAAAAGGTGAGCCATCTAGAGAAGAACTTAAAAGAATCTCGAGAGACATGAGAAGCTCTCCACATAGCTTATCAAACTAAAACATTCATGACAAATCAGGTGTTGTCAAAAAGATCAAACCACGGGGCAACCCAAAATTCCCCCATCTAAAATTTCATTCTCATAACATAAGTAATGAAGAATTCATGCCTCTTTTGCCCTCATCATTCAACACGCAAATTTCAATCAAATAGGTGGGATTCCTATGATGTAAAATCAACCACAGATGATCCCACCTAATTTTTAAGACATAAAAATGATGCCATCTAGTTACCCAACTTTCTCTAGCAACAATCGCAACAAGCTTAACCTATAGGGCTAATGTTTGGAGGAACAAAACCCTCTACACATAACCCCCATTTAGGAACATACCTTGGGTATTTAAAGGAACCTCTTGATTACAACATTTGTAATGTCATGCTACCACATCCTTTCCTTGAATTTCCAAAATTCGAAGGAGAGGGTGACCCCACTTCTCACATTAAGGCCTATATCACAGTAGTGGGGGAATTCCTTCCTTGGGAATATTTTTCCAAATACTTCAAATTGAGGGTATCACTTTGGATTGGTACTATAACATTCTAGAAGCATTGATCCAGACTTTTGGGCAACTCATTAATTAATTTGTGGTTTCCTTTGACATAAACAAACTGGTCAAGGTATGAATATGAGATTTTTTAACAGTTAAACAAGAAACCAACAAGTCAGTCACACATTTTATCATATGATATAGGCATGTCTTCTAATCTTCAACTAGAGAACCAAACATGGATCATAGGGAACTATGTGGTCTCTTATTACATGCTCTCAACAAGGACATACAAGGAGTCAAAAAACTCCCTTATAAATCATACAAAGAAACATTCAAAATTGCTCTTAGAATTGACCAAGATACTATTGATAGTGGAAGAAGGGGGTATGATGTCAATGGAAGGTTGGTAAGCCATGATATCAACAACAAATCCTTGACAAATAATTAAAACATAGATAGGTTAGTAGATACTTCACCATCTAAGAATGATAACAACTACAACTACAATAATCATGATGGTGGTGATAATTACATGAATTTGGGGAGCCAAAATGTCAACAACTATCCCCTAAGAATCAATGAGCAATAATACAACAATCATTGCAAACATCAAAATTATAATCATGATAAATACTGCTCATTTCACAAGAGAAGGGGGCACAATATCAAATCATGTCAGGAGTACCATTGCTTCATCTCAAACCTATTAGATTCCAAGATCATCTATAGTATTTCTTCTACAAGAGAGAATAACTAGAATGAGAGGAAACATGCAACCAATATTTCATGTGCATTGATTATTCACAGAAGAATAATACAAATAAATACAACCACTCTTGCCAAAAAGAGACAAGGTGGGAAAAGAAAACTTATGACACATTCCACAAAGCTCTCAAGTTAAATAAAGGAAATATTATCCTAATTAATTACTCTCTAATAAATTTATGGTAATGTGTAAATATGATTTTACACCAACATCCCCCCATAAGTACAACTTAGGGAGATTACAGACAAGATAAAAAGAAAGATGGAGATGAAGATGGGTCCCAGAAATAAGGTTTGATTAGGTACCCATTTACAAACAAAGATCTCTCATAACCAGAGAAAAGGAGAAAAACCCAGTGGGAGAAAACTCCTCTCCAAAAGAGAGAAAATAACAAATATGTACAACCCCCCATAAGAAAGGATGAAAAGAGAAGGTCTTGGTGACCCCCCATAAGTGAGAAGGATGTAACTCCATGTGAGGAAATGCTCCCTCCCAAAATAGAAATGAGAAGAGAGACCATGCAACCACCCTTCAAGATGCTTCCTATAGTGCTAGTAGATGATTGACATTGGATGATGATAAAGATTCAGAAACGTTGAATAACATTCCTCCCCTTGGGAAGAAATAAAAATATAGATTGTACACAATGTCTTCTCATTTTGGTTAGGAATATCTAGGAAGAAATATGAATGTCTTTGAACTCTGTACATGATCCAAAGACAATAATGATGCTCCCAAAATTTTTTCAAAGGTCTCCAATCCATTATCAAACTGTGATTGAATTGGAGGATCAAGAATAATATTTGAAGAAGAAGATGGTGGTCATGCAACTCCACCTGGGATGGCATCAAATAAAAGATAGATTCCCTCTATGTGGTCCTCCAAATCTGCAATACAGGACTCTACAAACAATGATGATATGTCTAGTAGATATGTGTCCTAATGTGGTGGATCTGGAAAACTAAAAATGTCCTAGTATAAGGAATCACTAAAAGTTCTCGATGAAGCAACACTGAACTCAAATGAAGCAATAAGAGATGGAGTAATCTTTGCACATGTTGGATTAGAATAATTTGGCAAAATAATGCCATTAGCAATGCAAAAGTTGTCTCAACTAATAAATTATTGTGATGCTCACAACACACCCCATTTTACCCTTTAGCAAAATGAGGACCGCTGCTGTTGCTTTTGCTTTTTGTGTTGGTTTGGTTCTGCTTGCTTTGCGGTATCGGTAAAATATCTTCGATGCTTGAAATTCAAGTTGCACAATGCTTGGTGAAAAATGGTCGTTATCAATGAGGTCTGTGTTAAAAATTGGCTAGGGTTACCTTTTGAATGATTCAAAATATCTGTGTATTTTGAGAGTTATGCTGGTTTGTGTGAAAAGTCAACGCTGGACTATTTTGGTCAATGTGTATCTCATATACATTGTCATTTGCACATATCTTTGGTGTTTTTGGTCTGCTGGGTTATAATCTGTATCATGTTTAAGTCCCGTGTTAAGTTTGTATCTTTAACAATGCAAAACATACTTATGCAAATCTGGACCTGATGGCATTTCATGGTGTATTTTATAATAATAGAGGTCTGCAGTTGTATTTGTATATTACAACATATGTATCTTTTATGCAAATCCAAAATATGCATTGGCTGACGTTGTAGACACCTAAAATTGGCTTGATTCGCAAAACAATTTCCCATGTCTCGACACCAATTTATCCCTCCTATTAATTAAATAAATTCACTTTATTTAATTAAGTTATCCCTAACCATCTGTCTATCCCTTGTGATCAATTAACTCACTTAATTTATCACTAGACCTTACAACACTATCCCTCATTAATCAAATAAATATTCCCAATATTTATTTGGGTAATTTGTCCATTTCCCTAAATCCTCATTAATTAGATAAATCATTCTTATCTAATTAATCTAGCCTACTAATTGACCTACCCTAACCTACCCTAGCCTACCTCATCCTAGCCCTAGGATCAATTAAGCAAAACCTATGTTTAATTAATCCTAACCTCTCATTTGGGTGGTCAAACCTAGTTTAACACCCTTCCCCACATCCTCCAAATAAAAAATTGAAACATATCACACATCACATTTACTTCTCTTACAAACCCCTTACCACCCCCATACCTCATTTATCACCTCTTATCCCCAAAATGAATAAAAGATTTACTTTTATTCCTAGCCCTTGATCTCATCTTTCAATCCTCACCCTCCATCCTCATTTCCAAAACTCTATAAATGAGACCCCTCTCTAAGCCATTGAAGGGGGACTTCTTCATGCATCAAACCTCTACCAAAATCACTCCACAATCTCCTCATCATGCCATCATAATGCCAAAATCACTCTAATCATACCCCATCTCCATCTCAATCTCTATCCGAATCCACTTGTCTCTCATCCTTTTGTGTTGAAAAGCATTGAGTAATCCACATACATTCTAGTCTTGGGTAAAATATGAGGAGCTCTATCGGGTGCAACTTCTTCCCTCTTGGATTTGTGAGTCAAAAGGAAGGTATAATCGTTGTGTTTTGCATTTGATTCATATTTAATCTTCATTTTGATTTCATTGATCACATTGGCACAGATGTGTAAGGGGATGAAGATTGATATGAGGGTAAAGGTTGATATGATGGAAGTTGGTATGAAGTTGAAGGTTGATATGAGGATGATGGAGTGGATATGTAAGATGTAGGTTGGTATGAAGGTTGAAAGAATGAAGATTGGTATGATGTGGATGGGGATGATGTGTAGGGTATTTGTTGATATGATGAAGGTTGGGTAGGGGCTTGGGATTCTCTAATGATGAGGTGTGCTAAGGGCATATCTATAATGTCATTTTTGCATTTTTCCTTAGCATTAGGGTCCATGTTTTCATAGACTTTTCTAAGTCTTTGTAAGTGTTGCATTGCTTCATAAGGATCCATGTTGTTGGAGATAGTATGGGATGATGGGGGATGATGGATGATTGTGATGTTGGGAGTCAAATTTCAGGACCTTAGGATGATTTGATTTTCTTCAAAGGATGATTCTCTATACTTAAGGTGGACTAATGACACTTAAATGATAGAGTTGATTTGGGTTGATTTGATTGGATAATCAAATTAAGGTCTTGATTTTTGATTGGGTTGATGTGGATTTAGAGTTTGATAATGATGTTGTGGGATTTGGATAATGATTGGGATCAATGTTGATGTGATTTGATAATGACTTGGATATGATTAGGGTTTAGTATGGAGTGATTAGGGAAGATTAGGATAATGATGTTGATAGGATGAGGATGAGTGACGGAGATGTGACTAGGGTGTGCTTTAGGGATGATTGGGATTGAGGTTGATTTGACAAAAATGGAGATAATGATGAAGTGTAATGATTAGAATGATGTTGTTTGGATAATGATTTAGATAGAATGATGATGATTTGATGATGTAGAGTGACAAGGATGTGATTAGGATTGATTTAAGATGACTTGGATGTGATTAGCAATGAAGTGGCTAAGAAATGGGTGATTAGGATGAGTGTGATTGGATTTGAATGTGTTGGAAGAATGAGTTGAATGACCTGTCTTATGTGTTTGATGTTTAGCTTGATTTGGCAATGTTCAATCAATTGATGACACATGTACAAACATGATTCACTCATGCAGGACACAAGCAATTTTGAATTTTGAGAATGAAATGTAATGATGATTAAACAAGCATATGTGGAAGACACATCAACATGCCCTAATGTCTAGTTTGATGTAAGGTATGGCCAATTAGGTTTGGGAAATATTTACACGAGGTTGACTAATGAATTGAAAGTGAAATCCTGTCACACAGCCGGGAGAAGGGTGTAACCCACCCTTCACCTTCACTTCCCAAAGGTAGAAAGTTCTTTGGGGCTTAGCCAAGAGTGACAAGATTCTGATTTCAATGAGGGTATCTTTTGATTCAGCCTCGGATGAGGTCATCCCTAGGGGTGATGAAATCCCCTAGCAGGCCTCCTAAGAAAGGGTAAACAAAAGTGAATCAAGTGAGGTGTTTTTGATCTCCAAGGTCACCTTGCGGTGTGAGGAGAGAGCATACACATGCCACTTGATTCACACTTGCACTTGTAAATTATCCCTTAGAAATTGAAATGTGAGGAAGACACTTCAAGCACAGGTTCTTTTTAGCCCAATTTTGAGATGTGGTTAAAGACACTGGTTGATTTTATGCCCAATTTCAATGATGTGTGATCAAGCAATGTTTGTTTTAGATACCCAAATCGAAGTGTGTTTGCAAACAATGATTCGTTTTGTGTCCCAAATTGAAGTGTGTTTGCAAACAAGATTGAGAGATAAAGGATGAAACGAATGTACCTGATTAGTATCGCTGTCCAAACTGCTGTATTTTCTAATCCTGATGTTGTTCTAGCCCCGAATGATCACCTGCAAGTCATGAAATCGAAAAGGAAGCAAGTAGACTAGCCAAGATGATCGTTATGTAAAAATTAATAATTTGATAAAAATCTGATTGAGATAAATAGATACTAAAAAATGAAGTGCATGAACAGAAAATTCAGGAAATTCTATGCCATTCGAAAAAAAAAATTCACTGAAAAAGGCTAAGTTTTGTTCAAGTTATGTTCAATTGAAGTTTACAATGAAGCTAAACTTTGACTGATAAAAAAGGCTGAAAACTAGTATAGTCACCTAATAAAAGTGATACAGCTGCAAAGTTCATCCTTCTAGCTTTCCAACGAGTCCAATTTTGAGAAAATCTACCTCCGTATGGCCAAGTTATGAGCGAGAGAAAAAAAATGCCTCCTTTGGTATGTAGAGGCAACAAGGGTACCTGTTGACTGTTTGATGTTATTTCTGGCCGTTTTCCATTCGTGGTCACATGTGATGTTTTCTCTTGGTGGTTAGGGGTTTTGCCTGGCAGTTAGTGGCTATAAAGCCCCCTGGTCACCCATGTGACTAGGGACTAAAGGCCAATAAAAAAAATAAAAATAAAAAAGAAAGTAAATGAGAGGGGGGCCAATGGATGTAGCCCCTACCCTCCCATGTGACCTAGGGCTTGAAACCCTAATAAAGTCAGCGAAGAGTGCTAAAGAGCGACGGTTCTAAAATGGTTAATGAGGCTCGGGCATTGAAGGGGTTTGTGGTTGAACTGCACAGTGGTGAGCAATGGTAGAGGAGATGACCACCAGCGGCAGCGACTTTGGTCAATGGGGAGTGAGACTCAGGCGGTGGTGGAGATAAGACTTTGGCGACAGGTATGAGGGTGTTGACGGGAAGAACAACACAGGTGGGGAGGAGGTTTTATGCAGAAAGTGGCGGTGCTAGGGGTAGACAGTGGAGGTCAGCGGAGTTGGAGGTGGTCGGGCAGAGTTGGGAGGGGCAGCGATTGTGAGGTGAGGGGAAGGGCGGACGGAGGTGGCCACGGGTGGTGTGGGAGGCGGCGGGTAGAAGTGTCTGTGCAGAGGAATTAGGGTTTTGACTGTGAGATAAGAAATGGCAGTGGAGGTTGAGAGATCATGTGTAGGTGGCGGGAGTAAGAAGAGGTGGCACAGGAAGGAGGTTTAAGACTCAGGCGGCGGGTTTTGGAACCGGTGGTAGCAACGGGGAGGTGAAGCGGTGGCAGATTTAAATGACTGACTTGCAAAACAAATACCTCAAACCTGTAAAACTAGTGCCCTTCAACACAGAAATTAAGTGATTGCAGAAAATAGATAACGCACTGATTAGCACAGCAGGGGGTCGCAGATCCGTATGGTACAGATCTGTACAGTACGGACTATACCCTAAAAAAATTTCAAAATTTTTCAAAAATTTTTGTCACAGAACCTAGGCAAATTTACTGTCAAAAAACTTAGAAACAACCTTCTGATCTCAACAATGCAGTCTATTTTTGCCTAGGATGCAACCTACAACACTTAAGCCCCAAAACTTCACAAAAATTGTTAGAAAGTGAAGATTTTGACAACAAAACCTGCACAAACTGGTGATTATATCCGAGACTGGGCATGCTATCTTGGGCATGCATGGTATCATCCCTTTGTTTGCGTGTCTAGTCCATGCAAATGTTGGATAAACATCACCACCCTGGTCTTGTATACCTTGGTGAAAATATCCACTTTGCTATATCAAACCTAGGATTGCTCTAAATCATTTTTTAACACAATGATCATCCACCAATCAATCTCCCAACATCATCATCCTATCATCTCGCCCCTTATCCTCCAACCACTTCAACCAATCTCTTCCATCCATTTCGAGAGCACAACTATGTTCTTGCAACCCACCTATCCTCTTGAGGGGGCATCACCCTTACCAATTATCCCCAAACCTTACCCTATTCTTCTAAGCCAAAATCTTTTTCTATCCAATCCAACTCTATGTTTTAACTTCTTTGAAATGATGTTACTTAGCCACAACACCATCTCAAAGAGGGGCAAATGTAGACACCTAAAATTGGCTTGCTTCGCAAAACAATTTCCCATGTCTTGACACCAATTTATCCCTCCTATTAATTAAATAAATTCACTTTATTTAATTAAGTTATCCCTAACCATGTGTCTATCCCTTGTGATCAATTAACTCAATTAATTTATCACTAGACCTTACAACACTATCCCTCATTAATCAAATAAATATTCCCAATATTTATTTGGGTAATTTGTCCATTTCCTTAAATCCTCATTAATTAGATAAATCATTCTTATCTAATTAATCTAGCCTACTAATTGACCTACCCTAACCTACCCTAGCCTACCTCATCCTAGCCCTAGGATCAATTAAGCAAAACCTATGTTTAATTAATCCTAACCTCTCATTTGGGTGGTCAAACCTAGTTTAACACCCTTCCCCACATCCTCCAAATAAAAAATTGAAACATATCACACATCACATTTACTTCTCTTACAAACCCCTTACCACCCCCATACCTCATTTATCACCTCTTATCCCCAAAATAAATAAAAGATTTACTTTTATTCCTAGCCCTTGATCTCATCTTTCAATCCTCACCCTCCATCCTCATTTCTAAAACTCTATAAATGAGACCCCTTTCTAAGCCATTGAAGGGGGACTTCTTCATGCATCAAACCTTTGCCAAAATCACTCCACAATCTCCTCATCATGCCATCATAATGCCAAAATCACTCTAATCATACCCCATCTCCATCTCAATCTCTATCTGAATCCACTTGTCTCTCATCCTATTGTGTTGAAAAGCATTGAGCAATCCACATACATTCTAGTCTTGGGTAAAATCTGAGGAGCACTATCGGGTGCAACTCCTTCCCTCTTGGATTTGTGAGTCAAAAGGAAGGTATAATCGTTGTGTTTTGTATTTGATTCATATTTAATCTTCATTTTGATTTCATTGATCACAGACATCAAAAGAAGTTCAAAGTTAGCATATAAGGTCATGGTCGCCGCGTTTGTATGATTTAATGCATTACTGATACTATACTTTCTTGCATACATAGGCGGACCTAAAAAGAAAGTTCAATTGAGTTTAGAAAGCGGAAATGAATGGTTATATTTGTATATGTCATTGTATGTATAAACACATGTATCTAAAATGCAAATACAAATTTGGATGCGACTAGAAAGTTAAGACTTCATAAACTTCACCTGTGAGGTCCGCGCTTGTATGTTAAGATGCATGTATTAAATATACAAAAGATGCAAGATATAATTACGGGTATGTACTTAGGATTGAATTATAGAATAAAGTGTATTTGTGCATAACGAGGAGTGGAAAAGTCAATGTCACGTATGCATGAAAAGTGCTTGCATGTGATATACAAAAGGTGATACAAACGAATTATATACAAAGCTAGACCCAAAGGTGATTCCATGTCATTTCATAAACTTGATGGAATCTGTGTTTGTATGTTTGGCAATTGTATAAGATATACATGTACATAGACAAACAAATATACAAAACAAACGAGAAGGGAAACTGCAAATGCATAAAGGTAACACATGCATGGTTTAAGATACAAAAGGCTAACTTAATGTTAAAAAGGTCATTAAGTCAAAATGTTTGTAATGATGCCATCACTCTTTCCTTGCATATTAGTGAAAAGTGCATGTATAAGATATACAAATGCAAAAAGTGCAAAAAGAGCCAATGTATACAAAATTGAAAATATGCATTGAACGGTGAAAGTAAAGCACAAGTCAAATTGCATATATTGATGGCAACATTTAATGCATATCTACCATAGGAAATACCTAATGTAGAATGAGTAAAAAGGGAATTTTGATTGCATTAAATTTACGATTGTATTTAGAATTCGGTTGCAGAACATTCTACCGAGCTACAACGAATGAAGGTGAATTGTGATCTCAAGGATGGTTGCAGTAAACTTAAACGGTAAAAAAATCTCTTGTCAACAGTATAAAGGTCAAATGGTTGAGAATCTAGGTATGTATCTAAAGCTCACACTTGCACTTAATGGAAATGATTACAGGGAATTTTACAATAATTATAGTATGGTAATGAAAATGGTTTAAACTTAGCTAATTATTGGAATTAAGGGTAAAACTTAAACACAGTAGGGTAGCCATACAGAATTCAAAAAAGTGAAAAAGAAAAACCTTAGGGTAAAACGTTAAATGATAAATCTATATGGTAAAACCCTAGGAAATATGAGCATGGTTGTAAAATGAATATGTCTCTTGACAGAATGCCACCCAAAGGAAAGAAAACTGAGAAGACGACTGAAAAAGGAGAAAATAAAGACACAAGGAAAGAAGTTAAAGAGGAATTTCTGAGCAGGGGTTATAATTCACAAATTTACTCTTCAGGAGGAAGGGCAATTGACACACGAATTGGGGATTTTAACTCCACTGAACTATTACAGAAGATTAGAGCCCCTGAAGCGTCTTTGGCCATGAAGAATATATGGGATGTGGGATTCCCACTTGCAATGGAAGCTAGGGATCTGGTTATTGAATGCATTCAGAGATATGACTTGAACTCTAGGAAGGTAAAACACAATGGTGTCGTATATGCAGATTTGTTGGTGGAAGGGATAGCTAAGACCTTTGGTTTTAAAATCAGTGATAAAATGAAGGAAATAGATGTAGAACAATACTCAGCTGATTTTAAAGGAAATAAGGTAGCTTGCAAAAGTGCAATATTCTATGGATGGTATTCTCAAGACAAGAAACCAAAAGCAGCTGCTAGGATCCCAAAGAACTTATACAGGTTGGACTTCAAGGAAGAAGTTTATATAATGATCACGTTTTGAGCAGACTAATGGGCTTGGTAGATGTAGGTACATTTGAACCATGGATGTTCTTGGTAATTCATTTCATTAGGGAAGAAATAGGGGCTATTCACTGGGCTTTGGCTATTAGCAATGCTATTTTTGCACAAGTGATGAGATGGAAGAAATAGAAGATTTTCATGTCTTCCTACATTGTCTATTCATGTGCAACCAAGATGTAGTTGAGGAGGATACAGAGGATTGGTACAGTGGGAAGTGACCTAGGGCAGATGTTAGTTTATGATCATTACCCGAACCTACAGGAACAGAATGTAGGGAAGAATTTTATAAGGTTAAATGATTTGTTTTATATGTACCTAGTGAGGACACTAATAGGGGACATAGATAAAAGACTATCAAAAGAAGCACGAGATGCAACTAACTGGCATAGTGCATGGTACATACAATTTTCTAATTTCACCTACATTAGAATAGAGGGGTTCATGGGTAAACCTTTCAAATTGCCCAGGTACCCAACAGATAAAATGGTGCTGTTGGAGTTCACATGACAAATATTGGATGTTTATGGGATGTATAAGGTAAAGTTCAATATAGGTAATATCAAGTTTCATTTTGGTATTGGCAAGTATCAATGTTTCTGTGAAGACATAGCTAAAGTATCAGAAGCAGAGTTACAGTATTTTGGTTTTTAGACTTTTGATTTGTCTAGACCATTTGACCCATTCAAGAGAATACAAAACTTTGTGGACAAGAAGTTTAGACATCAACCACACCTGTTGCAAGTATGGGCCTAACCGGTGTTGTCATTGATGTCAACATACTCCTGTTGCATTGATGATAATGATTGGATGAGTTGTATGCTGAGGATATTGAAAAAATTAGTCCTATCAGGAATAGAGAAGAACAGTAAAGACAGTAAGGTAAAGATCCCAGCTAAGATGAAGATCAGAGGATACGCATCAAAGGGTTTATAGATATGTGTCTTAAAATGATCCAGAAAAGATCTGAGAGGTCTGCATGAAGATTTGAAGAAGCTATGGACACTTGAGTAAAATCGGTTCTGGCAAATGTTTAGAGGTGATAGAATGACACATATAGGTTCGGTGAGCTCTAGAAATGCAATATCTTGTTCTACAGATTTGATGGAGTGTTTAGGAAGTCAATGTGAATTGACAACTCAATTGGTTCATGGTCTGGAGGTCCGCAAGCATCTATTCCAAAATGACAGTGATGACAGACTGTGTTCTTGAGGTTCCAGATGAAGGAGAGAATGATTTTAGTAAGCAGAAGTAGTGTGGATGTTCTTGGTGATTCAGGCAAGCTTGTGGAGGTCTTTGGATTGTGTCTAATTCGTGTTGGTGGTCCGCATTAAAGATTGAGCTCGTAATTGAAGAATTACTTCCGGATGATGATGTTCTTCCTAAGATTGGCCGACTGGATGAGTTACACATCTTACGGATAATCTTGAAGATGTTATGTGAAGCATGGCATGTTCCTCAAAGAATATTGAAGTCTTAGATCTGTGTAGCCAACAGTGTGTTGATCCGCATGAAGTCTTTTTGTAATTAGTCATGTTGTATTTATGTATTTGCTCTGTAATGTATGCCGACTTGGATGATTATTCCAAAGTCAAATGTCTTGTATAAATAAGAAGTTGTGAAGTCATTTCAAAGGTATCTTGGTGGAGATGAGTGTGTGGTAGAGAGGAGCAGAGCAAAAGGTAGAGCATAAGTATTAATCTTAAATGGAACTGACTCAAGCATGGTGAAGATGCTATTCTTCAGTTCAAGTATGTAATATTTATTATTCTGTAGATAGTGTGTCTCCGGTAGGCAGTGGGCCTCTTGTGAGCACTGTGCTCGGGCAGTGAGCCCTAATTGGCATGTGCCATTTTTGTTCTTCATATTCTTTTAATAGAGAATACAATCTTGGGTTAGTCATCCCGTGGTTTTTCCCTTAATCGGGTTTTCCACATCAAAATCTTGGTGTCATATGTGTTAATGTGTTTCTACTATTAAATTATTGCATTATGTTTCCATGATTGATTTATTATTATGTTGCTGAATTACAAGAAGGATTTAAGTGATTAATTGGAAGAAAGTTTTGGACAACTGATTCATCCCCCCTCTCAGTTGTTTGTCCTGAATCTAACAACACCTTGAGGATTTCTAGGCTGATTCTGACACTGAAGCAGAAGTTTGGAAAAGGGCTCATCAAAGACTAACCCTTGAACAACTAAGCACATTGGGAGTAATTGAGGTACCCCAAGAAATTAGAGATGATGATGAGAAAACATTGCATACAAGTTATGACACCAAAAAGGTAGCTAATGAAGTTATAACCAAGCCAGATTGGAGCTTGCCTGAGGAGACTTCACTAGATAATATATCAAAGTTAGTAATTGCATATTTAGAGGTGGGGATAAAGGAGAAAATAGAGGAATTAAAGGCTAAAGGAATAACAGTCAACAACCAGGGGAAGAAAGGGAAAAAGAGAAGCCTAGAAAGTGAAGACAATTTTGATGAATTCTTGAAGAGAAAGAGGCAAGTAGTGGAAGCTAAAATAGCTAAAGCAAACACTGGGGCCACATTGTTAGATCCTTATGCACTAGGGATAACAGTGGCTATCCCCTCAGGAACATTTACATCTACAAAAGGATGGACATCATCTGCATCTACCATAGTTGTTGCAAGTATGTGCCTAATCAGTATTGTCATTGATGTCAACATATCTATGTTGTCATTAGTGTCAACTGTGCTCTTACTTTGTTGAGGATATTGAGAAAATTAGCCCCTCTGGTGATAACAATGTGTTGCAAAAGAAACAATGCATTACAAGTAGAAGAACAATCCAGGAGAATGCTCCGCATTTCCTGTAGAATAAACATCTTTGCGTGTGGATTAGAAGTTATTTAGAAGCTTGTCTGAAGATGTTATATTCTAAGTTTGAGCCTCCGGAATGAAGAATTGAGTGAGTTATGTTCACCAGAGTGAAAATAGCTTTTTCTATGTGTTTGGTGGTGATAGGGAGAAAGTGTATTGCTCCACATTCCTCCTCATTTAGGTATTTTTGTCTACAGTTTTGGAAGTAAGTCTTTGATGATGATAAGTACCTTCAACTAAAATGGTGCATGATTTGGTGGTCCAGAATCTATCTTTTACTTATAATAGTGGTTGATAGTGTTGTTCTTGTGCTCCGGTTTGAAGAATCTTGTTGATAGAGTTGTTAGGGATTGTGCGGTTGTTCTTGGTGATTATAATGTGCTTGCGGATGTCTCCTGATCATGCTTGTACATTTAGATTGGTTTGTAAGGCGTAAGTCAGATAGTGCATGAAGTGTGTTCTTTAATACTTGTGTTAATATCAGTCTTGGCCGACCTGGTTGAATCCATCATATGCTGAGATGCATTGAAGATTGTGATAGCATGTTGTAGCATGAAAGATTGTGTTTGAGTCCCAACTAAGGTGTGGTGTGAGTTGCATACATTCTTACATCTTTTCCTTAGCTAAATTTGTATTAGGTCTAGACCTATTTTATGCATGTTTGTAATGCTGACCTTGGAGATTGTTCCAACGGTTGATGATTGTAATGCAGACATTGATGATCATTCCAAGGTTGATGTAGTGTATAAATACTTGTAATTGAGTCATGAAAATTGATCCAAGTGCAAAGATGTGAAGATAGAAGCGAAGTAAAGTAGCAAAGCAGAGTAGAGGTGTTTTGTGCTTCAATGGAACTGAACCTTGGCATGGAGTAGATGCTGTTATCTTAATTCAACCCTTTGGTAGTGAGCCACCCTTTGGCAGTGAGCCATCCATAGGTAGTGAGCCTTTGTTTGCAGTGAGCAATTTGGGTAGTGAACCCCTATTTTTTAGTATTGATATAAGTTATATATTTTTGTGGGCTAACACCCACCATGGTTTTTCCCTTTTAGGGTTTTCCACGTAAAAATCTGGTGTCTCCTATGTTGTTTATGCTTTTATGTTGATCTTCTCATTTGATGCTTTCATGGTTGTATCTGAATATAAGTAATTGATAAGTTGATGATAATATTTGGTTAAAAGTTTTAGGAAAACTGATTCACCCCCCCTCTTAGTTGTCTGGTGCAATTCAAAAATTAGTATCAGAGCCAAGTTCCTCTGAAGAAAGACTAACATCTTGAGGAAGGTCCAGGATGTCTTATAAGAAGGAAGATCTGCATTTTGATGGGACAAATTAATCTCTTTAGAAAGCACGAATGAAAGCCATCTTCTTTGTCTTGGTTATAAAGTATGGAAAGCTACAGAAGAAAAATACACCATGCCTCCAAATGGCTTGACGACTAAGGATGAAATCAAAGAATATGAGGTAGATGTTAAAGCAAAGGATGCTTTGCTAAGTTCCTTAAGTGACTCTGTGCTGACAAAAGTTATGGACCTTGAAAATGCAAATGAGGTTTGGGATAAGCTAAAAAATCTGAATGCAGGAGATGATTCTGTAAAAGAAGCCAAGTTGCAAATTTTAAAAGTGAAGTATGAGGGTTTGAAGATGAATGAAGATGAAAACATAACATCCTTTATGCAAAGAGTTGATGAACTTGTCACTAGAATTAAGGGTATAGGAGGAACTGTCGGTGATAAGGAAGTTGTGATGAAAATTCTCAGATCACTACCAAAGTCATATGGTCACAGGGTAGCTACAATTGAAGAATTCATGACTGTGAAGACTATTGATAGAGATCAGTTACTTGGAAATCTTATAGCCTTTGAGATGAGAGAATTTGGTGATGCCTTGCCCAGAGTTGAATCAACCTTTAAATCCAGTACTTCAGCAGAGATCTCCAAAGCTGAGAAATACAAGGTGGATGATGACTTTGATGAAATTGAAGCTAACTTTGTTCATAGGCTACAAAGAGGATCTGGTAAGTTCAAAGGTAAATTACCTTTCAAATGTTTCTCTTGTGGTAAAGTAGGTCATTATGCTTCCAGATGTCCTGAAAGAATTGAAAGAAATAAGAAGAAATATGAGAGCAGGCCTAGAGTTCCAAAGAAATGCTATTATATTAGAGATTTTGATGATGAAGGAGTGACTGATGATGAATCTAATGATTCTAATACTAGTGCAAATGAATGTCTATTTATTGCTATTAAAGAAGATCCCGGGTCTACTAATTCTGCTAGCTATGTGAAGGATGAAAAACTGGTAGAAGAAAGTGCTTTGGCTGTTCAGGTTGAGAAAGATAATGATGAATGGATTATTGATAGTGGATGCTCACATCACATGACCGGTGACAAAAGTAAGTTTGTAAGTTTGGAAAAGTATGATGGAGGACTGGTTAGGTTTGGAGATAATGCAGCTGGTAAGATTTGTGGAAAATGATCTATTTCATTTGATGGAAAGCATAATACTGCCAATGTTTTGTATGTGAAGGGTTTCAAGCATAATCTTTTAAGTGTTGGTCAGATATGTGACAAGGGATATGATATGAGATTCAACGATAATGGGTGCAAGATCTTGGAGAGCTCTAGAACTATGATTGCTACCAGAAAGAAAACAAAAGGTAATATCTATCAATTGAGAGGAACTAATGATTATTGTTTATTGGCTCAGGCAGATGAAAGTTGGCTGTGGTATAGAAGAATGTGTCATAAAAAATTTTATTGTCTGGTAAAGATAAGTTCAAGTCAGGATGTGAGATATTTACCAAACCTTTTAAAACCCTCCAACTCAATTTGTAAGGAATGCCAGTTTGGAAAGCAGACAAGGATAAGTTTCAAGAGCAAAGAACAATTTTCCATCGGTTTGCTGGATCTGTGCATACAGATCTCTGTGGTCCTGCAAGGGTGAGAAGTCTACAAGGTGATAGGTATTTCATGTTGCTTATTGATGATTATTCTAGAATGACTTCGGTTACTTTTCTAAGAGATAAATCAGAAGCCCTAGATAAGTTCAAATCTTTCAAGGCAATGGTTGAGAATGAAATAGATTTGAAGATCAAATGCTTGAGGTCTGATAGAGGAGGTGAGTTCACATCAAATGAATTCAACATTTTTTGTGAAGAGCATGGGATAAAGAGACAGCTATCTGCACCTAGGACTCCTCAGCAGAATGGAGTTGTGGAAAGGAAGAACATGACAGTTCAGGAGGCTGCTAGGACAATGATGAAGGAAGAAGGTTTACTAGAAGTCTTTTGGAAAGAAGCTATTCACACTACTATCTACATTCAAAACAAAGTTCAAGTGAAAGGTAATGGTACTAAGACTCCCTATGAATTGTGGTATGGAAGAATTCCCATAGTAAAATATTTCAAGGTCTTTGGAAGCAAATATTATATCAGGAGAGATGAAGATCTAGGAAAGTTTGATGCAAGATGTGATTGGTGCAGGAGCACCCAATCCACAGTGGCCTCCATAAGGCATTAACTATTTATAGTTCATTTTGATGTTCCCAATAAGGTCCTAAGTTGACCATTCATGTAATAAGGTCTGTTTGACTGATGCATGTTAATTTAGGTTGTATCTAGGTTTATGTTGTAAGTTTCAAGGACACTTGGCAAATATGTAAGTGCAAGGTTGTTAGACAGTTAGAGGTTGTTAGGTAGTTGGATCTCCCAGCTGCTTGGAGGATGTCTCCCAGCTACTTGGAGTCAGGAGGTACTACTCAGGCGAGTAGATAAATAGAGGAGATCAGATCGATTGGGATCATATGATAGATAGTTGTAATCAGTGTGAAGTTGAGTTGTGCAATTGTGAGAACAGTGCATCTGTATACATTTCTGAAAGCATAAATAATAAGGTCCTATTTTGTGTTGTGCAACTTTCTGTTATTCGATCTCATTAGGTTTTCCTCTATATAAATCAATTTGTTGTTTTGGGATCAAGATGGATCGTTAATCCATTCTATTGGTTACCAAATCTGCAGAGGGTTTGCCAGCTCCAATGCACAGACAGATCTAGCCAACAGAGTATAGGAGGTTGTGTGAGCTCCTCCTCTTCGCTTCTGGTTTTGCCGCACCAAGGGGGGTATCCTTATAACTAAAGACGTGACCTTGACTTGCTCAATGACTAATAGATTTAGCTTGACAGCAATAGGCAGAATACTCTCATGTCTGGACCAAGATCTGCATGGTAGATCACAAGGTTGGCAACATTCTTGGACATATTTGTCTAGTGGGTATGAGAGCATGCAGGGGGTTCCTAATCCTACTCCTACAACTAACAGGTTGAAGTGATGAAATGGGTGGACATAATGTCCTGGATGCAAGACAAGGGGTTTTGGATCATAACTACTGACCCAAGAGTAGACTAGTGCCTATCCATTGGGCAAGGAGTCAACTAGACGTATACAATAGATGGTTTGCAACTTTCACTCAAGTTTCAGGGGGTTGGATTGATGCTTGCCTTACAAACATCACCCAAGAGTGGGTATTTAGCTGCCTCTACTTACAGATATCCCTGCAGACATACAACCTTCTCCATGCTCAACCTAAAATAGTTTAATCCACTCCTTGAATGGAAGTTAGAGATTAGGCATGTGATACAGAACCCTATATCCTAGAATCTATGAAACCCTTAGCAACTAGATTCAAAAGAAGGAAAGGCATGCAACAAAGGAGAGAGATAGATAAACACATGCAGTATAGCATTTTTCATATAAATCAACATGAAACTGAACATATATGCAAGATACATTCATGTTGCAACTCATAAACTCCAAAATGGGATAGAACAACCAGAGTCATGCCCTATTCTTCGTTATTTGCACAAAAATGCCCCAGGCCTTCAACAACTCCAATTGAGCAACACAACCTGCTATATACAGCAAGGCAGGTCCTCAACATTAATTACATGGCAAAAGTCAAAATTTGCCAGATACAGCTCATTGAGAAAATGGCACTCAAACATTCAATGCAGCAAGTGGGAGAGGAGACATGGAGTGATCTCGAGCCTTGCGCCACTGCCTGGGGATTCACATCTTCAGTTGGGTACCTGATCCATCCACGCCAATGCCCATACCTTGTAACATCTGCCATTAATGTCCACCTACTCACAGCCTTGGGAAAAATAGTTAACTGTGCGCTCTTGAAACTTTCCCGCCAAGATATATCATCCTGATATTTCAAAATTATGTGGGAACTAATTATCCCACATGCACCCCGCGGCAACCCTTTAAATATTTTATATACTAGGTCATGAGCATATATGATGTCGGTGATTTTGCTCCCAATGGCACCTAGCATAAACCTTCATCATCATCATCCTCCAGCATGATAATCGCCCCCAAACATCACCTTGATGTCATCATCACCCTGCATGATAATTGCCCCCAAACATCACCCTGATATCTCACATCAGCCTGATGCGAAATATCACCCTCAGCAGAAAGATCACCCCGATAAGGAAAATCACCCTAATATCTACCTTCATCGGCACAACCTAATGCATCGGAGAAAGATCCTCCTGCCTTACCGATACCAAATGTCTGGCCGATGAACATCCTGCATGTCCACAAAAATCCTAATGACATCATCGTCATATTTGCATACCGCGCACCTCCTCATATCCGGATGATGTCACCATCACATTGGCGCCAGGGTGATATTCATAAGATCACCTGATATTTCAGACTATCACCCCCCACAGAAATATCAGGGTGCATAGTAGCTCCATTGTAAGATTGGGGTGATGTTTGAATATGACTGATATTTGGAAATATCACCCCCTCCTTCGAAATATGATGAAGCTGATAGACAAGTGAATATCATCTTGACATAGGAATGACGTCAGCAGCATCAGGGTGATAAAGCAAACATGAAGTGATAAAGTAACATCAGGATGATCTTAACCAAGATCACCCGATGTTCAAATATGATGACCCCATGGAAGATCGAGTAATACTTAGAACCTTGCAGCAACATCATCAGGATGATCTTAACTAAGATCACTTGATGTTAAAATATCACCCCGGCGAAAGATCATGCAGGTAGAAAATATGATGACCCTCGCAAGCAACATCAGGGTGATGCTGAAAACATGATGATGATGATGATGACCCCCTCCTTCAAAATATCATGATGATGCTGAGGACATTGAGAGGGTCTAAGACTTAGAAATTTTCCTGGATTTCTAGGGAGGTGTACATCCTGTAACCTTAAACATAAATTATCACCAACACATTCCACCGGATAGATTTATTCAAAATCGGTGGAATGGATGTACAGTGTTTTCATTTTGTTTTTTCTGTTTGTTCGATTTCATGCTTGCAGGATTGGGTATGGGATGCATTGACAGATCCTAGCATTGTCTTGTGCTAGGTTGGTAGGGTGCAAAGATCTGTAGGATTGTAGGAGAAATAGATCTGTGTAATCATAGGGTTTGCAGCTGATCAAATCAGTGAAGTTCTGCGTTGTTTCACTGGGTATGCATTTTGTGTGTATATCACAGTTGTATGTCAGATATACATCCTGTGTGTATATTGCAGTTGTCTGTTCGTGAGTATCTCAACGATATCTATCATGGTTGTATGTGGCGGGTGTACATTGTAAATGTATAAGTGAATTGGCATACAAGGGAGAGAGAAAGTTGAAGTTTCCAGTCGACATACAAGGAGGTCAGCGGTCAAATGTATATTTGGCGAAGCATGTTCTGGTTGTATGTTGAGGACATACATTGGGTTAAGCTATTGGTCGAATGCATGTTTTGAATGCACCTTTTGAATGCATGTTTTGAATGCACCTTTTGAATGCATGTTCTAAATGCATATTTGGGTTGTATGTTTCGAATGTATATTGAGCATATACATTGCACAGATACATTGTATTGGATGCAAAGTGCGGCCAGCAGCATCGGTGGAGGAGACCGGTGTTCACAGGTCATAATATGCATGTATAAGGTAGTAAGATGATTGATCATTTGTAAGGTGGCCGATGAGAATGGTTTTGCCAATAGGCGAGAGGTGTAAGTATATACATTGGAGAATGTATGTTAAGTAAAGTGTAGACATACAAAGGGAAATGCAGGTCAGGGTGTTTGGCTCTACATCATAGTGGTATTAGAGCAGGTTAAGATTTGGGTGGCAAATCAAATTGAGGATTTGTAGGAGTATTGGCATTTGGGTGTTATCTGTGTATGTTTATGTCAGACAAAGAAAGCGAGATAGAGGCAGAGAGGATGCCTCCCAAAAGTATGTCGTAGGATGCTGTTAAGAAGCTGATCGAGGAGATACTTGCAACCAAGTTGGGAGAGTTCAAGTAGTCCAAAGGCAAAGAGAGGGAAGATGACAGTGACAGTGATGAAGAAGATATAGAAATTGGGGAAACCAGTAAAAAGGCAGAGGAGATACCAGCAGACCAAAGGGCATTTTTAAATGCATTAAAGTCAGTTAATAGGGAAACCATAGATGGGTTACCTATGTATAGTGGAAGTACGGAAGATGAAGAGGTGATTGATTGGATTGAGGCATTGAACAATCATTTCGAATATAAAGAAATCCCTAATGATAAGAGGGTTAAGTTGGCAAAGGCAAGATTGCAGGGATCTGCTCTTGCATGGTGGAATTATGAACAAGGAGAGAGAGTCAAGGAGGGGAATAATATAATAACTTCCTAGGAAAGGATGAAGACCAAACTTAAGGCACAGTTTTTACCTCTGGACTATGCTGTGCAGATGTATAAGAAGCTACAGAATCTTAGATAGAGAGATCTTGATGTGAATGCATACACACAAGAGTTTCATAAACTCAGTCTCAGATCAAAGAGGCATGAAGAAGTGTCAGAGAAGGTAGCCAGGTATTTAAATGGCCTAAGGATGAACATCCAAGATGAGATCAACATCTTAGCACCAGAAATAGTGAACAAGTGTTTCCAAATGGCCTTAAGGGCTGAAGAGAAGCTAAAGAGGAAAGGTGAGCAGAACAATAGAGGAAGAGGTGACAAAAATTTTAGAGGCAGTTTTGGAGGAAGAAGTCCTAACCAGAGGCCTAGTGGTGAGTCTAACCAAGAAGAGACTAGTAAAGGACAAGAGCAGTCTAATTTCACAGGTGGATGGAAAGGCACAAGAGGCAGATTTGGAGGTAGTAGAGGCTCTAATGTTTTCACTGGAAGATGTTATCATTGTAATGAAATTGGTCACCCATTTTTCAAATGTCTAGAAAGGCAAGGTTCATCATCAAGAGATGATAGGAAGAATGACAAGAGGGTTCAATTTGTGCAAGAAGAGAAGGTAGATGAAAGTGTTAACTCTCCAATGGGAAGTGCAGCCCCAGCTGAAGATGGAGAAGCATTGATGCTAAGGAGAACACTCTTGAAGACATTCAAGGACATGATACAAAGAAGAGCACTTTTCAGGACCAAATGCAAAAGCAAAGGTAAACTATGCAAGGTAGTAATAGATTCTGGTTCTACAGATAATATGGTATCTCAGGAAATGGTGGATAAATTGAAATTGGAAAGGATTCCACATCAAAATCCTTACAAAGCATCTTGGGTCAGTGATAGTCAATCACTTTTGGTAAGTGAGCAAGCATATGTTGATTTTCAGATTGGGGAATATCAGGATAGGGTCTTATGTGATATTTTGCCCATGGAATGTTGTCACCTACTTTTAGGTAGGCCATGGAAATTTGATAGGAGAGCATTGTATGATGGATATGCTAACACATACACCTTCAAGAAGGATGGGAGGACTTTTGTGATGACACCATTACAGGAGGGTGCTGAAGCAAAGAAGGCAGCCAAAATCATTTTGGTGGGTAAGAAAAAGTTTTTGAAGATCTCTGAAGAAGAGATAAAGACAATTGAGGATATCTCAAGGAGTGGAGATTAGAGTTTGAAGAAGATTTCAGTTTTGATTGACAGAGATCAGATGGATCAGCAGAAGGTCAAAGAACAGGTTTACAAGCAGCCACAAGTCGATTGGAAAGACAAGGATGTTATCATAGTAGGGACTATTATTTGTCCTTTAGAATCAACAAGAGTCGACAGGAAAACACATTCTTCCATAGAAGCAGTACAAGAAGCATTACCCAAGGTTTATAATGCAGGAGTTCAGACAAAGCTGACAGTAAGAAAGAATGGTATGAGTAGAGCTTACAATGCTAGGCATGAGTTTTTGACTCCATGGAAGCAGGTTACGGTCTAGAGATCATGGGGAAGACATGAGATAGCCGAGTATACAGCTGGAGCAAGACAAAGACCTAACTCATGTGGCATGAGTTCTTTTCACGGTGGGGTGTATGGTGCAGGAGCACCCAATCCACAGTGGCCTCTATAAGGCATTAACTGTTTACAGTTCATTTTGATGTTCCCAATAAGGTCTTAAGTTGACCATTCATGTAATAAAGTCTATTTGACCAATGCATGTTAATTTAGGTTGTATCTAGGTTTGTGTTGTAAGTTCCAAGGACATTTGGCAAATATGTAAGCACAAGGTTGTTAGACAGTTAGAGGTTGTTAGGCAGTTGGATCTCCCAGCCGCTTGGAGGATGTCTCCCAGCCACTTGGAGGATGTCTCCCAGCCGCTTGGAGGATGTCTCCCAGCCACTTGGAGTCGGGTGGCACTACTCAGGCGAGTAGATAAATAGAGGAGATCAGATCAATTGGGATCATATGATAGATAGTTGTAATCAATGTGAAGTTGAGTTGTGCAATTGTGAGAATAGCGCATCTATATACATTTATGAAAGCATAGATAACAAGGTCCTATTTTGTGTTGTGCAACTTTCTGTTATTTGATCTCATTAGGTTTTCCTCTGTATAAATTGATTTGTTGTTTTGGGATCAAGATGGATCGTTAATCCATTCCACTGGATAGATTTCTTCAAAATCAGTGGAATGGCTGTACAATGTTTTCATTTTGTTTTTTCTGTTTGTTCAATTTCATGCTTGCAGGATCAGGTATGGGATGCATTGATAGATCCTAGCATTGTCTTGTACTAGGTTGGCAGGGTGCAAAGATTTGTATGATTGTAGGAGAAATAGATCTGTGTAATCGCAGGGTTTGTAGCTGATCAAATCGGTGAAGTGTCGCGTTATTTCACTGGGTATGCATTTTGTGTGTATATCACAGTTGTATGTCAGATATACATCCTGTGTGTATATCACAGTTGTCTGTTCGTGAGTATCTCACAGATGTCTATTGTGGTTGTATGTGGTGGGTGTACATTATAACTGTACAAGTGAATCGGCATACAAGGGAGAGAGAAAGTTGAAGTTTCCAGTCGGCATACAAGGAGGTCAATGGTCAAATGTATATTTGGCAAAGCATGATTTGGTTGTATGTTGAGGACATACATTGGGTTAAGCCGTTGGTCGAATGCATGTTTTGAATGCACCTTTTGAATGCATATTTGGGTTGTATGTTTCAAATGTATATTGAGCATATACATTGTGCAGATACATTGTATTGGATGCAAAGTGCGACCGGCAGCAACGGTGGAGGAGACTGGTGTTCACAGGTCATAATATGCATGTATAAGGTAGTAAGATTGAATTGATCGTTCGTAAGGTGGCCGATGAGAATGGTTTTGCTAATAGGCGAGAGGTGTAAGTATATACATCAGAGAATGTATGTTAAGTAAAGTGTAGACATACAAAGGGAAATGCGGGTCAGGGTGTTTGGCTCTGCATTAGTGATGAAGGAATCTTTCTTCAATACTCTACAAAGGGTAAGGCTTACCAGTGCTGCAACAAAAGGCAAAAGAAGATTGTTGAGAGTGCAAATGTGAAGGTAGATGAAGGCAAAGAAAGAATATCAGACCCGAGTTGTTATGAACTAGATAAACCTATGACTATAGAAATTGAAGAGAAAGACAAGCAGGAAGATAGTCAGGATGAAGAAGAGGCTCCGGAAAGTGTTGTCAAGACTCCCAAGTATGTAAGGATCAATCATTCTAAAGATCAGATTATAGGTGACAAGAACCAAGGTGTGCTAACAAGAAGAAGAGTTGTAGAGAACAAGTCAATTACTATTTTCTTTCAAAGATTAAACCAAAAACTGTGAAGGAAGCCTGCAATGATGAGAATTGGGTAAAGGCAATGGAGAAAAAACTATTGCAGATAGAGAAGAATAAAACTTGGGAATTAGTTCCTAGACCTATTGAAAAAAATGTTATTGAAACTAAATGGGTCTTTAGGAACAAGCTGAATGAAAATGGAGAAGTTGTAAGGAATAAAGCAAGACTTGTATGCAAAGGATATTCTCAGATTGAAGGGATAGATTTTGAAGAAACTTTTGCCCCAATGGCTTAGATTGAAGCAATCAGAATGTTCCTGGCATTTGTAGCTTACAAAGATTTTAAGGTATATCAGATGGATGTGAAATCTGCCTTCCTGAATGGTGAATTAGAAGAGGAAGTATACATTGAGTAACCAGAGGGATTCCAATTGTCAAATCAAGGTGATATGGTATGCAGGTTGAAGAAAACATTTTATGGACTCAAACAAGCTCCTAGAGCTTGGTATGCAAGGTTAGATATGTATTTATTGCAATTGGGATTTAGTAAAGGTACTATAGATAGCAATATGTACTTCAAAATCAATGATGATAAGATCTTGATTATTGAGGTATTTATTGATGACATTATCTTTGGAGGAAATGAAGTCATGTGCGTAAGGTTTGCCGATGAGATGAAAAGTGAATTTGAAATGTCCATGTTTGGTGAGATGAATTTATTTTTGGGTCTGCAAATTAATCAATCAGATAAAGGAATCTTCATATCTCAGTCTAAGTATGTGAAAGAGTTGAAGAAGTTTGGGATGGAAGACTCTAAACTAGTATGTACTCCCATGGTGACTAGTTGCAAGTTGAGCAAGACTGATGAATCACCTAAGGCTGATCAGAAAAAGTATAGATCCATGATTGGAGGATTGCTTTATCTAACTCAAACTAGACCGGATATTATGCATGCAGTTTGTCTTGTTGCAAGGTTTCAAGCTGATCCAAGAGAATCACATGTGATGGCAGTAAAGAGAATCTTGAGGTATTTGAAAGCTACTCTAGATTATGGCTTATGGTATCCAAAGGACAATGATTTCACTCTCAGTGCTTATACAAATGTGGATTGGGCCAGAGATGTTGATGACAGGAAGAGTACAAGTGGAGGTGCCTTCTTCTTAGGTAATAGATTGGTTTTATGGCTGAGCAAGAAACAAGATTCAATCTCTTTGTCAACTGTAGAAGCAAAGTTTATTGCAACATGTTGTTGTACTCAAGTGTTATGGATGAAGAAGACTTTGAAGGATATAAGAGTTATTTATGAAGATCTAATTGCAATCTTGTGTGACAATACACGTGCCATAAATATTTCTAAGAATCTAGTGATGCACTCAAGAACCAAGTACATATCAATAAGGTATCACTTTTTGAGAGAGAAGGTGACAGAGAATGAAGTAAAGTTGGAATATGTGTCCACAAAGGATCAGATTGCAGACATTTTCACTAAGTGTCTACCTAAAGATACCTTTGAGTACCTCAGAGAAAAGTTAGGGGTCATTACCCCTCCTATCTTGAACTAAGATGCATAGGAACAATCCAGTGGAGCTCAAGTGTCATTCTTTGATCTGGGTTGATGTTTTGAGGGCTACCTCTCAGGGGGAGTAGATAGATGTATTGGTAATAGTTCAGTTGAATCAGAGCAGAAGAATGCAAGTATGTGCCCTTTGCCATTGATGTTAAAGGGGGAGAGAAATCATGTGAAAAACTTAGGGGGAGAAAGAATGCAGATGTGTAAAGAGAAAGGGGGAGAATCTTGTCTTGATGGTCTTTTCAATTTTTCACATCATATGTTGCAATCAATGACAAAGGGGGAGATTGTTACAATTATGTGCCTAATTGGTGTTGTCATTGATGTCAACATATCTTTGTTGTCATTGGTGTCAACTATGCTCTTACTTTGTTGAGGATATTGAGAAAATTAGCCCCTCCGGTGATAATAATGTGTTGCAGAAGAAACAATGCATTACAGGTAGAAGAACAGTCCAGAAGAATGCTCTGCATTTCCTGTAGAATAAATATCTTTGCCTGCAGATTGGCAGTTATTTAGAAGCTTGTCTAAAGATGTTATATTCCAAGTTTGAGCCTCCAGTATGGAGAATTGAGTGAGTTATGTTCACCAGAGTGAAAACAACTTTTTCTATGTGTTTGGTGGTGACAGGGAGAAAGTGTTTTGCTCCGCATTTCTCTACATTAAAGTATTTTTGTCTGTGGTTTTGGAAGTAAGTCTATGATGATGTTAAGTGCCTTCAATTGCAATGGTTCATGATTTGGTGGTCCGCAAGCTATCTTTTACTTATGACAGTGGTTGACAGTGTTGTTCTTGTGCTCCGGTTTGAAGAATCTTGTTGATAGAGTTGTTAGGGATGGTGTGATTGTTCCTGGTGATTATAATGTGCTTGTGGATGTCTCTTGATCATGCTCCTACATTTAGATTAGTCTGCAAGGCATAATTTAGATAGTGCATGAAGCGTGTTCTTGAATGCTTGTGTTAATATCAGTCTTGGCCGACCTCGTTGAATCCATCATATGCTGAGATGCATCAAAGATTGTGATAGCGTGTTGTAGCATGAAAGATTGTGTTTGAGTCCCAGCTAAGGCATGGCATGATCCGCATACATTCTTACATCTTGTCCTTAGCTAAATTTGTATTAGGTCCAGACCTATTTTATGCATGTTTGTAATGCCAACCTTGGAGATTGTTCCAACAGTTGGTGATTGTAATGCCGACCTTGATGATCATTCCAAGGTTGATGTAGTGTATAAATACTTGTAATTGAGTCGTGAAAATTGATCCAAGTGTGAAGATGCGAAGATAGAAGTGAAGTAAAGTAGCAGAGCAAAGCACAGGTGTTTTGTGCTTTAATGGAACTGAACCTTGGCATGGAGTAGATGCTATTATCTTAATTCAACCCTTTAGCAGTGAGCCTTTATTTGCAGTGAGCAATTTGGGTAGTGAGCCTTGTAGGTAGTGAGCCTTTATTTTTCGGTACTGATATAACTTATATATTTCTGTGGGCTAACACCCACCGTGGTTTTTCCCTTTTAGGGTTTTCCACGTAAAAATTTGGTGTCTCCTGTGTTGTTTATACTTTTGTGTTGAGCTTCTCATTTGATGCTTTCATGGTTGTATCTGAATATAAGTAATTGATAAGTTGATGATAATATTTGGTTAAAAGTTTTAGGCAATTGATTCACCCCCCCTCTCAGTTGTCTAGTGTATTTCAACAAGAGTAGAGCAGGTTCTAGTACAAACACCTACCTGCAGTGCCTCTACAAACACCAAGTGTCCAAGTTGCACCAACGGCTCAACAAACACCCTTGGCAGCCCAAACACAACAAGAGAAAATACAAGGGTTCATCCAAGTTAAATAGGAAATGACTGAGGAGATGTTACAAAAAACATCTAAGGCCCAAGTTTCTACACAAGAAAATACAGAAGTTGTGGATGTAGATGACATAAATGATGTTGAAGATGATGAAAATGAAAGCAAGGATGAAAGTAGTGGTGATAGCCTAGAGATGAGCTGTGAAGAGGAAGAAGATAGGCAAATACCTAGAACTCATCCTATGCTGGGAGCATTTGATGTAGGGGTGTCACAAAAGGCAGTAATAACATCACAAGTTCCAAAAGCTGCCACAACATCAGCAGAGGATATATAAATGATCGATCCATTTGATAACTTGGTGCCTCAAAATATAATGGAGGAAGTAAAAGAAACTGCTCAAGAGATAATGAGAAATCAGGTAGAGGGGAAAGAAGGTGATAATGTTGGCAACGTACTAGCCTCTCAGGCAGAAGATATATCAAGGCAAGAAAATGTTCTTATAGATATGATGGAGGAATGAAGAAATAATGAGGGAAAGGGTGCATCACATGAGGTTCCTGATCCTGAAATATCTCATGGGGAGGATCAGAGAAATGTGGAAGGACAGAATGTCCAACAAGAGCAACAACCTCCACAACAACAACATGATCAACAAAAAGAAACATCAAGAACATGAAGAACAAGGGAAAGATGAAAATAATAATAGAAGAACCTCGAGATGAGGTAATGAATGACAAGGTTGCAGATACCAACATGGAAATACCATCTTGGGTGGGTTCTGAGGTACAATAGGAGGCAATAGTACAGTTAGCACCCATTGATATAAAAAGCTTATTAGGTAATGAGGCCACTAGGAGAGGTAAAAGGAAGGTGAGGATCATGTCTACAATTAAAAGAGATCTGTGAGGCCAATTATTTTACCTTCCTTATTCTGATTGTTATGCATTTCAGTTGATGACATTATAAGACTTTTAATGACTATGGTTTCATTATGCAGACTTGATTTTATCTCCTGATTATGATAGGATATTGATTAGACATATGTGATTCGATTTGATCATATTTGATGATATTTTGTGATTCAACATATGAGATATATTAGATGATGTTTTGTGATGTGATTTCTAGTTATTTATGTGATGAGGATTATTTGGCATGTGATAGAAAATGCAGTTTAATTCAGATTTATGTTATAGTTGATTATTGTTGTATTCGATGGCTTGTATTTAATTCCATTTGCTTCAGCTATGATTATTCATGATATGATTGACATTTGATCAAGATGTGCAGGTTTTACATTCCCTAGCCACGGGAAATTGGAGGTAGAATTCACACCAATGTTATCCCCTGTGAAACCGATCCATTCCCAAGAGGGATAAGGATCACGTTTGAAAATTGAATGTTGATTTAAGTGCTTGATTTAATTTTATCATTTGGCCTAGCACCCCTTTGTTAATTAATTAATAATAAGTCTTGTATAATTTTTATTTGACTTACACCACTTGATAATTGTTTTATTTTTGAGGCCATTTAAAGTGGATTTATGACCCCTTTGTGAACCTTAGTGTCCCAAAAGTTACCCTTGGTGGTTACCCATGGGTCTAGGGTCAAATTGGACTAACTAACCCTTGGATTAACTCACTTTTGGTCACTCTAAAGTATGCTTTAGTCAAAGTGACGAAAATTGAAATTAGGGAAGGTGGGAGATGAGTCATGCTTTGGTAAAGACTCATCTCCCTTCCCAAAGTTTGGGAATCCTTTCCCAAGGAAGACTTGGGAGGTCTCCAAGACTCCCAAGTGTGTGGGAGCTTTCTCCAAGACTGTCACACACGTGTGAGAGCATCTTGGAGGGAGATGGCTCTTTGAGAGAATAAGAGGATGCCATATGGCATCCCTTATCCTCTTGGAGGTTTGAGTGGGAATGCCACCTCACCACTTGTCCTCTCACACGTGTGAGAGCACAAGTGGATAAGGTGAAGATTGAGATGGAATTGGAGGGTGACACTTGTCACCCTCACACTTGTCACCCTCACACTTCCTCTCCCTTGCAAGTGGCATTGGAAGAGGAAGGAGAAGGTGACAAGTGTCACCTTCTCATTCCTCAAAGCCAAATTGATGGCCTATATTATCTCCTCTTGTTGAGGAGTGTGGGGTTCTGGTATTTTTGAGTTCTTTCTATTTTTTGGAGGAATTTGGGGAAGTTGGATGAATTCTTGGAGATTGGAAGGTTTGGGAAAGCTTGGAGCTCTTCACCAAACGTGCTTCCATTATAGGGCTTTGAAGGTAAGCCTCTTAAACTATGTTTCTTCACCCTTGCTTATATATATTGTGATGTGTTTGTGGTTTTTTGTTCGTTATTATTCTTTATTTTTGTGTGGGATGGGAGTATGGTGAGAGCACCTTCATTTGGAGGTAATGCTGAACTTGTTTGGGTAGCAGAAAGGAACCTCCTTGAGGTCACCTCCACATTGTATTATTTGTGCCTTGAGGGCTTTTACTTGTTGGAGAGTATTTGAATGGCAAGAGTGCCATGGAGGTTATTGGTGATTTTGTGGAGAGTGGTGGTTTTGGTGATTTTTGGCTTGAGGCCATGAGATTGGTATTTTTATTATTTGGGTGGCCTTTGAAGTAGAGGGGTCCATTCCCTACCCTCATAAAACTCATTTTCATGAGTTGAGTTGTGTGTTAAACCTTGGGGTTGTTTTTGTGTGGTTGTGTTTGATTTTTGTTGTGAAGTTGTTGTACCTGTGTGAATCCCTACCTCCCTAGCTCGGGGGTGACCCTCTTGCGGGTCTACGGTAGGGAGGAGGGCATTTTGAAGTGGCTAGGTTGTTCTTCTTTTTGTTGTGTTATTTGCAGGTTTGAGTGAAGAAATGAAGTTGTTGTGGAGCTCATTTTTGGGTGGTTTAGTAGTATTTTATTGGCTATTTGAGCCATGGCTATTTTGGCCTTATTGTAAAATTTGTTGTTATCTTTGCCCTTGGAGATGGCTGCAATAAATGTTGTAATGCAAACATTCTATGTATTTTATTTAAAGGTTGTTATTTCTCTTATTGTGAAGTTGGCTGTCAAAGTTTTGTAATGTAAACAATCTCTTCATTTTATTTAAAGGCTGTTTATCTTCTATGTTGTGAGATATGGTTGAGAAATGCATGAGAAATTTTATTTATATTTTTGTCAAGCTTTCTTTAAATATATATATATATATATATGAATGTGTTAGGTAAATGTTAGTGAATGCAAAGGAAAGAAGAAAGAAATTTTAGTGAATAAATTTCTATTATATGGTATTGGAAGTTCATTTATTTAGATGCTAGTTAGGAAGTTGAACTATTAGAAAAAAAAAGGAATATCTATAAATGTTTAAGCTTTCAAAAAAAATAGGAAGCTATCGTTTATGCTACAAGGCTGAAAGTTAATACTCTGATTTTGTTTTAAACATTGTTATATGAAGATAGTTATTGGGTATATATTTAAATATACATATATAAATATGGGAATATGTATATATAAATATATAATATATTTATTATATCCCTCTACTTAAATCTTAGTTGTTGTGGTTATGTATTAGTTCTGTGTATACACAGAAAGTAGTAATGTGATCAAATAATTTATATGTTCTGTATATATATTAAAATATATATACACATACATATATAAATATATATATATATATATATATATATATATATATGTATATATAAACATATATACAGTGATAGTATAAATGCTCCTAACTGTAGTATTTGAACAAACTGTGGTTTTAAACCTACATATACGTGTATGTGTGTATATATATATATATCTTAAACCAAGATTTATTTACCGAGATTTTTTTTGATAAATAAAAAATATTTTTGAGAACTATGATCGACGAACTGATGTAGAGTAGATTGCAGTTTTTATATATAATAAAAAAAGAAGAAATAATGAAGAAAAGAAAGTGTTGGACTGTGGGTCGCAACGCCCACAGTCCCGTCGCCATTTGCATTAAGGGGTGTTAGGGGGAGGCGGTGCCTCCACCCACACCCGTGGGTGTGGGTGGAGGCACCACCTCCCCTCACACCCCTTAACCCCCCTGTGAACCGTTCGCAGCTCCCATCGCCCCTTTCAGTGCCACACCATCCAACTCCCACTCGCCGTGCCTCCCGTCTCCCACCTGTTCCATGCTACGAACCACCGCGCTTCCTCCTCCGCGGCCTCCTCTCACCACTCCACCTCCCCTTCGAAAACTCCGTTCTGTGATTCTCCAGCGGTGGTAGCTCCTTCTCCCTCTGCCACTCCTCAACTCTGCAGATTTTGCTATTGATACACATTATATATATAATGATATATATATATATATATACACACACACAAGTCTCTAAAAAAAACAAACATAAATAAATAAATGTGTATATTTCTATAATTTTTAAAACCCACTGTGCATACCTTTGTGGATCATGGCCTCCATTGCTAGTCCAATCCCTAACCTGCAAGAATGAGAAAGAAAACAAAACCAAAACAAAACAGAAAGAATAAAATGAGATTAGGGCAAACAAGGAGAAGAAAAAAAACAATAGATTAAACAATTAGGGTTCTATTTTTGAAAATCAAGTGTATAAGGAAATTAGGGCTTTTCTCATTTTTGTGAGAGGATATTTTATTTGGGAAGATTTTAATTGAGGGGTTTTATTTTATTCTTTATTTAGAACCTCTATTTTCTTTATTTGTTTTTAATTTATCTCTTGGGGATCTTTTAAATTGATTTCTAATTTTTGAATGGGTTAATTTTGTATTTGATTTATTGTCTTGTGATTTGAATTTAATTTGGGAAGGAATTAATTTTATTCAAACTGGAAAGAAATTTTCCCTTGCTTTTAAATTCATCATAGTTGGGAGTTTTATTTCTATTTTACCTTAGCGGGACTTTTCTTATCATTTTGGTTAATTATCTATTTTTTTTGTTATTTTACGGGATGAGTTATTTAAACTCTCCCCCCTTCTATATTGAATATTCGAGTTAGTTATTAAATATAATGCCGGAACTATATTTAATAACGGACTCAACTTGTCTTTTGGATTTATCTGACGTCTCGTCATTAAATTATATTTTATCATGTTATTTTTTATCGTTTTGATATTATTCTTAAGTTTTAATTTAATTTTTTTATTCTTAAATTTTATTTATTTCCTTATTGGTGATTTATTTTAAATTTTTATTTTGTTTATCGAAAACGCGTTATGCTGTCAAAATTTTCCTAGATTTCTAGGGTTTTAATTTTTATGTTATTTTATTAATTTTTTTCTTTCGATCGTCCACTTTAATCATGCGCCATCATGCCATTTTACTTTATCATTATTTCGATTTCATTTTTTCTGGAGTTGGAGATTATTTTCAAAGCTGGCGGAATCATCTTGTCACCTAGGAAACTGGGGGTTTAGATTTAAATAAGTCTAACCCTAAAAGCTACACACCTCGTGTCGCATACCCCCTAGACGGCTATCATCATGTAGTTATGTTGACATGTCTACGCCTTATGCGTATTGCCACCGAGCACGCAGACACGTGTGAGGGGGTTCCTAGGGATAGGTAGAAACATTTTTCGTAGTTCATGTCATGACCACTACAAATGTGGACATGACACGTGTGTTGTGTGTTGTGACCGCATGGGAAATGTGGGCATGACATTTGGTATCAGAGCCTAATTTAAAACACTGGACTTGTTTAGGGCACATTATTATTTCTGTAACTTTGATTAATTTGTGGTTACCTCGTTTTTGTAGGATGCCTCCCCGACAAGTTCGGTGAGTGCAGTCCCACCGCACTCCATCCCCCGAGGTTCACAGTGACTCTTTAGCTCAGGTACAAGCACAACCAGACCTACTATCACCACAGGCACCACTGACCCTACCAGATTTTGGGACAGATATTATAGGTTTTGCAGGCAGTTTTAGATAGGCTTCCATCGGCTGTAGTTGAGCCGTGCATAGAGCCACGTGTTGAGCCCCACGAGGATCCGCGAGAGGAGCCACATGTGGAGCCCCACATTGAGCCATGAGGGGTACCACGTGTGGAGCCTTATGTTGAGGTACCGGAGACAATGACAGAGGAGGTTGGTTTGGCCGACAGGGACCATAGCAAGAGCCCTTCACATCATGCTAGGTATGATGAGGCAGTACGAGTAGAGCACATTATTCACAGGCCTTATGACTATTACATAAATGAGCCTATCAGAGGGCACATGGATAGAGGAGATCCCATTAGGGATTTATTGATGTTGAAGCCTCCTACATTCGTCAGGACCACAGAGGGAGCTGAGGCAGAGGCCTGGCTCATCAGCTTAGATAGATGCTTCGTGTTGCGTCCTTATGAGGGCAACATGAAGGCCCGTGTAGCAGTACACTTGTTGCGAGATGCATCACCTACCTAGTGGCGTACTAAGGAGTGCAAGTGTCACCTTTCATTAGACACCCTCACATGGGAGACCTTCATTGAGCACTTCAATGTGCGATACTTATCAGACCATTATAGGCAGCGTCGTATAGACGAGTTCCATGATCTTCAGCAGAGGGGACTTACAGTGACATAGTATGAGGGTAGATTTACCAAGTTATCCCGTTATGTGGAGTATCTCCATGACAAGAAACTCCTGGTGCATAAGTTTATCAGAGGACTGAACCATAGTATAGCAAGGCCTGTTCGTATGGCAGACCCCCAGACTTTGAGTGATGCTACCGAGAAGGCATATATCGCTGAGGAGATTCAGGGACAAGGGAATGGTTCACGCCCTTAGTTTCAGGATCTTGGACAGTAGCAGCATCAACAGAGTTTCCACAGACCATCACAACCACCTCATAGGGGAGGATTTAGTTCTGCACCCTAACCTCCTAGGCCCCCATAGCAGCAGTAGCCACAATAGCAGCAGAGAGCTAGGACACAACAGAGGGCACATGGGGGACATAATAGAGGTTGGCAGCAGCAGGGCCCGTGCAGAGATTAGAGGCAGCAGGGACTACTTGCGGGACCTGCGAGGTCACAGTAGTCTTATAGGGGCTCACAGGGGTCTACTAGTAGATCAAGACATCAGCAGTCGAGTAGGACTCAGACTGGATAGGTATAAGCTAGGGGCCCTTATTATGTTTGTGGTGGAGCAGGACACCTAGCTAGAGAGTGTCCACAGGGTTTTACAGTAGGGGGACAGCCGCGTGCAGGAGGATCCGAGTAGATTGTTGGTGATGTGGGTAGATCCCACCGTATGTTCACAGCGGTTGATAACCGCCAGGTTGATTTTCAGGCGTCAGTGATTGAGACATCAAGTATGATTGGGGGTAACCCCATTTCTATTCTCTTTGATTAAGGTGCTACCGACTCATTCATATCTCCATCGTTAGTGGAGCGTTGTAGGTTGGTGGCCTCTAGGTAGGGTGATAGGTGGGTGGTTGATTTGGCCTCAGGGGCCAAGATGACTGTAGATGCCTTAGTCCATGATTGCGAGATTTCTTTGGGAGCCTTTACCATAGTATGTGACCTTAGAGTTATGACATTAAGATCCTATGATGTGGTGTTGGGTATGGATTGGCTTGCAGCTCATCGAGCCAAGCTAGAGTATCGCCGAAAGGTGATCAGTTGTTTAGATGACCACGGTACATCAGTTGAGATAGTGGGCATGTAGATGCCCACAACAGTGCGTATGATATCCTCTCAGTAGCTTAAGCGCTACATGCAGAAGGGGTGCCAGATGTTCGCCATCATAGTGAGTGACAGATCAGATGATGAGCCAGAGGCATCTTTAGATGATCATCCCATCCTTAGAGAGTTTGCCGATGTGTTTCCAACAGAGTTACCAGGGATGCCACCCCGATGTGAGGTAGACTTTCACATAGACTTAGTGCCGGGTACTGAGCCAGTGTCTCGTGCACCCTACAAGATGACCACACATGAGCTCACAGAGCTCAAGTTACAGTTGGAGGACTTGCTCAAGAAGGGGCACATCCGACCGAGCATTTCACCTTGGGGCGCTCCTGTCATCTTCGTGAAGAAGAAGGATGGGTCTCTTCATTTGTGCATGGACTACAGGCAGTTGAATAAGGTGACAGTGAAGAACTGTTATCCTCTGCCCAAGATTGATGATCTTTTCGATCAGATGGAGGGAGCCAGGGTGTTCTCTAAGATTGACCTGAAGTCTGGTTATCATCAACTATGTATCACAGAGGTGGACATCCACAAGACCGCCTTCTAGACTTGACATGGCCACTATGAGTTCACGGTGGTTCCCTTCGGCTTGACGAATGCCCCTACAGTGTTCATGAGTCTCATGAACAGGGTGTTTCGTACCTATTTGGATCAGTTCATAATCATTTTCCTCGATGACATCTTGATCTATTCACAGACCGAGGAGGAGCATGAGGAGCACCTTCGTCAGGTTCTATAGTGTTTGAGGGAGCAGAATCTTTATGGGAACTTGGTGAAGTGTGCATTTTTCAGGACAGAGGTTCAGTATCTGGGGCATATCCTATCTGGCGATGGAATCTCAGTAGATCCATCGAAGATCAAGGCTATCAGGGATTTGCTAGCACCCACTAGTGTGACAGAGGTTAGGAGTTTTATGGGGTTAGCTGGTTATTACCATCGCTTTGTTGAGGGTTTTTCTCGGATAGTGCACGCCATCACTTCCCTTCATGGGAAAGGGAAGAGTTTTCTATGGACTGAGCAGTGTGAGAGGGCCTTCGGGGTCCTCAAGGAGCATATCACCAACGCTCCCACTTTAGCGGTTCCTGATCTTGCAGTAGATTTTATGGTTTACACGGATGCATCACTTGAGGGATTGGGAGCCGTACTTATGCAAGGTGGTAGAGCGATCGTGTATGAGTCACAAAAGCTCAAGACCTATGAGCTGAACTACCCCACACATGACTTGGAGTTAGTGGCAGTGGTTCATGTCTAGTTCGTTGGAGACATTTCTTATTGGGTTGTAGCTTTGAGCTCCATTCAGATCATCACAGCCTTCAGTATATCTTTACACAGCTGAATCTGAATGCCCGTCAGCGGCGTTGGATGGAGTTTCTTTGCGAGTATGACTTTGATGTCCACTACATCAAAGGGAAGGAGAACATGGTTGTTGACGCATTGAGTTGGAGGTGCAATGAGCTCTTAACATTGACTCTGAGTGTGGACTTGAGATGACGCATTATTCAGCATCTACCAGAGGATGAGTGGTTTCTTGAGGTATAGCAGGAGATCAGTTCACAGAGGGCCCTTGTGGGCAAGTTTGCAGGGTATTCACTTCAGGCAGATGGGTTACTTCATCATCGACAGTGCATCTATGTACCCCGTGCAGGTGACCTATGTACTGTAGTGTTATTAGAGGCTCACAGGGCACCATTTGCTACACATCTGGGGGTGAAGAAGATGCATGCTGACCTAGGCGGGTATGAGACGAGATATAGTAGAGTTTGTTACTTGATGCCTTGAGTGCCAGAGGGTCAAGGCCTAGCATCAACATGCAGTGGGTCTTCTATACCCACATGATATACCTAAGTGGAAATGGGACACCATTTCCATGGACTTTATTGTTGGTCTTCCTATGTCTTCGTGTCGCCATGATGCCATCATGGTGACAGTCAACAAGTTGACCAAGGTGGCATATTTCTCACCTGTACGCATGGCATACAATGCGTTAGTAGTGGCGAGAGTATTCTTAGATGACATTGTGAGATTGCATGGAGTACCTCACCACATTAATTTAGTAATAGATTCTGTATTCACTTTAGCATTCTGGAGAGCCTTGCAACAGGCGTTGGGCACACAGCTCAACTTTAGCTCCGCTTATCATCTTGAGATAGATGGACAGACAGAGCGGGTGAATCAGGTGTTGGAGGACATGCTTCAGATGTATGTTATGGACCATCAGTCTAGATGGGAGGAGTATTTGTATTTGGTTAAGTTTTCCTACAATAATGGGCATCACAGCTCGTTGGGTATGCCTCCCTTTCAGGCTTTATATGGCAGACCATGTAGGACACCATTGAGTTGGGATTGGATAGAGGATAGAGTTGCCATTGGTCCAGAGCTAGTTCAGGATATGGAGTAGCAAGTCACACTGATTAGGTAGAGATTATAGGAAGCACATGATAGACAGAAGAAGTATGCCGATGCTAAGAGGACTGATCAGAGCTTCTCAGTGGGTGACAGGGTATTCCTTAGAGTGCGGCCACACAAGAGTCCTATCCGTTATGGAAAGGGCTCTAAGCTCACACCACGGTTTGTAGGACCCTTTGAGATTTTGGAGTGGATAGGACCAGTTGCCTATTGTCTAGCGTTGCCACCTAGCCTGTCGCGTATCCACGATGTCTTTCAAATTTCTGTTTTGAGGCGATATATATCTAATTTATCTCACGTACTGGATTGGAGTGCTCTACAGGTAGAGGTGGACGGGTAATTGTCTTTATAGACAATTCACATATTGGCTCGTTGGACGCTGGGCCTTCGAGGTCGAGAGCAAGACCAGGTTAGAGTCCAGTGGGGTCATTAGGATGAGGTCACAACAACTTGGGAGGATGCAACTAGTTTGAGGGCACTCTATCGTCACCTTTTTGATGACTTCCAGGAGGAAATTTAGTCTTAGGGGGGGAGGATGTGAGGCCGATTATTTTACCTTCCTTATTTTGATCATTATGCATTACAGTTGATGACATTATCAGACTTTTAGTGACTATGGTTTCATTATGCAGACTTAATTTTATCTCCTGATTATGATAGGACATTGATTAGACATATGTGATTCGATTTGATCATTTGATGATATTTTGTGATTCGACATATGAGATATATTAGATGATGTTTTGTGATGTGATTTCTAGTTATTTATGTGATGAGGATTATTTGGCATGTGATAGAAAATGCAGTTTAATTCAGATTTATGTTATAGTTGATTATTATTGTATTTGATGGCTTGTATTTAATTCCAGTTGCTTCGGCTATGATTATTCATGATATGATTAACACTTGATCTAGATGTGTAGGTTTTACATTCCCTAGCCACAAGAAATTGGAGGTAGAATTCACACCAATGTTATCCCCTATGAAACCGATCCATTCCCAAGAGGAATAAGGATCACGTTTGAAAATTGAATGTTGATTTAAGTGCTTGATTTAATTTTATCATTTGGCCTAGCATCCCTTTGTTAATTAATTAATAATAAGTGTTGTATAATTTTTATTTGACTTACACCACTTGGTAATTATTTTATTTTTGAGGCCATTTAAAGTAGATTTATGACCCTTTTGTGAACCTTAGTGTCCCAAAAGTTACCCTCGGTGGTTACCCATGGGTCTAGGGTCAAATTGGACTAACTAACCCTTGGATTAACTCATTTTTGGTCACTCTAAAGTATGCTTTAGTCAAAGTGACGAAAATTGAAATTAGGGAAGGGGGGAGATGAGTCATGCTTTGGGAAAGACTCATCTCCCTTCCCAAAGTTTAGGAATCCTTTCCCAAGGAAGACTTGGGAGGTCTCCAAGACTCCCAAGTGTGTGGGAGATTTCTCCAAGACTGTCACACACGTGTGAGAGCATCTTGGAGGGAGATGGCTCTTTGAGAGAATAAGAGGATGCCATATGACATCCCTTATCCTCTTGGAGGTTTGAGTGGGAATGCCACCTCACCACTTGTCCTCTCACACGTGTGAGAGGACAAGTGGATAAGGTGAGGACTGAGATGGAATTGGAGGGTGACACTTGTCACCCTCACACTTCCTCTCCCTTGCAAGTGGCATTGGAAGAGGAAGGAGGTGACAAGTGTCACCTTCTCATTCCTCAAGGCTAAATTGATGGCCTATATTATCGCCTCTTGTTGAGGAGTGTGGGGTTCTTGCATTTTTGAGTTCTTTCTTTTTTTGGAGGAATTTGGGAAAGTTGGAGGAATTCTTAGAGATTGAAAGGTTTGGGAAAGTTTGGAGCTCTTCACCAAACGTGCTTCCATTATAGGGCTTTGAAGGTAAGCCTCTTAAACTATGTTTTTTCACCCTTGCTTATATATATTGTGATGTGTTTGTGTTTTTTTGTTTGTTATTATTATTTATTTTTATGTGGGATGGGAGTATGGTGAGAGCACCTCCATTTGGAGGTAATGCTGAACTTGTTTGGGTAGGGGAAAGGAACCTCCTTGAGGTCACCTCCACATTGTATTATTTATGCCTTGAGGGCTTTTACTTGTTGGAGAGAGTATTTGAATGGCAAGAGTGCCATGGAGGTTATTGGTGATTTTGTGGAGAGTGGTGGTTTTGGTGATTTTTGGCTTGAGGCCATGAGATTGGTATTTTTATTATTTGGGTGGCCTTTGAAGTGGAGGGGTCCATTCCCTACTCTCATCAAACTCATTTTCATGAGTTGAGTTGTGTGTTAAACCCTTGGGTTGTTTTTGTGTGGTTGTGTTTGATTTTGGTTGTGAAGTTGTTGCACTCGTGTGAATCCCTACCTCCCTAGCTTAGGGGTGACCCTCTTGCAGGTCTATGGTAGGGAGGAGGGCATTTCGAAGTGGCTAGGTTGTTCTTCTTTTTGTTGTGTTATTTGCAGGTTTGAGTGAAGAAATGAAGTTGTTGTGGAGCTCATTTTTGGGTGGTTTAGTAGTATTTTATTGGCTATTGGAGCCATGGCTATTTTGGCCTTATTGTAAAATTTGTTGTTATCTTTGCCCTTGGAGATGGCTGCAATAAATGTTGTAATGCAAACATTCTATGTATTTTATTTAAAGGTTGTTATTTCTCTTATTGTGAAGTTGGCTGTCAAAGTTTTGTAATGTAAACAATCTCTTCATTTTATTTAAAGGCTGTTTATCTTCTATGTTGTGAGATATGGTTGAGAAATGCATGAGAAATTTTATTTATATTTCTGTCATGCTTTCTTTAAAATATATATATATATATATTGCATGAGAAATTTTATTTATATTTCTGTCATGCTTTCTTTAAAATATATATATATGAATGTGTTAGGTAAATGTTAGTGATTGCAAAGGAAAGAAGAAAGAAATTTTAGTGAATTAATTTCTGTTATATGGTATTGGAAGTTCATTTATTTAGATGCTAGTTTGGAAGTTGAACTGTTAGAAGAAAAAACGGAATATCTATAAATGTTTAAGATTTAAAAAAAAATAGGAAGCTACTGTTTTCATTTATGCTACAAGGCTGAAAGTTAATACTCTGATTTTGTTTTAAACATTGTTATATGAAGATAGTTATTGGGTATATATTTAAATATACATATATACATATGGGAATATGTATATATGTATATATAAATATATAATATATTTATTATATCCATCTGCTTAAATCTTAGTTGTTGTGGTTATGTGTTAGTTCTGTGTATACACAGAAAGTAGTAATGTGATCAAATAATTTATATGTTCTGTATATATATATATATTAAAATATATATACACATACACATATAAATATATATATGTGTATGTATATGTAAACATATATACAGTGATAGTATAAATGCTCCTAACTGTAGTATTTGAACAAACTATAGTTTTAAACCTAAATATATATGTATATACACGTGTATATATATATATATATCTTAAACCAAAATTTATTTACCAAGATTTTTTTTGATAAATGAAAAATATTTCTGAGAACTATGATCGACAGATTGATGTAGAGTAGATTGTAGTTTTTATATACAATAAAAAAAAAAGAAATAAAAAAAAAAGAAAGTGTTGGACTGTGGGTCATAGCGCCCACAGTCCCATCGCCATTTGCATTAAGGGGTGTGGGGGGGAGACGGTGCCTCCACCCACACCTGTGGGTGTGGGTGTTGGCACCGCCTCTCCTCACACCCCTTAACCCCCCCGTGAACCATTTGCAGCTCCCATTGCCCCTTTCGGCATCACACCATCCAACTCCCCCTCGCCGTGCCTCCCGTCTCCCACCTGTTCCATGCTACAAACCACCGTGCTTCCTCCTCCACGCTCCCCTCTCACCACTCCACCTCCCCTTCAAAAACTCCATTCTGTGATTCTCCTGCAGCGGCGGCGGCGGCTCCCTCTCCCTCTGCCACTCCTCAACTCTACAGATTTTTCCATTGATACACATTATATATATAATGATATATATATATATATATATATATACAAGTCTCTCTCTAAAAAAAAAAATATAAATAAATAAATGTGTATATTTCTATAATTTTTAAAACCCACTGTGCATACCTCCATGGATCATGGCTTCCATTGTTGGTCCTAACCCTAACCTGCAAGAATGAGAAAGAAAACAAAACCAAAACAAAACAGAAAGAATAAAATGAGATTAGGGCAAACAAGGAGAAGAAAAAAAAAATAGAATAAACAATTAGGGTTCTATTTTTGAAAACCAAGTGTATAAGGAAATTAGGGCTTTTCTCATTTTTGTGAGAGGATATTTTATTTGAGAAGATTTTAATTGAGGGGTTTTATTTTATTCTTTATTTAGAACCTCTATTTTCTTTATTTGTTTTTAATTTATCTCTTGGGGATCTTTTAAATTGATTTCTACTTTTTGAATGGGTTAATTTTGTATTTGATTTATTGTCTTGTGATTTGAATTTAATTTGGGAGGGAATTAATTTTATTCAAACTGGGAAGAAATTTTCCCTTGCTTTTAAATTCATCCTAGTTGGGAGTTTTATTTCTATTTTGCCTTAGTGAGACTTTTCTTATCTTTTTGGTTAATTATCTATTTTTTTAATTATTTTACGGGATGAGTTATTTAAACTCTCCCCCCTTCTATATTGAATATTCGAGTTAGTTATTAAATATAATGCCGGAACTATATTTAATAACGGACTCAACTTGTTTTTTAGATTTATCTGACGTCTGGCCATGAAATTTTATTTTATCATGTTATTTTATATTGTTTTGATATATTTTTTTTTTTTGCAAAAAAGTGGATAAACCACTAAAATTATATTAATAAAATCAGTTACAAAATGCCAGATTCAGTAGCGGCATATCAGCAGGAAAGAATCGGCAAAGAAAACCTCCGGTTATAGCCGAAATTTATCAAAATTTATACATAATCGTTTCAACATCATAATTCGATCCAAAACTTAGGATCATGCCAGAGAATATACAATTTATAAAAAAGTAATTACAAAACATCTGGCAGGTACAAAATCCAAAAAAACTTGACCGAGATCCCCATTACTCTGCTATTTCAATAACCTGCAAGTCTTGGTCTTCAAAGTGTTCATCAGCCTCTGCAAGTTGAGGGGGAGGTGGCGGCGGAGGAGGCACATAGTTTAACAAAAAGAGCAGCGCATTAAACACTTCCATAGCCGAGTCTGCCAGTTGAGGACCCAATTCCTTCCTATGACAGTGAATGGAATTTCAGAAGGAGATGATACAATTATTGCGGAGACCATGCGAAAAGGCATTATACAGGCAGTATAAACCAGGAAGTCGAAACAAACATCTGCAGTCAAACAACCCTCCAACAGGAGCAGACCCTTCATGCACATCGTAGTCAACTAAAGCAGAATTAAAAACATCAACGGAAAAATGCACATTTTGAATAAAATTTAGCCCCAAATCCCTTACCCTGTCACCAGACTGCAAAAGATCCATGGCATTGGACAAAAAGTGGGAAGCAACCTGAGAGGGATAAAGAGCAACTGGAGTAGAAAGAGCTGGTAGATTACACACCTAGAGAATAGCATTACCTACCGATGCGTCATGAACCTGGAAGACTTCCTGCAGAGCATTAAAAGTAAAACAACTGAGAAGGGGACGTTCCCAATTCCGGATTGGCCAAGAGAGTCTAGTATTCCGGCGAATGGAACCCATAGAAATTTGCCAAAACTTTGCTGTAGAACAGAAGACAAAATACAAACACAGCTAACAGGGCAGAGAGCAAAACCTTATACCAAGAAAGTTAGATAACATGAAACAAAGCGACTATGGCAGTAGAGAATAAAAAGAAACTGATTAATTGCAAACGAAGCTACTCATGTGTCATAAATAATAGGAGTGATGAAATGCCAATTTCCATGTGCGAGATCTGCCAGCCGCCTCAGGAGTAATCAACATATTACAATTCGTTCATGCGAAAATAATTCACAAAACTTAAACCGACGTCAGCTAAGCATCATATAAACCATAGAATAATGGTAATGATTAAACATGAGATCTAAAAAATGAACCCAAAATATCATGACTTAATCAATTGCATCCTTGGCCAAAATAAAGCTTATACCAGGGATCTGGAGAAGAGAATCAGAAGTCCATTCAATAGCACTTTCATCTAAATTAAAAGCAGTATTAGCTAGAAAATTAGCTAAAAGATTACCTTCTCGATAAGTATGCTTAATTTGAAATGAATGAAACCTATTTAATAAATCTCTGCCCGCCTTAAGAATATAATCTATTTTCCAACTCGGAGAAGAATTCTTGGAAAACGCTGAAACAATATTCAGAGTCCCCTTCTATAATGATGTTAGTAAAATCATATTTTAATGCTAAATTCAAACCTGCAATTAGAGCCAAAGCCTCAGCCTCATTATTTGTTAAGGTACCAAGTTTAATTGAAAAAGCTCTAAGAATTGTTCCATGATGATTTCGAAGAACACAACTAGCACTGGAAATTCCTGGATTACCTCTACTCGCACCATCAAAATTTAGCTTGACAAAAGGTGTAATGGGAGGGATCCATTTGATAACAGAGCGATCAGTCAAAACATCAGACTTAAGGCAAGAAGTACCAGGCACTTTTAACTGCTTCCAAGTTTGCAATATCATATTATCCCAACTTGTAAAAATAAGAGAACCCGCCTTGTTTGATAACAAGGATGCTAAAGTTACTTCGGAAATAGATGTTTCAACTTTGCCCAACACAATATGAAGTGGATTAGTTACCCTTTTAAATATTCTACTATTTCTCTCTAACCAAAGAGACCAAATGACAATGCTTGGCGAAACAATCCACAAAGCAGAAAAAGTAGACTTTGAGAACAGGATAGGCCAACTTTGAAAGACTTGTAGTAGAGAACAAGGAAGAGGACCCGACCAGTTCAATCTAGAAAGAAGCCAAGACCAAACCTGTGAAGAGAAACCACAATTCAATAAAAGAAGATCAACAGATTCCTCCACTTCCTGACAGAAAGGACATAAGAAGGGATTTGCAACCCCAAGCTTAACTAATCTATCACTAGTAAGGATTCGAGAATGCAATGCTAACCATGAAAAAGCTCCTGCTTTGGGCAGAAATGAATCACTCTAGCAAAGCTTATAGGGCCAAGAGAGAAGTGTATTAGAATCCTTACTAGTTATACTTAGATAACCTTGTTTAACTGTATAATGTCCTGATTTCGAAGGAGCCCAGACTAACTTATCCTTTTCACCTAAGATAAATAGCCTGCGATCCTTCAAAATATTCCTAAGAAGGGTCTTTTGTTCATCTGGAATCATGAACTCATCAAAGTTTTTCCATTTTACTGAATGAAAGGCTGAATTAGGATCACCTTCATAATAATCTTTAACCTTTGTTCCCCACACCTGACATAACAAAGATTTAATTCATGGAGACCTTCTGTGTTACTTAAAGGAGGATGATTATTCCAAGAATCATCCCAGAAAAGAGGAGAACTGCCATCATGAATAACCCAAGATAAATAAGAAGAAATAACTTCTCGACAATGTATCAAAAAATTCCACATGTGAGAACCTGCCTTTGGATTTTGAAGAGTAAATAATCTTTCAGGATTAAAAGAATCTAGATACTTAGCATACATTATTCTCCCCCATTTAGAAGTTGATTTTTCATACAAATTCCAAACAAGTTTAGCTCCAAGAGCTTTATTTTGAGATGCAATATCATGGATGCGAGCGCCACCAAATTGTTTTGGAGTGCATATTTTATCCCAAGAAAGGAGTGGAATCTTTCTCCCCTGTAAATTAGTGCCATTCCAAAGAAACTTCCGTAACATATTCACAATAAAAGTAAGTTCAGTTTTTGGGACTTTTAAAACTGATAACAAGTAAACTGGCATCGCTGATAAAACTGTTTTAATCATCAAAAGTTTACCTGCCAAAGTAAGCCATTTGCCTTTCCAGGAAGAGATTTTAGATTTTATACTTGATAAAAGCTTATCCCAGAACATGTTTTTAATCGAACCCGAAAACAGAGGGATTCCTAGATACCTTGAGGGTAAAGTGTCAATTTGAAAACCAAGATACTTAGCTATCCTACTTTGCACCAAATCAGAAGAGAAGAAAAAGAAAATTTTAGATTTACTATTGTTCACTTTTTGACCAGATACTAAACAATATTTAGAGATGACTTCCTTCAGAACTTTAGCTTCTTCCATCATTGGTTGTCCAAACAACAAAGTATCATCTGCAAACAAAGCATGCATTGTAGAAAAAGGAATTCTAGGGATATTAATCCCTCTCCAATGACCCAAAGTATTCTGACTCAGAATTAATCTACTCAAACCTTCAGCCATTAAAATAAAAAGAAAAGGGGAAAGAGGATCTCCCTGCCGTATGCCTTGAGAAGATTTAAAAAATTCAGATTGCATACCATTAATCAGTACTGAAAAACTGACACCAGTAATACAGGATTGAATCCATTTACACCATTTAGAAGAGAAACCAAATTTGAGGAGTACTTTGAATAAAAAATCCCAAGATACTTTATCATAAGCTTTTAGCATATCCAATTTAATCATCATTGCAGGAAGTTTGTGTTGATGAATTGATATTGTTTTGATATTGTTCTTAAGTTTTAATTTAATTTTTTTTTATTCTTAAATTTTATTTATTTCCTTATTGGTGATTTATTTTAAATTTTTATTTCGTTTATCGAAAATGCATTATGCTGTCAAAATTTTCCTAGATTTCTAGGGTTTTAATTTTTATGTTATTTTATTAATTTTTTTCTTTCCATCGTCCACTTTAATCATGCGCCATCATGCCATTTTACTTTATCATTATTTCGATTTCATTTTGTCTGGAGTTGGAGATTATTTTCGAAGCTGGTGGAATCATCTTCTCACCTAGGAAACTAGGGGTTCATATTTAAATTAGTCTAACCCTAAAAGTGACACATCTTGTGTCGCATACCCCCTAGACGGCTATCATCACACAGTTATGTTGACATGTTTATGCCTTATGCGTATTGCCACCGAGCATGCAGATGAGTGCAAGGGGGTTCCTAGGGATAGGTAGAAAAGTTTTTCATAGTTCGTGTCATGACCATATGGTAAATGTGGACATGACACGTGTGTTGTGTGTCGTGACCACATGGAAAATGCGGGCATGACAAGATCCTTTTGGTACTAGAACTGTGCAAATGACCGTTCCTCAAGCCGACAAAGAAAAAGGTGAAATTGGCATGGAAGAATATAATGTTATAAGTATGAATCTTGGACATGTCAACCGAGAACAACCTATTAATGAACTACAAGAAACGACAGAATTAAATGTTAACAAGATGTGGAAAGATAAACAGAAGATAGTGCAGTTGAAGGGGCACATTGCCCAATTACAGCAGTTCATGCAAGGAATGATAAATCCAGAGCAAGGTTTACCTGAGTTACCTTCAGAATTGACAATTTGGTCCAAGGAGAAAATAAGTGACATAGAGAATAAAAGGCATGAAGCTATCATAATTCAAGAGTATGTCAGGACATTTATACAGAAAGGAGAAGAGGTAATAAAGATTTCAATAAGAAATTGGGATGCCACTCTCACTAAAAATAATAACTGTGCTAACCTTCTACAAAAATGCCAACCAAGAATCAAGAAGAATAAAGATGAACTGAGTAAACTAAATGCCATGGGTGAACACATGGAATCATTGGCTAATGAAGGGGTCCTGACTGTAAAGATTGTTTTTCAAGTACCTCGATGGAAGATGGAGCTAAAATTTGAGGATGATATACTTAGACCTTGTATTATTAGTGTTCAAGAGCTGGAGAAAATTGCTCAAGATTTGTTAGATAAACATGTAAAGATAGTGCAACATTTAGTAGGACATCCTTTCTCTAAGGTTCAAGTTTATGATGCATCCACAACAACAAAAGAGTTTAGGGATATCTTTCAGTCATGCATTGATGATCCTATGAATAAATTGAGTGAAGAGGTAGTGGAATTAATAATGGAACGGATTGCCAAAATTAAGAAGTATTAGAAAAGAAGAGAGGATATGGAGGGTAGGGCACAGAGATTGAAGAAAAGTGTGGAGATGCAACAATACACATGGGAGGCATCTCAAAAGACATGTCATGCACCCATATCAACCTTGGTTGAAAGATATACACATTATATGGGATAGAAGAAAGGAGGTCTACAGGTGGAGGACACTAGAGATAGTGATTGATATGCTCATTCCATTCTTTATTTTATTATTCTTTTTACACCTACGGAAAAGTCAAAGACAGAAGGTCAACCATTGAATACATTGTGACATTTCAAAAGATCCTAATGGCATCTTTGTGACTAAAAGAATATTTTCTCAAGATATTTTGGGAGTACCAACTGGCAAAGAGTATATTCCAAGGATATTCCTATGTGCCAGTTGGTGCATAGTTGGCAAGTCTGCTTCCACCGTTGATATTGTATTTTGAATCTAAGCCCTAGATGGGATTTTGTAACCGTTACAGAGGATCTAAGTCTATATAAGGATCTTTGTTGTACACCTATTTTAGTACACATGACCTGCATAGAAAAACACACCAGAGCATTTACAAGATAAGTGACTAGGGAGATTGCTTTGAGCATAATTAGTTTGAGAGGAATTTACCTGTGTCTGTAGGAAGGATTATGGCGAACATCCTATTTCCTTTCTACATTTGTAAAAATGTCTATAAGTTTTGATGATTTTGTTGATACATTTAGAAGATTTGAAGTCATGAAATATTGTACTAGTAAATGCAAATATCAAATTTCTATGTCTATTCCAAAGTGTTATTTGAAGGATTTGTTTTTGATATATTTCCTTTAAAGATTACAATTCTGTATGTGAATTTGTGAAATGATCTAGATTAACATATGTGAATTTACTTCTGAATTGTCCAGGATAATCAAAGCTTGTACACGTGAGTAACAGAGCATCATATTTTGTCTTGATCACGTTTCTAACCTTAACCTTTTATCTTTCTTTTACCAGTAGTTTAACTAATTATCCAAAACACAATCATCTAAAGGAAATTGTTAAAGATCCTGGTAAGTACATGTAAATGATAAAGATCTTTAGTAGTTTTCATAAATTTGAGATGCTGAGCATGTTTCTTTAGAATTCATGCAAATATTGACAATGAAATTACAAATATAAGCAAATGATTAACTCTGTGTGAATAATTCAAGGCTATTTGTAAAGTTTGAGTAATCTCATCCAGTAATAAACATTTAAATCACATAAGGCCCCTTGTTAAACAACTTCACATTGAACCTTTGAGTAATCTGAGACAGTCATGACCTGACTACTGAAGCCTTGGGATTGTGAATTATTATTTGATAATTCTCCATATCTTTCAAGATAAATTAAGTTCATAGTGAATTTATCTCATGTTGTGTGTGTATTACATCCGCATCAACATAAATATCATTGAAAAGTTTCAAATCATCAAGTTCTTTTAGCATGCATTCATTTATAGTGTGCCTTTTTCTCCCACAATAATCACATTTTTATTTCCACATACTAGGAGACATGATAAGCTAGAAAAATTAAATGCATAAATGATGAAGCAGAGATGAAGCCCACCCAAAATAGAAGTTCTCCAAGTGCTAGTATGTCCAAGTTATCAAATAGAAAGCGTAAAACTAACAAACTAAATAAAATAAACCTAGGGCTAAATGTATAAAAATTGCATGGGTGGCTATGTAGCTCTCCTCAATACCTTTCAAATGCCTATTTGATCTTAGAGATCAAAGATTCTAGGTGGAAGAGATAAGCTCGGAAGCTAGAAAAGAAGCCTAGACTTCAACTTGCAATAAAAATGACCAGTAGCATGATCTAGAAAAATGAATAGCACCACTGGATAGAGATCAGAACTAGATTTTTGATACCTATTCATTTGTAGATTTTTGATACCATGGTGAAAAGTTATGGATTTAAAAAAATACCTCTTTTATGCATACAAAATGACATGGGGGCCCTGGCAGGTCACTGATGAGTGGTGCCTATGTGACTGGCTCAGTTGGGTGGATATGTGATGGCTTGATGGGTGGCTCGATGGTAGAGCATAGCCTATGATGGTAGAAATTAGTGGAGGTCAAGTGGTGTGGCTTATAGGTTATGCCCCATAGGGTTGGGCATGACTAGGTGCTTGTGGGCCTATATCACTACAACACTCCCTTTGAATATTCAGAGAATATGCTTAGTGCCCCCAAGGTACACTAACATCTATAGATGATACTGTAACACAAGGGTAAAACCAATACCACTGTGTAAAATCTCTAGCCACCAAGTAAAAATCAAACCCACTAGATTAGTATTGAAACTACCGAACAAAGTCAAAACCCACCAGAAATTGTTGATGCATGCCAAACAAAAGCCAAGGACCTGCACAGGGAAACATACAACATATGATGATAGTACAAAATGTTACAGATTCATATGAAAGTATAGATTTCGTACAATTGAATGGAGATTTTCACAAATGAAAATCAAGATCCAAGAAAAAATGCCTAAAATTTTTTAGACTTTGATTTTAGCTTTTGGACTAGTGATATTTAGGTTTTGACACCTTCTGGTCTCAACTATGAGGTCTTTTTTGCACCAAGAAGCACCGATCATGACCTCATGGCTAAAACCCTCTCAAATTTGAGAAGAAGCTAATAAATCTAGAGCTTTGATACCATGTTAGACTCCAAGACCATTTTTAGTATTCCTTCTATGAGAGAAAAGCTAGAATGAGAGGAAAATATGCAACCAATATTTCATGTACATTGATTATTCACAGAGGAATAATATAATTAAATACAACCACACTTTCCAAAAAGAGACATGGGAAAGGAAAGATTATGGTACATGCCACAAAGCTCTCATGTTAAATAAAGGAAATATTATCCTAATTAATTACACCCTAATAAATTTATGCTAATGCGTAAATATGATTTTACACCAACAAAACCTCCAAAATATCAAACATGTTGGACACGTGTTGTCATTGATGTCAACATAACTGATGGAAATGTATAGACAAACCTAGAGTCAGGATGGTTAAAATAGATCAGTCTAGGAGAAAGGAAAAATGGTCAAAGTATGGATCAGTTTTGGACTTGAACACGATGCGAAGGTAAACAACCCTATCCTTGCATGATTCCTGCATATACACATACATATCTCATCAGTTGTGAGTACCGAACTCAAGGGTAAGAAGTAGAAAAGTGTCTAAGGCATTCCCTGTGTAAAACCTAAGGCAGACTCAACTTGAATTGGTCCGACTTCTCCGCAAAGAGAAATTTGGCCATGCAGTTCTAATGACAGTTTCTGACATGTATTGAATTGTTATATCCAAGGTTTCAATCTCTCATTCTTTCAACATGAAAAGTTACAAGGGATAGTTCATCAACCATCACCTAGATAGAGCAGAGAAGTAATAGGGAGACAATGGAATGCTCCGCATTCCTTTGGAAGAGCTCTGTTTGTCATGCAGCTCTAAGGAATGACTAAGATTAGTATGTTACATGCTATGATGAAGTTTCAAGTATTATAGTGGTCTGCAGAGACATTACTCAAGTGACAGAAGCATCACACTATATTCTGAAGCCTAAATATACAAGTTGAGTTCTTCAAAAGATGAAACATGTATAAATATATTATCAAATCTTGTGCAGAGGTAGTATATTGTCCAAGACACATCAGATATGATTTGCATATAGATAATTCTCATTTTCTAGTACTGCATCAAAATGTCATAGCTGCAAGCAAAGTTGTAAGTATATCTGTCTTCTGGAACTCTAAGTATCTAAGCCATTCTTGAATTCCTCTAGAAACTTTAGACTGTGGTGTACATATCTAGTGAGTAGCATCCATTGATATCCATGATTATTTCCAGAAGGTTTCAGACCCTGCACTTCACTGCAATATCATATTTTGGGTTATGAAGCATTACATAAGGTCTGGAAGACTCTGTTCTCTATAGACTGATACATTTCTTGTCTTGCAGATGCATAGTTTGGTATGATCCTTCTATGGTAAGGTGTATTATTGCTATTGAGGTCTTGTATGATTGAATCCCTGGTTCACATTGAGTTTCTGGCTTCTCTCTAGTAGTTGAAAGATGAACAATCAATAGTGTCAAGCAGTATGAGCTGACTGGTTAAGTACCTATTGCATGCAGAGGCTCCTAACTAGTTTCTCCAAGTCTGAAAGGTGTGGAAAGGTGTGCCCTGATATTCTTCATATATCCTTGACGTCCACAACAATTTTCTCATCATTTTACATGTGTTAAGGTCGACCAGTGACTAGCTACATGTTACATTCAATATTGTTTTGGATTCCGACCTAATCAATGTTTCAAGATCTTGCAGAGGATATATAGAAGATATAATTCATTTGAAAGACAATGAAAGTGAATAAGAATAGCATAGCAAAAGAAGATATGAAATGCACAGAATCATTTTGAAGGCAGATATTGAGAAAGAATAGCAGATTACACCATCAACATGCAACAGATGTGTTCTCCATAGCAGTCCTTATATCTATATCATCATTGTAATAGTAGTGACCTGAGCATTCAGGGAGTAGTTGCTTCCTTGGGTTATAATCCTAAATCAAAGTTGTAAATTAAGGAGTAGTAGCTTCCATGGGTTGAAGCCCTAAAATAATGTTTTAATACTTTTACAGTGAGCATATTATATTGTGAGCACTAGTAGAAATATGGCAAATAAATGACTAGGTGACAAACTTTTAGTCACGTGACCAATTTTTTTTGCAACATAGCTATAAATGACTAAATAAATGACTAATTTGATCATCGGTTTAAATGACTAAATAAATGACTAATTTGGTCATCGGGCAAAAAACACAACTAAATAATTGGTCAGACAAATACAAATGACTAAATAAATGACTATTACTTCTCTATTCTTTTTTCTTTCCAATTTGATCATTGTTGACCTATTTTGCCTCTGCCCAGAGTTAAACAATTCACCTTGCATTTTCTTTGAAAATCCTTTACAAATGGCCATACAAGGTGTAAATCTTCCAAGTACTCAGGCATGCCTTGTTTAAAAATCCCAAGATTTTGCCTAAAGATTCCTTGCAAAAAACCTAGAAAAACCCAGAAATCTTTTGGCCTCAAGTATTTTCCATCACTGGGATTTCTCATATTTTTAATTTGTATCTGTATACATACTTGTATAGACATTCGCCTTTGTACATACACAGGAATATGCAAAGGTTATATACAAGTTTTTTGCTTGTATATCGCCAATATATGTCAAATATACAAAGGGGTTTGTATGTACAAGAGCAATTATACATTGGCGGGCTTGCAGAAATTTCCATCGGCCTTCAAAAGAATGGAACAATTCAGTTGTATGCATTTTTGATTGCATATCGGGCTTAGAAGATGCATATACATTGGGGGAATCTATTGCAGATCCCAAGAATATTCCCTCAATGTATATCGGGTTTCAAATGCATATTGTGTTGTATGTTTGAACATGCAATGGCTACATACAAAGTAGATTCCTAGAATTTTCTGCAATTGTATATCAGGATAGATTGTATATCGGGTTTGTATGTTCGCACATACAACCCAATATACAATGAAACACATACAAGGCCGACTTACATACATTTGCTATAGTGGAATGCATGTCGGTGAGATAAAAGTTTGGCATACAAGTGAGAATGCTACAGTGGCATGTATATCGGATTGTATGTTTGCACATACAACCTGATATACAAGGAACATATACAACTTGGACTTGAATAGAAATTTCAATTTGTTCTATGTTGTTCTGGGGTCCGCCTTGTATGAAAGGCGATTGTATGTTTCAACATACAAAGGGGAAGATACATGCTGGGCGATCACAAAGGAGTGGGACCACCACTTGTATGTATATGCACATTACATGTTTGCATATACGAGGAACATATACAAGCCGGACTTCAAAGTTTATCAAATTGAGCTTGGCGGATGCATGCAAAGAAATATACAAATAAAAGGCGATACAAGCCGGACCCGACAGGACAATCAAATGTAGCTAATGGTCATTTTGGGGTCCACGTATTCAGAAGAGGAGATACAATTGGTGGGATCCACCAAAGGCACAAATAGTGGTATGTTTCTTTGTTTGTTTATTCGCTTGTATGTTTCCAACATACAAAGGCATGATGCATCAGGTAACATACAAGGGTACTTGTATCATATATACAAGTCAGCTATTAAAGGAATACAAGAGGTGGAGCCCACGCATTGTATGTATACCGCATTGTATATTCATATATAAAATGTGATATACAAGGAAAATGATGCAATGAAAACATGCGGGGGTCTCATATGCAAGACACATTGAAAGGATGCAAGGGGTCCTTACAGGAGGCATTGTATGTATGTTGGGAATGTATATTCACATATACAAAGGAAATATACAATGGGAGCATGCATTTGCCGATATACAAAGGCCAAAGATGAATTGGTGGGGTCCACTAAAGGCGCAGGTCATTATGTGAGTTTGTTTGTATTTTTGATTGTATGTTTTCACATACATTTGAACATACAAAGGCATATACAAAGCCTGACATACAAGGTGCCATACATATACAAAGGAGTTGTAGAGAAGGTTTTGGATGTCGATTCAGGCGGCAAATTCAAGTGATATATACACAGATGCAAAGTGATATATACAGGTGGTTGACCGAAACTTTGACCACCTGTATCTCCTCCGTCCTGGCAAATTTTGACATGCTATAAAAGGCAAAGATGCATGTTTTTGTCCCCTCTTTCATTTGGTAGGGTTTTCAGGGATTTTTGTCACTTTTTAGTTTTGAATCTGGCTTTGCATATTTTGGTCGAGTGGACGTTTCAGCGACCATTTTTGAGCAGATAGAGATATTTCTTGCATTCATTGCTATGCAATGATGAAGCAGCTCGCATTGATGATAAAAGATATCCCTCCACCACTTTGTTGAAGATAGATGATTAAGCAACTACATTAAAGATTAAAAATATCTTCTATCTACCCAGTGCCAGATATTTGATGCCATAACTTCTGCAAATGGACAATCATTCAAGGGCAGATATTTTCTGAGACAGCTTTTAGAGCAACTTTTGTAACTGAGCTAGGTTAGTTTGGAATGCTATATATATGCATTCATGAGATGTAAATAAGGTTGGAAATTTTTGGGCATTCTGGTCTTTCTGTTTCTAAATAGAGTTTTCATATACTGTAACCTTGCCTTTTATTGGATATATGCAAGTTATTTTACCATCTTTCTTGATTTTCCAGTTCTGTGTGAATCTGTATGAGGTTGTCTGTGAACATTCTGTTCCTCTCAACCCTATTGCTCCTTACCTCTGCTAGAATCATCTAATCTGTGTATGTTTACTCACTGTATCTGATTATATTGTGCATTTTCTCAGTGTTGTGAAAGTTTCTTTTAATCAGTTTGGTGCATCACCCTTTTATGTTTTCAAGTTTTTTGTTGTTTCATCTTTCAAGCATTCCTTCTCCCTTTTCCCTTCAAAATTCAGTAGTTTTAGGTGATAATCAGGCAAGGAAGCCGCCCTTCTCCAGAGGTCTGATCTCTTTTAGCAAAGTCCCACACTTTGAGATCATTCCCATTGTGTCATTGGAATGCTTGGAATCCTTCCAAGCAGGGTGCAATTTCATGTGACAACAATCATAACCCATGAATTCAAAGACAATACAAGGCAAGGCAATAAATGTCTACTTAGACCAAAGGAATAAAGGGAGAGAAAGCTCAGACGTTTCCCACGAGCGGAGCTGAATTCTCTTGGCTCTTCAATCTATCTTAGTGCACTAGCCACGACACAACATGCCCATTAATGATCCGCATGCCTCTGGGATTATAATATTACATAATTATTATATTATAATATAATATTATAATATTATATAATATTATAATATTATATAATATTATATATTAATATTATAATTATATATTATAATATATTTAATATTATATAATATTATAATATTACATAATTATTATAATATAATATTTATATTATAATATTATATAATTATTATAATATAATATTATATAATTATTATATAATTATTATAATATAATTATTATATAATTATTATAATATAATATTATATAATTATTATAATATAATATTTATATTATAATATAATATTTATATTATAATATTATATAATTATTATATTATAATATAAATATTATATCATATTATAATATAATATTTATATTATAATATAATAATTATATAATATTATAATATAAATATTATATTATAATAATTATATAATATTATATTATAATATATTTAATATTATAATATTACATAATTATTATAATATAATATAATATAATATAATATAATATTATATTATAATATATTTATAATATTATATTATATTATAATATAATATTATAATATAATATATTTATAATAATATATTATATTATATTATAATATAGTATAATATTATAAATATATTATAATATAATATTATAATATTAATACGATGAGTGCCAAAACCAAAATGTAAACTATGAGCGCTAAAACCAAACTATTAAAATAGTTAAAATTTAGTTAAAATTTTGGCACCCGGTAAACCCTAATGGTTCATGTTTATGAAAAGTTAGTGGAGGTTCAGGGGAGAGGTGCAACAGAGCGTATTACCAAGGGTCGCTTCCGGTGGAGCTTCAGATCAACAACTCCTTATTTTTCTTGCCGTGGCATTACTGGTATCTCTATTTCGACAACCAGCACATATTTAACAGGTATCTCTATTTCGACAACCAGCATAGATTTAACAGGTATCTCTATTTCGACAACCATTTTATGCCCTTCAATCCAACTGCATCTGGGGATTTTTTTAATTCCTCTATCTTTCATCAATCTCCTTACCTCACCACACCTGCCCACTTCTGGATAGATGTTTCTATTTTTGTTTGAAGCAATATCTTGGGTTTTCTAGTTTTCATGCTTTAATTGGGCTTTTCAAGCTTTTTAAACATACAAATTTTGGTAATCAGAGTTATAGTGGAACAAAACAAATCATCCTTAGTACCACTATGTGTTTTAGGCACCTACCCCTCAATAGTATCCTTAGTACCACGAGGTGTTTTAGGCACCTACCTGTTGATCATGATTTAGTCATAAACAAACATAGAATAAAAGTTGCACATCAACCTTTACTCATCTTGAAATATATGATGAATTCAAAGAATTCATTATCCCAAGTCTCCGTGGATTAGTTCTTAATCAACTGATGTTACTCAATGGTTGATATGCATTGCTATTTTCCATTTAGGGGCCTTACGTTTGCTTATCAGTAGGATTCTGTTTCTGTAAAGATGCTACACAGAAAGGTCATTCTACACAGTATATTTCTTCAAATAATGTGTTTGCATTTGGATCTTTGCATGATATTTATCCATTAAACATGCTTTAACTCTAAATATGCTATGAATTTTTAGTTATCTACGAGATATCAACATATTTCATGTTACTTGCTTTAGATTATCTATTATTTGCAATTGTGATAGTGAATTGTTCTAAAATTAAAAGAAATGTAAAATGAATACTTCAAATTATGATGAATCTTTAGCTATTGAGTCATATACACACTTGATATTGTCATTAGGAGAAGAAATCAAACCATATTTTCACCAGGATGTTCCACAGCTAGATACAAATGATGCAAACTTCAAAGGATGATGAATGAAGACAATACATGCAGACTGATGAGCACTCCAAGGGATGCAGCAAATCAAAGCATATATCAAGAATTCAAACACAGATTACTCCAGATTTACGATGATTTGTAATCAAAATGGTCTTCTCTTTCATTAAGTATGCAAAAATATGTATGCTTACAACAACTTTGAAATAGGCCCTGATATTTCAGCAAACAAATTTCAATTAAGCTTCCAATCTTTAAAACAAGGCATCCATGCACCTTTTATAGAACAAGGTGAGGGAACGGTTACAATTGATCTACGATCAAGATTTATCAATTAGAATCAACGGTGCATATTCCCTTTTGACTTGGTCAATAGTATCTTGTGGCACAGGTTGCCAATTGGCATCCATCTAGGTAACTCATTTTCCTCGAAGTACTTGATGCAGATGTTTCCCTTGTAGTTCTCCACTCTTCATCTACTCCTCAGGCTCTTCTTCTTCATCATGATCATCACTTTCTGTGTCTTCATCACCCTGATGAATATCCTCCTGTATATGGAACTTTAATGCTGTCCTTATATTTTCATATGCTTCTACTATCTTATCAACTTCTCTGCCATCCTGAGTTTTAGCTTTGGCAATGGCATGCTTGTGGGTCTGATATTTATCTTTGAGGACTTCTAACTTGCCCTTCCTACTGCTCAATGTTTCATTGTAGTTCTCCACTCTGACTTTGATCCTCATGATCTTGTTCATTGCTTCTTCTGTCAGGTGGTTGAGAGGATCATCAGCCATCGGCTGGAAATTATTATGCAGAGCTTTTATGGCAAAGTCTACATCTTGGTTTTCAATTTTACCCTCTACTTTTCCTTCTAAGGCCTCCAGGACCTCTGCTTCATAAGACATCATGTTGTGCAGCTTCACACTGATATCTCTTAATTTATTGCTGCACTTCTTCAGTACATCACATTCAAACTTGATGTCTTTATACCAAATATCCACTAGCATGGTAGTGTTATTATTTAGCACCTGATGAGTTATCAGGATTTGAGGATTAATCCTCTTTATTTTGCTCAGAGCACCCAAGGCTTTCTCCAATTGGAATGATCTTCTTCTAGCCTCATTCTAAAATTTATCCACCTTCTTCTTGGAGATACCCAAAGAATTCCACCTTTGCAAAGAGGCTCCCACTACTTCTTCAGCTCCGTTTAGTGTTGATGACATCCATTTTATCATGATCACTGACTCATGCTTCATGAGGTCCAATTTATTAACCCCCTCTTGAGAAATTGCAGTCAATGGTACTGCCTGTTCTCATGATGTATTGTCAGGGTTAATTAACCATTTTATGTATGAGTGCAGCTGGGCAATGTGCTCCTTATGCTGTTTATTCTTTTCCTTTTCTCTCTTCACCCTTTGGGTTAAAGAATCTATTATATCCTTCCCTTCCTGACCTTCTTGGTCTTCATTGGCAAATCCCAAATCAACTGTGCTAATCTAGAATTCTTCTAGGGTGATCTTGCCTTTCTCTTTCTCAACAATGGGAAGTGCTACCTGGGCGGTCCTTCTACCCGTAGCAGGATCTCTTCTGATGGCCAAGGTTAACTTGGCCTTCCTCTTAGGTTTCATGATGGTTTTTGAATATAATGTTGAAACATCAAATTCCTGAATCTCGAAACCTGATTCTATACTTATTTCTTTCTCGAGCCATTGAGGTATTTGGTTTGTAGATCCCTATTGTCTATCATCATCATCATGTCCACCCTGATCTCCAGTATCAGTCTCAGTTCTTGGGGGAGAGGGTGATGTCCTGATTTCTTCCTCATGATGTTCTTCATGAGGGTGATCTTGTTCAACTTCCTGCTCTTGAGGAGTCTCTCCTTGTGGTGGAGGATCTTGCGGTGCATCCACATGATGATCCTGTAGTTGATCCCATTCTTCATCTTCTTTTGTTTGATCCACCTTGGTAATTTCCTCATCTTGAGGTATATTTATATTCGTGGATATCATTGTGTCTGACTTAGGTGCAGTTACCTGATCCCGGATCACAGTTTGCTCCGCACCTGTTGTATCTACCTCCTGAGTCTTTAGGTCATCATGACCTGAGGTTTCTTTATCACTGCCCTTTTGTTGAACTTCAACTATTTTGGGCTCATCAGATATATCTTGTTGTTGTTGGCCCATATCTGGAGAATGATTCTCCACTTCTCTCAACTTGACTTCCTCAATATTTTGTGCCTTATCAAATGCACCTGCTTGATGTTCAGGACTTACATCCTCCCTGTGTGTTAGGTCGATCACTGCAGGGCTAGTTACCTGATCAACTAATTTATCAAGCCGGATTTGTTGGGCTGCCCTCTCTAGACTATCTTCTTTCTCTTGCTCTGTTTGCTTCAAATCTTCTAATATTACCCTCTGTGAGGATGGGGTTCCTTGTGGAGTCATGCGAGTGTGAGGGTCTCCATTTGCTGAGAAGTCACATTCTATACCACCTCATCATCTGATAGGTCCATAGTCTTTTCCAATGACAAAGGACCACCTTGAGTTGCTTTAGTGGCTTCTTTTACTTGCTCTTCAACCTTCTTAGTCTTAAACTGAATTATGGTAGGAAATGGCACATCATGTTGCAATTCTTTTCTGAACACTTCACTACAAGCTCCTCTCAATATTACAGGGTCATGTCTTATTTCACCCCTCATATGTGTTCTTTGTTTTTTAGGGGTTGATCTTACTAGGGATACTGCCTTCCTCTTCCTGTGACTATCATGGAGTCATCCTCTACAGGCTCCTCTTCAATAAGAATATCCTTCTCCACATACTGCTGTGAAGTTTGGCCTTGATCTTGTATTTCTGCAGTATCCATAGCCAGCCTCAGGATCTTTTTGGTCTTTTGTTTATCCTCTAGAGGTGGTGCAGATGAGGCTTTTGCTTGTCCTGATGCATATGCATCCTTAGCTGGTATATCAATTCTCTCAACTATTATCCCCTTGGGTTCTTTATCAGTCTTCTTCTTCCCTCTGGGAGATCCTTTTCCTTGTTTCTGGGGTGGCAGCCTTTCTCCATTAGATTTTCTCTTCTCTCTAAGAAAGTCATCATATTCCTCATCAGGAATCTCTTGCCTTTTCCTCTGGTTATCTACTATGATGGCCATCCCCTTCTTCTTCAGTATATTTATTTATTTATCCACCCATGACTGGGTCAACTGCAGCACCCCACCTATAAACTGATCTAATGAAATGTCTTTAGGTTGCGTTAGGTCAGGGGCTGAAATGGTGTCATTATACACCTTATTGTCCCCATACTCATTTGACATGATCTTTCCATCATCCTTCTTCAATTGCATAGACATTGGAATTCAATCAAATGTTCTAACCTGATTGAGGGTGAGCCTTTGATATTTTCTTCTTCTAACTTCAGCTTCATCATCACAATCATCCCAAAAATCCTCTAAGTTCTTCTTATGTATGGACCTCCCTATGATCTTTTGCATCCTTCCATAGGGGTCATATGATTTGGCCAATGGGAATGGCTGTAGGTTCACCATGTTCAGACCTGCTATGGCTTTCTTTATGTTTTCAGAATCAGGACATATGTACCACCCTATAGTCACTGGAAATAATACTGGAGGTATTTTATTGTTTGCCTTATATGTATCTAGTATAGTTGATATATATCTTAGAAATTCCATCAGGACTACCCCATCAGTAGGGTACCTGGGTAACATTAAGGGTTGTCCCTCAAAACCTTCTACTCTGATGTAGGAAAATGTGGCAAACTGGATGAACCAGGCACCATGCTTGTATATCACCTCCAGAGCTTCCATGCTCAGTCTTTTGGTTCTATCTTCTTCCATTGTTCGAACCAGATGCATAGTAAATGCATCATTCACTAATTTGTAATTAAGAAGATAGTTTGTTCTCTGGAACTGAGGATAATTGTCCCATATATGGGCATCATTCAAACTACCACCAATCTTTCCAACTGCAGTTAGTGCATCAAAGGTACCTTTATAAGCACATGAATACACTATATATAAAGTCATATAAAATGAATAGTCTAGTCCCCCTAGGTTCATCAGCTGTTCATCTAGAGCATCACTGATGATCTTAGCCCATAATGGCTTGTTATCTGTGTAAATGCACATCATGATAACCCCATACATCCAATCCTTGAAACTTCCAGCCATAGGCTATCTTGTCATCCTGCTGAGTAGGGCAATCATATACTGATACTCATCATCAAAGTCAAATTTGTACAGGTGCACTGCTAATTTGGCAAAGGCAGTATATGTGCTGTTCTTTGCTCTCCATTGGTACATCCTCTTTCTTGCAGTCTTTTTGTTATTTATATACTCAGTCTCCAATTTTTTCAGATCCATACTAACTACCTTTTTCCCAACTGAAAGGTTGAAAGTAGATGTAATCCCTTTTATTGACAGATCCGCATATACCCTTCCATGTTTTTCTACTCGCCTTGTCTTAGGGTTGTAATTTTTGCCACACTCTACTATTAATTCTGGAGTTTCCATGGAATAATGAAATCCAGCTGCATACCACATTCCTTATACAAAAATGACATCCAGTAGGGTACTTTCTTTATCATCACCCATCTTGGCTGACGATGCTGGGAAATTTGTATTTCCCTGATGAGTATCTCTGATGACACCATATTTGAACTGTACTGTCTCAGGTTGGGCAAACATAGGCTTAAAGAATTTTGAATCAGACTTGTTCTTCCTAATGTCCACCATAGATTCCTACAATGAACACGACTGGTCTTACAACAATATCCACATGCATGCATATACAACATTACGTTTACGGCATCATGCATATTATACCTATTAATCTTCATTTCATCATGATATGCATAATTACAGAGCTAAACCATTGGAAAAGCATCCTACTTGGATATTACAAAAAATGACAACAGGAGGATTACTAATTACTTACCTGATTACGTTTTTCTCCTGGATTAAGTAGATGATTATGGAAAAAGGGCTCAGATACCAGTGATAATCATGTGCTCCGTTCTGCTGTAAGCTATTTGCATCCGTAGGTAAGTCATACGAGGGTTTGAATGTTCTGCGCTCTGTAAAATCTTGTTTCTTCGCAAGGTAAATGCAGAATGACCCTGTAAATTCACTTTTAATCTCACTCTTAGGGTAAATTAGGGCAAATCCAGGTTAGATTGATCAGAACCATTGATCTTCTGCCACAAATTTACGGATGCTGCCAGGTGTTTGCATCGTGTTTGCAATCAGCGGGAATCCACCTACTACATTTATGTGCATTAAATGCCATGGGGCAAGATGAGGGGATGATCTTTAGAAGATCAGGTGATATTCAGAATATCGGGTGATATTCAAAATATGACCCCCTATGCGTAATATGACCTTCTGCCTTTGAGCGGGAAAACTGATGTCAATAGATTGGGTGATGTTTTAAAGATTAGGTGATATTTGAAATATTGGGTCATGTTGGGAATATGACCCCTCAAAACTAAAATGACCCCCTCTCGAAAGATTAGGATGATGTCACCGTCGTGTTATTGCAAAAGGGGGGATCTTCAGAAATACACCTCCGTGAGGTAAAAATGATGATGATGATGTCACCGTTAGGGTGATTTTCTTTGTCCATTGGGATTGGATGATGTCATCAGGATATTGGCTCTAGGGTGATATTTTGTGACAGGGTGATATTCGGAAGATCGGGTGATATTCAGAATATCAGGGGATATTCAAAATATGACCCTTGCAAAATATATGATGGGTAAATACCACTATCATGTAAAATTGACGTCTGGAGCTCTGGGTCGAATGATTATCGGGTGATAAAATTGGATTGGGGTGATCTTACATAAGATGACTGATGTTACGAAATATGACCCCCCCCAAAATATCAGGTTTGACCAGGATTTTGACTTGCAATAACTGTCATTCCCTAAGGAATATCAGGGTGATCCAAAAGGCAAACCTGCATGAAATTTTGTACTCTTTCCAACCATGAGGTTATTGACATGAAATATTAACTTCGACTAACTAACCTCATCATGATGACTTACCCAGCCCCTTTATGCAGGGTCATCTGCATGACTTACTTTTACCAGACCGTCAAAAAGTAGGAAAACTAAGAATAAGCCAAGCAGAAAAGTTGGGTCCCTATTTTGTCAAGTCAAAATGGGGCGTGTTGTGTAACCACACAACTTGCCACCAAAGAAAACAACAAAATTCCAATGATTCAAGTGAGGTGATCACATTCATATATAGTATTCTAACTCTTTCTAAGTATAAGCATCATAATCTTTCTGTATAACAAATTTTCATCATGGCAACAATGCTAACAAAGGATCAGGTGTGTGCAAATGATTAATTATCCTCATCTTGAAAGCAAGTTGAAAACATGAGTAACTGATGTTAAGCTACATAGTATGGGAGCATCCTTCATAGCCAACCAGGATAGAGCCTTGCTGCCAGCATGCGTCCATAGCCCTGACAAGGTTATCTATACAATCCCCCTAAGTAGAGCCCCACTGCCAGTAGGCATCTATAGCCCCGGTAGAGTTACTTAGAGGGCCTAATTTGATTTCTTTTCTAATTTTTCAATATTTTATATTCTTTAAATCTGATGTCATCATTTAAGCTCAGTGTGCAAGGTATAGTCAATTGCTGATTTAGGTTGGAGATTGTATTGGTAGCAAGGGAGTCCCTTTAGATTTTTCACTTGACACCTATACTTGTGTGTTCAACACTATTAGGTGAGTCATTGTGAAAGAATCACTTTGGTCAAGAAAAGGCACCTTGATGAAAATATATCATAGACCTGATCACAAGTACTTCTTAGAATAAGTCATAACCTATACATAAATTTGTTCTCATCACTTGAATCCTAACAATTTAGTTATTTTCTAAGGTGATGAGCTGCATCATCTTGACTAACCAAAACAAAACTGCACAAACAACAATACAAATATACACACTATGATACACATGACTGTCATGAAGCTAACTTAAGCTTGGAAATAATGTTTAAGGAACTATCCATTAACTGGTAATGGAACATCCTCACCTATCAAGTTTTTAAGCCTGTAAGTGCTGTCTCCTAATATTTCAAAAATTTGGAAGGGACCTATCCAGAGTTTATCAAACTTACCATGGTCTCCCTTCCTCTCATGTGCTTTGTCCCACATCAGGACCAAATCTGAGATCTTGAAGGCTTTAACCCTAGCTCTTTTGTCAAACCAGCATTTGACAACAGCCTGATGTTTTGCATATTGGTCAATTGCTTGACTTCTTTTCTCTTCCAGGCGCATCAAATTCTTGCTTATTATCTATGCCTAGGTACTCTTGTGCAAACTGCAGTGTAGGAATCTTTATGTTAATAGGGAGGATGGGATCCACCCCATATACTAAGTGAAAAGGTGAGTTTCCTAATGTAGCCTTATTCCTGGTTCTATCTACCCATAAGGCATACTTCAGAAGGGTGTTCCACTCCCTAGGGTTCTTTTCTATTAACTTTTTTATGATATTCAACAAGTTTTTATTGATGGATTCTGCTAATCCATTCCCTTGGGGATAATAGTTGGATGAGAACTTCAATATGATCCCATAATCAAAAGCCCAACTTGATAATTTGGTTGAGGCAAAAGCAGATCCATTATCACTTACCAGAGCATAGGGAACTCTATTCCTGGTGACTATATTACTTTCCAGAAATCTGATGACATCTTCAGCATTGCAGGTCTTGGTGCTGACAACCTCAGTCCACCTGGTACAATAGTAAGTAATAGTTAATACATACCTGTGGCCTGATGATGATGGAGGATTAATTAGTCCTATGAAGTCCATGCCCCATTGTGCAAATGGGCGCATCTCCATCACTGGCTGCAAAGGTTGAGTAGCATATCTCTCTCTGTTAGTAGTAACTTGACATACATGACAACATTTAATATGTTCATCAGTATCCTTGAAAATGGTGGGCCAGTAGTACCCTGCCCTAAGGATAGTTTGAGTAGTGGCCAAAGATGACCCATGTGCTATTCCAAACTTGTCATGTAGCTCTGATAACACTCTATCTACTTCTGACCTCTCTAGGCATCTTAGGTATATCCCTTCATAATTTTTCTTGAAAAGGATGCCCCCTTTCATCATATACTTCTGTGACCTTATTTTTAGAGCTCTCCTTTGTGAGGCCTACAGTCTTGGAGGAAATCTTCCAGTAATCAAGATGTACCTGATGTCTGAGTACCACTCTCCATTTTCCTTTGCATTAATAACATACTGTTGACTCATGATATTGGGGTCAATCTCTGATATCATCTGGCTTGAAGCCTGTTCTCTCACTAGCTTCATGGGTGTAATATCCATGTCATATTCTTGTAAGACAGTGATCCATTTAGCCCTTTTTTCACTCGGCTCACCCTGCATTAATAACATCTTCACTGCTGCATCAGGCACCACAACAATAACTTTACTTCTTAGAATATAGTGCCTTAAATTCTTTACTGCTCTGACCAAAGCAAGTGCTTGCCTTTCAACGTCCATGTATCTCAGTTCAAAATCTTTGAAAGGGCAGCTCATGAAGTCTATGGGCTTCTCTTCCTTTTCTTCATTTCTCTTTGTCAGCACTGCTGCAGAGGTGTGCTCTGAAGCAAATGAATAAATATAGAAGTCCCTGGTGTAGTTTGAATTGATCAAAACTGGAGCATCAGATATAGCTTTTTTAATGTCTTCAAAAGCTACTCTAGCCTCTGGTGTCCACTCAATTTTAGCATCCTTCTTGAGCATGGCATTTAAAGGTCTAACAATTTTTGCAAAGCCAGTGATAAACTTCCTAACAAAATTAATCTTACCAAAGTAAAATTTGAGCTCCTTTTTGCTTCCAAGAAGTTGTATTTTCATGATGGATTCCACCCTGTCAGGATCAATGATAATCCCATTTTCAGTTATCAGGTGGCCCAGTAATTTTCCTGTTGTTACCCCGAATATGCATTTCTTGGGGTTTAGGGATATCCCATATTGTTCACATTTTTTAAGCACATTTATGAGATCTTCTACATGGTTTCCTCTATCTTTAGAGAGCACTGTTAAGTCATCCATGTAAATGACTATGCATTTTCCTATTAAGCCTCTAAAGGCTATGTCCATTACTCATTGGAATGTAGCTCCATCATTGATTAACCCAAATGGCATCCACCTGTAGGCAAATATCGCCCATTTTTGGGTGAAGGCAGTTTTCAATCTGTCAATTTTATCTACCATTACCTGGTTATAGCCTGAAAAACCATCCAGAAATGACATCATTTTGGCACCGTTCACAATCTACAGGACTTCATCTAGTGAAGGTAAAGGATAATTATCCTTCTCAGATGCTCTGTTGAAGTTCCTGAAGTCCACACATAGTCTAATGTCTCCATTTTTCTTCCTCACTGGGACCAGATTTGCTACCTAGGTGGAGTGCCTCACAAGAAAGATGATCCTGACATTCAGCAGTTTCTTAACCTCCTCAAAAATAATAGGCTCTAGCAAAGCATTGACAGGCCTTTGCTTCTATCTAAAAGGCTTGGCATCTGGCTTGAGGGGTATGGTGTGAGTGATGACTGATGTGTCATACATTTTCAGCTCATCATAAGTCCAAGCAATGACATGGATGTAATCCTTGAGAGCTTGGGTGATTCCTTCTAACTCTTCTGTGCAAACTTTTCTTATCAGCAGATTATTCTTTTCATCATTCTGTCCAATGTTAACCTGAGAATATTGTCCTCCATCAGCTTTTGGAAGATCTTTCTGTTTAAGCATGTTGTCCAGATCAAATGCTCTCTCTAGCTCTATCATTCCTTTAGGAATTTTATTGCTGGGCAACTCTAAGATTTCTTCTTCTTCCCAGACATGATCCTCTACATTATTCTCATCTATGATCTGTGCATCAAATATATCTCTATTGGAGATGAAATCTAAAATATGCTGATCATCATCGAATACTTAGAGGTTGGTTACATTGTCAGGCACAGAAGGTACTGATACCAACTCTACTGAAAATCTCTTCAGTCCAGAAATAGACAGTGGCTCCAATGTGCTAGCAGCTTGAGCTAAAGCATTTGCCCTATGATTTTGTTCTCTGGGTACGTGGGTGACATTGAATGCATCAAAAGATTCTATCAGGTCCCACACCCTGTGTCTATAATTGGACAAATTTTTATAATTGCAGGAGTAAATTCCTCTCACCTATCTCACGACTAATTCTAAGTCTCCATAGACATGCAAAATTTTTACTTTGTTCTTAAGGGAAAACAATATCCCATGAATTAGAGCTTCATACTCTGTTACATTGTTGGTGCATGAGAAATGTAGTTTGTATGCTGCCAAGTAGGATTTTCCTGATGGATCAACAAGATCTATCCCTACTCCAGCTCCTTGTTTTGACTTGGATCCATCAAATCTAAGGATCCATGGATTATCTTCAGCCAAAGGCTTACCTGAGCCTTCTCTTTTCTTTGCAGCTCTAGCAGTTGTACCACCTGATATCCATTTCATCTTTGGTTTCTCAACTTTTTCAGACTTCACCATTTCTATCTTATGGGAAGCTGAGGGTTCTTCTTTCTTTTTATCACCAGCAGGTAACTCTTCTGAAATAGGTAGTGTCTATCTTTTCCGAAGATGAAGACACAAAGAGCAAGCAGTCTCTGAGTGAGGTGCTTCATGTAACCTGCACCAGCCTTCAATTAAGGCCTCCTGTGGAGATTTCTGCTGCTGTGTCATCTTCTGAATTCTATTGCTAAAAATTCTTCAAATTTAGACAGATCGTTGCTTCCATCTTCATCAGATGACTCACAGTGTGATTCTAGAAAACAATCACTCCCTGGGGTGATTTTCTTGTTACTCATAACATTATTTTGGTCACATACTAGTATCTCCTCTATCATCTAAATATGACATCCATCACGGCATGTGGATTCTTCTGTTCCTACAGGACATAAACAACAATCAGCATCACTATCATTGTTATTGTCTGAAGAACTTACCTCTAAGGATGATGATGATGCTGATGCATCACTACACGCTTGTTCCAGTTCCAACATGTCCATGCAGGCATCACAGGTTTTCTCAGAATGTGACTCATTATGCAACCTGCACCATCCATCCATTAGAATATCATGTACAGGTATTTCTAACAACTGACATCGCCTTACCTCTCTAGATAAATGTGTCTCAAAATTCCTGAAGTGATCCACCTCATTTTCATTCTCAGGGTTACCATTAGATTTTACAACTATTTTGTCATCCTGAGGGTCATCATGATGATGATGAACATCATACATCAGGATTTCTTCTATCCTGACAGTCTGTGGCCTGATGGAGTAAACTCCAGGTTCCACATCCACATACATGATCTTGTTAGTTTTGTTATATTCAGTGATCATGTGCTTCATTCAAGGCTCAGCATCAATTCTTATTTGGTTTGGTATCCCCTTGCAGGGTAACCACATATGACTGAAGTCTGTGGACATATATCCATTAAGGGTTTTGGACCAGTCTCTGCTGAGTAACATCCCATAGGTATCAGGTATATCAACTACCTGAATGTCAATATAATATTGGATTCTGGGATCAGATGCTAGCTGCATGTGAATGTGAGTTAGCTGTCCTACCACACTCACCTCTATTTTATCCAATTGAGTCACCTTCTTTAAGGATTTAGCATGATGCAGCCCTAAAGCATTGCATATGGACAGGGGTATCACATTGGTAGAGGCTCCTGAGTCTACTAAGCAGTTGTGCAAATTTTTACTGAAACGGAGGCGACTCACTTTTATCTCTATATAAGGTCATGTGGGAGGTCTCTGCAGCTTGAACGGTAGTTGGCACCTTGTGTTTAACATTAGGATCCCTAGCAGCATGATCTTTGCTCCCAGACTGACCTGAGGGGTGACTATCCTATTTAGGAGCAAGTTCATCTAGTGATTTCATAAATACCTTCTTGATGGCAGGAGTTTTGATCAACTCTGACAAGGATAAGCTGATTTTAATCTTTTTCATCTCATTAGCTAGGTAAGTGACCAGCTTGTCAGATTCATGAGGCAGATTAGCATTTTTTGGCACATTATTTGGTGATGTCAAGTATTGAGCATTCACCTTGGGAAAACTTGGGTTATTACTTGCCTTGGGATCAGGAGGTGTATTGAAATTGGTCAGAGGCAAGGAACAGGTCAATGGACTAGTTGTTCTGTTGGAATTACTTCTCAGGTTATAGTTATGCTTACCCTGATATTGCTGTTGGTAGGCATATACCTCCTCATGTTCATTTGAAGGCTCATTTTCATCCTCAAAGGGGAAGACATAATTTGACTCAAAAGCCATGGCAGATTCCTCACATGCCAGGGTGTAATCTTGGTGAGCAGACACTGTCTATTGATAAGGATGATGAGTGTAACTTTCTAGCACTAAGGATGAGTCATATCCACAAGGAACAAGTTCATTTCCTTCTACATGAGGTTGATTTCTTAAAGTATTAGACACTTCAGTCTGAAAAATACTAGCAACAATTTTGAACTAAGGACATTCTAATTCTGCACCAGTTAGTGAGGGCTGCCTCTGCAAGGTTGACTCTAGTAGTCTGTTTGGGTTCACCAAGATGCAGATTGTCTAGGGGTGATGGCAAGGAACCATTATTTGGCCTAGTGTTCCACACTCTAGGCTTCCTTTGAGGATTATTATTGCCATTATTGTTATAATTATTGTTGTTGTACCTACTATCAGGATAATTTGGTCTGTCATTGTTATAGCCTCTGTTTTGATTAGGCTGAGAGTAGAAGTTTTGACTCCTTAAGTGAGTAATCTCAGTTGTAAGTTTCCTTAACTGAGCTGATATTTCTTTAATCTCTTCTTTCTCTTCCTAAACCTTAGCCACTACATTTTCTGTCAAAGGCTTGAAAAAAGAAGATCCATGATTGTTATTGGACTGATCTACAACCGAAGGTGCCTGAGCTTGTCCTGGATACTGTATCATCTGGCCATTTCCATTTGGAGGTGGCATGATACTCAGTGGAGGTATTTGCAAAGGTGTTGGCATCACAGCTGGAGGCATCATGGCTCCATTAGGCTATTGCTGGGTAGGGTATGTTGGATAACCAGGAAGTGTGGGGAATGCTATGTTTGGTGTAGGAGCAGGAACTAGCTACTGATTGACTTTGATAGCTTCTTGGAAAGCTCCTGTTAAAGTTGTGATTTCAGGATGTGCTCTCCTGATGAACATGGAAGTTAAAGGATCCAGGGCTGAATAATAAATGCTCCTAGCAGCTTCATCTGCTACAACATAAGGGGTAACTATCTTAGATAGCATTTTCTGGAACCTAGTGTTGAAATTGGCAATAGGTTCTCCTTCAAACTGTTTAATTGTGGCAAATAGGTGATAGTTCATTGAAGGATCTATTGGAATTTTGAACCTATCAGTAAAAACTTTCTCCAGGATAGCCCATGAACCGACAGAACCCTGACCAAGACTAATATACCAATTATAGACTTCTTCCCCTAAGGAAAAAGGAAATAACCGACATACAACGTCCTGATGCTCAATTCTAGCCCTACATCAGGCCTCTTTGAAAGTTCTGATATGATCATCAGCATCCTGATATGGATGATACTTTGGATAGATTTTATCAAGATTCTTTGGCAAAGGATGATAGGATGTGAAAGTTAAAGGCGATTCTGCTGCAAAGAAAGACATCGCAACTGGTGGAGGCTGAGCCTGAGGTATGACTGGCTGAGGTTGAACCTGAGGTGTAACAAGTGATCTTGTAGTTGTTTGTAAACCAATAGGAGTTACAGGAGGATGTTCTGGTGATGCTCTTGAAGCACTAGAACCAGGAGTGTGATGGATATCTATCGTCCTAGGTCTAAATCCTTTGACAGGTAATTCTTCAAAGATTCCATTAGACCTAGACCTGGTATTTGGCCTATGAGCCAGGATTTCTCAAATTTAAGGAAAATTGTCTGGTTAACTATAAAGATCAGTTGGAATTTACCAGCAAAAGTGATATTTATGGTCAGAAAGTGTGACTGACTGGATATTTACTAAATATTTGCACAAACAATGCAAATATGAGGTGATATTGAGTTTTGGTGACACTTGCAACCGGATATTAGGTTTCTAAGGCAGATTACCTCAAAGGTTTGACAAATTTACCTGAAATAGGACTGATCTTTGCAAATTCATGATGATTAACCACAAAGCTTGCAATATTTATGGTTAATTTTGAAAACTTCACAAATGATGAGCATGTACAAGCTTAAAACAACAAATCTTTGCGTATTGATCGAAATCTGGAGGTGTTTCAGTGTTACCTTATTGTCTGCATCATCAAATCCAATAAAACTTAATGATGATGAGTTTCTAGCTTCGAGCCCTCCTTCTAGTGCCAATTTATGTTGTGTTAGGAGCGAGGAGCCTGCATAAAATGAATGATGACTGAAGCAAGACGTCTTTTCTCGTTTGGCCCTTCCTTTTTCTAGCGCCAATTTATGTTGATCATGATGTTAGTCATAAACAAACATAGAATAAAAGTTACACATCAACCTTTACTCATCTTGAAATATACGATGAATTCAAAGAATTCATGATCCCAAGTCTTCGTGGATTAGTTCTTAATCAACTGATGTTACTCAATGGTTGATGTGCGTTGCTATTTTCCATTTAGGGGCCTTACGTTTGCTTATAAGTAGGATTCTGTTTCTGTAAAGATGCTACACAGAAAGGTCATTCTACACAGTATATTTCTTCAAATAATGTGTTTGCATTTGGATCTATCCATTGAACATGCTTTAACTCTAAATATGCTATGAATTTTTAGTTATCTATGAGATATCAACATATTTCATGTTACTTGCTTTAGATTATCTATTATTTGCAATTGTGATAGTGAATTGTTCTAAAATTAAAAGAAATGTAAAATGAATACTTCAAATTATGATGACTCTTCAACTATTGAGTCATATACACACTTGATACTGTCATTAGGAGAAGAAATCAAACCATATTTTCACCAGGATGTTCCACAGCTAGATACAGATGATGCAAACTTCAAAGGATGATGAATGAAGACAATACATGCAGATTGATGAGCACTCCAAGGGATGCAACAAATCAAAGCATATATCAAGAATTCAAACACAGATTACTCCAGATTTACGATGATTTGTAATCAAAATGGTCTTCTCTTTCATTAAGTATGCAAAAATATGTATGCTTACAAAAACTTTGAAATAGGCCCTGATATTTCAGCAAACAAATTTCAATTAAGCTTCCAATCTTTAAAACAAGGCATTCATGCACCTTTTATAGAACAAGGTGAGGGAGCAGTTAAAACTGATTTACGATCAAGATTTATCAATTAGAATCAACGGTGCATATTCCCTTTTGACTTGGTCAACAGTATCTCATGGCACAGGTTGCCAATTGGCATCCATCTAGGTAACTCATTTTCCTCGAAGTACCTGATGCAGATGTTTCCCTTGTAGTTCTCCACTCTTCATCTACTCCTCAGGCTCTTCTTCTTCATCATGATCATCATGATCATCACTTTCTGTGTCTTCATCACCCTGATGAATATCCTCCTGTATATGGACTTTTAATGTTGTCCTTATATTTTCATATGTTTCTACTATCTTATCAACTTCTTTGCCATCCTGAGTTTTAGCTTTGGCAATGGCGTGCTTGTGGGCCTGATATTTATCTCTGAGGACTTCTAACTTGCCCTTCCTGTTGCTCAATGTTTCATTGTAGTTCTCCACTCTGACTTTGATCCTTATGATCTTGTTCATTGCTTCTTCTATCAGGTGGTTGAGAGGATCATCAGCCATCAGCTGGAAATTATTATGCAGAGCTTTTATGGCAAAGTCTGCATCTTGGTTTTCAATTTTACCATCTACTTTTCCTTCTAAGGCCTCCAGGACCTCTGCTTCATAAGACATCATGTTGTGCAGCTTCACACTAATATCTCTTAATTTATTGTTGCACTTCTTCAATACATCACATTCAAACCTGATGTCTTTATACCAAATATCCACCAGCATGGCAGTGTTATTATTCAACACTTGATGAGTTATCAGGATCTAAGGATTAATCCTCTTTATTTCACTTAGAGCACCCAAGGATTTCTCCAACTAGAATGATCTTCTTCCAGCCTCATTCTAAAATTTATCCACCTTCTTCTTGGAGATACCCAAAGAATTCCACCTCTGCAAAGAGGCTCCCACTACATCTTCAGCTCCGTTTAGTGCTGATGACATCCATTTTCTCATGATCACTAACTCATGCTTCATGAGGTCCAATTTATTAACCTCCTCTTGAGAAATTACAGTCAATGGGACTACCTGTTCTGATGATGTATTGTCAGGGTTAATTAACCCTTTTATGTATGAGTGCAGCTGGACAGTGTGCTCCTTATGCTCTTTATTCTTTTCCTTTTCTCTCTTCACCCTTTGGGTTAAAGAATCTATTATATCCTTCCCTTCCTAACCTTCTTGGTCTTCATTGGCAAATCCCAAATCAACTGTGCTAATCTGGAATTCTTCTAGGGTGATCTTGCCTTTCTCTTTTTCAACAATGGGAAGTGCTACCTGGGCGGTCCTTCTGCCCATAGCAGGATCTCTTCTAATGGTTGAGGTTAACCTAGCCTTCCTCTTAGGCTTCATGATGGTTTCTAAAAATAATGTTGAAACATCAAATTTCTGAATCTTGAAACCTGATTCTATACTTATTTCTTTCTCGAGCCATTGAGGTATTTGGTCTGTAGATCCCTGTCATCTATCATCATCATCATGTCCACCCTGATCTCCAGTATCAGTCTCAGTTCTTAGTGGAGAGGGTGATGTCTTGATTTCTTCCTCATGATGTTCTTCATGAGGGTGATCTTGTTCAACTTCCTCCTCTTGAGGAGTCTCTCCTTGCGGTGCATCCACATGATGATCATGTAGTTGATCCCATTCTTCATCTTCTTTTGTTTCATCTACCTTGGTAATTTTCTCATCCTGAGGTATATTTATATCTGTGGATATCATTGTATTTGACTTAGGTGCAGTTACTTGATCTTGGATCACATTTTACTCTGCACCTGTTGTATCTACCTCCTGAGTCTTTAGGTCATCATGACCTGAGGTTTCTTTATCACCACCCTTTTGTTGAACTTCAACTATTTTGGGCTCATCAGATATATCTTGTTGTTGTTGGCCCATATCTGGAGAATGATTCTCCACTTCTGTCAACTTGACTTCCTCAATATTTTGTGCCTTATCAAATGCACCTGCTTGATGTTCAGGACTTACATCCTCCCTGTGTGTTAGGTTGATCACTGCAGGGCTAGTTACCTGATCAACTAATTTATCAAGCCTGATTTGTTGGGCTACCCTCTCTGGGCTATCTTCTTTCTCTTGCTCTGTTTGCTTCAACTCTTCTAATATTACCCTCTGTGAGGATGGGGTTCCTTGTGGAGTCATGCCAGTGTGAGGGTCTCCATTTGTTGAGAAGTCACATTCTGTACCACCTCATCATCTGATAGGTCCACAGTCTCTTCCAATGAGAAAGGACCACCTTGAGTTACTTTAGTGGCTTCTTTTACTTGCTCTTCAGCCTTCTTAGTCTTCAACTGAATTATGGTAGGAAGTGGCACATCATGTTGCAATTCTTTTCTAAACACTTCACTACCAGCTCCCCTCAATATTATAGGGTCATGTCTTATTTCACCCCTCATATGTGTTCTTTGTTATTTAGGGGTTGATGTTACTAGGGATACTGGCTTCCTCTTCCTGGTGACCATCATGGGGTCATCCTCTATAGGCTCCTCTTCAATAAGAATATCCTTCTCCACATATTGCTGTGAAGTTTGGCCTTGATGTTGTATTTCTGCAGTATGCACAGTCGGTTTTAGGATCTTTTTGGTCTTTTGTTTATCCTCTAGAGGTGGTGCAGACGAGGCTTTTGCCTGTCCTGATGCATATGCATCCTCAGCTAGTATATCAATTCTCTCAACTATTATCCCCTTGGGTTCATTATCAGTCTTCTTCTTCCCTCTGGGAGGTCCTTTTCCTTGTTTCTAGGGTGACAACCTTTCTCCATTAGATTTTCTCTTCTCTCCAAGAAAGTCATCATATTCCTCATCAAGAATCTTCTGCCTTTTCCTCTTGTTATCTACTGTGATGGCCATCCCCTTCTTCTTTAGTATATTTTTTTATTTATCCACCCATGACTGGGTCAACTGAAGCACCCCACCTGTAAACTGATCTAATGAAATGTCTTTAGGTTGCGTTAGGTCAGGGGCTGAAATGGTGTCATTATACACCTTATTGTCCTCATACTCATTTGACATGATCTTGCCGTCATCCTTCATCAATTGCATAGGCATTGGAATGCAATCAAATGTTCTAACCTGATTGAGGGTGAGCCTTTGATATTTTCTTCTTCTAACTTCATCTTCATCCTCACAATCAGCCCAGAAATCCTCTAAGTTCTTCTTATGTATGGACCTCCCTATGATCTTTTGCATCCTTCCATAGGGGTCATATGATCTGGCCAATGGGAATGGCTATAGGTTCATTATGTTCAGACCCGCTATGGCTTTCTTTATGTTTTCAGAATCAGGACATATGTACCACCCTATAGTCACTGGAAATAATACTGGAGGTATTTTATTGTTTGCCTTATATGTATCTAGTATAGTTGATATCTGTCTTAGAAATTCCATTAGGACTACCCCATCAGTAGGGTACTTGGGTAATATTATGAGCTGTCCCTCAAAACCTTCTACTCTGATGTAGGAAAATGTGGCAAACTGGATGAACCACGCACCATGCTTGTATACCACCTCCTGAGCTTCCATGCTCAGTCTTTTGGTTCTATCTTCTTCCATTGTTTAGACAAGATGCATAGTAAATGCATCATTCACTAATTTGTAATTAGGAAGATAGTTTGTTCTCTACAATTGAGGATAATGGTCCCATATATGGGCATCATTCAAACTGCCACCAATCTTTCCAACTGCAGTTAGTGCATCAAAGGTACCTTTATAAGCACATGAATACACTATATATGAAGTGATATAAAATGAACAGTCCAAGCTCCTTAGGGTCATCAGTTGTTCATCTAGAGCATCACTGATGATCTTAGCCCATAATGGCTTGTTATCTGTGTAAATGCACATCATGATAACCCCATACATCCAATCCTTGAAACTTCCAGCCGTAGGCTGGCCTGTCATCCTGCTGAGCAAGGCAATCATATACTGATACTCATCATCAAAGTCAAATTTGTACAGGTGCATTGGTAATTTGGCAGATGCAGTATATGTGCTATTCTTTGCTCTCCATTGGTACATCCTCTTTCTTGCAGTCTTTTTGTTATTTATATACTCAGTCTCTAGTTTTTTTAGATTCATACTAACTACCTTTTTCCCAACTGAAAGGTTGAAATTAGATTTAATCCCTTTTATTGACAGATCCGCATATACCCTTCCATGTTTTTCTACTCGCCTCGTCTTAGGGTTGTAATTTCTGGCACACTCTACTATTAATTCTGGAGTTTCCATGGAATAAGGAAATCCAGCGGCATACCACATTCCTGATACAAAAATGGCATCTAGTAGGGTACTTTCTTTATTATTGCCCATCTTGGCTGACCATGCCACCATATCTGTATTTCCCTGATGAGTATCTGTGATGACAACATATTTGAACTGTACTCCCTCAGGTTGGGCAAACATAGGCTTAAGGAATTCTGAATCAGACTTGTTCTTCCTAATGTCCGCCATAGATTCCTGCAATGAACATGACTAGTCTTACAACAATATCCACATGCAGGCATATACAGCATTACGTTTACGACATCATGCATATTATACCTATTAATCTTCATTTCATCATGATATGTATAATTACAGAGCTAAACCATTGGAAAAAGCATCCTACCTGGATATTACAGAAATTGACAACAGGAGGGTTACTAATTACTTAACTGATTATGTTTTTCTCCTAGATTAAGCATATGATTATGGAAAAAGGGCTCACATACCAGTGATAATCATGTGCTCCGTTCTACTGTAAGCTATTTGCGTCTGCAGGTAAGTCGTACGAGGGTTTGAATATTCTGCGCTCTGTAAAATCTCGTTTCTTCTCAAGGTAAATGCAGAATTACCCTGTAAATTCACTTTTAATCTCACTCTTAGGGTAAATTAGGGAAAATCTAGGTTAGATTGATCAGAACCATTGATCTTCTTCCATGAATTTACGGATGCTACCAGGTGTTTGCATCGTGTTTGCAATCGGCAGGAATCCACCTACTGCATTTATGTGCATTAAATGCCATGGGGCAAGATGAGGGGGTGATCTTTAGAAGATTAGGTGATATTCAGAATATCAGGATATTGGCTCTAGGGTGATATTTTGCAACAGGGTGATATTCGGAAGATCGGGTGATATTCAGAATGTCGGGGGATATTCAGAATGTTGGGTGATTCAAAATATGACCCCCGCAAAATATGACACTGTTTGACGGGTAAATACCACTATCACGTAAAATTGATGTCCGGAGCTCTGGGTCAAATGATTATCAGGTGACAAAATTGGATTGGGGTGATCTTACATAAGATGACTGATGTTACGAAATATGACCCCCCCAAAATATCAGGTTTGACCAGGATTTTGACTTGCAATAACTTTCATTCCCTAAGGAATATCAGGGTGATCCAAAAGGCAAACCTGCATGAAATTTTGTACTCTTTCCAACCATGGGGTTATTGACATGAAATATTAACTTTGACTAACTGACCTCATCATGATGACTTACCCAACTCCCTTTATGCAGGGTCATCTGCATGATTTACTTTTACCAGACTGCCGAAAAGCAGGAAAACCAAGAACAAGCCAAGCAGAAAAGTTGGGTCCCTATTTTGTCAAGTCAAAATGGGGCATGTTGTGTAACCACACAACACTACCCCTCAACAGTTGTACTGTAATTGTTGGTGCAATTAGATTGGTTTCTAGGGTTTGTATGGTATCATTGAACTCTAATTTATTTCTCAAGCATGCCCGTTTTGGATCAGATTTAAGTGGAAGAAATCATGGCGGCCTGAGCCTCACTAAATGTTTAAGCCCCTAATCAGGCACCCTGCCATTTAATGGTGTTTGTGACATATTTTAGCAGATTCATTGTTCTTGATGCAAACTTTTTCTATGGGCTCCAACTGTAGACCAATGGATCATATATCAAAGTTTTGTTGATTTAAAGGCAAACAAACCTTTTAGTGTCAACTTTAGCTATGCACGCCACAATATATCCAATCTTTTTTAGTTGTACATGTCATTGCCTTTGAAACAAGAAAATTATATGGAAGGCAGTTTGATAAGTTCTCTAATAAAATTGTTAAACAGCTCATAATACATCAATTATTAGCATTTCTACTACAACTATAAACAATGCGGCCTGATATATAATGGTAGCTAGAAACAAACATCTTTGATCAAAAGATAAGGGTGAGATAAACACAGGGTTTGCATGATCTTAGTGGTGGTTGTAGTTGTATATATGATGACACATCCTTTAAAAAATATTGATTTCTCTCTCTAGTTTTTGAGAAATCCAACTCTAAATGTACAAGTGTGTAAACACTATAAAGCATTGATTCTATTTGAGTGATAGCTATTCAGTGGTGGAGAAGAATCCATTGAGGTGTCAAGTAAGCCTATTCTAAAATGTAGAAGAGAATGAAAGAGCATAAAGATTTAATGAAAAATAAACTACAGACATTATGGCCAAGGAACAGGAAGAAACTGACTTTTCTACTCACAAGTCTGCACACAAAAATTGACAATGGTATCTAAATTTTTCCATTTTATTTCTACTCACATTTCACTAAATTGTCTTGCCTTTTATAGACTATTAAATGAATGGATAACTATTATCATATATATGGTTTATGTTGTGTGTTTTATAGAGAGAAAGTTTTAAGATTTTTTGTTGTTGTGATGGTTTTCAAATTCATGGCAGAAAGTGGGACTGATGTTAGTTACAAGTTTCAATTGTGTGTACATTTTGGGATATTCAAACCTCAATCTAGTGCCTCTAGGATTGGTCTGGGGAATTATTGGCATGGTTGTTTTAGGTGCTTTCTCACTCTATGCCAATTTGCTACTTGCAAATTTGTATGTTATAGATGGCCAATGCTTTAATAGATACATAAAATTAGTTGGTCATGTATTTGGTGAGTAATTAAGTGTGTACCCTTGTAATATAGATTATATACAGAATTATGTGACTTATTTCCTCTGCAGCTGATTGAAAAAATGAGACAAATTTTATATATCATTTGTTTAAGCTTAGCCTGATGGGACTTGGTAAACTTATGAATCCAATGTAGCTGAGTAACATGTGAATTATCTATCTTAACTATCTAAATATTTTTTCCAGTAATCGTATTTGGACACATAATAGATGCTATTTTTAATTTCATAAGATGAACTTCATATTGAACCAACTTCCTTCAATGATTTTGAGACACTTAGAACTGTATGCTATTTTCTGCAAAATTGGCAATGGTGGGATTGTATATTATTTACTCAAATTTATTAATCATGCAGGGAAGAAAATGTACCATATTACCTGGGCTCTACAGTTTGCACATATCATACTTGGCAATATGGGATTCCTACTAATTTCTGGGAGAGCTCTTAAGGTACTCCATTTCCTATGCATTTTAGCATGTATAAATTCAAGAATAAGGCAGAAATTTCAATTAGAATTTCTCTCCACACAACTGTCTAAAACTGTGAGGACAATATAGCTTGTATAGTTTGAAGGCTTTTTTCTTTTTGTTGTAGTTTGGAAAGGCATGAAAATTAATTTGTATTATATGGATAAACTACATTATAACAATGTCATTGTGGAAAATAAAAATCTATAGTTACTTTTAAGCACTGAAATATGATGCCATTAATCCTATCACTATCAACAATGTTTAAAGCTTAATCCATGAGACCACATTTCTTTGAGGCATTTTGTCAAACAGGTCACATGCCTTGTCTATACTTCCACGTTTTGCATACATGTCTACCAGAGCATTTCCAACTATAATTTATGACAAAAATCCCCCTTCCATTATGCTTTGATGGATGTCCATACCCTATTCCAAAGCTCCCATTTTGGCACAGGTAGGGAGGATACTGGCAAAGGTTGTGGAATTTGGCTTTAGACCTGCCAATTCCATTTGCTTGAATGTTTCTAAAGCCTTTTCAAAAAATCCATTTTGTCCATATCCTACAATCATGGCATTCCACGAGACCACTATCCTTGAGTTTCAGACCTTTGTGATTTTCTTGTGAATCTTATCACTAAGAATGGTGGCCCAATTGATCCTTTACTTGTTTTCTAGAATGATATTAATGAATCTAAACATTCATGGTTGGAATTACCTAATATTGGCAGAGACCATTACTCTATTTAGGAGAGTGATAAAGTCATTTATCTCCAACTAAAAATCAATTCTCAAAAGTGTCTTGGGCAGTTTTGAGGTGGTAGACATTGCTTTGATTAACCAGTTCTTATTTGACAAAGCTTTCAAACACAAACATGGGTCAAGGTTGTAAAATTAAAGTCCATCAACTATGTTTAGTAATATCACCTCCTCATAATGAGGAATTTAGAACATTTCTACAATTCTATCAGGGCTAAGATCAAGGAAAACTTCATTTGCAATACCTATGATCCTTCTAATATGAGGATCATAAAACTTAGCACAAGCTATAATGAGTTCAGGAGACTAAAGTTCTAAGGTGGGAAACTCATTTCTTACACAATCCCACTGCTAGCAATACACCTTGCTTATGTCATTTGATTATTCCCAAACATCCTCCTTAAGAAGTCCTCTAAGTTCACATGCCCTAAGTCAATGTCTAATACTTCATTAAGTGTAGAGACAATATTAGAAGGTGTTGTTACCTCTTTAAGTTCATATTTCATTTCATTTGACTTGGGTGAAGTCATATGAGATCTCTAGTATAGAAGAAGAGTAGAGGATAAGTTCAAATATCCAAAGAGACAACCTTTATATGGCTAATTTTCAAATAGTTACAAGCTTGTGGGAACATAAGAACTAGAGGGAAGTAAGGAATTGGGAGTTTTTGGCAAATGAGAGTTGAGATTCTACAAATTAGCATGAGGATATTAGGGCAAGCAACAAGAACAAATGTAACTGAGGACAATGGTTTCCACATGAAAAATAAAAGTTAGGGCATGGGATAATGTTCATACACATGCAACAATCAATTCTAGGGTTTATTTAGTTCAAACATGTCACGTGCCTTGTCTATACTTCCACATTTTGCATACATGTCTACTAGAGCATTTCCAACTATAATTTCTAACAAAAAGTCCCCTTCCATTATGCTTTGATGGATGTCCATACCCTGTTCCAAAGCTCCCATTTTGGCATAGGCAGGGAGGATGTTGGCAAAGGTTGTGGAATTTGGCTTTAGACCTGCCAATTGCATTTGCTTGAAAGTTTCTAAAGCCTTTTCAAAAAATCCATTTATTCCATATCCTACAATCATGGCATTCACCAAGACCACATTTCTTTCAGGAATTTTTTCAAACAGTTCACGTGCCTTCTCTGTGCTTCCACATTTTGCATACATGTCTACCAGGGCAGTTGCAACTACAACATTTGATAGAATTCCTTTATCCTTTATGCTTTGATGGATGTCCATACCCTGTTCCAAAGCTCCCATTTTTGCACAGGTGGGGAGGATGCTGGCAAAGGTTGTGGAATTTGGCTTTACACCTGCCAATTACATTTGCTTGAAAGTTTCTAAATCCTTTTCAAAAAATCCATTTTGTGCATATCCTACAATCATTGCATTCCATGAGATGACATCTCTTTGAGGCATTCTACCAAACAATTCACATGCCTTGTCAATGCTTCCACATTTTGCATACATGTCTACCAGAGCATTTCCAACTATAATTTCTGACAAAATCCCCCTTCCATTATGCTTTGATGGATGCCCATACCCTGTTCCAAAGCTCCCAATTTGGCATAGGCAGGGAGGATGCTGGCAAAGGTTGTGGAATTTGGCTTTAGACCTGCTAATTGCATTTGCTTGAAAGTTTCTAAAGCCTTTTCAAAAAATCCATTTTGTCCATATCCTACAATCATGGAATTCCACGAGACCACATTTCTTTCAGGTATTTTTTCAAACAGTTCACGTGCCTTCTCTATGCTTCCACATTTTGCATACATGTCTTCTAGGGCAGTTGCAACTACAAAAAATGACAAAATTCATCTATCCTTCATGCTTTGATGGATGTCCATACCCTATTCTAAAGCTCCCATTTTGGCACAGGCAAGGAGTATGCCGGCAAAGGTTGTCAAATTTGGCTTTACACCTGCTAATTGCATTTGCTTGAAAGTTTCTAAAGCCTTTTCAACAAATCCATTTTGTGTATATCTCGCAACCATTGCATTCCATGAGATGACATCTCTTTGAGGCATTCTACCAAATAGTTCACATGCCTTGTCAATGCTTCCACATTTTGCATACATGTCTACAGCAAGGTGCTTGTTGGGCCTTTGCGATGATGTGTGGAACCCCGTATCACCGCGAAGGCCCAACAAGCACCTTGCGGTAGACATGTATGTGGTGACCCTAGAATCCTTTATGCTTTGATGGATGTCCATACCCTATTCTAGCTGTTAATTCCGTGACAAATTCTCTAACCCACTACCAACCTGTGTTTTCTGTCCATATTTAAGTCAAGAAATTTATCATTGTTGTGTTGGATGTTGTTGGGAGTATGATTCGCTTTTATTATTAGGCAGATTCATTTGAGGGAGTTTTCTGTGCATTTTGTGGAACTTGGAGAGCATTTACATCATTCATGGTTGTCATTGTGCCCATTGCTGTTATCTATTGTGTTCCCTGTCATTAATCAAGTGGCAGACCATTACGTGGTAGAACAGATCAAGATGAAACTAGAACTATGATTGCTTGATTGGGCCTATTGATTGTAGATGGTTAGTATCACTATTTTTCCTCCATTTACAAGTTGTGGTTTGTTTGTGAGTTTTTGAAACCATAGTTTTTGGAGAGTTGGTTATCAAGTTATGTGTCAATTTTTTTGTGATGTGAAGATATTAAATTTTAGTCTCACATTCATTTCTTTATAGTTAGAAAAATAATAAAGATAAATTTGAAATATATAGTTAAATTTGATTATGTGTAAGGAGTTAAATTAAGATAAAAAATAATATAGTTAAATTTGATATATATGTGAAGGAAGGCTTGATAGCCATTCTCAAGTTAAAGGTCACATTTTGTAAAAATATCGTAAGGGTGCATTATTAGTTGGAACCCAAATCTCATGTCCATCTATAGTTTTTATTTTGCTTTACATGAGGTTCTCAAAGATATAGGAATTCAAAATTTTGATTATCTTGTATCAAATAGTTTTCTTGAATATCTATTATTCCATGCTTGGTGTGACACATGCCATGAAAAGAGAAAGCTTGAAGCTAGTTATGAGGCAGACATTGAAGACAATGGAGAAGGTAAAAAATAAAGAATTTGTCAAGATTAATGACTACATTTTGTGCATATCCCACAACCATTACATTCTATGAGATGACATCTCTTTGAGGCATTCTGCCAAACAGTTCACATGCCTTGTCAATGCTTCCACATTTTGCATACATGTCTACCAAAGTAGTTGCAACTACAACAAATGACAAAATTCCTCTATCCTTCATGCTTTGATGGATGTCCATACCCTGTTCCAAAGCTCCCATTTTTGTACAGGCGGGGAGGATGCTGGCAAAGGTTGTGGAAGGCCATGTTTTCCTCAAAACCAACTAATGATGCCTGCATGGGATTCGAACTACCCACCTTTGGGCACTCTGGCTACCTGCCCCTACCTTCTCTACACTAGGTAAATATTCTTTCAAAGAACATGTTAAAGTAAGTTACTTATTTTCTTTTTGTTACAAAGGGGCGATTTACTTATTGCATTGTTGGGTTCTGTTTGTGCAGACCAAGGTGAGAGATGGAACAAAGAAGAAGTAATGCAGCAATTAGCAATATTATGCGAGTTTTGATAGATTTATTCAAATTTTGAGATGTAAAAGCCCATGATGAAATATTTAGGTTTCATTTTGCAAGTAGTTCTTTCATGTTTTAGAGTTGTATAAGAAAAAAATAGAGCATTGTAACTCAGTTTTCTCAGTTACAGCACTGAGAAACACACTTTGTAACACATTTTTCAAAGCAAAGACATATTTAAGTCTCTTGTATTTGCTGTAAAAACACATTTTATCAATAAAATTTTAGTATTTTGCCTTCTTAATAGCTGTTTCATTATGTGCAAATGAATGATTGATTATGTTTATTTGTGTTTTATGTTTAAACCTCAAAAACAATTAAATAAACTACCAATTGACTAAATATACTACCAACTAACAGAAATTGATGACTATATGACTAAATATACTACCAAATTACCAAATATATTACCAAATTGATGACTAAATATACTACCAAATTAATGACTAAAATTTGTTTAGTCATAAATTTGGTCACGAGATAAATGACCGGCAATAAACTACCAATGGTCACGTGACTAAATATACTACCAAATTACCAAATATACTACCAAATTGATGACTAAATATACTACCAAATTGATGACTAAATATACTACCAAATTAATGACTAAATATACTACCAAATTTTCCTACCAAATTAATGACTAAAATTTGTTTGGTCATAAATTTGGTAGCGAGATAAATGACTGGCAATAAACTACCAATGGTCACGTGACCAAACTACTAATCACATGACCAATTTTTGGTAGTTTTTTAGTCATTTATTTATGTTTTTCTACTAGTGGAGCTAATCCTCACCATGGTTTTTCCCTATTTTAGGGTTTTCCACGTAAAACTCTGGTGTTATGTGTTGACTTTTGATTTGTATGTTCTTCTTCATGTTTTCTAAGTTATTTAGTTTTATTAGAAAATGGTTGGTTAAAGTTTTTAAGTGTGCTGATTCACCCCCCCTCAACACCCTATTGTGTTCAATAATTGGTATTAGAGCCAAGTACCTTTGAGAAGCTTGACCTTTGAGGTAGATCCTCCACTTGAACACATGGAATCTGAAGTGTTGGACAATGATATATTTGCACCTAAACCTGATCTTGAAGCAATGGATCCTGAAGGTTGGGATCTTGAATCCAATGAAAATTAAATAGACCTTGAAAAACTCAAGACAACTCTTAATGATCTAGAGGAAGCAAACAAACTAAACTTGGAATATGAAGATATGCTTGAAAAGGCAAAAGAAATAATTGACAAACTGAAGGCAAAGGCAAAAGAATCAAAAGAAGAAATATGCAAATTAAAGACTTTGATAGAAGGAAATAAAGGAGGTGACAAGCTCAAGGAGGCAGAAGAAATGATCTCAAAATTAAAGATCATGGTTGAAGAAGAAAAGAGAATTGAAGACTACTTAAAAATCAAGCTCAATGCGGCATCATCTAAATGTTCAAAACTTGAGGAATAAGTTGTCACTCTCAGGAAAGAACTGGAAAAGGCATAAGAACAGATTGACAAGGGACTAAAACTGAAAAAAGGAACTGATATCCTGGATGAAATAATAAGCTCTCAAAATCCAGTAAAAGAAAAAACAAGTCTTGGTTATGAAAAGGGAAAAAGTCCTATGATCAAAGCCTCTGCAAACTTATATGATAACATTCATTCAAGAGTGTTACTCCATGTTTAAAATTTTACTAAAGCATTCTTGTCTTAGAGAATTCCAATTCTTTATTTTCCACTATTCATTTCCTTCTCTCGAGTTGAGTCTTTCATTTAGTCTTTTTCATGTGTTGTCAAAAATCCTTTAAGTTTATGAACCAAAGTCAGTGGGTTCAAAAGTTCATGAACATCCCAACTCCCCAACTAGTCACCAAGTCTAGCATCTTAAGATCTTCCTTCGTTGGTCTTGGTCACTTTGTAGCAAGTAAAGCCTTTGTTGTCAGGAGATCGAGAGTTCTTTGAACTCCCAAACTTTCAAACTTGTGGTTCAAAAGTTCCTAAAATCCCTGACTTGCCGACTAAATGTGCTCGCTACTCTTGTGGCACCTTTTTCTGAGCTATCAAGCAGTACGAGGGAATGACACCTATGACCTCACATTCAATTTGGAATGTGTGTAATTATGTGGTGCTCTTTTTTGAGTGAAACCCAAGGAGATTTTATGAATTTTAAAGCTTGATACACCACCAACAATTAATGATATTTATGAAGAAATTTATGAGAAGTGACATCAAACTTGAATAAGTTAGCTACCCTGCAAAGACATCTTCATAATTTCGCGAAGGAGATACATTGTAGAGCAGAGAGTTGCTAGTCCACCATACATGAGGAGTAGAATTCTTGGTTTACAGGTTAGCTTGGTTGGCTTTCTCTCTTTTATTTCTCTCTTTTGCTATAGAAACACAACAAAATTTCATTTGGGTGGTGGAAATATTTCATTTTCATGAATCTGTATAGTGATTCCCCTATAAGTATATTGTGGACTTCTGCTGTGTCTGTGAATGTTTCAGAGTTTTTAGCTGGCTGGGTTTTCAAATTGGTAAAAATGAAATACAAGTTTCAATGGGCCCCTATGGTTCCTATGGTGGAAAATGGGTTGTCTGGTGTGAAGGACACAAAGCTGGGTTACATTAACCTCAAAGATTTTTTGAAGAGGATGCAACTTGAAGGCAGAACGTCTTTGGCCAATAAAATTGTGGGCAGTGGTTTAGACTGAGCTAGGGGTTTTCCACTCACTATGAGTTGTCCTAACTTGGTGGTTTCTTGTGCCAACAATTATTTCCTGGAGTCTCAAGAAATAAGAGCTTCAGATGACTCTGTTGTTGCTAGGATTGATTTAGAATCCATTGCTCTTGCTCTAAATTTGGATGATTATGAAGAGAATGATGATGTTTCTGTGTCCTCTGCTTGGGGGTTTAATAATGAAAGGAAAGATTGGTGCTAGAGTTGCATTGCCAAAACCTGATTAGAAGTTGAGAAGAAAGGAAAGTCAAGACTTCCTACAAATTTGAAGAGAAGCCATTTCAAAGAGGAGATTTTTGATATGATCATTCTGCTACATCACGTGGTTGGGAGTTTTGACTCTGATTCCTTTGAGTACTAGAGTGTTGATTTATCTTGCTTATTTGTGGAGATCATCATATAGATTGGGCAAGGATAATCAGTGAAAGCATGCATGAACAATTGGTAAATTTCTTGTAGAAAGTAAGTTTTTGCATGTGCTCTTAGATGATATATGTGTTAGCCACTAAAGAGGTTGGTTTGCCTAGTTTAAGAGCTCAAGGAGCTCCCGCCCTAGGCACACCTATGTATCAAACTTTTCCTCAATTACAGAAGAGTGTCAGTATGAGAGATTTTTGTTGGATAAATGATGCCTTTTCTATGTTGCTTACAAAAAGGATTGAAGGTTCACTAGAGCGGAGGTTCTCTGTAGAGGCAGCTGCCCTAGTAATGAATTTTGAAAGTTTTTATGTTTAGTTCAATCACTTCTCATACTTGAGGATAGGGGGTTGTGAAAATACCCCATTGAAACTGCCAAGTTATCCATCAAACTACCTTGTATTTTTGGAGGTGTGTTGGCAAATGGCGGTTGTAAATACAAAGTACCATGTGATGAAAAAGAAAGGGTATTCTTTCCCTGTGTCAATTTCTTTCTTTTCTTGTAAGAGTAATGATAGTGCCAAAAGTGTGGATAAGTTACTGGCAGAATTTAATCTTCACAGTTTATCTACTCGAGTAGCTTTTGATAGCAAAAATTTTATAAAAAGAAACATACACGGTGGAGGCTCGTATTTGCACAAGCCCCAACTCGAAGACTTCTAGGAGGATTGTTTAGATAAGAGAGAAGTACAGAGGAGGAGTTGGATGTGGCTTACCATTGATCAAGTCTGTGCCTTTGAATTACCTATGTAGGTTCTCGATTCAGTTGATGACAATTCAAATATTCTAGATGAGGGTTATCACAATGCCTCACTGCAGCCTTTGCCTCCTATAAAGTGATTAGATAAAGAGATCATCGATGTCAAGTTTTGCTCCTTCCATTGTTGATAAAAATAGAAAAATAGTTGAAAGGAAAAGTAAGAGAACAAGTTGGTTCAGTAGTATCGAGGGACTCATCTTCTCAAGGACAAAACAAATCTCAAACCACCCACACCTAGAGGAAGTCATCTAGTTTGGACCTAACACTTCAAAGAATTGTCTCACAATTAGATGGAGATGGTGAGAAACTCGAGGATGTCACCAAGCTGAAGACAACCTGTGAACAAGATAGTCAACCAGTGATGAGTAATACCAGATTGGCTACTTATCCACCAAGAGCAGACCATGTGCCCCCTATAAACAATTTTGTAAGTGATAGTGATTCTTTAATTTTTACCCAGTTGGGAGAAGACAATATGTTGCAATCTTTGCCAAGTACTCCAAATTCACCTAGTCTAAGTAATCCTCCAGAGCACAATTCTCCACCTATGCGTTCGGAAGGTGTTATGAGTGTGGTTGGCAATGCTAATGCTCCCTCTTCTTACCCTACCTGGTTAAGAAAGGCAGTAGATAAAAAGAAAAGATACACCCCAATGGTGGATACTAGTGTGGATACTATAGCCAATCTTCTACAAGAAATACCTAAGCCTAAACAGGTTAGGAGGATGTCAAGGATGGTGGTTGATTCTACCACAGGACACCATTTTCTAGAAATTGCTGACTCAGTGGGAAACAAAAATGAGGATGAAGTTGTCTAACCTATGAAGTGGGATCCTAAATTGGATGCTAACTATCCTAATTGCACCCAATCCCAAGTCCAAGGGACCTCAAGATTGAGCTAGATTAGTAAGATGCCTCTAAACACCTAATGCACCCTATCTATACATCCTAATGATGATTTGCTCTATGTTGCTATGAGACTACACTATTCTACTTGTGATTGTATTAAACTATTTGTATGTGAGCACTCATTTGGGTAGAGTAACTTTGCATATGATGGCTTGCTTGATTTGTGAGGGGGTAAGCTCTAATTTATAGATTTTTGGAGACTCAAATGGATGGATAGGATTTGATTGAGAGATCAATGAATGAGGATTGTTGAGAGCTCTCAAGAAAGGAGAGCTTGACAAGTGTCATGATAGGATTGGTGGAGAGGAAATGTCCTTGGATCAAGGAGGAATGAATGGTTGAGATTGAGCTTTGGGAAGATGGATGGATGTGATTGTCTTGGTAGATGGGACGTATGGGTTGGATTTGATTGTAATTTTAAATTGGGAAGCATGGGTACATGCCCAATTTAAAATTAGAGGACAAGGGGTGAGTTGGAATAGATTTAAATTTTAAATTGGAGGCATGGGTACATGCCCAATTTAAAATTTGAGGAATAGTGGATGGAGGACAAAAGGACCTTTGTCCAAGGGTCCTTGACCGTGCTTTTTGTAAGAAAGTCATGTGGATATGTACAAGAGCCCCATGCCTTTGTACATTTGGGGGAATGGAGAGGATTTGACCATATTTAGTTTGTGCAAGTGGGGGATTAGGTTAGTTAATTAGGTTCAGGTGACCTAATCAAAAGTGAAGAAAATAGGGAATTAAATAGATATAAATATTTATTTAATTCATGGGATGGGATAAAGGGATATTAGATAAATTAAATTTATCTAATGTTTGGACTATAGAGAAATGGGATAAATTATTAATAAATCATTTTGGCTAAGGCTCGGTACTAATGCAAGTACGGTTGAAGGTATAGATGAATAATGAATAGTACATGAATAGTGATTTTAACAATAAAATATTGTAAAATCACGGTTTGAAGTACCTGTCTAAATATGTGTTTATTCAGTTTATGTGATAGAAATAGTGATTTAGGGTTGTCTAGAGATGATTAGTGATGGTTTAGGGGTGAATAGGGATGAATTGTGTAGGTGGATGAAAGTGGTTGTGACTATTTTCAGACATCTACAGAAGTAACTGAAGCAAATTTCAATCTGAGTAGAGTGGACATGGGACCCTCAACTATTGAGGGGGATATCTATCATGCAAAATTCTCAGTTAGTAATCTGTCAAAAATGGTCAAAAAGGAACAAGAGGAGAATGCTAAATTGCGAGCACAAGTAAGTTCCTTGTCTCTTTTTATCCAGTCTATTTTGAATATTACAACACCATCAGCAGATACCTTGCCTGACATGAGCGTTAGTGATCCTAACCCCAATTTATTACAACAAATTCAAAGATCTCAATCTTTTAGTAGTGCCATAGAACAATGGATAGAGAAAGTGACTCTAGATGGACTCATATTTATTGAAGAATCTTTTAAGTTATTTAACTCCATTTCCAGCAAGAGGGAGCCCATGATAGTTGAGTTTCAAACTGTTAGAAATGATAACAATAGTCTGTCCTTGGTCTCCAAAGAAATACAAGATATGGCTTGAATGGATGTCAATATTTTGGTGGCCGAGGAAGTGTTGAATGACCCTAAGGAAATGAACTCTGCTGCTTGGGCCGATATAATTGAGTGGAAGTTGTCTATTGTGGGGGAACTCAAAGAAGAAATGAGAAGCACTCTTGCCCTCTACTACTCAGAGTTAAGAGACATCAAAAGTAATTTTGCCATCCTGGAAGTAGAGGCCATCGGTGATGATGATGATGATAAATTGCTTGAAGTCAAGGAGATCAAGCAAAATTTCAAGAAAATGGTGACTAATGAAATTGTGAATTATGATATAATAACAAGAGAATTGATTGGAAAACTTGCAAAAATATCCACCTACATCAGGACACTCAAAAAAGGACTGGATGACATGCATAAAAAGGTGACTCATGCTAACACAATGATTAGTAAGATGAAACTCTGAGTCAGTATGACTAGAAGTCCAAGCAACATGGCATTATAATTGATCATCAATAAGTACCGAGCTTATAAGGCAAAGTTAAGGGCACAGGCAACTCAAGCAACACAATCTGACTTGTGTAATGAGGATGGACAGGTGAAGGAAAAGGAAGTCACACAAAAGGACATTGCTGAAGAGGAGGACGTGGTAATAATTAATTAATTTATTTTTCTCATGCTTTAGTAATTTCATATTTGCAAAAAAAAACTATTGGCTTTGGAGAGCTCTTTATTTTAATGATGTTTAGTTTAATGAATTATTTTAATTGACTATCCTCAAGAAGCCATTATGTTTTAAAGACAGTTATTGGGTGACATGGCTATAAATTTAGTTAGCCTGTCGATGTAGGGATCTTTTGGCAAACTTTGTTTTGGTGATAGATCAAATTTTGTTACTTTCTTGTTCAATTGCTTTAATATATGAAATAGAAATCAATACAGTGGAGTTTGGAGGATCATAAACTTTGTGTTATGGTTGTTTGAATTCATATTCTTCCTACGTTGAATATATTGCCATTGATTGGTTATCTTTCTGTATTGGAGTAGTTGGATATTTTAATTCTTGCTAACTACTGTGAAGTATTTATCTTTCAGTGAATGGTTTATGGTGGTGATTGTATGGTATACAGTGTAATTCTTTATTGATTCATTATAGTTGTTGTTGTGGAAGTATTTGTGCTTCATTAAATTTAGTTGATATTGAGATATATTGCCTTTATTACTTTCTGGTTAAAAGCACCACCTTTTTCTTTACTTTCTAGTTAAAAGCAATTTGAGTTTTCATTCATTGGATATTATAAGAAGGTAGCTATGCCTTGATAAATAAGCAGAGAATCATTGTAAAATATCATTGCAACGGATTCAATTGTTGTTACATTTGTCACTTATGTGGGTGTGAGAATATAGAGTTAGGTGGCAAATCTGTAAAAAAACAAATTTTTGGTGACTTTACTGGGGACTCTGACAATAACTATATATATTTTTGAGTTGCTTTATCATTGGACTTTATGGTTCTCCATGGAAGACATGCACCCGTTTTGTAGCCTAATGTAGACTATCTTGTTGGTGACCAAGAAGACATTACAACTGGTCTGCGAGTTGTAGCTTGGAAAACTAAGAGAACAAACCAACAATATCAGCAAGTTGACGAGGTGCTTGAAGAAGAGGAAGAACTTGGTGATATCATAAGAGAAAATGCGTGTCATTTTGTTGAGGCTCAGGAGATTATTTTTGTTGAAGGCATAGTCCCTGTGCCTAGGAGAGAAAGACCCCTTCAAATTCAAGCAGTTCCTAATAGTAGACAGAGAAACCCTATTGATAGACCAAGGAACCAAGTGTGAGCCCAACAAGCTCTCCGTTGTAACAACTAGTAAGCTGTTTGGTGACTACACTATTGTTTTTATATGTATATATATCTATGAAAATTGGCTATGAAAAGATACATTATGGAGATAGAAAGAAGGGTATCTCTGATTTTAACTTTGACTTACTTCAGTCTTTAAATTTTGCTCCTTTTCCTCCTACACATAAAGTCAAGTATTTAAGTAGACCATCTTCCCCTCTGCCTGTAAGAGAGTCTTCAAGTTCCTCTTCTCAAGTCTTAACCCTTGATGGTTCTATTTTACCCTTACAAGTTAACTTCCCACTTCATAATCCATTCCATACGGCTCAACCACCTCTGGTACCATGGGGAGCCGCCATAGGTCCTCTGAGATTAGGAGCAAACCTGAATGATTTACCCAAAGGTTCTAGTAAAATTGTACCCAAATTCAGAGGCGATGGAAAAGTCACCCTAGATGAGCATATACATGCCTTTTTCGTAGCCTGTTCCATCTTGGGGGTGCAACATGAAGATGTATCTGTCAGATTGTTTGTTGAGTCTCTCACCGATGCCACAACTGAGTGGTGTTATCACTTACCTAATGCATCTATCAGAGACTGGGCCACCATGAGGTGACAGTTTGAAGATAGGTTCAAAACTGCTGACAATGAACACACATTGGTAGCCCAACTCTCTTCAATGAAGAAAGAAGTCCATGAACAAATGAGAGAGTTTGTGGCCAAATTCAACAAGCTTGCAAATAGAATCCATAATGATGTGAGTCCTGGTGATGGAACATTGAAATTTTTCTTTATTGATTCTCTCCCTCCTGATGTTAGTTATGCTATAAAGAGGGAAGGTGCTGCTAACTTGACAGTGGCCTAAACCATGGCCATTTCAATTGAAGATGATCTTATAATCACTAGAAAATGGAAGAAGGAATTATAGACAGGCAAACCTTCAACGGTTAACTCTACCAACCTTGTCATACAAAGATTGGCCAATGATATTATTACCCTGAAGAGGCAGATGCCTAAAGGGTCCCAACAACCTTTTTACCAAGATGTACCAAGGAAAGATCATGGTTCCTAGGGGAACTATAACAAAACACTGCCCTTACCTGGGCCAACTCAGAGGTTGGCAATTGAAGGTGGTCCCTCTACCAATAAGAATAATCATATGATGTGCAACTTTCATTTGACTTCTGATCGTGATGGAACATCCTATCCAAAGATGGTTAGATTCATGCAGATGCTCTCAATGAATGAGCATGTAGAAGAACCTTATGTAGAAGAACCTACTCAATCTGGTGATGTCAGTGTTAATTTCTTTGAATATGAGTTAGATCTTGAGGTTGGTGAAGATGTGTACACTGAGATAGACAATCCAAATTGTGCAGTGTTTACTAGGGGACAACAAGCATAGAAGGGGCAAGATTCCAAAGGCCAGCCTAGTGGTTCCTCCTCTACTCCAAAATACATTTTGTCAAGACAAACCAATGCTTGTTCTAAGAAGATAGAGAGCACCATGCCCAAAGTTGCATCTGCTGAGGTACCCTCCACTTCTTCTCTTGAAGTTCTTGTTTCTATCTCTTTTGGCATAGTTGAGTCTTGTAAGAATACTAAAATACAAATTTCACAAGCTGAATACCTTAGGCTCAATCCTTCTGAGCTAGATAGACTAGTTAGGTATGTCAAGCAAGAGCCCTCCTCTTCTCATTGCAATGCTCAGGTGTCAAATGATAATGAAGTCCAAGCTAAAAAACAAAATTGCTCAAATTTCCATTCCCAAGAACTCAGTCCTCAAAATCCCTTTGAAAAACCAGAGCCTTTTTATGTGTCATTGTACATTGTTGGCTATAAATTAAGCAATTGTATCATCGATTCTGGAGCCTCAGATAATGTAATGCCTACCCAGGTTGCCAAAGCCCTAGGTTTATCCTATACGTCCTCTCATGGTAGGTGCTTTTCCATGGATGGATCACCAGTACCAATTTTAGGTCAAATTAAAGATGCACAAGTTGCCCTTGCAACATATCCTAAGAAGATATCAAAGCTAACCATCTTAGTGGCAGATATACTTGTAAGCTATGGGATGCTTTTGAGTTACAATTTCTATAGAGACTTGGGTGGAGAGATACAGATGGATTGGTCTCATGCTCTGATACCTGTAGATGGGAAGAGAGTTTGCCTAAACCTTGAACCTAAGGCCAAGTTCACTGTACTGAAGTCAGGAGACCTGAGGGTAGATATTTTATATGTAGAAACTGGACCTGGCACATATATGTGCACCTCGACAGTGGAAGATGATGCAAATATGATCAACCCTGATCTAGCCAATGAGGTGTGGACCTTGGAATTCGATGGCAGTTGTTCTACTATTGGTTTAGGTGCTAGAGTAGTTTTGGTTTCCCCTGATGATTAAAAGTTTCCTTTTGCTTACAAGTTAGAATTCAACAACACCAATAACACTGTAGAATATGAGGCTTTGCTGCTTGGGCTGGCATTGGCTAAGGAGAAAGGTATTAAGCAACTGAGAGCCAGGGGTGATGCCAAATTTTTCCTCTGCATCAGTAAGGAAGATATATACAGTGAAAAATGGGAGGCTGAGGCATTACAAAAATAGGGTGTGGGATTGCATAGAATATTTTGATGCCTTCTCAATAGAAGCCGTACCCAGAGACCAGAACACTCAGGCTGATTCATTGGCTATGTTTGCATCTCTCCTGTTATCTCACCCAGATTTTAAAGACAAACCTTACAAAGTTGAGGTGGTTTATCAGCCCAGCATACCTAACAATGTCAACCATTGGTAGGTATTTTACAATGACCAGCAAATTATATCTTTCCTATAAAAAGCTGAGTCATTTGCAAATGTGTTCTTTGAAGGAAGTCTTGATGAAAGTAATGATGTTTTAGAAGGAGTGGCCAATTCTCATAATGGCCAGGGATTTGAAGTGATTCAATTGAAAGGTAATAAAATTCTGAAGGGTTTGGTCTCACTTGAGGACCTTTTTAACCGACATGATTAGGACCTAAAGTAGAAGAGCAAAGTTTCAATTAGATCATCGACTAATTATGATTGAGTTAATATTGGTACTGAGGAAGATCCAAAGATTGTTTGCATTGGGAAGTGTTGCTCTCCCAAAGAGCAAGAGTGTTTAATTTTTCTGCTTATTCATTATAGAGATGTTTTTGCGTGGTGCTATGCAAACTGGAAGGAATTTAGAAATCAAAAAATGCAACACCACATTCCATTGAAGCGTAGTACTTTTCCCTTTAGGTAGAAACAAAGGACTTACAATCCTAAAGTAGTTGAGGCCATTTTTAGTGAAATAGACAAGATGTTAAAAGAAAAAATTATCTACCCCATTCACCACTCTACATGGGTGGCCAATATTGTTCCTGTCAGAAAGAAGAATGGGGAGATCAGAATTTGTGTTGATTTCAAAAAATTGAACCAAGCTTCTCTGAAAGATAATTATCTCTTACCTATGATGAATCATATATTGCAAACAATATCTAGTTCAGAAATGATGTCTATGTTAGATAATTTTTTGGGATATAATCAGAATTAAGTAGCTCAAGAAGATCAACACAAAATAGAGTTCACTACTCCAATCAGTGTTTTTGCTTATAATCAGATGCCATTTGGCCTTATTAATGCAGGTGCCACTTTCCAAAGGGCAATGGATTTAACATTTGGTGATTTGAAGAATAAAATCATTGTCGTTTATCTAGATGATTTAACAGTTTTCTCTAAGAAAAGGGCTGACCACTTGCATGATCTAGAGGTTGTATTGCAACGTTGTAGAGAATATGGTATTTCCTTAAATCCTAAAAAGTCAATTTTTGCTGTAACTGAAGGGAAACTGTTGGGTCACATTGTCTCCAATGATGGTATCAAAATTGATCCTGATAGAGTCAGAGCAATTTGCTAACTGAGCCTACCTACCACTGAAAGTAATACCATATCTTTCTTTGGTTAGGTAAATTTTCTAAGAAGATTTGTTCCTGATTTTGCTGAGTTGACTAGACATATTGCTGAGATGATGAAAAACCATCCTATTTTCAAATTGAATGATAAAGGTAAACATGCATTTGAAGATATTAAAAAATCCATTGCCAATCCACCTACATTAGTGCATCCTAATTTTGAAAAAGATTTTATTATCTATTGCTATGCATCAGAACACACTCTGTCAGCTATCTTGCTACAAAAGAATGAACATGAGATCAAAGCTCCAATTGCTTTCATGAGTGTGCCTTTAAAGATGCATGAGTTGAAATACTCTCCACTTGAGAAACATGCCTATGTTGTAGTGAAAGCTTTGAAAAGTTTTAGGTTTTATATTTTACACTCTCATGTTGTTGTCTATGTTCCTGATTCTGCTGTAAAAAGTATCCTTACCCAACAAGAAATCCATTGTAATAAAAGAGGATCCTGGATAGCTAAAGTTCAAGAATATGATGTTGAAATTAAACCAACCAATTTGGTCAGAGGCAAAGGTTTATGTAGAATGATTTCTGAGAATGAAGTTAGTGAAGATGAAGAATTGCCTCTAGTTCTTTTTACAAGCACTACATATGAATGGTTTTTTAATATTTCTTATTTACTAACATATGGTGATTGTCCACCCCACCTATCTGCAAAGGAAAAAATGAATTTGAAGCTTAAAGATAACAAGTATGTTCTTTGGGAAGGGAACTTATACAAGAAGGGAGTGGATGGAACATTTTTAAGGTGTGTAGATAAGGAACAATAGAAGAAACTATTAGAGACCTTTCATAATGAGGCCTGTGGAGAACATTTCTATGCCTCTATGACAACTTTTAAAATCCCGTTACAATGTTTTCATTGGCTAGGCATGTTCAAAGATGCCTATGAATGGGTATCTAAATGTGAGAAGTGTTTAAAGTTTACTAGCAGACCTCAACTAGCTACATTGCCTCTGAAACCAGTAGTGATTGATGAACCATTTCAGTAGTGGATATTGGATTTCATTGGGCCTAGTAATTCCAATTCTAGTGCTGGATATACTCATATATTAATAGAAATAGATTACTTTACCAAATGGGTGGAAGCAATTCTTGCAAAACATACCACCTTTGAGGTAGTCTGTAATTTCCTCAAAGAGAATATCTTGGTCAAGTTTAGTGTACCTAAAAAGGTTGTAGCTGATAATGCCACTAGTTTCTCCTCTTCTAAATTTACTCTTTTCTGTTATGATTATGGTATTAGTCTTGTCCACTCATTTGACTATTATCCGCAAGGCAATGACCAAGCTGAATCAAGTAATAAAAATCTAATTTCAATTGTCAAGAAGCTAGTGTATGAAAATCAAAGAGGGTGGCATAAAAGTTTATATGATGCTCTTTGGGCACATAGAATAACTTATAAGAGAGCCATCAATATGTCCCCTTTTTAGCTAGTGTATGGAATTGATAGTGCAATACCCATCCCTTTGGAATTATCTGCACTAAATTTATAGAAGGCAATTGAAGGCAAACAATTTCAATTAGCACTAGAAAAGAGGATAATGTATTTGAACCAGTTGGAGGAATAGAGAGAAGTGGTTGTGGATAGGATTACTAGACATCAGCAGGCTATGAAGATTTTTTTTGATAGAAAAGCCAAGCAAAGAAGTTTCGTTGTGGGAGACTCTGTGCTTTTATGGGATAGAAGAAGAGAGCCAAAGGGGGCTCATAAGAAATTTAATTCTCTTTGGAAGGGGCCTTTTCAGATCAGACAAGTTATTGGAGAGAATGCATTTCTACTAGCATATCCTGATGGGACACCATTACCTCTTGCCTACAATGGGCAAGATCTGAAGTTGTATAATTGGTCACACTCCTAAGTCCTTTGTATTATAGTTTCTTTCCTTGTCTTTCCCAGTTTTGTTGTTGTGTTTTTGGTGTGACTCTATCGCCCTTCTATAATAAGGCTTATGCCAAGTTTGTCTAGATTCTCTGCATCCTTTTTAGTCCTTGTCTCTAATTAGAGCTTGTTGTTATTCCATATTTGAAATTTTACTAAAGCATTCTTGTCTTAGAGAATTCCCATTCTTTATTTGCCACTATTCATTTCCTTTTCCTGAGTTGAGTCTTTCACTTAGTTGTTTTCATGTGTTGTCAAAAATCCTTTAAGTTTTTGAACCAAAGTCAGCATGTTCAAAAGTTCATGAACAACTTGACTCCCCAACAGGTCACCAAGTCTAGAGTCTTAAGATCTTCCTTCATCGATCTTGGTAACTTTGTAGCAAGTAAAGCCTTTGTTGTTAGGAGATCAAGAGTTCTTTGAACTCCCAAAATTTCAAACTTGTGGTTCAAAAGTTCCTCAAATCCCTGACTTGGCAACTGAACGTGCTCGCTACTCCTGTGGCACCTTTTTATGAGCTCTCAAGTAGTACAGGGAATGTGTGTAAGTACATGGGTGCTCTCTTTAGAGGGAAACCCACAAAGATTTTACAAATTTCAAAGCTTGATACACCGCTAGCAATTAATGAGATTTATGAATGAATTTATGAGAAGTGACATAAAACTTGAATAAGTTAGCCACCCTGCAAAGAAATCTTCATAATTTTGCAAAGGAGATACATTGGAGAGTGGAGATATGTTGTAGAATTCTTGGTTTACAGGTTAGCTTAGTTGGCTTTCTCTCTTTTATTTCTCTCTTTTGTTATAGAAACATAGCAATTCATTTGGGTGGTGGAAATATTTCATTTTCATGAATTTGTATAGTGATTCATGTATAAGTATATTGTGGACTTCTACTATGTCTGTGAATGTTTCAGAGTTTATAGTTGGTTGGGTTTTCAAATTGGTAAAAATGAAATACAAGTTTCAAGGGGCCCCTATGGTTCTTGTGGTGGAAAATGGGTTGTCTAGTGTGAAGGACACAGAGCTGAGTCACGTTGACCTCAAAGATTTTTGGAAGAGGATGCAACTTGAAGGCAAAACTTCTCTAGCCAATAAAATTGTGGGTAGTGGTTTAGACCGAGCTGGGGGTTTTCCACTCGCTGTGCATTGTCCTAACTTGGTGGTTGCTTGTGCCAACAATTATTTCCTAGAGTCTCAAGAAATAATAGCTTTAGTTGACTCTGTTGTTGCTAGGATTGATTCAAAATCCATTGCTCTTGCTCTAAATTTGGATGATTATGAAGAGAATGTTGATGTTTCTGTGTCCTCTACTTGGGGGTTTTATAATGAAAGGAAGGATTGGTACCAGAGCTGCATTTCCAAAACTTGGTTAGAAGATGAGAAGAAAAGAAAGTCGAGACTTCCTACAAATTGGAAGAGAAGCCATTTCAAAGAGGAGATTTCTGATATGATCACTCTGCTACATCGCGTGGTTGGGAGCTCTAACTCTGATTCCTTTGAGTACTGGATGTGTTGATTTATCTTGCTTATTTATGGAGATCATCATATAGATTGGGCAAGGATAATCAGTGAATGTATGCATGAATAATTGGTGAATTTCCCACAAAAAGTAAGTTTTCACATGTGCTCTTAGCTGATATATGTGTTAGCCACTAAAGAGGCTTCTTGACCTGGTTTAAGAGCTCAAGGAGCTCCCACCCTAGGCATGCTTGTGTTTCAAACTTTTCCTCAGTTACAGAAGAGTGTCGTTATGATAGATTTTTGTTGGGTAAATGATGCCTTTTCTATGTTGCTTACAAAAAGGATTGAAGGTTCACTAGAGTAGAGGTTCTCTACAGAGGCAACTTCCCTAATAATGAATTTTGGAAGTTTTTATGTTCAGTTTGATCGCTTCTCATACTTGAGGATAGGGGGTTATGAAAATGCTCCATTAAAACTGCCAAGGTATCCATCAGACTACCTTGTATTTTTGGAGGTGTTTCAGCAAATGGCAGTTGTAAATGCAAAGTACCATGTGATGAAAAAGAAAGGGTATTCTTTCCCTATGTCAATTTCTTTCTATTCTTTTAAGAGTAATGATAGTGCTAAAAGTGTGGATAAGTTACTAGCAGAATTCAATCTTGAAAGTTTGTCTGCCTGAGTAGCTTTTGATAGAAAAAATTTTGTAAAAAGAAACATGCACGGTGGAGGCTCATACATACACAAGCCCCAACTCGAAGACTTCTGGGAGGATTGTTTAGATGAGAGAGAAGTATAGAGGAGGAGTTGGATGTGGCTTACCATTGATCAAGTCTATGCCTTTGAATTGCCTATGTAGGTTCCCAATTCGGTTGATGACAATTCAGATATTTTGGATGAGGGTTATCACAATGCCTCATTACAACCTTTGATTCCTATAAATTGTCAGATAAAGAGATCATAGATGTCAAGTTCCCTTCCTTCCATGTGTTGAGAAGAACAAAAAAATGGTTGAAAGGAAAAGTAAGAGAACAAGATGGTTCAGCAGCACTGAGGGACTCATCTGCTCAAGGACAGAACAAATCTCAAACCACCCACACCCAAAGGAAGTCATCTAGTTTGGAACCAACTCTTCAAAGAATTATGTCACAATCAAGTGGAGATGGTGAGCAACCGGAGGATGTCACCAAGTTGAAGACAACCTGTGAACAAGATAGTCAACCAGTGATGAGTAATACCAGATTGGCTGCTTCTGTACCAAGAGCAGACCATGTGCCCCTTGTGAAAAATTTTATAAGTGATAGTGATTCTTTAATTTTTACCCAATTGGGAGAAGACAATATGTTTCAATCTTTGCTGAGTACTCCAAATTCACCTAGCCGAAGTAATCCTTCGGAGCACAATTCTCCACTTGTGTGTTCGAAAGGTGTGATGAGTGTGGTTGGCAATGCTAATGGTCCATCTTCTTCCCTTGCTTAGTTAAGAAAGGAAGTAGAGAAAAAGAAAAGGTACACCCTAATGGTGGAACTAGTGTGGATACTATAGCCAAATGTTTGCAAGAAACACCTAAACCTAAACGGGATAGGAGGATGTCAAGGATGGTGGCTAATTTTGCCACAGGACACCATTTTCTAGAAATTACTGACCTGGTGGGAAACACAAATGAGGATGAAGTAACTAAAGTAGATTTGAATCTAAGTAGAGTGGACATGGGACCCTCAATTGTTGAGGGGGATATCTATCATGCAAAATTCTCAGTTAGTAATCTGTCAAAAACGGTCAAAAAGGAACAAGAGGAGAATGCCAAATTGCAAGCACAAGTAAGTTCCTTGTCTCTTTTTATTTAGTCTATTTTGAAGATTAAAACACCATCAGCAAATGTGCTACTTGACATGAGCATTAGTGATCTTGACCCCAATTTATTACAACAAATTAAAAGATCTCAAACTTTGAGTAGTGCCATAGAACAATGGATAGAGAAAGTGACTCTAGATGGCCTCATATTTATTGAAGAATCTTTTAAGTTATTTAATTCCATTTCCAACAAGAGGGAGGCCATGATAGTTGAGTTTCAAACTGTCAGAAATGATAACAATAGTCTTATTGTGTGGTAACACAACACGCCCCACTTTGCCTCAGCAAAACAGGGACCCACCCTTTTTTTTTCTTGTTTTTGCTCCCTTGTCTTGGGTGGTATGGTAAAAGCTAAGTATCAGATGCAGTGACAAGATATCACCCTATGCATGTAAAGGGCTCATAAAAGGGGCTAAATGCCAATGTTAGTTTTTCTATCACAAACCTCATCAGATGAAAGAATGCAAAATTCCAAGCAGGTTTGCCTTTTAGATCACCCTAAAATTCCTTAAGGATAAGAAGTTAAGTCTGGTCAAAGTTTCATCAAACTAGATGCTAAAGAGAGAGTCATCACATTAACTAAGATCCCTGATATTCATCAATATCCTAGACATAGGTTTTAACAAGGAAAATCCTAATATCCGCATATTCGCTAATATGTAGATGTCAAATTTCAGCTCGGGAAATGTCTACCTGTAGATACCTGTGCACTTTCCCTAAAGATGCACTTTTACTTGAATATTACTGATATTCACTAATGTGTAGGCTTACCCCATGTATAACGTAAGTACCAAACATCAGCATATTTCTCAATATCTGGCACATTAACTAAGATCCCTAATTTTCATTAATGTGATGATGACGTCATTTTGTTCCATTCCAAAGAAGACCCAATATGATGATGACATCATCACTGTCCCCTACACTAAAAGAGTCATATCATTCTCAATATCCCATATATTTGCTAATATCCTGACCCAATACAATACGAAGGCAAATCAAAATATCCTACATATTAACTAAGATCTCTGATCTTCGCCAATATGACAGTGACATCACCTCCTCAACCAATTTGAAATATTAGTAATAGTGTTGACGTCATCCTCATCTTTAGAAAGGGGGGATATTCTGCATAATTGAACATCCAGATATTTCTTGATATCCCCTTATCCACTCTTGGGATATATAACATGTGGACTTCTGTGAACCAATAAGGTGCTTCCACGTGGCACATTGACTGATCCATGTCAGCACACCAAAATGTCATGATAGTAAACAAAAGTAAGGTGCCACAATCTTTTGATTGATGGTCAATGATTAACCATCGTCATGCTTACTTCATGGGCATATTTAAAGGAGCATGCATATTTTTGAATATCCCTGACATTTGTGAATGTGATGATCTCGTATTAAATGCTATTCTAATGGTAGGTGAACATTCGAAATTTCAAATAACATCACGCCACCTGTTAAAATCTCAAAAGCTTAGGGTGTAGATCCATGGATGTGAACAATTTAACATTAATTACACCCTAATTCGCTAGTGTTACTAATTAAAAACAAGGATTTGAGTTCATTTTAAAATTATCATGTATTCAAGAAGAAATTACAGAGCTCCTGTACGATTAAGGTGCTATTACAGAAACCTATGAACTCAATGGAACGGGGTGCACATTCAAACGGCCAATGGAGGAGGGCAATTACAAAGTGAACACACATATCTGGATATAGATCAAATAGTTTAAAAGGTAGCGAATATCAGGTATGTAACAATGAAATCCTCTTTTGTCATTTATGGGTAAACTAAAAGGAAGCTAGGTGTCCAGAAAATGCTTTCTACACTAATCTAATGAGGAGAAGGCTATGAAAATTCAACTTTATCCTAACTATTACAACAATGTTAAAACATTAACATGAGATATTGCAACAAAACATAAGAACTAGAAAGAAGACAGAAGAGAGAGAGACAAGATATACGTGGGGAAAACCCTTATGGGTGAAAAACCCCACACTGCAAAACACAGCTCAAATGTATTACAGTAAACAATAACAGATTACAATACAGTTTCAGAGCCAATGCTCTTTTAGGAGTCTTCAAATTTTGAATCTGGAGATATTTTGGCAGCATAATAGTACTTGTACCAAAGTTATCTATCTCCCATCCAAGCACCTGTTTATATAGAGTTTACAAGGCAAATATGGAACCTTCTAGAGATGGGCGTCCATCTTGGACTCATGCCCGAAAACCCATGCCTAAGGACACTTGTCCAATATCCCATCCCAAAGTGGGTGCCTGGTCCCAAGATAGGTTACGACAGATGCTCTTACGCACCTTACAGCTGTCAGAGAATCTGTCATACACTGACTAAAAATATCATATTCCTCTTACCTTGATCTTGTCTTAGGGGCGCTGCCCCCAAAACCTCGTTGATTATTCAAGGGGGAAACCGCGGCTGCCAAAGTCACCAAAATTTACCCTGCTACATATACACAAGGTGTTGACTATGCCAACTCAACATGGGATAAATAAATACAACATTAGGAATTTGCAAAGGTTGAGACACCTTAATTCCCAACATAAATGAACAGGTAAATGTTGATCTTTACCAGAGTAAATTAATATGATGAAGTATGAATTATGAATTATGCTATCTAAAGTCAAAACGCCATGATATTCATGCAATTGTTAAATCTGAATGCGCATAAGGCATGTTATGGTAAGATGTACATATGTTTTTATCACAAGATATAATGGAGGTCTATAAGAATAGGTCAGATATAGAATTCTTGAAGCCCATGGGTATACTACCCAAGGGGACATCATTCAAATATGGCTAGATAAATGATACACATTCAGGGAACACTAATCTAGATGAATGGACAATGAAATCATAAAAGGGTAGTGGGAAACCCTTACTTATCAACATGTACAACTCAAGCATGTGGCATGCTGGAGGATTTCCCTATGCAACTGAAGCCATCAAACTGGTAGTTGAGTGTGCTCGTAATTACAATGTTCGCAACAGGAAGGTAGAAAAACATGGCCGGGTGTATGCTGACTTTTCAATCGAGGGCATCACCTCAGCTTTCAATTTGTCAAAAGGACCTCATGTATGCAAAATAGATTTGGGGGAGTTAGAAAAATAATACAATAACACCTAGAAGGATTGCAGAAAGATCATGTTCTCATGGAGGGCTAGTGATAGCACATATAAAGCATCAACAAAATTACAAGTGCATTTATATAAGTTTGACTTTGCCCTTGAGTATCAATACATGATGGTTATGCTCAACCGAATCAGGGGAAGACCAAATGTAGGATATTTTGAGGACTAGATGTATGGTCTTATGAGAATGGTGGAAACTACAAATGAGAAACCCCAATGGGCAAGGATTATCAGTGACAGCCTGGATGAAGGCATGAGGAACCAGGGAGGAAAGACAATCATGTTTCACATGACCTCATATGTGGTCTATGCATGTGCATTCAGAGGGATGTTTAATGGTCTACATATAATTGGCAGGGTTGGTCTCAACCCTAGGGATGTGAACTTATGGGACTAGTTTGTTTTAACACAAACCTGGCTACCACTACACCAAAAGCTTGAACTGTTAGTGAATGGCGCCCCGGTCATGTTAACCCAGAGATCGCGCGGGTCCGGGAAGGGAGGAGTTGAGGGTCGCATACCTAAGCACCAACAGAGCCCCACCAGCCCATGCTTACCTAGTGATAACCACATAGGCAGGCACGGACTGCTTGGCACCTTCTTGTGCGCATGGTGCAGGTGGGCATTAGTGGGAATCGAACCCCTCCCCAGCAGAGTCGCCAATTCATTTTAACACAAACCTGGCTACCACTACACCAAAAGCTCAAACTGTTAGTGAATGGCACCTCAGTCATGTTAACCCAGAGACCGCGCAGGTCCGGGAAGGGAGGAGTTGAGGGTCACACACCTAAGCACCAACAGGACCATTATCCACAGTTGAAGTAGAGAGAATCTCTCTAGCACTATCAAAGAGTGAATGATTCTTTTGTCATGCATTTAGTCAGAACCATGGAAGAAGATAGAGGAAAGAGGTTGAGTATGGAAGCTCAAGCCGTAATATACAAGCATGGGGCTTGGTTTATCCAATTCCCCATGTTTACCTACATAAGGATAGAAGGTTTCACTGGGCAACCCCTCATGCTACCAAGATATCCAACAGATAGGGTCATACTGATGGAGATGGCCAGGCAAATCCTGCCCTCATTTGAGGCTTATGTTTAGAAGAACAAGATACCCAATGTCATGTTTCCACTCATCATTAGGTGGTATATGTGTCCTGACAAGGAGAGTGCCAAAGAAGCAATAGGGGGATTACAGTTGATGTTCTTATAGCCTTTCCCTATATCTAGGCAATATGACCCCTACAACAGAATGCAAACACTACTCAAGAAGCGAATGCATCAAGTACACCTTGAAGACTACTGGACTGATTATGATGATGAAGTAGAGGTGTGTAGGAGAAGCTACCCAAGGCTTACTCTAAGGCAAATTCACACATTGGATTTCATACCAATTCCAACACAACTGCATGAAGATGATGGAATGGTTATGTCATAAGAGTATGAGGATAAGAAAATATATAATGAAATAATCTCATCCCCTGACTGGAGTTAGCCAGAGGAGACTTCACTAGAAATAAAAACACAAAAGGTCATGCAATTGACCAAAGAGTGGGTGGATAGAGAGCTTACTATACTCAAGAAGAAAGGAGTGGCCCTCACCATTGACAAAAAGAGAAAAAGGCAAGACCTAATAGATGAGGAATATGACGATTTCCTCAAAGAGAAGAGAGCATCCAAAGGAGAAAGGAAGCAGGGAAATACACCCAAGGGATCCAAGAAAGGGAACCAAAATGTAGGTGTGAGAATCATCCATTCCCCTCCACCTAAGAAGGATCTAGTTTCAACTTCAGTTGCTACAACATTACAAGCACCTACAGAATAGCAGAAGCCCATCACAAAGCCTACTATCACTTGTGAAAACTTGGAGGAAAGCACTGATGAAGAAGATCTCCTATAAAGGAGGAAAATAAAGAAAACTCAAGAAGTGGCACAAAAGAAGAATTTGACACCTGAAATGAGAGGGTCATTAGATGTGAAGCCTAATATTGTATTGAAAGGAAAAGGAGGTGAGAGAATCAGGATAAATCTGCAACATGATGTACCCATCCCCACCATAGTACATTTTAAAACTGAATTGGCTGAGGAAAAGAGAGAAGAGATGAGGAATAGAGGGGGTGATCACTCCCTTCCCCTAGATGAATCAATAGAACTCTCAAATGATGAGGTGGTAAGGGAAGTATCCACCAACCCTATGGAGACACTAATGAAATACACAACAATGACTACACAAAATACTCCCACAGTGCAAAAGGAGAGGGAAGAAGATAGTCTTGAGAACATAGTGGAAAAAATTGGCTTAACAGGACTAGTGGATAAGGTTACCAGCCCAATAACTATTGACTTAGCATATCAGGGCAAGGAAGATGAAAAAAAAGATGAGGACATGACTCCTGGATAGGATGAAGTTGAAGATAATACAACTATGGAAGAAGATGCAGGGATACCTGACCAGCATGATGCTCAAGATGATGAGCAAGTACATGATAAATAGATAGAGGAGGTCAGGACAGTTGAATCCCAAGGTCCTACAAATGTTGATATACCAATAAGGGGGCAACAAGGTCCACAAGTAAGTGGTGATAATAAGGAAGGGGAAAATGTTGACAAGGGTAGCCAGGAGGATCATCAGGATGCACAAGATCTAGGCCACCAAAACCCTAATGTGAACCCATCACCCCAAGATGAATAGGACAAGACCATAAAGTCAGCACAAGGGGTAGCCACATATGAGGAGGTTCACAATGAGAAGGAAAATGAACTGTCACCAGAAAGGGTGGAATAGAGCATAGGAGCACCAAATGTTCACATTGAACATACAAACAAAGAAGGGTCTAGAGCTGATGTGCCACATTGGCTACAACACGAGGTAAATCCTCCTCCATCGAGTGTTTATTCAAATTTTGAGATATCCACATTATTTTTGGTTGACATACCCAAAACAAAGAGGAGGGCTAGAGCCACCTCTATAATAAAGAGAGATCAAGTTACAGGCCAAAGAACAACTCAAGTGGCTGTACCTATAGTAGATAAAGCCAAGGGATAAATAAGTGCCGTGGAGTTTCAAATAACCACTATGGATTTGGGTTTTACCATGGAGTAGCAAGAAGGCCAGGAGGCCGAGGACATAATAGACTCATTATTGGTCAGAATAGAGAAGAAGAAGAATAAAAATAAGGTGCATAAAGATCACATTGCTCAAATACAAATATTTATAAAGGGATTAGTTGCTCCTACCAATATTCCTATCAGTGCATCCACCCCACTAACTATAATATCTCAAGATGAGATGATGGGATTGGATATCATGAAACATAAATCACATGTGATGGATAAATGGTTTATCCATTTCATCTCTAAAGAAGAAAAGGTAATAAACACCTCTCTTGACAATTGGGGTTTACTCAACACATTGAGGAGCAAGGTGGATAAATTGTAGAAGGAGATTACACAAAGGTCAATAAAAGTAGAGAAACATTTGACTGCCCTCTCTAAAATGAAGCATATAGATGTGAATGTCCTAATATTCAATAATATCTTGACCAACCAGACATCACAATTATTGGGTATATGATATGAGGATACCAAGTTTGAAGTGGATATCTTGAAGAAGTGTAATTCTTAGCTCAGGAATATCAGTACCAAATTACATGAGCTTTTGTCCAAGGAATTGGAAATTCTGGAGGTCCTTGAGGATAGAGTTGAAGGAAAGATAGAGAATCCGGATGCTGATTTTGCTATCAAAGCTTTTCAGGATAATTTCAAGCTTGCAACAGATGACCCACTTAGCCACTTATCTGAAGATATAATAGATAAAGCCATGAGCATGAGGGCTAAAGTGGAGAGATATAATGAAATGTTGAATAGTAGGAAGACCAAGTGGACTGCTCTACAAGCCCACTTCCAATCACAAGGACATGTAGTTACAAAGGCTAAACTACAAGATGGGGGAGCAATAGAAAGAATTATGCAGACATATGAACCCGTCAGGGGGATTATCGAGGTACATGTGGAAGATGACTCATCTACTAATTAGGAGGAAAAAGAATAAGTAAAGATGCAGTGTGACAGGGTCATATGCATGATATGTCGAAGTGGACAACTGTATACTACCAGATGGTTGCCAGTTGGCAACTTGTGCCACATGTTTATCGGTTGACTTGGTCAAAGAATGTTATGGACCATTGATCTTAATAGATAAATCCTAATCACAGGATCTTTTGTAACTGCCTCCTCTCGTTGTCCTATAAAAGAAGATGGAGTGCATATTGTAATTCATTTGAAACTTAATTGAGATTAGATTGCTTAAACATCATGACTAATTCTCAAGGCTAATTGTGAATGTATATTTCTTTTTCATACTTAATGAAGAAGAAGCTCCCATTATTACATACAATCGTAGAATTTGAGTAATCTGTGAATGAATTCTTGATATGTGCTTTGATTTGCTGCATCCCTTGGAGTGCATTTCATGATGTGCATGTTGTTTTCATTCCTTTCCATCAAAGTTAGCATCAATCATATCTAGCTCTAAAACATCCTGGTTAACATATGGTTTGATTTCCTTCTCTTCATGACAGTGTCAAGAATGTATATGAATCAATGGCTAAAGATTCACTCTTTTTAGTAAAACTTAGAAAGCATTCTTTCAAATTTCTTTGATTTCATTTGATCATCATCATAATTGCAAATACATAGAAAATCCTTAGCAAATACAAAAAATATGCTAATATCTCATAAATAATTGAACATCCTTAGCATATTTGAACACATAGCATGTTGAAATGATAAATATCATGCAAATGAACATGAATAATGAGAATAATCATGGAAATACATACCTGTAGACACATTATTTGAATAGATCTATAGTGCAGAGGTAAAATCCAGTCAGTATAAATTGATATGCAGGAGAATTGATCAAACTTACAACACATTTGCATCATCTAGTTAAGTATAGTAGGATTTAACATCGTTTGCTAAGAAATTTATAGAAAGCAGGTGAGAAAGATTATCCAGACATGAATTTCTTGGAATAAAAAATGTAAGGTCCCTGAATGGAAAACAACAATGCACATCAAACCACTGAGTAACGTTAGATGATTATGAACTAATCCATGGAGACTTGGGATCATGAATTCTATGAATTCATCATATCTTTCAAGATGATAAAGGTTTGATTTGCATTTCTTTATCTATGTTTGTTTATGACTAACATCATGACCAACATAAATTAGCACTAGAAGGAGGGCTTGCATAAGCATTTCTTGTTCCCAAACCTATTGCTTGGACATCATTCCCACTCCTACATGAGGTGATATTCTTCAAACTCTGAGTATTCATGTAAAGTTTCTACTTGTCATCGGTTATTTGAAGAATCTAATCATAAATATTATAATCTTGTGCATGAATATCATGATCTTTGTAGTCAGTTGCTTAGAAACCACATATCTAAGTCAATAGTTTCAGTTCTTGCAAATACTTAGAAAATATTCTGACCTTGTGGTCAGTTAACCTGATATTTATAGTCAGAAGTCTAAACTTTTAAAATTTGTGTTCATATTTGCATATCCTATAAATATTGTGCAAATATCTGGTTATTTCAAATTTTTGATCATAAATATCCACCTTAGAAGAGCAGATACCTTCATCTTTGTGAAGTTCTAGTTGAAATATCCACATTCTGTCCTAAGTTGTGAAGCTCTGGCTCACAGACCTAATACCAGGTCCAGATCCATTAGACTTTTTGAAGAATTATCAATTCGTGGACTTAGATCTCGTACAACTGATATTCATCATAGTCTTGGTCTTAATTCACCATCATCTTTGTCTATACCTATGGTAACACCTCCAGGGTCTCCAATTATACCTCAGATACTCCAAGTATAGTCTACAATGTCTTTGTTTGCAACTCAGTCACCACTTCTGTTTGCAGCATATCATGCTTTACTTAAGAATCTAGATAAAGTCTGTCCAAAGTATCACCCTTACCAAGATGCAGAGGATCATATCAGAACTTACAAGGAAGCTTGCTTTGGAGCAAGAATAGAACATGAGGATGTTGTGTGTAGGTTGTTTTCTTACTCCTTAGGAGAAGTGGCTTATAGCTAGTACATTAGTCTTTGTCAATCAACCATTTCTACTTGGGATGCCTTAGAGAAAGCTTTCTTAGGAAGATTTAAAATACCAGTAGATCCAACTATCACTTATCACATGTTTGCTACAATCAAAAGAACTAAGGGAGAACCAATTTCTAACTTCAATGCTAGGTTTCAGAAAATGTACTCTAAGCTAGTTGATCCATACAATGTAGGTGATGATGTAGCTAGGTCCATATACTATTCAGCTTTAGACCCCTTAACATCCATGTTCATCAGAAGAACAAATCCAACCATAACTTCATTAGCAGGTGCTTTTAAGGAAGCCATTAAATTCAATCAACAGTTAACACCTAGCTTCATGCCTAACTCTGGATATCCTACATATCCTATACAACCACAAGGTAGTGGAGTTATGATACCTCCAACCATAATGCCTAATCCCCTGCAGGTAACTCCACTCAAGAGAATATAGTAGCCAAGGCTCAGGAAGAAAATAATGATATTAAGGAAATATCTACACAACTAAGGAAGTTAACTACTGAGATCACACATATGAGGAGCCAAAACTTTGATTCCCAGTCAAATCAAAATAGGGGATATCCTGATAGAGGATATGGAAATATCAATGACAGATCCAGATATCCTGACAAGGGGTACAATAGTGATAGGAATTTCAATAACAATAATAATAACAATGCTGCCCCTAGACCACCTAGAACATGGAATACTAGGCCAAATAATGGTTCATTGCCATCACCATTAGACAATCAACCTCCTCCTGAACCCAAACAGACTACTAGGGTGAATTTAGCAGAAGCTGCACTCACAAATTGGTGTAGAATGCACAATACCAATGTACACGTTGAACAAGACTGCCCTCAGTTCAAAATAGCAACTAGTATTTTCCAGGCTGAAGTGTCCAACACCACAGGAGATCTTCCCTGTCCTGAAGGAAACAAAATTTTCCCCTTGGGCTATGAATCTGCCCTTGTGCTAGAAAGTTCTATCAGTCATCAACATCATCAAGTGACCTCAACTAATGAGAATTACACATTAGCATGTGAGGAGTCTACATTAGCATTTGAATCAAACTATGTGTTCCCTTTTGAGGATGAAAATGAACCAGAACCAGAACCAGAGGAGGTTCATGCTTATCAACAACAATGTCAGGGTAGGCATAATTATAACTTGAGGAGTAATCCTAATAGGCCAGTTGGTCCATTGACCACATCTGTCCCTCCCAATAATTTCAACACTCCACCAGATCCTAAAGCTAATAACAATCCTGGTCCTCCTACTGTGAATACTTAGTATTTCACACCCCAAAATACAGTGTCAAAAGCAATTAGCTAGCTACTTGAGTCTAATAAATTAGTCACATATCTAGCAAGAGACACTATATGGATTCATGGTTGTTGTCATTGATGGCAACAAAGGTCATTCCACATATCCGCAAGTCATGATATATCTCTACCAGAAGTCAGATTGAAGATTGTTGTGGTCCGGTGAACAAGAACAGAGCATGTAGCAAGGTCCGACAGATTGGTCCGGATCTCTCAGAGGAAGTGTCTTGGTGCAGTGCGGATCTGGGGAAGTCAAGAGGACTATCTTGAGTGGTATATTCCAAGGATTTAGCCTCCGGAGTTGGACAAGGAAAAAGATATGAATAGTTGAGTACCGGATTCCTGAGAGACAGTGAAAACAGAGGAAGAACTGACTGACAGAGTATCAGACTACTTTCCGGATGCGTTACAGATGATGATAAAGGTTGCGGAGGCATGAATCATGTTTGGTCGACATAATTGATGATATCTACAAGTATATGCTTGATCCGCATTGCTTGGTGAGCAAGGATTCAGCCGACAGAACTAAGTTTGTACGAAACTAGACTGTTCCGGATGCCGACTAGAAAGGTGATGAAATTACCTGTGCGGATATATATAGAGGATGGATTTAGTTGTAAAGTGTGTGAAATGTGTGAGAGGATATGCGAACAAGTCCAGAGTAGAGCAGAAGTAGCAAGAAAGATCCGGTATGTGAAAGGACAGCAGACTAAAGAACAGAGGAAAGATGAAGTGCAGCAGATCAGTATACTGAACCTAACCGGAACTGAACTCCAGCATATGCAGATGCTTCCAATCAGTTCAAGACTGTGATTCTTATCACTTTGTAAGACAGTGTGTCTTCTTGTAGGCAGTGAGCCTCTTGTGAGCAGTGTGCTCGGGCAGTGAGCCCTATTGGCAAGTGCCATTTTTGTAATTTCCTATTCTTCTAACAGAGAATAATTCTTGGGTTAATCACCCCGTGGTTTTCTCCCTTAACAGGGTTTCCACGTCAAAAATACTGTGTCATGTGTTTCTTATTTCATGGTCAATGTTTTGTGTTTGATTTTATGCTGCTTCAATTAAAAGGAAAGTTTAATAAGGGAAATAATTAGGATAACTGATTCACCCCCCCCCTCTCAGTTATCAACAGAGTTATGATACCTCCAACCATAATGCCTAATCCCCTGCAGGTAACTCCACTCAAGAGAATATAGTAGCCAAGGCTCAGGAAGAAAATAATGATATTAAGGAAATATCTACACAACTAAGGAAGTTAACTACTGAGATCACACATATGAGGAGCCAAAACTTTGATTCCCAGTCAAATCAAAATAGGGGATATCCTGATAGAGGATATGGAAATATCAATGACAGATCCAGATATCCTGACAAGGGGTACAATAGTGATAGGAATTTCAATAACAATAATAATAACAATGCTGCCCCTAGACCACCTAGAACATGGAATACTAGGCCAAATAATGGTTCATTGCCATCACCATTAGACAATCAATCTCCTCCTGAACCCAAACAGACTACTAGGGTGAATTTAGCAGAAGCTGCACTCACAAATTGGTGTAGAATGCACAATACCAATGTACACGTTGAACAAGACTGCCCTCAGTTCAAAATAGCAACTAGTATTTTCCAGGCTGAAGTGTCCAACACCACAGGAGATCTTCCCTGTCCTGAAGGAAACAAAATTTTCCCCTTGGGCTATGAATCTGCCCTTGTGCTAGAAAGTTCTATCAGTCATCAACATCATCAAGTGACCTCAACTAATGAGAATTACACACTAGCATGTGAGGAGTCTACATTAGCATTTGAATCAAACTATGTGTTCCCTTTTGAGGATGAAAATGAACCAGAACCAGAACCAGAGGAGGTTCATGCTTATCAACAACAATGTCAGGGTAGGCATAATTATAACTTGAGGAGTAATCCTAATAGGCCAGTTGGTCCATTGACCACATCTGTCCCTCCCAATAATTTCAACACTCCACCAGATCCTAAAGCTAATAACAATCCTGGTCCTCCTACTGTGAATACTTAGTATTTCACACCCCAAAATACAGTGTCAAAAGCAATTAGCTAGCTACTTGAGTCTAATAAATTAGTCACATATCTAGCAAAAGAGATGAAGAAGATCAAAATTAGCTTATCTTTGTCAGAACTACTCAAAACTCTAGTCATCAAGAAAGCCTTTTTGAAATCCTTAGATGAGTCTACACCAAGGGATGAAAACCATGGTCATAATCCTAGTCACATCCTCACTAGAGATCCTATACCCAATGAAAATAATGTTAAACACAAAGTGCAGGCTACTATCTAAGCTGCTGAAACATCACATATGACTCTATATAGAGATAAGTTTGAGTCACCCCCATTCTTACTTACATTGAGGATATTTGGTAAGAATCCTCACAATTTCCTAGTAGATTTAGGTGCATCAACAAATGTGATGCCACTATCCATTTGTAATGCTCTAGGGTTACACCCAGCCAAGTCCCTCAAGAAGGTGACATAATTTGATAAAACAAAAGTGAGTGTGGTAGGAGAGTTAACTCATATCAACATGCATCTTGCATTAGACCCAAGGATGCAATATTACATTGACATCTAGGTGGTAGATATCCCTGATCCTTATGGAATGTTTCTTAGTAGGGATTGGTCCAAAATACTTAATAGTTACATGGCCACTGACTTCAACCATATGTGGTTACCCTGGAAAGGAATCCCTAACTAGATAAGGATAGAAGGTGAACCTAGGATGAAACATATGATCACTGAATACAACAATACCAATGAGATACTCTATGTAGACATTGAACCAAGGGTTTACATCATAAGACCTCAGACAGTCAGAATTGAAGAAGTGTTAATGTATAATGTGCATACACAGAAATAGTGACTGATAATGAGGAAGCAGATCACTTTAAGGAGTTTGAACAGTACTTATCTAGAGAAATGCAGAGATGCCAGTTACTAGGCACATCCATTGAGAATATCCTGATATCTGGCTAGTGTAGGTTGCATGATGAAGCACATTCAGAAAGGGACTGTGAAGCATGTCTGGACATGATCGAGTTAGAAAGAACTTATAGTGAAATAGGATCATCTTCAACTGAGGTAAGTGAGATATTTGATAATGATGATACTGATTCTTATTTGTTTTCTTCAGATGCAGGAGAATGTGAGGAAGATATACATCAAGATAACATTTGCATACATCATTCAAAAGAAATCTTAATATGTGATGAGAATCCTCATGAAAAAGAAGATACTATCACCTCGGGAACAGATTGTCTGATTGAGTCAGACTATGAATTATCAAATAAAGATAGGGGGGTCACCTGACCAAGTTTGAAAGATTTTTGTCTAAACAAGTTCAAATACTTATTCTACAAGGAGTCCCTTTACATCATGTATTGATTAAAGGATGGTGCTGGCTACATGAGGCACCACATTCAGAGACAACATGTGCTTTATGCTTACATGTGTTGAACAAAGAAGAGCAGTTGTGTTCCAAAGATAAATTACATGATACCAAAGATATACCTAAGGATGAAAGAAAAGAAGCTACATCATATCCAGAGGATGAGGATGATAACATTAAGGTGATGAAAATAAAAGATATATCATGCTCACAGACATCACTAGAGGTAATAAAGATTGAACCTCAAAATTTGAAATGGATATCTAGTGGTGCAGCTGCAAGAGCCAAAAGGAAAAGAGAAGGCCCTGATAAGCCATTGATAGAAGATAAGCCATGGGTTTTAAGGTTTGACAGTTCTAAGTCCAAATAGGGAGCTAGAGTAGGCATTGACCTCATTGATCCATCTGGAAAGTCCTTTTTAATAGCATACAGGTTGTAGTTTCCATGCACCAATAATGTGGCTGAATATGCAACCTTAATTCATGGGTTGCTGTTTGCACTCAAGAAGAAAGTCAAGATTCTACATGTTTATGGGGACTCATAATTAGTGGTAAAATAAGTTAGGATTATCTATGCATGTAATTATAAGAAGTTTTTGAACTTCAGGCATAGAGTTTGGGACCTAATAGAAGAATTTGATGCAGTCAACATCATGCATGTCCCTAGAGAACAAAATCATAGGGATGATGCACTAGTACAGGCTGCCAGCACCTTAGAACCCTTAGCCATCTCTGAACTAAAGAGATTCTCAGTAGAATTGATATTAGTACCTTCCATACTTTATAATGTGAGTAATTTCCAAGTGTTTGATGATGATCAACATATCTTGGACTTCATAGCAAACAAGGATATATTTGAAGCACAGATCTTAGACGAGAGGAACCTAGAAGATCATGTATGGGAAGAGGAAGAAATTATGGATCTGCCAAGCAACAAAATTCCCAAAGGCATGATTGAACTTGAAAGAGCATTTGATTTAGACAACATGGTAAAGCAAAAAGATCTCCCCAAGACAGATGGAGGAGAATATTCACCAATCAATATAGGATAGGGTGAGGACATCAGGAATGTCCTAATTGACAAAGTCTGCATTGAAGAGGAAAAGGTAGGGATATCTCAAGCATAAAAAGATTATATCCATGTCATCACCTGGACTTATGATGAGTTGAAGACATATGACACATCAATCATCACTCATACTATCCCATTGAAGTTGGATGCCAGGCCATTTAGACAAAAATAGAGGCTAGTTAATGCATTGCTAGAGCCTATAATCTTTGAAGAAGTTAAGAAGCTCCTGAATGCAAGGATTACATTTCCTGTCAGGCACTTAACCTGGGTGGCAAATTTAGTCCCAGTCAGGAAAAAGAATGGTGACATACGCCTCTGTGTAGACTTTAGAAATCTGAATAGAGCATTAGAAAAGGACAACTATCCTTTGCCCTCATTAGATGAAGTTTTACAAATAGTGAATGGAGCTCAAATGATGTTTTTCCTAGATGATTTTTTAGGATACAACCAGGTGATGGTAGACAAGATGGATAGACTAAAGACAACATTCACCACCAAGTGGGGGATATTTGCTTATAGACACATGCTTTTTGGCCTGATCAATGTTGGAGCCACATTTCAACATGTAATGGATATAGAATTTAGAGTCCTGGTTGGTAAATGCATAGTCATATACATGGATGACTTGACCATTTTCTCAAAGAAGAGAGGCGACCATACAGAAGACCTTTGAAAGGTACTAAAGAAGTGTGAGCAATATGGTATCTCACTTAACCCAAAGAAATGCATATCTGGGGTGACCATAGGTAAGTTACTTGGTCATGTAATATCTGAAAATGGGATCACCATTGGCCCTGCTAGGGTTGACTCTATAATGAAGTTACAACTTCCTGGGAGTAAGAAAGAACTTAAGTCTTACTTTGGTAAGATAAATTTTGTGAGGAAGTTCATCACAGGGTTTATAGAAATTGTTAGGCCACTCAATCCAATGTTTAAGAAGGATGCCAAGATTGAATGGACACCTGAAGCAAAGGTTGCATTTGAAGACATCAAGAAGGCCATCTCAGATGCACCTATCCTAATTAACCTAGATTACACAAGAGAGTTTTACATCTACTCATTTGCTTCAGAACATACCTGTACATCAGTCTTGACATAGAGAAATGAAGAAAAGGAAGAGAAGCCCATCGCCTTCATGAGTTCTCCATTTAGGGATGCAGAACTTAGGTACATGGATGTTGAAATACAAGCCCTTACTTTAGTTAGGGCAGTAAAGAAATTTAGACACTATATCTTGAGAAGCAAGATAATTGTTGTTGTACCTAATGCAATAGTCAAAATTCTCCTGATGCAAAGTTAGCCTGGAGAAAATAGAGAGAAATGGATAATAGTGCTTCAAGAATATGACATGGACATAACCACCATGAAATTGGTTAGAGGGAAAGCCTTGAGCCAAATGATTTCTGAAATTGACCCCAACTTAGTGAGTCGGCAATATGTCATGAACACAAAGGAAAATAAAGATTGGTATTCAAATATTAGACATATCCTGATCACTGGGAGATGCCCACCAAAAATGCAAGCCTCTCAAAGGAGAGATTTAAAGATCAAATCATAGAAGTACATGATAAAAGGGGGGATCCTCTTCAAGAAGAATTATGAGGGAATATACCTTAGATGTCTGGACAAGCCAGAAGATGATAAGGTTCTCACAGAGATACATGATAAATTTGGGACATCACATGGATCTCACCTAGCTACTACCCATGCTATCCTTAGAGTAGGATACTACTGGCCAACAATCTTTGAGGACATTGCTAAACATATCAAATGCTACCATACTTGCCAGATTGATACCAACAGAGAGAGATATGCTACTCAACCCATGCAACCAGTTATGGAGATGTGCCCATTTGCTCAATGGGGCATGGATTTTATTGGTCCAATCAATCCTCCATCATCCTCAGGCCACAGGTATGTGTTAACAATAATGGATTATTGTAGTAGGTGGACTGAAGCAGTCAGTAGCAAGACTTGCACTGTAGAAGATGTGATCAATTTTTTAGAGAACAAAATCATAACTAGGTATGGAATTCCATATGCCCTTTTATGTGATAATGGACCAGCTTTTGCATCTTTAAAATTGTCTAGCTGGGCTTTTGATTATGGGATCATTTTAAAATCTCTTCAAACTATTATCCCCAGGGAAATGGCTTAGCAAAGTCAACCAATAAGAATTTGTTGAACATCATAAAGAAATTGATAGAAAAGAACCCTAGGGAATGGAATACCTTACTTAAATATGCCTTGTGGGTGGATTAAACTAGAATGAAAACTACATTAGGGAATTCTCCTTACTAGTTAGTTTATGGGGTGGATCCCATCCTCCTTGTTAACCTCAAAATTCCCACCCTACAGTTTGCACAGGAATAGTTAGGCATAGATAACAAACAAGAGGTCAGGTTGTTTCAACTCATGCACCTGGAAGAAAAGAGAGATAGGGCGATTGACCAATTCACCAAACATCAGGCTACTGTCAAACGTTGGTTTGATAAGAGAGCTAAAGTAAAAACCTTTAGGATATCAGATTTAGTCCTAGCATGGGACAAAGCACATGAAAGGAAAGGTGACTACGGAAAGTTTGACAAGTTATGGATAGGTCCCTTTCAGATCTCAGAAATCCTAGGTGATAGCACCTATAGGCTCAAGACCCTAACAGGTGAGGATGTTCTATTGCCAGTCAATGGACAATTCCTCAAACATTATTTTTAGGTTTAGAAGAGTCATATCATGATGATGTACCATATGTATGTAATGTACATTTTGTATAGCTATTTGTATAGTTTGCTTTGTTTGTTGTTTTTGTTTTGTTTTTTTTGAGTCTTTGTTTTGGTTAGGCAAAATGATGTACCTTTTCACTTTAGAAAACCACTGAAATTGTTAAAATTCAAGAGTTGAGTACAAGTTCTTACATAGGTTGTAACTCATGTTAGAAGAAGTATTCTTGATTAGGTCTATGATATTCAGTTCATTAGTGATACCTTTTCTTGTTTAAAGAGATCCTCACATGACTCACCTAACAACCTTGGGTTTTTTGAACATGCTAGTGTGGGGTTAGTGAAAAATCAAAAGGTTGCCCTTGCTACCATTGCAATTCTCAACCTAAATAGCAAGTGATCACACCTTGCAAAATATGCTTACATGATGATATCTTATGAATAAAAAAAAGAAAAGAAATATATTGAATATACAAAAAAGATAATTAGGTCATCTAAGTAACTCTACTGGGGCTATAGACACCTGACTGGTAGTGGGACTCTACTTAGGGGAATTGTAATGATAACCTTGCTGGGGCTATGGACGCCTGGTGGTAGCAAGGCTCTATCTAGGTTGGCTATGAGGGATGAACCAAATTATGTAGCTTAACACATGTCACTGGTGTTTTCAACTCATCTTCAAGATGAGAGATATGAACCACATGCACACACATGATCCCTTTCCAGCATTGTTATACTGATGAAAATGATATCATTCAGGAAGATTAAGATGCTTATGCTTAATAAGAGTTGGAACATTATGTTTTAATTGGTTCCCACCTCTTGAATAATTTGAATTTTGTTGTTTTCTTTGGTGGCACGTTGTTGTGTGGTTACATAACATGCCCCATTTTGCCTTAGCAAAACAGGGACCCACCCTTTTTTTACTTGTTTTTGCTCCCTTGCCTTGGGCAGTATGGTAAAAGCTAAGTATCAGATGCAGTGATAGGATATCACCATGTGCATGTAAAGGGCTCATAAAAGGGGCTCAATGCCAATGTCAGTTTTCCTACCACAAACCTCATCAGATGAAAGAATGCAAAATTCCAAGCAGGTTTGCCTTTTAGATCACCCTAAAATTCCTTAAGGATAAGAAGTTAAGTCTGGTCAAAGTTTCGTCAAACTAGACACTCATGAGAGAGTCATCACATTAACTAAGATCCTTGATATTCACCAATATCCTGGACATAGGTTTTAACAAGGAAAATCCCAATATTTGCATGTTCACTACTATGCAGACGTGAAATTTTAGCTTGGGAAATGTCTACCCGTCGATACCCGTGCACATTCCCTAAAGGTGCACTTTTACTTGGATATCCCTATATTCACTAATTTGCAGGCTTACCCCAAGTATAATGTAAGTACCAAACATCAACATATTTCTCAATATCTGACACATTAACTAAGATCCCTCATTTTCATTAATGTGATGATGACGTAATTTTGTTCCATTCCAAAGAAGACCTGATATGATGATGACGTCATCATGATCCCCTACACTAAAAGAGTCATATCGTTCTTAATATCCTGGATATTTGCTAATATCCTGACCCAATGCAATATGAAGGCAAATTAAAATATCCTACATATTAACCAAGATCCCTAATCTTTATCAATATGACAGTGACGTTACCTCCTCAACCAATTTAAAATATTAGTGATAGTGTTGATGTCATCATCATCTTCAGAAGGGGGATATTCTGCATAATTGAACATCCATATATTTCTTAATGTCCCCTTATCCACTCTTGGGACTTATAACACGTAGACTTCTACAAACCAATAAGGTGCTGCCACATGGTACAATGACTGATCCATGTCAGCACACCATAATATCATGATAGTGAACAAAAGTAAGGTGCCAAGATCTTTTGATTGATGGTCAACGTTTGACCATCGCCATGTTTACGTCATGGGCATATTCAAAGGAGCATGCATATTTCTTAATATCCCTGACATTTGTGAATGTGATGACCCCATATTAAGTGCTATTCTAATGGTAGGTGAATATTCAAAATTTCAAATAACATCGCGCCACCTGTTAAAATCTCAAAATCTTAGAGTGTTACTAATTAAAAACAATTTAACATTAATTACACCCTAATTTGCTAGTGTTACTAATTAAAAACAAGGATTTGAGTTCATTTTAAACTTATCACATATTCAAGAAGAAATTACAGAGCTCCTATGTAATTAAAGCATCATTACAGCAACCTGTGAACGCAACAGAATGGGGTGCACATTCAAACGATGAATGGAGGAGGGTAACTGCAAAGTGAACACACATATCTGGATATAGATCAAATAGTTTAAAAGGTAGTGAATATTAGGTATGTAACGATGAAACCCTCTTTCATTGTTTATGGCTAAATAAACAGGTAAATGTTAGTTTTACCAGAGTAAATTAATATGATGATGTATGAATTATGCTGTCTAAAGTCAAAATGCCATGATATTCATGCAATTGTTAAATCTGAATGCGCATGTAAGGCATGCTAGGGTAAGACGTACATATGTTTTTATCACAAAATACAATGGAGGTCTATAAGAATAGGTCAGATACATAATTCTTGAAGCCCATGGGTATACAACCCAAGGGGACATTATTCAAATATGGCTAGATAAATGATACACATTCAGGGAACACTAATTTGGATGAATGGACAACGAAATTAGAAAAGGGCAGTGGGAAACCCTTACTTATCAACATATACAATTCAGGCATGTGGCATGCTAGAGGATTTCCCTATGCAATTGAAGCCATCGAGCTGGTAGTTGAGTGTGCTCATAATTACAATGTTTGCAATAGGAAGGTAGAAAAACATGGCCTAGTGTATGCTAACTTTTCAATTGAGGGCATCACCTCAACATTCAATTTGGCAAAAGAACCTCACGTATGCAAAATAGATTTGGGGGAGTTAGAAAAACAATACAATAACACCTAGAAGGATTGCAAAAAGATCATGTTCTCATGGAGGGCTAGTGATAGTACATATAAAACTTCAGCAAAATTACAAGTGCATTTATATAAGTTTGACTTTGCCTAAGTATCAATACATGATGGTTATGCTCAGCCGAATGAGGGGAAGACCAAATGTAGGATATTTTGAGGACTAGATGTATTATCTTATGAGAATGGTGGAAACTACAAATGAGAAACCCCAATGGGCAAGGATTATCAGTGACAACCTGGAAGAAGGCATGAGGAATCTGGGAGAAAAGACAAACATGTTTCACATGACCTCATATTTGGTCTATGCATGTGCATTCAGAGGGACGTTTAATGGTCTGCAGACAATTGGCAGGGTTGGTCTCAACCCTGGGGATGTGAACATATGGGACCATTATCCACAGTTGAAGTAGAGAGAATCTCTCTAGCACTATCAGAGAGTGAATGATTCCTTTGTCATGCATTTAGTCAGAACCATGGAAGAAGATAGAGCAAAGAGGCTGAGCATGGAAGCCCAAGCTATAATATACAAGCATGGGGCATAGTTTATCCAATTCCCCACATTTACCTAAATAAGGATAGAAGGTTTCATTGGGCAACGCCTCATGCTTCCAATATATCAAATAGATAGGGTCATACTGATGGAGATGGCCAGGCAAATACTGCCCTCATTTGAGGCTTATGTTCAGAAGAACAAGATACGCAATGTCCTATTTCCACTCATCATTGGGTGGTATATGTGTCATGATAAGGAGAGTGGCAAAGAAGCAATAGGGGGATTATAGTTCATGTCTTTACAACCTTTCCCTGTATCCAGGCAATATGACCCCTACAGCAAAATGCAAACACTACTCAAGAAACCAGTGCATCAAGTACACCTTGAAGACTACTGGACTAATTGTGATGATGAAGTAGAGGTGCGTAGGAGAAGCTACCAAAGCCTTACTCTGAGGCAAATTCGCACATTGGATTTCATACCAGTTCCAACACAACTACATGTAGATGATGGAATGGTTGTCACAAGAGTATGAGGATAAGAAAATATATAATGAAACAATCTCATCCCTGACTGGAGTCAGTCAGAGGAGACGTCACTAGAAATAATAACACAAAAGTTCATGCAATTGACCAAAGAGTGGGTGGATAGAGAGGTTACTACACTTAAGAACAAAGGAGTGGCCCTCACCATTGACAAAAAGAGAAAAAGGCAAGACCTGACGGATGAGGAATATGACGATTTCCTCAAAGAGAAGAGAGCATCCAAAGGAGAAAGGAAGCAGAGAAATACACCCAAGGCATCCAAGAAAGGGAACCAAAATGTAGGTATGAGAATCATCCATTCCCCTCCACCTAAGAAGGATCCAGCTTCAACTTCAGCTGCTACAACATCCCAAGCACCTACAGAATATCAGAAGCCCATCACAAAGCCTGCTATCACTTTTGAAAACTTAGAGGAAAGCACTGATGAAGAAGACCTCCTCATAAGGAGGAAAAGAAAGAAAACTCAAGAATTGCCACAAAAGATGAATCTGACACCTACAATGAGAGGGTCATTAGATGTGAACCCTAATATTGTATTGAAAGGAAAAGGAGGTGAGGGGATCAGGAGAAATATGTAGTATGATGTACCCATCCCCACCATAGTATATTTTAAAACTAAATTGGTTGAGGAAAAGAGAGAAGAGATGAGGAATAGATGGGTTGATCACTCCCTTCCCCTAGACGAAACAGTAGAACTCTCAGATGATGAGGTGGAAAGGGAAGTATCCACCAGCCCTATGGAGACACTAATGAAAAACATAGAAATGACTCCCTAGAATACTCCCACTTTGCAAAAGGAGAGGGGAGAAGAAGACATAGAAGAAGATAGTCCTAAGAATGTAGCACAAAAAATCAGCTTAACATGACTAGTGGATAAGGTTACTAGCCTGACTCCTATTGACTTAGCATATCAGGGCAAGGAAGATGAAAAGAAAGATGAGGACATAGCTTCGGAATAGGATGAAGTTAAAGATAATATAAATATGGAAGAAGATGCAGGGATACCTGACCAGCATGATGCTCAAGATAGTGAGCAAGTACATGATAAAGAGACAGAGGAGGTTAGGATAGTCAAATCCCAAGGTCCTATAGATGTTGATATACCAATAAGTGGGCAACAAGGTCCATAAGTAAGTGGTGGTAATAAGGAAGGAGAAAATGTTGACAAGGGTAGCCAGGAGGATCATCAAGATGCACAAGATCTAGGCCACTAAAACCCTAATGTGAACCCATCACCCAAGGATGAACAGGACAATACCATAAAGTCAGAACAAGGGGTACCCACGTATGAGGAGGTTCACAATGAGAAAGAAAATGAACCATCACCATAAAGGGTGGAACAGAGCATAGGAGCACCAAATGTTCACATTGAACATACATGACCAAGAAGGGTCCAGAGTTGATGTGTCATATTGGCTATAGCATGAGGTAAATCCTCCTCCACCGAGTGTTTCTTCAAATTTTGACATATCCACATTATTTTCAGATGACATAGCCAAACCAAAGAGGAGGGATAGAGCCAGCTTTGCAATAAAGAGAGATCAGGTTACAAGCCAAAGAACAACTCAAGTGGTTGTACCTATAGTAGACAAAGCCAAGGGAGAAATAAGTGCCAGTGAGTTTCAAATAAGCACTGTGGATTTGGGTTTTGCCATGGAGCAACAAGAAGGCCAGGAGGCCAAGGACATAATAGACTCATTATTGGTCAAAATAGAGAAGGAGAAGAATAAAAATAAGGTGCATAAAGAGCACATTGCTCAAATGCAAACATTTATAAAGGGATTACTGGCCTCTACCAATATTCCTATCAGCACATCCACCCCACTAACTATAATATCTCAAGATGAGATGATGGGATTGGATATCATGAAACATAAATCACATGTGATGGATAAATGGTTTATCCAGTTCATCACTGAAGTAGAAAAGGTAATAAAGATGTCTCTTGAAAATTAGGGTTTGCTCAGCACATTGAGGAGCAAGGTGGATAAATTGCAAAAGGAGATTGCACAGAGGTCAATAAAAATAGAGAAACGCTTGACTGCCCTCTTTGAAATGAAGCATATAGATGTGAACGTCCTAATATTCAATAATATCCTGACCAACCAGACATCACAATTGTTGGGTATATGGTATGAGGATACCAAGTTTGAAGTGGATATCTTGAAGAAGTGTAATGCTAAGCTTAGGGATATATGTACCAAATTACATGAGCTTTTGTCCGAGGAAGTGGAAATTCTAAAGGCCCTTGAGGATAAAGTTGAAGGAAAGATAGAGAATCATGATGCTGATTTCGTCATTAAAGCTTTTTAGGATAATTTCAAGCTTGCAGCAGATGACACACTTATCCACTTATCTAAAGATATAATAGATTAAGCCATGAGGATGAGGGCTAAAGTGGAGAGATATAATGAAATGTTGAATAGTAGGAAGACAAGTGGACTGCTCTACAAGCCCAGTTCCAATCACAAGGACATGCAGTTACAAAAGGCTAAACTACAAGATGGGGGAGCAATAGAAAGAATTATGTAGGCATATGAACCCATCAGGAGGATTATTAAGGTACATGTGGAGGATAACTCATCTACTGATGAGGAGGAAAAAGAATAAGTAAAGATGCAGTGTGACAGGGTCATATGCATGATATGTCGAAGAGGACAACTGTATACTACTAGATGGTTACCAGCTGGCAACCTATGCCATGTGTTTACTAGTTGACTTGGTCAAAGAATGTTATGGACCGTTGATCTTAATAAACAAATCCCAATCACAGGATCTTTTGTAACCACCTCCTCTCCTTGTCCTATAAAAGAAGATGGAGTGCACATTGTAATTCATTCAAAACTTAATTGAGATTAGATTGTTGAAACATCAGGACTAATTCTCAAGGATAATTGTGAATGTACATTTCTTTTGCATACTTAATGAAGAAGAAGCGCCTGTGATTATATACAATTGTAGACTTTGAGTAATCTGTGAATGGATTCTAGATATGTGCTTTGATTTATTGCGTCCCTTGGGGTGCATTTCATGTTGTGCATGTTGTTTTCATTCCTATCCATCGAAGTTAGCATCAATCATATCTAGCTGTAGAACATCTTGGTGAACATATGGTTTGATTTCTTTCTCTTCATGACAGTGTCAAGAATGTATATAGATCAATGGCTAAAGATTCACTCTTTTTAGTAAAACTTAGAAAGTATTCATTCAATTTTCTTTAATTTCATTTGATCATCATCACAATTGTAAATACACAGAAAATCCTAAGCAAATACAGAAAATATGCTGATATCTCGTAAATAATTGAACATCCTTAGCATATTTGAACACATAACATGTGGAAATGATAAATATCATGCAAATGAACATGAATAATGACAATAATCATGGAAATACATACCTGTAGGCACATCATTTGTATAGATTTATAGTGAAGAGGTAAAATCTAGTCAGTATAAATTGATATGTAGGAGAATTGATCAAACTTACAACATATCTGCATCATCTAGTTAAGTATAGTAGGATTTAACATCGTTTGCTAAGAAATTTACAGAAAGCAGGTGAGAAAGATTATCCAGAAATGAATTTCTTGGAATCAGAAACGTAAGGCCCCTGAATGGAAAACAACAATGCACATCAAACCACTGAGTAACGTTAGATGATTATGAACTAATCCATGGATACTTGGGATCATGAATTCTATGAATTCATCGTATCTTCCAAGATGATAAATGTTTGATTTGCATTTCTTTATCTATGTTTGTTTATTACTAACATCATGACCAACAAGTCTGTTGTTGGTCTCCAAAGAAATACAAGATATGGCCGGAATGGATGGGTATGTGTAGGATCATGATGGGCCAAACTATACCTCTAAGTGGCAATGAAAATACAAAAAATTAGACTTAATCAAGTTCATGTGAAAATTTGAATGGATTATCTACACAATTTGAAAAAGATGTAAGAACGAAATTCGTAGAGAATTGAATCTAGTTTATGGGCTACTATTAAAAAAAAAAAAAAACTAAATTTACTTAGTGAAAAATGAATATTTCAATGAACAACTATTAAATTTTTTAGAAAAGAATAAAAAGTGGGTGTCATTCCAGCCAACCTAACTATGAGCAAAAAAAAATATTTTTTTTTGAAACTTTCAAAATAAATAGAGGACTCATGCCCGGATGTGAGGCATATTTTTTTGAAATTTTTTTCCAATAAATAATTAGTTATCATTTTTTAATTGTAACTTTCTTTAAAAACTAAAAATTAATTTTCCAGCCAACCTAACTCGATAAAAAAGATTGGAATTCAATTTTTTTTGACCTATAGCCAGAAAATCATAGAGTGTGACACAACTTTCGGATCTCAAAAAGGTGAAATGGTTTGAAAGTTATGGATGTTTTTCAATTAGTGTGTCCATCAAGATTTTAGACACACACTATATAGAAAATTATTAATAATTCTTTAATAGAATGATAACCAAACAAATCTTTTATTTTTAGAAAGCTAACAATTTATTCTATAAACCCTTTTCGTTTTATCAATTTTACATAAAAAAAGTCGTCAGCACGAAGGGTGAAGTTTGAAGAAGAGAGTGAAACCTGCAAAAATGTTAGAATTAAGGGAAAGTCAACTATGACAGTCCCAAGCCTACATACAAGGCAAAAGCGAAGCAAAATGGATATCCATTTTGCTTTGGTAAAATATCATTTTCCCTTTTTTTATGGTTTTCAAAATGGATATCTGTTTTGCTTTATCATATTCCTTTGTCTTATTTAAGTATCATTATATATATATTTATTATAATATATAGATATTTATATATATTAGTTTTATATATTTATGATTATTTAAATATTTTATTTATATAATATATCTTGCTAATTAAAATAAATATATTATATAAATTAATATATTATGTTATAATTATTATAATTATAATAATATTTAATTTGATAGTATTTATATTTATTATTTATAAATGCAATGAATATAGCATTATTTTTTAGTTTGTTACTAACTATCAATAGTTTATTACTAACTATAGTCAATGTATTAATGTCTTCTTGTATAACCACCACTACCAACCATAAGCTTGTGGTAACACATAGAACCATATAACCAATTCTTTAAACTTGTAGTATTGTAGAACATTCTCTTAACATAACCAAGCCTCTAGATTGTTCCACATGAACTTCAACTCTGCTACAAGTGCACCTGCATTATTATTTATGCTTCTACTAACACAATTAAATATGTAGTTGTGAGTACTTCTTCAAATGCCTCATGGTTAAATTTCCATAGCATCACCACATGTAAACATATCTCCATGCTATATTGCAACATCTAAAACTCACCACATCCTACCACATTACATTTATCATTGTTCAATAGTTTCCATATAAACTTAGGAACTCTCCATCTCCCCTCTCTCTCTCTCTGACCTATCTACCTCCTAGTTAAATCCTTTTCCTAGCTTTCCTAGCTTTCCTAGTTTTCCTTTTCCTTTCCAATTTCCCAGAGAGAGAGAGAGAGAGAGAGGTTCTTGGGGTTAGGGTTTAGGGGCATTATTTAGGGTTTATGAGTTTAGCATTGCTCAGGTTTAGGGTTTAGGGGAATTATTTAGGGTTTAGGGGTTTAGGGTTTAAAGAGAGATAGCGAGAGGGGATTGATAGAGATTGGGAGAGATAGAGGAGATAGAGGGGATATATAGGGAGATAGAGAGTGAGAGACATGTCCAGAGACATAGAGAGAGAGATTGAGAGGTAGAGGGATGATAGAGATCGAGAGAGATAGGGAGATAGAGGTTTAGGGTTGTTTGGGTTTAGGAGTATTATTTAGGGTTTAGGGTTTATGGTTTTGGGGTTAGGGGTTAAGGTTTAGAGGTTTAGATTATAGGGTTTAGAGAGAGATACAAGACAAATAGGGAGATATAGAGGAGACCGAGGGGAGAGATAGGGAGAAAGAGAGTGAGGGACATGGCCAGAGACATAGGGAGAGAGATTGAGAGGTAGAGGGACGAAGGAGATAGGGAGATAGATGTTTAAGGTTACTTAGGTTTAGGGGTTTCAGGCTTAGGGTTTAGGGATTTAGGGGTTTAGGGTTTCTCAGGTTTAGGGGTTCAGGTTTAGAGGTTTAGGGTTTATGGTTTATAGAGAGATAGGAATGATAGGGAGATATAGAGGAGATTGAGGAGACAGATAGGGAGATAGAGAGTGAGGCACATGGCTAGGGACATAGGGAGAGAGATTGAGAGGTAGAGGGTTGATAGATATAGGGAGATAGGGGAGAGATAGCGAGATAAAGGTTTAGAGTTGCTTGGATTTAGGGTTTAGGGGTTTAGGGTTGCTCAGGTTTGGTGATAGCTAGATATATAGAGAGAGAGGAGACAGATAGGGAGATATAGAGGAGACAGAGGGGAGATAGAGAGTGAGCGAGATGTCCAGAGAGATAGGGGGAAGGATTGCGAGGTAGAGGGATGATAGAGATAGGGAGATAAAGGAGAGATAGGGAGATAGGGGTTTAGGGTTTCTCAAGTTTAGAGTTTAGGGGTTAAGGTTTAAGGGCAATATTTATGGTTTATGGTTTATGGTTTAGGGGTTAAGGTTTAGAGGTTTAGGGTTTAGTGTTTAGAGAGAGAGGACCAATAGGGAGATATAGAGAGTGAGGTACATGGCCAAAGACATAGGAAGAGATAGGGATATGGAGAGTGAGGGACATGGCTAGAGACACAGGCAGAGAGATTGAGAGATAGAGGAACGATAGAGATAGGGAGATAGAGGTTTAGGGGTTGCTCAAGTTTAGTGTTTAGGGTTTAGGGGTTTGGGGTTTAGGATTTAGGGGTTTAGGGTTTCGCAGGTTTAGGGTTTAGTGGTTAGGGGTTAGGGGTTAGGGCTTAGGGGAATTATTTAGGGGTTTAGGGTTTCTTAGGTTTAGGGTTTAGGGGTTAGGGGTTAGGGTTTAGGGGCATTATTTAGGGGTTTAAGGTTTCTCAGGTTTAGAGTTTAGGGGTTAGGGGTTAGGAGTTAGGGGAATTATTTAGGGTTTATGGTTTAGGGGTTAGGGGTTAGAGGTTAGGGGTTAGGGATTAGGGGTTAGGGGTATTATTTAAGGTTTAGAGGTTTAGGGTTGCTCGGTTTTAGGGTTTAGGTGCATTATTTAGGGTTTACAGTTGCATGTCAAAAGAAGTCTCTCTCTCTCTAAATCCCTCAACCATAAATAATGCCCCTAATCCATAACCCCTAAACCCTAAACCTCTCTCTCCCTTATCTCCCTCTCTCTATCATCCCTCTACCTCTCAATCTCTCTCCCTATCTCTCTAGACATCTCACTCACTCTCTATCTGCCTATCTCTCCCTCTATCTCCTCTATCTCTCCCAATCTATCTCCTCTCTCTCTACCTATCTATCTCTCCCTATCTCTTGCCTCTCTCTCCCCTATCATTCCTCTATCTCCCTATCTCTCTGGACATCTCTCTCACTCCCTATCTCCCTATCTCTCCCCTCTGTCTCCTCTATCTCTCCCTATCTGTCTCCTCTCTATCTCTCTCTACCTAGCTATCTCTCCCTATCTCTCTATCTCTTGCGTCTTTCCCCCTATCATTCCTATATCTCCCTTCTATCTCTCCCTTTCCCTTATCTATGAAGGAAATTAACAAGAAAACTAGGACTCTCTCTCTAGATCCCACCAATTTTTCCCTATTTTACTATTTTCCACCTCTCCTCTCATCATTCTTCCCATCCAATGAACTTTAGTTTTATCTTGTTTCCATTTCATCCTACCAATTTATATCCTCATCCCTCTTTTCATGTCCTAGTTTTCTTGTTACCATTTGCTTTGTTGATGTGTGTGTGTGTGTGTGAGAGAGAGAGAGAGAGAGAGAGAGAGAGAGAGAGAGAGAGAGAGAGAGAGAGAGAGAGAGAGAGAGAGAGAGAGAGAGAGAGAGAGAGAGAGAGAGAGAGAGAGAGAGAGAGAGAGAGAGAGAGAGAGAGAGAGAGAGAGAGAGAGAGAGAGAGAGAGAGAGAGAGAGAGAGAGAGAGAGAGAGAGAGAGAGAGAGAGAGAGAGAGAGAGAGAGAGAGAGAGAGAGAGAGAGAGAGAGAGAGAGAGAGAGAGAGAGAGAGAGAGAGAGAGAGAGAGAGAGAGTTGCTTGGGGTTAGGGGTCAGGGTTTAGGGGCATTATTTAGGGTTTATGAGTTTAGCATTGCTCAAGTTAGGGTTTAGGGGTTTAGGGTTTAAAGAGAGATATAGAGAGGGGACTAATAGAGATTGGGAGAGATAGAAGAGATAGAGGGGAGAGATAGGGAGATATAGAGTGAGAGACATGTCTAGAGACATAGAGAGAGATTGAGAGGTAGAGGGATGATAGAGATAGGGAGATAGGGAGATAGAGGTTTGGGGTTGATTGGGTTTAGAGGCATTATTTAGGGTTTAGGGTTTATGGTTTTGGGGTTAGGGGTTAAGGTTTAGGGTTTAGAGAGAGATAGAGGACCAATAGGGAGATATAGAGGAGATCGAGGGGAGAGATAGGGAGATAGAGAGTGAGGGACATGACCAGAGACATAGGGAGAGAGATTGAGAGGTAGAGGGGCAAAGGTGATAGGGAGATAGGGGAGAGATAGGGAAATAGAGGTTACTTGGGTTTTTATTTAGGGTTTAGGGGTTAGGGGTTCAAGTTTAGAGGTTTAGGGTAGAGAGAGATGAATGATAGGGAGATATAGAGGAGACTAAGGAGAGAGATAGGGAGATATAGAATGAGGCACATGGCTAGGGATATAGGGAGAGAGATTGAGAGGTAGAGGGATGATAGAGATAGGGAGATAGGGGAGAGATATGGAAATAGATGTTTAGAATTGATTGGATTTAGGGTTTAGGGGTTTAGGGTTTCTCAAGTTTGGAGATAGCTAGAGAGAGAGAGAGGAGACATATAGGGAGAGATAGAGGAGATAGAGGGGAAAGATAGGGAGATAGAGAGTGAGAAAGATGTCCAGAGAAAAAGGGAGAAGGATTGAGAGGTAGAGGGATGATAGAGATATGGAGATAAGGGAGAGATAAGGAGATAAGGGTTTAGGGTTGCTCAGGTTTAGGGTTTAGGGGTTAGGGGTTAATGTTTAGGGCATTATTTAGTGTTTAGGGTTTATGGTTTAGGGGTTAAGGTTTAGAGGTTTAGGGTTTAGTGTTTAGAGAGAGAGGACCAATAGGGAGATATAGAGAGTGAGCGACATGGCTAGAGACATAGGGAGAGATAGGGATATGGAGAGTGAGGGACATGACCAGAGACATAGCGAGAGAGATTGAGAGGTAGAGGACTAATAGAGATAGGGAGATAGGGAGATAGAGGTTTAGGGTTGCTTGGGTTTAGTGTATAGGGTTTAGGGGTTTACGGTTTAGGATTTAGGGGTTTAGGGTTTCTCAAGTTTAGGGTTTAGGGGTTAGGGGAATTATTTATGGTTTATAGTTTAGGGGTTAGGGTTTAGGGGCATTATTTAAGGTTAAGAGGTTTCTAGGGTTGCTCAGGTTTAGGTTTTAGGGGTAGTATTCATGGTTTACAGTTGCATGTCAAAAGAAGTCTCTCTCTCTCTAAATCCCTCAACCCTAAATAATTCCCCTAATCCCTAACCCATAACACCTAATCCCTAAACTTGAGCAACCCTAAACCTCTATCTCGAGGTATCTCTCCCTTATCTCCCTCTCTTTATCATCCCTCTACCTCTTAATCTCTCTCCCTATATCTTTGGACATCTCACTCACTCTCTATCTCCCTATCTCTCCCTCTATCTCCTCTATCTCTCCCAATCTATCTCCTCTCTCTCTCTCTCTACCTATCTATCTCTCCCTATCTCTTGCCTCTCTGTCCCCTATCATTCCTCTATCTCCCTATCTCTCTAGACATCTCACTCACTCTCTATCTCCCTATCTCTCCCGTCTATCTCCTCTATCTCTCCCTATCTGTCTCCTCTCTATATCTCTCTACCTAGATATCTCTCCCTATCTCTCTCTCTCTCTTGCATCTCTCCCCCTATTATTCCTATATCTCCCTATCTCTCCCCTCTATCTCTCCCTCTCCCTTATTGATGAAGGAAATGAAAACAAGAAAACGAGGACTCTCTCTCTCTCTCTCTCTCTCTCTCTCTCTCTCTCTCTCCCCCCCCCCCTATCAACAAAGCAAATGGAAACAAGAAAACTAGGACATGCAAAGAGGAAAGTGAGGACATAATGCAAAGTTAACATGGCATGAACTCTCTTGGAAGGCTAAGCATGGACTATAAGAAGATTTAACTAGTTGGATTTGTTAGGCTCACCAAATGAAAGAACCTTAAAGGTTAACCTTAATTAGGCAAGGTTATTTTTGAGTGTGGTTGTTTGTGCAACAATGTGTAAATTAATGTTACCTAAGGATAAATCTAACTATACAAACATTTTAATAACCATGAGAGCTAGGACTAACAATTAGACTAAAAACATGACAAACAATACAACTTGGACACATGTAGGACTTGGAAAATGGAAAAGAATAAGTATTAAATGTGGAAAACAATGAAAAAGTGGTATAGCAAAACAATTAAATGTGAAGAATTGGGTAAAGAAAAATGGATATCCATTTTGAAATGGTATCCAAACCAAAACGAATATCCATTTCAAAACCTATGAAAGTCAAACTTGGCCAAGTCACAAATTTGGCTAAATAATAATGTGATTTTTTTCTATTTCCACTGTTTGGCCTGCGATGATCCTGTACATACCCAGATGTCAATATTTTGGTGGCCGATGAAGTGTTGAATGACCCTAAGGAAATGCACTCTACCACTTGGGCCGATATAATTGAGTGGAAGTTGTCTGTTGTGGGGGCATTCGAAGAAGAAATGAGAAGCACTCTTGCCCTCTACTACTCAAAGACGGTAATTTTTCCATCCTGGAAGTAGAGGCCATCATTGATGATGATGATAAATTGCTTGAAGTCAAGGAGATCAAGAAAAATTTGAAGAAAATGGTGACTGATGAAATGGTGAATTATGATATAATCACAGGAGAATGGATTGGAAAACTTGCAAGAATATTCACCTACATCAAGACACTCAAAAATTGATTGGATGACATGCATAAAAAGGTGACTCATGTTGACAAGATGATTAGTAAGAGGAAACTCTGAGTCAGCATGAATGGAAGTCTAAGTGGCATGGAATTATCATCGATCATCAACAATTACCGAGCTTATAAGGAAAAGTTAAGGGCACAGATAGCTCAAGCAACACAATTTGACTCATGTAATGAGGATGGACAGGTGAAGGAAAAGGAAGCAACACAAAAGGAGGAAAAGGAAGCGACACAAAAGGACACTGCTGAAGAGGAGGACGTGGCAATAATCAATTGATTTAATTTTCTCATGCTTTAGTAATTTCATATTTGCAAAAAAAAACTATTGGCTCTAGAGAGCTCTTTATTTTAATTATGTTTAGTTTAATGACTTCTTTTAATCAGTTGTCCTCAAGAAGCTATTATGTTTTAAAGATAGTTATTGGGTGACATGGCTATAAATTTAGTTAGCCTGTCGATGTAGGGATCTTTTGGCAAACTTTGTTTTGGTAATAGATCAATTTTTGTTACTTTCTTGTTCAATTTCTTTAATATATCAAATAGAAATCAATACAGTGGAGTTTGGAGGATCATAAACTTTGTGTTATGGTTGTTTGAATTCATATTCTTCCTACGTTGAATATATTGTTGTTGATTGGTTATCTTTTTGTATTGGAGTAGTTAGATATTTTAATTCTTGCTCACTGCTGTGAAGTATTTATCTTTCAGTGAATGGTTTATGGTGGTGATTGTATGGTATAAGGTGTAATTCTTTATTGATTCATTATAGTTGTTTCTATGGAAGTCTTTGTGCTTCATTGAATTCAATTGATATTGAGATATATTGCCTTTATTGCTTTCTGGTTAAAAGCACCACCTTTTTCTTTGCTTTTTGGTTAAAAGCAATTTGAGTTTTCATTCATTAGATATTATAAGAAGGTAGCTGTGCCTTGATAAATAAGTAGAGAATCATTCTAAAAGATCATTGTAACTAATTCAATTGTTGTTACATTTGTCACTTATGTGGGCGTGAGAATATAGAGTTAGGTGGCAAATCTATAAACAAAGAAGGAGGAAAGTTTGGAACGAAGAAGGAAGAAGCATACACTAAAGGTCTCAAAGAAAAGGATTACAAAGTTACAAGAGAAGATGAATTCATCCCTGTCCAAAGACAAAGGAAGAATGCGAAGAAGAATTTCAAAAATCCTTAACCTACAAGGCAACCAGCTCACATTCGATATTTTCAAGGCTTCAATGATAATTGTTTTACTTGCAATAAATTTGGTCACAAAGCTGTGGATTGTAGCAACAAGATGAATCAAAACATGTTAAGATGTTACACTTGCAATAAAGTTGGTCATAAAGCTGCTAAATGCATAAGTAGGATAAACCAGAGCTCTATTAGATGTTATACATGCAACAAGTTGGGACACAGGGCAAATGAGTGCAGAAGTAAAATGTCAAGGTATAGTAGGGATAATGCTCAATCCTTTTATGGATATTGTTATACTTGTAATAAGTTTGGCCACAAAGAAGCTAACTACATATCAAGGGCAAGAAGGAGTGGAAATGCTCAGCAAATAAAGTGTACTTGTCATGAGTGCAATCAAACAAGGAATTCTAGAAAGAATGTGAAACCCATTGATATTGCTCAGCAAAGAGTGGAAATGAGAAAAGTATGGAAGAAGAAGGAAGTTAGTGATATTTTTGGACCTCTGCCTAATGCAGGTGGGTCCTCTAGTAATTATAAGGTAAAACACCGGGTCATGGGGAGTTTCAATAGTAAAATTTTCAAACCCCTGAACATGCAAGATGTTGAATTTTCAGCATATAGATCAATGCTAGCATGAGAATGATAGGATTAAGGAATTAAAGGATTCTGATGAAAATTCTAGAGAAAAATCTCTAAATGCGATAGAATGCAGAAGAATTTAGGGTTTACAGTGATAAGAACTTCTACTAAGAGATTTCATGGGCTCAGGGGGAGTTATTTATGAAAACTCACCATCTTCTCTTCACGATGATGTAAGTACCCAACATGTAGATGATCTTAACAAAAATTATGGAGCATTTGAATGGTTTGCTGAGGATTTCTAAAGGATTACAAGGTTCTGCATATGAAAGAGAGCAAATTAGGTTAAAATAGAAACTACAATTAATGTGGAGGAAAATTGTTTGGTGAAATGTTTATATAAGCGATGCCTGATCATTTTTTATCACATTTGAGTGAAGATAAAATATTTGAAGAGCTAAAGGAGAACCAAAAGCACTCTACAACTTGACCAAGTGAAACTTATCACCACATATCTAGGTATTCTTCATTTTTCTGGTTAAAACCCTAGATTAGTAAAATCATCAAAATGGTTGCATCATTTACTCCTCAATTGATCAACATTACTGAGCAACCCCAACCAAAATTCAAGAAACACTCATACAAGGCAATGGAAGTTGATGGCAAAGGAGCATTATCCAATGTTCTTGCCTTTGTGGTATACATGAAATATATTAGGATATACATTTATGCAAAACTTGAGGAAATTGATCATGAGAAATTTGAAACCCTAAGGCTTGATCTGTTAGATGATGAAAATACACACTACAGGCCTAAATATGCCAACATTGGAGTAAAACATTTAGATGTTTGGAAAGATTTTCTAGATTTTTATAATGGGCATGACTAGGTCAGATATATCCTTAGTAGAATTCATGATGAATTCATATACCTAGACAAACCCCATCAAATAACTAAAGAAACCATCAGGGCTGACATAGGATTGTGTTCTACTGGACCCATACCACAATTGAAATTAATTAAAAATGAAAAGGTCATGGAATTAACTGGAGCCAAATTTGACAAAAGGGCATTGACAATTGATGACATTATTGATCTTAGTGTAAGGTATGTGGCAATGGGAATTACCTACAAGGTATACTACTCTAACAGAGAGGGATCTACCATAGCTATAGCCATACACACTGCCTATCTAATGGCTAAATAAGGCAAGGATTTTGACCTATGTGAAGTGATGAAGGAACAACTACTTGAAAACTTGAGAAAAACTAAGGAGACAAGATATCATTTCAAATATGGCTCACTAATCATCTATTTGGCAATCTATTTCATGAATTAGTTACCAATGTTTAAAGGGAAGATATGGCAACAAGACAGACCAGTAGCAACACAAATAAAAGAATACATAAGAAGCTTTGATTCACAAAATTACAAAACTATTTTCTGGGGCTTCTTAAAAAAATTTCAAAGTGAAATGCATAAAACGGAAAGAATTTCTTTTGATTTGGTTTGGAAATACAAGGATGACATAACATTTCTTGTGAACAAAGATTGTTGTTATATGGCAGCAGTTGAGCCTAGAACTTCATGGATTCCCAAGATTCCTTATGAAGTGCCTGATGAGGAAGTTAAAGCCTATGCAAAAATTCTATCAAGTCTACCAAAAGACCCTAAAAGTGAAAGATTTAGAATCAGTGAATAAATTCAGGACAAGTTGACCAAGAAAAGGGTAAAGGAAGAGGTAGAGAAGAACAAAGAAAAACTATTCAAGAGGGTGGGTATTCCATCTGGAGGTTTCTTTGATTATAACTCTACTGAATTTGTTAAGCCTCTTCCCATTGTGCATCCAACACCAAGAAGGTCTGGTAGAACTACCTCTCAATCAATCATCAACATTCCTCAATCTACCTTCTCTAAAAATACAACTCCCACCAAACAAGCCACTGAAGAGCAAACACAGACAAAACCCAAGAGCAAACATTCAGAAGAGAAGAAAGAAACCTTTGTGTAGGAGATTGAAAGTGATAAAGATGAAGAAGTGATTTCCAAGAAATAGAAAAAGGAATAGAAGAAAAAAGGATTAAGGGTCAAAGTGAAGGCCAAGAGAAACAAGAAATAGGGTGTGGAAACAAGTGAAAAAGAAGAAGAAGAGCAACCAAGCCCTCCTCCCAAGAAGAAAAAAAAAATCTCTCAAAAGCCAATTTCTTCCTCTGAGGGACAAATGTCTCTTGAAACTATTTATAATGAAATCATTTATCACAACTTGTTTGATGAAACAATGGCACTCCATTATGAATCTACATATGAGGAACAATCCATCATTGAAAAAACTATTTTTATGTATATGATGAGGTACAATAAGTCTCTAGAAGAAATTTTGGTCAAAGCACCAAAATGTCTGCAGAAAGCCTTAAGAAGGGATAGAGATGAAGCTGTGACTGTTAATGAAAAGCTTAGACAAGATGCCTTGAATAAAGAAAGTGTTTCCTTATCTATGGAAGAAAAAGAAAAGTTGATACAAAGGCAGACTCAAGAGCTCAGAGCTAAGCATAGAGTAGACACTCTTATGCAAAATAGAAAGGAGGACATTGAACAAATCATAAAGGAAACTGAAGAAGTTACTCAAAAGATGCTTGGTGAGGTGAGAGAAATAAAAATAATAGAACAATCACGTGTCTCACCACCACATTCATCTCATCATGGTATGGCATCACCTCCTGGGAAAGAAGAATAGGTTGAAAAGGAAAAATACATGAGTGTTGATCCCATTCTTCAAGAGAGTCTGTAAAATGAACAGAGTGTTCTGAAAAATACTAAATAGGTGGATGACCAAGCAAATGTGCAATACTCACAGGTTGATTCAGAGACTTTAAGGCAACATGAAGATCCTTCCAAAAATAAAGAAAAGACTTCAGATAGAATTCAAGATAAGGTAGAGGAGACAAGATAGGGAACTATGTGGTTTCTTGTTACATGCTCTCAACAAGGACATATAAGGAGTCCAAAAAATCCCTTATAAATCGTACAAAGAAACATTGATAGTGGAAGAAGGGAGTATGATGTCAATGGAAGGTTGGTAATCCATGATAGCAATAAAAAATCCTTGACAAATAATTAAAACATAGATGGGTCAATAGACACTTCACCATCTAAGAATGATAACAAATACAACTACAATAATCATGATGGTGGTGATAATTACATGAATTTGAGGAGCCAAAATGTCAACAACTATCCCCTAAGAATCAATGAGCAATAATACAACAATCGTTGCAAACATCAAAATTACAATCATGATAAATATTGCTCATTTCATAAGAGGAGAAACAATATCAAATCATGTCGGGAGTACCATTGCTTCATCTCAAACCTATTAGATTCCAAGATCATCTATAGTATTTCTTCTACAAGAGAGAATAACTAGAATGAGAGGAAACATGCAACTGATACTTCATGTGCATTGATTATTCACAAAAGAATAATACAAATAAATACAACCACACTTTCCAAAAAGAGACAAGGTGGGAAAGGAAAGCTTATGAAACATGCCACAAAGCTCTCAAGTTAAATAAAGGAAATATTATCCTAATTAATTACTCTCTAATAAATTTATGGTAATGTGTAAATATGATTTTACACCAACATCCCCCCATAAGTGCAACTTAGGGAGATTACACACAAGATAAAAAGAAAGATGGAGACGAAGATGGGTCCTAGAATTAAGGTCTTATTAGGTACCCATTTGCAAGCAAAGATATCTCATAACCAGAGAAAAGAAGAAAAACCCAGTGGGAGAAAACTCCTCTCCAAAAGAGAGAAAATAACAAATATGTACAACCCCCTATAAGAGAGGATGAAAAGAGAAGGTCTTGGTGACCCCCCATAAGTGAGAAGGATGTAACCCCATGTGAGGAAATACTCCCTCCCAAAATAGAAATGAGAAGAGAGACCATGCAGCCACCCTTCAAGATGCCTCCTATAGTGCTAGTAGATGCTCGACATTGGATCATGATAAAGATCTAGAAATGTTGAATAACTTTACGCCCCTTGGGAAGAAATAAAACTATAGATTATGCACAATGTCTTCTCATTTTGGTTAGGAATATCTAGGAAGAAATATGAATGTCTTTAAACTCTGTACATGATCCAAAGACAATAATGATGCTCCAAAAATTTCTCAAAGGTCTCCAATCCATTATCAAACTGTGATTGAATAGGAGGATGAAGAACAATCTTTGAAGAATAAGATGGTGGTCATGCAACTCCACTTGGGATGACATCAAATAAAAGATAGATTCCCTCTATGTGGTCCTCCAAATTTGCAATACAGGACTCTACAAACAATGATGATATGTCTAGTAGATATGTGTCCTAATGTGGTGGATCTAGAAAACTAAAAATGTCCTAGTACAAGGAATCACTGAAAGCTCTCGATGAAGCAACATTGGACTCAAATGAAGCAATAGGAGATGGAGTAATGTCTGCACATGTTGGATTAGAAGAATTTGGTAAAATAATGCCATTAGCAATACAAAAGTTTTCTCAACTAATAAATCTCATTGAAAAGTTTCAAATCATCAAGTTCTTTTAGCATGCATTCATCTATAGTGTGCCTTTTTCTCCCACAATAATCACATTTGAATTTCCACATACTAGGAGACATGATAAGATTGCAAATTTAAATGCATAAATGATGAAGCAGAGATGAAGCCCACCCAAAATAGAAGTTCTCCAAGTGCTAGTATGTCCAAGTTATCAAATATAAAGTGTAAAACTAACAAACTAAATAAAATAAACCTAGGGCTGAATGTATAAAAATTGCATGGGTGGCTATGTAGATCTCCTCAATACCTTTCAAATGCCTATTTGATCTCAGAGATCAAAGATTCTAGGTGAAAGATATGAGCTTGGAAGCTAGAAAAGAATCCTAGACTTCAACTTGCAATAAAAATGACCAGTAGCATGATCTAGAAAAATAAATAGCACCACTGGATAGAGATCAGAACTAGATTTTTGACACCTATTCATTTGTAGATTTTTGATACCATGGTGAAAAGTTATGGATTTCAAAAAATACCTCTTTTATGCATACAAAATGACATGGGGGCTCTGGTAGGTCACTGGCAAGTGGAGCCTATGTGACTGGCTTGATTGGGTGGCATTATGGTGGCTCAATGGTAGAGCATAGCCTATGATGGTAGAAATCAGTGGAGGTTAGGTGGTGTGGCCTATAGGTTAAGCCCCATAGGGTTAGGCATGACTAGGGGCTTGTGGGCCCATATGACTACAACACTCCCTTTGAATATATGGAGAATATGCTTAGTGCCCCCAACGTACACTGACATATGTAGATGATACTATAACACAAAGGTAAAACTAGTACCACTGTGTAAAATCTCTAACCACCAAGTAAAAATCAAACCCACTAGATTATTATTGAAACTACCAAACAAAGTCAAAACCCACCAGAAAATGTCGATCCATGCCAAACAGAAGCCAAGGACCTACACAGGGAAACATACAACATAGGATGATAGTACAAAATGTTACAAATTCATATGAAAGTATAGATTTCATACAATTGAATGGAGATTTTCAAAAATTAAAATCAAGATCCAAGAAAAAATGCCTAAAATTTTTCAAACTTCGATTTCAGCTTTTGGACTAGTGATATTTAGGTTTTAACACCTTTTGGTCTCATCTATGAGGTATTTTTTGCACCAAGAAGCACCGATCATGACCTCATGGCTAAAGCCCTCTCAAATTTGAGAATAAGCTAATAAATCTAGAGCTTTGATACCATGTTAGATTCCAAGATCATTTGTAGTATTCCTTCTATGAGAGAAAATCTAGAACGAGAGGAAAATATGGAACCGATATTTCATGTGCATTGATTATTCACAGAGGAATAATATAAATAAATATAACTACACTTTCCAAAAAGAGAAAAGGTGGGAAAGGAAAGCTTATGGCACATGCCACAAAGCTCTCAAGTTAAATAAAAGAAATATTATCCTAATTAATTACTCCCTAATAAATTTATGCTAATGTGTAAATATGATTTTACACCAACAAAACCTCCCAAATATCAAACATTCATTGACACATTCCCACACTGACAAGATAGGAAATAGTCCCAAAAGCTATCAAAACACATTCATTAAAAACACCTTAGGTCTTGTGAAATTATATAAATATCTAGGTCCATTTGTACTACCCAAGGACTAGAACGATCAAACTCCACCCCTAGTGATGCAAATTGTTCTCACATGCTAGAAATTCTCAAGAGTTGTCCTATGCAGAAGAATGCTCTCCTTAATTCCTTAGATTTAGGCCATCTAGTTCAAAACACTCCAAACAAAAATCATTCTTCTATGACATTCGATTTTAAAAAATTACCTTCAGGCATTGACATAGCTAAACAAGGTGATCCACCCTCTACCTAATAGTCCAAGTTCAATACCATTATATTAAACATGTCATTTTTGATGATGGGTCTACAATAAACATAGTCTCGTTCTCTATTCTTCAAAGAATGGGTTATGATGAAACTCACATCGCATGAGAAAATTCCATCCTTATAATTCACTATAACCCAAACATCCAAGCCATGGGAAAGGTCAATCTTCAAATCACATTGGATCCCAAAACTCTCCCAATTGAATTTTACATCATCAATGAAGAAACCACTTACAACATGATCCTAGGAAGACCTTAGAGTCATAGAATGAGGGCTGTCCCCTCCACATTATTTCAAGAAATCCACTTCTTGTACATGGATCAAATCCATGTCATGAAAGGAGACCCCAATCCTTTTAGTATTTATAGAATGGAACAAGCCAAAAAGAAGGGAAAATCCATGGAAACCACCAATGACCTAAGAATTATAATTTTTCAAAAAGGAGAGACATCCAAACAAATCATAAACATCACCAAAGATTCAAAATCTATGAGGGAAGAAGCAACATGAGAATTCCCCTTCAATCTGTTGGATTCAAGACAGACAACTGAGAGGGGGGGTGAATCAGTTGTCCAAAACTTTCATCAAATTAAACACTTAAGTCCACTTTCTAATTCAGTAGCATAATAATAAATCAATCATGAAACATAATGCATTAGATCAAGAGCAGAAACACATCAACACATAAGACACCAAGATTTTGACGTGAAAAACCCAGTTAAAGGAAAAAACCACGGGGTGATTAACCCAAGATTGTATTCTCTGTTAGAAGAATAGAAAGAACAAATTGGCACATGCCAATTAGGGCTTATTGCCTGAGCACACTACTCACAAGAGGCCCACTGCCTACAAGAGACACACTGTCTACAATATGATAAGTATCACATACTTGAACTAGAGAATAGCATCTTAACCATGCTTGAATCAGTTCCATTTAAGTCCAATACTTCTGCTATGCTTTTTCGCTCTTCTTTTCACTACTCCACACTCATCCCACAAGACACACTTTGAAATGACTTTACAACTCCTTATTTATACAAGACATCAACTTAGGAATTATCATCCAAGTTGGCATACATTATAGAGCAAATATATATATACAACATGAATAATTATAAAAAGACTTCACGCGGAACAACACACTGTCGGCCACATAGATCTGAGACTTCAATCTTCTTCTAGGAACACACCAATCTTCACATAACATCTTCAAGATCATCCGCAGGATGTGTAACTCATCTGGTCAGCCAGACTTAAGAAGAACACCATCATTCAGAAGTAATTCTTCAATTGACAGCTCAAACTTCAATGCGGACCACTAAAACTAACTGGACATGATCCAAAGACCTCCACAAGATTTCTTGAATCACCAAGAAGATCTACACTACATCTGCTTACTTAAATCCTTATCTCCTTCATCCAGAACCTCAAGAACACAATCTGTCATCACTGTCACAATGGAATAGATGCTTGCAGACCTCCAGACCATGAACCAATTGAGTTGTCACTTCACATGGACTTCCTAAACACTCCACCGAATCCATAAAATAAGATATTGCATTTCTGAATCTCACCGGACCTATCTATGTCACTCTGTCACCTCTGAACACTTGTTGGAACCAATTTTACTTGAGCAGTCACAATTTCTTCAGATCTTCATGCAGACCTCTAAAATCTTTACTGGATCACCTCAAGACACATATCTACAAACCCTTTGATGTGCATCCTCTGATCTTCATTTTAGCTCACTGTCTTCACTATTCTTCTCTGTTCCTGAGTAGGACTAATTTTCATAATATCCTCAGCACACAGCTCATCCAATCCTTATCATCAATGCAACAAGAGTATGTTGACATCAATGACAACACCGGTTAGGCCCATACTTGCAACAATCTCCCCCTTTGTCATTAATGGCAACATATGATGTGAAAAACTATTTTAATCATCAAGACAAGAACTTCTCCTCACCGTCACAACTTCTCTTCCTTTCCTACACCCCCTTTGATCAGCAACCACTTGTTTTTCACGTGTCTTCTCTCCCCCTTTGACATCAATGGCAAAGGGCACATACTTGCAACTTCACCACTTCAGAATCATACCAGCTGCTCCCCTTGAGTAGCAGCTCCCCATCATCAATCTGGACCACAAGATATGTCTGTGATATCCACCAGACTGATGCACATCAGTGCACCTTAGTTCATCAACGGAGGGGTAATAACCCCTAACTTCTCCCTGAGATACTCAAAAGAGTCCTTAGGTAGAGGTTTGGTAAAGATATCTACAATTTGATCCTTGGAAGGCACAAACTCCAATCTGACTTCACTCTTGTTCACTTGCTCTCTCAAAAAGTGAAACTTGATGGATATATGTTTAGTCTTTGAATGCAACACCGGATTCTTAGATATATTTATTGCACTTGAATTATCACAGAAGATTGTGATAGGCTCCTCATACTCCACTCTTATGTCTCTTAGCATTTGCTTCATCCACAAAACTTGAGTGCAACTACCTTCTACTGGAATATATTCTGCTTCTGCAGTGGATAGAGATATTGCCTCTTGTTTCTTTCTCAAGCAAGAAACCAATCTCTTCCCCAAAAGAATGCTCCACCACTGGTACTCTTTTAGTCATCCAGATCTCCTACCCAATCCGCATCTGTGTATGCATGAAGAGAGAAATCATGATCTCTAGGATACCACAAACCATACTCAACTGTCCCTGTCCCTTTTAGATATCTAAAAATTCTTTTGATTGCCATGACATGAGATTCTCTAGGATCAGCTTGGAATCTAGCAACAAGACCAACAACATTCATAATGTCAGGTCTAGTTTGAGTGAGATACAATAATCCTCCAATCGTTGACCTATACTTTTTCTGATCAACCTTAGGAGAGTAATCATCTTTGCTCAATTTACATCCGGTTGCCATGGGAGTATTCATTGGTTTTGAGTCTTCCATCCCAAATTTCTTCAACAATTTTTTACATATTTGGTCTAAGAAATGAAGATTCCTTTCTTTGTTTGGGTGATTTGCAAACCCAAGAAGAAATTCATTTCCCCAAGCATGGACATCTCAAATTCACTTTTCATTTGATTTGCAAATGTTTTGCACATGCTATCTCTTCCTCCAAAAATGATATCATCAACAAACACTTCAACAATCAAGTTATTTTCATGATCAATTTTGAAATACAAATTGCTATCAGTAGTACCTTTGTTGAAACCAATCTTCAAAAGATGCTTATCCAATCTTTCATACCAGGCTCTTGGGGCTTGGTTGAGTCCATACAGTGCTTTCTTCAACTTGCAGACCATATCACCATGATCAGATAATTGAAATCCATCCGGTTCCTCAATGTATACTTCTTCTTCCAAGTCACCATTCAGAAAGGCAGACTTGACATCCATCTGATACACTTTGAAATCCTTGAAGGCAGCAAAAGCAAGAAATAATCTGACTGCTTCAATTCTTGCCACCGGAGCAAAAGTTTCTTCAAAATCAACTCCTATTTGAGAGTAACCCTTGCAGACCAATCTGGCTTTGTTTCTGACTACTTCACCATCTTCATTCAATTTATTCCGGAAGACCCATTTGGTTCCAATCACATTCTTGTTTTTAGGTCTGGGAACAAGATCCCATGTGTGATTCTTCTCAATTTGCATTAGTTCCTCCTGCATTGCCTTAGTCTAGTTTTCATCATTGCAAGCTTCATTCACTGTCCTAGGTTCAACTTTTGAAATCAGACAATACTCTTCTGAATCTTGAACAATCCTTCTTCTTGTACACCTTTGCTTTTATCACCTATGATCTGATCTTCAGAGTGATTTAGTTTTACATACCTGGGAACTTTAGGAGTTTCTTGCACTTCTGATTCTTGAACAGGTTTATTCAAACTTATCTCTTCTCCTTGATTTACTGGATCAGTTTGAGTCTGAATTTCAGAGGGAGCCTGGACTTCTTGAACAAAAATATTATTTTGATCATCTTCATCATATTCATAAAACCTTGAGGGTTTTTCAATTCCTTCATCAACCTTCACATTTGTACTTTCCACAATCTTCCTTAATCTCTTGTTATAACACCGGTATGCTTTGCTTTGAGTAGGATAACCCAAGAATATTCCTTCATCACTTCTAGCATCAAATTTTCCTAGATCTTCATCTCTTTTAATGTAACATTTGCTACCAAAGACTCTGCAATACCTCATAGTAGGAGTGATGCCAAACCAAAGTTCATAAGAAGTCTTACCGGTATTGCTTCTGATTTGTACTCGATTGAGAGTATAGACTGCAGTGCTGACAGCTTCTATCCAATGGATCTGAGGAACATTTGCTTCCATCATCATGGTCCTAGATGCTTCTTGGAGGGTTTGGTTCTTTCTCTCCACTACCCCATTCTATTGTGGAGTCCTAGGAGTAGACAACTATCTCTTTATTCCATGTTTCTCACAGAATTCTATGAACTCACTGGCTATGAATTCTCCACCTCTATCAGACCTCAGACATTTTAATTTTAATCTGGTTTCATTCTCTACCATAGCCTTGAATATTTTGAATTTCTCAAGAGCTTCTGATTTCTCTTTCAGAAAAGTAACCCACATCATCTGAGAATGGTCATCAATTAATAACATGAAGTATCTATCACCTTGCACACTCCTTATTCTTGCCGGACCACATAGATCAGTATGAACTAAGTCCAATAATCCGGTAGAAGATTGTTCCTTGCTTTTGAATTAGACTCTACTTTGTTTCCCCAACTAACATTCTTTGCACAAACTATTTGTAGGTTTCACCAGTTTTGGAAGATCTCTTACATCTTGAGTGTTGCTTATCTTGATGATATTATCAAAATTCACATGACACATCCTCCTATGCCATAGCCAACTCTGATCAATTTGTACAAATAGACAACTTTTACTAGTACCAACTAAATGGAAGATATTACCTTTTGTTTGAGTACCGGATGCAGTCTCTATTCTGGAACTTTCAAAGATCTTGCATTTTCCATTCTTGAATCGAAGATTATAGCCTTTGTCCACCAACTGTCCAACACTGAGAAGATTGTGCTTCAATCCTTCAACATATAGTACATTACCGGTTTTGTTCGTTCCATCAAAAGAAATAGTTCCTCTACCTCTGATTCTACGAGCAGAATTATCACCAAACTTTACCACTCCTCCTTCATACCTTTCCAAATCTATGAACTTATTTTTGTCACCTGTCATATGGTGAGAGCATCCACTGTCAATGACCCAATCATCCTTTTCTTCAACTTGGGTAGCTAGAGCTCTTTCTACAACTGTATGATTGACAGATTCAGAGGACATTGGATCTTCTTCCTTGATGGCAATAAACACCCAATCACTTCTGGATTTGTTTCCTGTCTCTGATTCATCATCTGTTACTCCTTCATTATCATCCTCTTCATGAACATAGTAACAATTCTTTTGGAACCTTGATCTATTAGGATTTGGTCTTCAAAAATTTTTCGGACATTTTGAGGCAAAATAACCAATCTTATTGTAGTTAAAACACTTAAAAGGCAATTTCCCTTCATACTTACCAGATCCTCTTGGTAGTCTTTTTGCAATAAGGGCTTCAAGTTGAGCAGTTTTTTCTTCTTCTTCTTCCAGGTCTTTTCTTGCTTTTTCATACCATGATAGTTTCCTTGAAGAGTTCTCTCCCGGATCAAACCTTTATTTACCTTTTACAGAGTCACTAGCTTTGAATGTAGATTCAGTCTTGGGAGGGACATCTCCAAACTCGGTCAATTCAAATGTAGCCAATTTACCAACTAATTGATCTCTTGTGACACCTGAATGGGCTCTGAATTCTTCAATGGCAACAACCTTGTATTTATAAGAAGCAGGAAGGGATCTAAGAACTTTGCCAACAATCTCATCTTCATCCAAGACTCCACCAACACATCTAATTCCACAAACAAGCTCATTTACTCTTGGCATAAAAGTAGTAATATTTTCATCTTCTCTCATCTTCAGATTTTCAAATTTTCCTTTCAGACTCTGTAGCCTTGCACATTTAACATAATTGTCTCCTTCATACAGAAGTTCTAGTTTTTCCAAAATATCAAAAGTAGTTTCTAAGTCAACAACATTTGTCAACTTTGAATCAGACAAGGCACTTAGAAGAGCTTCTTTAGTCCGCAGATTATTTTCAGCATTTGTGATTTCATTTGTAGTTTTCAAGCCATTCTGTTGAGGAGTATACTTTGTTGAAGCCATGGTTCAGTATTGCATTCCCATACATTGTAAGTGACATTTCATGTGACTTTTCCAAAGATTAAAATTGGTTCCATCAAACTTCAGACTATCCTTCTTGTAGGATGACATCCTGGATCTCCTCAAGTGGTTAGGCTCTTTTAGAGGAGCTTAGCTCTGATACCAATTGTTGGATTCAGGACAGACAACTGAGAGGGGGGTGAATTAGTTGTCCAAAACTTTCATCCAATTAAACACTTACTTCCACTTTGCAATTCAGTAGCATAATAATAAATCAATCATGAAACATAATGCATTAGATCAAGAGCAGAAAAACATCAACACATAAGACACCAAGATTTTGACATGGAAAACCCAGTTAAGGGAAAAAACCACGGGGTGATTAACCCAAGATTGTATTCTTTGTTAGAAGAATAGAAAGAACAAAATGGCACATGTCAATTAGGGCTCATTGCCCGAGCACACTGCTCACAAGAGGTCCACTACCTATAAGAGACACACTATCTAAAATATGATAAGTATCACATACTTGAACTGGAGAATAGCATCTTCACCATGCTTGAATCAGTTCTATTTAAGCCCAATACTTCTGCTCTACTTTTCGCTCTTCTTTTCACTACTCCACACTCATCCCACAAGACACACTTTGAGATGACTTTACAACTCCTTATTTATACAAGACATTGACTTAGGAATTATCATCCGAGTTGGCATACATTATAGAGCAAATATATATATACAACATGACTAATTACAAAAAGACTTCACACGAAACAACACACTGTCGGCCACATAGATCTAAGACTTCAATCTTCTTCTAGGAACATCAAAAAACTCATGACTAGAAGAACAACATGACTAAAACTCATCCGGTCAGCCAGACTTAAGAAAAACATCATCATTCAGAAGTAATTCTTCAATTGACAGTTTAAACTTCAATGCGAACCACCAAAACTAACTGGTCACAATCCAAAGACTTCCACAAGATTTCCTGAATCACCAAGAACATCTACACTACATCTGCTTACTTAAATCTTTATCTCCTTCATTCGGAACCTCAAGAACAAAGTCTGTCATCACTATCACAATGGAATAGATGCTTACGGACCTCCAGACCATGAACCAATTGAGTTGTCACTTCACATGGACTTCCTAAACACTCCACCGAATCCACAGAATAGGATATTGCATTTCCAGATCTCATCGGACCTATCTGTGTCACTCTGTCACCTCTAAACTCTTGCCAGAACTGGTTTTACTTGAGCAGCCACAATTTCTTCAGATCTTCATGCGGACCTCTAAAATATTTACTGGATCACCTCAAGACACATATCTACAAACCCTTTGATGCACATCCTCTGATCTTCATTTTAGCTCATTGTCTTCATTGTTCTTCTCTGTTCCTAATTAGGACTAATTTTCTCAATATCCTCAGCACACAGCTCATCCAATCCTTATCATCAATGCAATAGGAGTATGTTGACATCAATGATAACACCAGTTAGGCCCATACTTGCAACACAATCCTCATTGACAAAACCTTACGCTCCCTTCAATTTAGTAGCCATTCCATGTAGTGAAGATGAGATTGTCCATAGAGACCTTCATATCAACATGGTCAAGACCACCACTAAGTAAAAAGGAGAACCAAAACGTACACAAAAACTAGGAGAGTCATCACCAATTCCAATTGCCCCTGAAAAGTTTAAAACAAACATCAAAACTCTACAAGAATATAAAATGACAAGGCTAGGGGCAAATCATCAAACTATGAAATATCTAAGTGCATAAAGCTTCTCACTAAACTCAAAGACATTTTTACACCAAGCCTAAGAATAACCTCGCAATGACTTTTGGATGATGGATATCAAACAACTAGGTCAACATAATTTAGAAAAATAATGCAATAAAAAGGACATTCCAAAACTATTCCAAGACAGAGATATTGTACTAAAAATATACAATCTAATCAACAAAGGCTAAAAATTTAGACCAAATTGGATAGGTCCATATGTAGTTAAGGGGTGTTGGCACAATAGTGTGTCCCACTTATGGGACATCTTGATTTTTGTCTAAAATCATATATTTTTTAGAAAAATTAATGATTTAAGCCTTGAGGGGTTCCATCTAAAGGGGTTTAATTGAAGGGGGTTAGATAAAACCCCATTAGATCAAATCCCCTTGGAAAGAAACCCCTAGTCTTAAATCAAACTGTCGATGGAGTCTCCTCCACACCTATCAAAATGCTGACAAAAAATGAATTTTGCTTCACCTTGTAGGGGATCAAATGAAGTCATTTAGAAATTTTATTTTATAAATATGTATCCCTTAGTATAAGCTTTCCAAAAATTATGATTTTGAATATATTTCATTTGATCATTATATTTATTTCTTATTTTTTAGTGAACATAGGTGATGCAGAGGCATCCACCACTCAAACCCTAACATACAATTACAAATGTATGTCTATGCATTTCTTAATATGCATACGAACTTCATTTATAAACCCTTCTCTTTACTTGCCTATCGGCAACACCTAATACTATCAGCCGGCATGCTCAGTATCTCCCCGATGCTTCACCTCATGCTGACTCCAAACTCCTTATTGCCGAGATTCCTTTCGTCGGCATAGCTCCAACCCTTTCTGCCGATGTGCCGATGAACTTCCTTCGGTGACACTTGCCAGTTGTCACCTCGATACAACCAATCAGTGAGAACTCTATCGTCGGCTCAATGCAATTCTATTCACCCGATGGCTGTTGTCACTCTGATGACCCTTTAGCACATACATAATATGACTTGTTGACGCCGTTTACCTCCACCATTCCTATTAGTCGCCGCTTACATCAAGCATTGCATATTCGCTTCATACATACAACTCAGACATGCAACAGGGGTATACACATACACTGTCTCCGACATACAAAAGACATATACTCATAAATTGTATAACCTAAAATACTTTTGCAACATATAAACCCCAATGTGCATCTGTGGGATACTCACAACATTCATCTGTGGGATACACAGAAACTGTATCCAACATTCATTAGCGATATACATAGAGAATGTATATCTTCAATGTACATTCAAAATGTACATACCCAACATGCAAATTGATTATGCATCCACAAACTCCTTTATACCCTTTGACCGCGTTGACTGCTTTGTATGCACCGAAACTTTCTCTCTTCTCTGTATATGCGATAGACTTGTATGTTTCTCCCATACAACAGTGATGGACCAAAAGTGATATACTTAGCACATGCGATAGCGATATATTCATAGATTGTATATCCTTCATGCAAAAGTGATATACACACAATTTGTATGTCTTTCCAACCCACGTGGATTTTTGCTATTTTGATCCACTTTCAATTCACAATTTCCCAGATCTCTTCCTTCTTCCAACATGCAGCCCTCTGCACTTCGACAATCTAGCATATAGCCATGCTAGAATCCTTCAATACATTTCCTTGCCTGATCCTGCAAGCATTAACATGAAAAATAGAAAACAAACATAAACCCTAACTAATATGTACACAACCATTCCACTGATTCAGAGAATCAACCGGTGGAATGGATAAATGAATCCATCTCGGCCGTACGACAGCAAAACAATTTGTGTAGAGAAATGTATATACACAAAATAGGATTTTATTTATACTTTTAGAAATTCTTACAGATGCTCTATTTACAACTTCCCAACTGAATTGAAATACAACTAACCACCACACTGTACTCTACTCTGTTCATTCGATCATTTGGGGGATATTTATCTACTTACCCTCGGTAGTACAGACTTGGTTCCCAGTGGCTGGGAGATCTAACAAACTAACAAACTCTTAACTAACAACCTAAAAATAGTAAGCATTGGTCAAACTGACCTTATTACATTGAAGGGTCATTTAGGACCTTATTGAAAACATAAAATTAAACATAAAACAACTAAATGCCTCATGGAGGCCACTGTTGGTTAGGTGCACCTACACCATACTCCCCAATTTGAAAAGAACTCGTGTCCCATGAGTTAAGTCTTTAACTGAATCCACCTATGTCTACTACTGTCACATATCTGCCCTGTGATCTCTAGACTGCAACCTGCTGCCATGGAGGCAAATACTCATGCCTAGCACTGTAGGATCTTCTCACATCTTGTTGGTCATTTGTTCTGACCATCATCTCTGTCTGAACATGGACAGTGGAAACCTGATTTACTTCTATGGCAGAATGAGTTGGTCTTTCAACTTTTAGAGGGTAAACAATAGTCCCTATGATGATTGCATCCTTGTCATTCCAATCATCCTGTGGCTGTGTACAAACCTACTTCTGGACCTTCTAATGATCCACCTGATCTCTGTCAGTCAAAACTAAAATCTTCGTCAAACTATGATCTCCTCTCCTGGAGATATCCTCAATTGCCTTTGACTCTATTGTAGGCATCTTCACAAACTCCTTCTTACCTACCAAAATTATCTTACCTGTCTTCTTGGCTTCAGCATCCTCCTGCAATGGTGCCAACAGAATAGTTCTCCCATCCTTCTTGATGGTGTAGGTATTAGCATACCCATCATACAATGCTCTCCTATCAAATTGCCATGGCCTACCCAACAGTAGGTGACAACATTCCATAGGCAATATGTCACACAAAACTTTATCCTGATACTCTCCAATCTGAAAATCAACATATGCCTATTCATATACCAAAAGTGATTGACTATCACTTACCCAAGATGCTGTGTAAGGATTTTGATGTGGAATCCTTTCTAGTTTCAGTTTATCCACCATTTCCTAAGATACCATATTATTTATTGAACCAGAATCTATTACTACCTTGCATACTTTGCCTTTGCTTTTACAATTGGTCTTGAAAAGAGCTCTCCTTTGCAACATGTCCTGGGATGTCTTCAGGATTGTTCTCCTTAACATCAATGCTTCTCCTTGCTCAGGATACACATAACTTTTATTAGTGTTTGAGCTTGTCCCACTTTGATCATCAGATTCTTGGACCAAATTTGTCCTCCTTTCTCCTACTGAGGTTGTTGCTTTTTCTGGACATTTGAATGTTGGGTGACCATATTCACCACAAGTGTAACACTTTCCTGAGAATGTATTGGAACCTCTTCCATTCCCAAATTTGCCTCTTAGGCCTTTCCAGCCACTTCTGAAATCAGATTGTTCTTGTCCTTTACCAGCCTCTTCTGGTATCTCATTGGCTTGCCTTATTGTAGGAGCTGATCCCCTTCCTCTAAAATTGCTGCCTCTTCCTCTCATGGGCTTATCCTATCTCCTTTTCATCCTCTCCTCAATCCTGATTGCCATTTGATAACATTCTTCCACACTCCTAGGGTTAGCGAAAACTAATTCATCTTGTATATTCAATCTTAAACCAGCCAAATATCTAGCAACTTTTTCAACCTCATTCTCATGGTGACCAGACCTCATACTCAATTTGTAAAATTCCTCAGTATATGCTTTCACATCCATTTCTTTTTGTCTTAAAAATTGAAGCTTCTTAAACATTTGAATTTCATAATCCTGGGGTAAAAATTTACCTTTGATCCTTGCTACCGTCTTGTCCCATGAAGAAATCTTTGACTTACCTTGCTTTCTTCTTTCTAACTATATTTAATCCCACCATACCAAAGCATGACCTGTCAATTTGGTCTTTGCAATCTTTACCTTCTGCTCCTCACGAACCTCCTCACATTCAAAGTGATTGTCTAATGCAGCAATCCAATCAAGTAACTCTTCCTCATTTAAACTTCCAGTGTACTTTGGAACATCAATCTTTACCTTAGGTTTGTCATTCTTGACTGCCCTTAATAGTTTTGCAAATCTCTGATCTTTAGCATTCAGTTCTTCATCTACCTCTTCAAATTCTTCAGCATCATCTTCTTCCTTTTCTGATTCACTTTCTTCCACTTCTCTTCCTTTATTTGTCTCAAAGGTTGCAAGCCTAGCTTGAAGTGCTTCAACAAGCTCTTTCATCTTCCTCATCTCCTTAGCATGTTTTTCCTTCATCTCCTGCAATTCTCTGGCTGTACCATTACCTTTCGGAGGCATCTTGTCAACCTCTTAATCCTTCTACTTCTACCTTCTCAGTGACAGAACCAAACACACAATAGCCCAAATCTTTTGCTGAGCTCTGATACCACTATGATGCAGAGGCATCCACCAGTCAAACCCTAACATACAATTACAAATGTATGTCTATGCATTTCTTAATATGCATACAAACTTCATTTATAAACCCTTCTCTTTACTTGTCTATTTGCAACACCTAATACTATCAGCCGCTATGCTTGGTATCTCCCCGATGCTTCACCTCACACCGACTCCAAACTCCTTATCACTGAGACTCCTTCTGTCAGCATAGCTCCAATCCTTTTCGCCGATGTGCTGATGAACTTCCTTCGGTGACACTTGCTAGTTGTCACCCTGATACAACCAATCGGTGAGAACTCTATCGTCGGCTCAATGCAATTCTATTCACCTGATGGCTCTTGTCACTCCGATGACCTTTAGCACATACATAATATGACTTGTTGGCGCCGTTTACCTCCACCATTCCTATCGGTCGCCGCTTACATCAAGCATTGCATATTCGCTTCATACATACAACTCAGACATGCAACCGACGGATACATAGGAACTGTCTTCACATGTAACAAGGGTATACACATACACTATCTCTGACATACAAAAGACATATACTCATAAATTGTATAACCTGAAATACTTTTGCAACATACAAACTTCGATGTGCATCTACGGGATACTCGCAACATTCATCTGTGGGATACACAGAAACTGTATCCAACATTCATTAGTGATATACACAAAGAATGTATATCTTCAATGTACATTTGAAATGTACATACTCAACATGCAAATTGATTATGCATCTGCTAACTCCTTTATACCCTTTGACTGCGTTGACTGCTTTGTATGCACTGAAACTTTCTCTCTTCTTTGTATCTGCGATAGACTTGTATGTTTCTCCCATACAACAGTGATGGACCAAATGCGATATACTCAACACATGTGATAGTGATATATTCATAGATTGTATATCCTTCATGCAAAAGTGATATACACATAATTTGTATGTCTTTCCAACCCACATGGATTTTCACTGTTTTGGTCCACTTTCAATTCGCGATTTCCCAGATCTTTTCCTTCTTCCAACATGCAGCCCTTTGCACTTCGACAATCTAGCATATAGCCATGCTAGAATCCTTCAATACATTTCCTTGCCCGATCTTGCAAGCATTAACATGAAAAATAGAAAACAAACATAAACCCTAACTAATATGTACACAACCATTCCACCGATTCAGAGAATCAACCTGTGGAATGGATAAATGAATCCATCTCGGCCGTAGGATAGCAAAACAATTTGTGTAGAGAAATGTATATACACAAAACAGGATTTTATTTATACTTTTAGAAATGCTTACAGATGCTCTATTTACAACTTCCCAACTAAATTGAACTACAACTGACCACCACACTGTACTCTACTCTGTTCATTCAATCATCTGGGGGGTATTTATCTACTTACCCTCGGTAGTATAGACTTGGTTCCCAGCAGCTAGGAGACACTTCCAAATGGCTGGGAGATCTAACAGACTAACAAACTCTTAACTAACAACCTAAAAATAGTAAGCATTGGTCAAACTGACCTTATTACATTGAAGGGTCATTTAGGACCTTATTGAAAACAGAAAATTAAACATAAAACAACTAAATGCCTCATGGAGGCCACTGTGGGTTAGGTGCACCTGCACCAATAGGTTTTTCACCAAACATCAAGGTCTCTATTCCACACACACAGAAAAATAAAAAATAGAGAAAAAAATCTGAAAAATATTTGTGCACTAGGTATTAATGTCCTTATTTTAACAAAAAAAGAAGTTAATTTGGATACATACATAAAAAATTATGTTGTATGGTATAAACCTATGTCTAAATTGTAATTAATCTCACTTCAAAAATTAATAAAAAATATATATACAACAAAAATTATGAAAAAAATATCTACACACTATGTATTGGTGTTACAAATCTATATTTAAAAATTTATAATTTTATCCTTTCTATAAAAAAGGTTATGTTTTTTATTATGGTAAGTTGCAAACAAGGGTGTAGATCCCTATAACAAAAGCCTCCAGTGGGCAATAGAATAGGCCAAATAGGCCACCAACAATAGAAAAGCAACACACTAATAGTAAACTAACATATTAAAGTCTAGATACAAAAACAAAAACCATAACCAGAAACACAAACAAAAGTAGAAGCTAAGGAAATGACTGACTCCAGTCCTCCTTAAGGAACCCATACATCTTCTCGTAGTTTGAAAAAGCCTTGGGATCCATCCCATGTCTCTTTACTTCAAAGTCCTGTAGATCCACCAAAGTGGTAGCAGCTTGATGCATCACCTTTGAACTCAAAGAGGCCATGACTTTTAGCTCCCCTTCCATGGAATCCACTCTCGATCTTAGCTCAGACATCTCCCTAATGGATTGATGAAAGTTTACACATTCTCTTTACATGGGGCCATTCTTTTTAACCATATCCACCTCTTCTAATTCCAATTCAGTTTCCTCCTCCTCAGAATCATAGTAGGAGTTATTCAGCTTCTCAAACAAGCTAGTACCATCTTGGCATTCAGTCTTCTCTGGGGTAAGCTTCACTTGCTGAATTTCCACTTTGTCCTCCAGGTTCAAATCACTCGAGTCTTCCACAATTTTAATTTTTGGGGTTTGAATACCAACCAGTCTACTAGAGCATCTTATGCTAGGCTTCCTAGTAGTAAAGTCAAGAGACTTCTTCAACTTGTCACTAGTATTGTTAACCCTTTCTTTCTCCTTGTACCCAGTTACCTCCATTTCCTCCTTATCGGCACCTCTGTCATTCTTATCATTCCCTTTAGGGTTAGACTCCATAGTCTCCCCAATCTTACAGTCCACCTCCCTATCCAGAGAGAAAACACTCTTGAACTTCTTAGCCCTAGTCTTCCTCTAGGTATCAGTCAAGCCACTTTTCAATGGCCTCTTCCTATTAATAGATAGAGTCAGGATATTTTTAAGGTTGTAGAGACCCACTGCCGCTTCTTTCTGGGAAGAAGTACCAAGGGTGTTGGCTGGGGAACCAATAATGGATTGGGGGAGGGTTTAATAGTAGGTTCCTTAGAGAATCCCACAGAAGCATTCTTAGCTAGAGAAGCCTTCACAAGGTTTTGCTTTTTCTTCTTAGACCGGGCCATGGGAGAACCAACAACTGGGGTTATAGAATCCAGGGGGAACCCAGCAACAACATGGTGCTTAGTTAAAGGGGACCTACCAATAATAAGGGACAAATTTCCCAAGGGAGCATCATTGTTAGCCATATATTTAGAAGGGGACTCTCCCGTAGTAGGAGAGTGGGGGGCATTCTCAACCAGACTCTTCACATGAGCATCCTTGACTAGAAAGAATTTAATCGGCTTAGGAGGGTAGAGGGCTAGGTTAAACTAATACAAGCGAAGGATTAAACCCTGGTGAAGGGGGACGATAATGACGTTGGGGTCTTTGGCATGGGCATCCTTAGCCACCTTGATGAAGGACTCTAAAGAAGATGACATATAAAAAGGAAAGATGATAATAACCTTGTGCTTGAAGTGGTTCAAAAGTGCAAACTGGTAATGGTAAAAGTATTTATAGTGACCCTCCAAAGTCACATATTTTATTAGAACGTAACATACCTTGTCCCATGGCGGCACTAGATTCTCTCTTTCAAAACACTCTCCAGCCTCATGGGAGTTTCACCCTCCTTGAAGAATGGTGCCATACTTTCATTGTCTTGGAATTTATGTTGTTTCTTTAGCTTCTTGCCTTTGCACGATAAACCAGTGGCCTAAGCTATAATCTCCTTGCTGACCTCAAACTACACTTTGCCCACTTGCACCACCCTCTTCTCCCAAGACATAGCAAACTAGATAGATAGGTTTTCATCAAACCCATTAAGACATTTGAGAAACGGGGTGATACCTCCCTCATAGAAAATGATCCATAGTATTTAATTGGCCCTAAAATATTCACAAGAGTTTGGTTCCATTCTAACCCTGTCTCCCCCCATAATTAAACTTCTGAAACCCCCATTAAGTTGTAGAGTGAACGAAAGGTGGAGGATGGAATTTTTGCTTTGTCTCAGCTTCCTAAACAACTGATGGAAGATACAATTATGTAGTTTACTCTCACACCAGGGAACAATACTAAAGATGGCCTCACAATCCCCTTCATACGTTGTATCATAATTACCATAATTATGATCAGTGTGTTGGATGTGATCATTAGAAGGAAGCACTACCAGAATTTGAAAAAATCCCATTGACCATGTCATCCAAATCCACGTGAACTAGGGGATTTGGCAAGAGATGATGTGGTTATCTTTCCTCCAGGTCATCTACATTGATGTCATCTCATTCCACATGAGTTTCATGCAATGGTTTTAGCCAATGTCTCCTTGTCTAGAAACAACCCCCTACTGACCCCTTGAGAGCGTCGGTTAACAAGGCAAATCTTCCAATGATTATTGAGAGTATATAGGAAAATATACTCCATATTAGTAATATCCCACTTTATAGCAATCATTGAGAAGGGATAGATTGCACCTCAAGACATAGGTAGGCTTTGAAATTACTAGGAAGATTGTTTGTATCTCTCCAACATCTCTTAGAGTTAAGGTTAACTCCAAAGTCGGTCATCACATCCATAGCACCAGTACCCTCTATATATATGTCTTAATTCTACCTTTTGCAACCCCAAGAGGAGGTATTTAATATCCTGGATGATATCAACCATTTACCATCCCACTCTAGCTTTCCCTTGGAAAGCATCCATAGAGAGTTTCAAGTCACCCTCTATCAACAAATTTTTGATACCAATGGACAAGGTAACTTTAACCCCCCAAAGGAGAGCCATGACTTCAGCCACATTGTTAGAATTGATTCCTAACCCACCAACATAAGAACCTACAAGTTCCCCCTATAGGACCTCAAGACCCTTCCACCACTAGTAGCTCTAGGGTTACCCTTAACAGCCCCATCAAAGTTTAGTTTTATCCAACCTTCATTAGGGGGAGTCTATCTAGTGTTCTTGTGAGCTAACTTTTTAGTGTTATCAACCTTGCAATTGTGTAGAGAGATGTTCCACCTTCTAAGGAAGTTAGTTTCTTTATCATTAGGGGGGATTCAACATCTTTCAGAGTGCAATGAGAAACATTTTTAACAAGCAGCTTGGAATAGATGCAAAATACTTCTTGAGCAATTCTTGGGCTATCTCTGAAGATTCTATTATTTAATTCCTTCCATAGACCCCAAGTGAGGATATGAGGAATCTAGTACCGCACTTCTTTATAGATAGGATGGGAGAAGGGGGTAGTCTAGTTTTCAATAAAGGAAACCAGGTCTTCATTAATACTCCAACTAATACCTAGGTTTTGAAAGGCCATGTTCCACACCTCCCAAGTGAAGTCATAGTGAAGAAGGTGGGGAACATATTCCTCCTCTTTAAGACAAAGAACACATCTATTAGGGATTTGGAATCCCCTAGTTTTAAGATTATCTTGGGTGAGGATCCTATTTTGGGAAGCTAGCCACCAAAATAAATTCACCTTAGGGATTAAGTTGTATTCCACACCTTCCTCCAAATATCATTATTGTTAATACAGTCTAACTATAGATTGTAAGTTGACTTAACAGAGAAGGGGTTTATCCCATAGAAGTTCATCTGACATATAGAATAAAGGTATTCTGTACTATTAGAGATCTTATTGTAGATCATTCACAATTTGGGAGATGTCATTGTGACTCTAATAGTAGTCTGACAACTATTTCCACTGGAACTCTCCATGTTGCTGCAGCATGTAATCAAAAGTCCTTTCACCAAAAACACTAGTGGCAAGATCAGCCAGTCTTTTGAGGTTCTGACCACTAGAATGAGGTTTCTCCTTTAACCAGTTATCTTGCCAAAATTTTATCATTCTCCCATTGCCAAGTTTCTATTTGATTCCTTTCTATAATAGGGCTCCATATTTTAGGACATTGTTCCAAATAATAGATCCCTTAGGAATTCCCATAGCAGAAAGGAACCCATCGAGGTCCACATTAGCAAGGTATTTAGCCCTCATAACACCACTCTAATCTTTACTATCTTTCAAAAGCTTCCAACCCACCTTAGCCATAAGTGCTTTGTTGATCAGATGAATTTTTCTTAACCCTAGCCCTGCTTGATATTTTGGTAAACAAACTCTGTCCCAATTTATGAGGGCTATTCTCTTCTTCTCTTCCAACCCAGACCAGAGAAAGTTCCTCTGGATTCATTCAAAATTTTTAGCAAGGTACTTAGGAATCTTGAAAAGAGATAAAAAATAGATGGGTATCCCCTGTAAGGAGGCCTTAAGAAGCTGAAACTTACTAGCTTGACTCAGAAGTTTTCCCTTCCAACCAGCAAGCTTCTTCTAGACCCGTTCAAGGATAGAATTCCAAAACATGGGGGAAACTTCCTTAATAGATAAAGGGAGACCAAGATAAGACCTTGAAAGCTATCTCCAACACAACCCAAGATGGATTTGATTTTTTGCTATAGGTTGGCCTTGGTGTTGAAGAAGTATATTTGACTTTTCTCATAATTTATACATTGGCTAGAAACAACAACATACTCATTTAGTAACCTCTTCTATTTTCGAGCTTCCACCACAGAAGCAAAACTAAAAAGTAGGTGTCATCCACAAACTATTGAATGACATTTAGATCAATCGAGGTGGCAGGTTTATGCCCTTGAGCTCTTTAGTTTTCAATAGTCTCATAATATTTCTACTCATCACTTCAGCCATTATTATGAAGAGATACACCTTGTCTTATCCCTCTCCCAACATTGAAGAATCCTCTAGGGATGCCATTCACAAGGTCTAAGAACTTGATAGTGGTTACATAAGTTTTGATTAGATTGAGGGATTTATCTTGGAAACCAAATTTCTCAAGGACTTTGAAGAGGAAGTCTCAAGAAACCCTGCCATAGGCCTTTGAGATATCAATGTTGAAGACCATACCTGGAAGGTTGCATCTATCCATTAAGTGGAGGATTTCATGCATAGAGATAGCAGCATCCAAAATTTGTCTACCAAGAACAAATCCTTTTTGGCAACCACTCACCAGTTTTTCCAACATAGGCTAAAGTCTGAAAACCAAAATTTTGGAAAAGAGTTTATACACCGTGTTGCACAAGCTTATTAGTCTGAAATCCCCCATGGAGTTAGGGTCACTTTTTTGGGAACTAGAGCTATAAAAGTGTTGTTCAACTACTTCAAAAACTTCCTAGTTCTAAAGAAGTCTTTGGCTGCCTCTGTGACATCATAACCAACAATATCCCAAAACACCTGAAAGAAGGTTGGGGGAAGCCATCAGGGCTTGGAGCTTTATAGGCTCCCATGGAGAAGAGGCTAGCCTTAACCTCTTCCTCAGAAATAGGTTTAGTGAGAAGGTCATTATCCTTCCTAGAAAGATAAGAAGGGATATTCTCCAAAAGATGTTCAACCACCCCAACCATCTCAGAAGTCTCTTGATAGGCTAGGAAATTTTAAAAGTACCTGGAGGCAACCTGTCCCACCTAAATATTAGTGTTAGTTTTAGATCCTTGTGCATCAATTAGCCTTGTTATATTATTCCTCTTCCTATGCTTCATGGTAGATTGATGAAAGAAAGCAATGTTCTTATCTCCCTCATGCAACCACTGCACTCTGGATTTTTGCTTCCAATAAATTTCATCCCTCTTCAACACTTCATTCCATTCTTTTCTCAGAGTATCTTCTTGATGAGATATATCTTCTGAGGTATCTCTTTGGGCTATTTGTAACTAGATTTCTAAGAGCTTGGAGGAAATCCTCTTCTTATGCTCAAAGATATTTCCAAAATTTAATTTGTTCCAGCCTTTCACTTTGTTCTTAACTAGGGTGAGTTTTTGGGCCAACCTGAACATAGCTAATCCTTGGATGGGAGTGATCCACCACTTAGAAATATAAGCCTTGAAGCTCGAGTGGTGAGTCCACATTATTTCAAATCTAAAAGGGTAAGGGCCTTTATGATCACTGTCTTTCCAAGACAACAATAGAGGGTTATGGTTTGATATCATTCTTGGGAGGGCTTCAAGGTGAGAAAAGCTAAGACAATCCCAATTAGTGGAAACAAGGAATCTATCAAGCTTAACTTGAATAATATTATCCCCTCCTCCTATTAGTCCAAGTGAAAATTTGTCCTTGAAGATCTATATCCATGAGACCAACATTGTTGAGAAAATCCACAAGGTCAACCATACTATTAGAGTAGTCCATAATACCTCCAAATTTCTCTGAGGGGTATAAGGGAGAATTAAAATCTCTAGCAAGCATCAACTGATCATATTTCTTATCCACAATGTAAGAGGTCAACTCCTCCCACACTTCTTTCCTAACATTCCTTTGATAAGGAGCACATATGTTTATTATGTTCTAGATTTTTTTGTGTGAAAAGAACTTAACTCCCAAGCTGCTTTTAGTATGTGAGAGGTATTCACCTTTAACCGTATTCTTATTCCACATAGTTACGATACCCTCGAAGCTCCAACTGCATCGTTGATGCAAAAGTTAGCATTCGACCATAGGCTTTTGGCAATCATCTGAAAACTATCAGCTCTCATCTTAACCTCTTGTAAAAGAAGAATGCCCACTTTATAATCAAGAATACAGTTCTTGACTAAGAACTGTTTTGAGGACTATTTAGTCCTCTAATGTTCTATGAAAGGATTTTCATTTACAAAACTTTCTATGGTTGGCCTCTAGCATCCTCTATCTACCAATGGTTATTTCCTTAGTCACTTCCCTCTACCTTGTCTCTCTTTGAAAGGGCCTACCTACTTTAGTTTCTACTCCCACATCTACTATTTTTTCCCGTGGTTACTACCTTTTCTTTTAGTTGTCAACCAACCATCCAACTCTAGTATCTGGTCTGTACTTGACCTACTAGTTCCTACTCCTAGGGTAAGGCTAAAGGGACTATCCCTTAGTGAAGAAATCCCTTTCAGTTTACCTTGTTTTCCCATCTTGACCACTGGGCTATTAAACTACTGGGGAATAGTGCCTAAACCTTCTATAGACCCCATCTCATCTGCTAGTCTCTCCCTTTGACCAGTTTTGATCTCTTCAGTGCAGAGGATTTCCCCTTCCTCCATTTCCTTCTAAATGGGATTAAGTGTCTCCTCCTATTTAAGCTTCAAGTCTTTGAAGCTCAACTGATCAACCTATGTTACAGAGTTGTTGATCATGACTTGGGTACTAGATTCCTCTACAGAGTGACCCTTGAGGTTTTTAATTTCCTTATCCACTTCCCCTTGAAATTTCTAAGGAGAGCTTATAATATTAAGGATATCCTCCTTAAAGGGGTAACCCTCAGAAGCATCCTTCTCATAGTCCATAGTTTTAGTGCCCTTGGAGGGCTGCCTTCGAGGGGCTTTGCATTGTGTTATTAGATATCCCTTTTTAGAATAGGTTTGATAGAACACCGTAGCATTCTCATACAATATGGGTTGAGTCTAGTTACCAAACTTGGATGCCAGGGTTATAGAGTTGGGTAGGGTTTTATGAATATCAACACTAACACAAAAATGAGCAAAGACTAACCTGGATGTAGCTTTGGTAGTGTTGTCCAGAGAAATAAAGTGCCTGAAGGTGTTGGCGATCTAGGTGGACACTTCTTCATCCCAGTATTCCATGGGGAGTCCCAATAATCTGACCCAAACATGGGCTATCTTATTTAGGTCCACCGTAGCATTGAAGCTTGGTCTCCACCTACAGAGGGAGAGATTGTTCTTGCCATAGATCCATGGACCATCTGCAATAATAGAGATTAGATATTCCCTAGAGTTAAATGTGAAGAGAAATAGCCCTCCATCCTTCATGCTAACAGACATGCTTCCCTTCAGCCTCCATTTGGCAGCTAGCCATCTTTTGACTAGATCAATATTTGGCCTGAAGGTGAATAATTTTCCAACCGGAGTATGTTCCATAAAGGAGACTATCCTCTCCATAGTTAAGTTCAGGAGTTTTAAAGTTGTTCCATCAACCATCTCCAGTAGCTCAGGGATAGCAGATGGGTTCACGTGATCTTCATTCCCCAGAAGAACATTCTTCCAAGCTTTGGGAATCGAAACCTCCACAAGAGGCATAGGTTCGGAAGGACAACCCAAGGCCACACTAGTGTCAACCCATACTGAAGGGGAGAGGGGTGGGAGACCAAGAGGCCCTCTAGATCACTTGCTTCCATGACCTAAGAATTCAAAAATGTAAAAGAGTGGGAAGTTGCAGAGAAGCGGGATTAAGAGTTATAAAAGAAGTTATGTTGTATGGTATGAACGCCACTATTTAAAAATACTCTTAACTATAAAAATAAGTTATTAAAAGTTACGTAAAAAAATTCAAAAATTATTTCTTAAAATTAAAAAATACATTTATAATCTACATACGAAATATCAAAAATCACTAGTTCACATAATCTCCAAATTCTTAACAGTTTAGTTGCTATAGGTGTCAAAAAGTGAAAATTTGATTTAAAATGCTGATTTTAATGTTCCAATTTGGTGAGAATCCAAAGAGGAAGGTGAAGACTTTAGTATCTACAAACTCTGTAAAATCATATAAGCATAAAATCCAAAAAAATGAAATAAAATTAAAAACTCATTAAAATCATAAAAACATGAAAATCAAAAACATGCATTTTCATTCTGTTCACCATGTACTTTGTTTCTGACACGCTCTTGTTATATTTTTCTCTTAGCAAGGAGTCTTAAGGTTGTATAGTATAGGTTGTCCTTTCTAAGCCTTATAGATTCCTGTTGTATGGTTACACAACATGCCTCATTTTGCCTTAGCAAAACAGGGACCCAACTTTTTGCTTCTGCTTGCTTGCTTTCTTGCTTTGGGCGGTTTGGTAAAATTTAGTCATGTATGTCACCTTTGCTGAGGTATGTGCTCACAAGGAGAGGTTGGTTGTCCAAGTTAACATTTTCTACCACAAACCTCATAATTGGAATGAGTACAAAATTCAACCAGGTTTGGCTTTTGGATCACCCTAATATTGTTTAAGGATAGAAAGTTATGTTGAGTCAAAGATCAGTCAACCCAGATATTTCCCATAGGGGTCATATTTCTAAATATTAGTCACATTCGTTAACATGACCCTGACTTAGAAAATCACCTGATGTCTATTCGATCCTCTATACACGAATGTCAAATTTAAATGAGGACAAATATCTACCCGTCAAGAATTTCATGTATTTGTGGAGGGGTCATATTTCCTAATATCCGTCATATTACAAAATATCACCCTTTCATGAATATCACCCTGTACAAATATGACTATGACATCATTCATTTGCAATGAATAAAGATGATCACCCTGATGATGATGTAATCATTGCACTTGACTCACGGAGGGTCATATATCTAAATATCTATCATATTTCTCAATATGACGATGACGCCATCATAACCCAATAACTGGAGAACATGGATGGCATGATGATGTCATCATAATCTATCCCCAAAGAGGTCACGTTTTGAAATAACCCTCACCTTAGCAAAATGACCATGACTCATCTTTCGCAAATAACTGTTGGAGTCCATATGATGATGACGTTAGCCCTATATTCCAAAGTGAGGAGGATATGTGTGATTATCAAAAGACCCAGACATTTTTGAATATCCCTTCTCATTTAACTTTATGACTCGATCTTGCTTAGTAGACAAAGGTTGACCATATCACCCTGATATTTAGCAAATGATTATCTCGTGGGGGGGATCATATTTTCAAATATCCCTATTCTTCGAAAGATCACCCACTGGCATTAAATGCGAGCCAAAAGGTAGATGGAGCCCTGTAGGTTTCAAATACAAATTCAACACTTTGTAGCATCTATGAACTTCATGCAGATGATCAACGGATTCAATCAAAATGGCCCATACACCCTAATTTGTCCTATTAATCAGTGTAAAAGTAAAATTTAGGGATTATTTACATTTACCCTACAATAATTGAAATTTATAGAGCTCTGAAAGTAAACACCTCATAGTCATCTATCAGGAGAATGTAACACCCAGTTTAACAGAATAGAATAGTCGACACTATATATCTGCATTTTCCCATTATCAATCATATAATAAAAGAGGAAAAGTGAATATCAGGTAAGTAAATTAAAACCCTCTATGTTGTCATTTACTGCAAGTCACCAGGTAAAACAATTTTCTTTATTAGGTTAATCTGCATTTTGATGCATGAAATAAATTGAAATGTTGAATAGTAACTATGAAATGCATGATATCTTTGAGCTTCCCCATACAAACACGCTAGGGTAAGAAATGCATATTTCTATTGCAAGATCTAATGGAGGTCAGGAAGAATAGATCCAACTCAGAGTTCTTGAAACCTATGTTCATACAGCCTGAGGGAGCAGGATTCAGATATTGTGCAATAGATGATACACATCAAGGGAAAATAGAGTTGGATGCATGGACAAGGAGATTAGACAATGATACTGATTATCCCATACTAGATAGGATATTCACAACTGGTATGTGGCACGTTGCTAGATTTCCATATGCAATGGAGGCCACTGAGCTAGTGGTGGAATGTGCTAGAAATTATAATCCAGAGAGTAGAAGAGTGGAAAAGCATGGCAAAGTGTATGCCGACTTCTCAATCAATGACATCACTACTGAATTCAATTTGCCTATTGGAAATAAAGTGGTTAGTGTGAGCCTAAGTAAGCTAGAGAAAGAGTCTTGGAAAATCATGTACTAATGGAGAGCCAAGAACAACACATACACAACTTTTGCTAAGTTACCTTTTTACTTGTACAAATTTGACTTTGATTAGGAGTATCAGTAAATGATTGCCCTGTCAAGCAGGATGACCGGTAGACAACATGCTGGGAACATTGAAAATTAGATGTATGGGATCATCCAGATGGTGCTATATTCAGAAAACAAGCCTCTCTGGGCCAAGATCATCAATGATTGTTTAGATGAAGGGATGAGAAAGCTGGGTGGCAAAGCTTCTATATTCCATGTGACCTCTTATGTCGTGTATGCCTGTGCTTTTTGGGGCACATTTAATGCCTTGCAAATAGTGGGCAAGGTTGCAAACAACACCAGTGATTTGAACATTTGGGACCATTACCCACAATTATAGAAGAGAGCATACCTCCAAGATTATAAAACTAGTAAATGACTCATTTTCAATGCATTTAGTCAGAACCATGGATGAGGACAGAACCAAGAGATTGAGCATGGAGGCTAAAGCCATTATCTATAAGCATGGGGCTTGGTTTATCCAATTCCCCACCTTCTAATACATAAGAATAGAAGGGTTTAAGGGGAAACATCTCATGTTTCCAAGATACCCCACTGATAGGGTCATCTTGACAAAATTTGTTAGACAAGTATCTACTTTAGTTGAAGCTCACTTGGAGCAGAAAAAGATTCCTCCTATGTTGTTCCCAGTAGACATGGGCTAGTATTTATGGCTTGACAGATATAGTATCAAAGATGTCATTGGAGGGTTGAAGCTCATGCACCTGTAGCCATTTTCCATAGCTAGGTCATATGACCCTTATGGAAGAATGCAGAAGTTACTGGGAAAACATATACATCAAAAACATCTTGAAGATTATTGGACTGATTGTGATGATGAGGCAGAGGTCAGAAGAACTTATCAAAGGCTCACTCTCAACTAGATCTAGACCTTTGATTGCATTTCAATGCCTGCATAGTTACATGACGATGATGGAAGGATAATATCTAATGAATATGAGGATAAGAAGGTGTATACTGACACCATCTCAGCTCCTGATCTAACACTGCCAGAGGAAACCTCATTGGATCAAATAATGAAAAAGGTCATCCAACTAACCCAAAGTTCGGTAAGTGCTGAGGTCGATAAATTGAAGAAGAAGGGTATGGCCCTCACTGTTGATAATAGAAAGAAAAGACAAGAGTTATCAGAAGAAGAATATGATGACTTTCTCATTGAAAAGAGGAAATCTAATGGAGAGAGACTACCTGTTGAAGAACAAAAGCCACCAAGCAAGGGCAAGAAGGCTGATCCTAAGCAGCAAGGGGTGGTTATTAAAAGGCTTCCATCAAAAGGTGATGGGGCATCAACATCTGCACCTGCATCTACATCACAATAATCCCCTGATAAGCAAAAAGGCAGGAGGGTACTAAAGTTCATTCCTGAAAATACAAAGAACTATTGTAGGATGAACCAGAGCAAGAAAATCCCTTGGAAGAAGAGCAATTGGATAAGGGACCTAAGGATGATGATTTACTAATAACAAGTAAGAAAAGAAAGAAAGTACTGCAAACACCACCACCAAAGAAGCAAAGGACAGCTATGAGGGGAAATGTTAGCACTAACCCTATCATATTAAGGGGTGTAGGTGGTTTAAATTTTATGAGGGAACTACAACATGAAGTCCCCATTCCTGACATTATTCAATTTAAGACTTAGAAGGTAGAGGAGCAGGCAAAAGAGATGCATATGGCTAGTAAAGAGTCCCCCTTTCCACTTGATAACACTCTTGAATTGTCAGATGATGAAGTAGTCTAGGATGTGGCTGCTCAACGTATGGAGACCTTAATAGATAATACTAGGATGACTCCTCATGAGACCCCATTGGCCCAGATGATTACTAGTCAAATAGAATATAAAATGGATGAAATAGAGCAGGGTAATCCTGAAGAGGTAGCCCAACAGATAGGGCTGATGAATCTAATAGAGTAGGTTACTAGTCCTGTAATGATAGATTTAGCTTATTAGGGTGATATGAACCTGAATAAAGATAGTGATCAACCTTTAGAGCCTGAAAAGGCTAAAAATTAAATGCATACAGAAGCTGGTGATATGACACCTAATAAAAATAGAGATCAGGGTAATGCACCCATAGAACAAGAAAAGTTAGGGGGGCAACTTCAAAGTAAGGGTGATCAGGAGATACTTGATAAGGATCAAGGTGTTTTATCACAGCATTCTGAAGAAGATAATCAAGAAAATAATCTAGGAGTAGAAGTGATATCTGGTGAGAAAGAATCAAGCTTGGAAGAAGCTAGCACATCTACTGATAAGGAAAAAAGTATGACACATGATGGAGGCTCAGAGAAGGAGATAGAAAATGTGGCTAAGGGTGATCGACGGGATCCCCAAGGTCAAAACACCTAGTCTTCTCAAGAAACCCAAGTGCCACATGACAAACAAAGTTAGAATGTTCAAGAAACCCTCGGGGAAAGTTTACAAAAGGGAGTACAAGATCAGAATGTGAATACTTCACGAAAGCCTCCTCCAGAAGAAGAAATCCCTCAACAGGAGATACCTCAACAAGATCCCCCTCATGAGAATGTGCATGAGGAAGAGTCAAGGAAAGATAATTCACCACTGAGAGCAGGGCATAATATAGAGTACCAGGATACTCAAAATAAAGAAGGTGATCATCAAGATCCCAAGGGTGATGTTCCTTATTCGTTGCAACAAGAAATAAATCTACAACAAATAGATGAGGTACATGATTTTGATATTTCTACATTGTTTGCTAGAAGTATGATGAAACCAAGAAGAAAGGCAAGGCTTACATCTGCAATAAGAAGAGACCCTACTACAGGTAGGAGAACAGCTCAAGTAGCCTTACCAATGGTTGAGAAGGAGAAAGGCAAAATGGGCCTTAAGGAATTTTAGATAATTGATGTTTATCTAGGTTTTGCAAATGAAGACCAAGAGGGTCAAGAGGGTAAAGATATTATTGATTCTTTGACACAAAGGGTGAAAAGAGAAAAGGATAAGAATAAGAAACACAAAGAGCACATTAATCAATTACATTCTTTTATTAAGGGATTGGTTGATCTTAAGCACACACCTATTAGTACAGCCACTCCATTAACCATTATATCCCAAGAAGAAGTTATTGGATTAGATTTGATGAAGCATAAGGCACAATTAATGGACAAGTGGTTCATGTCTTCTATTTTTGAAGCTGAAGATGTGGTGAAGACCTCCTTGGAAAGGTGGAATTCTCTTAGCACTTTGAAAAGAAAGGTGGATAAGCTGCAGAATGAAGTAGGCAGGAGATCTTTCAAACTAGAGAAGCACCTAGATGCTTTGGGAGAAATGAAAAGAATTGATATACAGATACCTATGAATAATAATATTCCAGATAATAACACCTCCTAGCTGCTCAATATTTGGTATGAGGACACTAGATTTGAGTGTGACATTTTGAAGAGATGAAGTGGCAAACTTAGGGACATAAGTGTCAAATTACATGATCTTATGGCAAAAGAGGTAGAAACCCTGGAGGCTCTAGAAGGAAAGGTGGAAGGGAAGATAGAAAATGAGGATACCGATTTTGCTGTTCAGGCTTTTCATGATAATTTTAAGCAAGATGCAGAGGATCCCCTTCACCATTTGACAAAAGAGGTAATAAACAAAGTCATGAGGATGAAGTTCACGATGGAAACATACAATGAAACATTGAATAATAGGAAGAGTAAGATGGATGCCCTTCAAGCAAAATTTTATTCCCATAGGCATGCAGTAATAAAAGCCAAGGTTTAAGATGGAGGTGAAATTGATAGAATAGTGCAATCATATGAATCCATCAGAGCAACCATAAAGGTACACATAGGGGATGATCTGCATCGAAGTGATAGTGATAGTGGAGATGATGGTGATGTGGAGAATGATGGAGAAGAGGAAAGTGAAGAAGAAGAGGGAGATGAAGAGTGAGCAAGGATGCATGATAATAGAATCATATGCATAGTCCACTTAAAAGTGAATGAGTTTTGCTAGATAGTTGCCAGCTAGAAACTTGTGCCACATATGCAGATATGGACTAAGTCATGAGAGAATGTTAGTTGTTGATCTAAATGGATGAATCTTGACCATTGGTCATTTGTAACCACCTCCTCTCCTTATTCTATAAAAGGGGATGGAGTGCACTCTTTAAAGCATTAAAAACTTAATTGAAATTGGATTGCTAAAGCATTTAGGACTAATTTCAAGGCTTTTGTGAATGTACATGTCTTTTGAATACTTAATGAAATAAAAGCTATTTGGATTACAAACAATTGTAAATCTTGAGTAGTCAGTGAATGAGATCTAGATATATGCATTGATTAGCTACGTCCCTTGGAGTGTTGGTCAGTTTGCATGTATTATTTTTGTTCCTTGTTCCTTTGAAGTTAGCATCAACCATACCTAGCTATGGAACATCCTGGTGAAATTATGGTTTGATTTCTTCTCTTCATGACTGTATCTGGAATGTATGTGACTCAATAGCTAAAGGTTCACCAAATTTAGAAGTATTTCTTGAAATTTCTTTGAATTTCATTTCAAATCACCTTAATAATTGCAAATAATATACAATCTAAAGCAAATAAACATAAAATATGCCTATATCCCATGAATAATCAAACACATAGGGCATATTTTGAGCAAAAGCATGTTAATAATGATAAATATCATGCAAATACACATTAATATCAATGATAAACATGTGAATATCTACTTGTAGGCACATCATTTGATTAAATACACAGTGCAGGAGTATATACATGTTCATGACAGTAAATGTTCAGAAGAATTAGTCAAACTTATAAATATAACAATAATCTGTGGAGCATAGTGGAAATAACCTCATTTGTGAAGTGAATTTATAGTAAACAGGTGCATAATCGATCATCTAGACAACGTAAGACCCCTTGAAATGGAAAACAACATGTCACATCAACCTCTGAGTAACGTCAGAAGATCATGACTTGATCAATAGAGACTTGGAGTCATCAATTTGTTCCAAATTGATCGTACTTTTCAAGATAATAAAGGTTTGTTGTGCAAATTTTTATGAGTGTTGTTTTGACTAACAATCATCATCAACATAAATTGGTGCTATAAGGAGGGCCTTCTTCTTGTCTGAAGGGTGAATCGGTTGTATATGCATATCTCTGAGTTTGAAATTAGGTAATCTTCTCAAAACTTATCGTAATTGTTCATGCTTTGAGTGTTTCTGCAAAGATTTGCTAGTTCTATATCATTTCATATCAGTTTATCATAAAATATTTCAGAATTGAGCATATATATCTTAAACTTTATAGTCAATTCTTGTAATCTTTTAAAATTGAGTCATTATTCAAGCTTTCCTACTAGATCTTTGCTGTAATTTCCTTGTGTTACTTGATATCCTAATATCAGTGTTTAGAAATCTTATACCTGCTCATATTTGCAAGATTCATGCAAATATTGCATAAATATCTAGTCAGTTTTGGATTTCGGTCGTAAATATTTCCTTGGCTTGGTTAGTTCTATTGATCTTTATAGAAAAATATGTTAAATTGTTAATAAATTGTAGGAACCTTGGCTCATAGGCCAAATACCAGGTCCAGATCTGATGGACTTCTTGAGGAACTACCTATTCGGGGACTTAGACCTAGAACTACAGACATTCATCACACCCTTGACTCAGGTGTATTTGCATCTTCATCATGATGTATTGTCACACCTTCTGTGTCTCCTCTTGTATTTCCAACACCTCCTAGATCCTCAATCATACCCCTAGTCCAACAACCACTAGTCATAATGTCATTCTTTGCTGTGGAGTCACCTTTGACATTCACTACATATCATCCTTTACCTAAAAATCCTGATAATATTTGTCTTAAATATCATCCATATCAGGATGCTGATGATCACATCAAAACATTCTAGGAAGCTTGTTGTAGGGCCATGATTGAACATCAAGATGTGGTATGTAGATTATTTCCATATTCCTTGGGAGAGGAAGCATATAATTAGTATATTAGTCTTGGTCAAGGTTTAGTTGGTTCGTGGGCTACCTTAGAGAAAGCTTTCAAAGATAGATTCAAGATACCTATAGATCCTTCAATGAATTATCACCTATTTGCCACAATCAAGAGATTTGAAGGAGAACCTATGGCCAACTTTAATGCTAGATTCCAAAAGATGCTTTCAAAGCTGGTAGCTCCTTATACTGTAGTAGATGAAGCTACTAGAAGTATATATTACTCAGCACTGGATCCCTTGACTTCCATGTTTATCAGAAGGACACATCCTGGTGTCACAACTCTAGAAGGAGCTTTTGAAGAAGTGATTAAAGTTAATTAGTAACTGATCCCTGCTCCAACACCTAATATTTCCTTCCCTGCACATCCTACATATCCTACTCAACAACAGGACAATGGAGTTATGATGCCTCCTACTGTAATCCTTGGTCCTTTACAAGTACCTCCACTTAGCATAATGCCACCTCCAAATGGAAATGGTCAAATAGTGCAATATCCAGGACATGCACAAGTACCTCATAATGTAGGACAGAGTAGTTACAATAATGGGTCTTCCTTTTTCAAACCCCAAGCAGAGAATGTAGTGGCTAAAGCTCAAGAAGAAAAAGAGGAAATTAAAGAAATATCAGCACAGTTGAGAAAGTTGACAACTGAAATCACTCATTTGAGGGGTCAAAATTTTTATTCCTAATCAAATCAAAATAAAGGATATAACAATGATAGATTAGGATATCCTGATAGGGGATATAACAATGATAGGAACTACAACAATAACAATAACAGTAGTAACAACAATGTACCTAGACAGTCTAGAGTGTGGAACACTCAGCCAAATAATAGTTTTTTGCCATCACCCTTAGATAATCAGCCTCCTAGTGAACACAAGTAGACCAATAGGGTGAACTTGGCAGAAGCAACTCTTACAAACTAGTGTAGAATCCATAACACCAACACTCATGCTGAATTAGATTGTCCTCAGTTTAGGATAGCAGCCAGTATATTTTAGGCTGAAGTATCAAATACTACAAATAACCCTCCCTTTGTTGAAGGAAACAAAATTGTCCCTTATGGATATGACTCTGCCCTCATGTTAGAAAGTTATGTGAATCCTCCTCATCACTAATTAACCTCATCTCATGAGAATTACACCCTCGCATGTGAGGAATCAGCCATGGCTTTTGAAAAAAATTATGTTTTTCCTTTTGAGGATGAGAATGAGCCATTAGTTGAACATGAGGAAGTGCATGCCTATAAGCAACAATATTAGGGTAGACACAATTACAATCTCAATAATAACTCAAATAGATCTTCTGGTCCCTTGACCACATCTTTGCCTCCCAACAATTTTAACACTCCTCCTGATCCAAAGGCAAACATGTTGCAAGTATGAGGTTAACTAGTGTTGTCATTGATGTCAACATACTCATATTGCATTGATAAGAAGGATTGGATGAGCTGTGTGTTGAGGATATTGAGAAAATTAGTCTTAATCAGGAACAGTGAAGAACAGTGATAAGAAGAAGGCAAAACTACTCAATGGGTTGAGAATAAGAGGATGCGGATTAAAGGGTTTGTAGATATGAGTCTTAAGATGTTCTAGTTAATATTTTAGAGGTCCGCATGAAGATCTAAAGAAGTTATGTTCGCTCAAGTAGAACCGGTTCTGGCAGGCGTTCAGTGGTGACAGAGTGTCACAGATTGGTCCAGTGAGTTCTAGAATTACATTATCTAATTCTGCGGATTGGAGGGAGTGTTGAAGAAGTTAGCGTGAAGTGACAACTTGATTTGTGCATTGTTTGGAGGTCTGAAATAACCTTTTTCATTATGACAGTGAGGACAGATTGTGTTCTTGAAGTTCAGGATGAAGAACAGAAGAATTCCAGTAAGCTGATAAAGTGCGGATGTTCTTGATGACTCAGGAAAGGTTTTGGTGATCTTTGGATCATGTACAATTCTTATTGGTGGTCCACATTGAAGTTAGAGTTTGCATTTGAAGAATAACCATGGATATTGGTGTTCTTCCTGAGACAGGCCGACTAGATGTATTACACATCTTGTGAATGATCTTGTAGAAGTTTGCCGACTTAGATGATTGTTCCTAAGTCGATGCCTTGTATAAATACGGGTTTATGAATTTATTTTGAAGTGTGTCTTGTGGTGATGAGAGTGATATAGTGAAGAGAAGTACGAAAGGTAGAGCAGGCATTTTTGGGCTCAAATGGAACTAATCCAGGCATGGTAAAGATGTCAATCTCCAGTTCAAGTTTGTAATACTTGTTATCTTGTAGACAGTGTGTCTCTTATAGGCAGTGTGCCTCCTTGTGAGTAGTGTGCTCAAGCAGTGAGCCCTAATTGGCATGTGCCATCTATTTTTCTTATTCTTCTAACAGAGAATAATCCTTGGGTTAATCACCCCATGGTTTTTCCCTTAACCGGGTTTTCCACGTCAAATCTTGGTGTTTCATGTGTTGATGTGTATTTGCTCTGGTGTTTATGTCTTATGCCTTCATGAATGATTAATTGCTATGCTATTGATTAACAAAGTGGATTTAAGTGTTTGAACTGAAAGTGAATTAGGATAACTGATTCACCCCCCCTCTCACTTATCAACAAAACAATAACCCTGGATTTCCTAAGGTTAATGCTTAATACTTAGCACCACAGAATGTAGTGCCAAAAGCTAATAACTAGCCTCCTAAATCTGATAAATTGGTCACATACTTAGTAGATGAAATGAAAAATATCAAAATTAGCTTGTCATTATTAGAATTACTTAAAACCCTAGCTATTAAGAATGCATTCATGAAATCCTTAGATAACGCCACACCGAAAGAAGATAGCCATCCCCTTAATTCAAACTAGACTTTGAGTAAAGATCATGCAGCTAAGGATACTAATGCTAAACACAAAACTTTAGCTACTGTCCAAACTGCTAAAACTTCACACATGACCCTTTATAGGGATAAGACTGAGTCACCTCCATTTCTCCTTACCATAAGGATGTTCAGTAAGAATTTGCATAACTACTTAGTAGATTCAGGTGCATCTACCAATGTAATGTCGTTGACCATATGTAATGCCTTAGGGTTACATCCTATAAAGTCACTTAAGAAGGTGACACAGTTAGACAAGACTGAGGTAAGTGTTTTAGGAGAGTTAACTCACATTCATATGTAATTAGCATCAGATCCAAGGATTCAATACTACATTGACATCTAGGTAGTAGATATTCCTGATACATACAGAATGTTGCTTAGAAGGGATTGAACAAAGACACTAAATGGATACATGTCCACTGATTTTAGTCACATGTGGCTACCTTGGAAATGGATCCCCAATCAGATTAGGATAGATGCTGAACCTCGCATGAAGCACATGATCACTGAGTATAATAAAACCAATGAGATCATGTACGTGGATGTTGAACCTGGAGTTTACACCATCAGACCCCAAATGGTCAAGATAGAGGAGATCCTCATGTATGATATTCATGTTCATAAGGATGATCACCAAGATGATAGAGTAATTATAGAGTCTAATCATAGTTTAGATGATAGTGATGAGTCAGATAATTTTATAAATTTTGAGTTGTATCTATCCAGAGAGATGCAACATTGTTGAATGCTAAATATATCTAATGAAAATGTTTTGATTGAAGGCTGGTGCAAGTTGCATGAAGGGGCACATTCTGAAAAAACTTGTGATGCTTGTTTAGATATAATGGAGCTAGAACATACATGTAGTGAGAAAGGATTGTCATTACCTGAGGTAAGTCATACAGATGGTTATAGTGATACTGATTCTTATTCATCATCTGCAGGTATAGAGGAAATTATATATCAAGATGAAAGCTACGGTCATAGTTCAGAAGAGATCCTGGTGTGCAATGAGAATATTTCCAGCGGTGAAAACAACAACATGCTAGGGACTGACTATTTGATTGAGTCTGATCATGAAGTGTCAGATGAAGATAGAGAAAGTAACCTGACCAGGTTTGAGGAATTCTTGTCAAAATAGATTCAGAGGATGAAGTTGCAGAAAAATCCTCTGCAAAATGCTTTAATTAGAGGATGGTGCAGATTACATGAGGCACCACACTCAGAAAATACTTGCTCATTGTGCTTGCATATTTTGAAAAAGCAAGAGATGCTTTACTCAAAGGATCAACTACTTGATAGGAAAGACATGCTTAATGATGAAGAGAAAAATGTTAAAATACAAACAAATATTGATGATCATGGCATTACAGATAAAAAGAATAAAGATTTATCAGATCTACATCAGTCAGATAAAGTGAAAATAGAAAAGAATGAATCACCAAAATTGAAATGGATATCAGGTGGTGCAACTGCCAGAGGTAAAAAGAAAAGAGAAGGCCCCGATAATCCTTTAACTGAAGATAAGCCATGGACCCTTAGGTTTGATGGATCTAAGTCAAAACAAGGAGATGGAATAGGAATAGATCTTATTGATCTAGCTAGACAATCCTATTTAGTAGTATATAGATTACAATTCCCATGCACAAATAATGTGACAAAATATGAAGCTTTAATTCATGGGCTATTGTTTGCACTCAAGAAAAAATAAAGATTTTGCATGTCTGTGGAGACTCAGAATTGGTGGTGAGACAAGTAAGAGGCATATACTCTTGCAATTACAAAAAGTTGTCCAATTATAGACATAGGCTATGGGATTTGATAGAAGATTTTGATGCATTCAACATCACCCATGTGCCTAGAGAACATAATCACAGAGAAGATGCCTTGGCTCAAGATGCAATTACTTTGGAACCATTATCCATATCTGGTCTAAAGAGGTTCTTAGTTGAACTGGTATTAGTACCCTCCATACCAGATAATGTCATCAATCTTCAAGTGTTTGATGATGACCAACATATTTTGGATTTTATATCAAATAGAGATGTGTTTGGTACACAGATCATAGATGAAAGAAATATAGATCATACTTGGGAAGAAGAGGAGATCATAGATCTACCTAGTAACAAGATACCCAAAGGGCTAATAGAGTTAGAAAGAGCATTTGATTTGCATAATATGCTGAAACAAAAAGATCTCCCAAAGACTGATGGAGGAGAATACTCATCAGTCAATATAGGACAAGATAAGGAAATAAAGAATGTCCTACTTGGTAAAGTTTGTACAAAAGAAGAAATGGTAGGGATAACCCAAGCACTTAAATATTATATCCATGTTATCACCTGGACCTATGATGAGTTGAAAACTTATGACACTTCAATCATCACCCACACTATACCATTAAAGCCAGATGCCAAACCTTTTAGACAAAAATAAAGGCATGTCAATGCCTTGTTGGAACCCATCATTTTTGAAGAAGTGAAGAAGTTGCTCAATTCTAGGATCATATTTCTAGTGAGACATTCAACATGGGTGGCCAACTTAGTCCCTATAAGAAAGAAAAATGGTGCTATCAGGTTGTGTGTAGACTTCAGAAATCTAAATAGAGATTCTGAAAAGGATAACTATCATTTACCTTCATTGGATGAGGTCTTACAAATAGTAAATGGTGAACAGATGATGTCATTCTTGGATGGTTTCTCAGGTTATAACCAGGTGATTATAGATAAAATAGATAGGTTGAAAACTGCATTCACCACTAAGTGGGGTATATTTGCTTATAGGCGTATGCCTTTTGGATTGATAAATGGTAGTGCTACCTTTCAATGTGCAATGGACATAGCTTTTAGAGGCTTGGTAGGTAAATGCATGTTCATTTACATGGATAACTTAATAGTTTTCTCCAAGCAGAGAGGTGATCATATAGAAGACCTCAGGAAGGTGCTTAAAAAGTGTGAACAATATGGTATATCATTGAATCCCAGGAAGTGCATATTCAGAGTAACTATAGGTAAGTTACTAGGTCATCTGATAATAGAGAATGGGATCATCATTGATCCTACAAGAGTAGAATCAATTATGAAACTGTAGCTCCCTAGGAGTAAGAAAGAACTTAAATCATATTTTGGTAAGATAAATTTTGTTAGGAAATTCATTATTGGCTTTACAGAGATTGTCAGGCCACTAAATGCAATGCTCAAGAAGGATACCAAAATTGAATGGACTCTTGAAGCTAGAGTAGCTTTCGAGGACATCAAGAAAGCCATATCTAATGCCCCTGTTTTGATCAGTCCTGATTATACAAGAGAGTTCTACATTTATTCATTTGCTTCAGAGCATACATCTGCAATAGTATTAACACAAAGAAATGAGGCTAAATAAGAAAAGCCTATAGCTTTCATGAGTTGCCCATTCAAGGATGCAGAGCTTAGATACATGGATGTTGAGAGACAGGCTCTTGCTCTAGTCTGAGCAGTCAAGAAATTTAGACACTACATTTTAAGAAGTAAAGTAATTGCTGTAGTACCAGATGCAGTAGTGAAAATACTCCTAATGCAGAGTGAGCCTGGTGAAAAAAGGGCTGAGTGGATAATAGTCCTCCAAGAATATGATATGGATATAACACCCATGAAGTTAGTAAGAGGACAAACCTTGAGCCAGATGATATCAGAAATTGATCCTAACATCGTGAGCCAACAATATGTGGTAAACACTAGAGAAACTGAAAAATGGTATTACGACATCAGGCATGTTTTGATTACTGGGAGATGCCCATCAAAATTGTAGGCCTCACAGAGGAGAGCCTTGAAGATAAGATCATAGAAATATATGATAAAAGGAGGAGTCCTTTTCAAAAAGAACTATGAAGGAATATATCTCAGATGCCTAGAAAGGAAAGAGGCAGATAAAGTGTTAGCAGAATTACATGATAAGTTTGGAACTGCACATAGATCCCTTATATTTCTCAATATGACAATGACGCCATCATAACTCGATAACTAGAGAACATGGATGGCATGATGATGTCATCATGATCTATCCCCAAAGAGGTCATGTTTCAAAATATCCCTCACCTTAGCAAAATGACCACGATGTCATCTTTCACAAATAATTGTTGGAGTCCATATGATGATGACGTTACCCCTGTATTCCCGACTGAGGAGGATATGTGTGATTATCAAAAGACCCAGATATTTTTTGAATATCCCTTATCATTTAACTTTATGACTGGATCTTGCTTAGTAGTCAAAGGTTGACCATATCACCCTGATATTTAGTGAATGATTATCCCGTGGGGGGATCATATTTTTTGTTAGGGTCATATTTTCAAATATCCCTGTTCTTCAAAAGATCACCCAATGGCATTAAATGCGAGCCAAAAGGTAGATGGAGCCTCGTAAGTTTCAAATACAAATCCAACACTTGGCAGCATCTACAAACTTCATGCGGATGATCAATGGATTCAATCAAAATGGCCCACATACCCTAATTTGTCCTATTGATCGGTTTAAAAGTAAAATTTAGGGATTAGTTACATTTACCCCATGATAATTGAAATTTATAGATCTCTAAAAGTAAACACCTCACATTCATCTACCAATGGAATGTGACACCTAGCGTAACGGAATGGAATAGTTGACACTACATATATCCATTTTCCCATTATCAGTCATATAACAAAAGAAGAAAAGTGAATATTAGGTAAGTAAATTAAAACCCTCTCCATTGTTGTTTACTGCAAGTCACCAGGTAAAACAATTTTCTTTATTAGGTTAATCAGCATGATGATGCATGAAATAAATTGAAATGTTGAATAGTAACTATGAAATGCATGATATCATTGAGCTTCCCCATACAAACACCCTAGGGTAAGAAATGCATATTTCTATTACAGGATCTAATAGAGGTCAGGAAGAATAGATCTGACTCCGAATTCTTGAAACCTATGTTCATATAGCCTGAGGGAATAGGATTCAGATATGGTGCGATAGAATATACACATCAAGGGAAAATAGAGTTGGATGCATGGACAAGGAGATTAGACAATGATACTGATAATCCTATACTGGATAGGATATTCACAATTGGTATGTGGCATGCCACCAGATTTCCACATGCAATGGAGGCCACTGAGTTAGTGGTGGAATGTGCTAGAAATTATAACCCTGAGAGTAGAATAGTGGAAAAGCATGGTAGAGTGTATGCCAAATTCTCAATCAAGGGCGTCACTGTTGTATTCAATTTTCCTATGGGGAATAAAGTGGTTAGTGTGAGCCTAAGTAAGCTAGAGAAAGAGTATAAGAATAATAAGAAATAGGCCATGAAAATCATGTACCAACGGAGAGCCAAGAACAACACATTCACAACTTCTGCTAAGTTACCTTTTTACTTGTATAAATTTGACTTTGATGAGGAGTATCAATATATGATTGCCCTGTTAAGTAGGATGATCGGTAGACAACATGCTGGGAAATTTGAAAATTGGATGTATGGGATCATCCAGATGGTGCTATATTTAGAAAACAAGCCTCTATGGGCCAAGATCATTAGTGATTGTTTAGATGAAGGGATGAAAAAGCTGGGTGGCAAAGCTTGTATATTCCATATGACCTCTTATGCAGTGTATGCCTATGCTTTCTGGGGCACATTTAATGCCTTGCAAATAGTGGACAAGGTTGGAAACAACACTGATGATGTGAACATTTGGGACCATTACCCACAATTACAGAAGAGGGCATACCTCCAAGATTATAAACTGGTAAATGACTCATTTTCAATGCATTTAGTCAAAACCATGGAGGAGGATAGAACCAAGAGATTAAACATGGAGGCTCAAGCCATTATCTATAAGCATGGGGCTTGGTTTATCCAATTCCCCACCTCCTCATACATAAGAATAGAAGGATTTGAGGGGCAACCTCTCATGTTTCCAAGATACCCCACTGATAGGGTCATCTTGATGGAATTTGTGAGACAAGTATCTACTTTAGTTGAAGCTCACTTGGAGCAGAAAAAGATTCCTCCTGTGTTGTTCCTAGTATACATGGGCTGGTATTTATGCCTTGAGAGATAGAGTATTAAAGATGCCATTGGAGGGTTGAAGCTCATGCACTTGCAGCCATTTTATATAGCTAGGTCATATGACCCATATGGTAGAATGCAGAAGTTATTGGGGAAACAAATACATCAAAAACATCTTGAAGATTATTGGATTGATTGTGATGATGAGGCCGAGGTTAGAAGAAGAACTTATCAAAGGCTCACTCTCAACCAGATCTAGACGTTTGATTGCATTTCAGTGCCTGCACAGTTACATGATGATGATGGAAGGATAATGTCTAATGAATATGAGGATAAGAAGGTGGATAATGACACCATCTCAGGTCCTAATCTAAAACTACCAAAGGAAACCTCATTGGATCAAATAATGAAAAAGGTCATCCAACTAACCAGAGTTGGGTAAGTGCTAAGGTCAATAAATTGAAGAAGGGTATGGCCCTCACTGTTGATAATAAAAAGAAAATACAAGAGTTATTGGAAGAAGAATATGATGATTTTCTCATTGAAAAGAGGAAATCTAATGGAGAGAGACTACCTACTGAAGAACAAAAGCCACCAAGCAAGGGCAAGAAGGCCGATCCTGAGCAGCAAGGGGTGGTTCTCCAAAGGCTTCCATCAAAAGGTGATGGGGCATCAACACCTACACCTGCATCTACATCACAACAATCCCTTAATAAGCAGAAAGGCAAGAGGGTACTAAAGTCCATTCTTGAAAATACAGAGAAACTATTGCAGGATGAACTAGAGGAAGAAAATCCCTTGGAAGAAGAGCAATTGGATAAGGGACCTAAGGATGATGATTTAATAATAACAAGGAAGAAAAGATAAAAAGTACTACAAACATCACCACCAAAGAAGCAAAGGACAGCTATGAGGGGAAATGTTAGCATTGACCCTATCATATTAAGGGGTGTAGGTGGTTTGACTTTTATGAGGGAACTACAACATGAAGTCCCCATTCCTGAGATAATTCAATTTAAGATTGAGAAGGCAGAGGAGCAGGTGAAAGAGATGCATATGGCTAGTAAAGAGTCCCCCTTTCCACTTGATAACACTCTTGAATTGTCATATGATTAAGTAGTCTAGGACGTGGCCGCTCAGCATATGGAGACCTTAATAGCTAATACCAGGATGACTCCTCATGGGACTCAATTGGCCCAGAAGATGACTAGTCAAATAGAAGATAAAAATGGATGAAATAGAGCAGGGTAATCCTAAAGAGGCCCAACAGATAGGGCTGACCAATCTGATAGAGCAGGTTACTAATCCTGCAGTGATAGATTTAGCTTATCAGGGTGATATGAACCTGAATAAAGACAATGATCAACCTTTGGAGCTTGAAAAGGCTAAAAATACAATGCATACAAATACTGGTGATATGACACCTAATCAAAATAGAGATCAGGGTAATGCACCCATAGAACAAGAAAAGTTAGGGGGACAACTTCAAAGTAAGGGTGATCAGGAGATACTTGATAAGGATGCTGATTAAGATCGAGGTGTTTTATCACCGCATGCTGAAGAAGATAATCAAGGAAATAATCTAGGAGTAGAAGTGAAATATGGTGAGAAAGTATCAAGCTTGGTAGAAGCTAGCACATCTATGGATAAGGAACAAAGTCTGACACATGATGGAGACCCGGAGAAGGAGATAGAAAATGTGGCTAAGGGTGATAAGGGTGATCCCCAAGGTCAAAACACCCAGTCTTCTCAAGAAACCCAAGTGCCAAATGACAAACAAAGTCAGAATGTTCAAGAAACCCTTGGGGAAAGCTTACAAAAGGGAGTACAAGATCAACATGTGAATACTTCACAAGAGCCTCCTCCAGAAGAAGAAATCCCTCAATAGGAGATACCTCAACAAGATCCCCCTCATGAGAATGTGCATGAGGAAGAGTCAAGGAAAGAGAATTCACCACTAAGGGCAGGGCACAATATAGAGTTGTAGGATACTTAGAATAAAGAAGGTGATCATCAAGCGCCCAAGGGTGATGTTCCTTATTGGTTGCAACAAGAAATAAATCTGCAACAAATAGATGAGGTACATGATTTTGATGTTTCTACATTATTTGCTGGAAGTATGATGAAACCAAGAAGAAAGGCAACGCTTACATCTGCAATAAGAAGAGACCCTACTATAGGTAGGAGGACAACTCAAGTAACCTTACCAATGGTTGAGAAGGAGAAAGGCAAAATAGGCCTTGAGGAATTTCAGATAACTGTCATTGATCTAGGTTTTGCAAATGAAGACCAAGAGGGTCAAGAGGGTAAAGATATTATTGATTCTTTGACACAAAGGGTGAAAAGAGAAAAGGATAAGAATAAGAAACACAAAGAGCACATTGATCAATTGCATCCTTTTATTAAAGGATTGGTTGATCCTAAGCACACACCTATTAGTATAGCCACTCCATTAACCATTATAACCCAAGAAGAAGTTATTGGATTAGATTTGATGAAGCATAAGGCACAACTAATGGACAAGTGGTTCATGTCTTCTATTTTTGAAGCTGAAGATGTGGTGAAGACCTCCCTAGAAAGGTGGAATTCTCTTAGCACTTTGAAAAGAAAGGTGGATAAGCTGCAGAATCAAGTAGGTAGGAGATCTTTCAAACTAGAGAAGCATCTAGATGCTTTGGGAGAAATGAAAAGAATTGATATACAGATACTTATGAATAACAACATACTAGATAATAACACCTCCCAGCTGCTCAATATTTGGTATGAAGACATTGGATTTGAGTGTGACATTTTGAAGAGATGCAATGGCAAACTCAGCGACATAAGTGTCAAATTACATGATCTCATGGAAAAAGAGGTAGAAACCCTCGGGGCTCTAGAAGAAAAGGTGGAAGGGAAGATAGAAAACCAGGATACTGATTTTTCTCTTTCGGCTTTTCATGATAATTTTAAGCAAGATGCAGAGGATCCCCTGCACCATTTGATAGAAGAGGTAATAAACAAAGTCATGAGGATGAAGGTCAGGGTGGACACATACAATGAAACATTGAACAATAGGAAGAGTAAGATGGATGCCCTTCAAGAAAATTTTTATTCCCACAGGCATGTAGTAATAAAAGCCAAGGTTCAAGATAGAAGTGAAATTGATAGAATAGTGCAATCATATGAATCCATTAGGGTAACCATAAATGTACACATAGGGGATGATCTGCATCAGAGTAATAGTAATAGTAGAGATGATGATGATGTGGAGAATGATGGAGAAGAGGAAAGTGAAGAAGAAGAGGAAGGAGATGAGGAGTGAGCAAGGATGCATGATAATAGAATCATATGCATAGTCCACTTACAAGCAAATGAGTTTTGCTAGATAGTTGCCAGATAGCAACTTGTGCCACATATGCAGATATTGACTAAGTCAATGAGAGAATGTTAGTCGTTGATCTGAATGGATGAATCTTGACCATTGGTCATTTGTAACCGCCTCCTCTCCTTATTCTATAAAAGGGGATGGTGTGCACTCTTTAAAGCATTAGAAACTTAATTGAAATTGGATTGCTGAAGCATTTAGGACTGATTTCAAGGCTTTTCTGAATGTACATGTCTTTTGAATACTTAATGAAAGAGAAGCTATTTGGATTACAAACAATTGTAAATCTTGAGTAGTCAGTGAATGAGATTTGGATATATGCATTGATTAGCTGCGTCCCTTGGAGTGCTGGTCAATTTGCATGTATTATTTTCATTCCTTGTTCCTTTGAAGTTAGCATCAACCATACCTAGCTATGGAACATCCTGGTGAAATTATGGTTTGATTTTTTCACTTCATGATTGTATCTGGAATGTATGTGACTCAATAGCTAAAGGTTCACCAAATTTAGAAGTATTTCTTTAAATTTCTTTGAATTTCATTACAAATCACCTTAATAATTGCAAATAACATACAATCTAAAGCAAATAAACATAAAATATGCCTATATCCCATGAATAATCAAACACATAGGGCATATTTTGAGAAAAAGCATGTTAATAATGATAAATATCATGTAAATATACATTAATATCAATGATAAACATGTGAATATCTACTTGTAGGCACATCATTTGATTAAATACACAGCACAGGAGTATATACATGTTCATGACATTAAATGTTTAGAAGAATTGATCAAACTTATAAATATAACCATAATGTGTGGAGCATAGTGAAAATAACCTCATTTGTGAAGTGAATTTACAGTAAATAGGTGTAGAATCGATCATCTAGACAATGTAAGACCCATTGAAATGGAAAACAACATGTCACATCAATCTCTGAGTAACGTCAGAAGATCATGACCTGATCAACAGAGACTTGGAGTCATTAGTTTGTTCCAAATTGATCGTACTTTTCAAGATAATAAAGGTTTTTTGTGCAAATTTTTATGAGTGTTGTTGTGACTAACAATCATCATCAACAATTCCCTATAATCATAATTATCCATTTTACCCTTCACATTCCCAAAAAATCAAAACAAAGTCAAGATTTTAGCTTTATTTTGATCCTAGTCTTAGCAAATCATGCTGTCAAGTCTAAGCATAGTAAGTACACAAACCTATGGTACCCAATAATATCTTTCAAGTAGACTTTCCCTATTCCTCCTTAGTAAGAGGGAAGTCCTACGAGGTAGTGGAAGCTTTTGGTGGCACCCAACTCCTTATTTATCCTAGCCAAAAATGTCAGAGGGATGATAACTCCACAAAGAATTCAAAAAATACAAAATACCAAAAAAAGGTAAAAAAATCACAAAAAAGTCAAAAGAGAGCAAAAAGAATTACCACAAAAAAATTATCAAAAAGAGAGAAAAAGAGAAAAATGAAAAGAGAGGATTGTTGATGTCTGTACACTTAGGTGGAGATAAATAAGCTACGAGGGTGGCATCTATTGTAAAAATAAAAAAGAGGTACAAAGCACACACATGTACCTATTAGGAAAAGACAAAAGTCTAGCTATCTTTTAGGTCCATCTTTTGCTTTGGAGTGCTTCCTTTACCCCATGTCTAACTTGTATTCTACCTTTAATCTAATTCTAGAAGGTGCTAATAAAATTTGTTGCTTGTCTAAGTTAAAAACTGGTCAAATTGTTTTGTCTAGATAAGGATCAATGTAGGCTTTTTTAAAACCAAGTTTTGATGATGTTTCATCTCCTTCCCACTCCCACTTGATTCCCATATTATATCTTAAACAACTTCAATAGGTCACCCTATATCAGGTCAACTCACAATCCATTAAATAAAAAATCATACTTAAGATAAATCACACTGCTTGTCCCATTTGCATACATACAAAATAATAAAATATGTCATTACATCATGGCATTCATGATATCTAGTATCTACCACATAAGTAATTTTTAGTTTTCTATATGTGAATTAAATGCATCCATACACATTGCATACATTATAAATAGAAAAGATAACAAAAACTACATCATCATCCATTTGCGATCATCCAATGTACTCATAAACATATACATTAACATCAATAAAAATTCTATCCAACCATTTTCACAAGAGGGAAAGTGAAGTGTAAGATGTCAACTGAAGAAAAGTATAGATCTCAACCAGTTAAGTCTCCCAACAATAGGTTCATAACAATGTTTGAGTACAAGTTACTCCTCCAATGGAATCAAAAGATCAAAATTACACACTTAGGTGTGCAAGTCTCCCCATGTAAGGGGGAAGTGAAAATATCTTCAATAAACATAGCTCTCTCAAAGACCTCAAGACATCAAGTTAGACCTTCATAAAATCTTTAGAAAAACCACAAAAATTAGAAAATCGAAAAGACCCTAAAAAACAAGTAAAACTTAAAAAATCCCTAAAAACCAAATATGTTCTTGAAAACCAATAATAATAGGAGAAGTCATTTTTCTCTTCTCTAGATTAGCATGTGTTTATAATATTTTATTTCCTTATCCTAAGCTTTTGTCCTCATATTACATGTCTTTATCATCATTGCAAGTTGTTATGACAAGGTGAGACGACTCAAGTAAACTCAACATCTATGGTATGTTTCCTCATCTTCCTTTTAGTACTTACTTAAATTCATCATAAAATTGAACTAATACTTTTATTTTTTAGTCCAAATGTGGGATAATTATAAAGATAAAAGGCAATTTTGGCAATGGTACTTACCTTTCATGTAGACTACCATCCTTGAGGGGGCAAATCTGTAAGTACTAAAATCACATTAGGATAACATTAGAGTTTTATGATAATAAAGAAGTCATAATAACAACCACATACGTGTGAATTATACTCCTCTCAACAATTTCTTTCTTGGTGACATGTCTCTCAATGTTTTTCCCCCTTGATCATTCCTCCCCAACCTTCAAACTAACTTTCCAAAGTCATGCATACCTTCTAGCTACCTATCTAATCCACATTGAGTGGGTCACCCATATGACCTATAGGGTCACCTAGGTGACCCTACAAATTAAGTGTGGGTCACCTGGGTGACCCACTTCCTAGAAGGGGCAACCCTATCATCTTTTGTCATGCGAAATTTCTTCCAGTTTATCCTAGTTTAACTCCATTTTTGAATTGTGATTGAAAGTCTCTCCATGCACAATTGATCCTTGACATCCCCTAACTAATACTAAACTCTTAATCAAACCTTTGTCATCTCCCAATCAATCTTTTGTGATCTCCCCTCTAGCTTATGTTCTCTTCCAATAAGAACTAGATCGCTCCCTTTAATCAATCTTAGTTATCTACCCAATTACCACCACCATTGGTGTTGATTCTAGATGTATAAATACCCCCTCCTTTATTCATTTGAGGAGGTTAATTCATTCTTGAATTCTTGTATTTCTCAAGCTTATGAAAAGAAACCCCTATTAGCATTCTTATGTTCTATGTAGGACTAAGTGAGCCTTTTCATTTTTGCAGTAGCTTCTAAGCTCAAGCCTTTTTCTTTTATTTTTGTAATAGCTTTAGAGGTCAATTCATTTTCTTCAAGTCCCCATTTTTATCCCTATCGCCAAGAGGAGGACCTCACTGTTGTAGAGGAGGAGATGGTTGCTACAAGACTTTTGAGGACATAATCCTAGCATTGATGCCCTATTCATACAGGTTCTTTTAAACTTTAATAGTAATTTGATCACAAATTTCACTCTTGAGGAAGTAAAATATTATTTTTTTCTTGATAAGTAGAATCTATAGCTTTCTTAGAGTAAATTTATTTCCATTATATTAGAATAATTACAAATTTCAATAGTTTATGTAGACATCTAAAATTGACCATGTCCCATTGACATATCACTTTCATTGCCTTGTATCACTTTTGATATCTAATCCCCTTGTTGACATCATCTTCTGACACTTTGTGATATCCTTCGTCCTAGGACTATCCTTTTCCCATATTAATTAAATAAATTATATTTATTTAATTAATTTATCCATTTAATCCTCTATCCCAAATTAATTAAATAAATCATATTTGTTTAATTAATTTATCCATTTATCCTCTTAGCCAAATTAATTAAATAAATCCTATTTATTTAATTAATTTTATCCTCACACATGACCCCTCTTCAATAATTAATTAAATCTATTATTTAATTAATTATTTCATATTTTGTCTTCATCCACTTGCACAAAAGTCAAACTATCTTTTAATCCTATCCATCCATTTCAAAACAACATCTTTTAATCTTGACCATTCACATAAAAGAATCCCTAGAAATACTTATTCAAGCCCTAATGTTGTCTCAACAAATCTACACCATCGATTCAACCTCTTAATCCTAGCCCTTCATCCATCATATCAAGCCTCTATAGAAAAAGCCTCATCTAAGCCATCCATACAACAATTTAAAGTACTGTTATACTACTGGTTTCAATCTAGAGCAATCAACACATCTCTATCAATCCATAATAGCATTGAGCATAGCCATTGGAGTACTGGGTGCAACTTCAATCCACTCTACCAATGGGAAATGAATAGTCTAAGGTGAAGGTATTGATTTGATTTCATTATCTTTGTGATTTACCTTGTCTATTTTTTGTTCTTTATTTTGGCACACCTGTTTGGACACCCATCCCTGAATCTAAGCTTATTTTGTAGGTTTTTGTAAGCTTTTTGTTGTAGGTTGGAGTGCATTTTCATCAAGATCTGGGGATGACCTATTGTAAAAAGCCTCCTACGCCAAATCTAACCTCACCATTACATCCAGAGCAGCTCATAGACAAATTTTGGTATAAAACACCCTATATTTTGCTCACTATAATTTTTTGAATTTTTTTTATCTAACCCATTATCACAGATCTGTACTATATGGATCTGTACATTATATATATGTACAAAACTTCCCTATGTAAAGGGTTACTAGCTCACTCCTTGGCCACCTATTCACTATCTAGAATTTTTTTAACCCCTAGGAATTTATATTTTAACCACAGTTTTTAAAGGGCATTGTCAGTAAAAACCTAATATAAACAACAGGTTGTAAGTTTGGTTGGTCAAATTCTTGTCGTCTCTTGGGAATCACGTGCTGTCTGCATATACCCATGAGTAGGATCTAGCCCCAGCAAGTTCAAAAATACTGGGGGCTATTTTCCCATCAGACCACCCACTAAGGGTTCCAGGCCAGTCACCAACATTTTGGCATGAACCTTTATGGTAAACCCTGACAGCTCACTACATGTAATAATAAGTGTTAACTGCTACTAACCATGACATCTAATGCTAATTGTTGCTATTAACCACGAGATCTAATGGTAGCTTTTACTGTTGACCATAGCATAGAACTTAACTGCCCAACTTAAATGCTACATGTGACTAGTCAGGCACCTAGCTGCCAATAGTTAAGTTAACTGCCAGGTCTGGCCCCTTTCCTCCTAGAGCCCTAAACATGCTATTTTTTATTATTTGCATAACTTTTGCATAATAGGTCAGATTTTTGTGAAATTAGAAGCATTGGAAAGATGACTCAGCCAGATTTTCTATGGTATAGGTCTCATTGACATATATGATTAGATTTTTTAGGTATATTCATTTGAAGTTGACCTTTCTTTGCAATCTTCATTTGACCCTATCTTTAGCAAAACATATCCAAACTTGACGATTTTTTTTGAAATGGCTTAAAATTTTGCTAGGAATATGAATACCTTATATAATATACTATATCATTCCATCTAACATCAATTTTTTAAGATTTTATCATTTCAAACTAACACACTTGTTTTGTAGCATCACTAACAAAAGTCCAAATTTATCAAACTACTAACAAGTTTGTTGCAAGTTTTCACTTGTTAAAGGCATATCTTATCAAACCTTGTGTCTTCTTTTTATGGTGTTCTTGATTGTGACTTGGGGTGTGTATGCTCTTCCCTTGCGCCTAGTGTGATCTTAGGAATCAAAAACACCCTTGAGCCACTTTCATTCACACATAATATTTTTTTTATCTGAGCGAATTAATCTTTGCTTGTGTAGATTAAGAGTGTGTGTATGCTCTCCCCTTGCACCTAGTGTGATATTGGGGATCAAAACACCTCTTGTATTCACTTTTGTCACCCAATGTGTGCTTGTGTGTGCATTTTCTCCTCTTTCACCACTTGGTGATCTTAAGGATCAAAAACATCTTGCATTACCTTTCCCTATAGGAGGCCTACTTGGGAATTTCATCACTCCAAGGGATGACCTCAAACACACATTCCAGTGGGATATATCAAAGATGGGAGAGTGAAATCTATACCTCAATCTAGTCACATAGTCATTGGCACAGCCTTTGGGCCCCTGGTAATTCAAGACACAAGGTGAAGTGACTTGTCACATGCCTTCAACAAACTAGTGTTCACAAACTTGTGCCCCTATACCTTGCATATATGGGGACTCCCTTAGCAAAATTGTACATCGTAGCTTAAGATCTTTCGACCAACTTCTAGTGTGATGTAGGGTTCAACTGATCAAGCCCAAAGTTACTCACCATGTACTTCCAAGGGTAGAAATAGAAGTTTTCTTTGGGAAATGCATCAAAGCCTCCAAGGAAAGTGAGAAGGTGAGATTTTGTTCCACTGGACCCCTAGCTATTTGCCCTGACAAAGATATTCCTAGTTAGGTAGGAATATTGATGAGGTATTCTATTGTGTGGCCCTACACTACGAAGACACTCCTAGTTGATTAATCTAGGTAGTTGTGTATTGTGTGTGTGATCATTTGCATTAACCCAATCTAAAATTCAATCTTTTGCAAACATATGCATATATGTGTAAACATTATTGTTTGACAATTTTCCTAAGTCAAGGTTGATCCATCCACATCATCATTCATCCTCATCTAATCCAATCCAACCTCATTCCAATCTATCTCCAAATCTAATCCACTTCATCCTAATAATCCAATCCCATCCTACTCATCCAAATCACCTCATCCTAATTATCCTACTTATCCACCTAATCATCCAATCATTTCATCCCTAATCATCTTAATCCAGCTCATATCCTAATCATTCACCTTATCCACTTCATCCTCATCTCAATCCAATCCACACCATCCAAATCATACCTTATCCACATCCTCCTAATCCTCCAATTTCATCCAATATTATCCTAATCATACTAATCACATAACCCTATCATCCCTAATCATCCTAATCACCCATCCTAATCATCAATATCATATCCTAATTATCCCTCTTATCCACCTAATCATCCAATCCTATCATCCATAATAATCTTAATCACCCATCATATCCTAATCATCTTTATAATCCAATCCATCATCATCCTAATTATTATCCTAATCCAATCATCTTATCACTTTATCCCAAATATCCACTTCATCCTAATTATCCTAATCATACTAATTCCTCCATCCACATAATTTCAATCCAAATCCACAATCCAATCAACATCATCCCAAATCATCCCAATCATCTTAATCATCCAAATCATTTCATCCCAACCTATCCCTAATCTATTATTTAGGACCCTAATCTTAATCAAGGTATCCTAATCCATTTTATCCACCTAAGCTACTCCTTAATCACAATCACTATCCTAATCATAATCCCATTGTCAAACTTAAGCCAATCCTCCATCATCATCTTAATCCACCTAATCTAATCCTAATCTAATCCATTGATCCCTTATCCCAAGCCAATCATCCATTATCCATTTCTATCAAGTATCCAATCCTTTGAAAATCAAAATTTAGTTAAGGACATAGCCTCCTTCATACTCCAAACTTTCATCCAAAATCCCAATCATAATCCATCCAAATTCATCATCTAAATCCCTCATCCAAAGGATCCTAGTCCTAATCCACAATCATCCATTTCAAATCCAACCTTCAAACCAAAAATCAAGACCTTAAGTTGATCCTATTATCATCATCCAAACTTGCTTAAGATCGTTATTCTATCTTAATTATAGTCATCAAATCTCATTAATTCCTGCTTAAGAATGTAAGGCTATCTTAAGTAGATATCAAATCCAATCCAATCTACTCTTACTTAAGAACATTAGTCTTATTAAGTATAGAGAATCATCCCCATCCAATCAAATTAAATCATTTTAAGGTCTTGACATTTGATCCCTAACCTACATCACATTCATCCATCATCTTATATCATTTCATACCCCACCCACAGTCTAGACCAAGAAAAACATGGATCCTAAACTAAAATTCATACTCCAAGGAGCCCCTCAAATTTAAAATCCTAAGTCTAAAGTCATACTCCAAGGAATTCCTCAAATAGACAAGCATAAACCAAAATTCATACTCAAAGGAGTTCCTCAAATGGAGAAGCCCAAACGCAAAGTCACAATCCTAGGAGGCACTTAATTTGCCACCAATAATGATAGCCTTGTAGATCAAGAGGAGTCTCCAATTATTCTAGAACAAGCTATCCCTTGCATCCAAATCAAATTTCCATAAGTCCTCCTCATACCTACCTTGACAAGGGAAACACCACTATAGCTTTTGTATCCTATGCAAATTCTCCACCTTCCAATCCATCAATTCCTATAGTACCTCCATCACAATATCCCTCCAATCCTCCTAACCCTAACACTTTGATCCACCTGTCTCCCAATCCATCAATTCCTATTGTCTATCCACAATATAATACACCATAAAACCTTCCAAGAACTAATCCATCAACCCATGAATCCATGAAGGATCTTTTCCAAAGACTATTCACAAAATCCAAAAACCAAACAAAATCTATGGAGACATCAAAATCTGCTCATCCTATGTCATCCCCCTCTAGCACAAGCATGCCCAAGCCCATAAATCATGAACAAGAACCTCTTAGAAACATGTCTACCACTCCAACACCATCATGCAATCCTATGCCTATCCATCCCATTGAAGAGTCTTCTACCATAAGTCCAAGTCAAACTCCATCATCTAGCCATGTTGTCGAACATCCAAAGCTTATTAAGTCCATCCAAGAAGCCTCCATTTATATCCAAACACAAGAGCTATGTCAAGAGCTTAGACCAAAGCATGTGGAAAAACTAACCCCCATCCTAATCAAGATCTAACCATCCCATCTAATCCCATCCATGATCCTGCAACCACTCATGAGCAAGAAACCCATATCACTCCTTTCCATAATACAACATCCACATCCCATGATGAGACACTTGGTCCCCAAGACAACATAGGTAATCAAACAAATAACTTGGATCCTATTACACCACATCCTAATGAGCATAATGATAATCAGGATCCAGGCATTCCAAATCCATCTCCTATTGATCCTTCACCATTACCTATCCCAAATCCATCATCCTATCCCATTGCTCCTGCTACCTTCATCCATGGTAGTTCTCTCATAGGAGAGGAACAAACTCTATCTACCACCCTGCCTCCCCCATCTAATAATGAAATCATGTCTTGTTTCCAAAACAACAAACATCCCATAGCACATTGCATGCTCCAACACATGAAATATCAAGGCAAAGGTTTAGGCCTTCACGAACAAGGTATATTGAAGCCCATCCATGTCAAATTTCATCCACACATGCATGGACTTGGTTATACATCCCAAGGACAACAATCCACACATGTTGGTACCACCTGCACACCTCATAAGGCATCTCCTTCAAATCCCAAGCTAGATGCACCTCATTGCATCTCTAAATCATATATCACCATCCCTCCTCCATCGTCCTACCAATATTGAAAGCATGTGACCATACATCTGTTGGATCTAGGGCATACAACTGAGAGGGGGGGGTGAATTAGTTGTATAGAACTTGTTCTATTTCAAACACTTTATTCTCTGTTGTTAGTTAGCAGCATATCAAATAATCATTCATGGAAGCACAATACATAAACACAAGAACAGATAAGCATCAACACATTGAACACCAAGATTTTGACGTGGAAAACCCGGTTAAGGGAAAAACCACGGGGTGATTAACCCAAGATTTATTCTCTGTTAGAAGAATAAGGAAAAATGAATGGCACATGCCAATAAGGGCTCACTGCCCGAGCACACTGCTCACAAAGAGGCCCACTGCCTACAAGGAGACACACTGTCTACAAAGTGATAAAAATCACAGTCTTGAACTGGAGAATGACATCTCTACCATGTCCGGATCAGTTCCAATTAAGCCCAACAATCTCTGCTCTGCCTTTCGCACCTTTCTTCGCTATATCATACTCATCCACATGCCACACACTGAAATGAATTCACAAATCATTATTTATACAAGACATCGACTTAGGAACAAGCATCTAAGTCGGCAAACAACCATAGGAGTATCCGCAAGATGAATAACACATCCGGTCGGCTATACAGAGCAATAACTTCATCCGGAAGAATAACTTCAATTCCGGGCTCTACCATCAATGCGGACCAACAACACAACCTAAACATGATTCAAGAACCTTCACAAGTCTTTCTGAATGTCCGGATACATCCGCACTTCCTCTGCTTACTGGGATCTCTTGTCTTCCTCATCCGGAACTTCAAGAACACAGTCTGTCGCCACTGTCATAATGCAAGAGGTACTTCCGGACCTCCAAATCACACACAAATCAGGATGACACATCACACGGACATCTCAAACACTCCTTCCAATCCGCAGATTATGATAATACAATTCCGGACCTCACCGGACCTTTTTGTGATCCTCTGTCACCTCCGGATACTTGCCGGACCCGGTTCTATACCGGCAGCCATAACTCCTTCAGATCTTCATGCGGACCTCTGAAATCTTAACTGTAGCATCGCAAGATTCATATCTACTAACCCTTTAATCCGCATCCTCTGGTTCTCATCCTATACAGTATATTTACCTTCTTCTCATCACTGTTCTTCACTGTTCCTGACTGAGGCTAATTTTCTCAATATCCTCAGCACAAAGCTCATCAAATCCTTCTTGTCAGTGCAGTATGAGTATGTTGACATCAATGACAACACTGGCTCACCTCATACTTGCCAACAATCTCCCCCTTTGTCATTGATGGCAACATATGATGTGAAAAACCATCAAGACAAGAACTTCTCTTTTCTGTCACAGCTCCCCCTATCAACAACAACTCTTCACATGTCTTCCTTTGCTGCTCCCCCTTTGATCATCAACCACTTGTTTTTCACATGTCTTCTCTCCCCCTTTGACATCAATGGCAAAGGGCTCATACTTGCAACTCTCATGCATCAGAATAATACCAGCTGCTCCCCCTTAGTTGCAGCTCCCCATTAGTCCGGATCACAAGATATGACTGTGATAGCCACCGGACTGATGCACATCAGTGCATCTTAGTTCATCACCGGAGGGGCCATGACCCCTAACTTCTCCCGGAGGTATTCAAAAGAGTCCTTGGGAAGAGGTTTTGTAAAGATATCTGCAATCTGATCCTTGGAGGGAACATACTCCAATCTGACTTCTTCCTTGTTTACTTGTTCTCTCAAAAAGTGAAATTTGATAGATATGTGCTTAGTCTTAGAATGCAATACCGGATTCTTGGAAATATTAATTGCACTTGAATTATCACAGAAAATTGTAATAGGCTCCTCATATTCAACTTTGATGTCTCTTAGCATCTGCCTCATCCACAAGATTTGAGTGCAACTACCTGCTGCTGCAATGTATTCTGCTTCAGTTGTAGACAGAGATATTGCATCTTGTTTCTTGCTTAGCCAAGAAACCAATCTCTTCCCCAAAAAGAATGCTCCACCACTAGTGCTCTTCCGGTCATCCACATCTCCTGCCCAATCTGCATCTGTGTAAGCATGAAGAGAGAAATCCGGATCTCTAGGATACCATAGACCATACTCAACTGTCCCTTTCAAGTATCTAAAAATTCTTTTGATTGCCATAACATGAGATTCTCTAGGATCAGCCTGGAATCTTGCCACAAGACCAACAGCTTGCATTATATCTGGTCTAGTTTGAGTGAGATACAACAATCCACCAATCATTGATCTATACTTTGTCTGATCTGCCTTTGGAGAATCATCATCTTTGCTTAACTTACATCCGGTTGCCATAGGAGTGTTCATAGGCTTTGAGTCTTCCATACCAAATTTTTTTAACAATTCTTTCACATATTTGGTCTGAGAGATGAAGATCCCTTCTTTTGTTTGAGTAATTTGCAGACCCAAGAAGAAATTCATTTCACCAAGCATAGACATTTCAAACTCACTTTTCATCTGATTTGCAAAAGTTTTACACATACTATCTCTTCCTCCAAAAATGATATCATCCACAAACACTTCAACAATCAGAATGTTTTCATGATCAATTTTGAAATATAAGTTGCTGTCAGCAGTACCTTTGTTGAATCCAATCTGCACAAGATGCTTATCCAACCTTTCATACCATGCTCTTGGGGCTTGCTTCAATCCATACAAAGCTTTCTTCAACTTGCAGACCATATCATTATTATCAGACAATTGAAATCCATCCGGTTGTTCAATGTAGACTTCTTCTTCCAGATCACCATTTAGGAAGGCAGACTTGACATCCATCTGATATACCTTGAAATCTTTGAAGGCAGCAAATGCAAGAAGTAATCTGACTGCTTCAATTCTTGCTACCGGAGCAAAAGTCTCTTCAAAGTCAATTCCTTCTATTTGAGAGTAGCCTTTGCAGACCAATCTAGCTTTGTTTCTGATTACTTCACCAGCTTCATTTAGTTTGTTCCGGAAGACCCACTTGGTTCCAATTACATTCCTGTCTCTAGGTCTGGGAACAAGATCCCAAGTATGATTTTTCTCAATTTGCATCAATTCATCTTCCATTGCTTTGGTCCAGTTTTCATCATTGCAGGCTTCATTTATTGTTTTAGGTTCAATCTTTGAAATCAGACAACATTCATTCTGATCTTGAGCAATATTCCTTCTAGTTTGTACACCTTTGCTTCTGTCACCTATGATCTGATCTTCAGAGTGATTCAGTCTTACATACCTTGGAATTTTGGGAGTATCCAGTACTGCTGTTTCTTGATCAGACTCATTCAAACCTAACTCTTCTTCCTGATTTACCGGATCAGGCTGACTCTGTTTCACCGGAGAGGATTGAGGTCCTTGAACACTATCTTGGTCATCTTCATCAAATTCATAAAATCTTGAAGGCTTCTCAATTCCTTCATCAACCTTTACATTGGTGCTTTCTATCATCTTCCTCAATCTCTTATTGTAACACCGGTATGCTTTGCTTTGAGTGGAGTAGCCCAAGAAAATTCCTTCATCACTTCTAGCATCAAACTTTCCTAGATCTTCATCTCTTTTAATATAACACTTGCTACCAAATACCCTGAAATATTTCACAGTAGGAGTGATGCCAAACCAAAGTTCATAGGGGGTCTTACCGGTGTTGTTTCTGATTTGAACTCGATTGAGAGTGTAGACTGCAGTGCTGATAGCTTCTTTCCAAAACATTTGAGGAACATTTGCTTCCAACATCATTGTCCTAGCAGCTTCCTGGATGGTCCGGTTCTTTCTCTCAACTACTCCATTCTGCTGTGGAGTCTTAGGAGCAGACAACTGTCTCCTTATACCCTGTTTCTCACAAAAGTCAATAAATTCACCAGATGTAAATTCACCACCTCTATCAGACCTTAGACACTTTAGTTTCAATCCGGTTTGATTCTCCACCATAGCTTTGAAGATTTTGAACTTCTCAAAAGCTTCTGATTTTTCTTTTAGAAAGGTAGCCCACATCATCCGGGAATGATCATCAATTAACAACATGAAATATCTATCACCTTGCAGACTCTTGATTCTTGTCGGACCACATAGATCAGTATGTACTAATTCCAACAATCCGGTAGAAGACTGATCTTTGCTTTTAAAAGAGACTCTGCTTTGTTTGCCTAACTGACATTCTTTACACACACTGTTTGTAGGTTTTATCAACTTTGGAAGATCTCTCACAGCCTGAGTATTGCTTATTTTGATGATGTTATCAAAATTTACATGACACATTCTTCTATGCCATAACCAACTCTGATCAATTTGAACAAACAAACAACTTTTATTTGAACCAACCAGATGAAAGATGTTACCTCTTGTCTGAGTACCGGATGCAATTTCAGTTCCGGAGCTTGTAAAGATTCTGCATTTTCCATTCTTGAACCGGAGATCATAGCCTTTGTCCACTAACTGACCAACACTGAGAAGATTGTGCTTCAATCCTTCAACATATAGTACATTACCTGTTTTGCTCTTACCATCAAAGGAAATAGTTCCCCTACCTCTGATTCTGCCAGCAGAATTGTCACCAAACTTTACCATTCCTCCTTCATATCTTTCCAAGTCTAAGAACTTATTCTTGTCACCAGTCATATGGTGAGAACATCCACTGTCAATAACCCAATCATCCTTTTCTTCTACTTGAGCAGCCAAAGCTTTTTCAACAACTTTGTGATTGACAGATTCAGAGAGCAAGGAATCTTCTTCCTTGATGGCTATAAACACCCACTCATTTCCGAATTTGCTTCCTGGATCTGATTCATCATCTGTTACTCCTTCATTGTCATCTTCTTCATGAACATAATAGCAATTTTTTTTGAAACCTTTGTCTGTGAGTATTAGATCTTGCAGATCTCTCCGGACATCTTGAGGCAAAATGACCAATCTTATTGCAGTTGAAACACTTAAAAGGTAGTTTTCCTTCATACTTACCGGATCCTCTGGGTAGTCTCTTTGCAATGAGGGCTTCAAGTTGAGCTGTTTCTGCTTCTTCTTCTTCCATGTCTCTTCTTGCTTGATCATACCATGACATTTTTCTTGATGAGTTTTCACCCGGATCAAATCTCTGTTTGCCTTTCACATAGGCACTGGCTTTAAAAGCAGATTCAGTCTTGGGTGGATCATCTCCAAACTCGGTCATTTCAAATGCAGCTAGTTTGCCAGCCAGTTGTTCTCTTGTGACAGTTGTGTGGGCTCTGAATTCATCAATGGCAGCAACTTTGATTTTGTAGGCAGCAGGAAGGGATCTTAGGATTTTGCAGACAATCTCATTTTCATCTAGAGTTCCACCAGCATTTCTGATTCCACATACCAGCTCATTTACTCTTGGCATAAAGGTAGTAATGTTTTCATCATCTCTCATTTTCAATCTTTCAAATTTCCCTTTCAGACTTTGCAACCTTGCACTTTTGACAAACTCATCTCCTTCATACAGAAGTTCCAGTTTAGTTAGGATCTCATATGCAGTTGGTAGGTCAATGACATTCGAGAGATCTGAGTCATTCAATGCGCTTAGAAGAGCTTCCTTGGTCCGCAGATTGTTTTCAGCTTCTGTGGTTTCATCTGGAGTTGTCGGACCACCTTGTGGGGGTATATATGGTTTTGAAATCATAGCCAAGTATGCTTTTCCCATACATTCCAAATGACACTTCATGCGACCTTTCCAGAGAGTGAAGTTGGTTCCATCGAACTTCGGACTATCCTTCTTGTATGACGACATCCTGGATCACCTCAAGCGGTTAAGCTCCTATCAAAGGAACTTAGCTCTGATACCAATTGTTGGATCTAGGGCATACAACTGAGAGGGGGGGGGTGAATCAGTTGTATAGAACTTGTTCTATTTCAAACACTTTATTCTCTGTTGTTAGTTAGCAGCATATCAAATAATCATTCATGGAAGCACAATACATAAACACAAGAACAGATAAGCATCAACACATTGAACACCAAGATTTTGACGTGGAAAACCCGGTTAAGGGAAAAACCACGGGGTGATTAACCCAAGATTTATTCTATGTTAGAAGAATAAGGAAAAATGAATGGCACATGCCAATAAGGGCTCACTGCCCGAGCACACTGCTCACAAAGAGGCCCACTGCCTACAAGGAGACACACTGTCTACAAAGTGATAAAAATCACAGTCTTGAACTGGAGAATGACATCTCTACCATGTCCGGATCAGTTCCAATTAAGCCCAACAATCTCTGCTCTGCCTTTCGCACCTTTCTTCGCTATATCATACTCATCCACATGCCACACACTGAAATGAATTCACAAATCATTATTTATACAAGACATCGACTTAGGAACAAGCATCTAAGTCGGCAAACAACCATAGGAGTATCCGCAAGATGAATAACACATCCGGTCGGCTATACAGAGCAATAACTTCATCCGGAAGAATAACTTCAATTCCGGGCTCTACCATCAATGCGGACCAACAACACAACCTAAACATGATTCAAGAACCTTCACAAGTCTTTCTGAATGTCCGGATACATCCGCACTTCCTCTGCTTACTGGGATCTCTTGTCTTCCTCATCCGGAACTTCAAGAACACAGTCTGTCGCCACTGTCATAATGCAAGAGGTACTTCCGGACCTCCAAATCACACACAAATCAGGATGACACATCACACGGACATCTCAAACACTCCTTCCAATCCGCAGATTATGATAATACAATTCCGGACCTCACCGGACCTTTTTGTGATCCTCTGTCACCTCCGGATACTTGCCGGACCCGGTTCTATACCGGCAGCCATAACTCCTTCAGATCTTCATGCGGACCTCTGAAATCTTAACTGTAGCATCGCAAGATTCATATCTACTAACCCTTTAATCCGCATCCTCCGGTTCTCATCCTATACAGTATATTTACCTTCTTCTCATCACTGTTCTTCACTGTTCCTGACTGAGGCTAATTTTCTCAATATCCTCAGCACAAAGCTCATCAAATCCTTCTTGTCAGTGCAGTATGAGTATGTTGACATCAATGACAACACTGGCTCACCTCATACTTGCCAACAACATCTCCCTCCATCCAATCTATCTCCACTCCTCCCAACTCCTAACATTCCTATCCTCAAATCCCCTCATCTTTTCATCCACAAAACCACTAATCTCTCCATCCACACATCCTGCTCCCTTAAATCCCCTAAAATTCCTAATTGAGATCACTGCATTCACACATCACCTAAACACAAAGCTATCAAAAAACCAATGGGATTCTAAAATAAAAACTTGGATTCCTCTACACCTTAAGAAAAGAGTCCACAAAAGGCTTAATATTCTCATGTCGTAAGGCATCAACACCCAAAATCAAAATCAAAGGGAACAAACAAAAGGCTACAGACACCCATAACCCTAGAAGAAAAAAAATGGTGTGGGTACCTAAGAAAAATAAATTAATCCAAATGAATCATCCAAATCCCACTCCATCCAAAATCCCAACAATCCCAAGAATCCTAAGTTCATTTAGGTCCCTAAGTAGTCAAATCAGAAAAATAAACAATCCCCATTACTCCCCACTCCCCGTCCCAAATATAAGCTTCAAAATCCATTACGATGTGCAACCATTGGTCTTTGTTTCCCTTGACACCATGGAATTCCCACATACCTCCATCCTCCCATAATATATCTATTACTCAACATATCTCCCCCATCACATCAATATGGTCCACGCTTTCACATAATCCACCTCATAATCCACTCTCCCCCATCCATCTCATCCAATCACCTACAAACATCCATGCACATAATGACACTCAACATGGTCCATGTATGACAACATCCAAAATAGGACATTATCACCTCCTCTTGGAAACAAATGCTTGAGTCCCCATCCTCCATCCAAATCTCTCTCTCTCTCTCTCTCTCACCTGTTGCAAGTATGTGCTTACTGGTGTTGTCATTGATGTCAACATATCTGTGTTGTCATTGATGTCAACTGTGCTCTTGTTTTGATGCTTGCTTGTGTTGAGATAATTGGTTTATATTGTCTTACATAAGTGTTGAAGATAATGAGAAAGTGTTCCTGGTATTGGGTTTCCAAGTGCTTTTGAGAAAATTTGCTCTCCTAGTGGAAATAGTGTGTTGTAGGGTATCTTGGTTTGTAGAAGAATAGTAAAGTGTTTTTCTTCACATATCTTGTAGATTGAATATCTTTGTCTATAGTTTGAAAGTTATGTTGAAGGATGTCTATAGTTCCTATGTTTCAAGTTTGAGCCTCCAGTTTGAAGATTTGAGAAAGTTATGTTCACCAGAGTAAAAACTATTTTTCTATACATTTAGTGGTGATAGGGAGAATGTATTCTGCTCTGCATTTCTCCGTAATTAAGTCTTACAATCTGTGGTTCTGGAATTAAGTTTGTGATGAGGATATGTGCCTTTAGTTCAAATGGTTTATGATTTGGTGGTCCACAAGTGATCTTTCTTTTATGACAGTGGCCGACAGTAAAGTTCAAGTGCTCTGATTTGAAGAATCTTATGGATAAAGTGTTTAGAGGTTGTGCAGATGTTCTTGGTGATTGTAACGTACTTGTCTATGTCTCTAGATCATGTTCCTGCCTTTTGATTGGTCTGCAAAGTATAATCCGGATCGTGCATGAAGCGTGTTCTTAAAGGTTTTAGTGTTAACACCAATTTTAGCCGACTTGGTTGTTCTCACTGCTTGCGGTTATACTTTGGAGGTTGTGATAGCATGTTGTAGTGTGGAAGATTGTGTTTGAGTCCTAGCTAAGGCATGGTTTGGTCTGCATTCATTCTTTCTCTTTCATTAATTTGTTTAGGTCCAGACCTATTCTTATGTATATGTGTTTACCAACCTTAGAGATTGTTCCAATGGTTTGATGATTGTAATGCCAACCTTGATGATTATTCCAAGGTTGATAAATTGTATAAATACTTGTAATTGAGTCATGAAAATGTATCCAAGGACGAAGATGTGAAGATAAGTGTGAAGTAAAAAGCAGAGTAGAGGATGTTTATTATGCTTCAATGGAACTGACTTTGGCACAGTGTAGATGCTGCTATCTCAGTTCACTAAATTTGGCAGTGAGCCACCCATTGGTAGTGCGCCTCTTCTTTTGTAGTGAGCATTTTGGGCAGTGAGCCCTAAGGCAGCGAGCCTCTAATTGTTAGTATTGTTATTACATATTATATTGTGAGCTAAAACTCACCATGGTTTTTCCCTTATTTGATTTTCCACGTAAAAAATCTGGTGTCTCATGTGTTAAATGTGTGAATGTATTAAGTTTCTAATTTCATTCTTTCATTGTTAAATACAATAATAGTGATTAAGTGGTTGATGTTTTAATGGTTTTGAAATATTGGTTACAACTAATTCACCCCCCCACTCTTAGCTATCTTGCTCTTTTCAACAATTGGTATCAAAGTGAGGGTTCCTCGGTAAAGAGTCTAACAGCTCGAGGTAGATTCAGGATGGTGCATAAGAAGGAATCACCACAGTTCGATGGAATGAATTATGCTCTTTGGAAGGTATGGATGAAAAGTCATCTCATTTCTCTTGGATATGGTGTTTGGAAACTGGCAGAAAACAAATACACTATTCCTCACAATGGTCCAAAAGATGAAGATGAAATCAAATAGTATGAATTAAATGGAAAAGCTAGAGATGCTCTGTTAAATGCCCTATCTAACACAACTGGTGAAAGTTATGGATTTGGAGACTGCTTATGACATCTGGGACAAGTTGAAAAATTTATATGAAGGAGATGATTCTGTAAAAAGTGCCAAATTACAAAACTTGAAGGCGAGGCATGAAGCCCTGAAGATGACTGAAGATGAGAATATATGAATCTACATGCAAAAAGTTGATGAAATTATCAATGGAATCAAAGGTCTTGGAGGAACTGTTAATGAGGATGAGGTTGTCATGAAGATTTTTAGATCATTACCTAAATCCTATGGTCACAAGGTGTTTGCAATTGAAGAACTTATGGTTGTACAAAAAGTTTCAAAGGATTAGTTTCTTGGTAAGCTTACTGCTTTTGAAATGAGATAGTTTGGTGCTGCTCTGCTGAAGATTGAGACTGCTTTCAAAGCCAACACTTCAGGAAAGACTTCAAGAGTTTAGAAATATGTTGTGGAATCTAATGATGACCTTGATGAGGTTGAAGCCAACTTTGTGGATAGAATGCAAAGAGGTTCTGGTAAGTTCAAAGGCAAATTACCATTCAAATCCTTTTCTTGTGGTAAGATTGGTCACTATGCATCCAGATGTCCGGAGAGAATTGAAAGAGGTAAGAAGAAGTTTGAAAGTAAACCTAGAATTGTCAAGAAATGCTATATTGTCAAAGATCTTGATTATGATGGTGTAACAGATGATGAGTTTGATGATGCTAATACTAGTACAGATGAATGCTTGTTTATTGCTATTAAAGAAGAAACTATGTCTACTAATCCTGCTAGCTGTGTGAAGGAAGAAAAACTAGTGGAAGAGAGTGCTTTGTCTGTTCATGTGATGTGAACATCCACTGTTCATATTTACAGTGGATGTTCACATCACATGACCGGTGATAAAAGTAAGTTTGTACGTTTGGAAAAGTATGATAAAGGACTGGTTAGGTTTGGAGATAATATAGCTAGTAAGATCTGTGGAAGAGGATATATTTCTTTTTATGGCAAGTACAATACAGATGATGTTCTATATGTCAAGGGTCTAAAGCATAATTTTAAGTGTTGGCTAGATGTGTGATAAAGCGTATGATCTAAGTTTCAAGGACAATGCATGCAGGATCATGGAAAGCTCTGGAATAGTGATTGCAACTTGTAAGAAGACTAGAGGCAATATCTATGATTTGAGAGGAACTAATGATTGTTGTTTATTGGCTCAAATAGATGAGAGTTGGTTGTGGCATAGGAGGATGTGTCATATCAATTTTGACAACTTGGTGAAGATAAGTTCAGTGCAAGCTATGAGAGATTTGCCTAGGCTTGTGAAGCCTGCTAACACTATTTGCAAGGAATGTCAAATGGGCAAACAAACAAAAGCAAATTTCAAGAGTAAGGAACAATTTTCTGTTGGATTGCTTGAGTCAGTGGATACAGATTTTGTGTTGTCCTACAAGAATAAGAAGTTTGCAACGAGATAGATATTTTATGTTTCTTATTGATGATTATTCAAGAATGACTTGGGTTACTTTCTTAAAGGATAAATCAGAAGCCCTAGACAAGTTCAAGTTTTTCAAGGTGATGGTTGAGAATGAGTTAGATTTAAGGATCAAGTGCCTAAGGTCTGATAAAGGAGGAGAGTTTACATCAAATGAATTCAATGCATTTTGTGAAGAACATGGGTTGAAAAGACAGTTGTATGCTCCTAGAACTCCACAACAGAATCGAGTTATTGAAAGGAAGAACATGATAGTTCAAGAGGCTTCTAGGACAATGATGAAGGAGGAAAACCTACTAGAAGTGTATTGGAGAGAAGCTATACATACTGCTATCTACATTCAAAATAGAGTTGAAGTCAAAGGTAATGGTACTAAAACTCCTTATGAATTGTGGTATGGAAAAATTCCTATAGTGAAATACTTCAAAGTATTTGGAAGCAAATGTTATATCAGAAGAGATGTAAAGTTAGGCAAGTTTGATGCTAGATGTCATGAAGGAATTTTCCTTGGATACTCCACTAAGAGTAAGGCCTACTGGTGCTACAATAAGAGATTGAGAAAGATTATTGAGAGTACAAATGTGAGAGTTGATGAAGATAGGGAAAGAATATCAGATCTGGGAGGCTATGAATCAGATGAACCTGATACTACAAAGAATGAAGAAAAAGTTGAACAAATGGATAGTCAAGATGAAGAAGAAAAAGATCTGGAAAAGAACCCCAGGTATGTAAGGATTAATCATTTTGAAGATCAGATTATTGGTGATAAAAGCAAAGGGGTATTGACAAGGAAAAGACCCACAGAGGAACAGCTGAACTACTATCTACTTTCACAGATTGAACCTAAGAATGTAAATGAGGCCTGCAAAGATGAAAGTTGGGTAAAAGCCATGGAAGAAGAGGTCATGCAGATAGAGAAAAATCAAACTTGGGAATTGGTCCCTAGACCCACTGATAAGAATGTGATTGGAACTAATTGGGTGTTCAGAAACAAGATGAATGAAAATGGAGAAGTAGTGAGAAACAAAGCAAGACTGGTATGCAAGGGATATTCTTAGGTTGAAGGCATAGATTTTGAAGAGACTTTTGCTCCTATTGCAAGAATTGAAGCAATAAGAATGTTCCTAGCATTTACATCACACAAAGACTTCAAAGTGTACCAGATGGATGTGAAGTCTACATTATTGAATGGAGAGCTGGAAGAAGAGGTTTACATTGAACAATCAGAAGGATTTTAGTCATCAGACCAAGGTGGCATGGTATGCAGATTGAAGAAAGCCTTGTATGAACTTAAGCAAGCTCCTAGAGCCTAGTATGCAAGATTGGACAAGTATTTGTTGCAATTAGGGTTCAATAAATGTACTGCTGACAACAATCTTTATTTCAAAATCAATAATGATCAAATTCTGATTGTTGTAGTCTTTGTTGATGATATTATCTTTAGAGGCAATGAAGGTATGTGTAAGAGATTTGTAGAGGAAATGCAAAAAGAATTTGAGATGTCTATGTTTGGTGAAATGAATTTCTTTTTAGGACTACAGATTACTCAATCAGAAAAAGGAATTTTCATTTCTTAGTCCAAGTATGTGAAAGAATTGTTGAAGAAGTTTGGAATGGAGGATTCTAAGCCAGTATGTACTCCTATGGTAATTGGCTACAAGCTGAGCAAGAATGATGAATCACCCAAGACTGATAAGAAAAAGTATAGATCTATGAATGGAGGACTACTTTATCTAACCCATACCAGACCTGACATAATGCATGCAGTCTATCTTGTGGCAAGATTTCAAGAAGATTCCAAAGAATCACATGTGATGGCTATCAAGAGGATCATGAGGTATTTGAAAAACACTTTAGACTATGGATTGTGGTATCCCAAAGATACTGATTTCACTCTTAGTGCTTATATAGATGCAGATTGTGCTGGAGATGCTGATGACAGAAAGAGTACAAGTGGAGGTGCTTTCCTCTTGCGTAATAGATTGGTCTCATGGCTAAGAAAGAAGCAAGAATCAGTTTCTTTGTCTACTGTAGAAGCATAATATATTGTTGTAGCATGTTGTTGTACTCAAGTACTTTGGATGAAGCAAATATTGAAGGATATAAGAGTTGTGTATGAAGAACCAATTTCAATCTTTTGTGACAATGCAAGTGCTATAAACATTTCAAGGAATCTAGTGATGCACTCAAGGACAAAACATATATCTATAAGGTATCACTTTCTGAGAGAAAAAGTAATAGAGAATGAAGTAAAGATGAAATATGTATCTACAAAGGATCAGATTGCAGATATTTTCACAAACCCTTTGCCTAAGGTTACTTTTGAGTATCTTAGAGAAACGTTAGGGGTTATTACCCCTCCTTCTCTAAACTAAGATGCATTAGAAGTGCATCAGTCAAGTGGTGCCTAAAGTCTTATTCTTTGCTCTGGATTGATGTTTTGAAGGCTACCTCTCAGGGGGAGTAGGTAGATGTTGCTGATATAAGTTCTTGATAAAGATAAATAAGTATTGCAGAGCTGTTAACAGAGAAATTCTAGTTTGATTAGAGCAGTTGCTTGCAAGTATGTGTAGAGAGAGAAGAAGTGATGTCCTTTGCCATTGATGTCAAAGGTGGAGAGAAAATCATGTGAAAAACTCAGGGGGAGAAAGTAATTAGTGTAGAGTCTTGTCTTGATGGTGCTTATAGTTTTTCACATCAATGTTGCCATCAATGACAAAGGGGGAGATTGTTACAAGTATGTGCTTATCAGTGTTGTCATTGATGTCAACTGTGCTCTTGTTTTGATGCTTGCTTGTGTTGAGATAATTGGTTTGTATTGGATTACATAAGTGTTAAAGATAATGAGAAAGTGTTCCTGGTATTCAGTTTCCAAGTGCTTTTGAGAAAATTTACTCTCCTAGTGGAAATAGTGTGTTGCAGAGTATCTTGGTTTTTAGAAGAATAGTAAAGTGTTTTGCTCCACATATCTTGTAGATTGAATATCTTTGTCTGTAGTTTGGAAGATATGTTGAAGGATGTCTATAGTTGCTATGTTTCAAGTTTGAGCCTCTGGTGTGAAGATTTGAGCAAGTTATGTTCACCAGAGTAAAAACTATTTTTCTGTGCATTTAGTGGTGACATGGAGAATGTATTCTGCTCCACATTTCTCCATAATTCTCTGCAATTAAGTCTTATAGTTTGCAGTTCCGGAATTAAGTTTGTGATGAGGATATGTGCCTTTAGTTCAAACGGTTCATGATTTGGTGGTCTGCAAGCGATCTTTCTTTTATGACAATGGCCGATAGTAAAGTTCAAGTGCTCCGGTTTGAAGAATCTTATGGATAAAGTGTTTAGAGGTTGTGCAGATGTTCTTGGTGATTGTAATGTGCTTGTGGATGTCTCTAGATCATGTCCTAGGACCCTTTCATAACTGTTCCATCATCTAATTAGTTAAATAAATTATATTTATTTAACTAATCCCATACTAATCCCATTTTTCCTCTCATAGCCAATTAATTAAATAAATTATATTTATTTAATTAATTCCCACTTTCCTCCATCCTCCAATTTATATAAATATAATATTTATTTAAATTAATCCTTACCACATAGCTTAAATAATTTTATTATTTAATTATTTCACCTTTTTAATCCCTTTTATTCAAATCAATTAAATACATTAAAGATTTATTTAATTAATATTTTCCACATCATCCCTCCCCAAAAATTAAATAGTTTTATTATTTAATTCCCTATTTGTCTTTATCCTCACATGACTAGAAGCTTCTAGAAATCCTTATCACAAGGAAGCCTCTAGAAGATTCTTAATCCTTATCCTTGACTTAATTCCTCTCATTTAACCCTCATGTGACACTTTTCACATGACTATAACTCTAAGCCTTGATCCATGTCTCTCTTAATCCTAGCCATCCATTCCTATCCCTCACCTCCTATAAATCAAGCCTCAACCAAGCCATTTGGGCATCCACATTCTACGTATCCTCATGCTATCAAAATAATTCTAGCTCTTCCATTACCATATCTATCATATTTATCTAATGTTATGCTACATATTTGAACAACCAACATATCAAAATCATTATCAAATATCATATGATTATTCATCATTTTCATCATATTGCTTAGTCCTTTGATCCTTAGATGAGGTGTTGTTCAAGTATGGAATTGACTCTTTCATTGTATTGTTTCATTATTTGATTTCTATATTTCTGCATACATATTTTTGACACGCCCGATGGGACCCCACGTCCCTTGTCTAACCTTTTTTTTATAGGTTGAAGATCTTTATATTGTTGATTTTCTTTGTTTAGGGATAGATCTATTGCAGCGGGTTTTTTGTTTTACACGTCTTAGAAAAAGGAGATCTTGGAATCATTGGAAAGAGGAATTTGAGACCTTCCGAAAAGTGGTTAGATTAAATATTTGGATCTGTATTGAAGGAGTTATGATGATTTAAATTTGACCTTGCCATTCTGATTTTTCAAAAAAAATTGATGCACAACTTTTCAAAAAAAAAATCATATCTTGCAATGTATGTAACCAAATCACATTCTCTTTTTTGTAGGTGGATAGAAATATTTAGATCCTTTTTTCTATATCATTATTTTTTTAGATCTATGGTAGAAAAGGATTTTTTTTTTCAAAAAAATATATTTTTTCAAACCCTAGTTTATGGCATAACACTCTTTCATTGCAAACTTCTTCTGAGCATAACTTTTGAAAATCTTAAAGAATTTTGACAATTTTTTTTGAAATGGCATAGAATTTCACATAGAATTTGATTATCATATCTAATCTTCTTTACCTATTCATCATTTTCAGAAATTTTCAGATTTCTCTTTTTCACTCTAACAAGTTGTTTGCAAGTTGTTTGTTCTTTTTTTTGTTTGGTGGAATAGGGGAAGACTTGAGGAGCCACATTAACATCAGATCTAAAAACAAACATTCCAAGTGCACATAATCCAACTTTTTCATTTTCAATTGATCAAATAACTTGTTTGCAATATTATTGTTCACCTATTTTGTTTCACAGCCAAATAGTCAAAACCCTTAAACCCTAAGTGTTTTCCTTCCCCTTAAGCCCTAGGTTTTACAGTCATCTTCCTTCATGTTATAATCCATCATTGACTATCTAGCCTGGGTTGCTGGTCATTTAAGTTACAAACTTGAGCCCTTTATGTCATGAATTGACTGGCCCCGAGTCCTAAGGTTTACCTTTTATTGCTTGTTGGCTTCAATTCTTCAAGTCTTAAGTCCTTTGGGCCCAAGGGTGCCACATGGTAATATTTCACGAGCCCGCAGGCCACCTAAGATGACGTCACATTCCTTCCATGGGGATGTGAAATGAGGACAACTATAAAGTTTATCAGGGGCCTATGGCCATAGGATCAATGACTTTGTCAGATGAAGGAGATTGCGCCAGGTGTCAAGGGATGAAGAGGTGGGGCCGCAACATTGAAGATCAGATAGTAGCGTGGTGTTGAAGGTGAATCTAGTCTGCAAGAAAGATTTTGTGCATGATAGTGAGATGTTGACACCTTCTCATTCATATCTTTCTGGGTTGGCCCTTATCTGCTGACAACTATTAAAAGAAAATGATTCACTTGCACACTTAGTGCCACGTATGCTAGGTCAACAAGCCTCAACGAAGAATTAGAAGGAAAGTGTAATGTAGCGCAATCAGAACCATCAATCATATAACCATTTGTTCATCCAATGACCCTAATTTAAATTTAGATCTTTTAAATGTCCCAGTGGTGCCAAAGGCATTCAACCGAGTTGGTGGGCTATGCAGGCAAAATTCAAGTGGATGGCTCGATTCTTCAATTCAAGGGGATTTTGGTAGCTCGGTTGCAGATCTTTCTGTGGTTGGTGATGACTTTTGGGCTCTTCCCTTCAATGCTCTGTCCTCTCTTGCATATGGGTAGCCATTCCTAGTGTTGTAGATTTGCCAGAGGCATGGGTTTTGTTCTCATCGCCATTTGTTCATGACTTTGCATTAATGACTGCATTAGTGTTCTTGGATCCTATGGATCTACCTCAGTGCCCTCTGCACAAGAATTTGATCTATAAAAAGCATGGTAATCTTCAGTAAAAGGAGTTAGTAATTTTGGACTAATATGCTACCAATTTCTTTGTAGTCAGACCTCTTAGTGCAATTATAGGATTATGAGAATTTGACTCATTGTGCCTGTAGCTTGGCCTTTGTTGTCTTTTGGTTAATCCACCCATGAATATAATTGGCTATACTTTATCTTTTCATGCTATAAGTTATTTTGCATTGCAATAGTTTCTAACCTTCATGATCAATATATGCACAATATCTTGCCTCTCTTATGCTCTGATTTCTATGTTTTAATTGAAGTTGTGATCTATTCTATAAGTAAAATGGCTCCTCTATAGGTTAAGTCTTCATCCCAAAGCCTCAAGAAATCTTATAAGTCTGTGTGAACCTCCCCTTTGTGATTGAGATCATTGTTGTGTCTTTTCTAGGATTACTACTACCTATCTAATTTGGTGCATCACGTCTATTTCCATTCAGTTTCTTCCTAACTCTTTTCCCTTACAGTATTAGCACTAGGTTTAGATAGTTTTCTCTATGTATTAGGCTTAGAATGAGGAACCAACCTTCTTTGGAGGTTTGATCTCAACTTGCAAGGTCCCACACCTTGAGATAATTCCCATTGTTTCATTAGAATGCTTGGACTCTCTCCAAGTTGGGTGCAATTCTATGTGATAATAGTTCCTGGCATGCCCGGTGGGACTCTCTGCTCTGAGTGAGAGCTGGACTAAGAATTTTGGTGTTGTTATTGGTTCATTTGCTGCTATGAAAGCATTCAACAGGCACCTGGTGACTCTGTTGATCTAGTTCCTACATAACAATTCAACATTTCATGCTTGGAATACAGACAAGGTCATCTTCTAGAGGTAATTTCCAATTCAAAGAACTTTCATTTACTGAATCTAGAGGAAGAATTAGACTATTTAGGTCTCCTATGAGAACAAGTAGAAGTAATAATTCGTACCATTCAAGAGCTTAGTCTACTCCTCTAGTCAATTTCCAAGTTAGGTTTCAGTATTCAGGGAGAACCCTACGTATATGCTAGTGATTAACCTGAATATACCTAATATGGCTAGAAATATTCCCTTTGTTGCCTTTAATGAGGGTATCCCCTTATACCTAGCATAGTATGATGGCATCCCTACTTCATCCTTAAAGGCTATCCCATTCTTTACCAGTGAAGATTCTACTACTCCTGCTGAGAACATTCAAGATTTTGCTAGTGTCTACTCTGTCCACAATGTTACTGTTGATAATGTGGCTATGAGATTGCTAGCTTCTTCATTCAAGGGAAAGACCTTACAATGGTATAGGGGTCTTCAAGCCAACTCTATACACAACTGGGATGATTTGGGCACTAAATTGTAACGACACTTTGAAGATAGGAGTGATCACTTGTCACTCATGGAGCAATTAGCCACAATCAAGAGAGCTCCACATGACTATATGGTGGATTTCAACTATAGATTTTATAAAACATGGGATAGAATCCCCTTGTTAGTAAAGCCCTCTCCAAACACAACAGTTATCTACTACCTAAGGTCTTTGAATCTAGATATTGCTATTATGATTTAGTCCATGGGTGGGATAGTACTACCTGATGCCTATGATACAACCATAAGGGAAGAAAATTGCCTAATTCAGGTAGGAAAAATTGCTCCAAGACCACCCATGCCTATATTTCTAGAGGCTCTTGCTATTCAGCCTATTGTGGCTCCAACTCCTATAGAAAACACCTCCATAACTCCTTTATCTATGCCCCCAAATGAACTACATGAGGTCAAAATCCTATTATGAAACTTCAGTAATGAGTTAGTGGTGCTAAAGAGGCAACAAGCACAATCAAATAGGCCATTTTAGCCCTTCAATTAGGATAATCAACAAAACAGGCCACCATACCAAGGTAACATGCAAAGGCAAGGGCAACCTAGTTATATCAGACCATTGAATGCTGTTAATCCTAATACAGCAAGCACCTCAGGGCCCCTCGTGCCAATTCAGAACAACTTAGCCCAAGACAGTGGCTGGTGTTATCCTTGCAAACAACCACTTGACCAAAATTTGTGTCTAGGAATATGGTTCAGTCATGCTCTGATAGTGCAAGAGCAACCAACAATTCCAGAGTAGTAAGTTAACACTGATCAAGGAATGGTTGGAGGTCAAGAACAAACGCAACATAATGCTGCCCTAATGAATTGGACTCCTAATGAATATTGTGGTGTCAATAAAGGCGCTGGCCCTATAGCATTTAATACAAGATCAACAAGAAGGGGTACTAAGGACACATTAGTACCTGTAGTTGTTCATGCCTCTACACCTAAAGTGTCTCCAATAGTCATAACAAAGGATAAGGTGCCTAAGGTTCCTTCGAGGAAAGCAGATTAGATAGTTGAGAAGGTAGACACAGTTTCAACAACACAACCCCAATCCAATCAACAACTGAAAAGTGATCTAGCTGTCACTAAAATGTCACAAAAGGGTAGTTAGGTACCTTTTAGTATTGTGGATTAGATAAATAAGACAAATCTAAATGTTAGCATGTGGGATGCATTGTTAATTCCAACCCAAAGGAATCTTCTTCAAGAGGCCCTAACAAAATTCGTTCAGCCTGCTACGGAAACAACAAAAGAAAAGACAACTACCCCAACAAACCTATGTCAGGCCAAGGAGGAATTAAGTACAAGCAAAACCAATAAGACCCCTCCATTTTATGTTTCTCTAATCATAGGTGATAAATTGTTGCATAATTGCATGATAGATTCTGGGGCAGGCACCTCTGTCATGCCTAGAAATATTGCTGATAGGTTGGGTATAGAGTATGAGCCTATGAACAAGAGTGTAGTTCAATTAGATGGTACTACTGTCAAGACATTAGGAGTTATTAATGGTTTGGAACTCACTCTACATGCATGTCCTAGCTGCTCTATTTCATAAGATATCTTAATCATATATCTCCTTGCATACTTTGGCATATGCTTATCTAGGGATTTCACTGCTAAAACAGGTGGGTACTTATCTTCTGATTGGTCTCACATGTTGTTTAGAACTAGATATGGCCCCAAAGTGACCTATTGCAAATGACCATATAGAATCCTACTTTGCTAACCCAAACAACATGAATTACACAATACATGAGTTGGAAGAGAAAGATAACAACATACATGAAGCTACCACACATGTGGATGAAATACTTGATATATTGGTTGATGAGTGGGCTAATTTATTTTAGTTTAACACTCTTGATCACATAGAGAATATGTGGCTAGGTACTTAATGTATCCATGAGGAGGATGATACTATCCCCAATCTTGAAAAGGAAAAATCAGACCCAAGTGGGATATGGCAGATGTACTTTGATGGCGCTAGAAGCAAAAATGGAGTAGGTGTTGGGGTTGTACTAATTTTGCCCCAAAAGGAAAGTTATTTCTCTTCATTCAGATTGTAGTTTAGCTGTACTAATAATGTAGTTAAGTATGAAGCCTTGATTCAGGGCATACAACTAGCTCAAAAAAGAGGAATAAATTTTTTACAAGTATTTGGTGAAAGTGAATTGGTTGTCCACCAAATCAGAAAACTAAGTGCTTCAAAGAATGACTTGCTAAAGTCATACATAGGGTCTGTGACATGATTGAAGACTTTGATGCCTTCAACATTTAGGTAGTTCCCAGGTACAGAAAAAAGGATGCTGATAGGTTAGCTACGGTTGGTGCCCAGTTTAATATTCCTCAAAATGTCAAACAAGTTTCATATCAGCATGTAAGGATTGTTGTTAGGCCTGTTGTGCCTAATAATGTGATAAGTTGCCAAGTGTTTGAAAGTGACCTGTAAGATGAGGCAGAGTTTGCTGCCAAAAATCAATCAGTATTGTAAAAGCAATATGGTGACCAGGTGATCCAACTTAAGACCAACAAGTTGCCCAGAGGGATGATCACTTTGGAGAGCATATTTGGTGTTGATGATTAGTAGAAGAAAGAAAAAATGAATATGACAGTAAAAAAATAGGACTATGAAGAGGTGGAGATTACACATGGTAGATTCCTAAAACATGGTAAAGCATGTAGTCAAGCTGAGAGGAAAGGTTTCATTGAACTTTGTAATGAATTTAATGACTTGATAGCTTGCAATTATAGGGATTTAAGATGCTTTGATCCTAGTTTAATCCAACATACTATTGATCTAGACCCTAATTCCAAGCCTATCTGCCAAAAGCAAAGACCAGTCAATCCAAAGATAGACCCATTAATGAGAAAAGAGCTATCCAAACTCATAGAGGCTAAGATCATTTATCCCATTAATCACTCCTATTAGGTAGCCAACTTAGTTCCAGTTAGGAAGAAGAATGGGGAAATTAAATTGTGTGTGGACTTTAGAGACTTGAACAAGGCCTCGCTTAAGGATCACTATCTACTTCCTTCCATGGAGTAGATCCTACAAATAGTAGCATGTGGTGAAAGGTTTTCACTCCTAGATGGCTACTCAGGCTACAATCAGATTCTTGTGAAAGAATCAGACCAGTACAAGACAACCTTTACCACCAAATGGGGTACCTTGGCTTATCAAAAGATGCCTTTTGGATTGAAAAATGTTGGAGCCACTTTCTAGAGAGCAATGGATTTGGCCTTCAAAGGCCTAATCAATGATATTATTTTAGTGTATCTTGATGATTTAGCTGTGTATTTCAAGCGTGCAGTTGACCATTTGGGTCATTTGAGAAAGGCCTTTGAAAGATGTAGAGAATATGGAATATCATTGAATCCTAAAAAGTGTGTATTTGATATCCTAGAGGGCAAGCTGCTAGGGCATGTGGTTTCCAAAGAAGGATTGGCCATTGATCTGGAAAGAACAAGTGCCATCCTAGCTCTTCCACTCCCTAGTCATAAGAAAGGTCTGCAGAGCTTTTTGGGAAAGATCAACTTTGTGAGGAGGTTCATACCTGATTTTGCTTTAATAGAAAAACCCCTCATAGCTATGCTAAAAAAGAATGCTGCCTTCACATGGTCTAAGGAAGGATGGGACAGTTTTGAAACTATGAAGCAAGCCATTACACAAGATCCTACACTGATAAACCCTAATTATGAGAAGGATTTTATTCTTTATGCCTTTGGAGGAAAAGAGGGTATATCAGCTATCTTGACACAACATAATGAAGAGAAATTAGGACAACCAGTTGCTTTTTTCAGCCAACCTCTCAAGGAATATGAATTGAATTATGATTTTATAGAAAAATAGGTATTTTCTATAGTAAAGGCCCTAAAAAAGTTTAGACATGATTTCTAGCAACAAAATTCAATTGATGGTGAGTCACCCTGGTGTGAAAGAATTCCTCCTAAGTAGGGATATTAATGAGAAAAGAGCTTGGTGAATCACCAAGGTGATGGAATATGACATCAACATCATCATTACTAGACTGGTTCGTGGCAAAGGTCTCTGTGAACAAATGGCAACAGATGTCACAGATAGAAGTGAAACCGTATGTGTCCAGGGGAAGGCATAACCAACTAACTCTCACACTCCAACTAACTGGTATGATGACATGATTAGATTTCTATAGTAAGGTAGATGTCTAGATGGATTGGATCAGGCCAAAAGAAGGTATTTCAGGTTACAATCTATCCCCTATGTTATTGTTGATGGTGTCTTGTTTAGAAAAGACATCAGTGGAGTTCTTCTTAGGTGTATTACATGAGATCAGACTCCTAAAGTACTAGAAGAATTTCATAATGACCTTGTTGGTGGCCATTATTCCCCAAGAACAACTACTATTAAGATCATCAAGGCTGGTTATTACTGGCCTAGTTTATTCAATGATGCATACAAATGGATCATAAAATGTAAAGAATGTGCACTATTTGCTAGGAAGCAGAGACTGGCAGCTCTTCCCCTTAATCCAATCCAAACAGATCAGCCTTTTGCTCAATGTGGTTTAGACTTCATTGGAGTAATTAATCCACCTTCTAGTGTAGGCCATAAGTGGATTCTAACATCCACTAATTATTTCACTAAGTGGACATAGGTAATTGCTTTGAGGGATGCCATAGAGGCATCCATTGTAGACTTCCTTGAGGGTATAGCTACAAGGTTTGGTGTGCCATCCACCATCATTTCTGATAATGCCAAGGCCTTTGCAGACACAAAAGTCAGTGAATGGGCATTGAACTATAGGGTTTACATGAAGACCTCATCTAATTACTATCCTCAAGGAAATGGTTTGGCTAAATCCACCAATAAAAATCTAATTAGAATCATCAAGAAAACAATGGAGGATAATCAAAGAACCTGGCACTCCAGGTTAAAGACTTCTCTTTAGGCTGACAGAATCACTCCCAAAAGAGCCATAGGTAATTCCCCTTTCATGCTTGTATATAGAAGGGAAGCAAGGATCCTTCTATCATTAGAATTGTCTTCTCTTGAGTTGGCACATCAACTGGAATTAATGGAAAATGATGCCATGACAATCAGATTTGCAGAGTTGTTGGAACTTGAGGAGAAGAGAGGTACTGCTATGAGGACCCTTGAAGCCCACCAAGATCAGGTCAAGAGAACCTTTGATAGGAAATCTAGTGATAGAACATTTAGTGAAGGAGATATAGTGCTGAAATGGGATGCAGATAGGGCCAAACCTAGAATACATTCAAAGTTTGATGCCATGTGGAGTGGCCCTTATATCATTACCAGTTGCTAACAGGCTAATGCATTTCAACTTTCTATGCTGAATGGAAAGGTTCTGCCAATCCCAGTCAATGGGATTCATCTAAAACCTTGCTTTTAGCATGGTTGTGAGACTTGTAAATAGGTTAGGTGTCTACTTCAATAAGTGCCCTTGCACTCTACTGTATTCTCATTAGGAGAATGCATGCATGCTTGTTGTTTTGTCTTCCCTTGGTAGCTTGCCCAGCTGTTCTAGCTCCTCTATTCTTGTTATAGTCTCTTTGACCCTGTGCCCAATGGATGTTTAAGGCCACTATTTTCCATTTGTTTAGTGGGCAAACACCCCTAAGAAGTTACCAAAATGTTGCCTTATTTTGTTTCACAACCAAATAGTCAAAACCCTTAAACCCTAAGTGTTTTCCTTCCCCTTAAGCCCTAGGTTTTATGATCATCTTCCTTCATGTTATAATCCATCATCGACTGTCTAGCCTAGGTTTCTGGTCATTTAAGTTATAACCTTGAGCCCTTTATGTCAAGAATTGACTGGCCCCGAGTCCTAAGGTTTACCTTTTATTGCTTGTGGACTTCAATTCTTCAAGTCTTAAGTCCTTTGGGCCCGAGGGTGCCACATGACAGTATTTTGCGAGCCCACAGACCACCTAAGCTGATGCCACATTCCTTCCGTAGGGCTATGAAATGAGGACAACTATAAAGTTTGTCAGGGGCCTATGGCCATAGGATCGATGACTCTGTCAGACAAAGGAGATCATGCCAAGTGTCGAGGGATGAAGAGGTGGGGCCACAGCATTAAAGATCAGATGATAGCGTGGTGTCGCAGGTGAATCCAGTCTGCAAGAAAGATTCTATGCATGACCTCAAGATGTTGACACATGGCATGTTAGCACCTTCTCATTCATATCTTTCCAGGTGGGCCCTTATTCACTGACAGCTATTAAAAGAAAATGATTCACTTGCACACTCAATGCCACGTATGCTAGGTCAACAAGCCTCAATGAAAAATTAGAAGGAAAGTGTTATGTAGCACAATCATAACCATCGATCTTATAACCATTTGTTCATCCAATGGACCCAATTTAAATTTAGATCTTTTAAATGTCCTGGTGGCGTGAAAGGCATTCAACTGAGTTAGTGGGCTTTGTAGGTGAAATTGAAGTGGATGGCTCAATTCTTCAATAAAAGGGGATTTCAGTAGCTCAGTGGCAGATCTTTCTGTGGTTAGTGATGACTTTTGGGCTCTTCCTTTCAATGCTCTATCCTCTCTTGTGTATGGGCAGCCATTATTAGTGTTGTAGATCTACCAGAGGTATTGGTTCTGTTCTCATCACTGTTTGTTCCTGACTTTGCATTAATGACTGCATTAGTGTTCTTAGATCCTATGGATTTACCTCAGTGCCCTCTGCACAAGAATTTGATCTATAAAAAGCATTGTAATCTTTATGAAAAGGAGTTAGTAATTTCTAGGTTGTTATGCTGCCAATTTCTTTGTAGTGTGACCTCTTAGTACAATTGCAAGATTATCAGAATTTGACTCACTATGCCTGTAGCTTGGCCTTTGTTGTCTTCTGGTTAATCCACCCATGAATTTAATTGGCTATACTTTATCTTTTCCTACTATAAGTTATTTTGCATTGTAATAGTTTCTGACCTTCATGATCAGTATATGCACAATATCTTGCCTCTCTTATGCTCTGATTTCTGTGTTTTAATTGAAGTTGTGATCTATTTTGTGAGTAAAATGGCTCCTCTATAGGTTAAGTCTTCATCCCAAAGCCTCAATCAGTCCTATAAGTCTACATGAACCTCCCCTTTGTGATTGAGATCATTGTTGTGTCTTTTCCAGGATTACTACTGCCTATCTAATCTAGTGCATCACCTCTATTTCCATTCAGTTTCTTCCTAACTCTTTTCCCCTACAATATTAGCACTAGGTTTAGATAGTTTTCTTTAAGTATTAGGCTTAGAATGAGGAACCAGCCTTCTTTGGAGGTCTGATCTCAACTTGCAAGGTCCCACACCTTGAGATCATTCCCATTGTGTCATTAGAATGCTTAGACTCTCTCCAAGCTACGTGCAATTCTATGTGATAACAATTACATTTTGATTTGGGCTTAAAATGAACATGTGTTTGCATGATCACATTTTGGCTTGGACATAAAACAAACTTGTTTTCTTTGTTTGGTGGATTTGAGTGTGATTTAGGGTGTGTATTCTCTTCCCTTGCACTTAGAGTGTGATCTTGAGAATCAAAAACATCGTTTAATCCATCCATCTTCACACACACATTTCCATTTTTAAGCGTAAATTAACATTGCGAGTGTGAGTCAAGTGTGTGTGTGTGTGTGTATGCTCTCTCTTTACATTGCCAGGTGATTTTAGAGATCAAAAAAACCATTTGAATTTCCTTTGTCACCGTTTCAGGAGGCCTGCTTGGAGACACACCACTCCAATGGATGACCTCAACTCTAGTCTTTTGACAGAGTATAAAAAGTGAGGAGTGAATTGAAAGACACACTTTTTGGAAGTTAGAATCTTGTCATTCGGGCTAAGGCCCCAAGAAATTTATACCTTGGGGAAGTGAAGGTGAAGGGTGGGTTACCCTCTTCTCCAGGATTTTTGGCATTATATCACTTTCATTTCACAGAATTGGTCCCCGGTACCTTGTGTATATTGGGGACATCCTTAGACAACTTGTTCATCCTAGCTTAAGACCTCTTGGCTGCACCCATTTGACTAATATTAGGTTTGTTGATGTATCTTCAAGTGTCTTTATAAATTCCAACAATTAATTTTGAAAAGTCAAACTTGCCATTATGTCTTGCACGTGTGCTTTTCAACTCTATGCATGTACATGTGAAATCTTTTGTTTACAATTTCCTAAGTCAAGCTATCAACAAATACACTCCACATTGTACTAACTACCCACATAATTATAATCATCGTCTTGATAGAATCCTTGTCATATGTTATCTTAAGGTTGACCTTGTTGAGATCCATATCCATAACCATATTCCTTCCATCCCTGTCATCTACCTTATCTTCCATCCACATCAAACTTGTCTTTGACTTTAAATTGAGATTTTATCCCTTGATCAAGACCATCATCATTTCAATCATTTAATCAAATCCTAGCGAATCATAGATCATCTTTGCTTAAGGTCATAAGTCTATCGTAGGTATTTGAAAGCTATCCTCATCTTTGGTCAAATCAAATCCAATTTGGTCTTGTTCTTTGATCTTAATCTCAATTGTAGTCTTAGTCATCATTATCCTTTTGGTCCAAGTCATCAACATCCTTCTAGTCCAATCATCTACCCATCCACATTATCTCTAGTTTTATTGTCATCCAATTATTCATTTCCAATCCAAGATCTTGAACAGATCAACCTTTTGTCACATCATTAAGATCTCTCATCTTATGCCTCCCATAACTAGATTACAAGCCAAGAAAAACATAGATTTCCACATTGATGACCAACCATATTCACCTCCACCCATAAGTGTGTATGATGATCAAGTTAAATACTCACTAGATTTCATGACATCTCATCATATGGAACCTTCTCCACATCATAATCCCAATGACACATATGGACATGAACTTGAACATGAACAAAATATTTACCAAGATGAGCTTTCACCTAGATTTGCCAATTTTATGAGAAACCTCCCACATCCAGACTATCATTAAACTCTTTGTAGACCAAGGGGTAGAGGTTCCTTAACCATCTAAGACATCAAAGCTTAAAGATCCCATTATTCCTGGTCCTTCATCACAACCCATCATGGAACATACTCAAATCAATCCCATATGTAGTGTGGCATTGTCTCCACCTATTAATGTGTTGAATAAGGTCCGGACAACTGAGAGGTGGGGGTGTGAATCAGTTGTCACATTATTTAACTATTTCTTTCTCTTAATCTTCTTTTATAACTTATAATAAAAACATTTTAGTATTAATCAATATCACATGAGAAGAAATGAAAATAGTACACTTGACACCAAGATTTTTGACGTGGAAACCTGGTTAAGGGAAAAACCACGGTGGGAGTTAACCCACAAAAATTAATACCCTGTTAAAAGTTTTTTTACAAATGGGAATGCACATGCATTCAAGCTCACTACCTAGAGCTCATTGCTCAAATGGAGGCTCACTGCCTATGGAAATATTACAAGAGAATGACAGAGATTTGAACTAATTAATAGCATCTACCTATGCAAGAAATTCAGTTCCAGTTAAGTATAAAAATTGATCTTACATATTTCATCTTTACTCTGCTCTTCTTACTGTTCTGCCTTCAATCTCACTTTAGATTTCTGGTCTTCTCACATATGCCTTATTCACGCACACCACACACACTAAGTCATCCAATTTGATTAGCTATATATATCCGCAACACGATCTACAATCATTTTATCAGTCGGCTATAACAACACTTAGAACTTTTATAAATGCTCTGCTCTGTTGACTAGATCTAAGCATGACTTAAGGTGCGGACCAAAACTTGTTCTCAAAAATCATTACTCATGTCAGCCACTATCACTGATCATCACTATTTGTCCAACAAACAACTTCCATACATCCGGAATCAAGACCTTCTATAAGGTCAGCCTGTTCTCCTTCTGCCTGCTCTAACAAACTGGAACCCGATACTCAGAGGCTAATATCTTTTGAATCCTTCATCACCAGAGGAAAAAAATCTAAATTTAGATTGTCTTTACAATGCATATGAATCCCTTAGATCTACAGCTAATCATGACTTACCACCGGAGAGATCCGGACCAAAATACTGGACCCTATTACTACTTTGTTCCTGTCTGCCTAGACTTAGACAAATTCTGAATCTAACTTCTGATATGAACAAATTGTGTTTAGCGGATAATTGGGATGATCCTAGTTGCCATCAATGACAACACCTATCAATGCAAAGCAGTGTATCTTGCCAAAAATCTCCCCCTTTGGCATTGATGGCAACACTTAGTGAAAAATGACTAAGTGTCTTGTGCAACTCCCCCTTTGACTGTACACTCGTGTACTTTACTTATTCCGGTGCTCCCCCTTTTTTGAATACCTCATTTTTCATTGCCCTTTGTTGGCAAGAGACACTGTTTTACATTGATAGGTGTTGTCATTGATGGCAACTAAGATCAACCCAATCATCCGCTTAACACAATTTGTTCATACCGGAAGTCAGATTTAGAATTTGTCTAAGTCTGGGCAGTTAGGAACAAAGTAGTAATAAGGTCTGGTATTTTGGTCTGGATCTCTTTGGTGGTAAGTCATGATTAGTTGCGGATCTAGGCAAGTCACATGCATTGTAAAGATAGTCTAAATCTAGATTTTTGCCCTCCGGTGATGAAGGATTCAAAAGATATTAGCCTCTGAGTACCGAGTTCCAGTTTGTTAGAACAGACAGAAGGAGAACAGGCCGACCTTGCAGAAGGTCTTGATTCCGGATGTATGGAAGTTGTCTGTTGGATAGATAGTGATGATCAGTGATAGTGGCTGACATGAGTAATGATTTTCAAGAGCAAGTTTTGGTACACACCTTAAGTTATTCTTAGATCTAGCTGACAGAGTAGAGCATTTATAAAAGTTCTAAGTGTTGTTAAAGTTGACTAATGGAATGATTGTAGATCATGTTGTGGATATATATAGCTGATGAAATTGGATGATTCAGTGTGTGTGTGTGTGTGAATGAGAACATGGCATATGTGAGAAGAGCAGAAATCCAAAGTGCGAATGAAGGTAGAGCAGTAAGAAGAGAAAAGCAAGATGAAATGTGTAAGATCAATTTTTGTACGTAACCGGAACTAAAATTCTTGCATAAGTAGATGCTATTAATTACTTCAAATCTCTGTCATTCTCTTGTAATATCTCAATAGGCAGTGAGCCTCCATTTGAGTAGTGAGCTCTAGGCAATGAGCCCGAATGCATGTGCATTCCATTTGTAAAAATACTTTTAAGAGGGTATTAATATTTGTGGGTTAACCTCCACCGTGGTTTTTCCCTTAGCCAGGTTTCCACGTCAAAATCTTGGTGTCGAATGTGTTATTTATGTTTTCTGTTCATATGTTATTGATTGATGCTGAAATGTTTATATCATTAAATTGATTATAAGTGGAAAAGGAAGATTAAAAGAAAAAGGATTAAAAATATGTGACAACTGATTCGCCCCCTCCTCAGTTGTCTGGACCTAAACTAACAATTGGTATTAGAGCAAGGTTCCTTTGGAAAATTTTAATAGATTAAGGAAGATCTAGGAAGGCAGTAAAAATGGATGAATATAATCTTCAAGGACAACTTAATCTCGCTCTAGATGATCTTGAGCAGTCCAAGGTAGAAGTTCAAGAACTGCAAGAAAATATCAAAAAGGTTGAAGACTTCATTGAGATCTTAAAAGAAAAGTTGAGAAAATCCAATCCAAAAGGAAAGGAGAAACTTCTTCAACCGGAAGACAAGGCCCTAAAAGAAAAGGCAAAAGAATGTGAAAAGTTAGGTAAAGAAGTTGTTGTCCTAAAACATGAGATGGAAACTGGGGTAATGAGACTAACCAAGGAAATTGAAGATAGGAAGAAAACTGAAGAAGAGATGAAGCAAAATCTAAAAGAAAGTAATGAAGAATGCTGTAGATTGGATGGAATAGCTAGTCTCCTAGAATCTAATCTACAAAGAAGCAGAAATAATTAGAGAGAACTTGAGAGACAGATTATCACTCTCAGACATGACCTAGAAATTGCAAATGAGTATAAGGAGAAGTTCAAAATAATCTCAGCTAAACTTGGAGCACTAATTGGAGAATAGAAAAAGGATAATGACAAGCATAATCTTAAATATGACAAAGATGAAAGCTCTGGATCTGGACAAAGAAATTTCCAACCAAGAAACAAAAGGAATAGAACTAGAAAACCTCTGGTAAGATAGACTAATGCAATAAATTTGGTCATAAAACTACTCAGTGCAAAAGTAGAGCAAATCAAAATGGTCCATCCTTCTCTGGTCAATGCTTCAAATGCAAGAGGTATGGTACAAATCCAATGAATGTAGAAGTATGTTAATGAATAAGTCAAATGGAAATTCTTTCAATGGCTACTTCTTTGCTTGCAATGGATTTGGACACATGGCTAATAAGTACAGATCAATGGGAAATCAAGTGTTCTTTAACTGCAATAAATCTGGTCATATTGCAAGATTCTATAGAAATAGAAACAATGGAAGAAGAGGTCAGGTAAACAAAAAACTAGATGAATAGAAACAAGATAGAGACAAAATAAAAATTGATGTGAATGAGATACGGAGTGAAATGAACAAGATTTGAATATAGAAAGATACAATAAACAATAGCGATGGGTCCGCACCAGAATTTGGTGCTGACAATTCCTCTGGGAATTAAGTCTGAAGCTCTGGCTCAGGGGGAGTTGCATAGAATATCAAATTCCCCCAGTCAGTAAGTGGGCGCCTAAGTCTGGTACAATAAAAGAGAACATTCTGAATTGGTCTAGAACCTTTGGAAGAATTTTTGGAAGAAAAGATGTTGATATGAAATCTTTCAGAGTGATTCATGAAGAATTGTCAAAAACAATGTAATCAGATATAATTAGGGCATTGCATTTATTACAATGCCAAATTAGGTTTTGCAAAAAATAAAAGGTCACTTGGTCACTCATTTGAATCACCTTGCATTCAAAGAAAATAAGAAGAAGAGCATTTGAGCTACAAATCTAGAGACTGAGGCAAAGAGCGAATTCAACTGGTAAATTGATCAACCCTAACCCTGCAAAAGAAAAAGGTACCTCTTTGTAAAACATTGAATCTAAAATCTGTTGAAATGGCTACTCCTCATGTTGTTGACATTACTGAAAGGCCTCGACCCAAATTCAAGAAGCATCCTCACAAATCAATTGAAGTCGACCCATTAGGTTATTTTTCAAGTGTTTTGTATGGTGTGCTACATGTAGAAGACATTAGGGTTTATATTCATGCAAATATAGATGAATTTGGAGATTCAAGGTATGTAGACTTGTTTGAGAAACAAATCAAGGATGAAAATGACAAACTTAAACCCAAGTATAAGGCACTACAGGATAAACACTTTATTCAGATTATGAGGTTTCCAACATTTGATGAGGATGAATGGGTCCGATACGTCTTGAGTTAGATGCATGATGAATTCATTTGGCTATTAAAACCATTCAAGATTACCAAGGATGCTATAAAAAATGTAATTGGTTTAAACTCAACTGAAGGATTGCCCATGCTAAAAGCTGTGAAAAACCAGATAGTGACTGATGTGACCGGTGCTAGTTTGATAGAAGGGGAATGACCATTAATGACATTATTGAACCAGATGTCAAATTCACCTCCATGGTGATTGGGTACAAGATTTACCACTCGAGTAGAGAAAATTTTATTTTCGGAACGACCATATATGCTGATTACAAGATGCTAAAGGAAAATAATTATTATGACTTGTGTGAAGTAATACAGAATCAACTGATTGAAAATTTAAACAAAATCAAGAAAGATAAGAAAAATGCTTCCAAGTATGGTACACTGATTCTATGTCTGTTCTTTTACTTTATGAATGAAGTACCTGGGTAAAAGGTGTGCACTAGACTAAGGATGAGCCAGTTTCCATTCAGATTAGAAATCATCTTCACAACATTGGTGATTTCAAAGCTCAAAAAACTACAATATGGGTTTACTTTAAGAATTTTTAGAGTATGATGCACTCGAGGGAAAGAATCCCTAATTCAATTGTTGACAAGTACAAAAATGAAATATTTTTCATGGTTGATACTGATCAGTGTTTAATGGAAATACTGGAACCCAGAACTATTTGGATCATGCCCATGGGGTATGAAGTAGATGAAAGGATCCTAGACATATATGCTCAACATCTTCTAAGCAAGCCCAAAGACACAACGGTTGAAAGATTTGGAACTTATGAAGAGCTGAGTTTAAAGTTGCATAATGTGCTTAGAGTGTTGCAAGTATGGGCCTAACCAATGTTGTCATTGATGTCAACATACTCCTGTTGCATTGATGTCAAGGATTGGATGAGTTGTATGCTGAGGATATTGAGAAAATTAGTCCCATCAAGAACATAGAAGAACAATGAAGATAGTGAGGTAAAGATCCCAGCTAAGATGAAGATCAGAGGATACGCATCAAAGGGTTTGTAGTAATGTGTCTTAAGATGATCCAATAAATATTTGAGAGGTCCACATGAAGATTTGAAGAAGTTATGGCCACTTGAGTAAAACTAGTTCTGGTAGATGTTCAGAGGTGACAGAGTGGCACAGATAGGTCCAGTGAGATCTGAAAATGAAATATCTTGTGTTTGCAGATTAGGTGGAATGTTTAGAAAGTCAATGTGAATTGACAACTCAATTGGTTCATGGTCTGGAGGTCAGAAAGCATCTATTCCAATATGACAGTGATGACAGACTATGTTCTTGAAGTTCCAGATGAAGAAGAGAATGATTTTAGTAATTAGAAGTAGTATGGATGTTCTTTGTGATTCAGGCAAGCTTGTGGAGGTCTTTGGATTGTGTCCAGTTCGTGTTGGAGGTCCGCATTGAAGATTAAGCTCGTAATTGAAGAATTACTTCCGGATGATGATATTCTTCCTAAGTTTGGCCGATCGGATGAGTTACACATCTTGTGGATGATCTTGAAGATGTTTTGTGATGCATGGCGTGTTCCTTAAAGAAGATTGAAGTCTCAGATCTATGTAGCCGACAGTGTGTTGATCTGTGTGAAGTATTTTTGTCATTAGTCATGTTGTATTTATGTATTTGCTTTGTAAGGTATGCCGACTTGGATGATTATCCCAAAGTTGATGTCTTGTATAAATAAGAATTGTGAAGTCATTTCAAATGTATCTTGGTGGTGATGAGAGTGTGGTAGAGAGGAGCAGAGTGAAAGGTAGAGCAGAAGTATTGGGCTTAAATAGAACTAACTCAAGCATGGTGAAGATGCTATTCTTTAGTTCAAGTATGCAATATTTATTATTCTGTAGACAGTGTGTCTCCTGTAGGCAGTGGGCCTCTTGTGAGGAGTGTGCTCAGGCAGTGAGCCCTAATTGACATGTGCCATTTGTTCTTCTTATTCTTTTAATAGAGAATACAATCTTGGGTTAGTCACCCCATGATTTTCCCTTAACCAGGTTTTCCACGTTAAAATCTTGGTGTCATATGCGTTAATGTGTTTCTGCTCTTGAAATGTTGCATTATGTTTCCATGATTGATTTATTATTATGCTACTGAATTACAAGAAGGATTTAAGTGTTTAATAAGAGAAAATTTTGGGACAACTAATTCACCCCCCCTCTCAGTTGTCTGTCTTGAATCTAACAATTGGTATCAGAGCCAAGTTCCTCTAAAAGAGCTTAACCACTTGAGGAGATCCAGGATGTCTTCCTACAAGAAGGATACTCTGAGGTTTGATGAAACCAATTTCACTCTTTGGAAAAGCCGCATGGAATGTCACTTGCAATGTATGGGAATGCAGTATTGGATCATGGCTTCAAAGAAGTATGTTCCTCCACAGAATGGTCTGAGAATCATAGATGAAATCAGAGATGCTGAAAACAATCTTCAGGCTAAAGAAGCTCTACTAAGTGCCTTATCTGATTCAGAGCTGACAAATGTTATAGATCTAAAAACTGCATATGAGATTTGGGAAAAACTAGAACTCCTGCATGAAGGAGACAAGTATGTTAAATGTGCCAAGCTATAGAGTCTGAAAGGAAAATTTGAAAACTTAAAGATGAGTGAAGATGAAAATATCACTACATTTATGCCAAGAGTAAATGAGCTTGTTTGTGGCATTAGATGTGCTGGTGGAATCTTGGATGAAGATGAGATTGTCGCCAAAGTTCTTAGATCCCTTCCTGCTTCTTACAAATACAAGGTTGCTGCTATTGAAGAATTCAGATCTTTTTCAAATATCACAATAGATTAATTGGTTGGTAAATTAGCTACATTTGAATTGGCCAAGTTTGGAGATGCACCCCCCAAGATTGAATCTACTTTCAAAGCTAGTGCCTCTATAAAAGGAAAACAAAAGTTTGATCTGGGAGAGAACTCTTCAAAGAAACTATCATGGTATGAAAAAGTAAGAAAAGATCTGGAAGAAGATGAAGCAGAAGCTGCTCAACTTGAAGCCCTTATTGCAAAAAGATTTCCAAGAGGATCTGATAAGTATGAAGGAAAATTGCCCTTTAAATGTTTTAACTGCAATAAGATTGGTCATTTTGCTTCAAGGTGTCTGGAAAGATTTTCAAGGGCAAATCCAAACAGATCAAGATTCCAAAAGAAATGTTACTATGTTCATGAAGATGATGATGAAGGAGTAACAGATAATGAATCAAAGATAGGAAACAAATCTGGAAGTGACTGGGTGTTTATTACCATCAAGGAAGAAGATCCAATGCCCTCTGAATCTGTCAATCATAAAATGGTAGAAAGAGCTCTGGCTGCCCAAGTTGAAGAAAAGGATGATTGGGTCATTGACAGTGGATGCTCCCACTATATGACAGGTGACAAAAATAAGTTCATAGATTTGGAAAGATATGAAGGAGGAGTTGTAAAATTTGGTGATAATTCTACTAGCAAGATCAGAGGTAGAGGAATTATTTCTTTTGATGGAAAGAACAAAACCAGTAATGTAATATATGTTGAAGGTCTAAAACACAATCTTCTCAGTGGTGGATAGTTGGTGGACAAAGGCTATGATCTCTGATTCAAAAATGGAAAATGTAAGATCTTTGAAAGTTCCAGAATAGAGATTGCATCTGGTACTCAAAAAAAAGGTAATATCTTCCACTTGGTTGGTACTGGTAAAAGTTGCTTATTTGTTCAAATTGATCAGATTTGGTTGTGGCATAGGAGAATGTGTCATGCAAATTTTGATAATATCATCAAGATAAGCAACACTCAGGCTGTAAGAGATCTTCCAAGATTGGTGAAACCTACTAATAGTTTGTGCAAAGAATGTCAGTTGGGTAAGCAAAGCGGAGCCACATTCAAAAGTAAGGAACAATCTTCTACTAGATTGTTGGGCTTAGTACATACTAATCTATGTGGTCTGACAAGAATTAGGTGTTTGTAAGGTGATAGATACTTCATGTTATTAATTGATGACCACTTTCGGATGATGTGGGTGACTCTTCTGAAAGAGAAATCTGAGGCTCTTGAGAAATTCAAAATATTCAAGGCTATGGTAGAGAATGAAACCAGATTAAACATAAAATGTCTTAGGTTTGACAGAGGTGGAGAATTCACATCTGGGGAGTTCATAGAATTCTGTGAGAAACATGGGATAAAAAGACAGTTGTCTGCTCCAAGGACCCCACAATAGAATGGAGTAGTGGAGAGAAAGAACCGGACCATCTAGGAAGCATCTAGAACCATGATGATGGAAGCAAATGTTCCTCAGATCTACTGGAGAGAAGTTGTAAGCACTACTGTCTATACTCTTAATCAAGTACAAATCGGAAGCAATACCGATAAGACCCCTTATGAACTCTGGGTTGGCATCACTCCCACTGTGAAGTATTTCATGGTCTTTGGTAGCAAATGTTATATTAAAAGAGATGAAGACCTTGGCAAATTTGATGCTAGAAGTGATGAAGGAATATTCTTGGGTTATTCTACTCAAAGCAAAGCATATCGGTGTTATAACAAGAGATTGAGAAAGATTATAGAAAGTACAAAATGTGAAGGTTGATGAAGGTATTGAAAAATCCTCAATGTTTTATGAATATGATGAAGATGACCAGAATGATGTTTTGGTCCAAGAAGTCCAAGCCCCTTCTGAAATTCAGATCCAGTTTGATCTAGAGAATCAGGAAAAAGAGATAAGGATGGATGAACCTATTCAAGAAATAGAGGTGCAAGAAATTCCCAAAACTCCCAGGTATGTATGACTGAATCACTCTAAAGATCAGATCATAGGTGATAAAAACAAAGGTGTTCAAACAAGAAGAAAAATTGCTCAAGACTCATAAAAGTATTGTCTAATTTCAAAGATTGAACCAAAGTCAGTGAATGAAGCATGCAATGATGAAAGATGGACTAAAGCAATGGAGGAAGAGCTGATGCAAATTGAAAAAAATCACACTTGGGATCTTGTTCCTAGACCTAGAAACAAGAATGTGATTGGAACCAAATGGGTCTTCCAGAATAAACTAAATGAAGATGGTGAAGAAGTCAGAAATAAAGCCAGATTGTTTTGCAAGGGTTACTTTCAAGTAGAAGGAGTTGATTTTGAAAAAACTTTTGCTCCGGTGGCAAGAATTAAAGTAGTTAGATTATTTATTGCCTTTGCTGCCTTCAAGGACTTCAAAGTATATTAGATGGATGTCAAGTCTGCCTTCCTGAATGGTGACTTGGAAGAACAAGTATACATTGAGCAACCAGATGGATTTCAATTGTCTGATCATGGTGATATGGAATGCAAGTTGAAGAAAGCACTGTATGGACTCAAACAAGCCCCAAGAGCCTGGTATGAAAGATTGGATAAGCATCTTTTGAAGATTGGTTTCAACAAAGGTACTACTAACAGTAACTTGTACTTCAAAATTGATCATGAAAATATCTTAATTGTTGAAGTGTTTATTGATGATATCATTTTTGGAGGAAGAGATAGTATGTTCAAAACTTTTGCAAATCAAATGAAAAGTGAATTTGAGATGTCCATGTTTGGGGAAATGAATTTCTTCTTGGGTCTGCAAATCATTCAAACAAAGAAAGGAATCTTCATTTCACAGACCAAATATGTGAAAGAATTGTTGAAGAAATTTGGGATGGAAGACTCAAAACCAATGAGTACTCCCATGGCAATTGGATGTAAATTGAGCAAAGATGATGACTCTCCTAAGGCTGATCAGAAAAAGTATAGGTCAATGATTAGAGGACTACTGCATCTTACTCAAACTAGACCTGACATTATGAATGTTGTTGGTCTTGTTGCTAGATTCCAAGCCAGTCCTAGAGAATCTCATGTCATGGCAATCAAGAGGATTCTTAGATATCTAAAAGGGATAGTTGAGTATGGTTTATGGTATCCTAGAGATCATGATTTCTCTCTTTATGTATATACAGATGCGGATTGGGTAGGAGATGTGGATGATCGGAAGAGTACCAGTGGTAGAGCATTATTTTAAGGGAAAAGATCAGTTTCTTGGCTGAGCAAGAAACAAGAGGCAATATCTTTGTCCACTGCAGAAGTAGAATATATTGCAGCAACATGTAGTTGCACTCAAGTATTGTGGATGAAGCAAATGCTAAGAGACATCAGAGTGGAGTATGAGGAACATATCACAATCTTCTGTGATAATTCAAGTGCAATAAACATATCAAAAAATCTGGTGTTGCATTCAAAGACAAAACATATATCCATCAAGTTTCATTTTTTGAGAGAGCAGGTGAAAAAGAATGAAGTTAGATTGGAGTTTGTGCCCTCCAAGGATCAGATTGCAAACATTTTTACTAAACCTCTACCTAAGGACTCTTTTGAGTATCTCAGGGAGAAGTTAGGGGTTATTACCCCTCTAGTTCTAAATTAAGGTGCACTAATGCACATCAATCCTGTGGATCTCACAGTCATATCTTATGGTCCGGATTGATGATGGGAAGCTGCTACTTAGGGGGAGCAGTTGGTATGATTCTGAGTTATGCAAGTATGTACCCTTTGCCATTGATGTCAAAGGGGGAGAGAAGACATGTGAAAAACAAAAAGTGGTTTCTGATCAAATGGGGAGTAGTAAAGGAAGAGAAGACATGTGAATGGTTGTTGTTGATAGGGGAAGTTATGTCAATCAGTGAGGACAAGTTCTTGTCTTGATGGTTAAAACATTTTTTCACATCATATGTTGCCATTAATGAAAAAGGGGTAGATTATTGCAAGTATGGGCCTAACCGGTGTTGTCATTGATGTCAATATACTCTTGTTGCATTGATGTCAATGATTGGATGAGTTGTATGTTGAGGATATTGAAAAAATTAGTCCCATCAGGAACAGAGAAGAACAGTGAAGACAGTGAGGTAAATATCCCAGCTAAGATGAAGATTAGAGGATATGCATCAAAGAGTTTGTAGATATGTGTCTTAAGATGATCCTATAAAGATTTAAGAGGTTCGTATGAAGATTTGAAGAACTTATGGCCAATTGAGTAAAAGTAGTTTTGGCAGATGTTCAGAGGTGACAAAGTGGCACAGATAGGTCCAGTGAGATCTGGAAATAAAATATCTTGTTCTACGGATTTGGTGGAGTGTTTAGGAAGTCAATGTGAATTGACAACTCAATTGGTTCATGGTCTGGAGGTCCAAAAGCATCTATTCCAATATGACAGTGATGATAGACTGTGTTCTTGAAGTTCCAGATGAAGAAGAGAATGATTTCAGTAATCAAAAGTAGTATGGATGTTCTTGGTGATTTAGGCAAGCTTGTGGAGGTCTTTGGATTGTGTCCAGTTCATGTTGGAGGTCCACATTGAAGATTGAGCTCGTAATTGAAGAATTATTTCCAGATGATGATGTTCTTCCTAAGTTTGGCCGATCGGATGAGTTACACATCTTGCAGATGAGCTTGAAGATGTTCTGCGATGCATGGCGTGTTCCTCAAAGAAGATTGAAATCTCATATCTGTGTAGCTGACAGTGTGTTGATCCGTGTGAATTCTTTTTGTCATTAGTCATGTTGTATTTATGTATTTGCTCTGTCAAGTATGCCGAATTGGATGATTATCCCAAAGTCGATGTCTTGTATAAATAAGAGTTGTGAAGTCATTTCAAATGTATCTTGGTTGTGATGAGAGTGTGGTAGAGAGGAGCATAGCGAAAAGTAGAGCAGAAGTATTGGGGTTAAATGGAACTGACTCAAGCATGGTGAATATGCTATTCTTCAGTTTAATTATGTAATATTTATTATTCTATAGACAATGTGTCTCATGTAGGCAGTGTGCCTCTTGTGAGCACTGTGCTCGGGCAGTGAGCCCTAATTGGCATGTACCATTTATTCTTCTTATTATTTTAACAGAGAATACAATCTTGGGTTAGTCACCCCATGGTTTTTCCCTTAACCAGGTTTTCCACGTTAAAATCTTGGTGTCATGTGTTAATGTGTTTTTGCTCTTGAATTGTTGCATTATGTTTCCATGATTGATTTATTATTATGCTACTGAATTACAAGAAGGATTTAAGTGTTTAATAAGAGAAAATTTTGGGACAACTGATTCACCCCCCCTCTCAGTTGTCTATCTTGAATCTAACATAGAGAACCTAAAACTAATAGGAGAGTAAGAAAAGGAGTTGTGCAACTAGCTAAAAATCTGGGCCTAACTAAGGAAGCTGTGAAGAAATTCAGAGAAAGAGAAACAAGATAAGAAACAAACAGGTGATCCGGTGGAATTCTCTTCCAGAACTACTAGAAGCTCTGCGACTGTCTCTAAAACTACAAAACCAGAAGCAAAATCATCTGGAAGATGGGAGAAAAGGAAGAAAATAAAAGCATCCCAGACCTATGTAAGAATAAGAGAAGAAGAAGAAGATACAGACTCAGACATTGAAATCAAGGAACTAAAAGTCACTGGAACAAAAGCTGCAAAACTAACCAAAGAAAAGTCCTACAGAAGAAAAAGGACTAGTAAAAGGCAAAAGACAGAAGATTATGAGGAATATGTTGAGAAGCCCACACTCTCCCTAGAAGATGTGATAAAATTAGTCACTGTGGATGGTAATCTAAAACCCATGATTGCATTCTATGATGAATATAATGACATGGATAAAAGGGTGTTGGAGGAAGCAACGGTCAGATATCTCAACATCTACAACAAGGCACTGATTGAGATAACTTCTGAGTTACCACAAAGTCTGGCAAATATCTTGGAGTTGAGAAAAGAAAATGCCAAGTGCAAGGACATAGAGATCAGAGAACATGAGCTAATAAATTTGTGTTCTCAAATTTCTCTTGATCAAATAGATATGATATTCAAGGAAGTCAAAGATGACTTTAGAAGCAAAAGGAGAATGAAAAAACTCATGCTTGGAGAAACAAGTGAAATCGTTGAAGAAACTCAAGAGATTGTTTTGAAAGCCTTAAGAAAGCACAATTTTCCTATAGTCACAAAAGAAGTTCTGGATGGTGAAGAAGAGAACATTTTTGAGCAGCAATCCGAGTTTGGTGAAGCCTTTGTTCCGAAAGTAGAACAAGTAAATTAGGAGGATACAAAAATGTTGGTTAAAGTAGTTGGTGCAGGAAATACTCCCAATCCATCTAATACATCAGGAAAAGAGGATAATATTACTACTTCACAGAGCCCTCTGGATTAGGTAGCAAATGATGAACAAATAGGAAAAAGTCCTTCTGCAAAGAACACAAAGAAAGATAAAGTAGAAGAAGATGGCACAAATGTTAAAACACATAAAGCAGATACTGAGAAATCTAATGAATAAAAGGATGGTTCAGAAAATGTTGCAAGAGACACTGTAGATGCAGTAAAAAGTCTTCTTGAAAAGGAGTTGAGTGAGCTTGATAAACCTGAACTACTCCAAGGTCTAGCCAATCCAGATGCTCTCTCTCCAATTCAACTGATGAAAATAGCATCATTCACCCAAGTAAAGGCTAGAGAAAAGATGTTAAAATTCCACATTGAGGACAATGAAATACTGGGGCTTGCATCTGAGAAATTGGAAAAGTTAATGCCTACCTACCAGAAGAGTCCATCTAATTCTGCCTCTAAACATCTGAGAAATCTTTTAAGTTCTATGAATACTCATTTTGAGTCCATTGAGAAGTCTGCGGAGGCAAAAGTTTAGAAAGAATTCCTGGATGAGAAATTTTGTGAAATAAAGAATCTGATAGGAAATGATAGAAGAATACTTGGTGTTAGCATAAAAATTATTCAGAATGCTCTAAATGATGGAAGTGATATGTACAAATTTTGTCTATCATGGCCCAAAGTTAATGAGGATATTGAGATAAAGATAAAGAAGCAAGAACAAAAATTGTCAGATCTCTCTCAAAATTTTGATCCCCTAACAATTTCACCTATAAGTCAAGATTGTCAAGTAATCAGCCTGACAGATGAGGTAAAGAGGCTTGTCAAAGAAAAAGGTAACATTATGAAGAGAATGTGTGAGCTCTGGGGATTAATTGCTCCTAAGTTAGAGATAATGTACAATGCCCTATCTGAAGCTCAGAGTGCAGCTTAGACTAGTGATCCAGCAGATCTGTCAAAGGCAGAAGCATATTCATTTTTGTTAAGTGGGCACATCTCCATTTTGGATGGAATGAAGAGCACTTGGGCCTCTAAACTTGTGCAAATAAAGACCATCTTTGTAGACATTCTCAAGTTCATGTAAATACTACTCAATGATTATTTTACATATGCGACAATATATACAAATTTTTTGGAGAATTTTGTCTTGTGGACCCCACCCTTTGCCATTGATGTCAAAGGGGGAGTGAAGGGTAGTGAAAAATGAGGTATTCAGAAAAGGGGGAACACTGGAATAAGTGAAGTACATGAGTGTATAGACAAAGGGGGAGTTGGACTAGACACTTAGTCATTTTTCACTAAGTGTTGCCATCAATGCCAAAGGGGTAGATTGTTGGCAAGAGACACTGCTTTGCATTGATAGGTGTTGTCATTGATGGCAACTAGGATCATCCCAATCATTCTCTTAACAGAATTTGTTCATATCGGAAGTCAGATTCAAAATTTGTCTAAGTCTGGGCAGTTAGGAACAAAGCAGTAACAGGGTCTGGTATTTTGGTCTCGATCTATCCAGTGGTAAGTCATGATTAGTTGCAGATCTAGGGGAGTCACATGCATTGTAAAGATAGTCTAAATCCATATTTTTGTCCTCCGGTGATGAAGGATTCAAAAGATATTAGCCTATGAGTACCGAGTTCTAGTTTGTCAGAATAGACATAAGGAGAACAAGATGACCTTGTAGAAGGTCTTGATCCTGGATGTATGGAAGTTATTTGTTGGACAAATAGTGATGATCAATGATAGTGGCTGACATGAGTAATGATTTTCAAGAGCAAGTTTTTGTCTGCACATTAAGTTATGCTTAGATCCAGTCGATAGAGTAGAACATTTATAAAAGTTCTAAGTGTTGTTAAAGTCGACTGATAGAATGATTGTAGATAATGTTGCAGATATATATAGCTGATGAAATTGGATGATTTAGTGTGTGTGTGTGTGAATGAGAACAAGGCATATGTGAGAAGAGCAGAAATCCAAAGTGCGAATGAAGGCAAAACAATAAGAAGAGTAGAGCAAAGATGAAATGTGTAAGATCAGTTTTTGTACCTAACCAGAATTAAAATTCTTGCATAAGTAGATGCTATTAATTAGTTCAAATCTCTATCATTCTCTTGTAATATCTCAATAGGTAGTGAGCCTCCATTTGAGAAGTGAGCTCTGGGCAGTGAGCCCGAATGCATGTGCATTCCATTTGTAAAAATAATTTTAACAGGGTATTAATATTTATGGGTTAACCCCCATCATGGTTTTTCCCTTAACCAGGTTTCCACGTCAAAATCTTGGTGTTGAATGTGTTATTTATGTTTTCTATTCATATGTTATGATTGATGCTGAAATGTTTATATCATTAAACTGATTATAAGTGGAAAAGGAAGATTAAAAGAAAAATGATTGAAAATATGTGACAACTGATTCACCCCCCTCTAAGTTGTCTAGACCTAAACCAACACCCTTCACTCCCCCTTTGATATCAATGGCAAAGGGTGGGGTCCATAAGCCAAAACTCTCCAAAAATTCTATATATACTACCGCATATGTACAAATAATCATTAAGTCTTATTTACATGAACTTGAGAACATCTGCAAAGCTGGTTTTTTTTTGCGCAAGTTCAGAGGCCCAAGTACTCTTCACTCCATCCAAAATGGAGATGTGCCCACTTAACAAAAATGCATATGCTTCTGCCTTTACTAGATCCGGAGGATCACTTGTTTGAAGTGCATTCTAGGCTTCGAATAAGGCATTATGCATGGATTCCAACTTGGGAGCAATCAATCCCTAGAGTTCACACATCCTCTTCATAGTATTGCCTTTCTCTTTTTCAATTCCCTTTATTTCATCTATCAAGCTAATAACCTGACATTCCTAGCTTATAGGAGAGGCAGTTAGAGAATCAAAATTTTGAGATAGAACTGATATTTTCTATTCTTGTTCCTTTATCTTCTTTTCAATATCTTCATTGACTTTAGACCATGATAGGAAAAACTTATATATATCTCCTCCATCACTTAGGGCATTCTGAATGCTCTTTATGCTAATGCCTAGAATCAACCTATCACTCCTTATCAGATTCTTGACTGAATTTCTTATTCAGGAACCCTTTATGAACTTTTTCCTTCACAGACTTTTCATAAGACTCAAAGTGCGAGTTTACTAAACTTACAAGATTTTTTAGATGTCTGAAGGGGGAATCATTTTGATTCTTCTGATAGGTTGGCATTAATTTCTCCAAAATTCTGGTTACAAGCCCTAGTAGCTCATTGTCCTCCATGTGGGACTTTAACATCTTTTCTCTAGCCTTTACTTGGGTGAATGATGCTATTTTCATCAATTGAATTGGAGAGAGAGCATCTGGATTGGCTAGGCCTTGGAGTGGTTCAGGCTCATCAAGTTCAATCATTTCTTTTTCAAGAAGACCTTTTACTGCATCTACAGTGTCTCTTGCAACCAATTCAGAACCATCCTTTTGTTCTCCTAATTTCTTAGTATCTGCTTTAGGTGCTTCAACATTTACACCATCTTCTTCTGCCTTGTTCTTCTTTCCTTTTTCTTCCTCTTTCTCTGTTTTACTCTTCTCTGTGTTTTCTTTTGTTTTCTTACCACTTGCTACTTGATTTGGAGGGCTTTGTGTGGTAGCAATATCCTCTTCTTTTCTAGAGTGATCAGGTGGAGAGGTTACCCCTACATCAACTATTCTGTCTACCATTTCTATGTCCTCCTGATTGACTTGTTCCTCTTCCTGAACTTCTCCAATATTTAGATTTGATGAGTCAAATCCAACATTAGTCTCTTCATAGATTAACTCCAGAGGATCTAAATTAACACCTTGGTCATCAATTCTCTTGTTAATCTCTTCATCTGAAGCTTCCAATTTTAGAACTTGAGAATTGTCTTCTTCAACTTGTTTCTCTGAAATAATAAAATACTTATTCTTGTCTACGACCTTTCTCAAAATTTCCTCTCTCTTTTGCAATTTCCTCAGTTTCACCAAGCATAAGTTTGTTCATCTAGACTTTGCTTCTGAATTTATCTTTGACTTCTCTGAGGATTTTGTCTGCTTCTCTTCTAGTCATCATAGGGCACAAAGTGGAGAGAACATACTCTCTGAGTTCCATGTCTTTATCCTTGGCTGCTTCTTTCCTCATTTCCAGTACTTTCCTTAAGCTTTTAGGAAGTTCTTGTAAAATTTCCAACATATCTCTATTGAATTTATTCAAATATATGATATTGGCATCTTCCAAAATTTTCTTATTTGCTTGATCAAGATTATCATAGTAAACTCTGATAGGCTTTAAATTTCCATGAATAGTGATTGTTTTTACAATTTCATCAATAGACATAGCGACCTTACTAGTTGCTTGCTTTTTACTGGCTTTATTGCTTGCAGAATGTTGGTCTTTAGAAGTCTTTGAAGCTCTAGCTTTCTTGAATCTTATTTATTTTATTTCTTCATCTGTTTTTGTTTCCTCATCATCTTTTGAGCTTTTGTGGACTCTTGTGGCCTTGGTTTTCTTTCTTTTTCCCCTTTCACCAGATGGAGTGGCTTTCGGTTTCTTGGTGGAAGTGGACTTAGGTTGCTCAGTGAGATTTGTAGAACTCTTTGTCTTCCTTGAGGAGCTTGGAGGGACTTCCAAAGTGAATGTTGGCTTACTTTCTACTTTTTCTTCTGAAGTCTGCTCAGTGCTCTTCTTCAATTTTTCAATCCTTTCTCTGTTCTCTCTCACTGCATCTTTTGTAATCCCAATGCTTTCTACATACATCTCCACTTGCTTGTGCACTTTTCTTTTTGTTTCCAGCTGTCTTAGTTCCACATGCAACTTTAAGCTTAGTTCCTTGTAGGTTCCAAACCTTTCAATAGAGGTGTCTTTAGGTTTGATCAGAAGATGCTAAGCATACATGTCCAGAATTTCCTCATCCACCCCATAACCCATTGGCATTATCCATACAGTTCTTGGTTCTATAGCTTCCATCAAACATTGATCTATGTTGACCATAAAACATATTTCATTTTCATACTTTTCTACAACTGAATTAGGGATTCTTTCCCTTGCATACATTAGACTTTGAAAGTTTTTGAAATAACCCTAGATTGCAGTCTTTTGTGCACTGAATCTCCAAGACTATATAAGTGGTCTCTTATCTGGATTGCCACTGGCCTCTCATTAGTCTAGTGCACACCTTGCACTCCAGGCACTTCATTCATGAAATAGAAAAATAGGCATATGATCAAGGAACCATATTTGAAAGAGTTTTTCTTGTCTCTTTTGATTTTGTTTAGATTCTCTATCAGCTGATTCTGTAGTAGTTCACACAAATCATAGTCTGCATTCTCCTTTAACATTTTATAAGCTGCATATATTGTAGTTATAGAAACTAAATTTTCCTTATTGGAGTGATAAATCTTGTACCCAATCACCATAGAGTCAAACTTAACATCTGGTTCTATGATATCATTGATGGTCATTACCCTTTTGTCAAACTTCGCACCGGTAGCATCAGTTACTATCTAGTTTTTCATGGCTTTCAACATGGGTAATCCACCGGAAGATTTTAACCTAGTTACAATTTTGATAACATCTTTTGTAATCTTAAATGGTTTCATTAGCCATATGAATTCATCATGTATTTGGCTTAAGATGTATCGAACCCATTCATTTTCATTAAAAGACAGAATTTCAATCATTTGCAGAAACTATTTTCTTTCAAGGGCTTCAAATTCAGGTCTTAGTTGATAATTATCATCTTTCAGATGGTTCATAAATAACTCCATCAGTTTCAGATTTCCAAATTCTTCTATACTGCAATGAATGTATGCCCTAATGTCTTCAACATGTAAAACCCCATATGGAACACTCGAGAAGGAACCAAGCGGCTCGACTTCAACAGATTTATAGGGATGCTTCTTGAATTTAGGATGGGGCCTCTCAGTGACATTAACAAGTAAAGGTGTAGCCATTTGCAAAGATTGAGAATTTAAGAAGTGTTGTAGAAAATAGAAATACCTTTTTCTGCAGATTAGGGTTTTGCTTAGAGATCCTCTTCGTGCTTCAATTTTTTGGGAATTCTTAGCTTTGAACTCATTCACTTCTCCTCTTCTTGCTTTCTTCTGATGTAAAGTGATCTAAGTGAGGAATGAATGATATTTTATGTTCCATAACACCTAATTTGTCTTTGTCATAAATGCTCTGCCCTAATACATCTGGTTGCTTTGTTTGTTGAATAGTTTCACATAAATTACTCCACAATTTGTCATATCCACCTCTTTTTCTTCCAGAAATCCTTCCATATGATTTGAAACAATTCAAGATACCTTTTCTCATTGTGCCAAAACTAGGCACTTAACTATTGGCTGGGGGAATTTGATTTACAATGCTGCTCCCCCTAAGCCAAAGCTCCAAATTTAATTCCTTGAGGAATTATCTGTACCGGATTTTGGTGCAAACCCATCAGTATGGTTCACAGTTGCTTTCTTCACCTATGTCTCACTTGTTTCATTCTAGATCTCATTCTCTTCAATTTTTCTTTTGCCTTTGTCTTGTCTCTATTCATTTGGTTTTCTGTTTACTAGACCTCTTCCTTCATTGGTCCTACTTCTGTAGAATCTTGCAAAATGATCGTATCGGTTACAATAGAAGCACACAACATTTCTTTGCCCATTTGATTGATTTCCTCTTAATCTGCATTGATTTTCCATATGTCCAAATCTATTGCATGCAAAACATTTTCCATTAAAAGATTTCCTATTTCCTCTATTTGAAGAGTCATTCATTATCATACTTCTACATTCATTGGATTTATGACCATACCTCTTACAATTGAAGCATTGTCCGGAGAAGGATGGATTATTTTGATTTACTCTACTTTTGCATTGAGTGGCTTTATGACCAAATTTATTGCACTTGAAACAATTTCCATTGAAAGATGGATACCTTTGAGCATTAGGTTGTCTTATTGGAGGTCTTCTAGGTCTGTTTCTCTCATTCCTTGGTTGAAAGTTTCTTTGACCAGATCCGGAGCTTTCACCTTTTTCATATCCAAGACCATTCTTGTCTTTAGCCCTTTTTTGACCCTCAAGTATTGCTTCAAGTTTAGTTGAGCTTATCTTGAACTTTTCCTTGTATTCATTTGCAACTTCTAGATCATATCTAAGAATGACAATTTGTCTTTCAAGATGTCTTTCATTGTCTTTGCTTTCTTGTAGATCAGATTTTAGATGACCAACAATGCTGTCCAATTTGTAGCATTCATCAGTTCTCTCTCTTAGAGTTTTATTTAAATCTTCTTTAGTCTTCTTCCTTTGCTCAACTTCTTTGGTAAACCTCATTACCCCAGATTCCATCTCAACTCTTAGAACAACTTCTTTTGACAGCTTATCACACTCCTTTGTTTTTTCTTCTAAGGCTTCATTAATGCTATTTTCTTCAGATAAATTGGATAGTTGCAAAAGTAGCTCCTTGTTCCTTCCCAAAGATTTGTTCAATTTATCTTTTAATATCTCAATGGTATCATCAACATCCTTGATTTCATCTTTCAAATTATATATTTCTACTTTGGACTGATCAAGATCTTTTAGAGCCAACTGAAGTTGTTCCTTAAGTGAACCCATTGACAAACGTCTTCCAAGATCTTTCCTCAAGATGTTAAGCTTCTTTTAAGGAACCTTGCTCTAATACCAATTGTTGAATAAGGTCTAGACAACTGAGAGGGGGGGGTGAATCAGTTGTCACATAATTTAACTATTTCTTTCTCTTAATCTTCTTTTATAACTTATAATCAAAACATTTCAACATTAATCAATATCACATGAGCAAAAATGAAAATAGTACACTTGACACCAAGATTTTTGACGTGGAAACTTGGTTAAGGGAAAAACCACGGTGGGAGTTAACCCACAAAAACTAATACCCTGTTAAAAGTATTTTTACAAATGGGAATGCACATGCATTCGGGCTCACTGCTCAAATGGAGGCTCACTGCCTATGGAAATATTACAAGAGAATGACAAAGATTTGAACTAATTAATAGCATCTACCTATGCAAGAAATTCAGGGTTAAGTATAAAAATTGATCTTATACATTTCATCTTTACTCTACTCTTCTTACTGTTCTACCTACATTCGCACTTTGGATTTCTACTCTTCTCACATACGTCTTATTCATACACACCACACACACTGAATCATCTAATTTCATCGCCTATATATATCTGCAACATGATCTACAATCATTCTATCAGTCAGCTTTAACAACACTTAGAACTTTTATAAATGCTCTGCTCTATTGGCTAGATCTAAGCATGACTTAAGGTGTGGACCAAAACTTGTTCTTAAAAATCGTTACTCATGCCAGCCACTATCACTGATCATCACTATTTGTACAACAAACAACTTCCATACATCCAGAATCAAGACCTTCTACAAGTTTGGCTTGTTCTCCTTCCGTTTGCTCTGAAAAACTGGAACCTGGTACTCAGAGGCTAATATCTTTTGAATCCTTCATCACTAGAGGAAAAAAATCTGGATTTAGACTGTCTTTACAATGCATATGAATCCCCTAGATCTGCAGCTAATAATTACTTACCACCGAAGAGATCCAGACCAAAATACCAGACCCTATTACTGCTTTGTTCCTGTATGCCCAGACTTACACAAATTCTGAATCCGACTTCCAGTATGAACAAATTGTGTTTAGCGGATGATTGGGATGATCCTAGTTGCCGTCAATGACAACACCTATAAATGCAAAGAAGTGTTTGTTGCCAACATAATGATCCTAATTCCACTTACTCCTTTCAACTAGGTCCATCCACATTACTCATCCCACAAATTTCCAAGACACCTAGAACATTACCAACTTCATTTCAACCCATTTCTATTCCTCAACAAACATTAGCAAACCCATCTAAAAAAATCTCTTACCATATACCAAAAAGTCATCCACAAACCACCTATTCACATGTATATTCATATGCTGCATCCCAACCCAATACATCTTCACTTAACATATCCCATACCTACAATTAACTTAACCCTTCCAGCCCTCAAGCTATGGTCTCATATCCACAATACACTTATCATCACACCACATCCAATTCTTTGAATTCACGTCTCACTACACAACTCTTTTCAGATGGACCTATCCATTCTGCCTCATCATCACCAAACCCACCTCCTTTGGATCATAAAGTGCAAAAGACGGTAGAAAATGCCCTTCAAAAAATTCAAATTGGATCACAACGTAAACATTTCAAATTTGAATACTTTTGTCCTTATCCATTGGATCATTCCATCATGACAACTCCTTTCCTCCAAATTTTGAGGTTCCCAAATTTGATAAATATAAAGGAAAAGGAGACCCTAGGGATCATGTCAAACAATTCTTTATGTTTTGTTAAGAGGTCTCCCATTATGATGTTTATCTATTGAAACTTTTTCCACTAAGTTTGGTGGGGCAAGCTTTAGATTGATTTCATCATCTTACCCCTGGTACCATTGCAACTTTTACAGACTTAACCAAAAGGTTCATTGCTTACTTCTCCTATAATGTTGAACATGAACTCATGATGTTAGACATTTGTAATGCTAAACAACATAATGGATAAAGCTTTTCTTCTTACTGGCAAAGGTGGAAAGGGGTTGCTAGTTGAATCCCATGGGAGATACCTAAAAAATAATTGGTTGGCATCTTTATCAAAAACCTTAATCAAGAAATGGCCTTTCATCTCCAAATCCATTGTATTTCCACATTTGAAGAGATTTTTGTGAAAGGGATCACCATTGAACAAGCCCTTATATCTAAAGGTCTAATCAAACCTCAAACCAAAAATAATAGTCCTACAAATGATAAATTCAAATCTTGGACCAAGAATAAAAATGTAGTTAGTGATAGACTTACCGATGTTAAACATGTCTAAACCACTCAAACTTCTAAATATAATGTGCCAAAAGTCCTCTCGACTAGTACGATTACCCTCCCTGAGCCACAATTTAGAACACCTTCAAATTCACAGACATTTTACTCACTTAGGAGATCTTTTTGAGTCCTTCTTTCAAAAGCTTGTGCAAGCCAACAGGGTCACGTTCCCTTATACAAGACCTTATGCTGAGAATGAGTCCAAACCCACATTGTATAATGAACATGAATATTGTGATAATCATCATGTCCATGTTCATCCTACACATAATTGTATGTAGCTCAAACATTATATCCAAGAACTTATTGATCAAGGAACATTGGAGGTCCCTACTAAGCCTAAATCTTCCAATGCACAATTAGGTGCTTATAATGATCCTTTTCCAAAACATCAAACCAAGTCCATTGTCACAAATCACAATCCAATCTAAGCCATCATTTAGGACCCTAATCCTAATCAATATTCCTAATTCAATCAAGGTCCTAATCCTTGAAAGGAAGCTAAGTGTACGGAAAACGCTTCCTACACTGATCTAATGAGGGGAGGAGAGTGTAAATTCAATTTTATCCTTACTATTACAACAATGTTAAACCCACACAGAGAAATTGTAGCAAATACATAAACAAGAAAGTATGATAGAAGAAGAGAGAAACAAGATATACGTGGGGAAAACCCTTACGGGTGAAAAAGCCCACACTCCAAAACATAACTCAAATGTATTATGTAAACAATGAAGGTTACAATACAAAAAAGTGCCAATGCTCTTGCAGGAGTCTTCAACACTCATATTTGGAGATGATCAGGCAGCATAATAGTACCTGTAAAACCTGTAGTACATCACCTCCTCAAAGCAACTATTTATATAGAGTATACAAGGCAATTTTGGCTCTATCTTGGAATGGGCGTCCAACATGACCTCATGGCCCAAAACCCATGCCTATGGACACTTTTCCAACCTTGTAGAATGTTCCTGACACTTGTCAGGTCACCTATTTCCAAAATGGGCTATGACAGATGCTCTTACGACTCTTACAACCATCATAGAATCTGTCATAGCTATCATAACTTACAGCTGTAAGAGAATATGTCATACACAGGCTATAAATAGCATATTCTCTTACAACATGTCATAGTCCACCTTGGGGCACCCAAAGATGCCTTTTTCAAAGATGCTCTTTGACACATGTCTTCACCTATCATAGAATCTCCTATTTCCAACTCTTACATGTCATAACTTTGCCATAGGAATCTGTCATGACCGTTTCGGTCAATATTCTCTTACACAACATCCAAGATGCTGACACATGGAAAAATATTCCTACTACTAAGTGGGATGCCTATCTCCTCATGTGAGGACAAAAATACATGTGGTCATATGCCATGTAGGATGACACATCACCGTGCCAACTCCCACAATATGACAACATAGGATTTGCATACAATTAATACAATAGGCAAATAATAAATAAATACAATATAAAAATACAAGGAATTACCAAGGTTGAGACACCTTAATTCCCAACATTCTCCCACTTGTCAAACACCTTGTAAGAGCCAATAGAATTAACAGGATTTAACTACTATAGGCTGAGAGGCCCATAGACTCCGAACACCATCTGAACTTCTCTATGCCCATTGGTTTTGTCAATGCATCTGCAACATTCCTCAAAGTATCTACCTTCTCCAAATTTACCTTCCCATCCTCTACCATGTCTCATATGAAGTGAAACTATACATCGATATGTTTTGTTCTAGCATGGAAAGTTAGATTCTTCGTAAGGCAAATTGCACTCTGACTGTCACAACTGATCGTAATCTGACCTGCATCAACACCAATATCTGAACACAACCTCTTAAGCCAAATGGATTCCTTGCAAGCATGAGTTGCAGCCATATACTCAGCTTCAGTAGTGGACAAAGCAACCACAGGTTGTTACTTGCTCATCCAACTAATTACACCACCAAACATAGTGAACACATAGGCACTAGTGGATCTCCTGTTGTCAATGTCACCTACCCAATCAGAATCCACAAATCCATGAATACAAACTGAATGTGAAGGTCCTGTAGCATTACCATGATAGCATATGGAATACTTAGAAGTACCCCTCAAATATCGAAACACTCTCTTAACTGCATCCCAATGTACCCATCCAGGATTAGCCATAAATCGACTAAGGACTCCCACTGCTTGGGCAATGTCTGGTCTTGTGCAAACGATAGCATACATTAAACTGCCAACAACACTAGCATAAGGTACTTTTCTCATGTCCTCCACCTCACTAGGAGATTTTAGACAATCATTAATAGACAACTTTGTCCCCAATGAAACAGGAACACACAATGGTCTACAACCTGCTATGTTGAACCTATCCAACACGGTCTTCACATACTTACTCTAGCTTAACCAAAGTTTTCTGTTAGCTCTGTCTCTTCTAGTTTCCATTCCCATAATGTACCTGGCTTCCCCAAGATTTTTTATCTCAAACTATGCTGACAACTGAGACTTCAAATCAGAAATCATATTCTTACCATTCCCAATCAACAACATATCATCAACATACAATGCAATAAGGAGAATGTGATCATTGTCAAACTTGCAATACACACAATGATTAGATTTCAATCTCAGATAGCTAATTGACAACACAAAGGCATCAAACTTCAAGTACCACATCCTAGGAGACTGCTTTAAACCATACAAAGACTTCTTAAGCTTGCAAACCAAATTTTCTTTACCTTTCTCTATGTAATGCTCTGGCTATGACATATAAATTTCTTCCTCCAAATCACCATGAAGCTATTTTCACATCCATCTGTTCTACCTCTAAGTCATAAGCAACTGCAAGAGATAACATAAATTGAATTGATGTCAGCTTTGTAACAGGAGAGAAAATTTCACCATAATCAATTCCCTCCACTTGTGAATTCCCCTTCGCAACCAATCTAGCCTTGTACTTTTCAACATTGCCATCTGCACCGAATTTCTTCTTGAACACCCATTTGTAACCAACGGGTTTCCGTCCATTAGGCAAAGGCACCAAGTCCCATGTTTTTTTCTTTTCCAAAGAAGCCATCTCATCTTCCATGGCCTCCTTCCAAGAACCTGCATCTTTCATGCCCATAGCCTCTTTCACAGTTCTAGGCTCATCAGTGTTATTAAGTAAAGCAAAAGCACAACTAGAATCAAGTAATAAATAACCAAACCTATCAGGTTGCTTTCTCATTCGTGTAGACCTCCTCAAAGGTTGAGGTTGAGGTTTTCCTTCTTCCTCTGAGCTTTTAGAGCTGCTAGAGCTCTCCTCATCATCAGGTCTCACAGGGTTTGTCAGTTCAGTCTTCTCAGGGGTAGAAGGAAACTGAACCGCATCTTCTTTCTTTTTTGTCTGTTTTGGTTGTAGAACAATGGAAGAAGGTGTTAGCTCTCTAAAGATAACACTTATGATATACAACACTTTTTCAGCCACAGGATCCCAAAGCTTGTATTCTTTCACATCGACAACATATCCAATGAAAATACATTTAACAACCTTGTTCTCCAATTTAGACCATTTCTCCCTAATATGCCTCAACCAAAAACATGAAGATGCCTAACTGAAGGCTTCTTACTAGACCACACCTCCATAGGTGTTTTACCAACAAGAGCTAATGTAGGAGATTTGTTTACTAGATAGCAAGCAGCGGCTACAGCTTTAGCCCAAAACTTTTGTTTGAGGCTTGCTCTACTAAGCATACTCCTAGCCTTATCCATCAATGTCCTGTTCATCCTCTCTGCAACTCCATTTTTCTGCGGGGTGTATGGAGTTGTCTTATGCATTTCAATCCCTTGCTCTTTGTAGAACTTATCAAACTCTACTGAACAAAACTCACCACCATTGTTAGTTCTCAAATACTTAATCTTTTTACTAGTCTAATTTTCAGCAAAGGCTTTAAACTCCTTAAACCAACTAAAGACTTCAGTCTTGCTTCTGATAAAATAAACCCATGTCCTTCTATTATAATCATCTATGAAAGATACAAAATATACAGATTTTGAAATCAAAGGAACATTAACAGGACCAAACACATCAGACTGAATAAGATCCAATACACCAGAAGACTTGTGAGAACTAGAGTAAAACTAAACACAATTTTGCTTTCCATAAATGTAATGTTCATAAAAGTTGAACTTGAGATTACAATCATTTAACCCCTCAACAAGGTTTTTATTTTTTAGGGTATGCAGACCCTTCTTACCAATGTGGCCATATCTCAAATGCCATAACATAGTCTTTTTAGTAGGAAGTTTAACTTCCAAAGCATGTGCACTACCATTAGAAAGTGTTACAACAGATTTCTTCACTACTTGTTCAGATGGTGGGGATGAAGTGATTGTATCTCTTTTCTTTGAGTCAGAGGAACTATTGCACTATGAAGTGCATGCCTCCAGCTGAAACAGAGTACCCCTCTGAGTACCCTTCACAAGCACAATAGATCCTCTTGTCATCTTGCATCCATCCTTCGAAAAGACAACCTGCACACCTGCATCATTCAACATACTTACAGACAATAGGTTCTGTGCAAGGCCTAGAATGTGCATAACTCTAGTGATGCCCTTCACTCATCCATCAGGGAATCAGATTGAGACTCTTTTGTAGGAGTCAATGACAACACTGAGAGGGGGGTTGAATCAGTGTTGTGTAAAATCTTAACTTTTTGCAAACTTTACAAGACAAGTAGAAAGAAAGACATTAATGATCTGTAGAGCTCATATGCACAAGACTGATAGTGAAAGATGTGAACCAAAAACTTATAAACAAAACACAAATATGCATACATAGAGACAAATTATAACACATAAATTTCTGGAGTGGAAAACCCTCTCGGGGTAGAAAAACCACTCATGAAGTGCCTCACTGGCTTAACCTTAAAAACTTCTTACAAAGCCTCATTGGCTGAATATTATGTCTCACTGACAATTGAAAGGTCTCACTGACCACAAGCCTCACTGGCATACTGTGCCTCACTGGCAAACCAAATTACCAACAGAAGTAATTAACAAATCAAAGGGATACTCTGTTTCCATTCAATACAAAACATTTCTTTGTCTGTCAAATAGCCATTCTATTCAAAATCAATCCTGTATCCGGATCCACTCAACAACACTGCATACTAGTCTCAATGTCTTTGTTCAATCAAATTCATGATTCATACACCTGATTATCATTGCAATTGCATATTGTCTTTTTGATAATCTTGTCAATCTATGTATCTGTATTTGATCCTGTCAGTTCAATTCATTCATAATTCATCTACACAACATCACTCACACCATCTTATTAATCCACACAACTCTGTAATCAAAGCATCTATAATGTCATTAAATAAAATCTGAATATCCTTTCACAACCCATCACAATGCACTTTCAATAACCCTTCATATACTCTTCTCTATTCTGATAAACAAAATATCTTCCCCTTAAAAAATATACATCAATTCTATGCATTAAAAAAAAATCTTTTGATCTTCCTCTTCTCTGTACATGATCCTTCATATTCTTTGACATTTCAATTTGGACAATTTCTGTATTCAATATTATCCCTGCATAAAACATTTAGCAAAAATATATCTCCAAAAACAACTTCAATTAAATTCAATCATTTTGCCCCTGTCAAAAATAAAACAATAACTCTTCAAATTCCTTTGTGCATTCACTTTCATCTTCATTGCATGATCCTTCATATCCATTTAAAAAATCACTGGATTGCTTCAATTTGTCCATGTCAAAAATGAAGAGCCTTCACAAATTGATTCACCTGCAAAAGATTTTTCATATTCCTCTGTATAAATATTTTCACCTTCTCAAACAAAATCATCTTTGTCTTCAAAAACTATTCAAATTCTTCCCACACAGAAAATAAATCTTCATTAAATAATCTCCAATCCTGCATAAATATTTTCCTTAAAAAAAAATCTCCTTAAGAAATTTTGATGTTTATCTTTTTCTAACTTCCAATATACAAAAATTTCTTCATAAGGATTTTTCTCATTTAGAAAAAAAATAATAAAAATCTCCTTATAAAAGAAACTCCTTACATTTATAAGGGACCGACCAAAAAGGAAATTACTAAGTTTTTTTTAAAAAGGAAAATATCTATCTTTGATTCGGTCTTAGAAGAAATTCTAAATTCTTCACACATTTTCAAGGAAGAAAAATAGTTTTTTCCTTAATGCATCGGCCTCACACAAAACCATGCCCTTTTGACCTTTTTGGCGGTGACAATTTTAAAATAAAAAACATTGAAAGCCCGCCAATGTAGAGGACTTGCTCCATCGGTGAAAGAAGGAAAGGGGCCGGTTGCCCCATGTTCTTAAACCCTCCACACGGTGACATTTTAAGTTGTCAACCTTCTATCACAAGTCACCAATTCAATATAACAAAAGTGCCACAAATGTAGATGGGTAAATATGGATAAAGGTTTTAAAGATTTCAACAACCTTTTAATACACATTTAGTGCATTAGAACTAGGATTTCAATAAATTAACCTCCTAGCACTTGAAGCAATTACCACAGAGATAACTACACACCATGACCATAGAGATAACACTAAATAGCTCTGCATAACCCTGCATAGATTGAATATATTTTGCCACTTTTGTTTTGGAACCAAATAAAAGAACCATGACATTGATTTCTTACTGAGATCACACCAAATGCTTTGCAACTTATGATTCTGTGCCATGAGCTATCATAACAACATGATTTCATCTAACTGATCATCCAACAAGGAAGGCATTTACTGCAGACATAGTGTCATCATGAAGAATAATCACTGAGATCCATGACAAACCATATTACAACCAGTATGATGAACTAAAACATAATCCTCTGATTGAGATCAACATAGCATCAAGAACCTTTCTATCAGAATGTACTTGCATCGACTTGTGCTTCACTACAATTCAACTGATCTACATTGCTCTTGCATTACTGAAGCATGTGAATTTTGTCGAACCAAGCCTATGAGGACATATAATGTCATCTATGTTAATCTTTGAGTTTTGTATTCAATAAACCTTATCATTGACTCCAACATCTGTATAGATCATTTCAAACAAAGATCATTTCATTGCTCTATCTTGATATTATGTCATAAACTTATCTTTGTTCCAACCTTGATGACCAAGCATTCACACTGACCAAGCTCCTGATTAGTGACCTTAAATGTTTACTAGTATCAACCCAAGATCCTGCAAGACCTTTTTGACATCAATGACAATCTGACACCATCATCTTCCACGACCAACAATCTTTAGATGAGAATCATCACCCAGGTACACTCTTCCACCATCAAACTCTTCATATTTCATGAACCAGCTTCGATGCGAGGTCATGTAGAATAATGCACTAGAATCAATCAACCACATATCATCAGATGCATGGGTGGCCAGGGCTGCGATGAAGGAATCGCCATCATCTTGTGACTTGTCAGAATCTGAACCTGGGGTTGATTTCTTTTTCGTTTTCTTCTCTTTTTTGCATTCCTTTTGAAAATGTCTAGACTTACCATAGTTCCAACAAAGAGCCTTCGACTTTCGAGAAGATTTGGATCTGCCCTTCTCAGCTTTCTTGTCTTTCTTCTTCCCTTTGTCTTTGGGTCTTCCATGAACCACAAGAGCCTCTTTGGCTGATTCGAATGTCTTCCTCCACATTTCTTCAAATAATAGCGAAGACACCACATCTTCCATCTTGAAGGTGGTAGTGGTGCTTCTGATAGCCATGACAAGATGATCCCACGAATTTGGAAAAGAACAAAGCAGGGTCATACATCGATCCTCCTCCTCCATTTTCACACCCACAGATGTCAACTATGCAATGATCATGTTGAAAGCATTCATGTGGTCTGCAACAGATCCTCCATCTTCCATCTTTAGAGTGAACAACTTCTTTTTTAGAAAAATGTTTATTTACCAAGGACTTGGCTTGATAAACATCACCCAACTTCTTCCAAAGATCTTTTGTGCTCTTCTCCTCATGGACATTCAACAAGATAGAGTCAGCTAAATAGAGTCTATGAGACCCTTACCCTTCCAATCTTTGAGGTCCCAATCAGCTTGTGACATTGCTGTAGGTTTCACACTAGATACAGTTTCCCAAATGTCACAATCAACAAGTAGGTCCTCCATCTTGAGTTTCCACAACTCGAAATTAGTGCCATTGAATTTCTCCATTTTCACACCCACAGATGTCAACTGTGTAATGATCATGTTGAAAGCATTCATGTGGTCTGCAACAGATCCTCCATCTTCCATCTTCAGAGTGAACAATTTCTTTTTTAGAAAAATGTTTATTTACCAAGGACTTGGCTTGATAAACATCACCCAACTTCTTCCAAAGATCTTTTGTGCTCTTCTCCTCATGGACATTCAACAAGACAAAGTCAGCTAAATAGAGTCTTATGAGACCCTTACCCTTCCAATCTTTGAGGTCCCAATCAGCTTGTGACATTGCTGTAGGTTTCACACTAGATACAGTTTCCCAAATGTCACAATCAACAAGTAGGTCCTCCATCTTGAGTTTCCACAACTCGAAATTAGTGCCATTGAATTTCTCAACCTCTAACCTTCTGGATGTGATTACCATCTCCTTGCTACAACAAGATATAGAAAGCTCTATACAACACTCCCACTCAACCTAAGATTAGCTCAAAAAACCCCTACCCACTAGCTAGAACCAAAACTGGCCAGGCTTTGATACCAACTGAAAGGAAGCTAGGTGTGCCAAAAATGCTTCCTACACTAAGCTAATGAGGGAAGGAGAGTGAAAATTCAATTTTATCCTTACTATTACAGCAATGTTAGACCCACTAACAGAGATATTGTAGCAAACACATAAACAAGAAAGTATGATAGAAGAATAGAGACACAAGATATACGTGGGGAAAACCCTTACAGGTGAAAAACCCCACACTCTAAAACACAGATCAAATGTATTACGTAAATAATGAAGGTTACAATACAACACAGAGCCAATGCTCTTGTAGGAGTCTTCAACACTCATATCTAGAGATGATCCAGCAGCATAACAGTACCTATAAAATCTATAGTACATCACCTCCTCAAAGCACCTGTTTATATAGAGTATACAAGGCAATTTTGGCTCTATCTTGGAATGGGCGTTCAACATGGCCTCATGGCCCAAAAACCATGCCTATGGACACTTGTCCAACCTTGTAGAATGTTCATGACACTTTTCAGGTCACCCCATCCCAAAGAGGTCACTTATTTCCAAAATGGGCTATGACAGATGCTCTTACGACTCTTACAACTGTCATAGAATCTATCATAGCTGTCATAACATACAGCTGTAAGAGAATCTCTCATACACAGGCTATAAATAGCATATTTGCCTACATGTCATAGTCTACCTTGGGGCACCCAAAGATGCCTTTTTTAAAGATGTTTTTCGACACATGTCTTCACCTGTCATAGAATCTCCTATTTCTGACTCTTACATGTCATAACTTTGCCATAGGAATCTGTCATGACCGTTTCGGTCAATATTCCCTTACACAACATCCAAGATGTCAACACATGGCAAAATATTACTACCACTAAGTGGTATGCCTATCTCCTCATGTGAGGATAAAAATACATGTGGTCTTATGCCATATAGGATGACACATCACCGTGCCAACTCCCACAATATGACAACATAGGATTTACATCCAATTAATACCTTATGAAAATTATAAATAAATACAATGTAAAAATACAAGGAATTACCAAGGTTGAGACACCTTAATTCCCAACAATCCTAATCCATTTTGGCCACCTAATCCACATCCTTCATCCTAGATCTTCAACCATGAAAACCATGGATCCATATATTGAAATACAATAACTTCATAATTCCCCCATGGTACAAGGATATAGATGTATGTATGAGGGCTTTGACTTCCTTACTAAAAAAATTTAGATATCTCATTGGTCATTTTCCCGGGGCATATCTCATCATTGGAAATTATCAAGACATTTCTTATAATCCTATCACATCAATACCACAATCTCATATGTCATCCCTGTTTAGGATGAAAAAGTAGGTAAGGAGTTTAGGGTTTGATTTTAATGGTTTGTGTTGATCCTCCTTTCACCATTAAACATTCAAGGACATTTAGCCGAATAGGAAATCTATTATAGGTTTCTTGTCACTTGGAACATAGGGGAAGATTGGAATTATGTGATTTAGTTGTGTAAGGATAAAATAGTGATCAATCAAATGAATTAAACAAGACCCAAACATCAATAGAATAGTGAAACAAGAAGGATTCAATAAATGAAGCAATGAACAAACACAGTACAAACCTCTCCCGTTTCGAAACTTCTGTTGTTCGCCTATCACAGATCATCCTTTTGCAGATGAGATGAGCCCTCAGAGAGTGCAATCTTTTTAGCTGTTTGTAGGAAGTCGACGGTGAATGGCTATGGTGATATGCAATGAAGATGAGCTCCAATGCAAGTATGTGATCTCAAGCTTGTAGATGACAAAAGGGTGCCAAAGGCGCGCTGGTGATATTTCTGCAGAGTAACGATGTCAAAAGCCTGGATGATTAGAATGGAGGGATGAAGCTTTATTTATAGACTTGGAAGAATGGGAATCAACGGTTGAGAGGAGATATGAAGATCAACGGCTGAGGATGGTTGAGGAATGTGCAACCAGTAGAAATGTGACAAGTGTCCCAGCTCCATCATGAAAGAGGGGATGTGACAAAATTGATTGGAGAGTTAACTCCATTGACTAGTCTGTTAACAGACTTGATTGATCAGTTAGAAGAATAAATCGTGGAACTGACTGAATTGATTGAGGATTTGACTCAATTGACAGGTTAGTTAACACTTTTGATTGATTAGTTAACTAACCTCTGATTTGAGAAGAAATAGGCCATGTGGGTGAGGAAAAATAAGGTAATTAAATATTAAATATATTTAATTACATGTGCAACCTGATGAGGTGGACAAGGTGAGGTGGAAAAGGTGAGGTGTAAAGGTGATGTGGAATTTTGGAATTTAGAACTTAGGATAGAAGAATTTGGCTTAATTAAATAATTTATGATTATTTAATCATGTAGGACATTTAGAAGAATTTTAATTAAATAAATAGAATTTATTTAATTATGGAACAGTGAATCAATTAAATAAATTTAGAATATTTATTTAATTGATAGAAGAATGGAATAAATATTTAGAATATTTATTTAGGATGAATTGTGTCATTTTTAGGCGTATACATTTTGCCCCTCTTTGATGCAATGCAGTTTACAGCGTTGCTTCAAAGAATTCAATAGTCCGAATGATGATACATGCCCTAGTTTGCCCCTGGTACAAGTTTAATGATGATAGGATGCCCCCTTAGGAGATTAGATGGGAAAAGGGTGAAAGAAACAGAGACGGACAATCTCACAAAGACGAAGGGGTTAGGATAGGTTAGAGGAAAAGGGACGCGATCAAGGATGTGGGAAGAAAACGGGAAGAAAAATGGGCACGGGAAGTAGTCACAGTCATCACCTAGCCAGAATTAGGGTTTGGAGGCTATAAATAGGAGCTGGGTCCACAAGAAGAGTCATTTGTACACTTGTTTACTCTGGATTGGATTGAGAGAGCCTAGAGCAAACTTGGAGTAGCATGGCAGCCAGAGCAGCAGACATTCCACATGAGGAGCACCGATTCGAGCGAGTCCATCGATTCGGGCGGCCAGCAGAGGCAGGACCCTCGGTATGTGTTTCGAAATATTTCTCCTAGGGTCGATTTAGGATGTCATAAATGCACTTAGAAAATAGGTCAAATGCATGCGCTGAAACTCAGAACGGCGCATATGTCTCGTGAAGCGGTGCATTTGTCATTGCGCGGCGCATATGCCGGTTTCGGCGGCGCATACATGAAAGTTGCGCATCTGTGCACTGTAGCTGCGCATTTGTAACTTGGCGGCGCATGTGTATTTAAGCCGCGCATAGGTTGAAAGTAGTAGCGTATCTATTAATGCCACGCATATGTTGATTGTAGCGGTGCTTTCATAATATGGCGGTGCATATGCCGAATTTTGCGGCGCGTCTGTCGGATCTGCGCATATGTGCACTGTGGCGGCGCATTTGTGTGAGGCGGCACATATGCTGATTTTAGCGGTGCATATACCAAAAAATGGCGCTTTTACCACCTGTAGTTGCACATTTGCTGTGGATAGCAAAGGACTTAGCCAAATTGACTCGATTAGCGTCCTATTTGACGCGGTAATCGATGAGCTATCTCCGAGATTGCAGAAATCTAGTCAAGAGATGTAGTGTGCTGTTTTGATCAATTTGAAATACTAAGTTTAGTTGATATAGTTCAGTAGGTATGTTGAGTATGGTATATGTCGCTTGAGACTGACACTTTGCCTTGCTTGCTTGCAGGAGGAGATTCAAGACACACTGCAGTTGAGGGAGACGTTTCCCATGCCCTTATTGCAGAGATATATGCTGACGGAGACTGACACAGTGGCGCTTGGTGCCATGGGATTGGATTATTATATGCTTCATGCCCGAGGTGCGGGCGAATCGTGGACTGCTGACAGCTGCCGTGGAGAGATTCCACAGTGAGGACGAGACCTTCCACTTTCCGACGGGAGAGATGACGGTGACTTTGGAGGACGTCTACAGGATACTGCACTTGCCTGTGGTAGGTGAGTTAGTAGAGTATGATGCACAACGGGACGTGGGACTCGCCGAGTGCCAGCAGGTGTTTGATGATCCTGAGCTAGCTGGACAGGTTATCCCATGGCAGGATATATACGACTACTATGACTACTTCCCTGGGATTGCAGCTGGACTGATCGGGGGCGTTGTATGCCTGGACAGGAGATCGCATGGGTTCCCCATTGGATGGGGCAGGATCATGGAGCGGATGTTGACTGAGGGCACCCGATATGCGTGGGGAGTCTGTGTACTGGCCCACTTATACCACGACATGCATCAGGTGGTGTACCACCGTAGCACGAGTCTATCGGCCAGGGTGTTGCTGTTACAGTTCTGGCTGTGGGAGCACATAGCGGTGACTAGGCCGATATGTGTCTTCGCGAGGCAGCGAGGAGAGCCATACAGTTATGGCTACGTCGGAGTGATTTCCCAGCACAGGCTGGGGAAGCTAGAGTACTGGAGACACACCCTGGACGGAGTGGATGTGGTCATCTGGCGACCATATTTGGATTGTGAGCCATGGGACGACGAGGGAGACGAGCTGCCATACTGCTTTCAGACCAGGTGGTTGATAGGCCGGACACGGCACATCTTGGAGAGACAGATGGTGGGCAGGGTATGCCACAGGGGCAGGCTATGTTCGCACAGATGCATGCAGAGAGGGTCCGATGGGGGCCGATGGCTTTGTATGAGGAGGCTCTGGCAGAGTTCTAGCAGACACCGTATGTGGCATGGGACATGAGGAGAGAGCTAGCAGATGCGGGGGTGACACAGGAGTACGAGGATTAGATCACTGCACATCCTTTCCTGAGATATTCAGGACCTGGCATGCTGGTGCCTCGTATTGACGAGGCAGACTCGGAGGAGGAGGGAGAGGCTGGCCCAGGGTGGAGGGGAGTTAGAGGAAGACGAGGACGACTGGGTGGTAGGGCCAGAGAGAGACCGAGGCAACGGAGGAGGATAGTTCAGGCTGAGCAGGCAGTGCCAGGGCAGGTAGAGGCATAGCAGCAGATACCTCAGCAGGCACAGATGCCACCACCCCAGCAGGTACCACAGCAGCAAGTGCCACAGCAGCAGGTGCCCCAGCCACAGGGGCCAGTACAGGGAGAGGCTCATGAGAGGACCATAGCCGGCCTGAGGGGACAGGTGCGAGAGCTGCAGGCATAGCTGAGGAGGGTAGAGCGGAGGCGAGAGAGAGACGCAGTGGTGATCACTGGGTTGACTCGCGAGAGAGACATGGCAGACACACGGGTACGGATTATCTGTGTAGAGCGGGATACTGTTGTGGCCGCTATGGGGACAGATGTAGCAAGTTCATTTTTGGTTGGGCAGGTGCAGCAGGCACAGGCACAGGTTGGCCAGTTGCAGACGCAGTTGGCACAGGCACAGATAGATCTAGCCAGAGCACAGTCCCAGGCACAGTATTACCGAGGGTTATACCATGGTGTCGTGGCATCGAGCCAGAGGGCAGGGAGTTTCAGGAGTCAGTCTGGGGCAAATCATAGAGCAGGTCCATCACAGTCAGGGGCCTCCGTGATGGGTCCTCAGTAGTCAGGAGTTGGCAGTGGTGGCCCACAGCAGCAGGGATAGACACAGACCAGATTTTGTATATTTTGGGACATGTATCACCATCCTTTTGGATGCGTATTGTATATGACACTTTTATTCCAGAGATAGATGACGATTTTGTACATTTGGACTTCTTTTATATGATAGTATATATGATGATGCAGCTTTGTGTATTTATTGCATGTGCTATGCGATGAAGATTTACTTCTATTGTATGATGTGATGTATGTGCATAGTTAGATGGTCTATCTGATGCTATATGAGATGCTTTATGATATGCTGCTATATGATGTCTATGTGATTTAATGTTTTTAAATGAATGCAAAATGTAATATGATTTCTATGTTAGAGGCAACTTTGTTATGGGAGGTGTATATGTTCTAATGTAAATGTATGCATATGTGTTATGATTTCTATGTGATGGTGCAACTGTGTTATGGGACGTCTATATGATCTAATGTAAATGTATGCATATGTGTTATGATTTCTATGTGATGGTGCAACTGTGTTATTGGACGTCTATATGATCGAATGCAAATGTATGCATATGTGTTATGATTTCTATGTGATGGTGCAACTGTGTTATGGGACGTCTATATGATCGAATGCAAATGTATGGTGTATTCCACGAACCTAAGCATGTGCATGACTAGTCCTATGAATGATTGATATGCTCCTATATGCTTTGTTTTTGTGAAGTCCAAATGTACTTGATCGACACAAGAATGACATGATAGACAGATAGACGAATGGTTGTGATAAGATGACCTAGAAACCTTTACTTGGTATCATTACTCTGCATAGTTTGGATAATGAGGATTGCCTGGATGTGTATGTGGATATAGGATGGATGCTTTACTTTTAGAGTGCTTTATTTCATCATTGGGCATATTTTTGTGGTACATTTTCTGAAATGTTGTAAGTGAATACAAGCATCGAGGTATAATTGAACCGAGATGACCTGAGTATCACTTACATGGATTGTGATTTAGCAAGCTAATACAAGCATCTAGTCAAAATTGAATCTAGATGACCTGAGTACCTCTTGCGTTTCAACAAGCAAGGATTGCCCCCGTTCGTGTTATACCTTTGATGTCCTTGATGATCTTTTGCTGATCATGTCCTTAGACAAGGCTTCACATTACTAAAGTTTAATCCACAAATAGCAAACAAAGAAAAATAATCATGCCTCCATCATGTCATCTCTAGCTTTTGGCATCCTTGAGTAGCATAGAAAGACATGATAACAAAAATCTAGACTCTATAACTTAACCATGGTTCCAATCCACAAAACATTCTTGTATTTAGATGTGAGTTTCTTGCCATAATGTAGATAAAATCAGTTAGAAGACCTTGGGTATTTGCTTTTTTTTAGATAGGTTAAGATGCTCATAGTCAAGATTTCTGCTTGAAGCACCGGTTCTGCTTGCATTTTGTTTGCTTGGTGAGAGGAGTGCACAATCCTTATTGGGGAGAAGGACCCTAATGGACTGACCTAGTGCCTCGGGGGCTCATTGCTAAATGGCCTTGCCTACGTGACAACGCAGAGGCAACGTAGTTCGGGGTAAACCCTAATGGACCATGGATGGACTAGAAGAAAGACGACAAGAATGAAGACAAGAAAGGGGACGAATGGGACCGTGGGAGAAATGGAAGCCTCAGGGGCGCATTAGAATAATGGCCTTGCCTACGTGACGGCGCAGAGGCAACGTAGTTCACGGACTTGGACCATGGACACCGACAAGAGACACTATACTAGGCTCACATTGAGGAGACAGTATGGGACAAAACCTTGGTTGACAAGGCCACAAGGTGAGTATCAAGCCATGATAGGTAACTGTCAAGTGTTTATTGTGGGGTAGATATGGGTCGAATGGAAAATGAGCGAAGGAAGAATGGATTCAAGGTGATTGGAGTCTCAAAGATGGAGAAGGTGGTTTATCACAAGTAACGCCTGTTTACCAGGTTTTCATCACTTGCTTTTATTTGCACGAGGAGCTAGAGAGTAACATGATGCCTGTTTGCCAGGTTTTCATCACTATACCTATCCAAGGCACCTGTTTGCCAGGTTTTCACCAAAGGACGATTTTTTTTGTATGCTTTCTACTTTTTTCTAATTTTTTTGTATTTTTTCTTTTCATTTTTTTTGATAGTTTTTGATTTTTGATTTTATTGTGCCCCCTTGCATTGGGGTTCTCCTAGGTATAGAACCGGTGAAGGTGCATGCTGTTGATTGGATCATCAAACAACTCACCCTCTGATGTGGCCAACTGATATGCTCCCGATCCGTAAGCAGCTACAATCACATAGGGCCCAAGCCAGTTAGGCTCGAACTTACCTTTCTTTTCTCTGTCCTATTGATTGCGAGGGTTCTCTTTTAGAACTAGGTCCCCAACCTTGAAGCATCTTGGTCGAACCTTGTGGTTGTAGCTTCTTGACATCATCTGTTGATAAGCTTTGAGATGGTCAAAAGCTTTCTGGCACCTTTCCTCTAGCAGCTCTAGTTCTTGTAGCCTGGAGACTCTGTATTCTTCATCTGATATGAGACCTTTCAACGACACCCTGAGGGATGGGAGTTTGACCTCAATGGGAAGGATGGATTCGGAACCATAGACAAGGGCGTAGGGTGTAGCACCTGTGGGAGTGCATATACTGGTTCTGTAGGCCCACAGAGTGGGATTGAGTTGGACGTGCCAATCGCAACCAGCTTCATTGACAGTCTTCTTTAGGATTTTCAGAATGGTTTTATTTGATGCTTCAGCTTGGCCGTTACCTTGGGGGTAGTATGGAGTGGAGAAATGATGTTGGATTTTGAAACGCTCACAAAGTTCCTGGACATCCTAATTTTTGAATGGTCTCCCATTATCCGTTATGATGGATGAAGGGATGCCATATTGGCAGATAATGTAATTCAGAATGAACGAGGAAATTTGCTTTCTTGTGACGGTGGTTAGGGGAACGGCTTCGATCCACTTGGTGAGGTACTTAGTGGTTGTTATGATAAATTTATGGCCGTTGGAAGAAGGTGGATGAATCTTTCCCACAAGGTCAAGTCCCCACTGGCAGAAGGGCCAGGGTGTCGTTAGAGGTCTCAACTCCTGAGCAGGTGCATGAATCAGGTTCCCATGTATTTGGCACTATTTGTACTTTTTGATGAACTGATATGAATCCATTTCCATATTGGGCTAGTAATAACCCAAACGCATGAGTTTTTTAGCTAAGGAAGGACTGCTGGAGTGTGTTCCACAGATCCCTTCGTGTATGTCTCGCAAGGCCGTTATGGATTCTTCTTGTTCTAGACAACGGAGTAAAGTACCATCCAGACCACGTCGGTAAAGGGTATTAGCTATGATGGTTTAACAGGAGGCTTGTTGGATGAAAGTTCATTTTTGGTTGGAAGAGAGGTCCGGTGGAAGTATATTGTCCTTGAGGTAAGTGTAGGCCTTACCGTACCAAGGTGAATCAGATCCTATCAGGAGGCAAATGGAATGGGATTCGAGGAGATCATAAGCCGGTTGCCGAATGGTTTCTACTAAGAATTCATACCGTGACTCGTATTCAGGTATTTCAAGAAGAGAGGCTATGGTAGCCATTGCATCTACTGCGTTGTTCTCGATCCTGGGTATTTGTTCAAAGGAGATGGTCCCAAAGTGTTCTTTGAGGTCGTTGACCATCTGTTTGTATGGGATGAGCTTCTCATCTTTGGTTTGATATTCATTGTTGACCTGATTTATAATAAGCTGAGAATCGCCGTAGATACATAGTTCTTGGATTTTCCACTCAGTGGCCATCTTGAGACCAATTACCAAGGCGTCATACTCCACTATGTTATTGGTGCATGGAAATAACAACCTGTAGGACTTCGGAATGGTGTCGCCTTGGGGAGTGATAAACAAGATACCTGCCCCCGATCCATGGTTGGTGTAAGACCCGTCGAAGTAGAGTTTCCAAGGAGATGTTGACAAAGTGAATAAAGACTCATCGGGAAACTCAAACTACATTGGTGAAGTGTCCTATAATGGTGCCTCGGCCAATTGGTCAGCTATGATTTGCCCTTTGATGGCTTTTTTGTCCACATATTTTATATCATATTCACTAAGAAGCATAACCCACTTTGCTAGTCGACCGGTGAGAGCTGCTTTGCTGGGAAGATATTTTAGTGGGAAGATATTCAGGATGTGCCAACATGTAGTGTCGGAGTTTTTGTGAAGCAAAAACAACCACAAGGCATGATCGTTCTACCTGTGAGTATTGTAACTCGTAGCCCACTAAGGTTCGACTGATGTAGTATACAGCTCTTTCCTTGTTCTCATAGTCTTGCTGTGTTAGGAGAGCCCCAAGAGCAGTGGGTGTAGCAGATATGTAGAGAATCAAAGGTTTTCCTTGGATTGGAGGCATGAGTATAGGAGGGTTCATAATGTACTCCTTTAGCTTGTTGAATGCCTCTTCGCACCGCTCATCCCATTTAAATGGAATATTCTTATGTAGGAGGTGGCTGAAAGGTTGGCACTTGTCTGCCAACTGTGAGATGAACCTTCGGATGGCCTGCAGCTTGCCCTGTAAGGATCTCAACTGTGTTAGAGTCTTGGGTGGTGGCATGTCCATTATAGCCTTGACCTTGGTAGGGTCTACTTCTATTCTGTTAGCCGACACGATGAAGCCTAGTAGATTGCCTGAAGTCACCCCAAACACACATTTCTTTGGGTTCAATTTAACTTGGAATTGGTCCAGCCGTTGGAAGACTTTCTCTAGGATATCCAGGTGTGAGTCCCTCGTGAGAGATTTTGCTAAGATATCGTCAACATAATCCTCCATGGTCACATGCATCATGTCATGGAATATGGTTGTCATGGCCCACTGATATGTAGCACCTGCGTTTTTCAGCCCAAAAGGCATGACATTCCAGCAAAAGGTACCCCATGGACAAGTGAAAGCTGTTTTGTGTTGGTCCTCCGGTGCTATTTTGATTTGGTTATACCTGGAGAATCCGTCCATGAGTGATAGCATTGTATGCCCTGCAGTAAGGTCGACTATGATGTCAATGTTTGGTAACGGAAAGTCATCCTTGCGGCATGCTTTGTTTAAGTCTCTAAAATCGTTGCATAGTCGAACCCTGCCATCTGGTTTAGACACTGGCACAATATTAGATATCCATTCAGGGTAATCTATGGCTCTGATGAATCCTACATCCAGCAATTTCTTGAGTTCTTCCTTGACCAAAAGGGCTATATGAGGATGCATCTTTCTCAGTTTCTGCTTTACGAGCTTCACCCCTGGATCCAATGGCAAATGATGCAGAATCAGGTTCGGGTCTAGACCTGGCATGTCAGCATATGACCAAGCAAAGCTGCCTCTCTTCTTCTTAAAGAATGGTACAAACCTAGTTTTCTTAGGTGGTGTGAGAGATTTTGCGAAGTGGATAATCTTGGGTTGCTCTTCGGTTCCAATATTCACTGGCTTTGTTGGCTCCACCACAATTTGTGACCTTTCTTGGTACATATCATTAGGGAGGGTGTCAGGCATTCCATCGTCAGGTGCCACAGTTGGGTTTTCACCTTCGGATACGTCCTTTCTTTTTACTGTTTTATGATCTGACACTGCCGTACGGCAGTTTTCACCATCAGATCCATTTTTGATTTTGATATTTTTGCGACTAGAAGGCTTGGCACCCTCCCCGAAGTAAGCCACAGTATTGAGTTCAATAGCAAAACTAGCTTTATGATCTCCTTTTGGTAAGTGATCCCTAAGTTCCATATAGTCAATGTAAGCATCATCGTTCTAGAACATATCTAATTGGGGGGTTCCTTACAGGTCCCAGTCAATAAGCTCAGGGTGCAAGAGGGGAAGGGAGTCGGATGAGAGATCTGATTCATTAATGTTGTGAATGGAAATGTTATGAGCATTGGTGGGGGTAGTGTTCTGGGTGGTACTTTCCTCCAAGTTGTTTATCGCAATGGAATCGAAACTTTCCTCGAAAGCCATAATCTCAGGGAGGGGCAAATCAGACTCCAGTGGTCTGTCCCGTTGCGTCTATCCCTCATGGTAGGGGCTGAGAGTTTGGATGGTGTCAATCTCCTTGTCATTGTAGGAGTGCTCTGTTAGCTCATCCCACTCATACTCATTTGAATCATCTGAATCTGTGTCCCTATCCACTTGGAGTGTTTGAATTGTCTCCACAAGGCAGGCATTTTCCTTGGCTTTACCTTTGCCTTTGTACCCTAGGCCAGTTGTGTTTCTAGCCGAAGAGGATGAAGAAGGTTGTATGGGTTCAACGATTCCTTCTTTTCTGAGGCCTATGGGGCCTTGTCCTTCGTATCCCATCCTATGCAAGATAGTTTCACTCCGTCCATAGAGTTCTGTAGGGAGTCTAGGTGGTTCTTGGGGTGTGTTTTCTTCTTCAGCATAAAGCCATTGCAGGAGATCTCGCTCCTCTGTCTCATCAGATAAGGTCCCCCATTTTACAAAGAGATTTGTGGGAGTTATAGGAGGAGCAGATGGCTTTGAAAAATGCCTAGGTTGATGCTTGGGTTTGCCAAAGGAGCGAGGAGACAAAGGCATGGTGGCAAGGTTGAGGCTGTGCTCAATGGAGTACTCCCCCACACCATTCTCTTTTATGGTAAGTTTCAGCGGTTTGGGCCTCAAGGAGGAAGCTTCAGCAGTATGGTCTTGTTGCGGAGTAGGGGAAATGTAGGCCCTGTTGTTGGGAATGACACATTCAGATTTTGCTTGGAAAGAATTGCAGTGTTGGTAGGGGTCGGGGTCGCCTTGTATGGTGACCTGCTTGCCATCGTGTGGGAACTTAATGCATTGATGATAGGTGGAGGGGACAGCCTTCATGGCGTGGATCCATGGTCTCCCTAGTAGAATATTGTAAGCAAGCTCCCGATCAAGGACTTGGCACACCACATCTTTGAATGGGTAGGACAACCGTGCCCTTTGTGGTTCTTTCCTCCTCGTCATAGGCTTTGATGGTAATTTTCTGTCTTGGATCAACTACCTGTTCGGAGAACCCCAGTGCAAGGACTAGCTTCAACGTGCAAATATTTAGACCGGCACCCCCATCAATGAGAACCCTCTTGATGCGGTGCTTGTGCATGAATGCGACAATGTGTAGAGGGGTGTTGTGGGGTTGATATATGGAAAGGTCATCTTGCTCCATAAACGAGATGGAAGTGGAGGATGTCAAATTACCCACCATGGTCTAAAACTTTTCTTGGGCTAGGTTAGTGGGGACAGTAGTTTTCACTAAGGCTTTCTCAAGAATCTCCTTATGAGAAGGAGATAGACGCAAGAGCTCCAATATAGAAATGTGAGCCAGAGTTTTTTGCAATTGGTCGATGACATTATATGGGCGGGAGTTGGACGGAGATGGTGATGACCTTGGGGGGGTGGTATTGATCGTGACTTTGCCACTACGGGTAATTATACTACAACTAGTTTTGTTAGGTCCTGGTTGTTGGTCGGGGGAGATGACATTGATCTGCGGAAGATGCTCAGAAATGTAGTTAATGGTGTACTCAAATGGAACGATTGCATAGTTAGCATTACTCGACCCGCTGTTCTGATTTGGCCGGTTGTGACTGTTGTCGTTATTGGGATTGCCATTGTAGTTGTTGCCGTTGTGACCATTGTTGCTATTGTGGCCATTGTGGCGATTGTTGTTATATGGCTGATTGTGGTTCAGAAGAGGATCCCGGTAGGCCACATGAGATTCATTGGAGGTATGCTGTTGTGTTCCTCCCTGATTCTGATCTAGTATATCCTGTATGACATTCTTGAGGCGGATGCAATTGTTAGTCGTGTGCCCCCTTCCTCGATGATACTCACAATAATCTGTGTCCTTCCAATAGGGAGGTTTGACGATAGGCTCATAGTCACTTGTTGGCGGTAGAGAAATTTCATTGTTAGCCAACAACTTCCTGAGAGCAGACTCTTGAGATTCCCCCAACGGCATGAATTTTCTCCTTGGATTTGAATTGAACCAAGGTCTAGGTTCCCGAGGGGGTGGCTTGTTGAGCACACCGGTATTTGCTTCTCCCTTAAGAGTGAATATAGGTTGTTGCTTAGGGGCAGCTGCTTTGGCATCCACTACTCCATCGTTGACCACATTCTTGTTCTTGGTCCAAAACTTTGATTTATCTGTTGTGTAAGTGGAAGGAGGTGTGTCCTTGTAGAGCTTAAGAGTCCCTTTAGTGATCATAGCTTTTTCAATGAAGAGGCCCATTTCAATGACTTTGGCGAACGAGGTAGGGCATTGTATCTGAATCTGATAGCTAAGATCAGTGTTTAGATTGTGGACAAACATTTCCAATAGCTGCTTCTCAGGCATATCGTAAGAACACTTACTAGCTAGCTGTCTCCATCATTGTAGGAAGGCGGCGAATGACTCACCACTCTTCTGCTTGGTGTTGCATAGATCTAGCATAGATACCTCGTGTTCTATGTTGTAAGAGAAGTGCGTTATAAATTTATTAACAAGTTCATCAAAAGTTTTGATTCCTGGTGGGAGACGTGAGAACCACTCCAAGCTTGACCACCTAAAGATCGCGGGAATAGTCTCATTAAGTAGGTCTCGTTGTGAGCTACTTCTAAACATGTTGCAGTGAATTCCCTAATATGATCTCTAGGGTCCCCCTTCCCTTTATATTTGTCAAATTTCAGAACTCCGAACTGATAGGGGAATGGTTTCATGATCAAATTTCTGTCAAAGGGGTACGGTGCTATATCTTCCAAAGAGTAGTTCTTAGAACTTGTACCAGTCTTAAGGTTGGATATCTCAAGCTTTAGACTTTCAATTTGTTGTCTCACGTCTGCCATAGGAGTAGTTGGATCGACGGGTTGCTTTCCTCTCTCATTTGTATGGGGGACCGTGTCATTTGTGCCCCTCTCATGCGCATGTGGGACTGTATCATTTGTGCCGCTCTCATGATCATTGTCTGCATTTTCCATGATGGAGCTAATGTCAAAGTCTGCGGGGAGTTTGATTCCGAGACTAGCAAGATGATGGAAATACTTATGGGGGTCTTCAAGGATCATCTTCTCTACGACGCGTTGGAATTTTCTATCTTGCAAGTGCGCCACTAATTCTTCATGAGAAATCTCTTCTTCACCATCACGTGGTGGGAGAATGTGATCAGATGAGTCAGCCATTTCAATTTGCTTGTTGTACTGGGATCGAGTAAGAACCATGCAAGGTGACGCGGGATGGAGGGGGTGAGGACTAGAAATTCTGGCAAGGTGCCGACTGAGGCTGTTATGAATGGGATACCTAGGATAAGACTTGGACAAAGGGTTTTCTCGCTCAATGACTTCAAGTAAGACGGTTGACACAAGACTCTAGCCACTAGCAAGGGTAGTCGATACTAGTCTTACTGTGTAGGGCTTAGTCGTTCAACAAGACTACTAGCAAAGGTACTGTGACCTACTAGGCTTATGTGAATTCACTAATGAAATGAAGAAGAACTTATGCCGAATTGATATGGGATAGGCTGACTTTGGGACAAGAGTGATTTGGACAGAAAGTGAGGGAGACAACAGACGAAAGAAAAAGAGTTGGGTGAAATGGATGGAGATTGACTGCAAGGTTGACTCTGATCTCAGAAAGTGAAACTAGGCTGAAATGGGTGCTCTGATCAGGTGAAAATCTCTCCTCAAAAATAGGGCAAGTGCTCACTGTCGCATATGCGCAGAAATAGATGCGCAGCAGAAATGGACAAATGCGCAGCAAGTTGCAGTAAATGCGCCGGTCTGGTGAATTATATATGTGCAGCAATAGTGCATATATGCGCAGCAAAGAAGGTACATGCACAGCAAGTCGTTACGAAAGCACAGCAAGTCTCTGTAAATGCGCAGCAGAAATGTGTAAATGCGCAGCTCTGAAGTTTTTGCAAAATTTTCAGTTTTTCTTCTGTTTTTGGTTTTTTTTGGCTAGAAAAGGTCTTCCTGATCTGATATTATGAATTTAATAGCAAGAAAACATAGCAAGCACAAAAAATATTTTGTAGTTTTTCATTGTTTTTGTAATTTTTTTCGACTCTATTTTAGACAAAAGCAAGCACAAAATCCTAGGCGAGAAATGGATTATAAGGGATTTGGGCCACTAAAACAAGAGGTATTTAATTCAGGCAACCGTTCAAGTGGTTACACGTGCGGCGGCGCTACTCTCCGTTATGGAGTCTCCCAGCCTCACAGGGTTGCGCCTAAGAGGGTTTTGAGGGAGGTTGGCCGTCGGTGTAACATAACAGCACTTGTTGCAGGAAGTTTTCACCTCAAGCACAATTTATTTTAAGTGGCTTGGTAGGGCTTGGCGTTAGCCTGTTACCACTCAGGGTCGTTCCCACTTGGATAAGCGTGCATCCAAGGGCAGGCCCCTCCTAAAGGTTAAACAGATAAAATGACAAGTCTGGCACTCTGATCACCCAGAAGAGGGGAGAGCATAAGCCTATTGTCATTCACAAGCACAAAATACACTGATTAATCCACCCTAGTTAAAAGTGAAAAACTAAATGGGCTAATCTAGTCAAACAGAACTTTGAAGTGATTCAGCAATATAGTAGTGGTTCAGTTTTAAATCCCAGAAAGCAGTGGTGAGTTCAATTTTTAAACCGCGTAGCATGAGATTGTTAACTTTGAAATTTAGGTCTCACGATATAGCAATGGTTCATTTTAACTTCAGAAAGCAGTAGTGAGTTCAATTTTTAAACCGCGTAGCACGAGATTGTTAACTTTGAAATTCAGGTCTCACGACATAGCAATGGTTTATTTTAACTTCAAGATCATTGATGAGTTCAATTTTAATCTTTAGATAGCAATAACTTGGAAGGTGTTTGCAATGCAAGCAAGAAATAATCCAGTTACTTCCTCCCTAATTAGAACTAGATGAAGATTTGAATGAACATTAATTTTTACTTTCCCTCAGAAAATGAAATGTGAACTAATTAGATGCAACTACATGGAACTAAACCTACACCTATCCTGCAAAACCACTCCAGCAAACACCTGCGGAAAGGTTAGCGTTAGCAACTTCCCCTAGAAAAATACTAAAACCTTAGCCTGTTACAAATGCGCAGCTTCAATGATCAGATGCGTAGAAATGATCAACAGAAGCACCACAATAATGAATGCGCCGTAATATTGCACGCATGCGCAGTTAAAAGGAATGAATGCGCAGTATTTATGTATGCGTAGTAACAGTCTTCAAAAGCGCAGCAGGAATGCACAGATGCGCAGGAAAAATAAAAGTGTCGTAACAGTGCACAAAAGCACAGCAAAAGCGTCGTAACAGTCTTTATATGCGCAGCAGAAATACACCGATGCGCAGAAACAACAAAAGCGTCGTAACAGTCTTTATATGCGCCGTGGAAATGAATAGATGTGCTGAAGTAATCTGTACGTGACTCTGCGTGACCTGTACGGAACCTGCCTTCAAAAAAAGCTTAGAAATGGTAAAATAAAGGGGCAAACGGCCCCACGGTGGGCGCCAAAAATGTAAGGGTAAAATAGTGATCAATCAAATGAATTAAACAAGACCCAAACATCAACAGAATAGTGAAACACGAAGGATTCAATAAATGAAGCAATGAACAAACACAGTGCAAACCTCTCCCATTTCGAAACTTCTGTTGTTCGCCTATCACAGATCATCCTTTTACAGATGAGATGAGCCCTCAGAGAGTGCAATCTTTTTAGCTGTTTGTAGGAAGTCGACGGTGAATGGCTATGGTGATATGCAATGAAGATGAGCTCCAATGCAAGTATGTGATCTCAAGCTTGTAGATGACAAAAGGGTGCCAAAGGCACGCTGGTGATATTTCTGTAGAGTAACGATGTCAAAAGCCTGGATGATTAGAATGGAGGGATGAAGCTTCATTTATAGACTTGGAAGAATGGGAATCAACGGTTGAGAGGAGATATGAAGATCAACGGCTAAGGATGGTTGAGGAATGTGCAACCAGTAGAAATGTGACAAGTGTCCCAACTCCATCATGAAAGAGGGGATGTGACAAAATTGATTGGAGAGTTAACTCCATTGACTAGTTTGTTAATAGACTTGATTGATCAGTTAGAAGAATAAATTGTGGAACTGACTAAATTGATTGAGGATTTGACTCAATTGACAGGTTAGTTAACACTTTTGATTGATTAGTTAACTAACCTCTGATTTGAGAAGAAATAGGCCATGTGGGTGAGGGAAAATAAGGTAATTAAATATTAAATATATTTAATTACATGTGCAACTTGATGAGGTGGACAAGGTGAGGTGGAAAAGGTAAGGTGTAAAGGTGATGTAGAATTTTGGAATTTAGAACTTAGGATAGAGGAATTTGGCTTAATTAAATAATTTATGATTATTTAATCATGTAGGACATTTAGAAGAATTTTAATTAAATAAATAGAATTTATTTAATTATGGAATAGTGAATCGATTAAATAAATTTAGAATATTTATTTAATTGATAGAAGAATGGAATAAATATTTAGAATATTTATTTAGGATGAATTGTGTCATTTTTAGGCATATACAAGTTGTTCAATTAAGCCCAATTATGCTCAAAACCCTAATTACATGAATTCGTGAACAAACAGACAAATTACAGAAAATGATCGCACACAGAGATATCAAATGGCAATCAAATGTGTACCAGATTTCAAAGTTCAAAAAGTGGAAAAGTTAGGGACTAATGAGCAGGTGCCCTAGTTTAGTGCCATAGTTTTTGTCAAGATCTGAGAATGTTGTCTGCAATCTATTCCTACTATTCTGGAGATTTTCTTGTTGTAGGATTTGGAGGACTAATGAGCAAGTGCCCAAGTCCAGGTCCCTGTTTTCTTCTCTGATCTGCAATTCTAACAGTCTGCAGTACTCCCCTACAACTCCCTTTTTCTTCTTCCACAACATGTAACTTGCAATCATAGAAAAATGGGTTGGGGGTTGTGGTGTTTAGAGGCTTGCCTCAGTCAAGCCCCGGAGAGATATTCAAGTCTTTCAAACATCATTGTCAGATAAAGAGTGCATATCCCTGTGGGATAGAGGCAAAATCCAAATGATAAATGATAGAAAACAAAATTGATATCACCTTGTAGTGAAGATCTCATGGAAGGAAGATGCTCTTCATGCCATGAGGAGATAGATGCCAAATCTGTAAATACAAACACTAGAACAACACAAATTCTGCTCTACAACACACAATGAATGCCTTAAATCACCTTGACATAAGCCACAAGTTTGGAATATCCATCTAGTTTCTATCTAGTTTACAAATGAATCACTAATCATGCTTATATATGCAACTACAAACATTTCCACTAAGAATTTCATAATTCAAACTTACCGTGTCGGCATAGGACCTAAATAATGGTCATAAACTGACACTTTGAAATTGGTCTTGACCTAAAATAGGGTAGGACTAGGGCACGAGCATCCAAGTCCTCCCCCTATTTTAGGTAGGATTTATGTTAAGTACATCCCCTGAGTCCAAATTACCATGAAACTTTAGGGTTTTCTCATCGGGAGTCATCAAAATCATGCAAGATGCTCTAAATGCATTCTAAAGACCCGGGAGCTAAACCTTAAGAGGGACAAGCCCCCAAGGGGACATTTTTTGACGTAACATTTAGCCCCCACTTTAATGTATGTAAACACAAGGCCAATACATGCATTAAAGTATGGTCGATAAACATAGAAAACACGCTAAGCATGGAGAAGACACACCAATTCACAGTAACAGGCATGCAAAACATGGAGAAGATAGTTACAGTCATGCAAAACATGGAGAATAAAGTATTGAAGAAATGCAAAACATAGTGAATACAGTGAATGCAAAGAAGACAGTGATGATTTTTTCTTTTCTTTTTCATTTTTCATATATGAAATGCAGATGCAAGTACAAGGAAAGTAAACACACCACCCATAATGTAGGAGGGACTCATCACCACTGGTCTTTAAGACTACATATGGGGCAACACACATGCAATACATGCCATAAAAATCAAGAACACCATACAAATCCCAAATCATAGGAGGGACTCATCACCGCTGGTCTTTAAATTATGCTTAGAAATAAACACACAAGACACACCCACTTGGAAGACATGGAGAAAACATGACAGAAAAGTGATGGAGTGTTCCTATTTCTAGGTTCATCACCATCTTAGGCACATTATAGGTACACACTAATGATTGGGCTTCAACACAACAATCACCGAAGACACGCTTAAGGGTTGAGTTAGTCACATAACCGCTCCTTGCCTCCGCAAAGGACTTTTGAAAATGACAGGATGTGCATTCTCCATGAGAAATACACCATCCTCGACTCTGTAAAGGGCTTAAGATAAAAAGGATACGATATCCCACCTCTGTAGAGGGCTTAAATGATTGTAATAGATTTTAAACAAATCCCAGATTGCAGGAGGGACTCATCGCCACCAGTCTTTAAGACTACACCTAAGAACAAGCACATTGCTAACATCTAGAACAAACATCTTACCTTATATATGCCTCCACCTTAAGGTGGTTGATATCACATATTGATATCAAGCACGTTAAGGCAGGTAGAAAACACACAAGGGAACATGAGCTCTTGCAAAGCCCATGCCCCCCGGAGGTGACATGTACTTTACGATTGCCAAATGTTCCCACAAACACATTCCTGCAAGAAAAGTGTTAGTGTCCATATAATCATGATAAACAACAATGCATATGATCATTCACACAAAAAGCCAAGATTATACTATGAATTCAGAGATTGAGTATAACCGTGGGGCTATACCGCAAAAATCTCAAAACTGACTGTACCCAAGGTGAGATTCAAAGACAAACAAATTGTATGGAGCAACAATATTGTTATGGTTTGTAAGTGCGATAAGACAACATCAAGATCACATGGAGTGATTCTACTAGCCAAGCGTCGAATAATATATAACAACCCCATGTTCATGTATGGACTTGGTCCATTTTTTGATTTCTCATTGAAGGGACACTAGGTCCGTATCAGTATAAAATGTTTTTCATCATACGCTTGCTAGAGGAAGGGAAACAATAAATTGAGAGAGGAGAAACAAGTGCATTAGGGACAGTCACGTAGGAGGGTGCTCCCAAGTCACCAACCGCAACACTATGTCCATAAGACACAACACACAATAGTGAAAAGTAGAGGAGAAGCAATATAGAAGAATGATGATACAAATAGAAGGTCACAACGAAAGCGGTCTCCTGGACCTTACAAGAGAATCAAGGGTCATCTCAGGAGGCCTAAACAACATATAACACATCACGGGGGAAACACAACATGAGAGATAGAAGGGTTAGAAATACTTACTTGATAGAATCCAATGTTAAGAACATACATATCTAGGATATCTCTCATGTTGATTTGGTCTTGTTGAAATTGCATTGACATTGAGTTTAGGATGACGAGTAGCTTTCTTTTCTTTAAAAGGATTATCTCCAATGCCGCTTGAATAATGTCTTGAAGCGGATTCTATAGGTACTTAAATCCCTTGTTGATTTACATCACATCCCTTACCTACATATTCACAGTTGTTATAAAGTATTTTAAATCTTTGACCATAAAGAGGATGTCATTTCTTTAGGGGATAGTGAAGCCTCATAGGTCTCGTAATTTGTAGTATAAGTGAGAGTATTTCTTTATTTTCTACCACTGATGCTATTTTTGATGTGTCAAAGCTATTAATTTTATATTCTCCTATACCACAAGGATTAAAATCTAATGAGCCCCAATCATCACCAAAGAGTGCATTCGATTGTGTAGAGTCATGCACAACACTATTTGTGGCAAGAAGCATTGATGAATCAACTCGTAAATTTTTTAAGCTCATATGATTGCAAACTTTTGTTTGCATTTCAATATGTAAGTAGTTATCTGGTTCAAGGTCAGCATGAATGGTATGAAGTTTATCTTTGAATATAAATTTGATTGAACGATGTAGGGTGGAAGGAACTACCCCCAATGCATGAAGCCAAGGTCTACCAAGAATCATGTTGTAAGATAAAGAACTAGGCATGACATGAACTAGAGTAGATACAATCATAGGACCCACCTTTATAGGTAAGGTTATAGTACCTAGTGATTGACTACTATGATTATAAAAGCCATGAATGCTAAGTTTATCCGGTTTGATTTTTGATGTGTCAACCTTGATTTTGTGTAGTAGGTCAATGCTACAAACATTAAGAGCTGATCCATTGTCGATCATAACTCATTTTACCAATGTTTTATTTATTGTGATGAAGATTAGAAGTGGATCATATTGGTTTTGAACTTCAATTGACAGTAATTCATGTGGTTGAAAGAGAATATCTATTTTTGTCGCATGCATACAATCTAATAGGGCTGCTACATCATTTAGCTTAACAACAGGTGGCACAATCACCTTTTGTAAAGCTTCTTGGAGCATTCCATGGTATGTAGGTGATGTTTGTATTAAATCCCAAAGAGAGATCTTAGCCAGAGTAGTGCGAAGCTGCTCAACGAGATCATATTCTTGACCACTTTTATGAGTAAGACAAGGTGGTGGAGGGAGCATAGGTTGAGAACATGGAAGAGAGATAGGCACATGTGGTGCTTGCTTACTTTGTTTGTTATTATGGGTGTTTTATGTGTGAGAAATCACATTGTAGTGTGGTTGTTGTAACACATTTTGAACACCTTGACTTGGTTGAGAAATTTGTTGTGCATATTTGTAGATGTGATCAGGAGGTCTACCTTGAACCGTAATCACTGGCTTTAAGCAAGAAGGTGTACTAGGTGCCCCTCACACAATCATCTTAGGAACATTACTATAAAGTCTATTAATGAAGATTGAATTAACATTATTTTCCTCTTGATTATACCCAACATCTATCCCTAAAGGATTTAATGTGAGAGACCTTTTCTCATCCATTAATGCTACATCTTGGCTAGGGAGAGCAATGGAATGAGAAGAAGGTACAATATTTGTAGGAAGATTAGGTATTGTGTCATTAATAGAGTTATCCATAGTCTTATCATCTAAGGTTCTTGGACATTCAACTATAGGAGAAGTAGGATAACTTATGGAATCAACTTCATCATCATCGCCATATGTTTGAGCTATTAATTCCAAAGCATTAAGAGAAATTTCACACTCATCATTCTCAATGTGTTTTGTTAAATATTCTACTACCCAAGGGTATGTATGCATGAGAGATGTGAAGTTGTCAAAATTAGATACATAGTCAAGGATTTCAAATGAAGAGAATTTATATATATCCTTGTGATACATAGCTTGTATATAAGTGAGAACATGAGGATTCATATTAACAAATTTGTAGAAACTCTCAAAGTTTTTGATATATACATGTAAAGATACAAAAGAGTAATGAGATGAAGATTCCATAGTGAGATGTCTTGTTACATTAATGTAAAATCATATTTTAAAACCTTTTAAAAAGTTATGCAAAAGACAAGTGCAAAACTATGTGTGAAAATGACCTAAAATGCTTGATTTTTTTAAAACTTTTTCAATGCAAATAAGTGAAAGAAAAGGTGTTGTAAGGAAATTAATCAGGGGAAGCAAGTAATATGTTTGATATCAGTCCAATAAAGAAATAATATCCTTCACAACACACTTTTGATGCAAACCTAGGATGACGACAAGTCAAAACCTAGTGAAAATACACTAAAATATGCAATTTTTCACAACTTTTCAATGTAAAGACCTGATAAAAGGGGTGTTGTAAAGAATTTTAGGATGTTTAGTATATTATAGCAGTAATATCAGTCACCTAAAACCAAAACCATAAAATCTATCACAACACGCTTGGAGTGCAAATCTAGGTCAAACCCTAGGGAAAATATAGTCAAAATATGTAATTTTTCACCAAAATTTCAATGCAAGGGCCCAATAAAAAGGTGTTGTTAGAATTTTAGGAGTTGAATAAGATTATAACACTAATATTAGTCACCTAAAGCAATAAAATCTATCACAAAATTCTTGGAGTGCAAATCTAGAGAGACGATAAGGCCAAATCTAGTGAAAAATCAAGGTTTTCAAACCCTAGGCACGAAATTTTGCAAGCAAACTACTATGATGCAACACTATAGTTATAAATAAATCCTAATGAGTGTTTTAAAAGGGTAGTAGAGTCTGAAACAAGATTTTGACTACAAACCCTAGCTAATGCAAAACTAAGTTATATGAAAAAATGTACAATTTCAAGCAATTTTTATCAAATTAAGCATGAAAATGCAATCTAAATAAATGATGAATGATGAATTTCTATATTTTAAATCATATCTGATGATAATTATAGAAATTAAATGCCTAGTAATCTAAATTACTTGAAAATGCAAGCAAAAAATGCCAATTTTTTAAAATTTTCATTTTTTTTGTAATTTTTCAAATGCAATAAGATGAACAATGATATGAATGAATGTAAATCTGAAGAAAAAAACTCAAAAAGGTGCAAAATTCATCAAAAACATGGGTTCACCAAAATTTTTAGGATGAAAAAGAAGGTGAGGTGTTTAGGGTTTGATTTCAATGGTTTATGTTGATCCTCCTTTCACCACTAAACATTCAAGGACATTCAGCTGAATAGGAAATCTATTATAGGCTTCTTGTCTCTTGGAACATAGGGGAATATTGGAATTGTGTGATTTAGTTTTTCAATTAAGCCCAATTATGCTCAAAAGCCTAATTACATGAATTCGTGAACAAACAGACAAATTACAGAAAATGATCACACATAGAGATATCAAATGACAATCAAATGTGTAGCAGATTTCAAAGTTTGGAAAGTGGAAAAGTCAGGGACTAATGAAAAGGTGTCCTAGTCTAGTGCCACAATTTTTTTTAAGATCTAGGAATCTTGTCTGCAACTTGTTCCTATTGTTCTAGAGATTTTCCTATTGTGGGATCTAGAGGACTAATGAGTGGGTGCCTGAGTCTAGGTCCCCATTTTATTCTCTGATTTGCAATTCTGATAGTTTGCACTACTCCCCTACAACTCTACTTTTTCTACTTCCGCAACCTATAAGCTGTAATCATAGAAAAATAGGTTGGGCGTTGTGGTGTTTAGAGGTTTGCCTCAGTCAAGCCCTGGAGAGACATTCAAGTCTTTCAAACATTGTTGTTAGATAAAGAGTGAGTATCCCTATGGGATAGAGGAAAAATCCAAATGATAAATGATAGAAAACACAATTGTATTACCTTGTAGTGAAGATCTCATGGAAGGAAGATGCTCTTCATGCCATGAGGAGATGGATTCCAAATCTGCAAATACAAACACTAGAACAACACAAATTCTACTCTGCAACACACAAGGAATGCCTTAAATCACCTTGACATAAGCCACAAGTTCACAATATCCATCTAGTTTACAAATGAATCACTAATCATGCTTATATATGCAACTACAAACATTCCTGCTAAGAATTTCATAATTCAAACTTACCGTGTTGGCATAGGACCTAAATAACGGTCATAAACCGACACTTTGAAATTGGTCTTGACCTAAAATAGGGTAGGAATTGGGCGCGAGCACCCAAGTCCTCCCCCCTATTTCAGGTAGGATTTATGTTAAGTACATCCCTTGAGTCCAAATTGCCATGAAACTTTAGGGTTTTCTCATCGGGAGTCATCAAAATCATGCAAGATGCTCGAAATGCATTCTAAGGACTCGGGAGCTAAACCTTAAGAGGGAAAAGCCCCCAAGGGGACATTTTTTGACATAACAATCCCCATCAACTTCATATCAACCTTCATCCTATTATATGAATATGTCATCCCAACCAATTTCTTATCACAACCATTCACAACCCATCTATTCAAACACTTCATACCCCACCTCATCTTCTAATCTATATCATTTTAGTCCATCCCCATATCAAATCCATCCTACATCAAACTATCCCACTTTTTCCAATATCAACCAATATCCATATCAATCCATACCCTAAGATGATCCAACTACTTCTTCCAATATTTCACCTCATCATCAAATCCATTTACAAGACTATCAAGTTCCTTCAAAAAAAGAACATGCAAGTCCACATTACCCTTTGCACCAAGATCAAGTGTCCTTAAGTCCTTATGTTATCTTTGATAGGGGGAATGCCACTCTTGCTTATGCATCCTATGGTTATCCTCCATCATCATCATCCAATCAAATGCCTATCCAAGAGTCTTCTAGTCCTATCCCAACACCACCATGTAATCCCAATCCTAATTCATTGGTCCATTCACCTTCTAATCCATCAATCTCTTCATTACCCTTACCACCATCTAATCCACCATCAACTTCACATCCTAAATTTAAATCATCTTTCCTAAATGGCCTGTATAGACTCTATGAACAAGATTACAAAGAAAAACCTATGGAGTCATCCAAATCCACTCATCCAATGTCATCCCCCTATAGCACAAGAATTCCCAATCCTAATTCAGTTTCTCCTATTATCCAACCTACTAATCCTAATCATAAGCCTACACCATCTACCCTTATTGTCCATCCATTATATTGTTCATCCACCCATGAACTTATCAAGGATGTGATCCAATGGTTATTAGCAAGGATTAAAACCCCATCATGTATTCACATATCTATCCTTGTGCCTATCAAAGGGCTTCCATGTATCATGCCTATTCCTCCATTACCATCCCCTAGTCTAATGCTCATCATGCCTCTTGAAAAAATTCCTACCATCACTACAAGTCAAACTCCATCATGCAGATATGTTGATGGACATATAATGCCTAGCATGACCCTCTAAGAATCTCCTACTTCCACTCCCATCAAAGAAAATCAAGAGCTATGTCAAGACTATAATCTAAAGCATGTGGAACCATTAACCCCTTATTCCAATCAAGATCAAAGCATCTCCATTCAACCTATCCATAACCTATATCTTTTCTATGATCAAGATATTATCTATGATCAAGACCCTATTCATGAGAAAATTGATCCTATCCATAGTACACTTAATCCCACAACCATCCATGATCAAGTAACCTCCACTATTCCTATCTATCCTCCACCTAGTCATGTACATGATCCAACAATACCCACTTCCCTTGATGAGACACTTGGCTCCCAAGTAAACATAGATGATCAAACAAATAGTTTGGATCTTAATAAGCATAATGATAATCAAGATCCTAATGATCCTTCATTCTCCTATCGAACCCCTTTCAATTCCATCCTATCCCCTTAGTCTTACTACTTTCATTGATGAGTGTTCTTCCCTAGGAAAGAAACAACCACTATCCACCACCACATCCTTCCCATCAAATAATGAGCTTGTGTCTTGTATCCAAAACACCCAAAATCCCATTGTACATCACATACTCTAAAACATGAACTATCAAGGTAAAGGCTTAGGCCTTCATGACCAAGGTATTTTGGAGCCCATCCATGTCAAAGTCCCTCCACAATCACATGGTATTGGCTATGTACCCCAAGGAAAATAATCTAAAGATGCTGGTACCACCTCCATGCCTTTTAGATTCATTTCTTTCCATTATAAACCACATCATACCCCCAAAACATCTGTTTCCATCCCTCCTCCATAGTCATACAAATCCCAAAAGCATGTGATCATACGCCTTCCTCCATCCATTTTACCTCCACTTCTTCCAATTCCTAGTATCTCCATCCTCCAATCCACTCTACCTCCACTTCTCCCAATGCCTAATATCCTCATCCTCCAATCCACTTATCCCATTATGCACAAGGCTACTAATCCCTCTATCCATAAATTCCCTAAAACCCCTAGTCATGATCAATGAATGCACACATTGTCTAAACATGAAGCTTCCAACAAGCCTATGGGATTCAAAAATAAAAATTTGGATATCTCTATTCATAAAGTAAAAAATACTAAAGATCCTTATGTTATAGAGCATCAATGCAAAGAATCAAAGCAAAATCCATCCAAAAGGCTACCCAAGCCCATACCTCCATAAGAAAAGTCAAAAACTAAAATGGTTTGGGTCCCTAAGCAAAAATAAATCAAGTCAAATGAAGCATCCGCATCCCAACAATCCCAACAATCCCATTCCACCCAAAAATCTTAAATTCCTTCATCTCGCACTCAATGGAAATATCATAACAATCCTAAGTCTATGTGGTTCCCTAAATCACTAAATCGACCATCCCCTAAGCAAATATCTCCATTGCTTCCTATACCTCCTCCAAATCAAAATCTTCAATGTTTATAATGTTGTTTGCAAAAATGTGTATGCAGAAATATGGAAATCAAATAATGAAACAATACAATGAAAGTACCAATTGCATACTTGAACAACACTTCATCTAGGGATCAAAGAACTAAGCAATATGATGAAAATTATAAATAATTCTATGATATTTGATAATTATTTTGATATGTTGGCTGCTCAAATATGTAGCATAACAACTAGATAATGATAATGGATATGACATGAAAGAGCTAAGAGGATTTTGATAGCATGATGATACTTGAAAGGTGGATTCCCAAATGGATTGGGTGAGGCTTCATTTATAGGAGATGAGGGATAGGAATGGATGGCTAGGATTAGATGATACATGGATCAAGGCTTAGAGTTGTAGTCATGTGATAAGTGGATTAAGAATATTCTAGAGGCGTCCTTCTAATAATGATTTCTAGAAGCTTCTAGTCATGTGAGGATAAAGAGAAATAGGGAATTAAAAAATAAAATTATTTAATTTTTGGAGAGGGATGATGTGGAAAACAATAATTAAATAAATCTTTAATTTATTTAATTAATTTGGATAGAAGGGATTAAAAAGGTGAAATAACTTAAATAATAAAATTATTTAGATTATGTGGTGAGGGCTAATTTAAATAAATATTTTATTTATTTAAATTAAAGGATGGAGGAAAGTGGGAATTAATTAAATAAATATAATTTATTTAATTAATTGGCTATGAGAGGAAAAATGGGATTAGTTAAATAAATATAATTTTTTTAACTAATTGGATTATGGAAGGGTTATGAAAGGGTCCTAGGACAAACTCTGTCATAAGGTGTTTCAAGAGGTGATGTCACAAGACATGGTCAATTTTAGGTGTCTACATTTTGCCCCTCTTTGAGATGTTGCGACTAAGAGAAGTAGCATCAATTCAAACAAGATAATGTATGGATAGAAGGGAAAAAGGATGCCCCAACCACTTGAAAGAGTGACAAGGAGGAATAGATGAAAGGATGGGATGATGTAAGGATAGGATGATGCCCCCTCGAGAGGATAGGTGAGTTGGAAGAATGCAGGTAGGCTCTCGAAATGAATGAAAGGGATTGATCAAGGAGATGAAAGATGCAAGAAAAGGATGGATAGAAGTGTATGAATGACATATTATACTGCATGAGGTAAACAACCCTATCTTTTGATATAGCACTAGACATTATGCACCAAGGTAGTAAAACCAAGGTGCTGATGTGTCATGTGCACCTAGCGTAATACAACCTTGTCTAGTCGTATGAGGAAGGAAACTTAGAGAATCAAAGTCCAAGTGCATAAAAAGGTATGAAATGGCTTTAGATGTAAAAGACGATACAAAAAGCTATTCCAGCATACACAAGATATGAATATTAGCTAGAATGATAAAGACTTGATACAAATGCAAGAGAAAATGATAACACACACAAGCAAGAAAGCAAGTGACAGGTTGTCATGAGGTCCTAACACTTTAGTTGAAATATGTCCATTATGTCAACTAGGTATTGTCCAACGCAGTTTGCAATAGGGAATGAATTTGGACATCTCATCTTGGTAATGGTTTTCTAAATTTTTGAACAAGCCTTTAACTGAATGAATCTAAGCTAGAAAGCATACAATTCTTAATCTATAAATTATTTGAATCTTTAATCTAGAAAGCATATACACTAACTAGGAATCAGCACATGCATTTTTAACTATGAATTTTGAAAAGACAGCTAACTATCACCTAAACATAGATTAAAACTTGAGCTAATAGCTGATAATAGATTTTATGAGTGAAGCAGATGCTCTGAAAACTTTAGTATAACAAACATAACTTCAAAGATTGTTAACTTGAACACAATATCCTGCAGGGAGACATAACAATGCTCAAATAGAAAGTTACATTAATATAAACAAAACATTTACTAAACATAATTGAACAACACAATTGCACAATGATAAAACACTTATCTATCCTATATCCTTTGAGTGGCCAGCTCTTAGTAGATCTTCTTATAAATTCAAATCACATACATTATGTCAACAGCTCCAAAGTAATTCCATTTTGATTTGCATTTCCATTGCTCAAAATATATTACTTAGAATAAACTCAGTTGTATTACTTCATATCATAGTAAATTATCATAGAATATAACTGTTGAACATTACTTCTATATTGTATATTAGAACATAGCATATCATGTAATATAAATATTTTTGGAATTACTCATAATCTATACTACCAAAATCCTAAATTTTAGGTGACGCATAAATGCCACTTGAAGAAGTCTTCAACAGAAAAACAAACTTTTAACTAAACTAGATGTCTGTTAAGTTCAACATAGTAATGGCTCCGAGTGGAGTCATAAAATGTCTTAAGTGTTTTTAATAGAAAATAAAAGAACTATCAATAAAGTTCATGATTGTGTATTCCTAGATTTTTGGCACCCTGAGATTTTGGCATTGTTGACTTCAGTTAATTTTAAGTTCCACTAGGCTCCTCATAAAAACCTGCATAAATACATAGACCTTTACACACGATCATGTCAACATTAGTGGAAAACTTCAATCAATTGGGAAACAAAGATTTATACATCATTCTATCAAAAATAAACAAGTGTTGCTTGTAAAATTAGTAAATTGGCATGGTTTGAGTAATTGGGTAACACAGAAAGGGATATAGGATTTATTATGAAATGAGGTTAATTATACCTCATCAGCAAGCATGCACAAATGATTAAAAAAAAAAAAGGTATTTCCCATGTCAAGCTGTGAACCGATGATTAATTGATTATTGATTGACTAAGATAGTTTTGTCATTGTAGGGAACGATATATCCCTAGATTAACACAAGGATGTGGGAATGATATATCCCATTGATGATAATGATGATTGATTGATTGATTTGGTTTACAACAAGATTAGGATCAAGACCAAAGGATGTGATTGGATAATTTGGCTAGATTGTTTAGCTAGATTAGTATGGATTAAGGATGGTTTGCATTTAGATTATTGCTTGGATTTTTTTTAGATTTTGAAATATTTTGATTTTTTATTTTATTTTTGAAATTGTTTTAAGATGGAATTGTGTGAGGCCTACCATTTCATTCCCTTATATTTGATTACTTTATTTTATTATTGGTGACACATATTAGACTTATGGGACTGATGATCCCGATTTGCAAGACTATTAGACTTTATGCTTTATGTGGATTTATTATGTTTAGCATATTACGATGTGATTAGACCTTGATATTGATTCACTGATGATGTTAGACATATGATTTACATTATGATGTTATTGAGATACTATTCATGTGATTTTAGTTAGAAATTTATTATGTGATTCTATCTTGTGATGAATTTTTGAAATGCAAAATCTAGAATTTAATTATGATGTGATTCTTTGATGTTTATATGATCATGTGCGGATATGAGTGTATGTATCACTTTGCTTTGGCTATTATATACATGTGGGATTAACATTTCATTTGAGTGCACAAGTGTTTCTAACGAAGCCACGGATATTCGGAGATCATCCCACACACTGTGTTGTTTCCCGTGTGAAGCCGATCTAGTTCCAAGAGGAACCAAGATCAACTATGTGATGCACGATGAATTTTTGTAATGTGGTTGTGTGATATTAGTTGGGTTAGGTCTACCCCTTCTTCTATTTAATTTTTGATTGGTGTTGTTAAGTGTAATGTTCATTTGAATTTTATTTTGAGTTTTAAATTTTGAGACCCCTTTTTATGTATTTTTACTCAACCTATGGTGCTCAAAATGGGTTAAAATTGACCCTGGGTTGTACCCCTAGGGTTTAGGGATCATTTGGGCTTGTATAACCTTAGATAAACTTCCATTTGGTCACTTTAACTTCACCCTGAAGTAAAGTGACGAAAATGGAAGTTTGGGAGGGAGAGGATGAGTGGGTCAAACACTCAACCTCTTTCTTTCCTCTTTGCTAGGTTGGGGGAGTCTTCAAGACCCCCTAATTGTGGAGGACTCAACTCCAAGCCTCTCCTACAATTGGTGAGGGTACCTTGGGGTTGTGTGGACTTTCTTAGGAGGAGATGATTGGGGAACATGTGGTACCCACTCCTCCTTTGGCTCCACCTTTCTCTCCCACATATGTGAGAGAGAGCAAGTGTATGGGAGAAAGACTTGGTGGAATAGGTGGATGACATGTGTCACCACCCCATTCCAAGATTCTTGCAAGTGGTTGTGTGGAGGAGTGAGGAGGTGATGTGTCAGCTCCCCATTCCTCAAGGCTCATGAGAGGAGCCTATTTTATTCCCTCTTGAAGAGAGGGAGGGGGGGTTGAATCTTTTTCAATTTTTGAATTTTAGTGGCTTTTGGGGAGAAAGAGGAAAAAGGTTGGAGACTAAACTTGGAGGAGGAGATAGAGGAGCTCTACTCAAATATCTTCCATTTGGGATTTATAAGGTTGGACTCAAGGCAAATGCCTTTCCTTATGCATTTTCTTTACTTGTATGATGTTTGTGTGAGTTCCAGTTTGTTTGCTTTTGTTTTGTGTTGTGGGAAAATTAGGTATGGGAGTTGTGAGAGCCTCTCCATTTGGAGAGAATGCTCAATATGTGTGGGGTGGGGAAGGAGTGAACCTTTTCGTGGTCACATCCTTAGTTTTGTGGAGTTTTAGCCTTGAAGGAAATGTGTATATGAGCAATATGTGAAATGGCTTGAGAGCCAAAAGAAAGCTTTGTGAAACTATGTTTAAAAGTGTTGGCTTGAGGCCTTGAGAGATATTTGTATTGGGAAGTTTTGGAGTGGCACTCTTGAGTTGAGTGATGTCCACTCCCCTACCCCATTAAACTCATCTTGGCTGAGTTTTGTTATGTGTAAGCCATGGGAGTTTATTGTTTTTGGTGTTAGTGTGCTTGGTTGTGATGTGGTGTGTGCTTCCTTTGTGTGAGGATGGGCTTCAAGCTCGGGGTGACTCATGAGTGAGTCTATGGTAGGGAGGAGAGCAGTTTGAGTGGCTTCTTTCCCTTCTTTGTGTTTAATGCAGGATTCTTGGAGATTTGAAGTGTAGAAGAAATTTAGACCTTCCTTCTTGTGTTGTCATTTTGGCTATTGTGAGCCATGGTCAAGTTTTAGCTCTTGTGTAGTTTATTTTCAAGTTAGAAGGGGAGATTGTTCCTCTCTTGTTATGTAAAGCTACATGTATATATTTTGGGTTTGTAAGTATTTTATTTGATGTTGAAAATGAAATATAGTGGTTGTTTGGTTCTATGGTTTTTTCTTGAAATGTATAAAAAAAAATATTGTGTGCAATGTTTGTTTTTATATTGTTGACCAGATATGTTTAAAAAAAAATGGTTCTTCATTTTATAGGTTTACAAAAAAAAAGCATAAAGTATAGTGTAGTTGTTTCCTTCAAAAATAAAAATAAAATATGTCTATTGTTATATTGCAAAATAAAAAGAAATATTTATTCCATATCTTTTAATAAGAAACAATTTTGTTTGTCTTTTCACACTAGATTTAAGTTACTATTGCATATTTATCATCTTGTGTATTGGAAATATATATATATTTTGTGTTCTTTTTTTTTTGAGTTAAGTGATTGTTGTTAAAAAATAAAAAAAATTAGAAATGCATTTTATTTAGTAAACTTCTTCATGTGAGAGAATATATATATATATATATGGTTCTGATAAATCTGGTTGCAAACTGTAATATTTATTTAATATTTATGTTTCTGATAAATCTAGTTGCAAACTATATAATATATATATATATATATATATATATATATTAATAATAATAAATGTATTTTTTAAGACTGTTGGCGGACTGAAAGAAATTATTCTTCGCATAAAATACAGTGATATCTTGGGGTTTTAAAATTTTTGTGTGTTGCATAGGTTTGGGGATTGGGGAGTTCGCTCCCCACCCATCCCCTCTCTCCTTTAAACAAAGCCCACTCGGTTTAAAACAACACCGTTGAACCCTTGAACGTCGTACCCACCACCGTTCCATTGATTTGGTCGTTGGCCTTCTGTGTAATATGTTTTTATTTATAAATTTTAATATATATATATATATATATATATACACCCCTGGCAAATACTCTAGCACATAAAACATTTGTTCTCTAGTAAAAAAATACCTGTGTGTGTGTGTATATATATATATATATACAATTTTTTTTTAAAAAGAGGGTTTTGAAATGGGTATATACTCAATGTATATACCTCCATGGGAGCTTTGTCCATGGCTGCCCTATCTCCCAACCTGCAACAAAGAAAAAAATAAATAAAGAGGGCTTGTTAATAGATAAATATATATCTTATGAATATACCTCTGTAGCATCTTTTCTGGACTCCATTCATGGCTACCAACACATTTAACCTGCAAAAGAAAATAGAGAGAAAAAAATATAGAAGAGAAAATGAGAAAATGAGAAGAATGAATGATGAAGAAAACAAATAGGGTTAGGGTAGAAAACTCATAAGGAAATATTATTTTATTAGGAGAGCTTTTAGGGCTCTTGTAGTTTTAAATTAGAATTTATTCTTCCCTCTCCATTTGTTGTATTATGCACTTTTAATTGTTTTTATAAATAAATAAGTAGAGGGGAAATTTTAATTTATTAGTGGTTTTTTTTGTCTATTTAGTAGTGAAAATATATTATAGTGTTGAGTATTTTTAGGGCTTTCTTTTTGGAAGTTTTATTTCTTTTAATTTTTTTTTTTTCTATTTTAGTGTACGGATTTATTCTTGCCTTTCTTTCTTTTTTTCTTTCCTCTTGATTTTTTTAATTAATGAGGGGTTAAATGGGGGAGATTTATGTGGGTTTTATTTTATAGTTTGATTAAATAATGTGAATTCTTTTTCTTACATCCTATTAATTGGGTGACTTTTATATTTTGTTTTAACTTTAATTTTAATTTTAATCTAGAGGGAACAAGGAAAGAGGGTGATATTGCTACACTTAAGACCCCTATCTTATGGAAATTATAAATTACTTTATTAGTAAATTTAATTGTTGATTTATTTATTTTATTAGTTGGTCTATATTATTTTGGGATTGATTAATTATTTAATTGTTTTATTTAATTTAATTTTTGCTTAGATGGAGAGTTAATTTATAACGTTATTATTTGATTTTAATTTAACCTTTGGTTTAAATTTTCCTCATAAATGTTGTTGAGCAGCCTTTTTAAAATTTATGATTTGAACACTAATAGGGCATTATACTACTGAATTTTTCTAGAAATTTGGCCAAGTAATTTAAATGGTTTATTTATGTATTTAGTTAACAATTAATCTTTGCCTTGAGATTACATTTTAAATGCAATCCTAATTTAATCTATTTTTGCTTAGTGTTAGGGTTTGGATTTTGGCACATGTTGAAATCCCCCCACTTCACCTAGGAAACTTTGGGTTGATGTCAATTCTGATTCTAACCCTAACGGCGACGCTCCTCGCGTCGCCTAACCCCCTAGTTGACTTTCATCACGTAGGGGAATGTGCATGTGATCGCATTACCTCACATTTGACTAACATGTCTACACCTTATGCGTATTGCCACCGAGCATGCTGACACGTGCGAGGGGCTTTCTAGGGATACGTGGAATTTTTTTGATATTTTGTGTCATGACCACATGACAAATGTGGACATGACATGTGTGTTGCATGTCTTGACCACATGGGAAATGTGGGCATGGCATTTGGTATCAAAGCCTAAGTTTAAACACTAGGCTTGTTTGGGAACGTTACTTATTCCACAATTTCAATTAATTAGTGATTACCTTGTTTATCTAGGATGCCTCCTCGACAAGTTCGGTGAGCACGTTCATGCCACACTACGTTCGTCAAGGTGCACAGTGATTCTTCAGCTGAGAGTCAGGCACCACCGACACCACAGGTCCTACCTATACTAGACATTGCACCACAGATACTTCAGGCACTACAAGCAATGTTAGATAGGCTACTACCGGGCACAGATGCACCGCGCATAGAGCCACGTACTGAGCCCCGTGCTGATCCACGAGAGGAGCCACGAGCAGAGTCACATGTGGATCCACGTGTGGAGCCCTACGTCAAGCTGCGAGAGGCACCACATGTGGAGCTGTTTGTTGAGATACCAGATACGACAGCATAGGAGGTTGGATCAGCCTACAGGGTCCGTAGCAGGAGCCCTCCACATCATGATAGGAGAGAGGAGACAGTGCGAGTGGAGCAGATCTTTCATAGGCCATATGATTATTATGTAGATGAGCCTATTAGAGGGCATAGAGACCGAGGAGACCCCATCAGGAATTTGTTGAGATTGAATCCTCCTACTTTCACCGGGACTACAGAGGGAGCCGAAGTTGAGGCTTGTCTCATTAGTCTAGACAGATGCTTCACGTTGCATCCTTACGAGGGTAACACAAAGGCACATGTGGTAGTCCACCTGTTGCGAGATGCAACAGGTACTTGGTGGCGCACTAAGGAGTGCAAGCGCCATCTGTCATTGGACACACTCACTTGGGAAACTTTCATTGAGTGCTTCAATGCACAGTATTTATCAGATTATTATAGATAGTGTCGCAAAGACAAGTTTTATGACCTTTAGTAGAGAGGGCTTACAGTTGCTCAGTATGAGGATAGATTCACTGAGTTGTCTTGATATGCGGAGTATCTCCATGATGAGAAACTCCTAGTACATAAGTTTATCAGAGGATTGAACCATAGCATAGTAGGGCCTGTACGCATGGCAGACCCCTAGATATTGAGTGATGATGCCAAGAAGGCATACATAGCTGAGGAGATATAGGGATGAGGGCAGGGTGCACGCCCCTAGTTTTAGGATTGTGGGCAGTAGCAGCATCGGCAGAGTTACCGCAGGCCACCACTACCACCACAAAGAGGAGGATTTAGTTCTCCATCATTACCTCCTAGACCTCCACAGTAGCAGTAGTAGAATCAATAGAGGTCTAGACCCCAGTAGAGGGCATAGGGAGGGTATAATTGAGTTTGGCAGCAACAGGCTCCGCGTAGAGATCAGAGGCAATAGGGACCACCTGCGGGACCCGTGAGGTCATAGCAGTCATATAGGGGTTCACAGGGGTTCATAGGGGTCCACAGGTAGATCTGGACAACACCTATAGGGTAGGACTCAGACTGGATAGGTACAGGCTCGGGGCCCATGCTATGTGTGTGGTGGATCAGGACATCTAGCCAGAGAGTGCCCACAAGGCTTTACGGTAGGGGGACAACCCTGTTCAGGAGGGTTAGACTAGACTGTAGGAGATGTCGGTAAGTCCCACCGCATGTTCACAACGGTTGATAACCGCCAGGCTGATTTTTAGGCATTAGTGATTGAGACATTAGGTATGATCAGGGGTGCCCCCATTTCTATTCTTTTTGACTCTTGGGATACTGATTCCTTTCTATCTACATCGTTAGTGGAGCGTTGTAGGTTGGTGGCTTCTAGGCAAGACATTAGGTGGGAGGTTGAGTTGGAAACTGGGGCTAGGATGTCAATAGATACCTTGGTTCAGGATTGTGAGATCTCTTTGGGGTCCTTCACTACATCTTGTGACCTTAGAGTTATGCCATTAGGATCCTATGATGTGGTTTTGGGTATGGATTGGCTTGCGGCTCATAGAGCCAAGCTAGATTGTTGTCGAAAGGCAATTAGCTGCTTCGATGATCATGGTATACCAGTTGAGATTATGGGCATTCAGAAGCCCACAACAGTTTGTATGATATCCACTCAGTAGCTTAAGCGCTACATGCGGAAGGGATGCCAGATGTTCTCTATTATAGTTAGTGACAGATCAGAGGACGAGCCTGAGGCATCATTGGATGATCATCCCATCTTGAGAGAGTTTATCGACGTGTTTCCTATAGAGTTACCAGGGATGCCACCCCATTGTGAGGTAGACTTTCATATTGATTTAGTGCTGGGTGCTGAGCCAGTGTCTCGTGCATCCTACAGGATGACCACTCATGAGCTTACAAAGCTCAAGTTGCAGCTTGAGGACTTGCTCGAGAAGGGGCACATCTGACTGAACATTTCACCTTGGGGCGCTCTGGTCATCTTCGTGAAGAAGAAGGATGGGTCACTTCGGTTATGCATGGATTATAGGTAGTTGAATAAGGTGACGGTGAAGAATCGTTACCCTCTGCCTAGGATTGATGATCTCTTTGACTAGATGCAAGGAGCCAGGGTGTTCTCTAAGATTGACCTGAAGTCTGATTACCATCAGTTGCATATCACAGAGGTAGATATTCATAAGACCGCTTTCCGGACTAGATACGACAGATTGAGGAGGAGCATGAGGAGCACCTACGTCAGGTTTTGCAGTGCTTGAGAGAGCAGCAACTTTATGGCAACTTGGCAAAGTGTGTCTTTTTTAAGACAGAGGTATAGTACTTGGGGCACATCTTATCTGGCGATGGCATCTCTGTAGATCCATCAAAGATCAGGGCTATCAGAGATTGGCCAGCACCCACTAGTGTGACAGAGGTCAGGAGTTTCATGGGATTAGCTGGTTACTACTGTAGATTCGTAGAGGGCTTTTCCAGGATAGTGCACCCCATTACTTCCCTTCAGTGGAAACGGAAGAGTTTCACTTGGATTGAGTAGTGCGAGAGGGCCTTTGGGGTGCTCAAGGAGCATCTTATCCATCTTAGCAGTTCCTGATCCTACAGAGGATTTTACAGTTTGTACAGATGCATCACTTGAGGGTTTGGGAGCGTGCTTATGCAGGGTGGTAGAGCAATTGCATATTAGTTGTGTAAGCTCAAGACACATGAGATCAACTACCCTACTCACGATTTAGAGCTCGCAGCAGTGGTACATGCTCTTGTTCATTAGAGACACTTTCTTTTGGGTTGTCACTTTGAGCTTCATTCAGATCACCACAGCTTACAGTACATTTTCACATAGCTAAATTTGAACACCCACCAGCGGTGTTGGATGGAGTTTCTATGCGAGTATGACTTTGATGTCCACTACATCAACTTGAAGGAGAACATGATCGTTGATGCTTTGAGTCAGAGGTGCCATGAGATCCTAACCTTGACCTTGAGTGTAGACTTGAGAGAGCACATCATTTAGCATCTGCCTAAGGATGAGTGGTTTCTTAAGGTACAGTAGGAGATCCAGTCACAGAGGGCCCTTAAGGGCAAATTTGTAGGATATTCCCTTGAGTCAAATGGGTTACTTAGACATCGCCAGCGCATCTATGTACCTTGTGTGGGTGACCTTCGTGTAGTGGTTCTTTCAGAGGCTCATAGAGCACCTTATGCAGCACACCCAGGGGTGAAGAAGATGCATGCCAACTTGTGACAGTTATACCATTGGACGGGTATGAGACAGGATATTACAGAGTATGTTGCTCGTCGCCTTGAGTGCTAAAGGGTCAAGGCCGAGCATTGACATTCAGTAGGTCTTTTTTACCCTCACATGATACCTGAGTGGAAATGGGACAGCATTTCCATGGACTTCATTGTTGGCCTTCCTATGTCATCACGCCGCCATGATGCCATCATGGTGACGGTTGACAAGTTGACCAAGGTGGTGCATTTCTCACCTGTACGCACAACGTACAATGCACCATCTATGGCAAGAGTATTCTTGGATCAGATTGTTAGACTACATGGGGTACCTTGCCATATCATTTCTGACAGGGATTCAATGTTCACTTCAGCCTTTTGGAGGGTTTTACAACATGTGTTGGGCACACAGCTCAACTTTAGTTTCGCTTATCATCCTGAGACAGACGGTCAAACAGAGAGAGTTAATTAGGTTCTTGAGGATATGCTTGTTGCAAGGTGTGACCCTTGGTCTTCTTGTTCAGTGCTGCGCTGTGGTGGTTTGTGACAAGGGCTTAACCGCCTCCCGTGCTTGTTAAGTCAAGTGGTTGTATCAGGTATTAAAAGGTCAATCTTTTGGTGCAACAACAACTAATAGTTGGTATTAGAGCCGAGGTCACGGGTTCAAACCCTGCGCTTGCGCTAGGGGGGATTGTTGCAAGGTGTGACCCTTGGTCTTCTTGTTCAGTGTTGTGCTATGGTGGTTTGTGACAAGGGCTTAACTGCCTCCCGTGCTTGTTAAGTCAAGTGGTTGTATCGAGCATTAAAAGGTTGATCTTTTGGTGCAACGGTAACTAACAATGCTTTGTATGTATGTCATGGATCACCAGAGTAGATGGGAGGAGTATCTGTATCTAGTTGAGTTTGCCTACAACAATGGGTATCACAGCTCATTGGGTATGCCTCCTTATCAGGCCTTGTACGATAGACCTTGCATGACACCTTTGAGTTGGGACCGTATTGAGGACAGGGTTATGATAGGGCCAAAGTTGGTTCGAGATATGGAGCAGCAGGTGACTTTGATTAGGTAGAGACTTCAGGAGGCATACGATCGATAGAAGAAGTATGCCGATGCTAAGAGGGTAGATCAAAGTTTCTTAGTTGGGGATAGAGTATTCTTGAGAGTGCGACCGCACAAGAGTCTGATCTGTTACAGAAAGGGCTCTAAGCTCGCACCTCATTTTGTTGGACCTTTTGAGATCTTGGAGCTGATAGGACCCGTAACCTATCATCTAGCCTTGCCACTTAGCCTGTCATGCATCCACGATGTTTTTTATGTTTCTATTTTACAGCTTTACATATCTGATTTATCTCATGTATTGGATTGGAGTGCTCTTCAGGTAGAGGCAGACGGCCAGTTGGCTTTGGATCCAATTCACATATTGGCTCGTCAGATGCTAGGCCTTCGAGGTCAAGAGCTGGACCAAGTTAGGGTTCATTGGGACATGTACGATGAGGTCACGATGACATGGGAGGATGCAGCGAGATTGAGGGCCCTTTATCATCACCTCTTTGACGACTTCCAGGAGGAAGTATAGTCTTGGGGGGAGGATGTGAGGCCTACCATTTCATTCCCTTATATTTGACTACTTTATTTTACTATTGGTGACACATATTAGACTTATGGGACTGATGATCCTGATTTGCAGGACTATTAGACTTTATGCTTTATGTAGATTTATTATGTTTAGCATGATTACGATGTGATTAGACCTTGATATTGATTCACTGATGATGTTAGACATATGATTTATATTATGATGTTATTGAGATACTATTTATGTGATTTTAGTTAGAAATTTATATGTGATTCTATCTTGTGATGGATTTTTGAAATGCAAAATTTAGAATTTAATTATGATGTGATTCTTTGATGTCTATATGATCATGTGATGATGCGAGTGTATGTATCACTTTGCTTCGGCCATTATATACATGTGGGATTAACATTTCATTTGAGTGCGCAGGTGTTTCTAATGAAGCCGCGGATATTCAGAGATCATCCCACACACTGTGTTGTTTCCCGTGTGAAGCCGATCGAGTTCCAAGAGGAACCAAGATCAACTATGTGATGCACGATGAATTTTTGTAATGTGGTTGTGTCATATTAGTTGGGTTAGGTCTACCCATTCTTATATTTGATTTTTGATTGGTGTTGTTAAGTGTAATGTTCATTTGAATTTTATTTTGAGTTTTAAATTTTGAGACCCCTTTTTATGTGTTTTTACTCAACCTATGGTGCTCAAAATGGGTTAAAATTGACCCTGGGTTGTACCCCTAGGGTTTAGGGATCATTTGGGCTTGTATAACCTTAGATAAACTTCCATTTGGTCACTTTAACTTCACCCTGAAGTAAAGTGACGAAAATAGAAGTTTGGGAGGGAAAGGATGAGTGGGTCAAACACTCAACCTCTTCCTTTCCTCTTTCCTAGGTTGGGGGAGTCTTCAAGACCCCCTAATTATAGAGGACTCAACTCCAAGCCTCTCCCACAATTGGTTGTGTGGGCTTTCTTAGGAGGAGATTATTGGGGCACATGTGGTACCCACTCCTCCTTTGGCTCCACCTTTTTCTCCCACATATGTGAGAGAGAGCAAGTGGATGGGAGAAAGACTTGTGGAATGGGTGGATGACATGTGTTGCCACCCCATTCCAAGAGTCTTGCAAGTCGTTGTGTGGAGTGAAGAGGTGACATGTGTCAGCTCCCCATTCCTCAAAGCTCATGAGAGGAGCCTATTTTATTCCCTCTTGAAGAGAGGGAGGGGTTGTTGAATCTTTTTCAATTTTTGAATTTTAGTGGCTTTTGAGGAGAAAGTTAGAGGAAAAAGGTTGGAGACTAAACTTGGAGGAGGTGATAGAGGAGCTCTACTCAAATATCTTCCATTTGGGATTTATAAGGTTGGACTCAAGGAAAATGCCTTTCCTTATTCATTTTCTTTACTTGTATGATGTTTGTGTGAGTTCCATTTTGTTTGCTTTTGTTTTGTGTTGTGGGAAAATTTGGTATGGGAGTTGTGAGAGCCTCTCCATTTGGAGAGAATGCTCAACATGTGTGGGGTGGGGGAGGAGTGAACTTCCTTGCGGTCACATCCTTGGTTTTGTGGAGTTTTACCCTTGAGGTCAATATGTGTATATGAGCAATATGTGAAATGGCTTGAGAGCCAAAATAAAGCTTTTTGAAACTATGTTTAAAAGTGTTGGCTTGAGGCCTTGAGAGATATTTGTATTTGGAAGTTTTGGAGTGGCACTCTTGAGTTGAGTGATATCCACTCCCTTACCCCATTAAACTCATCTTGGCTAAGTTTTGTTATGTGTAAGCCATGGGAGTTTATTGTTTTTAGTGTTAGTGTGCTTGGTTGTGATGTGGTGTGTGCTTCCCTTGTGTGAGGATGACCTCCAAGCTTGAGGGTGACTCATGAGTGAGTCTATGGTAGGGAGGAGAGAAGTTTGAGTGGCTTCTTTCCCTTCTTTGTGTTTAATGCAAGATTCTTGGAGCATTGAAGTGTAGAAGAAATTAAGACCTTCCTTCTTGTGTTGTCATTTTGGCTATTGTGAGCCATGGCCAAGTTTTGGCTCTTGTGTAGTTTATTTTCAAGTTAGAAGGGGAGATTGTTCCTCTCTTGTTATGTAAAGCTACATGTATATATTTTAGGTTTATAAGTATATTATTTGATGTTGAAAATGAAATATAGTGGTTGTTTGGTTCTATGATTTTTTCTTGAAATGTATTAAAAAAAATATTGTGTGCAATGTTTGTTTTTATATTATTGACTAGATATGTTTTAAAAAAAATGATTCTTCATTTTAAGTTTTACAAAAAAAAAGCATAAAGTATAGTGTAGTTGTTTCCTTCAAAAATAAAAATAAAATATGTCTATTGTTATATTGCAAAATAAAAAGAAATATTTATTCCATATCTTTTAATGAGAAACAATTCTATTTTTCTTTTCACACTAGATTTAAGTTACTATTGCATATTTATCATCTTGTGTAGTGGAAATATATATATATATATATATATATATATATATATATATATATATATATATATTTTGTGTTCTTTTTTTTGAGTTAAGTGATTGTTGTTAAAAAATAAATTAAAAAAATTAGAAATGCATTTTATTTAGTAAACTGCTTCATGTGAGAGAAATATATATATATATATATATATATATATATATATATATATATATATATATATATATATATATATATGGTTCTGATAAATTTGGTTACAAACTATATAATATATATATATTAATAATACAAAATGTATTTTTTAAGACTGTTGGTGGACTGAAAGAAATTATTCTTTGCATAAATACAGTGAAGACTGTGTGTTAAAGAAAAAAAGACAGCGAATATCTTGGGGTTTTAAAATTTTTGTGTGTTGCATAGGTTTGGGGATTGGGGAGTTCGCTCCCCACCCATCCCCTCTCTCCTTTAAACAAAGCCTACTCAGTTTAAAACAACACCGTTGAACCCTTGAATGCCGTACTCACCACTGTTCCATTGATTTGGCCGTCAGCGTTCTGTGTAATATGTTTTTATTTATAAATTTTAATATATATATATATATATATATATATATATATATACACCCTTGGCAAATACTCTAGCATATAAAACATTTGTTCTCTGGTAAAAAATACCAGTGTGTGTATATATACACATTTGTTTTAAAAAAGAGGGTTTTGAAATGGGTATATACTCAATGTATATACCTCCATGGGAGCTTTGTCCATGGCTGCCCTATCTCCCAACCTGCAATAAAGAAAAAAATAAATAAAGAGGGCTTTTTAATAGATGAATACATATATCTTATGAATATACCTCTGTAGCATCTTTTTTTGACTCCATTCATGGCTGCCCACACATTTAACTTGCAAAAGAAAATAGAGAGAAAAAAATATAGAAGAGAAAATGAGAAAATGATGAAGAAAACAAATAGGGTTAGGGTAGAAAACTCATAAGGAAATATTATTTTATTAAGAGAGCTTTTAGGGCTCTTATAGTTTTAAATTAGAAATTATTCTTCCCTCTCCATTTGTTGTATTATGCACTTTTAATTGTTTTTATAAATAAATAAGTAGAGGGGAAATTTTAATCTATTAGTGGTTTTTTTTTGTCTATTTAGTAGTGAAAATATATTAGTGTTGAGTATTTTTAGGGCTTTCTTTTTGGAAGTTTTATTTCTTTTATTTTTTTTTCTATTTTAGTGTACGGATTTATTCTTGCCTTTCTTTCTTTTTTTTTCTTTTCTCTTGATTTTTTTAATTAATGAGGGGTTAAAGGGGGGAGATTTATGTGGGTTTTATTTTATAGTTTGATTAAATAATGTGAATTCTTTTTCTTAGATCCTATTAATTGGGTGACTTTTATATTTTGTTTTAACTTTAATTTTAATTTTAATCTAGAGGGAACAAGGAAAGAGGATGATATTACTACACTTAAGACCCCTATCTTATGGAAATTATAAATTACTTTATTAGTAAATTTAATTGTTGATTTATTTATTTTATTAGTTGGTCTATATTATTTTGGGATTGATTAATTATTTAATTTATAATGTTATTATTTGATTTTAATTTAACCTTTGGTTTAAATTTTTCTCATAAATGTTGTTGGGCAACCTTTTTAAAATTTATGATTTGAATGCTAATAAGGCGTTATGCTGCCGGATTTTTCTAGAAATTTGGCCAAGTAATTTAAGTGGTTTATTTATGCATTTAGTTAACATTTAATCTTTGCCTTGAGATTACGTTTTAAATGCAATCATAATTTAATCTATTTTTGCTTAGTGTTAGGGTTTGGATTTCGGCACATGTCGAAATCCCGCCACTTCACCTAGGAAACTTAGGGTTGATGTCGATTCTAATTCTAACCCTAACGGCGACACTCCTCGCGTCGCTTAACCCCCTAGTCGACTTTCATCACATAGGGGAATGCACATGTGATCACATTAACCCGCATTTGACTGACATGTCTATGCCTTATGCGTATTGCCACCAAGCATGCTGACCCGTGCGAGGGGGTTTCTAGGGATATGTGGATTTTTTTTAATATTTTGTGTCATGTCCACATGGCAAATGTGGGCATGACATGTGTGTTGCATGTCTTGACCGCATAGGAAATGTGGGCATGACACATTGGATGACAATTTGGATAGCCTAAATGCTAGATACCAATGACAAGGGAAAACCAAGTCTAGATGCAAAGGATGGAGGTAGGATTGGATAGATAGAAGGATGAGCGATAATAGATGGGATGGAAGACTCATGATAGATGGATGGATAAAAGGATAGGCAATAGTGGATGAAATAGATGAGAGGTTTAGGATGTGATTTCCAAAGACTATGGTGCATAGGAATAACATGCTCCATTCTAGGCGTAATGCGTAAGATTTTACATGGCAAAGATTATGATGATAGAATGATAGGATTGATTGGAAAGGATGAGGTATATCAAGAGATGTTCAAAGCATTTTTCAAAATTTTTCCCCTATGTCTATATCAAAATCAACAAGGAGGAAGGGAGGATAGATGGATTCGATAAGATAGGTATGTGGTTATAATGGATAAGGATGATAAGATTAATATGATGGGATTAGATAGGGGAATGATAGGTTGGAAATAATAGGTTGGATGAGACAACTTGCCCCCAAGTGTAAGTTACATAGATAAGAAACCTACACATGATGCTTATTTGCTAGGTTTTCATCATGGTACTTATCCAAGGTGCCACCGAGGTGGTTTTCACCTTTGGATGAAGGGATTTATCTTTAGTATTTTGATTTTTTTTTCTTTTTTATTTATGGGAATAGTTGGATGGGATAGGTGGATATCAATAAGAAGAATTTGGAAGAGGCTAGGGATTCAAGCATCTAGTTCCATGAAAGGTGATAGTCCCTTTAGAGGTGAATGTCACACATGGACCATGGAAAGTGTCATTATGCTCATAGATGTTGGTAGGGGATTGCATGAGAGGGAGATGGAGTAGGTAGATAGTGGATTATGATATGGATTATTAAAGATTTATGCAAGGATGGCTAGGGGATAATGGATTATGATGTGGATTATGGATTGAATGATAGTGAATTATGAGGTGGATTATGTATGGAAGGATAGTGGAAGTGTTATGGAGTGAAAGTGATGGGGGACCGACAATCTCACTTTTAGAAAGCTTCTTTGAACTTTCTTTGATTTTCAAATGGAGTTGTTTTTGTTCAAGTAAATAATTTTTGGATGCTAAGGGTAAAATGGATTTTTCTTTAACTTTGAATACCCTAGGATTTCTTTCTTTGAAGTCCAATGTTTTAGGATTGTTAAGCTTCTTTGATTTGATAGGTATAGGACTAAGGATTTCATTATTTTCTCCATCATTATGACAAGGAGTGTGAGAAATTGTATTTTATTAGTCCAATGAAGTGGAAGCAGGATATGACAATGAAGGCTCAATGGTAAAGATGACATTATCATGGAATAATGATGAAATGTCAAGATCTTCAATAGAGGCATTGATGGTTCCATCAATGGTACTTTCAACGACATTAGAGGGTTCATCAAGACTTGTAGAGCAAACATGAGGATCCTTAGTTTTTGTTATGTCAGAAAATGTCCCCTTAGGGACTTTTCCCTCCTAAGGTTTAGCTCTTGGGTCCTGTTTATGCATTTAGAGCATTCTTCATGTTAATTTGACATCCCAATGAGAAAACCCTAAAGTTTCATGGCAAATGGGACCTAGGGGGTGCACTTGACATAAGTCCTACCTAAAATAGGGGGGAGGACTTGGGTACCCGTGCCCTAGTCCTACCCTATTTTAGGTCAAGACCAATTTTGGAGTGTCAGTTTATGACTGTTATTTAGGTCCTATGCCGACACGGTAAGTTTTAATTACAAAATTCTTGGCAAGAATGTTTGTAGTTGCATATATAAGCATGATTAGTGATTCATTTGTAAACTAGATGGATATTGTGTACTTGTGGCTTATGTTAAGGTGATTCAAGGCATTCATTGTGTTGCAGAGCAGAATTTGTGTTGTTCTTGTGTTTGTATTTGTAGATTTGGCATCCATCTCCTCATGGCATGAAGAGCATCTTCTTTCAATGAGATCTTCACTACAAGGTGATATCAATTATGTTTTCAATCATTTATCATTTAGATTTTACCTCTATCCCATAGGGACACACACTCTTTATCTGACAATGGTGTTCATAAGACTTAAATGTCTCTCCGAGGCTTGACTAAGGCAAGCCTCTAAACACCACAACCCCTAACCCATTTTTCTGTGATTGCAGGTTACAGGTTGCTAAAGCAGAAAAAGTGGAGTTGCAGGAGAGTAGTGCAGACTGTCAGAATTGTAGATCAGAGAAGAAAATAGGGACTTAGACTCAGGTGCCCACTCATTAGTCCTCTAGATCCTGCAATAGAAAAATCTCTGGAACATTAGGAATGGGTTGCAGATAAGATTCCTAGATCCCGACAGAAATGGTGGCACTGGACTAGGGCGCCAGCTCATTAGTCCCTAACTGTTTTATTTTCCAAACTTTAAAATTTGGTACGCATTTGATTGTCATTTGATATCTCTGTGTGTGAGCATTTTCTTTGATTTGTCTGTTTGCTTCTGAATTTGCATAATTAGGGTTTTGAGCATAAGTGGACTTAATTAAACCACTAAATCACACAATTCTAATTTTCCCCTATATTCTGAGTGACCGGAGGCCTGTAGTAGACTTCCTACTCAGCTAAAGTCCTTGAATGTTTAGAGGTCAAAGGAGGATTCATACAAACTAGCAAAATCAACCCTAAACATAAGCAAATCCTCTTCACCAAATTTCACCTTAAACATTTTGGTGAACCCATGTTTTTAATGAATTTTGCACCTTGTTGAGTGTTGTGCTTCAGATATACATTCATTTCATTCATTCATTTCATTGTTCATCCTATTGCATTTGGAAAGTTACAAAAAAATTGAAAATTTGGGAAAATTTGAAAAAATTGGCATTTTTAGCTTGCATTTTCATGCTTAAATTGTTGAAAATTGTTTGAAATTGTGCATTTTTTTTTCATATAACCTAGTTTTGCATTTGCTAGGGTTTGTAATCAAAATCTTGTTTCAAATTTTACTACCCTTTTAAAACACTCATTAGGACTGATTTCTAACTGTAGTGTTCCATCATAGTGGTTTTCTTGTAAAATTTCATGTCTAGGGTTTGAGAACCTTGATTTTTCACTAGATTTTGGCCTTATCGTCTCCCTAGATTTGCACCATAGGCATGTTGTAAAGGATTTTTCTGCACTAATTAGATGTTATTAGGGTTATTATCTACTTCCCCTCAAATTATTTAAAACACCTTTTTATTGGGCCCTAGCATTGAAAACTTGGTGAAAATTTGCATATTTTGGCTATATTTTCCCTAGGGTTTGACCTAGATTTGCACTCCAAACATGTTGTGACAGATTTTATGGATTTAGGTTACTGATATTACTTCTATAATCTTTTGTACCTCCTAAAATTCTTTACAACACCCCTTTTATTGGTCTTTGCATTAAAAATTTGTGAAATTTTGCATATTTTAGTGTATTTTCATTAGGTTTTGACTTGTCATCACTCTAGGCTTGCATCCAAAAGAATGTTGTGAAGGATATTATTGTTTTATTGGATTGATATCAAAAAAATTATTTTCTTCCCCTGATCAATTTCCTTACAACACCTTTTCTCTCACTTATTTGCATTGAAAAAAAAAATCAAGCATTTTTTATATTAAACATATCCTGCTCCTAGGGTTTGTTCTATTAGTTTGTGCATTCTATGTTGCATGCTCTTGCATGAGCCTTATGACCTACTGCCCTAATAGAAATATCCCTTTAATAATAAGCAGAATACTCATGGGATCTAGTGCCCTTGAAGAAAATGATATTCAGACCTCTGAAAATCCATTGAATACCTTCTTTACAAAAGGAGAGACACAAATTTTGCAAGATATTACACTTCATACAACCACTATGGAAGATCAAGTATTTCATGATGTTGATGACACTATTGAGGTGGTCACACATGTACCTGATGAGAAAATAAATAAACTTGATAAAGAGTTAGCCAAATTTCAAGCATTTGTTGAAACTGAAAGGATAGCAGAAGAAGCTGTACCTGTGATTCACCACGTAAGAGAATTGATAAAAGAAGGACAAGATGTCATTTATGTCATCCAAGTTTTAACACATATTGTACACAATAATGTTATGATGGTGACTGAATGTGTGAATGGTATCAAAAATAGGTCATCACCATCTCATACGCAAGTATCGACACCTATACCGACTACTAGAATATCTACATTTACATCGACAATTTTAACAACTAATGCAAATGTTTGTAGTAATGCTACCACTAGTATTGAAGTATCTAATGGAACTAGTTCAAAAAATTACAAAGCTGTGGGATTTAACTATTGAAACTTGATTTTTAAGGGGACCTCTTCTTTGAATACTTATTCTCAACCACCTCTCCGTTCCATCTATTCTTAGCCACCCATTTCATATAATTATTCACAACCACCTCCACCTATCACAATTTAGGTTCAATCACCTCGTCACTTTGGTTCCAATTCCTCGCAGCAAATTGCATCTCCCAATGATGCCCTCTTAAACCAACTTTTGCAAGGCATGACCTCTTTAAAACAAAAAGTGACAAACTTGACAAATTCTTCACAACCTAATATACCAAATTATCTTTCCCGTAATCCCCTATCCTATGCAATCTTGAGAACTCCTATGCCTGAGAGGTTTGAGACTCCTTGCTTTGAAAAATATGATGGAAAAGGTGATCCTAATACTCATGGTAGCATTCACGGCTATGTGTAGTGATTTCTACTTTGAAGAGGACTTGTTAGGAAAACTTTTCCTGTGATCTCTCAAAGATGCTGCTTTAGAATGGTTTTTCTCTTTAGCTCTGAATTCAATACACTCCTTTTCGCAATTGGTTGATCAATTTTTACAACATTTTCAAGCAAATATTGGACCTCAAGTTTCTTTGATTGATTTAATTCATTGCAAGCAAGGTATGAAAGAGAAGTTAACTGAGTTTATTAGTCAGTATCAATCTCTTTATGTACAAGTTGAATATTAGATGAAGGATGAGGATGTTCAGAAGATGTTTATTACAAATGTACAACCTAACATCCGTGATAAGATCCTCTTGATGAAGTATAACTCCTTTCAACATTTATATACCGCCCTTCGTGATTATCAACTTTCGTCTAATTAGTATGAAAACCAAAACTCATCGAGTCAAGTTGGTCAATCCATGGGTGGACCATCACAAAACAACTTTAAAAGGAATAATAGGATTTTCATCAAGATTAATGGACCAAATTTGAATAACTTTTCTCAAGTGTCTGCTATCACTAATCCGAAGAAGGCACCGTATTAGCAAAGAAAGTTTACTCTGATATCTAGGTCTTATCATTCTATCATGAATCAAGATATGAGCAATAATCTTATGAAGCTTCTCCCAATTAATCCTTTGGATCCTAACAAACCTCAAGGACCTTACTTCAATGCTAATGCCTTTTGTCATTATCATCGGACACAAGGACATGATACTGAACGATGTATGCATCTTAAACATGAAATAGAAGACCTCATCAACTCGAATGTGACACAGGTATCAGGTGTGAATGACAATGAAAATAAGTTAGTTGCTCCGCTGAATTAGAATTTACAAATCTTTACTAATCCTTTCCCTAAGCATACTGATAATAATATGATGGAACATGGTTTAGTGGAAGTAGATGATGAGAATTATTTGGAATATGATAACATCGTGGGCATAATAGAAGTGGATAAGGAAAAGTTGGATAACCCACCTCATCCACGCAGAAAAGGAATTTATGCCGAGGTTCCTCCTTCGTTATCCTTACAAGGATCAAGAGATAACCAAAATGCATAAGAAAAACAAATGGAACAATCAATACAAACAACTATAACAAAGCAAAAGAGTGAGATAGTACAAGATGATTTTTGTCACTATATTACACGAAATCAACAATGAAAGTTAGCTAAAAATTAGAAAAGAGTAAGACAATTATCATCAGTCAGAAATAATAGTGGTTCTCAGGTGCTACCACAATAATGGGTTACACTTTCTAGGACATCCTAATTTTTGCTGAAATCACATATTTTTAGAAAATATAATGATTTAAGCCTTGAAAGGTTCCATTTAAAGGATTTTAATTGAAAAGGGTTTGATCAAACCCCCTTAGATTCAAACCCCCTTGGATAGAACCCCACTAGTTTTAAACCATACCTATAATGGAGTCTCCTCTACATGATTCAAAATGCTGATAAAAAACTACTTTTGATTTATCTTTTGAGGGATCAAATAAATTCATTTAAAATTTATGCTTTGTAAGTGTATAGTCCTTATTATAAGCTTCCCAAAAAACATAATTTTAAATATATTTAATTTGATTATTATATTTATTTTTTATTTCTTGTGAATCTATGTTTTTCACCGAACATCAAGTTCTCTATTCTACACACATGAAAATTAGTAAATAACTGAAAAAAAATTCTAAAAAATATCTATGCACTAGGTATTGATGTCCTTGTTTCAACAAAAGAAAAAAAAATTGAATTTCAATACATACAGAAAAAGTTATGTTTTACAGAATACACCTATGTCTAAATTATAATTGGTTTGACTTCAAAAATTAATTAAAAAATATAAATTCAACAAAACATTATGAACCAAATGTATACACTATATATCAGCGTTACCAATCTAAATTAAAAAGAATCATAATTTTATCCTTTGTAGAAAAAAAGTTATGTGCTACGAAATACACATCACTTTAAAAAAATGTTGTTTACTATTAAAAACAAGTTATCAAAGGAGATGCAAAAATTTTTACAATTTAACTCCAATTTTTTTTTTAAAAAATATATTTAGAATCTACAAACAAAATCTCACAAATCACTAGTTCACATCATCTTCAAATTCCTAATGGTTTAGCGGCTATAGGTGTTAGAACGTGAAAATTTAGTTCAAAATATTGATTTCAATGTCAAGTTTGGCCAAAAAGTGTAACCCATTACAAGCAACAAAAGGTCTCACTTACACAAGAATTTGAGAAACAAGCATTACATGGATTTTATGACAGTAAACAAGACTCTCATAAGAACCACTCAACCTTCTCACAAAACTTGATCAATACCTCTCCAAGAGGTTCGCAAGTTCTAAAATTTAGTACGATGGCACTACCAAGTAAGTATTTCTAACCCTTTATCTCTCATGATGTGTTTCCCCCGTGATGTGTTATGTGTTGTTTAGGCCTCCTGGGATGACCCTTGACTCTATTGTAAGGTCCAGGATACCAGGAGACCATCTTTGTTGTGACCCTTCTTCTATTTGTATCATCATTCTTCTATATTTCTTCTCCTCTATTTTTCACTATTGTGTGTTGTGTCTTGCGGATAGAGCATTGCAGCAAAGGCGGTTTTAATCTCTGTTAGAGATTCTTGACCTGCATCCATTTGTTTGGCTAACCAAACTGCATTAACTAGTTTCTTTTTCTGTTCCTTTTCTAGCTTGGATGTATAAGCTAGATCTTGATAAAGCCTTGGAAGCTGATATCTATTCTAAATTATAATAAAATCAGAATCAATGGTAAAAGGTTCCCATTGTTGAATAGCTTTGCTTCCAATAACACCATCATAACCATCTACCTCATATTGAACAAATGTTAGAGTATCCATGAAACCATCAAATCCAATTTGAATAGGAGCCTCACAGATGGCTGAACTACTTTCCTTTTCAGAATTACCAAAGGTGATGCTTGTGGTTCCTTCAATCCAGGCATCTCTGGGAAATGCATTATATCTGGCAATATTGAGATCTGCGCATGTATCAATCAGAAATGCCAGAGGGTAAGCCATTATACCTAGAAAATGGATTGTTAGGATCATTCTTGGACAAGCAGTAGTTTTTATGGCGCACTTGTAGGCTTTCATCTGTCGATTGCTAGAACCTTCTTCAAAAGTCACCCTAGGTTCTTCGACAGCTTGATGGATGAGAGGACTCTAGGGCTTCTCTTCACAATATAGTTGTTCTTATCTTATAGATCCTTGTAGGGGCAACTGTATAGGTCCAGCTAAATTAAACTGGTTGACAAACTTATCAAGTTTAGGAGACTTTTCCATTTCTTCTGTGAGATAGAAATTCTCTTCATCATCTATTTCTAAAATTTCTACCTGAACTTGAGTAATCACCTTTTCAAGAAAGGCTTTTTTGTTTCTTCTCCATATTCTTCGATCCATGCTTCCTGGAGTAGGAGCTTCATTAATAGACCTTTGGTCAGGTAGACTCGAAGGTCTTTGAACAGGGGAGCCTAGAGGCCAAGGTTCCCTTCTTTGTAATGGTTTATATCCATGTTGTTCTGAAATCTTAGTTTGGGATACAGATAAACCATACTGGAGTATAGGTGATCTCTGAACTAGAAGCTTAGGTGGCCTTGCTTCTTTTTGAAGTAGAAAATACTTTCTTGCCTTAAGTTGTTCCAACTTGTTGGTCAACTTCTTCCATGTTTCTTGACCCATGTCCATGTCATGGAGTCGAGATTCAGTTTGGACAATATTTTCAATTACCTTGTCCAATTTTGCACGGGTGTCCCTTCGTAGCATTCTGCAGAAGGAGACTTCCAAATCTTCCTCAAAAGATTAAACTTCTTTGGTCATCAAATTGACTTGAGCTTGCTCTGTGGCTGATGCATATTCTTTAGACTCTGATTCTGTATCAGTACTAGATAGAATTACATCCTCTAAGTCTGATGGGTAATCATTGATGAATTCAAATTCATCATCTTCTACTCCTGCTTCTCTTGCAGCATGGACTTTACCTTTTTCCCTTTTTCTTATGTCTATCTGGGTACTTATTTGCAAAATGATCTCCTTTGCAAATGTAGCAGGTAGGCTTCAATTTCTTGGAACCTTTCCTTTTCTTATCACGTTTCCTGAAATATCCTTTCTTCCAAGGATATTTACTATATTTTTTCTTTTTCTTCTTGTAAGATTTTTCTGGCTTATCACAATCATAACAAGAAGATTTACCTTTATTTGGAAACTGATTAGAAGGCATTATCTGGTAGCCTACAGAAGAGGATAGTAGAGGTTGTACCTTTTTTATCTCCTTCTTCCCTTTTCCTTCTTCACAGATTTCTTCATTGATCTGTGTAAGGAATTGAACTAACTGAGGAAAGGTTAGCTCTTTCATTTCTATATTTTTGTTACCAGATTTTCTAGAACTTTCTTGTGATAGAATTCTCCTATCACACTTCGAAAAATTTTAAGAAAAGTTGTGAACATAAAATCATGATTTTGTTCATGACCTGATTGATAGAAATTCTGATATTGAACCTCACAATATTTTTAAAAATATTTGAGATCTTTGCATTTACCTTTTATGAATTTGTTGTAGGCCAACTTTTCTTTGGTATATATTCTTCCTACGAACAGAAGTGTCAACTAAGCACAGACTTGATCTGTACCTCTGCCTATTAGGCTATCTCTGAAAGCGTCGTCTAATATATCCCAGACACTTCAAGCAACACCTGTCATAGCATTAAGAGCCTGCTTGATCACTTGAGATTCATCAACATTAGCATTAGTGGATAAATAATTAGTTATCGAGGCTCGCATAGCATCTATTCCTCTTGTATTTTCTACATCCTCAAAATTATCAAAATTTACAAGGGGAGGTGTATCTACTTTTAGAGTTTGAATATTCTTAAATGGATCAATGGGGTTAGATCCATTGGGATTGGAACCATTACCATGAGCCATTTGGAGCTTTCCTTTTGCTCGTTCCTCTGGAGTGGTTTCTCTTAGATTCCATGTGGAGGGATCAAAAATCTTTTCAATTACAGGCTTCTTTACCTCAGTGACCAGCTTTGGTCCTTCATACTGAGCCTGCAAATATCCCTTAGCATTGGAAGGGAAATTCATTATTTTCACAGTTTGTTGTTGTTTAACACTATGTACCACTGACTGAATAGTTGTGGACTCTTGATGTAGTTCAGACTATATATCAACAGATTCTTGTTTTATGGAATCACCTATCAATAGTTGTGACCGTGCAATAGAATGGACTTCCTGATATATTTCTTCTATTCTTTGTCCATTATGCTTTGTATGAATGTTTGTTGTTATCATTTGTGAAGAAAGTACATCACAATCTAATTTTACTTCACTTCTGACCTTTTGCAGAAGTTCTCTCTGTTGCTCTAAAGACTGTAAAGTCCATGCTGCAAGAGAAGCAAGAGTAGAAGATGATGAATTTGAATTCATCAATGATTACCCATCAGACTCATAGGATATAATTCTATCCAGTACTGATACAGAATTAGAGTCTGAAGAATATGCATCAACCACAGAGCAAGCTCAGGTCAATTTGATGACCAAAGAAGTTCAATCTTTTGAGGAAGATTCGGAAGTCTCCTTCTTCTGCAGAATGCTACAAAGGGACACCCATGTAGAATTGGACAAGGTAATTGAAGATATTGTCCAAATTGAATCTCAACTCCATGACATGGACATGGGTCAAGAAACATGGAAGAAGTTGACCAACAAGTTGGAACAACTTAAGGCAAGAAAGTATTTTCTGCTTCAACAAGAAGCAAGGCCACCTAAGCTTCCAATTCAGAGATCACCTATACTCCAGTATGGTTTATCTGTATCCCAAACTGAGATTCCAGAACAACATGGATATAAACCATTATAAAGAAGGGAACCTTGGCCTCTAGGCTCCCCTGTTCAAAGACCTTCGAGTCTACCTGACCAAAGGTCTATTAATGAAGCTCCTGCTCCAGGAAGCATGGCTCGAAGAATATGGAGAAGAAACAGAAAAGCCTTTCTTGAAAAGGTGATTACTCAAGCTCAGGCAGAAATTTCAGAAATAGATGATGAAGAGAATTTCTATCTCACAAAAGAAATGGAAAAGTCTCCTGAACTTGATAAGTTTGTCAACCAGTTTAATTCAGCTGGACCTATACAGTTGCCCCTACAAGGATCTATAAGAGAAGAACAACTGTATTGTGAAGAGAAGCCCTACAGTCTTCTCATCCATCAAGCTATCGAAGAACAAGAAGAACCTAGGGTGACTTTTGAAGAAGGTTCTAGCAGTCGATAGATGAAAGCCTACAAGCATGCCATAAAAACTATTGCTTTTCCAAGAATGATCCTAGCAATCCATTTTCTAGGTATAATGGCTTACCCTCTGGAATTTCTAATTGATATAGGTGTAGATCTCAATATTGCCAGATATAATGCATTTCCTAGAGATGCCTGGATTGAAGGAACCACAAGCATCACCTTTGGTAATTCTGAAAAGGAAAGTAGTTCAGCCATCTGTGAGGCTCCTATTCAAATTGGATTTGATGGTTTCATGGATACTCTAACATTTGTTCAATATGAGGTAGATGGTTATGATGGTGTTATTGGAAGCAAAGCTATTCAACAATGGGAACCTTTTACCATTGATTCTGATTTTATTATAATTCATAATAGATATCAGCTTCCAAGGCTTTATCAAGATCTAGCTTATACATCCAAGCTAAAAAAGGAATAGAAAAAGAAACTAGTTAATGCAATTTGGTTAGCCAAACAAATGGATGCAGGTCAAGAATCTCTAACAAAGATTAAAACCGCCTTTGCTGCCATAGTGCTTACAAAAGACTTGAAGAAGCAGAAAAGGAACCTAACATGTGATCTCCCTCTCAAAAGAGATTCTAAAGGTAATGAACTCATACCTAAAGAAAAAGTTAATTACTTTTTAATGAGTTCATCTGAAGCATTAACTTGTAGAACATAAGTTGCAAAGCTCGAAAAGCTAGGCATAATCCAAACTTCTGAGTCACCATTCTCATGTCATGCAATGTATGTGCCAAAGGTCGATGAGAATGGTAAGGAATTAGCTGAGAAATGGCTAGTTGTCCATTATAAGCCATTAAATGATTATCTAGTTAATAACAGACATCCTCTTCCCAGTAAAGATCATATTTGGCAAACCATTCAAGGTAGCCATGTTTATTCCAAATTTGATCTCACAAAAGGGTTTTGGCAAATTGGTCTCAAAAGTGCTGACTTTTACAAAACAACATTTTCAGTTCCACAAGGCCTCTATGAATGGACAGTCCTTCCATTCGGTATCAAAACTGTACCTTCCATTTTTCAGCAAAAAATGGATATTATATTCTAGCCTTATTGCAAGTTTATCCAACCCTATATTGATGACATCCTTGTCTTCAGCCAGGATATGCCTCAACATCTCAATCATCTCCGCCAATTCCTTTCTATTTGCCAACATCATGGGCTTGCTGTTAACCCCACAATGTCTTTCTTTGCTCAAAATCATATTGTTTTTATTGGCATCAAGCTTCTTCCAGGTGGGAGAATGCAGGCACAACCACACATCCTGAACAAAATTTCCAATCTTGCTGTTACTAATGTCAAAGAATTACAACGATTTTTAGGCCTTGTAAATTATATTGCAGGATTCTATTATAAGCTTGCTGAAGATAGAATTGAGCTTAATAAGCTTCTAGGAAAGAAGCCACCACCATGGACGGCCAAGCATGATAGTTTGATTTCAAGAATCAAACAAAAGTGTTCCCAGCTTCCACCTCTCAAACTGCCAGGTAATGGTTTCAAAATTGTGGAAAATTGTGGAAACCGATGCTAGTGAAGGTGCATGGGCTGGTGTTCTTCGTGAATAGAAAACAACATCTCACAACCCCAAAGACAAAGGTGATATTGTTAGGTATATCTCTGGTAGTTTCAAGAATAGTGAAATAGACTACCACAGTACTCATAAAGAAATCCTTGCTGTTGTCAATACTTTCCAAACATTTCAGATGTTTATTGCTTACAAGCGATTTCTTCTAAAAAGTGATCTGCAAAAGCTGCATGGATTCTTCATAAAAGAATCAAAGAATAAAGTTGTTAGAGGAAGACTCCTTAGGTGGGCATAGTTATTAAGTACTTATGAATTTGATTTCATTCTCCTTCCTAGAGTTGAAAATATTTTTGTAGATTTCATGTCTCGAGAAGGGCACACTTCAGAATCTGTTCCTTCTAAAGCAAAGCAAAACCCGTCTGGTATTGTTCAGATAATCCGAATAAGGGAGCATCGCCGGTATGAAGAAAGTTGCTGAGAATGGAGTACAAATCCATTCCAAAGAAGAAATCTTCATAAATTTCAAATGGCTAATGATTTTCTTTATGATCATTTCAAAATGTTAGTAGCCAAACTATAGCTAACATATGCAGGATTATGGACTAACACACCGTTCTTTCAGTTCTCAGCTGAAGCAGAACCTATTGATCTTGATGACAGTCATATTCTCCAAAATTGGTGTGGAGACTTTGTTCTTCCTATCTTCTTTCTCAATCCACCAGTAGAAAGACCAGATCAATGGCTAAATGAGGAACATGGAAAGAATTTAATCAGGGATCTATTTCAAGGACCTTATCCACCTACGGATAACATGGAGTTTAATGGGACATCATCCTATATGGGTTGTAATTTTAAACTTATTTAATTCCCCTGATGAAAACCCAATCAGCAGGCATCTTTGTCAAGTTTATGGACCTGCTGGACCTTCTTCAGTATTTGAACATTGGAATGTTCCTAATAGACTAAGGTTCCTCCATTCCAAGAAAATGCTAATCTAGATTCATACCAAGACCTACTGAATGGACATGGTGGATCAATGAAGCATTTCCCAAGAATTTTATGGTCCATACAAGATGAAAACCATGAGTATCATTTGGAAGGAAAATGAACCAGAACATCAAGCACACACAGGATGTATACCACATTCTTCTACTCAGACTTGTGCTAATTGTGAGTATGATCCAGCTGATGATCCAAGAATTCCAACCTTTGATAAAGAAGGGAATCTCAAAACATCTAACTTTGATCCTACCGACCCTCGCTGCTATCCTTTTGCTGATTCTAATACCTCTGAACACAGTACGGGTTCCTAGGCTAATAGATGGGCTTGTCATCTATCGAGAGCATCTATCATCTCGTTGAAAAAATGATAGACGTGGGCCCTTCCACGGTAAAAGGGGAAAGCTTACATGCCTCAAAGTAAGCACGAGTTAACCTTCTCGTGATAAAAAAGAAGACATGTAAAAGTAGATTCTTTTATTGTCTTGTATGTCTCCTCCTTTCTCCGCTCATGAGTTATTGGGACCCACTAGAAGATGCTTATCTTCATATGGGTAACTCTTTGATAAAGGAGTTGTTACATGTCCACTTTCTATGGACGGATTTCAAATTAGATTCAAGAGATAAAATTAACAATCTGCCCTCTCTTCCTATAAAAGGTGACAGGGCCGCCTTCATTTCTCAATGAATTCTAGGCAAGTGAAGTCTTAGAGAGTAAGAGTCTAAGTCTCGAGTCTTTTAGGTGTTTGATAAGAAGAGTATGCTCTTCACTTTACAGCTTTAAGTTGATCTGAGTGAATTAGAAAATCTGAAGAAAACAAGTTTATCGTATTGTAAAAGGTTTTAAGCTCCTCTTTCTGCATATATGTCTATATCATTGCCAGCGCGCATTGAATATGATGAATGTATTGTTCCTGAGTGTAAGCAATAATAATATACATAAGATCTATTTGAATGTCAGATACTCTGTTCATCCACATATCATTTGTCATTTGTAGCTATTGTTCAAAGTTGCTAAGGCACTTGTTTCTCCTCTCTCAATTTATTGTTTCCCTTCCTCTAGTGATTCTACCTAGCGGGTAGATGATGAAAAACATATTATACTGATGTAGGCCTTGTGTCCCTTTAGTGAGAAATCAAAAACTGGACTTAGTTCCTATATGACGATGTAGTTGTTATATATTATCCGATGCTTGGATAGTAGAATCACTCCATGTGATCTTGATGGTGTCTTATCGTACTTACAAAAACATAACAATATTGCTGCTCCGTGCACTTTGTCTATCTTGAATCTTGCATTATGCATTGTTGTTTATCATGATTATATGGACACTAACACTTTTCTTGCAGGGATGTGTTTGTGGGAACATTTGGTGATTGTAAAGTACGTGTCAGCTTCGAGGGGCATGGGCTTTATGAGAGCTCGTGTTCCCTTGTGTGTTTTCTACCTACCTTAATGTGTTTGATATTGATACCTAATATCAACCACCTTAAAGTGGGGGCATATATAAGGTAAGATGTCTGTTGTAGATGTTAGCAATGTGCTTGTTCTCAGGTGCAGTCTTAAAGATTGGTAGTGATGAGTCCCTCTACACTTTGAGATTTGTTTGCAATCACTTAAGCCCTCTATGAAGGTGGGATATCGCATCCTTTTTATCTTAATCCCTCTATGGAGGCGGGGATGGTGTATTTCTTGTGGAGAGTAGACATCCTGTCATTTTCAAAAGTCCTCATCGCAAGGTGGGGAGTGGTTTTGTGACTAACTCAACCCTTAAGCATGTCTTCTATGATTGTTGTGGTAAAGTGCAATCATCGATGTGTGCTTGTAATGTGATTGAGATGGTGTTGAACATAGAAATAGGAACACTCCATTGCTTGTCTGTCATGTTTTCTCCATGTCTTCCAAGTGTGTGTGTATTGTGTGTTTGTTCCCAAGCATAGTCTTAAAGACCTGTCACGATGAGTCCCTCCTATGCTTTGGGATTTGTATGGCGTGCTTGATTTTTTTGGCATGTTTGTTGCCCCATATGCAGTCTTAAAGATTGGTGGTGATGAATCCCTCCTACATTATGGGTGGTGTGTTTACTTTCCTTGCACTTGCATCTACATTTCATATACATGAAAAGAAAAAGAAAAAGAAAATCATCACTATCTTCACTACATTCACTGTGTTTTGCATGTCTTAAATGTTGTACTCTCCATGTTTTGCATGATTATGACTATCTTCTTCATGTTTTGCGTGCCTATTACTATCTTCTCTGTGATTGGCATGTCTTCTTCGTGCTTGGCTGTTTTCTGTGTTTGTTGACCGTACTTTAATGCATGTATTGGCCTTGTGTTTATTACATACATTAAAGTGGGGGCTAAATGTTACGTTGGAAAATGTCCCCTTGGGGGCTTTTCCCTCCTAAGGTTTAGCTCACGGGTCCTGTTTATGCATTTACAGAATTTTTCATGTTAATTTGATATGTTGATGAGAAAACCCTAAAGTTTCATGGCAAATGGGACCTAGGGGGTGTACTTGACATAAGTACTACCTGAAATAGGGGGAGGACTTGGGTGCCCGCGCCCTAGTCCTACCCTATTTTAGGTTAGGACCAATTTTGGAGTGTCAGTTTATGACCATTATTTAGGTCCTATGCCAACACAATAAGTTCCAATTAGGAAATTCTTTGCAGGAATGTTTGTAGTTGCATATATAAGCATGATTAGTGATTCATTTGTAAACTAGATGGATATTGTGTACTTGTGGCTTATGTTAAGGTGATTCAAGGCATTCATTGTGTTGTAGAGCAGAATTTGTGTTGTTCTTGTGTTTGTATTTGCAGATTTGGTATCCATCTCCTCATGGCATGAAGAGCATCTTCCTTCCATGAGATCTTCACTACAAGCTGATATCACTTGTGTTTTCAATCATTTATCATTTGGATTTTGCCTCTATCTCGCAGGGATACACACTCTTTATCTGACAATGGTGTTCAGAAGACTTGAATGTCTCTCTGGGGCTTGACTGAGGTAATCCTCTAAACACCACAACCCCCAACCCATTTTTCCATGGTTGCAGGTTATAGGTTGTGAAAGGAGAGAAAGTGGAGTTGTAGGAGAGTAGTGCAGACTATCAGAATTGTAGATCAGGGAAGAAAATAGTGACCTGAACTCGGGCGCCCGCTCATTGGTCCTCCAGATCCCACAACAAAAAAATCTCTGGAATAGTCAGAACGGGTTGCAGACAAGATTCCTAGATCCCGACAGAAATGGTGGCACTGGACTAGGGCACCCACTCATTAGTCCCTGACTTTTCCATCTTTCAAACTTCAAAATCTGGTACGCATTTGATTGTCATTTGATATCTTTGTGTGTGAGAATTTTTCGTGATTTGTCCATTTGCTTCTTAATTTGCATAATTAGGGTTTTGAGCATAAGTGGACTTAGTTGAACAACTAAATCACACAATTCCAATTTTCCCCTATATTCTAAGTGACTGAAGGCCTATAGTAGACTTCCTACTCGGTTGAAGTCCTTGAATGTTTATAGGGGAAAGGAGGATTCACACAAACTAGTAAAATCAACTCTAAACATAAACAAATCCTCTTCGTCAAATTTCACCTTAAATAGTTTCCACACTAGAGGACATGTATCCTAGACCATAAGAGGTATCATGGAGAGGTTTAACATAGCAAGAATTATGTAACTTCTATTCTCGAAAACCTTTGTCTATAACCTTGAATTTGGTAACTTGATGATCTTTAGATGATGAAGTGGAAGCAAGGTCATCAGGATGAACATATGATGTGGAAGATTTGGAAATATCATTGTGAGGACAAATATTATCTTTAGGACTATCAACTCTCAAGGCTCTACAATATGCAAAAGGTCTAGGGTCCACTTGGATAGTAATTTCAACACCATTATGTTGGAATTTGCTACATTGATGGTAAGTATAAGGTACGGCTTGCATAGCATGGATCCAACCTTGACCAGGTAAGATGTTATATGGAAGCTCAAGGTCAAGGACATGCCATGTAGTATGTAAAAGGATATGTCCAACTTTTATAGGAAGACATATGGTACCTTCACATTCTCTCTCAATATTATCATAGCCTTTGATAGTATAGGGGCATTGTTCCAAGTCAGCTTGTGAATATCCCAATTGTTTTATTAGCTTCAAGGTACATAGGTTCAAGCCAACTCCATTATCCAAAAGGACACGTTTGACTTTTGTTTTGGAAATTAAGATCCATATATGAAGGGAATTATTATGAAATGGATCAATAGATGACATGTCTTGTTGGGTAAAGGTGATGCGATAGATGGAAGAAAGGTAACTCACAAGGGATTGGAATTGACTAGGGTCAATATCATGTGGTACTTGGGAATCTTGGAGGACACAGTCTAATATGGCTTTGTGGATGGGGGAGACCTTAAGGAGATCTAAGATGGATATTTGTGCAGGAGTCTTCCCATGATGATCAAGGATATTATAATGGGATGGATGAGTGGATGAGGAAGATGAAGTTTGGGGGATGGTAACGGTTCCACAATGAGTGGTGAAAACGCATGTAGGAAATGGGGCTCTAGGGGTGATGGTAGAAACTTGTAAAGGATCATAATCAACTCTTCCTATGACATTGTCATAATCAAGAGGAACTTTGTTATAGCGAACATTGTTGGTATGATTATCTTGGGATTAATTAGGATTGGTGGCAATGGACTTGGTTTTACATTTTGGAAAATGATCATTATAAACACCCAATTGTGCATTGGAAGATTTAGACTTAGTAGGGACCTCCAACGTTCCTTGATCAATAAGGTATTGGATATAATGTTTGAGCCTCATACAATTACATGGAGGGTGACCATGGACATGATGATAATTAGAATATTCATGTTCATTATACCATGTGGGTTTGGACTCATTCTTGGCATAAGGTATTGTATAAGGAAATGTGACCATGTTGGCTTGCACAAGCTTTTGAAAGAATGACTCAATAGGCTCTCCTAAATTAGTAAAATATCTTCGTGAATTTGGAGGTGTTCTAAATTGTTGCTTAGGGAGGGTGATGGTACTATTCGAGAGAAGTTTTGGCACATGATATTTGGAAGTTTGATTGGTTTGGAAATGTTTAACATCAGTAACTCCATCACTAACCACATGTTTGTTCTTGGCCCAAGATTCAAGAATTTATCATTTGTAGGACTATTATTTTTGGTTTGAGGTTTGATTAGACCTTTAGATATAAGGTCTTGTTCAATAGTGATCCCTTTCAAAAAATCTTCTTCTAATGTGGAAGGGCAATGGATTTGGAGATGAAAGGCCATTTCTTGATTAAGGTTTTGGATAAAGATACCAATCAATTGTTTTTCGAGTAACAAGCCCTCTCCACCTTTGTAGGTAAGAAGAAAAGATTTCTCCATTATGTTGTTTGGCATTACAAAGGTCTAGCATTGTGAGTTCATGCTAAACATTAAACGAGAAGTGAGAAAAATGTTTTTGGATAAATTGATGAAAGTTGTGATGGTACCGGGGGTAAGATGATGAAACCAATCTAGGGCTTGTCTCACAAAACTTAGTGGAAAAAGTTTCAATAGATAAACCTCATAATGGTAAACCTCTTAACGACCCATGGAGAATTGTTTGACATGATACCTAGGGTCTCCTTTTCCTTTATATTTGTTAAATTTGGAAACCTAAAAATTAAGAGGAAAAGGAGTTGTCATGATGGACCAATCTAATGAATAAGGACAAAAGTCTTCAAATTTGAAATGTTTATGCTGTGATCCAATTTAAAAAATTTGAAGGGTATTTTCTATCATCTCTTTCACTTTATGATCAGAAGGAGGTGGGGTTGGTGATGATGAGGCGGAATGGATAGGTCCATGTGACAAGGGTTGTGTAGTGACATGTGACATGAAAGGATTTGATTTGGTGTGATGATAAATGTGTTGTGGATATGAGACCATTTGTTGAGTGTTGGAAGGGTTAATTTGATTGTAGGTATGGGATGTGTTAATTGATGATGTATTGGGTTGGGATTAAGCATATGAATAGACATGTTAATAGGTGGTTTGTGGATGAATTAGTGATATGTGTTAAGAGATTGGGTTAGATGGGCTTGCTAAAGTTTGTTGAGGAATAGAAATGGGTGGAAATTATGTTTATAATGTTCTAGGTGGCTTGGAAATTTGTAGGATGAGTGATGTGGGTGGACCTAGTTGAAAGGAGTAAGTGGAATTAGGATCATTAATAGGTATAGGCAAGGCCACACTACCTATGGGATTTACTTGAGGATGTTCCATGATGGGTTGTGATGAAGGACCAGGAGTAATGGTCTACAAGGAGTTTCATGACTAAGTTTGGACATGGGAGGTTTGTAATAAAATCAACAGATATAGGTAAAAGCTCATCTTGGTCAAAATTTTGTTCATGTTCATGTTCATGTCCATATGTGTCATTGGGATTATGATGTGGAAAAGGTTCCATATGATGAGATGTCATGAAAGCAAGTGTGTATTTAACTTGATCATCATACACACTTGTGGGTGGAGGTGAAGATGGTTGGTTATCAATGTGTGAGTCCATGTTTTTCTTAGCTTGTAATCTAGTAATGGGGGGCATAAGATGAGAGATCTTAATAATGTGACAAAAGGTTGATGTGTTGGAGATCTTGTACTAGAAATGAATGATTGGATGAAAATAAGACTAGAGATGATGTGGATGAGTAGATTATTGGACTAGAAGTATGTTGATTACTTGGACCAAAAGGACAATGATGACTAAGATTACAATTGAGATTAAGATTAAAGAACAAGACCAAATTGGATTTGATTTGACCAAAGATGAGGATAGCTTTCAAATACTTAAGATAGAATTATGACCTTAAGCAAATATGATCTATGATTGACTAGGATTTGATTAAATGATTGAAATGATGATGGTCTTGATCAAGGGCTAAAATCTCAATTTAAAGTCAAAGACAAGTTTGATGTGGATAGAAGAGAAGGTAGATGAAAAGGATGGAAGAAATATGGTTATGGATATGGATTTCAATAAGGTCAACCTTAAGCTAAAGTGTGACAAGGATTCTCTCAAGATGATGATTATGATGATGTGGGTAGGTAGGATGATGTGTAGTGTATTTGTTGATAGCTTGACTTAGGCAATTGCAAAGAAAATATTTCACATGTACATGCATAGATTTGGAAAACACACATGCAAGACACAATAACAAGTTTGCCTTTCAAGATTGATTGTTGGAATTTATGAAGACACTTGAAGACACATCAACATGCCTAATATTAGTGAAATGGGTGTGGCCAAGAGGTCTTAATTTAGGATGAACAATTTGTCTAAGGATGTCCCCAATATACACAAGGTACAGGGGGACCAATTTAATGAAATTAAAGTGAAATAATGCCACACAACCAGGAGAAAGGGGTAACGCACCCTTGACCTTCACTTCCCCAAGGTAAATAGTTATTGGGGGCTTAGCCCGAATCAAAAGATTCTGAATTCCAAGAGGTGTGTCTTTCAATTCACTCCTCACTTTTTATACTTCATCAGAACATTAGAGTTGAGTTCATCCCTTGGAGTGGTGTGTCTCCAAGCAGGCCTCCTAAAAGGGTGAAAAAAGCAAAAAAATGATGTTTTTGATCTCCAAGATCCCCTTGCAGTGCAAGTGTTGGTTTTTTCCCAGGCTGGATGCTTATTCCCAGATTTCCCTACAAGGTAGCCATCAATGATCAACAAGATCTCTGGGCCAGGGGCCAACAGTGTAGGAGATAGACTCTATTTTTATCTCCTCTTCTTCTTCAGGCTCTGCAAAGCCTAGGGGGGTATTCCCTACTTAACATCCATGAGAATATGCATACAAAGGCTGGGATACTGACATGAAGCAGATAAATCCTCCTATAAGTAGACCAAAACTGCAAGATAAGAGCAAAGGGGCTAGATTTTGGCCTATTTTCAGTTGTAGACAGAGGACTTGGGATCCTAAAACTAATTCTACTATCCTAATGGTTGTTTTGGAGTTTGATTTTGATGTGTTTGGATGCAGAGCTGGACCTGGTGTATAACCTCAACACAGAACTAGATTGGTGCCTATCCAGGGCTTGGAGTCAGTAGCCATACACCTGTGAATGGTCAGCATGAACAACTAAAACTAGATTTCAAGGGGATTTATATGATATCTGCCTTACAAATATCTCCCAATACAGAGTGTTAAGCTATCTATACTTATGGCATCCCTATTGCAGTATACCCTTCCCAATATTCAATCTGAAAACAATTTAATCTACCCCTTGAGCAGAAGTTAAAAGATCAAGCATTCAATACAGGAATTCTGTATTCTAGAAAACTAGACACCCCTTAGATATCTAGACTCAGAAGGACACATGCAACACTGGAGACAAAATTAACAAAACACATGTAAAACAACATTACTCATATAAGATTAATCATGAAATTAGTAGATTCATGCAAGAAACATACAATAGGAGATGTATAAACTCATAAGGATTCCTACATAGAGCAAACCAAAACCAGTCGTATTGTATTACAGAGCCAAAAATGTCCAACTTTCAACAACCTTAAAAATGAGTCACACAGTCCCTTATATACAGCGAGGAAGGTGCACTCAGCATTAATTACATGGGAGGCCAAAAATCCCGCCAGATACACTGCACTAAAAAGTGGTGCTCAAAATCATAAATGTAACAGGGGACAAATCATGGAGAAGCCAGAGAAGCATGAGGAGCAGGTGAGATTGGAATCTGGGCTGCTGCTCAGGGACTTCCCTCATCAATCGGGTGGTTGAATCTGTTAACTTGACCCATGCCTCTGCAACAATCGCCATTAATGTTTTAGCTACCCATAGTCCTTGGAAACGCAACCACAACAAGCCTCAGAAGTTTTTCCGCCCAAACGCGGTCGTAGTTATGAAGAAACCCATCACTGCATCAAAATTGAAAGATAGCCATTGATCAAAAACCCATCGCTAACATCAACGGCCCCAAAAACTATTGAAAAGTTGCCAGCCAACCAGATCGTGCCACGTTGGCACTTGAAGCTTCTATTGCTGGCCCATCGCATTGCTTTTCCTTAATTTTTCCCGCTAAGAGTCCGCTGCCAGAAACATGTCGGAAGCCACCACGTGGCAAGCTCCGCGGCACCCTTGAAACACTAGGGACTCTCCAAGAAACCCTAGTGGAAGTTGACATGTGTCAAGCTCTGCAACATCTCTAGAAACACAAAGAAACATCCCAGAAACTCCTGCAGAAGAAGCCATGCGTCGAGACCCGCGATACTTTACTAAACTGTGTCAAAAGTTTGAAGTGGCCCCCACTTGTGACACTTGTCACAATCTGCGGCCTCCTCTTGAAACATTTGAAACTTTTAGAAACTCTCATGTGGAAGCTAACATCTGGCAGGTTCCGCGCTACTTTGAAACTTTTGAAAGGGTCCCTCGAAACTTAGGTGAAAGTTGCCACTTGGCAACATCCGCAGTAGCAGGGACACTTAACTGGGACCCACCTTCTCTTCGCCACACTTAGAAACATTTTAGAAACTAACGCGGAGGCTGACACATGCCGGCTTCTGCAGTAACCACAAGGGGCACGTGGCACGCTCCACCCTGCTTAGAAACTCTTTAGAAACTTAAACGGAGAGTGACACGTGGCGCGCTCCGTGAAATCCTAAGAAACACTTAGGGTCTTTCAGAAACTTGGCGGAGACCGTGAAACTTTGAGAGTCCCTCGGGTGCCTCCACGTGGTGCCTTCTATGGCACTTTGAAACATTTAGAAACTCTCCAAAAACATCGGCGGAAGCCGACACGTGGCGCCATCCGCAGCAAGTAGCTTGAAACATAAAGGAAACACTTAAAGGGTCTTTAAAACACAAGCGGAGACAGACACATGGTAGGATCTACGGCCACCAAAGAAACTCAAAGAAACATTCTTGAAACTCTTGCGGAAACAGCCAAGTGGCGCCCTCCGCTCATTTTTGAGAAACACTAAGGGGCCGCCTTCGCAGGAAGCATAAGCAATGGCGTGGACTTAAACTGGGGCAAAATACTTGGTGAATCACGTGGCACTAGCACAATGAGACCCCTCTAGCCACTTCTAGAAACACTTAGAAACTCTGAAGTAGTGACCCGATATGCATTTTTATGCATTTGACCTATTTTTTAACAATTTTCAGGGGCCGATAGCGATTTCAGCAACAGAACAAGATCCTGCAACTCAGAAATTTTAGGGTTTGAAGGAGAAAATTAGCAAACATTGAAGTTTAAAACCCTAGACATAAATAATTACCAACAGTGAGGAGAGAGTATACACACACATTTGACTCACACTAACAATGTTAATTTACTTTTAGAAATGAAAATGTGTGTGTGAATATGAATGAGAGTAAATAATGTTTTTGATTCCCAAGATCACACTAAGTGCAAGGGAAGAGCATACACACCCTAATTCACACTCAAATCCACCAAGCAAAGAAAACACAAGTTCATTTTATGTCCAAGCCCAAATGTGATGATGAAAACACATTCATTTTATGCCCAAAATCAAAATATGATGTTGCAAACAAGTGTTCTTTTAAGCCCAAATTAAAGTGTGATATTGCAAACAAGTTCTTTGATGAATTGAAAAAAAGTCTAATTGTGTGTACTTGGAATGTTTGTCTTCAAATCTGATGCTAATGTAGCTCCTCAAGTCTTCCCCTATTCCACCAAATAAAAAAAGAACAAACAACTTGCAAACATCTTGTTAGAGTGAAAAAGAGAAATCTAAAAAATTCTAAAACTGATGAATAGGTACAACAAATTGGATATGATAATTAGATTCTATGTGAAATTCTATGTCATTTCAAAAAAAAATTGTCAACTTTCGTTAAGATTTGCAAAAGTTATGCTCAAAAGAAGTTTGCAATGAAAGAGTGTTATGCTATTAACTAGGGTTTGAAAAAAATATTAAAAAAAATCCATTTTTACCACAGATCTGAAAAAAGAATGATATAGAAAAATGGATTTAAATATTTCTATCCACCTGCAAAAAATAGAATATGATTTGGTTACTTAGATTGCAAGATATGAATTTTTTTTCAAAAGTTGCATGTCAAAAATTTCTGAAAAATTAGAATTGCAGGGTCAACTTCATATCATCACAAATCATTCAATACTAATTCAAATATTTACTGTAACCACTTTTTGGAAAGGTCTCGAAGTCCTCTTTCCAACGAATCCAAGATCTCATTTTCTTAAGACTTGTGTAAAACAGAAAACCATATGCAACAGATCCGACCCTAAACAAATAAAATCAACAATATAAAAGATCTTCAACCTACAAAACCAAGGTTAGACAAGGGACATGGGGTCCCACCGGGTGTGCCAAAAATGTGTATGTAGAAATATGGAAATCAAATAATGAAACAATACAATGAAAGTACCAATTCCATACTTGAACAACACCTCATCTAGGGATGAAAGAACTAAGCAATATGATGAAAATGATAAATAATCCTATGATATTTGATAATAATTTTGATATGTTGGTTGCTCAAATCTGCAGCATAACAACTAGATAATGATAATGGATATGATATTAAAGAGCTAAGAGGATTTTGAGAGCATGGTGATACTTGAAATGTGGATGCTCAAATAGCTTGGGTGAGACTTCATTTATAGAAGATGAGGGATATTAATGGATGGCTAGGATTGGATTAGTGATGGATGGCTAGGATTAGATGATACATGGATCAAGGCCTAGAGTTGTAGTCATGTGACAAGTGTCACATGAGGGTTGAATGAGAGGAATTAAGTCAAGGATAAAGATTAAAAATCTTCTAAAGACTTTCTTGTAATAAAGATTTTTAGAAGGTTCTAGTCATGTGAGGATAAAGACAAATAGGGAATTAAATAATAAAATTATTTAATTTTTGGAGAGGGATGATGTGGAAAACAATAATTAAATAAATATTTAATTTATTTAATTAATTTGGATAGAAGGGATTAAAAAGGTGAAATAATTTAAATAATAAAATTATTTAAATTATGTGGTGAGGGCTAATTTAAATGAATATTTTATTTATTTAAATTGGAGGATGGAGGAAAGTGGGAATCAATTAAATAAATATAATTTATTTAATTAATTGGCTATGAGAGGACAAATGGGATTAAAATAAGATCATCATTTAACTAATTGGATGATGGAAGGGTTATGAAAGGGTCTTAGGAAAAAATGTGTCATAAGGTGTCTCAAGAGGTGATGTCACAAGACATGGTCAGTTTTAGGTGTCTACTTTTTTCCCCTCTTTGAGATGATGTTCCGGTCAGTGATTTTTTTAGTGGCTAATATTCGCCAATTGGATAATAGTTGAAATTGGGGATTCAAAATTTGGCTAATTGTACAAGCTATAAGGTGACCTGAATTGCCACATTTTTATAAAATTTTATTTTAGTCCTAGTTAAATCGCCAAAATATTTATTTTATTAAAATTTTAAACTCAAAAATTTGCCACAATATTTGATACCTAATTAGATCAGATTCACCTAAATTTTATAAGTTTTAGTAGGAAATAAAATTAATTCTCCAATAATATTATATTGGTTACTTTAGGGCCATATCACTAATTTTTAATCACCACATTGATTTTATTTATAATCTACCAACTGCGGTTGTATTCCATGGGTTAAAATGTACCCATAGAGCACCAATGCCCATCAAGCCCAAAATTGTATTTGGGCCATTGATCTCAATTTATAATCTAACGACTAGGGTTAAATTCCATGAGCAAAAATGCACCCACGAAGATCCAATGCCCATGGGGCCTAAAATTGTATTTGGGTCATTGATCTCCATTAAGATCAACTTCCCAAATGCAATTTTGGGCCCCATGGGCATTGGAGCTCCGTGGGTACATTTTGGTCCATGGAATAGAACCCAAACCATTAGATTATAAATAAAATGAATGGTGGTGAAAAATAATTTAGGGTCAATTTAAAATATTCAATATTTGATTTAAAATATTAAGGAATTAAAGAATTTTAGACATGAGCACTACACCTTAAACTACTCAATCAATGTCACCCTTAGGGCTTTACTTTTCCATAGGAATTTAATTTATTTTTTAGTAAGGATTCGCCATGGTAATTAATACATTTTCCTATTTTTTGTCAAGATTCACAAGGATTTTCTACAAATTTCTAGTGATTTAAAAATTTCACCAATAAAATTAAATATTTTTTTTCAAAAGAAAGAAAGATTCGCCAATAGAAATTAATACTTTTTTCCAAAAAATGGAAGATTCGCCAAGATTTTATATATAGTTTTTAGGAGGGGTTTCTTAAAGTTATCACCGGTTCTGGCTAAGAGAAGTAACATCAATTCAAAGAAGATAAGGTATGGATAGAAGGGGAAAGGATGCCCTAGCCACTTGAAAGAGTGACAAGGAGGAATAGATGAAGGGATGGGATGATGAAAAAAATGTGTATGCAGAAATATGGAAATCAAATAAGAAAATAATACAATGAAAGTACCAATTCTATACTTGAACAACACTTCATCTAGGGATCAAAGGACTAAGCAAGATAATGAAAATGATAAACAATCCTATGATATTAGATCATGATTTTGATACATTGATTGCCCAAATCTGCAGCATAACATTAGATAAAGATAATAGATATGATAATGGAAGAGCTAGAAAGATTTTGACAACATGATGATGCTTAAAAATGTGATACCCAAATGGCTTGGTTGAGGTTTGATTTATAGGAGATGAGAGATATGAATGGATGGTTAGGATTAGATTAGTGATGGATGGCTAGGATTAAGTAAGACATGGATCAAGGCTTGGAGTTGTAGTCATGTGACAAGTGTCACATGCGGGTTGAATGAGAGGAATTAAGTCAAGGATAAGGATTAAGAATCTTCTAGAGTCTTCCTTGTAATAAGGATTTCTAGAACCTTCTAGTCATGTGAGGATAAAGACAATTGGAGAATCAAATAATAAAATTATTTAATTTTTAGAGAGGGATGATGTGGAAAACATTAATTCAACAAATCTTTAATTTATATAATTAATTTGGATAGAAGGGATTAAAAAAATAAAATTATTTAAATTATGTGGTGAGGGATAAATTAAATAAATATTTTATTTATTTAAATTGGAGGATGGAGAAATAAGTGGGAATTAATTAAATACATATAATTTATTTAATTAATTGGCTGATGGGATTAAAATGGGATTAGAGAGGGATTAGTTAAATAAATATGATTTATTTAACTAATTAGGTGATGAAAGGGTTATGAAAGGGTCCTAGGACAAAATGTGTCATAAGGTGTCTCAAGAGGTGATGTCATAAGACATGGTCAATTTTAGGTGTCTACATTTTGCCTCTCTTTGAGATAATGTTGCAACTAAAAGAAGTAACATCATTTCAAAGAAGATAAGGTATGGATGGAGGAAAAGGATGCCCCAACCACTTGAAAGAGTGGTAAAGAGGAATGTATGTAAGGATAGGATGATGATGTAATGATATGATGATGCCCCCTCAAGAGGATAGGCGGGTTAGAAGAACACAGGTATGCTCTCGAAATGAATGAAAACCAATGGGTTTGGAGAATGAAGAGAGATAAGGGATGAATGAAAGAGATGAATGATATGTTATGCTACAATGAGGTGAACAACCATATAGTTCGATATAGCACTAGACATTATGCACTAAGGTATAAAAACCAAGGTGGCAATGTGTCATGTGCACCCAACATAATACAACCTTGTCTACTCGTATGAGGAAGGAAACTTAGACCACTAAAGTCCAAATGCACAAAATATATGAAATGACCTTAAATGTAAATGTATACAAAAAGCTATTCCATCATACAAAAGATATGAATATTAGTTGGAATGATAAGGAATTGATACAAAAGCAAGATAAAATGATAACACACACAAGCAAGCAAGCAAGCATGCACAAATGATTAAAAAACAAACAAGGTATTGCCTCTATCAAGCTGTACACCAATGATTAATTGATTGATTGATGATTAGGATAGTGTTATCATTGTGGGGAATGACATATCCCTAGATCAACACAAGGATGTGGGAAAGATATATCCCATTGATGATTGATTGATTGATTTGGTTTATGACAAGATTAGGATCAAGAACAAATGATGTGATTGGATAATTTGGCTTGATTGATTGACTAGATTGGTATGGATTAAGGATGGCATGCATTTGGATTTATTGCTTGGAGTTTTATTGGATTTTTATTTGTATTTTGGGAATATTTGATTTTTTTTGTATTTTGGGATGTTTTGATTTTTTTTTCTAGATTTTTGGTATGTTTTGATTTTTTTGGAGTTTGGATATGTTTTTTTTTTTTGGATTTTTGAATTGTTTTAGGATGGCATAGGTGATTGTTTTATTATGAGATGAAGGACAAAGTGTGAGGATGCTATGGAAAATGTTTAGGAACATGGGTGTAAGATAGAATAAATGATAACAACATGTGTAGATCATCACATAACATGCAAGTGTATGAGGCCCAAAGAGGAGGAACTTATCCATACCAAGGACAATCAAGAGTTCACAAGGATACCTATGTCCAAAATACAACACAATCTGTTGGCCCCAAGTGTAAGTAGGGTGATAGGATGCAATGGATGGAATATGTATGATAGGTAGGAAGGGAAGACTCTGACAAATAACAAGAATGGTATATAGGATATAGGATGGGAGACTAATATATGAGATGAAATAGAATGATTGGGAAGCATGGATAAGTGACCTAGAGGATAATTGAAGCTGACAACTACACATGGCATCTACGAGTAGGTTTTCACCATGGTACTTATCCAAGGTACCACAAAAGTGGTTTTCACCATACGACAAATTATTTCTCTTTATTATTTCTTGTTTTTTTTGTATTGGGATATTACAACAAGCTAAGCATGAAAAAGTATGATATCAGGTGGAAATATGGACTTTGGAACAAGTAGACAATGATCATGGAGATGGTTGACATGTGGAAGATTCTTTGCAAGAACAATGTCACTAGGATGGGTACCACGGATACCATCATGCACCTCCCTAAGCGCAAGATTAGTCTCTTTTGTGTTTAGGCAATGTAAATGGGAACCATCATAGCCTCATCAATTATGGATGGAGCGAGGTGTATGTAAGATGAGATTATGGAATGTAGTGGAAGTATTATGGAGTGAAAGTGATAGGGGACCACCAATCTCAATTTTAGAAAGCTTCTTTGGATTTGTTTTGATTTTCAAATGAGCTTTCTTTTCTTCAAGTAAATGCTTTTTGGATGTTAAGGGTAAAATTGATTTTTCTTTAACTTTGAATACCCTAGGATTTCTTTCTTTGAAGTCCAATGTTTTAGGATTGTTAAGCTTCTTTGATTTGATAGGTATATGACTAAGGAGTGTTGGTGTAATTAAATATTTAATTACACTTTAATAAGTTTACTTAGGGCTTATTTTTAGTCTTAGGTTATTATTAAGTCATATTAGGGTTTTATTTAACTTGCAAATATAAAAGCAAGTTGTCACATGTAATTCTTGAATCCATTTCATTAATTCATCCTTATTGTGTAAATTATTTCTCTTTGATTTTTTCTCTTGTGGAAGGTAAATCTTAGGTTTTGTAGGTGATCTATGTGGCTTGAGTTAATTATAAACTTCAACATGGTATCAGAGCAGATCTGCAAGCCCCTTCTCAGATTTGGAGAAAAATTTAAGCAAGAGCCATTTCTTGGGTGTGTTTCTGTGTAAAACGTAGTATTCCATTAGATTTAGAGCAATCAAAATAGTCAGATTAGCCTTTTGTTTGGCTAAATTTGGTCTCAGGAGGCCAGATCTGTGAAGGTTTCAATGGATGCTTTTTTTTGGGATCCAGATGAAAGCTATTTTTGTGCATTTTGGTCCCAAATGGACCTCACCATTGCGCTCAGAAGGTCCAAAAACCTTAAGATCAACTGTCAAATTGTCAAAATCAGCCTCGGGCTCATCTGGGGCAAAAATTTTTTGCCAGGCAAGTCATACGACCTACCCAACACGCAGATCAAGGTGACATTTTTCAAAAAAAAAAATTCCTGCTTTAAAAAAAACACAAAGAAATTTTAAAAAAATTGTTTTAAAAAAATTTTCTAGCAGGTTTTTAATTGTAAAGGCTTGAAAAGTTTTAAAAAAAAAACCAAAAATTTTAAAGGTACAGGAACCTGCGTAGGCCCTGTACCTGTAGCGAGCCTGCGGTGCTACCTTGGGCAGTTTGCCCTCTACCTATGTTAAGGTTGTTGCATGTATTTTTTTAAACCAAATGCAGCCTTAGGTAATGGGGTTTTGACCCCTTTTATAATATTTTTTTAAAAACTTTTTTTTATATATATATAAAAAAAAAGTTTAATTCATTTTTTTTTATAGTTTTTTTTTAAAATAAAAAAAACTATTATAGTATTGCTGTATTCATGTGTCTCGGGACTTATGCCATTTTTTAGTAGTGGCCCTATTTTTAGCAGTTTTTCCAAATGTGGCGGCAGTTTTTCCAATTTTAGCAGTAGGGGGCCATTTTTTGCCCTAAATTTGTGCTTCTAGGGACTCTTCTTATTTTTGCCATATCTTGAGCAAACGGAGTCAGATTTTCGCAAACAAATAGGCGTCAGAAAGTTGGTTCCAAGAATAATCCATTGGTGTAGGTATTTTTCCCATATTTTGCTATTGGTGATATTTATTGCTGTTTGAAGTCCAGATATATTTTTCAGCTTCTAAGCTCGTATCTTTTTGCCACAATCTCTAATTTTCATGATTCTTGTGGCATTGGAAAAGTATTGAGGAGCTCTACACATCCATCCATGCACTTTTGCTAGATTCAGCCACATATATTCTTTATTTAGTTTGTTAGTTTTATGGCTTCTGTTTGATATTCTAGACATTTTGGCACCTGAAAAAGTTTGGTTTGTTTTGTTGGGCTTCATTTCTCAACATTAATGCATATTCATATTGTTGATCTCTAATCTGATTTATTTGAGGAGATATCATAGGTTTTGCTATTCACCCTTCTGTGGTAACATTGGGTAATGATAATTATGAATCTTGGTAAAAGGGCATCTTGACACATCTCAGGTGGCTTAATCTTTTGCCTTATCTTTATGGACTCATACTTGAACCAAATACACCTAAGAGGAAATTTGCATGGGGAAATTATGTTGATCATATTGTAGGATTGATTGATTATAGTGTTGATTATGACACTATGTTCTATCTCACATATTGAGTGTCCACGCACTCTTTGGACTGGCATTTGGGAGATCTATGGAGACCCACATAGCTCTCCATTCCCAGATGATCTTGCTATGGATTGCCTCATTCCCCTTGATGATGTAGATTGCATACCTTTTGATGATGATATAGTTGAGGAGCTTGCATATTTGATAGGTCTTGCTAGTTCAGATGATAGAGACTTCTCTTGCTTCTCCTTCTCCTCTTATCGAGATCACATCTGTTTTACCTGTTGCTACATTAGATTCTTTGTAGTAAGACATTATCAGTCTTCCAGAGATAGCTTGTTGGGATGCATTTCTACTAGATATATCATTATTGTTTGTAGAGTCCCATCTTCCAGATTTGGAGGACCACATTGAGGACATTTGTCTTCTCTTTGATGACAATTTCTATGAAGTTGCATCACCATCATCTTCTTCAGAGATTGTTCTTCATCCTCCTATTCAATCATAGTTTTGCAGTGGATTGGAGACATTTGAGTAGTTTTCAGGAGCATCATTGTTGTCTTTGGATCATGTGCAGAGTTCAGAGACATTTATCCTTCTTCCTATATATTCCTATCCGGAATGGGAAGACATTATGCACACATCTGCAGTTCTATTTCTTCCCAAGGGGAGAAATGTTGTTCGACGTTCATGGGTGTTCATCTTTATTCTGTGTCGAGCATCTTCCAGCACTACAGGAGTCATCTTGAGGAGTGGTTGCATGGTCTCTCTTCTCATCTCTATTTTGGGAGGGAGCATTTCCTCATATCGGGTTTCATCCTTCTCACTTCTGGGGGGTCATTAGACCTTCTCTCTTCTTCCTCTCTTATGGGGTGATATTCATGATTGTACTTTTGTGATGGATTCAGTTCTTGGGGGGTCTTAGTGTTAGTCCTTCTTCCATCACATATTCATGTACTTGTTTTGTTTTCTCTCTTTTGGAGAGGAGTTTTCTCCCACTAGGTTTTTCTCTTTTCTCTCCACTTTATGAGAGATTTTTTTTGTTCATGGGTACCTAACATGGCCTTGTAGCCGGGACCCATCATTCTTGCATTAGTTGCATGGTTTTCATTTCTCCCCAAGTTGCACTTATGGGGGGTGTTGGTGTGATTAAATATGTAATTACACTTTAATAAGTTTAATTATGGCTTATTTTTAGTCTTAGGTTATTATTAAGTCATATTAGGGTTTTATTTAACTTGCAAATATAAAAGCAACTTGTCACATGTAATTCTTGAATCCATTTCATTAATTCATCCTTATTATGCAAATTATTTCTCTTTGCTTTTTTCTCTTGTGGAAGGTAAATCTTAGGTTTTACAGGTGATCTTTGTGGCTTGAGTTAATTATAAACTTCAACAAGGAGTTTATTATATTCTCCATAATTATGACAAGGAGTGTGAGAAATTGGATTTTGTTGGTCCAATGAAGTGGAAGAAGGATATGGCAATGAAGGCACAATGCTAAATATGTCATTGTCATGGAATAAGGATGAAATGTCAAGATCTTTGGTGGAGGCTTTGATGGTCCCATCAATGGTACTTTCAACAATCTTAGAGGGTTCATCAAGGCTTGTAGAGGGAACATGAGGATCCTTAGTTTCCACACTAGAAGGCATATATCTTAGGTCATAAGAGGTATCATGGAGAGGTTCAACATGGCAAGAATTGTGTAACTCATATTCTCCACAACCTTTGTCTATAACCTTGACTTTGGTAACTTGAGGATATTTAGATGATGAAGTGGAAGCAAGGTCATCAGGATGAACATAAGATGTGGAAGATGGTGAAATATCATTGTGAGGAGAAAGATTATCTTTAGGACTAGCAACTCCCAAGGCTCTACAATATGCAAAAGGGCTAGGGTCCTCTTGGATAGTAATTTCAACACCATTGTGGAAATTTGATACATTGATGGTAAGTAGGAGGTATGAATTGCGTAGCATGGGTCCAAGGATGACCAAGTAAGATGTTATATGGAAGTGCAAGGTCAAGGACATGACATGTAGTATGTAAAAGGACAGATCCAACTTGTATAGGAAGACATATGGTGCCTTCACATTCTCTCTCAATATTATCATAGCCTTTGATAGTATAAGGGAATCGTTCGAAGTCAAATTGTGAATATCCCAATTGTTTTATTAGCTTCAAGGTACATATGTTCAAGCTAGCTCCATTATCCAAAAGGACGTGTTTGACTTTGGTTTTGGAGATCAAGACCTCTATATGAAGGGCCTTGTTATGAAATGGATCAATAGGTGGCATGTTGTATTGGGTAAAGGTGAGGTGATAGGTGGAAGAAAGGTGACTCATAAGGGCTTGGAATTGACTAGGGTCAATATCGTGTGGTACTTGGGAGTCTTGGAGAACATGGTCTAATATGGATTTGTGGATGGTGGAGACCTTAAGGAGATCTAAGATGGATATTTGTGTAGGAGTCTTCCCAAGGTGATGAAGGATATTATAACAGAATGGATGAGTGCATGAGGAAGATGTATGTGCGAATGCGAAAGATGAAGGTTGGGAGATGGTAATGGTTCCACGATGAGTAGTGAAAATGCATCTAGGAGATAAGGCTCTCGTGGTGATGGTAGAAACTTGTAAAGAATCATAATCAACTCTTCTTATGACATTGTCATAATCAAGAGGAACTTTGTTATAGCGAACATTGTTTGTATGATTATCTTGGGATTGACTGGGATTTGTGGCAATGGAGTTGGTTTGATATTTTGGAAAAGGATTATTATAAACAACCAATTGTGCATTGGAAGATTTAGGCTTAGTAGGGACCTCCAACGTTCCTTGATCAATAAGGTCTTGGATATAATGTTTGAGCCTCATACAATTACATGTGGGGTGACCACGGACATAAAGATAATCACATTATTCATGTTCATTATACCATGAAGGTTTGGACTCATTCTCAACATAAGGTCTTGTATAAGGGAATGTGACCATATTGGCTTGCACAAGCTTTTGAAAGGATTCAATAGGCTCTCCTAAGTTAGTAAAATGTCTTCATGAATTTGAAGGTGTTCTGAATTGTTGCTCAGGGAGGGTAATTGTACTATTTGAGAGGACTTTTGGCACATGAGATTGAGAATTTTGAGTGGTTTTGACATGTTTAATATCGGTAACTCCATCACTAACCACATGTTTGTTCTTGGCCCAATATTTGAACTTATCATTTGTAGGACTATTGTTTTTGGTTTTAGGTTTGATTAGACCTTTATATATAAGGGCTTGTTCAATCGTGATCCCTTTCTCAACAATCTTTTAAAATGTGGAAAGACAATGGATTTGGAGATGAAAGGCTATTTCTTGATTAAGGTTTTGGATAAAGATAGTAAGTAACCAATTATTTTTTAGGTATCTCCCATGGGATTTGACTAGCAAGACCTCTCCACATTTGTAAGTAAGAAATAAAGCTTTCTCCATTATGTTGTTTGGAATTACAAAGGTCTGACATCATGAGTTCATGTTCAACATTGTAGGAAAAGTGAGCAACAAACTTTTTGGATAAGTCAGTGAAAGTACTAGGGGTAAGATGATGAAACCAAGATAAAGCTTGCCCCAACAAACTTAGTGGAAAAGGTTTCAACAGATAAATCATATAATGAGAAACTTCTTGAAAAGCCATGAAGAATTGTTTTACATGATCCCTAGGGTCTCCTTTTCCTTTATATTTATCAAATTTGGGAACCTCAAAATTAGGAGGAAAAGGAGTTGTCATGATGGAATGATCCAAAGAATGAGGACAAAAGTCTTGAAATTTGAAATGTTTATGTTGTGGTCCAATTTGAAGTTTTTGAAGGGTATTTTCTACCATCCCTTGAACTTTATGATCCAAAGGAGGTGGATTTGGTGATGATGAGGTGGAATGGATAGGTCCATGTGACAAGGGTTGTGTGGTGACATGTGACATCAAAGGATTGGATGTGGTGTGATGATAAATGTGTTGTGGATATGAGACCATGGGTTGAGTTTTGGAAGGATTAAGTTGATTGTAGGTATGGGATGTGTTAATTTATGATGTATTGGATTGGGATGAAGCATATGAATAGATATGTGAATAGGTGGTTTGTGGATGACTTAGTGGTATGTGGTAAGAGAGTGGGTTAGATGGGCTTGCTAATGTTTGTTGAAGAATAGAAATGGGTGGAAATGAAGTTGATAATGTTCTAGGTGGCTTGGAAATTTGTGGGATGCGTGATGTGGATGGACCTATTTGAAAGGAGTAAGTGGAATTAGGATCATTAATAGGTGGAGGAAAGGCCACACTACCTATGGGATTGCTTTGAGGATGTTCCATGATGGGTTGTGATGAAGGACTAGGAGTAATGGGATATTTAAGCTTTGATGCCTTATATGGTGAAGGAATTTCTACCCCTTGGTCTACAATAAGTTGCTTGACTAAGTCTAGACTTGGGATGTTTCTCATATAATCGACAAACCTAGGTGAAAGCTCATCTTGGTCAAAATATTGTTCATTCTCATGTTCATGTGTGTCATTGGGATTATGATGTGGAAAAGTTTCCATATGATGAGATTTCATGAAAGCAAGTGAGTATTTAACTTGATCATCATACACACTTGTGGGTGGAGGTGAAGATGGTTGGTTGTCAATGTGGAATTCCATGTTTTTCTTGGCTTGTAATCTAGTTATGGGATGCATAAGATGAGATATGTTAATGATGTAACAAAAGGTTGATGTATTGGAGATCTTGGATTGGAAATGAATGATTGGATGACAATAAAACTAGAGATGATGTGTAGGGATAAATGGTTGGACTAGAAGGATGTTGATGACTTGGACCAAAAGGATAATGATGACTAGGATTACAATTGAGATTAAGATCAAGGGACAAGATCAAATTGGACTTGATTTGATTAAGGATGAGGATACATTCCAAATATTTAAGATAGACTTATGATCTTAAGCACAGATGATCTATGATTGACTAGGATTTGATTAAATGATTGAAATGATGATGGTCTTGATCAAGGGATAAAATCTTCAATTTAAAGTCTAAGACAAGTTTCATGTGGATGGAAGATAAGATAGATGACAAGGACATAAGAAATATGGTTATGGATATGGATCTCAACAAGGTCAACCTTAAGCTAAAGTATGACAAGGATTGTCTCAAGATGATGATTATGATGATGTTGGTAGTTAGGACAATGTGGAGTGTATTTGTTGATAGCTTGACTTAGGAAATTGTAGACAAAAGATTTCACATGTACATGCATATATTTGCAAAACACACATGCAAGACACAATGGCAAGTTTGAATTTTTAAAATTGATTGTTGGAATTTATGAAAACACTTGAAGACACATCAACAATCCTAATATTAGTTAAATGAGTGTGGCCAAGAGGTCTTAAGCTAGGATGAACAAGTTTGCTAAGGATGTCCCCAATATACACAAGGTATGGGGGGCCCAATTCTATGAAATGAAAGTGAAATAATGCCAAACAGCCAGGAGAAGAGGGTAACCCATCCTTCACCTTCACTTCCCCAAGGTATAAAGTTATTGGGAGCTTAGCCCAAATGACAAGATTTTAACTTCCAAGAGGTGTGTCTTTCAATTCACTCCCCACTTTTTATACTCTGTTAGAACAGTAGATTTGAGGTCATCCCTTAGAGTGGTGTGTCTCCAAGCAAGCCTCCTAAAATGGTGACAAAAGCAAATCGAGTGGTGTTTTTGATCTCCAAGATCACCTTGCGGTGTGAGGAGAGAGCATACACACACACACACTTGATTCACACTCACAATGTTAATTTACCCTTAGAAATGTAAATATGTGTGAAGATGAATGTGATTAGATGATGTTTTTGATTCCCAAGATCACACTAAGTGCAAGGGAAGAGAATACACACCCTAAATCACACTCAAATCCACCATGAAAAACAAGCACAACTTTGTTTTATGCCAAAGTCCAAATGTGATGATAAAAACACATGTTCATTTTAAGCCCAAATTGAAATGTGATGTTGCAAACAAACATTATTTTTAGGCCCAAATTGAAATGCAAGAGTTAGGTTGAGTGCACCTTGAAGTATAAGAAACCCACTTGATAGTAGTTTTGGGTAATGATCTTTGACAAGCGTAAACAAGCTGCACCACACTTGTTAGTAGTTTGATAGATTTTAGCCTTTGACAAGCAAAACTACAGACAAGTATTAGCTCAAAAAAGGATAACTCTACAAAAATATAAATAATAGTCAAGATATAGTAGATTAGATATCACTAATAGATTCCTTATGATTTTCTATGCATTTTTAAAAAAAGAATCATTGTATTTTGATTTATTATGCAAAAGTTATGTCTAAATGAAGTTTTCAATGAAAGAGTATTAAGATTGAAAAATAAACCCCTACAAAAATCAGCAACCAATATGATCCAACAACAAAATAGATATGACCATGAGATCCCTTATGATTTTTTAATCAATATCAAAGAAAATTTTTCTCAAATTGAACTTCATAGTTGTTGTTCTCAAAATCAGCTGCGCTTGTTTTTGTAGACAACCCCCATGAAACTTGTCCGTTTCATGATCTACATTCTAAGTTTGCAAATCAAGACAAGATTCCCTTGATCTCGTGTGAAGTTGTTTGACATTCTAAATTGGTTTGCGACATTTCCCTTGAATTAGTTTCTCGATATTTGTGAAGATCGTTCAAGTCGTAAACTAATTAAAATGTCAATTTTAGCCATTTTCAAGAGTTAGTAAATTTTTGAGTTTTGATATGTAATGGCGGCATTTTTTGCCACTCTTACATGTCTCTTTTGGTTTTTGTTTGTTGCATATGTAATGACAGCATTTTTTGCCACTCTTACATATGTTTCTCTTTGCATATGTAAAGGCGGCACTTTTTGCCGCCGTTACATATTTCTCCAAAGTTTACATGCACTGTCGATGAATAATGCCGCTACTTCATGTTTTTTGGCACATGTGCGGGGTCAGCCGATTTTGCCACCTGAGCAGAGATTCTCTGGATCTCTAACTTGGAGTGCCATTAATGGCCACTCATGCCACTCATGAAACATTTGTTTGTGAGTTTTAAATGTATCTTTGGCCGTTCTTTTTGTTATTTCATTTCATTTTCTCTTCTTCTTAGTTGTCCGCTAGACTTCCCTTGCACCGATTCGACCGTGCCGACTTAAGATTCAATTGAACTTTCCGCCATCGAATTTAGGCTTTCAACCATTTGAACAGGTGAGTCTATTAATCATTTTCTTTTCTTTCCTAAGGATTTCTATTAATATGATTGTTTGTATGGCTTTTTATTTTGTTTTGTTCAATTTTTGAGTCTTTGATTGATTGTTTTCCTATTCGTGGTCATCTTTGAGTGTTTCGATTTTGTTTCGTCTTTCACGTCAAACATGTTTTCAAAATGGTTAAAATCTCTATGTGCCCTAAGTTATACCGTGGTGTATGGGCGTCGATGATTTTATTGACCAAACCTCAGAACCATTTAAACACTTACCAAAAGGTAAGGTGTATGGTCGGCGATATTCACCGCTCCTACGCTAAAACCTTGTAACCCTACCCTGTGTATAGTCGGTGATATTTGCCATTGGTGTATTTTCTAAAATTTCTGATGGAGGTGTATGGGCAGCAAAATCCGCCGCCCTTACACAAAACACTTGGAATTTTCATCATGTGCGGCGTCGGTAAATTTGACCGCTCGAACACCACCTTACATGAAAATCTCAATACACATGCAGAGTCAGTTCTTTTCACCACTCTTACACTGCGGATTTTTTCATTCTCATGCAAAAGTGGACCTTTTTGCCACCCGAACATGTTTGCAAAATTTACCTCCCCACATGCAGGAGCGGCCATTTTGACCACCCGTGCATGTCTCTCTCGAAATTTCCTAACACTGGGAAATTCCTGCAAATGATGCCTTTAGCCCGCTTTCGCCTAATTTTTTGACTTGCACACACTTTAGCCCTTTCAAGCTCATCCTCGTGATCATGATCATTGACATGCAATTTCCCAAATTGCCATTTTTCCCCTAACTGCAAGATCATGACTTTTTGTTGCAGTTTCTTCTACGAACTGCCGAGGTCATCACGTCATCTAAAGGTGCTCATCTTCCAAATGATTGACCTATCACTGAAGAAGGCGATAAAGATGGTGAAAGATACAATCATCGAAACTCATGTTGTTTCAGACAATACACTTGGACCGGACATTTGTGAGATGGGGACAGTAAAGGCCATGTATCACAATTTTCTGAAGAGTGTTGATAGTGGTGATGGACAGAAATCGGATATGCAATCTGCAGTCTTACCTTATAATAGCAGTTACAATGAAGAATGATGGTGGAAGCTGATATTCTTCTTCGTGCCTTAGTTTATTTTCAGTTTTGTATATGCAATTTGTATTTTGTTTTGGACATATTCACATGTATTTTTCCAAAATGTAATTACATGTGAGACAAAGGAAGTCCTAAGTCAAATAGGACTCTTTTGTTGAATAAGTCAAAGTAGTTAGATTTTTCCTATTTTTGCTCTAGGCCTCTCCATATAAATAAAGAGGGCCTCTATTGTAAATAAGATCTTTTAATCTTAGGCAACAAAGTGCTGCCCAAATTGAGACTCAACTTTGAGACTTTGTGTTCAAATTGTATGATCAATTCCAATCAATAAAGAAGGTGAGTTTTGATATCAAACTTTGTGTTGAATTAAATTTGTATGAGTGAGGATGTTCATATGGCATTTTTGCTGATTTCTCTTGTTGATTGATTGGATAAAGTGGTGCTTGGTTATTATGATTGGAGGACGTTCAAGATAAGTTATATAAATTTTGTGTTATATTATTTCCTTGAATCTATGTGTGTTGAAAGTGTTTCTTAGTGAAGGATTATAAAGACTTTGAGCTTGTAGTTGTTCACTTTGTATATGAATCGTGTTGAGAACTTGTAGACTTTGTGCTATGATTTTCAATCACATTCATGTGAATCAGTGGTGTTGTTAGTTGACAGACTTTGTGCTCCAACTGGTGATACGGTTACTTTTAAAATCTTTCCAGGGATAATTTGAAGACTTTGTACTTGAGATTATTCACTTGGTTCGTGAATCTTTTTGTGAAGTAAGTTGAAAGACTTTGTGCTTCAACTTACAAGAATATTGTTGATTATTGTTTAAGTGTAGAAGCATTATTGAATATTACTGTGAAACATTGTAAACATCTTTTCTGAAAGAAGAGGAAAGGATGAATGTTACACACCCCCAAAGCTAGTATTTGGTATAAATAAGTTTGTAATATTTAAAAGGGAACCTCCCCTTGCTGAGAGGAGAGACTTTGTCTCATCATAGCTATGGCTGATATACCCATTTTGCCGTTAGTGAGTTAACGACAAAATATTCACCCAACAATATGCAAAAGTTATGCCATAAACTAGGGTTTGAAAAAAATATTAAAAAGAAAAATCCATTTCTACCATAGATCTGAAAAAAGAATGATATAGAAAAAATGATTTAAATATTTCTATCCACTTGCAAAAAATAGAATGTGATTTCGTTACTTAGATTGCAAGATATGAATTTTTTTCAAAGGCACACGTAAAAAGTTTACGAAAAATTAAAATCACAGGGTCAACTTCAAATCATTATAACTCCTTCAATACTAATCCAAAGCTTTATTGTAGCCACTTTTTGGAAAGGTCTCGATGTCCTCTTTCCAATGAATTCAAGATCTCATTTTTTAAAGGCTTGCATAAAACAAAAAAAACCCTCTGTAATAGATCTGACCCTAAACAAAGGAAAACAACAATATAAAGATCTTCAACCTATAAAACCAAGGTTAGACAAGGGACATGTGGTCCCACGTTGGTGCCAAAAAATGTGTATGCAGAAAAATGAAAATCAAATAAGAAAACAATACAATAAAAGTACAAGTTCCATACTTGAACAACACCTCATCTAGGGAGCGAAGGACTAAGCAAGATAATGAAAATGATAAATAATCCTATGATATTAGATCATGATTTTTATATGTTGATTGTCCAAATCTGCAACATAACATTAGATAAAGATGATGGATATGATAATGGAAGAGATAGAATGATTTTGATAGGATGATGATGCTTAAAGATGTGATGCCCAAATGGATTGATTGAGACTTGATTTATAGGAGATGAGGGATAGGAATGGATGGCTAGGATGAAGTAAGACATGGATCAAGGTTTGGAGTTGTAGTCATGTGACAAGTGTCACATGAGGGTTGAATGAGAGGAATTAAGTCAAGGATAAGGATTAAGAATCTTCTAGAGGCTTCCTTGTGATAAGGATTTCTAGAAGCTTCTAGTCATGTGAGGATAAAGACAAATAGGGAATTAAATAATAAAATTATTCAATTTTTGGGGAGGGATGATGTGGAAAACATTAATTAAATAAATCTTTAATGTATTTAATTGATTTGAATAGAAGGGATTAAAAAGGTGAAATAATTAAATAATAAAATTATTTAAATTATGTGGTGAGGGTTAATTTAAATAAATATTGTATTTATATAAATTGGAGGATGGAGGAAAGTGGGAATTAATTAAATAAATATAATTTATTTAATTAATTGGCTATGAGAGGAAAAATAGGATTAGTTAAATAAATATAATTTATTTAACTAATTGGATGATGGAATGGTTATGAAAGGATCCTAGGACAAAATGTCTCATAAGGTGTCTCAAGAGGTGATGTTAAAAGACATGGTCAATTTTAGGTGTCTACATTTCTACTTTTTGATTTTTTTTAATTTTTTGCTATTTGGATGGGATGGGTGGATGGGGGTGTTGAAAAGAGCAAGACAACTGAGAGGGGGGGTGAATCAGTTGTAACCAATATTTCAAAACTATTAAAACATCAACCACTTATTCACTGTTATTGTATTTAACCATGAAAGCTTGAAATCAGAAACTTAACACATTCACACATTTAACACATGAGACACCAAATTTTTTACGTGAAAAACCCAATAAGGGAAAACCATGGTGAGTGTTAGCTCACAATATAATAAGTGAAAAAAAATTAAATAATTCCCATAATTCCCACTTATTAGATTAGTGATGGATGGCTAGGATAAAGTAAGACATGGATCAAGGTTTGGAGTTGTAGTCATGTGACATGGATCTACTATATCTTGACTGTTATTTCTAGTTTTTCGAAGATTTATTCATTTTTTTGAACTAATACTTGTTTGTAGATTCGCTTGTCAAAGGCTAAAATCTATCAAAATACTAACAAGTGTGGTGCAACTTGTTTATGCTTATCAAAGATCATTATCTAAAACTACTATCAAGTGGGTTGCTTATATTTCAAGGTGCACTCAATCTAACTCTTGCATTTCTATTTGGGCTTAAAAATAACCCATGTTTGCAACTGTTTAGTATGAAAAAGGAGGGATTGACAAATGGGGTTTGATTTGTTGGTTTGGTTGGATGGGTTTAGATCCTGCTTTCACAACAAACATTCAAGGACATAATAACTGAGTTGAATCTCTACAAGTGAGAGCATTCAACTAACAAGTTGGGCTGTCACTTGGAACGATGCAAAAACTCAAAAATTACCAAGTAATGCTTTAATGTAATCCTTAAATATGTAAGAAACCATAATTATGTAAAATAGTGAATAAACTAGTAAATTCAGACGAACGCTTACAGAATAAGGAAGAGGACAGAGATTAATAACTAACCATTTTTCAAAGTTTGGAATTTAGAATATTTGGGGACAATGCCCTAGGCGTCCAAGTCTAAGACACTATTTTCTTCATGGAATGCAGAACTCCTTCTAGCACTGATAATCACTGTTCTATCTATTTTTGTCACTCGGAATGCAGAGGACACTGTCCTAGGTGCCCTAGTCCAGTGCAGGCTGATTTTCAGGATGTAGAAGCTCCTTCAGATGTAGAATGTCCCTATAACTCTAATTCCCATCTCTGTAACTTTAGGGAACATTGCCCTAGGTGCCCATGTCTCAAAAATGCTCTGTTTCACTTCTTTCTTTCGGATCCTAAATCCTTGTCGTCTACAACCTTCCTCTGCAACTCCACTCCATGAAACTTGATACCTGTAACCTACAATCACAAAGGAGTGTGGTTGGGGGTTGTGGTGTTTAGAGGCTTTCCTCAGTCAAGCCCTAGAGAGACATTCAAGTCTTCTGAACACCATTGTTAGATAAGAGTGTGTATCCTTGCGGGATAGAGGCAAAATCCAAATGATAAATGATTCAAACACAAGTAAATGTCACCTTAGAAGTGTAGATCTCACATAAATGAAGGCTTTTCAATCACATGAGAAGATGAAGCCAAATTTGCAATCACAAACACAATAACAATGCTTTTCTCTACAACAATGAGTATCATGGATGCTCTAAAATCATAAGTATGCATAAAGTTCACAGTCATCTTCTAGTTTACAAATGAAAACCTAAACATGCTTATATATGCAACTACAAACATTCCCGCTAAGAATTTCATAATTCAAACTTTTGGTGTCGGCCTAGGACCTAACAACAATCATATAACTGACACTTCAAATTAGGGCCTGACCCAAAATAGGGCAGGACTAGGGCACGAGCACCCAAGTCCTCCCCCCTATTTTAGGCAGGAGTCATCAAAATAGCACCCCCTAGGTCTTATTTGCCACAAGACTTTAGAGTTTTCTTATTGGGATTCAAAATTAACACACAAGATGCTCTAAATGCATTCTAGGGACCCGGAAGCTAAACCTTAAGAGGGAAAAGCCCCCAAGGGGACATTTTCTAACATAACATTTAGCCCCCACTTTAATGTATGCATGAATACAAGGCCCATACATGCATTAAAGTACAGTCAACAAACAAGGCAAAAATGCCAAACATGGTGAAGACACGCCAAACACATTGAATTCAGTAACATGCACACAAAACATGGAGAAGATAGTTACAGTGGAGAAGACAATATTGAAGACATGCAAAACACAGTAAACACAGTGATTATTTCTGTTGACCTATTTTCCTCATCCCAGAGTTAATCAATTCACCTCACATTTTCCTTGAAAATCTTTTAGAAAATATCTCTATAGGTTTAAATCCTTCAAATAATTATGCTATGCCTTGTCAAAAAATCCCAAAAACCTCACCTTTAGAATCTTTGCTGAAAACCCAGAAAAACCTAAAAATATTTTAACTTCAAGTATTTTCTATTGCTGGGATTTTCTCAATTTCATGATTGTATTTCAATATACATGTTTCAATGTATATTTGCATATACATTCGCCATTGTATGTTCATATGTACAAGTGTAATATACAAATGACAAGGATACAAGAAAGACATACATCGGGTCATATACAAGGAAATGCATACAAAGGCCTATGTACATTGGCAAATATGCAAGGGTCAATTTGCAAAAGGAGAATGTATATCGGCTTGTATGTTCACACATACAAGGCCGATATACAAGTCGATATACAAAGGCCAAACATACAAAGGCATTTGTATATCGCCGAGATACAAGAGGTGGGGCCCGCGCATATACAAAGAAGATTGTATGTGTTCTACATACAAGTGAGCATGGATAGTGGAATGTATATCAGGTTGTATGTTCGCACATATAAGGCCGATATACAAAGATAATATGCATCGGCTACAGTGAATATACAAAGGCCAAATATGCAAATGATGGGGTCCACGATATACAAAGGCGGTTGTATATCCACGAACATACAATTGAAACATACAAGGAAAAAAGTGTACAAAGGCCGACATACATTTGGTGGGGCTAGCGAAGATACAAGGGTGAATGTTAATTTTACAATGTACATCGGCAGCGAATGTGCAAAGGTAAAGGTAAAAAGGGAAACATACAAAGCCTTTTGCATATCAGCAATATACACTTGCAGATACAAAGGCCAGTATGATTAGCTACAGTGGCTTGTATATTTTGTTTTGTATGTCAAATATACAAAGCTGATATACAAGGGGGGCAAACATACAAGAGGGTGAATCAAAGTTGGGCCCCACCGCTTGTACATTTTACGATTGTATGTTTCGACATACAAGCGAAATATATAAGGGGACAAACATACAAAGAGGAAGAGGTACAAGGTTGGACCTAATGTCACATTCAGATTTACTTTATAATCTTTTGAGTTCCATATGGTATGTATATCTGCGATTGTATATTGCGATATACAAGTCAAAGGTGCAAGGGGAGACATATAGGGCGAACCTGACTGAAAAATCAAATATAGCTAATAGTCATTTTCAGGTCCATGCTTTTGTATGTATGTTGGCGATTCTATGTTCTCACATACAATCAGATATACAAAGGTTTTTCGCATATTCTGAAGTAAGTGTTTGCAGTGTATAAATAAGTCTACAGTGTCCCTTGTATATTTCACCTTGTATACTCTGATATACAAGGGCCAGATACAATAGAAAGGATACAAGGCAGACCCAACCCAGGGATCAAGTTTGGCATATTCAGTGATCAAGTCCATAGTTGCATGTATATTCATGACTGTATGTTGGCATGTAGAATTGAACATACAAAAGTTTTTCAAAGGGGTGTTTAAGCGCCAAAAGCAAAGCATATACAAAGGAAATTTTGGCATGACTTTATACATCGGCGGCTCAACCGAAGGTCATTCCAATGGCTCGATGCAGCCCAATACAAGGCGCTTTGCACATACAAATGCAGTTTTTAGAGGGCGATATATACATAGATGCAAAGCGATATATACAGGTGGTTGACCAAAACTTTGACCACCTGTATCTCCTCTATCCTAGCGAATTTTCATATGCTGCAAGAGGCAAAAGTGCTTATTTTTGCCTCCTCTTTCATTTGGCAGGGTTTTCAGGAGGATTTTCTCACTTTCAGTTTTGGATCTGGATTTGCATGTTTTGGGCGAGTGGACGTTTCAGCGACCATTTTGAGCAGTTGCAGATATTTCTTGCATTCATTGTTGCACAAAGATGAAGCAGCCCGCATTGATGATTAGAAATATCTTTCCACCACCATGTTTCAGATATTTTCATATATGCATTGTTGAGGATCAAAGAGTAAGCTGCTTGCATTAAAGACTCTAAATATCTCCCCACCTACCCTCTTCTAGATCTTTTGCGCCATTACTCCTGGCAGCTGGGATGTTCTTTCAAAGATATTTTTGGTTGTAGCTCTCTGAGCAAATTTTGTAACCAACTTAGGTTAGTTTGAAATGCTATACAAGCTGAGGCTTATGATGTAAATAGGGTTGGAAAATTTTTAGCATAGAGGCTTTTCTGTTTTCCAAAAAAAGATTTTCTATTACTATAACATTGCCTTCCTACTGAATATATGCAAGTTATCATACCTCCTTTACTGATTTTCTAGTTCTGTATGAATCTACATATGGTTGTCTGTGAACGTTTTGTTCCTCTCAATCATATTGCTTCTTGCCTCTGCTAGAATCATCTACTCTATGTATACATAATTGCTATATCTAGTTGTGTTGTGCATTTTTTAGTTCTGTGAAAGTTTCTTTAAATCTATCTGGTGCATCACCCTTTTGTGTTTCAAGTTTTGTTGTTTCATCTTTCACTTTAAAGTATTCCTTCTCCCTTTTCCCCTCAAAATTTAGTAGTTTTAGGTGATAATCAGGCAAGGAAGCTAGCCTTCTTTAGAGGTCTGATCTCTTTGAGCAAGGTCCCACACTTCAAGATCATTCCCATTGTGTCATTGGAATGCTTGGAATCCTTCCAAGTAGGGTGCAATTTCATGTGACAACAGTTTCTGGCACGCCTGGTTGGACAATACAACTTTTATTACTAGTTTTGATGTGCAGCCAGTGATTTTCAAACCTGTAAGAGGTTAAACCTACATATCTAGTGACTCACACTAAGGAAGGACAAGCAGATCATTTTTGCTATCACATTTTATGAAAAAGATTCAAACAAGGAGTTCAAGTACATTCGATTACTTGCAGCTGTCTCCACCTAGAAGGCAGAGTAGAGTTGTAGTAAGGACTCCAGTTTCTAAAAGGATATAGTCAACTCCACCAAATTTCAGACTAGTTGTTTCTATAGTTCCTGTAGCAACTCAAGCAAATCTACCCCTAGCTGTTTAGATGGCAAGAAATCAACCATTTGTGACTTTTGATGGGGGCAACCCTTTAAACCTAATAGTACATGATGTTATACCCATGGCAGCTTTGAAGAGTTTGCCCTATTTCACAGGGGAAAATTAACCTACCTCTATTGAGCACATTAGAGACATAGCATCTCTGTGTGGTGTACATCATGTCACTCAAGAGAATGTAGCCATTAGGCTACTGGCTTCCTCATTCAAAGGGAAGGCATTGCAATGGTTTAGGAGTCTACCAGTGTAGACTATAGGAACATGGGATGATCTAGGAGAGAAGCTAAACAAACAATTCCAAGATAAATCAGATAATCTATCATTGGTTGAATAGATGACCACCATAAAGAGAGCTCCCCAAGAGCAAATGATGGATTTCAATTTTAGATTCTAGAAGACATGGGATAGAATCCTTGCCATGGTAAGACCTCCAGCTGAATATGCACTCTTGTATTTTTTGAAAGCCCTGAATAGTGATATTTCAGTAATGATTCAATCATTAGGAGGTACTAGTTTACTTGATGCTTATGAAATAGCCATTAGGGTAGAGACTAATCTAATTTAGGCTGGAAAAATAGCACCCAGACCACCGGTACCCATCTTCCCTGAGATGCGGGCTTCAATGCCATTGCCAATCCCATATTTTACCGCTTTACCTACTATAGTAGCATTGCCAAATATTGCCAACTCGGAGCCTACCGCTTTTAGCTCATCTCAAGAGTTGAAAGAGATTAAAAATAGCCAACAAAAAATAGAAAGCATCCGCATCCATATCGGATTGCACGGTTGCAGAAGGACCATAGAGCTTTGGTCAATGAACAGTGTTTAGTGAAGTTCAAGATTGGTGACTACCATGATGAGGTGCTGTGTGATATCATACCGATGGATGCATGTCATATGCTGTTGGGGAGGCCATGGCAGTATGATAGGAGCGCTGTCCATGATGGCCGTGCAAACACATATTCCCTAACAAAGGATGGAGTTCGTCATAAGTTGAAGCCCTTGAAGGAGGTGGAAGAAAAGGTATGTAGTATTGCCAGAATTTGTTTGGTAGATGGTAGGAAATTTTTGTAGGGTATGAAGCATGAGCATCATTGCTTTGCATTGATTCCTAAGATTAGTGAAGAGAAATGTGAAGATGTACCAGCAAAAGTTTCAAATATGTTGGAAGAGTTCTAGGACATTATCTCTGATAATGTACCAGAAGGTTTACCACCAATAAGGAAGATAAGTCATCAAATGGATTTGATACCAGGAGCCAGTTTGCCAAACAAGGCAGCCCATAGAATGATCCCTGTAGAGAATGAAGAGCTGAACAGACAAGTTCATGAGTTGTTGAGAAAGGGACCGATAAGGGAGAACCTAAGTCCATGTGCGGTACCTGCAGTACTAGCACCAAAGAAGGATGGAGAATGGAGGATGTGTACAGACTCTCAAGCCATCAATAAGATAATGATCAAGTATAGATTTCCATTGCCAAGAATGGATGACATCATGGATTGTTTGAGTGGAGCCAAGTACTTCACGAAGATTGACCCGAAGATTGAAAGGTTTGTATGATTGGTTAGTCATGCCATTTGGGCTAACCAATGCATCGAGCACATTCATGCGACTCATGAATGAGGTACTGAAAGAATTTTTAGAAAGTTTTGTTATTGTTTATTTGGATGATATTTTGATTTTCAGTAAGACTTGGGATGAGCATCTGATGCATATCAGAAGAGTTCTAGAGAAGTTGAGGGAAGAGAAGTTGCTGATTAATCTGAAGAAATGTAGTTTTGCAAAGAAGGAATTGGTATACCTAGGATTTGTTGTCTCAGAGGAAGGTCTTCAGATGGACCCAGAAAAAGTAAGGGCTATCATTGAATGGCCTACGCCAAGGAGTGCAATGGAGGTAAGATCTTTTCATGGTTTGGCAAGTTTTTACAGAAAGTTTATTAGGAATTTTAGTAGCATTTGTGCACCCCTAACTGAGATAATGAGAGGGGATAGAAAAGAGTTTAGATGGACTAAAGGAGCAGACAAGAGCTTTGACACATTAAAGCAGAAAGTCGTAGAATAACCTGTTTTGGCACTTTTAGATTTTAATAAGGTATTTCAGGTAGATTGTGATGCTAGTGGTAGTGGTATAGGAGCTGTTTTGAGCCAAGAAGGTAAGCCCATTGCCTATTTTAGTGAGAAGCTTAATGATGCCAAGAAAAAGTATTTTGTTTATGATTAGGAATTTTATGCAATAGTTCAGGCTTTGAAGAAATGGAGACATTATTTGTTGCCAAAAGCATTTGTTTTATATATTGATCATCAGGCTTTGCAGTATATTAATAGTCAAGGGAAGTTGAACCAAAGGCACTTAAAATGGGTTGAGTTTTTGCAGAGTTATACCTTTGTTTTGAAGCACAGGAGTGGGAAGTCCAATAGAGTTGCAGATGCCTTGAGCAGAAGGCAAAATTTATTGACAGAAATGAAGATAGAGGTTGTTGGGTTCGATGAGCTCAAAAGTTTGTACCCTGAAGATCCAAATTTTGCAGAGGCTTAGAAAGCTTGTATGGAGCCTGTTACTTTGGATAGGATAAAATGGTTGGATTTCATAATCCAAGACGGCATGTTGTTTAGAGGAAGCCAGTTGTGCATTCCGAGGAGTTCCATGAGAGAGAACCTCTGATTAAAGAGAAGCATAGTGGAGGACTGGCTAGACACTTTGGTCGAGATAAGACCATTTCTATTGTTGGTGAAAATTATTATTGGCCATAGTTGCAGCAGGATGTGAGGAAGTTTGTGCAGAGTATGTCAGATGGTAAAAGGAACAAGTCAAAATACAGGGTTGTATCAACCCTTACCTGTACCAGAGAAGCCATGGGATGATATTAGTATGGATTTTGTTCTTGGTTTACCAAGAACATAGAGAGGGCATGATTCTATTTTTGTGGTAGTGGACAGATTCTCAAAGATGCCACATTTTATTCCTTGTAAGAAGACTAATGATGCTGTTCATATTGCAGAGTTATTTTTTAGGGAAGTGGTGAGACTACATGGTCTACCAAAGAGCATAGTTTCAGATCGAGATACCAAGTTTGTTGGTTATTTCTGGAGGACATTGTGGAAGAAGTTGAAGACAGATTTGAAGTTTAGTTCTGCACACCATCCACAGGCTGATGGACAAACTGAAGTGGTGAATAGGAGTTTGGGTAACCTACTACGATGCTTAGTAGGAGATAAGCCCAAGGGATGGGATTTGATTTTACCACAGGCAAAATTTGCTTACAACAATTCTGTCAATAGGAGTACTAGTAAATCACCATTCCAGATTGTATATGGCAATAGCCAAAGAAATGCTTCTGAGTTAAGGAAGCTAGACAACGGAGAAAAGACAAGTGCTGAAGCTGAAGACTTTGCAGAACATCTGAAGAATTTGCATGAAGAAGTGAGAAAGCACATTAATAAGATGAATATTCAGTACAGGGCTAAGGCAGATCAGAAGAGGAGGTATAAGGAGTTCCAGGTGGGAGATGAAGTCATGGTTCACTTGAGAAAAGAAAGGTTCCTAGTTGGAACATACAATAAATTGAAAATGTAGAGATTTGGACCATGCAGAATCATGAAGAAGCATGATTTAGGAAATGCATATGAGGTAGAGCTGCCGAGTGGGATCAATATTTCTCCTATTTTCAACATTGCTGATTTATCAGAATATCATGAAGGTGGAACAGAGGATGGACCAACAGAAGTGCAGTGGAGTATTCCGGCATCTACTTCAACAGAGGAGATAGAAGAGATCTTGGATAGCCGTGTGGGAAGGAGCACTCGAAACAGGCAATATGAAGAATATCTAGTGAAATGGAAAGGAAGGCCTGTTGAAGATTCTTCTTGGTTATCTAAGGCAGAGGTTGACCATTTGGGTTTTCCTCACACAAATACCTGAGACATGACAGGGTCACTTCTCAAATTACCCTGGGTGTCTGATACAGGAGCATCCAGAGGTGTAAGGGCAATCTTGCATCACCCAAAAAGAAGTTAATTCAAAACCATTATAGTTGTTCTCATTTCTTCCCATAATGAGTGTTTTTGGTTCCATAATATCTTGAATAATAATGTAGGACTCTTAGTTTTTCCAAAACTGCTAAAAATAGTGACCTGCCTATTTAGGAAAGTGTACCTGCTATTTTTAGAAAGTTTGCATTTGGGCACGTAATGAAGCAAAAACTTCCAGAAAGTTACATAATGGAAATATAAGACCTTTGGCGAAGGAATCAGGAAAAGATCATTTGTGAGCTGAAAAATATTAAAGTTTTTGTTTTCTGAAAAGCCCCTAAAAATTTACGGAACAAGATATGAGGTACTAAAACTTCTCATAACATCTCAAAAAATTGATAGAAATCCATTTAAGGATTTTTAGCGTGATAGTTTACATCGTGAGCTTTCCGGCGCTTAAAACGGTTTGTCAATCGGACACCCGGATCAAAAGTTATGCTTCCCGGAAGTTGACCTACTTTTGGAGGGAGTTGCAAATTTTGAAATTTAGCTGGAGGCCCCCAACAGTGTTATTTATGACTATTTTAGGAACCCTGAGCAGTAGTAGAGTTAAGGGGGTCAGTGTAGAGTCAAGAATAGGTGGGAAAACAGAAACCCTAGCTGATTTGGGGTTATAGAAGGCTGAAGATTCTAGAGTCTTGAGGTTGGGAAAGCTGTAATGTGTTGCAACCAGTAGAGGATTCATCCTCTGATTGTAATTGAGCTTTTGTGATGTAATGAGTTGCCCAGTTCAATAAAATAAAGTTCTATTTGTTGTGTTCAATATTTGTTATTGTGTGTTTTTTGACTTACCCCCTTCATCAAACCTCATGTAAAAATAGTTGATAGGCTCTCTATCCCTGATAATAATATTCATTGGCAAGTTTTTGAAAGTGATGAGCAGATCCTGCGTTTCTTGTTAGAAGAAGATGAATTTTCTGTGATGAATCAGGATAAGCTCAAACAACAATATGGCAATGATCAAATTGTTTAATTGAGAACAAACAAGCTGCCCAAGGGATTGGTAACCTTGGAATCTATTTTTAGCATAGATGATCAGCTTAAGAAAAGCAAGACTAGCATGCAGGTTAAAGAAGAGCATTATGAGGAGCTAGAAATTTTCAAAGGTAATCTTCTTAAAATCGGTAAAATCTGCTCAGCTGAGGACATAAGAGCTTTTATTGCTCTCTGTCAAGAATTTGAAGGGGTGTTTGCCTGGGATTACTCAGACCTAAAAGGGTTCGACCCTCAGATTGCCCAGCACACCATAGAGTTAGAACCAAGTACTAAACCTATGAAGCAGAAGCAAAGACCTTTAAATCCAAAGCTTGAGCCTCTAATGATTAAAGAACTGACCAAATTGATTGAGGGGAAACTCATTTTTCCAATCAAGCATACTTCTTGGGTCTCCAACCTTGTCCTTGTGAGGAAAAAGAATGGAGAGATTAGGCTATGTGTCGACTTTAGAGACCTCAATAGGGCCTCCCTAAAAGATCACTACCCATTGCCCTCAATGGAGCAAATTCTACAGGTAGTGGCTGGCTCAGAAAGGTTTTCTTTGCTTGATGGGTTTTCTGAATACAATCAAGTGTTAGTCAAGGAGGAGGATCAGTTTAAGATTGCTTTCACCACCAAATGGGGTACCATGGCCTACAAAAGGATGCCTTTCGGCCTCTCAAATGCTAGCTCTACTTTTCAGAGAGCCATGGATATGGCCTTTAAGGGTTTGCCATATAAATTGGTGCTGGTATACCTTGATGACATCATGGTTTTTTCTAAGAATGCAGCTGAGCATTTGTATCATCTGAGGCTAGTAATTGAAAGATACAAGGAATTTGGGATATCTCTCAACCCCAGGAAATGCATATTCACTGTGCATGAAGGCAGGCTGTTAGGGCACGTTTTGTCAAAGGAAGGCATTACAATTGACGCTAAAAGAGTAAGGGCTATTCTAGAGCTGCCTTTACCCAGCCACAAAAGGGGACTACAAAGTTTTATTGGCAGAATTAATTTTCTGCAAAGATTTATCCCCGACATTGCAAATCTTTTGAAGCCTTTGACATCTATGTTAAAGAAGAATACAGTTTTTAGCTGGGTGAGAGAGGCCAAATTCATCTTTGAGTCCATCAAGGAGGCATTAGTGGCTGCACCAACTCTGGTAAACCTTGATTTCTCCAAAGACTTTATTTTATATGCTTATGGAAGCCTGGATACCATCTCTGTGATTTTGGTACAACAACAGAGTGAGGGTTTTGAGCAACCAATCGCTTTCTTTAGTCAGGGGTTGGAGGAGTACGAGTAGAGATATAGCTTCGTTGAAAAACATGTCCTGGCAATGATAAGGAGCCTTAAGAGGTTTTGGCATCTTGTTTCTAATAACAAGATACATTTGATGGTCGCTCATCCCAGTGTGAAAGAGTTCCTATTGAGTAAAGATGTTAGTGAAAAAAGGGCTGGTTGGATCACCAAAGTCATGGAATATGATGTGGAGATCAAGATAACCAAGCTTGTCAGAGGCAGAGGACTCAGTGAACAACTTGCTACCAGTTCAGAGAATGAAATAGAAAAAGAAGAGGAGGTGCTTCTGACTATTGAAGAGGAGCATCAGAATGATACAACAGTAGTAGGTACCAGTTGGGTTAATGACATGACTCAATTTTTGTAAACTGGTGAATGTCCAGTAGGTCTAAATAGAACCAAAAGAAGATATTTTAGACTGCAATCCATTCCATATGTTTTAATAAATGGCATCCTTTTTAAAAAGGACTTTAATGGTGTATTGTTAAGGTGCATTGATAAAGATCAGACTGACAAGGTGCTACATGAATTTCATGATGGAATAGTAGGGGGTCATTTTGCCTCAAGGACTATTGCTTAGAAATAATGAGAGCTGGCTATTACTAGCCCAACTTATTTAAGGATGCCCATGCATGGGCTAGAAAATGTATAAAGTGTGCCATTTTTGCCGGCAAAGAAAGGCTGCCAGCTTTACAACTACATCCAATTTAGGTAGAGCAGCCCTTTATGAGATGGGGCATTGATTTTATAGGTCCTATTAACCCACCATCAAGTGCAGGCCATAGGTGGATACTTACAGCTACAGACTATTTCACAAGGTGGACTGAAGTAGTGGCTCTGAAGGAATCCAATGAGAATGTTGTTTTAAATTTTTATCATGATTTGGTTTCTAGATTTGGAGTACCTGAGTCTATTATCTCAGACAATGCTTTGGCCTTTGTAGGATTAAAAATAGCTGACTAGGCTATTAGGAATGGGATCTATTTGAATATTTTATCAAATTATTACCCACAGGGTAATGGTTTGGCTGAATCTACAAATAAAAATCTCATAAGGATTATTAAAAGATCAATGGAGGATAACTAGAGGACCTGGCACACTAACCTGAAATATGCCCTATGGGTAGACAGAATAACTCCCAAGAGGTCTATTGGGAACTCCCCATATCTGCTAGTGTATGGAAAAGAGGCAAGGTTGCCTATGTCTATGGAACTGCCAACCCTAGACATTATGAATTAGCTGGAAATGTTTGAAGCAGAGGACCCCATGGCTGTCAGATATGCTCAACTAATGGAGCTTGAAGAGACCAGAGATAAAGCTATGAAAGCCATTGAGTATCATCAGCTTCAAACAAAAAGAAATTTTGATAAGAAGGCCACCCCCAGAAATTTTAGAATGGGTGATATGATGCTCAAATGGGATGAATTGAAAAGCAGACCAGGAAAGCATTCCAAGTTTGACAGCATGTGGAGTGGTCCATTTCTCATTACTGAATGCAAGGAGCACAATGCATTGTAGTTATCAAGTATGGATGGACAAAATTTGCCTATCCCAGTTAATGGGATACACCTAAAGAGGTGTTTTGAGGTATGAGTACCTTGTAAATCAGTAGATTAGATTTCTCGCTTTCAATAAGTGTTGTTGCACAATAGTTTAGATCCCTTTGTTTTCCCTGAGTGTTGTCTAGCACAGTTGGAGGGGTTGCCTTCAACATTTTTGTCTTGGCTTGGTCTTCCAAATGTTCTTCACTGTTAAGATGCTGAGTTGCTAAAGTCACGATTCTTTGTCAAGACATATCTTTTGTCTCTAAATGACCCCATGCCCAATGGATGCTCAAGGCCACTGATCTAATTGTTTAGCAGGCAAACATCCCATGGAAGTCACCAAAATGTTGACCTATTTTCCTCAGCCCAAAGTTAAACAGTTCACCTTGCATTTTCCTTGAAAATCTTTTAGGAAAATCCCTACAGGTTTAAATCCTTCAAATAATTATGCTATGCCTTGTCAAAAAATCTCAAAAACCTCACCTTCAGAATCTTTGCTGAAAACCCAGAAAAACCCAGAAATCTTTTCACTTCAAGTATTTTCTATCGCTGGGATTTTCTCAGTTTCATGATTGTATTTCAATATGCATGTTTCAATGTATATTTGCATATACATTCGCCATTGTGTGTTCATATGTACAAGTGTAATATACAAATGACAAGGATACAAGCAAGACATACATTGGGTAATATACAAGGAAATACATACAAAGGCCTATGTACATCGGCCAATATACATTGGGTCATATGCAAGGGTCAATTTGCAAAAGGAGAATGTATACCGGCTTGTATGTTCGCACATACAAGGCCGATATACAAAGGCGTTTGTATATCACCGAGATACAAGAGGTGGGGCCTGCACATATACAAAGAAGATTGTATGTGTTCTACATACAAGTGAGCATGGACAGTGGAATGTATATCAGGTTGTATGTTCGCACATACAAGGCCGATATACAAAGACAATATGCATCGGCTACAGTGAATGTACAAAGGCCAAATATGCAAATGATGGGGTCCACAATATACAAAGGTGGTTGTATATCTGTGAACATACAATCGAAACATACAAGGAAAAAAGTGTTCAAAGGCTGACATACATTTGGTGGGGCCAACAAAGATACAAGGGTTAATGTACATTTTATAATGTACATCGGCGACGAATGTGCAAAGGTAAAGGTACAAAGGGAAACATACAAAGCCTTTTGCATATCAGTAATATACACTTGCAGATACAAAGGCCAGTATGAATCAGCTACAGTGGCTTGTATATTTCATTTTGTATGTCAAATATACAAAGCTGATATACAAGGGGGCAAACATACAAGAGGGTGAATCAAAGCTAGGCCCCACCACTTGTACATTTTGCGATTGTATGTTTTGACATACAAGCGAAATATACAAGGGGACAAACATACAAAGAGGAAGAGGTACAAGGCTAGACCCAATGTCACATTTAGATTTACTTCATAATCTTTTGAGTTCCATATGGTATGTATATCTGCGATTGTATATTGTGATATACAAGTCAAAGGTGCAAGGGGAGACATACAGGGCGGACCCGACTGAAAAATCAAATATAGCTAATAGTCATTTTTGGGTCCACACATTTGTATGTATGTTGGCGATTGTATGTTCTCACATACAATTGGATATACAAAGGTTTTTCACATATGCCGAAGTAAGTGTTTGCAATGTAAACATTAAGTCTACAGTGTCCCTTGTATATTTCACCTTGTATATTATGATATACAAGGGCTAGATACAACAGAAAGGATACAAGGCAGACCCAGCCCAGGGATCAAGTTTGGCATATTTAGCGATCGAGTCTGCAATTGCATGTATATTCGTGACTGTATGTTGGCATGTACAATTGAACATACAAAAGTTTTCCAAAGGGGCGTTTAAGCACCAAAAGCAGAGCATATACAAAGGAAATTTCGGCATGACTTTATACATCGGCGGCTCAACCGAAGGTCATTCCGATAGCCTGATGTAGATTGATACAAGGTGCTTTATACATACAAATGTAGTTTTCAGAGGGCAATATATACATAGATGCAAAGCGATATATACAGGCGGTTGACCAAAACTTTGACTGCCTGTATCTCCTCCATCCTAGCAAATTTTCACATGCTGCAAGAGGCAAAAGTGCTTTTTTTGCCTCCTCTTTCATTTGGCGAGGTTTCTAGGAGGATTTTCTCACTTTTAGTTTTGGATCTGGATTTGCATGTTTTGGGCGAGTGGACGTTTCAGTGACCATTTTGAGCAGTTGTAGATATTTCTTGCATTCATTGCTGCACAAAGATGAAGCAGCTCACATTGATGATCAGAAATATCTTTCCACCGCCTTGTTTTAGATATTTTCATATATGCGTTGCTGAGCATCGATGAGTAAGTTGCTTGCATTAAAGACTCTAAATATCTCCCCACCTGCCCTGTTCCAGATATTTTGTGCCATTACTCCTGGTAGCTGGGACATCCTTTTATAGATATTTTTGGTTGTAGCTCTCTGAGCGAATTTTGTAACCGACTTAGGTTAGTTTGAAATGCTAAATAAGCTGAGGCTTATGATGTAAATAGGGTTGGAAAATTTTTAGCATAGAGGATTTTCTATTTTCCAAACAGAGCTTTTCTGTTATTGTAACCTTGCCTTCCTACTGAATATATGCAAGTTATCATACCTCTTTTACTGATTTTCTAGTTCTGTGTAAATCTGCATATGGTTGTCTGTGAATGTTTTGTTCCTCTCGATCATATTGCTTCTTGCCTCTACTAGAATCATCTAATATGTGTATACATACTTGCTATATCTGGTTGTGTTATGCATTTTTTAGTTCTGTGAAAGTTTCTTTAAATCTGTCTGGTGCATCACCCTTTTGTGTTTCAAGTTTTGTTGCTTCATCTTTCACTTTAAAGCATTCCTTCTCCCTTTTCCCCTCAAAATTTAGTAGTTTTAGGTGATAATCAGGCAAGGAAGCTAGCCTTCTTCGGAGGTCTGATCTCTTTGAGCAAGGTCCCACACTTCGAGATCATTCCCATTGTGTCATTGGAATGCTTGGAATCCTTCCAAGCAGGGTGCAATTTCATGTGACAACAATTTCTTTTTCATTTTTTGATATATAAATGCAAATGCAAGTACAAGGAAAGTAAACACACAACCCAAAATACAGGAGGGACTCATCGCCACACATCTTTAGACTGCATATGGGCAATAGACACTCAATACAAATGTCAGAGTGTAGAAGGGACTCATTGCCACCAATCTTTAGACTACACTTGAGAACAAACACGGCATACAAATCCCAAAGCATAGGAGGGACTCATTGCCACTAGTCTTTAGACTATGCTTGGGAACAAACATACCATACACACACATGGAAGACAGAGAAAACGCAACAAACAAGTGATGGAAGAAACCTATTGCTAGGTTCACTACCATCTTGGGCACATTACAGGCACACACCAATGATTGGGCTTCGCCACAACAATCATTGATGACACGCTTAAGGGAGGATACACCAATCTCGCCTGGTCAGAGGACTTTTAGAAAATGATAGGATGTACAATCTCCTCAAGGAATACACCATCCTCACCTCTGCAGAGGGCTTAAAATAAAAAGGATATGCACAATATCCTGCCTCTGCAGAGGGATTAATGATTGTAATATAAAATAAAGATGTGCACTCACTTGGAGATATAACATCCTGCCTTCGCAGAGGGCTTACAAACATGCTTCATTAGTACCAAAATCATCAGATACCTTACTTTATATATACCGCCACCTTAAGGTGGTTGAGATCATGTACCGATATCAAGCACATTAAGGTAGGAAGAAAATACACAAGGGAACACAAGCTCTTGCAAAGCCCATGCCCCCCAGATGTGACATGCACTTTATGATCACCAAATATTCCCACAAACACACAATTTCCTACAAGAAAAGGTGTTAGTAACCATATAATCATGATAAACAACAACATATGTAATCATTCACATAAAGAGCCAAGCAAGGTGAGATCAAAGACAAACAAAGTGCACAGAGCAATAGTATTGTTATGTTTTGTAAGTGTGATAAGACAACATCAAAATATCACATGGAGTGATTCTACTAGCCAAGCGTCGGATAATATATATCAACCCCCTCGTCATGTATGGACTAGGTCCATTTTTTGATTTCTCATTGAAGGGACACTAGGTCAGTATCAGTATTATATGTTTTTCATCATCCCCTAGCTAGATAGAACTATTAGATGAAGGTAAACAATAAATGAAGAGAGGAGAAACAAGTACCCTAGGGTCATCAGCTAGGAAGGTGCCCCCAAGTCACCAACCGCAAGGTTATGCCCCTAGGACACAACACACAACAATGAAAATAGAGGAGATGCAATATAGAGGAATGATGATACAAATAGAAGAAGTGCCACAACAGAGGTGGTCTCCCGGTATCCTTGACCTTACAAGAGTATCAAGGGTCATCCTAGGAGGCCTAAACAACACATAACACATCACGAGGGAAACACAACATGGAGGTAAAGGGTTAGAAATACTTACCTGCGAGAGGCTCATACTAGAAGTTATCAATGATCAAATCATCCTCTTCCCAATCCCGAATGCTAGAGGAAAGAGGTGTGTAAGGTACCATAGCCCAACTTTTGTTCTTGTCTTCAAATTGTTCAATGTTAAGTTCTTCTAGGTTTGATTCAATGTTAGGTGGAATGTTTTCTTGTTGAGGTGCATTTCATTGGGTAAAAGCTTGTCATCTTCTCTTGCTTTCTCTTTCCTGTCTATTTCTTCTTGTCTTGTTGCTTATATTTTCAAAAGTATTGTCATTTTTTTCTATAGGAGTTTGTACATTAGAGGAGGAAGCACCATGTTCAAATCTCATTGGTCTTGATGAAATGTTTTGTTGTCAATGAATACCTCCCGATCCTTATAAGGATGGTAGGGAAGGAACCTCAGCATAAATACCATCTCTTCGTGGATGAGGTGAGTTATGAAACTTTTTCTTATCCACTTCTATCATGCCAATTACTTCATCATAGTCATAATAGTCTTGTTTTATTCTTATGTCATTTTGTCATTTTCCTTTTTCTCCAAGGGGAAATGCATGTTGTTCTTCTCTTATTATTTGTAAAGGAGGCCTGACTACTATAGCTAGTTGTTTTGCTTTGTATCGTCTATATTCTAGGAAAGATTGGTCTCTTCATGGCTTAGGGTCTCTATTAGGTTGTGGCCAAAAGTAATCAAGAGTGAAGTTCTTGTCCTTAGCCAGAGGTTGGTATGAATTATGGTGTATAGTACATATTTCTCCATGCAAAGGGAATTTTAGGCATTTGTGAATAGTTGAGGGGAGGACATTCATAGCCTTAAGCCATGGATGTCCTAGTTTTACATGGAAGAGGTTAGATAAGGGGATAACATCAAATAACTGATCTATGGCTTTATCATATATTGAGACCAACAAGGTTATCTTCCCAAATATATTCATCAAAGCTCCATTATGTGTTTTAATTCTTAAATCCGATGGTTCATAAGAATCTTGTGCCAAATCATGTTTAAGAAGAAAGTCTTCCGTAACCAAATTAGTCATGCAATTAGGGTCTATAAGTGTTCCATGCACAAGTCTTTCCATTATGTTCACTGTAATGTAAAGAGGCCCTTGATTATCTACCATTTCTTTGTCATGAGGTGTAAATGTTATTTCAAGTTTAGGGGCTCTTCTTATCAAATAAGGCCTAGGGGAAAACCTAGCACTATTGTTGTATCGAGAAGCCATGTGTATGTTTTCAAATGAATTCCAAATCAAATTTTAAAGATTTTCGACACTTATGCAAGAAACAAGTGCAAAAGTATGTATGAATATGACCTAAAACACTTGATTTTTCAACTATTTTCAATGCAAATGAGTGAAAGGAAAGGTTTTGTAAGGAAATTGATGAGGGGTAGAAAATAATATGCCTAATAATAGTCCAATGATGCATCAATATCCTTCACAACACACCTTTGATGCAAAACTATGTGTGAATATGACCTAAAAATACTTGATTTTCACCTTTTTCCCAATTTTTCAATGCAAAATACTAATGAAAGAGGTGTTGTGGAAAATTTCAAGAGGGATAGTGAATAATAAGCCTGATATCAACCTAATGATACAACAATATCTTTCACAACATGCCTATGATGCAACTCTATATGCAAAATAAGCCAAAATCTAGTGAAAAATGCAAGATTTCAAACCCTAGATGTGAAATTTTGCAAGAAAGCCATTATGATGAAACACTATAGTTAGAAATTAGACCTAAATGAGTGTTTAAAATAGTAGTAAAATCTAAAACAAGATTTTAACTACAAACCCTAGCTAATGCAAAAACTAGGTTATATGAAAAAATGCACAATTTCAAGCAATTTTCACCAATTTAAGCATGAAAATGAATGATTAATGATGAATTTTTGTAATTTAAATCAGATCTAATGAAAATAATAGAAATTAAATGCCAAAATGCAAGTCAAAGATGCCAAAATTTTCAAAATTTTCAAAATTTCATTTTTTTTGTAATTTTTCAAATGTAATAAGATGAATGAATGCAAATCTCTCACACAACACTTAGTAAGGTGCAAAATTCAAAAACATAGGTTCACCAAAATGTTTAGTATGAAAAAGGAGGGATTGACAAATGGGGTTTGATTTGTTGTTTTGGTTTGATGGGTTTAGATCCTCCTTTCACAACAAACATTCAAGGACATATCAATCGAGTTGAATCTCTACTAAGAGAGAGCATTCACCTAACAGGTTGGGCTATCACTTGGAATGATGTGAAAAATTAGAAATTACCAATTAATGCTTTAATGTAATCCTCAAATATGTAAGAAACCCTAATTATGTAAAACAATGAATAAACTGGTAAATTCAAACGAAAGCTTATAGATTAAGGAAGAGGACAAAGATTAATAACTGACCATTTTTTGAAGTTTAAAATTTGGAATATTCAGGCACAATGCCCTGGGCACCCAAGTCCAAGACACAATTTTCTTTGCAGAATGCGAAACTCCTTCCGGCACTGATAATCACTGTTCTGTCTATTTTCGTCACTCAAAATGCGGAGGACACTGCCCTAGGCGCCCTAGTTCAGTGTAGGTTGATTTTCAGGATGTAGAAGCTCCTTCAGATGTAGAATGTCCCTATAACTCTAATTCCTATCTTTGTAACTTCAAAGGACATTTCCCTAGGCAATCATGTCCTGAAAATGCTCTGTTTCACTTTGTTACCTGTTGAGTCGCCATAAATTTATTTATTGGTTGGTAATATTTCTTGAACAAGAGCCAATTTACCGTGTTATTTTTCTTGGTCATACCTTTGTTTCTGAAATCGGCTCTTGATCCTTCAAATTTGACCCGTTTGTCGTCTTTGTAAACAAAGTTGCTTAAGGTTTGAACCTTTGAACCTGAACCATTCTCAAAAAGTTCAAAGTTCAATGGTTCAATATGTCTGAAGTGTTTCATAAAGCAAGTTCTCGTTTTGTTTATCTTAAGCATCTTTGAACTTTCAGGTTAAACTTTAACCTTCCGCTTGTACTCTGTAGCAAGGATCAAGGTTCAATGGTTCAACGGTCTTAAGGTTCAACATTCACTGTCTTCTTGTAAGTCGGGTCACACAGTTACCTTGCGTAATTATTGAACTTGAACCTTCCGCTCGTACTCTATAGCAAGGTTCAAGGTTCAAGGTTCGTTGGTTCAAGGTTCAACAGTTCATTGTTTCATAGTCAAAAGCCTTTACCAAAGCCACGTAACTTTTGTTGGTCTACATAACCTTAACGTCGTTGAACTTTCGTATTGAACCATATCTTTACGAGTTCAACGGTTCATAAGTTAAGTTCTTGTTTCTGTAAGTCAATCCTTTGCTTATCTATATGGTCCGATTGGCATGATTGAACCACCATATTGAACCATCGTATTGAACCACGTCCTAAAGGTTCAATGGTTCAATAGTTCAAAGATTTGGTGAGTTTGGTCCCGTTTGTTCCCGTGGCTTTCTAAGTCAAACTTAGCAGCAAAGTTGGAGGAAATTATATCAGAAACTCATTATGAGACCGAGAGCTCTAATTTAGCAGAGACTATGGATAATCATTATACTTTGTGATGGCGCATGAATTCTACTTGCTATTAATGAAGAAATCAGAGTTCACGTCTTTTCAAATATTTTTGGCACGTTTTGTTCCGAGCAATAATTATTCATTCTGGTAAGTGCCATTATTAACCAAGAACAAGCCAAGTTTAGCAAGTAAACATACTGTGCAACGCGGAGAAGGATAGCGCCAGAAGTGTAAGGCTCTTTTTGCTCAAGTTTTCGCAGTGAATTTAGATATCCTGAAGGTGAGTTCTGTTTCCCCTGTGCTATTCCTATTTCTTACACTGGAAAGAGGAATCTCTGGAATTTCTATTGTTTTCAAAATTCCAAGTGTTTTATTGTAATCTTCCAACCATGTCTTTGAAATCTACGTGTTTGGGAGATGAGCATGGCCCTGGCCTTACTTATTCTCACTCAGAATTTGGAGATATTGCATTGGTTCAATATGATTTAGAGGAATTTAAAGAAAGAGCTAGAAGCCCTGTTCAAACCCCTACAATGAAGAAAATTGTAGATAGTGGCTTAATTGAAGTTGCAGCCTTTCCTCAGGCTATATTCTATCCAGAGTTAGTTCAAGAGTGTATGAACAGATACGACCCCCAGGACAGGTGCGTCAAAAAAGCAAACGGGGATGTGTTATTCCATGTCAACAGACAAACCCTCATGTCTGTGATGAAGATACCACCTAAGGAGGCGTACTCCAGCCTTGACATTACTGCCTCCAATGGGTATTTCTCAGAGAAGAGACCAACTTACAAAAGTGTAATAGCAAGGAACTGGTTGCTAAAATTTCAAAAGGGCTGTTCAAGGCTGCCCAGGCCACTTACTAGAGATCATTTGATAAAGGAAGTAAGGGATATTGTGGTGTTGTTACACAGACTGAGAGGCAATCAGCATGCCTATTATTGGGAGGATTGGATGTACTTTTTTATACAAGTCATCCTTCAAGGCGAACAATATTTGGATTGGGCTAAAATAGTGGCTGACTGTCTACATCAGGGTTTAAGCAATTGTCTGGGCAACAGAAATTTCTATGTCTTCATACCTGTTCTATTGTATAGCATCCACAAGAGATTGGTTCGACCTGCCCCATGCACCCTTGGCTGAGAACAGCAAGATTTACGAATATTATTCACAGTTACAGAGAAAGAATTGTTATGAAAATTATAAAAGGGTCAATGATGTCTTCACTGGAAAGATGACCTATGAACTGGCAGGCAATTCGGGTAAGAGAATGACCAGTGAAGCAATGCAACTGATCAGTATCTACGGTAGCTTCTTCATCCAATTTTCTAAGTTCATGTACATACGAGTTGGAGGATTTGATGGTGAACCTGTGAAGTTACCTAGATATGTATTTGATCGTTTTGTGCTAATGGAGGTATGTAGGCAGCTGGCACATGTTGACAAGAAATTTTCATCAAAAAAGGGTTTTGGTATTGCTTTTCCTATTGAACTTGGGCATTATTCGTGCCATTCAAAATCTGATGCGTTGAATCTGGAGGTGAACCTCAAAAGGTTCAATTTTCAATTCTTCACTGCCAGGGCTCAATTCGACAGTAAATGGTTTGTCAAAGATAACCTAGATTCTGGAATAGGGCACTCACACCTTCCTAAGCTGGAAGATTATTGGGAAGATTGTCCAAATGAATTTGAGATTAGGAGAAGGCTGTGGTGTAGACTTTCTCTGGGGCAGATAATTACCCTTAATTTAAGCATGGACGTTTCTAGAATTTTTAATGATGATGAACAAGTGGTTGATCCACAATTTGAGAAAGTAGAACACTTAACCCATTCCAGAGGTGGACTGGAGCAAGAAAGAGGAAGACAGAATTGAAATTAAAACCCTTCCTATGATAAGGAGGACTGAGAAATGGTTGGGAGAAAAGAGACAGGAAGGGCTTCAGAATAAAACTGTCCAACAATTCTCTTCAATGGTCACATCATCGCTTTCCATGGACTCTTCTAATCAACCTCTTGCTATCTGTGGTGCAGGTGCTTCCAAGCCATCAACTGAGAGAAGCCCTGTCACCAAGAGATCCAGAAGAGTCCTCACGGATATTCTGCCATCTCGTGTTACCAGGTTGAGGACAAAAGGGAAAAGAAAGAAGTAGACTTCTAAAACAATAATTGTTGATTTAAATTCAGAGGAAGAATCAGAAGAGCCTATGGGTGACAAAGAGGCAAGCCCAAACAAAATAGAGGTAGTTGACACTGAGTTATAGTCAGTGGCCATTCTGGAGACCCCTAAGATGTTAATGATTTCAAATGAACCCTCTGATGGAGAGAACTCCAAGAAGACAACCTCAACCCCTGCACCAAAATGGCTAGAAAGTTCTATTTCTGATAAGAAGAAAGTGATTCCTTTTGTTATCCCATTGGAGGACATGGTAAGCAAGTGTTTGGGGAAAACCCCCAAGTCCAAGAAACTCAAGACGGCATCCAAGATAAATATTGATCCAAGCATTGGTAACTGGAGTGCTAAAATTGCTAGGCCTGTGACAGAGGAAGAAGTGCAGGACCCAACGGTGCATGATTTCACTGTGGAGAAAGTGGATCTCGGTATTGCCTCCAGAGCTGCAGATGTCCACCACCTCGAAGCTTCTACTAAGAGGATGGTCAGTCGAACATGGAAAGATGAAAAGGACAAGAAGGAGCTGAAACAAACTCTCCGTTCAATGGCAGAATACATAGAGGCCATTAACAACCCTAACCCGCAGCCGATCTCACAGCTTCCCCTGTCTTTTGACCTGAAGTCACCTGTCAACCAAAAGATGTTAGACCAGGTTCACAAAAGCAAAATGGTGACAAAAATGTTTAACATTTGGTTGGATAACATTGAGTAGAAAGGAACTGAATACATCCGTGAGCTCAAGGGTATATATGACCTGACTACTGCCACTGTTGAAGATTTCAAAGCACAGGTCGCTGTTTGGGCGAAAGATGAGGGCAAGTGGACGAATGTAATAAATCAGATGGATGAAGTTCAAAAATATGGGCTGGAGAAGTTTTTGGCAGAAAAGAATCTGACTGGTGTGGATGAGGATTTGTTATATGTGAACAAGAAGAATATTGAGTGGAGGAACTCCATATCTCGACAAGGGCACTTTGAACTCACAAAGCTAATTAAGGAGATAATGGAATTCACTCAATCATTGCAACATGATCTGCAATGTATCGATGTTAAATACTTAAAAGATGATGGAAAGCCCATGGAATATGTTGAAGCAGTGGTCCAGTCTTTCAGAGATAAAATCAACTTTGTTAAAGAAAATGATAATATTTTAATTGAAGATTTCTCCAGAATTTCTAAAGTTGAGTCACTGCTTTATCTCTGCATTGACGCACTCCCAGAACACAAAGAGAAATTTGGGAAAATGCGAAGGGAAAAGGAAGTTTGGAAATCAAGAATGAAGCATATAGGTATACCAAACTTCCCTAAAATTCAGGAGTTCGTTGCTGCCTTTCAGGAGTGGAAGACCCAACGTGCTTCCCAGGCTACCGATAGCAAATCAGGAGATGCTGATTCATCGCCCCAGTCATAATCTCATTGGCTTGTTCTCTTTTCAGTTCCTTTTATGCTATTTTCAGCAAAACTTGTTTCTTTAAAATTAGTTGTTTAAACTAAATCCCGTACGGGTCAGAGTTATGTTAACTCTGGATTTAATTTACTCAAGGACATGATTAAGACTTTTATATTTATAGGTTTTTTAAAAAAAATCTGGGGGGCAGAGAAAATTTTAGAAAAGGAAAAGGAGAAGAAAATTTTTAGGGAACTATTCAGAGTTTTACATTATGTGATAATTGTCTGAGTAATTTTCATCTGTGAATGGGAAGAAGAAACAATTACTGCCTATTTGGATCTGTGTCTGAATGTGTGGAATTAGATTTTTTGTGTGAAATCTCCTTTCATCTGGTAATTGCTCTTTATTTGGACACTTGTCATATATGTTTTATTCTTTATTGGTTCAGCAAGTTCGAATGAATGTTTTCATGTATTTCAATATACCAAAGTAGAATCTGTGCATTCTATCCTATTACCGTATAAATTTATCGCGTTCATGACATGGCTATGTATGAATGTTAGTCTGCCTTAAGCATTTTCTGGTTAAAAATGCATTTGGATAGTTAAATAGATTGAATTCATTGAAAACTTTAAAGGGAGTTGTACCTAAATTCAGAGGGGAACTGATTTAAAAGGTTCACCCATTTGTTACTTAACTTATTTGTTCTTCAAAAGAGGGTTATAGAGTCATAATAAATTATTTTCAGAATAAGGACAAATCTGTTAACCAACACACTTCTTTCTTTCAAATCCTGAATCCTTGTCATCTGCAACCTTCCTCTACAACTCCACTCCACAAAACTCGGTACCTGTAACCTGCAATCACAAAGGAGTGTGGTAGGGGATTGTGGTGTTTAGAGGCTTGGCTCAATCAAGCCTTGGAGAGACATTCAAGTCTTCTGAACACCATTGTTAGATAAGAGTGCGTATCCTTGCGGGATAGAGGCAAAATCCAAATGATAAATTATTCAAACACAAGTAAATGTCACCTTAGAAGTGTAGATCTCACATAAATGAAGGCTTTTCAATCACATGAGAAGATGAACCCAAATCTGCAATCACAAACACAATAACAATGCTCTGCTCTGCAACAATGAGTATCATGGATGCTCTAAAATCATAAGTATGCATAAAGTTCACAATCATCTTCTAGTTTACAAATGAAAACCTAAACATGTTTATATATGCAACTACAAACATTCCTGCTAAGAATTTCATAATTCAAACTTTTGGTATCAGCCTAGGACCTAACAACGATCATATAACTGACACTTCAAATTAGGGCCTGACCCAAAATAGGGTAGGACTAGGGCACGAGCGCCCAAGTCTTCCCCCCTATTTTAGGCAAGAGTCATCAAAATAGCATCCCCTAGGTCTTATTTGCCACAAGACTTCGGGGTTTTCTTATTGGGATTCAAAATTAACACACAAGATGCTCTAAATGCATTCTAAGGACCCAGGAGCTAAACCTTAAGAGGGAAAAGCCCCCAAGGGGACATTTTCTGACATAATAGTAACATCACATTTCTGTTTGGGCTTTAAATGAACATGTGTTTTATAATCACATTTGGACTTGGGTATAAAAAAAACTTGTGCTTTCTTTATTTGGTGGATTTGAGTGTGATTCAGAGTGTGTATGCTCTTCCTTTTCACTTAGTGTGATCTTGGGAATAAAAAATGATACAGGAGCATCCGGAAGTCATTCAAGTAAATTGAGACAGTTAATGTTGAGTTGTAGAGTGCCATGAAGAGACATTGGAGATTACCACATTTTACCACATTTGTACATTAGAGCTTGTGGAGCTGGATTTAGTTTCTATGACATAACATCTACATCATATTCAAAATTTAGGATAGTTGGATTTGTCTACTGAGAGTTATCATTATTAGAAGATTACCCATTTTCACAGAGTAGAGAAGTCAGTGTTCAGTTGAAGCCTAATGGGTTTGCAGAGCCTAATGGAACATCATTCAAGGTAATTTAGGACCTAGTTGACCTTCATGGAGAACCACACCAAGTTGCCATCATTTGTGGAGCATTGCTGAGTGTTGGATGCTGATCTACTTGTTTCCTACACATTTCATACTACCTATTACAATTAGGCTGACAAGGTAATGGTATGAAGGCTTGCAAAGGATATAAATGAAGGATAGAAGATTGTTTCAAAGAAGCAGAGAGGTGTGTGAAGAAAGTATGTGAAAAGATGAATAAATTGGAAGATACAGAGGTGTTTTATGTCTAGAAGATAGCAGAGCAGAAGCAAAAGATAGAGTATAGAGCAAGAGAAGATACAGAGTAGAGGATTGAGAAGGAGAAGAAAGAAGACATGGAGGAATGTTGTTCTATGAGTCTTTTGTAAACCTAGGCTATGACCTAGCACATGAAAAGCCCTAGAGGCATATGTCATGAGGTTTGAGATTATAATATAACAAGAAGTGATATTTGAAGGCTAGGTTTTTTCCTTGAGGTTTTTCCCAAGATAAATCTTGTGTCGTGTTTATGAGTATCTCTTATCATTCTGTTGTTAGCTATATGTTTCTGTTGCATCTTTGTTATGATCATGGTATTGGTTGTTTAAGGCTGCAAGGTTGGACTATCCTTCATTGGACCCTCCTACCTTGACTGCATCAAGTGGTATCAGAGCTGGTTGTGAATCTGTTGGATGGTTATGAATCTGTTGGAAAGATAGAAAGTGTTGGAAGAAAGTGTGAAACCCTAAAGTATACAAGGAATGATCACAAAAAGAAAGATCAAGGTAGGAAAGATTCAAGTAAACTTCTCACATTAAGTTGTTTACATGATTTGTTTCAATGGGGAAGATTGGAAAAAGGGTGAAGAAAGAAAATGAAAACCTAATATGCGAGAAGGATATTATGGAAGAAGAATTACAAAATATAAAAAGGAGAAATGAAGAATTGGAAGAAGAATTAAAGATGTTTGAGTATGTTAAAAAGAGTTTTGAAGAATTGGAAGAAGGATTCAAGTTGTTTGGGAAGGTGGAAAAGAGGAACAGAGATCTGGAGGATAACTTGGAAAAATTGAAAAAGGAAAACAGTCTGCAAAAGAGTGAAATATCAGGATTGAAAGAATAGGTTAATCAGTTAGAGGAGTCACTTGTAGCATGCAGGGAAGAGAATGAAAGTCTAAGATCTAAGCCTAAACTTTGTGATGTTTCTTGTGATATTAATGATTTGTGTGATGTTGCAGAAGCTTCTTTAGAAAGTGAGGTTGAAGATAACAATGTGACTGAAACTGCAATTGTTGGTGATGGTGTTGACAATGCTAGTTATAAAATCATGAAAAGAATGGGATATGAAGGAAAAGGATTGGGAAAATATCAACAAAGAATTACAGAGCCTATTGAGCCAGTAATGAGATCAAGAAATGAAGGCCTTGGATATATCAGAGGTAAGGATGTTGTTACAAGCTCAAACAAATCAACTCAAGGAAGAAAAGGTATGTATTGTTCTTATTGTAATAGATATGGACATGAAAAGGAATTGTGTTGGGATCTATACCCTTGTAAGTTTTGTGGATTGAGGAATCACTCTAAAAAGATGTGTTGGAATAAAATGTGGAGGAGAAAGTCTATGGTAGGTTATATACAGAAGGATTATGGGTCGATTGATGGACCGAAATGGAAATATGTTACTTGTATATTCAAAAGATTGTATAGGCTGAAGTATTCATGTGTTGGAGTAAAATAAGGACTTGGAACAAAATGTGGAGAGAGAAGACCATATGCGGAGCAAAACATGGACATTAATTCACACCATAGAGGGAGAGCAAATGTAGGGGCATCCATTTTGCCCCTTTTGTTGTCATTTTGTCAAAGTTTGGTTTTGGGTTGATTAGGCTTGTTTGGGGTCAATAAGGTCATTGTGGACCATCTAAGACCATTTGGGGTCATTTTGGTTAGTTTTGATGTTTAAGTGAAAATTTGTCAAAAGTTGTCAAATAATAAGTGATTACAACATGCAAATAGGAAAAAGGGAGTTAGGAGTTGGTTTTGGAAGTTAGGGATGGATGAAATGGAATAAAATAGATGTATTATCATGCCAACAAAGTTGGTAGGTGATTTGGAATGAAGAAAAATTAGATTTGGCACGTTTTTATTCTATTTTTGCTTGTGTTTCTATGTGTAACAGTTTGAAAAACTATCTTGTATGGAACTGTACAGATTGGTATGGCTCTAAAAGTGGATGTAAAAGTTGAAGGATAGTCTTACCTTTCATATGCTTTTGGTTTGAGCAAATTTAATTGGGTTTTGTGAAACTTATGCCAATTTTTGTCTTGACAGCCCTGTTTAGCAACTAGGGTTTTCAACGAGTTTGAAAAATTCATATCTTTTGTTTTAACTATCCAAATGTGCCAAAAATTGGTGAATATCTCTATTTTAATATGTTCTAAAAACCCTTTAAAGGAAAATTCATAGTTGCATTTTTGGAGGAGTTATATAAGTCTGTGTGTTTCCATTTATGAGAAAACAGTCATAAAACCCTAAGCACTTGAGAGATTGTTGAAATCAATGCATTATCTGATCATGGTTGGATGGGAAACCTATGAGATGTGTTGTGTTGGGATTGAATAATCCAAGAACTTCATGTTTCATGTTATTTTCATTGTTAAATGCCATTAGGTTGCAGTTTTCAATGTTTCCAAGAGCACTAGGATGTATTTAGTGATTGTTTGAAATGAATCATTGTGTGAAAGGTGTCAAGTTAGTCAAGTGTATTTAAGTGAAGTCCTTCCTCTACATCATTTTTGGTATCAGAGCCTGAAGATCTGGGCAAGGAAAGTTTTGGAAGTTTGTTTATTGCATTTGATAGGTTGAAGTGAAGAACCTGGATGCCAAAAGACTAGGTAGTGAGGAAAAGGAAAGAAAACCTAGGTGAGGTATCACAAGAAGAATCCAAGAAAAGAGAATTGAGACAGTTAATGTTGAGTTGCAGAGTGCTAGGAAGAGACATTGAAGATTACTGCATTTTACTGCATTTGTACATCAAATCTTGCAGAGTTGGATTTAGTTTCTATGGCATGACATCTACATCATATTCAAAATTTAGTACAGTTTGATTTGTCTGCTGAGAGTTATCGTTATCAAAAGATTACTTGTTTTCATAGAGCAGAGCAATTAGTGTTCAGTTGAAGCCTAATGGGCTTGCAGAGAAATTTGATGACTTGCAGAGCCTAATGGAACATCATTCAAGGTGATTTAGGACCTAGCCAACCTTCATGGAGAACCACACAAAGTTTCCATCATTTGTGGAGCATTGCTGAGTGTTGGATGCCGACCTACTTGTTTCCTACACATTTCATACTACCTATTACAATTAGGCCAACAAGGTAATGTTATGAAGGCTTACAGAGGATATAAATGAAGGATAGAATATTGTATCAAAGCAGCAGAGAGGTGTGAAGAAAGTATGCAAAAAGATGAATAAACCAGAAGATACAGAGGTGTTTTAAGTCCAGAAGATAGCAGAGCAGAAGCAAAAGATAGAGTAGAGAGCAGAAGAAGATACAGAGTAGAGGATTGAGAAGGAGAATAAAGAATACATGGAGGAATGTTGTTGTATGAGTCTTTTGTAAACTTGGGCTGCGACCTAGTACATGAAAAGCCCTAGAGGCATATGTAATGAGGTTTGAGATTATAATATAATGAGAAGTGATCTTTGAAGGCTGTGTTTTTCCCTTGAGGGTTTTCCCAGGATAAATCTTGTGTCATGTGTTTATGAGTATCTCTTATCATTCTATTGTTAGCTATATGTTTCCTTTGCATCTTTGTTATGATCATGGTATTGGTTGTTTAAGGTTACAAGGTTGGACTGTCCTTCATTGGACCCTCCTACCTTGACTGCATCAAAAAACATCCATTACTCACATTTATTTTCACACACACATTTCCATTTCTAAGGGTAAATTAACATTGCGAGTGTGAGTCAAGTGTGTGTGTATGCTCTCTCCTCGCACTGCAAGGTGATCTTGGAGATCAAAAACACCATTTGATTTGATTTTGTCACCCTTTTAGGAGGCTTGCTTGAAGACACACCACTCTAAGGGATGACCTCAACTCTAGTGTTTTGGTGGAGTATAAAAAGTTAGGAGTGAATCGAAAGACACACCTCTTGGAAGTTAGAATCTTGTCATTCAGGCTAAGCCCCCAAGAACTTTATACCTTGGGGAAGTGAAGGTGAAGGGTGGGTTACCCATTTCTCCTAGCTATTTGGCATTATTTCACTTTCATTTCATGGAGTTGGGGCCCCCGTACCTTGTGTATATTGGGGACATCCTTAGCAAACTTGTTCATACTAGCTTAAGACCTCTTTGCCACACTCAATTAACTAATATTAGGCTTGTTGATCTGTCTTCAAGTGTCTTCACAAATACAAAAATTAATCTTGAAAGTCAAACTTGCCATTGTATCTTGTGTGTGTGATCTATGCATGTACATGTGAAATATCATGTTTGCCAATGTGCCTAAGTCAAGCTTTCAGACAATCCTTCCAATCATCCATTTTCATCCAAATCCAAACCCTCATCATCCTAATCATAAATACTCATCCTAATTATCCATCCTAGTTATCCTAATCATCCTTGTTATCCATCTCATTATCCTTATCAGCCTAATCATCCTATCCACATCATCCCAATCCAATCCAAACCATCATTTAGGACCCTAATCCTCATCACTTTGCCTAATCCAATCAAGGTCCTAATCCTATTCCATTTTGTCCACCTAATCCACATCCTTCATCCTAGATCTTTAACCATGAAAACCATAAACATTATGTTGAAATACAGGAACTTCATAATTTCCCCATGGTACAAGGATATAGAGATCTCATTGGTCATGTTCCCTGGGCATATCTCATCATTGGTAATTATCAAGACCTTTCTTATAATCCTATCACATTAACACCACAATCTCATATGTCATCCCCATCAACTTCATATCAACCTTCTTCCTCTTATATGGATATGTCATCCCAACCAATTTCTTATCACAACCATTCATAACTCATATATTAAAACACTTCATACCCCACCTCATCTTCTAATCTATATCATTATAGACCATTCCCATATCAAATTCATCATACATCAAACTATCCCGTGAATATCCCTCAACATCCATATCAACAACAACCACTTTTTCCACTATAGAGAAAACAACAAGAAGATAAACATTAACTCCACAACTAGAGACACAACAAGAATAATCACCAAACTGTGTCTAATAACATGTAGGGCATAACATTTTGAAATGGGAGATGCAATGGATGGGTGGGAAAACCCTGGTGTAGGTATTGCACAGAGAATCATTAGATCCCCACACAGTGACGATAGTGGTTTGTACTTCCCCTAATTCTAAACAATTGTTTAATAATCATTTTAAGTCTAGGTTTTCTAGTGGGGCCTCTACCTCGAAAGGTTTTTCCAGGGACAAACTTTCTATCAGGCTTCCCTCAGGTGGGTCGCCTACCTAGAAACTGCTATTTTTTAATTATCAGACTCCTATAACTAATGATGGAGTGGACATTGTTATCTTAGAGGAAGGTGTTTGTCTCAAGATCAAAAACTCGACTCTGGACAAGGCTGTGGCCAAAGTGGATTATGTCCTTATTGGTAAGGTCTTTGGAAAAAGGATGAACATCAAGATGGTAAGAAAATGGTTCTCAAGCAAGTGGGCCATCAAGTGCAATATCTCCATCTCTGCATTACCCAAAGGACTTTTCAGTTTCTCCTTCTCTTTAGCATAGGATTGCTTGGGTATTTTAACTCAAGGTCCTTGGTTTTTTGGAAAACAAAGTCTGGCCCTCTGCAAATGGTGTCTAGGCCTCAATTTGGAGGCAACCCTATTAGCCTCAGCCCTGACATGGGTTAGGCTCGTAAGTCTACCTTTGGAGTTTTGGGATGATGAAATATTTGTTGTTGTAGCTAATTCCTTTGGTCACTTCCTGGCATTGGACAATGTTACTAAGAATCGAAGTAGATTTGTATTTTCTAGGTTATGTGTTAATGTTGAAACTTATAAAGTTCTCCCCACATCCATCATACCTTGACTCCAAGTTTGGGGAATGGACACAAGAGATTGTTTATGAGAATGTGACTCTCTTCTATCAAAACTATGGCAATACAAGGCACCTGATCAATGCTTGCGAAAAGACCACTCAAGGACCAACTCAAAAAGATAAAGGAAAGAAGGCAACCTAGGAGGTTTTGAATGAAGAAGATCTTGACTAGAGCTCTTAGGCTCAAGACATGATGAACCATTTAGAGGTATTAAAGCCTTTGCAAGTTAGTCCTACTCGAGATTAAAGCCCATTGCAAGAAGTTGTTATTCCGGCCCTGGTTAGTCATCAGGAGGAGGATTACCTTGCCACTGTTGGGTTAGTGATGAAGAGAGTTAGTTCTGGTACCCAGAGTGAGGTAGGTTTTGCCTCTCCCCACCACTTCTCAAAAGTTGGTACAGATGAGGTGATTATGAGTTTGGGGAAGGAGGTAGTAAGTCCTAAAACTCCATCTTCGCAGGTAAGAGAGATCAACACTCCTTCCTTAGAAAAAGGGATCAGGCTTACAACTGATGTTGGTAGGGATTCTAAACTAGGTAAGAAATCCATGAGAGAGACCAAGGTGAGGGAAACAACCAGAGACTTGGCCAATGGTAAACAAAAGACATTGGCGCTAGTGAGCTCCAAAAGAAATAAGAAATGATAATAATCCCATGGAATGTAAGGGGGCTTAATAGTCCCCACAAGAAGCACCTGCTAAAAAAAATTATTGAAGAAATGAGACCAGATATAATCCTCCTTCAAGAAACCAAGATGGATGTTGACAACTTTGAAAGGATAAGTAAAAACATATGGCCTTTTATGAGCTTTAAGGTAGAAAGGGTAGAGGGAGCTTCGAGGGGTCTAGCCACCATGTGGAAGCCCCAAGTGTTAAAGGGTTGTCTCATAACTAGTAATAAATACTCTATCAATATGAGATTCAACAGTATCAACAACTCATAATGGGTCCTTACTAATTTGTACACACCCAATAGTATTGTTCAGAGGAGAAGATGTTGGATGGATCTTTTATCTGCCAGGAGATCTTGGGATGGTACCAACTTGATGATTGCAGGAGATTTTAATTCTCCTTTGTATCCTTCAGATAAACTAGGGGATGATGGATTTCTCTGATAGCATGTGGATTTGGATAACTTCCTTCACCAAGGAGGCATGGTGGATGTGGAACTGGAAGGTTTCAACTACACTTGGTTTAACAAGAGAGAAGGAAACAATCTTATCCAAGTGAAGTTGAATAGAATCTTGATCTCAGTCAACTAGAATATCATTGAGAAATGCAAGCTTAGAAACCTTTTGAGATTTGGTTCTGTTCACACTCTTCTCATCTTCAACTAGAAATTAGATTCTCAGAAAGCCAACTATCCCTTTAGATTTGAGGTCATGTGGACTTGTCACCCAGACCTGCAATAGTTGATTTCTGAGTGGTGGAATCAGAGAATTAATGGCTCAGACATGTACAGGGTAGTCCAAAAACTCAAGATGGTTAAACAAAATCTCAAAAGTTAGAATAAAAATTATTTTGGGAATATTTTCATTCAAAAACAGGATATAAAGACTCAATTGATGAAGGAATCATAACCAAGGACTCTAGTGCCCTTGAAAAGACACTCTTAAGTGAACTACACAATATAGTGGAGAAAGAAGAAATCTACTAGAAACAAAGGTCCATAATTCAATGGCTCAAAGAAGGAGACAAAAACACTAAATTCTTCCACCAATCGGCCATGAAACACAGAAAAAGAAACAAGATCTCTGAGATTATTCTTGAGAATGGGAATGTTATAAAGGAGGAAATCCAAATACAAGCTAAAGGAGTTAACTACTTTGAGAAAATTCTGAATATGGCCTATGCTCAGCCCCCAGATGGGGAAAGGATGCTTGCTCAATTGATGGAAGTCATAGGAAGACACTATGAGCTTGGAAAAGGAGGTTATTGAGGAAGAGGTGAAAGGTGTTGTTTTCTCCCTAGACCCCTACAAAGCCTTGGGGCCAGATGAATTCCCTCTAATTTTCTTCCAAGCCTAGTAGGAGATAATTGGGAAGGATGTTATGCTACTTCCAAAGAATTCTTCTGATGTGGGAGAGTGATGAAGGAAATCAACAACACCTTTATAGTCCTTATACCCAAGAGAGCAGGAGCCAACAAGATGTCTGAATTCTGACCCATCAGCCTGTGTAATACCCTATACAAGATTTTCTTGAAGATGTTGGTTCTAAAAATCCAACCTTTATTAAGCAAATTCATTCACCCTAACCAAAAAGGATTTGTCCTTGGTAGACAAATCATGGATGCCATTATCATTGTCCATGAGAAAATTCATTCCATGTTAAGAAGCAATAAAGAGAGTATGATCCTAAAACTGGACATTTCTAAAGCTTACGATATGGTCTCATGGCAGTTTCTTGAAAATGTCTTGAACCAATTTGGCTTCCAAGAGAAAACTATAAATATGATGAAAAATTACTACAGAAATCCTACTTACGCAGTGTTGATAAATGGATCTCCTAAAGGGCATTTCAAATCTTCTAGAGGCCTCAAACAAGGGGACCCTCTCTCACCCTACTTATTTATCATTATTGTCAAAGTTATAAAAGAGCCATTAAGGACCATGTCTTAAAAGGTAAACTAAATGGGTTCAGTCCTACTTCCACCCTGCAATCATCCTCTCACCAAAAAATTGTCGATGATACCATTCTGTTAGGGAAATCCACACTAAAGGAAGCTAGTGAATGGGAAACCATCCTCAACAACTTGCCTTGGTCTCTGGTCAACAAATAAACTTTGAAAAAAGTGGTATCTTCTTCTTCAACACCCTCCCTAAACTACAGAAACAAATAGCTAATGTCCTGAATTACAAAATAAGAGAAATCCCAGAGACCTACCTGGGAATGCCACTAGCTCAAGGGAAGATTCCTAAATCCTACTGGAATATCCTAACTGAATAAATGTAGAGAAAACTGGTAGCGTGGAAAGGATATCTCCTTAGTCATGCTGGGAAACTCCAACTTCTTCAAGCCTCCCTACAAAGTACCCCAGTCTATATGCTATCTTTATTTAAATTGCCCAATTTCAATGCTAGTAAAATTGAATAAATACAGAAGATTCCTCTAGAGTAGAACTGAGGAGAAGGAGAGCTTATCCCTAGTGGCTTGGGATGTTGTTTGCACATCTAAAAGGAGGGGAGGGTGTTGCAAGTATGGGCCTAACCGGTGTTGTCATTGATGTCAACATACTCAGGTTGCATTAATAAGAAGGACTGGATGAGCTGTGTGTTGAGGATATTGAGAAAATCAGTCTCAATCAGGAACAATGAAGAATAGTGATGATGACAAGGTAAAAGTCTAAGATAGGTTGAGGATCAGAGGATGTGGTTAAAGGGTTTGTAGATATGAGTCTTGAGATGTTTCTATCAAGATTTTAGAGGTCCACATAAAGATCTAAAGAAGTTATGGTCGCTCAAGTAGAATCGGTTCTGACAGATGTTCAGTGGTGACAGAGTGTCACAGATTGGTCCGGTGAGCTTCGGCATTGCATTATCTCATTCTACAGATTGGAGGGAGTGTGGAAGAAGTCCATGTGAAGTGACAACTAGATTTGTTCATGGTTTGGAGGTTCGGAAGCACCTTTTTCATTATGACAGTAATGACAGACTGTGTTCTTGAAGTTTCGGATGAAGAAGAGAAGAATTCCAGTAAGCTGATAAAATGCGGATGTTCTCGGTGTTTTAGGGAAGGTTATGATGATCGCTGGATCATGTCCAGTTCATGTTGGCGGTCCGCATTGAAGTTAGAGTTTGGATTTGATGGACCACTGGTTGTTGGTGTTCTTTCTGTGACTGGCCGATCGGATGAATTATACACCTTGCAAAAGATCTTGTGGTTATTTGCTGACTTAGATGTTTGTTCCTAAGTTGATGTGTATAAATAAGGGATTGTGAAGTCATTTCAAAGGGACATGAGAAGATGAGGATGTGGTAGCGAGGAGGAGAGCGAAAGGTAGAACAAAATTTTTTGGCCTTAAATGGAACTGATCCAGGCATGGTAAAGATGTCAATCTCTAGTTCAAATTCGTGATACTTGTTACTTTATAGATAGTGTGTCTCTTGTAGGTAGTGTGCCTCTTGTGAGCAGTGTGCTTGGGCAGTGAGCCCTAATTGGCATGTGCCATCTATTTTTCTTATTCTTCTAACAGAGAATAATCCTTGGGTTAATCACCCCGTGGTTTTTTTCCCTTGACCGGGTTTTCCATGTCAAAATCTTGGTGTTTCATGTGTTGATGTGTATCTGCTCTAGTGTTTATGCTTTATGCTTTCATGAGTGATTAATTGATATGCTATTAAATAACAAGAGGATTTAAATGTTTTAATTAGAAGCAAGTTTTGGACAACTCATTCACCCCCCCCTCTTAGTTGTCTGTCCTGAATCCAACAATTGGTATCAAAGCTAAGTTCCTCTAAAAGGAGCTTAACCACTTGAGGAGATCCAGGATGTCGTTATAAAAGAAGGACAGTCCGAAGTTTGATGGAACCAACTTCTCTCTTTGGAAAGGTCGCATGAAATGTCACTTGCAGTGTATGGGAAAGGTGTACTTGTCCATGGTCACAAAAGCGTATGTACCTCCACAGGGTGGTCCGACAACTCTAAATGAAATCACAGATGCTGTAAATAAACTGCAAACCAAAGAGGCTCTTCTAAGCGCATTAACTAACTCAGAGCTCTCAAATGTTATTGACCTACCAACTGCCTATGAGATTTGGATCAAACTGGAACTTCTGCATGAAGGAGATGAGTATGTTAAGTGTGCAAGGTTGTAGAGTCTAAAAGGAAAATTTGAAAGACTGAAGATGAGAGATGATGAAAATATTACTACCTTTATGCCAAGAGTAAATGAGCTGGTATGTGGAATTAGGAATGCTGATGGAGTCTTGGATGAAAATGAGATTGTTGGCAAGATTCTCAGATCCCTTCCTACTGCCTACAAAATCAAGGTTGCTACCATTGATGAATTCAGAGCCCATACAACTGTCACAAGAGACCAGTTGGCTGGCAAACTGGCTGCATTTGAAATGACCGAGTTTGGAGATGATCCCCCCAAGACTAAATCTGCATTCAAAGCCAGTGCCTCTGTGAAAGGTAAACAAAGATTTGATCTGGGAGAAAACTCTTTAAGGAAGCTGTCATGGTATGATCAAGCAAGAAGAGACATGGAAGAGGAAGAAGCAGAAACATCTCAACTTGAAGCTCTCATTGCAAAGAGACTGCTAAGAGGATCCGGTAAGTATGAAGGAAAATTACCCTTTAAGTGCTTTAACTACAATAAGATTGGTCATTTTACCTCAAGATGTCTGGAAAGATCTACAAGGTCAAATTCTAACAGACAAAGGTTCCAAAAGAATTGTTATTATGTTCATGAAGAAGATGATAATGAAGGAGTAACAGATGATGAATCAGAAATAGGAAACAAATCCAGAAATGAATGGGTGTTTATTGCCATCAAGGAAGAAGGTCCAATATCCTCTAAATCTGTCAATCATAAGGTTGTAGAAAGAGCTTTGGCTGCCTAAGTTGAAGAAAAGGATGATTGGGTTATTGACAGTGGATGCTCTCACCATATGACAGGTGACAAGAACAAGTTCTTAGATCTGGAAAGGTATGAAGGAGGAATGGTAAAGTTTGGTGATAATTCTGCTGGTAGAATCAGAGGTAGGGGAGCTATTTCTTTTGATGGAAAGAACAAAACTGGTAATGTACTATATGTTGAAGGATTGAAGCACAATCTTCTCAGTGTTGGACAGTTGGTAGACAAAGGTTATGATCTCTGGTTCAAGAATGGAAAATGCAGGATCTTTGAAAGCTCTGGAATTGAGATTGCATCCGGTACTCAAACAAAAGGTAATATCTTCCATCTAGTTGGTACTAATAAAACTTGTCTATTTGTTCAAGTTGATCAGAGTTGGTTATGGCATAGAAGGATGTGTCATGTAAATTTTAATAACATCATCAAGATAAGCAATACTCAGGCTGTAAGAGATCTTCCAAAATTGGTAAAACCTACAAATAGTTTGTGCAAAGAATGTCAGCTGGGTAAACAGAGCAGAGTCTCATTCAAAAGCAAGGATCAGTCCTCTACCGTATTATTGGAATTAGTTCATACTAATCTATGTGGTCTGACAAGAATCAAGAGTATGCAAGGTGATAGATATTTCATGTTACTGATTGATGACCATTCCCAGATGATGTGGGTTACCTTTCTGAAGGAGAAATCAGAAGCTTTTGAGAAGTTCAAAATCTTCAATGCTATGGTAGAGAATCAAACCGGATTAAAACTAAAATGTCTGAGGTCTGATAGAGGTGGTGAATTCACATCTAGTGAATTCACAGATTTTTCTGAGAAGCATGGTATAAAGAGATAGTTATCTGCTCCTAGGACTCCACAGCAGAATGGAGTAGTAAAAAGAAAGAAACAGACCATCCAAGAGGCATCCAGGACAATGATAATGGAAGCAAATATTCCCCAGATGTTTTGGAGAGAAGCTATCAGTACTGCAGTCTATACCCTCAATCGAGTTCAAATCTAAAGCAATACCGGTAAGACTCCTTATGAACTTTGGTTTGGCATTACTCCTACTGTAAAATATTTTAGAGACTTTGGTAGCAAATGTTACATCAAAAGAGATGAAGATTTAGGCAAGTTTGATACTAGAAGTGATGAAGGAATATTCTTGGGTTACTCTACTTAAAGCAAAGCATACTAGTGTTATATCAAGAGACTAAGAAAGATGATAGAAAGTAGAAATGTGAAGGTTGATGAGGGAATAGAGAAACCCTCAAAGTTTTGAGTATGATGAAGATGATCAGAATGATGTTCTGGTTCAAGGAGCTCAATCCTCTCCTGAAAGTCAGATTCAGACTGATCTGGTAAATTAGGAAGAAGAGATAGGTCTGAATGAGCCTGATCAAGAAGCAGAAGTGCAAGAGACCCCCAAAGTTCCAAGGTATGTAAGACTGAACCACTCTAAAGATCAGATCATAGGTGACAAAAGTAAAGGTGTACAAACTAGAAGGAAAATTGCTCAAAATTTAGATGAATACTATCTGATTTCAAAGATTGAACCTAAGACAATAAATGAGGCCTACAATGATGAAAATTGGACCAAAGCAATGGAGGAAGAGTTGATGCAAATTGAAAAAAATCACACTTGGGATCTTGTTCCTAGACCTAGAAACAAGAATGTGATTGGAACCAAATGGGTCTTCCGGAACAAACTAAATGAAGTTGGTGAAGTAATCAGAAATAAGGCCAGATTAGTCTGCAAAGGCTACTCTCAAATAGAAGGGATTGATTTTGAAGAAACCTTTTCTCTGGTGGCAAGAATTGAAGCAGTCAGACTATTTCTTGCATTTGTTGCCTTCAAGGATTTCAAAGTGTATCAGATGGATGTCAAATCTACTTTCCTGAATGGTGACTTCGAAGAAGAAGTATACATTGAACAACTGGATGGATTTCAGTTATCTGAGCATGGTGATATGGTCTGCAAATTAAAGAAGGCACTGTATGGTTTGAAGCAAGCCCCAAGAGCATGGTATGAGAGGCTGGACAAACATCTTTTGAAGATTGGTTTCAACAAAGGTACTACTGATAGTAACCTATATTTCAAAATTGATTATGAAAACATCTTGATTGTTGAAGTATTTGTTGATGATATCATCTTTGGAGGAAGAGACAGTATGTGTAAAACCTTTGCAAATCAAATGAAAAGTGAGTTTGAAATGTCAATGCTCAGTGAAATAAATTTCTTCTTGGGTCTACAAATTACTCAGACAAAGAAAGGAATCTTTATCTCTCAGACCAAATATGTGAAAGAATTGTTGAGGAAATTTGGAATGGAAGATTCAAAGCCAATGAACACTCCCATGGCAACCAGATGTAAGTTGAGCAAAGATGATGACTCTCCTAAGACAGATCAGACCAAGTACAGATCAATGATTGGAGGATTATTGTATCTCACTCAGACTAGACCAGATATAATGTAGGCTGGTGGTCTTATGGCGAGATTCCAGGCTGATCCCATAGAATCTCATGTTGTGGCAATCAAAAGAATTTTTAGGTACTTAAAAGGAACAGTTGAGTATGGTCTATGGTATCCTAGAGATCATAATTTTTCTCATCATGCATATATAGATGTAGATTGGGTAGGAGATGTGGATGATAGGAAGAGTACAAGTGGAGGAGCATTCTTTTTGGGAAAAAGGTTGGTTTCTTAGCTAAGCAAGAAACAAGAGGCAATATCCCTGTCTACAATTGAAGCAGAATACATTGCAGCAGCAGGAAGTTGAACTCAAGTTTTATGGATGAAGCAGATGCTAAGAGATATTCAAGTAGAATATGAGGAGCCTATCACAATTTTCTGTGATAGTTCAAGTGCAATAAATATTTCTAAGAATCTGGTGTTGCATTCTAAGACTAAGCATATATCTATCAAGTTTCACTTTCTGAGAGAGGAAGTGAACAAGGGTGAAGTCAGATTGGAGTATGTGCCCTCCAAGGATCAACTTACAGATATTTTTACTAAACCTCTTCCCAAGGACTCTTTTGAGTATCTCAGGGAGAAGTTAGGGGTTATTGCCCCTGCGGTGATGAACTAGGATGCACTGATGTGCATCAATCCAGTGGATATCACAGTCATATCTTGTGATCCGGATTGGTGATGGGAAGCTACTACTTAGGGGGAGCAGCTGGTATGATTCTAATGTGTTAGAATTGCAAGTATGAGCCCTTTGCCATTGATGTCAAAGGGGGAGAGAAGACATGTGAAAAAAAGGTAGTTGTTGATCAAAGGGGGAGCAGTAAAGGAAGAGAAGACATGTGAAGGGTTGTTGCTATTAGGGGGAGCTGTGAAAGAAAGGAGAAGTTCTTGTCTTGATGGTTTTTCACATCATATGTTGCCATCAATGACAAAGGGGGAGATTGTTGCAAGTATGGGCCTAACTGGTGTTGTCATTGATGTCAACATACTCAGGTTGCATTAATAAGAAGGATTGGATGAGCTCTGTGCTAAGGATATTGAGAAAATCAGTCTCAATCAGGAACAATGAAGAACAGTGATGATGACAAGGTAAAAGTCCAAGATAGGTTGAGGATCAGAGGATGCGGTTAAAGGGTTTGTAGATATGAGTCTTGAGATGTTCCTGTCAAGATTTCAGAGGTCCACATAAAGATCTAAAGAAGTTATGGTCGCTCAAGTAGAACCGGTTCCAACAGATGTTCAGTGGTGATAGAGTGTCACAGATTGGTCTGGTGAGCTCCGGCATTGCATTATCTCATTCTGCAGATTAGAGGGAGTGTGGAAGAAGTCTGTGTGAAGTGACAACTAGATTTGTTAATGGTTTGGAGGTCTGGAAGCACCTTTTTCATTATGACAGTGATGACAGACTGTGTTCTTGAAGTTCCAAATGAAGAAGAGAAGAATTCTAGTAAGCTGATAAAGTGTGGATGTTCTCAGTGTTTTAGGGAAGGTTATGATGATTGCTGGATCATGTCCAATTCATGTTGGTGGTCTGCATTGAAGTTAGAGCTTGGATTTGATGGATAACCACTGGTTGTTGGTGTTCTTTCTGTGACTGGCTGACTGATGAATTATACCCCTTGCGAAAGATCTTGTGGCTGTTTGCCAACTTAGATGTTTGTTCCTAAGTTGATGTCGTGTATAAATAAGGGATTGTGAAGTCATTTCAAAGGGACATGGGAAGATGAGGATGTGGTAGCGAGGAGGAGAGTGAAAGGTAGAATAGAAGTTTTTGGGCTTAAATGGAACTGATCTAGACATGGTAAAGATGTCAATCTCTAGTTTAAGTTCATGATACTTGTTACTTTGTAGACAGTGTGTCTCTTGTAGGCAGTGTGCCTCTTACGAGCAGTGTGCTCGGGCAGTGAGCCCTAATTGGCATGTGCCATCTATTTTTTTTATTCTTCTAATAGAGAATAATCCTTGGGTTAATCACCCCATGGTTTTTTTCCCTTGACCAGGTTTTCCACGTCAAAATCTTGGTATCTCATGTGTTGATGTGTATCTGCTCTGGTGTTTATGCTTTATGCTTTCATGAGTGATTAATTGATATGCTTTTAAATAACAAGAGGATTTAAGTGTTTTAATTAGAAGCAAGTTTTGGACAACTGATTCACCCCCCCTCTCAGTTGTTTGTCCTGAATCCAATGGAGGGCTTGGTGTTAGGAAGATCTCCACTCTCAATAAAGCCTTGTTGGATAGTGTGGGATGAAGGCTTATGTCCTCTAATAATGATTGAATGAATATAATGAAGGCTAAGTATCTGAATGGTATTGGAGGACCTTCCCTCATGTATACTTAGGTACTCCCCACAGGGTCCTCCATATGGAACAATATTGTTAAACTGAGGGACTTTATTGGAAAGTGGGCAAGAGGAACAAAGTTAGGTTCTAGGAGGAACCCTAGATTTCTTACCCACCTCTAGATTACCACCCCATATGCTCGCCCATCAAATTTTTTCTACAGGATAAACTGGGAAGGTACATTAACAATTATTGGAATATGAAAGATGGTAAAGAGGTGTGGAAATTACCTAGTCTAAATTTGAACACCCGTTAAGAATTGTTGTTGATACTTTTCTAAAGCTTCTTCAAAATCATAGATTTCATAGGAAATTTATGGAGGATCAATTGTTTTGAAAGGTAGACAATATTGGTAACTACACAGTCAAGTCTAGGTATAAATGCTTGGAAAAGTCTTGCATGGAGGGATATAACTAGAGGCAAATATGGGATAATAAATCAATCCCCAAGGTCAAATTCTTTTGGTGGATTGCCAACCATAATGGAATTATTACAGTTGATAACCTCCAAAAAAGAGGGTTCCAAATGGCTAACAGATGTCTGCTTTGTGAGAAGGTAGAGGAGGATGTCGATCATTTTCTATTCCAATATATCTTTATGTGGAAGGTCAGACAGAAAATTATGAGCAAATTCCTACTCTCTTGGGTTTGGCAAGGAAAATTTAAGAAAATTACAGAAATCTGGGCTTCTCCATTCAAACACCCCCTTATCAAAGAGTTCTGGTGGCAGTCTCTATTACATGTTGGATGGGGGATTTGGAGGGAAAGAAACAATAGGGTCTTTAGAGAAGAGAAGAGAAGAGAAATTGGAAGGTTTCAGCCAAGTTAATCAAACCTAGAATAATAGAAGATGTCAAAGTTATGGAATGCAACACTCTTAGTCAAAACCCCACTGATATGGAAAGTAAAATAGCTCAAAACTAGGGGTTAGAAGATGGACTTAGCTAAGCTGATGAAGATAAGAATTACATAAAGAATGCTAGTTGGTCCCCCCTGACTTTGGATGGATCAAACTCAACTTTGACAGAGCTTCTAAAGGGAATCAAGGATAGGCTGGTGGGGGTGGTCTCTTAAGGGATAGTAAAGGTCAAGTGTTAGGAGCATATGCTAAGAAATTATGGATTCAAACATGCAAATTCGCTGAAGCCAATGCAGCTTATCAAGGTATTAAAATGGCAATTGACAATGGTACAAAGAATCTGGTGGTCGAAGGGGACTCTAAAAATATCATCAACATGCTCCATTCTAAAGAAAATCCTAGTTGGTCCCTCAAAGACCTAATTGAATTGAGCAAACAAAGGTTGTCAACCTTAGAGAAGGTGGAGTTTCACCACATCTATAGACAAGGGAATAGATAAAATGATGCCTTAGCTAACCTAGGAACTAAAGTTGAAGACATTTTAAGTTGGAAACAAGGGGAGGTAATTCTAGACCTTATGAAAACAATAATCTGTAATGAAGACATCAATCCCAATTAAGGAAATGAGTGTCTCTATGAAGAATGAGGCTACTCACACAAGGGTTATTAACTGAAGGACTGCAAATTATAATGGAAAGATAAGACTCGATCTCACTGCATTTCCTTCCCAATGCATCAAGTTAATTCTCTTTATTGTGTCTCAATATAGAGCTAGTTTAGAAGTTTATGATTCTAAGTTTTTCGACATGGGTGGTGATTTACTTCAAACTGAACTGAGTGATTATGAAAACATAAAGAATGATGTATAGATTTGGGATATCTTAGAAAGAGGCAATTTTACCCCTTTCATCCAGGCCATGAACGGCTATGATACTCTCCTTTCCAGGGAGTTTGCCACCTCATGGAAGGTGGGTGTTGTGTATGTGAGAGGTATCTCCTTCAAGGTTATACAGGAGCTAATCGCTGAGGTAACAAGTTTGAGAATGGAGGGAACTCGACTCCCAAAGAAGGTCAAAGGAAACTACCAAGAAGATATGAGGAAGTTTCTTCAGGAAGGAGAGAAAGTAAGCAGACTGCAGAATAGTTTTAGCCATGAGGACCTTCTTGGTGTTTGGAAAGGGTGGCTGAGGTTATCATGAGGTACATCACCCTTGAGGGTAGATTTAAAATATTTCATGCTTACCTATTCCCTCTTAATCATTTTTGGTATGATATGAAAATTAACTTTCCATATTGGCTTTGTACTTCCCTTGAGGACTCAGTCCAAAAGGTCCTGGTGGGGGAGAAATCCCTCCCTCTCCACTAGAGTTTAATCTATGCAATTTACAAGTTTGAGCTTTTCCTAACCCTTGCCCTAGCTTTTAAACCTAGAATCTATAACCCTCGGCTGGTGGAAAAGTTACCTGATTAAATTGGGAGAAAGAAAACCCAAGATAGTAGTTTTTCTACCCCTGTTGAAACCCTTGCCAGAGAGGCTTATATTATACCTGCTAAGGCCAATAAAGCTACTACTTCCAAGGCCCAAACTAGTAAAAGGGTTGTCAAGGAGACCAATCCCATTGTATCTAGCCATGAGAAAGATACTACTATTGCCCCCTAAAAAAACAAATAGAAATTACCCAAGGACCCCCTGCCCTAGGAGAGAAGGAAAAAGGGAAAGGTATTGTTAGGGGTGATTCCCCTACTCTGGATGTGAAGAATAAAGGGAAAGACATTGTTAGAGATGATTCCTCTATTGAAGATGACTTGCCTCAGGTGAAAGGCAAAAGAAAATTCATAGATGATACTGGGAAACATAACACTTTACACAGGCATATCAACTTCCCCCCAAGAAAGTTTAGGTCACCCCCTTGTAGCCCCTTTGTTACCAATACCAGCTCTGAGAAGATGGATTACAATTCCTATCAGTAGATGGTGGAAAAGGTGGCTACTTTGTACCAAGCCATGGACTTGTAGAACCTATTTCTCAATCGGCAGTTAGCACAGATGCACCATGTGAAATGCAGAATTCAACACCTGGAGGTTATTACACAACTTGAGACCACAGACTGACTGAGAGAGAATGAGGATGAGCTTTGGTAGGAAGTTGAGATCCTTGCTCTAGGATGTTTGAGAAATAGGAATGTTTGGAGGAGGAAATCAACAAGATTAAGATGAACCAAGAACAAATTAAGAACATGGAAGAGATCGTGGCATTTAGCAGGGAGATAGTCAAGAATTCTGCTACTACACTTTATGTCTTCCATGCTGAAATAGAAAAGCATAAGGCAGCCAAAGAAGCTCAAGCAGGGGGTACTTTTGATAGCAACTTGAGGCAGGCTACCATGGGTTCGACCAATAGGACTAGGGCTAAAATCAAGGGCAACAAAGGTAAAGAGATCATCAAAGACCCCCAGGCTGACCAAGACAAGAGGATGGAAGATAGCACATTCGAAGACAAATTGAATTTTCTTAATAGGGAATGGTAGGCTATAAGTGGTCTAATTTTTTTTTCAAAGTAGTAATTTCCTTTGCTGGTCTGTAGCTAGCCTTCTTGGCAGCAGTTGGTTCTGCTAGTTTTTTCTATGTTTTTTGCTATTTTAGTTTTCTCCTTTTTTAACTCCTCATTAAACTTGTTCAAATGGGTTCGGGCCCTTCCTGGTTATCTAATTAAAAATGACCCACTTTTTCCAATATCAACCAATATCCATATCAATCCATATCCCAAGATCATCCAACTACTTATTCCAAAATTTCACCTCAACCCCAAATCGATTTACAAGACTATCAAGTTCCTTCACAAAAAGAACATGCAAATCCAAGTTACCCTTTTCACCAAGATCAAGTGTCCTTAAGTCCTTATGTTACCTTTGACAAGGGGAACACCTCTCTAGCTTATGCATCATATGGGCTTCCTTCATCATCATCTAATTGAATGTCTATCCAAGAGCCTACTAGTCATATCCTAACACCACCATGTAATCCCAATCCTAATTCATTGGTCCATCCACATTCTAATCCATCAAGACCTTCATTACCCTCACCACCATCCAATCCACCATCAACTCCACATCCTAAAATTAAATCACCTCTCTTAAATGGCCTTTATAGATACTATGAACTATATTACAAAGACCAACCTATGGAGTCATCCAAATCCACCCATCCAATGTCATCACCCTCTAGCACAAACACTCCCAATCCTAATCCATTTTCTACTATTATTCATCCACCCAATCCTAATCCTAGTCCTACACAATCTACCCTTATTTTCCATCCATTATGTTTTCCATCCACCCATGAACTTATGAAGGATGTGATCTAATGGCTATTAGAAAGGAATAAAAACCCATCATGTATTCACATATCTATCCTTGTGTCTATCAAAGAGATTCCATGTATCATGCCTATTCTTCCATTACCATCCCCTAGTCTAATTCTCATCATGCCTTTTGAAAAAATTCCTACGATTAGTACAAGTCAAACTCCATCATGTGCATATATTGATGAACATCTAATGCCTAGCATGACGCTCCAATAATCTCCCACTTCCACTCCCATCCAAGAAAATCAAGAGCTATGCCAAGAGTATAATCTAAAGCATGTGGAACCATTAACCCCTTGTTCCAATCAAGATCAAAGCATCTCCATTCAACCTATCCATAACCTATATCTTTTCTATGATCAAGATATTATTTCTGATCACGACCCTATCCATGAGAAAATTGATCCTATCCATAGTATACTTAATCCCACAACCATCCATGATCAAGTAACCTCCACTACTCCTATCTATCCTCCACCTAGTCCTATACATGATCCAAAAACACCCATTTCCCTTGATGAGACACTTGGCTCCCAAGTAAACATAGATGATCAAACAAATAGCTTGGATCTTAATAAGCATAATGATAATCAAGATCCTAATGATCCTTCATCATCCACTATTGACCCCCTTTTAAATCCATCAACCTATCCCCTTGGTCTTACTACCTTCATCCATGAATGTTCTTCCTTAGGAAAGAAACAACCATTATCCACCACCTCATCCTCCCCATCAAATAATGAGCCTATGTCTTGTGTCAAAACACCCATAATACTATTGTACATTGCATACTCTGGAAAACATGAACTATCAAGGTAAAGGATTAGGCCTTCATGAACAAGGTATTTTGGAGCCCATCCATGTCAAAGTTTGGTGCAGTCATAGTCGGAGGGTTCACAGAATGAATTATCCAAACCATGCAGCTAGAGTAAACAAAATGGAAACAACTCAAATGTAGAATGTAATGGAAGATTCAAATGCTCAATATATCATTTATTCAAAATGCTTATATGCTAACAACGTGCGAGCTACAATCAAAGGGCTCACATGCCTGCTTTATGGGTTACAATAGATATGTAAGATATGGCATTGAAGTACCTTCTGGAAAGGAAATCGAACTTTAAATCACATCCTAAGACTTCTAATCCAGAACCGACTTCCAAACCATGTAGCTAGAGTAAACACAATGGAAACAACACAAATGTAGAATGCAATAGAAGATTCATATATTCAAAATATCAAAGAATTACAATTCTCATATGCTAGCAACATACAGGCTACAATCAAAGGGCTCACAGGCCTACTTTCTGGGTTACAATTGATATACAAGATATGGCATTGAAGTGCCTTCCCAAAACAAAATATCTAATCTAAACTATCATAATCACTAAATATTAACTACGGACTTCCTAATGTATATAAGAGATCTATATATATCATCTCCAAGCTCATGAAATCCTCCGCGTTGGCCACAAGAGGTTACAAACTCCAATAAAATGATGAATCATGTAGAAACATGTAGGTCTACCTACAACATCTGGTATTGCTCTGCAAATGGATGAAACTTGGTGCAAACCTGGAGGAAGGTCTATTTGATCAATATGTGTTGTGTATGATGTTTCATGACTCCACAAGTCATAGAAGTGCTCCGCAAACCTTCTCCTTCAACTGACTGTCTGAATGCTCTGCTCTGTGAAAGTTGATGATCTTCTGATAACGATAACTTTTAACAAACAAATCCAAATGATCTAAATTTTGGATATGATGTAGATGATGATATGTATATGCTAAGTCCTACTCCATGAGTTTTGATATGAAGATGCAATGAAGTGTGGTACAAAATGATGAAACTACAACTGACTAAACTGAACTAAAAAATGAAAGAAAAGAAAGAATGCAATGTTTTTGGTTGATGCAAGATTGCTCTGCAACCAGGGATGCTCCTGCATCAGACACCTAAGATTGTTGAAAAAGTGAGTCCCTCACTTTGCTGGGGCTAGAGGAAAACTAGGACAGTCTACCTCAGCCTGAGAAATCCATGATCAATCCTCTTCCGGTGTGCCTTTCCACTTTACCAAATATTCTCTGTATTACTTGCCTCTGGTACTGTGTCCAACTCTGCTATCCAAGATGCTCTCTATCTGCTCCGGTTGTTGCTGTGGTAACTGATTCTTCAATCCATCTTCAATGCTATCACTTGATTCTCCTTCATGATACTGATATAAGTCTACAATGTTGAATATAGGTGATATACCAAATGTCTCTGGTATCTCCACTTCATATGCATTTCCTAAATCAAACTTCTTAAGAATCTTACATGGTCCAAACTTCTTCATCTTCAGCTTCTTATATGTTCCCACTGGAAATCTCTCTCTTCTTAGATATACCATTACTTCATCTCCAACTAAAAATTATTTGTGTCTTCTCTTCTCATCTGCTTGCTCCTTATACTTACTATTCATCTTCTCCAAATACTTCTTGACTTGATTATGTACTGTCTCCATGTATCCTACAAATTCTTCTACCTCTATACTTCTCTTATTCTTCATATTGATGTCTCTCAACTTTGCAACTCCTCTAGGTATCATTCCGGTCACAATCTCAAATGGTGTCTTCCCTGTACTCCTATTCACTAAATCATTGTATGCAAACTTTGCTTGCAGTAGAATTATATCCCAATTTTTTGCCTTATCTCCTACCAAACATCTCAACAAGTTTCACAAACTCCTATTTACCACTTCTATTTGTCCATCTATCTGTGGATGAAATTCTGAACTAAACTTTAGGTCTGTCTTCATCTTCTTCCACAATTTTCTCCAAAAATATCTAATGAACCTTGTATCCCTATTTTTTAATATATACTCTTAGGTAATCCATGCAATCTCACAATCTCCTTGAAAAATAGGTCAGCAACATGCACTACATCATTTGTCTTCTTACAAGGTATGAAATGTGACATCTTTGAAAATCTGTCCACCACTAAAAATATAAAATTATGTCTGCTCTGTGTTTTTTGGCAATCCTAATATGAAATCCATGCTTATATCTTCTCAAACTCTCTAGTATTGTCAAAGATTTATACAATCCAGTATTCTGACTACTTCCTTTTGCAACTTGACAAACTCTACAACTCTAAACAAACTTCCTTACATCCTTATATATCTGAGGCCAAAAATAATGTTCACTTACCAAAGTCACTGTCTTGTCAATCCCAAATGTCCTACCAATCCACCACTATGTTTCTCCTTTATCAAATTATCTCTCATTGAACTCCTAGGTATACATAATTGATTTCCTTTGAACAACATATTCTCTTGAATCAAATAGTCTAACCACTTACTTCTATCTATCACAACAGGTTCCTTACATGCTTTCCATGGTTCTGCAAAATCAAGATCTTCTTCATACATGTGCTTCAGTTCCTCAAAACCTAATACTCCTACTCTCATCTTTGTCAGGAAATTCCTTCTACTCAATGCATTTGCAACTTTGTTTGACTTCCCACTCCTATGCTTCAATACAAATGTGTAATTTCGCAAGAACTCTACCAATCTCATATGTCTCTGATTCAACTTTCCTTGACTATTCAAATATTGTAAAGCCTGATGATCCGTATGCAACACAAATTCCTTAGGCAATAAATAATGTCTCCACTTCTTCAAAGATTGAATTATGGAATAGAACTTGTATACGCCTAAAAATGACACGAATCATCCTAAATAAATATTCTAAATATTTATTCCATTCTTCTATTAATTAAATAAATATTCCAAATTTATTTAATCAATTCACTATTCCATAATTAAATAAAATCTATTTATTTAATTAAAATTCTTCTAAATGTCCTACATGATTAAATAATCATAAATTATTTAATTAATCCAAATTCCTCTATCCTAAGTTCTAAATTCCAAAATTCCACATCACCTTTACACCTCATCTTTTCCACCTCACCTTGTCCACCTGATCAGGTTGCACATGTAATTAAATATATTTAATATTTAATTATCTTATTTTCCCTCACCCACATGGCCTATTTCTTCTCAAATCAAAGATTAGTTAACTAATCAATCAAAAACGTTAACTAACCTGTCAATTGAGTCAAATCCTCAATCAATTCAGTCAGTCCCATGATTTATTCTTCTAACTGATCAATCAAGTCTGTTAACAAACCAGTCAATGGAGTTAACTCTCCAATCAGTTTTGTCACATCCCCCTTTCATGATGGAGCTGGGACACTTGTCACATTTCTACTGGTTGCACATTCCTCAACCATTCTCAGCCGTCGATCTTCACATCTCCTCTCAACCATTGATTCCCATTCTTCCAAGTCTATAAATGAAGCTTCATTCTTCCATTCTAATCATCCAGGCTTTTGACATCGTTACTCTGCAGAAATATCACCAGCGCGCCTTTGGCACCCTTTTGTCATCCACAAGCTTGAGATCACATACTTGCATTGGAGCTCATCTTCATTGCATATCACCATAGCCATTCACCATCGACTTCCTAAAATAGCTAAAAAGATTGCACTCTCTGAGGGCTCATCTCATCTGCAAAAGGACGATTTGTGATAAGCGAACAACAGAAGTTTTGAAACGGGAGAGGTTTGCATTGTGTTTGTTCATTGCTTTGTTTATTGAATCCTTCTTGTTTCACTATTCTGTTGATGTTTGGGTCTTGTTTAATTCATTTGTTTGGTCACCATTTTACCCTTACATTTTTGGCGCCCACCGTGGGGCTGTTTGCCCCTTTATTTTACCGTTTTTGAGCTTTTTTGAAGGCAGGTTCCGTACAGGTCACGCAGAGTCACGCATAGATTACTTCGGTGCATCTGTTCATTTCCACGGCGCATATAAACACTGTTACGGTGCTTTTGCTATTTTTGCGCATCTGTGTATTTCTACTGCGCATATAAAGACTGTTACGACGCTTTTGCTTTTTCTGCGCACCTGTGTGTTTTCGCTGCGCTTCTGTGCATTGTCACGGTGCTTTTATTTTTCCTGCGCATCTGTGCATTCCTACTGCACTTTTAAGGACTGTTACTGTGCATGCATTTATACTACGCATTCATTCCTTTTAATGGCGCATACATGTAAAATTGCAGCGCATTCATTATTGTTGCGCTTCTGTTGATCATTTCTGCGCATTTGATCACTGAAGCTACGCATTTGTAACTGGCTGAAGTTTTAGTACTTTTCTAGGTGAAGTTGCTAACACTAACCTTTCCGCAGGTGTTTGCTGGAGCATTTTTGCAGGATAGGTGCAGGTTTAGTTCCATGTAGTTGCATCTAATTAGTTCACATTTCATTTTCAAAGGGAAAGTAAAAATTAGTGTTCATTCAAATCTTCATCTAGTTCTAATTAGGGAGGAAGTAATCAGATTTATTTCTTGCTTGCATTGCAAACACCTTCCAAGTTATTGCTATCTAAAGGTTAAAATTGAACTCATCAATGATCTTGGAAGTTAAAATGAACCAATGCTATATCGTGAGACCTGAATTTCAAAGTTAACAAACTCGTGCTACGCAGTTTAAGAATTGAACTCACTACTGCTTTCTGAAGTTAAAATGAACCATTGCTATATCGTGAGACCTGAATTTCAAAGTTAACAAACTCGTGCTACGCGGTTTAAGAATTGAACTCACTACTGCTTTCTGGGATTTAAAACGGAACCACTGCTATATTGCTGAATCACTTCAAAGTTCTATTTGAGTAGATTAGCCCATTTAGTTTTTCACTTTTAACTAGGGTGGATTAATCAGTGTATTATGTGCTTGCGAATGACAATAGGCTTATGCTCTCCCCTCTTCTGGGTGATCAGAGTGCCAGACTTGTCATTCTATCTGTTTAACCTTTAGGAGGGGCCTGCCCTTGAATGCACGCTTGTCCAAGTGGGAACGACCCTGAGTGGTAACAGGCTAACGCCAAGCCCTACCAAGCCACTTAAAATAAATTATGCTTGAGGTGAAAACTTCCTGCAACAAGTGCTATTATGTTACACCGACGGCCAACCTCCCCCAAAACCCTCTCAGGTGCAACCCTGTGAGGCTGGGAGACTCCATAACGGAGAGTAGTGCCGCCGCACATGTAACCACTTGAACGGTTGCCCGAATTAAATACCTCTTGTTTTAGTGGCCCAAATCCCTTATAATCCATTTCTCGCCTAGGATTTTGTGCTTGCTTTTGTCCAAAATAGAGTCAGAAAATTTACAAAAACAATGGAAAACTACAAAATATTCTTTGTGCTTGCTATGTTTTCTTGCTATTAAATTCATGATATCAAATCAGGAAGACCTTTTCTAGCCAAAAAATACCAAAAACAGAAGAAAAATTGGAAATTTTGCAAAAAACTTTAGAGCTGCGCATTTACACATTTCTGCTGCGCATACATAGAGACTTGCTGTGCTTTTGTAGAGACTTACTGTGCATGTACCTTTTTGCTGCGCATATATGCATTGTTGCTATGTATATATAGTTCACCAGACCGGCGCATTTACTGTGACTTGCTGTGCATTTGTCCATTTCTACTGCGCATCTGTTTCTGCGCATATGCGATAGTGAGCACTTGCCCTATTTTTGAGGAGAAATTTTCACCTGATCAGAGCACCCATTTCAGCCTAGTTTCACTTTCCGAGATCAGAGTCAACCTTGCAGTCAATCTCCATCTGTTTCACCCAACTCTTTCTCTTTCGTCCATTGTCGCACTCACCTTCTGTCCAAATCACTCTTGTCCCAAAGTCAGCCTATCCCATATCGATTCAGCATAAGTTCTTTTCGTTTCATTAGTGAATTCACGTAAGCCTAGTAGGTCACAGTACCTTTGCTAGTAGTCTTGTTGAACGACTAGGCCCCACACAGTAAGACTGGTATCGACTACCCTTGCTAGTGGCTAGAGTCTTGTGTCAACTGTCTTACTTGAAGTCATTGAGCGAGAGAATCCTTTATCCAAGTCTTATCCGAGGTATCCCATTCATAATAGTCTCAGTCGGCACCTTGCCAGAATTTCTAGTCCTCACCCCCTCCATCCCGCATCACCTTGCATGGTTCTTACTCGATCCCAGTACAACAAACAAATCGAAATGGCTGACTCATCTGATCACATTCTCCCACCACGTGATGGTGAAGAAGAGATTTCTCATGAAGAATTAGTGGCACACATGCAAGATAGAAAATTCCAACGCGTCGTAGAGAAGATGATCCTCGAAGACCCCCATAAGTATTTCCATCATCTTGCTAGTCTCGGAATCAAACTCCCCGCAGACTTTGACATTAGCTCCATCATGGAAAATGTAGACAATGATCATGAGAGGGGAACAAATGACACAGTCCCACATGTGCATGAGAGAGGTACAAATGACACGGTTCCACATACAAATGAGAGAGGAAAGCAACCCGTAGATCCAACTACTCCTATGGCAGATGTGAGACAACAAATCGAAAGTCTAAAGCTCAAGATATCCAACCTTAAGACTGGTACAAGTTCTAAGAACTACTCTTTGGAAGATATAGCACCATACCCCTTTGACAGAAATTTGATCATGAAACCATTCCCCTATCAGTTCGGAGTTCTGAAATTTGACAAATATAAAGGGAAGGGGGACCCTAGAGATCATATCAGGGAATTCACTGCAGCATGTTTAGAAGTAGCTCACAACGAGACCTACTTAATGCGACTATTCCCGCGATCTTTAGGTGGTCAAGCTATGGAGTGGTTCTCGCGTCTCCCACTAGGAATCAAAACTTTTGATGAACTTGTCAATAAATTTATAACGCACTTCTCTTACAACATAGAACACGAGGTATCTATGCTAGATCTATGCAACACCAAACAGAAGGGTGGTGAGTCATTCGCCGCCTTCCTACAACGATGGAGACAGCTAGCTAGTAAGTGTTCTTACGACATGCCTGAGAAGCAGCTATTGGAAATGTTTGTCCACAACCTAAACACTGATCTTAGCTATCAGATTCAGATACAATGCCCTACCTCATTCGCCAAAGTCATTGAAATGGGCCTCTTCATTGAAAAAGCTATGATCACTAAAGGAACTCTCATGCTCTACAAGGACACACCTCCTTCCAATTATACAACAGATAAATCAAAGTTTTGGACCAAGAACAAGAATGTGGTCAACGATGGAGTAGTGGATGCCAAGGCGGCAGCCAACAAGCAACAACCTATATTCACTCTTAAGGGAGAAGCAAATACCGGTGCGCTCAACAAGCCACCCCCTCGGGAACCCAGACCTTGGTTCAATTCAAATCCAAGGAGAAAATTCACGCTGTTGGGGGAATCTCAAGAGTCTGCTCTCAGGAAGTTGTTGGCTAACAATGAAATTTCTCTACCGCCAACAAGTGACTATGAGCCTATCGTCAAACCTCCCTATTGGAAGGACACAGATTATTGTGAGTATCATCGAGGACGGGGGCACACGACTAACAATTGCATCTGCCTCAAGAATGTCATACAGGATATACTAGATCAAAATCAGGGAGGGACACAACAACATACCTCCAATGAATCTCATGTGGCCTACCGGGATCCTCTTCTAAACCACAACTGGCCATATAACAATAATCGCAACAATGGCCACAACAGCAATGATGGTCAAACGGCAACAACTCCAATGGCCATAACACTAATGACAACAATCGCAACAGGCCAAACCAGAACAGTGGGTCGAGTAATGCTAACTATGCAAGCGTTCCCTTTGAGTACACCATTAACTGCATTTCTGAGCATATTCCACAAGTCAACGTCATAGCCCCCAACCAACAACCAGGACCTAATAGAACTGGTTGTAGTATAATTACCCACAGTGGTAAGGTCACGATCAACACCACTCCTCCAAGGTCGTCACCATCTCCGTCCAACTCCCGCCCATATAGTGTCATCGACCAATTGCAAAAAACTCCGGCTCACATTTCTATATTGGAGCTCTTGCGTCTATCTCCTTCTCATAAGGAGATTCTTGAGAAAGCCTTAGTGGAAACTACTGTCCCCACTAACCTAGCCCAAGAAAAGTTTCAAACCATGGTGGGTAATTTGACATCCTCCACTTCCATCTCGTTTACAGAGTAAGATGACCTTTCCATATCTCAACCCCACAACACTCCTCTACACATTGTCGCATTCGTGCACAAGCACCGCATCGAGAGGGTTCTCATTGATGGGGGCGCCGGTCTAAATATTTGCACGTTGAAGCTAGTCCTTGCACTGGGGTTCTCCGAATAGGCAGTAGATCTAAGACGAAAAATTACTATCAAAGCCTATGACGAGGAGGAACGAACCACAAAGGGCATGGTTGTCCTACCCATTCAAGTGGGACCGGTAATCAAAGATGTGGTGTGCCAAGTCCTTGACCGGGAGCTTGCTTACAATATTCTACTAGGGAGACCATGGATCCATGCCATGAAGGCTCTCCCCTCCACCTACAATCAATGCATAAAGTTCCCACACGATGGCAAGCAGGTCACCATACAAGGCGACCCCGATCCCTACCAACATTGCAATTCATTCCAAGCAAAATCTGAATGCGTCATTCCCAATAACCGAGCCTACATTTCCCCTACTTCGCCACAAGACCATACTGCCGAAGCTTCCTCCTCGAGGCCCAAACTGCTGAAACTTACCATAAAAGAAAATGGCGTGGGGGAGTACTCCATTGAGCACAGCCTCAACCTTGCCACCATGCCTTTGTCTCCTCGCTCCTTTGGCAAACCCAAGCATCAACCTAGGCATTTTCCAAAGCCATCTGCTCCTCCTACAACTCCCACAAATCCCTTTGTAAAATGGGGGACCTTATTTGATGAGACAGAGGAGCGAGATCTCCTGCAATGGCTTTATGCTGAAGAGGAAAACACACCCCAAGAGCCGCATAGACTCCCTACAGAACTCTATGGATGGGGTGAAACCATTCTGCACAGGATGGGATACGAAGGACAAGGCCCCATAGGCCTCAGAAAAGAAGGAATTGTTGAACCTATCCAACCTTCTTCATCCTCTTCGGCTAGAAACACAACAGGCCTAGGGTACAAAGGTAAAGGTAAAACCAAAGAAAATGCCTGCCTAGTGGAGACAATTCAAACACTCCAAGTAAATAGTGACGCAGATTCAGATGAGTTGAATGAGTATGAGTGGGACGAGCTGACAGAGCACTCCTACGATGACAAGGAGATTGACACCATCCAAACTCTTAGCCCCTACCATGAGGGACAGATGCAACGAGACAGACCACTGGAGTCTGATTTGCCCCTCCCCGAGATTATGGCTTTTGAGGAAAGTTTTGATTCCATTGCGATAAACAACCTGGAGGAGAGTACCACCTAGAACACTACCCCCACCAGTGCCCATAATATTTCCATTCACAACATTAACGAATCAGACCTCTCATCCGACTCCCTTCCCCTCTTACACCCTAAGCTTATTGACTAGGATCTGCAAGGAACCCCTCAATTAGATATGTTCCAGAATGATGATGCTTACATTGACTATATGGACCTTAGGGATCACTTACCAAAAGGAGATCATAAAGCTGGTTTCGCTATCGAACTCAATACTATGGCTTACTTTGGGGAGGGTGCCAAGCCTTCTAGTCGCAAAAATATTAAAATTAAAAATGGATCTGATGGTGAAAACCGCCGTGCGGCAGTGTCAGATCATAAAACAGTAAAAAGAAAGGACGTATCTGACGGTGAAAACCCAACTGTGGCACCTGACGATGGAATGCTTGACACCCTCCCTAGTGACATGTACCAAGAACGGTCATAGATTGTGGTGGAGCCAACAGAGCCAGTGAATATCGGCACCGAGGAGCAGCCCAAGATCATCCACTTCGCAAAATCTCTTACACCACCTGAGAAAACCAGGTTTGTACCATTCTTTAAGAAGAAGAGAGGCAGCTTTGCTTGGCCATATGTTGACATGCCAGGTCTCGACCCGAACCTAATTCTGCATCATCTGCCATTAGATCTAGGGGTGAAGCCCGTAAAGCAGAAACTGAGAAAGATGCATCCCCATATAGCCCTTTTGGTCAAGGAAGAACTCAAGAAATTGCTAGACGTGGGGTTCATTAGGGCCATAGATTACCCCGAATGGATATCAAACATCGTGCCAGTGTCTAAACCAGATGGCAGGGTTCGACTATGCAACAATTTTAGAGACTTAAACAAAGCATACCGCAAGGATGACTTTCCATTGCCTAACATTGATATCATAGTCGACCTCACGGCAGGACATACAATGCTGTCACTCATGGATGGATTCTCAGGGTACAACCAAATCAAAATAGCACTAGAGGATCAGCACAAAACAGCTTTCACTTGTCCATGGGGTACCTTTTGCTGGAATGTCATGCCGTTTGGGCTGAAAAATGCAGGTGCTACATATCAGCGGGCCATGACAACCATATTCCATGACATGATGCATGTGACCATGGAGGATTATGTTGACGATATCTTAGCAAAATCTCTCATGAGGGACTCACACCTGGATATCCTAGAGAAAGTCTTCCAACGGTTGGATCAATTCCAAGTTAAATTGAACCCAAAGAAGTGTGTGTTTGGGGTAACATCGGGCAAGCTGCTAGGCTTCATCATGTCAGCAAACGGCATAGAGGTAGACCCGGCCAAGGTCAAAGCAATAATGGACATGCCACCACCCAAGACTCTAACATAGTTGAGATCATTACAAGGCAAGCTGCAGGCCATTCGAAGGTTCATCTCGTAGTTGGCAGACAAGTGCCAACCTTTCAGCCACCTCCTACATAAGAATATTCCATTTAAATGGGATGAGCGGTGCGAAGAGGCATTTAACAAGCTAAAGGAGTACCTAATGAACCCTCCTATACTCATGCCTCCGATCCAAGGAAAACCTTTGATTCTCTACATTTCTGCTACACCTACTGCTCTTGGGGCTCTCCTAGTGCAGCAAGACTATGAGAACAAGGAAAGAGCTGTATACTACATCAGTCCAACCTTAGTAGGCTACGAGTTGCAATACTCACAGGTCGAATGATCATGCCTTGCGGTAGTTTTTGCTTCACAAAAACTCTGACACTACATGTTGGCACATCCTGTCAAACTCATTGCCAAAATCGACCCACTAAAGTATCTTCTCAGCAAAGCAGCTCTCACAGGTCGACTAGCAAAGTGGGTTATGCTTCTTAGTGAATATGATATAGAATATGTGGACAGAAAAGCCATCAAAGGGCAAATCATAGCTGACCAACTGGCCGAGGCACCATTACAGGACACTTCACCAATGCAGTTTGAGTTCCCCGATGAGTCTTTATTCACTCTGTCAACATCTCCTTGGAAACTCTACTTTGACGGGTCTTACACCAACCATGGATCGGGGGCAGGTATCCTGTTTATCACTGCCCAAGGCGACACAATTCCAAAGTCCTACAGGTTGTTATTTCCATGCACTAACAATATAGCAGAATATGAAGCCTTGGTAATTAGTCTCAAGATGGCCACTGAGTGGAAAATCCAAGCACTATGTGTCTACGGTGATTCTCAACTTATCATAAATCAGGTTAACGATGAATATCAAACCAAAGATGAGAAGCTAATCCCATACAAACGGATGGTCGACGACCTCAAGGAACACTTTGGGACCATCTCCTTTGAACAAATACCCAGGATCGAGAACAAAGCAGCAGATGCAATGGCTACCATAGCCTCTCTTCTTGAAATACCTGAATACGAGTCACGGTATGAGTTCTTAGTAGAAACCATTCGGAAACCGGCTTATGATCTCCTCGAAACCCACTCCATTTGCCTCGTAGTAGGATCTGATTCACCTTGGTACGGTAAGACCTACACTTACCTCAAGGACAATATTCTTCCACCGGACCTCTCTTCCAGCCAAAAGTGAACTTTCATCCGACAAGCCTCCCGTTACACCATCATAGCTAATACCCTTTACTGATGTGGTCTGGATGGTACTTTACTCCGTTGTCTAGAACAAGAAGAATCCGTAACCGCCTTGCGAGACGTACATGAAGGGATCTGTGGAACACACTCCAGCGGTCCTTCCTTAGCTAAGAAACTCATGCGTTTGGGTTATTACTGGCCCAATATGGAAATGGATTCCTGTCAGTTTGTCATAAAGTGCAAATAGTGCCAGATCCACAGGAACCTGATTCATGTACCTGCTCAAGAGTTGAGACCTTTAACGACACCCTGGCCCTTTTGCCAGTGGGGACTTGACCTTGTGGGAAAGATTCATCCACCTTCTTCCAATGGCTATAAATTTATCATAACCGCCACTGAGTACTTCACCAAGTGGATTGAAGCTGTTCCCCTAACCACAGTCACAGGAAAGCAAATTTCCTCGTTCATTCTGAATTACATCATCTACCGATATGGCATCCCTTCATCCATCATAACAGATAATGGGAGACCATTCAAAAATTAGGATGTCCAGGAGCTTTGTGAGCATTTCAAAATCCGACATCGTTTCTCCACTCCATACTACCCCCAAGGTAACGGCCAAGCTGAGGCATCGAATAAAACCATTCTGAAAATCCTAAAGAAAACTGTCAATGAAGCTGGTCGCGATTGGCACGTCCAACTCAATCCCGCTCTGTGGGCCTACAGAACCAGTATACGCACTCCCACAGGTGCTACACCCTACGCCCTTGTCTATGGCTCTGAAGCCATCCTTCCCATTGAGGTCGAACTCCCATCCCTCAGGGTCTCGTTGAAAGGTCTCATATCAGATGAAGAATATAGAGTCTCCGGGCTACAAGAACTAGAGCTGCTCGAGGAAAGGCGTCAGAAAGCTTTTGACCATCTCAAAGCCTATCAACAGATGATGTCAAGAAGCTACAACCACAAGGTTAGACCAAGATGCTTCAAGGTTGGGGACCTAGTTCTAAAAGAGAACCCTCGCAATCAACAAGACAGAGAAAAGAAAGGTAAGTTCGAGCCTAACTGGCTTGGGCCCTATGTGATTGTAGCTGCTTACGGATCGGGGGCATATCAGTTGGCCACATTAGAGGGTGAGTTGTTTGATGATCCAATCAACAGCATGCATCTTCGTCGGTTCTATACCTAGGGGAATCCCAATGCAAGGGGGCGCAATAAAATCAAAAAAGTCAAAAAAATCAAAAAAGCTGAAAAGCAAAAATACAAAAAAAGTTGAAAAGGGAAAAATCAAAAAAAATAAAATAGAAAGCATACAAAAAAATCGTCCTTTGGTGAAAACCTGGCAAACAGGTGCCTTGGATAGGTATCGTAATGAAAACCTGGCAAACAGGCGTTGTGTTTACTTTCTAGCTTCTCATGCAAATAGAAGCAAGTGATGAAAACCTGGTAAACGGGCATTACTTGTGATAAACCGCCCTCTCCATCTTTGAGAATCCAATCACCTTGAGTCCATTCTTCCTTTTCCATTTGACCCATATCTATCCCACAAATAATACTTGACAGTTACCTATCATGGCTTGATACTCTCCTTGTGGCCTTGTCAACCAAGGTTTCGTCCCATACCGTATCCTCAATGTGAGCCTAGTCTAGTGTCTCTCGTCGGTGTCCATGGTCCGAGTCCGTGAACTACATTGCCTCTGCGCCGTCACGTAGGCAAGGCCATTATTCTAATGCGCCCCCGAGGCTTCCATTTCTTCCATGGTCCCATTCATCCCCTTTTCTTGTCTTCATTCTTGTCATCTTTCTTCTAGTCCATCCATGGTCCATTAGGGTTTACCCCGAACTACGTTGCCTCTGCGTCGTCACGTAGGCAAGGCCATTTTTAGCAATGAGCCCCCGAGGCACTAGGTTAGTCCCTTAGGGTCCGTCTCCCCAATAAGGATTGTGCAATCTTCTCACCAAGCAAACAAATGCAAGCAGAACCCGTGCCTCAAGCAGAAATCTTGACAATGAGCATCTTAACCTATCCAATGCAAAGCAAATACCCAAGGTCTTCTAAATGATTTTATGCAAATTAAGGCAAGAAATAAACACATGTCAACGCAAGTATGCTTTGTAGATCAGAAACATGGTTTACAGTTCGAGTCCTGATTTTTGCTATCATACTTTCCTATGCTACTCAAGGATGCCAAAAGCTAGAGATGCTATGATGGGGGCATGATTACTTTCTTTGTTTGCTATTTGTGGATTAAACTTTAGTAATGTGAAGCCTTGTCTAAAGACATGATCAGCAAAAGATCATTGAGGACATCAAAGGTCTAACATGAACGGGGGCAATCCTTGCTTGTTGAAATGCAGGAAGTACTCAGGTCATCTAGATTCAATTTTGACTAGATGCTTGTATTAACTTGCTAAATCACAATCCATGTAAGCGATACTCAGGTCATCTCGGTTCAATAATACCTAGATGCTTGTATTCACTTACAACATTTCAGAAAATGTACCAAAAACAAATTGCCCAATGATGAAATAAAGCACTCTAAAAAGCAAAGCATCCATCCTATATCCACATACACATCCATGCAATCCTCATTTTCCAAACTATACAGAGTAACGATATCAAGTAAAGTTTCTAAGTCATCTTATCACAACCATTCTTCTATTTGTCTATCATGTCATTCTTGTGTCGATCAAATACATTTGGACTTCACAAAAACAAAGCATATAGGAGCATATCATATCATTCGTAAGACTAGTCATGCACATGCTTAGGTTCATAGAACACACCATCTAATGCATTAGGTCATCAATACATTTGCATCACATCACATCTTAAAGCATAGATAATCACATCAAACTCCTATCACATATACATACATTTGCATTAGATCATATAGACGTCCCATAACACAGTTGCACCATCACACAGAAAAACTAACACATATACATACATTTGCATTAGATCATATAGACGTCCCATAACACAGTTGCACCATCACATAGAAAAACTAACACATATACATACATTTGCATTAGATCATATAGACGTCCCATAACACAGTCGCATCATCACATAGAAATCATATTACATTTTGCATCCATTGGAAAACATTAAATCACATAGACATCATATAGCAGCATATCATAAAGCATCTCATATAGCATCAGATAGACCATCTAACTATGCACATACATCACATCATATACTAGAAGTACATCTTCATCACATAGCACATGCAATAGATACACAAAGCTGTATCATCATATATACTATCATACAAAAGAGGTCCAAATGTACAAAATTGTCATATATCTCTGGAATAAAAGTGTCGTATACAATATGCATCCAAAATGGATGGTGATACATGTCCCAAAATGTCCACAATCCAGTCTCTGTCTATCCCTGCTGCTGTGGGCCACCACTGCCAGCTCCTGACTGCTGAGGACCCATCACGGAGGCCCCTGACTGTGATGGACCTGCTCTGTGAGTCGCCCTAGACTAACTCCTGAAACTCCCTGCCCTCTGGCTCGATGCCATGACACCATGGTACAACCCTTGGTAATACTGCGCCTGGGACTGGGCTCTGGCTAGATCTGTCTGTGCCTGTTCCAACTGCGTCTGCAACTGGCCAACCTATGCCTGTGCCTGCTGCACCTGCCCAACCAAGAATGAACTCGCTGCATCTGTCCCCATAGCGGCCACAGCAGTATCCCGCTCTACACGGATAATCCGTACTCGTGTGTCTGCCATGTCTCTCTCGTGAGTCAACCCCGCGATCACTGCTGCGTCTGTCTCTCGCCTCCGCTCTACTCTCCTCAGCTATGCCTACAGCTCTCACACCTGTCCCCTCAGGCTGGCTATGGTCCTCTCATGAACCTCTCCCTGTACCGGCCCCTGTGCAGCCTCTGCCTGTCCTGGCCCCTGTGGCTGGGGCACCTGCTGGGGTGGTGGCATCTGTGCCTGCTGCGGTATCTGCTGCTGTGCCCCTGCCTGCCCTGGCACTGCCTGCTCAGCCTGAGCTATCCTCCTCCACTATCTCGGCCTCTCTCCGGCCCTGCCACCCCGTCGTCCTCGTCCTCCTCTAACTGCCCTCCACCCTGGGCCAGCCTCTCCCTCCTCCTCTGAGTCCACCTCATCAATACGAGGCACCAGCATGTCGGGTCCTGAATATCTCAGGAAAGGATGTGCAGTAATCCAATCCTCGTACTCCTGTGTCACCCCTGCATCTGCTATCTCTCTCCGCATGTCCTAGGCCACATACGGCGTCTGTTGAAACTCTGCCAGAGCCTCCTCATAAGAAGCCATCAGCCCCCATCGGACCCTCTCTGCATGCGTCCGTGTGAACATGGCCTGCCCCTTTGGCATACCCTGTCTCCGCCCAAACTGTCGCTGCACCCTGCCCACCATCTGTCTCTCCAAAATATGCCGTGTCCGGCCTATCAGCCACCTGGTCTTAAAGCAGTATGGCAGCTCATCTCCCTCGTCATCCCAGGGCTCGCAGTCCAGATATGGTCACCAAACGACCACATCTACTCCATCCAGGGTGTGTCTCCAGTACTCTAGCTTCCCCAGCCTGTGCTGGGAAATCACTCCGGCGTAGCCATAACTGTATGGCTCTCCTTGCTACCTCGTGAAGACACATATCGGCCTCGTCACCGCTATGTGCTCCCACAGCCAGAACTGTAACAGTAACACCCCAGCCGATAGACTCGTGCTGCGGTGGTACACCACCTGATGCATGTCGTGGTACAAGTGGGCCAGTACGCAGACTCCCCATGCATATCGGGTGCCCTCAGTCAGCATCTGCTCCATGATCCTGCTCCATCCAATGGGGAACCCATGTGATCTCCTATCCAGGCATACAACGCCCCCGATCAGTCCTGCCACAATCCCCGGGAAGTAGTCATAGTAGTCATATATATCCTACCACGGGATGACCTGACCAGCTAGCTCGGGATCATCAAACACCCGCTGGCACTCGGCGAGTCCCACGTCCCACTGTGCATCATACTCTACTAGCTCGCCTACCACAGGCAAGTGCAGTATCCGGTAGACATCCTCTAGGGTCACCGTCATCTCTCCCGTCGGGAAGTGGAAGGTCCCGTCCTCACTGTGGAATCTCTCCACGGCAGCTGTCAGCAATCCACGGTTCGCCCGCACCTCGGGCATGAAACATACATAATCTAATCCCATGGCACCAAGTGCCACTCTGTCAGTCTCCGTCAGCATATACCTCTGCAATAAGGGCATCAGAAACGTCTCCCTCGACTGTAGTATGTCCCGAATCTCCTCCTGCAAGCAAGCAAGGCAAAGCGTCAATCTCAAGCGACATATACCATACTCAACATACCTATTGAACTATATCAACTAATCTTAGCATTTCAAATTGATCAAAACAGCACACTACATCTCTTGACTAGATTTCTGCAATCTCGGAGATAGCTCATCGATTACCGCGTCAAACAGGATGCTAATTGAGTCAATTTGGCTAAGTCCTTTGCTATTCACAACAAATGCGCCACTACAGGTGGTAAATGTGCCATTTTTTGGTATATGCACCACTAAAATCAGCGTATGCACCGCTTCACACAAATGCGCCGCCAAATTACACGTATGTGCAAATCCGACGGATGCGCCGCCAAATTAGGCATCTGCGCCGGCATATTATGCAAGCGCCGCTAAAATCGACATATGCGCTGATCCAGCAAATGCGCCGCTACTTTCCACATATGCGCGGCTTAAATACACATGCGCCGCCAAATTGCAAATGCACAGCTAAATTGCACAGATGCGCAGCTTTCATGTATGCGCCGCCGAAATCGGCATATGCGCTGCGCAACGACAAAAGCGCCACTTTGCGAGGCATATGCACCGTTCTGAGTTTCAGCGCATACACTTTACCTATTTTCTACGAGCATTTATTGCATCCTAAATCGACCCTAGGAGAAATTTTTTGAAACACATACCGGGGGTCCTGCCTCTGCTGGCCGCCCGAATCGACAGACTCGCTTGAACCGGTGCTCCTTGCATGGAATGTCTGCTGCTCTAGCTGCCATGCTGCTCCAAGTTGCTCTAAGCTCTCTCAATCCAACCCAGAGTAGACAAGTGTACAAATGACTATTCTTGTGGACCCAGCTCCTATTTATAGCCTCCAAACCCTAATTCTAGCTAGGTGATGACTGTGACTACTTCCCGTGCCTGTTTTTTTTCCCGTTTTCTTCTTGTTTTCTTCCTGCATCCCTGACCGCGTCCCTTTTTCCTCCAACCTATCCTAACCCCTTCGTCTTCGTGAGATTGTCTGTCTCTGAATTTTTTGCTCTTTTCCCGTCCAATCTCCCGAGGGGGCATCCTATCGTCATTAAACCTGTGCCAGGGGCAAACTGGGGCATGTATCATCATTCGGACCATCGAATTCTTTGAAGCAACACTGTAAACTGCATTGCATCAAAGAGGGGCAAAATGTATACGCCTAAAAATGACACGAATCATCCTAAATAAATATTCTAAATATTTATTCCATTCTTCTATTAATTAAATAAATATTCCAAATTTATTTAATCGATTCACTATTCCATAATTAAATAAAATCTATTTATTTAATTAAAATTCTTCTAAATGTCCTACATGATTAAATAATCATAAATTATTTAATTAATCCAAATTCCTCTATCCTAAGTTCTAATTCCAAAATTCCACATCACCTTGTCCACCTCATCAGGTTGCACATGTAATTAAATATGTTTAATATTTAATTATCTTATTTTCCCTCACCCACATGGCCTATTTCTTCTCAAATCAGAGATTAGTTAACTAATTAATCAAAAAAGTTAACTAACCTGTCAATTGAGTCAAATCCTCAATCAATTCAGTTAGTCCCACGATTTATTCTTCTAACTGATCAATCAAGTCTGTTAACAGACCAGTCAATGGATTTTAACTCTCCAATCAGTTTTGTCACATCCCCCCTTTCATGATGGAGCTGGGACACTTGTCACATTTCTACTGGTTGCACATTCCTCAACCATTCTCAGCCGTCGATCTTCACATCTCCTCTCAACCGTTGATTCCCATTCTTCCAAGTCTATAAATGAAGCTTCATTCTTCCATTCTAATCATCCAGGCTTTTGACATCGTTACTCTGTAGAAATATCACCAGCACGCCTTTGGCACCCTTTTGTCATCCACAAGCTTGAGATCACATACTTGCATTGGAGCTCATCTTCATTGCATATCACCATAGCCGTTCACCATCGACTTCCTAAAACAGCTAAAAAGATTGCACTCTCTGAGGGCTCATCTCATCTACAAAAGGAGGATTTGTGATAGGCGAACAACAGAAGTTTCAAAACGGGAGAGGTTTGCATTGTGTTTGTTCATTGCTTTGTTTATTGAATCCTTCTTGTTTCACTATTCTGTTGATGTTTGGGTCTTGTTTAATTCATTTGTTTGATCACCATTTTACCCTTACAGAACTCTTGACCATAAACTGAATATCTTCTCTTTACATCCATCAACTTCTCACTAAATTATGTTAGTGGTATACCATCTTGACTTAACACTGCTCCTATTTCATTACCACTTGCATCACAATCTACTTGAAATACTTTGTTGAAATCTAGTAATGCTAACACTGGTTGCTCTGTCACCTTCTACTTTAATAATTCAAAACTCTTATCTACTCCTGATGTCCACTTAAAATATTTTTTGTCACCTCTCATTGTCTTTGTCATAGGTGTACATACTGAACTAAAATTTCTAATGAACTTCCAGTAAAAACTAGCTAATCCATGAAATGATCTTACCTCTCCAATGTTGTCCGGTGTTGGCCATTCAACATTTGCTCTAAATTTCTCAGGGTCCATCTTCAATCCTTCCACAAAAATCACAAATCCCAAATATACTAATTCTTCCTTCATGAAACTACATTTCTTGATGTTTATCAGTAATTTATCTTCCCTCAACCTCTGAAATACTTCTCTAATATGCCACAATTGTTCTTCCATTGTCTTACTGAAAATTAGAATATCATCCAAGTATACAATAACAAACTTACCCAAGAATTTATTCAAAACCTCATTCATTAATCTCATGAAAGTACTCAGTGCATTAGTCAATCCAAAAGGCATCACTAACCATTCATACAATCCTTCATTTGTCTTAAATGTAGTCTTCCACTCATCTCCTTGTCTGATCCTGATTTGATGGTATCCACTCTTTAAGTCTATCTTTGTAAAATAATTTGCTCCACTCAAATAGTCCATGATGTCATCCATCCTTGGCAATGGAAATCTATACTTAATAGTGATTTTATTGATTGCTCTAGAGTTTGTACACATTCTCCATTCTCCATCTTTCTTTGGTGTTAGTACTACAGGTACTGCACATGGGATTAAACTTTCTCTGATCAATCCTTTCCTCAACAATTCCTGTATCTATCTATTTAGCTCCACATTCTTTGTTGGTGTCATCCACTATGCTAATTTATTAGGCAAACTAGCTCTAGGTATAAGGTCCATATGATGATTGATATTCCAGATTGGTGGCAATCCTTCAAGTACATTATTTGATATGATGTCTTCATTCTCTGTCAACAATTCAGTTATCTCTTTTGGCTATTCTTCTCCTTTTCCAGTAACAATCTCTGCACTTATGGTTCTGTACTTCTTAGGAATCAAAGCAAAACACATGTTCTCATGTCTCAATCCATCTAGAAATTTCCTTCCATCAACCAAATAGATTCTAGCAGTTCCACATACTTCACTCTTCGGCTCATCTTCCAAAGGTATCAAGGTAATTTTCTTTCCATTATATGTTATAGTGTAAGTGTTCTTTCTCCCATCATGTATAGCTTTTCTACAATACTGTCATGGTCTACCCAAAAATATATGACATACATCCATCAACATAATATCACACAATACTTCATCACTATAAGATCCTATATGAAATATCACCAAGCATTGTTCACTCACCAGTACCTTGTGTTCATCCTGAATCCATGCTATCTTGTACAGATTAGGGTGTTTTAATCTCTCCAGATTTAGCTTAGTCACCATCTCCTCTGAAACCAAATTATTGGCACTGCCACTATCAATGATAACCTTACAACATTTACCTCCTAATTTGCATCTGGTATGGAACAAACTTTTCCTTTGCGGTGGTCCCTTAGTTGTCTCTCCTTGAAATAATGCTCTCCTCATTACTAATGATTCTCCTTTCTCTAGTTTTCCAATTGAATTTGGTGATCCAACAGGTTCTTCTTCCACAAACTACTCTTGCACTATTTTATGTTTTATTTCTTGTACTTCCCTGATGACATTCAAATGCTCTGTGCCCATCTCCACACTTAAAATAGGTTCCTTTGAATGTTCTCTTATCAAATCCTCTTTCATCTCTCATGTAACCTTCATTGCGGCAAGAATTATGATTCCCTTTGCTATAGAAATTTTTGTCATCTCTCCGGTATGAATTATTATCTCTGTCTTCCTTCTTGAATGAACTACTTTCTTTGTTCTTCTTTGCATAGGATCTTTCTCCTCCTGAATATGTTCTACCTCTTTGAAATTTACCTCCTCTACCTCTCTATCTTTGCTCATGCTTCTTATTCAACTTGTCTTCAACTTTCAGGGCAAACTGATATGCTTCTTCTATTGTTGTCATCCTCACTAGACTCAATTCTTCTTGAATGTTCAATCTCAATCTATTTATGTATCTTTCCACTTTCTCCTTGCTTGCTTCACTATGTCCAGTCCTTATAATCATCTTATGAAATTTTTCAGTATACTCCTTCACAGATTTATCCTTTTGCCTTAGGTTTTGCAATCTTTTCAACAATTCCAGCTCATAGTCAATAGGTATAAACTGATTCTTCAACTTTGTCACCATTCTATCCCATTTTATGATCTTTTCTTTTCCTCTCCTATTCCTATCCAACTGAACTTCTTTCCACCATATAGCAACATGTCCTTTCAACTTAGTCTTCGTAAGTCTTACTTTCTCTGGATCTTCAATTTCTTCATATTCAAAGTATTCCTCCAAGTCATTTATCTAGTCAATCAGTTCCTCCAGATTCAAATTTCTAGTATAGTTTAGTACTTCCACTCTAGGTCTCTTACCAATCTTCAAAATAGCTTTCAACCTCTTTGCCTAATCTGATTCTTCTTCTTCTTCTAGGGTTTCTTCATTTTGATCTACAGATTGAAATTCTTCATCATCACTTTTAGCATCATGTCTAGGGGTTAGTCCTCTTCTTCTATCTTCTTCTACAATGTTATCTAATCTAACTTTCATTATTTTCATCATCTCCATCATTTCTTCCATTCTTCTAGCAACATTACCCATAGCAGGCATCCTCCTCAGCAACATCTCTTCCTAGGCTCTAGTGCAACTGCCTCAATTCAGTGATCTGACTACAGGGCTGCAACTACCTCACAATCGGAGCTCTATTGACAAATGCAAGTAGACTTCCTTAGATTAGTGATCAGTTCACCACAAGATCTTATGAAATGCCTTCACTTCCTAAAGGATTAAAAAATTTGCTCTGATACCACTTGGTGTAGTCACGGTCAGAGGGTTCACAGAATGAACTATCCAAACCATGTAGCTAGAGTAAACACAATGGAAACAACTCAAATGTAGAATGCAATGGAAGATTCAAATGCTCAATATATCATATATTCAAAATGCTTATATGCTGACAACATGCGGGCTACAATCAAAGGGCTCACAGGCCTACTTTCTGGGTTACAACAGATATGCAAGATATGGCATTGAAATGCCTTCCAAAAACAAAATCAAACTTTAAATCACATCCTAAGACTACTAATCTAGAACTGACTTCCTAATGCCTCTAAGAGATCTATATATCATCTTAAAGGTCATGAAATCCTTCGCGTTGGCCATAAGAGGTTACAAACTCCAATGAAAGATGTAACATGTATAAACAAGTAGGTTGGCCTTAAACAATTGGTAATGCTCCACAAATGGATTAAACTTGGTACAGACCTCAAGGAAGGTCTATCTAATCCATATGTGCCATGTATGATGTTTCATTTGACTCCACAAGTCACAAAAGTTCTCCACAAACCTTCTCCTTCAACTGACTGTCTGACTACTTTGTTCTATGAAAGATGACGATCTTCTGATAGTGATAATTTTTAGCAGACAAGTCTAAATGACCCAAAATTTAGATATGATGTAGATAATGTTGTGTAGATGCTAAGTCCTACTTCATAAGATTTGATATGAATATGTGGTGAAATGTAGTACAAAATACTAAAACTGCAAATGACTGAACTAAACTAGAAATGAAAGAAAATAATGAATGCAAATGTTTTTGGTTGATGCAAGATTTCTTTGTAGCCTGGGATGCTCCTACATCAAAGTTCCTCCATGATCACATGGACTTGGTTATATACCCCAAGGAAAACAATCCAAAGATGTTAGTAGCACCTTCATGCCTTCTAAATTCACTCCTTTCCATCACAAGCCACATCATACCCCAAAAACATATGTTGCCATTCTTCATCCATTGTCATACAAATCCCAAAAGCATGTGACTATACATCTTCCTCCATCCACTTTACCTCCACCCCTTCCAAATTATAACATTCCTATCCTCCAAAACACTCTACCTCCACTTCTTCCAACTCCTAATATCCCTATCCTCCAATCCCCTCATCCATTTATCCACAAATTAACTTTTAATCCCTCTACTCATAAATACCCTAAAATTCCTAATCATGATCACCGAATGCACACATCATCTAAACATGAAGCTTCTACCAAACCCATGGGATTCAAAAAAAAAATTTGGATGCCTCTACCCATAAAGTAAAAAATCCTAAAGATCCTCATGCTACAGGGCATAAATGCAAATAATTGAAGCAAAATCCATCCAAAAGTCTACCCAAGCCCATCCTTTCAAAAGAAAAGTCCAAAACTAAAATGGTGTGGGTCCCTAAGCAAAAATAAATCAAGTCAGATGGAGCATACACATCCCAAAAATCTCAAATTTCTTCATCCCACACTCAATTAAAATATCATAACAATCCTAAGTCTATGTGGGTCTCTAAATCACTAAATCGACCATCCCCTAAGTAAATATCTCTATTTCTTCCTACACCTCCTCCAAATCAAAAGCTTCACTATTTATCATGGTGTGTGCAATCGTTGGTCTTGGTTACTTTCCATTTCCCCATCTTTCATCCACTATCCTACATATTTCACCCATCATATCCCTATGGTCCATGCTTTTGCATAATCCTTCCATCCATTATCTTTCCATCCATAGTCCATTATCCTTCCATATATAATCCATATCATAATCCACTATCCTTTCATACATAATCCACCTCATAATCCACTATCCTTCCATCCATAATCCACATCATAATCCATTATCCCCCATCCATCCTTGCATAAACCTTTTATAATCCACATAATAATCCACTATCTACCTACTCCCTCTCCCTCTCATGCAATGCTCTACTAACATCTATGATCATAATGACACTTGCCATGGTATGGATGTGTGACATTAATATCTAATGAGACTATCACCTTTCATGGAACTAGATGCTTGAGTCTCTCTTATCCATATCCACCTATCCCACCCAAATATTCCCATAAATAAAAAAAATAAAAATAGTAAAGAGAAATCCCTTTGTCCAATGGTGAAAACCACCTTGGTGGTGCCTTGGATAAGTACCATGATGAAAACCTGGAAAACAAGTATCATGTGTAGGTTGATCGTCTATGTGTCTTAAACTTGGGGGCAAGTCATCTCATCCAAGCTATCATTTTCAAAATATCATTTTCAACCTATCATTTCCCATCTTATCATCCCATCCTATCCTACCATCCTTAGCCATTATAACCACCTACCTATCATATTACATCCATCTGAGCCCTTCCTCCTTTTGATCTTGATAAAGACATAGGGGTAAAATGTTGACAAATGCTTTGAAAATCTCTTGATGTACCTCATCCTTTCCAAACCAATCCTATCATCCTTTCATCATAAGCTTTGTCATGTAAAATCCTAAGCATTACACCTAGAATGGGGCATGTTCTTCCTACATGACATAGTCCTTGGAGATCACATCCTAGCTACCTTATAATTCACTCATCCATCCAATTCACAATTGCTCATCCTTCCATCTATCCAATCTTACCTCCATCCATGCATCTAGACTTGGTTTTCCCTTGTCATTGGTATCTAGCATTTACGCTATCCAAATAGTCATCCAATGGCATCCAAAAACAATTTAAAAATCTAAAAAAACTAAATTTCCCAAAATCTAAAAAAAATCAAAACATTCCAAAATACAAAAAAGTTAAATATCCAAAAAATCCCAAACAATAAACCAAATTCAAGTCAATCCCTAATCGATACTAATCTAGCTAATCAATCTAACCAAATCATCCAATCACATCCTTTGGTCTTGATGCTAATCTTGTCATAAACTAAATCAATCAATCAATCATCAATCATCAATGGGATATATCGTTCCCGCATCCTTGTGTTGATCTAGGGATATATCATTCCTTGCAATGACAACACTATCTTAATCAATCATAGTCAATTAATCATTGGTTTACAACTTGACAGGGGAAATACCTTGTTTGTTTTTGAATCATTTGTGCATGCTTTCTTGCTTGCTTGTGTGTGTTATCATTTTATCTTATATTTGTATCAAATCCTTATACTCCTGCTAATATCCATATCTTGTGTATGTTGGAATAGATTTTTGCATACCTTTGCATATAAGGTCATATCATACCTTTTATGAATTTGGACTTTAATGTTCTAAGTTTCCTTCCTCATACAACTAGACAAGGTTGTATTATGCCGGGTGCACAAGACACATCATCACCCTAGTCTTTATACCTTGGTGCATAATTTCTAGTGCTATATCAAACTATATGGTTGCTCACCTCATTGGAGCATAACATATCATTCATCCACTTCTATTCATCATTTTTATTGCATCCTCCATCTCCTTATCCATCCTATATTGTTTCGTCCATTTCGAGATCCTACCCATGTTCTTCTAACCCACCTATCCTCTCAAGGGGCCATCATCCTATCCTTAAATCATCATCCTATCCTTACATTATCATCATATCCCTTCATCCATTCCTCTTTATCACTCTTTCAATTGGTTGGGGTATCCTTTTTCCCTTCCATACATACCTTATCTTCTTTGAAATGATGTTACTTCTCTTAGTCGCAACACCATCTCAAAGAGGGGAAAAATGTAGACACCTAAAATTGACATATTTCTTGTGACACCATCTTTCAACATCATTTGAGACACCTTATGACACATTTTATGCTAGGATCCTTTCATAACCCTTCCATCATCCAATTAGTTAAATAAATTATATTTATTTAACTAATCCCATTTTAATCCCATTTGTCCTCTCGTAGCCAAATAATTAAATAAATTATATTTATTTAATTAATTCCCACTTTCCTCCATCCTCCAATTTAAATAAATAAAATATTTATTTAAATAAACCCTCAACACATAATTTAAATAATTTTATTATTTAAATTATTTCACCCTTTTAATACCTTCTATCCAAATTAATTAAATAATTAAAGATTTATTTAATTAATGTTTTCCACATCATCCCTCTCCAAAAGTTAAATAATTTTATTATTTAATTCCCTATTTGTCTTTATCCTCACATGACTAGAAGCTTCTAGAAATCCTTATCACAAGGAAGCCTTTAGAAGATTCTTAATCTTTATCATGGACTTAATTTCTCTCATGCAACCCTCATGTGACACTTGTAACTTGACTACAACTCTAAGCCTCGATCCATGTCTCTCTTAATCCTAGTCACCCATCACTAATCTAATCCTAGCTATCCATTCCTATCCCTCATCTCCTATCCCCCATCTCCTATAAATCAAGTCACAACCAAGCCATTTGGGCATCACATCTTCAAGCACCATTATGTTGTTAAAATCATCTTAGCTCTTTCATATCATATCCATTATCATTATCTAGTTGTTATGCTATAGATTTGAGCAATCAACATATCAAAATCATTATCAAATATTATAGGATTATTTATCATTTTCATCATATTTCTTAGTCCTATGATCCCTAGATGAGGTGGTGTTTAAGTATGGAATTGGTACTTTCATTGTATTGTTTCATTATTTGATTTCCATAGTTCTACATACAATAGGCGTGCCAAAATTATGCATGCAGAAATATGGAAACCAAATGAGGAAACAATGCAATGAAAGTACCAATTCCATACTTGAACACCTCATCTAAGGATCAAAGGACTAAGCAATATGATGAAAATGATAAGTAATCCTATGATATTTGATAATGATTTTGATATGTTGGTTGCTCAAATCTACAGCATAACATTAGATAAAGATGATAGATATGATAATGGAAGAACTAGAATGATTTTGACAGCATGAGGATACTTAGAATGTGGATGCCCAAATGGCTTGGTTGAGGCTTGATTTATAGGAGGTGAGGGATATGAATGAATGGCTAGGATTAAGAGAGACATGGATCAAGGCTTAGAGTTGTAGTCATGTGACAAGTGTCACATGAGGGTTGCATGAGAGAAATAAAGTCAAGGATAAAGATTAAGAATCTTCTAGAGGCTTCCTTGTGATAAGGATTTCTAGAATCTTCTAGTAATGTGAGGATGGAGACAAATAGGGAATTAAATAATAAAATTATTTAATTTTTGGAGGGGGGTGATGTGGAAAATATTAGTTAAATAAATCTTTAATTAATTTAATTAATTTGGATAGAAGGGATTAAAAAGGTGAAATAATTTAAAAATAAAGTTATTTAAATTATGTGGTGAGGGCTAATTTAAATAAATATTTTATTTATTCCAATTGAAGGATGGAGGAAAATGGAAATTAATTAAATAAATATAATTTATTTAATTAATTGGCTAATGTGAGGATAAATGGGATTAAAATGGATTAGTTAAATAAATTCATCGTATCCTTACATCATCATCCCATCTCTACATCCATTCCTCCTTGTCACTTTTTCAAGTGGTTGGGGAGTCCTTTTTCCCTCCATCCATACCTTATCTTCTTTGAAATGATGTTACTTCTCTTAGTCGCAACACCATCTCAAAGAGGGGAAAAATGTAGACACCTAAAATTGACCATGTCTTGTGACATCACCTCTTGAGACACCTTATGACCCATTTTGTCCTAGGACCCTTTCATAATCATTCCATCATCCAATTAGTTAAATAAATTATATAAATTTAACTAATCCCATTTGTCCTCTCATAGCCAATTAATTAAATAAATTATATTTATTTAATTAATTTCCACTTTCCTCCATCCTCCAATTTATATAAATAAAATATTTATTTAAATTAGCCCTACCACATAATTTAAATAATTTTATTATTTAAATTATTTCACTCTTTTAATCCCTTCTATTCAAATTAATTAAATAAATTAAAGATTTATTTAATTAATTTTTTCCACATCATCCCTCTCCAAAAATTAAATAATTTTATTATTTAATTCCCTATTTGTCTTTATCCTCACACAACTGGAAGCTTCTAGAAATCCTTATCACAAGGAAGCCTTTAGAAGATTCTTAATCCTTATACTTGACTTAATTCCTCTCATTCAACCCTCATGTGACACTTGTCACATGGCTACAACTCTAAGCCTTGATCCATGTCTGTCTTAATCCCTAGCTATCCATCACTAATCTAATCTAAGCCATCCATTCCTAGATGTACCATGATGAAAACCTAGCAAATAGGTGTCACATGTAGATTGATTATCTTTGTACCCTACACTTGCGGGAAAGTTGTCTCATCCTATTGTATCCTATCATATCACTCCTATCTTATCCTTGTTGATAACTGAGAGCGGGGGGTGAATCAATTATCTTAATTAATTTAACTTTTTGTTCTTCTTTAACAACTAGTGTAGCATCAAAGCAAATAAGCATCCATAATCATGAAAGTAGAAACAAAGTCAATACACATAACACAATGATTTTGACGTGGAAAACCCTGTTAAGGGAAAAACCATGGGGTGACTAACCCAAGAATGTATTCTCTGTTAGAAGAATAGAAATACAAAATGGCACTTGCCAATTAGGGCTCACTGCCCGAACACACTGCTCACAAGAGGCTCACTGCCTACAAGAGACTCACTGTCTACAAGTTTATAAAGAGAGTAAAAAGATACTTGAATTGATGAGAAGCATCCACATATGATGGAGTTCAGTTTCGGTTAGGCTCAGTATACTGATCTACTGCACTTCATTCTTTCTCTTCTTTTGTGCTGCTGTCCTTTCACATATCGGACCTGCCTTACTACTTCCACACTACTCTTTTGCTTTTCTTCGCACATCACAACACACAACACACACCTTCATACTGAAATCAATCTGGCATATATATCCGCACCAAGGATTTCATCCACTTTCTAGTCGGCATCTAGAATACTTATTATTTTCCCAAAATCTTGGTCTGTCGGCTGAATCCTTGCTTATCAAGTGATGCGTATCAAAGAGATGCTCATAGAAGTCATCAATCATGTTGGCCAATCATGAATGATACCTTAGTAAGCTTGATCACCCTCAATATATCATCCGGATCAAGGTCTGATGCTCTGCTGATTAGTTCTTCCTCAGTCTACTCTACCAAACATGAACTCAATACTTAGGTGCTTATATCTCTTCACTCGTTCATCACCGGAGGCTCAATCCTTGGAATCTATTAGTCAAGGTACTCCTCTTGACTTCCCCAAGTCCGCACTTTACATAGATACTTCCTCTGAGAGATCTGGACCTGATTGTCAAACCTTGCTGCATACTCTATTCTTGGTTACCGGACCAAGTTACTCTACAATCTGACTTCCGGTATAGACACACCATGTCCTGCGGATGGGTGAGATGAACTCTGTTGCCATAAATGACAACACTCATGAAGCTACAATGTGTCTCTTGCCACCAATCTCCCCCTTTGGCATTGATGGCAACACTTAGTGAAAAATGATTAAGTGTTATATTACACTCCCCCTTGGCTGATGCTTTGTTCTAATGTACATTTTTTCAGAGCTCCCCCTTAGCTATGCTCCACATTTTTCACTGTTCCTCACTCCCCCTTTGACATCAATGGTAAAGGGTAGGGTCCGCAAACAAAAAAATTCCCAAAAACAATCTATACTTAGCCGCATAAGTATATATACGTGCTATACTTACATATACTGAAGTATATCTGCAAAAGTATTCTTCAACTATACAACTTCTATCGCCCAACTCTGCTTCATCCTGTCCAAAATTGAGATGTGACCACTCAACAAGAATGCAAAAGCTTCTACCCTTTTTAGATCTGTCAGATCACTGGTCTGGGCTGTTGTCTAAGCATCGGTTAGGGCCTCATGCATGGCCTCTAACTTAGGGATAATAATCCCTCTAAGTTCACTTAACCTATTTGTTCTATTTTTCTTCTCTTTCTCTATCTTCTTTATTTCATCTATGACTGCAATAGTCTGACATTCTTGATTTACTATGGAATAGGAGAGAGGGTCAAAACTTTGAGATAAACTTAACAGTTTATCTTCTTGCTCTTTTGCTTTCTTCTCAATATCCTTGGTCACTTTAGACCAGGATAAAAAAATTTATATATATCTCCACCATCTTTGAGAGCATTTTCTAAGCTCTTTATCCCAATATCCATGACTCTCCTATCATTTGAAATTAGACCTTGTAACTCGGTGAATCTCTTATCCATAAACTCTTTCCGGACCTTCTCCTCAGCTGATTTCTCCAAAGACTCAAATGAGTGTTGACAAAACTAGCAAGAGACTTGAGATTACCAGATGTGGAGGTTGAAGGATCCTTTTGGAAGGATGGCATGATCTTCTCCAATACACCAGATGCAGCTTCTATGAGCTCACAGTCTTCAATGTGAGACTTCATGAGTTTTTCTTTTGCCTTTGCTTGAGTAAAGGATGCTAGCTTCATGGTTTGAACTGGGGAGAGGGAATCAAAATTAAATGGACCTTGAAGAAGTTTTGGTTCATCAAATTCCATCATCTCTTTGGTTGAGAAATCTTTGACTACTTCTACTGTGTCTCTTGTTGGTGAAATGGTTTTCTCCCCTTCTGCAGTCTTAGCACTGACATCTGTGGTCTTTTCTGTTTGACCTTCTTCGCTTCCCTTTACTTATTCTTCTTGACTAATGCTCTCTTCTTTTCTTTCTTCTCCTTCAGTTTTGGAGTATGCAGGAGGATCTGAAAGAGAAGTGTCTTTGTCTTTATGAACTTCCTCTTCTAGAGCAGAGGAATCTAAGTCTTTAGCTTTCTCTTCACTTGTCTCTTTTGCCTCTTCTGCCACTGTCTTAGTAGATTCTTCTTTATCATCCATGGCTGAGGGATCATCACCTAAGTCCTCTATAATAGGAAAGTTGAATCTTTTGAAGGCATTCCGGAGGATATCTTCTGTTTCCTTTGCAACTTTGTCAGTTTCTCCAAGCATAAGTTGATTCATTCTAGCTTTGCTCCAGAACTCATCCTTGCAGTCCTTGAAGATGATGTTCATTTGTTTTGAGGTGAAGGATGGATAGAGATGAATAGCAATCTACTCCCAGATTTCTAGATCTTTTGCTTGGACATTGTTCTTCCTCATTTCAAGTTCTTTCTCTAAACTTTTGGGAATTAGAGAGATGATTTCAATAAATGCTTTATTGTATATGTTCAAGTACTTAACTATGGCTTCCTCCAAAATCTTTTTATCTGCATCACTATATTCATCATAGAATTCTGTTATTGGTTGTAGATTTCCTTCCACAGTAACTGCCTTGACTACATCATCAATGCGAAGAGTAGGTTTTTCAACAAATTCCTCTACCTTCTCTTCTACAGATGTTTTCTTCTTCTTCTTCATTTTCTTGACCTCTTCATCAGATTCAGTCTCTTCATCATCCTTTTGACTGTCATAAGATCTTGTGGCCTTTGTCTTAGTTCTCTTCTCTCCTTTACCGGATGATTTTGCTTCCAGTTTTGATGCCTTTGAGCTCTTAGCAGTAGTAGGTGCAGAGGTCTTAGAGGATCTGGTCTGGGAGGGGACTTCCACCGGAGCACCTTCTTTCTTTGCCCTTTCTATCTTCTCTCTAATGGCATCAAGTGCCTCTTTTGATATGCCATACCTTTTGGCAACATTCTCTACTTCTTTTCTCACTTTTCTCTTCATCTCTGGTTGTGTAAGTTCCATATGAATATTTACACTCAATTCTTCAAAGGTTCCAAACCTTTCTGCCTTGGGATCCTTGGGTTGACTAAGCATGTGTTGAACATGTAGATCTACAATTTTCTCATCTACTTCATACCCCATTGGCATGATCCAGACTATCCTTGGCTCCATAGCCTCCATTAGGCACTGATCAGTTTCTACCATAAAGCATACCATATCCTTATACTTTTCAACTAGAGATTGGGGAATTCTCTCTCTTTCTTGCATCATACTTTGAAAGTTCTTGAAATAGCCCCAGAGTGTTGTATTTTGTGCCTTGGCGTCACCAAGCCCATGTATATAATCTCTTATTTGAATGGCTATAGTTCTATTATTCTGCCATACCCAACCACTGGATCTGAGAAGCTCATTCATGAAGTAGAAGAATAAACATAATATCATCCCACCATACTTGAATGAGTTCTTCTTGTCCTTTTTGATCTTTTGTAGGTTCTCCAACAATTGGCTTAGAAGAAGTTCATAAAGATCATAGTCAGCATTTTCTTTTAGCATCTGATAAGTTGTATAAGTTACAGTTCTGGGTATTGAATTTTCCCTGCTGGAGTGATATATCTTGTAACCAATTATCATGGATTCAAATTTGATATCCGGATTAGTGATATCTTTAATTGTCATAGCTCTCTTGTCAAATTTTGATCCAGTTGCCTTACTCACTGTCTGATTCTTGACAGATTTGAGAGCAGATATCCCACCGGATGAGTGCAATCCGGTAACTACCCTAATGGCATCCTTGGTTATCTTGAATGGCCTTGTCAACCATATAAAGCTATCATGTATTCTACTTAGAACATACCGGACCCATTCATCATCTGCAAAACAGGGGAAATGAATGCACTGTGCAAAGTGTTTGTCCCTGATAGCCTTATACTGTGGTTTGAGTTCAAATGAGTCATCTATTAACTGATTGTGATAGATATCTACCAGCTTGGATTCCCCAAAATCTTCAATGTTCTCATGAATATATGCCCTAACGTCTTCAATATGCAAAACCCCATGCGGAATGCTAGAAAATGCCCGTAAGGGATCCACTTCTAGAGATTTGTAGGGATGTTTCTTAAATTTGGGGCGAGGCCTATCAGAAATGTTTACAACATTTGGAGTAGCCATCTTAAAGATTCAGAGAGAGTTTGATCAAGACTGAAAAATACCTTTTTACGCTTCTAGGTTTCATGGAATGAGCTGGATCAGATTGCTGGAAGAATTGTCTTCTGTGGTTGATCTTTGAGAGGCTTGAGACAATTTGTTTGCATAGCTCTTTTTCTCTTCTTCTCGAGTGCAAGTGTAAATGATGATCAAATGAACCCTTTTATCTCTAAGCAAACCCTAATTCCTCATTGCAATAAATGCGCAACTTAAGTTGTTCTAGTTGCCTTGTTCTCCTTCTTCTGAGAAAGATCTTTTCCAGATTATTGAGATATACTTAGAATTATTCTCAGTGATTGATGACAGTCTATCTTCCTTTCCCCAAACATTTGATCTATCCGCAGATCAAACTACCTCAAATTTGAATCATACCGAATCTAACTATGAAAATCCTATTCTTACCGGATGACTGTTAAACCAGATTAATCTCAGATGATTAACTTCTTCAAATTCATTGCGGGTTTTTCATATCTTCCCCAAGGGTTATTTAGATGTTTCTCTAAGAATCCTTTTAGTCTGCAACCTTCCATGTGCCAATTTTAGGTACCAATTGACTGGCTGGGGGAAAATATTTTCTTTTGTGACTCCCCCTGAGCCATAGTTCATCTATTTAGTTTCTAGAAGGAATATCAGCACCAAATTCTAGTGTGGATCCATCCCCATCATTTTCTGTACTTCTCTTCACCCATATCTTGTTCATATCCCTTTGAACTTCATTCGCATTCACTTTTCCTTTTCCTTTGTCTTGGTTTTGATTATGATGCACCAGACCCTTTTTGTCCTGATTCTTACTTCTACAGAATTTGGCAATGTGACCGGATCTATTGCAATTGTAGCAAACAACATTTCTTTGCATATTTGATTGATATCCTCTTGATCTACACTGATTCGCCATATGTCCCATTCTATTGTATACAAAACATCTACCATTGAATGAATTGTTCATTTGTATATTTCTGCACTCATGAGTTTTGTGACCATACCTTTTGTAGTTAAAGCACTGTCCAGAGAAGGATGAATTAGTCTGATTCATTCTTCTTCTGCACTGATTTGCTTTATGACCAAAGTTATTGCAATTGTGGCAGTATCCATTGAAGGAAGGATATCTTTGAGCATTTGTTTGCCTTACTAGAGGTCTTCTAGGCCTGTTTCTTAGATTTTTTGATCTGGAGTTCTTCTAACTAGATTCAGAGCTTTCACCTTTTTCATACGCCAAGCCTTGCTTGTCATCTACCCTCTTTTGGCTTTGAAGAAGAACTTCAAGTTGAGCAGAGCTTATCTTGAATTTCTCTTTGTATTCATTTGTTGTTTGAAGATCCCTTTTAAGAGTGTCAATCTGATTCTCAAGTTGTTCTTCATTATCTCTAGCTTCTTCAAGATCAGATTCTAGATGCCTGATTATTCTATCCATTTTGTGGCAGTCTTCTGATTTCTCCTTTAGAGATTGTCTTAGATCATCTTTAGTTTTTCTTTTCTCTTCAATTTCTTGAGTGAATTTTATAACTCCTGATTCCATTTCATGTCTTACCATAATGACCTCTTTTGATAACTTTTCACATAACTTGGTTTTCTCCTTTAGGTCTTCATTTGTATCATTGGTTTCACCTTGACTTGCTAATTGCTGAAGTAGATCCTTTCTCTTTTTCATAGAGATACTCAGTTTTCCTTTTAGTTCATTTATGAAATAATCAACCTATTTGAGTCTATCCTTCAATTCATTGACTTTAGAGTTAGATTTCTCAAGATCATCTAGGGCAGACTAAAGTTGTTCCCTCATACCATACACATCTATTTGAATTCCCATATCTTCCTCAAGCTGTTAGGCTCTATTTGGAGGAACTTGGCTATGATACCAATTGTTGATAACTGAGAAAGGGGGGTGAATTAGTTAGCTTAATTAATTTAACTTTTTATTCTTCTTTAACAACTAGTGCAACATCAAAGCAAATAAGCATCCATAATCATGAAAGTAAAAACAAAGTCAATACACATAACACAATGATTTTGACGTGGAAAACCCTGTTAAGGGAAAAACCATGGGGTGACTAACCCAAGAATGTATTCTCTGTTAGAAGAATAGAAATACAAAATGGCACTTGCCAATTATGGCTCATTGTCTGAGCACACTGCTCACAAGAGGCTCACTTCCTACAAGAGACTCACTGTCTACAAGTTTATAAAGAGAGTAACAAGATACTTGAACTAATGAGAAGCATCCACATATGCTGGAGTTCAGTTCCGGTTAGGCTCAGTATACTGATCTACTGCACTTCATTCTTTCTCTTCTTTTGTGCTACTGTCCTTTCACATACCGGACCTGCCTTACTGCTTTCACACTGCTCTTCTACTTTTCTTCTCACACCACAACACACAACACACACCTTCATACTAAAATCAATCTGGTATATATATCTGCACCAAGGATTTCATCCACTTTCTAGTCGGCATCCAGAATACTTATTATTTTCCCAAACTCTTGGTCTGTCGGCTGAATGCTTGCTTATCAAGTGATGCGTATCAAAGAGATGCTCATAGAAGTCATCAATCATGTCAGCCAATCATGAATGATACCTTAGTAAGCTTGATCACCCTCAATATCTCATCCGGATCAAGGTCTAATGCTCTGCCGGTTAGTTCTTCCTCAGTCTACTCTGCCAAACAGGAACCCAATACTTAGGTGCTTATATCTCTTCACTCTTTCATCACCGAAGGCTCAATCCCTCGAATCTATCAGTCAAGGTATTCCTCTTGACTTCCCCAAGTTCGCACTTTACATAGATACTTCTTCTGAGAGATCTGGACCTGATTGTCAAACCTTGCTACATACTCTGTTCTTGGTCACCAGACCAAGTTACTCTACAATCTGAATTTCGGTATAGACACACCATGTCTTGCGGATGGGTGAGATGAACTTTGTTGTCATCAATGACAACACTCATGAAGCTACAATGTGTCTCTTGCCAACAATCCTACCCATCCATTACATTTCCATATCTATCCCATTGAATCACCCCATCCTCCCTCTTTTTATCTTGATAAGGACGTGGGAATAAATGTTGAAAACTGCTTTGGACATCTCTTGATCTAGCTAATCTTTCCCAACTACTATCACCTATCATCATGAGCATTGTCATGCAAATTCTTGAGCATACTATCTGTAAGGGTAAAATGGTGATCAATTAAATGAATAATGTAAGACCCAAACATCAACAGAATAGGAGATAACAAGAAAGATTAAACGAAAATAGCAATGAATAACACAAAGCAAACCTTCCCTAAAATCAATGCTTCTATTGTTTGCCTATTATAACCGTCCTTTTGCAGATGAAGAGAGCCCTCAGAGAGTGCACTCTTTTAAGCTGTGTAGGAAGTCGATGGTAAATGGCTGTTGTGATATGCAATGAAGATGAGCTTCAAAGCAAGTATGTGATCTCAAGCTTGTGGATGGTAAAAGGGTGCCAAAGGCACGCTGGTGATATTTCTGCAGAGTAACGATGTCAAAAGCCTGGATGAATGGAATGGAGGGATGAAGCTTCATTTATAGACTTGGAAGAATGGGAATCAACGGTTGAGAGGAGATATGAAGATCAACGGCTGAGGATGGTTGAGGAATGTGCAACCAGTAGAAATGTGACAAGTGTCCCAGCTCCATCATGAAAGAGGGGATGTGACAAAATTGATTGGAGAGTTAACTCCATTGATTGAACAGTTAACAGACTTGATTGATCAATTAGAAGAGTGGATTATGGGATTGACTGAATTGATTGACCAGTGAACTGGGTTGATTGAGGAGTCAACAAAATAGATTGACCAGTGAACTCAAATGACTAATTAGTTAACAGATTTGATTGATTAGTTAACTAACTTCTGATTTGAGAAGAAATAGGCCATGTGGGTGAGAGAAAAATAGGTAATTAAATATTAAATATATTTAATTACATGTGCAACCTGATGAGGTGGACAAGGTGAGGTGGAAAGGTGAGGTGTAAAGGTGAGGTGGATTTTTGGAATTTAGAACTTAGGATAGAGGAATTTGGATTAATTAAATAATTTATGATTATTTAATTGTGTAGGACATTTAGAAGAATTTTAATTAAATAAATTGAATTTATTTAATTATGGAACAGTGAATCGATTAAATAAATTTAGAATATTTATTTAATTGATAGAAGAATGGAATAACTATTTAGAATATTTCTTTAGGATGATTTGTGTCATTTTTAGGTGTATACATTTTGCCGCTCTTTGATGCAATGCAGTTTACAGCATTGCTTCAAAGAAATCGATAGTCTGAATGATGATACATGCCCCAGTTTGCCCCTGGTACAAGTTTAATGACGATAGGATGCCCCCTCGGGAGATTGGACGGAAAAAGGGCGAAAGATTCAGAGACAGACAATCTCACGAAGACGAAGGGGTTAGGATAGGTTGGAGGAAAAGGGATGAAGAAAAGAGTTGAATGATACGTGATGCAAGAAGAATGATGACACACACAAGCAAGCGAGCAAGTATGCACAAATGATACAAGAACAAACAAGGTATTGCCCCTGTCAAGCAGTAAACCAACGATATACTAATAACGATATACAATAATGTTGTCATGGTGGGGAACGAGATATCCCTAGACCAACATGAAGGATAGTGTCTGGTTTCAAGAAGTGAAGCATGTCGTGTAAGACGCGTGTGTTGGTCTGATTTTGACAATGCAACATCCTGTATAAGACAATTGATTGATTAACTGATCGAGTTGGTTTATGACTAGACAAGGATCAAGACCACTAATTGTGATTGGATCATTCGTGCAAGATTGACTTGACTTGATTGGTATGGATTAAGGATGGACCTTGCATTTGGATCATTGCTCAGACTGACTGGACAAGGATGAAAGATATGATGATAGATAGAAATCTGATTGATAGAAGAAAGACTCGATAGAAGGACTCACAAGCTTTTATTTGTATTGATACTCTGCATTGTCAGATCTTTATTGCATGGGGTATGGTATGGATGTATAAATGGATATAGGATGGATGCTTTGCTATTGGAGTGCTTTATTTCATCATTGGGCATTTTTTGTAGTACTTTTCTAAAATGTTGTAAGTGAATACAAGCATCGAGGTATAATTGAACCGAGATGACCTGAGTACCGCTTACATGGATTGTGATTTAGCAAGTTAATACAAGCATCTAGTCAAAATTGAATCTAGATGACCTGAGTACTTCTTGCATTTCAACAAACAAGGATTGCCCCCAGTCATGTTATACCTTTGATGTCCTCAATGATCTTTTACCGATCATGTCCTTAGACAAGGCTTCACATTACTAAAGTTTAATCCACAAATAGGAATCAAAGAAAGTAATCATGCCCCCATCATAGCATCTCTAGCTTTTGGCATCCTTGAGTAGCAGAGGAAGGTATGATAGCAAAAATCAAGACTCGAACTGTGAACCATGTTTCCGAGCTACAAAGCATATTTGCGTTGATATGTGTTTAGTTCTTGCCTTAATTGTCATAAAATCATTTAGAAGACCTTGGGTATTTGCTTTGCATTGGATAGGTTAAGATGCTCATGGTCAAGATTTCTACTTGAAGCGTGGGTTCTGCTTGCATTTGCTTGTTTGGTGAGAAGATTGCACAATCCTTATTGGGGAGATGGACCCTAAGGGACTGATCTAGTGCCTCGGTGGCTCATTGCTAAATGGCCTTGCCTACATGACAACGCAAAGGCAACGTAGTTCGGGGTAAACCCTAATGGACCATGGATGGACTAGAAGAAAGACGACAAGAATGAAGAAAAGAAAAGGGGATGAATGGGACCACAGAAGAAATGGGAGCCTCGGGGGCGCATTAGAATAATGGCCTTGCCTACGTGACAGCGCAGAGGCAACGTAGTTCACGGACTTGGACCATGGGTACTGACAAGAGACCCTATGCTAGGCTCATATTGAGGAGACGGTATGGGACAAAACCTTGGTTGACAAGGCCACAAGGAAAGTATCAAGCCATGATAGGTAACTGTCAAGTGTGTATTTGTGGGATAGATATGGGTTGAATGAGGCAAATGGAGAAAGAATGGACTCAAGGTGATTGGATTCTCAAAGATGGAGAAGGCAGTGTATCACAAGTAATGCCTGTTTACCAGGTTTTCATCACTTGCTTTTATTTGCATCGAGAAGCTAGAAAGTAAACATGACGCTGTGTGCTAGGTTTTCATCACGATACCTATCCAAGGCACCTGTTTGCCAGGTTTTCACCAAAGGACAATTTTTTTTTTGTATGATTTCTATTTTTTTCTGATTTTTTTGGTATTTTCTCTTTGCAACCTCTTTTTTTTTATTTTTTGATTTTTTTTTACTTTAATTTTTGATATTATTGTGCCCTCTTGCATTGGGATTCTCCTAGGTATAGAACCGGTGAAGATGCATGCTGTTGATTGGGTCATCAAACAACTCACCCTCGGAAGTGGCCAACTGATATGCCCCCGATCCGTAAGCAACTACAATCACATAGGGTCCAAGCCAGTTAGGCTTGAACTTACCTTTCTTTTCCCTGTCTTGTTGATTGCAAGGGTTCTCTTTTAGAACTAGGTCCCCAACCTTAAAGCATCTTGGGCGAACCTTGTGATTATAGCTTCTGGACATCATCTATTGATATGCTTTAAGATGATCGAAGGCTTTCTGGTGCCTTTCTTCTAGTAGCTCTAGCTCTTGTAACCGGGAGACTCTGTATTCTTCGTTTGATATGAGACCTTTTAACGACACCCTGAGGGATGGTATTTTGACCTCAATGGGAAGGATGGCTTCAGAACCATAGACAAGGGCATAGGGTGTAGCACATGTGGGAGTGCGTATACTGGTTCTGTAGGCCCACAGAGCGGGATTGAGTTGGACGTGCCAATCGTGACCAGCTTCATTGACAGTCTTCTTTAAGATTTTCAAAATGGTTTTATTCGATGCCTTAGCTTGGCCGTTACCTTGGGGGTAGTACAGAGTGGAGAAATGATGTTGGATTTTGAAACGCTCACAGAGTTCCTGAACATCCTAATTTTTGAATGGTCTTCCATTATCCGTTATGATGGATGAAGGAATGCCATATCTACAAATAATGTAATTCAGAATGAAAGAGGAAATTTGTTTTCCTGTGATGGTGGTTAGGGGAACGGCTTCAATCCACTTTGTGAAATATTCAGTGGTGGTTATGATGAATTTGTGGCCGTTGGAAGAGGGTGGATGAATTTTTCCCACAAGGTCAAGTCCCCACTGACAAAAGGGCCAAGGTGTCGTTAAAGGTCTCAACTCTTGAGCAGGTGCATGGATCAGGTTCCCATGTATTTGGCATTGTTTGCACTTTTTGACGAACTGATATGAATCCATTTCCATATTTGGCCAGTAATAACCCAAACGCATGAGTTTCTTGGCTAGGGAGGGACCGCTGGAGTGTGTTCCGCAGATCCCTTCGTGCACATCTCACAAGGTAGTTATGGATTCTTCTTGTTCTAAACAACGGAGTAGAGTACCATCCAGACCACGTTGGTAAAGGGTATTAGCTATGATGGTGTAACGAGAGGCTTGTCGGATGAAAGTGCATTTTTGGTTGGAAGAGAGGTCCGGTGGGAGAATATTGTCCTTGAGGTAAGTGTAAGTCTTACCGTACCAAGGTGAATCAGATCCGACTAGGAGGCAAATGGAATGGGTTTCAAGGAGATCATAAGCCAGTTGCCGGATGGTTTCCACTAAGAACTCATACTGTGACTCATATTCAGGAATTTCTAGAAGAGAGGCTATGGTAGCCATTGCATCCACTGCTTTGTTCTCTATCCTGGGTATTTGCTCAAAGGAGATGGTCCCAAAGTGTTCTTTGAGGTCGTCGACCATCCGTTTGTATGGGATGAGCTTCTCATCTTTGGTCTGATACTCATCGTTGACTTGATTTATGATAAGCTGGGAATCACCATAGACACATAGTGCTTGGATTTTCCACTCAGTTGCCATCTTGAGACCAATTACCAAGGCTTCATATTCCACTATGTTGTTTGTGCATGGAAATAACAACCTGTAGGACTTCGGAATTGTGTCGCCTTGGGGAGTGAGAAACAAGATACCTGCCCCTGATCCATGGTTGGTGTAAGATCTGTCAAAGTAGAGTTTCCAAGGAGATGTTGAAAGAGTGAATAAAGACTGATCAGGAAACTCAAACTGCATTGGTGAAGTGTCTTGTAATGGTGCCTCGGCCAGTTGGTTAGTGATGATTTGTCCTTTGATGGCCTTTCTGTCCACATATTCTATATCATATTCACTAAGAAGCATAACCCATTTTGCTAGTCGACCTGTGAGAGCTGCTTTGCTGAGAAGATATTTCAGTGGGTCGATCTTGGCAATGAGTTTGACAGGATGTGCCAACATGTAATGTCAGAGTTTTTGTGAAGCAAAAACCACCGCAAGGCATGATCGTTCTACCTGTGAGTATTGCAACTCGTAGCCCACTAAGGTTCGACTGATGTAGTATACAGCTCTCTCCTTGTTCTCGTAGTCTTGCTGTGCTAGAAGAGCTCCAAAAGTAGTGGGTGTAGTGGATATGTAGAGAATTAAAGGTTTTCCTTGGATCGGGGGCATGAGTATAGGAGGATTCATAAGGTACTCCTTCAGCTTGTTGAATGCCTCTTCACACCACTCATCCCATTTAAATGGAATGTTCTTATGTAGGAGGTGGCTGAAAGGTTGGCACTTGTCTGCCAGCGATGAGATGAACCTGCGGATGGCTTGTAGCTTACCCTGTAGGGATCTTAACCGAGTTAGAGTCTTGGGCGGTGGCATGTCCATTATAGCTTTGACCTTGGCAGGGTCAACCTCTATTCTGTTTGCTAACACGATGAAGCCTAGTAGCTTGCCTGAAGTTACCCCAAACACACATTTCTTCAGGTTCAGTTTGACTTGGAATTGGTCCAATCTCTGAAAGACTTTTTCTAATATGTCCAGATGTGAGTCCCTTGTGAGAGATTTTGCCAAGATATTGCCAACATAGTCTTCCATAGTCACATGCATCATGTCATGGAATATAGTTGTCATGGCCCGCTGATATGTAGCACCTGCGTTTTTCATCCCAAAAGGCATGACATTCCAGCAAAAGGTACCCCATGGGTAAGTAAAAGCTATTTTGTGTTGATCCTCTGGTGCTATTTTGATTTGGTTATACCCTGAGAATCCGTCCATGAGTGATAGCATTGTATGTCCTGCAGTAAGGTCGACTATGATATCAATGTTTGGTAGTGAAAAGTCATCCTTGCGGCATGCTTTGTTTAAGTCTCAAAAATCATTGCATAGTCGAACTCAGCCATTTGGTTTAGACACTGGCACAATATTAGATATCCATTCTAGGTAATCTATGGCTCTAATGAATCCCACATCTAGCAATTTCTTGAGTTCTTTGACCAAAAGGGCTATATGAGGATGCATTTTTCTCAGCTTCTGCTTTACGGGTTTCACCCTTGGATCCAATGGCAAATGATGTAGAATTAGGTTTGGGTCCAAACCGGGCATGTCTGCATATGACCAAGCAAAGCTGCCTCTCTTCTTCTTAAAGAATGGTACAAACCTGGTTTTCTCTGGTGGTGTGAGAGATTTGGCAAAGTGGATAATCTTGGGCTACTCTTCGGTTCCAATGTTCATGAGCTCGGTCAGCTCCACCACAATCTGTGACCTTTCTTGATACATATCACTAGGGAGAGTGTCAAGCATTCCATCGTCGGGTGCCACAGTTGGGTTTTCACCATCAGATGCGTCCTTTCTTTTTACTATTTTATGATCTGACACTGCCGCAAGGTAGTTTTTACTGTCAGATCCATTTTTGATCTTGATGTTTTTGCGACTGGAAGGCTTGGCACCCTACCTGAAGTAAGCCACGGTATTCAATTCTATAGCAAAACCAGCTTTATGATCTCCTTTTGGCAAGTGGTTCCTAAGTTCCATATAATCAATGTAAGCATCATCGTTCTGGAACACATCTAATTGGGGGGTTCCTTGCAGATCCCAGTCAATAAGCTCAGGGTGTAAGAGGGGAAGGGAGTCAGATGAGAGACCTGATTCATTGATGGTGTGAATGGAAATGTTATGGGCATTAGCGGGGGTAGTGTTCTGGGTGGTACTTTCCTCCAAGTTGTTTATCGCAGTGGAATCTAAACTTTCCTCGAAAGCCATAATCTCAGGGGTGGGTAAATCAGACTCCAGTGGTCTGTCTCGTTGGGTTTGTCTCTCATGGTAGGGGCTAAGAGTTTGGATGGTGTCAACCTCTTTATCGTCATAGGAGTGCTCTGTTAGCTCGTCCCACTCATACTCATTTGAATCATCTGAATCTGTGTCACTATCCACTTGGAGTGTTTGGATTGTCTCCACAAGGCAGGCATTTTCCTTGGCTTTACCTTTGCCTTTGTATCCTAGGCCACTTGTGTTTCTAGCCGAAGAGGATGAAGAAGGTTGTATAGGTTCAATGATTCCTTCTTTTCTGAGGCCGATGGGGCCTTGTCCTTTGTACCCCATCTTGTGCAGAATACTCTCACCTTGCCCATAGAGTTCTATAGGGAGTTTAGGTAGTTCGTGGGGTGTGTTTTCTTCTTCAGCATAAAGCCATTACAGGAGATCTTGCTCCTCTGTTTCATCAGATAAGGTCCCCCATTTCACAAAGGGATTTGCCTGAGCTACAGGAGGAGCAGATGGCTTTGAAAAATGTTTGGGTGGATGTTTGGGTTGGCCAAAGGAGCGAGGAGACAAAGGCATCGTGGCAAGGTTGAGGTTGTGCTCAATGGAGTATTCCCCCATGCCATTTTATTTTATGGTAAGTTTCAGTGGTTTGGGTCTTGAGGAGGAAGCTTCAGCGGTATGATCCTGTTGCGGAGTAGGGGAAATGTAGGCTTTGTTGTTGGGTATGACACATTCAGGTTGGGCACAAAAAGAATTGCAGTGTTGGTAGGGGTCAGGGTCGCCTTGAATGGTGACCTACTTGCCATTGTGCGGGAACTTAATGCATTGATGATAGGTTGAGGGGACAACCTTCATGGTGTGGATCCATGGTCTCCTTAATAGAATATTATAAGCAAGCTCCTGATCAAGGACTTGGCACACCACATCTTTAATTACCGGTCCCACTTGAATGGGTAGGACAACCATTCCTTTTGTGGTTCTTTCTTCCTCGTCATATGCCTTAATGGTAATTTTCCTCCTTGGATCAACTGCTTGTTTAGAGAACCCCAGTGCAAGGACTAGCTTCAATGTGCAAATATTTAAACCGGCACCCCCATCAATGAGAACCCTCTTGATGCGGTGCTTGTGTATGAATACGACAATGTGCAGAGGGGTGTTATGAGGTTGGGAGATAGAGAGGTCATCTTGCTCAGTAAAAGATATGGAGTTGGAAGATGTCAGATTGCCTACCATGGTCTGAAACTTTTCTTGGGCCAGGTTAGTGGGGACAGTGGTTTCCACTAAGGCCTTCTCAAGAATCTCCTTATGAGAAGGAGATAGACGCAATAGCTCCAATATGGAAATGTGAGCCAGTGTTTTCTGTAACTGGTCGATGATATTGTACTGACGGAAGGTGGATGGGGATGGTGACGACCTTGGAGGAACGGTATTGAGCGTGACTTTACCACTGCGGGTAATTATACTACAACCAGTTCGGTTAGGTCCTGGTTGTTGGTTGGGTGAGATGACATTGATCTGTGGAATATGTTCAGAAATGTAATTTATGGTGTAGTCAAATGGAACACTTGCATAGTTAGCATTACTCGTCCCGCTGTTCTGATTTGGCTAGTTGCGATTATTGTTGTTGTCATTGCTGTTGTTGCCATTGTTGTTGTGGCCATGGTTGTTGTTGTTGTGGCCATTGTTGTTATATGGCATGTTATGATTCAGAAGTGGATCCCTGTAGGCCACATGAGTTTCATTGGAGGTATGTTGTTGTGTCCCTCCCTAATTCTGATCCAGTATATCTTGAATGACATTTTTGAGGCGAATGCAATTGTTAGTTGTATGCCCCCTTCCTCGGTGATATTCGCAATAGTCGGTGTCCTTCCAGTAGGGAGGTTTGACTATAGGCTTGTAATCACTTGTTGGCAGTAGAGAAATTTCGTTGTTAGACAACAACTTTTGTAGCACAGATTCTTGAGACTCGCCTAACGGTGTGAATTTTCTTTTGGGTTTGAATTGTACCAAGATCTAGGCTCCCGAGAGGGTGGTTTGTTGATTGCACCATTGTTTGCATCCCCCTTAAGATTGAATATGGGTTGTTGTTTAAGAGCTGCCGCCTTGGCGTCAACTACCCCATCATTAACCACATTCTTGTTCTTGGTCCAAAACTTTGACTTATCCATTGTATAATTGAAATTAGGCGTGTCTTTGTAGAGCTTGAGAGTTCCCTTAGTGATCATAGCTTTTTCAATGAATAAGCCCATTTCAATGACTTTGGAGAATGATGTAGGGCATTGTATCTGAATCTAATAGCTAAGATCCATGTTTAGGTTGTGGACAAACATTTCCAATAGTTGCTTCTTAGGTATATCATAAGAACACTTACTAGCTAGCTGTCTCCATCGTTGTAAGAAGGTGGTGAATGACTCACCACTCTTTTGTTTGGTATTGCATAGATCTAGCATAGATACCTCATGTTCTATGTTGTAGGAGAAGTGCGTTATGAATTTATTGACAAGTTCATCAAAAGTTTTGATTCCTGGTGGGAGGCGCAAGAACCACTCCATAGCTTGACCACCTAAGGATCTTGGGAACAGTCTCATCAAGTAGGTTTCGTTGTGAGCTACTTCTAAACATGTGGCATTGAATTCCTGGATATGATCTCTAGGGTCCCCCTTCCCTTTGTATTTGTCAAACTTTGGGATTCCGAACTGAAAGGGGAAGGGTTTCATGACCAAACTTTTGTCAAAAGGATATGGAGCTATATCTTCCAAAGAGTATTGCTTGAAACTTGTACCGGTCTTAAGGTTGGATATTTCTTGTTTTAGACTTTCAATTTGTTGTCTCACGTCATCCATAGGAGCATTTTGGTCCATAGGTTTCTTTCTTCTATCATTTGCATGTGGGACCCTATCATTCGTATCTCTCTCATTTGCATGTGGGACCGTGTCATTCGTACCCCTCTCATGACCGTCACATCTCCGCTCATGATCATTGTCCACATTTTCCATGATGGAGCTTATGTCAAAGTCTACAGGGAGTTTGACTCCGAGATTAGCAAGATGGTGGAAGTATTTATCGGGGTCTTCAAGGAGCACCCTCTCTACCAGGCGTTGGAATTTGCTATCTTGGATGTGCGCTATTAATTCTTCATGAGAAATTTCTTTGTCACCACCACGTGGTGGGGCGAGGTGATCAGATGATTCAGCCATTTCAATTTACTTGTTGTACTGGGATCGAGTAAGAACCATGCAAGGTGGGGTGGGATGAAGTGGACCAGAGTTAGAAATTTTGGTGAGGTGCCGACTGAGACTGTGGTGAATGGGATACCGAGGACAAGATTTGGACAAAGGACTCTCTCGCTCAATGACTTCAAGTAAGACGGTTGACACAAGATGTGGGCCGCTAGTAAGGGTAGTCGATACCAGTCTTACTGTGTTGGGCTTAGTCGTTCAACAAGACTACTAGCAAAGGTACGGTGACCTACTAGGCTTACGTGAATTCACTAAAGGAAACGAAGAAGGACCTACTTCGAATTGGTATGGGACAAACTGACCTTGGGACAAGAGGCGTTTGGACAGAAAGTGAATGGGACGATTGACGAAAGAGAGAGACTTGGGTGAAACGGATGAAGACTGACTGCAAAGTTGAATCTGACCTCAGAAAGTGAAACTAGGTTGAAATGGGTGCTCTGATCAAGTGAAAATATTTTCTCAAAAGTAGGGCAAATGCTCACTGTCGCACATACGCAGAAACAGATGCGCAGCAGGAATGAACAAATGCGCCATAAGTCGCAGTAAAAGCGCAGCTCTAGTTAAGTACAAATGCGCAGCAACAGTGTGTATATGTGTAGCAACAGTATGTATGCACAGCAAGTCGTGACAAAAGCACAGCAAGTTGCGGAATATGTGCAGCAGAAAAGAGTATATGCGCAACTCTGATATTTTTGCAAAATTTTTGGATTTTTCTTCTGTTTTTGGTATTTTTTGGCTAGAACAAGGCTTTCTTGGTCTGATTTTATGAATTAATAGCAAGAAAACACAACAAGCACAAAGAATATTTTATAGTTTTTTGTTGTTTTTGTGGTTTTGTCGACTCTATTTTGGACTATACTGAACAAAAGCAAGCACAAAAATCCTAGGTGAGAAATGGATTATAAGGGATTTGGGCCACTAGAACAAGAGGTATTTAATGCGGACAACCGTTCAAGTGGTTACACATGCGGCGGCACTACTCTCCGTTATGGAGTCTCCCAGCCTCAAAGGGTTGCGCCTTAGAGGGTTTTGGGGGAGGTTGGCCGTCGGTGTAACATAACAGCACTTGTTGCAGGAAGTTTTCACCTCAAGCACAATTTATTTTAAGTGGCTTGGTAGGGCTTGGCTTTAACTTGTTACCACTCAGGGTCGTTCCCACTTGGACAAGCGTGCATCCAAAGGCAGGCCCCTCCTAAAGGTTAAACAAATAGAATGACAAGTCTGGCACTTTGATCACCCAGAAAAGGGGAGAGCATAAGCCTATTGTCATTCGCAAGCACAGAATACACTGGTTAATCCAACCTAGTTAAAATTAGAAAAACTAAATGGGCTAATCTACTCAAACACATAACTTTGAAGTGATTTTAGCAATATAGCAGTGGTTCAATTTTAAATCCCAGAAAGCAGTGGTGAGTTCAGTTTTAAATCCACGTAGCACAAGATTGTTAAATTTGAAATTCAGGTCTCACAATATAGCAATGGTTCATTTTAACTTCAAGATCATTGATGAGTTCAATTTTAAACCGCGTAGCATGAGATTGTTAACTTTGAACTTCTGGTCTCACGATATAGCAATGGTTCATTTTAACTTCAAGATCATTGATGAGTTCAATTTTAATCTTAGATAGCAATAACTTGGAAGGTGCTTTGCAATGCAAGCAAGAAATAATCCAGTTACTTTCTCCCTAATTAGAGCTAGGTGAGGATTTGAATGCAAGTTGCATGAACAATGGGTTACTCCTTCCTAATTAGAGCTAGATGAAAGTTGTATGCAAGTTGCATGAACAATGAGTTACTCTTCCTAATTAGAACTAGATGAAAGTTGTATGCAAGTTGCATGAACAATGAGTTACTCCTTCCTAATTAAAACTAGATGAAAGTTGTATGCAAGTTGTATGAGAATGCTTAAATCAGTCCTATTCAACACTTAGTGAAAAATGATTGTCTTTAATGGACGTTTTGCACCAAACTAGATTAGCAGTCTCCTAATATCCACCTGATGAAATTGATCAAAGGGGCTAAAAATACCTTCACCACTGCGAAGTTTGTCAAATTACCTTTCCAACGACTGTAATTTTGCAAAAATCTGATTCTCCTACAAAAAGTTATGCCAAAAAGAAAAAAAATACCCCTATTTTGACAATATTATCACTAAAAAAAATAAAAATTAAATGAATAAATATAACCCTAATTTAAAAAAAAAAAAAAAAATTTAACCCTAATTTTTTTGTTTTATATTGTTTGTGTATTTTATATTTGTTTTTTTATTGTTTATTTTTGTGCAGGTGTGTGCAGGGTTTGCAGGCGGGTGGCGGCGGCGGGATCCGTAGGATGTCAGTGGAGGAGGATCCGCAGGGGCGGCGGGATCTGGGGTTTTAGGCGCAGGGGAGGGAGGGTGGGAGGGGAGCGGGGGAGGGTCGGGAGAAGGGTGTGCGGGGAAGTGCACAGAGGGAGGGGGAAGGGGAGCGGATGGATCTGGGCGCGGGGGTGGGGGGTTTGGGCACGGGGCCCTGGGGAGCGGGAGGAGGGTTAGGCCATAGGGGCTTGTGTGCAGGGGCTTCGGCCCCTGCGAAAATTTTTTTGTGGTTGTTTTTTTTTTCTTTAATTTTTTTTTTTTCTTTAAATTCGTTTTTTTTTTTTTAAAGTTTGTTAATTTTTTTTTTTTTTTTGACTATGTAAAAAAAAAAAATTTGGTTTTTTTTTTTAAAAACTGAATAAAATAAATTCTAAAAACATTAAAAAAAATGATTTTTTTTGTTGTTTTTTTTTTTGCAAATATTGGAAAAATTAAAAAAAAATTTGAAAATTTTTCTAATAACCTAAAGTAGGCAAATGATATGTTATTTTTCACCTGTGAGGCCTCCCGAGCTCAACGGTGAGGTCCAATTGAGCATAAGAGGTTGTGTATGAAAGGTGCTGTCCAACTTTGTAACAAAACTCCCTTGAAGCTGTGACAAAACACACTCAACAGAACACTCAGAAACAAAATGGGTTAGATCACGGTGGGCGCCAAAAATGTAAGGGTAAAATGGTGATCAATCAAATGAATAATGTAAGACCCAAACATCAACAGAATAGGAGATAACAAGAAAGATTAAATGAAAATAGCAAAGAATAACACAAAGCAAACCTTCCCTGAAATCGATGCTTCTGTTGTTTGCCTATTACAACCGTCCTTTTGCAGATGAAGGGAGCCCTCAGAGAGTGCACTCTTTTAAGCTGTGTAGGAAGTCGATGGTAAATGGCTGTTGTGATATGCAATGAAGATGAGCTTCAAAGCAAGTATGTGATCTCAAGCTTGTGGATGGTAAAAGGGTGCCAAAGGCGCGCTGGTGATATTTCTGCAGAGTAACGATGTCAAAAGCCTGGATGAATAGAATGGAGAGATGAAGCTTCATTTATAGACTTGGAAGAATGGGAATCAATGGTTGAGAGGAGATATGAAGATCAACGGCTGAGGATGGTTGAGGAATGTGCAACCAGTAGAAATGTGACAAGTGTCCCAGCTATTGGAGAGTTAACTCCATTGACTGAACAGTTAATAGACTTGATTGATCAGTTTAGAAGAGTGGATTATGGGATTGACTGAATTGATTGACCAGTGAACTGGGTTGAATGAGGAGTCAATAGAATAGATTGACCAGTGAACTCAAATGACTAATTAGTTAATAGATTTGATTGATTAGTTAACTAACTTTTGATTTGAGAAGAAATAGGCCATGTGGGTGAGAGAAAAATAGGTAATTAAATATTAAATATATTTAATTACATGTGCAACCTGATGAGGTGGACAAGGTGAGGTGGAAAGGTGAGGTGTAAAGGTGAGGTGGATTTTTGGAATTTAGAACTTAGGATAGAGGAATTTGGATTAATTAAATAATTTATGATTATTTAATTGTGTAGGACATTTAGAAGAATTTTAATTAAATAAATTGAATTTATTTAATTATGGAACAGTGAATCGATTAAATAAATTTAGAATATTTATTTAATTGATAGAAGAATGGAATAAATATTTAGAATATTTATTTAGGATGATTTGTGTCATTTTTAGGTGTATACACTATCTAGAGTGGGGAATGTTATTTCTATGCAACATAGTCTTTGGAGATCACATCCTAAACCCCTCCCTTCATTCCATTCACTATCACCAATCCTCTTATCCATCCATCCAATCCACTATCGCCCATCCTTTTATCCATTTATCCATTATGAATCTTCCATCCAATTTACTATCGCTTATCCTTTTACCCATCCCTCCCATCCATTATTTCCAATCCTTTGATCCATCCATCCAATCCTCCTTTTCTATCCTTGTCCATAGACCTAGTTTTCCCTTGTCATTAGTATCCAACACCTAGGCTATCCTCATGTAATCCAATGCAACCCATCCCACAATAAACCAACAAAGAAAAAAAACACAAAAAATCATAACATCCAAAAAAAATCCAAACAATAAATCTAAATGCAAGCCATCCTTAATCCATGCCAATCTAGCCAAGCAATTACGCCTTGATCATCTAAAAGTATCCAATGGTTTTGTTCCTGGGCTTTCTACAAACCTGATTGACTCACATCCATCAATCCAATCAATCAATTCTTACTTAATAATGTAAGGCTATCTTAAGTCTATAAATCAATCAATCAATCAATCCTAGTGTTGCTTACATGGCCAACAAAACTATCCAATCATTCAACCAATCCCTCATCAATTTTTAGCTTGATAGGGGCAACAACCTTGTTTATCTTTTTTATCATTTTTACATGCTTTCTTTCTTGCTTGTGTGTGTTTATCATTATATCTTGCATTTGTATTAGTCCTTGCAACATATTCTCACCATGACATCATGGTCTTCCATATCATGGTTCCCAATGGCATATTTTTGGTTATGACCTTTTATCTTTTATACACGAGACACATCATCACCCTAGCCTTTATACCTTGGTGCATAATGTCTAGTGTTATATCAAACTATATGATTGCTCGAAGTTGATGCAGCATAACGTATCATTCATCCAACTCATCCATTCCTCATCTTTCCTCCATCTACTTAACCAGTCTATTTCATCCATTTTGAGAGCATACATGTGTTCTCCTAACCCGCCTATCCTCTTGAGGGTGCATATTTTACCTACATCATTCCTCCTCATCACTCATCTAAGTGGTTGGGGCATCCCTTTCTAACCCAACACTATGTTTTAAAATTATTTGAAATGATGTTACTTCCCTTGGTCACAACACCACTTCAAAGATTGGAAAAATGTAGACACCTGAAAGTGACCATGTCCCATTGATATATCACTTTCATCGCCTTGTATCACTTTCAACATCTAATCCCCTTATTAACATCATCTTGCAACACTTTGCGACATCTTTCATCCTAGGACTATCCTTTTCCCAAATTAATTAAATAAATTATATTTATTTAATTAATTTATCCATTTAATCCTCTATCCCAAATTAATTAAATAAATCATATTTATTTAATTAATTTATCCATTTACCCTTTTAGCCAAATTAATTAAATAAATCCTATTTATTTAATTAACTTTATCCTCACACATGACCCCTCTCTAATAATTAATTAAATATATTAGTTAATTAGTTATTTCCTATTTTTTCCTCATCCAGTTGCACAAAAGTCAAACTACCTTTTAATCCTATCTATCCATTTCAAAATAACATATTTTAGTCTTGTCCATTCACATAAAATAAGCCCTAGAAATCCTTATCCAAGTCCTAATGTTGTCTCAACAAATCTTCACCATTGATTCAACTTCTTAATCCTAGCCCTTCATCCATCATATCGAGCCTCTATAAAAAATACCCTCATCTAAGCCATCCATACAACAATTTAAAGTATTGTTATGCTGTTGGTTTTATTTTAGAGCAATCAACACATCTCTATCAATCCATAATAGCATTTAGCATAGCCATTGGAGTATTGGGTACAACTTCAATCCACTCTATCGATGGGAAAGGAATAGTCTAAGGTGAAGGTATTGATTTGATTTGATTATCATTGTGATTTACCTTGTCTATTTTATGTTCTTCAGTTTACAATCAAATCAAATCATAAAATACAAAAACATAGATAAAAATACAAAAACATAGATCAAATTGCATTAGGAAAAGTCATATAGTTGTATTCATCTTTCCTTTTTATAGTAATTAGTTCATAAAAAATTAGGAAAAAAACCAAAAATTGCTTGCATCCATATAGATTAGTTGTATTTATAAATTTATGAAAATAATCAAAACATCTAATAAAAGAAAATAAAATAAAGAAGTGTTCTTGATTTCATCATGCAACACCAATTAAAATGAACACATAAACTCTCTCCCTTGGCCTAGCATTCAATATGCCTATGTATAAGGGAAGATTGGGTCAAATCTATCTTAGATGAGATCAGGGAGATCATCCCCCTACCATTTCCTACTAAGGGAACAATGCAAGAATAAGAACTAATCTTGAGGCTCATATAAGAAGAAAACTAACAAAGGAGGCAAGTAGAGGAACTTCAAAACCAAGAATAGAGAGTCCTCCAATAATTCATTCAATAAGAACAAATGATTTTAGATAGGTTTCACCTCCATATAATCAATGAACAAAAAAAGGTTAGAGCAAGTGACCCTTTGGGTCATACAAGATTCACAACCACCACACCCATTTAATGTCAACATTATCACAACTTTCACAACAATAATCAACAACTGCACACATCAACACACAACACAATCAACCCAACCATGATCTGTGATGTTCTACTTCCCCATGAACTAAACAACCCCCTAATTTTGACTCCACTTAAATGGACTAAGAGGAGTTCCATAAAAGAGAAGGAAGGACACCACAAAGTCCTATTTTAATCAACAACAATGAAATTCTACAACAGATGATGGTCCATCAAGAATAAATAACCAAGAAAATACACTTGATATTAAGGAATTTTATTGGAATGATCTTGAGAATGAGGGAGCATCAAATGAAAATTTTGAAGGAGGTGGGCATGAATATGATGTGGTTCAATCTAGTAGTGAAAGTGTGAACAATGAGTTGATACAGGAGAAAAAATGTCCATGCTACTGGTGGTGTTGAACTCGAGTCTGAAAGCTTGTTAAAGAAATGCAAAGACATCAGTAGGACATGTCAATAAATTTTTAGTTCAAATGGGTTTCTAAGTATCCATTCATAGAACCTGTAGAGAATGAAGATGGAGAGGGTGTGCCAAAATTATGTCATTGTAAGATTTGCAATTGGAAATTAAAGAAAGACAAGATGCTACAACTAAAATTAGACACTATTGAGAAGCATGCAGGTAAAGTTTACAAAAAGGTAAATGTAAATGGAGAGTTGTAGTTAGTGATGTGTTTGAAAATAAAAGATGAATGTGCTCATACTCAGAATGCAGCTGAGTATGAAAAATATATGCAATCACAAGAATGGCTAGCTTCTATTAGAGGTTCCATTTCTACTCTATTTGGAAAGGTGATGGAAGCAAGTCATTCATCCAAAACTATATAGCTCACAATTATATTCCATATCTTAAATAGAGGCTAGCCATTGACAAACTTTCTATAATATAGGAATTTAATGTAATTTATTGGAATGCCCAACTTTCCACTTTCCTATTAGTTTATCAACAATGGTTGGGAATGGGTTCAATGTCTGGATATGATGGAGAAGAAGGATATATAATAGAAATTAAATTAGGTAACTTTATTTTCCTTGTCTCTAGATGAGGTGATGACCATTGACAATACTTGTTGGGTGTGCATGCATGTTTATATTGTAGACAATCATATTCACTAGCCTCATCTACTTGCAATTTATAAAATGAAAGATAATTCTACCTCCACTAACCTTATCAGTGGAATGCTTCACATCGACATACTGCAACAATGAAAAACATAGAAAGAATAGAAATTTATAGTTATACAAATTGCAATTACAGGGAACAGAAATCAAATTGGTGGAACAGAATAGTTTTATTTCTCCTTAGAACAATACACAATCACATTCACACACTTCTTCTTCTTCCTCTTCTTCAGATGGTTCCTTCCTCTGGTTTTTATCAACTCAACCTGCCAACAGTTGGAAAACCAACCGATGCAAATAGTTGGAAGACCAACCAATCCAAACTGCCTCAAACTGTCCTACTACCTTGTTTTGGTACTATATGATTAGAATATGACAAAAGTGTGTTTTAAGTCACTTAGGACTTATAAAAATGGGTTCTAGGTCCTAGAGGACCTAGAGACAAACAGAAATGAAAATACATTGGTCAAATAGACCTTATTACAAAAGAAAATAGGATTTTCTAGGTGCTCCTACACCAGGGAATCATCAAAAATAGTTTGATGGATATTGGAGGCTTGGATGGTTTCGTGATCACTAGGAAGCTGGTTTGTGTTGGTGAGAATATGGCATCAGTCATGTAGGCTCATAGAAATGGGCTTAGTGTTAATTTGCAAATATCATGTTCATTGTACATGACTAACAATCACTATATGGCCCACATAATGAATTTGGCCTTCATAATTGTGAGCTAGTTTCAATATGTTTTGAAAGTTGAAGATCTTGTGTGCAAGGTGTATACATATTTTTGTAGAAGTCTAAAAAGATTTTTACAGTACCAAAGATTTATTGAGGGACTTGCTCTAGGTAACAAGCTACTTAAGGATGTGGATATCAGGTGGATATCATTACACAGACCAAAAAATAGATTGTTCCAAGAGTATTCCAGTCATTGTTGTCCTGGTTCTACGAAAACTACTCAGATCAACCAAATATGTTCGAACTATTCATTGATGCTGAGACACTATTGACTCTAACTAGGATTCTTTATGTATTGGAAGAAATGAATGTTCCTATCAAAGAAGGCACAAGACAGAACAATGTGTACATTGTAGAATACTCAAAGCTATGAAAAATAGCATGTCTTAATTTGGACAATCTATATATCAATGAATTTGAAGCATTTATGAGTCCAAATTTTGTAAGCTGGCAAGTGATGATAGACATTGAACACCCAGATAACTTTCTAGAGTATAATGATGTAGGTGATTTATGCACATTAGTGCATGGATATATGATAGAATTTCACTACTTTAGTAAAGTTTGATGGAGTGCAAGGGTTAGATACAAAAGTGTTAGAAGGGAGGATTTTAAAGATCTCATGTCTTCTACAAAGGATACATTACATGATACTATGAGAAGTTTGTCTTTTGAGATTAGAGAGTGATTTCCTTGGGATGAACTTCTAGAAGCAATGGAAATAGTTTATCCTCAATATGGGAATGCCATTAGCATGTCTTTTGTTAGTTTTCCATGAGATGTTTAGAGCAAGGTGAGGTACTTGGCTGATCATTTTAGAAGAATATGGTACAAATAAATGGAGTACAGATAGAAGGAATAATACATAAGACAATGTTGGAAATATAATCTACCCAATTTGCATCAACAATGATTAAACAATTTAAATTCCTCGACCATCCTTTTGAAGATGGTTGAATAACTAGTTTATGAAAAACATTAAGTTTGAGTCAAATTTTGTGATATTATATTTTAGAATATTTCAAACTTGTAAATTTGTGTTAAACAATAATTTTGGGTTTAGTGGAGGATGAAAGAGTTTTCAACACCTTATCATTTTAGAATTCAAAGTTATGAAACAAACTTGAAATTTTTTTGGAGAATTGTTTGAGGCTCTATATGACTATCTATACAATGTTCAAACATTTCCATTTGACATAGCTATTACAATTTGGAAGTCCACTTGTGAAAGAAGAGGTGTGACAAATATTTTGTCCTAGTTAGAAGGGGACCATCCAAGTAATTCAAAAAGGGTTTTAGAGGAGTTGGTTGAAACACAGGATGAAGATGAGGAAGATGGTTACCAACCAATGTCAAACACAAACAACCTAATATTTGGCAAATTGTTGAATTTGATTAATAAACTAAGTTACAGATAATTTCTCCAAAATCTAAAATCTGTATTTGCCTTTTATAATTGCCAACTCATTCTTCCTTTGAAAATAGAGTCAATATAATAAATTATTATGAATATTTGTGCATGTCTTCATTTCTTACAATAATTGTGCTAACAACATTGAACAATAATTTATACTGAAATGGGTTCATTGTATTTTTTGGTAAAAGGTGTAAACACCCATAATTATATTAAAAAGTCTAAAAAAAGAACATAGTATCATAAAATTATAATAAAATATCTCCTATCTAGAGTATAACCAATGTATCAAAAACATAAAAAGATATTACAATAAACAACCCAAGTATATGAAAACCTAAAAAAAATATGATATTCAATATTTTAAGCACTAATAGAGGAACTTGCACTAGTAGCATATAGAGGCTAAGGAGGCATAGGTTCCATTGCAAGAGAGTATTGAGGAGAAGGATGCAGAGCATTGATGAGAAGGAAATGAACAAAATAAAAAATCCTTGACATCTTTCTTAAAAATCATTTCCAATTTCACTTTTGTGTGAATTCATGGCAATTTGGAAGACAAACACAGTCATTTTGAAGGCTTCTTATGATTACATTTTAAATATAAATGATGGCATGGCCATTCATAATCTACTTCAAAGAAAACAATCCCCTAACAAAAGTTGTTCCTTGAAACAAATCTTATCTAGAGACAACATTATAGAACCTTTCTTTAGAAATTATTGATAAAAAGCAGGTGTGAACAAGGTAAAATTGCAGCTATGCTGCTTTTAAATGTTTTCAAATCTGAAAATTAATCATGTGTGGTGTTGTAAATCTGAAAATTACTTTCAATATTATCTAATTTAGATGTATTAGTGTTTAGCCAATTTAATGAATAAGGTATGAAGAATTTAATCAATGAAGTTGACACAAAATTTACGAGGAGAAACCCTTGCAAGAAAAAAATCCACACCCAAAGAGATATTTATGCTTGTATTAATCTTTTTAATCAAGTTTACATTAACACTGAAATTCTCTCTGACAGCACTTTGTTACTCCTTCAACTTCAAAAACCTATCATTCATTTCTACCAACCAAAGACATTATTATATAGAAGCCATGGATCTCAAAATACAATAAATTGTATCCAATAACAAGGGAATATTCCCATGCAAAAACCATGCACCCACATATTGTGAACTCCAATGCTGCATAGTACAAATCACCACTTAACTGAAAGTATCAAACATGGGTGACCAAGAAGTCCCAATCAAATTTTGTCAACAGAAGTACTCCAACTCACACCAATGTCATGCAAACAACATGCATTGCTTGGCATCCCCAATATGGATCTATAACAACCTATTTGAATCATGCAAGAGTCATGTAACAACCTATACATCATGCAAGAGTCATGCAAAGCCGACCTTGAGTGAGAGTGACATGTAAGACACATGCATCACCATATAAGTACATGCAACTAAAATGTAACAACATGAAAGCACATGCAAGTACATGCAACTCACATGCAACAACATGCAAGTAACATGCAACAACATGCAAGTCCATGCAAGCTCATACAAGTGACATGAAAAAACATGCAAGTCCATGCAATTAAATGCAACTCACATGCAACAACATGCAAGTCCATGCAAGTACATGCAACTCACATGCAACAACATGTACGTTGATGCAAGCTCATACAAGTCACATGCAGCAACATGCAAGTCCATGCATACACGTTGCAACAATATGAAAGTCCATGCAAGCAACATGCATGTATCATGCATCTCTAACTCCAATGTTAACTCCCACATAAGTGTCATGCAAATTATGTGCAACATTATCCACTCATGCAAACAAAAAGCTAACTGCAAGTCCACATTGGATTCTCTTCCAAAGTGGGTGATGGGTCCCACCTCCTAGGAGGTATCTCTAAGTCAACATGGACTTCAATAAGTCAACTCCAAGTCTCCATGGGATCCACTTCCAAAGTGGGCACTCATATTGGGTCCCACCACATAGAATGTAACTACAACATGTCCAAGTGAAATAATTAATAAACAATTTATCTCTCAAGTGCCTATGTGTTCAAGAACACTTTCCAAGAACTTTGGAGGCACATTAAATGGTTAGGATTGCAAAGTTAATGACAACTCATCCCAACAAAAAATAGATAATCTTGTACATACCCAAAATCAAGCATTTTAAGGAAATCAAAATCTTGAAGAAGATCCATTGCATTAGAAAGAAAATTTGAGACCACCTATAAATACTATAGCACCCTAGGAAATACTAATAGGAACTTCAACCCAACTATAACATGGATAGCATTCTTCACATCATCACAATCAAAAGAAAAAACATGAGACAATTGTATAGTATCATACTTGCCTAGTTCTCATGGCTCCTAGTCTTGCACTTCAAAGAACATCCACTTGTTTTTCTAAGAGTCCTTCATATTTCTCATTAAAATATTGTGTATAATGAAGTGCTAAAGGTCCATTTAGGAGGCTTTAAAACCTTCAGATGATCACAATGAATGAGGCTTACACCAAAAATGTCATCAGTGATGATGGATTGTCGTAACTCCACTCAAAAATTAGGAAGAAGGTAGTAGAGAATTATGAAGAGATAATAAGAACACATCAAACATAATGCAATATTAAATGAGGTGGTAAACTTAATCTTCAACATGTATATAATGTGATAATGAGGTAAGATTCTTCATTATTATGAAATAGATGCCAAGATATAATAAGTCTAACTTTTGATTCAACTTGCACACAAATCAAATTAAGAGTTAGAAATAAAATAACCCCTTCATAATGAGTTTGGTTGAGCTTCCATTTATTTAATTTTAAATAGTTCTTACAATAATTAAAATTTGAGCTTACAATAAAACTTCATAAAATCTTGTTTAACTATTTAACTAGTGGGGAAAGTACCATGTACTTATGACCCATATTGTCAAGTTATTAAGTTATCCTGACAAATGCCAATTGTCCAATCTTAATGTCGACACCTTACATGTGCCAATTTTTGTTATTTTTATTTATGATGTGTTTGATAATAAAAAATAACAATGACAGGGTGTGGAAACACATTGCACATGTAGTGTTGTAGAGGGAAAGGGCTTAAAGTTTGAACATAATGGACATTAGACATAATCGAAGAGAATAGGAACATGTTGACTAGTTGAAGGAAAAGAAAGACATTTATCACATTTTTTAGTTGACAAGTTGGACAATATTCTTCAAATTATTGTAGGGATTTGATGACCAACTTGCCCTAGATTTCAGCATGGGATGCTAGGAGGATAAAATTGTAATGAGGGGCATTGCTTTTTCTTTTGATGTGGTGTTTCTTGTAGCTACTACAAGGTTGCCCAACACTAGGGAGTAGTATTTTTCCATTGGTAGACTAGATTTAGAAATCATTCACAAGGAGTTTTTGAAGCTGGGAGAGCAAACCCAAATGGTTCCTAGTCAAGGCATATTGTGGACCTCACTACCAAAGCTATGGTTAGAAGTGGCATAAGCTCTCATTTAGTACATGAATTGTGAGGGAAGGTACTCATTTATCTATACTTCTCATCTTCATTTGATGGTGCATGATGGGTCTAGTTATTAGCTAATTTTCTTATGGTTTTATGCAAGTTCAAAGACATTCTCAGACATTATCTTACACATATTTCTATATTATGCTATCTCTTATGTTCATTATGCAAACCTGAACCTGATTATTAAGTATATGGAAATATGGTTATAATATGATGAATGTTGCATAATTATATGTGGGAATGCATGAATTGTAAAGGATATACGTGCTTGACTATGGTTGTTAGTATTGGGTGCATGGTTTGTGAACTAACTCTTGCAACTAAAGAAAATGGATTGTAGCCCACAACAACTGTAAGGTACAGCCCATAGACAAAGAGTTCTTAGATAACAGAGCAGGGGAGGTTCCAAACTAAACTAAGTGCATCAACTACAACATGGAGGCACTTGATGAAGATGGTTACGCATCATGATGAAAATTAATAAAGATGATTGAAAGAAAAGAGTTCTATTGCAGATAGGAGTCTAATGTGACTGACTCAACTAGTCCATGTTCTAGTTTTGTTGCAGCAAGAGTCTCAATTTCATTTGAACTCTTCTTTCTTTCTTTTTTAGTTATTAGTTACTTGGGATTTATCACGCTCGTGCATGTAGAGAGTGGTGATTTATGATTTTAGTTAAGAAACCTTGTTTTAATAAACTCCCCCGTGCGTATATGTATGGCTCGGTGGTTGAGGTAATTTAAGTTTCTAAGGTTGAAGTAGATTATTCAATCATAGATATAGTTACCAATATTTTCCAACTAGTTACATAGACAATATTTATGTTTTTGATGATGAATGCATGAATAAAATCTGCCAGTAGAATCTTATGTGATATTGTAAGGATTGTGCAATGAATGAATTGGAATTAGTATGATTGTGTTAATATGAGAAACTAGATTTGAGCTAGATCAGTGGAGATAGTCACTTGAGCAAGGGCCACTCAAGGTAACTATCCCTCACTTTATTGAACCTATATATTTACATTGTTATAACAATCAATTCATAAATGCATTAGATTCTTCAAAATATTCTAGTTGTTCAAACTTGTTGTACTCTAGAGTGTAGAGTGTATGTTAGGAGTGTAGGGTTTATGTTCAGATTATCACTATTAAGTTAACCTTTAAAGCATTATTTCCTTGATAGAAAATAGTTACAGTCTTTTATTCAATGCACCCATAGCAATAGTACTAGCATTACTTTCCTTATTGTTATATAGTTTTGAGATTTCCTAGCAAGTGTAACATTATATTAGGATGAGTTAGGTAGTTTGAATCTTTGAAAACACATATAGTGTTAGTGCCATCATAAGCTTACTAGCCCTGGTCAATAATTTAATGAAGGTCTTTCCAAAGGTCCAAGTGTACTGTTTAGTTAGGTTTTTCCTCTGAATTGTGTGATTGCCACCAAGTTTACTAGACATAGTAAGTACTCTACATTTTTAGCGCCATTGTCAGGGATGGTGCTACTTTCAGAGATTAGTTCCTATAATTTCCAAGATTTCCTAGTTTAAAAATTTTTCTTTCAGAGAATAGGATACTTAGGTTTCATCCCACCAATACCAGAACATTTTACCAATGTTGTACAAGATTCGTTGCCCTACAAAGTCATGCCTATTGTATGTGGAGGCAGAGAGACACTTTGGAAAGGTTTCTCCCTTCAAACCAACAAGCTAGAGCAGATATTGGTGACTACATTGATTAGAGCGAGGGTATTACCGAAGAAGAATTTTCCCTCTCATCAACATCTACTGATAATACAGAAAGGACCTTCCTAACAATGATTGATGTAGTGGATGATCCACTAGAACAGGTGACTTTTGAATTTCCAATCACCAACCAAGAGAGGGCTACTACCTTGAAGAATATACATCCTTCAACATTACCAGTCTTCTATGGTTTGGTGACTGAAGATCCAAAAACATTCTTGTTCAAGTTTGATGTCCTGTGTAGAAGCTATGACTACACAACTGATGCTCATAGGCTTAAGATATTTCCTACTACTTTGAAGGATACTGCTTTGAGATGGTTTATGGGACCGGGCAAAGATGCTATTCCAGATTGGGACACAATGAAAACAAAATTCTTGGATAAGTACCAAGGTTATTGCAGAGGAATTGATAGGAGAAGATATGACATTTTCAGTATGACTCAAAAAGAGGACGAACCATTGGAAGATTATGTAAAAAGATTCCAAATTTTCCTAAAGAAAAACCCATAGAATCAATTCCCAGATGAATCCCTAAAGCTTGTATTTTTGAGAGTCAATGATGACTGCATGGATGCCCTTAATCTTACTGGGGTAGGAGATGTGTCTCAATTACCCTTTCATGATATCTACAAAGTTTGCAAAAACTACTCAAGGTCCTTTACCAAGAAGATAAGGGGAGAAAGAACATCTACCATTGGCAAGACATCTAACTCAGTTTCAAGGGTGGAATTGAGCAACCTACTGACCAACATGAAAGAAGATATTATGTCACCTAGCTACTCAGTTGGACACTCTACATTTGAAGAAGAAGCAGGAAGAGGTTGAAGCAATACTTACTGAATACTGCCCCAACTGCAGACAAAGGAAAACCAATTGCAAGTGCAAAAGGGTGGCCAATATTACAGAAGATAAATCAGAGAAACCACATTTTCAACCATTTGAAAGTGACAATGGGCAGTTGTTCTATGCTGCACAAAGAAAGCCATGACAACCAAGACAAGGTATGCCAAAAGATCCTCTAAGTTTTAATACATCATTTCTAATTGGTAATTATAGTTTCTCTGGTTGGAACCCTCAGCCTTGGCCAAGTACCCAAAGCCAATGGAAAGACCCTCAGCAAAACTAGAACCAGTAGCAACCAAATGTATGGCCATAATGAAATTTCCAAGGTCCCAATTATAATTCTCAATGGCCAGTACAACAAAATCAATGGCAGACACAATGGCAAAACCAAAATATGAATTACCCACAACAAATAGGCTATTATGTCCAATCCATCAAACCCAACATCTCAGCCACCAAGAGCACCACAACTCCCTGCCAAACCTACACCTAACCCCAATAACAAGTCTGTCTAATAGGCATACACTAACAAGGCTATTCAATACCCCACTTATGGGGTCAAGGTGAGCGATGTCCACCTTAGGTCAGGGAAAACACTAGTTGGGCCTTCATCCCCTCAAATCATTGACATGGTAGATGAGGAACCCACAGCTGAAGCTTTAGACAATTCACCTCTAGAGCCTGAGTCAAATTAGGTAAATCAGACTATCTCAAGTCAATATCCTCCTTTTCCTGAGTGTTTAGTCATTACAAAACATCATACCCAAGCTGAGACAGATCTATTGGGACAACTCAAGAATATCAGTATCAAAATCCATCTCATTCAAGCCATCAAGGATATCTCAATTTATATCAAAATAGTAAGGGACCTTTGCCTTAAAAAGCCAGGGAGAAAAAGGAAGGATCCTCAGACAGTCCATGTCTTAGGAAACCTTGCTGATATCATGCTAGGGAATATAACTATTCCTAAATACATAGATCCTGGCAATCCAGTAGTGGATGTTAAGAAAAATGGGACCCTCATCAAAAATACCTTGATTGACTTAGGGGCAGCCATTAATGTCATGACTAAGGAAACAATGTAGTTACTTCAGCTACCTAACCTCATTCCCACACCAACTATTTTACAGTTAGTAGATAGGTCCATAGTAAAACTTGAAGGGATCATTGAGGACATAGTCATAACATTAGACTCATGGGAGTATCCTATAGATTTTATAGTCTTGCAGCCCAAGGTTAACCTTGCAGGATATCCACTTATCTTAGGTAGACCATGGTTAGCAACACCTGATGCATTCATAGGTTGTAGGTCTGGGAACATGATAATATCAAATGGAACTATAACCAAGAAATTGGTCCTCTATCCACCAACCCAACCTCATGAAAATCTAGAGCAAGTTATATGGCCTACCTTGGAAGAAGAAGACAACTATTCCCTGCAAACTCTCATGAACATTGAATGCAGGCTCCTATTGGAAAACCAAGATGAGGATGACTTAATTGACCACATTATATAGAATAACTGCAGTAGGGTCCCACAACAACAAGAATGTCTAACATGTCTGCAAGATCCACTGTAGAACATTATACCTACAAAATCCTTAGAAGAAATATCCCAACTTTTCCATTCTTTATTGCCACAAGAGTGTATTCCCAACATCAATGGATATGATCTTTCATCTATGCAATCAACTTCCAAAACATTGGAAATCATGCTAGGTAAAATGCTGAATGTTAACAATTCCCTAACTGAAGAACAATAGAATTCCTTGAACACTGTGTTGTACGCACATGCATCAGCCTTTGCATGGGACTACAGTGACATGAAGGGAATTGATCTAGACCTATGCATGCACAGGATCTACATAAATGACAGTTTCAAGCCAATTAGACAGCCTCAAAGGAGAATGAACCCTACCTTACAAGAAATAGTTAAAACTGAAGTACAAAAGTTACTTGATTCAGGCTTCATTTACCTTATTTCTGATAGCCAATGGGTGTCACTTTTAGTCATTGTTCCTAAGAAAGGAGGAAAATGGAGGGTATGTGTGGACTATAGGGAGCTAAACACAACCGCTAGAAAGGATAATTTTCCACTCCCTTTCATTGATCAAGTACTTGATTCCCTAGTAGGTAAAAAGTACTTTTACTTCTTAGATAGATTTAGTGGCTATAACCAGATAAAGATAGCTCTAGAAGATCGGGATAAGACTACATTTACATGCCCTTAGGGTACGTATGCTTATTCTATCCTTCCCTCTAGTTTATGTAATTCCCCAACCACTTTTCAGAGGCTAGTGCTAAGTATCTTCTTAGATTATACTCATGATTCCATGGAAATCTATATGGATGACTTCACCACCTATGGAGAAACATATGAAACAACACTCATTAATCTAGAGAAGGTTTTAAAAATATGTCAAGAACACAATCTATCATTGAGTCATGAAAAATGTTTTATGATGATGACTCAAGGGATTGTTCTAGGATATTTTATATCAAGTGAAGGAATTCAAGTGGATCCCCACAAAATTGAGATCATTTCTACACTTCTTGTGCCACAGAAACAAAAAGATGTTAGGAGCTTTATGGTCCATGCATGCTATTATAGGAGATTCATTCAGAACTTTAGCAAAATTGCATCACCTTTGTTTACTCTGCTCACAAAAGACATAGAATTTGACAGGACCATAAAATGTCAGCACTCTTTTGAGACACTTAAGACAACTTTGACTCAAGCACCTATCTTGAGAGGACCAAATTGGACATTACCTTTCCACATACACATTGATGCTTCTGATTTTGCAATAGGAGCTGTATTGGGACAAAAGGAAGGTAATAAGGAGTATTCTATCTATTATATTAGCAAGAACTTACAAGGAGGAAAACTTAACTACACTGTCATAGAGAAAGATATGTTAGCAGTTGTCTATGCTATTAACAAGTTTAGGCATTACATCACTGGTTATCTAGTATTTATCCACACAGATCATACTACAATCAGGTATTTAATGAACAAACTTGTGGTTGGAGGTAGACTAGCCAGATGGTTACTCTTACTATAGGAGTTTGATATAACAATAGTGGATAAGCCCTGGAAAGCTAATGTAGTGGTAAATTTTTTGTCTAGATTGCCTACACAATTAGAAGAAGGTGTTGTAGATGACTCTTTTCTAGATGAGAATTTGTTTTCTCTCAATATACACACACCATGGTTTGTTGACATTGCAAATTACTTAGTGGTAGGGAAAATACCATCACATTTCTCTCCTAGAGAAAATAGACAACTAGTGCATAAAAGTTTTCCATACTCCTGGATTGTTGGTTATCTATTCTACACTGGTCCAAATCATATTATGAGGAGATGTATAAGAGAAGATGAGGTCTTTGACATCCTAAAAGATTGCCATGATGAGCCCTATGGGGGTCACTTTATAACCAAAATGACAACATTTAAGGTCTTAACAACAGGCTATTATTGGCCAACTCTCCATAAGGATTCAATAAAGTATACAAGGAGCTGTGATAGATGTCAAAGAATGGGTAGACTAACTAGGATAGATGAGATGCCTTTTCAACCACAGATGGCACTAGCACCATTTGACAAATGGGGGCTAGACTTCATTGGGACAATTTCACCAACATCTAATAACAAAGAATATATTTTGGTTTGCACAGATTATCTGACAAAGTGGGTTGAAGTTAAAGAATTACAGTTTGCAAGAGATGGAAATGTAGCCAAGTTTTTGTATGAATTCATCTTTACTAGATATGGAGTACCTAGAGAAATTGTAACTAATCAAGGTCCCCATTTCACTTTTGAACTCATTTCTGCATTGGTTAAAGAGTATGAAATCAAACATAAAAAGTCAACACCTTATCACCCCCAAGCCAATGGGTAGGTGGAGGTTACAAACAAGGAGATTGAAAACATTCTGACCAAAACAATACAAATTCACAGAAAAGACTGGATAGCTAGATTACCAGAAGTAGTGTGGGCATATAGGACAACATGGAAAATGACTACAGGCTTTACACCTTATGAATTAGTGTATGGAAAAATTGCAGTTCTGCCAATTGAATTTGAATATAAGACATTGAGGACAATAGTAGAACTTGACATGGACTTGACAACAATACAGAAGGAGAGGCTACATATTCTGAATGGGCTAGATGAAATTAGAATGGAGGCTATCCATCACACAGAGATAGTTCAAAAATAAAGGATTAAATGGGATGATCAGTTTATCAAGACAAAAGAATTCCAATTGGGTGACTAGGCTTTATTGTATGATTCCAAATACAAAGATTATAAGGGCAAGCTATAGTCTAGATGGTTAGGCCCCTATGAAATACAACAGGTATTCCCCAATGGAGTAGTTAAATTGTAGACCATAGATGCATACATATTCTCATTGCTAGTTAATGGTCATAGGTTAAAGTTATACACATAGCAAGCAAAATGAGAAGATTTCCTTCTTTCTCTAATGCATTTCTATAATCCAAGCCCTAATTCTATTGACATAAACTTAGTAGCAGACACTACTGGTTCTCACAGTGACTCAGAAGATGAGCTACATAGCTCACCTCCTAAGGTCACTCAGGTATAATTCATTACCCTTCTTCACATGCACACAGAACACCTATGCCACAATCTTCGTGGAGACCATTTCACTATGTCGTAGGGACCTGTAGCAGGCAACAAAATAAAAAGTTGCCATAGTTCACTTTGGGACATGTTGATGAAGGTACATGCAGTAGCTATCTGTCAGACCATTCAAATTTTGCACCAAGTTAATTGCACTCCCTCAACATCTACTTGACTTTTCTAGTGCATGCAATCGCCATCCATCCTATCACTGCATGCGAGCTTCCTCAACTCGTTCACATGTGATAACATGTCGTTCATGCCATCTCCCATAATAATGATTCCACGTCCAATCAAATTCATGCTACGAACACATTTCACAAAGCTACACTCTCGTGGAGTTTAGTTCACTTCACCTCAATAGGTACGCATACTAAGTTTCCATTATTAACACAGATTTTCAATACATTCAATATGTGCTTGCATTTAATTCAGCATAATTCTCATTATTAATCTTATTTCCATATTCTTGAAATCATTACCCTCCATCTCATACAAGTATTGAAGTGAGGTCACTTCCAGATTTTAGTTGGGGGGGGAGTTAGTATATGTTCAAAAAAAAAATTTGTATGCCACCAAAAGCCACCAAAACACAGATAGATACGACTTTTTTCCTTTGGCCTTCTTGCATCTATAACCTTTTGTCTTGTCAACTTCCCAACATCTCGAGTTAGTTCAGGCTGATTCAAGTTTAGTGCATGTAAGTATAACAGGAGGTTGAGCAGAGGGTTGTTGGATTTGGTTAAGCAGAGGGTTGTGAAAATTTGAATTTGAGTTACATTGGCAGCATGGGAGGTGATCTTATTAGAAGAGAACCAACAGTTCATCAGATAATATTGGAAGACCAGTTAGCCTTGCCAATTTTTACAAGAGTAAGATGGCTTGATTATTTTTTGAAGCTCATGGAATATAATGAAGGTATGACAAGGCAATTTGTAGCCACATTACACCACAATGAATCTACTATCAAGGGTTTGAAATTGGATGCTTTAGAGGATGTAATTGCAGAAGTATCTGGTCTACCCAGGAATGGAGAAGAATTCCCTAACAAGGCAGATGCAGTAGCTGCTAGGGATGAATTCAGCAAAGCAGGGGAGCATCTGGACTCAATGTCACAGGGGCCTAAGAGATTATCACTCCCACATGTATGGGCTTCTTGTGTTGTTTGTATTATTAAGTACATTACTTGTGATAGTAGGCAATCCCTTTTATATACTATGCATCTTAAGTTGTTGAGTAACCTTCACCATAATAGAATAGTCAATGTACCTAACTTCCTATATAATTTGTTAAAAAGAATGGGATATGAATACCAACAAAAGTCAAATAAGTCAACTTTGTCACATGATTGTCTAATTACCTTATTAGTGAAAAGGAGCCTTAGGGTTTAGTACCCATAGGTGCCCTGGGAAAGATTTTTGAATTGTAGAAATATTAATGATATTCTTGAGGAGCCAATAGTACTAGGGAATATAGAGTCACCTGCTACATCTTTAAGGGAAACTCCTCCTGTTACACCTACTGCTTCACCTACCTGCAACAAGAGAGAAATAAGGGAACAAGATGTGCCAAATTCACCACATGCAGCATTTAATCAACTTGTAGTAGAAGAGGTATATCAAACCCCATCTTCTAGTAAAATATCCAACACCAAAGCACCAAAAACTAGGAAGAATAAAGGTGGTTCTTCTTCTGTGCCTTCAAAAAGGATGAAGAAGAAACCCACACCAATAAGGTGTTCACACCACCTAAAGAGGAAAGGTGTTATGAGGGGTGGTATGGAGAAACAAGGAGAAGAAAAATAAGATGTTGTGATAGTAGAAACTAACCATGAACAAGAGGTCAATTTGATTCAAAATGTGCAATTTCCAATAAAAAGGAAATGGTATATATCTACCACCTCTGAATTAGAGTCAGAGGATATTTTTGTTGCCAAGAAAACTAGAAAGAAAACCCAGATAACCCTGACAATGATGGTTATGAATCCACCGGGGGTGGTGATGGACAATCTTTAAGAGATGAAGAGTTATTGATAGAAGAAAGGAATGTCAAAAAAGAATTACAAGAAGATTTTGAAAGAATTAAGTAGCTGCAGGAACTGATCAAAACATATGAGAAAAGGGACAAGGAAAGAGAAGTAAAAATTCATAAATTGGAGGAAAAAGTAAATGCTTATGGGTAGGGGTTGAAATTAGATATACTTGTAGAACTAGCAATAGTTGTTGTAGGAAATAAAAAACTAGTGGTTGAAGAAAGAAAACCCCCTATTACAAAAACCCCAACCTGTCATACAATTATGTCCTTAGGATATCAACTGTGGAAAATTACTTAAGATTTTTTTGAACAAAGAGAGGAGTGGAAGAAAGAAAAAGAGGCAAAGATTACATAGCATACCCAAGCATTGGAGAGGAAAGATATTGAATTGAGAAGAGTAGCAGTCAGGTTGGAAGAGGTAGCAGATAAAGCTACCCAAATTGTTAAATGTAGACCTCCAGCTAGAACATATGCTTTGTTTTTATAGGAAAAGGTTTTAATCTTTCAATTTAGTAAGTTGATTAGTAACAAACCAGATGCTATGAGTGGAAAAATGACTTTTCTAAAGTTTTTGTTGATGCCACACCAGAAGAATAGGATTAGTTATGTGAGCACTACTTGTTATATTTTGGGAAGACAACTGAGAGGGGGGGTGAATCAGTTGTCCAAAACTTTCTTTCAATTAAACACTTAAATCCACTTTGTAATTCAGTAGCATAATAATAAATCAATCATAGAAACATAATGCATTAAATCAAGAGCAGAAACACATTAACACACAAGACACCAAGATTTTGACGTGGAAAACCCAATTAAGGGAAAAACCACAGGGTGATTAACCCAAGATTGTATTCTCTATTAAAAGAATAGAAAGAACAAAATGACACATACCAATTAGGGCTCACTACCCAAGCACACTACTCACAAGAGGCTCATTGCCTACAAGAGACACACTGTCTACAGAATAATAAGTATCACATACTTGAACTGGAGAATAGCATCTTCACCATGCTTGAGTCAGTTCCATTTAAGCTCAATACTTCTACTCTACCTTTCACTTTGCTTCTCTCTACCGCACTCTCATCTCCACAAGATACTTTGAAATGACTTAACAACTCTTTATTTATACAAGACATTGACTTATGAATTATCATTCAAGTCAGCATACATTACAGAGCAAATACATAAATACAACATGACTTATTACAAAAGACTTCATGTGGATCAATACACAGTCGGCCACACATGTCTAAGACTCCAATACTACTTTAGGAACATGCCATTCTTCATAGAACATCTCCAAGATCATCCACAAGGTGTGTAACTCATTCGCTTGGCCATGCTCAAGAAGAACATCATCATCCAGAAGTAATTCTTCATTTACTAGCTCAATCTTTAATGCGGACCACCAACACGACTTGGACACAATCCAAATACTTCCATAAGCTTTCCTGAATCACCAAGAACATTCACACTACTATTGTCTACTGAAATTATTCTCTCCTTCATCCAGAACCTCAAGAGCATAGTTTGTCATCACAGTCATATTGAAATAGATGCTTGCGGACCTCCAACTCACAAACCAATTGAGTTGTCACTTCACATGGACTTCCTAAACACTCCACCAAATTTGTAGAATAGGATATAACATTTCTGAATGTCACCAGACCTATCTGTATCACTCTGTCACCTCTGAACACCTGCCAGAACTGGTTTTACTTAAGTGGCCATAACTTCTTTAGATCTTCATGCAAACCTCTAAAATCTTTACTAGATCATCTCAAGACACATATCTACAAACCCTTTGAAGCGTATCCTTTGATCTTCATCTTAGCTAGGATTTTTACTTCACTATTCTTCTCTGTTCCTGATTAGGACTAATTTTCTCAATATCCTCAGCACACAGCTCATCCAATCCTTATCATTAATGCAACAAGAGTATGTTGACATCAATGACAACACCGGTTAGGCCCATACTTGCAACAATCTCCCCCTTTGTCATTGATGGCAACATATGATGTGAAAAACTATTTTGACCATCAAAACAAGAGCTTCTCCATACTGTCACAACTCCCCCTATCAGCAACAACCATTCACATGTCTTCTCTTCCTTTCCTGCTCCCCCTTTGATCAGCAACCACTTGTTTTTCACATGTCTTCTCTCCCCCTTTGACATCAATGGCAAAGGGCACATACTTGCATTACTTCAGAATCATACCAGCTGCTCCCCCTGAGTAGCATCTTCCCATCATTAGTCTGGACAACAAGATATGACTGTGAGATCCACCGAACTGATGCACATCAGTGCACCTTAATGCAAAACCGAAGGGGTAATAACCCCTAACTTCTCCCTGAGATACTCAAAAGAGTCCTTAGGTAGAGGTTTAGTAAAAATATCTACAATCTGATCCTTGGAAGACACAAACTCCAATTTGACTTCATTCTTGTTCACTTGCTCTCTCAAAAAGTGAAACTTGATGGATATATGCTTAGTCTTTGAATGCAACACCAGATTCTTAGATATATTTATTACACTTGAATTATCACAGAAGATTGTGATAGGTTCTTCATACTCTACTCTGATATCTCTTAGCATTTGCTTCATCCACAAAACTTGAGTGCAGCTACCTGCTACTGCAATATATTCTGCTTCTGCAGTGGACAGAGATATTGCCTCTTGTTTCTTTCTCAGCCAAGAAACCAGTCTCTTCCCTAAAAAGAATGCTCCACCACTAGTACTCTTCTGGTCATCCACATCTCCTGCCCAATCCGTATCTATATATGCATGAAGAGAAAAATCATGATATCTAGAATACCACAATCCATACTCGACTGTCCCTTTTAGATATCAAAAAATTCTCTTGATTGCCATGACATGAGATTCTCTAGGATCAGCTTGGAATCTGGCAACAAGACCAACAACATTCATAATGTTAGGTCTAATTTGAGTGAGATACAATAGTCCTCCAATCATTAACCTATACTTTTTTTGATCAGTCTTGGGAGAGTCATCATCTTTTCTCAATTTACATCCATTTGCCATGGGAGTATTCATTGGTTTTGAGTCTTCCATCCCAAATTTCTTCAACAATTCTTTCACATATTTGGTCTAAGAAATGATGATTCCTTTGTATGTTTGAGTGATTTATAGACCCAAGAAGAAATTCATTTCCCCAAACATGGACATCTCAAATTCACTTTTCATTTGATTTGCAAAGGTTTTGCACATACTATCTCTTCCTCCAAAAATGATATCATCAACAAACACTTCAACTATCAAGATATTTTCATGATCAATTTTGAAATACAAATTACTGTTAGCAGTACCTTTGTTGAAACCAATCTTTCATACCAGGCTCTTGGGGCTTGCTTCAGTCCATACAGTGCTTTCTTCAACTTGCAGACCATATCACCATGATTAGGCAATTGAAATCCATCCGGTTGCTCAATGTATACTTCTTCTTCCAAGTCACCATTTAGGAAGGAATATTTGACATCCATCTGATATACTTTGAAATCCTTGAAGGCAACAAAAGAAAGAAATAATCTGACTGCTTCAATTCTTTCCACCGGAGCAAAAGTTTCTTCAAAATCAACTCCTTCTACTTGGGAGTAACCCTTGCAGACCAATCTGGCTTTGTTTTTGATTACTTCACCATCTTCATTCAGTTTGTTCCAGAAGACCCAATTGGTTCCAATCACATTCTTGTTTTTAGGTCTGGGAACAAGATCCCAAGTGTGATTTTTCTCAATTTGCATCAGCTCTTCCTCCATTGCTTTAGTCCAGTTTTCATCATTGCAAGCTTCATTCACTGTCTTAGGTTCAATCTTTGAAATCAGACAATACTCTTCTGAATCTTGAACAATCCTTCTTCTTGTTTGCACACCTTTGCTTTTATTACCTATGATCTGATCTTTAGAGTGATTCAGTCTTACATACCTGGGAACTTTGGGAGTTTCTTGCACTTTTGATTCTTGAATAGGTTCATTCAAACTTATCTCTTCTTCTTGATTTACTGGATCAGTTTGAATCTAAATTTTAGAGGGAGCTTGGACTTCTTGAACAAAAACATCATTTTGATCATCTTCATCATATTCATAGAACCTTGAGGGGTTTTCAATACCTTCATCAACCTTCACATTTGTACTTTCCACAATCTTCCTTAATCTCTTGTTATAACACCAGTATGCTTTGCTTTGAGTAGAATAACCCAAGAATATTCCTTCATCACTTCTAGCATCAGATTTTCCTAGATCTTCATCTTTTTTAATGTAACATTTGCTACCAAAGACTCTGAAATACCTCACATTGGAAGTGATGCCAAACCAAAGTTCATAAGGAGTCTTACCAGTATTGCTTCTGATTTGTACTCGATTGAGAGTATAGATTGTAGTGCTTACAACTTCTCTCCAATAGATTTGAGGAACATTTTCTTCCATCATCATGGTTCTAGATGCTTCCTGGATGGTTCAGTTCTTTCTCTCCACTACTCCATTCTTCTATGGAGTCCTAGGAGTAGACAACTATCTTTTTATTCCATGTTTCTCACAGAATTCTATGAACTCACCAGATGTGAATTCTCCACCTCTATCAGACCTCAGACATTTTAATTTTAATCTAGTTTCATTTTCTACCATAGCCTTGAATATTTTGAATTTCTTAAGAGCTTCTGATTTCTCATTTAGAAAAGTAACCCACATCATCTGGGAATGGTCATCAATTAATAACATGAAGTATCTATCACATTGCACACTCCTGATTCTTGCTGGACCACATAGGTCAGTATGAACTAAGTCTAATAATTTGATAGAGGACTATTCCTTACTTTTAAATGTGACTCTGTCTTGCTTACCCAACTGACATTCTTTGCACAAGCTATTAGTAAGTTTCACAAGTCTTGGAAGATCTCTTATAGCCTGAGTGTTGCTTATCTTGATGATATTATCAAAATTCACATGACACATTCTCCTATGCCACAACCAACTATGATCAATTTGAACAAATAAGCAACTTTTACTAGTACCAACCAAGTGGAAGATATTACCTTTAGTTTGAGTATCGGATGCAATCTCTATTCCAGAACTTTCAAAGATCTTGCATTTTCCATTCTTGAATCAGAGATCATAGCCTTTGTCCACCATCTGTCCAACACTGAGAAGATTGTGCTTCAAACCTTCAACATATAGTACATTACTAGTTTTGTTCTTTCCATCAAAAGAAATAGTTACTCTTCCTCTGATTCTGCCAGTAGAATTATCACCAAACTTTACCACTCCTCCTTCATACCTTTCCAAATCTATGAACTTATTTTTGTCACCTGTCATATGGTGAGAACATCCACTGTCAATGACCTAATCTTTCTTTTCTTCAACTTGGGTAGCCAGAGCTCTTTCTACAATTTTATGATTGACAGATTCAGAGGGTATTGGATCTTCTTCCTTGATGGCAATAAACACCCAGTCACTTGCGGATTTGTTTCTTGTCTCTGATTTATCCTCTGTTACTCCTTCATTATCATCATCTTCATGAACATAGTAACAATTCTTCTGGAACCTTGATCTATTAGGATTTGGCCTTGAAAATCTTTCCAAACACCTTAAGGCAAAATGACCAATAGTTATAACATTTAAAAGGCAATTTGCCTTCATACTTACCAGATCCTCTTGGCAACCTTTTTGCAATAAGGGATTCAAGTTGAGAAGCTTCTACTTCATCTTCTTCCAGGTCTTTTCTTTCTTTTTCATACCATGATAGTTTCCTTGAAGAGTTCTCTCCCTGATCAAACCTTTGTTTTCCTTTTACAGAGGCACTAGCTTTGAATGCAGATTCAGTCTTGGAGGGGGCATCTCCAAACTCGGTCAATTCAAATGTAGCCAATTTGCCAACCAATTGATCTCTTGTGATACCTGAATAGGATCTAAATTCTTCAATGGCAGCAACCTTGTATTTGTAAGAAGCAGGAAGGGATCTGAGAACTTTACCAACAATCTCATCTTCATCCAAGACTCCACCAGCACATCTAATGCCACAAACAAGCTCATTTACTCTTGGCATAAAAGTAGTGATATTTTCATCTTCTCTCATCTTCAGATTTTTGAATTTTCCTTTCAGACTCTGTAGCTTGGCACATTTAACATACTTGTCTCCTTCATGCAGAAGTTCTAGTTTTTCCCAAATCTCAAAAGCAGTTTGTAGGTCAACAACATTTGTCAGCTCTGAATTAGATAATGCACTTAGAAGAGATTCTTTAGTCCACAAACTATTTTCAGCATCTGTGATTTCATCTATGATTTTCAGACCATTCTATGGAGGAGTATACTTCTTTGAAGCCATGGTCCAATATTGTATTCCCATACATTGCAAGTGACATTGCATGCGACTTTTCCAAATAGTAAAATTAGTTCCATCAAACTTCAAACTATCCTTTTTGTAGGATGACATTCTGGATCTCCTCAAGTGGTTAAGCTCTTTTAGAAGAACTTAGCTCTAATACCAATTGTTATATTTCAAGCAGACAACTAAGAGGGGGGGTGAATCAGTTGTCCAAAACTTTCTTTCAATTAAACACTTAAATCCACTTTGTAATTCAGCAACATAATAATAAGTCAATCATGGAAACATAATGCATTAAATCAAGAGCAGAAACACATTAACACACAAGACACCAAGATTTTGACGTGGAAAACTTGGTTAAGGGAAAAACCACGGGGTGATTAACCCAAGATTGTATTCTCTGTTAGAAGAATAGAAAGAACAAAATGGCACATGCCAATTAGGGCTCATTGCCCGAGCGAACTGCTCACAAGAGGCTCACTGCCTACAAGAGACACACTGTCTACAAAATAATAAGTATCACATACTTGAACTGGAGAATAGCATCTTCACCATGCTTGAGTCAGTTTCATTTAAGCTCAATACTTCTATTCTACCTTTCGCTTTGCTTCTCTCTACCACACTCTCATCTCCACAAGATACTTTGATATGACTTAACAACTCTTTATTTATACAAGACATTGACTTAGGAATTATCATTCAAGTTGGCATACATTATAGAGAAAATACATAAATACAACATGACTTATTACAAAAGACTTCATGCGGATCAACACACAGTCAGCCACACAGATTTGAGACTCCAATACCTCTTTAGGAACACGCCATTCTTCACAGAACATCTCTAAGATCATCCACAAGGTGTGTAACTCATCTGGTTGGGCATACTCAGGAAGAACATCATCATTCGGAAGTAATTCTTCATTTACTAGCTCAATCTTTAATGCGGACCACCAACACAAACTGGACACAATCCAAAGACTTCCACAAGCTTGCCTGAATAACCAAGAACATCCACACTACTACTGTCTACTGAAATTATTCTCTCCTTCATCTGGAACATCAAGAGCATAGTCTGTCATCACTGTCATATTGAAATAGATGCTTGTGGACCTCCAAATCATGAACCAATTGAGTTGTCACTTCACATGGACTTCCTGAACACTCCACCAAATCTACAAAATAGGATATTGCATTTTTGGATCTCACTGGACCTATCTGTATCACTCTGTCACCTTTGAACACCTGCCAGAACTAGTTTTACTTAAGTGGCCATAACTTCTTTAGATCTTCAAGCGGACCTCTGAAATCTTTATTAGATCATCTCAAGAAACATATCTACAAACCCTTTGAAGCGCATCTTTTGATCTTCATCTTAGCTAGGATTTTTACCTCACTGTCTTCACTGTTCTTCTCTATTCCTGATTAGGACTAATTTTCTCAATATCCTCAGCACACAGCTCATCCAATCCTTATCATTAATACAACAGGACTATGTTGACATCAATGAAAACACCAATTAGGCCCATACTTGCAACACTACTTGTATAACTATGTTGTGCCTGATGATACATAATGGAACCAATTAGGTTTTATGGGGGATCTATAATTGAGGGCACTTGCATCCTATTTCAGAAATGAGAAGTTGGGGGGTGAAATCATGCAAGCATATATGGAGAGAGAAATCAATTACTCTTCCAATAAGGAGAGAATCTAAAACCCCTAAATTAATCATTGGAGAATGGAAACAACTTCTGGATCATAAGGGTGTGGGTAGAATAATCATGAATTTGAGACTACAGGATTATGAAAGAATGCAACATTTAACTGTTGGACTCATCCACAATTATTATCAGTTTGTACAAGATAGATGGAATAATTTAACCCCTAAGCTGTAAAGAAAAGAACCCCACTCTGTTCATAATTTTATGGCCATGTTTGAAAGAGTACGGAAATATATGGATATTGCTAGAGGACAGGGACTTGAATGGGTACCACTTACCTTCTAGTTGCCAATGCTTCTGTACCTGGTGCCACATTGGATAGGGAAGAAGAATGTGGAGTGTTAGAAGGTAGAGGGTACCAAAATGAATAGACTGGCATATCATAATGGCTTTTATTTGGAACAGGTTGAAGGAGTGGACGCTATTACAGACCTTAGGGAAATTACTTTGCACTACAACTTCTAGCCCTAGTTGATTTGCTTGAGGATAAGCAAATGGGTAGTTGGGGGGAAATGATTGGTCTAGTTATTTGCTAATTTTCTTATGGTTTTATGCAAGCTTAAAGACATTCTCAAACATTATCTTACACATATTTCTATATTATGCTATCTCTTATGTTCGTTATGCAAACCTGAACCTGATTATTAAGTATATGGAAATATGGTTATAATATGATGAACATTGCATGATTATGTGTGGGAATGTATGGATTATAAAGGATATCTATGCTTGACTATGGTTGTTAGTATTGTGTGCATGTTTTGTGAACTAACTCTTGTAGTTGAAGAAGATGGACTATAGCCTGTAGCAATTGTAAGGCGTAGCCCACAGCTAAAGAATTCTCAGACAACAGAGAAGGGGAGGTTCCAAACTAAACTAAGTACAACAACTACAACATGGAGGCACTTGATGAAGATGGTTACACATCGTGATGACAATTAATAAAGATGATTGAAAGAAAAGAGTTCTATTGTAGATAGGAGTCTAATGTGACTAACTCAACCAATCCATGCTCCAGTTTTGTTGCAGCAAGAGTCTCAATTTCATTTGAACTCTTTTTTCTTTCTTTTTCAGTTATTAGTTACTTGGGATTTATCACACTCATGTTTGTAGAGAGTGGTGATTTATGATTTCAGTTAAGAAACCTTGTTTTAATAAACTCCCCCATGCCTATATGTATGGCTCGATGGTTGAGGTAGTTTAAGTTTTTAAGGTTGAAGTAGATTGTTCAATCATAGATATAGTTACCAATCTTTTCCAGCTAGTTACACAGACAATGTTTATGTTTTTGATGATGAATGCATGAATAAAATCTACCAGCATAATCTTATGTGATATTATAAGGATTGTGCAATGAATGAATTGGAATTAATATGATTATATCAATATGAGAAACTAGATTTGAGCTAGATCAGTGGAGACAATCACTTGAGCAAGGGCCACTCAAGATAATTGTCCCTCACTTCATTTCCTATATGTTTATGTTGTTGTAACAGTCAATTCATAAATGCATTAGATTATTCAAGATATTCTAGTTGTTCAAACTTCTTGTACTCTAGAGTGTAGATTGTATGTTAGGAGTGGTGCAGGGGCACCCTCATGCACATGTTAATCAACATCATACACAAAATTTGGGGAAATAAAAAAAATATTTTTGTCCAACACTCCAAGTAAGAGACAAGGCAAATTGCATATGGACAAAAATCCTAGTCACCTACATGCTAGAAGACAAAGATTGGACAATGAAAAGTTTTCAAGCACCCAAGTCATAAAAGAAAGCAATAAAAGAATCCCAAGAACCACCTTTCTCCAAGTTGGACACCACCAAGTAAGAAGAGGAATACCAAGAGTCATTGGAGCCTAAAATGAGGAAGATGAAACTATGCAAAGGACATCTTATAAATAGATTGAAGTTTGGCTCCAAAGAGGCATTTAAAAAGAAGAGAAGAGCCCAAATTTATTTCTGATTTTTGCAGGTCATCAAGAGGACGTCCATGGGTGATGTTGAAGATAATTCTCTAAGGGAAATACTTCCATTTTGATGAGGCAAAAAAGGTGAACATCCATGGTGACTTGTTAGATGAAAAAATTCTAAATTTGTAAGCTTGTGGAGGTGGATAGCTGGAAAGTTTGTTGGAGATATTTCATAGTTGGATTTGTGGAGGTTATGTATGTGTGTTACCATCTTGATTGGCTGCATAAAAACATTTGGGTTGTAAGTATTTGTTTATGTTCATGTTTTATGAAATTCTCAAGATATGGTGTTACTTCATATCTGAAATTCTTCCTACAACATTCACAATTTATTTGAACTTAAGGGCTGCAAGTTTAAGAGATTAATATACATTTATTTTTGCTGCAACTAAAGGAATCAAAGGGACAAACAAAAATCCTTAATGGTTGGAAATTATCAAAGTTAATTTTCATCTAAGAGAAGAGGAGTAATCTTGGCAAACAACAATCTTAAGGCTGAAATTTAACAAGGATATGTTGGCACATACAATTTGTTTCAATCTTTGAAGTTTTGAGCACATGATTATTATAATTTGAAGGCATGAATATTGTTGTTATCACAATGCACATAAGAGAAGTTGATTGGGTTGCATGATGGGACAACCCTTCATTGGATTCTCTTATCTTATCTGCATCAAGGAGTGTAGGGTGTATGTTCAGATTATCACTATTAAGTTAACCTTTAAAGAATTCTTTCCGTGATAGAAAATAGTTACAATCTTTTAATGAATGCACCCATAGCAATAGTACCAACATTACTTTTCTTACGGTTATATAGTTTTGAGATTTCCTATAAAGTGTAACACTATATTAGGATGAGTTAGGTAGTCTGAATCTTTGAAAGAACATACAGTGCCAATGCCATCACAAGCTTAATAGCCTTGGTCAATAATTCAATGAAGGTCTTTCCAAAGGTCCAAGTGGACTATTTAGTTAGGTTTTTCCTCTAAATTGTGTGATTACCACCAAGTTTACTAGACATAGTAAGGACTCTATAGTGCATTTGACATCAAAGAATCATGAATGTTCTATATTTTTTTATTCAAATCCTTGAGAAAGATGTCTCTAGAAGTGCAAAATAGAAAAATTAAACACCTATCCCATCATGGGTTAGTTAAGTTGGTGGTAACAGAGGACTTGAAATTGAAAGTAAGTTAGGTGTGCAGAAATCGCTTCCTACACTAATCTAATGAGGGGAGAGCTATACAAATTCAATTTATTCCTTATCACTACAGAAATATACAACATCTAACCAAGTTACTATAGAAATACACAAGAATCAGAAAGAAGACAGAAGAAGAGAGACAAAGATTTATAGTGGGGAAAACCCTTATCGGGTGAAAAACCCCACACTCAGAAACCTGCACAATGTATTAACAAATCTGAAAGTTGTTTACAATACACTTGCAATGCAAGCTTCAATGGTCTTTGACACTCATGTCTGGAGTCAATCCGATAGCATAACAGTACCTGTAAACCTGTGATACAAACTCCATCTCCAAGCACCTATTTAAATAGAAAATACAAGGCAATATTGGACCTATCTTGGAATGGGCATCCAACATGGCTTCATGGACCAAAACCCATGCCCAAGGACACTTGGTCAACATTGTAGAATGTGCTTGACACTTTTCCATAGTTCCCATTCTAAAGAGGTCACCTATTTCCAAAATGGGCTATGACAGATGCTCTTACGACACTTACAATCGTCATAGAATCTGTCATAGCGGTTACAACTTATAGCTATAAGAGAATCTATCATACACATGCTATAAATAGCATATTCTCTTACAACATGTCATATTACACCTTGGGGTGCCCAAATATGCCTTATTCAAAGATGCTTCATGACACATGTCATCACCTATCTTACAGACTTCTATTTTCGACTCCTACATGTCATAGATTCGTCATAGGAATCTGTCATAACCGTTTCAGTCAAACATTCCCTTAAACAACATGGAAGATGCTGACACATGGCAAAATGCTCCTATGACACAGTGGGATGCCTATCTCCTCATGTGAGGAAAAAATTACAAGTTGTCATATTCCATGTAGGATCGACACATCACCGTGCCACATCTCACAATATGATAATATGGAATTTACAAGTATTTACAATATAGGCAATTAAATAATAAATGCAAACATTACAAATGTAAGGAATTACCAAGGTTGGGAAACCTTAATTCCCAACATTCTCCCACTTGTCGAACACCTTGTAAGAGCCAATAGAAAAACAAGATTTAACTGCTATAGGCCGAGAGGCGCATAGACTTCGAACACCATCTAAACTTCTCTGTGCTCACTGGTTTCGTCAATGCATATGCAACATTCCTCAAAGTATCTACCTTCTCCAAATTTAACTTTCCATCCTCAACCATGTCTCACACAAAGTGAAACTGAACATCAATGTGCTTTGTTCTAGCATGGAAAGTTGGATTCTTCGCAAGGCAAATTGCACTCTGACTATCACAACTGATCGTGATCTGACCTGCATCAACACCAATATCTAAACACAATCTCTTAAGCCAAATGGTTTCCTTAGAAGCATGAGTTGCTGCCATATACTCAGCTTCTATCATGGACAAAGCAACAACAAGTTGTCGCTTACTCATCCAACTAATAGCACCACCAAACAGTGTAAACACATAAGCACTGGTGGATCTCCTACTGTCAATGTCAATTGCCCAATCTGAATCTACAAATCCATGAATATCAACAGAATGCGGAGGTCCTGAAACATTACCATGATAGCAAATGGAATACTCAGAAGTACCCCTCAAATATCTGAACACTCTCTTAACTGCATCCCAATGAACCCATCCAAGATTAGCCATAAATTGACTAAGGACTCCCACTGCTTGGGCAATGTCTGATCTTGTGCAGACCATAGCATACATCAAACTGCCAACAACACTAGCATAAGGTACTATGCTCATGTCCTCCACCTCACTAGGAGATTTTGGACAATCCTCAACAGACAACTTTGTCCCCAAAGAAATGGGAACACACAATGGTCTAGAATCTGCCATGCTGAATTTGTCCAACATGGTCTTCACATACTTACTCTGGCTTAACCAAAGTTTTTTGTTGTTTCTGTCTCTTCTGATTTCCATTCCTAGAATGTACCTGGCTCCCCCTAAATCTTTCATTTCAAACTAAGCTGACAACTAAGATTTAAAATTAGAAATCATATTCTTACCCTTCCCAATGAGCAACACAACATCAACATACAGTGCAACAATGAGAATACGATCACCATCAAATTTATAATACACACAGTGATCCGATTTCGATCTCACAAATCCAATTGACAACACAAAGGCATCAAACTTCAAGTACCATCTCCTAGGGGATTGCTTCAAACCATACAAAGACTTTTTAAGTTTGCAAACCAAATTTTCTTTACCTTTCACCATGTAATGCTCTGGCTGTGACATGTAGATTTCTTCCTCCAAGTCACTGTGAAGGAAAGTTGTCTTCACATCCATCTGTTCTACCTCGAAGTCATAAGTTTCTGCGAAAGACAACAGGAATCGAATGGATGTTAGCTTTTCAATAGGAGAGAAGATCTCACCATAATCTATACCCTCCACTTGTGAATACCCCTTCGCAACCAATCTAGCCTTATACTTCTCAACACTGCCATTTGCACCAATTTTCTTCTTGAACACCCATTTGCATCCAACAGGTTTTCATCTAGGAGGCAAAGGCACCAAGTCCCAAGTTTGATTCTTTTCCAAAGAAGCCATTTCTTCCTCCATGGCCTCCTTCCAGGAACCTGCATCTTTCATATCTAAAGCCTCTGACATAGTTCTAGGTTCATCACTGTTAGTGATTAAAGCATAAGCACAACTAGAATCAAGCAATGTAAAACCAAACCTTTTAGGTTGCTTTCTTATCTGTGTAGACCTCCTCAAAGGCTGAGGTTGATGTTTAGCTTCTTCATCTGAGCTCTTAGAGCTGCCAGAGCTCTCCTCATCATCAGGTCCAACATTGTTTTTATGTTCAATCTTCTTAGGGGTAGCAGGAAACTGAACAACATCCTCTTTCTTTACTATTTCTTTTGGCTGCAAAATAGTGGAAGAAGGTGTAAGCTCTCTGAAGATGACACTTCTTCTATACAACACTTTTTCAGCAATAGGATCCCAAAGGTTGTATCCTTTCACACCGACACCATAACGAATGAAGATACACTTAACATCCTTGTTCTCCAACTTTGACCACTTCTCCCTAAGCACATGTGCATATGCCTCACAACCCAAAACATGAAGATGCCTTATTGAAGGTTTTCTACCAGACCACACCTCCATGGGTGTCTTTCCAACAAGAGCTAATGTAGGAGATCTGTTTACCAGATAGAAAGCAATGGCAATAGCTTCAGCCCAAAACTTTTGTTCTAGGCCAGTTCCACTAAGCATACTCCTAGCCTTCTCCATCAGTGTCCTGTTCATCCTCTCTGTAACTCCATTTTGCTGTGGGGTGTATGGAGTTGTCTTATGTCTTTCAATCCCAAGTTCCTTGCAATACTTATCAAATTCTATAGAGTAGAACTCACCACCATTGTTAGTTCTCAGACATTTAATCTTTTTACTAGTCTAATTTTTAGCAAAGGCCTTAAACTCCTTAAACTTGCTATAGACTTTAGATTTGCTTCTGAGAAAATAAATCCATGTCCTTCTACTGTAATCATCTATAAAAGATACAGAGTATATAGATTTTGATAACGAAGGAACATTAACAAGACCAAACACATCAGAATGAATAAGGTCCAACACACCAGAAGACTTATGAGAACTCAAGTAAAACTAAACACAGTTTTGTTTTCCATAAATGTAATGTTCACAAAAGTCAAACTCAAGATTACAATCATCTAACCCCTCAATGAGGTTCTTATTTTTTAGGGTACATAGACCCTTCTCACCAATGTGGCCAAATCTCTTATGCCATAACATTGTCTTTTCAGCAGGAAGTTTAACTTCCAATACACGATTACAATCATCAAGACTAGAAACAACAGATTTCTTCACTGCTCATTCAAATGGTGGGGATGAAGTGACTGCTGCCCTCTTCCTTGAGTCAGAAGAACTATTGCATTGTGGAATGCATGCCTCCAGCTGAAACAGAGTACCTCTCCTAGTACCCTTAGCAAGTACCATAACTCCTCTAGTCATCTCGCATCCTTCTTTCAAAAAGACAACCTGCACACCTGCATCATTCAAACTACTTACAGAAAGTAGGTTCTGTACTAAGCCTAGGATGTGCATAACCCCAGAGATCCCCTTCACTCAACCATCAAGAAATCAGATAGAGACTCTTCCATGACTAACAATCTTCAGATGAGAGTTGTCACCCAGATACACCTTTCCACCGTCAAACTCCTCGTACTTAGTGAACCAATCTCAATGTGAGGTCATGTGGAATGATGCACCAGAGTCAATTAGCCACACATCATTAGATGCATGGGTTGCTAGGGCTGCAATGAAGGAATCACCATCATCTTGTGCGTTATCAGAATATGAATCAGGAGCTTTCTTCTTCTTCTTCTTCTCCTCTTTGCATTCCTTTTAGAAATGCCCAGTTTTGCCACAGTTCCAACAAACAGCCTTGGACTTTCCAGGAGATTTGGATCTACCCTTCTCAGCTTTCTTGTCCTTCTTCTTCCCTTTCTCCTTGGGTCTTCCATGAACTACAAGGGCCTCTTTGGCTGCCTCAGAAGACTTTCTCTGTATCTCTTCAAACAACAGTGAAGAAACCACTTCTTCCATTTTGAATGTGGATGTGGTGCTTCCAATTTCCATGACAAGATGATCCCATGAGTCCGGTAGAGAACAAAGCAGGGTCATACACCGATCCTCCTCCTCCATCTTTACACCAATAGATGTCAATTGCATAACCAGCATGTTAAAAGCATTCATATGTTTAGCAATGGATCCTCCGTCCTCCATTCGAAGGGAATACAACTTCTTTCTTAGGAAAAGTTTATTGACTAGGGATTTAGCTTGATACACATCCCCCAACTTCTTCCAAAGTAGTTTTGCAGTAGTCTCCTCGTGGACATTTAACAACATAGAATCAACAAGACTAAGTCTTATGAGACCCTTAGCCTTCCAATCCTTGAGATCCCACTCATCTTGTGACATTGTAGCTGGTTTAGTCCATTAACACTTTCCCAAAGGTCTCGGTCATCAAGCATGTCTTCCATCTTTAGCTTCCATAGCTCGAAATTACTACCATTGAACTTCTTCACTTCAAACCTTCCTGATGTGCTTGCCATCTGCTTGCTGTAATAGAAAATAGAATACTTTGAATAGACTCCCACTCAACCTAAGATTAGCTCAAAAAACCCCTACCCTACAACTAGGACCAAAGGTGATCAAGCTCTGATACCAACTAAAAGGAAGCTAGGTGTGCGGAAATCGCTTCCTACACTAATCTAATGAGGGGAGAGCTATACAAATTTAATTTATTCCTTATCACTAAAGTAACATACAACATCTAACAGAGTTACTACAGCAATACACAAGAATCAGAAAGAAGACAGAAGAAGAGAGACAAAGATTTACTGTGGGGAAAACCCTTATCGGGTGAAAAACCCCACACTCAGAAACCTGCACAATGTATTAACAAATTTGAAAGTTGTTTACAATACACTTACAATACAATATTCAATGGTCTTTGACACTCATGTCTGGAGTCAATCCGGCAGCATAATAGTACCTATAAACTTGTGATACAAACTCAATCACAAGCACCCGTTTAAATAGAAAATACAAGGCAATATTGGACCTATCTTGGAATGGGCATCCAACATGGCTTCATGGACCAAACCCCATGCCCAAGGACACTTGGTCAACATTGTAGAATGTGCCTGACACTTGTCCATAGCTCCCATTCCAAAGAGGTCACCTATTTCCAAAAAGGACTATGACAGATGCTCTTACGACACTTACGACCGTCATAAAATCTGTCATAGTGGTTACAACTTATAGCTGTAAGAGAATCTATCATACACATTCTATAAATAGCATATTCTCTTACAACATGTCATATTCCACCTTGGGGCACCCAAATATGCCTTATTCAAAGATTCTTCATGACACATGTCATCACCTGTCTTACAGACTTCTATTTTCTACTCTTACATGTCATAGATTCGTCATAGGAATCTGTCATAACTGTTTTGGTCAAACATTCCCTTACACAACATGGAAGATGCTGACACATGGAAAAATGCTCCTACCACAAAGTGGGATACCTATCTCCTCATGTGAGGACAAAATTACAAGTTGTCATTTTCCATGTAGGATCGACACATCACTATGCCACATCCCACAATATGACAATATGGAATTTACAAGTATTTACAATATAGGTAATTAAATAATAAATGAAAACATTACAAATGTAGGAATTATCAAGGTTGAGACACCTTAATTCCTAACATAAATGAAGGTATCCATAATTAATTTGGGAAGTGTTCATTGCAACACTTGCCACACAAGGAGATGTTGTAGAGGAAGATGATTGTGCCCCTATCCATGATGCACATATCGAACAAGTAATATACCTCCTACAAGTATTGATCTAGGTGATAAAGTAGGGCCCTCTATAGCTACAACAAGATATAGTAGAAAGTGGAGGTGACATATTTGGATAAAAGAATCTGAATATGAGGATGAAGCAGACATAAAACCCCCTACTCATAGGTAAACAAATAGACACCTTATATACATGTAAGAAATAGGAAGAAGCTAACAAGGCACTTGCTATCTTCTATCCTACTTGTCACAAGAGACACCCTAGTGGAGAATGTCCATTCAACAAAACAAAAATTTCATCTCTAGAAGATGCTAGGAAAAGTGCCTCATTGCAACCATTACTAGTAGATATGGTAGAAATGAAGTGTATTGAATAACCTGTATACTACATGGCTCAAATAAGACCTTGGAAACCAAGAGCTATGTCACCAAGTATGACTAGTGACTTGAATGTACTTATAATTCTATGGGTCCTAGTTGACAATTAGCTTCTTTTCAATATCCTTCTTCCTAGATGGTATGGAGGTTGGAAAAAACTATCATATTATCCTTAGTGGCCAAAACAATACTCACAACAACAACCCTCATTTCCATCATGGAAGAATTCATAGAGGGTGACACCACCTCCTTATCCACAATATTCACCATATCCTACACCACCCACTATTACTCTGTATCAACACCCAAAATGACTTTTACCACCAATTTCATCTTAGCCACCAATGGATAGTGCAATGCTTGCACAACCTACACTAGATCCAAATAATAATAAAGTGGCTCAACCAACTTATAATAATGAGGTTGTAGGATTTCCAACATATCTTTTCAACACACTTGATATTGATGAATTACAACTTATGTCAAGAAAAACCCTTCAAGTGCCTAAACCTCCTATAATCACTAAACTTGAGGAATCACATGAAGAATTTGAAGAAAGAAAGATGGATATGAAGATGGGTCCTAACAACAAAGCCAGAAACTCAATCTAGTCATATTAAGACATTGGTACAACCAACACCACCTCCATATCTAGATTGATTCCATACCAAAAAAGAATCCCCCATCTAGAATTTGATCTTTTTAATGAATTGAGAAATGTATGTGTCAGAATTCATGTTTTACAAGTAATTAAGGATGTTCTTATTTACACAAAACTAGTTCATGAATTATGCACACGAAAATAAAAGAAGAAACAACATCCAAAGACTATGCAAGTTATTGGACAACTTGCAGGTCTCATGTTAGGAAACATTATGGTTCCTAAATATTCCAATCCTAGAAGTCCAATGATTTAGGTATGTATTGGTCAAGTTTTTATTCCCAACATGCTTATTTATTTGGGTGTTGCTATTAATGTAATGACTATTGAAACTAAAGAGAAATTATGTCTCCAAGGCCTAAGAACTACACCTACAATTCTTCAAATGGTTGATCACTCTTTAGTGAAACTAGGTATGATTGAAGATGTTATTATTTCCATTGATTCATGGGAATACCTAATTAATTTTATGGTCTTGCAGCCTAAAGTAAAGCTAGAGGGATATCCCTTAATCTTGGGATGGCCTTGATTGCCTACTGCAGATGTAGTTATCAACTGTTGTTCAAGTAACATGTTTATTTCTAATGGGGAACAAAAGAAACAATTAACATTATATTTGCCATCTCAACCTTTGTAGGAATTAGAAGAGATAGTATGGGTAGATAGTGATAATGAGCAACCATTCCATATTTTAACTATTGATTAGAGCCTCATTTATTGGAATCATCAAAAGATACATAATCTCCAATTTCTTTCAAAATGTGTATTCATCAAATGATTTTTGGAGAGACTAACTTTTTATCAAATGATTTTTGGAGAAACTAACTTTTTGTATTGACGATCATTATCCATTTGGGAATTTTCCTTCGGTAGGTGATTCATGATCTTTACAAAAAAATTTAACACTTCATCAACTCTTACCACATGATTGTTTGCATAGTTGATTTTTGTTTAATAAAACATCCATTTCAACAAATACACATTTAATATTTGATCCATCACTACCATCCACCTCACAATTGGCATCCATAGGGTTGCCCACACCAACTAAATAACAAGAAATGGAAACTTTACCAAGAAAAAACACTTAATATAAATCCACACTAGAGTACAACACAAATAAATGATTTGCTATCCATGTTGTGAAATTACAAAGCAACCTTTTCATAGGAGTATTAAGACACATGGTATACATCCTATCACTTGTACTTATCATATTTATATATAGGAGGGAAGTCATCTAGTGAGACAACCACAATGTAGATTGAATCCCATTATTTGTGAAATTGTTAAAGAAGAATTACAAAAATTACTCAATGTGGGGTTCATTTATCCCATTTTAGACAACCAATGGGTTGTTGATAACTGAGAGGGGGGGGGGTGAATCAGTTGTCTTAATTATTTCAGCTTTCTGAACTTTCTTAATAATTAGTGCAGCATCAATTCAAACAAGCAAACATAACCATGAAATGGAAATACACATGACACAATATTTTTGACGTGGAAACCCTGTTAAGGGAGAAAACCACGGGGTGATTAACCCAAGATTATATTCTCTGTTAGAAGAATAGAATTATAAAATGGCACTTGCCAATTAGGGCTCACTGCCTGAGCACACTACTCACAAGAGGCCCACTGCCTACAAGAGACTCACTGTCTACAATTTATAAAGAGTGTAATACAATACTTGAACTGATAAGGAGCATCTACATATGCTGGAGTTCAGTTCCAGTTAAACTCAGTACACTGATCTACTACACTTCATCCTTTCTCTTCCTTAGTGCTACTATCCTTTCACGTACCAGACCTGCCTTAATGCTTTCACTCTGCTGTACTACTTTTCTTCGCACCACACCAAAACCATGACACTTCTCACAACTAAATCCATCTTGTATATATATCCGCACAAGTGATTTCATCACGTTTCTAGTTGGCATCCAGAATAGTCAATATTTTCCACGAACTCTGATCTGTTGGCTGAATCCTTGCTTACCAAGTAATACAGATCAAGGATATACTTGTAGAAGTCATCAATCATGTCGATCAATCATAACTTATGCCTTAAGAATCTTTACCATCATCAGTAACGCATCCGGAATAATGTCTGATGTTCTGCCAGTCAGTTCTTCCTCTGTCCACACTACCAATCAGGAACCCGACACTCAAGTATTCATATCTTTTTCTTCATCTATCACCGAAGGCTAAATCCTTGGAATCTATAAGTCAAGGTAGTCCTCTTGACTTCCCCAAATCTACACTTCACCAGGATACTTCCTCTGAGAGATCTAGAGCTGACTGTCAGACCTCGCCACATGCTCTGTTCTTGGTTACCAGATCACAATACTCTACAATCTTCCTTCCAGTAGAGACTCATCATGTCCTACGGATGTGTGGGTTAACCTTTGTTGCTATCAATGACAACAATCATGAAGCTCCAATGTGTCTCTTGCCAACAATCTCCCCCTTTGGCATTGATGGCAACACTTAGTGAAAAATGACTAAGTGTTATACTATACTCCCCCTTAGCTGGATACAACATTTTTCACTTCTCATCACTCCCCCTTTGACATCAATGGCAAAGGGTGGGGTCCGCACACCAAAATTTTCAAAATTTCAACTATACTTGGCCACATAAGTATATACATATGGCATACTTACATATACTGAAGAATGTCTACAAAAGTTGTCTTCAATTGGACAAATTCTGTTGCCCAACTTTGCTTCATTCTGTCCAAAATTGATATATAACCGCTTAATAGGAATGCAAACACATCTGCCCTTTTTAGATCTATCAAATCACTGGTCTGGGCTGTGATCTGGGCTTCTTTTATGGCCTCATGCATGGCCTCTAGTTTAGGGATAATTATCCCTCTGAGTGCACCCAACCTGCTTATTCTATTTTTCTTTTCCTTCTCCAGCTTCTTGATTTCATTCAAGACTGCAATAGTCTGACATTCTTAATTTATTATGGAAGATGAGAGAGGATCAAAATTCTTTGATAGATTTGTCAGTTTGTCCTCCTATTCTTTTACTTTCTTCTCAATATCCATTGTTACTGTGGTCGAGGATATACAAAATTTGTATACATCTCCTCCATCCTTAAGAGCATTTTCCAAGCTCTTTATCCCAATATTCGTATTTCTCCTATCATTAGCTATTAACCCTTGTACCTTTGATAATCTTTTTGCCAAGAATTCCTTCCAGATCTTATCTTCTACTGACTTCTCTAGGGAATCAAAATGTGTGCTAACACTATTGGCTAGAGATTTGAGATTACTGGATGAGGAGGCTAAATAATCCTTCTGAAAAGATGGCATGATCTTTTCTAAAATGTCAGATGCAGCTTCTATTAGCTCACAGCCTGCCATGTGAGACTTCAAGAGTTTTTCTTTTGCCTTCGCATTGGCAAATGAAGCTATCTTCATTGTTTGAACTGAGGAGAGAGAGTCAAAGTTAAATGGACCTTGAAGTAACTCCGGTTCATCAATCTCCAACATTTCTTTTGTCAAGAAGTCCTTGACAGTTTCTGTAGTGTCTCTTGCCAGAGACAGAGATTTCTTCTCTTCTACACTGTCACTTATGTTCTTCTCAGCTTGACTTTCTTCTCTTCCTTTCACTTCTTCTTTCTCCTCTATTCTTTCTTCTCCTTTAGATCCAGAGACTGTAGGGGAAACTAGAGGAGAGATATTTGTTTGTTCATGGGCCACCTCTTTTGGAGCAGAGGATTCCAAGTCCTTACCTTTATCTTCCCTTGTCTCCTTAACCTCTTCTACTACTGTCTCAGTAGCTTCTTCTTTAATATCTGTAGCTGAGGGATCATCACCTAAGTCCTCTATAATAGGAATGTTGAATCTTTTGTATGCATTCCATAGGATCTCTTCTATCTCTTTTGCTACTTCGTTAGTTTTTTTGAGCATACGTTGATTCATTCTAGCTTTGCTCTGGAATTCATCCTTACAATCTTTGAAGATCATACTCTTCTACTTAGGAGTGATGGAGGGATAAAGCTGAATAGCTAACTGTTCTTAGATCTCCATATCCTTCTCTTTAGCATTATTCTTCCTCAATTCAAGTTCCTTCTCAAGGCTTTTAGGAATTAAAGATACAATCTCAATGAAAGCCTTGTTGTAAATGTTTAGATACTTAACTGTGGCATCTTGCAGAATCTTTTGATCAGCTTCGTTGTATCCATCATAAAATTCTGTTAATGGCTTCAGATTTCCATCCACAGTGATTGCCTTAACTATATCATCTAAGGATAGGGTGGTCCTTTCAACAAACTCTTCTGCTTCTGCCTCCTTGGTTTCACTGGATATCTTCTTCTTTTTCCTCATTTTCTTCACCTCCTTGTCTGATTTAGTTTCTTCATCATTCTTCAGGCTAACATAGGATCTTGTTTCCTTTTTCTTTGTTCTCTTTTCTCCTTTTCCATATGTCTGGACTTCTGGTTTTGATGTCTTTGAGCTTTTATTAGAGATAGGTGCATCCCTTTTAGAGGATCTGGTCCGGGAGGGGGCTTCTACCGGATCACTTGCCTTTTTTGCTTCTTCCTTCTCTTTCTCTACCCTTTCCACCTTTTCTCTATTGGCATCAAGAGCTTCTTTTGATATGCCATATCTTTTGGCAATATTCTCTACTTCTTTTCTCACTTTTCTCTTTACCTCCGGTTGTCTAAGTTCCACATGAATTTTTATACTCAATTCTTCAAAGGTTCCAAATCTTTCTTCTTTGGGATCCTTGGGTTGACTAAGCATGTGTTGGACATGCAGTTCCACAAGTTTCTCATCCACCTCATACCCCATCAGCATGATCCAGACTGTCCTTGGTTCTACAGCTTCCATTTGGCACTGATCAGTTTCAACCATAAAACAAACTGTATCCTTATACTTTTCAACTAGAGATTTGGGAATTCTCTCTCTTGCTTGCATCAAATTTTGAAGTTCTTGAAATAACCCCATAGAGCTGTATTTCTTGTCTTGGCATCTCCAAGCCCATGCAAATAGTCTCTGATTTGGATTGCAACAGGTCTGTCATTCTGCAAAACCCAACCACTTGATCTGGGCAACTCACTCATGAAGTAGAAAAACAGACACAATATAGCCCACCATACTTGAAGGAATTTTTCTTATCCTTCTTGATCTTCTATAGATTCTCCAATAGTTGGTTTAGAAGAAGTTCACACAGATCATAGTCAACATTTTCTTTTAGCATCTGATAAGCTGTATAAACTGCAGTTCCCAGTACTGAATTTTCCCTACTGGAGTGATAAATTTTGTAACCAATTATCATGGATGCAAATTTGATACCCAGATCAGTGATATCTTCAATTGTCATAGCTCTCTTGTCAAATTTTGATCCAGTTACATCACTCACTGTCTAATTCTTGACAGATTTGAGAACAGGTATCCCACCGAATGAATGCAGACCAGTTACTGCCCTAATTGCATCTTTGGTGATCTTAAATGGTCTATTCAACCATAGGAAGTTATCATGTACTTTTCTCAACACATACCAGACCCATTCATCTTCTTCAAAATAGGGGAAATGAATGCACTGTGCAAAATGCTTATCCTGGATGGCCTTGAACTGAGGTTTGAGCTCAAAAGAATCATCTATTAACTGATTGTGATAGATATCAGCCAACTTAGATTCCCCAAATTCTTCAATATTCGCATGAATATATGCCCTAACATCTTCTACATGTAGAACCCCATGCCGAATGCTTGAAAAAGTGCCAAGGGGATCAACTTCTAGGGATTTATATGGATGCTTCTTAAATTTAGGTCATGGCCTATTAGAAATCTTCACTATATTTGGAGTAGTCATCTTTCAAAGATTTGTAGAGAGATAATGAGAACGGAAAATACCTTTTGCACTTCTAGGTTACACGAAGTGAGCCAGATCAATTGCTCGATGAATCAGATTCTACAGATGATCTTTGATGGGCTTGAGGAATTTCTGTTGCAAAGCTTCTTTTCGTTTCTTCTTGAATGCAGAATGAACAAATGCTTAATGAGAAAACCCTTATATTGCTCCACAAACCCTAATATCAAATTGCAATAAATGCTCGACCTAAGTCATTCCAGTTTGCCTTATTCGGATGACTTGAAGAACTGGATCAATTTTGATATTAAACATCTTGTGGATCTTCCAAATCTAACCATAGTTTATTTAGATGTTTTTCTTATGAACCCTTTAATCTGCAACTCTCCTTGTGTCAGTTTCGGCACCAATTGACTGGCTGGGGGAACAAGGTTTTTTTTGTGTCTCACCCTGAGCTAGAGCTCACTTATTTAATTTTTGGAAGGACCAGAGTCTGGTGCGGATCCATCCTCTACATTCTCTGTACTTTTCTTCACCCAAATCTTGTTCATCTCACTTTGAACTTCATCTGCATTCACTTTTTGTTTTCCCTTATCTTGATTCTGATTATGATATACCGGACCTCTTTTGTCCTGATTCTTGTTTCTACAGAATTTTGCAATATGACGGGATCTATTAAAAATTTGGCAAACAACATTTCTTTGCAATTTTGATTGATATCCTCTTGATCTGCATTGATTAGCCATATGACCTATTCTATTGCATGCAAAGCATCTACCATTCAATGAATTGTTTATTTGCATATTTCTGCATTCATGAGATTTGTGACCATACCTTTTGCAGTTGAAACACTATCCGAAGAAGGATGTATTAGTCTGATTCATTCTCTTTCTGCACTGATTAGCTTTATGACCAAAGTTATTGCAATTGTGGCAGTATCCATTGAAGGATGGATATCTTTGAGCATTAGGCTACCTTACCGGAGGTCTTCTAGGCCTATTCCTTGGATTTTCTAATCCAAAATTCTTCCGACCGGATCCGGACCTTTCACCTTTTTCATACCCCAGGCCACACTTGTCATCTACTCTCTTTTGGCTTTCAAGAAGAACTTCAAGTAGAGCAGAGCTTATCTTGAATTTCTCTTTATATTCATTTGCTATTTGAAGATCCCTTTTAAGAGAGACTATTTGATCCTCAAGTTTTTCTTCATTATCTTTAGCATCTTCAAGATCAGATTCAAGATGTTTGATAATTCTATCCATCTTGTGGCAATCTTCTTATTTCTCCTTGAGAGATTGTCTTAGATCATCTTCAGTTTTTCTTTTCTCTTCAACCTCTTGGGTAAACTTCATAACTCCTGATTCCATTTCATGTCTTACCATAATGATTTCTTTTGATAACTTTTCACATAACTTGGTTTTCTCCTTCAGATCTCCATCTGTATCATTGGCTTCACCTTGAATTGCCAGTTGCTGAAGTAGCTCCTTTCTCTTTTTCATAGAGAGACTCAATTTGTCTTTTAGTTCTTTTATGAAATCATCAGCCTGTTTGAGTCTTTCCTTTAATTCATTGACTTTAGAGTTTGACTGCTCAAGATCATCAAGGGCAGTCTTGAGTTGCTCCCTTATACCATATACATCGATTTGAATTCCCAGATCTTCCTCAAGCTATTAGGCTTTGTTAAGAGGTACTTGGCTCTGATACCAATTGTTGATAACTGAGAGGGGGTGAATCAGTTATCTTAATTATTTCAGCTTTCTGAACTTTCTTAATAATTAGTGCAGCATCAATTCAAACAAGCAAACATAACCATGAAATGGAAATACACATGACACAATATTTTTGACTTGGAAACCCTGTTAAGGGAGAAAACCACGAGGTGATTAACCTAAGATTGTATTCTCTGTTAGAAGAATAGAATTACAAAATGGCACTTGCCAATTAGGGCTCACTGCCCGAGCACACTGCTCATAAGAGGCCCACTGCCTACAAGAGACTCACTATCTACAATTTATAAAGAGTGTAATACAATACTTGAACTAATAAGGAGCATCTACATATGCTAGAGTTCAGTTCTGGTTAAACTCAGTACACTGATTTGCTGTACTTCATCCTTTCTCTTCCTTAGTGCTACTGTCCTTTCACATACCAGACCTACCTTAATGCTTTCACTCTGCTCTACTGCTTTTCTTCGCACCACACCAAAACCATGACACTTCTCACAACTAAATCCATCTTGTATATATATCCGCACAAGTGATTTCATCACCTTTCTAGTTAGCATCCGGAATAGTCAATATTTTCCATGAACTCTGATCTGTAGGCTGAATCCTTGCTTACCAAGTAATGCGGATCAAGGATATACTTGTAGAAGTCATCAATCATGTCAATCAATCATAACTTATCCCTTAAAAATCTTTACCATCATTAGTAATGCATCCGGAATAATGTCTGATGTTCTGCCAGTCATTTCTTCCTCTGTCCACACTACCAATCAGGAACCCAACACTCGAGTATTCATATCTTTTTCTTCATCTATCACCAGAGGCTAAATCCTTGGAATCTATAAGTCAAGGTAGTCCTCTTGACTTCCCTAAATCTACACTTCACTAGGATACTTCCTCTGAGAGATTTGGAGCTGACTGTCGGACCTCGCCACATGCTCTGTTCTTGGTTATCGGATCACAATACTCTACAATCTGCCTTCCGGTAGAGACTCATCATGTCCTACGAATGTGTGGGTTAACCTTTGTTGCCATCAATGACAACAATCATGAAGCTCCAATGTGTCTCTTGCCAACATGGGTTTCACCATTGGTAGTTGTACCAAGGAAAGGAGGTAAAGAGCACATGTGTGCTGATTATAGAGCTCTTAATCAAGCAAATAAAAAAAATAATTTTCCATTTCCTTTTATTGATTAAGTTCTTGATACTGTTTTTAGGAAAGAGTTCTTTTCTTTCTTGTATGGTTTCAGTGGGTATAATCAAATTAGGATTGCACTTGAATACCATGAAAAAACTACTTTTACATGTCCTTGGGGAATATTTTCCTATAATGTTTTCCCTTTCGAATTATACAATGCACTGATAACTTTTCAAAGAGCCATCCTAAGTATTTTTTGATTTAATTAATAATTGTGTTGAGGTATATATGGATGATTTCATAGTTTAAGGCAATACTTATAATGAAGCTAAGGATAATCTTGAAAAATTCCTTCAACGATGTGAAGATACTAATCTTTCTCCCAGTTACAAAAAATGCCACACTTTAATGACTGAAGGTATAGTATTGGCTCATAACATCTTTGCTAAGGGTATTGAAGTTGATCCCAAGAAGTTAAAAATTATTTAAGAACTCCTTGTACTCACATGTCAAAAAGATGTCCATAGTTTTTTAGAGCATTCAAGATATTATCAAAGATTTATTCAAAATTTTAGTAAAATTGATTCGCCACCTTTTGTTTTTCTAGGGAAGGATAATTATTTCTCTTGGACTGAAGAGTGTCCACATGCTTTTGATACCATTAAGGAAAATCTTATAACCACACCAGTGCTACAAGTACCAACTGGAAGTTTCCATTTCATATTCATATTGATGCCTCTAATACACCAATGGGGGATATGTTAGGCCAAAAGGATGGTACACTCTTTTATTATATTTACTATATAAGTGAAAATTCTACTAATATTCACATGAATTTTATAGTTATAGAGAAAAAATTCCTAGTTGTTGTGTATGCCATTAATAAGTTTCATCATTTTATTATAAGATATAAGGTATTTGTTCATACTAATCATTCTATAATTCATTTCATAATGAATAAACCTATTGTAACTAGGAGAGTAATTAGATGGTTACTATTATTACAAGAATTTGTTATCACCATCCTTGGCAGACCTAGTTGTGAGAATGTCATGGCTGATTTCCTGTCCAGATTGATAAATATTAATGACTAGGTTCTAGTTGACAATAATTTTCTAATGAACACTTATTTGGAATATTTATTAAAAGTACTTGGTTTATTGATATTACCAACTATTTGGTGATATTTAAGTTTCCCCCACATTTATCTTCTAGAGATTGAAGGAATCTTGTCAGTCTCAGTTGTTATTATACATGGATTAATGGACTTCTCTTTTGCACTAGAATTGATAATGCATGCATCAATGTGTAGCCAAAGACTATGTATTCAACATACTTTGAGCATGCCATATAGAACCATGTGGAGCACACTTTGTAGCATAATGCATCACAAGCAAAATCCTTACTTTTGGATACTACTAGCCTACACTCGATAAAGATTAAAATAGATATGTTTAGCACCGTGAGAAATGTGAATGCATGGGCTGACCCATGTGTGTAGATGAAATGTCACTTCAACCACAACTATACATTGAACCTTTTGAAAAATGGGGATTAGGTTTTGTTGGAATTATTAATCCTCCACCCAGGAATAAGGAATATATTTTGGTTTGTACAGATTATGTCAATAAATGAGTTGAGGTTGTAACATTGAAGCATGCATGAGATACACAAGTAGTTGAGTTTTTGTATAATGAAATGTTCACATGGTTTGGTGTACCAAATAAGATTGTAATAAACCAAGGACCACAATTCACTTCTAATCTCATTATTGCTCTAATCTATGAGTATGAGATATGACAACATAAGTAATCTTCATACCATCCACAAGCCAATAGTCAAGCTGAAGTCATAAATAAATAGATTGAGAATATTCACACTAAAACAATAGCACTTCATTAGAAAGATTGGGTAACACAACTTATTGAAGCAGTATGGGCTTACCAGACAATGTGAAAGACTATCACTTGTCTTACACCTTACGAGCTTGTCTATGGTAAGAAGGTAGTATTACCTATTAAATTTGAGATCAAAACTTTACATACTACTTTGGAATGGGGTTTGAATCTTACCAATGATCAAAAGGCAAGGATTGAATGTCAACTTCATTCTTTAGATGGAATACATCATGAGACTCTCTTTCCTGCAAAGGTAGTTCAAAAGAAACATGGTTTATGGCATGACCATTTCTTTTGTAAATGATAATTCCAACCAAGAGATTGGGCATTCTTATATGACTCCAAATTTTAGGACTTCAAAGGTAAATTCCATACATGATGGATAGGACCATATGAGATCAAAGTTATCTATGAAAATGGTGCAGTCAAAATTCACACTATAGACTCCAATCATATGGCCTTAGTTGTCAATGGTCATCATCTTAAGATCTATAAGAAACTAGTTACAAAATATAGTTTCATTTCTAACATGTAGAAAGAGCTCCATGTGTTTGATAAAGTTCCTACAACCTCTTAGGGTGCCTTTAGACACTCTTTAATATAAATAAAATAAAAAATAAAAAAAAGAGAAAAAAGTAATAAAATCTAACAATGAAAACCTTTGGGCATTGTTAGACAGTTGCAATTTAAAAACTAGTTCTTGGAAAATTGTAACTAACATAAATTCTTAGAGGTGAAAACCATTTTTATAGTTCCTTTAAGTGACAAATGGTTGAAAACTAGGTTCCCAAATATAATTTGTCATTATAAAATTTAAAAAGAAAAAGAAAAAAGGAAAAGAGAGAAAAAAATCAAACAAAAACAAATATATGTGTTTGGTATCTGAGTTTGTTTATATTATGTTTTAGGATTATCTCCAACTCTATGAATAAAGTTATGCATCTCTTGTTGCCATCAATTTTTAATAGTTGATCCACCCTCTAAGCGACATTATTTTTTTCTCTAGCTACATATCATTTCATGTAAGTCCATTTTTCTACCTTAGTAATCTATTTAGGACATTTCCATTTGTAGCTAGTACACATGAAGTTTGTATAGTCTCTTCTATGTATTGGATCTTCCCATGCCACACATCACTATGTTGTTGCACTCATCATCATGAAATCCCTCCTACCATCTTAGCTTTACAACTAGAGTGCTTGATATGTTAAGGAAGCTTGATTACCACTATCCATTGGCCATCATATGGCTGCCACTTCATCAAACTTTCTCATTGGTAATTCCTTATGTTTGTTTTATTCTTTTAAACCACTAAATATATTTTATTTTTGATATAATTTTTATGTGGCATTTGATCCACTTCTTAAGGAAATTTTCATACCTCAAGATGGGGAAAATTTATCCATTTCCACATTCATCTATATCATGTGTCCCATTCCATGAATGTTAAATCTTTAAAAGTTTAACCACATTATGATAGCTACATCAAATGATATCCATTTTGTAATATTCATTTTCTGCAATTCAAACTCTTTTTCCATTGTATTATTCTTACCATTGCTACAGGAAATCCTAAACTGTTACCTAACCCCTTATCACTGTAAACTTTTGCTTGACCTCTTTTCATTAATCATCATGGGTGGAACCCATACCAAAAGAGTTCCCACCACTACGACAACATTAAGAGCCAACAAAATAGTATATAAAATTTTCCATGACGGTGAATCGACAATGTTATTTGATAGACTATGTGGCTATAATGACCAAATTGCCATGGAGTTTGTGTTGCAAGGTGTGCGTCCTTGGTCACCTTGTGTTGTACAACACAACTCTTGGATTTGTGACAAGGATTAACCAGCTCTCGTGGATTCATTAACTCTGGTGGTTGTATCATGCATTAAAAGGTTAGTCTTTTGGTGCAACGACAATATTCTTTCCAACCATCCGCATTAGAGCCTGGGTTATGAGTTCAAACCCCTCGCTTGTGCTAGGAGGATTGTTGCAAGGTGCATGCCCTTGGTCTCCTTGTGTTGTGCAGCACAACACTTGGGTTTGTGACAAGGCTTAACAAGCTCTCGTGGATTCATTAACTCTAGCGGTTGTATTGGGCATTAAAAGGTCAACCTTTTGGTGCAATGACAACCATCTTTCTAATAGTTTGCAATGGGATGTATTGAGGACCGGGTCACTCTATAAGGGGTTACTTTTCTATTTGGAGTTTGATTTGTTGCCAAGGCCACTAGGTTGCCTCTAATAGGGGAGACATTCTTTCCAACAACATCCAGCTAGTTCTCTAATTTGAAATGATTAAGGCAACAATTTTTGCAAGTTGGAGAAAAAGTGAGCATGATCTTTAGACAAGGCACAATCAAAACTTCCTTGCCAAGGATATGGGATAGAGTTGCCAAAATCATCATTCAATACATTTCTTGTGAAGGAAGGTACACATATATTTTTCCCACCATTTTAGATTGATGTGTCATTTATGCTACCAACAAACTATAAATCTATCCTATTCCTATTCTATTCTCTATGGCATATGTGTATTGAGGTTCATAAAGGTTGAACAAAATCATTAGCCTATCATGGGCTCATTCAGATGCTTGTGATGCAAGGGTTAAGTGGCCTTTCTCTGCCTAGAGAATGGTTACAATTTAGGAAAGAAGAGGATCATGAGCCAAAGAGAACCCTTGAAGAGGAAGCCTTTATAGAAGGAACCCATAAATAAATTGCTAAATCAGAGCTTCATGACATAAATCATCATGGAGGACAAGTATTCTTAGCCAAAAATCCAGTCGCTAGTTCCTTTGTGGGACCAGTCACTAGAAATTAAAGGAAAACAAAGTCGTCATCCAGAGATGAGGACTCCCTTCCACTTTTTAAATGATTACATAACCTAGTTATTGTTGCTAGTAAATTGGTTGTAGATGAGGAAAAGGAAGCTTTTGATTCTAACCTTAAGGTCTTAGCCACTCTCCTCACAAAAAGGAAGGACTGTCTAACATAAGAGAAGAGATGCCAAAACTAGTGAAAAAAGGTTGAGAGGGCAAGGTGAGAACAACTAGAGGCTACAATAGAGATTGAAACCCTTATTTCAGCTTAACCAAAAGTTGGAATGCCTATTTTAGAGGGGTGACAAGAAGACACTATAGGTCCATAGTCTCTTGAAGTACCTAAATTCCTAGAATAAAAATGCAATGCAGAATGTTGGTTCTCAAATCTACATGCAATGAATCCTAAAGATTTGCCACTTCTTATGCTTAGATTTCAAGAAGAGACTTGGCCAACAGAGTGGGAGATTTTTTTCCTATCTCCCCCTGCACTTTAGGTTCTACCGCACCTAGGGGGTATTCCCCTATTTACAACCAAAAGATTTGTCTTTGACTAATTTAGGTAGAATGTTCTCATGTATGCACCAAGATTTGTAAGATTAATCCTAGACTAGCAATATTCTTGGATTACCTTCACTATTTTACTTTGAGAACATGCTAAGAACCCTATACTATTAACAAAATTGCAATAGATATAAAATGATTCATCTTTATAATTATTATTCTTCCTAGACCCTTGGGCAAGTAAACCTCTCGACCGATGCCTTATCAAGGGTAACATAGTCAAAATTCATTCATGCAGATGTTACTTTTATGACAACATAACTCCAAATTTACAGGGTATATTTGTATCAATGCCTTGCAATGACACACCCAAGAAAAGGTATTTCCTATAAATCTTCTTCAAAAATCCCTAATTCAATACATCACTTCCTATGTTTTGTTTAAAGCATATTTAATCCAATCCTTGACCATAAGCAATAACCAAAACATTCAATACAAGTGTGAATAAGTGAAATCCAGAACCCTTGATTCATTCATTCATAAAAGAAATGCATACATTCAAGGAGACAATTGCATAAAACACACACATGTAGTGTTATTAATATTACTCAATCTGAATTGAAAACTGTCATACAAGAATTTATTCAAATGCATGTGACTTTCTACTCTTCAATCTTAACAATACACCTAATCTATTATAGAAACATACTCCCCAAGATGTGGATAACTTGTATCCAAAAGTCTAGAATAGAATTCCCTTCTCTATTCTATATCCACCTAATCACTCTTTCTCCTCTCTCTCATACTATGACATTTGAAATTCTATAAAAAGACAAACTATGTCAGTTTGATATTTCCATAGTACAACTTTTCAGTTACAATGCATTTAATATTTGCACTTAGGAAATTACATCTTTGCTCTGATTGGTGGCATTTTCTTTCATCCAATTCCTTATTCTAGAATGTTCTAATTGGCTAAAAGACCTCTTAAGTGGTTAAGAATAGATGTTTCCTAACTATCTAGTACTCAGACTCACATGAAGGGCTGCTGGGAAGGCAAACAAACTCCTCACCCCTTCAAAACTTGTTCACTAGAGATAAAAGGGCTAGAAACATTGAGACATCCTAAGTAGTTGAACCAAGAAATATCATCCTTGCCTAGATCAAGAATTCTTTGACTCTGTGAACAGAGTCTTACTTCCGTGTTGTGACCCCTGGCATCAAACCATGGTGTTGATGGTCCATCCAGTTAATCATCAGAATGACATTATTTTGCTATGGTTCCCAGAAACTAGCTAAACTATTGTAGACAAAAATTCCTACTCTTTCCAATTCCTCCCATTCTAATGGTCAACATCTACCTTTTTCTTAATTTGGAAAGAGCAAATCTCTAACCAAGAGAACTAGGACATGCTTCTCAAGGAAACAAGGAATAAAGACTGTCAGGAAGTGCTATGTATAGTACTCACGGCAGAAACTGATTATGAACAATTCATGCAAACATTCCCTCTTATAGAAAGAATGAACAGGCATGCTTTACCTGATCAATCTCCATTTTCCAACACATTCATTAATTATATTTTTAGATGTTCATAGGCTCAACACACTTGAATTCATATATGGAAATCCTCAAAGATCTTCTCACAGTCTTCAAAGCATGAAATAGAGGTGCATATTAATTTCACCTAACTACAAATGCCTCTTTACATAGACAATAAAGGTCTGGTTCATGCACCAAGATCCACGTGTGTATCAAAAATGTGTTATTTTTCAAATCATCTTCTTGTATACTTGAGCGACAAATCAAGGTTGAACCTGCCAGGCTATCATGCTCGAATGGAATCCATAATTTGAATTTGGATCGTAGATTTTGAAACACATCAGTAAAAAATGAATGGCTGGAAATGCAAAAGAGTCCCTCGGGACCATTGAAAAGTCAACAACCAATCAGAAAGTGCTAGCAAAGAATGCCTCTTAATCATAAAAAATTGTAGTCCTGCCATATGTCTTCTCATCACACTAGTGCAGGCCCAAGAGGGATGACACTATTACCTCCACGCTCGCATGCTAAGCACTTGCTTCAATTCTTTTTAAGACAGGAACAAGTCTCATCTTCCAGTTGGCACAATATCACAATAGTGCAAGGAATATTGCATAACACCTCTTCATAGTGCACTATTGTAGTCCAACATGTTATAACAAGGTCCTGGATTCACCAACTTGAAATTAATGGCCATCGCATCAATGTAGGCCCAACAGATCTGACAAACCAAAGGTCCAAGACAATGCGATAATCATCCATTATACTTAGCAATCACTTCTCATAGATAGGGAAAACTGGTAAAAAGGCTCTTGGGGCCAATTATGAATGAAGCAAAGGACCGCCTATCACAAGTCAACACAAAATTATAAGATGAGCCTTGAAAAGACTACAAGGGCTTAATGTTTTAGCTTCTTCGACATGGGCTTAACCGATTTTGGGGTTTCAGGCAATGAAAGAGGGAAAATATATGGGGGTTCCACCAGTGGCTCTGGTTGGGGACACATGGCTCTTGTAGGCATGGTGAGAATCATAGAACTCCAGGGTGCAGACCATATGCCTAATCCATTGGGATTTTCCTTGTAACTGCTTCAGTTAGGGTTGGAGACCGATTGAAAGGTGACTCAATCAACAACCCAATCCTAGTGGCCTTTAGGTCACTAGAAACAAGAAATCAATGCTTGCCTCTGTAAAATACCTTGTTTTCAATTGACAACTCTATGCTCAATCTGAGAGAGTACATAATCATTATGTCAATCAAATTAACCTACACTAAGTGAACAATATTAACACATGATAAAAAATATACATCAAATTCATCATTCATATGTTTACACTACCTTAGGTCAATCACAATGTCACCATAAACCCTTAAGAATGTGTCATTTCAAAGATAGAATATCTCATAACCCTTAGGATGATTGTCACTATCAAGCTTGTCCTTGTCCTTGTCTACCACATCAAACTTGAAATCTTCATAACATGCCTCTAATAACCATTGATGTACATTACATTTTTCACTTACTGGCTCTCCATCATAAAAGATAAAGGATTCATATTCAACCTATCCTATATTAAAATTATATTCCTTCAAGTTCTAAAACTCATGTACATTGGTGTCTGGTAAAGGAAACTCAACTAAACTTGGAGCATGGTCTTCACAAGGCTGGTCATTCTTGTCAAGCTTTTTAGTGTACATGGCATAATCAATCTTCATCAGTCAACAAGTAGATCCATTTACTTCAGGCTGATGTCCCTCAAGCTCATCGTACTCTTCATCATATGCAAAAATAGGATTATCCCTACACCAATATGGATTATCATTTCTCACTGTTGGTGGGGCCAAGGGTTCATCATAAAGAACATTCATCCATGTCTTAAAGTTTTCTAGCTTATTAGTGTGAATGTCTACTTCATTCTCGACACCATTATATTTAGAATCATTAGAAGAACAAACACGTTCACCTTCACAAGAAAGAAACATCTTTTCTTTAGTTGAGAGCTACCCATTATTAACAGGATAAGTATCTTTGTTAGTACATTCGACCATATAAGTGAATACATCCAACTCTTTTTCATCATCCTATGAATTGGATATAGAAGTTTCATGCATGACACCTATATTTTTATGAGGATCTTGGACAACATTATTTTCAAAAGAAATAACCTCATGTATATCTATGCAATTATTGCTTTCAAATTCACTTTCCATCCTACTTCCTTCATGACAAACCTGATTGCTTTGTTGTACTGTAAGATTTCATCTCTATTTATCATGGCAAATTTTTCCTCATTCTCATCAGTTGAAAAATCATGACCATAATTGTTATGGTATGGGGTATTAGTAACATTCTAAGGTACAAGAAACATACAATCTAATTTTCTGTGTTCCTGCATGAGAGATTTTGTAGCAACCTACACTTTGTCCTACTTGTCCTCTTATCATCCCATGTTTCTGATTATTCTCTATGTCTATTTTGTTTGCAAATGCCTGACAAAGTGTAACAGGTTCCTTATTCCTCAACATGTAACTCATTTCCTCATCAAATGTTTCCAGATAAACTACCAAACACAATGCATCATTTGGCCTCATATATTCTAGAATCTCTTTGATTGCTTTTGAAAATCTTAAATTGAAAGTAGGCAATGATTCATACTCCTTCCTTTGAATTTCCATAAAATTAGTTACTAATGAAACCATATCAAACCTCTCACCAAATTGTTTTAAAAATGCAATTTTGAACTCAATCCATGAAGATATAGAGCATTTAGGCAAGAAGGAAAACCAATCCCTAGCATCATCTTTTTATGACTGAACAAAAAGCTTCATAATAACATCCTCATTTTCAATCTCATAATCTGCCATTAAATCACAAAAATCTTACAAATGCTTATTCACTGATTCAAATGCTCTTCCACTAAATTTTGGTAAATGCTTTCTAACTTCACTAGGGATGACATTTGGGTATCCATGAATTTGAGAAAAATTCAAATCTTTATATCTTTTTGTAATCAGGAAATTCATTTTAACATTAGAGAAAGCAGAGTACCTGGAATGTGCTATAACTTTAACCAAATGCAGAGTCACCACCTCTTGAAGAGGTAAACAGGTATTAATCAACTTTCTAGGATAGCTCCTCCAATAGAATCTCCATCTTGTTAATTAGAACTTTGAGCACAAACCCTAACCTTAATTCTTGATGTTCAATTCAAAGCATATCCTAACTCTTTCAAACAAATGATTGAGCCCCTTTTAGTTCCAATAGACTTTCCATGTCTGTTGCAATTTTATAATCTAACCCCAATGACCAGGTTAAATTATCTGATGACTCTATTTTGACAACTCAATTTAATTCCCCAGTAGAGTCACCATTTCTGTTGGTTCTCAAATCTACATGTAATGAATCCTAAAGATTTACCACTTCTTATGCTCAGATTTCAAGAAGAGACTTGGCCAACAGAGTGGGAGATTGTTTTCCTATATCCCTTGCACTTTATGTTCTACTACACCTAGGGGGTATTCCCTTATTTACAACCAACAGATTTGTCTTTGACTAATTTTGGCAAAATGTTTTCATGTATGCACCAAGATTTGTAAGATTAATCCTAGACTGGCAATATTCTTGGATTACCTTCACAGTTTTACTCTGAGAATGATGAGTGCTAGGTAGCACCCATGAAATACACCTTTTTACCCCTCTTTTTCTCCCTTCTTATTCCATTGTCCTGATGACTACACTGAAATAAGCTAACAAGATTGTTCTAATGATGATTAATAAGAGATGAATTACTTAGAATCATGATTTCTGATTGAAGGACTAATGTGCATTGAATTGATGGAAATATGCAGAAATCTTCTCTTTTTGAATCAACAGGTGCAGGTGTTTGGATAGACAATTTTGTGCATCTTCAGAGGTAGTCCTAATGATCTCTGGAGCCAACATCAGAATTCCACGACTGGTCTCCAATGTTTCCAATTTGAATGGAGAGATTTTGGGATAAGGAGGTGAATCATCTCTAGAGCTGGACAGAAGTCACAAGCATCTCCAAAGTTGAATGAGAAGGTCACAAACATATCTTCGGAGCTATAGACAAAAACATACATCTCTGGTGCCTCTTTAGAACAGTGCATATTTCTAGCATAGTTGTCAGTCAGACACTTCCAGTGGTAATCGGGATGCTCCTAATGTTAATCAAATCATCACCTGAGTAATTAAGGGTAGTCTATAGTTAACAGTTGGAAGTTTTTATCTCTTTTTGATTTTGCATGAGTTATTGATAAACTGATTTAAATATCTATATTTTAGGGCCTCGCTGCCCAAGTGTATTTAAAAACTCAGACTCAGATTTAGTATGGACTACTATTCCACTAAATCTATTTTAATTGCATGGATATTCATTCTATAGTTAGACTGTTAGTAGAATAAAGAGATTGATGTTATCTCTTAGATGAACTAGTAGAATAGGGTGAGTGATCTCTCATCACAGATTTAGATATAAACTTACAGAAGTAGCAGCAGAAAGGACAATGATTATTTTTCTAATTTCTGTAACCTTATTTTGATATAGACATTTTCTGAATACAAAGCAGATGGAATTGGACTGAATTGAGTTGTGATATTATTCTCTTGTGTTGATTCTTTACTTTGGTCTTTAGCCCCAAGGGTGTGGAGCAAGGGCCCACTCTCACCACTAAGGTAGAAGGCTAGTACTATCATTTTCATTATTTTAGATTATGTTTAAAGAGATAGTTATTGTTTTCATAGATAAATGCATGTTTACATTGGAAGGAGTAATATAGATTTAATTTAAGCAATTCATTGTTCAGTTTTGTTTTCAATATTCTTAGAATTCATTTCACAATAGATAGATCAGTAATATTAAGTTTCTTTAATCAGTAAAGATCATTAGAGTTAGTTGGATAAAACTGTGTAACTTTAGGATTCCTAATTGCATATAGCCATGGACACAACCCTGGATTTGACACTTGAAATATGATTAAATGATAAGGTACAATGACCTTTGTTAGAGAACATGCTAAGAACCCTATATTATCAACAAAATTGAAATGGATATAAAATGATTCATCTTTATAATTGTTATTCTTCCTGGACACTTGGGCAAGTAAACATCTCAACTAATGCCTTAACAGAGTCAAAATTAATTCATGCAGATGTTACTTTTATGATAACAAAACTCCAAATTCAGAGGGTATATTTGTATCAATGCCTTTCACTGACGCACCCAATAAAAGGTATTTCCTACAACTCCTCTTCAAAAATCCCTAATGCAATACATCATTTCCTATGTTTTTTTTAAAGCATATTTAATCCAATCCTTCACCAGAAGCAGTAACCAAAATATTCAATACAACAAGTGTGCATAAGTGAAATCCAGAACCCTTGATTCATTCATTCACAAAATAAATGCATACATTCAAGGAGACAATTGCAGAAAACACACACATGTAGTGTTATTCTTATTACTCAATCTAAATTGAAAATTTCCATACAAGAATTTATTCATATGTAGGAGAATTTCCACTTTGTAATCTTAACAAATCACCCAGTCTATTACAGAAACATACTCCTAAATATGTGGATAACTTGTATCCAAAATCTCAGAATAGAATTCCCTTCTCTATTCTATATCCACCTGATCACTCTTTCTCCTCTCTCTCATACTATGACATTTGAAATTCTATAAATAGATAAACTATGTTAGTTTGAGATTTCCATAGTACAGCTTTTTAGTTACAATGCATTTAATATTTGCACTTAGGAAATTACATCTTTTCTTTGATTGGTGGAATTTTCTTTCAACCAATTCCTTATTCTAGAATGTTCTAATTGGCTAAAAGATCTCATGAGAGGTTAAGAACAGATGTTCCCTAACTATCTAGTACTCAAGCTCATATGAAGAGCTGCTGGGAAGGCAAGCAAACTCGTTAGTCCTTCAAAACTCATCCACTGGAGATAAAAGGGCTGGAAACATTGAGACATCCTTAGCAGTTGAACCAGGAAACATCATCCTTGCCTGGTCAAGAATTCTTTGACTCTGTGAACAAAGTCCTACATTTGCACTATGACCCCTGGCATCAAACCATGGTGTTGATGGTCCTTCTAGTTCCTCACCAGAATGACAATATTCTACTATGGTTCCCAGAAACTGGCTAGACTATTGCAGACAAAAATTCCTACTCTTTCCAATTCCTCCCATTCTAATGGTCGACATCTGCCTTTTCCTTAATTTGAAAAGAGCAAATCTGTAACCAAGAGAACATGGACATGCTTCTTAAGGAAACAAGGAATAAAGACTACCAGGAAGTGCTCTGTATAGTACTCATGGCGACAATTGATTATGAACAATTCATGCAAATACTCCCTCTTATAGAAAGAATGACTTTACCCAATTAATTTCCATTTTCCAACACACTCATTAATTATATTTTCAGATGTTCACAAGCTCAACACTCTTGAATTCATTTATGGAATCCTCAATGATCTACTCACAATCTTCAAAGAATTAAATGGAGGCGCATATTAATTTCACCTAATTGTGAATGCCTCTTTACATGGAGAACAAATGTCTGGTTCATGCACCAAGATCCACCTATGTATCATAAATTAAAAAAATATGTTATTTGTTAAATCATCTTCCTGCATACTTTAGAGACAAATCAAGGTTGAACTTGCCAGGCTATCATGCTCGAATGAAATCCATAATTTGAATTTGGATTGTAGATTTTGAAACATATCAGCATAGAATGAATGGCTGGAAATGTAAAAGAGTCCTTCAAGACCATTGAAAAGTCAACAACCAATCATAAAGTGATAGCAAAGAATGCCTCTTAATCGGGAAAAACCATAGTCCTGCCATGTCTTCTCATTGTACCAGTGTAGGCTTGGGAGGGACCCACACTATTACCTCCATGCTTGCGTGCTAAGAACTTGCTTCAATTCCTTTTAAGATAGGAACAAGTCTCATCTTCCAGTTGGCACAATATTGCAAATAGCGCAAGGAATATTCCATAACACTTCTTCATAGTGCACTACTGCAGTCTAGCATGTTATAACAAGGTCCTGGGTCCACCAACTTGAAATCAATGGCAATCACATCAGCACATGCCCAATAGATCTAACAAACCAAAGGTTCGAGACAATGCAATAATCATCTATTGTACTTAGAAATCACTTCTCATAGATAGGGAAAATCGGTAACAAGGCTTATGGGGCTAGTTATGAATGAAGCAAAGGACCGCCTATCATAAGTCAACACAAAATTATAACATGAGCCTTGAAAAGACTACAAGGGCTTAGGGTTTTAGCTTCTCAGACATAGGCTTTATTGATTTTAGGGTTTCAGGTAATGAAATAAGGAAAATGTATGGGGGCTCCACCACATAAAATGATGAATTCATTCAAAAGAAAAAGAAAGAACTATAGGCATTAAGGGACAAAATAAATTAGTTGGGAAGTGATATGAAACCATTACAAGAACAAATACAAGAAGCATATTCACTAAACCCAAAATAGAAAGAGAAAATAAAAGCACTCAGAAGCCAACTAAGTCAATTAACTAAAGAAGAAGGGTAGCTTGAAGCAAAGGGTCCCTATATAACTGTCATAGAGCATGAGCACCAAATGAAGGATTTAAAGACTTCTTGGTGTAATGTAGAAAAGAGTGATCTAGCCTTAGGAGTCAAACTAGTTCAAAACCCTCTTCTACAAACATTGTGACACAAACCGAGCTTGGATTCTTCCCTTGACAGAGAGCCAAACTACATGGGGTCTACCTCTTTGTTGTAAAGATGAGTGTCAAACCAAATTCATCTGATCTAGCTAGGGCACAAGATCAAAACCCTAATTGAGAAAGATTGAGCTACAAATGATTGTCGGAAGCGAGATCTAAGAAACTAATTGAATAGTAGAGGTAAAGGAATAGTTCATAACCTAGATATGATGACAGAAATGCATAGGAGTAGAGTGCCTAGGCACCCTAGACATCTATTAGGGTTTATAGAAACTGTAATTTTTTTGGGTCTACACCTGTAATATCTTCCGTCTTCTAGGTTAGTATCTCCTGAAACCTGTTTGTCTGATCTGCACACAAGAAAAATAGAAAAAATGTTTGTGGCTATATAGGAGCTTGCCTTAGTCAAGCCCCCATTTTGGTATTCCTACCTCACAAATAGCCAAGATTAAATCTAGATGTTGTGTGTGCTCAGAAATCCTAAGTGTGAGAAGTAACATGCAAGATCTAACCAAATAATATCAAACCCTAATCTTATATGACTCAAGCAAATAGGAACTTGGAATGATACAAAGGATGCTTCAATCAAGGGAGCTCACAACTTCACCTCAAGGATGAAGATTCATGGAAGTTTTGCTGAATAAGAAGGTGATACAACCATACCCTTGGAGGGTGCTTAAGACAAACTCAAGTTGGTGGTTCCAACCCCTCTCCTAGTCATGCAAAGTGCTTCAATCTATAAGCCAATGAGATAACATCAAGATCTCATCTCCTAGCCTTCATACAAATCTTTCCAAGAGCAAAGTAGAACTCCACTTGATTAAAAACTTGCAATAACATAATAGCATAGAGAGCAATAGAAATAGAGAGCTTAAAATCAATCTTATCATCTAGTTTTAAAATTAGGTAAGACACTTACTTTTATACAAGGCTATAGAAAAGAGTAATTAAGATTAAAATGTTGACATAGCATGCCAAAAAGAAAATTTAAATTTAGGGTTGGCCTAAACAATATCAAAGCCAACTTGTAAATTTACATTGCCTCCCTAAACATAGGAGGGACTAGGGTGCTTGGGTACCCTTGGCCCAGGGGCAATTCAAGGATTAAGTCCTCTCTTAATGTAGGGATAACTCCAAATCTTAATTTATTTCTCAAGGTCATGATGAAAATTTAATTTGAATCATGACATTTTCTATAAATGGGGACAAAGGAAGTTTTAAGGTGGACCTAAAAATGGACTAGGCATGGGATAACTAAAGGGAGAAGCTAAACATAGTGAAATTGTGCCTACACACAAGTGTACACAATTTACAATGTTATATTTGTCCCCCACTTTAGTGGTCATATGACACTATGTGCATATGCAAGATAAAGGATAGGAAAGTAAAAACATATTACAATAAGGATATCACAAAGGATACTGTAGATGATGCAGATTGTCGCCACGCAAGAGGGTGAAGCCCCTAGTTTGTGATCATGTAAACCACATCATTAGTGTGATGAAATAATCTTGCAACCAATAGATGTATGTGTTAGTCTAGAAACTCTAAAGGGGAAAGGTGATGAGAGCAAATTTCATAGGTAGATATATGCCCCTACTTCTGCTTGCTACTTCAGGATGTAGAAATAGGGTGGTGATCTTTCCACTTCAACTTTCTAGAGAGAAGGTTGATGAATGTGCTTTAGTAGGGTCATTCTAACGAATTACGTTGAGGCACAAAACATATTGTTGTAAATATGGCAGAACCTATATTTCAACGCAACAAATGACACTGAAATCTGAGTTCACTAGCCTAAGTTATCGATGTTTAGATGAAGAGATGTCTAGAGAAAAGTGATCTTCGATCCTAGATATTTTTACCATTGTATTGTCATTTTCATCTTTTGAGGAGATAGAGCAAGTAGGAGAGACATCATGTCAAGCCAAAGGCCGTATCGACCACCAATGCTAGAAGCTCTACGAAGCTGAGTGGTGTAGGGACTTGACGAGTATGAGGTAGGCATCTATCTAACTTACAAATTCATTTATTTGATTATTTAATTAGTTTTTTTGAATTTTGAGCCAAAAATAGGCCTAGGGGACACTTTTCAATATCCACCTAGGGTTCCATTGTCCTCCTAGGGTGCCCCAGGGCCTTCTGAGTGCCCACACTAGTAGACTTTTGGCAAATAAATGACTAGGTGACTAAAACTTTTAGTCACAACAACTAAAAATGACTAAATTCTACTAATTTTTTGCAACTCAGCTATAAATGAGTCAATAAATGACTAATTTGGTCGTTGACTAAAAAATTATTTAGTCACACATAAAAATGATGAAATAGTTAGTCATTTATTTAGTCACAATCCATTTGAATAAATCATTTAAGGAATCAAGAATCAATAGCTCGCCAAAATACTTTAAAACTTTAATAAACATACTCTAAAACTTACGTCCAAATCTTATTTTCAGGTGTAGCCTGCCAAAATGGAGTTTTCATTTTAATAAACATACTCTAAAACCTTGGTCAAAACCTTATTTTTAAGCGTAACCCGTCAAAATGGAGAAGTGTTTCAGTAAAGAATGATAGAGAATGGGAAGGAGATGTGCGTTATAGGAGGCATAGGATTCATTGTTGCTTATCGCATTCCTGCTCTGCTCAACAAGGGTTACATTGTTCGTGCTAATGTTTGTAATCTAGGTATTTAATTAACATATATTTGCATAATTTTAAATTCCTTCAGATGATTTTGAAGTATCAATGTATCCTATATAGGGTTTAGAATGATTTCTTTTAATTTAAAAAAATAAATAAATGATGTATTTGCCTGTGATTAGATAATGTGGACTAGATCTCCTAAATCTGCCCCAGCTCATTGTCCTCTTTGACACTATATTCATTACTCCAGCTGCTAGGGTTTTGCATGTGACATCTTTAACATCTTCATGACCGTGGCTTTTAAATAGATCTCAGTCTTTGCTTTAATCTTTATCATGGAAACCTGATAAATCTAGAGCATTTTTTCTTTCAGAGTCAATCCTAGTGTTGGAAATTGATGATGAAGTTCTTGGATAAATATTCCAGGGTAGGTATTATCTATTTCAACAAATCTTCTAAAGCATAGTCACCAGGAAACTTCAATTCTACCCCTGTAGCTCTACCTACAGCTTTGGAGTCATATTTAAATGGGATATAACATGTACCATTATTCATATATTCCTGTATCCTATTTTCAAATGACACCCCTATCTCCATATGCCATATTTCCTATGACTGGCTATAATATTTGGATAAATAACTAAAATGTCATGTGTTACTGATAAAACTAGTGGCCATATATAATGTCAAACTCAAACAAATAGAGAAATGGCACTCACTGATACAATTCAATAATAGGATAGCTATAGCTCTGAGAAATCAAATAATTATGGCCACACATTATTACCTTGGAAGGCAAATACAAGTGAAGAAATTAGTAGATGCTCTAATAAACTGATACCACTTGGTATGCTCCTAGGGAATTTTGATATAACCCTTAGTAGGTAAATATAAATGAATATAGTACTTTGGGTGTAGGTTGATTGGGGTAGTCTACTTACTTCTGTACTTGTAAAAAAGGTTGACATTTGGGTATAAAGTTTCAACATATATGGCGAATATTAACACGTTGGCACCTAACTTTTAATTATAGGGTTCCATAATAAGACAATTAAGGAATGTGAGAACTTCCTGAAGTGTTGTAGTCTAGAAAAGTGTAAATTTGAATAATCATGTGATTATTTTTGGTGCAGAAAGATGGTCCTGGGGCACCAAGAGGTCAATCATGGATAGTAGTGCGGCTTAAATTTGATAATTCTTATATCAAGGTACAGAGTAGAGCTGAATTGAACCTCATGTACTAGAATTTACCTTGATCATGAATGAGCAATAGTTTTTTTTATTGATTTTGTGAAGGACATAAAAGAGAGGAGGGACCTAGATCTTCTGGTATTACCGACTGACACTGTTCTTTTTTAAGATCATGGATTCAAGGTGATTCTTTAACTGGTTGTACTTTAGAGTCCCCATGGACCTACTCTAGACATTTGTGGTGGTTAATATCTGTATACACCTAAAATTGACACAACTCTTGCTAAATAAATATTTTAAATATTTATTTCATTTTAAATTCCTCTGTCAATAAATAAATAAATCAATTTATTTATTTGATTCATATTTCTTCAAAAAATTAAATAAAACCATTTATTTAATTAAATCCTCCAAATTCTTCTAAAGTCAGTCTAAATTAAATAATACCAAATTATTTAATTAATTCTTCTCATTCTCTAAATTTAAATAAATCCAAATATTTATTTAAATTATTTATTTCCTCCAAAATTGAATTAATACCAAAAATAATTCAATAAATCCACATGCACATGTAATTAAATATTCTAATATTTAATTAGCATTTATCCTCACACACATGTCCTATTTATCCTCCACTTCAAATCAGTTAACTAATCAATCAATTCACTTAACTGATTCGTCTATTACGTTAACTAATCAATCCTCTCAGTTAACTCTTCAATCTATTATGTTAACTCCCCTGTTGCATGAAGGATCAGGACACTTGTCCTCTCCTTATTCATGCACATCCTCTAAAGTTTCCTCAACTGTTGATCTTCTTATTCATTCTGCACCGTTGATCTTCCTTCTCTCAAACCTATAAGTACAACCCCTATTCCTCCATTTCAATCATCCAAGCTTTTAGTAAACTTACTCTACAGGAATCACAGTGTGCCTTTGGCACCCAACACCATTCCATAGCTTGTGATCACCATTTTTATTGTATTGAAGATCCTCTTCATTACAAGAACTATCATAGCCATTTCTCTATTGTCATCTTGAAGGAAAAAGCAAGGAAGTGCACTTTCTGAGGGCTTCATTCACACGAAAGATCAATATAAGATTAGGTGACCAATGGAAGCCGCAAAGTAATAAGGTCTGTAAGGTATTGTTCTTTGTGTTTGAATATCTTGATTATTGCAATTTCTATTGAGTTATTGGGTTATTATTGTTTATTGATATTATCTCCACATTTTCCTGTAACAATATCATTTCCTTCTTTCTTTCTAGTTCTTCAAGCTCAAAAAGAATACTCCATTTTAACCTGCCCTTATTTTTGCAAAACTGGGCATTTTAAAATCCATATTGAACTCCAACAAAGCTTGATGTCAACTTATGCAAGTTCAAAGAAGCTGAAGAATATTGATGAAATATGTCAAAAGAATCAATCTTTCCATTGACATAACATACTAATAATGCTAAGCCAATATCTTAAGTCTTGTAGGAAATCTTTTTCTCCTTTTTGAAAAAATTGAGAAAAATTTTACTAGATAATTCAACTCAGTGAAGGATATATGCATCTGAAATAAAATTTTAGAGGATGCCTATAGTTGATTTCCTTTCAATAATAAGGAAAGTGTTGATTGGATTTTAAATTTTTTTACAGGTATATGATGAGAAATATACAGTTGATCAGGATGCATTTTTCAAGGACTATGTAGAGGCTCATGCAAAACGTAGTAACCTTGGTGCCAAGTTTGATCCTCCTGATGTAAAGTTACTCAACTCCTGAACACTCTCTGCCTGTCATATTCATTTTTCATTTTTTTGTTGTTTCATGATGTTATGTGATAAGCTTAATTTTATGAGAATATTTATTTGGGGGATCAGAAATGATAAATTCACATATCTGTTGCACGGCCTTGGTTGTTGTCTTTACATTGATGACAAAAAGAGTTGATTGTGATGTCATGGTGGAGTTGATGTCAAAAGGAGTTGAAGTGACCTTGGCATTTGATGGTATTCATGTGATCTTTGGTGGAGTTTGATGTGATCATAGTTGATGCTCATAGTCATCTTTGGTACTATCCATGTCATCTCGGGTTCATTATGGTACAGTCAGCTCATCTCTGTGTCATATGTGACATTACTCTTTTCATGGTAGTTGGTATTCAGTTGATATTCAGTGATCTTTTCATGGCAGTTGATATGCTCTTCATATTATCCTAAATCAGTTTGATATCATGGTCCCTTGCAAATGGTATAGTATACAATGACATAATGTTTCCATATCTTAATGTCCTATAATATTCTTGTGTCTCAAACAGTGTACCATTATACCTTTTTCCACAATACCTTGTCAATTATCAAGTTTATGGTATGACCTAGTGTCAAGTTTATGATATTTCATATTCTTATGGTATGTCTATTGTGGCTCTTGTGATATCTATTGATATACATGTCATATGCCTAAATGTCAAATGCCATTATGTTTTTAAAGTCTAAGCTTTCATGTTTTATTATTTCATAAAGGTGTTTGAGGTCTCTGTAATTATCTAAGGTGTCTGAGGTCTCTTTAATACTTTATAGTAACTATTTCTAATGATGTTCCCATGTCAATATTGTTAAGGGTCTAAAAGCTAACAAAAACCTATGTTTACACAGACCTAAACAAACCTAAGTTATCTCTGAGTAAACCCTTGTTTACACATTAGTCACCTTTAGTTATTTTTGTTTGTTGACTGGTCAAACCAGTCATCATCACTTTAGTGACAACTTGAGGGTTGTATCTTTGTTGTTTTACCAGCCCCGATGCCTAGGGTGCCTGATCACCAGGTAAGAGCTCAAAAGACACCGCGGGAAAAGTAGAATCAATGACTGTCGTTAAAAAGACAAGTGGCGGGTCTTTGTAATCTAAAGGATAAGATTTAAATCCAATGTGGAAGCTCAACAGTTGGCTTTTTATTCTAAATTTGATGATAAACAGTATAAAAGCCTAAAAACAAGGTTTTTTCCCTCTCTTTCATGTTGTTTTCAATGTAATCTTTCTATTTGTATTAGATAACTGAGAGATAGTGAAGGTGTTCTATGTGCCTGAGACATATAAACATGAAATGTGTCCTTTCATATTTTTGGAAATGGTTTTGAGAAGTTTTGTTTTGAATAAAGGTTGAAAGAGAAATAAGATGGTACACAAAGATATCGATGAGCAAAGGTGAACACAAGAGTGTTAAGGGTCTTAGAAAGCAGAGATAAAAATTATTTATTTGCAGTGATGATTTGCCTTTTTCAGTTTGCAGATAATTTAATAATGTTTGAGATATGAAAGTGATTTGAAGACTATATATATCTATCAAGAGCAAATTCACAAGTGATTGATTTTTGCAGAGGTGATTTTATTTTTAGAGGTGAATGTTTTTGCAGATGTTAATTGATTGTTGTAGATATCAAATACATCAAATTGCAAAGAATAGTGTGTAAATTGAAGACATCCTTGAGAAGATACAAATGATTTTTGTATGTATGAGATCATGTTTTGCAGAGGCAAATATAGAGAATGACAAGGTCATCAGATGTTTATTGGAGAGTGAAAATTGAGCCGAAGAGAGTTGATGTGAGGACCACAATGTAGAAATGATAATCTCCTTGTTGCAACATATTTTGAGATTAAACCTTGAAGACAATGATGGTATATCAGGTGAATTGTTATGTAGAGATAATCAGGTGAATGAATTGTGAATTGATTGAATAGAGATAATGAGACTAGTATGCAGATTGGTTTGAGTGTACTCAAAGATGACATATCATGAATGGTGCAAATCAGATTGAGAAGCAATCATGTCTTGCACATTATTTTGATGAGGACAATTAAATTGGTCAGTGAGACCTTCCTATGCCAGTGAGGCTTGTGGTCAGTGAGAGCTCTGTATATGTCATTGAGACATTTGTAAACTTGATGTTTTTCATTTAAGCCAGTGAGGCAGTTTGAGTGGTTTTTCTATCCCTGGAGGGTTTTCCACTTGGTATATCTTTGAGTTAAACTTATTGTGTTGTTTCTCTGCATTAATAATTTTTGTTTAATAATTTGATGATTGTGAAGTTAATATTTGATCTCAGTTCATAATAAAGTTCATTAACAATTTGAAAAAGGTGAGAAAATTAAATTATTATATTAACACTAATTCACCCCCTCTTAGTGTTAATTGTACTCCTAGAATTGGTATTAGAGCATAGGTTCCCTTTTGAAGCTTAATCAGTTTGGGTACGTCTTGTGTGTGGAGTACCATGGGAAAATGCAAAAGAAATAAGAGCAAGAAAATTGTCAAGTCTCAAACTAGTCAAAATTCTCCATCTTTATCAAATTCAAAGGTTGATATAGAACCTATTGATAGAAATGTTCCCCCAGTTGAATCTGATATTGTATTAGAAGAAAAAGTTTTCGGAGCTCCTTTCTTTGATGGTTTAGATTTCTCAGTTTGGTGTATAAGAATGCAGATTTATTTATCCTCTTTAGGATATGGCATTTTGATGTCATTTGAGAATGGATATTGTGTTACTACAAATAATAAAGAAGCTCTTGAGTATAATTATATTGCAAAGAAGGCCATATTGTCTACTTTATCTAATGATGTTTCTTGTCAAGTTATGCACTATGAAATAGCTTAGGATACATGGAAGAAGTTGATAAAGATTTATCAAGGTAATGCATCTCAAGAAGAAGATAACTTATTATCTGAGAAGAGTGACAATGATGAAAAACTTTCACATGAAGGAGATGAGACTCAATCAGATTTCGAAGAAGAAGATTACATCATAAGTGAGAATGATTAGGAATATGATGAACAAGATTGTGAGATTGATATGGAAGGAGAGATCATAAATGCTCTAACTGAACTCAGGAAATATAAGAAAGAGAATCAGAAATTAAAATTGCAGTTGCAACAAGAAAGAGAATCCAAAGACAAAGCACTTTCAGACCTTGAAAGTGTATCTTCAGATCTTGAAGAGGCCAGATATCAGTTTATGAGTTTAAGGACATATATTGATGATTCAGACAAATTAATTGTCAGATTAAAGAATGAAATTGAGGAAGCTAAGAGGATAGATGATGTTTCAAAATCTGACCTTGAAGTTAGAAGGATTGAGAATCTAAAATTAGAGGGTGAAATTATCAAACTCAGAAAAGATTATGATGGTCTCAAAGTTTTGTCCAAGAAGAATTAGGAGTTGGCCAAACAGAAGCTTCATATAAACACAACTGGTTTTGAATATGAAGAAGGAGAGTGTTCCAAATCTGGAAGAAAAAATATTTTGAATCATCATGTTGCTACATCTAAAGGTAAAAGGAAGAGTGAAGCTGAATAGAAAACTAGAAATGAACCTGCTCCTATAAGACAAGCATACATGTACAGGTGTAACTATTCATTTAATGGTTATTGTTATACTTGTAATCAATTTGGACCCAAATCAATTAATTGCAGAAGAAATCATTTTGTTTCAATCAGGAATACTAATATTGTTTGTTACAAGTGCAATAATGTTGGACACATATAAAGAAATTGTAAAGTGCATAGAAGGTATGATCCTGCACGGAAGCTTAACATGAATGCTCAAAGGTACTATCAGTCATTTGATTATGATTGTAACATAGTTTGTTATAATTGCAACACTCTTGGACACAAAGCACACAGTTGCAAAATGTATGGAAGAATTGCTTCACCTGATTTGATAGGTTTGAAAAGGACAGAGGTTGAAAAAGATTGGAGGAAGAAAAATCCTGTAAAAGTTTGGAGGCTAAAACAAGTGAAAGACAAGATTAAGCCTAATCTTGTGCATGTTGCACAAGAAACATGCATAACAACTTAATAGAGAAGCATAAAGATAGGGGGAGTTGTAAAATTGTTTCATTTTTTAAAACCCCTAGGAAGTTCAGTAGATGTGTTGTCTGGTTGCATAATCATATTGTCTCCTCCTCTTCACATCTTGTTCTTGAATCAAGTTGATGATGTGGACCTTATTTTTGGTCAAAAATAATCAGGAAGAATTGTGTGTGATTGAGGATGTCTTCACATGTGATCATGCTATGCATCATGTTGTTCTTCATGTGTTTGATGCTTCAAGAGGATAGTGGTTTGAGCTCTGTAGACATCTTGGTTTGTTAGTGCAGCACAGTGGATTGAGGGGTTGTTGTTGGCAGTACCTTGTGTGATTGAGTTCTTCATATACATAAGTGTAACAGGTTCAAGAGCAAGGTTGACAGTCTTATTTAGAGAAGGTCATTGATATGGTGTTTGAGTAGTATATTGCAAAGAGTATCTCTAGATATTTTGTATGGCATGAGACAGGTACAGACATGTTTAGCAAACTTGGGGGTCAGTCTTATTGGTCTAGGACTTGATGGCAGTAGACCTTTGATTGTTTGATGCTCTGGTAAATTTTTTTTGTTGCAGACTTATGTTGCAGTGATTTCTCTATTGCTTTGTTGTAGTGTTGCTGACTACAGGACAGACTTTCTTCTAATGTTGGTGATACATAAATACCAAAGTTAGATGAATAATGGGTGGTTCATGTTTGGTTCTATCATTGGATCTCCATACTTGCTTAAATCATGAGATAGTGACAATGGTCAGTGAAATGGATATCTTGCTTGAATGCTAGATAGTTAAATGAAGTGTATCTTCTAACTCTTTGATAGTGATCCTGTGACAGTAATAAAGTTCATTTTAGAGTTAAGTACTTTCATGTCTCCCTAACAGTGTTGATAACAACAATTGGTGACAGTGATGCTCCTCTAATAGTGGACAGTATTCTACTCTACAAAATCTGACAAGGAAATAACATTGCTTTGACTAATGCTTAGTGATTTATTAGTAGTTGTTTGTGCAGGTATATTGATAGTCTTGGTATGGCACAACGTATTTGATAGCACAGCATATTGGTTGGCAGCGTTGCTTTGATGTGTTGAGATCCTACTTTGAGTTGCATTGGTTCAGTCATATGAAGTCACTTCTTGATCCTCTTGACATGACTTATTTGGAGTTGGCTACTTATGATGTTGTTTGACACATAATATCATTGATGATCATACAATGAGTATCTTTGTTTGTTGTTATTTAGTTTGGCATACATATGGCACACAATTGACACATAGTTGATATTTGATATGATGTGATTCTTTCATTTGAGTTATGGTGATATCACATGAGGCAAATAATGTTGATTTCACTCAAAGGTTATTCAAATAAGCATGGCAAATAAAAGGTCACCCCCAATAGTTTTTCAAAGTTACAGTTGACTGAGATAGAGGTATTCTTCATTCACTATTGATAGAGATTAGTGGTTCTATCCTTTGCTTCTCTTCAATGAATTTCAAGGATGTTGGATTCAGGGGGAATAGTTGCCAATATCTTTCTGAAGCCCTGAATTTCATTTGATGGTTGATAAAGTGCAAACCAGTTTTATTTGTGTTTGATGATGTTGAGTTTGATGTTTGACTAGTCTTCTTGTTGGAGAAGGTTATGACTTCTATTGTGGTGATCATACTCATTTTTTTGGCATCTTTGTTGGATTGATGAAGTTGAATCTTCAGATAGTTGAACAGTGATCAGAAGACTATATTTTTTTTATGGCAATGATTGTATTCTTTTGCTTCTGACTGAGGGATCTTTGCTTTGTATCTTCATATCAATAAAGGACTTCATAAAAGTTAGTATTTGTGCACTGTAGTGTTGACAGAGATTGTATTTCTTGCATCAGACACTGTATTTCTCTTGTGGCAACGATTATACTTTGGTGATAGAGATCATTTCACTAAATATCTTCTTCACTACTGTTGATAGGATAGAGGATAGTGATAGTGGTATTTTAGAGTTTAATCAGAGGTCTTAAAATAGTGAATGTCAATTGATGTTATATTGTGGGTAAATGCAAGAAGTTGTGTCCACTTAAGGTGGAAGTTTCAGAGTTAAAAAAAATCTAAAATCGGGTTAACTAAAATGGGATCCCGCTTTTTATGAAACGGGATCCCGTTTTGCTTCGGGCTCCCGAGCCAAAAGCGGGATCCCGTTTTCTAGAAACGGGATCCCGTTTTGAGTTTCATAAAAGGTTAATATTTTAACCTTTATGAAATGGGATCCCGTTTTGAAACGGGATCCCGTTATGAAACAAGATCCCGTTTAAAACGGGATCCCGTTTCATAAAAGCTTAAAATATTAACCTTTTATGAAACGGGATCCCGTTTCATAAAATTTGAATTTCCAATCCACTTTTTGCTATGGGTTTTGGGTCAGAAAAAAATCTTGGGAACCCGACCCTTGGCTTTGGACCTGGTTTGACCTGCAACTTGAAGGTCTTATTAATGTCACAACAAAATAGTGACTTTGGGCATATGTCTGAAGGCCTTTTTTGCAGATTTTTTGACGAAATTAAAACCCATTATAGATGAGATAGTGTAGATTCCAAATATGTAATTTTTTTTACAATTTTATTTTTTTTATTTTTCAATTAATTTCTGATGAAACAGATCCATAAACATGAATTATCAGGGTTTTTTAGTATTTTAATAACTTTTTATTAAAATAATTTTTTGTAAAAAAATTGTACGAAAACGTACTTCAGACAATTCTTTTCAATTTGAAAAAAAAAATTCAAAAAATGATAAGTTTAAGTCATCTTATGCGTGACGTACACGACGATTTTTTAAAACACCAAAAATGGCCAGTAAAAAATTAACAAAAAAATAAATATTCAATAGAAAATTACAAAAAAATATGGAAAACGTGCTTCAATGAGTTACAAATCTTTTCCCAAAAAGATTTAGAAAAATATGATAATTTAGGTCAAAATATGGATGACGTACATGTGCATGGTATAGTAAAAAAAAAAGTGACTTTTAAATAGTGGTTTTTAGAAACGCCTATTAAAAATCAATTTGTATCATCTGGGTATTAAAAAAAATTACATATTTGGAAACTAGACTCCGAGTACTACATTTCATATTTAGTGACTTTTTCCAAGATTCCACATTTAAATGCTTCAAATTTTTAGGTCAAATGTGACAAATTCTAAAAATTAGGGAAAACACTTCCGCTTTTTGGCCAATAAGTGGACACAACTTCTTGCACACACCCTTGTGCTAAGGATAGTCTTTTCTTTGACGAAGTTGATAGAAGATCTTTGACAGAGGACTGTGTTAAGAGCATTTATTTTAGATCTAAGATGTTACCTTCTTGTCTATCTTCTTCAAATGATCAGACATCAGATATGTCATCACAGGTATGATCTTTGAAATGTTCTTGTTTGCCTTTGACATTCAATGTCAAAAAGGGGGAGATGATTATAGGGTTGTCTTGCATATTTGTTTTGCCATCAATATCAAAGATAAAGGGGGAGTTTTGTTGCATGGCCTTGGTTGTTGTCTTTACATTGATGACAAAAATAGTTGATTGTGATGTCATTATGGAGTTGATGTCAAAAGGAGTTGAAGTGATCTTGGCATTTGATGATATTCATGTGATCTCTGGTGGAGTTTGATGTGATCATAGTTGATGCTCATAGTCATCTTTGGTGGTATCCATGTGATCTCTGGTTTATTTCAGTCATCTCTGGTTTCATGTCATCTCAAGTTCATTATGGTATAGTCAGCTCATCTCTGTGTCAATGTGACATTACTCTTTTCATGGCAGTTGGTATTTAGTTGGTATTCAATGATCTTTTCATGGCAGTTGATATGCTCTTCATGTTATCCTAAATTAGTTTGATATCATGGTCCCTTGCAAATGGTATAGTATACAATGGCATAATGTTTCCATATCTTAATGTCCTATAATATTCTTGTGTCTCAAACAGTGTACCATTATACCTTTTGCCATAATACCTTATCAATTATCAAGTTTATGGTATGACCTAGTGTCAAGTTTATGATATTTCATATTCTTATGGTATGTCTATTGTGGCTCTTGTGATATCTATTGATATACATGTCATATGCCTAAATGTAAAATGCCATTATGTTTTTAAAGTCTAAGCTTTCATGTTTTATTATTTCATAAAGGTGTTTGAGGTCTCTGTAATACTTTATAGTAACTATTTCTAATGATGTTCCCATGTCGATATTGTTAAGGGTCTAAAACCTAATAAAAACCTATGTTTACACAGACCTAAACAAACCTAAGTTATCTCTAAGTAAACCCTTGTTTACACGTCAGTCACCTTTAGTTCTTTTACTTTGTTGACCAGTTGAACCAGTCATCGTCACTTTAGTGACAACTTGAGGGTTGTATCTTCATTATTTTACCGGCCTCGATGCCTAGGGTGCCCGATCACCAGGTAAGAGCTCAAAATACACCGCAAGAAAAGTAGAATCAACAACTATCGTTAAAAAGACAAGTGGCAGGTCTTTGTAATCTCAAGGATAAGATTTAAATCAAATGTGGAAGCTCAACGGTTGGATTTTTATTCTAAATTTGACGGTGAACAGTATAAAAGCCTAAAAACTAGGTTTTTTCCCTCTCTTTCATGTTGTTTTCAATGTAATCTTTCTATTTTTATCAGATAACTGAGAGATAGTGAAGGTGTTCTGTGTGCCCGAGACATATAAACATGAAATGTGTCCTTTCATATTTTTGGAAATGGTTTTGAGAAGTTTTGTTTTGAATAAAGGTTGAAAGAGAAATAAGATGGTACACAAAGATATTGATGAGCAAAGGTGAACACAAGAGTGTTAAGAGTCTTAGAAAGCAAAGATAAAAATTATGTATTTATAGTGATAATTTGCCTTTTTCAGTTTGCAGATAATTCAATAATGTTTGAGATATGAAAGTGATTTGAAGACTATATGTATCTATCAAGAGCAAATTCACAAGTGATTGATTTTTGCAGAGGTGATTTGATTTTCAGAGGTGAATGTTTTTGAAGATGCTAATTGATTGTTGCAGATATCAAATACATCAAATTGCAAAGAATAGTGTGTAAATTGAAGACATCCTTGAGAAGATACAGATGTTTTTTGTAAGTATGAGATCATGTTTTGCAGAGGCAAATACAGAGAATGACAAGGTCATTATATGTTTATTGGAGAGTGAAAATTGAGTTGAAGAGAGTTGATGTGAGGACCATAATGTAGAAATGATAATCTCCTTGTTGCAACATATTTTGAGATTGAACCTTGAAGACAATGATGGTATATCAGGTGAATGGATTGTGAATTGATTGAACAGAGATAATGAGACTAGTATATAGATTGGTTTGAGTATGCTCAGAGATGACAGATCATGAATGGTGCAAATTAGATTGAGAAGCAATCATGTCTTGCACATTATTTTGATGAGGACAATTGAATTGGTCACTGAGACCTTCCTATGCTAGTGAGGCTTGTGGGCAGTGAGACCTTCGTATGCCAGTGAGGCTTGTGGTTATTGAGACCTTCCTATGCCAATGAGGCTTGTGGTCAGTGAGAACTCTATATATGTCAGTGAGACATTTGTAAACTTGAAGTTTTTCATTTAAGCCAGTGAGGCAGTTTGAGTGGTTTTTCTACCCTTGGAGGGTTTTCCACTCGATATATCTTTGAATTAAACCTATTGTGTTGTTTCTCTACATTAATAATTGGTGTTTAACAATTTGATGATTGTGAAGTTAATATTTGATCTTAGTTCATAATAAAGTTCATTGATAATTTGTAAAAGGTGAGAAAATTGAATTATTATATTAACACTGATTCACCCTCCCTCTTAGTGTTAATTGTACTCCTACAATACCATGGTATTAGTTAAGGTTTGAAAATATTATTTTAAAATGTCTTAAAAAGTCTCTTATGCATGATGTTGAAAGAAACGGAACCTCCAAAACAATCATGAAAAAAGAGTTCTGCTATGGTTTTTTGATATTTTATATATCATAATTCACATGAGCTTTACGTGTTTTCACAAAATGCTTGTCTATGGTCATTTTGTTAGTTGACATCTTGAACATTGCAATTTTTCCACTAAGTCAACACTTAAGCTACTTTGGGTGTAGGTGGATTAGTAAAGCTGGGTTTAGTATGCATATATGTTCAAATATAATAGGGAGGGGATACATCTCCAAGCTCATAAGGGCTATTACAAGAAAATGCCATGACAATCAAATTGCTATGGATTGTGATGGAATTCCATCACCATGAGACAAGGCAGTGAACTATTCAAAAAAATGCCTCAAAGAAATGTGGTCTCAATGTGCTTGTCATAGCATTCCATCACCATGAGAGCACATTTCTTTGAGGCATTTTTAAAACAATTCACTACCTTGTCTATGCTTGTTAGAGTCATTGTTAGTGTCTTCCAAGGCATCGTTAAAAAAATAAATTCTATTGAGTTTTGAATTTATTATTTGCCTTGTCTAATAATACAAGAAAACAAGGATTACAACCTAGTTTGAAGTCTTTCCCAAAATTTTGAATCAAGAGTAAACCACTTTGATAAGAAACAATAATAGGAAACATGGTTTACAACCTAGTCCTCATAAATTGTTGACACAAAGCAACCTAAAGAAAAAAGAAACTAAAAGATGACGTTTTTAAATAATCAGAGCTCTATAATTGTTTAATTATGATTAAGTATATGTACATGCTAAGCCTTTTTTGTATGATGCACAGTAATGCAATGCCCAATGTGTTGATGATTACCACCACCATGAGGATGCTCAATAGGATTCATTGCCACACCACAAACCTTGGCCCAACAGTTTCTTTTGACCCTATATTTGTGATATGCATTGCCAGCTTTGAGTGTTGGCTTTTCTATCCTTTCACCAGTAGTAACCTGACCAATCATGGCTCTACAACTACTTGGCACAATCTTCTTAGCTCGAGATGGAAGGTTTACCTTATAAATTGAAACCAATTTCCAGGACTTGTCAAACAAGGCTATTAAAAATCTGCAAAATCAAAAATTACACAAATCTGAACATTAAGAGAGAACTTAGATAATTGTTCCAAAATTATTTCCACTACCTTTGGAATAATTGCATTTATCAGCTCACTGTAAACTTGGAAAAAAAATTAAGCATAGAAATATGCCATAAGTCTCCACAAGGTGTACACCTAGAACTCAAAATAGTTTGAAAATAATTTGGAAAAAGCCACTATCCATAGGACATCACAATAGATGCATCATATGTTTGTTGCTATCCAAAAAGCAAGATGATAAACAAAAATGATAATGAGTCAAGGGGAACATCAAGAAGCAAGACATTCAAATTAAATTTCAACCAGCTACTGAATGAGCACAACCCACTTTGACTTGTCATAAGTTCAAAATATTAGAATAGGTACATTTTTATGTATGTAAAGGTGACAACAATCCAAAAATGGATCAAACATTTCAGATTGAAATGCAATAGAAATGCATTGCAAATGACAGCAATCAAATTTGAAATTACTCGGCTCATAAAAGAATAGTGGAGAAAAGGTAGAAAAAGTGTTCTTTGATTTGATCGAACCAATGAGAAATATTGTCTCAAAAATTCAACTATATCACCATGTCTTTGGAAACTTCGTTACCAATACCTTGGCCAACATTATTACACAAATGAAAGCATTATGGGCAAAAATAAAATCTGATTTGAGGCTTCACTAAGATAGCTTGACAAAGAGAAATGATTAAGACATGCATATGACCCTGGAGATGGGATAATACCAAAAGCTAAAACAGATCATACATCTAGACATAATCCACAAAATGCTATTAATGGTGATATCATCTAGGATACCAATATGCATTGAAAAAATGATATTAGCAGTGATTGTATACGGTTTTGACTTATTTTAACAAATGAGTTTCTAATGTGAAGTGTCAACCAAGGATTTTATCACCATTCTATTGACTGTCATTTGCTAGGTCATGACTATCAATTTTGAACCAAATGAGGCCTTCCAATGCTTTGGCTTTGGGGCCTCATGATTTTATTGATTGCATGTGATGGAGTTGCCTACCATGTCTGCTTTTATGACTCTGAGGAACACACAGAATCAACAATAGAAACAAGATAGGATGGAAACTATTGGAGCCAATGGGTCATAGATGAAAAATTAAAGTGAATGTCTAAGCATGGTTAATGATCTTTATTTTGTTGCTTCTAATTATATTTGTTCAGTTGTCAAGGGGGTGTAAGTCATGGCATAGCTCTGTATCTCTTTATTGCCTTAAGATAGATCCTCACATGATTCTTATCTTGGTAGTAGGGGTATCTCAACACCAAAAATTATTTAGAATCCCACTCCTTCATGAAATGTAATGACTGCAAACTACTATCCCTTGACCTATCTCTACCATAAAGACAACTCTATGGAATATGTAGAGGGTGTAATCCATGGCTTGGTTGTGTCTAAGAAAATTCATAGTTTGTTCTATCTCCATTTTAGAAATATTGTCTCAAAACTTCAACTATATCACCATGACTTGTTCCTTGCTGTAGTATTGCAAACTATTTCTTTGACCATCGCGGGACCGCGGTATACTAAACATCACTTGAAACCTTTCACCGCACTACTGCACTCCTTGATTGAAACTGTCATGGGGCTGCAGTATTCAACACTTACATAACTTAAACTCCTTATACCGCCATACCGCAAGCCTCACGTGAGGCTGCCACGGGGGCACGGTGTACTGTTTTCCTCTGCTCCTTCTTACCACCATACCGCAAGCCTCACTTGAGGCCACCGCGGGGGCACGATGTACTATTTTCCTTTGCTCCTTCTTACCGCCATACCACAAGCCTCATTTGAGGTTGCTGCAGGGGCGCGGTGTACTATTTTCCTCTACTCCTTCTTATCACATTACCGTTGGTTATTCTCTTGACTACCGTAGGACTGCGGTGAAGTATCATATGCCACTTAAATTTATACTATCAGTCTAGAACTTCGTTTGGAGACCACTGTAGAGCTATGGTAATTGATCTCTACATCCTGCAATGCCACAAGTGCGATCTCTTCATGATGCAGGATAGAAATAACTTCTCCCTTGTTATCCTTGGTTCCCGCACACCCACCAAGACCTTTTGAGTGACCTGCGGGACTACGGTGAGAGACAAAACACATCAATGGTCAAAAATACAAATATCTTTCACATGGACTTGGTATGGGGTGCTTACGAATGACTCCTAGAATAATTTTAAAACAAATATGGATCCCTAAGATGGATTTATGGAAGGAAATTTGCATGGATTTATGGATTTATCAAATGTTCTTTTATCAAATGTATGAAGGTATCTTTATTGTAGGTTATTTTCCCTATATTATTTATTCTTGGTTTGAACTCCTTGATTTTGTGGTTTTTTGTTAGGACCCAGAGATTTCATATGCAAGACCACCTACAAGGTGCCAAAGGAGTCATCTAGATAATGACTTAGGAGCTGGTTAGTATTCATTGAGTGGTATAATGGTGGTTGAATTGTCCTAGTCTATACAACTAAGAGATGTACTTGTGTGCTTTGTAGTTTGTTTGTTTAATTTTTTTATGCTTAGAAAAACATCATAAATAGATAGGATGATACTTTTGTAATTTATTCCTTCAATCACTTGTCATAGGTTCAGTTGGAGGTAGCAGAGCTGGTGGAATGGAAGATGTACCTTATCTACCTATTTATTCAAGTAGAAATTTTGCAAGTTCCATTTTGGATCACCAAAGCCTTCACAAAAACATCTGCACAAAATTCAACAATGAAGAATTTATGCACAAATTCTCTTTTGAATGATGTACAAATCGTCCACTGCAACACTGCACTGTTGCTGGGCCTTGCGGTGATGCGGGTGATTCCCGCATTGCCACAAGGCCTAGCAACAAACTATGCAGTGTTGCGGTGGAGGCTTTGTGCATCATTCAAAAGAGAATTTGTGCATAAATTCTTCATTATTGAATTTTGTGCAGAAATTTTTGTGAAGGCTTTGGTGATCCAAAGTGGAACTTGCAACATCTAATAAAAATCTACTTCCAAATGTGCTTTTGATGGATGTTCATATCCTCATCCAAAGCTCCAATTCACACACAGGCAGGAAGGATGCTTTCAAAGGTTGAGGAGTTGGGATTTACACCCACTAGTTGCATTTTCTTAAAATTTTCTAAGGACTTTACATAAAAACCCATTTTAAACATATCCTTTAATCACGACATTCCATCATATCACATTTCTTTGAGGCATTTTTTGAAATAGTTTTCTTGCCTTGTCTATGCTTCCACATTTTCATGTATGTCTAGCAGGGCACTTGTAACTACAACATATGACAAAAAAATCCCTGTTGTTATGCTTTGATGGATGTCCCTTCATTATTAATGGATATCTGATGTAGTGCACATTATTATAGTGCAAGCCTATTTTTTAGATTATTTCATTTAGCATCACCAATATTCTCCACAAGACAACACATGAACCAGGGTTGACATTTTTTTAAATTGGTAAGGATGCTTAGAGCATCATAATATATTGATATTAATAAAAACGTTTTTACAGATTACAAAAAAGGCCCTTCTTGGCCAAAAAGATAACATAATAGAGCATTTTAACTAAGAGCCCTAAACAGAGCTACAGATCTAAAAGGCCCTTTCTAGCCAAAAAGGAAACCAAAGTTATAGCGAAGCCAAAAACTTAAAATAGAAAGAGTGGTTCACATGCTGTCCATATTTAAATCTATAACCCTAAAGCCATGAACTCCTAGTTGGATTCTCTTGAGAAAGGACTATGTCATCACTCGTGAAGGGAACTATCGGTGGTTGGAAATTTGACAAGAAGCTCCATGCATTGAATACTTCCTCTATCCTTTCCCTCTTGGACCCTCCAAATGCAGATTTGTGAACCTGCAGTGAATTATCAAAGAGCTCTCTATTACCTGATTGTAAACTTGAAATCATCGCTTGATAAACATAGTTAAAACTGGGTTTATTAATGATATCTTCACAGAGAAAGAGTCCCTCTACCAAGGTTGAGCCATCATGGAGATTATAAGTAGCAAAAGCTTCAAATAGCTTGACATCTGGGACTAGATAGTCATGAACAAACATTGATGCTATCCTTTTAACCTTATCAACCTGATGAAATAAATCCATCGCATTTGAGAGAAAATGAGATACCAGATTTGAAGCATAACATACCCTGGATTGTAGCAGAAAATCTATATCACATACATCTATCAAAGCATCCTCCACTGGCTCTTTATCGAGCAGTTTGAAGGCCCCAGCCATGAAATCTGAGTTGATGCTTTAGTGCATTGTTTGTTCCCATGATTGAATAGGCAAATGAAGTCGACAATTACAGGGATAGATAGACATTGCAGATACACAGCAAGAACAAAATGAAGAGGCAAGAATGAAATAATTAATGACACAGATACCATCATCTCTTGCATAAAAAGAGGATCGCATGATCCAACATAATGAATTGAAGTCATTCAAGCTAGAAGGGAAATAAAACCAAGGTAGATGAGATCCAAATGTGGATTATATTGCTCAGCTCGCAACACTCCTCTCACAGAGCATTCAATGAATGAAATCAAAGACATGTGCAAAGCAAACAATTAATGCCAGATGGAAATCTACATAGATTGCAAGCTTTAAAATGACTAAATATACTACTAATTGACATGAATTAATAATTAAATTAACTAAATATACTACCAATTGACAGAAATCAGTGAAGAGTGAATAAATATGACTAAATACATGACCAGTGTTAAATCAGTGAATAAAATGACTAAATGTACTACCAAATTGATCAAAATGATGATTAAAATTAATGACTAAATACACTACCAATGGATAGAAATTAGTGAATAAAAATAATTAAATAAGTGACCAGTTAATAACAATCAATAACTAAATATATCAGTGAAAAAAAATGACTAAATAAGTGACCAGATTAAAACAATCAATGACTAAATATACTACCAAATTGTTCAATCAAAACAACCAATAGATGACTAAAAATGGTTTAGTCATCAATTTGGTCGTGTTATAAATGACTAGAAATAAACTACTAATGGTCACGTGACCATGTTTGGTCATTTATAAGCAGTTTTTAGTAGTTTTTTAAGTAATATATTGCTCTTTTTGTACTAGTGCCAAGTGCTCCCTGAGCACCCCAGACCTATCTGGGCACCCTTGTCCAAGGACAAGGCTATGAATGCTTTTTGTGATTATTCATGAAGTGATTAGAAATGAAGTCTGATGTATACTTTCCTTTTCTTATTTCAGGATCTCCCAGGGATGCGAGAGCATACCGACAGTCATCTATAAACATTACTATGTAGTCGATTGAGCACACTTACTGATGCAAAGATTAGACATCCTCGAGATGTTGGATTATAGTGGGTGTGCAGTATGCCCATGATGACATACCACCATTCTATGTTGATGGCACTCATGGAGTGGTGGAACACAGATACATCCGCCTTTCATCTTCTGATAGGAGAGATGATTGTGACCTTAGAGAATGTGTACAAAATACTATGATTACTTGTGCATGGTGAGACAGTCGGGGTTGTAGAGAAGAGGTCTAAGGACTACACTCAGGCAAGCCATCTATACTATCTTGGACACACAGTGCCACCGAGTGCTCGATGACACATCGATATCAGATTCTTAGAGCAAGGTGTGACTATTATACCGACTGCATGTCACATCATGATCATTATTATCACTCTAGTTGTTACACCAGATGGGCGAGGCACACATTTTCATGGGGTACTAGCTCATACCATTAGAGTGATGGAGGATCAGAGGATAGTATACTCCTAGGGATGGAGTATACTTGCTCACTTATATTATGATTTGGGTTGCTATGTAAATCATGAGGCACACAACTTGATGATAGGCATGCTTCTACAAGTGTGGGCATTTGAGCACATTACATGCACGAGGCTGGTGGGTTATCTAATAGAGACTATCTGGACAAATCCACGAGCACACACCTATGAGATGAGAGGGTTGTGGAGATATGGTGATTTATTGTTCAGGAGGATGGTGTTCAACAAGCTATAGCCAGACGCCATTGTGTGGAGACCATATAGGGGATGCAGACCATGGATGGAATAGAGGAGGAAACTAGTGAGGATGTAGAGAGATCAATTGTTAACTAATCAATGAGATTGCATCATAGTTGCCTTCTACTATGATAGAGTGATGAGGTATTTTGGATGAGTGCAGGGGGTTCCTGCCACATGACCATTCTATGTGAGGTCATCACATTGTGGGATACAGCCTCAAGATAGGGCACGGATCACCATCATAGACGTGGTGTTTAATGATCCTGATTATGATACATAGGATGATGATCCTATCTTCGATGCTGATGATGTAGGTGTGACCCCAACATATACAACATGGTGGGAGACATCACACCCTACCCCTATCTTCCCTGACGATCATCATACTGGTGATCCCACATCCTAGGCTAAGTGAGGAGATGAGTCAGAGGGAGGAGAGGGAGACAATAACATAGATGACATGAGAGATGATGATGAGGAGGAGGATCCACCTGCAGTGATGATGATAGGTAGATGACGCTAGCTAGCAGAGGGTGTAGGAGTCAATGAGGAGGGACATGAGGTCTGAGCTCATAGCCTATGACCACAATGAACATCCAGAGGGGTATAGTGTCACTTTAAGCATGGGGAATCGAGTGGTGGTGCCACTATGATGTCCCCAACAACCAGGATGACTGCAGATACCAACATAATCACCATTCCACATGATCCATCATGGAAGGAGGGTGACCCAGATGATGATTATATTTTTGTTATTATACTTATATTAGTTTGAAGTGCATAATGTTGATTTGATTGAGATGCTGACATGATTATTTTACACTCTGTAGTTGGTTCCATTGCATGGCATGACTTTGTGAGTCAAATAATAGTAGAGATGGTACCTTTTTGAGTTGACACACCAGCCAATGTAGGAATGCTATAGGCCACAACATGAGGTGGGTCGGCACACAAGGATATTAATTTGATCCCATAGTGCAACTTAGAGCAACATTTGAGGATGGAAAGATAGAGTGTGATCAGCTAGTAGTCAAGCGAGATTGGGCAGTTCAGATGGCAGCGAGTACCGAGGAGGCATGAAATGCTTTCCAAACACAACTAGATCAGCATAGAGTCATGGTAACATTGGGTACTAAGAATGGTCTATTGATCTATTTACAGGCTAAGGTGGACTAATTGAGACCTGAGAGAGATCAACTCCAACGACTACACACAGAGTCCCAATAGGAGGTGGGGGAGCTTAGAGGTGAGCTTAGGGCTTCAATCATGAAGTGCCTCCAAGAGTCACTCATAGTTAGTAGCCTCACATAGGTAGCTATATTTACTTGGTCACCACCAGGTCTTGAACGATCTGGGTATCACAATCCAACACATTGATGATATCTTATTGTATTATGTTGCGATTCGCCACATTTTGATGTGGTGGTGAATTTATGTACTCAAACTCTTATGATATATATATATATACATACATACATACATACATACATACATACATATATATTGCTTTAATTCATGAATTAGTGTGTTTACTCTAGATGCTATTTGTGATCTACTTGTGAAGTAAATGCAACAAAGATCTAGATTTGTTTTATGTATGTCAAATTAAATGTTAAAGTGATTTGTGTAAACAACTATGTGTAATTGCTTAACAAATGCAACAATGATTTAAATGATGCATGTTCGAATGAAATACACATATGTATGCTTAATTGTGTTTTAAATAAGATATACACACATGATGAAATAATTTAGTTGTGATCCCATGAAACAATGTTGTAACTTTGTTAGATCAAATTCGACAACGATTATTAACCATAATGCACATCTATCAATTTGTATTCTAACAATTAAGTAATTCTCTAAACTAAGAAAACTACTCTAAAGAATCAAGACAAACTACATATGTTGTCAAGACTGAAGCAAATAATGAAATAGAAAATCTACATTTACTATCTACCAAACATTCGCTTTATAAAGGAAGTGAAAACATACAAGTGAACAACTAAATTTAAGCATAATATCTGTAGACACCCAAATTTGTCCATGTCTTGACCTTCACCTTGTCAACACATTAAGTAAGACATCTTATGACATTTTGTCCTAGACCCCTTTCACTAGCCAATTAATTAAATAAATCTCATTTATTTAATTAATTTCCCATTTAACCCACTAGCCAATTAATTAAATAAATCCTATTTATTTAATTAATTTCCCACCTTTAATTAAATAAATATTTTATTTATTTAATTTTATTTATTTATTTATTTTTTTAATAATGCACCTGGTAAACTTTTTAACGTGACCGGCGACGCTGGTGCGACATGCCCTCTGGGTCCACGCGAATGCTTTTGCCTGGAGCAATGAACCGGTGAGGCCACAACTGGGGGACCTCATCCCCTAGGAAGAACACTTCAAACCCGCGAGCTCACTGGCCCAGTGAAGGCATAAAGCCTTGCGAGCTCATTGGCCCAGTGAGGGTTTGAACTCTGGTGGCCGCTACTACAACTGAGCGACTTAACCACCAAACCATGCCATCATCGGCATTTTATTTATTTAAATTAGAGAAAAGGTGGGAAATTAATTAAATAAATAGGATTTATTTAATTAATTTCCCACCTTTTCTCTAATTTAAATAAATAAAATATTTATTTAATTAATTCCCATTCACATGTCCCAAATAATTTAAATAAAATATTTGAATTTATCCTCACCTCTCACCACATTCCAACACTTGTTCACTTCTTAATTGAATTATGTGTGGTAGTACAACTTTCATTTAATATCCTTCACATGTCCAACTAATAGGTTAGCCCTATTCTCCTTCACACACTCGTCACATGACTACAACTCCTCATGGAGTGGGAAAACCTATTCGATCCTAGCCATCCACATCATTGAAAACCAACTTTCAAACTCAACCATCAATTCAAATCACTCACTTCCTATAAATCAATGCTCTCACAAGCCATTTGGATATCTAGTTTTTTAGTACCCTCATGCTGTCAAAATACCATTAGAGCCTTTACATCATTCATCCTATGCCATTGTTATGCTACTGAAATAATGAGCACCCAACATTCATCTCATAATCATCCTTCGAAATCTTACATTCCTATGTGAGATTGAGAAGAGTAATGGAGATAAATCAAATCTAGCTTGGAGATCGGTTTGCATTTGCATTTGTTATTTTTATTTTCATGTTATCTTGTGCTCTATTGTACTTGTTAGGGTTTCATTATTTCTTTTTATGCATTTACCCTAATTTTTTTACCCTAGCTACATTTGGTGAACCTAACGTAAATCATGAAAATCTGACATTTTTTTGTCAATTTTAGGAACTTGACTTTTGCAGGTGACCTCCAGGCCTGAAACAGACCTTGTCGTTGCATCTGGGAGGCCTCGTAAGTGAAAAATAGCATAAAATTTGATATATTTTGCTACTGGGAAAAATTTGAATTTTTTTTAGTTCAGCCCCTGTCGTAGGGTTGTACCATACGGCTCCTATGCAGGGGCCTTGGGTTGAAAAGTCTCTAGTTTTTTTTATGATTTTGTGTGGCTTTGATCACTTTCATTGTAGGTTTTGAGTATGGTTAATAGTATTTGTTGCAGGCAAAAATTTTCTTTGTGTTCGCAGGCTTAAAAGCCCTCAATCTCTGGTCACGACTTGCATTTAAAACTCTGTCCATCACTCACAAAACTCACCTCTACCACAGATCCAAGTCACCACCATAATGTGGTCCTATCACCACCAACATCACCTCCCTCTAACCATTGTGTCACAACCTTTCACCACTGTTTCCAAACCTTCTACTGCTAACCGTCTCTACTAAAACCCTAAAACACTGCCGCCCATGTTTCAGTTCCCCGCTGCTTGTGCTTTGTCTCTCCACTACCCTAGACCTTCAACCTCTACTTTGTACCTCCCAGTCGAGGCTCCATCTCCAAGAATTGAAGCTTCAAATCTCTCGTAGCCACCAACAAAAAAAAACCCTAACTACTAGTCCATCAGTTGGATTGCTTGTTAGGCTTTTAGCCCCAGCATGCAGAGGTAGGCAAGGTCACATTTGTGACCAGGGGCTAGTGCTGCCGGCCGCCCATTTTCTTTTTTTCTTTTTGTCCACCCTTGGTTGTATGGATGACCAGGGGCCCGTTTAAAGACTTAACTACCAGCTGTAGACTTGATCACTGACTTCACCCAAGCCATTGCATGTGATCACCTATAACTGCTAACCACTAGCAATTATAGTTAGTCGTAAGCCTACCTTGCTCCTTCTACATGCCCTAATAGGGCATTTTTTTTCTTTTTCTCATAACTTTGCCTTACGGAGTCAAAAATTCACACAAAAGGATTCATTGGAAACCTGACTTAGCGAACTACACAGTGGTGAAGATTTTATTAGGTGACTATACCATTTTCATGCCTTTTTTCTTAGTCAAAGTCAACGTTCATTCCAAACTTCAAACACTTATATCTTTTGTAAAATTGATCCATTTTTTGCGAAATGTTTTTTAAAAGTGCATAGAATTTTGTCTACTTTCTATTCATGCTATTCATTTTTCTGCATCTGTTCATATAGATCAGATTTTATCAGATTGCTTTATTTTTGGAAAACACTCTTGTTTACAAGATTACTTGCTTCCTTCTTGGTTTTGTTGACTTTCAGGTGTTCATACAATGTTGTAACAACATTGGGATCAACACGCACATTAGATTGGAAAGTGATTTTATCACGCGCACTCCATTCATCTCTCATCTCTTTTAATTTCAATCAATCAATCTTGTTTGCAAAACACTTGAATTTGGGGCTTAAAAAGAACATTCGTTTTCTCTCACATTTTCATTTGGACATTTAGAACATACTCTTGTCTTCAATCACACATTGAAATCAGGCTTAAAAAGAGCTAGTGTCTTCCATTCACACATCTTGACTTGGGGTTAAAATGAACAAGTGTCTTCATTGTTTGGTGAATTTGCATGTGATTAGAGGTGTGTATGCTCTTCTCATGCACTTTGTGCAACCTTGAGAATCAAAAACACCTCTCATCCATTCAATTTCACACCACACATTTCATTTTTCTAAGGGGAAATTAACAACTATGAGTGTGAATCAAGTGTGCGTGTGTATGTTCTCTCCTCGCACTGTAAGGTGATCTTGGAGATCAAAAACACCCACTTGGTTTGCTTTTGTCATACCCTTCCTAGGAGGCTTACTTGGAGACACACCACTCCAAGGGATGACCTCAACTCTAGTGTTCTAGCAGAGTATAAAAAGTGAGGTGTGAATCAAAAGACACCCTCCTTGGAAGTCAAAATCTTGTCACTCTTGGCTAAGCCCCAAAGAACTTTATACCTTTGGGAAGTGAAGGTGAAGGGTGGGTTACCCCTTTCTCCTGGCTGTGTGGCATTATTTCCTTTTCATTTCACAGAATTGGGCCCCCCATACCTTGAGTATATTGGGGACATCCTTAGTCAACTTGTGCAACCTAGTTTAAGACCTAATTGGCCACACCTACTTGACTAGTCATAGGGCTTGTTGATGTCTCTTTTTCAAGTGTTTTATTAATCATCACATTTCATTTTCAAAGTCAAAGTTGCTTATGTGTCATCTGTGAGTGATTCATTGTGTACATGTGTAATCATTTGTTTGAAAATTGTCAAATCAAGCTATAAACACACAAATAAACATGTCATTGTAAACATTCTTTCCAACACATTCACTCTAAGACAAGTCACTCTAATCATCCTAGTCATACCCTAATCATATCCTAATCATTACACATAATCATATTCATTAATAATCCAAACAATTTCATCCTAATCAATTCAAATCTTTATCCCAATCACTCCACATCATCATCTTCATCACAGTCCAATCAGTTTCATCCTAATCATTCCACATCATCTTAGGCCAAGTCAAACACTTGTCACAATGGTTGTAATCCTTAGCAAATCCAAGACCCAATATCACAATTAGAGGAGCCCCTCTTCCTAATCCAAATCATGAAGACAGTGCAAGACCCAAGATCACAATTAGAGGAGCCCCTCCTCCTAATCCAAATCATGAAGACAATGCAAGACCCAAGATCACAATTAAAGGTGGCCCTCCTCCTAATCCAAATCATGAGGATAAACTGAGACCCAAGATCACAATTAGAGGTGGCCCTCCTCCTAATCCAAATCATGAGGATAAACCAAGACCCAAGTGTTAGTGTGAATAGGGTTACTTTGCTATCTAGTTCTTTCTTAGCTTGTTCTTCGCTTTAGCTCTTTTCACACTAGGTTAAGTTTACTTAGGTGCTTTTTCACTTTATCCCACATTGGTTGTGTATTGAGTCTCTTGGGTGGAATATCTTTTATATATCCACCTCTTCTTCTCATATGAGCAACCCCATTCTATTGTATTGCTTTGCATTCTCTTGAGTTGAATACAATTTATTTAGCTCATATGTGATTTCTATTTTGCTTTCTCTCAATCACTTGCATTCTTGGGTAGAAATCTAACATGGTATCAGAGCGGTTGTGAGTTGTGAGTTAGCATTTTTCTTAGAAATCTAAGAGTGTTTGGTTGCTCTTGAAAGTTGAGTATGCTCTTCTCTTGCATCCGATGATGACCTGGAGAATCAGAAAAACTCAATAGAAACACCAATTTCTGGGGATGGTTTTGTATGTGGATTTGTGTTGTAGGTAGCTTCAGGAGATTCTTGGAGTATTTCTGAGCTCACCATTGAGTTTAGAGCTACCGAAAAATTTAGAATAACCCTTTCTTTCATTCAGATTAAACACCATAAGCCATTTTTATGAGGATTTGAAGCTCATATTTGACATTTGGCTTGCATTTTATGTATTTTGATCAATCTTAAAGGTTGCAGCATGCCTTTTCTTGTCTTAGGTAGCTAATTCAGTCTTTACATGTTGTTTTTTGGTTGCTAGGGTCATTTTTTGGTGCTAAAAGCATTTTTTTTTACATTAGAGTCACATCTTTTGTACATCACAAAAAAAATGTCTTCTGGGTTTCATTCACAACATCAAAAACCATCTAGGTATTTGTTAGTTTTTACATGTAGATAATATATTTTGTAGAAATGACATCAGAAAGCTACAGCAGATCCCCTCTCCATTGGTTTTGGAAATTGCAGTTCAACTTCTAAAGGCCATAACTTGGGCTCCCAACCTCTGATTTGCGAGATTCTTTTTTTGATTTTAGCTAATTTTTTGTGTTCTACATGCTAGTTCAGATAATTTCTGATTTGGTGCATGAATTTTCTATAAATTATGTTTTCTTATTAGATTTGATAGGTAGTTTCAATTTTTAGAACTTCAAATGGCTATAACTTTCACATATGATCTCGGATCGAGGTCATTATTTTTTTGAAAGTTAATATTTTTCTGAGCACTACACAATGGTGCTATTTTGATGTTCTAATTTTGAGATATTTTTGTACTTTCAGTATTTGGGTCCATTTTGTACATTGTAAAACTCTGGAAAACTCTACTCCAGCATTATAAACACACAGATCTAAGGCCATTTTTATTCATGAAGGCTGATGTGAACATTCATCAGTGCATGCACTATTTCCTTTTTTGCATGCATTAGGTTTGCATTTTCTCTACACTTCATTTCAGTTCCAGATCATTTCTTAATCAACTATTTCTTCATAGATTCTAGAGTTGTACCAGTTTGTGAGTTTTCTAGTGTTCCTTGGCATTTGGTCTGCTGTTGCTTTTTCATGATTCCAACCCAAGTCCTTGAGTGACTCTAATATGGTTTCTAGTAAACAGAAGTATCTTTCCTTACTTGCCAGATTGAGGATTCCAATGTTACTCCACAAGTGTGCTTCCAGCACTTTTTGTTGCAGCAGGTTATCTCATTATAGGGGGTTGTATGATCTCTCTTATCATCCTTTGTGTGGATAGAGATTGATTGGATTTGTGATGGATATCATTGTTGTATTTCATCTCTCTTTTGGGGAGGAGTTTTGCCCCACTGGATTTTCTCCTTTTCTCTATTTGTGAGATTTCATTTGCATTTGTACATGGTACCTAACATGGCCTAGTAGTCGGGACCCATCTTTGCATCTTTTTGCATATTTGCATAATAATCTTCTCTCCTAAGTTACACTTAAGGGGGGGTGTTAGTGTGAATAGGGTTACTTTTCTATATGGCTCTTTCTTAGCTTGTTCTCCACTTTAGCTCTTTTCACACTAGGTTAAGTTTACTTAGGGCCTTTTTTACTTTATCCCACATTGGTTGTGTATTGAGTCTCTTGGGTAGAATATCCTATATATATCCACCTCTTTCTCTCATATGAGCAACCCCATTCTATTGTATTGCTTTGCATTCTCTTGAGTTGAATACAATTTATTTAGCTCATATGTGATTTCTATTTTGCTTTCTCTCAATCACTTGCATTCTTGGGTAGAAATCTAACACCAAGATCACAATTAAAGGTGGCCCTCCTCCTAATCCAAATCATGAGGATAAACCAAGACCCAAGATCATAATTATAGGTGGCCCTTCTCCTAATCCCAATGATGAGAATAAACCAAGACCTAAACTTATACTCCAAGGAGCCTCTCCTCCTAAGCCCAAGTTCATACTTTGAGGAGGCTATCTCTTTAGTTATGAGGATGGGACAAGTCCAAGACCCAATTCATCCACACATCAAGTCAATGCCACATCAACTTATCCCACATCTTTCCATGTCAATGCCACATCAACATGTCAATTCACTTCACAACAAGAACATGTGAGTCCAAGTCCACCTTGGCAACAAGATCAAATGCCCTCAACTTCATACCAACCCAATTCATCCACATATCATGTCAATTCTACATTACCATACCCCACTTCTTCCAATATCAACCAACATCCATATCAATCCATACCCCAAGATCTTTTATCTACATATCCCACCATTTCACCTTACCATGAAATTCATTCACAAGACTATCACGTGCCTTCACAAAAGAACATGCGATCTTAAGTTACCTTATGTAGCAAGATCAAACACTCTTAAGTCTTTATGCTATCTTTGACAAGGGAGATACCAATCTAGATTTTATGCTATCTTTGACAAGGGAGATACCAATCTAGATTATGTACCCTATGAGTACCCTCCATCATTATCCACTCAAATGCCAATCCACAAGCCTACTAGTCTTATACCATCACCATCATGTACTCCCAATCCTAATTCATTGGTCCATCAACCTTCTAATCCATTGATCCCTTCATTACCTTTGTCCCCATGTCCCTCCAATCTTCCACAAAAGGATTTGTTGTGATGCTCACAACACGCCCCATTTTACTCCTTAGCAAAATGAGGACCCCTGCTGTGGCTATGGCTTTTGCTTTTGTGTGTGGGTCTGTTTGGTGGTAAAAGGGAAAAAGAGAGTGAAAGTTACAAACCTTGTTGCAAATAAAGAAAAAATAGTATTAAGTACCAAACCTGAATATGGGTGAATTCCTTGTCAAAAATGAGTAAGGGTTGCTTTTTAAACCATGTTAAAATTCCTAATATTTTGCAAGGTATGTATGTTTTTGGTAAAATGCATTGTGGGAGGGTTTGTATGTTGCATATACAAAGCTGTTTGTATATACAAGGTCATTTGTATATCAGGTCACTCATATACAAAGTCGTTTGTATATTGGGTCACTCATATACAAATTCATTTGTATATTAGGTCGTTGTATAAGTCGCAAAAGGAGTTGTCAGGGGTTTTAAGTAATTTTACTTGTATGCATTTTGTTAACGTTCTATCTATACATACAAGTCAGACCCGACAGATTTCAAAGTTTAAATGCATAATCGGTTGAATCCGTCGGATGTATTTTATGTTTGTATGTTTGAAAACATACAAAGTGGATATGCAAAGCTACATACATGCCGTGGAACTGAAAGGATTATGAAATAGGGTTAAGTTGTTGTATGTTTCAGGTTATACATTGCAATATACATACAATGCAGAATTCAGGAAGATTAAAATTTGGTTAAGGAAATGCATCATGAATTAAAGTATATCGAAAGATGCATTGCACTTTATACATGTCACGGAGCCGAAAAGTGAGTGAACTGTGGTTTATAAAAGGTTGAAGTTTGAAAGGTCATACAAAGGAGTTTGTATGTATTGGGCTTTGTATGTAAAGGTTTGATACAAGTGTTGTTGTATCATAGAGATACAAGGGGAAAGTAATGTGGACCCCACCGTTTGCATATCGGATTTGCATCATAACAATGTATGTCTTCGATATACAAGCCGATATCCAAAGCGATGGATGCAAATAGACGATACAAACTGGATGAGAAAAGAAGTTAAAAGACCGAAAACTCTTTGTATATTTGAATGCTTGTATGTTTATGATATACAAAGAAATTAAAAGGCATCGCAAGAGATAAAAGGTATGGAAGGAGGTTTGCATCAGGTTGCTTGTATATGCGCTCATACAAGAAAATATACAAGAGTGATATACAAAATGAAAGGATGTATGGAAAAAGAGGAAAAAGAAGGGAACTTTAGTTTGATTTCTTTCATAAAATGTTTGTATGTTTAAACATACACAGAAGACATACAAACAAAACATACAAGAAAACATGCAAGGAAAAAGGTATGTATGTAGAATTAAACTAATGGCAAAAAGTTTAAAAACACAAATACTGAGATAGAAGGCCGAACATTTGGTGCATTAATTACTGTAATTAATGCCAATCTGACATTTAGAAGAGGTATAAATTGGCGAAAGCGATGTGAATTTTTTGTAATCCATTTTTATGTCTGTTGGCAGGTTTGCAGGTATATGGAAGGTGGAGCTTTAATGGCGATGACATCACATAGGGCGGATTGGATCAGATTTCAGTGAGAAGAGATATATAGGTGGGAAGAAGCATTATTAAAAGGGCAAAGCAACAAAATATATTTTGATGGTTGTTAGGGTTCCAAAGGGCATCTTTACGCTCAGTATGGGTATGTTGCTCAGAGATTTTTGGCGGGATTTGTTTTCCACCATTGATGTTGCAGTTGAAGCATGGATTGATGATTGACTAGGGTTTTGGAACCGTATTGGGGATAATCAAATCTATATATTGAGCCCATTTACTTTGTAATGACTTACATAGGGATGAACACAGGGATTTTTAGAGTAGAGCTGGAAGTTGTAATTTGTCTTAGCATTTGAATAGAAGAACATTTAGTTTAGAATAGAAGGAGGTTGCCTGTGTCTGCAATACAGAATGCATGGAACATCTACCTTCCTTAGTGTATCTATAAAACATTTTGTAAGTTTTCTGTAAGTTGATTAATGAAGCAAGGAGTCATTCATACATTATAAATCATATATGACTGTGTGTTTTGAATATAAATGAATCTAGAATTCTGTGTCTATATTCAAAGTGTCTTCTGGCTCTTCTTTGTATTTGAAATAATATCTCTTAAAGTTTGCAATCTTTTGAATGTATGTTCGTGAAAATACTCAGGGCTTACATTTAAAGGTTTAGTCTATGGATTTAATCAAGTTTGTTGTACTGCTTACAACATGAATAACAGAGCATTTAAATCCTGTAGTAGAATGAAGTTTAATTTAGATTTCTCTAACTTTTCCCAAACATTTGAAATACTTAGCTTAAACATAGAGATTTAAAGGAGATTGTCTGATATTTGAAAGAAACATGAACAACTGAGTTGATATTGGACAATTTTCATAATATTTCAAAAAGAAAGCTTGTGTTAATATAAATCATATAAAGATTTGTGATACAGTAACAAATTTATGCAAAGGAATGAAGAAAATGTTGATATTTGTGATATTTTGCATAATTTGAGTCCAGTGAGTCATAAAACACCTTAAATCAAGTAAGGCCCCTTGCATATTATAGCTTCACATTAACCTACTGAATTATCCACAAGGTCAAGACCTGACTGTACATAAACTTGGGATTAAGTAATCTTAATTGATTTCTTCATATCTTTCAAGACAGTTAGGTTCATTTTGTGAATTTTAACTTTTGTTATGAATGTGTAAAAACAATTATCAACCGGATTATTGGGAGATAACACTACAACAATTGGTCCAAGCACAATTACTTGAGCTACCCTTGATAAAACCATCCAATCAAAATCCTAATGTGTCCAATCCCATTATCCCTCCGTACAATCAAAATCCTAATCCTAAGCCTATAACACCTTACACCCCTATTATTCATCCACCTTATCCTAATCCTAAGCTTACAATAGCATCCACCCTTATTCTCCATCCATTACATTGTTCATCTACCCATACACTTGCAAAGGATGTGATCCAATGGCTATTAGCAAGGAATCAACCATCTCCATGTCACCAAACACCTATCCTTGAGCCTATCAAAGAACTTCCAAATGCCATGTCCAATCCTTCAACCACTTCATGTAGTCCACAACCTCTCAAGTCTATTGAAGAGTCTCCCACCATGAGTCCAAGTAAAGAGCCATTGTACCCTCATGTTGGTGACTGTCAAGAGCGTATCAAGCACATACAAGAGTCTCCCACTTCCACTTCCATTCAAGAAAGTCAAGAGTGTAATCTAAAGCATGTAGAAACATCAAGCCCTTATTCTAATCAAGATCAAATCCCTTCCATTCAGCCCATCCACAACCTATACCTTCTTTATGATCAAGATATTACCTATGAAGAAGCTATCCATGAGTAACTTGATCCTATATCTATCCATGAGCAAGCAATCCAAATCCAACCTATCCATAACACATATATTTTCTATGGTCAAGATATTATCCATGATGAAGAAGCTATCCATGAGCAAGAAATCCAAATCCAACCTATCCATAACACATATTTTCTATGATCAAGATATTATCCATGATGAAGAAGCTATCCATTAGCACCTTGATCCTATCCATAATCTCATAACTATCCATGAGCAAGAAATCCATCCTCCATCCAGCCCTATCCATAATTCCACAACATCTACTTCCCTTGATGAGACACTTGGCTCCCAAGAAAATACAGATGATCAAACAAATAGCTTGGATCTTAGTGAGAATAATGATCATAAAGATCCTAATGATCCTTTGTCACCTACTATTGACCATGTTGCAAATCCATCGTATCCCATTGGTCTTACTACCTTCATTCATGAATGATCTTCCCTAGGGGAGAAACAACCATTGTCTACCACCTCACCTTCTCCATCCAATAAGGAGCTTGCATCTAGTGTCCATAACACACCTAGTCCCATTGTCCATCGTATGCTCCAAAACATGAATTACCAAGGTAAAGGCTTAGGCCTTCATGAACAAGGAATTTTGGAGCCCATACATGTCAAAGTACCTCCATGATCATATGGCCTTGGATATACACCCCAAGGTAAACAATCTAAAGATGTTGGTACTACCTCCATGCCTTCTAAATCCACATCCTTCCATCCCAAATCCCATGCATCCTATCATACACCCAAAACATATGTCACCTTTCCACCTCCATTCTCCTACAAATGTCAAAAGCATGTGACCATACACCTTCCACCGTCCACTTTACCTCCACTTCTTCCAACTCCTAATATCCTACCATCCACTTTACCACCACTTCTCCCAATGCCTAATATCCCTATCTTCCATAAATTCCCTTACATTCCTAATCATGACCAATCAATGCACACATCATCTAAACATGAAGCTTCCACCCATCCCATGGGATTCAAAAATAAAAATAACAATGCCTCCTTTCATAAAGCCAAAAATCCTAAGGATCCTAATGCCTTAGGACATCAATGTAAAAAGCCCAAATATAAAGAATTAAAGCCAAATCCATCTAAAAGGCTCTCCAAGTCCATGCCTCCAAAAGAAAAGTCAAAAACTGAAATGGTTTGGGTCCCTAAGAAAAAATCAAGCAAGTCAAACGAGGCATCCACATCTCAAAAATCCCAACCATCCTCTTCCATCCAAAATTCCCATTCCATTCAAAAACTCCAAAAATCCCATATGCAAAACAAAAATCATAAAAATACTAAGTCTATGTGGGTACCTAAGTCACTACGTCACCCATCTCTTAAGCAAACATTGCCATTGCTTCCTACACAACCTTCCCATCAAAAGCTTCAATGTTTATCATGGTGTGTGCAACCGTTGGTCATGATTCCATTCTCGCATCCGTCCATCTCCCCATCCTTCAACCACTATCTTACATATCTTCCCCATCACTTCCCTATGGTCCATACTTTTGCATAAACCTTTCATCCATCCTTTTGCATAAGTCCTACATAATCCACATCATAATCCACTAGCTTTTCATGCATAATCTGTTAGATTTAGGATAGCCAACTGAGAGGGGGGGTGAATCAGTTGTCTAAAACTTTCTTCTAATTAATCACGTAAATCCTTCTTGTAATTTAGCAGCATAATAATAAATCAATCATGGAAACATAATGCAATAATTCAAGAGTAGAAACACATTAACGCATATGACACCAAGATTTTGACATGGAAAACCTGGTTAAGGGAAAAACCACAGGGTGACTAACCCAAGATTGTATTCTCTGTTAAAAGAATATGAAGAACAAAAATGGCACATGCCAATTAGGGCTCACTACCCAAGCACACTACTCATAAGAGGCCCACTGCCTACAGGAGACACACTGTCTATAGAATAATAAATATTACATACTTGAACTGAAGAATATCATCTTCACCATGCTTTAGTTAGTTCCATTTATGCTCAATACTTCTGCTCTACCTTTTTCTCTGCTCCTCTCTACCACACACTCATCTTCATCTAGATGCTTTTGAAATGACTTCACAACTTCTTATTTATACAAGACATTTGACTTTGGCATAATCATCCAAGTTGGCATACATTATAGAGCAAATACATAAATACAACATGACTAATTACAAAAAGACTTCACGTGGATCAACACATTGTCGGCCACATAGATCTGAGACTTCAATCTTCCTTTAGGAACATGCCATTCTTCACATAACATCTTCAAGATTATCTGCAAGATGTGTAACTCATCCGGTTGGCCAAACTTAGGAAGAACATAATCATCTAGAAGTAATTCATCAATTACAAGATCAATCTTCAATGCGGACCACCAACATGAACTGGACACAATCCAAAGACCTCCACAAGGTTGCCTAAATCACCAAGAACATCCACACTATTTCTACTTACTGAAATCTTTTTCTCCTTCATCCAAAACCTCAAGAACATAGTCTGTAATCACTGTCATATTGGAATAGATGCTTGCAGACCTCCAGACCACGAACCAATTAAGTTGTCAATTCACATTGACTCCCTAAACACTCCACCAAATTCGCAAAATAAGTTGTTTCATTTCTGGATCTCACCGGACCTATCTGTGTCACTCTGTCACCTCTGAACATTTGCCAGAACTATTTTTACTCAAGTGGCCATAACTTCTTCAAATCTTCATGTGGACCTCTCAAATCTTTATTGGATCATATTAAGACACATATCTACAAACCCTTTGAAGTGTATCCTTTGATCCTCATCTTAGCTGGGATCTTTACCTCATTGTCTTCACTGTTCTTCTCTGTTCCTGATAGGACTAATTTTCTCAATATCCTCAGCATACAACTCATCCAATCCTTGTTCATCAATGCAACAGGAGTATGTTGACATCAATGACAACACCGATTAGGCCCATACTTGCAACAATCTCCCCTTGGTCATTGATTGCAACATATGATGTGAAAAACTATTTTAACCATCAAGACAAGAACTTCTCCTCACTGACTGACATAACTCCCCCTATCAACAACAACCATTCACATGTCTTCTCTTCCTTTACTTCTCCCCCTTTCATTAACAACTACTTTTGTTTTTCACATGTCTTCTCTCCCCCTTTGACATCAATGGAAAAGGGCACATACTTGCATCACTCAGAATCATACCAATTGGTCCCCCCGAGTAGTAGCTTCCCATCATCAATCCAAACCACAAGCTATGACTATGAGATCCACCAGACTGATGCACGTTAGTGCACCTTAATTCAGAACCAGAGGGGTAATAACCCCTAACTTCTCCCTGAGATACTCAAAAGAGTCCTTAGGTAGAGGTTTAGTAAAGATATCTACAATCTGATCCTTGGAAGGCACAAACTCCAATCTGACTTCATTCTTGTTCACTTTCTCTCTCAAAAAGTGAAACTTGATGGATATATGTTTTGTCTTTGAATGCAACACCGGATTTTTTGATACGTTTATTGCACTTGAATTATCATAGAAGATTGTGATAAGTTCCTCATACTCCACTCTAATGTCTCTTAGCATTTACTTCATCCACAATACTTGAGTGCAACTACCTATTGTTGCAATATATTCTACTTCTGCAGTGGATAGAGATATTGCCTCTTATTTCTTGCTCAGCCAAGAAACCAATCTTTTCCCCAAAAAGAATGCTCCACCACTGGTACTCTTCTGGTCATCCACATCTCCTACCCAATTCGCATCTGTATATGCATGAAGAGAGAAATCATGATCTCTAGGATACCATAAACCATACTCAACTGTCCCTTTTAGATATCTAAGAATCCTCTTGATTGCCATGATATGAGATTCTCTGGGATCAGCTTGGAATCTAGCAACAAGACCAACAACATTCATAATGTAAGGTCTAGTTTGAGTAAGATACAATAATCCTCCAATCATTGACCTATACTTTTTTTGATCAGCCTTAGGAGAGTCATCATCTTTGCTCAATTTACATCCAGTTGCCATGGGAGTACTCATTGGTTTTGAGTCTTCCATCCCAAATTTCTTCAACAATTCTTACACATATTTGGTCTGTGAAATGAAGATTCCTTTCTTTGTTTGAATGATTTGCAAACCCAAGAAGAAATTTATTTCCCCAAACATGGATATCTCAAATTCACTTTTCATTTGATTTGCAAAAGTTTTGCACATACTATCTCTTCCTCCAAAAATGATATCATCAACAAACACTTCAACAATCAAGATATTTTCATGATGAATTTTGAAGTACAAATTACTGTCAGTAGTACCTTTGTTGAAACCAATCTTTAAAAGATGCTTATCCAGTCTTTCATACCAGGCTCTTGGTGCTTGTTTGAGTCCATATAATACTTTCTTCAACTTGCAGACCATATCACCATGATCAGACAATTGAAATCCATCTGGTTGCTCAATGTATACTTCTTCTTCCAAGTCACCATAAAGGAAGGCAGACTTGACATCCATCTGATATACTTTGAAATCCTTGAAGGCAGCAAAGGCAAGAAATAGTCTGATTGCTTCAATTCTTGCCACCGAAGCAAAAGTATCTTCAAAATCAACTCCTTCTACCTGAGAGTAACCCTTGCAGACCAATCTGGCTTTGTTTCTGACTACTTCACCATCTTCATTTAGTTTATTCCAGAAGACCCATTTGGTTCCAATCACATTCTTGTTTCTAGGTCTGGAAACAAGATCCCAAGTGTGATTTTTCTCAATTTGCATCAGCTCTTCCTCCATTGCTTTAGTCCAGCTTTCATCATTCAATGCTTCATTCACTATCTTTGGTTCAATCTTTGAAATCAGACAATGCTCTTCTGAGTCTTGACTAATCTTTCTTCTTGTTTGAACACTGTTGTGATGTTTACAACACGCTCCATTTTACTCCTTAGCAAAATGAGGACCCCTGTTGTGGCTTTTTACTTTTTGCTTGTGTGTGTTGTTTTGCCTGGTGGTAAAGGGAAAAGGGGTTAAAATTGTAAACCTTGTTAAAAATAGAGAAAAAATGCATTTTAGTACTAGTGCATAGTATGGTTGGATTCCTTGTCAAAAATGAGCTAGGGTTTCTTTTTGAACCATGTTAAAATTTGCCATATTTTGCAAGTTATGAGCATTTTGGTAAAATGTACAAGGGAAGGGTTTGTTGTTTGCATATACAAGTCTCTTTGTATATCGAGTTGCATATACAAGGCCCTTTGTATGCGAGTTCGCTTGTATACAAAGACCTTTGTATATCGCTTTCCATATACAAAGTCGTTTGTATATGCAAAGATCATTTTATACTTGGTCGCTTTTGTAGTTAGGTTCATATACAAAGTCATTTGTATGTCTTTTTTTCCTTGTATACATTTGGTAGAGTTTATGCATACATGCAAGGTGGACCCGAAATAGTTAAGAGTTGAAATGAATAAATGTTTAAATCCGTCGCATGTATCTCGCGTTTGTATGTTTGGCAGGGCGTAACATGCAAAGCATTTATACAAGGACCGGAACCAAAAAGTTATTAAGCAATGTTAATTCATTGTATATTTCGAGCTTGTATATTTAAACATACATTTGATATATACATTTGCAATGTGCAGGCCGCGAACCCGAAAGCATTGTGAAAAAGAGTTAAATGGTTGTATATTTGGCTCTTGTATGTTTTTACATACAAGCGAAACATACCAGTCAAATGATACATGCAATGCTCATATGTAGGCTGTGGACGTAAAAGAAGTTTAAAAGGAGTTAAGCCCTTGTATATTTTGTGCTTTGTATGTTTCGACATACAAAGCCGATATACAATGACTTATACATTCCACGGACGCGAAAAGGAAATGAAAGGGAGTTAAATTGTTGTATATTTCTGGCTTGTATAACAAAGATGCATTGTTATACATACAAGCCAGATTCGAAATGGAAGTCTAATATAGAAAATTCTTTGTATGCATATGCGTTTGTATGTTGCGATATACAAACCGATGTACATTGCCAATATACAAGCTAGATTTCAAACAGTTTGAAATCTGATTAATCTGATGTATCACATCCAGTTTGTATATCGAAAGATACAAAGATTTAAACAAAGAAAAAGGATGGGAAAGTGAAGCAATTGGATTTTTGAATCCATTTTTTGGAGCCCGAGTGCATGTTTTGATCAACGATGGTTGACCCGACTAGTTTTAACATTGTATATGCATTTTGATGCGCATTTTCCATGGTTTTTGGGCCCGATGGCTGTGTTTGTGCATTTGGAGCTTGTTTTCATGTAAATGTTCATTTTTCCTATTGACTTATCAAACGATGATGCTTATTCCTGCTTATTTATAGTAGATTGTTGGAGTAGCTGAAGAAGCAAAGTTGTTGACATAGTGGCGGCATGCAGGTGAACATAAGGACAGAGCTTTGAGTGATGATGACATCATGCAGGATAGCACCGGATCCCGAGAGGTTGAACACACTAGAAGAGGAGGGGCTTTCAATGCGAGATGGTTTGCAAATGGAGACATTATTGTTGGAGCGGCGCCCTGTCTGGGTATGCTGTTTGATTTCTTGGCAGGATTCATTTCTCACCGTTTGATGCTACATTTCAAGATGCTGACCATTGATCTCCTAGGGTTTTGGGTGCTAGATTGGGGAAGAAACCAAAGATATATATTGAGCCCCTATTTTGTACACAAGGAGGAGGTCAATCATAAAAAAAAATTAGACCTGTAGTAGTTTTAGGAAGAGATCAGATTACTGAGACTAGTGAGGACTGGATTGTTGAAATAATCAAGGTCCTTTCCTCAGATCATTGTAAATGTACCTGTTTTATGAACATACTATGTGGAGATGAAGCTTCAGACTATATCCTAATTGTAAACCTTAAGTAGTCTTCAAGTTGATTTCTAGATATGTACTGGTGAACGCTGTGTTCTATAGAAGCGCTTTCATTTCATTGCATATTGTTGTCAACTTTTTACCCTTGAAGATTTGCACTAAATCATGCGGATTTGTGGACTGTCCTGGTGAAGTATGATTTTAGTTTTCTTCTCTTCATTGCATGTATGGGAATATGTATGTGGATCTGTGATCTCAGTTAAGTAATTTTAGGAATCTCACTCTCTAACCCTTTTTCTCATTTTAATTTCATTGAAATCACTTTCATAACTACATTTCATGATAAATATTGAGCAGAACAGAAAAATATGCTGACATCCCGAAGACAACTGAGTATCATTAGCATATTTTGAGCTAAATGCATGTAGTATTGAAAATGTCATGCAGAGAATCATAAATAGGGGTAGAACTCATGCAAATATCAACTTAGACACATCATTTGGAGATATATGTTGTGTAGAGTAACTTCCCTGTATAGCATTGTTGCAGAAATAGAATCTACAGATCTACGTAAGGCCCCAAAATGGAAAACAACAATACACATCGACCACATAGTAACATCAGTAGATTATGAACTAATCAATGGGGACTTGGGATCATGAATTCTTTGGATTCATTGTATCTTTCAGGATAAACAAGGGTTGTTGTGTAAATTTTGTTTTGTGTGCTTGGTTGTGACTAACATCGTATACCAATCAACAAACACCTTTGCTTTTATCACCTATGATTGGATCTTCAGAGTGATTCAGTCTTACATACTTGGGAATTTTGGGAATTTCTTGCACTTCTATTTCTTGAACAGGTTCATTCAAACTTATCTCTTCTTCCTGATTCACTAGATTAGTCTGGATCTGAATTTTAGAAGGGTCTTGGACTTCTTGGACCAAAATATCATTCTGATCATCTTCATCATATTCATAAAACCTTGAGGGTTTTTCAATACCTTCATCAACCTTCACATTTATACTTTCTATAATCTTTCTCAATCTCTTGTTATAACACTGGTATGCTTTGCTTTGAGTAGAATAACCTAAGAATATTCCTTCATCACTTCTAGCATCAAATTTGCCAAGATCTTCATCTCTTTTAATGTAACATTTGCTACCAAAGACTCTGAAATACTTCATAGTGGGAGTGATGCCAAACCAAAGTTCATAAGGGGTCTTACCAGTATTGCTTCTGATTTGTACTTGATTAAGAGTATAGACAGTAGTGCTTACAGCTTCTCTCCAATAGATCTGAGGAACATTTGCTTTCATCATCATGCTTCTACATGCTTCTTAGATGGTCTGGTTCTTTCTTTCCACTACTCCATTCTGCTATGGAGTCCTTGGAGAAGACAACTATCTTTTTATCCCATGTTTCTCATAGAATTCTATGAACTCTCCGGATGTGAATTCTTGACCTTTATCAGACCTAAGACATTTTATGTTTAATCCAGTTTCATTCTCTACCATAGATTTGAATATTTTGAATTTCTCAAGAGCCTCAGATTTCTCTTTTAGAAAAGTCACCCACATCATCTGGGAGTGATCATCAATTAATAACATGAATTATCTATCACCTTGCACACTCCTGATTCTTACCGGAACACATGGATCAGTATGAACTAGGTCCAATAATCTGGTAGAAGATTGTTCCTTACTTTTGAATGTGACTCTACTTTGCTTATCCAACTGACATTATTTGTACAAACTATTAGTAGGTTTCACCAGTCTTGGAAGATCTCTTACAGCCTGAGTATTGCTTATCTTGATGATATTATCAAAATTCACATGACACATTCTCCTATGCCACAACCAACTCTGATCAATTTGAACAAATAAACAACTTTTACCAGTACCAACCAAGTGGAAGATATTGCCTTTTGTTTGAGTACCGGATGCAATATCTATTTTAGAACTTTTAAAGATCTTACATTTTCCATTTTTGAATTGGAGATCATATCCTTTATCCACCAACTGTCCAACACTGAGAAGATTATGCTCCAGACCTTCAACATATAGTACATTACTAGTTTTGTTCTTTCCATCAAAATAAATAGTTCCTCTACCTCTGATCTTGCTAGTAGAATTATCACCAAATTTTACCATTCCTCCTTCATATCTTTCCAAATCTATGAACTTATTTTTGTCACCTATCATATGGTGAGAGCATCCACTGTCAATGACCCAAACATCCTTTTCTTCAACTTGGGCAGCTAGAGCTCTTTCTATTTTATGATTGGTAGATTCAGAGGGCATTGGATCTTCTTCTTTGATGGCAATAAACACCCAGTCACTTCCAAATTTGTTTCTTGTCTCTGATTCTTCAGTTGTTACTCCTTCATCATCATCTTCATGAACATAGTAACATTTCTTTTGGAATCTTGATCTGTTTAGATTTTCTCTTGAAAATCTTTCTGGACACCTTGAGGCAAAATGACCAATCTTATTGCCGTTAAAACATTTGAAGGGCAATTTTCCTTCATACTTACCAGATCCTCTTGGCAATCTTTTTGCAATAAGGACTTCAAGTTGTGCAGCTTCTACTTCATCTTCTTCTAGATCTTTTCTTGTTTCTTCATACCATGATAGTTTCTTTGAAGAGTTCTCTCTTAGATCAAACTTTTTTTTTCCTTTTATAGAGGCACTAGCTTTGAAAACATATTTAGTCTTGGGGGGTGCATCTCCAAACTCAGCCAATTCAAATGCAGCTAATTTAGCAACCAATTGATCTCTTGTGATATTTGAAAAAGATCTGAATTCTTCAATAGCAACAACCTTGTATTTGTAAGAAGCAGGTAGGGATCTGAGAACTTTGGCAACAATCTCATCTTCATCCAAGACTCCACCAACACATCTAATGCCACAAACAAGCTCATTTACTCTTGGCATAAATGTAGTGATATTTTCATCTTCACTCATCTTCAGGTTTTCAAATTTTCCTTTCAGACTCTGTAGCTTGGCACATTTAACATACTTGTCTCCTTCATGTAGAAGTTCCAATTTTTCCCAAATCTCATATGCAGTTTTTAGATCTACAACATTTGTCAGATCTGAATCAGATAAGGCACTTAGTAGAGCTTCTTAAGCCCAAAGATTATTTTTAGCATCTCTAATTTCATCTATAGTTCTTGGACCATTCTTTAGAGGAACATACTTCTTTGTAGCCATGATCCAATATTGCATTCCCATACATTGCAAGTGACATTCCATGTGACCTTTCCAAAGAGTGAAATTAGTTCCATCAAACCTCGAACTATCCTTCTTGTAGGAACACATCCTTGATCTCCTCAAGCGGTTAAGCTCTTTTAGAGGAACTTAGCTTTGATACCAATTGTTAGATTCAAGAAAGACAACTGAGAGGGGGGGTGAATCAGTTGTCCAAAACTTTCTTCCAATTAATCACTTAAATCCTTCTTGTAATTTAGTAGCATAATAATAAATCAATCATGGAAACATACTGCAATAATTCAAGAGTAGAAACACATTAACACATATGACACCAAGATTTTGATGTGGAAAACCTGGTTAAGGGAAAAACCACGGGGTGACTAACCCAAGATTGTATTCTCTATTAAAAGAATATGAAGAATAAAAATGGCACATGCCAATTAGGGCTTACTGCTCGAGCACACTGCTCACAAGAGGCCCACTGCCTATAGGAGACACACTATCTACAAAATAATAAATATTACATACTTAAACTGAAGAATAGCATCTTCACCATGCTTGAGTCAGTTCCATTTAAGCTCAATACTTCTACTCTGCCTTTCACTCTGCTCCTCTCTACCACACACTCATCTCCACCTAGATGCTTTTGAAATGACTTCACAACTTCTTATTTATACAAGACATTTGACTTTGGGATAATCATCCAAGTTGGCATAAATTACAGAGCAAATACATAAATACAACATGACTAATTATGAAAAGACTTCACATGGATTAACACACTGTCGGCCACACAGATCTGAGACTTCAATCTTCCTTTAGGAACATGCCATTCTTCACAGGACATCTTCAAGATTATCCACAAGATGTGTAACTAATTCGGTTGGCCAAACTTAGGAAGAACATCATCATCCAAAAGTAATTCATCAATTACGAGCTCAATCTTCAATGCAGACCACCAACACAAACTGGACACAATCCAAAGATCTCCACAAGCTTGCCTGAATCACCAAGAACATCCACACTATTTCTGCTTACTGAAATCTTTCTTTCCTTCATCTGGAACCTCAAGAACACAGTCTGTCATCACTGTCATATTGGAATAGATGCTTGAAGACCTCTAGACCATGAACCATTTGAGTTGTCAATTCACATTGACTCCCTAAACACTCCACCAAATCTGCAGAACAAGTTGTTTCATTTTTGGATCTCATCAGACTTGTCTGTGTCACTCTGTCACCTCTGAACATTTGCTAGAACTAGTTTTACTCAAGTGACCATAACTGCTTCAAATCTTCATGTGGACCTCTCAAATCTTTATTGGATCATCTTAAGACACATATCTACAAACCCTTTGAAGTGCATCCTTTGATCTTCATCGTAGCTAGGATCTTTACCTCACTATCTTCACTATTTTTCTCTGTTCCTGATAGGACTAATTTTCTCAAAATCTTCAGCATACAACTCATCCAATCCTTGTTCATTAATGCAATAGGAGTATGTTGACATCAATGACAACATCGGTTAGGCCCATACTTGCAACATAATCCACTATCCCTCATCCATCCTTACATTCTCCACATCATAATCCACTATATACCTAATCCCTCTCCTACTCAAGCGATCCCCTACCAACATCTATGAGCACAATAACTTGACATGGTCCATGCGATGACATCTATCTCTAATGGTACAATATCACTTTTCATGGAACAAGAGACTTGAGTCCCTCCTATCCATATTCCCCTTCTCCTATTCAAAAAAAAAAGATCAAAAAAGTAAAGAGAAATCCCTTAGTTCAATGGTGAAAACCACCCTTGGTGGTGCCTTGGATAAGTACCATGATGAAAACCTAGCAAACAGGCATCATGTGTAGGTTTATCCTCTATGTCACTTACACTTGGGGGCACATTGTCTCATCCCAACCTATCATTTTCCATTCTATCATATCCTATCATACTTATCCATTACACCCACATACCCATCCTATTGAATCCATTCTTGCTTCCTCCCTCCTTTTGATCATGATAAAGACATGGGGGAAAAATGTTGAAACATGTTTTGGGTATCTCTTGACATACCTCATCCTTTCCAATCCAATCCTATCACCATCCTCTTTTCATAGGCCTTGTCATGAAAAATCCTAAGTATTGCACCTAGAATGGGGCATGTTATTCCTATGCAACATAGGAGATCACATCCTTTCCCTCTTATGCATACATCCATTCCATCCACTATTGCTTATCCTATCACCCATCCCTCTATCCATTTATCCAATCCTACCTACCTTCTTGCACCTAGAATTGGTTTCCCTTGTCATTTGTTTCTAGCATAAAGGCTACCCAAATTGTCATCCAATGCCATTCCAAAACATGTGAAAATATCTAAAAAATCAAATACCCTTTCAAAAAAATCCAAAAAAAATCACAACATTCAAAAAATACAAAAAAAATTACAACATTAGAAAAATCCAAAAAAAATCACATATTCCTAAAACACAAAAAAAACAAATATCCAACAAAAATCAAGAAATAAAGTCAATCAATTCAATCCAATCAATTATTAAAATCAAATCAAGTCAAATCACCCAATTCATCACATCATTCAAATCAATTGATCTAAATCCATCAATAAATTCTTCAAGTCATTACAATCCAATCAATTAAAATCAATTCATCAAATCATTCGATCAAATCACTCCTTCAATCAATTCTTCCAATCATCAATTCAAATCATCATTCAAATCAATTCTTCAAAATCAATTCCATCTAATCACATCATTCAATTTCTCAATCATCCAAATCATTCTTCAAATCAATTCATCAATTCTTCTAATCAATTCTCAAATCATCAATTCAATTCAAATCAATTCTTCAATCAATCCATCAAATCAATCAATTCAATTCTTCCAATCATCAACTCAAATAAATTCACTTCTTCAATTCATCAACAATCAAATCAATTCAATTCTTCAAATCAATTTATCAATGAAATCAATCAGCCAATTCTTCAATCACCTCAATCAAATCATCAAGTCAAGTCATCAAATCAATCAAATCAAATCATATCAATCCAAAATTTTGAACAACAATCCATTTGCAGGTCATCCTTACTCCATACCAATCAAGTTAATCAATCCAGTCAAATTATCCAATCACATCAATGGTCTTGATCCTAGCCTTGTTGTAAACCCAATCAATCAATCAATTAATCAATCATCATCAATGGGATATATCATTCCCCCATCCTTGTGTTGATCTAGGGATATATCGTTCCCCGTAATGACAACACTATCATCATCATCAATCAATCTATCATTGGTTTATAGCTTGATAGGGCAACACCTTGTTTGTTTTTGAATTATTTGTGCATGCTTGCTTGCTTGCTTGTGTGTTATCATTTTTATCTTGCATTTGTATCAAATCCATATCATTTCCAACTAATATTCATATCTTGTGTATGTTGGAATAGCTTTTTGCATTAACCTTTGCATCTAAGGTCATATCATACCTTTTGTGCATTAGGACTTTAATGCTCTAAGTTTTCTTCCTCATATGTTAGACAAGGTTGTATTATGCTAGTGCATAAGACACATCGTCACCTTGGTCCTTATACCTTGGTGCATAACATCTAGTGCTATATCAAACATCATGGTTGCTCACTTTCATTCCAACATAACACATCATTCATTTCTTCTATCCATTCCGTTATCTTTCTTCCTTAACCAATCCCTTTCATTTTGAGAGCCTACACATGTTTGTCCAACCCACCTATCCTCTCGAGGGGGCATCATCATACCCTTCCATCATCATCCTTTTCCTCTATTCATACCTTAGCTTCTTTGAAATGATGTTACTCGACACAAATCTCATCATCTCGAACATCATATCAAAGAGGGGAAAAATGTAGCCACCCAAATTTGTCCATGTCTTGACCTTCACCTTGTTGACACATTAAGTAAGACATCTTACGACATTTTGTCCTAGACCCCTTTCACTAGCCAATTAATTAAATAAATCTCATTTATTTAATTAATTTCCCATTTATCGCACTAGCCAATTAATTAAATAAATCCTATTTATTTAATTAATTTTCCACCTTTTCTCTAATTTAAATAAATAAAATATGTATTTAATTAATTCCCATTCACATGTCCCAAATAATTCAAATAAAATATTTGAATTTATCCTCACCTCTCACCACATTCTAACACTTGTCCACCTCTCAATTGAATCATGTGTGGCAATACAACTTTCATTTAATATCCTTCACATGTCCAACTAATAGGTCAACACTATTTTCCTTTGCACACTTGTCACATGACTACAACTCCTCATGAAGTGGGAAAACCTATTCAATCCCAGCCACCCACATCATTGAAAACCAACTTTCAATCTCAACCATCAATTCAAATCACTCACTTCCTATAAATCAATCCTCTCACAAGCCATTTGGATATCTATTTTTTGAGTAGCCTCATGCTATCAAAATACCATTAGAGCCTTTACATCATTCATCCTATGCCATTGTTATGCTGCTGAAATAGTGAGTACCCAACATTCCTCCCACAATCATCCTTCAAAATCTTGCATTCCTATGCAAGATTGAGAAGAACAATGGAGATAAATCAAATCTAGGTTGGAGATCGGTTTGCATTTGCATTTGTTATTTTGATTTTCATGCTATCTTGTGCTCTATTATGCTTGTTAGGGTTTCATTATTATTGTTTATGCATTTACCCTAATTTTTTTACTCTAGCTACAATATCTACATAAATGGTTAGTGGTGATAGGTTCTTTACGAGGCATACCATGCATATCAGTAAGTCAATATGCACCCAATCCGAAGGATTCAATGATGATGTAAGGTCCTAACCAATTTGGGCTAAACTTCCCTTTTTCATCAGGAGGCACATTGACATTGTGCTAATTCTCATAGAGTACAAGATCTCCAATCTTGAATAAATGATGAATAACACATTAATTGTATGAGCATTGCATAGACTTTTGATGAGCTTGAAGATGTTTGAGAGTGTTTATACACTGATCATCTAGCATTTCAAGTTGTTGATACTGTAATTCCCTTTGAGTATTTTCGTCGAGGATGCCCTTGAGAGAAATTCACAATGAAGGAATTTCTAACTCCAAAGGCATAATCGCATCGGCGCCATACACAAGGCTATATGGGGTAGCACCTATAGGCATATGAACACTTGTTTGATAAGACCATAATGCCTATGATAATTGAGTATGCCAATCATTTTGATGTTTATTGATAGTTTTTTGAAGAATTTATCCAATTACTTTGTTAGAAGCTTCCGCTTGTCCGTATGATTGAGGATAATATGGCGTAGAGAAGTGGTGTTGAATATAATATATTTCAAGGAATTCCTTCACATCTTTGTTCTTAAATGAAGCACCATTATTAGAAACCAAAGTGGAAGGAATACCAAATCGAGATATTATGTTATCTTGAATAGAATGATAGATTACTTCAGTAGTCATGGATTGGACTAGAGGAATTGCATTGACCCACTTCGTAAAGTAATCAGTAGCTATGATTATGAATGTGTGTCCTTGAGAAGTAGGAGATATTCTTCCAATAAGATCTAAGCCCCACATAGAAAATGGCAAAGGTGAAACCTGAGCACGAAGTTCCTGGGAAGGATCTCGAATGAGTTTGTTATGTTGTTGACACTGCGGGCACTTTTTGACAAAGGCAAAGGAATCTCTTTCTATGTCCTACCAATAGGAACCCATACAAAGCAATATTTGAACAAGAGATCTTCCACTGAAATGACCTCCACAGGCACTTGAATACACCTCCTCTAGGCAATCGAGATCTCAAAATTATTAAGGCAATGAAGGAGAGGACCTTTGTAGCTTTGTCGATATATAATATTTGATAAGATAATGCAATGTGTTGCAAGTTTGCATATGCAAACCTGAGCACTTATGGATGCTGGATCAAGAAAGGTACCATCACTTAAATATTGAAATATATGGGAGTACCATTCTCTTGAATCTATGTTATCACAAAAGGCAACATCGGGTATTTTAGATATTGAAGGTGTTTGGATATTATAGATGATAAATTGATAGTTCCCCTAAGAATCATCAAGGGATAGGAGGGAAGCAAAGCTTACCCTCACATCTGCATGTCAATTGTCTTTTCTTGGAATTGTGTCGATTGTGTACGATGAAATTTTTTTTAATAAAGATAAGGCCAAGTCTCAGTACTGAGATAACTTATCTTGCTTTGCTTGATAAGATCTAATGAATTGTCTTATGATCAATTAAGAATCACTGAATATTGAGATGTGTTTAATGTTTAGAGACAAAGCAGCATGCAAGCTAGCAATAAGGGCATTGTACTCTACAATATTGTTGTTGCATAGAAAATTGAGATGGTAAGATAGAGGAATCAACTTACCTAAAGGAGGTACTAGTATAACACTAGCACCAGAGCTAGTTTGACATCTAGAACCATCAAAGAATAATTTTCACTTAACATCAAAATCCATGGAAAGGATTTGATCATCAGGGAAGGATTCCTCATTTGCAATAGTGAATGGTGAAGGAGCTTCCGCTAAGTGGTCAGTCAATGCTTGACCCTTAATTGCCTTTTGAGAGACAAACTTAAGGTCAAATTCCGTAACATAACCCACTTTGCTAAGCGTCTTGAAAGATCTATTTTAGTAAACAAATGTTCTAAAGGATTGGATTTTACAATTATATTAATTTCAGCATTTAATAGATAATGTCTCAATTTTTGTGTTACAAAAATGAGGGCTAGGAATTGCCTTTCTATTGTAGTGTATCACATTTCATAATCAAGAAAAGTTTAGCTAATGTAATACACAACACGTTCTTTTCCATCATTATCATGTTGTGCTAACAAAGCTTCAAGAGCATTAGGAGATACTAATGTGTAGAGAATGAATGGTCATCCAGAGATGACTAGTTGTAATATAGGTATATTGGCAAGATATCTTTTGAGATCATTAAAAGCTTTTTGACAATCTCTATCCCATTTAAAGGTAGATTCATTCTTGAGTAATTGTGTGAAAGGAAGAGTCTGATCCGCGAGTTTGAAACAAAGCCTAAATCTTTCCTTGTAAGCTATGAAGTTGTGAAACATTCTTAGGAGATGGCATGTTAACAATCGTGTCAATCTTTTTTGTGTCCACTTCAATACCACAATGTGAAACAATGAATCCTAATAGCTTGTCACTATAAATGCCAAAGACGCATTTTTGAGGATTCAAGTGCATGTTGTATTTACGTATATGCTCAAATATTTGATGCAAAATTTTGACGTGATCCTGGGGCCAAATAGACTTGGCCAGGATATCATCGACATAATCCTCTAAGATGTTATGCATGAAATCATGAAAGATAAGTGTCATAGCACATTGATAAGTCACACCAGCATTCTTTAATCCAAATGGAATGACAACCCAACAAAATGTTTCCCAAGGAGTTATAAAAGTTGTTTTATATTGATCCTAAGGATTGACAAAAATTTGATTATAACCAGAGAAACCATCCATAAAGGAGAATAATGTATGGCCAATGGTAGAATCAACAACCATATAAATATTAGAAAGAGGAAAGTCATCCTTCAAAGATGCTTTATTCAAATCTCAAAAATCATTACACATTCGAATATGGTTGTCGATTTAGTGACAACCACAATATTCGAGATCTAAGGTGAGTAGTCAATAGGGCAGATAAAGCCTACTTGTAAAAGCTTCTCTATCTCATCTTTGACCAACAATGCAATAGTAGGATTCATCTTACGTATCTTTTGTTTAAGTGGTTTAGCATCGGGATGAATCACAATGTTATGTGTTACCACCTGAGGATTGATGCCGGGCATATCAAAGTATGTCCAAGAGAAGAGATCAGGATATTCATGTAAAAGAGATGTGATTGAACTTGTTTTTCTTCTGTAACTAGACAATTTCCAATAGGGATGACTTTTTAGGGTCATCCTTATCCATCAAAACATCGACAGTTTTCCCATTAATGAGAGTACTATGGTCTTGAATGTCAAGAGGATGAAGGGATTCTATAGTTGACTCATGAGATGCTAAGGTATCATTAGATAAGCAAGCACCCTTCCCAAAGTATGCCTCTATATTTAAACAATAAGGAAGGCTGTGATCATGATGGTAATGAGGCAAGTGATCATAAGCTCCTAAGAATTTAGCCAAAGCTTCATCTGTTGAAAAACTATCCAAAGGAATATCCTAAAAATTAGAATTTATATCAATGAATTCAAGATATACCCATTTAAGTGTAGATGGTGTAGTCATGGTTAGGAGAGTCCACAAGTGAATTGTCCAGGCTGTGCAGATAGAGTAAACACAACAGAAACAACTTAAAGATGTAAAGCAAATGCAAATTTAGTCATTCAATATATCATAAAATTCAAATACAAATTGGTCGGCAACATGCAAGCTTACAATTAGGGCTCATTGGCCTAACTTCACAGTTACAAAATATACATAGGATTTATCTTTGAATCTCCCTCGCAATGAATTCAAACTATCAACTATCCCTATGCAATTCACTACTTTCCTAGGCATCTATTACATCAATTTATATCATCTCTAGAACATAAGATTCCTCTGTGTTGGCCAAGGAAGATCACATACTCCAATGAAGAGCTGTACCATGTGTACATGGATAGGTCAAGCTGAATTGAGCAGAACTCCTCTGCAAATGAATGGAATGGTGTGCGGATCTTAGGGAAGGTCAGCCATGAACCAAACAACATTGAATGATGTGTCTTTTAGCTCCACAAGTCATGAAATGCTCCGCAAGTCTTCTCCTTTAGCTGATTATCTGAGACTATCAGGATGCTCTGTTCTAAGAAAATAATCGATCTTTTAATAGTGATATCTTACTGGTACTTGATCCAAATGATCTGATATTTGGATATGATGTGCATGAATGTGTCTAGATGCTAAGTCCAGCTCTACAAGGTCTAAAGTGAAACTACGATAGAGTGCAAACCAAAATATAGAAACTACTACTGACTGAATTGACTATCCTGAACTAGAAAATGAAAAGAAACAAAATAAAATGAAAATGTTTTTGGTTGATGCAAGATTGCTCTTTAATTAGGGATGCTCCTGCATCAGACATCTAGGGTTATTGAAAAAATGAGTCCCTCACTTTTCTAGGGCTAGAGGAAAACCAAGACGGTTCACCTCAGCCTAAGAAATCCAAGATGAGTCTTCTTCCAGTCCACCTTTCCACTTCACAAGATATTCTTTGTACTATCTTCCTCTGGTATTGTGTCCAACTCTTCTATCCAAAATGTCCTCAATCTACTCTGGTGCTTGTTGTGGTAACTTCTTCTTCAAGTCTTGTTCAATTTTGTCACTGAACTTTGCTTCATGATACTGATATAGGTCTGTAATGTTGAAAATAGGTGATATGCCCAATGTCTCTATTAACTCTACTTCATATGCATTTCCTGAATCAAATTTTTTGAGTATCCTACATGGTCCAAACTTCTTCATCTTCAACTTGTTATATGTCCCAACTAGAAATCTTTCTTTTCTCATATATACCATCACTTCATCTCCAACTAAAAATTCTTTGTGTCTTCTCTTCTCATCTGCTTGCTCCTTATACTTATTATTCATTGTCTTCAAATGTTTCTTAACCTAATTATGCACTGTCTCCATGTGTCCTGCAAATTCTTCTACTTTTGTACTTCTCTTGTCTTCAATGCTAATGTCTCTCAACTCTGTAACTCCTCTGGGGTTAGTTCTTGTCACAATCTCAAATGGTGTTCTTCCAGTACTCCTATTCATTGAATTATTATATGCAAACTATGCTTGTGATAGAATCAGATCCCAATTTCCTGTCTTCTCTCCAACCAAACATCTCAACAAGTTTCCCAAAATCCTATTTACTACCTCTGTCTATCCATCAGTCTATGGGTGAAATGCTACACTGAACTTCAAATTTGTCTTCATCTTCTTCCAAAGTGTCTCCCAAAAGTATCCAAGAAATCTTGTGTCTCTATCTAAAATTATGCTCTTAGGTAATTCATGCATTCTCACAATCTCCTTGAAAAATAGGTCAGCTACATGCACTGCATTGGTTGTCTTCTTACAAGGTATGAAATGTGCCATCTTTGAAAATATGTCCACCACTACAAATATAAAGTCATGTCCTCTCTGTGTCTTCGGCAATCCCATTATGAAATCCATACTTATGTCTTCCCAAGGTCTCTCCAGTATTGTCAAAGGTTTATACAATCCAATATTTTGACTACTCCCTTTTGCAAATTGACAAACTCTACAACTCTGCACAAAATTCCTAACATCCTTATGTATCTAAGGCCAAAGTAATTTTCACTTACCAAAGACACTATCTTATCAATGCCAAAATGTCTTGCTAATCCACCACTATGTTTCTCTTTGATCAAATTGTCTCTCATTAAACTCCTAGGTATGCATAACTGGTTTCCTTTGAACAACATATCTTCTTGAATGAAATAATCTAACCACTTACTCCTATCTATCACAATAGATTCCTTGCATGCTTTCCAAGGTTCTGCAAAATCAAGATCTTCTTCATATATGTTCTTCAATTTTTCAAATCCCAACACTTCAACTCTCATCTCTGTCAGCAAGTTCCTTCTCCTACTCAATGGATCTGCAACTTTGTTTGATTTTCCACTCTTATGCTTCAACACAAAAGTACAACTTTGCATGAACTCTAACCACCTCATATGTCTCTGATTCAACTTTCCATGACTGTTCAAATACTGCAAAGCTTGATGATCTATATACAACACAAACTCCTTAGACAACAAATAATGTCTCCACTTCTTCAAGGCTTGAATTATGGCATAGAACTCATGATCATAAACTAAATATCTTCTCCTTGCATCATTCAACTTTTCACTGAAATATGCTACAGGTCTACCTTCTTGACTTAACACTACTCCAATTGCATTCTCACTTGCATCACAATCTACTTGAAATACCTTGTTGAAATTTGATAATGCCAAAACACGTTGCTCTATAACCTTCTACTTCAATAACTCAAAACTTTTATATGCTCTTGATGTCCACTTAAAGTCTTTCTGTCACCTCTCATTGTCTCTGTCATAGGGTTACATACTGAACTAAAATTTCTGATGAACTTCTAGTAGAAACTAGCTAATCCATGAAATGATCTGACTTCTCCAATGCTCTCTAGTGTAGGCCACTCAATAATTGCTCTTACTTTCTCAAGGTCCATCTTCAATCCTTCTGCAAAAATCACAAATCCCAAATATACCAATTCTTCCTTCATGAAACTACACTTCTTGATGTTTATCAACAATTTCTCTTCTCTCAACCTCTGAAATACTTGTCTCAGGTGCCACAAATGTTATTCTTTTGTCTTACTAAAAATTAGAATATCATCCAGATATACAATAACAAACTTACCCAAGAATTTCTTCAAAACTTCATTCATCAATCTCATGCAAGTACTCGGTGCATTTGTCAATCCAAAAGGCATCACTAACCACTCATACAATCCTTCTTTTGTCTTAAAAGCAGTCTTCCATTCATCTCCTTCTTTGATTCTGATCTAATGGTATCTACTCTTCAAATCTATCTTTGTAAAATACTTTTCTCCACTCAAACAATCCATAATATCATCCATCCTAAGTAAAGGAAATCTATACTTAACTGTGATCTTGTTTATTGCTCTAGAGTCTGTACACATTCTCTATTCTCCATCTTTTTTTGGTGATACCACTGCAGGTACTACACAAGGACTCAAACTTTCTCTAATCAAACCTTTCCTCAACAACTCATGTAACTATCTATTCAGTTCTTCATTCTCTTCCGGTGTCATTTTGTGTGCTACTTTGTTAGGTAAACTAGCTCCCGATATAAGATCCATGTGATGATTGATACTCCTAATTGGTGGCAATCCTTTAGGTACATTGTTTGATCTAATGTCTTCATACTCTGTGAACAACTTAGTTATCTCCTCTGGTCATGGTTCTTCAGTGTTTAGGGTTTTAGGCTTCTTAGGAATCAAATCATAACACAAATTATCATGTCTCAATCCATCCATAAACTTTCTTTCATCTACCAAATAGATTCTAGCATTCTCACACACTTCACTTTTAGGATCATCTTCCAAAGGAATCAAAGTAATTCTCTTTCCATTTGATGTTATAGTATATGTATTCTTTCTTCCATCATGTATAGCTTTTCTATCATATTGCCAAGGTCTACCTAAGAAAATATGACAAACATCCATAGGCATAATATCACACAATACTTCATGATAAGATCTAATATGAAATTTTACCAAACATTGTTTACTCACCAGTACCTTATGATGATCCTAAATCCATGCTATCTGATATGGATTAGGGTGTTTCAATCTTTCCAATTTTAGCTTAGTCACCGTCTCATTTGAAATTAGGTTATCTGAACTACCACTATCAATCACAACTCTACAACATTTACCTCCTGATTTGCATATGGTTCTGAACAAACTTTTCCTCTTTGGTGGTTCCTCATCTATCTCTTCTTGAAATAGTGTTCTTCTCATGATGAGTGATTCTCCTTTCTCAGGTTTACCAACTGAACTTGGTGATCCAACAGGTTCTTCTTCTACATAGGCTGCTCTCCCACTGTTATTTGTCTTCTTTCTTGTACTCCCTTGATTACAATCAAAGGCTCTATGTCCTTCACCTCCACATTTAAAAAAAGTTCATCTAAATGTTCTCCTATCAAGTCCTCTTCCTACTCTTCTATATCCTTCACTCCGGTATGGACTTGGGTTTCCTTTGCGGTAGAAAGTTTTGTCATCTCTCTAGTATGCATTTCTATCTCTGTCTTCCTTCTTAAATGTGTTCTCTTGTTTGTTCTGCTCCGCATATGATCTCTCTCCTCTGGAAAATGTTCTGCCTCTTTGAAATTTACCTCCTCTACCTCTCTATCTCTGATCATGCCTCTTGATCAACTTATCTTCAACTTTCAGGGCAAACTGATATGCTTCTTCCAGAGATGTCATCCTCACCAAACTCAATTCTTCTTGAATGTTCAATCTCAGTCATTTGATGTATCTAGCCACTTTCTCCTTGCTTTCTTCACTATGTCTTGTCCTAATGATCATCTTATGAAACTCTTCAGTATACTCCTTCACATATTTCTCCTTTTGTCTTAGGTTTTGCAATCTCTTCAACAGTTCCAACTCATAGTCAGCGGGTATAAACCGATTCTTCAATTTTGTCACCATTCTATTGTACTTTGTAATCTTCTCTTTTCCTCTTCCATTTCTATCCAATTGAGCTTCTTTCCACCATATAACAGCATGTCCTTTCAACTTTGTCTTGGCAAATTTCATCTTCTCTAGATCTTCAATTTCTTCATACTCAAAGTATTCTTCTAGGTCATTTATCCAATCAATCAATTCTTTAGGATTTAAATTGCCAGTATAATTTGGTACATCAACTCTAGGTCTTTTCCCAATCTTTGAAATAACTCGCAACATCTTGACTTTATCTAATTCTTCTTCTTCATCTCCTAGGGTTACTTCATTTTGATCAGCAAATTGAAATTCTCCATCATCATCATTTTCAACATTAGGTCGAGGTGTTATTCCTCTTTTCTAATCTTTTTCAATGGCATCTAGGTGAACTCACATTGTTTTCATCATTTCCATCATTGCATCCATTCTTCTAGCCATAGTACCAACATTAGGGATTCTCCTCGGTGATATTTTTTCTCAAATCAAGTGTAACTGCCCCAAATTCAGTGATCAGGCTACAAGGTGACAATTGCCTCACAATCGGTGATCAGTTGTAACACAAGTAACCTACCTCAAATTTGGTGATCTATTCATAGAAAGATCTTATGAAATTCCTTCTCCAGCTTCACTCAAATTTCTCCCAAAGATTTGAACTTTCACTCTGATACCACTTAGTGCAGTCATGGTTAGGAGAGTCCACAAGTGAACTGTTCAGGCCATGCAGCTAGCGTAAACACAACGGAAACAACTCAAAGATGTAAAGCAAATATAGATTCAATCATTCAGTATATCATAGAATTCAAATACAAATTGGCCGGCAACATGTGGGCTTACAATTAGGGCTCACTAGCCTAACTTCACAATTATAGAATATGTACATGATTTATCTTTGAATTTCCCTCGCAAAGAATTCAAATTATCAACTATCCCTATGTAATTCACTACTTTCCTAGGCATCTATTATATCAATTTATATCATCTCCAGAACATAATATTCCTTTGTGTCAGCCAAGGAAGATCACAAACTCCAATGAAGAGCCGTAACGTGTGTACATGGATAGGTCAAGCTGAATTGAGTAGAACTCCACAAATGAATGGAATGGTGTGTGGATCTTAGGGAAGGTTGGACATGAACCAAACAACATTGAATGATGTGTCTTTTAGCTTTGAAAGTTATGAAATGTTCCACAAGTCTTCTCCTTTAGCTGATTGTCTGAGACTGTCAGGATGCTCTGTTATGAGAAAATAGTTGATCTTCTGATAGCAATATCTTACCGGTACTTGATCCAAATGATCTAATATTTGGATATGATGTACATGAATGTGTCTAGATGCTAAGTCCAACTCTGCAAGGTCTAAGTGAAACTGCGGTAGAGTGCTGACCAAAATACAGAAATTGCTACTGACTGAACTAGAAAATGAAAAGAAACAAATTGAAATGCAAAAGTTTTTGGTTGATGTAAGATTTCTCTTGAACTAAGGATGCCCTTGCATCAGTAGATGATGAAATTGTGTTCACATTTAGATTAGGATGACGAGCAGCTTTGGTGGGCCCTAAAGGATGATATCCAAGTCCAAATGAAGAGTAATGTGGATTAGCCTCCAAAGGGACTTTAATACCTTGTTCCTTTATACCACAACCATTACCATTGTATTTACTTTGAGAGAGGATTTGAAAACCTTGACCATAAATAGATGCCATTTTCGAAGAGGAAGGAGGCAAACCATAGGTCTCATATTTAGTAGTATAAGAATAAGTGTTATCATCATTACTTTGCAAAGAGATTTTAGGTGATGCAGGAGTAGAAATTGAAGCCACCTTAAAACTTTTCAGCTTTGACAGTGAGACTTTATACTCCCCTACAAAGGTAGGTGTAAAGTCTAATGAGCCCCAATCATCACCAAAGAGTGTATTCAAAGGTGAATCAAATTCTTCTATAATAACCTCCTTAGGAGAGGGAGAAGAATTGATTTTAAAAAGAGGAGAAGAGAGAGAAAAGGGTTTAAAATATTGATTATTTTTATCCTCAGTTTGTAAATAACTTTATGGAGTCGGATCAACTTCAATTGTATGAAGCTAATTGTTGTGAACAAACTTTATTGATCGATGAAGGATAGTCAAGATCTACGGTCTACCAAGAAGAAGATTATATGAAAGAGAATTAGGCATGACATGGATAAGGGTAGGTAACATCATGGGACCAACCCTAAGAGGTAAGGTGATAGTACCCAATGATTGTCTACCAATGTAGTTGTTGTGTGGTTACACAACACGCCCCATTTTGACTTGGCAAAACAGGGACCCAACTTTTTGTTTGGCTTGTTCTGTGCTTTCTGGCGGTTTGGTAAAAGTAAGTCATGCAGATCATCATGCAAAAAAGGCTGGGTAGGGCATCATCATGAGGTTAGTTTGTCAAAATTCATATTTTAGTCTACTAACCTCATATTCAGAAAGAGCATCAAATTTCATGCAGGTTTGCCTTTTACATCACCCTGATATTCATTAGGATGTAAAAGTTATGAATGGTCAAAGTTTGAGTCAAACGTGATATTTCTAGGGGGGAGGATCATATTTCATAACATCAGTCATATTTCAAAAGATCACCCTGATCTACTTTATCACCTGATAAATCATGCGGTCTAATTATCCAGACGTCGATTTTAGGTGATAGTAGCCTCTACCCGTCGGCGGCCTTATGCATTTTGCGAGGATCATATTTTTCAATGTAACCCGATATTTCCTAATATCCTCCTGCCGCGAAATATCCCCCTAAGCCAATATCCTGATGATGTCATTCAAGTCTAATAAACGAAGAAATGATATGATGATGACATCATCATCACATTTACCTCTCGGCAGGATATTTCATAAGCATGATCCTGTTCCTATAACATGACGATGACATCATGATGCCTTGCTGATACAATGAGTTATTATCTGGATGACGTCACCTAATTTTTTGAAAGGAGAAGAACAAGTTTATCCGGTCATCATCATCTTTGAAACATCACCTGATATATCAAAATATCCTCCTGATGTGCTAAACATAACCAAAGGATGAGTTGATCACCTGATCTCGTCACGATAGTTTTTCCTCTCGAAGAGGATGATTACATTATACTCAGGACGATATTTGTGAATATCCTCCTATCATTTTCAAATATCATCCTACCATTTAGATATCGCCCCGCTCCCATTGCCGCCATTAACATTTAATGCACGCAGACATGGTAGGTAGTTCCCACCGACCATTAAACCTGATGAGAAACCTAGTGAAATCCTGACTTTCCATGCAGAAAATTAACGAATAAGATCCAATCTGTCAGGGTTTGCCCTAATTTACCCTAAGTGCATGGTTAAAAGGTGAGTTCACCATCATTTCAGTTCTTACCTTGCGATAAAATTGTTTTTACAGAGCACCAGCTTCCATATCCTCATACAGGTGATAGTTGTATGAATCAAGCTCACAGACAGGAGGAAGTGCATGATCATCAGCAGAATTAAGAGCATTTTTTTAGAGGTCCACTAGTATAAAAGGAGATTTGCATATCCAGGTAAGTAAATGAAACCCTCATCATGTTGTTTCTATGATAATCAGGTATGGGTTGTTAATCTAAAATTCTAGTTTATGCATCCACATGATTAGTTAATGTTGAATGGATACAGTAGGCATGATGAATATTGAAGATAAATTGCTATATGCATGCATATGGGTACCTATTGTAAGACAAGATTTTTGTTAATTGCAGGCATCCATGGCTGACAAGAGGTTGGCTAAGTGTGAGGCTGAATTCAGTAAGCCTATGTTTTCATCTCAGAGGAGCATCCTGTTCAAATATGGCGCAATTACAGATACCCATCAAGGGAATACCAATTTGGAAGCCTGGTTAGCCAAGCTAAATGATGAGAAGAATAGAAGTCCAGTACTGGATGCCGTATTCATGTCCGAAATGTGAAATGCCACCGGTTTCCCGTACTCCATGGAGTCCCCAGAGTTGGTTATCGAGTGTGCCTGGAACTACAACCCAGAGACCAGGCAGGTGATGAAGCATGGGAGGATATATGCAGACCTATCCATAAAGGGTCTTTCCAGGACATCTGGACTGCCATTGGGCAAGAAGGTCAAGAGTGTGGACCTGAAGAAATCAGAGAGAGAATATGAAAACAACAAGAAACAAGCTAGGAAGAATATGTACTAATGGAGGGTTGAGAACAACACATATCCTGCAGCCGCCAAACTTCCTATGCATTTATTCAAATATGATTTTAGTGAGGAGTACCAGTACATGATTGCACTATTGAGTAGAGTCACAAGCTAGCCTAATGCTGGTAGTTTTAAGGACTGGATGTATGGTGTGATCATGATGTGCATATACTCAGATATCAAGCCATTGTGGGGCCAACTAATAAGTGATGCTCTGCATGAGTAGCTGATGAACCTAGGAGGTTCAAATTGTGTTTTTTATATGACATCATACATTGTTTACTCATGTGCTTATAAAGGCACATTTGATGCATTAGTTACAGATGGAAAGCTTACAGGCACTATCAATGCTGTACACATTTGGGATCATCATCCCCAACTGCAAAGAGCCAATTACCTCCAAGATTACAAACTGGTAAATGATGCATTTTCTATGCATCTGGTCAGAACCATGGAGGAGGATAGAACAAAGAGATTGAGCATGGAAGCTCAAGAAATAATCTACAGGCATGGAGCCTGGTATATACAATTTGCCACATTTTCATACATGAGGATTGAGGGTTTTGAAGGACCTCCCCTCATGCTACCAAGGTATCCCACTGATGCAGTGATACTTATGGAGTTCATAAGGCAAAGCTCCACAATGTTAAAAACATACAAGGATGCAAGGAAGTTGCCACCAATTTTGTTTCCAGTCACCATTGGCTGGTACATGTGTCTATATTTAGAGAACATAAAGAAGGTAATGGTCACCCTGAATAAAATGAAGTTACAGCCTTTTCCATTGATAAGACCATATGATCCTTATGGCAGGATGCAGAAAATAATAGGAAAGCCTATTCACCAGAGGCACCTAGAAGACTTCTGGGCTAACTGTGAAGATGAAGTAGAAGCAAGAAGAAGAAGATATCAAAGGCTAACACTGAATCAAATCAGAACCTTTGATTGCATCCCCATCCCTCAACAATTGAAGAAGGATGATGGCAGGATAATTGCAGATGAGTATGAGCAGAAGAAATTATATAATGATACCATCTCTGCACCTGACCTCACCATACAAGAGGACATATCCTTGGACCCCTTCATTGCTAGGACCATACAGCTAACCCAAGCCTGGGTTGATGAACAGATAGAGGCTTTGAAGAAGAAAGGTGTTGCCATCACTGTGGACAACAAAAAGAAGGGGCAGGATATTCCTGATGGAGAATATGATGACTTCATAAATGAGAAGAGAAAGTCTAAGGGAGATAGGTTCCCTTCGTAACAATAGAGCAAAAGACCCCCAAGGGGCAAGAAAATAGATAATGAACCCAAAGGGGTTATCATTGAACGAGAAGTGTTCATAGCTGAGGAGGTAGTAGCATCAGGATCAGGATCAGGATCCGCATCACCTCCATGGACAAGCAAAAGAAAGTCCAAGAAAGGAAAGATAGCAGAGGTTGGAACTACTGAGACCCATGAAGAGGGTCAATCCTCAAGAAAACCAGATGAAGAGGATATCCTCATGGAGGAAGAGCCTGAGGAAGAAGAGGCTCCTTTATTATTCAAAAGGAAGAGGAGGTCTCCACAGGTGGTGGTATCTACCCCACCTAAGAAATAAAGAACCTTTATGGGAGGTGAAATAAGACAACCCCCTACATTGTTACAAGGGGCAGGTAGTGAAGTGCATAGGGAACTTCAGCACAATGTTCCACTTCCTACCATTGTCAAGTTTAAGACCAAGCTCGCAGAAGAGCAGATGAAAGAAACCTACTAGACACATGCAGAAGGTTGTATCTCACTAGAGGAGACAATAAATTTGTCTGATGATGAAGTTGTGTAGGAAGTGGCTTCACAAAAGATGGAAACCCTCACTGCAGGTACACACATGACCCCTCACAAGACTCCACCAGTTCAAACTATACTGGAGGAGATAAAGCAAGTGGAAACTAAGAAAGAAAAGAGCCCAGAGCAGATAGCCCAAGAAATGGGGTTAGATACACTGATTGCAGAGGTGACAAATCCTGCAGTGATAGACATAACAGAGAAACAGGATGTGAATCCTGAACATCCAACAGGATCACCTGACAAAGGGCAACCTACAGAAGAAGTGAAGATGGCAGAACTAGAAGGCCATGCTTCAGAAATAAGCCAACCAAGTGCACAAGATGCATCAGTAGAACCTGTTGTAGTAGAGGTTCAAGAAAAGAAAGCTAATGAGAAAGATGTGGTAGAAGATCTTGCCACCAAGGTTCAGGAAGAAAGTAACACAGGTGTAGAAGAGATAATGGCTTTAGAACAAACGCCAGCACTTAAGGAGACTTCCCAAGTATCCACGACTGAGAATGTTCCTCAGCAGGAAGAAAAGTCAAAAGTGGATGAGGTGATAACATAAAAGGATCATGATCATCATGATCAAAATATAGATACATCACAGGATCCTCCACCTCAGGAAGATGCTCCTCCAGAGAAAGAAGTTCCTCAATAGGAGGATGTGCCACAGGATCAACATCAAAATGAGCATCATGAAGAAGAACTAAGGAAATCACCTTCTCCATCACATCTGCTGATAGAAACAGGAGATAAAGGTGAACATCATGATGATGCAGAAAAACATGATCAGGTACCTCCGTGGTTGGAGAAAGAGGTAAATACAGAGGTAGAGTTTGAAATTCAAGAATTTGATGTGTCTACCTTATTTTCTGAGAATATAATAAAACCTAAGAGGAAGGCCAGAATGACTTCGACCATCAAAAGAGATCCAACAACTGGGAGAAGGACTACACAGATTGTGGTACCTACTGTAGAGAAAGAAAAGGGTAAGATTACCTTGGATGAGTTTCAGATCAGCACAGTGGACTTAGGATTTTGCCAATGAAGACCAAGAGGGTCAAGAAGGCAAAGATATTATTGATTCTTTAATTCAAAAGGTGAAAAGAGAGAAGGAGAAAAATAAGCAACACAAAGAGCACATTGCTCAGTTTCATGCCTACATAGGAAGGCTGACTAATACTGAAGATACTTCAACTGAACATGCAGTCCCATTGACTGCTATTTCTCAAGAGGAGGTGAATAAATTAGATCTCATGAAACATGAGGCATCTATACTCAGGAAATGGATGTCATCCACATTGGATGATGCAGAGGAAGTGGTAAAGGCCTCTTTGAAGACGTGGAATACTCTTAGTGACTCCAGGTCAAAGGTAGATAAATTGTAGATGCAGACAGGCAAAAGGTCTTACAGATTGGAAAAGATATTAGACATCCTGGGAGAAATAAGGAGGATAAATCCTCAGTTGCTTATCAACAAGCAGGTATTGAATAGTAATACTACCTTGTTGGTTGATATATGGTATAAGGACATTCAATTCGAATGTGGAGTACTCAGAAGATGCAATAATAAACTGAAAGATATCAGCATGAAGTTGCATGATTTAATGTCTGTTGAGGCAGAAATGTTGGAAACACTGGAAGGAAAAGTGGAAGGGAAAGTAGAAAATCAAGATGAAGAGTTTTCCATCAAAGCTTTACATGGCAACTTCCAATCAGTAGCTGATGATCCACTTGTCCACTTGACAGAAGAAGTCATAGACAAAATAATGAGAATCAAAGTTAAGATAAAAAATTACAATGAGACGCTGCAGGATAGGAAAGACAAACTAGATAGCAGTAGGCACAAGTACGAGGCACACAAGCATGCCATCATCAAAGCAAAGACTCAGGATGGCAGAGAAATAGATAAAATTGTGCAGTTATATGAACAGATCTGGAGCAACATGCAGCCTCATATGCGAAGTCATCATCATCAGGATGATGAAAGTTCGGGAAGCGATGCACATGATGATGATGCACATGAATCAGATAAGGTAGATGATGATGCGGCATAAAGTAAATATCAGCATCGGATACTTGGTGAAAATAGGTATTTTTAGATAGTTGCCAGCTGGCAACTTGTGCCATTTTGTAAGGTTGACGTATTCAAAGGGAAATCTTGACCGTAGATATTCATAGACAAATCAAGATTGTTGATCTTTTGTAATGGATTCCTCACCTTGTTCTATAAAAGGTGCTGGAATGCCTCTTTTCTAATATTCAATACTTAATTAAAATCTATCTGCTGAAGTATTTAGGGCTCATTTCAAAGCTTTTTGTATACATCTATATCTTTGCATACTTAATGAATGAGAAGACTTGTTTGATTACAATTCATAGTAAATCTTGAGTAATCAGTGTATGAATTCTGGACATATGCTGTGATTTGCTGCATCCCTTGGAGTGTATGTCTACTTGCATATGTTGCTTTCATACAAATTCCTTTGAAGTTAGCATCAACTGTATCTAGCTGTGGAATGTCCTGGTGAACATATGGTTTGGTTTTCTTCTCTTCATGACTGTATCTGATGTGCATGTGGTTCAAAAGCTAAAGGTTCAACATTAATTTGAAATATTTCTTTCAATTCTTTTAAATTTTAGAACATTTCACTATCACAATTGCAAATAACTGATAATCTTAAGCAAATAACACAAAATATGCTGACATCTCATAGATAATTGAAAATATTTAGCATATTTGGAGCTCAAGCATGTATAATTGAAAATATCATGCAAAGATTTGAATATCCCTGCATCATTTGATCAAGCAATTGTATAAAATGACATCTCTATGAAGAATCTTTGCAGAAATAGTGTCATGATGATGAACTTTACGTAAGGCCCCAAAATGGAAATAGCAACACACATCAACCTCTGAGTAACGTCAGAAGATTAAGACCTAGTCACCAGAGACTTGGGATCATGAATTCTCTAAATTCATCATATCTTTCAAGATGAATAAAGGTTAATGTATACTTTTATTCTATGCTTGTTTATGACTAACATCATGACCAACAGTTATCAAAGCCACAAATGTTGAGTTTATCTAGTTTGATGAGAGAGGTATCAACATTGATTTTATGTAACAAGTCTATGCCACAAACATTAAGACCCAATCCACCATCAATCATGGTACATCTAACTTTCATATTATGAATGAAGATGAATATCATAAGAGGTTCATTTTGGTTTTAAACTTCTATGGGAGGTAATTCATGTGGTTGAAAAATAATATTTGATTTTGTCACATGCATACAATCTAACAAAGCTGCTACATCATTTGGCTTAATAGTAGGTGGAACAATCACCTTTTGTAAAGCTTCTTGAAGTGTTCTATGGGATGTAGGTGATGTTTGTATCAACTCCCATAGAGAGATCTTTGTTGGAGTAGCTCAAAGCTGCTCAAAAAGATCATAGTCTCTACCATTATGAGTAGGAAGATGAGGTACTTGAGGAAGAATAGGTTGAGAAGGTGGAAGAAAAGTAGGAACAAATTGCATTTGTTTCTTTTGTTTATTGTTTCTAGTGTTATATGCATGAGCAACTTCATGGTGAATGGGTCACTGTGACACATTTTGATTGAATGGACTATTTCTAGTGACTTGTTTTGCATAGTTTAAGATATTACTAGGAGTTCTAGGTTTTTTCATAGAACCTCCTATTATGATAGACGATTGAGGAGCATCATTTTGGAGATGCACAACAATTTTAGGCTTCTCACATTCTTTCGGGGAATTAGAAACAAAAATTGTATTGATGACTCTTTGAAATAGAGATGGTTTAGGAGTCATAGAGGATGATTCCGTAGAGATGAAGTCATCCAAGGCTTCATCTAACATAACAAAATCATCACTAATAAATCACTCATCAAATGCACCACTACTAAATGACTCATCAAATACACTAAAATATTGAATAAAGTAATCTGACATAGTTGCATATCCTACTTCTCCAAACTTTATAGTGGTAAAACAAAGAATATGGAATGAAATGAAGTATCTTTATGCTCAATATGAAAATGTATCAAACTATGAACAACAATGCTTTAACCATATTATCCAATAAGTAGCTAAAACATATTCAAACATTTTTTGATTTTCAAGCTAGAGCTACCATAAAATGGAATTTTAGGTAACCCTAATCAATATATATGAATGAAAGCAAGATGTGTGACTAAAGAATGTATATCAGACTTAATTGTAATCAGATCTAAACATCAGATCATAAATCTAAATTGCATTATAATTATCTAACAATATCACAAACATAGGCTATTTTCAATCTAAAAGCACATGCTTGTTTTTCCAATTTCAAATGACAAAATGCAAAGAATATACTAAAGATAAAGTATGATTAGGCATAGAAAGAAAATTTACTTTAATCAACCTAACAATATTAATCAAGATCTGAAACAACACACTAATCTCTAAACCCTAGGTTTAAGAATAGCTAGGTTTTTATGAAATGCAAAGCTTTTGTAATCCTAATGATGAATTTTAAATGTCAAATGTACTATAGGAAATCAAGGAAAAGATGAATGAACCTAATTTAAAATCAGATCTATAACAAAAATTAAACTTTTTCAGAATGAAGAAGGATGCAAGAGTGTAAGAAGAGTCGAGTTCACCAAAATGTAATGTAGAAAAGAGCGATCTAGCCTTAGGAGTCAAACTAGGTCAAAACCCTCTTCTACAAACATTGAGACACAAACTAAGCTTGGCTTCTATACTTGAGGGAGAGCCAAACTATAGGGGTTTTGCCTCTTTGTTGTTTAGATGAGTTTCAAACTAAATTCAACCGATCTAGCTAGGGCACAAGATCAAAACCCTAATTGAGAAAGATTGAGCTACATACGACTTTCGAAAGTGAGATCTAAGAAACTAATTAAACAAAAGAGGTAAAGGAATAGCTCAAAACCTATATCTAATGATAGAAAGGCATATGAATAGGGTTCTTGGGTGCCCTAGGCCTCTTTTATGGTTTACATAAACTATAATTTTTATTGGGTCTACACCTAGAATATCTTCCGTCTCCCAGACTAGTATCTCTTGAAACATGTTCATATGATCTGGACATAAGAAAGAAGGGGAAAATGTTTGTGGCTATATAGGAGCTTACCTCAATCAAGCCCCCGTTTCGATATTCCTACCTCACAGATAGACAAGATTAAATCCAGATGTTGTGTGTGCTCAGAAACCCTAAGTGTGAGTAGTAACATGCAAGCTCTAACCAAATAATATCAAACCCTAATCCTATATGAATCAAGAAAATAGGAATGAATGATACAAAGGATGCTTCACTCAAGAGAGCTCACAACTTCACCTTAAGGATGAAGATTCATGGAAAGTTTTCTGAATAAGAAGGCGATGCAACCATACCCTTGGAGGGTACTCAACCCAAACTCAAGTTGGTGGTTCCAACCCTTAACCCAATCATGCAAAGTGCTTCAACCTACAAGCCAATGAGATAGACTCAAGATCTCATCTCTTAGCCTTCATACAAATCTTTCCAAGAGTCAAGTAGAACTCCACTTGATCAAATACTTGCAATAACACAATAGCATAGAGAGTAATAGAAATATAGAGCTTAAAATCAATCTTGTCATCTAGTTTTAAAATGAGGTAAGACATTTTTATACAAGGCCATAAAAAAGAGTAATTAAGATTAAAATACCGACATAATGTGCCAAAAAGAAAATTTGAATGTAGGGTCAGCCTAAACAACATCAAAGCCAACTTGTAACTTTAAATTGCCTCCCTAAACATGGGAGGGACTAGGGTGCTTGGGTGCCTAGGGCCCAGGGGCAATTCAAGGCTTAAGTCCACTCTTAATGCGGGGCTAACTCCAAATCTTAATTTATTTCTCAGGGCCATGATGAAACTTTAATCAAAATCACAAAATTTTCTATAAATGGGGTCAAAAGAAGGTTTTAAGTGGACCTAAAAATGGACTAGGCTTGGCATCACTAATGGAAGGAGCTAAACGTAGTGAAATTGTGCCTACACACAAGTGTACACAATTTACAACGTTACACTTGGTATAATCAAATCATGTCAAACCTACAAGGGATGACCACTGCACAACACCAAGAACAACCTTGACCTACCCATATACCCTTCTATAAGTAATAAACTAGGTTACATGAGGACATGCATAGTCTTCAACTGGGGAGAATGATGAGTCAAAACTTGAGGTGGTTTTTGTATAAGTTTAAGCCTTTTCTTCCCAATTTTATATGCCAAATTCACCCTTATCCTTTATATTGATGCTATAAATAATTTATTTGGAATGAAGTTATTTAATATGTTTAAAGGAATAAAATAGACTTTGGATAATCAATTTATGAAGTATCAATTTCCTTGGTTTGCATGTGTGACTAAACAAGGTGGAAGAATGGAACTTCATGTAGACTATGGATTACATTTGCCAACATTGATTGTGTTTATCAATGTGGCTACTAATAATTCATAGTTACTTGCTCTAATGAATAATACTTCTTTTGTTATAACCAGTTTTTGTATTGTAATGGCCATGGGCCAAAAATAAATATCTATATTGTTTTGTTCTTACAACTGATAGCATTTTGATTCGATGTTATGATGAAGAGTGGCCACAGGCCAAAACAATTATCTATTTTTGTCAATTAAATTAATTGGAAGATATGAGCCTAAAAGATATATAAATTTCAGCATAGGAATGCATGCATATAGATAGAGATATATAGATGTAAATTTTTGTTTGAAATATATACAATAGCCTTCTTGAATCTTGAAGAGCTCAGCATAAAATATCTTAGTCACTCCGTGGATTAAGAGGAGGGCCCACTCTCATGAAATGTTGGTGGCATTGTTATTTGTTTGTTATTTTAGTTGTTCTTTGCTTTAGTTTCATTTTATTTGATTTATATTGATATTATTCATAAACTATAGATTTCTAAACCGGTTTTATTTAGAATGATTATAATAGTTTGTGTTAATTCTCATGTATTCAATTATCCATTTCATTGATAAATAAGATAATTAAAACACATTTAGCTATAAAATATTTTTTTTCAATACTATAGTCTACTCTTTAAGTGTTTAGTTTGTTTGAAATAAAATTATAGTTCTATAGTCCCTATATCCTACACACAATTCATATAGCTTGCATGTAGTTCCTATAGCTTGCATATATTTTTTGTAGCATGCATATAGTTCCTATAGTAATTATTATACAATTCCTAGGGAATGATTTTAATCTTTATGACTTCTTTTCTAAAATAAGTTGCATTTGATTCTACTCAATTTGTTACCTACAACCCTTGAGCAAACAACCACTACGTCTTTCACAAGTTTATGCCCCAGATTGACAAAGGATTAAACTGTATTTGAGACTTGAGCACCAATTATTATTAAAAACAAAGATAAATTTACTTCATTAGAATATCTCAAATTTATCCCAACACAAGGCACCTTGATCCCTAATGGAGTCACCAAAAATTGTTGGCAAGTAATTTTTTCACTACAATTTCTTTGTCAGTTTGCCTAATGGGCAATGATAAACTCTTGTAAAATTGGATATATCACCATTGATAGGATGATATTCCTCTATATTTGAGAGGGGTAGCTCCCCTGTATGATGGGATAATTTTGGTTTTTGGTGCTTTTAACCAAAAAGTACCTAAAAAAAGCAAAAAATCAAAGGGGAAAATGAAAGTGGATGGAATAAAAATGGAAGAAAATAATGAGAATAAAAAGAAAGGGAAACTTTCTATTAAAGTAAAATCAAAACATTACCTAGGAAATTTAAGAGTAGAATAAAGTATTTTATTTCTCCTCCTCATATAATATATGTTTTGTAAATAAAATAAAATCAAATATCAATAGTACAAAGTCTATTAATATCATCTACATAAATGTAGCACAAAGTCATGAGATGAATGCTCTGTAAATAAGAAATAAAAATAAACAAATTTAAATATTACTAGCAAAAAGTCTATTACTATTCCTTTACATATACGTGATACAAATCCCACTATAAATCCTAGCAACACAGTTTACTTAGAAATTAAAATTCATGAGAAAATAAAAATCTATTTCTATTATAGATCTATCACCCACCCTTCACCACAAAATGTGATAAAAAATAAAATATGTACGTTGTGTTTGAGTATGAGGAGGAGAGAATCATTTTCATTGTGAAAATATCTCCTTTTGTACAATTACTCTTGGAAAAGTAGTTACACAACTACATGTAACTTCTAATTTACCTAACTCCCACTTTAGTTTAGCCACTTTCTTTATTTCACCTTCACGAGCACTTTTCAAAATCATGTGCAATTGTCTTTTGCACTTTACAATATTAATCCTTAAAAATAATAACTTAACTAGACATTATAAATCCATGAAGAACCCACATGAATTAAATTTAATTTGACTTTTTTCAACCGAAAGTTGACTTAACAAAACTTTCATTTGTACATATCTCCCTCTTCAATACTTATAATTGTGCCTTCGTGATTGACATATTAATTCATAAATGAATCAATTTAAATCATTTTATAAATTTTAATTAAATTAATTAATTCAAAGGAATTAACATAATTTAATATTATAAAATCATTAAAGTTCTATATGAGCCAATCTAAGACACTGAGTGGTGTCCACTACAACTAGTCCACTGGGTAGGGTCAACCAATTTCATGTTGTGATATTTTGTTTGCACTAGCTCCTTAATTGATCCTTATATTACTTGGTATTGCTCTTTTTCAGGTAGATAAAATTTAGGATAACAAAGTCGATGCTTGAAAATGAGGCCTTTAAAAGAGTCTATTATAACAAATGTATTGAAAATCAAGATCTATTTTGAATCATTGATGACATAAACATTTTTGAAGATGCAATTAAGACACTTATCGTTAAGAACACTTTACCACTTGGAATTGAATGCAACCTATTATCATCAAGGAACTAGGAAAGAAGAGTGCATTGGAATTTCACACAAGGAAATTTAAGGATCTTATCTAAGAGGAAAAACATTTAATTAGTGTTTCTCATTGAAATCTATTACTAGAAAACTTAGTTTGAAATTTTTTTATGATTGTAACCTAGGGATCTATATAAGCCTAGTAAATAAAGCATAATAGTGGTTGGAAAACCTTTTCTTTGATTTTGATATTGAAATACTATTCTATTTTGGTTTGTACTCTATTACTTCTATGGTTTTCCAAACTAAGTCACGATTTTTTGAGTTCATGTCTACAATTCATTCAAGTGTAATAGATTTGATTTGAGAGCATCATTATATATCATTAGTCTTGAAGATTGTAGATATTCGTAAGTGTAATCTATACATGGAATATGGTGATTGTAATTATTTCTCTTTATAGTTGATTATTCCTGGAATATTGCACTATCTTATGCTTCTAACTATGTGAGGATTGATCAAGAAAAGATTGGCTTGCAATTGATTTAACATCAGGATAAAAACATGCTTATTCATCTTTCTCTTTTCCCTTAAATATTATGTATTTTATTTCTAGTATTTTACATTTACGTACTTTAGTGTAGTTATGTCACCTATTAACATAAGCCCACTAAAGTGGAGCAAAAATGTAGACTTAGAAATTACACATCCTTTACAATTTCTACCCTACAAGTTGCGCTCATTTTAGTGTCCACTCTCATAGTATGTTTAAGGTCTCATTCAACTATCCTATCCTTTTAGTATAATCCAAGTACCAATTGTGTCATTCTTCATGATTAAATCAAATCTTATGTTTTATATGAAATCTCACTTCACCTTCTCTATTCTAATCACCTTTTCTAAGCTAATCAGGTCTTTACTACTTTTGAGTCATTTTAGACTTCAAAGTAGCTATGAAGGTGTCATGAATGCAGTCACAAATTTGTCCACCATGAAATTAAAAATAATTTTTTTGATGAAAGGTCATGGGAGAATATTCTAACATGATTTCAAATATTTGTTTGTGAATTAATGTTGTGACTTCCCAAGGAACTTTTATATTGGTTCTTCCTTTGGCACCAAACATAAACCAATCAAATTTCACCATTTGAAATTCCTCCTCCTCTCAAGCTCTCTTATAAACAACTTACTAAGTCTTTCTCAATGCTTAATATCCATTTGTTTTCATTCCTAATTCTTTCATTCTCTACTCTCATACACTAGGTTTTCAAAAGTTTCCATTAAAATAGGCAGAGACATTCTTGCATTCTCTACTTATTACACATAAATTTGAGTGTCCATATTTTTGATCTCTATATTATTAGCAATTTTCCTTTGCCAATATTCCAAACATTTTTTTATTGTAGCTCATTGGAAATTTATAGAATATTTATGAAGCCACCATCTTGCAAGGATTTAGCATTTTTGTATTGTAGGTTTTGTCACCATTTTCTTTATTTTAGTGTTGTGAGGACTAGATTCATGTGAAAAATCATCAACCATTGTGATACCCAATTCACTATTCTTGGGTAAAATTAGTTTTTCAATTTGTGCTTGCTTTTCTTATTTTATAATCTTCAATATTGTGATTATTGTAGAAATTTCATTTGCAATGTTTATTCTTTTTGGGATCTTGTTTATATTTCTATCTTAGAAGAATAATGTTTATTTCTTCTCTTCTCTTCTTAAGGAAAAAGATTATGGTATAGATGCTCCTCCATCTTCTTGAGTGAGCTCCCCTACTTTCCCCCTCTCTCCTCCTCTTCTCTTCCAAAGGGACTCTTTCCTCTAGTGTTAATATTGATTCAAAGATGTTCTCTTTTGGGTTTCTCATTCTTCCTCTTAAAGTTAAAAAAATGGTTTATTAAGTTAAAAAAATCTTGGAGAGTGATTCTATTTGATTTGAGGATCTCTCTCCATTTTTCTCTCTAATCTTTCTTTACACATCTAACATATAAAATTATTTTGTTAATCTCTCTAATCTCTTTCATTATTATTATCCACATATTGGCACATTGGGGTTTCCACTTCCCACTTGACTCCATAATATCATAGAATATTTCCATAATTTCAAAGATAGATTGATTAATCATATCACACCATTTTTATATTTTATAACCATAGTCACAAAATTAACACACACACATTTATATTGATTTCTCATGTAGCCAAAAGGTTAAATGGGAGTTTGACCACTTTGGAAATCTCCCAAGTAATCCAACTAAATTTTTTTTCTCTTGAAAGGAAAGTTAGATAAAACTTTCCATTATTAACCTATGAGGAAGGAAGTGAAATAAAGAAAATAAATAGTTTTTAAACTAGAAAATAATATGCATATGAACAATAACAAATGACACAACATTTTACCTTGGGAAAACCCTTTCAAGAAAAAACCCAACCTCCAAATATCAAATCAATTGTATTATCAACAATTGTAATGGTAACAATACAATTACAAGCTCAAGACTTCACAAAATATTACACAAATCAATATAGTTTTGGAGATATTTTGGCAACATAATAGTACCTAGAATACAATATGATATTACCTCTAATCCAAGAACTCAATATATAGGAGAAAACAAAATCATAAACTATCTATGGTTTCTAAAACCATGTGATAGAACCATGGCTAACTTAGGCACCCAAATCCATGTAATATTCCAATGCTCATGAGAATAAGTAATTACCATCACCAACTTGGCCACTCAAATTGGTCTTATCCTTAATTTTGGAAACATTCTCATGCAAATATTAGTTAACTAAAAAGTTCTTCCCCGATTTTCTTTAAGTCTATAATTAACACCCTCTCATCATTCTCTTTCTATAACAACTACTCTTACACACACCTTAAAAGTTATCATAGTTGCATTAGCAACTTCCATGACACTAAGTGAGACTAATAAAGTTGTAATTTTGAAACTACAAGTGACACAACACCACCCCAAGTGGGATGCCTAAAATATGTGGGTACAGTAATAAATAATATAAAATAATTAAATACTTTGAACATAAGGATTGCAAGGTGTATGAAACTTATCCTAACATTCTCCCACTTGTCATATACCTTGCAAGAGCATAAGGGAAACTACATCAAACTATGAACTAACTACTAGGGTTTGTGAGACCCATAGACTCACTACACCATATGAACTTATTTATTCTCATTAGCCTTGTCAATGCATTTGTAACTAGTGCATTCATGGTAGGAGGGTCCAAGGAGGTCCTTTTTTGTCTAACCATGCAACCCACACAATGATTCAATCACTAGTCATCACAATTCACATGAAAATACACACATTGAATAAACAACTTGAAAATTATCATTGAAGTCCAGTCAAAATTTGCCACAATGGACCCTCTTACTTACTAGGCTACAACCATTTGTTTACATAAGATTACCAAGATTACACAAATGCCACTAACTATGGAACACCACTTCCTTATTTGGTACTAGCGGCCACAAAATAATTTCTAACCTAAATTAACCTTAGGATTTAACATAGACTTGCCACAAGGGCTATGACATGACCTAACAAAAGTATTATAATTCATGCCTTAAATCAACCAACATTCCATAGTGGATATCTTAGATTATAGCCCACATCATATTATTATTACCACACTTTGTCACTCAGACCTCATTCCCTCACTACAAAAATTACCTTGTATGCCTATACTTCATCCCATTCTTCTTCACTTGCTTTCTATCAATTCAAAACCTCTTATTTATATCATCCTCTAGATCCCCCACATGATTTGCATTAGCCTCAAGTTGGTGCAAAGATTGAAGCCACATTAAATGTGTCACCGACTAAATATAACAAACTTACAAATTACAACAATCTAATGGTGGAGACTCTCCATGTAGCACACCATAGACCTTCACAATGGCTACTAAACATCTCACAAATATTCCCCTCTAGCACAAACCCAAAATAAACCTTCTACAAAATAGAAACAACTCTAACAATTCACATTACCAAATTGCAATCACTTAGTGAACCAATTTACTAACCTACACTTATCCAATTAATTTCAAACTTTAATTGAAGATATAGAAACCACATGCAAAACTACTACCACAACTACAAAAGTTAATTCCTCTATGCAGTGAAATGTGCTAACCACAAATATACACTCACGCACAACTATCAAATTAGACCATAAATTCCACTTCCTTAGACATGACACTGTGTTCTTAGGATTCCTAGGGATGCACTTGAATTAGACTCCTGGGGTAAATAAAAAATGAGGCCCTCATTTTACAAGACAATCTACCACTCCTTCCTATAGATACCACTTTGTTTCTTCTTCAACTTGTTCTTTTCACCTCCTCAAGTATGCCTCAAGTGATCCACTCTGAGTACTACTTTACCCCATGTTGTTCATCACTTTGTTCCACTAATCAACCTCAAGTGTTATTTGATTTTGACCAATATTTAGTCATAGTCCCATTTCCCTTGTCAACAACGAGTTCCTCACATGTGTCATCTTTCTTCTTGGCTATCACATACCCTTCTATTATGCTTTCTTTGACTACATTTTCCTTAGTACATCTCCTCATCCTCTTGTTTAGTTGCCTTGTCCTCTAGATGTTCCCCCTGCCAAGGGTTGCTGTAGTCCTCATCATTTAATTTTAGTAAATGTTAATCCAAGGTGGTGTCCATGGTTATATGCAAGAGGAAGGATATATAATTTGCATGACAATCCTTTCTACAAATTGAATGGACATCAATGCATGAAACAAACTAAGGTTTACTGTTGCAATCAAATTTAATCTAGGAAAGATTGCAAATGGAAAGTTTGAAAATACAACTAAAAATAAGGGAATGGAAAAACTATTGGAAAAAAAACTAAGCAATGAAACTACAAGCTATTAACCTTCTTCATCAGGCTAAGCAGGCCCTTACTCACCTTTTGAATAAGGTGAAATAAACTACACAATTGCTGTCAAAATGTTGAATTGTATTATTTGCTAAAAGCAACTATTACAAATGAAAAAAGTACTCTATGTATTTTCTTCCTTCCTCTGATTGATTTCTCTACAATTTATTCATAGAATACTTATTCTTAATGTACTAAATCAGTCCACCAAAAATGTGGATCTGAGATCCTATTTTTGAGGAGAAAACTATAGTTGTTTCCTCCAGTCTCGACCACATTTATGACAGTCATTTTCTGTCACAAATGACTCCTTCATTTTGATTAATTTACTCAAAAAGTTTATAGGTTTTGTTCCCCTCATTTTCAGATTTATAAATCATTTTGAAAATCTAAATTTTATTAAGAAACAAGAGAGATATGGTTGTTTTACCAAAACTGCTTTTTTACTCCTTCCACACCAGTTTTACTTTAGTCAATTTTTGTCACAAGTTGTTGATTTATTTTAATGACTTATCCCAAATGCCTTCTAGGTTTTGTGCACCCTATTCTCTGCTTTTCATATCATTTTGTAATTCTAAATTTTATTGAGAAATGAAGGAGATATCATTGTTTTACTGAGACTGGGTTTTTGAGTTTTTCCACTTCTCTTTGTTCTTCTTTCTAGGAAATCTTCTGGCGCTTCAACTTGACATAAAATGGACTTGTTCTTCAGTCTTCTTTGTCAAATAACTACTAATCTAAAGGTGAACATGCAAGTCATGCGTACCACTGATTTGCCATTTTAAACAAGGATTTTATTTGATTTTTAGCTAAAAAGATTTCAAACCATTCACAAGTCATCTTTAAAACTAATTTATTTAAGAAGAAATACATAATTTTATTTGTCCAATGATGAGATGATTTATGGTCTCATCATCTCCCCCACACTTAAGATATTGCAAGTCCTCCTGCACTTCATAGTGAGCTTGTGGAGCCAATTTCTTCTTTTATTGCAGCTGCTCTAGAGTTGTTGTTTTGCTGATCTCCAGAGATGATGTCCTGCTGATCTCTGGAAATGCTATCATGCTAATCTCTAAAGCTAATACCCTATTGTGCATCTCTGGAGTTGTTGTTCTATTAGTCTACGGAGCTTCTATTCTATTGATCTCTGGAGCTACTATTCTACTGATCTCTAGAGCTAATACCCTACTTTGTATCTCTAGAGTTGTTCTTTTATTCTAAAAAAGCACCAGAGATACTATTCTAATCTCCAAATTTGCTATTTTTAGCTCTGGAGTTGTTGTTTTGATCTCTGAAGTTGTTGTTATTAGCTCTGGAGTTGTTGTTCTGATCTCTGAAATTGCTTTTTTTAGCTATGGAGTTGTTTTTAACTCTAGAGTTGTTGGTCTGATCTCTGGAGTTGCTGAATAACAACTTTTATGTTAAAAAACAACTATATCAACCTTGTTTTACTGAGATTTTGAAAACCTTCCTTGAAAATCAATTATTGTCAAGAACATTAGAACATAACAACATTTAGAAAACAACTCTCAAAGAATAAACGAAGCATTATCCTACATTCTGCTTTCAATTAAGTTATAAATCCTTAAATTATATACAATCCACTTTAAGGCTAATGAATGAAGAGAGGGAAAAGGGTGTTACTTTTAGGTTTACATGAGAAAAATAATGGCCTCATAATCTCCCCCACATTTAAGTTCTTGCAGGACCTTTAACAAGATACTTTCTTTTTCCTCCATCTAAAATCTCCAAATAGAGCTGAGAAATTTAAACACTTATATCTCCTTAACCATTTCTACTATGTAAAAATAGAGATAAGTTTTTCATCATATGGCCAAGAAGAAAAAAAACCTCTTTCAGAATTTGATTTGAAGCATTTTGAAGTCTTGGTCATTTTTTTAGGTTTTATGTTGCTGAAAAATTTCAAACAAGGATATATTTTTAATGGATGCTACTATGTAAAAATGGAGAGAAGTTTTTTATCATATGGCTAAGAAGAACAAAAACCTCTTTTATATTTTAATTTGAAGAATTTTAAAAATTTCATCATTTTTCTAGGCTTCATGTTGCTAAAAATTTCAAATAGGGATATTTTTTAATACTTGTTGTTTAAAAATGGAGAGAAGTTTTTCATTATAAGGCTAATATAAATAAAAACCTCTCTCAATTTTTCATTTTAAGCTCTATAGCTTTCTCTAGAGAAAATTGGGTGTTGCTTCTTATACAAAAAAATACGTTTGGCCACATAATGTAAATGATTGGAAGATGCAATCAGGTGGCTATTTCAGAGATTTGGGTCAAAAGTGGATTTTTGTAACTTAATATTTATAACTAAATTAAAAATATAATATTATGATAAATACCCCAGGTTGCTTCCTTGTTGTCATTGCTTCCATGTTATTGAAGTTCTACTGCTGGAACTAGAGCCCAAATTTGCAACAACCAATCATCTAGGATGCCTTCAAATGTCAAAATATCTGCAAGAGTTCTTGGAACAACAAATTTTATAGAAATGTGCATGTTTATAGCTTTAGAGAAGAGGAAATAACATGTACACAACACTTATTTGCAAAAAAAGAACCTACCCTAACCTACTATATTTAGTGATGTAGAGATAGGTAACACAAAACCATTAACTGCTTGTGGAAAATAACTTTCTTTTCTCAAAATATAGATCCATGCATTTAACTTTTTGAAAGAAAATGATAACCATGAGTAGAAGATAACTAAAAATTTGAACTTTGATGCTTCAGATTCCTTTGAAATAACAGCTTTCTCCATAATTTCTGATTATAGTACATGCATGAGCTAATTGAAGAGATCTTGCATCCCTTCCTTACATTTGAGTGTATGCATGATTAGAGGTGGCTCCTTGATGTTCATAGGCTGATTGGAGAGATCTTGAAACCCTTCCTCACATTCTGGTGCATGCATGATTAAAAGTAACTCCTTATTATTCTTCAAATGTCTGATCAGACAGCCCTCCTTGGACTTTGAAGGCATCCAAATAATACTCTACCATACAAGCTCCTTTAGTGGAGACAAGATTTCTATATTGTACTCATTACCTATTGCAAGAAATAGACCATCAATGTCTCCTTCTTCAATAAGCTTTTCCTTGCTAGGACTTGGAGTCATGGTTCTACAGTTGAAGAGGCTGCACAAGAGCTAAAAATATAGAAGAATAAGGTCTTTCACCTTCTTTGCATGCAAGAACCTTATCATTTAGATCTACTATTTGGGGGGAGGGTTGGCAAACAAATCTCTCTTGAGAAACTTCTCCAATCTATCTATGTTGAAAACTAGAACTTTAAAACAATAAAGCTAAAAAGAATGCCAAACTATTTTTCCCTTTTTGACCTGTTGTCACCAGATCAACAACTCCCTAATGACACCTATCCTTGACTATGACACCAAAAATGATGAGGGTCATTATACTCCTCATCATTTAATTTTAATAAATGTCAATCCAAGGTGATGTCCATGGCTATATTCAAGAGGGAGGATAGATAATTTGCAAGAAAATCCTTTCTACAAATGGAATTGACAACAATGCATGAAACAAACTAAGGTTTAACTGATGCAATCATAATTAATCTAGGAAAGCTTGCAAATGCAAATTCTGAAAATACAACTAAAAATAAGGGAATGGAAAAACTATTGGAAAAAAACCTAAGCAATGAAACTACAAACTATTAACCTTCTTCCTTGAGCTGAGCGGGCCCTTACTTACCTTTTGAATAAGGTGAAACAAACTACACAATTTCTGTCAAAATGCTGAACTGTATTATTTGATAAAAGAAACTCTTACAAATGAAAAACATAATCTATCTCTTTTCTTCCTTCCTCTAATTGATTTCCCTACAATGTATTCATATAATACTTATTCTTAATGTGCTAAATTAATCCACCAAAAATTTGGATCTGAGATCCTATTTTTAGGGAGAAAACTACAGTTGTTTCCTCTAGTCTTAGCCACATTTATGATAGCCATTTTCTATCACAAACAACTCCATTTTGACAAATTTACTCAAAAGGTTTCTAGGTTTTGTTCTCCTCATTTTTAACTTTCCAAATCATTTTGAAAATATAAATTTTAATTACGAAACAAGAGAGATATGGCCATTTTACCAAAACTACTTTTTTACTCCTTCCACGCCAGTTTTACTTCAGTCAACTTCTATCACAAACTATTGATTTATTTTAATGACTTGTCTCAAACACCTTTTGGGATTTGTGTGCCTTGTTCTCAAATTTCTAGATCATTTTTGATATTCTAAATTTCATTGAGAAATGATGGAGATATCATTGTTGTAATGAGACTGGGTTTTTGAGTTTTTTCCTCTACTCTTCGTTCTTCTTTCTAGGAAATCTTCTGGTGCTTCAACTTGACATAAAATAAACTTATTCTTTAGTTTTTTTATCAAATAACTGCTGATATAAAGGTGAACATGCATGTCATTCATGCCATTGATTGTGCCATTTTAAACAAGGATTTTATTGTATTTTTAGCTAAAAAGATTTCAAACCATTCACAAGTCATCTTTAAAACTAATTTATTTAATAAATATACACTTTTATTTGGCTAATGATGAGATGATTTATGGTCTCATCACCCCCTTTGGCAGTCCTCATCCTCATGTCTAGTCCTCTAGGATAATTCTTTTAAATTTGTAGTGCTACCATCCTGTTGATGGTTGTTTTTGCACATCAACATTAAGTAGAATGAAGATCGCTCTACTTCTTCTAAAAGGTAACTTGTATGATTTTCAATTACCCCAAGGTCCTTGTTTAGCTAGGACATAACTGTGTTGGAGTAGCTAAGTGGTCGATGTGTCAGTTTGTTCAATGGGGCCTATGGTGGTTATGATCACTTCTGGATCCAACAATAGGGAACTAATGTACTTGGAACTTTAAACCTAAGGCTACTTTATGCTAATCTGAAACTTAAGCATAATTATTGTTTGTTAAAGCTAAATTACTTTGGGTCAATCCTAAACTCAAACCTAAAATACTTTGAGTTAAGCAAAAATGCAAAAGGAGTAAGGGTTTAAAAGGGGATTCCTATATTGCTAAATTATGGACAACTTTTGTATTTGACTCTCAAGTCATCCAATGAGGACAAGATCAAATTAACTTGCAAAGTAATGACCATCCTTTCACACAATCATACACATTACAGGTGCAAGATTCTAAGGAAGAAATTGAGATATCATAATAAAAAGAATGAAGACACCATATAACATGCGTGGGTAAGTGCAAAAAGATGGGGGGCCAAAAAGTGGCCAAATTGTTTTAAAAAAAAAATAATGCAAGATGTGAGCATGTTATAACACGAGCGCGTTATCACCTATTATAAATTAAAAAACTCATCTCATTTCATTTCATTTCTTTTTTCTCCACTATTCCCGCGGTCTGCAAACCCTAGGAAGTGTGCTCACATTTTGGATTCCTCAATTCAACACAAAAATCTTATCGATTCATCGCCAAAATGCCACCACGACATCAAGCATGCCAAAGGAGTGAGTTTATTTGTCTTTTTGTTTGAATTTGCTTCCAAATAGGTAGGTTTGAGTTGTTTTTTGATGTATATTTCATTAATTGTCAGGAAATGTCAATGCACCTCCTCCTCCTCCTCAAAATTCACAAAATCTTGCTAAACAACAACCTCCTCCATCCATTCCTTGACATGCCCCTAGAACACAAGAAAATATAATGGGGCAAATTGAAAACAATAAAAAAGAAATTGAAGATATAATCACAAGGTTGAAAGATCCTTCCACTTCAACCTTGCATAGGTCCACGCTTGCTGAATCTCTTGAATCTATGTTATCAAATGTAGATTCAATTAGCAAGCAAATAACTAGTTGGATGGATAAGAGGAGAGAGTTTAGAGATTATTATGCAGACAAGCTGTCATACCAAGATGTGAAAAAATTACAAATTACAAAATTAGACTTGTGTTCAATTTTCACAAACCCACAAAAAAATCAACCTCCACCCATTACATGCAAGAGGTTCCCTATCCATTGGTACAACAACCAAGTGATAAAATACTTTTTGAGGAAACTCTACTGTGAGTTTGTTCTCAATAAAGTGCCAAACTATTTTGATATGCGGGCCTTCCAGGGTAGAGGTGGGGAGTCAGCACAAGATAGACCAGGGGCATGTGTTGACCCACAGTGGGCAGTGAGATGAGTAATCAGCAGACCAGCCCATGAGCATGTTTCTATCCCTTCCATTGTGAAGGAGAGTGTTGAGGTCAATACACTTCAGTCCATTAGTGCCTTGACCCACAGCATCATAGAGCATGCCAGTCCTGTAGCACAGAGTGGGTTGGGAGATAATGCGAGGAGTAGGGTCCCACCCTATGCTTGTCAAACTTGCGGATCAGCCTATGGTTATGACCCCATGGATAGTCAGGATGCAGGTGCATAGGCTACATCTGCAACTAAGCAGATGGTGATGATAGATACCCTCCTGAGTGAGACTTTCGGCCTTGATACTCAGGTAAATATTAGCAAGTTTATTGAATTGAATTTATTAAATTTCATTTTTGAGGTGCAAGATTAACTAATTTAGTTTGATGATTTTAATGAAATTTTAGGGTCATAGCGTTGATGTAGTTTTCAGTGGTTCTACACCTGCATATTACACTAGATCATCTACTATCGAGGTATGTAACTAGTAAACAATTATAAATATTACATGTGAATAGCATCGTTATATGAATGGTATTCTAATATCTGATTTTGGATGTTGAGCAGGTTAATATTGGAGATTTCACGGCAATACCTACCAGCGGTGGTGGACTTCAAAGCTTCACAGAGGTAATAAAATAAATAGTTTAATGAATGAATTATACTTACTAGATTTTTGTATGTGACTTGTGTGCTTTATTGTGTGTACTTCCATGTTTAGATGAACGTGTGTGTATGTTAAGAGCCATGATTTGCATGACTATTATAGTTTTCGTAATTGAATAATGTTGTTTTATTTCTAGATGATGCAGGCTGTAGAGACACCTCCTGATGTAGAGGAAAAAACAAGAGAACTTAACTCCTTAGTAACTTCCATTTACCCACAAACAAACCATTACAAAGGTTGCCCATTCATTTCTTCATGACTGTTCTCAACGTGCAACTATGGCACTCACACTACCACCAACATAAATTTGTCAAATACATAACCAATCACATGGTCTCTAACCCAACAACTATAACCTATACCTTCAAGGACAAAGGACAACAACTTACAGTTTGACTACATTTTGACAGTGCTATGATAGGCTTGTTTCCTTGTAGCCCTGTCCTTAAGGACTGTCAAACATAACTCTTACCCTAGGCCCCTTCTTAAGACTGTGATCACATATTTGAATACCCTCTATGCCATTTTAAAACATATAAAAAATGAAGATACCTTTGTTTTGTAACAACACTCTAAACTAAAGACTGTCATGCTCCAATAGGCCTAAATAGGCTTCCACACTGTCACTCTTTTGTCCTTCATGGTGTTCTTCCAGCACATGGATCCTGCAACCTTTGCCATGGATAAAAAACATTAAAAACATCTTACTTAACCTATTCTTAGGGCTTACAAACATTATTGACACACACAAATGACTTATACTCTGTCATGACAATGACTGTTACACTCAGTCTTGACAGTGCAGGGTCTTTCAAGAGTATAAACCTACATTCCTCATCAATTCTAACTTGAAGAATGTGTTAAGACTTCAATGGATACCTTCCAAAAACTAAATCCACCATACTAAAGGTTCACTCAACACTAGAATATCAAAAACATAGTATTTCTGCCCTTTACCAGTCTGTGACAGACAGAACAACACTAGGTTGCCATCAAACACAATATAAAACCATGACCATATGATCTAAACATAGGTCATAAGGAAAATATGGATTGTTTAGATAACATCTAACTCATGTATGGACCTTCATTTCATGAAATATCCAAGAAACTCCCTTTAAACTGGTGACTGATACCCTAGAACAAGGTTTTAACTTTTTTTTGATAGTTTTAAGAGAAATACCAATATCTCCTTCACAACTGCACTAAAATGCATGAAACAAAAAGGGAAATGGAGGGTGATTGTCTATACCATCATTTTCAAAAACTTTTACATGCACCAGGGGCCGTACAAAGCCGTACACCTACAGAAAATAGTAGATTTCTGAGGAAATACACTCAAAACAATGCCTTTATTGATTCAAACTTCAACCCTACAATCACCCACGAATTCCTAAAGGTTACAAGGCCTTTTTAAAGGCATCTAATCAAGACTTTTCAGTTTCTAACTTCCTAGGAATGAATCAAGAGACAAATGACTCCTCACCTTCCCTCATTTTTACATTTTTGAAAGATAACATTTCCCCTTTTGCAAATGGAGATAACATTTGAACATTTAACACTCCTAATGACACAAAAATGACTCGTTTAACCTTATACAATGTTGAAGCATTACAATTTAATCAAAATCAAAGATTTGTCTAGGACAACTTTGATTTGCCAAGGTGCTCCTGCACCATAGTCCTCAGCATGAAGAAAACTCTTATCCCAAGAGTTGTGTGGTCTGCTTCAAATGACTTTTGCCTCTTTATGTCTTCAACCTTGACTTGATGCCTCCTCTGCTTCCTCTTTACTTTCCAACTATGACTCCTATTAATGGAGTTTGACTGGCTACCTCCAAGGTGCATCTCTATCATTAGAAGTCCACTCCTTCCTGCTATAACAACACTCCTATCCCTCACCTGGGAGTCCTCTCTTGCCTCTCTCCCCAAGACTTTTGGTGACAACTAATGGACCATCTCCTATAGCCCTATTGACAAACCTTCTTGTCTACCTACTGCAGTGAGTGAACTTGCACCTGCAACCATAAAACTTCACAACAAGAATCAGGTAGCAAAAACCAATGCTTACCCCAAAATCTTGGTGTAGATTGCCTCCTTCAGCGCTCTATCTACGCTCAAAATCTTCTGAGTTCTAATACCAAAATGATACAGAGGAAAAAACAAGAGAATTTAACTCCTTAGTAACTTCCATTTACCCACAAACAAACCATTACAAAGGCTACCCATTCATTTCTTCATGACTGTTCTCAATGTGCAACTATGGCACTCACACTACAACCAACATAAATTTGTCAAATACATAACCAATCACATGGTCTCTGACTCAACAACTATAACCTATACCTTCAAGGACAAAGGACAGCAACTTACAGTTTGACTGTATTTTGACAGTGCTATGACAGACTTGTTTCCTTGTAGCCCTATCCTTAAGGACTATCAAACATAACTCTTACCCTAGGCCCCTTCTCAAGACTATGATCACATATTTGAATACCCTCTATGCCATTTTAAAACATATCAAAAATGAAGATACCTTTGTTTTGTAACAACACTCTAAACTAAAGATTGTCATGCTCTAATAGGCCTAAATAGGCTTCCACACTGTCACTCTTTTGTCCTTCATGGTGTTCTTCCAACACATGGATCCTGCAACCTTTGCCATGGATAAAAAACATTAAAAACATCTTACTTAACCTATTCTTAGGGTTTACAAACATTATTGACACACACAAATGACTTATACTCTATCATGACAATGACTGTTACACTCAGTCTTGACAGTGCAGAGTCTTTCAAGAGTATAAACCTACATTCCTCATCAATTCTAACTCGAAGAATGTGTTAAGACTTCAATGGATACCTTCCACAAACTAAATCCACCATACTGAAGGTTCACTTCACACTAGAATATCAAAAACACAATATTTCTGCCCTTTACCAGTCTGTGACAGACAGAACAACACTAGGTTGCCATCAAACACAATATAAAACCATGACCATCTGATCTAAACACAGGTCATAAGGAAAATATGGATTGTTTGGCTAACATCTAACTCATGTATGGACCTTCATTTCATGAAATATCAAAGAAACTCCCTTTAAACTGTTGACTGATACCCTAGAATAGGGTTTTAACTATTTTTTTTACAGTTTTAAGAGAAATACCAATATCTCCTTCACAACTGCACTAAAATGCATGAAACAAAAATGGAAATGGAGGGAGATTGTATGTACCATCATTTTCAAAAACTTTTAGATGCACAAGGGGCCGTACAGAGCCGTACACCTACAGAAAATAGTAGATTTTTGAGGAAATACACTCAAAACAATGCCTTTATTGATTCAAACTTCAACCCTACAATCACCCACGAATTCCTAAAGGTTACAAGGCCTTTTTAAAGGCATATAATCAAGACTTTTCAGTTTCTAACTTCCTAGGAATGAATCAAGAGCCAAATGACTCCTCACCTTCCCTCATTTTTACATTTTTGAAAGATAACATTTCCCCTTTTGCAAATGGAGATAACATTTGAACATTTAACACTCCTAATGACACAACAATGACTTGTTTAACCTTACACAATGTTGAAGCATTACAATTTAATCAAAATCAAAGATTTGTCTAGGACAACTTTGATTTGCCAAGGTGCTCCTGCACCACCTCCCGATGTTCATAGGGTAATGGAGCATGGTGTGACCTCTGCGATTCATAGCTCCATGGCATTGATAGGGGTATGAGGTAAATTAGTAAATTTCAATTTACATCCATTGTTATAGTTGTCTATTTTTGAAAAATCAAAAGATTATTGATTTGAAGTTTAATTTCTATCTGGATGGTTTCTATAGGACATGACATCACCACGACCTATTCCTGCTACTGAGGCAAGTGAGGAGACAAATTATATGGTAGCGGTAAGTGATTATTTTGTTAAATGTTTCATTTTTTATAACATGTAATTTCTATATATTAATGTCTATACTTTTTATTGTAACAGCTAAAGATGCGGGAAGAACTAAATAGGAGGAGCAGCCCTCGGGTTCGTAGTAGACCACCCACATGCACGTCTCCATCCCCTAGAAGATCAAATGCTGCCCGTGATCTATTCTCTTCACCAGCCAGAGGGGAATGACTTTTTATTGTGCTCCTTTGTTGTATGCCTATATGGCATTTGTGGACATATATTTTGTATTGTATATAGTTGACATTGTATGCCTATATGGCATTCTTATAAGCCTATATGGCTATTTTGTATATATTTTATACTTATATCGATAGATATTGATGTATGCCTATATGGATATTTGGTTAATACAAATCTTTTTTTTGATGGCATCGATACTTGCATTATAAATCCACGTTTGAATGGATATTTGTAGATGGCTATTTCAAATATTTAAAGTCCAATTGTATTACATAGGATGTTTGTTGATCCAATAAGCTAGCTATTGTTATTCAAGTATCACCTAAACCTCATTTTGGAACTAAAAGATAAAAGTTGTATTTTAAAAAAAAATGAATCATCATGTTGAATAGAAAATATTAATATTCTTTATGAGTAGCATACAATGTCAACTATATGCAATACAAAAAAATGAATCATCATGTTATTCTTTATGTTTTAGATCTTGAAAATGACTAAGTCTGGTAGCCTGATATCCTAAAACACTAGGATGAATATCCAAGTCATTAGGATGATTGCGCCTTGAGAAAAATTCATTAAGATAAGCGCCTAAAGGAGACTTTCTTAAACATTCAAACATTGAGCAACAAGCATGAAGGTTTAAGGTGCAATTTGCAACTCATAAAGCCTCAAAAGGGCACCCAACTTGGAGAGAGCATTCATTTAAGATAAGGCATCCATTGACACCTGTTCCACCATAAAAGTGCACCTAAGGTGGAAGGAGAACAAGCCTCTAGTAAGTGAAGCACACCTATTATCTAAACCACTTCATTATGGCACCCTGGCATGAGGAGGAGTATATAAGTCAATAGGAAATGGCACCTAGAATGCAAATGAAAGACTAAGTGGCATTTTCAATAAGCATCAATTCACCTTGAGATTTCAATAAATACATCAAATTGAGCCCCATAAGCCTAGGTGCCCTTTGCCTTCAAAAGAACCTTGTATTGGCGCCTTGGAGGAAATCAACTTACAATGATAAGTCTTGGAGTTTTCTCATTTTGGATGATGTCTTTTGAGATCAACTACAATGATTGAAAGTTAAGATGAGTGGAAAGAACCTATCTTGAACCTTAGGTGCCCTTCATGTAATTTCCCACCATCATGAGCGCCTAGATCTAAGGAGTGAATGAAGGATCTTAACATCAAGAAGCATGTTATCAATCAACTTGGGGAAGTCTTTGACAATAATTATGATGAATTGAGTATATGGAAGTAAAGGAAGTACATATCAACTCCAAGTGTGCCTAATGATCAATAAGAAATTCTTCCAAAGCAAAGGCGCTCATTGTGAATTTTCCTACTAGTTTTGGCGTGTTGAAATCTAAGTGTATGAAAATCATGAGGATGAGCACTTAGGGATGAGATAGTCTTCATAAGAGTTTAAATAAGAACATCATCAAAATGCGCCTTGGTAGAGAGACTTGAGACCATCATCAAATAAGACAAAATATCTATCTCCAATCTAGGCACAAATTCTAGCTCCTCCCAACTCAAATAAACGCCCAAGTTGAAGTCAACTTTCATCTATACAACCCTCAGATTGTGCCTTGATTGAGGAAGGGATTTGAACCTCAAAATTTAATCATCTCAAGACAAAAGCTTCCTTAGACACTTGGCATTTGATTGAAATCATTGAGAATTAGAAAGAACCACCTAAGGATGTAAGGTGCACTTTTCACCCATTCAAGCCTAAAATTGTGCCTAGGGGAAATAACTTGATTTCATATCAATAGGTGAGTGCCTTGAGAGAAAGGATCACTCTAGGTCATTTTCAATTATTGAAAGCACAAAAATGATAAAGATAAAGGCAATTGAGTTAGGTGCACTTTAGCCTCTGAGGACACCTCAATGAGTGCCTTGGGTGAAACTGCATGAGATGACCTTTTGGAGTGAGCGCTTGAAAGATAGAATTCATTCTAAGACATGTCTCATCATTTAGAATTCCAAAATTGCAAGTATAAAGACATTTAAATCTAGGCGCACTCTCCATCAGTACAAACCAATTCTAGCACCTAAGGGAGAAATTGCATTGAAAGACACCTTTTGAATGAATCTCTTAAGGGAGATTGACCTCTTTAAGCCATTACAATTGTTTGAAATCATTTAAAGTGATAAATATGGACCAACTTGTGTTAGGCATCCTTTGCTCTTCTTTTTACCTATATATGCACCTAGATTTGTAGTAAGATTATTCCATGTTTAAAGAGGATTCCTTTGTGTTATAAAATGTTTATCATGAGGATTGATGTGTTTCTTGGTTTGTATTGTAGGAAGATTAAAGGAAAAGGTAGGAGCAAGAGCTTGGAGTCACCTAGAGTCATCACGTAGCTGCTCCAAAGGAGCCTTTCACATTCATTCATGCCAGAGAGTTAAGATGGAAGTAATCACTGCCAAGGAAACACCACTTCAAGAGGTAGCTGCTCCAAGAGGTCACAACAAGATATATTTCAAGTCTTCTTCATCAACGACATCACCAGTTGTATCATGTTCAAAGACTTCCATCTATCACTTCAAGTTCCATTCATCTTCAAGTATCAACTACATTCTTCATCAATCATCGCTTCAAGATTAGCATGTAGCTGCTCCAAAGGAACTTCTCATCATCATCAAGCATTCCAAAGACATCCATTCAATTTTAAGTCCCTCTGATACATTCAAGCCTCCTTGAGAAGTCATCTACTTCACATATAAGGGAAAGTGTTATCATCAATATCTACACTTCAAAGGACCTTTCAAGTTGGAACACTTCTTCATTGAACATTCAAAGACATCCATCCAAGCTTCAAGTTCTTTCACAATCTTCAAGTCCAGGAGAAATTGCATCTAGTGAACTCATTAATTGGCACCTAGGGGAAAAGACCTTAAACTTACATTATTGAGTCAGCACTTTAGAAATTGAGCCATTCCTAGTTAATTGGAGTCATAATATATCAAATACAAAGTCAAATTAGACTTAGGCGCCCCTTCATGTAATTTCCCACCATCATGAGCGCATAGATCTAGGAAGATCATCCAATTGCGCATAGGAATAAGATACAAGTCCAAGACCTCAAATTTGAGCGCTTAGAAGTGTGATGGATTGAAGAAGCTACATTGGTGCCTAAGGGTAAGTTGTATCTAATGACATCACCTAATTGAGCGCCTAGGAGGTATAAAGCTTAACATTGACATGAGGACAAGCACTTAGTAAAGGAGAGTTTCTCAAACATTTAAACATGTGAATGAAGTCATAGAAATGCACTAAGTCATCTAGGCGCCATTTTCCTCTTGTGTACCCTTACATTTGTGCCTAAGAAGAAGTTGCTTCAGTTCATTGGAGTGTTTGAGTATTGAGGATTTCTTAGCAATGCTTTGCAACTTTACACTGCCTCGTTCTGACGATTTTTGGGGCAACAGAAAACCTTTCACCACAGGCAAACACCTCAGAGATATAAAAAATTGAGAGAGGTTATTGTAGAGGCACTCTACATGATCGCATTGCCTTAGACAAAATGTTTCTAAGTGACATGGTTTTTGAGTAACATCTTGTCAAAGATTGTTGCCTTTTTGCACTTTGGACTCTTTAGGGATATCATCGGTACAATGTAGCTCAGACTATTTCGACATGTTTGGGTGAAAAAAAAGACCATGCCTAGCATAAATGTACCCATCTGGATGCGTTGGAACAACCAGTTTGGTTGCATTAGGAGTAAGACGAAAGTTACACCCCTTTGTAACTTTACACTGCCTCCTGATGATTTTTGGGGCAGAAGAAAACCTTTCACCACGGGCAAATATCTCAGAGATATAAAAAATTGAGAGAGGTTATTGTAGAGACACTCTACATGATCATGTTGCCTCAGAAGGAATGTTTCTAAGTGACATGGTTTTTGAGTAACATCTCATCAAAGATTGCTACCTTTTTGCACTTTGGACTCTTCAGGGATATCGTCGGTACAATGTAGCTTGCACTGTTTCGACATGTTTGGGTGAAAAATAGGACCATACCTAGTGTAAATGTACCCATCTAAATGTGTTGGAATAGTCAGTTTGGTTGCATTTGGAGTAGGATGAAAGTTACACCCCTTTGCAACTTTACACTGCCTCCTTCTGACAATTTTTGGGGCAGCAGAAAACCTTTCACCACAGGTAAATGCCTCGGAGATATAAAAAACCAAGAGAGGTTATTGTAGAGGCACTCTACATGATCATGTTACATTAGACAGAATGTTTCTAAGTGACACAATTTTTGAGTAACATCGTGTCAAAGATTGCTACCTTTTTGCACTTTGGACTCTTCAGGGATATCATCGGTACAATGTAGCTCAGACTGTTTCGACATGTTTGGGTGAAAAATAGGACCATGCCTAGTGTAAAGGTATTGTTGTGTGGTTACACAACACGCCCCATTTTGACTTGGCAAAATAGAGACCCAACTTTTGTTTTGGCTTGTGTTGTCTGTTTCTGGCGGTTTGGTAAAAATAAGTCGGGTGCATCATCATCATGAAGGTCAGGATGAGGTAGGTCATCATCATGAGGTTAGTTTGTCAAAGTTTATATTTTGTTTCTATGACTTCATGGTTAGAAAGAGCTTGAAATTCCGTGCAGGTTTGCCTTTTGCATCACTTGAAAATTCGTCCATATGAGGGAGTTATGCACAGTCAAACTTTTGGTCAAACCTGATAATTGCTGTATGAACATCATCATCATGATATTTGAAAAGCCCCCCGATAATATCCTGAGGTCAAAACATCCGGACGTCAAGTTTAAGTCGTAATAATCCTTTCCCGTCAGGCGGTATTTTGTATCGCCAAAGGTCATCATCATGATCTTACTCTATCACCTGATAAAAATCATGCAGTCTCGAAACATCCGGACGTCAATCTTAAGTGCAGGTGTGTTTTACCCGTCGAGTAACCTTGGAAACATTGCGAGCATCATGATATTCCAACATCACCTGATATTATAATATCATGCTGATATTATAATATCACCTTACTTAGAGAAATCTGCCATCTGCATAATTTGCGCGCGCACAACAGTCTTGGTGATCAGGATCATCATGATATTTCAGGACCCGACATTTCCTAATATCCTCCTGATCTCCTTTTGCATGATCATGATGATCACCTTATCTTTCGAAACGGAGGATGATTTTCCTTTCCCAAACCTTGTTGAACAAGATCATCATGATCTTGTTAGTCTTTCCCGACGGTTCGTAGTATCATCCTGTCGACAAGAGTAACCTTTTGCAAATATGATGATGACGATGACGTCACCATCACCTTTCTCCTTCGGCAGGATATTTTCCAAGGCGTGATCCATTTCGCCAATATGATGATGACGATGACGTCATGTTCGAAGATTAATGAAGGCCGCGGATATCCTGATGACGTCATCAGGACTTTCAGCAGGATCATATTTTAGATCACCCAGTGCGTATATGATGATGATGATGTTCATCATCCTGATCTTTTAAGAGGATCACCTTAGCCGAAGGAGGGGTCATACTGCTTTCATGACCCGATCATCTTCCTTTGAGGCGACCCGATATTCCAGTTATCTCCTGATCTTAACAGAACATGGCGGTGACGTCATCCCTTTGCATTTTAACCAAGCCTGATGATGACGATGACGTCATCATGCTATTCCTCAGCGGCAGGATCATTTTCCAAGTCCTCCGGTTTGTCTTCATCTGATGATGATGACGATGTCTTTCTTTCCCAGTATGCAGAAGTGAAACATCCTGATGTGCTTTTCGTCAGAGCATTCGGAAAGGAGGATCATCATATTTCACAATATCCTGCGGCTAGATACAAGACATAGAGTTGGGCATCATCATGATTTTTGGCGTAGGTATAACTGTTGCCGTCGGCCAAGTCCAATATTGTCAACCTGATCATGTGTGGTCGCACTGGTGCGAACATGATGATGATGACCCGAAACATTCAAACAGGGCATGCAAGGCCAGGTATGAAGTAATTTGTTAGGGGTAGTTATTTCCTTGTATATTTTGACATACCTGATCATATTTGAACTCGATATACAAGAAAATGGGCAAAAACATGAAGCGATAGAAATTTGAAAGCCCGACTGCCTGATTTTGGTCAACGAGGGTTGACCTGGTTGTTTTTATGCTGTTTATGCATTTAGTGCATATTTTCACAGGTAAAGCTTGATTGCCTGTAGCTGCACATGGGGAGGTATGTTTAATAAAATGTTTACTTCCTGTTGTTTATCCACATGATGATGAACTTAATGTTTGTCTGTTTATTTGCAGGAAGTCATGATGCTGCTGAAGCTGAACATTGAAGTCATGATGCTGCTGAAGCTGAGCGTTGAAATCATGATGATGCTGCTGAAGCTGATAAGTACAAAGTTACGCATGGAGTCAACATGGGCCAGAAATGAGGAGGATATTGTCAAATATGCTGTTCGCCAGCTGGAGATCGAATCAAGTTGAAGATGCTGGAATATTATGCGCCAGCTGTACATTTGCTAACTGGCGAAGCATGTACTTTTCATCTGGACCGTTGTTTGTTATGAGAGGATCCTGATCCTTGGATCATTGTAACCGTTTTCTGGCAGTTGCTCTATATAAGAGCCAGAGCTTGTCATTAAAAAGGGGGGGAAATACATTAGAATACACAAATGCACCTGGCGCAAAAAGTCAATTACTGTAGAATAACTTAGGAGATCGGATTACTGAGACTAATGAGGATAGAATTGTTGAAATGTCAAGGTTCTTTCTTCAGATCACTGTAAATGTACCTGTTCTTGAGCATACTGAATGAATATGAAGTTCCAGATTACATCCCGATTGTAAATTTTACGTAATCTTTCTGTTGATTTCTGGATATGTACTGGTGAATGCTGTGTTCAACTGGAAGCGCTTTCATTTCATTACATGTTGTTGTCAACTTTTCCTTTGAAGATTTGCACTAGATCATGCTGATTTGTGGAATGTCCTGGTGAAGTATGATTTCTAGTTTTCCTTCTTTTCATTGCAAGTATGGGAGCTTGTATGTGAATCAGTGATCTAAGTCCAGTAATTTTGGGAATCTCACTCTCTAACCCTTTTCCTTTTTTCAATTTCATTAATTCATCACCATAACTGCAAATCATGATAAATAACAAGCAGAAACAGTGAAATATGCTGAAATCCCGTAGGTAACTGAAGATCATTAGCATATTTGAGTTAAATGCATGTGGTATTGGAAATATCATGCAAAGAATCATAGATAATGATAGAAATCATGCAAATATCAGCCTGTAGGCACATTATTTGACTAAATTTACAGTGCAGAGGTAGAATTGTTGAAGACTTATGCAGAGCGAACATCCAGAGCAGGATATTTGAAGATGATGATGATGAACAGTGCAGAAACACGTAAGGCCCCTGAATGGAAAACAGCAACACACATCAACCACTGAGTAACGTCAGTAGATTAAGACCTAATCAACGGAGACTTGGGATCATGAATTCTTTGAATTCATCGTATCTTTCAAGATGAGTAAAGGTTGTTGTGTAACTTTTATTCTATGTTTGCGAATGACTAACATCATGACCAACATAAATTGGCGCTAGAAGGAGGGCCAGTCCAGAAGATCACGTTCATCATCAATACTTTCAGGTTTGATGACGCTCAGAGTAAGGTAACTTCAGATCATTTGTGAATTTCATCATATTGCGTAAATATTTGCTGCGACAAGTTTGTATATGCACATTTTATGTAAAGATTTCCAAATCTCACATAAATATTGCAAGCTTTACAGTAGATTTCTTTAAATTCACTAAATATTGGCCAAAGATGCATAAATTTGTTCAAACTTTGAGAATTTGAGCCTTAGACACGCGAGATCTGGTGCTACCGGTCGAAATATCCCAATATCCTGTCATATTTGCAGTGTCTTCGCAAATATCGCATAAATATTCAGTCTGATTTGCAAGTTGACCGCAAATATCACCTCGTCCGGTGGAATCCAGCCAATATTTGCAAAGTTTCAGCTAATTGGCCTCCAAATCAAGAAATCCTGGCTCACAGGATAAGTACCAGGTCTAGACATAGTGAAATTTTCGAAGAATTGCCTGTCAGAGGTTTTAGACCTAAGACTGTAGACGTTCACCATACTCCAGAGTCTAGTACGTCCAGAGCTTCACCAGGACCTCCTCCTGTAACTCCTATTGGTTTGCAAATACCTTCCGGTATACCCGTGACACCTTATGTTCAACCTCAGGGTATACCTTTAGTCCAACCTCAGCCAACTGCACCACCAGTTCAGCCCCCTCAGGTTGCAGTGTCGTTCTTTGCAGCGGAATCACCATTGACCTTTAATGCGTATCATGAGTTACCAAAGTATCCAGACAAACTTTGTCCAAAATACCATCCTTATCAGGATGCGGATGATCATATCAGGACGTTTAAAGAAGCTTGCTGCAGAGCCAGAATAGAGCATCAGGATGTGGTGTGCAGATTATTCCCTTTTTCCTTAGGGGAAGAGGCTTATAATTGGTTCATCAGTCTTGGTCAATCTTCTGTAGGTTCGTGGGCTGTCTTAGAGAAGGCCTTTCTTGACAGATTCAAGGTCCCTATTGATCCATCCATGAATTACCACCTGTTTGCCACAATCAAGAGATTTGAGCATGAACCTATTGCAAATTTCAATGCTAGGTTCCAGAAAATGTTGTCCAAGCTAGTTACCCCATATGTGGTGGCTGATGATGCTGCTAGAAGTATTTATTATTCAGCCCTGGATCCATTAACCGCCATGTTCATCAGGAGAACACATCCTGAGATCACCACATTGACAGGAGCTTTTCAAGAAGCTATCAAGGTAAATCAGCAGCTGATACCTGCTCCTACTCCAAATATAGCATTCCCTACTTTGCCTGGCATGCAGTCACAATATCCAGCACAGTATCCTGCAGCTTATCCTTCGCAATATCCTGCACAATATCCAAATGGAGCAGTGATGCCCCCAGCAATCATGCCTGCACCTTTGCAAGTACCTCCATTGAGTATCATGCCTCCTCCTAATGGAAATGGCCAATTGCCACAATATCCTGCACATACTCAGACACCTCAGGGTACAGATCTATCTCATAATAACCATGGATCTTCCTTTTTCCAGCCTCAGACTGAAAATGTAGTGGCCAAAGCTCAAGAGGAGAAAGAGGAAATCAAAGAAATTGCTGCTCAGTTGAGAAAGCTCACCACAGAAGTAACACACTTGAGAAACCAAGGGTTTTATTCACAGTCAGGTCAGAATAGGAGTTATCCCAATGACAGACCAAATTACCCTGACAGAGGATACAACAATAACTTCAACAGTAGTGCTGCAAATAACAATAATCCTCCTAGGCAGCCCAGAGTGTGGAACTCCAGGCCAAATAATGGTTCATTACCATCCCCCCTAGACAATCAGCCTCCTGGTGAAACCAAACAGACTACTAGAGTCAATCTTGCTGAGGCAGCCCTTACCAATTGGTGCAGGATTCACAACACCAATGCACATGTAGAATTAGATTGTCCACAATTTAGGATTGCTGCCAGCATCTTTCAGACTGAAGTGTCTAATACTTCTGGAAATCCACCTCAGGCAGAAGGAAATGAAATAGTTCCTTGTGGATATGACTCAGCTTTTGTGCTGGAAACCTACACTAATCAGCCTCATCAGGATTATAATCAGACCTATGAAGAATCTGCCTTAACCTTTGAAGCAAACTATGTCTTCCCTTTTGAGGATGAGAATGAACCTACAAGAGAGCATGAGGAAGTACATGCATACTAGCAGCAATACCCTGGTAAGCATAGTTATAACCTGAGGAGTAATGCCAACAGACCTGCCGGTCCATTGACATCATCTCTACCTCCAAACAACTTCAACACACCTCCTGATCTTAAGGCTAGCAATAACCCTGGGTTCCCTAAGGTGAATGCTCAGTACTTGTCTCCTCAAAACACAGTAACAAAAGTCGCAAATGCACCTCATGAGTCTGACAAGTTAGTCAGCTATTTGGCTGATGAAATGAAGAAAATCAAGATCAGCCTGTCCCTATCTGAGTTACTGAAAACTCCTGCCATCAAAAGGGCATTCATGAAGTCGCTGGATGATCCTGCTTCTAAAGAGGATAATCACCTTTCGAGTCAATCCAATAGCACTGTCAAGCCCAAAGTGTCAGCCACAGTCCAAGCTGCTGAAACCTCTCACATGACCTTGTACAGAGATAAAACTGAATCACCTCCGTTTCTCCTCACCATAAGAATGTTCAGTAAGAATTTGCACAACTGTTTAGTTGATTCGGGAGCCTCAACTAATGTTATGCCTTTGTCAATATGCGACGCATTAGGACTGCATCCTGCTAAATCCTTAAAGAAGGTCACTCAACTGGACAAGACAGAAGTAAGTGTCGTAGGAGAACTCACTCACATTCACATGCAGCTAGCGTCTGATCCTAGGATCCAATATTACATTGACATTCAGGTAGTTGACATACCTGATACATACGGGATGTTGCTTAGCCGGGACTGGTCTAAAACGCTTAACGGATACATGTCCACAGACTTCAGTCACATGTGGTTGCCATGGAAGGGTATACCTAATCAGATCAGGATTGATGCTGAGCCTAGGATGAAACATATGATCACTGAATATAACAGAACAAATGAGATCATGTATGTAAACGTAGAACCTGGAGTTTATCACATCAGGCCGCAAACTGTCCAAATAGAAGAGGTCCTGATGCTTGATGTTCATCATCATCATGACGATGATTATCATGAGGATTTGCCAGTTGTAGAACTTAATAATGATCCTGATAATGACAACGAAATAGATCGCTTCAGGGATTTTCAGATGTATTTATCTACTCAGATAAAACGTTGTCAATTATTAAATATACCTGCTAATGATATTTTGATTGACGGATGGTGCAGATTGCATGGCGAAGCACACTCGAAAAAGACTTGCGAACCATGCTTAGACATGATAATACTGGAGCAGACGTATAGTGAAGCATCATCATCATATTCCGAGGTGAGTGCTACATCTGATGATGATGATGATACTAATTTTTATTTGTCTTTTGCAGGAACAGAAGAGTCGACGGATCCTGATGAGGATCATATCAGAAAAACAGAAGAGATCCTGGTGTCCAATCAGACGAATGATGCGAGAAAGGAAAAGATCACTCCTGGTAGTGATTGCTTCATGGAACCGGATTACGAGTTGTCTGATGAGGACAAAGGCAGTGACCTGACGAAGTTCGAAGAATTTCTGGTCAAAGAAATAAAAAAAATGACACAACAGTGTAGATCTCCCCAGGAGGTTTTAATTAAAGGTTGGTGTAGGCTGCATGAGGCGCCTCATTCAGAAACAGCTTGTTCACTGTGCTTACACATTTTGAAGAAGCATGCAGCTGTATGTGCTGAGCATCATCCTCCTGCTAGGATTGAAGAGAAAACAGAAAAGCCATCAGGCTCATCAGATAAAGGAAAGAAGAAGCTTGAAGATGACACACCTAAGTTAAGGTGGATATCAGGCGGAGCAGCAGCCAGAGCTGCAAGGAAAAAAGAAAGCTCAAGCAAATGTCCTGCTGAAGATATGCCTTGGATCCTGAGGTTTGATGGATCCAAATCTAAGCAAGGTTCTGGGGTAGGAATTGACCTTGTTGATCCATCAGGAAAATCCTATTTAGCAGCTTACAGATTACAGTTCCCCTGCACTAATAATGTCACAGAGTATGAAGCTCTGATTCATGGACTGTTGTTTGCCCATAAGAAGAAGGTGAAGATCCTGCATGTCTTTGGAGATTCAGAACTAGTTGTGAGACAAGTAAGGGGAATTTACTCTTGTAATTACAGAAAGCTGTCAAATTACAGACATCGTGTGTGGGACCTGATTGAAGACTTTGATGCCTTCAACATCGTTCACATGCCAAGAGAACAGAACCAAAGGGCAGATGCACTTGCTCAGGCCGCCAGTACGCTGGAACCGCTGTCTATATCTGGTCTGAAGAGATTTTCAGTAGAATTAGTGTCAGTACCTTCGGTACCTGACAATGTGACTAATCTCCAAGTGTTTGATGATGATCAGCACATCCTGGACTTCATATCAAACAGAGACGTATTTGAAGCTCAGATCATAGATGAAAATGGTATGGAAGATCATGTCTGGGAAGAAGATGAGATATTAGAGTTGCCTAGCAACACAATTCCCAAAGGTATGATTGAATTAGAAAGAGCCTTTGATCTGGATAATATGCTCAAACATAAGGATCTGCCTAAGGCAGATGGAGGTCAATATTCACAGGTGAATATTGGACAAGCTGATGACAAGAGAAATGTCTTGTTGGGTAAGGTTTGTACACCTGAAGAGTTAGAAGGAATAACTCAGGCCCTTAAGGATTATATACATGTAATTGCATGGACTTATGACGAGTTGAAGACGTATGACACTTCTGTCATAACTCATACTATACCTCTCAAGCCAGATGCAAAACCTTTCAGACAGAAGCAGAGGCCAGTCAATGCTCTGCTTGAGCCCATCATCCTTGAAGAGGTCAAGAAATTGTTAAATGCCCGGATAATATTTCCTCTAAGGCACTCCACTTGGGTGGCAAATCTGGTACCAGTCAGGAAGAAGAATGGAGACATCAGATTGTGTGTGGATTTCAGGAACCTGAACAGAGCATCAGAAAAGGATAATTATCCTTTGCCCTCTTTGGATGAAGTTCTGCAGATGGTAAATGGAGCCAAGATGATGTCCTTCTTGGACGGCTTTTCAGGATACAACCAAGTGATGGTGGATAAAATTGACAGATTAAAGACTGCCTTCACCACAAAATGGGGGATATTTGCATATAGACGTATGCCATTTGGACTGATAAATGCTGGAGCTACATTCCAGCGAGCAATGGACATAGCCTTCAGAGGCTTAATAGGAAAATGTATAGTCATCTACATGGATGACCTGACAGTGTTCTCCAAAGAAAGGGGAAATCATGTTGCTGATCTCAGAAGTGTGCTGAAGAAGTGTGAAGAATATGGAATATCTTTGAATCCCAAGAAGTGCATATTCGGGGTCACAACAGGAAAGTTACTAGGCCACCTGATCACAGAAGATGGGATTATCATTGATCCTGATAGGGTGGAATCTATTATGAAATTACCACTTCCAGGAAGAAAAAAGGAGCTTAAATCTTATTTTGGTAAGATAAATTTTGTGAGGAAGTTCATCACTGGCTTTGCTGAGATTGTCAGACCACTGAATGCCATGTTGAAAAAAGATGCACAAATTGATTGGACACCAGAAGCCAGAGCTGCTTTTGAAGATATAAAGAAGGCCATTTCAGATGCTCCTGTCCTCATTAGTCCAGATTATACAAAGGATTTCTACATCTACTCATTTGCTTCAGAACATACTTCTGCAGCAGTGTTAACTCAAAGAAATGAAGATAAAGAAGAGAAACCAATTGCCTTCATGAGCTGTCCTTTCAGGGATGCTGAGTTGAAATATGTAGATGTTGAAAGATAGGCACTTGCATTAGTCAGAGCAGTAAAAAAGTTCAGACATTATATACTGAGAAGCAAAGTGATTGCTGTGGTACCAGATGCAGCAGTAAAGATGCTGCTGATGCAGAGTGAACCTGGTGAAAAAAGGGCCAAATGGATTACGGTACTACAAGAATATGACATGGAGATCACACCCATGAAGCTAGTAAGAGGACAGGCTCTGAGCCAGATGATATCTGAAACTGATCCAAACATCATTAGTCAGCAGTATGTGATAGATGAGAAAGACAATAAAGAATGGTATTCAGACATCAGGCACATCCTGATCACTGGAAGATGTCCTTCAAAGATGCAGGCTTCACAGAGGAGAGCCTTAAAGATGAGATCCCAAAAATATATGATGAAGGGAGGAGCCCTGTTTAAAAAGAATTATGAAGGGATATACCTGAGATGCTTAGAGAAACCAGAAGCCAATAAAGTCTTGACAGAGTTACATGACAAGTTTGGAACTACCCACGGATCAGCGTTGGCCACCACACATGCAATCCTCAGAGCAGGATATTACTGGCCTACAATTTTTAAAGACACAGCTGATCATGTTAGATGTTGTCATGTTTGCCAGGTTGCTGCCAACAGAGAAAGATATGCTACACAACCATTGCAGCCAGTGATGGAGGAGCGCCCATTTGCACAATGGGGCATGGATTTCATAGGACCAATCAATCCTCCGTCTTCTTCAGGCCAGAGGTATGTTCTAACAATTACTGATTATTGTACCAGATGGACTGAGGCTATCAGCAGCAAAACTTGTACTGCTGATGATGTCATTAAATTTCTGGAAAGCAACATTGTCACCAGGTATGGGATTCCTTATGCATTGGTAAGTGATAATGGTTCTGCCTTCATTTCCACTAAATTGTCAAGTTGGGCTTTTGATCATGGGATCATACTTAAGTTCTCATCCAATTACTATCCCCAGGGAAATGGATTAGCAGAATCCACCAATAAGAATTTACTGAGTATCATAAGAAAATTGATAGAGAAAAATCCCAGGGAATGGAACTCATTTCTGAAATATGCCTTATGGGTAGACAGAACTAGAATGAAAATTTCATTGGGAAACTCACCCTTCCAGCTAGTCTATGGGGTAGATCCTATCCTCCCTGTAAACTTGAAAATTCCTACTCTACAGTTTGCCCAAGACTATCTAGGCATAGATAATAAACAAGAAGTCAGGTTGCTTCAGTTGATGCATCTGGAAGAAAAACGAAGTCAAGCGATTGACCAATTTGCAAAACATCAGGCTGTTGTCAAACACTGGTTTGACAAGAGAGCCAGAGTTAAAGCTTTCAGGATATCAGATTTAGTCCTGATGTGGGATAAAGCCCATGAAAGGAAAGGTGATCATGGTAAGTTCGATAGACTATGGATAGGTCCCTTTCAGATTTCTGAAATTTTAGGAGACAGCACTTATAGGCTTAAGAACCTGACAGGTGAGGATGTCCCGTTGCCAGTCAATGGACAATTCCTCAAACATTATTTCCAGGCCTGAGTGACTTCATGACAGTCTTGTGTATCATATTGTATATTTGTATAGTTGTTTGTACAGTTTGCTTGTTGTTGTTGTTGTTTGTTGGTTGGGACCTTGTTCTGGTAAGCCAGGATGATGCACTTCATCACCTAAGAAAATAACCAAATTGTTAGGATTCAAGTGATGAGATCAGATTTAGATATAGATTGTAATTCATTCTGATAAATACTCATGATCAGGTTTATGATGTCTTTTCATCAGGGTACTTTTTCTTGTCCAAAGTGAATCAAACACAATGAAACACCTAACAGCCTTGGGTTTGTTGAAGATATGAGTATAGGTGTTAAGTGAAAAATCTAAAGGGACTCCCTTGCTACCAATACAATCTCCAACCTAAAGCTGCAAGTGACTACACCTTGTACAAATGAGCTGACATGATGATATCAAATTTAAATTTTTAAAGGAAAATCGGAAATGAAATAAAATTAGGCCATCTAAGTAACTCTACCGGGGCTATGGACGCCTGCTGGCAGTGGAGCCCTACTTAGGGAGATTGTATAGATAACCTTGCCGGGGTTATAGACACCTGCTGGCAGCAAGGCTCTATCTAGGTTGGCTATGAGGGATGATCTCCAACTATGTAGTTTAACACCAGTTACTTATGTTTTCAACTTACTTTCAAGATGAGGATAATTAATCATATGCACACACATGATCCTTTGTTAGCTTTATCACCATAATGAAATTTTATCATTCAAAGATCATGATGATTTTACTTAGACAGAATTAGAACACTATAGATAAATGTGATCACATCACTTGAATTATTTGAATTTTGTTGTTTTCTTTGGTGGCAAGTTGTTGTGTGGTTACACAACACGCCCCATTTTGACTTGGCAAAACAGGGACCCAACTTTTGTTTTGGCTTGTGTTGTCTGTTTCTGGCGGTTTGGTAAAAATAAGTCGGGTGCATCATCATCATGAAGGTCAGGATGAGGTAGGTCATCATCATGAGGTTAGTTTGTCAAAGTTTATATTTTGTTTCTATGACTTCATGGTTAGAAAGAGCTTGAAATTCCGTGCAGGTTTGCCTTTTGCATCACTTGAAAATTCGTCCATATGAGGGAGTTATGCACAGTCAAACTTTTGGTCAAACCTGATAATTGCTGTATGAACATCATCATCATGATATTTGAAAAGCCCCCCGATAATATCCTGAGGTCGAAACATCCGGACGTCAAGTTTAAGTCGTAATAATCCTTTCCCGTCAGGCGGTCTTTTGTATCGCCAAAGGTCATCATCATGATCTTACTCTATCACCTGATAAAAATCATGCAGTCTCGAAACATCCGGACGTCAATCTTAAGTGCAGGTGTGTTTTACCCGTCGAGTAACCTTGGAAACATTGCGAGCATCATGATATTCCAACATCACCTGATATTATAATATCATGCTGATATTATAATATCACCTTACTTAGAGAAATCTGCCATCTGCATAATTTGCGCGCGCACAACAGTCTTGGTGATCAGGATCATCATGATATTTCAGGACCCGACATTTCCTAATATCCTCCTGATCTCCTTTTGCGTGATCATGATGATCACCTTATCTTTCGAAACGGAGGATGATTTTCCTTTCCCAAACCTTGTTGAACAAGATCATCATGATCTTGTTAGTCTTTCCCGACGGTTCGTAGTATCATCCTGCCGACAAGAGTAACCTTTTGCAAATATGATGATGACGATGACGTCACCATCACCTTTCTCCTTCGGCAGGATATTTTCCAAGGCGTGATCCATTTCGCCAATATGATGATGACGATGACGTCATGTTCGAAGATTAATGAAGGCCACGGATATCCTGATGACGTCATCAGGACTTTCAGCAGGATCATATTTTAGATCACCCAGTGCGTATATGATGATGATGATGTTCATCATCCTGATCTTTTAAGAGGATCACCTTAGCCGAAGGAGGGGTCATACTGCTTTCATGACCCGATCATCTTCCTTTGAGGCGACCCGATATTCCAGTTATCTCCTGATCTTAACGGAACATGACGGTGACATCATCCCTTTGCATTTTAACCAAGCCTGATGATGACGATGACGTCATCATGCTATTCCTCAGCGGCAGGATCATTTTCCAAGTCCTCCGATTTGTCTTCATCTGATGATGATGACGATGTCTTTCTTTCCCAGTATGCAAAAGTGAAACATCCTGATGTGCTTTTCGTCAGAGCATTCGGAAAGGAGGATCATCATATTTCACAATATCCTGCGGCTAGATACAAGACATAGAGTTGGGCATCATCATGATTTTCGGCGTAGGTATAACTGTTGCCGTCGGCCAAGTCCAATATTGTCAACCTGATCATGTGTGGTCGCACTGGTGCGAACATGATGATGATGACCCGAAACATTCAAACAAGGCATGCAAGGCCAGGTATGAAGTAATTTGTTAGGGGTAGTTATTTCCTTGTATATTTTGACATACCTGATCATATTTGAACCCGATATACAAGAAAATGGGCAAAAACATGAAGCGATAGAAATTTGAAAGCCCGACTGCCTGATTTTGGTCAACGAGGGTTGACCTGGTTGTTTTTATGCTGTTTATGCATTTAGTGCATATTTTCACAGGTAAAGCTTGATTGCCTGTAGCTGCACATGGGGAGGTATGTTTAATAAAATGTTTACTTCCTGTTGTTTATCCACATGATGATGAACTTAATGTTTGTCTGTTTATTTGCAGGAAGTCATGATGCTGCTGAAGCTGAACATTGAAGTCATGATGCTGCTGAAGCTGAGCGTTGAAATCATGATGATGCTGCTGAAGCTGATAATTACAAAGTTACGCATGGAGTCAACATGGGCCAGAAATGAGGAGGATATTGTCAAATATGCTGTTCGCCAGCTGGAGATCGAATCAAGTTGAAGATGCTGGAATATTATGCGCCAGCTGTACATTTGCTAACTGGCGAAGCATGTGCTTTTCATCTGGACCGTTGTTTGTTATGAGAGGATCCTGATCCTTGGATCATTGTAACTGTTTTCTGGCAGTTGCTCTATATAAGAGCCAGAGCTTGTCATTAAAAAGGGGGGGAAATACATTAGAATACACAAACGCACCTGGCGCAAAAAGTCAATTACTGTAGAATAACTTAGGAGATCAGATTACTGAGACTAATGAGGATAGAATTGTTGAAATGTCAAGGTTCTTTCTTCAGATCACTGTAAATGTACCTGTTCTTGAGCATACTGAATGAATATGAAGTTCCAGATTACATCCCGATTGTAAATTTTACATAATCTTTCTGTTGATTTCTGGATATGTACTGGTGAATGCTGTGTTCAACTGGAAGCGCTTTCATTTCATTACATATTGTTGTCAACTTTTCCTTTGAAGATTTGCACTAGATCATGCTGATTTGTGGAATGTCCTGGTGAAGTATGATTTCTAGTTTTCCTTCTTTTCATTGCAAGTATGGGAGCTTGTATGTGAATCAGTGATCTAAGTCCAGTAATTTTGGGAATCTCACTCTCTAACCCTTTTCCTTTTTTCAATTTCATTAATTCATCACCATAACTGCAAATCATGATAAATAACAAGCAGAAACAGTGAAATATGCTGAAATCCCGTAGGTAACTGAAGATCATTAGCATATTTGAGTTAAATGCATGTGGTATTGGAAATATCATGCAAAGAATCATAGATAATGATAGAAATCATGCAAATATCAGCCTGTAGGCACATTATTTGACTAAATTTACAGTGCAGAGGTAGAATTGTTGAAGACTTATGCAGAGCGAACATCCAGAGCAGGATATTTGAAGATGATGATGATGAACAGTGCAGAAACACGTAAGGCCCCTGAATGGAAAATAGCAACACACATCAACCACTGAGTAACGTCAGTAGATTAAGACCTAATCAACGGAGACTTGGGATCATGAATTCTTTGAATTCATCGTATCTTTCAAGATGAGTAAAGGTTGTTGTGTAACTTTTATTCTATGTTTGCGAATGACTAACATCATGACCAACAGGTATCCATCTGGATGCGTTGGAAGAGTCAGTTTGGTCGCATCAGGAGTAGGATGAAAGTTACACCCCTTTGCAACTTTACACTGCCTCCTTCTAACTATTTTTAGGGCAACAGAAAACCTTTCACCACGGGCAAATACCTTAGAGATATAAAAAACTGAGGGAGGTTATTGTATAGGTACTCTACGTGATTGTGTTTCCTTAGACGGAATGTTTCTAAGTGACACAGTTTTCAAGTAACATCTTGTCAAAGATTGCTACCTTTTTGCACTTTGGACTCTTCAGGGATATCATCGGTACAATGTAGCTCAGACTGTTTTGACATGTTTGGGTGAAAAATAGCACCATGGCTAGCATAGATGGACCCATCCGGATGCATTGGAATAGTCAGTTTGGTCGCATCAGGAGAAGGATGAAAGTTACACCCCTTTGCAACTTTACACTGCCTCCTTCTGACGATTTTTGGGGCAGCAGAAAACCTTTCACCACAGGCAAATGCCTCAGAGATATAAAAAATTGAGAGAGGTTATTGTAGAGGCACTCTACATGATTGTGTTGCCTTAGACAGAATGTTTCTAAGTGACATGGTTTTTGAGTAACATCTCGTCAAAGATTGCTGCCTTTTTGCACTTTGGACTCTTTAGGGATATCATCGGTACAATGTAACTCAGACTGTTTCGACATGTTTGGGTCAAAAAAAGAACAATGCCTAGCCTAAACGTACCCATTTGGACATGTTGGAACTATTAGTTTGGTCGCATCAGGAGCAGGACACCAAAAATGCATAACATGATGATGTAAAAATGTGTATATGTGTAAAAATGCAGTAGGAAATAAAAAAAGACAAACCTTACAAATTAATGTGCATACTTACAACTCAATGTAACATGACTTTACAAAATCAATGTGAATACTTACAAATTAATCCAATGAACCATCTGGGTCTGCTCTACTCTTTATTGTGTCAAGTATTGCTTCATGGTCAGACTCACGCACCTTCCACAAGATTTTGTTCAAAGGTCTACTTCGATACTTTATCAAATGAACATTGGATGCCACGACAAGGTTCGAGTAATGAAGAATCTTCTCATGCGTGTCAAAGACATGAAACAACCAATTATTAATACTCTTATGTGGGTACCTTCTAAGTCATGTTCCAGTAATAACCACTGACCCTGCAGGGTATTCGATGTTTTCTCCATCTGTGACAGGGCCTCCAATTTATTTTTGGCCTCAACACGACATAAGTAATAATTTGTTCCCTCTTCATTATCTTCATCTGCAATAACTACTTATACATGCCCTACATTAATATGTGTAGCAAATTAGATGAAATTAGTCAACATTACAAAAACACTACAAAGTAAGATGACATTACCTGGTTGAACTAGATGAAATTAGATGCATATACATGCCCTATATTACCTAGTTAAACTAAATCTGATATGTGGTCAAAGTCAACTGATGATTCCATCTATGTTAGTTCCAGTGTTGTCAGGGGTCGATACGTGTCAAGTGGGCTAAGATAACTCAGGTGCCATTCATCAACCCACTCCTTTGACTCGCACTTATCCCAGACTTGAATTGTACAGGAAGAACAAAGCATGCCATCTTTTGCGTATGGATACTCCATGAACCTGCAATTGAGCTTCTGAAAGAGTGCATCTCATTTGATCCTGTCAGTGTACAATTGTCCTCATATGGTGGAATGTTAGTATCATCTATCAACCAAAAAAGTCTATGAATTGATGACTTACCTTCATTACCTGGACCCATGGAAGCATTACACCACTCAACAATCAATTTTGCGTCTGTCAACTTTGCATTATCTTTATACTTTAACTCTTCTCGTGCTATGGCTCTTTTGATACATGCTCCTGCACCATCATGCTCCCCCTTTTCATGCCTGGCCTCACAAAAGTTCCACATATGCTGAATACCTATAAAATTATACCTCCTACTCAGCCAATAGAAATTTCACGAGTTCTTGAATTGTGATGCACAGTTATCCAACCATATGATATCCTGACTGAACGATATGCCCCTTCTAGCCAAATCATTGTAGAACACCTGAAAACAACCTTGTATGAACTCTGTAGAACATGTGCAATCATCACTAATATAGAAATTATACTCCCTTATGATCTTTTTGTCATCCTCTGTACTATCATTCACATGAATGAATGTGATGTGCACAAATATAGAAACCTGTGTGGAGTTGTAATATTGTGATTGCACCTCACGCTGTGGTTGTAGACTATAGTTCTCTACAAATTTGATGACTGAAACAATGCTACCAACCAGAAATGTGTCCTTACATAACTTGAATTGCAAGTCCAACCATCGAGCTCTATGGGCATGTCTTGCATACTCATACACTATGCTGTCACGAAATATAGGCATAAACTGATACACTGGAATCTTTTCAATAACCAATTCACACCTCTTTGCTTCTTTACCATATTTTGTATTGTATGCCACTATTTTATACTTGCCAAAGTCTACTAGTTCATTTCCAACTGCATGAGTTCTTTCCATATGTTCACATATTGGCAAATGTTGCAAGCCACCGCAACGATGACATGTGCCATCCAAGCATAATTTATTATAGAATATTTGACCTTCCTCTCTTTCACATAAAATTCTTGATATGAAGTCTCTTGAAGACGTTGGTGGGGCACATATGGCACAACCCTGCAAATTATTGTTAGTATGCATATCTAAACATATAGACCTATAAGCATCAAAATGGTTAGAAAATTCAATATGTAATCTACAACAAGTAGTGCGTGTGTGATTTATCTTGACATAGAAAGGTTTTAGCATTTCAAAATATCTTTGACAAATTTTAATTTGAGGATACTTCTCTAGAAATTTACCATAAAATTGTGTTTGAGTCTCATCCAAAAAATGCTTTGGATGTGGCTCATGGTTCTGACTATAGATTCTCCTTCTTACCACATCCCTTTGATTCAGAGATACCCTTGTGTAATTCTTCGAAAAGTCTTCAATTAGTGATCTCAATGCTTCAACAATTGGTTTATCTTTTCGTGGTAGTCTCCCCGAGAACGCCCATAATTCAATGGCATTAGTGTCCTCAATTCTTTGGCATCTTCCAATGGCTCTTGATAAAGTTTTCTTATTAATTCTCAATTCTTGACTCATCTTTCTAATGAGACGAGCTTTCCTCATTTGACTACATAATATAGTCAATGTAATCACATGCTGTGTTGCATTACTATCTTTTGTGCATGAGGTGTTACCCACACTCTCATACGCACTCATTAGATTCTTCACAATATTTTTTTCACTTGAAGCCTCTGATGTTCTCAACCCAAGAATCTTCATGATGGACCTATACTTTATACTTCGCATCATTTCAATGAATAGTTGACATCTTACAGTCTCATTTAACTTTTCAAAGAACAATCTCCAAATCTTATGAGCATATCTTCTACAAGTGCATTTTGGAATTTTACCTTCCATTGGCTGCAAAATATTCTCATCAATATCAATCAAATACTTTGGCTTTCTATGCAAAATTCTAGGTGGTGTTAAGTTAGATAAATTCATCTCAACATTAGGAATTTCATCAATATTTAAATGAGATGGACTAGATGGCATACCTTCGATCGAAGATGGAATATATGACATACCTTGAGGTTGAGGTGGGAATGATGGCATACCTCCTTCATCACATGTGAGTGATGATGTACTCTCAACTTGAGATGTGGTAGATGGTGTCCCTACATGTTGACTTGTGGTAGAGGACATATCTCCAACTATGGTATTCAAATCTCTTGTAACACGAAGTTTTTGCATTCATTCTCTTTGTGCTGCCAATACCATATCTCTTTGTGATGGTTGTGGTTCCTCTTCAATTGGCATGTCTTCATTTATCATGTCCAATTTCCTCTTCTCACGAAGTTCCCTCATAGCCACTGCTTTCTTTGCATTCTCAACTTCTATCTCTCCCTGTGTTGGTTTAATTCTTGATCATTTCCTCGGCATGATGGAGAATTTGTCTGTAGCATGATAAAGAGACCAATATTACTTCCTAAGAAATGAATACAAGATAATAATGGGATTGTATTTTTATTATGTTGTAAGGATTTATTCTTGTATAGTTTGACATCATGGTATGTTAAGGTCTGTTTATTACACATAATTATTAAAGAGCCCAAGTGTAGAAAATATACATGGCATCATGTGAGATTGTAGGCTGCTTTCTTGATTGGGAATGTGTCTATTTTAAACATGTATGATAAAGCATGATAAAGTAATTCAAATAGAATTAAGGAAATTGTAAAGAACATGCATGTAAAGACTTGACATACCTAAAAAATGAAGATTCCAATGGAGAGAGTACCCAATTATGTAGTGTTTTTTCTTCTTGCATCAAACTCCTCAAAAATTTGAGTTTTTCACCACTTGCTTCCTTTTCAATGTTAAATTGAATAACACTCAAATATAATTACTAACAACAATACTATTAACCAATCTCTAATGTTAAATTCCTAAAATTGAATCACAATTAACATTGTAACACTACAAAAATTGAAACTTGAATAGATATATATCAAACTTGGTGTGAAAACTATGTTATTTCCTCCTTCTCAAGTTGGCAAAGCAGAAAAGGTGGTGGAAAGATCATGCAAATGTGGTAGAATGTGTCAAATGTGCATGTGAACTTCCCAATAGCATGCAAGCACTTCTTTTTTGTCAGAGTACGCGTAGAATCAGTATGAAAATAGAGCATGTGGGCCTGGATCATGGGGTCAACACTTTTTTTACTGTTTCTATAGCAGGACAAAATGCGAGTGCATTATAACGTGTTCACGTTATAATGCGCTCACATTTTGTCCTATTATAGATTGATCATATCTTGTGCATTATAATCCTTAACACAAGCAGGGATGACCACATCCTATGCTTCATCAACTAACACTTCCAAGCCTTACAATTCCTCTTAAATACGGGAGGATCCATGACTAGAAGAGCCAAGCCACTTGGCCCTGCCTTGCTAAAGGATGACATTATGGGAGAATTAGGAGATTTTCCTTTGGAGATCATATAATCTTTAAATGCTTTCCATCTTGGTAGGTCCTTTGCATCAGAGAAAAACCACTGATGGTGTCTAAGAAATAATAAATTCTTCATCTCTTTGGTGATCCATTTCTCTTTCCAAACCTTCCCCTTCAGACTTGAATGACCACAAGGTTTTTGAGGGAGAACTTTTCCTATTTCCTGCAAGAGCTTGCCAGATTCTCTGCCATATGATAGGCATAACAATGAAGGGACAAGCCCTCATAATCAAGTTTTTTGTAGAAAATGCCCATCGAGGAAGAAAGACAGACTTCTTTGGAAGTCGAAGTTCTAGTTTGTGACATATCCTTATCCAAGCATAAATAGCAGGGGTTCTATCAAATGATTGCCAATCCACTTCCACAAAAGTCTCTTGAAGACTTCCTGATTGATTCCAAAACATCTAGACCCCAAAACTGGAGAGGCAATCAATATAATCAAACCCATAAATTTGCATTTGACGATAGAAACTCTCTTTAGGCTAGATTAAGAGTCCAACATTTTAGTTCAAGTCTAAACCCATCAACATCTAAATAACCTGAATACAAAATCTCTGTTTGCCTATCTTTAGAACTCAACACTCAACATCAAACCCCAATCCCTCAACCCTTAACTCTAATCCCTCGACCCTCAACCCTATCCCTAAACCCTCAACCCTCAACCCTCAATGTCAAATCCTAATCCCTCGACCCTTCACTCTAATCCATCAACCCTAAACCGTATCCCTAAAACCTCAACACTATACCTTAAACCCTAATCCCTCAACCCTCAACCCTAAACCTTATCCCTAAACCCTAATCTCTAAACACTCAACCCTAATCCATCATCCCTCAACTCTAATCCCTCATCCCTAAACCCTCAACAGACTTGATACTATACCTTAAACCCTAATCCCTTATCCCTAAACCCTCCAACCCTATCCCTAATTCTTATACCCTCCACACTCTAATTTAACCCTAATCCCTTGACCATCGAACCTCAACCCTCAACTCTCAACATCAAACCCTAATCCCTCAACCCTTAACTCTGATCCCTCGACCCTCAACCCTATCCCTAAACCCTAAACCCTAAAGCCTCAACGTCAAATCCTAATCCCTCAACCCTTCACTCTAATCCCTCAACCCTAAACCCTATCTCTAAACCCTCAACACTATACCTTAAACCCTAATCCCTCAACCCTTAACCCTAAACCTTATCCTTAAACCCTAATCCTCAACCCTCAACCCTAATCCATCATCCCTCAACTCTAATCCCTCATCCCTAAACCCTAAATGCTATCCCTATTCCTAAACCCTCAATAGACTCGATACTATACCTTAAACCCTAATCCCTTATCCCTAAACCCTCCAACCCTATCCCTAATCCTTATACCCTCCACACTCTACTTTAACCCTAATCCCTCGACCCTCAACCCTATCCCTAAACCCTTGACCCTCGAACCTCAACCCTCAACCCTCAACATCAAACCCTAATCCCTCAACCCTTAACTATGATTCATCGACCCTCAACCCTATCTCTAAACCCTAAACCCTAAAGCCTCAACCCTCAACCCTCAACATCAAATCCTAATCCCTTGACCCTTCACTCTAATCCATCAACCCTAAACCATATCCCTAAACCCTCAACACTATACCTTAAACCCTAATCCCTCAACCCTCAACCCTAAACCTTATCCCTCAACCCTAATCCCTCAACCCTTAACCCTAATCCATCATCCCTCAACTCTAATCCCTCATCCCTAAAACCTAAATGCTATCCCTATTCTTAAACCCTCAACAAACTTGATACTATACCTTAAACCCTAATCCCTTCTCCCTAAACCCTCCAACCCTATCTGTAATCCTTATACTCTCCACACTCTACTTTAACCCTAATCCCTCGACCCTCAACCCTATCCCTAAACCCTTGACCCTATAACCTCAACCCTCAACCCTCAACGTCAAACCCTAATCCCTCAACCCTTAACTATGATCCCTTGACCCTCAACCCTATCCCTAAACCCTAAACCCTAAAGCCTCAACCCTTAACGTCAATTCCTAATCCCTTGACCCTTCACTCTAATACCCCAACCCTAAACCCTATCCCTAAACCCTCAACACTATACCTTAAACCCTAATCCCTCAACCCTCAACCCTAAACCTTATCCCTAAACCCTAATCCCTCAACCCTAAACCCTAATCCGTCATCCCTCAACTCTAATCCCTCATCCCTAAACCCTAAATGCTATCCCTATTCCTAAACCCTCAATAGACTCGATACTATACCTTAAACCCTAATCCCTTATCCCTAAACCCTCCAACCCTATCCCTAATCCTTATACCCTCCACACTCTACTTTAACCCTAATCCCTCGACCCTCAACCCTATCCCTAAACCATTGACCCTCGAACCTCAACCTTCAACCCTCAACATCAAACCCTAATCCCTCAACCCTTAACTCTGATCCCTTGACCATCAACCCTATCCCTATACCCTAAAGCCTAAAACCTCAACCCTCAACATCAAATCCTAATCCATCAACCCTTCACTCTAATCCCTCAACCCTAAACCCTATCCCTAAACTCTCAACACTCTACCTTAAACCCTAATCCCTCAATCCTCAACCCTAAACCTTATCCCTAAACCCTAATCCCTCAACCCTCAACCCTAATCCATCATCCCTCAACTCTAATCCCTCATCCCTAAACCCTAAACACTATCCCTATTCCTAGACCCTCAACGGGCTTGATACTATACCTTAAATCCTAATCCCTTATCCCTAATCCTTATATCCTCGACACTCTACTTTAACCCTAATCCCTTGACCCTCAACCCTATCCCGAAACCCTTAACCCTCGAACCTCAATGTACGCAACCCTCAATATCAAACCCTAATACCTCAACCCTTAACTCTGATCCCTCGACCCTTAACCCTTAAAACTTGAACCCTAAAACCTATCCCTACATGCTTGACACTCAACACTATATCTTAAACCCTAATCCCTTTACCCTCATCCCTAATGTTTCAACCCTAAATTCTTAAACCTTTAACCCTAAACCCTATCCCTAATCCCTCTACCCTCGACACTCTTATTTAACCCTAATCCCTTGACCATTAACCCTATCCCTCAACCTCAACCCTCAACCCTCAACTCTCAACATTAAACCCTAATTCATCAACCCTAAACCCTAATCCCTCAAACCTAAACCCTATCCCTAAACCATCAACCCTCAACACTATACCTTAAACCCTAATCCCTAACCCTCAACCCTTAACCCTTAAAACTTAAACCTTATCCCTACACCCTCAACACTTGACACTATATCTTAAGCCTTAAACCCTCATCCCTAAATCCTCAACCCTTAATCCTTAAACCTTTAACCCTAAACCCTATCCCTAATCCCTCTACCCTCGACACTCTAACCCTAACCTCAACATTAAACGCTAATCCATCAACCCTAAACCCTAATCCATCAACCCTAAACCCTATCCCTAAACCCTCAACCCTCAAAACTATACCTTAAACCCTAATCCATCAACCCTAAAACCTAATCCCTCAACCCTCAACCCTAAACACTATCAATAAACCCTCAACCCTCGACACTATACCTTAAACCCTAATCCCTCAACCCTCAACCCTAATCCCTCATCCCTAAACCCTAAATGCTATCCCTATTCCTAAACCCTCAACCCTCGACACTATACCTTAGACCCTAATCCCTTATCCCTAAACCCTAAACCCTATCCCTCAACCCTTAACCCTTAAAAATTAAACCCTAAAACCTATCCATAAACCCTTGATGCTCAACATTATATTTTAAACCCAAATCCCTTAACCCTTAGCCCTAAAGCCTCAACCCTCAATCGTTAAACCTTCAACCCTAAACCCTATCCCTAATCCCTCTACCCTCAACACTCTACTTTAACCCTAATCCCTTGACCATCAATCCTATCCCTAAACCCTCAACCCTCAACCCTCAACTCTCAACATTAAGCCCTAATCTATCAACCCTAAACCCTAATCCCTCAACCCTAAACCCTAAACCCAACAAAACTTCTTTGCCTTATGTTAGGTTGTTAAACCCATCTTTTTGACACTCTTCTCTTAAAGATATTTGAGTTGCAATAATATGTCAAACAAATGGCTATGAACTTTTTTAATGTTAGTAATGTTATATGGCATGTTTTTATGGCCCATCTGGGGTTCATTATGCCAATAGGTATACACACTATGAGAAAAGCTTTGCGTATGGTACATCCACAGTGAGTAATTAAGAGTTGAAATCAGAAGGATGATCATTATGAGAAAAGATTTGCATTGGGGTACATCTATGTTTCTTGCTATCCACCCCGCACTTAGGGGAGGTATATTGTTATGAAACAGGAAAATAATCTCCCATTGTTTACTGGCTCTATCCACAAGAACTACTAAACTATACCTTAAACCCTAATCCCTCAACCCTAAACTTTCAACCCTAAACCCTATCCCTAATCCCTCTACCCTCAACATTCTACCTTAACCCTAATCCCTCGACCCTTAACCCTAAATGCTATCCCTAAAGCTTCAACCCTAAACCCTAATCCCTTAAGGTCCTAAACTCTAATCCCTTGCCCCTAAACTGTAAATCCTATCCCTAAACACTCAATCCTCAACCTTAAACCTTAATCACTCAATCCTTATCCACGCCTCTCCTCCCATCTCTACCCTCCTCTACCCTCGACACTATACATACATACATATAGGAATACATAGATACATACATACATATAGGCATACATAGATACATACATACATATAGGCATACATACATACATACATACATACATATAGGCATATAGGCCTACATACATACATACATGATTAATAGCCTTGAACATAAAAAAATTTAAGGGGAACATAATGCGAGCACGTTATAACATGCTCGCATTATTTCAAACATGACAAACAACACAAACTTTTGCGGAAAAGGAAAAATGCAAAGCAAAACATAACACGAACGTGTTATAACGTGCTCGCGTTATGTTTTGCTTTGGGAATCTCAAGCCTTGGGCTTGGGATTTGCTTTATATTTCCAACCCAAAAGCTTGGAGTGCCTTTTGAACAACCACATACATGTTTTTCCATATTCTTCAAGATTTCACATAATTTCGTTCATGCTAACCCTCAGATTTGCATGTGTTTCAAGGTCAAACAAATCGAACACCTGGGTAATGTTAGGCTTTCTCTTAGCTATTTGATGATGTGATTTTTTTCACATTTTAACAATGTTAAGTCATTCATCTTTAATTTCTTTTGTTTGTGTGTCCATTTTTGGGCAAAAACCACTGTTTGGTCTTTTTTTCAATTTCAATTAACTATTCATTGAAATTTCAAAAAAATTACATATTTAGAAACTAGACTCCATTCTACAAATATTAAAAAAAGAAAAAAATGATTTTCAATTAGTTTTCAAAATTTATAGGAGTAGCACGGACAAAATTCTATTTTTTAGGATGTGTCCACTTTGAAAATTAGTAAAAAATCAAATATTCATCAAAAAATTATTAGAAAAATTAGGCATAAACTACATGCTATTAGCTAATTTCTCACTGAAGCTATTTTAAAAATATCAAAAAAAAGTTGACCTTTTGAGGCAGCCACAAAACATGCTATGTTATATTTTTTTGACAGAAACAACACCAATTTCTGTGGCTCCCTCTTTTGAACCCCTTAATCTATGCCATTTTTTTAAAAAAATAGTAGTTTAGAAAGTAGACTCAGAGCACTACGAACATTGTTTTGGTTGCATCTCCAAATTTTGAGTGTAACTATGCTCAATTTCTCATCCAAGGCCAGTATTTCCTGATTTTAGAAAAAAACTGGCCACTTAAGACCCCTTTTTGGCGCCCCATCTTCTTGCACTTACCCGCGTAGTAATCAAACTTTATTCATCAATCTCTAAATTAAGATATAACAATTAAACCATTAGATCTCATCAAACTCATCTAATGCAAATGAAAAGATGCAAGCACATTACCATCAATTAGCTATAACACAATAGGAACTTATTGTTGGGAATTAAGGTGTCTCAACCTTTGCAAGTTCCTAGCATTTATTATTTAATTGTATATTTATTTTTTCCTATTATTGTAATTTGTATGCAAACCTTATTTTGTCACTATGTAGGAGTTGGCATGGTGATGTGTCATCCTACATGGAAGGTGATTAGATCTTTTTTGTCCTCATATGAGGAGATAGGAATCCCACTTTGTGGTAGAAGACTTTTGCCATGTGTCGATATCTTTTGGGTGTTGTAAGAGGTTTATGATGCGTAAGAGTTATGACAGATTCTTATGATAGAATCTATGACATGTAAGAGGCAGAAATAGAAGATCCTATGATAGGTGAAGGCAAGTGTCAGAAAGCATCTTGCATGGAGGAAGTAGGTGCCCAAGTTTGACTATGACAAGTTGTAAGAGAATCTTCTATTAATAGTAAGTTATGATAGATTCTCTTACAGCTGTAAGAGTTGTCATATATTGTAGTGCCTCTCATTTTTCTTTTTGTTAGACTGATAGTTGTTCTTTTAGGATTAGACATTATGACATTTTTCTTAATGATGGATCCACTATTATGATGTTAGTTGATGATACTTTGTTGATGTTAGACCTACCACTATGACAACATTCGTTGATACTTTGGTGTTATTGCTAATTACTCGAGTTATGCATATGTTATGATAGCTTTATGGACATATTATATGATGTGGATTAATTTAATTCCAAGCTTTATGTGTTTATCTGATTATGGTTATGATGCTATTATTTGGTGATTGCTCGTATTTGATCGTTATGTAACTGATTGTTCTATCTTGTCCGTTAAGCAACTGAATGTTATGCGTGATGTGGTTACTTGTTTGATGAGTTGGTGAAAGGAATAGTGTCGCATGACTTATGCGTGTGTACCATGCTACGTTGCGATTTCCTTTCATGGTGTGTTTGACTATATGATTATATATCTATATGTTTGACTTTTGTTTGCTGCAAGTTGCAAGTATCAGGCATCGACTCCACTTGAATTGACAGGTTTGAGCGTGGCTTAAAACCAATGGAAATTGTTGAACGGAGATAAGGTAAGGTCCCTTAGCTTAGCCATCATCCTTGAAAAGGATGAGTATCTGGATTTGGATCGAGTCAATGTTGTCGGTATGGTCGTGATAGTCAGTCACTGTTGTTGTGGTCATGCTTTTTGACCATGCATAGTGGTCAGGTATTGTTTGGTTTTGGATTATTTAGTTTAGAGTTGGTTGATTAATGCTTTGGTTAATTGGTACATTAAAATAAAATTATTAGGTCAAGAGGGAACTTTAGGAAAATAAATATAAACACTTATATGTAAATTATAGTTATGGGAAAATGTATTATATTGTAAGTTAAGGTCAATAATAATAATAATAATAATGAGATAAATAAAAGTTATAAAAACATAATTGTAAAGATGATTATTAAATGTAAATAAATAAGAATATGTTTTGATAAATGACTATAAAAAATAAATCTATAAATAATTATAATTTGTCATAAAACAAATATATAGTAAATATTAAAATAAATAAAATAAAAATTATATTGTAAGGTTGTAAATTAAATCTATAGAAAAAATTGAGAAAGTAAAAAGATGGGTTTTGCTGTCATTAACAGATTTTGGCATAAGAATTTGTGTTGGGATTTCTGTAAAATGTGTGGGGGTTGTGAGATTTGCAGATCTTCTTTTGGGAGGAACCATCTGGAAAATTTTGGGGGTTTCTCTCTATAAAACTTAGTGGGAGGATTGTGGTTGAGAGAGAATTATCATTTGGAGATTGGAGAAGTTGTTTTTGCAGCTATAGAATTTGAACTTGGCATCGAATCTTCAGCCCAGCCAAGCATTTGGATCCAGGTTCCATTAATTTCTAAATTTTATCTCTATTTTCTTTTGAAGCCTTTTTAATAAATTTATCAATGCATTCTCTGCCACCTGTGTTCTCCCCAGCCAAATGTATTAGCCTAGTGTATTTGCTACTGATTCACCCTGCTAATGGTATTTAGGTGGACCAATAAAACCCTATTATTGTTTCTATTAATCTGATGCAGTGAGTACCAATATAGTGAGAATCTATTTTTCAGATTGTTTCATTTAATATCGCCAATGTTCTCCACAAGAACATCGTATCTATTTTAATGATGGAAATGGTCCACATCTCTCAAAATAATTTCTCTTTCAAATAATTTACCTTCTTGTCTATGATTCTACTTTTTTGTATACTCGTCTATCAGAGCTTTTCCAACCTTAATATCTGACAAATTTTTTGAATCCATTATGCTTCGGCGGATGTCCATAAACCATTCCAAATATCCCATTTTGGCACACATTGGCAAAATGATGGCAAAGGCCATTGAATTTGTTTGTAAACCTGCCAATTGCTTTTTCTTGGAAGTTTTCGTAGATCCTCAACAAGTCCATTTTGTTCATATCTTGCAATCATTGCATTCCAAGAGATCACTTCTCTAAGACATCAGTCAAAGAGTTTGTGTACTTTGTCTATGCGTCCATAATTTTGCATATATATCAACTAGAGCTTTCAAAGTTTAGGGTGTCCTCAAGGTCAACCAAGCTCACATAATGATCAATTGTAGCCGTAATGCAATAAGGGTTATACATGTTATTGAAGTATGTGCAGCTCTCATCCATAGACCTGCGTGGCTGCATGCACCTAGAACCCAGGTGAAGCTTACAATGTTAGAATGTGTTCCAAAGTGCTTTATTAATTCAAAAACAAGGGAGCAACTTTGTAAAATCCATTTGTGCATATTCTGCAATCATGGCATTCCATGACACAACATTTCATTGAGGCATTTTTTTAAAACAATTTCTCTAACTTCTATATGCATCCACATTTTGCATACATGTCTATCAAGGCAGTCACAACTACAACTTCATATAAAAGACCACATTCAGCTATTATTTGATGTATCTTCATACCTTGATCCAAAGATTCAATCTTGGTGCAAACTAGGAAGAATTCTGGTAAAGGTTGGTGAGTCTGGCCTTACACCTGCTAATTGCATTTTCTCAAAAAGATTTCAAAGCCTTATCAAAAAGCCCATTTTGATTATTTTGTTTGATGGATCTCTTGACCTTGTTCTAAAGTTCCAAGCTTGGCACAAGCTTGGAGAATGCCACAAAAGGTTGATGAGTTTGGCTTTATACCCATCAATTGCATCAGCTTAAAAATCTCTAAGGTGTTATCAACAAGCCCATTTTGTAGCTGATTATGTAAGTAAGAAAATAGGTAGATAGGTAGGTTAAAATGATTTACCTATATAGAGGTCATTAAATGATTTACGTAAATAAATGGATGCGAAAAAATTAAGGAGAAGAAAGAAAATGGTTATTTATAAATATATTAAAATAATTAAAAGATTTGCTTAGGTAAATAAATTAGATTGTCATGGTGTTAGTTAATGAATGCTCTTATAATTATTTAATAGTTAAATTACAAAATTATCATGTAATTAGTTATTGGGTTAATTGTTAATTTTGATAAATGGGTGATCAAGTGTATTAGTAATTGATTTAATGAATTTCATGAGTTGTGGAATAATCTCCTTCATGGATGTATTGTCTGTTCATTTATATGTATTGAACTTGTATTAACTATTGTATTGGACTTTGATAATGGGGAGACCTTGGTAATCATAAAAGAGGAAGTATTTTGTTTATGGTTGTTGTAATTGCATCATTTGGAAGTTTTGCGTAATGATTTAAAAATTGGTTCTTGTGATTATGTTTCGTGTGCAAGAAGGTCAAGCCATACACTGTATATGTATACTTGACATTATGATGGTAAATGCTTTGCTTGATGTGTAGGGTCTTCTAGTTGTAAGTAAGGGGAGTGGCTCTCAATGGGGGATATAACCCAAAGTGGTATCTAGGGTAACCTATTTGGGAGTTTCTTAACCTAGAGATAACCTAAAATGAATTAAGGGGAAAAGGGTAGATTCCACATTACACAAGATAATTAGATTCCTCACCCATGCCTGTAGTGCTCATTTAGAATAAGGATGGGTTGAGAAGTCCTGGTTGGCAAAACCAATTTCCTTGTCCCCACGAAAGGAAGGTTGGTTCCGCATGTGTCACCCTATGAGAACAGCATCTAGCGAGAGACTGTTAGGGTAACCATAAATGGGGGCCGAGGTCTAGTGAGAGACTGTCAGGGAAACCCATGTCAGGACCATGCAATGACACTCTTCCCTATAGCAGTCTAGTATTCCCTTGTTGTGTTCCCCGCATTCATTGTGTGAATGCCTCTAAAAGTGATGTTTGAGTTGCTTGTGATGTTCATATGATCCGTGTTGTATTGGAGTCATGTGTAGTCCTTGCACCTATTAGCCTATTGTCTTCTTGACTATTTGTTGTAGTGGAACCTTGTGTTATCTCCTAGCATGGGGGGTGGACCTTAGGGTTCCACATGGTCAAGTGGTTGTGCCTTTATCTCCATTGGTTTCCTTTGTTGTTGTTCGTGTGCAAGAAGGATGTATCTCATGTAGTAGATTCTAGATCTTATTCTAGCTTGAGGAGAACAGTTACTCATGTTCATGTTCTAGTTTTATATATCAGATGAATTCTGTACTGTAATTTGATGTATGCCTCCCAATGTAATCAGAAAAAGTGAGAGTGTCAACAAAGTAATGATGTACTTTTATGTAAAGGAATTTGTATATGCACTTGTAGTTCTTTATACAGGATCTTGATGATTAATTATCTGAAGCTAAAATATGGAAATGTATGTGTTTATTTATTTAAAGCAATAGATTTAGAATGAATTATTGTTGTTAGTTAATTCATGATGTATGTTTAGATCCTCATAATAGTTTTGTTAGTATTGTAGCTGTGGAACCCTAAAGGATAAAGCTTAGCTTATATGATATGTATAGATCTAATTTACGTTACTTTGCTATCTCTTTCTTTTTAAAAAAATTGTCCTTTTAGTATAGCATAGTTGCATTGTTCTCTGGGGTTTCTTGGTGGGGTGTTACATCTGGTATCAGAGATCGGTTTTAAAACTAGGTACTCTAGTTTTCTATGAGCCCATTATGTTGTCTTAGTTGCTTAGATTCTGAAGATTATGTTTTCCCCTTTTTGTCATCCTCACATAACAACTTGAGGTTGTCCTTTGGTAGTGTTTGTGTAGGAAGATGCCTAGAGGTCAAGGATAAGGTCAAGGTTGAGGTAGGGGACGCGAGAGAGGTGGTCATGGTAGCCCTCCTCCTAGTTCCCATCATGAGAGTCCTTAGGAAATTGAGAGTCACAATCTAGAGAATCAGGGTCGGCCGAAGTTCCTTGCTTAGTTACATCATTTGCTTGAGGAGGTCCTTGCTCGCCTAGGCACTAGACAGGAGGTTGATCCGTAGGTGGAGAGGGAAAGAGAAAGGTCTCCTAGGAGAAGAGAGATTACAGTAGAGTAGGAGGCTATCTTAGTAGGTCACATGAGAGACCTCTTGAGGGCATGTCCTCCCACTTTTGATGGTTCTAGTGGTGGTTTGGAGGTAGAGACTTGGTTGATAGATTTGGACAGGTGTTTTGCCATGCATCCATATGGTAGTAACACCAAGGCAAGATGTTCTATCTTGCACCTCAGAGGTTTTGTTTCTACATGGTGGTGGTTGGAGGAGCAGAAGTTACATTTGGATATTGGCACAGTTTCTTGGAAATTGTTTTTGGAGAGGTTCAGAGCTCATTTTCTGTCAAATCACTGGAGGTAGCGACGTGTTGACGAGTTTCATGGGTTGAGGCAGATGGCTATGCCGATGGAGTAGTGTGAGCATAGTTCTATGAGATTAACCAGTATGCATGTATTGGAAATGATGAGACCATGTTGGTTTAGCACTTCATTAGGGGCTTGAATGCCCGTATCAGTGAAGGAGTCCATGTCTTTGAGCCTAAGACCATGGAGGTGGTAGTCGAGAAGGCTCGTTTGGTAGAGGAGAATTTGGCCATGGCTCTTGGAGGTCATACAGGTGTGCAGATTGGTAGTGCACCTCCAGCAAGCTTTGGGTCTCATGGTGGTCAGTCTCAGGTAGCAGGTTCTTCTAGGAGCCATCATGCACCCATTTAGGGTGAGCAGTAGTAGTAGAATTCTATGTCAAAACCAAAGAATTCTCAGTCTATGCAGGGTAGTAGGTTTCAGTCTAGGAAAAATTAGAGTTGGCTATGAAATAAGTGTAATCATACTGATTAGCTAGCTAAGAGCACTCAGTCTATAGTTAGTAGAGGCAGTTCCAGTAGTCTAATGCATTCTCAGGTGGTGGAGGATATGGCATAGGTATAGGATGTTTCTCTTACAGCCAGTAGGGCCATATAGCCAGGCAGTGTCCATAGGAGAATGCTACAGGATTTAGTCAGAGGCCGACTACCTCAGAGCTGATCATAGGTGATGCCTGCAGGTCTCATAGGGTGTTTGCAGCAGTTGATAATCACCAAGCAGAGCATCAAGGCACAGTTGTGGAGACTATAGGTGTGTTGCAAGGTATTGGTATTTCCATCCTTTTCGACTATGGTGCTTCTGATTCTTTCATTTCCCCTTCTTTAGTGGAGCACTGTGGATTGGTGGTAGCAAAGCAGGATGTTAGGTGGTAGGTCAAATTGGCCTCTGGAGTTAGAATAGCAGTAGAATCCCTCATGTATGGTTGTGGTTTGAGGATTGGTTCTCTCATTACCATGGTGGATGTCTGCATAATACCCCTAGGAACTTATGATATAGTGTTGGGTATGGATTGGTTGGATGCTAATCAAGTGGTGATAGATTACTGGCATAAGTCAGTGCGGTGTTTAGATGATTCAGGCAGTAAGGTAGAGGTAGTTGGCATTCAAAGGCCCATCTCCTTGCGTATGATTTCTACCATGCAGCTAAGGAGATGTATGCGTCAGGGTTGTGAGTTGTTTACTGTGAAGGTTAATGATTTGGAGTTAGGGGAGAGTTGAGAGGTGTCCCTTGACGATCATTCTATCCTTAAGGAGTATGTAGATGTCTTCCCCAGTGAGATTCTAGGGATGCTACCTAAGCGTGACATTGATTTCAGGATAGATCTTGTTCCCAGAGCAGAACCTATCTCACAAGCTCCATATCAGATGACCACTCAAGAGCTTAAGGAGCTTTGGTTGTAGTTAGAGGAGTTGTTAGCAAAGGGGTTCATTCATCCTAGTGTATCCCCTTGGGGAGTACCTATCATTTTTGTGAAGAAAAAGGATGAATCCCTTCGGTTGTGTATTCATTATTGGCAGCTGAATAAGGTGACTGTGAAGAATAGATATCCCTTGCCACGGATTGATGATATCTTTGATCAAATTAAGGGGGCTAAGGTGTTTTCAAAGATTGACCTAAAGTTAGGGTATCATCAGTTGTGTATCTTTGAGGCAGACATTCATAAGACAACATTTCACACTCGCTATGGGCATTATGAGTTCACTGTTGTGCCATTTGGGTTGACAAATGCACCGTCTATGTTTATGAGCCTGATGAATGGTGTATTCCGCACCTACCTCGACAGATTTGTCCTTGTGTTCTTGGATGACATATTGATTTATTCAAGGACTATGGAGGAGCAAGAGGAGCATTTGTGGTAGGTTTTACAGTGTCTAAGAGAGAATCAATTATATGCAAATTTGGTGAAGTGTGAATTCTTTCAGACAGAGGTGAGATATTTGGGGCATGTTATTTCTAATGAGGGCATTGCTGTGGATCCCTTGAAGATCTAGGCGATCACAGAATGTCCTGAGCCCACTAATGTTTTAGAGGTTCACAATTTTATGGGTTTGGAAGGTTATTATCAATGATTTGTGTAAGGTTTTTTGAGGATAGCTCACCCTATCACTTCCCTTCAGAGGAAGGTGAAGAAGTTCACTTGGTTAGATCAGTGTCAAGCAGCCTTCTAGACTCTCAAGGAGCAATTGACTAGTGCACCCATTTTGGCAGTTCCTAACCCTATCAGAGACTTTCTAGTGTGTACTGATGCATCTTTGGAGGGTTTAGGAGACATTTTGATGCAGGATGGTTGCGTGATAGCCTATGAGTCTTGTAAACTTAAGGATCATGAGTTGAACTATCCCACGCATGATCTAGAGTTAGCTGCCATCATGCATGCCTTGGTGAGATGGAGGCATTCCTATTGGGGCATTAGTTTGAACTACCTAGTGATCACTGCAGTTTAAAGTACATATTCACATAACCAAACCTAAATGCTAGGCAGAGGCAGTGGATGGAGTTCCTGTGTGAGTACGATTTTGAGGTGAAGTATATCTAGGGTAAGGAGAATATTTTTGTAGACACTCTTAGTCGGTGGAGGCATGAACTTTTAGTAGTCACTCTTGGAGTGGATTTGAGAGCTCAGATTCTTGCAGCACTTCTTACTGATAGTTGGTATCTGAAAGTGAAGTCAGATGTTGAGTCAGGTAGACCCTTGGAGGGTAGATTTTCCAGTTGCTACCTTGAGTCAGATGGTCTCTTGCAGCACTTGGGTCACATCTATGTTCCCCCTTCAGAGGGTCTTCGTACCCTAATTATGTCAGAGGTACATCGGGCACCCTATTCCACACATCTGGGTGTCAAAACGATGTACACAAACCTCTCTCAGTTGTATTTTTGGGTCAAAATGAAGAGGGATATTGCTGATTTTGTCTCGAGATGTCTAGAGTGTCAGAGGGTTAAGGTAGAATATTAGCACCCCGTAGGTCTTCTTTAGTCACATCTTGTTCCAGAATGGAAATGGGACATCATTTCAATGGACTTTATAGTCAGTTTGCCTATGTCCTCTCGTCGTCAGGACGCCATTATGGTCACCATGGATAGGCTGACTAAAGTAGCACATTTCTCTCTTATTCGGTCTTCATATAATGCTTCTTCTATGGCCATAATTTTCATGAAGGGCATTGTCAGATTGCATGGGATTCCTTGCAAGATCATCTCCCATAGGGATCCAGTGTTCACTTCAGTTCTCTAGATGTCCTTATAGCATGCATTGGGGACTCAGTTGAACTTTAGTTTAACTTACCATCTGGAGAGTGATGGGCAGACTGAGAGGGTTAATCAGGTCCTTGAGGATATGCTTAGGATGTATGCCATGGATCAGCAGACCTACTGGGAGGATTATTTGTACTTGGTGGAGTTTGCGTACAATAATGGGTATCACAATTCTATTGGTATGTCCCCTTTTCAGGTTTGTATGGTCATCCTTGTCAGACCCCACTGAGTTGGGATCGCCTTGAGGATAGAGTTCTCCTAGGACCAGAGATGCTTCAGGAGATGGAGCAGCAGGTTGATCATATTAGAGAGCATTTGGTGGTAGCACACAATAGGAAGAAGAAGTATGCGGATGCTCATAGGGTTGATCGCTAGTTTTCAGTTGGAGACCGAGTGCTTTTGCAGGTGCATCCACGAAAGAGTCTGATCTGTTATGGAAAAGGCTCTAAGATTGCACCATGCTTTGTTGGGCCATTCAAGGTTTTGGAGAGGATTAGCCCTGTTGCATACCGTCTTGCTTTGTTGCCCAATCTATCGTGCATCCATGATGTATTTCATGTTTCTGTTCTCAGGCCATATTATCCAGATATTTCTCATGTTCTTGACTGGAATGCTTTACAGGTAGAGGATGGGCAGCTGGCTTTGGAGCTCGTAGGCATTTTGCAGCATAGGAGACTCACCCTCAAGGGTAGAGATGTAGAGTAGGTAAGGGTCCAGTGGGATCCTAACAATGAAGCTTCAGCTACCTGGGAGGATGCATCCCGAATGTGAGAGTTATATCCATACTTGTTTGCAGGCTTCCAAGAGTAAGCCTTATTCTAGGGGGAGGATGTAGTGCCCTGTATTTTTCTTTCTATTAGATTGATAGTTATTCTTTTAGGATTATACATTATGACATTTTTCTTGATGATGGATTCACTATTATGATGTTATTTGATGATACTTTGTTGATGTTAGACCTACCGCTGTGATGACATTCGTTGATACTTTGGTGTTATTGATATTTACTTGAGTTATGCACATGTTATGACAGCTTTATGGACATATTAGATGATGTGGATTAATTTAATTCTAAGCTTTATGTGTTTATCTAATTATGGTTATGATGCTATTATTTGGTGATTGCTCATATTTGATCATTATGTAACTGATTGTTCTATCTTGTCTATTAAGCAACTGAATGTTATGCATGATGTGGCTGCTTCTTTGATGTGTTGGTGAAAGGGAGAGTGTCGCATTACTCATGCGTGAGTACCCTACTATGTTGTGATTTCCTTTCATGATGTGTTTGACTATATGATTATTCATCTATATGTTCGACCGTTTTGTTTGTTGCAGGTTGCAGGTATCAAGCATCGACTCCACTTGAATTGATAGGTTGGAGCATGCCTTAAAGCCAATAGAAATTGTTGAACAGAGATAACGTAAGGTCCCTTATCGTAGCCATCATCCTCAAAAAGGATGAGTATCTAGTTTTGCACTGAGTCGGGGTTGTCAGTATGGTCATGATAGTCACTGTTGTTGTGGTCATGCTTCTCGACCATACATAGTCGTCAAGTATTGTTCTGTATTTGGATTATTTAGTTTAGAATTGGTTGATTAATGCTTTGGTTAATTGGTACATTAAAATAAAATTATTAGGTCAAGAGGGCACTTTAGATAAATAAATATAAATGCTTACATGTAAATTATAGTTATGGGAAAATGTATTATATTATAAGTTAAGGTTAATAATAATAATAATAATAATAATAATAATGAGATAAATAAAAGTTATAAAAATGGAATTGTAAAGATGATTATTAAATGTAAATAAATAAGAATATGTTTTGATAAATGACTATAAAAAAATAAATCTATAAATAATTATAATTTGTCATAAAACAAATATATAGTAAATATTAAAATAAATAAAATAAAAATTATATTGTAAGGTTGTAAATTAAATCTATAGCAAAATTTGAGAAAGTAAAAAGATGGGTTTTACCGTCATTAATAGATTTTGGCATAAGAATTTGTGTTGGGATTTTTGTAAATGTGTGGGGGTTGTGAGATTCAGGGATCTACTTTTGGGAGGAACCATCTAGAAAATTTTGGGGGTTTCTCTCTGTAAAACTCAGTGGGAGGATTATGGTTGAGAGAGAATTATCATTTGGAGATTGGAGAAGTTGTTTTTGTAGCTGTAGAATTTGAACTTGGCATCGAATCTTTAGCCCAGTCAAGTGTTTGGATCCATGTTCCATTAATTTCTAAGTTTTATCTCAGTTTTCTTTTGAAACCTTTTCAATAAATCTATTAATGCATTCTCTGTTGCCTGTGTTCTCCCCAGCCAAATGTATGAGCCTAGTGTATTTGCTACCGATTCACCCTGCTAATGGTATTTAGGTGGACCAGTAAAACCCTATTATTGTTTCTGTTAATCTGATGTAGTGAGAACCAATATAGTGCAAATCTATTTTTTAGATTGTTTCATTTAATATCGCCAATGTTCTCCACAAGAACATCGTATCTATTTTAATGATGGAAATGGTCCACATCTCTCAAAATTATTTCTCTTTCAAATAATTTGCCTTTTTGTCTATGATTCTACTTTTTTATATACCCGTCTATCAGAGCTTTTCCAACCTTAATATCTAACAAAATTTATGAATCTATTATGCTTTGGTGGATGTCCATAAACCATTCCAAATCTCCCATTTTGGCATGCACTGGCAGAATGCTGGCAAAGGTCGTTGAATTTGTTTGTAAACCTACCAATTTCTTTTTCTTGGAAGTTTTCGCAGCTCCTCAACAAGTCCATTTTGTACGTATCTTGCAATCATTGCATTCCAAGATATCACTTCTCTGAGGCATCAGTCAAATAGTTTGTGTGCTTTGTCTATGTGTCCAGATTTTTGCATACATATCAACTAGAGCTTTCAAAGTTTAGGGTGTCCTCAAGGTCAACCAAGCTCACATAATGATCAACTGTAGGCATAATGCAATAAGGGTTATACATGTTATTGAAGTATGTGTAGCTCTCGTCCACAGACCTATGTGGCTGCATGTACCTACAACCCAGGCGAAGCTTACAATGCTAGAATGTGTTCCAGAGTGCTTTATTAATTCAAAAATAAGGGAGCATCTTTGCAAAATCCATTTGTGCGTATTCTGCAATCATGGCATTCCATGACACGACATTTCGTTTTGGCATTTTTTTTAAACAATTTCTCTGCCTTTTGTATACATCCAAATTTTGCATACATGTCTATCAAGGTAGTCACAACTACAACTTCAGATAAAAGACCAATTCAGCTATTCTTTGATGTATCTTCATACCCTGATCCAAAGCTTCAATCTTGGTACAAACTGGGAAGAATTCTGGCAAATGTTGGTGAGTCTAGCCTTACACCTGCTAATTGCATTTTCTCAAAAAGATTCCAAAGCCTTATCAGCAAGCCCATTTTGATTATTTTTTTTTATGGATCTCCTAACCTTGTTCCAAAGTTCCAAGCTTGGCACAAGCTGGGAGAACGCCACAAAAGGTTGATGAGTTTGGCTTTATACCCATCAATTGCATCTACTTAAAATTTTCCAAGGTGTTATCAACAAGCCCATTTTGTAGCTGATTATGTAAGTAAGAAAATAGGTAGATAGGTAGGTTAAAATGATTTACCTATATAGAAGTCATTAAATGATTTGTGTAAATAAATGGATGTGGAAAAATTAAGTAAGGAGAAGAAAGAAAATGGTTATTTATAAATATATTAAAATAAATAAAAGATTTTCTTAGGTAAATAAATTAGATTGTCATGGTGTTAGTTAATGAGTGCTCTTATAATTATTTAATAGTTAAATTATAAAATTATCATGTAATTAGTTACTGGGTTAATTGTTAATTTTGATAAATGGGTGATAAAGTGTATTAGTGATTGAGTTAATGAATTTCATGAGTTGTGGAATAATCTCCTTCATGAATGTATTGTTTGTTTGTTTATGTGTATTGAACTTGTATTAAATATTATGTTGGACTTTGATAATGAGGAGACCTTGGTAATCATAAAAGAGGAAGTATTTTGTTTATGGTTGTTGTAATTGCATCATTTGGAAGTTTTGGGTAATGATTTGTAAATTGGTTCTTGTGATTATGTTTCATATGCAAGAAGGTCAAGCCATACACTGTATATGTATACTTGACATTATGATGGTAAATGCTTTGCTTGATGTGTAGGGTCTTCTAGTTGCAAGTAGGGGGAGTGGCTCTCAATGGGGGCCAGAACCCAAAGTGGTGTCTAGGGTAACCTATTTGGGAGTTTCTTAACCCAGAGATAACCTAAAATGAATTAGGGGGAAAAGGGTAGATTTGACATTAAATAAGATAATTAGATTCCTCACCCATGCCTGTAGTGCTTGTTTAGACTAAGGATGGGTTGAGAAGGCCTGGTTGGAAAAATTAATTTCCTTGTCCCCATGAAAGGAATGTTGTTTCCGCATGTGTCACCTTATGGGGTCGGCATCTAGCAAGAGACTGTCAGGGTAACCATAGATGGGGACTGACATTTGGTAAGAGACTGTCAGGGAAACCCATGTCAGGACCATGCGATGACACTCTTCCCTATAGTAGTCAAGCACTCCCTAGTTGTGTTCCCCCCATTCGTTGTGTGAATGACTCTAAAAGTGATGTTTGAGTTTCTTGTGATGTTCATATTGACCCATGTTGTATTGGAGTCATGTGTAGTCCTTGCACTTGTTAGCCTACTATCTTATTGACTATTTGATGTAGTGGAAACTTATGTTATCTCCTAGCATGGGGGGTGGACCTTAAGGTTCCACATGGTCAAGTGGTTGTGCCTTTATCTCCATTGGTTTCCTTTGTTGTTGTTTGTGTGCAAGAAGGATGTATCTCATGTAGCAGATTCCAGATCTTGTTCTAGCTTGAGGAGAATAGTTACTCATGGTCATGTTCTAGTTTTGTATATCAGATAAATTATGTACTATAATTTGATGTATGCCTCCCAATGTAATTAAAAAAAGTGAGAGTGTCAACAAAGTAATGATGTACTTTTATGTAAAGGAATTTGTATATGCAATTGTAGTTCTTTATACATGATCTTGATGATTACTTATTTGAAGCTATAATATGGAAATGTATGTGTTTATTTATTTAATGCAATAGATTTAGAATGAATTATTGTTGTTAGTTAATTCATGATGTATGTTTAGATCCTGATAATAGTTTTGTTGGTAATGTAGCCATGGAACCCTAGAGGATAAATCTTAGCTTATATGATATGTAGAGATATGATTTACGTTACTTTGTTATCTCTTTCTTTTAAATTTTTTTTTGTCCTTTTAGTATAGCATATTTGTGTTGTTCTCTGGGGTTTCTTGGCGGGGCGTTACATATATGATGAATTTTATGACATTGTAAGAGCATCTGTCATACTGTAATTGGGCAAATTTGGGGTGCCTAAGTTGGGGGTTGTAAGGGATGAAAGAGAATCTCTTACAAGTGTCATACACATGTTTTGTGGCCTTGGAAATTGGGCCACATGGATTTGGATGAGTTCCTTGTGTGACTTACTCTAGAAGCTGCCTCCATTCGTAGTACTTCTCTACATATACATGTGCTTGGAGTTGGAGTTGTATGGTTCATTTGTAGGTATCATTATGCTACCAGAATTACTCTAGATTTGACATTGTGACAAATCCTTGAAGAACTTGCATTGCAATTGTGTTGTAATCTTCTTCAAATTTGATAATACATTGTGCAGGTTTTGGAGTGTGAGGTTTTTCACCTGAAAGGTTTTTCCCCATGTATATCTTATGTCATTGCATTTATACTTTCTTGTGAATGTGTGCTAATCTCTCTGTTAATGTGAAACATAACTATAACTGTAAAGATCTAAGAAAAAATTACACTACTTTCCCTCATTAGATTGGTGTAGGAAGTTGTTTCCACTTACCTTGCTTCATTTCAATTGGTATCAGAGCCTGGCTAGTTTTGATCCTAGCTACTGGGTAGAGGGTTTTTTGTACTAATCTTCAATTGAGTGGGAGTCTTACAGAGCATTTTGTGATCTTGCTGCAGTGAGAAGATGGCAAGCACATCTGGGAGATTTGTGATAAAAAAATTCAATGGAGGAAACTTTGAGTTGTGGAAACTCAAGATGGAGGATATGCTGGTGGATAGAGATTTATGGCTCGTGACATCTAACACCAAACCCCAAAGCATGAAACAAGAAGATTGGGATCAGATGGATTAGAAGGCCAAGGGTCTTATAAGGCTCTGTTTGGCTGATTTTGTGCTCCTGAACGTCCACGAGGAGAAAACTGTAAAAGAGTTGTGGAAGAAGCTTGGTGATGTTTATCAGGCTAAGTCCTTGGTAAATAAGCTATTCCTGAGAAAGAAGTTGTACTCTCTAAGGATTCATAGGGCCACCTTGTGATGGCCATTAGGAGTAACACTACCACCTTCAAGATGGATGAAGTGGTTTCTTTGTTGTTGTCTGAAGAAATGTGGAGAAAGTCTTCTGAAACAACTAAGGAGGCTCTTGCGGTTCATGGTAGGTCTAAGGAAAAAGGAAAGAAGAAGGACAAGAAGAAAGAAGACAAAGGAAGATCCAAATCTTGTGGGAAATCAAAGTCTCCTAGAAAGTCCAAGGCCTTATGTTGGAACTGCAGCAAGCTTGGTCATTTCTGCAAGGATTACAAGGAGGAGAAAAAGAAGAATAAGAAAAACCATGATTCTAACTCCAACAAGTCCCCTCAAGATGAAGGAGAAGTGTTTGTCACTGCCTTGGCAACACATGCATCTAAGGATGTGTGGTTAATTGATTATGGTACATCATTTCATATGATATCCCACATAAACTAGTTTTCAAATTATGAAGAGTTCGATGGTGGGAAGGTGTACCTAGGTGATGACTCTCACCTAAAAATAGTTGGCCGTGGAAGAGTCCTGATCAGATTCCTTGATGGTTGAGTGAAAGGGATCATGTTGGCAAGAGACACTGCAAGGCATGTCATGTGTTGTCATTGATGGCAACTAAGTCCATTCCACACATCCACAATACAGTATTAGATCATACCAGAAGTTAGTTCCAAGATTTGTCTAGTCCGAATAGATAGGAATAGGTATATGGTAGAGTTCAGTATTTTGGTCAGCGGATCTCTCCAGTTAATCATTATGTGTTGTGAATCTGGTGGAGTGTAGAGAAATGTCAGGAAAATCTAAATCCAAGATTTCAACCTCTGGTGACAAAGGGATTAAAAGTTATGAGCATCTGAGTACCAGGTCCTAATATGACAAGAATAGTCCAGTGAAGAACAGGCTGACTTGTGTTAGATCCTTGTGTGGATCTAGTAGAAGTGTTTTGATGAGTCGCATATGGGATATAATGTTAGTGGCTGACATGTATGATGATCTGCAATTGTTATTTTTGGTATGCATCAATATTGATGTATGGATTCAGCCGACAGAATAGAGTAGTTGTATTGTTTGTTAAGTTCTTCATAAGGCCAATAGAAAGGTGATTGAATTTCTTGAGGCAGATATATATAACTGATGGATTCAAGTGTATTGCTATGCATGTGGTGTGCGATGAGGGAGTAAGTGTAAAAAAGGAGATTAAGGTGTGGAAGAGAAGATATTTGAGACCCAGATTATGGCAGAGTAGTAAACAGGATAGAATAAAGATGAAGTGTGTAAGATCAGTATTCTGAGCTTAACCGAAATTGAATTCTTGCATTGGCAGATGCTATTCATTAGTTCAAACAATCTGAAATCCTTTTGTAATCATTCTTGTAGGCAATGAGCCTCTCTTGAGTAGTGAACTCTAGGCAGTGAGCCCAAAGGCATGTGCCTTGCCCTTTTGTAATACTTTTAACAGAGTATAATCCTTGTGGGTTAACCCCCATCATGGTTTTTCCCTTAACTGGGTTTCCATGTTAAAAATCTTGGTGTCAAGTGTGTTATTTGTGTTTCTACTCATGGGTTATTGATTCTTGCTTTTCATGATTATATCATTAATTTGTTAAGAAGTGTAAAGAAGAAGTTAACTGTAGCAAGCTTTAAAGTTTTGTGACAATTGATTCACCCCCCCTCTCAGTTGTCAGCCCTAATTCTAACAATTAGTATCAGAGCAAGGTTCCCTTGAAAAAGTTTAACAGCTTGAGGGAGATCTGGGAAGGTAGTAAAATGGATGAATACAACCTCCAAGGATAACTTAAACTCACTTTAGAAGATCTTGATCAATCTAGGGTAGAAGTCAAAGAGCTGCAAGAGAACCTTAAAAATGCAGAAGACTTCATTGAGACTTTAAAAGAAAAATTGAGCAAATCCAATGAAAAGAGGAAGGAGCAACCTCTTCAACTGGGAAATTATTATGAAGACAACAACAAGGATAAGGCCCTGAAAGAGAAGACAAAGGAATGTGAGAAGCTAGCTAAAGAAGTTGTTGTCCTAAAACATGAGATGGAATCTTGGGTGATGAGGCTAACCAAGGAAATTGTAGATAGGAAGAAAACTAAATAAGACCTAAATCAAAATCTAAAAGAAAGAACTAAAGAATGCTATAGATTGGACGGAATAGATGGCCTCTTAGAGTGTAATCTACAAGAAAGCAAAGATAATGAGAGATAACTTGAGAGGCAAATTGTCATTATCAGACATGACCTAGAAGTTGCAAATGAATACAAGGAGAAGTTCAAGATAAGTTCAGCTAAACTTGAAGCACTACTTGAAAGTTAGAAAAAGGCTGATGATAAGCATGGTCTTGGATATGAGAAAGGTGAAAGATTCAAATCCAGATAAAGAAATTTTCAACCAAGGAATAGGAGAAACAGACCTAGAAGACCTCCGATAAGACAGCCTAATGCTCAAAGATATCCATCCTTCAATGGCAATTGTTTCAATTGCAATAAATTTGGTCATAGAGCTACTCAGTGTAAAAGCAGAGTAAATCAAAATGGTCCATCCCTCTCTGGTCAGTGCTTCAAATGTAAGAGGTATGGTCATAGATTAAATGAATGTAGAAGTATGATAATGAATAACTCTAACAATAGAGGAAATGTCAACTCTTTCAATGGCTATTGTTTTTCTTGCAATGGATTTGGACACATGGTTAATCAATGCAGATCAAGAAGAAATCAAGTATATAAGAAAAGAAATGTTGTGTGCTTTAATTGCAATAGATATGGTCATATTGCAAGATTCTGTAAAAGTAGGAAAAATGAGAGAAGAGGTCCAGTAAATAAAAAATTGGATGAGTAGAGACAAGACAAAGGAAAAGGAAAAAATGATGTGAATGAGATCCAGAATGAAATGAGCAAGACATGGATCAAGAAAAGTGTTATGAACATTAATAATGGGTCCACACCAAAATCTGGTGCTGATAATTCCTCTGGGAATTAAATCAGGAGCTCTGGCTTAGGGAGCTGCATTGAAGATCAAAATTCCCCAACCAGTAAGTAGGTGCCTAAATTTGGCACAATGAGAGAAAATAAATTGGGTTGTTATATATCATTTGAAAGAATTTTTGGAAGATAAAAAGTGGATATGATGATTTGCGGAGAATTGAAGATCAACTGTATGCAGAAATAGTGTAACCGGATGTGTTAGGGCAGAGCATTTATTACAAAGGCAAATTAGGTTTTGTGGAGTATACAAAGGTCGTTCATCCTTTATTTGAATCACTTTGCATTTGAAGATAGCAGGAAGAAGAGCGTTTGAGCTGAGATTTCAAGGAATTGAAGTGTGATTGGTGAATTTATCCATCAACCCTAATTTTGTGAAAAAGGTATTTATCTGCAAAGCTTCAAACTTGTAATCTTTTTGCAATGGCTACACCTTTGGTTGTTGATATTACTGAAAGGCCTCAACCAAAATTTAGGAAGTGTCCACACAAATCAATAGAAGTCGACCCATTAGGTGCATTTTCAAGTGTTCCATATGGTGTGCTGCATATTGAAGATATTAGGGTTTATATTCATGTGAACATAGATGAATTTGGGGATTTAAGGTATGTGGATTTGTTTGAGAGTCATTTGAGGGATGAAAATCATGACCTTAAACCTAAATATAAGGCACTGCATGATAAACATTTCATTCATATTATGGGGTTTCCAACATTTGATGAAGATGAATCGGTCTGGTACATTTTAATCCAAATGCATGATGAGTTTTTGTGGCTGATGAAACCATTCAAAATTACAAAGGATGCTATCAGGATTGTGACTAGGTTGAATTCAACCAGTGGTTTACCCATGCTAAAATCTATGAAAAACCAGACTGTTACTGATGCAACTAGTGCTAAGTTTGACAAAAGGGCAATGACCATTAACAACATTATTGAACCGAATGTTAAGTTTGCCTCTATGGTAATTGGTTACAAGATTTGTCACTCCAGCAGGGAGAACTCTATCTCTAGAACTGCCATATATGCAGCATACAAAATGTTAAAAGAAAATATAGATTATGACCTATGTGAATTATTGTAGAATCAACTAATTGAGAACTTGAACAAAATCAAGAAAGATAAGAAAAACACCTTTAAATTGTTGATAACTGAGAGGGGGGGTGAATCAGTTATCTTAATTAATTTAACTTTTTGTTCTTCTTTAGCAACTAGTACAGTATCAAAACATATAAGCTTAAATGAACATGTAAGCAGAAATAAACTTAGTACACATGACACAATATTTTTGATGTGGAAACCCTATTAAGGGAGAAAACCACAGGTGATTAACCCAAGAATGTATTCTCTGTTAGAAGAATAGAAATACAAAATGGCACTTGCCAATTAGGGCTCACTGCCTACAAGAGACTCACTATCTACAAGTTGTAAAAGGAATAACAAGATCCTTGAATTGATGAGAAGCATCCACATATGCTGAGGTTTAGTTCTGGTTAGGCTCAATACACTAATCTGTTGCACTTCATCCTTCCTCTTCTTTGGTGCTGTTGTCCTGTCACATACCAGACCTGCCTTACCACTTTCACACTACTCTTCTACTTTTATTTGCACAACACAACACATGACACACTTCATATCCAAATCTATCTGGTATATATATCCGCACCAATGATTTCAACACTTTTCTAGTCGGCATCCAGAATAGTCAGTATTTTCCCAAACTCTGATTTGTCAGCTGAATCCTTACTTGTCAAGTGATGCGTATCAAAGAGATGCTTATAGAAGTCTTCAATCATGTCATCTAATCATGAATGATACCTCAAGAAACTTGATCACAATCAATAACTCATCTAGAGTAAGGTCTGATGCTCTGCCGGTCAGTTCTTCCTCTGTCAACTCTGCCAAACAGGAGCCCAAAACTTAGGTGCTCATATCTTTTCACTCTTTCATCATCGAAGGATCAATCTCTAGAATGTATTAGTCAAGGTACACCTCTTGACTTCCCCAAGTTCACACTTTACTAAGATACTTCTTCTGAGAGATCTGGACCTGACTGTCAGACCTTGCCACATGCTCTATTCTTACTTACCGGACCACAACACTCTTCAATCTGACTTCTGGTATAGGCACACCATGTCCTACAGATGTGTGGGATGAACTTTGTTGCCATTAATGACAACAATCATGAAGCTACAATGTGTCTCTTGCCAACAATCTCCCCCTTTGGCATTGATGGCAACACTTAGTGAAAAATGACTAAGTGTCACACTACACTCCCCCTTAGCTATTGCTCTGTTCTAATGTACACTTTACCAGAGCTCCCCCTTAGTTGGATTCCACATTTTTCACTGCTCCTCACTCCCCCTTTAACATCAATGGCAAAGGGTGGGGTCCGTACACCAAAATTTGCAAAACTCAATCTATCACATAAGTATATTATCCGGTTATACTTTACATATACTTTAGTATATCTGTAAAAGTATTCTTCAATTGTACAACTTCTGTCACCTAGATTAGCTTCATCCTATCCAAAATTGAGATGTGACCACTCAATAGGAATGCAAAAGCTTCTGCCCTCTTCAGATCTATCAGATCATTGGTCCGGGCTATGGTTTGAGCATCATTTAAGGCTTCATGCATGGCCTCTAACTTAGGGATAATTATCCCTCTAAGTTCACTCAACCTACTTATTCTATTTTTCTTCTCCTTCTCAAGCTTCTTCATTTCATTCAAGACTGCAATAGTCTAACATTCTTGATTTATTATGGAAGTGGTAAGAGAATCAAAACTTTGAGATAGTCTTGTTAGTTTATCCTCCTGTTCTTTCACTTTCTTCTCAATCTCCACTGTTACTTTGGACCATGATAGACAAAATTTATACATTTCCCCACCATCTTTAAGAGCATTTTCTAAGCTCTTTATCCCTATATCCATATTTCTCCTATCATTGGTTATTAGTCCTTGTACTTCAGAGAATCTCTTTTCCAAAAACTCCTTCTAGACTTTATCTTCTGCTGACTTCTCTAAGGAATCAAAATGTGTGCTAACACTATTTACTAGAGATTTGAGATTACTGGATGTGGAGGCTAAAGAATCCTTTTGGAAGGATGGCATAATCTTGTCTAATACACCGGATGCAGCTTCTATGAGCTCATAGTCTTCCATGTGAGACTTCAAAAGTTTTTCTTTTGCCTTTGCTTGAGTGAAGGATGCTAGCTTCATGGTTTGCAACGGAGAGAGGGAATCAAAATTGAATGGACCTTGAAGCAACTCCGGTTCATCAAATTCCATCATCTCTTTGGTTAAGAAATCCTTGACTACTTCTGTTGTGTCTCTTGCTAGAGACAGAGTTTTCTCCCCTTCTACAGTCTTACAACTGTCATCTGTGGCCTTTTTTGTTTGATCTTCTTTTCTTTTCTTTGCTTGTTCTTCTTGACTTGATTTTTCTTTTATTATTTCTTCTTGTTTAGATCCAGAGTCTGTAGGGGAAACTGGAGGAGAGATGTTTGCTTCTTCATGAACTTCCTTTTCCAGAGTAGAGGAATCTAAGTTCTTAGCTTTCTCTTCACTAGTCTCCTTTGCCTCTTCTACCACTATCTTAGTAGATTCTTCTTTGTCATCCATGATAGAGGTTTCATCACCTAAGTCCTCTATGACAGGAATATTGAATCTTTTATAGGCATTCCTGAGGATCTCTTCAGTTCTTTTGCCACTTTATCAGTTTCTCCAAGCATAAGCTGATTCATTCTAGCTTTGCTCCAGAACTCATCCTTGTAATCTTTGAAGACCATGTTAATTTGCTTTGGAGTGATGGAGGGATAAAGTTGGATAGCAATCTGTTCACGGATTTCTAGATCCTTTGCTTGGGCATTGTTCTTCCTCATTTCAAGTTCTTTCTCTAAACTTTTAGAAATTAGAGAGATGATTTCAATAAATGCTTTATTGTATATGTTCAAGTACTTAACTGTGGCTTCCTCCAAAATCTTTTTATCTGCATCATTATATTCATCATAAAATTCTGTTATTAGTTGCAGATTTCCATCTACAGTAACTGCCTTGACTACATCATCAATGCGGAGAGTAGGCCTTTCAACGAATTCTTCTACCTTTTCTTCCTTGCCTTCATGGGTAGAAGGTTCACCAAATGTTTTCTTCTTCTTCATCATCTTCTTGAAATCAGATTCTATTTCTTCATCATCCTTCTCGATTGCATAGGATCTTGTTGCCTTTGTCTTAGTTCTCTTCTCTGCTTTACCGGATGATTTTGCTTCCAGTTTAGATGCCTTTCAGCTTTTACAGTTGCAGGTGTAGAGCTCTTAGAGGATCTGGTCTAGGAGGGGGCTTTTACTGGAGCACTTTCTTTTTCTGCTCTTTCCATCTTTTCTCGGTGGACATCAAGTGCCTCTTTTGAGATTCCATGCCTCTTGGCAAGATCTTCTACTTCCCTTCTTACTTTTCTCTTGATCTCTGGCTGTCTAAGTTCAACATGAACTTTTACACTCAACTCTTGGAAAGTTCCAAATCTTTCTACCTTGGGATCCTTGGGTTGACTCAGCATGTGTTGAAAATGTAGCTCTATAATTTTCTCATCTGCTTCATATCCCATTAGCATGATCTAGACTATCCTTGGCTCCACTGCCTCCATTAGGCATTGATCAGTGTCTACCATAAAGCACACTGTATCCTTGTATTTTTCAACTAGGGATTGGGGAATTCTTTCTCTAGCCTGCATCATGTTTTGGAAGTTTTTGAAGTAACCCCATAGTGCTGTGTTTTGTGCCTTGGCCTCACCAAGCCCATGCAAGTAATCTCTAATTTAAATTGCAACAGGTTTGTCATTCTGCCATACCCAACCATTGGATCCGGGCAACTCATTCATAAAGTAGAAGAACAAACACAGTATCAGCCCACCATACTTGAAAGAGTTCTTCTTGTCCTTCTTGATCTTTTGTATGTTTTCCATTAGTTGTCTAAGAAGGAGTTTCCAAAGGTCATAATCTACATTCTTTCTCAACATTTCATAAGCAGTGTAGATTGTTGTTCCGGATATAGAATTTTCTCTGCTAGAGTGATATATTTTGTAGTCAATAATCATGGAGGCAAACTTAATGTCCGGATCTGTGATATCCTCAACTGTCATTGCCCTTTTATCAAATTTAGATCTGGTAGCCTCACTCATAGTTTGGTTTTTGACTGATTTTAGAGTAGGTAACCCACCGGATGAGTGCAATTTGGTCACTACCCTAATTGCTTGCTTGGTTATCTTAAATGGCCTCATCAACCACATAAAGTTGTCATGCATTCTATTCAAGATATACCAAACCCAATAATCTTCAGTAAAATAGGGGAAATGAATGCATTGACCAAAATGTTTATCCCAAATGGCCTTATACTAAGGTTTTAGTTCAAATGAATCATCTATCAATTCCTTGTGGTAGATATCCATTAGCTTGGATTCACCAAATTCTTCAATGTTTGCATGAATGTAAACCCTAACATCTTCAACATGCAAAACCCCATGTGGAATGCTGTAAAATGCGCCTAAGGGATCCACTTCTAGAGATTTGTAGGGATGTTTCTTAAATTTAGGGTGTAGCCTATCAGAAAACTTCACAACATTCAGAGTAGCCATCTTAAAGATTCAGAGAGAGATTTTCAAGAGCAGAAAATACCTTTTACGCTTTTAGGGTTCACGGTGTGAATTAGATCAGATTGCTGGATGGATTGATTTCTGCAGTTGATCTTTGATGAGCTTGAGGTAGTTTGTTGTAGAGCTCCTTTTCTCTTCTTCTCGAAAGTAAAATGAGCAAATGTTCAATAAGAGAACCCTTATATTTATTTGCAAACCCTAATTCCATATTGCAATAAATGTGTAACTCATGTAATTCTGGTTTGCCTTGTTCTCCTTGTTCTAAGAAAAATCTTTTTCAGATCACTAAGAAGCATTTAGAGTTGTTCTTGGTGATGATTGACAGTCTATCTTCCTTTCCTCAAACATTTCATCTATCCACAGATCAAGATTCCTCGGTTTGGATCTACTTGTGAAAAACTACTTCTTACCGGATGACTGTTGAACCCAATTAGTCTTGTAAGATTAACCTGTTCAAACCCACTTGTGGATCTTTCATCTCTTTATCAAACCTTCGTTAGATGTTCCTCTATGAACCCTTTAATCTACAACATTCCTTGTGCTAATTTCAGGCACCAATTAACTGGCTGGGGGAAAATGTTTTTCCTTGTGTCTCCCCTTGAGCCAGAGCTCACCTTTTTAATTTCTGGAAGGAATATTAGCACCAGATTATGGTGTGGATCCATCCCCAACATTCTCTATACTCCTCTTTACCTAGATCTTGTTCATCTCCCTTTGAACCTCATCTGCATTCACTTTTCCTTTTCCTTTGCCTTGATTCTGATTATGAAGTACCAGACCTCTTTTATCCTGATTTTTGCTTCCACAGAATTTGGCAATATGACCGGATCTATTGCAATTGTAGTAAACAACATTTCTTTGCATTTTTGACTGATATCCTCTTGATCTACATTAATTAGCCATATGTCCCATTCTATTGCATGTAAAGCATCTACCATTGAATGAGTTGTTCATTTGCATATTTCTACATTCATGAGATTTGTGACCATATCTTTTGTAGTTGAAGCACTGTCCGGAGAAGGATGAATTAGTCTAATTCATTCTCTTTCTGCACTGATTTGCTCTATGACCAAAGTTATTGCAAGTATGGCAGTATCCGTTGAAGGAAGGATATCTTTGAGCATTTGGTTGCCTTACCAGAGGTCTTCTAGGCCTGTTTCTTGGATTTTCTAATCTGGAGTTCTTCTGACCAGATCCAGAGCTTTCACCTTTTTCATACCCCAAGCCTTGCTTGTCATCTACCCTCTTTTGGCTTTGAAGAAGAACTTCAAGTTGAGCAGAGCTTATCTTGAATTTCTCTTTGTATTCATTTGTTGTTTGAAGATCTCTTTTAAGATTGTCAACCTGATTCTCAATTTGTTCTTCATTATCTCTAGCTTCTTCAAGATCAAATTCTAGATACCTGATTATTCTATCCATTTTGTGGCAGTCTTCTAATTTCTCTTTGAGAGATTGTCTTAGATCATCTTCAGTTTTTCTTTTCTCTTCAATTTCTTGAGTGAATTTTATAACTCCTGATTCCATTTCATATCTTACCATAATGATCTCTTTTGATAACTTTTCACATAACTTGGTTTTCTCCTTTAGGTTTTCATTTGTATCATTGGCTTCACCTTGACTTGCCAATTGCTGAAGTAGATCATTTCTCTTTTTCATAGAGATACTCAGTTTCCCTTTTAGTTCATTTATGAAATCATCAACCTGTTTGAGTCTTTCCTTCAATTCATTGACTTCAGAGTTAGATTGCTCAAGATCATCTAGGGAAGACTGAAGTTGTTCCCTCATACCATACACATCCATTTGAATTCCCAGATCTTCCTCAAGTTGTTAGGCTCTATTTGGAGGAACTTTGCTCTGATACCAATTGTTGATAATTGAGAGGGGGGGTGAATCAGTTATCTTAATTAATTTAACTTTCTGTTCTTCTTTAGCAACTAGTACAGTATCAAAACATATAAGCTTAAATGAACATGAAAGCAGAAATAAACTCAGTACACATGACACAATATTTTTGACGTGGAAACCCTATTAAGGGAGAAAACCACGGGGTGATTAACCCAAGAATATATTCTTTGTTAGAAGAATAGAAATACAAAATGGCACTTGCCAATTAGGGCTCACTACCTAAGCACATTGCTCACAAGAGGCTCACTGCCTACAAGAGACTCACTGTCTACAAGTTGTAAAAGGAATAACAAGATCCTTGAACTGATGAGAAGCATCTACATATGCTGAGGTTTAGTTTCAGTTAGGCTTAATACACTGATTTGCCGCACTTCATCCTTCCTCTTCTTTGGTGTTGTTGTCCTATCACATACCGGACCTGCCTTACTACTTTCACACTGCTCTTCTGCTTTTATTTGTGAAACACAACACATGACACACTTCATATCCAAATCCATCTGGTATATATATCCGCACCAATGATTTCAACATTTTTCTAGTCAGCATCCAGAATAGTCAGTATTTTCCCAAACTTTGATCTGTCAGCTGAATCCTTACTTGTCAAGTGATGCGTATCAAAGAGATCCTTATAGAAGTCTTCAATCATGTCAGCCAATCATGAATGATCCCCAAGAAACTTGATCACAATCAATAACTCATCCGGATTAAGGTCTGATGCTCTTCTGGTCAGTTCTTCCTCTATCAACTCTGCCAAATAGGAGCCCAACACTTAGGTGCTCATATCTTTTCACTCTTTCATCACCAGAGGCTCAATCTTTGGAATGTATTAGTCAAGGTACACCTCTTGACTTCCCCAAGTCTGCACTTTACTAAGATACTTCCTTTGAGAGATCCAGACCTGACTGTCAGACCTTGCCACATGCTCTATTCTTGCTTACCAGACCACAACACTCTTCAATCTAACTTCCGGTATAGGTACACCATGTCCTGTGGATGTGTGGGATGAACTTTGTTGCCATCAATGACAACAATCATGAAGCTACAATGTGTCTCTTGCCAACATAAATATGGTACATTGGTTCTATGTTTGTTTTTCTACTTTATGAATGAGGTACCTAGAGTAAAAGGTGTGCACTAGACTAATGATGAGCTAATTTCTATTCATATCAGAGATCACCTACACAACATTGGTGACTATAAAACATAGAAAACTGCAATCTGGGGATGCTTCAAGAACTTTTAGAGTATGTTGCATTCAAGGGAAAGAATCCCTAAATCAATTGTTGAGAAGTACAAGAAAGAAATATGTTTCATGGTGGACACTAATCAATGCTTAATGGAAGTAGTAGAAACTAGAACTGCTTGGATCATGCCTATGGGGTATGAAGTAGATGAGAAAATATTGAATATGTATGCTCAACACCTTTTGAGCAAGCCAAAAGACACAATAGTTGAAAGATTTGGGACATATGAGAAACTAAGTGTAAAACTGCATGATGAGCTCAGAGAACCTAAAACCAAAAGGAAAGTAAGAAAAGAACTTAAGCAGTTGGCTAAGAATCTAGGCCTCACAAAGGAAGTTGTGAGACAATTCAGGGAAAGAACTGAAAAGGCAGAGAAGGAGAAATAGGATAAGAAACAAGGAAGTGCTCCAATAGAATCCTCCTCCACTCTAAGGACTACTAGGAGCTCTGCTATTATCCTTGTTCCCCCAAAGTCTACCAATCCTGAGAAACTGAAAGACATATCATCTGGCAAAGGAACAAAAAGAAAGAAAACAAAGGCCACAAGAATGTATATGAGCACAAAAGATGATGAGGAGATAGAGACAGATGAAGAAGTTAAAGAAATAAGATCTAAGAGAGCCAAGACTTCAAAGGCTTCTGAGGACCAGCCTTTTGGAAGCAAAAACACAAGTAAAAAGCAAGAAACTAGTAAAGTTGCTATGACAGTTGATGAAATTGTAAAAACAATTACTATTCATGGAAATCTAAGGCCTATTAGAGAATATTATGATAACTTTGATAAAGCGAATAAGAAAATCTCGGAGGATGCCACCATCCTATACTTGAACAAATTCAATAGAGCTCTACCAGAAATTTTGCAAGAAATTCCTAAAAGTTTAAGGAATATACTAGAGATGAGGAAGGAAGTCGCCAACGCTATAGACCTAGAACTCAGAGAACATGTCCTCTCCACCTTGTGTCCAATAATGACCAAAAGGGAAGTAAATAAAATCCTCAAGGAAGTAAAGGAGGAATTCAGAAGCAAGACATGGATGAACAAGCTAATGCTTGGTAAAATTGAGGAATTTGTAAAGGAAACAGAGGAAATTTTGAGGAAGGCCCTAGACAAAGATAAATATTTTTTTGTTTCAAAGGAACAAGTTGAGGAAGGTAATCCTTCAGTTTCGGAACAAGAAACTTCAAAAGAAGAGACTGGAAAGGGAAATGATCCTCTAGAGAAAACCTATATGGAGACACTAAGTCCTACTCTAGATGACTTTGAGAAGAACAAGGATCAGAAGTCAGAAGAGGCTGAAGGCAAAAAGGATACCCAAGATCAAACAGATGGAGTTAACACAGAAGTAAACATGGAAATAAAAATTCCCACTGAAGTTGGCTCATAGCAAAAGGAAGAAGGAGAAGTCAAGGGTAAAGAAGATAAAGAAAAAGAAGATGGTGCAAATATTGATGCCCCCAAACTAAATAGTCCTGATACTGAAACTGAGAAAACTCAAGGAAAGGAAGATGACCCTGAAATTATGGCAAGACACTGCAGATGTAGTGAAGAGTTTCTTGAGTAAAGAAATACTAGAGTTTGATGAACCAGAACTGATTCAAGGATCAATCAACCTAGATATTCTCTCTCCGGTCCAAATGATGAAGATAACATCTTTCACACAAGCTAAGGCAAGTGAAAAGATATTGAAATCCCACATAGAGGATAGTGAGCTGTTAGGCCTTGCATCTGGTATATTTGAGAAGATAATGCCAACTTTCAGGAAGAATCCATCTAATTCTCCCTTTGGTAATCTGAAGAGCCTTGTAGATTCTGTAAGTACACACTCTGAGTCCTTTAAGAAGTCTGCAAAGATTAAAATCTGGAATGAATTTTTGGATAAGAGATTTAGTGATCTAAAGGGCCTAATAGGGAATGATAGAAAGATACTTGATATCAGTATAAAGAGTATTCAAAATGCTCTCAATGACGGAGGTGATGTATACAATTTTTTTCTATCTTGGCCCAAAGTTATTAAGGATATTGAGAAAAAGATAAAGGAGCGAGAACAAAATTTATTAAATCTATCTCAAAATTTTGATCCTCTAACAGTTTCTCCAGTAAGTCAGGAGTGTCAAGCAATTAGCTTGACTGATGAAATAAAGAAACTTGTTAAAGAAAAGAGCAATATTATGGAGAGAATGTGTGAGCTCTGAAGATTGATTGCCCACAAGTTAGAAATAATGTTTACTTCTTTATCAGAAGCTCAAGTTGCAGTCTGAACAAGTGATCGAGCAGATCTGAAGAAAGAAAAAACACAGGCATTCCTACTAAATGAACACATCTCAATTTTGGACGGCATGAAAAGTAGTTGAGCCTCTAAACTTGTGTAGTTGAAAAATAGTTTTGCAAATATCTTCAAGTTCATGTAAATATAATGCAAGGATTATTTGTACATATGCAACCTTATATATAGATTTCTTGTGAGAATTTTGCTTTGCGGATCCTACCCTTTGCCATTGATGTCAAAGGGGGAGTGAGAGATAGTGAAATTGAAAGAAAATGAAGAATCCATCAAAGGGGGGGCAGTGGAAGAATATATAAGTGTACACAGTAGGGGGATTCAGCCATGACACTTAGTCGTTTTTCACTAAGTGTTGCCATAAATACCAAAGGGGGAGATTGTTGGCAAGAGACACTGCAAGGCATGTCATATGTTGTCATTGATGGAAACTAAGTCCATTCCACACATCTACAATATAGTATCAGGTCATACTGGAAGTCAGTTCCAAGATTTATCCAGTCCAGATAGATAGGAATAGGGTATATGGTAGAGTTTAGTATTTTGGTCAGCAAATCTCTCCAGTTAATCATTGTGTGTTGCAAATTTGAGGGAGTGTAGAGGAATGTCAGGAAAATCTAAATCCAAGATTTCAGCCTCCGGTGACAAAGGGATTAAAAGTTATGAGCATCTGAGTACCAGGTCCTAATATGACAAGAACAGTTCAGTGAAGAAAAGGCCAACTTGTGTTAGATCCTTGTACGGATCTAGTAGAAGTGTTTTGATGAGTTGTGTATGGGATATAATGTTAGTGTTTGAAATGAATGATGATTTTCAAGTGTTACTTTTGGTATGCATCAGTATTGATGTATGGATTCAGCTAACAGAACATAGTACTTGTATTGTTTGTTAAGTTCTTCATAAGGCCAATAGAAAGGTGATTGAATTTATTGAAGTAGATATATATAACTGATGGATTTGAGTGTATTGGTATGCATGTGGTGTATGATGAGGGAGTAAGTACGAAAAAGGAGATTAAGGTGTGGAAGAGAAGAGATTTGAGACCTAGATTATGGAAGAGTAGTAAACAGGGCAGAATAAAGATGAAGTGTGTAAGATCAGTATTTTGAGCCTAACCAAAACTAAATTCTTGCATTGGTAGATGCTATTCATCAGTTCAAACAATCTAAAATCCTTTTGTAATCATTCCTATAGGTAGTGAGCCTCTCTTGAGTAGTGAGCTCTGGGAAGTGAGCCTGAAGGCATGTACGTTCCCCTTTTGTAATACTTTTAATAGAGTATAATCCTTGTGGGTTAACCCCCACCATGGTTTTTCCCTTAACTGGGTTTCCACATTAAAAATCTTGGTGTCAAGTGTGTTATTTGTGTTTCTGCTAATGAGTTTTTGATTCTTGCTTTTCATAATTATATCATTAATATGTTAAGAAGTTGTAAAGAAGAAATTAACTGCAGCAAGCTTTAAAGTTTTGTGATAACTGATTCACCCCCCTCTCAGTTGTCATCCCTAATTCTAATAGATCAATGGTGTACTACATATCCCTGGGTTGTCACAAAACCTATTATTTGTAAGTAAATTGAATTATGTGGGTGTGCAGGTTGTTTTCTCGAATGGAGGATGCAAGATGATGAGAGAAGCTATGGTGTTGGCTAAGGGTGTTCAGATTAGCACTCTATTTTAACTTGATGCATGAGCAGTTCAGTGCAATAGTGCCTCTATTTCAAAGAAGAGAGCTTTAGATTTTTCATCCTCACCATTGGAACTAGTAGCCAAGAAGATTGTTGTATCTACTTCCGATGGTCATGCATTCTAGGTACCCAAGGGTGTTCATTCTATGGAAATGAAACTTCTTGTTGAGAAAACAATGTTGTGGCACCAAAGTCTTTGCCATATTGTTGAAAAGGGTACGAGGACCCTAAAAAATAAAAATCTCATTGAGGGTATGGATGATTGTAACCTTGAGTTCAATTTCTGCGAACACTACATATATGGAAAACAAAATCATGTTTAGTTTTACCATAGTTCTCATAAATCTTCTGAGGTGTTGGATCTAGTTCACTTTGATGTTTTTGGTCCTATTAATGTTCCTTCGATTTTCAAATCTATGTATTCTATTTCATTTATTGATGAAGTGGCATGTAAGGTAGAGGAGAAAATGAAAAGAAGGCAGGAGCAGCAAGGAAGAGGCAATTTTGGGGGCAGAAATCAGTCCCAAAAGCAGCAAGGGGAGTCTAGTTCCAATGAACAAAGTGGAGACTCAAGTAGTAGAGGAAACTTTAGAGGGAGAAGGCCAAATGGAAGAGGCATATTTGGTGGCTAGGAAGAGGTTCAAACACCTTCACAGGCAGATGTTATAATTGCAATCAAGTGGGACACCCAGCCTTCAAATGACCAGAGAAGCAAGGCTCTAGTTCTCATGGAGGAGAAAGAAGAACTCAATTGGTAAAAGAAGAAAATTGTCAAAGTGTCAATACACCACCTAAGCCTATAGATCCAGAGTTTGGAGAAAACCTAATGGTGAGGAGAACTCTCTTGAAGATGCCAAGTGCCAAGGAGCCACCACAGAGAAAGTCACTTTTTAGAACTTCTTGCAAATCCGGTGGAAAGGTATGTAAAGTTATAGTTGTTTCAGGATCTACAAACAATTCGGTATCATTAGAAATGGTTGAGAAGTTAGGATTGAAAATAATTCTTCATTCTAACCATTATAAGGTATATTGGTTAAATAAGGGTCAACAAGTACTTGTAAATGAGCAATCTTGGGTAGATTTTCAAATTGGAGGGTATAGGGATAGAGTTCTATGTGATGTGATTCCCATGGATGCTTGCCATCTACTCCTAGGATGTCCATGGTAGTATGATCTTAATGCACAACATGATGGGCAAAATAATACCTATACTATCACAAAGAATGGTGATTCTTTTACATTGAATCCTTTACTGGATGAAGGCCTAGATAAACAAGTGGGTTCTAGTGTCATGGTGGTAGGAGAAAAAGAGTTTTTGTAGACCTTGAAAGAAGAAGGGGGTCTAGGATTTTCTTTGATTGTTAAGCCAAAGTGCAGGTCTATTTTGTCCACAAATAAGAAAGAACATATTCCTAGTGAAGTCCAAAACTTGTTGAAGAAGTATAATGACATTGTAGTGGATGATTTACCCAATTCTCTACCTCTAATCAAAGATATCAGTCACCATATAGACCTGATACCAGGGGCTACATTGCCTAATAAGGCTGCCTACAAGATGACACTAGCCCAAAATGAAGAGATTGCAAGACAAGTGCAAGAATTGATAGATAAGGGCCTAGTGAGGAAGAGCTTGAGCCCATGTGTTGTACCTACTATACTAGCACCCAAGAAAGATGGGAACTAGAGGATTTGCATGGATTCTAGAGCCATCAACAGGATAATAATCAGGTATAGATTCCCTATGCCTAGGATAGAAGATCTATGGACTGTTTGGAAGGAGCATGCTATTTTTCAAAGATTGACTTGAAGAGTGGGTACCATCAGATTAGGATCAAAGAAGGGGATGAATGGAAGACAACATTCAAGACTAATGAAGGTCTTTATGAATGGTTGGTGATGCCCTTTGGCTTGTTTAATGCACCTAGTACCTTCATGCACCTTATGAATGAGGTATTGAAACCTTTCATTGGAAAGTTTGTTGTGATTTATCTAGATGACATTCTTATTTTTAGCAAGTCCAAAGAAGAACATTTGAAGCACCTTGACATGGTACTAAAGAGGCTACATGAGGAGAAATTGATGATAAACTTGGATAAGTGTGATTTCGTGAAAGAAGAGTTGGTGTTACTTGGATTTGTCATTTCAAAAGGAAGTTTGAAGATGGATCCTTCCAAGGTATATGCCATTCTCAGTTGTCCAACCCCAAAATCAAGGGAGATGTGAGGAGTTTCCATGGACTTGCAAGCTTTTATAGGAAATTCATAAAGAACTTCAGCCACATATGTGCACCAATCCTTGACACCATCAGAGGAGGTAATAAGGGTAAGTTTTCTTGGACTAATGAAGCTGATAAAGGGTTTGAATATTTGAAGAAAAGAGTATCCCATCAACCTATACTTGTGCTCCCTAATTTCGATAAGGTTTTTACCATTGAGTGTGATGCTAGTAACCAATCATAGGGGTTGTTTTAAGCCAAGAGGGCAAACCAGTTGCATTTTTCAGTGAAAGGCTAAATGAGGCAAAGAAAAAGTATTCATCATATGATCTAGAGTTATATGCTATGGTTCAAGCACTTAATAAATGGAGGCACTACTTATTACCCAAAGAATTTGTTGTTTTTACTTACAATCATGCTCTAAGTTTCTTGAATGGGCAGGACAAACTCAGTCATAGACACATGAAATGGGTGGAGTATTTACAAGCCTTTACCTTCACCATAAAGCATAAGAAGGGCCAAGCTAATAAGGTGGCAGATGTACTTAGTAGGAGGGAACTTGTGGTGCAGGAAATACAACTTCATAGCATGGGGGTAGATGTACTCAAAGACATGTACCATGATGATGCTGATTTCAAGGACATTTATGAGGTTTGCAATCAATCTTTGGACACTTTTCATAGTGAATACTCTGATATTTTACTTCAGAATGGTTTGCTTTTCAAAGGGAGTCAATTATGTGTGCCTAGATGTTCAATGAGGGAGAATATTATAAAGGAGAAGCATAGTGGGAGTCTTGGAGGTCATTTTGGACTTGACAAGACTTTGGATTAGGTTAGGAGGTTCTACTATTGGCCAAAAATGCAGGTGGATGTCAGAAAATATGTTGAGGGCTGCACTATATGTCAAAGAGCCAAAGAACTTCATCAAATGCAGGGCTTTATCAGCCACTTCCCATTCCCACTAGGCCTTGGGAGAGTGTAAGTATGGATTTTGTGGTGGGGCTGCCTAGAACACAAAGGGGTTTTGATAGTGTCTTTGTGGTTGTTGACTGGTTTAGTAAAATGGCACATTTTCTTCCTTGCAAAACTACCAATGATGCATCACATATTGCAGGCTTATTCTTTAAGGAAATAGTAAGAATACATGGTTTTCCTTTGAATATTGTCTCTGACAGGGATCCTAAGTTCATTAGTCACTTTTGGAGGACCTTATGGAAGAAACTAGGCTCAAAAGTCTCATATAGCTCTGCATACCATCCCCAAATGGATGGGCAAACTGAAGTGGTAAATAGGTCATTGGGAAACCTTCTAAGGTGTCTAACAAAAGACCATGGATAGGCTTGGGATCTAATTATACCCCTGGTAGAGTTTGCATATAATGACTCCATGAATAGGAGCATTGGGAGAAGCCCTTTTGAAGTGGTTTATGGAATGCATCCTATTGGTGTAAATGAGTTGAGAGATCTACAAGGAATGGATAGGAGAAGTGCTCAAGGGGAAGATTTTACTGTTACAATCAGAGACATACATCATCAAGTGAAAGAAACTCTTCAAAAGAATGTAGACAAGTACAAGGAAAGAGTAGATTTGAAGAAGAGAGACCTTCAATTCAAGGTTGGTGACTTGGTGTTAGCACATCTAAAAAAGGAAAGGCTTCCTAAAGGCAAGTACACCAAACTCATGATGAAGAAGATAGGACCTTGTAGGGTGGTCCATAAATTTGGGCAGAATGCCTATGAAATTGTGTTGCCTCCTAGGGTAGCAATCTCTCCAATCTTCAATGTTTCTGATTTGTATCTATACAAAGGCTATGTGGTTGGTGATTCCAATGCAGGTGTAGCAGCAGATGAGGATGAAGATTGGGTGAAGGAGTTGCCACCTAGCTAACCCATGAAACTTGAATGCATCTTAGACACAAAGGAGGTGAAGAAGACTAGGAGGAAGACCTATAAAGAGTACCTCATCAAATGGCAAAACCTACCTGCAGAAGATGCCACATGGATGTCTAAAAATGACATCAAACAACATGGGGTTTCTCTTGAAGACCTCATCTCAAAAGGGACTTGAGATTTTTCTCTCCTCGGGAGCATGGTGCAGGGGCACCTATAGGTCCAAAAGACCTATCATGAGTTTTCTTCCTATGTTTTGGTTTGCATTGCAATAAGGTCTTTTGACCACCTTGAAGCATGTTGAAGTCTTTTGCAATCATCTTGTAAGGCCTTGGTGCTAATTGTGTGCATGTAGCCAATTAGGACCTAGTTGGTCAACTATGGTCAAACCCTCCATAGGTGTGAAAATGGAGTGGATTTCATGTTTGGAGTCATTCATGGCATGTTGGCTTTGCTTTGATGAAGTTTGAAGTAGTCTTGTGGAAAAATTATCAAATTTGTAAACAAAACATGTAGTATGTATTAACTAGAAGGTGGTAATGGTCAGTTTGGGAGGTTGCAGAGTTAGTTTCTATTCCCAATCGATCCCAAACTACCTACCTTTGATGTTGAAGTGTATAAATTGCCTCTCTCTCATCGAGCAAGGCATGGTGTGGAAGATTTTCAAGGAGAAATTACAAAGAACTTTGTTTTTCCTGGATTTTCTGTGTAATTTTGTTGTTGCAGATCGTACTCTGCCCAGGTATAGAACTATTATTTGTTCTTCGTATGTTGGATCTATAGAATAGGGTGTTACCTTTAATTTAAAGTTGGTTTGGGGTTTTGAAATTAGTCTTAAGCAGAGATACCACTATTTTTTCCATAAATTGGTTATTAAAACCCTAAACTAGGGTGTTGAACAAAAATGATGAAGAATTGACCCTTCCACTGCTTCTCATCACCATTTGATTAGTGGAATGGGTCTGTACATTTGTGTATTTTTTGTTTATAATAGTTGCAGGATGGGAGAAAGAGTTTTGGGCTAAGTTTTGATGGTTTTGGCTTGACAAAACCATGTGTCAAGCCATTAGAAGGAACCCACGTGTTCAAAATTAGTGCAGTCAACTATAGGAGTCTAAAACCCATGGAATCCTTTATTTTCCCAAGTAATTGACATGTTCTGGTGGTTGTGCAAAGTCTGTAAGGGAAACTAAGGGTAGTCTCTGTGTAAAATAGGCCTAATTGGGGCTCTGTCCTAAATTACTAGTCCTAATTTGAGGCACTCTCCCCAAAAGACCCACTAGTCAATTTAACATATGTTATGAGCCTTCCAAAAGGGTACCCTGAAATAGTCTTGGTTTGTGAAAGTAAGGCCTCTACAAAAAGTTATTGCCACTGTTCTCTAAAAATGGGGCTACCAGGAACCTTGGTGGCTTGCAGAGCAAGTACTCATCCCATGCATGCAAAACCTTAACCATTGGGTTGGGATGTTTATGTTAGTTGTTTTGAACCCTCTAAAATGACTGCCCTTGAGAAATTCATACATCTTGTGCCATATCTCATAATGAGTCCCTTGGCTTAGGCCTTAAGAACCTTGAAAGATTGTCTTTGTGAAGTAGTGAATTCCCTTCATGTTGAGTGGTTTGATAAACCTATTGAGGTGTCTTCCATCCCCTTAGAACCTCTACATCACCATGAACCCTCTACCCTTGACACTATACATTAAACCATAATCCCTTAACCCTCAGCCCTAAAGCCTCAACCCTCAATCCTTAAACCTTCAACCCTAAACCCTATCCCTATTACCTCTACCCTAAACTCTATCCCTATTCCTAAACCCTCAACCCTCGACACTATACCTTTAACCCTAATCCCTTATCCCAAAACCCTATACCCTATCCCTCAACCCTTAAACCTTAAAACTTAAACCCTAAAACCTATCCCTAAACCCTCGACGCTCAACACTATATCTTAAACTCCAATCCCTTAACCCTCAACCCTAAAGCCTCAACCTTCAATCATTAAACCTTCAACCCTAAACCTTGTCCTTAATCCCTCTACCCTCGACACTCTACTTTAACCCTAATCCCTTGACCATCAACCCTATCCCTAAACCAACTCTACTTTAGATTTAATACTCTACTATTGCATTGATTTAATACTCTACTATTAAAGCTTAGCATTCACACAAATGCAGATGTTCATATTATAGAAGATTGCATTATATTAGACTATTAGATATCCCTCAAAAAAATGTAATAACAAAACTGCTTTGCCTTATGTTAGCTTACAATTAAACCCATTCTTTTTTACACTCTTCTCTTAATAAAGTAGGAGTAATAAGAATAGAAGGTAGAGAATTTGATCTTACTAGTATGCATGGTCGGTTTACATTCCATGACTTCATTTTCATTGAATAAAAAGGTTTACCTAATTTGAAAGGTGGGGCAGAGTCTACTGTCATGTGCTTTTCTAGATGATAGGGTCCATAATGTCCAGGGTTCTTCAAGAAAGGCCTGTAACATAATTAAGTTTTTTTTATACCAATCCTCCTGGTAAAGCTACAATTCAAATGCTTGCTTTGAAAGTTGAAATAAATTAAATTAGACTTACAATTTTGATTTTCTTCCATTTCTTCAACAACATCATTGTTTTCTTCATCAGAAACCAATTCAATCAGCAACTTGCTACCCATTGGTTGACTTGAACTGCATCCTCTGTTAGAAGAAGGGCATTTTCTATCTGTATCAATGTTGGTATTCATAAGTTGAAGAGCATTGATATTTTTCACACCTTGTTCTTTGAAATATCTTAACCTTAAAATATGACTTGGATATGTACTTGAACATAGTGAAATCTCCAATCTCCAGCCCATGATGATTCACAAAATTTTCCCAACCCTGCCTAAATTCTAGTTTATTTATGGTACCCCCTAATTGTACGTCCCACTCCTACCCACCTGGACCTTGCAACACTGTATGTTTGTCTGTGTTGTCTATAAATTGTGAAACAAATGCAGGAGGAATGCGCTGCCATAAACACATTACACAATTAGATTTTACAAGTTCTTAATAGTGTACAGGAAAAAAAAGAATGAAAAATAATGTATAGAGTTACCATTTTTTGTGTAAAGTCTCCAAACATAATTTTGAAGGAGGCACACCCATTAAACAAATTCATTCAACAACTTGCTACCCATTGGTTGACTTGAACTACATACTTTGTTAGAAGAAGGGCATCTTTTATCTGTATCAATGTTGGTATTCATAAGCTGAAGAGCATTGATATTTTTCACACACCCTATTGTTTGAAATATCTTAACCTTAAAATATGACTTGGATATGTACTTGAACGCAACAAAATCTCCAATCTCTAGCCCATGATGATTCACAAAATTTTCCCAACCCTGCTTAAATTCTAGTTTATTTATGGTACCCCCTACTTGCATATCCCACTCCTGCCCACCTGGGCCTTGTAACACCATATGTTCATATGTGTTGTCTATAAACTGTGAAACAAGTGCAGGGGGAATGCGCTGCCATAAACACATTACACAATTAGTTTTTACAAGTTCTTAACAATGTACAGGAAATAAAAGAATGAAAAATAATGTATAGAGTTACCAGCTTTTGTGTAAAGTCTCCAAGCATAACTTTGAAGAAGGAGGCACACCCATTAAACTAATTCATTCAACAACTTGTTGCCCATTGGTTGACTTGAACTGCATACTCAGTTAGAAGAAGGGCATCTTTTATCTATATCTATGTTGTATTCATAAGCTGAAGAGCATTGATGCTTTCTACACACCCTATTCTTTGAAATATCTTAACCTTAAAATATGACTTGGATATGTACTTGAACACAACAAAATCTCCAATCTCTAGCCCATGATGATTCACAAAATTTTCCCAACCCTGCCTAAATTCTATTTTATTTATGGTACCCCTCACTAGTAGAAAAATAGGAAAAAATGACTAAAAAAACTACCAAAAATTGGTCATGTGATCAGTAGTTTGGTCATGTGACCATTGGTAGTTTATTGCTGGTCATTTATCTCATGACCAAATTTATGACCAAAAAAATTTTAGTCATTAATTTGGTAGTAACATTTGGTAGTATATTTAGTCATTAATTTGGTGGTATATTTAGTCATAAATTTGGTAGTATATTTAGTCATCAATTTGGTAGTATATTTAGTCACATGACCATTGGTAGTTTATTGCCAGTCATTTATCTCATGACCAAATTTATGACTAAACAGATTTTAGTCGTTAATTTGGTAGTATATTTAGTCAACAATTTGATAGTATATTTGGTAATTTGGTAGTATATTTAGTCATCAATTTGGTAGTGTTAAGGGAAAATTGGATTCAAATAAATAAACAATAATATCAATATCAAGTTACCCAAAACTCAATGAAATGGTGAACAAAGAAGATTCAAATAAACAATGAACAACAAAGAAAACCTCCTTAATTCGAAGCTTCCATTGATCGCCTATCACAATCGATCTTGTATGTATGAAATAGGGCCCTCAAAGAGTGCACTTCTTTTCTTTCTTCAAGAATGTCAATTGACAATGGCTATGATAATATCACCATGAAGATGAGCTTCACAACGAAGGTAGTGGTGTGTAGTAACGAATGTGATCACAAGCAATGAAGGAATTGGTGCCAAAGGCGCACTGTAATTCCTGCAGAGTAACAATACTTAAAGCTTGGATGAAGGAAATGGAGGAATAGGGTTCAATTTATAGACTCGAGAGAATAAAGATTGACAGTATAGAAGACTTGAGAAGATCAACAGTATAGAATAGTTGAGGAACGTGCAACGAATAAGAAGAGGACATGTGTCTTGCTTTCTTTTGCATGAGAGGGTTTATCAAGAATAGAAGAATAAGTTAAAGCATTTAAAAGAATATAACAATCAGTTAAGTGATTTAAAACAAGAAGAAGGGATTTGCATGAGAAAAAGAAGATATTTTGCTTTATTAAATATTAGGAATATTTAATTGCATGTGCAAAAAGCTTGAATTATATTTAGAGATAACTCAAATTAGAAGAAAAAGACAACTTAAATAAATATTTGATTTATTTAAATTTAGAGAAGATATTATTGGAAGAAAAACAATTAAATAATTGGAATTATTTAATTTAGAAGATAAGAAAGCAAATTAAATAAATAAATTTATTTAATTATTGTGCATGATTTGGAAGAATAAATAAAATATTTGATTGTATTTTATTTTTAGAGATAGAGAATTTAAATAAATTTGATTGATTTATTCAAATTTGGAAGAATGATTTGATTTAATTAAATAATTAAGAATTATTTAATTGTTTGGAAGAATTAAATTAAATAAAGGAATTTATTTAATTTTGACTTTAGAAGAGGTAATTAAATATTTCAATATTTAATTAACTTAGAGGAATATGAATCAAATAAATAAATTTAATTATTTATTTATTGATAGAAGAATTAGAAGGGAATAAATATTAAGAATATTTGTTTGGACTGAATCGTGTCATTTTTAGGCATATACATTTTGCCCCTCTTTGATGCAATGCAGTTTACGACGTTGCCTCAAAGAATAAATAGTCTGACAATGATACATGCCCCAGTTTGCCCTTGGTATAGGTTATGATGACATGATGGCCCCTCGGGAGATTGGACAAGAAGAAGGTAGAAGGACGAGAGACAGACAATCTCATGAAGATGAAGGGAAAACTAGGTTAGGTTTGAAGAAAACAGGATGTGTTTCAGAGAAACAAGGAGAAATCTGGAAGAAATGGGTACGAGAAGTAGTCATAGTCACCACATAGCCAGATTAGGGTTTGCATGCTATATATAGGAGCTGGGTCCACAAGACAATTCATTTGCACACTTGTCTTAGTTTGATTTGCTTTGGAGAGCTTAGGGGAGCATAGAGCATAGAGCAGTTAGAATGAGGATGGACATTCCACGAGAGGAGCATCGATTCGAGTGTGTCTGTCGATTCAACTAGCCAGCAGAGGCAGGACCCCCGGTATGTATCTCAAAAAGTTTCTCCTAGGGTCGAGTTTGATAGCAATAAATGCTAGGAGAAAATTAGGATAGACAAAAGCACTGAAACACAGTGTGGCGCATATGCCACGCAAAACTGCACATGCATAGTTCTGCAACACATGTATGATATAAAGTGGCACATATGTGAAAGCTGTGCATATATAGGTTTAGGCAACGCATGCATGATTCTATAGCGCTTTTATAGTATGTAGCGGCGCATGCAATGGGGCAGCGCATTTACAGCATAGAACGGTGCATGCATGGATTCTTGCAGCGCTTTTGCTAGAAGTGGTGCATGTGTCAAGAAATGATGCATTTGTTAAGAAATGGTGCATTTACCACTTGTTATGGTACATATGATATAGATAAGCAGACTACTTAGCAAAATTGACTCGATTGGTGTCTTGTTTGATGCGTCAATCGATAAGCTGTCTCTAAGATTGTAGGAATCTAGTCAAGAGATGTAGTGTGTTGTTTGGATCAATTTGAAATGTTAAGTTAGTTGATATGGTTCTATAGATATGTTGAGTATGGTACTTGTAGCTTTTTGGTTGTTGTCTTGCTTTGCGTGCTTGTAGGAGGATATATAAGAGACGCTTCAGTCGAGTGACCAGTTCCCTATGCCTATGTTGCAGAGATACATGCTGACTGAGATGGACAGGGAGGCGCTTGGCGCGATGGGACTCGATTACATTTGCTTCATGCCTAAGGTTTGGGTGAACTGCGGGTTGCTGAATGCAACAGTGGAGAGGTTCCACAGTGAGGACGAGACTTTCCACTTCCCTACTGGTGAGATGACCGTGACATTGGAGGATGTGTACAAGATTCTTCATTTGCCTATTCAGGGTGAGCTGGTGGAGTACGATCCATAGAGAGACACAGGACTTGCTGAGTGTAGGTGAGTGTTCGATGACCCTAATCTGGTTAGGCAGGTCATCTCTTGGTAGGATGTTTATGATTGTTATGACTACTTCCCAGGGATTGTAGCAAGACTGATCGGAGGTGTGGTATGCCCTGATAGGAGATCACACGGGTTCCCTATTGGATGGGGTCAGATCATGGAGAGGATGGTGATAGAGGGCACCCAGTATGCTTGGGGTGTCTTTGTACTAGCGCATCTATACCATGACATGCATCAAGTGGTATATCATAGGGGTACAAGCCTATCTATAGGCATGTTGCTGCTACAGTTTTGGCTATGGGAGCACATAGTGATCACGAGGCCGATATGTGTGTTTGGCAGACAGAGAAGAGAGCCATATAGCTATGGCTATACAGGAGTGATTTCCCAACATAGGCTGGGGAAGCTCGAGTACTGGTGACAGGCTTTGGATGGAATAGATGTTGTCATCTAGCGGCCATACCTAGATTGCGAGCTATGGGAGGATGAGGTAGGTGAGCTACCCTACTGCTATTAGACACGATGGTTGATAGAGCGGACCCAGTTTATCTTGGAGAGGTAGATTGTCAGCCGAGTACAGAGATAGTTTGGGAGGAGGTAGGGCATGCCATAGGGGCAGGCTCTGTTTGCGAGTACTCATGCTGAGAGGCTTAGATGGGGACTGATGGCATTCTGCGAGGAGGCACTAGCAGAGTTTTGGTAGACACCATATGTCACCTGGGATATGAGGAGGGGGATTGTAGATGTTGGGATGACTCAAGATTACAAGGATTTTTTCACTTCCCACCCATTTCTGAGATACTCAGGGCCTGGGGTACTGGATCCTTGGATAGACATATCAAGTAAAACATCTAAGTCTGCATTAGGTCATATAGCATCACATAGCATCATATAAAAAATCTGCATTAGACAAACATTACATAGCATCAAGTAAAAACATCTAAGTCTACATTAGATAAACATCTACAATCCCCCTCCTCATATCCCAAGTGACATATGGTGACATTTATGTGATGCCTTGGATAGACTTAGATGTTTTACTTGATATGATATGTGATGCCTTGGATGGATGGGACAGTGGAGCCTCGGGGGTGCGTAAAAATATGGCCTTGCCTATGTGATGACGCAGAGGCAACATAGTTCATGGACTTGGACCATGGATACTAACGAGAGACACTATGCTAGGCTGACACTATGGATAGGATATGGGATAAAACCTTGGTTGACAAGGCAATAAAGAGATAGAGTATCAAGCCATGATGGGTTATCATTAGGTTTTTTTTACTATGGAATGGATATGGGTCGAATGGGACATGAGGAAGAATGGACACAAGGTGATTGGTTTCCCAAAGATGGAGGAAGTGGTTTATCACAAGTAATGCCTGTTTACCAGGTCTTCACCACTTGTTTTTATTTGCACAAAAGCTAGAAAGTATACATGACACCTATTTGCCAGGTTTTCATCATGATACCTATCCAAGGCACCTATTTGCCAAGTTTTCACCAAAGGACAATTTTTTTGTACTTTTCTTATTTTTTTGACTTTTTTGTATTTTTTGTATTTTTTTTTTTTTTTTGTATTTTTTGTATTTTTTTTTTTTTGTATTTTATGCCCTCCTTACATTGGGGTTCTCCTAGGTATAGAACTGGTGAAGATGCATGTTGTTGATTGGGTCATCTAACAGCTCACCCTCTGATGTTGCTAACTGGTATGCTCCTAATCCATAAGCAGCTACGATCACATAAGGCTCAAGCGAGTTGGGTTTGAACTTGCCTTTCTTTTCCCAATCCTGTTGATTGTGGGGATTCTCTTTAAGGACTAGGTCTCCAACTTTGAAGACTCTTGGACAAACTCTGTGGTTATAGCTTCGTGACATCATTTGTTGATATGCTTTGAGATGGTCAAAGGCTTTCTGTCTCCTTTCCTCTAGCAACTCTAGTTCTTGCAATCTGGAGACTCTGTACTCTTCATCTGATATGAGACCTTTTAATGACACCCTGAGAGATGGTAATTCGACCTCTATGGGGAGGATAGCTTCTGATCCATAGACAAGGGTGTAAGGGGTAGCACCTGTGGGAGTGTGTATACTGGTTCTATAGGCCCACAGAGTGGGATTGAGTTGGATGTGCCAATCACAGCTAGCATCATTGACTGTCTTCTTGAGAAGTTTCAAGATGGTCTTATTGGATGTTTTAGCTTGACTGTTGCCTTGGGGGTAATAGGGTGTGGAGAAACGGTGTTGGATTTTGAATCAGTCATAGAGTTCTTAGACATCCTAGTTTTTGAAGGGTCTTCTGTTATCCGTGATAATGGATGAGGGAATTCCATATCTGCAGATGAGGTAATTAAGGATGAATGAGGAGATTTGCTTACCTGTGATGGTGGTGAGGGGGATGGCTTCAATCCACTTAGTAAAGTAGTCAGTGGTAGTTATTATGAATTTGCGGCTGTTGGATGAGGGTGGATGGATCTTTCCCACAAGGTCAAGTCCCCATTGACAAAAGGGCCACGGTGTCATTAAAGGTCTCAACTCTTGAGCTGGTGCATGTATCAGGTTCCCATGTATTTGGCACTGCTTGCACTTCTTCACAAACTGATATGAATCTGTTTCCATGTTCAACCAGTAATAACCCAAACGCATTGTTGTGTGGTTACACAACACGCCCTATTTTGACTTGACAAAATAGGGACCCAACTTTTTGTTTGGCTTGGCTTGTGTTTTCTGCTTGTTAGCGGTCTGGTAAAAGTAAGTCAATACGGATGATCCTGCATAAAGGGGACTGGGTAAGTCATCATGATGAGGTTGGTTTTTCAAATTTAATATTTCATGACAGTAACCTCATGGTTGGATAGATTACAAAATTTTATGTAGGTTTGCCTTTTGGATCACCCTGACATTCCTTAGAAAATGAGAGTTATGGTAAGTCAAAGTCCTGGTCAAACCTAATATTCTGAGGGGAGGATCATATTTCTTAACATCAGTCATCTTATGAAGGATCACCTTGATCCAATTTTATCACCTGATAAATCATTTATCTGGAGATCCGGACATCAATTTTAGGTGATAGAGGTATTTACCCTTCGAACAACGTCATATATTTTGTGGGGGTCATATTTTGAATATCACCCGATATTCTGAATATCATCTTATCACAAAATATCACCCTAGAGCCAATATCCTGATGACGTCATATAGTCTCAATGAAATAAGAGGATTGACATAATGATGACGTCATCATCCTTTTTACCTTGCAGAGGTATATTTCCAACAGTGACCCTTCCTGCATAACATGACGATGACATCATAGTGCTACAATGATGAACCAAGTTATTATCCTGATGATGTCATCCTGATATTCTGAAGGGAGGTCATTTTAGCCTGGGGAATCATCATCTTATAACATCACCCGACATTTTCAACATCACCCGATGTTTCGACATGGGTTTTTCCACTTAAAAGCAGATGATCATATTACACATAGAGGGTCATATTATGAATATCACCTGATATTTAGAATATCACCTGATATTTAGAATATCACCCGATCTTCAGAGATCACCCTACTCCTTTTGTTGCCATGACATTAAATGTGCGCAAGTGCAGTAGGTGGTTCCCGCCAATTACGAATGTGATATATACACTTGGTGAGATCTGGAAGTTCCGTACAAAAAATTAGTGGTTTAAATTAATTTGTCTGGATTTGCCCTAATTTGCCTTAAAGAGGAGGTTAAAAGTGAATTTACAGAGTCATTTTACACTTACTTTGTGATAAAAATGAGTTTTTACAGGGCACCGAGCTTTCAAACCCACATACGACTACATGTGGACACATACGGCTCGTAGCAGAACAAAACACATGAACATCACTGGTATTTGAGTCCCTTTCACATAATCATCAGCATAATCAGGAGAATAAGTGTAATCAAGTAAGTAATTGAAACCCCCCTCCTATCATTTCTGCATGTCCAGGTAGTATGATCTCTACTGGTTTGAAGCTATGAATTATGCATGTTATAATGAAGTGATGATAAATGAGTATAATGTGCATCACGCTGTGAGAATATATTGTTATATGCATGCATGAGAAATATGGTATGGTAAGATTGGTACTATTTATTGCAGAAGGCCATGGCGGACAAGAGACTGAGCAAGTCTAAGGCCGAATTTCGTAAGCCCATGTTCGCTCAACCTGAAGGTGTACAGTTTAAATATGGTACCATCATAGATACACACCAAGGAAACACTGATTTGGCGGCACGGTCGGCTAAGATGAGTGATGAAAAGAATAACAACACCTTGTTGGATGTAGTTTTCTCATCAGGAATGTGGAGTGCTGTAGGATTCCCTTACTCTATGGAAGTTTTAGAATTAATTGTTGAATGTGCAAGGAACTACAACCCACAGACCAGAAAAGTAGAGAAACATGGTAGGGTTTATGCTGATCTATCTATCAAGGGGATTGCAGCCACTTTCAATTTGCCATTAGGAAAGAAGGTTGCCAGCATGGACTTGAAGAGGTTGGAAACTAAATATGAAAGTAACAAGAAGGCTGCCAGGAAGAGAATGCACCAATGGAGGGCAAAAAATAGTCCTTATACTGCAGCTGCCAAATTGCCAATGCATCTGTATAAGTTTGATTTTGATGATGAATACCAATATATAATAGCTCTACTCAGCAGAGTGACAGGCCAACCTGATGCTGGAAGTTTTAAGGATTGGATGTATGGGGTCATCCTAATGTGTGTTTATACAGACAATAAGCCACTGTGGGCAAAAATGATAAGTGGTGCCCTACATGATCAACTCATGAACCTAGGGGGCCTGGAGTGTGCGTTTTACATGACTTCATATGTGGTATATTCATGTGCCTATAAGGGTACATTTGATGCACTTACTGTTGCAAGTATGAGGTTATCCAGTGTTGTCATTGATGTCAACATACTCATATTGCATTGACAAGAAGGATTTGATGAGCTGTGTGCTGAGGATATTGAGAAAATTAGTCTCAGTCAGGAACAGTGAAGAACAGTGACGAGAAGAAGGTAAATGTACTGTATAGGATGAGAACCGGAGGATGCGGATTAAAGGGTTAGTAGATATGAGTCTTGAGATGCTACAGTTAAGATTTCAGAGGTCCGCATGAAGATCTGAAGGAGTTGTGGCTGCCGGTATAGAACCGGGTCCGGCAAGTATCCGGAGGTGACAGGGGATCACAAAAAGGTCCGGTGAGGTCCGGAATTGTATTATCCTAATCTGCGGATTGGAAGGAGTGTTTGGGATGTCCTTGTGATGTATCATTCTGATTTGTGTATGATTTGGAGGTCCGAAAGTACCTCTTGCATTATGACAGTGGCGACAGACTGTGTTCTTGAAGTTCCGGATGAGGAAGACAAGAGATCCCAGTAAGCAGAGGAAGTGCGGATGTATCCGGATAGTCAGACAGGTTTGTGAAGGTTCTTGGATCATGTTTAGGTTTTGTTGTTGGTCCGCATTGATGGTAGAGCCCGGAATTGAAGTTATTCTTCCGGATGAAGTTCTTGCTTTGTGTAGCCGACCGGATGAGATGTTCATCCTGCGAATGTTCTTGTGATGGCCGACCGGATGTGTTATTCATCTTGCGGATACTCCTATGGTTGTTTGCCGACTTAGATGCTTGTTCCTAAGTCGATGTCTTGTATAAATAATGATTTGTAAATTCATTTCAGTGAGTGGTGTAAGGATGAGTATGGTATAGCGAAGAAACGTGCGAAAGGCAGAGCAGAGATTGTTGCGCTTAATTGGAACTGATCCGGACATGGTAGAGATGTCATTCTCCAGTTCAAGACTGTGATTTTCATCACTTTGTAGACAGTGTGTCTCCTTGTAGGTAGTGGGCCTCTTTGTGAGCAGTGTGCTCGGGCAGTGAGCCCTTATTGGCATGTGCCATTCATTTTTCTTTATTCTTCTAACAGAGAATAATTCTTGGGTTAATCACCCCGTGGTTTTTCCCTTAACCGGGTTTTCCACATCAAAATCTTGGTGTTCAATGTGTTGATGCTTATCTGCTCTTGTGTTTATGTATTATGCTTCCATGGATGATTATTTGATATGCTGCTAACTAACAACAGTGAGTTAAGTGTTTGAATGAGAAGAAGTTTTATACAACTGATTCACCCCCCCCCTCTCAGTTGTATGCCCTAGATCCAACAATTGGTATCAGAGCCAAGTTCCTCTGACAAGAGCTTAACCGCTTGAGGAGATCCAGGATGTCGTCATACAAGAAGGATAGTCCGAAGTTCGATGGAACCAACTTCACTCTCTGGAAAGGTCGCATGAAGTGTCACTTGGAATGCATGGGAAAAGCATACCTGGGTATGATTTCAAAACCATATGTACCTCCACAAGGTGGTCTGACAACTCTGAATGAAATCACAGAAGCTGAAAACAATCTGCGGACCAAGGAAGCTCTTCTAAGCGCATTGAATGACTCAGATCTCTCGAATGTCATTGACCTACCCACTGCATATGAGATCCTAAATAAATTGGAACTTCTATATGAAGGAGATGAGTTTGTCAAAAGTGCAAGGTTGCAAAGTCTGAAAGGGAAATTTGAAAGGTTGAAAATGAGAGATGATGAAAACATCACTACCTTTATGCCAAGAGTAAATGAGCTGGTATGTGGAATCAGAAATGCTGGTGGAACTTTAGATGAAAATGAGATTGTCTGCAAAATCCTAAGATCCCTTCCTGCTGCCTACAAAATCAAAGTTGCTGCCATTGATGAATTCAGAGCCCACACAACTGTCACAAGAGAACAACTGGCTGGCAAACTAGCTGCATTTGAAATGACCGAGTTTGGAGATGATCCTCCCAAGACTGAATCTGCTTTCAAAGCCAGTGCCTATGTGAAAGGCAAACAGAGATCTGATCCGGGTGAAAACTCATCAAGGAAAATGTCATGGTATGATCAAGCAAGAAGAGACATGGAAGAAGAAGAAGCAGAAACAGCTCAACTTGAAGCCCTCATTGCAAAGAGACTGCCAAGAGGATCCGGTAAGTATGAAGGAAAACTACCCTTTAAGTGTTTCAACTGCAATAAGATTGGTCATTTTGCCTCAAGATGTCCGGAGAGATCTGCAAGATCTAATACTCACAGACAAAGGTTTCAAAAGAATTGCTATTATGTTCATGAAGAAGATGACAATGAAGGAGTAACAGATGATGAATCAGAACCAGGAAGCAAATCCGGAAATGAGTGGGTGTTTATAGCCATCAAGGAAGAAGATTCCATGCTCTCTGAATCTGTCAATCACAAAGTTGTTGAAAAAGCCTTGGCTGCTCAAGTGGAAGAAAAGGATGATTGGGTTATTGACAGTGGATGTTCTCACCATATGACTGGTGACAAGAATAAGTTCTTAGACTTGGAAAGATATGAAGGAGGAATGGTAAAGTTTGGTGACAATTCTGCTGGCAGAATCAGAGGTAGGGGAACTATTTCCTTTGATGGTAAGAGCAAAACAGGAAATGTACTGTATGTTGAAGGATTGAAGCACAATCTTCTCAGTGTTGGTCAGTTAGTGGACAAAGGCTATGATCTCCGGTTCAAGAATGGAAAATGCAGAATCTTTACAAGCTCCGGAACTGAAATTGCATCCGGTACTCAGACAAAAGGTAACATCTTTCATCTGGTTGGTTCAAATAAAAGTTGTTTGTTTGTTCAAATTGATCAGAGTTGGTTATGGCATAGAAGAATGTGTCATGTAAATTTTGATAACATCATCAAAATAAGCAATACTCAGGCTGTGAGAGATCTTCCAAAGTTGATAAAACCTACAAATAGTGTGTGTAAAGAATGTCAGTTAGGCAAACAAAGCAGAGTCTCTTTTAAAAGCAAAGATCAGTCTTCTACCGGATTATTGGAATTAGTACATACTGATCTATGTGGTCCGACAAGAATCAAGAGTCTGCAAGGTGATAGATATTTCATGTTGTTAATTGATGATCATTCCCGGATGATGTGGGTTACCTTTCTAAAAGAAAAATCAGAAGCTTTTGAGAAGTTCAAAATCTTCAAAGCTATGGTGGAGAATCAAACCGAATTGAAACTAAAGTGTCTAAGGTCTGATAGAGGGGGTGAATTTACATCTGGTGAATTCATTGACTTTTGTGAGAAACAGGGTATAAGGAGACAGTTGTCTGCTCCTAAGACTCCACAGCAGAATGGAGTAGTTGAGAGAAAGAACCGGACCATCCAGGAAGCTGCTAGGACAATGATGTTGGAAGCAAATGTTCCTCAAATGTTTTGGAAAGAAGCTATCAGCACTGCAGTCTACACTCTCAATCGAGTTCAAATCAGAAACAACACCGGTAAGACCCCCTATGAACTCTGGTTTGGCATCACTCCTACTGTGAAATATTTCAGAGTATTTGGTAGCAAGTGTTATATTAAAAGAGATGAAGATCTAGGAAAGTTTGATGCTAGAAGTGATGAAGGAATTTTCTTGGGCTACTCCACTCAAAGCAAAGCATACCGGTGTTACAATAAGAGATTGAGGAAGATGATAGAAAGCACCAATGTGAAGGTTGATGAAGGAATTGAGAAGCCTTCAAGATTTTATGAGTTTGATGAAGATGACCAAGACAGTGTTCAAGGACCTCAATCCTCTCCGGTGAGACAGAGTCAGCCTGATCCGGTAAATCAGGAAGAAGAGCTAGATTTGAATGAGGCTGATCAAGAAACAACAGTGCTGGATACTCCCAAAATTCCAAGGTATGTAAGACTGAATCACTCTGAAGATCAGATCATAGGTGACAGAAGCAAAGGTGTACAAACTAGAAGGAATATTGCTCAAGATCAGAATGAATGTTGTCTGATTTCAAAGATTGAACCTAAAACAATAAAGGAAGCCTGCAATGATGAAAACTGGACCAAAGCAATGGAAGATGAACTGATGCAAATTGAGAAAAATCATACTTGGGATCTTGTTCCCAGACCTAGAGACAGGAATGTAATTGGAACCAAGTGGGTCTTCCGGAACAAACTAAATGAAGCTGGTGAAGTAATCAGAAACAAAGCTAGATTGGTCTGCAAAGGCTACTCTCAAATAGAAGGAATTGACTTTGAAGAGACTTTTGCTCCGGTAGCAAGAATTGAAGCAGTCAGATTACTTCTTGCATTTGCTGCCTTCAAAGACTTCAAGGTATATCAGATGGATGTCAAGTCTGCCTTCCTAAATGGTGATCTGGAAGAAGAAGTCTACATTGAACAACCGGATGGATTTCAATTGTCTGATAATAATGATATGGTCTGCAAGTTGAAGAAAGCTTTGTATGGATTGAAGCAAGCCCCAAGAGCATGGTATGAAAGGTTGGATAAGCATCTTGTGCAGATTGGATTCAACAAAGGTACTGCTGACAGTAACTTATATTTCAAAATTGATCATGAAAACATTCTAATTGTTGAAGTGTTTGTGGATGATATCATTTTTGGAGGAAGAGATAGTATGTGCAAAACTTTTGCAAATCAGATGAAAAGTGAGTTTGAAATGTCTATGCTTGGTGAAATGAATTTCTTCTTGGGTCTGCAAATTACTCAAACAAAAGAGGGGATCTTCATCTCTCAGACCAAATATGTGAAAGAATTGTTAAAGAAATTTGGTATGGAAGACTCAAAGCCTATGAACACTCCTATGGCAACCGGATGTAAGTTAAGCAAAGATGATGATTCTCCAAAGGCAGATCAGACAAAGTATAGATCAATGATTGGTGGATTGTTGTATCTCACTCAAACTAGACCAGATATAATGCAGGCTGTTGGGCTTGTGGCAAGATTCCAGGCTGATCCTAGAGAATCTCATGTTATGGCAATCAAAAGAATTTTTAGATACTTGAAAGGAACAGTTGAGTATGGTCTATGGTATCCTAGAGATCCGGATTTCTCTCTTCATGCTTACATAGATGCAGATTGGGCAGGAGATGTGGATGACCGGAAGAGCACTAGTGGTGGAGCATTCTTTTTGGGGAAGAGATTGGTTTCTTGGCTAAGCAAGAAACAAGATGCAATATCTCTGTCTACAACTGAAGCAGAATACATTGCAGCAGCAGGTAGTTGCACTCAAATCTTGTGGATGAAGCAGATGCTAAGAGACATTAAAGTTGAATATGAGGAGCCTATCACAATTTTCTGTGATAATTCAAGTGCAATTAATATTTCCAAGAATCCGGTATTGCATTCTAAGACCAAGCACATATCTATCAAATTTCACTTTTTGAGAGAACAAGTAAACAAGGAAGAAGTCAGATTGGAGTATGTTCCCTCCAAGGATCAGATTGCAGATATCTTTACCAAACCTCTTCCCAAGGACTCCTTTGAATATCTCCGGGAGAAGTTAGGGGTCATGGCCCCTCCGGTGATGAACTAAGATGGCACTGTTGTGCATCAGTCCGGTGGCTATCACAGTCATATCTTGTGATCCGGACTAATGAGGAGCTGCAACTAAGGGGGAGCAGCTAGTATGATTCTGATGCATGAGAATTGCAAGTATGAGCCCTTTGCCATTGATGTCAAAGGGGGAGAGAAGACATGTGAAAAACAAGTGGTTGATGATCAAAGGGGGAGCAGTAAAGGAAGAGAAGACATATGAAAAGATGAAGTTCTTGTCTTAATGGTTTTTCACATCATATGTTGCCATCAATGACAAAGGGGGAGATTGTTGCAAGTATGAGGTTATCCAGTGTTGTCATTGATGTCAACATACTCATATTGCATTGACAAGAAGGATTTGATGAGCTGTGTGTTGAGGATATTGAGAAAATTAGTCTCAGTCAGGAACAGTGAAGAACAGTGATGAGAAGAAGGTAAATGTACTGTATAGGATGAGAACCGGAGGATGCGGATTAAAGGGTTAGTAGATATGAGTCTTGAGATGCTACAGTTAAGATTTCAGAGGTCCGCATGAAGATCTGAAGGAGTTGTGGCTGCCGGTATAGAACCGGGTCCGGCAAGTATCCGGAGGTGATAGGGGATCACAAAAAGGTCCGGTGAGGTCCGGAATTGTATTATCCTAATCTGCGGATTGGAAGGAGTGTTTGGGATGTCCTTGTGATGTATCATTCTGATTTGTGTATGATTTGGAGGTCTGGAAGTACCTCTTGCATTATGACAGTGGCGACAGACTGTGTTCTTGAAGTTCCGGATGAGGAAGACAAGAGATCCCAGTAAGCAGAGGAAGTGCGGATGTATCCGGACAGTCAGACAGGTTTGTGAAGGTTCTTGGATCATGTTTAGGTTTTGTTGTTGGTCCGCATTGATGGTAGAGCCCGGAATTGAAGTTATTCTTCCGGATGAAGTTCTTGCTTTGTGTAGCCGACCGGATGAGATGTTCATCCTGCGAATGTTCTTGTGATGGCCGACCGGATGTGTTATTCATCTTGCGGATACTCCTATGGTTGTTTGCCAACTTAGATGCTTGTTCCTAAGTCGATGTCTTGTATAAATAATGATTTGTAAATTCATTTCAGTGAGTGGTGTAAGGATGAGTATGGTATAGCGAAGAAACGTGCGAAAGGCAGAGCAGAGATTGTTGCGCTTAATTGGAACTGATCCGGACATGGTAGAGATGTCATTCTCCAGTTCAAGACTGTGATTTTCATCACTTTGTAGACAGTGTGTCTCCTTGTAGGCAGTGGGCCTCTTTGTGAGCAGTGTGCTCGGGCAGTGAGCCCTTATTGGCATGTGCCATTCATTTTTCTTTATTCTTCTAACAGAGAATAATTCTTGGGTTAATCACCCCGTGGTTTTTCCCTTAACCGGGTTTTCCACGTCAAAATCTTGGTGTTCAATGTGTTGATGCTTATCTGCTCTTGTGTTTATGTATTATGCTTCCATGGATGATTATTTGATATGCTGCTAACTAACAACAGTGAGTTAAGTGTTTGAATGAGAAGAAGTTTTATACAACTGATTCACCCCCCCCCCTCTCAGTTGTATGCCCTAGATCCAACACTTACAACAATAGGAAAGATTGGTGGGACTACTGATAATGCCCACATATGGGATCATTATCCTCAGCTGCAAATAGTAAATTACCTCCCTGATTATAAACTAGTGAATGATGCATTTTCTATGCATCTGGTCAGGACAATGGAGGAAGACAGGACTAAAAGACTGAGCATGGAAGCTCAGGAGGTTATTTATAGGCATGGTGTCTGGTTTATACAATATGCTACTTTCTCCTATATCAGGATAGAGGGTTTTGAAGGTCAGCCCCTCATGCTCCCCAGGTATCCCACTGATGTAGTAGTGTTAATGGAGTTTATGAGGCAAATATCCACCATATTGGATGCTTACAAAGCAAATAATAAGATTCCACTAGTATTGTTTCTAGTAACAATGGGTTGGTATATATGCCAGGATTCTGAAAACATAAAGAAAGCCATAGCTGGCTTGAGTATGATGAAATTACAGCCATTCCCACTAGCAAGATCATATGATCCATATGGCAGGATGTAGAAGATCATGGGGAAACCCATCCATTAGAGGCATCTTGAAGATTTCTAGGTGGATTGTGAGGATGAAGCCAAAACTAGAAGAAGAAAATACCAAAGGCTAACCCTCAACCAGATCAAGACCTTTGATTGCATCCCAATGCCTGTGCAATTAAAGAAAGATGATGGCAAGATCATGGCAAATGAGTATGAAGAGAAAAGGATATATAATGACACTATCTCAATGCCTGATCTTACTCAACTTGAGGACATTTCATTGGATCAGTTCACGGGCAGGACCCTACAGTTAACCTAGTCTTGGGTAAATGACAAAACAAATGCACTGAAGAAGAAGGGTGTAGCCCTTACAGTTGATAATAAGAAAAGGAGACAAGATATTCCTGATAGAGAAGAGGAAATCTAAGGGAGAAAGGTTGCCACCCCAGCAACAACAAAGCAAGAGACCCCCCAGAGGTAAGAAGACTGATAATGAACCTAAAGGGGTGATAATTAAGAGAATAATGGTAACAGCTGAGGGTGCATCAGCATCAGGACAGGCATTGGCCACATTAGCACGGCCTCCTATGGATAAACAAAAAGCTAAAAAGATCCAGAGGCCAGCTATTGAAACTATTGAAACATATGAAGAGGGTCAGGCATCACAAAAACAAACGGAAGAGGATGTTCCTCTTGATGAAGAGCCTGTAGAAGAAGACCCAGTGCCCCTCCTTAGAAAAAGAAAAGCACCTCAGGTGATGGCCTCCACACCTAAGAAACCAAGAACATCCATGAGAGGTGAGATAAGACATGATCCTATAATGTTGAGGAGAGCAGGTAGTGAAGTGTTCAGAAAGGAACTGCAACATAATGTGCCACTTCCTACCATTGTTTAGTTTAAGACTGAACAGGCTGAAGAACAAATAAAGGAAACCACTAGCGCAAGTCAAGGAGGTCATTTCTCATTACATGAGACTGTAGACCTATCAGATGATGAAGTGGTAGACAATGTTGCCTCGCAATGAATGGAGACTCTTGTTGCTAACACCCACATAACACCACAAGGAACACCATCAGTACAGGTGGTAGTGTTAGAAGAACTAAAGCAAGTAGAGCATGAGAAAGAAAAGAGCCCATAAAAGGTAGCCCAAGAAATGGGACTTGATAAATTAGTGGATCAGGTAACTAGCCCCGAAGTGAGATTTAACACATAGGGAGGATGTAGCACATCCTGAAAATCCAGTGGGAACACCTGAGAAAATAGAAAATATTGAGAAAGTCAAGCTTGTAGAAGTGGAAAGCCACACTGTAGATATGGGTCAACAACAACAAGATACATCTGCTAAACCCAAACTAGTGGAAGTACAAGATAAAAGGAGGAGAAGAAAAGGATACATCAATTGATCTTGCCTTAAAAGTTCAAGAAGCAATTACTACAGGTGCGGAGCAGATTGCGGCTTCAGATTAGGTTAATGCACCTAAGATAAACACAATAACATCCACTGATATGAATATGCCTCAAGATGAGGAAATCACCAAAGAGGATGAGGTACAGAAGGAGGTAGTGCTTGATCATCAGGTGGAAGCATCGCAAGATCTTCCATCTCAAAAAGAAACTCCTCCAGAAAAAGAAATTCCTCAACAGGAGGAAATACCCCAAGATCACCCTCTTGATGAAGAGCATCATGAAGAAGAAATAACGAAGTCACCATCTTCATCAAAAATAGATGCAGTTGCTAGAGATCAGGATGATCATGATGATGATGGTGGATGTCTAGGATCCGGAGACCAAGTTCCTTTGTGGCTTGAGAAAGAGATAAGCACAGAGTTTGGATTAGAGATACAGGAGTTCGATGTTTCAATGTTGTTTTTGAAGACTCTAATGAAGCCAAAGAGGAAGGCTAGGTTGACTTCGGCCATAAGAAGAGATCCTGTTACGGGAAGAAGGACCACCCAGGTAGCCGTTCCCACAGTTGACAAAGAGAAAGGCAAGATCACTCTAGATGAATTCCAGATTAGTACAGTAGATTTAGGATTTACCAATGAGGATCAAGAAGGCCAAGAGGGAAAAGATATAATTGATTCATTGACCCAAAGGGTGAAGAGGGAAAAAGAGAAAAATAAACAGCATAAAGAGCACATTGCTCAGCTGCATGCCTATATAAAATGGTTAACTAACCCTGATGATATTTCAATTGATCATGCAGTCCCATTGACTGCTATTTCCTAGGATGAGGTGAATAAATTGGATCTCATGAAGCATGAGTCATCAATAATGAGGAAATAGATGTTATCCGCATTTGATGGAGCAAAGGAAATAGTGAAAGCCTCTTTGAAGAGGTGGAATTCTTTAAGCATCTCAAGGAAGAAGGTCGACAAATTACAAATGGAGATAGGAAGAAGGTCCTTTTAGTTAGAGAAAGCATTGAGTACTTTGGATGAAATAAAGAGGATTAATCCTTAAGTTCTCATAAGTAACCAAGTATTAAATAATAATACTGCCATTTTGATTGATATTTGGTACAAGGACATCTGATTTGAGTGTGACATGCTCCAAAGATGTAACAACAAATTAAGAGACATCAGTATGAAGTTGCATGACATGATGTCATATGAGGCAGAAGTCTTGGAGGCCTTGGAAGGTGAAGTAGAAGAAAAGATTGAAAATCAAGATGAAGAATTTGCTATTAAAGCTCTGCATAACAATTTCCAGCTAGTAGTTGATGACCCTCTAAATCACCTGACGGAAGAAGTCATGGACAAAATAATGAGGATCAAGGTCAGAGTGGATAACTACAATGAAACATCTAGCAGCAGGAGGAGTAAATTAGAGACTCTCCGAGGCAAATACCAGATACATAGGCACGCCATCACCAAAGCAAGAGTTCAAGATGGCAGGGAAGTAGAAAAGACAGTACAATCTTATGAAAATATCTGGACATCTATGCAGGTCCATCTACAACGAGAAAGTCATCAGGATGATGAAGATTTGGGAAGTGATGATCCTGATGCTCCTGATGATGAAGATGAGGAACTTGAAGGATAAAGAGTAAATGAAGATGCAATACCAAGAAAAGACATAAGCATCTGATACTTAAGGAAATAAGTAATTCAGATGGTTGCCAGTTGGCAACCTGTGCCACATCAAATGCTGACAAAGTCAAAGATGAATATCCGCCGTAGATCTTAATAGATAAATGTTGATCGTAGATCATTTTGTAACCACTCCCTCACCTTGTTCTATAAAAGGTGTAGGGATGCCTTGTTTTGAACATTCAAAACTTAATTGAAATCTGTTTGCTAAAGTATTCAGGGCTTATTTCAAAGTTATTGTATACATATATATTCTTGCATACTTAATGAATGAGAAGACTATTTTGATTACAATCCATCATAAATCTTGAGTAATCAGTGTATGAATTCTTGATATGTGCTTTGATTTGCTGCGTCCCTTGGAGTGCATATCAGCTCGCATGTGTTGTCTTCATGCCTTTCCTTTGAAGTTAGCATCGACTGTATCTTGCTGTGGAATGTCCTGGTGAACATATGGTTTGATTTCTTCTCTTCATGACTGTATCTAATGTGTATGTGGTTCAATAACTAAAGGTTCATCATTATTTGAAGTATTCTTTTCAATTTCTTTCAATTTCAGAACAATTCACCATCACAATTGCAATAATTGACAATCAGAAGCAAATAGTAATAAATATGCAGATATCTCAAAGATAACTGAAAATCAGTAGCATATTTGAGTTAAAGCATGTCAAATTGACAAATATCATGCAAAGATTTAAGTATAAATTTATCATCTAGAAATATACTATGAAATAATGTTTCTTTGTAGCATCTTACCAGATCCTATTGATGAAAGTAAGGCCCCAAAATGGAAAATAGCAACACACATCAACCACTGAGTGATGTCAGTAGGTTATGAACTAATCCACGGAGACTTGGGATCATGAATTCTCTGAATTCATCATATCTTTCAAGATGAGTAAAGGTTGTTGTGCAATTTTTATTCTATGTTTACTTATGACTAACATCATGATCAACATAAATTAGTGCTAGAAGGAGGGCTATAGGATGAGGATCATCATAAGTAGTTCAAGTGATGATAAAGATCATAAGGTAATGCTCAGACACCGCTAAATTTCAGATTAGACGCAAATATTTGTTGTTCTAAGCTTGTGCATGCTAATCCTATGTGAAGTTTTCAAAGTTAACCATAAATATTGCAAGCTTTATAGTCGATCATCATGAATTTATAGAAATAGGCCTTGTCTCATGTAAATTTGCCCAAATCCTTGAGGTAGTTAGTTTGAAACTTGATATCCCGCCGTTTGTGACACAGAACTTTAAATATTACCTCATATTTGCAGCATCTTTGCAAATATTCCATAAATATCCAATCAGTACAATGTTTTTACCATAAATATAGTCCTTGCTGGTGAATTCCAACCGATCTTTACAATAATCCAGCCAATTTTCCTCAAAATTGAGAAATCCTGGCTCATAGAATAAATACCAGGTCTAGATCCAGTGGAATGTTTGACGAATTACCTATTAGAGGGTTCAGACCTAGAACTGTAGACATCCATCACACTCCAGGGTCTAGTGTATTAGGAGCTTCACCTGAACGTCCTCCTATAACTCCTATTGGTTTGCAAATACCTACAGGATCACCTGTTCAACCTCAGCCTGTTATACCTCAAGTTCAACCTACTCCGGTTGTAATGTCATTCTTTGCAGCAGAGTCACCTTTGACCTTTAATGCATATCATGCTTTACCAAAGAACCTAGACAAAATTTATCCAAAGTTTCATCCATATCAAGATGTGGATGATCATATCAGAACTTTCAAGGAAGCCTGTTGTAGGGCCAGAATTGAACATCAGGACATTGTATGTAGACTATTTCCTTTTACCTTAGGGAAAGAAGCTTATAATTGGTATATTAGTCTTGGCCAAGGTTCTGTTGGTTCATGGGTTGTCCTTGAGAAAGCTTTCATAGATAGGTTCAAGGTACCAATAGATCCTTCAATGAACTATCACCTATTTGCCACAATTAAAAGACTGGAAGGGGAACCTATTGCTAATTTCAACGCTAGGTTCCACAAAATGCTATCCAAGTTAGTTGCCCCTTATATTGTGACTGATGAAGCTGCTAGGAGCATTTATTATTCAGCTTTGGATCCATTGACTTCCATGTTCATCAGAAGAGCACATCCTGAAATCATAACTTTGACAGGAGCTTTCCAGGAAGCTATCAAAGTCAATCAGCAGCTGGTACCTACTCCAACACCAAACATAGTCTTTCCTACACTGCTTGGATATCCTAGTTATCTTGCACAATATCCTAATGGAGCTATGATACCTCTGATAGCCATGCCAACACCATTACAGATATCTCAACTATGTATCATGCCTCCTAATGGAAATGGTCAAGTGCCACAGTATCCAAGTTAGACACAAGTGCCTCAGGGTACTGATTAGTCTAACAATAACCATGGATCCTCCTTTTTCAAACCTTAAACTAAAAATGTAGTGGCCAAGGTCCAAGAGGAGAAAGAGGAAATCAAGGAAATATCAGCTCAGCTAAGGAAGCTTACTACTGAGATTACTCACTTGAGAAGCCAAAACTTCTATTCTTAGCCTAATCAAAATAGAGGTTACACTAATGACAGACCTAGTTATCCTGATAGGGGGTATAACAAAAATAACTACAACAATAATAGTGGTAATAACAATCCCCCTAGACAGCCTAGAGTATGGAACTCCAGGCCAAATAATGGTTCCTTACCATCACCTTTAGATAATCAGCCTCCTGGTGAAGCTAAACAGACTACTAGAGTCAATCTTGCTGAGGCAGCCCTCACTAATTGGTGTAGGGTACACAATGCTAATGCTCATGCAAAGTTAGACTGTCCACAATTTCAAATTGCTGCAAGTATTTTCCAAACTGAGATGTCCAATACTGCAGGAAATTCACATCATTTAGAAGGGAATGAGCTTGTCCCCTATGGATATGATTCAGCTTTAGTACTAGAAAGCTATACTGATCAGCCTTATCAGTAGACTATGTCATCTCATCAACATTATACCCAGACATGTGAGGAATCAGCCATGGCTTTTGAGTCAAATTATGTTTTCCCCTTTGAGGATGACAATGAGCCATCAAATGAGTATGAGGAAGTACATGCTTACCAACAATAGTACCAGGGTAAGTACAATTATAACTTGAGAAATAATGCCAACAGACCTACTGGTCCATTGACCTCTTCTCTACCTCTGAATAATTTCAATACCCCTCCTGATCCCAAAGCAAGCAATAACCCAAGATTTCCTAAGGTTAATGCTTAGTATTTATCATCACCAAACACAGCATCAAAAGTCTTGAGCATGCCTCATGAATCTAACAAGTTAGTCACCTATTTGGCAGATGAGATGGAAAAGATCAAAATCAGCCTATCCTTATCAGAGCTGCTAAAAACGCTAGCCATTAAAAAAGCATTCATGAAGTCACTAGATGATCCTACTCCTAAAGAGGATAGCCATACTTTAGGTCAGTCTGGAGGTAAGGATCAAGCTGTTAGAGAAAATAATGTTAAAACTAAAGTCCCAGCTACTGTTCAAGCTACAGAGACTTCCCACATGACCTTGTATAGAGATAAAAGTGAGTCACCTCCATTTCTCCTTACCATACGAATGTTTGGTAAGAATTTGCATAACTATCTAGTAGACTCACGAGCATCCACCAATGTCATGCCCTTATCCATATGCAATGCTTTAGGGTTGCATCCTGCTAAATCTCTAAAGAAGGTAACCCAACTAGACAAAATAGAGGTGAATGTAATAGGGGAATTAACTCACATTCACATGCATCTGGCATTAGACCCTGGGATCCAATACTATATTGACATTCAGGTAGTTGACATACCTGATACATATGGAATGTTACTCAGTAGAGATTGGTCCAAAACTCTCAACGGATATATGTCTACCGACTTCAGCCATATGTGGTTACCGTGGAAAGGTATACCAAACTAGATAAGGGTAGATGCTGAACCAAGAATGAAACACATGATCACCGAGTACGACAAAACAAATGAGATCATGTACGTGAATGTTGAAACCAAAGTTTACTCCATTAGACCTCAGACTGTCAGGATAGAGGAAGTCCTGATGTATGATTTTCATGATGATCATGATCCTAATGATCATCCTCATGACAATAATGCTGTAGTCTTAGGATCTGGTCATGATCATGGAGATGAAATAGAAGTAGATCATTTCAAGAGCTTTGAAATATACTTGTCCAAGCAAGTAAAACACTGTCAATTATTGGATATACCTATTCATGATATTTTGATTGATGGTTGGTGTAGATTACACAATGAAGCACATTCTGAGAAAACTTGTGAAGCATGCATTGACATGATGGAGCTTGAGAAAACATGTGGAGAAGCGTCATCATCATCATCAGAGGTAAGTTCCACATATAGTGATGATGATCATACTGATTGTTGTTTGTCTTCCACAGGAATAGGAGAGGATGTGAGTCAGAATGAGGATTTCATCCAGAAGACAGAAGAAATTCTAGTCTGCAATGAGAATAAGAAAAGAAATAATAAGATCACCCTAGGGAGTGATTGTTTGATGGAGTTAGATTATGAGTTATCTGATGAAGACATAGGCAGTAACCTAACCAGATTTGAAGAGTTTTTGTCAAGAGAAATTAAAAGGACAATAGAACAAGAGAGACCTCCACAAGATGCACTGACTGAAGGATGGTGCAGGTTGCATAAGGCATCTCACTCAGAAACTGCTTGTTCATTGTGTCTACATATTTTAAGGAGACATATAGTGCCTAGTTCAGAAGATCATCCTTCTGATGATGAAAAGAAAGAAGAAAAATCAGCTTCGCCGAAGAAAGGAAAGATGAAGTCTGAGAAGGTTGAAATTCCTAAGTTAAAATGGATATCATGTGGAGCAGCTGCTAGAGTTGCAAAGAAGAAAGAAGGCTCAGCTAAGCCTCCTGCTAAAGATAAACCGTGGATCCTTAGATTTGATGGATCTAAGTTGAAACAAGGTGCTGGAGTAGGAATTGATCTTATTGATCCATCAGGAAAGTCCTACCTAGCAGCCTACAGACTGCAATTTCCCTGTACTAACAATGTAATAGAGTATGAAGCTCTAATACATGGGATATTGTTTGCCCTTAAGAAGAAAGTAAAAATTCTGCATGTCTATGGAGACTCAGAATTAGTTGTTAGACAAGTGAGGAATTTACTCCTACAATTATAGGAAATTATCTAATTATAGACATAGGGTGTGGGATCTGATTGAAGACTTTGATGCACTTAATATCACCCATGTACCCAGAGAACAGAACCATAGGGTAGATGCTTTAGCCCAGGCTACTAGTACCTTAAAGCCACTGTCTATTTCTAGTTTAAAGAGGTTTTCAGTAGAACTGGTATCAGTGCCTTTAGTACCTAATAATGTTACTAATCTCCAAGTATTCGACGATGATCAGCATATCTTGGATTTCATCTCCAACAGGGATATATTTGATGCTCAGATCATAGATGAGAACAATGTAGAAGATCATGTTTGGGAAGAAGAGGAAATATTAGAATTGCCTAGCAACAAGATTCCCAAAGGAATGAATGAGTTAGAAAGAGCTTTTGATCTAGATAACATGCTAAAGTAGAAGGATCTTCCACAAGCTGATGGAGGACAATATTCACAAGTGGATATTGGATAAAATGATGACAAAAGAAATGTTCTAATAGGGAAGGTGTGCATAGAAGAAGAGTTAGAAGGAATCACTCAGGCACTCAGAGATTACATCCATGTCATTGCATGGACTTATGATGAGTTGAAAACATATGACACATCAGTCATAACTCATACCATACCCCTTACACTAGATGCCAAGCCTTTCAGACAGAAGCAAAGGCCTGTTAATGCTTTGTTGGAGCCTATAATTTTTGAGGTCAAAAAGTTGCTAAATGCCAGGATTATATTTCCTGTGAGACACTCCACCTGGGTGGCCAATCTAGTCCCAGTGAGAAAGAAGAATGGAGACATTAGGCTATGTGTGGACTTTAGGAACCTAAACAGAGCATCAGAGAAGGACAATTATCCTTTACCCTCCTTGGATGAAGTTCTGCAGATTGTAAATGGAGCAAAAATGATGTCATTTCTGAATGGTTTTTCTGGTTATAATCAGGTAATGGTTGACAAAATTGACAGACTGAAAACTGCCTTCACCACAAAGTGGGGGATATTCCCTTATAGATGCATGCCATTTGGGCTGATAAATGTTGGAGCAACATTCCAGTGCACAATGGACATAGCCTTCAGAGGCTTAATAGGAAAATGTATAGTTATATACATGGATGACTTAACAGTATTCTCTAAAGATAGAGGAAACCATGTAGCAGATCTCAAAAATGTGTTGAAAAAATGTGAACAATATGGGATATCCCTGAACCCCAAGAAATGTATATTTGGGGTAACAACAGGAAAGTTGTTGGGCCACCTGATAACTAAAAATGGAATTATCATTGATCTTGACAGGGTGGATTCCATCATGAAAATACAGCTTCCTAGAAGCAAGAAAGAACTCAAATCTTACTTTGGTAAGATAAATTTTGTCAAGAAGTTCATCACTAGCTTTGCTGAAATAGTTAGACCTTTATATGCTATGCTGAAAAAAGATGCAAAGATTGAGTGGACATCAGAAGCTAGATTAGCCTTTGAAGACATAAAGAAAGCTATATCTAAAGCTCTAGTGCTGATTAGTCCAGACTACACTAAGGACTTCTATATTTACTCATTTGCTTCGGAGCATACCTCTGCAGTAGTGCTGACACAAAGGAATGAAGAAAAAGAAGAAAAGCCTATAGCATTCATGAGCTGTCCATTTAGAGATGCAGAGCTCAGGTATATGGATGTAGAAAGACAAGCTCTTGCTTTGGCCAGAGCAGTGAAGAAATTTAGGCACTATATCCTGAGAAGTAAGGTGATTGTTGTGGTACTTGATGCAGCAGTGAAGATGTTATTGATGCAGAGCGAGCCAGGTGAGAAGAGGGCTAAGTGGATCACTATCCTACATGAATATGACATGGATATCACACCCATGAAGCTAGTAAGGGGATAGGTATTAAGCCAGATGATATCAGAGATTGACCCAAATATCACAAGTTAGCAGTATGTTATTAATGAGAAGGACAGTGAAGAGTGGTACTCAGACATCAGGCATATCCTGATTACTGGAAGATGTCCTCCAAGACTGCAGGCTTCACAAAGAAGGGCCCTAAAAATAAAATCCCAGAAGTACATGATGAAAGAAGGAGTACTTTTCAAGAAAAATTATGAAGGAATATACCTAAGATGCCTAGAGAAGCCTGAAGCAGATAAAGTATTGACAGAGCTACATGACAAGTTTGGAACAACACATGGGTCATCCCTAGAAACCACACATGCAATCCTCAGAGCAGGATATTACTGGCCCACAATTTTCAAGGATACTGCTGAACATATTAAATGCTGCCATACATGTTAGGTAGCTGCCAACAGAGAGAGATATGCTGCTCAACCCCTACAACTAGTGATGGAAGCGCGCCCATTTACACTATGGGGCATGGATTTTATAGGACCAATTAATCCTCCATCATCATTAGGCCACAGGTATGTTTTAATGATTACTGACTACTGTACTAGGTGGACTGAAGCCACTCGTAGCAAGACCTGCAGTGCAGAGGATGTCATCATATTTCTAGAAAGTAACATAGTCACCAAGTATGGGATTCCCTATGCTCTGGTAAGTGATAATGGCTCTACTTTTTCTTCAACCAAATTGTCAAGTTGGGCCTTTGATTATGGGATCATACTGAAGTTCTCATCCAATTATTATCCCCAAGGGAATGGATTGGCAGAATCCACTAATAAAATTTTGCTGAATATCATAAAGAAGTTAGTAGACAAGAACCCTAGGGAGTGGAATACACTTCTAAAATATGCCTTATGGGTAGATAGAACTAGAAACAAGGCTGCATTAGGAAACTCACCTTATCATTTAGTGTATGGGGTGGATCCCATCCTCCCTGTTAACCTGAATATTCCTACCTTGCAATTTGCCCAAGAGTACCTAGGCATAGACAATAACCAAGAAGTCAAGTTGCTTTAGCTGATGCACCTAGAAGAGAAAAGAAGTCAGGTAATTGATCAATTTGCCAAACATCAGGCTATTGTCAAACGCTAGTTTGACAAAAGAGCCAGAGTTAAAGCCTTCAAGATATCTAATTTAGTCCTGATGTGGGATAAAGCCCATGAGAGGAAAGAACATGGTAAGTTTGATAAATTATGGATAGGTCCCTTCCAAATTTTTGAGATATTAGGAGATAGCACTTTCAGGCTTAAGAATTTGATAGGTGAGGATGTTAAATTACCAGTTAATGGACAGTTCCTCAAACTTTATTTCCAAGCCTAAATAGCTTCATGTCAGTCATGTGTATCATAGTGTATATTTGTATAGTGGTTTGTACAGTGTTGTCTTGTTTTGTTTTTGTTTTGGTTTGCTTGTTGAGTGTTTGTTTTGGTTAGTCAAGATGATGCAGCTCATCACCCCAGAAAATAACTAAATTGTTAGGATTCAAGTGATGAGAACACATTTATTTATATAGGTTATGATTCATTTTAAGAAAGTGGTAATGATTAGGTCTGTGATATCTTTTCATCAGGGTGCCTTTTCTTAACCAAAGTGATTTTTTCACAATGACTCAGCTAACAGCCTTGGGTTTGTTGAAAATACAAGTATAGGTGTTAAGTGAAAAATCTAAAGGGACTCCCTTGCTACCAATGCAATCTCCAACCTAAAACAGCAAGTGACCATACCTTGCATGCTGGGCTTACATGATGACATCACATATATGAAGTACAAATGTTGAAAATCCAATAATATAAAAAAATTAGGCCATCTAAGTAACTCTACTGGGGCCAGAGATGCCTGCTGGCAGTGGGGCTCTACTTAGGGGGATTGTATAGATAACCTTGTCGGGGCTATGGACGCCTGCTAGCAGCAAGGCTCTATCCAGGTTGGCTATGAGGGATGATCCCAAACTATGTAGCTTAACATCAGTTACTCATGTTTTCAACTTGCTTTCACGATGAGGATAATTAACATTTGCACACTATTGATCCTTTGTTAGCATTGTTACCATGAGGACATTTTATCGTTCAAAAAGATTATGATGCTTTTGCTTGAAGAGAATTAGAATGCTATGTTAGAATGTGTTCATATCACTTGAATCATCAGAATTTTAGTGTTTTCTTTGGTGGCAAGTTGTTGTGTGGTTACACAACATGCCCCATTTTGACTTGACAAAATAGGGACCCAACTTTTTGCTTGGCTTGGCTTGTGTTTTCTGCTTGTTGACGGTCTGGTAAATCTAAGAAAATCTATGTATGACCAAGCAAAATTGACTTTCTTTCTCTTGAAGAATGGTACAAACTTGGTCTTCTCCGGTGGGGTTAGAGACTTAGCAAAGTGAATGATCTTAGGTTGTTCCTCTATTCCAATGTTAACTGGCTCTGTAGGTTCCACAACAATCTGAGACTTCTCCTAGTGCATGTCATTAGGGAGAGTGTCAAGCCTTCCATCATCAGGTGCCATTGTTGGGTTTTCACCTTTAGATGCGTCCTTGCTTTTTACTGTTTTGGGACCTGACACTGCTGCAGAGTGGTTTTCATAGTTAGATCTAGTTTTTGTTTTGATATTTTTGGGACTGGAAGGCTTGGCACCCTCTCCAAAATAAGAAACAATATTAAGTTCAATAGCGAAACTAGCTTTATGATCCCCTTTGGGTAGGTGGTCCCTAAGTTCCATGTAATAAATATAGGCATCATCATTTTGGAACATATCTAGTTGGGGGGTTCCTCGTAGATCCCAGTCAATAAGTTCAAGATGCACAAGGGGGGAGTCGGAGGATAGATCTGATTTGTTGATGGTTTGAATGGATATGCTAGGAGTATTGGTAGGGTGAGTGTTCAGGATGGTACTTTCCTCCAAGTTGTTTATCACGATAGAACTCGAACCTTCCTCAAAAGTCATGTTCTCAGAGATAGGCAAATCACACTCTAATAGCCTATGCTGTAGCATTTGTCCCTCACGGTAGGGGCTATAAATTTGAATGGTATCAACCTCTTTGTCGTTATAGGAATGCTCTATTAGCTCATCCCACTCATATTCATTGGAATCTGTGTCACTGTCCACTTGAAGTGTATGGATCATTTCCACTAGACAAGCATTTTCTTTAGCTTTGCCCTTATCTTTATATCCTAGGCCTTTTGTATTTCTCACCAATGAAGATGAAGAAGGTTGAATGGGTTCTATAATTCTTTCTTTTCTTAAGCTGATGGGGCCTTGTCCTTTGTAACCCATTCTATGTAGGATAGATTCACCTTGCCCATAGATTTTTGTTGGGAGCCTAGGTGGTTCCTGTTGTGTGCACTCTTCTTCTTCAATATAAAGCCATTGTAGGATATCTCTTTCCTCTGTCTCATCTGATAATGTCCCCCATTTTACAAAGGGAGCTATGGGAGGTATAGGAGGAGCAGATGGATTTGGAAAATGCTTGGGTCGACCAAAAGATCTAGGAGATAAAGGCATTTTGGCTAGATTTAAGCTGTGCTCAATGGAGTATTCCCCAACTCTGGTTTCTTTGATGGTAATTTTCTGCTCTTTGGGCTTTGATGAGGAAGCTTTAGAGGTATGATCATGCTGTGGGGTAGGGGATGTATATGCTCTATTGTTTGGTATGATACAATCAAGTTTTGAAAGGACAGAGTTGCCATGCTGGAAGGGGTCAGGGTCGCCTTGGATGGTGACTTTCTTTCCATTATGTGGGAATTTTATGCATTGGTGATAAGTAGAGGGAACAAATTTCATGGCATGGATCCATGGTCTACCTAAGAGAATATTATAGGCGAGCTCCCTATCTAGGACTTGGCACACAACATCTTTTATTATCGGTCCCACTTGTATGGGTGAAACCATTGTTCCCTTGGTAGTTCTCTCCTCTTCATCATAGACTTTGATAGTTATCTTCTTCCTTGGATCAGATGCGTTTTCAGAGAACCCCAATGTAAGGACTATCTTTAATGTGCAAATATTGAAACCGGCTCCCCCATCAATGAGAACCCTCTTGATGCGGTGCTTGTGGATGAAGGCAGTGATATGTAGAGGGGTGTTATGGGGTTGAGACACTGTGAGGTCATCTTGTTCGGTAAATGATATGGTATTTGAGTTGGTTAGATTATCTACCATGGCCTGAAACTTCTCTTGGGCCAAGTTAGTGGGGATAGTGGTTTCCACTAAGGCTTTATTGAGAATCTCCTTATGGGAGGAGATAGATGCAACAACTCTAAGATAGAAATGTGGGCCGAAGTCTTCCGTAGTTGGTCTATGACACTCTACTGATGGAAGTTGGATTGAGAAGGTGATGACCTTGGACGGACGGTATTCAACATGACTTTACCACTGCAGGTAATGATACTGCAATCATTTTGGTTAGGCTCTGATTGTTGGTTGGGTGTGACTACATTGATCTATGGGACATGCTCTGATATGCAATTTATGCTATAGTTGAATAGCACATTTGCATAGTTGGCATTACTATTCCCACTATTCTGATTTTGCCTATTGCATTTATTATTGTTGTTGTCATTGTTGTTATTGCCATTGTTGTTATTGCCGTTGTTGTTGTTTCCATGGTTGTTGTTGCCATTGTTGTTGTTTATGTATGGCCTGTCATGATTGAGAAGTGGATCTCTGTAAGCTACATGTGTCTCATTGGAGGTATGTTGTTGGGTTCCTCCTTGATTTTAATCAAGCACATCTTGAATAACATGTTTGAGATGGATACAATTGTTGGTTGTATGTCCCCTTCCTCTATGATACTCACAATAGTCGGTGTCTTTCCAATAGTGAGGTTTGATTTGAGGCTCATAATCACTTGTTGGCGTAGAGAGATTTCATTGTTGGCCAATAGCTTCCTTAATGTGGATTCTTGGGACTCACCCAGTGGTGTGAACTTTCGCCTTGGATTTGAGTTGAACCATGATCTTGTCTCCCATGAGAATGTTTTATTGGGTGTAACATTGCTTGCCTCTCCTTTGAGAGTAAATATCAGTTGTTGCTTCGGAGCCACCACCTTGGCATCGACTACTCCATCATTGACGACATTTTTTTTAGTCAAAAACTTTGATTTGTCAGTCATATAATTGGAGGTAGGTGTGTCATTGTATAACTTGATTTGCCCCTTGGTGATCATAGCTTTTTCAATGAACAATCCCATTTCAATGACCTTTGAAAATGAAGTAGGGCATTGGATTTGTATTTGATAGCTAAGATCAGAGTTGAGGTTATGGACAAACATCTCCATTAATTGCTTCTCTAGTATGTCATATGAGCACTTGCTTGCTAGTTGTCTCCATGTTTGTAAAAAGGTGGCGAATGATTTGCCACTCTTTTGCTTGGTATTGCATAAATCAAGCATAGAGACTTCGTGTTCAATATTGTATGAGAAGTGCATGATGAATTTGTTGACTAACTCATGAAAAGATTTGATGCCCAGTGGGAGATGTGAGAACCACTCCATAGCTTGACTACCTAGAGATCTAGGGAATAGTCTCATTAAGTAAGTCTCATTGTGAGCTACTTCCATGCATGCTATGTTGAATTCCCTAATGTGATCTCTAGGGTTCCCTTTCCCTTTGTACTTGTCAAATTTAGGAACTTCAAATCGAAAGGGAAATGGCATCATGTTCAAACTTTTATCAAAGGGGTACGGTGCAATATATTCCAAGGAATAGGTTTTAGTGTTTGTACCCGTCTTGAGATCTGACATTTGTTTCTTTAGACCCTCAAGTTGTTTTCTCATTTCTTTCATAGGAGCACTTGGATCTATGGCTTTCTTTCCTTTTTCATTTTTATCATTTGCGTTTGGGTCTGTGTCTTTCTTTCCTTTTTCATGATCATTTTCGACATTTTCTTGGATTGTGCTTATATTGAAATCTGCAGGGAGTTTAATTCCAAGATTTGTAAGATGATAAAAATACTTGAGAGGATCATCATGGAGCACTTTCTCTAGTAAGTGTTGGAATTTCTGATCTTGGAGGCTTCCTTGATACTCTTCATGAGAGATTTCTTCATCACTATCATGAGGGGTGATGATGTGGTTGGATGATCCGGCCATTTCAAGTTGCTTTTTGTATTGAGTTCTAGTAAGGACCATGCAAGGTGATGAGGGATGAGGTGGGATGGGACTAGAGATTTTGGCAAGATGCTGATGGAGACTGTTGTGAATAGGATACTTATGACAAGACTTGGACAAGGGACTTTCTCGATCAATGATTCCAAGTAGGACAACCGATACAAGACAGTAGCCACTAGTAAGGGTACTCGATACCTGTCTTACTGTGTAGGGACTAGTCGTACACCAAGACCACTAGCAAAGTCCTGTGACCTACTAGGGTTACTTGAATCCAAAGTGATACGAAAAAGGGGCTTATGCTGACCGAATATGGGATACTTTTGACCTTAGAGTAGGAAGATCTGATAGAAGGTGAATGGGATGACCAATGAAAAAGAGACTTTGACGTGAAATGGATGGACAAATGACAGCAAGGTAAGATTTGATCTCAAAACCTGAAATTAGACTGAAATGGGTACCCAGAATTGCTAAACTTTTTCTCTCAAAGATTGTGCAAGTGCTCACTGTCACGCATGCGCTGGAATAGATGCGCTGTGAAAATTGGTAAATGCGTTGGAAGTCAGGACAAATGTGCTGCACTGGTAAATAGCAGATGCGTTGTAATAGATAGTAAAAGCACTGTAAGTCACAATAGATACGTCATAGGTTGGCACAAATGTGTAGCAATAGAGGACAGATGCGCCACTCTGGTTTTCTCAATATTTTTTATAATTTTTGGAAATTTTCTGATGTTTTTAGTACTTTGGTTGCAAGAAGGTCTTTTTGATCTGATTTTCTAAAATTATGGAAAGAAGACACAGCAAACACAAATAATATTTTTATGGTTTTTTTTTTTGTGATTTTTTGACTTTTTTTTGGACTAAAAGGAAAAACAAGTACAAATCCTAGGCTTCAAATGGATTACAAGGGTTTTTGGCCACTAGAACAAAGGTGTTTAATGAAGGCAACCATTCGAGTGGTTATACATGCAGCAGCACTACTCTCCATTATGGAGTCTCCCAGCCTGCAAGGGTTATGCCTTGGAGGGTTTTGGGGGAGATTGGTTGTCGGTATAACACAACTTCACTCGTTGTTTGAAGCTTTCGCTCCAAACATAATTTATTTATAGTGGCTTGGAAGGGCTTGGCATCTAGCCTATTACCACTTAGGGTCATTCCTACTTGGATGAATGGTATCCAAGAGTAGGCCCCTCTAAAGGAAAAACATATGCGAAAATGATATGTCTGGCATTTTGGTCACCCAAGATAGGGGAGAGCATAGGCCTGGTATCATTCCCAAAACATAGAATACAGTGGTTCTTTTCCCCTAGTTAAAATGAGAAAAACTAGATGAGCTATCTACTTGGGCAAGCACAGAACTTTAAAGTGATAGCAAGATAGCAATGGTCCAATTTTAACCAAGATAGCAATGATGAGTTCAATTTTATCCACGTAGCATGAATTTGTTAACTTTGAAGTGATGGTCGAGGAGATAGCAATGGTTCAGTTTTACCCAGATAGCAATGATGAGTTTAGTTTTATCCACGTAGCATGAATTGTTAACTTTGAAGTGATGGTCGAGGAGATAGCAATGGTTTAGTTTTACCCAGATAGCAATGATGAGTTCAATTTTATCCACATAGCACAAATTGTTAGCTTTGAAGTGATGGTCGAGGAGATAGTAATGGTTCAGTTTTACCCTGATAGCAATGATGAGTTTAATTTTATCCAGATAGCAATGAGTTGTTAACTTTGAAAAGATAGCAATATAGCAATGATTTAATGATATGCAAGATAGAAATGATTCAATTACCACTTTCCTAGTTAAAAACTATGTGAGATTTGCATGAGCATCCATTTTACTTTCCCGTTAGAAATTGACGTGTGAGCTAACAAGTGCAACTATATGAATCTAAACTAGTACCTAGCCCGCGAAACAGATCAAGAGAGTTCCTACAAAAAGATGTTAGCCTTAGCAAAAACTCCAAGGAAACCCTAAAAATCACTGCCTAAAATAGATGCGGTACTTCAGAGACTGAATGTGCAGAAACAGTGAACAAAAGCGCCGTATTACATATGCACTAAAATAGAGGTTAAAAGCACAAGAAGACAGTGTATATGCGTTGATCTGATGTATGCATTATCTCAGATGGTAAATGCGCTAGAACAGTGTCTGTATGCACTGCAAGAACATATGCGCCATGACATGTAATAGATGCATCAGAACAGAGACTGTATGCACTGCGAAAAAGTATGTGTTGTGACAGGTAACAGATGCGTGTTAGGATGTATCAGATGTGCTGTTTCCTCTTGTGTACGGCTTTCTAAAACACAAAAACTCAATTTTTGGGTTAAATTTGGGGCTAGGCCCCATGGTGGGCACCAAAAATGTTAAGGGAAAATTAGATTCAAATGAATAAACAATAATATCAATATCAAGTTACCCAAAACTCAATGAAATGGTGAACAAAGAAGATTCAAATAAATAATGAACAACAAAGCAAACCTCCTTAATTCAAAGCTTCCATTGATCACCTATCACAATCAATCTTGTATGTATGAAATAGGGCCCTCAGAGAGTGCATTTCTTTGCTTTCTTCAAGAATGTCAATTGAGAATGGCTATGATAATATCGCCATGAAGATGAGCTTCACAATGAAGGTAGTGGTGCGTCGTAACGAATGTGATCACAAGCAATGAAGGAATTGGTACCAAAGGCGCACTGTAATTCCTGCAAAGTAACAGTACTTAAAGCTTGGATGAATGAAATGGAGGAATAGGGTTCTTGAAATTTATAGACTCGTGAGAATGAAGATCGACGGTATAGAAGACTTGAGAAGATCAACGGTATAGAATAGTTGAGGAACGTGCAACAAATAAGAAGAGGACATGTGTCTTGCTTTCTTTTGCATGAGAGGGGTTATCAAGAATAGAAGAATGAGTTAAAGCATTTAAAAGAATATAACAATCAGTTAAGTGATTTAAAACAAGAAGAAGGGATTTGCATGAGAAAAAGAAGATATTTTATTTTATTAATAATTAGGAATATTTAATTGCATGTGCAAAAAGCTTGAATTATATTTAGAGATAACTCAAATTAGAAGAAAAAAACAAAAATAAATATTTAATTTATTTAAATTTAGAGAAGATATTATTGGAAGAAAAACAATTAAATAATTAGAATTATTTAATTTAGAAGATAAGAAAGCAAAATAAATAAATAAATTTATTTAATTGTTGTGCATGATTCGGAAGAATAAATAAAATATTTGATTGTATTTTATTTTTAGAGACTAAGAGAATTTAAATAAATTTGATTGATTTATTCAAATTTGGAAGAATGATTTGATTTAATTAAATATTTCAATATTTAATTAACTTAGAGGAATATGAATCAAATAAATAAATTTAATTATTTATTTATTGATAGAAGAAATAGAAGGGAATAAATATTAAGAATATTTGTTTGGACTAAATCGTGTCATTTTTAGGCGTATATAGGTAGTACATATATTTAGTCATTTATTTAGTCATTGTAATCATTTAGTCATTGATTGTTGTTAACTGGTCATTTATTTAGTCATGGTAGTCATTTTTATTTATTGGTTTCCATTAATTGGTAGTAAATTTAGTCATGATATGAATAATTTATTAAATACCATAAATTCTATAATGCAGAAAAAATATATTATTAAATTTGAATTTAAAACATTAAGGAAATAAATTTGGAAAACTATATATTTTATGATGCTGCCAAGTAAAGATTGATACATTTGAGCCAACACTTTCTATTTGAGAATCAGCCAATAAGAAAATGAAACAAGACAAAGCAAAGTGGCAATAAATATTTTTTTTATTGGAACAATCTAGGAAAAGAATTACAAATAATAAAAAAGTAGCACAAGGCTGCCATAACTAGAAAAAACTAGTTTAGCTCTATCATGTACAACAAACTACAAGGACTGGCTGAAGAAAAAACTAGTTCAACAGCCACATTAGATACAATAGCAAAACAATGGAAAGGTAGGTCAGACCGATGAAGCCCTTCACATCTTTTGACACTTAGAAAAGAGATGTTGCCACTGAGCATTCCATGAGACATCATTTCTTTTGGCATTCTATTAACCAGTTCAAGTGCTTTGACTGTAGCCTTGGTGCATTCGATATTCTCCTTCACACAAACCAATGAGTTGTTACCTGTGTATTCAAACAACCCTGAACCACTGTGAACAATATCTGAATAACAACCTGAGAATGCTACTTAGAGGCCTCTATAGCAGTAACCGTGTAGCAACAAGAAAACACACCATTCCCTATAACCTTCCATAACATGGTCCCAAATAGCTAAAGCAAAAGCGACACTTGAAACAATGAAATCCAGCTAGTCAACAACATGCTGAAGATGACAACATGGAAATGTTTTTGGTTTCATACAATTGCAATAAAATATGAATTTATTTAAAACAATGTTTTCATGATATTTTCTTCATTACCTCAAGAAATCATAAAATAGATCATTACACAAAATCTCTACTCTTGAAATCAATCTCTTCCCTTTCTCACATGGCAATACTACACTTGACCATTCAGACAATTAAATTTCAGAAAACAAGCTAAACAATAGACATTCAAATGACCTCCTGCATAGATAGGATTTGAAGTTCACTATTGTCTTATTGTGGCCAGAGGTGCAGCACGTACACATAGAAAAACATATAGAAGAATCTTATGATGCAGAAGCTACTATTTTGGTATCAACAAAGTTCACCATTTGTTATCCTAATTGTGGTGTTTGTAATGTTGCAGGGTGCATTTTTCCATTTTCATCAAAAGGTTTTGCTCCAATCCAAAGTTCCATTGCACAATGCATCATTAGAAGTAGTTCAAGGAATTTTTAACAGCTTTTTCAATTTCACCACAATTTTCCAATCATCATTAGACAAATCATCCTGAAAAATAAGAAGAATATTCTATTTTAGACATGAAAAAGTTATTTTAACAGCCAAAAATGAAAAGCACAATTGTTCAATTAGTATAAAATGCATAATAGTAAATACACTGTAAAATTATGTAATGTAGATATCAAATAGCCTTACCCTATAGTTTTCTTTCAATATATCTATGGATCTTCTGGTGAGATGACTCACAAATTCATCCTCCATTTCAAAATGCCTACCAAACATTTTCTATGCTTCATCAGCATTGCTCCCAATAATCTGTGAAGTTCGTATGATAATTCATTAACAAAAACATTTCAAAAAATAGCATCCAAAATCATATAAAACTATTAACAACAAAGATAGCTTCTCAAAATACCTTCATGGCCACTTTTTCACCCTTCTTAGCCATTTCAATAGATTTATGATTGATCTCAATTGAGGCTATTTTGCCAATATCTATGAAATCTTTTGTGGGAACACATATTGGCATGCCAATCTGTAGATGCAATCACCACATATGGCTTTATACAAAACAAAAATGATACAACAATCTTTTACATGCATAAGTCATAACACTGAAAAGACTAGGTTTAGATACTGACCCTTGCAATGCCTTCAAGAATATCAACACCAACAATTACAGGATCCTTCTTGTTAAAAATACAATTTGGCAAAATGTTCAGTACACAGGGGAAAACAACATCTTCTGCAACCTCCTTTTTCCTTTCTTCCTTCAGATTGTCCATATATGCTTTAAACTGGTCAAATAGATGATAAATAATGTCCACTGCAAATATCTTGACACCAACTTCATTTGCAAGCTCCTGAGCTTCAGGAGTAATTTTGACATCAAATGCCAAAATTGCAGCATACTCTTTCTTCTTTTTCTCAAGCATTACACTCACACGCATGACATCTTTTTTATGCATAGGCCTAATACCAATTGCACTAACTAGGATGCTTACAGCTGGGGTCTTCAAGAACTCAAGTAAAGCCTCCAAAGATCCATGAGTTGAAGCTTGAACATAAACTCCTTCCCCACTCTTGTCAATCCAAGACATTACATTATTGATATCTTGCATTGCTTCTTCCTTTATATCCTCTAAATCATTATCATGTTCAACAACATATAACTGAGTTCCTGCTATGGCATGCTCAAGGCCTAGAAATCAAGAAATTGTAGCTAAATTTCATTGTCCACATATATTTGATAAATTTATGCTCATATACATAAAATTATTAGCCTGAAATTTGATACCTGGGCAGTTATCTTGATTCCCTGTGCAGCCTTCAACTCCTTATGATGTTGATAAGATCCATGAAACCAAAAAAACATCTTAAGCTATGGAATATATTATATTATTTTAACAATATGATCAATGTGACATGGTTTGAGTAATCTAAATTTGAGGTGTAGATTATTGTAGTCTAGCATAGTAGATCACAAATACCACCCATTCTCCTTTACTATAAAAGAGAATTTCAATTTTTTTAACACCACATATACTCCATTAAATAGTATGGCACCATAAGGCTTCTAAGAATACATACCACTATGTAGGTTACCACAATGGACCACTCGTAAGGAACATTTTAAATCAGGATCAAAGTCACCTGGATCTTGAAACCAAAAGGCAATCCCTTGGCTTTTACACCATATATATCAATTTTATCCACCCTCTGTCTTGATGTTTCAAAAGGTAACTCCTAGTACCTGTAATTTATCACACTGTCTGACCATTCAACATTTACAAACTATTTTCTATTTTGAACAACTTCCATATCCAAGGTTGACTTGATGATGCTATAGTATGGTAAGCTTTTACCAGAGTTCCACCGCAAGTTTTTGGATATAACATTTATTATTTGTTAAGTTACCTAATTGGAAGAAAAATAGGGAATTTCTAGGTACTATTCATCCTAGAATCAGATTCAAAATTGACTCACCTATGGAATTGGGCACAGTTGGGATTTTTTGGGCCTAAAACAGTGTGGAATCATTGAGGTATGAACCCTAATGACTCCAGGATAGACGTGGCATTTTGAAGAAGTTTCTATGACGATTCTAGAGGCAGGTAATGTTTTCAATGCACTTTTTTAAAAAATTACATATATGAACAAGCTACAACATGCTAGAATTAAAAGAGTGATTCAACATCATGATAAAAAAAGGTAATCTATAATAAAAAAATATAATGCAAATATATATATATATATATATATATATATATATATATATATATATATATCAAGTTATAAGATATGAAAACTATCTAAGAGTATATATATAAATATAATAAAAAATGTCATAGATGTCTAAGAGTTTCCAACTCTTTGAAATAGACCATGAAAATTAAGATCCCTAAACAACACATTCAAAATACTGCATAAAGTAGTGGGCCAAGATGTCTAGCAACAAGTACATGATAAACATCAACTATGCCATTTTTAACAAATATTTTAGTGGCCACCATGTGAAGGTTCCTTCTTTGTCTTTTAGATGGACAGCTCCATCTATTTTGTCTTCATAAGCAAGTTGTATGTTACTTGTGACCTTTAAAATATTTACATTTGCATCTTCTATTCCTTTCAAGTTGACTCCATGTACAATAGATAGTGAGTGAAGCCGCCCAATGCCCACAACAACACCATCACATGGATCCAACACCCTAACTTTATCCCCTTCTTGGAGTTTATCAATAAATATTTGTAAAAACCAAAAAAACACACATTATATTGAAATACATAATAATTATTATATAGGTAAGGATTACCCTTATTTACATAATAAAACAACCATTACTTATGTTGGAACAAAATTTTAAAACCCTAAAATTTTGTTAATTCCCACCATTATTCCAAATAAACTATTCTAATGTCTCCCCTATTAGGACCTCTCAAAAATTTTGCACATTTCCATCCTACTTGATCTTTTCACTTGTATATGACCATTTCTTAATAGACATTCATGCCAAAATTTTATGCCATTTATTTCCTAGGGTCACATAACATGGTCATTTTGAGGAGTATGCAGTTATTCTTAATCATTTATGTGTTTTTGCAGTTTACCACAATCTCATAGGTCATCCTCATTGTCATGGTGGTAGTGCAGGAACTAGAGTAACAAGAATCATGTATACCGTACTCCTGCTGGAAACATACAAGTTGTTCGCGACATGGCGGTAGGAAGGGCTCGGTCAACCATGTTACTGCAATCTCGCAGGTCATCCTCATTGTCTTGGCGGTAGTGCATGAACTAGAGCAACAAGAATCATGTATACCGCACTCTCATTGGAAACATACAAGTTGTTTGTGGCATGGCGGTAGGAAGGGCTTGGTCAATCATGTATACCGCAGTCCCTTGGAGGTCTCACCACTTGGTTGCATCTTGTCAGTAGTAAGTGTCCAAGTTACCGATCTCCCGTGATGGCTTTCAAAGAATGTTTGCGACAAGGCGGTAAGCAATAAAAGTTGGCAACATAATCTCACCACGGTAATGAGAATAGGCACTTGTGGGTTGATGGTAATGGAAGAAAATGGAATAGAGGGGGCTATAAGCCCTGCGATCCCGTGACTGGTTTAAACAAGCTCCGTAGTAGTGTGGTAATGATAATAAATGAAGGTATTAAAGCTTATCACCATCTCATGACCAGTTTAAACAAGCTCTACGGTAGTGCGGTAATGATAATAAATGAAGGCATTGAAGTTTATTGCCATCTCGTGACCAGTTTAAACAAGCTCTACGGTATTGTGGTAATCATAATAAATGAAGGCATTGAAGCTTATTACCATCCCATGACCAGTTTAAACAAGCTCCGCGGTAGTGCAGTAATCATAATAAATGAAGGCATTGAAGCTTATTGCCATCCCATAACCAATTTAAACAAGCTCCGCGGTAGTGTGGTAATGATAATAAATGAGTAAACATACTCAATGCAAGTGTGCAATTACTGAGAAATTTGAAAGATCTCATCATTTCATCTGATCGTTGGATCAAATTTGATCAAGGGCTTATATTTGAAATGAATTGAATGCAGAGATTATAATTTTGTGGCACGAACCAAAAATAATGGTTGAATGCTGAACATTGTGGCTCAATTAAATCTAGAAATCTCTCGGTATTTGATCAGTTCAGAGATTACAGATTGGCTTAGAGAAGGCGCCCAGTTCGATCTATTCTTAGCAAGCTTTGAATTGTTCAAGTAAGTCCATCTCTACATTCTCTACAAGAAAGTTTGAAGAATCTTTGCTCTATTTCGATTCTCCATGCATTTGCTTGAGTTATGAAACCCTAGTTTGTATAATGGTACCCAAGAAGTCTGAATCCACAAGTAAGACCAATAACCCTGATCCTGCCCCTAAGAAAAGATCACTGCAGCAATCTTTGCTAGATGTTTTACTCAATTCAATTGACAAAGGTCGAAAGAAAGTATTTAGAGATGTTGCTAAGGGTTGTAGGGATGCCATAATTCCCATTTCTGGCTGGAAACTATTTTGGTACTTCTGTTAGAAGAAGGATGGTCAGGGACTGGTGGACAACCCATGGAAGTTGGATTTGGCCAAGCTAATTGTTTCAAATGTATTCGTGGATGTGGAACTGATTCATACTCTGGCACTACACTACCACTTGGCTACTAAAACAGTAAGGTTACCAAATGGATCTTGTCTATTGAGAATTGACAGAAATGCTATAATTTAGTGTTTTATGTTGAACAAACAAGCTCTCACTGAAATTGACCTACAAAAGATTGAACAAGAATACAAAAGTTTGAGAAGAACACTCAGAAGTGATGAGTTGCCGATATTTATGAGAAGAGGTGCAAACAACAAGATGGTTGATATTCCTTCCAATGAAGTTAAACCATTCCATGTGGAAGATTTTGCAGTCTATTTCAAATGGACCTATTATGCATTGTGCCAAGTATTGGGAATTGATGCTGATCAGAGGATGCTAGTTAGTTTGATGATGATGGCTATGAAGATACAAAATTTAGAGGTGAACATTGACTATGATTTTGCCTCATATCTTGAAAAGAAAATACATGATGGATTCATCAGTGTGAAGGAAGATAAGAAACCCATGAACTTCAAGTTTTATTCTTTGGTTTAACATCTGGTCTTCTATCAAAATAAGAGTAAATGGTCAAGTAAAATGTACATCAGCATGATTGATAGGACAAGGCAAATAATGCCTACTCAATGTTGATGTTACATGTGGGATTCTCATTGCCAGACTAGTAACTATAATGTATTTCATAATGAATTTTCTATGAGAATAATGAATTCTTTTGGTATTGGGATCCCCAGATGGTCACCAGAAATGAGGGTAATTCTAAGACCTCTTACACATAAACCAGAGTGAGGTCATACTTTCAATTATGTTGACTAGTTCTTCCTAGCAGAGCACACAATAATCAAGGTATATGATTGCCCCCAACCACCTCACAAATTGCCAAAGTTTGTTTCTAATAGAATTGCATTCTTGGAATTCATGTGGCAAATGACATGGAGGGAAAAGGAAGTGATGAAAAAGGAAAATAAAGGCACCTTTTTGCCTGATATCACTATCTTTGGAGATTGGTCAATTGGTTCGGACACTCTTGAGGAGCTGTAGGCCTATTTGAAGGCCAAGTACTCTTTGGAATCTGGTGTTGAAAGAGTTTGTGACCCTGAAGGTCATATGAACTTGGTGAGACCAGTGATCTTGACTAATATGGGCATCTCCCATAAAAAATTTTATGATGAGGATGTGATAAGGAACCTAGTTACTTTTAATGAAGTGTATGACAGGAAGAGAAAATGGGAGATCCTCAAGAAAATTGAAGATGACAAAAAGGAAAACAATCCAATTTTTGAAGGATTTTTTGCTGAAGAGAAAGATCCTCTAAGGAGGATTAATACAATGATTGAAAATTTTGAAAGTATTTATGCTAAGTCTGAAGTATAGCCTACCAAGGATACCAAAGTTCCAGTGAAGAGGACTGCAGGAATTGAGATTCATGAGCATGCCCCTGATGTCATATCAGTTCAAGATCCACATATCCCTAAATCACCACCACATAAAAGGTAGAGAACTAAAGGCATGTCTTCTCAAGTCTTATATGAGATGTCTGAGGGTGTGGGGGATACTAATGAAGTTGCCAATATTTTGACACATTTGCATGATGGAGAGGAAGTTAATCAACCATTGGTTGGTCAAGAAACTGATGCATAAAAGCATGAGGCTAGGATGGAAGAACAAGCCCAAATTGATCCAGAGCTATAGGAAGATGAAATGGTGGTGGCATCATTAAGATTTATTCAAGATGATGATTTCATCAGGACTCCAGAGTTTCAAGATTTCTGGTTAAAAATGAAGATGAAGGAATTTGATGAAAAGGTGGAAATCAATAAGATGGGTGCTGATGAGTCTCAGTATGATCAAATAACTACCCGAATAATCCAAGAAATAAAAGTTGATGAAATCAATGTGATTCCTGAGGAAGCAAGACAAATGGTCTTGAAGAGTAACATGCTAATAATCGCAGGTCTTGAATTGAAAAAGGTATTCTTGCTTGACCAAGTTAGGAGTCAAGATGACCCTAATCTTGTGTCTGAATTTGATTATGAGGAGGGAATGAGTGGATGTGGTTTCAAACCAAAGATAGAGACTCTTGCCATATGGACAAAATAGAAGAACACTAGTAAACCAAGGTTGCTAGATGTTGTTCAGGAAATGAGGGGATCTGCTATGGTGAAAACCTTATGAGATACTTCAAGAACTAAGGCCTCTACTCTTATAGTCCATTCTGCCATGTTCACCCATGCAGATGTAAAAAAGTTGGAAAAAAAATTGCAGGATTATGAGAAAACACAACAAGACATGAATGATGAAGTGAATAGGTTGTTCATTGAAAATAGGCAATTGAAAAAGCAACTGCAAGATCTGGGTTCTTCCCAAAGTGTGTCAATAGTTCCATATCAACCTTTTATGCCACCAACAACTGGTGATGTCACAATGATAATGCAAGAGTTTAATACTTTGAGAACAAAATTTGAAAAAGAAGTTGAGGACCTCAAGAAGCAAAATGAGGAAACAAAAAATGAGACAAGGATCAAGGTCCTTGAAGTCTTTGAGAAAATTTTGGAATACATGATAAAGCTAGTTGTGGATAAACTTGGGGATGTGCATGATTTCTACTCCATGTTATCTCAGACCATTAAACAATTACAAGAAAACTTTTCTATTTTGGAGCCATTGTACAAGAAATGGCAGCCTTCCTTGCACAATTTAGGCCTACTTTGCAGGATACTTCAAATAAATCTTGATGCTCCTGTTGAATTGAAGCCCTCAGAGTAGATGGTGACTATGATCATTGAAGACCATCAATATGCCAGTAGTGAAGACAAAAGGATGCAGGCTAGACTTGAATCTTTTTCTACTTTCAAGCATCAATTTATCCCCCTATTCTGATAGAGAAAAACAAAAAAAGTTAAAGGCCTTGATACTTGGAAGGTAGAATTTAGAACAACAGTGTTTGTGGTTATGGAATTCTTGAAAAAGGAGTAGGATATAGATACTTTGAGCTTTAATGTGATTTTGGATAGGGTCATAGCCCTAGATGCAGGATATGGAAAATTTGTAATTGATGTTAAGGGTATGTTGGATAAAAGATGGAAGGACCATCAAACCAATCTGCTCCAAATTCAAGAATTTAAATGGCCCAGTGACCTTACATTTGATACGTGGGAGCAGACATACTTGAAAGGTTGATGTGCAGCCACAGGTTCAGGTGCAGAAGGAGCAACGAGCAGTTTTGTTGGCGTCAACATGGAGAACAAGGATAAAATTTTGACACTTTTTTGCGATAATAGACAGGGGCACAACATAGTTAATAGATACTGCAACATGGAGATGAGTACCTTGTCAGGCCTAAGGTCACAGGTGCTATATGATGATTAATAGATTCAGATCTTGGTTAACTTGCTTATACCATTAATTTCTCTTTATTAAACATGTTTAGTTACAAGAGGCCTGAAGCTTGTTGCTTCCCATATTTATAAGGGAAACCAAGGCCTAGACAATCATCATCTTTATGCAAGACAATTTATATATTCCAATATTATCTATCCAATCATATTTCAGATTCAAGACATTACACTTCTATGATAATTTAATATTATAATGGGCAAGGATGGTTAACTTTGTGGATATGTATGGTTGTCTAATTTTTTGTTAATATTCAAGTTCATAAGTTTTTTGATTGTCTCCATATTGGATATTTCCAATTATTCAAATCAATAGATTTATCAAGGCACATTTGTTGTCATTGTGTGGATGCTTTTAATTGGTTTCTATTAGAAGTTGATGTAATTCCCTTTAAGTGACTTACATTCATTGGTCTCTCTCTAGAGTTAAATCCTTTAAAGTAAATCATACTGGTGGGTTTTCCTTCAAATAGAATTAAAACAACTTACTTGAATAGTACTTACTTGCATGTGTGTGTTAAAACAATAATGACTACCATGAAAGACATAAAAACAATAAATAGCACTCACCTCAATTCCAGCACCACCACTACTACTCTGAATATCATGCAGATTATCATCAAGAAGTTCAACATAATCACTATCATCATTGTCCTCAAGTTGTGCAGCTTTGTAGAGAGCTCTATTGATAGGGCCTCTTTCTTTTCATTCTGCTCTCATATAATTTCTCTGCATGTTGTTTAATCATCATGCAAAAATTAATATAAGTCAAGTAAAGAATGCAAAAACTATAATTTTTTGTTCAAAATAACATTTTTCTTCCACTCTTAAATGACTAAGTCAAGGTACGTTGTGAGATTCTTCCTTTATTGTAAGAAATAGATTCCAGTTTATAGGAGGATTCTTATAGTCATGAGCATAAGATTTTCAACAAGAAGGCACAGTCCCAGTCCTTCATATGATAAGGAAGACAGTAAAAGTTGTAAGATGGCAGTCCATATCTCTATCTTAGGACAGTCCATAGCATGGAAGGTGTAGGAGAAGATAAAGAGATACAACAACTAGTAGGGTTTCACCAAACAAAGAGAAGAGATAAAGGCACTGTCAAAACTATTAGACAGTGACCAAGAACCCTTGGAATGATAGTAACAAAGTAGTTATGACAGCCTTGACTTTAGGATAAGTGATTAAGAGCTTTACTAAGACATATTCAAAGTGACTGTCTAGAATGATAGAGTTAAATTTCATAATGCAGCATAGGAGCATGTCATAAACATGACAAGGACAACAATAATGAAGTGAATACTCAAGCAAAATGGTTTGAAGTAGAACCTGGTAAATTGCAGTATTGCATGTTTCTTTTGGTTTTGTAAGTAGAATAATGAGACAATTTGTGATAAAGCATTTATGTAAAGCATCAATGCTAAGGTTATAATGGCTAGAATTGCAATATTGCATGTTGAGGGTAGGTTCATTCTTTGTTTACAGTATCCAAGAGCTATGATAACTAATGAAATATCTAAAAAATTCAATCACAAGGAAGTATAACAAAAACATGGTACAAGTTTACCCAATAACAAGCACATGAAATAAAAGGATAGTGTAATAGAGCCTCTTACCTCATCTATATCCATAATATTATGCTCATTCCATGCAGAAACTATAGGCTTAACAGAGGAAGCCAACTGTGACAATTTCTCAGTGAGACTGTGTAAGCAACTTATTATATGTTGGTACCCTTGATTTGAGTTGACATGATCTGCAGAGGCTCTTACTAGGTGTCTAACAGATGGCTCTAAAATCTCTGTTGACAAACTAGATTTCCACTTCATATTACCGTTAGATTTACTAGGATCTAGTGCTGCCATATAATCAAGCATATCTTCCACACCTGCTTCTCTATTACTATTTTCCACCTAAAATACAATGTCAATATCAACATATAGTCAGTTCAATAAAAAATTGAAATGAATAACCAACGTAAATTGAACCAAAAAGCCATACCCTTACTCTAAGTTTGTCCATTTTGGCCTACAACCTACCTCGACCAAATGTATATCCAGCTGCCACATTATCTCTTGCCCTCTTTCCTTTTTAACTCTTTGTCAAATATTCTTCAAAACACATATTTTCTTTCAATGTCTCCCACTATTTGGGAGATAGAGGGGATTCTAACCTCTCTTTTCCCTCCAAGATTGTTTTTCTACAATTGTATCTATAATTGTTCATCAAAAGTTTCATCTTTTACTTGTAATATCTTGTAGAGATTTGTCCACCAGTAGTCTCAAAAGCATTTTCCATTTTTTGTATAACATTTTCCACACTTCTTGGATCTTGTTCTGCAAAATTTGATTTGCAAATATCCAAATCGGCCCTACATCTCACACCCAACTCAGAGGCCCACCTTGTAGCATTTTTCCCAATGGTCTCACCATCTCTCGATACCTCAACCAAGAATGGCTTCTTGCCTTCTAATCTTCTTTGTTTTGCATTCCTCTCTGTAGATCTATATAAATCTTGACTCAATCTTTTTCCTTTGAAAAAAGTAGGCACATCTTCTATTAAACCACTAGCAATATTTTTGGCTGATCCACTAGTTCCATCAAAAGTTGTAGTAGGTACATCATATGCAAGTGATCTCTCTTCATGAATTTCATTAACTGAAACTTCATCATCCTTGGCCACATTAGGTGTGTCATGAGTAGGTAGATCAGTACTGGTCTCTGTAGATTTCACTTCAAACACATCCTTTAATCTTGAGTAAATCATCTACAACTCATTATTCCTTTCTTCTCATTGTTTTTAATAATCTCTTTTAGACTCTATGCTAAGAGATCATCACAACGTTGCACATCACCATGTGCTATATTAGGTTGTACATCACCATGTGCTATATCAGGCTACACATCACCATGTGCTATATCAAGGTGCACATCACTATGTGTTATATCGGGCTACACATCATCACAACTATTCTTTTCACCAACTGCATTCATACTTGAATCCCAAATGCATTGGCTTCTATGAGTTGGTAGCAATGTATCTTTACTTTCCTTTTGTTTTCTCTCTACATTTTCTTTGCACTCTTTTTCTTTCCTATAAAACAAAAAAATATCATATTATGTCTTATATACATAAACCTCTTGCCTATAAAATTTCATAAACACAATTAAACAAATAATATACTACTTAGTGGATTTACAACTTGCCTGTTTGTCAAACCAAGATGTGATAAATATTCACTATTCTTTGCCACACGTTCTTTACAAAAGTGCTCATAATCTGTCAGTGGAACTTCAATAACATGATCACTATCATCTAAATTGTGCCTCATAGTCTTTTTCCTCATTTCCTAAAGTCCAAATAAAAAATAATATATAAATCAACAACTTGCATTAGTAGAACAAGATTGGAATATAAACAAAGCCATTATTTTCAGTCAACTAGAGCATATAAAAAAATGTGGTCATAGTATATAAGGATTTCATTTCCATTTGAATGATACAGTATATAAGGACAGTCCCCATATGAAATACATTCACAGAGCATATAAGATGCATTCTTAGAAATTAGAGGAGAGAGTCTGACAAGTGACATGACATAGGATGATAGCATATAAGATGCAATATATGGAGGAGCAAAAATTCAGTAAGTAAATGTGGCACACAGATTGAAACCCAAAGGAAACTCTATTTGTTTATCCTTGTATTTGAGAAGAAACTAATTGCCTTTTTGATAGTGTGAATCATCATTATTTCTACTTATATAATCCTCATTATTTCTACTTATAAAATCCTCACTATTTCTACTTATATAATTTTGCAAAAATTTTGAACACACAAATGTAAGTAAACAAAAATAGTCAATATGTTCTTTAAAAATGAGTAATTTATTTTTGGAACAAATATAGCTAGTTATATGCATGACCTATAACAAGACAAGAACTAGAAAAACAACAAAAAGTAGAGCTCAACAAATGAGATTACACTGAAAAACCCAAAGTGGAAGAAATTCCTATACACTAATACCCTTTCTTATCTTGCTGCTTCTCCACTACATTTTACAAGCTCACTATTTTCTTGATGCCTTCACTAATCATATGCATTGCCAGCAAGATCAGAATCCTGATCGCTCATGTCTGCATCTGCTTGATTTTCTTCGTCATCCTCATCTGTGTCATGCAATACATTCTCTCTCCCAATCTCTTCATTGGTAATCAAAATATCTTCTCCAAACACTCCATCATCATCTTCATCCACTACTTTGAATGTTTCTTGTAAATTAACATATTGCCCATCAGGCATTATATCAACAACTTCCATGAATTTTCATTTTGAATGAGACTCTATTTGAATGACATACAACCATCTAGGTCTTCGTACATCATCAATTAGAAATGATTGGTTAATTTGAAAAGGGAAAACATAGGGCTCATCCCTCTCTGATAAAAATTGTCCTGTATTTGCACGTACAAATCCATACTCATCAACATATACTGCGGATGGTCGTATCCACTTATATTTTAATAATATAGGACTATTTTCACCAAAATCCACTTGAATAATTTCTTGGATGAATCCAGCATAGAATTTCTTCTTAGTTTCGTGAAAAAATTCAGTACTTACAACACAATCACAATTTGTCTTTCCTTTGTCTTTTTCTTCCACTCTTAAATGGCTACCATAGGCCCACATTCCACTAAAATGCATATCCCATAAATGTGGAGATTGTGAAAGTTCACTTTCCTCCGTTGATATATCTTAACCTTCTTCTTTTGCATCACTAACTGCATTAGCAATCCATTCTTCAAATTTTGGAAAAGAATCACCTCCAACCAAATCATGACGTCTGCGCTTTTGAGGTTGATGTTGCATCCAACTTTGATTCTCTTCTTCATATTTTCTACATAGAATATTAATGTGCAAATAGTAAGATCAATAATATAAATGTGTAAATGCAATTGAGTAAGATTAATAATATAAATGTGTAAATAAATAGTTGTGTAAATTTTTTTAACCTGTGCCACTTATCGAACAAAGATGTGTTTTGAAGAATTTAAAGGCATGTATCGCACTTCTTTCTTGATGTGATAGCTTGAAGCAACATCCATTGCCTTCTAATACTTCACCTGCAACTCTCTCATCTTCATCATCATCCCATACACGTCGATTGACATTTTTAAAATCCTTCATATATTCTGTGCAAAATCCAATGGCCTCTTCCATTGAATATCCCTCAGACATGCTGCCTTCTAGTTTTGCCCTAGTATAAACATTTTTTTTCAAAACCTTCATATATCATTCTATAGGATACATCCATGTCATTCTTACTGGACCACAATGCTCTAGTTCATATTCTAGATGTATCAAAAGATGCATATAAATGTTAAAGATTGTTGCTGGAAATTCCCATTCCAATAGACAAAGGACTTCAACAACCTCCTCCCTCAAACTATCAAAGTTTGAAGGATGTAATACATGTGAACTCATTCTCTTTAATATTATGCCCAACCTTATAATTTCCAATCTTGGCCCCTTTGCCAAACCTTATATATTTACCACAATAGGTAAAATATTTTTGATTATAACATGATAGTCATGGGTCTTTAGGCCTCTTAAGCTATTAATGTCAGCTTGGCTTCTGATAGTACTACTTACATATCTAGTGGGAAAGCGAGTCTGAGACATCAACTATAAGAATTATGCACATTGTTCCTTTGTCCAGACATAAGGAGCACTAGGTTTTCTATATTTTGCATCATCATATTTTTCAACCCAAAGATTTTGACGAATCTTTAGTTCTCGAAAGTCTTCATGTGATGAAACAATATCAAAAGCACCAAAAATATTTTCTATAATAGCATAGGCTATATTTTTCTCAGTATGCCTAATGGCAATATCCTTAAAGTATGGCAACTTCTAGAATATGCACAATTGTTTTACACCACTTTCATTACTTGGATCATATCTACTACCAGTAATCCCACCATTTTTAATAAATGACATTCTTTTTTGTCCATTCTCAATAATATAATCACCCATTATTAGCAAAGGTGCTTCATGATTCTCTTCTTGGCCATTGAAACATGTTTTTTGTCGATGATATGGATGACCACTTTAAGGTAAGCACGATGTCCACAATAAATACACTTATGCAAACTTCTTGAGTGCCTCGCAAAATCCTTAAAGTTGCAAGCATGACAGCGATGGTATCCATGAACAGTGAGACCAAACAATGTATCATATGCAGGAAGATCATGAATCGTAACCAATAAGGAAGCTCTTAAAGTGAATTTGATTGAATGACCATCACTTAAAGATTGAATTGCTTCAATTCCTTTCCACAATTCCATTAGCTCATCATATAATGGCTCTAGATAGGCAAATATTGTATCTAAAGTCACACTTTTCTTTCCTAGTATAATCAATGATAGCATTAAGAAAAATGGTTTAGTTGCTAACCATGGAGGCAAGTTATAATTTATTAAAAACACTGGCCAAGTTGACCATTTAGTACTTTGATTTGAGAATGGGTTCACACCATCTAGAGCCAAACCCAACCTTATATTATGAGGATCTTGAGAAAAATTAGGCCATCTATTATCAAATTCCATCCACATCTTAGAATCAGGCACATGTCACTGTTTTCCATCAATGCTCTTATTTTGGGCATGCCACTGCATAAGTTTAGCAATGTCTCTGCACCTATACATTTGAAGTAATCATGGAATTATCAGAAAGTGGCAAAGAATCTTTCTAGGAACTACAGCTGATTTCAACCCTTATCTATACCTTGCTTCATGACATTTTAGACATTCACTCTCACTTGCAAGATTTTTGTGAAATAATACACAACCATTAACACGTGTGGATGTTGTCATACCCCAAACCAAGCTTACTAATCTGCTTTTTACATTGACTTTGTTTTGTTGGCAATGTGGAGTCATCTTGTAACAACGAACTTAATAATGCCAATAACTAATCTACACTCTCATTTGTCCAACCATGCACCACTTGCAAGTTAAGAATTTGAAGGATTGTTGTTGAATGACTTAACTTGCAATTAGCATACACAAGCTTTAAAGCATCCTCCATTGACTTGGCCCAATCATCATTTAGACCATCATTCAACATTCTTTCAACTTCAAACCCTTCATTTAACATTTCTACCTATTCATCTATGTTCGATGCCACTTCATATATGTTTGTTGCCTCTTCATCTCTCACAGTCTGCAATTCTATCATATATTCATAATAATTGTAAGCCTAAGGGCTTATACCACTATGCCCATATATTATCATATGTCAATAAATCAGATTTCTTTTTCTCACCCTTCCACCAAGACAGTCATTACATGGACATGGATATTTTTCCTTTTCCCTCTCTTTGGCTACTCTCTCATCATATGCATGATATTGATCCATAGTCAACCTTCGACGTTGATCCATCTATAATATTGTGCATTCTAGTATTAATTTAGTATAATAAGCTATCCTATGCCTAGAAGGCCTTTAAATATAAATTTTTAAAAGGTAACCAAGTCAATCATGCATATGGTCAAGCTAGGATAACCTTTCCTTTAGTTTGTACTAGTCATCATGTAAGGAGATCATGTAGAGTAGAGGTGTGGTTTTATTTGAGTTCAAGGATCAGTTAAGGATCAACTTCAAAAATACTAAGGATAGTTCATTTTCTTTTGAGTTTTCAATCTTCAATCATGAAAATATCTCCTGGGGGGTGCCCACAAGCAGCTTCCCCAAATATCATGAAAATATCAGCTCACTTTTGGCAATGAGGGTTTTGAATTACCTTTGAATTTGCTGCAGAGTGTGTCCCCAAATTCAACTTTGCTGTAGAGGGCCTTGCCAACTTCAAATTCGTGACAGCAAACTCTGAATTCCTTTCCCAACTTTTCAAAAGTCTCCAAGTTCTCTCCAAACAAGCTTTATCACCCATGCAAGTTGCTGCTACACTTATATGCACCTAAAGCTTTTTTTCAGGTACATGCCTCATATAGAGTAAGTGCTTCAATATGTGTCCATGAGAATAACAAACATCAACAGCAATTCAATTTCATTCCCATGCCGACAATTATACCTTTTACAAGTTGTCTGACTTAGAAATATAGACAAGCTATGTAAACCAATAGATAAATAACATTTAGAAGAAATACTAAACAATTTATCAAGATTGCACTTTAAAACCCCAATTAAATAACTATTGTTATGAAGTATTCATAGCAACAAATTACTTGCCAAAATCATATGCAAAGTCACCAAATAAAGGACTCAAGATGTCAACCATTTCAAATGACAATCATGACAATAGGAAAAATAGCATAGAGAATACAATCACACCTTTGATTGCAAAGGAGGGAGCAGATATTACAGTCTATAGCAGCATTGAAAAGATGAAAATACAAAATCCATGAAGCCAAAGACTTTTGTCAAAATACAAACCCTTACCTAATTAGTTAACTGATAGTTGAAGATTTTATCAGGCAAAGATAGTCATTATATAGATGCTAAAATAGTGACACAAGTGCCTTTGAAAGTGATTATAGTCATGTCATCAAACTAACAGTGAAATCAATCATCAAAAAGAGTAATGCACAACACCACAGAAGAAAAGAGGAGATCACTATCCATTCAAAGAGATGCCCTAATCATAGTCACCAAAGTGGGCTACAACAGCAGAGAAAAGACAGTGGAATATTGATAGTCTTTTTGCATCCAAATGTGAATTATGTGAAAACTATGTCATATCTCAATAACAAAAGTAACAGAGAGGATTTTTTACAGTCAAAAGTCTATGAATAGAATCTTCAATTTTATCAAAATCAAGCTAATAAGCTATATGATAATCATAGGAGCAAATGGACAAAGGGAATGTGACTATGATAGATTTTTGCATACAAAGGACAGTCATCATCAAAGATATCTTTGTATTAAGGAATTTGTAGGCAAGTTCGTGATAGGACAACAAAGATCAGTTCATGTATGAAGCAATGAACACAGTTTTCATGACAAAGGTTACTATCAAGATAGTAGTAAGAGACAGTAAAGACAATGAAGAGTAGATTTAAGGAATGAAACAAATCATGGAATAGTCTTTCATTCTCAACATCAAGCTTTCATTCTCTGTTTTGTGATAGTTATTTTGAAAATACAATCATCTTTCAAATGTTGAATCACACACACAGGGGTAGTGTCTAAGTCATAGGTTGAAGACCATCAAATTCCTTCATGCCAAGGTATTCTAAGTATAAATCATGAATGGAAAAAGTAGAACTTTATCAATAAAGAACCATGAGACCTTTTCATACAGTCATTGAAAGAGATAGAATAGTCACTAATGACAGAGCACCAAGCTTTCAAAGATACAAAACTTTAGAGGAGGCTAAGAGAAGAATAGATGTATGTGGAAAACCCTACCTCTGCTTCATAAAACCATTTGTTATATGTCGTCTATCTACTCCTTTGATATCTGTCGTTTATAGCTAGAAATCCCAAAATTCCCTCCTTTCTTCATTCACACGATGATCTCAAAACTATTTCCAAACTCAAAGAACTGCGGCCATGAACAATATTCTCCTTTTCAACTACTCATACCCTATTCTTGGCGGCCATGAACAATCTTCCCCTATTCGACTACTCATACCCTATTCTTGGTAGCCATGAATAATCTTCTCCTATTCAACTACTCTACATACCCTATTCTCAGCGGCCATGATCAATCTTCTCATGCTAAACACACAATCTTTGCTTATTCATAGGTTTCACTTTTGTTCAAAATTCATAAACACACAATCCCTCCATTAATTCCCTCCAAAACTAAAGTGAAAGAAAAAAGAATAGAGGAATTTATTTAGTACTTTATTTAGTCAATTTTATTTGTAGTTATATTTTTTTGCCCCATGATTAAATTAGTCATTTATTTAGTCATTTATTTGGTCATTTATTTAGTCATTTCAATAGTCATTTCAACCAATGACCAAATTAGTCATTATTTAGTCATTTATAACTATGTTGCAAAAAGTTTTAGTCACATGATTAAAAGTTTGGTCACGTGACTAAAACTTTTAGTCACCTAGTCATTTATTTGCCATATTTCAACTAGTTCCTTAATTGTACATCCCTAAACCCTAAACCCTAATCCATTAACCGTACACCCTAATCCCTAAACCATAAACCCTAATCCCTAATTATAATTTATGGTACCCTAATCCCTAATCCCTAAACCCTAATCCCTTATCCCTAAACCATAAACCCTATCCTTAAATCCTCAATCCTCAACACTTAAACCTTAAATCCTAAACCCTATCCATAAAGCCTCCACCCTAAATGCTATCCCTATTCCTAAACCCTCAACACTATACCTTAAATCCTAATCCCTTATCCCTAAACCCATATCCCTATCCCTCAGCCCTTAACCCTTAAAACTTGAACCCTAAAACCTATCCCTACACCCTCAACACTCAACACTATATCTTAAACCCTAATCCCTTAACCCTCATCCCTAAAGCCTCAACCCTAAATCCTTAAACCTTCAACCCTAAACCCTATCCCTAATCCCTCTACCCTTGACACTCTACTTTAACCCTAATCCCTTGACCATCAACCCTATCCCTCAACCCTCAACCCTCAACCCTCAACCCTCAACTCTCAACATTAAACCCTAATCCATCAACCCTAAACCCTAATCCCTCAACCCTAAACCCTATCCCTAAACATTCAACCCTCAACACTATACCTTAAACCCTAATCCATATCCCTCAATCCTTAACCCTTAAAACTTAAACTTATCCCTACACCCTCAACACTCAACACTATATCTTAAGCCTTAAACCCTCATCCCTAAAGCCTCAACCCTTAATCCTTAAACCTTCAACCCTAAACCCTATCCCTAATCCCTCTACCCTCGACACTCTAACCCTAATACCTTGACCATCAACCCTATCCCTAAACCCTCAACCCTCAACCCTCAACTCTCAACATTAAACCCTAATCTGTCAACCCTAAACCCTTATCCATTAACCCTAAACCCTCAACCCTCAGCACTATACCTTAAAACCTAATCCATCAACCCTAAAACCTAATCCCTCAACCCTCAACCTTCAACCCTAATCCCTCATCCCTAAACCCTAAATGCTATCCCTATTCCTAAACCCTCAACCCTCGACACTATACCTTAAACCCTAATCCCTTATCCCTAAACCCTAAACCCTATCCCTCAACCCTTAACCCTTCAAACTTAAACCCTAAAACCTATCCCTAAACCCTCGACACTCAACACTATATCTTAAACCCCAATCCCTTAACCTTCAGCCCTAAAGCCTCAACCCTTAATCATTAAACCTTCAACCCTAAACCCTATCCCTCTACCCTCGACACTCTACTTTAACCCTAATCCCTTGACCATCAACCCTATCCCTAAATCCTCAACCCTCAACTCTTAACATTAAACCCTAATCCGTCAACCCTAAACCCTATTCTTAAACCCTCAACCATTAACACTATTCCATAAACCCTAATCCCTCAACCCTAAACTCTATCCCTAAACCCTCAACCCTTGACACTATTCCTTAAACCCTAATCCCTCAACTCTAAACCATAATCCCTCAACCCTAAACCCTAAACCCTATCCCTAAATACTCAACCCTCAGCACTATACCTTAAACCTTAATTCCTCAACCCTCAACCCTAATCCCTCATCCCTAAACTTTAAATGCTATCCCTATTCCTAATCCCTCAAACCAGGACACTATACCTTAAACACTAATCCCTTACCTCTAAACCTTAAACCCTATCCCTCAACCCTTAACCCTAAAACCTATCCCTAAACCCTCAACCCTCTACCCTCAATCATCAACCCTATACCTTAAACCCTGAAGCCTACACACTCAAACCCTCATCCCTATACCATTATAACCTCACCCTTATATCCTAAACCTTGAATATTGTGCCTTAATCCTATACTTAAATTAAACCTAAACCATATGTGCTATCAACCCAAGTCACCCTATGCCTTATATAACCTCAATCCATATCATAAATGCTAAACCCAATATCCTAAACCCTAATCCCCACGCCTTACACACTTAATCTTATACACTCAACAACCTAAATATTAACCCTCAACCCTCTACCTATTACTTAAGCCCTAATCCCTCAACCCTCAACCGTCAAAACTATATAGGCTCAGGTCCTTATATACCCTAAACCCAAAACACTTACATACATACATACATGCATGCATACATACAAATATACAAACATACATACATACAAGCATGCATACATGTACATACATACAAGCATGAATACATGTACATACATACAAGCATGCATACATGTACATGCATACATACCTACAAGCATACATATATACATCCATGAAACATACTTATGAAACTTGAACATAAATCATTCAAAGGAAGACATAACGCGAGCACGTTATAACACGCTCGCATTATGTCGAACTGGGAAAACACTGGCAAATATGCAAAAAAGAAAACAAGCACAATATAACGTGAGCACGTTATAACGCGGTCACGTTATATTGTGATTTGGGAATCCCAAGCCTTAGGCTTGGGATTTTCTTTGGATTTCTAACCCAAAGACTTGGAGTGCCTTCTCAACATCCACAGACATGTTTTTGCAAATTCTACAAGATTTCACATAATTTTGTTCATGCTAACCCTCAGATTTGCATTTGTTTCAAGGTCAAACAAATCAAACACCTGGGTAATGTTAGGTTTTCTCTTAGCTATTTAACGATGTAATTTTTTTCACATTTTGACAATGTTAAGCCTTTCATCTTTAATTTCTTTTGTTTGTGTGTCCATTTTTGGGCAAAAACCACTATTTGGTCTTTTTTTCATTGTAAATTAACCATTCATTGAAATTTCAAAAAAATTACATATTAGAAACTAAACTCCATTCTACACATATTAAAAAAAATGATTTTCAATTAGTTTTCAAAATTTATAGGGGTAGCACAGCCAAAATTCTATTTTTTAAGATGTGTCCACTTTGAAAATTAGTAAAAAATCAAAGATTCATCAAAAAATTATCAGAAAAATTGAGCATAAACTACATGATGTTAGCTAATTTCCCACTGAAGTGATTTTAAAAATACCAAAAAAAAGTTAACCTTTTGAGGGAGCCACATAACATGCTATGTTATGTTTTTTGACAGAAACAACACCAATTTCTGTGGCTCCCTCTTTTGAAACCCTTAATCTATACCATTTTAAAAAAAAATAGTAGTTTAGGAAGTAGACTCGGAGAACTATGAACATTGTTTTGGTTGCATCTCCAAATTTTGAGTGTAACTATGCTCAATTTCTCATCCAAGGCCAACATTTCCTGATTTTAGAAAAAAGTAGCCACTTAAGACCCCTTTTTGGCCCCCCATCTTCTTGCACTTACCCACTTAGTGGCTTGCAACTGTCTTTCCGGTGGACTTCATGTTGGAATTAGAGGTGACAACTGAGAGGTTGGCAGGTGAATCAGTTGTCTTAAAAATTTAAAACTTGCAGTAGTTAATTCCTCTTTACTACTTCATTAATAGATTAATAATGTTATCATGAAAAGCGAGAATCAACAACACATGAGCAGAAGTAGAAATATCACATTTGACACCAAGATTTTTGACATGGAAACCTGGTTAAGGGAAAAACCACGGTGGGGGTTAACCCACAAAGATTATACTCTGTTAAAAGTATTACAATGGTGAATGCACATGCATTTGGGGTCACTGCCCAGAGCTCACTACCTATAGAAAGAATATTACAATGAGTTTGAACTAATAATTAACATCTACCAATGCAAGGATTCAGTTCCGATTAAGCACAAAATACTGACTTGATACATGTCATCCTCACTCTGCCATGTTCACTATTCTGCTAACATCTGAACCTTAAATCTCTGCCCTTTTCGTACTTATTCCATAGTCGCATCACACACACAAATCACTTAAATCCATCAGATATATATCCGCATCATGATATTTAATTACTTTTTAGTTAGCTTCAAGAACACTTAGAACTTTGTTGAAGACTCTGCTCTATCAGCTAAATCCATGCATAACTTGTAACGCGGACCAAAACTTGCATTCACAAATCATCAATCATGTCGGCCACTATCACTAATCATCACAAATCACCCACCTGACAACTTCTATTTATCCAGAACCAAGATCAATTACAAGGTTGACATGTTCTTCTTCTCTCTGCATTGTCAAACTGTAACCCCATACTTAGATGCAAATAACTTTTGAATCCTTCATCACTGGAGGTTAAAATTATAGATTTAGATTTCCTTGACAATCCTTATGACTCTTTCAAATCCGCAGCATACTCTAATTTACCACCAGAGAGATCCAGACTAGGATACTAGACCCTATCACATGCTCTATCTTTGGCAACCTGGACTTAGATAAATTATGATTCTAACTTTTGGTATGAACAAATTATGTTATGCAGATGAGGGGAATAGCCTTAGTTGCCATCAATGACAACACCTATCATGCGAAGCAGTGTCTCTTGCCAACAATCTCCCCCTTTGGCATTGATGGCAACACTTAGTGAAAAATGACTAAGTGTTACTCCCCCTTACTCTATACTCTTATGCTCTCCACTGATTCCAGAGCTCCCCCTTTGCTGGATTCCTCATTTTTCATTGTTCTTCCCTCCTCCTTTGATGTCAATGGAAAAGGATGGGGTCCGTAAGACAAAAATAAAAAATTCTATATACAGTGCCACATATGTACACCAAATCATTAAGTTATATTTACATGAACTTGAGAATATATGCAAAACTACTTTTCAATTGCTCAAGTTCAGAGGCCCAACTTCTTTTCATGCCATCCAAAATTGAGATGTGTCCACTCAGTAGAAATGCATATGCTTCTGCCTTTGTCAGATCTAAAGGATCACTTGTCTGAACTGCAGTTTGAGCTTCTGATAGTGCATTAAACATTGTTTCTAACTTGGGGGCAATCAATCCCTAGAGCTCACACATACTCTTCACAATATTGCCTTTTTTTATTTAACAAGGCTCTTTATTTCATCGGTTAAGTTGATTACTTGACATTCCTGACTTATAGGAGAAACTGTTAGAGGATCAAAATTTTGAGATAGATTTGACAATTTTTGTTCTTGCTCCTTTGTCTTCTTCTTAATATCCTTATTGACTTTAGGCCAGGATAGACAAAATTTGTATATATCACCTCCATCACGTAGAGTATTTTGAATATTCTTTATACTGATACCAAGTGTCATCCTAGCATTCCTTATTAGGCTCCTTATTTCACTAAATTTCCTATCCAAAAATTCATTTCTGACTTTAGTCTCTGTAGACTTCTCAAAAGACTCAAAATGTGTACTTACAAAATTTACAAGATTCTTCAGATGTCCAGAGGGAGAGTCAAATAGATTCTTCTAAAGGGTTGGCATTATCTTCTCCAATACTCCAGTTGTAAGGCCTAGCAGCTCACTGTCCTCAATGTGAGATTTCAATATCTTTTTACTTGCCTTAGCTTGTGTGAAAGATGCTATTTTCATCATTTAGACCAGAGAGAGAGTATCCAGGTTGATTGGTCCTTGAATCAGTTCCAGTTCATCAAACTCTAGCATCTCTTTACTCAGAAAACTCTTCACTGCATCTGCAGTGTCTCTTGCCACATTTTCTAGATCACTTTCCTTTCCTTGAGTTTTCTTAGTATCAGGACTATCAACATTTGCACCATCTTCTTCTGCTTTATCTTCCTTATCTTTGACTTCTTCTACTTCACCTTTTTCTATGTTATCTGTAGCTGGATTCTTTCCTTTGACCACATTATTTGCAATTTGTTCCTAAGGATCTTATGTAGCAGAAGTATTCTCAACATTATCTTCTTTTTTGGATTAATCAAGAGAAGTTAGAGTATCTCCTGCATCATCAGTTTGGTCCACCATCTCTGTATCTTCTTTGTTTATTTGTTCCTCTTCTGAAACATAGGAGTCATCATCATTGGTTTGCTGCTCAACAGTTTTCATCTTTTCAATATATGAGATTGATGAATCAATCACATCATTAGTCTCCTCCTTGACAAATGTAAGATTGTGTCTCTTCAATGCACTTAGAATAATTTCCTGTGTTTCTTTGACTATTTGGTCCAATTCTCCAACCATTAGTTTGTTCATTCTCTTCTTGTTCCTGAATTCATCCTTCACTTCTTTGAATATCATATTCATTTGAACTTGAGTGATCTGAGGGTATAGTTTTATCAATACATGCTCTCTAAGCTCCATATCCTTTCTTTTTGCATTTTCTTTTCTCAACTCCAAAATGTTTGCAAGACTTGGAGGGATCTCAGAAGTTATTTCAATCAGTGCCTTATTATAGATATTTAGATATCTAACAATTGCTTCCTCTAACACCCTCTTATCTGTGTCACTGTATTCATCATAAAATTCAGTCATGGGTTTCAAATTTCCATCCACAGTGACTGATTTTATTACATCTTCCACAGAGATTGTAGGCTTCTCAACATATGTATTTGTCTTCTACCTTTTGCTTGTCTTTTTTCTTTCAGAGGGCTTCTCCTTAGTCACTTTGGCAGCTTTTATTCCAGAGGCTTTCAACTCCTTTACCTTAGCATCAAAATCTATTTCTCCTTCATCAACTTTTGTGCTCTTATAGGTTCTTGTGGCCTTTGTTTTCACTATTTTTCCTTCTTTTCCAGATGATTTGCCTTCCGATATCTCAGGATTGGTAGGTTTTGGAGGAATAGGGGTAGCAGTAGAGCTTCTAGTAGTCCTTGATGTGGAGGAGGATCCTACCGGAGCACTTCCTTGTTTCTTATCCTACTTCTCCTTCTCATCTTTTTTCAGTTCTTTCCTAAATTGCCTCACAGCTTCTTTTGTGAGACCAAGATTCTTAGCCAACTGCTCAACTTCTTTTCTTACTTTTCTGTTGGTTTTAGGTTCTCTGAGCTCAATATTCAGTTTTAAACTCAGCTCCTCATATGTCCCAAATATTTCAACTATTGTGTCTTTTGGCTTTCTTAGAAGATGTTGAGCATACATATTCAAGATTTTTCCATCTACTTCATACCCCATGGGCATGATCCAAACAATTCTAGGTTCCACTGCTTCCATTAAGCACTAATTAGTGTCAACCATAAAACATATTTCATTTTTGTACTTCTCAACAATTGATTTAGGGATTCTTTCCCTTGAATGCATCATACTCTAAAAATTCTTGAAGTATCCCCATATTGTAGTTTTTTAAGCTTTAAAATCACTAATGCTGCAAAGATGATCTCTAATCTGAATGGTAAATGGCTCATCATTAGTCCAGTGAACACCCTTTACTCTAGGTACTTCATTCATATAGTCAAAAAATAAGCATAGAACCAATGTACCATATTAAAAAGTGTTTTTCTTATCTTTCTTGATTTTGTTCAAGTTCTCAATCAGCGGGTTCTGTAACAACTCACAAAGGTCATAATCTTCATTCTCCTTCAACATTTGATATGCTGCATAAATGGCAATTTCAGAGACATAATTCTCCCTACTAGAGTGATATATCTTGTAGCCAATCACCATGGAAGCAAACTTCACATCCGGTTCTATAATGTCATTTATGGTCATAGCCCTCCTATCAAATTTTGCACCAGTTGCATCAGTAACAATTTGGTTTTTCACATATTTCAACATGGGTAATCCACCAGTTGAGTTTAACCTAGTCACAATTCTAATAACATCCTTGGTAATATTGAATAGTTTTAATAGCCATATGAATTCATCATGCATCCGACTCAAAACATACCGGACCCATTCATCTTCATCAGATGTTGGAAACCCCATAATCTGAATAAAGTGTTTATCATGCAGTGCCTTATACTCAGGTTTAAGATCATGATTTTCATCCATTAATTGACTCTCAAACAAATCTACAAACCTTGAGTCCTCAAATTCATCCATGCTCACATGAATATAAACCCTAATATCTTCAATATGCAACACACCATACAGAACACTTGAAAATGCACCTAATGGGTTGACTTCTATAGATTTGTGTGGATGTTTCTTAAATTTGGGTTGAGGCCTTTCAGTAATGTCAATGACCAGAGGTGTAGCCATTGCAAAAAGATTATAAGTTCAAAGCTTTGCAGATAAATACCTTTTTCACGAGATTAGGATTGACAGATAAATTCATCGGTCGCACTTTAGTTCCTTGTAATCTTAGCTTAGACACTATTCTTCTTGCTTTCTTTGAGTGCAAAGTGCTTCAAATGAGGAGTGAACACCTTTTTATGCTCCACAAAACCTAGTTTGCCTTTGTAATAAATGCTCTTCCCTAACTTCATCTGGTTAATCAGTTTCTTGAACAGTTCTTCATGAATCACTCCACAAATTTCCATATCAACATCTTTTCTTCCAGAAATCCTTCTAAAAGTTTTGAAACAATTCAAAATATCTTCTTTCATTGTGCCAGATCCAGGCACCCACTTACTGGCTGGGGGAATTTGATTTTCAATGCAACTCCCCCTGAGCCAGAGCTCCAAATTCAATTCTTGGAGGAATTATTAGCACCGGATTCTGATGTGAACTCATTACTATTGTTCTTAATTGTCTTCTTGACCCATGTCTTGTTCATTTCATTCTAGATCTCATTCACATCAATTTTGTCCATGCCTTTGTCTTGTCTCTACTCATCTAGTTTTCTATTCACTGAACCTCTTCTTTCATTATTCCTACTACAGAATCTTGCAATATGACCAGATCTATTGCAATTAAAGCATACAACATTTATTTTCTTATATACTTGATTTCCTCTTGATCTACACTGATTAGCCATGTGTCCAAATCCATTGCAAGTAAAGCAGTAACCATTGAAAGAGTTGCCATTTTCTCTAGAGTTATTCATTATCATACTTCTGCATTCATTTGATCTATGACCATAACTCTTACACTTGAAGCATTGACCGGAGAAGGATGGACCATTTTGATTTACTCTACTTCTGCACTGAGTAGCTCTATGACCAAATTTATTACAATTAAAACAATTTCCATTGAATGATGGATATCTTTGAGCATTAGGTTGTCTTACCAGAGGTCTTCTAGGTCTATTTCTCCTATTCCTTGGTTGAAAATTTCTTTGTCCAGATCCATAGCTTTCACCTTTCTCATATCAAAGACCATGCTTGTCATTAGCCTTTTTCTGTCCTTCAAGTAGTGCTTCAAGTTTAGCTGAGCTTATCTTAAACTTCTCCTTGTATTCATTTGCAACTTCTAGGTCATGTCTGAGAATGACAATTTGCCTTTCAAGTTCTCTCTCATTATCTCTGCTCTCTTGTAGATTAGACTCTAGGAGGCTAGCTATTCCATCCAATCTGTAGCATTCTTCAATTCTTTCTTTTAGATTTTGATTCAGGTCTTCTTCAGTTTTCTTTCTATCTTCAATTTATTTAGTTAGCCTCATCACCTTGGATTCCACCTCATGTTTTAGGACAACTTCTTTGGCTAACTTCTCACATTCCTTTGTCTTCTCTTTCAGAGCCTCATCCTTGTTGTTGTTTTCATAATGATTTCCCAGTTGAAGAGGTTTTTCCTTCCTCTTCTCATTGGATTTTCTCAATTTTTTTTTAACGTCTCAATGAAGTCTTCAGCATTTTTAAGGTTCTCTTGCATCTCTTGGACTTCTACTCTAGACTGCTCAAGATCTTCTAAAGTAAGATTAAGTTGCCCTTGGAGGTTATATCCATCCATTTTACTGCCTTCTCAGGTCTTCCTCAAGCTGTTAAACTTTTTCAAAGGAACCTCGGTCTGATACCAATTGTTGGAATTAGAGGTGACAACTAAGAGGGGGGCTGAATCAGTTGTCTTAAAACTTTAAAACTTGCAGCAGTTAATTCCTCTTTACTACTTTATTAATAGATTAATAATTTTATCATGAAAAGTAAGAATCAACAACACATGAGCAGAAGTAGAAATAACACATTTGACACCAAGATTTTTGACATGGAAACCCGGTTAAGGGAAAAACCATGATGGGGGTTAACCACAAAGATTATACTCTGTTAAAAGTATTACAATGGTGAATGCACATGCATTTGGGCTCACTGCCTACATAAAGAAGATTACAATGAGTTTGAACTGATAATTAGCATCTACCAATGCAAGTATTCAGTTTCGATTAAGCACATAATACTGACTTAATACACTTCATCCTCACTCTTCCCTATTTACTATTCTACTAATATTTGAACCTTAGATCTCTACCCTTTTTGCACTTATTCCATAGTCGCATCACACACACACAAATCACTTAAATCCATCGGCTATATATATCCACATCATGATATTCAATTACTTGTAATGCAGACCAAAACTTGCATTCACAAATCATCAATCATGTCAGCCACTATCACTGATCATCACAAATCATCCACATGACAACTTCCATTTACCCAGAACCAAGATCAATTACAAGGTTGGCTTGTTCTTCTACTCTCTACACTGTCAAACTATAACCCCATACTTAGATGCAAATAACTTTTGAATCCTTCATCACCAGAGGTTAAAATTCTAGGTTTAGATTTCCCTTACAATCCTTATGACTCCTTCAGATCTGCAGCATACTTTGATTTACCACTAGAGAGATCCGGACCAAGATACTAGACCCTGTCACATGCTCTATCTTTGGCTACCTGGACTTGGATAAATTCTGATTCTGACTTCTGGTATGAACAAATTATGTTATGTGGATGAGGGGAATACTCTTAGTTGTCATCAATGACAACACCTGTCATGCGAAGCAATGTCTCTTTCCAACACTTCAGATCTCTCAACTTTGCAATTAGATACTTCATATAAGTGTATACAACACCTCAAAACTGCATAACAAAATACTTATCTATGGAGGAATGTAGACCACATCACTGTACCCTATTCATTGTTCCTGCTATATCTTTTCTTTACCCAGACTTAGACATTTCTTCAAGGTGACTTCTGGAGGAAGTCAAGACTTAATCTCTGGAGTATGGCACCACCAAACAATTACTAACATCATACCTGAACCATATTACCAGATCATTATCTGTGGAAGCATACTATCCAACTTGTTGTCCTCTATTCTATGCATATCCATACTTAGCCATTTCTTCCATATGGACTTGAAATCCAATATGTCCTTCGAAAGTTATTTCTTCATGTTATGGTGATAAGATCTCTGGGCCTTCTTGCCATCAATGACAACATACAAGTCCATGTCAGAGTAGTGTCTCTTGCCAATAGGTGCAAGTGCCCTTTTCTAGGCAAACCCTTTTGGAATGGGTGCCTATTCAGGTTGTTTGCTAGGTTGCTCATCCAAGACTATTTTTGGTATTGCCATTACTTCTTCTACTTCATTTGTTTCTCTAGGTTTGCCTTCACCTTCATTGTTAATTTCTTCAATCTAGACATGGAGATTAGGTGGTGCTGCTTCTGTATCCAAATCACTAAGTTCATCAAGGCAAGTTGCCCAAGATAACTCTGAGTGGGGGTCTTGATGGATTCTACATCAGTTCATGAGTAATAATTCAGCTGCATAGACTTCATGGCCTAACATTTATTTGTCATTAGATAAATTCCTCATGAATTCTTACACCAAAACTTGGTATATATGTTCCTCACTCAATTTTATTGATGGGATCTCTTATCCTGCAATACACCCCGGTCATCATGGCTTTGTGTATCTTGTATACACCAAGGTCAACATCTAGGAAAGCAATTTTGTTAGGCATGTTATACTCAATAATCATGTGTCTCAATTTGGGATTGTTGAGGACTTGGATTTGGTTAGGATTCCCCTTCCATGGGATCCACACATGAGAAAAGTCAGAAGTAAAGTACCCATTCAGACTCTTAGTCCAATCTCTACTTAACAACATACCATATATTTTTGGGATCTCCACTACTTGGATGTCAATATGGATTTGGATGCAAGGGTTAGATACTAACTATATATGGACATCCTTAATTTCCCCTACCACATTCACTTTAGTTTTATCTAGTTGGATAACTTTCTTGTTAGTTTTGGATATGGGAAGGCCCAATTTCTGACCAATTGTGTATGGCATGACATTACTAGAGACCATTGAGTCCACTAAACATTATGAAAATTCTTTCCACCTATTCTAATACCCAATAAAAATGGAGGCATGCTTGGTTTCCCTTTGTACAAGGTTGCAAGAACATCTTCCTGAGCTACCTCTTTACCCTTGTTTGCTTGAGTACCATGAGATCATGTTGTCCCTTCCAAGGCTTTGAGTAGAGCTTCCTTTTATGTCAAGTACTCTTGAGCTACATCTAACAATGACATATTAGCTTTTGTCTTTTTTCATATCATCCACAATTTCATAGCCATGGTTAGTAGAAGGGTAAACCTTGTGAAAAGTGTAAGAATTAGGCCTAGTTGGCCTTGACGTGGGTCCTTTGGGAGGTGGCAGATTGTTGGCTAAGCTAGAACACTATACTTGGTAAAAACTGATGAATTGAGTGGCTCATTACCTTTACTCCTCAGGAAATAATCATTCTTAGTTTGTTGGTAAGCATGGACCTCACTATACTCTTGTTTATGTTCATTGTCTTCTTCAGCTGAGAATACAAGAGTGTCAAACATCATAGCTATCCCCATGTCATCTGAGTAATTAGGTGCATGGTCTTCCTCTTGTCTCACTCACTGATCTACCTAAAAAAAAATGAGACCTATTATTCCTTTTGGGGTAGTTCAGTTTTGAGTGGGCAAAGGTGTCATGGTACCGACACCCTTGTGACAATGGGTCTACTTCGGTAAAATTTACAGAGTTTACCTGATTTGTAATGTCAAAGGGAGAAGGTACACCCCCATTATTTAGCTTGGTATTCCATTAACTATTTTGTCTTTGTTGATTAAAACCTCTGCTTTGTGCATTTTGATTTTGATGATTATTTTTCTAGAATTATATTGGTCATTATAATTTGGGTTTTGTCTAGAACCTTGTTCTTGAAAATTTCCCTGATTATGGGCTTGTGGATGATTTACCTTAAGTCTTGTGAGCTTATTAGTGACTTGTGCTAGGTTTTTCTTTAAGGTTTTTAGTTTAAAATTGAATTAGTTGTCCGATCTATATTGGATTGTATCCCACCTGTTGATGAGACAATCTGACTAGCAAATTGTACATTAATAGTAGATGATTGGCTAAGAGATGGTTGCTCAAGATAGGAGTTATCTACATTATGGGAAACAACATGGTTATTTTAGTTTTATCTAGGGCATGGTAACATAGGAGATGGGAAGATTTGGTTAATAGGCTGAGGTTGGGTAAACTAGCCTTGGCCTTTAGGATGTGCTCCTGAAATCGGGTTCATCATAGATGTATTGTTAGCTAAAGTATTGTTGATTACATGGATTTGATTATGCATTCCAAGAAGTCCTAAAGAAGGCAAATTGTAAAAAGCCCCTCCAATCATATGGTGCATCTCCCGGTGTAATTTGAGGGCCTCAGAGTGAACTGTGGCTAAAGACTTCAGGTTCTATTGAGTTCTATTAAGTAAGACTAAAGTCAGGGGTTCAATTGACCTAAGGTAGACCTTGAGAGTGGTTGCCTCTGCCATGGTGTAAGGATTAGCAAGCCTCTTGTATAATTTATGAAACATAGTGTTAAACATGGTTAAAGGTTCATTTGGTTCTATCCTGCATGTGGAAAACTATTGATATACCACACAAGGGTTAGTGTAAACCTTGAATTGATCGATGAAGGTAGTTTCCAAATCATTCCAATTGGAAATGGCTCTTGATAGTAGATCCAAGTACCATGAATGTGCCACTTCTCCTAGTGAGTATGGGAACAACCTTAGAACAACATCTAAATTTTTGATATATGCCCTAATGACAACTTCTTTAGAGTCTTGGATGTGCTCTTCAACACTTCTACTTTCTCCATATATATTTGGGAAAAAATTTCTCATGATTCCTAGGTAACTATGGAGAACCCTTATGATGTTAAGGGGAGAATGAGCTACCCTAAAGAAGGAAACCATGGATAAATTAGATGGTACTTTAGGAGAGGGCTCTAGGGTTTCACATCTGAATGGGCTAGTAGACCTAGAGATTTGTCACTTCCTCTTACCACAATCACTCCTAGTATTTCTATTTTTTGGAGCTTTTGAAAACTTGTTTCCCTAGCAGATGTTGATCTAGTCAACCTCCATCATTGGCTAGATGGGTAAATCCTAAGTTGATCCAGAGTGAATAAGCCCTCCTTCTAGTGCCAATTTTATTGATGACTAGTTTTGTACATCAACATTAAGTAGAATGAAGATGACTCTACTTCTTTTGAAAAGTAACTTGTATGATTTTGAATTACCCCAAGGTCCCTATTTATCTAGGTCAAAACTATGTTGGAGTAGCTGAGTGGTTGATGTGTCAGTTTGTTCAAGGGGCATGTGTTGGTTATGATTGCTTCTAGATCCAACAATAGGAAACTAATGTACCTTGATCTTTAAATCTAAGGATACTTTATTCTAATCTTAAACTTAAGCCTAATTATTCTTTGTTAAACATAAATTACTCCAGGTCAATCCTAAACTCAAACTTAAACTACTTTGAGTTAAACAAAAATGCAAAAGGAGTAAGGGTTTAAAAGGGGATTCCTATATTGCTAAATTATGGACAACTTCTATATCTGACTCTCAAGTCATCCAATGAGGACAAGATCAAATTAACTACAAAGTAATGACCAGCCTTTCACATAATCATACACATTACACATGCAAGATTTTGAGGAAGAAATTGAGATATTAGAATAACAAGAATAAAAACACCATATAACATGCACATTAATCAAACTTTATTCATCAATCTACAAATTAAGATATAACAATTAAACCATCAGATCTCATCAAGCTCATCAAATGCAAATGGAAAGACGCAAACACATTACCACTGACTGGTAGGAACACAACAGGAACTTATGATTTCATATTAATTGGCACCAAATTGGTAAGTTTCAAGTGAGCAAGGATTCCACACTCCAAATGTATATTAGTTTTCCATTACAAATTCCCTAAGAATTGCAATTGGCAATAGACTAACAAGTTACAAATGGGTAGAGATTCCACACCCTAGATGTATATCAATTTGCCCTAGCTATGCCTTTCTGAATTGCAAAAATTTCTAAGATGTCTTATTGAATCACTATGTTCCCCCCTAAAATCCAAGTGGCGCTTCTCTCTATATAGAGGTGATCCTTCATTACATTCCTTATAAGTCAGCCTTATAACCATGCTGAGGCTAATATTTGTCAACAAGTTTACATGAGTCAGCCTATGATGCCAAAATTCAAAATTAAAATGTACACATTACATATGCATCACCTATTAGGCTACTTATTACATTATGAACCCTGATGGGTTGAGAATAAAAGGAACAAAGAATCAAGGAATGAGAAAGAGTGAAGAACAAGGATATTATGTCCCCTTAAGAAAATAAGCTTGGAAATTCAAAATGACATCCTTGATATCATTTATACTTTTCCCACTGTGGTACTTCACCTTGACTTGATGTGAATAAACTCATTTCTTGAGCTTGGCTTGCAAGCCTACCAAATCAATCAACTGATGTTGAAACTCTATGAACAAAGCCTTACGTCTCATCAAATTGTCTATACCTTGTTCAGATGGTTGTTGCTGAAAAGGGGTTGTGAATTCCTTGACCATTCGTGTTGTAGGGAGGACTACAAAAGAATCATCCTTGAATGTGCAAGGAATAGAGAGAATGAAGGTCTCTACCTTGTTTAATCCTTGAATTCCAACATCAATCCTTAACTATAGCTTTGTGTTTCACTCCTGTAACAATTTGACTCCCAACTTACTTGCCTACAGCCACTCCATGACAATACCTTGATCATCTTTGATAAGAACTCCTGATTTGAAGAGTTCACCCAAAGAAGTAGCATCCATATTTTGCAAAAATAGTAGGCTTTACTTCCAAACCAGTATCTCATCCTCAATTGTGCTCTTCAATCCCTTGGCAACCTCCAACTCCTTATCAATGATATCATAATCCCTTAAGGCCTCTCTAATGGTGCCACTCCCAAAGGTCTCTAGTGAATCTTTCCAAGCATTTTTTGTAGGGAGTATGCCTAAGGGATCTATGGGTTGGCTCTCCTTGCCTAAGGCCTCTATCAAGGATGGCATAGGGGCACTAGAATTAATGTGCCCCACAAAGTGTGTGATGTATGAAGTCAAGTGAGTCACTTGCTTCTTGAGTTCTTCCTTAGTAATCTCATCCTTCTTCATCCTCTCAAGAATGGTAGAAACTAACTTAGTTAATGCTTGGTTATCTCCTTCCCTAGTGTGGTGGCCTATCACAACCTGTTGTATGCTATAATATTCTATACCCATGGCAGCTTATTCTTTATTAGCAAGGGGGGTTGCTAATTGACTAACTCTAACCCCTTGTGCATTTGTGGTTGTGTAAGAGAGTCCTAGCTCTCTTCTTCTTTGGTTGAGCTCTCAATACCTTTGAGACTATAGAAAATTCACCCACCTCCTCTACATATGTTCTCTTTCTTCTCTCCACTATCTTGTGCAGCCAAATCAACAGACTAGACTTTGTCGTTTCAGCCCTAGGAGGAGAAGAAGAGGGAGGCTCATGTCTTATAGAAGGAGACCCTATGGGTGAGGGAGTTAATACAACTATCTTCCTTGAATCATCAAACCCGTCACCCTATTATTCTTGAGAAGAGGAGAACATACCAACAATGTTGTCAAGATTTTCTTCTAGTTGTTGCTCTTCCTCCTCCACATCTTCTTTTTTCAACCCTTCTCTTACAAAATGCTTCTTATCTAGTTCCTCCTTAGATTGTGTCATGTCACCCTTCTTAGCTTGATCTTTTGATGAAAAGCCTTGTTGACAAGGTACATCTATTTTAGGGGTTATAGGATGAAGGGGTGATTGATGTGAGGGAGATGAGGTAGGTGGGGCAAGGATAGTTGGAGAAGGTTGTGATGGAACAAAAACCTACTAGGAAACTGATGGAGGTGGAAGAGAAGTTTGTTACAGAGGAGTTGATGGGATAGAGGTTTGTAGTGGAGACATTGAGGAAGAAGTATGGGAAGAAGTGGTGTCCACTTCAGTACCAGATGCAGTGGAAATGAATATTGGTGAGGATTGTGGTAATGAAGTAGTGGAAATAGTAGGGCCAAGAGAAGAAACCATAGTTACACTCTCTACCATGGGTGCACTAGAAATGGGAGTCCTTCCCTTGAGATTTCAAATTAGAGGCATAATATCTTCCTCCCCCTCACTTGACTCAATCTCCTCCACCCTAGCCTTTTGTTTCTCTCTAGTGGCAGTGGTGGGCCTGGTCTCTCGTTGTTCCTCTTGTATTGAGGATCCTTTAGTGGCTTTAGCTTTTGGGGTAGTAGAGGATCCCCCTTTCTCTATTTTCTTCTTATTCTTCTCCGTGGGGTCTTCAGTCTCTTTATAAGGATATGGGTCAACTATGGGGTAGGGCCTTTTAATCCAATCCTTAGTTTTCTTGATCACAACCTCAACCCTCTTTTCCATGGAAGTATTCTCTGCTACATCCCATCTTATGATGTCGAAGGGTTGGTTATACACCTTATTCTTCCCATAGGAGGATTATAATACCTTCTCATCCTCCTTCATACCCTTTGGTAGCTCAAGGATGTTCAACTTCTTGACCATGCGTAAACTAATCTAAAATAATCCCTTAGCTGCAATTCATGGTCATCCATGCAATTGGCCAATGGTCCTCCAACACTGGCTCATGTTGATACTAGCTCCCAATCAGTGGGCTTAACCATCCAATGGAGTCAAATATCCTCCTTATGTTATCATATAGGCTCATGGAGAAGGCAACCATCTCCACTTCTATCTACCTTGCATTGATTATGTTTTGGAAAGAGTATTCTCCCACCTTGATGGGGAATTGAAAGCTTGATTTGTGCTTGGTTGATATCGATTTGTATGCTTTTGTAACTTGTTTGTAGATATCCAATAAGAGACCCGGTCACTGGGGTACCTAGGTAGTCTGTATGGGGCTTTGTGGAATCTCATTACCCTAATGTAAGTTAAGGTCTTGAACTAAATATACCAACAGCCCCATTGAACTAGTTCATGTATAGCCTCCACTGATAGCCTCTAAGAGTAATTATTCTCCAAAACTCTAATAACTACAAAGACAAATGCATCATTGATGATGTAGAAATACTTCAAACTCTTCTTTAACTCCAATTGTGGGAAGTGGTGATAGACCAAGGTTCCCCCTTGTTGGAGAGAGCCTGCCTATTGAAGCCCCGAGAAGCTGGCTTGGTAAGCCAAGAGGTAGACAAAGTATGATTTCATGTAGAACTCTTTGGTCTCCATTACTTCAAAAATTTTGTAATCCAACTTGTCACTAATGATAGTTCCCCGATCGATCCTCTTTCCATCCATAATGTTTATGCAGAAGTGGCACATCCATGGGTGCCATCTCTTAGCAGAAGGTAGGCCAAATACTTTGTTGAGAAGAGTGATAAACCTTTTACTATCCTCTCTGAACTCCCCCCTTGGCTGAATGGGTGCCATCTTCAAGGGGTGCCTTGTTTGAGTTACTAGCAAATGATGGTTCATGTAACTTGTGTTTGTTCCCATTCTAGTGTTGTAGAATGTCAGGGCTATGTTCTCTATTATCTTTTCATACTCACCATAGGTAGGAATGACGAAGACCTTCTCAATCATGTCTAAAGAAATATCCAACACCACCTACCCTACTAGCCCTATGATCCTTTTTCTCCCTTATTTATACCTATGTGTACATGCAAGCACTAGCTCTAGGAATTGCAAGGATATAGGTAATGCTGCATCCTAAAACAATACCACATTCTCCATTCATTGGGTTTTGAATGACTTCCCATCCTCTCTGCGGAGCTACTATAAATATTCCCATGCATTTGGCTAGCCCAAATCTATATCCTGTTGATGTGTTTGTTAGTCACATGCATAAGAATAAAAGTTATCACAACAAACCTTTACTCATCTTGAAAGATACAATAAAATTAGAGTGAATTTATGATCCCAAGGCTCTGTTGGTCAGGTCTTGACCTTCTGATAGTCACTCAGGGTTTATTGTGATATACTATTCCATTTTGGGGACTTACACTTTATTATGTTCCTTCTTATATTCTGTTAAATTCCATAAATGTCCTGCATATTGTACCAGATCTACATATACCTTTGACAATTATATCAAATTCTACAATATCCAATTGAGATTTAGATATATAAGCATGAATTGAGCATAACTTTGATCAATTCTTCTAAAACTATCTCAACTTTGATTAGTTATTATGAAACTATCTCCTTATGAACTGATCTTTCCATATAAACCTTGAATTTACTTAAATATGTTCTTTAAAACTTGTAATTCATTGATATTTATGATTATTTGCATGATATTTACTATTGTTTGTAGCTTCTACTGTATATGCTCTGGATATGTCATTATTTGCATCAATTCAATATGTATTTCTTAAGATGTGTCAATATTTGCACTTATCTATTGTATTTATGAAATGAAAGGTTAAAATCTTGAGCTAAAGAATTAATATCCTAGACTAAATAAGTTTTACCAATGATCTGTTGGCAACATAGTCAAAAGACACTGCTCTGATGGAAAGTTGTATGTTGTCATTAATGGCAACTGTAGATACCTAAAAATGTCTTCACCATTTAACTAATCTCTGACATCACTAGTATCACCGATCCCCCTTCTAATTAATTAACTAAATTGTTATTTAATTAATTATCTCCTCAAACACCTGATTATTCATCATTTCCCCCTTTTAATTGAATTAATTTGATTAATTCAATAGTTACCCCTCTACTAACATTAGTCCAATTAATCAAATAAATATGAAAATATTTATTTGATTAATTCACCCATTTCATTAAACCTAATTAATTGAATAAATCATGTTTATCTAATTAATTCAACCTACTAATCAGCCTATCCCTACCCTAGTTAATTAAATACCTATTATTTAATTAGCTACTCTAACCTACATGACCCTAGACCTGGGATTAATTAAATTAAACACTATTTAATTAATCCTAACCCCTAAATTAACCCATCCACTAATTTACTACAGCCATATTAATTAGGCTTATCACATTAATTAATTGGTCAAACCTTGTTTAACACTCCTCCCCACATCCTCTAAATAAAAAAATGATTTTTATGCCACATAAAACAATTTTTTATATACATTTGTCATAAACTCCATAAATGACCTCTTACACCACCCACTTTCATTAATTACCACTCTTCCTAAACTGAATTAAAGATTCATTTTTAATCCTCACCACTTCCCCATGTGAATTTAAAATTCACATCTAATCCACCTCATCTACCCTCATTAAATTCATACCCCTTCCCAAGGTGAATTTAAAATTTACTTTTATTCTCATCCCTCCATTTTCCATGATCTAATCTAAGCCCTCCACCTCACATTCATCCTCATCCATTAATCTTCAAAATGAATCTCAACCCTTGGATCAAATATCCCTCCAAAAAGCCTATAAATACACCTTCATCCAAGCCATTTGATCATCCACAATTTGAGTAAAGTTATTATGCCAAATTCTCTCCATCTCTTCATCAATTGAGCTAGGTTTTAGTGATTTGTAGTCTAGTTGAGAGCATTTCACATAACAAAACCATGGATGAAGCAAGAATGCTTAGGTGCAACATTCTCAACCTTATCTAGGAGGAGGAGATCAATTTGAAGGTATAAGATTTGTGTTTTTGTGCATTCATATTGTGTTTATGCTTTCATTTTATTTCCCTTGCTCTCATTTGGCATGCCCGGTGGGACCCCCAAGGTTCTAAGGTAATCGTTGTTTGAATTTTTGTGAAGAAAAATGTGGTTTTGTAGGTTTCAGCACCAAAATCTCACTGTTTGGCACTATTTGCTTCCGCAGTGGCACCATTTACTCATCTTGTGGCACTATTTACTATTGTTTTGGTGCCTTCTTTGCACGACATCCTCACTAACATTATCCTCATTGTTTGAATGTTTAATGCTTTTTTGAATGTTTTGTGAACTTTTAGGGTTAGTGGCTTCTGTTTTGACAGTAAATACAAAGAAAGAGGGGGTCGTAATGGCAAAATCTTTCTAGGGGAAAGTTTATAAGTGTTGATCATCTAAACCTAGATTATTTTGTTGTTTGTGACTCATGTATCACTATCTTTTGCATCTTTTGAATCTCACTTGGCATAAGGAGGAGTGCTAACCTTGTTTGAATCAAAATTTTTGAAACTAACTATGTTTTTGAAGGTCCTTTTGAAGCTCTGCGTCATTTTGGTGCCTTTCACACTCAGTTCGGTGCCATCTTTTTCATTACAGAAGGCAAACTGAGGTAAAATGTTGTTTGGCACCATTTCACAAACGTGTAGTGCCTTTTATCTTGTAGCACCATTTTGACATCCTGTAGTGCCATTTTCTGTTAACAGTCAGAAATAGTTGTTTTAAATCTGTAGCGCCATTTCTGGTTTAGGTGGCGCCATTTACCTATTCTATTGTTCCATTTCATTATGTTTTGGCACCTTTTTCTGTGCTAATTTTGGGATCTATGCAGGTGTTTGATAGTGTTCTGCACGTGAAATAATGTTTGTTCAAGACTTGAAATCACAAACTACTAACATCTTTTGCAGGGTTTTGTTAGTTTAGAAATATTTATATTTGGTGCACTAAAACAAACTTTGCCTATGTAGCTTAGACAACATTTATATTTGGTGCATTAAAATTAACCTTGTTTGCAAACAATCATAGGAACACTTTGTTTTAGATATTAAAAAGAACATAACTTTGTTTGACGTGTCTTGTGTGTTTGCATGCTTGTGTTAAACCCAAGGGATAGAATCAAAGTATCCTCTCCCCTTGCCTTCAAAAGGATCTTGGGTGAAGAGAAATGGTTCTACTCTCTTTTTTCTTTTTTTAGAAGGGGCCTACCCTTGAGACACATCTGCAAGGAGAACTAATTGGTGACCCCATGTAGTACTTTCATTCAGTCTGCTATATAAAATAGGATAAGGTGAAAGCTAAGTCCAAATCGGTATTAGCACTTACTGTTTGGTGCTAGTTCAAAAGAAAGTCATACCTTGTGTATATGATACTCCTAGTAGGACTAGTTAAAACTTTAAGTGGTTTACTGGACGCTCGTAATGCGCTGATCCCCCAAATGTTCCCCCACTAAACACCTTTGTTTTAGAGGCCCAAAACCCTTTACTTGTTGGTGCAGGAGGTCGGACCTTTGAAGCCGCCCTATATTGTACTATTCATTGTAGAGACAGGAATTCCTTTAGTTCATAGGATCACAGGGTAAGAGAGATTGGTGTGCTCATGCCGTGTAAGGGGGAGACAATGTCACCAATTTCTCTAGTTGTCTGCCTTGTCTCAATATATGGAGAAATCCAAGTAGGGACTCAATAAGTAGTATCTTTTTCTCACCTTAGGTTGTACAAGTGCTTAATGAATGCTCAATTTACCACATTTCATGACAAAACCTTTGGCCATTGTATTCTCTTATTTGGAGTGTTTGTATGCTTGCCAAGAAACCATCATTGACACTATCCGAAACCTCCTAAGTCATTGAACCATTAAAACATTTGACGTTTCCCAAAAAACCAATCATTTGACCTTCAAAAATCCAAAAGTTGACATCAAAATCCCAATTTTATCAAAAACATTGTCATTCACTGCCTTGTTTTGGCACCAAAAGCTTTTTGTTTGGTGCCTGAATACTCATTGTGGCTACTTTAGCACCATTTTCTAGATCCTTGGCACCATTACTCACTGCTTTGGCGCCTTATCCTTAGGCTTTGGCGCTATTTTCAAATTAGTTTGCACATGTGCCTAAAGAGTTGTTTTGGGACCTTTAAACTCTGCACATCCATAATCTGCAACCACCTTGTCAAAATTCACCAAAACCATAGCCCTTCTTTGACCATCACCCATAATCATTTTGACCCAAAATTTTCATCCATATTCCCATTTTTTTGACTTTGGAGAATAATCATTTCCACTATTGGACCCTTCATCATACATCAAACCATTGTACCCAACCATAATCCATCCCTTTCTTATCCATTTGATTTTTACTTTTGGACCTCAATTCATCACCCAACAAATCCATCCAAATTCCATCCACCTATCCTAAATCAAAACCATCCAAAAATCCCATAATCAAAATCGCAATCAATACCACCATATCCCAAATCAACTTTTGAGCCAAGAATCAAATCTAGATTTTATCCTTTTCATCTTATTTTGCTTGTTGGTCATTAGTCTGCCTTCAAGTAGAATAATCATCCCCTTTTTGCCTAAGGTCATTAGTCTACCTTATGTAAAAAGAAATATCCATCATTACAAAACCCTAAGATCTAGATCCATTCAAGCTCACTTTTGATTTGAATAGCCTCCCAACATTATCAAAATTTTATCCAACATCCGACATCATCTAAACATCCAAATCACCTAAGGCTTTCTTAGTTGATTACTATCCAAAAATCATTTGCCCTAGTCATCTAAGGTTTCCTTGGTTGATTATTATCCTTAGTCACATCCTTCAAATCATCCCAAAAATCATTTTCACCTACATTCCAATCCATTTCCTCTCTCACCTTTTGGTCCAAAATTTTGAAAATCAATTCACCTATCTTCCTTTTAAGGTCTTCACCTTTGAAGGTTTACTTTACCATCCCCACCCTTAGGTTGCTGCCTTTTTGGGATTTATTCTCTAAAAAGCTAAAACCTATACCCACATATTTAGACTTTGAGGATATTATTCTCTTAAACCTAAATCTTTGCTCCCAAACAAATCCCAATCACCTCATCACCCTTTCCATCTCCATCCCTCAAATATTCACCTTCATTTATCTTTGGGTCCAAAAAAAATCAAATCCCTTCTCTAAGGTCTAATCTTCATCCACCCAATCAAACCCACACCCAAAACCGTTGCATGCCCATAACAAGATCCCAAGCCAAGAAGAATCAATAAATGGCCCACCTTGGAAACAACTTTGGTATAAGAATGCCACAAACTGACCAAAATAACATGCCCTTAGTCCAACAAGTACAATCATACAATGCTACCTCTATGCTAAATCCATTCCCATTTCAACCTCAACCAACCCAAACCATCGACACCAACCAAGTAGATCAAGATATCTTAGACTTTACACAAGATGCCAATTCTATGGATATGCTTGATAGAGTCCTAAGATCAGACCCTAATAGATATCTTGAATTCCTTCTCTGAAATGGTGCTACAATACCCAATGTCACCACATCGTCACAACTATCCACATCACATAATTTGGATTTGCAAATGGAAATGATCAAACAATGAAATGCATAACCTAAACACAAATCATTCAATACCTCAAAGATGCAAGATGAATTGTTTGATTGATTTGATATGTTGGTTGCTCACAATTCGGCAGCATAACATTTGCATAGGATTGAGATGATAGATGGAAGATGATGATGATACATGCAAAGGCTCTAATGTGATTTCAACAGCATAAGGATACTCCAACTCAATGCATCTTTTCAAATGGCTTGTGAGGGGGTTGATTTATAGGAAAGGCTTGGTTCAAATGGATGGTTGAGATTAAAAATCTAAATGATTGATGTGGATGGCTAGGATTGATTCGGTTATTCCTACTTTTCAAGGGAGTTGTAGTCATGTGACAAGTGTACAAAGGAAGATAGGGCTCATGTGTGACTGTGTACACAAATACTTTTATTTAATAAAATCAAGTCTTATTAGTTGTACATGTGAAGGATATTAAATAAAAGTTGTACTACCACACATGATTGAATGGAGAGATGGACAAGTGTCAAAATGTGAAGAAACGTGAGGACTTAATTCAAATAAAATATTTGACTTAGTTGGGATATGTGAGGGAAATTAATTAAATAAATAAAATTTATTTAATTAATTGGCTAATGGGCTTAAGAGTGGGATTAGGACAAAATGCTACATGATGTCTAGGATAATGTTTTTGACTAGGTGTTGCAAGACATGGACAAGTTTGGGACAATTTTGGGTGTCGACATTTTGCCCCTCTTTGAGATGATGTTCGAGATGATGAAATTTGTGTCGAGTAACATCATTTCAAAGAAGCTAAGGTATGGATAAAGGAATAGGATGGTGATGATGAAAAGATAGGATGGATGATGAAATGATAGGATATGATGAGGGTGAGGATGAAATGGCATGATGATGCCCCCTCGAGAGGATAGCCGAGTTGGACAAACATGGGTAGGCTCTCGAAATGAAATGGATTGGTCAAGGAAGAAAGATAAGGGAATGGATAAAAGAAATGATGATGCATTATGCTACAATGAAGGTGAGCAACCATGATGTTTGATATAGCACTAGACATTATGCACCAAGGTATAAGGATTAGGGTGACAACATGTCTCATGCCCCAGCTTAATACAACCTTGTCTAATGTATGAGGAAGTAAACTTAGAGAATTAAAGTCCTAATGAACAAAAGGTATGATATGACCTTAGATGCAAAGGATAGTGCAAAATGTTATTCCAACATACACAAGATATGAATATTAGCTGGAATGATATTGATTTGATACAAATGCAAGATAAAAAGATAACACAAGCAAGCAAGCAAGCAAGCATGCACAAATGATACAAAAATAAACAAGGTATTGCCCCTGTCAAGTTGTAAACCAATGATTAATTGTTGATTGATTTGTTGATGATGATAATAGTGTTGTCGTTGTGGGGAACGCTATATCCCTAGATCAACACAAGGATGTTTACTAAGTTTGTTGGTTGATTGGCTGATTGCTTTGGCTTACAACAAGGCTAGGATCAAGACCATGGATTGCATTTGGATAACTTGGTTTGATTGATTAACTTTATTGGTATAGCTTAATGATGACTTGTATTTGGATCATTGCTTTGATTCTTTGGATTGATTTGATTTGATGAATGGATGACTAGATTGATTTGGTTTGATGAATTGATTTGATGGTTGGATTGATGTGCTATGATTTTGATGATGATGGATTGCTATAAATGGATTGATTGAATGGTAGATTGATTGGAAGAAGTTGTTTATTGATGATGTAGAAGATAGATGATAGAAGAAATGATGAGAGGAGAAAGAGGAAAATCACCTGTGCCTGAATGTGGGCACTTCCTTCATACTCCAGACTGCCTACATACCCTGTATCCACAGGATCAAGGCACTTAATGATGGAAATGAGATGTAGTTCTGATGTTTTATTGATGAGATGAAAGATCAAGTTATGGATTGAGATTTATTGATGAAATGTTGATGATGGGATGATATGTGGTGGATTGAGCTACTTTTGATTTGCTGAAGTGATTGGATTTGTTTTAATGGTTGGCTTGATGTGCTTTGGTTTTGATGATTGGATTGTTTTGAATGATGATAATGATGGTGTGATGATTGGAGTGTCCACCCAATCTAAGCATAAGCAAGTGTTCTCAGTGTGCTCAAAGGATGTAAAACAAACAAGGTATTGCCCTTGTCAAGTCATAAACCAATGATTGATTGTTTGATTGATAATGATAGTGTTGTCATTGCGGGGAATGCTATATCCCTCGATCAACACAAGGATGTGGGAATGCTATATCCCATTGATGATGATTGATACGGTTTATGAAAAGATTAGGATCAAAAACTTGTTTATTTGATTGGATAATGTTCCTTGATTGATTAGCTTGCTTGATATGGATTAGTGTGACTTGGATTTAAGATCATTGCTTAGATTGATTTGATTGATATGATTGGAAGAAGTGATTGATTGAAATAGATGAATGAATGTTATTGATAAGAAGAATTGATGATGATGATTTGATTTTGATTGAATGTTGATGGAGTGGATTGTTTTGGATGATATGATTGATTTTATTGCTTGGATTTTTCATTGGATATTTAATTTTTTGGATTGTTTGACATATTTGATTTTTTTGTTTTTTTTTTGGGATATTTTGATTTTTTTTTTTTGAATGTTTTGGGATGGCATTGGATTTACAATTTGGGTAGCCTTTGTGCTTGATACCAATGACAAGGGAGAAAACCAAGCATAGGTTCAAGGAAGATGGAGGATAAATAGGATGGATATGATGGATGGATAAAAGGATGGGCTTATGATAAATGGATGGGGATAAGCTATAAGACGAAAAGCTCATGATAAAGGTACGCCATAGTGGATGGATTATAAGGGAGCTAGGATGTGATCTCCAAAAACTATATTGCATAGGAACAACATGCCCCCATTCTAGGTATAGACTTAAGATTTTGCATGACAAAGCTTATGAAAATAGGATGACATGATAGATTGGATTTGGATGACAAGGCTTATGATAAGTGGATAATGATAGGATTGTTTGGAAAAGGATAAGGTATATCAAGAGATATCAAATCATGTTTCAACATTTTACCCCCATATCTTCATCAAGATCAAAAGGAGGAAGGGTGGATGAATAGACTCAATAGGATAGGTGTAGGGGTGTAATGGCCAAGGATGGTAGGATGGCAAGATAGGATAAGATAGGATGAAAATGATATGATAGGATGGATAGTTTGGATGAGACAAGGTGCCCTTAAGTGTAAGTGACAGAAGATCAACCTACACATGACGTCTATTTGCCAGGTTTTCATCATGGTACTTATCCAAGGCGCATGTTTACTAGGTTTTCACCTTTGGATGAAGGGATTTCTCTTTACTCTTTTTTTTTTAATTTTTTTTTTCTTTAGATGGGATAACAATTACACATGGTGCCTGTTTGCCAGGTTTTCACCATGGTAATGAATAGGAGGGACTCAAGTGTCTAGTGCTATGAAAGGTGATAGTTCCACTAGAGATGAATGTCATTGCATAGACCATGTCATGTGTGCTCATAGATGTTGGTAAGGGACTTCATGAAAGGGAGATGGAGTAGGTAGATAATGGATTAGGATGAAAGGTTTGTGTAAGGATGGGGGATAGTGGATTATGATGTGGAATTATGGTAGGGTAGGCTAGTAGCTTATGGTGTGGATTTATGTAAGACTTATGCAAAAGCATGGACCATAGGAAGGTGATGGGGAAGATATGTAGGATAATGGATGAAGGTTGGGGAGATGGAGGTATGTGGGAATGTTTTGGAATGGAAGGGAATCATGATCAACAGTTGCACACACCGTGTTAAACATTGAAGCTTTTGATGGGATGGTGGTGTAGGAAGCAATGGAGATGTTTTCTTAGGGGATGGTTGATGAAGTGATTTAGCAACCCACATAGATTTAGTATTTTTATGATTTTTTCTTTGCTTGTGGGATTCTTGGGATCTTTGGATGGAATTGTACTCTTGGATGGAAGTGGATTTTTGGATGGAAGGGGATGGTTGGGATTCTTGAGATGTAGAAGAGGATGCCTTGTTTGATTTTCTTGATTTTTGCTTAGGGTCCCAAACCATTTTGCTTTTGGACTTTTCTTGTGAAGACTTGGGCTTAGGTAGCTTTGTGAATATAATTTGCTTAGAAGATGGATGATTTAGAGACTTTGCACATTGATGCCCTAAGGCATGAGGGTCCTTAGGAGTTTTAGTTGGATTTTTGTCTTTATAGATAAAGGCATCCAGATGTTTATTTTGGAATCCCATGGGTTTGGTGGAAGCGGGGTTGGTGGCATGAGTGGAAGCTTCATGTTTAGGCAATGTGTACATTTGTTGGTCATGACTAGGAATGTAAGGGTACTTATGGAGAAGTCGATAATTAGGTGTTGTAACAAGAGAGGCAAAGTGGATGGAGGGATATTAGGAGTTGGAAGGAGTGGAGGTAAAGTGGATAATGGGATGTTAGGAGTTGGAAGTAATGGAGGTAAAGTGGATGGTGGGAAGTGTATGGTCACATGCTTTTGACATTTGTAGGTCGATGGATGGGGAATGGCTACATATGTATGGAAAGTGGTGGACTTAGGAGCGATGGAGGAATTACCAACATCTTTAAAGTTTTTACCTTGGGGTGTATATCCAAGGCCATATGAGCTTGGAGGAATCTTGACATGGTTTGGCTCCAAAATACCTTGTTCGTAAAAGCCTAGGCCTTTACCTTGGTAGTTCATATTTTGGAGTATGTGATGGACTATAGGACTTGGTGTGGTTTGAACACTACACTTGAGTTCATTATTGGATGGAGAAGGTGAAGTGGATAGAGGTTGTTTTTGTCCTAAGGAAGAACATTCATGGACAAAGGTGGTAAGACCACTAGGACATGATAGTGGATTTGAAGTGGAATCGATGGTGGATGTGGAAGGAGGATCATTAGGATCTTGATTAGCATTGTGTTCACTAAGATCCAAGTTATTTGTTTGATCTTTTATGCTTACTTGGGGGACAAGTGTCTCATCATGACAAGTGGATGTTTGCTCATTATTGATAGGGCTAGATGGTGGATGACATGAGCAATTTGGATATCTTGCTCATGGATGGATATAAGATTATGGATAGGATCAAGGTGCTCATGGATAGCTTCTTCATGGGTATCATCTTGATCATAAAGAAGGTAATTGTTATGGATGGGTTGCATGAAAGTGTTTTGATCTTGAGTTGGACTAGGGCTTAATGTTTCCACATTCTTAGGATTAAACCTTTGACACTCCTCTTGGGTTGCTTGAATGGAAGTGAAAGGCTCTTGGATAGGCTCTTGGTCAGCAACATGAGAACATGATGACTCTTGACTTGGATTCATAATAGGAGACTCTTGAATAGGCTTGATGGCTTGTAGGTCACATGATGGGCTTGAAGGGATAAGAATGTTAATTGAGGGCTCTTGGATAGGCTCATGGATAGGTGGACCACATGATGGGATTATAGGATTGGACATGACCTTTGGAAGTTCTTTGGTAGGCTCATGAATGGGTGTTTGACATGGAGGTAGTTTATTCCTAGCTAGTACTCAATGGATCACATCCTTTGCAAGGGTGTGAGTGGATGGGCAATATAATAGATGAGCAATAATAGCGGATGATGTTGTAGGCTTAGGAGTAGGATTAGGTTGGGGGTTAATTGGATTAGGTGGATTAGGATTTGGATGGGATGAAGGGATAATCTTACCACAATTTATGAAGCTTGTGATCAATCTCTTAAGTTTGACACAATTGGTTGTTGTATGGCCCCTATACCTATGGTATGCACAATAATGGTTTTCATTATACCAAGGGGGTTTAAAGATTGGTTCAAAAGGTTCTATAGGTGGCAACTCAATCAAATTTGCTTGAACCAATTGTTGTATGGTTATGTCCAAGGGATCTTGTGGTGGAAGATTGGTAGAACATGGGGATGAAGGTGATGAAGGTTGGTGGACCAATGGACTAGGGGTAGGATCATATGGTTGTGTTATGATAGGGCTGGTAGGCTCACGTGTTGGCATGTGATTGGATGATGAAGGCCACTCATAGGATGCATTGGCTAGATTGGTATCTCCCTTGTCAAAGGTAATTAAGTCTTTTTGTATTAGGCTCCCATGGTTTATATAAAAAAGGGCCACTTGGAGTTGCATATGCTTCTTATTGCAAAGGTGGATTTGGGCTCACTTGTGATTGTTGGGGAGGCCATTAATAATCTTGGTACCTAGGTGTAATGGTAGGATATGTAGACAAAAGATCTTGAGGTGGACTCAAATTTAAGGCATTTGATCTTGTTGGCAAGGTTGACTTGTGCTCACTTGATTTATGTACAAAGGGCCATTGGGACTTGGATGTTGTTCTTGTGAAATCACTTGATTGGCTAGTGGATGGGCTTGGTAGTGCATTGGAATGTTGGCATGAGGGATTGAATAAGATTGAGGTGGATATTCATAGGTTGATGTGGCATTGACTTGGTGGATAGGTTGATTAAGTTGATAGGAAGTGGATGGATATGACATGTGGCAAGATGGATTGGGTTGGTATGGAGTGGCTAAGGATTGTTGTACTTGTTGAGCTTGACTAGTGGCTAAAAGGTGTTGGACTTGGGCTACGAAGTGTTGTAGTTGAGGTGATTGGCTTACGTGGGGTTGAGATTTTTGGATGAAGAATTGTAATGTTTCAATGGCATCTTGGTTTAGGGGTTGTGATCCTTGATAAAGATTTTGGAGGAATCTTTGGAATTTGATTTTTGGTTCTTTTGGTGTAAACATGCTATCACCCAAGTGTTTGTCTTAAGTCCTTTTTGCAAGTGCTTGTTTAGGGATTTGGATGATGATGTGGCAGAAGTGATTTGGCTAGAATAGGGATGTGACTAGGATAAGTTTAGGATGGTTTGAATGACTTGGCTATGAAGGGTTGGATGATGAGTAGGCTATGTTTGGGATGAAAGTGATTGGGTTTGAATGTTATTGGAAGAATGTGTAGGATTACTTGTCTTTATGTGTTTTGGTGTTTAGAGCTTGATGTGGCAATATTCAAACAAATGATTATGCATATACACACATGAATCACTCATGCAAGACACATAAGCAAGTTGTTAGTTTGGAAGAATGTGATGATGGTTAAGCAAGCACGTGAAGACACTTCAACAAGTCCTAGTCAAGGCAAGGCCACTATCACAAGGAGGTTCTAGTGAAAATCTAGGGGACCGGCACCCCATGAGCATCCAATAAGCCACTTAAGACTTTAACTAACCCTACTAGGAGTTTTAATATACACAAAGGTACACCTCCTTTCGAGTTAGCACTGTATGGTGAGCGCTAATACTGGTTAGACTTGGCTTTTGCCTTATCCTCTAATTTTTATAGCAGACTGGATGAAAGTACCGCTTGAGGTCATTCCCTTGGGGTGAGTACCTCTTTTCCCACCAAGGTAGGCCTCTCTAAGGCTAAACAAAAGCAACACAAGTAAATGTTTTTGATCTCCAAGTTCATGTTAGGACGCGAGGAGAGAGCATACACATTCATTTGGTCACACTCGCATGGGGTTCATTATCCTTAGAAATTCAACATGTGGAAGACAATGTAAGCACTTGTTTGTTTTAAAGCCCAAATCCAAATGTGATGAAAGATAATGGTTCATTTTAGCCCAATTTTTGATGTGATAGCAAACAAGTTCATTTTATGCCCAAAATCCAAATGTGTTTACAAACAAGATTGATTGAAATGAAAAGATGAAAAATAGAAATGAATGCACCCAGATTATTTTCACTTTCCAATCTATTGTATATGATTGATATTGCTACTACTAAAGATCCTTATGATCACCTACAACATCAAAAAATGATAGTATAATGCAGACATAAAAAATAAGCTCATCAGGCAAAGAAAATTGTAATTTTAGATACATAGCCGAATTAGATTTGATTATTTCAAGATATTTTTGCTTTGAAAATTAAAAAATAAAAGAAGAGATCCCTATTAATTTTCTAAGAGATTTCCAAAAATGTAAAAAAATCAAAAAAATTCCCTGTTTTACACCCAAAAATGTAGATTTATGGAAAAGCTACAGTCAACAAAGATCTAATTTTTACGCACTATATATGACCTCCAAATTAAATCTGTAAAACATAGACCCCCATTATAATTTCAAGAGATTTCTAGAAATAAAAAAATTTCTAAAAAAATCACCAATTTATGCCAAGAATTGTGATTATATGAAAAAACATAAAAACATGATAACTCCCACAAAAGTGGTGATAAACCCATAATTTTTCTGTTGTAGCTTCCTTGTATCATGGAAAAACTTCTATAAAAATATTGTAGAAAAATTCATAGTCGTTTGGAAGATATGATGAAATCTTTAAAACCTAGGGTTTTATCCAAAAAATAGCGGATCTGCAACAAAAAGTTAATTAAACCTGTGAAACTCGACAATGGGGTTAGATGAACGCAAATTTTTACTACAAAACTTGTAAAAATGATCAAGCGAAGTGAGTCCTACTGGGCGTGCCAAAATGTCTATCAAAAAAATTTGGATTTGCAAATGGAAATGATCAAACAATGAAATGCATAACCTAAACCCAAATCATTCAATACCTCAAAGATGCAAGATGAATTGTTTGATTGATTTGATATGTTGGTTTCTCACAATTTGGCAGCATAACATTTGCATAGGATTGAGATGATAGATGGAAGATGATGATGATGATAGATGCAAAGGCTCTAATGTGATTTTAATAGCATAAGGATACTCCAACTTAATGCCTCTTTTCAAATGGTTTGTGAGGGGGTTGATTTATAGGAAAGGCTTGGTTCAAATGGATGGTTGAGATTAAAAAGGTAAATGATTGATGTGGATGGCTAAGATTGATTCAGTTATTCCTACTTGTTGTGTGGTTACACAACACGCCCCGTTTTAACTTGGCAAAACAGGGACCCAACTTTTGGCTTGGCTTGTGTTGTCTGCTTTCTAGCGGTTTGGTAAAAATGAGTCAGGTGCATCATCATCATGAATGTCAGGATGAGGTAGGTCATCATCATGAGGTCAGTTTGTCAAATTCATATTTTGTTTCTATGACCTCATATTTAGAAAGAGCTTGAAATTCCATGCAGGTTTCCCTTTTACATCACCTGAAAATTCGTCCATATGAGGAAGTTATGCACAGTCAAAGTTTTGGTCAAACCTGATATTCGCAAGAGGATCATCATATTTTTATCCTTAGTCATGTTGTCAAGGTCATCATGATCTTGATCTATCACCCGATAAAAATCATGCAGTCCCAATATCCGGACGTCAATCTTAGGTGATAGTGCCCTTTACCCGTCAAATGACCTTATGCGCATCGTGAGCATCATGTTTTGAGTGTAACCCGATATTTCATAACAACAAGCATCATGATATTATTACATCACCTGATATTATAATATCATGCTGATATTATAATATCACCCTGCTTAGAAAATCCACCATCTGCATATTTGCATGCGCATGTCAAAGTCCTATCGGAGGGTCATCATCCTGATCTTTCAAGGGAGGGTCATATTTGCTGATATTCGCTAATATGATGATGACGTCATCATATCCTCCTGATCTCGTTTTACACGATCATGATGATCACCCTATCTTTTAAGGGGGGGTGATATTCTCAGCAGCATGATCATATTTTAAATATCACCCTAGCGCTAACCTAATGATGACCTCAACTCATCCTCATGCTTCGAAGACGGAATATGATGGTTACGTCATCATGATATTCGATGAGGAGGATCATCATATTTTTATCCTATCATGTTGTCAAGATCATCATGATCTTGTTTGTCTACCCGATATTTCGTAATGTCCTCCTGCCAAGAAATATGACCTTTTGCAAATATCCTGATGACGTCATCCCAATCTGATAAACGAAGAAGCAAATATCAGGATGACATCATCATCACATTTCCCTTCGGCAGGATATTTTCCAAAACATGATCCGGTTCGCGAATATGACGATGACGTCATGTTCCTTTAAGTTTAACAAAAGCCCCGGATATCCTGATCATCATCATCATCCTGATCTTTCGAGAGGGTTACCTTGGCCGCAAAGGGGCCATATTACATTCACCACCTGATCATGTTCCTTAGGTGACCCGATATTACATTTATCCCCTGATCTTAACTAAACATGACGGTGATGTCATCTTTTGCATTTTAATGAAGCCCGGATATGACGATGACGTCACCATCATATTCCATTTCTCAGCAGCAGGATCATATTTCATATCCTCCTATTTTCCTTCAACATGATGATGATGATGATGTCATTCTTTTCCCCAATATACAGAAGCGAAACATGATGGTGACATCATCTGGACATTCGGAAGGGGGAGCATCATATTTCCAAAATATCATGCAGACGAAAGTTTTAAGTCTTGCTATCGGCCAAGTCTGGATTTTTCTCGCCGATAGAACATGTCTTCCCGATGGAAGGACATCATCATGATTTTTGGTGTCGGTATAAGTTTAACCGTCGGCCTAATGTAAAATTGTCATCCTGACCGTGTGTAGTCACGCCGATAGATACATGCATCATATACAGAGCCGGATTTGAAATAAATTGAAAAGTAGTTATTTCCTTGTATATTTTGAGATACATGATCATATTTGGAGCCTGATATACAAGAAAATGGGCGGGAAAACATAGCGATAGAAATTTGGAGCCCGATTGCCTGTAGCTGCACATTTTGAGGCCTGTTTAATGTGAATTTTAACTTCATGTTGTGTTCCACATGATGATGAACTTAATGTTTGTCTGTTTATTTGCAGGAAGTCATGATGCTGTTAGAGCTGTTGCTGATAATTACAAAGTTGCACATGGAGGCAACATGAACCAGAAGTGAGGAGGATATTGTCAAATATGTTGTTTGCCAGCTGGAGACCAAATCAAATCAAAGATGCTGGAATATTCTGTGCCAGCTGTACATTTGCCAACTGGCGAAGCATGTGCTTTTCATCTGGACCGTTGATTATTATGAGAAGATCATGATCCTTGGATCATTGTAACTGTTTTCTGGCATTTGCTCTATATAAGAGCCAGAGCTTGTCAATAATAGAAGGGAGATAGATAGATATATCTAGCAATAAGGCTAATACATTAGGAGATAGATAGATATATCTGGCAATAAGGCTAATAGAGAAAATGAGGGGGATAGATAGATATATCTGGCAATAAGGCTAATAGAAAATAGAGGGAGATAGATAGATATATCTGGCAATAAGGCTAATAATACATTAGAAAGAAGAGAGAGAGAGATAGATAGATATATCTAGCAATAAGGCCAATTACTGTAGAATCAATTAAGAGATCGGATTACTGAGACTAATGAAGACTAAATTGTTGAAATGTCAAGGTTCTTTCTTTAGATCACTGTAAATGTACCTTTTCTTGAGCATACTGAATGGATATGAAGTTTCAGATTACATCCTGATTGTAAATTTTACGTAATCTTCCTGTTGATTTCTGGATATGTATTGGTGAATGTTGTGTTCAACTGGAAGCGCTTTCATTTCATTACATGTTGTTGTCAACTTTTCCTTTGAAGATTTGCACTGGATCATGCGGATTTGTGGAATGTCCTGGTGAAGTATGATTTTAGTTTCCTTCTTTTCATTGCATGTATGGGAGCTTGTATGTGGATCAGTGATCTCAGTCAAGTAGTTTTGGGAATCTCATTCTTTAACCCTTTTCCTTTTTTTAATTTCATAAATTCATCACCATAACTGCAAGTCATGACAAATAACAAGCAGAACAGAGAAATATGCTGAAATCCCGTAGGTAACTGAAAATCATTAGCATATTTGAGTTAAATGCATGCAGTATTGAAAATATCATGCAAAGAATTGCAAATAATGGTAGAAATCATGCAAATATCAGCCTGTAGGCACATTATTTGACTAAATTCACAGTGCAGAGGTAAAATTATTGGAGATTTATGCAGAGCAGACATACAGAGCAGGATATTTGGAGGAATAATGATGAACTTTGCAGAAATACGTAAGGCCCCTGAATGGAAAACAACAACACACATCAACCACTGAGTAACGTCAGTAGATTAAGACCTAATCAACGGAGACTTGGGATCATGAATTCTCTAAATTCATCATATCTTTCAAGATGAGTAAAGGTTGTTGTGTAACTTTTATTCTATGTTTGTGTATGACTAACATCATCATCAACATAAATTGGCGCTAGAAGGAGGGCATGACCAACATAAATTGGCACTAGAAGGAGGGCATGACCAACATAAATTGGTGCTAGAAGGAGGGCAGAACTGGAAAAGACACTATTGCTTCAGTCATCATTCATTTTATGCAGGCCCCTCGCTTCTAACGCAACATAAATTGGCGCTAGAAGGGGGGCCAGAGCTGTGAATTTCTAGATTTCTACAAATATTGCATAAATATTTCAGCATTTCAGTTAAATGTCTGCAAATATCTCTTATCTGAGATGTTTTGGTTGCACCTTTGCAAAGATCTAGCCCAAAGCATCAAAGATTAGTTTGATTTTCTGGACTTTCAAGTTTTATTTTGAGATATGATAGATCTCATTAAAATTTCAAAATACTAAAAAATTGAAAAATAGAGTCTCATTTTGATGGATGTATATGAAGGCAATTGTCAAATTAACATTCCTTTATTTCAGGAAACTTTGAATAGGCAGCTTTACCCTCACAGTTTGTCTAACTTTGGTTTATCCACCTGTTGCAGGATACACCAGACTGTGGAACACAGCGAAATAAATTGTTTAACTTTCCTTACAAGGTTGGATTTATATTTGAAAGGACTAATATTCTTCCCGGATGTGTTCAGGGTTGAAATTTGCCAGGAAAATGAGGAAATTCTGGAGCAACAAGCAGATGCAGCACCATAAGTTATTAATTGTCCAGACACTGAAGTGGATCCTTCTGAAGATTTTGAATTATACTTGTCCAGAAATATACAGTGTAGTCAATTATTAGGTTTATCCACTGATGATGTCCTGATTGAAAGCTGGTGTAGATTACATGACGAAGAGCATTCAGAAAGGGATTGTTACGCCTGCTTGATCATGTTGAAAAAGATTCTAGAAAATACAATAGCTGAGTCGGTTCCAGAAGGTAATGAAGAGGAAACATCTTTCCTGGATTCATTTTATGGTGAGATTGATAGGAGTTCTCTACTTCCTAATACAAGTAAGGATCAGTCAGTATGCAGGTATGAATCTTTTGAAAATTTTAGAGAAGAAACCACTCATCAGGATAATATTTTTGATTCTAATCCTAATACTTTTGATAAAGAAGATGAAACATCTTTCCTGGAGTCATTCTATGGTAAAGAGAAGTGTAAACAAATAGTAGAACAATTTAAATGCACTCTTGCTGATGAAGTTCCTATGATAGTAACTCAGGGAGTCATAGAGAAGAAAATAAATGCTGATTTACTACCTAACTAGGTTGAATTGAATGATCAAATACAAGAATGTTGCAGCCTAATGGAACTAGATCCTCTAATAGATAGAAGATGTGAATTATTTAATGAACAATTCCTGAAAGATGAAGATGTAGAAGACTTTGGAGTTGTTATGCATAATCAGATGTCACTCTGGAAATATTTTGGGAATGAAATAGGGGAGTGTCCTTATCAAGTGAAAGTTGTTTCTCTTTTACAGTCACATGATTTAGAAGGGATAAATTTCTGTATATCAGGTTATGATAATAAAGATACTTATTTAGATGCTGATGTGCAGGAAATTGAAGAAAATATTGAGAAGTTTCCTGAACTGGAGGATAAACTGAACATCCGGAATGAAGGGATAAGGCTGGATAAAGATGGAGAATTAATACATCAAGAGTCATACATCCTTCAATTTGAAGCGAGACCAGGCATTGGGCTAAACAATGAAAATATAATGACAAATGGAAGACCAACTGCCAATCAAGAAGCATGTCCAACAAAATCAGAAATACACCAGGTTGTATTTCTCCTTTCCACAGTAAATGATGTTGATTATTATTTTGATTATGCAAATTCAGGAGATAAGACATGCATATGGATTAATCATGAACATGATGAGCTGCCTCAGTTGCTGATCATCAAGAGTTATTCTGTTGAATACAATGAATTCAGAATACCAGAATATTTTTCAGAATATAAAGATAAATTTGCTAGGTTGAGAACCATAACTAATACCCTAATGCTCCTGCACAATCAAAAAAGTATACAAATACAGGTGTATTTGGGTCATTTTCTGGTTTTTGTTTGCCTAGTAGTTGTTTGTATATAAATTTTGTAGGTTAGTTGTTTGTACAGTTTGCTTGTTTTGCTTTCTTGTTCTGTTTCTGTTGTTTCCTTTTGTAGGTTAGTTGTTTGTACAGGTTGCTTTTTGCTTTGTGTTGTTGAGTCTTTGTTTTGGTTGGGCAAAACTGGTGCACCTTGTTACTTAAGAACATTGCATAAATTGTTAGAATTCAAAAGTTGAATATAAGTTTTTACATAGGTTGTAATTCATATCAGTATAGGTATTCTTGATCAGGTCTGTGGTATCGTATTCATCAGTACTACTTTTCTTGAGTCAAGGTGATCCTCACAATGACACACCTAACAGCCTTGGGTTTGTTGAACATATCAGTGTAGGTGTTAAGTGAAAAATCTAAAGGTTGCCCTTGCTACTATTGCAATTCTCAACTTAATTTCAACAAGTGACCATTCCTTGTATCATGAGGCTACAACTGTTATATCTTAAGAATTAAATTCAAAATATAAAATAAATAAAATAATAAAATAGATTTTCTAAAATCTAGATTAAGTCATCTAAGTAACTCTACCGGAGCTATAGACGCTTGCTGGCAATGGGGCTCTACTTAGGAGAATTGCAACGATAACCTTGCCGGGGCTATGGACGCCTGCTGGCAGCAAGGCTCTATCCGGTTGGCTATGAGGGATGAACCAAACTATGTAGCTTAACACCAGTCACTGACTTATTCAACTCACTTTCAAGATGAGTATATGAATCACATGCACACAATTGATCCCTTATCAATTCATTGTTACATTGATGAACATGATACCAGTTAGAAAGGATTAGGATGCTCATGCTTAATAGGAGTTGGAAATTTATGTTTTAATTTATCCTCACCTTTTGAATTATTTGAATTTTGTTGTTTTCTTTGGTGGCAAGTTGTTGTGTGGTTACAAAACACGCCCCGTTTTAACTTGGCAAAACAGGGACCCAACTTTTGGCTTGGCTTGTGTTGTCTGCTTTCTGGCGGTTTGGTAAAAATGAGTCAGGTGCATCATCATCATGAAGGTCAGGATGAGGTAGGTCATCATCATGAGGTCATTTTGTCAAAGTTCATATTTTATTTCTATGACCTCATATTTAGAAAGAGCTTGAAATTCCATGCAGGTTTCCCTTTTACATCACCTAAAAATTCGTCCATATGAGGAAGTTATGCACAGTCAAAGTTTTGGTCAAACCTGATATTCGCAAGAGGATCATCATATTTTTATCCTCAGTCATGTTGTCAAGGTCATCATGATCTTGATCTATCACCCGATAAAAATCATGCAGTCCCAATATTCGGACGTCAATCTTAGGTGATAGTGCCCTTTACCCATCAAATGACCTTATGCACATCGTGAGCATCATGTTTTGAGTGTAACCCGATATTTCATAACAACGAGCATCATGATATTATTACATCACCTGATATTATAATATCATGCTGATATTATAATATCACCCTGCTTAGAAAATCCACCATCTGCATATTTGCATGCGCATGTCAAAGTCCTATAGGAGGGTCATCATCCTGATCTTTCAAGGGAGGGTCATATTTGCTGATATTCGCTAATATGATGATGACGTCATCATATCCTCCTGATCTCCTTTTGCATGATCATGATGATCACCCTATCTTTTAAGGGGGGTGATATTCTCAGCAGCATGATCATATTTTAAATATCACCCTAGCGCTAACCTGATGATGACCTCAACTCATCCTCATGCTTCGAAGACGGAATATGATGGTTACGTCATCATGATATTCGATGAGGAGGATCATCATATTTTTATCCTATCATGTTGTTAAGATCATCATGATCTTGTTTGTCTACCTGATATTTTGTAATGTCCTCCTGCCGAGAAATATGACCTTTTGCAAATATCCTGATGACGTCATCCCAATCTGATAAACGAAGAAGCAAATATCAGGATGACATCATCATCACATTTCCCTTCGGCAGGATATTTTCCAAAACATGATCCGGTTTGCGAATATGACGATGACGTCATGTTCCTTTAAGTTTAACAAAAGCCCCAGATATCCTGATGATCATCATCATCCTGATCTTTCAAGAGGGTTAACTTGGCCGCAAAGGGGTCATATTACATTCACCACCTGATCATGTTCCTTAGGTGACCCGATATTACATTTATCCCCTGATCTTAACTAAACATGACGGTGACGTCATCTTTTGCATTTTAATGAAGCCCGGATATGACGATGACATCACCATCATATTCCATTTCTCAGCAGCAAGATCATATTTCATATCCTCCTATTTTCCTTCGACATGATGATGATGATGATGATGATGTCATTCTTTTCCCCAATATACAGAAGCGAAACATGACGGTGACGTCATCTGGACATTCGGAAGGGGGAGCATCATATTTCCAAAATATCATGCAGACGAAAATTTTAAGTCTTGCTATCGGCCAAGTCTGGATTTTTCTCGCCGATAGAACATGTCTTCCCGATGGAAGGACATCATCATGATTTTTGGCGTCGGTATAAGTTTAACCGTCGGCCTAATGTAAAATTGTCATCCCGACCGTGTGTAGTCACACCGATACATACATGCATCATATACAGAGCCGGATTTGAAATAAATTGAAAAGTAGTTATTTCCTTGTATATTTTGAGATACATGATCATATTTGGAGCCCGATATACAAGAAAATGGGCGGGAAAACAGAGCGATAGAAATTTGGAGCCCGATTGCCTGTAGCTGCACATTTTGAGGCCTGTTTAATGTGAATTTTAACTTCATGCTGTGTTCCACATGATGATGAACTTAATGTTTGTCTGTTTATTTGCAGGAAGTCATGATGCTGTTAGAGCTGTTGCTGATAACTACAAAATTGCACATGGAGGCAACATGAACCAGAAGTGAGGAGGATATTGTCAAATATGCTGTTTGCCAGCTGGAGACCGAATCAAATCAAAGATGCTGGAATATTCTGTGCCAGCTGTACATTTGCCAACTGGCGAAGCATGTGCTTTTCATCTGGACCGTTGATTATTATGAGAAGATCATGATCCTTGGATCATTGTAACTGTTTTCTGGCATTTGCTCTATATAAGAGCCAGAGCTTGTCAATAATAGAAGGGAGATAGATAGATATATCTGGCAATAAGGCTAATAGAAAATAGAGGGAGATAGATAGATATATCTGGCAATAAGGCCAATTACTGTAGAATCAATTAGGAGATCGGATTACTGAGACTAATGAAGACTGAATTGTTGAAATGTCAAGGTTCTTTCTTCAGATCACTGTAAATGTACCTGTTCTTGAGCATACTAAATGGATATGAAGTTTCAGATTACATCCTGATTGTAAATTTTACGTAATCTTCCTGTTGATTTCTGGATATGTACTGGTGAATGCTGTGTTCAACTGGAAGCGCTTTCATTTCATTACATGTTGTTGTCAACTTTTCCTTTGAAGATTTGCACTGGATCATGCGGATTTGTGGAATGTCCTGGTGAAGTATGATTTTAGTTTCCTTCTTTTCATTGCATGTATGGGAGCTTGTATGTGGATCAGTGATCTCAGTCAAGTAGTTTTGGGAATCTCATTCTTTAACCCTTTTCCTTTTTTTAATTTCATAAATTCATCACCATAATTGCAAGTCATGACAAATAACAAGCAGAACAGAGAAATATGCTGAAATCCCGTAGGTAACTGAAAATCATTAGCATATTTGAGTTAAATGCATGCAGTATTGAAAATATCATGCAAAGAATTGCAAATAATGGTAGAAATCATGCAAATATTAGCGTGTAGGCACATTATTTGACTAAATTCATAGTGCAAAGGTAGAATTATTGGAGATTTATGTAGAGCAGACATACAGAGCATGATATTTGGAGGAATAATGATGAACTTTGCAGAAATACGTAAGGCCCCTAAATGGAAAATAGCAACACACATCAACCACTGAGTAACGTCATTAGATTAAGACCTAATCAACGGAGACTTGGGATCATGAATTCTCTGAATTCATCGTATCTTTCAAGATGAGTAAAGGTTGTTGTGTAACTTTTATTCTCTGTTTGTGTATGACTAACATCATCATCAACATAAATTGGCGCTAGAAGGAGGGCATGACCAACATAAATTGGCGCTAGAAGGAGGGCATGACCAACATAAATTGGCGCTAGAAGGAGGGCAGAACTAGAAAAGACACTATTGCTTCAGTCATCATTCATTTTATGCAGGCCCCTCGCTTCTAACGCAACATAAATTGGCGCTAGAAGGGGGGCCAGAGCTGTGAATTTCTAGATTTCTACAAATATTGCATAAATATTTCAGCATTTCAGTTAAATGTCTGCAAATATCTCTTATCTGAGATGTTTTGGTTGCACCTTTGCAAAGCTAGCCCAAAGCATCAAAGATTAGTTTGATTTTCTGGACTTTCAAGTTTTATTTTGAGATATGATAGATCTCATTAAAATTTCAAAATACTAAAAAATTGAAAAATAGAGTCTCATTTTGATGGATGTATATGAAGGCAATTGTCAAATTAACATTCCTTTATTTCAGGAAACTTTGAATAGGCAGCTTTACCCTCACAGTTTGTCTAACTTTGGTTTATCCACCTGTTGCAGGATACACCAGACTGTGGAACACAGCGAAATAAATTATTTAACTTTCCTTACAAGGTTGGATTTATATTTGAAAGGACTAATATTCTTCCCGGATGTGTTCAGGGTTGAAATTTGCCAGGAAAATGAGGAAATTCTTGAGCAACAAGCAGATGCAGCACCATAAGTTATTAATTTTCTAGACACTGAAGTGGATTGTTCTGAAGATTTTGAATTATACTTGTCCAGAAATATACAGTGTAGTCAATTATTAGGTTTATCCACTGATGATGTCCTGATTGAAAGCTGGTGCAGATTACATGACGAAGAGCATTCAGAAAGGGATTGTTACGCCTGCTTGATCATGTTGAAAAAGATTCTAGAAAATACAATAGCTGAGTCGGTTCCAGAAGGTAATGAAGAGGAAACATCTTTCCTGGATTCATTTTATGGTGAGATTGATAGGAGTTCTCTACTTCCTAATACAAGTAAGGATCAGTCAGTATGCAGGTATGAATCTTTTGAAAATTTTAGAGAAGAAACCACTCATCAGGATAATATTTTTGATTCTGATCCTAATACTTTTGATAAAGAAGATGAAACATCTTTCCTGGAGTCATTCTATGGTAAAGAGAAGTGTAAACAAATAGTAGAACAATTTAAATGCACTCTTGCTGATGAAGTTCCTATGATAGTAACTCAGGGAGTCATAGAGAAGAAAATAAATGCTGATTCACTACCTAACTGGGTTGAATTGAATGATCAAATACAAGAATGTTGCAGCCTAATGGAACCAGATCCTCTAATAGATAGAAGATGTGAATTATTTAATGAACAATTTCTGAAAGATGAAGATGTAGAAGACTTTGGATTGTTATGCATAATCAGATGTCACTCCAGAAATATTTTGAGAATGAAACAGGGGAGTGTCCTTATCAAGTGAAAGTTGTTTCTCTTTTACAGTCACATGATTTAGAAGGGATAAATTTCTGTATATCAGGTTATGATAATAAAGATACTTATTTAGATGCTAATGTGCAGGAAATTGAAGAAAATATTGAGAAGTTTCCTGAACTGGAGGATAAACTGAACATCCGGAATGAAGGGATAAGGCTGGATAAAGATGGAGAATTAATACATCAAGAGTCATACATCCTTCAATTTGAAGCGAGACCAGGCATTGGGTTAAACAATGAAAATATAATGACAAATGGAAGACCAACTGCCAATCAAGAAGCATGTCCAGCAAAATCAGAAATACACCAGGTTGTATTTCTCCTTTCCACAGTAAATGATGTTGATTATTATTTTGATTATGGAAATTCAGGAGATAAGACAAGCATATGGATTAATCATGAACATGATGAGCTGCCTCAGTTGCTGATCATCAAGAGTTATTCTGTTGAATACAATGAATTTAGAATACCAGAATATTTTTCAGAATATAAAGATAAATTTGCTAGGTTGAGAACCATAACTAATACCCTAATGCTCCTGCACAATCAAAAGAAGTATACAAATACAGGTGTATTTGGGTCGTTTTCTGGTTTTTGTTTGCCTAGTAGTGGTTTGTATATAAATTTTGTAGGTTAGTTGTTTGTACAGTTTGCTTGTTTTGCTTTCTTGTTCTGTTTCTGTTGTTTCCTTTTGTAAGTTAGTTGTTTGTACAGGTTGCTTTTTGCTTTGCATTGTTGAGTCTTTGTTTTGGTTGGGCAAAACTGGTGCACCTTGTTACTTAAGAACACTGCATAAATTGTTAGAATTCAAAAGTTGAATATAAGTTTTTACATAGGTTGTAATTCATATCAGTATAGGTATTCTTGATCAGGTCTGTGGTATCGTATTCATCAGTACTACTTTTCTTGAGTCAAGGTGATCCTCACAATGACACACCTAACAGCCTTGGGTTTGTTGAACATATCAGTGTAGGTGTTAAGTGAAAAATCTAAAGGTTGCCCTTGCTACTATTGCAATTCTCAACTTAATTTCAACAAGTGACCATTCCTTGTATCATGAGGCTACAACTGTTATATCTTAAGAATTAAATTCAAAATATAAAATAAATAAAATAATAAAATGGATTTTCTGAAATCCAGATTAAGTCATCTAAGTAACTCTACCGGAGCTATAGACGCTTGCTGGCAGTGGGGCTCTACTTAGGAGAATTGCAACGATAACCTTGCCGGGGCTATGGACGCCTGCTGGCAGCAAGGCTCTATCCGGTTGGCTATGAGGGATGAACCAAACTACGTAGCTTAACACCAGTCACTGACTTATTCAACTCACTTTCAAGATGAGTATATGAATCACATGCACACAATTGATCCCTTATCAATTCATTGTTACATTGATGAACATGATACCAGTTAGAAAGGATTAGGATGCTCATGCTTAATAGGAGTTGGAAATTTATGTTTTAATTTATCCTCACCTTTTGAATTATTTGAATTTTGTTGTTTTCTTTGGTGGCAAGTTGTTGTGTGGTTACACAACACGCCCCGTTTTAACTTGGCAAAACAGGGACCCAACTTTTGGCTTAACTTGTGTTGTCTGCTTTCTGGCGGTTTGGTAAAAATGAGTCAGGGGCATCATCATCATGAAGGTCAGGATGAGGTAGGTCATCATCATGAGGTCAGTTTGTCAAAGTTCATATTTTGTTTCTATGACCTCATATTTAGAAAGAGCTTGAAATTCCATGCAGGTTTCCCTTTTACATCACCTAAAAATTCGTCCATATGAGGAAGTTATGCACAGTCAAAGTTTTGGTCAAACCTGATATTCGCAAGAGGATCATCATATTTTTATCCTCAGTCATGTTGTCAAGGTCATCATGATCTTGATCTATCACCCGATAAAAATCATGCAGTCCCAATATCTGGACGTCAATCTTAGGTGATAGTGCCCTTTACCCGTCAAATGACCTTATGCGCATCGTGAGCATCATGTTTTGAGTGTAACCCGATATTTCATAACAACGAGCATCATGATATTATTACATCACCTGATATTATAATATCATGCTGATATTATAATATCACCCTGCTTAGAAAATCCACCATCTGCATATTTGCATGTGCATGTCAAAGTCCTATCGGAGGGTCATCATCCTGATCTTTCAAGGGAGGGTCATATTTGCTGATATTCGCTAATATGATGATGATGTCATCATATCCTCCTGATCTCCTTTTGCATGATCATGATGATCACCCTATCTTTTAAGGGGGGGTGATATTCTCAGCAGCATGATCATATTTTAAATATCACCCTAGCGCTAACCTGATGATGACCTCAACTCATCCTCATGCTTCGAAGACGGAATATGATGGTTACGTCATCATGATATTCGATGAGAAGGATCATCATATTTTTATCCTGTCATGTTGTCAAGATCATCATGATCTTGTTTGTCTACCCGATATTTCGTAATGTCCTCCTGCCGAGAAATATGACCTTTTGCAAATATCCTGATGACGTCATCCCAATCTGATAAACGAAGAAGCAAATATCAGGATGACATCATCATCACATTTCCCTTCAGCAGGATATTTTCCAAAACATGATCCAGTTCGCGAATATGACGATGACGTCATGTTCCTTTAAGTTTAACAAAAGCCCCGGATATCCTGATGATCATCATCATCCTGATCTTTCGAGAGGGTTACCTTGGCCGCAAAGGGGTCATATTACATTCACCACCTGATCATGTTCCTTAGGTGACCCGATATTACATTTATCCCCTGATCTTAACTAAACATGACGGTGACGTCATCTTTTGCATTTTAATGAAACCCGGATATGACGATGACGTCACCATCATATTCCATTTCTCAGCAGCAGGATCATATTTCATATCCTCCTATTTTCCTTCGACATGATGATGATGATGATCTCATTCTTTTCCCCAATATACAGAAGCGAAACATGACGGTGACGTCATCTGGACATTCGGAAGGGGGAGCATCATATTTCCAAAATATCATGTAGACGAAAGTTTTAAGTCTTGCTATCGGCCAAGTCTGGATTTTTCTCGCCGATAGAACATGTCTTCCCGATGGAAGGACATCATCATGATTTTTGGCGTCGGTATAAGTTTAACCGTCGGCCTAATGTAAAATTGTCATCCCGACCGTGTGTAGTCACGCCGATACATACATGCATCATATACAGAGCTGGATTTGAAATAAATTGAAAAGTAGTTATTTCCTTGTATATTTTGAGATACATGATCATATTTGGAGCCCGATATACAAGAAAATGGGCGGGAAAATAGAGCGATAGAAATTTGGAGCCCGATTGCCTGTAGCTGCACATTTTGAGGCCTGTTTAATGTGAATTTTAACTTCATGCTATGTTCCACATGATGATGAACTTAATGTTTGTCTGTTTATTTGCAGGAAGTCATGATGCTGTTAGAGCTGTTGCTGATAATTACAAAGTTGCACATGGAGGCAACATGAACCAGAAGTGAGGAGGATATTGTCAAATATGCTGTTTGCCAGCTGGAGACCGAATCAAATCAAAGATGCTGGAATATTCTGTGCCAGCTATACATTTGCCAACTGGCGAAGCATGTGCTTTTCATCTGGACCATTGATTATTATGAGAAGATCATGATCCTTGGATCATTGTAACTATTTTCTGGCATTTGCTCTATATAAGAGCCAGAGCTTGTCAATAATAGAAGGGAGATAGATAGATATATCTGGCAATAAGGCTAATACATTAGGAGATAGATAGATATATCTGGCAATAAGGCTAATAGAGAAAATGAGGGGGATAGATAGATATATCTGGCAATAAGGCTAATAGAAAATAGAGGGAGATAGATAGATATATCTGGCAATAAGGCTAATAATACATTAGAAAGAAGAGAGAGAGATAGATAGATATATCTGGCAATAAGGCCAATTACTGTAGAATCAATTAGGAGATCAGATTACTGAGACTAATGAAGACTGAATTGTTGAAATGTCAAGGTTCTTTCTTCAGATCACTATAAATGTACCTGTTCTTGAGCATACTGAATGGATAAGAAGTTTCAGATTACATCCTGATTGTAAATTTTACGTAATCTTCCTATTGATTTCTGGATATGTACTGGTGAATGCTGTGTTCAACTGGAAGCACTTTCATTTCATTACATGTTGTTGTCAACTTTTCCTTTGAAGATTTGCACTGGATCATGCGGATTTGTGGAATGTCCTGGTGAAGTATGATTTTAGTTTCCTTCTTTTCATTGCATGTATGGGAGCTTGTATGTGGATCAGTGATCCCAGTCAAGTAGTTTTGGGAATCTCATTCTTTAACCCTTTTCCTTTTTTTAATTTCATAAATTCATCATCATAACTGCAAGTAATGACAAATAACAAGCAGAACAGAGAAATATGCTGAAATCCCGTAGGTAACTGAAAATCATTAGCATATTTGAGTTAAATGCATGCAGTATTGAAAATATCATGCAAAGAATTGCAAATAATGGTAAAAATCATGCAAATATTAGCCTGTAGGCACATTATTTGACTAAATTCACAGTGCAGAGGTAGAATTATTGGAGATTTATGCAGAGCAGACATACAGAGTAGGATATTTGGAGGAATAATGATGAACTTTGTAGAAATACGTAAGGCCCCTGAATGGAAAACAGCAACACACATCAACCACTGAGTAACGTCAGAAGATTAAGACCTAATCAACAGAGACTTGGGATCATGAATTCTCTGAATTCATCGTATCTTTCAAGATGAGTAAAGGTTGTTGTGTAACTTTTATTCTATGTTTGTGTATGACTAACATCATCATCAACACTACTCTTCAAGGGAGTTGTAGTCATGTGACAAGTGTACAAAGGAAGATAGGTCTCATGTGTGATTGTGTACACAAATACTTTTATTTAATAAAATTAAGTCTTATTAGTTGTACATGTGAAGGATATTAAATAAAAGTTGTACTACCACACATGATTGAATGGAGAGATGGACAAGTGTCGAAATGTGATGAAAGGTGAGGACTTAATTCAAATAAAATATTTGAATTAGTTGGGATATGTGAGGGAAATTAATTAAATAAATTTTATTTATTTAATTAATTGGGAAGATGATTAGGATAGGATTGGGCTATGAATGGGAAATTAATTAAATAAATAAAATTTATTTAATTAATTGGAAAGTGGGATTATGAATGTGAAATTAATTTATTAAATAAAATTTATTTAATTAATTGGCTAATGGGCTTAAGAGTGGGATTAGGACAAAATGCTACATGATGTCTAGGATAATGTTTTTGACTAAGTGTTGCAAGACATGGACAAGTTTGGGAAAATTTTGGGTGTCTACACATACCAATCCCAACACCTCTCAAACCTCAAATGTCACCACATCTACAATTCCCACAAACTCTAATGTCAGCACATCCATAATCCCCACAAATATATCGACCACACCAAATATCTCAAACGTATCAACCTCTACCATCACCTCATCTATACTCCAAATCACCCTAAGCATTCCTAATAACACCACACACCCTAGCACTTCCACAAGTGCTCCTCAACTTGATGCCAACACTATAGCTTTCATAAACCAATTATTTTTGCAACCACCCCCTAACATAACCAACACCAACCCATGTGCCAAACCATCATCTAATTTCACATATGTATAAAACCCCATCTCTACTCCAACCTCACTTCCACCATACCCATAGGATTCAATAGAAAAACTTTGGATGCCTCTACCTATAAAGCAAAAAATCCTAAGAGTCCTCATGCCTTAGGATACAAAAGCAAAGAATCAAAGAAAAATCTATCTCAAAATATGCATACACCCACACACCTCAAAGCAAAAATGAAAGAGGTGTGGGTCCCCAAGCAACAAGCAATTACCTCAAAAGCTACACAACAACTGCATATATCCAAACCCATACTTCCGTAAGCAAAGTCTAAAACTAAAATGGTATGGTTCCTTAAGCAAAAAAGTAAATCAAATGAGGCATCCACCTTTCAAAAATCCCAACCATCCACTTTCTCCTCTTCCATCCATTCCATTCAAACATATCCAATACCTCCATCCCACAAGCAAAGAAAAAATTAGAAAAATTTGAAGTCTATGTGGGTCCCTAAAGCACTCCATCAACCATCTCCCAAGCGAACAACACCATTACTTCCTACACTGCCATCCAACCAAAAGCTTCAACATTTATCATGGTGTGTACAGCCGTTTGTCATGGTTCCATTCCATCCCACAACAATTCCATCGATCTCCATCTCCCCATCCTTCAACTATTATCCTACATATCTTACCCATCACTTTGTTAGTTTCAAGACAGACAACTGAGGGGGGGTGAATCAGTTGTCCCAAAACTTTCCTTTTATTAACCACTTAAATCCTTCTTGGAATTCAGCAGTATAATAATAAATCAATCATGGAAACACAATGCAACAATTCAAGAGCAGAAACACATTAACACATATGACACCAAGATTTTAACGTGGAAAACCTGGTTAAGGGAAAAACTATGGGGTGACTAACCCAAGATTGTATTCTCTGTTAAAAGAATAAGAACAAAATGGCACATGCCAATTAGGGCTCATTACTCGAGTACACCACTCACAAGAGGCCCACTGCCTACAGGAGACACACTATCTACAAAACGATAAATATTACATACTTGAATTGAAGAATAGCATCTTCACCATGCTTGAGTCAGTTCCATTTAAGCTCAACACTTCTGCTTTGCCTTTCACTCTTCTCCTCTCTACCACACTCTTATCTTCGCTAAGATTTCTTTGAAATGACTTCACAACTCTTATTTATACAAGACATCAACTTTGGGATAATCATCAAAGTCGGCATACTTTACAGAGAAAATACACAAATACAACTTGACTAATTACAAAAGACTTCATGCGAATCACCACACTGTCGGCCACACAAATCTAGGACTTCAATCTTCTTTGAGGAACACGCCATGCTTTGTAGAACATCTTCAAGATCATTCGCAATATGTGTAACTCATCTAGTCGGCCAAGTTTAGGAAGAACATCATCATCTAGAAGTAATTCTTCAATTACGAGCTCCATCTTTAATGTGGACCACCAACACAAATTGGACACAATCCAGAGATCCCCACAAGCTTGCCTAAATCACCAAGAACATCCACACTACTTCTGCTTACTAAAATCATTCTCTCCTTCATCCAGAACCTTAAGAACGTAATCTGTCATCACCGTCATATTGGAATAGATGCTTGTGGACCTCTAGACCATAAACCAATTGAGTTGTCAATTCTCATTGACTTCCTAAACACTCCACCAAATCTGCAGAACAAGATATTGCATTTTTAGATCTCACCAGACCTATTTGTGTCACTCTATCACCTCTGAACATCTGCTAGAACTAGTTTTACTCATATGGCCATAACTTATTTAAATATTCATGCGAACCTCTTAAATCTTTACTAGATCACATTTAGACACATATCTACAAACCCTTTGATGTGCATCCTTTGATCTTCATCTTAGTTGGGATCTTCACTTCACTGTCTTCACTATTCTTCTATGTTTCTGATAGGACTAATTTTCTCAATATCCTTAGCATACAACTCATCCAATCCTTGACATCAATGCAACAGGAGTATGTTGACATCAATGACAACATCGATTAGGCCCATAGTTGTAACAATCTCCCCCTTTGTCATTGATGGCAACATATGATGTGAAAAACTATTTTAACCATCAAGACAAGAACTTCTCCTCACTAATTGACATAACTCCCCCTATCAACAACAACCATTCACATATCTTCTCTTCCTTTACTACTCCCCCTTTGATTAGTAAACACTTTTATTTTTCACATGTCTTCTCTCCCCCTTTGACATCAATGGCAAAGGGCACATACTTGCATCACTCAGAATCATACAGACTACTCCCCTTGAGTAGCAGCTTCCTATCATCAATCCGGACCATAGGATATGACTGTGAGATCCACTAGACTGATGCACATCAGTGCACCTTAATTCAAAACCAGAGGGGTAATAACCCCTAACTTTTCCTTGAGATACTCAAAAGAGTCCTTAGGTAGAGGTTTAGTAAAAATATCTACAATCTAATCGTTGGAGGGCACAAACTCCAATTTGACTTCATTTTTGTTCACTTGCTCTCTCAAAAAGTGAAACTTGATGGATATATGTTTTGTCTTTGAGTGCAACACTAGATTTTTTGATATATTCATTGCACTTGAATTATCACAGAAGATTGTGATAGGTTCTTCATACTCCACTCTGATGTCTCTTAGCATTTGCTTCATTCACAATACTTGAGTGCAACTACCTACTGCTGCAATATATTCTACTTCTGCAGTGGACAGAGATATTGCCTCTTATTTCTTGCTCAACCAAGAAACCAATCTTTTCCCTAAAAAGAATGCTCCACCACTGGTACTCTTCCAGTCATCCACATCTCCTGCCTAATCTGCATCTGTATATGCATGAAGAGAGAAATCATGATCTCTAGGATACCATAAACCATACTCAACTATTCCTTTTAGATATCTAATAATCCTCTTGATTTCCATGACATGAGATTCTCTAGGATCAGCTTGGAATCTAGCAACAAGACCAACAACATTCATAATGTCAGGTCTAGTTTGAGTAAGATATAGTACTCCTCCAATCATTGACCTGTACTTTTTCTGATTAGCCTTAGGAGAGTCATCATCTTTGCTCAATTTACATCTAGTTGCCATGGGAGTATTCATTGGTTTTGAGTCTTCCATCCCAAATTTATTCAACAATTCTTTCACATATTTGGTCTGTGAAATGAAGATTCCTTTCTTTGTTTGAGTGATTTATAGACCCAAGAAGAAATTCATTTCCCCAAACATGGACATCTCAAATTCACTTTTCATTTGATTTGCAAAAGTTTTGTACATACTATCTCTTCCTCCAAAAATGATATCATCAACAAATACTTCAACAATCAAGATATTTTCATGATCAATTTTGAAGTACAAGTTACTATCAGCAGTACCTTTTTTGAAACCAATCTTCAAAAGATGCTTATCCAGTCTTTCATACCAGGCTCTTGGGGCTTGTTTGAGTCCATACGACGCTTTCTTCAACTTGCAGACCATATCACCATGATCAGACAATTGAAATCCATCTGGTTGCTCAATGTATACTTCTTCTAAGTCACCATTCAAGAAGGCAAACTTGACATCCATCTGATATACTTTGAAGTCCTTGAAGGTAGCAAAGACAAGAAATAATATGACTGCTTCAATTCTTGCCACTAGAACAAAAGTTTCTTCAAAATCAACTCTTTCTACTTGAGAATAACTCTTGTAGACCAATTTGGCTTTGTTTCTGACTACTTCACCATCTTCATTCAATTTATTCTGGAAGACCCATTTGGTTCCAATCACATTTTTGTTTCTAGGTTTGGGAACAAGATCCCAAGTGTGATTTTTCTCAATTTGCATCAACTCTTCCTTCATTGTTTTAGTCCAGCTTTCATCGTTGCATGCTTCACTCACTATTTTTGGTTCAATCTTTGAAATCAGACAATACTTTTGTGAGTCTTGAGAAATCTTTCTTCTTGTTTGAACACCTTTGATTTTATCACCTATGATTTGATCTTCAGAGTAATTCAGTCTTACATACCTGGGAGTTTTAGGAATTTCTTGCACTTCTATTTCTTGAACAGGTTCATTCAAAATTATCTCTTCTTCTTGAGTCTCTGGATCAGTCTGGATCAAAATTTTAGAAGGGGCTTGGACTTCTTGGACCAAAGCATCATTCTGATCATCTTCTTCATATTCATAAAACCTTGAGGGTTTTTCAATACCTTCATCAACCTTCACATTTGTCATTTCTATAATCTTTCTCAATCTCTTGTTATAACACCGGTATGCTTTGCTTTGAGTAGAATAACCCAAGAATATTCCTTCATCACTTCTAGCATCAAATTTGCCAAGGTCTTCATCTCTTTTTAATGTAACATTTTCTGCCAAAGACTATGAAATACTTCACAGTGGGAGTGATGCCAAACTAGAGTTCATATGGGGTCTTACTAGTATTGCTTCTGATTTGTACTCAAGTAAGAGTATAGACAGCAGTGCTTACAGCTTCTCTCCAGTAGATTTGAGGAACATTTGCTTCCATCATCATGGTTCTAGATGCTTCCTGGATGGTCCAATTCTTTCTCTCCACTACTCCATTTTGCTATGGAGTCCTTGGAGCAGATAACTATCTTTTTATCCCATGTTTCTCACAGAATTCTATGAACTCTTTGGATGTGACTTCTCCACCTCTATCAAACCTGAGACATTTTATGTTTAATCTAGTTTCATTCTCTACCATAGCCTTGAATATTTTGAATTTCTCAAGAGCCTCAGATTTTTCTTTTAGAAAAGTCACCCACATCATCCGGGAGTGGTCATCAATTAATAACATGAAGTAGACATCACCTTGCAAGATTCTGATTCTTGCCGGTCCACATAGATCAGTATGTACTAAGTCCAACAATCTGGTAGAAGATTGTTGCTTACTTTTGAATGTGACTCTGCTCTACTTACCCAACTGACATTCTTTGCACAAACTATCAGTAGGTTTCACCAGTCTTGGAAGATTTCTTACAGCCTGAGTGTTGCTTATCTTGATGATATTATCAAAATTCACATGACACATTCTCCTATGCCACAACCAACTCTAATCAATTTGAACAAATAAACAACTTTTACCAATACCAACCAAGTTGAAGATGTTACCTTTTGTTTGAGTACCGAATGCAATCTTTGTTCCAGAACTTTCAAAGATCTTGCATTTTCCATTTTTGAATCAAAGATCATAGCCTTTGTCCACCAATTGTCCAACATTGAGAAGATTGTGCTTTAGACCTTCAACATACAGTACATTACTGGTTTTGTTCTTTCCATCAAAAGAAATAGTTCCTCTACCTCTAATTCTACCAGTAGAATTATCACCAAATTTTAGAACTCCTTCATATCTTTCCAAATCTATGAACTTATTTTTGTCACCTGTCATATGGTGGGAGCATCCACTGTCAATGACCCAATCATCCTTTTCTTCAACTTGGGTAGCCAGAGCTCTTTCTATCATGTTATGATTGATAGATTTAGAGGGCATTAGATCTTCTTCCTTGATGGCGATAAACACCCAGTCACTTCCGGATTTGTTTCCTATCTCTGATTCACATCTATTACTCCTTCATCATCATCATCTTCTTGAACATAGTAACATTTCTTTTGGAATCTTGATCTGTTTGGATTTTCCCTTGAAAATCTTTTTGGACACCTTGAGGCAAAATGACCAATCTTGTTGCAATTGAAACATTTGAAGGGCAATTTTCCTTCATACTTACCAGATCCTCTTGGTAGTCTTTTTTCAATAAGAGCTTCAAGTTGAGCAGCTTCTACTTCATCTTCTTCCAGATCTTTTCTTGCTTTTTCATACCATGATAGTTTCTTTGAGGAGTTCTCTCCTAGATCAAACTTTTGTTTGCCTTTTATAGAGGCACTAGCTTTGAATGCAAATTCAGTCTTGGGGGATGCATCTCCAAACTTGGCCAATTCAAATGTAGATAATTTTCCAACCAATTGATCTCTTGTGATATTTGAAAAAGATCTGAATTCTTCAATAGCAGCAACCTTGTATTTGTAAGAAGGAGGTAGGGATCTGAGAACTTTGGCAACAATCTCATCTTCATCCAAGATTCCACCAACACACCTAATGCCACAAACAAGCTCATTTACTTTTGGCATAAATGTAGTGATATTCTCATCTTCATTCATCTTCAGGTTTTCAAATTTTCCTTTTAGACTCTGTAGCTTGGTACATTTAACATATTTGTCTCCTTCATGCAAAAGTTGCAGTTTTTTCCAAATCTCATATGCAGTTTTTAAATCTATAACATTTGTCAACTCTGAATCAGATAAGGCACTTAATAAAGCTTCTTTAGCCCGAAGATTATCTTCAACATCTTTGATTTCATCTACAGTTGTCAGGCCATTCTTTGGAGGAACATACTTCTTTGAATCCATGATCGAATATTGCATTCCCATACATTACAAGTGGCATTCCATGTAGCTTTTCCAAAGAGTTTAATTGGTTCCATCAAACCTCAGACTATCCTTCTTGTAGGAAGACATCCTGGATCTCCTCAAGCGGTTAAGCTCCTTTTAGAGGAACTTGGCTCTGCTACCAATTGTTAGTTTCAAGACAGACAACTGAGAGGGGGGGTGAATCAATTGTCCCAAAACTTTCCTTTTATTAACCACTTAAATCCTTCTTGGAATTTAGCAGCATATTAATAAATCAATCATGGAAACACAATGCAACAATTCAAGAGCAAAAACACATTAACACATATGACACCAAGATTTTAATGTGGAAAACTTGGTTAAGGGAAAAACCACAGGGTGACTAACCCAAGATTGTATTCTCTATTAAAAGAATAAGAAGAACAAAATGGCACATGCCAATTAGGGCTCACTGCCTGAGCATATTGCTCACAAGAGGCCCACTTCCTACAGGAGACACACTGTCTATAGAATGATAAATATTACATACATGAACTGAAGAATAGCATCTTCACCATGCTTGAGTCAGTTACATTTAAGCTCAACACTTCTGCTCTACCTTTCGCTCTTCTCCTCTCTACCACACTCTCATCTTCACTAAGATTTCTTTGAAATGACTTCACAACTCTTATTTATACAAGACATTGACTTTGGGATAATCATCAAAGTTAGCATACTTTATAGAGCAAATACACAAATACAACTTAACTAATTACAAAAGACTTCATGTGAATCACCACATTGTCGGCCACATAGATCTGGGACTTCAATCTTCTTTGAGGAACATGCCATGCTTCACAGAACATCTTCAAGATCATCCGCAAGATGTGTAACTCACTCGGTTGGCCAAGTTTAGGAAGAACATCATCATCCATAAGTAATTCTTCAATTAGGAGCTCCATATTTAATGTGGACCACTAACACAAAATGGACACAATCCAGAGATCCCCACAAGCTTGCCTGAATCACCAAGAACATCTACACTACTTCTGCTTACTAAAATCATTCTCTCCTTCATCTAGAACCTCAAGAACACAGTCTGTCATCACTTTCATATTTAAATAGATGCTTGCAGACCTCCAAACCATGAACCAATTGAGTTGTCAATTCTCATTGACTTCCTAAACACTCCACCAAATCCATAGAACAAGATATTGCATTTTTGGATCTCACCGGACCTATTTGTGTCACTCTATCACCTCTGAACATCTGCCAGAACCAGTTTTACTCATATGGCCATAATTTCTTCAAATCTTCATGCGGACCTCTAAAATCTTTACTGGATCACCTTTAGACACATATCTACAAACCCTTTGATGTTCATCCTCTGATATTCATCTTAGCTGTGATCTTCACTTCACTGTCTTCACTGTTCTTCTCTATTTCTAATAGGACTAATTTTCTCAATATCCTTAGCATACAACTCATCCAATCCTTGACATCAATGACAACACCGGTTAGGCCCATACTTGCAACACACTTCCCTATGGTCCTTACTTTTGCATAAGCCCTCCATCCATTAGTCCTACATAATCCACATCATAATCCACTATCACCCCCATCATGATCCACTATCGTACCTTCCATAATCCGCTATCTACCTAATTTATCTACCTCTTTCATGTCATCTTCCCTACCAACATCTATGAGCACTTGAGATGGTCCATGTGACAACATCCATCTAGCAGGACTATCACTTTCATGGAACTAGACAATTGAGTCCCTCCTATCCTTCACCTATCCAAAAGTCAAAAAAAAATAATAATAAATATAGCAACAAATCAAAAAAGCAAAAAATACAAAAAAATCAAAAATAGCAAAAAATACAAAAAACAATTTCAATCAAATAGTGAAAACCACTTCGGTGGCATTTTGGGTTAGTGGCCAATGGTGAAAACCTAGCAAACAGGTGCCTTGGATAAGTACCATGATGAAAACCTGGCAAACAGGGGTCATGCATAAGTTGATCTTCTATGAAACCTACACTTGGGGGGACCTTGTCTCATCCTCCTATCATTTTCCAACCGATCATTCTCCATCCTATTGTGACCTATATTGCCATATTCCATCCTAGCATCCTTATTCATTACATTTATACACCTACCCTACTGAGTCCATTCATCCTTCCTCTTCTTGAGTTGATAAAGATTGGGGGCAAAAATGTTGAAACAAGCTTTGGAAAAACTCTTGATATACTTCATCCCTTCCAATCCATCCTATCTATCCTATCATCATCCCATTGTCATAAGCCTAATCCTATCACTATCCTATCGTCATAAGCATTGACATGAAAAATCCTAAGCATATTACCTAGAATGGGGCATGTTATTCCTATGTGACATAGCCTTTGAGATCACATCCTAGCTTTCTTACACATACATCCTTTCCATCCACTATCACCTATCCATTTATCCATTCAATCCTATTTCCATCCTTGCATCCAGACCTGGTCCTCCCTTGTCATTGGTATCTAGCACAAAAGGCTATGAAAATTGTAAATCCATTTGACGTCCCATAACATATCAAAAATCTAAAAAATCATTAAAAAGTCCTAAAAAATTCCCCAAAAAAATCATAAAATGCCCTGAAAAAATCCAAAAAAATCATAAAAAGCCCTGAAAATTCCAAAAAAAATCATAAAAAGTCCTGAAAATTTTCCCAAAAGAAAATAAAAAGCTCTAAAAAAATCCAAAAAAATCATAAACTATCCTAAAAAAATTCAAAAAATCATAAAAAGCCCTAAAAAAATACCAAAAATTTATAAAAGGTCCTTGAGAAAAATACCAAAAAAATAAAAATATTCCCAAAAATACCAAAAAAATCATAAAATCCAACAAAAATCAAAACAATCATTACCAAATCAATCACCAAATCCAATTTATCCAAATAAATCATTAAATCAAATCAAATCAATCACATCAATCTAATTCAATCAATCAAATTACTCGAATCACTTCTTCACATCAATTCATGGAAACAAATCCAATCAAACCTATCAAATCAAGCAAATCAATCCAATCAATCCCTAAATCATATCAATCCATTCACCTTCATCATCATCACAATCAGAACTACATATCATCTCTATCATTAAGTGCCTTGATCTCATGGATACAGGGTCTGTAGGTAGTCTGGAGTATGAAGGAAGTGCCTAGATTCAGGCACAGGCGATATTCCTCTTTCTTCTCTCATCATCTTCTTCTATCATCTATCTCCATCAATTCATCAATCTTTCAAAACAATTCTTCCAATCAATCACTCAAATCAATTCTTCAAATCTTCAATCCATCACTTCTTCCCATCATCCATCCAATAAACTCAAATGCAAATCAATCTTTTATCCATACCAATCATGTCAATCAAGCTTGTCAAATTATCCAATCACATCAATGGTCTTGATCCTAGTCTTGTCCCAATCAATCAATTGATCAATTATCAATCATCCTTGTGTTGGTCTAGAGATACATCATTCCCCACCATGACAACACTATCATCATCAATTAATCAATCCATCAATCAGCAATTAATCATTTGTTTATAGATTGACAAGGGCAACATCTTGTTTGTTATTGTATCATTTGTGCATGCTTGCTTGCTTGTGTGTGTTATCTTTTGATCTTACATTTGCATCAAGTCCAACCTTGCTAATATTCATATCTTGTACCTAGACAAGGTTGTATTACGCTGGGGCATGAGACACATCATCACCTTGGTCCTCATACCTTGGTGCATAACATCTCATGCTATAGTAAACATATAGTTGCTCACTTTCATTGCATCATAACGTATCCTTTATCTCTTTCCTCCATTTCCTAATCTTTTTTGACCAATCCCTTTCATTTTGAGAGCCTACCTGTGTTTGTTCAACCCACCTATCCTCTCGAGGGGGCATCATCATCCCATCCTTATCCTATCTTTCCTTTGTCATCTTTTTCTTCTATCTATACCTTAGCTTCTTTGAAAAGATGTTACTCGACTCAAATTTCATCATCTCAAAGAGGGGCAAAATGTAGACACCCAAAAATGTCTACCTTGTCATAAAATTATATCTTGTATCATGTTTTGCTCTAGGTACCCATTTTGTCACCATCATAACCCATGCATTCACCTAATCTAACATTTCCTCTAATAAATTAAATAAATATAACATTTATTTAAATTAATTCCATCCTTCACATTATTTTTTTTTTGATAAGTTAATAGCTGCTATAGGCCAGCACCCTTTGATTATAGAAATGAGAACAAAAAAGGAGGTCTCCATACATGAGAGCCTGAGTCTTCAGAATATTACATGGGCTTTACAGCCAAAAACTGATGCAACATTAAAAACCAACCTTCCACTAATAAGGACGAAACCAGAACTAGACTAAAAACTAAGACTAAGACCAGTCTGAAACCAGAACTAAGACTAAGAACAGTCCGCAAGCTAAAAAAAACATAGAAAAAACTATCATCTGGAGAAAAGACCAAAAAACTGTTAAACTCATGACCCATCCATTATGTGCTGCCTTGACCTGCATCCCAAGGAACATGGAGAGAAGAACTGGATGCGGCCTCTCCTACACGAGCCTCCTGCTCTGCCTTGTTTTGTATCAGGTGGGCCTTTGCTACCCAAATTTTTACCAAACAATCCTTCCAGCATTTCTTATGCGCTGGGCCATTTGCAATCTCCTCCACATCCCTACCGTCCTCCTGAACCCAGTCTTCACCACATTCAGGAAGTAAAGGAAACTCCACGTCTTTGTTCTCCTCCTCCAAATCGCTATCATCAGGAACCCAGAAACCTTCCCTAGCCATGTAGCTGACCATCCAATCTTTCGACGGAAATGGGAGGATTTTGGCTACCCTCTGGAGAAAGTCCATATTTCGGTCTATCACCTCCACCCTATCCTCGAGATCCCTAGGGTAAATTGTGAAGACAATAGGAAATTTCTAAATTTCCTTACCACCTTTCCCTTTTCTCAGGTAGTATTGATGCGCCCAAGGAATTCTACCGTCGCCATCTATATTGTCTAGAACTACATCAATTTCCCCCAAATACAAATGCTTGAAAAGTATCTGGCAAAGGTTCTGCACTTTTACTTTAGACACTCTTCTGTAGAGCGCCAAAGCCATAAACATTGTCGCGATGTCACTATTCACCCACAGCTTGTGGTAGTCCCAAATGAAGTCTGGGCCTAACACCTATTTCACCACATTCACCACCAGCTCATGTTTAATTGAGAGAATACCTCTTAGTCATTTGTCTGTGATTTTCCCATGAGATGCCATCATTGCCACCGAAGATTCCAGACAAATAGGGGTCTCCATAGTTTCTGCTAAGCTGCTACCTTTATCTTCTCTGCCTCCACTTGAGCACCTTACCCTCCATAGCTGAAATAGAAGGTTTGCAAAGACAAAGCTAAGGACACACCGGTGCAACTCTTTTAACAAGAAAGAAGCATTGGTGACTCTCAGGGTCGCACGTTCGAATTAGCCAGGATTCCTACGTGAGAAGACATCTTCCCTACCTCGAAAGATAACAACTTGTACTTCACGTAGATCACAAATGACATGAAATAACTCCTCCATCGACCTCTTAAATGTGCTTCTTACCTTAAAATGATCACCATCTACACCAGGGGCACAGACCCGCCGTCGAATAGCAAAAAGCAATCTGCCAACTAACGCCAGCCTCCATCGTGAACTCCTCCACATGGCATAACAATCAGCTACCACCTCAGCACCATAGTCAACAATGACCATTCCCACATTGCACACCTATCTTCCTACAATCTGTCATTTACGGACACTTGTTGACTGGGGAGGAGTTGGGTTGAATCACCCACAGCCCCTCTCACCCTGCCAAATTAGCGACGGGCTGGATTGTTAAGATCCCAGTCACCTAGGGCTCCCTGCTTCGCTAGAGCAATTACCTCCACATTTCCTTCTTGATAAATGTGACTCACTCTGAATTCCAAGGACTTTGCAAGCCTTCTGATCGGTGGGAGGCAATGTTGCAGAATCCAGCTAGGAGTGTCAAAAGTCCTAATTGCATTAACTATTAAAAGTGAGTCTCCTTCTAGATGAACCTTTTGGGCACCCATCACCTTACCCAGATCCAGACCTGCCCAAGCTGCCTAAAATTCTGCAACATTATTCGTTGCCTCACCTATGAAGGCTGAACGCTGGTCCATAGTTCTCCCCTCCAAATCCTGGGCTATACATCCAATCCCTGCTCTGCTTGGGTTCCCTAAACTTGCTGCACATCCAGTCTCTGCCAAATAGTCTGCCTACGAGCCTCCAATCTCTTATTAGGATTCAAGTTACCAGCCACTGGGGGAATACCCAAGCCTTCAAAATTGTTGGTAAGATCAATATCCCGGTTATTAAAGATGCTCTTAGACGACGGTCTACCTTTGGCCACTATATTTGTCAGTTCCACAATTGTCCTTTCAATTTTCCTTAGAACCAAATCTCTGCCCATTGCCTTTTCCTTAAAAACTCTCCTATTTCTCTCTTTCCATAATTCCCAACAAATGGTGGAGGGAACGATCTGCCAAATGCTACCCAGGGCCCCTTTGAAGTGTTGATAACTGAGAGGGGGGGGTGAATCAGTTATCTTAATTATTTCTTCTTTTGAACTTTCTTATTAATCAATGCAGCATTGAATCAAACAAACAAACATTACCATGAAATGAAAAACACATGACAGTTTTTTTGACGTGGAAACCCTGTTAAGGGAGAAAACCACGGGGTGATTAACCCAAAGATTATTCTCTGTTAGAAGAATAAGGAATTACAAAATGGCACTTGCCAATTAGGGCTCACTGCCCGAGCACACTGCTCACAAAGAGGCCCACTGCCTACAAGGAGACACACTGTCTACAAAGTGATAAGAATCACAGTCTTGAACTGATTGGAAGCATCTATATATGCTGGAGTTCAGTTCCGGTTAGGCTCAGTACACTGATCTGCTGCACTTCATCTTTCCTCTGTTCTTTATTCTGCTATCCTTTCACATACCGGATCTTTCTTACTACTTCTGCTCTATTCTGCACTTATTCGCATACACCATCACACAATTACACCCTTCACAACTAAATCCATCCTCTATATATATCCGCACAAGTAATTTCATCACCTTTCTAGTCGGCATCCGGAACAGTCTAGTTTCTTACAAACTCTATTCTGTCGGCTGAATCCTTGCTCACCAAGCAATGCGGATCAAGCATATACTTGTAGATATCATTAATCATGTCGGCCAAACATGATTCATTCCTTCACAACCTTTACCATCAATAGTAACACATCCGGAAAATAGTCTGATACTCTGTCAGTCAGTTCTTCCTCTGTTCTCACTGTCTCCTAGGAATCCGGTACTCAACTATTCATATCTTTTTCTTTGTTCATCACCGGAGGCTAAATCCTTGGAATATACTACTCAAGGTAGTCCTCTTGACTTCCCCAAATCTGTACTGCACCAAGACACTTCCTCTGAGAGATCCGGACCAATCTGTCGGACCTTGCCACATGCTCTGTTCTTGTTCACCGGACCACAACAATCTTCATTCTTACTTCCGGTAGAGACACACCATAACTTGCGGATATGTGGGATGACCTTTGTTGCCATCAATGACAACAACCATGAATCCATATAGTGTCTCTTGCCAACAATCTCCCCCTTTGGCATTGATGGCAACACTTAGTGAAAAATGACTAAGTGTTTATACTACGCTCCCCCTTGGCTGATGCTCTATATACAATTTCCAGAACTCCCCCTTAGTTGGATTCCTCATTTTTCACTGCTCCTCACTCCCCCTTTGACATCAATGGCAAAGGGTAGGGTCCGCACACCAAAATTTTCAAAAATTTTCTATACATAGCCACATATTTACATACTCACATATACTGAAGAATGTCTGCAAAAGATGTCTTCAGTTGGATCAATTTTGTAGCCCAACTTTGCTTCATTCTATCCAAAATTGAAATGTGACCACTCAACAAAAATGCAAATGCATCTGCCCTTTTTAGATCTTTCGGATCACTTGTCTGGGCTGTGATTTGAGCTTCTGCTATGGCCTCATGCATGGCCTCTAGCTTAGGGACAATTAACCCCCTGAGCACACTCAACCTGCTTATTCTATTTTTCCTTTCCTTCTCCAATTTCTTGATTTCACTCAAGACTGCAATAGTCTGACATTCTTGATTTGTTATAGAGGAAGAAAGAGGATCAAAACTTTGAGACAAGCTTAGTAGTGTGTCCTCTTGCGCTTTTATTTTCTTCTCAATGTCCACTGTTACCTTGGACCAGGAGATACAAAATTTGTATATTTCACCGCCATCCTTAAGAGCATTTTCTAAGCTCTTTATCCCAATGTTCATGTTTCTCCTATCATTAATGATCAAACCCTGAACCTCGGAGAACCTTTTATCCAAAAACTCCTTCCGGACCTTTTCTTCAGCTGATTTTTCTAAAGATTCAAAATGTGTATTAACACTGCTGACTAAGGTTTTGAGATTACCGGAAGAGGAGGCTGCCGGATCTATCTGGACCGATGGCATAATCTTCTCAAGCACTCCGGAAGCAGCCTCTATCAACTCACAGTCTTCCATATGAGACTTTAGGAGCTTTTCATTTGCCTTAGCATTTGCAAATGAGGCTATCTTCATTGTCTGCACTGGAGAGAGGGAATCAAAGTTGAATGGGCCTTGTAGTAGCTCCGGTTCATCGATCTCTATTGTTTCTTTGCTCAAAAATTGTTGAACAGTTTGTGCAGTGTCTCTTGCCGGAGACAGATGTTTCTTTTCTTCTGCAGTCTTGGAACTGTCCTTTGGGATTTTCTCTCCTTCCACATTCTTACCACTATCAGTCATGGTCTTCTCTGATGGAGTCTTCTCTTTCTCTGCACCCTTGGTACTATCAACCTCTTTATCTTTCACCACTGCTTCCTTCTCCTATAATTTCTCTTCTTCTTTGGATCCAGAGACTGTAGGGGAAACCGGAGGAGAGATGCTAGCCTGTTCATAGGCCACTTCTTCTGGAGCAGAGGGTTCCAAGTCCACAGCTGTTTCTGCACCTAAGTCCTCTACAATAGGAAGATTGAACCTTTTGAAGGCCTTCCGGAGGATCTCTTCTGTCTCTTTGGCCACCTTGTCAGTCTCACCAAGCATGAGTTGATTCATCCTGGCTTTACTTCTGAACTCATCTTTGCAGTCTTTGAATATTATGTTCATTGTCTTGGGATCAATTTGAGGATATAGCTGAATAGCTATCTGCTCCCGGATCTCAAGATCTTTTGCCTGAGCATTATTCTTTCTTAATTCTAATTCCTTTTCTAGGCTTTTAGGGATTTTAGAGATAATCTCAATAAAAGCTTTATTGTAGATGTTCAAGTACCTTATTATAGCTTCTTGCAGGATCTTTTGATCTGCCTCGTTGTAGTCATCATAAAATTCAGCCACCGGTTGAAGGTTCCCATCCACAGTGACTGATTTGACTACACTGTCTAGGGATAGAGTGGGCTTTTCAACAAATTCTTCTGCCATTTCTTCCTTGTCTTGGCCTGTGGAGGGTTTGCCGGATCCTTTCTTCTTCTACTTCTTTATTTCTTTTACTCCCTCATCTGACTCAGTTTCCTCTTCATCCTTTTGGCTTTCATAAGCCCTTGTGGCTTTTGTCTTAGATCTTTTACCGGATGCCTGGACTTCTGGTTTTGAACTTTTGGTTGTGGGAGGTGCAGATCTTTTTGATGATCTGGTCCAGGTGGAAGTTTCAACCGGAACACTTTCTTTACTTTTCTTTTCTGCCTCTTTCTTTTCTTCCTCAGATTTTCTTCTCTTTTCCTGGCTAGCATCAAGTGCCTCTTTTGAGATGCCTAGGCCTTGAGCAATGTGCTCTACTTCTTTTCTCACCTTCCTCTTTATCTCAGGTTCCCTGAGTTCTACATGGATCTTTACACTCAGCTCCTCAAAGGTTCCAAACCTTTCTGCCTTTGGATCTTTGGGCTGACTTAGCATGTGTTGAACATGCAGCTCCACTATCTGTTCATCCACTTCATACCCCATGGGCATGATCCAGACAGTCCTTGGCTCCACTGCCTCCATTAGGCACTGATCAGTGTCCACCATAAAGCACACTGAGTCTTTGTATTTTTCAACAAGAGACTGGGGAATTCTTTCTCTTGCTTGCATCATGCTTTGGAAGTTTTTGAAGTATCCCCATAGGGCTGCATTTCTTGCTTTGGCATCCCCAAGCCCATGTAGATAGTCTCTTATTTGGACTGCAACAGGTTTGTCATTCTGCCATGCCCATCCACTTGATCCGGGCAGCTCATTCATGAAGTAGAAGAATAGACATAATATAAGAGTACCATACTTAAAGGAATTCTTCTTGTCCTTCTTGATTTTCTATATATTTTCCATTAATTGGCTTAAGAGCAGTTCACAGAGATCATATTCTGCATTCTTCCTTAGCATTTCATAGGCAGTATATACTGCAGTTCTGGATACAGAATTCTCCCTGTTGGAGTGATAGATTTTGTATCCTATTATCATGGACGCATACTTGATATCCGGATCAGAAATATTTTCAATGGTCATTGCCCTCTTATCAAATTTTGATCCGGTGGCCTCAGTTACAATGTTATTTTTGACAGATTTGAGGATAGGTATCCCTTCGGAAGAGTATAGACCAGTTACTGCTCTAATTGTCTCTTTTGTGATCTTGCAGGGTCTATCCAGCCATAGGAAGTTGTCATGCATCCTGCTCAGTACATACCGGACCCATTCATCTTCTTCAAAGCAGGGGAAATGAATGAATTGATCAAATTGTTTCTTCTGGATACCCTTATACTCTGGTTTAAGCTCAAAAGCATTGTCTATCAGTTGTTTGTGATAGAGATCTCTCAATTTGAATTCCCCAAATTCCTCAATGCTTGCATGTATGTAAACCCTAATGTCTTCTGTGTGTAAAACTTCGTGAGGAACACTGGAAAATGCTCCTAAGGGATCTACTTCCAATGACTTGTATGGATGTTTCTTAAATTCAGGTCGGGGCCTATCTGAGATTTTTACTATATTTGGAGTAGCCATTTCTTCAAAAGATTTGTAGCAAGATATCGAAAGTGGAAAATACCTTTTGCGTCTTCGGTTGCACGGAGTAGCTGGATTGATTTCTGTATGTAATGACTTCGGCAGGAGATCTTCGGTGTGCTTGATGAGTCTTGTTGCAGAGCTCCACTTTTCGCTTCTTCTTGAGTGCATAATGAGCAAATGATTTATGAGAAATCCCTTATATCATTTCGCAAACCCTAATATTTGTTTGCAATAAATGCTTCACCTATATTATTCCGGTTTGCCTTGTCCGGATAGCTTGGAGTATCCCGGATTAGTCCTGATCTATGAACATCATGCGGATCTTTCAATCATGGATAAATCGAGATGACACATTACAAGAACATCCCAAACATTCTGTCCAGTCCACAGAGTAAAATAATGTACTTTCGGATCTCTCTGGACCCTTTTGTAGTCCTCTGTCATTTCGGAGCATCTCCCGGAACAGATCTTTACTTGATCGATCACAACTTCTTTATATCTTCATGCGGACCTCTGAAATCTTGTCTGGATCATCTCAGGACTGGTATCTTCAAACCCTTTACTCCGCATCTTGTGTCACATCCAGCACCACTTGATTGGCTGGGGGAACAGGATTTTCTTTGAGTCTCCCCCTGAGCCAGAGCTCACTTTTTAATTTCTGGAAGAAATATCAGCACCAGAGTCTGGTGCGGATCCAACCTCTACATTCTCTGAACTTTTCTTCACCCAAATCTTGTTCATCTGATTCCTAACTTCATCCACATTCATCTTTTGTTTACCCTTGTCTTGATTCTGATTGTATACCGGACCTCTTTTGTCCTGATTCTTGCTTCTGCAGACTTTTGCACTATGACCGGACCTATTACAGATTTTGCAAATAACATTTCTTTGCATATTTGACTGATAACCTCTTGATCTGCATTGATTATCCATATGACCTACTCTATTGCATGTAAAACATCTACCATTGAATGATTTGTTTACTTGCATATTTCTGCATTCACGAGACTTGTGTCCATACCTTTTGCAGTTAAAGCACTGTCCGGAGAAGGATGGACTAGTTTGATTCATCCTTTTTCTGCACTGATTAGCTTTGTGACCAAAGTGATTGCAGCTATGGCAGTATCCATTGAAAGATGGATATCTTTGAGCATTGGGCTGTCTTACCGGAGGTCTTCTAGGCCTATTCCTTGGATTTTCTGATCCAAAATTCTTTTGACCGGATCCGGAGCTTTCTCCTTTCTCATATCCCAAACCATACTTGTCATCTGTCCTCTTTTGACTTCCAAGAAGTACTTCAAGTTGGGCAGAACTTATCTTGAATTTTTCTTTATATTCATTTGCTGTTTGAAGATCTCTTTTGAGAGAGACAATTTGATCCTCAAGTTTTTCTTCATTATCTTTGGCATCTTTAAGATCAGATTCAAGATGTCTGATAATCCTGTCCATCTGGTGGCATTCTTCTGATTTCTCTTTAAGAGATTGTCTTAGATTGTCTTCAGCTTTTCTTTTTTCTTCAATCTCTTGAGTAAACTTTATAGTTCCTGATTCCATTTCATGTCTTAACATAATGACTTCTTTTGATAACTTTTCACATAACTTGGTTTTCTCAGTCAATTCTTCATCTGTATTGCTTTCTTCACTTTGTCTTGCCAATTGTTGGAGCAGCTCCTTTCTCTTTTTCATAGAGAGACTTAATTTGTCCTTTAATTCTCTCATGAATTCATCAGCCTGTTTGAGTCTTTCCTTTAATTCATTGACTTCAGAATTTGACTGTTCAAGATCCTCAAGGGCAGTCTTGAGTTGCTCCCTTAAACCATATGCATCCATTTGAACTCCCAGATCTTCCTCAAGCTGTTAGGCTCTATTAGGAGGAACCTTTCTCTGATACCAATTGTTGATAACTGAGAGGGGGGGTGAATCAGTTATCCTAATTATTTCTTCTTTTGAACTTTCTTATTAATCAATGCAGCATTGAATCAAACAAACAAACATTACCATGAAATGAAAAACACATGACACAGTTTTTTTGACATGGAAACCTTGTTAAGGGAGAAAACCACGGGGTGATTAACCCAAAGATTATTCTTTGTTAGAAGAATAAGGAATTACAAAATGGCACTTGCCAATTAGGGCTCACTACCCGAGCACACTGCTCACAAAGAGGCCCACCGCCTACAAGGAGACACACTATCTACAAAGTGATAAGAATCACAGTCTTGAACTAATTGGAAGCATCTATATATGCTAGAGTTCAGTTCCAGTTAGGCTTAGTACACTGATCTGCTGCACTTCATCTTTCCTCTGTTCTTTATTCTGCTATCCTTTCACATACCGGATCTTTCTTACTACTTCTGCTCTGTTCTGCACTTATTCGCATACACCATCACACAATTACACCCTTCACAACTAAATCCATCCTCTATATATATCCGCACAAGTAATTTCATCACCTTTCTAGTCGGCATCCGGAACAGTCTAGTTTCTTACAAACTCTGTTCTGTCGGCTGAATCCTTGCTCACCAAGCAATGCGGATCAAGCATATACTTGTAGATATCATTAATCATGTCAGCCAAACATGATTCATGCCTTCACAACCTTTACCATCAACAGTAACACATCTGAAAAATAGTCTGATACTCTGTCAGTCAGTTCTTCCTCTGTTCTCACTGTCTCCCAGGAATCCAGTACTCAACTATTCATATCTTTTTCTTTGTTCATCACCGGAGGCTAAATCCTTGGAATATACTACTCAAGGTAGTCCTCTTGACTTCCCCAAATCCGCACTGCACCAAGACACTTCCTCTGAGAGATCCGGACCAATCTGTCGGACCTTGCCACATGCTCTATTCTTGTTCACCGGACCACAACAATCTTCATTCTTACTTCCAGTAGAGACACACCATAACTTGCAGATATGTGGGATGACCTTTGTTGCCATCAATGACAACAACCATGAATCCATATAGTGTCTCTTGCCAACATGAAGTTCTTCCCCGACCAAACGTAGATCCAATCCTTCAAATTCTGGGACAAAGGAGACTGCAGGCTCAACTTCCTCATAATCCCTTTCTAGAAAAACTCTGCAAAGGGGTAGCCACGTAATAGATGATCCACAGACTCCTCCTTGTTTTTATAGAAAGTACATTGACTGGGGCCTCGAAAACCCAGCTTACCCAACCTGTCCTGTGTAAGAATTCTATCCTAGACAGCCAACCAAAGGAACACTCCTACCTTTGGGAGCACATTTTTGCCCCACAACAAATGTTTAGGCCACAGCTAAATCATCTTGGCTCTCTCCTTGATCATATAACCAATCTTTACCTTGTATTCCCCATCATCCAAGGCTGCCCACCTCAAAATATCATCACCTCTTGAGTCTGGAATTCTTCTCCCATCTAGGATTAATCTTAGGGTGTCCTTCTGCTCGTCTGGGCATCCAGTTCACTAAGGTCCTTCCATCTCCACTATTCTCCACCTGATCTAAAGTCACAAACTCTGGGGCCCCAAACCCTCAAAGATTCTCTTCTTATTTCCTCCAAGTTGGGTAAGTCAACTAGCTTAGGATGGCCATCGCACAAGTCCTGCCAAAAGCGAGCCTTAACCCCACTATGGATCTCCCATGTGGCATGCTTTGCTATGATCTCTCTACTTTCATAGATAAAATTCCAAGCTGCTGAGCCCCTTCGAGGATTCCTAACTCTTACTATTTCCTCTGGATCATTAGAATCCAGGTACTTGCGCCTTAGAATGCTTACCCATTTCTGATCGCCTATGCACATGGCCCAGACTAATTTAGCCCCCATAGCCAAGTTCATCATCCTCATCTGCCAAACCCCTGCACCTCCAGCTTGCTGGGGCTTACATATCTTTTCCTAGGCTGAAAGGGGAATTTTATTTATGTCATTCGGACCATTCTAGAAAAATTTACACATAATTTTATTGAGTTGGTCCTCAATGCTAGCTAGGAGCTTCTAGCATGACATGGCATAGATGGGGATAGCTGCCAAAACTGCCTTTATCATAAGCAATCTTCCCACCGAAGTTAACCACTTGCCCTTCCACATTTCCATTTTTTGTCTGCAGCTAACAACTAATTTCTCCCAATAACTTTTCCTATTAGCCCCTGCAAACATGGGCATTCCTAGTAATCTTTCAGGAAAGTTAGCCACCTTCACTTCTAGAATTCTAGCTAACTCTCTTTGCAGGCTGGGTTGGACATTTAGGAAGAAAACTTCTGAATTTCTCTAGTTTATGGCTTGACCTGAGACACTTCTGTAACCATCCAGTAACATCTTGATCCTTCTGGCTTCCACCCTAGTAGCTTGTTTGAAAAGGATGGTGTCATCCACAAATTGTTGGTGAGTGCAACCTTTGACACCAAGGGCTACCTCCAAACCTCTCCAGACACCTTCTCTCCTGGCTAAGCATATCCTCCTACCAAGAGCTTCTACCATTAAAACAAACAGAAAAGGCGAAAGAGGGTCCCCCTGCCTAATGCCTCTAGAGGAGCTCAAAAAGCCTTAGGAGAATCCATTTATCAATACTGAGAATTTAGGAGCACTGATACAAGATCTAATCCAATCTAGCCACTTGGGATCAAAACCAAATTTCCTTAACACTTCTAACAAAAATTGTCGGTCCACTCGATCATATGCTTTTAGGATATCTAGCTTCACAACCATACCTAGAACTCAGAGTTTTTTGACTTTGTGGATTACTTCATGAGTGACAAGTATTCCCTCTACAATGGATCTACCTGGAACAAATCCACTTTGTTCTTCAGAGACAAGTTTATCAATCACTGCCTTCAGTCTATTAGCTATCACTTTTGTTACTATCTTGTAGAAAGTGTTGTAGAGCGAGATAGGTTTGTAGTCCACCATCTTTCTTGCTTCCTTCTTCTTGGGTATTAATGTAAGAAAGGTGTGATTGAAAACTCCTAACATGGTGGTTCTCCTCCTCAATTCTTCAATTGCCTTCAAGAGGTCACTTTTAATAATCTCCCAGCACTTTTGGTAAAAAAGGGCCGAGAAGCCATCCGGTCCTAGGGCCTTATCAGCTCTGAGTTAAAATGTGGATTTCTTCAATTCTTCCAGACTAATTTCCTTAACCAGTTCCTTGTTCTCCTCTTCTGACACCAAGGTTGGGATCTCCCCCAAAATTTCTTCTCTTTCCCTTCCCTGCTCAGGAATTTCCTTTGAGAAGAGTTTTTCGAAGTAGCTAATGGCTTCTTGAGAAATCTCCTCTTCCTTACTAGCTACTGATCCATCCTCCTTTTCCAGCACACCAATTCTATTTCTACTTCTATTGGCCAGGACCGTATTGTGAAAGTATTTAGTGTTCATATCCCCCTCCTTAAGCCAAACCTCCCAAGACTTCTGTCTCCAATGACACTCTATTCTAGCTAGAATTTCTTCTTGCTCTTCTTTTAGCCTTCTTTCGAGAAGGAATTCCTCTTGCCCCATACCATTCTGTATGATCTTCTCATTTAGCTTTCTCAGATCTTCTTCCACTTTGTCCCTTTCCTCAAAAATCTTTTTAAAATGTTCCTTGTTCCAAACCTTTAACTTTGCCTTAATCTCTGTCAATTTTTTATGGAAGATACACATATGAGATTGATTCCCTCCACAAGACTCCCTCCACCAATGAGTAATATTGCTCAGCAAATCTAGATCCTGAAGCCACATTTTTTCAAAACGGAAGGGGGCTCCTCCTTTGAAACCATCATTAACCATTTCAACTTGAATCAAGAAATGATCCGAGCTGCTGTGGGGGAGAATTGAAGCCTCTATTGAGCTTACAATAAGTGCCCAGTTCCCTTGAACCAAAAATCTATCTAGTTTCTCTGCAATGTTTGTGAAACCCAATCTCCTATTAGTCCAGGTAAAAATTCTGTTCTTAGTATGAATTTCTCTTAATTCATTCTTATCAACAAACTCTTAAAATTTTGTGGCCCTAATTCATCCTTTTTTCTCTTGATTATTTAGTGTGGCATTAAAGTCCCCTCCTATCAGTATGCATTCCTACTTGTTCTGATCTAAGAAAATTGAAAGCCTTCCCCAAACATTCCTCTTATCAACTATGCTCATGGGCCCATACACATTGACTATTAAGAAGTCCCTATTGTTCTGAAAAAACTTCACCTTCACAGCTACCTAGTTTTGGTTTGCTTCTATCACCTCATAGCTTGCTTTACCTGGGTCCCAAATAATACCCAGACCACCTGAGGCCCCTTCAGCTTCCTCAAATTCTCCCCTCCATCCTTTCCAAAATCTCATTTTGTTTAACTGCTCTTCCCTCTTCCATTTTGTTTCTTAGACCAGGACAAAATCAGGTTTATTTGTTTCCACTAAGAACCTAAACAGACACCACTTACTAGGGGCATTTAAGCCCCTAGCATTCCATTTTAATATCCTAATTCTCCCTCGGGAAGGGGTAATTCCTTCCTATTTCTCAGTGTTGTCTGATTAATTTTTGTTTGCCCCTTAGCAGCCCCTACCACCATTAGTCTTTCCTTGTTTGATTTCCTTCCTCTTTGACAAGTAGCCCTAATTCTAGGGGTTTTCCATTCTAACTGAGTTTGTTCCAATCCCCTCTCCTCTAGGCTGCCAATTTGACCTTCTTCAAAGCTATCTTCCTCCTCTGAGTCCATTTCGGGGTCCTCCTGTTCACCTTCCTTTTCTTTTAGAAAACCTACTGCCACCTCGCTCTCTGCTCCCAGACCTTCTACCTGAATGTCTTCTAGGTTGGGGTGGTCTTCCTTTTCCAATCCCTCCCCTTTCTCTAGGACCTGCTCTTCCAGCGGGGTTTCCTTTTCATTTTGCATCGAAACCCACTTATCAACTCTTCTATCCACCCCAGAGTCCCAATACTAGCGCCACATAGTATCTAGCAAGTCTACCTCCCAGTTTCCTTCCCCCCTTCCTCCTTTCTTCTATCAAGGGTTTACATTTTCCTATTTCATAAAGTTCGGGACCCCTTTCTCCAACCCTTGATACACATTTATCCTTTCCATGCACCATAGATCTGCAATTAGGGCACAGATTCAACCCGTCTTCCCTTCTAACTTGTTGTATCTAGATTCCACCTTCTGATTCTAACTTGATTTATGTCGGCAACATAACTTCATGATCAACTCCGATACACATCCTGAAGTACGCTCCCTATCTCCTATCTTCTTGAATGCTATCTTGGAATTTGAAATTACCCAGCTTTCTTCCTATTGATTTTAGAACTTCCTCATCCCAATATTCTGATGGAAGATCGTAAAGGTGAACTTGAGTGTAGCGCTCTCCTAGGGTTTGATTGCTTGGGTCAAAATTTGGTTTCCATTCTACAATATGCATTTGTGAGCCTCCCAAGAAAAAGGGACCCGAGCCTAGGGCATTTCTTTTTTCTACCTTTGAGGAAAGGATTACCAAATAGTAATCATTTCGAAGTGTCCAAATCCCAGTCTAGTGCCCCCATTTCTCCTAGCACCATTTTGAGATTTCTTCTTTACTTAGCGAGGTCTCACCCCCCCATTTAATGAAAATTCCTTTTTCCTTGAGCACATCTGTGGTTTTTCTATTTGGATTAATTCTAACTGAAATGGGGTTTGGTTCTTGTGACATACCATTTTGCTTGATTTCATCTTTTTTGCCTCCTCCCTTACTGCTGATTTGATCTTCCTTCTAGACATCTGCTACTCACCATTGTTGGTATTCATCAATGTTCCTTTTTGTCTTGAACCACCCATTTGATCGCCCAAAATTCCTTCCCTTTCCTCTTCCTTGATTGATCCAAGGGGGTCCCTGTCTGAATCTTTCTTTCTTGGGTGCCCTGTGGTTCCATCCATTCTGTCTCCAATGGGGCTGGCTCCATCCTCCTTTGCACCTCTTTTCATAGAAAGGGTGTCACTTGTCTATCCATCTCCCTCTTTCAAAGACCCATTGGGGTCTTGTCAAATTGTTTTTCGTTTCCAGCCCTCCTTCTGCACCGATCCTTCCTCTGTGTCTAAATCTTGCGTAGAGATCTTTGATTGGGAATTCTCGATCCACTTCATCGCCCCAGTTGCTTCGAATATTGAGGTCCGGCTTGCTCCTCCACTCGTTGTTGCCAAACCATCCTGATTCCTGCTTCTCATTTTGCCAGTTGTAGCATTTAAGCTCCTCATGCCTCTGATCCTCACACCTCTGCCCTTCGGTCCGCACCATTCACTTCTTTAATTTAAATTCTTTTTCCATCCTTCACATTATTAAATAAATAAATTTTATTTATTTATTTAGTCCATTTCCTCTTAAATTAAATAAAATAAATATTTTATTTTATTTTATTTATCACTTTTGTCCTCACATTTCTTATAATTTAAATAATATTAAATTATTTAAATTATTAAGCCCACCTTCCATCTTTGTCTCTCGAGATTACTCTAACTATCTCTCAAGTTAACTCTTTTACCTTCCAATTTCCTCTCAACTCATCTCTTACACCTTACTAATTCCATCTCCCAAATCACTCATCCACCTTCCATTTTCTCTCCCAAGTTGCATAGCAACTTTCTAATTCAATTATCACTCACGAAATGGAAACTTTATCCTTCCATTCTCTCACACTTGCCTATAAATTTGTCCTCAACCATGCCATTTGCATGGATGAATCTTCTAAGCACCATCACTCTACCGAAATTCTGCCTCATCCATCACCTACCTATCTTCTTCTCATCAATCTACCTATCTTTCAATCATCAAATCTCTATCATCATTGTACTGCAAAATGTGAGCAGTCAAACAATCAAATCGTTCGAGCGATCAAAACATGCATGTATCAATCGTTTCAAGGTATCAAGTATTTGGAAGATTTGGGTAAACAGGTATAACATTTGATTTGTTTTATCTTCTTTCATTCATCCAGATTTTACCGTCTATAGTTAGTAGAGGGGTAACTATTGTGTATATTGAAAAATTTGGATTTATAAATGGAAATGATCAAATAATTGAAATGCATAACCTAAACCCAAATTATTCAATACCTCGAAGATGCAAGATGAGCTTGATTGATCAATTTGTTGTGTTGGTTGCTCGATTCTGCAGCATAACATTAAGATAAAGATGCTAGAATGAATGATAGATGAAGGATGCAAAGGCTCTAATGATATTTTGACAAAATAATGGTACTTGAAGCTCAATGCATGCTAATGGCTTGTGAGGGGTTTGATTTATAGGAAAGGCTTAGTTCAAATGAATGGTTGAGATTAAAAAGCTAAGTGATTGATGTGGACAGCTAGGATTGATTAGGTATTCCCACTCTTCAAGGGAGTTGTAGTCATTTGACAAGTGTCAAGGAGAATAGGGCTCATGTGTGCTTGTGTACATAAAAAGTACTACATGTGAAAGATATTAAATAAAAGGGTGTAGTACCACTTATCTTTTTAAATGAAAGAGGCACACATGTCAGCTAAATGATAAGATAAATTAATTAAATAAATAAAATTTATTTAATTAATTGGAAATTCGGCTTATGATGAGAACTTAATTCAAATAAAATATTTGAATTAGTTGGGATATGAGTTGGATATTAATTAAATAAATAAAATTTATTTAATTAATTGGATAGTGGGATTAAGATATGATGTGGAAATTAATTAAATAAATAAAATTTATTTAATTAATGGGATTAAGAGTGGGTTTAGGATAAAATGCTACATGATATCTAGGATAATGTTTTTGACAAAGTGTTGCTAGACATGAACAAAGTTGGGACAATTTTGGGTGTCTACATTTTGCCCCTCTTTGAAATGATGTTCGAGATGGTAAGCTTTGTGTCGAGTAACATCATTTCAAAGAAGTTAAGATATGGATAGTTGATAGGGATGCTGATGATGATGATGATGATAGAAAGGATAGGTTGGTGATGCCCCCTCGAGAGGATATGCGGGTTGGACAAACACGGGTATGCTCTCGAAAAGAAATGGCTTGGTTACAAAAGAAAGATAAGGGAATGGATAGAAGAAATGGATGATATGTTATGCTGCAATGGAAAGTGAGCAACTATGATGTTTGATATAGCACTAGACATTATGCACCAAGGTATAAGGACCAGGGTGATGATGTGTCTCATGCCCCAGCGTAATACAACCTTGTCTAACGTATGAGGAAGTAAACTTAGAGCATTAAAGTCCTAATGCACAAAAGGTATGATATGACCTTAGATGCAAAGGATAGTGCAAAAAGCTATTCCAACATACACAAGATATGAATATTAGCTAGAATGATATGGATGTGATACAAATGCAAGATAAAAAGATAACACACACAAGCAAGCAAGCAAGCATGCACAAATGATTCAAAAACAAACAAGGTATTGCCCCTGTCAAGCTGTAAACCATTGATTGATTGTTTGATTATTTTGTTGATAGTGTTGTCATGGTAGGGAAAGCTATATCCCTAGATCAACACAAGGTTGGTTGCTGAGTTGGTTGGCTGATTGGCTAATTGATTTGGCTTATAACAAGGCTAGGATCAAGACCATTGATTGCGTTTGGATAACTTGGCTTGATTGATTAACTTGATTGGTATGGATTAAGGATTGGTTTGCATGTGGATCATTGCTTGGAATGGTTGGAAGACGATGAAATGCTGATTAGATTGATTTGATGAAGGTTGGATGATTTGTGGTGGATTGAGCTGGTTTTGATTTGTTGGAGTGATTGGATTTATGTTGATTGGAGTTGATGTGGTTGAATTGATTTGCTTTGGTGTTGATGTTGATGATTGATATTGCTGGGTTGATTGTTTTGATGATTGGATTGTTCTGAATGATGATAGTGATGGTGTGATGATTAGAGTGTCCACTCAATATAAGCATAAGCAAATGTGTGCAATGTGCTCAAAGGATGTAAAATAAACAAGGTATTTCCCTTGTCAAGTCATAAACCAATGATTGATTGTTTCATCGATAATGATAGTAGTGTTGTCAGTGTGGGGAAAGCTATATCCCTAGATCAACACAAGGATGTGGGAACGCTATATCCCATTGATGATGATTGATGATGATTGATTAGTCTTAGGACAAGATGAGGATCAAAACCTGTTGATTTGATTGGATAATGTTCCTGGATTGATTGGCTTGCTTGATATAGATTAGTGTGACTTGGATTTAAGATAATTGCTTAGATTGATTGGATTGATATGATTGGAAGAAGTGAGTGATTGAAATGGATGAATGAATGTTATTGATAGGAAGAATTGAGGATGATGATGATTTTGATTTTGATTGAATGTTGATGGATTAGATTTTTTTGTATGATATGATTGGTTTTATTGCTTGGATTTTTCATTGGATAGTTGATTTTTTAGATTTTTAACATATTTTGATTTTTTTTTGGATTTTTTTTTTGGGATATTGTGATTTTTTTGGATTTTAGATATATTTTGATTTTTTTTGGAGTTTTTTAAATGTTTTGGAAAACGCCAATGGATTTACAATTTGGGTAGCCTTTGTGTTTGATACCAATGACAAGGGAGAAAACCAAGTCTAGGTGCAAGGATGGATGAATGGGATTGGATGGATAAAAGGATAGATGATAGTGGATAAGATGAAAGACTAATGAGAGTTGGATGGGATGGGAGGTCCAGGAGAGTTGGATGGATAGATAAGAGGATAGGCCATAAAAAGAATGGATGCATGCCTCATGATAAATGGATAGGTAGGCTATAGGGGAAAGCTCATGATAAATAGATGGGGATAAGCTATAAGATGGAAAGCTCGTGATAAGGATACGCCATAGTGGATGGATCATAAGGGAGCTAGGATGTGATCTCCAAAGGCTATGTTACATAAGAGGAAATTGCCCCATTCTAGGTGGTAATGCTTAGGATTTTACATGACAAAGTTCATGACCATGGGATGACATGATAGGTTTTACATGACAAGGTGTATGATAGGTGGATAATGATAATATGGATTGATGAGGAAGGTATGAGGTATACCAAGAGATATCCAAAGCATGTTTCAAGATTTTGCCCCTATGTCTTCATCAAAATCAAAAGGCAGAAGGATGGATGAATGGATAAATGGGTTCAATGGGATAGGCTTGTTTATGTAATGGTTAAGGATGGTAGGATGGTAAATGATATAATGGGATAGATAGTTTGGAAATGGATAGGTTGGAGAAGACAATGTGCCCCCAAGTGTAAGTGACATAGAAGATCAACCTACACATGATGCCTGTTTGCCAGGTTTTCATCATGGTACTTATCCAAGGTGCCTGTTTACCAGGTTTTCACTATTGGATGAAGGGATTTCTCTTTATTTTTTTGATTTTTTTATTTGCTTTTTTTTTTTTTTTCTTTTTTTGCTTTTAGATGGGATGACATGACAATTACACATGGCGCCTATTTGCTAGGTTTTCACCATGGTAATGGATAGGAGGGACTCAAGTGTTTAGTGCTATGAGAGGTGATAGTGTCCTTTAGAGATGGATGATGTCTTCGCATGGACCATGTCAAGTGTGCTCATAGATGTTGATAAGGGATTGCATAGATGGGAGATGGATTAGGTAGATAGTGGATGATGAAATGGATTATGGAAGGTTCATGCAAGGATGGAGGGACAAAAGGCTTATGCAAAAGCATGGACTATAGGGATAGCATGGGGGAGATATGTAGGATAATGGATGGAAGATGGGGAGATGTAGCTATGTGGAAATGTTTTGGAATGGAAGGGAACCATGACCAACGGTTGCACACACCGTGATAAACATTGAAGCTTTTGATTGGATGGTGGTGTAGGAAGCAATGGAGATGTTTACTTAGGGGATGGTTGACGAAGTGATTTAGGAACCCACATAAACTTAGTATTTTTAGTACTTTTGTTTTGCTTGTGGGATTGTTGAAGGGAATGGAAGTTTTGGGTGGAAATAGGTTCTTAGATGGATATAGGTGGTTGGGATTCTTGAGAGGTGGATGAGGATGCCTCATTTGACTTGCTAGCTTTTTGCTTAGGAACCCAAACCATTTTGCTTTTGGGCTTTGCTTTTGGAGGTATGGGCTTAGATGGCTGCTTAGCTGAGCTTTTCTTTGAGTTTGATTCTTTATGTCCTAAGGTATGAAGACCTTTAAGATTTTTGGTAAGATTTTTAGCTTTAGAGGCATCAAAATTTTTACTTTTGAATCCCATGGGGTGGGTGGAGTGGATGGAATGATTGGAAGCTTTATGCTTAAATGATGTGTGCTTTTGTTGGTCATGATTAGGGATGTAAGGATACTTATGAATAAGTGGATAATTAGGTGTTGGAAGCAATGGTGGCAAGGTGGATGGAGGGATATTTGGAGTTGGTAAAAGTGGAGGCAAAGTGGATGGCGGAAGATGTATGGTCACATGCTTTTGACATTTATAGGATGATGGAGATGGAATGGCAATATATGTTTTGGGTATATGATGGGGGATACGATAGAAAGTGGTAGATTTAGGATACATGAAAGGATTACCAACATCTTGGCCTTGTTTACCTTGGGGTGTGTATCCAAGGCCATATGAACTTGGAGGGACCTTGACATGGTTTGGCTCCAAAATACCTTGGTCATAAAGGCTTAGACCTTTGTCTTTGTAGTTCATGTTTTGGAGTATGCGATTGACTATAGGACTAGCTGTGGTTTGAACATTAGACTTGAGCTCATTATTGGATGAAGAAGGTGAAGTGGATAAAGGTCGTTGTTGTCCTAAGGAAGAACACTCATGTATAAGGGTGGTAAGACCACTAGGACATGATGGTGGACTTGAAACGGGATCGATGGTAGATGTGGAGGGAGGATCATTAGCAGTGTGTTCACTAAGATCCAAGTTATTTGTTTGATCTTCTATGCTTATGTGTTCTTGAGAGGCACATGTCCCATTATGACAAGTGGATGTTTGCTCATTATGGATAGGGCTAGATGGAGGATGACTAGGAGCAATTTGGATATCTTGCTCATGGATGGTTATGGGATTATGGATAGGATCACGGTACTTTTTAATAGGTTCTTCATCATAGATATCATCTTGATCATGAGATAGATAAAGTTTTGCCAAATGGATCATCATGGTTTTCACGATCTTAGCTAGAACCTTGATCATAACTATGAGCAAAAATAGGATTAAGTGGACTATAAAAGGGATAAATTTGCTCATGAATGAGATCATAGTGATGGCTAATAGCTTGAGGGCAACCCATAAGTAGGTCATGGATAGGTGGAACTTAGAGGTGCTTTGATCTTGATTAAGACTAGGGTTCGATATTTCCACATGTTTAAGATTATGCTCTTGACATACCTCTTGACTTTGGATGGAAGTGGAAGGTTCTTGAGTGGACTTGATAGGCTCTTGACTTAGGCTTGTGGTCGGAGCCTCTTGAATAGACTTGTTGGCTTGTAGGTCACATGATGGGCTTAAAGGGCTAGGTATGTTAATGGAAGGCTCTTGAAGAGGATCAAGGATATGTGAACCACATGATGAGATTATAGGATTGGACATGACCTTTGGAAGTTCATTGGTAGGCTCATGAATTGGTGTTTGACATAGGGGTAGTCTATTCCTATCTAGTAGCCAATGGATCACATCCTTCGCAAGTGTATGGGTGGATGGGAAATATAATGGATGGATGATAATGGTAGATGGTGTTGGATTAGGATTAGGACAAGGATTAGGTTGAGAGCTAATTGGATTGGATGGATTAGGATTTGGACTAGATGGGGGTGACACATAGGATGGGGATGATGTGGCACGATTTCCCATTATAGGTGGGTACACCTTGTAAACAATTGAGACAAATATTGGGCATTGATTTGTATTATGGCCTTTGGTCCTATGGTATGCACAATAATCATGTTCATCATATGGACTTTCTTCACATGGTTTGACTTTAGGAAGTTCAATGAGTTTTACTTCAAGCATCCTTTGTAAAACTCTCTCAGCCGCATCCTTTGGTGAACAATTAGAATGACATGGTGATGAAGGTAATGAAGGGCTTGCTGATTTGGAAGGTTGATAGACTAATGGACTAGGAGTAAGATCACATGGTGGTGTTGGGATAGGACTAGTTGGGTCATGTGTTGGCATGTGATTGGATGGTGGTGGCCACTCTAGATTGGTATCTCCCTTATCAAAGGTTATTGGATCTTGCATAGGATAACTTGGGCTTGTTTGATTTATGTACAAAGGACCACTTAGACTTGCATGTGCTTCTTGTTGCAAAGGTGGACTTAGGTCTATCAATGGTGCTTGATGGTCTTGTTGAAAAGGTGTACTTGGATGTGCTTGATTTATGTACAAAGCGCTATTGCGACTTGGATGTTGTTCTTGTAATATCACTTGATTGCCTTGTGGATGGGCTTGATAGTGCATTGGAATGGTGGTATGAGGGATTGGATAAGCTTGAGGTGGATGTTCATAGGTTGATGTGGTATTGACTTGGTGGATAGGTGGATTAAGTTGATAGGAAGTGGATGGATATGACATGTGGCTATGAGGTGGATTAGGTTGATAGGAAGTGGCTAAGGATTGTTGTACTTGTCGAGCTTGACTAGTGGCTAAAAGGTGTTGGACTTGGGCTATGAAGTGTTGTAGTTGAGGTGATTGGCTTGCATGGGGTTGAGCTCTTTGGATGAAGAATTGTAATGTTTTAATGGCATCTTGGTTTAGGGGTTGTGATCCTTGATAAAGATTTTGGAGGAATCTTTGGAATTTGATTTCTAGGTCTTCTAGTGTAGACATGTTGTCACCAAGTGTTTGTCTTAAGTCCTTTTAGCAAGTGCTTGTTTAGGGATTTTTATGATGATGTGGATTGTTTGGATGATGTGTTTAGATTGATTTGTTTATGTGTTTGGTGTTTATAGCTTGATTTGGCAATGTTCAAACAAATAATTATGCATATACACACATGAATCACTCACGCAAGACACATAAGCAAGCTATTAGTTTGAAAGAATGTGATGATGGTTAAGCAAGCATGTGAAGACACTTCAACAAGTCCTAGTAAAGGCAAGGCCACTATCACAAGGAGGTTCTAGTGAAAATCCGGGGGACCGGCACCCCACGAGCATCCAGCAAGCCACTTAAGACTTTAACTAACCCTACTAGGAGTTTTAATATACACAAAGGTACACCTCCTTTCGAGTTAGCACTGTATGGTGAGCGCTAATACCGGTTAGACTTGGCTTTCACCTTATCCTCTGATTTTTATAGCGGACCGGATGAAAGTACCACTTGAGGTCGTTCCCTTGGGGTGGATACCAAGGCAGGCCTCTCTAAGGCTAAACAAAAGCAACACAAGTAAATGTTTTTGATCTCCAAGTTCGTGTTGGGACGCGAGGAGAGAGCATACACGTTTACTTGGTCACACTCACATGGGGTTCATTAACTTTAGAAATTCCATGTGTGATCAAATAGTTCAAGCACTTGTTCGTTTTAGATCCAAATCCAAATGTGATGAAAGACAATGATTTGTTTTAGCCCAATGTTTTGATGTGAATTTACAAACAATTGTTCGTTTTATGCCCAAAATCCAAATGTGTTTACAAACAATGATTAGAAGATGAAAGAGATGAAAGATTAGAATGAGTGCACCTGATACAATCACTTTCTAATTTGCTATAGATGTTGATGCCAATGCTGCTCCAGCTCCTTAGATGCCCTTACAAGTCACCAATTCCAAAAAGAAACAAGTAAACTTGCAAAGAAGATGATTACATGAAAAAGATGAAATCTAAAAATTCTGATGAAAATGATCTGATATAGAAAAATAGATTGCATAAACAGAAAGTTCAGGAGATTCTAAGCAATATGAAAAAAAGTTTCGCTGAAAAACAATCAAAATTGCTCAAGTTATGCTCAAATGAAGTTTGCAATGAACCTAAACTTTGACTGATAAAAAAGCCTGAAAAATAGTATAGTCACATGATAAAAGTGGTACAGTTGTGAAGCTTGTCCTCCTAGCTTTCCAGCGAGTCCTTGTTTGTGTGATTTGGCCTCCGTGTGTGAAAGTTATGATAGAAATACCAAGATGCACAATGACAGCAAGCCGAAGCAAGTTACAGTTGCCAGATGCGACATACTGTTGATCAGAGGCGATCTGTATTTACGACAGGTGGGATCTTGCAGATCAAATGTGACATGAAAAAGACTAGATGCAGTTCCTGTAGGCTTATAAGCGATGAAGAAAAGCCAAAAGCGACCGATCTCGGCTTACAAGCGACCTGTATCTACAAAATAACAGTCAAAACACAAAACCCTATTCTGCACAGGCAAGCACTGTCAGTCCGGAAGCGAGGAATATTAGTTTAAAAGCGGCTGTTGTAAGTTCATAAGCAATGCGCATCAGATAAAAAGCAACCACTATCCATTCAGAAGCGATGCATATAAGTTTAAAAGCGACGACTGTGATTTCAAAAGCGATCCGAATGAAAATAGAAGCGATCACTGTTAGGTCATAAGCGATCAATACAGTTTAAAATTGACAACTAGCAGCAAAAACACATAGGTGAGTTCTATTGGGATAAAAGCGATGCGTATCATTCCTGAGGCGATCACTGTCGATGTAAAGGCGATCCATAAAACACCATAAGCGGCTGATTTCAGTGCAGAAGCGACGCAGATATGCAAAAAGTGGCAAATTTTTGCTCAAAAGAGATGTAAAAAAGGATGGAGGCGATAGATAATAGCTCATATATGACTAAGAAAAGACAAAAAGCGACAAACAATAGCCCAAAAGCGATCTAGAAAGTTTTGGGTGAGAGATTGCAGATAATAACCATATGCGACCAAGTTTACGAGATGCTATCAGTTTTTGTTCAAAAGCGAGCACTGTTTGTTTAAAAGTGGACCAAATTTGACCATAAGCGACTGCTGTTTGCCCAAAGGCGAGCTGATTTAGCCCAGGCGAATGCTGTTTGATCATAAGCGACCTGAATTACCAGAAGCACATTGTTGCAGTCTGGTTGTTGTTTTCTTCACCAAACGCTCCATTTTTCATCAAATTTAGGCAAATTTGTACTCAAAGTTTATGGAAATGGCATCCCGGACACAATGGTGAGGTTAGATTTAGGCTAAGAGATCATATACATACATTTTTAGCCAAATATTTGCAAACTAGGGTTAGAAAAATACAAATTTTTGCTACAAAAGCTTGCAAAAATGAAAGATTGGTGCTCCAAGAGATCTAAACTTCATAAAAACAACCCAAACAAGAGAGGTTAATCAAGGACGTGAGTCCCACTGGGCGTGCCAAAATGTATATTGAAAAATTCGGATTTATAAATGGAAATGATCAAATAATTGAAATGCATAACCTAAACCCAAATTATTCAATACCTCGAAGATGCAAGATGAGCTTGATTGATCAATTTGTTGTGTTGGTTGCTCGATTCTGCAGCATAACATTAAGATGAAGATGCTAGAATGAATGATAGATGAAGGATGCAAAGGCTCTAATGATATTTTGACAGAATAATGGTACTTGAAGCTCAATGCATGCTAATGGCTTGTGAGGGGTTTGATTTATAGGAAAGGCTTAGTTCAAATGAATGGTTGAGATTAAAAAGCTAAGTGATTGATGTGGACGGCTAGGATTGATTAGGTATTCCCACTCTTCAAGGGAGTTGTAGTCATTTGACAAGTGTCAAGGAGAATAGGGCTCATGTGTGCTTGTGTACATAAAAAGTACTACATGTGAAAGATATTAAATAAAAGGGTGTAGTACCACTTATCTTTTTAAATGAAAGAGGCACACATGTCAGCTAAATGATAAGATAAATTAATTAAATAAATAAAATTTATTTAATTAATTGGAAAGTCGGCTTATGATGAGAACTTAATTCAAATAAAATATTTGAATTAGTTGGGATATGAGTTGGATATTAATTAAATAAATAAAATTTATTTAATTAATTGGATGGTGGGATTAAGATATGATGTGGAAATTAATTAAATAAATAAAATTTATTTAATTAATTGGAAAGTGGGATATTAATTAAATAAATAAAATTTATTTAATTAATTGGCTAATGGATAAATGGGATTGAGAGTGGGATTTAATTAAATAAATAAAATTTATTTAATTAATGGGATTAAGAGTGGGTTTAGGACAAAATGCTACATGATATCTAGGATAATGTTTTTGACAAAGTGTTGCTAGACATGGACAAAGTTGGGACAATTTTGGGTGTCTACATATTGAATTAATCAAATTAATTCAATTAAAAGGGGGAAATGATGAATAATCAGGTGTTCGAGGAGATAATTAATTAAATAATAATTTAATTAATTAATTAGAAGGGGGATTAGTGATATTAGTGATGTCAGAGATCGGTTAAATGGTGAAGACATTTTTAGGTGTCTACATTTGCCCCTCTTTAACGTGGCATCGTGACCTAGTAGGGATATGGCGTCAAGTCAAAGAAAATGCCTCAGCTACCCTGGGAAGACATGGAATGGGTGAGGGATGCCCCCTCAAGAGGTCGGGCAAAAAATAAAAAATTTTGGGTGAGCTCTTGAAAGGAAGAAACATAGGTAAAAAATGGATAGAGGACGAAAAAATAGGCTGGCAAGAAGAAAAACGGGCGAAAAAGGTTATGATCTCTACCCTGGGGAGGAAAAAGAAGAAGTCTCCATGGTGATTGTTAAATGCAAACCCTCACCCACCTTTGAAAAGAAACATCTCTTAGAGGAAGATGTGCTCGAAGATATATCCTCTTGGATGTACAAAGAAGAAGAAGCAGAACAAGAAGCTCCCACTATCCCAATCAAGATCTATGGAAAGGGCCTAGAAATTTTCAAATACATGGGCGATAAAGGACAAGGCAGTATAGGCCTTCATGAGCAGGGAATTGTGGAACCAATCCAAGCAACAAGAAACCTGCATTTTCAAGGGTTAGGGTATGGAAAACAAGAGTCCATCCTTGCAAATGGTGAATGTATCTTAAGTGAGGTCGTTAAGGCCTTCCCTACGGTTGATAACATCAACAAAGTAGACCATCAAGACTCCTTTAGTGATTTTGTCAAATTCTTCAAATCCTTCATATGTACCATCTACACCTTAACCACCATACCATCCACCCCTAACAACCTACCTCTTGTATACCCCCAACTTATAGATTAGGACCAACAAGGACCTCTTGTCATTGATGTTGTACAGAACGATGAAGCCATAGTTGAGATGATGGGGGTGAGGGATCACTTCCTCCTTGGAGACCACAAAGTCAGATATATCATGGAACTCAACACTTCTACCTACTTTAGAGAGACCACCCATTCTCTTAGTCACAAAAACATAAAAATAAAAACAACACCCCTAGTGAAAACCACTCTGTAGCACTTTCGGGTGAAGGAAAAATCAAAATAAAGGACGTATCACCTAGTGAAAACCTCCATGGGGCTCTAGGAGATGGGAGCATGAGCCTTCCCGAAGTGGATGAACTATATCCAGATAGATCACCCATCCTAGTGGAAGCATCGCAGGAAATGAATCTTGGAACAGAAGAAGCACCAAAAATCACATTCAAACCAGAGTCCCTTACAACAAGAGAATAGGAGAATTTCTTAGCTTTTTTTAAGCAAAGATGCCATAATTTTGCATGGACCTATGCCGATATGCTGGGATTGGACCCCACCTTGGTTATTCATCACCTTGTGGTACATCCTGATGCAAAACTAGTGAAACAAAAGCTAAGAAAGATGAATCCTCAAATTGCGCTCCTTATCAAAGTAGAGCTTAAGAAACTCCTAGATGTGGGGTTTATCCATCCAATAGATTACCCTGAGTAGGTATCCAATATTGTACATGTAGTAAAAATCACTAGGGGCATCCGGTGTTGCACAAATTTTAGAGATCTTAATAAAGCTTGCCTTAAGGATGAATTTTCGCTACCAAACATCGACATCATAGTAGATTGCACAACTAGTCATGAGATGTTGTCTTTGATGAATAGTTTCTTAGGGTACAATCAAATTAGGATCATAGAGGAAGATCAACATAAAACATCCTTTCTAGGAGATATACTGCTAGGTCGTAATGCCTTTCGGCTTGAAGAACACAGGTGTTACATATCAAAGGGCAATAACAGTCATTTTCCATGATCTCTTCCACAACATAATGGAAGACTATGTCGACAAACTATTGGGAAAATCAAAAACCAAAGAAGAACACCTAAATGTGTTGGCTAATATTTTTGACAGGCTAGAGTAGTATAATGTGTGACTCAATCCAAAGAAATGTGTCTTTGGGGTCACTTCTGAGAAGTTTCTAGGGTACATCATGTCAAGAAGAGGAATTGAAGTAGATCCCACCAAGGTCAAAGCTATAATGGAGATGCCTCCACCCAAGACACTTAAGTAGCTGAGAAGTCTACAAGGAAAGCTCCAATCCATCCGTCAGTTTATAGCACAACTTGCTGATAAGTGCCAACCATTTCAACATCTTCTCCACAAGAATACAACCTTTGTGTGGGACAATCAGTGTCAGGGAGCTTTTGAATAGTTGAAGGAGTACCTCGCTAATCCACCTGTCCTTATTCTACCCAAACAAGGAGAACCTCTTGTTTTGTACATCTCAACAATAGAAACAACTATAGGAGCCTTGTTAGCACAACATAATGACTAGGGAAAAGAAAGATCTCTTTATTATATCAGTCACACCTTGGTGACCTATGAGCTTAACTATACCCCAATTGAATGAGCATGTCTCGCCATCATCTTCACTTCATAAAAGTTGAGAGACTATATGCTTAATCATAAGACAAAGCACATTGCCAAAATTGATCTACTAAAGTATCTACTAGCAAGAGTAGCTCTTACAGGAAGAATGGCTAAATGGGTTATGATTCTGAGCGAGTTTGACATCAAATACATAGAAATGAAAGCCATCAAAGGACATGTAATTGTTGATCAATTAGATGATACACCACTCCCAATAGAACAACCACTGCATGCAGAATTCCTAGATGAATCCATACTAATAGTAGAACCAACAGCAGAATCATGGAAAATGTATTTTGATGGGTCTTATATGCATCGAGGCTCAGGGGTAGGCATTTTGTTTGTTACTCCTTAAGGAGACACCATCCGCAAATCCTATAAGATCACATTTCCATGTACAAATAATGTAGCAAAATACGAGGCTCTCATCATAGGACTTCGCATGGCAATACAGTGGAAAATTGAGAGGCTGACTTTCTATGGAGACTCCCAATTGGTCATTCGACAAGTAAACAATGAGTACAAGACAAAAGATCATAAGCTATTGCCTTATAAAAGAATGGTTGACGACTTCAAAGATTATTTTCATGACATCCATTTTGAATAGATTCCAAGACTGAACAACAAAGTAGTAGATGCAAAGTCCACCATAGGATCCTTGGTGGATATGAAAAAGGATATCAAGAAGTGTGAATTCCTGATCGAAGAACTCCCCATACTAGCTTATGATGTACCGCAATTAGAATTAGTGTGTGACATTGTTGGTCCATTATCTCCCTACTATCAAGAGACTTATATGTACCTCCATGACAACATCATCCCACCAAACCTATCATCTGCTCAACGCAAAAGCTTTATCCGCCGAGCCTCTCATGTCACCCTCATAGGAGACATCCTTTATAAAACAAGTCTTGATGGTACGCTTTTACGATGTCTTGACTCTAGGGAAGCTGAGGTGGCCTTACAAGAGGTACATGAAGTCATTTGTGGGGCACACTTGAGTGGACCTACCCTAGTTAAGAAGATTCTAAGGACATGTTACTACTAGCCAACTATGGAGCAAGATGCTTATAGGTTTGTAAAGAAATCTTTGCCGTTCCAGCAAATGGAGATCTAATCCATGCACCATCACAAGAGCTACAGCCAACAACAACTCTGTGGCCTTTTTCACAATGGGGACTCAACCTTGTAGGTAAGATCCACCCTCCATCATCCATGTCATAAGTTCATTATCACTGCCACTGAATACTTCACTAATTGGGTCGAATCCATTCCTCTCACTTTCACCATAGGCATACAGATTGCTAAGTTTAATCTCCATTACATCATATGTTGCTATGGTGTCCCTCATTCCATCATCACAGATAACAGGAAACCATTTAAGAACCAAGAAGTCCACACCCTGTGCAATAAGTTCCATATCCAACACCACTTCTCCACTCCATACTACCCCCAAGGTAACAGTCAAGCTAAAGCCTCTAATAAAACCATCCTATGCATTCTAAAGAAGATAGTTAATGAAGCTAGTCATGATTGGCACCTTCAACTCACTCCTGCCCTATGGGCTTACCGCACAAGTATCCGCACACCTACTGGTGCCACACCATATTCTCTAGTATTCAGTTCCAAAGCCATCTTGCATATTGAGGTCAAGCTCCCATCACTAAGGGTTTCTTTACAGAATATGATCACTGATGAAGAGTATCAAGTTGCAAGGTTGTATGAGCTAGAATTATTGGATGAGAAATGCTTGGATGCTCTTAATCATATTTAGGCCTACCAAAATCACCTGCGAAGGAGCTATAACAAGAAAATCAAGAACCGCAAGTGTGAAGTAGGTGACCTTGTCCTTATGGAGAACCAGAGAAATTTGCAGGAACGCACCAAAAAGGGAAAGTTTGAGCCCAATTGGTTGGGACCATATGTTATCATAGCCAACTATGGATTAGGGGCATATCAGCTTGTAACAACTAAGGGGCAGCCTCTAGATGAACCCATGAACATTCTGCATTTGAAAAAGTTCTACGCATGACCCATCGAATATCCCAAAGGAAAAATACAAAAAAGAAAAACCAAAAAAAATTGAAAAATCAAGAAAAACCCAAGTGCAATAAAGCCATCCAATGGTGAAAATCACTTCAGTGACACCTTGGATAAGTACCATGATGAAAACTTGTCTTAGGCATCATGTGTAGTGGCTGGTTCCACCATCTAATAAGTCCTCTTTCCATCACAACGTCCATATCACACATACTCCCATGGCTTGGAATTTTGAAACATCAAATCCTTCTACCCACCCCACATTATCCCACCCAAAGCCAATCCATGGAATGAGGATCCTTGTATGCTTCTCTTGTACATCTATTTTCCAATAATCCAAAAATAGTAGAACATCCAAAAAATCCAAAAATAGTAGAACATCCAAAAAATCCAAAAATAGTAGAACATCCAAAAAATCCAAAAACATTAGAAAATCCAAAAAACCCAAAAACATTAGAAAGTCTTCCAAAAAACCCAAAAACATTAGAAAATCCAAAAAATCCAAAAACATTAGAAAAAGCAGAAAAAAGACAAAAAAATCTCGCATCGTCACATCCATCCTGAACCATTCCCACATCATCAAGTCTTTCCACAACTACATATTCATCTCACCCACATCTTAAAGTGCCTTGATCCCATGGACACAAGGGATGTAGGCAGTCTGGAATATGAAGGAAGTATCCAGTACTCAAGTACAAAAGATGCACCCATCCAACCAGTTTGGATGGTCCCTATCTTCGAAACTTACTAAATTCACCAAACAATACACATGCTAAGCATACTCCCAAAACATCACATCTAACGTAAAAATCATCAATTAACATCCCAACTATAATCATCACACATGACTTGACTATCCTTTTTCCTACCTTTCGAAAGTTATCCAACAATATCCAATCGATTCGCATCCTAGGATATATCGTTCTTACAATGGACAGAATCTATCATCCTATCAACACCTATCTTGGCAAAAGAATACAATGGTTGTTTGTGTCATTTCGTTGGCCTTGTGATTATTAATTTTTTTATCTTTTTGTCTTGTTCTAGGTCATTTTCCAAAGCTACCTTGATCTCATTATATCATGGTATGGGGCAGGCAACACCTGGAATAGACATGTTCATTGTTTCTGTATGCTGTGCTTGTGGGTTGATTTCATTACTCCAAGAATAGTATTCATATCTTGAAGATAGGGTCGGTTCTAGCATGGTGCGTCCCATTTGCATATTAGGTTAATCATACCTTCTATGTACTATGAGAACTTATATTATGAGTCCCCTTCCCCTTCCCTCACCTAGGCAAGGTTATACTACCTTGTGCATGCATGAAATCAACCTATTGTTTGTGAGTCTAGTCCATGCAAATGTAGGATAAACATCATTACCTAGGTCCTTTCATACCTTGGTGAAATATATCCTACTTTACTATAATAAACTTAGAAATGCTCTCAATAAGTGTAATGCAAGTACTTTTCCTAGCTCATTCATCTCTCTTCATCATCTATCCAAACAAACAACCTAGGCTTAGAATTTTGATATACTCACCCCCCATCCATCCATTTTAACACCTCCCCTCAACTAACATACCCCCCCTCACTTAGCCCATAACCCATTCAACCAACCTAACACATCCAAACCAAAACCCCTCTAATGATGTGATGTCCAGGGTGCTGCCACAATAATGGGTTACACTTTCTGGGACATCCTGATTTTTGCTGAAATCACATATTTTTAGAAAATATAATGATTTAAGCCTTGAAATGTTCCATTTAAATGATTTTAATTGAAGAGGGTTTGATCAAACCCCCTTAGATTCAAACCCCCTTGGATAGAACCCTGCTAGTTTTAAACCATACCTATAATGGAGTCTCCTCTACACCTATCAAAATGCTAATAAAAAACCACTTTTGATTTACCTTTTGGGGGATCAAATGAATTCATTTAAAATTTATGTTTTGTAAGTATGTAGTCCTTATTATAAGCTTCCCAAAAAGTATAATTTTAAATATTTAATTTGATTATTATATTTTTATTTTATTTTTTGCGAATGTGGGTTTTTCACTGAACATCAAGTTCTTTGTTCTATACACATGGAATATTAGTAAATTAGTGAAACAAAATTCTAAAAAATATCTATGCCCTAGGTATTGATGTCCTCATTTCAACAAAAAAAGAAAAATTGAATTTTGATACATACAGAAAAAGTTATGTTTTACGGAATACGCCTATATCTAAATTATAATTGGTTTGACTTCAAAACTTAACTAAGAAAAAATTATTCAACAAAAAATTATGAAACCAAATGCATACCCTATATATTGGTGTTACCAATCTAAATTCAAAAGAATCAGAATTTTATCCTTTGTAGAAAAAAAAAGTTATGTGCTACGGAATACACATCACTTTAAAAAATGTTGTTTACTATTAAAAACTAGTTATCAGAGGAGATGCAAAAAAAATTACAATTTAACTCCAATTTTTTTAAAAAAAATATATTTATAATCTACAAACAAAATCTCACAAAGCACTAGTTCACATCATCTTCAAATTCCTAACAGTTTAGTGGCTATAGGTGTCAGAAAGTGAAGATTTAGTTCAAATTGTTGATTTCAATGTCAAGTTTGGCCAAAAAGTGTAACCCATTATTGTGGGATGACCGGACAATGACCTAGCATTCCCTAAACCATCCTCACAATCCCCTTTCCTACCAACACATCCATTCCTCTCCCTAAGCTATTCCCCGCCACCTAGCCCCATCACCTAGGGTTTAAGAGAACATAACATGTATAATGACTTGTCCACTTCATTAATCATTGCATTAAATCATTATTTGAATTATCATAATCATTTAATAACCATTACATTACATCATTTAACCATTGCATTAATTATTGTATTTTGGATAACACATCGCCTAACAATTTCTATTGAGACTTTCCTGAAAAACAAAATAATTAAAGAACTGAACATAGGGAACTTGTTTATATAGTACATGTGTGTGTTTTCAACAGTTAATGATGATGATTCTATGCCTACCAAATCAAACTCTCACACAAATCTAATCTGAACATCTATTGCATTAACCATTCCATTATCATTATGCATAATACATGTTTATTAATTTGAGAATATATTCCACTTACATTTTTATCATTAAGCATCATAAGTCCATAAACACAACATCACAGGTATCCATAACCACCATATGCATCCATAATCATAACATACATCCATAACACATTAGGATCATAAGTAAGGCATAAATCATCACATCATAGCATCAATATCAACATGAATGATCCATCACATACCCATAAGCATCACAAACATAACACATACATCATCATAATCCATAACATCACATAAAAACATCCACCATAAGCATAAAAATCACCAACATCATAACATAAACATCATAACATCACATAATGCATAAACCATAAGTACGACCATACATAAATCATATCATCATCGCTGAATATACATTGCTCAAAATCAATATACAAGTCATGATACAAAAATACCTCTAAGGGCCAAAATATACATCAATATATGTAAACACATCAACCTTGGGCTGATGAACCCCTGCCTGACTCCGTAGGTGACCCTAACTGTGGCTGCTGTTGTTGTTGTAAGGGTGGCTATTGTGTTTGCTATGGCTACTGGGGTACTAGTGGTGGAGGTGTTGTGGGCTGCTGAACCAACTAAATGGACCTCTTGGATTTATGGGACCCAGACATCCTAGATCCACTACGCTAGCTATAGCTAGGTATACGTTGACCCTCAGGTACTACAAAAGAATATGCTCCATAGTAATACTTAGCCTGCCTACTCTACTCCAGGAGCTAACTCTGTGCTTGCTACAACTGTCCCTGTAGTTGTGTAATCTAAGTCTATAACTACATGTAAAAATTGGACCCATGCCAATGCCTGCCACCATCCCCTGCAAACTCACCACTTGTGCCTCCGCTTGCTGGGCCCTAACCTTTGATATCTACCGCTGAGCTTGCTCTGAATCTCGCTCACCTATCAAGGTAGCCACCTAAGCCTGTGCCTATGCCAACTATGCCTATAGCGAGCTCACCTGCCCATTTGATCCATCTAACAATGTAGCTGCTCCTCAAAGTTGCACAAGCTCCTGTTGTTGTCCCTGCAATGTATCCTCTAGGCTCGCTACTTGAGCCCAAAGAGTCCCCACCTCCTCCTCACCATCTTCTCAGGTGCATTGATGTGATGAGCACCCTCTCAAAACTAGCCCTGGCCCTGCCCCTGAACTACTTACCTCTGCCCGGCCAATCCCCAGAAATGTCATAGCAGCCTCTGGAATATGCTGTTGATGCGTCCTCTCCCTCACCTGTGGCTCAGCTGTCTGTTGTGCTAGGGTACCCCTCAGTCCCTTCTGCTATAGTGGTGCCTGCGGAGGTGGCATCAAACCTCTCTCCCCTCACTATGTTGACTGCACAAGGGCCTACTACTGCAGTCTCTGGTATGGAGCCCATTGTCGGGGCCTCACTACTTGCTGATCTCCCTGCCCCTACTGTACAGGAACCTGTGCCTGTTGTTGTGCCTGTAGTGATGGTGCCAGTTGCCATCTACCTCTCCTTCTCCCTCACCCTCTCGTAGCCATCACCTACTCATATGCTGCTATAGCCAACATCCCCATGGGATCATCCTCATCCTCCACCTCCTCGATCACTATCTCCTCCTCCACTATATCTCCCTCCTCCTTTAGCTCCACAGTCATGTTAGGCTCCACGGTCGAATCAGTCAAATGGATCAGCCTCCATGTCACCCACCACTAATCATGCATAGGCATAGTCCTTGCATCTACCAACTTGCTCCCCCAATCCCACTACTGGGACTGTAAAGCTGCAAAATAGGCTATCGCCACCTACAACACTATGGCTAGTGGTCATCTCACATCCCGCCTTGTCCGAGCAAACACTACCATCCTCTGGGGAAGATCCTACCGTAAGACAAACTGACACATCACCTAAGAAGGAAGATACATGTAAATGGTGTGATCACTTTGACCCAAAAAAAATGTGGCTGCAATGTATAAGGCATATGAAGATGTTCATCTAGCCACTGCTCCACGCTGATGTACGGCCACCATACCACACGAGTCAGCTCATCAAAAACTCGCCGCTAGTAGTGTAACCATCCAACATGAGTATACTAGAGGGCCTGCTTGTATAAATAAACATAAGCCTTGAACTACCGTTGATAATATCCTCCCTCCAGCCTTGTAATAGCAATGTGCTCAAAGGCCCACACATGCAACAATGTGACCCCAATAGACAAAGCCGAATTGTAGTAGTATACCACGGTATGTATCTCGTGGTATAACTGCCCCAACATGCATGGTCCACATGCATAAACTGTCTCATCCACTACCATCTACTCTATCACCTCTCCCCAGCCTATAGGAAAGCCTCGGCCATGCCGATCGCGCATCACCATGCCTCCAATCAATGCACAAAGAAACAAGGTAAAATTATTTGCACCCACTGCCAAAGTCTGGTCATAGCTCATCTCTCATCTATCCTGCGTCAACTCTGGGTGGCCTGGGGCAAACACTTTGTCTAAGGCTACATGTCCTCTCCTAGTACTACCATAAGTCACTCGTGCACCATGGATAGGTAACTTCAAGATCTGGTAAACATCCTCCAACGTGATGCTAATCTCACCTATCGCCAGGAGGAAGGTGCAAGTCTCAGGTTACCACCGCTCTACTCTAGCTATCATCACCACCCTATGTACCCGTAGGATGGGCATATCCACTACTGTCAACAAACCCAATCTCCCTAGCTAAGCCCGTGTAGCTCCATCAAATCTATCTAATAACTACATCATGCTGGGAACATGTCACTCCTACAACTCACGATCCCTCCTGGGACCTACATCCACCAAATGGAAGTTAAAAACTTCCATTTTTCCTCTTGACTCAGTCATAGCACTGATCATTTCTCTTTTAGTGCCAAAATTGCTTTTGGTGCTAATCCCCCAGAAAATGGTGCTCATCAACGGGATAGTGCCACTTCATCCAGATATGGTGCCATTCTAGAGAATGGTGTCATTCCACTCTCCTTTTGAACCATTTTGACACAAAAACCCTAAACTACTCCATTTCACGCATAACCTAGGTGCCATTCTGCAGAATGGCACCACACTATTAGAGTATTGCACCATTCAAGAGAATCACGCCCTGGTAATTTAAAAATGCACCAATCTACCTATTGGCACCATTCCGGAGACTGGCACCATTGTTTCCTCAAAAGGCGTCATTCCGGCGAAAACAAAATCGATGCACTAAAGGTGCTAATCAGCTTGATGGTGCCAAACCTTTCAGTTTTGGCACCAATCCTACTCTTTTCCCCCTTGGTAGATGGCACCAATCCAGAGGATAGCACCAATCTAGCCTAAAAAGGTGCCAAACACTTTGTGAATAGTGCCAAAAAACCCTAGTGACCCATTTCCTGAGGTAATAAATGCGACAAATGAAAAAATGACAAAGCTAGGGTTGGTTGGTGTACCTGGTCGCTAGCCTCTGCTGGCCCCTTGTAAGAATGAACTTGCTCGAACAAGTGCTCAAAGCGCGGGAAGAGTGGGTTCACCATCGTGTCTCTCCTTCTTCATCCAAGTGTCTCAATGAGTGCAAATGTGGCACTTTAGGGCCCACTTTTGAGTGCAATGCATCGATTTGCCTTTGTAGGGCTCTAAAAACCTCTTTCGTCAAAGAATTTCTCCCAACATGGTTTCTCCATGGAGGCATTTTGATCTCTGTAGCAAACCCACAACCTCAGGTCCTGGTGTAAACTACCTCACAATCAGCGATCTATCTACACACTCAGGAACCCTTGCTCTGATACAACTTGATGAAGGTGGTAAATCATAAAACACACAATAAAAAAATTTGCACATAGAAAATAGAATATTCTTTTATTGATTTGGACAATTCATTACATTATAGAAGCTCAAATATAATTAGAGGAATCAATCCTCCACATGCTACAACACATTACAGCTACCTATCCCTAGGCTCTGGAACCTTCTACCTTCTGTAGCCTCGAATCAGCTACGATTTCTGTTTTCCTGCCTTTTCTTGACTCTACACTTTCCCCCTTATCTCTACTATTGCCCAGGGTTCCCAAAAATAGTCATAAATTGTCATGTCCCCTTTTATTTAATTCATGTTGGAGGATATATTTTTCAATTCAAAATATTTTCCTTGGGTTAAGGTATGAAAATTAGAAAATAGTTATATGTAAAATTGGTTACTTGGGCCCGAACCATTTATTAATTCTTATTTATGATAAAAAAGGGGTCAAATAATTAATTTAATATTATTATTTTGGATTATTTACCCAAGGAAGGGCATGAGATTTCATGTGAGAAGATTTGTAACCTCCAATTTTAGGTGGCATGCTATTATTAGTAGATTCCTTGGCAGGTTTTATGACAGTTTGCATGCATGGAGTTATTATTTAATTTTGGTGGGGAATCTTGCAGCGGTCATTATGGTGGGGCCTATTTTAGATGGAAATTGATGTAATAATATTTAATTTAATCTTCCAAGAGGGGTCATTTGGGTTTGCTTCTCTATTTATTTGGAGGCCAAAAACACATTTGGGACTTTTGCAAATTTGACAATTTTCTCACAGAGTTGTTTAGCTTGTGTTTTCTTTAGTGGATAGGGAAACCATTGGAGATGGAGCTTGTGGCCAGTGGACATGATTTCCCAGCATTCTGAGGGTGGTGTTCTTGGAATGCAGAGAGCAATCTTACTTCAGAGGTTGCATCAGTGCTGAAGGATTGTAGCAGTTTCAGTGTTTTGTGTGTAGGAGTAGATTCTGGTGATTTCAAAGCATTTGTGTTGTTGTAGGTTTTGCATGTTAGTATAGGTGTATTTCATCCATTTCAGAGGTTTGGATCAACTTTGACCAGCTGGGTATTTCTGGTTTGATCTCAGGAGCATTGTATGTGAAGTATATGTATATTTATAGGGTGGGTTTCGAGCATTTCAGAGTGTTTGTGGTGTTTCCATTGATGATGTTTGAGTTTTCTATTATGTAGCACGTGGACGGCTCATTCCATTCTATTGTAGCATCATCCACGGGTGTCATATATCATTTGGTGCAAGTGTTGTGAAGTTTCTATGTGTTTCTGGCAATTTTGGGTGAATCACATACATGTATTTCAACATGTTTTTGGTGTGTGTGACCTAGCAGATTGGTTGTGGAGTGCTGTATTTGTTGTTTCTATTGTAAATTAGTGGTGTAGGCTTGATTCCATGTCATATGTATCAAAAAATCATAATAAAAAACATTTGAGTTGTTTGTGTTCATTTTTGTGTAATACTTGTGCAAACTAGTTAGCTAGTTTGGTTGTTTTAATGCATAGTAGTGTTAAGTTTGTTAAAGACATTTTCAGATTTGGATTTAATACTAAATTTTATATTGGGGACAATATAGTGGTATCAGAGCATGATATTTCCAGCCTATAGGGTAAATTGATTTGTTGGTTTGAATCATGGGAGGTTTCTTCAATTCTCTAATAAAGAGGTTGATAGAGGGGGACTACGAAATTTATGCCTCCAGAATTGCTAGATGGTATGAAGAATATTAGAATCATTGTGAAGGTTTTAAGGTAGACCTAACATTTCAAAGATATGTAGATCTTACAGGAAGAACTATGCCCCAAGAAAAGGTGGTTATGAAATTTTTTGAGAAGTACCAAGGAGAACCCAAAGATGTTAGAGCCACTGAATCTTTTGATAGGTACTTCATAAGATCTAGAAAGGAAGAAGAAAAGTTGAAGGATGTTAAAAAAATCAAGGAGCAAGAAGAGTAGTTAAATTTAGGGTCACAAGGTATCATTAATCAGGAACCAAAGGAAACTGGGAAGAAGATAGAGAAGCTAGAATTCGAACCACAAGAAGATGCAATGGTTGAAGTGGAGCATAAGGAAGAAATGGTGATGATAAAGTTAGTGCTGCTACAATAATGGGTTACACTTTCTAGGACATCCTGATTTTTGCTGAAATCACATATTTTTATAAAATATAATGATTTAAGCCTTGAAAGGTTCCATTTAAAGGATTGTAATTGAATAGGGTTTGATCAAACCCCCTTAGATCAAACCGCCTTTTGGATAGAACCCCGCTAGTTTTAAACCATACCTGTCATGGAGTCTCCTCTACACCTATCAAAATGTTGATAAAAATGACTTTTGATTTAAATTTTGGGGGATCAAATGAATTTATTTAAAATTTTATGTTTTGTAAGTATGTAGTCCTTACTATAAGCTTCCCAAAAAGTATAATTTTAAATATATTTAATTTGATTAATATATTCATTTTTTATTTCTTGTGAATATAGGTTTTTTAATGAATATCAAGGTCTTTGTTTCATACATATGAAAAAATAGGAAAATATAGAAAAAAATTCTAAAAATACGTGTCCTCTAGCTATTAATGTCCTTATTCCAACAAAAAAAATTGAATTCTGATACATATAAAAAAAGTTATGCTTTACATAGTACACCTATGTCTAAGTTGTAATTGGTTTGACTTCAAAAGTTAATTAAAATAAATATATTCAATAAAACATTGTGAAACCAAATGCATCCTCTAGATATCGTAGTTAAAAATCTAAATTCAAAAAAATTAGAATTTTATCCTTCAGAGAAAAAAAGTTATGTTTTACACAGTACACATCACTCTTTAAAAATGTTGTTTATTGTTAGAAACTAGTTATTGAATGAGATGGAAAAGGAAATATAATTTGATTCCAAAAAATTAAAAATATATATATTTAGAATCTACAGACAAAATGTTGCAAATCATTAGTTTACATCATCTCCAAATTCCTCACGGTTTAGCAACTATAGGTGTCTAAAAGTGAAGGATTTTTTCAAAATGTTCATTTCAATGTCAACTTTGGCCAAAAAGTGTAACCCACTATTGTGGGATCACCCAAGTATAAGGAAAAATTAGATTTGCAAGAAGAAAAAAAGGAAGAAAAGGTTCAACCAAAGGTACTCCAAGCCATAGAGGTTGAAGGTAAAGACTCTTTAATTAAAGAAAATATTTCAATGATTTCCAGTGAGCTCCCACTTCAGGAAAATATTATTTTTGATGAATTTAAAGTGAAATCAATCTTGCATGTTGGAGATAAAGATTTGATAATGAAATTAAAGGTTCAAAAAATTCTTGTTAGTGTCCTAGAGATGCCTAAAAAAATTCTAAGTATGGAAAAGAATGAGCCAAAGCCAAGTGAGAATGGTAAAAACAATAGCCCTATTGTTGGAAAATGATTTCATGATGGATACTTTACCTCAATCTCATTCTACTAATGATTTTCATTATGAGAATGACAATATTGCTATGGATTTCTCAAAAATTTATAAATCAGCAAAGGAAGGTAAGCACTTTGATTGCTCCTGTAATTACAGTTTGATTAATAAGGGTGGAATCAATATCAAGAATGTTATACATCTTCATGACAGATCATCACAATATTTTTGTTATCATGATAAGAGTTCTAACCTTGATGAAAAGAAGAAGGGTACAAAGTGGAAGGTGGATACTACCTCTCAACTTCAAAATTGTTCATCCATGAAGGTGTGGGATCCTGGTGCTTTATCTAAAGACCCACAAGAGGAAGATACTTTGAAGCACATGAAGGCTGAAAATTTTGATGGGTTGAATCTCATACTTGTAGAAGTGGTATCTAGTTTGGACTCCCTATTGTGATGTTCACAACATGCCCCATTTTACCTTTTAGCAAAATGAGGACCCTTGCTATGGCTTTTTCTTTTCGTGGTGTGGTGTGTTTGTGGTTTTGTGGGGCGGTATGGTAAAATGACAAGTGCACAAAAGTGAAAATTTTAATGCTTAATATAAAGGTGCAAAATGTGGTGGGATCTTTTGTATGTATAAGAGGTCAAGGAGTTTTGTATGTCTTACGTGAATCTTTTGTATATGTGTTATGAGTTAGTATTGTAGCGAAGGTTATACACTTTTGTATTCTGAAGAAAAGTATGCATATGTGTGGGAACAATCAAAATCTTTTTAGACACAAGGCGGACCCGACTGGGATTAAATAGTAATGAAATTAGATTTAAGTCTAAGCTTGTTTCTTGTTGGGTTGTATGTGTTTTGTATGTATAAAACTTATGCATATCCAATATACGTACAAAAAACTAGCGCAAACATTTAGTGTGCATTTGAGATACAAAAAATGAGAGCATACATAGACAGATTTTAAAATAGGTTGAAATGAAACATAGGGCACAATGATACAAAAGGTCTTATATTTGAAATTACAAGATTGAATATAACTAGAATCAAGATTATATTTGAAAAACTAGAGTGCGTAAATACAAATGTAGAAAGGAATTAATCAGGAAAGAAAGGTTGTAGTCATATAAATACAAAGGTTGGCTATAGATTATATTGAATATGAGCAGAGTATGTACAACCAATAGGGGTCGTATTTACAAATGCCATGGTAAAAAAATTGGAAGTTGTAGTAGGAAATAGCGAGACCAAAATATTCACAAAAAAAGAGAGTTCTTCACATCTTAGGATTTCCATAGAAAATGCCCATTCTGACTATATCTGCAAAATGGATAATCAAGTTCAGGTTCTGTGATACCTCCAGTCTTCGAGACAGCCATAAAAAACTGAGGCCAACTCTAGCCCAATACCTGTGAGTAGCTAAGGCTTGGTCGGAGAAGTGCATAAGAAATGGTAGCCTAATGAATTAAGCACCAGGGATTCTAGATAGATAAATCTCTGAGGCTCATGGTATGCCTACTCCTAGGTTAGATGCTAAGATAACATCAATATCCGTAAGTCTATAGCCAACTTTGAAAATATCCTGCAACAATAAGAAAACTTCTATCTTATTGACACTTATGTCCAGAACAAAGGCCAAAAACCATGAGACAATGTCTGAATTGACCCTATACTTGTCCCAATTAGTCAGGAAGCTTTTCCCTAATACCATTTTATGGATTCAAGTTCTAATTCATGAAATAGAGGATTTTCATGTCCCAGAATTAATCCTTTTAGACGAGCATCTAAAACATGACAGAAAATGGCGGTTTGTTATCTAGAACTAAGAAGGCAAATGGGAGTTGTCATATTTATAGAGTGTTTTGAATTCTGGGGTGTGTAAAATGTTGTTATGCAAGATATTAAATAGAGGTTTCACACGAGTTGCAGGTTCAATCGCCATTAATGGTGTTTGAGAGGAATTGAATGTGCATAAGTATGGATGTTAATTCACGTGTGCCAGTGGTCTAGTGGAGTGGATGTCATTAATATATCGAATTTCTCTTAAGCATGCCTTAAAGATTTTAGCACTAATTATAAGAAAAGTACAAGTAAGGTCATAATTAAGATGTTGAAATTCATGTTTACTTATGTGTTTTGTATGTATTAAACTTATGCATATCTAACATACATACAAAAATCGGTGCATGTATCAAAAAGGGGTGCGCGTTGTTATGCAGAGGTATGTATAAAATCCTAAAGTTTAGTTGTTGTATTCTCACATGGGGAGTGATTTGTATCTTAAGTCTACGTACAAATATCGAAGCTAAAAATGATAGAGAGAAGTTTCAAATGGTGGGGCCCATGGAAGTATGGTTAAGAGGGCAGGTAGTATACAAAAGAGAATACATTAGGAATCATACAAAAGTGCTTGGGAGGGGGTTTTAGGATATAGGTTACAAGGTTTTGTATGTATCATTTGTTTGTATGTCATGTTGTAAGTTGAATGCAAAAAAGTCTAAAATAGTAAGTTACAAATGATGAGACTTATGCAGATGGATGAAATTCGAAACAATAAGTTTAAAGTCAAAATTAGATATACAAAAGCTGATATATACAAAATATCTATTATAACGTGACATACAAAACTGAAAAACATAAGATAAGAATAAAGCATAAGGTAATATAGCTGGTATAAGTGTTGATTTGTATCACAATCGTTTGTATATAGACAATATACAAAAGTAACATGCAGGGAAAAGATACAAAAGTTGTGGCATGAGAAAAGGATAATATGCATAATGATGAGAAAAAAGGGGAAAAGTAAATGATACAAAATTCAAAATGTGAAATCTATAAAGAAAAGGTCTTAAGTTGAAACACATGCATTAATGGTTATAATAAATGCACAACTAATGGCAAGAATGCAGAATGTGAAAAGGATAAAAGAAAAAATGTAAGAGGCAAATTCATAGTCACTGTGTGAAGTAGAAATTGTAGAACCAATGGAAATCAAATCAGGTAAGTGGAAATTCAAAGGTGAGTGGGATTGCAAGGAGATAATGGCACCACTGAAATGGGTACCTCGATTCCACACTGATAAAGTTAAGCTGATTCAAGAAGTAGGTATGTATCTTGAAAACTCTATATAATGCTTATGATATGATTATGGTTTTGTTATGATTTAATCACAATTGAAAATGGAGTTAATTATTGCAAATAGTCTTGGGAGATTTACTTAAAGAATTTTGCTAGAATGGCTACATAATTCAAAATTCTGAGAGAAAACATGGTAAAACGTTACGGTAAAACATGGTAAAAACATAAAATAAGGATAAAGACACCCTAACAATTGTACATGAATAGGGAGGTAAAATGTAATTGTTTTTTTTACAAGATGGCGCCAAAGCAAAGGAAAGTGACTGTCGTAGCTGAAGAAGAAGAAAAGATAAAAAGGAGAGGAAACCATAGAGAGAGACCACCAAAGAAAAGTTAAAAGTAACTCGAGGGTTTCCGACTGTGACATTTTACAAAGGAGGACTGGTTACAGACACCTTCATAGGGTAGTATGATGTAGATGATGTGTTGTACAAGGTCACAACGTTAGATGCTTCTGAAGACATGGAAAAGATTTGGAGCAAAGGGTTATATAGCTAGTTTTCCTTTGGTGATGGAGGCTAGTGAACTAGTACTGCAATGTATGGAAAGATACAATTTGGAGACCAGGCAGGTAATGCATGAAGGAAGAAGCATTGCTGATTTATCTACTGAAAGCATCACCCATACTTTTGGGCTGCAAATTGAAGAGAAGATGATAGACATAGATATGGACCAGTATGCAACAGACTTTATAAAGAATGATAAAGCATGTAGAGCTAGTATTTTCTACAGATGGTACATGGACAAAAATAAACCTAAAGCCACCATGAGAGTTCCAAAAAATCTATATAGAATTGATTTCAAAACTGAAATTTATCTCATGATTACCATGTTGAGCAGATTAGTGGGATTGAGGGGAGCAGCTGCATTTGAGCCTTGGATGTTTCAGGTTATAGAATATGTCAGAGCACAGGAAGGAAGCATTCACTGGACCAGAACCATCAGTAAGTGTATAAATAGGCAGATTATGTCATTTAGAAGAACAAGAAGATTTAGTATGTCTTCCTAAGTTTTATATGCATTGGCTGCCGGAATACCACCAATAGCTAGGATAAGAGTGATAGGCACCTTAGAAAGTGGGCCAGAACAGAGATTGATATATGATCATTACCTGGATCTTCAGGAAGAGAATGCGTTGAAAAATTACACAAGGGTGAATGATGTATTTTATAGTTACATGGTGAGAGTTCTGAATGAAGATAAAGAGAAGCGAATAAGTAAGGGAGCAATAGAAGTTATAAATTACTTCAGTTCTTTGTTCATACAGTTTCCAACATTCACTTACATCAAGGTTGAAGGTTTTGAGGGAAAACTATTTAAGTTGCCCAGGTATCCTTCGGATCACCTAATTTTGTTGGAATATACAAGTCAGGTATTGAATATATATAGGATGTATAAGAATAAATACACTAGAGGTGATATTAAGTTCCCTATTACTATTGGCCATTATTCTTGTCATAGTGAGGAACATGCCAAGAAGTCAAAAAGAGAGCTAAGATACTATGCATTTGAAGAATTCAATTTGGTTAGGCATTTTGACCCATTGCATAGAATACAAAGATTCATAGATAGGAAATATAAACATCAGGTTCATATTGAAAATTATTGGTCTGATTGCAAGAATGAACAGGAAGTATGGAAAAGATCTTATCAAAGGTTAACTATTGAACAGATGAGGACAATGGGGGATATCAGTGAGCCCTAGGAGGTGACTTATGATGATGAAGTATTGCATGAAAGTTATAAGAGCAATGGAATAAATTTGTTACCCATTGATGAGCCAAATTGGGATGCTCCTGCAGCAACATCTTTGGATGGGTTGTCTACACCTATTTTATTATTTTCTAAAAAGTGGCTAGTTGACCAAATAGAGGGGTTTAAGGCTCAAGGAATTGATATCATTGAGAAAAAGAAAAGAAAGAAAAGATATAAGGAAGACAGAGATGAACTAATGTGTTTTTATGAAAAGAAAAGGAGGTTTATGGAAACCAAGATACTGAGTAAAGATAAAAAGGCAACCTTGCTAGATCCCTATGCTTTGGGAATTATAGTGGCCATACCTTTAGGAAAATTCATAGAAGAAGGGGTATCTAGTCAAGAAGTGCATATTGAGAGGGTACAGGAACCTATAGTGTTTAGTGAATTAACCCAAGAAAAGGACTTGCTTGCAGGGCAGCATGTAGTAAGAGCTGTTGCCATAGATCCACCAAAAGAGAGAACAAAGGTGCCTATTTTTGCATCAAGGGAAGTAGGACAACCACAGGTGTCAGTAGACTTCACACCTAAAGAAAAGAGGTAAATTCGTATTGAAGTTAAACAAGAATTAACTAAGGAGATGGTATATAAATCTAAAAATTAGGAGACAAGAAAAGAAGGAAAGATTGTTAACATAAGAAAAGATAGTAGTGATGAAGGGAGTATGCAACAAAGAACTGGTGCATAAGAGGGACTTGAAGTAGATACAGGTTCTGTCATAATAGAGGAGCATAGCACCCAGGTGTATATGAGGAAGGTAGAAAGTTCATAATCAAAGGAAAGACATATACCAAAAGAATTGAAAAAGTAGACCCTTTTGGTACATTGGTAGAGCAAGAAATTATAGAAGAAGTGCAAAATGTTGCACAACAAATTAAAGAATCAGAAAAGGGAGAAAGAGAAAATAAACTAGTTGAAGATAGAGAAATGACTGTAGAACAAACAGGGGAATCCATGGAAACAGGTCTTGCCAATATGGATGTCCTAGATGTCTTAAAGGCATGTAATGAGTAGAGTATACTAGAAGACAATGTAGAAAAGGAGCATGAGAAAGGGAAAGATGAAGAGCAATCTAATAGGTACACTAATTAGCCTCCACAGATAGACCAGGTTAGTACATCTGCACATGGATAGGAAGAAACAATAATGAAGGTGACAGAAACATCTGAGAATCCTAAAGAAAATATAAAGGATGTTTCTAAAGGAGAGATGCAGCAGCAAGATAATTTACTAGCGGGTCTAGGGAATCAGTCCCCAGAATAGCCTATGAGGCAACAACATGCTTCACAACAATCATCACCAGAAAAGAAGGTGGAGGTAGAGAAACCTCAAAAGGAAGTAATTGAGAAAGAAGCAAAAATAGAAACAAATAAAGAGCCACCAGCTTGGTTGGGAAATGAAGTAAGAAGAGAAAAGATAGAGGTACAGTTGGTGCCTATTGACATTAAAAGCTTGTTAGGAGGACTTCCACAAAGAGAAAGAAGAAAAGAAAGAACAATGTCTTCCATAAAGCAAGGTCCCTCTGGATCAGGAACGTTGGAGCTGGCCATTCCACAAACTAATACGGTAAAAGGGTAGATGACTCTTGAGGACTATAAAATGATGAACATTGACTTGGGACATATGACAAGGGAGAAACACTTGGCTAAGTGGGAAGATATGCACAAATCTACAAGGGAGATATTGAAGAAGGATAAAGATAAATTTGATTACTTAAAAGGACATATTGCACAGTTGTAGCAGTTATACAAGGAATATTTGATCCCAAGGTCAGGATGCCAGAGGTGTAGGAAAACTTAACCATTATATCTAAGGAACAGGTATTAGAATTAGAAAATAAGAAGGTTGAAGCTAACACTTTTGAGGAGTGGTTTGGGTTGTTTATTCAAGAAGGGGAGAATACAATAAGGTAAGTGATTACTAATTGGGAATTGGCTCTTATAGAGCAGAACAATTGTAGTACTATTTTGCAACATTGTTTAGGCAGAATAGAGGAATGCAAAGAGGAAATAGATCAGGTAGAAGATATAAAAGAAAGGGCTGATGAGATAAAAAAGGAAAGAATAATAACTTCTTAGGTAGCGGATCACATGCCACAGACTATAATGGAGTTGAGATTTGAAAGGAATATGTTGGAAGGATGCATAGTAAATACACAGGAGCTGGAAAAAGAATTTGGGGAAATAGCTAAAAAGCACCGCTGACTCATACAAAAATTCATTGAGTATGAGTGTCTAGAAATACATGTTTATGATGCTGAGATGGCAGTGAAAGAGTTCAAGGATATGTAGTTGCCTTGTATACAGGATCCAAGTACATATTTGAATGTTGAGATGATTGATTTAATCATGGAATCAGGTGCAAGGGTGAGGAAATACCAAAAGCATAAAGAAGAGGCGAAAGAGCAAATAAAAACACTAAAGGGAAGGGTTGAAATGTAGGCATACACTTGGAGCATAAGCCAAAGAAATAATCATGAAGTGGTGGTAGCGTTAATAGATAAATATATAGAGTACCTGAAGAGGATTGGGGAAGAATGAAAATGGAAAAGTGCTAATGATGGTGGTGTTTTCTTTTGTTCTGTGTTATAAATTCGTGGTACTATAAGTTGAAAGCAAAGTCAGTGCAATATCTTTTATTTTTTGAAAAGATTCTAAAGGCATCCTTTGAGCCGAGTAAAGATACCAATGGGATATTTTAGGAATGGTTAGGAAATGATTCCTACCGTTGATCTAGAGGATTTGAATCCTGATCGTTGGATTGATTTTGTAACCGTAGTAGGAAGAAGCTTCAAAGTCTATATAAAAAAATCTGCTACTTGTATTATATTACATAGGGATTTTGAACTTTTAGTTTAAGGTTGTAATTGTCAAGTTTTATTGCAATAGCGAGGACATTTCTTTTAGTTTTAGGAAGGAGATTGCCTATGTCTACATTGAGGACTATGCAAAATGTCTCATCTCCTCAGTGTATCTGTCAAAATGTTTGTAAGTTTTTTTGGTGATTTGATCAATGAAACAGAAGTCATTATTACATTGTAAATTTTGTATGACTTTATACTTTGAATAAAGGTAAACTTAGAATTCTACATCTATTACAGAGTGTTTTCTGATTTAGGCTTTTACTTGACGTATTGTTCTTTGAAAGATTGTAATCTCGTATGTATGTTCATGAAAATGCTGAGGACTTTACATTTGTAGATTTGATTGTGTTGAATTGTTCAGATTACTATATTCTTTAATACGTGAGTAGTAGAACATTTAGATCCTATATGGAATGGTATTTTAATTTGAGTCTTTCTAACTTTTCTCCAACAATTGGTAAATAATTAGCTTAAACACAAAAATCTGAAGGAAATTGTCATACTTTTGTATAAATAATAAGGAACTATAGTGATCTTTGACAATTTTCATATAAATTTGAAAGGCAAAGTTTGTTTTACTGAAATTCATGCAAAGCTTTGTGATATAATAATGAATGTAAGCAAAAGAATGAATACTTTGTTGATATTTGTAATAGTTTGCATAATTTGAGGTCCACTAAGTCACTGATTACTTTAATTTGTGTAAGGCCCCTTAAAATAATAGCTTCACAACAAACTATTGGTTTATCCCACGCGGTCAAGAACTGACCATCCAAAAACTTGAGATTGAGAATTACTAGTTAATTCTGCATATCTTCCAAGACAGCTAAGTTTCTTTTGTAAATTTTAACTATGCTGTGAGTGTGTAAAAACTCTCGTCAACAGTATTTTGGTGCTAGAAGGAGGGCCTTAGTGGAATTGAGGTACAAATTGTGTAAAACTAGCTCACAATAGTGGTCAAGTGACCAAGTCTAGGTCCAATTTAGATAATATTTTTGTATAATTGCTGGATAGGAGACAAAATAAAAGTTGGTTGATCTAGAATCCAAGAATATTACATGTAGGAGGTTCATTAGGAACCCCTCCTAGATCACTAGTTAACATACATAATATAGTGAGTCCTGATAGTTCTTTGTTTAGATCCTTAAATCTTAGTTTAGGAACTCCTAGAGGTCTAAGTCCTCCTAGAGGTCCTAGTCCTCCTAGAGGTCCTAGTCATCCTTTAAATCCAGGTACTCCCAGAGGTCCTAGCCCACCTCGTGGTCCTACAATGGCATATTTCGATGTCAATTCTCCTATATCATTCACAAATTATCATGAAATACCAAAAAATCTTGAGAAGATCTGTCCTAAATATCAATTGCATCAGGATCTAGAAGATCATATTAGAATATTCAAGGAAGCATGCTTTAGAGCCAGATTAGAACATGAAGATGTGGTGTGTAGGTTGTTCCCTTACACCTTCAATGAGCAGGCTTCTAATTGGTATGTCAACTTGCCAAATGGTTACGTCTCTTCTTGGGCACTCATGGAGGAGGCATTCTTTTCTAGGTTTAGGGGACCAGTCGATCCTTCTACCTTATATCACAAATTGGCAGCAATTAAAAGAGGTGAGGGGGAACTTATTCACAATTTCAATGATAGGTTCTAGAAGGCTTTCTCTAGGTTAGTCGCTCCTTATACTATAATTCCTAAGGCTATATTAGCAATGTATTATGCAGATTTAGATCCATTGACTACTATGTTTGTCAAGAGAAAGGTTGATATAGATACTATATCAAAAGCTTATAAAGAAGCAGCCACCGTAAATTAGGAGATGAGACAAACAACATATAATGCTTTTCTAAATGTAGGAAACCTTGGGATGTAGAATCAAGCATAACCGTGGAATGGAGTTCCAATGCATCATACTCCATTGTTGAATCCAATCCCTACATATGCACCCGTGTATAATCCTTCCCCCATTCAGGCTATAGTTCCTTATACCTATAATAATACTAATAACAATCAGACTAATGGTCAGTCTTTCTTCCAGCTTCCTTAGGATACATTTGTAGCCAAGGCACAAGATGATAGAGAGGAAATAAAGGAAATTATTGCACATTTAAGAAGATTGACCACTGAGATTACACAATTAAGAAATAAAATTTTCTATGGTAGAAATACTCAGGGATATAGTCAAAGCTAGAACTAGAATTATAGTCAAGATCAAGGTTCAAATCAAAATTAGAATCATAACCAAGGACAAAATCATAATTAGGGATAGGGGATACAAAACAGGGGACATAATGGAGATAACAAAGCCTGGGGTAATAATAACAGAAATCAGAATCAACCTAAGCCATCTAGGACATGGAACATAGGACTGAATAATGGTACTCTGGCATCTCCATTTAAGAGTCCAGACAATCAAGAAATGAAACAACCAGCCAGAATTCAAATGGCTAACTTAGCATTGAAAAATTGGTACAGGATTCATAATACGAATGCACATGCTAAGCTTGATTGTCCTCAGTTTCATCTTGCTGCTAGCATTTTCAATGTTGAAGTACAAGCTCCTACATCTAAATTTCTCATTCCCAAAGGGAATGAAATAGTGCCTTCAGGATTTGAGTCTGCTTTGGTCTTGGAAAGTTTCACCTTCATAACTAGAGAAGAGGAGAATCAGACAGTAGATGATGAGCCTTATTTTTGTGAGAGTTTGTATCCTGAGTCAGCCCTAGTGTTGGATGATTTTTAGTTTCCCTTTGAAACTGAAAATGAAGTATTATGTGAACTAGAAGAGGTGCAAGCTTTTTAGCAATCTAACAAGAATCATACTTATAATCTAAGAAGCAACATTAAGCCTGGAGGTCCTTTTACTACATCCACTCCTCCTAACAATTTCAACACTCCTCCAGATCAACATGCCAGTAATAATCCTGCAATCTTAAAAGCTAATCATCATGGGACTGGTGGGACAGCAGCACCAATGGTTCAAATAGGAAAAACAAAGTCTCTGGAAACAACAAAATTAATGAATTATTTGTCTGAGGAAATAAGAAAAATCAAAGTCAGTGTACCTCTATATGAGTTATTGAGAAGTCCAAGGGTAAGTACTACCTTCATAAATTCTTTAGATACATCTATGGCAAAGGAAACTTTTGTTGACATAGATGTTCCTGGTAGAGATGTACAGTCTAAGGATAAAGGTAAGAAAATTGAACAACCTTCCAACACTAATGTTGTCATGTATGCAGAAAAGAAGGAAGCTCCTCCTTTTCTATTAACCATAAGAATGTTAGGAAAGAATATACACAATTGTATGGTGGATTCAGGAGCCTCAACCAACGTTATGCCCCTAGGAATATGTAAAACTTTAGGGCTGACTCCCACGAAATCTGCCAAGGTTGTTACTCAACTGGATAAAACTGAGGTTAATGTGATAGGTGAATTGATGCACATTCAGATGCAGTTAGCCTATGATCCTAGAGTAATGTAGTTTATTGCTATCCAAGTGGTGGATATACTAGTTAATTATGGCATGTTACTAAGTAGGGACTAGTCCAAGACATTGAATGGATATATGGCCACTGATTCTTCACACATGTGGTTACCTTGGAGAGGTGTCCCAAACCAGATTAGGATAGAAGCTGAGCCTAGGATGAAACACATGATTACATAGTATAACAAAACAAATGAGATATTGTATGCCTCTGTTGAACCAGGTGTTTATAGAGTTATGAACAAGGGAGTACAAATTGAGGAAATCTTGATGTTGGATTTTAAGACAAAGCCTGCTAATAAGGAGACAACCACATTCATTGAATCTGATGGGAATTCTTCTTCTGAAGAAGATAATGCTGTAAGTAGTTTTGGCCAAATTATAAGACAGGAGATAGAAAAATGCATTAAACAAAAATCTCCAGTCCATTGTAAGTTGTACAAGAATGTGTAGAGTCCATAATACTCCTCATCCTGAAGACAGTTGTGGAATGTGTAGAGATATCGTAGAGTATCAATATGGAAAATGCATGAAGAAAATGGAACAACAAAGGAAAAGTTTATTCATGATAAACCCGAGTTGTTTTGTCCTAACAATACAAATGAGCCAGTCCAAGATTTGAAGGGAGAAACAAGAATAAAAGGTGTTGATTATTTTGGTTTACAAATTGAAAATGCAAATGTGCAGGTAGTTCAGAATGAGGCACCCAGAGATAAATAGGATGTTACAACACAGGTAATAGATAAAGTAGGGTGTGCTAAAGTGAAAGGTCAAGGTCAAAAAAGTAAAAGTGGTATTTGGACACTAAAATGTGATGGATCTAAGTCTAAGCAAGGAGCAGGAGCCAGGGTCAAACTTGTTGATCCAAGTGATAAATCATTTTTAGCAGCATATAGGCTACAATTCCCTTGCACTAATAATGTAGTAGAGTATGAGGCCTTGATTTATGGACTTGTTATGGCTATTAAGAAGAAGGTAAGAGTGATCAGAGTTTTTTCTGACTTTGAATTAGTGGTCAAAAAGGTTAGGAAACTGTATGCATGTAATTACAAGAAAATGGTGTGTTATAGGCACAGGGTATGGGATTTAATTGAATCATTTGGTGCCTTTAACATTGAGTATTTCCCTAGAGAACTGAATCAAAGACCAGACGCATTAGCAGTTGCTACTAGTACATTAGAGCCTTTAACATTGTTAGGTTTAAAATGGTTCACTGTTGAATTAGTAAATGTCCCAAGTATACCAGATAATGTTGCTCATTTTCAAGTAGATCAATAAATTGTAGACTTTCTCACTTGTAAAGAGGTATTTGAAGCTCAGATCATTGATGAGTAGGAAAGACTTGACATATCTTGGGATGAAGAAGACATAGTAAATCTAAAGAGCAATTTCTTACCCAAGGGGGTAATAGAATTGGAGAAGATTTTTGATTTTGATGGAGTAGTCAGATAGAAAGATTTGCCCAAAACTGAAGGGGGTAAATGTGATCCCTTTAACATGGGAATAGAACAAAGTCCAAAGAATGTGTTGATTGGAAAGGCTTTCTTTGAAGAATTAAGAAAAGAGATTGTTGAGGTTTTAAAAGAGTATAAGCACGTAATAGCTTGGACATATGAAGATTTAAAGACTTATGATACATCCATTATAACTCATGTGATACCTTTGAGACTAGGAGTTAGACCATTTAGGCAAAAATAGAGGCCTGTGAATGCTATTTTAGAGCCTCTAATCTTTGAAGAAGTCAAAAAACTGTTGTCTGCCAGAATAATTTTCCCAGTGAGACATCCAACGTGGGTAGCAAATTTAGTACCCATAAGGAAGAAAAATTGAGACATTAGATTATGTGTAGATTTTAGAAACCTAAACAAAGCTTCTGAAAAAGATAATTATCCATTACCTCCAATAGATGAAGTACTGCAAGCAGTAAATGGAGCCAAGATGATGTCTTTCTTAGATGGATTTTTTGGGTATAATCAGGTTTTAGTTAACAAAGAAGATAGGTTGAAAACTACATTTACTTGTAAATGGGGCAACTATGTATATAGAAGAATGCCTTTTGGTTTAATCAATGTAGGTGCCACTTTTCAACGAGCCATGGACATTGCATTTCGTGGATTGTCAGGTAAATGTATTGTCATTTATATGGATGATTTAACTATTTATTCTAAAGATGTATCCACTTATGCAGAGGATTTGAGAAGAGTGCTCAGAAGGTGTGAAAGGTATGGAATTTCTCTCAATCCAAAGAAGTGTTCATTTGGCGTAACAGAGGGAAAATTGTTAGGGCATATCATTTCTAAAAATAGGATATCCATTGATTTAGATAGAGTAGAGGGAATTAAAAAATTGCAATTGTCTAATAGTATTTGAAAGAGTTAAAGTCTTTATTTGGTAAAATTAGCTTTGTCAGGAAGTTTATTACAGGATTTGCAGAGATTGTGCAACCATTAAATGCAATGCTAAAAAAGGTTGCAAAAATAGAATGGACACCAGTAGCTAAGGCCACATTTGAAGATATTAAGAAATCCATTTCTGATGCTCTAGTGTTAGCAAGTCCATATTATACCAAACCATTCTACATCTATTCTTTTGCTTCTACAAATTCAGTTGTAGCTACTTTGACACAAAAGGGAGAAGAAAATGAAGAAAAACCCATCTCTTTCATGAGTGCACCTTTGAAGGATGCACAATTGAAATACTTAGATATAGAAAGGTAGGTGTTTGTATTGGTAAGGGTAGTAAAAAAGTTTAGGCATTACATGTTGCAAAGTCAAGTTAAAGCCATAGTACTAGATGCGGTAGTGAAAATGTTGCTGATGCAAAATGAGCCTGGAGAGAAAAGGGCCAAATGGATTATAGTATTGCAAGAGTTTGATATGGAAATCATTCCAATGAAGTTAGTTCGGGGTCAAGCATTAGTACAGACAATAGCCAATACGGATCCAAATTTAGTGAAACAACAGTATGTACTAAACTCCAATGATGCATCAAGTTGGTATGATGATTTAAACACATTTTTGATATCTAGAAAGTATCCAAACAAAATGAAGTCTTCTCAGAGGAGAGCCTTGAAGATAAAAGAATAGAGATATATGGTATAAGGGGGTCTTTTGTTCAAAAGGAATCATGAAGGTATATAATTGAGGTGTTTGAACAGAGTTGAAGCAAACAAGGTACTGTTAGAGTTGCATGATAAATATGGAACAACTCATGGTTCTCATTTGGTGACTACTCATAAGATTTTGAGGGCTAGGTATTATTGGCCAACAATGTTTAAAGATACAAAAAGCCATTTTCAAAGTAAAGGGTGAAACCAGGCTACTCCATTACAACCAGTTATTGAGTCTAGGTCATTCGCACAATGGGACTTGGATTTCATCAGAGTTATTAATCCTCCATCATCTACTGGGCACAAGTTTATATTAACAATAATAAACTATTGTATGAGGTGGACAAAGGAAACATGCTGTAAGTTCTCTACTATTGAGGTGGTCATCAAATTTCTTGAAGAAAATATCATTACAAGGTTTGGAGCTCCATATTCTCTAGTATGTGATAATGGTCCTGCATTTTCTTCTCTGAAATATTCTAAATGGGCATTTGAATATGGGATAGTTTTAAAGTTTGCTTCAAATTATTACCCTTAGGATAATGGGTTAGCTAAGTCCACAAATAAGATCATGTTAGACATCATCAAGAAGTTAATCATAAAAAGTCCAAAAGAATGGAATACCCTATTGAAATATGCATTGTAGGTAGATAGGACGAAAGTTAAGACAACCTTAGGTAATGCGCCTTATCACTTAGTTTATGGGATTGATCCCATACTTCCAGTGAAATTAAGAATACCTACCTGGAAATTCACTAATGAGTATTTAGGCTTTGATGATCATAGAGAGGCTAGGTTAGTCCAAACATTACAATTGGATGAGAAGAGAAATCGAGCCATAGATAAATTTGCTAAGCATCAAGATGTAGTTAAAAGGTGGTTTGATAAGAGAGTGAGAGTCAAAACATTCAAAATATCAGATCTGGTGTTGTGTTGGGATAAAGCACATGAAAAGGAGGGGAACCATGGAAAATTTGACAAATTGTGGTTAGGTCCACTACAGCTCGCAGAAATAATAGGAGATAATACTTTTAGGCTCAAGACTTTAACTAGGGAAGATGTGTCATTACCTATTAATGCTCAACATCTAAAACACTATTTTCAAGCTTAAAGAGACAGGGTCTGCCCTATTGTGTATCATATTGTAAAAAGTGTACAGGGTGTGGGGTTTTGTTTTGGTTGTGTGTTTTGTTTTGTACAGGTTGTGGGTTTGTTGTTTGGTTGGTTTGTTTGTTGTGTTCCCTTGGCAGGGATGTTTGTTTTGATTTGAGGTATGCAGGAGTAGATTAACAACCATCAAAAACAATAAAAAATTCAAAAAAATTTAGGTTAATCATTTGAAACTTATGCATAACTTGTTGTGACTTTCATGAATGTAGATAACTGTTTGGCTTGCGAAATTTTTTATTCAATAACTGTGAATTGAATATTTAAGGGAAATTTCTCATGATGACACACCTAAAATCCTTGGGTTTGTTGAATGTACCAGTGTAGGTGTTAAGTGAAAAATCAGAGGTCACCCTTGCTACCATTGCAATTCTTAGCTTAATTTTAGCAAGTGATCATACCTTGCATCATGAACTTACAACGGTAATATCTTATGAATTTCTATGTTACACAGAGTTATAAATATAAAGAAAGGGATTATACTGAAAATCCAAATTAAGTCATCTAAGTAACTCTACCAAGGCTATAGACGATCGCTGGTACTGGGGCTCTACTTAGGAGAATTGCAACGATAACCTTGTCGGGGCTATGAACGCTTGCTGGCAGCAATGCTCTATTCGGTTGGTTACGAGGGAATGACATCAAATATGTAGTTTAACACCAGTCACTAGTGTTTTCAACTCGTTTTCAAGATGAGGATTATTAATCATGTGCACACACTTAAACTCTATTGGAAGATTCATACACCTTATTGAGTATATTTAGTACCAAATTAAATAATGGCTTGCATATGGAAAGTTAGAAGTTATGGATTTATTTCATTTGGCTTTCTTTAATGATTTAAATTTAGTTGTTGTGATGTTCACAACATGCCCCATTTTACCTTTTAGCAAAATGAGGACCCTTGCTGTGGCTTTTGCTTTTGGTGGTGTGGTGTGTTTGTGGTTTTGTGGGGTGGTATGGTAAAATGACAAGTGCGCAAAAGTGAAAATTTTAATGCTTAATATAAAGGTACAAAACGTGGTGGGATCTTTTGTATGTATGAGAGGTTGGGGAGTTTTGTATGTCTTATGCAAATCTTTTGTATATGTGTTATGAGTCAGTATTGTAGGGATGGTTATACACTTTTGTATTCTGAAGAAAAGTATGCATATGTGTGGGAACAATCAAAATCTTTTTAGACACAAGGTAGACCTGATTGGGAGTAAATAGTAATGAAATTAGATTTGAGTCCATGTTTGTTTCTTGTTTGGTTGTATGTGTTTTGTATGTATAAAACTTATGCATATCCAATATATGTACAAAAAATTGACGTAAACATTCAGTGTGCATTTGAGATACAAAAAATGAGAGAATACCTAGACGGGTTTTAAAACAGGTTGAAATGAAACATAGGGCACAATGATACAAAAGGTCTTATATTCAAAATTACAAGATTGAATATAACCAGAATCAAGATTATATTTGAAAAACCAGAGTGCATAAATACAAATGCAGAAAGGAATTAATCAGGAAAGGTTGTAGTAATATAAATACAAAGGTTGGCTATAGATTATATTGAATATAACCATAATCAAGATTAAATTTGAAAAACCAGAGTGCATAAATACAAATACAGAAAGGAATTAATCAAGAAAGAAAGGTTGTAGTCATATAAATACAAAGGTTGGCTATAGATTATATTGAATATGAGCAGAGTATGTACAACCAACAGGGGTCGTATTTACAAATGCCACAGTCAAAAAATTGGAAGTTGCAATAGGAAATAGAGAGACCAAAATATTCGCAAAAAAAAGAGTCCTTCACATCCTAAGGATTTCCATAGAAAATACCCATTCTGACTATATCTGCAAAATGGATAATCCAGTCCAGGTTCTGTGATACCTCCAGTCTTTGAGATAGCCTTAAAAAATTGAGGCCAACTCTAGCCCAATACCTATGAGTAGCTAAGGCCTAGTTAGAGAAGTGCATAAGAAATGGTAGCCTGATGAATTGACTACCAGGGATGCTAGACAGATAAAGCTTTGAGGCTCGTGGTATACCTACTCCTAGGTCAAATGCTAAGATAATGTCAATATCCATAAGTCTATAGTCAGCTTTGAAAATATCCTGCAACAATAAGAAAACTTCTATCTTATTGAAACTTATGCCTAGAACAAAGGCCAAAAACTATTAGACAATGTCTGAATTGACCCTATACTTGTCCCAATTATTCAGGAAGCTTTTCCCTAATACCATTTTTATGGCTTCTAGTTCTAATTCATGAAACAGAGGATTTCATGTCCCAGAATTAGTCCTTTTAGACAAGCATCTGAAATAGGACCAGAAAAGGCGGTTTGTCGTCTAGAACTAAGAAGGCAAATGGAAGTTGTCATATTTATAGAGTGTTTTGAATTTTGGGGTGTGTAAAATGTTGTTATGCAAGCTCTTAAATAGAGGTTTCACACGAGTTGCAGGTTCAATTGCCATTAATGGTGGTTGAGAGGAATTGAATGTGCATAAGTATGGATGTTAATGCACGCATGCCAGTGGTCTAGTGGAGTAGATGTCATTAATATATCGAATTTCTCTTAAGCATGTCTTAAATATTTTAGAACTAATTACAAGAAAAGTACAGGTAAGGTCATAATTAAGATGTTGAAATTCATGTTTACTTATGTGTTTTGTATGTATAAAACTTATGCATATCTAACATACATACAAAAATTGGTGCAGGTATCAAAAACGGGTGCGCATTGTTATGTAGAGGTATGTATAAAATCCTAAAGTTTAGTTGTTGTATTCTCACATGGGGAGTGATTTGTCTCTTAAGTCTAAGTACAAATATCAAAGCTAAAAATGATAGAGAGAAGTTTCAAATGGTGGGGCCCATGGAAGTATGGTTAAGAGGGCAGGTAGTATACAAAAGAGAATACATTAGGAATCATACAAAAGTGCTCGGGAGGGGGTTTTAGGATATAGGTTACGAGGTTTTGTATGTATCGTTTGTTTGTACGTTGAATGCAAAATGATAACATACAAAAAGGGTAAATGCAAAAAAGTTTGACATGGTAAGTTAAAAATGATGAGACTTATGCAGTTGAATGAAATTCAAAACGATAAGTTTAAAGTCAAAAGCGGATATACAAAAGCTGATATATACAAAATATCTATTATAAAGTGACATACAAAACTGAGAACATAAGATAAGAATAAAGCAGAAGGTAATATAGCTGGTATAATTGTTGATTTGTATCACAATCATTTGTATATAGACAATATACAAAAGTAACATGCAGGGAAAAGATACAAAAGTTGTGGCATGTGAAAAGTATAATATGCATAATGATGCGCAAAAAGGGGAAAAGTAAATGATACAAAATTCAAAATGCAAAATCTATAAAGAAAAAGGTGTTAAGTTGAAACACATGCATTAATGGTTATAATAAATGCACAGCTAATGACAGAAATGCAGAATGCAAAAATGATAAAGGACAAAATGTAAGAGGCAAATTCATAGTCACCGTGTGAAGCAGAAATTGTAGAACCAACGGAAATCAAATCAAGTAAGTAGAAATTGAAAGGTGAGCAAGATTACAAGGAGATAACGGCACCACTGAAACGGGTAACTCGATTCCACACTGATAAAGTTAAGCTGATTAAGGAAGAATGTATGTATCTTGAAAACTCTGTATAATTCTTATGATATGATTATGGTTTTGTTATGATTTAATCACAATTGAAAATGGGGTTAATTATTGCAAATAGTCTTGGGAGATTTACTTTAAGAATTTTGCTAGAATGGCTTTTGAGAGAAAACATGTTAAAATGTTAGGGTAAAACATGGTAAAATTGTAAAATAAGGATAAAGAAACCCTAGCAATTGTACATGAAGAGGGAGGTAAAATGTAATTTTTTTTATAGGATGGTGCCAAATCAAAGGAAAGTGACTGTCGTAGCTGAAGAAGAAGAAAAGATAAAAAAGGAGAGGAAACCATGGAGAGAGACCACCAAAGAAAAGTTAGAAGTAACTTGAGGGTTTTCGACTGTGACATTTTACAAAGGAGGATTGGTTACGGACACCTTCATAGGGCAGTATGATGCAAATGATGTGTTGTACAAGGTCACAACATTGGATGCTTCTGAAGACATGGAAAAGATTTGGAGCAAAGGGTTATATAAAGATGCTGGTTTTCCTTTGGCGATGGAGGCTAGTGAACTAGTACTGGAATATATGGAAAGATACAATTTGGAGACTAGGCAGGTAATGCATGAAGGAAGAAGCATTGCTGATTTATCTACTGAAGGCATTACCCATACTTTTGGGCTGAAAATTGAAGAGAAGATGATAGACATAGATATGGACTAGTATGCAACAGACTTTATAAAGAATGATAAAGCATGTAGAGCTAGTATTTTCTACGGATGGTACACAACCGAAAATAAACCTAAAGCCACCATGAGAGTTCCAAAAAATCTATATAGAATTGATTTCAAAACTGAAATTTATCTCATGATTACCATGTTGAGTAGATTAGTGGGATTGAGCGAAGCAACTGCATTTGAGCCTTGGATGTTTTAGGTTATAGAATATGTCAGAGCACAAGAAGGAAGCATTCACTGGGCCAAAACCATCAGTAAGTGTATAAATAGGCAGATTATGTCATTTAGAAGAACAAGAAGATTTAGTATGTCTTCCTATGTTTTATATGCATTGGCTGCTAGAATACCACCAATAGTTGGGATAAGAGTGATAGGCACCTTGGAAAGTGGGCCAGAATAGAGATTGATATATGATCATTACCCAGATCTTCAAGAAGAGAATGCATTGAAAATTTACACAATGGTGAATGATGTATTTTATAGTTACATGGTGAGAGTTCTGAATGAAGATAAAGAGAAGAGAATAAGTAAGGAAGCAATAGAAATTATAACTTACTTCAGTTCTTTGTTCATACAGTTTCCAACATTCACTTACAACAAGGTTGAAGGTTTTGAGGGAAAACCATTTAAGTTACCCAAGTATCCTTCGGATCACCTAATTTGCTGGAATATACAAGGCAAGTATTGAGTATATATTGGATGTATAAGAATAAATACACTAGAGGTAATATTAAGTTCCCTGTTACTATTGGCCATTCTTCTTGTCATAATGAGGAACATGACAAGTAGTCAGAAAGAGAGCTAAGATACTATGCATTTGAAGAATTCAATTTGGCCAGGCGTTTTGACCCATTGCATAGAATACAAAGATTCATAGATAGGAAATATAAATATTAGGTTCATATTGAAGATTATTGGTCTAATTGCGAGAATGAACATGAAGTACAGAAAATATCTTGTCAAAGGTTAACTATTGAACAAATGAGGACAATGGGGGATATTAGTGTGCCCCAAGAGGTGACTGATGATGATGACGTATTGCATGAAAGTTATAAGAGCAATGGAATAGATTTATAACCCATTGATGAGCCAAATTGGGATGCTCCTGCAGAAAAATCTTTGGATGGGTTGTCCACACGTATTTTATTGTTTTCTAAAAAGTGGCTGGCTAACAAAATAGAGGAGTTGAAGGCTTAGGGCATTGATATCACCGAGAAAAAGAAAAGAAAGAAAAGAGATAAGGAAGACAGAGATGAACTAATGTGTTTTTATGAAAAGAAAAGGAGGTTTATGGAAACCAAGATACTGAGTAAAGATAAAAAGGTAACCTTGCTACATCCCTATGCTTTGGGAATTACAGTGGCCATACATTTAGGAACATTCATAGAAGAAGGGGCATCTAGTTAGGAAGTGCATATTGAGAGGGCACAGGAACCAATAGTGTTTAGTGAATTAATCCAAGAAAAGGGCTTGCTTGCAGGGCAGCATGTAGCAAGAGTTGTTACCATAGATCCGCCAGAAGAGAGAACACAGGTGCCTATTTTTGCATCAGGGGAAGTAGGACAACCACAAGTGTCAGTAGACTTCACACCTGAAGAAAGGAGGCAAACTCATATTGAAGTTAAACAAGAATTAACTGAGGAGATGGTATAAAAATCCAAAAATTAGGAGACAAGAAAAGAAGGAAAGATTGTTGACATAAGCAATGACAGTAGTGATGAAGGGAGTATGCAACAAAGAGCCAGTGCAAAAGAGGGACTTGAAGTAGATACAGGTTCTATCATAATAGAGGAGCATAACACCCAGGTGTATATGAGGAAGGCACAAAGTTCATAATCAAAGGAAAGACATATACCAAAAGAATTGGAAAAAGTAGACCCTTTTGGTACATTGGTAGAGCAAGAAATTATAGAAGAAGTGCAAAATGCTACACGACAAATTAAAGAATTAGAAAAGGGAGAAAGAGAAAATAAAGTCACCGAAGATAGAGAAATGACAGTAGAACAAACAGGGGAGTCCATGGAAATAGGTCTTGCCTATATGGATGTCCTAGATGTCTTAAAGGCATATAATGAGCAGAGTACACCAAAAGACAATATAGAAAAGGAGCATGAGAAAGGGAAAGATGAAAAGCAATCTAATAGGTACACTAATCAGCCTCCACAAATAGACTAGGCTAGTACATCTGCACATGGATAGGAAGAAACAATAATGAAGGTGACTGAAACATCTGGGAATCCTAAAGAAAATATAGGGGATGTTTCTAAAGAAGAGATGCAGTAGCAAGATAATTTACCAATGGGTCCAAGGAATCAGTCCCCAGAATAGTCTCCGAGGCAACAACATGCTCCACAACAATCATCACCAGAAAAGAAGGTGGAGGCAGACAAACCTCAAAAGGAAGTAATTGAGACAGGAGAAAAAATAGAAACAAATAAAGAGCCACTAGCTTGGTTGGGAAATGAAGTAAGAAGAGAAAAGACAGAGGTAGAGTTGGTGCCTATTAACATTAAAAGCTTGTTAGGACTTCCACAAAGAGAAAGAAGAAAAGCAAGAACAATGTCTGCCATAAATCAAGGTCCCTCCGGATCAAAAACACTGGAGCTGGCCATTCCGCAAACCAATAAGGTAAAAGGGGAGATGACTCTTGAGGACTATACAATGATGAACATTGACTTGGGACATATGACAAGGGAGCAACACTTGGCTAAGTGGGAAGATATGCACAAAAATACAAGGGAGATATTGAAGAAGGATAAAGATAAATTTGATTACTTAAAAGGACATATTGCACAGTTGTAGCAGTTTATACAAGGAATATTTGATCCCAAGGTCAGGATGCTAGAGGTGCAGGAAAACTTAACCATTGTATCTAAGGAACAGGTATTGGAATTAGAAAATAAGAAGGTTGAACCTAACACTTTTGAGGAGTGGTTTGGGTTATTTTTTCAAGAAGGGGAGAATACAATAAGGCAAGTGATTACTAATTGGGAATTGGCTCTTACAAAGAAGAACAATTGTAGTACTATTTTGCAGCATTGTTTAGGCAAAATAGAGGAATTTAAAGAGGAAATAGATCGGGTAGAAGATATAAAAGAAAGGGCTGATGAGATAAAAAAGGAAAGAATAATAACTAAGTAGGTAGTGGATCACATGCCATAGACTATAATGGAGCTGAGTTTTGAAAGGAATATGTTGGAAGGATGCATAGTAAATACACAAGAGCTAGAAAAAGAAGCTGGGGAAATAGCTAAAAAGCATCACCGACTCATACAAAAATTTATTGGGTATGAGTGTCCAAAAATACATGTCTATGATGTTGAGATGGTAGTGAAAGAGTTCACGGATATGTATTTGCCTTGTATACAGGATTTAGGTACATATTTGAATGTTGAGATGATTGATTTAATCATGGAATCAGGTGCAAGGGTGAGGAAATACCAAAAGCATAAAGAAGAGGTGGAAGAGAAAATAAAAACACTAAAGGAAAGGGTTGAAATGCAGGCATACACTTGGAGTATAAGCCAAAGAAATAATCATGAAGTGGTGGTAGCATTAATAGATAAATATATAGAGTACCTGAAGAGGATTGGGGAAGAATGAAAAGGGAAAAGTGCTAATGATGGTGGTGTTTTCTTTTGTTCTGTGTTATAAAGTTGTGGTACTATAAGTTGAAAGCAAAGTTAGCATGGTATCTTTTATTTTTTGAAAAGATTCTAAAGGCATCCTTTGAGCCAAGTAAAGATACCATTGGGATATTTTAAGAATGGTTAGGAAATGATTCCTACCGTTGATCTAGAGGTTTTGAATGTTGACCGTTGGATTGATTTTGCAACCGTAGCAGGAAGGAGCTTCAAATTCTATATAAGAAACTCTACTACTTGTATTATATTACATAGGGATTTTGAACTTTTAGTTTAAGGTTGTAATTGTCAAGTTTTATTGCAATAGAGAGGACATTTCTTTTAGTTTTAGGAAGGAGGTCACCTGTGTCTACATTCTAGAGTACATAGAATGTCTGGTCTCCTTGGTGTATCTGTCAAAATGTTTGTAAGTTTTTTTGGTGATTTGATCAATGAAACAGAAGTCATTATTACATTGTAAATTTTGTATGACTTTATACTTTGAATAAGGTAAACTCAGAATTCTACATCTATTACAGAGTGTTTTCTGATTCCAGCTTTTACTTGCTGTATTGTTCTTTGAAAGATTGCAATCTCCTATGTATGTTCATGAAAATGCTGAGGACTTTACATTTGTAGATTTGATTGTGTTGAATTGTTCAGATTACTGTATTCTTTAATATGTGAGTAGTAGAACATTTAGATCCTATATGGAATGATATTTTAATTTGAGTCTTTCTAACTTTTCTCCAACAATTGGTAAATAATTAGCTTAAACACAAAAATCTAAAGGAAATTGTCATACTTTTGAATAAAGAATAAGGAATTGCAGTGATCTTTGACAATTTTCATATAAATTTGAAAGGCAAAGTTTGTTTTACTGAAATTCATGCAAATCTTTTTGATATAATAATGAATGTAAGCAAAAGAATGAATACTTTGTTGATATTTGTAACAGTTTTCATAATTTGAGGTCCAGTAAGTCATTGATTACTTTAATTTGTGGAAGGCCCCTTAAAATAACAGCTTCACAACGAACTGCTAGTTTATCCCACACGGTCAAGAACTAACCATCCAGAAACTTGAGATTGAGAATTACAAGTTAATTCTGCATATCTTCCAAGATAGCTAAGGTTCTTTTATGAATTTTAACTATGTTGTGAGTGTGTAAAAACTCTCATCAACACTTCCCAAGATCTAATTGTATCAAAGAAGCATAGTGGAATCATGATGGTGTATCCACAACTTTTAGTTCCACAAAGGAGGATGAATTCCTTGATGGCAACCCAAGTTATGAAGAAGATTCTCAATTTTCATACTTTTTGCCTCTTTCTATGCCAATACAAAAATATTGTCACCAAATGAAGCATGCTAAAAAGGGGAATAGGGTAAGAAATATAATTTACAAAATATGGCATGTAGACTCATTGATTCAAATTCAAGATTGTTTCTACATTTGGGATCTAAGTGAGTTTATGAAAGGAAAAGAGGATATAGAATTTGATGTGATTTTTAAATTTTTCATCTCTTGGATGGGAATGGAAAGGGAATCCATGAAGAATCATCAAAAAAAATTTGTAAGTTCTAATGAAGTTGTAGGAGTTTAATGTTTGCAATTCGTGAATTACTCCTTGGAACTTAATCCTATAATTGAAGACAAAGGTATGATGCTTGACATACTTCATGGTCTTAAAGAAGAATTCATGGTTAAAGAGACTATTCATAAAGACAAACTCTATTGGCAGCAAGTTGTGTAATGAAGGAGACCACACAAACTATTTTGTTCCTTGGTAGGCAACATAACCTATCCTATGTTATTCAATTGCTTCCAAATCAGCAAAAAATGGTGCTCAGAAATATGTTCCTAGAATTGTTACTAAATAGAATATTGCAGCATAGAGATAGCACTTGGAAAGACAAACAAGAATGCAAACTTATGGAAAGGGATTTCCACCATAGATGGTTTACATGTTCACATGAGAAGGTGCAAAATAAAGTGGAAAGGTGCAAAAAACTTATTGTTGGTAATTCTTTAGGAAGACCACCTAATGAAGAGTGTACTAATGTGTTCCAAGGTGAGGTTTCCATATGGAATGTGGTGATGCATGGAGGCTTCATCATTCCTAATTTTTTGAAGGCTCAACATCTGGATGACTCATGGATTGAAATCAAGGTATGCAATAATTTTGAACTAGTTAAAGTATATTGTCATAATGGAGTGTACTCTCTATTGCATCAACCTTGTATGGTGTTTATACTCACATATCTGAGTTTTTCAAGAAGTATTAAATACCATCACTATTGTGAGTTAATAATTTATGTTGAGTATCCTCATATCTTTGAAGGAGTCATTATAGATATTAGGAAGTCAAGATATGAGCATGGTTATGTTACTTCAATGAACAAAATTCATACAAGAGTGTTATGTGGTATTGCTGCTATGTGTTATTTTGGTGTTTATGCTCCTAATCCATTCCAAGAATTAGAAACTATATCTTTTCAGTTTGGGCACTTTTTGTTGTTGCTAAGGATTGATTATGCAAGGAGAAAGATACACTATGTTATTTGGCAACTTGGTCTAGTTTGTATGCAGATATTCCTAATTTTATTACAGAAGTTTGTGGTGGTGATTTTATGCTATACTAGACCCCTTTGTTGTTATTTCCTATTAGAGAGCAATAATAATCAGGAAAAGATTGCAGGTTAGAAGTCTACAAAATAACTATTCATCATCAATGTTGTTTTACTAACTAGTCACCATGGAGATTCCTATGTATACTTAAGACTGAATTGGAAGGAACTTATGGATAAAGGATGGAGAAATTTTTAGATGGTAGGTTATTCTAGTGATGTAATTTCCACTATCATTTTGGAAAGTGTGTTGGGTGATTAGTATGTACTAGTGAATGGACACAAGAGGTGAACAGTCTTCTACTTGAATGAATTGTTGCTTGCATATTCATTTTTTGAGAAATGGTTGAGTATTTTTTTCTGTTATATGATGTTAATTAATGTTCCTTATTGTTGTGTGGTTACACAACATGCCCCATTTTGCCTTGACAAAACAGAGACCCAACTTTTTCTTGCTGCTCTGGCTTGTTATTTTTCTGCTTTGGGCGGTGTTAGCACTCATTTTGACCTGGGGTTGATTTTTCATGATCAGGGGGTCTCTTCATTTGAACCCTTTATCTTCTTACCCATTTTTCCTAAGTATTGGACCTCCTCAGCATTTTTCAGCTGCAGCATCATATTTTCCTGAGGAGGAGGTCATCATCATCATCTTGTCTTCGATGATGGTCTGCATTAACATGTTTGCTTCGACTTGTTTTTCATCGTCATCATCATATTTCAATATCGGGTGATGTCTGGATATCATCCTGATCCTGCTGATGAGCTACAGTGCGCCCTGATTTGCTTGCGGGGGTGATTTTTCAAGTACCCGGTGATCTTCCATTATCACCTTGCCCAAACATAATGATGATGTTGCCCCGATATTCTAAAGGGGTTATTCTCTAAGTTGTTCAACCTGACTTGTTTTTTCCTAAGGGTCGTCGTCATCATCATCATATTTCCAGTTATCACCGTGTTGCTTGCGAGGGTCATCATATTTTCTGCCTTCATGATATTTCGCCGGGGTGATATTTTTATCATCGAGTGATCTTGGTTATGATCATCCTGATGATGTTGTTGAAGAGTTCTTAGTGCGACCCGATATTCACTGGGGTCATCATATTTTGAACGTCAGGATGATCTTAGTCAATATCATCCTGATGATGTTGTATCACTTCTTGTTCGTTGTTTTGTCATCCTGATGATGCTGACGTCATCCTTATATCAGGGTGATATCTATTTCTCTGCCTATCTGCATCATGATATTTCCGAAGGAGGGGATGATATTTTCATATCACTCGGGTGTATGTTTGTTCCAGCGTCATGATGATGCTGATATCAAGGAAATATCCGCCTGCCGGCTTCGTACATTATCTAGTGGGGGTGATCTTTTCAAGCATCATCATATTCGTCTATCGCCCTGATCTTATAGTGGAGCTACAGTGCAACCTGATATTTGTGCATCAGGATGATATTTCCAAATATCCGGTTGTCTTCCGAATATCATCCTGATGTTAATATGATCATGACGTTATCAAGGTCCGGGGGGGTCATATTTCTAACACAGATCATCTTGTGGAGATCTCCCGATATTTGCAAACATGATGATGACGTCATCCGGATATGAGGAGGTGCACAGTAGGCAGATATGATGATGACGTCAGCAGGATATGATGATGATGTCATCAGGATGTTCATCGGCCTGACTTTTGGTATAAGCTCAGTAGGAGGATGTTCCTCCGATGGATCAGGTTGTGCGGATGAAGGCGATTATCATGCAGGTTATATTGCGATATGATGCTGACGTCAGGGTGATATTTCGAGCAACAGGATATCATGCTGCTGGAGGGTGATGATGATGAAGTCTTATACTAGTGTCGTCAGGAGCAAAAGCACCGACATCATATATGCTCATGACCTAGTATATAAAGTGTTAAAGAGGTCATCGCGGGGTGCATGTGGGATAATGTTATCCTGCATATTTGAAATATCATGATGATGAATCTCGGCGGGAAATGGTTGTGATCGACTGTTAGATGTTCTTCCCAAGGCCGCGGGTTGGTGCGCCATTAATGGCGAAGGTTGCAGAGGTATGGGCGGATCTGGTACCCGATTGAAGGTGTACATCAGCGGACAGTGGCGCAGGGCTCGAGATATCTTCCTGTCTCCTCCCCTACCTGCTGCATTCATGTTTGGGCGCCAATCTGGTAGTGTTTGAGCACCATTTTGCTGATACTGTGTATCTGGTAGATTTTTTTGGTCAACCCTGTAATTAATTGCTGTGGTACACTACCTGGCTGTTATAAGCAGGAAGTGATACTCATTTGTGGTTGTTGAAAGTTGAGGATTTTTGGCTCTGTAATCCAAAACCAGCTGATCTGGTTGCTCTGTACAGTCTAACTTGTGAGTTTATGTATCTCCTGTTGTATGATTTGGCATGAATCCACTGATTTCATGGTTAATCTTATATGAGTAATGCATGTATTCTTCTTCTGAATCTGGATATTTGGGTAATGTTTAGATTCTAGAGCATAGAATTCCTATGTTGAATGTCTGATCTTTTAACTTCTGCTCAAGGGGTAGATTAAACTATTTTCAGGTTGAACATTGGGAAGGGTATACTGCAGTAGGGATGCCATAAGTAGAGATAACTTGACACTCTTTATTGGGAGATATCTGTAAGGCAGATATCATGTGTATCCCCCTGAAATCCAGTTTTAGCTATTCATGCTGATCATTCATAGGTGTATGTCTACCGACTCCAAGCCCTGGATAGGCACCAACCTAGCTCTGTGTTGAGGTTATACACCATGTCCAGCTTTGCATCCAAAATTCATATCAAACCATTTCATACTTCCACCTGTTAGTTGTAGGAGTAGGATTAGGAACCCCCTGCATGCTCTCATACCCAACCAGACATCATGTCCAAGAATGTTGCCAGCCTTGTGATCTATCATGCAGATCTTGGTCCATACATGAGAGTATTCTGCCTATTGTTGTCAAGTTAGATCCTTCTATCTTTGAGCTAGTCAAGGTTACATCTTGAGTTATAGGGATACCCCCCTTGGTGCGGCAGAACCAGAAGTGAAGGGGAGGCAGCTCACGCAACCTCCTATATTTAGTTGGTTGAATCTGCCTGTGCATTAGAAGTGGCAAACCCTAATGCTGATTCAGAAGAAAAAAACCCAACAGGCGGTCTGGTAAAATTAAGTCATGCATGAACACCCTGTAGAGGGTAGATTTGTCCCCATGATGAGGTCAGTTGTCAAAGTTATTATTTTAGATTATTAACCTCATGGTTGGAAGGTGCATGAAATTCCAAGCAGGTTTGCCTTTTGGATCACCCCAAAATTCTCTAAGGGAAGAAAGTTATGTTAAGTCAAAGTTTTGGTCAAACCTGATATTCCGAGGGGGGTCATATTTCAAACATCAGTCATATTATATAAGATCACCCTAATGTTGTATTATCACCCAATAATCACTTGGTCCGTGAAGTGTGGATGTCAATTTTACGTGATAGCTATTATCTGCCTGTCAAATGACTTCATATATTTTGTAGGGGGTCATATTTTTTAATATTCGTCATCTTACGAATATCACCCTCTTTGCAAAATATCACCCTCTTTGCAAAATATCACCCTATGCCAATATGATGATGATGTCATCTAAACCCAATGAACAAAGGAAATCACCTTGATGATGATGTCATCATTCCATTTTACCTCGCGGAGGTATATATCTGATGCCCACCATATTTAATAACATGACGATGATGTCATTACAACACAACGCTTAACCAAGGTCGCTGAAATGGTGACGTCATCCCAATCTTTTCCCAAAGGGGTCATTTTATTTGTGGGGGTCATATTTTGAACATCCCCTGATCTTAAATTCATGACCCAATATACATGTGGTCAACGTTGACCACATCACCTATTTCTTTTGCATTAGTTTTGCCGCTCAAAGGGAGGGAGTCATTTTATCCAGAGGGGGTCATATTTTGAATATCACCTGATCTTCCAAGGATCACCCCCCTTTCCATGTTTCTTGATATTAAATGCACTTAAATGCGGTAGATAGATTCCTACCAATTGTGAATACAATTCAAACACTTGGCATCATGCATGGATTCTCTGCACAACATCGATAGATTTAATCCATCCCAACGTAGTTTTTACCCTAATTTGCCCTACGAATGCATCTAAAGGTAACTTTCTAAGGTTATTTTCATTTACCTTGTGAAAAAAATGAGAAATTCTAGAGCAGAGAAGTCAAACCCTCATATAGCTACCTATTAATGGACTAGAGCTTTCAGTGTAACGGAACAGGTGATCTCCAACATTTGCAGCCCTTTTCCGTAATCACCCATCTAACCCAGGAGGAAAGCATTATCAGGTAAGTAATTGAAAACCCTCCTGTTGTCATTTTCTGCATGTTCAGGTAGAGTGCATATTCTTTCTTGGGGTTTTGACTCTATAAAATATGTGTATCATGATGAAGTATAAGATGATAGATATAGTATGCATGATACTGTAGAAATACATAGTGTTTGTATGAATGCATATGGATATTGTATGGTAAGACGAAGCATGTTTATTGCAGGAGTCCATGGCAGATCTTAGAAGGAACAAGTCTGATTCAGAATTTCTTAAGTCTATGTTTGTTTAGCTCGAGGGGGTATAGTTTAAGTATGGCATCATTGGTGACACTCACCAAGGAGATACAGACCTGGCAGTATGGTCAACCAGAATAGATCATGATAAGGACAATACCCTTCTAGATGCAATATATGTTTTAGGAATGTGGCATGCAGCTAGATTTCTGTATGCCATGGAAACCCCAAAGCTGGTAGTGGAATGTGCCAGGAACTATAACCTTGAAACCAGGTGGGTGGAGAAGCATGGGAGAGTATATGCCGACTTTTCAATTAAGGGCATCACCTCTACGTTCAATCTTCTAGTTGGAAAGAAGGTGGCCAGTGTGGATCTACGTAAGTTGGACACATAATACAACAATAATAAGAAAAATGCAAGGAAGAGGATGTATCAGTGGAGGTCTAAGAGCAGCACCTACACTACCTCAGCTAAATTCCCCCGTACACTTATATAAATTTGATTTTGATGATGAGTACCAGTACATGATTGCCTTGCTAAGCAGGATGACAGGTAAGCTTCATGCAAGAAATTTTGAGAATTGGATGTTTAGAATTATCTAGATAGTTCTATACACAGATAATAAGCCATTATGGGCCAAGGTCATCAGCAATGCACTAGATGAAAGCATGAGGAGCCTGGGAGGTCAGGCATGCATGTTTCATATGACATCATATGTTGCATACTCATGTGCTTACAAGGGAACCTTTGATGCCCTGACTATAGTGGGTAAAACTGGCGGTGATGTAGATGATGCCCACATATGGGATCACTATCCTCAGCTATAGAGAAAGAACTACCTCCTAGATTACAAATTGGTAAATGATGCATTCTGTATGCATCTAGTCAGAACCATGGAGGAAGACAGAACCAAGAGACTGAGCATGGAGGCTCAGGAAGTTGTTTATAGACATGGCGCCTGGTTCATCCAGTTTGCCACATTTTCATATATAAGGATAGAGGGATTTGAGGGATAACCCCTTATGATACCTAGATACCCTATTGATGGGGTTGTCCTAATGGAGTTTCTCAGGCAAGTGTCTACCATAGTTGCAACATACAAGGAACAAAATAAGATACCTCCAGTATTATTTCCAGTGTCTATGGGCTGGTATATGTGCTCTGATTCAAAGAGCATAAAGCATGTCATGGGAGGTTTGAAACTGATGTATCTGTAGCCATTTCCCTTGGCTAGATCTTATGACCCCTATGGAAGGATGTAGAAAATAATAGGAAAACCTATTCATCAGAAGCATATGGAGGATTTCTAGACTAATTGTGAGAATGAAGCTAAGGTGAGGAGAAGAAAGTATCAAAGACTCACCTTGGACCAAATAAAGACATTTGACTGCATCCCAGTGCCAGCACATCTCAGAAAGGATGATGGAAAAACTATGTCAAATGAATATGAAGACAAGAAGGTGTACAATGACACCATATCAGCCCCTAATCTAACACAGCCAGAGGATATTTCCCTGGATCAGTTTGTAGGAGGGGTGCTGCAATTAACCCAAGCTTGGGTAGATGAGCAAATAAACAGATTGAAGAAAAAGGGTGTAGCCCTTACAGTTGATGCCAATAAGAAAAGGCAAGAACTAACTGATGAGGAGTATGATGACTTCCTCAATGAGAAAAGAAAGTCCAGTGGGGAGAGGTTACCCACACAGAAACAGAGGAAGGGTCCCCCTCGAGGAAAGAAAACTGAAGATGAATCTAAAGGGGTGATAATTGAAAGGGTTGTCATAACAGTTATAGGTGCATCAACATCAGGTTAGGCATCCGCATGATCTGAACAGCCTTTGATTGACAAGCCTAAGACAAAGAGGATCTTGAGGTCAGTTGTTGAAACTACAGAAGTACAGGAGGAGGGTCAAGCCTCACAACAGGAAGTGGAAGAAGAAATCCCATTTGAGGAGGTGCAGGTAAACAAGGAGCCTATAGGTGATGACCTGATGATGGTTAGTAGGAAGAGGAGGGCGACACCATTGACATCACCACCCAAGAAGCAAAGAACATCCATGTGGGGTGATATCAGGGCTGACCCCATTATATTGAGAGGAGCTGGTGGCAAAGCATTTAAGAAGGAGATGTAACATGATGTGCCACTTCCCACCATAATAAAGGTCAAGACTGAGAGGGAAAAGGAATAGACAAAAGAAGCTTTCAAAGAAGGTCAGGGTGGTCCTTTCTCTTTAGAGGACACTGTGGACTTATCAGATGATGAGGTAGTGCAGAATGTGGCCTCTCAAAAGATGGAGACTCTTGCCTCCAATACCTGCATGACTCCACATGGGACCCCATTAGCATAGATGGCAGTATTGGAGGAAGTGAAGCAAATAGAGGAAGTAAAAGAAAGTAGCCCAGAAAGGGCAGCCCAACAGATCGGGCTTGACAAGTTGGTCGATCAGGTGACTAGCCCTACAGTTATAGATTTAACATACAGGGGTGTTGTGAGCCCCAAAGACAAAGTAGGTGCACTTGATGTGACAGAGAAAATTGAAGTGGCTAGGAAGGTAGGAAAAGAAAGCACCACCCCTGATATGGGACAGCAACAACGGGAGATACCTGCAGAGCCAAGAATAGTTGAGGTTCAACAGAAAGGTGGAGAAGATAAAGATACATCAGGTGATGCTGCTACCTAGACTCAGGTAGATCAGGGAGATGCTATGGGAGAAAAAGATAAATCAGGTCATGAGGACCTTAAGATACAAGATGTTGGTGCATTAGGTGCAGAACAAGAAGTGGCCCGAGATCAGGGTGATGCACAAGGCCAACACACACAGACATCCACAGATGTCAACATGCCTCAGGATGAGGAAAATACTAAAGTAGATGAAAGTAAGGATGAGGGACCATAGGATCAGGTGCAAGATCATCATGTGGATATTCCATAGGATCCTCCTCTATAGGAAGAAGCCCCTCAACAAGAAGAGATGCAATAAGATCCCCCTCATGAGGAACTCCATGAGGAAGAAACTAAGAAATCACCTTCTCCACCAAGAATAAAAGCAGATATTAGAGATTAGGGTAGACATGATGTTGACAAAGAACATCAAGGATCTAGAGAGGATGTGCCACAATGGCTGGAGAAAGAAATAGGTATGGAACAAGGCTCTAAAATTCAAGAATTTGATGTTTCCACCTTGTTTGCAAAGATAATAATGAAGCCAAAGAGGAAAGCCAGATTGACATCAGCTATTAGGAGAGATCCTGCTATAGGCAGAAGGACTGCCCAAGTAGCACTTCCCACCGTAGAGAAAGAGAAGGGCAAGATTACCCTGGAGGAATTCCAAATCACAACTGTTGATTTGGGTAGGGAAGGACATCATTGATTCTTTGACCCAAAGGGTAAAGAAGGAGAAAGAGAAAAATAAATAGCATAAAGAGCACATTGCTCAGCTGTATTCATATATAAATGGGTTGATTAACCCTGAGAATACACCAGTTGATCCAGCAGTCCCATTGACTATCATATCCTAGGAGGAGGTCACTAAGTTGGACCTCATGAAGCATGAAGCCATGATCATGGAGAAATGGATGTTGTCAGCCCTCACAAGAGCTAAGGATGCTTTGAGAACCTCCTTACAGATGTGGAATTCTTTAAGTAGTTTAAAGAGAAAAGTAGACAAAATGCAAAATAAAACAGGGAGACGGTCATTCCAATTAGAAAAGGACCTAACTGCTTTGAGTGAGATGAAGAGGTTTGATCCTCAAATCCTAATAAATAATCAAGTGTTGAATAATAACACTGCCCTGCTAATAGATGTGTGGTATGAAGATATCAGGTTTGAATGTGATATCCTGAAGAAATATAGTGGCAAGCTTAGGGATATAAGTATAAAGCTGCACAGCATGATGGCACACGAAGCAGAGATCCTTGAGGCTTTAGAAGGAAAAGTAGAGGGAAAGATCAAAAATCAAGACGCAAACTTTGCTATCAAAGTTATGCATGATAATTTCCAGCCGGTAGCAAATGACCCCCTCACCCACCTGACAGAAGAGGTGATGAATAAGATCATGAGGATAAAGGTCAGGGTAGAAACTTATAATGAGACTTTGAACAGTAGAAAAGGTAAGCTGGATGCGATCAAATCTAAATTTTAGTCTCATAAGCATGCCGTAACAAAAGCTAGAATCTAAGATGGGGGAGAGGTGAATAAGATAGTGCAGGCATATGAGAACATCAGGACAGCAATGAAGGTCCATATACAAGAGGATGTACATCAGGGTGACATCGATACCGAAAGTAATGAAGATGATGATCATGATGAAGAAGAAGAAAATGAAGAGGAGGAGCCCAAAGAATGAATGGAGATGCATTACCAAGAAGACATATGCATAAAGCACTCATAAGATAATGAATCATCCAAATGGTTGCTAGCTGGCAACCTGTGCCATGAAGAAAGGTTGACTGAGTCAAAGAGTAATTATCTACTATTGATCTTAATTGACAAATCCTAACCATAGGTCATTTGTAATTGCCTCCTCACCTTATTCTATAAAAGGTGCAGGGGTGCAATATTTTGAATATTCAAAACTTAATTGAAATTTGATTGCTTAAATATCAGGACTCATTTCAAAGTTGTTGTAAATGTACATGTTATGCATACTGAATGAAAGAGAAGTCATTTTTTATTACAAATCATCATAAATCTTGAGTAATTTGTGTTTGAAATCTGGATACATGCATTGATCAGATGCATCCCTTGGAGTGCTTGTTAGTTTGCATGTGTTGTTTTCATTCCTTATCCTTTGAAGTTAGCATCATCCATATCTAGCTGTGGAACATCCTAGTGACATATGGTTTGATTTCTTCTCCTCATGAATGTATCTTATATGTATGTTGTTCAATGGCTAAAGATTCACTAAAATTAGAAGCATTCTTTTAAATTTGTTTGAATTTCATAGCAGATAATCACCATAATTGCATATAATAGAGAATCAAAAGCAAATAATGTGAAATATGCTGATATCCTGTAGATAATTGGAAATACATAGCATAGTTAATGTAAAAGCATGTTAGATTGACAAATATCATGCAAATTCATACAAATATCATGCAAATTCATACAAATATCCATGAAATACATACAAATATCCACTTAGACACATCATTTGAATAAATATACAGTGTAGAAGAAAGAACAAGTTCATGATGATCAATAATCAGAAGAATTGATCAAACTTGCAAATATATCATCTATCTTTGGAAATAGAGTAGAAATAACCTCTCTATGGAGTAAATTTATAGGAAACATAACAATACTAATCATCAAGACAAATGTAAGACCCCTTGAAATGGAAAATAGCATGTCACATCAACCTCTGAGTAATGTCAGATGGTCATGACCTAATCAATGGAGACTTAGAGTCATCAACTTATCCTAAGCTGATCGTACTTTACAAGATAATAAAGGTTTGTTGTACAAATTTTTATGCATGTTGTTATGACTAACAATCATCATCAACACTTATCAGTACTATTTCTGGTCTAGATCAAATACTAAAGTTGCAACTGACATCCTTCAAGATGAGGCAAAGTATGAAACAAGTAGTGATGATTTCAGTAGGGTGTATCCTCATAATGTGAAGGCAAAAGAGGTAATTGTTTCAAAAATTTATCTTTGTTGTTATGGAGGATGCATGGACTTCTATAACAGTCCTATACACTGTAAAAATTAGAATTATTTCATTTTAAGGGGTTGCAGGAGTTTCTGGTTTAACTTGTCTCATGACAGTGCACATACACTTTGGGAAGAACAGGACAACAGAAAGGGGTTATTGATTGAGGAAGATGCAAGGCATACTACAAACCTACAAGGCATAATCACTAAGGAATCAAAATCTCCATGTTTGTACTGTATACTTTGGCAAGAGTTGTCTCATTTTACAGGTACAGGATCAAGGCTTTTTTAGCAGTATAGTATTACTTATCACATTGATACAATGGTTCTTGCACAATCTGAGTCTAAATTGCTTGAGGACAAGCAATCTTGGGAAGGGAGGACTTGTCATGTCCCCTTTTTTATTTAATTCATGTTGGAGAATATATTTTTCAATTCAAAATATTTTTCTTGGGTTAAGGTATGGAAATTGGAAAATAATTATATCTAAAATTGGTTATTTGGGCATAAATCATTTATTAATTCTTATTTATGATAAAAGGGGTCAAATAATAAATTTAATATTATTATTTTGGATTATTTACCCAAGGAAGGGCATGATATTTCATGTGAGAAGATTTTTAACCTCCAAGTTTAGGTGGCATGCTATTATTAGCAGATTCCTTGGCAGTTTTTATGACAACTTGCATGCATGGAGTTATTATTTAATTTTGGTCAGGAATCTTGCAGTGGTCATTATGGTGGGCCTATTTTGGATGAAAATTGATGTAATAATATTATTTTATTTTATTTTCCAAGAGGGTGTTGTTTGTGTTTTCTCCTCTATTTATTTGGAGGCCAAAAACACATTTGGGACTTTTACAGATTTGACATTTTTTTCACAGAGTTGTTTAGCTTGTGTTTTATTCAGTGGACATGGAAACCATTAGAGATGGAGCTTGTGGCTAGTGGACATGAGTTCCCAGCATTCTAAGGGAAGTGTTCTTGGAATGAAGAGAGTAGTCTCACTTCAGAGGTTACATCAGTGCTAAAGGATTGTAGCAGTTTCAGTGTTTTGTGTGCAAGAGTAGATTCTGGTGATTTTAGAGCATTTGTGTTGTTACAGGTTTTGCATGTTATTGCATGTTAGTATAGAAGGTGTATTTAATCCATTTTAGAGGTTTGGATCAGCTTTGACTAGGTGGGTATTGCTGGTTTGATCTCAGGAGAATATATGTGAAGTATCTTATGTTTGTAGGGTGTGTTTCAAGCATTTCAGAGTGTTTGCGGTGTTTCCATTGATGCTGTTTGAGTTTTCTATTGTGTAGCACATGGATGAATCATTCATTTCTACTATATCATCATCCATGGGTTTCATATATCATTTGGTACAAGTGTTGTGAAGTTTCTATGTGTTTCTAGCAATTTCGGGTGAATCACATATGTGTATTTTAGCATGTTTTTTGTGTGTGTCTAGCAGATTTGTTGTGGAGTGCTGTAGTTATTTCTGCTGTTGTAAATCAGTGCTGTAGGCCAGATTCCATGTCATATGTATCATAAAATCATAATAAAAAATATTTGAGTTGTTTGTGTTCATTTTTGTGTAATACTTGTGCAAACTAGTTAGCTAGTTTGGTTGTTTTGATGCATATTAGTGTTAACTTTGTTAAAGACATTTTCAGATTTGGATTTAATACTAAATTTCAGATTGGGGACATTACATAAATAGCCCTTTTTGGCAGCCTCCAACTAAATTTATAAATTTGCAACTCCCTCCAAAAGTAGGTCAACTTCCGGGAAGCATAACTTTTGATTCGGGTGTTCGATTGACAAACCATTTGAAGCACTAGAAAGCTCGCGAAGTGAACTATCACGCCAGAAATCTGTAAATGGATTTCCATCAACTTTTCAAGGCATTGTGGGATGTTTTAGTGCCTCATATCTGATTTTGGAACTTTTGAGGGAACCTTAGAAAATTGAAACTTTAATATCTTGAAATCCAAACATGATCTTGAGCTGAAATTTACCAAGAATGCTTATTTGGGTATTATGAAGCTTTGGGGAAAATTTTGAGCTCAATCTCTTCTCTAATAAAGACTTACTAAAAGTAGTAAATTCTAGTATCCTTAGCCCTATTGGAAACTTTTAAGGTTTTAAATCATTATTCAAGCAAATGGGTGTCCAAAAACACAAATTTTGAAAAGAAATGAAAACAAAGTAATCAATTTTGAATCAACATTGTTTTTGGGTGATGCAAGATTGCCCTTACACCTCTAGATGCTCCTGCATCAAACACCCAAGGTAATTTTACGAAGTGACCCTGTCACATCTCAGGAGTTAGAGGGAAACCAAGACAATTAATCTTATCCTTAGATAACCAAGAAGAATCTTCAACAGACCTTCCTTTCCACTTCACCAGATATTCTTCATATTTCCTATTCTAAGTACTTCTTCCCACATGGCTATCCATGATCTCTTCTATCTCCTCTATTGAAGTAGATGCTAGAATACTCCATTGCTCTTCTGTTGGTCCATCCCCTATGCCACCTTCATGATATTATGTTAAATTAGCAATGTTGAACATAGGGGAAATATTGATCCCACTTGGCAGCTCTACCTCATATGCATTTCTTGAATTATGTTTCTTCAGAATCCTGCATGGTCCAAATTTCTTCATTTTAAACTTATTATATGTTCCAACTGGGAACCTCTCTTTTCTCAAGTGAACCATGACTTCATCTCCTACCTGAAATTCCTTATATCTCCTTTTTTGATCTGCCTTAGCTTTGTACTGAGTATTCATCTTGTTTATGTGCTTTCTCACCTCTTCATGCAAATTCTTCAGGTGTTCTACAAAGTCTTCAGCTTCGGCACTTGTCTTTTCTCCCTTGTCTAGCTTCCTTAACTCTAAAGCATTTCTTGGACTACTCCCATATACAAATTGGAATGGTGATTTACCTATACTCCTATTGACAAAATTGTTGTAAGAAAATTCTGCCTGTGGTAAAATCAAATCCCATCCCTTGGGCTTATCTCCTACTAAGCATCATAGTAGGTTACCCAAACTCCTATTCACTACTTCCATCTGTCCATCGGTCTGTGGATGGTGTGTAGAACTAAACTTCAAATCTGTCTTCAACTACTTCCACAATGTCCTCTAGAAATAACCAACAAACTTGGTATCTCGATCTGAAGCTATGCTCTTAGGTAGACCATGTAGTCCTACCACCTTTCTGAAAATTAACTCTGCAATATGAATAGCATCATTAGTTTTCTTACAAGGAATAAAATGTCCCATCTTCGAGAATCTATCCACCACCACAAAAATGGAATCATGTCCTCTGTATGTCCTTGGTAAACCAAGAACAAAATCTATACTAATATCATCCCATGGCTTCTCTAGTATAGGTAGTGGCTGATATAGCCCTGTATTTTGACTTGTTCCTTTTGCCATCTAACACACTTTGCAACTCTGCATAAATTTCCTCACATCCTACTGCAATTGTGGCCAATAATAATTCTTACCAACAATACCAATGGTCTTATCTTGACCAAAGTGTCCAGCTAATCCCCCACTATGCTTCTCCTTAATCATGTTCTTTCTCATGGAACTCCTTGGAATGCACAACTGGTTTCCTCTAAACAACATGCCATCTTGGATTATGAAATCCAACCATTTTTTCATGTCCAAAGTAACAAGTTCTAGACAATCTTTCCAAGCCTCTACAAAATTTAGATCTTCAAGATACAAACTTTTGAGCTCATCGAACACAACAACCTCTATTGTCATTTCTGTCAACAAATTTTACATTTTGCTTAAGGCATCTACAACTTTGATGGACTTCTCACTCATGTGTTCCAAAACAAAAGTATAACTCTGCAAAAACTCAACCTATTTTAAGTGCCTCTGATTTAACTTTCCTTGACAACTAAGATACTATAAAGCCTGATCATCAATATATAAAATAAACTCTTTTGGCAACAAATAATGTCTCCATTTATTTAAAGCTTGAACTATTGCATAAAACTCCTAATCATAAACATAATACCTTTTCTTGGCATCATTAAGCTTCTCACTAAAATAGGCAATGGGCTTACCTTCTTGACTCAAAATAGCTCCTATAGCACTCCCACTAGCATCACAATCTACCTAAAATACCTTATTAAAATCTGGAAGTGCCAAAACAAGTTGCTCTATAACTTTCTACTTCAATGTATCAAAACTCTTATTTGTTCCTATGGTCCATTTAAACTCTTTTCTATCCCCTCTCATTGTCTCAGTTAGGGGTGCACAAATGATACTAAAATTCCTAATAAATTTTCTATAAAAACTTGCCAAACCATGAAAAGATCGTACCTCCGTAGAATTCCTTGGTGTAGGCAATTCAATGATAGCCCTCACCTTCTCTAGGTCCATCTTAAGACCTTCCTCTAAGACAACAAATCCCAGGTATACCAACTCCTTTGCAAAACTATATTTCTTTAGATTAATCAACAACCTCTCCTCCCTCATCTTCTCTAAAACTCTTCTGATATGCATCAGATGCTCATCCCAAGTCTTACTGAAAATCAAAATGTCATCTAAATAAACAATAACAAAACTTCCCAAAAATACTTTCAATACCTCATTCATGAGCCACATGAATGTGCTCGGTGCATTGGTTAGCCCAAATGGCATGACTAACCATTCATAAAAACATTCCTTTGTCTTGAAGGTTGTATCCATTCATCTCCTTCTCTAATTCGGATATGGTGATACCCACTCTTCAGATTAATCTTCGTAAAGTACTTGGCTCCACTCAAACAATCCATTATATCATCCATTCTAGGCAATGAAAATCTGTACTTGATTGTGATCTTATTGATGACTTGAGAATTTGTACACATTCTCCACTCTCCATCCTTCTTTGGTGCTAGTACTGTAGGTACTGCACATGGACTTAGGCCCTCCCTTATTAGTCCCTTCCTTAACAACTCATGAACTTGTTTGTTTAGCTCTTCATTCTCTGTAGGAGTCATTATATGGGCTGCCTTATTCAGCAAACTAGCTCTTGGTATCAAATCCATTTGATGACTTATATTCCTGACTGGTGGTAAACCTCCTGGTACATTATCAGAGACAATATCCTAAAATTCTTCCAACAGATCTAAGACTTTTGTTCATACATCTTCACATTTCTCTTGACTAATCTTAGGAATCAATGCAAAGCAATGACGCTCATGCTTCATACCCTCCAAAAATTTCCTACCATCTACCAAGAAAATTATGGCAGTACTACATACCTTTTCTTCCACCTCCTTCAAGGGCTTCAACTTATGATGACTCCATCCTTTGTTAGGGAATATGTGTTTGCATGGCCATCATGGACATCACACCTATCATACTACGAAAACCTTGACTAAAGCTCTATGGTCCTTCTGTAACCATGCAATCTAATATGGATGTGGATGCTTTCTTCTTTTCAACTTCAACTTGTTAACCATCTCCTCTGAAACAAGATTGTCAGTGCTTCCACTATCAATAATAATATCACAACACTTACCTTCACATTTGCACCATGTGTGGAATAAGCTCTTCCTCTGATTTGGTTCTTTCTCCTCATTCAAGAAGGTTATTCTGACAACTAGGGTTTCTCCTCTTTCAACATATTCAGAATGCTCAGACTGTGCATCTTCATCTACATGTGCAACTTGTGCATTACCTTCAGGTGTTCTATTTGTCCTTCCTTGATGTTCTGGACACTCGTATGCTCAATGTCCTTCTTCTCCACATTGAAAACAAGTTCCTCTGAAACCTCCTCTTCCAAGTCCTTGCCTAGGTCTGCCTCTTCCTCTTTGCTCACCATTATTCTAGTCACAAGGGCAGTAGGTATTATCTCCTCTCTGATTACGACTGGTGCCAGCTTCTTCACCTTTCTTTGGATCTTCATTTTGGCCTCCATAAGGTCTTCCACTACTCCTTCTACCTTGACCTCTTCCCCTTTGCTTTCTTTCAAATATTTTATTTAACTTCTCTTCCACCTTCAGGGAAAACTGGTATGCATCTTCTGTGGTTGTCATTCTGACCAGACTTGGCTCCTCTTGAATACTTGGCCTTAACCCATTAATGTAATGGGCTACCTTCTCCTTGTTGGCCTTTGCATGGCCCGTCTTGTTAGTAATCTTATAAAACTCTTCTATATACTCCTTGACATACTTGTTACCTTGCTTCAATCCTTGTAGCTTGTTCAACAACTCCATCTCATAGTCCACATGAATGAATTGCTTCTTCAGTTTGTCCACCATCTGATCCCATCTGGTAATCTTTCCTTTTCCTCTTCTATTTGTCTCTAACTAGACCTCCTTCCACCAAATACTGGCATGGCCCTTAAACTTTGTTTTTACAAACTTGACCCGATCTGGATCCTCCACTTCTTCATACTCAAAATATTCTTCCATATCATTAATCCAATCAATAAGTTGTTCTGGGTTAAAATCTCCAGAACAAGTAGAAACTTCAATCCTGGGCCTCTTTCTGATCTTCAAAATGGCCCTCAACAACCTAACTTCTACAGGATCTCCTATAACTTCTTGTTCTTCCTTAGATAGCTCTTCTTCATCTTCATCCCCGCTTTCTTCTCTTGTTCTCGGCTCAAACCCTTTTCGCAGCTCCTCTTGCAATGCATCGATTTGCCTTTGTAGGGATCTAAAACCCTCTTCCATCAAACCATTTCTCCCAACATGATTTCTCTATGGAGGAATTTTGATCTCTATGACAAATCCACAACCTCAGGTCCTTGTGCAAACTACCTCATGGTCGGTGATCTGTCTACACACTCAAAAACCCTTGCTCTGATACCACTTGATGAAGGGGGTAAATCATAAAACACACAATAAAAAAAATTGCACATACAAAATAGAATATTCTTTTATTGATTTGGACAACTCATTACATTACAGAAGCTCAAATACAATTAGAGGAATAAATCCTCCACAAGCTTCAATACATTACAGCTAACTAGCTATCCCCAAGCTCTGGAACCTTTTGCCTTCTGTAGCCCCAAATCAGCTAGGGTTTCTATTTTCCCATCTTTTCTTGACTCTACACTTTCCTCCTTATCTCTACTTCTACCCAAGGTTCCCAAAAATAGTCATAAATAGCCCTTTTTGGCGGCCTCTAGCTAAATTTTGAAATTTGCAATTCCCTCCAAAAGTAGGTCAACTTTCGGGAAGCATAACTTTTGATCTAAGTGTCTGATTGACAAACTGTTTGAAGCGTCGGAAAGCTCACGAAGTGAAATATCATGCTGAAAATATGTAAATGGATTTCTATCATCTTTTTGGGGCATTATGAGATGTTTTAGTGCCTCATATCTGATTTCAGAACTTTTGAGGGAACCTTACAAAATTTAAACTTTAATATCTTGAAATCCAGACATGATCTTGAGCTAAAATTTACCAAGAATGCTTATTTGACTATTTCGAAGCTTTGGGGAAAATTTTGAGCTCAACCGCTTCTCTGATAAAGACTTACTAAAAATAGTAAATTCTAGTATCCTTAGCCCTGTTGGAAACTTTGAAGGTTCTGAATCATTATTCAAGCAAATGGGTGTCCAAAAAAACAAATTTTGAAAAGAAATGAAACTAAAGTAATCAATTTTGAATCAACATTATTTTTGGGTGATGCAAGATTACCCTTACACCTCTAGATGTTCTTGCATTAGGACATGGATATTTAAAAACTTACTATCTGGTTGAAAATATCCAGTACGGAATATCCATGCATTGGAGTTTGCTGACAAGAATAAATTTGATGGGCATCATAGGGATATGTATATTTGTATTGATATGAATATTTGACAATCAATAATATCCATGTACAAATATCCTATCTAGTTGACATTTTCATGATTCGTCATGATAAATTTTGATGGTTTCATCAGGATGAAGATATGGACATTTGTATAGAAGCTATATCCATCTGCTAGAGCAATTATTGATTTAACATGATTTAAGGATCATTTTGGGTCTAGATATAAAGTCTACATGCTTGAGGGCTAATATAAAGGTTGGACATGATGATAGACATGGATATGGATATTGAAAAATGGAAAGGATATTTAAAGCGTAATGTCCATATCCATATCACCAGGATATCCAATTGACCAGAAATTGGATTGGGCATAACTCGCTCATTATGAGGAATTTCAACATGATGTAAAAGGCAAAGATTCTTAAAATTTTATTCTCTATACGCTCATAGCCTTTATAGGGGAATATGCTTTACTTGAATTTTGACCATGGATTAGAACATGACATTTTACCATACCACTAAAAGGGAAAACATGCAAGCAAAGCCAAACAAAAGTTGGGTCCCTATTTTTCTAAGGTAAAATGGGGCATGTTGTGAAACCACACAACAACTTGCCACCAAAGAAAATAACTAAATTCAAATCAATTTAAGAAAGAAGAGAAAATCTAAACATAGAATTTCCAACCCCACTGCATATGGATATCGAGATTAGATCAAATAAGATCATATTCACCAATAAGATTAGACTATGAGAAGGAATGCAAGTGTGTGCATTGATTCATTTCCTTCCTACTAAAGAGGTTCAAAGTGTCAGTCATTAGCATTAAGCTACATAGTTAGATTTAACCTTTTAAGTCGATCCTGGATAGAACCTTGCTGCTAGTCAAGTGTCTATAGCCCTAGCAAGGTTATCGCCTATAATTCCCCTAAATAGAGCCCCACTGCCAGTCAGGTGTCCATAGCCCCGATAGGATTATTTATATGACCTTGAGAAAATAAATTATCTTTTTTTTTATTTTGAATATTTTCCTTTTGTGTAAGATATATCATTTCAGCTCATTGTTTGCACAGTAATGGAACCTGTTGCTAGGCTGGGAATTATAGTGGTAGCAAAGGCAAACCTTTAGATTTTTCACTTAATGTAGACACTAACACTTTCAACCAATCCTAGGGAGTTTATGTGTGTTCATTTAAGGATTCCTTGGATAACCTTTGTTTTGATTGGTGAATATGATTTCACAAAGTAAACCAACATAACCAAACCTGTAGAAGTTACAACCTATGTAAGGATTTGGGATTCTTTCCTAAATTCTAGAAATTATATCATTTTCTATAGTGGAAAGGTTCTCCTTATCATACCCAACCAAAACAGGGACTCAACAAACAAGCAAACAACTATAAAAGAAACTATACATATATACAAGTTTCAGATTTTCTCTTTTGAATCAATCTTAGAAATAGTGTTTTAAGAATTGTCCATTAACAGGTAATGGAACATCCTCTCTAGTAAAGGTTTTCAACTTGTAGGTACTATCTCATAATATTTTAGCTATTTGAAGGGGACCCGTCCATAATTTGTCAAACTTTCCATGGTCTCCTTTCTTTTCATGGGCTTTGTCCCAAGACAACACAAGATCAGATATCTTGAATGCTTTAACTTTGGCCCTTTTGTCAAACCAACACTTGAGAATGGCCTGATGCTTGGAGAAGTGATCAATTGCTCGATCCCTCTTCTCCTCTAAGTGTAAAAGTTGTAACTGGACTTCTAATTTATCCTCCAAACCTAGATATTCCTTGGTAGATTGCAGAGTGGGGATTTTCTAGTTGATGGGAAGGATAGGATCCACTCCATAGACCAATTGATACAGGGAGTTACCTAGGGACGACTTAACTCTAGTCCTATCAACCCACAAGGAATATTTTAACAGTGTGTTCCACTCCTTCAAGTTCGTTTCCACAAGTTTTTTGATGATATCCAATAAGTTCTTGTTTGTGGACTCAGCAAGTCCATTTCCTTGGGGATAATAGTTAGGTGAAAACTTCAATGTTATGTTGGCAACTTGGCAAACATCATTACAAGAGAGACACTGCTGGTATATGATTGAGTATGATGTTTGAAGGTGTTGTCATTGATGGCAACAAGAAAAGGAATAATGTTGTGACAAAGATTTTGGTGTGGTGAAAAAGACAGTCATTTTGGCTATGTATTGGCAGTATACAGAGACAATGATAGAGAGACAATATCTGGATTAGCATTGGTCTGTAGTTGAAGATCAGACCATGTAGTTTTGGTATGTTGTTCACATTCCTTAGATGATCTTATATCCATAGTTTTAGACCTTGATCAGTTCTAGAAGTACATCTTCAAAGAGCTTAAGTCTAGCAGAGTAGAATATAGTGCTAACCAGAGAAGAGCACTCACTTGTTTTGGTCTGCATTCCTCCGGTGTTAGATATCTTGTTATGAGGTTTTGAGGTGTTGTAAACTCTTGTATGAAGTGTCTAAATCTAGAGTTGTATAGTCTGAAGTCCACTAGAAAGATAGTTATAAGCTGCTAAGTATCACTACATGGCTTGACAGAGTTTGACTGTGACAGGGTCTGAGTTCTGATGGTCTGCATTTTACCACAAAATGGTATCATGCCTTCTAGTTCTAAAGGTAAGCTTGGGGATGTATGAAGAGTCTGTGATATGATTTTGAAAGCATCTTTTGGTCCATAGTAAAAGATGTAGTCTGACAGATGAACTGAACGAGTGGTAGTCTATGTTTGAGGCTGACATGATAAGTTTAATTTGTATGCAGTAAGTTCTAGTGTTTAGAACTTAATCCTAAGTGGTGATATAGTTGAAGTTGACATATGTGAATGTAATTCAAGTGTTGTTTGGGTCCACTATAAATTTTGGTGAAGGAATTTGGCTGACAAGTTACTTAAGGGATAACTACATGCTACAACTTATTAGGCCGACCTAATATGAACATTTCAAGTATTGTGGATATATATATATATATGGGATTGAATTCCATGTTTGAGTGATGTGAGGTGAATGCGAATGTATGTGTGATATGTGAAGTATAGTGCAGGTGATAAGAGCAGAAGAAGAGAGATTTTCCTTAATGTAAAAGAAGAGTAGTGAAATAGAGCAGTCAAGATGAAGAGTTTTGAGACAATGTTTCTGAGCTTCATTGGAACTGTAACCATGCATTCTTAGATGCAATCAGAGTAGTTCATTTTGGTAGTGAGCCATTCTTCTTCTTTTCTCTCTTTCTCTAGGTAGTGAGCCTTTTTGTAGTTAGCATTTCTTTGGGTAGTGAGCCTTCTTGTAATCTGGTATTGTTATCACATAATTATTGTGAGCTAACACTCACCGTGGTTTTTCCCTGTTTAGGGTTTTCCATGTAAAAATCTTGGTGTTTATGTGTGATGCTTTGTGGTTACTTCTTCTATGCTTAATTTGCTTTGTTGTTAGCAAATGTGGCAAATGGATTAATAATTTAATAAGTAAAAGGTTTAATGGAATATTGATTCACCCCCCTCTCAGTATTCTGGGTGTTCAACAATTGGTATCAGAGTCTGGTTCATTGGAAGAAGTCTAATAGATTAAGGAAGATCTTAGAGACTAAACACATGTTAGGTAAAAAATGTCCTACTCCTCTTGAAGAAATTGATTCAACTAAAACCGAAGAAGAAGAATGCATGCTTGTCAATGAAAAAGAACTCAAGATTGCCCTTAAAGATCTTGAAAAGGTTGAATTAGAAAATAGGGATCTGAAAGATAATGTCAAGGAAGTAGATGAGTGCATCAAGAAATTGAGGGAGTAAGTCAAGAAGTTCAAAAAAAAATATAAGGAGGTTAGTGAACAATTGATATCTGCAAACGACACATTGAATGATCTGAAAGTGGAAGTTTTAAAAAGAGCAAAAGCAGAAGAAGACCTAAATTAGTTGGTTAAAAGTAAAACTGAAGATTGCATAAAGCTTGAACAAGAAGTTGTGGATATGAAAGCTTATCTGAAATAGGCATAGATTCAGGAAGACAAATTTAGAGTGAGTGTTGCCCAACTTGATAGAATGCTTGCAAGTCAAAAGAGTCCAGATGATAAAGAAGGCTTGGGATTTGAGAAAGGTGAAATTTCTAAGACTGGTCAAGAAAAGAATGTTGAGATCAAGAAGGACAAAAGCAAACAAATCCAGAATAAAAGGAACAAACCTAGAATACCATTGGTCTAGCAACCAAATGCTCAAAGGTGTTGGAAACAAGGTAGATAACTGAGAGGGGGGGTGAATCAATTACCTTGAATATTTTAACTTTCTGTTCTTCTTTAACAATTAGTGCAACATCAAAATATATAAGCATGCATTACCATGAGAGCAGAAATAAATTCAACACACATAACATATGATTTTGACATGGAAAACTCTGTTAAGGGAAAAACCACGGGGTGACTAACCCAAGATTGTATTCTTTGTTAGAAGAATAAGAAGTACAAAATGGCACTTGCCAATTAGGGCTCACTGCCCGAGCACACTGCTCACAAGAGGCTCACTGCCTACAAGAGACTCACTATCTACAAGGCATATAGAAAGTAACCAGGTGTTTGAACTGATCAGAGGCATCCACATATGCTGAGGTTCAGTTCTAGTTAGTCTTAATAAACTGATCTATTGCACTTCATTCTTCCTCTGCATTAGTGTTGTTGTTCTGTTGCATACCAGACTTGTATTATTGCTTCCACACCTATCTCTACTTTTCTTTGCACATTATCACACACCACACACACCTTCATACTGAAATCTATCTGGTATATATATCCACATCAAGGATCTCACCATCTTTTTGGTCAGCATCCAGAATACTCAAGATTTTCCCAACATATTGATCTGTCGGCTGAATCCATGCTTACTATGTGATGTGTATCAAGGACATAGACATAAAAGTTATCAATCATGTCGGCCAACCATGAATGATCCCTCAAGTAGCTTGATCACTACCAATTTCTCATCCAGATTAAAGTCTGATGCTCTGTCGATTGGTTCTTCCTCAGTCTGCTCTACCTATCAGGAACCCAACACTTAGATGCTCATATCTTTTCTCTCTTTCATCACCGAAGGCTCAATCTTTGGAATGTAGCAGTCATGGTACTCCTAAATTCTCCAAGTCCATACTTTGCTAAGATACTTCCTCTAAGAGATCCAGACCTGATTGTTAGACCTTGCTGCATGCTCTGTTCTTGTTCACCAGACCAAAACACTCTTCAATCTAACTTCTGCTATAGACATACTATGTGTTGTGGATGAGTGGGATGGACTTTGTTGCCTTCAGTGACAATCTCCCCCTTTGGCATTGATGGCAACACTTAGTGAAAAATGACTAAGTGTTATAACAAACTCCCCCTTGGCTGATGCTCTATCTTATGTACACTTTTACTGGAGCTCCCCCTTAGCTGGATTCTACATTTTTCACTACTCCTCACTCCCCCTTTGACATCAATGGAAAAGGGTAGAATCCGCACACCAAAATTTCCAAAAATTAGCCTATACATAGCCACATAAGTATATATACAAGTTATACTTACATATGCTTAAGTATATCCGCAAAAGTGGTTTTTAACTAGACAAATTCTGTTGCCCAACTCTGCTTCATCCTGTCCAAAATTGAAATGTGGCCACTCAACAAAAATGCAAAAGCCTCTACCCTTTTTAAGTCTACCAGATCACTGCTCCGGGCTGTAGTCTAGGCATCAGTTAGAGCCTCATGCATTGCCTCTAACTTAGGGATAATTATCCCTCTTAGTTCACTCATTCTGCTTATTCTATTCTTCTTCTCCTTCTCAAGCCTCTTTATCCCATTCATAGTGGCAATAGCCTGGCATTCTTGATTCATTATGGATGAGGTCAGAGGATCAAAATTTTGAGATAAACTTAACAGTTTACCCTCTTATTCTTCCACCTTCTTGGCAATGTCTGTTGTCACTGTGGACCAAGATAGACAAAATTTGTATATTTCTCTGCCATCTTTAAGAGCATTTTCTAGGCTCTTTATCCCAATATCCAGATTTCTTCTATCATTTGCTATGAGTCCCTATACTTTGAAGAATCTCTTACCCAAAAACTCCTTCCAGACTTTCTCTTCTGCTGATTTCTCCAAAGAATCAAAATGTGTGCTAATAGAATTAACAAGAGATTTCAAGTTACCGGATGAAGAGGCCAAAGGATCCTTCTGGAAGGATGGCATGATCTTCTCCAACACACTAGATGCAATCTCTATCAGCTCACAGTCTTCCATGTGAGACTTCAGAAGCTTTTCTTTTGCTTTGGCTTGAGCAAAAGATGCTATCTTCATTGTCTGGACCGGAGAGAGAGTCAAAATTGAGTGGTCCTTAGAATAGCTCTGGTTCATCTAATTCCATCATTTCTTTGGTCAGGAAGTCTTTAACTGCTTCTGTAGTGTCTCTTGCCAGAGAGAGTCTTCTCTCCTTCTGCAGCCTCAGAACTATCATCTGGGGTCTTCTCTGTTTGATTTTCTTCTCTTCCCTTTACGTCTTCTTCTTGACTAATTTTCTCTTCTTTTCTTTCTTCTCCTTCAGTTCCAGAGTCTGCTGGGGGATCCAGAAGAGAGATGTTTACTTCTTCATGGACTTCCTCTTCCAGAATAGAGGAATCCAAGTCCTTAGTCTTTTCTTCATCCATCTCTTTTTGCCTTTCTACATTTTTCTCAAAAGTTTCTTCTTTTGAAGTACTTAATCCCTCAACGTCCATGATAGAGGGTTCTTCATTTATGTCCTCTATAACAGGGAGATTGATCCTCATGAAGGCATTCTGGAGGATGTCTTTAGTTTCTTTTGTCACCCTATCAGTCTCTCCAAGCATAAGCTAGTTCATTCTTGCTTTGCTCCAGAACTCATCCTTGCAGTCCTTGAAGATCATGTTCATTTGTTGAGAGGTAATGGAAGGATAGAGTTGGATAGCAATCTGTTCCCAGATCTCTAGGTCCTTTGCCTTAACATTGTTCTTTCTCATTTCAAGTTCCTTCTCTAAGCTTTTGGGAATTACAGATATGATTTCAATCAATGCTATTATTATAGATGTTTAGATACCTGACTGTAGCATCTTGCAAGATCTTCTGGTCAGCTTCACTACATTCATCATAGAATTTTGTCATTGGTTGCAGATTTCCATCCATAGTGACTGCCTTGATGACATCATCAATGGAGAGAGTAGGCCTTTCAACAAATTCTTCTGTCTTTTCTTTTGTATGTTTACCGGCAAAGGATTCCATGGATGTTTTCTTTTTCTTCTTCATTTTCTTGACCTCCTCATTAGTCTCTATCTCTTCATCATCCTTTTGACTTATGTATGACCTTGTGGCCTTTGTCTTTGTTCTCTTTTCTCCTTTTCTGGATGTCTTTGCTTCTAGTTTTGAGGCTTTTGGGCTCTTAGAAGTGGCAGGTGTAGAGCTCTTGGAGGATCTGGTCCGAGAGGGGGCTTGCACCGAATCACTTCCTTTTTCTACTTCTTGTCTCTCTTTCTCTACTCTTTCTATTTTCTCTCTATTAGCATCAACTGCCTCCTTTGATATCCCATATCTCTTGGAAACTTCTTCTACTTCCCTTCTCACCTTTCTCTTGATCTCAGGCTGTCTCAGTTCAACATGAATTTTTACACTCAACTCTTGGAAGGTTCCAAACCTTTCTGCCTCAGGGTCCTTTGGTTGACTTAGTAGGTGTTGAACATGTAGCTCCAGAATTTTCTCATCTACCTCATAGCCCATTGGCATAATCTAAACTGTTCTAGGTTCCACTGCCTCCATTAGGCATTGATCAGTGTCTACCATGAAGCACAATGTATCCTTGTACTTTTCAACTAGAGATTGGGGGATTCTCTCTCTGGCCTGCATCATGCCTTGGAAGTTTTTGAAGTAACCCGAGAGTGCTATACTTTGTGCCTTGGCATCACCAAGCCCATACATATAATCTCTGATTTGTATGGCAACCAGTCTGTCATTTTGCCATACCCAACCATTAGATTCGGGTAGCTCATTCATATAGTAAAAGAATAGACATAATATCAAGCCACCGTACTTAAATGAATTCTTCTTATCCTTCTTTATTTTCTGCAAGTTCTCTAACAGTTGATTCAGGAGAAGCTCACAAAGATCATAGTCAACATTTTTCCTTAGCATTTCATATGCAGTATATATAGCAGTTCTAGATACTGAATTCTCCCTGCTGGAGTGGTAGATTTTGTAACTAATTATCATAGAGGCAAATTTAATATCCGGATCTATGATGTCTTCTATTGTCATTGCCCTCTTGTCAAATTTTGATCTGGTAGCCTCACTTATAGTTTGGTTTTTGACTGATTTGAGAGCAGGCAACCCACCGGCTGAGTGCAATCTGGTTACCACCCTAATGGTATCTTTTGTGATCTTAAATGGTCTCATCAACCACATGAAGTTGTCATGCATTCTGCTCAAAACATACCGAACCCATTCATCTTCTACAAAATAGGGGAAATGGATGCAATGTCCAAAATGCTTATCTTGAATGGCCTTGTATTGGGGTTTAATTTCAAATGTTTCCTCTATTAATTCCTTGTGATAGATATCCATCAGCTTGGATTCCCCAAATTCCTCAATATTTGTGTGTATGTATACCCTAACATCTTCTACATGCAGAACCCCATGCAGAATACTGGAGAATGCGCCTAAGGGATCAACTTCTAGGGATTTGTAAGGATGTTTCTTGAACTTAGGATGCAGCCTATTAGTGATCTTAACAACATTTGGAGTAGCCATCTTGCAAAAAGATTCAGAGAGAGATATTCAAGAACGGAAATACCTCTTTACACTTCTAGGGTTCACAATATGAGCCGAAAAAGATCACTGGTTGAATCAGATTCTGCAGTTGATCTTTGAGAGGGTTGAAGAAATCTTGTTTGCAAAGCCTTTTCTTTCTTCTTCTTGAGTGCAAATGTGCAAATGATGAATAAAAGAGTCCTTATATCTCTGCGCAATCCCTAATTTCTTATTGCAATAAATGCATACCTTAAGTCATTCTGGTTCCCTTGTTCTGAGAGAGATCCTTCTTAATCACTGAGAAGCACTTGGAGTTATTCTTGGTGATAATTGACAATGTATCTCCCTTTCTCCAATCATTCCATTTATCCGCAGATCAAAATAATTCAATTTTGAATCATATCGGATCTAACTGTGAGAATTCTACTTTTGCCAGATGACTATCAAACTGGATTAATCTTGGATGATTAACCTCTTCAAACTCCTTGCGGATCTTTCATATTTTTACCAAGGGTTATTTAGATGTTTCTCTGAGAACCCTTTAATCCACAACTTTTCATGTACCAATTTCTGGCACCGATTGACTGACTGGGGGAATTTATTTTCCTTTGTGACTCCCCCTGAGCTAGAGCTCATCTAATTTAGTTTTCGAAAGGAATATCAGCACCAAATTCTGGTGCGGATCCATCCCCAACATTTTCTGTATTTCTCTTCACCCAAATCTTGTTCATCTCCCTTTGAACTTCATCCACATTCACTTTTCCTTTTCCTTTGTCTTGATTTTGAATATGATGCACCGGACCCCTTTTATCTTGATTCTTACTTCTGCAAAATTTGGCAATATGACCAGATCTATTGCAATTATAGCAAACAATATTTCTTTGTAGATTTGACTAATATCCTCTTGATCTACATTGATTAGCCATATGTCCCATTCTATTGCATGCAAAGCATCTACCATTGAATGAATTGTTTATTTGCATATTTCTACATTCATGACATTTGTGACCATACCTTTTTGTAGTTAAAACACTGTCCGGAGAAGGATGAATTAGTCTGATTCATTCTTCTTCTGTACTGATTTGCTTTATGACCAAAGTTATTGCAATTGTAGCAGTATCCATTGAAGGATGGATATCTTTGAGCATTTGGTTGTCTTACCGGAGGTCTTCTAGGCCTATACCTTGGATTTCCTAATCCATAGTTCTTCTGACTGGATCCAGAGCTTTCACCTTTCTCATATCCCAAGCCATGCTTGTCATCTACCCTCTTTTGGCTTTCAAGAAGAACTTCAAGTTGAGCAGATTGTATCTTGAATTTTTCTTTGTATTCATTTGTTGTTTGAAGATCCCTTTTAAGAGTGTCTATCTGATTTTCAAGTTGTTCTTCATTATCTCTAGCTTTTTCAAGATCAGATTCCAAATGTCTGATTATTCTATCCATTTTGTGGTAGTCTTCTGACTTCTCCTTGAGAGATTGTCTTAGATTGTCTTCCATTTTTCTTTTCTCTTCAATTTCTTGGGTGAATTTCATAACCCCTGATTCCATTTCATGTCTTACCATAATGACCTCTTTTGATAGCTTCTCACATAACTTGTTTTTCTCATTCAGATCTTCATTAGTATCATTGGCTTCACTTTGACTTGCTAATTGTTGAAGTAGTTCCTTTCTTTTCTTCACTGAGATACTTAGTTTTTCTTTGAGTTCATTTATGAAATCATTAGCTTGTTTGAGTCTTTCCCTCAGGTTATTGACTTCAGAGTGAGATTGCTCAAGATCATCTAGGGTAGACTGAAGTTGTTCCCTCATACCATACATATCCATTGAGATTCCCAGATCTTCCTCAAGCTGTTAGGATCTATTAGGAGGAACTTAGCTCTGATACCAATTGTTGGCAACAAGGTAGATAATTGAGAGGGGGGGTGAATCAGTTATCTTGAATATTTTAACTTTCTATTCTTCTTTAACAATTAGTGCAATATCAAAATATATAAGCATGCATAACCATGAGAGCAAAAATAAATTCAACACACATAACACAATGATTTTGACGTGGAAAACCCTGTTAAGGGAAAAACCACAGGGTGACTAACCCAAGATTGTATTCTCTGTTAGAAGAATAAGAAGTACAAAATGGCACTTGCCAATTAGGGCTCACTGCCCGAGCACATTGCTCACAAGAGGCTCACTGCCTACAAGAGACTCACTGTCTATAAGGTATATAGAAAGTAACCAAGTGTTTGAATTGATCAGAGGCATCCACATATGCTGAGGTTCAGTTCTGGTTAGGCTCAATAAACTGATCTACTGCACTTCATTCTTCCTCTACGTTAGTGTTGTTGTTCTGTCACATACTGGACTTGTATTATTGCTTCCACACCTATCTCTACCTTTCTTCGCACATTATCACACACCACACACACCTTCATATTGAAATCTATCTGGTATATATATCCGCATTAAGGATCTCACCATCTTTCTGGTCAGCATCCGGAATACTCAAGATTTTCCCAACATACTGATCTGTCAGCTAAATCCATGCTTACTATGTGATGCGTATCAAGGTCATAGACATAAAAGTTATCAATCATGTCAGCCAACCATGAATGATCCCTCAAGTAGCTTGATCACTACCAATTTCTCATCTGGATTAAAGTCTGATGCTCTGCTGGTCGGTTCTTCCTCAGTTTGCTCTGCCTGTCAGGAACCCAACACTTAGATGCTCATATCTTTTCTCCCTTTCATCACTAGAGGCTCAATCTCTGGAATGTAGTAGTAATGGTACTCCTACTAACTTCCCCAAGTCCACACTTTACTGAGATACTTCCTTTGAGAGATCTGGACCTGATTGTCAGACCTTGTTGCATGCTCTGTTCTTGTTCACCAAACCAAAACACTCTTTAATCTGACTTCCGGTATAGACATACTATGTGCTATGGATGAGTGGGATGGACTGTGTTTCCATCAATGACAACACTCATGAAGCCACATAGTTTCTCTTGCCAACAAAAGGTACCCTTCTTTCAATGGTTATTGTAATGCATGCAACAAGTTTGGTCATAAGGCTACTCAATGTAAGAGTAGAGTGAATCAAAATGTTCCATCATTCTCTGGTCAGTGGTTCACTTGCAATAAAGTAGGTCACAGAGTTAATGAATGCAAAAGTTAGATAAGGAATGTTTACAATAACGGAAGGAATGCTCAAACCTTCAGAGGTAACTACTTTATATGCAAGAGGTTTGGTCACAAAGCTAATGAATGCAGAAGTCGGATAAGGAACAACTATAATAATGGAGGGAATGCTCAATCTTTCAATGGGAATTGTTTTGCATGCAATAGATTTGGACACAAGGATAACCAATGTAGATTAAGGATGAACAAAAGGAACAATGGATAGAGAAATGTTGTATGCTTCAATTGTAATAGACCTGGACATATTGCAAGGTTCTGCAGAAGCAAGAATTTGAAGAAGGATAATTAGGCAGAGATGAAGAAATTGGTACAAAAGACAAATCTAGCAGAGATCAAGAAGGAGATGAACTAGATTTGGGTTAAGAAAGAAGTGCATGAAGTCAAGGATGAGTCCACACCAGACTCTGGTGCTGGTACTTCCTCTGGGAAGTAAATTGGAAGCTCTGGCTTAGGTGGAGCCTCAATGAAAATTCTATTCCCCTAGCCAGAAGTGTGGTGCTAATATCCAACACAAAGATATCAGTTGTAAGATAGAATGATAGATCATTTGGAGAAGATTCTGGTAGAAAAGAACCTAACACAGTGGATTGTGGAGCAATTTGGATAGACTGTGAGTAACAGAGAAAGTTTTTGGCAAATTTTTGAGATAAGCATTTATGACGATTGAATCTTGATGAAAAGAGGATATAAGGAATTCATTTGAAAGAAAAATCACTTTACATTCAAACTCTCAAGTGACTAAAGATATCTAAGAAGCAAGCTAAGATGAATCCAAGTGTTTAGAGATTGGTACAAAGAAACCCTAATCGGAAACAGAAGGTATTTACAGCTATCTTTCTCTTGAAAATTTTGTGTTGAGATGTCTACCCCTCAAGTAGTTGAGATAACAAAGAGGCCCCACCCTAAGTTCAAAAAGCATCCCTTTATATCATTAGAGACTGATGCAGATGGCACATTTTCTGAGATTCTGCATGGTGTTATGCATACAAAAGATGTTAGGGCATATATACATGCAAACCTAGATGAATATAATCATGGAAAATTAGGGGATATTTATCTAAAGGAACTTACTGATGACAAATTTGAGTTAAAAGAAGAATATAGTGCCGTAGTTGAGAATAAATTGGATACCTAGTTAGATTTTCCTATGGTCCCGAATGATGCCTATGTTAGGTATGTCTTGAGTAGGATTCATTATGAGTTCTTTTGGCTTGATATGCCCTATATGATAACAAAGGATGCCATCAAAGCAGTTACTAGCATGTGTTCCATTGGAAAGGTTCTAGCATTGAAATCTATGAAGAACAATACAGTAATGTAGTTGATAGGTGCAAAATTTGATAAAAGAGCATTAACTGTAAATGATATTGTGGATCCAATGGTGATATTTGCATCAATGGTCATTGGTTACAAGGTCTATTTCTCCAACAGGGAGAACTTTGTCTCTACAACAGCCACATTTATAGCATATGATATGGTTAAGAATAATACAAACTATGACCTATGTGAGTTGCTCTGACAACAACTTATGGAGAATCTAAAAAAGACAAAAGACACAAAATACCCCTTCAAGTATGGAACTCTAATAATTTGTCTATTCTTTTATTTTCTAAAGGAGTTACCTGGAATGGATAATATTGGTTGGCTTAGTCATTCACCAGTAGTAGTACAAATTAGAAATCATTTGTAGAGTTTAGGAAATACTAATAAATAAAATGCAGCCTTATGGGGATATTTTAAGAATTTCTAAATGAAAATGTAGGCTAGGGCCAAGATCCCTGAAAAGATAGTGAAGAAATATGAAAAAGACATTGTATTCATGGTGGAAAAGGATAAATGCTTTATGGAGGCTGTAGAACCAAGAATTGTATGGGTCCTAGCCTGGGATATGAAGTCACAGAGGAATTTTTTATTGGATTGGCTTATTTGATGTTAAGAAAACCCAAAGACCCTAAGGAAGGAAGATTTGGAACATTTGAAGAATTATCTCTCAAAGTGTTTATGGAACAAAACAACCAAAAATCAAGAAGAATGCAAGAAAAATGGCAAATGAGTTTGTTAAAAGCCAAGGATTTATAGATGAACAAATACGTGAAGCAAGAGCCAAGGTAGAGGCATCAAAGGCTGCATGTACTCTGGTAGAACAAACATCAAGTGCTCTAGAGAAGAAAGAGGAGAAATTTGAGAAAGAAAAGCCCACATCTAACTCTAGGAGAAGAACAAGAGCCTCATCCTCAACAACAGCTACCATTGAGGTTGAGAAAGAAAAGACAGAGTCTGTAAAGCAAGTGCCAAAGAAGAAGATGGAAGAGAAGAAGAAAAGAAAGAAAGAAAAGGCTACAAAGAGAGTATATGTAAGCCTTGGATGAGAAGAAGAAGAAATAGAAATAGATGAGGAAGCTAAAGTAAAAAAGGAAAATATAGAAGAAGCCACTACTGAGAAGCCCTTCAGAAAGGATAAGGATAAGAAGAAGAAGAAAGAAGAAAAGACTAAGAATAGGGAAGAAGCGACTATATCCTTGGAAGCCATAATGAATGCATTTGCTCAGCATGGAACCCTGAAACCTATTGCTGACATGTATGATGAAAGATAGGATGCAGATAAGGTAATTATTGAACAACAGTTGTAAGATATTTGGATATGTTTTGCAAAACATTGATTGAAGTTATAGATGAGTTACCAAATAGCTTGGCTAGCATAATTCCAAGAAAAAAAGAAGGGGACATGGCCAAAGATGCTGAGATAAAAGAATATGTCTTGTTGAAACTTTGTCCAAACATCACAAGAGAAGAAAAGGTCAAAGTCACTAAGAAGCTCAGTAATGAATTTAGAACCATAAAGACAGTCAATGCTCTGATGTCTGGTGACACTAAGAAAATGGTCAAGGAGACCAAGGAAATAGCACTAAAAGTGCTACATGAGCTACAAATCCCAACTATTGCTAACATTGATGAAGAAGAGCAGAATGTTGGTGCTAACAATGCAGTTCCAGAGATAAATATGGAATAGAACATAAAACAAAACATAGTTAATCCTTCAGTGGGCACTAGGAATGAAGAAGAAGTGAATGTAGAGCAGAGTACGGATCAGGGTAGAACACCTCCTCTAGTAAACTCTGAACAAATTGAAGAAATGAAAGAAATAGAGGAAGAAAAGAAGTCTGAGGAAGAAGAGGTAACACGAGAAGCAAATTCCTCTGGAGAGCAAAGTGAATAGAGCAAAGAAGACATTGAACAAATGAATGTAAATCCTACTCTGGTAGTAGAGGAAAATAAACAAGAGGTTGCTCAAGAAAATCCTCTGGAGAGACAAGATGCTGAGGCATCTCAAGTTGAAGAGAACAAAGACACTACTAACTCTTTGAGAGAGTTTTTGGAGATGCAGAAGGAACCTCAAATTTTGACTGCACCTGAGCTATTGCAAGGACCTATCAACCTTTCTACAATGTTCCCTTTGTAGAAACTAATACTTGGGACAATCTTCCAAGCTACTACACAAGACTCGAAATACTGAAGTCTCATATAGAGGATAGTGAGCTGATAAAAGATGCATCGACAATTTTCAAAAAGTTGATGCCTGGAATAAGGAGGGATACATCCTTGGCCCCTATTGCATAAATGAAAAAGTTAATAGAATCAATCAATTCTCATTTTGAGTCCCTGGAACAAGCTACAGAAAAGAAAGTAAGGGTAGAGATTGATGACAAAAGGTTAGTTGAGCTTACTAACAAATTTTCTCAAGATAAAATTTTGTTAGATAAAAATGCAGAGTATGCACAGTTGGCCATTAAAGAAGCTAGTGAACTATATCAATTTTGTCTTACATGGCCTAATAAGACTAAGGACATAAAATATAAAATAGATAGATGGGAAGCCCAAATAATGAAGATCTCCAGAACTTATGACCCGGTAAAAGATGCTATTAGCAATCAGAGGGCACAAGTTGAGGCTATTCATTCTAATATACACAAGTTGCAGACCTAGAGGGAGGTCATAAAGCATAGAATGAGCCAGCTCTAGGAGATAGCAAGTTTCAAAGTTGCATCCCTAACCATGCTAGTAGCAGTAGTAGAAAAGACAAGGCAAATCATTGAGGCCCCTGCTACCATGAAGAAAGTAGAAAAGTTAGTATCTCAAATTAATGGGCACATACCAGTCTTAAGTGATGCTAAGGTCAGCTAGGATGAAGAAGTAGTGCAACTGAAAAGGATCTATAAAGATGTTCTCCCTGAACAACAGTAAGATTGTTTGATTTCACTTGTATATATGTAGAAAGAAGAAAAATAGTTTTGAAATTTTGGCAACTTGTACATATCTTTGTTCCATACACCTTTGCCATTGATGTCAAAGGGGGAGAAGAAATGAAGCATGTAAAAAACATTTGAAAAGTAAGAAGAGAAACATGAAGTTAGGGGGAGTAGTGTGTAAAGAGAAAGGGGGAGTTGTAACAATTTTTCACATCAAGCGTTGCCATCAATGCCAAAGGGGGAGATTGTTGGAAACTTGGAAAAACATCACTATAAGAGAGACACTACTGGCATAGGATTGAGCATGATTTTTGAAGGTGTTGTCATTGATGGAAACATGAAAAGGAATAAGGTTGTGACAAAGATTTTGGTCCGGTGAAAAAGACTTAGTCATTTTGGCTAAGTATTGGCAGTATACAGAGACAATGACAGAGAGATAATATCTGGATTAGCATTGGTCTGCAGTTGAAGATTAGACCATGTGGTTTTGATATGTTGTTCACAATCCTCAGATGATCTTATATCCAAAGTTTTATACCTTGATCAGTTCTGAAGGTACATCTTCAAAGAGCTTAAGTCTAGTAGAGCAGAATACAGTGCTAACTAGAGCAGAGCACTCACTTGTTTTGGTCCGCATTCCTCCAATGTTAGATATCTTGTTATGTGGTTTGTATGAAGTGTCTAAAGCCAGAGTTTTATAGTTTGAAGTCCACTGGAAAGATAGTTATAAGCTGCTAAGTATCACTACATGGCTTGACAAAGTTTGACTATGACAGGGTCTGAGTTCTTATGATCCATATTTTTTCGTAAGATGATATCATGCCTTGTGGTTCTAAACGTAATCTTGGGGATGTATGAAGATTCTATGATATGATTTTGAAAGCATCTTGTTGTCCGCAGTAAAAGATGTTGTCTGACAGATGAACTGAACCAGTGGCAGTCTGTATTTGAGGCCGACATGATAGGTTTAATTTGTATGCGGTAAGTTCCAGTGTTTAGAACTTAGTCCTAAGTGGTGATACAGTTGAAGCCGACATATGTGAATGTAATTAAAGTGTTGTTTGGGTCCACTATGACTTTTGGTGAATGAATTTGGCTGACATGTTACTTAAGGGATAACTACATGCTACACCTTATTGGGCTGACCTAATATGAAGATTTCAAGTATTGCAGATATATATATGGAATCAAATTCGGTGTTTGAGTGACATGATGTGAATGTGAATGTATGTGTGATATGTGAAGTATAGTGCAAGAAACAAGAGCAAAAGAAGAGAGATCTTACTTAATGTAAAAGTAGAGAAGTGAAATAGAGTAGTCAATATGAAGAGTTTTGAGACAATGTTTCTGAGCTTCATTGGAACTGTAACCATGCATTCTTAGATGCAATCAGAGAATTTTATTTTGGTAGTGATCCATTCTTCTTCCTTTCTCTCTTTCTCTATGTAGTGAGCCTTTTTGCAGTGACCATTTCTTTAGGTAGTGAGACTTCTTGTAATTGGGTATTGTTATTACATAATTATTGTAAGCTAACACTCACGATGGTTTTTCCCTATTTAGGGTTTTCAATGTAAAAATCCTAGTGTTTATGTGTGATTCTTTGTGGGTGCTTCTTTTGTTCTTAATTTTCTTTGTTGTTATCAAATGTGGCAAATGGATTAATAATTTAATAAGTAAAAGGTTTAATGGAATACTGATTCACCCCCCTCTCAGTATTTTGGGTGTTCAACATGTTATACCATATTCGAATGCCCAATTGGACAACTTTAATGAAGAGAATGCAGGTCCGTTGTCACATACCAAGGCATAAGGAACACCGAACCCTATGATGATGTTGTCTTCAAGGAACTTGATCACATCCTTAGAGGCGCATGTCTTACTGCTCACAGCTTCCATCCACCTGGTGCAATAATTAGTAATGGTCAAGACATACCTGTGTTTAGCAGATGATGGAGGATTGATGGTTCCTATGAAATCCATACCCCATTGTGTGAATGGGCACATCTCCATCACTGATTGTAGTAGCTAAGCTACATATCTCTCTCTATTTGTAGCTACTTGACATGTATGACAATACCTAATATGATCAGTTGTATCTTTAAAAATTGTAGGCCAATAGTATCTAGCTCTAAGGATCTTATGTGTTGTGGATAGATGGGATCCATGGGTTGTCCTAAACTTATCATGTAGTTCTTACAGAACTTTAGCTACTTCTTCTCTACCGAGACATCCAAGGTATATGCCTTTGCAATTTATTTTGAACAAGATTCCTCCCTTAATCATATAACTTTGAGCTTTGACCCTTAGAACTCTTCTCTGGGATACTTTCAAGTTGGATGGACATCTTCTTGTGATCAGGATATGTCTGATATTTGAATACCAATCTTCTTGTATATCTAAATCAACTGCATATTGTTGACTAACTAGATTAGGATCTGCCTCAATAATCATTTGCATTAGTGTTTTTCCTCTAACTAGCTTCATTGGAGTGATATCCATGTCATACTCCTATAGAACCATTATCCATTTGGCTCTCTTTTCTCTTGGCTCATTTTGCATTAGTAGCATCTTGACAGCTGAATCTGGGACAACAACAATTACCCTGCTTCTCAGGATATAGTGCCTAAACTTCTTTACTACCCTGACTAAGGCTAAAGCCTATCTTTCTACATCCAGATATCTCAATTCAGTATCCTTGAATGGGCTACTCATGAATTCAATGGGTTTCTCATGTATCACATCATTTCTTTGCATTAAAATGACAATACATATATGATTTGAAGCGAACAAATATATATATAGAGAATGCTTTAGTATAGTCCAGACTATTCAACATTGGTGCACAATGATGGCCTTCTTAATGTCTTTGAATGATGCTCTAGCCTCAGGGGTCCACTCTATTTTGATGTCCTTCTTCAGCATGGCATTTAGTGGTCTTACTACTTTAGCAAAACCTATTATGAATTTGCGAACAAAGTTAATCTTGCTGAAGTATGATTTTAATTCCTTCTTGCTTGTAGGTAGCTGGAGCTTCATGATGGAATTGACCCTATCAGGGTCAATGGATATTCCATTCTTAGACACCAGATGTCCTAATAATTTCCCAGTTGTAATGCCAAAGATGCATTTCTTAGGATGAAGTGAGATGCCATACTGTTCGCATCTCTGTAATACCCTTTGTAGATCACTAATATGATCTCCTCTAACCTTAGAGAAGACTATCAGGTCATCCATGTATATGATGATGCATTGACTGACTAGGCCTTGAAAAACTATATCAATAGCACATTGGAATGTAGCACCAGCGTTGATCAGACTGAATGAAATTCTTCTATAGGCAAAAATCCCCCACTTAGTGGTGAATGCAGTCTTCAACTAATCAATCTTATCGACCATGACTTGGTTATATCTGGAGAAACCATCCAAGAAGGACATCATTTGAGCTCTGTTTACCATCTGTAGTACTTCATCTAAGGAGAGCAAAGGATAATTATCCTTTTCTGATGCCTTGTTTAAGTTCTGGAAGTCTACACACAACCAGATATCTCCATTTTTCTTTTGTACTAGGACCAAGTTGGCAACCCAGGTTGAATGTCTAACTGGGAAGATAATCCTTATGGCTAGCAGCTTCTGACTTCTTCAAATATTAAAGGCTCTAGCAATGCATTCACTGGCCTTTTCTTTTTCTTTTGCATCTAGCTTTAGTGGAATGGTGTGCGTTATGATCGAGGTATCATACATATTGAGTTCATCATAAGTCCAGGCGATCACATGGATGTAGTCTTTTAACACCTAGGTGATCCCTTCTCTTTCGTCAGGTGCACACACCTTGCTAATCAGGACCTTCCTAACTTCTAAATTTTCACTTATGTCTATGGGTTCATAATCCCCTCCATCTGCCTTAAGGAGATCTCTTTGTTTGACTATGTAATCTAGGTCAAACAATCATTCAAGCTCTATCATCCCCTTAGGGATCTTGTTATCCTATAAGTCAATAATAGACTCTTCATCCCAATCCTAATCATCTCTATCTTGTTCATCTATTACCTAGGATTTAAAGACATCCCTATTGGTAATGAAGTCCAGGATATGCTAATCATCTTCAAAAACTTGGAAATTGGTGACATTGTATGGAACTGATTGGGCTGACACTAATTCAATTGAAAATCATTTCAATCTAGATATAGCTAATGGCTCTAATGTACTAGCAGTGGTGGCTAGAGCATCCTCTTAGTGATTAAATTTCCTTGGGACATGAGTGATGTTGAAAGCATCAAAGCTCTCTATCAGGTCCCAAACTCTATGTCTGTAACTGAATAAACATTTGTAATTATAGGAATATATCCTCCTTACTTGCTTGACCATGAGCTCTGAATCCCCAAAGACATGAAGAATTTTAACCTTCTTCTTTAATGCAAATAGTAGCCCATGAATCAGGGCCTCATACTCTACCACATTGTTGGTGTAGTGAAATTGCATCTTGTATGCCACCAGGAATGACTTTCCTTGTGAGTTGATGAGGTTGATCCCTACTCCAGCTCCTTGCTTGGACTTAGATCCATCAAATCTTAATATCCAAGGCTTGTCATCAGGAGGAGCCTTGTCAGGGCCTTTCTTCCTTCTGGCCCTGAAGGTGCTTCTTTCAGTAATCCACATCAACTTAAGTGGTTCAAGCTATATGGACATCCTCTATTTTACAAGAATTAGAACATTCAGACATTCAGGCGTCTAGATATCATGTGACTAGACATCTATGCCAATTCCATTCTCAAGGATTCTGATGTCTAGATCTCTGGTTTGTACCATTGGGATATTTGTTGGGGCTTACTTAATCATCTCTGATTCATCTTTCTACATCCCAGGGACATGGCTTAATGGTAAATGACTTATCATCATTTTTAGATTTTATTTCTTCAAGAACTTTAGTTGGAAAATCTAGTTTACTTCTTGAATATAAATTTTATTTTCTATCAATTAGTTCTAGGCATAGTGCACATGTAGTCTTGGAATGTGGAGCCCTATACATCATGCACTATCCTTCCAGTAAGGTCCACCTGAGTGGGATTCCTTGCAAATTATACTTTTGAATCTCTTTAGACAGGTGCTTTTAAAATTCGCTTAGACTACTTCCTCTGTTAGAGTAATAGGTTCTTTACTTAATTAATTTAATCATACTAATTAATTATTTAAGTCACCTTTACTTTATTTCACTTAACTTAAACTTAGGAATCTCACATTAGGGTTTTCTAACTTGCAAATATAAAAGCAAGTTCTCTCATGTAATTCATTAATCCATTTTCATTAATTGCATCCTTTTTTGTGCAAATTTCTCTCTTTGCTTTTTCTCTTGTGGAAGGTTAATCTTAGGTTTTATAGGTGTTCACTAGGTCATGTGAGGTTGGTTTCACAACTTCTACATGGTATTAGAGCTTCAAATCTACAAGCCCCTTCTCAGATGTGGAGAAAATTTTGAGCAAGAGTCATTTGTTGGGCGTGTTTCTATGTAAAACAAAGTATTTCATTAGATTCAAAGTAGTCAAGATAGTTAGATTAGCCTTTTATTTGGCTTGATTTGAGCTTTGTAGGTAAGATCTGCAAGGGTTTCAGCGGATGCTTCTTTTTTGGGATCCAAAGGAAAGCATTTTGGGCCCAAACGGACCTCACCAACGTGCTTAGAAGGCCCAAAAACCTTATGATCAACTATCAAATCATCAAAATCAGCCTCGCCCTTGGGTAGTGCGCCCACTTAGGGGCTGCGGTCTCTTAAGGGGCCCGCGAACCCCTTTAATGGGGCCGCGGAACCCCCTTAATGGGGCCACATGGGGGGGCTTCGATGTCCCCTCCACCCCCTTTATTTTAAATTTTTTTTTTCAATAGTTTTTTTCTCCATGTTTTTTTATTAAAAAAAAACATGCAGTAAATTTTTTTAGGTTTTTTTTATTAAAAAAAACATATGCATAATTCCTTCTGTACCTATCTTGACATGCATGCTCACCCTTGGAGAATTTTTTAAAAGAGGTTCTACAATTGGTGGATCTCCAAATTTGGAGGTGTTTTTGCTAAACTTGGTGGAGATGTTCCTTTCCCAGCCCAGCCCCTCTTTGTTGGGCTTTCATTTTTGCACTCCATCTTCCAAAGGCCATATCTCAGTCATACGGTGATATTTTTTAGTGTAATTTTTTTATAAAAGGGGTAGAATTTCATGTTCTTCACAATGGTAAATGTGGTTTTCAGTTTTGACATCTGGTTTTTTTTAGAAATCAGTTTTCTTAGTGTTGTTGTTATGCAGTTCTCATTTTAGAGACTTGACGGGTCATATCTTCTACATCCGGACTCCTTTTTGGGTCCCATTTTTTTGAAAGTGCATGTTTTTCTATGTACTTCATCATGGTGGTATCAGTTTCTTCTATTTCTATTTGAGAATTGTATTTTCAGCATGTGGTCTTTTTTAAGACATTGTGAGCTTCCATTGTAGGCACTTCTCATATGTAAATACATTGAAATAAAGTGCCTCAACATTGTACATGTATTCTTGAGATCTTGCACATCATTTTGTGCCTTATTATACTCACACTATGATATAAAGTGCCATGGGGGGTTGATGTTTGCCTTTTGTTTTGCCATCACACCTTTGTCAAGTGAGTGTCCCTTCTATGACAGCAGTGAATCACATTGATTCTTGCCTCATGTGTGTGTGACTTGGTTTGTACACCCTTTTATTTGTTGGTACTTTCATGTTTGCATGTTTAGATGTTCTTGTTTCTTCTACATGCACTTCTTGGTTTCACACAGTTTTAGTGTACTTGTCATGGCTCTCCCTTGTCCACATTATGGGGGGTTTCTACTGTTGGTGCTAATGTTTCCTTCATTTCATGCTGGAGTGAGTTTTGTATCTAGTAATGTTCCTATGTACTAGGTGGATGCAGCGTACATCAGTGGCTGGTTACCCATGCATTTTGGTGAGATGGAGCATTTACCATATGGACACTCTTGCATTCCTTTTGTGGAGGTGACATTCTATTTTCACTTGATCAGTTCTTCAGACTTTTAGTACCTGTGCCATTTGTATCTTTGAGTTCTAGATGTTTTTCCTTTGTTTGCCATCTGATTCAAGTAGTGTTGTTGGGGGCACTCATGCAGATTCTTGTCTTCTTGATTATAATCTTCATCTTGTTTTAGAGGAGGTTCTTCTTTTAGCACTATAGCAGTCAGTCTTCAACAGTGTTTGCAACTTCTTCATACTTCAGTGGAGTTCTTCATGTTCATCTTCATGTTCCTATTCTTTTGGGACATCTTTTGTGGAGGCTTCTTAGTCCTTCACTCTTTCTCTCTCTCTCTCTTATAAGGAGGTTTGTTCTCTCTTTTGAGGAGTTTTTCCCACATGGTTTTCTCCTTTTCTCTATTTGTGAGACACTCTTTTGTACATGGGTATCTCATCAGGCCTAGTTGCTGGGACCCATCTTTGCTTTCATGTATGTGTCCTTAGTTTTTTAGCTTCTCCCTAAGTTCACCTTAAGGGGGGGTGTTAGAGTAATAGGTTCTTTAATTAATTTAATCATATTAATTAATTAATTAAGTCACCTTTACTTTATTTCACTTAAGCTAAACTTAGGAATCTCACATTAGGGTTTTCTAACTTGCAAATATAAAAGCAAGTACTCTCATGTAATTCATTAATCCATTTTCATTAATTGCATCCTTTTTTGTGCAAATTGCTCTCTTTACTTTTTTCTCTTGTGGAAGGTTGATCTTAGGTTTTGTAGGTGTTCACTGTGTCCTATAAGGTTGGTTTCACAACTTCTACATCCTCCATCCTCATCTAAAATCTCATAATTAGATTCCACCAGGATATTAGTTCCTAGTGTGATTCGGTTCAATTTGTTGCTTTCCTGTGTATAACTACACATCATTACCTCTATTAGGTCTCAAAAACGTAGGTCGTTAACCCTAAGAGGTTGCCAGGCTCTCTTGATGTTTTTGGCTAACTGACACGAGGTAGATATGGCTAAACCCCCTTCACTTCAGGTTCTGCTAGACCTAGGCGGGTAAACCACTAATTTATAGAGAAGACAAAATGAAGATCACTACTTTAATCAGAATTAATCTAACTATTGATAATGGCATAAATTATAAAATAGATGAAAAGACAACAAATTAATTCTAAATGATCTAAATTGTAATGCTAAAACAAAAATGCAATCTAATTAAGTAAATCTAAAATGAATTTGTATAAGTGAAAATGAAAATCCTAGACCAATGCCTTATTGAATATAGAGTCAGTATGATCATGAAATAAATGACTATTTGTTTGGTAAAAACTCAAACTATCTGGCGTGAAAGAATAGGTATGTAACTTGTACAACCCTACAAGGAGGTAGTTAATATTCCATACTTATATATATCCAATTGACAGAATCAAATTACCTGCATTCATCTAAAAGGATTTAATCCCTCTTTGAAGGAACCTTTCAGAATAATACTACAATTGTAATAGATTTATCAAAAACTAGAGACAGAATATAAACCCTAACTATATGACTCTTCTTACAGATCCATGACAATGTCTTCACAGTTACTGTGGCAGATTTAAAGGATTTAATTATGAAAGAAGAAACCAATTAATCTTATCACACTATAACAACAAATGTGCATAGACGACTTGAAGATATACTTGATAACTCAAATTGAATAACTGAGAAAACTTTAAAAGGAGACAATCATATAATTGAATAAATTTAACAGATAATTGATACCAAAATTTTGCAGTCACTACTTCATGCTTACAGACTTGACTTCATCAGAGAATGCTTGTACATGATCTACTAGAAATAAAATATATTAAAAATGAACTAGCATTGTTGTTCCAATCTATTCTATAGTATCTCCTCTTCTATTATGTAGTCTCTCACTCTACCTCCTCCCATCTCTGGTCTTGGTCATCTCTTATAAAGAGAGGCATACAAGCTTCAGACCAGTTACAATGGTTGTGATGGTTGATAACTAAACAACAATTTTAGTTCTAATAAAATAGATTTATGAAATTTAATATTGGTCACTAATCATCAAATGGATAACCATTTCAGGGTCAAAAAGTCTTTAACTACAGTTCTGCCCAATATCCTTCGAGGGTTTCTTCATTATTCCTAAAAAGACTAGATAAAACATCCATTAGTCTCAGATCAATTGATTAAAACAAAGTTATTCATATATATTTACTCAATTGATTACTTCCCTCATCGACAATTTATCATTTGCTTGAGATCCTCTTGCAAGTTTTTACACAACTTAATCGCCGCTGTGTATATCTTGCAAAAATGAATATTTTAACTATCAAAAAGATATCTTGATATTTCAGATTTTAAATGTAGTATTAGGGTTTCCTTCATTGGTGTGACCTCGCGATCGGGTTGAAAAAACTTCCTGCCTTTTCGCTCTCTATTTCTTTGTATATTTGATATGTTTATTGCAACATACAATCGCTAGAACATACAAAGAGTTTTTAACATTTAACTTTTCCTTCGCATCCAGTTCTTGTACATCCTTTTGTATCTATAGTTTGTATCCTGAAGAATGTATATTTGAAACATACAAAGCATTGAATATACAAGCGCTTAACTCCTTTGAACAACCCTTTCGGTTTCGCCACTTGTATGTTATACATTTTTATATCAGCAATGTATGTATATACAAGCACCCAGAGATGCAGAGATTTTTCCGTATTTAATTTCTTCTTGACATCCGGCTTGCTTTGTAGAATGTATCTTCGCTTGTATATGGGCTTGTATATCGAAGATATACATTAATATTATACAAGCCTAAATGTGCATGCGGCGGGACCCACTACTTGCATCCTCCAATATTCATAAAGTCTCGATGCAACCCTTTAGCCCGATTTAATTCTCTCTTGAGTTCTACCTTGTATATGTGTCGTGATGTATAATCTGAAACATACATACAAGGCGTAATACATACAACAATTATTCTTTATTTTATAAACATTTCAGTTCTAGCTTGCATAAAGTTCAATGTATATTTCTGATATACATTGAGTAGTGATGCATTGTTTATATCATTTTTTTATGTTCCCCGAAATCCACATTGTACGTCCTGCAATATATGTACAAATGCAAAATATACAAAGACTTATCATTATTTCACAATTATTTCAGTTCCGGTTTGTGTGTGGGCATTGTATCTCGGCAATGTATGTATATTTAAAATGTATGTCTCCGAAAGCATACATATACAAGGTGTGATACATACAACAAGTTAACTTTATTTCATACTTTTTCAAATCCAAGATATGTATATTAGCTTTGTATAACTCAAAACATACAATATGCGAAACATACAACAGTTTCACCATACTTGATAATATTTCAATTCGGGGCAATGTATATTGTGTTGTATGTATCATGTTGTATGTTGTGCTCTGCATAACATACAAGTAATGGACCCAACAGAATATATACTTCAACTTTTAACCTTGTCAGGTCCACCTTGTATGTAGTAATAAAATGTTAGCCAAATGCATATAATTAAATGATGCATCAACCTGATGACTCCTCTATGCGACCATACCGTGACCCAATATACGAGGGACTTTGCACATGCATCATACAATGACAAAACATACAAACCACTTTGTCTATGAGAGGCTTTGTATATACAAATGACTTTGTATATACAAACATACAAGCCCATACCACAATGTATTTTATCAGAAACATACATAACTTGCAAAATACAAGGAATTTTAAGAAGGTTTTAAAAAAACAACCCTTATTCATTTTCGACAAGGAATTCACTCGTATTCAGTTCTGGTACTTAATGCTATTTTCCTTTACTTTCAACACGGTTTGTAACTTTTCACTTCCTTGTTTACGGTTTATTTTTAATGAGCACTTCAACCATGTTATACTAAGTCTTTGGGAATCAGGACAGATCAAATCCAAATATTTCTATCAGCTCAATTGTTAATTTCTACTTGGAAACAACTGTGGATCTTTTTATATATGCTCTCACACTGAAATCTTCGGATGATTAAAACTTTGTATTTGCCAAAAAGTATCTTGGGAATTTTAGTCCCAACAACCTCTTCCACTATGACTTCTAGGATTTCAACCTAATATACCCCTTGTTACACACTGGTATACAACACTTCATTATTCTGATGGTATTCCACGATCATATGTTTCATCCTTGGCTCAGCTTCAATCCAGATCTGGTTAGGAATACCCCTCCATGGTAACCACATATGTGAAAATTCCATAGCCATGTAGCCATTTAGGGTCTTGGACGAATCCTTAGTAACATGCCGTATGTATCAGGGATATCCACTACCTAAATTTCAATAAAATGTTGGACTCTAGGATCAGAGGCTAACTGCACATGGATATGAGTCAACTCACCTATGACATTGACCTCTGACTTAGCCAGTTGAGTAACCTTCTTCAATGATTTACCAAGGGAGAGACCTAAGAACTTACATATGGACAAGGGCATGACATTAGTGGATGCTCTAGAGTTTACTAGACAATCATGTAGATTCTTGCCAAATATCTTCAAGGTAAGGAGAAAAGGAGACTCAGTCTTTCCTTTGTACAATGTCATGTGTGCATCCACAACATGGACTTGGCTCTTATCCTTGGGCTTGAATGGTACTTCCTTAGGCAAAGGATCTCTAGTATGGATATTACTAGGGGTATTCTCTTTCAATGAAGGATCTTCTAAGGACTTAAGGAAAGCTTTCTTTATGACTGAGTTTTGAGTATTTAAGATAAAGATAAACTAATTTTCATCTTCTTGATCTCTTCAGCTAAATACATGACTAGCTTATCAGATTCAGAGAGTTCACTCATACCTTTAGCTACTACTGAGGATAAGGTCATAAAGTGTTACTAATTGACCCTTGGAGGTCCTAGATTGTTACTTGAAGTCATATTTGTAGGGGTGTTGAAATTATTCAGCGAGATGGAGCTAGTTAAAGGTCCAGGTGGCTGATTGTTATTGTTTTAGAGGTTGTAGTTATGTCCTCTCTAGAATTGTTGGAAAGCATGGACTTCATCCACTTCCTGTTCTGGTTCATTATCACTCTTGAATGGGAAAGTGTAATCCTCAAGAGCTAGAGAGGATTCCTCACATACAAGAGTATAATTCTCGTGTATTATATTCACTTCTTCTCCTGGGAATGGGGAACTTTCCAAGACCATAGATGACTCATATCCCAAAGGAACAAGTTCATTTCCTTTAGGCAAGCTTGTCTCCCTTTCTATATTTTGTATTATAGCTTGAAAGATGCTGGCAGCTATCCTAAAATGTGGACAATCCAGCTTAGCATGAGCACTAGTTTTATGGATCCTGCACTAGTTGTTTAACACAACCTCTTCTAGATTAACCTTGGTAGTTTGCTTAGGTTTACCAGGAGCTTGATTGTCTAGAGGTGATGGTAGACTTCCATTATTCAGTCAGGTATTCCTGACTCTTGGAGGTCGAGGAGCACTATTATTGTAACCTCTATCATTATATCCCCTGTTATTATATCCTTTATCCAAATATTTTGTGTTCTGCACATTTTGAGCATTACTCTGTGAATAAAGGTTCTAATTCCTTAGGTGAGTAACCTCAACAGTCAACTTCTTTAGTTGAGCCGTAATCTCCTTAATATCCTCCTTTTCTTCCTAGATTTTAGTTACCATTTATCCTGAGCAAGAAGGAAAAATGAGTTACCATTTCTGTTAGGCCTGACTTCAACAGGAACATGTCCAGGATGCATGATCATTTGTCCATTTCCTGATTGAGGAATTGCATTGATTGATGGAACTTGCAATGGATTCATCTGTACTCCATTAATCTGTTGCATATGGTTGAACACATAAAGATATACTATGCTTGGCAAGGGACCATATCCTACTTGTTTCATCTCAGTATTTACTTTGACTGCCTTTGCATAGGCACCAGATAATTTCACAACAATAGGATTTTCTCTCCTCACAAATATTGCAGCTAGAGGATCCAAAGAAGAAGAATAGCTGCATCCTTCACAATGTTGTAGGGAGCAATTATCTTTGAGTATGCCTTTTGGAAATGATCATTGAAATTTTCAATGAACTCACCTTCTCCTCTCTTAATTTAAGAAAAGTGATGACACATCATTGTTGCGTCAACTAGAATTTAGAACCAAGTTTTGAATGCATTTTCCATTAGTAACCAAGAGTTGATGGAATGCTGGGGTAAAGTTACATACCAGTTGTACACCTCTTCTCCTAGTGTGTATGGAAAGAGTCTACAAACTACATCTTCATGTTGAATCCTTTCTCTAAAACAAGCTTCCTTGAATGTTCTTAAGTGATCCTCAGCATCCTAATATGGATGATACTTCAAACACAACTTATTGAGATTCTTTCAAAAAACATTATATATTAAGTGAAGAGGTGACTCAACGTTAAAGAATGTCATGGGAGATTGTACAAGAATTCTTGGTCTCACAAGGATAGCAGGTCTACGTTGTGCACTAGCTGAGCATAATCTTGGCCTCACAATAGATAATTCATGTAAAGGACCACTAGATCTTGATCTAGTAGCAGGCCAATGAGCTAGCTCAAAATTTAAGGTCAAGCTTGGAAGCTTTCTACTAGATCTTTGTAAAGTCAAATGTCCTCAATGATGGGATACTTGCCATCACTTAGCTTAAATTATGAAATATTGATAGGATATTTGAAAGAACACAAATCCTTAAGTCTGGCCCTCCTTCTAGCACCAAATTTGTTTATGTGTTTGTTAGTCACATGCATAAGAATAAAAGTTATCACAATAAACCTTTACTCATCTTTAATGATATTACAAATTTAGAGTGAATTTATTATCCCAAGGCTTCGTTGGTCAGGTCTTGACCTTCTGATAGTCACTTAGGGTTCGTTGTGACATGATGTTCCATTTTGGGGACTTACAGTTACTTGATTATGTTCCTTATTAGATTCTATTAAATTCCACAAATGTCCTACATATTGTACCAGATTTGCATATACCTTTGACAATTATATCAAATTATGCAATATCCAGTTGAGATTCAGACTTATAAGCATGAATTGAGCGTAACTTTGATCAATTCTTCTAAAACTATCTCAACATTGATTATTTATTTTGAAACTATCTCCTTATAAACTAATCTTTGCATATAAACCTTGAATTTACTTAAAGATGTTCTTTGAAACTTGTAATTCATTGATATTTATGATTATCTGCATGATATTTACTATTGTTTGTAGCTTCTACTATATATGTTCTAGATATGTCATTATTTGCATCAATTCAGTATGTATTGCTTAAGATGTGTCAATATTTGCACTTATCTATTGTATTTATGAAATGAAAGGTTAAAATCTTGAGTTAAAGAATTAATATCCTAGACTAATTAAGTTTTACCAATGATCCACATGTATACTCTGACACAATCATGATATAAAGAAAAACCAAACCATACTTCACCAGGAAATCCACAATTACATATGATTGGTACAAATCTTCAAGGGTAAGTTGATGACAACATGTAATAATTGAAATGCACTTCAACATGAATGCAAGAATTCACCATTACATGCCAGAAATAAGCAGAAAATTACTAGAGACATATGATTAGATGGTAATCTACAATTCATTTTCATTATGTATGCAAAGAATATACACATATACATTCATCTGAGAAAGAACCTTGAGAAGAGATCAAAGAGTTGCACAATTACAAACTCCATGCTCAAAGTTTTAACAATTTAGTCTCCCTTAAAACAAGATGATCTAGGCCCTTTTATAGAGTAAGGACCTGAGATAAGTTACAATGATCTGATGGTCAAGATATCTCTCAAAATAATCAACGGTCAAGAATTGTGACATGTGATCTCCTCTTGGCAATCATTGGTGGAGGACAACTGGCAAAATGGAATATTCCCTAATATCTTTAAACCAGCATCTTCAAGAATATTCTATTCCTCTGCTTCTAATGAATCTTCACCAACCAGTATACCTATGGAATCTAACTTCACAAAAATATCGTAGGCCTTGATGGTTGCATCCATTTCTTTTTGATCAAATTGTTGTGCATTGAGTTTGGCATATTCCTACACTTGTAATTGATCAATTATTGCCATCCACTTATTTGTCATGATCTCCAATTTGCACTTATATGCCTTCATCTTCACAGATACATCCATTACCTCATCTATTGTTGCCTCTGAGAAATATTGAATGGGATCTTTCAACATGAGATCAAATATTCAAGCCATGAACGTCTCCACGGAGACTTTCTCATCATAATTTTCCTTCTTGCTTACATGATTTCCTAGTAGCTCTTCCAAAATCTCTACCTCATACATTAGTAGATCATGGGCCTTTGTACTTATGTCCACTGCCTTGAGCCTACAACCCTTGAAAATATCCACTTTGAACTTTAAATCCTTTATCCACATGGATATTTTATTTAATGTTTGTAGGGTTAGAATGTGATGCTTCAACAACACCTTGTCCTTTAGCTTTCTGGCACTTACAAGTTTATTGAGGTCTTTATCATTTTATTCAAGCCTCGCAGTGCACTCCCTTTTTAACTAATCCATTTGGTCTGAATGTGGGCTAAGGTGTCCCAATTGGGCAATCCTATCCTGATCATTTCTTCACCCTCGGTCATGAATGTGGCAAACCATTTCTGCATAAATTGTGCTTGATGCTTTGTAGCATCCAACCCACTTATTTCATCCCGGCTCACCAATGTTAATGCAGTTGGTGCCTCTGTTATTTGAGTGCTAGGGGTGACCAATCCCCTAATGAATTATTTGAGTTGGGCATTGTGCCCCTTCAACTCCTTATTTTTCATCTTAATCTTATGCATCCAGGTAGCCATGGCCTCGGTACTTCCCTTAAGTTCTTCTATTTCTTATTCTATGTTGGCATGCCCCAAATCAATGGTCATTACCTTATATTCATTGGCTACTATCTATCACTTGGCCTTATCAACAGTGGGGGCACAACCAATTGTGTTTTTCTTAACCCAATTGTAGTGTCACACCTTATTGCGGATACTGCCCTAGACTTTTGCCTTGGCTTTGCATCTTCAATGGAAATAATGATTTAAAATCAAATGGGGTTGCATTAACAGGAGGTTACATTACGTAAGATGAAAGCCATGTTGGCATGCCCTACACTGGTCCCTCTTGACCTGACGACTCAATGTGAGCATCCTTAGTTGCAGTGTCATCACCTTTGTCTTGACACCCTTCTTGTCATTCAGGCACATCCTTTTCCTATGGCACCTCTTGGTGATATTCCTATTGGTGAGGAATCTCCATGGATTCATGTTGGTGCACCTCCTCCTGATGAGGTATTTCTTCTTCTTGATGTTCTTGTGGTTGTTGATCCTTAGGATCTCTTGTTTCCTGATGCACATTTATGCCCTGTACATCCTGTGGGAATTCCTTCTCAGGAGCTTATGTTTGTTGCTCCTCTTCATGAAGGGCTTCCTCCTCATGCTCTCATTGTGGAATCTCAGGATTCCCACCTGTATCTACCATCTCCTCATTTCCTCCATCTTCTGGAGCTTGTTGCTCCAGTAATCCAACTTGTTCAACACCCTCATTCACATAAACATTCTAAGCACCTTCATCCATGAGGATATCCTATGTCTCTTCCCCTTATCTATCTTATATGTTTGTATCTCCAGTAGCCACAATTGTATTAGGCCCTACCAGATATGACAAGTTTATGGCCTCTAGGCTGGTTATTTTGTTCACTAGGGTGTCTAACTATTCATGTTCGATGGGCTCCTGGGGTGACCCTGCATCTTTTGCATCCGAGATGTCTTGGATCTTAGGGTCCCTCATTGGCTCTAGATTCTCTATTTTCTACACATCTGGTTCTTGTTGGACTCCCACCTCGGCATCTTGAAGTATTTCTTGATGTGCATGTATAGGAAGTGCGAAGGGTGTGGCTACTAGACTTTTGGTTACATCCCTTGTAACCTCATCATCTATCAAATCAATGACTTGACTTAAGGACAATGGTTTTTCTTGAGCACTTACTTGTTCTACTACTTTAGCTTGCTTAGCCATTTCTTTCTTCACCCGTATAATCTGAGGGATAGGGACATTATGTGGGAACTCCTTCATCACCACCCCTATAAGATTAGGAAAGCTCTAGATCTACTCCACCAAATATGTTTGCAACATGGCGAGTGATGAGGCAGGTACTAATACTAAGGCTCCCGCCGCATGCCCTTCGGCAAATAATATTTCCATTGGGGTAGGACCCGTAGAAACCTTTATGTGTTCCTGTACTTGTCTAGATGTCGATCCCCTCCTTAGTGTAACACTAACTATCTTTTTATTAGGGATATGTATCCCTTGTAATATGTCTATTCCTCTTCATTCCTTAGTGGTTGTGGTGCTGATATGGATAGATGGTATGGGTTACTCTCATGGAGGTGATGGAACAATAGCCACAGTAATTCCTTGTGATGTGAACTCTTCTCCTGTAGCAGAGGACCCTAGTTCAGCAAGCTTTGCCTCCATGACCCTTCTCTTATGAATGAGAAAGTCATCATACTCCAAATCATATCTTTCTTTACTTTTCACTTTCTTATCCCAGGTTATCTACAGACATGGGGCCTGGTTCATCTAGTATGCCACCTTTTCAGACATGAGAGTTGAGGCATTTGAAGATTAGCCCCTCATACTACCACGGTACCCTACTGATGGGGTAGTCCTAATGGAGTTTCTAAGACAAGTGTATACCATAGTGGAGACATACAAAGCACAAAAGAAGATACCCCTAGTACTTTTTCTAGTATCCATGGCCTGGTATATGTGCTCAGATTCACAGAGCACAGAGCATATAATAGGTGGTCTGAAACTGATGTATCTGCTGCCATTTCCATTGGATAGATCATATGACCACTATGGTAGGATGTAAAAAATAATGGGGAAGCCTATACATTAGAGGCACCTGGAAGATTTCTAGACTGATTGTGAGGATGAGGCCGAAGTTAGAAGAAGAAAGTATCAGAGACTCACCCTAAATCAGATAAGGACATTTGACTGCATCCCAGTGCCAACACAGCAAAAGAAGGATGATAGTAGGACCATGTCAAATGAATATGAAGACAAGAAGGTGTATAATGAGACCATCTCAACCCTTGATCTAACACAGTAGGAGGATATCTCCTTAGATCAGTTTATAGGTGGTGTGTTGTAGTTAACCCAAGCATGGGTAGATGAACAAATAAATAGATTGAAGAAGAGGGGTGTGGCCATTACAGTGGATGCCAAGAAGAAAAGGCAGGAGATCCCTGATGAGGAGTATGATGACTTCCTTGGTGAGAAAATGAAATCCAATGGAGAAAGGCTACCCACTCAGAAATAGAGAAACGGTTCCCCCAGAGGAAAGAAGACTGATGATGAGCCTAAGGGGGTGATAATTGAAAGAATCACCATACCAACTGCAGGTGCATCTACATCAGGACAGGGATCCGCCTCATCTACACCGCCTCTGATGGATAAAGCAAAGACCAAAAGAATCCTGAGGCCATCCGTAGAGATTGCAAAAGTACAGGATGAGGGCCAAGCCTCACAATAGAATATAGAAGACATCCCCCTTGAGGAAGAACTGATAAGTAAAGAGCCTGCAAGTGATGATCCGATGATGGTCAGCAGGAAGAGGAGGGCGGCGACATTGATATCACCAACTAAGAAGCAGAGAACATCCATGCGGGGTGAGATCAGGACCGATCCCATAGTATTGAGGGGAGCTGGTGGCGAAGTGTTTAGAAAAGAGATGCAGCATGATGTACCACTTCCCACCATTATCAAGTTTAAGACAGAAAGAGTAGAGGAACAAACAAAAGAGACCTTCAAAGTAGGTGAAGGTGGTCCTTTCTCCTTAGAAGACACCATGGACCTCTCAGATGATGAAGTTGTGCAAAGTGTAGCACAAATGGCGATATTGGAAGGATTAAAGCAAATAGCTCAAGAAGAGAAGGAAAGTAGCCTAGAAAGGGCAACCCAACAAATCAGGCTTGACAAGTTGGTAGATCAGGTAACTAGCCCTGCCATTATAGATTTGACATACAGGGAGGATGTGAGCCCTAAAGACAAGGCAGGTGTACCTGATGTTACAGAGAAAATTGAAGTAGCCAAGTAGGCTGAAGTAGAGAGCAATGCTCCAGACAAGGGCCAACAACAGCAGGAGATACCAGTTGATCCAAAGATAGTTGAAGTCCAACAAAAGGGTGAGGGTGGTAAAGATACCTCAGGAAATGATCCTGCCCAAACTCAAGTAAATATAGGAGAAAAGGATATATCAGGTCATGAATACCTTACGGCACAAGATGTTGGTGCATTAGGTGCGGAACAAAATGTAACCCAAGATCAGGGTGATGCACCAAACCTGAACACACAAATAGCCACAACTACCAGTAGACCTCAAGATGAGGAACATGCTAAGGTGGATGAAACACAGAAAGAGGGATTATAGGATCAAGCATAGGATCATCATGTGGACATTCCACAAGATCCTCCCCTACAGAAAGAAGCCCCTCAAGAAGAAGAAATGCAACAGGATCCCCCTCATGAGGGACAACATGAGGAACAAATTAGGAAGTCACCTTCTCCATCCAGAATAGAGATAGATACTAGAGATCATGGCGGACATGATGATGACAAAGGATGTCAAGGATCCGGAGATGAAGTGCCTCAGTGGCTGGAAAGAGAAATAGGTACGGAACAAGGTTTTGAAATTCAAGAATTTCATGTTTCTACTTTGTTTGCAGAGACCATCATGAAGCCAAAGAGGAAAGCTAGATTGACATCAGCGATCAGAAGAGATCCTGCTACAGGAAGAAGGACAGCCCAAGTAGCACTTCCCACTGCAGAAAAGGAGAAGGGCAAAATCACCTTGGAAGAGTTCCAAATCACAACTGTGGATTTGGGTTTTGCCAATGAAGACCAAGAGGGTCAAGAAGGGAAGGATATCATAGATTCTTTGACCCAAAGGGTCAAGAAGGAGAAAGAGAAAAATAAACAGCATAAGGAGCACATTGCTCAGTTGCATGCATATATAAAGGGGTTGATTAACCCTGATAGTACACTAGCAGATCCGGCAGTCCCATTGACTGTTATCTCCCAGGAGGAAGTTAATAAGCTGGACCTCATGAAACATGAGGCCATGATAATGGAGAAGTGGATGTTGTCAGCCCTCACAGGAGCTAAGGATGTATTAAGAACATTTTTACAGAGGTGGAATTCTTTGAGCAGTTTGAAGAGAAAAGTGGATAAAATGCAGAATGAAATAGGGAGAAGGTCATTCCAATTGGAAAAGGACCTAACTACGTTGAGTGAAATAAAGAGGATTGATCCTTAGGTCCTAATAAATAACCAAGTGTTAAATAATAACAATGCCCTACTAATAGACATCTGGTATGAGAATATCAGGTTCGAATGTGATATCCTGAAGAAGTACAGTGGCAAGCTTAGAGATATCAGTATAAAGCTGCACAGTATGATGGCATATGAAGCAGAGATACTAGAATCATTAGAGGGAAAAGTAGAGGAAAAGATTGAAAACCAAGACTCAAATTTTACCATCAGTGCACTGCACGATAATTTCCAGCTGGTGGCTGATGACCCCCTCACCCACCTGACAGAGGAGGTGATGAATAAGATCATGAGGATCAAGCTTAAGGTGGAGATTTACAATGAGACACTGAACAATAGAAAAGCTAAGCTGGATGTAGTCAAAGCCAAATTCCAGTCTCATAAGCATGCCATTACAAAAGCCAAAACTCAAGATGGCAGGGAGGTAGACAAAATAGTACAAGCCTATGAGAATGTCAGGACGGCAATGAAGGTCCATATACAAGATGATGTTCATCAAGGTGATAGCGATATAGAAAGTTATGATCATGATGAAGAAGAAGAAGATAAAGAGGAAGAACCTGAAGAATGAATGAAGATGCACCACAAGGAAGACATATGCATCAGGTACTCATGAGATAATGAGTCATCCAGATGGTTGCTAGCTGGCAACCTGTACCATGAAGGATAGTTGACTGAGTCAAAGAATGTAATCTACCATTGAACATAATTGACAAATCCTGACCGTAGGTCATTTGTAACTGCTCCCTCACTTTATTCTATAAAAGGTGTAGGGGTGCCATATTTTGGACATTCAGAAGCTTAATTGAAATTTGACTGCTAAAATATCAGGACTTATTTCAAGACTATTGCAAATGTACATGTTATGCATACTTAATGAAAGAGAAGACAATTTGATTACAAAATCATCACAAATCTTGAGTAATCTATGTTTGAAATCTTGATACATGCTTTGATCAGCAACGTCCCTTGGAGTGCTTGTCAATCTGCATGTGTTGTTTTCATTCCTTATCCTTTGAAGTTAGCATCATCTATATCTAGCTGTGGAACATCTTGGTGAAAATATGATTTGATTTCTTCTTCTCATGAATGTATCTTGTATGTATGTGGTTCAATGGCCAAATATTCACCAAGATCAGAAGCATTCTTTTACATTTCTTTTAATTTCGTAACAATTCAGCACCATAATTGCATACAACAGAGAATTAAAATCAAATAACATGAAATATGCTGACATCTCATAGATAATTGGAAATACATAGCATATTTAGAGTTAAAGCATGTTAAATTGACAAATATCATGCAAATTCACACATAAATCCATGAAATTCATGCATATATCTACTTACAGATACATTGTTTGAGTAAATATACTATGTAGAAGAAAGAATAGGATCATGATGATCAATAGCTAGAAGAATTGATCAAACTTACAAATATATCAGCTATCTTTGGAAATAGAGTAGCAATAACCTCTCTGTGGAGTATATTTACAGGAAACAAAATCTACTAATCATTCAAATAAATGTAAGGCCCCTTGAAATGGAAAATAGCATGTCACATCAACCTCTGAGTAATGTCAGATGATCATGACTTGATCAATGGAGACTTGGAGTCATCAACCTATCCTAAGTTGATCGTACTTTACAAGATAATAAAGGTTTGATGTACAAATTTTTATGCATGTTGTTATGACTTATCATCATCATCAACATAAATTAGCGCTAGAAGGAGGGCCTCTTTTATCATCAGTAGGTTTGTCAAATTTGATGATGCAGACAGTAAGGTAACATTCAAATAGCTCTATATTTCAAGTCATATGCAAATATTTGTTGTTTGGAGTCCATACGTGCTTGACCTTTGCAAATTTTCAAAATTGATCATAAATAGTTCAAGCTTTGTGGTCGATCATCATGATATTCTCAAAGGTTAGCTTTATTTTAGGTCTTTTGATAAAGCTTTGAGGTAGTCTGCTTAAGAAACCTGATATCTGGTTGCTTGTGTTCCAAAGCCTCATATCACCCCATATTTACATTATTTCTGCAAATATTGCGTAAATATCCAATCTATTTGAAATTCTGACAATAAATACAACCTTCGCTAGGGAGTTTCAACTGATCTTTACGGTAACCAGCCAATTTTCCTTAAATTTAAGAAATCTTGGCTCTCAAGGCAAATACCAGGTCTAGATCCAGTGGACTCTTTGAAGAATTACCTATCTGTGGATTGAGACCAAAAATAGTAAATATTCATCACTCTCCTAGTTCTAGTGCGTCAGCAGCATCACCAGAATGTACTCCTATAACTCCTATCGGGTTACATACACCAACAGGACCACCTGTTACACCTCAGGTCCAACCTCCACCAGTCACAATGTCATTCTTTACAGTAGAGTCACCTCTGACCTTCAATACATATCATGCTTTGCCTAAAAATCCTGATAAGATTTGTCCTAAGTACCATCCATATCAAGATGCTGATGATCACATCAAAACCTTCAAGGAAGCTTGTTGTAGGGCTAGAATTGAGCATCAGGATGTAGTATGCAGGTTATTTCCATTTTCCTTAGGGGAAGATGCATATAACTAGTATATTAGTCTTGGTCAGGGTTTAGTCAGTTCATGGGCTGCTTTGGAGAAATCCTTTAAGGATAGGTTCAAAGTACCTATAGATCCTTCAATGAATTATCATTTGTTTGCCACAATCAAAAGATTTGAAGGAGAGCCTATTGCTAATTTCAATGCAAGATTCCAAAAGATGCTCTCTAAGCTAGTTGCTCCCTATACTATGACAGATGAAGCTGCTAGGAGCATTTACTACTTAGCTTTAGATCCCTTGACTTCTATGTTTATCAAGAGAGCACATCCTGGTGTCACAATCTTGATAGGAGCTTTTGAAGAAGCTATCTAAGTTAGTCAGTCACCGATTCCTGCTCCTACACCTAATATTGCATTTCCAACATTCCCTGCCTATCCTACATATCCTCCTCAACAACAAACCAATGGAGCCATGATACCTCCAGCTGTAATGCCCAGTCCTTTACAGATACCTCCACTCAGTGTCATGCTACCTCCAAATGGAAATGGTCAGATGTTACAATATCTAGGACAAACACAAATACCTCAGGTTGTGGAACCATCTAGTAATAATAACAATGGATCATCCTTCTTCAAACCTCAGACAGAGAATGTAGTAGCCAAGGTTCAGGAAGAGAAAGAAGAGATCAAAGACATATCAGCACAGTTGAGTAAACTCACCACTGACATCACTCATTTGAGGAGTCAGAACTTCTATTCTCAACCCAATCAAAATAGAGGATATGCTAATGACAGACCTAATTATCCTAATAGGGGATACAACAACAATTACAATAACAACAATAATAATAATAATGCCCCTAGACAGCCTAGAGTGTGGAACACTAGGCCAAACAATAGTTCTCTGCCATCACCCCTAGATAATCAACCTCAAAGTGAATCTAAGCAAACCACTAGAGTGAACTTGGCATAGGCAACCCTTACAAACTGGTGTAGGATACATAACACCAATGCTCATGCAGAGCTAGATTGTCCTCAGTTCAGGATTGCTACCAGTATTTTCCAAACTGAGGTGTCTAATACTTCAGGTAATCTACCTTGTGTGGAAGGAAATGAAATTGTCCCCTGTGGATATGATTCTGCCTTAGTGCTAGAAAGTTTCACCAACCATCCTCATCATGATTACACCTTAGCCTGTGAAGAATTAGCCATGACTTTTGAGTCTAACTATGTCTTTCCATTTGAGGATGAAAATGAGCCATCAATTGAACATGAAGAGGTACACGCTTATCAACAACAATATCAGGGTAGGCATAATTACAACCTGAGGAATAATTCAAACCGACCTACTAGTCCTTTGACCACATCCTTACCTCCAAATAATTTTAACACTCCTCTTGATCCTAAGGCAAGTAATAACCCTGGATTTCCTAAGGTTAATGCTCAGTACTTAGTATCACCAAATACAACATTAAAAGCTGGTAATTTGCCTCCTGAATCTGATAAATTGGTTACTTATCTGGCAGATGAAATGAAAAAGATTAAAATCAGCCTATCACTATCAAAATTACTTAAAACCCCAGCTATCAAGAAGGCTTTCATGGAATCCTTGGATGATCCTGCTCCAAAAGAAGATAATCATACCTTAGGTCAGTCTAGAAATAAAGATCATGCTGCTAGGGATGTTAATGTTAAACAGAAGGCTCCAGCTACTGTTCAAGCTGCCAAGACTTCCCACATGACCCTGTATAGAGACAAGAGTGAGTCACCCCCATTTCTCCTTACCATAAGGATGTTCAGTAAAAATCTGCATAACTGCTTAGTAGATTCGGGAGCATCTACCAATGTAATGCCCTTGTCCATATGCAATGCTTTAGGGTTGCATCATGATAAGTCCCTGAAGAAAGTAACACAATTAGATAAAACAGAGGTGAGTGTAGTAGGAGAACTAACTCACATTCATATGCAGCTAGCATCAGATCCAAGAATTTAGTACTACATTGATATTTAGGTAGTTGATATACCTGATACCTATGGATGCTACTCAGCAGAGACTGGTCAAAAACCCTCAATGGATATATGTCCACTGATTTTAGCCATATGTGGTTGCCTTGGAAATGGATACCAAATCAAATAAGGATAGATGTTGAACCTCGCATGAAGCACATGATTACTGAATATAACAAAACCAATGAAATCATGTATGTGGATGTAGAACCCAGAGTTTACTCCATCAGACCCTAGACGGTTAGGATAGAGGAGATCCTCATATATGATGCTCATGTAAGGCCCGCCCTTATCCTCACTGGTACGTACTAATTCATTTTATAGTCTAGAGTAAATGATAAAATAAGTTGATTATTATATGAAATAATGATGTGATTTAATATGCGTCCTCATTGGTCTGTTCATGTTGCTTTGGCTATGATTTCATTGTTGGATTTGATGTGTTGTTTTGAGTGTGCAGGATCTATGTATGCAGGATATATGTTTCGATGGGGCTATGACCAATGGATGGATGTGGAGGAGGAGACAGGGAACCATTGGACCCCCTCACCGTACCTAGCCCTAAGGGAAAGTTATTCGCCCTGTGTCATCCGATATGTTGTCACTCAAGCTGTCCTATTCGGTGATAAATAGGGGACTACTTTTAGTATTTATCTTTTATCTTTGATCAAAATTATTTTGTGTTAGGATCCCTATGTTGTGCATAAACCTGTATAGTGCTTGTGTCTTGTTACTGTGTTGGTTATCGTGAAGTCTTCTCCTCTTCCTTCATTTCGCCTATACTTGTTGTAGAGAGGTGGTCATCATCTTTCTTGTGCTCCATGTGAGGTCGTATTTGTTTAATGATCATTGTGTGAAGTCCCTTGCGTTGTGTTAGTGATGTTATGACTTATTGAAAGACTAGAGAGATTAAATGATGGTGTGAGTTTTGAACAAATAGATAGACTATGTTTAATTTAAATATTGAAATTTAGTTTGGTTATGATCTTAAGTGAGTATATGGGGCTGAGATTCCATTGGTCTACCTTGCTTGTCAAGCAATTATTTCATAATATCTATCTATGTAATTCTTTTATAATATTTATATATTCAATCCTTTTATAAAAATTATCTATTCTATTCTTTTATAATATTTATCTATTCTATGGTGCCCTTGGTATATTATGACTTATCTTATTTTTCTTAATCTTTTTATGAAAACCATATATTGATAATCGTGATCCTTTATAAAAATTAGCATTGTTTCTAAAATATTTCCTTTATTATATTGTCACCATTAAGAAAATTATATACATTATGAATCCTATGTATATATATCCGTGCTAAATGAATAAATGTGGAATTTAGTGTATTTATGTTTATTTTATATGAAAATCTGACATATTTAGCATGTGCCTAGAACAATGAATCCCAATAAATGGGTTATAGGATACCTTCCTCCTTAAACATAGATGTCTCAAATGACATGTGGTTATATCGAATTGTTGAAGGGTAAGGTGAAGTAGCAAGAAATGTAAACAATCACTAGGTGATGCATCCATCGAGGATATTAGTTTAGCAATTACTCTTCTCACCCCTAAAAAAAATAATTAATGAACTAAGGTTCCTCATGGTATACCTTTAAGATTAAATGCTCCTTATAGCTATATCAATTAACATATTTTTCTATTATACATCATTGATGTTCGATTTAATGGAAACATTAGTGTAGTGTATAGCGTATAACATGTCATGTGTACGATGTATGCAATGTAGTATACTATATATATAAAATATCATGAGTAAAATATTGTAATTTTATGATATAACATATTGTATACACCTTGTATAGGGTATTTTGGTCTTGTGAGGGGTGGGTAGAATACCTCATAGAGAGAGATTTTAATGAGCCTTATAGCATTAATTTTAGTTTGAATGTGCTAACTTAAGTAAAACTATTCATTTTGGGGAATCATGATCTAAATGAGTAGCATCGGTTATAAATAATTTCTTATGCAAATTTTCCCATTGCAATATTTGTCAAAGAGATTTTGGGGCACCAAGGTGAGTACTACATGATTGTCATCAACTAAATAATCTCAATTGTTGCATCATTCCTAGTCACCCAGATCCCTAATTTAGATTTGAATTATTGGATTTTGGTTGGTATTAGGGGTGGGGGGAGAAAAGGAGGGCGGAGGGAAAACATTAGGGTTAGGTTTTCCTATGACGAGAAGGGAGGCAGGGGCATTGTTTTTTGGGGGGAAACATGCCTGGTCGAAGGCGACACTGGGTTGCAGGGCTATGCCCCTTGCTGCCTACAGTCCATTTGTTCTTTTGTATATGACCCCTCCTATAAACCCAACACCGGCAGCTGGAGTTTTTAATCGCCTTTCAGCTATAGCTAACGGACCCTCTGAATGATAGACTAGAGAAGTTACTCCCTGTCGGTTGCAAGTGGAAATGGGGAGGTATTTCCCTTTCTTGCTTTCATTTTTGTCATTGTCTATGGTTGAAAATTGTGTTACTTCATTAGCATATCTCTGTGGGACAAGTAGCATTGCCAGTGAGTTTTATTTTCTTAGGAAATGGGCTTTGCGAAAACGCAGTACGTAGGGAAAGTACTTAGTTTTTAGACAAACAAAAAAAAAGAAGAATAAAATAAAATAAATATTCTAGAGGAGCTACAGCCCTGATGAAAACAATGATGTACATCATTGTTCTAAAAGAAAGAAAAACAAAGAAAGCATCAAAATCAAGGTGTCTATGTGTGGATGACCCCTGTTGGGACGTGTTCCCCCAGGCCACTCAGGCATCCCTTGTAGCCTTCCAAATTGAAATGCATCCCAGCTATGTTCTGTTTCATCCATTTTCTTTTTAAAAAAGAAAAAAAGAAAAAAAAAAAGAGGGGGCTTCTAGAGCTACAGTTAGAGAAAATCATGAAAAACATTATTGACAGATGGTTGTGCCATCAAGCACCAGCTGAACTCAACAAAAAGGGGATATAACAAAGAGGGGCGTGATTCTTATGCAACTTTATCTGTGTTTTAGTCCCCATTAGAATTGTTTCCTTTCGTTAGATTAGTCTTCAAATTTAGCAAGACTTGTTCACTGTTGGCGGTCGTTTGTTAGTGGAGCTAAAGACAGTCCAAACTTTAAAAAAAAGGGGTCCTATATAATTATAGTTGTAAAGTTGTGATTATGGTAGTCAATATACAGGTTCTAGAGGAAATAATCTTGCATGTCCTTGGTTGTTAAATCTTCAATATTAATTATCTTCACTTGGGGTTAATCTTCTGATTTTGATGTCATTACCTAAGTACCTTTCTTATGTCTGTTGACGCAAAAATGAGCTATCCTTGCCAGGAAACACATCATTCTGGACCTGAAATCACATATACATGTTTATATCATTTCTTCTGACTAAATGAAATATATATATATATATAGATATATAGTTCGAAGGTTTAATAATGTTAAAAGTTTTATATGTAAATTCTGTGCACTTAAATATGATATAATTATATTATTTTTAAAAGTTTTAATTATAATCATTGCTTCTTACTAGAACCACCTATATAACTATTGCATCTAATATATCTTAATTTCTTCTATAAAAAAAAAGAGAGCTATTGAAATTATTTAGAAGTTTTTTCTTTTATTTTATCTGTATTCTGATTTTAAAAGTATTTTATCTTTATTATGAATATTTTATAGGTAACTTGTAATTTTACTTGGGGAAAACACTATTTCAGTTTTAGATTACGTATAGATTATTTAAGAAAGGTATGTTAGTGTTCACTAATATACACATATATTTATTTATCTATAATGTTAGTAGATGACACTAATGTATAATCCCTGAATCCAATATTGTCAGGGTTTCTTGTGAACAAAATGATTAGTGTCTTTGAGGCTAATGTTTGGAGTAGTTCTTATCGATGCCTCTTATGATAACTACATTTCCTACTCTAGCTTGCTTGAGGTGCGATGGACCTTATGACGATATACATTAGCTTCGAGGTTGCATTATATACATGTTCTTGGGTGGTTGTTTATTGTGTACTTCTAGGCCCGTGTTTCCCCTTGGTAGTCTTTTTGGTGTATGTGAGTCTTGTGTTTTATAGTTATGTGGTTGGACCTGTTATCATGTTGGGGCCCTTGTGGTGTGAGATAACTTTCTCCGTGGTTCCTTGATCTCCTCTCTCTGTAGCTCGGGGGTTGCCTAGTGTACAATGGTCATCCATTGCGTTTGACGATGGCAATATGGTTGGGAGGAGAGCAACATCCCCCATTGGTCCCTTACAGTCTATCCCTTGGAGACTCGGCAGAACACTCGTACTTTATCACCTCAATTGTACTTATTTTATTGTAGTATTTAATTTAATGTAATTGATTTATTAGAGTTGATGTTTCCATGTTGGGAGATAGCCTCCGCTTGTAATTGTAATATATTATTCATCGATAGTAAGACTTGCTCTTGTTTTGAAGGAAATCAATGATTGGTTGTCCTTTATTATGTTTAGATTGTTTATACTTAATGATGAGATCCCTGTACTTTCATCCATTGTATTTTATAATCACATTATGATACATCCATGAGAGCTTCCAAGTAATTGTACAACATTGGTATCATTAGAACTATATTTTGATTTCTTCTTGTTATGGAAAAGCTCTTCATGTGTATGACCTTAACTTTGTGTTATTATTTTATTTTTAAGTTGATATTCTCGCATCCTCCTTTAAAGAATCCATGCTATGTTTTAGAGTTAGTTTTCTATTTATTTTTCCTAGAGATTCTTTTGATGTTCTAGTATGCTTGGAAGGAACCATGTTGTACCTTAACATCTTTGACATGTTTAACCTACATGTAAAATTCCTTGTACTTTCATCAATGTTGTTATGCTATGTCTCAGAGTTAGACACTAATCATTTTGTCAGAATTTCTCCTAACACTCTTGTATATAATAATGAATGAAATTTTATCTATTTTTCCTATGGATGTTTTACCCTATCTTTGATTTTATGGATGTTGAATTACTTCTTGCATTGAAATCAATTTTCAACATGTTATGGTGTATCCCTTGGTTTGGTTCACCTAACGAGGTGTCTTGGATGTCATATCCGCGCCTCATCTTCCTTCCCCACCTTGTGCGACGGGTGGAAAATTTTTGGTGGTTCATGTCATGACCACATGGGAAATGTGGGCATGACATGTGGTCTTCTCATGTCATGACCACTCAGTAAAAGTGGGCATGATAGTTCATCATCATGATGATAATCTTAGGAGGATAAAATAGTCTCAGTCTTATTGTAACCCCAAAAATGAAATAGAGGTAGATCAATTTAAGGATTTTGAGATGCACTTGTCCAAAGAGGTGCAACGATGTCAATTATTAAAAATGCCTGTTCATGGTATTTTAATTGAAGGATGGTGCAGGTTGCATGATGAGGCGCATTCTGAAAAGACCTATGATACTTGCTTACACATGATGGAACTGGAACAAGCATGCAGTGACGCATCATCATCATCATTTGTGATAAGTTCTGTAGATAGTGATAGTGATACTGATTTTTGTTTGTCATCTGCAGGAATAGGAGAATGCATACATCAGGATAAAGGTCCTATTCAGATAGAAGAAATTCTAGTATGTAGCAAGAGTAATGCTAAGAGTAAAAAGAGAATCACCCCAAGGAGTGATTGTTTGGTAGAATCAGATAATGAGTTCTCTAATGAAGAGAGGGGTAGTAATTTGTCCAAGTTTGAAGATTTTTTATCAACACAAATTCAAGAAATGATACAGCAGCAAAGATATCCACAAGATATGCTGATTGAGGGATGGTGCAGGTTACATGAAGCACCACATTCAGAAACTGCTTGTTCATTATGCTTGCATATTCTGAAAAGGTAAACATTGCCTAGTCCAGAGAATCCTTCTTCTGATGGTAAAAGAAAAGAAGAAATATCACCTTCACACCAACTAGATAAGGTGAAGTTTAAGAAGATTGAAACACCAAAATTGAAATGGATATCAAATGGTACAGCTGCTAGAGCTAAAAAGAAAAGAGAAGGCCTAGACAAGCCTTTAACTGAAGATAAGCCATGGATCCTCAGGTTTGATGGATCCAAATCAAAACAAGGGGCTGGACTAGGGATAGATCTTATTGATCCATCTGGAAAATCCTACTTGGCAGCATACAGATTGCAATTCCCTTGCACAAATAATGTGACAGAGTATGAAGCTCTGATTCATGGGATATTGTTTGTGTTGGATCTAGGGCATACAACTGAGGGGGGGGTGAATCAGTTGTATACAAACTTGCTTTCTATTTCAAACACTTGATTCGTCTTGTTAGTTAACAGCATATCAATTAATCATCCATGAAAGTAAAACACACAAACACAAGAGCAGATAAACATCAACATAATGAACACCAAGATTTTGATGTGGAAAACCCAGTTAAGGGAAAAACCACGGGGTGATTAACCCAAGGATTATTCTCTGTTAAAAGAATAAGAAAAAGAATGGCACTTGCCAATTACGGCTCACTACCCGAGCACACTACTCACAAAGAGGCCCACTGCCTACAAGGAGACACACTGTCTACAAAGTGATAAGAATCACGGTCTTGAACTGGAGAATGACATCTTTACCATGTCCAGATCAGTTCCATTTAAGCCCAAAAACCTCTGCTCTGCCTTCTGCACTTCTCTTCGCTACACCACTCTCATCCACACAATCCACCCTACAAAATGAACTCACAAACCTTTATTTATACAAGACATCGACTTAGGAACAATCATCTAAGTCAGCAATCAACCATAAGAATATCCGCAAGATGAATAACACATCCGGTCGGCCACCACAAGAACATTCGCAGGATGAACAACTCATCCGATCGACTAAATAGAGCAAGAACTTCATCCGGAAGATTATCTTCAATTCCAGGCTCTACCATCAATGCGGACCAACAACACAACCTAAACATGATCCACGAACATTTCCAAGCCTACCTAAATGACCAGGTACATCCGCACTTCCTCTACTTACTGGAATCTCTTCTCTTCCTTATCCGAAACTTCAAGAACACAGTCTGTCGCCACTGTCACAATGCAAAAGGTACTTCCGGACCTTCAAATCATACACAACTTGAGATGACACATCACAAGGACATCCCAAACACTCCTTCTAATCTGTAAATTAGGATTATACAATTTTAGACCTCACCGGACCTTTCTGTGATCCTCTGTCACCTCTGAACACTTGCTGGAACCAGTTCCACACCGACAGCCACAACTCCTTCAGATCTTCATGCGGACCTCTGAAATCTTAACTGAAGCATCTCAAGACTCATATATACAAACCCTTTAATCCGCATCCTCTGGTTCGTATCCTATACAATACATTTGCCTTCTTCTCTTCACTGTTCCTGACTGAGGCTAATTTTCTCAATATCCTCAGCACACTGCTCATCGAATCCCTCTTGTCAATGCAATATGAGTATGTTGACATCAATGACAACACTGGTTCACCTCATACTTGCAATAATCTCCCCCTTTGTCATTGATGGCAACATATGATGTGAAAAACCATCAAGACAAGAACTTCTCCTTTCTGTCACAGCTCCCCCTATCAGCAACATGTCTTCTCATTTACTACTCCCCCTTTGATCATCAGCTACTTGTTTTTCACATGTCTTCTCTCCCCCTTTGACATCAATGGCAAAGGGCTCATACTTGCAATTTTAACACATCAGAATCATACCAGCTACTCCCCCTTAGTAGCAGCTCCCCATCATCAATCCGGATCACAAGATATGACTGTGATATCCACCAGACTGATGCACATCAGTGCATCCTAGTTCATCACCAGAGGGGCCATGACCCCTAACTTCTCCCAGAGATATTCAAAAGAGTCCTTGGGAAGAGGTTTAGTAAAGATATCTGCAATCTGAACCTTGGAGGGAACATACTCCAACCTGACTTCTTCCTTGTTCACTTGTTCTCTCAAAAAGTGAAACTTGATAGATATGTGCTTAGTCGTAGAGTGCAATACCGGATTCTTGGAAATATTAATTGCACTTGAATTATCACAGAAAATTGTGATAGGCTCCTCATATTCAACTTTAATGTCTCTTAGCATCTGCTTCATCCATAAGATTTGAGTGCAACTACCTGCTGTTGCAATGTATTCTGCTTCAGTTGTAGATAGAGATATTGCATCTTGTTTCTTTCCTAGCCAAGAAACTAATCTCTTCCCCAAAAAGAATGCTCCACCACTGGTGCTCTTCCGATCATCCACATCTCCTGCCCAATCTGCATCTGTGTAAGCATGAAGAGAGAAATCCGGATCACTAGGGTACCATAGACCATACTCAGCTATTCCTTTCAAGTATCTAAAAATTCTTTTGATTGCCATAACATGAGATTCTTTAGGATCAGCCTGGAATCTTTCTACAAGACCAACAGCCTGCATTATATCTGGTCTGGTTTGAGTGAGATACAACAATCCACCAATCATTGATTTATACTTTGTCTGATCTGCCTTTGGGGAGTCATCATCTTTGCTCAACTTACATCCGGTTGCCATGGGAGTGTTCATTGGCTTTGAATCTTCCATACCAAATTTCCTTAACAATTCTTTCACATATTTGGTCTGAGAAATGAAGATCCCTTTCTTTGTTTGAGTAATTTGTAGACCCAAGAAGAAATTCATTTCACCAAGCATAGACATTTCAAACTCACATTTCATCTAATTTGCAAAAGTTTTGCACATACTATCTCTTCCTCCAAAAATGATATCATCCACAAACACTTCAGCAATCAAAATGTTTTCATGATCAATTTTGAAATATAATTTACTGTCAGCAGTACCTTTGCTGAATCCAATCTGCACAAGATGCTTATCCAACCTTTCATACCATGCTCTTGGGGCTTGTTTTAATCCATACAATGCTTTCTTCAACTTGCAGACCATATCATCATTGTCATACAATTGAAATCCATCTGGTTGTTCAATGTAAACTTCTTCTTCCAGATCACCATTTAGGAAGGCAGACTTGACATCCATCTGATATACCTTGAAGTCTTTAAAGGCAGCAAATGCAAGAAATAATTTGACTGCTTCAATTCTTGCCACCGGAGCAAAGGTCTCTTCAAAATCAATTCCTTCTATTTGAGAGTAGCCTTTGCAGACCAATCTAGCTTTGTTTCTGATTACTTCACCAGCTTCATTTAATTTGTTCTGGAAGACCCATTTGGTTCCAATCACATTCTTGTCTCTAGGTCTGGGAACAAGATCCCAAGTATGATTTTTCTCAATTTGCATTAATTCATCTTTCATTGCTTTGGTCTAGTTTTCATCATTGCAGGCTTCATTTATTGTTTTAGGTTCAATCTTTGAAATCAGACAACATTCATCTTGATTTTGAGCAACATTCCTTCTAGTTTGCACACCTTTGCTTCTGTCACCTATGATCTGATCTTCAGAGTGGTTCAGTGTTACATACCTTGGAATTTTGGGAGTATCCTGCACTGCTGCTTCTTGATCAGGCTCATTCAAACCTATCTCTTCTTCCTGATTTACCGGATCAGGCTGACTCTGACTTACCGGAGAGGATTGAGTTCCTTGAACCTGAACACCATCTTGGTCATCTTCATCAAACTCATAAAATCTTGAGGGCTTCTCAATTCCTTCATCAACTTTCACATTAGTACTTTCTATCATCTTCCTCAGTCTCTTATTGTAACACCGGTATGCTTTGCTTTGAGTGGAGTAACCCAAGAAAATTCCTTCATCACTTCTAGCATCAAACTTTCCTAGATCTTCATCTCTTTTAATATAACACTTGATACCAAATACTCTGAAATATTTCACAGTAGGAGTGATGCCAAACCAGAGTTCATAGGGGGTCTTACCAGTATTGTTTCTGATTTGAACTTGATTTAGAGTGTAGACTGCAGTGCTGATAGCTTCTTTCCAGAACATCTGAGGAACATTTGCTTCCAACATCATTGTCCTGGCAGCTTCCTGGATGGTCCGGTTCTTTCTTTCAACTACTCCATTCTGCTGTGGAGTCCTAGGAGCAGACAATTGTCTCCTTATACCCTGCTTCTCACAAAAGTCAATGAACTCACCAGATGTAAATTCACCACCTCTATCAGACCTTAGACACTTCAGTTTCAATCCGGTTTGATTCTCTACCATAGCTTTGAAGATTTTGAACTTCTCAAATGCTTCTGATTTTTCTTTTAGGAAGGTAACCCACATCATTCAGGAATGGTCATCAATTAACAACATGAAATATCTATCACCTTGCAGACTCTTGATTCTTGTCGGACCACAGAGATCAGTATGTACTAATTCCAACAATCCGGTAGAGGACTGATCTTTGCTTTTGAAAGAGACTCTGCTCTGTTTACCTAGCTGACATTCTTTGCACAAACTATTTGTAGGTTTCATCAATTTTGGAAGATCTCTTACAGCCTGAGTATTGCTTATCTTGATGATGTTATCAAAATTTACATGACACATTCTTCTATGCCATAACCAACTCTGATCAACTTGAACAAACAGACAACTTTTATTTGAACCAACTAGATGAAAGATATTACCTTTTGTCTGAGTACCGGATGCAATTTCAGTTCCGGAGCTTGTAAAGATTCTGCATTTTTCATTCTTAAACCGGAGATCATAGCCTTTGTCTACTAACTGACCAACACTAAGAAGATTGTGCTTCAATCCTTCAACATATAGTACATTACCTATTTTGCTCTTTCCATCAAAGGAAATAGATCCCCTACCTCTGATTCTGCCAGCAGAATTGTCACCAAACTTTACCATTCCTCCTTCATACCTTTCCAAATTCAAGAACTTATCCTTGTCACCAGTCATATGGTGAGAACATCCACTGTCAATAACCCAATCATCCTTTTCTTCCACTTGAGCAGCCAAAGCTTTTTCCACAACCTTGTGATTGACAGATTCAGAGAGTATTGAATCTTCTTCCTTGATGGCAATAAACACCCATTCATTTCCGGATTTGCTTCCTAGTTCTGATTCATCATCTATTACTCCTTCATTGTCATCTTCTTCATGAACATAATAGCAGTTCTTTTGAAACCTTTGTCTGTTAGTATTAGACCTTGCAGATCTTTCCGAACATCTTGAAGAAAAATAACCAATCTTATTGCAGTTGAAGCACTTAAAGGGTAGTTTTCCTTCATACTTACCAGATCCTCTTGGTAGTCTTTTTGCAATGAGGGCTTCAAGTTGAGCTATTTATGCTTCTTCTTCTTCCATGTCTCTTCTTGCTTGATCATACCATGACATCTTCCTTGAAGAGTTTTCTCCCGGATCAAATCTCTATTTGCCTTTCACATAGGCACTGGCTTTGAAAGCAGATTCAGTCTTGGGAGGATCATCTCCAAACTCGGTCATTTCAAATGCAGCTAGCTTGCCAGCCAATTGTTCTCTTGTGACAGTTGTGTGGGCTCTGAATTCATCAATTGCAACAACCTTGATTTTGTAGGCAGCAGGAAGGGATCTAAGGATTTTGCAAACAATCTCATTTTCATCTAGAGTTCCACCAGCATTTCTAATTCCACACACTAGTTCATTCACTCTTGGCATAAAAGTAGTGATGTTTTCATCATCTCTCATCTTCAATCTTTCAAATTTCCCTTTCAGACTTTGCAACCTTGCACTCTTGACAAACTCATCTCCTTCATACAGAAGTTCCAGTTTAGTCAGGATCTCATATGCAGTTGGTAGGTCAATAACATTTGAGAGATCTAAGTCATTCAATGAACTTAGAAGAGCTTCCTTGGTCCGCAGATTGTTTTCAGCATCTGTGAGTCATTCAATGCACTTAGAAGAGCTTCCTTGGTCCGCAGATTGTTTTCAGCATCTGTGATTTCATTCAGAGCTGTCGGACCACCTTGTGGAGGTACATATGGTTTTGAAACCATGGCCAAGTATGCTTTTCCCATACATTCCAAGTGACATTTCATGCGACCCTTCCAGAGAGTGAAATTGGTTCCATCGAACTTCGGACTATCCTTTTTGTATGACAACATCCTGGATCTCCTCAAGCGGTTAAGCTCCTTTTAGAGGAACTTGGCTCTGATACCAATTGTTGGATCTAGGGCATACAACTGAGAGGGGGGGTGAATCAGTTGTATACAAACTTGCTTTCTATTTCAAACACTTGATTCGTCTTGTTAGTTAACAGCATATCAATTAATCATCCATGAAAGTAAAACGCACAAACACAAGAGCAGATAAACATCAACATAATGAACACCAAGATTTTGACGTGGAAAACCCGGTTAAGGGAAAAACCACAGGGTGATTAACCCAAGGATTATTCTCTGTTAAAATAATAAGAAAAAGAATGGCACTTGCCAATTACGGCTCATTGCCCGAGCACACTGCTCACAAAGAGGCCCACTGCCTACAAGGAGACACACTGTCTACAAAGTGATAAGAATCACGGTCTTGAACTGGAGAATGACATCTTTACCATGTCTAGATCAGTTCCATTTAAGCCCAAAAACCTCTGCTCTACCTTCCGCACTTCTCTTCGCTACACCACTCTCATCCACACAATCCACCCTACAAAATGAACTCACAAACCTTTATTTATACAAGACATCGACTTAGGAACAATCATCTAAGTCAGCAATCAACCATAAGAATATCCGCAAGATGAATAACACATTCGGTCAGCCACCACAAGAACATTCGCAGGATGAACAACTCATCCGGTCGGCTAAACAGAGCAAGAACTTCATCCGGAAGATTATCTTCAATTCCGGGCTCTACCATCAATGCAGACCAACAACACAACCTAAACATGATCTACGGACATTTCCAAGCCTGCCTAAATGACCAGGTACATCCGCACTTCCTCTACTTACTGGAATCTCTTCTCTTCCTTATCCGAAACTTTAAGAACACAGTCTGTCGCCACTGTCACAATGCAAAAGGTACTTCCGGACCTCCAAATCATACACAACTTGAGATGACACATCACAAGGACATCCCAAACACTCCTTCCAATCTGCAGATTAGGATTATACAATTCCGGACCTCACCAGACCTTTCTGTGATCCTCTGTCACCTCTGAACACTTGCTGGAACCAGTTCCACACCGACAGCCACAACTCCTTCAGATCTTCATGCGGACCTCTGAAATCTTAACTGAAGCATCTCAAGACTCATATATACCAACCCTTTAATCCGCATCCTCCGGTTCGCATCCTACACAATACGTTTGCCTTCTTCTCATCACTGTTCTTCACTGTTCCTGACTGAGGCTAATTTTCTCAATATCCTCAGCACACTGCTCATCGAATCCCTCTTGTCAATGCAATATGAGTATGTTGACATCAATGACAACATTGGTTCACCTCATACTTGCAACAGTTTGCACTTAGAAAGAAAGTGAAGAATCTGCATGTCTATGGGGACTCAGAATTGGTAGTAAGACAAGTAAGAGGCATATATTCTTGTAATTACAAGAAACTGTCTAATTACAGACATAGGGTATGGGACCTGATAGAAGACTTTGACGCATTCAATATCACCCATGTACCTAGAGAATAGAATCACAGGGCAGATGCCTTGGCCCAAGCTGCAAGCACCCTGGAACCACTATCCATATCTGGTTTTAAAAGATTTTTAGTCGAATTAGTATCAGTGCCTTCTGTGCCAGATAATGTAACTAACCTTGAAGTATTTGATGATGATCAGCATATTTTAGACTTCATATCCAACAAGGATGTCTTTGATGCACAAATCATAGATGAAAGAAATGTGGAAGATCATATCTAGGAGGAAGAAGAAATCCTAGAGTTGCCTAGTAACAAGATTCCTAAGGGAATGATAGAGTTGGAAAGAGCATTTGATTTAGACAACATGTTGAAACAGAAAGATCTCCCTAAAGCAAATGGAGTAGAGTATTCACAGGTTAACATTGGACATGATGAGAAAAGGAATGTCTTGATTGGAATAGTTTGTACAGAAGAAGAGTTGGAGGGGATAACCCAAGCACTTGAGGATTACATCCATGTCATTGCTTGGACATATGATGAGTTGAAAACTTATGATACATCAATCATCACTCATACTATACCTCTAAAGCCAGATGTCAACCCTTTTAGGTAGAAATAAAGACCTATCAATGCATTGCTAGAGCCCATCATTTTTGAAGAAGTTAAGAAGTTGGTTAATGCCAGGATCATATTTCCTATGAGACATTCCACATGGTTGGCTAACTTGGTCCCAGTAAGGAAGAATAATAGTGACATCAGATTGTGTGTGGACTTCAGAAACTTAAATAGCAGATTATAAATGGTGCAAAGATGATGTCATTTCTAGATAGTTTCTTCAGTTACAACCAGGTGATGATAGACAAGATAGATAGATTAAAGACTACATTCACCACAAAGTGGGGAATATTCACCTACAGGCGCATGCCTTTTGGGTTGATAAATGCTGGAGCCACTTTCTAATGAGTGATGGACATAGCCTTCAGAGGCCTAATTGGTAAGTGCATAGTCATATACATGGATGACTTGACATTTTTCTCTAAAGAGAGAGGGAATCATGTAGAAGACCTCAAGAAGGTGCTAAAGAAATGTGAACAATACAGAATATCCCTAAACCCTAAGAAGTGCATATTTGGGGTAACCATAGGGAAGTTACTAGGTCACTTGATAACAGAAAATGGGATCATTATTGACCTTGACAGGGTAGAATCAATCATGAAGATACAACTGCCTGGAAGTAAGAAGGAGCTCAAATCTTACTTTGGTAAGATTAATTTTGTTAGAAAGTTTATTACTAGTTTTGCAGAGATTGTTAGACCCTTGAATGTCATGCTCAAGAAGGATGCCAAAATTGAGTGGACACTTGAAGCTAGAGCAACTTTTGAAGATATCAAGAAAGCCATATCTAATGCTCTAGTTCTGATCAGTTCAGATTATACCAAGGAATTTTACATTTACTCATTCGCTTCAGAGCATACATCTGCAATAGTATTAACATAGAGAAATGAGGCTAAAGAAGAAAATCCTATAGACTTCATGAGTTGTCCTTTCAAAGATGTAGAAATCAGATACATGGATGTTGAAAGACAAGCACTTGCTCTAGTTAGAGTAGTAAAAAAATTTAGACATTACGTCTTAAGATGTAAGGTGATTGTTGTAGTACCTGATGCAACGGTAAAGATGCTTTTAATGCAAAGTGAACCAGGTGAGAAGAGAGCTAAATGGATTACTATCCTCCAAGAGTATGATATGGACATAACACCCATGAAATTAGTAAGAGGACAAGCATTGAGTCAGATGATATCAGAAATTGATCCTAACATCATGAGCCAACAATATGTCATAAATACAAAAGAAGATGGAGAATGGTATTCAGACATTAGGCACATCTTGATTACTGGAAGATGTCCTTCAACATTGCAGGCCTCACAGAGGAGAGTCTTAAAGATAAGGTCACAAAAATACATGATAAAAGGAGGAGTCCTTTTCAAGAAGAATTATGAGGGAATATACTTAAGATGCCTGGAACGGCAAGAAGCAGACAAAGTGCTAACAGAATTATTTGACAAGTTTGGAACTGTACATGGATCATCCTTAGCTACTACTCATGCCATCCTTAGGGCAGGATATTACTGGCCCACTATTTTTAAGGATACTGTTGAACACATCAAATGTTGTCATATGTGTTAGGTTGCTGCAAATAGAGAAAGATATGTTGCTCAACCTTTACAGCCAGTGATGGAGATGTGCCCCTTTGCTTAATGGGGAATGGACTTCATAGGACCTATCAATCCTCCATCATCTTCAGGCCACAAGTATGTTTTGACTATCACTGACTATTGTACCAGGTGGACCGAAGCTGTCAACAGTAAGACATGTAATGCTGAGGATGTAATCAAGTTTTTGGAAAGCAATATAGTAACCAGGTATGGGGTTCCACATGCTTTGGTATGTGATAATGGGTCTACCTTTGCTTCAATAAGGTTATTAGGTTGGGCTTTTGACTATGGGATGATCTTGAAATTCTCCTCAAACTACTATCCCCAAGGGAATGGATTAGCAGAATCCACAAACAATAATTTATTGAACGTCATAAAGAAACTGATAGAAAAGAACCCAAGGGAGTGGATCACCTTATTAAAATATGCCTTGTGGGTAGATAGAACTAGCATGAAGGTTGCATTAGGAATTTCTCCTTTTCACCTAGTATATGGGGTGGATTCCATCCTCCCTGTACATTGTAGTTTGCACAAGAATACCTAGGCATAGATAATAAACAAGAGGTTAGGTTGCTTCAGTTGATGCACCTAGAAGAAAAAAAAAATAAGGTAATTGATCAATTTCTCCTTTTCACCTAGTACATTGTAGTTTGCACAAGAATACCTAGGCATAGATAATAAACAAGAGGTTAGGTTGCTTCAATTGATGCACCTAGAAGAAAAAAAAAATAAGGTAATTGATCAATTTGCTAAACATCAAGCTGTTGTCAAGCGTTGGTTTGATAAAAGAGCCAAAGTTAAGGCTTTTAGAATCTCAGATTTGGTCCTGATGTGGGACAAAGCACATGAAAGGAAAGGAGATCATGGTAAATTTGATAAACTCTGGATAGGTCCCTTCCAAATTTTAGAAATTTTAGGAGATAGCACCTACAGGCTTAAGACCTTAACTAGTGAGGATGTTCCATTACCAGTTAATGGATAGTTTCTCAAACACTATTTTCAATCCTAAAACAATGTCATGCAAGTCATGTGTAACATAGTGTGCATATTTGTATAGTTGTTTGTACATTTTTGGTTTTGTTTTGTTTGTTTTCTTGTTCAGTTTTGTTTTGGTTAGTCAAGATGATGCAGCTCATCACCCAAAGAAAATAACCAAATTGTTAAGATTCAAGTGATGAGAACAAATTCATATATAGGTTATGACTCATTTTGAGAAGTGTTGGTGATCAGGTTTGTGATATCTTTTCATCAGGATGCCTTTGCTTGACCAAAGTGATTCTTTCACAATGACTCACCTAACAGCCTTAGGTTTGTGGAACACACAAGTATAGGTGTTAAGTGAAAAATCTAAAGGGACTCCCTTGCTACCAATGCAATCTCCAACCTCAATCAGCAAGTGACCATTCCTTGCACACTAAGCTTACATGATGACATCATATGAATATAGAAATAAATATTGGAAATCCAAAAAGGAAATAGAATTAGGCCATCTAAGTAACTCTACCAGGGCTATAGACACCTGCTGGTAGTGGGGCTCTACTTAGGGAGATTGTATAGATAACCTTGCCAGGGCTATGGATGCCTGCTGATAGCAAGGCTCTATCTAGGTTGGCTATGAGGGATGCTCCCAAACTATGTAACTTAACATCAATTACTCATGTTTTCAACTTACTTTTAGGATGAGGATTATTAATCATTTACACACACCTGATCCTTTGTTAGCATTGTTGCCATGATGAAAACCTTATCATTCAAAAAGATTATGATGCTTATACTTAGAAAGAGTTAAAATACTATGTTAGAATGTGATCACATCACTTGAATCATTGGAATTAGTTGTTTTTTTGGTGGCAAGTTGTTGTGTGGTTACAAAACACGCCCCATTTTGACCTGGCAAAACAGGGACCCAACTTTTTGCTACTTTGGCTTGTTGTTCTTTTTTGGCTTTTAGCGGTCTGGTAAAATAAGTCATGTAGATGGCCCTGCAAGGGGGTGGATAGGTCATCATGATGAGGTCATTTGTAAAAGTCAGTATTTCTTAAATTCAACCTCATGGTTAGAAAGTGCATGAAATTCCAAGCAGGTTTGCCTTTTGGATCACCCTGAAATTTTTTAAGGGGAGAAAGTTATGATAGGTCAAAGTTTTGGTCAAACCTGATATTCCCAGGGGGGTCACATTTCAAACATCAGTCACATTATATAAGATCACCTCGATATCAGTTTATCACCTGATAATCACTTGGTCCGCGAACTTTGGACGTCAATTTTACGTGATAGCTATTATCTGCCCGTCAGGTGACTTCATGTATTTTGTGGGGGTCATATTTTCAATGTCACCCAATCTTACGAATATCACCCTTGTTGCAAAATATCACCCCATGCCAATATGATGATGATGTCATCTAAATCCAACGAACAAAGAATATCACCTTGATGATGAAGTCATCATTTCATGTTACCCCACAGAGGTATATATCCGAGGCCCACCATATTCAATAATATGACAGTGAGGTCATCACTGCACAATGCTTAAACAAGGTCACTGACACTGTGATGTCACCCCGATCTTTTCCTGAAGGGGGTCATTTTACTTTGCGGGGTCATATTGTGAACATCCCTTGATCTTAAATTCATGACCCGATATACATTTAGTCAACGTTGACCACATCACCTGCTTCCTTTGCATTAGTTTGCCGCTCAAAGGCGAGAGGTCATTTTATAGAAATGGGGTCATATTTTGAATATCACCTGATCTTTCGAAGACACCGCCCTTCCCCTAGTTCCTAACATTAAATGGACATAAATGCGGTAGATGGATTCCCGCTGACTGCAAATACAATTCAAACACTTGGCATCATCCATGGTTTCCCTGCAGAGGATCAACAGATTGGATAGATTTAACACAGTTTTACCCTAATCTGCCCTACGGATGAGTTTAAAGGTAACTTTCCAAGGTTATTTTCATTTATGTTACAAAAAAATTAGAATTTACAGAGCAGAGAAGTCAAACCCCATACGAGCTACATGTGAATGGACAAGATCTTACAACATAATGGAGTGGGTGATCATCCTCATTTGCAGCCATTTTCTGAAATCACCCATCTAACCCAGGAGTAAAGCATTATCAAGTAAGTAAATGAAAACCATCCTATTGTCATTTTCTGCATATCTAGGTAGTATGCTCTTTCTGGAGGTTTGAATTTATGAATATGTATATCTTGATGAAGTAATGAATAATGAATAAAGTATGCATGATGCCATGGATATTCATAATTGTTATATGAGTGCATATGGATATCGTATGGTAAGGCTAGTTGTGTTTATTGCAAGATTCCATGGCAGACGTAAGGAAAAACAGATCTGATGCAGAATTTCTTAAGCCCATGTTTGTTTGGCATAAAGGGGTACAATTCAAGTATGGCATCATTGGGGATACCCACCAAGGGGATACAGATTTAGCAGTATGGTCATCTAGGATTGATCAGGATAAGGACAATACCCTCCTGGATGCAATAAATGTATCCGGAATGTGGCATGCAGTTGGGTTCCCCTATGCCATGGAAACCCCAAAACTGGTAGTAGAATGTGCTAGAAACTATAACCCTCAGACCAGGTAGGTGGAAAAGAATGGAAGGGTTTACGCTAACTTTTCAATTAAGGGTATCACATCCACTTTCAATTTGCCAGTTGGAAAGAAGGTGGTTAATGTGGATCTACATAAACAGGAAACATAGTATAATAACAACAAGAAGAATGCAAGGAAGAGGATGTACCAGTGGAGGTCTAAGAGGAGCACCTACACTACCTATGCTAAGTTGCCCATCCACCTGTAAAAGTTCAATTTTGATGATGAGTATCAATACACGATTGCCCTGCTCAACAGCATGACAGGCTAGCCTCATGCTAGGAATTTCAAGAATTGGATGTTTGGAATCATCCAGATGGTCCTCTACACAGATAACAAGCCATTATGGGCTAAGGTCATCAGTGATGCTTTGGATGAACAGATGAGGAACCTGGGAGGTCAAGAATGCTCATTCTATATGGCCTCATATGTTGTCTACTCATGTGCTTACAAGGGGACATTTGATGCACTAACTATAGTTGGTAAGGTTAGCGGTGGTGTAGATGATGCCCACATATGGGATCATTATCCTTAGATATAAAGAAAGAACTACCTCCAAGATTATAAATTGGTGAATGATGCATTCTCTATGCATCTAGTCAGGACAATGGAGGAGGACAGAACTAAGAGACTGAGCATGGAGGCTCAGGAAGTTATCTACAGACATGGGGCCTGGTTCATCTAGTATGCCACCTTTTCTTACATGAGAGTTCAGGGATTTGAAGATCAGCCCCTCATGCTACCACGGTACCCTACTGATGGGGTAGTCCTGATGGAGTTTCTAAGACAGGTGTCTACCATAGTGGATACATACAAAGCACAAAAGAAGATACCCCCAGTACTTTTTCCAGTATCCATGGGCTGGTATATGTGTTTAGATTCACAGAGCATAGAGCATATCATAGGTGGTTTGAAACTGATGTATCTACAGCCATTTCCATTGGCTAGATCATATGACCCCTATGGCAGGATGAAGAAAATAATGGGGAAGCCTATACATCAGAGGCACCTGCAAGATTTCTGGATTGAGGCCGAAGTGAGAAGAAGAAAGTATCAGAGACTCACCCTAAATCAGATAAGGACATTTGACTGCATCCCAGTGCCAGCGCAGCTAAAGAAGGATGATGGTAGGACCATGTCAAATGAATATGAAGACAAGAAGGTGTATAATGACACCATCTCAGCCCCTGATCTAACACAGTAGGAGGATATCTCCTTAGATCAGTTTACAAGTGGGGTGTTGCAGTTAACCCAAGCATGGGTAGATGAACAAATAAATAGATTAAAGATGAGGGTGTGGCCATTACAGTGGATGCCAAGAAGAAAAGGTAGGAGATCCCTGATGAGGAGTATGATGACTTCCTTGGTGAAAAAAGGAAATCCAATGGAGAAAGGCTACCCACTCATAAACAGAGAAAGGGTCCCCCCAGAGGAAAGAAGACTGATGATGAGCCTAAGGGGGTAATAATTGAAAGAATTGCCATACCAGCTGCAGGTGCATCTACATCAAGACAGGCATCCGCCTCATCTACACCACCTCTGATGGATAAACCAAAGACCAAAAGAATCCTGAGGCCAGCTGTAGAGACTGCAGAGGTACAGGATGAGGGCCAAGCCTCACAACAAAATATAGAAGAAGACATCCCCCTTGAGGAAGAGTCGATAAGTAAAGAGCCTATAGGTGATGACCTGATGATGGTCAGTAGGAAGAGGAGGGCAGCGCCGTTAATATCACCACCTAAGAAGCAGAGAACATCCATGTAGGGTGAGATCAAGACCGATCCCATAGTATTGAGGGGAGCTGGTGGTGAAGTGTTTAGAAAAGAGATGCAGCATGATGTACCACTTCCCACCATTATCAAGTTTAAGACAGAAAGAGCAGAGGAACAAACAAAAGAGACCTTCAAAGTAGGTTAAGGTGGTCCTTTATCCTTGGAAGACATCGTGGACCTCTCAGATGATGAAGTTGTGCAAAGTGTAGCCTTTGAGAAGATGGAGACCCTTGCCTCCAGTACTCCCATGACCCCACATGGGACCCCGTTAGCACAAACAGTGGTATTGGAATGATTAAAGCAAACAGCTCCAGAAGAGAAGGAAAGTAGCCCAGAAAGGGCAACCCAACAAATTGGGCTTGACAAGTTGGTAGATCAAGTGACTAGCCCTGCCATTATAGATTTGACATATAGGGAGGATGTGAGCACTAAAGACAAGGCAGGTGCACCTGATGCTACAGAGAAAATTGAAGTAGCCAAGCAGGCTGAAGTAGAGAGCAATGCTCCAGACATGGGCCAGCAACAGCAGGAGATACCAGCTGAGCCAAAGATAGTTGAAGTCCAACAAAAGGACGAGGGTGATAAAGATACCTCAGGAAATGATGCCACTCGGACTCAAGTAAATACAGGAGAAAAGAATATATCAGGCCATGAAGACCTTAAGGCACAAGATGTTGGTGCATTAGGTGCGGAACAAAATGTAACCCAAGATCAGGGTGATGCACCAGACCCATACACACAAATAGCCACAGATACCAATAGACCTCAAGATGAGGAACATACTAAGGTGGATGAAACACAGAAAGAGGGATTACAAGATCAAGCACAGGATCATCATGTGGACATTCCACGAGATCCTCCCCTATAGAAAGAAGCCCCTCAAGAAGAAGAAATACAACAAGATCCCCCTCATGAGTGACAACATGAGGAAGAAATTAGGAAGTCACCTTCTCCATCCAGAATAGAGACAGATACTGGAGATCATGGTGGACATGATGATGACAAAGGATGTCAAGGATCTGGAAATGAAGTGCCTCAGTGGCTGGAAAGAGAAATAGGTATGGAACAAGGTTTTGAAATTCAAGAATTTGATCTTTCTACCTTGTTTGCAGAGACCATCATGAAGCCAAAGAGGAAAGCTAGATTGACATCAGCTATCAAAAGAGATCCTGCTACAGGAAGAAGGATAGCCCAAGTAGCACTTCCCACTGCAGAAAAGGAGAAGGGCAAAATCACCCTGGAAGAGTTCCAAATCACAACTGTGGATTTGGGTTTTGCCAATGAAGACCAAGAGGGTCAGGAAGGGAAGGATATCATAGATTCTTTGACCCAAAGGGTCAAGAAGGAGAAAGAGAAAAATAAACAACATAAGGAGCACATTGCTCAGTTGCATGCATATATAAAGGGGTTGATTAACCCTGATAGTACACCAGTGGATCCGGTAGTCCCATTGACTGTTATCTCCCAGGAGGAAGTTAATAAGTTGGACCTCATGAAACATGAGGCCATGATAATGGAGAAGTGGATATTGTCAGCCCTCACAAGAGCTGAGGATGTATTGAGAACCTCTTTACAGAGGTGGAATTCTTTGAGCAGTTTGAAGAGAAAAGTGGATAAAACGTAGAATGAAATAGGGAGAAGGTCATTCCAATTGGAAAAGGACCTAACTACTTTAAGTGAAATAAAGAGGATTGATCCTCAAGTCCTAATAAATAACCAAGTGTTAAATAATAACAATGCCCTACTGATAGACATCTGGTATGAGGATATCAGGTTCAAATGTGATATCCTGAAGAAGTGTAGTGGCAAGCTTAGAGATATCAGTATAAAGTTGCACAGTATGATGGCGTATGAAGCAGAGATACCAGAAGCATTGGAGGGAAAAGTAGAGGGAAAGATTGAAAACCAAGACATAGATTTTGCCATCAGGGCACTACATGATAATTTCCAGCCGGTGGCTGATGACCCCCTCACCCCCACTTAATAGAGGAGGTGATGAATAAGATCATGAGGATCAAGGTTAAGGTGGAGATTTACAATGAGACACTGAACAATAGAAAAGCTAAGCTGGATGCAGTCAAAGCCAAATTCCAGTCTCATAAGCACACCATTACAAAAGCCAAAACTCAAGATGGTGGGGAGGTAGACAAAATAGTACAAGCCTATGAGAATATCAGGATGGCAATGAAGGTCCATATACAAGATGATGTTCATCAAGGTGATAGCAATACAGAAAGTGATGATCATGATGATCATGATGAAGAAGAAGAAGATAAAGAGGAAGAACCCGAAGAATGAACGAAGATGCAACACAAGGAAGACATATTCATCAGGTACTCATGAGATAATGAGTCATCTAGATGGTTGCCAGCTGGCAACCTGTGCCATGAAGGATAGTTGACTGAGTCAAAGAATGTAATCTACTATTGATCGTAATTGACAAATCCTGATCGTAGGTCATTTGTAACCACTCCCTCACTTTATTCTATAAAAGGTGTAGGGGTGCCATATTTTGGACATTCGGAAGCTTAATTGAAATTTGATTGCTGAAATATCAGGACTTTTTTCAAGGCTATTGTAAATGTACATGTTATGCATACTTAATGAAAGAGAAGACAATTTGATTACAAAATCATCACAAATCTTGAGTATTCTGTGTTTGAAATCTTGATACATGCTTTGATCAGTTGCGTCCCTTGGAGTGCTTGTCAATCTACATGTGTTGTTTTCATTCCTTATCCTTTGAAGTTAGCATCATCTATATCTATCTGTGGAACATCCTGGCGAAGATATGGTTTGATTTCTTCTTCTCATGAATGTATCTTGTATGTATGTGGTTCAATGGCCAAAGATTCACCAAAATCAGAAGCATTCTTTTAAATTTCTTTTAATTGCATAACAATTCATCACCATAATTGCATACAATAGAGAATTAAAAGCAAATAACATGAAATATGCTGACATCTCGTAGATAATTGGAAATACATAGCATATTTAGAGTTAAAGCATGTTAAATTGACAGATATCATGCAAATTCACACATAAATCCATGAAATTCATGCATATATCTACTTACAGATATATCGTTTGAGTAAATATACTGTGGAGAAGAAAGAATAGGATCATGATGATCAATAGCCAGAAGGATTGATCAAACTTGCAAATATATCAGCTATCTTTGGAAATAGAGTAGCAATAACCTCTCTGTGGAGTATATTTACAGGAAACAGAATCTACTGATCATTCAAACAAATGTAAGGCCCCTTGAAATGGAAAACAACATGTCACATCAACCTCTGAGTAACATCAAACGATCATGACCTAATCAATGGAGACTTGGAGTCATCAACCTATCATAAGTTGATCGTACTTTACAAGATAATAAAGGTTTGATGTATAATTTTTTATGCATGTTGTTATGACTTATCATCATCATCAACAGTCCTGATGGTCCACATTCTACCGCAAGAAAACATTTTGCTTTGCGGTTCTAAAGGTATGATCTATGATGTCTTAAGAGTGCTTGATGTGATTTTGGAAGCATCTTGTGATCTACAGTGAGAGTTGATGTCTGATAGATGAAGTGAACCAATGATTGTCTATGTTTAAGGCCGAGACGATAAGGCCAAATGGTATGTGGTAAGTTCTATTGTATAGAACTTAATTCTAAGTGGTGAAATAGTCAAGGCCGACATGTGTGAAGGTATTTCAAATATTTTTTGGGGTATAGATTTTAGAGAATGAATTTGGCTGATAGAGTACATAATGCATGACTACATGGTACACTTTATTAGGCCGACCTAATATGAAGATTTTGCTTGTTACGGATATATATATGGGATCAAATTCAGTGTTTGGAGGTAGTGATGTGAATGTGAATTGCAAAGCAGGTGACAAGAGCAGAAGAAGAGAGATCTTGATTAATGTGAAATAGGCCAGTGAAACAAAGCAGTTAAGAGGAAGAGTTTTGAGATAGTATTTTGAGCTTCATTGGAGTTGCATCCATGCATGTGTAGATGCAATCAGAGTAGTTCATTTTGGTAGTGAGCCATCTCCTTTCTTCTTTCTTTCTCTAGGCAGTGAGCCATTCTTGTAGTGATCAATTCTTTGGGTAGTGAGCCCTAAGGTAGTGAGCATACTTATAATCCGGTATTGTTATTACATAATATATTGTGAGCTAACACTCACCGTGGTTTTTCCCAGTTTTGGGTTTTCCATGTAAAAATCATGTTGTTCATGTGTGATGGATTGTGGTTGTTTCTTCCATGTTTAATTTGCTTTGTGATTGCATGTGGTAAATGGATTACTAGTTCAATAAGTAAGAAGTTTAATAAAGTACTGATTCACCCCCCTTTTAGTACCTTGGGTGTCCAACAATTGGTATCAGAGCTTAGTTCCTTGGAAGAAGTCTAATAGCTTGAGGAAGACCTTGGAGACTGAACACATGGCAGGTAAAAAACGTCCTACACCTCCTGAAGAAATTGATCCCACTAAAATTGAAGAAGAAGAATGCATGCTTGTCAATGAAGAAGAACTCAAAATTGCTCTTGAATATCTTGATTATGTTGAAATAGAAAATAGGGATCTGAGAGAAAATGTCAAGGAAGAAGATGAGTGCATCAAAAAATTAAGGGAGCAAGTCAAGAGATACAAAGAAAAACATAAGGAGGTTAGTGAACAACTGAATGACCTGAAAGTGGAAGTTGTAGAAAGAGCAAAAATTGAAGAAGATCTAAGTAAACTGGTGAAAGGCAAATCAGAAGAATGTGCTAAGTTGGAAAACGAAGTTGGGAACATGAAGACCAATTTGGAGAAGGAAAAGAGTTTTGAAGAAAAATTCAAGATAAGTTATGCAAAACTTGATGAGATGATTGCAATTCAGAAGAGTCTTGATGACAAAGAAGGCTTGGGATTTGAGAAAGGAGAAAGTTCTAAGACCGGTCAAGAAAAGAATGCTGAAATCAAGGGCGAAGGCAAATAGATCCAAAATCAAAGGAACAAACCTAGAAGACCACCAGTTAGGCAACCAAATGCTCAAAGGTACCCTTCTTTCAATGGTTATTGTAATGCATGCAATAAATTTGGTCATAAGGCTACTCAATGTAGGAGTAGAGTGAATCAAAATATTCCATCATTCTCTAGTCAATGTTTCACTTGCAATAAAGTAGGTCACAAGGCTAATGATTGTAGAAGTTAGATAAGGAATGGTTATGACAATAGAAGGAGTGCTTAGACCTTCGAAGGTAACCAAGATTTATATGTAAGAGGTTTGGTCATAAAGCTAGTGAATACAGAAATCAGATACGAAACAACTATAACAATGGAAGGAATGCTCAATCTTTCAATGGGAATTGCTTTGCATGCAAGAGATTTGTGCACAAGGCTGACCAATGCAGATCAAGGATGAATGAAAGGAACAATAGACAAAGAAATGTTGTATTCTTCAATTGCAATAGGCCTGGACATATTGCAAGGTTTTGCAGAAGTAAGAACATGAAGAACAATCAAGAAGAGTTGAAGAAACCAATGGAAAAGGTTGATCTGGTTGAGATCAAGAAAGAGATGAACCAGATGTGGATCAAGAAGAAAGTGCAAGAGGTCAAGGATGGGTCCGCACTAGCCTCTAGTATAGATACTTCCTCTGAGAAGTAAATTGAGAGCTCTGGGTTAGGGGGAGCTTAATGCAAAATCCTACTCCCCTAGCCAGAAATGTGGTGCTGATATCCAACACAAAATATAAGTTATAAGACTGAATGGCAGATTTTATGGAGAAGATTCCAGTAGAAAAGAAGCTAATGCGGTAAATTATGGAGCAATCTTGATCAATTGGGGACATCAAAGAAAGACTTTGACATCTTTTTGAATGAAGCATTTATTGTGATTAAATCTTGATAAAAAAGAGAATATAAGGGATCCATTTGTAAGAGAAATTACTTTGTATTCAGACCTTCAAGCGACTAAAAGAGGCCTGAGAAGCAAGCTAGGGCAAATTCTTGAGCATCCGGTGAAGAAACCCTAATGGAGGCAAAAGGTATTTATCGTTATCTCTCTTGAACAATTTTTTGTGTTGAATCTACAAAAATGTATACTTCTCAAGTAATTGAGATAACTGAGAGGCCTCGCCCCAAGTTCAAGAAGCACCCTTTTAAATCTTTAGAAAGTGATCTGAATGGGGCATTTTCTAAGATTCCACATGGGATTATACATACAGAGGATGATAGGGCTTACATGTATACAAACCTAGATGAGAATGATCACAAAAAATTAGGGGATATTTATCTAAAGGAACTGACTGATGACAAATTTGAATTGAAAGAAGAGTATAGTGCCCTACTTGAGAAGAAATTGTATATCTGGTTGGATTTTCATGTGGTCCCAGATAATTGGTGAGATATGTCTTGAGCAGGATTCATGATGAATTCTTTTGGCTTGATGAGCCCTATATGATAACAAAGGATGTTATTAAAGCAATTACTAGGATGTGTTCCACCGTAAAGGTTCCATAATTGAAATCCATGAAGAACAACACAGTAATGCAATTGACATGTGCTAAATTTGATAAAAGAGCATTAACCGTGAATGATATTGCAGATCCAGGTGTGAGATTTGCATCAAAGGTCATTGGTTACAAGATCTATTTCTCCAATAGGGAGAACTTCATTTCTACAACTGCTATATATACTGCTTATGATATGATTAAGAATAACACTGATCATGATCTATGTGAGTTTCTCTGGCAACAACTGATGGAAAAGCTAAAGAGAACTAAGGACACAAAGTATCCCTTCAAGTATGGAACCTTGATCATCTGTTTGTTCTTCTACTTGAACTGAGAGAGTTACCAGGTATAGGTAATATTGGTTGGCTTGATCATGCACCAGTAGCTGCACAAATTAGAAATCACCTGAGCAATTTGGGAAATGTTGACAAACAAAATGCAACATTATGGGGATACTTCAAGAACTTCTAAAATAAAATGCAAGCCAGAGCTAGAATTCCTGAAAAGGTTGTGAAGAAGTATGAAAAGGACATTGTGTTAATGGTAGATAAGGACAAATGCCTCATGGAGGCTATTGAACCAAGAACTGTTTGGGTCCTACCTATGGGATATGAGGTAACAGAAGAAGTCTTGGTTGGTTTGGCAGAATTAATGTTAAGCAAACCCAAGGATCCCAAGGAAGAAAGGTTTGGCACATTTGAGGAACTATCTCTCAAAGTGCATTTGGAGCACAAACAACCTAAAATAAAGAAGAATGCAACGAAAACGACAGATGAATTTGCCAAGAGCCATGGGTTTACAGATGAGGAAATAAGTAAAGCAAGAGCAAAGGTAGAGGCATCAAGGGCTACAAGTGCTCCGGAAGGGAAAACATCAAAAGCCCCAAAGAAGAAGAAAGAGGAGAAAATTGAGAAAGAGAAGCCTGCACCTGGCCCTACGAGAAGAACAAGAGCATCATCCTCAGCAACAACTACCATTGAAGTTGAGAAAGAAATGATAGAGTTTGCAAAGTAAGTGCCAAAGGAGAAACTATAAGAGAAAAAGAAAAGAAAGAAAGCAAAGGCTACAAAAAGGTGTATGTAAGCCTTGGAAAAGAAGAAGAAGTGGAAATAGAATCAGATGAGGAGGTCAAAGCAAAAAGAGAAAAAATAGATAAAGCCACAATTGAGAAGCCCTCCAGAAAAGCTAAGAGTAGGAAGAAGAATAAAGAAGAAAAAAATGAGATCAGAGAACAAGAAGCAAGTATATCCTTGGAAGCCATGGTCAATGCATTTGCACAACATGGTACCCTGAAACCTATTGTTGACTTGTATAATGAAAGATCAGATACAGACAAGGTAATCATTGAAACTGTAGTTGTAATATACTTAGATATGTTCTACAAAATATTGATTGAAGCAATAGATGAGTTACTAGATAGTTTAGCCAGCATAATGTCAGCAAGAAAAGAAGGGGCTATAGCTAAAACTGTTGAGATCAAACAATATGTCTTGTTAAAACTCTGCCCAGACACCACCTCTGAGGAAAGAACCAAAATCACTAAGAAGCTCGGTGAGGAATTTAGAACCATGAAGAGAGTCAATGATCTGATGTTTGGTGAAACTAAGAATCTGGTAAAGGAGACTGAAGAAATAACACTAAGGGTGTTACATGAGCTAAAAATCTCAACTATTGTTGATGAAGAAGAAAAAAACACTAGTGCAAATAATACAGTTCTAGAGATAGATGTGGAACAAAGCACAGTTACCCCTCCGGTAAGCTCTGAACAAATTGAAGAGAAGAAAGAGGCAGAGAAAGAAAAGAAATCTAAGGAAGAAGAGCCAACACCAAAAGAAAATGCCTCTGAAGAACAAAATGTGCAGAGAGAAGAAATAGATGAACAAATGATAAACAATCCTACTCCAGAACCTGAAGGAAATGAACAAGAAAACATTCAAGATCCCCTTCCAGAGAATCAAGCTACTAAAATGTCTCAAGAAGAAGTAAAAAGAGACACTGCTGATTCTTTAAGAGAATTTTTGTTAAAGCAGAAGGAAGCACAAATTGTAGACACATCTGAGCTACTACAAGGTCACATAAACTTGGTAACCATGTCTCCCCTGCAGAAATTGAAGTTGGGTACAATGTTCCAAGCAACTGCCCAAGAAGAAATAATAAAATCTCACATGGAAGACAGTGAGCTGCTTGGTGAAGCAATAAACATTTTTGAGAAGATCATGCATGGAGTTCAAAGAGATAGAACACTCTCTCCAGTAGTACAAATGAAAAAGTTGATGGAGTCTATGAATTCACATTTTGAATCCTTTGAGCAAGCTACTGACCAAAAGGTAAGAGTTGAAATAGACAGCAAGAGATTAGTTGAGCTAAAAGATAAAGCTTCTCAAAGACACAATTTTGCTAGATAAAAGTATAGAATATGCACAATTAGCCCTTAAAGAAGCCAATGAATTGTATTAATTTTGTCTTACATGGTCAGTGAAGACCAAGGATATAAAAGATACAATAGATAGATGGGAAGGTCAGGTAATGAAGATATCCAGAACTTATGACTTGACAAAAGGTGCTATTGGTAATCAAAGGGCACAAGTGGAAACAATTTATTCTAATATACATAAGTTGCAAACCCAAAGGGATATCATAAAGCATAGAATGAGTCAACTCTGGGAGGTAGCAAGTTTCAAAATTGCTTCCCTAACCAAGTTAATATAAAGACTACGGTTGTAGATCAGGGTCAAAACCACATATACAAGGTTAAAGCTCAAGGTGCAGAGATTAGCACCGTGAGTGTGAGACTGAAGCAAAACAAAGCATGAGTCATTTCTTAGTTTGTTAGAGCTTCACAATTGTAGGTCTAATAGCAATTAGAATTAGATCAAAGATCACAAGTTACAACAAAACATCGTTTTATTGCATTTGAAGCTAAATACACCTACCCTCTTCGTCAATTTAACATTTCTTTATGTACATATCTATGTAACAAGTTACAACAAAACATCGTTTTATTGCATTTGAAGCTAAATACACCTACCCTCTTCGTCAAATTAACATTTATTTATGTACATATCTATGTAATATTTTGAACCTTAACAACTTAATCTATATTAATTATTGAAATTAGTTAATTAGCCTAAATAATTAGAAAAGAAAATAATAGGCTTTTTCTTGTGGGATTTCAAGCCCAAGAAACACTAGAAAAGCTATCTTATGTTAGAAAACATTATTCTAGACTTGTCTTATTTTATGAGAAAAACTAAATTCTTCTCAATATAACAAAATACTTTCTTAGTACATGTCTGTATTCTTTATCGATAAACCCACTCCACACACCTCTTAATAATGAGGGTGTTAATTTATTTCTTTTCAGCGTCTAACTAGAAACCACTTCTTTAAAAACGTTCCTCTTTATCGGTTAGCAATTGCCTCTAAACTTTAACAAACCACCTACCTATAGTATACTATTTATCCAACATACTAAATACACATTTGACTATCCTCTTAATAATGAGGGTGTTAATTTATTTCTTTTCAACTTCTAACTAGAAACCATTTCTTTAAAAACGCCCCTCTTTATTCATTAGCAACTACGTCTCAACTTTAACAAACCACCTACCTATAGTATACTATTTATCCAACATACTAAATACACATTTTACTGTAAATAAACATTTGACTGTAAATAACAATTAGACATGGCCTGCCCATAAAGCTCCAAAGAACAAATGAAATTATTGATGGTACACTGAGACCTAATCTTCTAGAAGGATTCCTCTTTGCAGTGGAAGAAGGGAAACAAAAACAAGAGTTAAAGGATCCTACGGCGAAAGCCCCATCCGACAGCCCCTCACATTCTGGTCCACTTTGTTTATTTAAAAAATTATTAGAATAAACTAAATAACTTATTTTAATACCGCGGGAAATTTCCAAACATGGGACAATAGCGGACCTTCATGCGCACTTGAGTCAACGCGTATAAATACTCTCCCTCAAACCTCAAAATTCTTTTTCCTTTTATTATTCACATGTTAAAATTAACTTTGTTTTATGTGATTAAATAGTGGTAACCCTCTTGTTAGTGCAGTTAGTTAGTTAAAGCTTGTGGCAATCTTTGCTTAAGTTTAATCTAACTCCGGGTGGCTTATGGCATGACTAAATAATTTAGCTCAATTATTTGTTGCTCATGTGAATTGGGGTGGATGCTTTTATATTATCAACATTTTTGTCACGGTTCACCTACTTTGTTGTTAGATATTCTTGAGGAGTGAGGAGGACACATGGTTAGATATTTGTGGAGATATTTGTTGTCGTCTTTTTTCTTTTTTTTAAATTTTTCGGATGGAAATAATTTGTTTGTTTTTATATGGCAGATTATAATATTACAAGGGAGCATATATTTAAATTAGAAGTCGTTTTTTGACTAAGTTGTTACAAGTAGGGGATACAATTTGTCAAAGTCATTGGAGGATTGTAAATTGTAACAATAATGATATATTATTCCTTGATTACATCATCTAATAAAATTCAATTTTTTTTTTGGTAAGTATTGTATTATTTTATTCTTTCTGATTACTGAAACCTCATTAGTTCCTACTGTGGTAGGGATACTCTAGTAATTGATCCAAATGAGAACTAAAGTCAACTAGCCAACCATATCATTGTATATTTCTTCTTCTAAAGTTTTGACAATATCTTATAATATTAATATTCTAAAAAATAGCAAAATAAGTTATTTCTCTCATACCTTATTGGCCTATGTTTTTTATTACATAAGTTGGGAAAAGGGTCCTAGTCCCTTACAAAAGCAAAGAGATCAGAAACAACCTTATTGGCCTATGTTGAAAGAAAATACTATTTTATGTTTTCACTTTGATCTATTTTTCATTTAATTTCAATTCATTAATTATTTTCAATGATAAATCATATGACTATTTTTTTCTCAACCACAAAACTTATATAGTTGTTATGATTTTCCACCATATCATATATGTTTGAAATGCCATTGAAAACTATTATTTATACACCCCATACTTACATAAGCCAAAGAAGTCAATTATTCACGTAGATGTAGATTAAACATCCACTCCTTTCTAAAGAAAACAAAGTAAATGAAAGCAAGTGGAGGACCTATCTAAAGATGCTCATGTTTTTGTCATGATTTGTCAATGCTAAAGTTTAGATGTGGTTTAGGATAAAGATTGGTGGAAATTATAGACATGTCATGAGAGAAGCTAGCAGACAAAATTTCCTCAATTGTACAATTTAAAAGTGAGTTATAAGGATGTGATATGAAAAATCAAATCAAATCAAAAGAAGATTTGGACTTCAATAATATTCTAGTTTTTAATAATTGTGATACTTTGGATAAAGAAAGTGGCAAGTTGCATGTTGAGAAAAACTTGGCACCACTTGATTGCATAATAAATTTGTATTGCATGTACAACATGGTGTATTTGATTTTTGAAAAGAAATGAATAAATCCACCCTCAATGTATGTGTGATCTATCTTTTCTTCATTCATGTCCGCTAAAAGTGTAATTATTTGTTTATCTCTTTTCTATTGTAAATTACAGAAATAAGACTTCTCTATGTTTTTCCTATGAACAACTCTAGAGCATTTTGAAGAACTTATATTTGAATGAGTTCTCTCATCTGAGAAAGAGCTAGAGGTATTGATTCATTTAAGGGTGAAAATTTTGGGATTTTATGTTAAAGCAATCAACCACCAAGATCAATTATGCAACACCAAATAATCTTCTACACAAGAGAGACAAACAACAAATAATGTTATTCTGCCAACAATGATGCACACATACAAGATTATGTAAGATCAATAAACAAGACATACATAATACATAATGCAAGAGATGCCTTGCTTATAAAGGCAAGGTTGATGAGACATAGGACAACATAGGATTAGGACAAGTGTCATAATCCTATAACATGTGACAACTAGAGGATAAGATCACATGTGTACTAGAAACATCTAGACATATCCCTAGTTCCCTAAGTAAACTTAACATGTGAACATGTGTGAATAGGTCCTAGAACTAAGAACTAGTTAGATAATGTGCTTTGTTCACACTATAAAGGGGAAACTGGATAGGAAATACCCTTGTTCACACCAACATTTTAAGAGCACCCATGTTATCTTTGTTCAAGGAGAGATCATAGGCATGTCTTTACTTATTCTACTTGTATATCATGAAGACAAGTTACTTCTTGTTTCAACAATGTTTATATTTTGTGATATCAAAATGCATGCATGTGGATGGTTAAATTGTCATGGTAGAATAAGGTTGGTAGAAAGGATCCAGTTCTCATGATTTTGATCTTCCTAATATATAAAGATAGAATGTTATATAGAGAAATTGATTGTGGGTAATATTGACTTCTTTCTTTAAACATAAAAAATAGAAAGGAGATAACTATAGATTATGATGGAAATTATGTGCATAAAGAGTTAAAAATATTGCTAATATGAAAATAGAGGAAATAAGATTAAAATAGCTTATTTTTTCACCCCTTTCAAGTCTTTAGCATTTTGTATTGAATTTTTTAGATGATTTTTTGGATGCTTGTACCTTTTTGGCTAGGACAACGAACATATGTGTTTGTACTAGTATTGTTCTCTAATCTAGTTAGCCAACCCTAGGTTTATCTCTCAACATAATCTCAATAATTGATAATCTGTCAAACAACTACTAGTTAGGGAAAATACATTTTGGCTATTATTCTCATTTCCATGACACTTGAAAGACCATTTTTTGAATTCATTCAAGGTTTTGTCAATGTTTCTTTAAATTTGGACATGGCTTTCATGTTGCATTTTTGGCTACAAGTGTTCAGAGACTTTGTGGATGAGGAGTCTTTTTGCACTCTATCTTAGGCATGTCTTCAACCTTTATGTTGTCTTTTTTTAAGAGGCCAAGGTTATTGTAAAGTTAATATTGTAGATAAATTACAATGTTTTAGGAGTTCTTGTTCAAAAAATTAGTTAGTTGGCAACATGCAAGTATTGTAAAAGTTAATGTTGTAGACCACTTTGGCTTAGGTCAACTAATGTTCTCCTTGAAATCCCACTTATTCAAAATTGTGATTAAAAAGGTGATAACCCATTTTCCTAATCTTTAAACAACTTCTTATACCATGTGCAAATTGTTGCTGGTTTCTCCCATGTATAATGGGAATTATATTTTCATTTTCTTTTGGTGAAATTTTTTGACCATGTCATCAGATTTATGGATGGTTTGGAATTTATCTATATCCATATTTTTTATTTCTTATTATATTGTTTGGTTACAAACTTAACTTCATTAATAGTTTTCAAGTAGGCATAGGAAAGTGGAAGCAATAAGATGATACTGTAATGCCCACTTGTACACCATGTACAAATGGGCACACAAATGTCATTTTTTTTCCTAAAAGCCAACTAGAAAAGATTAAATGTGAACATTGTCAAAGATGGTTTTCTTGCAAAACACCTAAGAAGGTTAAGATAATTAATCATTCAACAATAAACCTCTATGTTTTCTTAACATGTTCTTTTTGAGTTAGCTACTTGAAAGATTATAATGAATGTTATAACATAAGTTTTACTAACATGATCTAACAAAATAAATGAATTTAATTAAGATCTCAACTTATACTATGTGGTAGTTACAACCTTTGTTTTCACTACACGTGGACAATTAAATAAATTTTGAAGGATAATCTTACTAAATTGATAAGTAGATTAGAGTATCTAACTAATGGTAACAATTGCATATTCTCCCATTAAGTCTAATTACAAATCAATTAATGGGAAATTTAAGGTAAGTAAAATAAATAAATGGATTAAATAGTATTAGAAAAATACTTACTCATTATTATTTGTAAAATCTAATGAGAACTTTGACAAAGGGATAAATAAACTAAATGAATTAAAATAATTATTAAAAATAACCAATTTCCTAAATTTAGTCCTATTTATCAATAAAATAGTTCACCATCAATTCTAACATTCAAAAAGTAATTACTTGTACATCCAAACCATATATTGAAGAAAACAAGCCTAGATAACTCTACTATAAATGTTCTTCGTTAAACTCACTCTAGAATCTAAGCCTCAAGTATTATTCTACTCAAACTTGATTGACCAAGCATTTATTATATCCACTTCATTTCAACCTATAGCCTCTTTGAAAATCCCTCAAAAATTAAGATTATTTCATACATCTGTCCCAGTTCTCCCTTTTTCTTTGAAACAAAATTAAGTTTTTCCTATTCAATCTAGTTAAAACATAAGCTAGTATGAAAATTCTAATCTTCAAACATTAAGCAAGAGATGCAAATTTTACTATACATCACACAGTCACAAAGGAGCAACATATATGGTGGAAAAAAATATACAAATGAACACCTCACTAAAAAAAATGACAATGTAACGTGCTATCTTCTAATATCCAACTAGTCCTATTATTTTATGAATATAATATTAAGTAATCTACAATGATACCAACTAATGTGAAATACAACAGTCTCTTGCATTTAATCTCTATTATTTGTTAAAGATCACAAGCACATATGTACAAAAAATACAATATTCTAAGTATGCTTACTTTATTAGGAGTAATAATTCACAAGACTCTTTCTCACACATAATAACTAACAAAAAGGAAGTTTTCTACATAACATGAATTGATTCAATAAGAGAATAAATATACATATTCCTATATACTTTTCCCTATGTTTTTATCACATTTGACTCTAACCTCTGCATGTTCACATTGTTCTAGGAGATCATGAAGTCGAATAATTTCTGAAACTACATGTCATTCTAGAGCAACACTCATGCAAAGAAATCAAACAACCCTACTCATTTGTATAAATAGAAACTTTTCCATTAACTCAAAATCAAGCTTTTTACGTCTATCAATTATTTTCTTCCAAATCAAAACCACTCAACAATTCAAAAAGAGTACTAATAATATTGAGAAATTCCAAGGACACATTATATTTAGAACAATCACAAAATAAGTATGTTAAGGCATCAATATAAGATTCAAGGATAAGATAACAAAACTCAAATGATAAAGGTACATACAAGAAAGATTTTATCTTATACCCTAAACTAAGGTGGGCTATAAAAGCACAGTTAAACAAATCATTATTCTAAGAGGTTGACTCCCACATAACAAGCCTCTAACCAAGATATAAGAAACAAAAAATGATACATCACATTACTCAAAAGAAGTAAAAGATTACTAACTATCAATTTACTCTACCCCCCAAGCCCTTCCATTATCACATAAGGAAAAATTTAGAAATATCAATACATGTAATTACAATATTAACACAAAATAATTTACATCCTTAGAAAAAAAACTTCTAACCTCCACCAAACAATTTTTCTTAGAAAAATATAAGAAATTTTGCACATACAAGAGATGTTGAACAAACCACACTACTTAATCAAAAAGACATCTTCAAAGATAAAGAGACAACCAACAAATTAATAGATTTATAATTTAAATGAAATGACTTAGATAATAGCACCTCTAATCACATTCATTTTAACTAGATTGAATAGACAAAACTTAATTTTGTTACAAACAAAAAGGGAGAACTAGGACATATGTATGAAATAATCTTAATTTTTGAGGGATTTCAAAGAGGTTATAGGTTGAAATGAAGTGGATGTGATAAATGCTTGGTCAATTAGGTTTGAGTAGAATAATACTTGAGGCTTAGATTCTAGAGTGAGTTTAACGAAGAACAGATATAGTAGAGTTATCTAGACTTGTTTTCTTCAATATATGGTTTGGATACATACAATTTATTACTCTTTGAATGTTAGAATTGATGGTGAACTATTTTATTGGTGAATAGGACTAAATTTAGGAAATTGGTTATTTTTAATAATTATTTTAATTCATTTATTTTATTTATCCCTTTGTCAAAGTCCTCATTAAAGTTTACAAATAATAATGAATAAGTATTTTTCTAATACTATTTAATTCATTTATTTATTTTGCTTACCTTAAATTTCCTATTAATCGATTTGTAATTGGACTTAATGGGAGAATATGCAATTCTTACCATTAGTTAGATAGTCTAATCTACTTATCAGTTTAGTAAGATTATCCTTCAAAATTTATTTAATTGTCCACATGTAGTGAAAACAAACGTTGTAACTACCACATAGTATAAGTTGAGATCTTTATTAAATTCATTTATTTTGTTAGATCGTGTTAGTAAAAATTAGGTTATAACATTCGTTATAATCTTTCAAGTAGCTAACTCGAAAAGAACATGTTAAGAAAACATATAGGTTTATTGTTTAATGATTAATTATCTTAACCTTCTTAGGTGTTTTGCGAGAAAACCATCTTCAACAATGTTCACATTTAATCTTGTCTAGTTGGCTTTTAGGAAATAAAAATAAAAATTTGATGTTTGTGTGCCCATTTGTACATGGTGTACAAGTGGGCATTATAGATATAGTAAGGTTCATTCCCTTTTATTGTGAATTGTACACCAAAGAACAACCAAACTTATTCTAAGAAGCCAAGAGTATTTTAAAAGTTAAAATTGTAGACAAATTAAATAGTGTTTTAGGAGTTTTTATACTAGAAATTAGCCAGTTTGAAACATGCAAGAATTGTAAAAGTTAATGACCTCTATGTCTTGCTATATTATTTTTTGATTCCTTGCTTTGGTCTAGATTGCATCCTTTTACAAAAAAGCATTACATATATAGTGTAGGAAGAATAGTATGACATGATTTACACTTGGAGCTCTTATATATTGTTTTGTTCTAGCTGCGACATAATGAAATTTACTCTGAGATGATACTGACTATTTTTTACCATTGGGACTACATATAGTATTGTTTTGTCCCTTATTTAGTATGCAGACCCCTTCTATATTCAATGTTGTTATGGAAACCATTTTTTAGGTGGGCTTGTACAATTGTATAGTGTTGGTAGTTATAGTTGAAGCCTAAACTCTTTATCAAGTTTGGGAGATGGAAGGTAAGAAGTAGAGAGCTCTGGACATTTTTTTAAAGATATAACATCTCTTTTCCCTCGATTTATTTCCTCACTTATAGATTTCATGATTTCTATAGTTTCTTCTTTATGCCATGAATCATTTTTAAGAATTTATTGTTGCATTTTCTCCCCTATTTTCTACAAAACATTCTTGATTTTTCAAAATAGAAGTGGAGATGATGTTGGAATTAGGTTTTTCATTGATGTCAAAAGTGTTAGTGGAGGAGTGATAGACCATTTGGTAGACCATCTTTCTTTTATGGTTATGATGAAAGAAGACATGCATGCAACAATGAGATGAAACTAGAGACATATCATACATCAGGAGATTTATTGTCATCATTAAAGAAAACATGCATGCAACAATGAGATGAGACTAGAGACATATTATACATCAAGAGTTTTATTGTCATCATCAGGAGATTTGTTGTCTTCAAGAGATCTCAGTTTATATTGGCATGTTATGTTAATGATCAAGTGATGACGAGTTGGTAGCTTGTAGTATTTGTATTTTTTGTTCATTTGTTGTTCATCATTGATCCTGTAGGGTATTGGAAATGATAAAGTGACACATACTTGTACATGTTCTTCCAAGTGGCAAGTGGCACATACTTGCATCTTCTAGCTCCAATTTGCTCAATGTGTTATTAGTTTTCCTCATCTTGCTCCATGTGTTATCAGTTTTCCTCAGTAGTCATCCAAGGAGATCAGGTGTTAAGAAATTCAGGGGTTAAGAAGTTCATCTAATTTTGTGTCTCTGAGAAGTTGATATCCTCTTTGTAGGTGTTAAGAAGTTCATCTTATTTTGTGTCTCTAAGAAGTTCCTGCTCTCTTTGTCTCAGAAAGTTCCTCTGAAGGTTTAGGTTTGATGAAAGCATAAAGTTACTCAGTAGGGTTTGCCAAAATATGTGATCTATACCCTAAGTCTTAAACCTTAAGTATCAAAGGGATAATACATGTTATATCATCTCTTCATTAGAGGCTGTCTAAAAGGCCTCAGAAAGGAGTTGCATTTTATGTTAAATCTTCTTAATGGTACTTTAGGGTTTTCAAAATATAAAAACTATCCCTAAATCATCAAAATCTATAACCCTAATAGACCCCTTTAAACCCTAAGCATAACCTATGTTGTAAGTTATAATGATAGGTCACTTTATGTTGTATTTTGCAGTTGACTTGCTATCACAGGTCACAGGCCACTTAAGCTATAACTTAAGGGTATCAATGCCATGGGGCAATCGACCCTTCCTCCTAACATGATCAGGTGGTTTGGTATGATCTATTTTAACAAGCGCCAAAAGAAATATCAATGGTCCTTATTAAATCTTCCTTTGATGCAAATGAGGAAATCAATGGAGCTCGTTCAAACTATCAACAAACATTTCCTGGAGTTTAAATTTGACGGGCAGTTCCTTGTAACTGTTGTTCTAATCAATTTTATAATTGTCCCTAAATTTGATGTTGTATGAGATGTTTTTGGAAGTTAGTTTTAAATACTCCTAAGGTTTTGGAGAGCTCGAGGGTTTTACTACAGTGCAATAACTTATGCAAGATATGTAATTTTTTTTCTCTGCATGTTTTGAGAGTTTGAGTGTCAAAACTTTAGTCATGGACATTCAATGACATCAAAGAAAGAGATGCTACATTCAGTAGATGATTTTCAAAACTAAGAGGTTGTGAAGTGTTTGTACTTACTCAAGGGTATAGATTGATATCAGGAAGAACATTGTGATGACAGTGGAAGAGTATGATGATGGTTGAGTGTGTTGATTGCAGAGGTATGTGAACAAAGATGTGTGATGTAGATTATGAAGATGTTTTCATATTTGATCTATGGTGAACTTGATGCTTTTGAAGGTTGTTTGAAAGGTATCATCTATATAAGATGTCTTTCTTTTGCATAAGATAGGAAAAGATGGAAATGAGATAGATGTAAGGTGAAAGAACTTGTATGTAGAGTATTTGATTCCTAGATATCAGTGATGTTAGAGTAGTACATTCTTTGTGTTGAGTGGATTGTCAAAGAGTCATTCTTTGTATAATGAGTAAAGGAAGAGTATGATAATGTTTTTGAATATCTTCACAAAAGAGTGATTGTGTAAGAGAGTTATAGAACTCATCTATAACATATGGATTTCAATGTAAACAAAGTAGTACTCTATATATCTATTTATTTTGTGTTTGGAGTTGGTGCTCTTGGTTTGTGTAGAGTTGGTGTTCTTGATGTAGGGATTGGTGTTCCTATCTGTAAAGGGTAAAATTTGGATGATTGGTTTTTGGTAGTTTTGTGTGTGTATACTCCTTTCACCCTTTCATTCAAGGACTTAGGGTCAAGCGGCAATGCACTATCAGACCCTAGGTCACTGTGAGATGTAGGGAAACTTGGATTTGTATCATTTGATTATCAATTATGCTCAATTATACATCAAAACCCTAATTCTGCAAATACGGAAGCAAATAGACAAATATCAGAAAATGCTGCTACAAAAAGATATAAAATGACATATAACAGTGCACCTATTTTTGGGGTTCGAAAGAGGAATAGTCGAGGACTAATGAGTGGGTGTCCAAGTCCAATGCCTAGGTTTTTGTCAGGATCTAGAAGCTTAATCTGTAACCTGTTCTTACTGCATTAGAGATTTTCCCACCACAGAATCTGGAGGACTAAAGAGTAGGCGACCAAGTCCAATGTGCTACTTTCAACTCTGATCTACAAATCTGACACTCTGTAGTACCCTTTTGCAACTCCACTTTTCCCATATCTTCAACTTGTAACTTGCAATCACAGAAACTTTGGGAGGGGGTTGTGGTGTTTAGAGGCTTGCCTCAGTCAAGCCCCGGAGAGACATTCAAGTCTTCCGAATACCGTTGTCAAATAGAGAGTGCATGCCCTTGTGAGATAGAGGCAAAAATGAAATGATAAATGCTCAAAAACATAAATGATGTCACCTTGTAGTGAAGATATCATGGGAGGAAGAAGCTCTTCATGCCATGAGGAGATGATTGCTCAAATTTGCAAATACAAACACATAGACAACACAAATCTTCTCTTGCTACACAATGAATGCCTTGAATCACCTTTAGGATGCCAAAAGATTACGATAATCATCTAGTTTACAAATGAATGCCTAAACATGCTTATATATGCAACTACAAACACTCCCACCAAGAATTTCGTAATTCAAACTTATCGTGTCGGCATAGGACCTAAATAACGGTCACAAGCTGACACTCAAAATTTGAGACTGACCCAAAATAGGGTAGGACTAGGGCGCGAGCGCCAAAGTCCTCCCTCCCTATTTTGGTCAAGGTTAGGTTCAAGGGATCCCCCTAGGTCCCATTTGTCATGAAACTTAGGGCTTATTTCATTGGGATGTCAAAATATGATGTAAGATGTCCTAAATGCAGCTAAAAGACCCGAGAGCTAAACCTTATGAGGGAAAAGCCCCCAAGGGGACATTTTCTAACATTACACTATCAGAATGTGATCAATGAGATCCTTGCTAGTGAGGCATGAATGTAATCAATGAGATTTTGGTTAGTGAGACCTAATAAAGATTTTGGTGGGGTTGGATAGTGTTTTTTCCCTATTTAGGGTTTTCCACTTTAAATACTTGTGTTATGGTTTCATTTATGTGATGCTGTTGCTTTCTATGTCTTTGGCATGTTGGTATTAACTGCTTGTGCAACTATTGGAGTAATAAATGAACTAGTTTTATTAGATCACTGATTCACCCGCCCTCTCAATGATCCATTGTATTCCAACAATTGGTATTAGAGCCAAAGGTCTCGAGTTCAAAACTCCCTGGGTAATGCTAGGGGGAGATTGTTGGCATGTGTGCCGAGTGCTCCCCATGATGTTTCATGACATGGACTAACTGTCTCTCATGGATCTTAACTCTGGCAATTGTAGCGGAGATTGCCACTTGCAGGTTTTGGTCTAACAACAATCGTGGTGTTGATGATGATGTTAGTCATAACAACAAAAAATAAAAGTTACACAACAAACCTTTATTTATCTTGAAAGATACGATAAATTTAGAATGAATTTATGATCCCAAGTCTCTGTGCATTAGTTCATAATGATCTGATGTTACTCAGAGGTTGATTTGTGTTATTGTTAATTAGTTTGGGGCCTTACGTACTTTAGTAATTTCTAAAAAGTTCTTCAATATTCCTTCAAATATACTATCATTTATGCTTGCTCTGCACAAATCTCCAACAATTCTGTCAAATCTTATATTATTAAGTTAGGATTTAAACAAATAGTCATCAATTCAATCCTAACATGGAGTAATTCATTGGAATTTGTCTCTAATTTAGATTAATTCTAAATATATTTCCAGATTTAATTAGTTCTTCTAATATTATCTCTGTTTGAACTAATATTTGCTACTACACTTCAAATATGCTCAAAGATTATGTAAATAAACATGTATTTCATTGTTATTATCTAATATTTGCATGATATTTACTAAGATTGTGATGTTCTATTCAAATATGTTAAGATATGCATTTATCTACTTCAAATTTGCATATTTGTTCTGTATTTGCTTATCATTCATCATTATTTGCAGTTTTTTATGATGGTGATTATATGAAATTGAAATGAAAATAATTGAAATTCTAAAACTATTTGAAATGAGTGAGTTTCAACCACCAATCCATATGCACAATTTAATACTTTCATGAAAAGAGATAAAAAATCAAACCATGCTTTGCCAGGATGTGCCACAACTACACATAGTTGATGCTAATCTTCAAAGGGAAAGGATGACAACAGTATTCACCAGTTGAAATGCACTCTAAGGGGCGTAGCAAATCATAGTGACATATCCAGATATCATCCCCAAAGATTACTCAAGATTTATGATAAGTAGTAATCCGGGTCTCTATTTCATTCGGTATTCAAAAGTACCATGACATTTTATGGTCTTGAGAAAGAACCATGACATTCAACAATCCAATCCAAATTCAACTCTAGATAGTTTACAAAATGACAATCCATCTCCTTTTATAGAATAAGGATAGGATTCAATTACAACAATCCAATGGATAGGATCCTCTCAAAACAATCAATGATGGCCACTTGAGAGCAACACATGGGTGACATTAGCATCCTGACAACTAGAACTTGGAAAATCCTTAGAATATTCCTCTCCTCTAGAAAGCTCCATCTTAAGTTGGCCATAATTTCAATTTCCTACCACAGAAAACAATTAAATTCATCAAATACCAATACCTTTGAAAAATTAATGTGCATTCATGTTTTTAATGTTTATGAACATCACCTTGATTTTTTGTGAATTTCAAAAAATGGTTTCTGGGTTTTGTTCTCCTCATCTCAAGCTTCTGGATCATTTTGAATTTTTGAATGTTGTTAAGACACGAGGGAGATGTCACAATTTTAGTGAATATGCAGTTGGATAAGGGATATCAGGATGTCCAGTTGGTCAAAATGTCCAGTTGACCAAATGTCCAGTTGACTAAATGTCCTGTTGAGAATGTCAGAATATCCAGACCTTTGGAAATATCAGGATATTAAGTTGGGTGAAATATCCTAACCTTTTGGAATGTGTGGACATTAACATGGGTGAAATATCCATATGACGAAAAAATTGAATTTCGACAAAAGGTTTATGGGTTTTGTTCCTCGCATTGCAAGGTTTCCAGATCATTTTGAATTTTTAGATTTCATTAAGAAATGAGGGAGATATTGTGATTTTAGGAAAATGTCCATATGGATATGGATATTTAGAAATGTGCAGACATTAAGATGATGTGAACATCTGCATGACCATTTGACCAAACTTTAACTGTGCATAACTTCTTTATCTTGACAAATTTCAACATGATGTAAAAGACAAAGTTGCTTAGAATTTGATTCTCCATCCTTCCATGGTCTTAGATGAGATAGGTGCATAATATGGAATTTCATCAGGATCTGGATGTGGCTCTGGATATCTGGATGTCTAGTTGACTAGAATTTTGACCAAGCATAACTTGCTCATTTTGAGGAATCTCAACATGATGTAAAAGGCAAAGTTGTTTAGAATTTAATTCTCTATCGAGTGATGACCTTTATAGGAATATATCCTAACCTTGAATTTTGACTATGGATCATGACTTAACATTTTACCATTACCACCCAAAGCGAGAAAACACACAAGCAAAGCAAAAAAGCTGGGTCCCTGTTTTGCTAAGACAAAATGGCATGTGTTGTGAGACTACACAACACGTGGTCCATCAAATTGGTTTCAGAGCATCAGGTTCCTTGTAGAAGTCTAGTAGACTTGGGTTGATCTTGGTGGTGGAATACTATGGAAAAGAGTAAAAGAAATAAGGGAAGAATAAATGCTAAGCAAAATGCTAATCAACAAGCACCATCAAAACCAAATACAAATGGTGATGTAGAACTAGTTGAAAGAAATGGCTCACAAGTTGAATCAGGTACAAAGCTCGAAGAAGAATTTTCTGAAGCACGTTTCTTTGATGGCTCAAATTTCTCTATTTGGATTGTTAGTATGCAAGCCTATATATCTTCTTTAGGGTTTGGTGTGTGGATGTCAATAGAGAATGGGTATTCTATATCTTCTCAATCACCTATTACTGCAAGTGATAAAGATGCTTATGAATATAATAAAAAGGCAAAGAAGGCTATTCTTTCTGGTTTGTCTAATGATGTTTCTTGTAAAGTTATGCATTGTGAAACTGCACAGGATGTTTAGAAGAAATTGATTAGCATCTATCAGGATGATGTATTTGAAAGAGAGGACAACCTAATGATTGAGGATGATGACAAAGAAAGAAGACATTCACATGAAGAAGAAGAAGTTAAATCTGAACTAGAGGATGATGAAGAAGTAGATCTTGAAGAAGAACTCTTTTATGCCTATAATGTGGTTGAAAAACTAAAAGAGGAAAACTCAAGACTAAAGGAACAACTTTAAGAAGAAAAGGAGTCAAAAGACAAAGTACTTTCATCCCTTGAAGAAGTAGAAAAATTGATCATAGATTTAAAAGTGCAAGTTGAAGAAGGTAAGAAAAAAGAAGAAGTGGTAATAAATCAGTTCAAGGCAAAAGAGGTTGATTGTGAAAAGTATGAATTTGAGATAGTTTCCTTGAGAAAGGAACTAGAAAATGCATCCTCCAAGTTGCACACAAACCTTCAATTTGAAAAGATCACTAATTGTTTGAATGAGATGTTGAGCAAGCAAAAACATCACAAGGATAATACTAGCTTAGGCTATGAAAGAGGGCAAAGTTCTAAAGTTAGGGAAACTCCTAGGAAGAAAATTGATCTAAACTATCATTCTGTTGCTCCTGAGACTGAAAACTAGAAGAAGACAAAAGAAACAACTCCTCGACAAGTCAATATGAACAAGTTTAGAAAGTCTTTCCATCAAGGACAACATCAAATGACCAAGTTTGAAAACTCTTTTCATGGTTATTGCTATTCATGTTATGAATTTGGTCATAGAGCAATAGAGTGTTGGATGCATGCAAGGAAAGTTGGATGGAATAAGAGTCCTTATGGGTTGTCAAATAGAAGAAGTAATGTCCTATGTTTTAAATGCAAACATCTAGGTCACACTGCAAGGTTTTGTAGTACACAAGTAAGACATGATGGTTTTGGATTTTCAAGAAGATATAATTCTTTTGTTCCTTTGGTTGGTTACAAGATCACTTCTTATAAGTGTAATAATCTTGGTCATACAACAAGATCATGTAAAAGTAAGTTGATGGAATCATCTAAACATATCAAACAATTCGATACTCTGACCAAGAAAAAGAAAGGTATTATGAAAGTTTGGAGAAGAAAACAAGAGCAAGAGAATGTGCATATTGCACAAAAGGCATCACCAATTGCATAAGAAGTAGCATAAGTTTAGGGGGATTAAGTAATCATTTGGTATGCTTTGAACTGGTTTGCATGATTACTTACTTTGGTGATAATAGTATTTACAGGTCTCTACATCAGAACAATGTTGGATGTAAGATCAGATGTTTGTTTGTATATCAGTGCTTCTTCCTTCAAAGATTAGGTACTAGACAATGATCAGATAATGTATGTAGATCAGTTGGTCAGACAACAAACCATGATTACAAAATATTTGCATCAGTAGTCATCAGGTTTCAAGTGTTGATGATATAATAGTGATAATGGTTTGTGAGCAATGCCAATGGTTGTGTTGATCCCTATTTGCATATGAATCATACTATCAATTCTTATGTTTGTGAAACAATGGCATCTTCAAAGATTAGATGCATCTCTTAGTGTTACTGTGTGTAGTCCTGATGAGACAATATGGATAGTTTTGCATTGAGAAGTACTTTCTTTGCATTATTGTTATTTTTGGTGGCTCATTATCATTGAGGTTCAATGGAAATTCAATGATTAATCTTTGGTGCTCAAAGAATGTCAGTCCTTGAAACTTGCATGGAGAAGACTATCTTTGCATGATGGTGATATTTCAAAAGACATCAGTGGTTGTTGGAGTGACTGATGACAATTTCAAGTCAATTTATTAAGCCAGTAAAAGGACAAGGAGTATGATGTGTTTGCAACAGTATGACAGGGTTTGAAAGATTGAATAGCATTCAAGGAGCAAGCCTTTATTGAGTGTTTTGATGTGTTTATCATGGTCTTGTAAGTGCTTTGACTTATAGTGTGTTAGATGTGGTTCTCATAGTTATTTGAATGCTTTGAATAGTGATTTAGGGAGTTGTTTCTAGAGATTTAGACTATCAAAGAACACAAATATTCTATGAAGCAGACCAAGAGTTAAAAAAGGGTGAATAAGGATACATGGGTTAGAAAGGTAAAGTCCATTCATCAGATTGATGTCAAATGTCATAATGCTCAAGGGATATATGTCAATGATTATCAGATGATCAAGTGGATTAGACTGTCAAAGTTCATCAAGTGGCTTATCTCAGATTTTCTCACTTGTCTAGTGACAGTAGATTATCTCAGACTTTCTTTAGTATTCAATAGTCAAAGATCTCACAATAGTGAAGTGATGCATTGCATTTGGGGTCATAAAGCATTGTGAAGTCCATGCAATGATTGCATGATACACACACAATAGATTTGTTGAAAAGGTTTTAGCAATGCTCAAGAAAATGCAGTTGGCAGGTATAAAAGTAGACTCTACAACCTTTCTTAGCATTCTTATAGCTTGTTCACATATATTGGAAACTTTGGAACAAGGTATGGCATCCATTTGTTAGTGATTGCAACAAGCCTTTGTAGTTTTGACAGTGATCGCAACAAGACTTTTTAGCTTTGATAGTTCCTTGTATCACTTTGTATCAGAGTTATGTCTGTGCTCAGTGTTGGTGGATAGTGCTATATCATAGGGGGAGTTGTGACAAGATCGTTTGTTGCAAGATAGGAGCAATTATTATCTAATAGATAGGTGGAGCTTCATTGACTAAAAGATTATCTCATGCCAAAGGTATAATCCTTTGTCCTTGATGTCAAAGGGGGAGAGATTCAAGAGAGTGGAGTGATTTTTCCATCAATGACAAAGGGGGAGTTTGTTGGAATTAGGTTTGTCATTGATGTCAAAAGTGTTAGTGGAGGAGTGACAGACCATTTGGTAGACCATCTTTGTTTGATGGTTATGATTGGTTATGATGAAAGAAAACATGCTTGCAACAATGAGATGAGACTAGAGACATATCATACATCAGGAGATTTATTATCATCATGAAAGTAGACATGCATGCAACAATGAGATGAGACTAGAGACATATCATACATCAAGAGATTTGTTGTCTTTAGGAGATCTTATTTTATATTGGCATGTCATGTCAGTGATCAAGTGATGATGAGTTGGTAGCTTGTAGCATTTGTATTTGTTGTTCATCATTGATCCTGCAGGGTATTGGAAATGATCAAGTGACACATACTTGTACATGTTCTTCCAAGTGGCAAGTGGCACATACTTGCATGTTCTTGCTCCAACTTGCTCCATGTGTTATCAGTTTTCCTCAGTAGTCATCCAAGGAGATTAGGTGTTAAGAAGTTTAGAGATTAAGAAGTTCATCTAATTTTGTGTCTCTGAGAAGTTCTAGTCCTCTTTGTAGGTGTTAAGAAATTCATCTTATTTTGTGTCTCTGAGAAGTTCCTGCTCTCTTTGTCTCACAAAGTTCCTCTGAAGGTTTAGGTTTGATGAAAGAAAAAAGTTACTCAGTAGGGTTTGGCAAAATATGTGATATATACCCTAAGTCTTAAACCCTAAGTATCGAAGGGATAATACATGTTATATCATTTCTTCATTAGAGACTGTCTCAAAGGCCTCAGAAAGGAGTTGCATTTTATGTTATGTCTTCTTAATGGTTCTTTAGGGTTTTCAAAATATAAAAACTATCCCTAAATCCTCACAATCTAAAACCCTAATAGACTTCTTTAAACCATAAGCATAACCTAAGTTGCAAGTTATAATGACAGGTCACTTTATGTTGTATTTTGTAGTTGACTTGCTATTGTAGGTCACAGGCCACTTATGTTATAACTTAAGAGTACCAATGCGGTGGGGTAACTGACCCTTCCTCCTAGCATGACTGGGTGGTTTGGTATGATCCATTTTAATGAGCACAAAAATCAATATCAATGGTCCTTATTAAATCTTCCTTTAGCGCGAATGAGGAAATTAATGGCGCCCATTCAAACTATCAATAAACATTTCCCAGAGTCTTGATGCAAGAGCATCCAAGGTGTACGGGAAATCTTGTGTCAACCAAAAATATTGTTATTTTAATTTGGTTTATTTTCAATAAGGGCTTAGGGGATAGGAGAATAAATATTTTGATTTGTAACTTTGTAATATTCCTTGTGGCAAAAATTGTAAATGTAATTTTGAGGAATTATGCTCTCATAAATGTTTCAAAGCCATAAATGGTGGAATATTCCATTTGGGCATCCCATTTCTAGGTGGGACCACTTGGTATGCATGTTCAATTATATCATTTACATGCATTTGCATGTTGGCCACAAGATTTGCATGTTGTTGCATGTCTAGGTCATAATTGTGAGATCTAGTCTCAGTAAAATAGGAATAACTTTCTCATTTATGATTAAAATAGAAAAATTCAAAAGGTTTTGGAAATTTGGGAAGGAGGTGCACCAAACCTAGAAACAGTTTTAGAAACTTCAGAAAAATGAGGGAGCAGTGATAGGTTGAAAGTGACAGGTTTTCTTGGTGGTTTAGTGGAGGTTGTTTTGAAAAACCAATGGTGGTTTCTTCTCACACAATTTCTATATATTGATGCTTTCTCATTTGGTGAGGGGAGCTTTTGGAGAAGTGGTGGTTGCATATCTAGATGTTGCTGGAATGAAGATAGAATGTTGAGTTGCAGATTTTTGTATGTTTGAAGCCCATGTTGTATGAGAGCATATGAGATCCATGTTTATGTATCTCATTTTCAGATTTTCAATATAATAGATATTGCAGATTTCTTTTCCATTTTATATGTTTCAAATTAATTTTTTGCCTTCTTGCATAGTGTTGTATGTGTGTTTGTGATCAGATTTGAAGGGGAGAGTATCCCACTTACATTAGTGGTATCAAAGCCACAAGATCTTGAGAGTGCAGAGTATGCACCAGGACCTATAGGTGAAAAAGAGTGAAGAGTGGTGAAGAGCGAAGTGGTGAAGCCACAAGAGAGAGTTGATTATGTGAGAATCATGTTGGTTTTCCTCCAATAGAGATGAAGCTAGGTAGAAGGTGTGCAGACTTCTTCCACTGAGAGGAAGTGGGTAGAAGAGGTCTTAGGGAGGTGCATCTTCCAGAATTTCATTGGGTAGAGGATAGTTGTGAGATTTTTGTTGCAGGGAGAACCTGTGATTGCCAAGATCATTGGCTCTAAATGTTTGTGTGTGTAGATTGAGAGTGTGATGTGTGATAGATTACAACCGATAGGATGGGGATATTGTTGAGGAAGAAGCCTGTGATATGGGATGGATGGATACAGTATGAAAGGAGGAAGATCCTTGAGATGATGGTGGACATTAAAGTGAGAGTGGATCGATGGGAAGCAAGGCACTGAAAGAAATTGGTCAAACAAGATGAAGAATCATGTGTAGCTTTGATTGAGAAAAGTGAGAGATATGTTGTAGAGGAAGATATTCAAGATGGAGATGTGATTGAAGACATGCCTGAAGAAGGTGAAGGTATAGAAGACATGTAAGTTTCTATGACAAATCAAGAAGATACTCAAGATGTGAAAGATGAGATGATGGACTTTGAGGGTCCTATGTTTGATGAATAATTTGGGAAAGATGAAGAAGATCTCCTACTCAAAGAGGAGATGAGAAAGATAGATATCTTATTTGAAGGGAAAATGTCAGATGAATGTGATATGGAAATGGAGAAGATGGAGATGGGAGAAGATAAGTCCCATGATTATGCTAAGATTGTTTTGTTTGTAGATGATTCTTTGTGTGCAGGTAAGGAAGATAAATTATATGAAGAGGTTATTTAAGAGGAAGCTAAAGAAGTTGTAGTAGTGTGCTTGGATGAAAGCATGGAAAAAGATAAGAAAAGTGAAGAAATGAAATTTATTGCAGCATTGGCTAAAGATAGAGGAGTTCTAGAAATGAGTAAAGTTGCAGCAGTTGAGAATGTTGCAGTTGAAATAAAGTATGCAGTGATGTATGAGGATCAAGTGTTCAATGAGGAACCTGATAAAGACCAAGAGTTTCTTGAGGAAGAGATTGCAAAGCTAGAAAAGTTGTTCAGAGCAACAATAGAGGTAGTAGCATTTAGCAGTGAGGAAGAGGATGTTGTGACAGAAGAAGTCATTGAGGTAAAATCTGATTTTTATGAGTTTTGTAATGTTGAATTTGAAAATGATTTACATTTTGAGATGAGAAAAGAGTTAGAGAAGAAAGAGGATTGTGTAGATTCAGAGTGGTATACAGATGTATACTTGTAGGTAGAGGCTGTAGAGGAAGCTACAGGAGATATCTGGTGGAAGTGGTCATTTTGTGGTGGGTTGAATCCCATGAAGGAGAAGAGAGAAAAATAAATTTGGCAGAGGAAGACAGTGCATGGTGGATGCAAGTCCACAAGAGGAGAGAAGAATGGAGTACAGATTTGTTGGAGGAACGTGAAGCTTGCTCCAGCAAGATGCTGGAAAAAGAGGAAAAAGATAACATTTTTGTGCACATATTTGTGAGTATATTCTCACAAACTTCTTACCATGGGTGTTTGATGTAGGAGCATCCAAGGTGTACAAGCAATCCTGTGTCAACTAAAAATATTTTTATTTTAATTTGGTTATTTTCAATAAGGGCTTAGGGGATAGGAGAATAAATATTTTGATTTGCAACTTTGTAATATTCCTTGTGGCAAAAATTGTAAATGTAATTTTGAGGAATTATGCTCTCGTAAATGTTTCAAAGGCATAAATGGTGGAATATTCCATTTGGGCATCCCATTTCTAGGTGGGACCACTTGGTATGCATGTTATTACATGTTCAATTGCATTTTTTACATGCATTTGCATGTTGGCGACAAGCTTTGCATGTTGTTGCATGTCTGGGTCATAATTGTGAGACCCAACCTCGGTAAAATAGGAATAACTTTCTCATTTCTGATCGAAATAGAAAAATTCAAAATTTTCTGGAAAGATGAGAAGGAGGTGCACAAAACCGAGAAACGGTTTTAGAAAATTTAGAAAAATGAGGGAGAAATGATAGGCTAAAAGTGATGGGTTTTCTTGGTGGTTTAGTGGAGGTTGTTTTGAGAAACCAATAGTGGTTTCTTTTCACACAATTTCTATATATTGATGCTTTCTCATTTGGTGAGGGGGCTTTTGGAGAAGTTTTGGTTACATATCCAAATGCTGCCAGAATGAAGCTTGAATGTTGAGTTGGAGATTTTTTTATGTTTGAAGCCCATGTTGTATGAGAGCATATGAGCTCCATGTTTATGTATCTCATTTTCAGATTTTCAATATAATACATATTGCAGATTTCTTTTCCATTTTATGTGTTTCAAATTAATTTTCTGCCTTCTTGCATAGTGTTGTATGTGTGTTTGTGATCAGATTTGAAAGGGAGAGTATCCCACTTTCATCAAGTCTAAATTTGATGGGCAGTTCCTTGTAACTGTTGTTCTAATCACTTTTATAACTGTCCCTGAATCCAATGCTATAAGAGATGTTTTTGGGAGTTAGTTTTAAATACTCCTAAGGTTTTGGAGAGCTCGAGGTTTTTACTATAGTGCAATAACTCATGCAAGATATGTGATTTTTTTTTCTTTGCATGTTTTGAGAGTTTTGAGTGTCAAAACTTCAGTCACGGACATTCATTGACATCAAAGAAAGAGATGCTACATTCAGTAGATGATTTTAAAAATTAAGAGGTTGTGAAGTGTTTGTACTTACTCAAGGGTATAGATTGATATCAGGAAGAACATTGTGATGATAGTGGTAGAGTATGATGATGGTTGAGTGTGTTGATTGCAGAGGTATGTGAACAGAGATGTGTGATGTAGATTATGAAGATGTTTTCATATTTGATCTATAGTGAACTTGATGATTTTGAAGGTTGTTTGAAAAGTATCATCTGTATAAGATGTATTTCTTTTGCATAAGATAGGAAAAGATGGAAATGAGATAGATGTAAGGTGAAAGAACTTGTATGTAGAGTATCTGATTCCTAGATATTAGTGATTTCAGAGTAGTACATTCCTTGTGTTGAGTGGATTGTCAAAGAGTCATTCTTTGTAAAATGAGTAAAGGAAGAGTATGGTACTATTTTTTGAATATCTTCACAGAAGGGTGATTGTGTAAAAGAGTTATAGAACTCATCTATAACCTATGGATTTCAATGTAAACAAAGTAGTACTCTATATATCTATTTGTTTTGTGTTTGGAGTTGGTGTTCCTAGTTTGTGTAGAGTTGGTGTTCTTGATGTAGGGATTGGTGCTCCTATTAGAATGTGATCAATGAGATCCTTGCCAGTGAGGCATGAATGTAATCAGTGAGATTTTGGTCAGTGGGACCTAATAAAGATTTGGTGGGGTTGGATAGTAGTTTTTTCCTATTTAGGGTTTTCCACTTTAAATACTTGTGTTATGGTTTCATTTATGTGATGCTATTGCTTTCTATGTCTTTGGAATGTTGGTATTAACTGCTTGTGCAACTATTGGAGTAATAAATGAACTAGTTTTATTAGATCACGAATTCACCCCCTCCTCTCAGTGATCCATTGTATTCCAACAGATGAACCTATGTTTCTTTTTTTGTAGTTGATTTTGAGGTAATATTATTTGTAGCTAGCAATAAAAATAAGTCTTTTGTCTTGAATTGACAAATAGAATATGAATTCCTTAGTTGGGTGCACCTTATTGCTTGATATTGATGTAATGTGGGAAAATATCAATCTTGTCAAAAGATATTGAGAAAACTCTATTATCTATTGGCATGGTTGGTTTTATGCCATATTCTAGACAATTGACATGTATGCCTTTTGATACTATCCACATTAGAAGGCACTTTGGTAAGATGTCCAAAGTGTTGTATTTCTTTGATGAGGTTGAGACATATTAATATACTTCAAGGTCCAGAATAAGGGATGTTTTTTCTTGAATAACAATTGGCTAAAGTATAATTATAAATATACAGTTAGGTTCCATCCATTCATTAAGAACAAAGGATTGATTGGACCATTACAAGTTTCATGGCATGTTTAGACCATGCTTTCTAGAATTGAAGTAGGGGCATGCTTCTTATGTTGGTGTTAGGACCAAATTACATTAACAAATGTATATGGTCCTTTCTTTCATTCTGAAATCTTCTAACAAATGTATGCATTATAAATAGTTACTTTAATATAAGGTGAATACAATGAAACTCAAACTATGAGGGGGAATCTTGCTAATGCATTGTATTGAAAATTAAAAACATTTGCCTTTAATTGAGTAAAATTATAAGTATGCAATTGTTTTCTTGTGTTGCATGGTTTTATTCTATAAGAAGAGATGCATTTTTTGTCAAGTAATATAGCAACCAAAAATGGGTTTTCATGTCAGATGCTTTGATCAATGTGTTAGTGCTATAATAGATGGTGAAAATGGTTGGATACCTTTTTAGATAAACATTTTTACAAGATAAAGTCCATGTTAGATATATTTTTGCTATATGTTTGATTTTTTTAATTATGGTTCTTGAATGCCATTTTTTAAGAGTGGACCACTTTTTATATCATCCAAAGGTATGTGGTCAATTCCATGACCTTGAGTTAAGTTTTGTACATTTTTTTAGCAAAATGCTTCAATAGTTGGGAAACAAATAAAAACAAATTTAGTACAAATGAGTTAACATAAAGGTCAAAGGGAAATTCTAATGCATGAAGGTAAATATAGTATTGCAATTCACCAAAAATGGAGATCAAAATCTCAAGAGTCAAGAGTATAGCTCTAAAAGAAAAATCAATGAAGCTACACTACAATGTATTCTAAGTTTAGATGTGATTAATTTTAGAAATCATAATTTAAGAGAGAAATTTGTTGGAGTCCTCTCAAAGAACTTAAATTAATCACAATGAAAATTGAGACTCAAATTGAACTAAAATAAATTTGATTTATGGTTTATTCGAAATGTTTGTCCATTTTTTACTTGTTTCAATTATTGTAATCAATGATTGATTTTGTTTGTTTATATAGGTGTATTGGCACATGGTTTTGCAAATTGGAAAGTAATTTTTCTAAGAAAAAAATTGAACTTGAATAGCGCTTACTACATTTCATAAACTAGGAAGCATCTTCTTAAATCTTGCATCAAAGGCATCATACTAATTGACAATAATCTTTGTTGTCATCTTTGTAAACTAAAGGTTTTTCTCATTGCCTAAAGATATTTAATCTATTGGATTTTCTTACATGGTTAAAATTTTAAGTCTATAAACCTTTTTTTAAATAGTATTTAATTACTGTGGATAGTTAAATTTTTATGGATCTTAGGACAATAGAGCTTATGAGGAAAAAAGTTTTATAAGAAACTTTTATATCAAGATAAAATTATCCTTATTAATATCATGGAAATAAGTAATATTGTATTTAGAAAAAAGTATATTTTAATTAATTAATTTAACATGAATTATTTTGGGATCACATTAGTTAGTATCATAAGGTTTATGTTCAACTTGAATGGTAAATTGCTAGTGCATCACATACAAAGCATGCAATTTCTTTGTAAGTAATCTTTTGAAAGGATTTACTTAAGTTCTTTTTTGTATTGGTGGGTTTTACAAAGAATTTTTGTAGTTTAGAAACTCCACATCTAACATTTTTCCTAGTTAAGTGTAATTATTCCACTATTTTCTTACTTTTGGAAAGATAAGTAGTTAAAGTCACAATTTAATATTAAGAGTAGGCCATTGATGTAAACTAAACATTTAGCAATCAAGTGTGTAAGATTCTTTATGCTTATACAAAACAAGTTACACAATATATATGGTGGTAGTTCTACTTCATGATGTGAAGCCTAGGTTTTAGGTTCTATGCACAAGAGAACTAAAATAAAATAAGTGTCAATAGGTCATATGGTACTTGTCTTAGATGAGGTTCTTGAATTACTTATAAGATAAAAGACATACTATTTCTTGAAACTATATATTGTTTAATATCTTTAGTCTTACTATAGTTGTCTAGAGTTATGAACTACATTTAAATTATTTTCTTAAAGTTGACATGCTACATATGACTTTCTTTGAACATGCAAGTCATTAGGTTCAAACCTAAAATTCCTTAGGCACAAGAAAGTGTTGAAATACCCCACCAATATCAATTAACGTAATCTCTCTTGTGATAGTTAAAATGTTAATACTCCTTGTACTGCTCATCTTGGTAAAAAAAACTTCCCATTTTTTATATCAGCCATATGTAGTGTATTAGTCATGTGCTACTTGTTTGGCATTCATTGATTCCTCCCCAATCCAAGAGTGATAGTCATGCAAGAAGTAATATGAAGTTACCACCTTGAGGCAAGTATAAATGTTAAAAGAATATATTGTTAATGCATGGTACTATAGTGTTTGTTGTTTTGGGCTCTTCCTTAGGTTTTTTCTTATGCTATTTAGGTTGATTGGCCCTTTTATTTATTTACGCAACTAGAGGAACAACATTTTCTTATTTAACTTTACCTAAAATATTCTTGACATTTCATTGACTGACCATGCTCCAAAAATACCTTTCAACATAAGGAAACTCTTTAGTGAAATCCTTGGTCATAGAACTACTAAACCTAGGTACAAGATGCAAGCCATAACAATGTCTACTGGGGTTATCGAATGTCCAACAAGGTAGGTGTTTGTAACAAGGTGAGTACTGAGTGCAGCTAGACCTCTTGTTAGCTTGGTAATTGTAGCTTCATCTACTTGTAATAACAAGAAATAATCTATACTAATAGATTTGATACACAATCTAAGGAAAAGAAACTTACTAGGGGAAGATAAAACTCAAATCAAATTCAAGAAAAAATCCATGTTGATAGTGTTGATGACCAACACATAAATATGGACGATGAATATGGGTGTTCCTATATTGTAGTTGAATCAAGAGAGGAACTCATATTTCATTTTTTGGTAACCTGAAGATGGATTTTATGCATTTTGATTCTTGAAGCTACTCGCTTTCCATGCATTCATTTCCCAAGCACATTGAACTATAACATAATCTCTATATAAATGACCGCCAAATTATTGTTCAAGGATTCATTGTCCATTGCAAGTAATCTAATGGAGTTGCTAGTAAGAGCTTTAAAACTAATTTGTCTTTACATCTTTGAAGTAATAGAGATTGAGTGTAACCATGCCATCAAACATTACATTATGACAATTTCAATCTTCAATTTCAATTAATTTTGACATGTAAATTTATTCTATTGATAGTAATTCTTGCAGATATCAACATCTTGAAGGACTTTGAATGATGATCAAACTACTTTACATAAAGCCCTATTAGTAGTACATGTACAAGTAAAGTTACCTATGATTTTTACTTTCCATAGGTGAAACAACCATAAGAATATCCTTATAATGTTTAATTGAAAGCTTATGTAATTTTCTTCAATATCTACTTGAAGTTCAAGGGAGAAAAGGCCCTTTAGCTTGATAACTTTGCTATGGGTATTGAATTTTAAACTTGTTTTGATAACAATAACAAAAATCACATTTACTAGTAATCTTGAAAATGAACTCTTATGTTAATGATTTGGGTTTGCTTACACCATACTAATAGTCTAAAACCATGTATTGTTTCATTGTAGTAAATTTTAGTTTTATGCTAACATATCATAATTTCTTCTAGTAGCTTGCAAACACAATATTGGTCGTAACTAGGCCATAATCAACTCCATTTTTTTGTAAAATCTGAATTGGCAATTTGTAAGACAAATATAGGAAAATTTAAACTTTACTAATCTTAGAGGAAAAAATGTCCTAATGAAGTTATAGTTTTGGACTAGAAAAGTGAAAGAGCCAATGAAGAAATTGCTATAGCAATCAAAGTCTCAAGAATTTGGGGAAAAGAATAGAGGAAGTAAACACTTAAGCCTAAATCTTAAGAAGTTCAAAGATTCTATAGAGGTAAGGAGATATATAGGTGTTAGGAAATGCCCATGAGGTCATTACAATTCAAAAATTAGGGTCCCAAGTCCAAGCAATGTCAATGGCTTGGAGCCTTTGATATAACAAAAGAGGTTACTAATGCTTATGATATGGTCGCTAGATCCATGAGAGACAATAGGGAAATGATAAAATTCCTCTACATCAGTTCAAAACCATGTAACTTCTTCTCCAAGAAACCTATTGTTCTCTTGTTTTCTTTGGGGTCTAGCTCCAAAATAGACAGAGCCAATGGAGAAATTGCTCAAGAAATCAAACTATCAAGAGTTGAAGAAAAAGAATAGAGGAAGTCAAGACTTGTGCTTGAATTTTAAGAAGTTAAAACACTCTATAGAGGCAAGGACATATAGAGGTGTTAGGATATGTTGATGATGTTGTTATGTTGCAAAAATAAGGGACCCTAAGTCCAAGCAATGTTGATGGATGAGAAATTTTGATACAATAGAGGAAGCTACTTATGCATATGATATGGCTGTCTTATCCATGAAAGGAAACATTAGTGACAAATCCCCTCTACATCAATTAAAAGCCATGCCACTTTTTCTCCAAGTAACCTATTATTTCCTTGTTTGATTTCAGGTCTAGCTCCAAATTACTAAGTTTTGGTTAATCCCATTAAGATGCCTCGTCTAATTATATGTGGAGGGATTCAAACATTAGAATTTTTGGAATACTAGAAGTTACAACAACTTTGGTGACATGGTCATGAGCAATTACATACAACCTTCAATAGATATGATGGAGAAGAATGATCACTTGCTTGGAGATGGTTCCAATAATTTAGAAGTATCTATCTCTCTTCTTAGAGATATTAGTAGTATTAGTAGCAACAACATAGGCATTGCAAAGCATTAGTAGAACTAGATAGCCTAGCTATTGCTAGTCCTAATCTTAATATCTCTCCATCTACACTTGAATTGTCCAATATTGAAGTCTTTTATCAAAATGCCATTGTAGACACCTAAAATCATCTCACACCATTTTTATTTTTACCAGTCTCATCACCTAATTATTCCTCCAAAATCAATTAAACAACTCATATTTATTTAATTAATTATTCCAATTTATCTACCAACATTAATTAAGTAATTTTTAATTATTTAATTAATAAATTAACTACTCTTCCAACATTAATTTAATTAACCTTATCCTCCTAATATCATCTCATGTTTCCCCTATTAATGGGGTTGGGGGAGTGGAATCCTAGAAAAAAAGAATGGAGGCTAAGTGGACTCCACCGGCAGAAGGATGGGTAAAGTTGAATTTTGATGGTGCTTCAAGGGGAAATCCAGGAGAGTCAGGGGTAGGATGTGTAGTTTGAAATTGGAAAGGGGAAGTCATTGGAAAAGTGGCAAAGAAGTTGACTCCAAGATTAAATAATGAAGCAGAGCTTCAAGCCCTTATTTTGGGCCTTCATCTATGCCAATATCTTAAGGTGTCAAAGGTGGAGATAGAGGGTGATTCTTTAGTCATTATAAATGCAATAAGGAAAAAGGACATGAAAAATTGGAAACTCAAGACTTTATTAATAGAGGCCTTGAAATTAATAGACAATATGGAAAGCATGGTTGTTAACCATGTATATAGGGAAGGTAATGAGGAGGCTGACACATTAGCCAACTTGGCCATTGATTCACAACAAACACTTATTTGGGAGGTGTTAGAGAATGATTTAAATCACTCATGTTTCTAACAATCAATCCAATCTCTTTGGCTAGATGAAGTTGGTGAAGCGTGTAGAGGTTTAATTCTAGGGAGATGGCTTGGAATTTTAATATTATGATAATTGTATTAGAAGGTTGACCCCTCATTCACATTTGTCTTCTACAGAATATGGAGACGCCCATTAGGCTAGTGTGTGGGAAGAGGTAGATTTCATTTCTAGGTAGAATCATAGACAACTGAATGCAGAAGGTATTCAAGCCTAAAAATAGTATCATTCTATTTGTAATCGAATGGATTCTAGGTGAGGATTTTATGGAAAATGTGAATAGATATAGGGTGAATTCCGATCTCTCATCTATGTTTCTGGTGGTCTTGTTGGATTTGGATGAAGATAAGGATGTAATTAGGAAATTGATGAATACCTATGTGGAGACGGAGTTTGGGGGGTGGATGTGAAGAGGCCTTGGGTGTGGCTCGAAGTGGGTTGGTGATTCCATTACCAGAGGATTTTCTTAGAATTAATGCAGTAGGGAATGTAGTGGATTGGAAACTGTTTGTCACAGAAGCCAGGGTGGAAAATATAGTAGCTCGCAGGAAGAAGGCAGTATAAGGGGTTAGCTTTCTCAAGAAGCTTCTAGGGATGGATGTGGAGGATGTGTGGATGTAAAGCTTCTTGGACATGTATTACATAGCAGATAAGAATGCCTAAAGATAATATGATGTAGTTTTTTTTTAAGCTCATAGATAGTAGAAACATGGATTAGGATATACCCTGCAATGATAATGTATAAATTGTTTAAACAACTATTCATTTGAACTTTGTGTAGGCTGTATATAGGTGGATGGAGATTTTGTTAATACCCTACTTATAAGGATAGAGGTAGGTGTTTGAATTTTAGGTTGAAAAACTTTGTTAAACTTTTACAGTTAAGCTTTAATATAAATGGGAGAAGACCCCAAGTCTACAGTTTATTCATCTAAAAAAAATATCATCTCATGTTTAATTAATTAATTAGTTTCCTAATTCATCCATGCACAGTAAATAAATAATTATACACTATCCAATTTCCACTTTTCACTCATAAATAAAAAATTAGTTAACTAAATTAATCAGATTAGTTGACTCTTAATCAAAGCATGATAGAGTGTAATGAAGTAAAGGATCAAATAAAGAAGTGATTGGACTAATGGGTGATAATGCTAAGCACATACCTTGTGGTTCTCTAATTTTCGTAGTGCCTAAAAAGGATGGCACATGGCACATGTGTGTGGACTATCAAGGATTGAAAAAAATTACTATAAAAATAGGTACCCACTACCATAAATTGATAAAATCATAGATAAGATCCAATACATAGAGTTATTCACTACATTCTACTTAAAATTAGGATATCATCAAGTTAGAATCAAAGAGGAAGACATATGGAAGATGATATTCAAGATAAAGTAAGGTCTTTATGAGTGGTTTGTGTTACCATTTGGTTTGTGCAATTATCTAGCCACCTTCATGTGCATGATGAATGAGTTATTGAGGCCTATAGCAAATTCATGTTTCTTAGTCTACTTGGATGATATCTTAGAATTTAGTAGGACTTACGAATAACATTTTGTTCGTCTTGAAAAGGTATTCTAAATTCTTAAGGAGAACATTTACTTTTGAATGCTAAAGTTATTTAGTTTGCAAAAACTTTGTTGGTGTATCTTAGTCATGTTATGGGAAATGAGGAGTTGAAGATATACCCGTCTAAAACTAAAGCAATATTGAATTGGCCAAAGCCCAACACCATATCAAAAACTAGGAGTTTCATTGAGATTATGCAATACCTTTAAAGATTTGTAAAAGCATTTTCTTATGTTATTACCTTGTTGCATACAATCACATGAACATTATGATATTTCACTAGGGAGAAAAACAACAAGGTATTTTTGAGGATTTTAAACAAAGTATAAGCACAACACAAGTTCCAACACTCCCTAATCTACAAAAAACATTCAAAGTAGAAATTGATGAAAGTGGATTATGCCATGGGTGTGGTGTTGCTACAAGGAGGTAGGCCTGTTTGTTACCAATAAAAAATGTTCAAAGGGGTTGTTATAAACTATAACTTACATATGACAAGGAACTCTATGCATGCCTTGGTTTCCACAGTGAAGAAGTGGAAACACTTTCTCTTGGGCAAAGAGATGGTAGTGTATATCAATTATCAACCTTTGCAATACTTGCAAGCACAAACAAAGTTGAAATAGTGACACCATTATAAGAGGATGGGGTTCTTGAAACAATTACATCTTATCATCAAATACAAGTGTGGTGTAATAAATTTAGTGGTAGATATGCTCTTTAGATCACTTCATCGATCTCCACAATGAGTATGCTTGCTATGTTTGAGCCTTTTGGAAAGAAGGTATGGGTGGTGCCACAATAGTGTGTCCCACTTACAAGATGTCTTGATTTTTGTCTGAAATCACATAAATTTTAGAAAAAAGATTTATTTAAGCCTTGAGGGCTTCCATCTAAAGGGGTTTAATTGAACAAGGTTAGATAAACCCCCTTAGATTGAATCCCCTTGGAAAGAAACCCCTAGTCTTAAATCAAAACCTTGATGGAGTCTCCTCTGCACCTATCTAAATGTTGACAAAAAAACTAATTTTGCTTCACCTTTTGGGGGATCAAATGAAGTCATTTAGAAATTATGTTTTGCAAATATGTAGCCCTTGGTATAATATTTCCAAAAAGTATGTTTTTAAATATGTTTCATTTGATTTTATATTTATTTTCTATTTCCTAGTGAACGTAGGTTTTTCACCAAACATCAAGGTCTCTATTCCACACAAGTCGAAAAATAAAAAATAGAGAAAAAAAATTCTAAAAAATATTTGTGCACTAGGTATTGATGTCCTTGTTTCAACAAAAAGAAGTAAATTTGGATACATACAAAAACTTATGTTGTATGGTATAAATCTATCTAAATTATAATTAATCTCACTTCAAAAATTAATTTAAAAAAATGCAACAAAAAATTATGAGAAAATATCTGGGCACTAGATATTGGTGTTAAAAATCTATGTTTAAAAATTTATAATTTTATCATTTCTATAAAAAAGTTATGTTGTATGGTATGAACATCACTGCCTAAAAATGTTGTTAATTATAAAAAATAAGTTATTAAAAGTTACATAAAAAAATTCACAAACTATTTCTTAAATTTTAAAAAAATACATTAAGAATCTACACATGAAATCTCAAAAGTCACTAGTTCACATCATCTTCAAATCATTAACAATTTAGTTGTTATAGGTGTCAGAAAGTGGAAATTTGGTTAAAAATGTTGATTTCAATGTCCTACTTTGGCCAAAAAGTGGGACACATTATTGTGGGATCACCCGTATACATGTATGATGATGGTTTCAATGAGGTGTATTAGTAAACGATAAGAGGTAAGTGTGTTTGATTTGAGCCTCAACTTGATTACTACTTCCTACATGAGCTTCTTTATAAGGTAGGGAAATTATATGTTCCTAAAGAAAGGAGATTTTTGTACATAAGAGAGACATACATCATGGGTTGCACAATACTTTTTTGGGACCAAGATGGTTGCAAATAATTAGTGGTATGTATATTGGTCCTATCTTCAAGTGAATGTTTCCAATTTCATATGGAGTTGTGAATTGTGTAGTATATGCAAGTCTTTTTGGCATTGTTTTGTCATTGATGTCAGAGGTATTTAGGTCTTTATCTTCTAGAGCTACAAGATGATCCATTGGAGCTTGTCAGGATGGATTTATGCCTAATGTGCATTAGGGTTGTGCCTACAACATAAGGTTGTTTTTATTACTCTACAACTTATCTTGAAGTCATTCTCTGCATAACAATTTAAGTTGCAAGTCTCTACAACACATGGTTTTGTTTGAGTTGCTAAGCAAACTATCAGATATCTAATTCATGTGTCTTGGGTTGCTTGTTTCAAGAGCAAAATAATTCTTATATCTTATCAACACTATGATATCATCTAGTTTATTATCTACAATAGAGATTGTTTGCAGTAGTTAAGGATTACAATTCAAGTCAAGGATCTTTGATGGTATATTAGGGTTTGAAAATTTGAAGACCTAGATCCTAAAGTCCTAAAACCCTAAGGACCTCCTAAAATGCTAAGAACTTAAAAGGAAAGTTGTTTTTGTGATGGGCTCCTTTATGTTCTAATTTGATGGTGACTTGTTATCACCAATCACTTGTCACTTACGTAACAACATTGAGCCTTTGCCTTCATTTGGTGACTGGCCCCTCAACCTAGTCAGGACTGGCTTCTCCTTTCAACGCTTTGTGAAAAGGTGCCAAAACATAAATCAATGATGCACGTTTAAGTTTTTGATGGAATGAAACACAAGATCAACGGCAGCTTTTCAAATGCATAATGGATACTCCTCGATGAATGATGTTTGACGGGTAGTGACCCATATCACCTAACTATTAGCAGTTTGAGCAGTTTGCTTAACTATATTCTTGTGCGATGGTTAGGGAGTTACAAAAGGAGTAACAGTTTTGTGTTCCTATAGATCTCGAGGTCATATGGGGTTATAAATCAAGCATTTTTTTGTGTTGTGGTGTTGATGGAATTTTGAAGAAATATTCTTTGAATAGTTGGTAAAAGAAAAGTGCTATTGATGTATGCATATAGACTAAAGGGAGCAGAGTGGTGAGTGAGTAATTGTATTTGCAAAAGTTGCATTTGGGTTGTAAACAGAGTAGTACTCTATATATTTGCCTTCACTTGTGATTGGAGTTGGTGCTCCTAATATGATAAGGAGTTGGTGCTCCTAAACAAATTGTAATCAGCGAGATTTGGTCAGTGAGACCCAATAATGATTTTCTTGTGAAGTTGGATTGGTTAAGCAAACCCAACCAACATTTCACTTAGTGGTTTTTCCCTTTTTAGGGTTTTCCACATACATACATGTGTCATGGTGCAATTTGTATGATCCTATTATTCTCTAAGTACATTGGTATGTTTGAATTAATTGCTTTTAAAAGTATTGGATTATTGAATGAACTAGTTTTATTGTACCACTGATTCACCCCCCCCCCCCCCCCCTTAGTGGTCTAGTATATTCCAACAAGTCCACTAATCAAAATCTTGGGCTTTACAAACTATTTCTTGTGCCTGAGAGGCCATGATAGAGCATCTCCATGAACTTCATTGGTGGATTACCAAAGACTAAGCATAGACATGACCATATATTTTTTGTTGTAGACTAATTTAACATGTGTGTTTTAGTGGCTTGCAAAAAGACACTAATTGGGAGTGATGCAACTAAGTTATTTTTCAAACATGTGTGGATACAATTTGGGATTTTTGAGAGCGTCATGTTTGATAGATATACTTGGTTCTTTAGTAAGTGTTGGTGCACTTATTGGAGTCGAATGATCAAAATTTGAAAATTTTTATGACTTTCCATTCTCAAACAAATGGACAAATAGAAGTAGTAAATAGAGCACTAATATAGTTACTTCATTGGTATAAATAGTGGTATCTCAAGGGATAGTATGAACATTTGACATACATAAAACATTCCTATAATAGGTCCATCCACTCATCTACCAAATTTTCTCCTTTTGAGGCTTATTTTGGCTATTTGCCACCTAGCTATTTTGATGGGTGTTTGGGATATTCTAGAAAAGGGCTAGGAAAGGGAGATTTAGAGGTGGAAAAATATAACAAGTTCATTGATAAAATTAGGCAAATACATCTCTAGGTAGAAGAGAAAATCAAGGAGTCTCAATCTTAGTATAAGTGTCACCGTGATCAACATAGGGTGGACCATAAGTTCCATGTTAGTGATAAGGTGTGGGTATAATATGAAAAGGAGAGGATTCATGCATCTTCAAGGAAGCTTCAACCTTTAAGAGATGGTCCTTTTGATATCATAGAATAGGTGTAGTATAATACCTCTATGTTGGATTTTCCTAAGTACATGAAGATCTTCTCAATCATCAATAGTGACAAGTTGTGCTTGTTTGACACTTATTTGTTGGATGGAGAGGATGATGTTATCTTGCCATCCATGGATGATTTTTCACCTAAGGAGCAAGAGGAGATAAAAAATTATCCTTTCCTTGATAAGTGAGTGAGGCAAACCAAGCATGGTGAGCAGGAGATGTGGATGATAAGTCTCAAATGGAAACTTGAAAGTAAGTTCAAGTGGGTTTCCAAGGAATACGTGGAAAAGAGATTCCCACATTTGGTTAGTTTCAAAGCTTTTGGGGACTAAAATACTCCTAGTGCAGGTGGTATGATCTAAAAATTAGGTTAGTTAAGTTAGACCAATGTCGTCATATGTAGGTTTACTTTAGGACATGTCACTAGGAGAATCTTTTCGACATAAAAATGAGGATTCATGATGCATGTAAATTTGTGAAGTGGATTGGAGAGGAGCGAGGATAGTCTAAAACATCTCTATGACCTTTCATTTAGGTAAGCATTAAGTGAAAAAGATAGAATGGCAAATTCACCATATCTACAATGTAGTAAACAAATCATTTTCCATAATGAATATCTATTTGCCCTAATGAACAAGAAAATATTGCATTGATTTCCTAATTGGTGAAAGTGGTGAAAGCATTCTTAGATAGACATTGAGTAGAATTTGAAGGGTTTTTAGACTTGAATCATATTATGTCATGTACTTTTCTTCATTTTGGCACCATTGAGAATGTTGGAAGATTATATTTATTGTAAACATGAATTCTACAAGGTTGTATGTAATGCCCACCCTAGTTTGTATCTTGTGTGCTTTTTGATTCATGTGTTATATGTTGTTCTAAGTGTTTATCAACGTATTATGTGATTATTATGCTTTGATGCATTGCACTGAACTTGTTGATAAGGTCTATGGTGCCATTGATGGGTTCTGAGGCGTATTCTACATGACCATCGAGGTGTTTCTGATGGGTTTGCACTTTGTTATTTGGTTTCCAACTATGCATTATGCGATGCATACATTGTGATTGTGCATGTTAGATTATTCTAGCGCTTCAGCTTCACTATTTTCACTATACTTGTTAAAGTTGTGATTGTTGTATTATTCCTGCATTGTGAAATGTTTCCATTTATACATCATGTTGTTGGATCATGCTAGTCACAGATGATTATAGTGGATGTGATTATTTTATATCATATGTGATTATACCATGTTGGAGTGGATTATGTTGCTTCGACTATTATATGTGGAGCAAGTACACCTAATGGTGGACTTGAGTGTGCAAGTAATTACAAGGGTTAACTAATGTGGGAAATGTGGAGAAGCTTGACATGGGACGCTAAGCCATCTCACCCTTATCCTTGTGTTGTGGAAACCTGTGATGTGTGTTTGGAATCATTTGCGTGTGTTTCCTTAGCATTCTTGCACTTTATTTTAAAACGGTTCGAAAAGCGTGTTTTTTGTGTTTTCAAATTAAATTAATGATTTTAATTTGGAAATTGCTATGTAAGGATACATGAACCCTATTTATTAATTATGATATTTTATTGAGAATAATTAATTAACTGCATTGTTTCAGAATAATTATTTAGATGATTTAATATTATTTTCAAAAGAAAATTATACATTGTCATTTTATGCTTTTATATTTACATATTTTATAAAGAATTGTTTTATTCTATGCCACTTGCAAGAAATGGTAGTTATGTAATTAAGAGATAATTTTAGAAATTAATATTTATTTGCAGTCTCAAGTTAGTGGAGCTAATTTTATATTTGTTTATGAAATTATGATATAAGTTATAAAGAGAACATAATTTAGCAATAAGGTCTTGATATGGTTTAGTTAATTGATTTAAATTAACTATTCTTGTGTGTTATGGAGAATAAGAACTCTTTTATCATTATTTCCGTAAATTTAAGACCATAGGTCAATCACCTATGGGTAGGGTACTTGTTTATTCATAAAAAATATGTTTTAGAGTTGTTTTAATGCATTTTTAGTGCACAAGAAAATAAGTGACGAGTTTGGCAGATGAAGAGTCATCTTCTATTGAAGAGTTTTCAAGCATCCAAGTCAGGAAGAAAAAGAAATAAAAGGAAATCCCAAGAATCACATTTTCTTGAAAAAAAAAGAAGAAATAGATGCCACAAGCAAGAGGGGAAAAACAAGAGAAGAGCCCAAGTTTATTGTTGATTATTGTAGGTCAAGAGGACATCGATAGCTAATGGTGAAGATAATTCTTCAAAGGAATTACATCCATTTTGATGAGGCAAAGAAAGTGTACATCCATGGTGACTTGTCAGGAGAAAAATCTTTGAATTTTATGAGGAGGACAATAGAATCCCAAATAGAAGAAAAGAGGTGCACAACTAAATAAGATGGAAGCTTTCACATTAAGGAATCTTAGAATCTCTCTTCATTGGCATTTGGAGGTATTCTTCATTAATAAAATCCTTGAGGTATTTCCTTGAAAACTCACCATTATTTATGTTAATGTTTCTAAAAATTTTCAAGAAAGCTTGTTGTTGTCTCATGAAATTTATCTGTTCATAGGAATTATTTTATAAAAAGGTTTCTAGGTTTTGAGAATCATGTTTTCAGCTTTCTGAAACATCTTACAATTTTAAATTTAATTAAATATTAAGAAAGTTATCACAATTTTAGTACTGTTGTAACCCTGCTAAAACCCTTCTGTAAACCTTGTTGATGTTTTATAAATTTCTCTCTGCACGGGAAATGGATTGTAAAATAGTTTCTGAGTTATGAGAATATTTATTTAATCTTTTTGGAACATTTTACAGTTGTAGATTTGGTTAAGTATTTTTAAAGTTATCACATTTTTATTACTGTTGTAGAAGAAATTGAAAATCTAGGGTTTTGTTGATTAGTTTATAAGAACAATTGTTAGATCAGACACATATATTGCATAGTTATTTGAATGTCAAAATTAAAGAAAAATAATAGATCTTTTATCTTTTATCATTTCTATCATTCATTATAATAATATAGAGAATATTTTTGAGTAATCAAATCATTCTCGGTTTATGATCAAGTTTGGGTTAAATCTAGATTTGAAGGAAAGAGATGATTGCAGTAAACACTACCTCCTCATCTTACAGACGTTTTCTAATTATTTTCTAGGTTTTATTCCCTTTATTCTTACCTTTCTAAAACATCTTTAATTGTAGAATTGTACTAAGAAATAATAAAGTTATGACAGATTTACTATTGGGTGGTTTTTCATGTACAAGACTTGTCTTTTGAAATGATGTACTTACTGTATTGGCTTGTGTTTTAATGTATAACTTCTTGTACTAGTATGATTTGATTGGATGTTGTTTATGTTGTAAGATTATAAAACTTCTTGTGTATATGATAACCCAAGTTCTAAATTGTATGATACCATCTTGTGTTTGCAAGTTCAAAGTCTTGAACTACGAAGTCTCTACGCTGTGCGTACGTAGGCAAGGCCATCATGAGCCCGTGAGACATTAGGTATGGCCTTAGGGCCTATAGTCTCTTCTTCTTGTGCAATTGATATCTATTTTATATATTTATTGACTTTACGGAACTAATGTTTACATTTAGTTGTGCAGTTCTAGGTTTGTTAAATGTGCAGGGTACTGAATCTAAGAAAGTATTCTTCTACTTTGTGAAAGGATGATCATATGACATTTATTATAAATGTGTATAATTGTATAAGAAATATTTATATCCCAAATTTTCATTTACGATGAATTAAACAAAACTTATGTTTATAGGAAGTTTATTAAGTTAGAATAAGTTCATTTCCTCCCGTCAACGTATTTATTTCATTACTTCTTACTAATTTAATTATTTATTGTTATTTATTGATATTTTTCATGGGTAGGCATTACATAGATATTAGAGCACTAGGTTGCAACATTTGGGAGCTTTGGGGTAAGAGTATTAGTAATTTAAACCCATTTTTTGGTCTCACCATGGTAAGTATAGGTAAATTTTGATCGATTAACTATATGGAAGGAATTTCTAGTAAATATTTTTCAACATATATATATGTTCATAGATGTATTCTTGGGATTGTAAGCTTCTGTAATGTTAATTAATGATTTATGTTAAGCATGTAAAATTTTCACCTTATTCTGTGATGATACTGACAAACTTATGTGTGTGGCTAATGGTGATGGTGTATTGGTGAATGAGTATTGGTGAAATGTGGGGTTGGAGAATGTTGTTCAAAACTGAGGGTTGGTTGAACATATATCTGCTGCAAAAATCTTTCCATGCTCAGGTACACTATAAGGGTCTCGGTATTGCAAATATTCATAAGTCTGTTGATGATTCATTTGGAAGTATAAGAAGACTTGGAAGTTATTGATTTTAATTGTTTACTTTTATACATACTGATAGGGTAATATTGGTTTGAAGTGCATTTAGAGAAAAATGAAAGTTTTTCTGACTAGACTTCATGAAATCTTGTTTGAAACCTTCCAATTTGGTTTAGGTATGGAATTAAATGTTATTTCTATTTATGTTGTGATTGATAATATTGACTATATTGGAGGATGGGATTGTTGGTATAATGGAAATTGAAAATGTAAGTTTGGGAGTTGTATTTTGTTATGGGAGTTATGTGGTGTTCTGGGAGATTATTATTTTAAGGGGGCTATTATTTTATGTGAGTTTTGTTATTTGGAGAAAATATATAGTTTTTTTATCATATTATTTGTTTTATTTTACGAGAAGAAATGCAAAGAAAGTTAGTTATTTTTCATATTCTCTCTAAAAAGAAAGAGCTATAATTTTGAGGTGTAACTGAATCTTTATGGTACTGGAGTTTCTGTGAGTTTGTGAGATTTTCAGAATTCAAAGAAGAAAATAAAAATAGAAGAGAGGAAGGCTAGAAGGCTAAGGAGTTGATCTAGGCATGAAAAAGAAAGGTATGAAATTTAATGTTTTGATATGATCATATAGAAATGGTTTTAATAAAAGATCTGATGTGGAATTGTGAATAAATTGATTGAAGAAATGATTTGTGATTGTTTCTTTGGGTGTTTGGGTATATTTTGGTGATGATACTGTGAATAAAATGTTGCCTGAAAAGGAGAATGGGTATGGGAGAAATGGGGTTTTGATAATGTAAATTGTTGGAGTTATGAATTATTGGAGTTTTGTATAAAGGGAGTTTTTTTGATATGATGGGAGTATATGTTATGATAAGGGAGTTGATAGGAGTTATTATTTATGGGAGTTCTTTTATGAATAATTTTATTTGTTCATGGGAGTTTATGTGCTATATGAGAGCTGATGTTGTGATAAGGGAGCTATATTTGTAAAAATGGAAGTTTTTTCTAAACTAAGATTATTCTTAATTGTTGAATTTTTATAATTGCATAAGTTTCATGATCAATTCCTTTTGTGGTATTCATTGGAGCTCCATGTGGTTTGAAACCACCACATTCCCCTCCTCCCCTTAGGTGGCTCGTTTGAAGTCACGTGGTGATGGTGATGTTAAGTTTTGTGAGAATATTTGAAATTTTTATTTGGTTATTTTCTTTCCTTAATTGAGCCAACAGTTTTAAAATTTCTTTGATATAACTGTTTGATTATCCTTTTGCCTCAAGGACTACTTTATTAAAGTTTTTGAGTTTTGAATTGAACTATTGTTTTCCTGTTATTTCATTATTTTTATATAAAGTTTTATTTACTGATTTTATTTAAAAAAATTATTCATTGGAAACTTATTTATTTTGAGGCTTTATCAAGTAATGTGAATTGTGTGGATTGCCATACCCAAGAGAGGTCCCTGGCAGGTTGTATAGAGGAGTAGATGGCCTGGGGAATGTTTATAGTGAAATTGTGAAAGATCTATTCTATGGCATTATGGTTCTATATGGCACTAATCATCCCAATCTCAATGAAAGTATACATAGTGTATAGAATTGATATATGTGATGTCTAAATGTTAAAAGTTGTTATAAAAGCATATAATATAACAAATTTGATTATCAGTAATATTTATATGATATAAATATGCTTCTAGGATAATTAATGATGATATTACAAAATTCCAATGGAAAGAATGGTATAACTAAAATTTTCTGGAGTAATGGGATTGCTGTGAGTTGTTGGAAAAGAAAGGAAATAGATCTGTGAAGGTTCTATGGGCTAAGCTGAGTTTGGACAGCCAAGGTAAGAAAAATCAATTGTATTTCTATTTTATATGGACTTTATAATTTAAATGAGTGTATGCAACTAAATTTTGAAAGAAATATGTTCTATTATTGTTTGTATATTTAATTTGGCAAGATTGATGAATTCTTATTTGAGTATTATTATGTTGTCTAAAATTGGTGTTGTGATGGAAAGTATTGCTGGGAGCTGATGATTTGTGAAATGATAATGTATTGGGAGTTGATTGTTCTTGGGAGTTTTTGGGAGATTGTTGTTGTAAGGTGATTTGAGAGATTATAGCTTTATGGAGTTTTGGGAGACTATTGTTTTATGATGTTTTGGGAGAATATTATTTAATAAAAATTTTTGAGAAAATTATTTATGGGAGTTGGAAGATTATTGTTTCTAGGAGTTGATGCTAGAAGGAGATTTTGGGAGTTGTTGATTAAGGGAGTTAATGTTTAATGGGAGTTTGATGCTTATGGGAGTTACTGATTTAATTGTGAAAGAAAGTGTGATAAATTTGTGGATTAGATTCTTGAAAATGGAATTGTAATCTGTTTAATATGTTGAACATCAAGAAAATATTTCTTTGAATACTCGGGGGTGGATTCAATTGGTCTAATCCTATGGTTGGGTGGTGAGAAAATCTAGAATGTTACTAATTTTGTGGTTGCAAATCAAGTGAGCTAATCTGGGTTGATATAATTTTGTGTATGCAAATTTATAAACTAAATCTATTTCTTGTGATATGAAGATTAGTATTGAAGAGCAAAGCTGGATTTCTCTATATTTTCCTCAATTGATGATGTAGGTTTCAGGTTTTGTACTATTGCATGATGGCAAAAAGAATATCTAGTTGACTTAGTAAATCATTTGATGAAAACTAACTTTTGTTGGAAGTATGAAGTCAGGAATATTCATTTCTCTTGATCACTTCCAGGAGGAAGTCCATTTCTTAGGGGGGAAGAATGTAAGGATACCTGAACCCTATTTATTAATTATGATATTTTATTGAGAATAATTAATTAACTGCATTGTTTCGGAATAATTATTTAGATGATTTAATATTGTTTTCAAAAGAAAATTATGCATTGTCATTTTATGCTTTTATATTTACATATTTTATAAAGAATTCTTTTATTCTATGCCACTTACAAGAAATGGTAGTTATGTAATTCAAGAGAGAATTATAGAAATTATTAATTATTTACAGTTTCAAGTTAGTGGAGCTAATTTTAGATTTGTTTATGTAATTATGATATAAGTTATAAAGAGAATAGAATTTAGCAATAAGGTCCTAATATGGTTTAGTTAATTAATTTAAGTTAATTATTCTCGTGTTATGGGGAATAAGAGCTCTTTTATCATTATTTTTGGTAAAATTAAGACCATAGGTCAATCACCTATGGGTAGCGTACTTGTTTATTCATAAAAAATATGTTTTAGAGTTGTTTTAATGCATTTTTAGTGCACAAGAAAATAAGTGACAAGTTTGGTAGATGAAGATTCATCTTCTATTGAAGAGTTTTTGAGCATCCAAGTCAGGGAGAAAAAGAAATAAAAGGAAATCCCAAGAATCACATTTTCTTGAAAAAAAAAAGAAACAGTCGCCACAAGCAAGAGGGGAAAAACAAGAGAAGAGCCCAAGTTTATTGTTGATCATTGTAGGTCAAGAGGACGTCAATAGCTGATGGTGAAGATAATTCTTCAAAGGATTTACATCCATTTTGATAAGGCAAAGAAAGCATACATCCATGGTGACTTGTTAGTTGAAAAATCTTTGAATTTTATGAGGACGACAATAGAAGCCTAGATAGAAGAAAAGAGGTGCACAACTAAATAAGATGGAAGCTTTCACATTAAGGAATCTTAGAATCTCTCTTCATGGGAATTTGGAGGTATTGTTCATTCATAAAATCCTTGAGGTATTTCCTTGAAAACTCACCATTATTTATGTTAATATTTTTCTGAAAATTTTCAAGAAGGCTTGTTGTTGTCTCATGAAATTTATCTGTTCATAGAAATTATTTTATAAAAAGGTTTTTGGATTTTAGAATCATGTTTCCAGATTTTTGAAACACCTTATAGTTTTAAATTTCATTAAATATTATGAAAGTTATCACAATTTTAGTATTGTTGTAACCCTGTTGTAAACCATGTTGATGTTTTATAAATTTCTCTCTGCACGGGAAAGAGATTCTAAAATAGTTTTTCAGTTATGAGAATGTTTATTTAAGATTTTTGGAACATTTTATGGTTTTAGATTTGGTTAAGTATTTTGAAAGTTATCGCATTTTTATTACTGATGTAGAAGAAATTGAAAATCTAGGGTTTTGTTGATTAGTTTATAAGAACAATTGTTAGATTAGACATATATATTGCATAGTTATTTGAATGTCAAAATTAAAGAAAAATAATAGATCTTTTATCTTTTATCATTTCTATCATTCATTATAAAATAGAGAATACTTTTGAGTAATCAAATCATTCTCAGTTTATGATCAAGTTTGGGTTAAATCTGGATTTGAGGGAAAGAGATGATTACAGTAAACACTATATCCTCATCTTATAGATGTTTTCTAATTGTTTTCTGGGTTTTATTCCATTTATTCTTACCTTTCCAAAACTTATTGAATTTTACAATTATACTAAGAAATAAGAAAGTTATGACATATTTACTATTGGGTGGTTTTTCATGTATAAGACTTGTCTTCCGAAATGATGTACTTACTATATGGGCTTGTGTTTAATTGTATAACTTCTTGTACTAGTATGATTTGATTGGATGTTGTTTATGTTGTGAGATTATAAAACTTCTATTGTATATCATAACCCAAGTTATAAATTGTATGATACCATCTTGTGTTTGCAAGTTCAAAGTCCCGAACTACGAAGTCTTTGCGCTGCGCGTACGTAGACAAGGCCATCATGAGCCCCCTGAGACATTAGGTCTGGCCTTAGGGCCTGTAGTCTCTTCTTCTTTTGCAATTGATATCTATTTTATATATTTATTGACTTTATGAAACTAATGTTTACATTTAGTTGTGCAGTTCTAGGTCTGTTAACCGTGCAGGGTACTGGAGCTAAGAAAGTACTCTTCTACTTTGTGAAAGGATGATCATATGACATTTACTATAAATGTGTATAATTGTATAAGAAATATTTATATCCCAAATTTTCATTTACGATGAATTAAACAAAACTTATGTTTATAGGAAGTTTATTAAGTTAGAATAAGTTCATTTCCTCCTGTCAACGTATTTATTTCATTATTTCTTGCTAATGTAATTATTTATTGTTATTTATTGATATTTTTCATGGGTAGGCATTACATGCTATTTATTCTTTAGAGAAAATGTTTGTTGCATCATTATATGCTTGTGGAACAAATTTGAGTGATTTCGGTTTAATTCCAAAATTTGATATTTTTTCGTAAAATGGTAGAAATTGCATTAAATGAGAAAACTGAATTCCTAGTATGGCATGTTTGTACTTTTCAGAATGATACTAAGTTAAATGACAATAACTTATTTGGAATGGTTGAGTTTGTTTGACTAACTATTTCCCTATTATTCTTAGTGATTTATTTGGGTCTTTTCAAGGAAAATTGAAATATTAATACATTTTGATTAAATGCTTATGTGATTTTTATTGTTTGGAATTAATGAATTAAATGATTTATTGTGCAAAGGCTATAATTTTGATTTGATTTATTAAATCACTTAAGAGGAGTATTTTATTATGAAAAAAGGAATAGATTGAAAAATGGATATCCGATTTCTTGGAAGGGAGTTTTGCTTGGAATTGCTTGGAGTTTGGATTGGATTCAGGAGCTTGGTGTTTGCTTGTTGTGTGTGGATCTGACATTCAACCTCATTCTTTTCCTTAGATTTTACTTGTATTGGAAGGTAAGTTTCTCCAATCTTCTCATTTAAATTATTTTATTTTGTTTCCTTCATGGCACACCATCTAGAATGGTTGAAGATGGCTTTGCTTAGTTGTAGGAAACTTAGAAAATTTATTTTAGCTGGTTATTTATTTATTTCATGTATTTTCCATTTTGGAAAGATAGAAATACAGACATAACCATGGCAAATTTTCCTTAAAAGTTTCCAACACAATTTTATGCATATATTGGTTGTTGGGCATGTTATCTATGATGGGTAGTTGTCAGATCATTCATAGCTATTGAAAAACAAAAGTTAGAAAATTGGTCAAACTTTGGTCAAGGTGTCAAAGAGAGCTCCAATGGAGTTTTTAGGGCCTTATAGTTATTTTGCACTTTTAGAAAACATGAAAACTAAATTCTATGCATTTCCATTATGATTTGCTTTAAGGGATGACTAGTTAACTCCTTCATATTATGTGATCCTGCATCTTGTGAGACTATGTTGTGTTTTGGGACATTTTGGTGCATTGATATAAGTGGCACTTATTTCTCCATTTTTGAAAACCTAAAAATTGATTTGTATGCATTTCCTTGATGTTTTAGTTTGTGGAATGAGTTGTCTCCCAATTAAAATGATGTGTTACATCTTATGAGAATATGTTGTGTTTTTTTTTTCAAAATTGTGATTTTGTCACCTTGTAAACTGTGCCATGCCTAACTGGTCAAATTGGTGCTATGGGTGTTTAGGAAGTGTATACACCTAGGAAAAGCTATTGGTGCTATGGGTGTCTAGGGGTAGGAAAGGAGTGGTTTCCATCATGCACCATGGCCCAAAGAGGTTGTTGGAATTAAGCAAATGGAAGTTTTAAACAAGAATAACATTTAAACACATTGGGTAATAAAATTTAATAATGAGATCATCTACACCAAACTGCATGTCCTAGTGAAGTGTCTGGCTTGCTTGGGTTTGGGTGTAAAGAGCAATCTTTGGTGTAGTGTCTAGTTGCTATGAGGACATTATGTCCTCATTTTCTACCGTGAGATGAGTATTGCCCTCATTTGACACTTCTTGTCCTAACTACCTAGGTCTCTCTTCCTTCTTCCACCATTGGAGTTTGACTCGATGTGTGATGTTTACCACATGATTACATGTGCATTGTTATGCTTGATTCATGCTTGTATGTGTCTATGATGGACTATGATTTATGTCTCATTTGACGTGCATTGAAGGTGTGATTATTCCCCTTATGCTTGAATGTTGTGATGCCATTCTATTATGCTTTGGCAAGTGTGCCATATGTAACTTGAATGCAATTGGATGGTAGTTGTACCATGTGTTGTTTATATGCAATGTATTGGCAGTTGTGCCATGTGTGTTGTATGTATTGATTGTCGTGTATGCCATATGTTTCTATGTATACCTTGGATTGAGTGAGATGATGCTAGTGGGTTTGCCATGATCACCTTCTCCATAGCTTGGGGGATGCCTAGAGTTGCGTAGATAGCTATTGTGCTCGACGATGGCAATATGGATGGGAGGCAACCAACATTTCCCCATTGGCCCTTCATGATGATCTTAGGTGTTGGATGATTTCCTTATCTTCTTGCAGGTTGATTATGTCATTCTTCATGTCTTGTTGCACCTTGGAGAGCATGTTGGTTTTTGGGTGGTTTATGCACTTGTATATTATCATGATTGATTATTGTAACCTTTATAATGTATATCTTTTGAGACCCTTGTAATAAGATGTAATTAATTCTATGAGTTGATTTATGATGTTGGATATGATTCATCTATGTTTGGGATGAAGCACTTTGAATATTGTAATTACTGGATATCGTCTTGTATTTTTCCACACCTCGATTTGTGAGGACGTTGGCGTGTTTTGATAGATTTTACATGTTAGAATCTAGCTATGTTAGCATGTTTAGACTTAGTTATTTGATGTTGTATTTGATGTTTATGGATATGTTTGTGTTGGATCGTATTCACCCCACATAGCTAGTGAGGATCCTATCTTTTCTTTTGGCATGTGTCGACATTGGTGTCGAACATGCATAGCCTTTTGTATCGCTTTTGTCATTTTTGGCATGTGGACATTTTTGGTTCAACACCTTAATGTTTTTGGTTAAAATGAATCCTCTTTGATGTTGATTAATTTTTTTATCCATCGTAGGTGTTTTGGTTGAATTATGGGCCGCCTTTTTGGTAAATTTTGCACTCTAGGATTATTCCCTCTTTTGCTTTGGGAAGTGTGCCTTTGTATGAGTTCATCTAGTGACCATTCCAGTTGGTTGAGGACTCGTACCTCCTAGTTGGACCATCTCATGGGTGATTGTTACCCTTGTGTTTGGGATGTCTTTTGTCATCATGGAACGGACTGAGGTGGATGTCACCATCATCCTACTCCATGTGTTCGTGAGGGAGAAAGGTTGTGGATGTGTATTTGATACTCATCATGGAGTGAGCTCCACCTCTTGTTTGGTCATTGTGGTCAGTTGTCACATGATGGGTGAAGTCTTCCACTTGTGCCACCTTGCTTAGTGCAATGGTGATGTAACTTTAGGTGTTTTTGTTCTTGTTGCGACACCTTGTGTGTGCATGAGAGCAATGCGACATGTAAATGTCGCACTTGCAAATGTGATAAATTTGTTGGTTCGGTGTTTGTCCAGCTAATGCTTTGGGTGAAAACCTAGGGCATTACACTTGGTATCAGAGCTCATGTTGCATTATTGGGAGCTCTTGGGTGTGTGCTTCTTGGCTTGTTCGCGCATGTGTGGGGTCCTTATGTGTTTACATGTTGTGAGTAGCATGACCTTTCTTTCGATTTGTCTACCATGTATGAGTGTGTTTGAGTGACCTTTGTAGGGTCATGTCCGCACGCCTGTGTGACCACTTTTGATAGTGGAGTTATGGGAACCTTTGTGTGAAAGGAAATACCATGTTCTTGAGTGTGATTGAACTTGGTTTACTCTTTTAAGAGTTATGCATTTGTATGTGAAATAGATGATGTTTTGATCATATGCATGATATGTGAAGAATATTGTTGTGGTAATGCTAGTTTAAATGAACCTTGCATTATACACCTTGTTGTGTGTATGTTTGTTGCAAGAGTAGCATACCCTTGTAATGCTTGTCATATTTGTTTATTAATTGCCTCTATATGGTGATTGGAAATGCTTGCCTAAAATGCATATTGCATTGTCTTCTTGAGAGCATGTCCCTATGTGTGGATTAATTATGCAGTTGTAAGAAAGATAGTGTTGCATTGCATTGCTAGTATAGATCATTTGGGTAATGACTTATGTCCCCAAACTGTATTCTTCCCTAGGATTCATGTGGGAATCTGGGTGTAATTATTGCATTGTATTATTTGAAGAGTTAAAGAGAAAAGGGGTTGTGAAAAGGGTCATTTGCATAGCCCTTGTGATGTTTGAGGTGTTAGAATCATGAGTGAAGTAGAAAACTCTGCATCTTCTATTTCTGAGTTGTGTTTCCCCTATTGTAATGTGTACATTTAGTATGCTTGTCATCATGTTGTGGAGAAATTTAGCATCATGTGAATGGAACGTTGGGTAAGTGCTTGACCTCCAACCTAATTCTCCCTCATGTTTTTATTTGTGTTGTATGTAAATGTTGCATTGATGCATTATCCATATGCTTGGTGAATCCTTGTTTGATGAGAAATGTTAACCGCTCTTGTTGTGAGAGTGACGTGTTTAGATATCTTGGTTTGTGAACCTGATTTTGTCCTAGAGCTTAATCTTGGTTACTAGATGTTTGCTAGTGTGTGACTTTGTGTGTCATTTCATGGAGATTGTGATTCCCTTGAATGGGATGCAACTTTTGGTTGTGTGGCATCTTGAGTGATGTTTGTGTGATTAAGTAGAAATGATCTCATGTTATAGATGTGATTGGAGTCTTAGAAGACTTGTTTGTTTGGTGTAATTGAATGTTTTCTCTTACTTGCCTTGGATTTTGGAATCAGGTGTAGTGTAGTATTGTACTCCCTCTCTAGTGGCTAGAATTAGTCATGTAGTGCATGTAATGTAGAACTTTGGAACTTTGATACTTTATTTATTTGACTTTGGTGAATTCACTAAACATTGTAAGGATTGGAATTGAATTTTTATTCTTGTTTATGAATAAGAATAGCCATAAAAAATTGATATTTATTTATCTTGTGATCTTTATGGTCATGTTTGATTTACTGTTGAAATTGAGCTCATTTTATGCCTTATTGTTGGAATTGACATTTCTTCCACATTGGTATTTTATTTATTTATTATTGGTGGCTATGCTTGAATGTTTTAAACTATTGTTCATGTATCATGTTATGTTCTCTATCATGTCCATGATGGGCCTCTGATGGATTGTGTAAGGGGGTAGAATAAGGAGAATATACTAGTTCTTTGTGTGCGTGTTACTAGAACTATGGTAGATTAAATTCCTTGGTTTGTTGTTAGACGCAAGTGAATATTGTGTGAAATGTTGAGAAAGTTTTGAAATAGTTTTGTGTTGCTATGGATCACTTGATGTGAATTGAATTCTTGTATGAGATTAAATGTTGATTCTTGACGGTGTCTATGTGAGTGAGATATGTAGAGAACTCGTTTGGATTGAATATTGCTTTTAGTAATTCATTTGGTTGAATGTTGACTTAGTCCACCAACTATGGTTGTTCTTGCTTGTCTTGTTCTTGTTAGTCTTGGACGTGATGCCATGCTTCTAGTGTTTCGGCATTAGTGGAGTGTATGATATTGTGTCCTTTTGATGTGAGTTCCATAACTACACTTATGTTTTGACATAGTGTAGGGTATGATGGAGCCTTAGTTAGTGCATAAGCATGTATTATTTATATATTTATGGTATTATAATTGTCTTCTTGCTCTTGTTGAGTTGCCAACCTTGGGAATTTGGTTGCTTCAGGTGTTTTCCTTAGTGTTTTGGAGGTTTCCTAGTGTAATGTTGGAAGGGATGCAACTCTTGTATGAAGAGGTTGCTATCCTATGTATTCCATTTTATGGATACTTGGTGTTTAGGCCATGAGGAAGCCTTCTATTGCCTAGTCGATCATGAATTCGTGATCATGTTATGTTGTTTGACCTTTTTGGTCTACAATAGTTAATAGTTGAAGTGGTGTTGTGAGTAGTCTTGCACCTTGTTGGTGTGTTGTGGCTGCCTTAGATGTGATCCTAGTGAGTAACAAATTTCTAAGCCTTGCTTGATGGAAGTGCTTAATTTGTTAGAGGATGTGGTTTAGATTCTTTGCTTTGAGAACCTGTTTAATTGTTCCTAGTTTTGGTGGTGTAGAGCTAGAGTGTTAGAGAAACCCTCTATTTTAGGAGTGGAACGTGAGGAAGTACCTCATGTAGGAAAACCATGTCTAGAGTTGAGGCATGCTTTTGGTTAGGATGAAGGTGTGGTAGTGGTGCCTATAACCTTTTTGAGTTAGCTTTCCCTGATCCTTGAGTTCTTTTGTTGTAGGTAGTACCTGACGAAGGACTGTTGAGAGAGTAATATTTTGTTTGCAATTCTCCTTGAGAGTGGATATGGTAGCCTTGTGAGTTTCCTTAGACTAAGTTGAGAGCTTGAGAGGTTATCCTAGCATATTTGTGGTCCTATGTTTTATGGACTTGACTTGCTTGTGGTATGTTACGCCTTTGGCTAGAGCCTCTTCTCATTGCAGTGACAGTTAGAGAATGGAGTGATGTAGTCTCAGAGAAGTTGTATGAATGATGGTTGGTTTTGACCTAGTTGGTGCACCTTTGGAGATTTGTTTTGTTGTTTTGAGACCTCGACCTAGTTTTCATTAGGAGGACTGATCTTTTGAGATCTGTTTGGTTGTAAAGGATTGTGTATTGAGGTTACTTCCAGGAGTAACCAGGTAATGCTAGTGGGGGAGGATGTAATGCCCACTCTAGTTTGTATCTTGTGTGCTTTTAGATTCATGTGTTATATGTTGTTCTATGTGTTTATCAGTGTATTATGTGATTATTATGCTTTGATGGATTGCACCAAACTTGTTGATGAGATCTATGGTGCCATCGATGGGTTCTAAGGGGTATTTTGCATGACCATCGAGGTGTTTTTGATGGGTTTGTGCTTTGTTATTTGGTTTCCAACTATGCATTATCAGATGCATACATTGTGATTGTGCATGTTAGATTATTCCAGTGCTTCAGCTTCACTATTTTCACTATACTTGTTACAATTGTGATTGTCGTATTATTCCAGCATTGTGAAGTATTTTCATATCATGTTCTTGGATCATGCTAGTCATAGATGATTATAGTGGATGTGATTTTTTTATATCATGTGTGATTATACCACATTGGAGTGGATTATGTTGCTTTGGCTATTATATGCAAAGCAGGTACCCCTGATGGTTGACTTGAGTGTGTAGGTAATTACAAGGGTTAACTAATGTGGGAAATGTGGAGAAGGTTGACATGGGACACTAAGCCATCTCACCCTTATCCTTGTGTTGTGGAAACCTGTGATGTGTGTTTGGAATCATTTGCATGTGTTTCCTTAGCATTCTTGCACTTTATTTTAAAATGGTTCGAAAAGCATGTTTTCCGTGTTTTTAGATTAAACTAATGATTTTAATTTGGAAATTGCTCTTTCTTCTTTAGAGAATTTTTTTTTGCATCATTATATGCTTGTGGAACAAATTTGAGTGATTTCAGTTTAAATCCAAAATTTGATATTTTTTTGAAAAAAGGTAGAAATTGCATTAAATGAGAAAATTGAATGCCTAGTATCACATGTTTGTACTTTCCGGAGTGAGACTGAGTTAAATGACAATAACCTATTTGGAATAGTTGTGTTTATTTGACTAACTATTTCCCTATTATTCTTAGTGATTTATTTGGGTCTTTTCAAGGAAAATTGAAATATTAATGCATTTTGATTAAATGCTTATGTGATTTCAAATGAAATATTGTAATGATTTATTGTTTGGAATTAATGAATTAAATCATTTAATTGTGCAAAGACTATAATTTTGATTTGATTTATTAAATCACTTAAGAGGAGTATTTTATGATGAAAAAAGGAATAGTGTCTTTGGAGGCATAAAAGGAAAAATATATGTATTTTGAATTATTCTTTTTCTCTCCAAAATTTGCTCTCCTTTGTTTGAAACCCTCTTGCTTAAAAAATAGATATCTGATTGCTTGGAAGGGAGTTTTTCTTGTAATTTCTTGGAGTTTGGATTAGATTCAGGGGCTTGATGTTTGTTTGTTCTATGTGGATTTGGCATTCAACCTCATTCTTTTCCTTAGATTTTTCTTGTATTGGAAGGTAAGTTTCTCCAATCTTCTCATTTAAATTGTTTTATTTTGTTTCCTTCATGCCTCACCATCTAGAATGGTTGAAGATGGCTTTTCTTAGTTGTAGGAAGCTTAGAAAGTTTATTTTAGCTGGTTATTTATTTATTTCATGTATTGTCCATTTTGGAAACATAGAAATACAGACATAAACCTGGAAAATTTTCCTTGAAAATTCCCAACACAATTTTATTGCATATATTGGTTGTTGGGCATTTGTCAGATCATCCATAGCTATTGAAAAACAAAAGTTAGAAAATTGGTCAAACTTTGGTCAAGGTGCCAAAGAGAGCTCTAATGGAAGTTTTAGGGCCTTATGGTTATTTTGGACTTTTAGAAAACATTAAAACTAAATTTTATGCATTTCCTTTATGATTTTCTTTGAGGGATGAGTTGAATCCATATTATACGATTCTGCATATTGTGAGACTATGTCATGTTTTTGGACATTTTGGTGCATTGAAATTCGTGCCACTTATTTCTCCATTTTTGAAAGCTTGAAAATTGTTTTGTATGCATTTCCTTGATGTTTTAGTTTGTGGGATGAATTTTCTCCCAATTAAAATGATTTTTTGCATCTTGAATATGTTGTGTTTTTTTTTCAAAATTGTGATTTTGTCACCTCGTAAACCGTGCCATGTCCAATTGGTCAAATTGGTGCTATGGGTGTTTAGGAAGAGGTCTAGAGGTAGGAAAGGAGTGGCTTCCATCATGCACCACAACCCAAAGAGATCGTTGGAATTAAGCGAATGGAAGTTTTAATCAAGAATAACATTTAAACACATTGGGTAATAAAATTTAATAATGAGATCATCTACACCAAACTGCATGTCCTGGTGAAGTGTTTGGCTTGCTTGGGTTTGGGTGTAAAGAGAAATATTTGTTGTAATGTTTGGTTGCTATGAGGAGGTTATGCCCTCATGTTCTATTGCGTGGTGAGTATTGCCCTTGTTTGACACTCCTTGTCCTAACTACCTATGTCTCTCTTCCTTCTTCCACCATCGGAGTTTGACTCGACATGTGATGTTTACCATGTGATTACATGTGCATTGTGATGCTTGATTCATTCTTGTATGTGTCTATGATGGACTATGGTTTATGCCTCATTTGGTGTGCATTGAAGGTGTAATTATTTCCCTTATGCTTGAATGTTGTGATGTCATTCTATTATGCTTTAGCAAGTGTGTCATATGTTACTTGAATGCAATTGGATGGTAGTTGTACCATGTGTTTTTTATATGCATTGTATTGGCAGTTGTGTCACATGTATTGTGTGCATTGATTGGTGTGTATTGCTATGTATACCCTAGATTGAGTGAGATGATGCTAGCGGGTTTGCCATGATCACCTTCTCCATAGCTCGGGGGTTGCCTAGAGTTACGTAGACAACTATTGCGCTTGACAATGGCAATATGGATGGGAGGTGAGCAATATTTCCCCATTGGTCCTTCACAATGATCTTTAGTTGTTCGATGATTCCCTTATCTTCTTGTAGGTTGATTATGTCGTGCTTCATGTCTTGTTGCACCTTGGAGAGCATGTTGGTTTTTAGGCAGTTTAAGCACTTGCATATTATCATTATTGATTATTGTAACATTTGTAATGTAGATCTTTTGAGACCCTTGTAATAAGATGTAATTAATTCTATGAGTTGATTTATGATATTGGCTATGAGTCATCTATGTTTAGGATGAAGCCCTTCAAATATTCTAATAATTAGATATCATCTTGTATTTTTCCACGCCTCAGTTTGTGAGGATGTTGGCATGTTTTGATAGATTTTACATGTTAGAATCTAGCTATGTTAGCATGTTTAGACTTAGTTATTTGATGTTGTATTTGATGTTTATGGATATGTTTGTGTTGGATAATATTCACCCCACATAGGTGTTGAGGATCCTATCTTTTCTTTTGGCATGTGTCGACGTTGGTGTCGAACATGAATAGCCTTTTGTATCGCCTTTGTCATTTTTGGCATGTGGACAATTTTGGTTCAAGGCTTTTATGTTTTTGGTTAAAATGAATCCTCTTTGATGTTGATTAATGTTTTTAGGCATCGTAGGTGTTTTGGTTGAATTATGGGCCTTTTTGATTAATTTTGCACTCTTGGATTATTCTCTCTTTTTCTTTGGGAAGCGTGCCTTTGTATGAGTTCATCTAGTGACCATTCTAGTTCGTTGAGGACTCGTACCTCCTAGTTGGACCATCTCGTGGGTGAGTGTTACCCTTGTGTTTGGGATGTCTTGTGTCATCATGGAATGGACTGAGGTAGATGTCACCCTCATCCTACTCCATGTGTTCATGAGGGAGAAAGGTTGTGGACGTGTATCCGATCCTCGTCATGGAGTGAGCTCCACCTCTTGCTTGGTCATCGTGGTGAGTTGTCACACGATGGGTGAAGTCTTCCACTTGTGCCACCCTGCTTAGTGTAATGGTGATGTCATTTTTTTTGTTTTAGTTCTTGTTGCGACACCTTGTGTGTGTGTGAGTGCAATGCCACATGTAAATGTCACACTTGCAAACACAAAAATTTGTTGGTTCAGTGTTTGTTCAGCTAATGCTTTGGGTGGAAACCTAGAGGGCATTACACATGGTATTAGATCTCATGTTGTAGAATTGGGAACTCTTGGGTGTGTTCTGCTCAACTTGTTCAAGCATGTGTGGGGTCCTTGTGTGTTTATATGTTGTGATTAGCATGTGCTTTCTTTCGATATGTCTTCCTTGTATGAGTGTGTTTGAGTGACCTTTGTAGGGTCATGTTCACATGCTTCTGTGACTAATTTTGATAGTGGAGTTATGGGAATCTTTGTGTGAAAGGAAATACCATGTTCTTGAGTGTGATTGAACTTGGTTTACTCTTTTAAAAGTTATGCATTTGTATGTGAAAGAGATGATGTTTTGATCATATGCATGATATGTGAAGAATATTGTTGTGGTAATGCTAGTTTAAATGAACCTTACAATATGCACCTTGTTGTGTGTATGTTTGTTGCAAGAGTAGCATACCCTTGTAATGCTTGTCATATTTGTTTATTAATTGCCACTGTATGGTGATTGGAAATGCTTTCCTAAAATGCATATTACATTGTCTTCTTGAGAGCATGTCCCTGTGTCTGGATTAATTATGCAATTGTAAGAAAGATAGTGTTGCATTGCATTGCTAGAATAGATCATTTGGGTAATGACTTATGTCCCCAAATTGCATTCTTCCCTAGGATTCATGTGGGAACTTAGGTGTAATTATTGCATTGCATTATTAGAAGAGTTAAAGAGAAAAGGGGTTGTGAAAAGGGTCATTTGCATAGCCCTTGTGATGTTTGAGGTGTTAAAATCATGAGTGAAGTAGCAAACTCTGCATCTTGTGTTTCTGAGTTGTGTTTCCCCTATTGTAATGTGTACATTTAGTATGCTTGTCATCATGTTGTGGAGAAATTTAGCATCATGTGAATGGAATGTTGGGTAAGTGCTTGACCTCCAACCTAATTCTCCCTCATGTTTTGATTTGTGTTGTATGTGAATGTTGCACTAATGCATTATCCATATGCTTGGTGAATCCTTGTTTGGTGAGAAATGTTAACCGCTCTTGTTGTGAGAGTGATGTGTTTAGATATCTTGGTTTGTGAACTTGATTTTGTCCTAACTTAATCTTGGTTACTAGATATTTTCTAGTGTGTGACTTTGTGTGTCGTTTCATGGTGATTGTGATTCCCTTGAATGGGATGCAGCTTTTCATTGCTTGGCATCTTGAGTGATGTTTGTGTGGTTAAGTAGAAATGATCTCATGTTATTCTATGTGATTGAAGTCTTAGAAGACTCGTTTGTTTGGTGTGATTGAATGTGTTCTCTTACTTGCCTTGGATTTTGGAATCCAGGTGTAGTGTAGCATTGTACTCCCTATCTAGTGGCTAGAATTAGTCACGTAGTTCATGTAATGTGGAACTTTTGAACTTTGATACTTTTTTTATTTGACTTTGGTGAATTCACTAAATGTTGTAAGGGTCGGCATTGAATTTTTATTCTTGTTTATGAATAAGTATAGCCATCAAAGTTTGATATTTATTTATCTTGTGACCTTTATGGTCATGTTTGATTTAATATTGAAATTGAGCTCATTTTATGCCTTATTGTTGGAATTGACTTTTCTTCCACTTTGGTATTTTATTTATTTATTTATTATTGGTGGCTATGCTTGAATGTTTTAAACTACTAGTCATGTGTCATGTTATGTTCTCTATCATGTCCATGATGGGCCTCTGATGGATTGTGTAAGGGAGTAGAATGCAGAGAATATACTAGTTCTTAGTGTGCGTGTTACTAGAACTATGGTAGATTAAATTCCTTGGTTTGTTGTTAGACGCAAGTGAATATTGTGTGAAATGTTGAGAAATTTTGAAATGGTTTTGTGTTGCTATGGATCACTTGATGTCAATTGAATTCTTGTATGAGCTTAAATGTTGATTCTTGATGGTGTCTATGTGAATGAGATATGTAGAGATCTCATTTGGATTGAATATTTCTTTTAGTAATTGCATTTAGTTGAATGTTGACTTAGTCCACCAACTATGGTTGTTCTTGCTTGTCTCATTCTTTTTAGTCTTGGACGTGATGCCATGCTCCTAGTGTTTTAGCATTAGTGGAGTATATGATGTTTCCTTTTGATGTGAGTTCCATGACTACACTTATGTTTTGACATAGTGTAGGGTATGATGGAGCCTTAGTGCATGAGCATGTATTATTTATATATTTATGGTATTATAATTGTCTTCTTGCTCTTGTTGAGTTGCCAACCTTGGTAATTTGGTTGCTTCGGGAGTTTCTCCTTAGTGTTTTGGAGGTTTCCTAGCATAGTGCTTGAAGGCATGCAACTCTTGTATGAAGAGGTTTCTATCCTATGTATTCCATTTTATGGATACTTGGTGTTTAGGCAATGAGGAAGCCTTGTGTTGCCTAATCGATCATGAATTTGTGATCATGTTGTGTTGTTTGACCTTTTTGGTCTAGCTTAGTTAAGAGTTGAAGTGGTGTTGCGAGTAGTCTTGCACATTGTTGGTGTGTTGTGGTTGCCTTAGATGTGATCCTAGTGAGTAACGAGTTGCTAAGCCTTGCTTGATGGAAGTGCTTAATTTGTTAGAGGATGTGGTTTAGATTCTTCAGTTTGAGAACTTGTTTAATTGATCCTAGTTTTGGTGGTGTAGAGCTAGAGTGTTAGAGAAACCCTCTCTTTTAGGAGTGGAATGTGAGGAAGTACCTCATGTAGGAAAACCATGTCTAGAGTTGAGGCATGCTTTTGGTTAGGATGAAGGTGTGGTAGTGGTGCCTATAACCTTTTTGAGTTAGCTTTCCCTGATCCTTGAGTTCTTTTGTTGCTGGTAGTGCCCGAGGAAGGACTGTTGAGAGGGTAATCTTTTGTTTGCAGTTCTCCTTGAGAGTGGATATGGTAGCCTTGTGAGTTTCCTTAGACTAAGTTGAGAGCTTGAGAGGTTATCCCAGCATAGTTGTGATCCTGAGTTTTACGAACTTGACTTGCTTGTGGTATGTTGGGCCTTTTGGCTAGAGCCTCTTCTCATTGCAGTGGCAGTTGGAGGATGGAGTGATGTAGTCTTAGAGGAGTTGTAATTATGGTTGGTTTTGAACTAGTTGGTGCACCTTTGGAGATTTGTTTTGTTGTTTTGAGACCTCAACCTAGTTTTGGCTAGGAGGGCTGATCTTTTGAGATCTCTTGTGTTGTAAAGGATTGTGTACTAAGGTTACTTCATCCTTATGTTTTTGTAGGCTTCTAGGAGTAAGCCTAATGCTAGTGGGGGAGGATGTAATGCCCACTCTAGTTTATATCTTGTGTGCTTTTTGATTCATGTGTTATATGTTGTTCTGAGTGTTTATCAATGTATTATGTGATTATTATGCTTTGATGCATTACACCAAACTTGTCGATGAGGTATATGGTGTCATCGATGGGTTTTGAGGGGTATTCTGGATGACCATTGAGGTGTTTCCGATGGGTTTGTGCTTTGTTATTTGGTTTCCAACTATGCATTATGGGATGCATACATTGTGATTGTGTATGTTAGATTATTCTAGTGCTTCAGCTTCATTGTTTTCACTATACTTGTTACAGTTGTGATTGTCATATTATTCCTGCATTGTGAAATGTTTCTATTTATGCATCATGTTCTTGGATCATGCTAGTCGTAGATGATTATAGTGGATACGATTATTTTATATCATGTGTGATTATACCATGTTGGAGTGGATTATGTTGCTTTGGCTATTATATGCGGAGAAAATACACCTAATGGTTGACTTGAGTGTGCAGGGAATATCAGGTATTAACTAATGTGGGAAATGTGGAGAAGGTTGACATGGGATGCTAAGCCATCTCACCCTTATCCTTGTGTTGTGGAAACCCATGATGTGTGTTTAGAATCATTTGCATGTGTTTCCTTAGCATTTTTGCACTTGATTTTAAAATGGTTTGAAAAGCGTGTTTTCCATGTTTTCAGATTAAATTAATGATTTTAATTTGGAAATTGTTATTTCTTCTTTATAGAAAATGTTTATTGCATCATTATATGCTTATGGAACAAATTTGAGTGATTTCAGTTTAATTCCAAAATTTGAAATTTTTTCTGTAAAAAGGTAGAAATTGCATTAAATGAGAAAATTGAATGCCTAGTATGGCATGTTTGTACTTTTCGGAATGAGACTAAGTTAAATGAGAATAACCTATTTGGAATAGTTGAGTTTGTTTGACTAACTATTTCCCTATTATTCTCAGTGATTTATCTAGGTCTTTTCAAGGAAAATTGAAATATTAATGCATTTTGATTAAATGCTTATGTGATTTCAAATGAAATATTGTAATTATTTATTGTTTGGAATTAAAAAAATAAATTATTTAATTGTGCAAAGGCTATAATTTTGATTTGATTTATTAAATCACTTTAGAGGAGTATTTTATTATGAAAAAAGGAATAGTGTCTTTGGAGGCATAAAAGGAAAAAGACATGTATTTTGAATTATTCTTTTTCTCTCCAAAATTTGCTCTCCTTTGTTTGAAACCCTCTTGCTTGAAAAATGGATATCCGATTTCTTGGAAGGGAGTTTTTCTTGGAATTGCTTGGAGTTTGGATTGGATTAAGGAGCTTCATTTTTGCTTGTTGTGTGTGGATCTGACATTCAACCTCATTCTTTTCCTTGGATTTTGCTTGTATTGGAAGGTAGGTTTCTCCAATCTTCTCATTTAAATTGTTTTATTTTGTTTCCTTCATGCCACACCATCTAGAATGGTTGAAGATGGCTTTTCTTAGTTGTAGGAAACTTAGAAAATTTATTTCAGCTGGTTATTTATTTATTTCATGTATTTTCTATTTTGGAAACATAGAAATACAGACATAACCGTGGCAAATTTTCCTTGAAAAGTCCCAATGCAATTTTAGTGCATATATTGGTTGTTGGGCATGCTATCTATGATGGGCAGTTGTCAAATCATCCATAGCTATTGAAAAACAAAAGTTAGAAAATTGGTCAAACTTTGGTCAAGGTGCCAAAGAGAGCTCCAATGGAGTTTTAGGGCCTTATGGTTATTTTACACTTTTAGAAAACATGAAAACTAAATTCTATGCATTTCCTTTGTGATTTGCTTTAAGGGATGAGTTGACTCCTTCATATTATGTGATTCTACATCTTGTGAGACTATGTCATGTTTTGGGACATTTTGGTGCATTAAAATATGTGCCACTTATTTCTCCATTTTTGAAAACTTGAAAATTGCTTTGTATGCATTTCATTGATGTTTTAGTTTGTGGAATGAATTGTCTCCCAATTAAAATGATGTTTTGCATCTCTTGACAATATGTTGTGTTTTTTTTTCAAAATTGTGATTTTGTCACCTCATAAACAGTGTCATGCCCAATTGGTCAAATTTGTGCTATGGGTGTTTAGGAAGAGGTCTAGGGGTAGGAAATGATTGGCTGCCATCGTGCACCACAGCCCAAAGAGGTCATTGGAATAAAGAGAATGGAATTTTTAATCAAGAATAACATTTAAACACATTGGGTAATAAAATTTAATAATGAGATCATCTACACCAAACTGCATATCCTGGTGAAGTGTCCGGCTTGCTTGGGTTTGGGTGTAAAGAGCAATCTTTGGTGTAGTGTCTAGTTTTTATGAGGAGGTTATGCCCTCATGTTCTGTTGCGAGCTAAGTGTTGCCCTCGTTTGACACTCCTTGTCCTAACTACCTAGGTCTCTCTTCCTTCTTCCACCATTGGAGTTTGACTCGACATGTGATGTTTACTACGTGATTGCATGTGCATTGTGATGCTTGATTCATGCTTCTTTGTGTCTATGATGAACTATGATTTATGCCTCGTTTGGTGTGTATTGAAGGTGTGATTATTTCCCTTATGCTTGAAGGTTGTGATGTCATTCTATTATACTTTGGCAAGTGTGCCATATGTTACTTGAATGCAATTGGATGGTAGTTCTGCCATGTGTTTTTTATATGCATTGTATTGGCAGTTGTGTCATGTGTGTTATGTGCATTGATTGGCTTGTATGCCATATGTTACTATGTATACCATGGATTGAGTGAGATGACGCTAGAGGGTTTGCCATGATCACCTTCTCCATTGCTCAAGGGTTGCCTAGAGTTGTGTAGACAACTATTGCACTCGACGATGGCAATATGTGTTGATGAGTGTTTTAGCACACAACAATGCAGGTGTGCTTGTTGGTTTCACACCTCTCTTGAAAAGTATCCTACCCTAGGTAAGACTACTCCAAGGATAATACATCTAGGTCTTAGCTTGGTTGGAATCTCTCAGTTGGTATGTTCTAGTTGTGCCTACAAGGGGTCTTACATGTAATCTACAGATCTTCAAGTTGAAACAACAAATACACATAAACTCTTTTATGATTTTTAGCTAATAAACAATGTAGAATGCTGTTGAAATTCCTAATCTAACAATGGTTTTCAAATAAAATGCAAAAGAGGTTAGGGTTTTAGAGAAATCCTAAGTGACATTTACAATGTATGGGTTACTTTAAGTAGACAAATATTGTGAAACTTAACTAGTTTTCTAAGTTACCAAACTAAAATGGGTGTTACAACACTGCAGAAAATGATGCTATCTTCAATGGAAGTCAAAATATTTTTAGATTACATTCATTTGTTAAATACCTAATAAATGAAACAATTTAACTTGTGAAATGCAATTAAACTTTAGTATAAATGATCAGTCTAGACTAACTTTGCACATTTATCTACCATTAGCAAATAACTAAAAGTATGGACTTAGAGTATTCATCAGATACTTTCAACAAACCATGAACATTATAAAAGCACAACTAATTAACTATGGGAGAGCAAGAAGTGAACCATGAAAACCAAATAAGGAACACAATACACAAATTCTCAAAATCACTGCAGCAACTTGCTTTGTATTACTTGAAATGGTAGGATGTCAACAATTCGGCATCAAATTCTCTCTTACAAATAGTGGAAATGGCAGCCCTTTATATAGGAAAGCGGCATACTGAGTTTTTCGAATGAACGGTGGAGATTAACTCAACACCAACGGTCTAGATTACATTAATAAATGCATTTGCAATAGCTCATATCGAATCCCGGATTACATTTTGTCTTTTATGAAAAAGACAAAAAATAACCCCCAGATACATTGAATCTAGTCAATTTAACTACAAAACTCAATATATTAATAGAAAAGATCATCTTTAAAGCACAAAAGAGATGAAATAGAGTCACATGCTGTCCCAAATATAGCAATTTACAATTATTATGGGATTACATTTTAGAATATTTGAAAAACACATAAAGGCTCTTCATCCAAATTAATTTTGTCTTCTTCTGCCAGCTTGTTGCGGGAGTTGAGCCATGCTTCAAGGGCTAGATTGATCTCCAAGGGATCCGGATTCTTCAAATGGTTGACCCAATATTCAAACATCTCCAGCTCTCGACTGCATCTATTGTATATCTTCTCTATTTCTACCCCAGCCTTATGGAATGCCCTGAATTCAGCCTTCAGGTTGCTAACCTTGTCCAATCTGTCCTCCATAGCCAGCTTCGTATTCTAAAAAATGACCTTATGTAATTTGCCTTTGCATTTTTCAACATCATAAGGTGCATAGTCGTTATAAGCCTCTTCTAGGCAATCCCTTAAAGAATCATTAATATTATATATTAGTGACCGAAGTTCCTCATCCACTGGCTTATAGGCCTCTTTTATGTTTTCAAAATTTTCTTTTCTCAAATTCAGCTGTTGATACCACTTGATAGCTTTAGACAACTTATCTCCAGTCAGAATATTTTCAACCACTAAGGTCTGCGCCAACAAATCTTTGATGCTCTTTATTCAAGGAAACATGTGGGAGTAATATTTGTTGAAAGAATCACATCCTCATGTAGATCCTTCCATTTCTCATGAAGCTCAACCAATTCCTTATGTGTCTGGGTAGAAGCATCAATAGTTTCACATTCCTTTTCAAATACTTTGATTAACCAATTTTCAATCCCTTGTGACTTGTCCCTCACCTCACCAAGTTTTGCCATTTCATCTGTAGACAAGAAAGTAGGTGCTGTTCTAATATCTCCTCCTGCATCAACTGGTTTGATCAAGAATTTGAGGCAAGTTCGGAGCTCCTTATTTTGTTGTTTCAACTCCTTCTTTGATAGCTCATCTTTATCCAATTTCTCTAGAATGGAGGTGATAGACCCCTTAAACTCATCAACCCTCTAAGCATGAGTGGTTGGCCCTAGATCAACCATTGGGATAACATAGTCCTCGGCTCTAACTTGTTCTCTATCTGTATTGGCTAGTGGGACAACTATTTCAACAATTCTGGACCATGTCTCATCCTTATAAATTCTTGATTTTACTTTTGCTTTCTTTTGTTTCTTTGGCCTTTGAGCCTGTACCAAGATGGTGCTTAGATCTAATTGCATTATTTCCACTTGTGCTTCGGGGTACGCCACATTGTTTTGTAACCACTCAGGTACTGAAGAAGAGGACTTGCTTAATTCAGTGGTTTTCTTGCCATCAGTTTTGGTGGGCTCTTCAAGTGGCCCTTTATCTTGTTCTAACCCCTTATCTTTATTTACTTCCTTTTCTACTCCATCAGCTAGGTTTCTCCAGTTCACCATTACATTCTCTTGGGCTGATTTGAAGACTTCTTCTGTCTGACCTTTCTCTGGTGGACTATCAGATATATCAATCACTTCCACGCTAACTGCTTCAGCCAAGGATTCATTTGGAACTTCATTACTTGCCTCAACAAATGTATCTTTCTTTGATTCAGACAATATTTCTATCTCGGGTTCTTACAGACCCAATTATGTACATACCTTGTCAATTCCTGGTAGTAGTGGCACAACCATGGAAGTTGAATCTTGATCCATAGGCATTTGAGAGATAGGACTAGCAGAGGATATGGGCAGTGCAGCCAAGTTTGTTTTTGTCAAATTGGCCAACATTGTAGGTCCCAAATTTGGTGAGATGGAAGTTGGTAAAATGGTGGAAATGATGATGGGTGAAGATGAAGACAGTGAGGGTAAAGGAAGAGAAGGTAAAAGAATTGTAGAAATGGGAGGTAGTGCTGCGACAATGGATAATTGGGTGGAAGAGATGGAAGGTAAAGGTGTGGTGGTGGTAGAGGAACGTGGGGTGGCAGCAATGGATGAAATAGGACTGCTAGGGGCGTTAGAGGATATTGCCAGTGAGCAAGAAACAGTTGAAATAGTAGTGGCAGGTGAAGTAATAGTAGGGACAACTTCTTGAATAGTAGTAGCTAAAGTCATAGATGCAGTAGGGGAAGCAATGGAAGAGGATGCAACAACAATAGTTGTAGTAGAAGTGGATGCAACTGTGCTTTCACCTGGGGCAGAAGGAGATGGGGAGGTTGGAAAACTCACATCATCTTGAGTTGTGGCATCATCTTCACTGACCTTCTTCACTTTGACCTTCTTAGTTTTGGATCCTTCTCCAGGACCACTTGGCATATCCCTTTTCTTCAAGGCTCTTGTTCTTGCAGGAGGGGGCTGATCTTTCTTAGGAGGCTTTGTAGCAGGTTTCTTAACTTCCTTAGCCTTTTCTACCAATGGTGTATGCTCTTCACTGTCAAATTTTTGCTTTTGAACTAGCTCTGCCTCATCTGTGATATCTATTGGCTCATCCTCTTCTCCTCCAGATTCCTTGTCTAATTCTAGTGTAGTATATGTGAGCTGCACTCCTTGTCTCTCCAAAGCAACTATCTGGCCTCGCACCCAGGCCTTGCTCAGTCTGATTGGTTCTTTCATTATAACATCTAGAGAACTCTCCTCAACATTGGCCCAATTAGGCAGAGGGATTGGTTGGCAGTATTGGGCTTCGCAGGTTCCTCTTACCATAACATTCTCATCATCCTCCAATTGGTCAGGAACTACAATGATGTGAAACTTTCTTATGAAGGCCAGAGATAATCTAGAATGAGCCTTCTTCATTACCTCGTAGTCATCCATACAGTTGGCCTAGAAGTCCTCAATATGTATTTTGTGAAACAACATTTTGCTTACAAACTTCTCCATCACTTTATTTGGATCAAAGTGATCCCTTGCATTATAGTAGTGGAGATTGAGAAGTTGAATTTCCTTATCTGAATGGTTAGTAGATGCTAATAAAGGACATGCATAATTCCCTTTGCAAACTTGATGGGAAACTGTACATTGGTTCTATGCAAGTGCTTAAGTTTCTCAGCACAAGGGATCAATTGCCTAGATAATTCCAAAAGGACTATCTTATCATTGGGGTATCTAGGAAGTCTGTAAGCTATCCCAGTGAAACCTTGTACCCTCAGATATGTAAAATTTTCAAATTGGATATACCACCTTCCATATTTGGTTACTTCATTCATGGCTTCTGTGGAAATCCTCAGGGCTGTGTTGCCTTGTAGCAACCTTGCTATATACATAGTGAAAGCATCATTTACCCTTTTGAAATGCATCAAAGATTGAGATGATGTGAGTTGTGGGTAACACTCATAAAGGTTGACCTAGGTCTATTCGTTATTCCCAACTTCTCCTATTTTGGACAACCCAACATAATGATTTCTTCTTACTAATGCATAAACGACATAGTATGTCCATCTAAAGAATCTTTTCTCCTTGAAGTTGCTAAAGGCTTCATGAATGTTATCACTAAGGATCTGTGGCCAGTGGAATTTAGTTCCCTTTAGTATCTCAATAATGATGACAAACATCCATTCTTCAAAAGTGGAGGCTATAGGTAACCCATATATTCTATTTAGAAAAGTTATCAAATCCCCTATCTCATCATGAAAGTCACTTCTGTATAATACTTGAGGGAATTTGCTCATAGCAGACCTTCTACTCTTTGCCCAATGATCATTCATATGTTTTCTGCATCCATTTACATCTTTGTTGTAAGTTTCCTCTTATCCTTATTTATCTGGCATGGTCATTACTGTGTGCAATGGGATGTCAAAAGTTTCAGCCAAAGAGGGTGGACTTAAATCAACCAGGATATCCCCATTGGTGGTTTGGATTGTTCTAGTCATGACATCATATCTACCTGCACATGTCACTATTAGCTCTGCACACTGAACTGATGTGGGAAAGCATCATCTTGTGCTATACCACTGTCTTTTAGTGTTTTGGCCTTGGGAGTTGGATTTGGACCAAAGGTTCTTAGTCTAAAGTCATCCAGGTCTATGTGACCCAGATCCATATCTCCTACATCACTCCATCTTGTATGAATCTTGGTCTCTGAGGGGATACCTTTGAATTCATACTTCATGATTTGAGCCCGGGCAGTCATCTAACCTATAGGACTAGACCTTATAAGCTTGATACCTTGAGAGATTTCACTAACTCCTAAGTTTAGGTTCTTCATTGTCAAGTGGATCAGTAGACATACAACCATTAAAGCTATAATGGACCTGCTAAGCCACTAACATGTTCTTAAAAGAATAGAAATCTAACATTTATTACATTGCATTCATGTCATAATCTAGCTTTAGGCAATTCAACATCAATGTATGCAATAAAACTTCAAAACTACAAAAATCCCATTTAAAACATATGAAACATCAACATTCATCATTTACAGTCATCATTACATCCTATCAGACATTTCTCCCTTTGAAAATTCCTTAAAAATGATCATTTTGTATCATTCACACTAATTTCAGGGTCATCTGACCTATAGACATAAAAGTGATAATTTTGAGGTCAATCAACTTCAGCGGGGAAATAGGGTTCAACTGACTACTAAGTCTTTCATGGTTCATGTGCTTTCAACATTTTACACAGGTTTCAAGGTCAACCAACCTACGCAGCTTTCTGAGGGTACCGACTTGAGTTAGTCATTCAGTTAGTCAGTTGGAATTTTGGCGCAAGACAATTGAAACAACTTTCACTATATTTGTGCGGGATTTTGCCTTATCGGACCTGCGTAGGATTTGGAGTCGACTAATTGGGTCAATGGTGGCATGTTTCAGCGTGAAGTCAGATGAAGCTACTTTTAGCACAAGGTCACTTTCTTTTCTTTTAGTGGAAGTTTTGGTGGCTGCTGACTAGCAGAGATTTCTTACTTATCCAACCAAGTTGGAGATGGGGTCTTTTAGCGCAAGGTCTGCGCAAGATGATTTTAGTGCAAAATAAACTTTGGGATTTTACGAGGCTTTTGGATCTCGTCGACCTAGTTAGTTAACACGACAAATACTATGGAGGTTGGAGGTCGAGATTTTAGTGCTAAATTGGTTTAAGGCTTCGGTGTGGGTTTTCACAACTGGCGACCGACTGGATGAATAGAAGTGTTACAGGTCAGTCGGTCTCAATTTTGGCACAAAACCGAGTTGTTCAACCAGTTTAGGGATGTGTTCAAGTTTTGGCTAAGTTTGGTTGAGTTCTCTATTTTGCTTACGGGGATCAACATTACATTTCTTTGAAGTTTAGAAACTAGGGTTTGAGATAAATAAATAGTTTCAGATATGAAACCCTAGCTGTGTTTGGATTTACTTATAGTCAAGTTGAAAGGAAATGAAACCCTAAATGTGAAAGGAAAACCCTAGATATAGGTTTAGCTCCTACCTGGTGTGCTGAGCTGGTTGGAACTTGCAAGCAAGGAAGAAGGCTACTAGATCGAATCTACAAGCGATGCAATGGGAATGTTTGACAAATTGGCTGGAGCTCCAAATATATTTGTTCAAATGCAGATAATGAGTCCAAATGATGAGAAATCTTCCTTTTATTCCCTTATTTAATCATCATAAATGCAAGACGTATGCAATGTTAGTCAGTGGATTAGGGTTGCGTGGCTTTTGATTGGCTCCGACTAGGCAGGAATTCAAGGTGCATTGGACTTGGTCAGAGGATGAAACTTTTAGTGCCATGACAATGGGCTCAGTTACATGCATTTTGTGGGGTTTTAAGGGTCCTCAGACTGGCAGGGATTTTGATGTCCTCCAACTTAGTTAGTGATCGAACAATGCAATGCAAGTCAGAGACAACAGATTTTAGTGCTAAAGGCCATTGGGAGGAAAACAACACTAGAGTCAATGGTGAAGGATTATAGTGCAAAAGGACTATTCAGAGCCACTGGAAGAAATACAAAGGCCTTGACTTAGTAGACTTTTGAAATGATTTTCAACATCACCCTTCTAATATGGCAAAAATGCATTTTGACCAGTTGACTACTTAGGAGGTGAAAAACTTACTTAACATTCTAGACCAAATTTGAAAGAGGGGGGTCCCTATTTTTTGAAATGGGGCATGTGTGCGAGGGACAACAAATGATGACTTTGCTGGAAAATGCTCCAGTGCATTTCAGTGATAAACTTTCAGTTCAAACCCAGAATCTCTGTGTTTCCCACATATTAAACGAAAAAGCATGATACCCTATCAAAGAATCCAGGATCACGAACTAGTGCAACCATCCACATCCTTAAAACCTAAGTGTGTGTAATTGCATTCATTCCCATCCTTTGGCAACTAAGTTCATCCAAGATCCTTTATGGCCAACTAGGAAGTTGGGACCATTCTACCACCAAGAAATGCTCAAATGTTGAGATATGATGAGCCTTGAGGGAAGTAAATAAATTTTCCCTTAGTATTTCTGATGTAATGGTAATTGATGATAATCATTTCTGAACAATATCTTTTGTGATAATTTTCAATTGGTAGTCTCTTTTCTGATGCACTATAATGGGTCTGGTGTTGAAAAACACCTTTTATTTTTACCCAATATAGGCTAGCAACACTTAGTGTCACCTGCCCCCTTTCAGGATTGATAGTGCATGTGGTAGAATAGGAAGCCAACCCTTTCACTTAACACAAGATCACTTAGACTTGCTCAGCCACTTTAGGATCATTTAAAGTGTGAGAGATATATGGTTAGAAAATACTTTAGGCGCACCAACTAATGGCTCATTTTCCATGAATATACATCATACCCCTTAGCATAATAGCAAAATCCACAACGAGACTTAAGCAGAACCTTGGTTTCTCAAAGAGAGACTTTGGACTATCTGCCCAACCAAGAAGCATTTGTAGGTTCGTATATCTACCACCATATTCTAGAAACAAAGATCCCACACAAGAGCAAGCGCAGCAAGCAAAAAACAAAACTAAAAGGACAACTAATCTAAGCAAAGCATCTAACAACTACGAAAAGCGAAGGCAGGAAAGTAAATCTAATCTAACAGCAATCTATTCTAGCAAAGTGGGCAAACAACCTAACTATGTACACTAGGATGAGGCATGATTGCGTCTCAAGCCTGGAAGTAGTGCTTTAGGGACTTGCCATTGACAGGAAATGGGATCTCCTCACCAGTAAGGCTTTTGAGTTGATATGTGTTGTCTCCAAGGATCTCATAGATTTGATACGGGCCTAACCAAAGTTTATCAAACTTACCATGCTCTCCTTTCTTCTCATGGGCTTTATCCCAATATAGGACCAAATCAAAAATGCGGAAGGCTTTGACTTTGGCTCTCTTGTCAAACCATCGTTTCACTACACCCTGGTGTTTAGAAAAATTTTCTATGGCAGTGTCACGTTTCTCTTCAAGGTGCAGCAACTAGGCTAATCGAGACGATAATTGATCATTAGTTTTGAGGTAGTCTTGCATGAATTGCAGTACGAGAATCCTCAAGTGAATTTCAAAGATGGGCTCAACCCCATAAACTAGGTGATAGGGCGACGTGCCCAAGATGGCTTTGTGTCAAATTCTATCAGCCCATAAGGCAAATTTAAGCTGAGTGTGCCAGTCCCTAGGGTTTTTTTCTAACAGTTTCTTAATGACTTCAAGCAGATTTTTGTTCATTGATTTAGCTACCCCATTCCCTTGTGGATAGTAATTAGATGAGAACTTGGGAGTGATTCCACAATCAAATGTGCAATTAGAAAAATGCAATGATGAAAAGGTCAAACCATTATCACAAACTAAAGAAAAAGGACATCCAAACCTGGTGACAATGTGCTTTTCAATAAATTCAATAACTACCTCTGTGGTGTATTGTTTACAAGCTATCACTTCAGACCATCAGGTGCAGTAATTAGTAGTGGTCAGAATATACTTGTGGCCTACAGAAGGGGGTGGATTGATGATACCGATAAAGTCGAGGCCCCACTGAGCAAATGGTCGTACCTCTACCACTGGTTGCAAGGGCATGGTGGCATGTTGCTCTATGTGTGCAGCAGTCTAACAAATATGACATGTTCTCACATGTGAGTATGCATCCTTGAACAAGGTAGGCCAATAATATCCAGCACATAGAATTTGATTGGTAGTTGAGTGAACTGATCTGTGACCTGTCCCAAATTTCTCATGAAAATTGGTCAACACTTGGTCAACTTCTAATTTGTCTAAACACCTCAGATAGATCCCCTCATGATTCTTCTTGTAAAGGACTGATCCTTTTACCATACAGCTGTTACTTTTCAGTTTGAGTGCTCTTCTTTGAACCAAATTCAGTTGTGGTGGAAAGTGTTGATTAAGTAGATAAAATATGATATCTCCATACCATTCATCCTTTGAAACATCCTCTAATAGGTACTGCTGAGATACTAAACCTAGCCTTACCTCAGCCATTATTCTGGTTAGTGCTTGGCCTCTTACCAATTTCATGGGCTGAATATCTATATCGAACTCTTGCAAGATGGTGACCCATTTTCCTCTCCGTTCTCCCAATTCACTTTGCATCAACAGTGCTTTACCTACTGCATCTAAGACTATGGCAATTAATTGACTTCTTAGGATGTAGTCATGAAACTTCTTTACTGCCTTTACCAAAGCGTAGGCTTGTTTTTCCACATTTGCATATCTTAACTCTTCGTCTTTTAACGGAGTACTCATGAAGACGATGGGTCTTTCATCATCAACTGATCTCTTTTGCATCAACATTGTAGCACAAGTATGCTCAGATGCAAATGAGTAAATCTGAAATGGTAAAGTATAATCTGGACTTACCAATACACGTTCATTGGCTATAGCTTGTTTAATTTATGCAAAGGCAGCTTTACCCTCTAGAATCCAATCCATTTTAGTGTCTTTTTTCAACATGGCATTAAGAGGTCGAACAATTTCAGCAAAATCTATAATGAAATTGCGTACAAAGTTAATCTTACCAAAATATGGCTTGCGTTCCTTTTTGCTAGCTGGGGGAGGTATTTTGAGTATGGCTTGTATTTGTTCTGGGTTGATAGATATCCCTTGCTCAGATATCACATGTCCCAGCAATTTACCTTCAGTCACTCCAAAGATACATTTCTTAGGATTGAGTGATATACCATAGTCTTTACAACATTGCAGTACTTTCCTCAAATCTTCCACGTGATCTTCTCACCTCTTTGAGAACACTGTGAGGTCATCCATGTAGATAATAATACACTTTCCAACTAGTCCCTTGAAAACAATGTCCATTGCTCATTAAAAGGTGGTACCAACATTTATTAGACCAAATGGCATTCGATAATATGCATAGGTGCCCCATTTGTATGTGAAAGATGTCTTCAATCTATCTTCATAATCAACCATTACCTGGTTGTAACCTGAATATCCATCCAAGAAAGACATCATCTAGGATCCATTAACAATTGGTAATACTTCATCCAATGATGGCAGCAGATAATTATCCTTCTCAAATGTCTGATTTAAGTTTTGAAAGTCAACACAAAGCCTGATTTCTCCATTTTTCTTTCGAACAAGAACTAGATTTGCTACCCAAGCGGAATGTCTAATAGGAAATATTATTCTTGCTAATAACAACTTCTGAACTTCTTTGAAAATTAGTGGTTCTAATAGGGGATTCACTAGCCACTGTCTCTGTCTAAATGGTTTCGCTCTTGGCTTCAACGAGATGGTGTGTGTGATGATTGATGTGTCGTATGTCTTGAGGTCTTCATAGCTCCATGCTACAACCTCATGGTAGTCTCTTAATGCATGAATGATACCTGTCTTCTCTTCTTCAGTACTAGCCTTCTCGATGAACATGCTTAATATCTTCTTCTGTTCCTAGATTAAACGAATCACACTGCCCTCCTAGAGATTCTCCTTCTTTCTTTTGGGTTCCTAAGTTGTCTGAATCAAAAATTCTTTCTAGCTCTACCATTCCCCGTGGAATTGTATTTGTTTTCATATTTAGTACTCTTTCTAGATCCATTTTGGCAGGTGCCATCTCTTATTCATCTATTATTTGAGTGGTGAAAACATCAGATGAAGTAAGAAAGTTAGTTATGTCCTGATCATCCTCAAAGACTTGAAAATTTGTGACATTATCCGGTACTGACGGGATGGCAACAAATTCAACATAGAATTTCTTCAACCCCGCCATGGATGTCATCTCTAATGTACTTGTTATTTGAGCTAGAGCATCTGCAACATGATTTTGTCTTCTTAGGATCAGCTAGATATTAAAATCATCAAAGCATTCTATCAAATCCCAGACTCTATTACTATACCTATTCAACCTCTTATCATTACATGAGTATTGCTTCCTCACTTGTTTCACTACTAACTCTGAATCTCCAAACACCTGAAGAATTTTGACTTTCTTTTGGAGGGCCAACAACAATCCTTGCACCAATGCCTCATACTCTGTTATGTTGTTCATGCATGGAAATTGCAATCTATGTGATGCTAAATATGAGCCCCCAATAGGCTTGATTAACTCAACACCTGCTCCGGATCCTTGTCTACATCTAGATCCATCGAACCTTAAGGTCCATAAGCGGAAATCTTTACTACGTTTGTCTTGTTTTGCTAATGTTTTCTTGTCAGGTTGAGGCTCTGGTTCTTCCTTCTTTTTAGCAACTAGTACCTTTTCAGGACAATGGGAATTTTCAATTGTCTTTGCACTTGTTCCACTGCCTCTTGAGAATGCTAGCAAGTAAACTCAGAATGTGATGCATCATGTATGCGGCACCAATTGGGTAGTAATAACTCCTCCATCTGAATCTGCTTTCCAACAGTAGTTTGATCCCTTACGAATTTGGCTACGAAATCATAGAATCCTTCGAATATCCCTGGTTCATCTTCTTGTGAGGAGTTTCCTAAATCTGATTGAACGTATGCTTCTGTACTTTCTAGTTTTCAATAAGTGGAGGATAAGGGAATCTATGGCAACTTAGCATCAGAATCTCCTCTGTTTGATTGACATGAGGCAGATAGACTCCCAAGTCAACTTCAGAAAAGAGAATCTCATTAGGCTAGTTATACTCCATAATCATATGTTTCATCTTAGGTTCTCTTTCAATATGTATCTGGTTGGCCAATCCCTTCCATGGCAGCCACATATGAGAAAAGTCAGTTGCCATGTAACCATTCAAAGTTCTAGACCAGTCCCTACTCAAGAGCATACCATACTAATTTGGGATGTCCACTACTTGAATATCTATATACTGCTGTACTCTTGGATCAGAAGCTAGCTGCATGTGTATCCTATTCAACTCACCTACTACATTCACCTCAGTCTCGTCCAATTGTGTCACCTTCCTAGAAGACTTGGCCAAAGTAAGGCCCAATGCTTTACAAATTGATAATGGCATTATATTAGTGGAAGCACCAGAATCTACCAAACAGTTGTGAAGGTTCCTGTTGAATATTCTAAGTGTCAAGAGGAAAGGGGGGATTTCCATCTTATCCTTGTACAACGTCATTTTTTATTCCACATCAGTCACATGTACTCTTTCCTTCCCCTTATCAATGTTATCCTTGGTAACAGTTTCTTTTTGTGCATAGTCAATTTTGATCCCAGTACCCATATCTTGAAAGAAAGATGTCCTAACCTCAGGTATTTTAAGTAACTCATAAACAAAAAAACTAACCTTCATTTTCTTGAGTTCCTCAGTGATATATAGCCCCATTTTTACTATGTTAGACTATTGAGAGCTTTCAGCAGCTGCTCCTTGATATACTGGTTGATGTGTGACTTTTGTGGGTTCAAGATTATTAGAATCTTTTGGATCTAGTGGAATTTGATAGCTATTTAGAAGAATGGAGGTGGTAAAAGGACCCTTGGGTTTACTACTTCTTAGGTTATAAGGGGTTTTATTATATTGTTGATAAGCATTGACCTCTTCGGACTCTCCTTCCTCAGGTTGATTATCATCTTGAAATGGAAATGTATAACTATCAAGTACGAGAGCAGTGTCATACCTTTGAGAAGGAACAATTTCATAACCCATTGGTGGTTTTTTCCTGAGTATCTACATTCTAAATCTCCATCTGGAAGATACTAGAGGCTACCTAAAATTCTAGGTAGTCTAGTTCAGAATGAGCATTCATATTATACAGTCTGCACCAAGTAGACAAAGCTGCCTCAGCTAACATCACATGACTAGGGGGTTTGGTATCATTGGTCTGATTCTCCAAGGGTGATGGTACCCCTCCATTATTGGGTCTTGTGTTGCAATACCGATTTGATCGTGGCTAAAAATTATGGTTTTAACACTGATCCCGGCCTTGACTTTGAAACTGATTTTGATTTTGGAATGAGTTCTAATTTTGACCCCTCTGCTGAAGATAAGCATTTTGATTTCTGAGGTGGGTAACTTTTGCAGTGAGCTTCTTCATTTGGTCAACTAACTCTCTGATTTCATCTCTATCTTCTTTAGCCTTAGCTGCCTCTGAAGACTGTAGGAAAGGTGTTTGTGTAGGAGGCATTTTAGTTACTAGGTTTACCAAATGGATTACTAAAGCTTGTGTTGCAGCTGGATTAGGGATTGGATTCATCACTAGGGTATGGTTGGAGAAGGCTTGATTAATCATAGGTATTTGATTAGGCATGGCTACAGGACCTATGTGATTTAGTGGACCAGTGGCTGTTTGTCCTAGCTAAGTACTTACAGTGACAGTGGCGGAATATGCTTGAGCTAAAGTAGCAAGAATGGGGTTAGCTCTCCTTGCGAACATGGATGTCAATTTGTCCAAAGCTGCATAGTAAATGGGCAAGGCTGTAGCTTGCCCTATGGCATAAGAGCTTGCAAACGACTGAAGGATTTCTGAAATCTATTGTTAAAGGAAATTATCATCTCACCTTCACCTAGTCAAATCTCCACAAAAGACCGATAAAGATCCGTTGGGGTAGTAGGCATTCAAAATTGGCTAGGAATGCATTTTTCAGATTCAACCATGAATTTATAGACGCTGCAGGAAGGTTAGCAAACCAATAATAAGCCTCATCTTATAAAGAATAAAGAACCAAATAGCATATCATATCCTCGTATTGTACTTGCAACATAAACATGTTACTCTCAAAGATTTTAATATGCTCATCTGCAGTCCTATCTGGATCATTCACTCTGAACTTTGAATAGAACTTATTTGGGTTCTTTGGCATATCATGGTAATCATTGAACTAAAAAGGAGACTAGTTATTTCCTACAAAAAATGCCATGATCGGGGGATTGAAAGGTGCTGCAGCTACATTCCTTGGGGCTAATTGAGCTCTTGGTCCTATTGGTATCCCTTGATCTCTTCTTGTTCATCTAAATTCTGTCAGAGACTGTAGCTCTTCTCCAGCTGAGCTGGATCTAGTGTGTCTTTGTCTAGTACCGAGACTTGCTGATTTTGTAGAGGGAAATAATTTCGCACTCCTTCTAGTGCTAATTTTGCTGATGAATGTTTTAGCACGCAGGTGTGATTGTTGGTTTCACACCTCTCTTGATAAGTATCCTACCCTAAGTAAGACTACTCCAAGGATAATCTAGCTAGGTCTAGGCTTGCTTGGAATCTCTTAGTTGGTATTCTCTAGCTGTACCTACAAGGGGTCTTACATGCAATCTATAGATCTCCAAGTTGAAACAACAAATACACATAAACCCTTTTATGATTTTCAGCTGATAAACAATGTAAAATGTTGCTGAAATTCCTAATCTAACAATGGTTTTCAAAGAAAATGCAAAAAAGGTTAGGGTTTTAGAGAAATCCTAAGTGACATTCACAATGTATGGGTTACTTTAAGTAGACAAATACTCTGAAACTTAACCAAATTTCTGAGTTACCAAACTAAAATGGGTGTTATAGCACTGCAGAAAATGATGCTATCTTCAATGGAAGTCAAAAGATTTTTAGATTACATTCATTTGTTAAATACCCAATAAACAACGCAATTTAACTTGTAAAATACAATTGAAGTTTAGCATAAATGATCAGTTCAGACTAACTTTGCATAGCTATCTACCATCAGCAAATAACTAAAAGTATGGACTTAGAATATTCATCAGATACTTTCAACAAACCATGAACATTATAAAAGCACAACTAATTAACTATGGGAGAGCAAGAAGCGAACCATGAAAACCAAATAAGTAACACAATACACAAATTCTCAGAATCACTACAGAAACTTGCTTTGTATTACTTCAAATGGTAGAATGTCAACAATTTAGCATCAAATTCTCTCTTACAAATAGTGGAAATGGCAGCCCTTTATAAAGGAAAGTGGCATACCGAGTTTTTTGAATGAACGGTGGAGTTTAACTCAACATTGACGGTCCAGATTACATTAATAAATGCATTTGCAATAGTTCATATCAAATCCTAAATTACATTTTGTCTTTTATGAAAAAGACAAAAAACAACCCCCAGATACATTGAATCTAGTCAATTTAACTACCCAACTCATTATATTAATAGAAAAGATCATTTTTAAAGCACAAAAGAGACAAAATAGAGTCACATGCTGTCCCAAATATAGAAATTTACAATTATTATGGGATCACATTTCAGAATATTCAAAAAACACATCAAGGCTCTTCATCCATATTGATTTTGTCTTCTTTTGCTAGCTTGTTGCGGTAGTTGAGCCATGCTTCAAGGGCTAGATTGATCTCCAAGGGATCTAGATTATTCAAATGGCTGATCCGATATTCAAACATCTCCAACTCCCAACTGAATCTGATGTATATCTTCTCTATTTCTACCCCAGCCTTGTGGAATGCCTTCAATTCAGCCCTGAGGTCGCTAACCTTGTCCAATCTATCCTCCATAGCCAGCTCAGTACTCTCAAAAATGACCTTATGTAATTTGCCTTTGCATTTTTAAACATTATAAGGCTCATAGTCATTATAAGCCTCTTCTAGGAAATCCCTTAAAGAATCATTAATATCATATATCAGTTACCGAAGTTCCTCATCCGCTGGCTTATAGGCCTCTTTTATGTTTTCAAAAGTTTCTTTTCTCAAATTCAGCTGTTGATACCACTCGATAGATTTAGACAACTTATCTCCAGTCAGAATATTTTCAACCACTAAGCTCTGCACTAACAAATCTCTGATGCTCTTTATTTGAGGAAACATGTGGGAGTAATATTCGTCGAAAGAATCACATTCCTCACGCAGATCCTTCCATTTCTCACGAAGCTCAACCAATTCCTTATGTGTTTGGGCAGAAGCATCAATAGTTTCACATCCCTTTTCAAATACTCTGATTAACCAATTTTTAGTCCCTTGTGACTTGGCCCTCACCTCACCAAGTTTTGCCATTTCATCTGTAGACAAGAAAGTAGGCACTGTTCTAATATCTCCTCCTACATCAATTGTTTTGATCAAGAATTGCAGGCAAGTCCAGAGCTCCTCATTTTGTTGTTTCAACTCCTTCTTTGATAGCTCATCTTTATCCAATTGCTCTACAATGGAGGTGATAGACCCCTTAAACTCATCAACCCTCTGAGCATGAGTGGTTGGCCCTAGATCAACCGTTGAGATAACATAGTCCTCGGCTTTGACTTGTTCTCTATCTGTATTGGTTAGTGGGACAGCTATTTCAGCAATTCTGGACCCTATCTCATCCTTATAAATTCTTGATTGTACTTTTGCTTTCTTCTATTTCTTTGGCCTTTGAGCTTGTGACAAGATGGTTCTCAAATCTAATTGCATTATTTCCACTTGTGGCTCGGGGTACGCTACCCTATTTTGTAACCACTCAGGTGCTGAAGAAGAGGACTTGCTTAATTAAGTGGTTTTCTCACCATCAATTTTGGTGGGCTCTTCAAGTGGCCCTTGTTCTTGTTCTAACCCCTTATCTTTATTTACTTCCTTTTCTTTTCCATCAGCTAGGTTCTCTAGTTCACCATTACATTCTCTTTTGCTGATTTGAAGACTTCTTTTGTCTGACCTTTCTCTAGTGGACTATCAGATATATTAATCACTTCCATGCTGACTACTTCAGCCAAGGATTCATCTGGAATTTCATTTCTTGTCTCAACAAATGTATTTTTCTCTGATTCAAGCAATATTTCTGTCTCGGGTTCTTGTAGACCCAATTCTACACATACCTTTTCAATTCCTGGCAGCAGTGGCACAGCCAAGGAAGTTTAATCTTGATCCATAGGCATTTGAGAGATAGGACTAGCAGAGGATATGGGTAGTGCAACTAAGTCTATTTTTGTCAAATTAGCCAGCATAGCAGGTCCCAAAGTTGGTGAGATGGAAGAAGTTGGCAAAATGGTGGAAATGATGATGGGTGAAGAAATAGACAGTGAGGGTAAAGGAAGAGAAGGTGAAAGAATTGTAGAAATGGGAGGTAGTGCTATGGCAGTGGATAATTGGGTGGAAGAGATGGAAGGTAAAGGTGTAGTGGTGGTAGAGGAACATGAGGTGGTATCAATGGATGAAATAGGACTGCTAGGGGCGTTAAAGGATATTTCCAGTGAATAAGAAATAGTTAAAATAGTAGTGGCATGTGAAGTAATAGTAGGGATAGCTTCTTAAACAATAGTAGTTGAAGTCATAGATGCAGTAGGGGAAGCAATGGAAGAGGATGCAGTAGCAGTAGTTGTAGTAGGAGTGGATGCAGTTGTGCTTTCACCTTGGGCAATAGGAGATGGGGAGGTTGGCAAACTTGCATCATCTTCACCGACCTTCTTCACTTTGACCTTCTTAGTTTTGGACCCTTCTCTAGGACCACTTGGCATATCCCTTTTCTTCGAGGCTCTTGTTCGTGCAGGAGGGGGTTGATCTTTCTTAGGAGGCTTTGCAAGAGGTTTCTTAACTTCCTTAGCCTTTTCTGCCAATGGTGTATGCTCTTCACTATAATATTTTTTATTTTGAATTGGCTCTGCCTCATCTGTGATGTTTATTGGCTCATCCTCTTCACCTCCAGATTCTTTGTCTGATTCCAGTGCAGTATATGTGAGTTGCACTCCTTGTCTCTCCAAAGCAACTATCTGGCCTCACACCCAAGCCTTGCTCAGTCTAATTGGTGTTGGCAAGAGACACTGTGTGGCTTCATAAGTGTTGTCATTGATGGCAACAAAGTCTATCCCACACATCCGCAGTACATAGTATGCCTATACCGGAAGTCAGATTGAAGATTATTTTGGTCCGGTGAACAAGAACAAAGTATGTAACAAGGTTTGACAATCAGGTTTGGATCTCTCAGATGGTGTAACTCAATAAGTTACGGACTTGGACTAGTCAAGAGGGGTATCATGACTACTATATTCCAAAGATTTAGCCTCCGGTGATAAAGCAAGAAAAAGATATGAGCATCTGAGTGTTGGGTTCCAATCAAGCAGAGCAGACAGAGGAAGAACTAACCGACAAAGTATCAAACTTCAATCCGAATGAGTAAACGGTGTTGATCAAGCAATTTGTGGGATTATACATTGTTGGCCAACATGATTAATGACTTCTATGCTTAAGCTTTTGATACGCATCACAAATCAAGCATGGATTTAGCCAATAGATCAATAACTTCCAAATATCTTGAGTGTTCCTGTTGCTGACTAGAAAGTTGATGGAAATCCTTGATGTGGATATATATACCAGATGGATTCTAGCATGTAAGTGTGTGTTGAAGAGGTAAAGCAGGGATAAGTGTGAGAATAGCAATTCAAGTCTGATATGTGACTAAATAACAACATAGAACAGAGAAAGGATGAAGTGCATCAGATCAGTATACTGTGCCTAACCGGAACTGAACTCTTGCATTTGTAGATGCTTCTCATCAGTTCAAACACTTGATTATCTTCTGTAAGTTCTTGTAGGTAGTGTGCCTCTTGTGAGCAGTGTGCTCGGGCAGTGAGCCCTAATTAGCAAGTGCCATTTTGTACTCCTTTATTCTTTTAACAGAGAATACAATCTTGGGTTAGTCACCTTGTGGTTTTTCCCTTAACAGGGTTTCCACATAAAAATCCTTGTGCTATGTGTGTTGATTTTATTTCTATTCTTATGATTACATATGCTTTCATGTTTTGATATAACACTAAATATTAAGATAAAAAAAAATTAAGGAAATTTTGAGATAACTGATTCACCCCCCCTCTTAGATATCTACCTTGCTTTCAACAATTGGTATCAGAGCCAAGGTTCCTCTGAGCAAAGCCTAACATCTTGAGGAAGATCTAGGAATCTCAATGGATGCATATGGTATGAAGGAACAACTTCAGTCTGCCCTAGATGATCTTGAACAATCCCAATCTGAAATCAATAATTTGAGAGAAAGACTCAAACAAGCTAATGATTTCATATATGAGCTAAAATAAAAACTTAGTATCTCTGTGAAAAAGAGAAAGGAACTACTTCAAAAATTAGCCAATCAAAATGAAGTCAATGCTACTAATGAAGATCTGAATGAGAAAAATAAGCTATTGGATAAGCTGTCAAAAGAAGTCAATATGGTAAGGCATGAAATGGAATCAGGGGTTATGAGATTCACCCAAGAAATTGAAGAAAAAAGAAAGATTGAAGATAATCTAAAACAATCCCTCAAGGAGAAAACAGAGGACGGCCACAAAATGGATAGAATAATTAGGCATCTTGAATATGATCTTGAAGAAGCTAGAGACAATGAAGAACAACTTGAGAATCAGATAGACACTCTTAAACAAGATCTTCAAACTGCAAATGAATACAAAGAAAAATTCAAGATAAGCTCAGCCCAACTTGAAGTTCTTCTTGAAAGCCAAAAGAGGGTAGATGATAAGTGTGGCTTGGGATATGAGAAAGGTGAAAGCTCTGGATTCGGTCAGAAGAACTTTGGATTAGGAAATCAAAGAAACATGCCTAGAAGACCTCTGGTAAGGCAACCAAACACTCAAAGATATCCATCCTTCAATGGATACTGCTTCAATTACAATAATTTCATTCATAAAGCAACTCAGTGCAAGAGGAGAATGAATCAGAATAATCCATCCTTCTCTGGACAATGTTTTAATTGCAAAAGGTATAGTCACAAATCTCATGAATGCAGAAATATGCAAATAAACAATTCATTCAATGGTAGATGCTTTGCATGCAATAGAATGGGACATATGGCTAATCAATGCAGATCAAGAGGATATCAATCAAATAAGCAAAGAAATGTTGTATGTTACAATTGCAATAGATCTAGTCATATTGCTAAATTCTACAGAAGCAAAAATCAGGATAGAAAAGGTCCAGTGGAACATAATCAGAAACAAGATATGGGCAAAGGTAAAGTGAATGTGGATGAAGTTCAAGAGGAGATGAGCAAGATTTGGGTAAAAAGGAGTACAATGAATATTGGGGATGGATCCGCACCGGGATCCGGTGTTGATATTCCTTTCAAAAACTAAAAGGTAAGCTTTGGCTTAGGGGGAGCAACAGAGAAGATCCTTTTCCCCTAGCCAGCTAGTAAGTGCCTGAATTCAGCACATTGAGTTAGAATAAGAGGTTACAGTTTAAAGGGTTTAAGGAGATTCACTTGAAAGTCATCCATTCAAAATTTGACAAATCTGCATGCTGATTGGGCAAATTATGAGGACATCCTATATCAGCAGCTATCTGGTAAAGCAAAATTTCACAAATAGATCTGGTATGATCGAAAATTGAAATAATTTAATCTGTGGACCTATGAGATGTTTGAAGAGAAGAAGATACGTTGTCAATCCTCATAGACAATGATTCTAAGTTCCATGCAGTGATTCAAGAAAATCTCTCTCAAAACAGGGCAACCGGATAACTTAAGTTGTGCATTTATCACAAAAGGAAATTAGGGTTTGTGTAAGGATAAAAGGGTTCTTTCACTCATTATTTACATACTTGCACTCACAAAGATGAAAAGAAGAGCTCTGTGAAGAATATTCTACAATTTACTCAAGTTCAACTAAAAATTGAATTCAACCAACGATTCGTTTCAGCTCCTGCCTCAAACCCTAAAGTGTGAAAAGGTATTTCCATTCTGAAAATCTCTCTCTAAATCTCTTGCAAAATGGCTACTCCAATGGTTGTCAATATTTATGATAGGTCGAGACCTAAATTCAAGAAACACCCTTACAAATCCCTAGAAGTTGATCCCCTGGGTGCATTTTCTAGCACTCCGCATAGAGTCTTGCATGTAGAAGATGTTAGGGTTTATATCCATGCAAACATTGAAGAATTTGGAGACTCAAAATTGATGGATATTTATCACAAACAACTAATAGATGAGAATTTTGAACTCAAACCTAAATTCAAGGCCTTCCAGGACAAAAACTTCGGACATTGCATACATTTTCCATGTTTTGTAGAAGATGATTGGGTCCGGTATGTTCTAAGTAGGATGCATGACAATTTTATGTGGCTAATGACCCCATTCAAGATAACTAAAGATGCCATCAGGTCAGTGACTGAACTGCATTCAGCTGGTGGGTTACCCACACTTAAATCTGTGAAGAACCAAATGGTAACTGAAGCCACCGGATCAAAATTTGACAAAAGAGAAATGACTATAGATGACATCACAGATCCAAATGTCAAGTTTGCCTCAATGATAATCAACTACAAAATCTATCATTCGAGTAGGGAAAATTTTGTGTCTGGAACAACAATCTATGTTGCATATCAGATGTTGAGGGAAGATACAGATTATGATCTATGTGAGCTTCTTCTAAATCAGCTGTTGGAGAACTTGCAAAAGATTAAAAAGGATAAGAAAAATTCTTTTAAATATGGTAGTCTAATACTGTGTCTATTTTTCTATTATATGAATGAGCTACTCAGATCAAATGGTTGGGTCTGGCAAAATGATAAACCCATGGCAATTCAGATCAGAGATTACATGTATGGACTTGGTGATGCACAAGCCCAAAACTCTGCTCTCTGGGGTTACTTCAAGAACTTCCAGAGCATGATTACAAGCCAGAGAGAGAATACCACAGTCCATAGTTGAGAAATACAAGGACACAGTTTGCTTTATGGTTGACACTGATCAATGTCTAATGGAGGTAGTTGAGCCAAGAACTATGTGGATAATGCCTATGGGATATGAGGTCGATGAAAAAATATTGGAGCTACATATTCAACACCTGCTGAGCCAGCCTAAGGACACTGAAGCAGAAAGGTTTGGCACCTTTGAAGAGCTAAGTATAAAAATACATGTTGAGTTAAGATAGCCAAAGATAAAGAGAAAAGTAAGAAAGGAAGTTGAAGAAATTGCTAAAAGATTTGGCATATCAAAGGAGGCTCTAGATGCTAACAGAGATAAAATGGAGAAGGCAGTGAAAAAAAGACAAGAAGCAAAGAAAGAAAGTGCCCCTGCACAAACCTCCTCTAGGACTAGATCCTCCAAGAGCTCTTCTCCTGTCGCTTCCAAAAGCTCAAAGTCTACCAAACCAGAAGTCAAGACATCCAGAAAAGGATAAAAGAGGATGAAGACCAAAGCCTCAAGGGCATATACAAGCCATAAAGATGATGAGGCAATAGAATCAAATGAAGAAATTAGGGAAATAAAGAAGAAGAGAACATCCGGGAAGTTCTCTGCTAGCAAAAGTGAGGAAGAGAAGGCAGAGGAATTTGTTGAAAAGCCCACTCTTTCCATTGATGACATCATCAAGGCAGTTATTGTGGATGGGAACCTACAGCCGGTGACTGAGTTCTATGATGCATACAGTGATGCTGACAAGAGAATTCTGGCAGAGGCTACTATCAGGTACTTGAACATTTACAATAAAGCTTTCATTGAAATCATATCATTGATTCCTAAGAGCCTATAAAAGGTACTTGAGCTAAGAAAAGAGAATGTAAAGGTTAAAGACTTAGAAATCTGGGAGCAAATAATGATACAGCTTTACCCTTCTATCACTCCAAAACAAATGGACATGATTTTCAAGGATTGTAAGGATGAGTTCCAGAGTAAGATGAGAATGAATAAACTCATGCTTGGAGAAACAAACCAAGTAGCAAGTGAAACAAAAGATATCCTCCAGAATGCATTGAAGAGATTCATTCTTCCTATTGTAGAGGAAACAGATGAAGAACCTTCTACCATGGATGTTGAAGGATTAAATGTAATCAATGAAGAATTTTCTGACAAGGATGTCGAATGATTAAAGAAAATAAATGAAGAAATCTCTGAGAACTTAGACTCCTCAGTTTTGGAAGGGGAAGTTCATGAAGCAGCAAACATAGGTGACATCTCTCCTTCAGATCCCACTGCAGCTATGACAAACATTCCAGACTCTGAAGCTGAAGGAGAAGGTAGAAGAGAGGAGAAGAAGATTCAAGAACAAGAGGTTAAGGGAAAAGAAGAAGAACAAGAAGAAAAGAATAATGATGACTATTCTGATATCCCAAAAGAAAACAAGACTCAATCACCAACAAGAGACACTGCAGAGACAATAAAGAACTTCTTAGAAAAAGAGGTGGTGGAGTTAGATGAACCGGAGTTGTTTCAAGGGCCCCTAAATCTGGACACTCTCTCTTCAGTACAGATGATGAAGATAGCATCTTTTGCCCAAGCCAAGGCTAAAGAAAAACTCTTGAAATCTCACATGGAGGACTGTGAACTGTTGGAGATTGCATTCGAGATGCTGGAGAAGATCATGCCATCCTATCAAAAGGATCCTTTGGCCTCACCATCCAGTAACTTGAAAAACTTACTAAATTATGTTAACACTCATTTTGAATCTCTAGAGAAATCAACAGAAGCAAAGGTCTGAAAGGAGTTTCTACGAAAAAGATTTACTGAGGTGCAAGGACTTATTGCAAATGATAGGACTCTAGATATTGGAATAAAGAGCCTTGAAAATGCTATCAAAGATGGTGGGGACTATTGGCAAGAGACACTGTGTGGCTTCATGAGTGTTGTCATTGATGGCAACAAAGTCTATCCCACACATCCACAACACATAGTATGCCTTTACTAGAAGCCAGATTGAAGATTGTTTTGGTCTAGTGAATAAGAATAGAGCATGCAACAAGGTCTAACAATCAGGTCCGGATCTCTCAGATGGTGTAACCCAACAAGTTGCAGACTTGGACAAGTCAAGAGGAGTATCATGACTTCTTTATTCTAGAGATTGAGCCTCCGGTGATGAATCATGGAAAATATATGAGCATCTAAGTTTTGTGTTCCAAACAGGCAGAGCAGACTGAGGAAGAACTGACTAGAAGAGTATTAGACTTCAATCCGGATGAGTAATTGATGTTGATCAAGCTATTTGAGGGATCATACAATGTTGGCTGACATGATTGATGACTTCAATGCCTATGTTTTTGATACACATCACAAATCAAGCATGGATTCAACCGACAAATCAATAATTTGTAAATATCTTGAGTATTTTGGTTGCTGACTAGAAAGTTGTTAAAATCCTTGGTGTGGATATATATACCAAATGGATTCCAGTATGAAGGTGTATGTGTGTACAAATATGATAATATAAAGTGTGAAGAAAGGCAAGAAAGTAGCAATACAAGTCTGGTATGTGACAGAGTAGCAGCACTAGAGTAGAGGAAGAATGAAGTGCATTAGATCAATATATTGTGCCTAACCAGAACTAAACTCTAGCATTTGTAGATGCCTCTCATTAGTTCAAACACTTGGTTACCTTCTATAAGTTCTATAGACAGTGAGTCTCTTGTAGGCAGTGTGCCTCTTATGAGTAGTGTGCTCGGGCAGTGAGCCCTAATTGGCAAGTGTCATTTTGTACTTCTTATTCTTTTAACAGAGAATACAATCTTGGGTTAGTCACCCCATGGTTTTTCCCTTAACAGGGTTTTCCACGTAAAAATCCTTTTGTTATGTGTGTTAACTTTATTTCTACTCTCATGATTATGTATGCTTATATGTTTTGATGCTGCACAAATTATAAAAGAAGAAAAAGTTAAAATAATAGAGATAACTAGTTCACCCCCCCTCTCAGTTATATGCCTTGTTCCAACAATTGGTATCAGACCCAAGTTTCTCTAAACATAGCCTAACAGCTTGAGAAAGATCTGGGAATCTCAATGGATAAGTATGGTATGAAGGAACAACTTCAGTTTGCCTTAGATGATCTTGAACAATCACATTCTAAAGTCAATAGTTTGAGAGAAAGACTCAAAGAAGCTGATGATTTCATAAAGGAGCTAAAAGAAAAACTTAGTATCTCTGTGAAAAAGAGAAAGGAACTACTTAAAAAATTAGCCAATCAGAGTGAAGACAATGATAATAATGAAGATCTGAATGAGAAAAATAAGCTATGTGAGAAGCTATCAAAAGAGGTCATTATGGTAAGGCATGAAATGGAATTAGGGGTTATGAGATTCACCCAAGAAATTGAAGAAAGAAGGAAAAGTGAAGATAATCTAAAACAATCCCTCAAGGAGAAGACAGAGGACTACCACAAAATGGACAGAATAATCAGGCATCTTGAATCTGATCTTGAAGAAGCTAGAGATAATGAAGAATAACTTGAAAATTAGATAGACACTCTCAAACAAAATCTTCGAACAACAAATGAATACAAGGAGAAATTCAAGATAAGCTCAACACAACTTGAAGTTCTTCTTGAGAGCCAAAAGAGGGTAGATGACAAGCGTGGCTTGGGATATGAGAAAGATGAAAGCTTCAGATCCGGTCAGAAGAACTATGGATCAAGAAACTAAAGAAATAGGCCTAGAAGACCTCTGGTAAGGCAACCAAATGCTCAAAGATATCCATCCTTCAATAGATACTGCTTCAATTGCAACAACTTCGGTCATAAAGCAACTCAGTGTAGAAGGAGAATAAATCAGACTAATCCATCCTTCTCTGGACAATGTTTCAATTGCAAAAGGCATGGTCACAAATCTCATGAATGCAGAAACATACAAATAAACAATTCATTCAATGGTAGATGCTTTGCATGCAATAGAATGGGACATGGCTAATCAATGCATATCAAGAGGATATCAATCAAATATGCATAGAATGTTGTTTCTTACAATTGCATTAGATCCTGTCATATTGCCAAATTCTGCAGAAGTAAAAATCAAGATAAAAAGGGTCCAGTGCATCATAATCAAAAACAAGATAAGGGAAAAGGCAAAGTGATTGTGGATGAAGTTCAAAGGGAGATGAGAAAGATTTGGGTGAAGAAGACTACAGAGAATGTTGGGGATGGATCTACACCGGAATCCAGTGCTGATATTCCTTCCGAAAACTAAACAGATGAGCTCTGGCTCAGGGGGAGTCACAAAGAAAAATAAATTCCCTCAGCCAGTTAATTGGTGCCTAAAATTGGCACATGGAATGTTGTGGATTAAAGGGTTCTCAGAAAAATATCCAAACAACCCTCGGTAAAAATATGAAAGATCCGCATGGTGTTTTGCAAGAGTTTAATTATCCAATATTGATCTGGTTTGACAACCATTTGGTAAAGCAAGATTTTCATAGACAGATCTGGTATGATTCAAAATTGAAATACTTTGATATGTGGATTCATGGCATGATTGGAGAAAAGAAAATACATTCTCAATCCTCACTAAAAAATGATTCTAAGTGCAACACAGTGATTCGAAAAAGATCTCTCTCAGAACAGGGCAACTGGATAACTTAAGTTGTGCATTTATTGCAAGAAGGAAATTAGGGTTTGCGCAAGAATAAAAGGGTTCTTCCACTCATCATTTGCACATTTGCATTCGAGAAGAAGAAAAGAAGAGCTCTACATCAAGTTTCTACAACTCTCTCAAAGATCAACTGCAAAATCCAATTCATCCAACGATTTGTTCCAGCTCTTACTTTGAACCCTAAAGTGTAAAAAGGTACTTCCATTCTGAATATCTCTCTCTAAATCTTTTGCAAAAATGGCTACTCCAATGATTGTTAAGGTCACTGATAGGCCGCACCCAAAATTCAATAAACACCCCTACAAATCCCTAGAAGTTGATCCTTTAGGTGCTTTTTCTAGCATTCCGCATGGGGTATTGCACGTAGAAGATGTTAGGGTCTACATCCATGCCAACATTGAGGAATTTGGAGAATCTAAATTGATGGAAATCTATCACAAACAGTTAATTGATGAAAGTTTTGAACTAAAACCTCAATACAAGGCCCTCTAGGATAAGCACTTCAGACACTGCATCCACTTTCTCTGTTTTGCAGAAAATGATTGTGTCCGGTATGTCCTTAGCATAATACATGACAATTTCATGTGGTTAATGAAGCCCTTCAAGATAACAAAAGATGCCATAAGGGCAGTAACTAGACTGCACTCATCCAGTGGGTTACCTGCACTCAAATCTGTCAAGAACCAGATAGTTACTGAAGTTACCGGATCTAAGTTTGACAAAAGTGCAATGACAATTGATGACATCATAGATTCGGATGTCAAGTTTGCTTCAATGATAATTGGATATAAGATCTATCATTCTAGCAGGGAGAACTCAGTGTCTGGGACTGCAATATATACATCATATCAGATGTTAAGGGAAAATGCAGATTATGATTTATGTGACCTTCTCCTGAATCAACTATTAGAAAACTTGCAAAAGATCAAAAAGGACAAGAAGAATTCCTTCAAATATGGCTGTCTAATACTATGTTTGTTCTTTTACTATATGAATGAGCTACCCAGATCAAGTGGTTGGGTATGGCAAAATGAAAGACCAGTTGCCATATAGATCAGAGACTATATGTATGGACTTGGTAATGCTCAAGCCCAAAACACAGCTCTCTAGGGTTATTTCAAGAACTTTCAGAGCATGATGCAGGCCAGAGAAAGAATTCCTCAATCCATAGTTGAAAAATACAAGGATACATTGTGTTTCATGGTTGACACAGATCAATGCCTAATGGAGGCAATTGAGCCTAGAATAGTGTGGATAATGCCAATGGGTTATGAAGTAGATGAGAAAATCTTGGAGCTACACGTTCAACACCTGTTGAGCCAACCAAAGGACCTTGAGGCAGAAAGGTTTGGAACCTTTCAAGAATTAAGTGTAAAGATACATGTTGAGTTGAGACAACCGGAGATAAAAAGGAAAGTTAGAAGGGAAGTAGAGGAAATTGCCAAAAGATATGGCATATCAAAAGAGGCAGTTGATGCAAACAAAGAGAAAATAGAAAGAGCTGAGAAAGAGAAACAAGAAGCTGAAAAAGGAAGTGTTCTGGTACAAGCCTCCTCCCAGACTAGATCCTCAAAGAGCTCTGCACCTGCCACTCCCAAGAGTTCAAAATCCACCAAACTAGAAGTCAAGACATCCAGAAAGGGAGAAAAGAGAACAAAAACAAAAGCCACAAGGTCTTACACAATTCACAAGGATGATGAAGAAATAGAATCTGATGAGGAAATTAAGAAAATGAAGAAAAAGAAGAAAACATCTAGGGAATCCTCTGCCAGTAAAAACAAAGAAGAAGAGGTAGAAGAATTTGTTGAAAAGCCCACTCTTTCCATTGATGATATAATCAAGGTAGTCGTAGTGGATGGGAACCTACAACCAATCACAGAATTCTATGATGAATATAGTGATACTGACAAAAGAATCTTGGAAGAAGCTACAGTCAAGTATCTGAATATTTATAATAAAGCATTCATTGAAATCATTTCATTAATTCCCAAAAGTCTAGAGAAGGTACTTGAACTTAGAAAAGATAATACAAAGGCAAAAGACTTAGAGATGAGGGATCGGATAGCAATTCAGCTCTATCCTTTCATCACTCCAAAACAAATGAACATGATTTTCAAAGACTATAAGAATGAGTTCCAGAGTAAGGCAAGAATGAATAAACTCATGCTTGGAGAAACAAACCAAGTAGCAAGTGAAACAAAAGACATCCTCTAGAATTCCTTGAAGAGATTCAATCTTCCCATTGTAGAAGAGACGGATGAAGAACCCTCTACCATGGATGTTGAAGGATTAAAAGCAATCAATGAAGAAACTTATGACAAGGATGTCGAAGGACTAAAGAAAATAAATGAAGAAATATCTGAGAACTTGGATTCCTCTGTTCTAGAAGAGGAAGTTCATGCAACAATAAATATAGGTAATATCTCTCCTCCGGATCCCACTGCAGACATTCTAAATTTTGAAATTGAAGGAGAAGGAAGAAAAGAGGAAGAAGTGAGTCAAGAAGAGGAGGTAAAGGGAAAAGAAGAAGAACAAACAGAGAAGATCTCTAATGACAACTCTGAGATTCCAAAAGAAAAGAAGACTCAATCTCCAGCAAGAGACACTGCAGAGGCAGTGAAGAATTTCTTGAACAAAGAGATGATGGAGATAGATGAACCTGAGCTATTTCAAGGACCACTAAACTTTGATTCTCTCTCTCTAGTCTAGACAATGAAAATAGCATCTTTTGCTCAAGCCAAGGCAAAAGAAAAACTTTTGAAGTCTCACATGGAAGACTGCAAGCTGTTAGCGATGGCTTCTGGTATGCTGGAAAAGATCATGCCATCTTTTCAAAAGGATCCTTTGGCCTCTCCATCTGGTAACTTGAAATCTCTGGTAAACTCTGTTAGCACTCATTTTGATTCTTTAGAGAAGTCAGCAGAAGAAAAGGTCTGGAAAGAATTTTTTTGGAAAAAGATTCACTGAAGTACAGGGACTCAGTACTAATGATAGGAGGACCCTAGATATTGGAATAAAGAGCCTTGAAAATGCTCCTAAAGATGGTGGAGACATGTACAAATTTTGTCTATCTTGGTCTAAAGTGACAGAAGATATTGAAAAGAAGGTGAAAGAACAAGAAGGTAAACTGTCAAGTTTATCTCAGAATTTTGATCCCCTCACTACATCCATAATGAATCAAGAATGCTAGGCTATTGTCATTATAAATGAAATAAAGAGGCTGGACAAAGAAAAGAAGAATATAATAAACAGGATGAGTGAACTCAGAGGGATAATTATCCCTAAGTTAGAGGCAATGCATGAGGCCTTGATGGATGCCCAGACCACAGCTCGGACCAATGATTTGGTAGATTTAAAAATGGTAGAAGCATATGCATTTTTGTTGAGTGGTCACATCTCAATTTTGGACAGGATGAAGCAGAGCTGGGCCACAGAGTTTGTGCAGTTGAAGGCCACTTTTGCGGATATACTCAAGTATATGAAAGTATAACATGTATATATACTTATGCGACCATGTATAGAATAATTTTTGCAAATTTTTGGTATACGGACCCCGCCCTTTTCTATTGATGTCAAAGGGGGAGTGAAGAGCAGTGAAAAATGTGGAATCCAGCTAAGGGGGAGTTTTGGTATAATAGTGTAAAAGACAGAGCATCAGCTAAGGGGGAGTTTGCTGCAACACTTAGTCATTTTTCACTAAGTGTTGCCATCAATGCCAAAGGGGGAGATTATTGGCAAGAGACACTGTGTGGCTTCATGAGTGTTGTCATTTCTGGCAACAAAGTCTATCCCACACATCCGCAACACATAGTATGCCTTTACTGGAAGTTAGATTGAAGATTGTTTTCATCTGGTGAACAAGAACAGAGCATGCAACAAGGTCCGACAATCAGGTCTAGATCTCTCAAATGGTGTAACCCAGCAAGTTGTGGACTTGGAAAAGTCAAGAAGAGTATCATGACTTCTTTATTCCAGAGATTGAGCCTCCGATGATGGATCATGGAAAAGATATGAGCATCTAAGTGTTGTGTTCCAAACAGGCAGAGCAAACTGAGGAAGAACTGACCGATAGAGTATCAGACTTCAATTTGGATGAGTAATTGATGTTGATCAAGCTATTTTAGGGATCATAAAATGTTGGCTAACATGATTGATGACTTCAATGCCTATGTTTTTGATACGCATCACAAATCAAGCATGGATTCAGCTGACAGATCAATAATTTGTCAATATCTTGAGTATTCTGGTTGCCGACTAGAAAGTTGTTGAAATCCTTGGTGCAGATATATATACCAGATGGATTCCAGTATGAAGGTGCGTGTGTACAGATATGATAATATAAAGTGCAAAGAAAGACAGGAAAGTAGCAATACAAGTCCAGTATGTGACAGAGCAACATCACTAGAGCAGAGGAAGAATGAAGTGCATTAGATCAGTATATTGTGCCTAACCGAAATTGAACTCTAGCATTTGTAGATGCCTCTCATCAGTTCAAACACCTGGTTACCTTTTGTAAGTTATGTAGATAGTGAGTCTCTTGTAGGCAGTGTGTCTCTTGTGAGCAGTGTGCTCAGACAGTGAGCCCTAATTGGCAAGTGTCATTTTGTACTTCTTATTCTTTTAACAGAGAATACAATCTTGGGTTAGTCACCTCGTGGTTTTTCCCTTAACAGGGTTTTCCACGTAAAAATCCTTGTGTTATGTGTGTTAAATTTATTTATGCTCTCATGATTATGTATTCTTATATGTTTTGATGCTACACAAATTATAAAAGAAGAAAAAGTTAAAATAATAGAGATAACTAATTCACCCCCCCCTCTCAGTTATTTACCTTGTTTCCAATAGGGACCTATTCAAATTCTGTCTAACTTGGCCTAAAGTGACAAAAGACATTGAGGAGAAAGTAAAAGAACAAGAAGAAAAACTGTCAAGCCTAGTTCAAAATTTTGACCCTCTTTCTTCCTCTCTAATGAATCAAAAATGCCAGGCTATTGTTATTATAAATGAAATAAAGAAGCTGGGAAAAGAAAAGAAGAACATAATGAATAGAATGGGTGAACTCAGAGGGATAATTATCCCTAAATTAGAGGCAATGCATGAGGCCTTGACAGATGCTCAGACCACAGCCCAGACCAGTAATCCAGCAGATTTAAGAAGGGCAAAAGCATATGCATTTTTGTTGAGTGGTCACATCTCCATTTTGGATAGGAATAAGAGGAGCTGGGCCACAGAGTTTGTACAGTTGAAGACTACTTTTGCAGACATACTCAAGCATATGTAAGTATATCTTATGATTTGTATGTACATATGCGGCCATGTATAGAATACTTTTTGCAAAATTTTGGTATTCAAATTCTGTCCTTTACCATTGATGTCAAAGGTGGAGAGAAGAATAATGAAAAATGTGGAGTCCAGCTAAGGGGGAGCTCTGGTAAAATAGTGCAAGAGATAGAGCATCAGCCAAGGGGGAGTTACTGCGACACTTAGCCATTTTTCACTAAATGTTGCCATCAATCCCAAAGGGGGAGATTGTTGGCAAGAGATACTATGTAGCTTCATAAGTGTTGTCATTGATGGCAACAAAGTCTATCCCACACATCTGCAGTACATAGTATGCCTATACCAAAAGTTAGATTAAAGATTATTTTGGTCTGGTGAACAAGAATAGAGTATGTAACAAGGTCTGACAATCAGGTTCGGATCTCTCAGATGGTGTAACTCAGTAAGTTACGGACTTGGACAAGTCAAGAGGGGTATCATGACTACTGTATTCCAAAGATTTAGCCTTTGGTGATAAAGCAAGAAAAAGATATGAGCATCTGAGTGTTGGGTTCTAGTTAGGCAAAGCAGATAGAGGAAGAACTGACCGACAGAGTATCAGACTTCAATCCGGATGAGTAAAAGGTGTTGATCAAGAAATTTGTGGGATTATACATTGTTGGCCAACATGATTAATGACTTCTATGCTTAATCTTTTGATATGCATCACAAATCAACCATGGATTCAGACGATAGATCAATAACTTCCAAATATCTTGAGTGTTCCTATCACTGACTAGAAAGTTGATGGAAATCCTTGATGTGGATATATATACTAGATGGATTCCAGCATGTAAGTGTGTGTTGAAGAGGTAAAGAAATAAGGTGCAAAGAAAAGAAGGGATAAGTGTGAGAACAAAAATTCAAGTCTGGTATGTGACTAAATAACATCATAGAACAGAGAAAGGATGAAGTGCATTAGATCAGTATATTGTGCCTAACTGGAACTGAACTCTTGCATTTGTAGATACTTCTCATCAGTTCAAACACTTGATTATCTTCTATAAGTTCTTGTAGGCAGTGTGCCTCTTATGAGCAGTGTACTCAGGCAGTGAGCCCCAATTGGCAAGTGCCATTTTGTACTCCTTTATTCTTTTAATAGAGAATACAATCTTGGATTAGTCACCCTATGGTTTTTCCCTTAACAGGGTTTCCACTTAAAAATCCTTGTGTTATGTGTGTTGATTTTATTTCTATTCTTATAATCACACATGATTTCATGTTTTGATATAACATTAAATATTGAGATAACAAAATTAAGGAAATTTTAAGATAATTGATTCACCCCCCCTCTTAGTTATCTGCCTTGCTTTCAACAATTGGTTCTTTCATTATAACATCCAGAGAACTCTCCTCAGCATTGGCCCAATTAGGCAGAGGGATTGGTTGGCAGTATTGGGCTTCCCAAATTCCTCTAACCATAATATTCTCATCATCCTCCAACTAGTCAGACACTGCAATGATGTGAAACTTTCTTATGAAGGCCAAAGATAATCTGGAATGAGCCTTCTTCATTACCTAATAGTCATCCATACAGTTGGCCCAGAAGTCCTCAATATACATTTTGTTAAACAACTTTTTTCTTACAAACTTCTCCATCACTTTATTTGGATCAAAGTGATCCCTTGCATTATAGTAGTGGAGATTGAGAAGTTGAAGTTCCTTATCTGAATGGTCAGTAGATGCCAATGAACGACATGCATAATTCCCTTTGCCAAACCTAATGGGAAACTGTACAATTGTTCTATGCAAGTGCTTAAGTTTCTCAGCACAAGGGATCAATTGCCTAGATAATTCCAAAAGGACTATCTTATCATCGGGGTATCTAGGAAATCTGTAAGCTATCCAAGTGAAACCTTGTACCCTTAGATATGTAAAATTTTCAAATTGGATATACCACCTTCCATATTTGGTCACTTCATTCATGGCTTCTGTGGAAATCCTCAGGGCCGTGTTGCCTTGCAGCAGCCTTGCTATATACATAGTGAAAGCATCATTTACCCTTTTGAAATGCATCAAAGATTGAGATGACATGAGCTATGGATAACACTCATAAACCTTGACCTGGGTCTATTCATCATTCCCAACTTCTCCTATTCTTGACAACCCAACATAATGATTTCTTCTTGCTAATGCATAAACGACATAAGATGTCCATCTAAAGAATCTTTTCTCCTTGAAGTTGCTAAAGGCTTCATGAATGTTATCACTAAGGATCTATGACCAGTGGAATTTAGTTCCCTTCAGTATCTCAATAATGATGACAAACATCCATTCTTCAAAAGTGGAGGCTATACATAACCCATATATTCTACTTAGAAAAGTTATCAAATCCCCTATCTCATCATGAATGTCACTTATGTACAATACTTGAGGGAATTTGCTCATAGCAAACCTTTTGCTCTTTGCCCAATGATCATTCATATGTTTTATGCATCCATTTACATCTTTGTTATAAGTTTCCTCTAATCCTTGTTTATCTGGCATGGTCGTTACTGTGTGCCATGGGATGTCAAAAGTTTCACCCAAAGAGGGTGGACTTAAATTAGCTAGGATATCCCCATTGGTGCTTTGGACTGTTCTACTCATGACAACATATCTGTCTGCACATGTCACTATAAGCTCTGCACACTGAACTGATGTGGGGAAAGCAACAACTTGTGATATACCATTGTCTTTTAGTGTTTTGGCCCTGGGAGTTGGATAAGGGCCAAAGGTTCTCAGTCTGAAGTCATCTAGGTCTATGTGACCTAGATCTGTATCTCCTACATCACTCCATCCAGTATGAATCTTGGTCTCTAGGCAGATGCTTTTGAATTCATACTTCATGATTTGAGCTCAGGCAGTCATCTAACCTGCAGGACTAGACCTTATAAGCTTGATACCTTGAGAGATTTCACTAACTCCTCAGTTTAGGTTCTTCATTGTCAGGTGGATTAGTAGACATTCAACCATTGAAGGTATAATGGACCTACTAAGCCACTAACATGTTCTTAAAAGAATATAAATCTGACATTTATTACATTGCATTCATGTCATAATCTAGCTTTAGGCAATTCAACATCAATGTATGCAATAAAACTTCAAAACTACAAAAATCCCATTTAAAACATATGAAACATCAACATTCATCATTTGCAGTCATCATTACATCCTATCAGACATTTCTCCCTTTGAAAATTCCTTAAAAATGATCATCTTGCATCATTTTCTCTAATTTCAGGGTCATCCGAGCTATAGACATAAAAGCGCTAATTCTGAGGTCAACCGACCTTAGCGGGGAAATAGGGTTCAACCAACTACTAAGTCTTTCATGGTTCATGTGCTTTCAACATTTTGCGTGGGTTTCAAGGTCAATCGACCTGCGTGGATTTTCAAAGGTACTGACTTGAGTTAGTCATTCAGTTAGTCAGTTGGAATTTTAGTGCAAGACAATTGAGACAAATTTCACTATATTTGTGCAAGATTTGGAGTCAACTGATCTGGTCAATGGTGACATGTTTCAGCGTGAAGTCAGATGAAGCTAATTTTAGCACAAGGTCACTTTCTTTGCTTTCAGTGAAAGTTTTGGTGGCTTCCAACTAGTGGAGATTTCTTAGTTATCTGACCAAGTCAGAGACGGGGTCTTTTAGCGCAAGGTCGGTGCAAGATGATTTCAGTGCAAAATAAACTTTAAGATTTTGTGGGCCTTTTGGATGTTGCCGACCTAGTTAGTTAACGCGACAAATACTATGGAGGTCAGAGGTCGAGATTTTTAGCACTAAATTGGTTTAAGGCTTCGGCGTGGGTTTTCATTGCTGTTGACCGTTGGATGAATCAAAGTGTTACAAGTCGGTCGGTCTAAATTTTGGTACAAAACCTGGTTGTTCAACTAGTTTAGGGATGTGTTCAAGTTTTGGCTAAGTCTAGTCGAGTTGCTCTATTTTGCTTACGGGGATCAACATTACATTTCTTTGAAGTTTAGAAACTAGTGTTTGAGACAAATGAACAGTTTCAAATATGAAACCCTAGCTGCGTTTGGATTTACTTATACTCAAGCTGAAAGGAAATGAAACTCTAAATGTGAAAGGAAAGCCCTAGATACTAGTTTAGCTCCTACCTGGTGTGCTAAGCCGGTTGGAACTTGCAAGCAAGGAGGAAGGCTACTCGATCGAATCCGCAAGTGATGTAATGAGAATGTTTGACAAATGGGTTGGAGCTCCAAATATATTTGTTCAAATGTAGAGAATGAGTCCAAATAATGAGAAATCTTCCTTTTATTCCCACATTTATTCTTCATAAATGCAAGATGTATGTAGTGTCAGTCAACAGATTAGGGTTGCGTAGCTTTTGATAGTCTCCGACTAGGCGGGAATTTGAGGTGCATTGGACTTGGTCGGAGTATGACACTTTTAGTACCACGACAACAAGCTCAGTTACATGCATTTTGTGGGGTTTTAACGGTCCTCAGACTAGCAGGGATTTTCATGTCCTCCAACTTAGTCAGTAATCGAACAATGCAGCGCAATTTGGAGATAATAGATTTTAGCGCTAAAGTCCGTCAGGAGGAAAACAACGCTAGAGTCAGTGGTGAAGGATTATAGCGCAAAGGTCGGTTAGGACCAAATTTGGTGCAAAAGGACTATTCAAAGCCACTAGAAGAAATACAAAGGCCCTGACTTAGTAGACTTTTGAATGATTTTCAACATCACCCTTCTAATATGGCAAAAATGCATTTTGACCACTTGACTACTTAGGAGGTGAAAAACTTACTTAACATTCTAGACCAAATTTGAAAGAGTGGGGTCCCTATTTTTTGAAATGGGGTGTGTGTGCGAGGCACAACAAATGGTGACTCTACTAGAAAATGCTCCACAGCATTTCAATGATAAACTTTCAATTCAAACCTAGGATCTCTGTGTTTCCCACATATTAAATGAAAAAGCATGACACCCTATCAAAGAATCCAAGATCACAAACTAGTGCAACCATCCACATCCTAAAAACCTGAGTGTGTGCAATTGCATTCATTCCCATCCTTTGGAAACTAAGTTCATCCAAGATCCTTTGTGATGAGCTAGGAATTTGGGACCATTCTATCACCAAGAAATACTCAAATGTTGAGATATGAGAGCCTTGAGGGAAGTAAATAGATTTTCTCGTAGTATTTATGATACAATGGTAATTGATGATAATCATTTCTAAACAATATCTCTTGTGAGAATTTTCAATTGGTAGTCTCTTTTTTGATGCACTATAATGGGTTTGGTGTTGAAAGACACCTTTTATTTTTACCCAATATAGGCTAGCAACACTTAGTGTCACTTGCCCTCTTTCAGGATTGATAGTGCATGTGGTAGAATAGGAAGCCAACCCTTTCAGTTAACACAAGATCACTCAGACTTGCTCAGCTACTTTAGGATCATTTAAAGTGTGAGATACATATGGTTAGAAAATACTTTAGGCGCACCAACTAATGACTCATTTTCCATGAACAAACATCATACCCCTTAGCATAACAGTGGAACCCATGGTGAGACTTAAGCAAAACCTTGGTTTCTCAAAGAGAGACTTTGGACTATCTACCCAACCAAGAAGCATTTGCAGGTCTGCATATCTACCACCACATTCTAGAAACAGAGATCCCGTGCAAGAGGAAGTGCATCAAGCAAAAAGTAAAACTAAAAGGACAACTAATCTAAGCAAAGCATCTAACAACTATGAAAAAGGAAGGCAGGAAAGAAAATCTAATCTAACAACAACCTATTCTAGCAAAGCGGGCAACTAACCTAGCTATGTACACTAGGATGAGGCATGACTACGTCTCAAGCCTGGAAGTAGTGCTTTAGGAACTTGCCATTGACAAGAAATGGGATCTCCTCACCAGTAAGGCTCTTGAGTTGATATGTGTTGTCTCCAAGGATCTCATAGACCTGATACAGGCCTAACCAAAGTTTATCAAACTTACCATGCTCTCCTTTCTTCTCATGGGCTTTATCCCAATATAGGACCAAATCAGAAATGTCGAAGGCTTTGAATTTGGCTCTCTTGTCGAGCCATCATTTCACTACACCCTAGTGTTTAGAAAAATTTTCTATGGTAGAGTCACGTTTCTCTTCAAGGTGCAGCAACTGGGCTAATCGGGATGACAATTAATCATCAGTTTTGAGGTAGTCTTGCATGAATTGCAGTACGGGAATCCTCAAGTGAATGGGAAAGATAGGCTCAACCCCATAAACTAGGTGATAGGACGATGTGCCCAAGGTGGCTTTGTGTTAGATTCTATCAGCCCATAAGGTAAATTTAAGCTGAGTGTTCCAGTCCCTAGGGTTTTTGTCTAATAGTTTCTTAATGACTTCAAGTAGATTTTTGTTCATTGATTCAGCTACCCCATTCCCTTGTGGATAGTAGTTAGATGAGAACCTGAGAGTGATTCCATAATCAAATGCCCAATTAGAAAAACACAATGATGAAAAGGCCGGACCATTATCACAAACTAAAGCAAAAGGACAACCAAACCTGGTGATAATGTGCTTTTCAACAAATTCAATAACTACCTCTGTGGTGCATTGTTTACAAGCTATCGCTTCAGACCATCAAGTGCAATAATCAGTAGCGGTCAAAATACACCTGTGGCCTGCAAAAGAGGGCAGATTGATCATACCGATAAAGTCGAGGCCCCATTGAGCAAATGGCCGTACCTCTACCACTGGTTGCAAGGGCATGGCAGTGTGTTGCTCTCTATGTGCAGTGGTCTGACAAATATGGCATGTTCTCACATGTGAGTATGCATCCATGAACAAGGTAGGCCAATAATATCCAGCATGAAAAATCTGATTGGTAGTTGAGTGAGCTGATCCATGACCTGTCCCAAATTTCTCATGAAAACTGGTCAACACTTGGTCTACTTCTAACTCGTCTAAACACCTCAGATAGATCCCCTCGTGATTCTTCTTGTAAAGGACTGATCCTTTTACCATATAGCTATTACTTTTTAGTCTAAGCGCTCTTCTTTGAATTGAATTCAGCTATGGTGGACAGTGCTGATTAAGTAGATAAAATATGATATCTCCATACCATTCATCCTTTGAAACATTTTCTAACAGGTACTGCTAAGATACTAAACCTAGCCCTACCTCAGCCATTGTTCTGGTCAGTGCCCAACCTCTTACCAATTTCATGGGCTGAATATCTATATCAAACTCTTGTAGGATGGTGACCCATTTTCCTCTCTGTTCTCCCAATTCACTTTGCATCAATAGCACTTTAACTGCTGCATCGGGGACTATGGCGATACTACCTTTACCAGAGTGTACGCTTGTTTTTCCACATTTAGATATCTTAACTCTGCGTCTTCTAATGGAGTACTCATGAAGGTGATGGGTCTTTCATCATCAACTGATCTCTTCTACGTCAACATTGCAGCACAAGTATGCTCAGATGCAAATGAGTAAATCTGAAATGGTAAAGTATAATCTGGACTTAGCAATACAGGTGCATTGGCTATAGTTTGTTTAATTTCTGCAAAGGCAGCTTTAGCCTCTGGAGTCCAATCCATTTTAGCATCTTTTTTCAACATGGCATTAAGAGGTCGAACAACTTTAGCAAAACCTATAATGAACTTGCGTACAAAGTTAATCTTACCAAAATATGACTTGAGTTCTTTTTTGCTAGCTAGGGGAGGTATTTTGAGTATGGCTTGTATTCAGGCTGGGTCGATAGATATCCCTTGCTTAGATATCACATGTCCCAGCAATTTCCCTTCAGTCACTCCAAAGATACATTTCTTAGGATTGAGTGATATACCATAGTCTTTACATCGTTGTAGTACTTTCCTCAAATCTGCCACGTGATCTTCTTGCCTCTTTGAGAACACCGTGAGGTCATCCATGTAGATAATAATACACTTTCCAACTAGTCCCTTGAAGGAAATGTCCATCGCTTATTGAAAGGTGGCACCAACATTTATTAGACCAAATGGCATTTGATGATATGAATAGATGCCCCATTTGCATGTGAAAGATGTCTTTAATCTATCTTCGTAATCAACCACTACCTGGTTGTAACCTAAATATCCATCCAAGAATGACATCATCTGGGATCCATTAAAAATTTGTAATACTTCATCCAATGATTCTAACATGTAATTATCCTTCTCAGATGCCTAATTTAAGTTTCAAAAGTCAATGCAAAGCTTGATTTCTCCATTTTACTTCCGAACAGGAACTAGATTTGCTACCCAAGTAGAATGTCTGACAGGAAATATTATTCTTGCTGATAACAGCTTCTAAACTTCTTTGAAAATCAGTGGTTCCAATAGGGCATTCACTAGCTGCTGTCTTTGTCTGAATGGTTTCGCTCCTGGCTTCAATGGGATGGTGTGTGTGATGATTGATGTGTCATATGTCTTGAGGTCTTCATAGCTCCATGCTATAACCTCATGGTAGTCTCTTAATGCATGAATGATACATGTCTTCTCTTCTTCAGTACTAGCCTTCCTGATGCACATGTTCTTAATATCTTCTTCCGTTCCTAGATTAAATGGATCACACTACCCTCGTGGAGATTCTCCTTCTTTCCTTTGGGTTCCTAAGTTTTCTGAATCGAACAGTCTTTCTAGCTCTACCATTCCTTGTGGAATTGTATTTGTTTTTAGATTTAGTACTCCTTCTAGATCCATTTCAGCAGCTTCCATCTCTTGTTCATCTATTATTTGAATGGTGAAAACATCAGATGAAGTAAGAAAGTTAATTATGTGTTGATCATCCTCAAAGACTTGAAAATTTGTGAAGTTATCCAGTACTAATGGGGTGGCAAAAAATTCAACAGAGAATTTCTTCAACCCTTCCATGGATGTCAGCTCTAATGTACTTGTTGTTTGAGCCAGAGCATCTACGACATGATTCTGTCTTCTCGAGATCAGCTGGATATTAAAACCATCAAAGCATTCCATCAAATCCTAGACTCTATTACTATACCTATTCAACCTCTTATCATTACATGAGTATTGCTTCCTCACTTGTTTCACTACTAACTCTGAATCTCCAAACACCTGAAGAATTCTGACTTTCTTTTGGAGGGCCAGCAGCAATCCTTGCACCAATGCCTCATACTCAGTTACATTGTTCGTGCATGGAAATTGTAATCTATGTGATGCTAAATATGAGCCCGCAGTAGGACTGATTAACTCAACACTTGCTCTAGATCCTTGTCTACATCTAGATCCGTCGAACCTTAAGGTCCATAGGTAGAAATCTTTACTACGTTCACCCTGTTTTGCTAATTTTTTCTTGTTAGGCTGAGGCTCTGGTTCTTCCTTCTTTTTAGCAACTAGTACCTTTTTCGGGGCAATGGGAATTTTCAGTTGTCTTTGTACTTGTTCCACTGTCTCTTGACAAAGCTGGCAAGTAAACTCATAATGTGTTGCATCATGTATGCGGCACCAATTGGGCAGTAATAACTCCTCCATCTGAATTTGCTTTCCAACAACAATTTGATCCCTTACGAATTTGGCTATGACAACATGAAATCCTTCGAATATCCCTAGTTCATCTTCTTCTGAGGAATTTCCTAAATCTGATTGAATGTATGCTTTTGTAGTTTCTCATTTTTCTGAAAGTGGAGGATCAGAGAATCTATGTCAACTTAGCATCAAAATCTCCTCTGTTTGATTGACATGAGGTAGATAGACTCCCAAGTCAACTTTAGAAAAGAGAATCTCATTAGGCTGGTTGTACTCCATAATCATATATTTCATCTTAGGTTCTCTTTCAATACATATCTAGTTGGCCAATCCCTTCCATGGCAGCCACATATGAGAAAAGTTAGTTGCCATGTAACCATTCAAAGTTTCAGACCAGTCTGTACTCAAGAGCATACCATACTGATCTGGGATGTCCACTACTTGAATATCTATATATTGTTGTACTCTTGGATCAGAAGCCAGTTGCATGTGCATCCTATTCAACTTGCCTACTACATTCACCTCAGTCTTGTCCAATTGTGTCACCTTCCTAGAAGACTTGGCTGGAGTAAGGCCCAATGTTTTACAAACTGATAATGGCATTACATTAGTGGAAGCACCAGAATCTACCAAATAGTTGTGAAGGTTCCTGTTGAATATTCCAAGTGTCAAGAGGAAAGGGGGGCTTTCCCTCTTATCCTTGTATAACGTCATTTTTTGTTCCACATCAGTCACATGTACTCTTTCCTTCCCCTTATCAATGTTATCCTTGGTAATGGTTTCTTTTTGTGCATAGTCAATTTTGATCCCCGCACCCATATCTTGAAAGAAAGATGTCATAACCTCAGGTATTTTAATTAACTCATAAATAGAAAGACTAACCTTCATTTTCTTGAGTTCCTCAGTGACATACTATCCCATTTTTACTATGTCAAACCATTGAGAGCTTTCAACAGCAGCTCCCTGATATATTGGCTAATGTGTGACTTTTGGGGGCTCAGGATTATTAGAAGCTTTTGGGTCTAGTGGAATTTGATAGCTATTCGAAGGAATGGAGGTGGTAAAAGGACCCTTGGGTTTACTACTTCTTAGGTTATAAGGGGTTTTATTATATTGTTGATAAGCATTGACCTCTTCGGACTCTCCTTCCTCAGGTTGATTATCATCTTGAAATGGAAATGTATAACTATCAAGTACGAGAGCAGTGTCATAACTTTGAGAAGGAACAATTTCATACCCCGTTGGTGGATTTTCCTGAGTATCAGTATTTTGAATCTCCATCTGAAAGATATTGGAGGCTACCTAAAATTCAGAGAAGTCTAGTTTAGAATGACCATTCTTATTATGCAGTCTGCACCAAGTAGACAAACTGCCTCAGCTAACATCACATGACCAGGGGGTCTGATATAATTGTTCTAATTCTCCAAGGGCGATGGTACCCCTCCATTATTGGGTCTTGTGTTCCAAGACCAATTTGATCATGGCTAAAAATTCTGGTTTTGATACTGACTCTAGCCTTGACTTTGAAACTGATTCTGATTTTGGAATGAGTTCTGATTTTGACCCCTCTGCTAAAGATAAGCATTTTGATTTTTGAGGTGGGTAACTTCTGCAGTGAGCTTCTTCATTTGCTCAACTAACTCTCTGATGTCGTCTCTATCTTCTTTAGCCTTAGCTGCCTCTGAAGACTGTAGGAATGGCATTTGTGCAGGAGGCATTTCAGTTACTGGGTTTCTCGAATGGATTACTAAAGCTTGTGTTGTAGCTGGGTTAGGAATTGGATTCATCACTAGGGTATGGTTGGCCAAGGCTTGATTAATCATAGGTATTTGATTAGGCATGTCTATGGGACCTATGTGATTTAGTGGACCAGTGGCTGTTTGTCCCAGCTGAGTACTTACAGTGACAGCCCCAGAATATGCTTGAGCTAAAGTAGCAGGAATGGGGTCAGCTCTCCTTACGAACATGGATGTCAGGTTGTCCAGAGCTGCATAGTAAATAGGCAAGGCTATAGCTTGCCCTATGGCATAAGGAGCTTGCAAACGACTGACAGTTTTCTGAAATCTGTTGTTAAAGGAAATTATCATCTCGCCTTCACCTCGATGAATCTCCACAAAAGACCAATAAGGATTAGCTGGAGTAGTAGGCATTCAAAATTGGTCTAGGAATGCATTTTTTAGATTCAGCCATGAATTTATAGAAGCTGTAGGAAGGTTAGGAAACCAATAATAAGCCTCATCTTGTAAAGAATAAGGAAACAAATGGCATATCGCATCCTTGTATTGTACTTGCAACATAAACATGTTACTCTCAAAGATTTTAATATGCTCATCTGCAATCCTATCTGGATCGTTCACTCTAAACTTTGAATAGAACTTATCTGGGTTCTTTGGCATATCATGGTAATCATTGAAATGAAAAGGAGATTGGTTATTTCCTACAAAAAAGGCCATGACTAGGGGATTGAAAGGTGTTGCAGCTATGTTCCTTGGGGATGACTAAGCTCTTGGTCCCCTTGGTATCCCTTGATCTCTTCTTGTTCATCTAAATTTTTTCAGAGACAACAGCTCTTCTCTAGCCGAGTTAGATCTAGTGTGTCTTTGTCTAGTCCCCAAACTTGCTAATTTTTTAGAGAGAAATAGTTCCGCCCTCCTTCTAGCACCAATTCTGTTAATGAGTGTTTTAGCACACAACAATGTAGGTGTGATTGCTGGTTTCACACCTCTCTTGAAAAGTATCCTACCCTAGGTAAGACTACTCCAAGGATAATACATCTCGGTCTTAGCTTGCTTGGAATCTCTTAGTTGGTATGTTCTAGCTGTGTCTACATGGGGTCTTACATGCAATCTATTGATCTCCAAGTTGAAACAGCAAATACACATAAACCCTTTTATGATTTTCAACTGATAAACAATGTAGAATGCTGCTGAAATTCCTAATCTAACAATGGTTTTCAAATAAAATGCAAAAGAGGTTAGGGTTTTAGAGAAATCCTAAGTGACATTCACAATGTATGGGTTACTTTAAGTAGACAAATACTCTGAAACTTAACTAGATTTCTGAGTTACCAAACTAAAATGGGTGTTATACACTGCAGAAAATGATGCTATCTTCAATGGAAGTCAAAAGATTTTTAGATTACATTCATTTGTTAAATACCCAATAAACAACGCAATTTAACTTGTGAAATGCAATTGAACTTTAGCATAAATGATTAGTCCAGACTAACTTTGCATAGCTATCTACCATCAGTAAATAACTAAAAGTATGGACTTAGAGTATTCATCAGATACTTTCAACAAACCATGAACATTATAAAAGCACAACTAATTAACTATGGGAGAGCAAGAAGTGAACCATGAAAACCAAATAAGGAACACAATACACAAATTCTCAAAATCACTATAGAAACTTGCTTTGTATTACTTCAAATGGTAGAATGTCAACAATTCAGCATCAAATTCTCTCTTACAAATAGTGGAAATGGCAGCCCTTTATAAAGGAAAGTGGCATACCGAGTTTTTCGAATGAATGGTGGAGATTAACTCAACACCGATGCTCTAGATTGCATTAATAAATGCATTTGCAATAGCTCATATCAAATCCCGGATTACATTTTATCTTTTATGAAAAAGATGAAAAACAACCCCCAGATACATTGAATCTAGTCAATTTGACTACCCAACTCAATATATTAATAGAAAATATCATTTTTAAAGCACAAAAGAGACAAAATAGAGTCACATGCTGTCCCAAATATAGTAATTTACAATTATTATGGGATTACATTTAAGAATATTAAAAAACACATCAAGGCTCTTCATCCAAATTGATTTTGTCTTCTTCTGCCAGCTTGTTGCGGTAGTTAAGCCGTGCTTCAAGGGCTGGATTGATCTCCAAGGGATCTAAATTCTTCAAATGGTTGACCTAATATTCAAATATCTTCTACTCTTGACTGAATCTGCTATATATCTTCTCTATTTTTGCCCCAGCCTTGTGGAATGCCTTGAATTAGCCCTAAGGTCGCTAACCTTGTCCAATTTGTCCTCTATAGCCAGCTCAGTATTCTCAAAAATAACCTTATGTAATTTGCCTTTGCATTTTTCAACATCATAAGGCACATAGTCCTTATAAGCCTCTTCTAGGCAATCCCTTAAAGAATCATTAATATCATATATTAGTGACTGAAGTTCCTCATCTGCTGGCTTATAGGCCTCTTTTATGTTTTCAAAAGTTTCTTTTCTCAAATTCAACTGTTGATACCACTCGATAGCTTTAGACAACTTATCTCCATTCAAAATATTTTCAACCACTAAGGTCTACGCTGGCAAATCTCTGATGCTCTTTATTCGAGGAAGCATGCACAAGTAATATTCATCGAAAGAATCACATTCCTCATGCAGATCCTTCCATTTCTCACGAAGCTCAACCAATTTCTTATGTGTTTGGGCAGAAGCATCAATAGTTTCACATCCATTTTCAAATACTCTGATTAACCAATTTTTTAGTCCCTTGTGACTTGGCCCTCACTTCACCAAGTTTTGCCATTTCATTTGTAGATAGGAAAGTAGGCACTGTTCTAATATCTCCTCCTGCATCAACTGGTTTGATCAAGAATTGGAGGCAAGTCTGGAGCTCCTCATTTTGCTATTTAAACTCCTTCTTTGATAGCTCATCTTTATCCAATTACTCTACAATGGAGGTAACGGACCCCTTAAACTCATTAACCCTCTAAGCATGAGTGGTTGGCCCTAGAACAATCATTGAGATAACATAGTCCTCGGTTCTAACTTGTTCTCTATCTATATTGGCCGGTGGGATAGCTATTTCAACAATTCTGGACCCTGTCTCATCCTTATAAATTCTTGATTGTACTTTCACTTTATTCTATTTCTTTGGGCTTTGAGCCTGTGACAGGATGGTGCTCAAATCTAATTGCATTATTTCCACTTGTGGCTCGGGGTACGCCACCCTATTTTGTAACCACTCAAGTGCTGAAGAAGAGGACTTGCTTAATTTAGTGGTTTTCTTGCCATCAGTTTTGGTGGGCTCTTCAAGTGGCCCTTGTTCTTTTTCTAACCCCTTATCTTTATTTACTTCCTTTTCTTCTCCATCAGCTAGGTTTCTCTAGTTTACAATTACATTCTCTTGGGCTGATTTGAAGACTTCTTCTGTCTAACCCTTCTCCAGTGGACTGTTAGATATATCAATCACTTCCACATTGACTACTTTAACCAAGGATTCATCTGGAATTTCATTACTTGCCTCAACAAATGTATCTTTCTCTAATTCAAGCAATATATCTGTCTCAAGTTCTTGCAGACCCAATTTTGTACACACCTTATCAATTCTTGGCAGCAGTGGTAGAGCCAAGGAAGTTAAATATGGATCCATATGCATTTGAGAGATAGAACTAGCAGAGGAAATGGATAGTGCAACCAAGTCTGTTTTTGTCAAACTGGCCATCATAGCAGGTCCCAGAGTTGGTGAGATGGAAGAAGTTGGCAAAACAGTGGAAATGATGATGGGTGAAGAAATAGATAGTGAGGGTAAAGGAAGAGAAGGTGAAATAATTATAGAAATGGAAGGTAGTGTTGTGGCAGTGGATAATTGGGTGGAAGAGATGGAAGGTAAAGCTGTGGTGGTGGTAGAGGAACATGAGGTGGTAGCAATAGATGAAATAGGACTGCTAGGGGAGTTAGAGGATATTGCCAGTGAGCAAGAAATAGTTGAAACAATAGTGGCAGGTGAAGTAACAGTAGGGACAACTTCTTGAACAATAGTAGCTGAAGTCATAGATGTAGTAGGGGAAGCAATGAGAGAGGATGTAGTAGCAGTAGTTGTAGTAGAAGTGGATGCATCTGTGCTTTTGTTGATAACTGAGAGGGGGGCTGAATCAATTATCTCAATTATTTTAACATTCAGAACTTTCTTATTAATTAATGTAGCATCAATTCAATTAAGCAAACATAACCATGAAATTGAAATACACATGACACAATATTTTTGACATGGAAACCCTATTAAGGGAGAAAACCATAGGGTGATTAACCCAAGATTGTATTCTCTATTAGAAGAATGGAAATACAAAATGGCACTTGCCAATTAGGGCTCACTGCCTGAGCACACTGCTCACAAGAGGCTCACTACCTACAAGAGACTCACTATCTACAAGTTGTAAGAAGAATAACAGGATCCTTGAACTAATGAGATGCATCCACATATGCAGGGGTTCAGTTTCGGTTAGGCTCAATACATTGATCTGCTGCACTTCATCTTTCCTCTTCTTTTGTTCTGCTCTCCATTCACATACCAGATCTTCCTTACTACTTTCACTCTACTCTACTGATTTTATTCACACATCTCAAAACCACCACACCTCTCACAACTAAATCCATCTTGTATATATATCCACACAAGTGATTTCATCACCTTTCTAGTCGGCATCCGGAATAGTCAATATTTTCCACAAACTCTGATCTGTCGGCTGAATCCTTGGTTACCAAGTAATGTGGATCAAGGATATACTTGTAGAAGTCATCAATCATGTCGTCCAATCATAACTTATGCCTTAAGAACCTTTACCATCATCAGTAACACATCCAGAATAATGTCTGATGTTCTGCCAGTCAGTTCTTCCTCTGTCCACACTGCCAATCAGGAACCTGACACTCAAGTATTCATATCTTTTTCTTCATCTATCACCAAAGGCTAAATCCTTGGAATCTATCAGTCAAGGTAGTCCTCTTGACTTCCCTAAATCCACACTTCACCAAGATACTTCCTCTGAGAGATCCAGACCTGACTGTCAGACCTCGCCACATGCTCTGTTCTTGCTTACCGGATCACAACACTTTGCAGTCTGCCTTCCGGTAGAGACTCATCATGTCCTGCAGATGTGTGGGTTAACCTTTGTTGCCATCAATGACAACATTCATGAGTCCATATAGTGTCTCTTGCCAACAATCTCCCCCTTTGGCATTGATGGCAACACTTAGTGAAAAATGACTAAGTGTTTACACTATGCTCCCCCTTGGCTGATGCTCTATTTTTATATACATTTTTCGGAGCTCCCCCTTAGTTGGATTCCTCATTTTTCACTACTCCTCACTCCCCCTTTAACATCAATGGCAAAGGGTGGGAACCACACATCAAAATTTTTAAAAATTTAACTATACTTAGCCGCATATAACATACTCACATATACTGAAGAATGTTTGCAAAAGTTGTCTTCAATTGGACAAATTCTGCTGCCCAACTTTGCTTCATTCTATCCAAAATTGATATATGACCGCTTAGCAGGAATGCAAATGCATCTGCCCTTTTTAGATCTTTCGGATCACTGGTCCGGGTTGTGATCTGAGCTTCTTTTATGGCCTCATGCATGGCCTCTAACTTAGGGATAATTATCCCTCTAAGTTTACCTAACCTGCTTATTCTGCTTTTCTATTCCTTCTCAAGCTTCTTGATTTCATTCAAGACTGCAATAGTCTGACATTCTTGATTTATTATGGAAGATGAGAGAGGATCAAAATTCTTTGATAGATTTGTCATTTTGTCCTCCTATTCTTTTACTTTCTTCTCGATGTCCAATGTTACTTTAGACCATGATAAACAAAATTTGTACATTTCTCTGCCATTTTTAAGAGCATTTTCTAAGCTCTTTATCCCAATATTCATATTTCTCCTATCATTAATCATCAACCCTTGTACCTCTAATAATCTTTTTGCAAGAAATTCCTTCCGGACCTTATCTTGTACTGATTTCTCTAGAGAATCAAAATGTGTGTTAACACTATTGACTAGAGATTTGAGATTTCTGGATGAGGAAGCTATGGGATCCTTCTGAAACAATGGTATAATCTTTTCTAACACTCCAAAAGCAGTTGCTATAAGCTCACAGTCTTCCATGTGAGATTTTAGTAGCTTCTCTTTGGCCTTTTTTTGAGCAAATGAAGCTATCTTCATTGTTTGTACCGGAGAAATATAGTCAAAATCAAATGGCCCTTTTAGTAGTTCCAATTCATCAATCTCCATAGTCTCTTTTGTCAAGAAGTCCTTGATAGATTTTGCAGTGTCTCTTGTTGAAGACAGATTCTTCTTCTCTTTTGTAGTGTTAGCTTCTTTACCTTTCACATCTTCTTTTTCCTGTATTCTTTCTTCTCCCTTAGATCTAGAGATTGCAGGGGAAACCATAGGAGAGATGTTTGTCTGTTTATGAACTTCCTCTTCTAAAACAGAGGATTCCAAGTCCTTATCCTTTTCTGCACCAGTGTCCATGACTTCTTCTGCCATTTTCTCAGTCGATTCCTCTCCAACACTTGTGGCCAAGGGATCAGCACCCAAGTCCTCTATGACAGGAAGATTGAATCTTTTAAAGACATTTCGGAGGATCTCTTCTGTTTCCTTGGCTACCTTGTCAATCTCACCAAGCATGAGCTGATTCATTCTGGCTTTGCTCTGAAATTCATCCTTACAATCTTTGAAGATCATACTAATCTGCTTTGGGGTGATTGAAGGATATAACTGAATAGCTATCTACTCTCGGATCTCAAGGTCTTTTGCCATGGCATTATTCGTTCTTATTTCTAACTCTTTTTCTAGACTTTTAGGAATAAGAGATATGATTTCAATAAAAGCCTTATTATATATATTTAGATACTTAACTGCAACTTCCTGCAAGATCTTCTGGTTAGCTTCATTATAATCATCATAGAATTCAGCCATTGGTTGGAGATTTCCATCCACAGTGATTGATTTGATGACATCATCTAAAGACAGAGTGGGCTTTTCAACAAATTCCTCTGCCTTTTCTTCTTCACCTTGACTGATAGAGGATTCATCGGATCCTTCCTTCTTCTGATTCTTCATTTTCTTTATCTCCTCATCTGATTTAGTTTCTTCTTCATCCGTTTGGCTTGCATAGGACCTTGTTGCCTTTTTCTTTGTTCTCTTCTCTACTTTACTGGATGATTTTGCTTCTAGTTGTGACACCTTTGAGCTTTTAGCAGTGGTAGGTGCAGATTTCTTTGATGATCTGGTCCGGGTGGAAGGTTCTACCGGAGCACTTTCCTTACTTTCCTTCTCTGCCTCTTTTCCCTATTGGCATCAAGTGCCTCTTTTGAGATGCCAAAGCTTTTGGCAACTTCTTCAACTACTTTTCTCACCTTCCTCTTGATCGCTGGCTGCCTTAGCTCTACATGGATTTTCACACTTAGTTCTTTAAAGGTTCCAAACCTTTCTGCCTTAGGATCCTTTGGCTGACTGAGCATGTGTTGAACATGCAGCTCCACAATGTTCTCATCAACTTCATATCCCATAGGCATGATCCAGACTATCCTTGGCTCCACTGCCTCCATTAGGCATTGATCAGTGTCTACCATGAAGCACACTGTGTCTTTGTATTTCTCAACTAATGATTTAGGGATTCTTTCTCTGGTTTGCATCATATTTTGAAAGTTCTTAAAGTAACCCCACAGAGCTATATTCCTTGCCTTAGCATCCCCAAGTCCATGCAAGTAGTCCCTGATTTGAATTGCTATAGGTCTGTTATTTTGCCATACCCATCCAATGGATCCGGGCATCTCATTCATGAAATAGAAAAATAGACACAATATCAGTCCTCCATATTTGAAGGAATTCTTCTTGTCCTTTTTGATCTTCTATATGTTTTCCATCAATTGGCTCGGAAGGAGTTCACATAGATCATATTCTGCATTTTTTCTTAGCTTCTCATAAGCAGTATATACTGCAGTTCCAGATACCGAGTTCTCCCTGCTGGAGTGATATATCTTATAACCAATTATCATAGATGCAAACTTGATATCTAGATCAGAGATATCTTCAATGGTCATTGCTCTCTTATCAAATTTTGATCCGGTGGCCTCAGTTACAATTTGGTTTTTGACAGATTTTAGGACAGGTATCCCTCCGGAGGAGTGTAAACCGGTTACTGCCCTAATTACTTTCTTAGTGATTTTGCAAGGTCTATTCAGCCATAAGAAGTTATCATGTACCCTACTCAGTACATACCGGACCCATTCATCTTCTTCAAAATAGGGGAAATGAATGTATTGATCAAAGTGTTTCTCCTGGATGCTCTTATATTGTGGTTTAAGCTCAAAAGCATCATCTATCAATTGATTGTGATAGATATCCATTAACTTTGAATCCCCAAACTCTTCAATATTCACGTGTATGTAAACCCTAATATCTTATGTATGCAACACACCAGGCAGAACACTAGAAAATGCTCCTAGGGGATCTACTTCCAAGGATTTGTATGGATGTTTCTTGAATTTGGGGCGAGGTCTATCAGAGATCTTCACAATATTTGGAGTACCCATCATTCAAGGATTTACAGAGAGATATTTGATAACAGAGAATACCTTTTGCACTTGTAGGGTTCGCAGAATGATCTTGAATGATTTGCTGATTGAATCAACTCCAACGATTGGTTTTTGAGAAGTTTGAAGCAATTTGTTGCAGAGCTCTTCTTTCTTTCTTTTCGAATGTGAATGTGCAAATGATGAGCACATGAACCCTTTTATTTGCAAGAGAAACCCTAAATCCATATTGCAATAAATGCCCAACTTAAGTTATTCCAGTTGCTCTGTATACCTTATTCTGAAATAAATCTTTTTCCGGATCACTGTAATATGCTTAGAGTTATCCTTGGAGATTAACAACAAACTTTCTTACTTTTCTCAATCATTTATTTGCAGATCAAGATGTCTCAATTTTAGAATCACACTGGACCAAACTTGTAAGAAACCTGCTTTTACCAGAAGACTGTTAAACCAGATCTAACTGAAGGGATTAGACTCTTTAAATCTTCATGCGCATCTTTCAAATATTTACTATGGCTTATCTAAGTATTTCTCTAAAAAATCCTTTGATCCGTAACCTTTCATGTGCCGATTATAGGCACCACTTGACTGGCTAGGGCAATTGGTTTTTCTTTTGTTACTCCCCCTGAGCCAGAGCTCACCTTTTAATTTCCAGAAGGAATATCAACACCAAATTTTGGTGTAGATCCATCCCCTATATTCTTTGTACTTCTCTTCACCCAAATCTTGTTCATCTCACTTTGAACTTCATCTGCATTCACTTTTCGTTTTCCTTTGTCTTGATTCTGATGATGTACTGGACCTTTTTTGTCCTGATTCTTACTTCTACAGAATTTGGCAATATGACCAGATCTATTGCAAATTTGGCAAACAACATTTCTTTGTATATTTGATTGATATCCTCTTGATCTGCATTAATTAGCCATATGACCCATTCTATTGCATGCAAAGCATCTACCATTGAATGAATTGTTCATTTCCATATTTCTGCATTCATGAGATTTGTGACCATACCTTTTGCAGTTGAAACATTGTCTAGAGAAGGATATATTAGTCTGATTCATTCTCTTTCTGCACTGATTAGCTTTATGACCAAAGTTGTTGCAGTTGTGGCAGTATCCATTGAAGGATGGATATCTTTGAGCATTAGGCTACCTTACTGGAGGTCTTCTAGGCCTGCTCCTTTGATTTTCTGATCCAAAATTCTTCTAACCAGATCCAGAGCTTTCACCTTTCTCATATCCCAAGCCACACTTGTCATCTACCCCTTTTTGGCTTTCAAGTAGAACTTCAAGTTGAGCAGAACTTATCTTGAATTTCTCTTTGTATTCATTTGCTATTTGAAGATCCCTTTTAAGAGAGACAATTTGATCCTCAAGTTTTTCTTCATTAGCTTTAGCATCTTCAAGATCAGATTCAAGATGTCTGATTATTCTATCCATCTTGTGGTAGTCTTCTGATTTCTCCTTGAGAGATTGTCTTAGGTCATCTTCAGTTTTTCATTTCTCTTCAATTTCTTGGGTGAACTTCATAACTCCTGATTCCATTTCATGTCTTACCATAATGATCTCTTTTGATAACTTTTCACATAACTTGGTTTTCTCCTTTAGATCTCCATTTGAATCATTTGTTTCAACTTGACTTGCCAGTTGCTGAAGTAGCTCCTTTCTCTTTTTCAGAGAGAGACTCAGTTTCTCTTTTAATTCGTTTATGAAATCATCAGCTTGTTTGAGTCTTTCCTTCAATTCATTGACTTCAGAATTTGATTGCTCAAGATCATCTAGGGCAGACTTAAGTTGCTCCCTCATACCATACATATCCATTTAAATTCCTAGATCTTCCTCAAGTTGTTAGGCTCTATTGGGAGGAACTTGGCTTTGATACCAATTGTTGATAACTGAGAGGGGGGGTGAATCAGTTATCTCAATTATTTTAACATTCAGAACTTTCTTATTAATTAATGCAACATTAATTCAATTAAGCAAACATAACCATGAAATTGAAATACACATGACATAATATTTTTGATGTGGAAACCCTGTTAAGGGAGAAAACCACAGGGTGATTAACCCAAGATTGTATTCTCTGTTAGAAGAATGGAAATACAAAATGGCACTTGCCAATTAGGGCTCACTGCCCAAGCACACTACTCACAAGAGGCTCACTACCTATAAGAGACTCACTGTCTACAAGTTGTAAGAAGAATAATGGGATCCTTGAACTAATGAGATGCATCCACATATGCAGGGGTTCAGTTCTGGTTAGGCTCAATACACTAATCTGCTACACTTCATCTTTCCTCTTCTTTCATGTTGCTTTCCTTTCACATACCGGACCTTCCTTACTGCTTTCACTCTACTCTACTGCTTTTATTCACACATATCAAAACCACCACACCTCTCACAACTAAATCCATCTTGTATATATATATATATATATATATATATATATATATATATATATATATATATATATATATATATATATATATATATATATATATATATCTACACAAGTGATTTCATCACCTTTCTAGTTGGCATCCGGAATAGTCAATATTTTCCAGAAACTCTGATCTGTCAGCTGAATCCTTGCTTACCAAGTAATGTGGATCAAGGATATACTTGTAGAAGTCATCAATCATGTCAGCCAATCATAACTTATTCCTTAAGAACCTTTACCATCATTAGTAACACATCCAGAATAATGTCTGATGTTCTACCAGTCAATTCTTCCTCTATCCACACTGTCAATCAGGAACCCAACACTCAAGTATTCATATCTTTTTCTTCATCTATCACCAGAGGCTAAATCCTTGGAATCTATCAGTCAAGGTAGTCCTCTTGACTTCCCCAAATCTGCACTTCACCAAGATACTTCCTCTGAGAGATCCGGACCTGACTGTCAGACCTCACCACATGCTCTGTTCTTGCTTACCGGATCACAATACTTTACAGTCTGCCTTCTGGTAGAGACTCATCATGTCCTGCAGATGTGTGGGTTAACCTTTGTTGCCATCAATGAGAACATTCATGAGTCCATATAGTGTCTCTTGCCAACAGATTTCACCTGGGGCAGCAAGAGATGGGGAGGTTGGTAAACTTGCATCATCTTGAGTTGTGGCATCATCTTCACTGACCTTCTTCACGTTGACCTTCTTAGTTTTGGATCCTTCTCTAGGACCACTTGGCATATCCCTTTTCTTGGAGGCTCTTGTTCTTGCAGGAGGGGGCTGATCTTTCTTAGGAGGCTTTGCAAGAGGTTTCTTAACTTCCTTAGCCTTTTCTACCAATGGTGTATGCTCTTCACTATCAGATTTCTGCTTTTGAACTGGCTCTGCCTCATCTATGATGTCTATTGGCTCATCCTCTTCACCTCCAGATTCCTTGTCTAATTCTAGTGTAGTATATGTGAACTGCACTCCTTGTCTCTCCAAAGTAACTATCTGGCCTCGCACCCAGGCCTTGCTCAGTCTGAAGGTTATTTCATTATAACATCCAGAGAACTCTCCTCAGTATTGGCCTAATTAGGCAGAGGGATTGGTTCACGGTATTGGGCTTCGCAGGTTCCTCTTACCATAACATTCTCATCATCCTCCAACTGGTCAGGAACTGCAATGATGTGAAACTTTCTTATGAAGGCCAGAGATAATCTGGAATGAGCCTTCTTCATTACCTCGTAGTCATCCATACAGTTGGCCCAAAAGTCCACAATATGCATTTTGTGAAACAACTTTTTGCTTACAAACTTCTCCATCACTTTATTTGGATCAAAGTGATCCCTTGCATTATAGTAGTGGAGATTGAGAAGTTGAATTTCCTTATCTAAATGGTCAGTAGATGCCAATGAAGGACATGCATAATTCCCTTTGCCAAACTTGATGGGAAACTGTACATTGGTTCTATGCAAGTGCTTAAGTTTCTTAGCACAAGGGATGAATTGCCTAGATAATTCCAAAAGGACTATCTTATCATCGGGGTATCTAGGAAGTTTGTAAGCTATCCTAGTGAAACCTTGTACCCTCAGATATGTAAACTTTTCAAATTGGATATACCACCTTCCATATTTGGTCACTTCATTCATGGCTTCTGTGGAAATCCTTAGGGTCGTGTTGAAAGCATCATTTACCCTTTTGAAATGTATCAAAGATTGAGATGATGTGAGTTGTGGGTAACACTCATAAACCTTGACCGGGCTCTGTTCGTCATTCCCAACTTCTCCTAGTTTTGACAACCCAACATAATGATTTCTTCTTGCTAATGCATAAACGACATAGGATGTCCATCTAAAGAATCTTTTCTCCTTGAAGTTGCTAAAGGCTTCATGAATGTTATCACTAAGGATGACCAGTGGAATTTAGTTCCCTTCAATATCTCAATAATGATGACAATCATCTATTCTTCAAAAGTGGAGGCTGTAGGTAACCCATATATTCTACTTAGAAAAGTTATCAAATCCCCTATCTCATCATGAAAGTCACTTCTGTACAATACTCGAGAGAATTTTCTCATAGTAGACCTTCTTCTCTTTGCCCAATGATCATTCATATGTTTTCTGTATCCATTTACATCTTTGTTGTAAGTTTCCTCTGATCCTTGTTTATTTGGCATGGTCATTATTGTGTGCCATGGGATGTCAAAAGATTCAGCCAAAGAGGGTGGACTTAAATCAACCATCATATCCCCATTGGTGGTTTGGATTGTTCTAGTCATGACATCATATCTGTCTGCACATGTCACTATCAGCTCTGTACACTGAACTGATGTGGGGAAAGCAGCAGCTTGTGCTATACCACTGTCTTTTAGTGTTTGGCCCTGGGAGTTGGATTTGAGCCAAAGGTTCTTAGTCTGAAGTCATTCAGGTCTATGTAACCCAGATCTATATCTCCTACATCACTCCATTCGGTATGAATCTTGGTCTCTGTGGGGATGCCTTTGAATTCATACTTCATGATTTGAGCCCGGGCAGTCATCTAACCTGCAAGACTAGACCTTATAAGCTTGATACCTTGAGAGATTTCACTAACTCCTAAGTTTAGGTTCTTCATTGTCAAGTGGATCAGTAGACATTCAACCTTTGAAGCTATAATGGACCTGCTAAGCCACTAACATGTTCTTAAAAGAATAGAAATCTGTCATTTATTACATTGCATTCATGTCATAATCTAGCTTTAGGTAATTCAACATCAATGTATACAATAAAACTTCAAAACTGCAAAAATCCCATTTAAAACATATGAAACATCAACATTCATCATTTACAGTCATCATTACAACCTATTAGACATTTCTCCCTTTGAAAAACCCTTAAAAATGATCATTTTGCATCATTTGCACTAATTTCAGGGTCATCTGACCTATAGACATAAAAAATGCTAATTTTGAGGTCAACTGACCTTAGCGAAGAAATAGGGTTCAACCGACTACTAAGTCTTTCATGGTTCATGTGCTTTCAACGTTTTGCACGGGTTTGAAGGTCAATCGACCAAAGCAGATTTCTAAGGGTACCGACTCAAGTTAGTCATTTAGTTAGTCAGTTGGAATTTCAGCGCAAGACAATTGAAACAACTTTCACTATATTTGTGCAGGATTTGGCCTTGTCAGACCTGCGCAGGATTTGGAGTCAACCGATCAGGTCAATGGTGGCATGTTTCAGCATGAAGTCAGATGAAGCTACTTTTAGCACAAGGTCACTTTCTTTGCTTTCAGCGAAAGTTTTGGTGGTTGCTGACTAGCAGAGATTTCTTAGTTATTCGACCAAGTCGGAGACAGGGTCTTTTAGTGCAAGGTCGATACAAGATGATTTCAGCACAAAATAAACTTCAGGATTTTACAGGGCTTTTGGATCTCGCTGACCTAGTCAGTTAACACAATAAATACTATGGAGGTCGGAGGTCAATATTTTTAGCACTAAATTAGTTTAAGGCTTCCGCATGGGTTTTCACAGCTTGCAACCGACTGGATGAATTGAAGTGTTACAGGTCGGTCGGTCTCAATTTTGGCACAAAACCTAGTTGTTCAACCAGTTTTGGCTAAGTCTGGTCGAGTTGCTCTATTTTGCTTATAGGGATCAACATTACATTTCTTTGAAGTTTAGAAACTAGGGTTCGAGACAAATGAATAGTTTTAGATATGAAACCCTAGCTACGTTTGGATTTACTTATGCTCAAGCTGAAAGGAAACAAAACCCTAAATGTGAAAGGAAAACACTAGATACAGGTTTAGCTCCTACCTGGTATGCTAAGCCGGTTAAAACTTGCAGGCGAGGAGGAAGGCTACTCGATCGAATCTACAAGAGATGCAATGAGAATGTTTGATAGATCGGCTGGAGCTCGAAAGATATTTGTTCAAATGTAGAGAATGAGTCCAAATGACGAGAAATCTTCATTTTTTATCCCTCGTTTAATCGTCATAAATGGAAGACATATGCAGTGTCAGTCGGTAGATTAGGGTTGCATGGGTTTTGATAGGCTCCGACTAGGTAGGAATTCGAGGTGCATTGGACTTGGTCAGAAGATGACACTTTTAGCACTGCGACAATGAGCTCAGTTACATGCATTTTGTAGGGTTTTAAGGCTCCTCGGACCGGCGGGGATTTTGATGTCCTCCAACTTAGTCGGTGATCGAACAATGCAGTGCAAGTCAGAGACAACAAATTTTAGCGCTAAAGTCTGTTGAGAGGAAAATAGTGCCAGAGTCAATGGCGAAGGATTATAGGGCAAAGGTCAGTCAGGACTAGATTTAGTGCAAAAGGACTATTCAAAGCCACTAGAAGAAATACAAAGGCCCTAACTTAGCAGACTTTTGAAATGATTTTCAACATCACCCTTCTAATATGGCAAAAATGTATTTTGACCACTTGACTACTTAGGAAGTGAAAACCTTAACATTCTAAACCAAATTTGAAAGAGGGGGGCCCCTATTTTTTGAAATGGGGCGTGTGTGCGAGGCACAACAATATGGATGGGAGGCAAGAAGCATTTCCCCATTGGTCCTTTATGATGATCTTTAGGTGTTGGACAATTCCCTTATCTTCTTGTAGGTTGATTATGTCGTGCTTCATGTCTTGTTGCACCTTGGAGAGAATGTTGTTTTTTGGGTGGTTTATGCACTTGTATATTATCATTATTAATTATTGTAACCTTTATAATGTAGATCTTTTGAGACCCTTGTAATAAGATGTAATTAATTCTATGAGTTGATTTATGTTGTTGGCTATGAGTCATTTATGTTTAGGATGAAGCCCTTTGAATATTGTTGTTACCTAATTTCACTACAGCTCAATCAGGAAGAGCTTTTTTGTCACAAGAGTATAAAGGAAGGGTACATTTTATTTCTGCTATTACATTACATGCATATGCATAAATAGAATTAGAAGATTACATCACACTAGATTGCATTTATGCAAATGCAGATAACATAGAAAGGATTTCACAGATCTTTTTAGAAAGTGCAATCTTTATTGATAAAATAAATGTATAAGGTCTCACACAAGCCATGAGACTAACTATTTCATTGCAAATGAAAAGAGAAACTATACATTTATAGAAAACTAAAGAGATAAATATGCATATGAGGTAGGGTGACTCGTCATTGCCTGAATGACAAGTCTTGGTCCTGTTTGCCATGTCTGGTGTCATCCTATGTTGTCCACTTGTCATGCACTCAGCTGCTATATCCTTGTTGCCCCTAGTTATCTACATAGAATTTTGAAAAAACTAATATTAGAGGAATGACGGGGCATCATACATCATATGATATACATCTACAAATATATATTTTGACTTCCAGATGCAGTAAACCAGTTAATATCACATGGACCTTCGAGAAGGCAACAAGATAGTAAATAATATCAATCACATGCCTTTGTTTTCCTAACATGTTTGTTTCATGTGCAGATACAGGTGTCATTTAACACTCATTTCATTTTAGCATGTGGAAAAAATGTGGCTCCCACGAGGGTTGAGCCTAACATGTCTAACTGAGAAACACTAATGCTTTCAAACAGTATTAAAGAAGAAGAGATACAATTGTAGAAAATGAAGTGCAAAAGCCATCTTATAGCTACTCATGACAAACATAATCTACAGATGCAACATTTGATAAGAACAACATGATTTATTGCCAGTTGATAGTCACATGAACAATTTGAAGTGTCATGCATTTGTAAACTGTCATCAAGAACAGTAATAGCAGTCTAGAATAGTGGCAAAAGTCATCTTTTGAGATAAACATGTCTGCTATAGTTACAGAGGCTTGTTCACAAATGGTTGAGAGAAGACAGTCATGTTTGCAAGAAGGGACAATCATTATACAATTGTTCTAACAATCATCAGCAAATAGAGACAAAGGCCTAGTCTTTAGGGTAGTGAAAGTCACATAGTGGAATAGTCACAATCATGAGTGCCATATAATCCTAAGTGACAGAGGATAGCAGGCCAATGCTTTCTTCATCCATGGCTCAAATGGGATGCACATCTTTGCCTACTATTAACTTCAAGGAAGAACAATCCGACTGAGATTTAAGATGCTAAATACAAAGTAAAGATGATAAAAAGAATTAGGTAACACTTTGGAAGATCCAAGCTAGAAGATATAAACCTTTGGCTAGTATTCTGCTATGTATCATCAGATCAGAAGCTTCCTTTTAGTCCAATGAGTAGTGGACATTGGTTCACTACAAGACACATAGAGAACAAGTGAAGGTCTACTACAATTTTGAGCAAGGGAAAGGTGCAGTATTCAAATAAGGTCTGCATTACATGAGTAAGACACAGATGACAAACAACTTCAGGTTTTGTTAGGGCAGTTAAGGTTTTAAAGGAAGGAGACAATGTTGATAAAAGTCTGTCAGTGACGAATAAAGATGTCTACACATTTGTGAGAGATTAGAGGAAATCTTTTGAGAGTTAAATAGTGGGCAGAAGATAGAACATCCATGGGATAGTGTAATGACAAATAACATATAGAGGTTGATGAAGACCAAGCAAGAACAATCATGGAAAAGGTATGGAAAGATGCCCTTATTAGATAGTGTTTGATCTGTGTCTTGAAGACCTATGACTGTTTTGAAAAGTCCTACACTAAAGAAAAAACTATCACAATGTTGGAAGAATAGTCAGGACTCAAATCAAGACAATAGTAACATCTTTATATAGTCAATCTTGTGTTTGGTAAGGTAATCAAAATCCACAGTAGAGATCTACTATTAGAGACAGAGGATGGTTACAAAGAGGTCAAAGATATCTGAGATTGAGTGTAAAAAAAAAAAAGATACTAAGAGGATATACAAAGCTAATGGATAGCATCCTTAGTACACTTTTCTTTTGTGTCCTCATCCAGAAAAGAGCAAATGCAAAAGGGCACAGTGAACAATGAGTTTGTTGCCAGGATGCCATGAAAGTTTTAAGGCTACAAGCTCTGATAATAGCATCAAGATAGCAGAGAGGCAGTGTTTTTCAAAGTTGTGTGAAGAGCTGGGACAAGTACCATAGAAGATAGTCATACTGTTGTTGACAGTCATATAGACTGTTGTTGATAGTCATTTTGACTGTGTGACCAATCATGGTGACTGTGTTAAAAAAAAATCATGTACACCTTCAGAAGATGGCTAAAGGGAAAAGATCTCATGACTCCAAAGTGTAAGACAAAGGAAAATCATAGTCAAGGATTTAGGCTTTTAGGATGCTCTATAGGGCATATGATCACCTAAGAGTTTTGAATACACAAAATGGAATCTAGACAAGTTGTAATGACTTTGTGAATTAATATGAAGAGTAGCCATATAAGTCATGAAGAAATAGTGGGAAAATAATCCTTAGAAAAACTAAGAAAGTAGTCATCATCGATCAAAGGTCTAAAGACAATGAGGTATACAGTGAAATAGTTGGACAGTGAGTAGAGATCAACATTTTCAAGGGAGAAGTCATTATAGGAAATACACAAGATGTTTCAAATATGCCATTTAGAAGACATCTATAGTCAGCACATGCTCAAAATGAAGTCAAATATATAGAGATGAGCCAGCTAAAGGTAGGAGATACCCAGATGTTTCAAATATGCCATTTTGAATCAGCTATAGGGGCACGTGCTCAAAATGATAAAAGAATATAAAGGTATATGTATACAAAGTAAAGAAAGACTGTGGCAGCCAAATACAAGAAAATGTCATACACAGAAAGATATAGGATACATAAATAATAAGTTTTCTTTCTTCTTCTGTAACTCTTTACTAAAAAGAATAGTTATTTGTGCAAAAAATATAGTATCTGGCCGTGCCATGAAAGAAAATGAAATTTATTCATCATAAACTATAGAGTAGCAGCAAAAATGTCAAAGATTTGCAGTGTTTGAATTAGAGAAACAAGCTTATCAAACTTACCTCTAGCTTTTGAAGCCCTTTCATTAAAATACAGTCAAAATGCCTTCATGATAGCAGAGAAACCTCCAGAAAAGATACAAAGCAAAACCCCTGTGGCAACGCATAGCAAGCAGAAGGAACAATGCAAAATGATAAGGTCTTTAGAGTTTGACTTTCTTTTATTCAAAAGACTTATCCAATGGAATGTTTTTTTTTTTTTGACTTTGTTTAAACAAAAATCATTGTTATCATATGCCTCATGGTCAAGAAAATGTAATTATCATTTCTAGTGTTTGACTAGGAGACCCGTGAGGGGTTTCTTTTGTATTTTGCAAAGTCAAGTAGGTCAAGAATATTGCCTCTAATAATTACCTTCACCCTGATATATGCTTGTTCTTTGTTTTGTTTTGCATTAATGCGACATGTAAAGAGTTTGATTTGAATGATATCATTATAAATCATTAAATCAATTTTTTTTTTAATGTAAAATAGATAAATCATGCCTTGTAGCGACCTTATGAGTTATGGATCTTAATGCCATGCCAAGTATATAGAGGAGTAGAGATAGTTATCAAACACATGTCTTCCTTGTTGGAGGGTTTCAGTTTCAGTTATCAAACACATGCCAAGCATCTAGGGGATTGTTTTCCTTTTTGGAGAGTGCTTTGACCAAGTTTGGAACAAATCTAAGGGAGTTTTATTGCTTTTAGAGTCCTTTTGGAGTAGTTTTTATGAGTCATCATGTTAGACTAGGTCATGATGGAATTTTTCCTTCATTATGAGCTCTTGTGGAGAAGATATAGGCCCTATATTCTAGACTTTTTGTGGGCATCCGACCCAAGTTTGTTTCTAGCTCCTTGTATGGTGGAACCACTTGGATAGTGGTGGATATAGTCACTTTTATGACTCTTTTGTATTCAATTCTGATTATGCTACTTGGAGAGACTTGTGATTTTGACATCCTTGCTCAGATTTTATCATTTTTTGTAACTCATTTTACTTGATACGAAATATAGTGAAGGCCTTAAGTATTATTGACTGAAGATTTTGCCTACTTGTTCTTTGCATTATTGTGCTTAAGCAACTGATTGATCAAGTTATTTGTGAGCTAATATTTATTTCCTTATAACCTTGTCTCAGATTTAGAGCCTTTAGCAAGAAATTATATTAATGCAGGTTACAAATTATGTCAAAAGGTGTAAATTGTTTCTTTTTGGGTGTGAAGTTCTCTTCCTTCTTGAAAATTTGAGCATTAGGACCTGTTTGTGAAACACTTATGCAAAAGTATATAGTAATAAGTTGTGCAAGTATGTTTTCTGTCATTATAGTAAGTACATGAATTTGAGTTTCATATCCTTTCAGTTAGGTGTATCACCCTTTTACTTTCAATTTTTAGTTTAGTTTTTCTGAGTTTCCTCCTTCCCTTTTCTCTGCAAGAAATCATTAGTTTAGGTGATACACAGTTAGGAAGTCGGCCTTCTCCAGAGACTCACTCCAATTTCTAGGTGACCCACAGCCTAGGATTGTTTCCATGTTCCTCTAGAGTACCAATTTTCTACAAATTGGTAGGGTGCAACTTTTAGAGATAACAATTGTAATTATTGGATATTGTCTTGTATTTTTTCATGCCTCAGTTTGTGAGGACATTGGCATGTTTTGATAGATTTTACATGTTAGAATCTAGCTATATTAGCATGTTTAGTGTAATGCCCGACCAAGGAACCCAGAGGATAACACAGCTAAACTTACAAAAAGGACAAATATTTTTTTTAAAACGAAAGAAATAACAACAATCATATATTTATTCATAACATTTAAATTAAGCTTTATCCTCTAGGGTTCCACGATTGCATTACTAATGAACTAAAACAAGATCTAACCAACATTATGAATTAATTAACAACCACAGTTCATTCTAAGTCTAATTGTATCAGATGAATAAACACATACAATTCCATATTATATCATCAGATAAGTAAGCATCAAGATCCTACACATAGGATCACAAGTACATAAATAAGTTCCTTTACAAGAGAGTACAACATACATTGTTTACAATATCGCTATCTAGATTACATTGGAGTACATATATCAAGATAACAGTACATGATTCAACTGATATACAAGACTGAAACATGATCATAAGAATATGTCTCCTCAAGCTAGAGCAAGATCTGAAATCTACCATACAAGGTACATCCTTCTCACGCACGAACAACAACAAGGGAAACCAATGGAGATAAGAGCACAACCACCCGACCATGTGGAACCCTAAGGTCCACCGCCATGATAGGAGATAACAATAAGGTCCCACAACATGAAATAGTTAAGAAGACAGGAACACAACACAAAAGGCAAACATGACTCCAACATACAAATACACATGACATTCACAATAGAGTCATCACTTCCTCCAATAGTAAAAAAGACAATAGACTAACAGGTGCAAGGACTACACATGACTCTAAAACAACACCAGTTAATAAGGACATCACAAGTAACTCAAACATCACTTCCAAAGGCATTCACAAAACAAAGGGTAGAACACAACTAGAGAATGCTAGACTACAGTAGGCATGAATGTCATAGCATGGTCCTAGCATGGGTTGCCCTAACAGTCTCTAGCTAGACGTCGGCCCCCATCCATGGGTTACCTTGACAGTCTCTCGCTAGGCACCGGCCCCCATCTATGGTTACCTTGACAGTCTCTCACTAGACACCGGCCCCATAGGGTGACACATGTGGAACCAACATTCCTTTCATGAGGACAAGGAAGTTGATTTTGCCAACCACGCCCTTCTCATCTCATCCTTAGCCTGAACGAGCACTATAGGCATGAGTGAGGCATCCAAACATCTTGATTAGTGCGAAAACTACCCAACCCTCTAAATTTATTATTAAGTTATCACTAGATTAACAACTTCCAATGGGTAACCCTGACAAGCCACTTTGGGCGTTGGCCCCACATTGAAATCCACTCCCCCTTCACTGCATCTAGATTCTCAAAACCCAAGCATGAACTATCACATTTCTCATCATGATACATTTACAACATAAAATATACAGCATTTCACATTACACATAGTAAGGCATTACCCATCTTACATAGTTATCATAACCACATGAATAGGTACACTGAGCAAGGCATTATCCATCTTGCATAGTCATCATAACCACATGAATAGGTACACTGAGCAAGGCATTATCCATCTTCCACAGTCATCATAACCACATGAATCCATAAACAGAGGAGAGTCAACATATAACCAATACATATTCAACCATTAGCAAGATTACATAATCATAGGAGTAATACACATGACTACCCCTCTTGGCCTCTGGAATCAACTTTCCCAAATGACACAAACACTTGACACACTAAACACTATGGTCTCACATCACATTCACTCTCAAATGCACATCATAAACTAATACCCTTCAACAATATTTTTAAGGAATGTAACATTAATCCAAGCATGATCAATCATCTAACAAATATAAAGTGAATCTATCTCAATAATACAGAATTGTAACTTTCTAATCACCAGTAGCAATTACAATATGATCTTAAGATATAAGTGTCCACAAGCAACAATATTTTAACTAATAATTCTCAAAACTTATTTTAATTTCATTTAATTAAAATGATTGCGAACAACATGCAAATAACCCTAAGGCATATACATTAAACACAACAATTATTTACACTATTTACACTGATGTAGATTTCATTAATAATCTAGATAATTTTATAAATACTATTAAATATAACTGTATAAGCAAGGCTAAAAGCCTATAATATTAGAATGCTATACATATCTTTCACTAGATAGAATCACAAGATACAAAACCTAAAGCTATAATGAAAGAACCTTGTTCTAAGGTTAGCTTGAGAGGAAAGGAATACAAAACAACAAAGCATTCCTATAGATCTAACATCTTCATCAAATCTACCACACTTTTAACCACATGCATATGATAGGATCAGCACAAAATGAATTTGTTGAGAAGGCTTTAGAAGCTACCAACAATGCAAAGTATGAAAGCATAGACAGGGCACGTAGACTGATTGGTAGAATGCCTCAAAGAAGTCATATGATGGAAAGCAATGATCACGGGATATGCACAAAATAAATTTGTTGAAAAAAATCTCAGAGAAACCCCATTCAAAAATATAGTTATTGGTGATGCAACTAACTATTTTAATAAAGATGAAACAGATGAAAGGTAGACAATCACAAAATATTCATATCTCAAAAATGACAAACTGGGTATGGCTGATTTTTAGATATGATTTAGATATCCAGGTCGTACACCATATATAAAAAAAATAGAGAAACCCAGTTCATAAAAATAAAGTTATGGCTGACACAATAGACTGGGTTCAGAAAATGTAGAAGAGAATTCATAGAATATTTCACTAAATCTAATGCAACACTAAATCAATTTCATATCTCAGTCCATATCTAGAATATTGCTTCAATCACATCTTCACAAATTTCCCAGCTCGCATCCATTTTTCCCCAAGTTTTTTCTTTTGAAAACTATGGTTTATGGTGCCAAAAGAAAAATGAAAACTTCCTAAGAGAGAGAGAGATATCCCCAAAACATAAAACATATTCTCTATTTGAAATGCACGCTCCTCCCCCAATTATGCCTTGAGATTTCAAAATAAAGTTGAGCATACATAACCACCCCCATAATTTCTTCCAGAAGATTCTCCTTTATTACTTTCTTACAATTTGCTATTTTTAACCAAACAATAATTTCTCTCTGATTTTATTTATTTTAGAATTTGCTATTTATTTCATTTACAACCAAACAAAAATAGTTTCTTTCTACTTTTCTAAAATTAGTCTCTGACACAAAAGAAACAATTATTTCTAAGATTCACTCTTGAGGTGTGTAACTATCACTTCTTCCAAGTGGCCAAAATGGAAAATAATTACTCAAGGCAATAATAATAAAGGAAGAGAATCTTTTTCAGACATAATAATACTTATTTCCCCACAACTATAATTTACATAAAAGCATCTATATTTATTTATCAAAGTGCCCTCTTGACTTAATAATTTTATTGTAATGAAGCAATTAACCAAAACATTAATCAAATAATTTTAAATAAAATAACCCAAATGCCAAACAATACCTGACACAATGCACGATTGAAAGCATGACCACAATGACAATGACTGACCATTACGCCCATACTGACAACACTAACTGGGTGCAAAATTGGATACTCATCCTTTTCAAGGATGATGGCTAACTAGGGGACCACCTGTTATCTCCGTTCAATAGTTTCCATTGGGTTTAAGGCACGCTCAGACCTGTCAATTCAGGTGGAATCGATGCCTGGTACCTGCATCTTGCAACAACCAAACAATTGAACAAATAGACATATATAATCATATAGTCAAATACACCGTGAAAGGGAATCGCAGCGTAGCAGGGTACTCATGCATGAGTAATGCGACACTATTCCTCTCACAAACACACATCAAACAAGTAACCACATCACGTATAATAATCAATAGTTGATCAACCAGATAAGAAACATCATCAGATAATCGTGTGATGCAGATAATAAGATTGATCCACATAATCAATTAAGTCCATAAAGCTGTCATAACATATGCATAACTCAAGTAAATATCAGTGTTGCAACAAAGATTATCGATAAAACATATTAACTGTCATATGAAACCACATGAGGATAATTAAGAATGTCACCATCATGAATGTAGCATCTACCAACATCATATAATGTACAACATCAACTATCAGACATACCCTAAATATTCCTATTATTTTACCTTCATCTTCATGCTCCTTAGCCAGACCATCTCCACATCCAAGATGAGAATGGAGGGGCATTACATTTAGACTTAGTTATTTGATGTTTATGGATATGTTTGTGTTGGATTGTATTCACCCCACATAGGTGGTGAGGATCCTATCTTTTATTTTGAAATGTGTCGACGTTGGTGTCGAACATGCATGGCCTTTTGTATCGCTTTTGTCATTTTTGGCATGTGGACATTTTTGGTTCAACACCTTAATGTTTTTGGTTAAAATGAATCCTCTTTGATGTTGATTAATGTTTTAGGCATCATAGGTGTTTTGGTTGAATTATGGGTCTTTTTGGTAAATTTTGCACTCTTGGATTATTCCCTCTTTTGCTTTGGGAAGTGTACCTTTGTACGAGTTCGTCTAATGACCATTCCAGTTGGTTGAGGACTTGTACCTCCTAGTTGGACCATCTCGTGGGTGAGTGTTACCCTTGTGTTTGGGATGTCTTGTGTCGTCATGGAATGGGCTGAGGTGGATGTCACCCTCATCCTACTCCATGTGTTCGCGAGGGAGAAAGGTTGTGGACATGTATCTGATCCTTGTCATGGAGTGAGCTCCACCTTTCGCTTGGTCATCGTGGTGAGTTTTCACATGATGGGTGAAGTCTTCTTCTTGTGGCACCTTTCTTAGTGCAATGGTGGTGTCGTTTTAGGTGTTTTTTTATTCTTGTTACGACACCTTGTGTGTGCGTGAGTGCAATGCGACATGTAAATGTCACACTTGCAAATGCAAAAAAAATTGTTGGTTTGGTGTTTGTTCGGCTAATGCTTTGGGCGAAAACCTAGGGCATTACATTATATCAATTGGAAAACCTTCTTTTGTTTTTCAAATTGTAAGTGCAAAATGGAAGTGTCAGGTTTCATAGTTATAGGTTTGAAGAACATGTGTGAAAAAGTTTCTAGATACTGTCAAAGCTCTAATTATCCTAAGAATTATTGTAATACTTGTAAATATTCCAGAGATAGTGAATGATATGCCTTCGACATACTCTTGCTAAAGTTTTTAGGGTATTCTCTATAGCAAAATTGGTGTCTTTGTACATTTAATCTTGTGTATATTTGTTTTTTTTAATGTTTACATGTTGTGGTGTGTTAATGAATATATTTATGTATTATATTTCATTCCTTTTTGGATGTTAGACAATAGTTTGGAGGTTGAATGAGTAAGTGTACATTAAGAATCTATTATTGGTGATCACATGAGGCATAACCTCCATGTTTTACATATCAACAGAGGAAAATTGCCCCTAGACTAGACCATAGGCACAATCTAGTGTTCCAATAGTCTAGATTCATTGTATAGATATCATAGACTTGGTAGTGGAAATCCATCATTAGATTACTAATTTAGATGATTGATCACAATGATAAGAAAAATCTTCATTATTGACAACACAAAATCAATAAAGAGCTATGCATCTCTAATTCTTCTATCACCATTTACATATTTCTATCTCAACTTTGTTAATTTAGGTGGTTATACTTATTGATTAACCATTTTATTAAGACTTCTACATTAATTGTAGGGTGTATTTTATTTCCCTATATTTTAGTGACCTTGAGATTTCAAAACCAACCTAGTGCCTTGCCCTAGGGTTTTACCTTCATTTTTCATTTTTAGATCTAATCTTTTCTAGATTTGCTCTTACAATTTTTAAATATAAATTTTTACATATATATTGCTTTGTTTTTTGTCTTTTAGTGCATTATCTATTGAAGTTGTATGCCAAGGAATTTCCTAGGTCTCTTGTTCTAAATAGGCCTAGCCCAAGGCCTAATCCCTCTATAGCCAAACTCACTTAGAGGCTCCCATAATTGAAAATTTGAATACTTATGTATACTTTAATGATGAAGAGACATTTGCTGATGATGCACCTATAAAATATGTGGAAACTGAAAACAAATTGTAATGGTCCATAAGTTACAACTTCTTAAGAAGGATATAAATAAGCTAGATGATTATGCAAAACGTACTAGTTGATGAACTTCATTGCTTGCTTTTGACTAAGTATTTTAGATTGGATATGTTAAGGGATATTATCCAAATCATGTTTCTCAAGATGCTCCCCTACCTTCCCATTCTGATATTTCTTCCACCCTTCTTCTATCTAATCCTCAATCTCCCACCTTTCCCTTTAACCCCCTGCTTACACTCCTTCCCATCTAACATTTCCCCCTCATCATCAACTTCATACCTCCCATACTCCAATCCCTCCATCCATAATCACTCCTACCTACCATGTGCACTATGTTCTTACAATTCCTTCACAACCTCATACCCAACCTCAACCAAATACTGCTTCTTCAATCATCTAGTCCCAATCCACATACACTTAAACCATCACTACTCATCCTTTTTTCACTATGAGAAAGTGCATTGTTTGGATTTTTGCCTCTACATTTTGGCAAAACTGGTGAGACCCACTTTTTGCTTTGCCTCTATCTAGCTAAATTTTGCATTTTGCACATTCTTCCTCTCTTCATTTTTCTAAATTGCTCATTTTGCATAAATCTTTTCACAGTCATACATTTGATGGAGAAAGTGTTGGTGGTGGATGGAGATGCATACAAACACACATAGCTTCAGAAACACAACATTTGCCCAAATTTGGAATGCTACAACATTCATAAAGTTTCCACTACTTGATGATCAAAGCAATTGCTATTGCTTGATAGGAAAAACCCATTACATGATGCCTCTATTCATAGAGGTCTTCTCAATACCATACTAGTAAAATGCATTTAATATTTATACCTTCTTGAAACTTCCAATCCTTATCCATTCTTCCTCTAGAAACCTTCCAAACCATTCTTATCCCCATAAAGAAACTTACTAAATACCTTACTCATTTTTCTTCTCCTTCTTTCTGGAAATTTCCATTTACAATTTTACCTCTTTCATTTAATTATAATAACAATAATTAATTAATTTTGGTGAGAGAAATTACTCACTAGAAGATATGTTTTGGCGACATAAAACCTTAACGGAAACGTGGCCCCTAAACTAAGTGTTCTTTCATATTCGTGGAACTCGATCATTTAGTAATGTGAAGATAGAATTAAAAGATTAATGGTGAGTCATTAAATATCATAGATTATATTTTATCCATGTGACAGAAACTAGAGAGGTTCCATGGATAAACCTTAACCAGCCGGCACATTGTAAATAGTTGGATGGTCGAAAGCCTTATAAAATCTAATCGACTAAATAGTTTAAAGCAATTGGATCAACAAAGGACATAATCGATCAGATTGAAGGAGTTGGGATGAACAGGTCGACTGCAAAAATCAGCATGAATAGGACTCCAAAAAACCATAAACAGTTGGCACGGGCAGGTTCGAGCGAGGTTTGTTTTAGCGCATGAGATAGTAAACCATGCAGACTGCTGGCCGCACGCTGCATAAATAGTTAGGGACACGTACACATGATGACAAGTCTGAAAACAATTGTTCACTAGCAAGTACAAAGGATTGGACAACATGAAAGACAATACATGTGCACAACTGTTACAACATAAGTGCACAACATGAAAGACAATACATGTGCAAAGGACAAGACAATGATAAGATTTTGTTAGAATAATTCATAACAGAATCATGCATGTGTCTAGAGTTGCAGTGGTGTCACAATCAGTTATAGAGGTGTCTAGTTTGCTGTCAAAGACTCTACAGTTCACTATCACAAGCACTCAGTCTGCTGTCAGTTATCTTTGCATATTTTTAGGAAGTTGTTAAGCTGTTTTCAACTATATGTATGTAACCGTGTTTCATTGAATACAACGGATTCTTTTCATTGCTATTTTTCAATCTCTATTAATTCTTTTATGATATCAGAGCTCTCTCAAAATCTTGGGTGAGTCAGCAAGGATTGAAGGCAGTATCAAATGATCTATGAATGACTGTTGTGTGTGATGAGGCCTATAGAAGAGCCATCTGTGCTTATTGCTGCTAGAGAAAGAGTCTAACAGAGCAGTTAAGAAGGTTGCTAAGGCCATGCTGCAAATCCCTCTACTGTGAAACATTCACAAAGGTATTTTTTGTCTCAAAGTACAGATTTTTTTTTTTTGTTTATTACAGAAGTTTTTTGAAAATGGAAACACCTCTAGATAAATTCAATGGTCATAATTTTCACACATGGAAGGTGAAAATACAAATGCAATTGATGAACAAAAATTTATGGGGTATAGTGAATGGCACTGAAGTGGTACCAATAGATGCTAAAAGGAAGATTGATTGGGAAAGCAGAGATGAAAAAGCCAAGTCCATTATCGGTCTTGCTCTTTCAGATTCAGAATTACACCATGTGGATTTGGAAAAATCATCTAAAGAAATCTGGGATGAATTAAATAAGTTGTTTGGAGCAAAAGCAACAAATGCAAAGTTCTCTCTGAAATTGCAATTATTTAGCTTCAAGATGTCTAATGAAATCACCATGTCTAACCACATAAACAATCTGAGATCTCTCATTAAACAACTAGCTGAAGTCAATGTTGTGGTAGATAAAGAGGATGCTAAAGCTGTCTTGTTAAATAGTTTGCCTTCAAAATATAGCAATATTATTTTTACTCTCAGTCAAATGCCTTCACAAACTTTAGAAGACATGATTTCAGTACTCTTAGTTGAAGAAAAGAGAGCTGCTACAGGAGATCCAAGAGAAGATACTCAGCAAGAGCTTGCATTATACTCAAATAAAAGGATGGGAAAGAGAATGTCGGGTAAGAGTGAGATCGAGTGTTAGTATTATAGGAAAAAAGGTCATACAGCAATTAATTGTAAAACTGGTGCAAGTGACCTTCTCAAAGGGAAAGTTAAAGAATTAGTAAATATAGCCATTACTAAAGAACCACCAGATATTTATAGTGATGATGATTTCATTGAAGATGAGGCACTTGTTTTATTTTGAAGAAGCCGACACCTTGAAGACAGGGAAGGATGCAGTAGAGGATAGATAGATGTTTAATAGTCCGAGATGCTTGTGGATTGGAGAAACTACACATCATTGGGGTTATGAGACATGCATGTGAGGATTGATGTCCAATAGTTCAGGGGAGATCCAGAAATCTAGAAGTTCAGCATCATACCTTTACGAGGGTAATGAGACACTTCATGTGCAAATGGTGTCCAATGATGTTGGGAACTTGGATTACAGCTAGGAGGCTACTGGAGTAGCTTGCAAAAGTTTCACTGGTCTGAGAACTATTTTTCAAAAAATAGTTTCTGAATAATGTAATTTTGAATTTTATGTTGTTAGTTAGTTTAGTGGTGTAGGGGTGTTGGAATATTTGCTCCAACATAACTAAATGTAACAACAAACTATTTTGTTGTAGTCAGCTCACAGATATGTTATTCATTAAGAGGGGGTGTTAGAATAATTCATAACAGAATCATGCATGTGTCTAGAGTTGCAGTGGTGTCACAATCAGTTATAGAGGTGTCCAGTTTGCTGTCAAAGACTCTACAGTTTGCTGTCACAAGCACTCAGTCTGCTGTCAGTTATCTTTGCATATTTTTAGGAAGTTGTTAAGCTGTTTTCAACTATATGTATGTAACCGTGTTTCATTGAATACAACAGATTCTTTTCATTGCTATTTTTCAACCTATATTAATTCTTTTAGATTTGTGCAAAAATATGGGAGCAAAATGAAGCAGCAGTCATCTTTCGTTTCCTATTTCTTTCTCTAAGATTTTGCTCAAGATTCAATATTGATGGCTGTACAATGGCATAGTTGGAAGACGTATGAGAACACAACTCCATATAAGTGTACTTGTAAGAGAGGCTTTACAAATTTTACTATGTAACGAGTCTATGGCACAGACAAGTATGATGATATGTGGCACCCATAAAAGACTGAGCATGATCCATGTAGATAGACGTATCCCATACAGCCATTACTTGTTGCATATTATAACTAAACATTATTTTTAGGAATGTGGAATAGGTACCACACGGTGCCTAAAGGAAAAATGTTATGACATGTACATTGATTTCTTCTGTTACAAGCAAAGTGGAAACATTGATAGGGCACGCAGGATATGTGATGACACGCATATGAGGAGGACAAGAACATAGGGATAGAATGGATGTGTGCAAGGAAACCAAAGTAGGAAAATCAGTAAATGTGTGAAATTGGTTTGTTTGTGTGCAACAAAGAGACTGTGCAAGGATTTAGAATAGATGTAAAGGATGTACAACCAAAGACCAAAAATAGATACATATTTTTGTTTATTTGCAATGAGGTTTTTTTTCATTTATGTGAATGTGGTTCAGATATCATATTAGTTTTCATAGATGGATGTGGATGGGTGTCGAATGATTTGTGGACAGGGTTTTGATAGGTTTTTAAATCAGTTTTAAGTGGCTCTATCACCCATTTAAATTCATCTAATCACGTTTCAAAGGGTGCCCACATAAAAGTCTTTATATGTTTCCACAATCACCCAAAAATCTTCTATGTTTCCACAAGCACCCAAGAGCAGGCAATGATAAATTTTGGCATGATAATCTCAAAATTCTCTTCAAAATAACATTGTAGCATAAGGTTATGACGTTTACACTTTAGGGACTACGCCCAAGGTTTTCTATGAGTTTACAAGAGTTACTAGATATGCATAAATGCTTACAATTATCAAAGACAATGTTGGTGGAGGTATAGGATTCATGTGGAGGAGTTTGTTTTCTTATGTTAGTGGTGCAGGTGCACCCCTTCAACAGGACCAATATACACAAGAGGAAGGAGAAGAAGACTAACTTTAATTTAACATTTCATGTTATCTATAGCATCTTCAAATATAACATCCAATGTTAGCATTTCCTGTTTATAATGTAATGTTAGCATTTTCTGTATGAAGTTTCTGACCGCTTGGATTAAGGGGAGGTTAATCAAGGTGTCTTAGCTTTAAGAGTTTTGCTGTCTTATGCAAAACAGATGTCATTTGTAATAGATTAAGGGTTTCCACCTATAATTTTGAAAAGATCAAATCCCAGAAACATAGGAGAATGTCAGTCCCTCGCATTGGGAAAGATAAAAAGGAGAAAACCTTTTGGAGAGGACAGTGGTGGTAGTTTTTTTGGGTCTAGTCTCTGAATAGTCAAATGTAATTTCTGAACATGAAGAAAGAATAAAAGTTCTGAAATTTACTTCCTTTCCAGATTCTGAATACTGTGTAAATATCCTGTGTAAATAATCTGTGCAGATTCTTTATGTAGAAGTTCATTCTGTGTAGAGTTTGTATATAAATTAGTTTTGAGCTTCTGTGGTCAAATTAACTGGATAAATCCATTCCACTGGCAAATTTCTGGGGAAATCAGTGGAATGGACTTGTAGATTAATTTCCCCAACTTTGTTTATTCGTTCTAGGTATGGAAGGCTAGAATTGCAGAACCACTTCAAGCATCAGTTCTGAGTGTCTATTGTTTACAAGGGATAACCTGCAGGTGTATTTCGCATTCAAGCCATCGGCGTAAGAAATGATATCGGCGTGTCAAAACTAGGCTCACCTGACGGTGAAAGTCTCACTGAGTGTGGTCTTGGCTGTATCCATCGGTGAGAGTCAGGCATTGGCAAGGAGGAATCGTGTTGGTCCGATGGAGGTGAGTCTCACCGACAATGGTATGAGTTAAATCCGTCGGGGGGAGACAAGGTATCGGTGAAAGAAAACTGTGAGGGTCCGACAGTGAAAGTCTCACCGATGGTTCTATCATTGGTGAGAGGAAGAAGGGAGTCTGGCCAAAAAGGAGTTGGCGGAGAGTCCATCAGCATAAGATAGCCCATTGGAGAACAGGAGGCAAGTCTTGCCGAAGAAACAAGTCCTACCGATGTAAACATTGGTATGTGACCGTCGGAGTGAGTATCGTCATCGGAGAAAGAAAATTACCTAGGGCCGACAGTTGGAAGCCACACCGATCGGGGAGACCGTTGGAAGGTGTCACCAATAGAGAAAGCTTCAGCGTGAGGTTTGAACCTCTCCGTTGAACCTCGGCGTTGAACTTCCGAATTGAACCGGTTCAACGTTGCCGTCGACGTGAGAGAGAAGCGGTCTGGCCGATAAGGAGTCTTGGTAGCTCATCGGAGTGAATTATGCCATCAGCGGAGGGAATAGAGGTGTCGCCGATAGTTAGTGTTTTACTGACAGCAAGTCCATCAGTGTAATCAACTACATTGATAGGAGACTTAAAGAGTTCACCGACAGATAGAAGTCTCGCCGAAGGGGAAGGTTGAACCTGTCCATTGAACCTTCTGGGCGAACTTATCCATTGAACCTCTAGTTTGAACCTGCCAGTTGAACCTATCCGTTGAACCTCCAGATTGAACCTATTCATCTGGTAGATAGTGGACTGGTCCTGCCGAAGGAGAAGTTCATGTTGTGTGCTTATTGGTGAGAGGTGAAGGTGTCGGCGAAGGAGTATTGAACCTGACCGATGGTGGACTATCTTGCCGATAGGCAAGAGTGTGTATGTTTCGGTGAGACAATTCAAAGGTCTTGCCGATATAGTTTCTTTTGGCTGTCTTGCAGGCTCCAAGAGGTTTTTGAACTGGTTCACACGCTTCAGTTGGCACGTGCTCTGCATCAGGAGGTATCAGAGCTAGAGAAAGCTCTGGGAAAGGTTAGTGTGAAAAGTTCATTTTTGAAGTTATTTGTTCCATATAGTAGTAGAAGGAGAAAGCAAAATGTTGGAAGGAGGAGAAGCCTCGGACACTCTTCCAGCAAAAATGACTAATGCTGAATTGACAGCCTGGGTGAAGAAGCAAATAGTAGAGAGTAGAGCTGATAGGGCTCAGAATTAGGAATTGAAGGAAGAACTAGAGAAGCTGAGGGAAAGAGTGGAGAGAGGGGAAGAAAACTCTGGTGAATGAGAAGATGGGGATGAAGAGGAGACCCCAGAGCAGGAAGAGCTAGAGGTTCCTGCATACTAGAGACCCTTACTCAATGCCCTCAAGTCCATGGAAAGAAGGACCATGGATGTGAAAATAGACCTGCCAATGTTTGCAGGAAAAATGGAACCTGATTCAGTAATGGAGTGGATAGACTGCTTGAATAATTTCTTTGAGACAGAAGAGATACCAGAACACCAATGAGTGAAGATGGCTCAGTCCAAAATGAAAGGAGCTGCACTGACTTGGTGGAATTTCATCCAAGATGATAGGGTGAAAGAGGGAAAGAACAGAGTTACAACATGGAAGAGAATGATGGTATTGGTGAAAGAGGCCTATGTTCAATTGGATTACAATATCCAATTACACAAGAGAAACCATAATTTGAAGCAGAAGGAGCTAGATGTCAGCTCATACATAGAAGAATTCATGAAGTTGTGTGTAAAAACAAAGGTAAGGGAAGATGAGGAAGAGAAGGTAGCAAGATACCTCAATGGATTGAGACTTAACATCCAGGAAGACTTAAATCTGCATAATCCAGATACAGTTCAAAAGTGCTATCAGTTAGCACTCAAAGTGGAAGAAAAACTAAAGAGAAGGCATGAGTAGAATCATAGAGGTAGGGGAAGACAGCAGAGAGGAGGAAGAAGTCCTTTTAGAGGCAGAGGATTTGGATACTAGAGTGAATCCAACCAAGAGACCAACAGAGGAGATAACAGTTAGAACCAAGGAGGAAGCTACAATCCAAGGGGAAACTTTAGAGGTAGAAGACCACCTTTTATAGGAAGATCTCAGGGCAGAGGACCTATCAGATGTTACAATTGCAACCAGGAAGGCCATATAGCCAGCAGATGTCCAGCAAAGGCAACAAGTTCAATAGGAGAAAAGAGGATCAATCTGATCCAAGAATCTGATTGTCAGAGTGTAGCAAGCTCAAGCACTATTCAAAGTGTGAATGCTCCTAGCAGTTATGGGTATCCTGAGAATGGAAAATCTTTGATGATTAGGAGAGCAATGACCACCATGAAAGTGCCTGGAAAAGAACCTCCACAAAGGAAGTCTCTCTTCAGAACTACTTGCAAGGTAGGAGGAAAGGTATGCAAAGTTCTGATTGACTCTGTATCTACTGAGAATTTTGTATCCACTGAGATGGTAGAAAAACTTAAGCTTAGAAGACTGCCACATCCTTGCCCTTATAAAATTTCATGGCTTACCCAAGGATAGCAAACAGTTGTAGAAGAACAGGCTTGGGTAGAATTTCAAATTGGCCCATACAAGGATAGGTTATTGTTTGACATTGCCAAGATGGATGCTTGCCATCTCTTGTTTGGAAGACCATGGCAGTATGATTTAAAAGCATACCATGATGGAGTTAGGAACACCTATTCCATCACCAAGAATGGTAAGGTGATAGAATTGATACCATTAATGGAGACAGAGGTGGAGACAAAAGGAAAAGAGGTTAAAGTGATGATGGTAGAAGGAAGATAATTCATGACAGAGATAAGAGAAGGAGAAGATACATATGCTCTAATTCCTTGCCTAAAGGTAAACAAGGAACAACAGAAAGAAGTCAAGGGAGAAAAGAGACAAAAATTCATAGACCCAGCTGTCCAAGAGCTATTGGACAAGTACAAAGGCATTAGTTCTGATGGGATGCCAAGTTCCCTACCACCTATAAGAGACATCAGCCATTGTATAGATCTGATCCCAGGATCTACACTTCCAAACAAAGCAGCATATAAGCTCACTCCAGATCAGAATACAGAGGTAGCAAGACAAATTGAAGAATTGTTGCAGACAGGCCTAATTGGCACAAGTTTAAGCCCATGTGCAATACCGGCTGTACTAGCACCAAAGAAGGAAGGCAATTGGAGACTTTGCATTGATGCAAGGGTTATCAACAAGATAACAATCAGGTACAGGTTTCCAATCCCTAGGATAGAAGATTTACTTGATTGTCTAGGAGGTGCCAAATACTTCACCAAAATAGATTTAAAGAGTGGTTATCATCAGATTAGGATTAGACCTGGTGATGAGTGGAAAACTACATTCAAGACAAATGAGGGGTTATATGAGTGGAAGGTCATGCCTTTTGGTTTATCCAACACCCCTAGTACCTTTATGAGATTGATGAATGAGGTCTTGAGAGAGTTCATAGGTAAATTTGTCATAGTATATCTAGATGACATCCTGATTTTCAGCAATATGAGGGAAGAACACCTCATCCATATAGACTTGGTTCTCAAAAGGTTACATGAAGAGCAACTAATGATAAATTTAGCAAAGTGTCTGTTTCTGCAAGAAGAGATCATCTACTTGGGATTTGTTATCTCACATAACAAACTGAGAATGGATCCAGAAAAGGTAAGTGCCATACTGTCTTGGCCAACACCCAAAACTGTGCATGATGTTAGAAGTTTCCATGGATTAGCAACCTTTTATAGGAAGTTTATAAAGGGATTTAGTCATATCTGTGCACCCATGCTTGACACTATAAAGGGAGGATAGAAGTGCAAGTTTACATGGACAAAGGAGACAGATAATTCTTGTGAAATGTTGAAGAAGAAGATAGTAGAATAGCCAGTTCTTGCATTTCCTGATTTCAGCAAGATTTTTCAAGTAGAATGTGATGCAAGTCATATTGCCATTGGAGTAGTACTCAACCAAGAACGTTGGCCTATTGCATTCTTCAGTGAGAAATTAAATGATGCCAAGAGGAGATACTCATCCTATGATTTGGAGATGTATGCTCTAGTCCAGTCACTTAAGAAATGGAGGCATTACTTGATGCCCAAAGAATTCATAGTGTTCACAGATAATCAGGCCCTCAATTTCTTAAACAGTCAAGAGAAGCTGAACCATAGACACATGAAATCGGTGGAAACTTTGCAAACTTTCACTTTCACACTCAAGCACAAGAAAGGGATTAAGAACAAAGTAGCAGATGCTTTGAGCAGGAGAGCTCTGACCATAAAGCAGATCCAATTGGAGAGTGTTGGGATTGATTCGTTGAAGACAATGTATGCTGAGGATGAAGACTTTGGAGAGGTCTATAAGGTATGTACTTCTTTTGGAGCCAAATATCATGTTGACTTTTTTGAATTTCTGATCCAAGATGGATTACTTTTCAAAGGTGGACAACTATGTATTCCCAGATGTTCTATGAGACTGAATATTATTCAGGAAAAACATTGTGGGGCTCTATCAGGACATTTTGGTCTTGATAAAACTCTTGATCTAGTAAAAAGACATTACTATTGGCCTAAGTTACAGTCAGATGTGAGAAAATTTGTGGAAGCATGTGTAATATGTCAGAAAGCCAAAGGAAGATCCACCAATGCAAGTTTGTATTAGTCATTACCCATTCCTTCTAGGCCATGGGAGAGCATAAGCATGGATTTTGTACTAGGTTTGCCTAGGACAAGGAAAGGATATGATAGTGTTTTTGTGGTAGTGGATAGATTCAGTAAAATGGCACATTTCTTGCCATGTAAAACCACTTATGATGCTTCATATGTCACTGATTTGTTTTTCAAAGAGATAGTGAGAATACATGGTTTACCATTGAACATAGTATCAGACAGAGATGTGAAGTTTCTTGGCCACTTCTGGAGAACTCTTTGGAAAAAGCTGGGAACAAATTTGTCTTTCTCATCAGCCTACCATCCTCAAATAGATGGGTAGACTAAAGTTGTTAACCATTCATTGGGTAACCTACTTAGGTGTTTAACCAGACAGCATGGAGAGAAATGGGATAATATCCTCCCACAAGCAGAATTTTCTTATAATGACACCATCAATAGGAGTACAGGAAAGTCACCTTTTTAGATAGTGTATGGAATTCATCCAAGGGGTATTCTGGAGCTGAGAGATCTACCTGTAGGAGAGCCTATTAGTGCAGATGGTGAAGCTTTTGCTTCAGCTATTAAAGAAGTACATGATCAGGTCAAGCATCAACTCCAACAGGCTACAACGAAGTACAAAACATATGCTAACCAGAAGAAAAGAGATTTACAGTTTGAAACTAGAGATTTGGTCTGGGTAAATCTAAAGAAGGAGAGGCTCCCCAAAGGTAAGTATACCAAGCTAATGTAGAGGAAGATTGGACCATGTCAAATTTTAAAGAAGTGTGGATAGAATGCATATGAGATCCAACTTCCTCCAGATCTTGGATTGTCCGCAATTTTCAATGTCTATGATTTGACTCCATACAAACCAAATGTAGATGTAGAACAGGAACCATTGCAGGCAGCAGCTGATGGCATTCCAAAGCATGATCCACCAAAGTTGAACCACATCCTAGACTCACGAGTGCTCACGAAGACCAGAAACAAAGAATACTTGGAGTATTTGGTGGCCTGGCAAGGACAACCAGATTCAGAGGTAGTTTGGATGACTGCTGACAAGATTTCAAAGCATGGTACAGACCTCCAAACCCTGATCTCAAAGGGGCTTGAGATCTCTTCTCTCGGGGAGTATGGTGCAGGTGCACCCCTTCAACAGGACCAATATACACAAGAGGAAGGAGAAGAAGACTAACTTTAATTTAACATTTCATGTTATCTATAGCATCTTCAAATATAACATCCAATGTTAGCATTTCCTATTTATAATGTAATGTTAGCATTTTCTGTATGAAGTTTCTGACCGCTTGGATTAAGGGGAGGTTAATCAAGGTGTCTTAGCTTTAAGAGTTTTGCTGTCTTATGCAAAATAGATGTCATTTGTAATAGATTAAGGGTTTCCACCTATAATTTTGAAAAGATCAAATCCCAGAAACAGAGGAGAATGTCAGTCCCTCGCATTGGGAAAGATAAAAAGGAGAAAACCTTTTGGAGAGGACAGTGGTGGTAGTTTTTTGGGTCTGGTCTCTAAATAGTCGAATGTAATTTCTGAACATGAAGAAAGAATAGAAGTTCTAAAATTTACTTCCTTTCCAGATTCTAAATACTGTGTAAATATCCTGTGTAAATAATCTGTACAGATTCTTTCTGTAGAAGTTCATTCTGTGTAGAGTTTGTATATAAATTAGTTTTGAGATTCTGTGGTCAAATTAACTGGATAAATCCATTCCACTGGCAGATTTCTAGGGAAATCAGTGGAATGGACTTGTAGATTAATTTCCCCAACTTTGTTTATTCGTTCTAGGTATGGAAGGCTGGAATTGCAGAACCACTTCAAGCATCAGTTCTGAGTGTCTATTGTTTACAAGGGATAACCTGGGGGTGTATTTCGCATTCAAGCCATCGGCGTAAGAAATGATATCGGTGTGTCAAAACTAGGCTCACCTGACGGTGAAAGTCTCACTGAGTGTGGTCTTGGCCATATCCATCGGTGAGAGTCAGGCATCGGCAAGGAGGAATCATGCTGGTCTGATGGAGGTGAGTCTCACCGACAATGGTATGAGTTAAATCCATCGGGGGGAGACAAGGTATTGGTGAAAGAAAACTTTGAGGGTCTGACAGTGAAAGTCTCACCGATGGTTCTATCATCGGTGAGAGGAAGAAGGGAGTCTGGCCAAAAAGGAGTTGGTAGAGAGTCCATCGGCGTAAGATAGCCCATCGGAGAACAGGAGGCAAGTCTTGCCGAAGAAACAAGTCCTATCAATGTAAACATTGGTATGTGACCGTCGGAGTGAGTATCGTCATCGGAGAAAGAAAATTACCTGGGGCTGACAGTTGGAAGCCACACCAATCGGGGAGACCGTTGGAAGGTGTCACCAACAAAGAAAGCTTTGGCATGAGGTTTGAACCTCTCTGTTGAACATCGGCATTGAACCTCTGAATTGAACCAGTTCAATATTGCCGTCGATGTGAGAGAGAAGCGGTCTGGCCGATAAGGAGTCTTGGTAGCTCATTGGAGTGAATTATGCCATCGGCGGAGGGAATAGAGGTGTCACCAATAGTTAGTGTTTTACTGACAGCAAGTCCATCGGTGTAATCAACTACATTGGCAGGAGACTTAAAGAGTTCACCGATAGATAGAAGTCTCACCGAAGGGGAAGGTTGAACCTGTCCATTGAACCTTCCGGGCGAACTTATCCATTGAACCTCCAGTTTGAACCTGCCAGTTGAACCTATCCGTTGAACCTATTCATCAGGTAGATAGTGGACTGGTCCTGCCAAAGGAGAAGTTCATGTTGTGTGCTTATCAGTGAGAGGTGAAGGTGTCGGCGAAGGAGTATTGAACCTGACCGACAGTGGACTATCTTGCTGATAGGCAAGAGTGTGTATGTTTCGGTGAGACAATTCAAAGGTCTTGCTGATATAGTTTCTTTTGGCTGTCTTGCAGGCTCCAAGAGGTTTTTGAACTGGTTCACACGCTTCAGTTGGCACGTGCTCTGCATCAGTTAGGCATGCTTTCTATAGAGGGTATTATATTGATAGAAATGCATGTGTGTAAGGATTATAAATGGTTAGCATAGTAGGGACACTCACATGGCAAAGTTACCATTAAAAGTTTAGAGATGATGGAATGATTTGTGTATTTAGTATTTGTTCCTACATTTTTGGTAGTCATAGTGGTTTGTTATGTAACAACCCCAAATTTTTATACTTTAAAAAGATTAATATATGTACATCAATAGAAAGTACAATTCAAGTGTAATGAACATCTTTCAAATTGTAGTCTAATTATAATTCCATTGTAATTCACAACTTTTATATTTGTTCATAATCCAATTATCATGTGGTCATTACAATTCATGATTTATAATAATAATAGTGATCTATTAGAGTATAAATCCAATAATAATGAAAACATACCAAGTACATTTAAAGTGTAGTGTACATCCAAATATCTGCTACCAAAGCCTTTCACTTACCCTAGGCATATGCTATTAGGAGGAGGTAAAATGAACCCACTATTGATGGAAAACTTGATCCATCCTAACTATCAACTTGTCCTAAAGTGATCAATAAATAGGCCATAGTCCATGTAACAATATCCATGTGGTCAATTAAGTTCTTTCATTTATTAGACTTGTTTAATTTTTATTCAACCTCAGATTATTTAGCACCATAACAAGACTTCACAAGACATTACAAACCTTCATAATATAACTAAATTCATAATACAATGGATCCAAACCAATCACAAGGCAACCTTCTAAGTTATATAAAGCATATTGAATGGATGACACATGCATCCCATAGTACATGAACAATCACTTTTCAATGCTATATATTAAATCAATCCAATATCCTTAGGGTTGATAATCATGCATCTCACACTACATGACTATCATACACTTAAAACATAAGACAAGTACTAGCCATATAAGACAATATTGGACATACATATAATCTAAAAAAATACACACCAAATAAGAATACATGCCAAACATGAATACAAGACAACACAAAGTAACACAAGATTATACAAGACATCACACAAAGAGCATCAAGATAGATTCTTTTAAATGAACCAAATCACACATTAATTTGAATCCAACAACTTGGTTCACTCACCTTGGAGTGACCTGGATCAAAACACCATTAGACAATCTAATCACTTGACTCAATTTTTTGAATGACTTGGATTAAAACACCATAGTCCAATTTTAGCCACTTGACACAATCCAATAACTCATTTCCTTGTAAGTTGTCATCCACCACACTTAGAAATAGGTAATATCAAACTCGGTATTAATTTAAACATAAGAATTCTCCCTGGTTAGTTCACAAGGATCCTCCTCACCATACACTAATAAAATAATATAATACATACAAAGGATATAATGGATACTCCAAAAAAGATACTTAAAAGAATACTAGCATCTACCACATAGAGAACACCCTACTCACTTGGTAAATCACTAAAAAATATTTGATAACAATTGGGTCATATCTAGAAATTCTCTTGGGGGAGTGGTAGATGTACATGATAATGTAAAGACATGCCTATGCCCTTTATATTGTATCAATTAAATCCTCATGTGATATGATGTATATAGGGAGATAAAATATCTCTTGGCTATGTATCATAGAGGACATGACCTTCTAGGTTCACTATATATCTCAAACACACTCAAGTGTAGTTGTAGCACAAGGATTTGTCATTCTCTAACATGCTCACACATTTATATCCAAAAAAACAAATCATCAATAAATCACAATTAATTGTTAAAAATATTCAAATTTCATCATGGTTGAAAGATAAATAATAGTAACCCCATATACTTTTTTGAAAAAATCTACTATGGGAAGCACTCACTATTTTATGATAGAGATAACAATAAAAATAAAAGAAAATAGCCTTTAAAAACTTCAAAACAAGTAGTTTTAGGCCTTTAAGTGTAAATCATGTAAGTGACCCTAAAACTCATAAAATGTGAGGTGAAAAAATCAATTAAAATTCTCTATGGGGTATGTGCATGGAAATGGGGGACCAAAAGGGGGTCAAAAGTGGCTACATTTTTTTTGCAATCAGTAAAAAATTATCTTGGATGAGAAATGGAAGATAGCCATGCTCAAAATTAGAAGATGTGATAAGAACAAGATTTGTAGTGCTCAAAATTTAGTTTCTAAACTACTATTTTTTCTAAAAATGGTGGAGATTAAGAGGTTCAAAGGAGGAGCACACAAAGTGCTCCCATTTTTGTTAGAAAAATATAACATAGCATCTAGTGTGTTCCCCCTAAAATGTTGACCTATTTAAGTATTTCACAAATTGTTTGAGTGAAAATTAGCTATCATCACGTAGTTTATGCTTGATTTTTCTACTAATTTTTTAATGAATATATGATTTTTATGAATTTTTAAAATAGACACATCTTGAAAAATGAAAATTTGAGCATGCTCTCCCCTAATTTTTTTGAAAACTAATCACAAATTGTTATTTTCAATGTGTATAGAATAGATTCTAGAATCTGAAAATGTAATTTGTTTCAAATTTTGATGAACATGTGAAAAAATGACACCAAAATTACTATAAATAGGTTTTCTAAAAAAAAGAACACTTTTGCAAAAGAAATTGAAGATGGAAACCTTAATTTTATCATATTTTAGAAAAATATTACATGGTTAGAAAGCTAATAAAAAACTTGAAGTCATCCTAGCATTTTTTTATTAACATTGAAAATGTGTAAACCTAATGGAGAGCACGCTTGAGATTTAGTTGATTTTCTACATTTTGTTGAAAACACTTTTTTGGCATCCAAAAGATAGGTCCAATCCTTTGGGTTGGATGCCCAAGGCAAATCCAACCCTTAGGGTTGGAATTTCCCAAAGTAGTAAAAATGTGCTCGCATTTTAAATCACCTAAAATGGTGAGCAATAGCCTACAAAAATGCACATCACATGATTTTGGACCCACATTCTTTGTTTGTTCCCCTGCTCTATTCTTTTTATGACATACAAACACACTTTTGATGCTTTTGAGGATCTACAATCATTAGTTGATAAAATTATCTCACTTGTTCTTGTATTGATGTAGAAGATTTCAATTACATGTTTTTAAATCAAATTTGATATTGCAAATCATTGTTTTCATGTTTTGAGGAATTTGAATACTTGATTGACAAAATTAACTAACTCTTTGTCCTACATTGACAAAAAACATTCTAACTGTATGTTTTGTATTTGAATTTGATAAATTGTCAATTATTGTTTGTATATTTTGATCATTTGTTTTAAATTGATATAGAATTCAACATCATGCCAAGAAAACAGTCTAAAATTCAAACACCAGAGGGGTGTAAAGTCAAGAATGCAAAGAAAAGAGAATGAATGAGACAACTTTGTGAAAATAAGAAATTAAACTCCATAAATTAATATCAACCATCTTTGCCAATTGAATTGTATCATAAAACATACAAGAGAGAATGATTTGGAGAAACAAAGGGAATGAATGCAAAAATTTTGTGCAAGTAATAAATTGAATGCATGAGTTGAAGGTATGTCATCTTTTCCATCTCAATTTGATATTGTATAAAATGTTCAATCACCAATTGAAAATGATGATGCATTTTCAAATGTGAATATAGATGTTACATCAATTGATCAAGTGTTGAATGAGCAAAATTTATCTAATGATTCAAGTTTTCAATTGAGAACACCGCCTAGAATTTTGCATAAAAAGCTTAACTTTTTTATTGAAATTGATGAGAATGCCAATGCCTTATAAGATTCTTGAATGTACTTGTAGAAAAATGTGAATAAAATATGAAAAATATTTTTTGAAAACATAAGTGAAACCAAAAGATATCAATTGTTTGTTGAAATGATGAACAATCTTAAGTTTAGGCCAATCATGAATATTCTTGGTCTAAGAACATCAAATAGCAATAAAAAAAATCTATTGTAAAAAATCTAATCAATACATGTCAAAGCATTGGTTCCACTTAACATGCCAAAGACAGTAATGCTACACAACGTATCATTACATCAACTATAGTGAGCAATCAAACAAATAAATCTCACTTGATAAGAAAAACATGTCAAGCACTAAATATAATTAGAAAAACATTGATAAAAGTCATTGGGAGGTGTGAAAGAGTTGAGAACATAAATAGTAATGAACTATGGGCATTTTCTAGTAGACTCCCAGAAAAAGATAAAGTCATAGTTGAAGCCTTAAAATCCCTAATTGAGGAATTTTAGAGAAATAACACAAGAGTCTCTCCTAATTAAAGATATGTTGTAAGAAGGAGAACTGATTGTCAAAATTGTGAGCCACATCCAAAGTATTTTTTGGATATGACTTTGTTATGTTAGAAAAATGCACCCTTGGGGGCTTTTTCCTAAAGGTTTAGCTCCCAGGTCTTTAGATTTGCATTTAGAGCATTTTGCATGTTAAATCAAACTCTTGATGAGAAAACCCATGGGTCTTGTGGTAATTAGGACCTAGGGGACTGCACTTTAATGATCCTTGAGCAAAGACAGGGGGTGGACAAGGGCACTAGTGCCCTAGTCCAGCCCTATTTTGGGTCTACCCTAATTTTAAATGTCGGGTTTGTGACTGTTATTTGATCTCTAGGCTGACATCAAAAGTTTCAAATATGAAATTCTTGGCAGGAATCTTAATAGTTGCATATATAATCATATTTAGGGCTTCATTTGCAAACTAGATGGCAATTTTGTTTCATGAGCTATTGGCATACTTGTGATCTTCATTGTGTTGCAGAGCATAGCATTGTTATTGTGTGTTTTTGCAGGTTGGATTATATCTTCTCCTCATGATATTGAAGAGCTTCTTCCTTCCATGAGAGCTTCTTCATTATCATTTGGTTTTTTCCTCTGTCCCACAAGGACAAGTACTCTCTCTCTGACAATGGTGTTTAGAAGACTTGAATGTCTCTCCAAGGATTGACTGAGGCAAGCCTCTAAACACCACAACCCCCTCCCACACTCCTTATGATTGCAAGTTACAAGTATCGGATCTAGAGAAAGTGGAGTTGTAGGGAAGGTAGGCAGACATTGAAGATTTTGGATCTAAAAAGAAGCGAACACTGTGCAACATTTCGGTACAAGGGCACCATCAACCTTGTCCTCCATTTCCAGATCACAAAAAATAGAAGACATGATAGAGATCAGTATCGGAAGGAGATCAAGACTTTGCGGAAAGAGTAGCACATTGGACTAGGGTTCCATCACCATTGTACCTAAATTTTCCATTTCCTAGACTACGAAAAATAGTGAGTTAAGGTTCTTTGTCCTTTGTCTAATTCCTGTAGAATTTGTCATAATTCACAGATTTGATTACTGTTTTTCTTAAATTAGGGTTTCAAGAGCATAAAATCATTAATTAGCAATCTTGTGTGATCATATCTGAATTTCCCAGCAGAAAACCAAGTGGCAACTCAAATCTGATAGTTGACTCTCCTCTTGATAGGAGAAGCACTCAGTTGAAAAGCCCTTGGAATGTTTTGTGGAAAGGGGGATTCAAACTAAAACAACCACATTCCATCATCCCGCTTTTCATATAAAACATTTTGGAGAACCCATGTTTTGAACTCTTTGGCACCTTGCTGAGTGTTGTTTCATAGATTTACATTCATTCATTTCATTGCATTCGAAAAATTACAAAAAAAATGGAGAAATTGGAAAATTTCAAAAAATTGGCATATCAGGCTTGCATTTTTGTAAAATTTGGATTAATTGGCATCTAATTTAAACTAATTTCTGTTATTTGCATTAGATCTGATCCAAAATACATAAATTCATCATTTACAATTCATTTGCATTGCATTTGCATGCTTTGATTTGTTAGAAATTGCTTGAAATTTTGCATTTTTCATGAAAACCTAGTTTTGCATGAGCTAGGGTTGTAGTTAAAATTTTGTCTCAGATTTCACTACCTTGTTAAAACACTCATTAGGTCTTATTTCTAATGGTAATGTTTCTTTATAGTGGCCTCCTTGTGAAATTTCATGTCTAGGGCTTGAAAAAACTTGCATTTTTCACTAGATTTGGCCTTATCATCTTGCTAGATTTGCACTCCAAGTGTGTTGTAAGGAATTTTTATGTACTACTTAGCTGTTATTAGCATTATTATCTTTTTCCCCTTCTCAATTTCCTTACAACACCCTTTCTTTTGGGCCTTTGCATTGAAATTTTGTGAAATTTTGTATATTTTTGTTATTTTTGCACTAGGGTTTGATCTAGAATGGCACTATAGGCATGTTGTAACAGATTTTTTGGCATTAGGTGTCTGTTATTACTATTATAAATTGTTTTCCATCATCATTTTCCTTACAACACCTCTTTCCCTACTCTTTTGCATTGAGATTTGGTGAAAAATCACATATTTTGGCCTATTTTCACTAGGTTTTAGCTTATCGACTTTCTAGAGTTGCTTCAAAAGCATGTTGTGAAAGGTATTCTTGCATTAGTGGACTATTATTAGGCATATAATTTTCTTTCTCTCTTGAAAATATTCACAACACCTCTTCTTTCATTTGTTTGCATTGAGAAAAAGTTGAAAAATCAAGCATTTTAGAGCATATTCAACATCACTTTTGCATTTTCTTTTTACATAAGTTTTGGAGGATCTTGAAAATATGATTTTACATCTCATTATGGCATCTTAATGTTATTCATCTCTAAAATCTTTGCATGAGTATATCCTAGATTTTGAGAATTTTTGTAATTTCACTAACGAGAACCCTCATGTTCTAGAACTCATAGCTTCTGCAAGCGATTTTGATGCTTCTATATATTCTACATATGAGTTGCAATTACTTTGTTATAATCATGATTTTAGTAGCTTCGCTTTACTCATAGGAGCATATCCTTTGATATTAGAAGATCTAACTAAATTCATCTCTAGGAATACTCATGAGAAAGATGAGAGTGAAAATCCTTATTCCGCTATAGAATATGATGATGATGATGATGTACCTTCCTCTCATCCCAATGCTCTCCCTGGCCAAGATGTAGTATTAGTGGATGAAAAAAGGTCTCTCACAGTAAATCCCTTAAGGATGGATGTTGAGATCACTCAAAACATATCACTTTTTCAAATTCCTAAGAGGATAGTGAATAACTATATTAGTAAACTTCAACAAGAAACCATTCCACCTAACATTGAGTCAAACCAAGAAGCATTTAAGAATGAACAAAAGAATAATGAAAAAATGTCCCACTTTCATCTAGCATTTGGGATTGCGAGGATGATGACCTCCTTGATGATGACTTCTAGCATGGACCTCTCTAGAGGTAAGTATCTCTAACCCTTTATCTCTGTGTTGTGTTTCCCTCGTGATGTGTTATATTTGTTGTTAGGCCTCCTAGGATGACCCTTGATTCTCTCGTAAGGTCAAGGATACTAGGAGACTGCCTCTATTGTGACCTTCTTCTATTTGTATCATCATTCTTCTATATTACCTCTTCTCTGATTTCATTGTTATGTGTTGTGTCTTATGGACATAGCGTTGCAGTTGGTGAATTGGGGGCACTCTCCTACATGACTATCCCTAAGACACTTGTTCTCCTCTCTGATTTATTGTTTACCTTCCTCTAGTGTTTCCATCTAGCGGGCGGATGATGAAAAACATTTATACTGATGCAGACCTAGTGTCCCTTTCAAGAGAAATAAAAAAATGGACTTAGCTCCTATATGACGACAGGGTTGTAACAAATTATCTGATGCTTGGCTAGTAGAATCACTCCATGATTTCGCTATCTTGTTGTTGATGTCGATGTTATCTTATCTTGCTAACAACACTTTAACAATACTATTGCTCTGTGCACTTTTTTTATCATGAATATCACCTTGCTTGGCTTTTTCATGTAGTTGATCATATGCATTATTGTTTATCATGATTATTTGGACACTAACACTTTTCTTGCAGGGATGTGTTTGTGGGAATATTTGGCAATCGTAAATTACATGTCACCTCTGGGGGGCATGGCTTTGCAAGAGCTCATGTTCCCTTGTGTGCTTTCTTCCTAACTTAACATGCTTGATATCAGTACATGATATCAACCACCTTAAGGTGGGGACATATATAAGGTAAGTTGTCTACTTTAGAAGATAGTAAAGTGTGTTTGAACAATCTAAAAAATTAATCAAAATCATTTAATCCCTCTATGGAGATGGGATATCAAGCATATCCTTTTATCTTAAGCCCTCATCGCGAGGCAGGGATGGTGTATTTCTTGGAGAGATTGCATTATCCTATCATTTTCAAAAGTCCTCATTACGAGGCGAGGAGCAGTTTTGTGACTAACTCAAACCTTAAGTGTGTTTTCGGTAGTTGTTGAGGTGAAGCCCAATCATCTGTGTCTTCCTGTAATGTGCCTGAGATGGTGATGAACCTAGCAATAGGAACACTCCTTGCTTGTCTGCCATGTTTTCTCTGTGTCTTCAGTGTGTGTGTGTGGCATGCTTGTTCTCAAAGTGCAAGCCCAGCACTGGCAATGAGCTCCTCTACACTTTAGGATTTGTTTGGCGTGTTTGTTCTCAAGGTGCAAGACTAGTGGTGAACAACTCCTCTACACCTTGGGATTTTGTTTGGTGTGTATGTTCTGAAAAAGTGCAAGTCCAGTGGTGAACAACTCTTTTACACTTTTTGGGATTTATTTGTTTACTTTCCTCGTACTTGCATTCTGCATTTCATATGAAAAAATCAAAAAGAAAATAATCACTGCATTTATTGTATTCTCTATGCTCTGTGTCTTCAATGTTGTATTCTTTGTGTTTTGTGTGACTATAACTATCTTCTCTGTGTCTTGCGTGCCTGTTATTGTTTTCAATGTGTTTGGCGTGTCTTCTCCATGCTTGGCGTGTTTGCTGTGTTTGTCGACCTTACTTTAATGCATGTTTTGGCCTTGCATTTAATACATACATTAAAGTGGGGGCTAAATGTTATGTCATAAAAATGCACCCTTGGGGGCTTTTTCCTAAAGGTTTAGCTCCCAGGTCTTTAGATTTGCATTTAGAGCATTTTGCATGTTAAATCAGACTCCCGATGAGAAAACCCATGGGTCTTGTGGCAATTAGGACCTAGGGAGCTGCACTTTAATGATCCTTGAGCAAAGACAGGGGGTAGACAAGGGCACTAGCACCCTATTCCAACCCTATTTTGGGTCTACCCTAATTTTAAATGTTGGGTTTGTGATCGTTATTTGATCTCCAAGCTGACATCATAAGTTTCAAATATGAAATTCTTGTTGGGAATCTTAATAGTTGCATATATAAGCATGTTTAGGGCTTCATTTGCAAACTAGATGGCAATTTTGTTTCATGAGCTATTGGCATACTTGTGATCTTCATTGTGTTGCAGAGCATAGCATTGTTATTGTGTGTTTTTGCAGGTTGGATTATATCTTCTCCTCATGGCATTCAAGAGATTCTTCCTTTCATGAGAGCTTCATCATCAAGGTGACATTTATTGTACTTTATCAATCATTATCATTTGGTTTTTGCCTCTATCCCACAAGGACACGCACTCTCGCTCTAACAACGGTGTTCATAAGACTTGAATGTCTCTCCGGGGCTTGACTGAAGCAAGCCTCTAAACACCACAATCCCCCTCCCACACTCCTTGTGATTGTAGGTTATAGGTATCAAATATGGAGAAAGTGGAGTTGTAGGGAAGGTAGGCAGACATTGAAGATTCTGGATCTAAAAAGAAGCGGACATTGTGCGACATTTCAGGACAAGGGCACCATCAACCTTATCCTCCATTTCTAGATCATGAAAAATAGAAGACACATTAGAGATCAGTGTCAGAAGGAGATCGGGACTTTGCAGAAAAAGTAGCACATTGGACTAGGGCGCTATCACCATTGTCCCCAACTTTTTCATTTCCTGGACTACGAAAAATAGTGAGTTAAGGTTCTCTGCCCTTTGTCTAATTCCTGTAGCATTTGTCATAATTTGCAGATTTGATTACTATTTTTCTTAAATTAGGGTTTCAAGAGCATAAAATCATTAATTAGCAATCTTATGTGATCATATCTGAATTCCCTAATAGAAAACCAAGTGGCAAATCAAATCTGATAGTTGACTCTCCTCTTGATAGGAAAAGCACTAGTTGAAAGGCACTTGGAATGTTTTGTGGAAAGGAGGATTCAAACTAAAACAACCACATTCCATCATCCCCCTTTTCATATAAAATAAACTCAAACACAAATTTTCTCCAAATTTGTAGAGAGTTATCATTAAATTAAAATTATTCAAAGGTATTTTGAAATGACAAAACCTTTTTATGTCAAAATAGATCACACACACAACTTGTTGTAGAGTTCACATGGAATTTTTTATGCATTATATGTTTTTCGATAAATATGTGTATCTTTTCTTACTAACGATATTTATTAGGAGTGTGTATGATAGAAGCTCCACCTAAATAGACAAGAGATTTCATTTCAAGCATTTTTTGTGATATAGTAGATGGATAGTTGTTTTATACAAAAATCATGTTTGGATGGAACATGTGATAGTTGTGGTGGTTTGCAACATTTGAGAACTTGTGTACACATGGAGAATACACATGCAATTGGAAATGAACTAGTACCTTTTGGGAAATATAATTTAGTGGCATACACTCTAAAAGATGGTAAAGAGGTAAAAAGGTGTGAATTGGTGAGTGAAGAAATATCAGTATCTACATTTATGCCTATTTTTAAGAAATGATAGTGTATGATGAAAGGAAGCAAGGTATGTGTACACGCTTCCTACATTGATCTACTAAGGAAAGAGTTATGCAAATTTTAACTTTTACAGTTATAGATTAAGATGCACATTAACAGAAAGGTAATAACAACATCCAAATGCAAATACAAAACTCACAACACAAGATATACATGGGAAAACCCTTTTGGGTGAAAAACCCCACACTCCAAAACTTGCACAATGTATTATCAAATCAAAAGATGATTACAACACACTTGCAATGCAAGATCTTTCACGAGTACACAATGTCAATTCTCATTTGCATCCCATGACCTTTCACATTCTCTAGTCGCTTATTTATCAAGCCTCTTTGACAGTTATCCAATGTCAATTTTTCCATGTCGGCCAATAACAAACTAGTTGCTGACACATTTATTACATATAGGGTGTTTTTTGCTTTGGGGGTGCTCTGTCCCTATAGTCCCCCATTAATTATTTTGGGAGGAAACTGTGGCTAACAAAGTAACCAAAATTTACCTTGTTGCATGTACCCACAACCTTACAGCATGATCAGTCACCACATACTAACAACTTGTCACACCTATCATTTCAGCTCTTACATGTCATAGAATATGTCATAACTCATGACACTTGACCACAAGGTGCCAACAACATGGGAAAACTATGCCAAGTCAACATGGGATGCCTACCTCCTCATATGAGGATAGAATTTACATATAAAATTACAATAGTAGGCAAAAATAAATAAATACAGCGTTAGGAACTTGCAAAAATTGAGACACCTTAATTCCCAACATATGAGTATGCAAGGCATACACATAGAGCTCAATGGATGGACTTGCAATTCAAGTTTGCAAGGACATATTTACTCTTCATATGATCATGTCAATTGTAGAATTTGAAGAGAATTATACACTACAACTACAGATTGAGGTTAAATCACAGTACTACAACTCCACTTAGGTTGCTCTATTTGTGCATATAGCATTCGTTCAAGCACTTGATAGTATAGAGGAAGATACATAGATCTTAAGGGAGTATCATTTTTATATTAGTGATGATCATACACATTCTACAGAGTTTGTGAAACGTTTCTTTCAGATGATCTTTAGTAATTTGAGTAGCAGGAACATCGTGTTTGGTCAACATATCATATGGTCAGATAATTGTGCATCAAAATCTAAGAATTCACGGAAGTTCTATTGGTTGAGTAGGATGCATATAATGAGTGGTGTTCGACATATATGGAATTTCTTTGAGATTGTGCATGGAAAAGGGGAGCATGATGGTGCTAGATCATGTATTAAAAGAGCCTTAGCACGAGAAGATTTGAAGTACAAAGACAATGCAAAGTTGACAGATGTAACATCAATCATTGAATGGTGTAACTCTATAATGGTTCTAGGTAATGAAGGTAAGTCTACAGTTCATAAATTCTTTTGGTTGATAGAAGAATCTAACATTACAAAATATGAAGATTGTTGTATGGTGACAAGATCAAGTGAGTTCCACTCATTTAGAATCTCAAATGTAGCTTCATGGACTATTCATATGAGGAAAATTGTGTGCTTTTGTTCCTCATATATAGATTTTTCTTGGAATGAGTGTGAGTCAAAAGAATGGGTTGATGAATGGTGTGCTATAACTTTAATCCCACTTGAGATGTATCAACTTTCAGGAGCACTACAACTCATGCAGATGAGATCATCAATTGAATTTGACCATATTTCAAATCTAGTTGAACCATGTATTATAGACACATTACTTAATGAAAAATAATATATTTTAGCCTATGATGTAGTATTTTTGTATAATTTATTGAATTAATATTTTTTATGGAATTTAATGTAGGGCATGTTTACAAAAAGTTATTGGGGATGAAGATAATGATGAAGTAATGGATTATTCTTTATGTCTTTGTGTTGAAGAAAAATAGAAATTGACAACCACTGTCATAGATGGAGAAAACATTAAGTATCATATCAGATCAGTGGTTGTTATTGGAGTGCATATTTAACAAGGACTATTAGTAGTACAATACTAGGGAACCTTCACCTATAGGTGGATTATTCAATCCTTCCACCTTTGGCAACATTTGAGGATTATTTTGAAATGGGAGCAGTGATGAATGGGTGGGAAAAGCCTAGAGCTGGAAGTGGGCAGAGCATCCCTGGAACTCCTAGAGCTATGACGACATAGGTTTGTACTATCCCTAGCTTTGAACAGTTGAATATTAAGATTAGACAGTCTTGTGGGGCCTCTGCCTTGAAAGTTTGTATCAGGGACAAAAATTCTTCTAGTCAATCTTCGGGTGAGTCGCCTACCTAGAAAGCACTATTTACTAGTCATCAGGTTCCTAAACCTAATGATGGGGTAGATATTGTGCACTCTGAGGAAGGAGTCTATCTCAAAATCAAAAAATTGACCCTTGATAGGGTGGTGGCCAAGATGGAAAATGTTCTCATCAGAAAGGTCTTTGGCAGTAGACCGAACATGGAGATGATGAGAAAATGGGTTGTGAGCAAATGGGCCATTAAGGGAAATATAGATCAATCTCTACTCTATCTAGAGGACTTTTCAACTTTTCTTTCTCTCTAGTAGAAGATTTTTTGGGAATTCTCACCCCCAAGGTCCGTGGTTTTTTGGGAAGCAAAGTTTAGCCCTCTATTAGTGGCATCCTAGCCTCAATCCAAAGATGGTATTGTTGGCCTCAGCCCCCACTTGGGTGAGACTCCCAAGGCTCCCCTTAGAGTTTTGGGATGATGAAGTTTTCATAGCTATCACCAACTCCTTTGGTTTTTTCTTGGCCCTGGATAATGTTGTTGGGACTTAAGGTGTCTCAACCTTTGCAAATTCCTAGAATTATTCATTTAATTGTATTTATTTATTGCCTAATATTGTATTTACTTGCACATTCAGTTTGGTCACTTAGTTGAGGTGGCACAGTAACATGTCATCTTACTTGGAATGTGACTTAAATGGTCAAGTCAAACCTACATGGATTTGGGCATCCCATTTGAGGTGGTACTAATATGCCATGTGTTAGCACCTTGTGGTATGTGGAAGAGGATATTCCATATGACAGAATCTATGATGCATAAGAGCCAAGTTTGGAGATTCCTACAACAAGTGGTGACAAGTGTCGGTGAGTATCTTTGCATGAGGGAAAGGCATCTTTAGGTGCCCAAGTTGGGCTATGACATGTTGTAAGAGGAATATGCTATATTTAGCATTGTATTATGAATTCTCTTACAACATTTAAGATTGTCATGTTGCAATTTTTTATGACAGTTGTAAGATACGTAAGAGCATCTGTCATAGTCTATTTTTAGCCTTGGAGTGCTCCATGTTGGGAAAATCAAATCTGCATGTATGACATATGTAAGAGATGTATTTTCAGCTTGGACAAGTGTCCTTTCATGCAAGTTAGTGGCCATGTGGCCAAGGTGGATGCCTATCTCAAGAAGCTTCCAAAATATGCCTTGTATCTCTATAAAAATGCATTGTTTTGGAGTTGTAGAGACATAGTGTTTTTACAGGTACTGTTATGCTGCCGAAATCACTCCAGAAATGACATTTGAAGACTCTTGGAAGAACTTGCATTGCAAGTGTATTGTAAATATTTATTGTTTCAGATAATACATTGTGCAGGTTTTAGAGTGGGGTTTTTTACCTAAAAAGGTTTTCCCCATGATATATCTTGTGTCACTTTCTTTATGTGTTGTATTGCTACTAAAATCTTTATGTTATAGGTTTAACATTGCTGCAATTGTAAGGATTAAAATGAATTCGCATACATTTACCCTCATTAGATTGGTGTAAGAAGTGTGTTCCGTGTGCCTTGCTTCCTTTCAGTTGGTATCAGAGCTTGATCACCTATGATCCTAGTTGTTGGGTAGGAGGATTTTGAGCTAATCTTTGATTGAGTCGAAGTCTGTGTAGAGTATTCTATGATCTTGTTGCAATGAGAAGATGGTAGGCACACCCAGTAGAATTGAATTGTAAAAGTTTAATGGCAGCAATTTTGAGTTGTGGAAACTCAAAATGGAAGACATGCTTGTTGACAGAGATCTATGGGAAGCTATGTCTGGTGTAAAACCAGTGGTAATGTCATAAGATGATTGGGCTCTCAAGGATCGGAAAGCTAAGGGTCTTGTGAGACTTTGTTTGGTTGACTTTGTCTTGTTAAATGTCCATGAGGAGAAGACCGCGAAGGAGTTGTGGAAGAAACTTGGTGATGTTTATCAGGCCAAATCCTTGATAAACAAGTTATTCCTACAGAAGAAGCTATATTCTCTAAGGATGGAAGATGGAGGATCTGTTGTAGACCATCTAAATGCATTTAACATGCAAGTTGCACATTTGACATCCATTGGTGTGAAAATGGAGGAGGAGGATTGTTGCATGACCTTCCTTTGTTATTTGTCAGACTTATGGGATCATCTTGTTATGGCCATCAGGAGTACCACATCCACTTTCAAAATGGATGAATTGGTGTCTTTGCTATTATCTAAAGAGAAGAAGAGAAAGTCATCTGAGTCAGCCAAAGAGGCTCTTGCAATTCGTGGAAGACCCAAAGAAAAAGGGAAAAAGAAAGACAAGAAAGCTGAAAATGGCAAATCCAAATCCCATGGGAGATCCAAATCTCCTAGAAAGTCCAAGGTAGTGTGTTGGAACTGTGGAAAAACTGGGCACTTCCGAAAGGAGTTCAAAAAGGAGAAGAAGAAAAATAAGAAGAACTCCAATTCCAATTCTGACAAGTCACAAGATGATGGTGATGCGTTTGTTGCAACCTTGGCCACCCATGCATCGAAAGATGTGTGGCTGATTGACTCTGATGCTTCTTTCCACATGACCTCACATCGAGGTTGGTTTACAAAGTATGAAGAATATGATAGTGGGAAGGTGTACTTGGGTGATGACTCTCACCTAAAGATAGTTGGGTGTGGAAGAGTCTTAATCTGATTCCCTGATGGACGAGTGAAGGGGATCAATGGGGTTATGCACATCCCTGATTTAGCACAAAACCTGCTCTCTATAAGTAAATTGAATGATGCAAGTGTGCGGGTTGTCTTCTCAGGTGGAGGATGCAAGATGACAAGAGGAGCTATGGTGCTTGCTAAGGGTACTTGGAGAGGTGCTCTATTTCAGCTAAATGCATGCACTACTCAGTGCAATAGTTCTTCTATTTCGAAGAAAAGACTTTTAGATTCTTCATCCTCACCATTGGAACCCGCAGAGAAAAAGATTGTTGCTTCTACTTCTGATGGTAGTGCTTTCTGGGTACCTAAGGGTGCTCATGCTTTGGAAATGAAACTTCCTGTTGAAAAGACAATGTTGTGGCATAAGAGGCTTGGTCACATTGGTGAGAAGGGTCTTAGAGCCCTGAAAAATAAAAACCTCATTGAGGGGTTAAATGATTGTAATCTCAAGTTCAACTTTTGCGAACATTGTATTTATGGAAAACAAAATCATGTTCAGTTTTACTCGAGGAACTCATAAGTCTTCTAGTGTTTTGGATCTTATTCATTCTGATGTGTTTGGTCATGTGAATGTTCCTTTGATTTCTAAATCATTATATTTTGTATCTCATAGATGATTACAGTAGAAGGACATGGATTTATTTTCTCAAAAGCAAATCTGAAGTCTTTAGTCAGTTCAAAGAGTTTAAATCTTTTGTTGAGAATTAGAGTAGTAAAAAGATGAAGTGTTTGAGAACTAACAAATGTGGTGAGTTTTATCCGACAGAGTTCCATAAGTTCTGTAAAGAACATGGGATTAAAAGACCTAAGAAAACTCCTTACACCCGACAACAAAATGGAGTTGTAGAAAGGATGAACAGAATCTTGATGGAGAGGGCTAGGAGTATGCTTAGTGGTGCTAGCCTCAAACAAAAGTTTTGGGATGAAGCTGTAGCCACTGCTTTCTACCTGGTTAACAGGTCTCCTACTTCAGTGCTCATTGATAAGACACCCATTGAGGTGTGTTCTGGTAAGAAAGCTTCATTGAGACATCTTCATGTTTTTGGTTATGAGGTATATGCACATGTGCCTAAGGAGAAGAGGTTAAAATTGGAGAACAAGGCAGTTAAGTGTATCTTCATTGGCTATGGTGTCGGTGTGAAAGGGTACAAGCTTTGGGATCCTGTGGCTCAAATGTCTTGTATAGCAGAAGTGTTATCTTCAGAGAGGTAACACCTTCTCCTATTGTTTTATAGCTAAAAGAAAAAGAAAAGAAAGAGGATGTGGTTCAATTTCCTACTACCCCTGAGAAGACTGAATTGAAAGACCCTATTGGACCTGATGATGAGGAGATCTCTAGCAGCTCTAAAAGTTTAGAAGAAGAAGTAGAACCTGTACCTCAGCCTTTGAGGAGGTCCACATGAAACACGAAGCAACCTGAGAGGTTTGGTTATATATTGCTTGATTCTAGTTGTGCTTTTGCTTTGTTTACTAACAATGATGAGCCTAGAACTGTGCTAGAGGCTATGGGCATGAAAGATGCAGGTTCCTGGAAGGAGGCCATGGAAGATGAGATGGCTTCTTTGGAAAAGAATAAAACTTGGTACTTGGTACCTTTGCTTGATGGACAGAAACCTATTGGATGCAAATGGGTGTTCAAGAAGAAATTTGGTGCAGATGGCAATGTTGAGAAGTATAAAGCCAGATTGGTTGCGAAGGGGTATTCACAAGTGGAGGGAATTGATTATGGTGAAATTGTATCTCCCATTGCAAAGTTGACATCTATTTGGTTCATGTTATCTCTTGCAACAGCTTATGATTTAGAAGTGGAACAAATGGATGTGAATACAACTTTCCTTCATGGTGACTTGGAGGAAGAAATCTACATGTCACAGCTAGAGCACTACATAGTGAAAGGTAAAGAAAATTTGGTTTGTAAGTTAAAGAAGTCTTTGTATGGATTGAAACAATACCCTAGGATGTGGTACTTGAAGTTTGATGCCTTTGTGTTGTCTATTAGATTTCTAAAATTGAAATTAGATCATTGTCTATATTACAAATTTGACAATGATCGTATTCTCATTATTGCACTGTACATTGATGATATGTTGCTGATTGGGAATGGTAAGAATATGATTTCTAGTTTGAAGTCTTAGTTGTCAACATAGTTTGAAATAAAAAACATAGGGGCAGCCAGGTACATTATAGGAATGGAGATCCAAAGAGATAGAGAAAATAGAAAACTTTGGTTAGGCCAGAGTATGTTAACATTGTGTTGGAGAGATTTAGTATGGTGGATTGTAGACCGTTGATTGTTCTTGTTACCATGGGGACAAAGTTATCTATAGATGATTGTCCAAAGTCTCCTTTTGAGATGGAGGATATGAGCAGAGTACCTTATGCTAGTGCAGTTGGTAGCTTGATGTATGCTATGGTCTGTATAAGACCAGACATTGCCCAAGCAGTGGGAGTCCTTAGTCGGTTTATGGCTAATCCTATATGGGTACATTGGGATGTAGTGAAGAGAGAGTTTAGATATTTGAGGGGTACTTCTGAGTATTCCTTATGTTATCATGCTTAGCCTATTGGACCTCAGCATTCTGTGAGTATTCGTGGAATTGTGGATTCTGATTGGGCAGGTGTCATTGACAGCAGGAGATCCACGAGTGCTTATGTGTTTACCATGTTTGGTGGTGCTATTAGTTGGATGAGTAAGTGACAACTTGTGGTTGCTTTGTCCATGACAGAAGAAGAGTATATGATAGAAACTCATGCTTGTAAGGAAGCCATTTGGGTTAAGAGGTTGTGTTTAGATGTTGGTTTTGATGCAAGATAGATTACTATATGTTGTGATAGTCAGAGTGTGATTTGCTTAGCAAAGAATCCTACTTTCCATGCCAGAACAAAGCATATTGATGTTCAGTTTCATTTTGTTTGAGATATGGTAGAAGATGGGAATGTGATGTTGGAAAAGGTAGACACTTTGAAGAATGTTGCAGATGCATTGACTAAACTAGTGGGCACAGAGAAGTTCAGATGGTGTTTGGAGTCTATGGGCCTCTTGGCCCCTAGCAGTTAAATCTTGTCATTTCTTTTGGCTCTTGCAAGGTGTTCAACAAGTGGGAGAATGTTGGGAGTTATGGTGTCTCAACCTTTGCAAATTCCTAGCATTATTCATTTAATTGTATGTTTATTTATTGCTTAATTGTATTTACTTGCACATTCAATTTGGTCACTTAGTTGCGGTGGCATGGTGACATGTCTACTTACTTGGAATGTGACTTGGATGGTCAAGTCAAACCTACATGGATTTAGGTGTCCCATTTGAGGTGGCAATAATATGTCATGTGTCAGCACCTTATGGTATGTGGAAGAGGATATTCCATATGACAAAATCTATGATGCGTAAGAGCAAAGTTTGGAGATTCCTATGACAAGTGGTGACAAGTGTTGGTGAGTATCTTTGCATGAGGGAAAGGCATCTTTGGGTGCCCAAGTTGGGCTATGACATGTTGTAAGAGGAATATGCTATATTTAGCATTGTATTATGGATTCTCTTACAATATTTAAGATTGTCATGTTGCAGTTTTTTATGACAGTTGTAAGATGCATAAGAGCATCTGTCATAGTCTATTTTTAGCTTTGGAGTGCTCCATGTTGGGAAAGTCAAATCTGCATGTATGATAGATTTATTTGCAGCTTGGAAAATTGTCCTTTGATGTGGGTTAGTGACCATGTGGCCAAGGTGGATGCCTATCTCAAGAAGCTTCTAGAATATGCCTTGTATCTCTATAAAATGCATTATTTTGGGGTTGTAGAGACATAGTGTTTTTACAGGTACTATTATGCTGCCAAAATCACTCCAAAAATGACATTTGAAGACTCTTGGAAGAACTTGCATTGTAAGTGTATTGTAAACTATTAATGTTTCAGATAATACATTGTGCAGGTTTTAGAGTGGGGTTTTTTACTTGAAAATGTTTTCCCCACGATATATCTTGTGTCAATTTCTTTGTGTTGTGTTGCTGCTGAAATCTTTATGTTATAGGTTTAACATTTTTACAATTGTAAGGATTAAAATGAATTTTCATACATTTCCCCTCATTAGATTGGTGTAGGAAGTGTGTTCTATGTACCTTTCTTCCTTTCAAATGTGACCAAGAACCGTAGTAGATTTATTTTTACCCGATTCTGTGTTAGTGTTGAAACTCATAAAGTTATTCCTTCCTCCACCATTCTTGAATCTAAGTTTGGGGAATGGACCTAAGAGATAGTCTATGAAAATGCATCTTTGTACTTTTAAAACTATGGTACAACAGGTCACTTGATCAATGCTTGCTAGAAGATCCCTAAGTCTAGACAGGGACCTGTCAAAAAGATAAAGGTAGGGTTGAACCTCAGGATGAATTGTTGGGAATAGCTCTAGACTAGGTCAGCTCAGCTTAGGACCAGGTTATCATGACCGTGGTTTTGATGCCGTCACTAGTTGGTCTCCCCTCATTTGAAGGCCCCTTGACTAGAGATACCCTTCCTTCTAGTGTAGACCAGCAAAAGGAAGACTTCTCCACCCCTCAAGGAATGTCAAAGGTGGACAGTGATAAGTTGGGAACTCAGGGTATGTTGTCACAAGAGGGTAGTCTAGCCTCTTCCCCATAGGTAACAAATGTCATCACAGTCATGGGAAGAACTGGAAAGTAGATTAAGGTAGCTGACTCTGGCCTGAAAATGTCTTCTTCTTAGAAAAAAATAGATCACCCTTCACTCTCTAAGAAAGGAAGCAGAAGAACTGTGGATGTTGGTAGAGATTCTGAACCTAGAAAGAAATCTCTAAGAGAGACTAGAAAAAGAGAGACCACAAAAGATCTGACTAATGGAAGATAGAAGACTCTAGAGCAAGTGAGCTCCAGAAGAAGTAAGAAATGATTATCATGTCTTGGAATGTAAGGGGGTTAAACAACCCCAACAAGCAACACTTGCAAAAAAAATATTAAAGATATGTGACTGGATATTCTACTTCTTTAAGATACCAAGAAGACTTCAGATGAGCTTGAAAAAGTCAGTAAAATATTTGGCCTTTTGCTAGCTTCATAGTTGAGAAGGTTGTGGGCACTTCAGGGGGTTTGATCACCATGTGGAAGCATCGGTTATTGATGGGCTCTCTGATTTCCAACAATAAATCTTTTATCAATATCAGATTCACTAGTATTAACAACAACACTAGGTGGGTGTTAACCAACCTCTATGTGCCCAACAACCTTGTTCAGAGGAGGGGGTGCTAGGAAAATATATTGTTATCCAAGGGTTCTTTTGCTAGCAATAACTGGATGATTACTAGATATTTTAATTCTTCCCTATATCCGTTGGACAAAATGGCAGGTGTGATGAACTTCTCTGATGGCATGATGGATTTAGACAACTTCCTCTACTAGGGAGGTCTCATTGATGTTGAGCTAGAGGGTTTTGATTTTACTTTGTCTAACAAAAGAGAGGGTAATAAACTTATCTAGGTTAAATTAGACAGATTCCTAATCTCATCCAACTAGGATATTCTGGCGAAATGCAAGCTCAATAATCTTCTACGATTTGGTTCAGATCATACCCCGTTAATCCTCAATTGGAACCTAGATGTTAAGAAAGCCTATTATCACTTCATATTTGAGGTGATGTGGACTCACCACCCTAATTTGTTCAATTTGATTTATGATTGGTCGAACCAAAAATTTGATGGCTTGATATGTTCAGGGTTGTTCAGAAACTTAGGTTTGTGAAACAAAATCTTAGAAGCTAGAACAAAAACTCATTCAGTAATATTTTTACTTAGAAACTTGATATTAAGACTCAGTTGAAAAATATTTAGGAAGAAATGGATTTTGGTAGGAATATGAAGGAAAACAATGCTCAAGAGAAGATTCTTCTAAGTGAGTTGCACAATATCATTGAGAAAGAAGAAATCTACTGGAAACAAAGGACTATAAAACAATGGCTCAAAGAGGGTGACAAGAATACCAAATTCTTCCATCAATCTACTATGAAGCATAGAAAAAGAAATAAAATAACTTAACTTGTTCTCGATAATGGGAATATGATCAAGGAGGAAAGTCAAATCTAGACCGAAGGAGTTAGATATTTTGAAAAACTTTTAAACTTCATTGCTCTTCCATTACTTGATGAGGATAGGATTCTTGACCAAATGTTGGAGGTCATTCTTAACACTCTTACTCAAGACGATAATTCATTTTTGGAAAAAGGGGTCACTAAGGAGGAGGTGAAAGGAGTTGTTTTCTCTCTAGACTTGGTGGTACCTGTATAGGTTTAGGGTTTTAGGTTTGTGAAATTGCAAGTTTCTCACCTATGAATTTTTTTTAAAAAAAAACCTAGGTTCCCGAGGTCATGCGCTTTATTTTCTAAATTTTTATTGACCACTTGTGATAGGTTCCTGATCCCTTAAGTTATGACTTAAATCCTTTGTATTCGTCAAGTGACTGACCCCATGTTCTAGTCTTACCCCTTATAACCCATAAAAAATTAAACCTATGTTCTAATGTTTTTGCATATGTATGAGGTTTAATCTGATATGTTTCATAGCATCAGAGCACATTATAAGTGACATCATCATCCCGCTATGTGGCCACGACAAGGTAACATTTGTCAGAGGTTCCAGGCCTGCGGCCCCCTTTGTTGTAAAATCTTACATTGAATAATTGAATGATGCCAAGTGTCGGTCTAAAATTGGTCTGAGGAAAGGCTCAAATCTAATGGTTGCGCATCATCGCAGGGGTATCTTGCCAGGAAGGAATCTTCACCACACGGTCGCGGGATGGTGACACGTGGCCTTGTCTCATCAAGAAGTAAAAGGCAAATAAAAGGTGTATGCTTGGAGGTTTTATCACACCCGCATAGGATAGGTAAGTGGTGGCCCACCTCTGGCCGCGACGCCATAAAATGAATGCCACGTATCCAAGCCGAACGAGTAATGGTGTGCTCAGCAAAGAAAGTACTTCTGATTTGGTTTATTCTCATTGGTCGAGGACTTTCCAACTCTGATGGCCTAGATTTTCAAATCTGGCAGGTAAATGAGGGTTGTAGATCTCACAAGAATGGACTTAGATCAATGGTGTAGATTTAAAATTTTCCTGATGAACATTGAAGGTGCCCTGTGGCATGAGTAAAGATTAAGGCCAAGGCTATCTCCATTAATGCCTTAGAAACTGTGCTACAAAGCTTAAAAGGAAGAGAATTTAGGACTTTTTGCATCATTTCTCCAAGCACAAGCAGAGTTCATTTGCATAGTGGATTCTCAAGCAAGCAAGGAACAAATTTCAAACCTCTACGAGCACTAACTAGTAAGTTCATACTCTCTGAACCATGCCAGACACATTTTAAGTTAATTGCTTGATTGAAAGGGTACATAACTGTCAATATAAGAAGCCCTAGTTTATTATAATTAGCCTAAAAAATCACTCAATCCAATCAGGGCTCTACCTCTAAGCGCAGCTTAGATGAGGACGTTATGGTCTAGCTCCCAGGCTTTACCAAAAAAGTCCTAAATTTGCATGGTCTCGGCAGGTCGGATGATAAATTCCTTGACTTTTACTATAATTGTAGAGATGCCTGATTGCCTATTCCTGGTTGGGTCTTGTTTGAACACTAGCACATAAGAATGGATTATAAGGCCCCTATCTTCCATGTTGGTGCTTTGATTTAACCAAGCTTATCTACTCTAATGTATTCCCTAATCCAGACCTGATAAGGGCGATAGCACAGAGATACGATCCTCAGACAAGGATGTGTTGCAAGTATGAGGTAAACCAGTGTTGTCATTGATGTCAACATACTCATATTGCATTGGTAAGAAGGATTGGATGAGCTGTGTGCTGAGGATATTGAGAAAACTAGTCTCAATCAGGAACAGTGAAGAACAGTGATGAAAAGAAGGCAAATGTACTCAATAGGTTGAGGATTAGAGGATGCAGATTAAAGGGTTTGTAGATATGAGTCTTGAGATGATCTAGTTAAGATTTCAGAGGTCCACATGAAGATATGAAAAAGTTGTGATCGGTCAAGTAGAACCGGTTCCGGGAGATGCTCCGGAGGGATAGAGTGTTACAAAAAGGTCTGGTGAGATCCGAAGGTGCATTGTCAAACTCTGCAGATTGGAAGGAGTGTTTGGGATGTCCTTGTGATGTATCATCTTAGTTTGTACATAGTTTGGAGGTCCGGAAGAACCTGTTTCAGTTTGGTCGTCGTGACAAACTGTGTTCTTGAAGTTTTGGATGAAGAGGAGAAGAGATTCCAGTGAGTAGAGGAAGTGCGGATGTACTTGGTCATTCAGGCAAGCTTGTGAAGGTTCTTGAATCATGTTGAGGTTGTGTTGTCGGTCCGCATTAGTGTTAGAGCCCAGAATTGAAGATATTCTTCTGGATGAAGATATTCTCGTTCAGACTGGCCGACCGGATGAGTTATTCATCTTGCGAATGCTCTTGTGGATAATTGCAGACTTAGATGATTGTTCCTAAGTCGATGTCTTGTATAAATAAATGTTTGTGAGTTCATTTCAAAGGGTGTGGAGTGGATGAGTGTGGCATAGAGAAAGAGTGAAGGGCAGAGCAAAAGTATCTCGGGCTTAAATGGAACTGATCCAGACATGGTAAAGATGTCAATCTCCAGTTCAAGTTTGTGATTCTTATCACTTTGTAGATAGTGTGTCTCTTGTAGGCAGTGTGCCTCTTTATGAGTAGTGTGCTCAGGCAGTGAGTCCTAATTGGCATGTGCCATTCATTTTTCTTATTCTTCTAATAGAGAATAATCCTTGGGTTAATCACCCTGTGGTTTTTCCCTTAACTGGGTTTTCCACGTGAAAATCTTGGTGTCTAATGTGTTGATGTTTATCTACTTTTGTGTTTATACATTATGCTTTCATGAATTGTTAACTGATATGCTATTAACTAACAAAGAAGAATCAAGTGTTTGAAGTAGAAGCAAGTTTTTGTACAACTGATTCACCCCCCCTCTCAGTTGTGTGCCCTACATCTAACAATTGGTATCAAAGCCAAGTTCCTCTGAAAGGAGCTTAACCGCTTGAGGAAATCTAGGATGTCGTCATACAAGAAGGATAGTCCAAAGTTTGATGGAACCAATTTCTCTCTCTAGAAAGGCCGCATGAAATGTCACTTGGAGCATATGGGAAAAGTATACTTGTCCATGGTCACAAAACCATATGTTCATCCACAGGGTGGTCCAACAACACTAAATGAAATCACAGATGCTGAAAACAATCTATGGACCAAAGAGCACATTGACTGACTCAAAACTCTCAAATTTTATTGACCTACCAACTGCATATGAGATCTGGGTTAAACTGGAACTTCTGCATGAAGGACATGAGTTTGTTAAGAGTGCAAGGTTGCAAAGTCTCAAAGGGAAATTTGAAAGATTAAAGATGAGAGATGATGAAAATATCACTACCTTTATGCCAAGAGTAAATGAGCTGGTATGTGGAATCAGGAATACTAGTGGAGTTCTGGATGAAAATGAGATTGTTTGCAAAATTCTCAGATCCCTTCCTGCTGCCTACAAGATCAAGGTTGCTGCCATTGATGAATTTAGAGCCCATGTAACTGTCACAAGAGAACAATTGGCTAGCAAACTGGCTGCATTTGAAATGACCAAGTTTGGAGATGATCCTCCCAAGATTGAATCTACATTCAAAGCCAGTGCCTATGTGAAAGGCAAACAAAGATTTGATCCGGGAGAAAACTCTTCAAAGAAACTGTCATGGTATGATCAAGCTAGGAAAGACATGGAAGAGGAAGAAGTAGAAACAGCTCATCTTGAAGCCCTCATTGCAAAGAGATTGCCAAGAGGATCCAGTAAGTATGAAGGAAAGTTACCTTTTAAATGCTTCAACTGCAATAAGATTGGTCATTTTGCTTCAAGATGTCTGGAAAGATCTACAAGGTCAAACTCTAACAGACAAAGGTTCCAAAAGAACTGTTATTATGTTCATGAAGAAGCTGATAATGAAGGAGTAACAAATGATGAATCAGAGATAGGAGACAAATCTGGAAATGAATGGGTGTTTATTGCCATCAAGGAAGAAGAACCAATATCCTCTGATTCTGTCAATCATAAGGTTGTAGAAAGAGCTTTGGCTGCCCAAGTTGAAGAAAAGGATGATTGGGTTATTGACAGTGGATGCTCTCACCATATGACAGGTGACAAGAATAAGTTCTTAGATTTGGAAAGGTATGAAGGAGGAATGGTGAAGTTTGGTGATAATTCTGCTGGTAGAATCAGAGGTAGGGGAACTATTTCTTTTGATGGAAAGAGCAAAACTAGCAATGTACTATATGTTGAAGGATTGAAGCACAATCTTCTCAGTGTTGGATAGTTAGTAGACAAAGGTTATGATCTCTGGTTCAAAAATGGAAGATGTAGGATCTTTGAAAGCTCCGGAACTGAGATTGCATCCAGTACTCAAACAAAAGGTAATATCTTCCATCTAGTTGGTTCAGATAAAAGTTGTCTGTTTGTTCAAGTTGATCAGAGTTGGTTATGGCATAGAAGGATGTGTCATGTAAATTTTGATAACATCATAAAGATAAGCAATATTCAGGCTGTAAGAGATCTTCCAAAATTGGTGAAACCTACAAATAGTTTGTGCAAACAATGTCAGCTAGGTAAACAGAACAGAGTCTCCTTCAAAAGCAAAGATCAGTCCTCTACCAGATTATTGGAATTAGTTCATACTGATCTATGTGGTCTGACAAGAATCAAGAGTATGCAAGGTGATAGATATTTCATGTTACTGATTGATTATCATTCTCGGATGATGTGGGTTACCTTTCTAAAAGAGAAATCAGAAGCCTTTGAGAAGTTCAAAATCTTCAAGGCTATGGTAGAAAATCAAACTAGATTGAAACTGAAGTGTCTAAGGTCTGATAGAGGTGGTGAATTCACATCCGATGAATTCATAGACTTTTGTGAGAAGCATGGCATAAAGAGATAGTTGTCTGCTCCTAGGACTCCACAGCCGAATGGAGTAGTTGAGAGAAAGAACCGGACCATCCAAGAAGCTTCCAAGACAATGATGATGGAAGCAAATGTTCCTCAGATGTTTTGGAGAGAAGCTATCAGCACTGCAGTCTACACTCTCAACCGAGTTCAAATCAGAAGCAATACTGGTAAGACTCCTTATGAACTTTGGTTTGGTATAACTCCTACTATGAAATATTTCAGAGTATTTGGTAGCAAGTGTTACATCAAAAGAGATGAAGATTTAGGAAAGTTTGATGCTAGAAGTGATGAAGGAATTTTCTTGGGTTACTCCACTCAAAGCAAAGCATACCGATGTTACAATAAGAGATTAAGAAAGATGATAGAAAGTACAAATGTGAAGGTTGATGAAGGAATTGAGAAACCCTCAAGGTTTTATGAATATGATGAAGATGATCAAGATGATGTTCTAGTTCAATGAACTCAATCCCTTCCTAAAAGTCAGATTCAGACTGATCTAGTAAATTAGGAAGAAGAGGTTTGTCTGAATAAACCTGATCAAGAAACAACAGTGCAAGAGACTCCCAAAGTTCCAAGGTATGTAACTCTAAATCACTCTGAAGATCATATCATAGGTGGAAAAAGCAAAGGGGTACAAACAAGGAGGAGAATTACTCAAAATTCAAATGAATACTGTCTAATTTCAAAGATTGAACCTAAGACAATAAATGAAGCTTGCAATGATGAAAACTAGACCAAAGCAATGGAGGAAGAATTGATGCAAATTGAGAAAAATCACACTTGGGATCTTGTTCCCAGACCTAGTAACAAGAATGTGATTGGAACCAAATGGGTCTTCCGAAATAAACTAAATGAAGTTGGTGAAGTAATCAGAAACAAAGCCGGATTGGTCTGCAAAGGCTACTCTCAAATAGAAGGAATTGATTTTGAAGAAACCTTTGCTCCGGTGGCAAAAATTGAAGCAGTTAGATTATTTCTTGCATTTGTTGCCTTCAAAGACTTTAAGGTATATCAGATGGATGTCAAGTCTGCCTTCCTAAATGGTGATTTGGAAGAAGAAGTATACATTGAACAACCGGATGGATTTCAATTGTCTGATCAAGATGATATGGTCTGCAAGTTGAAGAAAGCACTGTATGGATTGAAGAAAGCCCCAAGAGCATGGTATGAAAGGTTGGATAAGCATCTTGTGCAGATTGGTTTCAACAAAGGTACTGCTGACAGTAATCTATATTTCCAAATAGATAATGAAAACATCTTGATTGTTGAAGTATTTGTTGATGATATCATTTTTGGAGGAAAAGACAGTATGTGTAAAACCTTTGCAAACCAAATGAAAAGTGAATTTGAAATGTCAATGCTTGGTGAAATGAATTTCTTCTTGGGTCTGCAAATTACCCAGACAAAGAAAGGCATATTTATCTCTCAAACCAAATATGTGAAAGAATTGTTGAGGAAATTCGGAATGGAAGATTCAAAGCCAATGAACACTCCTATAGCAACCAGATGTAAGTTGAGCAAAGATGATGACTCTCCTAAAATAGATCAGACCAAGTATAGATCAATGATTGGAGGACTATTGTATCTCACTCAAACTAGACCAGATATTATGCAGGCTGTTGGTCTTGTGGCAAGATTCCAGGTTGATCCCAGAGAATCTCATGTCATGGCAATCAAAAGAATTTTTAGGTACTTGAAAGGAACAGTTGAGTATGGCCTATGGTATCCCAGAGATCAAGACTTTTCTCTTCATGCATATACAGATGCAAATTGGGCAAGAGATGTGGATGATAGGAAGAGTACAAGTGGAGGAGCATTCTTTTTGGGAAAAAGGTTGGTTTCTTGGCTAAGCAAGAAACAAGAAGCAATATCACTGTCCACAACAGAAGCAGAATACATTACAGCAGTAGGTAGTTGCACTCAAATTTTGTGGATGAAGCAAATGCTAAGAGACATTAAAGTAGAATATAAGGAGCCTATCACAATTTTCTGTGATAATTCAAGTGCAATAAATATTTCTAAGAATCCGGTGTTGCATTCTAAGACCAAGCACATATCTATCAAGTTTTACTTTCTGAGAGAACAAGTGAACAAGGATGAAGTCAGATTGGATTATGTACCCTCCAAGGATTAGATTGTAGATATCTTTACTAAACCTCTTCCTAAGGACTCTTTTGAGTATCTTAGGGAGAAGTTAGGGGTCATGGCTCCTCTGGTGATGAACTAGGATGCACTGATGTGCATCAGTCCAATGGATATCACAGTCATATCTTTTGATCCAAATTGATGATGAGGAGCTGCTACTAAGGGGGAGCAGCTGGTATGATTCTGATGTGTTACAAGTGCAAGTATGAGCCCTTTGCCATTGATGTCAAAGGGGGAGAGAAGACATGTGAAAAACAAGTAGTTGATGATCAAAGGGGGAGCAGTAAAGGAAGAGAAGACATGTGAAGAGTTGTTGCTGATAGGGGGAGCTGTGACAGAAAAGAGAAGTTCTTGTCTTGATGGTTTTTCACATCATATGTTGCCATCAATGACAAAGGGGGAGATTGTTGCAAGTATGAGGTTAAACAGTGTTGTCATTGATGTCAACATACTCATATTGCATTGGTAAGAAGGATTGGATGAGCTGTGTGCTGAGGATGTTGAGAAAACTAGTCTCAATCAGGAACAGTGAAGAACAGTGATGAGAAGAAGGTAAATGTACTCAATAGGTTGAGGATCAGAGGATGCAGATTAAAGGGTTTGTAGATATGAGTCTTGAGATGATCTAGTTAAGATTTCAGAGGACCACATGAAGATATGAAAAAGTTGTGATCGGTCAAGTAGAACTAGTTCCAAGAGATGCTCCGGAGGGACAGAGTGTTACAAAAAGGTCCGGTGAGATTCAGAGGTGCATTGTTAGACTCTGTGAATTGGAAGGAGTATTTGGGATGTCCTTGTGATGTGTCATCTCAGTTTGTACATAGTTTGGAGGTCCAGAAGAACTTGTTTCAGTTTGACAGTCGTGACAGACTGTGTTCTTGAAGTTCCGGATGAAGAGGAGAAGAGATTCTAGTGAGTAGAGGAAGTGCAGATGTACCTGGTCATTCAGGCAAGCTTGTGAAGGTTCTTGAATCATGTTGAGGTTGTGTTGTTAGTCTGCATTAGTGTTAGAGCCTAGAATTGAAGATATTCTTCTGGATGAAGATATTCTTGTTTAGACTGGCCGACTGGATGAGTTATTCATCTTGTGAATGCTCTTGTGGATAATTGCCGACTTAGATGATTGTTCCTAAGTCGATGTCTTGTATAAATAAAGGTTCATGAGTTCATTTCAAAGGGTGTGGAGCGGATGAGTGTGGCATAGAGAAAGAGCGAAGGGCAGAGTAGAAGTATCTTAAATGGAACTAATCCAGACATGGTAAAGATGTCAATCTCTAGTTCAAGTTTGTGATTCTTTTCACTTTGTAGACAGTGTGTCTCTTGTAGGAAGTGTACCTCTTTGTGAGCAGTGTGCTCAGGTAGTGAGCCCTAATTGGCATGTGCCATTCATTTTTCTTATTCTTCTAACAGAGAATAATCCTTGGGTTAATCACCCCGTGGTTTTTCCCTTAACTGGGTTTTCCACGTCAAAATCTTGGTGTCCAATGTGTTGATGTTTATCTGCTCCTGTGTTTATACATTATGCTTTCATGAATGGTTAACTGATATGCTATTAACTAACAAAGAAGAATCAAGTGTTTGAAGTATAAGCAAGTTTTTGTACAACTGATTCACCCCCCCTCTCAGTTGTGTGCCCTAGATCTAACAGGATGGTCATGGCTGGAAATGGTACAAAGATTGTCAAGTTCACAAAGGAATACATTGCTACTATATTTAACTTGAACCCTATGGCTAGTAAGCCAATTTGTTAGAAATGAAAGAAACACTACTTCAATGGAAATCTGATTCAAGATAAATTTCAGCAATCTTTAAGTGTGCATTAACAATGGAGATTGTAACAAAACATAAAACCCACTACAGATAAAATGCCAAACATGAAGAACTCAACACAAGACACAATGACATAGTGTTTAACATGGATAAAACCCTTGCGAGTAAAAAAACTCCACACAGGAAAGAGGCCCAATGTTTGTATTAATCTGCAAAAGATTGTACAATACAACAACACCACCAATCTCTCCTTTAGTCTTCAATCTGACAGCATTCTGGCATCACCTGTATAACTAAAATCTATATTACAGCAAAAATTACATAGAAAATACTTATAGAAATGTTTTCCAACTCATCCTAGGTGTTCACCTTCTCTCTCTTAAGATTCTCCAACCTATAAACATTAATTACCATCTTACAAGCATCTTACACTTGTCCAAAAATAGCCATGCAAAGGTTGGGTGCCCAAGACTAAATCTAGCCTCTTATAGCATCTTATGACACGTCATAACCATCATAGATTCCACAAAGAGTATCTTTCCAAGATAGGAATCTTGGGCTAAATATAGCAAATATACAACTAACATATCCATCATATGCGTCATAGAATCACAGAATATTATGACAACTTGTAGCTGTCATAGATTCACTTACCAAACATTATGACAATTGTCACACGTGCCAAAAATAGTATATTCCTCAAGGGAGCAAGCCTACCCTCATTTACTTCAATTTTTTACATTTGCCAACAGTAAATGTCACTCCGTAACTACCGTTGATAACTCCAGAATTACCCCTTCCAGTGAAACTAGTACATCTCCTCATGGATAATTAACAAATTACATATAATAAATAGAATAAATACAATATTGGGATTTACAAGGTTAATGGCACCTTATCCCAACATTCTCCCACTTGACATTATACATTGTAAATCAACCCATAGGAAATCAAATGAAAAATAATCAGGTAGTAGAAACAAGGCCCATGGCCTCTCTGCACCATACGAACTTCTCTGTGCTCACAGGCTTGGTCAATGAATCTGCAACATTCTCCTGATTGTCTATCTTCTTTAGCTCAATCTCTCCATTTGCAACCAACTCTTGAACAAAGTGATACTGAACATCAACATGCTTAGTCTAAGCATGAAACATGGGATTCTTGGCCAAACAGAGAGCACTCTAGCTATCACAACCAATTTGAATGATCCTGCAATCAAAACCAATACATGTACACAGTCTCCTTGACTAAACTGACTCCTTAGAGACATGAGGAGCATCCATATACTCTGCTTCTGTGGTGGACAAAGCAACTATGGGCTGCCTCTTACTCATGCAACTCACTGCACCTCCAAATAGAGTAAACACATAGCCACTAGTGGACCTTTGACTATCCAAGTCACTTGCCCAATCTGCATCAACAAAACCCTATATGTCCAAAGATTTATCAGCACTATCAGTACTAGAATAAACCAAACAATGATCAAGAGTACCTGCAACATATTTAAACACCATCTTCGCATAGTTCCAATGCTGTCTACCAGGGTTAGACAAAAATCTGCTCAAAACTCCCACTGCTTGGGCAATATCTGGTCTAGTGCAAACCATGGCATACATCAAACTCCCTACAGCACTAGCATATGGCACATTAGACATATCCTCAAGATCATCCTATTGGTTTTTCTTCTGAATCGGCATTAGGGTTTGCCAGTTCTAATGCATAGGCAGATTCAGCCAACTAAATACAGGAGATTGCATGAGCTCCTCCCCTTCTCTTCTGGTTCTGCCGCACTAAGGGGGGTGTCCCTATTTAATAAAAGTATGACCTTGACTAGCTCAATGACAGAAGGATTTAACTTGACAGCAACAGGCAGAATACTCTCATGTATGGACCAAGATCTGCATGATAGATCACAAGGTGGGCAACATTCTTGGACATATATGTCTGGTTGGGTATGAGAGCATGCAGGGGGTTCCTAATCCTACTCCTACAACTAACAGGTGGAAGTGATGAAATGGGTGGACATAATGTCCTAGATGCAAGACGAGGGGTTTTGGCTCATAACTACTGATCCAGGAACAGACTAGTGCCTATCCATTGGGCAAGGAGTCAACTAAACATATACAACAGATGGTTTGCAACTTTCACTCGACTTTTAGGGGGTTGGACTGATGCTTGCCTTACAAACATCACCCAAGAATGGGTATCTAATTGCCTCTACTTACAAATATCCCTGCTGACATGCAACCAGATTCAAAAGAAGGAGAATAACATGCAGCAAATGGAGACAAGCAGATAGACACATGCAATAAGCATTTTTCATATAACATTAACACTGGAACTAAAAATATGTGCAAAATACATTCATGTTGCAACTCATAAACTCCAAAATGGGATAAAACAGCCAAGATCATGCCTTGTTCTTCATTATTTACACAAAAATGCCTTAGGCCTTCAACCCCTAAACAATGGTAACACAGTTTGCCTATATCGGCCAGAAAGTGTACCCACAACAATTAATTACATGGTTGACCAAAAATCCTGCCAAATACAGATCTCAGAAGGAATGGCGCTCAGAAGTTATTGCTGCAGCAGACAAGGGAGGCCTCGAGCCTTGTGCTGCCAACTGGGGTCTTCATTCATAATTAGGCAGCTTCACCGTTTGTACCATCGCCCATTGATGGCTCAACTACTCGCGGCCTACCTGGAAACCATCGCAGCACTCAAAAAGGAATTTTCTGCCAAAACGTGTTTTACTGAAGGTTCAAGTTATGCAGGAACATTAATCCCACATGCACGGTGCGGAGACTCCACCAGTAGTTTAAAAACATGGCCACATGCATAATAAGTGTCGAGCGCTTTTGCCACGCTCGACACACGCCTTTCTCTCCAAAAGCCCATCGCCATGACACATACCATCAGCTCACCCCAAAAAACTCTCATCAATCTCAGTTGTCTCGCCGATGCCTACCTTACAATCCGCTCCATCGGCTAGAGATAGACCATCGGGCCAGCACAAAACTCCTTTGCCGATGCCCATGGTCTCGCCGATGCCTTCAAAAATCCTGATGACATCATCATCATGTCCTGATGATGTCACCATCACCCGTCTGCATATCGCGCAACTCTCATATCCAGATGACGTCATCGCCATATCCTGCCTACTGCACACCTCCAAATATTCAGATGACATCATCGTCATGTCTTGCCTACTACACACCTCCAACTATCCAGATGACGTCATCGTCATGTTCGCAACATCGGGGGATCTCCATAAAATGACTTAGTGTTAGCAATATGACCCTCCAGACCTTGATGACGTCACCACCATATCGGCATCAGGATGATATTCGAAAGATGACCAGATATTTGGAAATATCATCCTGATGCACAAATATCATGCTGCACTGTAGCTCCACAAAACATTAGGGTGATGTTAGATCATACCTGATATTTGAAAATATCACCCCGCACTAGACAATGCATGAAGCCGACAGGCGGATATCTCCCTTTGGAAATATCATGATGCAGACAGGCAGAAAAGCAGATATCACCCTGATGTTCAAATATGATGACCCCGATGAATATCGGGTCATGCTTAGGACTTTGCAGCAACATCATCAGGATGATGACCGGAAACATGATGATGATGACCTCTTCCCCTTAAGAAAATATGATGCTGCAGTTGAAAAATGCTGAGGAGGCCCAGAGACTTAGAATATTTTTTGGATTTTTAGGGAGGGTGCCTGCATGTTTATATGCTTGAAAACTGACTGCTCATGCAGGCACCAACAGTGGCTCTATCTGGGGACATACAGGTGCAAGACTGCAGTGAGAACCTCAGATCTTTGGGATGCAGACCAGTCCCCTATCCATTGGGCACAGAGTCATGAAGTTATATTGATCTACATCACCAAACACACTTGATGGCCTAAGGCCACCAAGAAAAGAAAAACCTGTATCTCCCTTTGTCAAACACTTTGTTTTCATCTGCATACACTGGATCAAGCTTGGAGATACTGTCATGACTTACCCACAAATAAACCTTGCCATCTGCATATTTAACCCTCTGATCTAGCTTGTCATTGTCACCCTTATGCAGACAACCTTCAGCATCATATGACATTTGGGTGTCAAAATTATCACGCAATGCATATTCATATGGCATATAGCACTTGTCATCTATATTAGCAATATGCATTGTAAAATGATCTCCTAACTGGACTGAAAACTGAAAACACTCAAAGTCCACCACACAGCTAGGAAGATCAGAGCTCATTTCATATGCTGGCCTCTCAAAAGAAAAGCTTTCAAAATCACAATTGTGTACATCATGTACACAACCATCTGGTACACCAAGCTGGAAAAGATCAGGCTCTGGCACCACTTTCAAATCAGGCACATTTTCACAGTCACTTACCTGATGTATGTTGGTTCCTCTTTCATCAGGATGAGAAATAGAATCCAAACCAAAAACAATGTCTAGATCCTCACCATAGTCAAATAGATCCTCATCACCATATGTGTCAAAGATGGGTGATCCAGGTGTCTCAGCCCCTTCAAAGTGTGCTGCTGGTTCATGGGCAGCAGAACATGCATTTTCATCACCAATGGATTCCCTTTGTGGAGGAGTATCAACCTGTTTGCTTACTTCTTCTCTATCCTGAGCACAATACTCACAATTATCTCCACAAACCCATTCAAACAGATGTTCATTGTTGTCCACAACCACATATGACAGAAAGATTTAACTTGACAGCAACAGGCAGAATACTCTCATGTATGGACCAAGATCTGCATGATAGATCACAAGGTGGGCAACATTCTTGGACATATATGTCTGGTTGGGTATGAGAGCATGCAGGGGGTTCCTAATCCTACTCCTACAACTAACAGGTGGAAGTGATGAAATGGGTGGACATAATGTCCTAGATGCAAGACGAGGGGTTTTGGCTCATAACTACTGATCCAGGAGTAGACTGGTGCCTATCCATTGGGCAAGGAGTCAACTAGACATATACAACAGATGGTTTGAAACTTTCACTCGAGTTTCAGGGGGTTGGACTGATGCTTGCCTTACAAACATCACCCAAGAATGGGTATCTAACTGCCTCTACTTACAGATATCCCTGCTGACATGCAACCAGATTCAAAAGAAGGAGAATAACATGCAGCAAATGGAGACAAGCAGATAGACACATGCAATAAGCATTTTTCATATAACATTAACACTAAAACTGAAAATATGTGCAAAATACATTCATGTTGCAACTCATAAACTCCAAAATGGGATAAAACAGCCAAGATCATGCCCTGTTCTTCATTATTTACACAAAAATGCCTCAGGCCTTCAACCCCTAAACAATGGTAACACAATCTGCCTATATCGGCCAAAAAGTGTACCCACAACAATTAATTACATGGTTGACCAAAAATCCTGCCAAATACAGATCTCAGAAGGAATGGCGCTCAGAAGTTATTGCTGCAGCAGACAAGGGAGGCCTCGAGCCTTGCGCCGCCAACTGGGGTCTTCATTCATAATCAAGCAGCTTCACCATTTGTACCATCGCCCATTGATGGCTCAACCACCCGCGGCCTACCTGGAAACCATCGTAGCACTCAAAAAGGAATTTCCCACCAAAACGCGTTTTACTGAAGGTTCAAGTTATGCAGGAACATTAATCCCACATGCACGGTGCGGAGACTCCTCCAGTAGTTGAAAAACATGGCCACATGCATAATAAGCGTCGAGCGCTTTTGCCACACTCAACACACACCTTTCTCTCCAAAAGCCCATCACCATGACACATACCATCGGCTCACCCCAAAAAACTCTCATCAATCTCAGTTGTCTCACCGATGCCTACCTTACAATCCGCTCCATCGGCCAGAGATAGACCATTAGGCCAGCACAAAACTCCTTTGCTGATGCCCATGGTCTCGTTGATGCCTTCAAAAATCCTGATGATGTCATCATCATGTCCCGATGATGTCACCATCACCCATCTGCATACCACGCAACTCTCATATCTGGATGACGTCATCGCCATATCCTACCTACTGCACACCTCCAAATATTTGGATGACGTCATCGTCATGTCCTGCCTACTGCACACCTCCAAATATCCGGATGATGTCATCGTCATGTTCGCAACATCGGGGGATCTCCATAAAATGACTTAGTGTTAGCAATATGACCCTCCAGACCTTGATGACATCACCACCATATCGGCATCAGGATGATATTCGAAAGATGACTGAATATTTGGAAATATTATCCTGATGCACAATATCATGCTGCACTGTAGCTCCACGAAACATCAGGGTGATGTTAGATCATACCTGATATTTGGAAATATCACCCTGCACTAGACAATGCATGAAGCCGACAGGCGGTTATCTCCCTTTGGAAATATCATGATGTAGACAGGCAGAAAAGCAGATATCACCTTGATGTTCAAATATGATGACCCCGATGAATATTGGGTCATGCTTAGGACTTTGCAACAACATCATCAGGATGATGACCAGAAACATGATGATGATGACCTCCTCCCCTTAAGAAAATATGATGCTGCAGTTGAAAAATGCTGAGGAGGCCCAGAGACTTAGAATATTTTTTGGATGTTTAGGGAGGGTGCCTGCATGTTTATATGCTTGAAAACTGACTGCTCATGTAGGCACCAACACATCCTCGGCCTTTGGACACATATCTAATGAAAGCATAATACCAATGGGTAAAGGAACTCTAACTGGGTTACAATCCTGCAAACTAAACCTCTGCAAAATAGTATTCACATACTTACTTTGTGACAACCAAAGCTTTCAGTTAACTCTATCCCTCCTGATCTCCATTCCGAAAATATACTTTGCAGAACCAAGATCCTTCATCTCAAATGCACCTAAAAGTTGGGCTTTAAGCTCATTGATCATACCCTTAGTATTGCTGAAAAACAACATATCATCAACATACAAAGCAGTAACCAGTATAGAATCATCAACACAATAAATGTAAACATAGTGATCCTCCTCACTTCTAACAAAACCCAATTTCAAAACAAATGAGTCAAACTTTTGATACCACATTCTGGGGGACTGTTTCAGACCATAAAGAGACCTCTTTAACCTACAAACCCAATGTTCTTTTCCTTTTACCTCAAAACCTGTAGGCTATTGTATATAAATTTCTTCTTCAAGATCTCCATGCAAGAATGTAGTCTTAACATACATTTGTTCAATCTCCCAATCATAAGCTGTAGAAATGGATAAGAGATATCTAATAGAAGTCAATTTAGCAACAGGAGAGAATATCTCACCAAAATCAACTCCCTCTCTCTGGGAGTAGCCCTTGTCTGCCAGTCTAGCCTTGTACTTCTCTACTGACCCATCTGCTCCAAACTTCTTCTTGAAGACCCACTTACAACCTATGGCCTTTATTCCTTTGGGAAAATGAACAAGATCCCAAGTGTTACAAGAGTCTAAAGCCATCATCTCCTCATGCATGGCTAATTTCCAAGACTCACTATCATCTATAGAAATAGCTTCCATGTAGGATCTAGGTTCATCATTAGTACTCAATAAAGCATATACACAATGGAAATCTGGTGGGCTATATCTATCAACTAGATTCCATTGTCTTGTGGATCTCCTCAAGGGTGGAGTAAGAGCTCTACTCATTCTTTTGTATGATCATTTGCAACAACTTCTTCTATAACTACAGACTCATCTTCATCAGAACTACTCGAATCTTCTTCTTCTTCTTCAACCCCCAATCCATCATTTTTTTTCTTCTTGAGGTGCATCTTGCTGCTCTAAATCAAAGTGCACCTTCTTTACCTTTTCATCTTTTTCTTTTGGCTGCTTAGGTTTAGAAATAGCTCTAAGTTCCCTAAAAATAACATCTCTAGAAAAGATAATCTTGTAGGTTAGTGGATTCCAAAGCTTATAACCTTTGACATTATCACCATATCCAATGAATGTACACTTTTCAACCTTTGGATCCAACTTAGATCACTTTTCCTTAGGCACATGAACAAAAGCATCATAGCCAAAAACCCTTAAATGTGAAACAAAAAATTTCTTACCTATCCACGCTTCATAAGGTGTCGAATCAAGAGCCTTACAAGGAGATTTGTTTATCACGTAGCAAATAGTACACAACCTCTTCCCAAAAACATTTATCCAACTATGCATCACTAAGCATAATTCTGGCTCTTTCCATAATTGTTTGGTTCATCCTTTCTACAACACCATTCTGTTGTGGTGTATACGGAGTTGTCTTTTGTTTGATAATACTTGCATGCTTGCAAAACTCATCAAATTCCTTAGAGCAATATTCTCCTCCATTGTCAGGTCTTAATATTTTTATCTTCAAACTTGATTGGTTCTCTACTAAGACTTTGAATTCCTTAAACTTAGTGAAAACTTCATATTTATGTTTCATAAAATAAATCCATGTAAATCTGGATACATCATCAATGAAGGTGATAAAATAATGAGATTTTCCAATAAATTCATTATCCACAGGTCCAAACACATATGTATGAATAATTTATAATTTCTCTTTTGCTCTATTGCTTCCTGAAGGAAATGATTTTCTATTTTGTTTACCAAATACATAATGCTCATCAGAATAGGAGAAACCATCCAACAAATTTTTATTCATAATAGTTTTCAGTACATTATTTCTTGTGTGGCCCAATCTATGGTGCCACAACATACATGTATTTTCAGTAGTAGCCTCAGATACATAGGAGGCATTACAAACTGTATTGGCTTCAAGCTTGAACAGGTTTCCCAATAACTTCCCATTCGCTACCACCAAGTTCCCTCTCACCAATCTGCAGCCATGCTTGTCAAATGTCACATGCATTCCCAAATCATTCAACTTTGAAACTCAAATCAGATTTCTAGCTAATCTAGGAACATGTAAAACACCAGGGAGGGTTTTAATCCTCCCATCACTGAAACACAACAATACCTTTCCTTTCCTGACAATCGGATATGAAGAGTTGTCACCAAGGTAGATATTACCTCCATCATATTCTTCATATGTGGAGAACCATTCCTTATGTGGGGTCATATGAAATGAGCATTCTGAGTCAACCAACCAGTGATCATTAGAAACAAGATTACATGTAGAAAGTAAAAATTCTTCACTTGTATTCGAGGACTTATCCAAAGCACTCTCCCACTATTTCTTGGGGTTTCTGCACTTCTTTTTTACATGTCCCCTTTTACCGCAGTTCCAACACTTAACTCTATTCTTTTTACCATGAGTCTTAGACCAGCCCTTGGACTTGTCCTTAGCCCTTTATGATCTCCTTTAGGTTCCCTTTCCTTAGAGCTTCCCCTGATACTGAGAGCATCCCCTGAACTATCCAAACTCTTCTTCCTCAATTCTTGTGATAGTAGCATTGAAACAAGACCATCCAACTTCAGATCCACGAGATTAGCAATGATAGCAAGGATAACATTCTCCCAAGACTCAGGTAAAGAACAAAGAAGTAAGATACATTTATCTTCCTCACTAACTTCAACATCTACTAAAGCAAGCCAACTCAACAACAAATTAAAAGAATTTAAATACTCTGCAACTGATTCACCTTCTCACATTTTCATGGAAAATAATTTTCTTTTTAAATAAAGTTTATTTACCATACTCTTGGCTTGATAGATCTCACCCAACTGATTCCACAACTTGTTTGCAGTCTCCTCGTTTGCGACATTCAACAGGACAGAGTCTGAAAGACACAACCAGATGGTTCCCTGTGCCTTCTTATCTAGTCTATCCCACTCATCTTGAGAGACATCATCAAGTTTCTTCTCTTTTTGGATAGCCAACCATTGGTTTCTTTCTTCCAACAAATCTTCCATTTTTAACTCATACCTTGTTCCATTGAACTTCTCAATGTCCATTTGAGAGGTTGATGCAACAGTGGATGCAACCATAATAACAACACAAGATCTACAAAACAAACACAACCAAATCTCCCACTGTAGCTACAGCTTCCACACTACCACCCAAGAGTCAAAGCTAACTAGGCTCTGATACCAAATGTCAGAAATGAAAGAAACACTACTTCAATGGAAATCTGATTGAAGATAAATTTCATCAATCTTTAAGTGTGCATTAACAATGGAGATTGTAACAGAACATAAAACCCACTATAGAGAAAATGCCAAACATGAAGAACTCAACACAAGACACAATGACATAGTGGTTAACAGAGAGAAAACCCTTGTGGGTAAAAAACTCCACACAGGAAAGAGGCCCAATTTTTGTATTAATCTGTAAAAGATTGTACAATACAACAACACCACCAATCTCTCTTTTAGTCTTCAATCCGACAGCATTCCGGCAGCACCTATGTAACTAAAATCTGTATTGCAGCAACAAATACATACAAATACTTATAGAAATGTTTTCCAACTCATTCTAGGTGTTCACCTTCTCTCTCTTAAGATTCTCCAACCTGTAAACATTAATTACCATCTTACAAGCATATTACACTAGTCCAAAAATAGCCATGCAAAGGTTGGGTGCCCAAGACTAAATCTGGCCTCTTACAGCATCTTATGATGCATCATAACCCTCGTAGATTCCACAAAAGAGTGTCTTTCCAAGATAGGAACTTTGGGCTAAATATAGAAAATATACAACTAACATATTCGTTATATGCATCATAGAATCACAGAATATTATGACAACTTGTAGCTGTCATAGATTCACTTACCAAACATTATGACAGTTTCCATACATGCCAAAAATAGTATATTCCACAAGGAAGCATGCCTACCCTCATTTACTTTTAGTTTTTACATTTGCCAACAGTAAATGTCACTTTGTAACTACCGTCGGTAACTCTGGAATTACCCCTACCAGTGAAACTAGTACATCTCCTCATGGATACTTACAAACTACATATAATAAATGGAATAAATACAATATTGGGATTTACAAGGTTAATGGCACCTTATCCCAACACAATTGACCTAGATGTATTTAAGAGGAGATACCAAACTATTAAGCGTACCTATAGAGATTTCAACTTGGCCAAGCACAGGCCAAGGGGAGTTGATGGTAAATTGGTGAAAATCTTAGATAGTGAAGAGGAACCCTTCCAATGTAATCTATTCATGCATTACTTTGTCAGAACATATCATAGCTTGTGCCAAGTGCTAGGTAGAGACACCTTAGATAGAATGCATATCTCTTTGATGATGATGGTTGTGGATATTCAAAGCCAAGATACTAAGGAGCCATATGACTATGCCACCTACATTGCAGATAAAATGCACAAATAGATGAACAAGTAGAGAAGGTTCTTTCTGGTGCAGCTCTCAATCCTAGGTTTGAGACATTAGCAATATGGGATCTAGCCCCAAATAATAACAAGCCTAGGATTGGATTGGGGGAATTAACGAGAGATGTAATAATCAAGAGGGTATCTGACACTCTTGCCCCCCAGGCTGCAAGTTTAGATGTACAGACTACACAATTAGTTTAGGCAGTCACTAACAAGCTACAAAAAGAACATGATGAGTTGTTGATAAGATATGCACAGGCAATTACAGAGTTCAATAGGTGTAAGGAGCAGCTATCATTAGGGCCTGGTACTTCTACCCCGCACCTGTGATCCCAACAATAGAGTCATTTCCAGTTGATATAGAGCCTCTGTTGACTGAAATCAGAGAGATGAAGGAGGAGGTGAAGAGATTGAAAGAGGAGAAGAAAAGTTCATTCAAAGAGATGGTTACAAATTTGATCAACCATAGAGTGACCAAGGTTGTGGTAAGAATGGATGAGACATGGAGGTCTCACTTTGATTTAAAAGCTACATTGGGTAAACATAAATAGGATAAAGAATGTCTTAAGACAATGCGGGAATAATGGCTACCAAGGATTGGTGAACTAAGAGATTTAATTAGGTGCACACGGTATGATGTACAAGTGCCACCAGAGATGAAGCTAACCCTTGAAATGTTGGAGATGCTTGAGGGGGTTGTGGCTTTCTAGTTGAAGTTAGACAAAGTACTAGGTGAGAAGAAGTAGTTTATGGAGAAATTAGATAAGAAAATAATGCCTAGCATAATGGAGGCCGATGGGCAAGTCAAGAGCTTGGACAAGTGGAAAGTTGATTTCAATGATAATGCCAACCAACTCATATCTGTTTGTTGCACTGGGGGGGACCCCACACTAGCAATTCTGAATTCAAACCTAGATAAATTGCATGTATTGGAAATAAATTTTGAGTTGTTCTGTAGGGAAGCAAAGATTTTGATGGATGCACGGTACACAAGACACAATGATAAGATTTCAATCCAGTGGCCACTAGGGAAGTCATATGCTAAGTGTGTGGAGAGATACAGATAGGTGTACCTGAGGTGAACAAGCAATTGCCTCTCCCTTGCATTCATGTGGCCAGACTCCTCAAGGAATTTGGGTCCCATGTGACTAACTATTTTTTATCCTTCTTTGGGCTCAATGTAATAAATTCCAATGCATCCTTGAGTGGTACCTTGTGTCAAGGTCTCACCTAATCAACATGTGTAATGAATGTTAGCGCCAGGCTCTATGTTTATAAAGAGCTAGTTGCTTCACTTTGTTATTGTTGGAAGTTTTGGTGTTTTGAGGAGTAAAGCTAATATAAAATTTTGGCTGGTTGTTCTCTCTATGGTCTTGTGAGTTCTATTTTAATGTATGTATTTTCATAAGCCACTTATCAGTTTCAGGTTGAAATATATGAATAATGTTGTAGTGCATGTGTTTTTATTAACTATCTCCATTGTTATATGCAATCTCCTTTTGAAATGAGTAACCAAGGGTTATCTAAGTTCTTGAATGCACATTTATTGTATTGCATGTATGATTTTTTACTTCTATTTAAGGAATCGACTAAATTTTATAAGTCAAATATGGGGGGAATGTTTGATAACAGGGATATTCATAAGTAGAGTTAATAGAAATACTCAAACTTGGGAGTTGTCTACAAGGCAGGAACTGGGTCACCCTCTGAAACTTGTGCGTTTGTTTGGTTTATGGAAATTTATATGTTTTAAGTTGGACTCCATGCCCTTGGATAGGCATTGATCAAAGGCCTACATTAAATTTATGAATCATACCCTAATCTAGCAACCACACACACACATAAAATCAAATCAACTCAACCTTAAACTGTAGGATTTTAGAAGTAAGATTTTAAGTTTCAAATCCTCTGGCTCACAATTGAAGTATGGTCCAAAGCTAGCCCCTTTGTATTTATTTCACAATTTTGGCCTGCATAATAGAGGATTTATCTGCTTTTGTGTCAATACCTAGTTTAATCCACGATTTACCATATGGGTATTAAGTAGGGACACCCCCTAGGTCTTGCAGAGCCTGAAGTGCAGAGGAGACATTAGAGTCTGTCTCTTGTTCATTGGCCACTAACCTGAGGATCCTGTGGATAGAAGATGGCAACTTTTTAGGGAAAATCAGATAGTCAGCTAGAAAAAATCCAACAGATTGGTGACTCTACTAGGGAGTTAAAAGGGGAACCTAGAACATAGGTATAAATCCCACCAGTGGGTGGTGACTCTGAACAAAATCTCCCAGTCGGTAAAATAGAAGTTGTATGTAGTGGAGAAGATCCCTGCAAAACCCTTTGTTCCAATAATTACCAAGAAAAATGTATAGAAAGAAAGGAACTACTCAACCCAGTCATGAAAGTCCACCAAGTCCAAGAAATAATGATGATTCTCAAGATAATGTTAGGCCTTCTAGATAACAACAACACTTTTCAACTGCAAAGGCTAATATTCAAGACATTTTTTAGAAACAACAGAATGATGGGTTGAGGTTTGGATCTTATATGTTTCAAGAACATCCTTTCTAGATCCCCTTGATAGATTTGAAGACATAGAATCCCCAAGGGATATTGATGATCCCAATGGAAAGGGACCATCCTCTTCCATGCCACGAGAAGATGAGTTGGCAGAAGAAATTAGGAACCTCAGGGGAGAACTTGATTATTTACATGCCTTGAAAATAAGAGATGATATGAAATAAAAGGTACAAGCTCTAAAAATGGCCCATCAGGATTTAGTTCCCACCCTCAATAATGCAAATGTGTTGAAAAACCAATAGGCAAATAAGGTTTAGAACCAACAAAATGATCAAAACATCCTTGGAAATGGTCAAGGGCTTAACCAACATGTGAATCAAAATCCACAAAATAATCAGAGACAAAATGCAAATAACAATAGGCTACCACTGAATAATGTGAGAAATTAGAACATAAATGTTAATGCAAATAGGAATGCTAATGCCAACTAGTTTGGTAGAAGACCTATGCAGTTAGATAGGTTCAGGTAGCTAGATTTCAATGGTATTCTCAGATACTCTAACCCCATTGACAAACACATAAGAGGTGAATTACCAAAGTTTTTAGGGAACAATGTTGTATAAAGAGAAGATCACTTGAAGGCTTTACAAAATGTCATGGATAATTTTGAGGTAGAGCATGAGGATGTTTTCATGAAATTGTTTATGCAGTCATTGATTGATGAAGCTAGAGAGTGGTATAGAGATCTGCCTAATTAGAGTATCACATCATGGGATGACTTTAAAAGGATCTTTAGAGAATAGTATGGAGACAAAACTGACCCTAGTTTTATCATTAATGAGTTCACAAGTATTGCTAAAGGGTCAAATGAGCCAGTATCTGATTTCAATACCAGAGTGTTAAATAAATTGCCGCCTCATATGAGACCAAATGAACCAATGTGTATAGTTTTGTACACAAATGCCTTTGATGCTAAAACTACATATGAACTAAGGGACAAAGGTCTAGCTAGCCTCAGAGATGCTTTCAGAATTGCAGCTAATATACAGAACAATATGAAGGCATCAGGTAAAGGAAATAGAAGGGATGATGTGAGAATTTTACATAATCCAAACAACAAAATTCAAAATGTTCACAATAGCAGTTCCACATTTGAAGATAAGTTAGATAAGTTGACATCTGCTTTTAAGGATTTAAGTTACAAGCTTGCTAAGAGTGAAAAGGGGCTTGGTCCTAAGAAGCAGGTTTATCAGAGGCAAGAAAAAAGACCTCAGTTACATGATATGCCATACAATATGAATTGGTACAATGGTAAGCCTATTACCAACAATAAAACTGATCGAAGATCTTAGAATGTTAAAGAAACTCCTGACCCCCTAAACAAAGCTATCAATATTGTGGAAGATGCTCCATGGTGTATAATTTGTTAGATGCCTCATTCACAGTCACAATGTATGATTGCCTAGTCCTTTTATAATGATGTTGATGCCTGTGATGAGTGTAATGAACCTCACTATGTAGAAAATGATAGTGTTAATATGCTCTCTACAAGTGGAGATTATTCCTCCTCTGATGAGGCAGATATGGAAACAGATGTGAATGAAGGGAAGTGCTATAAAGGTGAAATCTGTCAGCAAGTTTTCTTTGATGAAGAAAATGAGGATCATCAGGTTTATGCCCAAGATTCACACACTCCTTTGGTTAATTTGATAAGGCCCTCTGATGAAGAAATTAGAGCTCTTATAGTTGTTGCAGTAGCTTAGGTTAAGAGCAATTATAACCTCAGGAATGAAGCTCTGGCAAGTGATTCAGATCAGCTAGGAAGCGTCCTTGTAAAATAGCCTCAACATAAGCACAAGGACTCTGAGCCACAGAAGAAACAAGGTAATAATAGTAAGAGAGATTCAAAAGAGAAGTTGGGTCAAAATACTAAGAATTTAGAAGGAAAGATTTCTCAGAATATAGAAAGGACTGAGGATTCACATGTCATACATGATGTTCAGAAAACCATTAAAACTAGGGTTGGACAAACTCATGAGAAGGGTAAAAATGTAGGTCAAGCTACAACTATTATACAAAATTATGCCCCATTTGACATAACTCAAGCTTTGTCATAGATGAAAGTCTCAGTTCCACTAATGGAAATGATGAAAATTAAAGAATACAGAAATAAGGCAATGGCCTTAATTTCGGGGGTGTCTCATCAGACATGTCACACTGCTAAGGATCAGAACAATACCCAAGAAGTGAGTGTTGATGAAGAAGAAATTCCTGAAGTATATTTAGGAATGATAGTAACAAAGTGCCCTTCTCAGGTTGAACCATTTTATGTGTCCCTTATTGTAAATGGGAATGTGATTAGGAACTATATGCTTGATTTGGGTGCTTCAACAAACATCATGCCTCTGGCTATTATGCAACAAATTGGGTTGAATATAGACAAGGCATGTGGGAAGTGTTATGCTATGGATGCTAGAGAAGTACCAGTTATAGGGATTATGAAAAATGTGGACTTCATGCTTGCAACCTATCCAGAAAAAACTTATACAATGAATGTTACAGTAGTTGATATCAAGCCACAATATGGTAAGTTATTGTCTAGAAGGTGGACAACATTAATTGGAGGAAGTATGCAATTGGATCTGTCATATTCCATGATCCCCATGAATGGTAAAGATGTCAAGTTGGTTAGCGAAAAAAGAGCACCAAATATAGTTGAAGATCAAGAACCAAAAGATCAGATTTGCTTTGTGGATACTGATTGTGAGAATTTCAGGGTTATGTCATGTGATCAAGATGAAGATAGGAAAGAAACTATTGCTGAAGAATTAGAAAAGAAAAAAAAAACAAAATAGTTTGTGGACAATGTACTTTGACGGTGCCTACTCAAAAGAAGGTTCTGGTGTAGGAGTGGTGTTTTTATCTCCTACTGGTAGGATCCTAAAGTTCTCCTTTCTGTTGAAGTTTTCTTGCACAAATAATATTGCAGAATATGAAGCCTTGTTGCTAGGATTGAATGTTGCTCTCAAGCATGGAATTAGAATGTTAAGGGTGTTTGGGGATTCATAATTAATAGTTTCTCAAGTAATGGATAGGTATGCTTCAAAGAATAAGAGACTAAAATAATATAAGCATGTTATTTGGGATACTATAGAATTGTTTGATGCATTCTTGATAAATTGGATAGAAAGATCAAAAAATATTATGGCATACTTTCTAGCTAATGTAGCCATTAGGCTATATGATATCACTTTGTTTGATATTACAAATGTTTAGACCAATGGTGCTAGACAATGTATGTAGTTGGCAAGTATTTGAAGATGGTAGAGACCTGATAAAGTTTCTGCACTGTATTGATGAGTATGAGAATCAGGAAATTGACTTCCAAAACTTTGTAGAAGTTGTGGATGGGAAAGATACCCTTTTTGGGAAGGAAGTAATACAACTTAAAACCAACAAGATCCCTAGAGGGTTAGTGGCCCTAGAAAGAGCATTCGACAATAGAGATCAATTGATTGCCAAGACCTCTCCCCCTCACGTGGAGGATCTGGAAGAGATAAACTTGGGTACACAAAATGCTCCAAAGAAAATTGACATAGGAAAATGCCTAAAACCACATATCAGAGCAATGTTGATAGCCTTACTAAGAAAATACAAACATGTATTTGCCTGATCATATGAATATTTAAAGACATATAGAGAAGACTTGTTTCAACATGAAATTCCACTTAAGCCTGGGGCTAAGCCATTTAGACAGAGGCAAAGGCCAATCAACCCCACCTTAGCTTAGAAAATGCAAGAGGAACTCGTGAAGCTTAGGGATGCTAGAATTATTAAGCCCATAAGACACTCTACATAAGTGTCAAATCTTATCCCAGTAAGAAAGAAGAATGGAGATATAATCTACTATGTGTGGATTTTAGAAATTTAAATGTATCTTCTTTAAAGGATAATTACCCCTTGCCTAACATGGAAGCTATGCTGCAAAAGGTCACAAGGTGTGAACTCCTGTCTATGATGGATGGATTTTCAGGATATAATTAGGTGAAGGTGAAAGAATCAAAATAGTATAAAACTGCTTTCACAACTCCATGGGGAACTTATGTGTATGTTAGAATGCCATTTGGATTGACAAATGTTGGTGCAACTTTTAAAAGAGCAATGGATGTTGCTTTTGCAAGTTTGATTGATTCTATCCTAGTTGTGTATTAGGATGATTTAACTGCTTATTCAAAGAAGGAAGAACAACACTATATGCATTTAGAAGAGATTTTTGTTAGGGCACTAAAGTATGGCATCTCCCTGAATCCTAAGAAGTGTGCATTCAGTGTAACTGAGGGAAAGCTCTTGGGACACATTGTGTCTAAAGATGGAGTTAGCATTGATCTAGAGAGGGTTGCCACTATTGATAAGATTAAGATGCCCAAAATAGTTAAAGGCATTCAGTCATTCTTTGGATAGATCAACTTTGTTAGAAGGTGTATTCCCAACTTTGCAAAAATTACCAAGGCCATATCCAAGATGTTCAAGAAGGGTGAATCTGTAGTCTAGGGGAGCAAGGCAACCCAATGATTTCAAAACATCAAGGAAGCTATCAAGACTTCCCCTGTTCTAAAGTCTCCTAATTTTTCTAAGTCCTTCCAACTATTTTCATTTTCTACATTCCATACTATTGCTATGTGCTTGTTACAAAAAAATGATGAAGGATTTGAACAACCAATTGCCTTTTTTAGCAAGTCTCTACAGGCAGCAGAATTGAAATATGATGTTATGGAGAAGCAGCCTATGCTTTGGTTAGAGTAGTCAAGAACTTCAAACCTTATCTAGTTGGAGCTCAGATTGTAGCATATGTGTCACATGCGGCCGTTAAAGACATTGTTGGTGCCTGAATTCACTGACAGTTTCCAAGCAATTCTCATGCAGGCACCATCCCAAAAAATCCAAAAAAATTTCCAGTTTTGGCACCCCTTCAGTGTTTTGTAGCATCCACATCATCTTTCTTGATGGAAGGGGTCATCATGTTCTGCCCATCGGCATGAGTTTTCATGTGTCTTGGCGATCATATCAATAGCATGGTGTGTTCTTTGTATATCGCCAAGAGCTTGGTTTATCGGCGAAGGATATTGTGGTTCGGCCGACAGTGTTGGTCATGCCGATGGGGGTATCTCAAGTGTCCGTCGGCGAGACTTGTTTTATCGGCCAGTATGTTTTGTGGTTCACCGATAGAGGAAGTCACCCCGATCAGGAGTGCCATCGGGGTGACTTGGTGCATCGGCGTAGGTTTGAATTGTTGCTCTGATGGTGTTGGTCACACCGACGGAGGCAATAGGTGGAAGTGTCGTCGGCATGAGTTGAGCGATCGGCGAAGGATTCACGGGCTTGGCCGATGGTGTTGATCTCGCCGATGGGAGCGAGGAGTTTGGCCGTCGGGGGGTCGTCGGTATGTGTCTGGCCGATGAGAACTTGGAGGATGTCTATCGGAGTGAGGAGTATTGTCGGCCTAAGGGTTTTTTGTGGTGCCGATGGTGTGTGTCTCGCCGACGGAGGTGGGAAGCGAAGGACCATCGGCCAGACTGATGTGATCGGTGAAGGTTTTGAAGGGTCCTCCGATGGAGTATTCTCTGGCCGACAAGGGATTACAATAGGTGATCGGCGAGACCGCTGTGATCGGCAGGAGATTTGTGGGGTAGGCCGATAGTGTATGTCTTGGCGATGGGTTGTGGGTGAAGGGTCGTGTGTCAAGCGTGGCAAAACGCTCGACACTTGGTATGTATGCGGCTATGTTTTTAAAGCTCCGAAGTTGTCTCTATGCCGTGCATGTGGGATTATTCCCCTGTGTAGTTTGAACCTGCGAAGGAGGCGTTTTGGCGGGAATTCCTTTTTGAATGCAGCGACAGTTTTTCAGGTGACCGCGGGTGGTTGAGACCCTTAATGGCGACGGTGCAGGGATGTGGACAATGGTACACATGGTCAGGTCGCCCAATTTTTGAATGAAGACTTTCAAGTGGTGGCACAAAGCTCAAAATCCCCCCTGTCTGTCGCATTTAATCTGTGAAGGCCATTTTCAAATGGAAGGAATGTATCTGGCAAATTTTTGACTTCTGGCCATGTAATTAATTGCCGAATGTACACTGTTCTGTATATAATGGTCTGGCTGTGTTACTTTTTACAGGTTGGACATTTTTGGGCTTTCTGCTCTGGCTCTGAACATAAGGTGTTCACATTTTGAAAGGCATTTTTTGCTACAGACTCGGTCCTTAGTCTGGTGTACTAATCTATCTTGGCTTGTAAATGATGATTTTCTCTGTGATGGCCTTCTATGCAGATTGATTTTAAATGAAAAACACCTGTGTGTGTATTGTTTCTGATTGTCTCTTGTATGTCATTTGTTTTCCTTTCAAACAAGGTTGTCAAGGGCTTCCAAGTTTTTCAGTATGTGCATACTGTGTGTCTGATTTATTGCGTCTGCTCATGGAGTGGTTAAATAGGCTTTTGATCAGATACAAAGGGAAATAGATTGCATCATAGGATCTGTTAAGTATGATCATTAATGATACTCTTTCTTGGACATGTTGCTGTTAGGCAGTAGCATTATTCTTAGGTCCTCTGGATATGAATTTATGTTGTCATGGGGAGACATTTACAGTCTTAGATATGACTCTGCTGCCCAGATAAGGCACTGGTTTGGGAATCTGTCTGTTCAATGGGTCTAGGAAAGTCCCATAACTCCAAACACCATTTCAAACCATCTCATCTTTCCATTTGTTAGTTGTAGGATTAGGATTAGGATCCTTGCATGCTCTCATACCCAACTAGACATCATGTCCAAGAATGTCGCCAACCTTGTGATTTGTTACACAAATCTTGGTCCGTACATGAGAGTATTCTGCCTGTTGATGTCAAGTTAAATCCTTCTGTCATTGAGCTAGTCAAGGTTATACTTTTATCAAGTAGGGAAACCCCCCTTGGTGCGGCAGAACCAGAAGTGAAGGGGAGGAGCTCACGCAACCTCCTGTATTCAGTTGCTTGAATCTGCTTGTGCATTAGAACTGGCAAACCCTAATGCTGATTCAGAAGAAAAACCAACAAAAATGGTGACTCCGCTGGGGATGTTGATGTAAAGTGATATCTTGCAGTCTCTGGTGAAGTTTTGCTCTGCTGGTGGAATGAACTCAGAAACATATTTGATGAGCTTTCAGCTGTTGTAAATTTTATCCTCTTTGGAGAGGTGGTGACTCTACAAAAAATTCAAGTGCACATGAAAAGTTGATGTGTGTGTTGTGACAGAAAATGTGCTGTTTAGACATCAGCATCTATATAAGAAAGGTACCTTGTTCCTTCCCCTTTATATTTACTATTTTGCTGCATAGGTTAGATGCCAGGGGAGGTTACAGGTCTTAGGAATGCAAGGGATGTCTGAAAATAGAAATTTCATGAATCCAAGTATGAATTATCCCATACTCAGCGGTGAAATGTTGGATAAAAGAATAGAAGAGATAAGAAATAGGTTGATATTCTTAGAGGCTGAGCAGGCCCAGTTAAAAAACAATAACCCTGTTGTGTCTGCCAATCAGAAAGCTAAACCTCCTATCAGCCCTTTTGATCATTTGTATGACCAACTAGATTTGTCATGGGTGGATTATAAAGTAGAAACTATGCCTGCTAGGATATACTGTCAGATGCCTAGATTTAGTGGTCACAGTGTATGTGATGGGAATGCACATATCCAAAATTTTCACAGTTTTATGGGAAAACATTCATTCAGAGATGAGGATATGTGGATGAGGTTTTTTGTTAGATCCTTTGATGCAAAAGCAAAAGACTGGTATTTGAGCTTTCCAAAGAGATCCTTTGCCTATTGGGATGAGCTTGCTGACTGTTTCAAAGAGGAATTTGCAAAAGAACCAGCTGATCTTGTTGCAGAATTGATGAAAATCAGAAAACAAGATGAAGAGCCATGTGTTGATTTCAGTCATAGGTTTGCAGTAGCTCTTTCACAGATCCCAGAAGTCTTCAGACCTGATATTTCAGCCTGTGTTGGCATATTCTTTGAGGCTTTTGAGGAGGGCTCTAGTGCATTACTGAGGGATTTCAAGGTGACAAGTATGCAGATGGCATACAAGTTCGTAGAAAAAATAGAAAAAATCATAAATGTGCACCTGCTGAAATCCCTGTCCCCTGGCCTTGGTGTGAGAAATGGTTGTGAAGCTACAAATGACCAAATGATTATGGCATCATGTGCAGATAAAAATGAAAATGAAAGCATAGAGGTTGAGACTACTGTATTTGAACATAATGCTAACAATACTGCTCAACTGGATTGTTCACCAGTTGAGGATGCCAGTGAAAGGACTAGTGAGGATTCCCATTGCAATGATGAGGCATATGACCATGAAAACAATAACGAGGTTGTGGACAGCAATGAGCAATTTTTGGAATGGACCTGTGGAGACAATTGTGAGTATTGTACTCAAGACAGAGAAGATATAAGCAAACAGAGAAGCAGTCCTATGTGTGACCCATTGCCTTCCTTTCAAACACATGGAGATCATGAAGAGCAGTCAGGGATTGAAACAAGTGCTAGTTCAGAGCATGATTATTTTTCATTTGATGGCTGTTTTGCTTATGACACATAGGCTGATACTCCTCCACAGAGTGAATTCATTGGTGATGAAGATGTGTGCTCTGCTGCCCATGAACAAATGGCATATTATGATCAAGCTTGTGTACCTGGGTCACCCATCTTTGACACATATGGTGATGAGGATCTATTTGTGTATGGTGAGGATCTAGACATTGTTTTTGGCTTGGATTCTATTTCTCATCCTGATGAAAGAGGAAACAACATACATCAGGTAATTGACTATGAAAATGTGCTTGATTTGAAAGAGGTGCCAGAGCCTGATCTTTTCTAGCTTGGTGCTACTATTGGTTGTGTACATGATGTGCACAATTGTGAATTTGAAAGCTTTTCTTTTGAGAGGCCAGCATATGAGATGAGCTCTGATCTTCCTAGCTACATGGTGGACTTTGAGTGTTTTCAATTTTCAATCCAGCTAGGAGATCATTTTGCAATGCATAATGCTGATACAAATGATAACATGTGTTAAATTCCATTTGAGTATGCATTGCCTGATACATTCTGCATCCACTTGTTGCCGGATGCTAAAGGTTATCTGCACAGAGATGACAGTGACAAGCTAAATCAGAAGGTTGAATGTGCAGATGACCAAGTTTGTTTATGGTCAGATCATGGTAGCATTCTCAGGCTTGACCCAGTGCATGCAGATGAAAACAAGATATTTGACAAAGGGAGATACAGGTTTTTCTTTTCTTGGTGGCCTTAGGCCATCAAGAGTGTTTGATGATGCAGATCATTATAACTTCATGACTCTGTGCCCAACGGATAGGGGACTGGTCTGCATCCCAAAGTTCTGTGGTTCTTGCCATGCCTATAAGAGGCATGCATCCTCAGACAGAGCCACTGTTGGTGCCTGAATTCACTGACAGTTTCCAAGCAATTCTCATGCAGGCACCATCCCAAAAAATCCAAAAAAATTTCCAGTTTTGGCACCCCTTCAGTGTTTTGTAGCATCCACATCATCTTTCTTAATGGAAGGGGTCATCATGTTCTACCCATCGGCATGAGTTTTCATGTGTCTTGGCGATCATATCAATAGCATGGTGTGTTCTTTGTGTATTGCCAAGAGCTTGGTTTATCGGCGAAGGATATTGTGGTTCTGCCGACGGTGTTGGTCATGCCGATGGGGGTATCTCAACTATCCGTCGGCGAGACTTGTTTTATCAGCCAGTATGTTTTGTGGTTCGCCGATAGAGGAAGTCACCCTGATCAGGAGTGCCATCAGGGTGACTTGGTGCATCGGCGTAGGTTTGAAGTGTTGCTCTGATGGTGTTGGTCACACCGACGGAGGCAATAGGTGGAAGTGTCGTCGGCATGAGTTGAGCAGTCGGCAAAGGATTCACGGGCTTGGCCGATGGTGTTGATCTTGCCGATGGGAGCGAGGAGTTTGGCCGTCGGGGGGTCGTCGGTATGTGTCTGGCCGATGAGAACTTGGAGGATGTCTATCAGAGTGAGGAGTATTGTCGGCCTAAGGGTTTTTTGTGGTGCCGATGGTGTGTGTCTCGCCGACGGAGGTGGGAAGCGAAGGACCATCGGCCAGACTGATGTGATCGGCGAAGGTTTTGAAGGGTCCTCCGATGGAGTATTCTCTAGCCGACAGGGGATTACAATAGGTGATCGGCGAGACCGCTGTGATCGGCAGGAGATTTGTGGGGTAGGCCGATAGTGTATGTCTTGGCGATGGGCTGTGGGCGAAGGGTTGTGTGTCGAGCGCGGCAAAACGCTCGACACTTGGTATGTATGCGGCTATGTTTTTAAAGCTCTGAAGTTGTCTCTATGCCGTGCATGTGGGATTATTCCCCTATGTAGTTTGAACCTGCGAACGAGGCGTTTTGGCAGGAATTCCTTTTTGAATGCAGCGACAGTTTTTCAGGTGACCGCGGGTGGTTGAGACCCTTAATGGCGACGGTGCAGGGATGTGGACAATGGTACACATGGTCAGGTCGCCCAATTTTTGAATGAAGACTTTCAAGTGGTGGCACAAAGCTCAAAATCCCCCCTGTCTGTCGCATTTAATCTATGAAGGCCATTTTCAAATGGAAGGAATGTATCTGGCAAATTTTTGACTTCTGGCCATGTAATTAATTGCTGAATGTACACGGTTTTGTATATAATGGTCTGGCTGTGTTACTTTTTACAGGTTGGACGTTTTTGGGCTTTCTGCTCTGGCTCTGAACATAAGGTGTTCACATTTTGAAAGGCATTTTTTGCTACAGACTCGGTCCTTAGTCTGGTGTACTAATCTATCTTGGCTTGTAAATGATGATTTTCTCTGTGATGGCCTTCTATGCAGATTGATTTTAAATGAAAAACACCTATGTGTGTATTGTTTCTGATTGTCTCCTGTATGTCATTTGTTTTCCTTTCAAACAAGGTTGTCAAGGGCTTCCAAGTTTTTCAGTATGTGCATACTGTGTGTCTGATTTATTGCATCTGCTCAAGGAGTGGTTAAATAGGCTTTTGATCAGATACAAAGGGAAATAGATTGCATCATAGGATCTGTTAAGTATGATCATTAATGATACTCTTTCTTGGACATGTTGTTGTTAGGCAGTAGCATTATTCTTAGGTCCTCTGGATATGAATTTATGTTGTCATGGGGAGACATTTACAGTCTTAGATATGACTCTGCTGCCCAGATAAGGCACTGGTTTGGGAATCTGTCTGTTCAATGGGTCTAGGAAAGTCCCATAACTCCAAACACCATTTCAAACCATCTCATCTTTCCATCTGTTAGTTGTAGGATTAGGATTAGGATCCTTGCATGCTCTCATACCCAACCAGACATCATGTCCAAGAATGTCACCAACCTTGTGATTTGTTACACAAATCTTGGTCCGTACATGAGAGTATTCTGCCTGTTGATGTCAAGTTAAATCCTTCTGTCATTGAGCTAGTCAAGGTTATACTTTTATCAAGTAGGGAAACCCCCCTTGGTGCGGCAGAACCAGAAGTGAAGGGGAGGAGCTCACGCAACCTCCTGTATTCAGTTGGCTGAATCTACCTGTGCATTAGAACTGGCAAACCCTAATGCTGATTCAGAAGAAAAACCAACAGACATATTCACTTAGCAAGAAATGACTAGAAGGAGATGTAAATGGATAAATAAGATCCAGGAGTTTAACATTGAGATTCAGATTTCCAAGTTGGTAAGGGGACAAGGTTTGGATAAACTAATGACAGAATCAAATTTGGAAGCATGCCAGGTGAATGTAGTTCATGATCAAGTTTGTAGAGTGTACAAGTCAGAGTGGTACAAAGACATTTGTATTACTTACAGAATCTGAGTTGTCCTACTCACTTAAGTGACAACCAAAAGAGAGTATTGAAATTACATGCTATCAAATATATTATTCTCCAAGGTGAATTATACTGGAAGAACCCTAAGGGTGTATTTCTCAAATGTGTAGATAAAAATTAAGCCATGAATATTATGATTGATATGTACGGAGGAATGTGTGGTGGACACTATACAACTAGAACTACTGCCCATAAAATCCTCAAGGTAGAATATTGGTGGCCAACACTTTTCTCTAATACACATAAGATGGTGAAGAAATGTGATTCTTGCCAAAGATTTTTTGGGAGGCTCAAGTACGCAGGTGCATTGCCCCTTAAGACTATAACAGTGGAGGTTCCATTTAAGCAATGGGGAATAAACTTCATAGGAGAGATATCAGAAAAGTCAAGCGAAGGAGACCGTTGGATATTGGTTGCTATAGATTATTTCACAAGTGGATCGAAGCCATTCTGACCAAGAAGGCCATCAGTAAGGTTGTGCTTGAGTTCATCCTAGAACATATAATAATCAGATTTGGGGTACCAGTGAAATTGGTTACAGATAATGCAATGTGCTTTAGATCTGGTGAGTTTGTTGATTTCTGCAACAATTATGGAATTACTTTGTCTTATGCTTTTCCATATTGCCCCCAAGGGAATGGTCAAGCAAAGTCTAGTAACAAAAGTCTCATGAAGATAATCAAGAGAATAATTGATAAGAACAAAAGAGCATGGGATTCAAAATTGAAGTTAGCACTATGGGTAGATAGGGTAATAGTGAAGAAGGCTACTGGCAAGTATCCATTTAAATTGGTGTATGGTATAGAAGCCAGGTCACTAGTAAATAATCTCTTACCAGTGTATAAATTTGTTCGAGAAAGTAATGAAGATATGGAAGACTCAATGGTTGAGAGAGTGAACCAATTGATTGCATTAGACAAGGTCAGGAGAGAAGCTCAGAAGACTAATGTCAAGAAGCAGCAAAAGGTGAAGTATTTGTTTGACAAAAGGACCACAAAAAGAAAAATTTTAGGTCAATGCTTTGGTTCTTGTGTGGAATGCCAAGAACCAAGATAAAGGCAAACATGGCAAATTTGAACCATTGTGGGTCGGTCCTTATCTGATAAGTAATACTCATGGAGAGGATTTATATTTTCTCCAAGGTCTGTATGGTAAATTTTAGGAGTTGCCTGTGCATGGACAATTCCTGAAACCTTACTTTTCATAAGTTCTCTTCTGTGCATAATGTAAAATAATTATGTATAGGTTATAGATATTGTATATCCTTGTACAGTCAGTCCTTTTGGTCTTATCTGGTCTACCCTTGGAAGTCCAATGGTTCTCGCTGCAACATGGGAGCTTGCACGTCTCCAGTCAGAGCCAATGGTGATACCTATATGGGTTTCAGGTTTTAGGTTTGTGAAATTGCAAGTTTCTCACTTATGAAATTATTTTTAAAAAAAAAAACTAGGTTCCCGAGGTCATGCACTTTATTTTCTAAATTTCTATTGACCACCTATGATAGGTTTCTGGCCCCTTAAGTTATGACTTAAATCCTTTATATTCGTCAGGTGACCGGCCCCATGTTCTAATCTTACCCCTTATGACCCATAAAAAATTAAACCTATGTTCTAATGTTTTCGCATATGTATGAGGTTTAATCTAATATGTTTCGCAGCATTGCAGCGCATTATAAGTGACATCATCATCCCGCTGCACAGCTGCGACAACATGACATTTGTCAGAGGTTCTGGGCCTATGGCCCCCTTTGTTGTAAAATGTTACATTGAGTAATAGAATGATGCCAAGTGTTGGTCTAAAATTGGTCTAAGGCTCAAATCTAATGGTTGCGCATCATCGTAGGGGTATCTTTCGAGGAAGGAATCTTCGCCACGTAGTTGTGGGATGGAGACACATGGTCTTGTCTCATCAAGAAGTAAAAGACAAATAAAAGGTGTATGCATGGAGATTTTATCACACCCACATAGGATAGGTAAGTGGTGGCCCAACTCTGGCCGCGACGCCGCGAAATGACTGCCACGTATCTGAGCTAAACAAGTAATGGTGTGGTCAACAAAGAAAGTACTTCTAATTTGGCTCATTCTCATTGGTCGAGGACTTTCCAACTATGATGGCCTAGATTTTCAAATCTGGCAGGTAAATGAGGACCGTAGATCTCACAAGAATGGACTTAGATCGATGGTGTAGATTTAAAATTTTCCTAATGAACGTTGAAGGTGTCCTATGGCACGATTAAAAATTAAGGCCGAGGCTATCTCCATTAATGCCTCAGAACCTGTGTTATGAAGCTTAAAAAGAAGCTAAGCTAGAGCTTTTTGCAGTATTTCTCCAAGCACAAGCAGAGTTCATACGCGTAGTGGATTCTCAATCAAGCAAGGAATAAATTTCAAACATCTGTGAGCACTAACCAATAATTTCATACTATCTAAACCATGCATGACACATTTTAAGTTAATTGCTTGATTGAAAGGGTACATAACTATCAACATAAGAAGCCCTAGTTTATTATAATCAGTTTGAAAATGAGTTAATCCAGTCAGGCTTCTACCTCTAAGCGTAGCTTAGATGAGGACCTTATGGTCCATTTCCTAGGCTCTGCCAGAAAAGCCCTAAATTTGCATGGTCTCGGCAGGCCGGATGATAAATTCCTTAACTTTTTCTATAACTGTAGAGATGCTTGATTGCCTATTCCTGGTTGGGTCTTGTTTGAACACTGGCACAAAAGAATGGATTATAAGGCCCCTATCTATCATGCTTGGCACTTTGATTTGGCCAAGCTTATCTGCTCTAATGTATTCCCTAATCAAGACCTCATAAGGGCGATAGCACAGGGATACGATCCCTAGACAAGGATGGTCATGGCTGGAAATGGTACAAAGATTGTCAAGTTCACAAAGGAATACATTGCTACTGTATTTAACCTGAACCCTGTGGCTAGTAAGCCAATTGACCTAGATGCATTGAAGAGGAGATACCAAATTGTTAAGCATGCCTATAGAGATTTCAACTTGGCCAAGCACAAGCCGAAGGGAGTTGATGGTAAATTGGTGAAAATCTCAGATAGTGAAGTGGAACCCTTTGAATGCAATCTGTTCATGCATTACTTTGTCAAAACATAACATAGCTTGGGCCAAGTGTTAGGCAGGGATGCCTCATATAGAATGCCTATCTCTTTGATGATGATGGCAGTGGATATTCAAAGCCAAGATACTAAGGAACCATATGACTATGCCACCTAAATTGTAGATAAAATGCACAAACAAATGAACAAGTAGAGACTTGGTTCTTTTTGGTGCAGCTTTCAACCCTAGGTTTGAGGCATTAGTAATATGGGCTCTATCCCCAAATAATAACAAGCCTAGGATTGCATTGGGGGAATTAATAGGAGATGTAATAATCAAGAGGGTATCTAACACTCCTGCCCCCCAGGCTGCAAGTTTATATGTACAGACTGCACAATTTGCTGAGGCAGTCACTAACAAGCTGCAGAAAGAACATGATGAGTTGTTGCTAAGATATGTACAGGCAATTGTAGAGCTCAATAGGTGTAAGGAGAATCCATCATTAGGGCCTAGTACTTCTATCCCCCACCTATGATCCCAATAGCAGAGTCCTTTCCAGTTGATACAGAGCCTCTGTTGACCAAAATTAGAGTTGAAGGAGGAGGTGAAGAGATTGAAAGAGGAGAAGAAAAGTTAATTCAAAGAGATGGTTACAAATTTGATCAACCAAGGATGGATGAGACATGGAGGTCTCACTTTGATTTAAAAGCTGCATTCGGTAAACGTGAACATGATAAAGAATGTCTTAAGACAATGCGGGAATCATGGCTGCCAAGGACTGGTGAACTAAAAGATTTAATCAAGTGCGCATGGTATGATGCACAAGTGCCACCAGTGATGAATCTAACCCTTGAAATGTTTGAGATTCTTGAGGGGGTTGTGGCTTTCCAATTGAAGTTAGACAAAGTACTAGGTGAGAAAACGTAGTTTATGGAAATTAGATAAGAAAATAATGCCTATCATAACGGAGACCAATGGAAAAGTCAAGAGCCTGGACAAGTGGAAAGATAATTTCAATGAAAATGTCAGCTAGCTCATATCTACTTGTTGCACTGGAGGGGACCCCATGCTAGCAATTCTAAATTCAACCCTGGATAAATCGCATGTATTGGCAATAAATTTTGAGTTGTTATGTAGGGAAGCGAAGATTTTGATGGATGCATGGTACACAGGACACAATGACAAGATATCAAAGTTGATCTCTTTCCAGTGGCTGCTAGAGAAGTCATATGTTGTGTGGGTGGAGGATATAGATAGGTGTACCTAAGGTGAACAAGCAACTGCCTCTCCCTTGCATTCATGTGGTCGAACTCCTTAAGGCATTTGGGTCCCATGTGACTAACTATTTTTTATCCTTCTTTGGGCTCAATGTAATAAATGCATATGCACCCTTGAACAGTACCTTGCGTCAAGGTCTCACCTAATCAACATGTATAATGAATGTTGGTGCCAGGCTCTATGTTTATAAAGTGTTGGTTGCTTCACTTTGTTGTTGTTGGAAGTTTTTGGGTTTTGAGCAGTAAAGCTAATACAAAATTTTGGCCGGTTGTTCTCTCTATGGTCTTGCGAGTTCTATTTTAATGTATGTATTTTCATAAGCCACTTATCAGTTTCAGGTTGAAATATATGAATAATGTTGTAGTGCATGTGTTTTTATTAACTGTCTCCATTGTTATCTAAAATCTCCTTTTGAATTGAGTAACCAAGGGTTATCTAAGTTCTTGAATAAACATTTGTTGTATTGCATATTTGATTTTTTACTTTTGTTTAAGGAATAGAGTAAATGTTTTAAGACGAATATTGGGGGAATGTTTGATAATAGGGATATTCATTAGTAGAGTTAATAGAAATACTCAAACTTGGGAGTTGTCTACAAGGTAGGAACTGGGTCACCCTCTGAAACTTATGTGTTTGTTTGGTTTATGGAAATTTATATGTTTTAAGTTGGACTCCATGCCGTTGGATAGGCACTGATCAAAGTCCTGCATTAAATTTATGAATCAAACCCTAATCTGGCAACCACACACACACATAAAATCAAATCAACTCAAAACCTTAAACTGTAGGATTTTAGGAGTAGGATTTTAAGTTTCAAATCCTTTGGCTCACAATTGAAGTATGGTCCAAAGCTAGCCCCTTTGGGTTTATTTCATAGTTTTGGCCTGTATAATAGAGGATTTATCTACTTTTGTGTCAATACCTAGTTTAAACCAGGATTTACCATATGGGTATTGAGTAGGGACACCCCCCTACGTCTTGTAGAGCTTGAAGTGCAGAGGAGACATTAGAGTCTGTCTCCTATTCATTGGCCACTGACCTAAGGATCCTATGGATAGAAGATGGAAAATTTATAGGGAAACTTAGATAGTCAACTGGAAAAAATCCAACAAGACCCTTACAAAGCTCCTAGGCCAGATGGGTTTCACCCAGTCTTCTTCCAATCCTACTAGGACATTATAGGGAAGGACATCACCGTTGCTGCCAAAGAATTCTTTAGGAGAGGCAAGGCATTGAAGGAAATGAACAATACCTTCATCATCCTTATTCCCAAGAGGGTCAATAAAATGTTAGACTTTCATCCCATTAGCCTTTGTAATACGCTCTACAAAATTTTCTTGAAGATGTTGATCCTCAAAATTCAACCTTCTATGAGAAAAATCATTCACCCCAATCAAAAAGGATTTGTTCCTAGCATACAAATCATGGATGCTATCATCACTGTGCATGAGAATATTCACTCTTTGATTAAAAGAAATAAGGAGAATATAATCTTAAAATTGGATATTTCAAAGGTGTATGATATGGTCTCCTGGCAATTCCTTGACAAAGTCCTCTCCAGGTTTGTCTTCCAAGAGAAAACTTTCAACATGATGAGGAACTACTTTACCACCCCCACTTTCTTGGTCCTGGTCAATAGTTCTCTGCAAGGGCACTTCAAAGCTTCGAGGGGGCTAAGGTAAGGCAATCCCCTCTCTCCCTACCTATTCATCATAATCATAGAGGTTTTGGGGAGAACTATTGAGGACTATATCCATAAAGGAAGATTGAATGGATTCAGCCCAGCCACCACCCTTCATCCTTCCTCTCATCAACAATTTGTTGATGAAACCATTCTCCTAGGGAAATCTATGGTTAAGGAAGCTACCGAATTAGAAAACTATCCTCAATAACTTTACTTATGTGGCTCATCAGCAGATCAATCTAGAAAAAAAGTGGCATCTTTTTCTTCAACACCCTTCCAAATTTATATAAATTTATTGCTAATGTCCTTAACTGCAAAATAAGACAAATTTCAAAGACCTACTTGGGAATGCCTTTGGCGCATGGTAAAATTCCCAAGACCTCTTGGAACACTCTAATTGAAATGACACAAATAAAACTTGTGGCTTGGAAAGGTGTCCTCCTTATTCACACTAGAAAACTCCAACTCCTCAAAGCCTCTCTCCAGAGTATTCCTATGTACCTACTATCTTTGTTCAAATTGCCAAAGAACATCACTAATAAAATTGAATAAATCTAAAGACAATTCCTTTGGAGCAGTACAGAGGTTAAGCAAAGAATGTTCCTGGTGGCTTGGGATGTTGTCTACACCTCTAAAATCAAAGGAGGGCTTGGAGTCAGGAAAATCTCCACTTTGAATAAAGCTCTACTGGCCAAAGTGGGATGGAGACTCATGTCTTCTAGTAGTGAATAGACAGACATCATGAGGGCTAAATATTTGAATGGTAACACTAGTACAAAAAGAGCAATATATTACTAAAAAACTACTTAAAACTGCTTATAAATGACAAAACATGGTCATGTGACCATTAGTAGTTTAAATTGCTAGTCATTTATTTATAACAAGACCAAATTGATGAATAAACTAGTTTTAGTCATTTATTGGTTGTTTTGATTGATCGATTTGGTAGTATATTTATTCGTTGATTTAGTCATTTATTGTTGTAATCTGGTAACTTATTTAGTCATTTTTTGTTCACTGATATATTTAGTTGTTAATTAGTCATTGATTGTTGTTAACTGGTCACTTATTTAGTCATTTTTATTCGCGGATTTCCTTCCATTGGTAGTTTATTTAGTAATTAATTTAATCATCATTTTGATCAATTTGGTAGTTTATTTAAGTATTTTTGTTCACTAATTTCTATCAACTATAGTATATTGATACATTGTTTACTAAACATCATATCACTAGTTGCAAAGAGAAACACAAGTCTTGAAAATAGATTACTGTTCTTTTATAAGGGAAAGGAGATGGAGTTGATTTTTGTTGTATGAGGGTTTTAGTTTGAATCCTCCTTTCCACTAAACATTCCAAGGGATTTTCAACTGAGTTGCTTCTCCACTTGAGAGGAGAATCACATATCAAGTTGGGTTTCCATAAGGGAAGCTGGGAAATTCAAAAGTTATCACACAATGTCTCTAATTAATGCTTTAATTCTCTTGAAACCCTAATTTAAGCAAAATAGTAAGTAAATCTACAAATTACAACAGATGCTATTGAAGTAAGACAAAGGGCAAAGAACCTTAACTCATTGTCTTTCGTAGTTCAGAAAACATAAATGTCAAGGGAAATGGTGAAGGTGCCCAAGCCCAAGGTTTAGCTTTTTCTATATAATCCTGATCTCCTTCCGACACTGATTTCCACTGTACCTTTAGTTTCTAGCAATTTAGATGTGGAGGATATAGTTGATGGCACCCTAGTCCACTGAGGGATATTCTTCAAGATGTCAGAAGCTCTGCAATCACTAATTGTCATTGTCCAGTCTGTTTTTGTAGATCCAAGTGTGGAAGGACAACGTTGATGGCACCTGTGTCCTAAAATGTTGCATAGTGTCTGCTTCTTTTTAGCTCCTGAATCTACACTGTCCTCCAATCTTCCCTGCAACTCCACTTTCTTCAGATCCAATACCTGTAACCTACAATCACAAGGAGAATGGGAGGGGGTTGTGGTGTTTAGAGGCTTGCCTTAGGCAAGCCTGAGAGAGACATTCAAGTCTTCTAAACACCATTGTCAAATGAGAGTGTGTATCTTGTGGGATAGGGACAAAAATCCAAATGATAATGATGATAAAACACAATAGATGTCACCTTGATGATGAAGCTCTCATGGAAGGAAGATGCTCTTCAATGCCATGAGGAGAAGATGTAATCCAACCTGCAAAAACAAACACAACAACAATTCTCTACTCTACAACACAATGAAAATCACAAGTATGCCAATAGCTCACAATCATAAACATCTTCTAGTTTGTAATGTCCCCATTATTTTAACATTTCATACTCAAAGTGGGTAGAACCTATAATTGTGGGGCCAAAGTTGATAAGTGTTTCATAAGGCCTAATTGTAAAAGGAGAAATGAAATCTTTAATTACATTTCCTTAATCTATTCTTAGATAGGACCTATTAACAATTTGCGTGGAGTGTGTGAAGAGATAGGTCCAAACTAAAGGCGGCCAAAATGTAAATGATATTCCAAAAGAGGCAATCGGCCATCATAGAGACCCAACGAACATACAAGGTGAAATTCAAATTTGAAAAGCATGTTTTGGAGGGAAAAAGAATTCAAATTCAAATACCCATGGGTCATTTGCCAATGCTCAAGGAATTCGGCCTAGCCTTAAAAAGACACATTCGCCTATGGGAAAAAGACTCCAATTCAAAGTATCAACAGTTAGAGGAGAAGGAGCTACATTGGATCATGTGCCTAGCAAATGGGAAAAAGCACTTATGTGATATTTGGCCAAAAGAAGATGTATTTGCCTATTTCAATTTCAATTCCAATGGAGGCCAATGATTGGAAGAAGTTGCATTCACCCAATGAGATTCTACCAAAGTAATTAAGGATGGGATCATTTATCAAGGATAGGGAATTCAATCACAAAGGAGAGCATTTGCTTATGCCAAGAATAAGGGAGAGAAGTAGTTTTCAGATGCATTCACCTATGCTAGGGGTTTCAACCAAAAATAGGGAACAAAGCAAAGAGGAAGCTCAAATGGTTCTAAACACACTCACATATGAGGGAGTGAAAGGATTGATGCATATGATGATAAGGTTCATTCGGGAAGATGTATTTGCCCAAGGGAAACATGAACCCAATACCATTCGCTAAGGTTTCTATGCAATAAACATGATGCCAACACATTCGGCCAAGGCATGACAAGTGATAGAAGAAAAGAATTTAACAAAATCCCATGTCCAAACACATTCACCTAGGAGGAGGGCAATTATCAATCCCTATGCAATTGTAAATACTCATCAAGCATAATCGACCATGGGAGAGGAGAATAAATAGAGGAATGGCCTCTCATTTGAGGCATGACTGATTTGGTCTGTTTTGTTAATTCCTTTCAAGTTTGAAAAATTCTAATTTTCATACTTAATTGCAAGGAGATGTGCCCTTGCACATAGGGTGATGACCCCCTATGCCCTCTTGAGGTGTTATTGCTTCTGATATCACCATTACTATTCAATTTGCAGGTATTGAGTGTTATTGTAGGTTTGGGAAGAGCTTGATAATCATTGAACAATAGTGAAAGGTCAGTTGGAGGGTTTGCATAGAAGATACTCGAAGGCATTCTCATTAGCTGCTCCTTATCAAACTTTTGTAATAGTCCCATAGTCAAATCTTAGTGTCCTTCAAAGGTGTTTTAAGGATCATCAAGGGCTGAAGACACTTGGCAACAAGTTGGTAATAAGCCTTCATCATTGGGTTACCATTTGGGCCTATTTGTAATAAGATAAGATTACTCATTTTATCTCTGCATGTGACTGTCACAGTGAATAGTGAACTATTGATTGTAATTGCATTATTTCTATTGAAGGAATAAAGTGATTTTTGAGTTAGGTTTCATTAAAATACTTGTGCACTTATTTAAATTCATTTGAGTGGTCAATTGTTTGTAAATATTCTTGGTTAAGTTACAATATAAAATACAGATAACCACTAAGGAACATTACATAGTCTCTAAATGATAACCTACACATGTTTATATATGTAACTACAAAGATTCCTGCCAAGAATTTCATAATTAAAACTTATCGTCTCGGCTTGGGACCCAAATAACGGTCACAAACCCAACATTTGAATTTAGCAAAGACCCAAAATAGGGCTAGACTAGAGCACTAATGCCCAAGTCCACCCCCATGTCTTTGTTCTAGGATCATCAAAATAGTCCCCCTTAGGTCCATTTGTCACAAGGCCCAAGGGTTTTCTCATCAGGAGTCTGAATTATCATGGAAGATGATCTAAATGTAATTTAAAGACCTGGGATCTAAACCTTAAGAGGAAAAAGCCCCCAAGGGTGCATTTTTCTAACATAACATTTAGGCTCCACTTTAATGTATGTATAAATGCGACACAATACATGCATTAAAGTAAGGTCAACAAACACAGCAAACATGCCAAGCACAGAGAAGACATGCCAAACATATTGAAGACAATAACAAGCATGCAAAACATGGAGAAGACAGTTACAATCACACAAAACACGGAGAATACAACATTGAAGACAGGTAGAGTACAGAGAATATAGTGAATGCAGTGATTATTTTCTTTTTGATTTTCCCATATGAAATGCAAAATGCAAGTACAAGGAAAGTAAACAAACAAATCCCAAAAGAGTGTAGAGGATATCATCACTACCGGTCTTGTACCTTTTGAGAACAGACATGCCAAAAAAAATCCCAAGGTGTAGAGGAGCTCATCGCCACTAGTCTTGCACCTTGAGAACAAACATGCCAAACAAAATCCCAAAGTGTAGAGGATCTCATCACCATGCATCTTGTACTTTGAGAACAAACAAGCCATACACACACATGGAAGAAACAGAGAAAACATGGCAAACAAGTAATGGAGTGAAACTATTGCTAGGTTCATCACCATCTTAGGTACATTACAGGCACACACCGATAATTGGGCTTTGCCATAACAATCACCAAAAACACGCTTAAGGGTTGAGTTAGTCACAAAACTGCTCTCCGCCTCTGCAGAGGACTTTTGAAAATGCCAGGATAGTGCAATCTCCTCGAGAAATACACCATCCCCACCTTTTGTAGAAGGGCTTAAGATAAAAGGATATGCTCGATATCCCACCTCCGCAAAGGGCTTAAATGATTGTGATTGATTTTTAGATTGTTCAAACATACTTTATTATCATCTACAACAGATAGCTTACCTTATATATGCCCCCACCTTAAGGTGGTTGATATCACGTACCAATATCAAGCACGTTATAGTAGGAAGAAAACACACAAGGGAACATGAGCTCTCAGAAAGCCCATGCCCCCCAAAGGTGACATGTACTTTACAATTGCCAAATGTTCCCACAAACACACAATTTCCCACAAGAAAGGTGCTAGTGTCCACATAATCATGATAAACAACAATGCATATGATCATCTACATGAAAGAGCCATGCAAGGCGAAATCCAAGATAACAAAGTGTGCGGAGCAGCAATATTGTTAAAGTGTTGTCAAAAAGATAAGATAACATCGACATCAACATCAAGATAGAGAGATCACATAGAGTTATGCCACTAGCCAAGCGTCAGATAATATGTAACAACCCCGCCATCATGTATGGACTAGGTCCATTTTTTGATTACTCGCTAAAGGGACACTAGTCCGCATTAGTATAATATGTTTTTCGTCATCTGCCCTATAGATAGAACCACTAGAGGAAGGTAAAAAATAAATTAGAGAGGAAAACAAGTGCCTTAGGGATAGTCACATAGGAGGGTACCCCCAAGTCACCAACTGCAACGCTATGTCTGTAAGACACGACACAAACAATGAAAACAGAGGAGAGGCAATATAGAAGAATGGTGATACAAATAGAAGGTCATGACAGAGGCAGACTCCTAGTATCCTTGACCTAACAAGAGAGTCAAGGGTCATCCTAGTAGGCCTAACAACACATAACACATCACGGGGGAAGCACAACACGGAGGTAAAGGGTTAGAAATACTTACCTGCCAATACAATTGCACTAAATTCTGTAACTTGTGAGCCTCTTAGAGAGATGCTCCATCAATTTGTATGTGAAGTTTGAGTGGTTCATATTAAGTTGTTGCTTGTTATTAGAGAGTCCATGCGGTACTATCTCATGATTTTCTTGTTTATGTAAAATCTTTTGTTGCTTGTGAGGAGAACCATTGTTATTTCCAACTAATGATAATCGTCTTGCTCATTTCCAATTTTTATTTCTCTTGTGCTATTGGTTCTGTCTATCATAATGACAAGGACTATCTTGTACTATTTCAACCTTTTCTATTATCATAATCTCTTGCTTTGGTTTGTCTAGTTGTCTATTTGATATATGTTGATTGTCTCCCAATCCCTAAAGGGATAACGGAGGAGGAACTTCAGAGTAAATACCTTTTCCTTGTGGATGAGGTGATACTTGAGTATTTTCCTTAACCACTTCAATTGAATCAATTATCTCATCATAATCTAAATAGTCATCCTTTACCTCTAATGTATTTTGTTCCATTAAATTATTATCGGTATGCTTAGGGAAAGGATTTGTGAACATCTGTAAATTCTGATTCGATAGAGCAACTGACTTATTCCTAATATCATTCACACCAGATACCTATAAAACATTCGAGTCAATGAGGTCTTATATTTCATGTTTAAGACGCATACATCATTCAGTATCATGTCCTTGTGTTCGATGATAGTGACAAAAAGCATTAGCATCGAAATAAGGTCCTTGCATTCTATTAGGATCCACTAGTTTAATCAAGGGAAGCTTTAAGAGATTATTACTCAGAGCTTGATTCATGATAGAATGATAGGACTCAGATATTAGAGTGAACTTTCTTTGTTGATACTGTGTCTTTTCTAGATTAGTGATAGCAGATATTTATGTAAAGTGATTTGTATTCGGTCCATTAACCTTGATGAAACTTTTATTATTCCTCTTAAAGTTGTTTTGTGGCGATCCACCCTTAGATTGACCAACTTGAGCCGATGAGTTTTGGTTTTCATACTGATTAGAAGAAAGTTGGTAGTCCCAAAGGGCAGTACATATATGTTGAAAGGAGTTATATTTCATCAAGAGGATCTTATCACGAATGTTAGGCTGCAAATTTGTAATAAATATCTTCTGAACATCGTCATCTTTCATTTGATATTGAATTTATGAATAAAGTCCTTGGTACCGGCTAATAAACTCAATCAACTTCTCTTTCAGACCTTACTTGCAATGAACCAAATCAATCAAAGAGACTTGGGGTCCAATGTTTTCTTGAAAATGTTGTAGAAATTGATCAATTAATTGCGAAAAAGAGTGTATTGAATTTGGAAGGTAAAGAGAAAAACCATTCTAAAGTAGTATCTTTGAGAGATCGTGAGAAAAGATTTGCTAACAAGTCCTCTTCAAAGTAGAAATCACTACACATAGTCGTGAACACCACCACATGAGTATTAGGCTCACCTTTTCCACCAAATTTTTCAAAGCAAGGAGTTTCAAACTTCTCAGGCATAGGAGTTCTCAAGATTGCATAAGATAAGGGGTTACAAGCATGATAAGTTGGTATTTTAGCTTGTGAAGAATTTGTCAAATTTGTCACTTTTTGTTGTAAAGCAGTCATGCCCTACAGAAGTTGGTTTAAAATGGCATCATTGGGAGATACAGTTTGCTACGAGGAATTAGAACCAAAGTGAGGGGGTGATTGAGCTTGAGTTGTGATAAGTGGAGGTTGTGAATAGTTTAATGGTGGTTGGAGATAGTGATAGGTGGTTGAGAATGAGTATTCATTGAAGAGATCCCCTTGGAAACCAAGTTCTGATAGTTAAATCCCATAGGTTTGTAATTTTGTGAATTCGTTCCATTAGATACTCCAATACTAGTGGTAGCATTACTAGAAGCATTTGCATTAGTTGTCAAAATATTTGATGTAAATGTAGATATTCCTATGGTCAGTATAGGTACCGATACTTGCGTATGAGACGGTGACAAAGTGTTGTTTATTACTTTTGTACATTCAAACACCAGCATAACATTAGTTTGTATAATGTGTGCTAAACCATGGATCACATTAACACCATCTTGTCCTTCTTTTATCAATTCTCTTATGTTATGAATCGTAGGGAGAGCTTATTCAGTTATCCTCTCATTTTCCACAAATGCCTAAAAATTGGCTAAATCTTTATCAAGTTTATCTATTTGTTCATTAGATACATGTATTGCCACATCCATAGGTTTGTCAACATCAAGAAAATTTTTCTCTTCCATTATAGTTGTGATAGGTATAGTATCTTGCAAAATTTGTGTCTCTCCTTTTGTAAAGAAGGTGCTCAATGGATTTTCAGAGGTAGGAACACCAATTTATTCAAAAGCACTAGATCCCATGAGTCTTATGCTTCTTCTTAAATGGATGTTTCTATTAGGGCAGCGAGTTATAATACTCATGCAACAACATGCACAAACTAATAGAATAAACCCTAGGAGCAAGAGATGTTTAAGGGCAAAATGCTTGATTTTTGAACTTTGTTCAGTGCAAGTCACTAGGAGAATGATGCAGAGCCTTAGGTAGTAGTTGATTAAGTTCACTCAATGAACCTAGATCTCAATGCTTCCTTCAAGAGGTTTACAAAGGTGTTTGTGATTACAAGCCTACACAAGGTTGTTCAAAGAACTGACCTAGCCTAAGACCACACCATGGGTCCAATCACATAGGCTATTCAACCTTCTTTTGGGGTGTCACTACTGTACCCAACTCATAGGCACAATACACCTTCAAGGGCTTACAACCAACTACCCAAATGCTCTACCAACATGGACAACCATGTTGATAACTAAGAGGAGGGGGTGAATCAGTTATCCTAATTATTTCTGCTTTGTGAACTTTATTAGCAATCAATGTAATATTAATCCAAATAAGCAAACATAATCATGAAATGGAAATACACATGACAGAGTATTTTTGACGTGGAAACCCTGTTAAGGGAGAAAACCACGGGGTGATTAACCCAAGATTGTATTCTCTATTAGAAGAATGGAAATACAAAATGGCACTTGCCAATTAGGGCTCACTGCCCGAGCACACTGCTCATAAGGAGGCACACTGCCTACAAGAGACACATTGTCTACAAAAAGAGTGTTATACAATACTTGAACTGATTGGTAGCATCCACTTATGCTTGAGTTCAGTTCTGGTTAGGCTCAGTACATTGATCTGCTACACTTCATCTTTCCTCTTCTCTTATGCTGCTTTCCTTTCACATACCAGACCTTCCTTACTACTTTTGTTGTACTCTGCTTTTATTCACACATCAACATCATACACAGAAACCCTCACAACTAAATCCATCATGTATATATATCTGCACAAGTGATTTCATCACCTTTCTAGTCGACACCCAAAATAGTCAATCTTTTCACAAACTTTGATCTGTCGGTTGAATCCTTGTACACCAAGTAATGTGGATCAATGATATACTTATGGAAATCATTAATCATGTCGGCTAAACATAATTCATGCCTTCATAACCTTTACCAACATCAGTAACACATCTGGAATAATTTCTGATGTTCTGCTAGTTGGTTCTTCCTCTGTTCACACTGTCACATGAGAACCCGACACTCAAACATTCATATCTCTTTATCCTTTTCAAACCAGAGGCTCAAACCTTGGAATCTATTAGTCAAGATACTCCTCTTGACTTCCCCAAATCTGCACTTCACCAAGATGCTTCCTCTGAGAGATCCGGACCTGTCTGTCGGACCTTGCCACATGCTCTATTCTTGTTTACCGGATCACAACATTCTTCACTCTGACTTTCGGTAGAGACATATCATGTCCTGCGGTGTGGGCTGAACTTTGTTGCCATCAATGACAATATTCATGAATCCATATAGTGTCTCTTTCCAACAATCTCCCCCTTTGGCATTGATGGCAACACTTAGTGAAAAATGACTAAGTGTTTACACTATGCTCCCCCTTGGCTGATGCTCTATTTTTATATACATTTTTCGGAGCTCCCCCTTAGTTGGATTCCTCATTTTTCACTGCTCTTCACTCCCCCTTTGACATCAATGGCAAAGGGTAGGGTCCGCATACCAAAATTTTCAAAAATTTTAACTATACTTAGCCACATATTACATACTCACATAAACTGAAGAATGTCTACAAAGGATGTCTTCAATTTGACGAGTTCTATAGCCCAACTTTGCTTCATTCTATCCAAAATTGAAATGTGACCACTCAACAAAAATGCAAAAGCTTCTACCCTCTTAAGATTTATCGGATCATTGGTTTGGGCAGTAGTCTGAGCATCACTTATGGCCTCATGCATGGCCTCTAACTTAGGGATAATGATTCTTCTGAGTTCACCCATCTGGCTAATTATGTTCTTCTTTTCCTTCTCAAAATTCTTTATTGCATTTGTGATTGCAATAGTCTAACACTCTTGATTGACTATGGAGGAAGAGAGAGGATCAAAACTTTGAGACAAACTTAGTAGTTTATCCTCTTGCTCTTTTATTTTCTTCTCAATCTCTACTGTTGCTTTGGACCATGAAATACAAAATTTGTATACTTTTTCACCATCTATAAGAGCATTTTCTAAGCTCTTTATCCCAATATTCATATTCCTTCTATCATTAATGATCAATCCTTGTACCTCTGAGAATCTCTTATTCAAAAACTCCTTCCAAACCTTTTCTTCAGCTGACTTCTCTAGAGAATCAAAATGTGTACTAACACTGCTGACTAGAGTTTTGAGATTACCGGAAGAGGAGGCTATGGGATCTTTCTAAAACAATGGCATAATCTTTTCAAGCACTTCGGAAGCAACTTCTATCAACTCACAGTCTTCCATATGAGACTTTAGGAGTTTTTCTTTATCCTTTGCATTAGCGAATGAGGCTATCTTCATTGTCTATACTGGAGAAAGTGAATCAAAATTAAATGGTCTTTGTAGAAGCTCTGGTTCATCAATCTCCATTGTTTCTTTGTTCAAGAATTCTTGGACAGTTTTTGCAGTGTCTCTTGCTGAAGATAGATGTTTCTTCTCTTCTACATTCTTAGGGCTATCCCTTGGAGCTTTCTCTCCTTCTACATTCTTACCACTATCAGTTGTGGTTTTCTCTGTTGGGGTCTTCTCTTCCTCTACAACCTTGGTACTATCAACTTATTTTTCCTTCACTCCTACTTCTTTCTCCTATATTGTGTCTTATCCTTTAGATCCGTAAGCTGTAGGGGAAATCAGAGGAGAGATATTTGTTTGTCCATGAGCCACTTCTTCTGGAATAGGGGATTCTGAGCCCTTGTCTTTACCAAAGTCCTCTGTGATGGGAATATTGAACTTTTTAAGAGTATTCCGGAGAATCTCTTCAGTTTCTTTTGCCACTTTGTCAGTTTCACCAAGCATGAGCTGATTCATCTTGGCTTTGCTCTGAAACTCATCCTTACACTCTTTAAAGATCATATTCATTTGCTGCAGAGTGATTGAAGGGAAGAGCTGAATGGTGACCTGTTCCCAAATCTCAAGATCTTTTGCTTGAGCATTGTTCTTCCTCATTTCAAGCCTTTTCTCTAAACTTTTGGGAATTAGAGAGATTATTTCAATAAAAGCTTTGTTGTAAGTATTCAAAAACTGAATTGTGGCTTCCTCTAGAATCTTTTTATCTGCTTCATTATAATCGTCATAGAATTCTATTAAGGGTTGCAGGTTTCCATCCACAGTGATTGCTTTTACCACAACATCTAAGGATAGAGTGGGTTTTTCAACAAATTCCTCTTCCTTCTCTTCTTCTCCTTGACTGGTAGAATGTTCACCAGATGATTTCTTCTTCTTCTTCAGTTTCCTTATCTCCTCATCTGATTCGGTTTCGTCATCATCCTTTAGGCTAACATAGGACCTTGTTGCCTTTTTCTTTGTTCTCTTTTCTCCTTTTCTAGATGATTGTGCTTCCGGTTTAGATGCCCTTGAGCTTTTGGCAGTGGCAGGAGCATATCTCTTTAATGATCTAGTCCGGGTGGAGGTTTCTACCGAAGCACTTTCCTTGCTTTTCTTTTCTGCCTCTTTCTTCTCTTCCTCAACCCTTTCCATCCTTTTCTTGTGGGCATCAAGTGCCTCCTTTGAGATGCCAAGGCCTTGGGCAATATTTTCTACTTCTTTTCTCACCTTCCTCTTGATTTTAGGTTCTCTGAGTTGCACATGAATCTTTACACTCAGCTCCTCAAAGGTTCCAAATCTTTTTGCTTTTGAGTCCTTAGGCTGACTGAGCATGTGTTGAACATGCAGCTCTACAATTTGTTTATCAACTTCATACCCCATAGGCATGATCCAGACTGTCCTTGGCTCTACTACCTCCATTAGGCATTGATCAGTGTCTACCATGAAGCACACTGTATCCTTGTATTTCTCAACTACTGATTTGGGGATTCTTTCTCTGATTTGCATTGTATTTTGAAATTGCTTGAAGTAACCCCACAGAGCTGTATTCCTTGCCTTAGCATCCCCAAGTTCATGTAGGTAGTCTCTGATCTGAATTGCTACCGGTTTGTCATTTTGCCATACCCATCCATTTGATCCGGTCAGCTCATTCATGAAGTAGAAAAATAGACATAGTATTAGTCCACCATATTTAAAGGAATTCTTCTTGTCCTTTTTGATTGTCTGTATGTTTTCCATTAGTTGGCTCAAGAGAAGTTCACAGAGATCATATTCTGCATTCTCTCTCAGCATCTCATAAGCAGTATATACTGCAGTTCCAGATACTGAATTCTCTCTACTGGAGTGATATATCTTGTATCCTATTATCATAGATGCAAACTTGACATTCGAGTCAGTAATATCTTCAATGGTCATTGCCCTCTTATCAAATTTTGATCTGGTGGCCTCAGTTACAATGTTGTTTTTGACAGATTTGAGGACAGGTATCCCTCTGAAGGAGTATAAACCAGTTACTACCCTAATTGCCTCCTTTGTGATCTTGCAAGGTTCATTCAGCCATAGGAAGTTATCATGCACCCTACTCAATACATACCGGACCCATTCATCTTCTTCAAAATAGGGGAAATGAATGAACTAATCAAAATGTTTCTCCTGGATGCCCTTATATTCTGGTTTAACCTCAAAAGTATCATCTATCAATTGTTTGTGATAGATGTCTCTCAGTTTGAATTCCCCAAACTCTTCAATATTTGCATGTATGTAAACCCTAATGTCTTCTATGTGCAAAACACCATGTGGAACACTAGAGAATGCTCCTAGGGGATCTACCTCCAATGATTTGTATGGATGTTTCTTGAATTCAAGGTGGGGCCTATCAGAGATCTTTACTATATTCAGAGTATGCATCTTTCAAAGCTTTGCAGAGAGATATTGAGCACAGAGAATACCTTTTGCGCCTTTCAGTTTCACATAGTTGGCTGGATTGATTTCTAGATGAATTGACTTCTGCAAATGATCTTCAATGAAGTTGTGGAATTTTGTTACAGAGCTTCACTTTTCGTTTCTTCTTGAATGTAGAATGAACAAGTGATTAATGAGAAAAACCCTTATATTGCTCCGCAAACCCTAATGTCAGGTTGCAATAAATGCTTGACCTAAGTTATTCTAGTTTGCCTTATTCGGATGACTTGGAGAACGGGATCAATCCTGATCTTTGAACATCATGCGGATCTTCCAAATCTTTACCATAGTTTGTTTGGATGTTGCCCTTATGAACCCTTCAATCCGCAATTCTTCTTGTGCCAGTTCTGGTACCAATTGACTGGCTGGGGGAACAAGGTTTTCTTTGTGTCTCCCCCTGAGCCAGAGCTCACTTTTTAATTTCTAGAAGGAATATCAGCACCAGAGTCTGGTGTAGATCCAACCTCTATATGCTCTATACTTTTCTTTACCCAAATCTTGTTCATCTCATTTTTAACTTCATCTGCAGTCACTTTTTGTTTTCCCTTATCTTGATTCTGATTATGATATACTGGACCTCTTTTGTCCTGATTCTTGCTTCTACAGAATTTTGCAATATGACCAGACCTATTGCAAATTTGGCAAACAACATTTCTTTGCATATTTGATTGATATCCTCTTGATCTGCATTGATTAGCCATATGACCTATTCTATTGCATGCAAAGCATCTACCATTGAATGATTTGTTCATTTGCATATTTCTACATTCATAAGATTTGTGAGCATACCTTTTACAGTTAAAACACTGTCCAGAGAAGGATGAATTAGTCTGATTTATTCTCTTTTTGCACTGATTAGCTTTGTGACCAAAGTGATTGCAGTTGTGGCAGTATCCATTGAAGGATGGATATCTTTGAGCATTAGGCTGTCTTACTAGAGGTCTTCTAGGCCTATTCCTTGGATTTTCTAATCCAAAATTCTTCTGACCAAATCCAGAGCTTTCTCCTTTCTCATATCCCAAACCACACTAGTCATCTACCTTCTTTTGACTTCCAAGAAGAACTTCAAGTTGAGCAGAACTTATCTTGAATTTCTCTTTATACTCATTTGTTGTTTGAAGATCCCTTTTGAGAGAGACAATTTGATCCTCAAGTTTTTCTTCATTATCTTTAGCATCTTCAAGATCAGATTCAAGATGTCTAATAATCCTATCCATCTGGTAGCAATCTTCTGATTTCTCCTTGAGAGATTGTCTTAGATTATCTTCAGTTTTTCTTTTCTCTTCAACTTCTTGGGTAAACTTCATGACTCCTGATTCCATTTCATGTCTTACCATGATGATTTCTTTTGATAACTTTTCACACAACTCAATTTTTTCCTTCAGCTCTTCATTTGCATTATTTGCTTCACCTTGTCTTGCCAATTGCTGAAGCAGCTCCTTTCTCTTTTTCATAGAGAGACTTTGTTGCAAGTATGAGGTGAACCAGTATTGTCATTGATGTCAACATACTCATATTGCATTGGTAAGAAAGTTTGGATGAGCTGTGTGTTGAGGATATTGAGAAAAGTAGTCTCAATCAAGAATAGTGAAGAATAGTGATAAGAAGAAGGCAAATGTACTCAATAGGTTGAGGATCAGAGGCTGTGGATTAAAGGGTTTGTAGATATGAGTCTTGAGATGATCCAGTTAAGATTTCAGAGGTCCGCATGAAGATATGAAAAAGTTGTGATCAGTCAAGCAGAACTAGTTCCGGGAGCTATTCCGGAGTGACAGAGTGTTGCAAAAAGGTCTGGTGAGATCCGGAGGAGAATTGTCAGACTCTGCGGATTGGAAGGAGTGTTTGGGATGTCTTTGTGTTGTGTCATCTGGATTGGTATGTGGTTTGGAGGTTCGGAAGTACCTTCTTCAGTATGACAGTGGCAGCAGAATGTGTTCTTGAAGTTCTGGATGAAGAGGAGAAGAGATTCTAGTGAGTAGAGGAAGTGCGGATGTACCTGGTTAATCAGGCAAGCTTGTGAACATTCTTGGATCATGTTGAGGTTATGTTGTCGGTCCGCATTGGTGGTAGAGCCCGAAATTGAAGATATTCTTCCGGATGAAGTTCTTGTTCAGACTAGCCGACCGAATGAGTTGTTCATCTTGCGAATGTTCTTGTGGTGGCCAACTGGATGTATTAATCATCTTGCAAATGTCTTTATGGTTGATTGCCGACTGAGATGATTGTTCCTAAGTTGATGTCTTGTATAAATGAAGGTTTGTGAGTTCATTTCAAAGTGTGGTGTGGAGCGGATGAGAGTGGAATAGTGAAAGAGCAAAGGGCAGAGTAGAAGTATCTTGGGCTTAAATGGAACTGATCTAGACATGGTAAAGATTTCAATCTCTAGTTCAAGTTTGTGATTCTTATCACTTTGTAGACAGTGTGTCTCTTGTAGGCAGTGTGCCTCTTTGTGAGCAGTGTGCTCAGGCAGTGAGCCCTAATTGGCATGTGCCATTCATTTTTCTTATTCTTCTAACAGAGAATAATCCTTGCGTTAATCACCCCGTGGTTTTCCCCTTAACTGAGTTTTCCACGTCAAAATCTTGGTGTCCAATGTGTTGATGTTTATCTGCTCTTGTGTTTATGCATTATGTTTTCATGGATGGTTAATTGATATGCTATTAACTAACAAAGAAGAATCAAGTGTTTGAAGTAGAAGCAAGTTTTTGTACAGCTGATTCACCCCCCCTCTCAGTTGTGTGCCCTAGATCTAACAATTGGTATTAGAGCTAAGTTCCTCTGAAAGGAGCTTAACTGCTTGAGGAGATCTAGGATGTCATCATACAAGAAGGATAGTCCAAAGTTTGATGGAACCAACTTCATTCTCTGCAAAGGTCGCATGAAATGTCATTTGGAGTGTATGGGAAAAGCATACTTGACCATGGTCTCAAAACCATATGTTTCTCCACAGGGTGGTCTGACAACTCTGAATGAAATCACAGATGCTGAAAACAATTTGCAGACCAAGGAAGCTCTTCTAAGTGCATTGAATGACTCAGATCTCTCAAATGTTATTGACCTACCAACTGCATATGAGATCTAGACTAAACTGGAACTTCTATATGAAGGAGATAAGTTTGTCAAGAGTGCGAGGTTGCAAAGTCTGAAAGGGAAATTTGAAAGATGGAAGATGAGAGATGATGAAAATATCACTACCTTTATGCCAAGAGTGAATGAGCTAGTATGTGGAATCAGGAATGCTGGTGGAGTTCTGGATGAAAATGAAATTGTTTGCAAAATTCTCAAATCCCTTCCTGTTGCCTACAAAATCAAGGTGGCTTCCATTGATGAATTCAGAGCCCATACAACTGTCACAAGAGAGCAACTGGCTGGCAAACTGGCTACATTTGAAATGACTAAGTTTGGAGATGATCCCCCCAAGACTGAATCTGCATTCAAAGCTAGTGCCTATGTGAAAGGCAAACAAAGATTTGATCTGGGAGAGAACTCTTCAAGGAAGCTGTCATGGTATGAACAAGCAAGGAAAGATATGGAAGAGGAAGAAGCAGAAACAACTCAACTTGAAGCCCTCATTGCAAAAAGACTGCCAAGAGGATCCGGTAAGTATGAAGGAAAATTACCTTTTAAATGCTTCAACTGCAATAAGATTGGTCACTTTGCCTCAAGATGTCTGGAAAGATATACAAGGTCAGATTCTAACAGACAAAGGTTTCAAAAGAATTGTTATTATGTTCATGAAGAAGCTGATAATGAAGGAGTAACAAATGATGAATCAGAGATAGGAGACAAATCTGGAAATGAATGGGTGCTTATTGCTATCAGGGAAGAAGATCCAATATCTATCAATCATAAAGGTGAAGAAAGAGCTTTGGCTGCCCAAGTTCAAGAAAAGGATGATTGGGTTATTGATAGTGAATTCTCTCACCATATGATAGGTGACAAGAACAAGTTCTTAGAGTTGGAAAGATATGAAGGGGGAGTGGTAAAGTTTGGTGATAATTCAGCTGGTAGAATTAAAGGAAGAGGAACTATATCTTTTAATGGAAGAAACAAAACTAGTAATGTGTTGTATGTTGAAGGTCTGAAGCACAATCTTCTTAGTATTGGACAGTTGGTGGACAAAGGTTATGATCTCCAATTCAAAGATGGAAAATGTAGAATCTTAGAAAGATCCAAAACAGAGATTACATCCGGTACTCTAACTAAAGGTAATATCTTTCACTTGGTTGGTACTGATAAAAGTTGTCTGCTTGTTCAAGTTGATCAGAGCTGGTTATGGCATAGAAGGATGTGTCATGTTAATTTCGATAACATCATTAGGATAAGCAATACTCAGGCTTTTAGAGATCTTCCAAAATTGGTAAAACCTACAAATGGTTTGTGCAAAGAATGTCAGCTAGGTAAACAGAGCAGAGTTTCATTCAAAAGCAAAGATCAGTCCTCTACTAGATTATTGGAATTAGTTCATACTAATCTATGTGGTCCGACAAGAGTCAAGAGTTTGCAAGGTGATAGATACTTCATGTTACTAATTGATGATTATTCCTAGATAATGTGGGTCACCTTTCTGAAAGAGAAGTCAGAAGCCTTTGAAAAGTTCAAGATCTTCAAAGCTATGGTCGAGAACCAAACCAGATTAAAACTGAAGTGTCTGAGGTCTGATAGAGGTGGTGAATTCACATCCAGTGAGTTCATAGACTTCTATGAGAAGCATGGTATAAAGAGATAGTTGTCTGCTCCTAGGACTCCACAGTAGAATGGAGTAGTTGAGAGAAAGAACCAGGCCATCCGGGAAGCTGCCAAGACAATGATGTTGGAAGCAAATGTTCCTCAAGTGTTTTGGAGAGAAACTATTAGCACTACAGTCTACACCCTCAATCGAGTTCAAATCAGAAACAATACCGGTAAGACCCCATATGAACTTTGGTTTGGCATCACTCCTACTTTGATATATTTCAGAGTATTTGGTAGCAAGTGTTATATTAAAAGAGATGAAGATCTAGGAAAGTTTGATGCTAGAAGTGATGAAGGAATTTTCTTGGGTTACTCCACTCAAAGCAAAGCATACCGGTGTTAATAAGAGACTGAAAAAGATGATAGAAAGTACAAATGTGAAGGTTGATGAAGGAATTGAGAAGCCCTCAAGGTTTTATGAATATGATGAAGATGATCAGGATGGTGCTTTGATTCAAGGAACTCAATCCCTTCCTGAAAGTCAGATTCAAACTGATCCGGTAAATCAGGAAGAAGAGGTTTGTCTGAATGAACCTAATCAAGAAACAGCAGTGCAAGAGACTCCCAAAGTTCCAAGGTATGTAACTTTAAATCACTCTGAAGATCAGATCATAGGTGACAAAAGCAAAGGGGTACAAACAGGGAGGAAAATTGCTCAAAATTCAGATGAATGTTGTTTGATTTCAAAGATTGAACCTAAGACAATAAATGAAGCATGCAATGATGAAAATTGGACAAAAGCAATGGAAGAAGAGTTGATGCAAATTGAGAAAAATCACACTTGGGATCTTGTTCCCAGACCTAGAAACAAGAATGTGATTGGAACCAAATGGGTCTTCTGGAACAAACTAAATGAGGTTGGTGAAGTTATCAGAAACAAAGCCAGATTGGTCTGCAAAGGCTACTCTCAAATAGAAGGAATTGATTTTGAAGAAACCTTTGCTCTGGTGGCAAGAATAGAAGTAGTCAGATTATTTCTTGCATTTGCTACCTTCAAAGACTTCAAGGTATATCAGATGGATGTCAAGTCTGCCTTCCTAAATGGTGATCTGGAAAAAGAAGTTTACATTGAACAACCGGATGGATTTCAATTGTCTGATAATGATGATATGGTCTACAAGTTGAAGAAAGAATTGTATGGATTGAAGCAAGCCCCAAGAGCATGGTATGAAAGGTTGGATAAGCATCTTGTATAGATTGGATTCAACAAAGGTACTGCTGACAGTAACTTATATTTCAAAATTGATCATGAAATCATTTTGATTGTTGAAGTGTTTGTGGATGATATCATTTTTGGTGGAAGAGATAGTATGTGCAAAACTTTTGCAAATCAGATGAAAAGTGAGTTTGAAATGTCTATGCTTGGTGAAATGAATTTCTTCTTGGGTCTGCAAATTACTCAAACAAAGAAAGGGATCTTCATTTCTCATATCAAATATGTGAAAGAATTGTTGAGGAAATTCAGTATGGAAGATTCAAAGCCAATGAACACTCCTATGGCAACTGGATGTAAGGTGAGCAAAGATGATGACTCTCCGAAGGCAGATCAGACAAAGTATAGATCAATGATTGGTGGATTGTTGTATCTCACTCAGACTAGACCAGATATAATGCAGGCTGTTGGTCTTGTGGCAAGATTTCAGGCTGATCCTAAAGAATCTCATGTTATGGAAATCAAAAGAATTTTTAGGTACTTGAAAGGAACAGTTGAGTATGGTCTATGGTATCCTAGAGATATGGATTTCTCTCTTCATGCATATACAGATGCAGATTGGGTAGGAGATGTGGATGACCGGAAGAGCACCAGTGGTGGAGCATTCTTTTTGGGAAAGAGATTGGTTTCTTGGCTAAGCAAGAAACAAGAGGCAATATCTCTGTCTACAACTGAAGTAGAATATATTGCAGCAGCAAGTAGTTGCACTCAAATTGTATGGATGAAGCAGATGTTAAGAGACATGAAAGTAGAATATGAGGAGCCTATCACAATTTTCTGTGATAATTCAAGTGCAATAAACATTTCTAAGAATCCGGTGTTGCATTCTAAGACCAAGCACATATCTATCAAGTTTCACTTTCTGAGAGAACAAGTGAACAAGGATGAAGTTAGATTGGAGTATGTACCCTCCAAGGATCAGATTGTAGATATTTTTACTAAACCTCTTCCCAAAGACTCTTTTGAGTATCTCAGGGAGAAGTTAGGGGTCATGGCCCCTCCGATGATGAACTAGGATGCACTGATGTGCATCAGTCCGGTGGATATCATAGTCATATCTTGTGATCCGGATTGATGATGGGGAGCTGCTACTAAGGGGGAGTAGCTGGTATGATTCTGATGTGTTAGAATTGCAAGTATGAGCCCTTTGCGATTGATGTCAAAGGGGGAGAGAAGACATGTGAAAAACAAGTGGTTGATGATCCAAGGGGGAGCAGTAAAGGAAGAGAAGACATGTGAAGAGTTGTTGTTGATAGGGGGACCTGTGATAGAAAGGAGAAGTTCTTGTCTTGATGGTTTTTCACATCATATGTTGCCATCAATGACAAAGGGGGAGATTGTTGCAAGTATGAGGTGAACCAGTGTTGTCATTGATGTCAACATACTCATATTGCATTAGTAAGAAGGTTTGGATGAGCTGTGTGTTGAGAATATTGAGAAAAGTAGTCTCAATCAGGAACAGTGAAGAACAGTGATAAGAAGAAGGCAAATGTACTCAATAGGTTGAGGATCAGAGGCTGCAGATTAAAGGGTTTGTAGATATGAGTCTTGAGATGATCTAGTTAAGATTTGAGAGGTCCACATGAAGATATAAAAAAGTTGTGATCGGTCAAGCAGAACCAGTTTCGGGAGCTGTTCCAGAGTGATAGAGTGTTACAAAAAGGTTTGGTGAGATCCGGAGGAGAATTGTCAAACTCTGCAGATTGGAAGGAGTGTTTGGGATGTCTTTGTGATGTGTCATCTCGATTGGTATGTGGTTTGGAGGTCTGGAAGCACCTTCTTCAGTATGATAGTGGCAGCAGACTATGTTCTTGAAGTTTCGGATGAAGAGGAGAACAGATTCCAGTGAGTAGAGGAAGTGCGGATGTACCTGGTTAATCAGGCAAGCTTGTGAATGTTCTTGGATCATGTTGAGGTTATGTTGTCAGTCCGCATTGGTGGTAGAGCCTGAAATTGAAGATATTCTTTTGGATGAAGTTCTTGTTCAGAGTAGCCGACCAGATGAGTTGTTCATCTTGCGAATGTTCTTGTGGTGGCCGACCGGATGTATTAATCATCTTGCGAATGTCCTTATGGTTGATTGCCGACTTAGATGATTGTTCCTAAGTCGATGTCTTGTATAAATGAAGGTTTGTGAGTTCATTTTAAAGTGTGGTGTGGAGTGGATGAGAGTGGAATAGTGAAAGAGTGAAGGGCAGAGCAGAAGTATCTCAGGCTTAAATGGAACTGATCCAGACATGGTAAAGATGTCAATCTCCAGTTCAATTTTGTGATTCTTATCACTTTGTAGACAATGTGTCTCTTGTAGGCAGTGTGCCTCTTTGTGAGCAGTGTGCTCAGGTAGTGAGCCCTAATTGGCATGTGCCATTCATTTTTCTTATTCTTCTAACAGAGAATAATCCTTAGGTTAATCACCCCGTGGTTTTTCCCTTAACCGGGTTTTCCACGTCAAAATCTTGGTGTCTAATGTGTTGATGTTTATCTGCTCTTGTGTTTATGCATTATGCTTTCATGGATGGTTAATTGATATGCTATTAACTAACAAAGAAGAATCAAGTGTTTGAAGTAGAAGCAAGTTTTTGTACAACTGATTCACCCCCCTCTCAGTTGTGTGCCCTAGATCTAATAGACTTAATTTGTCTTTTAGTTCTCTCATGAAATCATCAGCCTATTTGAGTTTTTCCTTTAATTCATTGACTTCAGAGTTTGACTATTCAAGATCATCAAGGGAAGTCTTGAGTTGCTCCCTTAAACCATATGCATCCATTTGAATTCCCAGATCTTCCTCAAGTTGTTAGGCTTTGTTAGGAGGAACTTAGCTCTGATACCAATTGTTGATAACTGAGAGAGGGGGTGAATCAGTTATCCTAATTATTTCTGCTTTGTGAACTTTATTAGCAATCAATGTAATATTAATCCAAATGAGCAAACATAATCATGAAATAGAAATACACATGACACAGTATTTTTGACATGGAAACCCTGTTAAGGGAGAAAACCACTGGGTGATTAACCCAAGATTGTATTCTTTGTTAGAAGAATGGAAATACAAAATGGCACTTGCCAATTAGGGCTCACTGCCCGAGCACACTGCTCACAAGGAGGCACACTACCTACAAGAGACACACTGTCTACAAAAAGAGTGTTATACAATACTTGAACTGATTGGTAGCATCCACATATGCTTGAGTTCAGTTCTGGTTAGGCTCAGTACACTGATCTGCTGCACTTCATCTTTCCTCTTCTCTTATGCTACTTTCCTTTCACATATCAGACCTTCCTTACTACTTCTGCTCTACTCTACTTTTATTCGCACATCAACATCATACACACAAACCCTCACAACTAAATCCATCGTGTATATATATCTGCACAAGTGATTTCATCACCTTTCTAGTCGGCACCCGGAATAGTCAATCTTTTCAAAAACTTTGATCTGTCGACTGAATCCTTGCACACCAAGTAATGCGGATCAATGATATACTTATGGAAATCATTAATCATGTCGGCTAAACATAATTCATGCCTTCATAACATTTACCAACATCAGTAACACATCTGGAATAATGTCTGATGTTTTGCCAGTCAATTCTTCCTCTGTTCACACTGTCACATGAGAACCCGACACTCAAACATTCATATCTCTTTATCCTTTTCACACTAGAGGCTCAAACCTTGGAATCTATTAGTCAAGATACTCCTCTTAACTTCCCCAAATCCGCACTTCACCAAGATGCTTCCTCTGAGAGATCCGGACCTGTCTATCAGACCTTGCCACATGCTCTATTCTTGTTTACCGGATCACAACATTCTTCACTCTGACTTCCGGTAGAGACATATCATGTCTTGCGGATGTGTGGGATGAACTTTGTTGCCATCAATGACAACATTCATGAATCCATATAGTGTCTCTTGCCAACAAACCAACCTCAATTAACATATACTTGTTTATGACATGCATGGAACAAGGTCTTTGACCAAGAAAACTTCATTCTACTCCTTCCAAAACAATGAATAGCAAATCTCTATATGACTGTCTTATGACAATGCCAAAGAGGAAGACTACATCTTTGTAGTTCTTAAGGATGAATCACACAACATTAACTCCTCAAACCTTCAAATGACCATGCAGACTTTATACTCATCCAAACATCCATGATGGATTCACTACCTTCTGCAAAAGTACAGGACCGTACTCTGTCACAACGAATAAGGATAGCAGACTATTTTTCTGACAGCAAACTATTTTTTTTTCTTCTAGAAAATAGTCTAGTTTGAGGTTAGGAGAAGGGCATGTATTTAGGACCTTTGCCCTGGATCAGTTGGGCTCCTATACAGGTCTTCCTTCACACTAAAACACACCATTTGATCAAGCATTTGACTGTTCTGGTATTCTCCATGTCTTCTACCTTTGCATAGCTAACTAGTCACTATTTTTTTGACTAGTTAGAGGCATGCCATACACCATGGAGGGAGGAGAGTAACCTAGCAAACAACAAAAACATGAAACCTAATCTAATTTCCTCCATCTCACTAAAAATGAATGCTCACCTTCAGAGGACAGAGGGAAAATGATCCATTTTATCCCAAAACCCTAGGTATGGAGGGTTTAAACTAGTTTTTACAAAATAGATTGAAATAAACAGCACAAGATGTTTCAAGAATTCAGACTACATGCAAATGGAAGCTACTTCGAACATCTAAACATTTTCCAAACCTTATTCCTTGAGCAGTTCGTACCAGGCCATACAGAATGGCTGTCTACAACAAAAAGTAGAAAATCATTGTTTTTGAATCCAAAAAAAACTCCTATTCATATGGCATGTTCATACATTATTATGTTTATAGAAAGTTATTCTAACCTTTCCACTTCCCTACTACCCGTACAACTACCCATGAAAGGCAGTGAAACATTGGAAAGATGGTTTTTCTTCAAAAACACTAAGTTTCAAAAGAGAATACCAAGAAAATAGGCCTAAACTAACTCTAAAATGGACTAGTCAATTAAAATGACTAAGTCCTTATTACATAGCATGAAAATGGCTTTCTAAGCCTTAGAGGAAATCAAAAATAACAAGACCACAATGCATGACATAGTCAAAAATGACTAAAACTGGAAGCTCCTTCACTAGAGAAGAGGTGTTGTGAAGATGAACAGTCGACTAATGCAAAAATATTTTTCACAACACGCTTTTAAAGCAACTTTAGAGGGTTGATAAGTCAAAACCTAGTGAAAATAGGCCAAAATATGTGAATTTTCACAAAATTTTAATGCAAAGGCCCAAAAGAAAGGGTGTTGTAAGAAAATTGAGAAGGGAAAGTAGATAACAACCTAGATAACAGCCAATTAGTGCAGCAAAATCCCTTACAACATGCTTGGAGTGCAAATCTAACAAGACAATAAGGCCAAATCTAGTGAAAAATGCAAGTTTTCAAACGCTAGACATGAAATTTCACAAGGAGGCCACTATGATGAAACACCACAATTAGAAATCAGACCTAATGAGTATATTAACAATGTAGTAAAATATGAAACAAGATTTTGACTACAACCCTAGCTCATGCAAAGCTAGGTTTTCATGAAGAATGCACAATTTTCAAGCAATTTTTTTAACAAAACAAGCATGAAAATGCAATGTAAATGAATTGTAAATGATGAATTTATGTAATCTAAATTAGATCTAATGAAATTAATAGAAATTAAATTAAATTAAATGCCAATTAATTCCAATGTTACAAAAGAATGCAAGCCTAATATGCCAATTTTTTTGAATTTTTCAAATTTTCAATTTTTCTGTAATTTTTTCAAATGCAATAGAATGAATGAATGCAAATCTATCAAACATCACTCAGCAAGGTGCCAAAAAGTCCAAAAACATGGGTTCACCAAAATGTTTTACAAGTGTTGTATGGGGGTTTTAGTTTGAATCCTCCTTTCCACTAAACATTCCAAGGGCTTTTCAACCGAGTTGCTTCTCCACTCGAGAGGAGAATCACCTATCAAGTTGGGTTGCCACAAGAGAAGTTGGGAAATTTAGAAGTTATCACACAATGTCTCTAATTAATGCTTTAATGCTCTTAAAACCCTAATTTAAGAAAAATAATAAGTAAATCTGCAAGTTACAACATATGTGATTGAAGTAAGACAAAGGGCAAAGAACCTTAACTCAATGTCTTTTATAGTTTGGAAAATGGAAATGTTAGGGACAATGGTGAAGGTGCCCAAGTCCAAGGTGTAGCTTTTTCTATATAATCCTGATCTCCTTCCGTCACTAATTTCCACTATACCTTTAGTTTCCAATAATTTAGATGCAGAGGACACTGTTGATGGCACCCTAGTCCACTAAGGGATATTCTTTAGGATGTCGCAAGCTCTGTAATCACTGATTGTCATTATCCAGTCTATTTCTATAGATCCAAATGTGGAAGGACAATGTTGATGGCATCCGTGTCCTGAAATGTCGCATAGTGTTTGCTTCTTTTTAGATCCTGAATCTACACTGTCCTCCAATCTTCCCTACAACTCCACTTTCTCTAGATCTGATACCTATAACCTAAAATCACAAAGAAAATGGGAGGGGGTTGTGGTGTTTAGAGGCTTGCCTTGGTCAAGCCCTAGAGAGACATTCAAGTCTTCTGAACACTATTGTCAGATGAGAGTGTGTATCCCGTGAGATAGAGGCAAAAATCCAAATGATAATGATGATAAAACATAATAGATGTCACCTTGATGATGAATCTCTCATGGAAGGAAGATGCTCTTCAATGCCATGAGAAGAAGATATAATCCAACCTGCAAAAATAAACACAACAACAATGCTCTGCTTTGCAACACAATGAAAATCACAAGTATGTCAATAGCTCATAATCATAAACATCTTCTAGTCTCTAAATGTTAATCTACACATGCTTATATATGCAATGACAAAGATTCTCGCCAAGAATTTTGTAATTAAAATTTATGATGTCGGCTTGGGACCCAAATAACAGTCACAAACTTGACATTTGAATTTAGGGCAGACCTAAAATAGGGCTGGATTAGGGTACTAGTAGCCAAGTCCACCCCATGTCTTTGTTCCGAGATCATCAAAATAGTCCCCCTTAGGCTCCATTTGTCACAAGGCCCCAAGGGTTTTCCCATCGAGAGTCTGAATTATCATGCAAGATGCTCTAAATGCAATCTAAAGACCCAAGAGCTAAACCTTAAGAGGAAGAAGCCCCCAAGGGTGCATTTTTCTGACATAACAACTGTTGTCTTTATTAATTTGAAAAGAGTTGTTGTTACGTAAAATCTCTTGAAAAAGAGTTACAAGGCAACTATTGCTGTTGCAAAATAAGCAAGAACTAAAGAATAAAAGTCCTATGAGAAGACCTTAAATAGAGAAGCCTTCAAATGAAAAACTTTCCATGAAGAGAAGGCTGCAATTCCCTGTAATCTGCTACAAACACCTTTTAATCTTTGACAACATATCATGACAAGTCCATATTCTTGTTGAATTATGTTCGGACAGCTGAGAGGGGGGTTGAATCAGTTGTTACACAATTTAACAATTTCTACCTTTAATCTTCCTTTACAACTTATAACTAAATCAATGATGTAAACATTTCAGCATTAATCAATAACACATGAGCAGAAACATAAATAACACAGTTGACACCAAGATTTTTGACGTGGAAACCCAGTTAAGGGAAAAACCATGGTGGGGGTTAACCCACAAAGATTATACTCTATTAAAATTATTACAATGGGGAATGCACATGCATTCGAGCTCACTACCTAGAGCTCACTGCTCAAAGGAAGGCTCATTGCCTACAGGAAGAGAGTTACAATAAATTTGAACTGATATTTTGCATCTATTAATGCTGGAGTTCAGTTCTAGTTAAGCATAGAAAACTGACTTGACACACTTCATCCTTACTCTGCTCCTCTTACTACTCTGCTAGCATCTGAACTTTTGATCTCTGCTCTTTTCACAATTACTCCATGGTCACAACACACACACACCAAAATCATCCAATTCAATTAGATATATATATCCGCAACATGATCTACAATCATTTTACCAATCGGCTTCAAGAACACTTAGAACTTTGTCGAGTACTCTGCTCTGTCGGCTAGATCCATACATAATATGAGATGTGGACCAAAACATAGACTTGCAAATCATTAATCATGTTGGCTACCATTACTTATCATCACCAATTGCCCAATAAACAACTTCTATACATCCAGAATTAAGATCATTCACAAGGTCAGCCTATTCTTCTTCTGTCTGTTCTGTCAAACTGAAACCCGATACTCAGAAGCTACTATCTTTTGAGTCCTTCATCACCGGAGGAAAAAACTATTGATTTATATTGTCTTGACAATGCTTACAACTACCTTGGATCTACAACAAACCATGTCTTTCCACTGGAGAGATCTGGACCAAGATACTAGACCTTGTCACCTGCTCTGTTTCTGACTGCCTGGACTTAGACAAATTTTGATTCTGACTTCTGATGTGAACAAATTGTGTTATGTGGATGATTGGGATGATCTTAGTTGCCATCAATGACAACACTTGTCAATGTGAAGTAGTGTCTCTTTCCAACAAACTCCCCCTTTGGCATTGATGGCAACACTTAGTGAAAAATGACTAAGTGTCTAAAGTAGCTCCCCCTTTGCTTGTGCTTCATACTGTTGTTCACGCTGCTTTCTGGTGCTGCCCCTTTGTTAGATTCTTCATTTTTCACTGATCTTCACTCCCCCTTTGACATCAATGGCAAGGGGTGGGATTCGCAAGCCAAAACTCTCAAAAACAAATTTGTGTATATTGTCGCATATGTACAACTAATCATTAAGTTCTATTCACATGAACTTGAGAATGTCTACAAAACTATTTTTCAATTGCACAAGTTCAGAGGCCCAAGTTCCTTTAATTCCATCCAAAATTGAGATGTGTCCACTCAGAAAAAATGCATATGCTTCTACCTTTGTCAGATCCAGAGGATTACTTGTCTGAAGTGCAGTCTGAGCTTTTGATAAGGCATTAAACATGGTTTCTAACTTGGGGGCAATCAATCCCTAAAAATCACACAGTCTCTTCATAATGTTACTTTTTTCTTTACTGAGCCTCTTTATCTCATTTGTCAAGCTAATTACTTGACATTCCTGACTTATAGGCGAAACTGTTAGAGGATCAAAAATTTGAGAAAGATTTGACCATTTATGTTCTTGCTTCTTTATCTTCTTCTCAATATCCTCACTAACTTTGGGCCATGATAGACAAAATTTGTACATAGCTCTTCCGTCATTTAGAGCATTCTGAATACTCCTTATGCTAATGCCAAGTATCATCCTATCATTTCCTATTAGATTCTATACTTCACTAAATTTCTTATCCAAAAATTCTTTCTTGACCTTTGCCTCTGCAGATTTTTCAAAGGATTCAAAATGAGTATTTATAGAACTTACAAGATTTTTTAGATGTCCAGAGGGGGAATCAAATGGACTCTTTTGGCAGGAAGGCATTAACTTCTCTAAAATCCTGGTTGCAAGCCCTAGTAGCTCATTGTTCTCAATGTGGGACTTTAACAACTTTTATCTAGCCTTTACTTTGGTGAATGAAGCTATTTCCATCAATTGAATTGGAGAGAGAGCATCTAGATTGGTTAGACCTTAGAGTAGTTCAGGCTCATCAAGCTCAACCATCTCTTTTTCAAGAAGACTTTTCACTACATCTGCAGTGTCTCTTGCAACATTTTCTAAACCATCCTTTTGTTCTTCAGATTTCTCATCATCTATTTTAGGTGCTTCAACATTTGCACCATCTTCTTCTGCTTTGTCTTCTTGGTTTTCTTCCTTCTCTCCCTCTACTTTATCATTTCTTATATCACATGCAGGTGAAATCTTTTCTCTGTCTTCACCACTCACTACCTGATCTAGAGGGCTCTGTATAGTAGCAATATCCTCTTCTTTTTCAGAATGATCAGGTGGAGGAGTTTCTTCTACATCAACTATTTTGTCTATCATTTCTATGTCCTCCTGATTGACTTGTTCCTCTTCTGGAACAGAGGCTTCACAAAACTCAAATTACTGCTTAGTGATGTTCTTTTCCTAAACTTCTCCAACATTCAGATTTGATGAATCAAATCCAACATTAGTCTCCTCATAGGTTAACTCCCGAGGATAAAGAGTATTACCTTGGTCATCCTTTTCTTTTTCAACCTCCTTTTCTAGAGCTTCTTGTTCTGGAACTAAAGGATTGACTTCCTCAACTTGCTCCTCAGAAATAATATAGTATTTATATTTGTCTAAATCCTTTCTCAAAATTTCTTTTATTTCTTTTGCAATTTCCTTAGTTTCACCAAGCATTAGCTTGTTCATCCGGACCTTGCTTCTAAATTTTTCTTTAACTTCTCTGAGGATTTTATCTACTTCTCTTCTGTCATTACAAGACATAGAGTAGAAAGGACATACTCTTTGAGTTCTAGATATTTAGCCTTGGCTGCTTCTTTCCTCATTTCCAGTACTTTCCTTAAACCTTTAGGAAGTTCTTGTAAAATTTCCAATAGGGCTCTATTGAATTTATTCAAATATATGATAATGGCATCTTCCAAAATTTTCTTATTTGCTTGATCAAAATTATCATAGTAAACTCTTATAGGCTTTAAATTTCCATGAACAGTGATTGTTTTTACAATTTTATCAATAGTCATAGCAACCTTACCAATTACTTGCTTTTTGCTGGTCTTATTGCTTTCGAAAGGCTGCTCTTTAGAAGTCTTTGAAGTTCTAGATTTCTTGGATCTTATTGTTGGCAAGAGACATTGTGTGGCTTCATGAGTGTTGTCATTGATGGCAACAAAGTCCATTCCACACATCCGCAGGACATGGTATGACTATACCAGAAGTCAGATTGAAGAGTATTTTGGTCCAGTGAGCAAGAACAGAGCATGCAGCAAAGTCTGACAATCAGGTCTAGATCTCTCAATGGAAGTATCTCAGCAAAGTGCAGACTTGGGGAGGTCAAGAGGAGTACCATGACTGATACATTCCAAAGATTGAACCTTCAGTGATGAAAGAGCGAAAAGATATGAGCACCTAAGTGTTGGGTTCCTGTTTGGCAGAGTAGACTGTGGAAGAACTGACTGGCAAAGCATCAGACCTTAATCTGGATGAGAAATTGATGGTGGTCAAGTTTCTTGAGGGATCATTCATAGTTGGCTAACATGATTGATGACTCCTATAACTATCTTTTTGATAAGCATCACTTAGTAAGCATGGATTCAGCTGACAGACCAGAGTTTGGGAAAATCTTGAGTATTCCGAATGTTGACTAGAAAGATGTTGAAATCCTTGGTACAGATATATATACTAGATGGATTTTGATGTGAAAGTGTGTGTGGTGTGTTGTATTGTGTGAAGAAAAGTAGATAGCAGTGTGGAAGCAACTATACAAATCTGGTATGTGACAGAATAGCAGCACTAAGAAGAGGAAGAATGAAGTGTAGTAGATCAGTATATTGAGCCTAACCAGAACTCAACCTCAGCATATGTGGATGCCCCTGATCAATTCAAGTACCTAGTTACTTTCTTTATACCTTGCAAGATAGTGAGTCTCTTGTAGGCAATGAGCCTCTTGTGAGCAGTGTGCTCGGGCAGTGAGCCCTAATTGGCAAGTGCCATTTTGTACTTCTATTCTTTTAACAGAGAATACAATCTTGGGTTAGTCACCCTGTGGTTTTTCCCTTAATAGGGTTTTCCACATAAAAATCCTTGTGTTATGTGTGTTGATTTCATTTCTGCTTTCATGTTCATTTATGCTTATATGTTTTGATATTGGACTATTGCTAAAGAAGAAAAGAAAGTTAAGAAGTTTAAGATAACTGATTCACCCCCCCTCTCAGTTATCTACCCTGTTTCCAACAATTGGTATCAGAGCTAAGTTCCTCCTAACAGAGCCTAACAGCTTGAGGAAGATCTAGGAATCTCAATGGATATATATGGTATGAGGGAACAACTTCAGTCTACCCTAGATGATCTTGATCAATCTCACTCTGAAGTCAATAACCTAAGGAAAAGACTCAAACAAGCTGATGACTTCATAAATGAACTCAAAGAAAAACTATGTATCTTAGTGAAGAAAAGAAAGGAACTACTTCGACAATTAGCAAGTCAAAGTGAAGCCAATTATACTAATGAAGATCTGAATGAGAAAAACAAGTTATGTGAGAAGCTATCAAAAGAGGTCATTATGGTAAGACATGAAATGGAATCAGGGGTTATGAAATTCACCCAAGAAATTGAAGAGAAAAGAAAAATTGAAGATAATCTAAAACAATCTCTCAAGGAGAAGTCAAAAGACTACCACAAAATGGGCAGAATAATCAGGCATCTGGAATCTAATTTTGAAGAAGCTAGAGATAATGAAGAACAACTTGAGAATCAAATAGATACACTTAAAAGGGATCTTCAAACTACAAATGAATACAAAGAGAAATTCAAGATAAGCTCTGCTCAACTTGAAGTTCTTCTTGAAAGCGAAAAGAGGGTAGATGACAAGCATGGCTTGGGGTATGAGAAAGGTGAAATCTCTGGATCCAGTCAGAAGAATTCTGGATTAGGAAATCTAAGGAACAGACCTAGAAGACCTCTGGTAAGGCAACCAAATGCTCAAAGGTATCCATCCTTCAATGGTTACTGCCATAATTGTAATAACTTCAGTCATAAAGCAAATCAGTGCAGAAGAAGAATGAATCAAGCTAATTCATCCTTCTCTGAATAGTGTTTTAACTACAAAAGGTATGGTCACAAATCTTGTGAATGTAGAAATATGCAAATAAACAATTCATTCAATGGTAGATGCTTTGCATGCAATAGAATGGGACATATGGCTAATCAATGCAGATCAAGAGGAATCCAATCAAATATGAAAAGAAATGTTGTTTGTTACAATTGCAATAGATCCAGTCATATTGCCAAATTCTGTAGAAGTAAGAATCAAGACAAAAAGGGTCTGGCGCATCATAACCAAAATCAAGACAAAGGAAAAGGAAAAGTGAATGTGGATGAAATTCAAAAGGAAATGAACAAGATTTGGGTGAAGAGAAGTATAGAAAATGTTGGGGATGGATCCGCACCAGAATCTAGTGTTGATATTCCTTCTGATAACTAAATAAATGAGCTCTGGCTCAGGGGGAGTCACAAAGGAAAATAATTTCCCCCAGCTAGTCAATTGGTGCCTAAAATTGGCACATGGAGTGTTGTGGATTGAAGAGTTCACAAGAGATATCTAAATAACCCTTGGTAAAAGATTCGCAAGAAGTTTTGAAGAGGTTAATCATCCAAGATTGATCTGGTTTAACAGTCATCCAGTAAGAGCAGGATTTTCACAGTTAGATCCGGTATGATTCAAAAATTGAGGTATCTTGATCTGCGGATAAATGGAATGATTAGAGAAAGGAAGATATATTGTCAATAATCACCAAGAATAACTCTAAGTACATCTTAGTGATCTGGAAAGATCTCTCAGGACAAGGAGAAAAAGGCAATCGAAATAACTTAAGTTGTGCATTTATTGCAAAATGGAATTAGGGTTTACGTAGAATTAAAAGGGTTATTTTGTTCATCATTTGCACATTTGCATTCGAGAAGAAGGAAGAAAGAGATCTGCAACAAGATTGCTTTAACTCTCTCAAGGATCAATTACAGAATTTGATTCAACCAGCGATCTTTTCAGCTCTTATCGTGAACCCTAGAAGCGTAAAAGGTATTTTTCGCTCTTGAATATCTCTCTGAATCCTTTGAAAGATGGCTACTCCAAATGTTGTTAAAATCACTGATAGACCGTGCCCTAAGTTCAAGAATCCTTACAAATCCCTAGAAGTTGATCCCCTAGGCACATTCTCTAGCATTCTGTATGGAGTTCTACATGTAGAAGATGTTAGGGTTTACATACATGCAAACATTGAAGAATTTGGGGAATCCAAGCCGATGGATATCTATCACAAGGAACTGATAGATGAATCGTTTAAACTTAAACCCCAATACAAGGCCATCCGGGATAAGCATTTTGGACATTGCATTCATTTCCCCTATTTTGCAAAAGATGAATGGATCCGGTATGTTATGAGCAGAATGCATGACAACTTCATGTGGTTGATGAGGCCATTCAAGATAACCAAGGATGCAATTAGGGCAGTAACCGGATTGCACTCATCTGGTGGGTTGCCTACTCTCAAATCAGTCAAAAACCAAACTATAAGTGAGGCTACCAGATCAAATTTGACAAGAGGGCAATGATAATAGAAGACATGATAGATCCAGATATCAAATTTGCCTCTATGATAATCAGTTACAAAATCTATCACTCCAACAAGGAGAATTCAGTATCCAGAACTGCTATATATACTACATATGAAATGCTAAGGAAAAATGTTGACTATGATCTTTGTGAGCTTCTCCTGAACCAACTGTTAGAGAATTTGCAGAAAATAAAGAAGGATAAAAAGAATTCATTTAAGTACGGTGGCTTGATACTTTGTCTATTCTTCTACTATTATGAATGAGCTACTCAGAACTAGTGGCTGGATATGGCAAAATGACAGACCTGTTGCCATACAAATCAGAGATTATATGTATGGGCTTGGTGATGCCAAGGCACAAAATACAACACCGTGGGGTTATTTCAAAAACTTTCAAGGCATGATGTAGGCCAGAGAAAGAATCCCCCAATCTCTAGTTGAAAAATACAAGGACACAGTGTGCTTCATGGTAGACACGGATCAATGCCTAATGGAGGCAGTAGAGCCCAAAATAGTCTGGATTATGCCAATGAGCTATGAGGTGGATGAGAAAATTCTAGAACTACATGTCCAACACCTACTAAGTTAGCCTAAGGACCCTAAGGCAGAAAGGTTTGGAACCTTCCAAGAGTTGAGTGTAAAAGTTCATGTTGAACTGAGACAGCTTGAGATCAAGAGAAAAATGAGAAGGGAAGTAGAAGAAGTAACCAAGAGATATGGAATATCAAAGGAGGTAGTTGATGCCAACAGAGAGAAGGTGGAAAGGGCAGAGAAAGAAAGGCAAGAAACAAAAAAAGAAAGTGCTCCAGTGCAAGCCCCCTCCCAGACTAGATCCTCCAAAAGCTCTGCACCAGCCACCTCTAAGAGTCAAAAAGCCTCAAAACTGGAAGTTAGGACATTCGGAAAGGGAGAAAAGAGAACTAAGACAAAGGCCACAAGGTCTTACACCAGCCAGAAGGATGATGAAGAGAAGAAGAAAACATCCGGTGAATCCTCTACCGGTCATAACAAGGAAGAAGAGGTAGAAGAATTCATTGAAAGGCCTACTCTCTACATTGATGATATCATCAAATCAGTCATTGTGGATGGGAATCTGCAACCAATGACTAAATTTTATGATGAATATAATGAAGCTGACCAGAAGATCTTACAAGATGCTACAGTCAGGTATCTAAACATCTATAATAAAGCATTCATTGAAATTATATCTCTGATTCCCAAAAGCCTAGAGAAGGAACTTGAAATGAGAAAGGACAATGCCAAGGCAAAAGACCTAGAAATCTAGGAGCAGATTGCTATCCAACTCTATCCTTCCATTACCCCTCAACAAATGAACATGATCTTCAAGGACTACAAGGATGAGTTCCGAAGCAAAGCAAGAATGAACTAGCTTATGCTTGGAGAGACTGACCAAGTGGAAAAAGAAATAGAAGATATCCTTCGGAATGCATTTAAAAGATTCAATCTTCCTGTCATAGAAGACTTAGATGATGAACCTTCTGCCATGGATGCCGAAGGAGTAAGTGTATCAAAGGAAGATCCTACTAAGAAATGTGCAGAAGAGTCAAAGGAGTTAGGTGAGGAGAAGACTAAGGACCTGGATTCCTCTATTCTGGAAGAGGAAGTCCATGAAGAAGAAAACATCTCTCTTCCGGATCCCCCAATAGACTCCAGAATTGAAGGAGAAGTAAGAAAAGAAGAGAGAATCAGTCAAGAGGAAGAGGTAAAGGGAAGAGAAGAAGATCAATCAGAGAAGACCCCTGGTGACAGTTCTAAAGTTGTAGAAGGAAAGAAGACTCTGTCTGTAGCAAGAGACACTATAGAAACAGTTAAAGATTTCATGACCAAAGAAATGATGGAATTAGATGAACCAAAGCTATTTCAAGGACCATTCAATTTTGATTCCCTCTCCCCGGTTCAGACAATGAAGATAGCATCTGTTGCCCAAGAAAAGGCAAAAGAAAAGCTTCTGAAGTCTCACATGGAAGACTGTGAGCTAATAGAGATTACATCTGGTGTGTTGGAGAAGATCATGCCATCCGTCTAGAAGGATCTTTTAGCCTCTTCATCTGGTAACTTGAAATCCCTTGTTAATTCTATTAGCACACATTTTGATTCTTTGGAGAAGTTAGTAGAAGATAAAGTCTGGAAAGAATTTTTGGGAAAGAGATTCTCTAAGGTGCAGGGACTAATAACAAATGATAGGAGAAATTTGGATATTGGGATAAAGAGCTTAGAAAATGCTCTTAAAGATGGCAGAGATTTATATAAATTTTGTCTATCTTGGTCCACCATGACAGCATACATTGCCAAGAAGGTGGAAGAACAAGAGAGCAAACTATCAAGTTTATCTCAAAATTTTGACCCTCTCACCTCTTTCATAATGAATCAAGAGTGTCAGACTATTGCCACTATAAATGAGATAAAGAGGCTTGAGAAGGAGACGAAAAATAGAATAAGCAGGCTAAGTGAACTAAGACGGATAATTATCCCCAAGTTAGAGGCAGTGCATGAGGCCCTAACTGATGCCCAAACCACAGCCTAGACCAGTGATTCGGCAAACCTAAAGAGGGAAAAAGCTTTTGCATTTTTTCTAAGTGGTCACATCTCAATTTTGGACAGGATGAAGAAGAGTTGGGCGACATAAGTGGTACAGTTGAAGACCACCTTTGCAGATATACTTCAATATATGTAATTACGTATAACATGTATATATACTTATGTAGCTAAGTATAGGTTGATTTTTGGAAATTTTGGTGTGCGGATTCTACCCTTTGCCATTGATGTCAAAGGGGGAGTGAGGAGCAATGAAAAAAGTGGAATCTAACTAACAGGGAGCTCTGAAAAAGTGTACACTAGAACAGAGCATCAGCCAAGGGGGAGTGTACTGTGACAGTCATTTTTCACTAAGTGTTGCCATCAATGCCAAAGGAGGAGATTGTTGGCAAGAGACACTGTGTGGCTTCAAGTTTTGTCATTGATGGCAACAAAGTCCATCTCACACATCTGCAGGACATGGTATGACTATACTAAAAGTCAAATTGAAGAGTATTTTGGTCCGGTGAGTAAGAACAGAGCATGCAGCAAGGTCTAACAATCAGGTCTGGATCTCTCAAAGGAAGTATCTTAGAAAAGTATAGACTTGGGGAAGTCAAGAGGAGTACCATGACTAATACATTCCAGAGATTGAGCCTCTAGTGATGAAAGAGTGAAAAGATATGAGCACCTAAGTGTTGGGTTCCTATTTGGCAGAGTAGACTGTGGAAGAACTGACTGACAAAGCATCAGACCTTAATCTAGATGAGAAATTGATGGTGATGAAGTTTCTTGAGGGATCATTCATAGTTGGCCGACATGATTGATGACTCCTATAACTATCTTTTTGATACGCATCACTTAGTAAGCATGGATTTAGCCAACAGACCAGAGTTTGGGAAAATCTTGAGTATTCTGGATGTCAACTAGAAAGATGTTGAAATCCTTGGTGTGGATATAGATACTAGATGGATTTCAATGTGAAAATGTGTGTGGTGTGTTGTATTGTGTGAAGAAAAGTAGAGAGCAGTGTGGAAGCAACTATACAAATCCGGTATGTGACAGAACAACAGCACTAAGAAGAGGAAGAATGAAGTGTAGCAGATCAGTATATTGAGCCTAACCAAAACTGAACCTTAGCATATGTGGATGCCCTTGATCAGTTCAAGTACCTAGTTACTTTATTTTTTCCTTGTAGACAGTGAGTCTCTTATAGGCAGTGAGCCTCTTGTGAGCAGTGTACTCAGGCAGTGAGCCCTAATTGGCAAGTGACATTTTGTACTTCTATTCTTTTAACAGAGAATACAATCTTGGGTTAGTCATCCCATGGTTTTTCCCTTAACAGGGTTTTCCATGTAAAAATCCTTGTGTTATGTGTGTTGATTTCATTTCTGCTTTCATGTTCATTTATGCTTATATGTTTTGATATTGGACTATTGCTAAAGAAGAAAAGAAAGTTAAGAAGTTTAAGATAACTGATTCACCCCTCCCCTCTCAGTTATCTGCCTTGTTTCCAACACTTATTTCTTTGACTTCTTTATCTGTCTCTGTCTCCTCATCATCTTTTGTACCCACATTCATTCTTGTGGTTTTTTTTCTTTCTCTTACTTGCTTCACCGGATGGTCTAACTTCTAGTTTTGTAGGTTTAGGAGGACTAGAAGCAGCAGTAGAGCTTGTAGTAGTCCTTGAAGTGGAGGATGGTTCCACTGGAGCATCTTCTTGTTTCTTGTCCTATTTTTCTTTTTTAGTCTTCTCAATTCTTTCTTTGTTCTGCTTCACTGCTTCCTTGGTTAAGCCAATGCTCTCAGCATACTTTTCAACTAGCCTCTGCACTTTCCTCTTGGTCTCCAACTGTCTGAGTTCTACATGCAATTTTAGACTTAGTTCCTTGTAAGTTCCAAACCTTTCCACAGAGGTATCTTTTGGGTGTGCTCAGAAGATGCAAACATTACATATCCAAAACTCATTCATCCACCTCATAACCCATAGGCATTATCCAAATTGTCCTTGGTTCTACAGCTTCCATCAAGCACTGATCTGTGTCAACCATGAAACATATGTCATTCTCATACTTCTCCACAATTGTTTTAGGGATTCTCTCCCTTGCTTACATTAAACTTTGGAAGTTTTTGAAGTAGCCCCAAATGGCAGTCTTTTGGGCTTAGGAGTCACCAAGACTGAGAAGGTGATCTCTTATTTGCCATGCTACTGTCCTATTAGTTGTCCAATGCACACCTTGAATTCTAGGTACTTCATTCATAAAATAGAAGAACAAACATATAATCAAGGAACCATATTTGAAGTTATTTTTTTAATCTTTCTTTATCATATTCTCAATCAACTGATTCTGTAGTAGTTCACAAAGATCATAATCAGCATTCTCCTTTAATATTTGATAAGCTGCATATATTACAGTTCTAGAGACAGAATTTTCCCTGTTGGAGTGGTAAATCTTGTACCCATTCACCATGGAGGAAAATTTAACATCAAGTTCTATGATATCATTGATGGTCATTGCCCTTTTGTCAAACTTGACACCAGTAGCATCAGTCACTGTCTGGTTTTTCAAGACTTTCAGCATGGGTAATCCACTGGAGGAATTTAACCCAGTTACAGTCTTGATAACATCCTTTGTAATCCTAAATGGTTTCAATAGCCATATGAACTCATTATGTATTCAGCTCAAGACATATTGAACCCATTCATTTTCATCAAATATCAGAAACCTAATGACTTGCAGAAAATGTTTGCTTTCTATGGCTTTGAATTCTAGTTTCAATTTATGGCTATCATCCATTAAGTAGTTGTTAAGCAAATCCAAGAGTTTCAGGTTTCCAAATTCATCCATGTTATAGTGGATGTATGCCCTAATATCTTCAACATGTAAAACCCCATATGGAACACCTGAAAAAGTACCTAGTAGTTCGACTTCAACAGATTTGTAAAGATGCTTCTTAAATTCAGGACGGGGCCTTTCAGTGACATCAACAACTAAAGGTGTAGCCATTTGCAGAGATTGAGAATTCAAGAGGTTTCGTAGGAAATAGAAATACCTTGTTCTGCAAATTAGGGTTTTGCTTGAGGATCCTCTTCATGCTTCAATTCTTGAGAATTCTCAGCTTAGAGCTCGTTCACTCCTTCTCTTCTTGCTTTCTTTCGATGCAAAGTGATCTGTCTAGGGAATGAATGACCCTTTTATGCTCCACAATGCCTAATTTGTCTTTGTAATAAATGCTCTACCCTAATACATCCAATTACTCTATTTGTTGAATAGTTTCTCATGAATTAGTCTGCAATTTGCCATATCCACCTTTTTTCTTCTGGAAATCCTTCCAAATGATCTGAAACAATCCAAGATCTCTTTTCTCACTGTGCTAGATTCAGGCACTTACTTGTTGGCTGGGGGATTTTGATTTATATTGCAGCTCCCCTTGAGCCAGAGCTCTTAATTTAATTCCCTGAGGAATTATCTGCACTGGATTCTAGTGTGGACCCATTACTATGGTTCACAATTGTTTTCTTGACCCATGTCTCACTTGTTTCATTCTAGATCTCATTCTCTTCAATTTTTCTTTTGCCTTTGTCTTGTCTCTGCTCATCCAATTTTCTATTTATTGAACCTCTTCTTTCATTAATCCTACTTCTTCATAATCTTGCAAAATGACCGGATCGGTTACAATGGAAGCACACAACATTTCTTTGCCCATTTGATTGATTTTCTCTTGATCTACATTGAATGGCCATATGTCTAAATCTATTGCATGCAAAGCATTTTCCATTGAAGGAATTCCCATTTCCTCTATTTGATGAGTTGTTCTTTGTCATACTTCTACATTCATTGGATTTATGACCATACCTCTTGCAATTAAAGCATTGTAGAAGGATGTATTATTTTGATTTATTATGCTTCTGCATTGAATGGCTCTATGACCAAATTTATTGCACTTGAAGCAATTTCCATTGAAAGATGGATACCTTTGAGCATTAGGCTATCTTACTAGAGGTCTTCTAGGTCTATTTCTCCCATTCCTCAGTTGAAAGTTTCTTTGTCCAAATCTGGAGCTCTCACCTTTCTCATATCCAAGACCATGCTTGTCATCATCCTTTTTTTGACCCTCAAGTAATTCTTCAAGTTTAGATGAACTTATCTTGAGCTTCTCCTTATATTCATTTGCAACTTCTAGGTCATGTCTGAGAATGACAATTTGCCTTTCAAGATCTCTTTCATTGTCTTTGCTTTCTTGTAGATCAGATTTTAGATGGCCAGCTATACTGTGCAATCTGTAGCATTCATCAGTTATTTCTTTTAGATTTTGATTCAAATCTTCTTCAGTCTTCTTCATTTGCTCAATTTCTTTGGTTAGCCTCATTGCCCCATATTCCATCTCAACTTTCAGAATAGCAACTTCTTTTGACAGCTTCTCACACTCCTGTGTCTTTTCTTCCAAGGCTTCATTCATGCCATTTTCTTCAGTTAAACTAGATAACTACAAAAGTAGCTCCTCATTCCTTCCCATAGACTTCTTTAATTTATCTTTTAACATTTAAATGGTATCATTAGCATCCTTGAGTTCATCTTTCAGATTAGATATTTCTGCTTTGGACTAATCAAGATCTTTTAGAGCCAACTGAAGTTGATCTTTGAGTGAACCCATTAAAAACTCCTTCCAAGACCTTTCCTTAAGCTGTTAGGCTTCTTTTAAGGAACCTTGCTCTGATACCAATTGTTGAATTAGGTCCAGACAACTGAGAGGGGGGGTGAATCAGTTGTTACACAATTTAACAATTTATACCTTTAATCTTCCTTTACAACTTCTAACCAAATCAATGATGTAAACATTTCAACATTAATCAATAACACATGAGCAAAAACATAAATAACATAGTTGACACCAAGATTTTTGATGTGGAAACCTGGTTAAGGGAAAAACCACAGTGGGGGTTAACCAACAAAGATTATACTCTATTAAAAGTATTACAATGGGGAATGCACATGCATTCGGGCTCATTGCCCAGAGCTCACTACTCAAAGGAAGGCTCACTACCTATTGGAAGAGAGTTACAATAAATTTGAACTAATATTTTCCATCTATCAATGCTGGAGTTCAGTTCTGGTTAAGCATAGAAAATTGAGTTGACACATTTCATCCTTACTCTGCTCCTCTTACTGCTCTGCTAGCATTTGAACTTTTGATCTCTGCTCTTTTCACAATTACTCCATTGTCGCAACACATACACAGCAAAATCATCCAATTCCATCAGATATATATATATCTGCAACATGATCTACAATCATTTTACTAGTTGGCTTCAAGAACACTTAGAACTTTGTCGAGTACTCTGCTCCATCAGCTAGATCCATACATAATATGAGATGTGAACCAAAACTTACACTTGCAAATCATCAATCATATCGGTTACCATTACTTATCATCACCAATTTCCCAATAAACAACTTTTATACATCCAGAATTAAGATCATTCACAAGGTCGGCCTGTTCTTCTTTTGTCTGTTCTGTCAAACTGAAACCTGATACTCAGAAGCTAATATCTTTTGAGTCCTTCATCACCTGAGGACAAAACTCTAGATTTAGAGTGTCTTGACAATGCTTACAACTACCTTGGATCCACAACAAACCATACATTTCCACCAGAGAGATCTGGACCAAGATACTAGACCCTGTCACCTACACTGTTCCTAACTTCCTGGACTTAGACAAATTCTAATTCTGACTTCCAGTGTGAACAAATTGTGTTATGCGGATGATTGGGATGATCTTATTTGCCATCAATGACAACACTTGTCAACGTGAAGCAGTGTCTCTTGCCAATAATTCTACCTTCTGCAATTCACAATCAAAACTGCTTCCCTCAAAACCCTATCTCACCATGGTTTAAACCTCAATGAAGCCTTAATTGCAATCTTGACTATGCAGGGTTTGGATTTCACTGCCTTGCTATTTGTTGTCATCTCTATACATTGCAAACTTTACATTGAAAGTGTTTGAAACCTCCAATGTATACCTTAGTTCAAAAATCCCATAATGAGACTAATACACAACAAGAAGTCACTGTCTCAAAACCTTTAAGATTGCAAACTATCAAGTGAAACAAGGAACACATTGGGCACATCCAGCATTCCTCTCAAGGTCCAACAAAATAGATGAAAATCCAAGAAACAAAACACAATTGCTAAGAATATATTATGCATTTGAGACTTGACTGCCACCTATGCAAAAATTGCACTTGAGACTGTCCTCCTTGATCATTGTCTTTACAACCTTGTTTCTTCTGTGCTCTTTATTGTCACTAATAATTAGCTTCTACATCTCCCCCTCAGTTCTTCGAAGTGTATATTCATAGCCATCAATTATATTCTCTTAGCATAGTCACTTTAAACTATTGTCACTATGGTAGTGTTTGTATTCTTCATAGAATATCCCAAGCTCATGCATTATCAAATACAATTAGGATCCATGCCCCCTCCATCATCTGCAAAAGAAAATACAAGGTGATAATTTCAACTAGTCTGTGCTCATAAAACTAAATACAATACCAATTTGCTCAAATAGTGATAGCAAGTTAGGAATAATGTTCTCACCCTGAAAAAGTAAAGAATGATTGTAGTCGCAAGGGTTGTAAATCTAGTCCACTTTGAAATAAGTTGCACCATAAGGTATCTGAATGTTATTGGACCAAAATAAGAAACACAATAAAGATAATTTCTACCCATAATATAAACAATAATAGAACATTAATATTCAAATATAAGATATCTTATCATCAAAACATCATACATCAGGTTAACAAATAGTCATCATCAAGACAACCCTTCAACAAACAAAACTAACTGAGATATTTCATAAATAAGCATTAGTTATGAGCTTCTCTCATCTCTAGGGTAACTATCACAAACTGTTACCAGAAATATTGTCAAAGTTATTAAACTCAATCAATAAACCAATAATCTCAATAGAAATTGCAAATAATAGAGATTTCAAATAATAAAGAACAAACCGTGCAAACTATGAAAACCTTGCTACTTTGTTGCTTCCATTGTTCACCTAGTCTCAATTGATCTTTGTATAAATATTGAAGCCCTCAGAAGACATACTTCCTTGCTTTGTTTTTCAAGATGATGATGGAGAGATGGCTATGATACTTCTTGTAATGAAGATGAGCTTCAATACAATACAAGGGTGATCACAAGCTATGGATGGATTTGGGTGCCAAAGGTGCGCTGCTAATTCTGCAGAGTAACGATACTAAAAGCTTGGATGAATGAAATGGAAGAATTGGGTTCAATTTATAGACTTGAGAGAGAAAAGATCAACGGTATAGAAACCTTGAGAGCATGTGCGTGAATAGAAAGAAGACAAGTGTCACACACAAGCTATTTTGTTTGAGTTAACTGCTTTAAAAGATAAAGATAAGATATGATTTCATAAATTAGAATGATTTTCTCTCATTTAAGAGTTGATAAAAACAAGGTTGATTAAGTCAATTAACTTAACTTGTGATTTGTTTTTGCATGATTTGAGAGAAATTAAATTATTTAATTTTGTGTGCATGAAGAAGAAGACTTATTTTTAGAAGATTTGGAAGATATTTTGAGAAATTTGGAGATAAGAAAGCAAATTAAATAAATAAATTTATTTAATTGTTTGTGCATGATTTGGAAGAATAAATAAAATATTTGATTGTATTTTATTTTTAGAGATTGAGAGAATTTAAATAAATTTGATTGATTTATTTAAATTTGGAAGAATGAATTTGACTTAAATTAAATAATTAAGAATTATTTAATTGTTTGGAAGAATTTAATTAAATAAAGGATTTTATTTAATTTTGACTTTAGAAGAGGTAATTAAATATTTTGATATTTAATTAACTTAGAGGAATGTGAATCGAATAAATAAATTTGTTTATTTATTTATTGATAGAAGAATTAAACTTAAATAAATATTAAGAATATTTATTTAGACTGAAACATGTCATTTTTAGACATATGCATTTTGCCCCTCTTTGATGTGATGTTCGAGATGATGAGATTTGTGTAGAGTAACATCATTTCAAAGAAGCTAAGGTATAGATAGAAGAAAAAGGTGGCAATGGAAAGATAGGATGAGGATGCCCCCTCGAGAGATTGGACGAGGAGAGAGTTTCGAGGTGTGAGATGGACAATCTCACTATGAAGAAGGTTGGAAGAATAGGTTGGGGTGAAGAAAATGGTTGAAGAAAGAGCCGAATGATATGCGATGCAAGATAAAATGATAACACACAAAAGCAAGCAAGCAAGAATGCACAAATGACACAAGAACAAACAAGGTATTGCCCCTGTCAAGCGGTAAACCAAATGAATAATCAATATTGATTGATAAACGATAGTGTTGTCATGGTGGGGAACGATAGATCCCTAGAGCAACACGATAGGATAGTGTCTGGTTTCAATAAATGAAACATGTCGTGTAAGACACGTGTGTGGTCTGATTTCAATAATGTAACATCCTGTATAAGACAATTGATTGATTACAATTGATTGAGTTGGTTTACAACCAGATAAGGATCAAGACCACTGAGTGTGATTGGATAATTTAACAAGATTAACTTGACTTGATTGGTATGGATTAAGGATGGGCTCGCATTTGGATCATGGCTCAAATTGGCCAAACAAGGATGAAAGAAGAATAGATAGAAATTTGACTGATAGAAGAATGACTCGACAGAAGGACTCACAAGCTTTTATAAACATTGATACTCTGTACAAAATTTTTATTGCATGGATGGTATGTGAAATGTAAATGGATATGGATACAGATGCGGATATGAAATGTAATTGGATAAGTTATGGATATTTGTCATCTTGATATTGCAAGTATTTTGAAGTGCTTGTTTCATCATTGGGCTTTTAAAATGTTGTAAGATAATACAAGCATCTAGGTATAATTGAACCAAGATGACCTGAGTATTGCTTACATGGATTTTGATTTAGTAAGTTAATACAAGCATCTAGGTATAATTGAACTGAGATGACCTGAGTATTTCTTGTGTATCAACAGACAAGGATTGCCCCCTTACATGTGAGACCTCTGATGTCCTCGATGATCTTTTACCAATCATGTCATTAGACAAAAGTCATCACATTACTAAAGGTTATTCCACAAACAGCAAACAAAGAAAATAATCATGCCCCCATCATAGTATCTCTAGCTTTTGGCATCCTTGAGTAGCATAGAAAGACATGATAACAAAAAATGAAAACGTTGTAACCTAACCTGATCACAACCACAAAACATTCTTGCATTTAGATGTGTTTCTCTTTCCATAATTTAGATAGAATCACTTAGAGTGCTTTAGGTACTTTGTTTACTTTGCTTTGGATAGGTTGATGCCTTGCATCAAAATTTATGTTTGAAAGTGGGTTGTGCTTGTGTTTGCATGCATGCCTAGTAAAACGGACCCTAAGGGACTGACCTAGTGCCTTGAGGGTGCATTGTTCAATGGCCTTGCCTACATGATGATGTAGAGGCAATGTAGTTTGGGGACCTGGACCATGGATGGACTAGAGATAGATGACAAGATATGGGATGGATGGGAAAGTGGAACCTCAGGGGCGCATTGAAAATGGCCTTGCCTACGTGACGACGCAGAGGCAACGTAGTTCAGGGTTGACCCTATGATACTGATGAGAGACACTATGCTAGGCTGACACTGTGGATAAGATACTGGATAGGACCTTATGGATAACCTGAATGCTAGATATTGATGACAAGGAAACACCACAAATAGGAAGATGGATGGGTGATAGTGGATACAGATGGTTAGGTAAAACAAATCAAGGATCTGATCTCCAAGGACTATGTCACATAAGAATAACATGCCACATTGTAGGTAGAATACTTAGGATTTTTCATGGAAATGTTTCAAGACGATAGGAGGATGAGAGCATAATTGATGATTTGTGTGGTTTGGAGGGATAAGGTATGTCAAGAGACCTAAAACATTTGTCAACATTGTGCCCCCAATCTTTATCAAGATCAAAAATATTAGAGGAATGGAAGATTAGGATGGATGGATTCGATAGTATAGGTATGTAAGGGATAGAAGGATAGGATAGGAAATGGAATATGGAAGGAAACTAATAGAAGTGTGATATGCTGATGAGACAAGGTGCCTCCAAGTGTAGGTGACATAGAAGATCATCTTACACATGATGCATGTTTGCCAGGTTTTCATCATGGTACTTATCCAAGCCACCTGTTTGCCATATTTTCACCATTGGACGAAGGGATTTCTCTTTTCTCTTTTGATTTTTTTTTTTTTAAATATTTGGAAAGGATAGGGTGGAATATGGATGAGAGGAACTCAAGCATCTGGCTCCATGAAGGTGATTGTATCCCACTAGACGGATGTTGTCACATGGACTAGGTCAAGTGTTCTCATAGATGTTGGTAGGAGATTGCATGACAGTGAGATGGAGAAGGTAGATAGCGGATGGAAGAAGGTACGATAGTGGATGATGATGTGTGTTGTGTAAGAGTTATGTAAGGATGGAGGGAAGGCTTATGCAAAAGCATGGACCATAGGAATAGGGTGAGAAAGATATGTAGGATAATAGTGGAAGGAAGGGGAGATGGAGGTATGTGGAAATGTCATGGGATGGAAGAGAATCATGACCAATGGTTGCACATACCATGATAAACATTGAAGCTAGTGATGGGAAAGTAGTGTAGGAAGAAATGGAGACTTTTGCTTGTGGATGAAAGATTTAGGCATGTAGGGATCCACATAGACTGAGTATTTTTCTGATTTTTGCTTGCCATGTGGGACGGAAGAATTTGAGACTTTTGGATGGAATGGGAGAAAGTGGATGGTTGGCATTCTTCAGAGGTGGATGTCTCATTTGACTTGATAGCTTTTTTCTTAGGCATCCAAACCATTTTGCCTTTAGATAGTACCTGTGAAGGTATGGGCTGGGGTGTATGCAGCTTTGGTGTAGCTTCGGAGGTAATCATTTGTTGGATGTGGACCCACACCTTTTTTAGTTTGGCATATAGGTGTGTGGGTGTATGTAGCTCTTGAGAAGGATGTTTCTTTGATTCTTGGCTTTTGTATCTTAGGTCATGAGGACACTTAGGATTTTTGACTTTATAGGTAGAGACATCCAGGTTTTTATTGTTGAATTCCTGTGGGATGGTGGAAGTGGGGTTGGAGGAAGCCCTTTGTTTAGACAACATGTACATTTATTGGCCATGATTAGGATTGTTAGAAGATTCGTAGATAGATGAATAAGGTGTTGGAAGAAGTGGTGGTAAAATGTATGGAGGGATATTAGGAGTTGGAAGTAGCAGAGGTAGATTGGATGGTGGAAGGTGTATGGTCACATGCTTTTGGGATGTATATGATAAGGGAGGTGGAATGGCGACATATGTTTTGGGGATATGATAGGGTTTGCGATGGAAATTGGGGCATTTAGGAGTGGAGGAAGTACCAACATCTTGAGATTGTTCACCTTGGGGTGTGGATCCAAGGCCATATGAAGGAGGAGGAACATTAACATGGATGGGCTCCAAAATACCTTGTTCATGAAAGCCTAAGCCTTTACCTTGATAGTTCATATGTTGGAGTATGTGGTGGACAACGGGATTATGTGTAGGTGGAACACTAGACACAAGTTCCTTATTTGATGGAGAAGGTGGGATAGAGGATAATGGTTGCTGGTGTTCTAAGGAGGAACACTCATGGATAGGATTTTGGTCAACAACATGAAAGTATGATGGAGTTTGACTTTGGTTCATGGTAGGAGGTTTTGCAATATGCTCAAGGGGTTGCCGACTACATGACGAGGTTGTAGGATTTGACATAGCATTGGAAGAATCTTTGATAAGGTCAAGGACCCAAATTTGGGGACATGGTTGACTCTCTACTAGTAGCCCTTGGATCACATCATTGGTAGCTGTATGGGTAGAGGAGTGAGGTAATGGATAGGTGGAGTTCTTCATGGTAGGATTAGTATGATTTGGGCTATGTGTTCTAGGAGATGGTGAGGGAAGACAAGTAGACAGAGTGGTATACGATTTCCAACCTAAGGTGGTGCTTGCCTTGTCATGAGTATCATTAAGATGGGCAGAGAATTAATGATTTTAGGGCGAGGCGTAGCTAGTACTGGCCTGTTCAGCTTGTAAGATTGCCATTTCTTGTTGTATCACTTGGAGTTCTTGAGCAATTGCTATACGATCTTAGGGCGAGATATCAAAGTTTAATTGCACTTGCAGGTATTGGAGTTCTTGAACAATTACTTCTAATTGGTTTGTCATCTCTACATAAATTGACACAAGACCAAAATGGGTACTTAGAAAACCTAAAATTTTTCTCTCAAAAGATGTGGAAATGCTCACTGTCGCGAATGCGCAGGTACAAAAGCACTGAAATAGAGCATATATGCGCAGTAAGTTAGGATGAAAGCACAGCTCTAGTAAAATTTAAAGTCACAGTAACCGGTGACAGATGCATAGCAAGTCAAAATCTATGCATAGCAGGTTGAGGTATATGCGTAGCTCTGCAGGACAGATGCATAGTTATGGTTTTCTTGAGTATTTTTGCAAATTTTTGGCACATTTTTTGGTGTTTTTAGTTTCTTGGTTGCAAAATGGTCTTTTTGATATGATTTTCTTAATTATGGCAAGAAGACATAGCAAACACAAAGCATATTTTCATGATTTTTTAAAAAAATTTGTGATTTTTTGGACTATTTTTGACTCAAAAAGAAAGTACAAATCCTAGGTTGGAAAAGGCAATATTTGGCGGATCCCCTAGCTGTGCATATTCAAAGCAGATAGCTTCAGGATCTTGGTAGCACTAGCTCCTCTCCACAGCACACAATTCTCATACATACCAAGATCTGAGTTTCCCAAGGCTCATACCCCCACCGAACCTTAGGATTGTCTCTGCTATCTCTACTAAGAACCACATGAATCAGGGCAGCTTCAAAGGTCCCACCTTTTGCACCAACAAATAGAAGGAATTTGGGCTACTAAAACAAGGATGACTAGTAAGTGCAACCATTTGAGTGGTTATACATGCGGCAGTACTACTCTCCGTTATGGAGTCTCCCAGCCTGCAAGGGTTCTGCCTTGAAGGGTTTTAGGGGAGGTTGGTTGTTGGTATAACACAACTTCACTCATTGTTTGAAGCTTTCACTCCAAACATAATTTATTTATAGTGGCTTGGCAGAGCTTGGCTTTAGCTTGTTACCACTTAAGGTCATTCCCCAAGGACGGAAGGATATCCAAGGGCAGGCCTCTCTAAAGGTTTAACACATGCGAAAATGATATGTCTGGCATTTTGGTCACCCAAGATAGGGGAGAGCATAGGCCTAGTATCATTCCCAAAAACACAAAAGACAGTGGTTCTTTTCCTCTAATTAAAATGAAAAAGACTATATGAGCTAGCTACTTGGGTACACACGCAAGTTGTTAACTTTGAAAGTAAGATAACAATGGTTCAATTTTATCCTCCTAGCATTCAGACTAGGTTCAATTTGTTGATGCAACAAAATCAAGTTACTCCCTTCCTAGTTAGATCTAGATGTGGTTTTGCATGAACATTCAATTACTATCCTTTAAAAAGATGATGTGTGCTAACAATGCAACTAGAATGACTAAAACAACCCCTAATCCTGCAAATAGATGAGAGAATATTCCTGGGAAAAGTGTCAGCATTAGCAAAAACCACAAGAAATATCCTAAAAAACAATTGTTCAAAATAGATGCACAGCTTTAGAGCCTGAATGCACAGAAACAGAGCTTAGAAGCGCAAAAATTTTAAAAGTGTAGAAACAAAGGTTGTATGCACTGCAACAAAGATTATATGTGCCATTTGGTATATGCACTGTGACAGAAGACAGATGCGCAGCTTCAAGTGGTAGATGCACTGAAAGGGTATATGCACCAAAACATAACTCAAATGCATGATAGAATTGCTCATATGCGCTGAATCCCCCTGTGTACGGAACCTTAGCACAAAAAAATTAGTTTTTGGACTAAATCGAGGAAAGGCCCCATGGTGGGTGCCAAAAATGTTAATGGAAAATTGTCAAAGTCATCAATAATACCCATAACTCAATGAAATATAGAAATAAAGAAGATCTAAAATGATGAACAATACCTCAACAAACCTCTTTACCTCATGGCTTCCATTAGTGGCCTATCACAAATGATCTTGTGTATGAATATGCCCTCAGAAGGTGCACCTCCTTGCTATTCCAAGATGTCAAGTGGGAATGGTCATTATAGTTCTTTGTAATGAAGATGAACTTCCCAACAATGGTAGTGATATGGTAACAAGTTGATCACAAGCAAATAGAATTCCTGCAGAGTAACAATACTAAAAGCTTGGATGAATGAAATGGAAGAATTGGGTTCAATTTATAGACTTGATAGAGAAAATATCAACGGTATAGAAAGAATGAGAAGATCAATGGTATAGAAACCTTGAGAGAATGTGTGCGAATAGAAAGAAGACAAGTGTCACACAAAAGCTATTTTGTTTGAGTTGACTGCTTTAAAAGATAAAGATAAGATATGATTTCATAAATTAGAATGTTTTTTTCTAATTTAAGAGTTGTTGATAAAAACAAGGTTGATTGAGTCAGTTAACTCAACTTGTGATTTGCTTTTGCATGATTTGAGAGAAATTAAATTATTTAATTTTGTGTGCATGAAGAAGAAGAAGACTTATTTTTAGAAGATTTGGAAGATATTTTGAGAAATTTGAAGATAAGAAAGCAAATTAAATAAATAAATTTATTTAATTGTTTGTGCATGATTTGGAAGAATAAATAAAATATTTGATTGTATTTTATTTTTAGAGATTGAGAGAATTTAAATAAATTTGATTGATTTATTTAAATTTGGAAGAATTAATTTGACTTAAATTAAATAATTAAGAATTATTTAATTGTTTGGAAGAATTTAATTAAATAAAAGATTTTATTTCATTTTGACTTTAGAAGAGGCAATTAAATATTTTGATATTTAATTAACTTAGAGAAATGTGAATCGAATAAATAAATTTGTTTATTTATTTATTGATAGAAGAATTAAACTTAAATAAATATTAAGAATATTTATTTAGACTAAAACGTCATTTTTAGGCATATACACAAACGAGTGATTGTAGCCACCTCAACAATTCATCTCAGGAAACATAGTACAAAGCTACATTACCTCATCAATTGCATTATCAAGAAGCTTTGCAATCACTGCAATGATAAACAAATAAGAAGAAAATTATAATTTATGTAATTCATAGCACATATACTGTTGAAAACCAATCCAAATCTCTAATTCAAATAACTGTTAGAAAAATATGCAGTTCAGAATTGAGAATTAACACAATGAAATAGTAGTAAGCTGTACAAAATAGACAACACATATTTACGTGGAAAATCTAATTTGTACCATGAAAAACCACTGGCAAAGATCTCTCAATAATTTTATTCTTAGAATAAATTCATTGTTACAGAATTTTACCATGCATTTGCATTCAAGATCAATTGACTTTCGTCAACTACTTTACCAATACTAGAATAAGATAAACTAACTTCACATACTGTAGACACCCTAAAATGACCGTGTCGTCAAATCACTGGCATTCCGTTATCTGTTTAATCACCTGCATTTCAACATTAATTAAATAATCTAATTATTTAATTAATTATCATCAAATTCTTCTAAATCTCCTAAATTCAACATTAATTAAATAAATCCTCTTTATTTAATTAATTAAATTAAATTCCTCTATATTCTTCCACAATTAAATAATTTTAATTATTTAATTTGATCATTATCCTCCTTCCAAAATTCACATCCACATTAATTAAATAAATCCAATTATTTAATTAATTCAACAAATTCCCTCTTATCTACAATTAAATAATTTACATTATTTAATTAAATCAATTGTTCTTCTAAATTTAAATAAATCAAATCAAATTTATTTAAATTATCTCAATCCTCTAAAAATAAATAAAATCAAATATTTTATTTATAATCTTATGTTCTTCCAAAATCATGCACAACAATTAAATAAATTTATTTATTTAATTTGCTTTCGAATCTTCTAAATTAAATAATTCTAATTATTTAATTATTTCTTCCAAAATATCTTCTCTAAATTTAAATAAATCAATTATTTATTTAAATTGCTTTTTCTTCTAATTTGAGTTATCTTTAAAATAACTCAAGCTTTCTATATTTAATAAAGCAAAATATCTTCTTTTCTCATGCAAATCTCTTCTTCTTGTTTTAAATCACTTAACTGATTGCTTTATTCTTTTAATTGATTTATTTCTTCAGTTAACTTATTCTTCTATTCTTGATAACTCCTCTCATGCAAAAGCAAGCAAGACACATGTCTTCTTTTCATTCGTTGCACATTCCTCAACTTATCTCTTCCATTGATTCTTCTGAATTATCTGGACCGTTGATCGATTTTCCTTGAAATCTATATAAACCCCCCTCATCTCCTTCATTTACTCCCTCTCTTCGATTGTATTTTCAGGCATACTTGACAGAGCTTTGAGCATACACAACGCGTCGATTGAGCACTATAACGATCTTTTGACATTGATCTCTTAAGCACACTACTTGCTTGTTGCAGCTATGGCTTCGCAACTTCATTGAGCAATCCACATTCAATCCAAAGGAAACAATACAGATTTCGGTAAAAGTCTTTATTCATCTTTGATTTGTGATTCATGGCTTTTATTTAAATTCGTTTTCTTTATGTTATTGGGTTCTTTGGTTTTATTTAGTTTAGATTTAATCCATTTTTCCATATACACATTTTGGCATGCCCGGTGGGACCCATTGGTCCTGATTTAATATCAAATTTGTGGAATTTTTAGTTTGATTTCACAGGTTTTTTAACTCTTTTTTTGGAGAGATTCGAAAAAAAAATTTAAAGGAAGCTTTCTGGGCAAAAACGGAGGTCACGGTTGCGTTCGGAAGGGTCGAGGGACAAAGAAAAATATAAAATTTGGCCTATTTCGGTGAAGGTGAAATTTTTTCACCTCTGGCACACAACCCGAGGCCATACAATCACTGTGAGGTATGGTAAAAAAAAAAAAAAATCTTTTTTCAAAAAAAAAATTTAAAAAAAAAAAAAAAAAAGCAAAAAAAAATTCAAAAAAAAAATCCAAAAATAAAAAAGCAAAAACAAAAACCAAAAAAAAAAACAAATAAAACAAATAAAAAATGAAGTGTTTTTAGTTTTTATTTCTTTTAGAAAGTAAAACAAAGTAAAGAGAATCTTTTTTCTTTTTTCTTTTTATTTTTTGAAAAAAAATAAAGCACCTTCAGCCCAGCAGCAGGTCACATCAGTGACCAGGAGCCAGTCACAGGGGGCTAAGACAGACCCCTCTTCAATGAGCTTTTTAAATGAATAGGCGATTTTCAAACCTCATTATCTTGGTCATACGGACATGTATTTCAGTGCTTTTTTTTTTAAATAGGCTAGAATTTCGTGATCTACATCGTGGTGAAATTGGTTTTTTCTCAAGATTCTCTGATTTTTCAGAAAATTGATTTTCTCACTGCTGTCTTTGTCTCGTCACAGTTTTTTGACTTTTCAAGCTTCATAACTTTCACAAACGGACTCGGATTCAGGTGATGTTTTTTTTTAAAGTTGGTATTTTTATGTCCTCTACACAGTGGTAATATTTTTTCAAAGATTTTTTGAGATCTATTTTTTAAGACCACTCATTGGCCTATTCTCAATCTCTGACTTCAAGCACTTGCTAACTTTTGAGTTTGTGTGGACCTAATATCACTTGTTGCAGCTTCTTATTACTCATACAGAGCAAATAGGTGTTTTTAACATGTTCATGCAGGATGAGCATTGAAGACCTCTTGATCTATCTCACGAAGTCTTAGAAACACATTGCATGCTTAAAAGGATAATTGAACAAATCTTTTCTTGCAATCTAAGTCTTAGGAACATACTACTTTTCTTAAGGGACAATGGACATGTATGAACAAACACCTCAATTTTCTAAAGGACAATGGACATGAATGCCAAACACTTCATTTCATAAGGGACAATTTACAACTACAATCGTGTGTGTGCATAGCTTAGTTGCACCTTATTTTTCTTATAACGGGACAATTGAACCTTTGTGTGACGTGCTTGATTTTACATTTTTTGTACTTCCTTTAGAAGGGCCTGCTTTTGGATTGCGTTTCATCCAAAAGGGACGACCCTAAGCAGAGTTTTCCTTTGAACCGCTATATAAAAGGGATAAGGCGAAAGCCAAGTCCTAACCGACGTCAGCCTTACCTTGTGATGCCAAACTGAAAAGAGGTGTACTAGCCCTTTGTGGAAACGATTTTCACATTGAGCGAAGTGTTTGAAACTCTTAGTAGGATTGGTTAAAGCTTTTAGTAGCTTGTCGCATTGCTCGTAAGGCGTTGGTCCCTCAAAGTCACTAAGAACCAATTTAGATAGAGACTACCCGACCTACCTCCGAACATTGCGGTAATCATCAGTGCAAGGGAAATCGATTTAAACCCTTAAGATACTCACCATTGGCTCCCTTGAGAAGAGATAGTATTCCCTTGGACATAAAGCTCTTGTGACCTACTTGAGCTTTCCAAGGGGAGGGTGAGATATCCCTACCTATCGTCTCTCGCAAAGATACTAAATATCCGACACCTTTATGGAATGATATTTTTATCGACAGAGTATTAAGCTGTGAGCTGATCTACTGCAATGAAACCTTGTCTCTAGGGATAAAAAGTGCTTGTTATTGATTGCAACTGTATTTGACCTGTGGAAACATTGGGCTTGTTTGGAGCCTTGAACATACACTATCTGTTGTGTCAGTCCTTGTGCCTTTTTTGACCACTTGTTTGCTATGTTTTCTCTTGCCAAACCAATCCAATCAGAAACAGAAAAATCTTGCCTTTGAAAAACATCAGACACTACTTCAGCGCCCCTGGTATTACAGCAGCTCGCCTTTGGTAATACAGTAGATCGCCTTTGGTCAGCAGTAACCCGCCTCTGGCAAAACTCTACTTCAGCGCCCTCAGTATAACAGTAGCTCACTTTTGGTCACTGTGGCTCGCCTTTGACATAGCAGTAACTCGCTATTGGTAGCTCAGTCCGTCACCTCTGGCCCATAGTAGCACGCTTTTGGTAGCACAGTCCTGCGCCTCTGGTCAAACAGTATAGCGCCTTTGGTCCAGTACTTTGTGCATCAAAGTTTGTCTGTTTCTTCAAAGCATCTCATAGATTCCCAGCATTACATTGTGTCCTAAACATACCCCATGGTCACCACTAGGCTACAGCAAACTATGAAGTCTAGGCAAGTTGTCCCTAAGAAGCACAAGTCACCCCCTCGCACACCACAATCAGGTCGTCTCAACGTTACTCCCAAAGTGACTCCTAGTACACCCGCGGCAAGACCAATTAGCTCTCCAAACATGCTACACATAGAGGAACCAAGCAATCCTCATGAGGATAGAACCCCTTTGCTAAATGCACCGCAGTATACCACAGGCTTGCCTCCGGATTTTGTCCCACAAGGTTATGTCATAGATCAACCCCCATCTCAAGAAGAGCGACACTTTGAAATAGGTCAATCCTCTCAAGAAGATGGGCAAGATCTGGATGAATTTATACAGGATCCTAGAGCTATAGCTGCCTTTGATAAAATTCTTAGTGAGAACCAGGATTATTTCTTTCGCTTGCTTGCAAAGCAAGGTGCCAAGTTACCTCAAGATTTTGATGTGTCCACTCTCAAGGAGAGCAACAACACCCAAGAAACCATACAAGCGGTGCAAACCATGTCCACGGTGACTACGCCCCTACCTACTCAAGGTTCGCAGTATAGGAATCCCCTTTTTCAAAATCCAACAGGGGAGAGGCCCATATCACCACTTTTGACTCCTATGGAGATCTATCAAAACCAACTAGAAACTCTCCAACATCAAGCAGAGTTAGCTAAGCAAGCCACCTTAGCTCGGTCGAATGTGCAACCACCTCCTAAAGTGTCCACCCCAAGCGCAAGTGGAATCTTGGTTACCCCATCACGCGTAGGTTTCCCACCCAATTACAATCCGGGGAACACGTATGTAGCCATGCAACAAGGGTCTCAACATATGCCACCTCCTATATCATCACACCTGCATGTCTCTCAACCAATTGGAGTCACGCAGCCCCAACCACAACATTCTTCTACTCTCATCTTCAATCAACCCCCACCGTCGCAAAACACTTCTACCTATGTTCCTCCTCCACAACGTTCATCCACGCTCAACTTCTTTCATACATTACCTAGCCACTCGCAACATTCCCAACATCAGGTTTCCCAAAGCTATGTGCCACCTTCACAACCTAATCAAACGCACTTTAACTTTCCTCCCCCCAATACATTTCTTCAACCATCGCAAAGCCAACATTCTTACCTAGCGCCACCTCCACCTCTGCCTAATCAAAACCCCCAATTCCAACCCAATCTGAACCAATCATACAATCCATACAATCCCAATCAATCTTACGACCCTTACAATACCACTGCGCATGGCTCACATTATAATCTTCCATATGGGCAACACCAACCACTTTTTGGACAACAGGAGATGTTACCAACCCCTCCCACGACTATGGAACTAAAGATTGCAGAGGTGCAACAACATCTATCTGATCTTACGTTTGGCCACACCAAAAAGACCTTCTCCTTGGAGGAAGTGTGCCCTTATCCTTTTGATCGGTCGTTACCAATGATCCCTTTTCCTCAAAATTTCACTATTCCCAAGTTCGATAAGTACAAAGGAAAAGGTGACCCAAAAGACCATCTTAGGGAATTCTATCTTGCTTGCTTCGAGGTTTCTCACAACGACACATATCTTATGCGTCTTTTTCCTCGCAGTCTTGGAGGACAAGCAATAGAATGGTTCTCACACTTACCTACGGGTATCAAGTCTTTCAACGAGCTAGCAGAGAAGTTTGCCACCCATTTCTCTTACAACGCAGAGCATGAGATTTCCATGACGGACCTATGCAACAATAAACAGAAAAATGGTGAGACTTTCATTTCTTTCCTTCAGCGATGGAGACAAATGGCTAGTAAATTCCCTTTCAAGATTCCGGAGAAACAGCTTGTTAGCATCTTTGTGCAGAACCTCAACCAAGAGTTAGGTTTCCATTTGCAAATCCTTAGTGCTACAACCTTTGATGAAATCACATATAAGGGCATCAACATTGAGAAGGCCCTCATTGCTAAAGGTGTGGTCAAAATCTTTAAAGAGACGAAAGATAGCTCTTCTCATCAACAATCGAACGATAAACCCAAGTATTGGAACAAGAACAAAAACGTGGTCAATGATGGAGTGGTTGATGCTAAGCATGTCCAAACGTTGCAAACACCACTGCAACTCTCCAAACCAAGTCAAGCTCCACCTCAACAACAGCAGCAACAAAGGCAGCCTTATCCCAACCAACAGCAAAGACAACAAGAGCGGCCTCAACAAGATTACCCTCCGCGACGTCAATTTACTCCTTTGGGAGTGCCCATCGAATCGGTCTTACAGCAAGCTTTGCAGAAAAGGCTCATAACCTTACCTGATGCTCCTCCTTAGGGAGAACCTATCTACAAAACTGCACGTTACAGAGACAATGAGTATTGTGAGTTCCATAGGAGCAAAGGTCATCGAACCGCATCTTGCATGAAGCTTAAGCACCTCATCCAAAACCTCATCGACGGTAATCAAATCACCTTTGAGAATGAATCACCAGCGCAACACACGAACAAGGATCTCGATATGTACAAGGAACCATTCCCTCATCATGGTCCACCTCCTCCTCAGGATAGAGGTAAAGGTATCAATCACGCTTCCACGTCCTTCGATTCCATTGTAGGTCATTTTGAAGAGAGTCGAGTGTCTACCCTCACCATTAAAGGCAAATCTACGGATTGTGCTGTTACTACTCGTCGAGGTCATGTCACCATTCGTGCACCTACACCTAGGCTTCCGGTTCAGTCTGATTATAATCTTGTCGAACATCTAGGGAAAACACCAGCACAGATCTCTATTTTGGACCTTCTACGGTCATCACCTGCACATAGAGTGGTGCTAGAAAAAGCCCTCCAAGAGTCGTCCGTTCCTAACAACATAGCTGTCGCAGATTTCCAAGCTATAGTGGGTAATATTGCTTCACCTTACAATGTGGTCTTCTCGGAGAAGGACCTTCCCTCCCATGATCCTTGTCACAATGATGCCCTCCATATTGAAGTGCTCATCCATAAGCGCAAAATCAAACGCATCCTCATAGATCGTGGTGCTGGTCTCAACATCTGTTCTTTAAAGTTACTAAAGCAATTGGGATACTTTGAGGATCACATCAACATTGATCATAGTATTACAATCAAGGGGTATGATGATGCAGAACGCCGTTCAGAAGGTGTTATTCACTTGCCTATACAGCTGGGCCCCGTTATGCTTGAAACCAGGTGTCAAGTTCTTGATATTGAGCTGCCTTACAACATTATTCTAGGCCGCCCATGGATCCATGCAATGAAAGCTGTTCCCTCCATGTACCATCAGTCCCTAAAGTTCCCATACAATGGTACGGAGATCACTATCCCAGGAGATCCTAATCCTTTTGAATTTTGCCGTGTCTTGCAAGGAAGCTATAAGAATTGCAACCAAGTGCCTAAAAATGACAAAGCCCTGGAATCCCCTCTCTATGTTGACCCTGAAACTCTCACGCAAGCCTCTACAAGTGAACCTACACCCCTCCCCAAAATCACAGCTCGCTTTCGAGATATAGGCTTTGGCACTTATGATATCTCTGAATCTTGTTGTGTAGGGCTGATGCCTTTATCTCCAAAATCTTACGGCAAACCACCCATTGCTAAAGTTACCAAAAAAGCAGCTATTCCTCCCCCAACATTCCTAACCCAATTCCAACATGGACGGTTATTGGAAGAGGAAACTATTGAGGACATCTCTTCTTGGCTCTACAAGGAGAAAGAACCAGTCACGATACCAGTCAAGCAATATGGCAATGGCTTAAGGATAGTGAAAAACATGGGCTATAAAGGCAAAGGTGGCCTTGGGAAACAGAATCAAGGCACTATGGAGCCCATTGTGGTAACAAAGAAGCTAGACAGGAAAGGATTAGGATTTGGTAAGAAGGTACCACGCGCCTCGGACATCGAGTATATCCTCGACGAGGTAGCTGACAAGTTTCCCGCCGATTCGACATCTACAGAGGATATCACCGATGACTCTTTCCTCCACATGACCAATCTATTCGCAGAATCCTCCATTTTTACACTATCCTCCGTATCCTTAACTTCCACCACCAGCACCCAGAATGTCACGCTTGTCTACCCTGAACTTATCGATTGGGACCAACAAGGGGCCCCCGTTATAGATGTATTTCAGAATGACGAAGCTTTAGCTGAGTTCATGGGACTTCGGGAAGGTATCCCTCTTGGCGATCACAAGGCAGGTTTTGTAATGGAACTAGAGCCCATGGCTTACTTTGGTGAGAATGCCAAATCCTCTAGTCGCAAAAGTGCAAATAAAGAGAGATCTCTAGGTGAAAACCACACTGTGGCACCTCCTGATCATAAAATAGTAAAAATAAAGGATGTATCCAAAGGTGAAAACCCAACTGTGGCACCTGAGGATGGAGGATTTGACCTTCCCTTACCTTCTAAGTATCAAGAGAAATCAGCTCTACTAGTGGAAGATTCTACAGAGATCAACCTAGGTACAGAACAGAATCCAAAGACAACATTCCTAGCGGCATCATTATCTGACATAGAGCACAGAAATCTTAATGGCTTCTTCTTACAACGAACCATCAACTTTGCATGGACCTATGCAGATATGCCAGGGCTAGACCCTAAGCTGGTAGTTCATTATCTCACAGTTGATCCCAAAGTGAAACCAGTCAAACAGAAGTTGAGAAAGATGCACCCACAGATCGCTCTCCTAGTGAAAGTAGAAATACAGAAGCTATTAGACGCAAAGTTCATACGACCTATTGACTATTCAGATTGGGTCTCAAATATTGTACCTGTGTCTAAACCTAATGGGCGCATCCGCATGTGTAATGATTTCAGAGATCTCAATAAGGCATGTCCTAAAGATGACTTTCCACTACCAAACATTGACATTATAGTGGACTTGACAGCTGGTCACGAGATGCTTTCTCTTATGGATGGATTCTCAGGCTACAACCAGATTAGAATAGCTGAAGAAGACCAACACAAGACAACCTTTACATGTCCTTGGGGCAATTACTGTTGGTGTGTTATGCCGTTTGGTCTGAAGAATGCAGGAGCAACCTATTAGCGAGCTATGACAGTGATCTTCCACGATCTATTTCATCACATCATGGAAGACTATGTGGATGATATATTGGCTAAATCTTCTAGAGCAGAACATATACAGGTCCTAGGACAGATCTTCGACAGGCTTGAAAAATACCAAGTAAGACTTAATCCTAAGAAGTGTGTATTCGGCGTAACATCAGGGAAGCTATTGGGATACATTGTATCTCGTAGGGGCATCGAAGTAGATCCAGCAAAAGTAAAGGCTATAGTGGAGATGCCTCCACCAAAGAACCTTAAAGCATTAAGGAGCCTCCAAGGAAGGTTACAGTCCATCAGGCGTTTTATATCACAGCTAGCAGATAAATGTCAACCCTTTCAACACTTGCTCCGAAAGGATGTCTCGTTTCGATGGGACAACAAGTGTCAGGCAGCGTTTGATCAACTTAAGGAATATCTAGCTACACCTCCTGTATTGGTCCCACCAATTGCGGACAAACCCTTGATATTGTACATCTCCACTACAAATTCGGCCCTAGGGGCCCTGCTAGCACAAAATGATGACTCAGGCAGAGAGCACGCAATTTACTATATCAGTAGAACCTTGGTGGGATATGAGCTCAATTATTCACCCATGGAAAGGGCTTGTCTAGCAGTAGTGTTTGCCTCCCAAAAGTTGCGGCATTACATGTTGAACCAACACACAAATCTGATAGCCAAGATTGATCCCTTGAAATATCTATTAGCAAAAGCAGCTCTCACAGGCAGACTGGCTAAATGGGTTATGATCCTTAGTGAGTTCGACATTGAGTACACAGATCGTAAAGCAATCAAAGGACAAGCCCTCGTGGATCAACTAGCAGAAGCACCTATGAAAGATACACATCCTATGGTAGCAGACTTTCCTGATGAGAATCTCTTCACTCTTTCCAACTCCATAATGTGGAAATTGTACTTTGACAGTTCTTACACACAGCATGGATCAGGAGCTGGCATCTTATTTGTTACACCTCAGAATGACTACATTCCAAAGTCATATCGGCTAGCATTCCCTTGCACCAACAACATAGCCGAGTATGAAGCACTCCTCATAGGTCTCAATACAGCAGTCCAATGGGACATCACAGAATTACAAGTATATGGAGACTCACAGCTAGTCATTCGCCAAGTCACAGATGAATACCAAACAAAGGATGAAAAGTTGGTCCCCTACAAGCAACTAGTGGATGCCTACAAACCACACTTTTCTAGCATCACATTTGAGCAAATTCCAAGAGAGCATAACAAAGCTGTGGATTCTATGGCTTCTGTAGGGTCACTGATTGATATGCCTGCTAATACACAGAAGTGTGAATTCTTGATCGAGCAATTGTTGATACCGGCCGTCGATGTTCCTGTTACTGAAATCATCTGCGAACTTGTTGGTCCCAATTCCCCATGGTACGAAGATATCTATGAATACCTCAAGAATAAAACCTTTCCCCCTGACCTATCATCCACTCAACGTAAAACCTTTATCCGTCGATCCTCTCGTTACATCATTCTGGGTGATACACTATATCGCTGGAGTCTCGATGGTATCCTCTTACGATGTCTTAACGCGGAAGAAGCCGAAGTTACCTTACGAGACATACGCGAAGGTGTCTGTGGCGCACATTCTACCGGTCCTAATCTTGCTAAGAAGATACCCAGAACAGGTTATTATTGGCCTACAATAGAGCAAGATGCCGCACAGTTTGCTAAGAAGTGTCTACAATGTCAGCAGCATGGAGATCTGATTCACGCACCCGCTCATGAGTTACAACCTGTGACAACTCCATGGCCTTTTTCTCAATGGGGTCTCGACCTCGTAGGACAAATCCACCCTTCCTCCTCCAATGGCCACAAGTTTATCATTACCGCCACTGAGTATTTCACGAAGTGGGTGGAAGCCATTCCTATGACCTATATCACCGGTAAGCAAATAGCCAAGTTTATCCTAAACTACCTCATATGCCGGTATGGTATTCCCCAAGCCATTGTCACCGATAATGGGAGACCATTCAAGAACCAAGATGTCCGTGCCTTATGCATACAGTACAATATCCAACATCGCTTTTCAACTCCCTACTATCCGCAGAGTAACGGCCAAGCTGAGGCTTCCAATAAACCATTCTCAAAATCCTCAAGAAAACGGTCAATAAAGTTGGTCGTGATTGGCACTTGCAACTCAATCCTGCCCTATGGGCCTACCGCACTAGTATTAGAACACCAACTGGTGCCACACCATATGCCTTGGTCTTTGGTTTTGAAGCCATCCTACCTATAGAGGTCGAGATCCCATCACTCAGAGTATCCATGCAGGACCTGATCGGCGGAGATGAGTATCGCACTTCCAGATTAGCTGAGCTTGAACTACTAGATGAGAGGCGTCTTGCCGCACTTAATCATCTCCATGTCTATCAAAACCGCCTCCGGCGTAATTACAACAAAAAGATCAAAGAAAGACGATTTCAAGTTGGTGATCTTGTACTTAAGGAGAATTAGAGAAATCAAGCAGATCGAGAGAAGAAGGGCAAGTTTGAGCCTAACTGGTTAGGTCCCTTCATTGTCACAGCAGCATATGGATCGGGAGCTTATACTTTAGCTACACCTGACGGCATTCCTCTAGATGAGCCACTTAACAGTGTCCATCTCAAGAAGTTCTATGCCTGATCCTCATAGTATTCCCACAAAAAATCAAAAAAATCAAAAAAGTCAAAAAAATCAAAAAAAATCAAAAATCAAAAATCAAAAAAATCAAAAATACAAAAATACAAAAAAATCCATCCTCTGGTGAAAACCTGGCAAACAGGCGCCTTGGATAAGTACCATAGTAAAAACCTGGCAAACAGGCGCTATGCGTAGAGTTAGCATCCATCGTCTCTCGAGTCCTGTCCACTCCTTGCCCAGTTTGCAACATGCTTCATCCATCCACCCATAATAAAACCATTGACTTTGTTTGCATTTCCATCTCCCTATCTAGTATAGCTTGGAAATTTGTCAGTGTCCCTCATCATCATCCCATGTCTTGATCTGTGTCTATAGTTAACACTGTCTTGTCCTAGGTCAAGTCTTTCTGCGTCTTCGTCGGCGGTCACCCCTACAGTTTCCTCTACCAGAATGGGGGCAACCCTTTCCTTAGCTTCAATCTAGGATTGGTTCCTTATTCGTGGTTCGCAACGCATACTTCAATCTTGTCTCATTTCCACAGGTAACACCCTTTAACGGACACAGAGTTCCTACGATAAGGTTGTTATCTTCTCAACACTTTTTCTACATCATCACCCTCACCAGAACTACATATCATCTTTTCAATCTTAAGGTACCTTGATCCCATGGATATGGGTATGTAGGCAGTCTGGAATACGAAGCACATTTCCAGTACTCAGGTACATAAGATCACCTCTTCTCCGCTCTTTTCCCACATCATCACCCTAACCAGAACTACATATCATCTTCCCAATCTTAAGATACCTTGATCCCATGGATATGGGTATGTAGGCAGTCTGGAATACGAAGGAAGTATCCAGTACTCAGGTACATAAGATCTCCCCCTTTCACCTTGACCCATTCATCACTCTATCCAGAACTACATATTTATCACGTTCATCTTCCATCGTCGTGTGCCTTGATCCTGTGGACACAGGGTATGTAGGCAGTCTGGAATACGAAGGATGTATCCAGTACTCAGGCACACACGATCCATCATTCTCCACCCGTTTCAATCCATTTGCATTCCATCCTTCTAGTCTTCCGTTTGTCAAAATCCATTCACCTCGACTTGACTAACTCAAGCAACCAGCTAGCGCATCCTTTCAAAGCAAAAGTCCTTAACAAACTTGAAGCAAAGCAACTTCCTTCCAGAGTCATCTACTGTTGTGCATACCAATTGCCAACATCAGCTAAGTACCGCTTAACCAAGCCCTAGATCAACAAGCTTGTCTTCTACGAAGTGTTCCATTGTCGAGACCAACACACGCGTCTCCTACGACATGTGGCATTTCCTGCAGCGAGATATTGTCTTTTTAGGTAGATAGCACCCTTTAACGGACACAGAGTTCCTACGATAAGGCTGTTATCTTTCCTATCCAATCTATCCTGAGCAACCTCTTTGGCAAGAGAATATGTTGGCTGTATGTTTACTTTGTAAGTCAGTCAATTTGTGTTATGGTTTATCTTTTGTTCCTTTTCCAATACCTATTCAAGACTACCTTGATTTATCTATAATCTTGGTATGTTGCGATGCAATACGGATTTGGGGCATAGTCATTGCTTTCTGTGTGCTGTGTTTGAGGAATGATCTTTAGCATCTTTCTTAGCATTCTATTTATCTTGTGTGTGTTACAACCTAGCATCTTACATATTTAATACTCTTCTTGCATTGACATGTATTGAAGTTTATTTTATGTTCAAGACTATGGCTTATTCGCATGTTCCAACAAGGTCATATTATGTCTAAGGGATCTAAGTTCAAACCGCTTGCTTGCAGAGTCAACGTCCATGCACTCAGATATTATTGCACCTTGGTCTTTTATACCTTGGTGGCAAACTATCCACGTGCTATATCAAAAATAAGGATTGCTCTTTATAAACAAATGTGAAACCATTGCAACAAGCTCATCCATTTACACCATCCATTTTTCCATGGCCTTATATAGTTTTCCAGCAAAGATCAATCAACAGTCTTTCTCTTATGTTCTCTCCTATCTCCTTTCTTCTATCTATCATCAACCCAACCTCGCCTATCTCCAACAAATCTTCTAGTCGAGCGTCAACACAGTTCTTCTGTCGCTTCCCTATCTTTCCTCTCGAGGGGGCACCCTACACCAGCTACGCTGGGGCAACTACCTACACTGGGGCATCAAAAATTGTATCACGTCTTCGACAATTAATTTCTTTGACGCAACGCTACAAGCTGCATTGCATCAAAGAGGGGCAAAATGTAGACACCCTAAAATGACCGTGTCGTCAAATCACTGGCATTCCGTTATCTATTTAATCCCCTGCATTTCAACATTAATTAAATAATCTAATTATTTAATTAATTATCATCAAATTCTTCTAAATCTCCTAAATTCAACATTAATTAAATAAATCCTCTTTATTTAATTAATTAAATTAAATTCCTCTATATTCTTCCACAATTAAATAATTTTAATTATTTAATGTGATCATTATCCTCCTTCCAAAATTCACATCCACATTAATTAAATAAATCCAATTATTTAATTAATTCAACAAATTCCCTCTTATCTACAATTAAATAATTTACATTATTTAATTAAATCAATTGTTCTTCTAAATTTAAATAAATCAAATCAAATTTATTTAAATTATCTCAATCCTCTAAAAATAAATAAAATCAAATATTTTATTTATAATCTTATGTTCTTCCAAAATCATGCACAACAATTAAATAAATTTATTTATTTAATTTGCTTTCGAATCTTCTAAATTAAATAATTCCAATTATTTAATTATTTCTTCCAAAATATCTTCTCTAAATTTAAATAAATCAATTATTTATTTAAATTGCTTTTTCTTCTAATTTGAGTTATCTTTAAAATAACTCAAGCTTTCTATATTTAATAAAGCAAAATATCTTCTTTTCTCATGCAAATCTCTTCTTCTTGTTTTAAATCACTTAACTGATTGCTTTATTCTTTTAATTGATTTATTTCTTCAGTTAACTTATTCTTCTATTCTTGATAACTCCTCTCATGCAAAAGCAAGCAAGACACATGTCTTCTTTTCATTCGTTGCACATTCCTCAACTTATCTCCTCCATTGATTCTTCTGAATTATCTGGACCGTTGATCGATTTTCCTTGAAATCTATATAAACCCCCCTCATCTCCTTCATTTACTCCCTCTCTTCGATTGTATTTTCAGGCATACTTGACAGAGCTTTGAGCATACACAACGCGTCGATTGAGCACTATAACGATCTTTTGACATTGATCTCTTGAGCACACTACTTGCTTGTTGCAGCTATGGCTTCGCAACTTCATTGAGCAATCCACATTCAATCCAAAGGAAACAATACAGATTTCGGTAAAAGTCTTTATTCATCTTTGATTTGTGATTCATGGCTTTTATTTAAATTCGTTTTCTTTATGTTATTGGGTTCTTTGGTTTTATTTAGTTTAGATTTAATCCATTTTTCCATATACACACATACCAACAATAACTAATCCATCTCATATACACAGAGAACAAAGTATGTTAAGAATGCCCAATGCAAAAAACATATCAATTTACAGAAGAGCTTAACCAACTGATACATTAGGCCCAATGTATGGGCTGCTTACATGGGGTACATAGTTTATTTTTAGTTTCAATTGTCTAGCCATACTAATTATACCTTTGCCAGAGCCACAATAATTAAGTACCTTCTTCCAGCCCCAAAAATAATGAATTTATCATTGCCTATTGGTATTAGGTAGTATGACAATAACTACATATGTTTAAAGTTTTCACATGATTCTAGCTTTTCATTGATCTCATAATTCATCATAGCTAGATTACTTTTTGTTGCAGGAGTATCGCCTGGGGAAGGAACAAGAGCAACCATGTATGTGACAAAGATGACCAGGAAGACAGTGAGGCTAATCTATTTGATTTAGCTTTAGATGGATAGGATGGAATAGGGCCATTTGGGCCATTGATTCCCACAAAGAACGAGTGTTCTTTGATGGAGAGAGTGAGGTTGGAGCTGAAGCATGAATTGAAATAGGTTAGCTCTTATTACCTTTACTGCTGGCTAGTTGGTATGAATGTAAATGTTGATAAAGCTCTTTATACAAAATGTGGAAGCATAGAAAAAACTCATGAACTATTTGACAAAATGCCTCAAAGAGATGTAATCTCATAGAATGCAATAATTTTAGGATATTCACAAAATGGATTTGTTGAAAGGGCTTTCAAAACTTTCAAGCAAATGCAATTGGTAGTTCTAAAGCCAAATTCTACAACCTTTGCCAGCATCCTCCCATCCTATGACAAAATGGGATCTTTGCAATAGGGTATAGAAATCCATCAAAGCATAAAGGATAGAGAAATTTTGTTAAATGTTGTAGTGGCAACTGCCCTAGTAGACATGTATGTAAAATGTGGAAACATAAACAAAGCATGTGAACTATTTGACAAAATGCCTCAAAGAAATGTGGTCTCATGGACTGCAATGATTGCAGGATATGCACAAATTGAACTTTTTGAGAAGACTTTAGAAACTTTTAAGAAAATGTAATTGGCAGGTGTAAAGCCAGACTCCACAACCTCTTCCAGCATCCTCCCTGCCTGTGCCAAAATGGGAGCTTTGGAACAGGGTATGGACATCCATCAAAGCATGAAGGATAGAGGAATTTTGTCAGATGTTGTAGTTGCAACTACCTTGGTAGACATGTATGTAAAATGTGGAACCATGGACAAGGCACATAAATTGTTTGATAGAATGCCTAAAAAAAAATGTGGTCTCATGGACTACATAGAGAGAGCTTAGAGAGAACCTTCTAATTGACTACAATATAAAGGAGGAAAGAAGAATGAAGAGAGGTGTAAGTAATGCAGCTATGTAGGATGAACCTGCTTAGAAATTCAAGGAAGACATATGTTGGGTATTTTATTTGGAGTGATTGCTGCCTCACCTACTTATCTCTATGCAGTCCAGGCTCCCCTGCAGCCCCACAAGGACCGAGGTATAAGGGCATAGGATGGTGGGCTCTCCCGCATTCCTGCGAAGGAACTTTTGTGTGTGTGCGGGGATGTGGGAAGAGAAAAAATGTGGTCTCATGGACTGCATAGAGAGAGCTCATATGATTGAGAAGGTGACATGAAACTTTCATGGTATGTACAATGATTTGAATGGTAGAGTGTTCATATTGTTAGCCTCCTAATCAACTGCAATATAAAGGATGAAAGAAGAATGAAGAGAGGTGTAAGTGTATACACCTAAAAATGACACGACTCTGTCTAAATAAATATTCCTAATATTTATTTTATCTAAATTCCTCTACCAATAAATAAATAAAGTTATTTATTTATTTGGTTCATATTCCTACCATTAATTGAATAAATTACCTTTATTTAATTAATTTCATCAAAGTCAACTTTATTCTTCAAAACAATTAAATAATTTTCATTATTTAATTAAATCACTTATTCCTCCAAATTTAAATAAATCAATCAAATTTATTTAAATTATCTCAATCTCTAAAAATAAAATATAATCAAATATTTTATTTATTCTTCCAAAGCATGCACAAACAATTAAATAAATTTATTTATTTAATTTGCTTTTTTATCTTCAAATTCCTCAAAAATCTTCCAAATCTTCTAAAAATAAATCTTCTTCTTCATGCACATAAAATTAAATAATTTATTATTTAATTTCTCTCAAATCATGCAAAAAAGTAAATCACAAGTTGAGTTAACTAATCTAATCAATCTTGTTTTTATCAACAACTCTTAAATTAGAAAAAAGCTTTCTAATTTATGAAATCAAATCTTATCTTTATAAAAGAAAGTAGTTAACTCAAACAAAATAGTTTTTTGTATAACACTTGTCTTCTTTTTATTTGCGCACATCCTCTCAAGTCTTCTATACTTTTGATCTTCTTATTCTTTCCATACGGTTGATCTTCTCTCTTGTGAGTCTATAAATTGAACCCTATTCCTCCATTTCTATCATCCAAGCTTTTAGTACCCTTACTCTGCGGGAATTATAGTGCACCTTTGGAACCAAACCATTCCATTGCTTGCGATCAACTTGTTACCATTACCATTGTTGTGGAGCTCATCTTCATTGCAAGAATTATCATAGCCATTCTCCATTGACATCTTGAAGAAAAAGCAAGGAAGTGCACTTTCTGAGGGCCATATTCATATACAAGATCGATCTAGATAGGCGACCAATGGAAGCTATGAAGTATTGAGGTTTGCAAGGTTTTAGGTTCTTTGTTTGATTGATCTTGATTATTTCCTTTTTCATTGAGTTTATTGGATTACTTTGATATTATTGATAATCATTCCAATTTTTTGATAATATTTCTAGCACCCACCATGGGGCCTTACCCTAATTTAACCCAAAAATTGAGTTTTTGTGCTTAGGTTCTGAACACAAGGAGACTCTACGCATCTGATCATTTCTAACACGCATCTAAGCTCTGTTTCCACACATCTGATAGATCGGTGCATTCATGCTCTATTTCAAATCATATGACCTCTGAATCAGCGCATCTAATACTTTTGCGCATATACTCTAATTCTACACTTTTGACACCTGTCTCAACACATTTGTAATTATGCACATTTGGTAGCAAAAGAAAAAAAAAATTATGCACATTTGTACTCTGTACTTGTGTATATAATCTCTGTAGCTGTGCATATGTTTTGACAGTGATTTTTAAGGTTGTTTCTTGTGGGTTTTGCTAACACTAACACTTTTCGCAAGAATGCTCTCTGATCTACTTGCAAGTTAGGGGTTGTTTTAGTCATATAGCTGCATTTGTTAACTCATCTCTTGATTTAAAGGAAAGTAAATGGATGCTCATGCAAATCTCATTTAGCTCTAACTAGGAGGATTGTAATTTGATCTTGTTGCATCAACAAATTGAATATAGACCCAATTCTAGGAGGATAAAATTGAACCATTGCTATCTTGCTTTCAAAGTTAACAGATCGCGTGTGTGCCCAAGTAGCTAACTCATTTAGTCTTTTTCATTTTAACTAGGGGAAAAGAACCATTGTCTTTTGTGTTTTTGGAATAATACTAGGCCTATGCTCTCCCCTCTTTTGGGTGACCAAAATGCCAAACATATCATTTCACATGTTTTGCCTTTAGAGAGGCCTGCCCTTGGATATCCTTCCATCCAAGTGGGAATGACCTTAAGTGGTAACAAGCTAAAGCCAAGCTCTACCTAGCCACTATAAATAAATTGTGTTTGGAGTGAAAGCTTCAAGCAACGAGTGTTGTTTTGTTATACCGACAGCCAACCTCCCCCAAAACCCTCCAAGGCGTAACCCTTGAAGGCTGGGAGACTCCATAACAGATAGTAGCACTACCGCATGTATAACCACTCGAACAATTGCACTTACTAATCATCATTTGTTTTAGAACCCAAAATCCCCTATAAACCAGTGCAGGGAAGGGTGATTATCACCTCTTGAAGATGCCTCAACTGGAAATAGTGAGAATTTGGTTTATATTGTCCCAGCCAGCCTAGGATTTGTACTTGTTTTTTTTAGTCAAAAAGAGTCCAAAAAATTACAAAAAAAAGATCAAAAAAATCATGAAATTTTTTTTGTGTTTGTTGTGTCTTACTTGCCATAATTGAGAAATTAGATCAAAAAGACCAACTCTCAGCCAAGAAACCAAAAACATTAAAAAACATGCCAAAAACATTACAAATCAATCAAAACCTAGAGCTGCGCATTTGCACTGCAGAGCTGCACATTTGCACTGTAGAATTGTGCATACATTTCGACCTGCTGCACATATACTTTGACTTTCTACGCATATACTTCAACTTTCTATGCATTTATTGTCTGTTCCTGTGCTTTTGTGATTTATCAAAGCTGTGCATATATTTCAACTTACTACGCATTCACCTTCTATTCTGGTGCATTTGTAGCTTTGCATCCACAACAGTGAGCATTTCCCAATCTTTTAAAAGAAAACTTTCAACCTTTCTAGGTACCCATTTTGGTCTTGTATCAGTTTCTGAGGCTATGACAAACCCATTAGAAGCACTTGCTCAAAAACTCCAAGCCTTACAATAATAAATGATGATCTTACAAGTTGGATCTTCCACAAATCAATATCTACTAGAGGGCATATCTCCTTATCCATTTGAAAAAAGCTTGGCTAAGACACCTTTCTCTTCTAGTTTAGATGAGTCCAAGTTTGACAAATACAGGGAAATAGATAATCCACATGTACCAAATCCCTCCCAACATGAGTAGGCCAGTACTAGCTATGCCTTGCACCAAAATCATTCATTCTTTGCCCATCTTAATGATACTCTTGACAAGGGAAGTCCCACCTCAAGTTGGAAATCATATACCAATCCATCTACTAGTCCTCCTTCACCATCTCCTAGAACACATATCCCAAAGCATACCAGTTCTACACCAACACCACCATCAAGTTCCCCAATCTCTAATCCATCAACCAAGGAGTCCTTCAATGATTTCATGGAAAGACTCTTTACAAAATCTAAAAGGAAAAGAAAAGTGATGGAGAACTCCAAATCCACTCATCCATTACCTCATTCATATACCCATACACCTACAAATGATGTGATCCAAGGGCTATTAGCAGGGAGTCAACCATGTCCCCAAATTCCTGCCCTTGAACTTACAAAGGATTCTTCCAATGCAATGTCAAATCCTAAAACCTTGTTGTGTAATCTGCAACCCCTTGAGTTTATTGAAGAACCTCCTATCATAAACTAAAGTCAAGGTCCATCGTACCTTCATGTTGTAGACCAAGAGCCTATCCAAGAGTCTTCTACCTTCACTTCAATTCAAAAAAATCAAGAGTTATGTCAAGAGTACACTTTTGAGCCTATGGAAACATCAACCCTTTATCTAAACCAAGATCAAAACACCTCCATCCAACTCATCCATAACATTTACCTTTTCCATGATCAAGATATTACCTATGAAGAAGCTATCCATGAGAAACTTGACCCTATTCCCATACATGAAGAAGAAATCCAAATCCAACCCCTCCATAACCTATATCTTTTCTATGATCAAGATATTATCATTGATGAAAAACTTATACACGAGCACATTGATCCCATCACTCTTAATCCTATCTATGATCAAGATCCTATCTATAATCAAGAGCCTATCTATGATCAAGTGAACCATGATGATCCTCTTAGCCAACTTTATGCATTCCATGGTTATGAGCAAGAAACCTCCATTACTCCTATCCATCTTCCCTCTAGTCCTATCCATGATCCAACAATGCCCACTTTCCTGGATGAGACACTTGCCTCCCAAGTGCACATAGATGATCAAACTAATAACTTGGATCTTAGTAAGCATAACGATAATCAAGCTCCTAATGATCCTCCACCATCCATTATTGACCATGTTGTAAATATGTTATCCTATCCCCTTGGTCTCACTACCTTCATCCATGAATGTTCTTCCCTAGGAGAGCAACAACCATTATCTACCACTTCACCTGCCTCATCCAATAATGAGCTCACATCTGGTGTCCAATGCACCCATAATCCCATTGTCCACCACATATTCCAACATATGAACTATAAAGGTAAAGGCTTAGGCCTTCATGAACAAGGTATTTTAGAGCCCGTCCATGTCAATGTCCCTCCTCGCTCATATGGCCTTAGATACATACCCCAAGGTGACCAATCCAAAGTTGTTGGTACTTCCTCCACTTCTCCTAAATCCACCACTTCCCATCGCAAACCCTATCATATCCCCAAAACATATGTCGCCATTCCACCTCCCTTATTGTATACATCCCAAAAGCATGTGACCATACACCTTCCACCATCCAATTTACCTCTGCTACTTCCAACACCTTATCTATCCATCCATAAATCCTCTAAAAATCCCAATCATGACCAACAAATGCACATGTTATCTAAACAAAGAGCTTCCAACAACCCAACTTCCACCATCCTAAGGGAATTCAACAGCAAAAATCTAGATGCCTCTACCTATAAAGTCAAAAATCCTAAAGGTCCTCATGCCTTCAGATACAAAATCCAAGGATCAAATAATTATCCATCTCAAAAGCTGCATACACCCACACACCTCAAAGAAAAAATAAAAAAGTGTGGGTCCCCAAGCAACAAGGAATTACCTCAGAAGTTGCACAAAAGCTGCACATACCCAAGCCCATATCTCCGCAGGTGAAGTCTACAAGAAAAATGGTTTGGGTACCTAAGAAAAAAGCCATCAAGTCAAAAGAGGCATCCACCTCTCATGAATCCCAACCATCCACTTTCTCCTTTTCCATCCAAAAAGCCCATTCCATCCAAAAGTCTCAAATCCCTCCATCCCACATGACAAGCAAAAATTAGAAGTATACTAAGTCTATATGGGTCCCTAAATGCCTAAATCATTCATCCACCAAGCAAAACTCTCTTTTGCTTCCTACACCACCTTTCCATCATAAGCTTCAATGTTTATCATGGTATGTGCAACCATTGGTTATGATTCTCTTCTATTCCACGACACTTCCATATACCTCCATCTCCCTTTCCTTCCACTATTATCCTACATATCTTCCCCATCCTATTCCTATGGTCCATGATTTTGCATAAGCCTTCCCTCCATCCATGCATAAGTCTTACCTAATCTGCATTATAATCCACTAACACACCTTCCATAATCTACTATCTACCTACTCCATCTTCCTTTCATGAGATCCTTACAAACAACTATGAGCATAGCGACATTTGGCATGATCCATGTGACGACATGCATTTCTAGCGGGACACTATCACCTTCATGGAGCCATATGCTTGAGTTCCTCTCGCTCGTATCCACCTATCCTATCTAAATATTTTTTTTAAAAAGTAAAGAGAAATCCCTTCATCCGATGGTGAAAATCTGGCAAATAGGCACCTTGGATAAGTACCATGATGAAAACCTAGTAAACAGGCATCATGTGTAAGTTGATCTCCTACGTCACCTACACTTGGGGGCACCTTGTCTCGTTAGCATAACTACGTTTCTCCTATCATTTCCTTCCATACCATTTCCTATCCTATCCTTCTATCCATTACGTACCTATCCTTTCAAATCTATCCATCCTAATCTTCCCTTCCTCTATTTTTTGATCTTGATAAAGATTGGGGGCGCAATGTTTACAAATGTTTTGGATGTCTCTTGACATATCTTATCCCTCCAAACCACATAAATCCTTCATTATCCTCTCATCCTTCTATTGTCATAAGCAGTGTCATGTCAAATCCTAAGTTATTCCTATGCGACATAGTCCTTGGAGATCACATCCTTGTTTCCTTCTACCCACCCATCCATTATCCATTGTCACCCATCCGTTACCTATCCATGGTATTCCCTTGTCATCAGTATCTAGTATTAAGGCTATCCAAAATTGTTATCCAATACCATCTGAATAGTATCAAAACCAACTAGCGATAACCTATCATGGCTTGATACTCTATCCCTTTTTATCACCTTATTAACTAAGGTCTTATCCAATATCCTATCCATAGTGTCAGCCTGTCATAGCGTCCATTTTCAGTATCATAGGTTCACCCCAAACTACACTGCGTCTACATCATCACATAGGAAAGGCCATTATCAATGCACCCCCGAGGCTTCCCATTCGTCCCATTTCTTGTCATCTATCCTCTAGTCCATCTGCATCCACACAGTCTCCTTGGCTAGGTCTTAGCACCATCAGGGTTCACCCTAAACTACGTTGCCTTTGCATCATCACATAGCCAAGACCATTATCAATGTGCCCCCGAGGCACTAGGTCAGTCCCTTAGGGCCCGTTTCACCAATAAGGATTGTGATACCTTTCACTAGGCATGCAAGCGTAGAAAAGCATGCCTCCAAAATAGAAATCTTGATGCAAAAACATCAACCTATCCAAAGTAGAGCAAACAAGTGCCTAAACACTCAGAATGATTTTATCTAACTTATGGCAAGAAAAAAACACATCTAATGCAAGAATGTTTTGTGATTGTGAGCAAGTTAACTTACAGAGTCTTGATTTTTGTTATTATGCCTTTCTATGGTACTCGAGGATGTCACGAACTAGAGAAGCTATGATGGGAGCATAATCATTTTCTTTGTCTGCTGTTTGTGGATCAATCTTTAGTAATGTGATGACTTTTGTCTAACGACATGATCGACAAAAGATCACTGAGGACTCCAGAGGTCTAAACATGAAAAGGGGCAATCCTTGTCTATTGAAGCGCAAGAAATACTCAAGTTATCTAGATTCAATTTTTACTGGATGCTTGTATCAACTTGCTATATCAAAATCCATCTAAGTAATACTTAGGTCATCTCAGTTTAATTATACCTAGATGCTTGTATTTTCTTACATTTTAAATGCCCAATGATGAAACAAACACTTCAAAATACTTGCAATATCAAGATGACAAAATCTGCATCTGTAATACATCCATTTGCATTCCATATACCATCCATCAATAAAGATCCTACAGAGTTAGTTTACTAAAATCTTGTGAGTCCTTCAGTCGAGTCATTCTTCTGTCAAAATTCTCTTTCTATCTATCATCATGTCTTTCATCAAGTCTCAATCCGAGCAATGATCTAAATGCAAGATCATCCTTAATCCATACCAATCAAGTTAGTCAATCTTGTCAAATTATCCAATCAAAATCAATGGTCTTAATCCTAATCTTGCCGTAAACCAAATCAATCAATCATAAGTATTAGTGGGATATATCTTTCCCACACCTATCATGTTGATCTAGGGATATATCATTCCCTGCAATGACAACACTATCCTTCATGTTGATCTAGGGATCTATTGTTCCTCGCAATGACAACACTATCATCAATCATTATCGATTAATCATTGGTTTACTGCTGGACATGGGCAATACCTTGTTTGTTCTTGTATCGTTTGTGCATACTTGCTTGCTTGCTTGTGTGTGTTATCATTTTATCTTGTGTAGCATATCATTTCACCCAATTTCTTCACCCTAACCTAACTGTTCACCTTCTTCATCATGAGATTGTCCATCTCATGTCCTTCTGCCTTTCTTCCCATCCAATCTCCCGAGGGGGCATCCTATCATCGTTAAACCTGTAGCAGGGGCAAACTAAGACATGTATCATTATCAGAAATCTATTCTTTGAAACAATGTGATAAAACACATTGCATCAAAGAGGGGCAAAATGTATACACCTAAAAATGACATGACTTTGTCTAAATAAATATTCCTAATATTTATTTTATCTAAATTCCTCTACCAATAAATAAATAAATCAATTTATTTATTTGGTTCATATTCCTACCATTAATTGAATAAATTGCCTTTATTTAATTAATTTTATCAAAGTCAACTCTATTCTTCCAAACAATTAAATAATTTTTATTATTTAATTAAATCACTTATTCCTCCAAATTTATTTAAATTATCTCAATCTCAAAAATCAAATATAATCAAATATTTTATTTCTTCTTCCAAAGCATGCACAAATAATTAAATAAATTTATTTATTAAATTTACTTTTTTATCTTCAAATTCCTCAAAAATCTTCCAAATCTTCTAAAAATAAATCTTCTTCTTCATGCACACAAAATTAAATAATTTATTATTTAATTTCTCTCAAACCATGCAAAAAAACAAATCACAAGTTGAGTTAACTGATCTAATCAATCTTGTTTTTATCAACAACTCTTAAATTAGAAAAAACTTTCTAATTTATGAAATCAAATCTTATCTTTATAAAAGGAAGTAGTTAACTCAAACAAAATAGCTTTTTGTATGACACTTACATCTTCTTTCTATTCACACACATCCTCTCAAGTCATCTATACCATTGATCTTCTCTCTCGTGAGTCTATAAATTGAACCCTATTCCTCCATTTCTATCATCCAAGCTTTTAGTACCCTTTCTCTACAGGAATTACAGCATGCCTTTGGCACCAAACCATTCCATTGATTGCAATCAACTTGTTACCATTACCATTGTTGTGAAGCTCATCTTCATTGCAAGAATTATCATAGCCATTCTCCATTGACATCTTGAAGACAAAGCAAGGAAGTATGCTTCCTAAAGGCCATATTCATACACAAGATTGATCGAGATAGGCGACTAATGGAAGCTATGAAATATTGAGGTTTGCAAGGTTTTTAGTTCTTTGTTTGTTTGATCTTGATTATTTCCTTTTTCATTGAGTTTATTGGATTACTTTGATATTATTGATAATCATTCCAATTTTTTGATAATAGTAAGTAATACAGCCATGCATGATGAACCTGCTTAGAAATTCAGGGAAGACATCTATTGGGTATTTCATTTGGAGTGATTGATGCCTCACCTACTTATCTCTATGCGGTCCATGCTCCCTTGCAGCCCCACAAGGACCAGGGCCTAAGGGCGCAGGATGGCGGGCTCTCCCCGCATCCCCGCAAAGGAACTTTTGTGTGTGCGCGGGGATGTGGGAAGAGAAAAAATGTGGTCTCATGGACTACATAGAGAGAGCTTAGAGAGAGCTCATATGATTGAGAAGGCGGCATGAAACTTTGATGAAGGGGGGGTAACTCATAAAACACTATTGGAAAGACACACCGTGTGGATTCATGAGTGTTGTCATTGATGGCAACAAAGTCTATCCCACACATCCGCAACACATAGTATGCCTATACAAGAAGTCAGATAGAAGAGTGTTTTGGTTTGGTGAACAAGAACAGAGCATGCAGGAAGGTCCGACAATCAGGTCTGGATCTCTTAGATGGTGTAACTCAGCAAGTTACGGACATGGCCAAGTCAAGAGGAGTATCATGACTACTATATTCTAGAGATTGAGCCTTTGGTGAGAAAACATGGAAAAGATATGAGCATCTGAGTGTTGGGTTCCTGACAGGCAAAGTAGACTGAGGAAGAACTGACCGGCAGAGTATCAGACTTCAATCCGGATGAGTAATTGATGTTGATCAAGCTATTTGAGGGATCATACAATGTTGGCAGACATGATTGATGACTTCTATGTTTATGTTTTTGATACACATCACAAATCAAGTATGGATTCCACCGACAGATTAGTATCTTGTAAATATCTTGAGTATTCTGGTTGCCGACTAGAAAGTTGTTGAAATCCTTGGTGCGGATATATATACCAGATGGTTTCCAATATGAAGGTGTGTGTGTATATAGATGTGATGAAATAAGGTGCGAAGAATGGTAGAGATAAGTGTGGAAGCAACAATACAAGTTCGGTATGTGACAGAGCAGCAGCACTAGAGCAGAGGAAGAATGAAGTGCATTAGATCAGTATATTGAGCCTAACCGAAACTGAACTTCAGCATTTGTGGATGCCTCTCATCATTTCAAACACTTGGTTACCTTCTATAAACTTTGTAGATAGTGAGTCTCTTGTAGGCAGTATGCCTCTTGTGAGCAGTGTGCTTGGGTAGTGAGCCCTAATTGGCAAGTGTCATTTTGTACTTCTTATTCTTTTAATAGAGAATACAATCTTGGGTTAGTCACCCCATGGTTTTTCCCTTAACAGGGTTTTTCACATAAAAATCCTTGTGTTATGTGTGTTGATTTTATATCTACTCTCATGATTATGTGTGCTTATATGTTTTGATGCTGCACTAATTATTAAAGGAGAAAAGAACGTTAAGATATTTGAGATAACTGATTCACCCACCCTCTCAGTTATCTTCTTTGTTTCCAACAATTGGTATCAGAGCTAAGTTCCTCTAAACAGAGCCTAACAGCTTGAGGAAGATCTGGGAATCTCAATGGATATGTATGGTATGAAGGAACAACTTCAGTCTGCCCTAGATGATCTTGAGCAATCTCACTCTGAAGTCAATAACTTGAGAGAAAGACTCAAACAAGCTGATGATTTCATAAATGAGCTAAAAGAAAAACTGAGTATCTCTGTGAAAAAGAGAAAGGAACTACTTTAAAAATTAGCAAGTCAGAGTGAAGCCAATGATACTAATGAAGATCTGAATGAGAAAAACAAGCTATGTGAGAAGGTATCAAAAGAGGTCATTATGGTAAGGCATGAGATGGAATCAGGGGTTATGAGATTCACCCAAGACATTGAAGAGAAAAGGAAAACTGAAGATAATCTAAACCAATCCTTCAAGGAGAAAATAGAGGACTGCCACAAAATGGACAGAATAATCAAGCATCTTGAATCTGATCTTGAAGAAGCTAGAGATAATGAAGAACAACTTGAGTATCAGGTAGACACTCTTAAACAAGATCTTCAAACAGCAAATGAATACAAAGAGAAATTCAAGATAAGCTCAGCTCAACTTGAAGTTCTTCTTGAAAGCCAAAAGAGGGTAGATGACAAGCGTGGCTTGGGATATGAGAAAGATGAAAGCTCCAGATCTGGTCAAAAGAATTTTGGATCAAGAAATCAAAGAAACAGGCCTAGAAGACCTCTGGTAAGGCAACCAAATGCTCAAAGATATCCGTCCTTCAATGGATACTACTTCAATTGCAACAACTTCAGTCATAAAGAAACTCAGTGCAGAAGGAGAATGAATCAGACCAATCCATCCTTCTCCAGACAATGTTTCAACTGCAAAAGGTATGGTCACAAATCTCATGAATGCAGAAATATGCAAATAAACAATTCATTCAATGGTAGATGCTTTGCATGCAATAGAATGGGACATATGGCTAATCAATGCAGATCAAGAGGATATCAGTCAAATATGCAAAGAAATCTTGTTTGTTACAATTATAATAGATCTGGTCATATTGCCAAATTCTATAGAAGTAAAAATTAGGATAAAAAAGGTCTGGTGCATCATAATTAAAATTAAGACAAGGGAAAAGGAAAAGTGAATGCGGATGAAGTTCAAAAGGAGATGAGCAATTTTTGGGTGAAGAAGAGTACAAAAAATGTTGGGGATGGATCCACACCAGAATCTGGTGCTGATATTCCTTCCAGAAACTGAACAGATGAGCTCTGGCTCAGGGGGAGTCACAAAGAAAAATAAATTCCCCTAGCCAATCAATTGGTGCCTAAATTTGGCACATGGAATGTTGCAGATTAAAGGGTTCTCAGAAAATTATCTAAATGCCCCTCGGTGAAAATATGAAAGATCTACATGGAATTTTGCAAGAGTTTAATCATCCAAGATTGATCTGGTTTGACAGCCATCTAGTAAAGCAGGATTTTCATAGATAGATCCGGTATGACTCAAAATTGAGATATCTTGATCTGCGGATCCATGGTATGATTGGAGGAAAGAAGATACATTGTCAATTGTCACTGAAAATGATTCTAAGTGCAACACAGTGATTTGAAAAGATCTCTCTCAGAACAAGGTAACTGGATAACTTAAGTTGTGCATTTATTGCAAAAGGAGATTAGGGTTTGTGAAAGAATAACACGGTTCTTTCACTCATCATTTGCACATTTGGATTTGAGCAGAAGAAAAGAAGGGCTCTGCATCAAGTTTCTACAACTCTCTCAAAGATCAACCGTAAAATCCAATTCAACCAACGATTTGTTCTGGCTCTTATTTTGAACCCTAAAAGCGTAAAAAGGTACTTCCATTCTAAATATCTCTCTCTGAATCTTTTGCAAAAATGGCTACTTCAATGGTTGTTAAGATCACTGATAGGCCATACCCAAAGTTCAAGAAACACCCCTACAAATCCCTAGAAGTTGATCCCTTAGGCACTTTTTCTAGCATTCCGCATGGGGTACTGCACGTAGAAGATGTTAGGGTTTACATCCATGCCAATATTGAGGAATTTGGACAATCTAAGTTGATGGACATCTACCATAAACAATTAATAGATGAAAGTTTTGAACTCAAACCTCAATACAAGGCCCTCCGGGATAAGCACTTTGGACATTGCATCCACTTTCCCTGTTTTGCAGAAAATGATTGGGTCCGGTATGTTTTTAGCAAAATACATGACAATTTCATGTAATTAATGAAGCCCTTTAAGATAACAAAAGATGCCATTAGGGCAGTAACTAGACTACACTCATCCGGTGGGTTACCTGCACTCAAATCTATCAAGAACCAGATAGTTGCTGAAGTTACCAGATCTAAGTTTGACAAGAGAGCAATGACCATAGAAGACATCACATATCCGGATGTCAAATTTGCCTCTATGATAATTAGATATAAGATCTATCATTCCAGCAGGGAGAATTATGTGTCTGGGACTGCAATATATATAGCATATCAGATGTTAACGGAAAATACAGATTATGACCTATGTTATCTTCTTTTAAACCAACTGTTAGAAATCTTGCAGAAGATCAAGAAGGATAAGAAGAACTCATTCAAGTATGGTTGTTTAATACTGTGTATATTCTTCTACTTCATGAATGAGCTGCCAGGATCAAGTGATTGGGTTTGGCAAAATGACAAACTAGTTGCAATATAGATTAGAGACTATATGTATGGACTTGGTGATGCCAAGGCTCAAAGCACAGCACTCTGGGGATACTTTAAGAACTTCCAAAGTATGATGCAAGCTAGAGAAAGCATACCTCAATCCATAGTAGAAAAATACAAGGATATAGTGTGTTTTATGGTATACTGATCAATGCCTAATGGAGGCAATTGAGCCTAGAACAGTTTGGATAATGCCAATGGGATATGAGGTTGATGAGAAAATCTTGGAGCTGCATATTCAACGCTTTCTAAGTCAATCTAAGGACCCTGAGGCAGAAAGGTTTGGAACCTTTCAAGAATTAAGTGTAAAGATACATGTTGAGCTGAGACAACCGGAGATAAAAAGGAAAGTTAGAAGGGAAGTAGAGGAATTGCCAAAAGATATGGCATATCAAAAGAGGCAGTTGATGCAAATAGAGAGAAAATAGAAAGAGCTGAGAAAGAGAAACAAGAAGCAAAAAAAGGAAGTGTTCCGGTACAAGCCTGCTCCCAGACTAGATCCACCAAGAGCTCTGCACCTACCACCCCTAAGAGCTCAAGAGCCTCCAAACCGGAAGGCAAGACATCCGGAAAGGGAGAAAAGAGAATGAAAACAAAAGCCACAAGGTCTTACATAAGTTAAAAGGATGATGAAGAAACAGAGTCTGATGAGGAAGTGAAGAAAATGAAGAAGAAGAAGAAAACATCCAGGGAATCCTCTACCAATAAAAACAAAGAAGAAAAGGCAGAAGAATTTGTTGAAAATCCCACTCTTTCTATTGATGATATCATCAAGGTAGTCACTATGGATGGGAATCTCCAACCAGTAATATAATTTTATGATGAATATAGTGATATTGACAAGAGGATCTTGGAAGATGCTATAGTCAGGTACTTGAATATTTATAATAAAGCATTCATTGAAATCATTTCATTAATTCCCAAAAGTCTAGAGAGGTACATGAACTTAGAAAAGAGAATGCCAAGGCAAAGGACTTAGAGATCTGAGAATAGATTACAATTCTGCTCTATCCTTCCATTACTCCAAAGCAGATGAACATGATCTTTGAGGACTGCAAGGATGAATTTTGGAGCAAAGCAAGAATGAACAGACTTATTCTTGGAGAAACTGATCAGGTAGCAAGAGAAACAGAAGACATCCTTTGGAATGCCTTCAAAAGATTCAATCTTCCTATTATAGAGGAAATAGATGAAGAACCTTCTACCATGGATGTCGAAGGATTAAATGCATCAAATGAAGAATCTACTGACAAAAATGTAGAAGGATCAAAAGAGATAGATGAGGAGAAGTCTATGGACTTGGATTCCTTTGTTCTGGAAGAGGAAGCTCATGAAGCAGTTAACATCTCTCCTCCGGATCCCACTGCAGACACCCCAGATCCAGGAACTAAAGGAGAAGGAAGAAAAGAGGAGAAATTGAGTCAAGAAGAGGAGGTAAAGGGAAGAGAAGAAGAACAAACAAAGAAGATCTCTGATGATAGTTCTCAGATCCCAAAAGAAAAGAAGACTTAGTCTCCAGCAAGAGACACTGCAAAGGTAGTGAAGAATTTCTTGAACAAAGAGATGATGGAGATAGATGAACCAGAACTATTCCAAGGACCACTAAATTTTGATTCCCTCTATCTGGTCCAAACAATGAAAATAGCATCTTTTTCCCAAGCTAAAGCAAAAGAAAAGCTTCTGAAGTCTCACATGGAAGACTCATCTAGTATGCTGGAGAAGATCATGCCATCTTTTCAAAAGGATCCTTCGGCCTCTCCATCTGGTAACTTGAAATCTCTAGTAAACTCTGTTAGCACTCATTTTGATTCTTTAGAGAAATCGGCAGAAGAAAAGGTCTGGAAAGAGTTTTTGGGAAAGAGATTCACTGAAGTATAGGGACTCATAGCTAATGATAGGAGGACCCTAGACATTGGGATAAAGAGCCTTGAAAATGCTCTTAAAGATGGTGGGGACATGTACAAATTTTGTCTATCTTGGTCTAAAGTGACAGAGGATATTGAAAAGAAGGTGAAAGAACAAGAAGGTAAACTGTCAAGTTTATCTTATAATTTTGATTCCCTCACTACATCCATAATGAATCAAGAATGCCAGGCTATTGCCATTATAAAATAAATAAAGAGGCTGGATAAAGAGAAGAAGAATATAATAAGCGGGATGAGTGAACTTAGAGAGATAATTATCCCTAAGTTAGAGGCAATGCATGAGGCCTTAACAGATGCTCAGACCATAGCCTGGACCAGTGATCCGGTAGACTTAAGAAGGGCAGAAGCTTATGCATTTTTGTTGAGTGGTCATATCTCCATTTTGGATAGGATGAAGCAAAGTTGGGAAACCAAATTTGTACAGTTGAAGGCCACTTTTGCGGATATACTTAAGTACATGTAAGTATAACATGTATATATACTTATGCGGCTATGTATAGGTTAATTTTTGCAAATTTTGGTGTATGGATTCTGCCCTTTGCCAATGATGTCAAAGGGGGAGTGAGGTGTAGTGAAAAATGTGGAATCCAGTTAAGGGGGAGCTCTGGTAAAATAGTGCATAAGATAGAGCATCAGCCAAGGGCGAGTTTGCTGCAACACTTAGTCATTTTTCACTAAGTGTTGCCATCAATGCCAAAGGGCGAGATTGTTGGCAAGAGACACTGTGTGGCTTCATGAGTGTTGTCATTGATGGCAACAAAGTCTATCCCACACATCTGCAGCACATAGTATGCCTATACCGGAAGTCAAATTGAAGAGTGTTTTGGTCCAGTGAACAAGAACAGAGCATGCAGTAAGGTTCGACAATCAAGTCTGGATCTCTCAGATGGTGTAACTCGGCAAGTTGCGAACTTGGACAAGTGAATAGGAGTATCATGACTACTATATTCCAAAGATTGAGCCTACAGTGAGAAAACATGGAAAAGATATGAGCATCTAAGTGTTGGGTTCCTGACAGGTAGAGCAGGCTGAGGAAGAACTGACTGGTAGAGTATCAGACTTCAATCTAGATGAGTAATTGATGTTGATCAAGATATTTGAGGGATCATACAATGTTGGCAGACATGATTGATGACTTCTATGTCTATGTTTTTGATACGCATCACAAATCAAGTATGGATTCAACCGACAGATTAGTATCTTGTAAATATCTTGAGTATTCTGGTTGCCGGCTAGAAAGTTGTTGAAATCCTTGGTGTGGATTTATATACCAGATGGTTTCCAGTATGAAGGTGTGTGTATATAGATGTGATGAAATAAGGTGCAAAAAAAGATAGAGATAAGTGTGGAAGCAACAATATAAGTCTGGTATGTGACAGAGTAGCAGCACTAGAGCAAAGGAAGAATGAAGTGCATTAGATCAGTATATTGAGCCTAACCGGAACTGAACTTCAGCATTTGTGGATGCCTCTCATTAGTTCAAACACCTAGTTACCTTCTATAAACTTTGTAGACAGTGAGTCTCTTGTAAATTACCTCTTGTGACCAGTGTGCTCAGGCAGTGAGCCCTAATTGGCAAGTGCCATTTTGTACTTCTTATTCTTTTAATAGAGAATACAATCTTGGGTTAGTCACCCCGTGGTTTTTCCCTTAACAGGGTTTTCCACGTAAAAATCCTTGTGTTATGTGTGTTGATTTTATATCTACTCTCATGATTATGTATGCTTATATGTTTTGATGCTACACTAATTATTAAAGGAGAAAAGAAAGTTAAGATATTTGAGATAACTGATTCAAACCCCCCCCTCTCAGTTATCTACCTTGTTTCCAACAAACACATAATAACAGAAATTGCACATAGAAAATATAATGATATTTTATTAATATGGGCAAAACATTACATTACAGAAGCTCAAATACAATTAGAGGATGAATCCCCTATAGGCTACAACACATTACAGCTCCCTCTCTCAAGACTCTGGAATCTTCAGCCTTCTGTAATTCCTAAATCAACTAGGGTTTCTAATTTCCCTGCCTTTCTTGACTCTACACCTTCCCCCTTAACTCTACTACCCCAAGGGTTCCCAAAAATGGTCATATATAGCCCTTTTTGGCGGCCACCAGCTTAATTTCAAAATTTCCATCTCCTTCCAAAAGTAGGTCAACTTCGCGGGGCCATAACTTTCAATCCGACTGTTGGATTTTCAATTATAATACCTTTTTTAGAAAGCTCTCAAGAAGACAATGGTGCATAAGTAGTACTGAAAGGTAGACTATTTGGGTTTCCTGCCAAATTTCAGGCCCATCCAGAGCTTCTAAGTGCCTCAAATTTGACTTGAATATTTCAATAGGATTTTTGGAATTTAAAATTTTAATATCTCACAAATGACATGATATTGAAGTGATTTCTTCACCATTAGCTTCAATTCACCATTCTAGAGGTCTGCGTAAGATTTTGTATCCAATTGTGCACAAATGCAAACTTACTAAAAATAGTGGCCCTACCAAATTTAGCCCTTATTGAAAAGAAACAACATTTTTTTTTGGTTGATGCAAGATTGCTCTTACACCCTGGATGCTCCTGCATTAGTCACCCAAGGTAATTTGAAAAGTGACCTTGTCACTTCTCATGAGGTAGAGGGAAAACCAAAACGGTTAACATCAGTCTCAGATAACCATGATGAATCTTCAACAGGCCTTCATTTCCATTTCACCAAGTATTCTGTATATTGCCTATTTCTTGTACTCTTACCCACACAGCTATCTAGAATGCCCTCTATCTCTTCCTTCTCTGAAGTAGATGTTGGAATGTCCCACTGTGTTCCTTTATCAAGTCCATCATCATGGTACTCTATCAAATCTAAAATGTTGAACACTAATGAAATATTGATGTCATCAGGCAACTCTACCTCAAATGCATTTCTTGAATCATGCTTCTTCAAGATTCTACACGGTCCAAATTTATTCATTTTCAACTTATTGTATGTTCCAATTGGGAACCTTTCTTTTCTCAAGTGAACCATGACTTCATCTCCTACTTGGAACTCCTTATATCTCCTCTTCTAATTTGCCTTAGCCTTGTACTAAATATTCATCTTATTAATGTGCTTTCTCACTTCTTCATGCAAATTCTTCAGGTATTCTGCAAAGTCTTCGGCCTCGGCACTTGTCTTTTCTCCTTTGTCTAGCTTCCTTAACTCTGAAGTATTTCTTGGACTATTGCCATATACAATCTGGAATGGTGATTTACTAGTACTCCTATTGACAGAATTGTTGTAAGCAAATTCTACCTGTGGCAAAATCAAATCCCATCCCTTGGGCTTATCACCTACTAAGTACCGTACCAGGTTACCCAAACTCCTATTCACCACATCGGTCTGTCCATCAGTCTATGGATGGTGTGCAGAACTGAACTTCAAATCTATTTTCAACTTCTTCCACAATGTCCTCTAGAAATAACCAACAAACTTGGTATCTCGATCTGAAACTATGCTCTTAGGTAGACCATGTAGTCTCACCACTTCCTTGAAAAATAACTCTGCAATATGAACATCATCATTAGTCTTCTTACAAGGAATAAAATGGGCCATCTTTGAGAATCTATCCACCACCACAAAAATAAAATCATGTCCTCTCTGTGTCCTTGGTAAACCAAGAACAAAATCCATACTAATATCATCCCATGGCTTCTCTGGTACAGGTAATGGCTGATATAGCCCTGCATTCTGATTTGTTCCTTTTACCATTTGACACACTCTGCAACTCTGCACAAATTTCCTCACATCTTTCTGCAATTGTGGCCAATAATAATGTTCACCAACAATAGCAATGGTCTTATCTCGACCAAAGTGTCCAGCTAATCCTCCACTATCCTTCTCCTTAATCAGGTTCTCTCTCATGGAACTCCTCGAAATACATAGCTGGCTTCCTCTAAAGAGCATGCCATCTTGGATTATGAAATCCAACCATTTTGTCCTATCCAAAGTAATAAGTTCTAGACAAGCTTTCCAAACCTCTACAAAATCTGGATCTTCAAGATACAAACTTTTGAGCTCATCAAACCCAACAACCTCTATCGTCATTTTTGTCAACAAATTTTGCCTTTTACTCAAGGCATCTACAACTCTGTTGGACTTCCCACTCCTGTGCTTCAAAACAAAAGTATAATTCTACAAAAACTCAACCTATTTTAAGTTCCTTTGATTTAACTTTCCTTGACTATTAAGATACTGCAAAGCCTGATGATCAGCATATAAAACAAACTCTTTTGGCAACAAATAATATCTTCATTTCTTTAAAGCCTAAACTATTGCATAAAACTCCTGATCATAAACATAATACTTTTTTTTGACATCATTAAGCTTGTCACTAAAATAGGCAATGGGCTTACCTTCTTGACTCAAAATAGCTCCTATAACACTACCACTAGCATCACAATCTACCTGAAATACCTTATTAAAATTTGGAAGTGCCAAAATAGGCTGTTCTATGACTTTCTGCTTCAATGTATTAAAGCTCTTGTCTGCTCCTTTAGTCCATCTAAACTCTTTTCTATCCCCTGTCATTGTCTCAGTTAGGGGTGCACAAATGCTACTGAAATTCCTAATAAACTTTCTGTAAAAACTTGACAAACCATGAAAAGATCTTACCTCAAAAGCACTCCTTAGCGTAGGCCATTCAATGATAGCCCTCACCTTCTCTGGGTCCATCTTAAGACCTTCCTTTGAGACAACAAATCCTAGGTATACTAACTCCTTTGCAAAACTACATTTCTTGAGATTGATCAACAACTTCTTGTCCCTCAGCTTCTCTAAAACTCTTCTAATATGCATCAAATGCTCATCCCAAGTCTTACTGAAAATTAAAATGTCATCTAAATAAACAATAACAAAACTTCCCAAAAATTCTTTCAGTACCTTATTCATGAGCCACATGAATGTGCTCAGTGTATTGGTTAGCCCAAATGGCATGACTAATCACTCATGCAAACCTTCCTTTGTTTTAAAGGTTGTCTTCCACTCGTCTTCTTCTCTGATTCGAATCTAGTGATACCCACTCTTCAAATCAATCTTTGTGAAGTACTTGGCTTCACTTAAATAATCCATTATGTCATCCATTCTAGGAAATGGAAATTTGTACTTGATTGTGACTTTGTTAATGGCTCAGGAATCTGTACACATCCTCCACTCTCCATCTTTCTTTGGTGCTATTACTATAGGTACCACACATGGACTGAGGCTTTCTCTTATCAATCCCTTCCTCAACAACTCCTGAACTTGTCTGTTCAACTCTTCACTCTCTGTTGGAGTGATTCTATGGACTGCCTTGTTTGGCAAACTAGCTCCTGGTATCAAATCCATTTGATGACTTATCTTCCTTACTGGTGTTAAACCTTCTGGTACATTATCAGAGATAATGTCCTAAAATTCTTCCAGCATATCTGAGACTTTTGCTAGTACATCTTCACATTTCTCTTGACTAATCTTAGGAATCAATGCAAAGCAATGATGCTCATGCTTCATACCCTCCAAAAATTTCCTACCATCTACCAAGCAAATTCTGGCAGTACTACATACCTTTTCTTCCACCTCCTTCAAGGGCTTCAACTTATGACAAACTCCATCCTTTGTTAGGGAATATGTGTTTGCACGGCCATCATGGATAGCACTCCTATCATACTACCACGGCCTCCCCAATAACATATGACATGCATCCATCGGTATGATGTCACACAGCACCTCATCATGGTACTCACCAATCTTGAACTTCACTAAACACTGCTCATTGACTAAAGCTCTATGGTCCTTTTACAACCATGCAATCTAGTATGGATGCAGATGTTTTCTTCTTGTCAACTTCAACTTGTCAACCATCTCCTCTAAAACAAGATTATCAGTGTTTCCATTGTCAATAATAATATCACAACACTTACGTTCACATTTGCACCTTGTGTGGAATAAACTCTTCCTCTGATTGGGTTCTTTCTCCTCATTCAACAAAGTTCTTCTGACAACTAGGGTTTCTCCCCTTTCAGCATCTTCAAAGCACTCAGATTACGCATCTTCATTGACATGTGCAACTCGTGCATTACCTTTAGGTCTTCTATTTGTCCTTCCTTGATGTTGCAGACACTCATATGCTCGATGTCCTTCTTCTCCACATTGGAAATAGGTTCCTTTGAAACCTCCTCTTCCAGGTCCTTACCCAAGTCTGCCTCTTCCTCTTTGCTCACCATTGTTCTAGTCACGAGGGCAGTAGGTATTATCTCCTCTCTGATTTTGACTGGTGCCAAATTCTTCACTTTTCTTTGAATCTTCATTTCAGCCCCCATAGGGTCTTCCACCAGTCCTTCTGCCTTGACCTCTTCCCCTTTGCTTGTTGTCAAATCTTTTATTCAACTTCTCTTCCACCTTCAAGGAAAACTGGTATGCATCTTCTATGGTGGTCATTCTGACCAGGCTTAGCTCCTCTTGAATACTTGGCCTCAACCCATTAATGTAACGGGCTACCTTCTCCTTGTTGGCCTCTGCATGACCAGTTCTGATAGTAATCTTATAAAACTCTTCTGTATACTCCTTAACAAACTTGTTGCCTTGCTTCAATCCTTGCAGCTTCTTCAACAACTCCATCTAATAATCCACAGGAATTAACTACGTCTTCAGTTTCTCCACCATCTGATCCTATCTGGTGATCTTTCCTTTTCCTCTTCTATTCCTCTCTAATTGGACCTCCTTCCACCAAATACTGGCATGGCCCTTCAATTTTGTTTTTGTAAACTTGACCCGATCTAGGTCTTCCACATCTTCATACTCAAAATATTCCTCCATGTCATTGACCCAATCAATAAGCTGTTCTGGATTCAAATCTCCAGAATATGTAGAAACTTTGATCCTGGGCCTCTTTCCAATCTTAGAAATAGCCCTCAACAACCTAACTTCTGTAGGATCTCCTACAACTTCTTATTCTTCCTCAGATAGCTCCTCTTCTGCTTCATCCTTGCTTTCTTCTCTTGTTCTTGGCTCAAACCCTCTTCACAGCTTCTCTTGCAATGCATCGATTTGTCTTTGCAGGGCTCTAAAATCCTCTTCTGTCAAAGCATTCCTCCTAATACGATTTCTTCGTGGAGGCATCTTGATCTCTGCAGAAAACCCACAACCTTAGGTCTTGGTGTAAATTGCCTCACGGTCAGAGATCTATCTACACACTTAGGAACCCTTGCTCTGATACCACTTGATGAAGGGTGGGTAACTCATAAAACACACAATAACATAAATTGCACACAGAAAATAGAAAGATATTTTATTAATATGGGCAAAATATTACATTATAGAAGCTCAAATACAATCAGAGGATGAATCCCCTACAAGCTGCAACACATTACAGCTCCCTCTCTCAAGACTCTAGAATCTTCAGCCTTCTGTAATTCCCAAATCAACTAGGGTTTCTAATTTCCTCACCTTTCTTGACTCTACACCTTCCCCCTTAACTCTACTACCCCAAGGGTTCCCAAAAATGGTCATATATAGCCCTTTTTGGTGGCCACCGACTTAATTTCAAAATTTGCATCTCCCTCCAAAAGTAGGTCAACTTCATGGGGCCATAACTTTCGATCTGACTGTTGGATTTTTAATTATAATACCTTTTCGGAAAGCTCTCAAAAAGAGGATGGTGCATAAGTACTACCAAAAGGTAGACTACTTGGGTTTCCTACCAAATTTCAGGCCCATCCGGAGCCTCTAATTGCCTCAAATTTGACTTTGAATATTTCAATAGGATTTTTAGAATTTGAAATTTTAATATCTCACAAATGACAAATGATATTGATGTGATTTCTTCACCATTAGCTTCAATTCACCATTCTAGAGGTCTGTGTAAGATTTTGTATCCAACCGTGCACAAATGTAAACTTACTAAAAATAGTAACCCTGCCAAATTTAGCCCTTATTGAAAAGAAACAATATTTTTTTTTGGTTGATGCAAGATTTTTCTTACACCGTGGATGCTCCTGCATCAAACTTTCATGGTATGTACAATGATTTGAATGGTAGTGTGTTCATATTGTTAGCCTCCTGATCAACTGCAATGCAGCCGTGCAGGATGAACCTACTTAGAAATTTAGGGAAGACATTTGTTGGGTATTTCATTTGGCGTGATTGTTGCCTCACCTACTTATCTCAGATGTTGTAGTTTCAACTGCCCTAGTAGACATGTATGCAAAATGTGGAAGCATTGACAAGGCATGTGAACTATTTTGCAGAATGCCTCAAAGAGATGTCATCTCATGGAATGTAATGATTGTGGGATATGCACAAAATGGACTTTTTGAAAATTCTTTAGAAACTTTCAAGTAAATGCAATTAGCTGGTGTAAATCCAAATTCAACAACCTTTGCTAGCATCCTTCTTGCCTGTGCAAAAATGGGAGCTTTGGAACAGGGTATGGACATCCATCATAACATAATGGAAGGGGGATTTTTGTCAGATATTATAGTTGGAAATGCTCTGGTAGACATGTATGCAAAATGTGGAAGTATAGATAAGGCACGTGAATTGTTTGATGGAATGGCTCAAAGAGATGTCATCTCTTGGAATGCAATGATTACAGGATATGCACAAAATGGATTTGTTGAAAAGGCTTTAGAAATTTTAAAGCAAATGCAATTGGCTAGTGTAAAGCCAAATTCCACAACCTTTGCCAGCATCCTCCCTGCTTGTGTCAAAATGGGAGCTTTGTAATAGGGTATGGACATCCATCAAAACATAATGGAAGGGGGATTTTTTTAGATATTATAGTTGGAAATGCTCTAGTAGATATGAATGAAAAATGTGGAAGCATAGACAAGGCACAAGAACCGTTTGACAGAATGCCTCAAAGAAATGTCATCTCATGGAATGGAATGATTGCAGGATATGCACAAAATGGATTTGTTGAAAAGGCTTTAGAAGTTTTAAAGCAAATGCAATTAGCTGGTGTAAAGCCAAATTTCACAACCTTTGCCAGCATCCTTCTTGCCTGTGCCAAAATGGGAGCATTGGAACAAGGTATGGACATCCATCAAAAAGTAATGGATAGAGGAATTTTGTCAGATGTTGTAGTTTCAACTACCCTATTAGACATGTTTGCAAAATGTGGAAGCATTGACAAGGCATGTGAACTCTTTGGCAGAATGCCTCAAAGAGATGTCATCTCATAGAATGTAATGATTGCGGGATATGCACAAAATGGATTTTTTGAAAAAGCTTTAGAAACTTTCAAGAAATGCAATTAGCATGTGTAAAGACAAATTTGACAACATTTGCTAGCATCCTCCTTGCTTGTTGCAAAATGGGAGCTTTGGAACAAGGTAACGACATCCATCATAACATATTTTTTGTCAAATATTATAGTTGGAAATTCTCTGGTAGACATGTATGCAAAATGTGGAAGTATAGATAAGGCACATGAACTGTTTGATGGAATGGCTCAAAGAGATGTCATCTCTTGGAATGCAATGATTGCAGGATATGCACAAAATGGATTTTGCATGGATGCCCTCAAAGAAGCAGATCCCCAACATTTTAAATAAGGGATTCCAAGACCCATGAAAAGTTAGGGGAGGCAAAATTAGACAGGAAATATCTGTAGTATGGTACAAAATGAAAATTACCCACCACCTCACCACAAATAGAGAAATAAGAAGGAAGGGCAAACTCACCTACTAAAGTAGAAACAAAGGCTATCTTATAGATAAGTGTGGAGAAGAAGAAAGGAGAAGTGGTCCCATCATAAATTAAAGCAAGACAAAAATAAAAATAAAAGAGAAAATTTGTACAAACAGTAGAAGAAGAAGATGAAGAAATACCAATTAAAAAGGTATCGTAAAAATTCAAAAGGACTCAGCTAGAAAAAATAAAATTTGTGGAGGAGAAAGCACCTAAAAAGAAAAATATATAAATCCCTAAAGAGAAAATGTAGGAGAAAGAACAAATATTGGATGTACAGTTTTTACACTAGGCAAGTGATTGGAGGTAGCACATCTATACATAAGAACTTCCATAGAGAATAAGGGGATTAGTCTCCAAGCTATGTTGGATCACATTGCTAGAAATCCATATCCCATGGTAGACATAAGAAAGTACTTTATGGATGAGTTCATAGAGTCCATCAATGTAAAGAGAGAAGAAGCAACACAATTAGAGGAAAACATATGAAAGGATGCATTAGAATAAATGGAAAAAGAACTAGACCTATTCCCTAACAACATAGCACAATTAAAACATTTACAAAATGAGGAGCTAAGGTCTAAATAGAGAGTAGGCACTCTTTTATCTCAAACAACATAGGCTAAGGAAAGCATAAAAAGTGAAACAATGGAGGCCACTAAGAAGGCCTATGATATTCTATTAATAGAAAAAGTTACAAATGAGAAGGAAATACTAAGTGAACAAAAATAAATAGATTATGATACAATAGGGATTAGTGTGGAAGACTTAGTCAGGGACATACAAGATGTTACTACATAAGGGGAAGAGGATATAAATATAGGTCAGACAATGATATCAGAACCTATCAGTGGTGAAGAAGCAAGAAAAGAAGAACACAAGGTAGAAAGAGAGAAATAAACTTCATAGGAAACACTATAGGATGACAAGATGAATAAAGCATAGGATCAACAAACTAAACAACCACAATAGGACACACAAAAAGGCATTGGACTTGATCAAAACAAGAAAGAGGAAGTCAAGAAGGAGAAAGGAAAAGGAGTGTTTGTAGAAATTTATGGAGAATAGTCTCTTATAGGTCAAGTATTAATAATTCCTCTTACATCCCAATCTTTGGATGCTATGGATAAAAGAAGAAGGTTCATTGAAAAATAGAAATAGTTGTAATTGGTCATCACTGTGGTGTCAAATTAATTCAATTCTACACTAGCATGACTATAGGTGGATTCAACACATATTTTACCAATCCAACAATTTGAGATGAGCAATGTCAAAGCAATACTAGGGGATAGCTACTAACTTAATATGTGAACACAACTAAAATAATAAAGAGCACAATGGATGAAATCCAAGCATAATTGCTACAAGTCACAACACATATCTCTTTACCACTAAAATATTAATTAGGCATAATAATTAGAGGGTTTCTAGAAGAATTAAGAAGTTGGGATGAGTAGGAGAAATTGAAAGAGAAGATTTTGGTAGAATAGGAGACTAGATAATTGGAAACAATCAAGACTAAGTGTACCACAGTGCATGATGAACTTAATAAGAAAATCACAAAAATAGAGTAGACCCACAACAACATCGACACACTATACCAATATTGCTTAAGTTGGCACAACTCCCCAAAGAATAAAGATCCAAATAGAAAATGTGGAGAATTAGATTATATAGGCCTTAAACTCTTATGCTACTATGATGGACTCAGATGGCTCCCTTAGGGTACAAATTGAAAATATGTATACATAGTACGATCACTTGCAAGAACAAAAAAATAACATCATTTCTCAAATGAAACAATTAAGAGAAGTAGTAAGTTTGCGCTTAACCACAATCACAAGACTTCTTAAGGATGCACAAAAACTATTAGGGTCTTTTATTGTTCCTTCTTTTGCTAATGAGGATAAAAAGTTACTAATCATTATCAATAGCCATACCGACCTCCTATAGCAAGCGGTGCTACAATGAACCAATACATATAATCACTTGTAGAACATCTACAAAAATATTTTACCATAATACAAGAGCTTGTACAAATTTTTCTTAATATTTTTTCTAGTAGTATAGTTTTGAATTTTTTTGACAAAGAGTAGCCTCAGTCACTTTTTGGAGAACTAACGAGCAAAAACAACATATATTGAGGACAAGACATGGGTTAAGCTGGGGGATGATGTGGGCAAGATAGAGGCACACCACTCCCATTATGTTGAAAACCTGAAAGGATGGCCTAATGGAGGCCAATGGCAAAACTCACAAGGGTGTCAAAGGAGGACAGTATGAGAACATAATCCCAAGAAGGACAGAGCAAGTTAAAGTCACAACAAACCAAAGAGATAATAGTACAACACCTACAACTAAGTTATGGCACGTATATAGAGGCATATTCATTTCACAGGCTTGGACTCCATGTTAAATGGGATTGAAGCCCCAGTTACATTGACTCTGTCCTAATTACCAATAACAATTTAAGAAAATGTTTTTAAAAAACAAAGGACAAGAAACCACATGGTAAATCTATTAAAGCAAACCATTAACAGACAGTAATGCTTAAAATGTTACAAAATAGGAGTAGAGATAAATGCACACACCATCTTTGAGAGGAAGAAGGCACTCGTATGAGATCATGAACTAGAAGGGATTGAGAAACGCTACAGGATTGACCAGCACCGTCACATTCGTTACATTCGCTACACTCATATTCAATCCATTCAGATACCTTAAATCGGCCTCAACCACAAACTTACTCTACCACCAATTTGGTAGACTCTAAGCCCATGTGCTTCTAATCAAATCACAACTACCCACCACTAGTATGGCTGTCACAAACCCTAAAACCTCATAAAATTCTTGGTTGTCTGAAATGGCTCCTGGATATGAAGTAAAACATGCACAAAGAAACTATCTTCAGTGAATGAATCTGCTAAATATGTGAGATTATTAGCTTGGTAGTGAAGACTCCTTTATTGCTGCTTTCATGGAAGACTCCTTCAAACATAATGTGCCATAACCCTAAACCTCCTTATTGCATAGGTGTAATAAAGACAAAACTGAAACAATTTCCCACTTTGGTACCTAAGCTTTTTCTATTTTCCTTTTGATTTTCCCTTTCAAAAAAAAACGTGCTTGCTTTTAGTGCTTAAAATTTTAACAATATGCTTTTCAAAAGTGTTCTTGGAAGATATAATAAAAGTGTCTAACAAGTGATTAATTATTTAGTCATTTTTATTTGTGTGACTAATTATTTAGTTGTGTTTTTTACCTGATGATCAAATTAGTCATTTATTTAGTCATTTATAGCTGTGTTGCAAAAAATGAGTAGAATGACTAAAAGTTTTAGTCCCATGACTAAAAGTTTTAGTCATGTAGTCATTTATTTGCCCAAATTCTACTAGTGTAATGAAGGCTTCTCTCTAATGCAATACTAGTTGTTGTCCTCTGGGTCCTCCATCTGGAATAACATTGTTAAATCTAAATCTACTCTCTCCCTGGGTCTCCAATGGCAAGTTGGTAAGAGGGGAAAGGTCATATTCTGTGAAGACTCTTGGGTTTCCTTTCCACCTTTGGATTTTCACCATCTTCTTAGCTATTAAAGATGTGCTTCAAGGAAGGGTTGGTAATTATGTCAACAATTACTAGAAAATGGAAGGTGGTTAGATGGTCTGGAAGATCTCTCAATCTTGGTTTGATTATCCATTAGATATCGCAGTTTCTACTTTGCTTAAGCATCTTAAGAATCACAAATTCTATAGAAAATTCATGGAGGACAAGATCATCTAGAAAGGAGATCATTCTGGAAATTACATGGTCAAGTTTGGATATAACATTCTAGATAATTCCTACAAGGATTATTTTAACTAGAGACACATTTGGGATAATAAGTCCATTCCTAAGATTAAATTCTTCTGGTGGACGGTGACCCATTATAAAATCCTAACCATTGATAATATCCAAAAGTGCAGTTTCCAATTGGCTAACATATGTCTATTGTGTGAGAAGGCTAAGGAGAGTATAGACCACTTGATGTTCCACTACAACTATGCATGGAAGACTAGACAAAAAATCATGAGCAATTTCATCCTTCCTTGGGTCTAGCAAAACAAGGTGAAGGAAACTACGTATAACTGAGCTCTCCATCCAAACACCCTCTAATTACCAAACTTTGGTGGTAGGCGTTAATGTATGTCAACTAGGGGATCTGGAGGGAAAGAAACAACATGGTGTTTAGGGAGGAAAAGAAAAAGTGGAAGGTGTTATCTGAGGATAAAAATTTAAGAATCATTAAAAATGTTAAAGTGATCAACCTCAAAAATCCTAATCTTAACCCCACAGATTTCGAATCCAGGATAGGTCAAAATTAGGGGCTTCTAGACAGATTAAGGAAAGATGATCATGACAAGAGAACTTTCAGAAGGAACACTCTCTGGTCCCCTCTAACAATGGATGGATTAATCTTAACTTTGATGGGGCTTCCAAGGGCAACCCAGGTCAGACAAGTGGGGGTGGCCTCTTAAGGGACAATAAAGGCAAATTCGTGGGTACCTACACTGAGAACTTAGGTTTTCATACTTGCAACTTTATAGAAGCTAGCACTACTTTCCAAGGTATTAAAATGGCCATCGACAAAGGGATTAAGAACCTTGTCATTGAATGGGATTCAAAGAACATCCTTAATATGCTTGAATCTAATGTTAAGCCTAGCTCATCCTACAAAGAATTAATTGAAATTAGTAGAAACGTTTTATCTAAATTTGAAAAGATTGTTATTTGTCACATTTTTAGGGAGGGAAATGGTCTAGCAGATGCTCTTGCCAACCGAGGAACCAATGTTGATAACATGGTTAGTTGGAATGAAGGGAAAACCCTTCCAGATCACATAAATTCCATCATCAAAAATGAAGGACCTAAACCCACATTTGGTAATGAACACCTCTGCCAATGAGAGGATTTCTCACATGGGGGAGGGAACTGGCTGGAGAGTTGTTAATTATGCTAAGTTATGCTTCAGCTTTCACATTAACCTTTCTTGTTCTAAATGGTCACCTTTCTTCCTTATCGTAGTTGGTTTCCATGTTGTGTCTGTGCATTCCTCCATGGGAGGGGATTTGTTGAAGACTGAGTCGAGTAACTGCGAGAACTTAAAAAATGATACTGAGCTCTGGGGGGTTCTAGAGAGGGGACTCTTCACCTCTTACATTAAGTCCATGAATGATTTTGATACCCTTCTTTCTTGTTAATTCATAGTCTCATAGAAATTTGATGTCGTTTATGCCAGGGGAATTTCTTTCAGGGTGATGAAGGAACTAATTACTGAAGTTACTAGGCTGAATATGGAAGGCATCTACCATCCCAAAAGAGTCAAAGGCAACTACCAAGAGGATATGCAAAGATTTCTTCAAGAGGGAGAAAAGGTCAATATATTATAGAATAGTTATTGTCAGGATGATCTTTCAAGGGTGTGGAAAAGCGTAGAAGAGGTTTTGATTGTTGCACTTGTGTTGCCATTGATGTCAACAGTGTGAGGTTCAGGAGTGTTGTCAGGAGTGTTGTAATGAAGAAGGCCAAAAGTAAAGTGAACAAGAGGTAATGTCAAAGGAAGTTTGTGGCAATTTGATTAGAGAAGAAGACAAAGAAGATGGATCAGAGAAGTTGTGATGAGAAGGGTAAGGTGATGAATTTCATATACTATGTATACCAATTGGATCAGTATCATCTGTACATAGTTGTACCCTATCTCCTGAAGTTCAAAGAAAAAGATTGTACTAGCATGAAGATTCCTACTTTGAGAAAAGAGTTTGTTATTGTTGTATGAAGTTGAGAATGAAGTCTGATGTAGTAAATATTGTATTCTTTATTTCCTGAGGAAAAGCATTACTTTAGTTTTGAAAGAAAGATTCAAGTTGTCCAAGGCACTAGAGTTAGCAGAGAATAAGCTTGGGAGAATGCTCTGCATTCCTCAACATTTTAAGGTATGGGCTTGCAGTTTGGGAATTTGTCAAAGACATGTGTGAAGGTTGTTAGTTCCTGATTTCAGAGCTTGAAGGTTAATACAAAAGATTTTAGAGCTCACAGAGTGAAGACAATTGCTTAGAGTTGTAGTTAGGATGCATCTGGGAAATGCTCTGCATTTCTGTGCTTTTGAAGTTGAGGTCCTGCAATATGAAGGATGATCATTCATAGATGAGAAGATGGTAATATTCAAGTTTCAATTGCTAAGGTGTATCACAGAGGTTCTCTGGGGTCAGCAGAACAAAGACACATCTTGCTGCTGACTAGGGTTGTTTGGAGGAGAAAGCAGAAACCACCACATTTCACCACAATTTATCTTTTGGCTTCGATGTTTGGAGAATGAGTTCAAATGTTTAGCTTTATGGTTTAATTCAAGTTTTATGTGTTGAAGTGCACTACAAGTTGGTTTTTCAATGCTTTATCTCAAGACTATGTTGTCAGTGTTCATTTGTGCTACCAGGCTTAGTTTCTAATTGTTTGCGCTAGAAAGAAAATATACATCTAAAAGGAAGGATTGATTGAGAAGGTTTTCTTAAGTCATTTGTTGCTTGTGTGATGATCTACATGATGTTAATTGATCTCTCTGGTATCACTTTAGGTCTAGAGCTATTGTGTGGAAGAATAAGTGTTTGCTAGGTCGACTTCATGTGTTTTGATGTTCCCACCAAATGATTTGAATTGTACACCTACTTGGAAGAATGTGTTAATGAAGGATAGGTTTTGATTATCACTTGGCTTGAACTACATTAGCTTTCTACATCTTTTTGATGTCAACTTGGTGTGGCCTTACCCATTTCATGAATAAACATTTCATCTTGGCCAGCATGGGAGAAATATTTTGAAATTTGTGAAAGGTATAAATGAAAGATCTTGTTTGTTATGGAATATAAGAGTGTGTGAGAATGTACGAAGATGTGTGAATAGATGTGAGTATGTTTGTGAAGGTGTGTTCAAGGTAGCAGTGTTCAATGTGTAGACAAAGTGAGGTTTTGTGACAAAGTGAAGTGTACAGATGATGTGGAGGTGTTTTGTACTGTAAGATCTATTAGATGTAATGTGTAGAGGTTGTAGCCTCATTCTGTAAGTGCTATTGTATTCTATTTTAGAGATTTACAGCTTCCTTTGGGTTGTAGCCCATAAATAATATTGTAATCTTGTTTTTCATTTATGAGGTTGGATTTGGATAGTAGATCCAAGAAGCTTTCTCATCGTGGTTTTTCCCTTCCTGGGTTTTCCATGTAAATATGGTGTTGTGGTTGTGTGATTTTGTGTTGTGCTTTAATTGGTTTAATTTGTTGATGTTTTGATTAAAGCAGTTAGAAGTTTTGATTGACAATGTTAAACTAGAATAAGTTTTTATATATACTGATTCACCCCACTCTCGGTATATCCTTGTGCTCTAACAATTGGTATCAGAGCTAAGTTCCTTGGTGTAGCATAATAGTTGAAGGTAGATCTTGGAATAGAACACATGGCTCAGAAGGGGTCTTCTTCTAAAGCTCTGATGTTTGATGGAAATAACTATGACTTCTGGAGTGTAAGGATGGAAGCCTATCTTATCTCACTAGGGTATGATGTCCGAAGAGCAATCACAACTGATTATGTTGAACCCAGTCATCCCATTTTAGATTCAAATGTGAAGAAGGCACATGAAAAAAATGCCAAAGCTAAGAATGCAATCTTAAGTGGTTTGAGTAGTTCAAAGTTAGTCAAGGTTGTGTGGTGCAAGACAACAAAGGATATATGGGAAAAGCTTAAAGGTCTCTATGAAGGAGATGCCACTATAAAGGAAGCCAAAGTGCAATCCTACAAAATAGTATTTGAGAATCTAAGGATGAAAGAAGAAGAGAACATAGCTGGCTACTTACACCGGGTAGATGAAGTAGTGAATGGAATCAGAAGTATGGGTGAAGACATATATGAATCATTGGTTGTAAATAAAGTCTTGAGATCTCTCCCTCACAGATTTGATTCAAAAGTTTCTACAATAGAAGAAGCCAAATACTTGAAGAAACTCACCATGGTAGAACTGTCTGGGTCCCTCACTACCTATGAAATGAGAAATGAAGTCATAGGTCCATGCCAAAATGAAGTTGCTTTCAATGTTGTGAAGAATGAAGGAGCATCTAATGTATGTAATGAAGCTAAGGAAGAGGAAGCAAATTTTTCAAGAAAGCTAAAAAGAGGATCAGACAATAATAAAGGTAAGCTACCTTTCAAATGTTTCAAATGTAGTAGAATTGGTCATTATGACTCTAAATGTCCTTTTGGAGAAAGTGAAAGTAGCAGTAAGGGATTCAAGATGAACAATTTCCAGAGGAACCTTCTTTCAAAAGAAGATTGCAGCTCTGGAGAAGAAGTAGATCACTACTCATCTGATGAGGATAGAGGAGAATATCTATTCATGGCCATGGTGATCTCAGATGATTTAGACAAGGCTACAAATGAGAAGAATATGAAGTTGATTTTGAAGGTGAACTTGTTCTACTCTTTAAGACTTAGATTGTGTAAGGAAGGAGAATCAAGAACAAGGAGCTCTGATTGAGGCTAAATCAAAAGAATGTATGAAACTTGAGAAAGAAATTTAGTTACTCAAAAAGAGTTGAAGAAGGAAAAGCTTGGAAGTCTAGATGATACAAAATGTACATATTTCATCTTGTCTCAAGGAAGATCTCTTCATGCAATACAATTCTCCATGAACAGGTTCAATAATGTTTTCTTTGGTTATTGTTTTATCTGCAATCAATTTGAGCATAAGGCTATGGATTGTCAGTATGAAATAAATAGAAGAAATATTGTAAGTAGAAATTCTTTTGCTTCTCTTGTGGATGCCAATGTGGTATGTCAAATTTGCAACAAGTTTGGACACATAGCAAGGTATTGCTTCAGAATCTTAGATAATTGATGTCACTGAGCAAGACAAGGAGAATGACAATGGAGTTGAGAACTCAATGATTATCCAAAAAACATTTCATGCTCAAGGACAAACCAATCTCTGGGTGATATATAGTGGATGTACAAATCACATGATAGGTGATAAGAGCAAGTTTGTTAATCTTAGCAAGTGGAATGGTGGATTGGTTAGGTTTGGAGATAACTCCTCTGCAAAGATCATTGGAAAAGATACTATAAGCATTGATGGAAAGTCTCATACACATGATGTTCTTTATGTAGAAGGTCTCAAGCATAATCTTCTCAGCGTAAGTCAAATGTGCAGCAAAGGATATAATTTCACATTTCATGATCAAGGGTGTGAAAGCAGAAGAGCAAAATCTAGAAAATTGGTGGCAGAAGGATTTAAGACAGAAGGCAACTTGTATAATCTAAAAGGGGTTAATGAGAGGACTTTTTTGTTAGGACAAACAAATAAATGTTGGTTGTGGCATAAGAGAATGGGGCACATCAACTTTGATAATCATGTGAAGATCAGTTCCATTAAAGCAGTAAGGGACATGCCAAAGATCATCAAGCTTGGAAGAACCATATGCAAGGAATGTCAGATTGGGAAGCAAAAAAGGATAACTTTCAAGTCTAAGGAATATTCTACTACAAGGCCTTTGGAGTTGGTTCATACTGACTTGTGCGGACCAACTAGGGCAAAAAGCCTACAAGGTGAGAGGTATTTTATGTTGCTCATTGATGACTTCTCTAGAATGACATGGATTACATTTTTGAAAGAAAAATTAGAAGCTTTTAGTAGGTTCAGGATCTTCAAATCTATGGTTGAAAATGAAATGAATGCTAGAATCAAGTGCTTAAGATCTGATAGAGGTGGTGAGTTCACTTCAAATGAGTTTGTACAATTTTGTCAAGAACATAGAATCTTGAAGACACTATACAACTACTAGAACCCCTCAGCAGAGTGGTGTTGCAGAGAGAAAGAATAGGACTGTCTAGGAGATGGCTAGGACAACGCTGAGTGAAGCTAAACTACCTGTTATATAATGGAAAGAAGTAATTCACACCACAATCTACATTCTTAACAGAGGACAACTAAGAAAGCACATCACCAAGACCCCTTATGAGATTTGGAATGGAAGACCTGCAACAGTCAAGTATTTCAGGGTTTTTGGAAGAAAATGCTACATCAGAAGAGATGAAGAAGGTATGGGAAAGTTTGACTCAAGAGCAGATGGAGGTATTTTCCTTGGGTAATCAACTACTAGCAAAGCCTACAAATGATACAATAAAAGACTAAGGAAAGTTGAGAATGCAAATGTAAGAGTGGATGAAGAATCACATCTAAATTTTTTGAGCAAGAGGACTATTGGCTAGATGAACTTGCCTGCATAGAGGAAGTTACAAAAGTTGAAGAAAAAGAAGAAACTCTAGAGAAGACTACTAAGATTCCAACCAAGTATGTTCAAAAAAATCATTCAGAAGATCACATCATTGGAGACAAGAATGAAGGAGTTCAGACAAGAAGAAGATTCGCAAGAACAAATGAATAGGTAAACTTTGCTTTACTGTCAAGAATAGAACCTAAAATCTTTAATGAGGCTAGCAAGGATGAAGGATGGATACAAGCCATGGAAGAAGAACTGAACCAGATAGAAAAGAATTAGACTTGGGAATTGGTACCAAGGCCTGCAGACAAGTTCATGTGATAGGAACAAAATGGGTTTCTAGGAACAAGTTGAATGAAGATGGAGAAGTGGTCAGGAACAAAGCAAGGTTGGTTTGCAAAGGATATTCACAAGTTGAAGGTGTTAACTATGAGGAGACATATGCTTTGGCGGTAAGAATGGAAGTAATCAGAATGGTCCTTGCTTTTATAGTACATAAGGGATTCAAGGTATATTAAATGGATGTCAAATCTACTTTCCTGAATGGTGACTTGGAAGAAGAGGTCTACATAGAGAAATCAGATGGTTTTCAATTATTAGAAGACCCAAACATGGTGTGCAGACTTAAGAAGGCTCTGTATAGTCTCAAACAAGCCCCTAGGGCTTGGTATGCAAAATTGGACAAGTACTTACTCTAGCAAGGTTTCAAGAAAGGTACTGCAGATAGTAATCTTTACATCAAAACTAAAGGTGAACAAATTCTAATTGTAGTTGTGTATGTTGATGATATAATCTTTTGTGGATATGATGAGATGTGTAAGAAGTTTGCAAGAGAAATGCAAAAAGAAATTGAAATGTCTATGTTAGGAGAGCTATCATTCTTTCTTGGACTTCAAATTTCTCAGTCAAATGATGGCATCTTTATCTCTCAAGTAAAGTATGTTAAGTAAATGTTGAAGAAGTTTAGAATGGAAGATTATAAACCTATAAGTACTCCTATGGAAATCAGTTGCCACTTGAGAAAAGATGATGAGTCACCTGAAGTTGATCAGACTCAATACAGGTCTATGATTGGGGGCCTACTATACCTAACAACATCAAGGCCTAACATTATGCAAGATGTGTTTTTGGTTGAAAGGTTTCAAGTTGATCCTAAGGAAACACATGTGAAGGTAGTCAAGAGAATATTCAGATATTTGAAGAGCACTTCGGAACATGGATTGTGGTATCAAAAGGGTGATGACTTTTCCTCGAGTGCTTATACTGATGCAGATTGGGCTTACAGTGTTCATGATAGAAGAAGTACTAATGGAGAAGCTTTCTTTTTGGGAGACAAACTGGTCTCATGGATTAGCAAGAAGCAGGATTCAGTGTCCTTATCAATGCAAAGGTAGAATATATAGTTGCAGTTGCCTGTTGCACCCAAGTGTTGTGGATAAATCAAACATTGAAGGATATCAAGGTTGTATATGATGAACCTATTCCCATTCATTGTGATAATACAAGTGAAATCAATATTTCAAAGAATCCAATGATGCATTCTAGAACCAAGCACATATCTATCAAGTATCACTTTTTGAGAGAGAAGGTTGCACATCAAGAAGTCATATTGGAGTATGTGCCTACAAAGGATCAAGTTGCAGACATCTTCACCAAGGCACTTTCTATAGATACTTTTGAGTATCTCATATAGAAGTTAGGGGTTGTTGCCCCTCCTTCTAACTAGATGCATAGATGGTGCATCTGTCCAAGGGGAGTAGTTCAAGATATATTTTTATCCATAGATTGATGGTGGCTACCTCTCAGGGGGAGTAGGTAGGCAAGAGGTTTTGAAGGATAATAAGATTTGATTAGTCAAGGGGAGCTGACAAGATAGGAGAAGTGAAAGAAGAATCAAGAAGAATGCAGACAAGGGGAGATAAAGGTAGATTAGTTTAGAGGAAGACCACTAGCCCTTTGTCCTTGATGTCAAAGGGGGAGAAAATTGCATATCAGGTCAAGTGTTGCCATCAATGCCAAAGGGGGGGATTGTTGCACTTGTGTTGTCATTGACGTCAATAGTGTGAGGTTCAAGAGTGTTGTCAACAGTGTTGTAATGAAGGTCAGAACTAAAGTGAATAAGAGGTAATGTAAAAGGAAGTTTGTGGCAATGTGATTAGAGAACAAGACAAAGAAGATGGATCAGAGAAGTTGTGATGAATGTCATATACTATGTATACTGATTGGATCAGTATCATCTATACATAGTTGTACCATCTCCTGAAGTTCAAAGATAAAGATTGTACTAACATGAAGATTCCTACTTTGAGAAAAGAGTTTGTTGTTGTTGTATGAAGTTGAGAATGAAGTCTCTAATGTAGTAAATATTGTATTCATTGTTTCCTAAGGAAAAGCATTACTTTAGTTTTGAAAGAAAGATTCAAGTTGTCCAAGGCATTGGAGTTAGCACAAAATAAGCTCGGGAGAATGCTCTACATTCCTCTGCATTTTAAGGTATGGACTTGCAGTTTGGGAATTTGTCAGACATTTGTGAAGGTTGTATGTTCCTAATTTCAGAGCTTGAAGGTTAATACAGAAGATTCTAGAGCTCATAGAGTGAAGATAGTTGTTCAGAGTTGTTGCAGTTAGGATGAGTCTGGGAAATGCTCTGCATTTCTCTACTTTTGAAGTTGAGGTCATGTGGTATGAAGGATGATCATTCATAGATGAGAATATGGTAATATTCAAGTTTCAGTTGCTAAAGTGTACCGTAGAGATTCTCTGAGGTCAATAGAACAAAGACACATCTTGCTACTGACTAGGGTTGTTTGGAGGAGAAAGCAGAAGCCACCACAGTTTATCTTTTGGCTTTGATGTTTGAAGGATGAGTTTAGATATTTAGTTTTATGGTTCAATTCAAGTTTTAGGTGCTAAAGTGCACCGCAAGTTGGTTTTTCAATGCTTTATCTCAAGACTGTGTTTAGTGTTCGTTTGTGATACCAGGCTCAATTTTTGATAGTTTGCGCTAGAAAGAAAACATATATCTTAGAGGAAGGATTGGTTGAGAAGGTTTGTGTAAGTCTTTTGTTTCTTGTGTGCTTATCTGCATGATGTTAATTGATCCCTCTGGTATCGCTTTAGGTCTGGAGATATTGTGTGGAAGAATAAGTGTTTCTTGGGTCGACTTCATGTGTTTTGATGTTCCCACCAGATGATTTGAAGTGTGTGCCTACTTGTAAGAATGTGTTAATGAAGGATAGGTCCTAGTTATCACTTGGCTTGAACCACATTGGTTTTCTACATCTTTTGGATGCTGACTTAGTGTGGCCTTGCATGTTTCATGAATACACGTTTCATCTTGGCTGACATGGGAGAAAGATTTTGAAATTTGCAGAAGGTATAAATGAAATATCTTGTTTGTTGTGGAAAGTAAGAGTGTGTGAGAATGTGCGAAGATGTGTGAATAGTTGTGAGTATGTTTGTGAAGGTGTGTTGAAGGTAGCAGTGTTTGATGTGCAGAGAAAGTGAGGTTTTGTGACAAAGTGAAGTGTGTGGATGATGCAGAGGTGTTTTGTACTGTAAGATCTATTAGATGAAATGTGTAAAGGTTGTAGCCTCATTCTGTAAGTGCTATTGTATTGTATTTTAGGGAGTTGCAGTTTCCTTTGGGTTGTAGCCCATAAATAATATTGTAATCTTATTTTTCATTTGTGAGACTGGATTTGGATAGTAGATCCAAGCAGCTTGCTCACCATGGTTTTTCCCTTCTTGGGTTTTCCACGTAAATCTAGTGTTGTGGTTGTGTGCTTTTGTGTTGTGCTTTAATTGGTTTAATTTTCTCATCTTCTGATTAAAGAAGTTAGAAGTTTTGATTGATAATGTTAAATTGGAATAAGTTTTGATATATATATTGATTCACCCCCCTCTCAGTATATCCTTGTGTTCTAACATTGATGAGGTATTTAACTCTTGAGTGTTGCTTTAAATGCTTCCATCCTTATCTTTTCCTATTACTTAATCATTTCTGCCTTAATGTTTCTCTTAATTTCTTGTATTGTCTCTTCACCTTGTTGGAGGAGTCAATCTAGAAGGTTCTAGTTAGAGAGAAAACCCTCCTGCTCCATTAGGGGCTCATATATGCTATTTACAAATTTGAATTGGCCCTCACTCCAACTCTGGCCTTTAAACCTAGGATTTATAATCCTTCCCTTATCAAGCACAGCCCTTCCGACCTTCCCTCTAGTAATAACCCCAAACTTCCTAAACTATCATCCTTAGATGATTCTACCCCTACTAAGGACTCTATTCAAACTCCCGCCCAACCCCCTATTGGCAATAAACAACATAAGGTGACCTTTCAAAACCCCCTCGAGGATACCATGGAGTAGGGTGAGTTGACACCTCTTTCTAATGTTTTCACTGACAAAGGAAAATGGAAGGTCTAGTTGGATTCCCCTGTTTAGGGGGCCAAAGATAATGGAAAATGAAACGCCCTGGAGGATTTCCCTATCCAGGGTGATTTGTCGCCCATTGATATTATGGCCAGAGAAAAAGGTAAAAGGAAAGTCATGGAGGTTCATGCCCAGCCGAGTCCCATTCCCCATGATCATTCCAACCCTCCCATTATCAACCAGAGTATCCCTACCCCTAGTAGTCCCCTACTAGGGAGAAAACCCCCAGCACTAAGAAAATCAATTGTAAGTCTTGTCAACAACTTGATGATAAGGTGGCAACCTTGTATCAGGCCTTAGATCTAAAAAACCAAATATTAAAATGACATCTTGCCCAGATGCACCATATTAAGAGAATGATTCAATATCTTGAGGTTATTGGAAACCTCAAAGTGGCCCAAGGAGAAGGATGATGAGTTGTGGCAGGTGGTGGAAAATCTTGCTAAAATGTTTGATAGGTGGGAAAACATGGAGGCTGAGATGAAAAGGATTAAGAAAAACTAGGAGACCATAATGAAGAACATGGAGGAAATTGTAGCATTCAGCAAGGAAACAATCAAGAACTTAGCTACCACTCTGTATGTGATCCAGGCTGAAATGGAGAAGAGGAAAGCTACAAGAGAGGGTAATTCAGGAACTACTCCTATGGGCACCAACATTCAGCAGTCGGTCACTATGGGGCCTACCAATAGAACTAGGACTAAGAGTAGGAACAACAAAGGAAAGGAGGTTTGCATGGACACCTCAGATGGTCAAGTCAACAAGGACTAGGACAATTCCTTTGAGGACAAGATAGATTTCCTCAATAGGGATTGGGACGTCATCAGTGGCCTCAAGTTTCTATCCAATTAGTAGGGTTTCTTCTACTGGTTCATGGCTGGTCTTTTCTTTAGTTGTTGTTTCTGTGTCTGTTTATTAAGCTTTGGGTTTTGTTTTCTTTGTGTTTTGTTTTATATCTTGTAAGACTTTGACTACTCACCTTTTGGGATTTTTTTTGTATGGGTTCGGGCCCTTCCCAATTATCTTAATCAAAACAATGGAAATCCTAAGAGCATTCTACTAGGGGATGCTTGCATTAAAAGGGAGAATCAAGGATGAATGTGCTTGTGTGGACTTATGAGGACCTTAAAATATATAACATGTCCATTATTATGTATACAATTCCTTTAACCCTGATGCCAAACCTTTTTGAAAAAGATAAAGTCTTATCAACGCCTTGCTAGAACCTTTGATTTTCAAGGAAGTTAAAAATTGTTATAAACATGAACCATTTTCCTTGTTTGAAATTCAACTTGGGTAGTGAATTTAGTGCCGATATGTAAGAAAAACGAGGAGATATGCCTCAGTGTTGACTTGCAAAATTTAAACAAGGTGTTTGAAAAGGATATTTATATTGTTCCTTCCTTAGATGAGGTGCTTCAAGTTGCTAATGAATCCTAAATGATGTCCTTTCTTGATGGCTATTCAGGATATAATCAAGTCATGGCTGAGCAAAATGATAGAATCAAGATGAGTTTTACTACAAAGCAAGAAACCTTTGCATACAGATGAATTCCATTTGGATTGATTAATGTTGTGGTGACTCTTTACCATGCCATAGACACAACTTTAAAATACTTTATAGACAAGTGCATCATAATCTATGTGGATGACCTAATTGTTTTCTCTAAAAGGTGTGGGGATCATCTTGATGATTTAAAGAAAGTTGCTACAAAAGTGTAGAGAACATGGGATTTTCATTTAATATAAAGAAATGCATATTTTAGGGTTATGATCAAATCATTTTAGAGGGGTATAGTAGTATATTTAGAAAGAATTAAGGCCATTCTAAATATACTACTTCCTAGCAGTAAGAAAAATTAAAATATTTATTTGGAAAAAAAACAAACTTTATCATGAAGATTATTTTTAAGTTTGCTAAAATTGTGAAGCCCTTGAAAACAATGCTAAAAAAATATGCTAAATTTGGGTGGTCTCTAGAAGCACAAGTTGCATTTCAAGGAATTAAGAAGAAAAACATGAACAACCCTATTTTGATTAACCCAAATTACTTATAATTCTTTTATATTTACTCATTTTCTTTAGACCTTTTTGTGGTAGGATTCTTAACACAAAAAAAAAGAGGAGAAGGAGATGAAACTTCAGTGGCATTCATGAGTTCACCCCTCAAACATGTTGAACCAAGGTATTCTATGATTGATAAGCATGTCTTTTCCCTAATTAAGGTTACAAAAATGTTTAGGCATTATAGTTTATTTTACAAAGTTTTACCATAGTTCTAGATCTAACTATTAGAGCCATGCTAATGTAGAATGAGCTAGGAGAATGAAGGGGCAAATGGATGACAATCCTACAAGATTTCTACATAGATATTTATCCAATAAAAATAGTTATAGGGTAGGGTGTGAGAAAAACAATAGTTGAGGTTGATCCCAAATCCTACTAGAAATACATAGTTGAAGGGATCACCAAAGATAAATGGTACATAGTGTTAGAATTCTGTATAAACAATAATATACCTAAGAACAAAAAATAAGATGATAATAAAATAAGAATAAAAGTATTCCAATATCATGTATTCAAGGAATTCAAGGTATGCAAAACAAGGAAATGGACTACAATATATAGGATCTAGGATGCACCTAAGTCAAGGTGACATATGTCCAAGAGGAGAGTAGTTAACTAAAGGATTGACTCAACAATAGGAGTATAGGTGTCAAGTGAACTCATCTTGATGACTAAGTAAACTCATCTTGATAAGGAAGATGTGGAACCTAACTATTATCAATCAAGGAGTTGAATGAGATAGAGGTGGCATGTGCTCCCATCAATTAACTATATGTTGTTTATTATCTACTCAATAATAGGTATCCCAATCACCTCAATCCTATGCAAAAGAGCTCTATGTCTTAATAGTGCCAACTTTATGATAAAATTAGGCATCTTTTGCAAGAAAATAATGAGGGCATCCATCGCATATGCATTAACAAAGATGAGGTAGCTATTTAAGTCTTGAGAAATATCCATGATAAATATGGAATGTGGAATGGATCACAAGATGCTACTTCTCATCAAATATTGAGGCCTGGATATTATTGACATGTCCTTAGGGATTCACATTTGCACATTAGGAGCTACCATTTTTGTAACATTACAAGCCACCAAGAGAGGAATCCCTCCATGCCTTTTGTTAGAGCCATTGAATGGACTCACAGTAGCCAAGATCACCTACAATAATTCTTATATAAAGAGAGAGCAACACACAACAACTAAAAATCAGAGGAAAAGATGCAAAATGAATATTGGTGCATTAATTATTCACAAAGGAATAATACAAAGATATATACAACCATATTTATCAAAATAGACAAAGTGGATAAAAGAAAGATGATGATATATGTCACAAAGATCTCAATATAATAAAGGAAAATAAATCCTTGAAAAAACTACCTAATAAACTTATGATAATGTGTGAATATAATTTCACACCAACACCCCCCTTAAGTGCAACTTAGAGAGGCTACATACACAAGCCAAAATGTAATATGGGTCCCAACAACAAGGATTGATTAGGTACACATTTATGAACAAGGATCTCTCATAAAGTGGAGAAAAAGAGAAAAACCCAATGCAAAAAGATCCTCTCCAAAAGAGAGAAAATAAACAAATATGTACAAGTGATGGATTTAAAATAACTGAGTCCATCACAAAATACACAATGAATACCCCCCATAAAAGAGAGTGAATGAATGAGATGAGATGTTGTTACACATATGGTTCCTATGGTTGCATTGTTTTTCATTGATGTCAACATTGTCATAAGGTTGTCATTGGTGTCAACACTATTATGAATGTGTAATAGTGTTCATAGTTGGATGTAATGCTCCTGAAGAAGATATATTGAGATGGGAATTGGATGTCATGCTCCTGAAGAAGATATATTTAGATGGGAATTACAAGCATCAAGAAGACATGTTAATATGGGAATTAGAAGCATTAAGATATGGTACTGATGGACTAAGATATGTTGTATGATCTCTTCTACTATCCCTAAGAATGCATGTGATAATACAAAGAAGATTTAGCCTCTGGAAGTCGGTGATAGTCTTTGTTTCAGAATGACCGCCTTTGAAGACTGTCTGGGAAATTGCTCAGCATTTCCATCAGTTTGTTTTTGGGCCTTTGCGGATTGGAATATAGCTTAATGCAATGATAGGTCTTGCATATTCCAAGTTTCATGATGTGTGGACTACATGAAGTATGTTTTGCAAAAGATAGAGTGAAGGCAATCACTACATGGAAGCAGGATGCTCCACATTCCTCCGCATTTGCAAATTTGGCTATGTAGTTTTGAAGGTATGTTAAGATTCCAGTGAAGATGATAATTCTAGAGATTCAGATCATTTACTCTTCTGCTGTGAAAGTTGTGCATGATAGAGTACTGACATATGTTCTGGGAGAGTAAGCCAGTACTGAAGGTTTGTTGGAATTATCCGCATTCCTCCACAAATGAATGATTTACCTTATAGTCTTGCAGATATGTTTCTAGATGTGTATTATATGCCTCCTTTCAGTTTCAAGGTTCTTGATGGTTCGTAGCTCAGTTTTTCAAATGACAACATGTTGCAGTGTGTTCCGGATGACAGAGTGTTCTCAGATTTAATGTTTGAAGTTATGCGGCACAATTCTTTGATGTGTGGTGGCAAAGGAGTGTTTGGGGATGTTTTGTGAGTCATGTGAACTCATCTAGAAAAGTTTCATGAAGATCTTTCTTGTTTCCAGTACCGCACAAGGTTTTTCAAGTTGATGTGGTTGTTATACATCAAGTCTTCATGTGTTTTCCTTAAAGCTGTCCTACTTCCAAATGAGTGGAGTGTGTAGATGTAATTCCTTGGTGTTTGAAGCTGTGAAGGATGTTTTGGACCTAGTTAAGCAAGTGTTGGGATCCACAAGGCTTGGATCTTCTGCTGGTGTAATGTGTGGTTTCACTTAGGACCTATCTTCTACACATTTCATATTTTGTGTTGTTTAGCCAACTTGTAAATGTATTTTTAATGTTGTATCTAGATGACAAGCTATGTAATCAGTGTAATATCATGTATAAATAGTGAATCAGATTGAGTGAGGAAGGTGTGATTGCAAGTTGATTGAAAAGGTTCGCAAACAGATAGAAAGCATAATAAATGCATTATTAATGTGTGACTGAAGGAGAAAGAGTAGAGGTTGTTAATATTGTCCAGATTCATCTTGAAGACATAATTGTGATAGCGATCAAGTATAGTGTGCCTAACTAATCATATCTTCAGAAGAAAGTGTGAAGAGGTAGAAGTGCAATCATCAAAAGTGTGAGTTTCAATGTCAGTTTTCAGATAGTAGAAAGACTATCATGTTATAATCTTTTGTAAGTGTGTTCTCATTTCAGGGAGTAGTAGCTTCCTTGGTAGTGACCCTAAAACAAAGTCATTAGGAAGTAGAATCTTCCTTGGGAGTGACCCTAAAACAAAGTCATTAGGAAGTAGAAGCTTCATTGGGAGTGACCCTAAATCAAAGTTACTTAGGGATTAGCAACTTCCTTGGGTTATAGCCCCTAAAACAAAGTTATTATTTGAGCTTCATATATTGTGAGTTAATTCTCACCATGGTTTTTCCCTTCTAGGGTTTTCCACATATATATAGTTTTATGTGTTGATGTGCATTGTGTTATTCTTTCATATTGATATTATGATGCTTAACGTTTAATCTGCTCCGGATAAGTTGAAGTTGTTGAAATTGAAAATTGTTTAAATACTAATTCACCCCCCTCCTCTCATTATTCTTGTGTGTCTAACAGATGTCCCATCTAAGAAGTAGCTCATGTACCAATGATGAGTTCCTGAAGATAGAAAATGATCAACTGCCTACAAGTTCAACATTTCTCCCCTTCGGAAGGAATAGATCCACCAGTGAATGTAGAATCCATTGGACCACAACCTAGATGAAAAGGGAATTCAAATCCAAATGTATGTCTTTGAAAACTATCAAAGTCTCCTCATGTTGATGTCACAAGATGCCTTCTCCAAGTTAGGAAATCCATGCCCAAATAGAGAATGTGACAGTGCAAAAACTAGCAAAGATGAATGTAGAACAAGATCCACAAACACAAAAGACTTGATGACATCACTACCATTAATGAGGAGAGTAAACCTTCAAATGTGTCCTCCAAATTAGATAAGTGAGACTCCATAAACAAGGATGAAATTTTTGATAAAGAGGAATCCCAATGAGGTGGAGTAGGAAGACTGAAATTAACCTACTACAGAGAATTAATGGAAGCTCTCTATGAAGCAACACTAGACTCTAAAGTAGCAATAGATGATGGAGTAGATTGAGCAAATATATCAATGCATGTCATTTGACTACATTTCTCATCCCTAAATGATGTGTCTACAAATGCTTAGTTAGAATAATCTGGCAAATTGATGCCATTGACAATGCAAAGTTATCTCAATTGATGAAGTTCATAAAAAAGTTTTAGATCATCAAGTTCCGTCGGCATGCATTCATCTATTGTATGCCTTTTCTTCCCATAATAATCAAATTTGATTTTCCATAGATTTGGAGACATCATTACAACTAGCAAGAAAATTTAGAGATTAAATAAACTGAAATGAAGCCCACCCAAAAAGATAGAACTTCTCTAGGTGCTAGTACGCCCAAGTTATCAACCAAAATGAGTAAAATCGATAAACTAAATAAAAGATACTTGGGGCTAGATATAGAAAAATTAAATGGATGGGTGTGAAGATCTCCTCAATACCTTTCCAACACTACCAGAATCACAAAAAATGGAGATTCTAGCAAAAAATTATGAGCTTGAATGTCAAAATGGCTGATTGGACTTAAAAATAAAATAAAAATGATCAACATTATAATCTAGAAAATTACTAGCACCACTAGAAAGTACTTAGAACCAACTAAACAACACTTATAATTTTTCAAAATTTTGATTTTGTATGCCCAAGAAATGCCAAAAAGAAAAATATACCTCCTTTAGGGCAAGATAAAAGCATAGTAGTGGCCCCTTGGTGGTTGGTTGGTGCTTGAGTGGCCAAATGGTAGTGTATAGGTAGTCCAATTGGGATGAGCAGTGGTTAGGTCAGGTGGTGATGGTACGACAGTGGCTCCCAAGTGGAGTGATGTTGAGAAATGACAAAGGTAGAGGTTTTAGTGGAGGGTTCAAGGTGGTGGTGGAAGACTTAGGTGGGAACTGTTAGAAGTGGTGGATTCAAAAAACCCAGCTTAGAACTTTAAAATTGTTGGAGAAAGCAATGTAACTACCAGATGAAGAAATAGTGAATTGTTTTGCAAAGAGTTATACTTCTAAACAAAGAAATATGCCTACAATTATTGGATAATGGAATTGACCATCAGATGGAGCTGAGTGACATAGATATGGTGCACATATGGTACAATATCATATGGATTTTGTACGATGTATAAATTTTTGTAAACCCCTAGAAACTTTTGTCTAGAAATTTCTAGAGCTAGATTTTTGTGTTTGGACAGTCAAAACTATGGTTTTTAAGCCTTTTGAGTGTGATGGTAGGGTTAGTTTTGACCCAAAATGCTCCAAAAGATTAGGTACCCATAAGATTTGGCATGCACCTCCCAACTTCAACTATCACAAATTTGGCCTTCAGTGCTTAAATCGAGCCAAACAAAAGGCTAACCTAACTTTTTTGATTGATATGGATTCAATGGAGAGGTCTAATTCACATCTAATTGTATTGATTACAACCTCATGGCTAAAACCCTAAAAAATCAAAGAAGAAACTTATAGATTTGTAGCTTTGATACCATATTAGAGTCACTAAATGGACTTATAAGAGCCAAGATCACATGTAGTAATTCTTCTACAAAGAGAAAGTAGCACATAATAGCTAAAAACTAGAAGAAAAGATGTAACATGAATAGTGGAACATTAATTATTCACAAAGGAATAATACAAAGAGATATACAACCACATTTGTAAACAATAGATAGAGGATAAAATAAAGTTGATAACACGTCACAAAGCTCTCAAGATAATAAAGGAATATAATTCCCTAAAAAGACTACCTAATAAACTTATGATATTAGGTGAATATAATTTCAAACCAACACCTTTGCAACATGTAGTGGAAGATTGCGCATGATGGGATTTGGATTTTACTAGTACAATTAACCCAAATTCTTCAATGGGCCATAGCTTTATCTTGACCACAATGAGTTATTGCACATGGTGGACATAAGCCCAAGTACTCAAATTTGACACAATATAGGTGGTCATCAGGTTCCTTAGAGGACTACATTATTACTAGGTATCGAATGCTTCACAATTTAGTATGTGACAACAACCCTGTTACTTTTCCTCTTTGTCTTTTTTAGATAGGCTTATGAAAATGAAAATATTCTTAAATTTTCTTCTAATTATTGCAAATTGAGGCAATGGAGTGGAAAAGTCCATTGACAAAAATTTGGTAAGGGTAATTACAAAATTTTTAGGTAAAAACCCTAGGGAATGACATAGTGTTATAAATATACACTATGGGCTAGTAGAATGAAAAGTTATATTTCCTATTAATCTAAAACTCCCAACCCTATAGTTCATGAGAGACTATGTAGGAGTTGATAACAAAGTTGAGGCTAGGTTACTTGACCTATTACATTTAGAGGAGAAAAGAAACACTGCCCTACAAAAGCTCAACAAACATCAAGAGGCTATCAAATATTGGTTTGACAAGAGAGCCATAGTAAAGGCCTAAATATGATTTCTAATTTGGTATTGCTTTAGGATAAATCATGGGAGAATAAATGTAACCATGGGAATTTGCACATCTACGACTACCATTTCAAATTTCTAAAATTTTACGTATGAATGCTTTTAGGCTACAAACTCTAATTGGAGAGGATGTTCCATTGTCTATCAATGGACAATTCCTAAGGCATTACTTCAATTCTTGAAGTGTTGTATCCCATCCTTCTAAATAATTTGTAGATAGTTTGTGTGTTGGTAAATAGTCGCTTTTGTTCATTTCTCATCTTGTTCTACTATTTTTGTTATGGTTGTGTACTATTGCAATTTTCATCCTTTGAACATTTAGAAAGCTTTGGCGTTTTTTTGGGTTTTTATGTTTGAGTTTGAGCTATTTGCAAGCAATCTACTAGTTTTTTTTCTTGGTGAAATTATCTTAAGTTTTTGAAAGTTTTATTTATAAAAAATTGGTGATTCTTATGACCACACACATCTAAAATGTTCTTATGATTACACTATGCTAAATAAATTTTGAGAAACCTAGAATATTAATAGAAAGCTCACATTCTCTACACTTTAAATGTTTTTTGGATTAGTTTGAGCGACCTTATTATATCATAGGTGTTAGGTGAAAATATTTATTGACATGTACCCTCTAATGTGCAATAGTGATCTCTAACCTAAAGCTCAACTTCATTGCCTATGACTTGAGTAGAACAAAATATATATCAAAAGTAAATGAATTGAGCATGTGCAATGCAAAAATAAAATAAAATCTCAATTCCTTGGATGATTGAAGTAACTCTAACATGGATATAGATGCCTAACTAGTAGTAGAGAAATGCCTCGAGTGGGACCAAAGATATCTTCGTCAGGGCTATGGATGCTTAGTTGGTAGCAGAGCAATATTTAGGCACTCGACAACATGTTTACCAATATAAAATGCTTATGCATAGTTGACCTATGTTTGGATGCGGGTGAACTATCTTGACCCCTAGATTATGATATCTAATTCTAATATATCTAAAAAGATCCATTTGCACACACTGTGGTTGGAAATGGTATTCTATGTTGTCTTTCATCTTTTTTTGCACTATCCCAGTTATGCATGCATTTTAGTGTGGGTAACTGTGTTAATTACTAGATTCTAGGTTCTTTAAATGCTCCTTTTATTTTAAAATTATTAAGAGAATTTTATGACAAAGTCACCATTTGTTGTCACTTGTGCAACATGCCCTAATTTCTCTTAGAAATCAAGAAACTCTTATTCCAAGTTTTCCTTGATATCTAATCCCTCTTGAATTTGACTCTATAACTATGTTTTAATGGCTTTATGTAGAGGTTCATGACCCAAACAATAACTAACTTGAGAGAATTTACTTGGACATGTAAACTCCTTATTGTTCGCTAATATATTAAAATCTCTATTTGTGCTATGCACATCCATTCTTACACCGTTGTTTAGTCCATATTAAATGTCCATGGCACCCCCAAACATTTAAATGTATGTTCCATAAGGTATGTTCCATAAGGTTTTGTAACCTTTGATTCATATCATTTACCTTAGTGCAATCCTTTGATTTAAATCTTAGGACCTTAGACTACCCGCACACTTCATTCTATTGGTTAAGAGATTGGGGATTACCCCATCCTTATGACTAAGCCAATTTTCCTTAGTGCCCCCGACAACCTATCGGTTCCCTCGATCATCACTTCCTCGTTACACTACCATTGTCATTGATCCATATCATGCCCACATGTCTTAATCTTAATGGTCATGGGTGGCTTTATATGTTTAGCATGCAAAAACATTATTTCTCCTCTAAATAGCCTTTATTCTTGTGTGACATGTGGCCTATGGTCCATCATCCGAGCTTTTAGCCAAAACCTTTAATGCCCCACCACTACCAATCTTGACATTATCTATTTGGTTGGATTGATCTACATTGTGGATTCTTATTGGCTTTGGTCCATTGGCCATGACATTAACCTGCTTCTTTTCCTCTATCGATGAGTTAACAGAGTAGATCGATCATGAGTGCAATGACCCACTTTAACAATAGAAGTTTGTGCGTGGAGAGGGGGCCTTGTCTTATCCACTTAGATTGAGCTACTATTATTTTATCGGCCAAGGACATTTGTATTGGTGCACATGTAGGCTCATGTCACACAGCCACATATAAAATTAGGCCATGTGCATAGGTGAAGTAGTCAGTGGGTCCCACATGAAAGGACAATGCAGTTTTAAAACTATTATATTCATAGCCAAAATAGGGAATATCCATGTGTTACGTAGCATCCGATTTAGATGGTAAAATGACTTGTTAATCCCCATGACATTGGATCTAGCTTACTTTCCCTAGACCATATGATGTGTGCATGACTTAACCATGGACTTACCCCTTAATGACATCAATTTTAGCTTACGCCATTTTTCCCTATCCATAAATCTCAATGTAGGACCATGTGGACCATTGACTTCTAGGTGCTTAGCATATGAATTGTAGTTTCCCTTGAGAACACCACACATACAAAGAGCCTCATCAACTTTACTCAAGAATGCTTTACGACCCATTTCGAAGTTAGTTTGTCTATTCCTATGAATGCAATGGATGTCTCCTCAGCTCGGTTGGGAACTTTGACCCCGACCATGAACACAAGGGCATTAAAACATTAATTTTAGTATATGAAGCCATGTCTATTATGATAAAGAATTAGGAATGTTGTTTAGAACCATGAATACATCACAATTCTACAAAAGGGAGGTATTTCAAGCCAAATCGATGAAACAATATTAATGCAATGAATTTAAATGCTAAATTCTTTTATATATGAGCTAATTTGGTTTGTGTCTACTTTGTTTATGGTTTCTAATTATTCCTCTTCAATTTGACATTGCTCTTCTCTATTTATGAATAGTTGGATGTTGGAGTTAGTCTTAGCTTTTTCATTTGGAAGTAGATGTTTGAGTTGGACAATTGTGTATTGTTGGATGTTGACTAGGACTTCTTTTGTCTTGGGCATGGTCGAGTCGCCTTAAAGATTAGTACAATAATTTTTTTAAAAATTATTAGATGACTTAGTCCAACCTAGAAATAAAATTTAATTTCCTTGGTCATTTTAATCCTATGATTTATATTCAAAGACCAATTTGATCCAACTTTAAAACTAGCAATTGGACCCATAGGTGCAATGGGCAGACTGAAACTATATGAAGAAATTATAAAATTTGTTAGATATTTTTTATTATTTATTAATTTATAAGTTATCTAAGCCACTAAATTATTTTATCAATTCTTATTGAAATTTCATCACATTAACTATTGTCTTTTTCACTTATATTAGTAAATTTATTTTTACATTACATATTGAGATGAACAAACATAGTTGAGTAAAATTATTTTCATGTCAATTCCTTAGGAGGTAAATATTTATGTTTTTTAAGTTATCATTACTTTACATTCACTCCCTATGGGTGATCACTTATCCTATAGATCATTTAAAAAATATAATTTTGAAAATTATAGTTCACCTTCTAAGTAACTTGTCTATATTGTATATATGTAGCAAATTAATTGAATCTCTTATTGATTTTTATATAATCCCCCATATAAACAAATACATATTTAATCATATAATTATTTTAAAAATAATTATGTGAGGGTAAAATAGATTTATGTTCTACAACTTATATCTAAAATTATGCACATATGGCATAACTATATTTTTCTATTAAATACATACTAAGATGACTCATAATACATCCATATAAGTATGTATTTGATATATGAACTTTTATCATATCTATCACATAAATTTTTTTTAGAGAAATACTTCCAACATATTGCTAGTCAATGTGGATTAATTGAATGGAACTCTACTTCATGATATAACAATACTACCCTAACTAACTATATCATATATTATGTTTTTTAATATTATGTTACTATAATAATTAAATGTAAATGTTGCCCCTTATGTTCTTGTTCTTTTAATTTTTATATTTTAATCAATTAAGTTATATTTATAAAAAATAATTTCTTATAAATAACCTCTTTCTTACCATTGTTGTACATGTGAGATGATTAACATAACTAACTCAAGCAATTAAAATTTGAATTATTATAATGGAATATAATACTTAGTGATATATGTATTAATGGATTTCTCTCTCTTGAATGATAATTTCAATTTTAAAGTGTTAACTGGTATTGTGCTCACCCACTAATTCTTTAATTTATAATATCTAACATGATTTACTTAACTAAACCTATATTTAGAAGGTTCAAGATAGGTTGTAACATGTTTGGATATTTCCCTAGCAGTATTATACGGAATAAACTCTAAACATTGATGGTCAAGATCAAATTACTAGCAGCACGAATTTTACACTCAACAAATTCACCCATAGTGTAAAATGTTAAATATGTAAGTTTGTGTATGTAATCATAATGTGATTTGAATTGCAAACATTTATTTAGTTATTAATTTTTATTTGGTTTTGGCCTATATTTTTGATTTGTTTTTTGAATTTGTCTTGGAAGTTAATATGCTTGGGATAATTTAGAAATAATTAATTTACGATATTATCATGTCTCAAATCTATGACCATTAACTTCATTTTAACAAATAATATTTTTTTTTGAAACTTTTCAAACATAAATTTAATTCCATTTGAATTCATACATATTAGGATGAACCTTAGACTCAATAATACATGCATTTTATTATGAAATTTATACATTAAAATAAATAAATAAAATTTACAATGGTAAAAATGAAGATAATCGACTATTAATTTTAATCTTTTGGATGATTGTATTAATTTAGGTAAAACACCAAAATCGTGAATTGTGTAGACCATCTCGAGTGTTTCAAGGTATACCTATTAACTCAGGACAAAATTAGGGATAAAATCAGGGATAAGCATGTTAATTCTGTCTCCGTCATTTTTACCCTTTCTTTTAAAATGATAAGTGTTAACAGTGAAGAAAAAGTAAACTCCATATATAAGTTTCGAATATGGAAAACTACACCGTAAGGTCTTAAAATGTAATCTATATTAGATCTTTGATCTTGTATTTATTCCTACTTGTCCTCATGTTTTCTAGAGGAGCCACCACTGCATTTATCTGCATCAGACAGAAACTCTAATAATACAATGATTGAAGGAGAGAGAATTAGAAGACGGAACAATGTACCATTCGCCCGCATTCTGACTAATGTGAAACACAAAAGAGGATTCAATGCGCTTTACAGATGTGGATGGCCAGATACATTCAATCATCTTCTATGAAGGAGAGATCATTTATGGTTTTTAAAAAAATGAATGGTCAAGATGCTTTTGATGGTAGTCCTTTTAATCTAGGTCATTGATCTATGTAATTCATTATGTGTTGCTGACATAGGGAAGGCTTTCAGCCTAATTAGAGCTTGAGTTGTGTAGTAGGGAAATTCTACCAAGCCTATTGTGTGGGACCCTATTGTGATTTGATAAATACTTGCAACAATAATGAAGATTTTAAAGATGGTTGTTGATTATGGGAGAGGTAGCTAGGCTCTAAATGAAAGTCTTGTTAATCATGCTTTTAAAATGTTGTCCAAGAATATTAAGGACATGATAGAGTGTTGGCCTCTCCTCATAACTTAATTGACTACAGACCCCATTGAATGTTTTTTGTTAAATGTAGAGAGTTTGAAGTCTATACTTAGAAAAATGTCCTCATAAATTTTATTGTAACAAGATCATGTATTGTCAGAAGTATGGGATATATTTTCTCCGTGACTTCTTTGGATATCAAATCTTCTTGACAAAAATGATTCGAGGGTGCATGTGGGTGGCTTTAGAAAATTAATTTGAGGACTTTGGTACTAGTTGTTGTTGATGATCTTTTTATGCTCAAGGGTTTTACCTTACATGTACACTACTTAGGACTATCAACAATGGAAAGAAGAATTAGCCCAGACACAAACCAAGCAAATAGATCAATCTCTGGATTAGGGTTGTCCCCCTTCTTGTAAAGCTTACAATAATTTTGTGTGAAAAGGGAGAGAAAGATTACGTGAAAGAAAATTGTTGAAATTAAAAGGCCATAAGCCAAAGAAAAGATATTTACATAGCTAGATAAGAATTAAATGACACATTGTAACAGAGTCAATAAGGACTAGCTGTTACTACTAGGACAAATACAATATTTCATGCACAACATCGATAAGTTAGAGTTTATGGAATACCGACCTCATAAACTAAAGATTATGATATTGTTTCTTAGAATAAAGGGTAGCAAATAGTTTGCCCAAAGACATAGTTATGAAGGTCTTCTAGTTCTAAATACACAAAGAGAGAAGCTAATGCATAAAACCAAAAAATGACTCAGCTACAAAAGAACAATATGTGTCTAACTACAATACTTTTACAATATATACAGGAAGAATGATGATTCGTCACCCACTAAAAATATCTTCCCATAGGATCTTGGAAGGAATTAATGATGATGCACACAATCTCTACAAAGATTGTGCCCTCATTAATTTATGTGTTGCGAATGATCACCTTGTAGATTTGGGGTGCCATAGGAATGTGTCACATCATTTAGGAATAATGGAAACAATCTTCAATAGGTAGGATGATCAACCTGGCAAGTCAAAGATTTAAATAATAGTAGATCTTGTCACTACTATTGATATTCCTAGTAGGTAGTGATGTGGAATGCAATCTAGCGACACTGGGGAATCTTGTTCATTACTTATCTCCTTTTTTTAGTAGTGGGACCCATTAACTTATCATTCTTTATAGGGCACTGAAAGTCATTGGATGAGATTGGTGAGTTGGTGATTAAAATGACTCACGGGGAAGCTTGAAATTGATTCCTAAGGTTCCTTTAAGAACGCTTGCACTGGTGCCAAATAGATTGCTATAATATTTGCCTTTTGCATCTAGACTTATGCAAACCCCACTTGAAGATCCATACAATAGTAGGTCTTTCACCAATTTTCCCACTGATGAGATGGACTAATGGTGCAATCCCGATACCTTTATTTTGCCTTCATTTGTCACAAGGCCCATAAAGCATTAGATGAGATCTTTGGGTAGGCTAATCATATGACACGAGAGGTAGCATGGAGCCAAAACTAAAATAACTTTGGCACCACCCATAAAATGGAATACCATTTTTAATTAGAGAAGAACATTACAAATACAAAATAGAAAGCACACAAAGACAAAGCATTTTGAAACCATTAGCTACCTATAGCATGTTCATACAAAGTAAGGCTAAAATATGTAATGCCCACCCTAGTTTATGCCTAGTGTGCTTTTTGATTCATATGTTATATATTGTTCTGAGTGTTTATCAATCTATTATGTGATTATTATGCTTTGATGCATTACACCGAACTTGCTGATTGTTGGGATAAGTTGCCATTAACTTGCAATCCTAACCAATTCATGTGTCTCCAAAGTTTTTGGAATGTGTTCCCCAACACATAAGGACTTTGAGAGATTAATTATTTATTAATTATATCACTTTGACTTTTGCAATCAATTCCTAATTGATAAGATCAAACTTGGTCATCCATTTTTAGAGTGGGGTCCATGAAGACTTTGTTGACTTCTCCTAAGTCTATTTTGAGAGTTTGATAACTCCTACTAAGTGGGAGTTAAACTTGGGCATCCCATTTTGATGGGGACTTATATTTAGACTTGGAGTTGTGCTTTTTTATGTACATGAGTGGATAATGTTGAGACAACTTGCATGGATAAAATGTTGGAGTTAACTAAAGTGTTAGAGATGCATGAATTTGATATTGCTTGCATGAGTTCATAAAAGCTTGCATGGACTTGCATGTCACTTGTATGTTGTTGCATGTTGCTTGCATGTACTTGCATGTTGTTGCATGTTGTTGCATTTTACTTGCATGTACTTGCATGTTGTTGCATTTTACTTGCATGTACTTGCATGTTGTTGCATGTTACTTGGATATTGCTTGCATGTACTTACATGTTGTTGCATGTTACTTGGATGTTGCTTGCATGTACTTGCATGTTGTTGCATGTTACTTGCATGTGCTTGCATGTTGTTGCATGCCATAGTTTGCATGTGCCAGCATGTTGTTGCATGTCACTCCTATGGACTTGTATGATCTTGCATGTTGTTGCATGTCAGTTTTGTGAGATTGCTTGCAGAACACTCCAACTCTAAAAACTTGCAGAATGGTACATCTCAGTGTTTCAGGTAATGGGTATCAGTTGCATGCCAATTTTAAGATATTATTTGTAGAACACTCCAACTCTAGAAAGTTGCAGGATGGCACTTCTCAGTGTTTCAGGAAATGGGTATCAGTTGCATGTTGAATCCGGTGTTTTCATACATCAATCTTGCATGTTGTTTGCATGAGATTGGTGTGTATTGACCACTTCAGTTAACAGAAAGAGATTGGGCAAACTTGGACACCCAATTTGAGGACTTTCTATTATTGCTTTTATTTGGAAATATGTTTGATGTTTGCAAAGCTAATTTTAGCATACTTGGGTGCACACATCATGAAGAGACAGTTAACTAAAAGCTTGGACATTGTTTGAGTTCAGTCTTCTCAATTTAGAGTGCTTGATTTTTGCATGAGCATTGGAAGCTATGTTATCAACTACAATTTATTGTATTTTGAGTTTCAAGATTTTGAATTAAGAAGCTCTTGAATTATGAAGCTTCATATTAATTAATTAAGAGCCCCATACATTTTCTAGAGAGTTGAATTATGAAAAAGACTTAGAAGAAAAAGAAAAGTTTTTTGTAAAAGACTTAGAAGAAAAAAGCAAGAAGCTTTTTTGACTTAAAAGAAAAAAGAAAGAAGCTTTTTTGACTTAGAAGAAAAAAAACAAGAAGCTTTTGAAGAAAAAAGCAAGAAGTTTTTGTTGTTGAAGTTTTTATAGGTTTGAAGATTGAAGAAGCTTCAGAAGTGCATCAAGGATTAGAGGAATTTTAGTATTGAATGTAATCTTTCACAAGAGATTTAATACAAGCATAAACAGCTTTGGTGTGGAGTTTTTTCCCTTAGGTATTTCTCCATGTAAATACTTGTCTTCTTCTTGCAAGTTACTTTCTTCTACTACAATGTTTAAATTGGAGAAATATTATAACATCTAAATTGAAAGTAATTTTCAGATTTACACATGCTAATAATTTTAGATTTGAAAACATTTTAAAGCTACATAGCTGCAACTTTACCTTGTTCTCTCTCCCTTTTTCCAACATGTGGTATCAGAGCCATTGGTTGCAGTGAGAGAGGGATGCTTTTTTCTGAAGTATTGAAGGAATTTTGGTTGTAGGGGAAGTTTTATGTGTTAACATTGTTTTGTAGATCTGTGAGTTTGGAAGCCATGGTATTTACCTCTCAGATGGATATTATCAAAAGAATCTTTGTTGGGCTCTTGAGGCTCAAGGTTATGGATTTTTATGGAGTTGATCCTGTGATAGTGATTTGGAGCTCCATTTTGACAATATGTGTATATTCTCTTCTTAGGTGGTTTTACTCCTTTACCTTGTGGTCATATGCAGTGAAAGGGTGTTTATGTTGGATGGTTACTTCTAGTACTTTAATCACATGGAAAAACACTCACTTCTTGGACTACAATTTGGAGTGCTTATGTTGGGTTCATGATTTCAGTCCATGGTTACATGAAAGCACTGGATAATTTTATCATTGGTTGTATGGAGGTTGTAAAGTTGGTATTTTTATGATATGGACACTCCTGAACAACCTAGTTTCTCCTTTCTCATATTCATGCTATTTTGAATATGTAAGTTTTCACAGTTTTCCTGTTTCAAAAGATTGTGGGTTTACAGATCTATGATATTCCATTATTTCAGATGACATATTTGATGGTGTTCATTGGTGTGAATGTTTGGATGTTTAAGTGGTTTCAAATTTATAGAGATATGGTTTTACAGGTTTTACATGTTAACCAAAATCTGTGGTTTGTAGATCTGTGGGGAAAATTGTGTTCAGACGCTTTCTGGATAGAAACAATTTCAGATTTGCAAGGCTGCTTGTTGGGCTCTTATGATCTATGGTTTCTCCTATGTGGATTTATTTAGAAAATCAGATCTAGAGTTGATTCTGGTGTTTGAGTCTTGGAAATCTACATGTTATACCTGGTTACATTTGTTTTACATGTTACTGATGTGGGGTTGAATCTATTTTTTTTAGTTATTAAAGGTTGAAGCACTGATCATGTTTTTCTCCTATGAGATGTTGCATGTGTGCAGATCTTTTGAATAACCTGATGTAGGTTCTATTTGGTAGGCCTCTTCTTGGTCACCTTAATTGCATTGGTATTTTTTATATTGAGACAAAAGGGTAGTTTGGAGTACCTAATTTACTTATTCATTGGAATCTATAATAGTAAGGTTATGTTGCATGAGAAGCTTTTTTCACTTTCAGTGGAGTTCTGGTAATGATGTTGATCATGATACCATGCATAACTTGGTATCACTTTCAATGGGAGTTTTTTGCAGTTTCATAAGATCTTCATGTTAGTTGAAGATGTGTTGACATCTTGGTTTTCCATGGAGGACTCTTGGAGTTTTTGGTGAGCTGTTAAGTTTATAACTTATCAGTTTTTGATATATGATCCTTGGTTTAGATGATGTATAATATTATGTCATGATGCACTCTTGATCATGAGTTAGAGTTTTTGGCATAATACAGGTGCTCTTGGGAGCAAGATATGTTCATTGGAGCATATGATCTTATTTTTGAGAAGATGTTAGATCATGATGTCGTGATATGTTCCTGATTCTAGAGTTGGAACTTTGGCAATGGTTTGGTTAGTTCTCTTTGGTTTTGAAGTATTAATCATTTGCTTGGAGCTTCATGATTGTGCATATTGCATTTGAAGTTGGCATGGATTGATTGCTGAAAACTCATGGATACTAGAGTGACTTGGGTGAGGCTTGATATCTCTTGAACTTAGAGATATGTGTTGGAAAGATTTCTCATTATGAGATGTCAACAAAAGGACTGAGAAGCCTACATTTGGAAATGAATGTGAGTCCATTATAGACCTTATGAGAAGGTTGTCTTTATTATAATCTTTTATTGCTTGGTGTTATATGCAAGGACAATCTTGTATCCCACTCTTGGTCTACTCAGCAGGTAAATGATCTAATAGGTGTTGCCCACTTGATTATTAGATGCATTCTTTATATGTATCTTGTATTCTCTTTTACATTAGTATTGAAAAGGATTATTGAGAAGTAGATGCATGGGTTTATGGATTTCTGTTGTTCTCATTATTATTTGATCTTGAGCTATGGAACTAGTTCTAAGGATTTGTTTTGGAGAGGTACAAAAATGGTTTGTGATTTTTGGGCTTATTCCCTTTGTTGTGGGAATGTTTGGCTAGTTTGATCTACTTTTAGTGAGAGGTTAACATCTATTGCTGCCATGTTTTCATCATAATTTGGATGTTAGATATTGATACCTTTTTAATTTGGGAGTTTTGAAAGAGATCTTACTTTACACAGTTTGACACATGTTAGTGCGGTATGAAGACATGGTATGATTTTGTAGTTTCTCTCTTTCCTGGTTTATTGTCTTCTTAAAGTTTCTCATGTTTATGGAGTTGAGGTTTGCATTGGAGTCAAGTGTTATTGTTGTTAACAATAATTTGGTAGCTCCTTGATCTTTTTCTTCATTGGTTTAGAGGACTTGGGAGAGTTGTTCAGAGATTGGTAATGAGAGCTGTTTTATGCATATCATTATATGTTTTGACACTATATGGTAGAGGAGTTAGCCACATCCTCTAAGAGAAGTGCTATAGGAGGATTCGTTAATGCCTTGATCTTACTTTCAGATTTGACATTACCCATGCAGTGGGAGTTCTTGGATATGTATGCTCTTTATTGTCACGATATCTTCTTGGTTGTCTCAGTTTACAGGTTATTGATGTGAAGATGATTTTGCATGTTTCACTATTTGGATCTACGAGTTGTGCAGGTTTAGTGGCCTGTCTTTACCCATTGGTTGCATTGAAGACTTGGATGTGGACTATCAATATCCACATATCCGTTCAGTGTTATTGTAGATTTTGTTTGTTGGCCTTGTCTTTGGTCATTTGTACATTGGTTTGTTGCATTGAGATGGGAGGATAGATGATTAGCAAGATTGTTTTACAGGGACTTGATTGCAGTTTTGGGTTGGTATGTTGATGGCATGGAGTTCTACCTATGATGGTTTGTTTACCCTGGTTTTGAGGTATGGATATTTTTGGATGAGCTAGCAACTTGTTGTGGTTGCTTTTCCATTTCATATGAGTGTGGCAGACACTCAGAGTCTTATGTTATCATATGATTTGATGCTTATGTTCATGTTGAGATTGGTGCAGGTTTTAGTGACAGTTGATATGTTTCACCTTGGCTTGTTTCTTGTTTTTCATGGGTGACATGATGTGAGGAGTTCTTGTTTGAGATGATGGTTATCATGGTTGTTTTTGTAGGTATCTTGTTGGAGCACAAAAGCATATTGAATAATCGATGGTACATTGATGGCTAGGGATGTTTTTCCTTGTGATTTAAAGTTTGATTATATCATTTAGAGTTGTTGCAATGTATAATGTCAAGTGGGAGAATGTTGGGATAAGTTGCCATTAACTTGCAATCCTAACCAATTCATGTGTCTCCAAAGTTCTTAGAATGTGTTCCCCAACACATAAGGACTTTGAGAGATTAATTATTTATTAATTATATCACATTGACGTTTGCAATCAATTCCTGATTGATAAGATCAAACTTGGGCATCCATTTTTAGAGTGGGGACCATGAAGACTTTGTTAACATCTCCTAAGTCTATTTTGAGAGTTTGCTAACTCCAAGTAAACTTGGGAGTTAAACTTGGGCATCCCCTTTTGATGGGGACTTATATTTAGACTTGGAGTTGTGCTTTTTTATGTATATGAGTGGATAATGTTGAGACACCTTGCATGGATATAATTTTGGAGTTAACTAAAGTGTTAGAGATGCATGAATTTGATATTGCTTGCATGAGTTCAAAAAAACTTGCATGGACTTGCATGTTTTTGAATGTCACTTGCATGTACTTGCATGTTGTTTCATGTTGCTTTCATGTACTTGCATGTTGTTGCATGTACTTACATATTGTTGCATGTTACTTGCATGTGCTTGCATGTTGTTGCATGTTGCTTGAATGTACTTGCATGTTGTTGCATGTTACTTGTGTGTGCTTGCATGTGCTTGTATGTTGTTGCATGTTACTTACGTGTGCTTGCATGTTGTTGCATGCCACTCCTATGGACTTGTATGATTTTGCATGTTGTTGTATGTCAATTTTGTGAGATTGCTTGCATAACACTCCAACTCTAGAAACTTACAGGATGGTACATATCAGTGTTTCAGGTAATGGGTGTCAGTTGTATGTTGTTGCAAATGCTTGCATGTCAGTTTTAAGATATTACTTGCATAACACTCCAACTCCAGAAAGTTGTAGGATGACACTTCTCGGTGTTTTAGGAAATGGGTATCAATTGCATGTTGTTGCAAATGCTTGCATGTCAGTTGCATGCCAATTTTAAGATATTACTTGCAAAACACTCAAACTCTAGAAATTTCTAGGATGGTACTTCTCAGTGTTTCAGGAAATGGGTATCAGTTGCATGTTGAATCCAGTGTTTGCATGTCACTTGCATGTATAGAACAAGGTAATTCATAATAAATTTGGGGACATCAATCTTGCATGTTGGTTGCATGAGATTAGTGTGTGTTGATCACTTTAGTTAACATAAAGAGATTGGGCAAACTTGGACACCCAATTTGAGGACTTTCTGTTGTTGCTTTTATTTGGAAATATGTTTGATGTTGGCAAAACTAATTTTAGCATACTTGGGTGAACACATCATGAAGAGGCAATTAACTGAAAGCTTGGACATTGTTTGAGTCCAGTCTTCTCAATTTAGAGTGCTTAGTTTTTGCATGAGCATTGGAAGCTATGTTATCAACTACAATTTATTGTATTTTGAGTTTCAAGTTTTTGAATTAAGAAGCTCTTGAATTAAAAAAAGATTTATTGTAGGATGAAGCTTTTGAATTAAAAAGCTCTTGAATTGTGAAAAAGACTTTGAAGAAAAAAGCAAGAAGTTTATTGTAAAAGATTTATGTGAGGCCGATTTATTTCACTTCCCTATTTTGATCGTTTTACATTATAGTTGGTGACATCATCAGACCTTTAGAGATGATTGATTTTCATTATGCAGATTTAGACTATATCTCCTGATTTTGGATTAGCATTGATTAGTCATGTGGTGATTTTATTAGATCATATTTTGATGCTATTATGATGTCAGACATGTGAGATATATTTGATGATGATTATTGATGTGATTACAAGTTCATTATGTGGATTTATTATTGATGATGATTATGAGACATTAGATAGAAAATGCAATTTTGAATCTTAATTATGTTGTGAATGATTAATGTTGTATGCAATGACATGACTTTAATTTCTGTTGCTTCGGCTATGATTTATCTATGATGTGATTGGCCGCTTGATCTAGTTGCACAGGTTATTTTCCCAGGCCACGGGAAATCGGAGGTAGTTCTCACAAATATGTAATTCCCTGTAAAATTGATCCATTCCCAAGAGGGATGAGGATCACGTTTGATCGGATGATATTTTCGTACATGCTTGATTTATTTATTTGGCCTAGTTCACCCCTTTTTGATTGATTTATATCATGTGTTGTAAATTTTTGTTTTGATTTACACCATTTGGTGTTATTTTATTTATGGGCCATTTAAAGTGATTTTATACCTCCCTAAGTGTTTACTAGAGTCCCAAACTTACCCTAGGTGGTAACCCTAGGGTCTAGGGTCCATTTGGACTTATTAAACCCTAAGGTAACTCACTCCTAGTCACTCTAAACTTGGGTTTAGTAAATGTGAAGAAATTTGAAAATGGCTAAGGGTGGGAGATGAGTCATGCTTTGGAAAAGACCCATCTCCCTTCCCAAAGCTTGGGGATTCCTCCACCAAGAAGACTTGGGAGGTCTTCAAGACCCCCAAGTGTGTGGGATGTCCCTCCAAGACTCACACACGTGTGAGAGCATCTTGGAGGAAAATAGCTCTCTTGGAGGATAAGAGGATGACATGTGTCATCCCTTATCCTCATGGAGCCTTGAGGAGAGTGGCCACCTCTCCACTTGGTCTACCACACATGTGTGAGAGCACAAGTGGATAAGGTGAGGGTTTGAATGGATTAGAGGGTGACACTTGTCACCCTCACACTCCTTCTCCCTTGCAAGTGGTATGGGATGAGGAAGGAGAAGGTGACTTGACTATATGCTAAATAAGTGTGACTAAAAAGCATAGAGGAAAAAAGAAAAATAGGATTAAATATAAAAATGTGTAAGACAAAAGTACATAATGAAATAAGAGATAAAAATATAATAAGAGTTAAACAATAATAAATTAGATATATCAGACAATAATCATATATTGAAAAAATACAAATGCATCAAGTAACATGGTAATAATATGAAGAACATGTATATTATAAAATACTAATAGATATGACCAAAAAAGACAAATCACACTCTATGCTAAATAAGTATGACTAAAAAGCATAGAGGAAAATGTAATAAGAGATAAAAATGTGTAAGCCAAAAAAGAATTAACAAGATAAATGTAATAAGAGATGAAAATGTAATAAGAGTTAAACAATAATAAATTAGATATATCAAACAATATTCATATATTGAAAATAATAAAAATGCATCAAGTAACATGGAAAAATATGAAGAACAAGTATATTATAAATTACTAATAGATATGTCCAAAAAGGAAGCTCTTAAAATGAATTTGATCGAATGACCATCACTTAAAGATTGAATTGCTTCAATTCCTTTCCACAATTCCATTAGCTCATCATATAATGGCTCTAGATAGGCATCTATTGTATCTAAAGTCACACTTTTCTTTTCTGGTATAATCAATGATAGCATTAAGAAAAATGGTTTAGTTGCTAACCATGGAGGCAAGTTATAATTTATTAAAAACACTGCCCAAAGTTGACCATTTAGTACTTTGATATGAGAATGGGTTCACTCCATCTAGAGCCAAACCCAACCTTATATTACGAGTATATTGAGAAAAATCAGGCCATCTGTTATCAAATTCCATCCATGTCTTAGAATCAGGCACATGCTGTTGTTTTCCATCAATGCTCTTATTTTGGGCATGCCACTGCATAAGTTCAGCAATGTCTCTGCACCTATACATTCAGAGTAATCATGGGATTATCAAAAAGTGGCGAAGAACCTTTCTAGGAACCACAACTGATTTCAACCCTTGTCTATACCTTGCTTCATGATATTTCAGACATTCACTATCACTTGCAAGATTTTTGTGAAATAATACACAACCATTAACACATGTGTGGATGTTTTCATACCCCAAGCCGAGCTTACTAATTTGCTTTTTACATTGACTATGTTTTGTTGCCAATGTGGAGTCAGCTAGTAACAATGAACTTAATAATGCCAATAACTGATCTACACTCTCATTTGTCCAACCATGCACCGCTTGCAAGTTAAGAATTTGAAGGATTGTTGTCAAATGACTTAACTTGCAATTAGCATACAGAGGCTTTAAAGAATTCTCCATTGTCTTGGCCCAATCATCATTTAGACCCTCATTCAACGTTCTTTCAACTTCAAACCCTTCGTCTAACATTTCTGCCTCTTCATCTATGTTCGGTGCCACTTCATCTATGTTTGTTGCCTCTTCATCTCTCACAGTCTGCAATTCTATCATATCTTCATAATAATTGTAAGCCCAAGGGCTTATACCACTATGCCCATATCTTATCATATGTCGATAAATCACATTTCTTTTTCTCACCCTTCCACGAAGACAGTCATTACATGGACATGGATATTTTTCCATTTCCCTCTCTTTGGCTACTCTCTCATCATATGGATGATATTGATCCGTAGTCCACCCTTGACATTGATCCATCTGTAATATTGTGCATTCTAGTATTAATTTAGTATAATAAGCTATCCTATGCCTAGAAGGCCTTCAAATATAAAATCTTAAAAGGTAACCTTCAATCATGCATACGGTCAAGCTAGTATAACATTTCCTTCAGTTTGGGCTAGTCATCATGTAGGGAGATCATGCAGAGTAGAGGTGTGGTTTTATTTGAGTTCAAGGATCAGTTAAGGATCAACTTCAAAAATACTGAAGATAACATTTTCTTTTGAGTTTTCAAGCTTCAATCATGAAAATATCTCCTGGGGGGTGCCCACAAGAAGCTTCCCCAAATATCATGAAAATATTAGTTCACTTTTGGCAATGAGGGTTTTGATTGCCTTTGAATTTGCTATAGAGTGCATCCCCAAATTTGACTTTGCTACACAGGGCCTCGCCGACTTCAAATTCATTATAGCAAACTCTAAATTCCATGCCCGCCTTTTCAAAAGTCTGCAAGTCCTCTCCAAACAAGCTTTATCACCCATGCAAGTAGTTGCTACACTTATATGCACCTAAAACATTTTTTTAGGTACATGCATCGGATAGAGTAAGTGCTTCAATACATGTCCATGAGAATAACAAACATCAATAGCAATTCAATTTCATTCCCATGTTGACAATTATACATTTTACAAGTTGTTTGACTTATAATTATAGACAAGCTATGTACACCAATAGATAAATAGCATTTAGAAGAAATACTAAACAATTTATCAAGATTACACTTTAAAACCCCAATTAAATAACTATTGTGATGAAGTATTCATAGCAGAAAATCACTTGTTAAAATCATAGGCAAAGTCACCAAATAAAGGACTCAAGATGTCAACCATTTCAAATGACAATCATGATAATAGGAAAAATAGCATAGAGAATACAGTCATGCCTTTGATTGCAAAGGAGGGGGCAGATATTACAGTTTATAGCAGCATTGAAAAGATGAAAATACAAAATCCATGAAGTCAAACACTTTTGTCAAAATACAAACCCTTATCTAATTAGTTAACTGATCCTTGAAGATTTTATCAAGCAAAGATAGTCATTATATAGATGCTAAAATAGTGACACAAGTGCCTTTGAAAGTGATGACAATCATGTCATCAAACTGATAGTGAAATCAGTCATAAAAAAGAGTAATGCACAACACCACAGAAGAAAAGAGGAGATCATTATCCATTCAAAGAGATGCCCTAATCACAATCACCAAAGTGGGCTACAACAACAGAGAAAAGATAGTGGAATATTGACATTCTTTTTGCATCCAAATGTGAATTATGTGAAAACTATGTCATATATCAATAACAAAAGTAACAGAGAGGATTTTTTACAGTCAAAAGTCTATGAATAGAATCTTCAAGTTTATCAAAATCAAGCTAATAAGCTATATGATAGTCATAGTAGCAGATGGACAAGGGAATGTGACTGTGACAGATTTTTGCATACAAAGGACAGTCATCATCAATGATATCTTTGTATTAAGGAATTTGTAGGCAAGTTCGTGATAGGACAACAAAGATCAGTTCCTGTATGAAGCAATGAACAAAATTTTCATGACAAAGGTTACTGTCAAGATAGCAGTAAGAGACAGTAAAGACAGTGAAGAGCAGATTTAAGGAATGAAACAAATCATGGAATAGTCTTGCATTCTCAACAACAAGCTTTCATTCTCTATTTTGTGACAGTCATTTTGAAAATACAATCATCTTTCAAAGGTTGAATCACATGTGCACACAAGGGCAGTGTCTAAGTCATAGGTTGAAGACCATCAAATTCTTTCATGCCAAGGTATTCTAAGTATAAATCATGAATGGAAAAAGTAGAACTTTATCAATAAAGAACCATGAGACCTCTTCATACAGTCATTGAAAGAGATAGAACAATCACTAATGATAGAGCACCAAGCTTTCAAAGATACAAAACTTTAGAGTTGGCTAAGAGAAGAATAGAGGTACGTGGAAAACCCTACCTCTACTTCATAAAACCATTTGTTATCTGCCATCTATTTGTCGTCTATCTACTTCTTTGATATCTGTCATCTATAGATGGAAATCCAAAAATTTCCTCCTTTCTTCATTCACACGATGATCTCAAAACTATTTCCAAACTCAAAGAACTGCGACCATGAACAATCTTCTCCTGTTCGACTACTCATACCCTATTCTTGGTAGCCATGAACAATCTTCTCCTGTTCGACTACTCATACCCTATTCTTGGCGGCCATGAATAATCTTCTCCTGTTCGACTACTCTGCATACCATATTCTCAACGGCCATGAACAATCTTCTCATGCTAAACGCACAATCTTTGCTTCTTCATAGGTTTCACCTTTTGTTCAAAATTCATAAACGCACAATCCCTCCATTAATTCCCTCCAAAACTAAAGTGAAAGAAAAAAAAATAGAGGAATTTATTTAGTCCTTTATTTAGTCAATTTTATTTGTAGTTTTGTTTTTTTCCCCATGACTAAATTAGTCATTTATTTAGTCATTTATTTGGTCATTTATTTAGTCATTTCAATAGTCATTTCAACCGATGACCAAATTAGTCATTTATTTAGTCATTTATAACTGTGTTGAAAAAAGTCTTAGTTGTGTGATTAAAAGTTTGGTCACGTGACTAAAAGTTTTAGTCACTTGGTCATTTATTTGTCATATTTCTACTAGTGGGTAGTCATTGAATTTGTTGAAAAGTACATCATTACCAGGTTTGGCTATCCTTTTTCCTTGGTATGTGATAATGGCCCTGCCTTTTCCTCATTGAATTTTTCTAATTGGGCATTTGACTATGGGATTATTCTAAAATTTTCATCTAATTATTATCCTCAAGGGAATGGAGTAGCTAAATCAACAAACAAAAACTTGCTTGAGGTCATCAAAAAATTGCTTGAGAAAAATCCCAGAGATTGGCACACTTAGCTTAGGTTTGCTTTATGGGCCGATAGGATCAGACACAAGGTTGCATTGGGAATGTCACCTAATCACTTAGTTTATGGTACTGAGCTCATCTTTCCCATCCATTTGAGGATCCTTGTGCTATAGTTCATGCAAGATTGCATTGAACTAGATGACCAACTGTCATCCCGCTTATCCCAGTTGCTGTACCTAGAAGAAAAACGTGATGCTGCCATAGAAAACTTTGCCAAACATCAGGGTGTAGTAAAATGATGGTTCAACAAGAGGGCTAAAGTTAAGGCCTTTTGTATTTCTAATTTAGTTTTGTATTGGGACGAAGCCCACGAGAAGAAAGGTGAACACGGTAAGTTTGACAAACTTTAGCTAGGCCCGTATCAGATCTATGAGATCCTTGGTGATAACACGTATCGATTGAAGAGCCTTACTGGTGAGGAGCTCCCATTGCCTATCAATGGGTAGTTTCTGAAGCACTACTTCCAAGCCTAGGAGCCATCGATGCCTTCTTTTAGTGTACATAGTTAGGTTGCTTGTTTGCTTTCGATTAGGTTAGCTTGCTGTTAGATTAGTTTTTGTTTTCTCGCTTTTGCTTTCTATAGTTGTTAGGTGGTTTTTTTCTCTTAGTTTAGGTGTCCTTTCCTACTTTGCTTTTGCCTGTTGCGCTTGCTTTGTTGGGGAGTCTTTGTTTCCTGAATGTGGTGGTAGTAGTGCAGACCTCCAGGTGGTCCTTTGACGAGTAAGTAATTTGGAATATTTCTTTAAGAAGCCAGAGTTTCTGTTGAGGTCCTATTGTGGGTTCCATTGTTACACCAGGGGGTATGATGTCTATTCATGGGAAATGAATCATTAGTCAGTGTACATGAAGTATTTTCTAACCATATATCTTTTACACTCTTAAGTAATCCTGAAGTATCTAAGTGAGTCATGGTGATCTTACATTAAGTGAAAAATCCAAGGTCCACCTTTTCCGCCATCGAGAGTCCACACCTAGCTAGCTGAGTTATCAACGTAACTAGTGATGTAAAAAGCATGTGTTGCAAGGGTAGCAGTACTACACTGTACTCTGCCAAATCTAAGCTCAATGAAATATCCAAAATATCAAAAGAAAATCAATGCAAAATTACAATCACACACTATAACTCAGTTAGATGGACAATCAATAAAACTCTATCGGGGCTATGGATGCCTGACTAGTAGTAGGGCTCTGCTTGATTGGAATTCTGAGACAAACCCACTGGGGCTATAGACGCTCACTGGTAGCAGGGCAATGTCTAGGTAGTTCATGAGGTGTGTACTAATCACATAGCTTAATGTAAAGGATCTAGGATGAGCTTAGTCACTTAGGGAAGGGAATTAACGCAATTGCACACACTCAGGTTTTTAGGATATGGATGGTTACACTTGGTTATTGAGTTCTGCTTCTTTGATAGGATATCCTACTTTTTTTTGTTTAACACGTGGGAAATGCAGAGGTTCTGGGTTCAAAACTAAAGTTTATCTTTGAAATGCTCTAGAGCATTTCCCCAACAGAGTTGCCATTTGTTGTGCCTCACACACACGCCCCATTTCACCAATGGGGATGCTCTCTTCTGAATTTTAGCTTAGAGTGTCATGATAGTTGGGTAGTTCCTAAGGTCTTCACTGCATGTACCAAATAGCTCTACTAAATGACCAAAGTTGCATTCTTTATGGATAGAGTGAGTAATGAGTTGCTAAATTTCCTAAGGGTTCATGTCAAGTCATAATTTCCCTAAAAACAAAACCAAGTCAAAATTGCCTTTTGCGCTAAAAATCAAGCCTACTGACTTAGCACTAAAATCCTTGGTCACTGACTTCAATGCTTACACTATACTCAACTGACCTTTGCGCTGAATTTACTTACCACTTCTTGCGCTGCATTTGTCTCCCTCCGACTGGGCGCTAAAAATGCCCATCAATGACCTAGGTCGGTCGATCCCAAAAGTTGCGCAAGTCTAAGGCATTTCAAAATAGCGCAAATCCTACGAGTTCTTTTATTCTATGAATGGTGCACCGAGTCTGCAACTGTACGGGGGCATTAATGTCAGATAAGTTTAGGGGTATAAAATGTTTTTAAGCCTGTTTTGAGCTCATTTTTACACGAAGGCAAAACATTAAGAGCTCTAGGAATTCCTTGTCGACAAAGAGCGATTTCAAACCATGAGGGAATTCATCCAAGGTGCAGTTGACCATCTCTAGACCTTCACAGCTGCATTCAAAAACTAGGTAGGTATTCGTCTATCCTGTTAGTTTAAGTTGCAAAGGTTAAAGTCTTACCTGTCTCATTCGGTTAGGGTTTCATCTACATTCCTTGTTTAAATATGTCAAAGACATTTTAGGGGTTTTATCCTATTCACAAGGGTTGAATAATTTAGCGATTAAATGACTCAAACACAAAAAAAAACCCTGTTGAAACCCTAGGCTATAGGAAAAACTGGTAAAATCCACTGATTGAAATGTATTTTCTCACGCTTGTGAGTTCATTCACAAAATTCACCCAAAGTTCCTTTTAAGGTTTTGATTGATTTAGTTGCATTAAAAATGAAACTACATGACCTCTTGAAACAATGTTCAAAATTGAGCCAGTCAGTGGATGAATTAATCTCTGTAATCAAAAAGGAAGAAATCGAAACCTTGGCGCTGAAATTGTCCCCTATGGACTTTGCGCTAAAAGCACCCTCAACTGACCTTAGAAAAGCAAAGTCCGTTGGTCGCCTTGGAAAACCCTGCAAAAACCCAAAAACCAACTTAGTGCTAAAAACTTAATCCACTGACTTAGCACAGAAACTTGCTCTCACCGACTTTGGTCAGACACTGTCAAAATTCCCACTAAGTCACCGAATCCCAAAATCCCTGCTTAGCACTAAATCACCAGTCCACTGACTTGCGTGAAAATACTCCTTCACTGACCATTAGTCGGTCACCTCTCAAAACCGCACTGGGTCGGCCATATCCAAATCTTGCACTGAGTCCCACCCCCATCTTTAGCGCTGAATCCTAGCCTGTCTGACTTGTGCCAAATTCACCATCAATCGAACTTCAAAGTTCACAATGGTCAGTCACAACCAAAACCTGCACAAGGTTAGATGAACCTGAAATCCGCATTGGGTTGGACCAAACCCATTTTAGTACTTTTCCTCTAATAAGGTCTAAGACTCTTGAAATTAGTGCTGACCCTGAAAATGACTGTTTTTCTAAAAAATTCAAAGGTAAAAAGGTCTGTTTGATTATAATGAATGTTGCAATGATTGAATAATGATGTTTTATGTGTTTCAATTCATATTTTGAGAAATTTAAGCATTTATTACATGGTTCAATATGAATTTCGATGTTGTTTTATTGTTTGATCATGTAGTAAATGTTATAAATCTATAAGTTATCAAACTTATACATTTTAGAGGTAGGCATTTGTAATTCAATGAGGTGGATATCAGTTTCATAAGGTAGAATATGACTTAGTGGCATGGCAAATAACTTGTAAATCATACATTTAGACTTAGGAACCAAACCATCAAGACAACCATAACTTATAAGGTCTGGTCATACAGTTTAAATTACCACCTGAGCACAAAACATGAAGTACAAGTTTAAAGGAATTCCTCCTAAGTTGAGAAAATCCTCTGCATGGCCTGACATAGGAGACACAGACCTAGGTCACATTGACCTGGAAGATTTCAGACTCAGAGTATTTGGGCCTAACCCTACACCCTCGGCCAGAAACATCAGAGACAATGAGATTACAGAGGCTACTGCATTCCCTACTTCAGTACAGTGCCCTGAATTGATAGTAACTTGTGCAGAAAGATATGATCCTTTAACTGGGACTATTCAGACCATCAATGGGGATGTCTTAGTAGACTTGAGTCCACCCTCTTTAGGAGAGATCTTTGGCATTCTAGTGCATCCTATGTTATCTATACCAGACATTAAAGATGCAGCGGAAACTTATAAGAAAGGTACTGATAAGTGTAAAAAATATATTAATGATGGATGGATGAAACACAAGAGATCTGCAATCATCAAGCTTCCCCATACACTTTACAGAAGTGATTTTCACAATGAGATTGGAGATCTTGTTACTTTGTTGAGTAGAATATATGGACTGCCCTCTTCATCAACCTTTGAGGGATGGATGTTTACACTGATTGAGGAAATTATTCATGGAACAATGAAACTACATTGAGCTCAAATTTTGAGTGATAACATGCATGAAGCTTTCATCAAATTCAATGATAAGAGGACTTTCAGGTGGACATCATATGTAATCTTATGCCTTAGCAAGGAGAAATGAATACCTAGGGTTGTCAAAGTTGGGAGTTGTGGGTGATTGGCAATTGAAAGTGTATGAGTGTTATACTCAACTTGCCATATCTTAGTCATTGATTCACTTCAAGAGGGTAAATGATGCATTTACCATGTATATTACAAGGCTACTTCAAGGAGCCACCTTCCTAAGAATCTCTCCCGAGGCCATGAATGTTGTAAGCCAATTTGGGAGATAGTATATCCAGTTCGAGAAGTTCACCTACATAAGGGTACAAGGATTCACGGGAGCACCTTACATACTACCAAGATATCCGACAGATAAGGTAGTGCTACTGGAATTGACAAGGCAACTAATTGCCTATGCAGAGAAATTAAAACACTTGCATAGAACAATGTAAAGATTCCCCTGCTACTAGGCAAAGGACAATTTGCATGTGTTTCATTAGGAGCAGCTGAAGCCTCTAACAAAGAACTACAACTTCTCAATTTTCACTTGTATGTTAGAAGGAATCATTTTGACCCTTATGGTGTGATGGAGAAATATGTTAGCAAGAGACTATTCCACAAGGTACATCTAGAAGACTTTTGGGCAGACTATGTAGATGATTATGAGGTACTCAAAAGGATTCATTCAAGAATGTCTCTAGATTTCATCAAAAGATTCCATGTTATAGATGTGATAGATCAGTTGACAGATGATGATAATGTGGTGGACAAAGGACCTTGGGAAAATCAATATCGACACCTAGTGCCCCTTCTAAACTGGGCAAATGCTAAAGAAAGCTCATTGGACGAGATCATGAAAGAACCTATGAGGCTGAGTAAAATATGAGTCAGAACCCAAATAGCGGCAATGACTCAAAATGGGGTACAATTAACTTATACATAGGTAGAGCCATAAAAGGAGTCAGAAGGTGAAGAAGACCAACCAATTGAGATTCAAGATGGTAAAGAACTTACTCAGGACACCCATGAAGAGATTAACAGTGAAGAACACATACCCCTAGTAGAAAGGGCAAAGGCAAAGGAAAAGAAGATAGTCACTAAGTTGCAATAGAAGAGTCCACCTTTGGCCAAAAGGACAAGAGCTACTAAGAGGAAAGATCTTCCAAGTGGGCTAGGAGAGGGGTCTAAAACCTAAAAGCCAAGAACTAAGGCAACAACAACCCCTATCATCATTTCCACTTCTGCCCCTACTACCTCTGATGCTCCTATTGCCCCTACTCCACCTACTATTAGAACCACATTGTGCCCATTGGCATTAGATTCAAGACTTTCCACCTCACTTGTCTCAGTTGTTGCCATTTCTTCTACTATCACCCCATTGCCATCCATTTCAACCACCTCCTTACCTCCCATTTCTTCCATCTCTCTTTCCACCTCTTTCCACCGCTCTTTCAACCTCCCTTCCTTTCTCTTCCATCCCTTCATCCATGGTTTTGCCTCCCTCCTTAGGCTTTGCTTCATTTACAAATCTGACTCATGTGAACCTTCCATCATTGCCTGCTAATTCTTTATCCTTGATTCCTAATTCTTTAGTTCCTTCAGTACAAGATTCAACTCCCCTGACTGTACCATTATTGCCTGGAATTGAGCAGGTGTGTGCAGAATTAGGACTTCAAGAGTAGGAGATAGAGGAGACATATCAAGAACCTCTTTGTGAAGCAGTCAATGTTGAAGTAGTAGAAATCTCTAACAGCCCAGTAGACAAGAATGCTACTAATACAATCATGGGGGTTGCTCAGAAGGAAGTGTTAGAGCATTTGCAAAACATTGGGGAAGAGAAAGAAAATAAAGAATTTGAAAAAGAATTAGAACTCCTTGAAGGCCCACCAAATATAGGAAATGGTAACATTAATGCTCCCAAGGATTCCTCCTCTTCAGCACGTGACTGGCTACAAAATTGGCTCGGAGCTAAGAAGCCACAAGTACAAATGATGAAACTGGATTTGGATACAATCCCAGCCAGAGTGGAAAGGCCAAAGAAATGGAAGAAGGCTAAGATACAATCTCGGATATACAAGAATGCCTTTGGGTCAAGAATTGCTGAGGTGGCTATCCCATCGGCTAATATGAATAAAGATCAAATCAGAGATGAAGATTATACTGTCACAACTGTTGACTTGGGACCAACTTCTAGGGGGTAGAAAATTGATGAATTTAAAGGTATAGTCTCCTCCATTCTTAAGCAGTTGGATAAAGATGAACTCACAAAACAAGAATTGAAACAACAAAACAAAGAACTGAAGGCATGCATCCAGTTTTTAATGAGGCCATTGAACTCAGAAGGAGAACCAAAATTGGCTCCGGCCCAACAGTCAAAAGAAGAGTTAGCCAGATTCAATGATATTAAAACAAATGCTACTGGTATGCAAGAATGGTTTGACAGAGTATACAATGATGGTTGCGAAGTAATTGCCTTTGCAGTCTTGAGCTACATCAAAACTGTCAATCATTGAGAGAAGGATGGGATGAATTAAACGAAGAATATGAGCCCTATGAAGAATACTACTCTCATATGTTCCCGAGAGTTCATGTAATAAGGGAGCTGCCTAACAAAATCTTGTTATCAGAGAATATTCTTACAGCAGAAAGGTTGCATAAGTCTGGGGTATGGTATTTGCAAATGAAGATGAAGAAAGAAGTTTTTAATAAGATCAAAGAATCTTACAAGGAAGCAAATGATCAGATACTTTCTATTATTTATGAAATAAATGATACATTGAGAGAATGTTTAGACCCCGGCTTTGATGATCTTGCTCCACTTGATGAACAGTGTTGTAACGATAGATTGCATCAAGCTATTCATGGGCAATCTCCATTAAGTTTAGTGGGAAAACTGGAAAAGGTCAGTGATCTTCGTTCTTCCTTTGTTGCATTTCACAAAAGCAAAAGATCAATGGAGGACGTATATACTCAGTATTACCGAGAATTTGAAGACCTCAGATTCAGATAAGAATATATCAAAGATTTGGAGCCTATAGATATAAATCTAGCATTGGCAGCTTGGGTAGCCTACATCAACAAAAAAGCTGAAGAAGACAAAATAGACTTGGAAGGAGATGCATAAAATGTTGAATTATTTGAAATTGAAAATGTAAATCCCATCACTTGTAAATAATGCTATATTTAGAAGGTCATGTGACACTATTTTATCTTTATTATGCTTTGAAAAGTGACTTTTCCATATATATAGCTAAATGGGTACTCAATTTGTCTAAGTTCAATGTATCTAGAGGTCATTTTTCATCCTTTTCCTATAGGAGAAATTCTAATCCGGGAATGCAAAATGTTGTCATAAATGTATTTGATATTATTAAATCTGGGCCATCGGTGTCGAGTCAATCTCCACTATACATTCAAAAACTTAGTATGGTGCCTCTCCTATATAAAGGGCCATCATTCTCTCATTTGTAAGATAATCTTGATGCTGAATTGTTGACACTCTGCTGAATTTCTGATTAATACAAAGCAAGTTATTGTAGGTTTTCTAGGGATTTGTCTCTTGTATTGTCAATTTGGTTTCATGGTTCACATCTTGATTTGCATTAGTTAAATCATCATGTGCAATGTGATTGATTTGCTAAAGGTATTTCATGAGCATTTAAGTCCATACTATTAGTTGCTTGTTGATTGTAAGTAACTGTGCATAGTTAGCCTGGGCTGTTAAATGAAACTAAGTTCGATCACATTTCAATAGTTAAATCACACCAACACTTAGGTATTTAATGAATGAATGTAGTTTGAAAATCTAGAGAATCCATAGAAGATAACACTATTTTCTGTAGCACTGTAGCAAAGTCTCTAGCTTGGTAAAATAGAAAATTGGTTTAAAATCTAAATATTTGTCTACCTAACAACAATCTTTACTTTGTGAATGTCACTTAGGATCTCTCTAAACCCTACTTCCTTCTACATTTTCTTGTTAATAAGTTGTTAGATTTAGATTTCAGCAGCAATTTACAAAGAGATATCAACTGATAAGTTATAAGAATTTGCATGTATTGCTGTCCTAACCTATCAAATCTGTCACATTGCATGTAAGATCCCTTGTAGGATCAACTAGAACATCCAACTGAGTCATTCCAAGCAAGCTAAGACCTAGCTGTATTATCCTTGGGGTAGTCCTATCTTAGATAGGATACCTTTTTCAAGAGAGGTATGATCCCAACAATCATACCTGCATTGTTGTGTGCTAAAACCACCATCAACAGATCTCTGGTTGGATATACTCCTATAAAATCTTGCTCTACAAGTATATTGTAATCTTCTTGATTCCTGAATAATATATTGGGAGACTTTGGAGTGTCAAGTTTTTTACCTGAAAGGGTTTTCCCCACGTATATCTTGTGTTGTGAGTTTTGTGTTTGCATTTGGAAGTTGTTATTATCTTTATGTTAATGTGCATCTTAATCTATAACTATAAAAGTAAAAATTTGCATAAATCTTTCCTCAGTAGATTAATGTAGGAAGCGTTTCCACATACCTTGCTTCCTTTCAATTACAAACTTATTGGCTTTCTAGGCCTTAGCCTCAGGCTTTACAACGCAATGCCCAATCAATTATGTGCTTACAACACCATATTGCCTCCCAATGAATATAGAGATCACCCCAATCTACTATCATTCCACCTCTGTTCTGTAAGGAATAACCATAGCCTTATGTGCTGAGAGGAGCCCTTAATCTGCAACAATCTCACCTTTGTTCTTCCCCCCGAGGAATCTACCAAACATGAATGACAATCACCTTTTTATTCTTCCTGAGTGGAAGTTGAAATAGTTATGGAGTTATTCAGTTAGGGAACTGAACAAACAGGTATTCAAACAGTATTTAACATTTCAGATTAATGCTAATACTATTTGATGAATAAAATAAATACCCCTTAATAAAGTTCCATACATCAGCAACATGGAGCCTTTTTAAACTTTATATCTCATTGTAATAGCTATCAGAAAATAAACTCTAAAGCTATTGGCAAAATATCTCTTCCACGAACCAAGGAAGTCTTTATTGGCAATATGGAACTTCCATGAACTTCAGAGTCTTAAATATTCCCCAACACATCAATAGAAGGGGGTTATCGACAAACGAAGCTCTTCGTGAACTTAAAAGTTCGCCGCCACTTGCTATCAGAAAATTTGTTATTTCGCAAACTAAAATGTTTACTAATAATAAGCTTTAAACCATCAACTCCCTTTTATTGACAAAAGTTACCTTTCTCGAACCTTTTATTAGCTTATCTACAATTTTTAAAAACCCGAACTAGCTGAAGACTTAACTCTTTTTCTTCTATCGGTGATTTGTTCTCTCCACGAACTTTGGAATCAGGCCTCACAAACTTAGAGTATTTTAACTTCTACTTTATTGCCAATTGGCGAATTCAATAAACTACGAACTTCACTCCTTAAAGCCTTTATCGGTGAAATGTTGTATCGATGAACCTAAGGGTTCACAAACTCGAGACTTTGCCAACGAAGTTATTAAGCTTCAAACTTTAATATCGAATGGAGGCTTCTTTTCAATAAACTTGTAGAGTTGCGAGCTAGCCTTTAATCTTATTCAGAGAAATCATCCATCAGCGAACTAAATAGTTCGTGAACTAGGAACTTTCCCAACAAAGCTTCCCTTTGACAATTTCCAAAGTGTGAACTTTCCTTTATGAATTGTCAGTGAACTGTCAAATCGGGTAACTGGGTAAAAGCACAAAGTTGTGTCACGCTTTTATAAAGGAAACGACCAATGTTGATCCAACTTTTAAAATTGAATCACTAAAAAGTGACATATATGTTTTGAATTTTGAAATGATGTAAACTAATCAAATATATATTTTTTAGTATATTTTATGTTTGTATTTTAAAAAAAAATTATTTGAATATAGTTTTTAATAAATTGACACTATAATTTAGTTGTTGATAAAATGCTAAAAAATGAAGTTACATGAGACGTCAATCTTTATATAGTAATTTTTTTTTCTTCAATTTTTTTTTGTGTATTTATAACTTGAAACTTTAGTGCATGGATATATTTTTTTCCAATTTTGATAAATATATATTTTTAAATAAATAATAAAATGTGCATGCATTAATTTGTAGTTGTTTCCATTCGACATCAACTTTCATATTAACTATTTATCTAAAATAGAAAAAAAATTATACCATCTTGATATAGATTCTTTTATCTAGTGCATCATATTTTTTTCAATTTTTTTTAATAAGTTTTACTATTTTTCCTTGACATGGTAATCGAACTAATGTTTTGTGCTGATAACCTACTTTTAGTAAAAATAGAAAGGAAAATATAAATAATAATTAAACTATTAAAATATATATATTTTTGAAAACTAAACTTATAGATCTACAAAAAGGTATTTTTATATTTTAAAAAAAATGTTACTTACATGAGTAGAAGTTGTTGAAATATCAAATTTTTCAAGTAATTTTTTTTTTTGGTAAATTGGCCTCATAGTGGTGCTACATATGTATTTAGCCAACAATTTTAGTTGGAAAAGTTGTGGACATATCTAACTTAGCTAGAATGAATCTTAAAAGATCATATGTTTGACCAAAATTGAATTTTAGTTAGAAATACTTAAATTCACTTGTGCTGATAAGTCAGCTGAAAGTGTGACACAACTTTGTGCTTTTACCCAACTACCGGGTCGGCGAACTGAGCCGTCGGCAAACTTAAGACTTCGCGAACTAGGAAATTCTCTGACTGGCTATAACTTAGCCAATTTGTAGCCAAATTTTACCAAACTGGAACTGGAGATACCCAATTGGCTCTTCTACATAATGATGCTCTTAACATGGTTGAATTAACATGAATTTGCCTCTTGTTCAAGCAAAAGGCCAAAACTAACACAAAAGAAATATAAAGTACCACAAAAACTGAACTGAAACAAAAACTAAAAACCTAAAATATTTTTGGGTGATGCTGACTGCTTGTGGACCCGAATGCTCCTGCATTAGTATGAGAAGCTCTTTGATGGGATTTAATGTTTTCTTGATAGAGTCAAAACAAGTCTTATAGTTCCTAGAATGTTTAAACCTTGATTTTTGAGTAGAATGACAGGAAGTCATAGACTCTTAGGGTTGCAATAATGCAACTAAGAACTCATTAAAGAGTTAGATCTTCCAAACTTATACATTGTATATAGAGATAACCTAGAATGCAAGGTTAAATTCTAAGTTAGATTGACTAGGAATAAAGCATAGTCTAGACATTATGAGTCTAGTGTCTTTAGCTTATCAAGTCACACTGTAGGATGAGATAGTCCCCAATTTGAGTTAGAGGTGTGTGAACATACAACTATGTTTAATGCAAACATTTATTTATATTGAATCTTTGGTGAAAGTGATGCATTTGTCTCTGCATGCATTAGTCGGTTCACAAGTGTCCAAATGGCATAACCCATCAAGATGATCATGTACTTAGCTAGAAGATCATCTAGAGTTGTAAGGTCGAATGTGTTATGTAGGGCAGAACACTAGGACCCAGATGGAAAAACTTGTTGGTTCCATATTTCTATACTCTTCATGAAGAGTAGGGCCACTTCCCGAAAGGAAGGTGTATGGGGATCGTGGGTCTATGGTTGGAGGTAAAGCACTCAAATAATGCGCTCCCTCTATAGCAGAAGACTCACCAAGACTTGAGTGACGGATGTCAAGATTCCAGATGCAATATTCTTTTATATTGGTGTAAAATTATTCTCATTTCCTAGTGCAAATTATGTAATGCAATGAAGTGAAATGATTTCCCTATAATTCTATATTTGAATATGTTGTAATGTCAAGGTTGAAAATTTTCAGAAAAGATATGCTTTTATTTATTTGTACTTATGCAAATGATATTAAAAAAATATATCTATTGTTTACCATGTTTATTTACTTCATTGTAAATTCTTGAGTTAAAATGAGTAATATGAGAAGGCATGTTACATATGGTATCAGAGCTAACTGGGTTTAGCACATGGACCTTGGTGCTTGCTACAAGAAAAAAATTGTCAACATTAAGTAGATAGATGATGTTTGAAATTGGTTTTATGTCAGAATGACGTGGAGAAGAACTAAGAAAACTGCCCAAAAGTCTGTTCCCCAGCATTTACCTAAGTTAGTAGTTAAGAAAGAACTTACTGAGGAGTTTTAACTCAAAAAGCATATTGATTATGCTAAGGGTACATGGTTGGAGGATTCAAAGACTTTGGCTGATGCTCTTAAGCATATACATTTAGAAAGGAAGCAACGTATCAAACTAGCCAAAAAACTGATTGTTCCTACTTATGTAGCTAAACCAAGTAAACCTTCTGCAAGACGTGACATTCCATTTGGGTGTAGTCATGATGCCCCTGCTATAGGAAAATAGGTGTTGGAAGAGTACCTACGTGTACATCCACCCTCTAGGTTTGTTTTGTTGGATTCTAATGGTGAAGAGAAACCTAAGGAATATCCTTTAACTGATAGTGACATGTAGTCAAGTGTCGAGTTAATTATCTAAATAAGGATGTATTTATACCCAAAATAAACTATAATAAAGATGAGATTGATTGCCATTTGAGTTTTTGGTGAATGGATTTATTATTGAAAATTTGAAATTTGAATTAATGAGATGCATTATTCTGAATTCTAATTTATAATATGATACAAATATCAGGTGTGATATAGAGTGTCATAATGGTTCAAACTTGAACAACTCTTGAAGATAGTCAAGGAGAGTCTAATCCCTCTGAAATCCTTGTGGCTAAGCTGGATCATATATTGACCATGTTGAATGAAACCAAGGAAAGGCTTGGAAACCTAGAACAAGAGGTTAGGGGTCATGGTAAATCTGAAACATGACATGAGGATTCACATCAAGGACATGATGAATATATCCATGAACCCAATATTAATAGCGAACAAAGGGAGAATGATGATAAGACTAAGTCTCTGGTTGAGAAGAAAAGTAGACTTGCCTCTGAATTGTCTTGGGATATGAAGAAAGTCATACCACCTAAGTTCGATAGAACATAAAGTTGTGATGTAGAAACTTGGTTAATAGGGATGGAAAAATATTTCAAGATTCAAAATTACTCTGAGATAGCTAAGGTAGTATGGAGTGCTTTTCAACTGGCAGGAGAAGCATCCATGTGGCGGATGAACAAGAAAATGGAACTGGGGTTAAGTTCTTTAAGCTTAACCTGGGATCAATTTGTGGTCTTATCCCGCCAAAGGTGGTTACTGCAACTTTTCTTTGACCAAAAGATAATAGATTATTAGAATCTGAGACAAGGGGATATGTTGGTGGTGGAATATTGGGAAAAGTTCACCCATCTCCTAAAGTATATGCCACAATATCAGAAAGATGAAAGGTTCAAAATCTAGAAATTTATCATGGGTTTGAATGCCCAGATAGGAGGAGAAGTAGATGTGCATGGCCCTTCTACTATGGACCAAATTTTGGAGAAGGAAATTAAGCAAGAGCAAAAATTGAAGTCAATTTCTACTTATCGCGAGAAGAATTGTAAAAGGTTTAATAAGACACCAACTTCTCATCCTTACAAGAAAAGGAATGTCAAGCAAGACGTGGCTAAGAAAAGTGACAAGAGTTTGAGAAATAACAAGAGCGGAGCTAGGAATGAGAAGAAGAACAGTGTCAATGTTCAAAGGAATGATAATAATTATGGTAAACCCATTGAGAAGCAAGGATGTCTTAGAGGATGTTTCACCTGTGGTGGTGATCATTATGTAAATCAATACCCAACTAAGAATTAGGGAGTTCAATAGTGTGGTAATGCTTTACCTACACAACAAGCAACTTATCAATAGAGGATTCATGCAGCATTGGATAATTACCAGGTAGAGTACTAGATTACTCCCATTAAGACAACATGTACTTTGTTTGGAGTTCCTATTTCTATTTTGATTGATATTGGTGCAACTAAAAGTTTTATTTCACCAAGAGTATTATGTAAATTCCCTAGAAGAGATGTTTATATGGCTAAACCCTGGTCAGTTGAATATGCTAACCAAACAAAAGCTCAGATAGAGTAGCGTCTGTTTGAAGCCAAGATTAAACTTCTTAGTTTTTAGACTGAGGTGAATTTGTTTGTAGCCCCCTAGGTTCCTATGATGTTATCTTAGGAATAAATTGGCTATGGAGGCATAGAGCTAATGTCGACTATCATGAAAAAATAGTAGAGTGTCTAGACGATGTAGGAAACAAAGTCTTTTTGCAAGGCACTTAGAGAGAGGTTAAGATCAAAACAATCTCTAGAATGCAACTAAAGAGGGCTAGGCAAAAAGGATGCCAATTTTTTGCAGTAAAATGGAGCAAGTAGAAGAGGATCCTAGCAATTATAGTGCATCTTTGGAGAATTATCCTTTTCTTCAAGACTTTTGAGATGTTTTCCCAGAAGAACTTCCATGATTACCTCCAAAGAGAGATTTTGATTTCTCAATTGATGTAATACCAAGATCAAAACCAATTTCAAAGGCCCTGTATCATATGACTACTATAGATTTGATGGAATTGAAAGCCAAATTGTAGGAGCTGTTGGCTAAAGGATTGATTAGACCCAGTGTTTCATCTTGGGGAGCCCTAGTAATCTTTGTTAGAAATAAGGATGGTACCTTACATCTATGTATAGACTATCATATGCTTAACAAAGAAACAATAAAGGATAAGTATCCTCTACCACGTATTGATGATCTTTTTGATCAAATGCGTGGTGCAACAACATTTTGTAAGATTGATTTGTCATTTGGATACCATCAGATGAGAATAAAAGATGAGAACATTCATAAGATAACTTTTAGAACTAGATATGGTATTATGATTTCACGATTTTACTTTTTGAACTTACGAATGCCCCAACTGCATTTATGAATTTTATGAACAATATTTTCTAAGATTGCTTGGATAAATTTGTTCTAGTGTTTTTAGATGACATTCTTATTTACTCTAAGAATTTGGAAGAGCACTTTCAACATCTTCAGATAGTTTTGTAGCAGCCGAGAGAACATAAATTATTCAAGAAGCTTTCTAAGTGTACTTTCTTTTAGAAAGAGATACAATATTTAGGGCATATTATTTCAGCTGAAGGAATATCTATAGACCCTACAAAGATAAAAGCTATACTTGAGTGACATGTGCCAAAGAATGTGTATGAAGTGTGCAGTTTCATGGGGTTAGCAAGATATTATAGGAAGTTCAATCTAAACTTTTCTAAGATGGAAAGACCAATTACTTCACTTCAAAGAAAGGGAAAGTGTTTTGACTGGACAATAGAATGTCAGGAGGCATTTGACTAGTTAAAAGAAAGATTGAAAACTGTCCCAATATTGAAAGTTCCAGATCCAAAAAGTTAATTTGTTGTCATAATTGATGCCTCAGGAGAAGGTGTGGGAGGAGTGCTTATGCATAATGGGCAGGTGGTAGCCAATGAATCCAGGAAGATGAGAGCATATGAGTAGAATTATGCTCCTCATGATTTAGAGTTAGCAACAATTGTGCATGCTTTGCAAGTATGGTGACACTACTTGTTAGGAAAGCCTTTTGAGTTGAAGTCAGATCATCATGGTCTTAAGTATATATTTACCCAACCCCATCTAAATGCTAGACAAAGAAGATAGTTGGAATTGATATTTGACTATGATTTTGAGATAAATTATATCAAAGGCAAGGAAAATTGAGTAGCAGATGCCTTGAGTCAACAGAGACATATTGCATCGATTATCTCTATCCACTCCAACTTCAAAGATTTGGTTTTGCAGAATTCCACAGGTGATGAATTTTACGTGCAAGTTAAGCAGGCTCTTTCTGTAAAACCTCAAGATTCGAGGTATGATGGGTCCTATTTTGAACCAGATGGTCTTTTAAGATACAAAGGAAGGATGTATCTTCCAGATTCGATAGAATTGAGAAACCTTTTGTGGAAGGAAGTGCATTTTGCACCATATTCAGGTCATCCAGTAGTAACCATACTCCTATCTAATGTGCAACCTCTTTATTTCTAGAAAGGAATGAAGAATGACGCTGCAAGATTTGTAGCAGGTTGTCTAGAGTGCCAAAGAGTCAAGGCTGAGCATTAGCATCCGGCAGGACTTTTGTATCCACACGATATTCCAAAGTGGAAGTGGCAGGTTATTAGCATGGATTTTGTGCAAGGTCTTCTGATGTCTCAAAATAGACATGATACTATTTTAGTGGTGGTGGATTAACTCACCAAGGTAGCTCACTTTGTACCTAGAAATTTTAACACATGGAGCACCCATTATAGCTCGCAAGTTTGTATAGGAAGTGTTTAGATTACATGGAGTTCCTGAGAAGATTATCTCAAATAGAGATGTGTGTATGACGTCAAGGTTTTGACAAACTTTGTTTTTAGCATTATGAACTTAGCTCAATATATGTTATGCTTATCACCTTGAGATAGTTGGTCAGACTGAGAGGGTAAATAAGATTCTTGAAGATTTGTTGAGGATGTATTGTATGGATCAACAATACAAGTGGGAAGAATATCTACTGCTTGTGGAGTTTTCTTATAACTCCTACAATTTTTCTATTAAGATGTCTCCTTTTGAAGCATTGTATGGAAGAAGGTGCCGAACTTCTATAAGCTAAGATAAGCTAGAAGATAGGATTAGCATTGGTCTAGAAATGTTGGCAGAAATGGAAGAACAAGTTAAGTTGATAAGAAAATGATTGGTAGAAGTAAATGATAGGCAGAAAAGTTAAGCTGATGCCAAACATACACTAAGGTAGTTCTCAGTTGGAGAAAAAAGTTCTTTTGAGGGTCAAACCTCAGAAAAGTTCCATAAAATTTGAAAGTCTTCCAAACTAGCTCCTATATATGTAGGACCCTTCGAAGTTCTCAAAGTGATCAATCCGGTTGCCTACAGGATCACTCTACCACCAGCTCTTTCCAGGATACATAATGTTTTTCATGTTGCATATTTGAAAAAGTATATAATAGGAGATAATCACATTCTTGATTGGAATACTTTATAGGTACAGGACCCAGAAGTGGTCATGAACGAGCCTCTCAAAGTGCTCAAAGTTCGCAAGCTCCGCTTGCGTAACAGAGAGGTTACTTAATGCAAAGTCCAGTGGGACCAGTATGTAGAAGATAGTGCTACATGGGAAGATTATCATGATTTTTTCTAGAGATTTCCTCATTTGTTTTAATTCTTTTCAAAATTAAACACAAAACTTTATATTATTATTTTGGATACATTGGATCATTGAGGACGATGAATCTTATGGGGGGAGATATGTCACATCCCTAATTTTGATTATGTTTTACTTTTCACTTTTATGCAATTAGTGGATAATTTTGTAAAGATTAATGATTTGACATTTAGAGAAGATGTCAAGATAAATCAAAGATTTTATGAGTTATTATGCATAAGAATTTAGACATATGATCATATGATGTCAATATTATTTATTTATATGGTTTAAGGATGGACTAACGATGCACTAATCCCAGTTTGGTGAATGCAAGTTGTAAACAGGGAACATGTTTCCACCCTCTGAGAAAGAGAGGGAAAACATCATCGGAGAGAAGTGAATAGATGTATGAGAAGGAATAGGTTGTTGCCATCTAAGTCTTATGGTTATTATTTAGTGAACCCTTGTTGAGACTTGGTAAGTCGTAATTGTCCTTTTTGGTCAAGAGTTTGGGTTTTGACTTGATAGTTGTCGATTTTACATTAAGATCAATTAGCATTGGTTTTGTTAAAATTGAGTCAAGATATAAATGACATCGACAAGATATGGTTGATAGTCATTATTTCTCAACATGCTATGATTATAGTTTATGTTATTATGATGATTAATCAGAGGTTAATTATTCTATTGTCAGTGATTTTTGTTAAGTTTTCTATTTTGGTAACTTAGCCATTCTTTGATGTTTTTGCAAGATAGATAGGGGAGAAAATCTTGACCCTATTCTTATTTCCTTTCAGATGTTAGTAAGAATGTAAATAAGAAGTGGATGATTTTTATTTTACTTTCAGGTTAAGTTATATATATATATATATATATATATATATATATATATATAAATTATGGTTAAAGGAGAAGGCCTATTGAGGTGGTCGACAACCCTCCCTATGAAAATGGGAAAAGATTCCATGTTTTACAAGTAATTTTAACATGTGGTTGTTCGATCCCCATTTCATTCTCTAATTGAATTAGAGAAGTGGAGATGCTTTATGACTGATCATGAGAAGTGGTCCTTTATGATCATTACTTCCATTTACTAATGTGCCTTCGTGGAAATCATTGAGGCATCATTATAGGAGTGGTGAAGAGATTGATAGAGGAGGTTCTATTTATCACATTGAGGGTCTCGGCATGCATACGGAGAGACACGAAAAGGGATCTGAGTAAAAAGCTTTTGGTGGACAGATACGATGAAAGAACAATGTATTGGAGTTCAGCGAGGAAAGAAAGAGAGAGGTTTCAAAAGGATCGCTGGAAGCCTGCACACTCCTTCGATCTCTCAGGGTTTTTCTAGTTTATGTAAAAGTTATTTAAGTTGGAAATCTTTCCTGTGTATTTGGCACAGTTGTTTTGTATTGATGAGGCTAAAGTTTTTAGACTATCAGTGTGTTTTTGGTTAAGCTTATGACCATTGTTGTTTATACCTGAAGCTGTGATGCTTCTTATATATTCGGTGCCTACTAGAGCTGACATTCTTATCTATTTCTATTGTATCTAAAGTCATTATTAATGTAAAATCTAAGTTGTGTGCTGATGTGCTTAATACATACATAGTTTTATTTAATCGCTAACATGCTTAATATATATTCAGTGCTATTTAAAGGCCAACGTGCTCAATATATATTCAATGCTATTTAAAGTCTGACTTGCTTAATATATATTCAGTTCCTTTTTAAAAGTTGATGTGCTTGATATGTTCCAGTGTTTACCCAAAGCTCATGTGCTTTTCATATATTGAATACACCCAAGCAGCTATGCTTATCTTATTGCTATGTTAAACCAAGCCAGTTATGTAGAGAGTCTCTATGTTAACTATGGTCAGTTTACCAATGGTTACCTATGTTTTGAGACTGACAGTGTTGATTATTCTTATGTCACCTTGATAGAGGAGCTAAGTACTATCTGTATGAATGATAAGCATGAAACATCTCCTCAAGCAATCCTATAGTTCAGGTTTTGATAATATTCTTTCTTTGTGGCTGATAGTCTTGATTGTGTTTTGAATAATCATAAAGATGGTGGCCAAGCACTTGTATATATCTCTTGCATAGGCATGCTATGCATGCCAAATGCCCAAATAGATCTGAGTATGACGTGTCTATTGGATAGAAGCCATACAGGCTGAATGGTCAAGGTTATCTAGTGAGAAAAACACCAAATGGAGTTTAATAGTTAGTCAAGTCAATGGTTTATAAACTTTGTTCTAAGGTCAAGCCATGTTTATATTCAGGTTTCTATTTCAAGGCCAAGGTAAGGCCGTAGTATGATGGAGTAACCATCATTTAACCAACTCAATATAATATTATATCCATGGAATTAAGATATATGAGATCTTTTGAGTTCTCTATTTTCCAAGATTGGAGTTATTATGAATAATTGGATAGAGATAGATGTATATCTCTTGAGGACTTATAAGTATAAGTTCTATTGTTTGTAAACAAAAAGTTTTGTGATAAGTATTCTTTTATTTAGAGATATCTATCATAATGTCATTTTTGGAATTATATAAGCTTAGAGCTTTAAGTTTCTCTTTAGTATACAATTATGGTATGTATTGTCATTCTTTTCTAAAGAAGTTTTTATTGAAGACAATCTATTCCTTATTTTGAGTTAGAGGTTTCGAGAAGACATGAGGTCATTTTCACTAGTGTAGACTTAAACTTATCAAGAGAAAGATTGAATAAGTTTAGAGTTTGATTATGAATATGATAGTATTATTTTTATGAAGTGGATAAATCTTGAATGAGATGTCTTTCATGATACATGCTATGCGAATGCTACAATGTTCAAGAGGTTAAGAGTAGACCATTGAATATTTTTATAATCTATTATTTGGAGATTGTTAATTCTAACATTTCATCATATTGGGTTAGAGGAATTTAAACCATAGATCTAACTCAGGTGAGTTTAGAGATCTTAGAATCTCTTAAGTTTGATTAGGACACTATATTATTCTATAGTATTGAATGGTCGATAGATAAGGTCAAGAAACCACAACACAAGATGTTATTATTAAGAGTATGAGAAGCTCTTTGATGGGATTTAATGTTTTCTTGATAGAGTTGAAACAATTCCTATAGTTCCTAGAATGTTTAAACCTTGAGTTTTGAGTAGAATGACATGAAATCATAGACTCTTAGGGTTGTAAGAATGCAACTAAGAACTCATTGAAGAGTTAAATCTTCTAAACTTATACATTGTATAAAGAGATAACCTAGAATGCAAGGTTAAATTCTAAGTCAGATTGACTAGGAATAAAGCATAGTCTAGACATTATGAGTCTAGTGTCTTTAGTTTATCAAGTCACACTGTAGGATGAGATAGTCCCCAAGTTGAGTTAGAGTCATGTGAACATATGACTACATTTATTACAAACATTTATTTATATTGAATCTTTGGCCAAAGTGATGCATTTGTCTCTGCATGCATTAGTCGGTTCACAAGTGTCCAGATGGCGTAACCCATCAGGATGATCATACTTAGCTAGAAGATCATCTAGATTTGTATGGTTGAATGTGTTACATAGGACACTACACTAGGACTCAGATGGAAAAACTTGTTGGTTCCATATTTCTATACTCTTCATGAAGGGTAGGGCCACTTTCAGGAAGGAAGGTGTGTGGGGGACCACTGATCTATGGTTGGAGCTAAAGCACTCAGATGATGCTCTTCCTCTGTAGCAGAAGGCTCACCAAGACATGAGTGACAAATGCCAAGATTCCAGATGCAGTATTCTTTTGTATTGATGCAAAATTATTCTCATTGCCAAGTGCAAATTATGTATTGTAATGAAGTGAAATGATTTCACTATAATTCTATCTTTGAATCTATTGTAATTTCAAGGTTGAAAATATTCACAAAAGATATGCTTTTAATTATTCGTAGTTATGCAAATGATATTAAAAATATATATCTCTTGTTTACCATGTTTATTTACTTTCTTGTAAATTCTTGAGTTAAAATGAGTAATATGAGAAGGCATGTTACACATTTCATCATGTCTTACCTACATAGAGCATAAAATGATAAACTAAAAGAATACAAATGATGCCTTCATCCCAAGTGGATGAATCAAACTAGATTATAAACTTACAATTATGGCTCCAAAACACACTGCTCGCCAAGAAGTAATGAAAGTCCTTATTATACATTTCACAATAAATGATACCAAAAGGCCTACCATGTCACAAGCACTAATGAAATTAACATACTCTCCAAGCATGTATCCACAAGTCTAGCTAGCTCCAGTGGTGGAACAGCACCACCTAACCATGTGGACCCTTAGGCCCACCACTTTGAATTGAGAGACAATTGATCAGACAATCATACACACATATAATATAATAACGAGGATGATACAAACATGGCATCACACATATCAAGCACATACACATTGCAAGTTAATTACACGATATAAAATAAGGATTATGGCCTCCAACCAATAACACATAGAAAGCATGGTACAACCACCAAGATCAAGAATTAAGTCAACATAACATTATATTCATGCAAAAATCACGTGGACATATTAGGAAGAAACATCCTACAAAAAAAGGAAAGGGACTAGACTAAGCATCAAATGTATAGTGTCATCATTATCTTGCTTGATCCCCTAAATAGGCCTTCAGTGTAAGTGACAACATTAGTACTATCTTGGTTTAAATTTTATTTTAATTGTTTCAATCCCCAATTCATTTTATCTCATTATGCTACCCATACAAGACTTTATATCGGGACATCCCCAATTTCGAAGGCATGTCATGGTTTCACTCTACTCCTAACTATAGTATCCAATCCTAGGTCCAAAGGTCAACCTTCACCCATAAGGTCAAGGCACAAAAAATAAGGTAAAAGTTTGTAATCCTTGCATCTTTCACCCAACAAATTAAAGCATGGAGGATTAGGTGCAAGTTTGGGATCCTCACATCCAAATTAGAAAGCACAAAACAAAAGTAAACCTTACCCTAAAAGTCAAGGCATGAAAAACAAGGTCGTAGTTTGCAATCCTCATATCCAAAAGGTTGAGAAACTCATAAGAAATATGAGACTCTTCATTCTAAAAAATAAAACAAGAAATCATAGTTTGAATTTAAATTTTTGTTTTCTTGAAAAGGTTCAAAACCATAAAAGCCCCCAATTCACCATTGATGACATCACCCATAACCTCAAAAATCTATTTTTCAAAATACACAAAATTTCCAATTTTCAAATATACCCTTTAGTGCCTAAAATGCACAATAACAAGCATTCCAACTCACAAAGGATTCTAAGAAAAATTTTCCACAACCTTGACTTTATTTTGCACTAATCTATTTCTAATCGCATGCATTCTACTACAATTAATCCTATGAATGAAGAAGTTATGTGCGTCCACCTATTGTGGACATTGGAAATGTAGAACTTTCATTTTAGAAGCATGATCAAACCAAGAAAATTACCTCTCTAACCAAACTCCCAAAATGAAGAATCTATCCTTGAGAGGAAAGAATGCAACAAGAAATATTTTCTAACTTAAAAGCAATCTCAATAGAAAGCTATTCCAAGTCTAAGCAAATCTAAAAAGACTTTCTTTCAAAATATAGAGAATTCTTTTGAGGAAGAGAGAGGTTTTCAAACACAAATAAAAAGTTCTCCAAAATACCCTCTCTTTTCTTTTTATCTCTCCTTCCATTTTTCTTCTCTTTTACATTTTAAGATATTTTCAAAAAAGACTTTTATGTAATCCTATATATTTTCATACAATATTATTTAATAAAGTTATTCAACACAAATAACTTAATTAAGATTTCCCATTAACTTTGTAAATTAAATTTGAATTCTAACTATGTTGCAATTGTATTTTCCATATGTAAAATATTTTATTTCCTTAATTTGACCAACTTATTTTAAATTTCCTTGACATATTATAAAACAATGCATAGGATATTTTCACTAAGGTGTAATTTATTATTTTTTTAACTCAAGTATATTAAATATTCTGCAAACATGATAAGCACACATTTTGAAATAGATTAAGTGCAATGCAATAAGATAAAATTATTAGACACAAAGAATTAAATCACATTACAAGTTTAAAAACAACACAGATTCTAGAATCGAAATCGATTCGGATCCAAGTTTCCATAGGGATTCACAAGATATGTCCCACAACTTATTCAAGTGATATAAAGGATAAAAAACATATTTTCCCACTGAACTATCTCCAAATAACCACCATTGGGGTTAAAACCTATCCCTATATAGTTAATAAAATATTAGGTATACCTGCTCCATACAAGATAGATGAAGCACAAGACAAACACCTATATGATATATACAAAATAAATAAATCAATAACTACATCAACTGATAATCATTCTAAACCACATGATTCATGTCATAAATGTAGACATCAATAGTCAATAATACACAATGTTGAACTAGACAACAAAATCAAATCACATATTTCATAAATGAGAAAATAGTGAAACAAAAGTACTGAAATAGTCTACACATACATAATCAAAATATTTGCATCTCATAATACATAATTAGACACCAAACGCTAATACAAAACATCACCAAAATATACAGTATCAAAATAAATTATAGACAACCAATCATACAAGATACATACACCTAAGGCATTACAAAGAAGATAGCCATGTTTCAACCTAAGTGACTAATGATCATATTAATACGAACTTTTGAGTAAATGTTGTTAAAGGGAAAAAAGCATTGTTATGTCTCTAGGTTGGAAGTGGAAAGTGTACATGTGATAATAACTACAAAATCTACCAATGTTTTGAAGAATGTGAATGATAAACCCTAAATGCTTTATGTAAATCTTATGTGGATAATTTCTTAATCAAGTGATGACACCTTCTTCTTTGTATGTTAGTGGGTGGCATCATGACTTTGTTCTGCATAGGTGTTACATCACTGCGTTGCATTATTAGACATCTCAATCTCACTTCATGACATATACTCAAAGCTATAGTAAGGTAATTTCCATAGGGCTCAATCACATGGTAGTATGACGTTGAATACACCAATGAATATTAGAGTTCTGACCTTGACATTCACTAGAACAACTCAATCTCAAGGTTTTAATCATATGGGGAAGGAAGGTTCTTTCATCAAGGTATAAAATTTCAACTTAATGTCGTTAGTTATAGAGGCAAAGAATTCATTTGATAACTATTGTAAGGAAGAAAGGAAAAAGTTTTTATGATAACGTGAATATCTGAGTTTAAAGCAAGTTAAAGACTTAGATTCAACCTAAGTAGTAACAAAGAACTTATTTTAGTTTGAATTTTCTGCTCTTTACAAATTTATTAGTGACCATTTAGCACCTGGCATCTATAATAACAACCAAACGATGGGGAAGGCTATTGGAAATCAAATCAACAATGACCTGTCGTTAGTCTACAAAATGCTAAGGGAAGCCATGAGCGGTTTGTGTCAAACCAAGAAGCCCACAACAATGTCTCTGTAAAAACACTACTTGTAATAGATACTATGCTTTTGAAATCATTTTCTTTTCTATGCCCAAGAAATGTTGTATAACTCTCTTTCGGAAGAGTTTAACCAGTCTGTACGTTGTAAAACAGTCGGCTGGTCGAAATCTTTTCAACTCATCGATTTATGTCGATAGTATCAGGAAACAATGTGGTTCAAATGTCCACTGAGATACATTGAACAGGTCGTAATGGGTGATCGAAATTAAAGGGCTTTGAAGATTTGGTAAACAGTGGACACAACAACGTGCCGACTGTTTACCGTGGGTGCTCTCCATTGGCGCCGCTTGATCTGGTTTACGGGTTCCACATGGAGTCATCTTCATTGCTGAAACTTTCACTGCTCCTCTTTCTTTGCTGCATGGCTTAGAAATATTTCAACTGGCTTTGATTTAGAAATAACAGAAGTGATTCTCCAGCCACTCCAAAACCACCTCACGTAAACAATGTGCCGGCTGTTCATAATATTGTTGGTCAAATTCAAACCCGTGACCTAATGTTTGACTGCTCTATTGTTGCGCCTGTGACCAACTTCTGCTTTTTGTCGACTTTGACTCGACTTTTGTGGAAATTACAACTCACCACACTTTTATGCTTTTCCCTCAAAAATGACTATGAGGATGCCATGTATATGCTACCCACGTTTAGTGAATGTTATTTTGACTGAGGTCAAAATTATAACTCACCGGCCACTTAAGCTCTTCCGTCTATATGAATTAGGTTCTATGTTTTCTTTGTTCTCTTTTCTTTGCATCTACATTTTCTTGAAACCCAGGTGAAAAATCTCTTCTAAGCTTCCATGTATCACCAGTTCTGCTTTGCAACCCATGACAAATGTGACCTAGTAACTTCTCTCAGATCCTTCCTTTCCTTGCCACTATCATTGCCAATCCATTCTCCATTTTCACTAAACTCTCTACCATTACTTCCATCTTATTGTACATGTCAAGTCTATCATCCACAGTAGAAATAGAAATTATTTTTGGTCTGTGCTATTTTTGGTCTGTGCTGACCAAACCAACCCACATCACCGACGTACTGTCATTTCACTGACATACTGTCATTTCACCGCCATTTCCACTAACTTTCATAAATAAGTTTCAACAAACTGGAACATGGAAAATGTGAACTATGACTAAAATTTGTTGGATGTATATTTGCTCATAAATAAAAATCAAACGAGAAAAGAAATCATCTTCAGTTTAGCGTCTTTGTATCTCTCTGATTTTTTGTCAAGGAGTGACAAGACTTTTAACTCCGCGTAAAGATCTCAAACTAAGTTGCATATTCTCTTTGATGTCTCCTTTCCTTTGGGTGGTGTTTGGAAATGACTTAGTGTGGATTAACACTTTGAAGGTGGCGGCATCTACATGGAAAAGAAAAACTTCTGCCTATTGGAAATATAAATTCTATTTAATCACAATCTCTAAGCATAGAGATACATAGACACATCTGTTATGTAGGATATGTTTATTTATATATTTTATTTATATAAAAGATCTTTGGATCTCTCAATAAAATATACAGAAAATTTATTTGAAGCTTTCCAAATTAATATCAAAGCAAGGTTGTAGTATTGATTGTAGAGATCATTGTTAAATCTTAAAAGATTTGAGAATTTCTTTTCTACAACATATTTTGTATTAAAGCAAGCAACATTAACATGGGATTCTAATTGAAGGAAAGGAGTTCATAATTCTGAAAAAAGATGTCACACCCCATTTTTGCTTATCTATTTGGAACATATTAAGTGTGTGCATTTTATATTTATTATAATCCATTTTGCTTTGCACTGTAATGAGACAATTGATACTTTGTTTATCCTCAGAGAATATTCATGATATAAAAGTTGATTATATGCAGTTAATATCTATTTAAATTGTGATTATATTTTTTCCTAATGGACTAACTACTATTTGGTTGGATGTGAGGTAGATATAGGACAACATTTTCCTTACCCATGCATCAAGGGAGAGTATCATCTGAGAGAGGATGATAGTGTAGAATTGAGCCAAGATCAATGAGATGAATGCAAGTATCAAATCGAAGTAGTAGATTATGAACAAGAAGGTGTACATATAGGTTAGAGAGGTTGAGTCAACTTAGGAGTCGACTTCAACACTCAACCATATGTGTCAAGTTAGCTCCACAAACTAGCGCAAGGTGGCTAGGTGGTTGCAAACTTATTGACACCTCTCTAAGTCGTCAAACAACCTTGAATGAGTCAAGGATGAGTCACCCAACAAACTTGACACCTCAAAGAGGCATGTGTCAAGAATACATAAACGACACCTAAGTTAGGCTTAAAGCCTATAGTGTAGATAAATGAAATATATACACTAACACCCCCCCTTAAGCATAGATTAGGGGGGTACAAGAAGGATGGGTGCTAGCTACTAGGCCTGGTGAGGTACCCATTTACAAAGTAATCTCTCATGAAGTGGAGAAAGGTAGAAAATCATGTGGGAAAAAACTACCCTCCAAAAGAGAGAAAATATGCATAAAAATTATGCAAGTGAAGAAGTACTACTTCTTTCACTAAGTACAATATATGATTCCCCCATAGGAGAGAAAATGATTGAAGGTTTATGAGACCCCCCATAGTACATGTCCTACTACAGTGAGGCTGGATAATCGACAAAGTATGCAGATGTAGATCCAAGAACGTTGAACAATATTCCTTCCCTTGGAAAGAAATGAAACTACTTGAAGATGCAGGATATCTTCCCATGTGAGAAGATGTATGTATGATCTTTAATAATGCTGAAGCTAATCCAATGATGATGATGATGCCCATGTTGATGTCTTCAAAGAGTGCTCAGGTATCCTCATGTTGATGCCGAAGGGTGCCATAATCAAATCAGGTGCATGCCTAATAGATGAACATGATGACAATCCAAAACCATGTGTAGATGGATGTAGAGCATGAATATCCGAAGAGGATAATGGAGATGCATCTTCATCAAAACTATCATCGAAGAGAAGACTAATGTCCTCAATGTGTGCTTCCATGTTAACAATGTGGGATTCTATAAACATACAAGTGATGTCAGGTAGAAATCTATCCCAATCAGCAATGCTAGGAAGACTGATATCCTATTGCAAGGAAGTGCTGGGCACTCTCAAAGAAGTGACTCTAAAATTTGATAAAGCAATAGGAGGAGGGATGACTTCTATGCCAATTGGGCATTTTGTTTCTGTATCATGATTAGGGATGTGTGTTGTGATCATAGCAGGATCATGCGGGAAGGGAGAAATGTGTGAGTCTCCATGTATTTCCCAAATTTTGATCCATAATGCATGTGGATAGTCAATATCCATGATGGCATACAAAGCATCATCTAGAATATGTAAACTGATTAATCCAACAATGCGATCGTGATGATTAAACCACTTAGCCTTATGAGATTATTTACCAGGTTCAGGGACAAGTCCATATAGATAGGGTATCAGATCATGGAACCTAAGATGTTTTAGGATGCCTTCACACCAAAATTTATAGTTTCCTTTGTTTAGATTGATTACAGAAGAGTGAGTTTCATATCCCATTATTATAAATAGGTTAATTCCTTTAGACAATAGAAATCAACACATAAGGCAACCCCCTTGATTAGGTGACCCCCAAGTTTTGGCACTTTATAACTTAGTGTGTTTTACAATGCAAGTAGGTCCAATAGATGGGAAATGTTAAAACATTAACTTTTGTTAAAAATAGTGCTTAATTTTGAGCTACCAATCAAAGTTATTACACAATCAATTTCCTGCAAATATGGCCTATTTTAATACAATCACACTACAAATTGGAAAAAAAATGCCTATAATGCTGAGTGAACCTAGCCTTCCAACTACTCATTAGAATTGACAAGAAATGAAGATTACAAAGCTTTTGATTGTGAGGGGGAATTGGCCTCCTGCCAACCCAGGCCTCACCCTTCATCTTCGACAGGAAAGGATACCAGGGTTTAAAAACCAATAATCTTTTTCAAAGCAAATTAACCTCAAATTGCTTAAATACCCCCAAATTTTGTATCTATTTTAATAAACATACTTTTAAATGTCTATTAAAAACAATGTTTAAATGCTATTTTGATGAACAAAATTAGGGCAAAATGAGCACCCAAGTTAAGAGGTGCATTAGGGCAAAATCAGCCAAAAAGACGGTAGGGGCGGCCAAAATAGAACCCATGGGGGTATGAAAGAGCAAGGACAGTTAGAATTGCAGCATACATAGGGGTGCACAGAGGAAAAATAGGCAAGGAAAGGCATTGATAGCTTCTGCTTGCTTGTCAAGCCAATTTCAAGCTGATTTGGGGTGAATTTAGGGTCACCTTCTACGTCAGTAGGCTGTGCCTTCCCACGCCTCCTCCTCGCTTCCTTCTACTCATGGGCTAGATTTGAAGGTGTTTGGGTCTCTCATGCCTCTATTGTTGCCTTGTCAGTAGAAACACTGATTGCAAATGAAAAAATGATCTTTAGCTTGAAGCTTCAATCTTCAAACTTAAATGCCGACATAATTTGTTGATCTGCAAACAATGTTGGAAGGTTGTGACCTCCTATAGGTAAGCGGTGGTAGAGAATATGAAGAGGACTTTAATAGAGGTAGTAAAAGGGCCATGCACCCCATCTCTAGATCTCCATGCTGGTCTTCTCAACCTTTCTACACACAAGTCTTCTCTCCTTTAAACAAGAAATTGATGCCACAAAATAGAGGTGATGCAAGAGCATCCAAAGGTATAAGGACAATCTTGCATCTCCCAAAAACAATGATGATTCAAAATTAATGACATTTTTTTTCATTTATTTTCAAAATTTGTATTTTTGGTTCCATAATCACTTGAATAATGATGTAGAACCTTTAGTTTTTCCAATTTGGTGCAGTCACGGTTAGGAGGGTCCACAAAGCGAACAGTCCAAACTATGTAGCAAGAGTAAACACAACGAAAGAAACTTAGTTATAGAATGCAAATGGAAATTCAATCATTCAGTATATCATAAAGTCAAAATACAAACATGCCGGCAACATGCGGGCTTATAGATTAGGGCTCACAAGCCCAATTCTCTAGTTACAACACATGCACAAGATATAGCTTTGAAGTGCCTTGCAAAAGAATTCAAACTATCTACTATCTCTAATGTGGTGAACTACTTTCCTATGCATCTATTACATGAATATATCATCTATAGATCACAAGAATCCTCTGTGTCAGCCAAGGAAGATTACAAACTCTAATGAAACATATGTAACGTGTGTACACGGATAGGTCGGACCAAAACATATGGGACTCCTCCACAAGTGAATGAATCAATGTGTGGACCTCGGGGAAGGTTGGCGAGGTTCTAAAATATATTGAATGATGTGCCATTTAGCTCCACAAGTCATGGAAGTACTCCGCAAGTCTTCTCCTTTAGCTGTCTATCTTAGACTATTAGGATGTCTGTTCTGAGAAAACAATCGATCTTTTGATAGAGATATCTTTCCAGAAACTGATCTAAATGATCTAAATTTTGGATATGATGTGAATGAAGATGTCTAGATGCTAAGTCTAGCTCTGCAAAATCTGAAATGAAACTACAGTAGAATGCGGTCCAAAATACAGAAACTGCTACTGACTGAACTGACTGTACTAAACTGGAAAATGAAAGAAAACAAAATGAAATGCAAATATTTTTGGTTGATGCGAGGTTACTCTTGAACAAGGGATGCTCCTGCATTAGACACCTAGGGTTTTTTAAAAAAGTGAGTCCCTCACTTTGTTGGGGCTAGAGGAAAACCAAGACAGTCCACCTCAGCCTAAGAAATCTAAGATGAGTCTTCTTTTAGTCTGCCTTTCCACTTCACAAGATATTCTTTCTATTGCTTGCCTCTGGTGCTACATCCAATTTTGTTGTCCAAGATGTCTTCAATCTGCTCCGGTGCTTGTTGTGGTAACTGCTGCAAATGGTCTTCAATGTTGTCACTGAACTCTCCTTCATGATACTAATATAGATATGCAATGTTGAAAATAGGTGATATCCTGAATGTCTCCAATAGCTCCACTTCATATGCATTTCCTAAATCAAACATTCTGAGTATCCTACATGGTCCAAACTTCTTCATCTTCAACTTGTTATATGTCCCTACTAGAAATCTTTCTCTTCTCAGATATACCATTACTTCATCTCCATCTACAAACTCCTTGTGTTTTCTCTTCTCATCTACTTGCTCCTTATAATGACTGTTCATTTCCTCCAAATGCTTCTTAACCTGATAATGCATTGTCTCCATGTGCTCTGCAAATTCTTCTGCCTCTACACTTCTTTTGTCTTCCATGCTGATATCTCTCAATTTTGCTACTCCTCTAGGGTTAGTTTCTGTCACAATATCAAATGGTGTTCTTCCTGTACTCCTATTCACTGAATTGTTATATGCAAACTTTACTTGTGATATAATCAAGTCCCAATTTCTTTCCTTCTCTCCAACCAAACATCTCAACAAGTTTCCTAGATTCCTATTCACCACCTCTATCTGTCCATCTGTCTGTGGATGAAATGTTGAATTGAACTTCAAATCTATCTTCATCTTCTTCCAAAGTGTCCTCCAAAAGTATCCAAGAAATATTATATCTTTGTCTGAAATTATACTCTTAGGTAATCATTACAATCTCACAATCTCCTTGAAAATAGGTCAGCCACATGAATTGAATTAGTTGTCTTCCTACAAGGTATGAAGTGTGTGATCTTTGAAAATATATCCACCACTAGAAATATAGAATCATGTCCTCTCTGTGTCTTCGGCAATCCCAATATGAAATCCATTCTTATGTCTTCCCAAGGTCTCTCTGGTACTGTCAAAGATTTGTACAATTCGGTATTCTGACTACTTCCTTTTGCAACTTGACACACTCTACAACTCTTCACAGACTTCCTAACATCCTTATATATCTGAGGCCAAAAGTAATGTTCACTTACCAAAACCACTGTCTTATCAATGCCAAAATGTCCTGCTAATCCACCACGGTGCTTCTCTTTGATCAAATTATCTCTCATTGAAATCCTAGGTATACACAATTGATTTCCTTTGAACAAAATATCTTCCTAAATGAAATAATCCAACTACTTACTTCTATCTCTCACAACAGGTTCCTTACATGCTTTCCATGAATCTGCAAAATCAAGATCTTCTACATACATGTTCTTTAACTCTTCAAATCCTAACACTTCAACTCTCATCTGTGTCAGTAAATTCCTTCTTTTACTCAATGCATATGCAACCTTGTTTGATTTTCCACTCTTGTGCTTCAATACAAACGTGTAACTCTACATGAACTCAACCCATCTCATATGTCTCTGATTCAACTTTCCTTGACTGTTCAAATACTACAAAGCTTTATGGTTTGTATACAACACAAATTCCTTAGGCAACAAATAATGTCTCCACTTATTCAAAGCTTGAATTATGGCATAGAACTCCTAATCATAAACTGAATATCTTTTTCTTGCATCATTCAACTTCTCACTGAAATATGCTATAGGTCTACCTTCTTGACTTAACGCTGCTCCAATTGCATTTACACTTGCATCAAAATCTACTTGAAATACCTTATTGTAATCAGGTAATGCTAACACTAGTTTCTCTGTCACTTTTTGCTTGAACAGTTCAAAACTTTTATCTACTCCTAATGTCCACTTAAAGTCTTTTCTGTCTCCTCTCATTGTCTCTATCATAGGGTTACATACTGAACTAAAATTTCTAATGAACTTCTAATACAAACTAGCTAATCCATGAAATGATCTGACTTCTCCAATACTCTCAGGTGTAGCCCATTCAACAATTGCTCTGACTTTCTCAGGTCCATCTTCAATCCTTCTCCAGAAATCACAAATCCCAAATATACCAATTCTTCCTTCATGAAACTACACTTCTTGATGTTTATCAACAACTTCTCTTCTCTCAACCTCTACAATACTTGTCTCAGGTACCACAAATGTTTTTCTTTTGTCTTACTGAAGATCAAAATATCATCCAAATATACAATAAAAAACTTACCCAAGAATTTCTTCAAAACTTCATTCATCAATCTCATGAAAGTACTTGGTGCATTTGTCAATCCAAAAGGCATCACTAACCATTCATACAATCCTTCTTTTGTCTTAAAAGCAGACTTCCATTCATCTCCTTCTCTAATTTTGATCTGATGGTATCAACTTTTCAAGTCTATCTTTGTGAAATATTTCTCTCCACTCAAACAATCCATAATATCATCCATCCTAGGCAATGGAAATCTATACTTAACTGTGATCTTGTTGATTTCTCTAGAGTCTGTACACATTCTCCATTCTCCATCCTTCTTTGGCACCAACATTGCAGGTATCGCACAAGGACTTAAGCCTTCTCTGATCAAACCTTTCCTCAACAATTCTTGTATCTATCTATTCAATTCTTCATTCTTTGCTGGTGTCATTCTATGTGCTTCTTTGTTAGGCAAACTAGCTCCAAGTATAAGATCCATGTGATGACTGATACTCCTGATTGGTGGCAATCCTTCAGGTACATTGTTTGATATGATGTCTTCATACTTTGTCAGCAACTTAGTTATCTCCTCTGGTTGTGATTCTTCAGTCTCTTTCTTTAGGGTTTCAGGCTTCTTAGGAATCAAAGCATAACACATATTTTCATGTCTCAAACCATCTAGGAATTTCCTTCCATCAATCAAATAGATTCTAGCATTCCCACATACTTCACTTTTAGGATCATCTTCCAAAGGAATCAAAGTAATTCTCTTTCTATTTGATGTTATAGTATAGGTATTATTTCTCCCATCATGTATAACTTTTCTATCATACTACCATACATCCATAAGCATAATATAGTAGTAGAAATATGGCAAATAAATGACCACATGACTAAAACTTTTAGTCATGTGACGAAAATTTTAGTCACGTGACCAAAAATTTTTGCAACACAACTATAAATGACTAAATAAATGACTAATTTGGTCATCGGTTGAAATGACTAAATAAATGACCAAATAAATGACTAAATAAATGACTAATTTGGTCATCAGGCAAAAAACACAACTAAATAATTGGTCAGACATATAAAAATGACTAAATAAATGACTATTACTCCTCTATTCTTTTTTCTTTCCAATTTGATCATAATCCATGAATTCAAAGATAATATAAGGCAAGGCAATAAATGTCCTCTTAGACCAAAGGAATAAAGGGAGAGAAAGCTCAGATGTTTCCCTTGAGTGGAGCTGGATTATCTTGGCTCTTCAATCTATCTCAGTGCACTAGCCATAGCACAACATGCCCATTAATGATCCGTAGGCCTCAAGGAAGTGACTATCCAGCCTCGGCCTGCCAAAAACATCATTACTTGCCACCTTGCCAACATCTATTGAGGCCTTCAATCACACTTTTTAACTGTCAGAAAATAGAGCCGGCCAACATAAAATGTCTAGGGGCTATCTCTACCCCCTCCATGTGACCTCTCATCTCTGCCTAAAGATCTAGCCCTTTATCGGACGATTATATTATATATTATATAATATTATATTATAATATAACATAATAATATAATATTATAATATGGAGGCTTTTCATTTCTAACCTACAAAATGTTAATGATGGCCGTTGTTGGCACTCACATTTTTATAGAAAATCCGAGCATTTATGCCAAATTGTTTGATAATTTCTGATTTGCATGGGGGTGGGACTCCACCATTTTGGTGGAAATCTCATTGCAATCCCTTAGATAAGGGGGTTTACATTCTGCAAGAGGTATGAAGAAGCTCAAAAGTCACCGTAGTGCAGTGTTGACTGAGCCCTAATCTGTGTAAGAATGACTCCACCATTTCGATGGGCAATGTCTATCTAGCATTCTGGATGCGCATTAACCATATTTATTAATTAATTGAAATTCAAAATTATGTTGTACTCTAAATTTCAATTAATTAATAAATACCATCAAATGTGCATCCAGAATGCTAGATAGACAATATGATTTCAGTGGGAGTCATTTCCGAGTCCCTTCGACATGGCAACAAAGGTAAAAAAAGATCATATTCATGGCGGATGAAGCTTCATCAGTGGGAGGTCAGATTTTTAGTGGGATGCATTCTAGGGTCTCTTCAATGGGCCGATTGCACACAACAACAAACATATATCAAAGTGTCTCTAGGCATCGGAGTGACTTATTTCTAGGTCTCTTCAACTGGGCGATAAAGTAAGGGTCCACAGAGAATTCAGATTGTGAGCCATGTGTCAAGATCAGAGTCGATCTGCAGAGATAGAGGATCCAACGACTGTGCTAGGCCTGCAAGGGAGTCTTGGGAAGGCATGGTAGACCTGTGAGCGGGAATAGGTCAAATTTGGGGATTTTGGACAAGGAGATCAACCATGCACACATAATGAGCATGGTTAATATTGTGTTATGTAGCCTACACAGAAAGAGAGCTTATTCTATGCAATGATTACCATGAATGGAAAGAAATTGTCAGGAGCCTGCATCTGCCTTGTCCTCCTCACTTTCCACATCTTCTCCTCCTCAAGTTAGTTCTTCACAATATTTTTCTGTTTAAAAAGTAAATATATGCACACATCTATTCACACAGATCTATATATAAATAGTTTATGTTTAAGAAATATATATATGCACACATCTATTCACAAGATGTTGCTTTCCCTTAAAGTATTCTTGTCTTGCTTTGGGATTTCTCTTTGGCCTCTATATAAATAGAGACATGTAAATGCTCCACAGTAGGGTTTAATGTTGTTCATGCTTTGTTTTAATATCTTCCCAAAACCAAACTAGGTTGGGTATGTCATAGCAACAATATAAAAGTATATAAACCATGGTGTTGCTGTAACACCCATTTGAACGAGGACAAGTCTGAGCGGGAATCAGGGATTAAACAGACTATGTTTTAGTAAATTTATATTGGTAGAACACCAAAGAGATAAAAGAGTATATATTTATTTTAGGGCATCAAGTTTATTGTTTCTATTGCTTACAATAGCCTGTGCATGCGCAGGAGATGTCATTGGAGGATAACGTTATAATGCCTCCCAAAGCAGCTTAAGCATTCAGGGGAATAGTGAGCTATCCAGAGATAGCTACCACAAATTGCTTGGTCCATGTATGTTCTTTTTCTCTATTAATCTAATAACCTACATTAGATAGAAACATTAAAGAGTTTTTAAGTAGAAGTTGATTAAATTCCCTTACATGTCATTAAGGAATGCACAGTTTTTTTAAATAATTATTTATCTTAAGGTTCATGAGTAACCTTAAGATAAAGGTCAATTTTGTTTGAAAAAAGAAATGAAGTTAGCAATATGGCTTTATCTGGCCGATTTTAGAAAGAAAAAATGTTAGCCCTATTCTTGCTCACAGGTCTTCAATGTGAGCTAGAATAGGGTAAATTTTGGGATTTAGAAAGAAAGATATAGTTTAGGGTGTCTTCAAGATAGCCAGCATGGGTAAGGAGGTCAACCATGCACACATAATGATCAACTGTAGGTGTAATGCAATAAGGGTTACAAATGTGATTGAAGTATGTACAGCTCTCATCCACTAAACCTGCATGGCTGCATGCACCTAGAATACAAGCAAAGATTACAATGTTAGGATATGTTCCAAATCACTTAATTAATTCAAATATTTTGAGAGCGTCCTTGCAAAACCCATTTTGTGCATATCCTGCAATCATTGCATTCCATTAGATGACATCTCTTTGAGGAATTCTATCAAACACTTTACGTTTTTTGTCTATGATTCCATATTTTACATACATGTCTATGAGAGCATTTCAAACTATAATATCTCACAAGAATCCCCCCACCATTATGCTTTGAAGGATGTCCATACCATGTTCCAAAGCTCCCATTTGGGCACAGGCAGGGAGGATGCTGGAAAAGGTTGCAAAATTTGGATTTACAACTGACAATTGCATTTGCTTGAAAGTTTCTAAAGCCTGTTCAACAAATCCATTTTGTACAATCCTGCAATCATTGCATTCCATGAGATGACATCTCTTTGAGGCATTCTATCAAATAGTTTGTGTGCCTTGTCTGTGCTTCCACATTTTTCATATATGTCTATCAGAGCATTTCCAACTATAATATTTGACAAAAAATTGCCTTCTATTATGCCTTGATGGGTGTCCATACCCTGTTCCAAAGCTTACCATTTTGATACATCAAAGGTTGTGGAATCTGGATTTACACTTGCCAATTTCATTTGCATGAAAGTTTCTAAAGCCTTTTCAACAAATCCATTTTGTGCATATCATGCAATCATTGCAGTCTATTAGACCACATTTCTTTTAGGGATTTTGTCAAACAGTTCACATGCCTTGTCTATGCTTCCACATACATCTCTCTCTCTGTATATGATATTCAATTGCATTTTCTTGAAAGTTTTTAATGCCTTATCAACAAATCCATTTTGTACATATCGTGTAATCATTGCAGTCCATGAGACCACATTTCTTTAAGGGATGTAATCTATTTTATGCACACAACTCAGCATAAATTAACCTAGATTGGTGGTATTTAAGAACCCCTTGAGAGGATTGCCGTTATGTTGCTAGGAGACATGTTATCATAGGTTAACCCATGGAAAAATTGTGTAAAGGATTTAAAACAACAGGCTTCAACTGTGCAAATGCATCTAAGATGAATGTGTAGAACTAGATTCCTTTTAATTAATGGCATAGGAAACTACAAGGAATGTCAATTCTTATCCACACATTATAAGCTACAAATAAATTAATTACAATTTGAAATCATTCACGAGAGAATTTGTGCATAAATTCTGTTCTTCTTTATTGAATTTTGTGCATAAGTCTTTGTGAAGGCTTTCATGATTAGAAGTGGCACTTGCAACTAAACATCTGACAAAAATCCACTTCCAATTATGCTTTTATGAATGTCCATATCCTCATCCAAAGCTTCAATTTGTGCACAGGCAAGGATGATGTTGGAAAAGGTTGAGGAGTTGGGCTTTACACCGGCCAGTTGGAAATCTGACATGGTGCACATTGTTATAGTGTATGCCTATTTTTCAGATTGCTTCATTTAGCATCATCAATAATCTCCACAAGAACGTTGTCCCTGTTTAAAATGATGGAAAGGGTTAACATCTCACAATAATTTCTCTTGTGACAATCCTAGAGATAAATTTTGTTGCAGTGTGGCAATCAACACATAAGTTCGAAGGTTCTTAACAACTCTAATAGTTGTTCCATGGGGCATGTTTAACAAACCAAATGCAATTGCCAACTTTTCACCATGGTGGTAGAGAAATAATTCTTTTTCCCATCTTTCCACAACATTAAGTAAATTCTCGAATCTAGAAAATACCTTGCCGCCTTCATCTTCTAAGCCAATTTCTCCAACTTTGCATAGGTCTCCTTTGCCTATGGATGTGATCTGTCTCCTACACAAAAAAGCATGTACCATTTTATGCCCTTAAATCCAACTGCATCCGAGGATTTTTTTAATTCCTCTATCTTTCATCAATATCCTTACCTCACCACACCTGCCCACTTCTGGATAGATGTTTGAGAGAAGAACACAAGTTGTGCAACATTTTTAGGATCCAAATCAAAAAGCAGTGTTGCTGTAAATACTCCTAAGCCTATATTCATATGTGATCTACAGGCACCAAGAAAACACATCCATACAACTAGTACAGATTTAACAGGTATCTCAATGATAAAGTTTAGGGTGTCTTCAAGATAGCCAACATGGGCAAGGAGGTCAACCATGCACACATAATGATCAATTGTAGGTGTAATGCAATAAGGGTTACAAATGTGATTGAAGTATGTACAACTCTCATCCACTAAACCTGCATGTCTACATGCACCTAGAATACAAGCAAAGCTTACAATGTTAGGATATGTTCTAGAGTGCTTAATTAATTTAAAGATTTTGAGAGCGTCCTTGCAAAATCTATTTTGTGCATATCCTGCAATCATTGCATTCCATGAGATGACATCTCTTTGAGGAATTCTATCAAACTGTTTACATTTTTTGTCTATGATTCCATATTTTGCATACATGTCTATGAGAGTATTTCAAACTATATCTCAAAAGAATCCCCCTACCATTATGAATTACAAGGGTCTGAAACAATCAAAATTGGGCAAAATGGACAAAATTGTTAATTAAAGAAATACTTGGAATTTCGGTACTATAGCAAAAAATGTTGAAGCTATGTTTTTTTGTTCTTTGATTTTTTGAAAACATAGTACGCTCTCACAATGGACTTCAAAAACACTACAAATTTAAAATTACAATCAATTGTGATATTAATAAGAGATTTGACTAAATCATTAACATTTTTGCAGGAATGAAACTTTTCTTGATCAGTTTATGAAATCTGATGAAACGAGGGTCTTCTTCTAAGGTGGCTCTTGCTGCACATGTTACTGGTAATTTTTTTTGAGATTCTTGTTAAAAAATAGTTTTACATGTTAAGTCTATTGCTATTTAACATGATTTCCTAATTCAGGAGACTGATAGAAGGATTTTCTAAATCTTTGCAGGATTGCTAGCAATAACAATTGGGGCTGATGAAATAGCCCATAAAGTGATGGACAATTCTATTCCCAATTTTTCCTGTGCATGTAAAATTGAATCAGATGCTGAAAGTTATTCAATGGTATGCAATTCTAGTTTGCTGCCAGAACCTAGATTTTTTTGTTTATATTTATATTTATTTTTTGCAAATGTATCAAAAATTTGAAACTCTAATGTGGAGAGGACTATTGACATATGTGTAGCTAATTTACAATATTGCCTAGCCGGTTTTTGTATTTCCACTAGTTTTCATCATGGTATATTTAGGCTGTAATTGGTGATTATGCAATAGAAGAGTGCAAAAATGTGGAAAACATGTTAGTTCATGACTATTTTATTAAGGAATTGTTGTAGGTCTATGAGGACTCAGGAGTTTGGTTTGTTGGTTTCTCTAGAAAATCTAGATTCTAATTGCAAAGTAATATAGATAGCAATTTGTTGGGAATGGATGGGAATTATACAACTGGTATCTCCTCATTGTGTGTGTGCATTCATGAAACTAGCTATGGCTAAATTTAGAATAGAGTTTGTCTAGAGGGCAATGTCAAGATATGGATAGTTGCCTGTCAATCACGATGCTTGTGTGAATAATTACTCTGAAACTGTGTCAAGAATTTTCAAAAAACTAGTCCATAGAATTGAATTTATTTGAAGTTTTGAAACTTTTGTGCATGTTTAATGAAATTAAAATACCTAATGGTGTTATTGTTTTTTCACCTTTTTTGATTTGCAGGGTTTTGATGGTACATAGAATGTATCAAATTCACAAAAGGATGAAGCTTGGAAGGTGAAAGGTGAATACCAGCAAGAAAGAGTTTGAATGTGAAATGCTCTGATACAAATTCATTGTTTAATAGTACATGAGCTGAGATAATGTTTTTTGAATAAGGAGAAACACATTTTATAAATGTTTAATAAATGATGTAAATGAGCTAAGATGAATGTTCAATAAATGATGTAAGATAGTCAGTGAGACAAGTTTCCAGTGATGCTAGTGAGGCTAAAATTAGTGAGATTTCTATTTAGCCAGTGAGGCTGTAACTAGTGAGGTTTTGCTTTGCCAGTGAGACATTGAATGTAACCAGTGAGACTTAATGAAATAAATTTTTAGAATATTTGTTCAAGCATTTTAGTCTTCATTTCATGGCGCTTCTCTCAACATTTGAATATCTATGATACTTGAAGTTTATATGCATAAATTTGTGAGGATTAATAAAGTTAGATTTGATTTGTAACTTGATTCACTGATTCACCCAAATAAATGACTAAACCATGACTAAATAAATGACTACCATGACTAAAATAAATGACTACAATGACTAAATAAATGACTACCATGACTAAAATAAATGACTACAATGACTACAATGACTAAATATACTACCAAATTGATGACTAAATATACTACCAAATTAATGACTAAATATAATACCAAATTAATGACTAAAATTTGTTTAGTCATAAATTTGGTCACGAGATAAATGACCGAAAATAAACTACCAATGGTCACATGACCAAACTACTAATCACATGACCAATTTTTGGTAGTTTTTTAGTCATTTATTTCTATGTTTCTACTAGTGATATCACACAATACTTCATCATGATAAGATCCAATATGAAATTTTACCAAACATTGTTCACAAACCAATACCATATGATCATCCTAAATCCATGCTATCTAATATGGCTTAGGGTGTTTCAATATTTCCAACTTCAACTTAGTCACCATCTCCTCTAAAACTAAATTATCAGAACTACCACTATCAATTACAACCTTACAACATTTACCTCCTGATTTGCATCTGGACCTGAACAAACTTTTCCTTTGTGGTAGTTCCTCATTTGTCTCTACTTGAAATAGTGATCTTCTCATGACAAGTGATTCCCCTTTCTTAGGTTTACCAACTGAACTAGGTGATCCAATAGGTTCTTCTTCTATATAAGTTGTTCTTCCACTATTCTATGTCTTCTTGCTTGTACTTCCTTGATGACATTAAAATGCTCTATGTCCACCTCCACACCTAAAATAGGTTCCTCTGAATGTTCTCCTATCAGGTCCTCTTCCATCTCTTATGTATCCTTCACTTCGATATGAATTAGGGTTTCCTCTATGGTAGAAAGTTTTGTCATCTCTCCGGTATGAACTACCATCTCTGTCCTCCTTCTTGAATGTGCTATCTTGTCTGCTTTGCTCTGCATGTGATATTTCTCCTCTAGAAAATGTTTTACCTCTCTAAAATTCACCTCCTCTACCTCTCTATCTCTGCTCATGCTTCTTGTTCAACTTTTCTTCAACTTTCAAGGCAAACTGATATGCCTCTTCCAATGTTGTCATCCTCACCAAACTCAGTTCTTCTTGAATGTTCAATCTCAGTCCATTGATGTATCTTGCCACTTTCTCCTTGCTTTCTTCACTATGTCCTATCCTTATGATCATCTTATGAAATTCTTCAGTGTATTCCTTCACACATTTCTCCTTTTGTCTCAAGTTCTGTAATCTTTTCAATAGTTCCAACTCATAGTTAGCAGGTATAAACTAATTCTTCAACTTTGTCACTATTTTATCCCATTTTGTGATCTTTTCTTTTCCTCTTCCGTTTCTATCCAAGTGAACTTCTTTCCACCAAATAGTAGTATGTCCTATCAATTTAGTCTTTGTGAATTTCACCTTCTCTAGATCTTCAATTTCTTCATACTCAAAGTATTCTTGTAGGTCATTTATCCAATCAATCAGTTCCTCAGGATTCAAATTGGCAGTATAGTTTGGTACATCCACTCTAGGTCTTTTCCCAATCTTTGAAATAGATCGCAACATCTTTACTTGATCTGATTCTTCTTCTTCTAGGGTTTATTCATTTTGGTTAGTCGATCGAAATTATTCATCATCACTTTCAATATTAGGTCGAGGTGTCAATCCTCTTCTTTGATCTTCTTCAACAGCATCTAAGCAAACTCACATTGTTTTCATCATCTCCATCATTTCATCCATTCTTCCAGCCATAGTACCAACAACAAGTATTTTTCTTGGTAGTATCTCTTCCTAGGATCAAGTATAACTACCTCAAATTTGGTGATCAGGCTACAAGGTGACAACTGCCTCACAATCGGCTATTAGTTGACAACATAGGTAGTTTACCGCAAGTTTGGTGATCTATTCACAGCAAGATATTACATAATTCCTTCACAAACTTCACTCACTTTTCTCCCAACGGATTCAAACTTCGCTCTGATACTACTTGGTGTAGTCATTATCAGGAGGGCTCACAAAGTGAACAGTCCAGACCATGCAGCAAGAGTAAACACAACTGAAGCAACTCAATTATAGAATGCAAATGCAGATTTAGTCCTTCAATATATCATAGAGTCAATATACAAATATGTGCTTACAAATTAGGGCTCACATGCCTAATTCTCCAGTTACACCACATGCACAAGATATAGCTTTGAAGCACCTTGCCAAAGAATTCAAACTATCTACTATCTCTAATGTGGTGAACTACTTTCCTATGCATCTATTACATGAATATATATCATCTCTGGATCACAAGAATCCTCTACGTCTGCCAAGGAAGATTACAAACTGCAATGAAAGAGATGTAACATGTGTACACAAAAAGGTCAGACCAAAACATATGGGACTCCTCCATAAGTGAATGAATCAATGTGCAAACCTCAGGAAAGGTTGGCCAAGTTCCAAACTATATTGAATGATGTGCCATTTATCTCCATAAGTCATCGAAGTGCACCACAAGTCTTCTTCTTTAGCTGTCTGTCTAAGACTGCCATGATGCTATGTTTTGAGAAAACAATTGATCCTTTTATAGTGTCATCTTTCTGGAAACTGATCCAAATGATCTAAATTTTGGATATGATGTGAATGAATATGATAGATGCTAAGTCTAGCTCCACAAGATCTGAAATGAAAATGTAGCAGAATGCAGACCAAAATGCAGAAACTGAACTGACTATACTAAACTAGAAAATGAAAGAAAACAAATGATTTATGCAAATATTTTTGGTTGATGCAAGATTGCTCTTGAACTAGGGATGCTCCCACATCACTTACCCAAAATTCTTTGAGTACCCTGTTCATGAGCCTCATGAAAGTGCTTAGTGCATTGTTTAGTCTAAATGACATTACTAACCACTCATATAGTCCTTTTGTTTTGAATGTTGTCTTCCATTCATCTCCTGGGTAAGTGCAAAAAGATGGGGGGATAAAAAGTGGCCAAATTGTTTTAAAAAAAAATAATGCAAAATGTGAGCACGTTATAATGTGCTCGCATTATCACCTATTATAAATTAAAAGAAAACTCATCTCATTTCATTTCATTTCTTTTTTCTCCACTATTCCCGCAGTCTACAAACCCTAGGAAGCGTGCTCACATTTTGGATTCCTCAATTCAACACAAAAATCTTATCGATTCATCACCAAAATGCCGCCACGACGTCGAGCACGCCAAAGGAGTGAGTTTATTTGTCTTTTTGTTTGAATTTGCTTCTAAATAGGTAGGTTTGAGTTGTTTTTTGATGTATATTTTGTTAATTGTCAGGAAATGTTAATGCACCTCCTCCTCCTCCTCCTCATCAAAATCCACAAAATCCTATGGAACAACAACCTCCTCCATCCATTCCTTGACATGCCCCTGGAACACAAGAAAATATAATGGGGCAAATTGAAAACAACAAAAGAGAAATTGAAGATATAATTGCAAGGTTGAAAGATCCTTCCACCTCAACCTTGCATAGGTCCACACTTGCTAAATCTCTTGAATCTATGTTATCAAATGTAGATTCAATTAGCAAGAAATAACTAGTTGGACGGATAAGAGGATAGAGTTTAGAGATTATTATGCAGACAAGCTATCATACCAAGATGTGAAAAAATTACAAATTACAAAATTAGACTTGTGTTCAATTTTCACAAACCCACAAACAAATCAACCTCCACCCATTACATGCAAGAGGTTCCCTATCCATTGGTGCAACAACCAAGTGATAAGGGACAATTTTGGGCAGAGGTGGTGGATGATTTTTGACCATCCTCCATGCAATAATAATGAGGTCCCGCAATACTTTTTGAGGAAACTCTACTGCGAGTTTGTCCTCAATAAAGAGCCAAACTATTTTGATATGTGGGACTTCTAGGGTAGAGGTGGGGGGTCAGCACAAGATAGACCAGGGGCACGTGTTGACCCACATCAGGTAGTGAGATGAGTAATCAGCAGACCAACCCATGAGAATGTTTCTGTCCCTTCCATTGTGAAGGAGAGTGTTGAGGTCGATACACTTCAGTCCATTAGTGCCTTGACCCAGAGCATCATAGAGCATGCCAGTCCTGTAGCACAAAGTGGGTTGGGAGATAGTGCGAGGAGTAGGGTCCCACCCCATGCTTGTCAGGCTTGCGGCTCAGCCTATGGTTATGACCCCATGGATAGTCAGGATGCAAATGCACAGGCTACATCTGCAGCTGAGCAGATGGTGATGACAAATACCCTCCTAAGTGATACTTTCGGCCTTGATACTCAGGTAAATATTAGCAAGTTTATTGAATTTAATTTTTTAAATTTCATTTTTGAAATGCAAGATTAACTAATTTAGTTTGATGATTTTAATGAAATTTCAGGGCCATAGCATTGATGCAGTTTTCAGTGGTTCTCCACCTACATTTTACACTAGATCATCTACTGTCAGGGTATGTAACTAGTAAACAATTATAAATATTACATGTGAATAGCATCGTTATATGAATGGTATTCTAATATCTGATTTTGGATGCTGAATAGGTTAATATTGGAGATTTCACGGTAACCCCTGCCAGCGGTGGTGGACTTCAAAGCTTCACGGAGGTAATAAAATAAATAGTTTAATGAATGAATTGTACTTACTAAATTTTTGTATGTGACTTACAATGTGCTTTATTGTGTGTACTTCCATGTTTAGATGAACGTGTGTGTATGTTAGGAGCCATGATTTGCATCACTATTATAGTTTTCGTAATTGAATAATGTTGTTTTATTTCCAGATGATGCAGGCTGCGGAGACACCTCCTGATGTTCATAAGGCAATGGAGCATGGTGTGACCTCTGCGATTCATAGCTCCATGGCATTGACAGGGGTATGAGGCAGATTAGTAAATTTCAATTTACATTAATTGTTATAGTTGTCTATTTTTGAAAAATTAAAAGATTATTGATTTGAAGTTTAATTTCTATCTTGACGGTTTCTATAGGACATGACATCACCATGGCCTATTCTTGTTATTGAGGCAAGTGAGGAGACAAATTATATGGTAGTGATAAGTGATTATTTTGTTAAATGTTTCATTTTTTATAACATGTAATTTCTATATATTAATGTCTATACTTCTTATTGTAACAACTAAAGATGCAGGAAGAACTAAATAGGAGGAGCAGCCCTCGGGTTCGTAGTAGACCACCCACATGCGCGTCTCCATCCCCTAGAAGATCCAAGGCTGCCCGTGATCTATCCTCTTCACCATCCAGAGGGGAATGACTTTTTATTGTGTTCCTTTGTTGTATGCCTATATGGCATTTGTGGACATATATTTTGTATTGTATATAGTTGACATTGTGTGCCTGTATGGCATTCTTGTAAGCCTATATGGCTATTTTGTATATATGTTATACTTATATCAACAGATATTGATGTATGCCTATATGGATATTTGGTTAATACAAATCTTTTTTATTGATGGGGTCCATACTTGCATTATAAATCCACGTTTGAATGGATATTTGTAGATGGCTACTTCAAATATTTAAAGTCCAATTGTATTACATAGGATGTTTGTTGATCCAATAAGCTAGCTATTGTTATTCAAGTATCACCTAAACCTCATTTTGGAACTAAAAGATAAAAGTTGTATTTAAAAAAAAATGAATCATCATGTTGAATAGAAAATATTAATATTCTTTATGAGTAGCATACAATGTCAACTATATGCAATACAAAAAAATGAATCATCATGTTATTCTTTATGTTTGAAATCCTGAAAATGACTAAGTCTGGTAGCTTGATATTCTGAAACACTAGCATGAATATCCAAGTCATTAGGATGATTGCGCCTTGAGAAAAAGTCATTAAGATGAGTGCCTAAAGGAGACTTTCTTAAACATTCAAACATTGAGCAACAAGCATGAAGGGTTAAGGCGCAATTTGCAAATCATAAAGCCTCAAAAGGGTGCCCAACTTGGAGAGAGCATTCATTTAAGACAAGGTGCCCATTGACACCTGTTCCACCATAAAAGTGCGCCTAAGGTGGAAGGAGAACAAGCCTCTAGTAAGTGAAACACACCTATTGTCTAAACCACTTCATTATGGCGCCCTAGCATGAGGAGGAGTATATAAGTCAATAGGAAATGGCACCTAGAATGCAAATGAAGGACTAAGTGGCATTTTCAATAAGCATCAATTCACTTTGAGATTTCAATAAATACATCAAATTGAGCCCCATAAGCCTAGGAGCCCTTTGCCTTCAAAAGAACCTTGTATTGGCGCCTTGGAGGAAATCAACTTACAATGACAAGTCTTGGAGGTTTCTCATTTTGGATGATGTCTTTTGAGATTAACTACAATGATTGAAAGTTAAGATGAGTGGAAAGAACCTATCTTGAACCTTAGGCGCCCTTCATGTAATTTCCCACCATCATGAGTGCCTAGATCTAAGAAGGAGTGAATGAAGGATCTTAACATCAAGAAGCATGTTATCAATCAACTTGGAGAAGTCTTTGACAATAATTATGATGAATTAAGTACATGGAAGTAAAGGAAGTACATATCAACTCCAAAGTGTGCCTAATGATCAATAAGAAATTCTTCCAAAGCAAAGGTGCTCATTGTGAATTTTCCTACTAGTTTTGGCGCCTTGAAGTCTAAGTGCATGAAAATCATGAGGATGAGCGCTTAGGGATGAGATAGTCTTCATAAGAGTTTAAATAAGAACATCATCAAAATGCACCTTGGTAGAGAGACTTGAGACCATCATTAAATAAGCCAAAATATCTATCTCTAATCTAGGCACAAATTCTAGCTCCTCCCAACTCAAATGAGCGCCCAAGTTGAAGCCAACTTTCATCTATACAACCCTCAAATTGTGTCTTGATTGAGGAAGGGATTTGAACCTCAAAATTTAATCATCTCAAGACAAAAGCTTCCTTAGACACTTGGCATTTGATTGAAATAATTGAGAATTAGAAAGAACCATCTAAGGATGTAAGGCGCACTTTTCACCCGTACAAGCCTAAAATTGCGCCTAAGGGAAATAACTTGATTTCATATCAATAGGTGAGTGCCTTGAGAGAAAGGATCACTCTAGGTCATTTTCAATTGTTGAAAGCACAAAAATGATAAAGATAAAGGCAATTGAGTTAGGCGCACTTTAGCCTTTGAGGACACCTCAATGAGCACCTTGGGTGAAATTGCATGAGATGACCTTTTGGAGTGAGCACTTGAAAGATATAATTCATTCTAAGACATGTCTCATCATATAGAATTGCAAAATTGCAAGTATAAAGACATTTAAATCTAGGTGCACCCTCCATCAGTACAAACCCATTCTGGCACCTAAGGGAGAAATTGCATTGAAAGACACCTTTTGAATGAATCTCTTAAGGGAGATTGACCTCTTTAAGCCATTACAATTGTTTGAAATCATTTAAAGTGATAAATATGGACCAACTTGTGTTAGGCGCCCTTTGCTCTTTTTTTACCTATATATGTGCCTAGATTTGTAGTAAGATTATTCCATGTTTAAAGAGGATTCCTTTGTGTTATAAATGTTTATCATGAGGATTGATGTGTTTCTTGGTTTGTATTGTAGGAAGATTGAAGGAAAAGGTAGGAGCAAGAGCTTAGAGTCGCCTAGAGTCATCATGTAGCTGCTCCAAAGGAGCCTTTCACATTCATTCATGCCAGAGAGTTAAGATGGAAGTAATCACTGCCAAGGAAACACAACTTCAAGAGGTCACAACAAGATATATTTCAAGTCTTCTTCATCAACAACATCACCAGTTGCATCATGTTCGAAGACTTCCATCTATCACTTCAAGTTCCATTCATCTTCAAGTATCAACTAGATTCTTCATCAATCATCACTTCAAGATCAGCATGTAGCCGCTCCAAAGGAACTTCTCATCATCATCAAGCATTCCAAAGACATCCATTCAATTTCAAGTCCTTCTGATACATTCAAGCCTCCTTGAGAAGTCATCTACTTCACATATAAAGGAAAGTGTTATCATCAATATCTACACTTCAAAGGACCTTTCAAATTGGAACACTTCTTCATCAAACATTCGAAGACATCCATCCAAGCTTCAAGTTCTTTCACAATCTTCAAGTCCAGGAGAAATTGCATCTAGTGAACTCATTAATTGGTGCCTAGGAGGAAAAGACCTTAAACTTACATTATTGAGTCAACACTTTAGAAATTGAGCCATTCCTAGTCAATTGGAGTCATAAAATATCAAATACAAAGTCAAATTGGACTTAGGCGCCCCTTCATGTAATTTCCCACCATCATGAGCGCCTAGATCTAGGAAGATCATCCAATTGTGCCTAGGAATAAGATACAAGCCCAAGACCTCAAATTTGAGTGCCTAGAAGTGTGATGGATTGAAGAAGCTACATTGGCACCTAAGGGTTAGTTGTATCTAATGACATCACCTAATTGAGCGCCTAGGAGGTGTAAAGCTTAACATTGACATGAGGACAAGCGCTTAGTAAAGGAGAGTTTCTTAAACATTTAAACATGTGAATGAAGTCATAGAATTACACTAAGTCATCTAGGCGCCATTTTCCCCTTGTGTACCCTTAGATTTGTGCCTAAGAAGAAGTTGCTTTAGTTCATTGGAGTGTTTAAGTATTGAGGATTTCTTAGCAATGCTTTGTAACTTTACACTGCCTCCTTCTGACAATTTTTGGGGTAGCAGAAAACCTTTCACCACGGGCAAACACCTCAGAGATATAAAAATGAGAGAGGTTATTGTAGAGGCACTCTACATGATCACGCTGCCTCAGACGAAATGTTTCTAAGTGACACGGTTTTTGAGTAACATCTCGTCAAAGATCACTACCTTTTTGCACTTTGGACTCTTCAAGGATATCGTCGGTATAATGTAGCTTGGACTGTTTCGACATGTTTGGGTGAAAAAAAGGACCATGCCTAGCGTAAATGTACCCATCCAGATGCATTGGAATAGTCAGTTTGGTTGCATCAGGAGCAAAATGAAAGTTACACCCCTTTGCAACTTTACACTACCTCCTGACGATTTTTGGGGTAGCAGAAAACCTTTGACCACGGGCAAATGTCTCAAAGATATAAAAAACCGAGAGAGGTTATTGTAGAGGCACTCTACATGATTGTGTTGCCTCAAACAAAATATTTCTAAGTGACACAATTTTTGAGTAACATCTTGTCAAAGATTGCTACTTTTTTGCACTTTGGACTCTTCAGGGATATCGTCGGTACAATGTAGCTTGGACTATTTCAACATGTTTGGGTGAAAAAAAGGACCATGCCTAGCGTAAATGTACCCATCTGGATGCGTTGGAATAGTCAGTTTGGTCGCATTAGGAGCAGGACGAAAGTTACACCTCTTTGCAACTTTACACTGCCTCCTTCTGATGATTTTTGGGGCAGCAGAAAACCTTTCACCACCAGAAAATGCCTCAGAGATATAAAAAACTGAGAGAGGTTATTGTAGAGGCACTCTACATGATCGCGTTTCCTTAGGTGGAATGTTTCTAAGTGATATAGTTTTTGAGTAACATCTCATCAAAGATTGCTGCCTTTTTGCACTTTGGACTCTTCAGAGATATCATCGGTACAATGTAGCTCAGACTATTTCAACATGTTTGGGTGAAAAATAGGACCATGCCTAGTGTAAATGTACCCATCCAGATGTGTTGGAATAGTCATTTTGGTCACATCAGGAGCAGGATGAAAGTTACACACCTTTGCAACTTTACACTGCCTCCTTCTAACAATTTTTGGGGCAGCAGAAAACCTTTCACCATGGGAAAATGCCTCAGAGATATAAAAACTGAGAAAGGTTATTTTAGAGGCACTCTATGTGATCGTTTTGCCTCAGACATAATGTTTCTAAGTGACATAGTTTTCGAGTAACATCTTGTCAAAGATTGCTGCCTTTTTTAACTTTGGACTCTTCAGGGATATCATCGGTACAATGTAGCTCGGATTGTTTCAACATGTTTAGGTGAAAAATAGGATCATGCCTACCGTAAATGTACCCATCCAATTGCGTTGGAACTATAAGTTTGGTCGCATCAGGAGCAGGACGAAAGTTACACCCCTTTGCAACTTTACACTACCTCCTTCTGACAATTTTTGGGGCACCAGAAAACCTTTAACCACGGGCAAATGCCTCAGAGATACAAAAAACTGAGAGAGGTTATTGTAGAGGCACTCTACATGATCGTGTTCCCTTAGACATAATGTTTCTAAGTGATACAATTTTTGAGTAACATCTCGTCAAAGATTGTTGCCTTTTTGCACTTTGGACTCTTCAGGGATATCGTCGGTACAATGTAGCTCAGACTGTTTCGACATGTTTGGGTGAAAAAAAGAACAATGCCTAGCCTAAACGTACCCATCCGGACATGTTGGAACTATCAGTTTGGTCGCATCAGGAGAAAGACACCAAAAATGCATAACATGATGATGTAAAAATGTGTATATGTGTAAAAATGTAGCAAGAAATAAAAAAAGGACAAATCTTACAAATTAATGTGCATACTTACAACTCAATGTAACATGACTTTACAAAATCAATGTGAATACTTACAAATTAATCCAATGAACCATCCAGGTCTGCTCTACTCTTTATTGTGTCAAGTATTGCTTCATGGTCAGACTCACGCACCTTCCACAAGATTTTGTTCAAAGGTCTACCAATGAACATTGGATGCCAATACAAGGTTCAAGTAATGATGAATCTTTTGATGTGTGTCAAAGTCCTGAAACAGCCAAATATTAACACTCTTCTGTGGGTACCTTCTAAGCCATGTTCAAGTAATAACCACTGAGCCTGTAGGGTATTCAATGTTTTCTCCATCTGTAACAGGGGCCTCCAATTTCTTTTTGGCCTCAACACAACGACATAAGTAATAATCTGTTCCCTCTTCATTATCTTCATCTGTAATAACTGCATATATGTGCCCTACATTGATATGTATAGAAAATTTGATGAAATTAGTCAACATTACAAAAACACTACAAAGTAAGATGACATTACCTAGTTGAACTAGATGAAATTAGATGCATATACATGCCCTATATTACCTGGTTGAACTGAATTTGATATGTGGTCAAAGTCAACTGATGATTCCATCTGTGTTAGTTCCAGTGCCATCGGGGGTCGATACGTGTCAAGTGGGCTAAGATAACTTAACTGCCATTCATCAACCCACTCCTTTGACTCACACTCATCCTAGACTTGAATTGTATAGGAAGAACAAAAGCATGACATCTTTCGCGTATGGATACTTCATGAACCTACAATTGAGCTTCTAAAAGAGTGCATCTCATTTGATCCTATTAGTGTACAACAGTCCTCATATGGTGCAATGTTAGCATCATCTATCAACCAAAAAAATCTATGAACTAAAGACTTACCTTCATTACCTGGACCCATGGAAACATTACACCACTCGACAATCGATTTTGCATCTGTCAACTTTGCATTGTCTTTATACTTTAACTCTTCTCATGCTATGGCTCTTTTGATACATGCTCCTGCACCATCATGCTCCCCCTTTCCATGCCCGGCCTCACAAAAGTTCCACATATACTGAATACCTATAAAATTATGCCTCCTACTTAGCCAGTAGAATTTCTACAAGTTCTTGAATTGTGATGCACAGTTATCTGACCATATGATATGTTGACTGAACAATATGCCCCTTCTAGCCAAATCATTGTAGAACACCTGCAAGCAACCTTGCACGAACTTTGTAGAATGCATACGATCATCACTAATATAAAAATTATACTCCCTTATGATCTTTGTGTCATCCTCTGTACTATCATTCGCATGAATGAATGCAATGTGCACAAATATAGAAACATGTGTGGAGTTGTAATATTGTGATTGCACCTCACGCTGTGGCTGTAGACTATAGTTCTCTACAAAGTCGACGACTGAAACAATGCTACCTGCAATGCCCCGCCTTGAACACCTTAAAGAAATTGACATTTATGCTATATGAACACAGGTTTTTTTTTAAAAAAAAAATGATTAAGATAACAAGTAATGTTAACATAACTAATTACACCATTAAACATTCTACATGTTCTCCAAGGTTTCAAGGCTGCATTACTTAACAATTCAACTAACATAATCTAACATAGTTCAGTAACTGATCTAAATCCAACTCACAATTAAATAGCTTATTCATATCCATTACATGTCGTCAAATAATACAAAAAACATGATTAAATACATAACGGAAATGCTTTCCTTACACATAGGTACATCATTACATTGCCATTTCCAGACTACATCAGAATTACATACATTATGAATGATCTGTTACACAGGTCTGGTACAAGATTACACATACATCTTCATCAACTGGTACAAGTACAATTATCTGGAATAAATCTTTTCTGCACATGAACTTGACAAAGAATAACCAATGGATAATTAAGCTCTTCCACCCAACCATGTGGAACCCTAAGGTCCACCCCCCGAGCTAGGAGTTAACATGAGGTCCCAAACAATGACAGTCAGGCAGACAAAAGACAAACAAGAACAAAGGATGACCAAACGCCAATACAACACATGGCAATAACAACACAACACAACTTAACTTCTAGAGGCAACACATAACGAATGGGGAGAGTACAACTAGGGAATGCTAGGCTACAGTAGGGAGGAGTGTCATCACATGGCTTGTCATGGGTTGTCCTGGTAAGCCTTCCTAGGCCCCGGCCCCCATCTTGGGTTGTCCTGGCAGCCTCTCCCGACTCCCGACCCCCATACAACGCTCATGCGGAATCAACATACCTCTCATGAGGACCAGGTAGTTGATCTTGCCATTCCAGGCCTTCTCATCTCATCTCAAGCGTAAACAAGCACTTGAGCCATGAGTGAGGCATCCATTTATCTTGTTTAGTGTGCTTAACTACCCAACCCCCTAATTCATTATTTAGGTTATCACTGAGTTATCAAACTCCCACATGGGTTGTCCTGGACGCTACTTTTGGGCTCCGGCCCCCATTGAGAGCCACTCCCCTACCTGCATCTAGAAGACCCTACTCAACAAACATAGCAAACATCATCATGACAACGATGATACATGAACCATGCAAGGCATTAACCATCTTGCATAACAATTATTCTCATATCCACATGTAAATATAATAATGCAAGGCATTATCCCTCTTGCATATCCACTTAATCACAGGGACAACTCAACAATATATAAACATTACTCTGTTACAATACTCGATGTCTCCCCACTACAAAATCTAACACAAAACTCAATACAAGATAAATATAATTAAATGAACAACAATACATCCCCAAGGGAGTACATTCATCATTCACAATGTCTTTTATCCCAGACATAACTAGAGACAACATATCATCATATATTCAATACACATAAAAAAAACACTATACTTGAAAATAAATCACGTTACCCTATACCTCTGGACTGACACCCAAACAACTTGCACAGTGGACCCCATTACAACCAATAATCTCATCCAGAGAATATCACATTACAAAACATATTAACAATTTAACCAAAACTTCATTATACCTCATACTAAATTAGAGCCACACAACCGTTACAACATCATAATACTAGATCACAACATGGCATACTAAGCCTCTGGAATTTTGACCACTAGCAATTTATCATATTACGACAACAAGAATTCTTAAATTCATCCAGTTTAAATTTAATTTCTAGAGTTAAATCACTAAACTCGTTCTTAGTACAATGTGAATGACTTTGTAAATTCAACATTAGATTCCATCATCTCTTTTAATCAACCTGATCGATTTAAATTAATTGCAACAAACATATTAATACATTACAACTAATTTATCTAAATATACTACATTTTGTTTCAAAAGATAAATTACTAGATAATTTACAACATTTCATTTGTAAAAGAATCACTTAGTACCATTATACTATTTAATTCCTACTTATCAATACACACTCTCATTATCAATACGATCCTTCCAATGTCTCGTTTGACCTCGACTAGATAAGATAGTTTAACATGCTTCACATTTCTTCGTGGTAACGATGTCTCAAAAAGGACTTAAGCAAAAGTGATTAATTCTGTCGAAGAAAAAGTGTCGTAAATGCGCCCAACAGAATGAAACATGAACAGTTTGGTATGAATTGCTGATGCGGTGTAAAATTGTTATTGACTGTTTTACCATTGAAATGGTCAGTATTAATTTAATCTAACCACTTCTGGCAGTGTTCATCAGCTCCCTTGGACTGCGAATTGATGGTATTGCCAGCACAAACTTAGATAGCTTAATCTCTCTCAAGAGGTTTATCTACGGGAGGCTATGATGACAGCAACTGGATTTGTTGAATAAACCATTTTGGTTTCTATTGGCTTTCTTTCTATACCCAACGCCTAAGGATTCTCCTTACAGTTGAGCCAATTTCCAAATATGAAAGGTAAGAATACAATTTAAACTATAGTAGAAGTGCCTCCATTTCTGGTCTTATTGACTGACAGAAGTTTATACATATAGTCATGTCTGTCCAATCAAATAGTCGGGTTGGGCATTGGCGTGATATTTACCTTGTTGATATCTGTCAATGTTTGTATGGGCTTTGTTTAGTATTGTCCAAAATTATCTAATAAGGTAAAGCTTTACACAAAAGCAATGAATCACCGCTGAACAACACTTAACAATGGTTATTAATTATCAATGAATATTATTCCTTAATATATGAGTGATATAATGATATGTCATAATTTTAAGAGAGGACAGCATTAATCATCTCATCGAGATACTTATTAAGTCTGCACTAGCTTGTGGACTGTTTTTGAAGTCACCGTTGAACTTTTTAGAGAAAACTATATTCCACACAAAAATAGAAGAAAGTTATGGAAATGCGAAGAAAGTTAGAGTTCTTTGGCAGCGTCACTTCCATGTCTTCTACAAACTCTCTTGTTTAGAAAAATTGCACCATTAATCTGACGATCTCCTCAACAGTATCTGTAGACACCATCTTAACAGTCTCAAGACATCAACAAGCGAAGGCAAACAAGTCTACAAGAATACATTATATCAATTCAACCTTCCAATCACAGATCAGATCCACGTGATAGATCAACACCGCAACAGTTGGGATCAAGCCCACGATGCTCAAAATCGATCTGCAATGTTTTCTGTGCGAATTCAGAATCTTAGATAGTCATTCTACCCAGGCAATTAAATTTTGACAATGGCAAATCAATTTAACAGAGCATCAACATTATATTTCTATCATCAATATTAAAGCTAAACCCCTCTATCCTTCACATTTAACTTTCAAATATTTATTTCGATCATCAATCCCAACTCCTAAATTATTGTAGCTTATGTAAAATTATTTTTACCTACACAATATTAAACAAAATAGAAACCCTCAAATCTGGATTTGTTCACACAGCTGATGCTCTTCAAGGCTCCTCTTATCTTCAGTGTTGTTCCTTGGAATCTCTTTGTGATGGTTCCAGTTTGCTGTTTCAGTTGGAGTTTTCTATTGGCTAATCAATGATAACACTGCTGGTAATCAACTGAAGTTGTCAACTCAGATTGCTATCCCTTGGAAAATATGATTGCTACCAAGACTGTCATAAAACAGTTTACAAGCGGACCATAGCCCTCAGTATCATTTGCTGACTCTTCATGAAGTGGAATTATCTCCAATATTTGCCGATGTCAACCTCAGCCATTCATTTAGGTAGTCGTTGCAGCAGTCTTCAAAAGATTACAATGATATTTTTGCTTCCCTCTGAGCGCTCATCCAAATCATCAAGATTTGGATATCAAACACATATAAACAGTGCTTCAAATATGACGGGTGAGTCAAGGTGTTTGTAAGGTATGTTCGCCGATCTGACAGATGGAACATTTCCAAGGAGAATGGTATACAGACAAAATGCAACAGAATGAATAAAATTCTAATCTCTACACCCAGTGAATCTGCTATACTTAACTGTGTTATCATATCATGGAATGGTTGATGTATTCCTCTGGATTTTAACGGTGATTAAACAATAGCGGTTTATATATTCACCCGGTCCATTGTAGATATCAGATCTCTATCAACAAAACTAAGGTTCGATGCCGTTTTAAATCTGGGCAGCTATATATGTGTGCCCCCAATGATATATGCTCAAAGGTTTCCTTTAAAAGAAACGCCATTACATTGAATCCTGCCTGAGTTGTTTGTTCTCGCCGCTTCATGAGGGATACCACGGACGCAGGGGTAGTAGACGCAATGATTTACCATTTAAGAATGAGACAACATTTCATGGAATGGGTCAATTGCATGATACTAGCTTTTAAATGCGATTACACAAGTACAGATTACAACACTCAATCCATGCATTGCTGCCATTTCCAATCAATTATTGATGATGGTAGTGCTGAATGGATGCTGACAGAACAGTTAATTGTCTGAGAGGACACAAAATTTGTAGAAAATAATACATAATTGAATCTGTGCAAGAAGTTTACCAAGAGAGGTCTGAGAGATCTTAAGGAAACGTTATCTTGTATCTTCAAACCCTATCAATCATACGCCGGTCTGAGATTGCATAAAGAAGAAATTGCCAAAATACATCCTCAATGATATGAAGAAGACCATCGGAATGAATGATTGCAGGAATGATAGAATGATTCGGCAAATGCAGTGGAAGGAAGACAATTTTGAACAACGAACTCCTTGAGCAGAAAAATGATTTAAAACCCTAAAAGATGTTACGGTTTAAACGTAGAGAGGACAATCTACAGACATGAGCACCCGAGTTTAAGATTTGACGACAAAAACTCAGAATACAAGCTTATTGCAGATTGAAGTATATCTTTAAGCAGAAATTTAACCCAAACAATCGATTTGGAACAAAATAACCAACCAACAACAACATTTGCAGATTTAGAATAAGATTCAGAAATTAGGCATTCAGTGGAACCTGGCTACGATGTCAAATCAACAAGTCTGTTTCGATTGCTGCAGTTTCAAGCTTCTTTTTCCAGCCTTCTTCTCTCTTCTTTCACCTGCAATCCCCCCTCTTTGCCTCTACAACCTTCCCTTTTATAAAACAGTCCCTTCCTTCTTTCAAGGAACTCGGCACGCGATCCCGTGCATCTCCCTCCTCAAGATATATTTTTATTTAATTTAATGATCCAAGAGGTTCCTTTTTTAAATATTAATCGACAACATTTAATTTTATAACCGACCAGCCATAATGTTATTAATAAAATTATAATATTACAACAATCTATAATTGTACAATTATATTTTAATTTATTTTATTAATTAAGTTGTAAATTACAACATAACTTACAACTATTTTATTTATTTAAATATTTATTGTAAATAATATTATATTAAATAATACAAAATTTCTTACAATCTTTATTTAACAACTATACTTCTAATAAAATAATAATTTATTTACAACAATAATTAACAACTATCGACCTAATACTCAATATTATTTTTTTATAAATATATTTAATTATCAACATTATACGTTCCGTAATATAATTCTATTTAATGCACAACGATTCCTTACACACTTAGACACTTTCTAACCTAGTTAGACTCCAAGGCGCAATATTACCTATCTGCAAGTCATGATCGAATGACAGACAATGACCAAAAGGATAAACTGACAACCAGACAACACTGACATGGGACCTCACGTTAACTCCAAACAACTAATCCATTGGCGAAGGCACGCTCAGACCTGGTAATCAGGTGGAGTCGATGCCTAGTACCTGTATTCCTGCAACAACGCACGGTTAAGCATAACAAAATATATATATCCACATGTAGTCCTGTAGTGAATGGAAATCGCAGTGGTGTAGGGTACTCGAGAGCGAGTAATACGACACTGTTCCATTCACGTTTATGTATAAACATTTAACTATATTGAGCAAGATTTCTGTTTACTAGTCAACAACATAAAATGATCAACTATCTCACAATCCCATATAGTGAATATCATCAAAACATCTGTAACATCTAATTCATTTATCAGATTCTAAAGCATAAAATAATAGAATCCAACATCAACAATTATTACTATACTGGTTAGGTCCATAACGAAGTAACAAGATAACAAGAGATCCATCATCTACGGTCTAAGATACTGTCATAAAGTCTAACACTACTAAGCAAACATCAATCTGATAGACGACGAGTTGAGGGGCACTACACTACCAACCAGAAATGTGTCCTTGCATAACTTGAATTGCAAGTCCAACCATCGAGCTCTATGGGTATGTCTTACATACTCATACACTATGCTATCACGAAATATAGGCATAAACTAATACACTGGAATCTTTTCAATAACCAATTCACACCTCTTTGCTTCTTTACCATCTTTTGTATTGTATGCCACTGTTTTATACTTGCCAAACTCTACTAGTTCGTTTCCAACCGCATGTGTTCTTTCCATAAGTTCACATATTAGCAAATGTTGCAAGCCACCGCAACAATGACATGTGCCATCCAAGAATAATTTCTTGTAGAATATTTGACCTTCCTCTCTTTCACATAAAATTCTTGATATGAAGTCTCTTGAAGATGTTGGTGGGGCACATATGGCACAACCTTGCAAATCATTGTTAGTATGCATATCTAAACATATAGATCTATAAGCATCAAAATGGTTAGAAAATTCAATGTGTAATCTACAACAACAAGTAGTACGTGTGTGATTTATCTTGACATAGAAATGTTTTAGCATTTCAAAATATCTTTAACAAATTTTAATTTGAGGATACTTCTCTAGAAATTTACCATAAAACTGTGTTTGAGTCTCATCCAAAAAATGCTTTGGATGTGGCTCATGGTTCTAACTACTGATTCTCCTTCTTACCACATCCCTTTGATTTGGAGATACCCTTGTGTAATTCTTCCAAAAGTCTTCAATTTGTGATCTCAATGCTTCAACAATTGGTTTATCTTTTCATGGTAGTCTCCTCGAGAACGCCCATAATTCATTGGCATTAGTGTCCTCAATTCTTTGGCGTCTTCCAATGGCTCTTGATAAAGTTTTCCTATTAATTCTCAATTCTTGAATCGTCTTTCTAATGAGATGAGCTTTCCTCATTTGACTACTTACTATAGTCGATGTAATCACACACCGTGTTGCATTACTATCTTTTGTGCATGACGTGTTACCCACACTCTCATACGCACTCATTAGATTCTTGACAATAGATTTTTCACTTGAAGCCTCTGATGTTCTCAACCCAAGAATCTTCATGATGGACCTATACTTTATACTTCTCATCATTTCAATGAATAGTTGACATCTTGCAGTCTCATTTAACTTTTTAAAGAACAATCTCCAAATCTTATGAGCATATCTTCTACAAGTGTGTTTTGGAATCTTACCTTCCATTGGCTGCAAAATATTCTCATCAATATCAATCAAATACTTTGGCTTTCTATGCAAAATTCTAGGTGGTGTTAAGTTAGGTAAATTCATCTCAACATTAGGAATTTCATCAATATTTAAATGAGATGGGCTAGATGGCATACCTTCGATCGAAGATGGAATAGATGACATACCTTGTGGTTGAGGTGGGAACGATGGCGTACCTCCTTCATCACATGTGAGTGATGATGTACTCTCAACTTGAGATGTGGTAGATGGTGTCCCTACATGTTGACTTGCGGTAGAGGACGTGTCTCCAACTATGGTATTCAAATCTCTCGTAGCATGAAGTTTTTGCATTCATTCTCTTTGTGCTGCCAATACCATATCTCTTTGTGATGGTTGTGGTTCCTCTTCAATTGGCATGTCTTCATTTATCGTGTCCAATTTCCTCTTCTCACAAAGTTCCCTCATAGCCACTACTTTCTTTGTATTCTTAGCTTCTATCTCTTTTTGTGTTGGTTTAATTCGTGATCATTTCCTCGGCATGACGAAGAATTTGTCTGTAGCATGATAAAGAGACCAATATTACTTCCTAAGAAATGAATACAAGATAATAGTGGGATTATATTTTTATTATGTTGTAAGGATTTATTCTTGTATAGTTTGACATCATGGTATTTTAAGGTCTATTTATTACACATAATTATTAAAGAGCCCAAGTGTAGAAAATATACATGGCATCATTTGAGATTGTAGGCTACTTTCTTGATTGGGAATGTGTCTATTTTAAACATGTATGGTAAAGCATGATAAAGTAATTCAAATAGAATTAAGGAAAATGTAAAGAACATGCATGTAAAGACTTGACATACCTAAAAAATGAAGATTCGAATGGAGAGAGTACCCAATTATGTAGTGTTTTTTTCTTCTTGCATCAAACTCCTCAACAATTTGAGTTTTTCACCACTGGCTTCCTTTTCAATGTTAAATTGAATAACACTCAAATATAATTACTAACAACAATACTATTAACCAATCTATAATGTTAAATTCCTAAAATTGAATCACAATTAACATTGCAACACTACAAAAATTGAAACTTGAATAGATATATATCAAACTTGGTGTGAAAACTATGTTATTTCCTCCTTCTCAAGTTGGCAAAGCAAGAAAGGTGGTGGAAAGATCATGCAAAGGTGGTAGAATGTGTCAAATGTGCATGTGAACTTCCCAACAGCATGAAAGCACTTCTTTTTTGTCGGAGCACGCGCAGAATCAGTATGAAAATAGAGCATGTGGGCCTAGATCATGGGGGTCAACACTTTTTTACCATTTCTATACCAGGACAAAACATCAGCATGTTATAACGTGCTCACGTTTTGTCCTGCTATAGATTGATCACATCCTGTGCATTATCTTCCTTAACACAAACAAGGATGACCACATCCTATGCTTCATCAACTGACACTTCCAAGCCTTACAATTCCTCTTAAATATGGGAGGATCCATGACTAGAAGAGCTAAGCCACTTGGTCCCGCCTTGTTGAAGGATGACATTCTGGGAGAATTAGGAGATTTTCCTTTGGAGATCATATAATCTTTAAATGTTTTCCATCTTGGTAGGTCGTCTGCATCAAAGAAAAACCACTAATGGTGTCTAAGAAATAAGAAATTCTTTATCTCTTTGGTGATCCATTTCTCTTTCCAAACCTAAACCCTCAACTCTAATCCCTCATCCCTAAACCCTAAATGCTATCCCTATTCCTAAACCCTCAACATACTCGATACTATACCTTAACCCCTAATCCCTTATCCCTAAACCCTCCAACCTAATCATTATACCCTCCACATTCTACTTTAACCCTAATCCCTCGACCCTCAACCCTATCCCTAAACCCTTGACCCTCGAACCTCAACTCTCAACCCTCAACGTCAAACCCTAATCCCTCAACCCTATCCCTAAACCCTCAACCCTAAAGCCTCAACCCTCAACCCTCAACGTCAAATCCTAATCCCTCAACCCTTCACTCTAATCCCTCAACCCTAAACCCTATCCCTAAACCCTCAACACTATACCTTAAACCCTAATCCCTCAACCCTCAACCCTAAACCTTATCCCTAAACCCTAATCCCTCAACCCTCAACCCTAATCTGTCATCCCTCAACTCTAATCCCTCATCCCTAAACCCTAAATGCTATCCCTATTCCTAAACCCTCAATAGACTCGATACTATACCTTAAACCCTAATCCCTTATCCCTAAACCCTCCAACCCTATCCCTAATCCTTCTACCCTCCACACTCTACTTTAACCCTAATCCCTCGACCCTCAACCCTATCCCTAAACCCTTGACCCTTGAACCACAACCCTCAACCCTCAATGTCAAACCCTAATCCCTCAACCCTTAACTCTGATCCCTCGACCCTCAACCCTATCCCTAAACCCTAATCCCTCAACCCTTCACTCTAATCCCCCAACCCTAAACCCTATCCCTAAACCCTCAACACTATACCTTAAACCCTAATCCCTCAACCCTCAACCCTAAACCTTATCCCTAAACCCTAATCCCTGAACCCTCAACCCTAATCCGTCATCCCTCAACTCTAATCCCTCATCCCTAAACCCTAAATGCTATCCCTATTCCTAGACCCTCAATGGGCTCGATACTATACCTTAAACCCTAATCCCTTATCCCTAAACCCTCCAACCCTATCCCTAATCCTTATACCCTCGACACTCTACTTTAACCCTAATCCCTCAACCCTCAACCCTATCCCGAACCCCTTAACCCTCGAACCTCAATGTACTCAACTCTCAACGTCAAACCCTAATCCCTCAACCCTTAACTCTAATCCCTCGACCCTTAACCCTTAAAACTTGAACCCTAAAACCTATCCCTACACGCTCGACACTCGACACTATATCTTAAACCCTAATCCCTTAACCCTCATCCCTAAAGCCTCAACCCTAAATCCTTAAACCTTCAACCCTAAACCCTATCCCTAATCCCTCTACCCTCGACACTCTTATTTAACCCTAATCCCTTGACCATTAACCCTATCCCTCAACCTCAACCCTCAACCCTCAACCCTCAACCCTCAACTCTCAACATTAAACCCTAATTCATCAACCCTAAACCCTAATCCCTCAAACCTAAACCCTATCCCTGAACCATCAACCCTCAACACTATACCTTAAACCCTAATCCCTATCCCTCAACCCTTAACCCTTAAAACTTAAACCCTATCCCTACACCCTCAACACTTGACACTATATCTTAAGCCTTAAACCCTCATCCCTAAAGCCTCAACCCTCAATCCTTAAACCTTGAACCCTAAACCCTATCCCTAATCCATCTACCCTCGACACTCTAACCCTAACCTCGACATTAAACGCTAATCCATCAACCCTAAACCCTAATCTGTCAACCCTAAACCCTATCCCTAAACCCTCAACCCTCAACAGTATACCTTAAACCCTAATCCATCAACCCTAAAACCTAATCCCTCAACCTTCAACCCTAAACACTATCAATAAACCCTCAACCCTCGACACTATACCTTAAACCCTAATCCCTCAACCCTCAACCCTAATCCCTCAACTCTCAACCCTAATGCCTCATCCCTAAACCCTAAATGCTATCCCTATTCCTAAACCCTCAACACTCGACACTATACCTTAAACCCTAATCCCTTATCCCTAAACCCTAAACTGTATCCCTCAACCCTTAACCCCTAAAAATTAAACCCTAAAATCTATCCATAACCCTCGATGTTCAACACTATATTTTAAACCCCAATCCCTTAACCCTCAGCCCTAAAGCCTCAACCCTCAATCGTTAAACCTTTAACCCTAAACCCTATCCCTAATCCCTCTACCCTCAACACTCTACTTTAACCCTAATCCCTTGACCATCAACCCTATCCCTAAACCCTCAACCCTCAACCCTCAACTCTCAACATTAAACCCTAATCCGTCAACCCTAAACCCTAATCTGTCAACCCTAAACCCTAATCCCTCAACCCTAAACCCTATCCCTAAACCCTCAACCCTCAACACTATACCTTAAACCACAATCCCTCAACCCTAAACCCTAATCCCTCAACCCTAAACTCTAAACCCTATCCCTAAACCCAACAAAACTGCTTTGCCTTATGTTAGGTTGTTAAACCCATCATTTTTGACACTCTTCTCTTAAAGATATTTGAGTTGCAAGAATATGTCAAAAAAATGGCTATGAACTTTTTTAATGTTAGTAATGTTATATGGCATGTTTTTCTGGCCCATCTGGGGTTCATTATGCTAATAGGTGTACACACTATGAGAAAAGCTTTGCGTATGGTACATCCACAGTGAGTAATTAATAGTTGAAATCAGAAGGATGATCATTATGAGAAAAGATTTGCATTGGGGTACATCTATGTTTCTTGCTATCCACCCCACACTTAGGGGAGGTATATTGTTATGAAACAGGCAAATAATCTCCCATTGTTTACTGGCTCTATCCACAAGAACTACTAAACTATACCTTAAACCCTAATCCCTCAACCCTAAACTTTCAACCCTAAACCCTATCCATAATCCCTCTACCCTCAACACTCTACCTTAACCCTAATCCCTCGACCCTTAACCCTAAACTCTATCCCTAAGGCCTCAACCCTAAACCCTAATCCCTCAAGGTCCTAAACTCTAATCCCTTATCCCTAAACTCTAAATCCTATCCCTAAACGCTCAACCCTCAACCTTAAACCTTAATCACTCAATCCTTATCCACCCCTCTCCTCCCCTATCTAGCTCACTCCCATCTCTACCCTCCTCTGCCCTCGACACTATACATACATACATATAGGCATACATAGATACATACATACATATAGGCATACATACATACATACATACATACATACATACATATAGGCATATAGGCATACATACATGATTAATAGCCTTGAACATAACAAAATTTAAGGGGACATAATGCGAGCGCGTTATAACGCGTTCACGTTATTTCAAACATGACAAACAACACAAACTTTTGCGGAAAAGGAAAAATGCAAAGTAAAACATAACGCGAGTGCATTATAACGTGCTCACGTTATATTTTTCTTTGGGAATCCCAATCCTTGGGCTTGGGATTTGCTTTGGATTTCCAATCCAAAGGCTTGGAGTGCCTTTTGAACAGCCACAGACATGTTTTTCCATATTCTTCAAGATTTCACATAATTTCGTTCGTTCTAACCCTCAGATTTGCACGTGTTTCAAGGTCAAACAAATCGAACACCTGGGTAATGTTAGGCTTTCTCTTAGTTATTTGAGGATGTGATTTTTTCATATTGTAACAATGTTAAGCCTTTCATCTTTAATTTCTTTTGTTTGTGTGTTCATTTTTGGGCAAAAACTACTGTTTGGTCTTTTTTTCATTGTAAATTAACTATTCATTAAAATTTCAAAAAAATTACATATTTAGAAACTAGACTCCATTCTACAAATATTAAAAAAAGAAAAAAATGATTTTCAATTCGTTTTCAAAATTTATAGGGGTAGCACGGCCAAAATTCTATTTTTTAGGATGTGTCCACTTTGAAAATTAGTAAAAAATCAAATATTCATCAAAAAATTATCAGAAAAATTAGGCATAAACTACATGCTATTGGCTAATTTCTCACTAAAGCGATTTTAAAAATACCAAAAAAAAGTTGACCTTTTGAGGGAGCCACAAAACATGCTATGTTATATTTTTTTGACAGAAACAACACCATTTTCTGTGGCTCCCTCTTTTGAACCCCTTAATCTATGCCATTTTCAAAACAAAATAGTGGTTTAGAAAGTAGACTCGGAGCACTACGAACATTGTTTTGGTTGCATCTCCAAATTTTGAGTGTAACTATGCTCAATTTCTGATCCAAGGCTAGTATTTCCTAATTTCAGAAAAAAAGTGGCCACTTAAGACCCCTTTTTGGCCCCCCATCTTCTTGCACTCACCCTCCTTCCCATATCCTTATCTAGTGATACTCACTCTTCAAATCTATCTTGTGAAGTACTTCACTCCATTGAGGCAGTCCATGATATCATCCATCCTTGGCAAAGGAACTTTGTACTTGATTGTGATTTTGTTGATGGGTCTAGAATCGGTACACATCTTCCATTCTCCATCCTTCTTAGGTGCTAGTATTGTAGGTACTGTACATGGACTCAAACTCTATTTGATTAGCCCCTTTTTCAAAAATTCTTGAACTTGTTTGTTTAGCTCCTAATTTTTTGTAGGAGTCATTCTATGGGCTACCTTGTTAGGAAAACTAGCTCCTAGTATCAAATACATCTAATGACTTATGCTTCTCACTAGTGGAAAACCTTCAAGTACATTATCTAAAACAATATCTTTAAATTTATCCAACATATATGTATTTTTTGTAGGTACATCTTTGTTGCCAATATGTGTTGTCATTGATGTCAACAATTAGAGTGAGGTCAACACTCAATTTGTGATGAAGATATACTAGTGTTGTAACAAAGATGTAGTGAGATACAGTGATGTTTCTGATGTTCATGGTTGGATGTCATGCCCTGATCATTGTCAAGTCAATTTGTTTTGAGCATGCTTGTGGTTAGCAAAGATGATTTCATGATGAAATATAAATATGGGAATTAGAAGCACAAAGATGAATGATGAAATATTAAGATGGGAATTAGAAGCACAAAGATGAATGATGAAATATTAAGATGGAAATTAGAAGAACTAAAATGAATGATGACATATTAAGATGGGAATTAGAAGCTATGTTGAGGATGAGAAGATGTTGCTGATGACCTGTGGCATCTTTTATGATCTTTCTTGTTGTTCCTAAGGATGTATGTGATGTTATTGCTGCAAGTATGTGCCTAATCAGCGTTGTCAATGATGTCAACATATCTTTGTTGTCATTGGTGTCAAATGTATCCTAATTTGTTATTTGTTTAGAAGCTTTATATGTTGAGGATATTGAGAAAATTAGCCCTTCAAAAGAATCAGAAAGTAAATAGTGAATCACAGTGAAGACAGTGAGTTGCATACTGAAGAATAGTCCAGAAGATTGCTCCACATTTCTTGCTGATTGAAGATCTTAGTCTGCGGATTGGAAGTTATTTAGAAGCATGGATGAAGATACTAAATCCTGAGTTTGAGCCTCTAGTATGAAGACTTGAGTCTGAAAGTGAAATATGAGAGTCTAAAGATGAATGAAGATGAAAACATAACAACCTTTATGCAAAGATTTGATGAACTTGTCACCAGGATAAAAGGTATGGGGGGAACTCTCGGTGATAAGGAAGTTGTGATGAAAATTCTTAGATCACTACCTAAGTCATGTAGTCAGAAGGTAGCTGCAATTGAAGAATTTATGCAAGTAAAAATTATTGACAGAGATCAGTTACTTGGTAAGCTTACTGCCTTTGAAATGAGAGAGTTTGGTGATGTCCTGCCAAAAGTTGAGCTTGCCTTCAAAGCCAATACTTCTGGGAAAACCTCCAGATTAGAAGAGTACAAGGTAGAATCTGATGATGAGTTTGATGAAATTGAAACCAACTTTGTGGATAGACTGCAAAGAGGATCCAATAAGTTTAAATGTAAATTACCTTTTAAATGTTTTTCCTATGGTAAAGTAGGCCACTTTACTTCTAGATGTCCTGAAAGAATTGAAAGAAATAGAAAAAAGATATGAGAATTGGCCTAGGATCCAAAAGAAATGTTAGTATGTTGAAGATTTTGATGATGATGAAGGAGTATCAGATAATGGTGAACTAGATAATTCTAGTACTTCTGGTAATGAATGCTTGATATTGCTATTAAGGAAGAACCTGTGTCTACTAATCCTGCTAGCTGTGTGAAGGAAGAGAAACTAGTGGAAAGTGCTTTGGCTGTTTAGGTTGTTGAAGACAAAGATAAATGGGTTATTGATAGTGGCTGCTCTCACCACATGACTGGTGACAAAAGTAAGTTTGTGAGTTTGGAAAGATATGATGGTGGACTGGTTAGGTTTGGAGATGATACAACTAGTAAGATTTGTGGGAAAGGATCTATCTCTTTTGATGGAAAGCATAATACTGAAGATGTCTTGTATGTGAAAGGATTAAATCACAATCTTTTGAGTGTGGATCAGATGTGTGACAAAGGTTATGATTTAAGCTTCAAGGACAATGGATGCAAGATCAGAGAAAGCTTTAGAACAATCATTGCAACTGGTAAGAAGATCAGAGGTAATATCTATCACTTGAAAGGAACTGATAATTATTGTTTGTTGGCTCAGACTAATGAAAGTTGGCTATGGCATAGAAGGTTGCATCATATCAATTTTGATAACATTATGAAGATAAGTACTACACAGACTGTTAGAGATTTGCCTAAGCTTGTGAATCCTGCTAATCCTTTTTGCAAGCAGTGTCATTTTGGGAAACAAACAAGAACAAAGTTTCAAAAGCAAGGACCAATTAGTTGATGGACTATTGGAACTTGTGCATACAAATTTGTGTGGACCTACTAGAGTAAGAAGTTTGTAAGGAGACAGGTATTTCATGTTGCTTATTGATGATTATTCTAGAATGACTTGGGTTACCTTTTTGAAATAAAAAGTAGAAGCTCTAGATAAGTTCAAGGCATTTAAGGTAATGGTTGAAAATGAGATGGATTTGAAGATCAAATGTTTAAGGTCTGATAGAGGAGGAGAGTTTGAATCAAATGAATTCAATTTCTTTTGTGAAGAACATGGGATAAAGAGACAATTATCTGTACCTAGAACTCCACAACAAAATGGAGTTGTTGAAAGGAAAAATGGAACAGTTCAAGAAGCTACTAGAACCATGATGAAGGAAGCTGATCTTCTAGAAGTATATTGGAGAGAGACAATTCACACTACTGTATATATCCTAAATAGAGTCCAAGTCAAAGATAACAGTTCTAAGACTCCTTATGAATTGTGGTATGGTAAAGTTCCTACTATGAAATATATAAAAGTTTTTGGTAGAAAATGTTATATCAAAAGAGAACAAGATCTAGGCAAGTTTGATGTTAGGTGTGATGAAGGAATCTTCCTTGGTTACTCCACCAAGAGAAAGGCTTACTGGTACTATAATAAGAGGCTAAATAAGATCATTGAGAGTGCAAATGCCAAAGTCGATAAAAGCAAGGAAAGGTCTCTAGAATCAATTGGATATGAATCAGATAAACTAGATGCTTTAGAAGTGGTGCAACATGAAGACAACTCAGATGAAGAGGAACAAGCTCTGGAAAGTGCTACCAAGACACCATGGTATGTAAAACTTAATCATTCTAAAGATCAAATCATAGGAGATAAGAGCAAAGGAATCTTGACCAGAAGAAGAGTTGTAGAAGAACAAGTAAATTTCTATTTGATTTCCAAGATTGAACCTAAGACTATGAATGAAGCTTGCAATGATGAGAATTAGATAAAGGCTATGAAAGAAGAATTGATGCAAATATAGAAGAATCAGACTTGGGATCTTTTTTCTAGACCAGCAGATAAAAATGTAATTGGCACCAAGTGGGTTTTTAGAAACAAGATGAATGAGAATGGTGAAGTGGTAAGAAACAAAGCAAGGTTGGTATACAAAGGATACTCTCAAGTTGAAGGAATAGATTTTGAGGAAACATTTACACTAGTGGCAAGGATTGAAGCTATAAGAATGTTTTTGGCATTTGTAGCCTACAAAGATTTTAAGGTATATTAGATGGATGTGAAGTCTACATTCTTGAATGGAGAATTGGAAGAAGTCTATATTGAACAACCAAAAGGATTCTAGTCATCACATCAGGGTGACATGGTATGCAGATTGAAGAAGGCATTGTATGGATTAAAACAACCCCCCCAGGGCCTAGTATGCTAGGCTGGATAAGTATTTGATACAGTTAGGATTCAACAAGGGTACTACTGACATCAATTCTATTTCAAGATCAATAATGAACAAATCCTAATTGTTGTAGTCTTTGTTGATGACATCATGTTTGGAGACAATGAAGGTATGTGCACAGTTTTTGTTGGAGAAATGCAAAGTGAATTTGAAATGTTCATGTTTGGTGAGATAAATTTCTTTTTAGGTCTGCAAATAAATCAATTAGATAAAGGTATCTTCATTTCTCAGTCTAAATATGTGAAAGAGTTGTTAAAGAAGTTTGGGATGGAAGACTCTAAACCGGTAAATACTCCCATGATAACTAGTTGTAAGTTAAGCAAAAATGATGATTCACTTATGGAAGATTAGAAAAGGTACAGATCTATGATTGAAGGATTACTTTATCTGACTCAAACTAGACCTGACATAATGCATGTAGTTTGTCTTATGGCAAGATTTCAAGCAAAACCTAAGGAGTCACATGTGATGGCAGTCAAGAGAATTCTGAGATATTTGAAAGGCATAATGGATTATGGTTTGTGGTATCCAAAGGACAATGATTTCACTCTTAGTGCATACACTAATGCAGATTGGGCTGGAGATGTGGATGATAGAAAAAGTACAAGTGGATGTGCATTCTTCTTGGGAAAAAGGTTGGTATCTTGGATAGGCAAGAAACAAGATTCAATATCTTTGTCCATTGTAGAAGTAGAATATATTGTAGTAGCATGTAGTTGTACTCAAGTGTTATGGATGAAGCAGACATTGAAGGACATCAGAGTTGTGTATGAAGATCTAATTGCAATCTTTTGTGATAATACAAGTACCATAAACATATCAAAGAATCTAGTAATGCATTCAAGGACAAAGCACATATCCATAAGGTATCACTTTCTGAGGGAGAAAGTGACAGAGAATGAAGTCAAGTTGGAATATGTATCTACAAAAGACTAGGTTGCAGACATTTTCACCAAACCTCTGCCTAAGGATACTTTTGAGTATCTCAGAAAAAAGTTAGGGTTTATTACGCCTCCTACTCTAAACTAAGATGCACAAGAGTGCATCAGTCTGGTGGTGCTTAGAGTCCCTTCTCCAGATCCAGATTGATGCTTTTAGGGTTGCTTCTCAGGGGGAGTAGTCAGAGAGTTCAGAAGAGAGATTGGATCAGAGAAGAAGAGTGCAAGTATGTGCTCTTTGCCATTGATGTCAAAGTGGGAGAGAAATCATGTGAAAAACTTAGAGGGAAAGAGTGCAGATGTGTAAAGAGATAGGGGGAGAATCTACTCAGAGGGAAAGAGTGCAGATGTGCAAAGAGATAGGGGGAGAATCTTATCTTGATGGCTGTTACAATTTTTCACATCATATGTTGCCATCAATGACAACGGGGGAGATTGTTGCATGTGCCTAATTGGTATTGTCATTGATGTCAACATATCTTTGTTGTCACTGGTATCAACTATATCCTATTTTTTTATTTGTTTAGAAGCTTTATATGTTGAGGATATTGAGAAAATAAGCCCTCCGGAAGAATCAGAAAGTAAACAGTGAATCACAGTGAAGACAGTGAGTTGCATACTAAAGAATAGTCCATAAGATTGCTCCACATTTCTTGTTGACTGAAGATCTTGGTCTATGGATTGGAAGTTATTTAGAAGCATCACTGAAGATGCTAAATCCTGAGTTTGAGCCTTTGGTATGAAGACTTGAGTAAGTTACATTCACCAGAGTAAAACGTGCTTTTTCTGATTATTCACTGATGCCTAAGAGAAAGTATTTTTCTCTGCATTCCTCCGCATTAAAGTGTTTTTCTCTAAAGTTCTAGAGGGAAGTCTGGGATGATGATAAGTGCCTACAATTGCAATGGTTCATGTTTTGGTGGTCTGTAAGCTATCTTTCTTTTATGATAGTTGAAGACAGTGAAGTTCATGTGCTCCGGTGTGAAGAATCTCATGAATAAAGTGGTTTGAGTTTGTGCGGTTGCTCCTGGTGATTTCAATGTGCTTGTGGATACCTCTTGATCATGTTCCTACCTTTACATTGGTTTGTGTTAAGGAATTGAGATCATGTTTGAAGATTATTCCCAGATAACGTAGCATGTAACTAGTCTTAGCCGACTTGGTTAATTCCAATGATTGTGGAGAACCCTTGAAGATTATGGAAGCATGTTGTGGCATGGAAGATCATGTTTGAGTCCTAGCTAAGGCATGGCGTGATCCATATACATCTATACTACAAATCCTTAGCATAATTTTATTAGGTCAAGACCTATTTTGTAAATGTTTGTAATGCTGACCTTGGAGATTGTTCCAATGGTTGATGATTGTGATGCTGACCTTGATGATCATTCCAAGGTTGATGAAGTGTATAAATACTTGTAATTGATTCATGAAAAAGATGTACTTGTGCGAAGATGAGAAGATAAGGAAAGAGGTGGAAAGGCAGAGAAGAGTAGAGGAACTATTGTACTTCAATGTATTAATCCCAGACATGAAGAAGATGTTGATCTTGGCAATGATTTTGGCAGTGAGCCGCGAGTAGGGTTTAAAAGCCCTCAAGGTTTAACATCCCTTAGGGTTTAACAACCCTTATTGTAATCTTTCTAGGTTTAGGGTTGAGGTAGTGAGCCTACTAGACCTAGTTGTACTTCATGGCAGTGAGCCAGTATGTTCTAGGCCCGTGGAGTGACCAAGCTTGAACATCATTGTTCAAAGATTACAATATATTTTGAGAGCTAATCCTCTCCGTGGTTTTTCCACATCTTGGGGTTTTCCATGCAAAAATCTAGTGTCTCTTGTGTCTAATGTTGCATCTGTGTTTAAGTTTCTGATTTCATGCATTCATTGTTTAATCATAATAACTATGGACAAGTGATTAATGTTTAAGTGTAGAAATGATTGAGTTTTTGGGACAACTGATTCAAACCCCCATCTCATTTTTTCGGTGCATTTCAATAGTTATATGAAGGGATTGGCCTCTAGAAGTTGGTGAAGGTTTTTGTTGGATAGAATTGCCTAAAAAACTGCCTAGTAAAATGTTCAATATTCCTCCACATCTGAAGATATGGTCATGCCGTTTAGAAGTTAAGTCCAATATGATGTAAAGGTGCTAAATCCAAAGTTTTAAATAATTTGTCCCTTGTAGTGAAAGTTATGGAAGATAGTTTCTGTCTATGCTCTGGCAGAATTAGGTGATGATGAAGACTGTTTGGAATGCTCTGCATTCCTCTGTAATGCTCCGCATTTCTCTCTCTGAAACTGGTTGTGGTCTGAAATGATGATATTGCCAGGCTATGCCTCTATCTAGCCGACTGAAGAATGTTGAAGGTGTGTGCCACAATGTTGTTGCTGTGCAAAGTTTAAGGAATACTTGGAGATGATGTATAAGGCCTGTCGACTCACCTGGAAGAAGAACAAGCAATATTTTATCATTCATGAGTACCACCAAGCTGAAATGACCATTGTGCTACAAGCTTCATGTGTTCTTACTTAAGGGTGACCTAATTCAAATTTGTGAAGCATGCAGATGTTATTCCTTGAAGAATGATGTTGTGAATGATGTTTAGCACTAGACAAAGAATGTATTATGATCCATAAGATGTGTGTTTTCTTCTAGAGTAGCGTGTTGTTCATGATAAGGCTTGCCCTATGCATGTTTCATGTTGTGATCTCTAGCCGACTTGTAAAATATAATATTCTTGTTGTATTGGCTGAGTTGTAATGAAATCAATGTAATGTCATATTTATATTGTGAACCTAGTTGGTCTAGGTGAAGTATGATTGCAAATATGAGTATGTGAAAAATAAAATATGAATATTACATGCATTATGATGTGTGACTGAAGGAGAAAGAGCAGAAGTAACAAGGGTTGTCCTCATTTATGTTGAAGATATTTTTGTGACAGGAGGGAAGTGAAAAGTGTGCCTAACTAATCTAATCATTAGAAGAAGTATGAAAAGGTAGAATTTCAATCATCAAAGGTGTAAGCTTCAATGTCATCTTTTAGACAGTAGAAGGACTGTCATACTGTAATCATCTCTGAGTTTGTTCTCAGATCAAGGAGTAGCTACTTCCTTGGGTTGTAGCCATAAAACAAAGTTTGTAGGGAGTTGTAGCTTCCTTGGGTGTGACCCTAAAACAAATTCTTCATGGAGTTGTAGCTTCCTTGGGTTGTAGCCCTAAAACAAAGTCAACAGGGAGTAGTATCTTGCTTGGGTTGTAGCCCTAAAACAAAGTTGTAATTTTGAGCTTCATATATTGTGAGTTAATCCTCACTGTGGTTTTTCCCTTCTTGGGTTTTCCATGATATCTGGTGTTGTGTTTTGATGTCCATTGTGTTGATCTTTCATGTTTATGTTGATGCTATAATGCTTAAGTTTTAATCCACTTCAGAGGATTTGAAGTTTGTTTAGATACTGATTCACCCCCGTCTCAATATCTTGGTGTGTTCAACAATCTTCTCCTTCCTCTTTATTGATTTTAGGAATCAAGGAAAAGCACATATGTTCGTGCTTCATTCCATGCAAAAATGTTCTACCATATACTAAACAAATTCTATCATTACTACATACCTTTTTCCTTTTCTTCTCTCACAGGTTTTAGCCTATGTCTTACTCCATCTTTTATCAAAGAATAGGTGTTAGTATGACCATCATGGATAGTACACCTATCATACTGCCACAACCTCCTCAATAACAAGTTGTTAACATCTATTGGCATAATACCACATAACACCTCATCATGATAATCTCCAATCTTAAACTTTACCAAACATTATTCATTAACCAAATCCTTATGATCTTTCTGCAACTAAACAAATCTATAGGGGTTTGGATGCTTTATTCTGTTCAAATTTAACTTTCTAACCATCTCTTTAGAGACTAGATTGTTTGCATTGCCACTATCAATAACCACATCACAACACTTACCTCCTGATTTACAACTTGTTTCAAATAGGCTTTCTTTGTGTTGTTTCTTCTTTTCCCTCTTCTTTTAACAAGGCTCTTATGATAACAAGAGCTCCTCCTCTTTTTGCATCTTCTGAATGTTCAGATCTAGCCTCCTTGAATCAACATGGGCAATTCTAGCATTACCCTCTAGTCTTCTATTTGTTCCTCCTTGATTTTGTTAACATTCATATACTCTATGTGCTTATTCACCACATCTAAAATAGGTTCCTTTAAATATTCATCTTCCAATTCCTATTCCAAATCTACATCTTCCTCTTTAGTGTACCCATCATTCTATCCTTGAGGGTAGTATGCATTTTCACCTCTATTATTTTTACTAGTGTTTGCATCTTCATTCTTCTTTTGATCATCTTATTGTCCATGATCCCATATGATCTTCCAATAGTTCTTTTACCATGACCTCTTCCTCTTTATTTATTCTCAAATTTTCTTCTACCTTCATTGCGAATTGATATGCATCTTCAATAGTTGTCAATCTGACCAGGATTAATTCTTCTTAGATACTGGGTTTCAATCGATTGATATACTTGGTTACATTCTCGTTATTAGCCTCTGTGTGACCTTCTCTAATGATAACTTTGTAAAACACTTCATTATATTCTTGGACTATCTTGTTCATTTGTCTTAGGCCTTGCATTTTCTTCAAAAGTTCCAACTCATAACCCACAAGAATAAAGTCTCTTCAATTTATCCACCATCCTATCCCATTTGGTGATCTTCTCTTTTACTCTTCAGTTTATTTCTAACTGCACCTCCTTCCACCAAATTCCAACATGATATTTGAGCTTGGTCTTGGCAAACTTGACCCTCTCAAGATCTTCTATTTCTTCATATTCAAAATATTCCTCCATATCATTGATCCAATCTATCAATTCTTTTGGATTTAGACTACTAAAATATGTAGAGATATCGATCTTTAGCCTTTTCCTATTTTTTGTTATGGCCTTCAACAATCTAACTTGTTTAGGTTCCACTTCTCCTTCATTTTATTCAGATTGTGCATCATCTTCATCTTCACTTTCATCTCTCATTCTCGGTTCAAACCCTATTCTCAGTTCCTCTTGGATTGCATTAATATGCTTCTATAGAGCTCTAAACCCTTCTTCTGTCACAAAATTATTTCTACCACTACAGTTCCTTCATGGAACCATCTTGATTTTCTTCTTTCTTCTCTTACACTTAATGTAAAGATTCCTCAATGTGAAGCTACCTCAAATCAATGGTTCTGCTTCCACCTTCAAACACATGATCTCAAGGTCCTAGCACAAACTACCTCACTTTTTGGCAATATGTTTGCGCACTCGAGATAAACTTTCTCTGATACCACTTAATGAGGATGTACTCCACCCAACACACTCACAACAACAAAAAGAGAACAATAGTGATTTACGTGGGGAAAACCCTTCCAGGAGAAAAACTGGCCACATCGAAAAACAACTCAATATATTATTCAAAAATCTTGACAAGATTACAACATGCTTGTAGAGAAAGCTTCCACAATATTTTTACCAACCAAAAATCTAGAGGTAACTCAACATCTATCTTACTCTCACCCACAACCTTGATCTCAAGCACCTAATAAATAGGAGATAAAACACAAGAAATTGTCAACAGTAATTAGAAAACTATGATCTAAAACCACCCAAAAGTGGTGCCCAAATAATCTCCAATCAAAGATGCATTATGATGTGTCAAATCACACACCAACATATGTAACTTCCCCCTTTACAACTCTTTTAAGTATCCAACACATTTTCACATTTCCCAAAATGGGAGGCCCAACTTTTAGAGGGCATAACTTTTAATCTAGGTGTTCAATTGATGAACCGTTTGATGCATAGGAAAGCTCATGAAGAGATCTATCAAGCTGTAACCTATTTCATTGGTTATGAACACTTTCAAGAAAAATTAGGGCCTCTAACTGCTTCAAAATTGATTTCAAAAATTTTCCAAGAGTTTCAAAAATGAAAACTTTAATATCTTACAATCCAAATACAATCTTAGGTCGAAACTCACCTAGAATGTTTATTTGGAAATTCCATAGCTTTTGGGAAAATTTTGGGTCCATCTGTGCTCAAATGTAGACTTACTAAAAATAGTAAGCCCTTCCATTCTAAACCCTTTTTGGAAACTTTGAATGTATTTGCAAAAGTAAAAATTGGAAAGAATAGAAAACAAAATCATTTTTTTGGTGATGCAAGATTGCTCTTACCTCTTGATGCTCCTGCATCACACAAGGTTCATAAAATGAAAAGTGAGTCACTATTCCACTATTATCATTTCACTCAAATTAGAAGGATACATAAGGAAATAACAATTAATCTAGGTCCTTATACACTATACACTTATATGGACATACTAACCATACTCAATTCAAGGGTAGCATAATCACACTGCACAATGAGATAGATCATCATCCTAATCACACATCAAGGTGATATTACAATAATAAGGGTAATCAATAATATAACACAAAACATGAATAACCTATAGTCCTTCAACATCTTAGCATTCCAACAAGGAGCCTACTAAAAAATAGAGAACAACTCACTCATACATTACATAGACTAACTAATTGTAAGGTTGGAAATTATCCTCCTGTATGGAATGGTACAATTTTCCTTAGTTTATCTCCTCACTTGGGTGACCTCTCAACCTTTTCTTTTCTGGCCTTCCCAAAACCCTGATTGACTAAGTCTAGGATCAATTTATTCACCTTTTGAGGTAACTTGTTGATAGAACCTAGAAAGGGGATTTGAGATTTGGGTCCCTAGGACCCCCAAAAATGCAGATCTGAGTGGAAATGGGGGCTTGGACTTGGGTACTCATGCCCTAGTCCTCCCCTATTTCCTAGGATTTTGAATTTTGGTGGGATGTCAGCTCCTGTTGAGTGCCTCAAGATTCTATTTTCAAATTCTTAGTTTTTGCGTGATATCGAGACGTTATTTCAAAATTTGAATTTCCTTAAAGCTAAATATAAAAAGACATTTGCAAATAATTTTATCACACACACAATTCTTATGCAAGCTTGATGCCAAAACTCCACTACAATTGCTATCAAAGATCAGTGACTTATTGAAGCTCTTGGAAGTATTTTGTATTCGCTATCATGGAGACAATGGATGAGGATTATGAATCAAGATCTTGAGTCTATCTTGCTCTTCCTAGGGTTTGTACACCCTTTGCACGATCAGGAGAATGGTTGAAGCCTCTAACAACAAGCTTGGAGATCTTCTGTAGACATTGCTGATTCAGCTTCTTATTCATGCAAGTCTTCATTTGTTTTCATCTCCTTGAGGTGAATTTGTATGTGTTTATTGATGTAAAGTAAGTTGTTGATCTTCCCTTCATTGAGACATCTAGGGTTTGATATTTCTACATACACACATTGTTAGGTTTGTACACACTTTTGTAGATCTTTTTCTCTGGCTATTGTTGAGGTAGAAATACAAGAGACGGGGCTTGACTGAGGCAAGCTCCTATTTAGCCACAACATTTTCCTTCTTTTGTAGGTGCAAATCATGTTTTGCAGGTTCCGGTGGAAAGAAGCTACAGAAAGGAAGATATTCTAGATACAATTGTGACAGACATTTGGATTTTTATATTCCAAGACTTGCGGGACACTGGAGTAGGCGCCCTAGTCCAACTAGGGGTTATTTCTAGGATCTGGAAGCCTTTTAGCAGTATCAGACACCCTGTACAGAAGATTTTACAGTTCAGAAACTTACGGGACACTAGAGTGGGTGTCCTAGTCCATGTGGCCCTCAAAATTTGGGTACACAGTCTCTGAAATCCTCTCTCTAGACTTCTGTGATTAGTTTTTCCAGTAGTTTCATCAGTTTCTAAATATTTCTGATTTAAGGCATAATTAGGGTTTTACTTGGTTTAAAGGAAAACACTTGATAAAACCTTAGTTAGGGTCTTAGGTTTCATAACCACTTGAGTGTAAGGGACAGACAAAGTGATTAGAAGCTTGCTCATAAGCTCAGTCCTTGTCTTCCCAATGCTTAGTGGAGAAATGGTAGTTCTTAACCTAGTTTAAAGAAACCATCCAATTTCCCACTAAACATTTTTGGTGAACCCGAGCTTTAAAGAATTTGCATCCTTTTAAACTTTAGATCTGAAATAATTTGCTATTCTAGAGTATAATTGGATTGAAAAACCTCTTTAGTGAAATCGCATATGTTAAATTGTGGATTACATTCTTTATTGTTTCACTAAAAGAGTTGGAAAATTATCATTTATTGTTGGAAGTTGTATTTCATTTGCAAAGGCTATCATTGAACATTTAAATCTTGGTTTAAATAGAGCATATTAAAATGTCAGATTATTTTTTGCAAGATTTTCATGTTTATGATGAGCCGTTTAGTTGTGATGACTTTGATATGTTAGATGAAGCCCTTGAGGAATTTATCTCGATTGAACATTCCACTGCAACCTCTAAGCCATCATTATTTCAAAGATTTGTAAATGCAATTTATGTTCCTAAATCTAAAGAAGAGATTGAAAAACTGAAAATTGTGGTCACTCTATGTGTAAATGTTGTTCAACCATCCTCTAAACCTGTGCTTATTGTTAAAGGTCTTTCATCTCCTTCTTAATCTCCTGATCACATTTCTGATTATGCAAAACAAATAGCGAAACGAGACTCACAACAAACCAATCATAATGTGGTTGCTCATGCATATAACACTCAAAATAACAAAAAAAGTACACAACAAACGAATGTTCTGATATCTTTACCAGCTTCTCAACCTATGCTTCCTCAAGCACCTCATTTAACATATAAAGGTAGTAAAGACTATGATCTTGTAGAGCAGCTTTGTGCTACTCCTACAAAGATATCTCTTTTGGAACTTATACAAACTTCACCTACTTATAATGGAATGCTTCAAGAAGCTTTATAAAATGTTATTGTTCCTCCTGCTATTAAACCAAATGATGTTGCCACTTTACTAGATTGTATGCATGCAACAAAAATAGATATCCTATTTCAACAACATGAATTACCATCTCTTGAGGTTTAGAATCAGTATGACCCTTTAGTTATCTTTATTACAATAAACAAAACATTGGTTAAGAGAGTTATGATTGATAATGGGTCAGCCCTTAATGTTTGTGGCATTGATTTATTGCATAAGGTTAAAATTGATGTATCTGCCATAAAACCAAAATCTTTAAGTATTCGTGGCTTTGATAATGTTGGATGGAAATCTGTGGGCACTATAACTGTACCTATACAAGTGGGACCTGTGATGGTGCCTACCTTGATTCATGTAATGCCTTGTTCTCTATCTTATAACATGGTTCTTGGTAGACCTTGGATACATGCACTAGGAGTAGTTCCTTCTACTTTGCACCATTTGATTAAGTTTATATTTAAAGGGAAACTGCATACTATCCATTCAGATCCTGAACCTGATAATTGTTTGCAAATAGAAGTGCATAAGCATGTTGTTGGTCCTAAGAGTTTAAACAATTTGAAAGCTGAGTTGTCAACTCCTCTTGCCTCTAAAAATGTTATGCAAGAGTCTAAGAAATTGAATGCATTTGTTGGTGATGACTGGGCTTCATTAGATTTTGCATCTTCCTCCACAGGAGAATATAAACTTAAAAACCCCGTCCCCAAAACATCAAATATTGCATCGATCACATCGCATGTTTTGAATGATAAACATAAGGCCTCTTTGGTGATAAATAAGGATAATACTCTTAGTTATACTACTGATTATGAAAATTATGAAGCTCTACCTTTCTCTAAAGAATTGGTCTCTCTCTATGGCAGAGGATTTCGAATCCTTTACAAAAATTATGACTATGTAGGTAACGGTTGCGGCATAAATCAATAAGGAATCAAAGTCTCTATAGAATCTACTACGTGACATTGCTCAAATGGCATTGGATATAATCCTTTTAGGGAGTCCAAAGCCCACAAATGCCCTACTCTAAATGTGAACACAATATCAACACTTAGTTTGATATTTCCTGAGATGATTGACATCAATTGTCCTCCATGATCACTTCCTTTGGATATGTTTATGGCGGATGAAGCAATAATGGAGTTCTTAGGTGCTTATGATGATATTCCTTGTTATCACCATAAACGTGGCCTACCTTATTGTTTAAACAATGATGCATGTTTTGGAAAGACTACTAGCACAATAATTGCTACCTAGTAGAGCATAATGAAGAACTTGAAGAACAATTACAATCCTACAATCCCCCAGACCATAGTACTCTCCTTAATGGAAAGACTATTGATGTCATTATGGATAAGGAAAACCCTAAAAAAGCTATCCCTATTGGTGATTGTTTAAATATGGAAGAAAAAGAAGAAATGACTAAACTACTGAATGAGTTCTCAGAATTATTTGCTTGGAATTATTCAGACATGCCTGGTATAGATCTGCAGATTGTAACGCACAATATTGTGTTGAAACCAGATGTTAATCCATTCAAACAAAAGATTCGTAAGATGAATCCTAAGATTTCTTTACTTGTTAAAACTAAAATAGAAAAACTCTTACAAGCTAGTTTTATTCGACCTATTGATTACTCTCCGTGGATCTTAAATATTGTTGCCATCGCTAAACCTGATGGTCGTATAAGAATGTGCATGGATTTTTGAGATATAAAATCAGCATCTTTGAAAGATGATTTTTCGCTCCCTAATATTGATATGATTGTTGATTCCATAGCTGGACATGAGTTGCTATCTTTTATGGATGGATTTTCAAGATATAATCAAATCCTTATAAATTCTCTCGATCAATATAAAACAACCTTTATAACACCTTGGGGTACATTTTGTTGGGTAGTCATGTCGTTTGGACTTAAGAATGCAGGAGCTACTTACCAGCATGTAATGACTCTTATATTTCATGATTATATGCACAATATTCTAGAAGATTATGTTGACGACATCCTATCGAAGTCTATCCATCGTATCATGTTACAAATCTTCGACAAATATTTGAACGCATACAAAAATACAATATGCAATTGAATCCTCGTAAGTGTGTTTTTGGTGTGGATAGTGGAGAGTTACTTGGGTTTATTGTTTCAAATTGAGGTATAGAAGTTGATATGAAAAAGATAGATGTGATTATTAATATGCCAATACCGAAGAACATATCACAACTTCGTAGTTTGCAGGGAAAGATATAGGCCATCCGCCGATTTGTCTCATGACTTACGGATAGGATTCACCCCTTTATGCAACTACTGAAGAAAGATTCTCACTTTCAATGGAATTCTGAATGTCAAAAAGATTTCAATGATTTAAAGGATTACTTAGCTAATCTACCCATTTTGCAACCTATTGTTTCTGATAAACCATTTCTATTGTACATTTCAGCATCTAACAATGCCCTAGCAACTTTGTTATCACATCATAAAGCTGAAGGCAAAGAATGTGTTGTCTATTACATCAGTCGTACTTTGCTTGATTATGAAGTGCGATACACAGCTATAGAGAAGCATTGCCTAGCTTTAGTGTTTGCCACTCAAAAGCTTAGACATTATCTCTTAAATGCTAAAGTGCATGTGATGGTAAAATTTGACCCTTTCAAACATCTCTTCGTAAGAATAGATTTATTAGGTCGTCTTGCTAAATGGGTTATGTTATTAACAAAATTTGATCTTAAATTCATTTCAAAAAAAGAGATTAAAGGACAAGTGATAGCCGATCAATTAACTGAAGCTCCCTTACCCTTTTCTATACAAAATGTTGATACTTTTCCCAACGAACAAATTTTAACAATCTCTATGGATGAAAAATGGGAGTTATACTTTGACGGATCAAAATGTCGAACTAGCTCTGGGGCTAGTGTTATATTGATACCCCCTATTGGTAAGTTGATTCCCTTATCTTACCACTTAGATTTCTTATGCACAAACAATATAGTTGAATATGAAGCTCTTATCATTGGACTTTGTGCAGCCTTGGCTCTTAATATCAAAAACATTACAATATATGGAGATTCTTAGTTAATTGTTAAAAAAATAACGAGATCGTATCAAACTAAGCATGATTAGCTATCTCAGTATCACGAGTTTGCATTATCTCTCTTAAAACAATTCAAATCATATTCAATCGACACCATTCCCAGGAAAGATAACCGGCATGCAGATGCAATGGCAAGTACAGCTTCCCTTATATCCCCTAATGGTTCTCCTGAGGAATTTACCTTTGTCGTTCATAATCTTAAGACACCGATAATCGATGACCCTATAGTTGCGAATTCAGAACTCTATGGTAATATATACACAGATGAATGGTTCTCCTACATATTCAACTATGTACGCAATGGAACCATTCCTGATTCAACATCTAAGAATGCCCAACTCCATTTATAGAAACTAGCAGTGCGATACATTATATTATCAAATGTCTTGTATCGATGAAGTTATAATGGTGTTTTACTCTGATGTTTAAGTAATTCAGAGATTCCGATAGCTTTAGAAGAAGCTCACTCTGGTGCTTGTGGAGGGCATTTTGGTGGAAAATCATTGGTGCAAAAATTGTTACGTATGGGATACTACTGGTAGCATATGGAACAAGATTCCTTTGCTTATGTTAAGAGATGCCCACAATGCCAACAACATAAACACCTAATCCATGCTCCCGCTCAAGAGCTTCGTGCCCAGGTGTCACCATGGCCATTCTCTATCTGGGGTTTGGATCTAATTGGCAAAATTTCCCCACCCTCCTCTCAAGGACATATGTTTATCATTACTGCTACTGATTATTTTACAAAATGGGTCGAAGTGGTCCCTTTGCGATCCACGACTGCTGATGTAATCTGTCGATTCATACAAGATAACATAATTTCTCAATTTAGAATACCTTCCTCCTTGGTTTTGGACAATGGTACACCATTTAAGAACAAGGATGTGAAAAAGTTCCTTGAAAAATACCAGATACAACATCGCTTCTCTACGCCTTATTACCCTCAATCAAATGGCCAAGTAGAAGCTTCAAACAAGGTTATTGGATAGATTCTATGGGAAACTATTAATAAACATCAAAAAGATTGGCATACGCAATTATCCTATGCACTATGGGCTTACAAAACAAGTATTCGAATGGCTGTTGGTAACACACTGTATAATCTCATCTATGGCACAGACACAATAATGCCCTTGGAGTTAGAAATTCCTTCCTTGAGAATTTTCCTAAGAGATATCATGGATGATGACATAGAACAAGAGAAAAGATTACATGAACTTGAGATGCTTGATGAAAGACGTATTAACACTCTTGAACATCTCAAGGCTTATAAAAAAGGAGTACAACGAGCCTATAATGTGCAAGTCATACAACGTTCATTTAACATTGGGGACTTAGTTCTTTATGAAAATCAATGCAACACAAATGCACCTCCTGGTGATAAAGGAAAGTTCATCCCTAATTGGCTTGGACCGTATATAATCACTAAAACCTTTGGATTCAAAGCGTATAAATTAGCTGATGAGCAAGGTACGCCACTTAAAGAACCTATTAATGTCGTGCACCTCAAAAGATTTTATGCTTAGAGATCTAATGTTAAATGTTCCTAAGCTAATTTAGCACATAGATTATCTTCAATTTTGATAAGATAGTACTATTTTGTCTTAATTCATTTGGCATTACATCTTTGTTTAGTTGATCATTGTTGTATCGTGTTTAAGTAGTAATTGCTTAGATCACTATTGTATTAACTGAATGTAGCATGGAAGTTAAAGTTATGTGTAAAATAATTAATCATTATGTTTGTTACTACATGTTCTTTTTAGAATTGTTAGCATATCACAATAGCATTAATTATAGCATTTAGACATCATCACTAGTTACATTTTTACAAAAATCACATGTGATAGATCAAAAGCTAGTACACATAGATCAAAAGAAACCATCATATATATATATATACATCTCATTTTTATGTATATATCTGAGTCAACTATCCCTCAAAACAAAATGGGATGTCGTAGTGCCTAAATACATATATCACATAGCTGAGCCTCGATTGCCAGTACCCTCAGCCCCTCATGGTGTGTGAGTGACAGAAGCCTGACCATGTGTGGCTACAGATCATGAATGACTCCTAGAGACCCTTCGCGATCATAACCCCCTGATCTCACCTCTCATCTCTATCATCTTCTCATGTGCCTCTTGGTACATCCTCTAGTACCGATCTCTCTTAGCCTGAACTCTATCTCTATTAGCTCTTGCCTGCTGGACCTCTCGCAGTAAGAACTTACTGATAGCTGGCTCTCCCTCTGATGTAGGAACTGCTACTATTTGCTCTCACTATGTCCTAAGCTCAGCCTCGATGCACTTAGCTCTCTGTCGAAACTCCTCTCTCTCTCTCTCTCTCTCTCGTGCAGGCTGCTCTAGCATGGCCTCTGCAGCAGTCCTGTATCTGACAATTGGCATAAATATCTTAGCATGCTGCCCAGCGGATGATCGTGGTGAATAACCTGCCCACACTCACTGCTCTGAGGCATTTGTAGGCACTATGTCTCCTATAACGCGACTCAAAAAGCCTCGCCATGCATCAGTCCCAACTGTAAAACAAAGGATGAGATAGATGTTAGACTCCCATATAATTATCACAAATAATAAACTATACAAAACATCAAATAATAAATCAAACCTAACCTGGATCTCCATCTCACCAAGATGGATCTTAGATCGCCAATGGTGTGATGAGCTCTGTCGTCTGATCTATAGTTGGGGGCACCGACCCACTACTCCCCCCTCACTCTGTTTGACTAGGCCTTACATCGTCTATAGGAGTAGGACCATGAGCCTTCAACCGTGGTCTTGACTCACTCTCCTCATCAGTGTCTGCCTCCTACCGGCCTGTCATAATCTCACTCTGTAGACGTACTGTGATGGGACCTCCTTGGACTCATCCTCATCCTCGTCCTCATCCTCCTCGAGATCATAGTATCCCACTAAATCATTGACGTTGTCCTCCACCCCTGTGTTACTTGCGTGACTGGCCCAAGGTCGGGCATCTCCTATAGGATACCCAGGTGGAAAGATAGGTGCAGGTCGCGCTGTGTGCCACCAGGTCTGATATGCTTGGGTACATCCAACATCATCCATGTATGACACTAGCTCTGCATCCTTAGGACCCTCATCGTCACTAAGTGGCACGTCTGCTACTGTCGTCCGTTGGAGGGTATTTGCCCTGACTGTGCTGTGAGCAGCCCATGCGTAGCTCGAATGAACCATAGGAACATCCTGTATCTATCTGAACTATCGTACCACTTTGTCAAATTAGAACCAAGATATAGTATGATCGAGATGACCGGCTATCAGCTAATCTCTCTGCATCCTCGTTAACTGTCTCTGTTAGCCAGGCCATCTGATGTAGCCATGATATGGTCTCCAAATGATGTCCCTGGGCTGTAATCTATCAAATACTACTCTCTAGTATAGCAAATTACTGTGCCTCCAACACTTGACTAGTGGATAGGCGTACACACATGGATGGGTGAATGCCGCCTCTATAGGAAAAGCCATTGTTCATGTGCACTTGATGTGCTCAAAGGCCCATACCTATAATAATGTGCAGACCATCAGACTATGTATCTCATAATGGACATATCACCCCAAGTTGCGATAAAGGTGCACACGCATACTGTGCCCCCATGTGTAGACAGTCTAATGCTCCTCCATCGCTCTAATGGTGTGAACGAGACCCTCGTGAAGGTGAGTGCCTCATCCATCTGGTGCGATGGCTAATGTGACTGTGACTGTTAAGGGAAAATTGGATCTAAATGAATAATCAATATAATCAATATCAAAATACCCAAAACTAAACGAAATACAAAAACAAAGAGATCAATCAAACAAAATAACTTCAAAAAGCCTTTGCAAACCTTAAAGCTTCATAGCTTCCATTGGTTACCTATCTGAATCGATCTTGTATGTATGAATAAGGCCCTCAGAGAGTGCACTTCCTTGCTATGATTCCAAGATTGTCAATAAAGAATGACTAATGATAGTTTTGCCATGAAGATGAGCTTCACAACAATGATAGTAGTACGTAGTAATGAGTTTGATCACAAGAAATGAAGGAATTGGTGCCAAAGGCATTCTATAATTCCTACAGAGTAATGGTACTTAAAGCTTGGATGAATGAAATGGAGGAATAAGGTACAATTTATAGACTTGAGAGAGAAGAGATCAACGGCATAAAAAACTTGAGAGAACGTGCATGAATAGAAAGAAGACAATTGTCTTGCTCTATTTTGCATGAGAGGAATTAATAAAATAGAAGAATGAGTTAACTAAAGAGATTAATCAATTAACAAAACAGATAGAAGAGTTAACTGAATAGAACTAGAGAATAGAAATTGCATGAGGATGAGAAGATATTTTAGCTCAATTAAATATTAGAATATTCAATTGCATGTGCACAAGGATTGAATTATATTTAGAGGTAACTCAATTTAGAAGAAATGGACAACTTAAATAAATATTTTATTTATTTAAATTTAGAGAAGATATTTTTGGAAGAAACAATTAAATAATTGGTATTATTTAATTTAGGATGAATTTGGAAGAACTAATTAAATAATTGGTATTATTTAATTTAGAATGATTTTGGAAGAATTAGAAGATAAGAAAGCAAATTAAATAAATAAATTTATTTAATTGTTTGTGCATGATTTGGAAGAATAAATAAAATATTTGATTATATTTTATTTTTAGAGATTGAGAGGATTTAAATAAATTTGATTGATTTATTTAAATTTGGAAGAATGATTTGATTTAATTAAATAATTAAGAATTATTTACTTGTTTGGAAGAATTTAATTAAATAAAGGATTTTATTTAATTTTGACATTAGAAGAGGTAATTAAATATTTTGATATTTAATTAACTTAGAGGAATATGAATCAAATAAATAAATTTGTTTATTTATTTATTTATAGAAGAATTAGAATGAAATAAATATTAAGAATATTTATTTAGACCAAGTCATGTCATTTTTAGGCATATACAGTGACAATCATGATACTCCGTAGTAAGGGAATGTCTCTACATCCCTGCTCTAGTAAACAGAGCTAAATATGTCCTCGTTTTGCTTGCAAAATAGTGCGACTCAAGTAGTATAGCTGACTCTCATGAGTATACCTGGTTGAACGATGTCCAACAACCCTCACTGTCTCTCGTCAGATCGGTAGTTGAAGGATCCTGAATACATTCTCCAGTGTGATGGTAATCTCACCTGTCGGTAAGTGGAATGTGGATGTATCTGCATCCCACCTCTCCATCAATGACATGAGCATAGCGTAGTGGAATCTAATTGTGGGCATATCAAACACCCACCATAGGCCCACCGTCTGTAAATGCTCTCTCTCTATGATAGTTAAGGTGCTAGCGTGATCTTGTAGAAGTGCCATCAGATGACTGCCTGTGTGCTCAAGCATATCAGGGACATCCTGCAGATTGGAAAGCAAGCAAGAGTATCAGACTCTCTAGAAACCAAAATAAGCAATCAAGAGCTAAACATAATGCCTGCGCCTAGGGCCTGTGTCCTATGTGGACCATGGCACCCCAGGAAGACTAGGGCGCCCCAGAGGGACACTAGCACCTCTGTGGGACTAGGGCACCCCAGAGGGACTCTGGTGCCCTAGGTGGACCCAGGCACCCTTGTCTGGGACCCCTGTCCACCTTCCCCTCTTGGCATAGACATCAGTAAACGTGAAAGCAAAAGTACAATGAAAGATGACAGAAGCATGGAATCAGGACCCTACCTCGGCCTCGAAATGTCTCTCTGCTACCTGGGCTTGGATCATCTCCAGTCGTGGTGGATGATACGGATGTCAGCTTGGCATGGTCGTTCCCCTATTCTCCTTCTCTCTCTCCTCTACTTTCTTGCAATGATAAGAAATTAGAATGAGTTAGCGATAAGTGACAACTCCCTTTTACATAAAGTAAGTGAGTGAGAATTCCTATCCCTAACTAGGTGCAAAAGTGTGCTCTTTCACTCTTGAGCCCTTTTTCTTGAGTTGTCGAACTCTGATTTCAGTGTCATTTGTTGCATTGAATCTTGGTTCCACTCTCTTTCTTCCCCAATGTGTTATGTTTGAGCGTTCTTCAAATGACCCTCATAACACATTTTCCTTGAAATTGATGTGCGTGGATATCTCCTTGTTTCTCCTCTTGGACTAAGCAAGCAGAAACAAGGGGGGGCATATATCTCCCTTGATTTCCCCCCCTCCCATCACTCAACCCCCTTAGTGTTTTTGATACTGACTTATTGGTGGTGGTTGCAGGTGATTTGGTTTTGATTTTCTAACAAGTGTTCCTTTGTAGGTTGTGATTCCTAACTTTGTGGTCTTGTAGGATTGCAGACTTGGGGGCTTCTACCTTCTTGGTGACAACACTTTGGCTTCCTCTACAGTATCCTTTTGGGTATCCTTTTCATGATTGATGTATTTACTTTCCTTTAGTTGCATATGCATGTAGTGTCATATGGCCACTAAAGTGGGGGCTAAATGTAATGTCGTAAATTGTCCTCCTATATGGAATGGTACAATTTCCCTCAGTTTAGCTCCTCACTTGGGTGACCTCTCAACCTTTCCTTTTCTGGCCTTCCCAAAACCCTGATTGACTAAGTCTAGGAGCAATTTATTCACCTTTTGAGGTAATTTGTTGATAGAACACGGAAAGGGGATTTGAGATTTGGGTCCCTAGGACCCCTAAAAATGCAGATCTGAGTGGAAATGGGGGCTTGGCCTTGGGCGTCTATGCCCTAGTCCTCCCCTGTTTCCCAGGATTTTGAATTTTGGTAGGATGTCGGCTCCCGCTGAGTGCCTCAGGATTTCATTTTCAAATTCTCAGTTTTCACGCGATATCGAGATGTTATTTCAAAATTTGAATTTCCCTAAAGCTAGATATAAAAAGACATTTGCAAATCATTTTATCACACACATAGTTCTTATGCAAGCTTGATGTCAAAACTCTTCTACAATTGCTATTGAAGATCAGTGACTTATTGAAGCTCTTGGAAGTATTTTGTATTCGCTATCATGGAGACAATGGATGAGGATTAGGGATCAAGATCTTGAGTCTATCTTGCTCTTCCTAGGGTTTGTACACCCTTTGCATGATCAGGAGAAGGGTTGAAGCCTCCAACAACAAGCTTAGAGATCATCTGTAGACATTGCTGATTCACCTTCTTGTTCATGCAAATCTTCATTTGTTTTCATCTCCTTGAGGTGAAGTTGTATGTATTTATTGATGCAAAGTAAGTTATTGATCTTCCCTTGATTGAGACATCTAGGGTTTGATATTTCTGCATACACACATTGTTAGGTTTACACACACTTCTACAGATCTTTTTCTCTAGCTATTGTTGAGGTAGAAATACCAAAGATGGGCCTTGACTGAGGCAAGCTCCTATATAGCCACAACATTTTCCTTCTTTTGTAGGTACAGATTGTGTTTTGCAGGTTCTAGTGGAAAGAAGCTACAGAAAGGAAGATACTGTGGATATAGTTGTGACAAACTTTTAGATTTTTAGATTCTGAGACTTGCGGGACACTGGAGTGGGCACCCTAGTCCAACCAGGGTTATTTCTGGGATCTAGAAGCCCTTTAGCCATCTTAGACACCCTATGTAGAAGATTTTCTAGTTCAAAAACTTGAGGGACACTAGAGCGGGTGTCCTAGTCCATGTGGCCCTCAAAATCTAGGTACGTAGTCTCTGAAATCCTCTCTCAGCACTTCTGTGATCAGTTTTGCCAGTTGTTTCATCAATTTCTGAATATTTCTAATTTAAGGCATAATTAGGGTTTTACTTGGTTAAAAGGAAAACACTTGATAAAACCTTAGTTAGGGTCTTATGTTTCATAACCACACGAGCGTAAGGGACAGACGAAGTGACTAGAAGCTTGCTCATAAGCTTAGTCCTTGTCTTCCCAATGCTTAGTGGAGAAATGGTAGTACTTAACCTAGTTTAAATAAACCATCCAATTTCCCACTAAACACTAATCAATAAAGTTAGATGTAGATAAATGAGATTAGTGACATAAGTCATTGCTCAAAATTGATATACTCTTTCCATGCAAAACTTCATTTTGCATGGTAGAATATAGACTATTCAACCTATACACATCCATGTGAATCTTACAAAACATGCAAGCATCCACCTCATGCAATGTGCTAAAATATATGTTTACAAGGGTATGTCTGTAAGATTCACTACTAGGTAAATGTTGCAATATATAACTCATTCCTCAAGATGTTAATCTTAAGGTTGGAAATGAACTCTATCTCAATGATTAATATATGACTTAATTTGCTAGGAATGAATGCAAAGATTCATAGGAATTTTCTTACTAAATATATCTTTTCCTATCAAAATTTTTAAGGATAACCTTAAAAGAGTTACTTATGCTAGAGTAACTAGGACTTGCAAGGTTATTAAATCACTTACACATAATAACTAAACTTATTAAGTGCCTGAGGAATCAAGTCATACATGTGGGCTAGCAAGAAACAAAATGAGGGGATTTAGTTATTTCCATGCAAAGTACCTTAAGACCTTATTGAGAACATAGCTATAAAAATTCATGTGTTTTTCATAAGCACATACCACCAACAAGTGGCCCAAAACATACACTCACACACACCTAGAGTCCTTAGAGTTGAAACTTGGCTCTGATACCAAATGCCATATGCCCACATTTGCACATGGATATGAAAAACTATCACAACATTTTTTTTGATAAAATAACTCTCACAAACTTTAATCATGCTTCACATGATAGAGAAACATGTGCACTTGACAACATTGTGTGTGCAACATTATAAGGAGCATGTCACATAAAGTGAGGGAGGTAAAATCGAAACAAGTGAGGGTAACCTAATTAGGGTTTGGTGCCACTTCATGTGACACCTCAAAGGAGAACCTCTATGAGGTAAATCTTCTCTAGGTTCCTAGGTGAAAGAAGAATCAATCTCACCTCCAAGGCACAAGTCTTAAACACCTATAACTAAAACTTACCTCCGAGCATGCTAAGCTAGTACATAAAAAATGTGATTAAAATAATTAAATAATCAACCATTTAGAAATGACATTTAAATAAAGTAAATGAAATTAAACCAACTATTTCAATTTTATAAAAAATGAGATCAAATACTGTTATGAAAAAAGTACAAGTAAATCTAACAACTAGAAGGTTCAAATATATCATATTAAATTTTGTATTTAAATATCTAAACTAAATGCAAAATATTCAATTTAAAAAAATTAAATTTAAAGATAAATCAAAACTATATTAAAAATTTCTTCTAAAAATTTAATTTTTATTTAATATAAAATATGAAATTAATTTTTGAAACTATTGTTTTAAATAAAATAACTATTTTATCTTTAAAAAAAAGGATGTGGTCAAATTCAACAATCTAAATAGGCAATGCATTTACTTAAGTCACAAAACAATATTCATTTTAAATCATAGCCACAAATTAAATTAATCACCCCATCATGATTAAATTAAATTAAAAAAATTACAACTATCCCAAAACAAATTAATTTTCTTAAATAGGTTAATTAACTCAAAGAAACATTAAGTACACTAAGACACTAGGGCAACTCAAAAATCCCTAAGCTTAAGTTTAGAAAACTCATTTTCTTCTCATTCCTCATTTCAAACTTGCATGTTCAAGGGAGAGACAAGGAAGTGAAGGAGAAAGCAAATCTCCTCAAGGTAAAAAGGAAAGATAGTTTATTATTATTTTTTGTTTTCTAACTTTTTTTTTTTTTTTTGGATAAATCTTGTTTCCTAATTTGTGTGTTACTCTATTTTTATTTTCTTGGCTAATATTTAATTTTCTAACATCTTCAATATATTTCTAACTTTTCTCCTCTATTTCTAATATTTTGTAAGTCCCTGTCTTAGCGGAGGATTCTTGTTTTCACTTAATAAAAAGAGCATTAGTTTGCTTCAAACTCTGTGCAATATGGAAAATGTTAAAGCCACAGATAAGGTTTGAAATATTTTATTCTTTTTCCCTTGATTGATGGCATTTTTCATTGGGGCATTATTTTACCCCTAGTATTTTATTCTCTATTATATTTCATTTGAAATGTTTTATTCTTTTTCTCATGATTGATGGCATTTTCTTATTGTCACATTATTTTACCCCTACTATTTTATTCTCCATTGTATTTCATTCTCAGAATGGAGAAAATTTTGCTCATCTCTAAAGTTTTGCATGTAATAATGTGTGTCATTGTGTGCATTGGAGGGTTTGGGCAATGGTAAGTGGCCTGCAAAAAGACGTGTGCTATGTTTGGTCAAAAGAACATGTTGTGTTGCAGAGTTATTCAAAACAGGTGTTTGCAGTTTGTGAGTGGGCGTCTTCCAAAAAATGGTAGAAAAAAATATTTTTTCAAAATGGGTTCGGGAAAAAATTTGTGGTTGTTGCTATTGGGCGGAGAAGATTTCGGTGAGTTTTTTGTTTTTATGTCTTCCATACATTTTTAGGGTTTTGTTTTCTTTATAAATGGTGAGTGTGGAACTTTCATAGTATTACAGGTGTCGATGGTAGTCAAACTTGGAATTTTTCATTTCGTTGTGGTACGGGAAAATGTGGAGATAATATCAATGATTAATAATAACCCAATAACTCAATAGAAATTGCAATAATCAAGATTCAAACACAAAGAAAGATACCTTACAAACCTTATTACTTCACGGCTTCCATTGGTTGCCTAATCTCAAATTGATCTTTCATGTGAATGAAGCCCTCAGAAAGCGCACTTCCTTGTTTTTTTCTTCAAGATGACAATAGAGAAACAACTATGATAGTTCTTGTAATGAAGAGGATCTTCAATACAATAAAATGGTGATCGCAAGCTATGGAATGGATTTGGGTGCCAAAGGCGTGCTGTGAATTCTGCAGAGTAAGTTTACTAAAATCTTGGATGATTGAAATGAAGGAATAGGGGTTGTATTTATAGGTTTGAGAAGGAAGATCAATGGTATAGAATGATCAAGAAGATCAATGGTTGAGGAAGCTTGAGAAGATGTGCGTGAATCAGAAGAGGACAAGTGTCCCGCTCCTTCATTCAACAGGGGAGTTAACAGAAATAGATTGAAGAGTTAACTGAATAGATTGTCCAGTTAACAGAATAGACTAACCAGTTAACTGATTTGATTAATGAGTTAACTAATTGGACTCGAGGATAAAAAGGACATGTAGGTGAGAGAACAAATAATTAAATATTAAAATATTTAATTTAGTGTGCACATGGATTTGCATGAATTAATTTAGGTGTTAATCAATTTTTAAGAGGAAATAGATAATCTAAATAAATGTTTTGATTTATTTAAATATAGAGGATGTTAAGTTTAGAAGAACTAATTAAATAATTAGACATTATTTAATTTAGAATGACTTTAGAATTTAGAAGAGGTAATTAAATAATTTGATATTATTTAATTTAGAGGAATTTTGGAAGAATTAATTAAATAATTTGGTATTATTTAATTTAGAAGAACTTGGAGGATTTTAATTAAATAAATGATGTGAAGGATTTAATTAAATAAATGATTTTATTTAATTTTGTGGAGGAATGTGAATCAGATAAATAAATTGATTTGTTCATTTATTGATAGAGGAATTAAACTAAAATAAATATTAGAAATATTTACTTAGATAGAGTCGTGTCATTTTTAGGTGTATACACCTTGTATTAGTTGTTAGTGTATAAATTTGAGTGGATTGGGGAAAACAACTCGAGTCTGTGAGAAATTTGTAGATTTAGTTGAAAATTTGAATAGCGTGAAAGAAACCTCCAAAATTTGCTTTTTTAGTGCTCCGTGAGTGGTTAGTACCAAAAAAACCTGAAGCCATTGAAGCTGAGCAATTTTCCCCCCAGCTTTTGTAGTAGTTGGAGTTACCTTGGCTTTAGAGGCTTTTAAGTGGAAATGGTTTTTGTAGTGATTGTTGTTAGAAATCCCTATATTTTGAGTTAGAAAATGCCAAGCCGTAGGGTTTTCAACACCCAGGGAACCCCCTAGACCAAGGGGAAGCCAACAACCAGTTGTTTTGAAGGTGTAGAGAGACCATCCCACCACAGGATTTGCAATTAGGTCTCCCACAATTGCTATGTTTCCAATGGGTCCCAGACTATCTGGTTCAACATTCACCTGCACTTTGGCTACCACCTTCATCTATCCATTTGGTGGTTTCCTGTATGAAAATGTTGGTTTGGGGACCAGGGACCTGTTAAGAGGGCACAAGGAGGAGGGGAAGGGTAGTAATAGATACAATGCCAGGGAAATTCAAGGATATGGGGTTTATCCTCCTCAGAGATCAGTGAAACACACTTTTTTGGCATTTTGGTTTCAATGTGCATTCTCATCCAATCATTTTATCTATTTCAGCTAGATGTTTTCCTTCGATGAATTTCTCCCAATTGTATGTTGCGGATAGAAAATTAGGAGCTTTATTTAATAGAAGGTTGCATAAATTATTTTTTAGGGCCAACGATCTCCATAACTCTCTCTCACACATATATATCTGGCCAACGATACCCATAACATAAAATATTAATACACATTTTTTAAAACTTTATTGTGGAAGTCTGGAACCTTTAATGTGAAAAAATACCATGTCGGTGTCCTACCTTTATGGTGAAATAGAAATGTAAATACAAAATTGCCCAAGTAAGCAGTGCCTTGTCAACAACTTTAGTAAGATTACTTTAGTGATTTGTTTATTTTGCTCTTTGAAATTACATTCAAGTTATGGTAATTAACCTAATATTGTGTTCAATTGGGAATAAATCTTGGGTTTGTGGGTTGGTTTATTTAGTCTGATATGAATTTCATATGGTAAATTTTTTCTACTTTATACGTTTTAGGATTTGCTCTCCCTTAGTTTAAATCTATCAAACAAAAAATGATGAATTAAAAAATAATGGTTTGAACATGCTATGTAATGGACAATTCAGAAGGTTTTAGGGGATTTATAGTATGGTCTGGTTTATTAGTTTCGGTTTCCATGGTAACTTAAGGAATTCTAGAAGAGGAATAGTTTTACTAGCTATTTTTATTAATTTTGTGGAAAAAAAATCCCATTTATAATTTTGAGAAGAACAAATTAGCAAAATATTCTGTAGGCAACTATAAAAAATAAATCAGCAACATCTTTGTTTCTTGTTTGTGGAATTCAGTTGTCTACCCCTAGCAATTTTGGCTTTAATCCTCTGTTTTCTTTCTATCTTGAATAATCCTTTCACTTGAGATCAAGCTCTAAGATGGAAGAATACAAGCCTCCCACACCTAGATTTGCCTTCCAAAGCAATAAGAGGTATCATATGTTTTTGATTTTCAGGAGAGATGCAAGAAAAACTCTAGTTGATCATCTCTTCCAAGCTCTTTCCGCTATAGAACTTAATGTGTTTTAAGACAATCACAAATTGGAAAAGGGGGAAATGATAACATTGAGATAGAAAGAGCAACCAAGAGCAGTGCCATTTTCCAAAGGTTATGCAGAGTCACCATGGTGTCTCAAAGAGGATGTTGCAATGTTGAGCACCACTGGCTTGATTATTTCTCTCTTTTATCATGTGTCTGACTCATGTTAGATATCCTAGAAAGGATTCCCCCAGTCCCTAACCAGTCTTTTCTTAAACATTATGGTCATTCAAGTTGATACCCAAGAGAAGAGATTTATGGGTGGAAGCATGCAAAAAGATCTATTCTTTTAGAGGCTAGTTCATAGATATAACTCAAGGGTAAGTAATGAGCCTCAATTTCTGCTTGATTTTATATATTTTTGGTTAATTATTTCATTGCAGCTGCTCGATATTAGGTGACATATGTGCCTCCACTTAGATATAATTACCTAATGATAGGGTCTTAGGGAAGGGGCTTGGGAAAAATGTAGTTCGTTAGTGAAATAAAATGAATCTATTCTTATAAAATAGGAGGCTGGGGTTTTATTTCTATACATTGCAGTTACTGACATAAAATGAATCTATCCCTATAAAATCTTAAGTGGGGGAGGGACCTAAAAGTTTTCCAATGACTTCATTTAATTTATCCCTATAAAATGTAGACCTCCACTTTGCCCTCCTACCCCTATTGTTTTTGAAATATAATTATTTGATTTTAAAACTTTATCTTAGCTTGACATGCTAAGAACCAGAGATTAATTTATTATTTTTCCCTCTTTGTTTTTCTTTATTTTTGGTATGGATAATTTTTTATATATTGAATGTTGGGAATGAAATGAAATACGATATCACAATCAGAAGCTCAGCTTTACAAAGCCACTTGGCCAGGAAAACAATCAATCTTATGAGAGTGTTGGTTAACACATTTGTCACCTAACTCTATATTCTCATGCTCGGACAAGTGACAAATGTAAACAATAGTTGAGCCTAATATATTGGTATTTTACATAGGATCTCTTCTTATTTAACAAGGCGCAACTACCTTTGACAAATATTCTGCTGAATGAAAAACTTCACGATTTCTTTTAACCAGAAAGCAAAACAAAGGCAGAGCTTTTGACCCGAAAGCAATAAAGCCAAAATCTACAAATTAAAAACTAGAAGTTCACAGACTTCCCACCACATAGCATGAATTAGCAATAACACAGACACACACACATATATATCACCACTTCAAATGATATATCAATAGATAAATATTCTTAGCAATGAGCAGAAGTATGAATATCCAACCACCAAAACACATGAATATCATTAACATCAGTAGAAACACATTCAACTTAGGAAGAATATGAATTCAAATAATCACAACACACATATTATGATCGTCTAAATCTCCATTATATCAATTTGTATTGCATATATCAAAGTAGATGAAACAAAATTAACTATCACCCTCCAAAACAAAGTTTTTCAAAAGATCGTTAATTCGACTAACTATCCAGAATTTATAGCTAAACTAAATTATAACTATCTTCAAACCATAACGGCTTCTTGAAAAAGCCTATTTAAAGATTGTTTAAACAATAATTATAATAAAGGGCCGTCCAGAGCAAATAGTTTTAGAGCAATCATGAAATAACTTTGAAACATGAAAATCAAATCAATTCAAAATTTGCAAGTCCCCATCGCCATTGTCCACCTCATCCATCTCTTCATCTTCCTTTGATTGTTCACCTTCTCCAGTGACACTTTGCGCTACCTGAGGTACCTATGCTCACAATCTGGCTTTATACACCCCATGTTTGTTGATAACCAACATTAAATACATGCTTGGTGGAGGACCTGTCATGCTGATGCGACATTTCTTCTTCATGACCACCCTGTCAGAGTCTGTCACCTTGCAATACACTTCATCAATGTCGTTCCTGTAACTGTTAATGCATGCTGCCAATTTAGAAAGTCTCCCTAATGACTCCCCTGTAATTGCATTGTAATTCACTACTTCCTCCATCACCACCTTTTTAAAGTTTTGTTTGATCACCTTAACATCCAACAACTTCTCATCATTAGATCCATTAGCCTCTACATCTAAAGTGGCAAGATCCCTTTTTATTCTCATCATCTCTTTGTAGTAGGTTGCAACTGCCTTTCCCATTTACTCTTCTACTGTAGTTATGATACAAAGTTTCTACTCCACTGCATCATCCTACACAACAGTATCTAGTTCCTTGGGGTTAGCTATAACTTCTTCAGCCATAAGAATATTGGGATCCATATTGGCTAGTTTTTGTATCTCCTTAGAAGCAATATTCAGGCTATGGTGATCACTGCAAGCTTTATCAAACTCCAGTATCAAAACTTCCCTTTTAGCATGGATGGAGTCAAATAATTTCACTGCCTCCTCGATAAAAATGAGACCATCAAAGATGATTTTCTCAACCCATTGATCCATAGCTTTCCTTAGAGACAAAGAAAATTTAACTTGTTGTAGTAAACTAGGATCAAGAGTGCAAAGGTTAACACTTGAGGAGGCTTCAGTGGAGGGTGTTATTACTTCAGCAAGTGAATTAGCAAAAGAAGATAGGGAACTTACATGTGCTAGGAGTTTTGAATTTTCTTCTTGCAATCCTTTCACTCTTTTAGAAATGTTATCAACTGAATATTGGACATGGTACAAATCCCCTTTAGTGGTTGATGGCCCCAGATCCACTTGACTTACCCTGAAGTCATCTTTTGTTATCTCATCTTCATTCTTTTATACTAGTGGATCTACAATTTCTAGAAACTGGTTTCCTGAAATAACACTAGTCACAATTCTCGACATCCTCTTTGCACGTTTGGGTTTAGGGACCATTTGTAATAGACTAGCTACAATGTCAACACCTTCATCAGCAGGAAGGGTGTATCTTTTCTTCTTTTGGACTACCTTCTTTAACCAATTTGGGGATGGAGTGGGTACATTAGTGGCATTGGAAGTAGCTATTACAGGTGCAGGGTGAGAACTTTGCTCAGGAAACTCTCTCTGTTGTGGAGAATTTGGGGGACTAAGCAATGAATGCAACAAATTATCTTCTCCAATTTCTGAGAAGATGAAAGAATCAGAATCACTTACATGATTGTTAAGCGGGGGCACATGGTCTGCTTTAGATGACAAAGCAGCCAATGTGGTATTTCTCTTCATCACTTGAACATCTTTATTACAGGTGGTCTTTATCTTCCCAGTGTCTTCATGTGGCCTTTCATCATCTCCATTCAATTGTGAGCTGACTCTCTAAAGAGTCAGGTCCAAACTAGATGACCTATACAAATTGGCAATTTGAGATCTGGCTTGATTCTGAGAGGCCGAATCCCTTGGTATTGTGGAACCAACACATTCCTTCACCTTTCCTTGTAGCCACTTCTTTGTTCTCCTCAGTACATGTAAAGAAAGAAACATGATATCAGTGACTTCCTTTTCTGACCATTTTATAGGAGGCATGGGTTCTCTAGATGTTGTATCATAACCTTCACCCAACATATTTGAAAAGTCATAAGTGATATCAGGGACCTGAATATCCAACTTGAAGGCATGGACCTGATCCACAGTTAGCCTCATCTATTTTCTCCTTTGAACCTCTCTCACATTAGTGCAATCCTCCCAAAAATCCTCGAGTTAAGGATGGTGTGAATAGGAACCACCTCCATGCATGTTTTCCTTTATGAATTTTTTACTGGCAAAAGATACATAGGGAGACAGACTATGCAGGCTTAACTCAGACAACAACTTGTCAACATTTTGAGAACAATCATTATTTTTTTAGGAATAAAATGATAGAGACACAATGAAAGAATACCCTTCTTTTTCATCACCTAGTACTTAAAATTCACCATTGCCATCTAGTGGCATACTTCTAGCAATACCAAATAATAAGAAGGGTACCGCAGCAATTTTAATGGGGCATTTTCAAAACCCCCTATTCTTAGATAAGAGAATCTATCAAACTGAATGTAAAAGCTTCCAAACTTCATGACTAGCAAAGATGCTTCTACTGAAAACCTTTTCTCAATTGAGCCATCGATTCTTTTAGCTAACATCATAGAAAAAACATCATTAACACGTCTGAAATCTTTCATACCTTCTTTCTTTTGTAGCTGGGGAAAAATTTGATACACAGGCACACTTGCCATAGAACTCCCTTGAGTCCTCAAACTAGGCCAAGTAGCCTCTCTTTGAGCCAATATGTAGATTAGCTGGGAGTACATGTGGAAACTCACATTTAGTGCAAGGTTCATCAGTTGTTCATGTAAGCAATCACTTATAATCTTCGGCCAGTTAATATGGTGGTCTCTACAAATCAACAGAATGAATCTACACATCCAAAATTAAAAAACATCTGACTCGAGACTCCCAACTACTATATTTAGCAAGGTTATCATATCTGATATTTCTTCTTTGAAATGGCTCCTCTTTAAATTGGCAGGCAACTGAGACTTACTAGTCTTTTCATTCTCGAACTAATGCTTAACAATGTTGGTATGGCAGCAGTCCTTCCTCTCATTGTAATAATTCCAAGCTAAGGATATAGAAACATCAGCGTTATCTTCATATTCTTCCAAGTGCAGGGCCGAAGCAACAGATTCAAAATAAATTTTTACTACCATAGCACCACTGGGTGTCCTTATCTCTTGGGAATCTAGGAAATAGCCATTGCTGCATGCAACCATCAGTTCAGGACAATGCACAACTAGAGGAAAACCACCTGCCTTGTCTAAGCCGCTGCTGATAATTTTCTCCACTAGAGGGGTTTTCTTCTCAGACCTCATTCTTCTTCAAAAATCATCCAAATCGCCATGGGCCAAATTCGTATCCCTCGCTTCAGAAAGACCATTCTCTACAATAGAGGCTACAGGGGTCCTTTGAAACTTAAATTTCATCTTTGTGTGCTCGAGAAACCAAAACACCAGAGGTTCAGAAAGGAATGCAGAAAGAGGAGGGTGAGGCAAGACACCAACACAAAATTCTTTGTGCAGATACATGGAAATTGAAAACTCTAAATCCTTGAAGAAAATATTGATCTTTTATGAAGAGAAGAAACTACTGGCTAGGCTGACTTGTAGTAGTGGAACTATGCTGGAATGTCACACGTAGAAACTAGTTGTTTGTCTTCTGCAACATATTCCCTTTATACACAATACCACCTTAGGCATGCTCAAGACCTTATTGAAGTTGTTTCTCATTAATTCGCCAAGGAAAAATATTAAAGATTGGTGGTGAATTCATCTTTATAACTCATAAATGCATGCCTCAACTTTCCGTCTGAAGATTGTGCCACTATTTCTTCACGTACTTAAAATTAAATGCAAAGTGACAAGTGTTATTTTTTCGTACTGTACGCCATCACGGCCAGTGCCACTTGGGAAAGTGTGTTGTTCAAAGTCAGCAAGTTGGGCAGAATTTGAACATTTGAACTAGAAGTAAGAGATTCAAAACTTCAAGGAATCCCTGACTTCCCAACTACAAAGGAAAGACTTTTACGTTGGAACACAAAGAAAGGCTCGAAGCATGATAACTAAAGGCAAGTCAGTAAGTCAGGTGTTTCAGGAACTTACTTCAGTTCAAAAATATGAAGAATCACCGACTTACTAAAAAATGACTAAGAAAACTTAGACTAGAGTGAAGAATTAAGGATAAAGACTGACAAAGAATGAAGGAAAAGACTGAAAATGGATGCAGGCACCTTTTGAGAAAAAGGGGGGCAACAGCTGGCTCTAATTGGGGACAAGGACTTAGGAAGATGTAGAGAACCTGAGCAAACCATGGCGAACAAGACTTATTCCAAAGGGCGATAGAGTCACACCAAAAATGGGACAATACACAACAAGAACAGAACAAGGAAAAAAACTATGGTATAGGGTCAGACTCAGAAACTTTAGCAATTGCATAATTTTAGATCTTGCCCATTATAGGCAAGAGGTAGCAGTGTTCCATTAGGATAGGCCAATAGAAATGCATTTTCTCCCACAAATTCTCTGATCTTGAAGGGGCCTTTCCACAAAGAATCAAATTTCATATGTGCACCTTTCGGTTCTCTTCTCCTGTCCCATAAAAGTATAGAATCTCCCACAACAAAACTTCTTTGCCTAGCCTTTTTATCAAAAACTCCTTTGATGATATGTTGATGCTTAGCAATTCTATCTATAGCAACTTCCCTTTGCTCTTCTAGATGATTCAAATACAATATTCTCTTCTCTAGTGCTAGCTAAAACCGTTCATCTTCAATTGCTTTATGTAGATTCAATGTAGACAATTCTAGAGGAAGAGGAATGGCACTATCAATACCATAAACTAGCTAGAAAGGAGACATACCAATTGCCCTTTTATATGTTATCCTATCGGCCCAAAGAGCATCATATAGACTTTTATACCATCCCCTTTGGTTTTCTTCTACTAGCTTCTTGACAATAGAGATGAGATTTTTGTTGCTTGATTCTGCCTGTCCATTGCCTTGTGGGTAATAATTAGATGAATAAGCAAGGCAAATACCAAAATCATAACAAAATAGAGTAATCTCTATAGAAGAAAAACTTGAAGCATTATCAGCCACCAGCTTCTTAGGCACACCAAACTTGACTAAAATATTCTCCTTAAGAAAGGTACAAATGACCTCAAAAGTAGTATTCTTCACTGGGATAGCCTCTACCCACTTGGTAAAATAATCTTCTGTAGTTAAAATGTGAGTGTGTCTAGCATTGGAATTGGGATTAATTGGTCCAATGAAGTCTAATCCTCATTGTTGAAACTATTCATCTATAACCACCGGTCTCAAAGGAAAGGCAGCTAATTGAGGTCTACTTGTGAACTTTGAACATTTTTCACATTTTGATAGCCAACCATAGGCATCTATGAATATGCCAAGCTAGTAAAAGCATTGCGTCAATATCTTGAAGGTTGTCACTGATGCAAAAAAATGTCCCCCACAAGATTCATTATGGAAATCTTCTAATAGCTTCTTTTGTTGTTCCTTATCTACGCATCTTAGAAATGTCCCATCTACTCCTCTTTTATAAAGGTTACCTTCCCAGATAACATATTTATGTGCCTTAAGCTTCAGGTTTCTCCTTTCCTTGCCAGAGAGGTGAGATGGATAATCACCATAAGTTAAGAAATAAGAGACATTTGAGAACTAATCATCAGTATTACTGGTAAAAAGAACCAAGGGTAATTCTTTCTTTTCTCCAACCTCATTTTTAGTGATCATTTTGCACAATCCCTTACCTCTGACCAGATTAGTGGGCCTAATCTCAATGTCATACTCCTAAACTTTAGCTATTCAGGCTCCCCTATTGTTGCATTCAATCTCTTACTGAGTAAGAATACTTTTCATAGCTGATTCTGGGACATACACAATAGCATGTGAATACATGATATAAAATCTAAAACTCTTTAAGGCTCTAACCACTGCATATGCATGTTTCTCTAAAGAAGAATACTTAAGCTCATATTTCTTTAATGGCACACTCATGAAAGCAATGGGAGCTTCTATTCCTTGTTCATTCTTCTACAACAAGATAGATGATAGAGTATGTTGAGAGGCATAACAATAGATAATAAAATCTTTTTGAAAATTAGGATGCACAAGTGTGGGTGCATCAGCAATGGCCTTTTTTATGTCCTCAAATGTTTTCTTCCCTTTGACATTCCACTTAAAAATAGGATGGTTCTTCATCATTTCTGCAATATGTCTGGTCAGCTCAACAAAATTAGGGATGAATCTCCTTAGAAAGTTTACCTTAATGAAAAAGGATCTCGTATTATTCTTGGTTGCAGGCATACTTAGCTATTGGATTTCCCTGACCCTCTTTGGATCAATTTTTATTCCATCTTTTGAGACAATATGCCTGAATAGTTTTCCTTTAGTAACTACAAAAAATGATTTCTTGGGATTCAAAGAGATGCCATTTTCTCTGCAGCGTTGCAAAACTACTTCTAAGTCACGCAAGTGGTTCACCCTTTTCTTGGAGAAAACTGTTAATTCATCAAGATAGACCACTATGATTTTATTTTTCAAGTCACCAAAAGCTAGATCCATTTCCCTCTAAAATGTGGCCCCAGCATTAATAAGATCGAAAGGCATTCTATTATACGCAAAGACACCAATTGGGGTAGTAAAAGATGTTTTATGTTGATCCTCCCTAGCCACCTCAATTTGGTTGTATCTTGAAAACCCATCAAGCATAGACATCATCTCTGAACCTGACACAGTTTGTAGGATATGATTCATTATAGGCAAGGGATAGTTATCTTTAAGAGAGGCTTGATTTAGATTTCTAAAATCAACACAAATCTAGATCTCTCCATTCTTCTTCCTAACAGGTACAATATTTGCCACCCAAGTAGAATGATGGATAGGATAGATGATTTTGGCTTTGAGCATTTTGTCAATTTCATTGAAGATGGCTTCAGCTATTTTAGGATTATAAGTTCTTTGCTTTTGCCTAAAGGGTATGGTGCTAGGTTTCAGGGGAATATGATGCTGCATTTCTCCATTCCTAAATTTCTTAAGATCAACATTACACCATGCAAAAACATCTTTGTTTCTAATAAGCAAGGAAATCAAACATTCCATTTCTTCTTTAGAACAACATTTACCAATACACACAATCTTAGGATCATCTTTAGTCCCAATATTCACTTTGTCATAATCGGCCGAAGTCATGATGGAAACTTTATCCTTCTTCTTAAGATATTGATCATGTCGATTGAAAAGATCTTCAAGAGAGACAAGTCCCTTTGGAATTTTATTCCCTTTTAATTACACAATTCCTAAACTTGAGTCATCAGAGGACTTCATTTCTCCTTCCAGAACATCATTACTGTCATCACTACTACCCTCAAAGAACACACTAGCAAATGATTCAGCCTTTTCAAGAAACAAAATAATCTGCTGATCAAAATTAAAAACTTGCCAATGATTAACATTGTCAGGAACACTAGGCCTATACACTACTTCAATCTTGTATGATTTATTCTTGATGCGGAAATAACTAAAGAATCGGCCCTAGAATTTTGTTCTCTGGGTATCACTTCTATAGAAAAAGCATCAAAATCTTCAATGCAGTCCCTTACCCTATTCTGATAATACCTTGGTCTACCATTTTTTACCGTATACAACTTTCTTACTTGCTTAACAGTTAGCTTAGCATCTCCTTTAACTTTTAGTTGTTTCACACCTCTTTCTCTGGCTAGCTCTAGGCCCAATAATAAGGCCTCATATTCTACAGTATTATTAGTGTTCTCAAACTCCAATTTGAAAGCAAAAGGAAAGAAATAACCATCAGGTGAAATCAGAACAACCCCTGCCCCTGACCCTGCCATAGAATAACTCCCGTCAAATTCTAGAGTCCATAACTCATCAACTAGGTCAGTGCCGATTAGATTCATGTCTTCACTCTTTGTTGATGTACACATGTAGGAACCTGGTCCAATTTCTACAAATAGGATGTCTACCCTAGGGTCTCCAAATTTAAGCACGGTAAACTTAGCTTTGGGTTCAAGATTGAGGCAGACTTTCTTCCCTTCTACAGGTATCAGGGCATGTGACCAATCCATTTGAATTTCCCCACCTAAGTCTTTACAAAATCTATGACTCAAGAGCATCCCATAATTGGTAGGTATTTCTACTACGAGAATGGTTAATTTCAATCTTTTCTTCAGAGAGGAAGCCAAAGCAATTTGAGCATCTTTAATTTGACCCAGGATGGGTATCAGAGAACTGTCCATTAAGAAGCATTTGCCATGAGAGGGCATATAGGATAATCCTAGGGCTTTAGCAACTTAAGCAGGCATAACATTCTCTGAGGCTCTAGAATCAATAACACAATTACTGAGCTTATAACCAACAATGTACAAGGAGACATAAAAAGGTTTTGGTTTGTTAAAAGAATTCTGGGGACTAGGATCTTGAGAATAGGTATTTGAACAATTTTGGCTCTTGGAAAGCAATTCAATATCACTGGACACATGAGCATTACAATTTGAAGGGGAGGGTCCCTATTTGATATATCTGACTAGTTTATCAAGCTCAGATGGGTTAAGCTTCAAACATTCAGCTTGAGAAATATCGATCTTTGTATTCTTACATGATTCTACAACATCAAATGAATTTGAGACATGAGTTTTAGAAGATGAAGTAGATGGTACCTCAGCAGCTACAACTTTGGGTGTCATGTTCTCCATTTTCTTAGCCTCATTTTGTCTGGTCAAGATATATTTAGGGGTAGAGGTGGAATTACTGGACTAACCCTAAGTGTTCTAGCCTCTTTGTACCTACTGGCCCCTAGTAAACACCGCACAGTTGGAGTTGTTAACTTCAGTATATACATCTTCTCCACTCCCTTCATTTGATTTATATTCAAAGAAATTCACACCAACATCACTAGGTGTGGGAGGTTCCTCCACCAGAGGCTCCTCACTATGTTCATTCATGGAAAGCATTTGCATAAACTACATCATCTTGAGGTAGGATGCTCCATCAGGGTCAGAGGTGAGGTGGAAATTGTAGACCATATGGTTATTTTTACTCGCTGAGGGTCCTTCAATAGCTAACCATTGGTAGGACCTGGCAATTGTAACGTCTGATTATAACCCCCCTGAGGAGATTGTTGGGGACCTTTGGGCATCTGATGTTTCAGTGTGATAATTTCATTTGCCAACCTCTGAATAACCAAGTCTGTTGAACTAGTTACTGAAGGTTTACCAGTTTGTAACTCCCTTTTCCATTTCCTTACAGTAATCAAATCATCTTCCACAACAATAGCCAATGATTGGGTGTCAGCTATGTTAGGGACTCCTTGTCTTTTAATAGCATAACTAACATTAGGTGGCAATGAATTTATAAAGACGCACAACATTAATCCATCTCCAGGTCTGACATTTGCAGGAATCCTATTTGCAAGTCTATTGAACTTGGCTACATACTCCCTCATTTGTTCATGAATCTCCTTCTTCATAGAGGAGAGTTGGGCCACTAATGTGTGTTCGTTGTCAGTAGTTTTGAATCTATCTTCAAATCGTTGCCTCATCGTAGCCCAATATCTAATAGAGGTGTTGGGAAGGTAGTAAAACTATTCAGCAACTGTGTCAACCAGTGACTCAACAAACAGCCTGATAGACACATCTTCATGTTGAACTCCAAGGATAGAACATGCAACAAAGAAAGCATTAATGTGCTCTTCGGGAGTAACTTTGCCGTCACCCCTAAACATAGGTAGAATTTTGCCTGATCCCCTAGGTAGCTCATGCAGGTTAGCACCAAGTCTGAGCAGTACAATGGTAGCACCCCATAGGACAAGTGGAGGTTGTGGATAAGCCATATTAAAAGGAGGGAAATTTACTTGTAAAGGTAAGACAATACCGTGCAGGGTCAGGCTTTGGCAAGATGAACTAGCGACACTTCTTGTGGGTGGAGGAGAGGATGGTCTACTCAAATATTTGACCCTTCTTGTGGGAGGGTAGGGAGCGAAATTTAAATATTAGAGCAAATCAAAGTCAATATCGACTAAACCCTTTTTCCTATCTCCTCATGTATATCTTTTCATAGCCCACTTCTATAGATATATTAATAAAACAATTAAGTAGAGTTACCAAACCACTTATTGGTTCTTATGGGGAAGAGCTGGTCTTGCAGGATTCTAATTCCTTGGTTTGGCAGTGGGGTTTCTTGGCCTATTGTTAGGGACTGCTTGGATTTGGAAAGGCCTTTCTCTCCGTGGCACAGGAGCAATTCCTTCAATGAAAATTATCTTCTAGGCATCAGCAAAATGATGTGTATTTTCTGCTATAATTTCACCAAGCTCTTCTTCTTCTAACACCTCATCAACTTGATGATACTGCTGATTGGTTCTTCTAGTCTGTCAAGCAACAAGCTTAAGGCCCGTAATAATGTCTTATTGGTCTCCTACTAGCCAATCAACATTAGGCTATAAAACTAGTGTACATCTTCCACGAAGAACCATAAAGTCCTATTGGTTTAGGTCTGGACAACTAAGAGGGGGGGTGAATCAGTTGTCCCACATTTTAATCTTTTCTACCTTTAATCTTCCTTTACAATTTATAATCAAATTAATGAGATAAACATTTCAGCATCAATCAATAACACATGAGTAGAAACATAAATAACACATTCAACACCAAGATTTTTGATGTGGAAACCCGGTTAAGGGAAAAACCATGGTGGGGGTTAACCCACAAAGATTATACTCTGTTAAAAGTATTACAATGGGGAATGCACATGCATTCGGGCACAATGACCAGAGCTCACTACTCAAAAGAAGGCTCACTACCTACAGGAAGAAGATTACAATAAATTTGAACTGATATTTAGCATCTATCAATGCTGGAGTTCAGTTTCGGTTAAGCATAGAAAACTGACTTGACACACTTCATCCTTACTTTGCTCCTCTTACTACTCTACTAACATCTAAATTTTTTATCTCTACTCTTTTTCACAATTACACCATAGTCACAACACCCACACACACCAAAATCATCCAATTCCATCGGATATATATATCCGCAACATGATCTACAATCATTTTACCAGTCAACTTCAAGAACATTTAGAACTTTGTCGAGTACTCTGCTCTGTCGGCTAGATCCATACATAATATGAGATGCGGACCAAAACTTGCACTCACAAATCATCAATCATGTCGGATACCATCACTTATCATCACCAATTGCCCAATAAACAACTTCTATACATCTGAAATTAAGATCATTCACAAGGTTGGCCTATTCTTCTGTCTGTTATGTCAAACTGAAACCTGATACTCAGAAGCTAATATCTTTTGAGGCCTTCATCATTGGAGGACAAAACATTGGATTTAGAGTGTCTTGACAAAGATGATACAACTACCTTAGATCCGTAGAAAACCATGCCTTTCCACTGGAGAGATCCGGACCAAGATACCGGACCCTGTCACCTACTCTGTTCCTAACTACCCGGACTTAGACAAATTCTGATTCTGACTTCCGGTATGAACAAATTGTGTGATGCAGATGATTGGAGGGATCTTAGTTTCCATCAATGACAACACCTATCAATGCGAAGCAGTGTCTCTTGCCAACAATCTCCCCCTTTGGCATTGATGGCAACACTTAGTGAAAAATGAGTAAGTATCTAATGTAGCTCCCCCTTACTCTATACACTTGTGCTTCTCTATTAGTTCCAAAGCTCCCCCTTTGCTGGATTCCTCATTTTTCACTACTCTTCGCTCCCCCTTTGACATCAATGGCAAAGGGTGGGGTCTAAAGCCAAAATTCTCTAGAAATTCTGTATATACTACCGCATATGTAAAACTAATCATTAAGTTCTATTTACATAAACTTGAGAATGTATGCAAAGCTGGTTTTTATTTGCACAAGTTCATAGGCCCAAGTACTCTTCATTCCATCCAAAATTGAGATGTGCCCACTCAACAAAAATGAATATGCTTCTGACTTTGATGGATCTGATGGATCACTAGTTTGAACTGCAGTCTGAGCTTTAGATAGGGCATTATACATTATCTCTAACTTAGGGGCAATCAATCCCTGGAGCTCACACATTCTCTTCATAATGTTGCTTTTCTCTTTAACAAGTCTCTTTATCTCATCAGTCTGAAATAGTTAGAGGATCAAAATTATTGGATAGATTTGACAATTTTAGTTCTTGTTCCTTTATCTTCTTCTCAATATCCTCACTTACTTTGGGTTAGGATAGACAAAATTTATATACATCACTTCCATCACTTAGAGAATTTGGAACACTCTTTATACTGATAGCAAGTATAGTCCTATCATACCTATTAGACTCTTAATTTCACTAAATCTCTTATCCAAAAACTCATTTCTGACTTTCGTCTCTGCTGACTTCTTAAAGGACTCAAAATGAGTATTTACAAAACTTACAAGATTTTCAGATGTTCGGAGGGGCAATCAGATGGACTCTTCTAGTAGGAAGGCATTAACTTTTCCAAAATCCCTATTGCAAGCCCTTGTAGCTCATTGTCCTCCATGTGGAACTTTAACATCTTTTCTCTAGCCTTTACTTGGGTGAATGATGCTATTTTCATCAATTGAATTGGAGAGAGAGCATCTGGATTGGCTAGACCTTGGAGTAGTTCAGGCTCATCAAGCTCAATCATCTCTTTTTCAAGAAGACTTTTCACTGCATCTACAATGTCTCTTGCAACATTTTTTGAACCATCCTTTTGTTCATAAGATTTCTTAGTATCTTCTTTAGGTGCTTCAACATTTGCACCATCTTCTTCTACTTTATCTTTCTTTCCTTTTTCTTCATCTTTCTCTGCTTTACTTTTCTCTGTGTTCTCTGCAAAGGGACTCTTTCCTGTTTGTTCACCACTTGCTACCTAATCCGGAGAGCTCTGTGAAGTAGTAATATTATCTTCTTTTGCTGACGGATCAGGTGGATTAGGAGTATCTCCTGCATCAACTACTTTATCCATCTTTTTTGTATCATCCTGATTTACTTTTTCCACTTCCGGAATAGAGGCTTCACCCAACTCAGATTACTGCTCGATGATGTTCTCTTCTTCACCATCTAGAACTTCTTCTATGACTATGGGAAAATTGTGCTTTTTCAATACTTTCAAAAGAATTTCTTAAGTTTCTTTAACGATTTCACTTGTTTCTCCAAGCATGAGTTTGTTCATTCTCTTTTTGCTTCTAAAGTCATCTTTGACTTCCTTGAATATCATATCTATTTGATCAAGTGAAATTTTAGGACACAAATTTATTAGCTCATGTTCCCTCCATGTCCTTGCTCTTGGCATTTTCTTTTCTCAACTCCAAAATATTTGCTAAACTTTGTGGCAACTTAGAAGTTATCTCAATTGGTGCCTTGTTGTAGATGTTGAGATATCTGATAGTTGCTTCCTCCAACACCCTTTTATCCACATCATTGTATTCGTCATAAAATTCAATCATGGGTTTTAGATTACCATCTATAGTGACTGACTTTATCACATCCTCTAGGGAAAGTGTGGGCTTCTCAACATATTCCTCATATGCTTCTATCTTTTGCTTTTTACTAGCCCTTTTTCTTTCGGAGGACTTTTCTTTGGTTACTTTTGTAGCTTTTGTTCCGGTGGCCTGTAGTTCCTTGATTTCAATGTCAGAATCTGTATCTTCTTCTTCTTCTCTTATTCTTTCATAGGTTCGGGATGCTTTTGTTTCTTCCTTTTCTCCCATTTTCCAGATGATTTTGCTTCCAATTTTGCAATCTTGGAAGGAACAGGGGCAGTAGTAGAGCTCCTAGTAGTTCTTGAAGTGGAAGAGAGTTCCACCGGAGCATCTGTTTGTTTCCTATCTTGTTTCTCTTTCTTAGCCTTTTTAGTTCTTTCTCTGAGTTTCCTCACATCCTCCTTAGTTAGGCCCAAATTTTCAGCTAACTGCTCAACTTCTTTTCTTACTTTCCTATTGGTTCTAGGTTCTCTGAGTTCAGTATGCAGTTTTAAATTCAGCTCCTCATAAGTTCCAAATCTTTCAACCATTGTGTCTTTAGGCTTTCTTAGAAGATGTTGAGCATACATATTCAAGATTTTTTCATCTACTTCATACCCCATGGGCATGGTCCAAGAAGTTCTAGGTTCCACTGCTTCCATTAGACACTGATCAATATCAACCATGAAGCATATTTCATTTTGTACTTCTCAACAATTGATTTAGGGATTCTTTCTGTTAAGTGCATCATACTCTGAAAATTCTTGAAGTAAACCCATATTACAGTTTTTTGAGCTTTGAAATCACCAATGCTGTGAAGATGATCTCTGATATGAATGGCAACTGGCTCATCCTTAGTCTAGTACACACCTTTTATCCCAAGTACCTCATTCATAAAGTAAAAGAATAGACATAGAACCAATGTACCATACTTGAAAGTATTTTTCTTATCTTTCTTGATTTGTTTAAATTTTCAATCAGTTGATTTTGTAGTAATTCACACAAGTCATAATCATTATTTTCCTTTAGCGTCTTGTATGCAGCATATATGATTGTTCTGAAAACATAATTTTCTTTGCTTGAGTGGTAAATCTTGTACCTAAGCACCATGGAGGTGAATTTGACATCCAGTTCTATAATATCATTAATGGTCATTGCCCTTCTATCAAACTTGGCACCGGTAGCATCAATCACTATCTGGTTTTTCACGAGTTTCAGCATGGGCAATCCTCTGGTTGAGTTTAACCCAATTACAATTCTGATAGCATCCTTGGTAATCTTGAATGGTTTTAACAACCAAATGAATTCATCATGCATCCAACTCAAAACATATCAAACCCATTCATCCTCATCAAATGTTGGAAACCCCATAATCTGAATAAAGTGTTTATCCTGTAGTGCCTTATACTCGGGTTTAAGTTCATGATTTTCATCCATGAGTTGTTTCTCAAATAAGTCTACATACCTTGAATCTCCAAATTCATCTATGTTTGCATGAATATAAACCCTAATGTCTTCAACATGCAACACACCATACGGAACACTTGAAAAAGCACCTAAAGAGTCGACTTCTATTGATTTGTGAGGATGCTTCTTAAATTTGGGTTGAGGCCTTTGAGTAATGTCAACAACATGAGGAGTAGCCATCTCAACAGATTTCAGATTTAAGGCTTTACAGAGAGGTACCTTTTTCTTTCACAGGATTAGGGTTGATCAGTTGCCGGTTGAATTCACTCTTTGTGCCTCAGTCTCTGGATTTGTAGTTTGAATGCTCTTCTTCTTGTTTCCTCTGATTGCAAAGTGATTCAAATGAGTGACCAAGTGATCTTTTATCTTTTGCAAAACCTAATATGGCATTGTAATAAATGCGTTGCCCTAACTATATCCAGTTACTCTATTTTTGATAGTTCTTCATGAATCACTCCGCAAGTTTTCATATCAACATATTTTCTTCCGGAAATCCTTCCAAAGGTTTTGAACCAATTCAAAATATTCTCTTTTATTGTACCAGATTTAGGCACCCACTTACTGACTAGGGGAATTTGATGTTCAATGCAGCTCGCCCTGAGCTAGAGCTCTTGATTTAATTCCCAGAGGAATTGTCAACACCTGATTCTAGTGTGGACCCATCACCATTGTTTATTGTATCTTTCTTTACCCAAGTCTTGTTCATTTCACTCAGTATTTCATTGACATCAATTTTTCTTTTGCCTTTGTCATGTTTTTGCTCATCCAATTTTCTATTTACCGGACCTCTTCTTCCATTATTCTTACTTCTGCAGAATCTTGCAATATGACCATATTTATTGTAGTTAAAGCACACAACACTTCTTTTCTTATAAACTTGATTTCCTCTTGATCTGCACTTATTAGCCATGTGTCCAAACCCATTGCAAACAAAATAGTAACCATTGAAAGAATTGCTAATTCCTCTATTGTTAGCATTATTCATTATCATACTTCTGCATTCATTTGATCTATGACCATACCTCTTACACTTGAAGCATTGACTGAAGAAGGATGGATCATTTTGGTTTACTCTGCTTCTACACTGAGTAGCTCTATGACCAAATTTATTGCAATTGAAACAATTTCCATTGAATGATGGATATCTTTGAGCATTAGGCTGTCTTACCAAAGGTTTTCTAGTTTGGCTTCTTTTATTCCTTGGTTGAAAATTTCTTTGTCCACATCTAGAGCTTTCACCTTTCTCATATCTAAGATCATGCTTGTCATCATCCTTTTTCTATTCTTCAATTAGTGCTTCAAGTTTAGCTGAGCTTATCTTGAACTTCTCCTTATACTCATTTGCAATTTCTAGGTCATGTCTGAGAGTGATAATCTGTCTCTCAAGTTCTCTCTCATTGTTTCTGCTTTCTTGTAGATTAGATTCTAGGAGACTAGCTATTCCATCCAATCTACAACATTCTTCAGTTCTCTCTTTTAGATTTTGCTTCATTTCTTCTTTAGTTTTCTTCCTATCTTTAATTTCCTTGGTTAGTCTCATCACCCCAGTTTCCATCTCATGTTTTAGGACAACAACTTCTATAGATAAATTTTCACATTCCTTTATCTTCTCTTTCAGGGCCTTGTCTTCCAGTTGAAGAGGTTGCTCCTTTCCTTTTGCATTGGATTTGCTCAATTTTTTTTTTTAAATCTCAATGAAGTTTTAAGCCTTTTTGAGGTTATCTTGCAGCTCTTAGACTTCTGCCTTGGACTATTCAAGATCATCTAGGGTGAGATTAAGTTGCCCTTGAAGGTTATATTCATCCATTTTTACTGACTTCCCAGATCTTCCTTAAGCTATTAAACTTTTCAAAAGGAACCTTGCTTTGATACCAATTGTTGGTTTAGGTCTAGACAACTGAGAGGGGGGGTGAATCAGTTGTCCCACATTTTAATCTTTTCTACCTTTAATCTTCCTTTACAACTTATAATTGAATTAATGATATAAACATTTCGGCATCAATCAATAACACAAGTAGAAACATAAAACTTGACACCAAGATTTTTGATGTCCTGGTTAAGGGAAAAACCACGGTGGGGGTTAACCCACAAAGATTATACTCTATTAAAAGTATTACAATCAGGAATGCACATGCATTTGGGCTCACTGCCCAGAACTCACTACTCAAAATAAGGCTCACTGCCTACAGGAAGAAGATTACAATAAATTTGAACTGATATTTAGCATCTATCAATACTAGAGTTTAGTTCTGGTTAAGCATAGAAAACTGACTTGACACACTTCATCCTTACTCTACTCCTCTTACTACTCTGCTAACATCTAAACTTTTTATCTCTACTCTTTTTCACAATTACACCATAGTCACAACACCCACACACACCAAAATCATCCAATTCCATTAGATATATATATCCGCAACATGATCTACAATCATTTTACCAGTCAGCTTCAAGAACATTTAGAACTTTGTTGAGTACTCTACTCTGTCAGCTAGATCCATACATAATATGAGATGTAGACTGAAAATTGCACTCACAAATCATCAATCATGTCAGCTACCATCACTTATCATCACCAATTACCCAATAAACAACTTCTATACATCTGAAATTAAGATCATTCACGAGGTCGGCCTGTTCTTCTTCTGTCTGTTTTGTTAAACTAAAACCTGATACTCAGAAGCTAATATCTTTTGAGTCCTTCATCACCGGAGGACAAAACTCTAGATTTAGAGTGTCTTGACAATGCTTACAACTACCTTAGATCTGCAGTAAACCATGTCTTTCCACTGGAGAGATCCAGACCAAGATATCAGACCCTGTCACCTGCTCTGTTCCTAACTACCTGGACTTAGACAAATTTTGATTCTTACTTCTAGTGTGAACAAATTGTGTTATGCGGATGATTGGGATGATCTTAGTTGCCATCAATGACAACACCTATCAATGCAAAGTAGTGTCTCTTGCCAACAAGTCCAACCAAGCAACTCACAAAGATGATACAACAAATATCCCTAATAGAGTCACCAAAAATTTGTTGGTTAACAGATTTGTCACCTAACTCTATATTCTCATGCTCGGACAAGTGATAAATGTAAAGAATAGTTGAGCCTAATATATTGGTATTTTACATAGGCTCTCTACTTATTTAACAAGGCGCAACTACCTTCGATAGATATTCCACTGAATGAAAAACTTCACGATTGCTTTTAACTAGAAAGCAAAATAAAGGCAGAGCTTTTGACCCAAAAGAAATAAAGGCAAAATCTACAACTTAAAAACTAGAAGTTCACAGACTTCCCACCACATAGCATGAATTAACAATAACACAAACATATATATATATATCCACTTCAAATGATATGTCAACATATAAATATTCTCAGCAGTGAGCAGAAGTATGAATATCCAACCACAAAAACACATGAATACCATTAACATCAGCAAAAACACATTCAACTTAGGAAGAATATGAATTCAAATAATCACAACACACATATTATGATCATATAAATCTCCACTATTTCAATTTGTATTGCATATATCAAAGTAGCTGAAACAAAATTAACTATCACCCTCCAAAACAAAGTTTTTCAAAAGATCCTTAATTCGATTACCTATCTAGAATTTATAGAAAAACCAAATTATAACTATCTTGAAACCATAATGGCTTCTTGAAAAAGAAGATTTAAATATTGTTTAAACAATAATTATAATAAAGGGCCCTCCAGAGACAATAGTTTTAGAGAAAGCATGAAATAACTTAGAAACATGAAAATCAAATCAATTCAGAATTTGCAAGTGCCCATCGCCATCATCCACCTCATCCATCTCTTCATCTTCCTTTGATTGTTCACCTTCTCCAGTGACACTTTGCACTGCCTAAGGTACCTCTACTCATAATCTAGTTTTATATGCCCTGTATTTGTTGATAACTGGTGTTAAAGACATGCCTGGTGGAGATCCTATCATGCTGATGCGACATTTCTTCTTCATGACTGCCTTGTCGGAGTCTGTCAACTTGCGATACACTTCATCAATGTCGTTCCTACAACTGTTAATGTGTGCTTCCAATTTAGAAAGTCTCCCCATTGACTCCCCTGTAATTACATTGTAATTCACTACTTCCTCCGTCACCACCTTTTTAAAGTTTTGATTGATCACCTTAACATCCACCAGCTTCTCATCGTCAGATCCATTAGCCTCTACCTCTAAAGTGGCAAAATCCCTTTTTATTCTCATCATCTCTTTGTAGTAGGTTGCGACTGCCTTTCCCATTTCCTCTTCTACTATAGTTATGATACAGAGTTTCCACTCCACTGCATTAGCCCACACAACGGTATCCAGTTCCTTGGGGTCATCTATAACTTCTTCAGCCATAAGAATACCAGGATCCATATTGGCTAGTTCTTGTATCTCCTTAGAAGCAATATTTAGGCTATGGTGATCACTATGAGCTTTATCAAACTCTAGTATCAAAACTTCCCTTTTAGCATGGATGGAGTCAAATAATTTCACTGCCTCCTCGATAAAAATGAGGCCTTCAAAGATGATTTTCTCAACCCACTGATCCATAGCTTTCCTCAGAGACAAAGAAACTTTAACTTGTTGTGGAAAAACTAGGATCGAGAGTGCAAAGGTTAACACTTGAGGAGGCTTCAATGGAGGGAGTTAATACTTCAGCAAGTGAATTAGCAAAAGAAGATAGGGAACTTACATGTGCCAGTAGTTTTAAATTCTCTTCTTGCAATCCTTTCACTCTTTTAGAAATGTTATCAACTGAATACTAGACATGGTACAAATCCCTTCAGTGGCTGATTGCCCCAGATCCACTCAACTTACCCTAAAGTCAGCTTATGCTATCTCATCTTCATTCTTTTCTACTAGTGGATCTGTAATTTCCAGAAATTAGTTTCCTAAAATGGCATCAGTCACAATTCTCAACATCCTCTTTGCACGTTTGGGTTTAGGGACCATTTGTAACAGATTAGCTACAGTGTCAACACCTTTATTAGTAGGAAGGGTGTATCTTTTCTTCTTTTGGACTACCTTCTTTAACAAATTTGGGGATGGAGTGGGTACATTAGTGGCATTGGAAGTAGCTATTATAGGTGTAGGGTGAGAACTTTGCTTAGGCAACTCTCTCTTTTGTGGAAAATTTGGCAAACTAAGCAATGAATGCAATAAATTATCTTCTCCAATTTGTGAGAAGATGAAAGAATCAAAATCACTTATATGATTATTAGGTGAGGGCAGATGGTCTGATTTAGATGATAAAGCAACCAATCTAGTGTTTCTCTTCATCACTTGAACATCTTGCTCACAGGTGGTCTTTATCTTCCCAGTGTCTTCAGGCAGCCTTTCATCATCGTCATTCGATTGTGAGCTAACTCTCTGAAGAGTCAGGTCCAAACTAGATGACATCCTATACAAATTGGTAGTTTGAGATCTAGCTTGATTCTGAGAGGCCAAATCCCTTGGTGTTGTGGAACCAGCACATTCCTTCACCTTTCCTTGTAGCCACTTCTCTATTATCCTTGGCACATGTAAAGAAATCAACGTGATATCAGTGACTTCCTTTTTCGACCATTTTATAGGAGGCATGGGTTCTTTGGATGCTGTATCATAACCTTCACCCAACATATTTGAAAATTCATTAGTGATATCAAGGATCTGAATATCCAACTTGGAGGCACAAACCTGATCCACAGTCAGCCTCATCCATTTTCTCCTTTGAACCTCTCTCTCATCAACGCAATCCTCCCAAAAATCCTTGAGTTGAGGATGGTACGAATAGGAACCACCTCCATGCATGTTTTTCTTTATGAAATTTTTACTATCAAAAGATACACGGGGAGACGGACTATGTCGACTGAACTCAGACAACAGCTTGTCAACGTTCTAAGCACAATCATTATTTTTGCATGAATAAAATGATAGAGACACAGGGAAAGAATACTCTTTCTTTTTCATCACCTGGTACTTAACATTCATTGTTGCCATCTAGCGGCATACTTCCAGCAATACCAAATAATAAGAAAGGTACCGCAGCAATTTTAATGGGGCATTTTCAAAACCCCCTATTCTTAGATAAGAGAATCTATCAAACTGAATGTAAAAGATTCCAAACTCCATGACTAGCACAGATGCTTCTACTGAAAACCTTTTCTCAATTGAGCCATCGATTCTCGTAGCTAACATCATAGAAAAAACATCATTAACATGTCTAAAATCTTTCATACCTTCTTTCTTTTGCAGCTGGGGAAAAATTTGATACACAGACACACTTGCTGTAGAACTCCCTTGAGTCCTCAAACTAGGCCAAGTAGCCTCTCTTTGAGCCAATATGTAGATTAGCTAGGAGTACATGTGGAAACTCACATTTAGCGCAAGGTTCATTAGTTGTTCACATAAGCAATCACTTATAATCTTCGGCCAGTCAATATGGTGGTCTCTACAAATCAACAGAATGAATCTACACATCCAAAATTAAAAAAACATCTGACTCGAGACTGCCAACTACTATATTTAGCAAGGTTATCATATCAGATATTTCTTCTTTAAAATGGCTCCTCTTTAAATTTGCAGGCAGCTGAGACTTACTAGTCTTTTCATTCTTGAACCAATGCTTAACAATGCTGGTATGGCACTAGTCCTTCCTCTCATTGTAATAATTCCAAGCCGAGGATATAGAAACATCAGCGTTATCTTCATATTCTTCCAAGTGCAAGGCCGAAGCAACAGATTCAAAATCAATTTTTACTACCACAGTGCCACTGGGTGTCCTTATCTCTTGGGAATCTGGGAAATAGCCATTGGTGCATGCGACCATCAATTTAGGACAATGCACAGCTAGAGGAAAACCACCTACCTTGTCTAAGCCGTTGCTAATAATTTTCTCCACTAGAGGGGTTTTCTTCTCAGACTTCATCCTTCTCCAAAAATCATCCAAATCGACATGGCCCAAATTCGTATCCCTCACTTCAAAAAGACCATTCTCTGTAATAGAGGCTATGGGGGTCCCTTGAAACTTAAATTTCATCTTTGTGTGCTTGAGAAACCAAAACACCAGAGCTTTGGAAAGGAATGCAGAAAGAGGAGGGCAAGGAAAGACACCAACATAAAATTCTTTGTGCAGATACATGAAAATTGAAAACTCTAAATCCTTGAAGAAAATATTGAGCTTTTATAAAGAGAAGAAACTGTGAGGACCACCCTTTTTACTTATGTTGTTATGACTATTTACATTACTGTTATTGTTATTTTTTTATGTTTGTGGGATAGCAGTTCCCAGAATTGTCAAACTATTAAACTTTATTATGATTTCGGAAAAACTAATCGGGTGATGTTTGGATAAGTTTACATTTCAGAAAAGTTAAATAGGTGATGATGGAAAATTGTAATATGATTTCATTTATGTTAATTAGAACTATGTCATGATAATGCATGTTTTTAAGTTGCTTCGGCTATGATGATTTTATGTGGTTACTGATCTTGTAATTTAGTGTGCAGGAATTACTAATCGAACCACAGATTTCGGAGATCATTCCGCACCTCGTTATTTGTTATTCCCTATTAAGCTGATCTGGTTCCACGAGGAACCAAGATCTCTTTGTGTTTGATGTGATGATGTAATGTGGTCTTTTGTATGGTCGGGTGGGTTAGGTTACCCTCATGTAACATTATTTTATAATTTGTGTTGTAAAAAAAGATTGAATTTGAATTTCTTGAATTTGAATTTCCTTATTTTATTTAAATTTATGAGGCCTTTTCTTGTGCTTTACCTTGACCAGGGGTGTCTTGTATGGGTTAAAGTTGACCCTGGGTTATACCCCATGGGTCCAGGGGCCCATTTGGCATGGGTAACCCTTGAGTAACCTCCATCTAGTCATCTTAACTTCCCCCTGAAGTTAAGTGGCGAAAATTGGAGGTATGGAGGGGACATGATGGGTTGTACCAACACCCAACCCATCCCTCTACAATCCCCAAGGTAAGAGATGACTACAAGCCCATCCATTATTGAAGGATTGACTTGAAGTCACCCCCTCCATTAGTGAGATTCCCCCATGTGCTGTGGGGACACCCATGTGAAGGAGGGAAGAAGGGGCATGGGTCACCTGTCTTTTCCTCCTTTAACTCCTTTTATTTCTCCCATGCGAAAGAGAAATGACATGAGGAAAGGGATAAGGGGTACTCTAGGGATGGGTGAGTGACATAAGCCACCAGGACAGAATAGTGGTTTTGGGAAGGGTGAGGAGGTGACAAGTGTCACCTCCCCATTCCTCGAAACTGAAAAGAAATGGGGTTATTTGTTTCCAATTTTGGAAGGGAGGGAGTGAAAATTTTGGTAGAGTTTTATTATTATGGTCAGAGAATAGGAAAGTTAGCTGAGAGGAGAGAAAAGAGAGAGAGGAGTTGTTGGCTAAGGTTGGAAGAGAACTCAGTGGAGCTCTGCATCAGTTTCATTCCAGGAGGGCTTTGTAAGGTTGGTTTGGTCTTTACCTTTCTTTCATATATCTGAATGTGTATGTAAAGTGTGTGAAAGATGATTATTTGTTGTGTTTTAGATGTGTTTTCTGTGGGGTTTGTTGTCGGGTTGTTTGATAGAGCTTCTCCCACTTGGGAGAAATGCTCATCAAGTTTGGGGTAGGGGAGGAGAGATCCTCCTCGAGTGCATACCTGTTTCCATCTTTTGGGATGTTGAAAGCCTTGAGGGCATGTATCTGTGACTGTATCTTTGACTTGAGAGTCAAATACAGATTTTCTTAAAAATTTGTGATCAAACTTGGTTTGAGACCAAGAGAAATTGTATTGGTTAATGTATCTGTAAGGGTGACACTATGGAGTCGAGTGTGTCCACTCTCCTACCCCTTATGAAACTCACTGTAGTTGAGTTTTCGTGTTGTGTAAATTACCCACGGGTGTTTGTGTGCTTTGGGATTGTTGTTGTTACTGTTGTGAAGTGGAGTGCTTGAGTTACCCAAGTGTGAGTATGGTCTCCCTAGCTCGGGGGTGACCCTCTTGCGGGGTCTACGGAAGGGAGGAGAGCTAGATGAGTGGTGTTTTCTTCTTTGTTTGTCTTTGATACGCAGGTTTTCTCTTGGAGCTTCTGGTTGGATATTTATGAAGAAATAGCTTATTCTTCTTTGTCATGAGAATTAGGCCAGGTTCATTTCATTAGATTTGATGAGAGAGCACCTCTCTTGTTATTGTTGTAATTTATTGTTACCCTGGGAGTGAAGGAAATCACCTCCCTGATCTTGTTATTGATGGACTTTTACTTGGTTGTCACAAGCTATCAGTTGTATATTGTTGGGAGAAGGAAGTTCATATCTGGGAAGTTAGTTGTATGTATCCATGGTTTCAAATTCTCTTGCTATTTGTAGTGGAAGAGTTAACTTTTCTATAATATGAATGTGGTAAACAAATACCTTAAATTTTCAAGTTATGTTGCTTTGTAAACCTTTTGAAAGGAAGAGTTCATTTCTTATTTGCAATCTAATCTGAGTTTGTTTATGTAATTAGAAGAATAGAACTACTAAACTAATTAAAAGGTCAGTTTTATGGTTCATTGTTCTAATGGAAAAGATAGTTTATAAATGATTAAGTTTTCTTCTTCATAAGTAATGGATTCAGTTATTTTGTAAGTTTTAAAGAAAATCTATTATATAATTACTTCTGCTTGTCCCAAAAGTTGAAATGGACATGTATTAATTGCTGAAATAAACTGATAAAAAAAATTTCATTTTCTTAAGTATATATATATATATATATATATATATATATATATATATATATATATATATATATATATATAATCTTTATTACTTGATCATTTTAATTGACTAAAAGAAACTGAATAAAGTGTTTAATTTGAGAAAATTATGAAATATAGATATATATATAAATATATATATATATCTATATATATATATATAACAGTTGTTATTTAATTATAATTTTGACAGAATTAGAGATACTGAATAAATTGTTTGATTGAGAAAATTATGAGATATTCTGAAAACTGAAATATATATATATATATATATACATATATATATATATATTAATTGATATGTAAGTATCATTGAATAATAATAAACTCGTATTAAATTTTATGGCCGCCAAAATAAAACCGAAATTAGAAATCGCTGTGTAAAACACAGTTAAAGCTTGCACGGTGGGCAGTGGGGAGTAATCCCCACCGCAGTCTCCATTTGTTTTATTAGAGGTGTGGGGAGGGGCGGAGCCCCACCCACACCCCACATCGTGGGATGTGGGTGGGGCTCCGCCCCTCCCCACATCCCTCCACCCCTTCGACCCCGCGGAGCTCTTAACTCTGCTCCACAGCAGCGCTTCGCCGCCGCTGTTTCTTGCGGCCTCCGTCCCTCTGTGCGGCCCGACCCCTGCCGCCAGTCCCCTGTCACAGCAAAAACATAAAATGTTAAGCATAAAAAAAAAGTTAGGGCTATTTAGCCCTAACATATATGCATTGGTTCATTTAAATAACAAAAAATATATATATATTTTGTTTGTGGATATTCCACTTGGTTGGCATAATATATGTCTTTTATATATATATATAATTATCTCTATTTATACCTTATGTTTTGAAAGGGAATTGTAAATCAATATAGATATAATTATATATATAGTTCTATATGTATATATATTACATATATATATTTATATATATGGGATATATATACATAGAAGAGGTTTCATGGACCATTTTATGAGGCCCTCTCTATAATTCATAACAAGGAGATTTGCAAATTAAAATAAAACAAAAAAATATATATTCACAGTTAGGTTTTATTAAGTGTTGAACAAACAACCAAAGAATTTATGCTTCCTTGATCAGGGTTTTATAAAGAGGAGAACCTCCTACATATATTAACAATGATATAGGATTTACAATAAAGAGTATTAATATTAATTATTAGTAATAATAACAACAGTAATTATAATTAAGAGAAAATAAAATTATAATTTAAAGAGAGCATAAAGGAATTTACTGTGTTACTCCGGGAAGAGTTTCTCGGAAGTTTCACTATCAACGCGGTTCAATAACCGGGAAAATGAAGAGGAAAATTACACGTCACCTTGCTTAAAAGGTCACTGGAAATAAACTTAAGGAGTCATCACAGACATTCCATGTGAGGCCATTTTAATCTCAACTGTAGTAAACGTCCATATAAGTAAACCTGTAAGAGAGTCAGAAGAAGAAAAAGTAACATTGGAAAAACACAGAGGAGAAAATGCGTGACAATTCCCACATGGGATAAGAGAACTAAGTCGATGGACCCTCCAGCCAAAAAAATTTGCTTAGGAACAAGTTTAATTAATACATACAAGAGAAGAAACCTAGATCGGAGAAGACTAGGAGACCGAGTCCAGTGAAGTAGTAAACCAGCCTATGTGACCTGGATCATCCCAAAGTTAGGTTTAATATTAACAATAGAAACAGTGATAACCCTGATTGATGCCCAATATGAAGAAAGGAAAATGAAAGAGAGAGAGACCGAAATATAAACAAACTAAATTATCAGAGAAATAGTTAAGGTGAGCGCGATAAAGATACAATCAAAATTAAGACCCTGAGGAAAGGGAAGAGAGAGCAAACGAATCGCCTTGTTGAGAATGCTAAGTCGAAGGAGGAGTATGTTTCAGGAAGCAAGAGAGGAGACAGACAACCGTGCCTTGTTGAAAAATTATTAAATAGGGAGATCGCGAGTAGGTTTAGTCGGAACAAGGCGTCGTGGGAAGTTGTTAATCTATCAGTGAACCACGTGCGTAAAATAGTGTTGAGTAATTCCCACTTACGCCGTAAGGCGTTATGCTGTCGAAATTTTGCCGAGATTTAGATTTAGGAACCCTGATATTTTTAACCTAGCAGTGACGTTAACGGCGTCGTAGAGACCCCCTTGTTAGTCTACTTGCGTCTAGTTGCACGCAATTGTACTTGTACCCCGCTGACAACTATAGTGTTTTCGCCTTGAACGAACACCACCGAGCATGCTACGCATGCGAAGGGGTTTTTAGGTAAGCGCGAGAAAATTTTTGATATTTCATGTCATGACCACATGACGGATGTGGCTATGACATGTGTGATGTGTGTTGTGACCACATGGAAAATGTGGGCATGACATTTGATATCAGAGCCATGTTTAAACACTGGGCGTATTTGGGCACGTTATTATTCCGCAACTTTGGCTAATTAGTTTCTACCTTGTTTTGTAGGATGCCTCCCCGACGTGTTCGACGAGCACGATCACGCCACAAAGCGTCAGTTGAGGTGCACAGCGATTCCTCAGCCGAGGGACTGGCACCCGTAGTTACAGCAGCACCACCTGCACCACCTATACCACAAGCACCACTAGTACCATAGGCGACACCAGTATTGGATATAGGTCCACAGATCTTACAGACACTATAGGCTATGTTAGACAGGTTACTGCCAGTGATTCCTGAGCCACGTGTAGAGCCTCGTGTTGATCCGTGAGAGGAGCCACGTGCCGAGTCACGTATTGAGCCACGTGAGGAGCCCCGCGTTGATCCACTAGAGGTGCCACGTGTGGAGCCCTTCGTTGAGATTCCTGACACAACAGTAGAGGAGGTAGGGTCAGCCTCCCGAGCACGGAGCAGGAGTCCTCCGAGACTTTTGAGACGAGATGAGATCCAGAGGGTAGAACAGGTTCAGCATGGATTATATGAGGATGGTGTGGAAGAGCCACTTGTGAGACTTAGAGACAGAGGGGACCCCATCAGAGATCTACTTAGGCTCAACCCACCCACTTTTGCAGGTGCTACAGAGGGAGCCGTGGCCGAGGCTTGGCTGATTAGTTTGGACAGGTGTTTCGCATTGCGACCATATGGAAGCAACACGAAAGCACGAGTGGCAGTCCATCTTCTTGGGGATGCAGCAGCTACCTGGTGGCGCACAGAGGAGTGTAAGTGCCGACTTTCCGTGGATACACTCACATGGGACATCTTCATTGAGCGCTTCAATGCGCGATATTTGTCTGAACATTACAGACAGCGCAGGATTGATGAGTTCCATGATTTACAGCAGAGGGGACTCACTGTTACTCAGTATGAGAGCTGATTCATTGAGCTTTCTCGTTACGCAGAATACCTCCATGACGAGAAAATTTTAATACACAAATTCATCAGAGGGCTAAATCACGGGATAGCAGGACCAGTTCGTATGGCAAATCCCCAGACCATGAGCGAGGCTGTTGAAAAGGCCCTTATATCAGAGGAAATTCAGGGACGAGGGTAGAATTCACGCCCACAGTATCAGGAACGTAATCCCCAACAACAGCAAAACTTTCGAAGGCCTCAAAACACAACACAGAGAGGAGGATATAATCCTTCGTCATTACCTCCTAGGCCTCCACAGCAGTAGCAACATCAGCAAAAATCCAAATTTCAACAGAGGGGTCAGGGAGGACAGAATCGTGGATGGCAGCAGCAGGGTTCATCGGCAGGACCCGCGAGGTCCCAGCAGTCTTACAGAGGCTCACAGGGGTCTACGGGACGGACTGGGCAACAACAGTCGGGCAGAACACAGTCAGGGCAGTTACAGGCTAGAGGACCATGTTATGTGTGTGGTGGGGCAGGGCATCTAGCTAGAGAGTGCCCGCAGGGATTTACTGTAGGGGGACAGCCCCGATCAGGAGGGTCTGAGCAGACCGTAGGTGACGTGGGCAGATCCCACCACATGTTTGCAGCGGTTGATAATCGCCAAGCTGACTTCCAGGCCTCCGTCATCAAGGTAGCAGGTACGATTGGAGACTTTCCCATCTCGATCCTTTTCGACTCAGGAGCTACTGACTCCTTTTTATCTACATCGTTAGTGGAGCGTTGCAGGCTGGTGGCTTCTAGGCAAGACATTAGGTGGGAAGTTGAGTTGGCCTTAGGGGCTAGGATGTCAGTAGATACCTTGGTTAAAGACTGTGAGATCACATTGGGATCATTCACCACAACATGTGACCTTAGGATTATGTCGTTAGGATCCTATGGTGTAGTTCTGGGTATGGATTGGCTTGCGGCACACAGGGCCAAGCTTGACTACCGCCAGAGGACGATTAGTTGTTTAGACGATCATGGTTCGTCGGTTGAAATAGTGGGCATTCAAAAGCCCACGGCTGTTAGTATGATATCCGCTCAGCATCTTAAGCGCTATATGCGGAAGGGATGCCAGATGTTTGCCATCACGGTCAGTGATAGAGCAGAGGAAGAACCTGAGGCTACTTTAGATGATCACCCTATCCTTAGAGAGTTTGCCGATGTATTTCTGCCGGCATTACCAGGTATGCCTCCACGCAGAGAAGTGGACTTTCACATCGACTTAGTGCCGGGTGCAGAACCGATATCCCGTGCACCCTATAGGATGACTACACATGAACTCACCGAACTTAAGCTGCAGTTAGAGGAATTACTTGAGAAGGGGCACATCTGACCTAGCGTTTCGCCATGGGGCGCACCGGTTATCTTCGTGAAGAAGAAGGATGGGTCTCTTCGATTATGCATGGACTACAGGCAGTTGAACAAGGTGACAGTGAAGAACCGTTATCCTCTGCCTAGGATTGACGACCTTTTTGATCAGATGCAGGGAGCCAGAGTGTTCTCGAAAATTGATCTAAAATCTGGATATCACCAATTGCGCATCACGGAGGTAGATATTCATAAAACTACTTTTCGAACCAGATATGGCCATTACGAATTCACAGTGGTACCCTTCGGGTTGACAAATGCTCCTGCAGTATTCATGAGTCTCATGAACGGGGTGTTCCGCACGTACCTAGATCGGTTCGTGATAATATTCCTAGATGACATTTTGATTTATTCACGGACTGAGGAGGAGCATGTGGAGCACTTGCGTCAAGTTTTGTAGCAATTACGAGAGCAGCAGCTTTATGGTAACTTGGCGAAGTGTGCCTTCTTCAGGACAGAGGTGCAGTATTTGGGACACATTTTATCAGGTGATGGCATCTCCGTAGATCCATCTAAAATTAGAGCAATCTAGGAATGGCCGGCACCCACTAACGTGACAGAGGTCCGAAGCTTTATGGGGTTAGCTGGGTATTATCGTCAGTTTGTCGAGGGCTTCTCCAGGATAGCACATCCCATCACTTCCCTTCAGCGAAAAGGGAAGGGTTTCATTTGGACCGAGTAGTGTGAAAAGGCTTTTGGCGTCCTTAAGGAGCGTCTTACTCGTGCTCCTATTTTAGCGGTCCCAGATCCTACAGAGGAGTTTGTAGTTTGTACAGATGCATCATTAGAAGGTTTGGGAGCCGTGCTTATGCAGGATGGTCAAGCGATCGCATACGAATCGCGGAAACTAAAGACACATGAGTTAAACTATCCTACTCATGACTTAGAGCTCGCAGCAGTTGTTCATGCTTTGGTCCGCTGGAGACACTTTCTCCTAGGTTGACGCTTTGAACTCCATTCGGATCATCATAGTTTGCAGTATATTTTTACACAGCCCAATTTGAATGCCTGCCAATGGCGTTGGATGGAATTCCTATGCGAATACGACTTCGATGTCCACTACATCAAGGGGAAGGAGAACGTGGTCGCTGATGCGTTGAGTCGAAGGCGCCACGAGATCCTAACCCTGACCTTGACGGTGGACTTGAAAGATCGCATCTTACAGCATTTACCGGAGGACGAATGGTTTCTTGAGGTGCAACAGGCATTACTAAATCAGAAGGCCCTTGAGGGCAAATTTACAGGATATACTCTTGAGTTTGATGGTATGCTTCGACATCGGCAGCGCATCTATGTACCCCATGCGGGTAATCCTCGTACAGTAATCCTATCAGAGGCTCATAGAGCACCCTATGCAGCACACCCAGGAGTGAAGAAGATGCATGCTGACTTACGACAGCTCTATCGTTGGGCTGGGATGAGGCGTGACATTGCCGAATTTGTTGCTCGTTGCCTGGAATGTCAGAGGGTCAAGGCCGAACATCAGCATCCAGCGGGACTATTGTACCCTCATGAGATACCTGAATGGAAATGGGACACCATTTCTATGGATTTTATTGTTGGTCTACCTATGTCATCACGTCGCCATGATGCTATTATGGTGACAGTTGACAAGCTGACCAAAGTGGCACATTTTTCACCAATATGCACAACATACAATGCACCATCAGTGGCAAAGGTGTTTCTGGATCAGATTGTTAGACTTCATGGGGTACCTCGCCGCATTATATCTGACAGAGACTCCATATTTACTTCATCGTTCTGGAGAGCCTTACATCATTCGTTGGGCACACAGCTCAACTTCAGTTCAGCCTATCATCCGGAAACCGACGGACAAACAGAGAGAGTTAACCAGGTGTTAGAAGACATGCTTCGCATGTATGTGATGGACCATCAGTCTAGATGGGAGGAGTACCTATATCTAGTTGAGTTCACCTACAATAATGGGCATCATAGCTCATTGGGTATGCCTCCTTTCCAGGCGTTATATGGTAGACCTTGCAGAACACCTTTGAGTTGGGATCGGATAGAGGACAGAACGGTCATCGGTCCAGAGACAGTTCAGAATATGGAACAGTAGGTCAGACAGATTAGACAGAGACTTCAGGAAGCACAGGACAGGCAGAAAAAGTATGCCGATGCTAAGAGGACAGACCGAAGCTTCTCTGTGGGGGAAAGAGTATTTTTGAGGGTGCGGCCGCACAAGAGTCCAATTCGTTACGGAAAAGGCTCTAAGCTCGCACCTCGATTTGTAGGACCTTTCAAAATTTTGGAGCTGATAGGACCAGTAGCCTATCGTCTAGCCTTGCCACCTAGCCTGTCACGTATCCACGATGTATTTCATGTATCAGTTTTACGTCAATATATTTCTGACTTATCTCACGTGTTGGATTGGAGTGCTCTTCAGGTAGAGGCAAACGGACAGCTGGCGTTGGAGCCAATTCGCATATTGGCTCGTCGGACGCTGGCCCTTCGAGGTCGAGAGTTGGACAAGGTTAGAGTCCAGTGGGACCTATACGACGAAGTCACAGCGACATGGGAAGATGCAAAGAGACTGAAGACCCTTTATCCTCACCTTTTTGACGACTTCCAGGAGGAAGTACCGTCTTAGGGGGAGAGGATGTGAGGACCACCCTTTTTACTTATGTTGTTATGACTATTTACATTACTGTTATTGTTTTTTTTTTATGTTTGTGGGATAGCAGTTCCCGGAATTGTCAAACTATTAAACTTTATTATGATTTCGGAAAAACTAATTGGGTGATGTTTGGATAAGTTTACATTTCAGAAAAGTTAAATAGGTGATGATGGAAAATTGTAATATGATTTCATTTATGTTAATTAGAACTATGTCATGATAATGCATGTTTTTAAGTTGCTTCGGCTATGATGATCTTATGTGGTTACTGATCTTGTAATTTAGTGTGCAAGAATTACTAATCGAACCACAGATTTCGGAGATCATTCTGCACCTCGTTATTTGTTATTCCCTGTTAAGCCGATCAGGTTCCACAAGGAACCAAGATCTCTTTGTGTTTGATGTGATGATATAATGTGGTCTTTTGTATGGTCGGGTGGGTTAGGTTACCCTCATGTAACATTATTTTATAATTTGTGATGTAAAATAAGATTGAATTTGAATTTCCTTATTTTATTTAAATTTATGAGGCCTTTTCTTGTGCTTTACCTTGACCAGGGGTGTCTTGTATGGGTTAAAGTTGACCCTGGGTTATACCCCATGGGTCCAGGGGCCCATTTGGCATGGGTAACCCTTGAGTAACCTCCATCTAGTCATCTTAACTTCCCCCTGAAGTTAAGTGGCGAAAATTGGAGGTATGGAGGGGACATGATGGGTTGTACCAACACCCAACCCATCCCTCTACAATCCCCAAGGTAAGAGATGACTACAAGACCATCCATTATTGAAGGATTGACTTGAAGTCACCCCCTCCATTAGTGAGATTCCCCCATGTGCTGTGGGGACACCCATGTGAAGGAGGGAAGAAGGGGCATGGGTCACCTGTCTTTTCCTCCTTTAACTCCTTTTATTTCTCCCGTGCGAAAGAGAAATGACATGAGGAAAGGGATAAGGGGTACTCTAGGGATGGGTGAGTGACATAAGCCACTAGGACAGAATAGTGGTTTTGGGAAGGGTGAGGAGGTGACAAGTGTCACATCCCCATTCCTTGAAACTGAAAAGAAATGGGGTTATTTGTTTCCAATTTTGGAAGGGAGGGAGTGAAAATTTTGGGAGAGTTTTATTATTATGGTCAGAGAATAGGAAAGTTAGCTGAGAGGAGAGAAAAGAGAGAGAGGAGTTGTTGGCTAAGGTTGGAAGAGAACTCAGTGGAGCTCTACATCAGTTTCATTCCAGGAGGGCTTTGTAAGGTTGGTTTGGTCTTTACCTTTCTTTTGTATATCTAAATGTGTATGTAAAGTGTGTGAAAGATGATTATTTGTTGTGTTTTAGATGTGTTTTCTATGGGGTTTGTTGTCGGGTTGTTTGACAGAGCTTCTCCCACTTGGGAGAAATGCTCATCAAGTTTGGGGTAGGGGAGGAGAGATCCTCCTCGGGTGCATACCTGTTTCCATCTTTTGGGATGTTGAAAGCCTTGAGGGCATGTATCTGTGACTGTATCTTTGACTTGAGAGTCAAATATAGATTTTCTTAAAAATTTGTGATCAAACTTGGTTTGAGACCAAGAGAAATTGTATTGGTTAACTTATCTGTAAGGGTGACACTCTGGAGTCGAGTGTGTCCACTCTCCTGCCCCTTATGAAACTCACTGTAGTTGAGTTTCTGTGTTGTGTAAATTACCCACGGGTGTTTGTGTGCTTTGGGATTGTTGTTGTTACTGTTGTGAAGTGGAGTGCTTGAGTTACCCAGGTGTGAGTATGGTCTCCCTAGCTCGGGGGTGACCCTCTTGCGGGTCTACGGAAGGGAGGAGAGCTAGATGAGTGGTGTTTTCTTCTTTTTTTGTCTTTGATACGCAAGTTTTCTCTTGGAGCTTCTGGTTGGATATTTATGAAGAAACAACTTATTCTTCTTTGTTATGAGAATTAGGCCAGGTTCATTTCATTAGATTTGATGAGAGAGCACCTCTCTTGTTATTGTTGTAATTTATTGTTACCCTGGGAGTGAAGGAAATCACCTCCCTGATCTTGTTATTGATGGAATTTTACTTGGTTGTCACAAGCTATCAGTTGTATATTGTTGGGAGAAGGAAGTTCATATCTGGGAAGTTAGTTGTATGTATCCATGGTTTCAAATTCTCTTGCTATTTGTAGTGGAAGAGTTAACTTTTCTATAATATGAATGTGGTAAACAAATACCTTAAATTTTCAAGTTATGTTGCTTTGTAAACCTTTTGAAAGGAAGAGTTCATTTCTTATTTGCAATCTAATCTGAGTTTGTTTATGTAATTAGAAGAATAGAACTGCTAAACTAATTAAAAGGTCAGTTTTATGGTTCATTGTTCTAATGGAAAAGATAGTTTATAAATGATTAAGTTTTCTTCTTCATAAGTAATGGATTCAGTTATTTTGTAAGTTTTAAAGAAAATCTATTATATAATTACTTCTGCTTGTCCCAAAAGTTGAAATGGACATGTATTAATTGCTGAAATAAACTGATAAAAAAAATTTCATTTTCTTAAGTATATATATATATATAATCTTTATTACTTGATCATTTTAATTGACTAAAAGAAACTGAATAAAGTGTTTAATTTGAGAAAATTATGAAATATAGATATATATATATCTATATATATATATAACAGTTGTTATTTAATTATCATTTTGACAGAATTAGAGATACTGAATAAATTGTTTGATTGAGAAAATTATGAGATATTCTGAAAACTGAAATATATATATATATATATATATACATATATATATATATATATATTAATTGATATGTAATTATCATTGAATAATAATAAACTCGTATTAAATTTTATGGCCGCCGAAATAAAAGGGAAATTAGAAATCGCTGTGTAAAACACAGTCAAAGCTTGCACGGTGGGCGGTGGGGAGTAATCCCCACCGCAGTCTCCATTTGTTTTATTAGAGGTGTGGGGAGGGGCGGAGCCCCACCCACACCCCACATCATGGGATGTGGGTGGGGCTCCGCCCCTCCCCACATCCCTCCACCTCTTCGACCCTGCGGAGCTCTTAACTCCGCTCCACAGCAGCGCTTCGCCGCCGCTGTTTCTTGTGGCCTCCGTCCCTCTGTGCGGCCCGACCCCTGCCGCCAGTCCCCTGTCACAGCAAAAACATAAAATGTTAAGCATAAAAAAAAAGTTAGGGCTATTTAGCCCTAACATATATGCATTGGTTCATTTAAATAACAAAAAAAATATATATGTTTTGTTTGTGGATATTCCACTTGGTTGGCATAATATATGTCTTATATATATATATATATATATCATATATATATATATATAATTATCTCTATTTATACCTTATGTTTTGAAAGGGAATTGTAAATCAATATAGATATAATTATATATATAGTTCTATATGTATATATATTACATATATATATTTATATATATGGGATATATATACATAGAAGAGGTTTCATGGACCATTTTATGAGGTCCTCTCTATAATTCATAACAAGGAGATTTGCAAATTAAAATAAAACAAAAAAATATATATTCACAGTTAGGTTTTATTAAGTGTTGAACAAACAACCAAAGAATTTATGCTTCCTTGATCAGGGTTTTATAAAGAGGAGAACCTCCTACATATATTAACAATGATATAGGATTTACAATAAAGAGTATTAATATTAATTATTAGTAATAATAACAACAATAATTATAATTAAGAGAAAATAAAATTATAATTTAAAGAAAGCATAAAGGAATTTACTGTGTTACTCCGGGAAGAGTTTCTCGGAAGTTTCACTATCAACGCGGTTCAATAACTGGGAAAATGAAGAGGAAAATTACACGTCACCTTGCTTAAAAGGTCACTGGAAATAAACTTAAGGAGTCATCACAGACATTCCATGTGAGGCCATTTTAATCTCAACTGTAGTAAACATCCATATAAGTAAACCTGTAAGAGAGTCAGAAGAAGAAAAAGTAACATTGGAAAAACACAGAGGAGAAAATGCGCGACAATTCCCACATGGGATAAGAGAACTAAGTCGATGGACCCTCCAGCCAAAAAAATTTGCTTAAGAACAAGTTTAATTAATACATACAAGAGAAGAAACCTAGATCGGAGAAGACTAGGAGACCGAGTCCAGTGAAGTAGTAAACCAGCCTATGTGACCTGGATCATCCAGAAGTTAGGTTTAATATTAACAATAGAAACAGTGATAACCCTGATTGATGCCCAATATGAAGAAAGGAAAATGAAAGAGAGAGAGACCGAAATATAAACAAACTAAATTATCAGAGAAATAGTTAAGGTGAGCGCGATAAAGATACAATCAAAATTAAGACCCTGAGGAAAGGGAAGAGAGAGCAAACGAATCGCCTTGTTGAGAATGCTAAGTCGAAGGAGGAGTATGTTTCAGGAAGCAAGAGAGGAGACAGACAACCATGCCTTGTTGAAAAATGATTAAATAGGGAGATCACGAGTAGGTTTAGTCAGAACAAGGCGTCGTGGGAAGTTGTTAATCTATCAGTGAACCACGTGCGTAAAATAGTGTTGAGTAATTCCCACTTACGCCGTAAGGCGTTATGCTGTCAGAATTTTGCCGAGATTTAGATTTAGGAACCCTGATATTTTTAACCTAGCAGTGACGTTAATGGCGTCATAGAGACCCCCTTGTTAGTCTACTTGCGTCTAGTTGCATGCAATTGTACTTGTACCCCGCCGACAACTGTAGTGTTTTCGCCTTGAACGAACACCACCGAGCATGCTACGCATGCGAAGGGGTTTTTAGGTAAGCGCGAGAAAATTTTTGATATTTCGTGTCATGGCCACATGACGGATGTGGCTATGACACGTGTGATGTGTGTTGTGACCACATGGAAAATGTGGGCATGACAGAAACTACTAGCTAGGCTGACCTGTAGTAGTGGAACTATGTTGGAATTTTGCATGTAGCAACTAGTCATTTGTTCTTCTGCAACATATTCCCTTTATACATAACACCACCTTAAGCATGCTCAAGAACTTATTGAATTCGTTTCTCATTAATTCACCAAGGAAAAATATTAAAGATTGGTAGTGAATTCATCTTTATAACTCATGAATGCATGCCTTGACTTTCCCTCCGAAGATTGTGCCACTATGTCTTCATGTACTTCAAATTAAATGCAAAGTGACAAGTGCCATTCTTCCATACTGTACGCCATCACGGCTAGCACCACTTGGGAAAGTGTGCTGTTCAAAGTCAGCAAGTCAGGAAGAATTTGAATATTTGAACTAGAAGTCAGAGATTCAGAACTTCAACGAATCCCCGACTTCCTGACTACAATGAAAAGACTTTTACATTGGAACATAAAGAAAGACTTGAAGCATGATAACTAAAGGCAAGTCGGTAAGTCAAGAGTTTCAGGAACTTATGAACCAGCCGACTTTAGTTCAAAAATATGAAGAATCGATGACTTACTAAAAAATGACTTAAGGAAACGTAGACTGGAGTGAAGAACTAAGGACAAAGACTGACAAAGAATGAAGGAAAAGACTGCAAATGGACGCAGACACCTTTTGAGAAAAAAGGGGGCAATAGAGAGATAAGTTTGTAGAGTTGTCAGAATGGGAAGGTTACATATAACTATTCCATGTCTTGTGGAATGGTTATCTCACTTTGTAATCCTTATATTATGTTCCTTATGCAAGGAAATTAACTATGGAGTAGGGTTTGAATTGCAAACTTCATTACATATATTCTAGCCTTGTTATCATGTTAAGGAACTTGTTCTAACACCGTGTCATCCTTCTACTATATACTTACGACTAGATTTAGTACAATAAGGAGATGGTACCTCAATCTTTCTGGAGTTTTTCCACTTTTTAAAGGTTTCTCTAAGGTATATTATGTGTAGAATCATTGTCTTGCACTGTCTACATTTTATTAGTGTTTTACATGTTATTCAATGTTTCTTTAGTGTTGTAAGTAATTTAATATTGATTGCATTGTAGTTGATTTCACTTATCAATCATTTTGAGGTGTTTAAGTAGGGCTAATTGTTAGAAATTCATTGTTAATGAGCTATTAAGGAATATGCACTTGAATTTATGGATAAACTTGTACTATAGGAAGTTATAGTTACTTGATTTTATTGGATTTTTAGTTGGTATATAAGAATTTTAAGTTATTATTTTCACTAGGTTGGGTAGGAATGAAAATTTGAATTCATTTGAGCATTATTTTCATGATTACTTAGATTGCTGCAGACTAAACTAGGAAAGTAAATAGTACTGATAGTTCCAAGAAATAGTAATAAATGATATAAACATAATAGAGATCCCAATATATTTTGATGTTTAAATTTATATCTATATATAGTCGTTATGCAGTTCACCTAGATTCAGGTTTGGAACCATCATCAAAATAATTATCATATTTAAGACAATCTATACCCTATTGTCACACAATAGAAAAATGAGACACTAAATCATTCTACTAGAGACAATCATGCTAGTGATTAGAGAAAAAAATTAGCAATGCAATTAAGATCACAGAGGATTTCCTCTCTCAAATGTCTACTTTCCTCATGTCATATGATGATGATAGTATTGTTTCTCTAAACACAAAAGTAATCACTATACTACTTTTAGCTCCTTGCTCCTATTTCTTAAGAAATTGTTCATCTATAGATGTCATTTGTCATAAGATAAGCAGCTAAAATTTGACTCCTTGGTTGGTGAAGGTTTTCCTTGTTCTGTTTTAACTATCATATTGTATTTCATTTCATTTCACTTCATTTTAAGTCCCTCCTAGTTGCAAGATTACAAGAGCATGCCAAAAATAGGAAAAACAACTTTAAAAAATATAAAACTACATTTAAATTTTTAACTAGAAGTAAAAAAGAGTTGAATACAAATGCAAATACAATATTATTGAATGATCATTACAAAAATTTACAAAGTAGAAAATAACAATTTGAATGTAAAATAATTAGGGTGTATAATGATGGTTCTGCATGTCGTGGCTACCAATGCCATCTAATGTATGTCTCAACTTTCAAGAATGAGATTTTTTTCTTCATATCTACTTGAAGCATTCACACGTTGAATCCCTCCTTTTGAGAGAAAACAAGTGCTGCAGCTTTAAAGATGCATTCCATTAGTTACAAGACAAAGATGACATCCTGCAAAATATAAAGGAAGATCATCTACAAAAAGGGGGGAAATGCAAAGCAATAGATCGCCTGCAAAAAGGGGGACACATGCAAAGTAATACACATGAATTCATGACTAATTTATTTTAAAAAGTCTACTCATAGAAGTTCACACTAGGCACTCGATGAATAAAATGGGACAAGGCAGACCACTAGGACATATAAACAAGCTCCAATCATATTATTGGAAATTCTTATAACTAGCTTCTCAATTTTGATATTCTACAAAATAGTAGGATTGCTAAGACATTACGTATGTTGCAACTTTGAGGATGAGGGGATCCATAGGAGAAGATGCAATCACCTTGTTATATTAGAGGTTGGACAGATCCAACCTTAGTTACAATTCAAAGTGACAATGTTTGCACCTGGACCCAAAAGCTAGGAGCTCTTGTCCTATAAATGTTACCCCTGCACCTCTTCCTTCCTCATTCACCACTCAAGCAAATACAACTACATATAACTATTTTCCCATGGAACTCACCATTGAAGTTTGAGAATCACCTTCCTCATGTTGTGCATAAGTGTAAAGAAAATATCAATAAAATAGCAACATCATTTTATATAAATTACCTAAACTTGTCTTGCCATCAGAATGAGACATTCTATGATCTATGGGACAAATTACATGTGCAAATTATAGATTAACTACTTTCAACTTTCAAAGTTATTCAAAGATTCTTACATGGTTATTCCAGAAAACACATTTACAAAATTTTAATTGTGCCTTGGAAGCCTCAAGTATTTAAAATGTGATATAAAAAACTTCTAAGGCATCCTTAATACCATGTTCCTGACTTCTAGAACACAGTTGATAGTCTTTTGGTATTTTCATGTGTAGTTAAATATAGTAGTTGGATATCGTTTTGCATGCAAATAACCATATCACTTTCTTATTGATTTGACCCAATAAATATTTTTATTGATCAATAGGCATTTTTTGTTTTTAAAAATAGAACAGCTTGTTGTTGGGATTGCTTCTCACATGGTAGAAGTTTGTAGGAAAGATCAAATAAACATAAAGGTGCCCAACCATTTCTAATTTGGAAAGACCCTATGGTATGATAAACACACATGTCAAACTTGGAAGACAAAGAATGAAGTTGTGTTTGAATTCTAACTATAGAAAGTAAAACAAATAAAACAATAAAAGAAGCATCTAACATTCACCAAGAAAACTATGTTCTAGTTTAACTGTTTTCACTATTCAAAGTTCATAGGAGGCATATCATTATGCTTAGGCTTTTAGTTCCTTCAAAAAATATTTGCATAGGCCAATAGTCATTTTGATGCAGAAGAAAAACAATAACAAGAACAATGGTCTCTTGGTTCTACAAACCCTACTATGGAGACTTCAATCTATACCCTGTTCTACAAGCCTATTTCACTAGGTTTAAACCTTCAAGAAAGGCCTATTTCGCTTTGTAGGGTGATTACCCTCACTCCCTATGATTTTTGGACTTTCTTTGCCTTCAAGGTACCCCACAGATCTCACCAAACCCTAGGTTTCATGTAGTGAATTCAATAAGACAACTTTCAACAAACCTTCATTGCCTCTAGGGTCTTAAACAATCCTGTTTGACAGTGACATACACAGTCATGCATATCTCGCATGTGTGGGGGTTTCAAGAGCTAAAACTTGGTGGATAGCTAGCACACAACCCAATGAATATTCTCACCTAGTTTTGTGACTTTTCAATGGTGCAAACAAAAGTTATGGACTATTTAGTCTTGCTAGAAACCCTAATTTTGAGATAGAACAGTGACAAGATTAAGCTTGTTTACTCACACCAAACACCATGAAATCACCAAATAATGAATGCATTAGTACTACAACATGATACCCTAACTTTCCCATGCACTTCCAGACTAGTACAATCCCATACAGGGCCATACAAATCTATTGTTTGCTTGTATACCTACAAAAACAATCAAAAAAGATGCAAAAATAGGGTATTTTTCATGAAAAACCACATCCACATCTTCTTGGAGCGTACATGCTCATTTCTTCTCATGAAAATATGAATGAAAACAGTTACCATTTGAATACATATGTCTTTTCTATCAAAACCTAACTAATATTGTCTTAAAATGTTAATTTTCTGCCCCTATTTCATAACCTAGGCTAGAAAAACATTGCAAAAGACCCTACATGGTCTTACATAGTCTTCTAAAACCTTATTTGCATTCATTAAACTTGATCCTATGGTTGAGGGCCAACCCCCAACTTACAACAAGACAAAAACCTCTAGAAAATTCAAATTTGGTTTTTGCAAGAAAATCAAATTTTGAATTTCTAAGCCTACTTACATAACCTAAACACTCAACTAGGACCCTTAACATCAAAATGATCCTTAAAACACAAACTGGGTCTCTTGACCTCAATTTGACCTTAAAAACATGAACTAGAGTGATTCTCCTGCATCATACTCCCAAGGGAAAAAATGAAACTTAGGTTCCACCTAAGAGGAGGTCTACAACAGTTGTTCCATGCTTGATGATGTCTACTTTAGTCATCCATGTGGCATCCTCATATGGTAGCCCCTTCTATTTGACCAAATATTGAAAATATTGTTTGCCTCTAGTCATCTTTCTCTTTGATGTCAAGAATGTACTCTAACTCTGTTGGTTTAGTATGTGGTAGGTTCTCTATCCAATCAACACCTGATATATTCTATATATCTGCTCCTTCATCAACAATGTCATCCCCTTTGTAAGGGTATAAGTCAACAACATTGAAAACTGGTGATATGCCTACTCCACTAGGCAATTCTATCTCATAGGCATTGTTGGCAAACTTCTTAACAACCCTACAAGGACCTATTTTCTTCATCTTCAACTTGGTATATTCACATTTGGGAAACCTTTTCTTCCTGAGATGTGCTAAGACAAGATCTCCAACCTTAAAACTAACCTCTCTTCTCTTCAAATCTACCTTCTGTTTGTACTTTTCCACACTAGCTTGGAGCTGTTGTTTCACTTGTTGATGTATCTCTTGCATGGAAATTTCAAATTGTTCACCCTCTACACTTTGCTTCTCCATACCATTGATGTCTCTTAGTTTAAACACTCCTCTTGGCTGCATGCCATAGACCACTTGAAATGGACTCTTGTCAATACTCCTATTCACTAAGTCATTATAAGAAAACTCTGCTTGGGGTAACGCAAGATCCCATTGTTTAGGATGATCCTTTGAAAGACATCTTGGTAGGTTACCTAGGCTCTTATTAACCACCTCAGTTTGGCCATTTGTTTGAGGGTGGTAGGCTGAGCTAAAACTAATATTTGTACCAAGCTTTCTCCACAATGTCCTCCAAAAGTGTCCTAGAAATTTGTTATCTCTATCAGAGACTATGCTTAATGATAATCCATGAAGTCTAACAACTTCTTTTAAGAACAAACCTGCAACATATGAAGTATCATATGTACTTTTGCAAGGAATGAAATGTAGGAGTTTGGACAACATTGAGAGGGGGGGTGAATCAGTGTTGTGTAGATTTTTGCAACTTATTATAACTTTTAATTTACAAGACTCAGAAAGAGAAAGTCATCAATGAACTATTACACATATATGTACAAGTTTGATAATGAAAATTATGAGCAGGACCACATAGAGATAAATCTTAACATAGAAGCAAAAACACACATAGAAGCATATCATTAACACAAGAATTATTGGAGTGGAAAACCCTCTCTGGGTAGAAAAACCACTCAAAACTGCCTCACTGGCTTAACTGGAAAACATGCCTCACTGGCTACAATATGTATCTAGGAGCACCAACTCCAATACCAAACAGAAGCACCCACTTCCAACACTAATATACCTCACTGGTAAACAAATAGGTCTCATTGACCAACAAGCCTCACTGGCATACTGTGCCTCACTGGAAAACCAAATCACCAACAGATGTAATAAACAAATAAGAGGGATACTCTGTTTCCATACAATACAAAACATATGTTTGTCAAATAGCCATTCTATTCAAAATCAATCCTGTATACAGATCCTCTCAACCACACTACATCATTTTGTATGTTTCATCTTTTTCATTCAAGACACCCATCAATGCACCTGAAAAACAATTTTATACAAGTTGAATGTCTTTTCACTTTTCATCTCCTATGCAAATAAACTCTTCATCTCCACAAATCCTTTTCTTAAAAAAATTAAAACAATCACAAAATATCTCTCCAATCTCTTCATATCCACTGTGTTTATAACCTGTAAGAAATCCTGAACCAAACAAATTACATCTTGCAAAATAAAATCAATTTCTTTTCAATTTTCATCTTGAATATTCTTTTTGTATTCTCCAATCTGCAAAGAATAAATCATGAAAATCTTGTTCAAAAATCTCCAACCCTTTCTCCTTCTCTGCACAACAACATCCATCTATTTCAATGAGTAATCATATTCCTCTATCTGCAAAAAACATTTTCCTGCAAGAATATAGATCTTCATATTTATCTGTGCATAATTAAAGACTTTTTAATCTTTTCAACAAGATCCTTCATCTCTTCAATGATGCTTCATATTCCTGCATGTGGGCCCATAACCCAAGATAAATTGCATCAGGTGGTTTTGACATCAATGACAACCTGTCACCATCAATCTCCCCCTTTGTCATTGATGGCAAAACCACCTAATGTAATTTATCTTTCTCCTCCTTTTTGACATCTTGATGACAAAGACAATTATCTCCCCCTGAGAAAATAACTCCACTGAAAGATGTTAAAGCTTGATCATAACATTTACAAACACAATGCATTATGAGGGCTTTGAAGACATAAACTCCTGTTATCCTTTGAACAAGAATGATTTATGATGATAACAGTCCTGAAACCAGCAAAAGACCAACCTTTTTGAACATTGTCATCCGTTATTTCTAATACAAGACATACCTTCCTCTGAAGAAATACAAGATATCACCATCAATGTCATAGCTTGAAGAACTCTGTCTGAACTATCATCCTGCAACCAATCTTATTCTTGCAAATCCTTTTTGACATGAAAATAATGAAGACTATCCTTCTGTTCCTGCATATCTTTTTACAACATAAGAACTGATTCCTTTTTAACCTTGTAATTCAAATCAGCCCATCAAGACTACACAATAAGATCTTTCTGCAAAAACACTTTGTAAAACCAAAACCAAATGCAGAGACAAGAATTTAACTTCTTCCATTTTCGACCCTCTCAGGCAACATAAGAAAACATCTATCCAAGATCCTTTGTGAGCACCAACATGATATGAATAGGACAAGACATTCAACATCATCAATCTCTATGAGCATTAAATTCTTTAACAACTTACTAAACAGGTCATAGATCATGGACACCTAATACCACTCCAAAACTAGAATCATACCTTCATGAATCATATTAATGATGAAGACCAACAAAGAACATGTTAAATTATTACACCAATGAACATTCATTAAAGATCATCCTCCTGCACAAGATAGCTTTTTGCAACACAAAGTCAAATCTAATATAAATTGCAAAACTACATCTAAAACAAACTGTACTACACAAGAACTGCTACCTCTTGACTTTGACATTCAAACTAGCTCATCAAATAAGTACATCAACAAACTAACTGCATCATCAAGTTCTTCCTGCAACACCACTTTGCAAAACCAAATGTAGAGACAAGAATATTAATTGACTCCTTCCATTTGTAACCTCCTTAGCCCACATAATCAAACATCTGAGCACCTTGAGAACATTCTAATTGATTTTGAACTTCCCAATCTCACTCACAAGAACTGTAACACCATGACAACTCAATCTTTGTAAGTATTAACATGATATGACAAAGAAAAACCAAATCACTTAACTCAATCAAACTCTTTGTGCTTGGAACCCTTGAACATCTTATCTGAAATATGACATCACATCACAAACCACTGATCACCTATATCACTGTTACACATAAACAATATCAAAGATGAATCCAAAACCAACGAAACAAGATCATCAAAATGATAAACATCAAATGATCTTCTTCCTAAAACCTTTTGGGGATACTTGATAGAACATGAATAACTCCCCCTCACTTCATGCTCTCAGTTATCCAACTAATGATGTAACTTGTGCAAGATGCACAAGTTTAGGTTCCTTCTTGTCCTGTCTTTCTTTTCTTTTCCAAACCTGTATAAACCTTTTCTTTTCTTTGCTCAAGATATCTGCTCTAGATGTCTTCAATCTATTCCTGCAAAACTATGCCTTATGCCCAAGATTATGACACTTAAAGCATGTCACATTATAACCAATTAGAGAAGTAAAGGAATCATATCTCTTTGACATGCCAAAAGTACTTCCATAATCATATCTTCCATGCATCCAACAGTCTCTTTCTATGTGACCAACTTGGTTACAATAGTAACATATTGCATTAGAATTCTTATTTGTCATTCTAGAAAGACTTTTGTTCTTATGCCACTCAACATTATTTCTGGCATAAGTCTTACAATTTCTAGCTCTATGACCATAGCTATGACAAGAATAACAATATCCATGAAACTGAGATAATTATACCTTATTGAATGGTATTGCCTAACAGGTGGAGGTCTGTTTGTTCTTTCTCTTACATCATCAGGAGCTTTATCTTTTACTATCTTCTTGTCTTCCTTAGGAGCAGCAGGAGGATTTCTAACTTTGGAACACTCTCCTTCTTTAGTATTCTTTTCAAACAATAGATTCTTGTGCAACTTAGAGAATGCCTTTTCTAACTCCTTTCTTAAAGAAACTATTTCAGATTCATACTTTTCACAATCAACTTCTTTGACCTTTAGCTGATTATTGACATCTTCTTTTATTTTCTTAACTTCTACAATTTGAGCCTTCAAATCTATTATCTGATTTTCTGCATCTTGAAGATTTGAAAGAATTTTTGTCTTGGATTCCTTTTCCTCTTGAAGTTGCAACTTTAACCTTTTGTTCTCCATTCTGAGTTTTTTAATCTCATCAAGGGCACAAATGAGCTCACCTTCCATATCAATCTCATAATCATCTTCATTATTAATCTCAACAACAAAATTTTCATCAAGCTCTTGTCTTTTTACATTCATATTGAAGTCTTCCTTTTTATCAAAATTCTTAATTGCAGGATCATTCTTTTTGCTAGTCTTAACTGAGGCTTGTTTTTTATCATCATCAATCTTTTCTCTATTCAAGACCTTATTTCTATTCTTCTTTCCCATGGTACTCCAAATGTAGGATCTACCTGAGCCTATTAGACTTCAAAAAGGGAACCTAGGCTCTGATACCAATTGTAGGATTTTGGACAACACTGAGAGGGGGGGTGAATCAGTGTTGTGTAGATTTTTGCAACTTATTATAACTTTTAATTTACAAGACTCAGAAAGAGAAAGTCATCAATGAACTATTACACATATATGTACAAGTTTGATAATGAAAATTATGAGCAGGACCACATAGAGATAAATCTTAACATAGAAGCAAAAACACACATAGAAGCATATCATTAACACAAGAATTACTGGAGTGGAAAACCCTCTCTGGGTAGAAAAACCACTCAAAACTACCTCACTAGCTTAACTGGAAAACATGCCTCACTGGCTACAATATGTATCTAGGAGCACCAACTCCTTATGGAGCACCAACTCCAATACCAAACAGAAGCACCCACTTCCAACACTGATATACCTCACTGGTAAACAAATAGGTCTCATTGACCAACAAGCCTCACTAGCATACTGTGCCTCACTGGCAAACTAAATCACCAACAGATGTAATAAACAAATAAGAGGGATACTCTGTTTCCATACAATACAAAACATATGTCTGTCAAATAGCCATTCTATTCAAAATCAATCCTATATACAGATCCTCTCAACCACACTACATCATTTTGTATGTTTCATCTTTTTCATTCAAGACACCCATCAATGCACCTAAAAAACAATTTTATACAAGTTGAATGTCTTTTCACTTTTCATCTCCTATGCATATAAACTCTTCATCTCCACAAATCCTTTTCTTAAAAAAATTAAAACAATCACAAAATATCTCTCCAATCTCTTCATATCCACTGTGTTTATAACCTATAAGAAATCCTGAACCAAACAAATTACATCTCTGCAAAATAAAATCAATTTCTTTTCAATTTTCATCTTGAATATTCTTTTTGTATTCTCCAATCTGCAAAGAATAAATCATGAAAATCTTGTTCAAAAATCTCCAACCCTTTCTCCTTCTCTGCACAACAACATCCATCCATTTCAATGACTAATCATATTCCTCTATCTGCAAAAAACATTTTCCTGCAAGAATATAGATCTTCATATTTATCTGTGCATAATTAAAGACTTTTTAATCTTTTCAATAAGATCCTTCATCTCTTCAATGATGCTTCATATTCCTGCAAAAACATAATATCTAAATGCAAACAAAATCAATTTAATTTTCTTCTTTGTACAAATCCCTTCAATAAAATTTTTCTCAAATTTACAAAAAACCTTCAATCTTCTCCTTCACATTCTTCATCTTCAAAAATCATTTTTCCTTGTATAAAGTCTTCATAAAAAATTTCTGTCAAAACTTTATATTTATCTGCAAAAAAAATCTCTTTGTCTTCTCTCAAAAATCATTTCAAAAAACTTTATCTTCTCTGAAAAAAATCACCTTCACTGATTCCAATATCACCATTTTAAAAAAATCTCTTCATAAAGATTTTTCTCATTTAGAAAAAGCAAAAAAAAATCTCCTTATAAAACCTCCTTAAATTTATGTCATAAAGGGGTTTAAAAAAAAATAGAAAATTAAAAGTTTCTAAACTTTTAAATCCATTTACTCCCTTTTAAAAAAAAGTTAACTCTTTCAATTCAACGGTTTTAATTTCTTTCCTTAAAAAATCTGCACTAAAGACAAGGCACAAATCGTGCTATGCATCTCATGCTTTATAAAGCATTTCAAACATATAAATGCTTTTTCCTTTTGAAACCTAAATCGGGCTCTTTATATTCCATAAAACATTTTTAATGTTTTTTTTAAACTCCATTAAAACCTTCATAGAAATTGGGTATTGTTAGTAATGTTCTTTTTTTTAAAATCAAGCTCCCCTAAACATATATTCGATGGCTTTCTAGAAATCGGGCTCTCCACAAAATGTGCTATGGCTCCCACTTTTTAAACACAATTAATGCCTTCAAAAATAAATCAAGACCATCATTTTCGGTCTTCATAAGGCTTCGATGTAATTTATAAATCATGCTTTTTCTATGAACAATTCATGCCCCACATAGTTAAAAAAAAACTTTGACTTGATTCCCACTCAGGCTCCATTGACTATCTTATTTGAATATACAATGTTTTAACAACTACACTCACCACCGGTATTGCTAGAAGAAAGGAGGCTAGTCTTCCTTAATGTGAACACTTCATGCAATTAAACAATACCACCGATCTTACCTCCCATCGCATGCATTGAAGACTGATGCAAAAAAAATTTAGAAGAGGAAAGGGCCGGTTGCCCAATGTCACTTACACTCTTAACATTGCCATCTACTCATACCTCTGACTTTTTCTACAAAATAACAAACATGAGCTTCCAATCTATGCAAGAATAATGGAATAACCATTTTCCTTTATTTTCAACAAACAATGCTTCTGATGATCAATAAAAACAACATAATCAACATTACTAAGGTGAATTCCTTAGTATCTAAATACCATGAAGCAACATGAGATAAGCAATGCTTGTGATGACTTGTGATCATCTTGACTAACATTATCCTCCAATGAGTGCACACACAAGCTTCAACATGATAACAAGATTAAAAAACTTTACCATACTGAACAAGCTGTGCTACACAAGATGATGTCTCCTGCTTATGTCAACAACTTCACACAACTCTTGATGAACACACATATCTCTGCATCAACCTTTTGCACTTACCTCCTAAAAGGTGACCTTTGAAGATAAGAACCAATATACACACTAAACATGAGAATCCATCCTGAGAACACTTCCTGTCAAAACCAACATATTGCAAACTTGCAAGACCTTTTTGACATCAATGACAACCTGTCACCATCATGAAATGAGCCATCTTGGAAAACCTATCAACACCTACATAAACTAAATCAAAACTCCTTTGAGTCTTTGGCAGATCCATAACAAAGTCCATGCTAATGGATTCCTAAAGCCTATTGGGAATGAGTAAAGGCTGGTATAGTCCTACATTAGTGCTGTTCCCTTTTGCTATTTGACATATAGTACACCTCTCCACAAACCTTCTTACATCTATTTGCATCCTTGGCCAAACATAATTCCTCCTTAGATGTTCTAGTGTTTTGTCAAGCCCAACATGACCTACCATACTCCCACAATACTTTTTTTTGATGATATTCTCCCTCATGAACACTTGGGTACACAAATTTGTGCTCCCCTAAACAACAAACCACCTTGTATAAGGTAGTCTAACTACTTCTCCCTATTGGTGCTATTAGGCTTCTTACAAACAACATATACTTCTTTGAAATCCTCATCACCCTCATATATCTCCTTGAGTGCTTCAATCCCAACACCCTTTAATTGAATTTATTGCACCATTAATGCTCTTCTACTCAAAGCATCAGCCACCTTGTTATTCTACCCCTTCTTGTGTTTTATTATGAAAGTGAAGTTTTGTAGGTATTCAACCCACTTAATGTGCCTTTGACTGAGTTTTTCTTGGCTATTGATGAATTGAAGTGCATGATTGTCTGTATAGACCACAAACTCTTTGGGTAGAAGGTAGTGTCTCCATTTTTTTAGGGATTGAACCATTGCATACATTTCCAAATCATATGAAGAGTACTTCTTTTTTGCACTATTTAGTTTTTCACTAAAATATGCTATTGGCTTATTGTCTTGGCTTAAAACTACCCCTATTGCATGTCCACTAGCATCGCATTCTATTTGAAAGACTCTATTGAAGTCCAGCAAGGCCAAGATAGGCTTCTCAGTCACTCTCTTTTTCAGATATTGGAAACTCTTATCAGCTTGTTCAGTCCACATAAACTTCTTTTTCTTATCCCCTTTTATAGTGTTTATGATAGGTGCACATATATGATTGAAATTTTTGATAAATTTCCTATAAAAACTTGCAAGACCATGGAAACTTCTTACCTCTGTGACTGATCTAGGTGTAGGCCACTCCAATATTGCCTTCACTTTACTTGGATTCATCTTCAACATCCCCTTTGAGACCACAAAACCAAGGTACTATTAGGGTTCAAGAAGATCAAAGCAATAAATATTAACAATTATATGTAGATTAAATAACCCAAATATAACAATGAAGAATAACACAAAAGAGATCAACACAAAATTTTAACGTGGTTCACCCAAAAATGGGCTACATCCACAGAAACTCAGTCATCCAATGATTTTATTATCTAGTGCAAAACATATTACAATCTCGTGAATTCCATCCTGCAACATACATCCCAACCGCTTATAACAAGCTTTTTGGAAGCTTCTAGAATTGGGGTTTTACAATGTCATTTTTCATTTGTTAGTTAACAAAAATTAACTACTGACTCTGAACCTCGGCAAGGATATGTTATGAGTGTACATTATTTGCATGATTAGTCACCACATACCAATAGGTACAATAATTTTGTCTTCATGAACTCACACTTTTTAAGGTTGATCAACAGTTTTTCCTCTCATAGCCTCCTCAACACCAAATTCAAGTGATATAAATGTTCTTCTTTGTTAGAATTGAAAACCAATATATCGTCAAGATAAACAACAACAAAATTACCAGTGTATGGTTTGAGGACATCATTCATGAGCCTCATGAATGTACTAGGTGCATTTGAAAGACCAACTGGCATAACTAGCCACTCATATAGGCCATCATTTTTTTTAACATTGTTTTCCATTCATCTCCTTGTCTAAACCTTATTTGATGGTATCCACTTTTGAGTTCTATCTTTGAGAAATAGCTTGCTCCATTCTAACAATCCATTAAGTCCTCTATTCTTGGAAGTGGAAACCTATATCTAATTGTTATCTTGTTTATTTCCTTGGAGTCAGTGCACATTCTCCACTCACCTGCTTTTTTAAGTGTCAAAACAATTGGAATTGCACAGGGACTAAGGCTCTTCCTGGTTAACCCTTTGTCAAGCAACTCTTCTACCTGTTTTATGATTTCTTCATTTTGTTGGGGTGTCATCTTGTAGGATGCCTTGTTTGGTAGACTAGCCCCTGGTATAAAATCTATATGATGACTTGTATCTCTTATTGGAGGCAAAGAATTAGGAAGTTCATCCACAACTATCTCTGCATAACCTTTCAACATGTCTTGGATCTACCATGGCAACTCATCAATTCTTGTTGTTGTTGTGATAATCCTAGGTCTGACTAGCACTGTAAAACCTATCTCTTCCTCCTCCATTGTCTTTAGAAACTCTTTTTTATCCACTAACATCACACTTGATCCAACCTTATGGTCTTTATCTTCCTCCTTCAAAGGTTCTAAGGTATAGGTAACTCCATCTTTCTCCAAAACATATACATTCTTTCTACCATCATGCATTGTTTTCCTATCATATTACCAAGGCCTACCAAATAATACATGACACACATCCATAGGGATGATATCACATGTAACACCTTATCTTTATATCTTCCTATTTGAAACTCTATCCAACACTATTTACTGATTAGTATTTATAGTCCCTTATTCAACCATGAGACCTTGTATGGTGTAGGATGAGGTAATCTTTTCAAGTTTAGTTTCTCTACCATTTCAATAGAAACTAAATTATTAGTACTACCAGAATCTATAACAACTTGACATCACTTACCTTGGCACTTGTAAATAGCCCTAAATAATGACTTCCTTTGAGGTGGCTCCTTCTCCATTGGAACCTTGATCAATGTCCTCATCAACAAGGATTCTCCTTTCTATGATTCTTCTAGTTGTGGTGAGTAGTTAACACTTTCTTCTTCTCCTCCTTGAGCAACTTTAGTTCTTCTTTCACTCCTAAAAGTGGTAGTTGATTTCTCTTCTGGACACTCTTAAGCTTGATGGCCTACAAATTTGTTGCACTTGTAGCATTTACTTGTGAAACCATTAAATCCTCCTCTTTGTCCAAATCTACCCCTGAAATTAGGCCTTCTTCTTCTAAAACCTCCTCTTGAACTTGAGGCTTGTTATTGGGAAGTGCTCGACTCACCTTGATTCCTTTATGACTATCCTCTACCTGCATATGGACCTCTACCTCTGAAAGTCTTTCCTCTACCTCTATTTTTCTTTTCTTGATTCCTATTCAACTTCTCCTCAGCCTTTAAGGCTAGTTGATAGCATTCTTCAAGTGTCCTGAGGCTTGTAAGGCTCAACTCATCTTGCAAGTTGTACTTTAATCCATTAAGGTATCTTGCAACCTTGTCAGTGTCATCCTCCATGTGTATTGATCATATACTCAACTTTTAGAACTCTTCAGTGTACTCTTTCACTCCCATATCCTTTTGTTTCAAGTTCTTCAACTTCCTATACAACTGAGTCATGTAGTCACTAGGCATGAATTTGCCTTTCAACTTGGTAATCATCCTATCCCAAGAAGTAATCTTGGATTTGCCTTTCTTTCTCCTTTCATCCTGAACATAATCCCACCATAGCGATGCATGATCTTTCAACTTGGTCCTAGCCAACTTTACTTGATGCTCTTCAGGTACCCCCTCAAACTCAAAATATTTGTCCAACTCCTCTATCCAGTCAAGGAGTTCTTCACCATTCAAACTACTTGCATATACTGGAAGTTCCATCTTCACCTCGGTTCCTTCACCCTTGACTTCCCTCGGCAATCTTTCCATCCTCACATCATCAGCATCCATCTCTTCTTGAGGTTCTTCTTGAGGTGCTTCATCCACTTCATCTTGGTCACTCATATCCCTTGTAACCACTCCTCTTCTTTGGTTAGCTTCCAATGCAGTGAGTCTTGAATCTAAACTGACTCTCATTTCCCTCATCTCTCTAGTAAGGGCTTCTCCCAACTGTGTTGCTATTCTTTTTGCCACCCTTTTAGTAGCATTGATTCTTGGAGGCATCTTTCTTCTCTTTGATTGTTAACTCCTTTATTAGCTTTCTTGGCTAATTGGATCTGATACCAATAATGATGCAGAGGGAAAACAATAACAAGAACAATGTTCTCTTGGTTTTACCAACCCTACTATGGAGACTTCAACCTATACCCTATTCTACAAGCCTATTTCACTAGCTTTAAACCTTCAAGAAAGGCCTATTTGGCTTTGTAGGGTGATTACACTCAATCCCTATGCTTTTTGGACTTTCTTTTCCTTCAAGGTACCCCATAGGTCTCACCAAACCATAGGTTTTCTATAGTGAATTCAATAAGACAACTTTCAACAAACCCTCATTGCCTCTAGGGTCTTAAACAATCTTGTTTGACAATGACATACATAGTCATGCATATCTCACACGTGTGGGGGTTTCAAGAGCTAAAACTTGGTGGATAGCTAGCACACAACCCAATGAAGATTCTCACCTAGTTTTGTGACTTTTCAATGGTGCAAACAAAAGTTATGGACTATTTAGTCTTGCTAAAAACTGTAATTCTGAGATAGAACAGTGACAAGATTAAGCCTATTTGCTCACACCAAACACCATGAAATCACCAAATAATGAATGCATTAGTACTGCAACATGATACTCTAACTTCCCATGCACTTCTAGACAAGTACAGTTCCGTACAGGGTCGTAAAAGTCTATTTTCTGCCTGTATACCTACAAAAATAGTCAAAAAAGATGCAAAAATAGGGTATTTTTCATGAAAAACTACCTCCACATCTTGCTGGAGTGTACATTCTCATTTCTTCTCATGCAAATATGAATGAAAATAGTTACCATTTGAATACATATGTCTTTTCCATCAAAACCTAACTAATATTATCTTAAAACTTTAATTTTCTACCCCTATTTCATAACCTAGGCTAGAAAAACATTGCAAAAGACCCTAGATGGTCTTACATGGTATTTTAAGACCTTATTTGCATTCATTAAACCTGATCCTATGGTTGAGGACCAACCCCCAACTTCCAACAAGCCAAAAACCTCTAGAAAATTCAAATTTGGTTTTGGTGGGAAAATCAAAATTTGAATTTCTAGGCATACTTACATAACCTAAACACTCAACTAGGACTCTTAACATCAAAATGATCCTTAAAAACACAAACTAGGTCTCTTGACCTCAATTTGACCTTAAAAACATGAACTAGAGTGATGCTCCTGCATCACATTCTCAAAATCAAGCATGGATATTTGAACAACTTAATGTGAATGCAGCTTGAAATTCTCTGAACAAGTTAGCCTACTTAAATATATACTGTCAATAATTCCTCCACCACAAAATTTATCCAATTCATGGGAGTAGAGAGAAAATAGAAAATCAGAAAGATCTTCTCAAATATACAATACTAGAAACAACACCTTAGGAGTCCTATACAAAGATGTGATGCTCAACTCCTTGTGGAGATGATATTTGGCCTAGGCATTTCTTTGACAAGCTTGAATGCCTTGTCCAGAACACCACCTTGTGCATTTCCTCCAATCATGGGATTCCACGAGGCCACATTTTTTTTAGTGGTTATGTCAAACAATTCACGTGCCTTTTGTATGCTTCCACATTTTGCATACATATCTAGCAGTGCATTTTCAATAACATCATCTTACAAAAATCCTCTTTCAATTATGCTTTGATGCATATCCATGCCCTATTCCAAAGCTCTCAATTTGGCATAGGCTAGGAGTATAGGGTTAATTATGATATTCCATGAGAAGCTGTCTCGCCCCTTCATGTCATCAAAAACTTAATGAGCATCTACCAAACTACCGCACTTTGCATACATGTCGATAAACATAATTTGAACAAATATGTTGGTGGAAAATGCAACTCCACTATGAGTGATGAGAGAGTGATGAGAGAGTGGATTTTCTTACCTTGTTAAAACCCCATTGTTGGCAATGCAGATTTGCAAACAGTTTATTGCGGTGTTGTTTGCACTAATTGGAATGTGTAGCACTATTGGCAGTGGATTGAATTGGCATTTTTTTATACATGAATTTCAGTTCCTGTTATGTTTTGAAAAGGATACTGCCATTCCCTGGTTGTCAAGTTTACTATTTATTTTGATAAATTGGGTATTTGTCTTCCTGCTCTAACCTATTGAATATTTGCCTTCAGCCACACATATGCACTGAATCAGTAATTTCTTTTAGTTTGTTTTACAAGAAATTTATAGTTGTGTCCATGGCAAAATGAGTTTTTGTAAACTCCATGCTAGATAAAATCTGTAGACACCACAGTAGTGACTCGAAGCATTTAGGATAGATATAAGTTAAAATTCTCACTTGTACATAGAAGTTAACAAGTCGTCCCTTCCACAACACTGTATTTGATCTTGGCTATTAGGGAAGCCTACAGGTAGGAAATATAGCAAATTGCAATAGCATTTTTGTTTTGTTCTTTGTGATTAAGAGTTTCAACTTTCAATAAAATAAGAAATTTGTCTATTTAGATTTAGAACCTTCCATTAGCAGCAGTAGTAGAGGCTCCAACCCTTCGAGGGAGACCTTACTTGCCAGTGAGTAGAGGACAAGAGGTGGAAGATGCCAAACCTTATGCTATTATTTAACATGAATTTTCTCTAGAAACATTCTCACATAAAGCATGGGAAAACCTTAACAAGAATATGGGGTGCTTGAAACAAGATGTAAATATTGCACTTACACAACAAATGTTAGGCAACCTTGATCACATGTCAGAGGATTTCCCCCATGGCATCGCAGGGGAAAGCCTATTTCACTTTGCTAAGGGTTTACTAAATACTATGTACAAAAACCAAGTGTCATTGCTAGAAAGCATTTTTGTCTTGATGAGTGGGGCATCAATCTTGGTTAGTGTTGCTTTTCTTTTTGACAATGAAATTAATATGTAGAATTACAGAAACATTTACTATTATGGTTTTAATACTAAATACAAAACATAGAAATTAATGTATTGCTCTATGTTCTAAAAATAAAGATAGTTATCTACAAAATTGTTTTTGATATCATGCCTTATTTGAGCATGCTTTCAAAGCGTTGTGCAGAACAAATACAGTTCCAAGCCATACAATGTATTTCATCAGCACTGCTCAATAAAGAAGGTCTTCTCCATAAGCCCTAAATTATTTACTTTGATTTGTCTATTACAGAAATTGCAAATGTTCTTTTCCATGATTTTTTTTTAAAACATATTGGCTACTTTGTGTAGCATGCTTTCTTTTGTAGAGTGCAGGAGATAGAAATTAACTCCTTTTTAGAGTCCAACATTGCCTGTCAAAAATTAACCTTACTAGCTTTAAACAAGGATGAATGGTTCTATGGTTGGACTATCAACTACTACAATAAATAGAGTGTGATGTTGACTATTAGAATTGAAGTCTGGACTGTCATGTGTAGTGCATTTGATTATGAAATCAGGTTTGTCCATCTTGTCTTGCTATATTGGCCTGAGCGCTATTCGATAGTTGATCTTTGTTGTACCTATGATGTACATTATTTTGGCTCTACATTTAAAGATAGCATGTTTTTAGGATATTTTAGGTTTTCTAGATAGCACATGTAAAAAGAATATGCCTACACTGTCATTGTGTTGTTTAAAAGCCAAAATTTGAAATGTACAAAAACAACCACCAGTTGAGCAAAACAAAACATTTTCCCCTCATGCTCCTATCATTCCACATAGCTCAAAGCTTAAATATAGGCTATGCAACTCTTTTTCATCTTTGAAGACAAGAGCCAAGCATCAAAAATGAAAAAAGAAACAGACATATGTGCAAAACATCAAAATCCAAAAATCTATTAACACATATTTAGCAACTATCAAAGACACACCCACTCAACCATGTATTCTTTGTGATAGACTTTATTTCCATAAGAATGTTTTCTCGGCCAACAATGCACTTGCCAATGCTTTCTCTTTGCTTGCTGACAAAATTCAAGGAAAAACAATGGCCATAGGGCAGCCCATATGTAGACCATGTATAAAAGATATTTTGAATGGCAAGGTTCATGCTTTCACTACTCCATCTAGAATAAGATGTAATACATGAATAGATGTTGTCCATTCATTGACTTCTCAAGAAGAAATGCTTGTCTCTTTGTGAATTGCCTTTGCACAAATAAGACAACTAGGATATAAAAGAGTGCAATATGGCTTACTTGGCACAATCATCAATGTTCCTGTGGACTTTAATATGGTGCAACGAGCATTGCCTAGAGAGATGAATGAAACTACAACAGTTGTAGTTAAATTAAAACACAAACTATAATATCAAAACACATATGTCTAGGGAAATGTTAAACCTACATGTATAATCAATACTCTAACAAGCCTATCAAAAACACCATTATATAGAAAAGAAAATGTTCTTATCAACAAAGATTGGGAAGCTCTATTCACAAAAAAAAATAGAACAAATGCAAAGATACTTTGAAGTTGACCTAAATATCGATACTCATGCAACTGATGATGATGATGATGAGCCCATACCTGAATCAGTTGTGCATTGGTTTAATGAGCCACATTCTATCAAAGACCCGTTGGAATTAGACCGAACAACTAAGAGAGGGGGTGAATCAGTTGTCCCAAAAATTAACCTTTTCTTCCTTTTAATCTTCTTTCACAATTTGCAAATTGATTAATGATGTAAACATTAAAGCATGAAACAACATTACATAAGCAGAAACATACTCAACACATTTGACACCAAGATTTTTGACGTGGAATCCTGGTTAAGGGAAAAACCACGGTGGGTGTTAGCCCACAAGATTCGTACCCTGTTAAAAGTAATTAAAAAGAATGGGAAGGCACTTGCCTTTAGGCTCACTACCCAGAGCTCACTACCTAGAGCTCACTGCTCAAAAGAGAGGCTCACGGCCTATAAGAAATTTAAGTTTAACATAGAAATAATTAACTAAGAAATAGCATCTACTTCATGCTTGATTCAATTTCATTGAATGCTCATAAAACTTCTGTTCTGCTTCCAAACTCTTCTTCACTAACTTTTCACTCTATTATGCTTTTGCTCTTCTACTCCTCTTCTTTTCTCTGCTCCTGCTCGTTTCTTTGGATTTATTATTTTTGCTCAAGGATGATTTTCCACAACTCAACTACACTCCTTTATATGCTTCATCAACCTTGGAATAAACATCAAGGTTGGCACACCAAACATCTTACTTAATGTGAATCACTAAGTTGTCAGCCAAACATTGCTAAGACTTGAATCTTCTTTCAAAAACACACCACACTCTAGAGAATTGCTTCTGGAACATCTGCAATATGCTTGAATCATTCGGTCGGCCAGGACTAGGAAGAACAACAACACCAAGAAGGAAATATTCACCATTGAACTCAAACTTCAATGCAAACCTCCAACATAGTAGTCACATGATCTAGAGACCTCCACAAGCACAATGAGTTCAACAAAAACATCTGCACTCCTCTAAAACATCAGAATAACTTGCATCTTCATCTGGAACCTCAAGAATACTATCTGCCATGACTGTCATCTTAGAAAGATTGCTTGCAAACCTCCAAACCATGAACCACTTGAATGGATGATACAAACTGACTTCCCAAACATGCCTCTAGATTTGCAGATCATTCTTTCACATATCCGGAAGGATCCAGACCACTTCTCTGTTGCTCTGTCTCTTCTGAATACTACAAAACTAGTTCTACTCAGATGGCCATAGTTTCTTCAAATCTTCATGTAGACCTCTCAAACCCTGACTGGAGCTACTTCACACAATCCTCTATAATTCTATATGATCTACATCCATTGATCTTTATTAATTTTCTCAATATCCTCAACATTCCAGTCTTCTAGTCAGACAACAAGATAGGATACAGTTGACACCAATGGCAACAAGAATATGTTGGCATCAATGACAACACCGATTAGGCACATATTTGCAACAATCTCCCCTTTGTCATGGATGGCAACATATTATGTGAAAAACTTATTCAACCATCAAGACAGGAGCTTCTCCCCCTTTCTCTTATCACTTCTGCAACCACTATCTTCATTGTTCCCCCTTTCACCAACAACTAGTTTTTCACATGACTTCTCTCCCCCTTTGACATCAATGCCCAGGGATAGATATTTGCAGTCTTTTATCCTTAGTTTTGTTTTAGATCAAACTCAAAAATTGCATGTAGACTACTCCCCTTGAGTAGTGCTTCCTTAAGATCAATCTGAATCACAAGATATGACTATGAATTCCATTGGACTGATGCACTCTAGTGCATCTTAATTCTGATCAGGAGGGGTAATAACCCCTAACTTCTCTCTAAGATACTCAAAAGTATCCTTGGGAAGAGGCTTAGTGAAAATATTCGCAATCTGATCCTTTGAGGACACAAACTCCAACTTGACTTCATTCTCATTTACCTTCTCTCTCAAGAAATGAAACTTGATGGATATATTCTTTGTCTTTGAATACAACACCAGATTCTTTGAGATACTTACTGCATTTGAATTATCACAGAAGATTGTGACAGGCTCCTCAAACACAATTCTGATGTCCTTCAACATTTGCTTCATCCACAAGACTTGAGTACAATTGTTTGCTACTACTATATACTCAACCTCTATTATAGATAGGGAAATTGCCTCCAATTTTTTACTTAGCCAAGAAACCAATCTACTTCCCAAGAAGAATGCACCACTACTAGTTCTTTTTCTGTCATCCACATCTCTTGCCCAATCAGCATCTGTATATGCATGAAGAGTGAAGTCATTATCCTTTGGATACCATAATCCATAATCAACTGTCCCTTGGAAATATCTAAATATTCTTTTGACTACTACAACATGGGATTCTTTAGGATCAAATTGGAATCTAGTGACAAGCCCAACTACATTCATGATATCAGGTCTGGTCTAAGTCAGATAGAGCAGTCCTCCAATCATTGATCTATACCTTTTCTGATTTGCCTTAGGGGAGTCATCATCTTTACTCAACTTACATTCGGTTACCATAGGCGTACCTACTGGCTTTGAATGTTCCATTCCAAACTTCTTCAATAATTCTTTCACATACTTAGACTGAGATATAAAGATACCTTTGTCTGACTGATTGATTTGCAGACCTAAGAAGAAGTTCATTTCACCAAACATGGACATCTCAAATTCACTTTGCATCAAATCAGAAAATGTTTTGCACATACTCTCATTTCCATCAAAAATGATATCATCAACAAATACCTCAACAATCATAATATTCTCATGATCAATCTTGAAGTAGAGATTACTGTCAGCAGTGTTGGCAAGAGACATTGTGTAGCTTCATTGGTGTTGTCATTGATGGCAACAAAGATCATCCCACACATCCGCAGGATATGGTGTGTCTCTACCGGAAGTCAGATTGAAGAGCTTTCAGGTCCGGTAAGCAAGAATAGAGCATGCAGAAGGTCTGACAGTCAAGTCCGGATCTATTAAAAGATGTATCCTTGTAAAGTGCGGACTTGGGGAAGTCAAGAGGTATTCCTTGACTAATAGATTCTAGGGTTTGAGCCTCCAGTGTTGAAAGAGTGAAGAGATATAAGCTTCTAAAGTACTGGGGTTAGGTTTGGTAGAACAGACAGAGGAAGAACTGACTGGCAGAGCATTAGAAGTTATTTTGGATGAGATGTTGATGGTGATAAAGACTCCTAAGGTATCATTCATGATTGGTTGACTTGTTAGACAACTTCTATAAGTTTCTTTCTGATCCGTATCACTTGGAAAGTAAGGATTCAGCTGATAGACTAAAGTTTGGGAAATATTGACTATTCTAGATGCCGACTAGAAAGAGGATGAAATCCTTTGTGCGGATATATATACTAGATGGATTTTGATGAGGTAGGTGTGTTGTAAGTTGTGAAGTGCAAAGAAAAGAAGAAGAGGAGAGTGAAAGCTCTAAGAAAGATCCGGTATGTGAAAGGATAGCAACATAAAAGAAGAGGAAGGATGAAGTGCAGCAGATCAGTGTATTGAGCCTAACCGGAACTGAACCTCAGCATATGTGGATGCTTCTCTTTAGTTCAAGGATCTTGTTATTCTTCTTACAAACTTGTAGACAGTGAGTCTCTTGTAGGTAGTGAGCCTCTAGTGAGCAATGTGCTTGGGCAGTGAGCCCTAATTGGCAAGTGCCATTTTGTATTTCTATTCTTCTAACAAAGAATACAATCTTGGGTTAATCACCCCGTGGTTTTCTCCCTTAACAGGGTTTCCACATCAAAAATATTGTGTCATGTGTATTTCCATTTCTTGGTTATGCTTGCTTATTTGAATTGATGCTGTATCAATTAACAAGAAAGTTCAGAAAGTTGAAATAATTAAGATAACTGATTCACCCCCCTCTCAGTTATCAACAATTGGTATTAGAGCTAAGTTCCTCCAAACAGAGCCTAACAGCTTGAGGAAGATCTGGGAATTAAGATGGATGTGTATGGTATGATAGAGCAACTTCAGTCTGCCCTAGATGATCTTGAGCAATCTAATTCTGAAGTCAATGAATTGAATGAAAGACTCAAATAGGCTGATGATTTCATAAATGAACTAAAAGGGAAACTAAGTCTCTCTATGAAAAAGAGAAAGGAATTACTTCAGCAATTGGCAAGTCAAGGTGAAGCAAATGATACAAATGGAGATCTGAAGGAGAAAACCAAGTTATGTGAAAAGTTATCAAAAGAGATCATTATGGTAAGACATGAAATGGAATCAGGAGTTATGAAGTTTACCCAAGAAATTGAAGAGAAAAGAAAAACTAAAGATGATCTAAGACAATCTCTCAAGGAGAAATTAGAAGACTGCCACAAGATGGATAGAATAATCAGACATCTTGAATATGATCTTGAAGATGCTAAAGATAATGAAGAAAAACTTGAGGATCAAATTGTCTCTCTAAAAAGGGATCTTCAAACAACAAATGAATATAAAGAGAAATTCAAGATAAGTTCTGCTCAACTTGAAGTTCTTTTTGAAAGCGAAAAGAGGGTAGATGACAAGTGTGGTTTGGGATATGAGAAAGGAGAAAGCTCTGGATCTGGTCAGAAGAAGTTTGGATTAGAAAATTCAAGGAATAGGCCTAGAAGACCTCCGGTAAGGCAACCTAATGCTCAAAGATATCCATCCTTCAATGGATACTACCACAACTACAATAACTTTGGTCACAAAGTTAATTAGTGTAGAAGGAGGATGAATCAGACTAACACATCCTTCTCAGGACAGTGCTTTAACTGCAAAAGGTATGGTCACAAATCTTATGAATGCAGAAATATGCAAATGAACAATTCATTCAATGATAGATGCTTTGCATACAATAGAATGGGTAATATGGCTAATCAATGTAGATCAAGAGGACATCAATCAAATATGCCAAGAAATGTTGTTTCCCACAATTGCAATAGATCCATTCATTTGGCCAAATTCTGTAGAAACAAGAATCAGGACAAAAGAGGTCCAGTACTTCATAATCAGAATCAAGACAAGGGAAAAGGAAAAGTGAATGCGGATGAAGTTAAAAGTGAGATGAACAAGATTTGGGTGAAGAGAAGTATAGAAAATGTAGGGGATGGATTCGCACCAGAATCTGGTGCTGATATTCCTTCTGAAAATTAATAAGTGAGCTCTAGCTCAGGGGGAGTCACTAGGAAACACTTTTTCCCCTAGCCAGTTAATTGGTGCCGGAACTGGCACAAAGAGAGTTGTGGATCAAAGGGTTCGTAAGAAAAACATCTATATAAATTGTGGTTAAAATATGGAAGATCTGCAAGATGTTTAGAACAAGATTAATCTGGTTCATCAAATCATTCAGATAAGGAAAACAAGAAAAACTGAAATGACTTAAGTTGAGCATTTATTGCAACTTGTTATTAGGGTTTGCGGAATAATATAGGGGTTTTCCTATCTAACACTCGTTCATTCTGCATTCAAGAAAAAGTGAAAAAGAGCTCTACAACAAATCTCCTAAAGCCCATCAAAGGTCATCTGCAGAAGTCGATTCATCCAGTGAATCAATCCGGATCTCCTCACGAACCCTAGACATGCAAAAGGTACTTTCCGTTATTGAATATTTCTCTGTAAATCTTTTTGAAGATGGATACACCGAATGTTGTAAAGATCACTGAGAGGCCATGCCCTAAATTCAAGAAACATCCATATAAATCCCTTGAAGTTGATCCCCTAGGCGCCTTTTCAAGTATTCTGCATGGAGTTCTGCATGTAGAAGATGTTAGGGCATATATTCATGCGAATATTGAAGAATTTGGGGAATCTAAGCTGGTTGATATCTATCACAAGCATTTGATAGATGACTCATTTGAACTCAAAACTCAGTATAAAGCTATCTGGGACAAACACTTTGCATAGTGCATTCATTTCCCCTATTTTTCAGAAGATGAATGGGTCTGGTATATCTTGAGCAGAATGCATGACAACTTCATGTGGTTGAATAGGCTATTCAAGATCACTAAGGATGCCATTAGGGCAGTAACTAGATTACACTCAACTGGTGAAATGCCTACACTCAAATCTGTCAAAAACCAAATTGTCAGTGAGGCTACTGGATCGAAGTTTGATAAAAGAGCTATGATTATTGAGGATATCACAGATCTGGATATCAAGTTTGCATCAATGATAATTGGATATAAGATATATCACTCCAGCAGGGAGAATTTAGTTTCCAGAACTGCTATATATACTGCTTATGAAATGTTGAGGAAGAATGCAGACTATGATCTTTGTGAGCTCCTTTTGAATCACCTCTTGGAGAATCTACAAAAGATAAAGAAGGACAAGAAGAACTCTTTCAAATACAGTGGTTTGATACTCTGTCTATTCTTTTATTACATGAATGAGCTTCCCAGATCTAGTGGGTGGGTATGGCAGAATGATAGACCAGTAGCCATTCAGATAAGAGATTATATACATAGGCTTGGTGATGCCAAGGCATAGAATACAGCTCTCTAGGGCTATTTCAAGAATTTTTAGAGCATGATGCAAGCAAGAGAGAGAATCCCCCAATCTATAGTTGAAAAATATAAAGATACAATATGCTTTATGGTAGAAACTGATCAGTGCCTAATGGAGGCAGTGGAATCAAGAACAGTGTGGATCATGCCTATGGGGTATGAAGAGGATGAGAAAATTGTGGAGCTGCATGTTCTACACATGCTAAGTCAGCCCAAGGATCCCAAAGCAGAAAGGTTTGGAACCTTTGAAGAATTAAGTGTGAAAATCCATGTGGAGTTAAGACAACCGGAGATAAAGAGAAAAGTGAGAAAAGAAGTAGAAAATGTTGCCAAAAGATTTGGCATATCAAAAGAAGCACTTGATGCTAACAGGGAGAAGAGGGAAAGAGTAGAGAAAGAAAAAGGAAGGTGCTGAAAAGGAAAGTGGTCTAGTAGAAGCCCCCACCCAGACAAGATCCTCTAAGAGGTCCGCTCCTACCACTAACAAGAGCTCAAAGACACCAAAACCGGAAGCAAAATCATCTAGTAAAGTAGAGAAAAGAACTAAGACAAAGGCCACAAGGTCTTATATCAGTCAGAAAGATGAAGAAGAGACAAAATCTAATGAAGAGATCAAGAAGATGAAGAAGAAGAAGAAAGTATCCAGTGAAGATAAGGAGGTAGAGGTAGAAGAGTTTGTTGAAAGACCCACTTTGTCCCCAGATGATGTAGTCAAAGCTGTTACTATGGATGGGAACCTGCAACCAATAACAGAATTCTATGATGCATATAATGATGCAAATAGAAAAATCTTGGAGGAAGCCACAGTTAAGTACTTGAACATATACAATAAAGCCTTGATTGAAATAATTTCTCTAATTCCTAAAAGTTTGGAAAAGGAACTTGAAATGAGAAAAGAAAATGCTAAGGCTAAGGACTTAGAAATTAGAGAATAGATAGCTATTCTGCTCTACCCTTCAATTACTCCAAAACAAATGGATATGATTTTCAAAGATTGCAAGGATGAGTTCCAGAGTAAGACTAGAATGAATCAGCTCATGCTTGGAGAAACTGATAAAGTGGCAAAAGAAATAGAAGAAATCCTGCGGAATGCATACTCAAGATTCAACATTCCTATTATAAAGGACTTGGGTGTTGATCCCTCGGCTACAAGTGTTGAAAAAGAATCTACTGAGGCAATGACAGAAAAAGTAATGGACACTGGTGAAGAAAAAGATAAGGAATTGGAATCCTCTACTCTGGAAGAGGTGACCTGTGAACAAACAAACATCACTCCTCTGGTTTCCCCTGCTGACTCCGGATCCAAAGGAGAAGAAAGAATAGAGGACAAAGAAAAAGGAGTGAAAGAAAAAGAAGATGACAGTACTAAGGTTGCAAAAGGAAAGAAGACTTTAACAGAGAAGACCACAGCTGTTAGTGGTAAGAGTGTAGAAGGAGAGAAAACTCCAAGAGACAGCTCTAAGACTGCAGAAGAGAAAAAGAATCTGTCTTGGACAAGAGACACTGCAAAAACAATCAAAGAATTCTTAAACAAAGAGACAATGGAGATTGATGAACCAGAACTTCTACAAGGGCCATTTGATTTTGATTCTCTTTCCCTGGTACAAACAATGAAGATAGCTTCATTTGCTAATGCAAAGGCTAAAGAAAAACTCCTGAAGTCTCACATGGAAGATTGTGAGCTAATAGAAGTTGCATCCGGAGTATTAGAAAAGATCATGCCATCTTTTCAGAAGGATCCCTCAGCCTCCTCATCCGGTAATCTCAAATCTCTAGTCAATAGTGTTAGCACACATTTTGATTCCTTAGAGAAGTCAGCAGAAGATAAGGTTTGGAAGGAATTTTTGGCAAAAAGATTATCAGAGGTACAAGGGTTAATAACTAATGATAGGAGGAATATGAATATTGGGATAAAGAGCTTAGAAAATGCTCTTAAAAATGGCAGGAAAATATACAAATTTTGTTTATCATGGTCCAAAGTAACATTGGATATTGAGAAGAAAGTGAAAGAACAAGAGGACAAACTGACAAAACTCTCTAAGAATTTTGATCCTCTCTCCTCTTCCATAATAAATCAAGAATGTCAGACTATTGCAGTCTTGAATGAAATCAAGAAGCTTGAGAAGGAAAAGAAAAATAGAATAAGCAGGTTGGGTGAACTTAGAGGGATAATTATCCTTAAGTTAGAGGCCATGCATGAGGTCATAAAAGAAGCTCAGATCACAGCCTGGACCAGTGATCCGACAGATCTAAAAAGGGTAGACACATTTGCATTCTTGTTTAGTGGTCACATCTCATCTCAATTTTGGACAGGATGAAGCATAGTTGGGCAACAAAATTTGTCCAATTGAAGACATCTTTTGCAGACATACTATAGTATATGTAAGTATAGTATGCATATATACTTATGCGGCTAAGTATAGCTGGATTTCTTTTTGGAAATTTTGGTATGCGGACCCTACCTTTTGCCATTGATGTCAAAGCAAGAGTGAGGAGCAGTGAAAAATGTGGGATCTAGCTAAGGGGGAGCTCTAGGAAAAACACAGAGCATTAGCCAAGGGGGAGTATAGTATGACACTTAGTCATTTTTCACTAAGTGTTGCCATCAATGCCAAAGGGGGAGATTGTTGGCAAGAGACACTGTGTAGCTTCATTGGTGTTGTCATTGATGGCAACAAAGATCATCCCACACATCCGCAGGATATGGTGTGTCTCTACCGGAAGTTAGATTAAAGAGCTTTTAGGTCCGGTAAGCAAGAACAGAGCATGCAGAAGGTCCGATAGTCAGGTCTGGATCTATTAAAAGAAGTATCCTTGTAAAGTGCAGACTTGGGGAACTCAAGAGGTATTCCTTGACTGATAGATTCTAGGGTTTGAGCCTCTGATGTTGAAAGAGTGAAGAGATATAAGCTTCTAATGTACTGGGGTCCGGTTTGGTAGAACAGACAGAGGAAGAACTGACTGGCAGAGCATCAAAAGTTATTCTAGATGAGATGTTGATGGTGATAAAGACTCCTAAGGTATCATTAATGATTGGCCCACTTGTTAGACAACTTCTATAAGTTTCTTTCTGATCCGCATCACTTGGAAAGCAAGGATTCAGCTGACAGACTAAAGTTTGGGAAATATTGACTATTCTGGATGCCGACTAGAAAGAGGATGAAATCCTTTGTGCAGATATATATACCAGATGGATTTTGATGAGGTAGGTGTGTTGTAAGTTGTGAAGTGTGAAGAAAAGTAGAAGAGCAGAGTGAAAGCTGTAAGAAAGATCCGGTATGTGAAAGGACAGCAACATAAAAGAAGAGGAAGGATGAAGTGTAGCAGATCAGTGTATTGAGCCTAACCGGAACTGAACCTCAGCATATGTGGATGCTTCTCTTTAGTTCAAGGATCTTGTTATTCTTCTTATAAACTTGTAGATAGTGAGTCTCTTGTAGGTAGTGAGCCTCTAGTGAGTAGTGTGCTCGGGCAGTGAGCCCTAATTGGCAAGTGCCATTTTGTATTTCTATTCTTCTAATAGAGAATACAATCTTGGGTTAATCACCCTGTGGTTTTCTCCCTTAACAGGGTTTCCACGTCAAAAATATTGTGTCATGTGTATTTCCATTTCTTGGTTATGTTTGCTTATTTGAATTGATGCTACATTAATTAACAAAAAAGTTCAGAAAGCTGAAATAATTAAGATAACTGATTCACCCCCCTCTCAGTTATCAAAAGTAGTGCCTTTGCTATAACCTAGCTTTAGCAAATACTTATCTAATCTTGTATACTAGGCTCTTGGAGCTTGTTTGATTCCATAAAATGCTTTCCTTAATCTTAGAACATGTCTCACTGATCAGACAACTAAAATCCTTCTAGTTACTCAATGTAGATTTCTTCTTCTAACTCTCCATTTAGAAATGCTGACTTGACATCCATCTGATAGACTTTAAACTCTTTATAAGTAGAAAAAGAAAGAAACAATCTGACTACGTCTGTTCTTGCCACTGGAGCAAAAGTTTCTTCAAAATCAATTCCTTCCACTTGAGAATATCCTTTGCATACCAACCTTGCTTTATTTCTTACAACTTCACCTTCTTCATTTAGTTCCAATCACATTTTTGTCCTCAGGTCTAGAAACAAGATCCCAAGTGTGATTCTTTTCAATTTGCATTATTTCTTCTTTCATTTCCTTTACCTAGTTTTCATCTTTGCAAGCTTCACTTACTGTTTTTGGTTCAATCTTTGAGATCAGAGAAATCTCTTCTTGATCTTCAACAATTCTTCTTCTAGTTCAGACACATTTATTTCTGTCTCCTATAATTTGATCTTCAGGATGATTCATCCTTACATACCTGGGAGTTTTGGGAATTGTTTGAGCTTCTATTTCTTGAGCTTGTTCCTCAACTTCTACACTATCCTCTTGAATTACTAGATTTTCTGGATCAATCTGGATCTGGATCTGAGTTTGCACTTGTCTTTCTTTACTTGGATTTTCATTTTGATCATCTGATTCATATCTGCAAGACCTAGAATGTCCTTCTTTTCTCTCATCAACTTTGACATTAGCACTTTCAACAATCTTTTTCAACCTCTTGTTAAAGCATCGGTATGCTTTGCTTTGAGTAGAGTAACCCAGAAAAATTCCTTCATCACTTCTTGCTTCAAACTTTCTTAGATCCATATCTCTTTTGATATAACATTTACTACCAAAAACTCTGAAGTATCTTACAGTAGGAGGATGACCAAACCATAGTTCATAAGGTGTCTTACCAGAATTGCCTTTGATCTACACCTGGTTAAGAGTGTAGACAACAATACTCACAGCTTCTCTCCAATAAACTTGAGGAACATTTGTTTGCATCATCATGGCCCTGGCAGCTTCTTGAATGGCCCGGTTCTTTCTTTCCACAATTCCATTTTGTTGAGGAGTCCTAGGAGCAGATAACTATCTTTTAATTCCATGCTTTTCACAAAATGAATCAAACTCACCGGAGGTAAATTCTCCACCTCTGTCAGATCTCAGACACTTTATCATCACACCAATCGCATTTTCCACCATAACTTTGAATACCTTGAATTTGTCAAGAGCTTCTGATTTGTCTTTTAATAAGGTTAGCCACATCATCCGAGAGTAATCATCAATTAGCAGCATAAAATATCTGTCTCCTTGCACACTCCTAATTCTAGCAGGACCACATAGATCAGTATGCACAAGTTCCAATCATTCACTTGAATATTGTTCTTTACTTTTGAATGAAATTTTGTTTTGTTTACCCAATTGACATTCTCTACACATGTTATTAGGTTTCATAAGTTTTGGAAGATCTCTTACAACTTGAGTAGAACTTATCTTGACAATGATATCAAAATTTACATGACACATCCTCCTATGCCATAACCAACTTTGATCTGACTGAGAAATTAAATAAATTTTGCCAGAACCACCTAAATGAAAGATGTTACCTCTAGTTTGAGTACCAGATGCAATTTTAGTTCCGGAGCTTTCCAAGATTCTGCATTTTCCATCCTTGAATCAGAGATTATAACCCTTGTTAACCAACTATCCAACACTGAGAAGATTATGCTTTAGTCCTTCCACATATAGAACATCATTAGTGTTATTCTTACCATCAAAAGAGATGGATCACTTGCCATGAATTCTACCAGCTGAGTTGTCTCCAAATTTCACAATTCCACCTTCATATTTTTCAAAGCTTACAAACTTACTTTTATCACCAGTCATATGATGAGAACATCCACATCAATCACCCATTCATCCTCTTCAACAACTTGAGTAGCCAAGGCACTTTCAACATTTGTACAACTAGCAGATTTAGTAGACACCGGATCTTCTTCCTTGATAGCAATGAACACCCAATCATCTTCAGTGGAACCTCCATGATCAAATTCATCATCTGTGACTCCTTCTCCAACTTCTTGGACATAGTAACATTTTTTCTAACCTTTATATATGTTAGGGTTTGGTTTTGAGAACCTCTCTGAACATCTTGAGGCAAAATGACCAATCTTATTACAAGCAAAACATTTGAGTGGCAACTTTCCTTCATATTTACCAGATCCTCTTGGTATTCTTTTGGCAATAAGAGCTTCAAGATCTGTAGTCTCAATTTCATCATCTTCAAGTTCCTTCCTTGTCTTCACAAATCAGTTTGATCTTCTTGAAGAACTTTCACCTGGATCATATCTTTGCTTTCCATACACACTGGCCTTAAATGTAGATTTAGACTTAGGGAGATAATCACCAAACTCACTCATTTCAAATGTTGAAAGCTTACCAACTAGATGATCCCTTGTGACAGTTGTTATTGTCTTGATTTCTTCAATGGCTGCAGCTTTATGCTTGTATGTTGCAGGTAAGGATCTGAGCACTTTGGCAACAATTTCTAATTCTTCCAATACTCCACCTACATTTCTGATACCGGTCACAAGTTCATTTACTTTCTACATGTAGGAAGTAATGTTTTCATCTTCCCTCATTACCAATCTATCATATTCACCCTTTAGGCTTTGTAGCTTAGCACATTTAACATATTTGTCACCTTCATATAGATTTTCCAACTTTTTCTAGATTTCATGGGCAGTTTTCAAATCCAGGACATTTGCTACTTCTGTATCAGATAGGGCACTCAATAAAGCTTCTTTAGCTCGAATATTGCATTTAGCTTCCCTGAGTTCATCTAGAGTAGTAGGGCCATTCTTTAGAATCTTATACTCATTCTTTGTTATCATTCAAAAGTCATTACCAATACATTCCAAATGACACTGCATGCATACCTTCCAAAGGGAGTAATTTGTTCCATCAAATCTCATACTTTCCTTCTTATAAGTTGACATCTTGGATCTCCTCAAGTGGTCAAGCTTATTTTAGAGGATCTGGCTCTGATACCAATTGTTAGAATTAGACCAGACAACTGAGAGGGGGGTGTATCAGTTGTCCCAAAAATTAACCTTTTCTTCCTTTTAATCTTCTTTCACAATTTGCAAATTGATTAATGATGTAAACATTAAAGCATGAAACTGTTAGATTTAGGATAGACAACTGAGAGGGGGGAGGTGAATCAGTTGTCCAAAACTTTCTTCCAATTAATCACTTAAATCCTTTTCTTAAGTCAGAAGCATAATAATAAATCAATCATGGAAACATAATGCAACAATTCAAGAGCAAAAGCACATTAACACATATGACACCAAGATTTTTGACGTGGAAAACCTGGTTAAGGGAAAAACCACGGGGTGACTAACCCAAGATTGTATTCTCTATTAAAAGAATATGAAGAACAAAATGGCACATGTCAATTAGGGCTTACTGCCCGAGCACACTATTCACAAGAGGCCCACTACCTACAGGAGACACACTGTCTACAGAATAATAAGTATTACATACTTGAACTGAAGAATAGCATCTTCACCATGCTTGAGTCAGTTCCATTTAAGCCCAATACTTTTGATCTACCTTTTGCTCTGCTCCTCTCTACCACATTTTCCTCTCAACAAGATACTCTTGAAATGACTTTACAACTCCTTATTTATACAAGACATCGACTTAGGGATAATCATCCAAGTCGGCATACATTATAGAGAAAATACATAAATACAACATGATTAATTACAAAAAGACTTGACGTAGATCAACACACTATCGGCCACACAGATCTGAGACTTTAATCTTCCTTAGGAACACGCCATTCTTCACAGAACATCTCCAAGATCATCCACAAGATGTGTAACTCATCTGGTCGGCCAGACTTAGGAAGAACATCATCATCTGGAAGTAATTCTTCAATTACGAGCTCAATCTTCAATGTGGACCACCAACATGAACTGGACACAATCCAAAGACCTCCACAAACTTTCTTGAATCACTAGGAACATCCACACTACTTCTGCTTACTGAAATAATTCTCTCCTTCATTCAAAACTTCAAGAACACAGTCTGTCATCACTGTCATATTGGAATAGATGTTTACGGACCTCCAGACCATGAACCAATTGAGTTGTCATTTCACATTGACTTCCTAAACACTCCACCAAATTCGCAGAACAAGATATTGCATTTCCAGATCTCATCGGACCTATTTGTGTCACTCTATCACTTCTAAACATCTGCCAGAACCAGTTTTACTTAAGTGGCCATAACTTCTTCAGATCTTTGTACGAACCTCTAAAATCTTTACTGGATCATCTTAAGACACATATCTACAAACCCTTTGATGCACATCCTCTGATCTTCATCTCAACTAGGATCTTTACCCCACTATCTTCACTGTACTTCTTTGTTCCTAATAGGACTAATTTTCTCAATATTCTCAGCATACAACTCATCCAATCCTTATCATCAATGCAACAGGAGTATGTTGACACCAATGACAACACTAGTTAGGCCCATACTTGCAATAGAAACAACATCACATAAGAAGAAACATAATCAACATATTTGACACCAAGATTTTTGACGTGGAAACCCGGTTAAGGGAAAAACCATAGTGGGTGTTAGCCCACAAGACTAGTACCATGTTAAAAGTACTTAAAAAGAATGGGAAGGCACTTACCTTTGGGCTCACTATCTAGAGCTCACTGCTCAAAAGAGAGGCTCACTACCTCCAACAAATTTAAGTTTAACACAGAAAGAATTAACTGAGAAATAGCATCTACTTCATGCCTGATTCAGTGTCATTGAATGCTCAGAAAACTTCTATTCTGCTTCCAATCTCTTCTTCACTAACTTTTCACTCTATTCTACTTTTGCTCTTCTGCTCCTCTTCTTTGCTCTGCTACTGATCCTTTCTTCGGATTTATTATTTTTGCTCAAGGATGATTTTCCACAACTCAACTACACTCCTTTATGTGCTTCATCAACCTTGGAATAAACATCAAGGTCGGCACACCAAACATCTTACTTAATGTGAATCACTAAGCTGTCGGCTAAACATTTCTAAGACTTGAATCTTTTTTCAACAACACACCGTGCTCCAAAGAATTGCTTCTGGAACATTCACAATATGCTTGAATCATCCGGTTGGCCAGGACTGGGAAGAACAACAACACCAAGAAGGAAATCTTCACCAACGAGAACAAACTTCAATGCGAAACTCCAACACAGCAGTCACATGATCTAGAGACCTCCACAACCATAATGAATTCAACAAAAATATCTGCACTCCTCCAAAACATCAGAATCACTTGCATCTTCATCCGGAACCTCCAGAATACTATCTGCCATGACTGTCATCTTAGAAAGATTGCTTGCGGACCTCCAAACCACGAACCACTTGAATGGATGATACACAATGACTTCCCAAACATGCCTCTAGATCCGCAGATCATTATTTGACATATCCGGAAGGATCCGGACCACTTCTCTGTCTCTGTCTCTTCTAAATACTGCAAAACCGGTTCTACTCAGATGACCATAGTTTCTTCAAATCTTCATGTGAACCTCTCAAATCCTAACTGGAGCTACTTCACACAATCCTCTATACTACCGTATGATTTGTATCCATTGATCTTTATTAATTTTCTCAATATCCTCAACATTCCAGTCTTCTAGTTAGGCAAAAAGATAGGATACAGTTAACACCAATGGCAACAAGAATATGTTGACATCAATGACAACACCGATTAGGCACATATTTGCAACAAGACCTGGATAGTATTATTATTGAAATTGCACCTTTTGAAGGCTTCAAACCTCTTGGTATTTTCTAGGATAAATTCTCTAAAGAGATGAACTTTCCTACTCTGTTTTATTGTGCTGCTCGGCCAAATGATGTCACTAAAAACTTTTCCTTTCAAAAATAGAAAAATGGGATCTTATGCATAAAGACAATGACTTTACAATGCACATTACAAATATTTTTTTCAAAGCCATAAAAATTATTATTCAACAAGTATCTTCATTGGCATGGGTGTGCATAAGAAAAAATGAATTGAAAGGTGTAAAGTTGGTTGCCAAAGATGTACACAGCGCAGCCAATCTTGAAAGAATATTGAAATCTCCATTGGGCTATAGATCATTGAAAACTATCCAAACTTCACCAGATTATTTAGAGAATGCAAGGAAAAATATATTTGCAATGATAAGGCAATTGGGACCTCCCACTTTATTTGTCACATTGGCAAGCACTAAACATTTTTGGGAGCCATTGTGCCAAGCATTACAACCAACATTGAATGATAAATCATGTAAGTGCAATGAAACTATTGAGGATAAGAACCTAAACTTTGAAATCAAGAAAAACCTGGTGCTTTGCAATCTCTACTTTAATCACAGAGTCAATCCATTTCAAAAAATGATGCTTAAAAACCATCAATTATTTGGGCAGATCTTAGACTAATTTTTTGTTGCCGAGTTCCAGAACTGAGGTAATGAACACGTTCATTCCATGCTCTGGGTAAAAGATGTCCCTGTATATGGAAATTGCTCAAACATGCAGATTGAGAACTTTGTGGACAAATATATTTCACCTGACTCTTCATTACTTGATGTAAACCTTGTGAAAATGCAAACACACAACCATACAAAAACTTGCAGAAAGTACAAAAACTTAAACTACAGATTCAGCTTTCCCTTGCCACCTATGGGAAAAATAGCTATACTCAATCCATTGCCCATACTTGATAATGCCATGAAAGACTAAGCAAAAAGATTTTTTGAATAGAGCTGAAAAAAAGAGCTACAGAAAATAAGTATCATTTCAAACTTTCTTCCATGAATTTGAAATGACTGAAACATACTACATTGCAATGCTACGATCAACATTGACATGCACTATTATCATGTTCAAATGAGATCCATCTGATATTTGGATAAATGCTTTTGCAAAGCAGGTCCCACAACTATGGTATGCAAATATAGACACACAATTCAATCTAGACACATATGTTGTTGCATCCTATCATTGTTCATACATGACAAAACAAGATCACTCATTGTCTCTTGTATTTTGTTAGGTGCATGATCAATGCACTCATGCATATGATGAAAAAATGTGGTTCATATAGAAACTTGGAAATGCCTTGCTTAACTATCAACAAATGTCTAGCTGCCAAGTTGTACACATTGTTCTCTCCTTGCGATTGCATCAAAGTTCAAGAAAACCTATCTTCATTAATACTTCTCCATTTGAGAAAAGAGTTTTTATGTTGAAAAGTCCAAAATTGCTGGCAAAAGAACAAGATGATTCTGAAAACTTATGTATCCATCTATGATAGAGAAATATACAAAACAACTAGAAACATTGGATAAATTGTCATTAGCTCAATACTCGACATTCTATTCAAGCAATTCAACCAAGATAAAAAGAAGAACTAGGTCACAAATCATATGCTATGTAAGATACAATCAACATATAGATTGTGAGAATTACTGCAGAGAGAAAATGATGTTTTTTGTGCCTTTTAGATCTAGTGAACAAACTTTGCCAGCTAGATATCAAACATGGAGTGCAGCATTCAATGCCCACAGAAAACAAATTGTAAGCATAGAAAACATTTTCACTGCATAAATAGCCACTAAATGGGGTGACATTGATATTGTTGCTATAAAAGTTGACATGGACAAGCACCCAACAATAGACCTTGATAGTGAAATTGACACAGATAGAGAATGAATAGGCATAGAGAAGTATGACATTGAGACCGACCTAAAGCATACAAAACAAAAAGAAAAGTTTGTGCATGTTAATTCCAAGTCGACATTCTTGGAGACCGCCCATCCATTCTTTCTTAGCAAAGAAGAGTACTTCAATCCATGAAGGTAATTAAACATGGAGCAACAATCAATACTAAAAGACATAGTAATGAGCAAAACACTTGCACCCAAAAAACCACTATACCTATTCTTGACAGGTGGAGCTAGCACAAGCAAAACTTTCATAGCCAAAGCAATCTATAGAGCATTGGTTCGGTTCTATGATAAGCAACTTGATAGCGATCCAATCAACCCTAAAGGTCTCATTGTTGCTTCCACAAGTAAAGCTGCATACAATGTAGGAGGAGTCACTGCACATTCCATGTTTCATCTACCATGCAACTCTTCAAAAATTCTACCTTTGGATTCAAACACACTTGATAGCTTGAGCAAGAAATTTGACCAGCTACAACTTTTGCTTATTGATGAGGTATCACTGATTGGTTCTCTAACACTTTACAACATTGATAGAAGGCTATGCCAAATAAAAAACACACTAACAAAACCATTTGGAAATCTTGATATCATATTCTGTGGTGCAAAAATGCCATACACATTTTGGGTTGACAATGTGAAATGCTTCCACTTGCATACTGTAATTAGGCAAACGAATCAACATTTCATTCCCATACTTAATCATGCTAGAATCTCTCAGTAAACCAATCAAGACATTTACTTTCTAAATGCTATCTATTGCAACACTCCTCCCAATGATCCAAGTTTCCCATACTTGTTTCATAGGAATTTGGTAGTTCATCAGCATAACCAAAAATACTTGATAGCCTACCTGGAAACTCTATCGTGCTAGAAGCAATAGATAAACAAGAAATATCCACTGATTATATACACTACCAAGGTGAAAACTCTTCATTACCTAGGATAATTTCCTTAAAGCAAGACATTTTGGTTGAGTTAATTGCTAGCAATATTGATACATAAGATGGTCTGGTCAATGGCCAAATGGCATTTTCAGATTGCATACAACTGACGAAAAAGATATTGTTTGGATTCAATTCAATGATCCCATGGTCGGAAGTCTACACTGAAAGAAAATGCAAATACTCTACACAGACCAAGTCTTGACTTGCTGGACTCCTATAACAAGAGTTGTTAAAAAACTCAAGATAGGAACAAAATTAGTCACCCAAAGTCAATTTCCTTTGAAAGTGGCATGTGCACGAACCATTCATAGAACAAGGTCTAACAATGGATGGGCTTACTTTTGACCCTTCTAAAGTCTATCAACATGGTCTTGTTTATACTACTCTTTCACAAGTGAAAAGTACTAAATCACTACATTTGTTAAATGAATTGAAACAACAAAACTTCAAACTATCAAGCAAAGTGCAAAATGAAATGGAACAGCTCCAAGCCTTAGCACAATGGAAACAACAATACAGTATTGCTTTCATGCCTTCTAATCACTTTTGCATATGCTCTTTGAACACACGCAGCTTTGCATTGCATGTAACTAACATAGCTCATGCCTATGATTTGCCTCGAGCAATTGTGCTTTGCTTTCAAGAAACTAGAGGCAATGGCCTTGACCACATAGAATTGCTCAATGCTGAATTCAATTATCAATATGCTTTAAATATCCATGGTTTGTTAACATGTTGCAGAAAAGACCCGACCTTGCAAAAAATAGACTTTTGCAACAAAGCATATAGAATCAATAACAATTGACCTTTTGCACCTTGGTAATGCTTTGCGCATCACAAATCTATATTTGACACCTATTGCACCCATTGCTAACCTATTTAATATGATAGATAATGTTGTCTGGACACACATTGCCACCTAAAAGCAAATTGATTCTTGCTGGTGATTTCAACATTGACATGCTCCAATCCTGAAAAACACAAACAATGTTGCTTCAATTTATGCAGCAACACAAGTTGTCCTTGGTAGTTGACAAGCCAACAACACATGCAGGCACTTTGCTAGACCACTTTTGGATACGTGACATTGAAGTTGAGCTTGTAAATTTCACAATCATGGATGCATATTGGACAAATCACTTTGTAATTTCTATTAGCTTTCCACTATAGCACATACTATTCCCATTTGCTTCATGTCATGTTCTGCATTTTGATTATTGCTCATGTGTGAACAACCACTATGGTCACTTGAAGGTGTGTAGTTCAAACATAAATGAACTTGGATAGTATGAAAAATATACTTAGAATTGTTCACAATCCAATTACACAAACAAATCTACATTGTTTTCCTTATAGAATTTGAAATACCTAAAACTAATACTTCTTTTGTGTGTACTTTGCATAGCCAACAACACTTGAAATGTCATTGCCATAACTACCGTATAATAACAAATGGACAATTCAACCTCTAAAGATACCCAACCATTTAAGAGGAAAAGAATAGCTCAACAAAGGTGCTTACATTAAACACTTATATTGTTTATCTTTTGCACATGTAACATACTTTACATTATTACATATACATACAATGCTAATATTGGATTTGCTGATTTTTTATTGCAGAATTATTTCTGCCTTGGAATAGCCCTTAACAAAACAAGAAATGCAAAAACAATAACTCTTCCATGCCCTACATATCATCTTATTTCTTTCTCTACTTTTACGAGTATTGTTATGTTTATATACAAAACATTTAGTCATAGATTAGCTTTGCACTGTTCATTAGCGAAATACAATCTTTGCTAACACTTGTTCTTCAATGATGCACTGACACTTCTTGATCAACTACACTCCTCATATACCCAACAACAAGCACAAAGGTGAGCATTATGTAATATATTAGACATTGCAGAACATAATTCTAATGAGCTTAACCAACATTGAATGCTTGGCTTTGTAATAGTGAGAAAATTCTTGCTCCTTTGCAACAACCCTCAACAAGGCAAGACATGCAAAAATAGTAACTCTTCCATCATCTCTATATAATCTCATTCCTAACCTTGCTTTTGTAACCACTATTATCTTTGTATACATAACAATTACTCATACATACACTTTGCATTATTGATTATTAGAATACCATACTTCGTAACACTTGTTCATCAGTGTTGCAACCACAATTGTCAACCAAGACCACTCCTCAGACAACCAACAGTAGCAAAAAAGGTGGGTGTTATGTAATATATCAGACATTCAAAAATAGAGTCTAAACTTGCCTTGTCTTTTCTCTGTTATTTGTGTATTGTACTAGAAATACACTCCTACACATTTTATGCAAAGTTATCAGAAACTAGATTGTTTACAGATTTCATTTTACACTCATTAACTATAACCATTATTTGAACTGATAACTCTATAATAGATATTGCATTTTTATGCATTTTGCCTTTGCTATGATCCTCACATCATTTTCTAATGTACTTAAGAAACATGAAACACTTGTCTTTCTAAGCCATAACAATGTCCTAAAAAGAAAGTGCACTTGAAAGCATTTTGTTACACTTTGTGTCAATAAGCTTGCTCCCATTCACTGCCAAGAAATTATTGTTCCAATCTATTCTAAGTTTGTTATTTCAAACACCTTGTTTCCCTCCAAGTCATATCTACTACCAAACCTAAAACATTAAACGACTTAGTTCTCATCCCTCTGCCCCAACTAAACACATCTATGTACAAATATGCAAAATTTATTTTTTCTTTGCACATTATTTTGTCCAACCTAATGCCTTTTGATAAAATACTACAAATTCTTGATTGGGTTGATTGTATTCTTGGCTTGTACATGTCATGGCTATAGATCAGAGTTAGAGCCCTATGTTGTATCAAACATACTTCAAATTTGCACAAAAGACAAGGTGTTGCTTTTGAAAGGGACATTCTTGTTGTTCATGGTCCTGCTTGCAATAGAAATAGTATAATACAAACAAGAGTAGAGATCGTGCATGTTGATCTTATAGATAGCTATGGGCAAATGACAATAACTGCAAATGTGAACAACAAGCTGATTAACATTTTATTTCCCCTCCTTTTCCCTGGTGCAAGTGTACAAATAACAAAGTTTTTAATTAAAAAAACACAATATGAAAGGGGTGATGCTGATTGTTGTCTAGTATTGACTTTTAAAAGCTCTATCGAGAGCATAGGAAAGGTTTGTAAACATCACTCATTGACACCTAACACAAACATTTCACAACTTGTTCAATCAAACAACATATGCTTGGTTGGAACATTTGGTGCTATTGTCACAGCTCACCATCAAACACTGAATTAATACGAGTTACATGTTAAAGATGGCGACTCGCAAAACGATGTAGCTACTGTAAGTATTCTTATCTAAATTTCATAAAACATTTAATAACTATTATTATATACATTGCACTAATAATAGAAAAAAAACATTGTCATTATTTTATAGGTTGTAATTCCAAGCACTCATACAGAACTATATATTACACTTTAGAAAATGCTTACATCTGCAAGAACACCATTGCTCCTTTTCAAAAATGTTGTGTGGAGTAGATCAAGAGGCACACGTGTTATACGCTCAACACAATCAAATTTCATAGATGAGTTAAATGAGGAATGCACTAAAGAATTTTTAAAAACACTTGCATGCTTGAATCTCCAAGTAAGCCCTCAAAGCATTTATTACTTGGAACAACTTTTAATATTGATATAAAATGATTTCTAAAACTTCTACCATAACATTGATGTGAGTTGGGCTTTGATGGCAGGTGATTGGAATACTGAAATTGAAGAATGTCCATCTTGTGTCATACCAGCCCTTCTGTAGTGCCTGTCAGTAGGCAGTTTTGTTGGGAGAGAATTCCAAGGAAAATTCTACTCATTATACAACATGTGCAACAAGTACAAAGTTTACATACCAGCATCTCTTGCAATGTGTTGTTCAAAAGATAGATGGTGTTGTTGACTACTATTTATAGAAGGAGCTTCTACAACAAAAATTCCCTGAACTTGCTACAATCCCCTTTGAGCAGTATAGGCAGGATATTTCTAGAATCATGTTTCTTCTATAGAGATTCTGAATACAGGGAACCTTCACATTTGCAATGGACAATTGTATTATTGAAGTTGTTAAAGAAACAAACAATGATCTACTTTGACATTTAGATACAGAATATCATAGTTAGGAACCGCACCATTTTCTAGCTGTGTGGAATATCTATAACAAAAAGGCTTATTTGCATACTACTATCATACAACTTTAATATATGGAGACTTTAGTATTTGTAATCTAAACTATATTTAATTATATTCTTTTGAGTGTGTTTAATATTTATAAATCTATGAGAAAATGGAATCAAGATTATAACAAATACTTGAGATTGTCTTGGTTGATTATGTAAAGCACCTAACTCGAAGGAGTACTTTATTTAAGCTTGACATTATACTAAAAATAGTAATGCAGCCATATACCAAGAAGAACAAATAGAAAGCATCTTGTAATACAAAACAAAAAATAATTTGCTAACCTTCCATGCCCTACAAATGGTCATTTGTCTTATAACTGTTTCTTTGCAACTTCCATTTCTTGTATGTTCCTTCATTTATATCAGTTATTTCTATTAGTTCTTACATGTAGTTTTGCCTATTATGTTTTACCTGGCTATATGTTTCCCACGATCACATCACTTTCATGGGTTTGTCAGATATTTCTTAAATCTGTACTGGCACAACAACTAGTTTTAGGATTGACAGGTCTTGGTATATGAGTCATTGATATTGATTGGTCCAAAATTTCTTCATATTTGGGAAGCCCACTTGCTAGTCCTTGGTTTTCCATTTCCAATGTAGCTATTGGTTTTGTGTTTGTAATGTGTTTGGTGACACCATAGGCATATTGGCTAAATCTTTTTGGTGCAAAGACATTTCCCATATTTTCTAGTCATCTTTTCACCTCTTTTGGCCAAAGGTATAATATCTCAATCATTTTTCATGCCCTCTTGAACCACTAGATCTTAGAGTGGCTCATGAGGTGCTCACTTGACATCTAACCATGTGGAGAACTCCATGCAATTAGCCTCTTGTAAATATATGTCATTGGATTTTTAAAGATGACTGAATTAATATTAAAGAACATATTTTCTTTCTTTGAATAAATCAGATTTGATTGCATTTTGTGGTTCGATTAAAGAAGGCTACCTTTAGCTTGTGCCTTAATGTTTATTGTAATACATGGATAGACTTTGGGCCGTTGTCTATCTTTGTACTCAAATTTTTGAATGTTGTATGTAATCTGTCCTCCAGAAATAATTTATTTCAATAGCAATTTTATTGACAGGTAGATCCTCCTACACAATGACCTTTGATTTCAAAGTGTATAGTCTCAGTGGTGATCCAATATCAATAGATTGAGATCATTGGCCCTGCATTGAATTTTCAACATTGCAGCTTTATATTTTTCAAGCATGAAACAACAATTACAAACACATCTTGCAACACTCAAACTGAATGGCTCAAAAAATCCTAGATCACATGTAAAGACATGCTCTGGTCCTTGCTTGTGCAATTAACATTTTTATTATGTTTAGGCAATAGCATGATACTGTCTCTACTTTGCAACAAATAATTTAGTGGTATGGACATGGATCCTAAATTTTGCCATGATTAGACAATCTAAATGTTAAAGTTATGTATACATTACTACAAGGGAAGTCCAACTTATCTTGAATTGACTAGAAATTTTCTAGAAAACTATCTTTTTAATGTGTACATTGATACAAAGGAACTACAAACTATTTTGAACTGACTAGAAGTGGGTCCATTGAGTCCTCCAAAGAAAATGTCAAATGTCATTCCCACAATTGCTTTTCCTTTTGCTCTCACTGTCATGAAAAGGGGTTCACAGACATCGATGCACAAGCCATCCCACACATGCAATTTTTTGTCTCGTCATGACTACAAACACTTGGACACATGCTTGGCGTGGAAGAAAATGCAAAGCTATGAAAAACACTCAATCTTTAACCTTTTTACAGATTTCAAAGCTTGCAAAAAAACCATTGAGCTAAAATAACAGCGTACCAATGACAATCTAGCTCTGTCAATGTTGTTTGCAAAAAACACATGTGCAAAAAACTCTAAATTTTGCTCCATCCACACCTGTGCAGCTAACCATGAACCTACAGATGTGCTAACAAATCAAGCACACAACCAACTTCAGGTACAAGATTCAGAATTGTAACTGCATCAAAAACCTCTAGCAATAGGCCAAGGGTTGCAATTAACTAAATAACTACTTGCATGTTGACTCAAAATATTGCATAGAGCCTAGACATTGCAAAAGAGTTTACTATCAATGATGCTGCAAAAAATGTGGTGTTAAAGAGTAGTTATGAATACCAATTTGTTTTTCTGAGGAAAATATGTTCTTTGTAGTCACATTTTGACTTTCCTTGTAGGTACGAATTAGGCTAATTGCAATCCATGACTTGGCACAATGCATTTTAGATGTAGGTACAACTCTGGTTCTTGTACCAAAAGACTTCTCAACAAGCAATGTACTATAACATGGTTGGTAAACTTTCCTTGCCTTAGCAGAGGACTATTGTTTTCACTCAACAAAAAGAGAATTAGTTTTCTTTGAACTCTGTACAATATGGAAAATATTAAAGCCATAGCTAAGGTTTGAAATATTTTATTTTTTTCCCCTAATTGATGGTGTTTTTTCATTGTGACATTAATTTACCCTTAGTATTTTATTCTCCAATGTATTTCATTCTCAAAATGGAGAAAAATTTCGTCCATCTCGAATGTTTTGCATGGAATTACACATGTCATTGTGTGCATTGTGGGGTTTGGGCAATGACAAGTGGCATGCAAAAAGACGCGTGTTTGGTCGAAAGAACATGTTGTGTTGTAGAGTTGTTCAAAACAGGTGTTTGTAGTTTGTGAGTGGGCATCTTCCAAAAAATGGTGGAAAAAAGTATTTTTCAGAATGGGTCTAGGGAAAGATTTTACATGGCTATTATTGTTGGGCAAAGAAGATTTCAATGAGTTTTATTTTGTTATCATCTCTTCCATGCATTTCCCGCCCTTCATGCTTAGGGGTTGTCTATTATAAGTTTTGTTTCTTCCAGAATTCTAAAATAGAACCACTTGAAAGACATCTAATCAGTTCCAAAAAGGATAGGATGCCTTTGTATCGATGTACACATCACACTTTCTATTATTCCACTGCCCTTCAAAAAAAATTGCCCTCTTTCATCCAAAACAACTATGTGTTTTTTGGTAGGGTATGCTATAACATCAAACAAAGCATCCAATTTTCAATATGTTCTATTATTAACTAATTAAAACTAAAGGAGATTAGACTTGGAATTCAACCCTGGTACAGACAGTTCACTATTTGACACTTTAAACTTTATTTAAAATTAGCTAAAATAATTAAACTATTCCAAATTATAGTATTAAATAGACTATGAACTATGGTGTATCACATTTTTACACTATTTTTTTGTTCATTTGTCTATGTAAAGTAAAGATAACAATATGCATTTGTCTAGGAAATACAAAGCCACATTGCACATACAAGGGCTAGGACATATCTTTACTTGTCTACTATGACTGATTTCCCAACTCAAAATTGATTTGCTGCAATGACATAATACACATCTACAATATTACTCAAGCATTTCATTTGGCTCTAAAATTGACTGATGTAAAAACTCATTTTGTAACTACATAACTTGATTATGGGCCCATCATACAACACATGGTAAGACAATGTTATTTTCCTCTATGTTTACAAACAAATGGACTTTGTTGCAAGTCTTACATGCCACTATTAAAGTTTTGCAAATCTACTTGATTTTATACTCCATTCTTGTCATCGTAAGTAGTTAAAGTATTATCTCATCATAGTTGTTTTATTGCTTGTTTGTTGTATATTCTTGACAAATTTCTATTGACTCTTGCGTCTGTCTCAGGGATACATTGTTATGATTTACATAGAAATATGACAGTCATGAAAAACAGTACCAAATTCACAATCAAAGTGAACTAAGGGAGCTGGTCAATGCTCCAAAGGTCATGGATTTTGGCTTTACACCTTTAATTGATATAATTTTTTTATCTTAAATATTCTTCGATTTCTTTTGCAGAATAGATTTGCCTCTATGTTTACATACGAATAAGCTTTGCTGCAAGTTTTACATGCCACTGGGTGTATGCACAAAGATGGGGGACCAAAAAGTTGCCACCATGGGACTTTTTGGTCCAAAACAAGAAAAAACATGAGTGCATTTTGCTTTGACATAAAAGTGCAAAATAACCTCATTTCTTCCATTTCACCGTGACCAAAGGAGTTTGTGTGCCAGAAAAATTGAGAAGAAATTGTGAGTACATTCAAGAAAAGCATCTCCAAGTGCGTGCAACAGAGAAAACATCATTTTCGCGATGCCGCCTCACCAACAAAGACGTCGTGCAGCAAATTTGGAGGGTCTAGCAGCTGAAGAAGGTAGGGTTTGATCAATTTTTGTTAGTTTGAGAAGAATTTTTGAATTTTGCAATGTTTGATTAGTTTTTATATTGCATTTATAGTTATTGAGGCAAGAGAAAACCCAAATCTAGCTAATAAGGGTGAAAACAACCCCCAAAACTCTCCAAACCCTCAAAACCCACCTTCACTTCCTCACAATGTAAGGGATACTCAAGAAAACTATCTACATATAATAGAAGAAAACAAGAAACATCTTCAAACTCTTATTCAAACACTAAACAATCCAAGTGCAAGAACTGATTGTAGGACACTTGTGAAGTCACTAGAGGAGATTGTTTACCACACTGATTCGGTGACAAAACAAATCAAAGAATTCCAAGACTACAGGGAGAGGTGTCGGCAATACTATGCCGACAAGTTGTCATATGAACAAGTGAAGAATGAAAAAATTACAAAATCTCAATTATGTGCACAATTTATTAATCCCAAAACTAGCGAAAGATTAGAAGAAACTTGCAAATGGTTTCCTATTCATTGGTGTAGGAATGAAGAAATATCCCAAAACTTTTGGGATAGATGGTACATGGTCTTCAATGAGCACGCATGCAACAATGATGAGGTACCACAATATTTCTTGAGGAAACTCCATTGCAAGTTCGTCCTCAAGAAGATTCCCACTTATTTTGACTTTCGTGAGTTCTAGGGTAGAGGTGGTGGCTCTGCCCAAGATAGAGCCATGGCTCAGCGAGATAAAAATTGTGTGCTTGTACTCCTGTTGAGGCCAGAACGTAGGTCACTCCCTTCAACTTTGAAGGAGAGTGTTGAGGTGGAGACATTACATTCATTGACTACTCTCACCCAAACTCCATCATAGCATGCCGATAATCTTACCCAGGCCAATGAGGGTGAGAGCAGTAGGCGTCATGTGTCCCCACATTTGTGTAGTTCATGTGGGAACTTGTGTGATTATGGGATGTAGGACACACGACAGGACTCTCGACAGGACGTTTGCGATGCAGGGGCAACATCCATTAATGGAGGCATCCATATTGAATGATCTTGTTCTTAGTGATGTTCTCTTACAACATACATTTGGTATTGACTCTCAGGTAATTTGTTATAAGTTTCATCTTGATTTAATATATTGTTATTTGAAATTTGTAATTAATTTTATATGATTATCTATATTATATGTCAAAATTAATGTATATAATTATCTATGCAATGAAATTCCAAGGTCAAAGTCTTTATCCTGCTTGTGTTAGCCATCTAGTGGCAAGTTATGAGGGGAGGTCGAGTTGACAGGTATGTAATTTATCACACGATCATAAATATAGTACATATATCAATGGTAACCTTATTTAGCGACAATTTTGATGATTTCAACAGTCATCAACACCTCCACGGTTTCCTTGGTCCCCTAGATGCAAATCCACCACTTTTATGGAGGTAAATTCAACCATTTCTAATCATTATATATTTTTAAAATAATGTTATGTATTTATTTTGGTCAAATAATCTTGAACTTGATTTTCAGATGTTGAATGTGGAGACTCCTCCTCATCTTTGTGAGTCAGTATAGATAGGCATTTCTGTAGCCATGATGTCTTCAAATCCTTTGATTGAGGTATGAGCCAATAACATGAAAATGTCATGATTTTGTATTTCTTGTTTTATCTCATGTCATTTGATGTACATAAATGATATTTATGTTTAGTCAATTTTGCTTCTTGATGCTTCTCATAGGAGGTCACAACTCCAGCCCATCCAACTACAGACAAAGAAGTTGGAGATAAGATGATGGAGAGTGATCATCAGATGGCAGTAAGTGATTGATTACATATGTGATGTTATATATTTCATGTACATTTTCTATAGTAATGTGTATATTGTTTGATTGTATTAATAGGTGGATTTGGATGAACTTCTGTTGAAGAGGTCTACTTGACAACAGAGAGAGGATGAGTCATGGATTGGCTCTCCATCTTCACGGTCAAGAAAGGGTGATGTAAAGGCAAATTGGATGGGGAAAGATAGACAAACTTGACAAGGTTCAACTACACCTACTAGCCCAAAAATAGAGATCTTTATGAAAAAATGGGAACAATAGTTAAGTCTTTTGAATCCTTCTTGGAAATGGTGTTTAGACATGTACTGGAACCCATCCCATCCATTGGCAAAGGTGGATCAAACTTTGAACTAGTACTTCCTTCACAAACCTCAAAAATGGCTAGTAGCCCTAAAAATAGAGAGCAACCCTGATATCTTCTTACACAGACCTTCAAAAACAAATCTCAGATAGTTGAGAGATACCCTTTATGATTCCCCACAACATACTCAAGAATGGGTTTAGGTTGTTTCGGGAAGTATGCCTTAACCAATAACCCTCCTAGTGTTCTTAAGCCCTAATTAGGCCTAGTTTGTGAAGAAAGTACCCTCAAATGGTGGCATATAACTCCCTTGATCACTCATACATGTCAATGACATCCCAAAACCATGGAATCCAACTTTCATTTGCTATTAGAACTTACTGTTCCCAAATTCCCTACTGTTGTTGTCTCACAAGCTTCCTCCAATGGCTTAATACATGGTTTTATTAAGCCTCCTCAACAAATCTTGCACAAACCAACTCTACCACCATTGAAATCAATCAAAGTACACAAAATACACTTGAACACATCCATCCCATAGGTCTTATGGCTTGGAAGACTGTGGGATGGTCAATTTCTCATTATTGGAGGCAAAACCCTTATCTAGGGTTCAATAAGACTATTTTTGAACAAATTCTTATAATCCCCTTATATTGCAACTTCAAAGCACCAAACTATACTCAAATAAAATTCAATTCAATTCTATAACAAATCAATACATGAAGGAATGACAACAATTTAGTACCTTCTTCCTGTACGGCCTGGGACAACGAATTTCATGAAGAAAACAAAGTTGCCACAGAACAGTCTACCAAAAATTGTTTATAACTTACTTCATTTCCAATGTCAAGACTTCAAAACATGCTTGGAAGAAATTAGTTTCACCACACTTCACCCCCCAATGACATAGCAAACATGACAGTTCCGTACAATGGAGAAGTACAGCCTGAGTTTCTAGAAAATGCATAAAAAATAGAAAAACAACAAGGAAATGATGATTTGTTTGTATATATCTTCTCCTCCTTCATACATTTTGATGTTCAAGGGTATATATGCTTTGTATACTCCTTTAAAAACTTCATTCAAACAGTTTGGTCAATCCAAGAGGGTCTCAACCAATTCAAACTTCCTGAACTGTCTTGGGCAGTTTGTACTCTTCAACTAATCCTTGGTTGGTTTGAATAGATAATTGGTATTTATGGTTTTTCAAACACCTCTACTATGTGATTAGACCTTGAACAAGGTATTTAGGCTTCTTGACACTACATTAGTCTCCTTGACATGCCTTAACAAGGCTTATAAACATAAAGATTTACATGACTGCCTTAAACATGGCTTTATGACAGCAATAGATGTTTTTGGATAAAGTCCTTTACAACATGGCATCTCAACCTTATTACATCATGAGGATGGTCTCTAGGACCTTATGAAATCAACAAAAAAAATTGAAGATCAAAACAAGACATAGATATCTTGGTGCTCCTGTACCATACTCCCCGGGTGGAAAGAGAACTCAAGTCTCTTGAGGAAGCAGATCAGCAATTGTGACACCATGCTTTAAGATGTCTTCTTCACTCATCCAAGTGGCATCTTCAATAGGCAAGCCACTCCATTTGACAAGAAACTATTTGTATGTCTTCTTCCTTATCTTCTTCAAGACCTTGTTGTCAAGAATGCATTCCAACTTCAATGGCTGATTGGGTGGAAGACCTTTGATCGAATCTTCATCTCCTGCTACTGTCATATCTGCCCCTGAATCTACCTTAGAATCAGCTTTGAAAGGGAACACATTAGAAACATTGAAGATAGGAGATATGGCCAAGCCTTGAGGAAGTTCAATCTCATAGGCATTGGGCCCAAACTTGTGCACAATCCGGCATGGTCCTATCTTCTTCATGAGGAGTTTGGTTGGTTGCCCCTTAGGAAGTCTTTCCTTCTTCAAATGTGCCATGACCAAATCCCCAACCTTGTATTGTGCATCTCTCCTTCTCTCATTGGCTTTCTTCTTGTACTTGTCATTGTTCTTTTGAAGAGTTTCCTTGACATTATCATGAATGTCCTTCATGGCCAATGCAAAGTCTTCACCTTGAGCACATTTCCTTTCCAGTCCAGAGAGGTCTCTCAATTCAAGAACACCTCTTAGATGAAGACCATAAACAATCTCAAATGGACTCCTTCCTGTGTTCCTATTGGTGGAATCATTATAGGCAAACTCTGCTTGAGGGATGATCATATCCCATGCCTCTCCATGCTGCTTGGTAAGACACCTAAGAAGGTTTCTCAAGGACCTATTCACCATCTTAGTTTGGCCACCAGTCTGAGGGTGATAGGCTGAAGTAAAGGACAATTGAGTGCCCAACTTCTTCCACAAGTTGCGCCAAAAATGGCCTACAAACTTTGGATCCCTATCAGTCACAATTGTAAGAGGCAAACCATGGATTCTAACAATTTCTTTGAAGAACAAACTAGTGATGTGAGAAGCATCATTAGTGCATTTACATGGCAAGAAATGAGCCATCTTACTGAATCTATCCACCACAACAAATATACTATCAAAGCCTCTTTGAGTCCTAGGAAGACCCAACACAAAATCCATGCTAATACTTTCCCATGGCCTATTAGGAATAGGAAGTGGCTGATATAGACCAGCATTAGATGAAGTACCCTTTGCCCTTTGACAAATACTACAACATTCAACAAATTTTATGATATCTAATTGCATTTTAGGCCAAAAATAAAACCTCTTCACCTGATCCAATGTTTTATCCAATCCAAAATGACCTCCAAGTCCACCACAATGTTTTTCCTTTATGATGTTCTCCCTCATAGAACATTTAGGAACACATAGTTGGCTGCCTTTGAACAAAAACTCAGAAAAATAAGAATGTTAAGAGTCTGAAAATTGTGAACAAACTTCATATACCTCCTTGAAATCTTCATCATCCTGATACATATGCTTGGGAGCATCAACCCCTACACTTTGCAACTAAATTTCTTGAACCATACACACCCTTCTACTCAATGCATCTACCACTTTGTTAGCTTGCCTCTTCTTGTGTTTGATTGAAAAAGTATAGGCTTAGAGTTACTCAACCCATTTCATATGCCTATGATTGAGTTTCTCTTGAGAATTCAAAAAACTAAGTGCATGGTTGTCAGTATAAACAATAAATTCTTTTGGCAAAAGATAGTGCCTCCATTTTTTCAAAGCTTGCACCATTGCATACAATTCCAAATCATAAGTAGAGTACTTTCTCTTAGCATCATTCAATTTTTTACTAAAGAAAGCAACAGACCTGCCCTCTTGACTTAGGACAACCCCTATAGCAAGATTACTAGCATCACATTCTACCACAAACAACTTATTAAAGTCGGGCAAAACAAGTATGGGTTGTTGTGCTACCTTTTGTTTTAGAATTTCAAAAGAATCATTGGCTGCGTTTGTCCACAAAAACTTACATTTCTGCCCCCCTTTGATGGTATCCAAAACTAGTGCACAAATATGACTAAAACCCCTTATAAATTTTCTATAAAATGTTGCCAAACCATGAAAACTTTTCACATCACCTACTGTTTTTGGAGTTGGCCATGACAAAATGGCTTCTACCTTTGTTGGATCCATCTTCAAACTACCTTGTGAAATCACAAAACCAAGATAGGTGAGTTCTTCCTTCATGAAGACACTCTTTTCCATGTTGATCATCAGTTGTTCATCATGCAACTTCCTCAAAACCTGATCCAAATGTTGCAAATGCTCCTCCTTAGTCCTACTGAAAACAAGAATGTCATCCAAATATACCACAACAAATTTGCCAATGAAATCCTTCAACACTTCATTCATGAGATGCATAAAAGTACTTGGAGCATTAGATAGACCAAATGGCATCACCAACCACTCATAAAGACCCTCATTTGTTTTGAATGCTATCTTCCATTCATCCCCTTGTTTGATTCTAATTTGATGATGCCCACTCTTAAGGTCTATCTTGGAAAGGTATCTAGCCCCTCCCAAATAGTCCATTTGGTCCTCAATTCTTGGCATAGGGAACCTATATCTTATGGTAATCTTGTTGATGGCTCTAGAATCCATGCACAACCTCCATTTACCATCGTTTTTAGGGGCTAGGAATGTTGGGACAGCACAGGGGCTAAGACTCTTTCTCACCAATCCCTTATCCAATAATTCTTGTACTTGCTTGGCAATCTCTTCATTTTATGAAGGTGTCATCTTGTAGGCTGCTTTGTTTGGCAAATTAGATCCTGGTATGAAGTCAATTTGATGGCTTATGTCCCTAATAGGTGGCAACTCATTAGGCATTTCTTCTACCATAATCCCCCTATACTTCTCTAGCAATTATTGCACCTCATTAGGAACTTCTTCCTTACTAGGATCATGCAAACTAGGTCTATTTTTAGGCTTCAAAATCAGAGCATACCCTTGGGTTCCTTCCTCCTTAAGGGCATCTAGAAACTCTTTACCATTCACAATCATAACACTTGACCCAACATTCTTTTCTACATGCTCATCAGGCAATGGATCCATTCTATACTTTTTACCATTCTTAGTTATGATGAAAGAATTAGTTTTACCATCATGTTGTGATTGAACATCATATTGCCATGGATGTCCTAACAACAAATGACAAGCATCCATAGGGATCACATCACATAAAATTTTGTCCTTATATTCTCCTATCTCAAATTCAACCTATGATTGTTCATCTGCCAAAACTTGTTGCCCTTTATTCAACCATGATACTTTATAAGGACTAACATGAGGAAGCCTTTTCAATTTCAATTTGTCTACCATTTCAATGGAAACCAAATTTTTAGTTGAACCTGAATCAACAATTACCTTGCAAATCTTACCATAGGCCTTGCATGTTGTCTTAAACAATGTCTTCCTTTGAGGGGGTTCTTGAGTTTGAGGCACCTTCAACATGGTTCTTCTCATCATCAAACTTTCTCCTTCATGGACCGGGGCTGCACTTCCAATTGGAGAGTTGACACTTTGGCAATCTTCCTCTTGGATCAATTGGTTCCTTCTCTCTCCTCCATGAGAGTTTGAGGCTTGCTTTTCAGGACACTTGAAGGTTGGATGTCCCACTTGGTTGCAATTGTAGCACCTTCTTGTGAAGACAATAGGACCTCTCCCTGGTCCACCAAATCTACCTCTCCCATTAGGCCTTCTTCCTCTAAAGCCCCCTCTAGAACTGGATTCTCCACTTTGCTCTTGGGAACTAGATTCCCCTTGGCTTCTTTGGGACTGATTTCTGCCCCCAAAACTGCCCCTACCTCTAAAATTTTTGCCACCTCTTCCTCTATTTTGCTGCACACCTTTCCTCTTCAACTTCTCTTTAGCCCGTAGTGCCACTTGAAAGCACTTCTCCATGGTTTCAGGGGTCAATAAACTGATTTCATCTTGAATATTGAACCTCAAACCATTTAGATACCTTGTTACCTTGGTTTTTTCATCCTCCATCTACCCACAACGAAGAGTGTATTTGTGAAACTCCTCGGTGTAAGTAGCCACATCCAAATCTCTTTGCTTGAGATTTTATATCCTCTTGTAAATCTGCACCTCATAGTCTGATGGAAGGAATTGGGACTTGATCCTCTCCAACATTCTGATCCATGAAGAGATCATGCTCTTCCCATTCTTTACCCTCTCTCCTTGGGTGTAATTCCACCATGTAAGGGCAGCACCTTTGAGTTTAGTTTTTGCAAACTTAACCCTCTTACTTTCAGGAACTTCTTTGTATTCAAAGTAGTTGTTTAGAGCCTCAATCCACTCCATGACTTCATCAGCATTCATCTTCCCACTAAACATGGGAATCTCCATCCTAGCCTCCGAAGAATCCTTGCCAATTACCTTGATGGCTTCAAGGAAATGCCTTTGATCAGTTGGTACCTCTACCTCTTCTTCTTCTTCTTCTTCTTCTTCTTCTTCCACTTTCTCTTCCTCTTCATCTGAACCTTCATCTTGTTAGTTGTTGTTGCACCAAAAGATCAACCTTTTAATGCCTAATACAACCACTTGACTTAACAAGCACGAGAGGTGGTTAAGCCCTTGTTGCCACCGTAGCGCAGCGCTGAACAAGGAGACCAAGGGCCACACCTTACAACAATCCCCCCAGCGCAACCGCAGGGTTTGAACTCGTGACCTCGGCTCTGATACCAATTGTTAGATTTGGGATAGACAACTAAGAGGGGGGGTGAATCAGTTGTCTAAAAATTTCTTTCCAATTACACACTTAAATCCTTCTTGTTATTTAGCAGCATATCAATAAATCAATCATGGAAACATAATGCATTAAATCAAGAGTAGAAACACATCAACACATAAGACACCAAGATTTTGACATGGAAAACTTGGTTAAGGGAAAAACCATGGGGTGATTAACCCAAGATTGTATTATCTGTTAGAAGAATAGAAAGAACAAAATGGCACATGCCCATTAGGCTCACTACCCGAGCACACTGCTCACAAGAGGCTCACTGCCTACAATAGATTCACTGTCTATAGAATCACATACTTGAACTAGAGAATAGCATCTTCACCATGCTTGAATCAGTTCCATTTAAGCCCCAAAACTTCTGCTCTGCCTTTCACTCTCTTCCTCACTACCACACTCACATCTCCACAAGACACCCTTTGAAATGAATTTACAATCCCTTATTTATTCAAGGCATCAACTTAGGAATAATCATCTAAGTCAGCAAACATCTACAAGAACATCTGCAAGATGTGTAATACATCCGGTCAGCTAGTCTCAGGAAGAACACCATCATCCAGAAGATATTCTTCAATTGTGAGCTCCAACTTCAATACGGACCACCAACATGAACTGGACATGATCCAAAGACCTCCACAAGATTGCCTGAATCACCAAGAACATCCACACTTCATCTGCTTACTGAAATCTTTCTCTCCTTCATTCGGAACCTCAAGAACACAGTTTGTCACCACTGTCACAAAGGAATAGATTCTTGTGGACCTTCAAACCATGAACCAATCGAGTTGAGACTTGACCAAGATTTCCTCAACACTCCCTCAAATCCATAGAATAGGATAATGCATTTCTGGATCTCACCGGACCTATCTGTGTCACTCTGTCACCTCTAAACACCTACCAAAACTAGTTTTACTTGAACAGCCACAACTTCTTCAGATCTTCATGCGGACCTCTGAAATCTTTACTGGATCACTTTAAGACACATATCTACAAACCCTTTAAACCGCATCCTCTGATCCTCATCTTATCTTGGACTTTTACCTTACTATCTTCATTGTTCATCTCTGTTCCTGATTAGGACTAATTTTCTCAATATCCTCAGCACTCAGCTCATCCAATTCTTTTCATCAATGTAACAGGAGTGTGTTGACATCAGTGACAACATCGGTTAGGCCCATACTTGCAACAATCTCCCCCTTTGTCATTGATGGCAACATATAATGTGAAAAACTGTTTTAACCATCAAGACAAAAACGCCTCCTTACTGTCACAATTCCCCCTATCAGCAACAACCATTCACATGTCTTCTCTTCCAATATTGCTCCCCTTTTAATCATCAACCACTTGTTTTTCATATGTCTTCTCTCTCCCTTTGACATCAATGGCAAAGGGCTCATACTTGCAACTCCAACCCTTCAAAATCATACCAGCTGTTCCCCCTGACTGGCAGCTCCCTATCATCAATCCAGACCACAAGATATGATTGTGATATCTATTGGACTGATGCATTCCAATACATCTTAGTTCATCACCGGAGGGGCAATAACCCCTAACTTCTCCCTGAGATACTCAAAAGAGTCCTTAGGTAGAGGTTTAGTGAAGATGTCTGCAATCTAATCCTTGGAAGGCACAAACTCCAATCTGACTTCATTCTTGTTCACTTGCTCTCTCAGAAAGTGAAACTTGATAGATATATGCTTAGTCTTTGAATTCAACATCAGATTCTTAGATATATTTATTGCACTTGAATTATCACAAAAGATTGTGATAGGCTCCTCATACTCCACTCTTATGTCTCTTAGCATTTGCTTCATCCACAAAACCTGAGTGCAACTACCTGCTGCTGCAATATATTCTGCTTCTGCAGTGGACAGAGATATTGCCTCTTATTTCTTGCTCAGCCAAGAGACCAATCTCTTCCCCAAAAAGAATGCTCCACCACTGGTACTTTTTCAGTCATCCACATCTCCTACCCAATCCACATCTGTATATGCATGAAGAGAGAAATTATGATCTCTGGGATACCACAATCCATACTCAACTATTCCTTTTAGATATCTAAAAATCCTCTTTATTGCCATGACATGAGATTCTCTAGGATCAGCTTGAAATCTAGCAACAAGACCCACAACATTCATAATGTCAGGTCTAGTTTGAGTGAGATACAACAATCCTCCAATCATTGACCTGTACTTTTTATGATCAGTCTTAGGAGAGTCATCATCTTTGCCCAATTTACATCTGGTTGCCATGGGAGCATTCATTGGTTTTGAGTCTTCCATCCCAAATTTCTTCAACAATTCTTTCACATATTTGGTCTGAGAAATGAAGATTCCTTTCTTTATTCGAGTGATTTGTAGACCCAAGAAGAAATTCATTTCCCCAAGCATGGACATCTCAAATTCACTTTTCATTTGATTTGCAAAGGTTTTATACATACTATCTCTTCCTCCAAAAATGATATCATCAACAAACACTTCAACAATCAAGATGTTTTCATGATCAATTTTGAAATACAAATTACTGTCAGTAGTACCTTTGTTGAAACCAATCTTCAAAAGATGCTTATCCAATCTTTCATACCAGGCTCTTTGGGCTTGCTTTAGTCCATACAGAGCTTTCTTCAACTTGCAGACCATATCACCATGATCAAACAATTGAAATCCATCCGGTTACTCAATGTATACTTCTCCTTCTAAGTCACCATTCAAGAAGGCAGACTTGACATCCATCTGATATACTTTGAAGTCCTTGAAGGCAGAAAAAGCAAGAAATAATCTGACTGCTTCAATTCTTGCCACCGGAGCAAAAGTTTCTTCAAAATCAACTCCTATTTGAGAGTAACCCTTGCAGACCAATCTAGCTTTATTTCTGATTACTTCACCAACTTCATTCAGTTTGTTTTGGAAGAACCATTTTGTTCCAATCACATTCTTGTTTCTAGGTCTAGGAACAAGATCCCAAGTGTGATTTTTTGTCAATTTGCATCAGCTCTTCCTCCATTGCTTTAGTCCAGTTTTCATCATTACAAGATTCATTCACTGTCTTAGGTTCAATCTTTGAAATCAGACAGTATTCATCTAAATTTTGAGCAATTCTCCTTCTTGTTTGTACACCTTTGCTTTTATCACCCATGATCTAATCTTTAGAATGGTTCAGTCTTACATACCTGGGAACTTTGGAAGTTTCTTGCACTTCTGATTCTTGATCAGGCTCATTGAAACTCATCTCTCCTTCCTGATTTATCGGATTAGTTTGAATCTGAATTGCAGAAGGGGCTTGGGCTCCTTGAGTCAGAACATAATTCTTATCATCTTCATCATATTCATAAAACCTTGATGGTTTTTCAATTCCTTCATCAACCTTCACATTTGTACTTTCTATAATCTTTCTCAATCTCTTTTTATAACATTGGTATGGTTTGCTTTGAGTAGAGTAACCCAAGAATATTCCTTCATCACTTCTAGCATCAAACTTGCCTAGATCTTCATCTCTTTTGATGTAACATTTTCTACCAAAAACTCTTCCCTATCCTCAATGCCTTCAACTCTGCTTGGAGTGCTTCCTTGACTCCACTCTTGATCTTCTCTTCCATCTCCTTGAACTTCTTGACCACTTTGGTGGTCATCCCCTTTGGAGGCATATTGCTAGCCTCTCCTTCACTCTCCTCTATTGACATATACTAGGCCAACAATAGAGCCTTTTATGGCTTTGATATGACTATGATGTAGAGGCAAATTGGATGGGGAAAGATAGACAAACTTGACAAGGTTTAACTACACCTACTAGCCCAAAAATAGAGATCTTTATGCAAAAGTGGGAACAATAGTTAAGGATTTTGAATTATTCTTGGAAATGGTATTTAGACATGTACTAGAACCCATCCCATCCATTGGCAAAGGTGGATCAAACTTCAAACTACTACTTCCTTCACAAACCTCAAAAATGGCTAGTAGCCCTAGAAATAGAGAGCAGCCCTGATATCTTATTACAAAGACCTTCAAAAACAAATCTCAAATAGCTGAGAGATACCCTTTATGATTCCCCACAATATACTCAAGAATGGATTTGGGTTGTTTTGGGAAGTATACCCTAACCAATAACCCTCCTAGTGTTCTTAACCCCTAATTAGGCCTAGTTTGTGAAGCAAGTACCCTCAAATGGTGGCTTATAACTCCTTTGACCACTCAAACATGTCAATGACATCCCTAAACCATGGAATCCAACATTCATTTGTTGTTAGAACTGACTGTTCCCAAATTCCCTACTGCTGTTGTCTCACAAGCTTCCTCCAATGGCTTAATACATGGTTTTATTAAGCCTCCTCAACAAATCTTGCACAAACTGACTCTACCACCCTTGCAATTAATCAAAGTACACAAAATACACTTGAACACATCCATCCCACAGGTCTTATGGCTTGGAAGACTGTGGGATGGTCAATTTCTCATTATTGGAGGCAAAACCCTTATCTAGGGTTCAATAAGACTATTTTTGAACAAATTCTTATAATCCCCTTATATTGCAACTTAAAAGCACAAAACTATACTCAAATGCAATTTAATTCAATGCTCTAACAAATCAAGACATGAAGGAATGACAGCAATTTAGTACATTCTTCCTGTACGGTCTGGGACAACGAATTTCACTAAGAAACCAGAGTTGCCACAGAACAGTCTACCAAAGATTGTTTATAACTTACTTCATTTCCAATGTCAAGACTTAAAAAAATTCTTGGAAGAAAGTAGTTTCACCACACTTCACCCCCCAATGACATAGAAAACATGATAGTTCCGTACAATGGAGAAGTACGGCCCGAGTTTCCAGAAAATGCAAAAAAAATAGAAAAATAGCAAGGAAATGATGATTTGTTTGTATATATCTTCTCCTCCTTCATACATTTTGATGTTCAAGGGTATATATTCTTTGTATACTCCTTGAAAAACTTCATTCAAATAGTTTGGTCAATCCAAGAGGGTCTCAACCAATTCAAACTTCCTGAACTATCTTGGGCAGTTTGTACTCTTCAACTAATCCTTGGTTGGTTTGAATAGATAATTAGTGTTTATGGTTTTTCAAACACCTCTACTATGTGATTAGACCTTGAACAAGGTATTTAGGCTTCTTGACACTACATTAGTCTCCTTGACATGCCTTAACAAGGCTTATAAACATAAAGATTTACATGACTGCCTTAAACATGGCTTTATGACAGCAATAGATGTTTTTGGACAAAGTCCTTTACAACATGGAATCTCAACCTTATTACATCATGAGGATGGTCTCTAGGACCTTATGAAATCAAAAAAACAAAATTGAAGATTAAAATAAGACATAGATATCTTGGTGTTCCTACACCAAAGGGCCACCAATTATTTCATAAAAGTCCTTAGGAAACTAGTTTTTGGGATATTATTTGTATGCCTAGATGGCTTTGTATACATACTTTTGTATGTTACTGATGTATGTTTTTGTATATATGCCTACATGGCTTTTTTTGGACATGCCTATATGGCTTTGTATGTAAACTAGATGTTATGTTCATGACATTATGTATATGACAGTTTATATTAAATATTTAATATGATGATCAATTATCGTTACAGGAATTTGGTTTTACACGTGCCAATTGCATTTGCTTCCAAGTTTATAAATCATTTTCAAATAATCTATTTTGTGCATATCTTGCAATCATTGCATTCTGTGGGGCTGTGCATTTCTTTGAGGCATCATTTCAAATAGTTCACATGCCTTGTCTATCCTTCCACACTTTCCATACATGTCTACAAGGGCAGCTGCAAATACAATACATGTGACAAAATTCCTATATCATTTATGCTTTAATGGTTGTCCAAACCATGCTCCCCAGATCCCATTCTGGCATAGGCAAGGAGGAAGTTGGATAAGGTTGTGCAATTTGGTTTTAGACATGCCAAAATTTGCATTTGGTTGAAATTTACATTTGTGCATTTGCTTGAGTTTTTAAAGCCCTATGAAAAATCCATTTCATACATATCTTGCAATCATTGCATTCCATGAGACAACATTTCTTTGAGGCATCATGTCAAACAGTTCACATTCATTGTATATGCTTCCACACTTTGCATACATGTCTTGTAGGGTACTTACAACTACATCATTTGAAAAAATTCCTATATCCTTTATGCTTTGATGGATGTCTATACTGTGTTCCAAAGATACCACTTCTAAGGTTTTTGGAATTTGGCTTTACACTCACCAATTGCATTTTCTTGAAACTTTCTAAAGGCTTATCAAAAAATCCATTAAATGTTCATATCTTGCAATCATTGCATTCCATGAGGCGACATTTCTTTGAGGCATCATGCCAAATAGTTCACGTGCCTTGTCTATGCTTCCACACTTTGCATACATGTCTTTGAGGGCAGTTGTAACTACAACATCTAACAAAATTCCCATATGTTTTAACCTTTGATGGATATCCATTTTGGCATAGGCAAGGAGGATACTGGCTAACGTTGTGGAATTTTTCTTTACACCCACCAATTGCATTTTCTTGAAAGTTTCTAAAGCCTTATCAAAAAATCCGTTTTGTTCATATCTTACAATCATTGCATTTAATTAGGTGACATTTCTTTGGGGCATCATGCCAAATAGTTCACGTGCCTTGTCTATGCTTCCACACTTTACATACATGTCTACAAGGGCAGCTGCAATTACAACATGTGACAAATTTCCTATATCCTTAATGCTTTGATGGCTGTCCATACGCTATTCCAAACATTTTATTTTGGTGTACAGATAGGGAGGATGTTGGCAAAGGTTGTGGAATTTGTCTTTACATGTGCCAATTGTATTTACTTGAAAGTTTCTAAAGTCTTTTCAACAAATCAATTTTTTGCATATCTTGCAATCATTACATCCCATGAGAGGACATCTCTTTGTGGTACTGTATGATCAAATAGTCCATGTGCCTTGTCTATGCTTCCACACTTTGCATAGATGTCTACAAGGGTAGTAGCAATTACAACATCTAACAAAATTCCTTTATCTTTTATGCTTTGATGGATGTCCATACCATGTTCCAAAGATAGTAATTTGGAGGATGCTGGCAAAGGTTGTGGAATTTGGCTTTACACATGCCAATTGCATTTTCTTGAAAGTTTCTAAAGCCTATTCAACAAATCCATTTTTTGCATATCTTGCAATAATTGCATTCCATGATAGAAGATCTCTTTGAGGTGTTAGGTCAACAATTGACATGCCTTGTCTATGCTTCCACACTTTACATACATGTCTACAAGGGCAACTGCAAATACAATATCTAACAAAATTCTTGTATCCTTTATGCTTTGAGGTGTTAGGTCAAATTGTTCATGTGCCTTGTCTATGCTTCCACACTTTGCATACATGTCTACAAGGGCAAGTGCAAATACAACATCTAACAAAATTCTGATATCCTTTATGCTTCCACAGTTTCCATACATGTCTACAAGGGCAGCAACAATTACAACATCTAGAAAAATTCTTATATCCTTTATGCTTTGAGGTGTTGTATCAAACAGTCCACGTGCCTTGTCTATGCTTCCACACTTTGCATACATGTCTACAAGGGTAGTTGTAATTACAACATCTGGCATAATTCCTATATCCTTTATGCTTTAATGGCTATCCATACCCTGTTTGCAATAATGGTAGTCAACTTTAGGTCTCTAGATGTGATCCAAGACTAGTGATGAAGTCCTTTTGAAAACTTGAGTTCATGCTAGGAGTTTTGATCAATAGTTTAAGCCTTAAGATATATGATATCAAAACTATCTCTTGCATCATGGTGACATTTTTGGCACTACAACATGTCCTTCTTTTAGGTATGCATAACTAAAGATATACTATATCTACATATAATACCATTTTCATGAGGGTTTCAAACAAGAAATGACTCCATAACTGCCCCTAAAACTATGGCAGTCCTTGACTAGCCTCCTATGACTACCCATTTACTTTCTTTTTCATTATTTCTTATAAAGGCTTTTATGACTTCCAGTTTTTAGTTGGTTTCACATCTTCCACTACATGTTGACAATTTTACATCTAATAGAATCTTGTATATACTATTCTTGACCTCTTATAATTTTTTATACCTATAGAAACTCTCTAGACTAGGTTGCTCCCTAGTGGACTAGGTTACTAGCATAGGTGTTAGATAAATACTAGGCTGCCTCATTATCCAAAATAAAACAAATCAACTTACATGACCTTCTAAATTCCTAGAAAACTTCATCTTCTAATTCTAAACAATTTAGTATTTTAAAACTTGGACTGTTACAATCAAATTAGGCCTATTTTAGGGATTGTTTTGTAACAACAGAGACCAAATGGATTGATTAGGCCCTAATATTGATAGGGAAGGTGTAAGTGGACATATCTAACATTTCTAAACACTCTCCTTATAGATATCACTCACCCAACACATGAGATCTCAAAAATACACTAAAATATCACTCACCTAGCACACCTTTGCATGATATACCTATAGATGAAATAGTTCATTGTGATTTGATATTGTTTATTCTTCTTCATACTCCATTTTTCATAGTAAGCCTAATGATGATCATATGGATAGTGGTGAGTACATACATACTAATGATCTAGACCTTGTGATGCACCTTGTAGGACATGCATTGATGACATAATCTTACCTCCTACTAATGACATTCTTGTATTTTATAATGATTCTCCTCTCACATGCATTGAGTGAGGTTAATCACACAAATAGGTTAATCACTATGTAAATACAACAATGGATCATCATGGCTGTCACAGTCAATACAACAATGGATCAATCATATCAACCTAAGGACTACTTGATTGAATCTTCAGGGCTAGGAGTGACATTTTGCATTCCATAGGTCGTGGGGCTGAACAAACTTCACCAATGCATCGGGGTGGGTAGGTAAATGCTAGGGGAGGTCTCATTTTATCTGCCAAGCACCCCAATCATTTGGGGTAACAGGCTACTGACAAAGTCCCTTAAGATCCCTAAGACGGAAAAACTACCAAACTTTGACGGAGCAGTTCACAGAATTCATGGTAGATGGGAACATTCTATTTCAACCTATAGGTACACGTGGGTTTCATCCACAATAACCTCTCTCAGTTTTGGTCAACTCAAGTTCGTTTGACCATGCCAAAATCAAACGCATTCTTGCAAAATGCTTTAGTTTCATGTAGTGGAAAGGTGCTAGGAGTGACATTTTGCATTCCATAGGTCATGGGACCGAACGGACTTTGCCAACACATCGGGGTGGGTGTGTAAATGCCAGGGGAGGTCTCATTTTATGTGCCAAGCACATCAATTGTTCAGGGCAACATGCTACCAACAAAGTCCCTTAAGATCCCTAAGAAGCAAAAACTACCAAACTTTGACAGAGCAGTTCTCATAATTTGTGGTAGCTGGGAACATTTCATTTTGACCTACAAGAGCATGCGGGGTCTGTCCAAAATAACCTCTCTCAGTTTTGGTCAACTCTAGTTCGTTTGACTGTGCCGAAATCAAACACATTCTTGTAAAATGCTTCAGTTTCATGCAGTGGAAAGGTGCTAGGAGTGACATTTTGCATTCCATAGGTCGTGGGACCAAATGGACTTCGCCAACGCATTGGGGTGGGCAAGTAAATGCCATGGGAGGTCTCATTTTGTGTGCCAGGCGCCCCAATAGTTCAGGGTAGCAGGCTATCGACAAAGTCCCTTAAGATCCCTAAGACATAAAAACGACCAAACTTTGACGGAGCAGTTGTTAGAATTCGTGGTAGATGGGAATGTTATGTTTGGACCTACAAGTGCATGTGGGGTCCATCCACAATAACCTCTTGGTTTTGGTCAACTCTAGTTCATTTGACCCTGCCAAAATCAAATGCTCTTACAAAATGCTTTAGTTTCATGTTGTGGAAAGGTGCTAGGAGTGACATTTTGCATTCCATAGGTCATGGGGCTGAATGGACTTAACTAACACATTAGGGTAGGCAAATAAATGCTAGGGGAGGTCTCGTTTCCTGTGCCAAGCGTCCCAGTTGTTCGAGGCTATAAGCTACCGACAAACTAGAAAGTTGCTAAGACTAAAATTTTGCATTCCATAGGTTGTGGGGTCAAACTAACTATGCCAACATGTCTAGGTGGGCGGGTAAATGCTAGGGGAGGTCTCTTTTTGTGTGACAAGTGTCTCAGTCATTCCAAGCTGCAAGCTACCGGGAAACTCGAAAGATGCTAGGAGTGACATTTTGTATTCCATAGCTCATAGGGTCGAACGGACTTTGCCAATGTGTCAAAGTGGGTGGGTAAATGCCAAGGGAGATCTTATTTTGTGTGCCAAGGGTCCCAATCGTTCCAGGCTGTAAGCTACCGAAGAATTCACTTTGTTGGTAGCTTGTTGGCTAGAATGACTAGGACGCTTGGCATATGAAATGAGACCTTCCCTAACATTTACCGACCCACCCTGATGCATTGGTGCAATCTGTTTGGCCTCACAACAAGCATATCAAAAAATAACGCACCTAGCAAGGTTGTGTTATATGAAACTAAAGTATTTTGCAAGAATGCATTTGATTTTTGCATGGTCAAACAGACTGGAGTTGACCAAAACTGAGAGAGGTTATTGTGGAAGAACCACACATGCACCTATAGGTCTAAACAAAACATTCCCAACTACCACAAATTCTGAGAAATGCTCTGCCAAAGTTTGGTAGTTTTTCTGTCTTAAGGATCTTTAGGAATTTTGTCGGTAGCCTGCTACCCTGAACGATTGGGGTGCTTGGCACATGAAATGAGACCTCTGTTGGAGTCCAGGACAATACTGAGAGGGGGGGTGAATCAATGTTGTATAAATTTTGAAACCTTTTTGTAAACTTTAACTTTTAAGACACAAAGAGAGAAGGATAGCATTGATTTGTTACACATATGCACATAACTAAGAATGAAAGGAGTGAACAAAAAAAACTCATGAGCAAAATATTAACATACACACATACAGATGAAAATAGTATAAGTCATAACACTAATTTGCATGAGTGGAAAACCCTCTTGGGGTAGAAAAACCATTCAAAATTGCCTCACTGGCTTATTCAAAACCTCACTGGTTACAAATAGGTCTCATTGACCAAAGAAGCTTCACTAGCTTTACAAAATGCCTCACTGGCAAATTCAACCATCATCAAAATAAACTCCAAGGTGTGCAAGAAATGATTGCCACTCAATCTAATTTGTACCATTACATAACCCATCTTCTCTTTTGCATATCTCTATTCAATTACAATCTAAATATCAATCTCATTACCAATTCACCTGATACTCAATCAACTGCATATTGTCTTCATAAATTTGTTGCACAAGAAGATCTTCATTATTTCATATTAATCCACATCATAACTCTCACATTCAAAGCACCTGCAAGACCAATATATATTAGATGACTATCCATATTCTTCTTCTCTGTATAAACATTTCATCCTGCACTTTTCATCTTTCTCTGTACACTTCAATGACCCTTTCAATTTCTTCTTCTTCTTCATAAATTCAATCTGCAATAATAATATCTTCAAGAATAAAATCAATTTTCCCCTGTCAAAGATTAAAAAAAATATCTTCAATATTTTTAATCTTCAAATCCATTCATATTCCCTGTAGGAATCCCTATTCTCCAAAATATGTCTCTTCAATAAATTTAATTGATTTAGCTCCTGTTAAAAAAAATTCTTTCCATATGTTTCATATTCAAGCCCATCTTTAAAAAAAAAATTGTCTTCATAATGAAATCTGCCTTCACAAGAAAATCATCTGCATAAAGAAATCATCTACAATAAAAATAATTCCAATCTACCCTCTGTTGAAGAAATAATCCATTTCTTTCACCTTCCAAAAAATTTCTTCTCAAAAATCTTCAATCTGTAAAAATCATCTTTAATAAAAAAATTAGTCTATTAGATCATTTCATCTCATAATTTTTTTTCTATCCAATCTACATAATAATCTCATTATCTCTGGAAAAAAAATTATCTCTTTATTACCTTTGGATACCACACCTAAAATCATCTGCAAGAACCCTTACCATTCAAAAAGAATTTAAAATATTACATTCCCAAAAAAAATACTTTCCTTTTTCTTTAAAGCACGAGTGAAAGATCACCATATGGGATTAGATGGTGGAGAAACTGAAGTAGTTCATTCCTGTGGACTATGAGATGGAGCTGTTGAAGAAGCTGCAAGGACTGAAGCAAGGTAACAAGTCTGCTAAGGAGTATACAGAAGAGTTTTATAAGATTACTATCAGAACAAGCCATGCAGAGGCCAATAAGGAGAAGGTAGCCCATTACATTAATGGGTTGAGGCCAAGTATTCAAGAGGAGTTGAGCCTAGTTAGAATGACCACCATAGAAGATGCATACCAATTTTCCCTGAAGGTGGAAGAGAAGCTGAATAAAAGATTCGACAGCAAGCAAAGGGGAAAAGGTCAAGGTGGAAGGACTGGTGGAAGACCCTATGGAGGTCACAATGAAGATTCAAAGAAAAGTGAAGAAGCTGGCACCAGTCAAAATCAAAGAGGAGATAATGCCTACCACCCTCATGACCAGAATAATGGTGAGCAAACAGGAAGAGGAAGAGGCAGACCTGGGCAAGGACCTAGAAGAGGAGGTTTTAGAGGAACTTTTTTCCAATGTGGAGAAGAAGGACATCAAGCATATAAGTGTTTGCAACATCAAGGAAGGACAAATAGAAGACGTAAAGGTAATGCACGAGTTGTACATGTAGATGAAGATGCGCAGTCTGAGCATTCTGAAGATGCTAAAAGGGGAGAAACCCTAGTTGTCAGAAGAACTTTGTTGAATGAGGAGAAAGAACCCAATCAAAGGAAGAGTTTATTTTGCACAAGGTGCAAATGTGAAGGTAAGTGTTGCGATATTATTATTGACAGTGGAAGCACTGACAATCTTGTTTCAAAGGAGATGGTTGACAAGTTGAAGCTGACAAGAAGAAAGCATCCACATCCATATCAGATTGCATGGTTACAGAAGGACCATAGAGCTTTAGTCAATGAGAAGTGTTTAGTGAAGTTCAAGATTGGGGACTACCATGATGAGGTGCTGTGTGATATCATACCGATGGATGCATGTCATATGCTATTAGGGAGGCTATGGCAGTATGATAGGAACGTTGTCCATGATGGCCGTGCAAACACATATTCCCTAACAAAGGATGGAATTCATCATAAGTTGAATCCCTTGAAGGAGGTGGAAGAAAAGGTATGTAGTACTACCAAAATTGGCTTGGTAGATGGTAGAAAGTTTTTGGAGGGTATGAAGCATGAGCGCCATTGCTTTGCATTGATTCCTAAGATTAGTCAAGAAAAATGTGAAGATGTACCAACAGAAGTCTTAGAAATGTTGGAAGAATTTCAAGATATTGTCTCTGATAATGTACTAGAAGGTTTACCACTAGTGAGGAAGATAAGTCATCAAATGGATTTGATACCAAGAGCCAGTTTGCTGAATAAGGCAGCCCATAGAATGACTCCAACAGAGAGTGAAGAGTTGAACAGACAAGTTCAAGAGCTATTAAGGAAGGGACTGATAAGGGAGAGCCTAAGTCCATGTGTGGTACCTCCAGTACTAGCACCAAAGAAAGATGGAGAATGGAAGATGTGTACAGATTCCCAAGCCATAAATAAGATCACGATCAAGTACAGGTTTCCATTGCCAAGAATGGATGACATAATTGATTGTTTAAGTGAAGCCAAGTACTTCATGAAGATTGACGTAAAGAGTGGGTATCACCAGATTTGAATCAGAGAAGGAGATGAATGGAAGATAGCCTTTAAGACAAAGGAGGGTTTGTATGAGTGGTTAGTCATACCATTTGGGCTAACCAATGCACTGAGTATCTGATGAGCATATCAGAAGAATTCTAGAGAAGCTGAGGGAGGAGAAGTTGTTCATTAATTTGAAGAAATGTAGTTTTACAAAGAAGGAGTTGGTATACCTGGGATTTGTTGTCTCAGAGGAAGGTCTTAAGATGGACCTAGAGAAGGTTAGGGCTATCATTGAATGGCCTATGCCAAGGAGTGCTTCCAAGGTAAGATCTTTTCATGGTTTGGCAAGTTTTTATAGAAAGTTTATCAAAAATTTTAGTAACATTTGTGCACCCCTAACTGAGACAATGAGTGGGGATAGAAAAGAGTTTAGATGGACTAAAGGAGAAGATAAAAGATTTGATACATTGAAGCAGAAAGTTACAGAGCAACCTATTTTGGCACTTCTAGATTTCAATAAAGTACTTCAGGTAGATTGTGATGCTAGTGGTAGTGCTATAGGAGCTTTTTTGAGTCAAGAAGGTAAGCCCATTGCCTATTTTAGTGAGAAGCTTAATGATGCCAAGAAAAAGTATTATGTTTATGATCAGGAGTTTTATGCAATAGTTCAGGCTTTGAAGAAATGGAGACATTATTTGTTGCCAAAGGAGTTTGTTTTATATATTGATCATCAGGCTTTGCAGTATCTTAATAGTCAAGGAAAGTTGAACCAGAGGCACTTAAAATGGGTTGAGTTTTTGCAGAGCTATACTTTTGTTTTGAAGCATAGGAGTGAGAAGTCCAACAGAGTTGCAAATGCCTTGAGCAGAAGGTAAAATTTGTTGACAGAAATGAAGATAGAGGTTGTTAGGTTTGATGAGCTCAAAAGTTTGTATCCTGAAGATCTAGACTTTGTAGACGCTTGGAAAGCTTGTCTAGAACCTGTTACTTTGGACAGGAAAAAATGGTTGGATTTCCTAATCCAAGATGGCATGTTGTTTAAAGGAAGCCAATTGTGCATTCTGAGGAGTTCCATGAGGGAGAACTTGATTAAGGAGAAGCATAGTGGAGGATTGGCTGGACACTTTGGTTGAGATAAGACCATTGCTATTGTTGGTGAAAATTATTATTGGCCACAGTTGCAGTAGGATGTGAGGAAATTTGTGCAGAGTTGCAGAGTATGTCAGATGGCGAAAGGAGCAAGTCAAAATACAGGTCTATATCAGCCACTACCTATACTAGAGAAGCCATGGGATGATATTAGTATGGATTTTGTTCTTGGTTTACCAAGGACACAGAGAGGACATGATTCCATTTTTGTGGTGGTGGATAGATTCTTGAAGATGGCACATTTCATTCATTTTCAAGAAGACTAATGATGCTATTCATATTGTTGAATTATTTTTCAAGGAGGTGGTTAGATTACACGGTCTATGAAAGAGTATAGTTTCACATCGAGGTACCAAGTTTGTTGGTTATTTCTGGAGGACATTGTGGAAGAAGTTGAAGACAGAGTTGAAGTTCAGTTCTGCACACCATCCATAGACTGATGGACAAACGGAAGTGGTGAATAGGAGTTTGGGTAACTTGCTACGATGCTTAGTAACAGATAAGCCCAAGGGATGGGATTTGATTTTACCACAGGTAGAATTTGCTTATAACAATTCTGTCAATAGGAGTACTGGTAAATCACCATTCTAGATTGTATATGGGAATAGTCCAAGAAATGCTTCAGAGTTAAGGAATCTAGACAAAGGAGAAAAGACAAGTGCCGAGACTGAAGACTTTGCAGAACACATGAATAATTTACATGAAGAGGTGAGAAAACACATTAATAAGATGGATATTCAGTACAAGGCTAAGGCAGATCAGAAGAGGAGATATAAGGAGTTCCAGGTAGGAGATGAAGTCATGGTTCACTTGAGAAAAGAAAGGTTCCTAATTGGAACATTCAATAAGTTGAAAATGAAGAAATTTGGACCATGCAGAATCCTGAAGAAGCATGATTCAGGAAATACATATGAGGTAGAGTTGTCGAGTGGGATCAACATTTCCCTTGTTTTCAACATTGTTGATTTATCAGAATATCATGAAGGTGGAACAGAGGATGGACCAACAAAAGAATAGTGGAGTATTTTGACATCTACTTCAACGGAGGAGATAGAAGAGATCTTGGATAGCCATGTGGGAAGAAGTACTCGGAATAAGCAATATGAAGAGTATCTGGTGAAATGGAAAGGAAGGCCTATTGAAGATTCTTCTTGGTTTACTAAGGAAGAGGTTGACCATTTTGGTTTTCCTCACATAAACACCTGAGACGTGACAGTGTCACTTCTCAAATTACCCTGGGTGTCTAATGTAGGAGCATCCAGTGGTGTAAGGGAAATCTTGCATCACCCAAAAAGAAGTTGATTCAAAATCATTGCAATTTTTTTCATTTATTTCCATAATTAGTGTTTTTGGTTCCATAATCTTTTGAATAATGATGTAGAAAGTTCAAATTTTTTCCAAACTGCTAAAAATAGCAAACTACCAGTTTTGGAAAGCTTATGTGCCATTTTAGGAAAGTTTGCATTTGGGCACAGATTGAAGTGAAAACTTACAAAAAGCTTCATAACTGAAATATAAGACCTTTGGCGAAGGAATCAGGCAAAGATCATTTGTGAGCTGAAAGATATTAAAGTTTTTGTTTTTTGAAAAGCCCCTAAAAATTTCCAAAACGAGATATGAGGGACTAAAACATCCCATAACATCCCAAAAAGTTGATGGAAATCCATTTACGAATTCTTGGTGTGATAGTTCACTTGACGAGCTTTCCGACGCCTAAAACGATTTGTCAATCGGACACCTGAATCAAAAGTTATGCTTCCCAAAAGTTGACCGACTTTTGGAGGGAGTTGCAAATTTTGAAATTTAGCTGGAAGCCACCAAAAAGTGCTATTTATGACTATTTTGGGAACCCTGTACAGTAGGAGAGATAAGGGGGGAAAGTGTAGAGTCAAGAATAGGTAGGAAAATAGAAGCCTTAGCTGATTTAGGGTTACAGAAGGTAGAAGATTCCAGAGCATGGTGATGTATAGCTATAGTGTGTTGCAGCCTGTGGAGGATTGATTCCTCTGATTGTAATTGAGCTTCTGTAATGTAATGAGTTGCCCATATCAATAAATAAATATTCTATTATATGTGTTCCATTTCTGTTGTTGTGTGTTTTATGATTTACCCCCTTCATCATGACCACTTAGAGAGATAAATGGGCCGGTTGCCCACGTTTCCTAGACCCTTCAAGACATAACTTAAGTTATGTCTAACTCGATACAATAGGTCACCTTCTAAATAGAAGAACAAGTGCATTCCAATGATGATGGGTAGCTTGAAGTATAGAATGATATGCATAGATTGCTTTGACTTAGGATTTAAATCTATTTTAAGAACTCTTAGAGGCTCGAAACAAAGATCATTCTTAGGACTTCAAGAAATTAGAAACATCAGGCTCTTATTGAAGATTTCTTCATTGTAGAGATACACTTAAAAAATCAATATCAATGATGAGGCATTTAATCAAGACTTGAAACTCATGCATTGCATTGCACTTTAAACAAGTAAACTCATTATTCAATACTGCCATTGTGAGCTCCTTAAGTAAAATTAATGCTTTCAATTTCTTCAACTTGAGAACATAAAATCAGTGCCAACAACAAGTTGTCATCAAGGACATCATGAAGCACACACATCCTTTGACAATTTTATCATGATGCATGCAACATTCTTAACATTATCAATCTCATAATGATGCCTTACTATCAAACTTAACATGATATCTTTGACTTAACCTGATGACCACAAACAAGAAGACCATTATCTTCTGAGGCATGAAGAACTTTGTCCAGGGTATGAACATCATAAAGATCTTACATTATTATTGCTTAAACTCCTGCATGATCAATATCATCTCCTGGATAATCTACCATGAGTATGAAATGAATAGCCTCTTTGAAAGAAGATAAAAACCACTACATTCCAAGATGAAGCATGACAAGCACCAACATAATGAGGCCAGATCTCGAAACATCTCTAAATGAACAACTCCATCATGTCACCATAACAAACTATATACAAAGACCTTCATATCAACTGATGACATCACTTGTCCGCAATAAAGTTTCTTATCTTTTTGAAGAAACACTTTGTCAACAACTTTGTATTCACAAGACATATGCATTACATCATACTTATCCTGATTGATGATCCTGAACTGCCCTTCATTTTGAGGTCTAAAATTATGAACTGAAACAAGAGACAATCATATCAATCATATCAAACCATGAACATGATGAACAAACCCTATCAATATCAACACCTTGTGAACCTGCAAAACCTTTTAACATCAATGACAATCTATCTCCATCAATCTCCTCCTTTGTCATTGATGGAAAAAACTACATGATGAATTTTTTCTTTCTCCTGCTTTTTGACATCTGATGACAAAGATTCAAAACTATTTTCTCCCCCTATGTTGAAGTGCACAAACACATCACTGCTCATAAATATCACTGCCAATCACTGACAAGGACAAACATCACTGTTGCATCATCTGCACAAAGAAACACTATCCAACTAGTGCTTGAACATTATCATTATCATCTGCCATTACTGATCCAAGAACTTTACTTTCCTCTGATTTGATGAAATACAAGGCTCGCCATCAATGCCCTAAGCATCTCTAGATTGTCATAGCTTGAATCACATACCTAATACCACTTTAAAACTAGAAGCACACAATTTGCACATACCTTCCTGAAACATATTAATGAGGAAGACCATCAAAGAACATGTCAAATTATTACACCAAGAACACTTCCAAATGAACATGACTTGACATCTAGTACACCATCTTCTTTTGGTACTATCTCCAATCCACCTAAGGACTCTAATTCTCATGCAAGACACATAGCTCAAAACACATGAGCAAAAATACATGAGTATTAATATCAAGAACATTTGAATTGCAACAACATGACAACTCAACTTTTGTAAGTATCAACATGATATGAACAAGATATAAATGAGATCACCAAGTCACTCAACATCAGCAATCTCTTTGTGCATTAAACCCTTGAACAACTTATCCATTGATCACCTATAGCACTTACATACACATATTGACAAACCTCAAACAATCTCCTTCCTGAAACTTCTTGGGGATAATTGATAGGACATGAACAACTCCCCCTCACACCATGCTATCTATTATTCAACTGATGATGGAACTTGTGCAAGATGCACAAGTTTAGGATTTTTCTTCTCTTAACTTTGCTTCTGCTTTCAAGCTTTCACAGGTTCTTTCTTTCTCCAAACCTTTTCACCTTCTTTTCTTTTCCACTTTTTCAAATCAGGTGATGCTTTCATGCAACTGTGTGCTTTATGACTAAGAGAGTTGCAATTATAACAAATTATGTTGAATCATAATCAAATGACTGATAATACCTTTTTGACACCCCTTGAGCACTTATGTTATGATTCCATGCAAGGTCATATCTTCTATGCATTTGACAATTTCTTTGTATATGACCAACATTATTGCACTTGTAACATACAAGGTTAGTATTCCTTCTGCAATCAACTACTTTGTGTCGAAAATGATTACAGGTATAACAATAACCATTAAATGAATAATTATACCTGTACATGTATGCTTGTCTTACAGGAGCAGATCTCTTGAAATTTCTTCTTTGATTATGCATTACAAACTCATCTTTGGTATTCATTTCAGCTTCTGACTTCTTTTTGCCTTCAAGAGCAACAACATGAAGATCAATTTTCTTTCTAGGAGTTTCTCTAGCTTTTGAACACTCTCCTTCTTCAAATCCTAAACTAGTAGTGTCCTTATAATGCTTCTGTTTACCCAACATCTCATGCAACTTGTTTGAGCTATCTTCAAACTACTAATATTTCTCGGACAAAATCTTGAGACCTTCATAATTTTTTCTCAGATTAATCATTTCACCCTCTAGTTTTAGATTTTCAATTCTCTTAACCTCAAGGTCATATTTTGATCCATCAGCTATTCTCTTAGCTTCCTCATTTTTTGTCTTCAGATTGATAATTAATTTATCTTATTCACCAACTTGACTTTTTAAATCCATAATCAGATTTTTAGCATCTTCAAGGTCATAAGATATTCTTTCAAAATCTGAAATAACTTTATCTTTGGATTCTCTTTCTTGTTGCAGCTATAATTGTAATTTCTGGTTCTCTTTTTTTATATTTCTTGAGTTCACTCAGAGCACATATGAGCTCTACTTCTATATCAACTTCAAACTCTTGTTCATCATATTGCTGATCATAATCATTCATAATATGATCTTATTCTTCTTGTGCTTCATCACCTTCATGTGAATGACTTCCATCATTGTCACTCTTCTCAGATGACAAGTTTTCTTCTGCTTCAGGTGCATCACCTTGATAAAATTTTATCAACTCCTTCCACACATCCTAAGTTGTTACACAATGCATAACTTTACAAGAAATATCATTAGATAGAGTAGATAATAAGGCCTTCTTTGCAATATGATTACATTCAAGAGCTTCTTTATTATTTGTAGTAACACAATACCCATTCTCAACTGACATCAAAACACCATATCCTAAAGAGGATAAATATGCTTGCATTCTAACTACCAAATAGAAAAATCTGAACCATCAAAGAGAGGGACCCTAGTAAAATCTTTCTCTATTTTAATACCCAATTCAACTTGTGAAGCATTTTTATCAACTGATTGAACATCAACATCTGAATTTTATATAGATGGTGTCTTTTGATCAATAGGAGACTTGACAATTTTATTTTCTCTATTTCTTTTGCACTTACCCATGGTACTCCACACACACAGGACCTACCCAAGCTAATTAGGCTTCTATAGGGAACACCACTCTGATACCACTTGTTGGAGTCCAGGACAACACTGAGAGGGGGGGTGAATCAGTGTTGTATAAATTTTGAAACCTTTTTGCAAACTTTAACTTTCAAGACACAAAGAGAGAAGGATATCATTGATTTGTTACACATATACACATAACTAAGAATGAAAGGAGTGAAAAAAAAACTCATGACCAAAATATTAACATACACACATATAGATGAAAACAATATAAGTCCTAAGACTAATTTGCACGAGTGGAAAACCCTCTTGGGGTACAAAAAACCACTCAAAATTACCTCACTGGCTTATTCAAAACCTCACTAGTTACAATTAGGTCTCACTGACCAAAGAAGCTTCACTAGCTTTACAAAATTCCTCACTGGAACAAAAAGAGGTCTCACTGACCATACAAGCCTCACTGGCACATAAAGCCTCACTGGCAAATTCCACCATCATCAAAACAAACTGCAAGGTGTGCAAGAAATGATTGCCACTCAATCTGATTTGCACCATTACATAACCTATCTTCTCTTTTGCATATCTCTATTCAATTATAATTTGAATATCAATCTCATTACCAATTCACCTGATACTCAATCAACTTCATATTGTCTTCATAAATTTGTTGCACAAGAAGATCTTTATTACTGCATATTAATCCACATCATAACTCTCACATTCAAAGCACCTGCAAAACCAATATATATTAGATGACTATCCATATTCTTCTTCTCTGTATAAAAATTTCATCCTGCACTTTTCATCTTTCTTTGTGCACTTCAATGACCATTTCAATTTCTTCTTCTTCTTCATAATTTCAATCTGCAATAATAATATCTTCAAGAATAAAATCAATTTGCCCTTGTCATAGATAAAAAAAATATCTTCAATATTTTTAGTCTTCAAATCCATGCATATTCCCTGTAGGAATCCCTATTCTCCAAAATATGTCTCTTCAATAAATTTAATTCATTTAGCTCATGTTAAAAAAAAATTCTTTCCATATATTTCATATTCAAGCCCATCTTTTTTTAAAAAAATTTCTTCATAATGAAATCTACATTCACAAGAAAATCATCTACATAAAGAAATCATCTACAATAAAAATAATTCCAATCTGCCCTTTGTTGAAGAAATAATCCATTTCTTTCATCTTCCAAAAAAATTCTTCTCAAAATCTTCAATCTGTAAAAATCATCTTCAATACAAAATTAGTCTATCAGGTCATTTCATCTCATAAAAAAATCTTCTATCCAATTTGCATAATAATCTCATTATCTCTGGAAAAAATATTCTCTTTATTACATTTGGATACCACACCTCAAATCATCTGTAAGAACCCTTACCATTCAAAAAGAATTTAAAATATTACATTCCCAAAAAAAATACTTTCCTTTTTCTTTAAAGCATGAGTGAGCTCTATATTAAGAAAAAAATTCCTCAAAATAATGCTTTTTAACATCCTCACAAATTGCCTTTTGGAAACATACTAAAATTAGCTTTTTAAAAAAATCTTATCCTTATAGTTTGTAAACATATGACGCAGAATACACTTCAAAGTCTATTCACGTGAAAGGAGGTCACATTTTAAATGATATCCATTGATTCTACGCTTCGTGCCCATCAAAGTTTAAACAAAAGCCATTGATTCAGTTTTGGCGCCCCACGCACATATGTGGTGACCACTTAGAGAGGTAAAGGGGCCGGTTGCCCACGTTGCCTAGACCCTTCAAGACATAACTTAAGTTATGTCTAACCTAATACAGCAGGTCACCTTCTAAATAGAAGAAAAGTGCATTCCAATGATGACGGGTAGCTTGAACTATAGAATGATATGCATAGATTTCTTTGACTTAGGATTTAAATCTATTTTAAGAACTCTTAGAGGCTCGAAACAAAGATCATTCTGAGGACTTGAATAAAGTAGAAACAGTGGGCTCTTATTGAAGATTTCTTCATTGTAGAGATACACTTAAAAAACCAATATCAATGACAAGGAGGCATTTCATCAAGACTTGAAACTCATGCATTGCATTGCACTTTAAGCAAGTATACTCATTATTCAATACTACCATTGTGAGCTCCTTAAGTAAAATTAGTGCTTTCAACTTCTTCAACTTGAGAATATAAAAATAGTGCCAACAACAAGTTTCCATGAAGGACATCATGAAGCACACACATCCTTTTACAATTTTATCATGATGCATGCAACATTCTTAACATTATCAATCACATAATGATGCCTTACTATCAAACTTAACATGATATCTTTGACTTAACCTGATGACCAAAAATAAGAAGAATATTATCTTCTAAGGTATGAAGAACTTTGTCCAAGGTATGAACATCATAAAGATCCTGCATTATTATTGCTTAAACTCCTGCATGATCAATATCATCTCCTGAACAATCTACCATGAGTATGAAATGAATAGCCTCTTTGAAAGAAGATAAAAACCACTACATTCCAAGATGAAGCATGGCAAGCACCAACATAATGAGGCCAGATCTTGAAACATCTCTAAATGAACAACTCCATCATGTCACCATAACAAACTATATACAAAGACCTTCATATCAACTGATGACATCACTTGTTCGCAATAAAGTTTCTTATTTTTTGAAGAAACACTTTGTCAACAACTTTGTATTCACAAGACATATGCATTACATCATACTTATCCTGATTGATGATCCTGAACTGCCCTTCATTTTGAGGTCTAAAATTATGAACTGAAACAAGAGACAATCATATCAATCATATCAAACCATGAACATGATGAACAAACCCTATCAATATCAACACCTTGTGAACCTGCAAAACCTTTTAACATCAATGACAATGTATCACCATCAATCTCCTCCTTTGTCATTGATGGAAAAAACTACATGATGAATTTTTTCTTTCTCCTGCTTTTTGACATCTGATGACAAAGATTCAAAACTATTTTCTCCCCCTATGTTGAAGTGCACAAACACATCACTGCTCATAAATATCACTGCCAATCACTGACAAGGACAAACATCACTGTTGCATCATCTGCACAAAGAAACACTATCCAACTAGTGCTTGAACATTATCATTATCATCTGCCATTACTGATCCAAGAACTTTACTTTCCTCTGATTTGATGAAATACAAGGCTTGCCATCAATGCCCTAAGCATCTCTAGATTGTCATAGCTTGAATCACATACCTAATACCACTTTAAAACTAGAAGCACACAATTTGCACATACCTTCCTGAAACATATTAATGAGGAAGACCATCAAAGAACATGTCAAATTATTACACCAAGAACACTTCCAAATGAACATGACTTGACATCTAGTACACCATCTTCTTTTGGTACTATCTCCAATCCACCTAAAGACTCTAATTCTCATGCAAGACACATAGCTCAAAACACATGAGCAAAAATACATGAGTATTAATATCAAGAACATTTGAATTGCAACAACATGACAACTCAACTTTTGTAAGTATCAACATGATATGAACAAGATATAAATGAGATCACCAAGTCACTCAACATCAGCAATCTCTTTGTGCATTAAACCCTTGAACAACTTATCCATTGATCACCTATAGCACTTACATACACATATTGACAAACCTCAAACAATCTCCTTCCTGAAACTTCTTGGGGATAATTGATAGGACATGAACAACTCCCCCTCACACCATGCTATCTATTATTCAACTGATGATGGAACTTGTGCAAGATGCACAAGTTTAGGATTTTTCTTCTCTTGACTTTGCTTCTGCTTTCAAGCTTTCACAGGTTCTTTCTTTCTCCAAACCTTTTCACCTTCTTTTCTTTTCCACTTTTTCAAATCAGGTGATGCTTTCATGCAACTGTGTGCTTTATGACTAAGAGAGTTGCAATTATAACAAATTATGTTGAATCATAATCAAATGACTGATAATACCTTTTTGACACCCCTTGAGCACTTATGTTATGATTCCATGCAAGGTCATATCTTCTATGCATTTGACAATTTCTTTGTATATGACCAACATTATTGCACTTGTAACATACAAGGTTAGTATTCCTTCTGCAATCAACTACTTTGTGTCAAAAATGATTACAGGTATAACAATAACCATTAAATGAATAATTATACCTGTACATGTATGCTTGTCTTACAGGAGCAGATCTCTTGAAATTTCTTCTTTGATTATGCATTACAAACTCATCTTTGGTATTCATTTCAGCTTCTGACTTCTTTTTGCCTTCAAGAGCAACAACATGAAGATCAATTTTCTTTCTAGGAGTTTCTCTAGCTTTTGAACACTCTCCTTCTTCAAATCCTAAACTAGTAGTGTCCTTATGATGCTTCTGTTTACCCAACATCTCATGCAACTTGTTTGAGCTATCTTCAAACTACTAATATTTCTCAGACAAAATCTTGAGACCTTCATAATTTTTTCTCAGATTAATCATTTCACCCTCTAGTTTTAGATTTTCAATTCTCTTAACCTCAAGGTCATATTTTGATCCATCAGCTATTCTCTTAGCTTCCTCATTTTTTGTCTTCAGATTGATAATTAATTTATCTTATTCACCAACTTGACTTTTTAAATCCATAATCAGATTTTTAGCATCTTCAAGGTCATAAGATATTCTTTCAAAATCTGAAATAACTTTGTCTTTGGATTCTCTTTCTTGTTGCAGCTATAATTGTAATTTTTGGTTCTCCTTTTTTATATTTCTTGAGTTCACTCAGAGCACATATGAGCTCTCCTTCTATATCAACTTCAAACTCTTGTTCATCATATTGCTGATCATAATCATTCATAATATGATCTTATTCTTCTTGTGCTTCATCACCTTCATGTGAATGACTTCCATCATTGTCACTCTTCTCAGATGACAAGTTGTCTTCTGCTTCAGGTGCATCACCTTGATAAAATTTTATCAACTCCTTCCACACATCCTAAGTTGTTACACAATGCATAACTTTACAAGAAATATCATTAGATAGAGTAGATAATATGGCCTTCTTTGCAATATGATTACATTCAAGAGTTTCTTTATTATTTGTAGTAACACAATACCCATTCTCAACTGACATCAAAACACCATATCCTAAAGAGGATAAATATGCTTGCATTCTAACTACCAAATAGAAAAATCTAAACCATCAAAGAGAGGGACCCCAGTAAACTCTTTCTCTATTTTAATACCCAATTCAACTTGTGAAGCATTTTTATCAACTGATTAAACATCAACATCTGAATTTTATATAGATGGTGTCTTTTGATCAATAGGAGACTTGACAATTTTATTTTCTCTATTTCTTTTGCACTTACCCATGGTACTCCACACACACAGGACCTACCCAAGCTAATTAGGCTTCTATAGGGAACACCACTCTGATACCACTTGTTGGAGTCCAGGACAACACTGAGAGGGGGGGTGAATCAGTGTTGTATAAATTTTGAAACCTTTTTGCAAACTTTAACTTTCAAGACACAAAGAGAGAAGGATATCATTGATTTGTTACACATATACACATAACTGAGAATGAAAGGAGTGAAAAAAAAACTCATGACCAAAATATTAACATACACACATATAGATGAAAACAATATAAGTCCTAAGACTAATTTGCACGAGTGGAAAACCCTCTTGGGGTAGAAAAACCACTCAAAATTACCTCACTGGCTTATTCAAAACCTCACTAGTTACAATTAGGTCTCACTGACCAAAGAAGCTTCACTAGCTTTACAAAATTCCTCACTGGAACAGAAAGAGGTCTCACTGACCATACAAGCCTCACTGGCACATAAAGCCTCACTGGCAAATTCCACCATCATCAAAACAAACTGCAAGGTGTGCAAGAAATGATTGCCACTCAATCTGATTTGCACCATTACATAACCTATCTTCTCTTTTGCATATCTCTATTCAATTATAATTTGAATATCAATCTCATTACCAATTCACCTGATACTCAATCAACTTCATATTGTCTTCATAAATTTGTTGCACAAGAAGATCTTTATTACTGCATATTAATCCACATCATAACTCTCACATTCAAAGCACCTGCAAAACCAATATATATTAGATGACTATCCATATTCTTCTTCTCTGTATAAAAATTTCATCCTACACTTTTCATCTTTCTTTGTGCACTTCAATGACCATTTCAATTTCTTCTTCTTCTTCATAATTTCAATCTGCAATAATAATATCTTCAAGAATAAAATCAATTTGCCCTTGTCAAAGATAAAAAAAATATCTTCAATATTTTTAGTCTTCAAATCCATGCATATTCCCTGTAGGAATCCCTATTCTCCAAAATATGTCTCTTCAATAAATTTAATTCATTTAGCTCATGTTAAAAAAAAATTCTTTCCATATATTTCATATTCAAGCCCATCTTTTTTTAAAAAAATTTCTTCATAATGAAATCTACCTTCACAAGAAAATCATCTACATAAAGAAATCATCTACAATAAAAATAATTCCAATCTGCCCTTTGTTGAAGAAATAATCCATTTCTTTCATCTTCCAAAAAAATTCTTCTCAAAATCTTCAATCTGTAAAAATCATCTTCAATACAAAATTAGTCTATCAGGTCATTTCATCTCATAAAAAAATCTTCTATCCAATTTGCATAATAATCTCATTATCTCTGGAAAAAATATTCTCTTTATTACATTTGGATACCACACCTCAAATCATCTGTAAGAACCCTTACCATTCAAAAAGAATTTAAAATATTACATTCCCAAAAAAAATACTTTCCTTTTTCTTTAAAGCACGAGTGAGCTCTATATTAAGAAAAAAATTCCTCAAAATAATGCTTTTTAACATCCTCACAAATTGCCTTTTGGAAACATACTAAAATTAGCTTTTTAAAAAAATCTTATCCCTGTAGTTTGTAAACATATGACACATAATACACTTCAAAGTCTATTCACGTGAAAGGAGGTCACATTTTAAATGATATCCATTGATTCTATGCTTCGCGCCCATCAAAGTTTAAACAAAAGCCATTGATTCAGTTTTGGCGCCCCACGCACATATGTGGTGACCACTTAGAGAGGTAAAGGGGCCGGTTGCCCATGTTGCCTAGACCCTTCAAGACATAACTTAAGTTATGTCTAACCTAATACAGCAGGTCACCTTCTAAATAGAAGAAAAGTGCATTCCAATGATGACGGGTAGCTTGAACTATAGAATGATATGCATAGATTTCTTTGACTTAGGATTTAAATCTATTTTAAGAACTCTTAGAGGCTCGAAACAAAGATCATTCTTAGGACTTGAATAAATTAGAAACAGCGGGCTCTTATTGAAGATTTCTTCATTGTAGAGATACACTTAAAAAACCAATATCAATGACAAGGAGGCATTTCATCAAGACTTGAAACTCATGCATTGCATTGCACTTTAAGCAAGTATACTCATTATTCAATACTACCATTGTGAGCTCCTTAAGTAAAATTAGTGCTTTCAACTTCTTCAACTTGAGAATATACAAATAGTGCCAACAACAAGTTTCCATGAAGGACATCATGAAGCACACACATCCTTTTACAATTTTATCATGATGCATGCAACATTCTTAACATTATCAATCGCATAATGATGCCTTACTATCAAACTTAACATGATATCTTTGACTTAACCTGATGACCAAAAATAAGAAGAACATTATCTTCTAAGGTATGAAGAACTTTGTCCAAGGTATGAACATCATAAAGATCCTGCATTATTATTGCTTAAACTCCTGCATGATCAATATCATCTCCTGAACAATCTACCATGAGTATGAAATGAATAGCCTCTTTGAAAGAAGATAAAAACCACTGCATTCCAAGATGAAGCATGACAAGCACCAACATAATGAAGCTAGATCTCAAAACACCTCTAAATGAACAACTCCATCATGTCACCATAACAAACTATATACAAAGACCTTCATATCAACTGATGACATCACTTGTCCACAAGCAAGTTTCTTACCTTTTTGAAGCAACACTTTGTCAACAACTTTGTATTCACGAGACATATGCATTGCATCATACTTATCCTGATTGATGATCCTGAACTTGTCTTCATTATGAGGTATAGAATTATGAACTGAAACAAGAGACAATCATATCAAACCATGAACATGATGAACAACCCTTGTTAATATCAACACCTTGTGAACTTGCAAAACCTTTTGACATCAATGACAATATATTTCCATCAACCTCCTTTGGCATTTACCAACCCACCCCAATGCATTGGCAAAGTCTTTTCACTCCCACAACCTATGGAATGCAAAATGTCACTCCTGGCACCTTTCCACTACGTGAAACTGAAGCATTTTGCAAGAATGCGTTTGATTTCGGCACGGTCAAATGGACTGGAGTTGACTGAAATTGAGAGAGGTTATTCTGGATAGACCCCACATGTACCTATAGGTCCAAACATAACATTCCCATCTATCACAAATTCTGAGAACCACTCCATCAAAGTTTGATAGTTTTTGCATCTTAGGATGTTAAGGGACTTTGCCGGTAGCCTGCTGCCTCGAACAATTGGGGAACTTAGTACACAAAACAAGACCTCCCATGGTATTTACCCACCCACCCTAATGTATTAGCAAAGTCTGTTCAATCCCATGACCTATGGAATGCAAAATGTCACTCCTATCATCTTTCCATTACATGAAATTGAAGCATTTTGCAAGAATGTGTTTGATTTTAGCACAGTCAAACGGATTGGAGTTGACCGAAACCAAGAGAGGTTATTGTGGATGGATCCCACGTGCACCTGTAGGTCTAAACGGAATGTTCCCAACTACTACAAATTCTAAGAACTGCTCTGTCAAAGTTTGGCAGTTTTTCCATCTTAGGGATCTTAAGGGACTTTGCTGGTAGCCTACTGCCCTAAATGATTGGGGTGCTTGGCACACAAAACGAGACCTCCCCTAGCATTTACCCACCCACCCCAACACATTTTCCCCTTATCACCATCATGAAACCACACCTTGTTCCAATGTGGCGAGGTTACTCTTCTTCACCCTTAAAGTTCCATGTAGCACACTCATCTAGCACCCAGGATGACTAGTCCAATGCATGAGTGTCAATACTACTTTTCTTCATCTCTAAGGAGATTCTTATCATGATGCCATGGGTGATCTTTAGTTAGGAGATGTTTATCATGATGCCATGGGAAAATTTAAGTCACTTTTAGTGGATGTTGGAGTCATGTAGAGCTCTTAGTTCCTACTTTGTCTAAGCATTAAGAGTTGACATTGTTTGGCTGTGCTGTTTATAATAGCCATAAATGATTGAGTAGCATTCAGAAATTACAATTTCAAAGGCTTATAACCACATTTGCACTGATGACCACACTTTTTAACTTTAATAACATCAAGATAGTCCTTCAAAACTTGCCTAGCAACCTAAAATATGACCCTAGCATAATATGGACAGTCACTAATGACTATACTATTGGGTATAATAGTCATATGGTAAACGATTTTCACTATGGAAGACTTGAAGAAAAATCTTCTTAGTAACATGATTTGGTGTTGTTATGTGGAGGCCATGATTGGACTAATTATATATACAGATTAGAATTGTCAAGCACCTTAAATGGACTATCAACACAACTAGGACTATCATGACAGTCAATAGGAACATCAAACAAGGTATGAAGATAATTTGATATCTTGTCACTTGGTGTAAAGGAGGGATTTTCTAGGAATAACAAGGTGCAAAAATTCAGGGCAGAGTTCTATTTCATGATGACAAGTCAAGTCCTAAACTATAATATTTTGAGGACCTAGCATGAGAGGCAATGTTGCAAGGTGGCCAAGGGATCATGAAGAGGAGTGATGGTGTTGCACACACACATGCAACAAAGGTAGCGTAATGAGAGTTCTCATGTGGAGAAAGACAGATTGCAAGATCGACAATAAGGAGTTTGGTATTTAATGCTTCAAGAGTACATGGTTTCTAGTAAAGTAGAAGCAACCAACTAAGAATGGGTCATGAAGATGAAGAGGTGGTAGTGGAAGTGTTGGTTGCTGATGTGGATGTAGGAGGAACATGTAGGTGTTGCATTAGTTGTGTAATGAAGGAACAATGGCACAAGGTATGATTTAGAAATCTTTGTTTGTTCACATTGCTTGCCACATAAGGGGTTGGTATCACATATTTTGGAGAGTCATTCGAGGGCCCATATTCTGGACATGGATGGAGTGTTGGATCAAACACTTAGTGGATTGGTGTGTTGTCCCATGCATGTAGTTGTAATTGATTATTGATATAAGATGATGTGATGTTGTTATGTCAAGAGGAATATTAAGTGCATAACCATATATATCTTGTTGAGATCATCTTAATTATGTTGGACTCTCATTATAACCTTGGATTCCAAGTTGGTGAGGGAGATTTGTTGTCAATTATGAGCTACGATTGTCATAATCATTGGAGGCATTATCATAAAGGGAGTTGTGTAGGATGAAATGTTGTTTGGGACAAACTTAGGACTGTTATAGGCACTAAATGTTTGGATAGTGAATTAGTATTTACTTATCAAACTACTTCTTGTAGCAAAATTAGGGAGAGTTAATGACATTGAATGAAGATGGTGGAGATTAGTGGTGGTTACTCTTATGAGGAACAAAATGGAAAATAAAGAAAGAGATTACTCTTAGGAGAGAAAGATGAAGAGCAATATGAGTCAAATTTGGAAAACTTGATGTGAGATCTCTAAACAAGGATAGAATTTAGTGAGAACACTTATGACTGTTATAGTCACTAAATGTTTTGATAGTTAAAGGGTAGTCTTATCAACAAAAGAATAATCAATCCTAAAACTTCTCTTAACTATTATGACAATGATACCCATTTGCTATGTGACATTATGCATAAGGATTATTAGGGTCAGATATGAACAAAATATGCAATAGGCTCTCACTACCCTATTCACAAGGTAAGAGATGACAACATGATGAAAATGATTGATCTTATATACAAATTGGAATTGTCAAGCACCTTAAATGGACTATCAACACAACTAGGACTATCATAACAGTCAATAGGAATAGATTAAACTAGGTATGAAGATAATTTGATATATCTTGTCAAGGTGTAAAGGAGGGGTTTTCTAGGAATCATAAATGCATAGGACAGTCTTTGTAACCTTAGGAATATCACACATGACATTGTTTGAATAGTAGTCCAAAGTAAGAATGATCAAACCCTAGGAGTTTCATAAGTAAATTGGTGCATTACAACCTAGCAATCACAAGATCATTGAAGGATAAATGGTGAGATAGGTAATTAAAGAAAAATATAATGATGAGAAGATGAGAAGATGAGAAGATGAGAAGGAAGAAGAATATAATGATGAGATATAGGTTGAACATTGTGCTATGACATGGAGATTTATTACAACCAATAGTTTCTATGGTAGCAATTGCAAGATGCTTGGTGAAGAACTAGCTATTGCATCATGAGCCAAAGACATAAAGACATAAAGAACATAAGAACATATATAAGTGAATTAAAATGGATATAAAGAACATACCTTAGACTTTGATATTGGAGTTGACCAATTCTCCAAATTTTGGCTTCGAAATCCTCAAATTCTTCTTTTTCGCAAGTTTGATTATGAATTCTATATAACTCTAGAATAGGATTAGTGAAATTTATAGAAAAAACAAATATATATCATCAAATTCAATCTATATATCAATGGTAATTATTTTTGAAACAATATCACACATGAAACATGAAATTTACGTTTAAATAATCAATTTTTCTCCAAATAAATGCAAAATTAGTTATTCTATGTTGAAAAAACAAAAAAGGTGGTGGATTGATTCAAAAATCATTGTTAATATGTCAAAGAACATGCAAAAGCATTTTTTTGTCCAATATACTACATGAAAAGTAGGAATAACATGCATGTGGGGTTTGAATCACAGATCCCACATGCTTTTTGCTCCTTTTTTTGCTTCCCATAATGTGAGCGCATTCTAGGAAGCATAAAAATAATATGCTTCATGCACCCTAAAATCATAACCTTCTCAATGTTATAGAGATAGAGATAGATAGGAAAGCATAAAAAGATTAAGATTTCTCTATCCTTCCTCTCTACAACTATATCTGCCTCTCTTTCTCTATATCTCTCTCCCTCTCTCTGTCAACCCCTTGGAATGTGAGGAAGAGAGATATAGAGATAGAGAGGTACATATATTTAGATAGAGGGAGGATAGATAAATAAAGAGATAAAGGAAAAAAGTAGATAGATAGAAAGGGATGTATATGGAGAGGGAGGGTGACATAGAAAGGGGGAGGGGGAGACAGATAAATAGAGATAGATAGAGAGAGAGGGAGACATGGAGAGATAGAGAGGGACATGGACATGGAAAGGGGGAGAGAGGGGACATGGAAAGATATGGAGAGATAGAGATAGAGTTAGAGAAAGGAAAAAATATAGAAAGAGGGGCAAATAGAGAGATAGAGAGGGATAGGTGGAGATAGAGACTAGGAGGGGGAGAGAGGGGAATTGAGATAGACAAAGGGGTCTAGATAGAAGGAGAAATATAGATAAACAAGGAGATAGAGATAGATATATAGAGAGGGGAGATATAGGGAGATAGAGAGTGAGGGAGAGATGGATAGGGAAATACAGAGAGAGGTAGAGAGAGATATATTAAGAGATAGGGTTATGGGGAGAGATAGAGATAGGGAAAGAGATGGAGAGATGTCCAGATACATACCTGGAGAGACATTTCAAGAGGTAGAGGGATGGGGAGAGAGATAGATAGGAGGAGAGACATAGAGAGGGAGGGAGAGATAGGTAAAGAGGGATGGATTAAGAGATAGGGATCTATGTGGAGAGATAGAGATAGGGAAAGAGATCAAGAGATGTGGACAGAGACATATGAAGATAGATTTGAGGTAGAGGGATTGAGAGAGTGATAGTGAGGGGGAGTGAGATAGTGAGGGAGGGAGAGATAGAAAGGTACAGTTAGAGAGAGGGGATCGATAGAGAGAGCAACCTTAAACCCCTAAATCCTAAACCATAACCCCTAAACCCTAAACATGAGCAACCCTAAACCCCTAAACCATAACCCCTAAACCCTAAAACCTAAACTCAAGCATCCCTAAACCCTTAAACCCTAACCCCTAAACCCTAAACTCTAAACTTGAGAAACCCTAAACTCATAAACATCAAACAATGCCCTTGACCTCTAAACCCTAAACTCGAGCAACCAACATAAACCCCTAAACATATAATTTGATCTAGGGGATGATGGAGGATCAATGGGAAATGGATGTAGAATTCATGGATCTTGATTATCATTATCCTCTAATGGATGAATTATTTGATAGAATCCAAGTTATTTGTTTGATTATCTATGTTTTATTGCCCGAACCAATGTGTCTCATCATGGGATATTGATGAATAATGAATAGGACTAGTGGGATGATGGACAAGGCTAATGGGATGATGGAGAGGAGTGATGTGGGTTACTTACACATGGATAAGCTATTGATCATAGATATTATCTTGATCACAGGGAGGATAAGCATGGATAGCGCGATATTAGATATGGATAGGGTAAGTGTGGATGCATTGATATTTATTGGATTGGGGAGTAAGAGGTGGTGATGGGGGTTCACTAGGAGATGTTGGCAATGATGGGATCAATGTAGATGGGTTGACCATGAGATGGTAAGGGATCCAAGACATGGGATTAGATGCAATGTTTGGATTTTGATTAGGATGGGTGGTTGGTGTGTCCACATGCCTTGGACTAGGCTCTTAACATGGCTATTGGGTTTCTTAAATGGATGTGATGGGTTCTTCGATGGGATCAATAATATTTAGATGTTTGACAACATGGCTACATGATAGGGTTTGACTTGCACATATGGTAGGAGACTCTTCAATCAAATGGATAGACATAGGAGTGGATAATGGTGTTGGAGTGGTAGACATGTTATTAGGAGGTTCTTTGTTACCTGCTCAAGGATAGGAATTTAAGTACATGATGTTTTTCGAAGATTCCTTGCCAATAGTCCTTGGGTGACATCCTTCATGGCTTCATGGGTTGATGGACTAGGATATGCATATAGTTGATGGACAATGATGGAAGATGTTGTGGGGTTAGGATTAGGATTGAGTGAATGGATATAGGAGGGGATGGATTGGGATTGGGAGTATTAGAGGGGGATGAAATTGGATCAGTGGATTTGGATGGCTCCATATCTTTGCTTTTATTTATTGATTTTATAAAGAGTCTTTGGAGAAATTTTTTAAAGGTTCATGGGTTGATGGATTAGAGCTTAGAATGTTTGATGGTGGATTAGATGGTGAGTTATATGGTGGATGGATGATATGGATTGATGGATTAGGAGATGGGTGGACGAATGGGTTAGGATTAGAAGGATTCGAGGGAAATTATAAAATAATTCCCCTTTAACCCTAACCCCTAAACCCTAAACTTGAGCAACCCTAGAAACTCATAAACCCTAAATAATGCCCCTAAAGGTATGAGCAACCCTAAACTCATAAACTGTAAATAATGCCCCTAAACCTGAGCAACCCTCTCTCTCTCTCCCCCAAAATCCCTAAACCCTAAATTATAATGCCCCTAAAACCTAACCCCTAAACCATAAACCTGAGAAACCTAAACCTCTAAACCCTAAATTAAGCAAACCTAAACTCATAAACCCAACCAACTCTCTCTCTCTCTCTCTCTCTCTCTCTCTGTCCAAAACAAGAAAACTAGGACTCTCTCTCTCTCTCTCTCTCTCCCCTCCTTCTCCATCCTCCCTCTCCTCTCCCTTGTCAATAGAGAACATGGAAACAAGAAAACTAGGACATGCTAAGAGGGATGAGGATATAAATTGGGATGATGAAATGGAAACAAGATAATTTATGAAATTTCATTGGATGGGAAGAATGATGTGGAGATGTAGAGAGGGGAGGGAATTAGAGAGTGAGAGAGAGAGAGAGGGTAGGAGGTAGAGATGGGAGGAAAGTAGAGAGTGTGAGAGGGTAGGAGGTAGATAGGGGAAGGAAGAAGAGAGTGAGAGAGAGGGTAGAAGATAGAGAGGGGGGAGAAGAGAATGAGAGAGATGGTAGGAGGTAGAGAGGTGAGGGAAGCAAAGACTTAGAAAGAGGGTAGGAGGTAGACACGGGAGGAAAGTAGAGAGTGAGAGAGAGAGGGTAGAAGGTAGAGAGGGGAGGTAGAGAGGGGAGGGAAGAAAAGACTCAGAGAGAGGGTAGGAGGTAGAGAGGTGAGGGAAGCAGAGACTCAGAGAGAGGGTAGGAGGTAGAGAGGGGAGTGAAGTAGAGAGTGAGAGAGACAGTAGGAAGTGTAGCTGCCCTTGTAGACATGTATGTAAAGTGTGGAAGCATAGACAAGTCATGTCAATTGACTAACGTAACACCTCAAAGAGATGTTTTCTAATGGAATGCAATGATTGTAAGATATGAAAACAATATATTTGTTGAAAAGGCTTTAGAAACTTTCAAGCAAATGCAATTGGCATGTGTAAAGCCAATTTTGCTCAGCATAACGCAAGCACATTATAACGTGCTCACGTTATGGATTTCACATAACGCGAGTGCATTATAACACACTCGCATTATGTTGAGCATGGTTAGATGTGTTTTTTCCAATTTTTAGCAAAATTCTGAGATAATCTGGAGCATGCTCCCCATTAGGATAGCACTTTTTCCAATGAAAAGTCAAAAAAATACCACCATAATCTTAAGCTCTCTGTTAGATATCTAACCGTATAATTTTTTTCACATTTTGAGTATGTTAAGGGTTTCATCTTTAATTTCTTTTGTTAGTGTATCCATTTTTTGTCCAAAAACCAATGTCTAGTATTTTTGACTTTTTTTAACCAATCATCAAAATTTGAAATAAGTTACATTTTTAGAAACTAGACTCCATTCTACATGTATTAAAAAAAAATTGATTTTCGATTAGTTTTCAAAAAATTTAGGGGGGTACACGCTCAATTTTCTATTTTTCAAGATGTGTCCACTTTGAAATTATTAATAAATCAAATATTCATGAAAAAATTATTAGAAAAATCAGGGATAAATTACATGGTGTTAGCTAATTTCTCATTGAAGCGATTTTTGAAATACTAAAAAAAGTCAACATTTTAGGGGGAGCACACCAAACGCTATGTTATGATTTTTTGAGAAAAAAACATGGCCAATTTGTGTGCTCATCCTTTTTGAACCCCTTAATCTCAACCATTTTTGGAAAAAAATAGTAGTTTAGAAACTAGATTTGGAGCACTATGACTCTTGTTTTTGTTGCATCTTCAAATTTTGAGTGTAGCTATCTTCAATTTCTCATCCGACATCAATGTTTCCTGATTTTAGAAAAAAAGTGGCATCTTAAGAACCCCTTTTGGTCCCTCATCTTTGTGCACTTACCTCACTATGAAAGTTTTACATAACTACTTCATTTTATGTCTATGGTTATGTATTAGGCATGTTTATATGTATATTATCAGTATTATACCTACTTGTATTATATCCATATTCTTTTAGAAAATGATAGGTTGGACTATCTATGTTCTCAGTTTACATAAAGGCTGATGCTTCCAATTGGTGATTTGTGCACAGACTGTTACATTAGATAAAAGGTGTTTCCCAGAGCTTCTCAATGATCTAGTTTATTGTTCAAGAATGAAACAACAACTACAAACACACCCTACACCACTCAAGCCGAATGGATCAAAAAGCCTAGGTCACAAGTAAAGACATGCTTTGGTCCTTGCTTGTGTAATTAACTTTTTCCTTATGTTTAAGCAATAACATGTTTTTGATAAGATAAGAGGTAAAAAAGGGTGCCGATCCCATTACATATCAGCCAAAAGGTGCATCAAAGTTCCATTAAGAACCAAAAAGTAGAAACCGGACTAACCAACAGAAACAACCAAAAAGAGACCCAGTACAGAGACACATTAGATCGACAACAAATAAATAGTAGACAAATACCATAGGCGACAACTGAAGCCCTAATGACTAATTAAACATATGGTCCCAATCCTCAGCCAGAACCTAGTAGAGGTCACGATACTCCTTGAATTCTTTATCCTTCAATTCCTGGGAGGTAAGCTCGACATCCTGGAGGACAGCAAGGGTCATGGCAGATCTGTGCATCACTTTTGTTGAGAACTTTGCTAGAGTTTTGAATTTCCTCTCCAGCACAGTGATCCTCGCGGAGAGAATATCAATCTCCTTATCTTTAGCATCCATTTTGCCCTTTCTCTTCATCTTGCCTGACTCCTTCACCGTGTTTTCCAAACTCACAGATTGAGAACCCTTAACGAGCTCAGCATTAAGCTCAGGGAAGTTACTAGGCCCTTCCTCCAATTTTGCCTCCACATTGTCATTGTTGGTCTCCTTATTGAGAGAAAATTCCCTACCCATCTATCCAATCTTCGGCACAATAGTATCCACTTTGATGTTTTTGTTATCAGAAATATAATCAACCTCAAGGTCTGTAGTATCTTCCTCCACCTCAAAGACCTCCTTCTTAGCTGCAAGCCTTGTCAACCTCCTAGTTGATGGCACATTAAGAAATAGCATGTTACTGTCTCTATTTTGTAACAAATAATTCATTGCTAAATGTCATTGCATTTGAATTTTTGTCAGCACATTTGGTATTTGTTGAAACATTGTTTTTAACTTGAACTGACTACAAGTCTTTCAGAAAACTATGTTTGCAATGTGTACATTGATACAAAGGCATTGCTGCCTGTTTTCAACTGCAAATTTTTTCCACGGCCTGACTTCTAACACGTAGACACACACTTGACCTAAAAGCAAAGGCAAAGGTATGACAAACACTCAATATTTAACCTTTTTATAGATTTCAAAGCTTGCAAAAAAGACAAAATTCTGGTCCATCAACAGAAAAAGAAGTTAAAGCAAACTAGAGACCTAGAGTGATATAGTCAGTATCAAGTTGCCTGCACAAAAAAAAAAAGATTTATAATGGATAAACCATAACCACAAGGGGAAAAAAACTTTACCCGTATCCATGCTAAAAAAATACTTTCCTCACCATTTTTGGGAAAACACCCAACTCAAAAACTGTGAAGACATGTTTTGAACAACTCTGCAACACAACACACATCTTTTTGAAGGGCACTTGCCATTTCCCAAACCCTCCAACACACACAATGACATGCATAACTCCATGCAAACCTTTAGACATTGATCAAATTTCACTGCATTCTGACAATGAAATATAGTGTAGAATAAATAGTTGGGGTAAAATAATGCCCCAATGAGAAAACACCATCAATTAGGAGAAAAAGAATAAGATATTTCAAACCTCAGCTACGGCTTTAATAATCTAGACATGCACAGAGTTTAAAGCAAATAATGCTCTTTTTTTGAGTGAAAACAATAGATTTGGGTGAGTTTATTTTCTTGTATTCATCTCTTCCATGCATGTTTTCCTCCATTGTACTTAGGCTTTGTCTATTATAAGTTTTGTTTTCCCCATAAATGCTACTTGTGGAACTTTCAAGAGGTACTTGAAAGACTTCTAATCACTTCAAAATACACTGCAATGTCTTTTGCAAAACAAAAATGTCTTTTCTGGTAAGGTATACATGCAATACCTTTGTACCATGCCACTAGTGGTGTGCAATATTATATCCATGTTTAGTGAGAATTGCTTTGACTCAAATGCATTCATCTTGAATTCACAAAACTTAGATTCATTGCAGGCATTAAAAATCATTGACAAAGGTTAGATTTATGTTCTTCCCAAGACTTCTTGTAGATGTGGATGCCATCCAAGTAGATAGTGACTAAAAATAAAAATTTTGGAGGTTTCTTTTAGGTTGTTCAAATTGTCAACTAAATCTACAAATTTCTCATAGACTCGGGTTGATTTCCCCAATCCACTCAAATTTATACACTAAAAACTAATACAGGGAAATGAAAAATTCCAAGTTTGATTACCATCAACACTTGTAATACTCTGAAAGTTCTACACTCACCATTTCTAGAGAAAAAAATCTAAAAATGTATAGAAGACATGAAAACAAAAAAAACTCACTGAAGTCTTCTCCACCCAATAGCAACAGCCACATAAATTTTTTCCCCTGACCCATTCTGAAAAAATACTTTTTTCTGTCATTTTTTGGCAAACGTCCACTCACAAACTGCAAACACTTGTTTTGAACAAGTCTGCAACACAACATGTTCTTTTGACCAAACACAACACGTGTCTTTTTTCAGGACACTTGCCATTGCCCAAACCCTCCAACGCACACTGATGGGCTGAAATATTGACCTCTTTTTATGTTGTTTTTATATGCTTTTAGAACTTTTCCATATGATCCTCCAGACAATTTACCAACATCACCATCATTATATGTTGTCTTTTATATACTTTGCAAGACTTTGAACCTATGTTATTAATATGGAATATGGTGATGATATTATCAATTGAATGATTTAAATATGAGTATGCATGCAATATAGATGAAATCCTATGGTTTAGTCATGAAGGTTATTTGTGTGCATATGTTTTGTGAATTAACCCATGTGCAGCAAGAACGTGTCGTCAAGGAAATGAGCATTTGTAGCGAAGTTGTAGACAGGAGAATTAAAGGAAGTGAAGATAGGACACCAAAAGTGCAGTCAGCTGGAGGATGAATGTGAACCATCATGGACAGAATAAATTTGGAAGAAGTAGACTGTTTCAAACATAGCTTATATGTGTGTCCATGAGAACCGTTGCATAAGAATTCTTGTTTGGATAGGACTCTACTTCCTCTGTTCAGTTAGATTAATAAATCAATCTCAAACTTGTATCTTAGTATCTAGGAATGGATTGATAGTTGAAGTTAGTTGGTAGTTGCATAAAACTCTCCCGATTTTGTATAAGTTAGGAGGGATGAGTTAGATATCAAGTTAGTCACTTTATTTTTCAGTTACTCAGTTGTTACTCTATTTTTCTATATTGGAATATCTAGACATGTTTTATTAGGGAATGCCATTATTGAATACGATCTGAAAGAGATTTTGTTTATGATATGAAGTGAATGAAACTATGTGTTATGAAGATGCATAAGAATCTAAACTAGATTTGATTTCCAGTTAAGTGAGTTAGTCCCCTGAGCTGGCCACTCAAGGTATTGATCCTCACTTCATTTATTTCCTTGTTCCTTTATGCATTCATTGTTAAATCTATTTTTCATTTGCATATAGATACATCACGAGTCACTTAGATTTCTTTGATTGTCAAATTACAGTAGTATGGTTCATGAACAAATGCATGCTTTATCTACTTTAATTCCTCCGGAGGCTAGCATTAGCTCTCTTACCATTTTGAATGTTTTGGATTAGTTCTGTAATTTCCTATTGTTAACAGTCATCTACATCTTATGCTGCAGGTACCCGTAGCCACTAGATTCTGTAGTTGTTTTTAGTGTTCTTGCATTTTCATGAATTCTAGCAAAGTAGAATAGCCTGAGTAGGTTTGGATAAGATAGTTTAGGAAGAATATGAGCCCTGAAGGCACATACAATGAAATGCCATCATAAGCTTATGCTCCTTGGTTGATAATTTAATGTAGGAAGTACAATGATAGAGTGGACTATTCAGATAGGTTTACCCCTGAATTATGCTAAGTCTACAACACATTAGTTTTCCTCTACATTATTGGCACCATTGCTAGGGATGGTGCTACCTTCATAGGCTCATTTTTACATGCTTTCATAGTTTAAATTTTGATTCTAGCATTAGGATTAATAAATTCACTTTTCAGGAAACACCAGAAATTAAACTAACATTGTGCAGGACCGCTGGAATATAAAGCCAAATCCATTGTATGCGGAGGTAAAGAGATAACCGAGGCAGATTCCTCCCTTCAAAATCTTAGGATAGAGAAGAAATAGTTGACTTTATCAATTATGCAGTAGAAAATGTTGAAGAAGAATTTCCTCTTACATCGTCATCAATACCTTCTACATCTTCATCAGCTTCTTCCACAACTACATAAGGGACCTTCAGAATGATGGCAGATGTTGTGGTGGAGGATCCACCAGAATAAGCAATGTTTAATTTTCCTATCACTAATTAGGAGAGGGCTAGAGTGCTGAAAAATATTCCACCATCAGCATTACCAGTCTTCTATGGCCTGGTGATAGAGGACCCACATACATTCTTGTTTGATTTTGATATCTTGTGTAGGAGCTATGACTACACCTCAGACTCTCATAGAATGAAACTCTTTCCTTCTACCCTCAAGGATGCAGCCTTGAGATGGTTTATGGGGCTGGGAAAAGATGTCATTCTAGAGTAGGATACTATGAAGGAGAAATTCTTAGAGAAATACCAAGATTACATCCGAGGACATGATAGGAGGAGAGATGACATCTTTAGGATGTCACAAAAGGAGGAGGAGCCACTTGAAGATTATGTTGAAAGATTCTAGTTTTCTGTGAAGAAAACCCCCAAAATAGATTATCTAAAGAATCATTAAAACTAGTTATCTTGAGAGGGGTTAAGGATGATTGCATGGATGTTTTAAATCTCATTGGGCAAGGTGATATTTATGTTGCAAGTATGAGGTTAACCAGTGTTGTCATTGATGTCAACATACTCATATTGCATTGGTAAGAAGGTTTGGTTGAGTTGTGTGTTGAGGATATTAAGAAAAGTAGTCTCAATCAGGAACAGTGAAGAATAGTGATAAGAAGAAGGCAAATGTACTCAAGAGGTTGAGAATCAAAGGATGCGGATTAAAGGGTTTGTAGATATGAGCCTTGAGATGATCCAATTAAGATTTCAGAGGTTCGCATGAAGATATGAAAAAGTTGTGATGGGTCAAGTAGAACCGGTTCCGGGAGCTGTTCCGGAGTGACAGTGTTACAAAAAGGTCCGGTGAGATTTGGAGGAGCATTGTCAGACTCTGCGGATTGGAAGGAGTGTTTGGGATGTCCTTGTGATGTGTCATCTCAGTTTGTACAAAGTTTGGAGGTCCGGAAGCACCTTCTTCAGTATGACAGTGGCGACAGACTATGTTCTTGAAGTTTCGGATGAAGAGGAGAAGAGATTCCAGTGAGTAGAGGAAGTGCGGATGTACCTAGTTAATTAGACAAGCTTGTGAAGGTTCTTGGATCATGTTGAGGTTATGTTGTCGGTCTGCATTGGTGGTAGAGTCCATAATTGAAGATATTCTTTCGGATGAAGTTCTTGCTCAGACTAGCCGATCGGATGAGTTGTTCATCTTGCGAATGTTCTTGTGGTGGCCGATCGAATGTATTAATCATCTTGCGAATGTCCTTATGGTTGATTGCCGACTTAGATGATTGTTCCTAAGTCGATGTCTTGTATAAATAAAGGTTTGTGAGTTCATTTCAAAGCGTGTGGAGCAGTGGATGAGAGTGGTATAGTGAAAGAGCGAAGGGCAAAGCAGAAGTATCTCAGGCTTAAATGGAACTGATCCAGACATGGTAAAGATGACAATCTCCAGTTCAAGTTTGTGATTCTTATCACTTTGTAGATAGTGTGTCTCTTGTAGGCAGTGTGCCTCTTTGTGAGCAGTATGCTCAGGTAGTGAGCCCTAATTGGCATGTGCCATTCATTTTTCTTATTCTTCTAATAGAGAATAATCCTTGGGTTAATCACCCTGTGGTTTTTCCCTTAACCGGGTTTTCCACGTCAAAATCTTGGTGTCCAATGTGTTGATGATTATCTGCTCTTGTGTTTATGCATTATGCTTTCATGAATGATTAACTGATATGCTATTAACTAACAAAGAAGAATCAAGTGTTCAAAATAGAAGCAAGTTTTTGTGCAACTGATTCACCCCCCCTCTCAGTTGTGTACCCTAGATCTAACAATTGGTATCAGAGCCAAGTTCCTCTGAAAGGAGCTTAACCGCTTGAGGAGATCTAGGATGTCGTCATACAAGAAGGATAGTTCAAAGTTCGATGAAACCAACTTCACTCTCTGGAAAGGTCGCATGAAATGTCACTTGGAGTGTATGGGAAAAGCATACTTGGCCATGGTCTCAAAACCATATGTACCTCCACAGGGTGGTCCAACAACTCTGAATGAAATCATAGATACTGAAAATAATTTGCGGACCAAGGAAGCTCTTCTAAGTGCATTGAATGACTCAGATCTCTCAAATGTTATTGACCTACCAACTGCATATGAGATCTGGACTAAACTAGAACTTCTGTATGAAGGAGATGAGTTTGTCAAGAGTGCAAGGTTGCAAAGTCTGAAAGGGAAATTTGAAAGATTGAAGATGAGAGATGATGAAAATATCACTACCTTTATGCCAAGAGTGAATGAGCTAGTGTGTGGAATCAGGAATGCTGGTGGAGTTCTAGATGAAAATAAAATTGTTTGCAAAATTCTTAGATCCCTTCCTGCTGCCTACAAAATCAAGATTGCTGCCATTGATGAATTCAGAGCCCATACAACTGTCACAAGAGAGCAACTGGCTGGCAAACTGGCTGCATTTGAAATGACTAAGTTTGGAGATGATCCCCCCAAGACTAAATTTGTATTCAAAGCCAGTGCCTATGTGAAAGGCAAACAAAGATTTGATCCAGGAGAGAACTCTTCAAGGAAGCTGTCATGGTATGATCAAGCAAGGAAAGACATGGAAGAGGAAGAAGCAGAAACAACTCAACTTGAAGCCCTCATTGCAAAGAGACTACCAAGAGGGTCTGGTAAGTATGAAGGAAAACTACCTTTTAAGTGCTTCAACTGCAATAAGATTGGTCATTTTGCTTCAAGATGTCTGGAAAGATCCGCAAGGTCTAATACTAACAGACAAAGGTTTCAAAAGAACTACTATTATGTTCATGAAGAAGATGACAATGAAGGAGTAACAGATGATGAATCAGAAATAGGAAGCAAATCTGGAAATGAATGGGTGTTTATTGCCATCAAGGAAGAAGAGTCAATACCCTCTGAATCTATCAATCATAAGGTTGTAGAAAGAGATTTGGCTGCCCAAGTTGAAGAAAAGGATGATTGGGTTATTGATAGTGGATGCTCTCACCATATGACTGGTAATAAGAACAAGTTCTTAGATTTGGAAAGGTATGAAGGAGGAATGGTAAAGTTTGGTGACAATTTTGTTGGCAGAATCAGAGGTAGGGGAACTATTTCTTTCGATGGAAAGAGCAAAATAGGTAATGTACTATATGTTGAAGGATTGAAGCACAATCTTCTCAGTGTTGGTCAGTTAGTGGACAAAGGCTATGATCTCTGGTTCAAGAATGGAAAATACAGAATCTTTACAAGCTCTGGAACTGAAATTGCATCCGGTACTCAAACAAAAGGTAATATCTTCCATCTAGTTGGTTCTAATAAAAGTTGTCTGTTTGTTCAAGTTGATCAGAGTTGGTTATGGCATAGAAGGATGTGCCATGTGAATTTTGATAACATCATCAAGATAAGCAATACTCAGGCTGTAAGAGATCTTCCTAAATTGGTGAAACCTACAAATAGTTTATGCAAAGAATGTCAGCTAGGTAAACAGAGCAGAGTCTCTTTCAAAAGTAAGGATCAGTCCACTACCGGATTGTTGGAATTAGTACATACTGATCTCTGTGGTCCGACAAGAATCAAGAGTATGCAAGGTGATAGATAATTCATGTTGCTAATTGATGACTATTCTCGGATGATGTGGGTTACCTTCCTAAAAGAGAAATCAGAAGCCCTTGAGAAATTCAAAATCTTCAAAGATATGGTAGAGAATCAAACTGGATTGAAACTGAAGTGTCTAAGGTCTGATAGAGGTGGTGAATTCACATCTGGTGAATTCATATACTTTTGTGAGAAGCATGGCATAAAGAGACAGTTGTCTGCTCCTAGGACTCCACAGCAAAATGGAGTAGTTGAGAGAAAGAACCGGACCATCCAGGAAGCTTCCAGGACAATGATGATGGAAGCAAATGTTCCTCAGATGTTTTGGAGAGAAGCTGTCAACACTATAGTCTACACTCTTAACTGAGTTCAAATCAGAAACAATACCGGTAAGACTCCTTATGAAATTTGGTTTGGTATAACACCTACTATGAGATATTTCAGAGTATTTGGTAGCAAGTGTTACATCAAAAGAGATGAAGATCTAGGAAAGCTTGATGCTAAAATTGATGAAGGAATTTTCTTGGGTTACTCCACTCAAAGCAAAGCATACCGGTGTTACAATAAGAGACTGAAAAAGATGATAGAAAGTACAAATGTGAAGGTTGATGAAGGAATTGAGAAGCCCTCAAGGTTTTATGAATATGATGAAGATGATCAGGATGGTGCTTTGATTCAAGGATCTCAATCCCTTCCTGAAAGTCAGATTTAGACTGATCCGGTAAATCAGGAAGAAGAGGTTTGTCTGAATGAACCTGATCAAGAAACAACAGTGCAAGAGACTCCCAAAGTTCCAAGGTATGTAACTTTAAATCACTCTGAAAATCAGATCATAGGTGACAAAAGCAAAGGGGTACAAACAAGGAGGAAAATTGCTCAAAATTTAGATGAATGTTATTTGATTTCAAAGATTGAACCTAAGACAATAAATGAAGCATGCAATGATGCAAATTGGACAAAAGCAGTGGAAGAAGAGTTGATGCAAATTGAGAAAAATTACACTTGGGATCTTGTTCCTAGACCTAGAAACAAGAATGTGATTGGAACCAAATGGGTCTTCCAGAACAAACTAAATGAGGTTGGTGAAGTTATCAGAAACAAAGTCAGATTGGTCTGCAAAGGCTACTCTCAAATAGAAGGAATTGATTTTGAAGAAACCTTTGCTCCAGTAGCAAGAATTGAAGTAGTCAGATTATTTCTTACATATGCTGCCTTCAAAGACTTCAAGGTATATTAGATGGATGTCAAGTCTGCCTTCCTAAATGGTGATTTGGAAGAAGAAGTATACATTAAATAACCGGATGGATTTCAATTATCTGATAATGATGATATGGTCTGCAAGTTGAAGAAAGCATTGTATGGATTGAAGCAAGCCCCAAGAGCATGGTATGAAAGGTTGGATAAGCATCTTGTGTAGATTGGATTCAACAAAGGTACTGCTGACAGTAACTTATATTTCAAAATTGATCATGAAAACATTTTGATTGTTGAAGTGTTTGTAGATGATATCATTTTTGGAGGAAGAGATAGTATGTTCAAAACTTTTGCAAATTAGATGAAAAGTGAGTTTGAAATGTCTATGCTTGGTGAAATGAATTTCTTCTTGGGTCTGCAAATTACTCAAACAAAGAAAGGGATCTTCATTTCTCAGACCAAATATGTAAAAGAATTGTTGAGGAAATTCAGTATGTAAGATTCAAAGCCAATGAACACTCCTATGGCAACTGGATGCAAGTTGAGCAAAGATGATGACTCTCCAAAGGTAGATGAGACAAAGTATAGATCAATGATTAGTGGATTGTTGTATCTCACTCAAACTAGACCAGATATAATGCAGGCTATTGGTCTTGTGGCAAGATTCTAGGCTGATCCTAGAGAATCTCATGTTATGGCAATCAAAAGAATTTTTAGGTACTTGAAAGGAATAGTTGAGTATGGTCTATGGTACCCTAGAGATCCAGATTTCTCTCTTCATGCATATACAGATGTAGATTGGGCAGGAGATGTGGATGACCGGAAGAGCACCAGTGGTGGAGCATTCTTTTTAGGAAAGAGATTGGTTTCTTGGCTAAGCAAGAAACAAGAGGCAATATCTCTGTCTACAACTGAAGCAGAATATATTGCAGCAGCAAGTAGTTGCACTCAAATTTTCAGATGAAGCAGATGTTAAGAGACATGAAAGTAGAATATGAGGAGCCTATCACAATTTTCTGTGATAATTCAAGTGCAATAAACATTTCTAAGAATCCGGTGTTGCATTCTAAGACCAAGCACATATGTATCAAGTTTCACTTTCTGAGAGAACAAGTGAACAAGGATGAAGTTAGATTGGAGTATGTACCCTCCAAGGATCAGATTGCAGATATTTTTACTAAACCTCTCCCCAAGGACTCTTTTGAGTATCTCCGAGAGAAGTTAGGGGTCATGGCCCCTTCGGTGATGAACTAGGATGCACTGATGTGCATCAATCCGGTGGATATCACAGTCATATCTTGTGATCCGGATTGATGATGGGGAGCTGCTACTAAGGGGGAGTAGCTGGTATGATTTTGATATGTTACAAGTGTGAGTATGAGCCCTTTGCCATTGATGTCAAAGGGGGAGAGAAGACATGTGAAAAACAAGTGGTTGATGATCAAAGGGGGAGCAGTAAAGGAAGAGAAGACATGTGAAGAGTTGTTGCTGATAGGGGGAGCTGTGATAGAAAAGAGAAGTTCTTGTCTTGATGGTTTTTCACATCATATGTTGGCATCAATGATAAAGGGGGAGATTGTTGCAAGTATGAGGTTAACCAGTGTTGTCATTGATGTCAATATACTCATATTGCATTGGTAAGAAGGTTTGGATGAGCTGTGTGTTGAGGATATTAAGAAAAGTAGTCTCAATCAGGAACAGTGAAGAACAGTGATAAGAAGAAGGCAAATGTACTCAATAGGTTGAGAATCAGAGGATACGGATTAAAGGGTTTGTAGATATGAGTCTTGAGATGATCCAGTTAAGATTTCAGAGGTCCGCATGAAGATATGAAAAGTTGTGATTGGTCAAGTAGAACTAGTTTCGGGAGTTGTTCCGGAGTGACAGAGTGTTACAAAAAGGTCTGGTGAGATCTAGAGGAGCATTGTTAGACTCTGCGGATTGGAAGGAGTGTTTGGGATGTCCTTGTGATGTGTCATCTCAGTTTGTACAAATTTTGGAGGTCCGGAAGCACCTTCTTTAGTATGACAGTGGCGACAGACTGTGTTCTTGAAGTTCTGGATGAAGAGGAGAAGAGATTCCAGTGAGTAGAGGAAGTGCGGATGTACCTGGTTAATTAGGCAAGCTTATGAAGGTTCTTGGATCATGTTGAGGTTATGTTGTCAGTCCACATTGGTGGTAGAGCCCAGAATTGAAGATATTCTTCCAGATGAAGTTCTTGCTCAGACTAGCCGACCGAATGAGTTGTTCATCTTGCAAATGTTCTTGTGGTGGCCGACCAGATGTATTAATCATCTTGTGAATGTCCTTATGGTTGATTTCTGACTTAAATGATTGTTCCTAAGTCGATGTCTTGTATAAATAAAGGTTTGTGAGTTCATTTCAAAGCGTGTGGAGCAGCGGATGAGAGTGGCATAGTGAAAGAGCGAAGGGCAGAGCAGAAGTATCTCAGGCTTAAATGGAACTGATCCAGACATGGTAAAGATGTCAATCTCCAGTTCAAGTTTGTGATTCTTATCACTTTGTAGATAGTGTGTCTCTTGTAGGCAGTGTGCCTCTTTGTGAGCAGTGTGCTCAGGCAGTGAGCCCTAATTGGCATGTGCCATTCATTTTTCTTATTCTTCTAACAGAGAATAATCCTTGGGTTAATCACCCCATGGTTTTTCCCTTAACCGGGTTTTCCACATCAAAATCTTGGTGTCTAATGTGTTGATGATTATCTACTCTTGTGTTTATGCATTATGCTTTCATGAATGATTAACTGATATGCTATTAACTAACAAAGAAGAATCAAGTGTTCAAAATAGAAACAAGTTTTTGTGCAACTGATTCACCCCCCCTCTCAGTTGTGTGCCCTAGATCTAACAATTTCTCAATTACCTTTTGAGTCAATTTGTAAAGTTTGCCAAAATTATTCAAGGACTTTCACTAGACAACCAAGGGGAGAAAGGACATCAATTACAAACAAGGCAACCAATGGAGTTTCAAGAGTGGAAATCAGTAACTTGCTATCCAACATGAAGGAGGACACAATCAATGATATTTCTACATAGTTGGATAGTCTTCACATCAAGAAGAAACAAGAAGAAGCTGATGTAATGCTTACTAAGTATTGTCCCAGTTGTAGGCAAAGGAAGGCTAGTTGTAAATGCAAAAGGGTGGCAAGCATCTAGCAGGAGAAGGTTGAACGGCAAAAATTTCAACCATTTGAGGGAGATGATGGACAATTGTTCTTCATAGCTCAAAGGAGAACTTGGTAGCAAAGACAAGGTATGCCCTCTGATCCACTACATTTTAGTTCACCCTTTCCTATTGTAAACCAAAATTTCTCTGCTTGGAACACTCAGCCATGGCCTAGTAATCAAAATTTATGGCAGAACCCACAATGGCCTACTCCACAACCTAGTTGGAACCAACAAAAGACAAACCCATGGCCCCAATAAGGTTTTCAAGGTTCCAACTATAATCCACAGTGGCCTACATAGAAACCTCAATGGCAGCCTCAATGGAACAAGAACCAATAATGGCATCAAAATGCAAATTACCAGCAACCTATGATTCCATCTCAACCATAGCAGCCGGCCATAATGCCTCCATCAGCACCTCAAAATCCACCTCCTAGACCTACCCAAATCCCTACCCCAACCTACACCTAACCCTAACAACAAACCTTTTCAACAGGCTTATACTAACGAGGTGATGCAATACCCCACCTATGGGGTAGAAGTGAGTAATGTTCATCTCAGATCAGGGATGCAACTTGCAGGTCCTTCATCTCCCCAAATTATAGAACTTGAAGATGAAGAACCCACAGAGGAAGCCTCAGATGAACCACCTTTGGAACCTGAATCAACTCAGGAACCTTAGACCATTTCACATCCTAAGCCTCCTTTCCCTAAACGCTTGGCTATCTAGAAACAACCAGCACAGTTTGAAAATGACCTCATAGGCGAGTTGTATGATATAAGCATAAAGATTCCCTTAATCCAAGCCATCAAAGATATTCCCATCTACACTAAGACTATCCAAGATCTCTACATAAAGAAACCAGGAAGAAAGAGGATAGACCCAAAGACAGTTCATGTTTTGGGTAACCTAGCTGACATAATGTTGGGGAACATAATTGTTCCCAAATATACAGATCTGGGTAGTCCAGTGGTGGATGTCAAAATCAATGGGACTATGATTAAGAATACTTTGATAGATTTAGGTGCTATAATTAATGTAATGACTAAGGAGACAATGCAGACACTCCATTTGAGCAACCTTAGGCCTACTCAGACAATCTTGCAATTAGCTGATAGGTCTACAGTCAAACCTAAAGGAGTCATTGAGGATTTGGTCATTGCATTAGATTCTTGGGAATACCCTATTGATTTCATAGTCCTGCAGCCAAAGGTTAATCTTGCTGGTTATCCTCTTATACTAGGTGGACCATGGCTTGCCACAATAGATGCATTTATAGGTTGCAGGTCTGGTAACATGATCATATCCAATGGGACTGTGACCAAGAAATTGGTTCTCTACCCACCAGCCCAACCATACCATGAGCTTGAGCAGACCATTTGGCCTACCCTAGAATATGAGGACAACTGTTCCCTGCAAACCTTGATGACTATTGAACACAACCCCTTATTAGATATTCAAGATGAAGATGAGCTGATTGCTCACATTGTACAAAATATCTATGGAAGGCATCTGCAATAGCAAGACTATTTATCTTGCTTGCAAGATCCCTTAGGAAGCATAATACCTACCAGTTCCTTAGAGGAGGTATCTCAAATATTTCATACTTTGTTACCCTAGCAATGCCTCCTAGTAATACCTAGCCTTGATCTTTCCTCTATGCAAGAAATGTCTAAGCCATTAGAATCAAGCCAGGAAAAGTGTTGATTGTTAATAATGCATTGATTGATGAGCAACAATAATCCCTACATGCAGTATTACAAACCCACTCAACAACATTTGCATGGGATTACAGTGATATGAAGGGCATAAATACTGCTTTGTGTATGCATAAAATTTACATTGATGATGGCCATAGACCTATTAGACAACAACAGAGATGCATGAATCCTGCTCTCAGAGAGATAGTGAAAGCAGAACTTCAAAAGCTTTTAGATGCAGGGTTTATATACCCCATTTAAGATAGCGAATGGCTTTCACCATTGGTTATAGTGCCCAAGAAAGGCTGCAAATGGAGATTTTGTGTTGATTACATAGAACTAAATGCTACCACCAAGAAGGATCACTTTCCATTGCCCTTCATTGATCAAGTTCTTAACTCTTTAGCAGGTAAGAAATATTTCTCATTTCTTGATGGTTTTAGTGGCTATAACCAAATCAAGATTATACGAGAAGATCAAGATAAGACAACATTTACATGCCCTTGGGGGACCTATGCATATTATGTCTTGCCTTTTGGTCTATGCAATGCTCCAGCCACATTTTAAAGAGCAGTTCTCAGTATTTTCTCTTATTTTGCCCATGACAACATGGAAATTTATACGGATGACTTCATCACATATGGTGAAACATATGATGAAGCTTTACACAACTTGGAGAAAGTTTTGAAGAGATTCATAGAGCACAATTTATCTTTGAGCAATGAAAAATGTTTTATGATGATGACACAGGGGATAGTCTTAAGACATTTTATCTCAAGTGCAGGAATACAAGTTGACCCAAAGAAGATTGAAATTATCTCTACCCTGCCTATTCCACAGAGACATAAGGATGTAAGGAGCTTCCTTGGGGTTACAGAAGGTTTATTCAAGACTTTAGCAAAATTCTTAAACCTCTATTTACTCTGTTGACAAAGGATAGTGAATTTGAATGGACACCAAATTGTCAGAAGTCCTTTGAAAAGCTAAAAGCATCCTTGACACAAGCTCCAATTCTTAGAGGTCCAAGTTGGACATTGCCTTTTCACATCCACACAGATGCATCAAACTTTACCATTGGAGTAGTCCTAAGCTAGCATGAAGGAACTAAAGAGTATGCAATATACTATGTCAGTAAAAACCTACAGGGAGCTGAGTTGAACTACACAGTGACAGAAAAGGAAATGTTGGCAGTTGTTTATCCCATTAACAAATTTAGACACTATATTACTGGTTATAAAGTGTTCATACATACAGATCATACATTAATCAGATATTTGATGAATAAGCCAATAGTGGGTGGCAGACTTGTAAGATGGTTGTTGTTATCGCAAGAATTTGACATAACAATTGTTGACAAATCAGGAAAAGCTAATGTATTTGCTGATTTCTATCTAGACTGGCTACACAATCATTAGAAGGAGTGGTTGATGACTCTTTTCTTGATGAGCATCTATTTTCTCTAACAATACACACTCCATGGTATGCAGACATAGCTAATTATTTGGTTTTAGGGTAGATTCCAAGTTACTTTTTCCAAGGGAGAAAAGGCATCTAGTTCACAAATGTTTTCCTTATTCTTGGATTTCTGGATTCCTATTCTACACTGGTCCAGATAACATTATGAGAAGATGTATCAGAGAGGATGAGGTGTTTGATATATTGAAGGCCTGTCATGATGAACCATGTGGGGGACATTTTGCAGCCAAAAGGACATCCTTCAAAATATTGACAATAGTATATTATAGGCCAACACTTCATAAACATGCTGTCAAGTATACTAGAAGCTGTGATTGGTGTCAAAGGATGGAGAGACCTACACGAAGTGATGAAATGCCTTTGCAGCCACAAATCTCATTAGCTCCTTTTGATAAGTGGGGATTGGATTTTGTTGGTCCAACCTCTCCTACTTCAAACAACAAGGAATATATACTGGTATGTACTGATTACTTAACCAAATGGGTGGAAGTTAAAGCCTTGCAGTTTTCTAGAGATGGCAATGTGGTAAAATTTTTGTATGAGGAAATCTTCACTAGATATGTTGTACCAAGGGAGATAGTTACTGATCAAGGCCCACAATTCACATCAGATTTAATCACCAAACTAGTGGAGGAATATCATATTAGACACAAGAAGTCTACTCCCTACCATCCTCAGGCTAATGGTCAGGTTGAAGTCACAAACAGAGAGATTGAGAACATATTGACCAAGATAGTACAGCTTCATAGAAGAGACTGGGTCTCTAGGTTACCAGAAGCTATTTGGGCATATAGAACTACCAGGAAGACAACTATAGGGTTTACACCTTATGAATTGGTCTATGGCAAGATAACATTCCTGCCTATAGAATTTGAATACAAAACCCTAAGGACACTAGTAGAATTTGGGATGGATTTGACAGAAGCTCAAAAGGATAGACTACAACATTTGAATGTTCTTAATGAAATCAGATTAGAAGCCATCCACCACATAGAGGTTAAACAGAAACAAAGAGTTAAATGGCATGACATGTATATCAAGACTAAAGAATTCACTGTGGGTGATTAGGCCCTTCTCTATGATTCAAGATACAAAGACTTCAAGGGAAAACTACAATCTCAGTGGTTGGGACTATATGAGATTAAACAAGTATTCCCTAATGGTGCAGTCCAATTACAAACTATTGATGAAGTTTGATTTTCATTATTAGTAAATGGACATAGGATAAAACTATATAAGAAACCACTACAAAAGGATGATTTTCTTATTTCTCTAGCCACTTAGTATGGTACTCATGGCACTCCTGATGAAGGTTATGTGACACTAGCTAATACACCGTCAGAAGATGATCCACCAATCCTGTCTAGTGATGTAGAGGTTGAGTTGCAATACTCAACCCCTGTCATTGAGACTTAAATTTTCATGCTTTATGATTCACATGCACACACAGAACAGTATCCAAGATTACCATAGTCAACTCCAAAGGGACCTATTTTTCACTTTCATTTGGTACCTATTACAGTTGGGACTTGACATATTGTATAGATAACTATTCAGTCGGGACCTATGCTGGAGGCACCCATAGCAACTCCCGTTTGCAGATGTCTTCACTACTTTGGCAAATAGTACACCATTTTTCTCGCTAATTTCAAATCCTCTACACATTGCTTCATTCATTATGCAATAACTCTAGCGCCGCTACAAAGGTGTCAACTCAAGCTAGTGAGTTGTTCATTCTCGCATTGTGAGTTGTCGCATCACTTCAACTCTGCAGTACACGCCACCTTACCACTCATCCACATGCATGACATCCTACTTGTATCAAATAAAATACCGAGTACGTGTTCTCAAATTCTAAGGTGCATTGATCATTTATTCTATAATGTGTGTACATAAGGTAACTTTCAATGATTAAACTTAGCTTTCTTTTTATATTCATTATTACTTTTTATTTATTTCATGCATGCAAAAATGTTTATCACCATTCCAATTAATAATTCCTCTTCCTTGCATATCAATTGCCACGTGAAGTGAGGTCACTTCACAGTTTAGTTGGGGGGAGGGGTTTAATTTTTTAGTTTTCACCATTTTTGCTATCTTTGTTTTTTTGAGATACTAGATAGAACATCCTATGCCATTTCCTAAAATAGTAAACCTTCCCTATTTCATGAAAATATGAACTTGTTACCCTGAAAAAGTTGTAGTGGGAAGAATAGAAAAGGGTAGTAAACTATAGATTGGTTCTCTTCAAGGTGGTAGAATTGGAGTTCAGTAGAATTTGAGAAATTGAGACTTCAAGAGATTGCAGAATACAAATATAATGGGGGGTGATGTGGTATGACGAGATCTATCTGCACATAAAGAAATATTAGAGGATGTTTTGGTGCTACCACTCTTTACCAGAGTAGGATGGTTGGACTACTTTTTGAAGTTGACACAATATGATAATGAAATGACAAAGGAATTTGCAGCCACACTGTAGTATGATGAGGTAATGGTTAGAGGATTAGTAGTAGATGCTTCAAAGATGGCCATTGCCCAAGTCATAGGATTGCCGCGCACAGGGTCCGAGTATCTAGCTCGTGTTGATGCAGCTACAACAAGGGAAGAATTTTGCGAGCGAGGAGAACACCTGGACTCAACAACACAAGGTACAAAGAGATTATCCCTTCCATTTTTCTAGGGAAAATATACTTCATACATCATTAAATATATTACCTGTGATGGCTAGCATAATTTGTTGTATACTATACATCTTATGTTGCTCAGTCATCTACGCCATGATAAGCTAGTCAACGTCCCCAATTTCCTATATAATATGTTGAAAATGATGGCGTCTAAATACTAGAAAAAGCAATTGGACACCATGTTGTCCCACCATTGTTTAATAGTTTTATTGATCAAGAGGAGCCTGAGGATTCAGCAACCACATGTTGATTGGGAGGCTTTTAAACACTGTCTAGATATTACAACACTGTTGGAACAACCTGAAGTAGAAGATGAACCCCAACATGAGCCTGAACCTCAAATTGAGCCTGAGAAAGAGGGACCATAGGATGAAAACACTCAAGAGGATAGGCCAGTGGTAGTAGAGGAGCCCTCATCTTCTAACCCTAAACCTATGAGAGGCACTGATTCAACACCCGTTAAGAAAAAGAGAAGCAAGAAAAGTGTTGAGAAGCATAAAAGCACTGTGAAGGGAGAAGATGCAAGGGAAAAGAAGAAGAAGAGGAGTAAAAAGAAAAGGAAAATTAAAGTCAAACAAGAGACTGTTACTCCTAGGAGCTCAGGAAGGTTGAAGAGGCAGACTGTGAAGGAGAGAGTTGCTGGAGAACAGGGACAGGAAAAAGGTGAAGGACACCAGTGCCATTATCCAACACCAGTGAATTTAGATTCAGATAAAGTAGGAATTGCTCCTAAAGATACCCCTACTAATCTTCTCCTAAAGATGTCTCTACTAATGTTGGTGAAAATGTTAATGTGTCTGCTAGAAATAGAAGGTACGTTTTCTCATTTTCTGATTTTGATTCAGAGGATCTATTTATTGCAAAGAAAATGGGAAAGTCAATTCCTAACAGTTTTGCTGAGATTTTTGATATACCTAGGATTGGTAATGATGAAGGTCTGAATTTTGAAAAATAAAATGAATTGTTGGAAGATAGAAACATAAGGAAGGAACTTCAAGAAGCTCATGATAGAATAAAACACTTGGAAGAGCAGGTGAAAGGATATGAAGAGAAGGAGAAAGAAAAGGAGAAAATAATACAAGAATTGGAGGAGAGGATTCAAACCTATGGCCATGGAACTAATTTAGACTTGTTAGCACAGATGGTTGTAAGTAAAACAAATGCTAAATAAAATGAGGTACTCACTCCACAACCTCCTGTAACAAGAACTCTAGTATACCACACTACTTTGTCTTTAGGTTTTGAATTAATGAAACTCACTCATGAATCCAAACAAGAAAAGGAAAACTGGGAGAAGGAAAAACATAATCTCAATGCATCAATAGAAGATAAGAATTTGGTGATAAAGAGGTTGTAGGATAAGTTGACAGAGGTAATTGACAGGGCCATATAGATCATTGGGTGTAGACCTCCACCAAGGGTATATGCATTGTTTTTGAAAGAAAAGTTTCTCAGTTTTCAATTTAATAGGTTCATTAATAATCAACCTACTTTACATTCAAGGCATATTTTCTATAGCCATTTTAAAGAAGTCAGTTTAGAGGAGCAAGAACAATTATGTGAATATTGTTTTCATAATTACTTAATGAAAGAGAATACAAAATGAAACCCTTCAATGTATGTTGGGGATTTGTACGTTAGAGCACTATTATCATATCTTAAGAATGAAAAGCACATAAGGGAATTGATGGATAAGTATGAGGAACAAGAGAAAATAGTGGCACTATAGGTTAGAAGGGAAGCACTAAATCCTGATGTAATCCTCACCCAATGGTTAACACTTCTCTCACACAAAGGTCCAAAAAAAATAATTATGGATTTAAGACTGCAAGATCACAGGAGGATACATCAGTTAGCAGGGCCTATGCTTCAAAATTGTCTAAGGTATGTGCAAGATAGATGGAACAATCTGACTCCAGCACTACAGAGAAAAGAGCCTCATTCTTTTCATAATTTTATGAATATGTTTGAGAGACTGCGCAAGTATATCTAGATTTTAGAGCAAATAGGAGTGGGATGGCTACCACTTACTTTTTATCCTCCTATTCTCCTTTATCCAGTACCACACTTGACAGGATAAAAGGGTGATGAATGTAGAAATGCAGAATCATTCAATTGGATAGGCTTGCTTGTTACAATAGTTTTTATCTTAAGCAGGGTGAAGGAGTCAGAGAAATAATAGACCTGAGGAAGATTACTTTGCACTACAATCTTCACCCCTAGGTGTTCAATTCAACAATTTTGCTTGAGGACAAGCAAAAGGCTAAGTTGGGGGGAAATGATGGGCTGAAATATTGACCTCTTTTTATGTTGTTTTTATATGCTTTTATAACTTTTCCATATGATCCTCCAGACACTTTACCAACATCACCATCATTATATGTTGTCTTTTATATACTTTGCAAGACTTTGAACCTATGTTATTAATATGGAATATGGTAATGATATTATCAATTGAATGATTTAAATATAGATGGAATCCTATAGTTTAGTCATGAAGGTTATTTGTGTGCATATGTTTTGTGAATTAACCCATGTGTAGAAAGAACATGTCATCAAGGAAATGAGCATTTGCAGCGAAGTTGCAGACAGGTGAATTAAAAAAAGTGAAGATAGGATGCTAAAAGTGCAGTCAACTAGAGGATGAATGTGAACCATCATGGACAGAAATAAATTCAGAAGAAGTAGACTGTTTCAAATGCAACTTATGTGTGTCCTTCATGAGAGCCGTTGCATAAGAATTCTTGTTTGGATAGGACTCTGCTTCCTCTGTTCAGTTAGATTAATAAATCAATCTCAAACCTGTATCCCAGTATCTAGGAATGGATTGATGGTTGAAGTTAGTTGGTAGTTGCATAAAACTCTCCCGATTCTATATAAGTTAGGAGGGATGAGTTAGATATCAAGTTAGTCACTTTATTTTCCAGTTACTCAGTTGTTACTCTATTTTTTTATATTGGAAGATCCAGACATGTTTTTATTAAGGAATGTCATTATTGAATACAATTTGAAAGAGATTTTGTTTATGATATGAAGTGAATGAAACTATGTGTTATGAAGATGCATAAGAATCTGAACTAGATTTGATTTTCAGTTGAGTGAGTTAGTCACCTGAGCCAGCCACTCAAGGTACTGATCCCCACTTCATTTATTTCCTTGTTCCTTTATACATTCATTGTTAAATCTATTTTTCATTTGCATATAGATACATCACAAATCACTTAGATTTCTTTGCTTGTCAAATTACAGTAGTATGGTTCATGAACAAATGCATGCTTTGTCTACTTTAAGTCCTCTTGAGGTTAGCATTAGCTCTCTTACCATTTTGAATGTTTTGGATTAGTTCTGTAATTTCCTGTTGTTAATAGTCATCTACAGCTTATGCTATAGGTACCCGTAGCCAATAGATTCTATAGTTGTTTTTATTGTTCTTGCATTTCTGTGAATTCTAGCATAGTAGAATAGCCTGAGTAGGTTTGGATAAGATAGTTTAGGAAGAATATGAGCCTTGAAGGCACATACAGTGTAGTGCCATCATAAGCTTACGCTCCTTGGTTGATAATTTAATGTAGGAAGTACAATGATAGAGTGGACTATTCAGATAGGTTTACCCCTGAATTATGCTAAGTCTACTACACATTAGTTTTCCTCTACACATACAATGACACGTGTTATTCCATGCATTTTCAATATGTTCTATTATTAACTAGTTAAAACTGAAGGAGGTTGAACTTGGAATTCAACCTTGGTACAAAAAATTTGCCTATGCATACTGCACAAAAGAACCAAACTCAACAAATCTGTACTATATTATTTGGATCGCTATTTGATACTTTTAACTTTATTTTAAATTAGTTATAGTATTGCACTGGTTGTTTTTGTTTGTCTATGCAAAGTAAAGAAAAAAATATGCATTTGCCTAGTCAATACAAAGCCACATTGCACATACAATGGCCAGGCCATATCTTTACCTGTCTATTGTGATTGATTTCCCAACTCAAAATTGATTTGCTATAGTGACACAATACACATATGCAATATTGCTTAAGCATTTCATTCAACACTGAAATTGACTACTGTGACAACTCATTTTGCAACTAGAGAACTTGATTTTGGGCCCATCATACAACTAGTGATAAGATAATGTCATTGTCTTTTCTATCTATCCCATTCTTATAAAGGGTTTAATGATTCTAGCTAGGAATAGGACTTTTTTGTGAAAAACATGCATTTATGTTAGAATAGAATGAGCTTCATTCCACTTTACATCATAGAATTAATTACATTCCACAACCTTAAATCATTATAGTTCAATCCTTTTTGATGTAGATATCTTAAAATTTCCTTGCGTCCAGATGCGCTATGCCAAATTTTGAGGTACATAATTGTCCTCATTCAAACACTCTTTCTTCTAGTTTAAATTCAATTCATGCTTTAATTTACAATCCTCATATTCTACATACACAATTTTCTTGACTTAAAATTCTACTTTATATTGCTTTACTAATGAATTTGTATGCTTGGATTTAATAGCACACAGACCTGACAGCAACTCATAAAGGCAGCCTCGTAGTATCAATGAAGCCTCATGCATGAAAGATGTATATTTTCACAATTGTTGGTCACAACAGTTCTTCATTTACATGGAATTGGAGCTTTACTATTGTTTAGTTACCATATTCAATTAGATCCAATACTTTTTCTCAATTACATCCCTTCATTCTGAGAGGACTTTTTAACCATGTAAATTTTCTCTAGACACTACTTCTCACACAATTGCTTGGATTTTTCAAATCTAATTAAGTTTTACACATCTATTTTTTCCCCATGTTCTTTTCTTGCTCTATGTTGGTAGCATTTGGCAGGGACTCCTGCTACTGAGCAACTCTTGTTTCTCTATTTTATTTATCTAACAACTAATATTTCTTTTTTCTCATTTATAAATATTTATATAGAAATAAAAGAAAGCTTACATGAGAAAAGATTTAACCTATTCAAGGTAAAATACTATTGTAAACAATCTATTTTAAACTATCTTTGTTAGAGTGTATATATATATATAATTTTTGTTAGAGTGTATATATATAAGAAGGTCAGTTGCAAGAGGCTAAATTATAGCTAGGGGACCTAAAATGGGGTAGTAACACTATGAGTGTTATGGTCCCTTCCATGGGCTTACGACACCCACAAGGCCACAATTCCCATGGGGCATGGAGCTCCCAACTGTGGGCCTGTGGGGAGTGGGAGCTCCCCTCCCCACTGCCGCTAGATATAGCAAGTCGAGTGGCAACTCGATGACTCTTGCCTACCCAGAGTCAATATCCTAAGTATTACTAAGCAATCACTTTAATAAAAAGAATAAGCAATGACAAAAAAACTCTCTTTTTTTATTGTATGGACTCTACATTATTTTTAAATTACTTTACAATCATATATATATATATTAAAAATACAATATGTTTAAATATATATAAATAGTTTACTTCATAAAGAATATACATAAAACTTGCACATCCAATTTCACTCTCTGTCTCTTGCATGCACAAAAGGATACTTAACCATATAGAAGATTTAAATGGAGGATAAAACAATATATTTTTTTCAAACATATCCAAATATTTTTAAAAACACATTTGAAAATGCATAGGGGGAGAAAATTTATTAATCTATTCAAAATAACGTTAAATGTATGGGTTGCAAAATAGATGTGGATAAAATATATATATTTCTTGATCCAAATAACCTATTTTTATGAATAATAAAGACAACTCATATAAACATTTATTCATTCAAATTTAAACAAGGGAGGAGAATGATATTTGCAAGTAATACAACTTATTTATTTGAAATAGTTAGTGATCAAGTAATATTAAAACATTTACAAATTTCTAATACTTCTTTTACACAAACAAAGTTCTCTAAAAAACCTCTTAAAGGAATAATATAACCCACTTTACATAAATGTTCCCTTCATAAAATAAGAAGTTAATACAACTCTAAGAATAAGAAACTCTTCTTTTTTCATCCATTAAAACCTGCAAATAAAAGCTCCACACAAAGCCAATGGAGGTGCTCACCTCCCAACCATTGGGATTACTCCCAAGCCTATTGTCTAGTTAGGATGCCTTCAAGGGAAACTCTGGAAAGGCACATACAAGGGAAATGACTCATTTACTCAATACAAAACACTCATAAAATTCTCACAAAACCCAAGGAAACTTACAACACAAAAATCTTAACCAAGATTCAAAAAGGGTGAGAAGAGAGGACCCTCTCCTACAAGGGGAAATTAATAAGGCATTAACTCTTTCTCAACAAGATTATTTTTAACCTCCATAGGATCCATCACAAACTTCTTTCACATACTCATCTCAAGAATAATACAACCTCTTCACGCAACAACTCTTATGATCATAAAGGCACTCATGCCCAAAGCTCCTCTTCATAGGAATACCCTTTCCCCAAGGAGGTTCACACTTCTCTCTAACCCCAATACTTGGGTTTATCTCATCAAGAGGGAGAGCCTAACCCATCACATCCCTTTCCCAAACACTACACAAAAAGAACACAAGTATTAAAAATATACATCATAAGAAGCATGGGGAGCCTACCTCTCCATGAGTGTGTGATGAAGCTCCCTTCAAGAACTCCACTCCAAGTCAAAGCTCTCCAAAAATCTCTCTTAATACAAGCCAAATAAAAGTTGAACAAAAAGACTCCTCTAAACCCTCAAGAGGGTTATAGATAATAGTTTCCACATCACCCATCCTCCTCAGATGAGGAGGTGACACTTGGAATCCACTCACTCTTTCCAAGGAGCATATGATCCACACAAATTCTCACACATGTGAGACATTGGGGAGAGGAGTGTACTTTATAAAATTTTCCCATGAAAGCTCTAAAGCATAGTCTCACATATGTGAGGCCTTGGAATTGACCCACCCACATACATGAACCTAGGGGAGAGGGATGGGATGGTAACAAGTCAAACATCCTTCTCCCTCAAGTTCATTTTCATCATACTCTTCCCAAGGGATTTGTTCAAAGTTTAAGATATGTAGCCCAACAAGCACCTAATCCATAGGTACTTGCCCTAGGACCTTAAAAACATAAAAAAGAGAAGAAAATGACATTTCAAGACTATTTAAAACCCCTATTAAAAACAAATCTGAGTTTTAACAACAAAGTTGACAACTCATCTCACATCCCAACCCAACCAACCTTAGAACACATCAAAAATGATAACTTAAAATTTAACACCTCAAATAGTCTTTAGTCCCCATTATGGACTAAGGTCAAGTATCATTGGGTTCATTCACATAGGAGTTTCCTAGAGACCTCTGAATTTCTATTGACCATGGGAATTGCCTACACACTCAATGGCACATTAATATATTTAATACATAGCCAGAGCAATTTAAAATGTGATTTTAAACACAATCACATACTATACAAAAATCTATAATCCAATTGATAATTGTAATTCAATTTAATTATCAAAGTGCATATCAATTCCAATTTCAATTCACAATATCTCTTACTAACATCTCATGTTCATTCTTCTAGTCCACTAAACATATATAATCATTTTCAATTCAAAACCAAACTAGGTTAATGAAATAATTAAAAGCATAATTGAACAGCATATTTATAATCAAATCAAGAAATACATTCATTACATGAAATCGAATATCACTTAGTATGTCTACTAATTAGATTATCATATGTGGAGTAAAATTTAAAACTACTCTAATCATAACACCAATGTCTATTATAATCTATCAATAGGATCATAAATTTATAATCAAAATGTCTAATATCATGGAGTATCAAAACATTAATCAATCTATTAGTGCAAATAAGCTCACCACAAAAGGGTGGGACTCACATTTGACCTCTATCCTTTTAGGATGAAATTATGGTTATGTAGACATTTGGATAGTCATGAGTTTGTCTCATGACAATACAACTATACACATGCTTTCCAATGCCTTTGTCAAATGCATTTTAAATAATTTTTTGGCATAACATTTTTTATGTAGTGTCTATCAACTTTATAGCTACATTTTCTTGATTTCCTTACCCAAAATAGAAAATGGGTGATTTGGGATAGGTTTTAGATGTAATTTTTTTAGTGCACCCTAATTTTCTTATTTTTTTAGATTTCTCCAACATCATAGCATCTTACCATAACATTTTTAGTTTCTTGAGAACATGTGGACATTTTCGTTGTGAAGTTTTCTATTCTATTCTTGTACATTACTTTATTCTCTTGGACTCTTTGCATTTTCAAAGTAAGTCTCAAGATTTTCTTTTGAACATTGTGGATTTCATTACAATATCTCTCTTTCTTTACCATTTCTTAATATTTATAGATCTCTTATATATCTAAGTACTTGACATTTTGGAGTTTTGTTGTGCTTCCCTCTTTCTTGGAAAGGTAACAAAAACCAATTTCCTTTCCTTGTTTTTATTATAGTCTACCTTCATTATCTACTATTGTATTATTTTCTTGGCATCTCTAAATCCTTTTAGATCACATTGTTTCCTCTCTACACACTAGAGTAGTGATAGTTACAATTATTACTATTCTTGTTATCCTTTTTTATCATATAATAGAATAATAATACATATTATTCATAACATTTTTAGCTTAGTCCTAGACACACATAGGCTAAGCACACACTCATATAACTTTTAGTCCTAGACACATAAAAGCTAATTACACACATAATCTATTTATCTATTTGACTACTTATGGAGCTAGAAAGGCTAGAAGAGAGACTTGACCATTTTGACAAGCTCTTATGTTGTCACCCCCTTCCCCTATCCTAGATGCATGCTATTTTGTGGAGCTTCTTTTCTAGATTCAAATCTTTACTTGGTGGTTTTATATCTCTAAACCTCTCCTTGTGGTTTTATTTCTCTAATTTCCCAAGCATTCTAAAAGAGTAGAGAAGAAGGTCACATATTAAAGGAATTCACGGAAGGATGAATTTGGAACTCAAGTAGAAATCTATGCCCACGAATTCATCTTAGACTCGTGAACATGTCCTCTGACAAAGTAGAGATCTAACATAGACTTCCAAACAACTCACTAAAAGAGAGTCACTATATCAATACAAAAAGGAAAAAAAAAAAAAGAGAGCCACTATTCCTAAGTCTTCACATCATACATTCTAGAATCTCACCTATTTGATCTTCTTTCTTTAGTTACTGAGCTATATCTCATCTCCATCTTAATTAATTTCCAAAATACATTTTCCAAAATATTATTCTCAACTACAATTAATTAATCTATTAATTATAATATATAGTGACATATATCTAATTAACCTAAATTAACCCCAAGCGAAACTTTATTTTTTCCTTTTTCACATACATCTCTATCTTTAACTATAAGACAGATTTATTATGTTAAAGGCAAATAAAAGTGGTCAGAGAATTTCAGTGGGAAATAGTTATAAAGCCATCAAATTTACGCCAGTTGACAACTCACAATAGGAGGATTAAATCTCCCAAATATTCAGCAGGCAAGAGAGCAGCACGACGTTGGATTCCCTTGAGTAGGAAGCTTTGGAAGATGAAGAAAGGGCCTCTATTTGACGGCCGACTCTGCCTGTGAAGGAATTTTTTTTTATGACAGTTATGTATTCGAAGTTGCCCTTCAAAACATTTCTTATTATAAAAAAATTATACACAAACTAGATATACATCAGAGTAGTTTTATAAAAAAATTGAGAATCTATCTTTAATCTCTCTTAAATATGATACAGTCTTCCTAAAATTTTGATTGTATTTTACGGCAAAAATTCGTAAATAAGCCCATACGGCCATCAAACTTAGCCAAGGCCAGCAGCACCGCCCATCCATTTGCTCTATTTATCAATTTAAAAAGCCTAGAATTTTTGGCTTCGATTGCATACAGGATGTCCGTATCCTCTTCCTTATCACATGTAAATTACTGACAATGTGGGTAGTCCTTATCGCTCGATTATTGTTGCAGAGATTTACACACCATTTTCTAGAATCGCCGTGACTTTTTTAAGGGAATCACCACGTACTCTGTCTCATTGCTGCACCCAAGTCCACTTTTCAGAGATATAATACTGTGGCATCTTCGGAGATCCATACTGCTTAGAGATTTGGGCTTATCGGCGAAAATAAAAGATTTCTCACATGGTTTTAACATTTCGAGTTTGGGGTTTTATAGCGTCAATATTCTTGGCTGGTAAATAAAACCTGTGCTTTGACAAAGAAATTTAGTAATGGCTTCTACTGACCAGAATGGCGAGTGTAAAGTGAACGTGAGCGTTGATGATAAGCCTCGAAATAGGAGAGGCCTGAGAAAAGAAGGAAAAAATGTGAAATCTCGCATTGAAGCCTTCTTGCTAAAAATATGGAAGTTTGGAAAAGAAGATCCAAGAAGGCTTATACATTCCATGAAGTGTGGAGTGGCACTGTCTTTGGTCTCTCTCCTGTATCTGATTGATCCTTTGTTCAACGGCGTTGGAGATAATGCAATTTGGGCAGTGTTGACAGTCGTGGTCGTCCTTGAATTCACTGCAGGTAAGAAACCATTAACTATTTGAATTTCCTACTTGTAGGTTATCTCTGGAAGAGTCTTTAGCACCTTTGGGATGAAGTAAACAGATATAGATATGATTATTTATTTACTTATTTACTCATTTCTTATTGTCTGGAATCGTTTCCGAATTATTACATACTTTGGTGAAACAGACAAACGAATGCTTGAGTTGGATTTGTGTTTTAACAGGAGCTACTTTGAGCAAAGGATTGAACAGAGGGTTTGGCACTCTGGTCGCAGGCTCCATAGCCACCTGTGTCAGTTACTTGTCTAGGCACGCAGGCGAACAAGCCGAGGCTATTATCATCGGTTTCTCAGTTTTTGTTCTAGGTTAGTAACTAGTTTCTGGATCCTTTCTTGAACAATGATTGGTTTTTTTACATGAGTCTTATAAGTGCTTATTTTATTTGTGCAGGCGCGGCTGCTTCATTTGCTCGGTTCTTCCCTAGAATCAAGAGAAGATATGACTATGGAGTTATGATATTCGTTCTCACATTCAATCTTATAGCAGTCTCTGGTTATCGAGTGGACAACATATTCCACATGGCACATGTACGTCTCTCCAGCATAGCGATTGGATGTGGTGTGTGCCTGGTCATCAGTGTGATTGTTTACCCCATCTGGGCAGGGGAGGATCTTCACAACTTTACAGCTGAGAAATATGAAGACCTGGCTCAATCCCTTGAAGGTAATGAATATTTGACAAATAGTTTCTATTTCATGGATGAAGAAAAAGATGGATCACAAAGTAGAAATAAAGTGTGATCTAAAATCTTAATAGCAAAGAACAAAGATTTTTTTGAAAAATGCCTCACTCGTTTTCATTTTCATACTCAGGTAAAAATATTCTTATAATCATTTTAAATTCAATATTTTTCTTTCCACCTTTCAAGATGTTGTCTTATTTTTTATGGACATCATCTACAAGATCGTTTCTGCTATGGAGTACTAGACTTAGGTTGAACCTCTTCAACTGAGAGTCAAAAGACTATTGAAAATATTTTGTAGGCTGAACCTGATCTTCCACTGAGAACCAAAGACGGTGGAAAATATTTTGAGAAATAATTTCTAAATATTGCATTATCATTATATATCACACCCTAATCTATCATTAAGATAAAGAAAAAGATATATAAGAAAATATGGCCAAAAGAAAATTCAAAAAATCGCTCATTTTCATTGTCATGACTAAAAACCTAATGTATCCCCATATTCAATCATTTCAAACTTAATACTGTATCTCTTTGGGCCTTCAGGATGCGTTCGGGAGTATTTTGATGAACCCGATGATGAGATGGACGAAGATGAGACCGACAAAGCATCAGAAGAATCCATATACGAAGGATACAAATCTGTGTTAGATTCCAAAGCCAGAGACGAGTCTCTGGTACGCTATTTAGGTTTTAATCAGTCTGCAGATTTATATAATCATGGACGTAAAACTAAAATGAGTTAATTGCAGGCGACGTTTGCTAGTTGGGAGCCAAGGCATGGACGATTTTGTTATAGGTATCCATGGAAGCAGTATGTAAAAATAGGAGCCAGTCTTCGGCATTTAGCATATTCTATCGTAGCCTTGCATGGATGCTTGCGATCCGAGCTTCAGGTATATATATGCATAGAAAGTCTTAAAGGTCATTTTTTATTGATAAAAATAAGATAATTATAAGGTCATCTATAAATGAAGGTTGATTTCCTGATGACTGAATAGACACTTGTTATTGAATACAATACAATACAGACGCCACATTCTGTTCGTTCGGTGTTGAGGAAGCCATGCCTCAATGTCAGCGAGGAAGCGGCAAAATTACTGCGAGAGCTCTCGTACTCTATCCGACACATGCGAAGAAGCAACTCAGAAAGCATGATGGAGCACTTACAGCTTGCATTGAAGGATTTGCAGGCCGCCTTGGATGGTCTGCCAAAACATTTCATGGATCTCCGAAGATGGCATTCCGATAAAATCAAATTAGGAATTCAAGCCCCAATCGATGAACAAGTAGAACCCATCAACTCCGCAAATGAAGAAATTCTGTGTAGTTCAGCGAGCTTAGAGGAGCCCAACACGACAAGGCTCTTCAGAAGAGGGGTTTCGATACGAGATCAACAGCAAGATGAAGGAATTAAAAGCCTGGCACACACACAATCTCATGTTTCTGTTGAAGAAAAAGTTCGGGGGCCTCGTATTGAATATGCAGAGGAGCTTCCCCTTGCCACCTTTGCATGGCTTCTGGTGGAAAGTGTAACGAGGATTGAGCATGTTGTGGAGGCGGCTGACGAGCTGGCAAGGCGAGCACACTTCAAAACATGCATTCCTGCTCACGCAAGGTCAAGAAAGGCATCAATGAAGATTTCTGCTCCTGAGACTCCCAGAAGCAGAGTAATGGAGAACCATGCCGCTTCTCAATCGACAGAGTGAAAAAACAGAATAAAAGTATAAATCTTGCAATCGGAAGATAAATCATGCTACGTCCCTCGTGCTTAATCACAAGAAAATATATTGAAGAAGAATAAAAGTATTTACTTTCTATCGAAAGTGTTTGCCCGTGACGGTGGTCAAATCAGCGTAGAATAATTAAAGCGGATAAAAAATCTGTAAAACGTTTTGAGCACGTCACGTACAGAAATGTAAATGATGGTTTTCTTTATGTGTTTTATTTCGAGGAAATTGTCGGCTGAGAAATTTAAACATGGGCCGTTCGATGCAACTCACACACCTAACGTTTTTTAGAACTTAATATATTGGGTTGAACTTGTACGGGGCCTTTAACGGCACTTTGGATATTTGATAAAATAGTTAATTTTGGTATTAATGTATTGAATTTTAAAAAATCAGTTTTATATACTTGTGGGTTTTATACATTCCAAGGATTTTTTTTTTTTTTATATAACATTTTTTTTTTTATGTGTATAGGATGTTGGTGTAAGCATGATTCTAAATTCAGCCAAGTCATTTTCTTCCAAGGTGAGCATGATTCTAAATCTCCATGCTGTGAAGTTGGATGCTCCTTCGAGTCTATCCTCAATTTTAAGACCGTTCACCATCTTGACTAAAATAGGGATAAATAGAGAGTATTGCTGTAGTGACAAATCTGATCACGATCTTCTTCAAACCCGCTCTGATACCATGTTAGTTTTATAATCAGATTTAAAACAATCAGAAAATGCAACACAATGAATAATGAACACAACAAGATACCCTGGGAAAACCCTCCAACTTGAGGGGAAAAACCCAGCAACAATATATCTCTTATATATTGAATGATAAGAACAGCAATCTGCTTTACAATGGCCAAATCCAAGGCCTACAGGTATGGCTTCACTTCTTGAAGCACAATGAATAAGTCCACACTTGAGAAATAACTTGATCTGCTCCTTAGAAATCTGCTCTGCTTTAGAAGTCTGCTCTGCCTTAAAAATCTGCTCTGCTTTCTGAATTAAGCTTGTAATTGAATTGTCTTATTTTGAGAGAGCAAAGACCTTGTATATATATATGTATATGTGAGGACGCACCCTTTCACAAGTGGTCGGCCTCATTGCAATGTTAATTGGTCGGCCTTTCAAAGAGTGTAATCGCTGATCACGAAATAAAACAGAGAATCCAAATAGGAACACGTAACAGAAGAACTCCCACGGAATTTAACAATGAAGGATCCGACAGAAGCTAAAACATCAACACTCCCTCTTAGCTAGGGAGGATACTTCCAGCTGCATGAGACATGTCACCTCATCGTGATGTCAACCACAATGGATGACATTCACTATGGCTTTCCCAGAGGGTGGAATCAAGGGATTTCACCTCGAACTTCTCTCACAGAGAAGAACTCGTTATCAAGGGATTTCACCTCGATCTTCTCTCACAGAGAAGAACTCATTATCAAGGGATTTCACCTCGATCTTCTCTCACAGAGAAGAACTCGTTATCAAGGGATTTCACCTCGAACTTCTCTCACAGAGAAGAACTCGTTATCAAGGGATTTCACCTCGAACTTCTCTCACAGAGAAGAACTCGTTATCAAGGGATTTCACCTCGAACTTCTCTCACAGAGAAGAACTTGTTATCAAGGGATTTCACCTCGAACTTCTCTCACAGAGAAGAACTCGTTATCAAGGGATTTCACCTCGAACTTCTCTCACAGAGAAGAACTCGTTATCAAGGGATCACTGATACTGAGACTCTTTCTCAGTTAAGGCTGTATTCTCCACTATACCAAGCTTGTCTCGAAAGTACACAAACTTTAACTTGGAGAGAGGCTTGGTGAGAATGTCTGCCGTCTGCTCATCAGTACTGATATACCTCAACTCTATAGCTTTCCTCACTACCATATCTCTGATATAATGGTATTTGATCTCAACATGCTTGGTTCTATCATGAAACACTGGATTGACAGAAAGCTTCACACAGCTCTGGTTATGACAATGAATGATAGTAGGCTCCATTGATTGTCCAAACAATCCTACAAGGAGCTTACGAAGCCATACTGCTTCTCGAGCTGCCATACAAGCTGCAATATACTCTGCCTCTGTTGTACTCAATGCTACAGATGACTGCTTCCTGCTGCACCAGGAAATCATAGCAGATCCCAAACTAAAGCAACATCTAGAGGTGCTCTTCTGATCAGTGACACATCCTGCCCAATCAGAATCAGTATATCCATGCAGCTTCAAGTCTACACCAGAAGAATATCTCAAGCCATACCCAACTGTGCCACGCAAGTATCTTAGGATATGCTTCACTGCGACTAGATGTATTTGCCTTGGTTCACACATGAACTGACTAAGTGCACTCACTGCATAGCAAATATCTGGTCTAGTATTAACTAGATACATCAATGATCCAATCATTTGTCTATACATGCTAGGATCCACCAGATCTGAACTAGTTGCAGCCTCTTTTAACTTCAACAAATTTGTCTCCATCGGTGTAGACATCGGTTTGCAATCCATCATACCAAATCTCTTCAAGATGTCAATAGTATACTTCCCTTGACTTAGAATGATCTCATCTGGTTTCTGCCATACTTCTAAACCAAGGAAGTAATGTAAGAGACCAAGATCCTTCATTTCAAATTCTGAAGCTAACTCCTCCTTACATTTGAAAATGAGGTGATCTTCTCCAGTAATAAGTAGATCATCAACATAGAGAACCAAGATTAATGCTTCACCATCAATTACCTTGAAGTATAGGTTTGAATCAGCATCATTCTTGGAGAAACCCAAGCTCATCATGTATCGATCAATTCTTTCGTACCAAGCACGAGGAGCCTGCTTAAGGCCGTACAAAGCTTTCTTCAGCTTGCAAACATGAGACTCCTTCCCATGAACCTCAAAGCCATCAGGTTGCTCAATATATACTTCTTCCTCAATCACACCATTTAGAAATGCTGTCTTCACATCCATTTGGTGTATTTTCCATCCTTTAAATGCTGCAATAGCAATGATGGTTCTGACAGATGTATAATGAGCAACTGGAGCAAAGGTTTCCTCATAATCTACTCCCTCTTTCTGAGAGAATCCTCTAGCCACAAATCTAGCCTTGTACTTCTCAATGCTTCCATCAGCCGCATGCTTGATCTTGAAAAGCCACTTAGAAGAAACAACAGATTTTCCTTCAGGTCTAGGTACGATATCCCAAACATCATTCTTGAGGATGGATTGATACTCTTCAGCCATAGCATCTCTCCATACTTGCTGACTAGTAGCTTCCTCAACACTAGAAGGCTCAGACTCAATAATTTGACTCATTAATAACACATAATCTGAGAACTTATGAGGTCTCTTGTTTTCTCTAAGAGATCTTCGGGGAGCTGCATATTTTCCCACCTCTTGCATGATTTCTTGAGTCCACCGAGGCCTTTTTCGTACTACAACAATATCACTAGGTCCATCAGTTGGTTCCAAAGGCTCAACTAGATCATCATCTTCTTTTGAATCAAAAAACCCCCCTCTGAATCTCAGGAGTATGGGCAACTTCCATATCCTGAGGAGACTCTTGGTCTTCATTATCTATCTCCATATGAATGCTCTTAGATCTTTTGAATGCAACATCCTCTTCAAATGTAACATCCCTGCTAGTCTCAATCAACTTCTGACCTGGAATGTAAATTCTATAGGCTTTTGAAGTCTCACTGTAGCCTACAAATATTCCCTTCTTGCCAGATGGATCCAACTTTGTCCTTTTATCTTTTGGTATATGAACATACACTGGACAACCAAAGATCCTCAAATGACTTACTTCCGGCTTCATCCCTGTGAAAGCTTCTTCAGGAGTCATGTTCTCTAAAATGCGGTGAGGGCTTCTATTCTAAACATAAACAGCTATCCTAGATGCTTCAGCCCAAAGCAAGGTTTGTAGATCTTGGTCATGAATCATAGCTTTGGCGGCTTCCACAATAGATCTGTTCTTCCTTTCTGCAACACCATTCTGTTGAGGGTTGTAAGGGACACAAAACTCCCTCTTAATCCCTACTTCAATGCAAAAGTTACGAAATTCTTCAGAGGTGTACTCCCCTCCGTTGTCGGATCTCAAAACTTTGATCCTCTTCCCGGATAAGTTCTCTACCTGAGCTTTAAACTCTTTGAACCTCTCAAGTACTTCTTTAGATTCTTTAGATTTTAAGAAATAAATCCAAGTCTTTCTAGAGTGGTCATCAATAAAAATAATGTAATACAAGAAACCACTCAAGGAAGCAACAGACATTGGACCACATAAATCAGAATGAATGAGATCTAGAATACATTTAGATCTACTTTCTCTACTATGAAATGGACTTTTAGTATTCTTACCCATGGCACAACCTTTGCAGGTACCTTCATGCTCCTGGTTGAATTTTGGAAGACCCGTGACCATCTTCTCCATGAAAGGTAGAGCCTGAAAGTGTAGGTGAGCCAATCTTCGATGCCAAAGGTCACACAAGCTTGAAGAATCATGTACTAATGCTTGAAGTGGACAAGTGAGAAGCCTATAGAGGCTCTCATGTCTAACTCCAATTACTCGAGCAGTCTTGAAGTTGGAATTCTTTACCCACACAAGAACTTTGCCTTCAGAGAAGGCAACTTGGTATCCCTTGTCTTCCAAGGCAGAAATAGAAACCAGATTTCGTTTGATGCCTAGAACATAGAGAATGTCACTTAACTTTAGGGTAATGCCAGAGTCCAAGTGGAGAGTAGAGATCCCAATCCCTTTCACTGAATAGCTAGCATCATCTCCAATGATGACTTGTTCACTAGAATTTCCCTCCACCAAGTTTGATAAATGCTCCTTAAAACCAGTGATGTGCCGAGATGCACCACTATCAATTAGCCAAGTGTTAGTGTCGGTAGGTACATTGCTTGACAATGCCGAATAGAACAAGTATTCACTTGAGTCCTTCTGAAGAGAGGCATCATCAATATCTACAATGGTGGCTTGATGCTTAGGCCTGGATGGACAATACTTGGCAATGTGACCATACTTGTCACACCTAAAGCATTGGATTTTGGAGAGGTCCCTCTTCTTCTTGAATGCAGGAGCATCATCAGTTCCATTATCTCTATTCCTCTTGAAGAATCCTTTCTTCCCATTGTTGCCTTTCTTCTTAGATGCTTGAGAGGCAAGGACATGAATGTCTTCATTTGTAGAGCTTTGACCAATTCCTCTAGAGGCCAATCTAGATTCCTCTTGAATGCAATCTATCCTCAATCGATCAAACTTGGGAAGCTTCGATCTTGCACTGATTCCTTGAATGTAGGATTCCCATGATGAAGGAAGACCATTGAGAGCAAGCATGGTCAAGTCTTTGTCATCAACCACATGACCAATTGAAGAGAGCTGATTTCTCAATTCCGAAATCCTCATGAAGTAAGAAATAACCGTTTCTCCTTTCGACATTTTCACATGATGTAGTTGTTGCTTTAGTGCAAGAGCCCGGCTGGTGTTGTTGATTTCGTACATCTCCTCCAAGGTTTTGAACATGTCTCTTGCTGTCTTCAACTTGGAGACAATCGGAACAATATGATCTTTAACGGAGTCAACCAAAATCTTCTTCGCCTTGATGTCTTTCTTTTTCCATTGCAACTTCTCTTCTTCCTCCGAAGGTTCGAGAACTTTGGTTTCCACAAATTCAGCCAAGTCATTTTCTTCCAAGGTGAGCATGATTCTAAATCTCCATGCTGTGAAGTTGGATGCTCCTTCGAGTCTATCCTCAATTTTAAGACCGTTCACCATCTTGACTAAAATAGGGATAAATAGAGAGTATTTCTGTAGTGACAAATCTGATCACGATCTTCTTCAAACCCGCTCTGATACCATGTTAGTTTTATAATCAGATTTAAAACAATCAGAAAATGCAACACAATGAATAATGAACACAACAAGATACCCTGGGAAAACCCTCCAACTTGAGGGGAAAAACCCAGCAACAATATATCTCTTATATATTGAATGATAAGAACAGCAATCTGCTTTACAATGGCCAAATCCAAGGCCTACAGGTATGGCTTCACTTCTTGAAGCACAATGAATAAGTCCACACTTGAGAAATAACTTGATCTGCTCCTTAGAAATCTGCTCTGCTTTAGAAGTCTGCTCTGCCTTAAAAATCTGCTCTGCTTTCTGAATTAAGCTTGTCATTGAATTGTCTTATTTTGAGAGAGCAAAGACCTTGTATATATATATGTATATGTGAGGACGCACCCTTTCACAAGTGGTCGGCCTCATTGCAATGTTAATTGGTCGGCCTTTCAAAGAGTGTAATCGCTGATCACGAAATAAAACAGAGAATCCAAATAGGAACACGTAACAGAAGAACTCCCACGGAATTTAACAATGAAGGATCCGACAGAAGCTAAAACATCAACATAGGAATACTTTATTTTTATTTTTTAAAGTCATATTAACATTAAATATTTAAAGAAATCTCTTTTTTTTTTTTAAATTTACTTTATCTATGTAAGTCTTCTAAGATAAATTAATTAGTCATATTAACATTTAATATTTTAAGAAATGGAGTTGAGAATAATGAAATATGTTGAAATTAAATGTTTGGACTTTAAATGAAATAAATGTATATTTTTAGTTTTAAGTTTGATGTAAAATATAATTTTATTGTGTGTCTTGAAGTGATTTTTTATTGGACGAATGCATTCAAATCTATAAATCTTCATTGTGATTGTCGAATTGATCTCATGAGTGTATATCTAAATCAAACGTGTGAATCTTATCCTAGTCTATGGCTCCGAGCTCTACTAATTTTAAAATTGTGTTTTTTGCTTGCCTCAAAGTATTCAACCTATTCTTGTACCCACAAAAAATAGAAAGCACTGACATGACAAATTTGATTATGACTAAAAATCCTAATAAGCCTAAAAATTGTATTAACAAGATAAATATCTAGAACTTGATACGTGTAGTCTTAGGGGTTGATCTTAATTACTTAAAATGTTGGGTTCTCATTATGGAGACCCAAGTTCAAATCCCCCTAGGGACATCTAATGTGAAATTCTAAGTTTTGACTCTTGGTCTTCCATAGTTGGGTTCTAAGGTCGATGTGGTTTCTAAATAAAGTGGATTCCAAGTAGTGACTCTTGGTCTTCCATGGGTGATTTCTAGTGTGTTTTCTCATAAAGATCTTATATTAGTCTCTACTAAATGCTCGCAAGATCTTTTATTGGTCTCATGTTGATGGTTGTATGAACAAAATATTTGTAAACTATGCACTATTAAAACATGATATGTGTCTCTAAGGTGAGATCTCATTTGTCAATGTTTTAAGATCTTCTATTTGCCCCATATCGCCTTGTGTTTTAAGTGTTTCTCCTTCCAATCTAATTTTATTTTTCTTTGTGCCTTAGCAAAGTTTCCACAATGTTTGAGTGCTTTTATTGTAGAAAATGAGAGTTCATTATGGTGTTTTAGCCTTTGCCTTGGTATTTTATCAATTCACTACAACTTTCTTCCAATCTTTGTAGCATTGTATTCATTATCCACAAATTTATAGCATTCATCATGGAAAGTGTGTGTTCTTCCCAACAAATTCATAACTATTGAAAGTCTTGATTTCAAATACAAATGACGAATTCACTTAGTTTATTTGTATGAGTGATTTCTCTTCAAAGCATGGATTTCTTTCATTTTTTCTTTATTTCATCTTTTATTTAACCCAATTTAGATCCACCTTTTGTGTTTTATAATTTTGATCTATGTGTGTTTACAAGAAAGCCAATGTGATTCACTTAGAGGGTTGAGAAGATTGTTTATTGGCAGCCAACACTCTGTCGACATTTTCTTTCCTTGCTACTTCTTTCAAGTATGTTGATTTTTTAAACCAGTTTTTCAACCAAATTCAGTACATATCTAGAATCCTTTATGATTTGCATTCTCTTCACCTTTTCCTTAGAGATCAAACCATGAACTACATAGGACTTGGAGAATATTATAAATGGATTCCTAAGGATAGCAAGCCACATCAAATTTTATCTATTCTTGTAGCACATCTAACATCAAGTGCGGATGTTCTATTTTAGATTGATCCATTGTAATGTTCTTTTTGTACTACACTAAGAAAAAAATATATTGAAAAAGATTGTTTGTATCAATGTAGTTTTTTTTGTTAGAGTAAGAATTGTTAGTATAGAAAAGTCAAAGGAAGGAATAATTGTTCTATGTTTTCCATTATTTTTTCTTGTTTAATTTTTTTTCTTTTTCAAAATCATAAGAGAATAACTTTCATTGCAAACAAATTTTCTTATTCTCTTTCTAGAAACATAGATGCGAAGAGGATTTCCCTACAATATTCTTCCAAGAGCCCTCTAATATTTCTCAAAGATAAATTCTAGGGTGATATTGGGAATGGATTTCTTCTAAAACAAAACCTTAGACAAATACTAATGTACATGAACATTAAAGCATAGAGAATTCATTGTTAGAATTTAGTTAAAAAATAACTTATTCTCTATAGTTTTATTTAAAAAGTTATTTCCAATCTTGAAAAGGAAAAGATTATTTTTTTAAGTATGAAAGATTCATTCTTCTATAAAACTATTGAATGTTGTGGAGTGTAGGAAATACTACTCCTTAATGAAATGTCTTCAATTAAGGGAGTTCTTCACTCATGCTACACTTGGGCTTTGCTATCTAATTTTTAGATGTATAAAACCTACTCTAGGTCTTAACAGAACCACTACACATTCTAATCAAAGGAAACAACTTGAAAATGAAGGAAAGAATAACAAAATGCTAGAAATAAATAGATACAAGAATAATTTAAAGAAACCAGATGCAGAAGTAGAAAGGCAACTAGAAGAGGAACCTGTGAGGAGTTCACTGCTTTGGACAACATCGTGATGTGGGGATGTCTATGCTAAGCATTGGCATCCTATATGTTACAAAAATAAAAATGTCCAGGTTTGTACGAACCCAAGACACTTGCACAACACAATGACAAACAAAGAAAATACTGAGTAGTCTCTAGGTAACATAGGATACCAAAATAAAGCAATTGAACTATGGAAATGAAATAAAATATGAATGCAAGAAAGGAAAGAAAGAAGATAACAACATGTATGTGCAATTGAAATGATTTCATCCAAGAACACCTATAAAAGGACAGAGAAAAAATGGTTGTGCTACTAAGAAGGTTGCCTCAGTCAAGCCCTAGTTTTGATATTTCTACCTCCACGAGCAACAGATTAATATAGATGAATGGAAAGCAAGAAAATTTGTGTTCTCCTATCCTATGTTCATCTAGGAATTGAGAGAAATAAAAAAGAAAGTAAACTAAAGAGAGTTTCTTCTCTAGTCTATGGGGAGGAAACCCTACAACATATAAGTGTGGTGGTCTACACCTAAAGAAAATGCAAAATGGTGGTCTACAACATACATCACAAACAAAATGGTGGTCTACACCAAGAAGATAACTATATTATGCAAAATATATTTAAACATGAAACGTTAAACTACACAATAGACTCATATTACTAGTTTGAATAGAGAGGAGAAAGGATGCAAATCCTCAAGAGTTGAAATCTGGTGTACAACTTCAAAATCCAGCAAAAGGGAGCCTTCTCAATGAGCCCAAAGAGAACCAAAACCTCCAAGAGCCGATGAAGATGATACCAAACCACAAGGGAGTATAAAATCTATGTAGTTGCTATGGAGATAGAGTTCACCAAGAGTTTCAAATTTATAGAAAGAGCATGAGATAGTATGAGAACTTGAGAATGAAAAATTCAAATCCAAGAATCCCCACCAAAAGGAAGGAATCACTGAAATAGTCATTCAAGAGATGTTTGACAGTTGAGGATCTGTTACAATAATTTGACCAGCATCAAAAAATAATTCAACACATCCTAGAATAGTTCACTGACCATTTCATGTTCGTGGGATGCCAACACGGTGCATAGGTGTCTGTGCCAAGCGCTAGTGTCCAAGTGAATCTACCTCAAAATTTGATGAATCTTCTCCAGCCCAGGAGAATCACTAACCATTAAAACAAAATTTGAAGAAACTGAGAAAAAGAAGATAGAATGAAATAAACATAAGCTTAGGATGTAGAAAGGAGGTACAAGTGCTAAGGTGGTTGTTAAACGTAGCATGAAATTGCAAGGGTACACAATTTTTGATGTTATATTTAGCCCCCACTTTAGCAGGCATATGACACTACGTGCATATGCAAGCTAAAGTAGAAAGGAAATAACATCACACATAATACTTCCAAAAAGGATATTGTAGAGGATGTAGAGGATTCTTCAAGCAGAGGAGTGCAGCCCCTAGGCTGAGAACCTGCAAAACCACAATATTAGACAATAAAACTTGCACAAGAGGGAATGTTAGAAAAAAGGATTAGATCAGATATGATTTACCCAAACATCAAGGTTTAGCAAAGAATATGATCTAATGCACAACTACCACTATTCTAAAACAAACCAATACACAACACACACACAATAAAAGCAAAAACAAAGCAAAGGGGCATTTCTAGCACACTACAAGAGCTAGAAGAATGTTGAGTATGGTTCTAGGGCTAGCGCACTATGAGAGCTAGGAACCATACTAAACTCTTGTGGGCCATTAGGACTAACAAACTGCATTGTTAGGTGATTCACAAAGAGTACCAAGGAGTACCTGAAAAGTGTGGTCAGGCCTAGCTAGTGCATCTACTTAGGACCACAAGCTACAAAACATAGCTACTAGAGCGAATGTTGCCAAGAGCGAGCCACAACGTGGGGTGTGTAATAGTGTAAAGTAGGAAAGTGTACCCCCACCTTAAAATAATTGCATAAAGCATTAGTATACAATTGATTTTAAGGGATAAGAGGGGAAGAGAGCTTGAAGAAACATATATAGGTAGATATAATCTCAAAACTACATCTTGAAAATGAAAAAGAGGGTTGCCCCCAAAAAGAGACAACAAAGGCGATGATGTAGGCATGATACACAAAAGCTTGTGTAAGCATGGTATGACACTAAGAAATGCTAACAAATGCCACATGAAAACAAGCAACAACACCAAACACACTAAGGGATCTATGTATTTTGGGGTTAGTATGCATTAGGAAGGGGAACCAATAAGGGACAACTCAATGAATTATCATCATTCCCCAAGCACATAGAACTACAAGCACGAGGAAACAATTGCATAAGAAATCTAATAAAAAAAATTATCAACATGGAAGGAAGCTAAATCTTCCAACAGTTTGCATCATCCCCAAAATGCCATAGTCAAACAAGGAGACAACAAATAGAAGGTAGGTACAAATAGAAGAAGGGAACAACAAGTGCATTCCTCCTATATCCACATGTTTACAATGGCATCATGGGTCCTCTAGGCAGAACTAGCAACATAAAATATATTCATAGGGGGAACATCACAATCAAATAGGCAAACACACTAAAATATATGAAATGAAGGTACAACCCTCAAGGAACAGACATCATCAAATCATCCTGGTCCCAATCTTGTTAAGCATAGGGGGATGATTGAAGGGATGACAACAAGACCACATCAAGAGTAATACTAACGGACTCTCATGGAACCAAGTGCAGAGGGTCACTAGAAGGAGTAGGATCCTCAAGAGCACTAAGAACAACAATTATCAATGATCATGTGAAAATCACAGACAATGAGAGACATCTGGGACAGACTCAATGATTTTATCTTCAGAAGAGGAATCAAGAGAGTTGTTGTCAACATAATATACTAACTACGGTTCATCAATGCTATTAGCTGTAGGGCAATCACTATGAGTCACAGGTGGAAAAACATCCTCCATAGATGGAAGAGATGATGAAGAAGGCATAAGAGGTAGTGAGGAAGGTGACATGTGATTGGGCTTGTGGAATTTTGGGGAGGGGTAATTCTCTGGTTTGCACTTAGGTGGTGAGTGAGGGATGTTGATGGTGGTAGGGTGGATGATATCAGGGAAGATGGCATGGTAGGTGCATTCGAAAGGGACAAGAGAAGTGAGGGTGGTGATAGGAAGGACACTAACATTGGGCAGGTCCAAGGGTGAAGGAAAGGGTGGTATATCAGGAATAGATAGAAGGATGGGATCCTCCATGGAAGGAGCCAAGACTACTTGAAACCTTGGAGGATGATGTTCATCTAGATCTGACTATGGAGGAGAAGGAGGAGTCAAGGATGAAAGGGAGATAGGTTGAGAAGCAGAGGGCTGAGAGGCTAAAGAAGAAATAGGAGCAAAGGGCAGTTGCATAGAAAAAGGATGCTCAATAGGAGGTTGCACATTATATCTAGTGCAGACCATGGACTTTGCTAAATGAGTCAAGGGGTCTCCCAACATGGGTTCTATATCATCCACTATCACAGAGATATGTGGGGAGACTAAAAGAACCTCTAAAGGATGGGAGACCATGGGGCAAGGGGAAGGATCTTTTGACATAGGCTACTTTCCCCTTGCCACTGAAGAGGTAGGGGAACTAGGGCATCCACCAAAGGTCAAGGAGCCATAGGAGGAGGGGAAAGAGGATCACTTAGTATTGACTAGTTTCCTCATTCCACAGAATAGGCAGGAGGAACAAAACCAGCCAATGGAGGCTAAGGAGCCCTAGAAATGTGCGGTGCATGAGGTTGTACACCAAGTGGACCTCAAGGTATTGTATAAGAAACTGAAGGTGGAACCACAGAGTATATTCTAGGAGCTTGGGAATGGGAAGGTGTGCTTTGTACATGTTGCTTTCCTTACACTTCTAGAGGGCCAGTGGGAGGAATAGGTGCAACCTCTGAGGACAAAGACACCAAAGGGGTAGTAGTTATAGAGGATGAGGAAGAAGTGCTAGTAGACAACTATGTTCTATGACTCACCTTAAACTTTTGATATGAAATAAACAAAAAATTGTTGCAAGGTTGAAGCGGCACAGTCAGAGCCATCCAAAAGTAGTCAAGAGGTGTAAATTTGTTATGGTAGATTGTATGCACAATACCATCAAGGGGAAATTTTAAGCATCGATGAACCATAGAGGGGACCACTTTCATGGAAGTTAACCATTGATGGCCCAACTTCAAGGTGAAGTGATCCGAAATAGGGATGATAGAAAAAGGAACATTCAGGGTTTTGGGTGCCACCTAGACAGAAAGGGTAATTGACCCCAAGGTAGGTCGAGACATCCCATCATGGCATCGTATAAAGATATTAGATTTCTCATAAATATCTTTATACAATTCATGAATGTACATAAATTCCTTAGTAATAACATTGACTAAGAAGATGGGATCAATGAGGACACATTTAACATGTTTCCCATTTACCTTTGTGGTAATGTAAAGAGGTCCTTCAGGTATGCTAGTCTTGATATCAGAAGAAGAGAAGGAGATAATAGGATTAGGAATAGGATGTTCTTGAGCGAGGAAAGAACGAACATCCACCATGTCGGTCATCTCTGAATAATAAGAAATTGAGAGAGCATTAGAGGTGGACTCTAGTGCCATAGAAGGAGAAGCGAGGTCAACAAAATTGGAAGAATGGCAGGGCATAGGATCAGTGTAAATCTGCAAGTACTAGTTAGGGGGAGCCACTAACGTATTCCACCCTTAATTTGCAACAAAGACCTGGAGCACATTCTACTCAATGAGGTCCTGCACGGTGTGCTTAAGATGCAAGCATAACTTAGTGTCGTGTCTAGGTACCCTATGGAATTGGTAGAAGGCCTTCAATTCATACGAAGGCAACAAAGGCTTACTCATGTCAAGAGGTCTAATAGGGGGTAGCTACACTAAATTATTATTCAAGAGTTGTTGCATGATTGTAGGGAGGGCTAAAGTAGCCTAAGAAGTTGCTTCAACCACTACTGTGCTGATCACATTTGATGAATTATTTTTATAAAAAATCTTATTTTTCTTATAATTGGAGAATGAGGAAGAAGCACCAAATTGGACAACAAGAGTCAGTGAGGAAGATCCCTCAAACTATTTTAGCAACTGTTGGTAATCATGTAGTGTAGTGCATAGATGAGTGAAAGAGGAATATTTCATGAGTAGAATCCTATCCCAGATCTAAGGTTGAAGATTTTTGATGAAAACCCTCTGCACATCAGAGTGAGGTAGGGCATAGGGTATCTGAGAGAATAGATATTGATAATGATAAATAAAGTTAGTTACCTTCTTGCCACTTCCTTTCTTACAATGAATGACGTCAGTTAACACGACTTGTAGTCCAATATTAGCTTGGAAATGCTATAAGAATTTATTAACAACTTGATCAAAAGAAATAATTGAATGGTCAAGTAATAAGAAAAACTAATCCAACATAGTATCCTTTAAGGATCATGGGAAAAGTTTTTCCAAAAAGGTGTCTTGAAATAAAAAATCACTACATAGAGCAGTGAAAGTAGAGATGTGGGTCTGTGGGTCACCTTTACTAGTGTACTTCTCAAATCTTGATGCCTTGAAACGTTAGGTAAATAGTGTAGCAAGGATAGCAAGTGAAAGTGGGCTACACCTATAGTATGTGGGGTCATGTGGTTGTGATGTGGAGGTGGAAAGCATAACAAGTTGTTGTTGTAGAGAACCAACATTTTGCAATAGTTGATTAATCATAGGATCAATCTAGTGTGCATGGGTGGAGCAAGTGGAGCAGAAGCAAGATGTTTTGAAAGCAATTGTGAAACTCTAGAGGCACCAGGAGGCAAAGAGAACTGTAAGGGCCTCAAGGGTGGAACAGATCCATCTTGATTAATAGGATTCATCGCACCAACAAACAAGCCAAATCCTGCACTACCAAATTGGACAGAACTGGTAGCCATCTGAAGAGAAGTGAAAGTCTAAACACCTATAGTAGGTAGAGGAAGAGAGAGTTGATTGCCAAGAATGTTGGACTGAGAGTCCTTAGCACCTGGAACACATCTCACCAAAGGTGACATATCAGTATGCATGATGTGAGAAATCCCACGAAGGAAAGTGATACCTTGAGGATGATTAGTTGACATAATACAAAGAGCGTTGACTAGAAGGACAATAGAACTAGATGTATCCTCATGACTCAGAAAGTTTTGATAATCAGCCAAGTGACAATCTAGGTCATTAATTGTTTCTTGTGGGACATAAGTAAGGGCTGCCTCATGATCGAAGGCTTGATCCACATCATGAAACGTAGTCGTCCTCACCGTTCTTGAAGAAGAAGGAGAAGAACTAAAGGTGGTAACTTGTTTAGAAGAGAAATCAGTAAAATCGGGAGCATAACGAAGAGGTGTGGTAGGATTCATAGAAAATGCTATGGGATGATTTCTTAGACTCCTACACACAATGTATAGAGAATTTGAAGATTGGGTCCTGAATCTCATAAACTACGTTCAGGCTTCACAACACACAGTGCTAAGTGATGAAAAAGAAGAATAATTATTTGTATTTTGTTTTAGGACAGTGGGTTCACCAAAGAGATATGATGAACCACAATGAAGAAAAGGGGATAATGCAAACATTTGAAACACATCAGGGTCACCAAAATGCAGTGTAGGAAAAACTACTCCTTAATCAAATGTCTTCAATGAAGGGAGTTCTTCACTCATGCTACACTCGGTCTCTGCTATCTAATGTTTAGATATATAAAACCTACTCTAGGTCTTAACATAACCACTACACATTCCAATCAAAGAAAATAACTTGACTAGATGCTTGACAATGAAGGAAAGAAGAACATAATGCTATAAATAAACAAATATAGGAATAATTTAAAGAAACCAGATGTAGAAGTGCAAAGGAGACTAGAAGAGGAACCTATCACCAAGAGGAGGAGCTCACTGCCTTGGATGATAGCATGCCATAGGGATGTCTATGCTAAGCACTAGCATCCTAAATGTTGCAAAAATAAAAATGTCCAGGTCTGTACGAACCCACGACACTTGCATAGTACAATGATAGACAAAGAAAATACCCAGTAGTCTCCAGGTAACATAGGATACCAAAATAAAGCAATTAAATGATGGAAATGAAATAAAATATGAATTCAATAAAGGGAAGAAAGAAGATAACAACACCTTTGTGTGATTGAAATGCTTTCATCCAAGAACACCTACAAAAGGATAGAGAAAAAATGGTTGTGCTACTAAGGATTTTACCTCAGTCAAGCCCCGATCTCAGTATTTCTACCTCCACGAGCAATAGATTCATATAGATGAATGGAAATCAAGAAAATGTGTGTGCTCCTATCCTATGTACATCTATGAATTGAGAGCAATATCAAAGCAAGTAAACTAAAGAGATTTGCTTCCCTAGTCTACGAGGAAGAAACCCTATAGCATATAAGTGTGGTGGTCTACACCCAAAGAAAATGCAAAATGGTGGTATACACCATAAAACACAAACAAAATGGTGGTCTACACCAAGAAGATAACTATATTATGCAAAACAAGTTTAAACATGAAATGTTAAACTACACAATAGAATGATATTACCAGTTTGAACAAAGAGGAGAAAGGTTGCAATTCCTCAAATGTTGAAATCTGGTGTACAACTTCAAACCCCAACAAAAGAGAGCATTCTCAATGAGCCCAAAGCAAACAAAAACCTCCAAGAGCTGAAGAAAATGATACCAAACCATAAGGGAGTACAAAAATCTTATGTAGCTGCTATGGAGATAGAGTTCACCTAGAGTTTCAAAGTTGTAGAGAGATCATGAGATAGTACGAGAGCTTGAGAATGAAAATTTCAAAATCCAAGAATCCTTGCCAAGAGGAAGGAATCATCCAAAATAGTCATCCAAGAGACATTCGATGGTCAAGGAGGCATTACAAGAATTTGACCAGCCTTAGAAAATGATTCAACACGTCCTAGAATAGTTCACTGACCATTTCACATTCATAGGACACCAATGCAACACGTGGATGCCCACTCTAAGTTCTAGCGTTTGAGTGAATCTACCTCAAAATCTAATGAATCTTCTCTAGGCCAAGATAATCACCAACTATTGAAACAAAATTTGAAGAAATTGAGAAAATAAAGCTAGAATGAAACAAACATAAGCCTAGGATGTAGAAAGGAGGTGCAAGTGCTAAGGTGGTTGTTAAACATGGCATGAAATTGCAAGGGTATGCAATTTTTGACATTACATGTTGCAAAAGATTCCTCCTTAACTGAGAGGAAAAATATTAAGTCCTACTTCCAGGACAAAATGAAAAAATGTGGCCAAAAATCATGCACAAAATCATTAGGGTTCAATCTAAGAGGGATTTAATCAAAGCCCCTTAGATCAAATCTATTTAACAACCATGTGTTATGTCTTATCTGGATATACAAAATCACACCATATAAACTATATTATATCTTAGATCAATATTTAGAACCACAATATCTCAAATAGATATATTAGAAATATATCTAGTCTATCAAAGTGTAATTCTCCTATATAAAATATGTTTATTTTCCCTAGTTGAAAATACTAATATGTTTTTACTTCAAAATAAGGAAAGCTAGAGAAAGATGAAATAAACAGAGAGAACCTAATAAATGAGTTGAGAAATGAGAATTTGGGATATATTAGAATTTGGAATAGGAATCAAGAGGAGATGATAATATAGATGATAACATACTTCTTGGATGACAATGCAATTATGATAATGCTTGTACGAATACATTATGGTTTTCCATAGCTAGAAATGTGTAGTCCATATAGAAGTTGGAAAATCCTATGAAAAAAGAATAAGAAGTAGATAATAGATACCAGGTTATAATAACAATAGTCTTAAAAGATAATGAAGTAATCTATGTTAAATAATATAAATAAACTAAGTTAAATGACATAAACATAACAAAAGAGAAGTTATACAAAACATCTATGCAAGAAAACGACCAAGATCACAAGTTTATAACTAAAACAAAGAGAATGGGGGTGACTGTAAAAACCAAAATCATGCATAGCCTCCACAAGGACCCCATGATGACTTGAACAATCCTTGTCACGTACATGTAAGCATAAAATAATGTCCTCTTAGCAACGACTCTCTTGGTAGCATTTGGGTTTTTCCTCCTCTTGTTGTTTCCCCTTTGTCGTACTAACCTTCTCCCCGCTTTTGACACTTGTCGATTCTAGTTTCCTATGCTTGTGACTTCATCCCTAAGCCTTGTATTCATCCATTTTTTGTGATTTGACCTTTACCTAGTGTTTTTCATCCATTCCCACCCCTAGGAGCCCTCTAGAGGACCTCCCAAGCCATCTCCAACTTTTAATTTTTAGTTTTAGTCAACCAATCCAAATCTCCCCCTATTATTTGAGGATCTCCCCCAAGAGATTTGACTTTTGCAAGTGGAGATTTGGATTTTGACCCCCTTTCAACCAGTTTCCAGAGGCAATTCACCTCCTTTTCACCTCCCTAACAATCTCCAACCCTTCTTTCCAACCCAAGACCTCCCCTTTGTGGGTCGCCCATGGATCACCCATGGACAACTTGGACTGGCAAAAGGGTCGACCCCTAGGTAACCCTGTCATCTTTTCTAGCCACAGAACAACTTGAGTTTTAGACTAAAAAAAGCTCTATTTTGACCCGTTTTTCTTCATGTTTGCATGAGATTTTGGTCTAAACACAGAGTTAACTATTCCAAGCCTCCAAGCATGCATAATTATCTCTTTTTTATATTAACTTGTCAACTCATGCATTCATGCTAACTCCACTTTTGTTTCATTGATAAGCTATATTGGCTTGTTCACTCCCTAATTAGCCCAGATCACTCCTTGGTCTTCTAAGATAACTCTCCAATCAAGTGAGTTAACTCTCCATCCTCTCCCACCTATCATATCCTCTTTCAACATATAAATATCCCCTCCCTCAAGCACAAATGGAGGCAATTTCATTTGTGCATCCAATATTTGCAAGTTTTTGCTCTCCAACTAGCATCTATATGCTCATATAGGACATTCATGCCTTTTGTTTCTATTATTGTTTCATCCAAGCTTTGCTAAAAGATTCATGTCACATCAATACAATGCCCAAATAGCAAGCCATAGTTCTCATTAACTTACATTGAGCTCACATTTTCAAGATTTCAAAAGCTCATTTGCATCTCTTCCCTGTTGTCACCAAGAGAATATCCCTATTGCTGCAAGGGGACAAAGAGGTTGCCGACACAACAATTCCTGAGGGTAGTGGAGGCTCACGTGTCTCATATTCCAGTTTCTTTAGTGTTTTTTACATTTTGATAGTAATTAGCTAATCTAAATTTGCTCTTGGGAATAGTAATTTAATGTTGCAATTTCCTTGATAGGCTAAATAGGATTTGCATTATTAGATCAGTTTGCTTTCAAAGTTCTTTAGATTAGTTTGTTTTCAAAGCAATTTCATTTTCCTAGAGTAATTGATCCAAAAATCTAGAAAATCAAACAAAAACATAGATCAGATTGCATTAGTTAAATACATCCTAGATTGCATACATATTTCCATTCCTAGATTAAGAAAAACACTTTATTTTCATAAAGATCCAAAAAAACACAAAAATATTGTTCTGCACTCATATAGGCTTGAATGCATTTAAAAACCAAAAAAGCACAACCACATTAGTATCACAACAAGATTGCAAACCCTTGATTCCAACACAAGGTCAACATTGGTCAACATTAGTCAAGCCCTTGATTCCAACATAAGGTCAAATGCAAAGTCAAAGCTTAGGTCAACAAACCCTAAGTCAAATTGAGGTTAACTCCAGCCAACTCTCTCTCAGTTTGGGCTCATGAATGTTCCTAGGGCTCAGAGGCGAGTGGGTGAGGGCAATCCTCAAAGAGATTGAAGAAATTCACCCTAAACTGCAACACGATCAACAAACGATTTAGGAACAACAACACAAGTTGAGGTTACTCCAAACACAACTCATCATTGGGTAAGTGCATGGAAATGGGGTACAAAAAGAGGGTCAAAAGTGGCCATTTATTATTATTTTTTTTTCTAAAATCAGTTAAAGCTGAACTTGGATGCGTAATTCAAGTTGTGTACACTCAAAATTTGAAGATATGATAAGAACAAGAATTGTAGTACTTTAAATCTAATTTCTAAACTACTAAAGATTTTAGAGAAGTGTTAAAGGGGGTGAAATGTTGAGTGCACACAAAAGTGTTCCTATTTTTATCACTAAAATATAAGATAGTGTCTAGTGTGCACCCCCCAATTTGTTTTTCTACATTAGGTATTTTAAAAAACTATTTGGTGGAAATATAGATAAGAGTGAGTACTACAAGTTGTATATTTTTTAATATTTTTTTATTGAATTTTTTTTTTGGCATTTTTTTGAAGTGGATGCATCTTGAAAATTACATCACTAAGCGTGCGCATCGCATAGCTTGCACAAAACTAGTTAAAAATATAAATTTATTTTATTAAATGCGTATAAAATGAAGTGTAGAAGAATCCTATATTTTTTTTTTCAAATTTGGATAAGTGAGTCAAAAGTTATTAAAAAAATTCAATACATATGTACTGAAGGAATATAGATACACTCTTCAAAGAAAATAAAAATAAATACCTTAACTTACTCAAAATATTAAAAAAAATGTATTGCTAGAAATCTAAGAAGTATCTCTTTATTTTGGTGGTGGTTTTGTAAAATTTTATTGCAAAATATGTAAACCTAATGAGGTTTAAGTTTGAATTCAAGTTGTTTTATGTTAAAAATACAAATTTAGGAGCTGGGCGGGTGCAAAATGTTGGGGGGCCAAAAAGTGGCCAACTTTTTTTTAAAAAAATTTAAGCCATAATGCGAGTGCATTATAATGCACTTGCATTATGGCTTGGTGATGATGCGCTTGCATTATGGCTTGGTGATGTCGAGCCTAAGGTTCGGCAACATTAAGCCATAACGCACTCGCATTATAACACGAGCACGTTATGCTCTACTATATTGTAAAAAAAACCTGCATTTCATTTCATTATTTCACAACATTTCACAGCAAATTCGTGGCTTGGAGACAAAGGAGAGTACGCTCGCATTATCGAAAGGCATATCATCAACAATTTGTCATCAATTCATCATCAAAATACTGGAACGATGTCAGGGAGGCCGAATGAGTAAGTTCCATTTGATTTCTTGTGTGAATTTGTTGCTAAATAGGTAGGTTCAAATAGTTTTTTGATGTAAATTTCTTTAATTTACAGGAATTGATAATGTACCTCCTCCTCCTCCTAAAAATCCACAAAATCCTCCATCACCTAAACAGCAAATACCTGCTGAAGAACAACCCCAAAAACAAACACGTCTATTCTTTCCTCAATATGCCCCTGGAACACAAGAAAATATAATGGGGCAAATTGAAAACAATAAAAAATAAATTGAGAACATAATTGGAAGGTTGAAAGAAGCTGCAACTTCAATCTTGCATAGATCCACGCTTATTCAATCTCTTGAATCTATGTTATCAAATGTAGATTCAATTAGTAAGCAAATCTCTAGTTGGTCAAAAAAGAGGTGAGAATTTAGGGAGTTCTATGCAGATAAGTTGTCCTATGAACAAGTTAAAAATGAACAAATTACAAAAGTGGACTTGTGTTCTATTTTCATAGACCCACGAACAAATCAACCTCTACCCCTTACATGCAAGAGGTTCCCTATCCATTGGTGCAACAACCAAGTGATAAGGGACAATTTTGGGTAGAGGTGGTGGATGGTTTTTGACCATCCTCCATGCAACAATAATGAGGTCCCACAATATTTTTTGAGGAAACTCTACTGCGAGTTTGTCAAAAATAAAGTGCCAAATTATTTTGATATGCGGGAGTTCCAAGGTAGAGGTGGGGGGTCAGCATAGGATAGACCAGGGGCACATGTTGACCTACAACGGCCAGTGAGATGAGCACTCACCAGACCAGCCCATGAGCATGTCTCTATCCCTTCTATTGTGAAGGAAAGTGTTGAGGTCGAGACACTTCAGTCTATTAGTGCCTTGACCTCGAGCATCATAGAGCATGCTAGTCCTGTAGCACAGCGTGGGCTAGGGGAGAGTTCAAGTAGGGTTCCACCCCATACTTGCCAGGCTTACGGGCCAGCTTGTGGTTATGACCCCACGGATAGTCGGGACGTAGGTGTGCAGGCTACATTTGCAGCTGAGCAGATGGTGATGATAGATGCCCTCCTGAGTGAGACTTTCAACCTTGATACTCAGGTAAATCTTAGCAAGTTCATTGAATTTAATTTATTAAATTTTATTTTTGAAATACAAGATTAACTAATTTAGTTTGATGATTTTAATAAAATTTCAGGGTCATAACATTGATGTAGTTTTCAGCAGTTCTCCACCTGCATATTACACTATGACATCTACTGTCGGGGTATGTAACTAGTAAAAAATTATAAATATTACATGTGAATAACATTGTTATATGAATGGTATTTTAATATCTGATTTTTGATGTTGAATAAGTTAATATTGGAGATTTCACGGCAACACCTTCTAGTGGTGGTGGACTTCAAAGCTTCACAGAGGTAATAAAATAAATAGTTTAATTAATGAATTGTACTTACTAGATTTTTGTATTTTATTTTCATATCGTTGGTTACATTTCCTTGCACATCTTTCAAACTCAAAGCATTACTAGACATTGCATAACTAATTTAACTAGATGTTGATAGATGACAAAATTTCAATTACAATATAGTTATTTGAAAAATGCCTCAAAGAAATGTGGTCTCATGGAATGCCTTGACAAGCAGATGCATAGACAAGGACATCACCATGAGACCACATTTCTTTGAGGCATCTTTTCAAACATCTCACTGCCTTGTCTATGCTACCACATTTTCCATACATGTCTACCAAAGCTTGTTGATCCCCTCCACACTATTCTTCGACAAATTATCTCTAATGAACTCATCCAATTACCACCAATTAGACCCCAGGACATGACACCAGAGAGGGTTATGAGCCTATGACATCTTATATAGCATATGATTGACTTCAACATTATCTAGGTCCCTCCTTTCTTGACTCTAAAATTCCCCATGATGGTAATGTCTTCACCATTTCTCATAGCCCATACCAACTAGTTGTTACCTTAAGACACTTCTCCTTAGATTATTTTTTGTCAACCCCTTTTGGTCCACCTCAACCTCATACCAATTCCCTCTTTCACCTTTACCTATCTTATGCCTCTAAACACATTGTTGCCCCAACCCCACAACCTCTTTCTATTACTTCACCTACTCCACTAGTTATGCCCCTATCTTCCCCACCATATATCCACCTATTACTACTTCACCTTCTTCATTGACTTTTATCTCTCCTCTAACACCCCTCCAAGATAAAGTAAAAGAAAAACTATAGGACCTTTCCCCATCCACTTCTAAAAGTAGGCCTAAGAAATTTCCCCAACACTACACCCAACCTACTAACCAACCCATATCTATCCTACCTATTTCCTAATATACCCCTACCAGACGTCCCAGACCTAGTTTTCTTCCAATCCACCCCCTGACAAACCTCAAGACAAAGAAAATGATAAGAAATTTTTAAAATAAGGTTTTTCTTCTCCTATCTAGTATCTTTCCTTCCTCCTATTATCCCACAAACTCTTGATATTCCTTCTTCTCATAAACCCATAAACTTACCTAATGTCTATGTGATTTCTAGTTTAGGCATTGTCTCATAAACCCACAAACTCTATCTTAGGCATTGTCCTACCTCTATGACTACCAAACAAATAAAACTTTGAGCACAACCCTACCCCATCCTACCACCAGCCTAAACCTAAACTAACACCTTCACTCCCTCTCTAACTTCTTAAACCTAAAATTTGATGCTACTATGGTCCCTCCTTTGTTGACCCTTATACCACACAATAGTGATGAATCTTCATCTAATTTGTATATATGCATGTGAATTGTGTGCTTTATTGTGTGTACTTCCATGTTTAGGTGAACGCATGTGTAGGTTAGGAGCCATGACTTGCATCACTATTATAGTTTTCATAATTGAATAATGTTGTTTTATTTTTAGATGATGCAGGCTGCGGAGACACCTCCTGATGTTCATAGGGAAATGGAGTATGGTGTGTCCTCTGTGATTAATAGCTCCATGCCTTTGACGAGGGTATGAGGCAGATTAGTAAATTTCAAATTACATTCGTTGTTATAGTTGTTTATTTTTGAAAAATCAAATGATTATTGATTTGAAGTTTAATTTCTATTTGGATGGTTTCTATAGGACACGACATCACCACAACCTAATCTTGGTATTGAGGAAATGAGGGGACAAATTTTTGGATAGCAGTAAGTGATTATTTTGTTAAATGTTTCATTTTTTATAATGTAATTTCTATATATTAATGTCTATACTTTTTATTGTAACAACTACAAATCCATGAACAACTAAATAGGAGGAGCAACCGTCAGATTTGTAGTAGACCAGCATCATACATGTCTCGATCCCCTCGAAGATCAAAGACTGCCCGTGATCTATTCTCTTCATCGAACAGAGGGGAATGACTTTTTATTGTGTTCCTTTGTTTTATGCCTATATGGCATTTGTGGACATATATTTTGTATTGCATATAGTTGACATTGTATGCCTATATGGCATTCTTGTAAGCCTATATGGCAATTTTGTATATATATGTTATACTTATATCGTTAGATATTGATGTATGCGTATATGGATATTTGGTTAATACAAATCATTTTTGTTGATCATTATGTAATATGGAATGGTGTAGTGTAGAGCAAGAAAACACTCAGAAGATAGATGCAAAATTCCAGATTCAATTGTATTAGAAATAGACAGTCATATATGATTTACAATGTGTGAATGACTCTTAGCTTCATTAATCAAATTGCAGAAAACTTACAATCTTTACAGATACAGCAAGGAGGTAGGATGTTTCATATGCTCCTTGTTGCAGACACAGGTGACCTCCTTCTATTTCTAAACTAAAAGTTCCCTCTATTCTAAATGTTATGTTTCTACAAATCTCTGCTGATACAAATCTCTATGTAGCCCCTGTGTAAAGTTTTACAATGCATAGAGGCACAATATATAGAGTTTGATTGCCCTCAATACAGCTCAAAACCCTAGTTAAACAATAGTTCAAACCTTTAGTTACAGTAATAAATGCTAGAGATCAAGTCTCCCAAAATATCTCTGAGCATACATCAAATCTGGGCGAAATATGCCCTTCTGGAAACCCTTAGCAGCTCAATAATAACTTTTGCTGTCTGTAGCAATAATGTTTCCATCTGCATTTTGCCTTCATCATTGAAGACCTTTGACTTCCTCGCCCTTCATCCTTATCTTCCTCTACTCCTGAGATCAGATTTTCTTTCCATTACGTCATCGCCACTAAGCTTCAGCTTCTTCTTCAACTACAAACCTGCAAAAATAGACTAGCAATAAGTATCATCGATTAATAAAACTAGCAAGAAATTTAAACAGTTACTAAATCTTGCCGTGACAGTGTAAACGCAAGTATTGGGCCCCAAATCCATGAAAATTGCGCTTCCAAAATGCATATTCAACGCCAAACTGATCGGGTCAACCCTCGCTGACCAGAAACATGCATTTGGGCTCCAAAATGCCCTCAAATTCCTATCGCTCTATCTTCTCCTGCATATCGGCGTGATATCCACTCATTGGCGAGTCCAAAAAATTCTCAACCGATCGCCTTTGTTTGGCCGATATGGCCCTTTCATTCGACATACATTCCATTGTTCATCGGCGTGACCTCCTACCATCGGTGTGAGTTCAAAATGATTGGCCGATCGCTCAAGCTACACCGATCCTTTTCCTTGTTTAAATCTTTGTATTTTTTGATATGCATTGTTTAAAATATGCATGGACTTAACCCCGTTTGATAAATTTTCAGTTCCGGCACTTGTATATGTGCAATGTATGTTTAATAATATACAAGTCAGATACATACAATGATTTAACTTTGTTTAATAAACTTTTCAATTCCGCGGCTTGCATATTGTGCTTGTATATCGGCTTGTATGTTCCAAATATACATTCAAACTTTCATACAAGCGCTTAACCAGATTTTAATTTCTCCTCGATTTCGCATTGTACTTTACAATGTATGTTATCGATCATGTATGCGCTCGACATATTCAACGATTTCTCCATATTGAATTCTCCTTTGAAATCTGGCCTGTATGCATAAAGCAATGCATATCGGTTTGTATATCGCAATCATACAAACGTAAAAATATACAAGCATTTTCACTTTTTAATAAGTCTGTCGGGTCCACCCAATGTATATGAACGTTGCACGCTCAAAATGCACGCACTAATGTACAAGTCTTATACAATGATTTAACTCCATTACATAACCTTTTAAGTCCGCGGCTTGCATGTAGTGCTTGTATATTTGCTTGTATGTTTATCAAACATACAAGCCTGCAGACATACAACAAATTAACCTTGCTTCATAACATTTGGATTCCATGGCATGCATAAAGCGCCTTGTACATTTTACCTTGTATGTTGCGACCTGTCAAACATACAACATGAGATATATGCACCGGAACTCAAATATTTATTTATTCCCACCTTAATTTATTTCGGGTCCATCTTGTATGTATACATAAAGCTTTTATCAAATGCATACAAGGAAAAGATATACAATCAACCTTGTATATGGAAGCGATTGCAAATGCGACTAAGTATAAAAATGACCCCTTTGCATATACAAACGACCTTGTATATGAAAAGTGATGTACAAAGGCCATGGCATACAAGCAAACCTGCATACAAATGGCCTTTGTATATGCAACCCGATATACAAGCAGGTTTGTACATACAAACAACAAACCCCTCCTTTGTACATTTTACCAAAATGCTCATAACTTACAAAATATAGCAAATTTTAAGATGGTTCAAAAAGTAACCCTAGCTCATTTTTCACAAGGAATCCAACCATATCATGCCCTGGTACTGAAAATGCATTTTTTTCTCTATTTCCATCAAAGTTTTCAATTTAAACCCTCTTTTCCATCTTACCACCAAACAGACCCACACACAAAAGCAAAAAAAGTAAAGCAATCAGTAGGTGTCCTCATTTTGCTAAGGAGTAAAATGGGGTGTGTTGTGAATATCACAATAGGACCCTATGTGATCCTATAGCCTTAGATGGAATATTTCTAAGTGACATAGTTTCTAAGTAACAACTCGTCAAATATTGCTTCCTTTTTGCACTTTAGAGTCTTCAAGTATATCGTCGGTACAATGTAGCTCGAACTGTTTCAGCATGTTTGGGTGCCAAATATGACCATGCCTAGCCTAAACGTACCCATCCAAACGCGTTGGAACTGTCAGTTTGGTCACATCAGGAGTAGGACGAAAGTTACACCCCTTTGCAACTTTACACTACCTCTTTCTGATGATTTTTTGGGGCAGTAGAAAACCTTTCACCATGGGCAAACACCTTCAAGATATCAAAAACTAAGAGAGGTTATTGTAGAGGGACCCTACTTGATCTTGTAGCCTTAGACATAATTTTTCTGAGTGACACGATTTCTGAGTAACAACTCGTCCGAGATTTCTACCTTTTTACACTTTAAACTCATATCATTAGTACAATGTAGCTCAAACTGTTTTGGCATGTTTGGGTACAAAATAGGACCATGGCTAGCCTAAACATACCCATCCGAGTGTGTTGGAACTGTCAGTTTAGTCGCATCAAGAGTAGGATGAAGGTTAGTCCCTTTTGCAACTTTACATTACCTCCTTCTGACGATTTTTGGGGCAGCAGAAAACCTTTCACCACTGGTAAATGCCTTAGAGATATCAAAAACTGAGAGAGGTTATTGTAGATGGGTTCTATGTTATCATGTTTCCTCAAATGAAATGTTTCTAAGTGTCATGGTTTCCAAGTAATAGCTCGTTAAAGATTGCTGCATTTTTGCACTTTGAACTCTTTAGGGATATCGCCAGTACAATGTAGCTTGAACTGTTTCGGCATGTTTGCGTGCAAAACAAGACCATGCCTAGCCTAAATGTACCCATTTGGATGCATTGGAACTATCAGTTTGGTCACATTAGGAGTAGGATGAAACTTACACCCCTTTGCAACTTTACACTACCTCCTTTTGATGATTTTTGGGGCAGCAGAAAACCTTTCACCACGGGAAAGCACCTCAGAGATATCACAATTTGAGAGAGGTTATTGTAGAGGGTTCTACATGATCATGTTTTCTTAGATGAAATGTTTCTAAGTGTCATGGTTTCTGAGTAATAGCTCATCAAAGATTGCTGTCTTTTTGCACTTTGGACTCTTCAGGGATATCGCTGGTACAATGGAGCTTGAACTATTTTGGGATGTTTGGGTGCAAAAAAAGACCATGCCTAGCCTAAATATAATCATTCAGATACATTGGAACTATCAGTTTGGTCACATCAAGAGCAGAATGAAAGTTACACCCCTTTGCAACTTTACACTACCTCCTGACAATTTTTGGGGCAGCAGAAAACCTTTCACCATGTGCAAACGCCTCAGAGATATCAAAAACTGAGAGAGGTTATTGTAGAGGGGTTCTACATGATCACATTGCCTTAGAAAGAATGTTTTTGAGTGTTAGGGTTTTTGAGTAACAACTCATCAAAGATTGCTACCTTTTTGCACTTTGGACTCTTCAGGGATATCGCCGATATGGGTGTAACGTATTAACTTAGATTTTAGAGCAAAGTAAAGACTAGGGTTTTTAAGAGGTTGAGGACTAGATAGCCCTAAACATAATACAACTTAAGTGCTGAAGACCACATGAAGAAAATAGAAGATTATCTGAGACAGATTAAACAGAGAGTATAACACAAACAAAACTAACTAGGTCTTTAAAGACAATACACTTAGGGTTTAAAACATAACTAATAACTTTAACTTAAAAACCCTAACTAGTTTTGAATGTTTAAATCTCTATAGCTATGATATGAACACTGCCACTGTGACATCCTTTAGACTTCCAAAACTTCCAACAACAACCACAACTCATCAATCAACATCAATATGACCTTAACACCATATTTTGTGAGCAACATCAACATCATGAGGACACTATAGAAATCTATGGCACATGAAGACACTGAGAACACTGAAGACATGGAGTACAAAGAAGCATGAAGTCATGAACAAACTCCTGTCATGAGGAAGAACCACAACCCAATCCAACTTATGAAAGCATGACATGTTATGATGAAGAACCACAACCAAATCCAATGATCCAATGGCATGAACTAATGACATAAGAAACTATGTCTTGCTATTGTAACATGATAAACATGAATGTTATGAACTAACATCCAAACCATGTGACATGAATCTTGATATGACATGAGTGAATATGATTAAGACCAATAAGGATCAACTTCATCCATCACTTAGATCTAACCCCATGAAGCATAACATGATGATGATGCAAATATCAAATGTATACCATAGAAAACAAATCAAGCTCATACCACTGCTTGTCAAGTTCATACCATTGCTTGAGTGAGATCTTCACTATTCAAGTTCATGCTTTATCTTGAAGAACTACAACTCTGTGCATCACATTACATACTCTATGAAGAAGGAAGTGTCTTTATATCACAAAACCCAACAACATATCCTGAAAGCATAATGGTATCATCAAACAATAGACAACCAATAGACCTACACAATTATGCATTCCTTACTCAATTACTAACATCCAAGCACTTTGACATCAATGACAAACATACTCATCATAATATTCACTGTATATGTGTAAAAATGCAGCAGCAAAGAAAAAAAGATAAACCTATGTAAACTTACACATTAATGTGCATACTTACAAATCAATGTGAATACTTACAAATTAATCCAACAAACCATCCGGGTTTGCTCTACTCTTTATTGTGTCAAGTATTGCCTCATGGTCAGACTCACACACCTTCCACAAGGTATTGTTCAAAGGTCTACCCCAAAATTGTATCAAATGAACATTGGATGCCACGACAAGGTTCAAGTAATGAAGAATCTTTTGATGCATGTCAAAGTCCTGAAACAGCCAAACATTAACACTACAAAAATTGAAACTTGAATTGATATATATTAAATTCAATATGAAAACTATGTTATTTCATCCTTCTTAAGTTGGCAAAGAAGAAAAAGGTGGTGGAAAGTTCATGCAAAGGTGGTAGAATGTGAAAAATGTGCAAGTGAACTTCCTAATAGCATGAAAACCCTTTTTTTGTCAAAACACACACATAAATAGAAGAAAACAAAGTATGTGGGCCTGGATCATGGGGGTCCAGGAATTTTACCATTTCTATAGCAATCCAAAACACACTCACGTTATAACACAAGCACATTTTGGCCTGCTATAGAAAATCTATATTATTCATTTCTCAATGTATTTCTTCTATCTCTCACCTCTCTATCTCTCCCCCTCACCTCTCTACCTCTCATCTATATCTCCCCCTCACCTCTCTGCCTCTCCCTCAACCTAAAACCTTAATCCCTCAACCCTAAACCTTAATCCCTTAACCCTAATTCATTATCCCTAAACCCTAATCCCTAAACCCTAATCCCTCAACCCTAAACCTTCAACCCTAAACCCTATCCCTACTCCGTCTACCCTCAACACTCTACCTTAACCCTAATCCATTGACCCTCAACCCTAATCCCTCAACCCTAAACACTATCCATAAAGCCTCAACCCTAAACCCTAATCCCTTATCCCTAAATTCTAAACCCTATCCCTAAACCCTCAAGCCTCAACCTTAAACCTTAATCCCTCAACCCTAAAACCTAAATGCTATCCCTATTCCTAAACCCTCAATGCTCAATACTATACCTTAAACCCTAATCCCTTATCCCTAAACCCTCAACCCTAAACCCTAATCCCTTAACCCTAAACCTTCAACCCTAAAGCCTATCCATAATCCCTCTACCATCAACACTCTACCTTAAACCTAATCCCTTGACCCTCAAACCTAATCCCTCAACCCTAAATGCTATTCCTAAAGCCTCAACCCTAAACCCTAATCCCTCAAGGTGCTAAACCCTAATCCCTTATCCCTAAACTGTAAACCCTATCCATAAACCCTCAACCCTAATCACTCAACCCTAAATGCTATCTCTAAAGCCTCAACCCTAAACACTAGTCCTTCAAGGTCCTAAACCCTAATCCCTTATCCCTAAACTCTAAACCCTATCCCTAAACCCTCAACCCTAATCCCTCAACCCTAAACGCTATCCCTAAAGTCTCAACCCTAAACCATATTCCCTCAAGGTCCTAAACCCTAATCCCTTATCCCTAAACTCTAAACCCTATCCCTAAACCCTCAACCCTCAACCTTAAACCTTAATCCCTCAACCCTAAACCTTAATCCCTCAACCCTAAACCCTAATCCCTCAACCCTAAACACTAAATGATATCCCTATTCCTAAACCCTCAACCCTCGACACTATACCTTAAACCCTAATCCCTTATCCCTAAACCCTCAACCCTAAACCCTAATCCCTCAACCCTAAACCTTCAACCCTAAACCCTATCCCTAATCCCTCTACCCTCAACACTCTACCTTAACCATAATCCCTCAACCCTAAACACTATCTGTAAAGCCTCAACCGTAAACCCTAATCCCTTATCCCTAAACTCTAAACCCTATCCCTAAACCCTCAACCCTCAACCCTCAACCTTAAACCTTAATCTCTCAACCCTAAATTTTAATCCCTCAACCCTCAGCCCTAATCTCTTATCCCTAAACCCTAAACCCTAATCCCTCAACCCTCAACCCTAAATGTTATCCCTATTCCTAAACCCTCAACCCTTGAAACTATACCTTAAATCCTAATCCCTTATCCATAAACCCTCAACCCTAAACCATAATCCCTCAACCCTAAACCTTCAACCCTAAACCCTATCCCTAATCCCTCTACCCTCAACACTCTTCTTTAACCCTTATCCCTCAACCCTAAATGTTATCCGTAAAGCATCAACCCTAAACCCTAATCCCTCAAGGTCCTAAACCCTAATCCCTTATTCCTAAACTCTAAACCTTATCCCTAAACCATCAACCCTCAACCTTAAACCTTAATCCCTCAACCCTAAACCTTAATCCCTCAACCCTCAACCCTAATATCTTATCCCTAAACCATAAACCCTAATCCCTCAACCCTAAACTCTAAACACTATCCCTATTCCTAAAACCTCAACCCTCAACAATAGACCTTAAACCCTAATCCCTTATCCCTAAACCCTCAACCCTAGACCCTAATCCCTCAACTCTAAACCTTCAACACTAAACCCTATCCCTAATCTCTCTACCCTCAATACTCTACCTTAACCCTAATCCATCGACCCTTAACCCTAAATGCTATCCCTAAAGCCTCAACCCTAAACCCTAATTCCTTATCCCTAAACTCTAAACTCTATCCCTAAACCCTCAACCCTAAATGCTATTCCTAAAGCCTCAACCCTAAACCCTAATCCCTCAAGGTCCTAAACCCTAATCCCTTATCCCTAAACTATAAACCCTATCCCTAAACCCTCAACCCTAATCCCTCAACCCTAAAGCCTCAACCATAAACCCTATTCCCTCAAGTCCTAAACCCTAATCCCTTATCCCTAAACTCTAAACCCTATCTCTAAACCCTCAACCCTCAACCTTAAACCTTAATCCATCAACCCTAAACCTTAATCCCTCAACCCTCAACTCTAATCCCTTATCCCTAAAACCTAAACCCTAATCCCTCAACCCTAAACCCTAAACGCTATCCCTATTCCTAAACCCTTAACCCTCAACACTATACCTTAAACCCTAATCCCTTATCCCTAAACCCTCAACCCTCAACCCTAATCCCTTAACCCTAAACCTTCAACCCTAAACCCTATCCCTAATCCCTCTATGCTCAACTCTCTACCTTAACCCTAATCCCTCGACCCTCAACCCTAAACGCTATCCCTAAAGCCTCAACCCTAAACCCTAATCCCTCAAGGTCCTAAACCCTAGTCCCTTATCCCTAAACTCTAAACCCTATCTCTAAACCCTCAACCCTCAACCTTAAACCCTAATCCCTCAACTGTAAACCCTAATCTGTCAGCCCTAAACCCTAATCCATCTTGACCTTAAACCCTCAACCCTTAAACCCTAAATCCTTGACCCGTAAACACTCAACCCTTATCCACCCCTCTCCTCCCCTATCCACCTCACCCCATCTCTACCCTCCTCTACCCTCGACACTAGACCTTAAACCCTAATCCCTTAACCCTCTTCCCTAAAGGCTCAATCCTCAACCCTTAAACCTCAACCCTCAAGCCTCAACCCTCTACCTTCTACCCTCTACCCTCTACCCTCAACCTATTACTTAATCCCTAATCCCTCAACCCTCAACCATATACCTTAAACCCTGAACCCAAAAACCTCAACCCTCAACCCTGAAAACTCTACGGGATTAGGTTGTTATATACCCTAAACCCAAAACCCTTACATACATACATACATACATACATACATACATACAAGCATACATACATACATACATGCATGCATACACACACATACATACATACAAACATGCATACATATATACATACATAAAAGCATGCATACATACATACAACCATACATACATACATACAAGCATACATATATACATACATACATACATATAAGCATACATACATACATGCATGCATATAAGCATACATACATACATATAGGCATACATACATACATACATACATACATACATACAAGCATACATACATACATGCTTAATAACCTTGAACATAAAACATTCCAAGTGAGACATAATGCGAGCATGTTATAACGCGCTCGTGTTCTGTCAAATATGACAAACAACAGGCAAACTTTTGTGAAAAGGGGAAAATACAAAAGAAAACATAATGCGAGCGTGTTATAACGCGCTCGCCTTATATTTTAATTTGGGAATCCCAAGCCTTAGGCTTGGGATTTGCTTTGGATTTCAAACCCAAAGGCTTGGAGTGCCTTCCCAACATCTAGAGACGTGTTTTTACATATTGTACAAGATTTCACATAATTTCGTTCATGCTAACCCTCAAATTTGTACGTGTTTCAAGGTTGAACAAATCAAACACCTGGGTAATGTTGGGCTTTCTCTTGGCTATTTAATGATGTATTTTTTTCACATTTTGACAATTTTAAGCCTTTCATCTTTAATTTCTTTTGTTTGTGTGTTCATTTTTTGGGCAAAAACCAGTGTTTGGTCTTTTTTTCATTGTAAATTAATCATTCATTGAAATTTTTAAAAAATTACATTTATAGAAACTAGACTCCATTCTACACATATTAAAAAAAAATATTTTCAATTCGTTTTCAAAACTTATAGGGGTAGCACGGCCAAAATTTTATTTTTCAGGATGTTTACACTTTGAAAATTAGTAAAAAATCAAATATTTATTAAAAAATTATAAGAAAAATCGACCATACACTACATGTTGTTAGCTAATTTCTTACTGAAGCAATTTTAAAAATACCAAAAAAAGTTAACCTTTTGAGGGAGCCACAAAACATGCTATGTTATTTTTTTGACAGAAACAACACCAATTTTTGTGGCTCCCTCTTTTGAACCTCTTAATCTATACCATTTTCAAAACAAATTAGTATTTTAGAAAGTAGACTTGGAGCAATACAAACATTGTTTTTGTTGCCTCTTCAAATTTTGAGTGTAACTATGCTCAATTTCTCATCCAGGGCCAGCATTTCCTAATTTTAGATAAAAAGAGTGGCCACTTAAAACCCCTTTTGGCCCCCTATCTTCTTGCACTTACCCAGTCACAATAGATGTCCAACCCTTAGGCATCTAAATCCAATCCTAAATGGGAAACGATCACATATATATATTTGATTCAAGGCATTAAAAATGCATACATGTTAAAACATGTATGATTTATTTCTTTCATAGTGCAAACCTATTTTGCTGAAAAATCTCAAGGCTGGCCACTAATTTGTATCTCATTGCCATGCACTTACCCTATCCAACAATTTGAAGAACATGAACTCAATAGAAGCATCAGCGAGAACAATCATCAACCTACACAACGTTGGAATCTTTAGAATCCAAATAGGAGAATAATGACTAGTGACCATTTGAGTCATATAGTTATTTCAACCAAAATGGTCATAGAGCACCATATAAGAATAAATACGTAAGAAAGGCCCCAGGACCGACCAACCACGCTTTACGAAGTCCATCTCTTAAGAGAGAAGGAATGCCCCCGTGTCTCACCTCCTCTCAATTGTCTACTTCCACAAGAGCAAGAGTGACGTGGAGGTTCTTCTCGTGGCAAGGAGAGGGGTCCATGTGCTTGCCAAAGCTGACTCAACCAACCTAGGCTACTGAATCGTATTTTTGAGTATACATATTTTGGTGAACCTGACATGAAGAGCAAAACTTTTAGGTTAAGCTTTTTGTGTTTCCATTATGTGATCCAAATTCATTCATCGTCACTTCTTCCTGACACGAAAAATAAGAACTTTTGATGGGATCTTTTGCATTTCCACGTGCTTCTTTCATTCCATCTTTCATGTCCATTTTCATTTCATCCATTTCATGGTATTTCCTGCACCTAAAAACTAGGACAAAATCACACAAAGTTTAGGAGAATTGCCCCTCCCATGAAAGTAGCACATGTTTAGATCCAATAGATTCAATCTCAAATCAGTCAAACTTGAAAGACTCAAAGGGGATCCAACAAGATCCCCACAACATTAACCAAATCAAAACATGTCAAGTGAGTGTTCAGTCCAAAATCTATCAACAAGACCGACCCATAACAAGCCATTCAAAAATGGCCACCCAAACAGACAATGAGGTGAGCCATCAAAAGAAAATCTTACACAAATCTTGGGGGAACAAAAACCCCTCCATGTGGTACATCAAGATAAAAGACTCGTGACATGTCAAGTATCATTAAAAGGAACAAGTTTAGTCAGTCCAACCCCAACACAAAGCAATCCATCTCAAGGTTGTAAAACTCAAAGAACAGAGGAAGCCTCACTCACAGACCTTATAGAAAATTTGGTCCAATGAATCAGGACCCTTGAAGCTAGAAATATTGGACAATTTTGCCAAAGTAAAATTCAAGAAAAACCCAGGACATAGGGAAATCCTTTCATTGATAAGTTTGAATAAAACTAGGGGGCAACATAAATTCAAGCCTACCTTGCCCTCATAATCCAACATGACAAGTCTCAATCAAATAGGTGGGATCCCTATAATACAAAATCAACCACAAATAATCCCACCCAATTTCAAAATACAAACATGATGCCATCTAGTATTCAACCTTTTTCGGGATATCAACAATCTACCATGTACCCTTTCATCAAGTGCAACAAGCTCCACCTGAAGGGCTAATGTTTGGAGGAATAAGACCCTCTACACATAACCCCCTCCTACTAACATACCTTGAATATTTAAAGGCGCCTCTAGAATACAACATTCATCAAGTGATACTACCACATTCTCTCCCCAAGCTTCCAAAATTTAAAGGAGAGGGTGATCCCAACTCTCATATCAAGGCTTACATCATTGTTGGTCTCCTACAATGATTTAACAACTAAGCCCATAAAGTTGTGACTCAAAGATTGGACATCTAACCTGAATAGCTATCTTAATCACTATGAAGATGCATTTAACTTGTCATCCTAGGGACGTGAACTTTAAATGGGTCAGCACTGTATGTGCACTAGGAACTCCAAAGTAGCCACATTCATTCTACGGCTAAGAAAGACATAATGTTGAAAGTAAATTACTTGGAAACAAAATAACATAAATGCTGAACATCAATCAACAACTATACTAAGCTAAAGTGCATGACAGAAAATGAAAATCTGGGCAAACAAAAAGGAAACTACTCTATCTACTTTGGCTATAGGAACAGACACAGAATGGAATTCTAGTGGCTGCAGGAACATACGGTACTAGATTCTAACTAACCATTTAATAGAAAATAACAACTAAAATAAAGGATGGAATGCTCACCAAGTGGACCCCTTGGATGAATATCCCTTAAGACAAATGTAAACTCAGAGATGCAAACTTATAACTTAATTTTATTCATTGGAAAACATGAGTACAAACAAGCAACATAACTATATTACTAAAAAACTTAATAATACGAGTACAACCTTAGATTAATCAACCCCTCAGAAGGAGCATCTGAGTCTTATTTATAGAAAGAAAAACTACAAACCAACTACCTAGCAAGGCAGTCAACTCCAACAAAATAGGAGGATGCCACTTTAAGGAAAGCATAGAAAGTGGAGAGGAGGTTATGCATGCATGGAATCTGGTCAAGCATGTTCGCTTTAATGCAGATCTAGCACAATAGTAACTCCTATATTCGCTCAACAAGCAATTAAGACCAGTTACAAGGTAGATATCTTCACTCCATTTGACATTTAAACAACCACCTTATTGACTTTGATGGCGAGTGACCAACTGACAGAATCTTCCTCAACTTTATAGGCTGCTAATTATATCTGCATAACAATATTAGTATGCACAATAATTGCATATCTGTAACTATCTTAGAGTAACATTCATTAACCACATGTAAAATTAACATAGATAGTTCATATAGCATGTCAATGTCATTAAAGATTATAGGAAATAACCTATGCCCAATATCTTATGGTTTTGAGGAAATATCATGAAGAGATCAAGATCTAGGTACCAAAGTCCATGATAACTACAACAAATGGATAATAAATTCTAACAAAATTGAGTCATAAACTAGACTCATCAATCACAATAGTATGGGAACTCCTTCCTTGGGATGGGGTAGCAGCAAAGATTTTTCCAAAGACTTTGGAGAGTATTGCTCTAGATTAGTACTATCCACTTCTAGAAGCATTGATCTACTCTTTTAGGAAACTCATCGATCAATTTGTGGTTTCCTTTGACATAAACAAACTGTTCAAGTTAGGAATACGAGAATTTCTAAAAATCAAACAAGAAGTCAACGAGTCAGTTGCACACTTTATCACATGATGGAGGAAATTTCTCTATTCTTCAACAAGTGCACCAAACATGGATCATACAAAACTTTGTGATATCTTCTTACATGCTCTCAACAATGACATATGATAAGGAGTTCAAAAGCTCCCTTACAAATCATTTGAAGAAGCACTAGAAAGTGTCATTTGAATTTATTAGTGTATACATTTCATTTGGCTTCATTTGGCTTTCATTTGGCCTCATTTGGAAGCCTCATTTTATGCACATGGCATAAGACACCTCAGCTAGGTGTGTCGTAGTTATGAAGAGTCCTTCGAACTCTTTCACTCCACTTAACTTGCCACATCTACTTGAGATCTCCTTAAGTTATGGGATTGACTCCCATTAACTCAAGGTTACTCAAGGTTATATGTACTTGTCATGTTGACTTCCAATTCACTTCAATTTGATACTTGCATTCTATTCAGTTGATCTTGTGAATTCTCATATGGTATCAGAGAGAATCTGAATGTTTGTTGGTTTGTTGAAGTTTGTAGCAAGTTGCAAATCATTCTGCGTTGGATTGCTTGGCATTGGGTTTGAGTGTCTGTTTGGAATCTTAGAGAGCGGGTTGACTCTAGTTTGGTGAGGCCATTCTATTTGTGATTGTTTCTTTATTACATGTGACTGCTGTTATTGTTTTGCACACCCAGCATAGGTAGAAACGCCCAACACAGTCAAAAATGCCCATCAAGGGTGATTTACTGGAGCATTTGTGTTGGCTGGCTCTTACTTGTGAGCGGCCAATATAGAGAGATGCCAGTAGAGGGTTGTCACAGCCACAAAGGGATGCCAATAGAGGCATTTTTCCATAAAAGGTAGCCAATGAGAGGGGCCGATCCATGTTCAAAAAAATCAAAGGGATGCCAATGAGAGGGGCAGAAGAACAGCCAAGCAAATCAAATGCCCAGCCACGTTGCAAGGAGGGGCATCAACCAGTCACCAGCATTCATTGACGGGTAGGAAGGGGCAAACAGTTCCTAGATGAGCGCAGGCCCAATGCAGGCTAGGGGAACTCCAAAACCCTTCTGAAACCACATGGAAAGTCACCCCCATAACAAAATCTAAGAAAAGCCTTTGGTCATCGAATGCAGCAGAAGGGATGACCATGAAGCGGCCAACTTAGAGGCATTTTTTTTGCATCGATACATTTGTGACTGCCACCAAATCTGCATGGAAGTGTGGAAAGGGCGAGAGAGGAGACTCATAGTCTTCAACAATGAGCTGGCAGAAACACCATAGTGGATTTGAGGTCGTGTGAGATCCTCAGGACTGACGTTGGCTTGACAGAGTTTCCCATTTTGCATCCCCTGACAGCCTCACAGAGGAACACGCCCATCTAGCATGTGCGTCTACCTGTTCTTGGCTTAATGGCCCATGATGAAGAGCTGGATGACTGCATTTGAGACATAAATCTTCCACTCGCCCCTGCTTGGCTTCCACCGCCATTTCCTCTATTTACAATAGGAAACACCCAGCATACCAGAAGGAGGCCATGCACAATCAACATTCGACCATGTTTACAATTGACTCCTGCAAGGTTTGATGCCACATCAGCAACCTGGCCGCAATTCCCCCATTTCCCCCATTTTTTTTCATATTTTCCTCCTTCGCATTAAGCCCTAATTTGCCCATGTGCTAACTAGGGCTTTCTAATTTTTGGGCATTCACAATGTATTTTTTATTTTATTTTGCAAGTTTTTTTTAGGTATGCTTAAAAAAAATACATGCAAATATAAAAAATACACAATATGGGTTATATAGAGGTTCTTTTACAAATGTTAGTGTTAGTATAGACATTTTAATTATCTAAAAGACACTAAGAACCTTTATAGTGTGTTGTATTTAAGGGGGGAAATTAAGCAAAGGGGGTTTTAAACATGCACTAAATTATAAAGTGCCAAACAATCTGGGGAGTCACCTAATCTTGAATCTGGGGAGGTGTATAGAATGTGCCTTGAATATTTTAGAGTTGTGCCAAAGAGCACTTCCATAGAATCATGTCAAGAGCACTTCATTGAGTCGTGTCTAGAACACTTCCACACTTTCTTTCTATTTTTTCAATTTTGGGGGTTATTCATGCACTAATTTATAAAGTGCCACAAATAATATTGGGATAAAAATATTGAATTATGGGGGAGTTCATAGAGGTGTGTCAAGTGCATTTCCAAGTTGTGCCAAAAGCACTTCCACATAGATATGTCAAGATCACTTCCACTACTCCATCATTCTTCAACATTTTTCCCGCATTGTATTGAGATGTGTCACAAACACTTCCACTACAACATCATCATCACGTGTTGCTACATCAGAGTTCAGAGTTGCTTCACAGAAGGCTTCCATAGATTATTCATAGCAGGATTATCACCTTCGAGTATTTTGTAAAGTGTCTAGTACACTTTCTTGTTTTTACTCTTTTGGGGGGTAGTTTTTTCCCATTGGGTTTTCTACCTTTCTCCACTTATGAGAGTTTTTTTGTACATGGGTACCTCATCAGGCCTTGTTGCCGGGACCCATCTTTTACACCCACCTAAGTTGTGCTTAAGGGGGGGTATTAGTAGACACATTCAATTTGGCTTCATTTGGCTTTCATTTGGCCTCATTTGGAAGCCTCATTTTATGCACATGGCATAAGACACCTCACCTGGGTGTGTGGTAGTTATGAAGAGTCCTTCGAACTCTTTCACTCCACTTAACTTACCACATCTACTTGAGATCTCCTTAAGTTATGGGATTGACTCCCATTAACTCAAGGTTACTCAAGGCTATATGTACTTGTCATGTTGACTTCCAATTTACTTCAATTTGATACTTGCATTCTATTTAGTTGATCTTGTGAATTCTCATAGAATTGACCAAGGCACTATTGATAGCGGAAGAAGGGAGTATGATGTCAATGGAAGGTTGATAAACCATGATATACATGACAAATCCTCAACAAACGATCAAGCCATAGATGGGTCAACAAACACTTCAACATCTATAAACAACAATAATTGTGACTATGATAGTCATACAAATTTGGGGAACCAAAATGTCAACAACTATCCCTTGAGAATCAACAAGTAGTCTTACAACAATCATCATAAACCTAAATATCACAACCATGATAAATATTGCTCATTTCACAAGAGAAGTGGGCATTAGATCAAGTCATGTCGGGGGTACCATCGCTTCATATGAAAACTCCTAAAACATCAATAACAAACATTCATGGACACATTCTCATAAGATGAAGAACTTAGTCCCAAAAGCCATCCAAATACCTTTGATCAAAACACATTAGGCCTTGTGGAATTAAATAAATATCAATAAATTTGTGCCACCCAATGACCACAATGACTAGATGACACCTCCAACAATTCAATTTTTTCTCACATGTTAGAATTGAGTCTCAAAAGTTCTCCTATGCACAAGAACGCTCTCCTCAAAGCCTTTGATCTAGGCCATCTAGTTCAAAACACTCTAATAAAAAAGTGTTCTTCTTCAATATTTGATTTTGAAAAGCTACCCTCAGACAATGACATAGATAAATAGGGTGATCTCCCCGTCCATCTAATAGTCCAAGTTCAGGACTATTCCATTAAATGTGTAATGGTCAATGATGAGTCTGCAATCAACATAGCCTCTTTCTCTCATCTTCAAAGAATGGGTTATGACGAAACTAAAATCACAAAAGAAACTTCCATCCATAGAATTCATGATAACCCAAACATTCAAATCATTGGTAAGGTCAATATTCAAATCACATTAGGTCCTAAAACCCTCCTAACTAAATTTTATGCCATAAATGAAGAAACCACTTACAACATGATCCTAGGAAGGCCTTGGATCCATAGAATGAGTGTTGTTCCCTAAACACTATTTCAAGAAATGCACTTCTTGCACATGGGACAAACCCACATCATCAAAAGAGATCCTGATCCTTTTATCCTTTATAGAGTTTAACAAGTTGAAAAGGAGGGAAAAACCATGGAAACCACTAGTGACCCAAAAATCAACACTTTTGAAAAAGGAGAGACATCAAAACAAATTGCAAATGTAGCCAAGACCTCAAAATGTATAAGAAATGGAGCAATAGGAGGATTGCACTTTGATCCCCACTCAACAAAGTCTTATGCTCCATTTAACTTAGTGTCTATTCCAATCAAGCCAGACATAAACATTCATATGATTAAAATCATGACTAAAGAAGAAGAACCAGAACCCACACAGAAACTAGGAGATTCAACACCAACATCATTTGCCCCTCAAAATTTTAAAATAAAACCTGGGAACTCAATAAGAATAGAAAATGATAAAGCTAGGAATCAAATCATCAAACAATGAAACATGTGAGAACACAAAACTCCTCAATAAATACAAAGACATTTTTACATCAAGTCATTGAGTGCCCTTGCAAAGACTTTCAAGCGAAGTTCAGACCAAATTGGATAGGTCCATACATAGTTAAGGAAGACGTCAGAAATGACACTTGCCTCTTGTGCATTATAGAAGGAGAAGAGTTTAGCATCTCAAAACATTGTAAAAGCCTATAAAATCTAAAAAAATCAAATAACTCAAAAATCCATAAAAAAAATAAAATCATGAAAGATCAAAATTTTGCATTCTTCATTCTGTTCCATAATGCATTTTGTGAGTGTCATGCTCTTGTTCAATTTTTGTCCTAGTAAGGAGTCCAAGGTTGCTTAGGTATGGGTTGACCTTTTGAGCCTTTGAGATCCCATAATAAATCACATGTTTACTATTTATCATTCCCCTATTTGCATTTTCCCAATGATTCTAATCAAAGCCTAGCTCTTAGCTTTACACTGATCGTGGTCTTAATGATTTATATTGTTAAGTCTAAGAGAAGTCAGTATTCAAACCTACAGTGTTCAAAGGAAGCTTGTAAGTATACCTTCCCCATTCTTCCCTAGTTAAAAGGAAGTTTGACTGGATTATGAAATCTTTTGGTGGCACTCAGGCCCTTATCTTTCTTGGCCAAAAATGTTAGGGGGATCAAAACTTTGAAGGAAGCAGGGTAAAAGTACAAACCTGTGTCACACTTTATAAAGGGATTGGCCAACATAAAAAAAAAATCTCAACTTCGACCACATGAAAGTGGTCTTTATGTTTTGAATTTCAAAATGATGTAAACTAAGAAAATGTAGATCTCTTGTTGAAGTTTATTCCTCTAATTTTTTAGATTTTTTTAAAAAAAATTTTGATATTTTTTTTTATACATTTAAGAGAAAATTTTGAAATGCTGAAAATTTAAAGAAAAGGTGATGTTTAGTTGACGTCAAGAAACAAATAGAAAAAAAATGCATTTTCTCCTGATTTTTTTTTCCAAATAGGTGACTTCAATATCTAGGGCATGGAAAAAAAAAGAATTTTTGAACTATATTTTTCTCGTAATAACGTTTTAAAGTCAAACTTATCCAAATTTTATAGTTTTCAGTTGACATCAACTATTGTTGTTTTTTTTCATTTTCAAAAAACAAATTATACCCTTTTGAAGAGGATTCTCTCCTCTAGGGCATCATATATTTTCTAAGTTTTTTTATCAGGTTTTACTAGATTTTTTTAATTTTAAATTAGCTTCTTTTTGAACTTGAACAACCTACTTGCATTATTTTTAGATATTTATATCCTAAAATAACTCTATATATATATATATATATTCAACACTCTGAGCTAACAAAAGGGTATTTTTCTTTAAAACAAATAATTTTGACTGCAGAAATATTTAGCAGAAGTTGGAAGTTTGAGAAAGTTTGAAAAAATCATGACCTGGTTGCCAAATAGGATGCCACATAGACAGATTTGACCTAATGGGATTCTATCTAATGGGATTTGACTGAATCCCAATGGGTCGAAACTATTTCTTTGCTTTTTTTAAAAGAATTTGTGGCTTTTTAAAAAAAAAATTTAATTATTGAATTACAATAAATTTAGAAAAAAAAACTAATTTCGACAAGGTAGTCATTCAAAAACACAATGATCTGAAAGTGTTTTTTTAATGCCTTTTTTGGCTTTTTTTTTAGCTTTTTTTAGTTTTTTGGACTTTTTTTAATTATTAAATTATAGAAATTTGGAGAAAAAAGAACCACTAATTTCAATAGAGGCAGAGTTGTATTCTCAGGTATCATGATCTAAAATGTGTAATTGATTTATTGAATGTAGACCTAGATCTTCAAAAATAGAGGTTAAAATATTTGTATGTGTTATTTTTGTATGCAGGTGTATTCAAATTTGAGCAATTTGTGATGGGCAATAAAAAGACAAGAAAAAGGTTGTATGATCGAAGAAGAGATACTACAAATGTCGATGAAGGAACATCTACTCAAGAACAACCCATGGAAATTGTTGATGACCAAAGAGTATAGGTACCAGAACAAATTGAAGGTGGTGACATAAATTTTTTCTTTGGTATGGAAAATCTGATGGAGATGGATGAGGATTCTCTTTTCAAAAATATTTCATCTGAAGATATGGTATATGAAAGCACAGTAAAATTATACTCTAAAAAAATATGGGACAAATTTTTTGAAAATAAGTCTATAATTGGAAGAGCACAGTTATTTGCAAAGTTATTTAGGAGGAAAGAGATGACCCTTGTTTTGGAGTTGTTAGGGGTTGATAATAAGAAAAAGTCACCAGGTTCATTAAAGCAAACAATAGTTGAAAACCTATAAGAAGCATTGAATTCTATTGAAAGCAAGAGTTGAGCTATTGATTTAAGTGCTGCACGTAGAGCATTGATGACTGTAATTTCTAGTAACAAATTATCACATAGAAGACAAGTTCAAGCAATTTCCCAATTACTCAATGTTTCTAGGAGAACCCTTCAAAGATATATTGCAAAGAGAAATAGATTGGATGGAAATGTTGAGACTAATTAGGTAAATATTTGTAGGGTTGCCCAAAAAGATAGAATCCCAGAAGATGTAAAGGAACAAGTGATTGAATATTGGACTAGCCACTCTCATGTTTCTTCCAATAGAAGGGACACTATACAGATAAAAGGTGAAGATGGTACGAAAATTTCACATCCAAAACATTTTATAGATACAACACAAAGTGAACTTTTTGAAGCATTCAAGCAAGAATTTTCAGATGTGAAGATTTGTCAAAGGATGTTTGAGAGACTACAACCAAGTTTTGTACGTATAAATAAGGTACGTGAGACTTGTTGTTGTTGAAATCATGTCAAATTTCATCTACACCTACATTCATATAAAAAATCTATGGTAGTAATTAATCCAAATATAGTCATCCTTGGAAGTACAACACAATTTGTGAAGTCTCTTCTATGTGAAAAATTAGAAGATTCAAATGAATTCAAAGTGCAGTGTATAAAAAATATATGTAATGATTGTGGAAATTTGAAGAATCTTGTACGGGTTGACAATATTGATCATTCAATGCAAGTTATGTGGAAGAGATTTGAATATGAGAAGTACTCAACAAAGTTAGGAGTTAAGAGCAGAAAAATTGTTCTCAAAGAGAGTGAATTGTCTTACAATGAGTTTATGAATAAATTTTGCAATATCATATATCCATTTATTGAACATTGTCATGGTGCTAGATGGCAAAATAAGCAATTTTGTGACTCAAAGAATTGCTTTCCATCAGGTTGTAATCTCTCTATTGTTGATTTCTCTGAGAACTATATATTTAGTCCTCAAAGTGAGATTCAAAGTCAATATTATCATTCAGAGAAAGTTGTAATATTTGTACAAGTTTGTTATAGGCATGCCAAAGAACATGTGGATGGTGTATAAAGTAGCAAAGATGAACAAATTATCATCAAAGAGGTTCACTTTTACATCAGTGATGATACAGGGCATGATAGAAGCTATGTAGCCCATTGTTTTGCAATATTTTTTTAAGACTTGAGACAATGTCAAATAGATGCTTCACAACATTGGATATGGTCTGATGGATGTGCTGGTAAGTGTTGATTTAATTTTTAAAAAAAATTATATCATATTTATTTGTGTAATTAACTTGTAGACTTGAATTGTTTAGTTACTTAAATATGTTGTAGGTATGTATATAGTTTTTAAAAAAAATATTTTGGTTTTAAATTTGAAATTGTTTGTAACTTCACAGGACAATTTAAGTCTACAAAATCTTTTAATTGGTTAAGCCAACAACATATTAAATGGAACATACATTTTTTGTAGAATTTCGATGAGAGTGGACATAGAAAAGGAGAGCATGATAGAGCTAGAGCATGTGTGAAGCATGCACTTCGACAACATGAACTTGTAGGTAATACCATATGGACTACAAATTTAAATTCTTAAATATATTTTAAATGAATTTAAACCTGTTAGGAAAAAAGTGTAGATCTCAATAAATTGCATGTGTTGAGAAGTGGAAGCTTAAACCATTATGCAATTTAGTGGTTTTGATATATATCCAATGTTGCAGATTTTCAATATTTCTCCTGTTGGATTTTAAAAAAAATTCTAATTATATTTTTTGAGAACATCTTTTCCTTTCAACTAGAAAACCCCTTAACCTGACATTTCACCAACATGAACTTGCAGGTAATGCCATAAGGAATGCAAATGAAATTGTTGAATGGTGCAAAAGTCATTTTGCCATCCGTGACTAAATATACAACACATGCTATTTTTAGGAAGTTAAAGGTATATAAATAATTTTTTTTTGAATTTCAATGTGTGTACATGAATTAAATTTTCAATTTTATACACTTTTTAATTGGATGATTGAAATTTACAGATATTGATCGTTCAACTCTTACTAATTGTCAAACAATTAGTGGTATTAGAATCAAATCATGACAGTAGGACATAGCAGGCCTCCTATAATTTAAGTGAGAAAAATCATGTTTTTGTGTTGATTGCATTGAGAAAAATGCAAATACTCTACAATGTGAGAATATTAGAGATGGGTATGTTTCAAAATGGGGAATAAAAAAATTAGTGGCCACGTCGGACCCTTTTGAAAATAATGACATTGTAGATGTCTATGATCCTTTGTATTCAACTAATTACGAATGTGTATCAGATTTAGTTGTTACAGGTAAATTTTAAATTTTAAAATTAAATTTTAACTTGTACATTTGATTTATAATATATTCTACTTAAGCTGAGCATGGTTTACTACATGGTGTGCATAGGAGATATTTTGTTGTTCTTGTAGATCTTGACAATACAGAAGGTGTAGATTACTATCTACTAAGATGTACACAACCAAAATACAAATTGTTAGAATCAATGACAGATGGTGATGGACAAGAATATCCTACTAGATCAGTGGTTGTTGAAGGCACATACTATTAACAAACAAAGATAGATACAAATGGTATTATATTTATTGATTGTATGCCAGGTCAAAAGGTTCTACATTATAGTCACTTAGTTATAGCAACACGAATAAATCTTGAAACTTTACCAAAAAGAGGACGTGCCAAACAAAGGTGGAGGTTTCCTATTGAAGATCATGAAAAGATTTTAGAGATAATAAAAGATAGAGAGGATCCAGATTATATGTACCAAGAACTTTAAGCTATATTTGTACATGTATATATTTTCTATGACAATATATATATATATATATATATATATATATATATATATATATATATATATATATATATATATATATATATATATATATATATATATATATATATATATATATATACACATGTAACATTTGGACCTGAATTTGAAAATCTTTTTATTTTATGTTGAATTCAAATAATTTCATTCAATGTGGTGATACATTACTTTTTTTTTAATCATCGAAATAGACAGGTCATTAATTAAAATTTATAGTTAAAATTTCATTCCCATGTATTCACATACATTAAATCCTTTTCCCATGTAGCATCATATGGTTCAAATAATAGAGTAAAGAAACAAAGATACATCATACACACACACACACACATGTAACATTTGGACCTAAATTTGAAAATCTTTTTATTTTATGTTGAATTCAAATAATTTCATTCAATGTGGTGATACATTACTTTTTTTTTAATCATCGAAATAGACAGGCCATCAATTAAAATTTAGAGTTAAAATTTCATTCCCATGTATTCACATACATTAAATCTTTTTCCCATGTAGCATCGTATGGTTCAAATAATAGAGTAAAGAAACAAAAATACATCAAACTAGCTATATATAGGCAAAGGGGCCTCATGAGGTGTAGTTTTTGACATTTTTTCATATCCTATGCCTCAAATATATGATGACAATCTAATTTGATTCCATACATGTATCTCTGAATACCCTATTTTGAACTTGAAGAGATCTAGAGTGATCAAATTAGATAGGTCATCAATTAATTGTATCTAGATAAATACTCTTTCTAGTGATATTTTCCCTATGATCAAGAATACAATGAATGTCTTACAAGGCTGGCTATGAGACACAAACTTGAACATGAATAGAGAAATTAAGGAGTTGTATTAGAGTTATCATACCATGATTTTTTATGATGAAGAACCAAATTTGCAAAAGACATGAATTGGAATCACAAAGCACATAACAATTATTCAGATAGAGATTTTTGGTCTTATTGACCAAAAAAGGAGAAACTTTTATTTTCTTATTTATAGGTGAAATTATTGGTCCCTCTTATCTAGTTGGCATAAGTGGACATATTTTTTAATTACTTGTAGAACAATAATTTTATCTTTTCCAATTATTTATTTAAATCTAATGTATTTCTTGGCATGCAAGGCTTCATTTAAAAAATTATTTTTTTTGGATTAAATGAATCATTTAAATGAATTTCTCATGATGGGACTTTTTTGCCACTATATATAAGAATACCTTGATAGCTTAATGTACATCTAATATAAATTTTAAACTTCGGATCTTGGAAATTAGTTTCAAGAGTTGATGAGTTTCAAATCCTAATGTAGTGATGTCTAATTAGAGTAATGATTCCCTATTTGCTTCCAAATTGCACCAATTAGATCTTGTTGTAGTAGAGACTATGATTGCATACTTTCATTCAAATTTACCTTATTTTTAAATATAATACAATTCAAGGAGAATGTCTTGATATGAGAAAAAATTAAAAAAAAGGTTGTTTAAAGGACTTGTGTAACCAATTTGAAATGAAAATCCTTGAGGGACTAAATGTCTATATAGAATTGAATGTTACCACATTGCCAAAGGGATTCTTGATATTATTTCCTAAAAGATCTTATTTCCCTCAAATTGATTTACACCTAAGGGGGTATCTCTGTATTAATTATATGTTCACCAACACTATATATAGAATTAAATGAGGGAGTTTTCTATGTTCTTGAACAAGGGAGATCTATATACTAGAGTCCTTGACATTTGTGAGGGATGTAGACTCTAGAACTATTTTAGTCTTTAATAGCTTAATGTTAGTGATATGTATTGTTATACTTAGATATTTCTTTTATCTAAATATCCAAATTCAATGTAATTGTGTCTATACAAGTGAATGAAACTTTATTGAGTTTCAATATCACTCAGTTTACTTATATGATTGATATGATCTTTTTTTTGCATAACTTAAATAGTAGTGACAAGTAAACATTAGGTTCTATTATGCATAATCCCCCTAAATGATTGAATTGTTATTAGTTATAATGTTACTGCATGTTTGGTTATCTATTACTAGTTATTTTTTTATTATAGAGTGATAGTGACTTGTCAATTCTTATAGTTGTAGATCATAGTGAATTGGATTGAGTTATATTGTTGGTACATAATTCAAGATATTGTGATTCCTAGATTAGTATTAGCTAAATTAACTAGTCATGCAATTTTCCTTTCATCAACTAGCAATGCACTATATATGTGATGTCTTTTCTGTATGTTTTTCCTAAATTTGATTATAAACATTAAATTAACTCAATTTTTTATATAGATTTAAAGTGAGCAAGAATATTATCTAGATTCCCAACTCAAAACCCTATTTAGATTCAAGAATTTCTATATTTCTATATTAAGTTGTATACAAAAAATGAGACAAAAAATGTTATCTATTTAAAGAAATCATATTCAAACCATGATACATGAGAAATCACAATTTAAGAACCATAAAATGAAACCATAATGTAAAATGTCTATAATGTGAAACCATAATGTCAATTATATATACTGTAAAAATAATAAGACATGAACCATAATGTTCAAAACCATAATATAAAATGTATATAATGTGAAACCATAATGTAAAATGTATATATTGTAAAAAATAATAAGACATGAACCATAACATGAAAGGTCATAACATGCGAAACCATAACAAGTCAGAGAGTAGGGTGTCCAATATGACTACATATGTATATATCTATCTCCCGATCCATGTGTGGATCCATGTCTCGATCTCTCTCTAGATCCTGATCCATGTGTGGATCCATGTCTCGATCTCTCTCTGGATCCTAATCCCTATCCTGATGCACCTCCCTGCACAAGAAAGTACATAATTTAATTTAATGTACATGTGTATATATATGTAAAGTCATCTTAAAGTTAAATTGTACTTTCAACATGTCTAAATTTATCAAGTAATTTATATATTATAAATGTACCTCAAATGTATTGTGCACAAGATCCTTTGCATGCTCCAAATCTCTAAAGTGCGACAAATTATCCCTTTGTTGCTAGAAATTTTCAAATACAAGATTTCAATGAATAGTGAGGACTACTTTTAAGTCAAGTTTATTTAATATATACACATGTGAATTTGTAGAACGCAAAATATAGAAATTATTCAAGTACCTGGACATCTTGGAGCACTCTACCAATCCCACTAATGCCAGAAGAATGAATGGTAACATCAGGGACACCTATATTTGAAGGTAAAGGACCAATGCCAAAGAGAAGTGTGCTATATGTGCCATGTACATGAGGTGCAGCCTGATGCTATGTGGGGGCTGTAGGCTGGTCTAGAATATTCTGGTTCTCTAAAGCTGCCTCACCCTGACCTGATTGTCTACCATTATGTCATCTAATATGAGTCGGTACAACATCCAAAGGAATCCATACTCATCACTGATATATTGGTATGCTGATAGTAAATCAACAAAGGCAATTGAACACGCATCACGTACAGTGGTGTCACTCATATGGGTCACATCTGATGGGGATGGTATATTTGCACGAATGTAGGGGTCATAATTCACGGATGTAGCCTCAGTGAGACGAAGGCTAATCCGTGGACGTAATAAGTATCTCCCTACACGATCAAATGACATCTGATCAACCTGAGTAGTAATCGTGGTCATCCTATCAAAAATCTTGGATCTAGTCAGTGTGACTACTGCATCTCCTGCTATTGCTAGTTCCAAACGTTTTGGAAGAACCAAAAGGTTTGGACCAACTAAAGCCCTCTTGTTTTTGGGCAGTGGCAAATTTAGACGTCTAAATTTAGGTTTATTGGCAAACCTCCCCTTTCCCTATCCAGCATGTGCAGGCATAGATGTGTAATCCACAGATAATCCTAAATGGAACTCAGCATATAATTGTTTGCAAAAATATAGTGGCAACTCATCATTATGAGGCCATCTATGATTGGCTACCAAAAATCTAGGATATATAAATGGACCAACAAGTGGGTCTGTACACTTGGTAATAGTATATCCTCTAACTTTGTCTTTCCCACTATAAAAAGGGAACATACTATGCACATTATGTAATGAAACTCTATCAGAAATAGATTTGATATTCTCAGTGCCAGTAACAGTCCTAGAAAGGGACCTATAAAACTCCTCAATGCTAATATCATCATATGGATTGTATGATTTTATTGTCTCAATCATGTCTAATCTTAGACTGAATATTGCCTAATCTATCTCTATTATCCAAATTTGGGGAGTTTTGTATAGTTTGGTCCAAACATTTCAAAGCATTATCTAATCAGAAATGCTATCATTATAAAAATTATTCCTAGCCTCATCTTTGCGCTAAGACTGCATGGAATTGTGAGATCCCTAATCATCAGCCATATCTAGATATAAGAGATCTGCATTTAATTAAAATACAAAATTAAATATGTACAAGTTTATTTTTCTTTTAAGCATACAAAAATATAAAAATGCACCCTGTAGATCATCTGAATAAACACAGAGTTTAGATTTGCATGCAAAGGAAAAAGATTCAAAGATAAGCTTGGGCAATTTAATTGATTCAACTTTTCATAACTACATAGTGGAAGAAAGATACAAGGAAAATTACAGTACAACAGTAATTACATCACCATGAAACCAAAACAAAAATATTCTCAAGCACACTTTATTGTGTTAAGTTACATTTATATACACAATGCAAAACCTTATGGCCGATTAAATGAGGATACTATCTGTAATCCTTAAGAAATGCATAATATAGAAATCCAACTTGGTGTTTAGTTCCTATAGAGGCAACATCCAAGTGACCTTAATGTTTCATTGGTATATATTCTTGGGGACAACCCTGTTGATGATCTCCTTTGAGGGAAGAAGGTGAGGATAGGAATCTAAGGAAGATTATCAATAGACATGCCAATGAGCTGGAGGCACTATTGATTGGTCTAAAGATACTAGCAACTTTGATGCAACTTGGTTTGAATGCTCTTTGTTTTCTTTGTCCTTCTCATGGTTATTTGTGTTATTGGTTTGGGAATGTATGTTGTGTTTTTAGATTGTGCTATTTTAATTGTTTATATACTGTCTTGATGCACTCACTTAACAAGGTTTTTGTTGGGGTGTTTTTTGGCCTTCTTTTCTTATCCTTATGCCTCTAGTATCAATTGAGTGGTATTCTCTCATAGAGAAGACAAGAGACCTAGAGAGAATAGTGGAGGCAATACGTGTAACTTTTAATTTGTATCTATTTCCATCTAAAATGGAGGTTGGAAGTGGAGAGAATAAACCTATGGACAAAATGGTGGCTCTAAAACATTTAAGGAAGATTTGGTTTGTTAGGAAAGGGTGGAGGTTTGTACAGAAGAAAATTTCTTGCAATTTTTAGTGGAGGGCCTAGTCAAGCACAAGAGCAAGTAAAAGGTAAACAAGGTGAGCAATCTTCTATATTTTCCTTGGCCTCTAATAAAGATGTGGTGTTTGTGATTGAGAAGTAGTAGAATAGGTTGAAAGTGGTTGGTATTTTCTTTGTTTGTCTTACCCTAGAGGCCTCACCCTCAAGGAAGTTCTTTAATGATTAGATAGATCCTTTGTGTGGGGCAAGAAGCTTAGTATTTATATGATGTTCTATAGAATGTGATGTAGGAGCATCTAGGGATTGTGCATTTCATTTCCTATTATGGACATCAGTAGAATATTAACCTATTATCTTTTGGTGGCTATTCTTCTTTCTAGTTGTGATTGTTTAAGTTTTTTTTTGAGTGGTGGTTGTTCATATTCATGTGGGTAGGTGTTTTGTTGGTGGTGCTATCTTCTAGCATTAGGATGGCCATTTTGAACCAATTCTCTATACTTGATGACTGATGTGTCTCACCAACATCATTGATAGTGTCTACTTTGGACTATGGAACAAATGTATCAACTATACAGCTACATCAGAATAGATAGGGATGTTGTGTTGTGCTCACCTATCAACATACAAATTCTTCTCTGATGTAGGTGTGTATGTTGATGTTGTTCCACAACTTCCAAAGTACTAGTTATCACTGATATTGGTGAGACATATTAGTCATGAATAGGTTCAACATGGCCATCCTAATGAAACTATAGAAAGCGGTACAAATAAGGTTTTGGAATTATAATTCAACACATAATTGTCTATTTCAAACAATTTAATTTTGTATGTCTAATAATTCTTTTTGAAAATCTGTACATGGCTTTAATCTAGAAAAATGCCTTTCTAACTGCAAATGGCTTGTTAATAATATGTACATGGCTTTAATCTAGAAAAATGCATTTATAACTATAAATAGCTTGTTAATTTTAATACTTTCTATTAGCCTAAGTGCACCTTTTGAGCATTAGATAAATCTTTGGAAGAAATACACTTCAATGAACATGTTTTCAAAAATATTTGCAAAGTCCAGAAATCTTAATTTGTTTTGAAAGCTTCAATGCATCCATTGTGAGGAAAGGTTACAATTAAGAAACTAGTAAAATAAACTCAGAAAAAAAAAATTAAACAGAGAAGAAGAATCAGAGAGTTTTATTCATAACCTTCTTATATTGTTGTTGCATTTTTCTTGTTGTTTAATCAATGGAGAAGATTTATGGATATTTGTTCAATCCATTGTTGGTTTCTAGTCATGTTTGTATCAATTTATCAAAACAATGACATTTAGGTTAAAAATACTAAAAAAACTTAGTTCCAAGCAATTTATTCTGTTCTAAAGGTTTTGGTCAACTCTTTAACATTTGGGGGGATATCTTTGATTTCAATCAATGAAAACAGATTTACCGATCCTGATTTCTCCTTTGTTTAGTTTTCAATCAATTCCACTTCTCTAACAATTCACCCATGTTTCACCCACGGGACAGTGAAGTTTTGGTTAAAAATGCTAAAAGCATTTTGTTCTGGAAGCAATCTAGGGTTGAACTTCTTATCAAATATGCATTTGTTTGGAATTTTTATCAATCTTAATCAATGGGAGTGATTTATGTACCCCCATTACATGCTTTGCTAGGTTTCCAGTCAGTTCTGTAGCAATTCACACATAACAATGAAATTTTGGTTCACAATGCAATTTAGACAATTAGGCCAACGTAGGGTGCTTCCATTCATTCTAGGATTGAGAATTTGACCAACTCCTTATTTATTGAGAGATATGCTTTTAATTATAACTATAAGCACTTGATGCTACAAATACAAATAACTGAATCGAGTAATAACCAACTAAGATTTGGTATGCCACAGGTGCCACAACAATGCATTGGTTGTAGGATGTGGATCAGCTTCGGCAAAACTGGGACAAAGCCTTTGAAAACCTCAAAGCTCATAAAAAATCTATGAAGAACTGATAATCATGAAGATGTACTATTTGATCTGAACATTATTTTCATGTACCACAGTGTACAAATTATATTTTGAATAAAGTTAGAATGTAGTTCCATGATAAACATTATGGGGAGATGATTAATGATTTTTGAAGTCATTTTAAGAGATGTATCATTATTTGTCTTTGTTGATGCTACCCATTAGTTCCATATGCATAGATAAATGTGACCAACAATTCTAAGGAGAAATTTGTATTGCCATTTTTTGAACTGAAACAAACTACTTGAACTTGACTTACACAAGAGATGTGTTTCAATATTCTAGCATTGTACCCATGAAAAATGATGTAAGTTAAATGTAGTCATTTCAAACATTATACCAAGTCAACATTAGAAGGAAATAATAGTCACTGCAATGCTATCACAAGATAAACCATAACCAATGTGAGCCAGGCAATGCTTGATGTTCACAACAATCTCGTTAATAATAATCCAACTTGATTGAGACTAATGATGATCATGGTGATAGAAAATCTTAATAAAGAGAAGGAATTTTTGGATCCCCATTCCATTCTTTGCTGGGTTTGCAGTTCTTTTTTTAGTAATTACACATGACAGTTAACTATCTATTTAGTCAGAGATCTCTGTGATTTTTATTAGTGGTAGAGACATATAGCTCTTCATTGAATCCATTTCTAGTTAATTCCAATCAATCATAGGGCATTCAAGATCACTATTAAGTATTCATAGATATAACATCCAAAATAAATTTAACCTCAATCACATCAATGCCAATTGCATTAGCATTCCATTCTTGCTTGGTGTGTTTTCTAGATTTATACAATTGACTTTCAACAACAAGAACCTTTAAGCTCCTTAAAAATCTTGAAAAATAACTATTAAATAAATTTAACTAAGTAGCTACATAGGACCTTGTTGTAAGTGCAATCAAAACTGACGTTTACTAAGCAGAATGATCAGAAGCATCTGTAGAGTATAAGACTCTACATTTTGTTTCAGAAGCAACGCATCCGTGGGTTACAGTTTTGTGTCTGAGAATGTGTCTAAGAATGGCCGCGAGGGTTTCATTTTCCTAGAGCCGCATGGTTCACCAAGTGTCGAGCCCCAGTTTCAAGCCGCATTTTGTTTCTAAGTTACAACTTTAAAGTGGAGCATGCCACGTAGCGGAAGATGTTTCTATTTTATTTTAAGTTACAAGTTGCGGAAGGTGCCACGAGTCATAAGCAGAGGCACTCCCTAAATGTTTCAACATGAGCGCGGACGAAGCCATATGTCTTTTGTGGTAGCTGTGGAGGCTGCCAAGTGTCAGTTTCCGCGTATCTGTTTCTATATCTTTGACGCAAAGTATAGGATGGAGGTAGGCCCCAGTGTAGAGTATCAGTGCTGCAGAATGTGCCATGTGGTGGATGCGGCGCCAAAGTAAAATCTTTCTGACCTTTTCTCTGAGGATAATAAATGTTTCTCAAATGATGTAGAATATGACATGTGTCAACCGCCACGTGAGTCTCAAAAGGTTTCTAATGTTTTGAGAAGTGGAGCAGAAGTTGCCACGTACTAGTTAGTTGTTGCTGCGGAAGTTGCCACCTATCCCTGTTTAAAAGCTAGCGAGCAGAGGGTTGTGGGTCCCATTTCTAATGTGTCTTTAAGCTTTAGATCAACGGATCATGACAATTGTCACAGGCAGAGTCCTCCCGAATACAAAGACACAGTTAAGTGAAGAGGTGCGGATAAAGACACGTATATGTTTCTAGTTGCTGCAGAAGTCACCAAGTGTCAGTTTCCTATTTCTTCCTGAGAAATGAAGGAGTTTCAAGTTATGTGTGTGGACGCTGCCATCTGTCACGGAGTTTATTGTTTCAAGAGCATGGAAGCTGCCAAGTGTCTGTTCCTTGTAAGGGGAGGTATGCCACATATGTTTCGTCACAACCAATGGGCTTGCAGGAAGGAGTAACCGTTAGAGACTCCTAGTTATCTCCAGTTCAGTTGGGCCATTAGGATTCGATTGTTGCAGACAATCTAGAGTTGATCTTGTGCTATAAATATGTAACATTTGTAATGAGGGAGATATAGTTTTTGAAGTTAGAATTCTAATTTTGCTAGAGTTTTCTGTTAGAGATTTAAGAAGAGAAGTTTGAGACTTTTTGCTATGACCAGTGAATATCATTTGCCTTTATTTTGTTATTCTTGATTCAGAAAGTAAATGTAACTGTGCCTCTTATGTTGTTGGAAAATTAATGAGAAAGATTGAGTTCTATGCCTTGGTTGATATTTTTCTGTGTCATTTCAAATTGTCTAATTGTGAGCCTTTGAGTTTATTCATTTCATCTATTTATGTTAATCATGCGGTATCTACTCTTTAATGTAATTGAATTTCAAGGATAGCTTCATTGTGCTTAGTTGAGAGAAACACTTTATTCAGGCGCATCGCCATAGATAGATTTGCTTTTATTGTATCTGTAATTCTGTTAGTTTCTATCCTTTTCCCCAAACCCATTTCAAATAGGGAAGAGCCAGCTTCTTTAAAATCTTGAGGTTGTTTCAGGTAGCAAGTCCCACATTCCTGAAACTTCCCATGTTGGTGTTGGAACCTGCACAATTTTACACATCAACAGCATCCATCCAAATGTGCATTTTTTTTGTTGAACTATCATAAACAAAGAAAATATTTTTGTATTCAATCAAACCAAACCGAATATATGCTAAGTAAGATCCTTCCACTATTAGGAGATAGTGTGTAACGTTTCAATAGACAGGTTTGTTCTAGATAAATGCTTATGAAACCCTTGGGGGAAAAGCGATCAAAACCCTCATTTCTACGCGAAGGCAAAGCTCCTATGAGCTACAGATTTGGGATCAGGACAAAGATGAAGAAATCCTAGGGTTAAAAAATGCACTAGAATCATGGTTGCTAGGTTTTAACAAAAACAACAAATCCTAGGGTTAACAAATGCCCTAGAATCATGGCCGTTAGGGTTTAACAAAAACAACAATACATACAGACAAACATATAACTGAGCTGAACAAAAACAATTCTTGAGATATCATTTAAAGTTGAATTAAATGTTACCTGGGTTGAATGGATTTGTAGGCTGGAGGGTGTCGGGTGAGCAATGTCCAGATGCAATCTTTTCGGCCGAAAATGCAAAATACAATGCCTCCACTATTTTTTTTTCTTTTATTTTCAAAAGATTCGGCCGAAACCCACTCAGCTGATAGGGACTCGACCAAAAAAATACGCACCACATCGGTGCCAAAAGGTGCCACATTGATTCGACTGAATAACACTCAGCCGACTCCTACTCGGGAGACTCCTACTCGGTCGAAATTATTTGGTTAGCCCAAAGTGTGACACAAGTTTGTACTTGTACCCAGCAATCTAAAATACGAGTGAATAAAAAATGAGTAATCAAAACTAAGAGTGATGGTAAAAATGAGAATAGAGAAACCAAAGTTGTTGCATATCCAAAATACTCAAAAAGTTCAAAAGCATTCATTTCCATAAAAGTCAAAAATTCAAAAAAATGAGAAAATCAAGTGAGGCATTCCAGAAAATACAAAAGAAAAAAGAAAAAAACATAAAAAAAGAGAGTTACAAAAAAAGAGTGATAGAGAGAAGATTGTTGGGTGTTTATACCCTTGGGTGGAGATAAATCTAAGCTCGAAGCTTCAAGGGTGACATTCAACCAGAGGAAATAAAAGAGAAAGGTACAAAACACACACATGCACTAGCTGAGCAAAGCCAATAGTCTAGTAGTCTTTAGGACCATTTCTACTTAGGGACCCTTATTTTTCCCTATTTCCTTTACCCCGGGTCTCTCTTGCTTTCCATCTATGATCTAAGTCTATCAAACACCAATAAAATTTGTTACTTGTCTAAGTTGGAATCTTGTCAAATTGTTTTGTCTAGATAAGGACCAGTGTTTAGCCTATTGCAAAGCCCAAAATTAGAAGCATTCCATCTCCTCTCTGGTCCCACTTGAGTCCCTAATCCCATCCCAAAGATCAATAGGTCTCTTTATACCATGTTAACTTGTAATCCTCTAGGTCAAAAATTCTACTTAAGAGCAGTCACATTGTTTGTTCCACCTACATACATGCTATCATAAAAATCAAAAGAAATAAAACATGTCATAACATCATGGAATTCATAGCACTTAGAACATAGTACTTTTCATTTCATATTTGTGAATCATATCCAGACACATTGCACCTCAAATATCATAAAAAAAAAAAACAAATTGCATCATCCATATGTGATAATCATAGGTATGTGTTCTCATAAGAAAAATAAAATCTCTATCCAACCATATCCACAAAAGGGAAGGTGAAGTACAAGCTGTCAACTAAAGCTATGTATAATGTCATCTAGTCAGGTCTTGTAATAATAAGTGTAAAACAATGTCTGAGCATAAGTCACTCCTCCAACAAGTCAGAAGAACAAAACTATGCACTCAAGCATATAAATCTCCCCATGCAAGGGGGCAATGGTATAAATCCCTTCAATAAACATAGGTCTCTCAAAGACCTCAAGGAACGTCAAGTCAGATCTTCAGAAAAACCATAAAAAATAGAAAAATTGAAAAACCCAAAAAATTGTAAAACATCAACAATTCCTAAAAATTGAATATGTTCTTCAAAATCTACAATAAAAGGAGAATTTGTTTTCCTCTCTAGCTTAGCATGTGTTCTATTTCTTTTATGCATCTTTTGTGCTCTCATTTTGTGTGTGTTCATACCTATAGGTCTCCTTGACAAAAGAAAACAACAAGGTGAACTCACAAGTCTATGGTATGTTCGGTCATTTTAGTTTCCATTACTTATTTTGATACATGTAAATGTCAAACTAATGCTAGTTATTGCAGCTACTATTGCGGGAAATCGACAACAAGTAAGGAATATTTGAGGAATGGTACCTACCCTTCATGTAGACTACCATCCCCGAGGGGGCAAATATGTAAGCACCAAAATCACGCATGGCCTCCACGAGGACCCCATGATGACCCACAATGCTTGTCATGTACATGTAACCATTAAATAATGCCCTCTCAATAGCAATTCTTTTGATAGCATTTGGATTTTTCTCCTCTTGTTGTTTCCCCTTTGTTATATTAACCTTCTGTAACGAACAAGAAATTCACATCACAAGAAACTGGAGTAAAACAAAGATTTACTGAAAGTAAAATCATGTACGGTAAATTAATATAACTTATACTCGTCATTCCAAAGGAAATGTAATAAGATAACATTCTAGAGTCCATGCAAGCTCTCAGATTCATAAGTAAAAGTACAACCGTAATTACAAAGTATACATAAATACATCTGAAGTCCTTTACAGAGTGTGTCGAAATAAAATATAACAAGTGTCGAATAATGGCATCAAGCCTCACAATCATTGAATACAAGAAGTACAATTTGTCATAATTGTCAAATAAATCTATTGTGGAGTCTGTGACTGCCATCGACCAACTAGCCATCTGTTGCGTCGTAGGACATGAACATGGTTCAGGCACTTTTTCTGCCCAACCATGAAGCTTGCGCTTCCCCAGTATCCTTCAAACTGAAGGATACCTGACCCTGCTCGAAGAGCCTAACAACCTGGAAACATATGCAGGGTGGAATCTGGTATGTGCCTATCAATCTACATGCATCACTAATCTGATTGCAGCATCTCATCAATAGGATGTGGTAGGGAAAATATACAATATATAGCTAGGAAAAAAAGTCCATCTATTTCAATGGCACATGTCTATTTCAACATTCTATTCGCTTTGGCCAAAGCATCTATCTGTTGTAACTGCATGCAAGTTTTGAAAAAGAAAACTCACTTCCCTATTAACCCACATTCGATACCTGTCCCAGAAGGCAATCTTCTCAATGCATAGCAAAATAGAAACACACTTAACTAATCTCTTCTAACATAGAAGTAAAAGAAAAAGATACTCTCTTCCACAATATGAAGTTTACAATGTTGGTTATTCAATTTTCTATGTCTGGGTTTGTGAAGGCAATGTGTCCTTGTTGTAGAAGGCAATTTTTCCAACATAAACTTAGAGAAACAAAACTCACTCATGCTACTCATATTGATGCATAGTTTACAAAGTGATGGATACAACAAAAAGACAAGAAATAATCTCATTTGCATGTTCACAAGGCAGAGAATTCAATCGTTTAAGTTATCTTTCTTCATTAAGACAATTAGTTATTTGATCACACAAGAGGAATTAGAGCAGATATATATTATTGAATAGTTCAAGATTCCATTAAAAGTTGTCAATTTTTGCAACGGTTTGAGCACAGCTGAGTCATTTACTTATAAGAAGGTTGAGAGATGTATACCTAAACGTGTCTTTTCTATAGATCAAATTTTAAATATAACATAGAATCCTGTAATTAAATTGCTTCCAAAAGAAAAATAAGGAACCCTTGAATGACAATGCTAGGTAGGATAGGACTTGTTTCCAAATTAGTTAGGTTCCAACAATAATTCACTAATAGTTTTTCCACATTATAAAAATATAGAAGAATACCACTACTCTCTAAGGAAAAAGAGAGTTTTCCCTATGGTTTCCTGTAGGTGACTTTCTTTTATGCAAAAACAGTCGGCAACCTGACTGAGTCGGTTATACAGAGGTCGATTAAACTCTGAAAGATATATAAAAAAAAACTAAAGGTTGAATGCTCTGCTGAGTCAATGGCACCAATCGAGCCAATTTGGGAAGAAGAGGTTGACGGTTTCTTATGACTGATCAAGGATAATAGAAACTAAAGTTGATGGACTTAACAAGGCCAAACATACTAATACAGATCGACCTTCACCTTAGGGCTAGTGTTACTATTCTTCGGCATGTGCTTTAACTAAATGGCATTCATTTGAACAATCTACATTCATTCTAAGCTAACGTCAATCATTCTAAGCTAAACGACAGTCGTTCCAACTAAACGGCCGTTGACTCAGGTAACAACAAAACTTATAGAGGAGATTGGTGTCTCATGGAGTAAGGTTCAACTTCCAGAAAATTTAGCGGGATACAACATTAGACAGAGATTGGTTAACAAAAGAAATGAAACTAGAAATTGTTCGTTTTATGTTCTTGTTACTGCGAATGATCTATTATGCAACTTTCCAGAGGTGCTATGATTATATAGAGCTACGCAGTCTAGGCAATAATAAGGTGAAATTTCTATTTACTAAAGGCAAAAGCTTTAAAGAACGATCCTTCTTAGCTACGCGACCACATAGAAGATTAGAAAGGTATTTAAGCCAAGGCAGAAATAAGTTTATCTAGGGTGTAACAGAAAGGCTTACAACTTGCTGTAAAAGGCCATGATTATCACTGAGGTTGAGACTAGTTTTGGTTATAATAAAGACAAAATGGTAATCAGCAAAAGGAGTCGTGCCAGATTGAGGATGCTAATACTAACACCATTGGTAAAAGATTTTCATAGGTCGCTGAAAGGTACTTAAAGATGATTAGATCTGTATTTCGACCTATTGTCTGAGATTTTTATCATCAAAAAAAAAAAGAATGATATACAGGAAGGTGGCAAATAATTACATTCTGATCCTACGGATTCCATTATGACCCATAACATGATTAACCTCTGGCAGGTTCGTGGAGGTAGCATTCAGCAGATGTGATTCGGGATCCATCATTGAGGAGGCAAAAAGAGATTCTAAGCTTTAGATCTTTCATAATTCATACAATCAAACCAATGCATGGTAGTAATAGTTTACACCAAAGAGGAATACCTGTTCAAATAGGGCCGTATTCTCCAATAATAACTCCTGCTCACCTCTCTGATCCGATTTCTATCTTCCACCCCCGTCTGAGTGTCCCAGCATTGTGTGTTCTCTCTACTTTTTCCCATCTTCCCTCTTTTATTAATGCACTTAACACTAATTTTCTATCCGATCCTTCCCCAAATTCATGCAAAAGTTTGTTTGTAAAAAAAATTAAAATAAAAACTCTACTTCTTTGATTCGCATGGATGTGCATGCTTGCATATTCTTCTCTTAATATAAAAGAAAAAAATTATGCCTTTAGCACTTATAAATATTTATATATTTATTGGTTTAAATTTTTGCATGAACTTATATATATAATTATAACCGAGAATACATTCTAAAAATATTAATGATAATAATATATATATTAAATTTGCATCCTTTAACTTGCTTCTCAAAATTTACTTCTTTTACATAAGAACCATATTTAAAATAAAGTTGGCATTCTATTTTAATTGCATGTTGTTTATTTAATTTCTTATATCCTATTAAGATTCTAATCTATTGTTTTGATGCATAACAAGTCTCAAGTTCAAAAATTATGACAATCAAAGACATTTATAGTGATTCCAACCAGACAAGAGCTTCGTCATCTTCCGATAATTACACAAGACATAATTGATGAATAAAACATGCAAGCATCACTCGTCGAAAACACACACAAAGCAAAGCAAGATAACTCAAACTACGTGAGTGTGTGGGATTCCCAGATAAAACCCATCAGATGTTTCCACAGAGCTAGGACTCCCCTACCTGAACCATGCTCTTGTCGTCGACAAGACTGCAAAAGTCAAACTCATAAAACCATTAATAAGTTAGTCCCAATATAGCTGAAGCGAACGAAATAGCCGAAGCGATCAATTTAACCTATCACTGTAATTAATCAAAGTAATTATTGCATTTTATCCATTTAATCAAGTACGAAAGTATGAGATGTGACACCTTCTCCCCGCTTTCAACACTTGTCAATTCTTGTTTCTTGTGCTTGCGACTTCATCCCTAAGCCTTGTATTCATCCATTTGTTGTGATTTGACCTTTCCCTAGTGTGTTTAATCCATTCCCACCCCTAGGAGCCCTCTAGATGACCTCCCAAGCCATCTCCAACTATCATTTTTTAATTTTAATCAACCAATCAAAATCTCCCCTATTATTTTAGGATCTCTCCTGATAGATTTGACTTTTGCAAGTAGAGATTTGGATTTTGACCCCCTTTTGACCAGTTTCTGGAGGCAGTTCACCTCCTTTTCACCTCCCTAATAATCTCCAACCCCGCTTTCCAAACTAGGACCTCGACTCTATGGGTTCGCCATGGGTCGGCCTCGGGTGACTTGGACTAGCAAAAGGGGTGACCCCTGGGCGACCTTGTCGTCTTTTCTAGCCACAGAAAAACTTGAGTTTTAGACTAAAAAAAGCTTCGTTTTCACCCGTTTTCTTCATGTTTGCATGATTTTTTAGTCTAAACATAGAGTTAACTATCCAAGCCTCCAAGCATGCATAATTAGCTCCTTTTTATCTCAACTTGTCAACTCATGCATTCATGCTAACTGCATTTTTGTTTCAATGCTAAGCTATATTGGCTTGTTCACTCCCTAATTAGCCTAGAACATTCCTTGGTCTTCTGAGTTAAATCTCCAATCAAGGGAGTTAACTCTCCATCCTCTCCCACCTATCATAGCCTCTTTCAACCTATAAATAGCCCCTCCCTCAAGCACAAAGGGAGGCAATTTCATTTGTGCATTGAGTCCTTGTAGGTTTTTGCTCTCCAACTAGCATCCATATTCTCATACAAGACATTCAAGCCTTTTGCTTTTATTGTTGTTTCATCCAAGCTTTGCTAAAAGATTCATATCGCATCGATATGTTGCCCAAATCACAAGCCATAGTGCTCATTAGCTCACATTGATCTCACGTTTTCAAGCTTTCAAAAGCTCTTTCACATCTCTTCCCTGTTGTCACCAAGAGGATATCCCTACTACTACAAGAGGACAAAGAGGTTGCCGACACAAAGATTCTTGAGGGTAGTGGAGGCTCACATGTCTCTTATTCCAAATTCTTTATTGCTTTTTTTATAGTTTGATAGTAATTAGCTAATCTAAATTTGCTTTTGGGAATAGTAATTTAATGTTGCAATTTCCTTGATAGGCTAAATAGGATTTGCATTGTTAGATTAGTTTTCTTTCAAATTTCTTTAGATTAGTTTGTTTTCAAAGCAATTTCATTTTCCTAGAGTAATTTATCAAAAAATCTAGAAAATCAAACAAAAACATAGATCAGATTACATTAGTTAAATACATCCTAGATTGCATACATATTTCCATTCCTAGATTAAGAAAAGTACTTTATTTTCATAAAGATCCAAAAAATCACAAAAATATTGTTTTGCACTCATATGGGCATGCATGCATTCAAAAACCAAAAAAACACAAAAACATTAGTATCACAACAAGATTGCAAACTCTTGATTCCAACACAAGGTCAACATTGGTCAACATTGGTCAAAATTAGTCAAACCCTTGATGCCAACACAAGGTCAAACACAAATTGAAACCTTAGGTCAACAAATCCTAAGTCAAACCGTAAGTCAAATTGAGGTTAACTGCAGCCAACTCTCTCTTGGTTTGGGCTCACGAATGTGCCGAGGGCTTAAAGGCGAGTGGGTGAGGGTAATCCTCAAAGAGATTGAGGAAATTCAGCCTAGAACACAACACGATCAACAAACAATTCAAGAACAACAACACAGGTTGAGGTTACTCCAAACATAATTCATCATCCAACAATTTGAAGAACAACTCCAACTCAATAGAAGCATCAATGAGAACAATTGTCAACCTACACAACATTGGAATCTCTGGAATCCAACTAGGAGAATAGTGACTAGTGACCCTTCAGGTCATATAGTTATTTCAACCACAATGATAGAGCACCATATCAGAATCAATACGCAAAAAAGGCTGAAGGACCGGCCAACCACTCTCTGCAAAGTCCAACTCTCAAGTGAGTAGAACCAACCCCGTGTCTCACCTCCTCTCGACTGGCTACTTCCATGAGAGCAAGAGTGATGTGGAGGTTATCCCCATGGCAAGGAGAGGGATCCATGTGCTCGCCAAAGCTAGCTCAACCACCCCAGGCTACCGAGTCATGTTTTTTAGTGTACAGTGACTGCTAGGGAGCTCGTCCAAATGATCAAGCCCCTATTTTGGTCTCTTAATCTCTATATCCCATTCTAAAAATAAATTAAAATTGAATTGAGTGTGTGCTCCTATTGTACTTGTATCTAGAAGTAAGATTAATACTTAATAACATGAAATATGAGAATATCAATAATTGTATCTATCACTATCCTAGTGTATATGGAAGTAAGAATGTGAGATACAATGAGATATATAGAGATACCGATCAAGATATAAGGTATGTGAGAGTAAATGTGGATATATGGTTTTTGTATTGGCTATCCAAGAAAGTGGAAAGCTCAATATAAAGCCTCACCATAATCCAAATATTCATGAATCAATAAAAGAAAGTAGACGTTGGAAATATAGAGAAGATGTGACAAAATCACAAACATTAAATGGAAATAAAAGAAGAGTAGCAAGTGAAAAGAGAGTTAGAGATGGACAATACCAGTAACACCTTGTTATGAAAATTGTGAAGAGAATATTTTAGAATAGATGAGAAGAAGCTATCCTTGCTTAAGAAGATATCTCTTTAAAAAACTCTAATAAATAGAAATGTAGAAGAGCACCAAACATAAATCCTACAAACTTTAAAACCTTTTGTAATAGATATAGTCAAGAGAAATTAAAAACCTCAAAAATAAAGCTAACAGTAATGTTGATATAACTAGAGTGTTATAGGGAGTCAAGATTGGATGAGGAAAAATCTCGTAAATTATGTGAGAAGCCAAAGCTAAAAAAACCCCATTTCAAAATATTTCATCATTCAATTTCTATTTCAAGTAAGATGGTTAGGAAAGACTATTGCAAAACCAACATGAGCTAGGTGAATGTTAGTTACAACACAAGAGGAAGTTGAAAATACACTTTCTCATCCATTAAACAAAGTTCATATAGCCACAAAATTGTGGGATTTGAAATTGTAGTTGCATTGATGTTTGTATGATCATGTTTAGTCTTTGAAGATTCAAATTAAAACATTATAAAATCATGAAAAAAAATAAAATAAACACAAAACATAAAAAAATCATGATAGGGAACACTAAATGTTATGTAACTTTTTACCCAAAATGGAAAAAGAAATTTATTTATGAATAATCCTCTAAAATTATAAGAGGATAAGGTTTATTTACCCTTTATAATTAAAAGGGAGATGAAAAATAAAGGATATTATTATCCTTTTGGTAAAAATGGAGATAAAAAAAGAATAATTATGAAAACCCCTTTAAAAGGGAGGAGTTATTATGTTTATTAAACCATTATTAATGACAACCTTTGTGAAAGGGTGTGATGGCTTAGAAACTACCCCTTAAAAGGTTATATAAGGCATTTGTGTGAGACTTGGAATAGGCATGAAGCATCACTCAAAGGAAGAAGAAGGTGAATAAGGGAGGAAAAAAGAAGAAAAGTAAGTGTAGGAATCACGAAGGAGAAGGATTATAGATTTGATAGGCAGTGAGCATTAGAGAAGGGGCACACAAAGTGTGTCCAACTCAGGGTACAAAGTACACCCGGAATTGTCCTAGCCAAGGTTTGTGTGTGCACTTGTGTTGAGCATGACCTTAGAGCACTTGTGTGTGTGTGTGTTTTCTGAAAAAGAGCTAAATGCTTGGGAAACACATGGTTGGTTCTGAATAAGAACTAGATTCCTCCTGGAAGTGCTCACTTGCTAAAAGGGGGTTGAATTTGTAATCCATTTTCCAGAGTGATATTGGTAGAACTTTCTAGAACACCAAAAGATATGTATTTATTCCTCTCTATGATGGAAATTAATTAAGCACTAAACTTAATGCTAATAAACGATATCAGAATCATGATTTATGTGGGTTTTGATGTTAATCTAACTATGGATTTTGTTAATCAATTGGCTATGTTAATTATTTACTTTAGAGTTCTTATTAAAATATTACATGTTGTAATTTTCATTTTCTATTTATATTTATTTGATAGCTTCACATATTCTAAACTATCTTAACTCTAATTATTAACAATAATAAATCCGCTACAAAATAACTCTAGGGAAAAGTAGCGTTACATTTGGTATTAGAGCCAGGTTAATCAGGCCTTCCTATCTAAAATGTGCTATATGCTTTCAAATTTCATATTGATCAATCTTTAATATACTCCTTGTATATATTCAACATTCAACCAAATTTCTAAGACATCAAACCCAATTTTTCAAGTTCTAACTTATAACCTTTGTCCATATACTAATTTTGGTTTCTTCATTTCTTCATGAGCATTATTGGAAATCTTGGATCATGTATGTGTGTGCATATCCATGTTTAAAATCTTGTCTGAGGTTAATGTTGTATTGAGAACTCCCTATTTATAACCAAACTGAACTTACGGCACCATGTCCATAGCCTATCAATAGGACTTCTTTGTGTCTATTCAAGAGATATATTGGTCTAAAAACTCATTATCGTCTTTGGACATGGTAAGTTACCAAGGCTTAGGATGAAAATTATTTAAACATACATTAATTCTAATAGCTTCAAACATACTCATCACTCTATTGAAGCCTCTATGCTCTTTGATATGCATACACTTTAAACCATTTGAGCCCATTCACTAATATGTACTTGGTGAGGTCTATAGAATCATTCTTTTGCCTCTTTGAAGACCACATCCATGATAAAAACCCTAAAAAAATTTTTTTAAAAAAAAAGAAATTAATTCAATGTCGTAGGTTGTTTTGTTTTAATTCTTTAGTGATCATTTCAACTATAACAAGGTGGTAAGTAAGTTGATTTTCATTTCAAAATGATTGAAGACCAATTCATTGGGTTTTAGAGAGTAAATACGTGTCTCCATGGAGCATCTTTTCATCCTAGCTCTTTTACCATTGGCATTATATATAAAAATCCCACATTGTGGAATGAGTAACAAAGACTTCTTTACACTTATTCATTCGTTATGACTTATATGTTCCTTAAAGAAGGCCTTGTGTTGAACCATTCTTAAATAAATATGGTTGAAAGTTGATTGAATATCTTCTGCAATATGTTGTTATAACAATTTTATGTTTTTTAGTTTCTTAATACTTAAAAACCACTAGCATAAACACTTCAATTTAATACTATGGTAGTTTATAATTAGATGGCATGTCTCCCCGTATACTTATGTGGACTTTACATTCAAGTTCATGGTGCTGGGTGTCCAAAGCTTTGAGAAATTGTATAAACTCTATAGGCCCATTCACTAAGCAATAGGTGTCTCGGTTTTAAGGGTTGAGACCTCTTGCATCAGGGGTCATGTCTCTATACGGTGACATCCATTTGAGTATTTCTAAACAAGTCATGCACGTTCATTTCATGGATTGTAGAGAGTTGAATTATCATAGCATCCTCATGGATCAGAACCCAAAGTTCGTTCTAATTTATAATGTTTTGCATCCATCGAATCCCTTAAACATGAGTATTCAGGTGCATGCATGCGAACTTGCTGCACAGTGGCATCATCGTTTCTAATCTGATGATATTGTTGATATTGTTTGCTACCGTAGATTTAGACACAATGAGATTGATGGGCCATCTTTCAACAATCTAAAATGTAACAGGTGATTAAAACTCATCCACGGAACGGTTAATGTGTATAAAGAGTACATAATTCATTTAAGACATTTGTCAAAGGAAGAAATTGATGCTTTGCACTCTAAAGTCATTTAATTTAACGAAGAGGTTGTTAACAATAATGAATATGGTCCAAACCAATGAGATTGGCTTTCAATATATTAGACTGGATTTAAATCACTAGAATAGTTGTCTTTTAGACGCAATACAGAGGTCAAACTAGGGATATTGAAAAATCTTGGGAAAGCTATAACTACTCTACCAGAAACATTCAGTCCTCACAGGGTTGTAAAGAGGATGTTTTATCAACAATTACAAATGGTGTCAATTGGGTTGTTGGCTTCACTCATTGTAGAGGGTAATCATGTGAGATTGAGTGTCCAAGATGTTGAAAGAACTATTTTCAGTCACCAAAATACAGTACCAAAATACAGTAGTTCATGACCAGTAAACATGAGCAAGATATTCTATATTTTCTAATTTAAATTGTGGTGTCTTTATATCTAAATGCAGGATACCATTTTATCAATTTACTTTGAGAGTTTGGATAATTATTACAAAGTATGAAATCTAGACATTTCAATTTATTCCAACATAGATTCAGAGCAAAAATAAATTAGAAAAATAAAAATTAAAAAATTAAGCATACTTAACTATTATATCAATCATCTTATGGTGTCCAAATGCCATAACCAAAATAAATCGATTCAGATATCTTAGGGTGTAATAACATTTTAATAAGAGCTCACTTGAAATCTAAACTTTGGTCATTTTGTGGCTTAAACGTTGGTACCCTAGTCTTAAAGTTAATTATAATACAATATGAGACTTTAACGTCTTTAATATGTTAGTCAAATTAATTTCTCATCTAGTTAAATTGTGTTTTGAGTCTTGCAATCAAAGATGTGCTCAAACAAAGGCATGATATATTTTAATGTAAAGGTTGTTTTAAGGAAGAAAATAGTATTGAAAGAGTTTCATTACTGCTCACAACTCAATGTGAACAGTGGGTGATGTGTAAATAAGATCAACAAAGGAATATCATGAAAACTTGAATGTCAACTCAAGTCAATGTGAAAGTTAAAAAGATAACTTCAAATTAATAAGCACAAATATATGGTGTAAGATACAAAGTTTTAAAACCTAGGGGCCCATAATTTTTTAAGAGAACCTGCATGTGTTGTAACCATAATAGATGTCAAGACATTCGTACAAGTCTTACCACAATCATTAAAGTCATCCTAGGCTTTAAAAAAAATTATAGTAATTTACAATAGCCTGGGGAATCTCAAGAAGTGTAGTAAGATGCTTATTAGAGAAATTGATGGTTTTGATGCTCCTGGGCTTGCTTGAGATGTAAAGACTTACACAATTCTTTGTGACTTTTTCACTAGTTTTTTGACCCTCAATAACCATATGCTTGAGTTTAGTATCCACAGTCTAAGATGGGAGTCAAAGGGTCCTTGGTCATTAAATTAAGAAAAGGGCATAGGATTGTTGAGACCAAATTCCCAAATTTACCAAACATAGATTTAACAATTCACTATAGCAGGATGAACATTAAAAAAAGGTTGCTCAAGAATATGAATGAAACAAATATATATTATTCATTTAAATTGTTACAAGGGGTTGAGTACATACCTATTGATTTGGTAGATTTTGGCCCTTATTTATCTTTGTGAATGTGTGCAAGGTCCCTAAGCTCTTTAGGTTTCTCATATATATGTAGAAAATATTTTGGTATAAAGGTTAATATACCCAAGTCAAATTTATTGCTCTCCTCTCTTTGGCCACCTTCATGTGAGCATTTTTACAATTCAAACTTAGCCTCAATGGTAACTTTGGTAATTCACTTATGTAAGTATAGTGATTAGATTATTCATGAAGTTTTGAAATGATTGATTTATACATAATGTGATCTCAATTAAAAGATAGCAACTTTAGTGGTATTAAGTTTAAGTCTTGTCTAGCCAGTACTCTCTCATACAAGGAAGTTGTCTTGGAAACATAGAGTTAATAAGTTAGTTTTTTTAATGGTCAAATTTGTAAATTCATTCCAATTTTCATTTAGTTTTATGTATAAACTTTAGGAAGTGGTGTTACTATACCTATTGATAGCTAAAAACACAAACTTGATACCTAGATTTATTTAACTTAAGTTACATTTTTGGCCCATAACACACAGGTCCCAAGATCATTTTCACATCTTAAACTTTGGAAAATATGGTTTTGTTTATATGGAATGAAATAATAAGACATGAAACCAAATAGGTTATCTTAGCATTTACCATGGAGACATGTCAAATTTTACAGGGGGAGAAATCACCTCAAGAGAAATCAAAACCATTTTTTAGATTGCAAATTAGTACCAATTATTTACCCTTACATACAAATCACATATAAATAGATGTCCAAGCATCATACTTTGTGAGAATGACTCATAATATCCTTGTGTACATCTAGCTATTTCATTTATTAAGGAAATTATCAACAACACTTATTATGGTTCATTTTATTTTAGCAAAACCATCATCCTAAAATAGGTCCTTGCATTAAAAATAAAATTTAGTTAACTTAGTTCTTTATAAGGATTAAAGATAATATTTTTTTGTGGGTGGAAATTGTTTGCTACTATTCTTTTACTTCTTCAAGTGAATTATAGGATTTCTTGTACCTTATTTTGTTTTATTATACATTGTTATTTGAACCGATCAACCCAATAACCTTGTACATATGCTTTTGTCCATTATTTGTGAACCTATGACAAGGTGAAGTATGTTATTTCTATGTGAAATAATATGAACTTTGTTTAAACGTTATTGTGTACTTGTTTCCATTCAATTGTATCTGGTATATGAAAAGAGGATATTCATATAGTCTAGAATGCATGACTATCATCTTTGAATATATTTTGAGTATATGGTACTCAATGATGAGTGACTACATGTATAGGATATGCATGTCATTCACATGATAATACTTTTGTATATCTTACGTTGAAGTGACACCTAAAAGATTAAAATATTTGTATTAAAGATAAGGTTACACATTAATGACCAAATTTAAAAGATTATTTGATAGGAGATTTATTGTATACACTTGTATTAACTTCTCAAGTATAAATTCATGATCTATTTCATGTGAAAATGTACTTATAGTTCTAATCATGTTATTGATTAACAAAGTATTTCTATGGGATTTAATTATGGTTTGAGCTAAAGCAAAAGAGTTATTGGGAAGATCTAAAATTTTGAGAAATATGATTATAAATGAAGTAGATTCATTGTGATATCAATAATGTTACTTGACTAATTATTTTTGCTAAATTATGTTGTAGATTCAGCTTGAGCTACTGAGGACAAAAGCTAATTTATAGGGAGAGAAAAGTTATGTGACTTTTTACCCAAAATGGAAAAAGAAAGCTATAAGAGGATAAAGTTTATTTACCCTCTATAATTAAAAGGGAGATGGAAAATAAAGGATATTATGATCATTTTTGTAAAAATGGAGATAAATAAAGAATAATTATGAAAACCCCTTTAAAAGAGAGGAGTTATTATGTTTATAAACCATTATTAATGACAACCTTTATGAAAGGGTGTGATGGTTTTGAAACCACCCCTTAAAAGGTTATATAAGGCATTCCTGTGAGACTTAGAATAGCCATGAAGCATCACTCAAAGAAAGAAGAAGGTGGAGAAAGAAGGCAAAAAGAAGAAAATGAAGTGCAGGAATCATGAAGGAGAAGGATTATAGATTTGACAAGCAGTGAGCATTGGAAAAGGGGCACATAGAATGTGTCCAACTCAGGGTATAAAGTACACCCGGGATTGTCCTGGCCAGGGCTTACATGTGTGCACTTGTGTTGAGCATGTTTTGTTGAACATAGCTCTGGAGCACTTGTGTGTGTGTTTTCTAAAAAAGAGGTGAATGGTTGGGAAACACAAGGTTGGTTCTGAATAAGAATTGGATTCCTCCTCGAAGTGTTCACTTGCTGAAAGGGGGTTGAATCTATAATCTATTTTCCATAGTGATATTAGAAGAACTTTCCAGAACACCAAAAGATATGTATTTATTCCTCTCTATGATGGAGATAAATTAAGCACTAAACTTAATGCTAATAAAAGATATTAGAATAATGATCTATGTGGGTTTTGATATTAATCTAACTATGGATTTAGTTAATCAATTGGCTATGTTAATTATTTACTTTAGAGTTCTTATTAAAATATTACATGTTGTAATTTCATTTTCTATTTATATTTATTTGATATCTTCACATATTCTAAACTATCTTAACTCTAAATATTAACCATAATAAATCCATTGCAAAATAACTCTGGGAAAAGTAGTGTTACACTAACATATGGACACACAAACTATTTGGCATCAAGAATAGGAAAAAGGCTAAGCATAGTTTGAATGAGTCTTAAAAATATGCTATGGGAATGAGCACTAAAATGGGTAGAATTTGTTGCACCAAAATTGTAGGCTATGCAATTTTTGACATTACATTTTGCTCCCACTTTAGCAAACTGTTGTCACTACATGATATGTGGAAGATATGCTTGAAGAGGATACACAATAATCTTTGAGTGAGGAGTCCATGTCCCCCAGGCTAAGAATATGCAAAATAAACATGTAAGGAAAAATAACTTGCAACATAAATATGTTAAGAATATATAAGCTACTAAATAAATTAATTGCAAGTTACATAAGCAATAATAATTTAGTATTAAGTGGATAGCATGGATTAACACAAGATAGTTGCGATTAATCTAGAATTGGGATGACTAGCTAAGGGATGTCACACCCTCTAGGAATCTATAAGAGAGGTTACTAGCTTGATATAGGCATTTGACAGTGTTGGTGAATAGATTTGTCACTATAGTTTTTGTCTTTGAAAACTAACTTTGTTTGCCTAAGAGGCAGTGACAAACATGCCAAAAGTTGGAGAGATCGCTATGGAGTAGTGGTCTTCCTCTGCATTTGAGAGGGGAAACTCCCTCATATGATCAAATTTGGGGGTTTTATTGTATTTTAACCAGAAATACCAAAAGGTAAAAAGGGAAAAATTGAATGAAAATGACTTATAGAAACCCTAGCAGTAGAGATTAGAATACCAACTAAGATTTCATGAATCTATTTAAAACTGTAAAGGTTCATCACAAAATTAGAAACTAAGTTCCCAGATTTATATGATGAAAGAAAATGATAATAAATATGGTACTACAACAACAATGAGAAAATGACATGCAAACCCACACACTGTGAGATAGGCTATATCACTGCACTCAAACCAAGACACCATGATTATGATTGCATTTCTTTGCACATGTTGTACAGTCTATAAATGCTCCAACAGATGATTAATAGTTCTCACAATGACAAAAAGGGATTGCCAATCTAACATAAGAGAAATCAGTAATAATAATATGGAAAACACTCAAAATGTAAGAATCAAATGCTTCCTTTATTATTTTATTGAAGCTACACAAATTTAGAAACCCTTCTATACAAAGTGTGAATCCATGATCCCTTTATTTTTCCCAGCTCTACTAAAACATAAAAAGAACTAGAAGAATGAGAACCCCTTTACATTCAAAAATCTTGCCTTTATAGCCCTTCAACCCATAATTGACTTGTAACTGATTTCTAACCACGACTTTTTAAGACTTTACAAAATGTTTAAAATATTACAAAGTTCTTTTTAATGAGTGTATGTTTAACTCATTAAAATAAATGTTTTAAAAACATTACTACAACTAACTTTATAATAAAAAGTTGGGTCTTCCTGCAAATTTGACGGGCATATGTCTATCAAGGCATTATGTCAAACAATTTGCATGTACCAACTGCAGGTAGTGATCCCTATAGCAATTTGTCTAAAAATTGGCCTCACGAATGTTTCACTAATTATCTTTAACATAGCAATGTTATTACTCTTTCTGACTGCATTCCCATTCATCAATTCCACCATTTTCTCTACTATACTTTCAAAAGATAGCCGTAAAAGGATCACCTTGCCAACAATCACAAACAAGTGCAATCAATTTTATATATGATCTTTCAGGTATCCCTGGTCAACAATCGATGAATCCTACAATTCCAATCACCTTGACTGTCCAGTTATTATCAACAAGTAAATTAGATGATTTTAGGTCTCGATGCATTATTAGAGGTTTTCGACAACGCAGGAAAATCATTACTCAACAAACATCTAATGACTAACTTTTAAATGATGCTTTAACTCCAAAATCCATGTATTCTTATGCAAGATTTTGAAGAAACTCTCCCTTGGTAATAACTCTATCATGATAGCAAGATGTACGGGTGCATATACAACTCCCATAAACAACACCGCATTTGGATGCCTCAACCTCTTCATTATAGAAACCCTTTTTTCCAAGCCGTGTAGAACCTCATCAAAATACTTCATGTCTATTAAAAGTTTTGACTGCAACATACATAGTCCATGGAAGACCACATCATAGGACCTTTTCCCAATTGGCTCTCCTAAAACAAGATTTTCCCATAGTATTTCACGATTTGCTTCCTGCATTCTTCCTTCCCAACAGAGACCACTGATATGAATATTATATGCATCAAGAGTGGAATTAAGACCATTTGCTAATAACTTAAAGTGCAGCTTCAATGCCTTATCAACATCTTCCCCCTTGCAGTTACCTTTCATAAATGTATCATAAGTAATACAATTAGGAGATACGTTGTTCTGAACCATTTTTTACAAAAGTCGATATGCTTCTTGCAGTTTTCCTTGTTTACAAAGACCATCAATGAGAGTATTGTAAGTTCCGCCATTAGGATAAATTTCTTTCCCAACCATTTCAATCCAGAGATTCAATGCCCCCTTGATATTATTTTCCGTCTTAACTGCTGATAATGTTTATGCAAATTAGTATTTCCTGATAGCATGTAATCTCCTATGTCTATGAATGTGATATGTCTTCTTCTCAAAAAGTATACATCATTTTATGGCCTTCAACTCGATTATATCCAAGAATCTTTTTAATCTCCCTATCTTTCATAACTTTGCGTACCTTTTTTGCATCATTCAACCTTTTTCTCTAGAACACGGGATCTTACCCTATTGTTCAGAATTCAGCCGCTTATTCCTGACATGTACAGGCTTCCTAAAAAATAGTTTAATGTAACGAAGCCTCTACTGTAAAACAAGACTTTAAGAGTTACCTCATTAGTATACATAGGCAGTAATGGATACCATACATTTGACTTTATGAGGTTCAATCATGACTTAGCTCTACAAACACTTAAATAATATGTGTTAGAAACTGAAAATAAAACTGTGTTCATTCTTAGCACTGCAAGTCTGATACAAATTTAGCTTGTTCTATGGAAAGTTTATGTTTACAACTTGATTCAATTAGCATCACCAAATAATCTTGATTCTCCACAATAACATTCTCCATGTTGGAAACAATGCAGCTAGTTCACATCTCTCTAAACTATTTCTCTTCCCACAATCTTGTAGATAAACTTGGTTGCAGTGTGACATTCAATAGGTACTTAAAAGTTCTTAACGACTGTAATGGTTGTTCCAAGGGACGTGTTTAATGATATAAATACAATTTCCAACTAGTCACTATGATGGCACTGGAATAATTATTTTATTTTATTTTTCTCCACATCATCTAATACATCCAAAATTTGCATTAAACCCTGCCGCCTTAATCTCTCAAGACAACTTCCAACTTTGCATACATCTCTTGCATTTGTGGGCGGCATCTGTCTCCTACACAAAAGCATGTACAATTTTTTGGACTTCAATACAACTACTTCCAGGTATATTTTTAATTCCTCTTTCTTCCATCAATCTCCTTACATTTTGAACGTCATCCCACCTGTGCCTTTCTGCGTGGATGTTTGATAGAAGAACATAAGGTGCGGAATTTTGAGGATCCAACTCAAAAAGGAGACTTGCTGCATATACTCCTAGCCTTATATTCTTATTTGATTTACATGTAGCAAGCAAGGACATCCACACAACCACTACAGGTATAATTGGCATTTTGATGATAAATTTTAGAGCTTCCACAAGATAGCCAGCACGGCCAAGAAGATTAACCATGCATACATTATGATCCACTGTGGTAATAATATTATAGGAGTTGCTCATGCCATTGAAGTGTATACTATTGGAAATATAATCCCAACTACTATAAATATTCTCCCTGTTCATCCTCCAGCTTTGCTGACCAGGAGTGACTTCTCATTAAATTCTGACTTTTGCAAATGGAAAAATCTGTTATCTCCATTTTGGTCTCCCCATACCTCTTAATATCTGCTTTAATATTCTTGTTGACTACTGATTCCCCTGCTATAATACGTAGAATTTTTAGTTTTACTCCTTTTTATGTATGCTCTGTTTTTTTGGACGTAAGAGAGCAGCAACTCTGTTTTATGGATAATATACTCTTTTTTCTCTGTGAAAAACTGCCTGCAAAGCTGAAGCTCTGTTTTTATTAAATAAACAAGTCATATTCTTTCTGTCTTTTTTACTTCATCTGGTATCAGAGCTGAAGGTTGTTCAAAGAAAGGTTTAGCAGTGCTGAAGGTTATCAGAGCTTAGGTTGTGATGTTCTTGTTTAGTAATGGCTGGTGTGGACAACAGTCTCACTCAATCACAAATTCCTCAATTCAATGGCAAAAACTATGATTATTGGTCAGTCACAATGAAGGCATTATTTTGTTCTCAAGACATATGGGAGCTAGTAGAGAATGGTTTTCTAGAACCAGCAAATGCAGCAACATATAATGCATTACCACAACCAGAGAAGGATTTATTAAGAGATAATAGGTAGAAAGACTCAAAAGCTCTCTTCTACATGTTTCAAGCAGTGCATGAGAGCATTTTTCCAAGGATTGTAGCAGCAACAAAGTCTAAACAGGCATGGGATATTCTTCAGACAACATATCAACGTATGACAAAAGTTAAGACAGCTAAGTTGCAAATGTTGAGAAGGGATTTTGAAACAATCTACATGAAGGACAATGAATCAGTAGATTCATTCTTTACTCAAATAATTGGACTGGTAAACCAAATCAAATCACATGGTGAAACTCTTGAAGAAAGGAGAGTGGTTGAAAAGATTCTAAGAAGTTTGCCTACAAGGTTTGAATCAATTGTGGTGGCCATAGAAGAAACAAAGAACCTCTCACAATTTTCAATTGATGAGCTCCATGTGTCTCTCATTTCACATAAAGATAGGCTAAGTAGGTCAACAAGCACATCATTGGAGCATGCTTTTAAATCACAAGTTTCAATTAGCCATGGTAGAGGCAGAGGTAGATCTAATTTCAGAGGTAGAGGAAAAAATTCGTATAGAGGTGGAAGAAGCAGCCCATCAAGCTCAAGTGAAAGAGATAGCAGCCCAAACCCATCTCAAAATCAACCACAAGGTCAAAGGTATGACAAGTCTCAAATTCAATGTCATTATTGTAAGAAATATGGGCATTATTCAAATGAATGTAGGAAAAAACAATCTAATTTCAGCTGACAAAATGCAAGCTTTACAAGAGAAAACAAAAATCAGGGCAATATGTTCATAGCATGTAATGTAGCACAAGAGAATCAAAAGGATGTATGGTTCTTAGATTCAAGTTGCAGCAATCACATGACAGGGAACTTAGAAATGTTTTCAAGCTTAAATGAAAATGTAAAATCAGATGTCACATTGGGGAATGACAACAAAGTGTCAATTATGGTTAAAGGAAACATTAACATTCTAACTAAATAGGGGGAGAAGTATATTTCATATGTGTATTTTGTGCCTAGTCTAAAACATAATCTAATGAGCATAGGGTAACTTGTTCAAAAGGGGTATAGAGTCTTCTTCAAAAACAAAGAATGCACTATTTTAGATAAATTTCCAAGTAACCAGCTCATTGTCAAAGTTGAAATGACAAACAATAGAATGTTTCCCCTAAATATTAAGCCAGATTTGAATGTGGAATATGCTCAAGCACATCCCACAATGAACACACAAGTGGATAAAAAACTTGCGGCAATCACACAAACAATCCTTCTAGATGAAATACAAGATGAAAATTAGTTATGGCATCTAAGATTTGGGCATCTCAACTTTGGAGATTTGCTTCATAGAAAAAGTATGGTAAAGGGTTTGCCATTAATAGAGAAACCAGAAAGAGTGTGTGAAGGGTGCATCTTGGGAAAGCAACACAGAGAGACATTCCCAACCGGTAAGTCAATCAGAGAAAAGGCACCTTTAGAAATTGTTCATTCAGATTTATGTGGGCCAATGCAAACACCTTCAATTGGTGGAAGATTTTACTTTTTGACATTCATTAATGACTATTCAAGGAAAACATGGGTCTACTTTTTAAGGCAAAAGAATGAAGTGTTTGATTTCTTCCATCAATTCAAGACTCTTATTGAAAAGCAAAGCGAGCACTATATCAAAGCATTGAGAATGGCTAGAGGTGGTGAATACATCTCAAAAAAAATTCTAAATTTTTGCAAAGACCATGGAATTCACAAGCAATTCACAACCAGGTACACACCTCAACAAAATGGGGTAGCTGAAAAGAAAAATAGAACAATCATGGAAATGGCAAGAAGCATCTTGAAAGCAAAGCATTTGTCAAATGAATATTGAGTTGAAGTTGTAGCTTGTGCAACATATATTATGAAGAGGTGTCCAACTAAAAGTGTAAAGAATATGATTCCCAAAGAAACATGGACTAGAAAAAAACATAGTGTTACTCATATGAGAGTATTTGGATGTGTGGCATATGCACATGTGCTGGATGAGTTAAGAAGAAAATTAGACAACAAAGGAGAAAAATGTATATTTGTTGGTTATAGTGATGAATCCAAGGCATACAAACTATACAATCCAATAAGCAAGAAAGTTATAATCAGCAGAGATATGCAGTTCATAGAAGATGAAGCATGGGATGGAAGTTTGGAGAAAACAATCAATATAGCAGCCACCTTACCACAAGAAGATAGAGAAGTTTTTATACCAGCAAGTATTCCATCAAATGTGACTCCTTCCACACCCATTCAAGCTCAACAAAGTGGTCACCAAATGACACCATCATCAAGTGTAAGGACAGCCCTATGTTGTTATATGGAGCCTAATCAGACTCGGAGGTTAAATTTTCCCCACTTTTATCAGCATGGTTTCCCCCCAAATTATTTAACAGGGGTTTGGGGGCAGCACCCCCAAGACGGGGTCAAGGGGCAGTGCCCCTTGCAGGGTCCAGGGGTAGCATTTTATAAAGGTGTCAGGAGTTATTTTTCTATTGGCTAACATTAAAAAAACCCTATTTTTGTAACTGACATAAGTCTTGATAAAACAACTAAGGGTTACGGTTTTTGTTGATATTATATTGTACCATTTGCATCGGTATTGAGTTGCAAGGGATTGTTGGTTGTAATCAGTTTGATTTGCTAGATAATAATATTGGACTCTCTATTGGTGGATGTAGCCTGAGTTTGGGTGAACCACATTAAAACTCGTCTCTCGTTGTTATTATTTCTATGTATTTTCATTCCTCTGTTTAATCTTTATTTGCATTTAATTGATATCTTCTGCATGCAATTCCTAACACCCCACGCATTCAAGCAACAACTCCTTCAAATGGACAACAAACACCATCTACAAGTGGCAATCAAGGTGCAGGACCATCAAGTCCACATTCCACAAGTTCAAATTCAAGTGATATGTCAAATCCTACATTGGCAAGCATAAGGAGACAAAAAATCAAAAGTTTGAGAGCAATTTATGATCAAAATGAAGGTGACAACAATGCTGGTTTGATTTTTCTTTTTGCATTTTATTCACAAGTAGAAGATCCAGTTCATTATGAAGATGCAATTAAGGATGAAAAATGGGTAAATGCAATGGATGATGAAATTGATGTGCAATAGAAAAGAATCAATCATGGGAGTTAGTGAGCCTTCCAAAAGACAAGGATGTCATAGGAGTGAAGTCGGTTTACAAGACTAAGTTGAATGCAAATGGTGATGTGCAAAAGCATAAAGAAATACTAGTGGCAAAGGGATATTCACAACAGCCCGGGGTTGATCACAATGAGACATTTTCTTCAGTAGCATGTTTAGACACTGTGAGAATAATACTTTCAATAGCAGCTCAAAACAAGTATTTTCTTGGCATTGAGGTGAATCAAAATGGTGATGGTATATTCATCTCCTAATCTAAGTATGCAAATGATGTTTTGAAAAGGTTTAACATGGCAAATTCCAAATCAGCTCCAACACCAATTGTAACAGGGTTGAAATTAAGAAAGGATGATAAATGAACCAACATTGATCCAACTTTATATAAAAGACTTGTTGGTAGCCTCATGTATTTAACAGCCACAAGGCCTGATATAATGTATGCAGTTAGTCTTATCTCAAGGTTCATGGAGTCTCCAAAGGATTCTCATTGGCAAGCAAGAAAAATGATTCTTAGATATGTGAGTGGAACAAGGAACTATGGTATTCAATACTCAATATCAAATGAGTTCAAGCTAATAGGGTATATAGATAGTGATTGTGCAGGAAGCATTAATGATAGGAAGAGCACTTCCAGTTATGTTTTTCATTTTGGAATAGGTGTAGTTTCATGGGCTTCAAAGAAACACAATTGTTACTCTTTCATTAGCTAAAGTAGAGTATGTAACAACCACAAGTGCATCATGTCAAGCAATTTGGATGAAAAGAGTTTTGAAAGATCTAAGGAAAGAACAAGAAGAGGCAACAAAGATCTATTGTGACAACAACTCAGCTATAACATTGTCAAAGAATCTAGTTTTTCACAAGAGAAGCAAACATATAGGCACAAGATATCACTTCATTAGAGAACTAATCAACAATGGAGAAATCTTTTTGGAATTTTTCAGGTCTGAAGATCAATATGCAGACATCTTCACCAAGGCATTAGGGAAAGAAAGTTTTGTGTTTCAAAGAAATAGATTGAGCATCATAGATAGCAGTACTTGTGATTAAGGGGGAGTGTTGGAAATATAATCCCAACTACTATATTAAATATTCTCCATGTTCATCCTCCAGCTTTGTTGACTGGGAGTGACTTCTCATTAAATTCTGACTTTTGCAAATGGATAAATCTATCATCTCCATTCTGGTCTCCCCATACCTCTTAATATCTACTTTAATATTCTTGTTGACTACGGATGCCCTTGCTATAATACGTAGAAGTTTTAGTTTTACTCCTTTTTTATGTATGCTCTATTTTTTTGTGCGTAAAAGAGCAGCAGCTCTGTTTTGAAGATAATATACTCTTTTTTCTCTATGAAAAACTACCTGCAGAGCTAAAGATCTATTTTTATTAAATAAAAAAGTCATATTCCTTCTACCTTTTTTACTTCATATACAACCTTCATCCACTAAACCTTTTGTATGCTTCCACATTTCCCATCCCTGCCTACTAGAGAATTCATCAACTATAATATCTGGCAAAATTTTCCTTCGATTATGTTTAAATAGACGCTATTCCCTATTCCTATTTCCCATTTTGGTGCAAGTAGTGAAGAATGTTGGTAAAGTTTGTGGGATACCCCCACGCTTCTCCAGAACTCCTATTTACGGTGGACAAATCCTACAATCAGTACATTCTATGAGACCATGTCTCTTTGAGGTAGTCTATTAAATAGTTCACACGACTCTTGATGCTTTCACATTTAGCATACATGTCTATCAGAGCAATTGTAATCACAATCCCTATTGAAAACCTCCCTTCGACCATGCTTTGATGGATGCTCATACTCTTTTTAAAAGCCTTCATTAGGGCACAAACCTGGATATTACTCATGAAGGTTGTGGAGTTGGGCTTTACATTTGCCAAATGTATTGATTTAAAAGTTCCCTGTGCCTCTACAACGACCCATTTGATGAATGTCAAGCATCATGGCGGCTCTGTAATAGTGAGGACATCACTGAAGTGTTGAAACAGAGAGTCAGAGGTTTTAATGTGTCCAAGAACAATTCAAACAAGAACATGAAGTTTGTTGGATCTTTCAGAGGTTCCTAGAACCAAGGGAACCTCTGACAAGTTCCCGTTCACCCCAAAAGATCTGAACACGTGATTTAAAATGCCTTTTTAAAGTAATCTCAATAGTTTGTCCTACATCGGGAACTTTTTGGGACTTTAGCATGCATTGGGAACTTTTCTGGGGTTTTGAGGGTCATCAAGAACATGTCAAGGGTTTAGAGTAGAGTAGGAACTTTAGGGGGTTCCTAGTGTATTAGTAACTCAAAAATTTTAGAAGTTTAGAGTGGGTTAGGAACTAAAGGGGATTTTGGAGATTTTAAAGAGCTTTATGAAATTTAAACTCTAATAAAGGATAATGATGAAAGGATAAAGTACCTTTTGAATCGAAAGAATCTCTAGAAACTATGAGTTTTAAAGAATTTAAAATCCAGTACACATCCACGGCCTCCAACAAAGAGTAATTTTAGGTTCATTATTTGATTTTTTGACTTGAAGAAGTGAAATTAAACTTGGAGAGCACCCAAAATCATTTATGAAAACCTTATAAAATTTACACAACAAATCCGCCAACCTGACAAATGAAGATAGATGCACAACTTTTGACCGGATCAATATTTCTTTTGAAAACTTGTCACATTGTGTATAATAATGCCATAAAGCTTCCTGCCAAATCATTTCATTCCAACTTCTATAAAATGCCTAATTTAATTGTTTCTGCAAACTATTGACAGAAAATTGAAAGTTTAATATCTCCCAAACCGTAAGGTGTTCTGATCTGGAAACTTGCCACATTTGGAGAAATGAAGTCACGAACACCTTAATAAAGGAATTTTGTACTATCTCTCATGGGTTTCAAGATTTAATTGTTTATGTAAATCTTGACAAATTGCATGACTGCTTCTAGAATTTCAACCAAAATAATATATGATTCTCCTCTAAACCAGTGTACTTTTCCTAAGAGTAATGCAATTAATTGTCATGAACTAGGTCAAATACTACATTTCAACGATGGAAAGTTATGACGACTAGCGTAGGAAATAAGTAATGCTATCATTTTGTGACTAAAAGCAACTTGACAAAGGGGTTCAACACATGAAGATGCTTTTCGTTTCAATGTGAAAAGTTTAAATTTGGTGGTGTCGAAACGAGATTAAAAGATAGAAGCTTCACCCTCCAAAATCCAATACAACCCCCTCAAGAAGGTCGATAGGGTCTTAGAAAGCATGGTGGCTAGTGATTTATCCTTAATAAAATACTATGACCAGCTTATGGCAAATATTTTCCGCAAACAAGCAAAATAGTATTTTAAATTTATAAGAAACCATAATATATTATGCCATAGTCATATTATTCTAGTAACATAAATTATGAACAATATCATGAAAAGGTAGTCCATGAAGCCAAATCAAATAATATTGCATTGAAAATGGATAACTCCAATATAATTGATATCAAATTCTACACACATGCTAAAGATCTGACACATATATTAAAATTTAACAAAATGAAACACATTGCAAACCTACGGCCACACAATTCTACAAACTAGGAAACTGAAGCAACTACTTAGAGACAAATCATGGCAAAATCCAAAGTCTGGAAATATAATCCAAGCCTCCAAAATGAAACTACACTAAAAGCCAATTTCTAAAATTGAAACTAAAAGTAGGTGAAGCTTTGTGTGATCCCAAAATGGAATCTCTCTCCTGAAGGCAGAGGTTTCGTCCTTAGCTTCAATGGCCTTCTGGGATTTCATATGTCCAACAACTGTCGGGGTTTTCATCCCGCACATAGGAATTTGACGCATAGGCACAAAATTCACAAATAAGAGAAATTTATTATTTCATGTCTCGATAATTTTTCTATAGCTTTTTCTCCCACTACCAAAAATTCTCTCCTGATTTAGATTGGAACTCCACTAGACCTTGAGAAATAATTAAGATATGACCCATAATTGCCTTTTTTTAAGTGACAATTGGAGACAATCTCAATCAGGAATTTAGAGAAGATAATAAAAACCTCTTTAGGATTCTAATGATATATTAACTTCCCTAGATTGCTTGTCCTCAAGCAATACAAACTCAACATTCCAACAAGGCTACTCACCTCCATAATACGAAGATCCCAAATCAGCCTTGGAGGTTTGTGTGTCCATTTTCTCAATGTACTAGTTTGGAATACACCTTCAAATAAAACGTCCTTCAACTCTCTTACCGATTGTATGATAATCCTTTACAAGGCTTTTGCAATTTTCCCAAAAATCTTCTTTGTTCTACCATGTTTCCATTGCACCACTTTGATAAAAACTAAAAAAATTGTGTAAATACTCTCTATTTGCATTTTTAGAATCCCTGAATGATGGCCATAATTGCATGAAAACCTGTTGTCTTGTATTAGTCTCAAAGATAAACCACTAAAATCCACAAGAAAATCATATTTCATTCTTTGAAAATGAGAAGTTGCTTGGTTACTCAAGACTATGATGGAACATTTGGAACTAAAATCTTCCATTCTTTTTGCTAAAATTTGATGGCATGGCGTAGTTGGAAGACACTTCAATATCACCTCCTTCCCTTCATGCTAAAACTTAAGTTCCAATGTTTGATAATTTTCATAAATTTCACCAAGTGAGTATAACCATTGAACTCTAAAAAATATGTTAGTCTCACCTAAGCCAACAACATAAAAATCATCACAAATTTTATGCTCACCAATGAGTATGTTGAGTCGGTTGATCTTCTTTTTGCAAGGGATCATAAACCGATTAGCTACTATAATATCAAATCCTTCAAATTCTTTATTTTGAAGTATTCTCTTAGTCACCAAGCCTTTGTCAATGCAATTATGAGTGGATCCAATATCAAGGAGCACTAAAATTCTACATCTATCTAGAATTCATTGAAATTTGAAAGGATAATACCTTGACTCTCTAGAGAAAGAAGCAAGTGTTCCTCTATTGGTGTCTTTTTCTTCAAAATGAGGCTTAGGTTCTCATCGTTGAAAACTACCACAATATAATGAATTTTCCCTTGCCCATAAATATATGGCTAGGTTCCCAAGGTTCTCTGCAAGTGAAACACAAATTCTTCCTCTTGAGTTCATTCTTGGTCTCATCTTATTTCCTTATCTTTGGTGGCATGTTCTCGTGTGCATAAGTTTCTCCCTTCTGTGAAACTTCCTTTGATTGGTCACATGATGGAGTCTTTGGATATTATTTATACTTGGGAAGTAAAGTCTCCAAATCTAAAGTTTTTTTGATAGCTCTTCTTGCATGGATGATGAATTTAAATCCTTTGCTAAGACTTTGAGAGGTTTAGATAGACCCTCCATAAACAACACAATGAGTCTTCTCTCAGAAATATCCAGAACCATTACTAATAACTTCTAAAATTTAGTTACATGTATTTCTCTATAGTTCTTTCCCATCTAACTTGAGCCAACTCTTTGAAATATATCTCACGGTCTTTTCTATCAAATTGCTCAATCAGCCTCCTACTAAATTCATCATAAGTGCTGATGAAACTATGACCTTGGGTGACCAACCCATGGTACCACCAATCATGAGCAATGCTTTCTAGGTGAAGAGTGGAAAATTTGATGGTTTCATCTTCACCCATAGGTTTGAGTGATAAATGCATGTCTAACTTCTATACCCAAGCTCGAGTTGTACACTTGAATAGTTCAGTTGGGGGCTTGAATGTTCTTAAGACAATTTATGATATTAAGTGAGTCCCATTCAACCCAAACATTCTTATAACATTTCTCATAGTCAAGTTTGATGCTATGGTAGGCTATTGTAGCTTCGGTGTAGTGATTTACTAATTGTTGATTATAAAGTAAAACATGCATACTAGTAAGACATGCAACAACACTTATTGTGCAAATAAGATGCTTTGATTTGACTAATAGATGATATGGTTTATGGTCTCATCATCTCCCCCACACCTAAGATGTTGCAGGTCCTCCTACAACTCATAGTGAGCTTTTGGAGCCTAATCTCTTCATCTTTATTGCAGTTGCTCCTAAGATGTTCTGAGAGGTGCATTGAAGATGCTCCAGAGATGTTTTGAGTTACTCCAGAGCTAACTATATTTTCTCATGAGATGTTCTGAGTTACTCTGGAGCTATCTGGAGCTAGTTGTATTTTCTCCATGGTCAACTATAGAGAGATCTATAATGTTTTCAAATGCTAGAATATCTGCAAGAGTTTTTGGGAGCATAAACTTGTATAGAAATGTACGTGTTTATAGATTTAGAGAAGAGAAAATAGCATGTGCAAAGAACTTATTTGCAAAAAAAAAACCTACCCTAACCTACTCTACTTAGTGATGCAGAGATAGGTTACACAAAAACATTGACTGGTTGTAGAAAATAACTTCCCTTTCTCAAAATATGGGTCCATGCATTCAAATTTTTGAAAGAAGACGAAAACCATGAGAACAAGATGACTAAAGATTTGAATTCTGATGCTCCACCTTCATTTGAAATGGCAGCCTTCTCCATTATTTATGATTCTAGTAGATGCATGGGCTAAGTGGAAAGATCTTGCAACCCTTCCTCACATTCTAGTGCATGCATGAATAGAGGCAACTCCTTGTCTTTCAAATATCTGATTGGGTAGCCTTGCTTAGACTTTGAAGGCATCCACATAATACTCTATCATACAAGCTCTTCTAGTGGAGACAAGATTTCTTCATTGTACTCATCAGCTATTGCAAGCAATAGGCCATTAATGTCCCCTTCTTCAATGGGCTTTCGCTTTTGGGACTTGGAGTCATCATCCTCCAGTTGAAGAGGTTGTATAAGCGCTAAAAATAGAAAACAACAAGCTCTTTCACCTTCTTTGCGTGTAAGAACCTTGTCCTTTGGATTTTTTTTTAGGGGGTTCAAAATAATAAACCTAAAAAGATTTCCAAACTAGATTTTCCCTTTGAACTAGAATGTAATGAGAAAACCTTGTTCCGCCTATTCCAATGGCACATAAAGTTTGACCTACTATCACTACAAACAGCTTACTAGTAATCTCCCACAAAAACTAGCTCAACAACAACTCCCTAATGACACCTATCCCTGGCAATTGCACCAAAAATGATGTGAGTTGTTGTATTCCTCATCATTTAATTATGAATTATGTCAATCCAGGGTGGTGTCCATGGCTTTATGCAAGAGGGAGGAGAATAATTTGCATGATAGTCCTTTCTACAAATAGAATTGACAACAAATGCATGAAACAAATTTATCCTAAGCTTGCAAATGGAAATTTTTAAAATACAAATAAAAACATATGAATGGAAAAGGTGTAGGAAAAATAAACTAAGTAATGAAACTACAAACAAACTACACTATTGCCACCAAAATAGTGAACTATATTATTTCATAAAACTCTCCCCATCTTTATTTCTTGTTTACAATGTATTTATAGAATACTTATTCATAATCTACTAAGTCAATCACCCAAGATTGTGCATCTGAGATTTGATTTTTGGGGAGAAAACTACTTCTTCCTTGGCTGCCTTCCATCTCACCACTTTCACTTCAGTCATTTTTTGTCACGAACTACTCATTTATTTTAATGAATTTCCTCAAATAGTTTCTAGGTTTTAGTCCACTTGTTCCCATATTTTCATATCATTTTTAAATTATAAATTTCATTCAGAAATAAGGGAGATATGGTTGTTTTACTAAAATTATATTTTTGACTTTGTCCTTCATTTTAGGAAATTTCTAGTTCTTTAAATTGAGAGAAGATGAAGGACTTATTCTTTAGTTTACTAATTGTTGATTATAAAGTAAAACATGCAATACTATTATGACATGCAACAACACTGATTGTGCAAAAGAGATGCTTTTATTTGACTAATAGATGAGATGATGTATGGTCTCATCCACCAACTTATGACAAGTATTTTCCCCAAACATGCAACAATATTTTAACCTTGAGAAACCATAATATATTATGTCGCATTCATATTATGCTAATAATAGAAATTATGAACAATATCATGAAAAGGTACTCCATGAAGCCAAATCAAATAGCATTGCATTGAAAATGGATAACTCTAGTATATTGATATCAAATTCTACCCATACACTAAAGGTCTGACACATTTATTGAAATTTAATAAACTAAGACACGTTGCAAACCTACAACCATATAATTTTAAAAATTGGGAAATTGAAGCAACTACTCAGAGACAAATCATACCAAAATCCAAAGTCTGGAAATATAATCCAACCCTCCAAAACTAAACTACACTGAAAGTTGATTTCCAAAATTGAAACTGAAAGCAGGTGAAGCTCTGTATGGTCCCAGAATGGAATCACTCTATTGAAGGTAGAGGATTTTCATGTTCAGCTTCAATGCCCCTTTGGGATTTCATCCATCTAGCAACTATTGGAGTTTTCATCTTGCAGGTAGGAATTTGGTGCATTGGCACAAAATTCACAAATAAGAGAAATTGATTATTTCATGTCTAGATTATTTTTCTGTAGCTTAAATTCTCCACCTTTATAGAGATATTTCTATCTTTATTTTCTTTTCTCTCCCACTACCAAATATTCTCTCCTTATTTAGATTATAACTCCACTCCTTGAGAAATAATTAAGATATGGCCATAATTTCTCTTTTTTAGTGGTCCACTATATACCTAAAATAATAATGAAATAAGTTGTCCTTAATAATTTAAAATAAAATCAGGACCAACTGATTAAAATTATTTTATTACAATTATTCTTCCTAAAAAAAATAGAATAGAAAAAGGGACATGTGGTCCCTATTTTATTTATATGCTCAAATATGGTGGCTAACCTTATGGTTGGTTGGAACTTACATGACATTGTTCTAGATGTGTTATAAAAATATGACAATGTGGATAAGCTTTATATTTTTTTTCCTAAGGTTGCCAAGTTTGGATGAATATCATTTTCATTCAATGCTTCATATTCTTAGCATTGGAAATCTACTCATGTATTCACATGACACATGCTTCTTATTTTAACTAAGAAATGATCATCTCACCATGTCAAGAAGGAGTAGCTCATTCATCCAAGTTGTGTTTAACAAGGAGAAGAAAGCATTTTTAGTTTACCTATGGTAGTATACTATAGAGTTTTATGTAGGGATTGACCTGCAGTATATTCCTAGAGTTACTTACATGCCTACTTACTTGGCCTCCTTTTGATCTTTCATGTCCAAGGTTGAAGGTATTGTTTCTTTAAATATTTAGGCATTAGGTGTTTTGCATTGTTTCCCATTTATTTTTTATTATTTTATGGATCTTAACATTATGGTGTGTCTTCTTGTGTGTGTCTTTTGAGTCACATCCTCCCTCTCCCTTTTGGCATCATGGTCTACACACTGAATCTTTTCTAGTTCCTAGTTATACCCACCAACAATACACTTTCCCAACTAGAGCCAATGTTGGCACCCCTTTTGGTTATCACTAATCTAAGGAATATGTCACTAGGGTTTCTTGTTTACGGATTAGGTTTGTGCTTATGCCTCAGTAATAATCTGTCATGTGCTATGTGGCCTTTATAGTATGTTTGCACATCTTTGTGTGTTAATGTGTCTAGTTATCCTAATGTTCTAGTTCACACCCTAATAACATGTTAATGGTTTCTTTTATGTGTGAACCTTAATTTCATACCTTAAATTGTTGGAATCATCCATAGATGCCAAGTTTCATAATGCCTACCCACGAAAATACCCCCAAGAACTTTTTTTAATTATGCATTAACTTGTTATAACTTGCAACCCTATAATTTAGAGTACATGCTATATTTCATTACCTTTGTCTTCATTTCCTTAGTCAATATGCATTACCACTTGATTCTAATCACCACTAGGCACCTATCTCTTACTATACCCTTGGTCTTGACCCTTTGTTTCATGATACCTCAGTTATTTCCTTGTAAATTCTACTTTTAAGTTTAGCCAAGCATGAATTAAACTACTTATTGTTTGGATTTCTATATTTATTCTCACATGTTTCAAACTCATAGAACCTTTAAATCTAAAATACCCTATATTCCTTGGCTAAGTTGTGGTTTCAATTTTTTGGTTATACTTTGCATTTACTCTAGTGCTACCACATGGCCTCTTTTGCATTCTCCATCTGTCACTCCCTTATGGACTCTGAGCTTCTTATATTCTACTATAAATGTTAGCTCATTAGTAAACTATGTTTTATCTCGATTCTTGTGTCTACCCATTTTAAAGTTTCAATTCTGACCACCTTTTGGAATTGGCATCTTTTTTGTTTTCTAATTGAGTAGGGGCTTGGAATTTGATTTATATATTTTATTTATGAGGTCAACTTCTTCATTCGATAACTCTATGGAAAATAATTATTTTCCATGTGTTGTCTTTGGTGGAAATCCTAGTGCTTTATCCTAGGTGGTGCCTCCTCACAACCCTGTATCATATGATTCCACTTGGATCTTACTCAATGTGTGATGGGCACTACTTTATAGTGTTGGCTTGTGTTCACTTGGCCACTAGTCACTAGGACACATGATGTTAGCTAGTTGGCAACACATGAAATCTCCTTAGTGGGCAATTATTATTAGTGCACAACTCTTCATTATAGTATGCATTGTGCCAATGGATCTCTTCCCCTTCCGTGTTACCATTAGATCTTACCTACTATGCTCAACCTTTATCTCCCATGTAATCAACTCTTCCACTTAGCATTTGTGTGTAATTTCTCTTCTACATGGCTCTGCCCTATTGGTTCACATGTTCCCAATGACAACAATGCTCCACCTAGTGATGATAGGATAGGTTGGTGACCAATTTCATTACATAGACTCATTCATCTTGATCCCATCTACACATTGATGCTCTTGTTGTATCTTATTGGCCCATATGCACATTTATTTTTCTCTATCATGAGTCTTAGTTTCTATTAGTTTATTGCCCCTTTTTGACCTGCAATGATGAATTTGTGACTCTTGGCAAGATTCTCCACTTCTAGATAGCATGCTTCTAACTCATGGTGTTCCGCATGGCCATATTTGATGTTGTAGATGTTAGTAAATCCATATGCAAGGTATGGGAAAGGATACTCTTGCTACATAGAAACATTCTCCAAGCTTATTAATACATTTATATAGTTGTATGGGTGAGGCACGGTGTGGGTTGACATCTACACAATAGAGGGGTGCATTTATTTATATTGTGACTACTTGGATGGTGTCTTAATTATTGACATAGTCCAATAGATGTGAATCTAAAATATTGCTTACTGTGGTGATTTTGCATGCCCCATTGTACCTTGGAAACATCGTCTAAGATGGATTTTTCTCCCTGTAGAAGTCTTCTATCTTTGCAAATGTGTGTGGACTAAAATAAGGTGGTGATGGCTAATTTGAATTGACGTATGACTTATCTTAGCTACCCTTGACACCTGAAATTGAAATTTAAGGATATATAAGCCTATCTTATTGTTGTAATCAAGTTAGATGACTAGTTTGTTGGCTTAAGAGCTATGCCCTATTGTAAATCCTTTGCTCTTGATCAAACTAATCTAAGGCAACCATTCATGCTTGTTCTCCTCTATTTTGTCTTTTCTTTCATTTGTTGCATGTTTAGGGAAAGGAAAAAAATGTAGATTTTTCTTGTGTCAATGAGTGTCTCCATTATTAGAAAGATTTATTTAGGAGGTGGCATGCTATGTCTTTGTTTGAGGTCACACTTGATAACTTGGTGATATGTTGTTTAGTTGATCCACAAAAGAGTTGTAAAATTACTCAAAAGCATTTTTGAGTTCTATTTTTAGTATGTCATGTGGGTTCATCTTGCTTGGTCATGGTAGTTTAGTTATTGTCAATTCACACACATCTCTTTTGCTCATAGGCCCACACTTGATGGTAATAGAGCCTAGGTTATGGCTCGCAAATGTAGGTCAGGTTTTTAAGTTGAACTTGTACTCATGTTGGTGTAGATGGAAGAGTGGTGACTTAGTTGCTCATTGGATCTAGGCATCAATTTGTAGTGGTTCACTTCCTACCCTATCATCACTTTGATAATTTAAGAAACATATTTAATTTTAGTTCTCATATAGTTTATGCTCTACCCTAATACTTAATCTAGTATTACAACTCCTATTAAACCTTAAGAAAACTCACATGCAAGTCATATTATTAGAGGATTAGGAATATTGGATTCTTACGAGATGTGTAACCCATTAATTTACCAATAGAAACCGTTAGAGAGCTATTGCAAGACAAACATATAGAGGGTTATACATGTTTGTATAAGCTATAGTTGGATTCATCTTTAAGTGGTTATTGTAGTGCAATTTCTTCTCTCCAATTTTAATGTTCAAATGCAATCATTGCAATTTGTTTAAAGTCTAAACTTTATTGTTTAATAGTTACTACTTACTAGTTTACTTAGTATGTGAAAGTTTCATTTGTATTTCTTATACTTATTCCTTTTACATCTTTTTATAACTAATTTTAAGTACTATATGCATTTGCACCACCCCCTTACTACCCCCCCACCGCCACCATCCCCCCGTCTTCCCCCCACCGTCCCCACACTTAAGCCCTTGGTCCCCCCATCCCCCCATTAGGAAACTCTGTGGAACTATGTTTGAAAATTAATGACTATGAAAAATTTTCCTTTCATTATTGAAATTGTGTTTATTTTGTTTCATGGTTACATAATCATGTGCAAATTAATCATACACAAATAGGAGAGTTTGAATTGGTATTTCACATTTTAGATAGGTTTTCTCTTCAGTTTTCTTCTTTCTCTTTTCCTACAAAGTGTGAAATAAGCTCATTGAAGATCCTATGAAGAACCAACTTCTAAAATCTTGGAGGTTGTTTTGCAAGCTACGTCCCATATTTACAAAACTCTCCATCTTGATGCAGGTTTATATGTGGGTGCAAGATTGAACGTTGACCAATAGTTTTGGCATGCCCGATGGGACATGAGTCAAAGACTTTGGTCTACATCTCATTTGATCTTTGATCTACGTTTTGTGATTTTGATGGTAAATCATAAAAATATCAGCTCAAAAGAGCATGGATCTTCCACCTGGTGACTTTGTTGGTGACTTCATCAATCAAAAAATCCAAATCTTTGTTCCTGTAGACTATGGCTACTCAAAATATCTATGGGCATCTAAATATTCTGGCAAGAAATCTACCATTTGTAACATGGGATTCAAGTGGTCCATTGTAACAACAAGAAGGGTGTCAGATTCCCAAATCAACATTGAGGACATTGCTTCCCTTCTATGGAGATGGTTTCATTTGTCTTGTAGATCACATCCAAGATATTGCAAACTTGTGCAATATTCATAATATTATTACTCAAAATGTTTCTCTCCAATTGCTCTCTCTATCTCTCAAGGGTAAACCATGTGATTGGTTCATAACTTTACAGCCTGATTCAATTGCAAGATGGGACCAACTTGGTGATAAAATTTTCAATCAATTTTGAGAGAAGGTGGATACCATCTCACTTGTTTAAAATCTCATCACAATCAAGAAACATCATGCAAAATGCATACATGATTTCAATTTAGGATTTGACAAGACATGGAAAAGGCTTTTGGTTAATGTATAACCACCTCTAGGTTTTGTATTTTTGTATTTTTTGAGAGCTTTAAATTATGAAATTTCTATCATTATACACGTTCTAGGAGGTGAAACTCTACCACAATCATATGATCTAGCTATTAGAGCTGAAATAAGCCTTATAAAATCTAATAAATTATCTCCTTTGCTTGTACAACCATTAGTTTCTCAAGAGAATAACCCTTCCCAAGTTGTCCCATATGATCAAATGTAAATTCGTAACTCTCCACCCACCCCTTGCTGATAAATCCTAAAGAAGTGGCCAAAATGAAAAATCTTATATAACTCTTTTCTCATGAGCTCAATGAGTTAGAAAGCTAATGCAAATACTAAACTGATCCAAAATTCATGCCTTAGATCTCTCAAGAACAACAATATGCATACAATAAGCCTATAGGAAAACCCCTTCCTCATTCACAGAAAATGCTCAAACACTTTAAAAATTGTGTTTCTCATGCTCTTATAGTTTCTAATTCAAAATCTCAGTCAATAGAAGCACTAGATCAGTTTTTCTATCTGCTTGATATCAGAGGGGAATGCCATCTAAACTCTAGTTTTAGAGATCATTACAAAATGAAAGAAGAGGCACCATTTTTTATCTATTTTTTCAACAAAGGATGGGCAACATGCACATATGGGAAATTTGGAATCATGCACAAGATTGAACCCTCTAGAGTTTGGTTCGTTTGAAGGATTTTCTCATGCTTTTTTTGAAATGGATAAGAGTAAAATGTAGAGGTTGCAAGCAATATTTAGTTATAAAAAGAGCTTGTGTAATATCATTCGAAGGTGGAATCAAATGAAAAAAAGGCTAAAGAATATTCTAATGATGGTGATTTTGTAACTATTCTAAAATCTGAGAAGTGCTCAAATGATGATGGAAACTTCATATCTCATTCAAAGGAAAAAATTTTAAAACAAATTATCATAGAACCTACAAAAAAATGATTGCATTAATATGTTTGATGAGCTCCCACATTTTGTAGAAGATGATGTGCACCCAGACATAGAAAAGATTGAGCATAGTGAAGAGCATACTAAAGACTTATTCTTAGTTATCCAACAAGGATATATCATCTTCTTGTTGAAGTAGATTGCACCATAGAGCACATTTATGTCTTCTTTTGGAAGCCTATTTTAGATAAACATAGAGGGAGTACAAGTAAGGTATGTGTGGATTTTGAAGAGAGACTAGATTTGTTCACTATTCTCAAAGATGGATATGTTCTCCTTGAAGAAGACCATCAAATGAACTCAAATCACCCTGGTCATAGCATTTCAGAAGTCATTTGCAGCAATGAATATTTATATGAAGGCAACAATCTCACTACATTCTTCATTTAGGAAGGAATCCCAATTAGATTTAGGACTATCATGCATAGTACCATTTCCTTCAAGCCAAATTTTGGCATTCTCTTAGATCAAAAGAATGAAAAATGACATGAAAATAAGGTGATAAGTGGTTTTAGGATGTCAAGTATCTTCGAGTGCAAGCAAGAGCGTATGCTCCAATTCTTGGTGTTTCCCTCCCGCTTCTTGCTGGATGAAGATCAAGACACATATCAAAGTGAATTGCATCATAGATTGAAAGAAGAAATGCCAAAAAAAATGAGAGGTGAAGAGGTACACATTCTTTCTATATTTCTTTGTATAGTTTATCTCGTCCCTCATCATTTCAAAATTGATTGCATAGAGTGAGACCATTAAGTGGGGAAGTTATTTTTTAATCGCATTGAATGAACATGGTCGGGCTTAATTTTTAGTTTTTAAGGAATAAGTTGCAGTTGTGACAGTAGTTTTCTTTTTCCAATTTGTTTTGAATAAACATAGTGATAGTTGTGGTTGTTAGAGTGCTTGATCAAAAGTCTCGTGGTTTGTTAGTTGAGGGCAATTTGTAGAGTGTGTCAATGATTGTTGTAGAGTTTTAGTTTTAGCTCCTAAGTTTATACATAGCAAAGTGGTCAGTTTAGATCTGCATGTTAGAGTTTGCATCAATTTGGGTTTAGAACACTAGTGTTTAGTCACTCTATTTAAATATCATCCATTTCAATGGTTAAATACGTAATTGTAATTTTACACCTCATTCACAATGAAAAGTGGTAAGTATTTGTCCTATTTTTATTGGCCAAAATTGACATTTAACTCTTGAAGTGAATGCTATTTAAGGATAGCACTGTTTAGTCGTAGTTGATTTCAGATTCAAGGCTATATTCATATTGATAAGCTTCATTGTTATCCGTGGTGTTGATCCTTATGCTCAATTTGTTTCTCGAAGCTCTTTATGACATAGTATTTTGACTCTAATGTTCAATAGAGTGAAGGCATGAGATTTGAGGTTTGACATGTGTGAGCACACTTCCTCGCAAGTCGCCAAAACTGTAGTGCAATTTTTGCATTCCAATTTTAATTTTTTTATACATTGTCTAATGGGAGTGGTAGAGTGTAGTATTGTGCAATTCAACCAAAGAAATGAAATTGATTTTTTTTAGTGGCACATTTCATGTTATGGTAAAAAGAATATGTTTCATACTTAAATAGAGCCATGATGCATTGCGCGACCATTAATGTACATTGCAAAGCATCATGAAAATTGTGTGTAGCACTATGGAATAGTGGCATACAATCGTTTAGGAGCTATGTGCAATCATTAGATACTATGGTGTAGAAAGAGGAAGTAGGCGTAAGCTTTTAAAGTGGCACAACTAGTCATTGAAAGATGCATGAGCCTCTATATCATTCTGTAGTTCTTCAGATCAATGATGCCTTCTTTGGTAACAAAGCGCAAGGGTATAAAATCTACAAAGCTCTCCAGATATCCAGCACAAGTTTCCAATTGAAATGAAGCACAAGCAAATAAAATATGGCGCAAGAATGAGAATAATGGTCCACAAATAGTTTCAAACCCAGCGAGACATTTCAAAATAGTGCGAGCCATTTCAATATGATGCACAGGATTTCAAACTTCAGCGCAAGTCATCACAATCTAAGCCCAACCATTCCTAAGATCGTGTGTAACCTTCTAAAGGCATTATGCAGCCAAAGCCAAGATTATTACTATTATTAGAATACGTCAACTTCTTAAAGTGAGTTCATGTGATTGGGAAGGAGAAAGGTATCGCATAGCCAATGCAAAATTATATGCAATATATGAAACAGAGCTAGCAATCAGTTCAACATAGCCATGCTAGCATGGCACACAATTAGTAAAGAATAATGTGGAATGAAGCCATGGTAGATGTTTACAGCCATGTAAATGGCGCAGCATAAAATAACAAATAGCAACGGTTAGATTTCAAAGATCAATCCAACAGCATCTTTATGCAACGAATGGCGCATCATTTTATAACTGTGCATTAAATTATCTGTTAAGTTATCTTTATGAATGAAATGACTTTCATTATTTTATTGTATTTGTGTTTATTTTCTTTCGTGATTATAGAATCCCGTGCAAATTTAATCATACATAAATGGGAGAGTTTTAACTGACATTTTGTCTTTTAGATAGGTTTTATCTTTAGTTTTCTTCTTTCTCTTTTCCTACAAAGTGTGAAGCAAATTTATTGAAGATCCTACAAAAAATTAGCTTCTAAAATTCTAAAGTTTGTTTTGCAAGTTATACCATGTTTGCAAAACTTCCTATGTTGATGTAGGTTTATATGTGAGTGTAAATTTGAACATCAATATTTATAACTTGTCTATATTTTTAGTTTCATACACATTCTTGCATTTCATTTGCTTAGTGTTTAAGGTTATTAGGTCTATTCATGGTTGCTATTAGGACATGGGCCCAATCAAGACCTACTAGTTTGTCTTCATTCCTCTTCAATTGTCCTAGCAAAATGACCTTAAAGGATCAACATCCTAGGTTGTATAGAACCTAAACTGAAGAGGACTTGCCTTGGCCTAATATTTAGTGTAAATTTTTCCATCTCTTGTTGATGAGCTTCACCTCCATTCTTGCATGGTCTTTTTCCCTTGAGTATGAGTAGTGATTACTTTCTCTAGAGAGATAGAAATGTGGTTTTGAGATCCAATAGATTACATATATTTTCTTGATCTATGTTCGTTATGCTAGATACTTATGATGTCTTTTATATGTAATGACCACTATATGCTTATATTTATCACAAGCTATGTTTACTTATCATGTCCCTATCATGTCTACCTACTTATGAATTCATGTTTATCACTTTATACTTGTAATCTTGTTATACCTATGCGTTCATTATTATGCTACTAGATGCCTTATGATGTCTATCATGCTTCCACCTACAATCACATGTTTGAGACTCTTATCATGACCTTATCTCATACAATATACTAATACTTCTATGATCTTTATCTTTCCTTTGGAACCATCTTCATCTCATAATATTGGTGTCTATTGGGATCAATCATCTTTATATGTGCCTTCATATTCATGTCCTTATCTTTGTTTCCATGATTTTCTCTTGATTTGATTGCATATTCAATATGCTTACATGTAAAAGTTTAAAGCTATGTCACACTTCAGGCCAACTTATCAGCATAAAATAAATTGAAGTATTTCCATCTAAAAGTTAATTTTGGTAAAGCATATGTTCTATCTAGATTCATTCTAGCTAAATTAGATCTAGGCCACAACTTTTCCAACTAGAAGCATCCACTAAATACATATGTAGCATTACTTTGGGGTTAATTTACCAAAAAAATAAATTATTTGAAAAACTTGATGTTCTAAAAACTCCTACTCATATAAATAATCATTTAAAAATAAATCTAAAAATACCTTTTTGTAGATCTATAAGTGTAGTTTGTAAAAATATAATTTTTTAAACATTTCAATTAGTTCTTACATTTTATTTTTTATTTTTACTAAAAGTAGGTCATCATTACCAAAATATAATGTTGATTGTCCTCTCATGAAAAATACTAAAGTTTATTAATTTTTTTTTTATGCACTAGAAAACAGATTCCCTGTCAAGTTGACATAAATTTTTTCTATGATGGTACTTTATTACATGCTATACATTTTTACATTTTTCCTCTCATCCAATTCCTTGCATTTGTTTGATGCAACCAATTAGAGAGGGACATATATTGACATTAACACTTTTATGGTTGACATTTTAATAGTAGCTTGTGCTAAATACTAATTTGTCACTATATTAATATAGAGCTTGATCACATCACATGTTTGCATTACACAAATATATAACACACTACCACATCACACAGAGATTTATTACATTACATTTCTACATTAAATGAATATTTATTGTGTTGCCACATTGAATAGAGTTTTATTGCATGGTTGCATCACGTGAATCCATATCAAATTACCACAACACACAAAGTATTTAATATCATTTTATGTACAAGAATAATTTTCTATCACTTTATCTCTTCTTTATTTTCATAAACAATTAAAATAATTTGTAATTTGTGGTTATTTTGATTATGAGGAAAGCACTACTCATTGCAAAATTTTCTTTGTTTTGTAAATTTTGATGTAATGCTCATGCTAAGGACAATATAAGAATATTCATTGTATTCTTTTTTAGAGATAATATTTTTTATTAGCATGTGTATATTTACTTTTTCATGTTAGTTGAGAATGTTTGTATATTGTGAAATGCATACTCATCATGTGCTTTCATACACATCAAATGGGGTGCAAAATTTTATGGTGAAATTAGCATTACCCATGCAATTTCACATTTATTTTTGTGCCCACCTTGGTGGAATGGATTAACAAGTGACATACTCTTGTGCTTGGTTTGGCTCATAGTTGAATCCCTATTCACTTTTATTTTACCCTCATTTGTATTTATTTCCATATATTCACTCCTTACTTGAACATCATCACCTTACCCCTTAGGTTCAATTCCAAGTAATGTTGGATTGGCATGGCTCAATGTCAAGGAGTGCAAGAATGACTTCAATAAAAAATTATATATACAAAAAAGTTACGTATTATGGAATAATATTACTCTAAATTATTATTAATGTGAATTAAAAATTAATAATAAAGAAAATATGCAACAAAAAAATTACAAAAAAATGCATGCCCTAGATATTAATGTTAATGGTCTATGTTTAAGAAATTATGAATTTATCTTATTTCTAAAAAAAAATGTGCTATGGTATATATCACTCATTAAAAATACTGCAAAGTCAAAAAACTAATTATTAAGAAATGTTTTTAAAATGAGACAAATTATTTTTAAATATTTTTAAAAAATCTATTTGAAATCTACACACAAAATCTCAAAAATGACTAGTTCACATCATCTTCAAATTCTTAATGGGTTGCTTGCTATAAGTGATAAAAACTAAAAATTTTGTTTAAATTTCCAACTTGGGTGTCCCACTTAGGCCAAAAAGTGGGACACGCTATTGTGCTATCACCCAAATTTTCAAATTCTAACTTTCCCACCCCTTTCTACTAGTTGTTTTAAGATGGCGTGGTTCACTTTTGTGCAACATGTTATGGTAGGGTATTTAAAGACATTCGACATGTAACTAAATACATCTAGAAAATAAAGGATCAATAAAAAATCATTTAGAGTACACTTTGATTTCTAAAGAAGAAAAGAATCACAACTACATATAGATCATCTACATGTTCATGAATGTTGTCTTTGATATCACTCATTTTTAAAATTTATCCTATAAAGGGGTTTGACCTAGGAGAACATGCTCATTTATCAAGTCAACAATCCCTTGAAAGGTGTTCTTTAACATTGACAAGTTTAGCTATCTAAAAGACAAAGGCGGGCAAAGATTTAAGAACACATTTTCTCAAATCTACACAACACCTAACAAATTCATGCACTAGATTAAGATTGAATAATGGTTGAGATCAAACTTAGAAAACTCAAGATTAACTTGCAACATTTTTTATTTTAGTTTATATTTTGAGACAATAATCATATTGAGAAGTATTTTTCTGACTATGAAAAATTAATTTAGTCTGAAATCAACATCATTCTCTTGTCAACAGTATAAAGAGATAAACCCCTATATCATCTAATTTAATTATTGTGCTTACCTCACTTTGATTATCCTTCTTAATTCTAATTAATCTAGTATAATTTAGACTTAACTCATTACATTGGTTTAATTATCTTTCTTCATTCTAACTAATCTAGAATAATTTAGACTTAATAGATTACATTTTCTTAATTATCTAATAGGATTATTAAATGGACTTGCAAGTCCAAAAATGTCCTCCATAAAACAAGTTTTAGGCCACCATTACACATATTTTAAGATACACTATTAATAATACTACTTACTAGGTATAATTATGTGGATTGTAATATTTCAAATAAAAATTATATGCACAAGAAATGATATCATTGATGAGTGCACCTCCCTATTTAAAGAACAAGAGCAACCTATACAACAAGATGCTAATATTTCATTTGGTCTATCTACAAATCCAAATGAGAATGAAACATCGAAGATAGTAGCTCCTCAGAGATTCTTGTTTGGAATACATGCAAATCTCTACACATGGAAGAACTTTTATCAACTAGACCACTCCTATTAAAAGTTTGAGGCCATTCCAAACAAGGTGGATTATAAAATGACGTGTCATTGTAAAAAAGAAATCACTGAGTTCAACACAAAGAAAGGATTTGGATAAGTATTTATCTTTAATATGATAGATAGTGAACACATTAAAGTTTGTGTCAATTGTTTTAATGAATTTATATATCTCCATTACAAAAAAGTTTAATTTGGAGTTGTACATATATTATCAACTACACTATAATATCTAATACATACCAATCACTATTGAAAACCTTTATGTACACATATAACACTACCTGACAATCAATTTTCTAAAGAACTAATGCATTTTGGTTCTTCATTACAAGAAACACAATCATTTTGGAACAAGTGTCATGGTGAGCTAAAAAATATGATAAACTAGATAGATTCACCAACTTTGTTCTTCACATTAAATGAAGTAGATACAAAATGGCTTGATTTACACAGAATATTTGCAAACAAAAATATATTTGCATTGCACACCAACAAACATCACATTGATAATTCCATTAAAAACTCATATGACATCCCTATATTTACATCAACAATTCACAATTTTTTGTGAAGAGATCATAAAGAAGACATTATCTACAAAAGATTATATGTATAGGTATGAATGGAAACGCTAATGCTCTACACATGTACATGGGTTCCTTTAGCTAGAAAATGCACCAAACATGGATACACTAGGCTAGGATAATAATGCAAAAGTAAATCAAGAAAAATAATTCTTTGACAATAATGTCACTACATGGAACCCTTGTTCTCAATTTAAAATAAACAACATGATACATCAATCTCCAATGGATGATTTATGCTTACTAAACACATCTAAAATATTTTCTACCAATCCCTACAATGATTATGAAGAGTTAATTAATCATGTTCAAAGATTATAAAGAGTTAATTAATCATGTAAGAAAGGTCAACATGCATAATTTAGATATGAAGCTCCATGGAAAGATCACATAAGCTCCACCTTATCATAAGATGAATTAGGGAACAAATCTTATGAAACATTAAGAAATGACATGTTAAACATCCACAACCCTAAGATGCTTTTGATATGGAGAGATAATATAGATTTCCAACCTATCATCTCACAACTACTTGTTCTCAAACATATTGCCAAGCATGCATTTAAAGCTGAAAGAAAATTAAAGAGTTTCTTCAAGATGTTAACAAGGATATGTATATATCAAATATTAGAAGAACAATATTTGATAGGATATCAAAACTTCATCATAAATATTGTTGTAGAATGTGATATAGGAGCACAAGAAACATACATCATATGATGGAAAAATTACCTCTTATAATTTGCAACTAAAATTTTATTCATTAAATGTTGTAGGAAAGTGTTCATTGCCTAAACATAAAAATTGGTGGTAGTGAGCTACAATCTAACTACATAAATCATATATGCAATGTCCCCTCGCCTAGAAACAATAACACTAATTGAATCACCAAGATCCTTCTCATATGTTGCTTTTCACAAAGGATGCAAATGGAAAGAGAAAAGAAAATGTAATAGTGTGAGTATTTCCATGATTCTATAACATTCCAAGAGAGGACATTGATTATTTTGAAACTTTCTATTAGAGCAAGCTACTTCTATATAAACATTTTTTACAAATAGACATAGATATAGGCCTTAATAAAGAAGAAATAATTAGTAATTAGAAGCAAATGAATATATAAAATATAATGTATGTTTACCACAAAATAAATAGAAGGTAACAATCAAGAAGAGGGATATTCTAATAAAGAGATCAATACAATAGATTGTATAGAAATGAATGAATGAGAGTTATTATCTCAAATGGGCCTTACTAATAGTGTCAATTTAAATGAAATTGAAATGATAGGTTGATGTGATTTTGACAACAATAACAAATGGGACAAACATAGTATTCCTACACATTTAGATGACATTGCAATTCAATTCATAAATGCAAAAAATAGGTCACAACAAGACAACTACTTCTATTAAATTTGTGCAACCAACAATATACATTGTCATAAAACCAATTAGCACTTCCTATCATTATAGATCCTACCTAATTAGTTTCATAAGAAACAAACTTTAGAATTCAGTACAACAAAGAATAAGCCCACTCCTTGTTCTCGCTCTGATAGGAATTATAGCATTTAACATGCATGCCTCAACTATGCATGCATCCCTCAAGATTCTAACTAAAGAAATGTAATCATTGCAAGAAAAAACATTGACAACATTTCAAGGATACATGAAAAATATCCGATGCATCATCATTGTGTTGGAAATATCCAGCTATATAGAATAATTCTGCATAACCCAATAAGAGATTTAATGTGCAACAATAACTAGAAATCCACATGCAAAAGAAATAGACAATCATATCATCAATGGTGACACAAGATATACCTTGGGAAAACACTCATAGAGTGAAAAACATAGCCTCCAAAAACATGCATCTCTCATGTATTATTCATCAATAAAGATTACAATACATATGCAGAGATCACCTATGAAACATCAAGCTCTCTCTACCTGCACTCCATGAGAACAAGCATGTAACCATACATCAAATGCCATGTTTCAAACCCTCACAAATGCAACCTAAAAGAGATGCTTCAACAAGCTAAACCTAGCGAACAAGCTAAATAGACAACCTCTACAACTACCTGTGTGTTTGCTTTTATAGACATAATCTCACACAAATAGAACTATTGAATATCAGGAACACTGAGAGGGGGGGTGAATCAGTGTTCCATAAAACCATTTATACACTTTCACTTTTAACCATTTTCAAAATTTAATTAAACAAAAGCACAATATGCAAATGAATGGCAACCACGAAGACATAACATATGGACACCAGGATTTTTACATGGAAAACCCCAAGGTGGGGAAAAACCATGGAGAGTGTTAGCTCTCAGGAATATTTTTATTATAGCAATACCAAAATACAAAAGGCTCACTGCTCAATAGATAGTCTCACTACCTTATGAAAGAGAGAAGAAAAGAAGAGGGTGGCTCACTGCCAAGATGACTGTGTAGATTGTATCTCTCCATGCATGATTACAGTATCATTGGAGCACATCATTTTGATTCAAAGCTATTGATTACTGATTGCCCTATTTTGATGCTAACTTCTTGCTTCAAGGATAAGATCTCTATTCTTATACTTATGATCACCTTATCTTTGCATATTTTGCATACACATTCATCAGGTCATATTTCATCATCTTCCAAAACTACAATCCATCTATTATATTTATCTACCATGAGATTTTTCACTTGCTTGGGTCGGCAAGACAAATTAAAAATGTGAGAGCAAGATGTTATGCTTTGTCAGCCTAATCATGTGTACTAATTTTAATGCGAGCCAAAGTGATCATGTGCATAACTTAATATAGGTCACCTCTAACCATGCAATCACTTAAATAGATCATTCAAACACTCTTTCTTCTTCGCACAAAGATTTACCATACCAGTCGACCTATTCCTTAAGAGCATGCTTAAAAGGTTCATTTGTTGCCTCACAAATCACACTGCGAGCCAAATGGGACCTCACAAATCATATCCAATGCTTGTTACTGACGTCTTAGCATACCTTCAAAATTGCAGAGCAAAATATTTCTGCATGTCAAAATACAGATCATGAAACTGCTGCTATGTCACAGAGAAATACTGTTGAACTGTAACCTGATATTGGACAACTTGTAGAATGTGATATACTGAACTTCAGAGGTTGTAATTATGGATTTAGATATTTATGATGTATCCCTTGCTTGCCTCAGAACAGTAGAGCAAATTATACATTTGCGGACGAATACTGTGCTATGTTCACTGTCTTTGTCATACCTCTGTTTGTCCAGACTTAGTCATTTTCTCCACATGACTTCCCGAGGAAGTCATCACTTGATCACTGGTTTGAATCATCATCATATGGTCATAAGTCATTAGACATGATCCACTTTTGAGGGTCTTTTACTGCGGAGGCATACTAGTTCATTTTTTGTCCCTTACTCTGTATACTATCCATACTCAGCCATTTTTGCCTTCTACACTTGTGCCTTGGTCCCAATCACAAATGAACTTTCAGATTTATGTCTCCTATCATGCTAATGTGTTCTCCTTATCTTGTTTCCATCAATGACAACAGTCAACTTGTCTTCATAGCAATGTCTCTTGCCAACAATCTCCCCCTTTGGCGTTGATGGCAACACTTGGTGAAAAATGCTTCATTATCAAAACTTCTCCCCCTTACTATATACACTTCTACATTTATTCTCCCCTTGAGATGTTTATCCATTTTTAACTAATCTTTTTCTCCCCCTTTGACATCAATGGGAAAGGGTGTGTTCCAGAACCAAAAATTTGTCAAGACTTCAAAATGTTTAAGTACTCTGCCACATATTTACTATTGGAAACAAGGCAGATAACTAAGAAGGGGGGTGGTGAATCAATTATCTCTATTATCTTAACTTTCTTTTCTTCTTTTATAATTATGTAGCATCAAAACATACAAGCATATATAATCATAAGAACAGAAGTAAAATCAATACACATAACACAAGGATTTTTACGTGGAAAACCCTGTTAAGGGAAAAACCACGAGGTGACTAACCTAAGATTGTATTCTCTATTAAAAGAATAAGAAGTACAAAATGAAACTTGCCAATTAGGGCTCACTGCTCACAAGAGGCACACTGCCTACAAGAGACTCACTGTCTACAGAACTTACAGAAGGTAACCAGGTGTTTGAATTGATGAGAGACATCTACAAATGCTAGAGTTTAGTTTTGGTTAGGCACAATATATTGATCTAATGCACTTCATTCTTCCTCTGCTCTAGTGTTGCTGCTCTGTCACATACTGGATTTATATTGCTGCTTCCTTACTTATCTCTGCCTTTCTTCGCACTTTATTTTATCTCATCTGTACACACACACACCTACATACTAGAATTCATCTGGTATATATATACGCATCAAGGATTTCAACAACTATCTAGTCGGCAATCAGAATACTCAAGATATTTACAAGTTACTGCTCTGTCAGATGAATTCATGCATGATTTGTGATGTGTATCAAAACATAGACATAGAAGTCATCAATCATGTTGGCCAACCATGTATGATCACTGAAATAGCTTGATCAACATCAATTACTCATCCGGATTGAAGTCTGATACTCTGCCGGTCAATTCTTCCTCAGTCTGCTCTACCTGTCTGGTACCCAACACTCAGATGCTCATATCTTTTCCATGTTTTATCACCGAAGCCTCAATATCTAAAATATAGTAGTCATGATACTCCTCTAGACTTGTCCAAGTCCACAACTTGCTAAGGTACACCATCTGAGAGATCTGAACCTGATTGTCGAACCTTGTTGCATGCTCTGTTCTTGTTCATCGGACCAAAACAATCTTCAATCTGACTTCTGGTATAGGCATACTATGTGCTGCGGATGTGTGGGATAGACTTTGTTGCCATCAATGACAACACTCATGAAGCTACATAGTGTCTCTTGCCAACAATCTCCCCCTTTGGCATTGATGGAAACACTTAGTGGAAAATGACTAAGTGTTGCAGCAAACTCCCCCTTGGTTGATGCTCTGTCTTATGCACTATTTTACTGGAGCTCCTCCTTAGCTGGATTCCACATTTTTCACTACTCCTCACTCCCCCTTTGACATCAATGGCAAAGGGTAGAATCCGCACACCAAAATTTGCAAAAATTAACCTATACATGGCTGCATAAGTATATATACATGTTATACTTACATATACTTAAGTATATCTACAAAAGTGGCCTTCAACTGTACAAACTCTGTGGCCCATCTCTGCTTCATCCTATCCAAAATGGAGATGTGACCACTCAACAAAAATGCATATACTTCTGCCCTTCTAAGATCTACTAGATCACTAGTCTGAGCTGTTGTCTGAGCATCTGTTAAGGCCTCATGCATTGCGTCTAACTTAGGGATAATTATCCCTCTGAGTTCACTCATCTTGTTTATTATATCTTATTTTCTTTGTCCAACCTCTTTATTTCATTTATAATGACAATGGTCTGGCATTCTTGATTCATTAATGATGTAGTGAGGGGATCAAAATTTTGAGATAAACTTGACAGTTTACCCTCTTGCTCTTTCACCTTCTTTTCAATATCCTCTATCACTTTGGGCCAAGATAGAAAAAATTTGTACATGTCCCCACCATCTTTAAGAGCATTTTCAAGGCTTTTTATCCCAATATCTAGGTTCCTCCTATCATTAGTAATGAATCCCTGTACTTTAGTGAATCTTTTTCCCAAAAACTCTTTCTGGACCTTTTCTTCTGCCGATTTCTCTAAAGAATCAAAATGAGTACTAACAGAGTTTACCAGAGATTTCAAATTACCAGATGGAGAGGCTGAAGGATCCTTTTGAAAAGGTGGCATGATCTTCTCCAGCATACCATATGCAATCTCTAACAGCTTGCAATCTTCCATGTGAAACTTCAGAAGTTTTTCTTTTGCCTTGGCTTGAGCAAAAGATGCTATTTTCATTGTTTGGACTAGAGAGAGAGAATCAAGATTTAGTGGTCCTTGAAATAGCTCATGTTCATCTATCTCCATTATCTCTTTGTTCAAGAAATTCTTCACTGCCTCTACAGTGTCTCTTGTTGGAGACTGAGTCTTCTTTTCTTTCAAAATCTCATAACTATCATCAAAGCTCTACTTTGTTTGTTCTTCTTCTTTTCCCTTTACCTCCTCTTCTTGACTCACTTTTTCCTCTTTTCTTCCTTCTCCTTCAATTTCAAAATCTAGAATGTCTGCAGTGGGATCCGGAGGAGAGATGTTAACTACTTCATGAACTTCCTCTTCTGGAACAGAGGAATCCAAGTCCTTAGACTTCTCTTCATCTACCTCTTTTGACCCTTCTACATTTTTGTCAGAAGATTCTTCATTGGATGCATTTAATCCTTCAACATCCATGGTAGAGGGTTCTTCTTTTGTTTCCTCTATAATAGGAAAATTGAATCTTTTGAAGGCATTCCGAAGGATGTCTTCTATTTCTCTTGCTACTTGATCAGTTTCTCCAAGCATAAGTTTGTTCATTCTTGCTTTGCTCTGGAATTCATCCTTACAGTCCTTAAAGATCATGTCCACTTGCTTTGGAGTAATAGAAGGATAGAGATGAATTGCAATCTATTCTCTGATCTCCAAGTCTTTTGCGTTTGCATTTTCTTTTCTAAGTTCAAGTACCTTCTCTAGACTTTTGGGAATTAATGAAATAATTTCAATGAATGCTTTATTGTAGGTATTCAGGTACTTGACTGTAGCTTCTTCCAAGATCCTCTTGTCAGTATCACTATATTCATCATAAAATTCTATTACTAGTTGCAAATTTCTATCCACAGTGACTGCCCTGATGATATCATCAATGGAAAGAGTGGGCTTTTCAACAAATTCTTCTACATTTTTTTCTTTGTTTTTACTAGCAGAGGATTCCTTGGATGTTTTCTTCTTCTTCTTCTTCATTTTCTTAATTTCCTCATCAGACTCTGCTTCTTCATCATCCTTGTGACTTGTGTAAGATCTTGTGGCTTTTGTTTTCATTCTCTTTTCTCCCTTTCTAGATGTCTTGACTTCCGGTTTGGTGGCTCTTGAGCTCTTGGAGGATCTAGTCCAAGAGGAGGCTTGTATCGGAACACTTCCTTTTTCTACTTCTTGTTTCTCTTTCTCAGCTCTTTCAACTCTCTCTCTGTTTGCATCTACTGCCTCTTTTGATATGCCATATCTTTTAGTAATTTCCTCAACTTCCCTTCTAACTTTCCTCTTTATCTCTAGTTGTCTTAACTCAACATGTATTTTTACACTTAGTTCTTGAAAGTTTCCAAACCTTTCTACCTCAGGGTGCTTAGGCTGGCTCAACAGGTGTTGAATATGCAGCTCCAAGATTTTCTCATTGACCTCATATCCCATTGGCATTATCCAAATTGTTCTGGGCTCAACTACCTCCATTAGGCATTGATCAGTATCTACCATAAAGCACATGGTATCCTTGTATTTCTCAACTATGGATTGAGGTATCCTTTCTTTGGCTTGCATCATACTTTGGAAGTTCTTAAAGTAACCCCAGAGTGCTGTGCTTTGAGCTTTAGCATCACCATGTCCATACATATAGTCCCTAATTTGTATTGCAACCAGTTTGTCATTTTGCCAAACCCAACCACTTGATCCAAGCAGCTCATTCATGTAGTAGAAGAATAGACACATTATTAAACAACCATACTTGAATGAGTTCTTCTTATCCTTCTTGATTTTCTATAGGTTTTCTAGTAGTTGGTTTAAAAGAAGATCACATAGGTCATAGTCTGCATTTTCCCTTAACATCTGATATGCTATATATATTGCAGTCCCAGACATAGAATTCTCCCTGCTAGAATGACAGATCTTATACCCAATTATCATTGAGGAAAATTTGACATTCAGATCTATGATGTCATCTATGGTCATTGCTCTCATGTCAAACTTAGATCTGGTAGCTTCAGTGACTGTCTAGTTCTTGACAGATTTGAGTGCAGGTAACCCACCGGATGAGTGCAGTCTAGTTACTTCCCTAAGGGCATCTTTTGTTATCTTGAAGGGCTTCATTAATCACATGAAATTATCATGTATTCTGCTAAGGACATACCGGACCCAATCATCTTCTGCAAAATAAGGAAAGTGGATGCAATGTCCGAAGTGCTTATCCCGGAGGGCCTTGTATTGAGGTTTGAGTTCAAAACTTTCATCTATTAACTGTTTATGATAGATGTCCATCAACTTAGATTCGCCAAATTCCTCAATGTTGGCATGGATGTAGACCCTAACATCTTCTACGTGCAATACCGCATGCAGAATGCTAGAAAAAGCACCTAAAGGATCAACTTCTAGGGATTTGTAGGGGTGTTTCTTGAATTTTGGGCACGGCCTATTAGTGATCTTAACAACCATTGGAGTAGCCATTTTTGCAAAAGATTTAGAGAGAGATATTCAGAATGGAAGTACCTTTTTAAAATCACTAGTTGAATTGGATTTTGCAGTTGATCTTTGAGAGAGTTGTAGAAACTTGATGCAGAGCTCTTCTTTTCTTCTTCTCAAATGCAAATGTGCAAATGATGAGTGAAAGAACACTTTTATTCTTTCGCAAACCCTAATTTCCTTTTGCAATAAATGCACAACTTAAGTTATCTGGTTGCCTTGTTCTGAAAGAGATCTTTTCAAATCACTGTGTTGCACTTAGAATGATTTTTAGTGATAAATGACAATGTGTCTTCTTTCCTCCAATCACACCATGGATCCACATATCAAGATATTTCAATTTTGAATCATACCGGATTTGTCTATGAAAATCCTGCTTTACCGAATGGCTGTCAAACTGAATCAATCTTGGATGATTAAACTCTTACAAAACTCCATGCAGATCTTTCATATTTTTACTAAGGGTTATTTGGATATTTTTCTGAGAACCCTTTAATCTGCAACATTCCATGTGCCAAATTTAGGCACCAATTGACTGGTTGGGGGAATTTATTTTTCTTTGTGACTCCTCCTGAGCCAGAGCTCATCTGTTTAGTTTCTGAAAGAAATATTAGCAACAGATTCTAGTGCAGATCCATCCCCAACATTTTATGTACTCTTCTTTACCCAAATATTGTTCATCTCCCTTTGAATTTCATCCACATTCACTTTGCCTTTTCCCTTATCTTGTTTTTGATTATGATGCACTGGACCCCTTTTATTCTGATTTTTACTTCTGCAAAATTTGGCAATATGACCGGATCTATTGCAATTGTAACAAATAACATTTCTTTGTATATTTAACTGATATCCTCTTGATCTGCATTGATTAGCCATATGTCCCATTCTATTGCATGCAAAGCATCTACCATTAAATGAATTGTTTATTTGCATATTTCTACATTCATGAGATTTATGACCATACCTTTTGCAGTTGAAACATTGTCTGAAGAAGGATGGATTGGTCTAATTTATTTTCCTTCTGCACTGAGTTTCTTTATGACCAAAGTTGTTGCAATTGAAGTAGTATCCATTGAAGGATGGATATCTTTGAGCATTTGGTTGCCTTACTAGAGGTCTTCTAGGCCTGTTTCTTTGATTTTCTGATCCAAAGTTCTTCTGACTGGATCTGGAGCTTTCACCTTTCTCATATCCCAAGCCATGCTTGTCATCTACCCTCTTTTGGCTTTCAAGAAGAACTTCAAGTTGAGCTAATCTTATCTTGAATTTCTCTTTGTATTCGTTTGTTGTTTGTAGATCTTGTTTAAGAGTGTCTATCTAATTCTCAAGTTGTTCTTCATTATCTCTAGCTTCTTCAAGATCAGATTCAAGATGCCTGATTATTCTATCCATTTTGTGGTAGTCCTCTGTCTTCTCCTTGAGGGATTGTTTTAGATTATCTTCAATTTTCCTTTTCTCTTCAATTTCTTTGGTGAATCTCATAACCCCTGATTCCATCTCATGCCTTACCATAATGACCTCTTTTGATAGCTTCTCACATAGCTTGTTTTTCTCATCCAGATGTTCATTAGTATCATTGGCTTCACTCTGACTTGCTAATTTTTGAAGTAGTTCCTTTCTCTTTTTCACAGAGATACTCAGTTTTTCTTTTAGCTCATTTATGAAATCATTAGCTTGTTTGAGTCTTTCTCTCAAGTTATTGACTTCAAAGTGGGACTGTTCAAGATCATCTAGGGTAGACTGTAGTTGTTCCTTCATACCATACATATCCATTGAGATTCCTAGATCTTTCTCAAGATGTTAGGCTCTATTTAGAGGAACTTAGCTCTGATACCAATTGTTGGAAACAAGGCAGATAACTAAGAGGGGGGGTGAATCAGTTATCTCTATTATCTTAACTTTCTTTTCTTCTTTTATAATTGTGTAGTATCAAAACATATAGGCATATATAATCATGAGAACATAAGTAAAATCAAAACACATAACACAAGGATTTTTATGTGGAAAACTGTGTTAAGGGAAAAACCACGGGGTGACTAACCAAGATTGTATTCTCTGTTAAAAAAAAAAGAAGTACAAAATGGCACTTGCGAATTAGGGCTGACTGCCTGAGCACACTGCTCACAAGAGGCACACTGCCTACAAGAGACTCACTGTCTACAGAACTTACAGAAGGTAACTAGGTGTTTGAACTGATGAGAGGCATCTACAAATGCTAGAGTTCAGTTCCAATTAGGGACAATATACTGATCTAATGCACTTCATTCTTCTTCTGCTTTAGTGCTACTGCTCTATCACATACCGGACTTGTATTGCTACTTCCTCACTTATCTCTGCCTTTCTTCGCACTTTATTTTATCTCATCTATACACACACAGACACCTACATACTGGAATTCATCTGGTATATATATCTGCATCAAGGATTTCAACAACTATCTAGTCGGCAACCATAATACTCAGGATATTTACAAGTTACTGCTCTGTCAGTTGAATTCATGCATGATTTGTGATGTGTATCAAAACATAGACATAGAAGTCAGCAATCATGTCGACCAACCATGTATGATAACTCAAATAGCTTGATCAACATCAATTACTCATCCAGATTGAAGTCTGATACTCTGCTGGTCAGTTCTTCCTCAGTCTGCTCTGCCTGTTTGGAACCCAACACTCAGATGCTCATATCTTTTCCATGTTTTATCACCGGAGGCTCAATCTTTGGAATATAGTAGTCATGATACTCCTCTAGACTTGTCTAAGTCTACAACTTGCTAAGTTACACCGTCTGAGAGATCCAGACCTGATTGTCAGACCTTGTTGCATGCTCTGTTCTTGTTCACCAGACCAAAACAATCTTCAATCTGACTTCCGATATAGGCATACTATGTGTTACGAATGTGTTGGATAGACTTTGTTGCCATTAATGACAACACTCATGAAGCCACACAGTGTCTCTTGCCAACATTTACATGTACAGTCTTCTACTTTATTTTACATATGTTGAAGAATGTCACTAAAGATATTCCTCATTTGAGCTATCTCAACATCCCAGCTCTTTTTAGTACCATCCAAAATTTGTATATGTCTGCTGAGTAGAAAAACTAGAGTTTCTGCCTTTTGCAAATCTGATGGTGTGATAGTTTGTGCAACAAGTTGTGCTTTAGCTACAAGCTTAGTCATTGAATCTAGTTTGGGACTGATCAATCTTCTCAATTGTCCCATTCTACTTTTAATTTGATACCTCTAATTTATTAGATCATTCTGTTCATTGTGAATGTTGATGACTTGAGCTTCTTTTTTACTAGTTGATTCATTTACCAGATCAAAAGACTTAGAGATGTTCATCAGTTTTTCTTCCAAGTCCTTGATCTTTTCTTCTGTCTTCTTTGTAACTTCCAACCACGATAGACAAAATTTATATATATCACTGACTTCTACAATAGCACTTTGAGTACTTTGTATCCCATTATCTAATTGAACCTTGTCATGAGCTATCAACTTTGTCAACTCATCTAACCTTTTCTCATTAAACTCTTGTCTAACTTTTATTTCAGCAATTTTTTCAAGGGATTTGAAGTGTGTACTTACAGAGTGTATGAGTCCTTTGAGTTGACTAGAAGCAAACAAAGAGGTATCCTTCCAGTATGTTGGCACCAACTTCTCCAAAATGCTGGATGCTTCATTTATGAGTCCACTGTCCTTAATGTGGGACTTCAATATCTCTTTGATTACTTTGGCTTGAGCAACTGAAGCCAACTTGAGCATCTAAATAGGAGACATTGTATCTAGGTTTATTGGACCTTGGATTTTCTCAGGATCATCTAGAATTAGTTCCTCCTTTTCCAAGAACTCTATTACTACCTCTCCAGTGTCTCTTGCTGCACTAGAGACATCATTTTTCTATTCCTACTCCAGAGGATTAATGTCCATGGCCTTGTTCATGTCCTCCTTCTGTTCATCCTCTATCAGATCCTTTTCAATCTAAACTGCCAGAGATGAACTAGTTTGTGTAGTTGGTATTTCTTCTTCTGTAGTCTTCTCTCCAATAGTATTGTCCACTGTTTGATGTTTTAGAGAGGCAAGAGTTTACTTTTCTTTAGCTATTTGGTCAACTTTATCTATCTCCTTTTCAATGTTGACTTCTGGAATAGATCTATTATCACCAACATTGTTGTCTTCATTGTCATAAGTGGTGGGAAGAATGTATTTCTTCAGGGCTTCCAAAACAATTTCCTCTGTTTATTTTACCACTTTGTCAATCTCACCCATCATTAATGAGTTCATCCTCATTTTGGTTTTGAACTTTTCTTTAGTTTCCTTAGAAATAAAGTCTTCTTCTTCCGGAGTAATTTCCAAACATAATCTTGTCAGTACATGTTGTCTTAGCTCAATATCCTTTGCCCTGGCAGTCTCTTTTTTGATAGTCAAAATGCTAGCAAGACTTTCAGAGAGATCAAAGATAATCTCAATAAGGGCCTTGTTGAAGATGTTTAAGTATTTTACTATGGCTTCTTCCAAGATTCTCTTATCAGCATCATTATATTCATCATAAAATTCAATCATGGGCTTCAAGTTTCCATCAACTATGACATATTTTAATACATCTTGAAGAGATATTGTAGCCTTTTCAACATAAAGCTCTTCTACCTTTTTCCTTTTGTTTGATTTGTCCTTTCCGGAGGACTTTCCTGTAGCTTTGACCGTAGAGCTTTCATCTTCTTTATCTCCTTATCTGATTTTGTTTCTTCATCCCTTCCACCCACACTGACATACAATCTTCTTCCTTTCATCTTTTTCATCTTTGTGTCTTTGATAGAGGATTTCTTTAATGTTTTCTCCATGTTTACTGATGGTGTGGCAGTAGAGGAGGTAGCAGAGCTCCTAGTAGACCTCTGAGTCTTTTCAAGCTTGTCTTGTTTCATCTGAGATTCTTCTGGAACTTGTACCGGTTCACTCTTTTGTTTTTCTTCTCCTTCTCTTTCTTCTTTTTCCCTTACTTCTTTTATTTGTTCTTTGGTATTGCCATACTTGAATGGATAGTTCTTTCTTTCCTTTATCTTCTTCAAATTCTCCATCAATTGAATCTACAGTAGCTCACATAGGTCATAGTCGGCATTTTCTTTAATCATCCGATAGGCGGTGTAAATTGCAGTTCCAGAGACACAGTTCTCCCAATTTGTGAAATAGACCTTGTAACCTATCACCATGGAAGCAAACTTTACCCCATGATCTGTGATATCATTGATTGTCAGTGCCTTTTTGTCAAATTATGCTACGGTGACCTCTGTAACTATTTGGTTCTTCACCGCTTTTAACATGGGCATGCTTCCGGTATCATTTAACCATGTTACCACCCTAATTGCATCCTTTGTAATTTTGAAGGGTTGTCCCTAGTGGTGTTCACCTAGGGTTAGGGTTTTGACTTCCAATTTGCAAGTTCCTATGTATTTTCCTTCTGACTCTTAGTGCCTTGGTTTAAATTGTTCCCCGGCCCGCATGCACTGTTTAATTGTTTTTCTTGTCGCATTTGAGAAAATTGTTAAATTCTGTGTATGCAAAGGTGATATGTGTGTTGGCAAACTTGTGAAATCTCCCCTTGGTCCCTTGAAATTGATAAAAAATGGGTCAGATGCATTTTTGAATGCATATCAGGTCACTGTTTCCATTTCTAAATGTTTCTATCAGTAGCCGAGAGGGTCTCATATTGCTAGTGCTGCGGGTCTGCCAAGTTTCGAGCCCCAGTTTATTGCCGCGCTTTTATTTTTGAATGTAGCTCTAATGCAGAGTATGCCACATTGCAGAGGCTGTTTCTCTTTTGTTTCTAAGTTACTTGCTGCGGATGGTGCCATGTGTTAGCTTCTGACAGAGTTCCGCCAAAGTTTCAATGAAGTTTCTTTTAAGTTTCTATGTGTGCGCGGGAGGCACCATGTGGAGGCACTCGATTGACCCTAAAGGTTTCATAGTTTTTGCCAAGTTTCAAAGACTCTTAATGTTTCTCAAAGCAATGCAGAACTTGCCATGTGTCACTGTCCGCTTGAGTTTCAAAAGGTTTTTAAGTTGCAGCGGATCTTGCCAAGTGTCAGCTTCCGCGTAAGTTTCTTTTTTGTATCCCACGATGCTAAGTGAAGATGGTGGTGGGTCCCAGTGAGTGTCTCATGTGTCGCGGGTGATGACAAATGTCACCTTCTGCATAAGTTTCAAAGCAGCCCCTTAAAGTTTCTGAGTAGTGCGGAACCCGCTAGGTGTCAGCTTCCGTTGAGGTTTCAAGGTAGACTCTTTTGTGTTTCGAGAGGAGCACGAAGTTCAACAAGTGTCGACACCCATGTGAGTTTTAGAAAGGGTCTCAAAGGTTTCATGTGTTTCTCAAGACTGGTGCAGAAAGCGACATGTGTCAGCTTCCGTAGGAGTTTCACGGAGGGTCCTAATGTTTCATGAGAAGGTCGCGGAGCTTGACAAGTGTCAGCCTCCATGGACTTGCCCCTATTTCTCTCTTATGAAGGCTGTCATGATGGTTTGTAGGCCCCATTTTCAAAGTGCCTCTAGTTTTAAATGTTGTGAGTTGCGACAGTTGTCACTCGCGGGGGCCACTCAGGTAACATGACATAGTTTTAATAGATGTTGTGGAGCCCGACACGTGGCTGCCTCCGCATAAGTTTCAAAGAATGGGTCTTAGTGTTTCAGAGACACTGCGGTTGCCGCCATGTGTCCCTTTCTCAAAGGTAAAACAGAAGGAGCGATGGGCCAGCAATAGAAACTGCAAGTGTCTACGTGGCAAAGTATCATTGGCTAGTGACTTTTCAATATTTTTGGGGCCGTTGATCTCAGCGGCTGGGTTTTTGATCAACGGCCACATTTTGAACGTATAGCAAGGGTTTTTTCCCGTGTATCTGCGACTGTTTTTGGGTGGGAGAACTTCAGAGGCTTGTTGCGGCTGCGCTTTCGAAGGACTGTGGGTAGCTAAAACATTAATGGCAGATTGTGGTGGCAGTATGGGTCAAGTTGATAGCTCAACCACCTGAATTGATGGGAAATGTCCCTGAGCAGTGGCGTATCCCCCGAGTTCACCTACTCCTTCCTCTTGGTCCCTCTGTCGCATTCAATTTTGGGCACCATTTTTCTGATAGAGTATATCTGGCAAAATTTTGATGTACCATGTAATTATTTTGCTGAGTACACAGTTTTGCTATAAAAGGAAGACTGTGGCACTCATTTAAGGTTGTTGAAAACTGGACATTTTGGATCTATAATGAAATACATCTAGTTTTGGTTGTTCTATGTAGAAGATCTTGTGAGTTTATGAGTCTCATGTTTTATGTATTATGCATAGACTTACTGGTTTCATTATTGTTTTAGATGAATAATGCTATACTACATGTCTTGTTATCTGTCTCCTGTATTGAATATACTCTTCTTTTGAATCTAGACATCTAAGGGGTGTCTTGGGTTCTAGGATATAGGTTTACTGTATTGAACGCTTGATCTCTCAACTTCTACTCAAGGGGTAGATTAAAGTGTTTTTAGATTGAGTGTTGAGAAGAATATATTGCAGTAAGGATATCATAAGTAGAGATAACTTGATACTCTATTCTGGGATGTATCTGTAAGGCAGATATCACACAAATCCCCTTGAAATCTAGTTTTAATATGTTTATGCTGAACATTTACATGTGTATGTCTATGACTCCAAGCCCTGGATAGGCACCAATCTAGCTCTGTGTTGAGGTTATACACCAGGTCCAGCTCTGCATCCAAACACAAAATCAAAATTAAACTCCAACACAACCATTAGGACAGTAGAATTAGTTTTAGGATCCCAAGTCCTTTGTCTACAACTGAAAATAGGCCCAAAGCTAGCCCCTTTGCTCTTATCTTGCAGTTTTGGTCTACTTACAGGAGGACTTATCTGCTTCATGTCAGCATCCCAGCCTTTGTATGCATATTCTCATGGATGTTGAGTAGGGAATACCCCCTAGGTTTTGCAGAACCTAAAGAGGAAGAGGAGATAAAAATAGAGTCTATCTCCTATACTGTTGGCCCTTAGCCCAGAGATCTTGTTGATCATTGATGGTTACCTTGTAGGGAAATCTGGGAGTAAGCATCCAGTCTGGGAAAAAACCAACAGAAATTGGCGACTCTACTGGGGAACTTGTGAAAGAACCCTAATTTTTAAAAGAAAACAGTTCCTAGTAATAGGTGGCAACTTCGAACCAATCTCCCAACCGATAAAGTAAAAATTTGTATGCAAGGGAGAAGATCCCAACGTAATACTCTATTTGAAGAGTTACCCATAAAAATGATGTATAGAAAAAAGGGGACTGTTCAAGCCAGTCAAGTTGGTTCTCCTAGCCCCATGAAAAATGATTTTATTTAGGATAATCTGGGATCCTCAGAGAAGACAGTACCCTATTTTTCAAACACTGAGGCTAAAATCCAGAGTGTGTATGAAAGACAACAAGGTAATGGTTTGAGAATAAGGTCAGAGGTGTTTCAAGAATGTCCTTTTCATGATTCTCTTGACAGATTTGAAGAGGCTGAATCCCTAAGGGATGATGATAATGATGATCAGAATATGATAAAACCATCCTCTTCTATGCCTAGAGAGGAAGAACTAGCTGATGAAATTAAGAGCTTAAGGGTTGAGTTAGAATATCTGCAAGCAGTAAAAATTAGAGATGATATGAGATAGAAAGTGCAGGCTTTGAGAGTTGCTCAAAATGATTCAATTCCTACCCTCCAAAATGCAAATATGCAAAGAAATCAACAAAGAAATGAGGTACAGTATCATCAAAATAATGATCAAAGACAAAATGTAGACAATAACACCAGAGCTCCACTAAATAATGTGAGAAATCAAAATGTAAATAGAAATGCAAATGCTAATCAGTTTGAGAGGCACCCAATGCAGTTGGATAGATTTAGACAACTTATTTTTGATGGCATTCCTGGTTATCCAAACCCTGTTGACAAACATGTGAGGCTACAAGTGCCTAAATTTTTAGGAAACAATACTGTCTCAGGAGAGGATCATTTAAAAGCTTTCCAAAATGTCATGGATAACTTTGAGGTTGAGCATGAGGATGTTTTCATGAAATCATTTATGCAATCCTTAGTTGATGAAGCCAAGGAATGGTATAAAAGTCTACCTGACAGAAGCATTTCATCATGGGATGATTTCAAAAGGATGTTTAAGGAGCAATATGGTGACAAAACTGACCCTAGCTTTTTTGTAAATGAGTTCACTAGTATCACCAAAGGATCAAATGAACAGGTTGCTAATTTCAATGCTAGATTCATGAAGGTGTTGAACAAATTGCCACATCACATGAGGCCAAATGAACCTATCTGCATAGTGTTGTACATAAATACTTTTGATGCCAAGACAGCTTATGGATTAAGAGACAAGGGTCCTCACAGCCTTAGAGATGCCTTCAAAGTTGTAACAAATATTGAAAATAATAGGAAAGCATCAGGCAAGACAAACAAAAGGGATGATGTGAAAATTTTGCAGAATCCAAACAAACCTCAAAACACTCAAGGTAGTACATCTGCCCCTGAAGATAAAATAGACAAATTGGCAAATGTTGTTAAGGATCTAAGCTATAGGTTGGCTAGGAGTGAAAAAGGAATAGGTCCTGATAGGCAAGCTTGCCAAAGACAGGAAAAGAGACCATCATTGCATGATATGCCATATAATACCAATTGGCACAATGGTAGACCTGTATTGCCACATAACAACACAAATTAGAGAGCTCAACATACCAAGGAAACTCCTGATCCTTTGAAGAAGGCTGCTAATATTGTTAATGATACTCCATGGTGTATAATATGCCAGATGCCTCATTCACAGTCACAATGTATGATTGCTCAGTCTCTATATAACAATGCCATGGCCTGTGATGAGTGCAATGAGCCGCATTGCATGGAAGATGATAATGTCAACATGTTGTCTACAAATAGAGAATACTCTTTTCATGATGCTGATGAAAATGCAAATGATGAAACTCAGGTCTGCAAACAGTTCCTATATGATGATGATGATGAAGACAACTATGCCTATGCTCAGGATTCACACAGTTTTTTGAATAACTTGAGGAGGCCTCCTGATGAAGAAATTAGGGCCTTCACAGCTGTAGTAGTTGCTTAAGTCAAAATCAACTACAACCTAAGAGGTAAAGCTCAAGTAAGCAGCCCACATCAGCCAGAAGGCATTTCTGCAAATCAGCCTGTACACAGTCATAAAGGAATTGAGACACAAAAGAAGCGATGGAACAATAATAGGCCAAATTTTAAGCAGAAAATAGGTTATGATCCTCAAGGACCAGAAAATAGAGTTCCCCAGGTTGAGGATCAAAACAAGAATTTTCAAAACAAGGATGACAATCAGAGAGCCATAAAAACTAAAGCTGGATCATCTTAGGATAGAGGTAAAACCGTGGATCAGGCTACAACTGTTATTTAAAATTATGCTCCATTTGACATCACTTAGGTCTTGTCTCAAATAAAAGTCTCTGTTCCATTAATGGAGCTGATGAAAGTTGAAGAATTCAGAAATAAGACTGTATCCTTGATTTCAAGAGTAGCATGTCAAGCCAAGCAGAATATTGAGACTCAGGATAAGAAGCAAGCTATGTGTATTGAAGAGGATGAGATTCCTGAGGTATATCTGGGGATGACCATGACAAAATGCCCTTCACAAGTGGAGCCATTTTATGTATCCTTGGTTATAAATGGAAAAGTAGTTAGAAATTGTATGCTTGACTCAGGAGCATCAATGAATATCATGCCTTTGGCCATTATGCAGCAAGCTGGATTAAAAATAGACAAGGCATGTGGAAAATGCTATGCAATGGATGCTAGGGAGGTACCTGTCATTGGAATCATGAAGGATGTTGATTTTAGATTAGCAGCATATCCTGAAAAAATCTATAAAATGAACATAACAGTTGTTGATATCAAGCCACAGTATGGCATGTTGCTGTCAAGAAGATGGGCAGCACTAATTGGTGGAAGTATGCAACTGGATCTGTCATATGCCATGATCCCAATGAGTGGCAAGGATGTCAAACTGATTAGAGAAGAAAGATCATTAGAGATAGTGGAGGATCAAGAATCAGAGGAGCATATATGTTTTGTAGACACTGACTGTGAAAATTTCAAAGTTGTCTCAGATGATAAGGAAGATAAAAGAGAAAAAATTTGCATTCAAGAGTTGGACCAGCACGGTCTTTGGACCATGTATTTTGATGGAGCTTGTTCAAAAGAAGGCTCTGGTGTTGGAATTGTTTTTCTGTCTCCAACTGGTAAGCTTCTCCAATTTTCTTTCTTATTGAGGTTTGCCTGTACAAATAATATTGCAGAGTATGAGGCTCTATTATTAGGGTTAAATGTTGCTTTGAAGCATGGAGTTAAGATGCTCAAAGTGTTTGGTGATTTAGAACTTATTGTGTCCCAAATTAGAGATAAGTATGCATAAAAAAATAAAAGGTTGAAACAATATAAGCATGCTGTTTGGGATACAATTGAATTGTTTGATGCCTTTTCAATAAATTGGATAGAAAGATCAAAAAATGTCAGAGCAAATTTTCTAGCCAATGTAGCCATAAGGCCAGATGATATAACTTTGTCAGATGTTACAAATGTTGAAGTCAAGCTTAGGCCTGCAGTGCCAGATAATGTGTGTAGCTGGCAAGTGTTTGATGATGATAAGGATTTACTGAGATTTCTGCATTGTATTGATGAATATGAGAACCAAGAAATGGATTTTCAGAACTTTGTGGAAGTTGTAGATGGAAAAGAAACCCTTTTAGGGAAGGAAGTAATTCAACTCAAGACAAACAAAATCCCTAGAGGGCTAGTAGCTTTAGAGAGAGCTTTTGACAATAGGGACCAATTTGTTACAAAAGCATCTCCAACAAACAAGAATGACTTGGAGGAGATAAATTTGGGAACATCTCATGCTCCCAAAAGGGTATACATTGGCAAATAGCTCAAACCACACATTAGGAGTATGCTGATTGCATTACTGAAAAGGTATAAGCATGTTTTTACTTGGTCATATGAGGACTTGAAAGCCTATAGAGAGGATTTATTTCAGCATGAAATCCCTTTGAAGCCTGGAGCTAAACCATTTAGACAAAAATAGAGGCCTATTAACCCAACCTTAGCTCTAAAAATGCAAGAAGAACTTGTAAAACTTAGGGAGGCTGGAATAATCATGCATATCAGACATTCAACTTGGGTGTCTAACCTTGTCCCAGTCAGAAAAAAGAATGGTGATATAAGGTTGTGTGTGGACTTTAGAAACCTGAATGTATCTTCTTTGAAGGATAACTATCCATTACCAAATATGGAGGCCATGTTGCAAAGAGTGACTGGTTGTGAACTTTTATCTATGATGGATGGTTTTTTAGGGTACAATCAAGTGAAAGTAAAAGAATCAGAACAATTTAAGACTACTTTCACTACTCCATGGGGAACCTATGTATATATAAGGATGCCATTTGGACTAACAAATGCAGGTGCTACATTTCAAAGAGCAATGGATGTTGCTTTCACATGGCTAATTGATTCAATCTTGGCTATTTATCAAGATGATTTGACTGCCTTTCCAAAGAAAGAAGAGCAACATTGTATGCACTTGGAGCAGATTTTCATTAGAGCACTAGAGTATGGCATTTCTCTCAACCCAAAGAAATGTGCTTTTGGGGTTGTGGAAGGAAAATTGCTTGGACACATTGTTTCCAAGGATGGAATTAGGATTGATCCTAAAAGGGTGGCTGCAATTGACAAAATTTAGATCCCTAAAACAATAAAAGGTGTGCAATCCTTCTTTGGACAAATAAACTTTGTTAGGAGATTTGTTCCTAACTTTGCAGAGACCTCAAGAGAAATTTCCAAGATGTTGAAGAAAGGTGCAACTGTTAATTGGGAGAGTGAAGCAATTGAATCATTTCAGAACATCAAGGAAGCAATCAAGATGGCTCCTATGTTGAAATCTCCTAATTTTTCCAAGCCATTTCAATTGTTTTCATTTACTTCTTTCCATACTATTGTTGAATGTTTACTTCAGAAAAATGAGGATGGTTTTGAGCAGCCCATTGCTTTCTTCAGTAGGTCATTGTAGGCTACTAAATTAAAGTATGACATTATGGAGAAACAGGCATATGCACTGGTTAGAGTAGTCAAGAGCTTCAGGCCTTATTTGGTAGGCTCACAAGTAATTGCATATGTACCTCATGCAACAATAAAAGATATCTTCACTCAGCAGGAAGTAACTGGAAGAAGATGCAGATGGATAAATAAGTTGCAGGAGTTCAACATAGAGATACAGATCACAAAATTGGTAAGAGGACAAGGGTTAGCAAAGCTAATGACACAGTCAAATCTAGAGGCATGCCAAGTCAATGCAGTCTAGAATGAGAATGTCAATGTATCAAAATTTGAATGGTATAAGAACATCATATATTACTTGCAAAATCTGAATTGTCCTTCCCATTTTAGTGACAGTCAAAAGAGGACCTTAAAACTACATGCAATCAGGTATGTTATTGTTCAAGGTGAGCTGTACTGGAAGAACCCTGATGGTGTGTTGCTAAGATGTGTGGATGAAGATGAAGCTAACAATGTTTTGAATGACATGCATAAAGGATTGTGTGGTGGACATTATACTTCCCAAACAATAGCTCATAAGATCCTTAGGGCAGGATATTGGTGGCCCACTGTCTTTTCAGATGCACAAAAGTTGGTAAGGAAATGTGACCCTTGCCAAATATTCTCAAGGAAGTTAAGATATGAAGGAGCATTGCCCCTTAGAACTGTAACTATGGATGCTTCATTTCAGCAATGGGGAATTAATTTTATAGGGGAGATTTCAGAGAAATCTAGTGGAGGATATAGTTGGATACTAGTTGCCACTGATTACTTCACTAAATGGATTGAGGCTATCCCTACTAAAAAGGCTACAAGTAAGGTGGTGATGGATTTTATCTTGGAGAATATTATTATCAAGTTTGGGGTACCAGTCAAGTTAATCACAGATAATACAATGTGCTTTAGATCAGGTGAATTTGTTGATTTTTGCAATAAATATGGAATTGACTTGTCTCACACATCACCATACCACCCACAAGGAAATGGTCAAGCAGAGTCAAGCAACAAAAGCCTAATGAAAATCATCAAGAGGATAATGGATAAAAATAAGAAATCCTGGGATTCAAAACTAAAGTTGGCATTATGGGCTAATAGGGTGACAGTGAAAAAAGTCACTGGAAGGTCACCTTATGAATTGGTGTATGGTGCAGCAGCTAAGTTGCCTGTGAACAATTTCCTGCTAGTTTACAAGCTCATACAAGAGAATGATGGGGAGGTTAATGATTCAATGACTGAAAGGATCAATCAGCTAGTTGCACTAGATGAGATGAGAAGGGAAGCACAGAAGACAAACATCAAGATACAGCAAGAGGTGAAATATCTGTTTGATAAGAGAGCTACAGAAAGAAAGTTTCAGAAAGATGATTTGGTCCTTGTATGGAATGCAAGAGACCAAGATAAGGGCAAGCACAGTAAATTTGAGCCCTTATGGATGGGCCCATACCAGGTTTGCAATACTCATGGGGAGGATTCTTATATCCTCTAGGCCCTAGATGGTGAGATGCTGGAATTGCTTGTATATGGTCAATTCCTCAAATTTTATTTTGCATAAGTGGTTTTCCTCTGTGCACATTTGTAAAAATATGTATATATTGTAAATATCTTGTAAAGTTGGTACTTTTTTGTGTTTTGTCTGGTCTGCCCAGAGGTTTGGTTCTCGTTGCAATCTTGTGTTTGCACGTCCCCAATCGGAGCCACTGGTGGTGTTCACCTAGGGTTAGGGTTTTGACTTCCAATTTACAGGTTCCTGTGTGTTTTCCTTCTGACCCTTAGTGCCTTGGTTTAAATTGTTCCCTGGCCCGCATGCACTGTTTAATTGTTTTTCCTGTCACATTTGAGAAAATTGTTAAATTCTATGTATGCAAAGGTGAAATGTGTGTTGGTAAACTTGTGAAATCTCCCCTCGGTCCCTTGAAATTGATAAAAAATGGGTCAGATGCATTTCTAAATGCATATTAGGTCACTATTTCTAGTTTCTAAATGTTTCTATCAGTAGCCGAGAGGGTCTCATATTGCCAGTGCCATGGGTCTGCCAAGTGTCGAGCCCCAGTTTATTACTGCACTTTTATTTTTTAATGTAGCTCTAATGCAGAGTATGCCACATTGCAGAGGCTGTTTCTCTTTTGTTTCTAAGTTACTTGCTGTGGATGGTGCCATGTGTCAGCTTCCGACAGAGTTCCACCAAAGTTTCAATGAAGTTTCTTTTAAGTTTCTATGTGTGCGCGGGAGGCACCACGTGGAGGCACCCAAGTGACCCTAAAGGTTTCACAGTTTCTGCCAAGTTTCAAAGACTCTTAATGTTTCTCAAAGCAATGCAGAGCTTTCCATGTGTCGCTATCCGCTTGAGTTTCAAAAGGTTTCTAAGTTGCAGTGGGTCTTGCCAAGTGTCGGCTTCCACGTAAGTTTCTTTTTTGTATCCTGCGATGCTAAGTGAAGATGGTGGTGGGTCCTAGTGAGTGTCTCATGTGTCGCGGGTGATGACAAATGTCACCTTCCGCATAAGTTTCAAAGTGGCCCCTTAAAGTTTCTGAGTAGCGCGGAACCCGCCAGGTGTCAGCTTCCATTGAGGTTTCAAGGTAGACTCTTTTGTGTTTCGAGAGGAGCACGAAGTTCGACAAGTGTCGACACCCGCATGAGTTTTAGAAAGGGTCTCAAAGGTTTCATGTGTTTCTCAAGAGTGGCATGGAAAGTGACATGTGTCAGCTTCCGCAAGAGTTTCACAGAGGGTACTAATGTTTCATGAGAAGGCCGCGGAGCTTGACAAGTGTCAGCCTCCATGGACTTGCCCCTGTTTCTCTCTTATGAAGGCTGTAGCGATGGTTTATGGGCCCCATTTTCAAAGTGCCTCTAGTTTTAAATGTTGCAGGTTGCGACAGTTGTCACTCGCGGGGGCCACTCAGGTAACATGACACAGTTTTAATAGATGTTGTGGAGCCCAACACGTGGCTACCTCTGCATAAGTTTCAAAGAATGGGTCTTAGTGTTTCAGAGACACTGTGGTTGCTGCCATGTGTCCCTTTCTCAAGGGCAAAATGGAAGGAGTGATGGGCCAGCGATAGAAACTGCAAGTGTCTACGTGGCACAATATCATTGGCTAGTGAATTTTTAATATTTTTGGGGCCGTTGATCTCAGCGGCTGGGTTTTTTATCAATGGCCACATTTTGAACCTATAGCAAGGGTTTTTTCCCATGTATCTGTGACTATTTTTGGGCGGGAGAACTTCAGAGGCTTGCTATGGGTGCATTTCTGAAGGACTGTGGGTAGCTGAAACATTAAAGGTAGATTGTGGTGGTGGTATGGGTTGAGTTGATAGCTCAACCACCTGAATTGATGGGGAACGTCCCTGAGCAGCAGTGCATCCCCCGAGTTCACCTACTCCTTCCTCTTGGTCCCTCTGCCACATTCAATTCTGGGCACCATTTTTCTGATAGAGTATATCTTGCAAAATTTTGATGTACCATGTAATTATTTTGTTGAGTACACAGTTTTGCTATAAAAGGCAGACTGTGTCACTCATTTAAGGTTGTTGAAAACTAGACATTTTGGCTTTGTAATGAAATACATCTAGTTTTGGTTGCTCTGTGCAGAAGATCTTGTGAGTTTATGAGTCTCATGTTTTATGTATTGTGCATAGACTTACTGGTTTCATTGTTGTTTTAGATGAATAATGCTATACTGCATGTGTCTTGTTATCTGTCTCCTGTATTGAATATACTCTTCTTTTGAATCTGGACATCTAAGGGGTGTCTTGGGTTCTAGGATATAGGTTTACTGTATTGAATGCTTGATCTCTTAACTTCTGCTCAAGGGGTAGATTAAAGTGTTTTTAGATTGAGTGTTGAGAAGAATATATTGTAGTAAGGATATCATAAGTAGAGATAACTTGATACTCTATTCTGGGATGTATCTGTAAGGCAAATATCACACAAATCCCCTTGAAATCTAGTTTTAATATGTTTATGCTGAACATTTACATGTGTATGTCTATGACCCCAAGCCCTGGATAGGCACCAATCTAGCTCTGTGTTGAGGTTATACACCAGGTCCAGCTCTGCATCCAAACACAAAATCAAAATCAAACTCCAACACAACCATTAGGATAATAGAATTAGTTTTAGGATCCCAAGTCCTCTGTCTACAACTGAAAATAGGCCCAAAGCTAGCCCCTTTGCTCTTATCTTGCAGTTTTGGTCTACTTACAGGAGGACTTACCTGCTTCATGTCAACATCCCAGCCTTTGTAGGCATATTCTCATGGATGTTGAGTAGGGAATACCCCCCTAGGTTTTGCAGAGCCTGAAGAAGAAGAGGAGATAAAAATAGAGTCTATCTCCTATACTGTTGGCCCCTAGCCCAGAGATCCTATTGATCATTGATGGCTACCTTGTAGGGAAATCTGGGAGTAAGCATCCAGTCTGGGAAAAAACCAACATTCCCAACCACATGAATTCATCATGGATTTGGCTTAGTACATACCTTACCCATTCATCCTCTGCAATTGTAGGGAAATCCACATATTAAATGACTTTCTTTTCCTTTAGGGCTTTGTATTCTTCTTTAAGATCATACTAGTCATTGCTTAGATGCTAGAGATACAAATCTGACAAACAAATGTCATTATGCTCATCTAGGGCAACATGAATATATGCCCTAACATCCTTGACATACAGAACTCCATGAGGAATGTTAGAAAACACACCCATCGGATCTACTTCTATTGCCTTGAATGGTTGTTTCTTAAACTTAGGCCGAGGTCGCTCAGTAATATCAACCACTTGCGGAGTTACCATTTCAAAATTTTAATCAGATTTTCTAATGGGGTTTTAATGAAAATACCTTGTTCCATTGTGTTAGGGTTTCCTTTCTTTGAATTACTCCAAATGCTTCAAATCTTGGTTGTCATTGTTCAAATTCAGCTTCAATCTCTCAGAACACCTAATATCTTCAAGTGCGAAGTGATTTTGAGACTAAACTAGTTCCCTTTTATCCTCCACATGACTTAATCTAATCGTCATTAATGCTTGTTCCAAAGATCTATATGTTTCCCTTTTGATAGATACAGTCGATTGAAATTGCTCCACAATGTTTCACATTACCTTATTCTCTTCCAGTTTTTCTTTCAGAGGATTTATCTTGTCAGATTCCACCACAAATCTCTGTGCTGAATTCCAGCACCAACTTTTTATCTGGGGGATTTAGATTTTTAACATTGCTCTCCCTGAGCCAGAGCTCTCAATTTACTTCCTGGAGGAAGTATATGCACCAGAGACTGGTGCGGATCAATTCTTGACTTCATTAGTATCTTTCCTGATCTAGATCTTGCTCATCTCATTCTTGGTTTCTAATGGATCAGCCTTGTTCTTTCCCTTGGCATCTCTCTGCTCTGTTTTCTCGTTCTCTATAGGATAGTCTCTTGTTACATTTCTACTTCTGCAGAATTTAGCAAAGTGTCCAGGCTTGTTGCAATTGAAACAAACAACATTTCTCTGACCTTGATTTTCTTTGTAATTGGGAATTGGTCTTGATCTGCACTAATTAGCCATATGCCCAAATCTATTGCATGCAAAACACTTTCCATTGAAGAATCGGATGTTCCTTGAATTACTTGGATTATTTCTTGACACACTTCTGCACTCATTTACTTTATGACCAACTTTGTTGCAATTGAAACATTTACCAGAGAAAGATGGAACATTTTGATTTATTCTACTTCTACATTGAGTAGCCCTATGACCATACTTATTGCATTTGAAACAATAACCATTAAAAGATGGGTACCTTTGTGCATTTGGTTGTCTGACTGGAGGTCCTTTAGGTCTTCTTCTTTGATTCCTTATTAGATGGCCTCTTCCTCTTCCTTCTTTAGATCTAACTTGCTCTAAATTTGAACTTTCTCCCTTTTCAAATCCCAAGCCTTGTTTATCATCTGGATACATTTGACTGGCCAACAACTCATCAAGTCTTGTAGAGCTTATTTTGAATTTTTCTCTATAGTTGTTGGTTGCTTCTAGATCAAATTTAAAGAGAAGAACTTCTTTCCCTAGTTTTTTGCATTCCTCTAACTTGTCCTTCACAACTTGACTCAGACATTCCTCATTCTTGGTCTTTTCTTCAATCACCCTAAGAAGACTCTCTGTGGATTCAATTGCTTGTTTTAGTTGCTCACATAATTCTTTCCTTCTTTCCTAAGATTTACTAATCTGCTCTTTTAATTTCAAAATACAATCATCAGCTTCTTTGATACTCTCCTCTAAACCCTTAATATCAGCCTTGGAGTTGTCAAGATCTTCTAGAGCTGCTTCAAATTGTTCATTATTGACATATACTTGATTGCCAATCTTAATGCTTCCAAGAGGATTTGCTTCAGGATAAGTGAGATACCTTTCTGCTACCATGAGTGAACCTTCTCAAATCTTCCTCAAGCTATTAGGCTTATTCTAAGGAACCTTGCTCTGATACCAATTGTTGAATATTAGGAACATTGAGAGGAGGGTGAATTGAATCAGTGTTCCATAAAACCATCTATACACTTTCACTTTTAACCATTTTCCAAATTTAATTAAACAAAAAAACAATATGCAAATGAATGGAAACCACAAAGACATAACATATGGATACCAAGATTTTTACGTGGCAAACCCCAAGGTGGGGAAAAACCATGGATAGTGTTAGCTCTCAGGAATATTTTTATTATAGCAATACCGAAATACAAAAGGCTCACTGCTCAATAGATAGGCTCACTGCCTTATGAAAGAGAAGAAAAAAAGAGGGTGGCTCACTGCCAAGATGACTGTGTAGATTACATCTCTCCATGCATGATTACAGACTCATTGGAGCACAATATTTTGATTCAAAGCTCTTGATTAATGATTGCCCTGTTTCGTTGCTGACTTCTTGCTTCAAGGATAAGATCTCTCTTCTGCTTATGATCACCTTATCTTTGCATATTTTGCATACACATCCATCAGGTCGTATTTCATCATCTTCCAAAACTGCAATCTATCTATTATATATATCCGCCATGAGATTTTTCACTTACTTGGGTCGGCAAGACAAACTAAAAATGTGAGAACAAGATGTTATGCTTTGTCGTCCTGATCATGTGTACTCATTTTAATGCAGGCCCAAGTGATCATGTAGATAACTTCATATAGGTTGGCTCTAATCATGCAAGATCACTTAAATAGATCATTCAAACACTATTTCTTCTCCACACAGAGATTTACCATACCAGTCGGCCTATTCCTTAAGAGCATGCTTAACAGGTTCATCTGTTGCCTCACAACTTGCACTACAAACCAAATGGGAGCTCACAAATCATATACAATGCTTGTTACTGACCTTTTAGCATACCTTTAGAACTGCAGAGAAAAATACTTCTGCATGTCAAAGTGCGGATCATGAAACTGCTGCTCTGTCATAGAGAAATAGTATTGAACTGTAACCTGATATTGGATAGCTTGTAGAATGTGATATACTGAACTTCAGAGGTTGTAATTCTGGAATAGGTATTTATGATGTATCCCTTGCTTGCCTCAAAACCGCAAAGCAAATTATACATTTATGGAGGAATGCGGAGTATTGTATTGTGCTCTATTCACTGTCTCTGTCATACCACTATTTGTTTGGACTTAGTCATTTTCTCCACATGACTTCTAGAGGAAGTCATGAATTGATCACTGGTTTGAATCATCATCATATGGTCATAAGTCATTATACCTAATCTGCTTTTGAGGGTCTTTTACTGTAGAGGCATACTAGATCATTTTCAGTCCCTTACTTTGTATACTATCCATACTTAGTCATTTTTGCCTTCTACACTTGTGCCTTTCTCCCAATCACAAATGAACTTCTAGATTTATGTCTTCATGTCATGTTGATGTATTCTCCTTATCTTTTTTCCATCAATGACAACAAGAACATGTTGTATTGTAATACCATTTTCCCCAAAACCATGTATCTACAAAACTATTGACCCCACATTTGATTATTGGAACTAAGTTTTCCTAAATAATCAAATAATTGGGTATGTACAGGATCATGATGGGCCAAACTATACCTCTAAGTGGCAATGAAAATACAAAAAATCAGACTTTATCAAGTTCATGTAAAAATTTGAATGGATTATCTACACAATTTGAAAAAAATGTAAGAACGAAATTTGTAGAGAAATGAATCTAGTTTATAGGCTACTATTTAAAAAAAAAAAAACTAAATTTACTCAGTGAAAATTGAATATTTCAATGAATTATTAAATTTTTCTGAAAAAAATAAAAAGTTGGTGTCTATCCAGCCAACCTAACTATGAGTATATATATATATATATATATATATATATATATATATATATATATATATATATATATATATATATAAACTTTCAAAATAAGTAAAGGACTCATGTTCGGATGTGACGCATATTTATTTGAAATTTCTTTCCAATAAAATAATTAGTTATGATTTTTTTACAGTGACTTTTTTTAAAAACTAAAAAGTAATTTTCCAGCCAACCTAACTCGATAAAAAAAATCAAAATTCAAAAAAAAAAAAATAGCCTATAGCCAGAAAAGCATAGAGTGTGACGTAGGTTTCGGATTTCAAAAAGGTGAAATGGTTTGAAAGTTATGCATGTTTTTCAATCAGTGTGTCCATCAGGATTTCAGAGACACGGTATATAGAAAATTATTAATAATTATTTAATAAAATGATAACCAAACAAATATTATATTTTTAGAAAGCTAACAATTTTTTCTATAAACCCTTTTCGTTTTATCAATTTTGCATTAAAAAAAAGTCATCAGCACGAAGGGTGAAGTTCGAAGAAGAGACTGAAACATGAAAACGTGTTAGAATCAATGAAAAGTCAACAACCAAAATGGATATCCATTTTTCTTCGGTAAAAGAAACTCAAAATGGATATCCATTTCCAAAATGGATATCCGTTTCCTTGATCTATGAAAAATTTTGTACCATTGGTTTTGGATGAAGAGAAGCAACATATTTGAAACATCAAGGCAATAATAGAAGAAGTTAAAGTTAGTTGGTCATTTATAGGTGTATCTATTGTTTCATATCACATTACACATAGAATTCTAATTAACAATCTAGTTTCCTCATTTGGGGGAACATTTTTTTATATGTTTCTAATGGAAATATTTAGTTAAAAATTGGTGGCTCCTTGTGAAATGTAATGCCCCTCGCTTTTGGCTTCTGATAGATGTTATTCTAATATTTCCTATGACAGTTTTGGTATAGTTGGTAGTTTTATATTGCATATTTACAGTTTCGAGACATTTGGAATAGTATGTTATGGTTTATGTTCTTTTGGATCATGATGGACATATCTGGTGATTATAGACTAATGTTATTCTGAGGTTAATGTGTTATTTGATTGCTATTTAATGATGTGTTTACATGAATGGAACAGTGTTGCATTACTCGTGTCCGAGTACCCTGCCATGCTATGACTTCCGTTCATTATGTTTATGATGACATGTTTATATATGTATATATGTACAACCTTGTTGTTTGCTGCAGGATGCAGGTACCGGGCATCGACTCCACCTGAACTATCAGGTCTGAGCGTGCCCTAGCCAATGGAGTTGTGGATTGGAGTTAGCATAAGGTTCCCTACTCAGTTGGTATCCTCAAGGAGGATGTGTTGTCAGTGTTGTATCCTGTCATCACCGTCAGTTGGACTGATTGTCATTATTTTGTCACCATGTCCTGTGGCTTTACATGGGGTTAGGTATCATCCTATAGGTTTGGTTTATCCCATTTAAGTGTCAATTTAAGCTTGGTTAGTACTTTATGAAAGATAAGGTTAAATTAGGCTAACGTTAAATAAACATGTGCTAGGGGAATCATGTGTGGTGATTATGCATAAATGAGTTAATTATATGATTAAATGGTAAAATTAACAGGAATTAGTAAATAAATAAATAAATTAGATAAACTATTAAGTGAATTAATAAGTTACAAGTTGTAAGCGGGTTAGATTAAAAAGTGAACAAAAAAAATATATACATAAGTAATGACGAGTAAATAACTATAATGCTTACAAAAAATACATTTATAGTAACAATGATAACATTATAAGGTTAAATTTTTTTTGGGGTTGATGCTTATTACCATATCTTTAGTATTTTTGGGGATGTGCAAACTTATTCCCATGTGCCGGTAATTGAAAATTTGGAGGCTTGGGAATCCCGGGGTATGGTTAATTTCGAATCCTATGAGAAAGTGGGTTATTGGGAAAGGAGACCAATCCTGATAGAATTCTTGTGTGAATATGACTTCGAGGTCAGATATATTCAGGGTAGGGAGAATGTGGTAGCAGATGCTCTTAGTCGTTGGAGGCATGAGATCTCAGTAGTTTCTCTTACAGTTGATTTGAGAGGTCAGATTCTCACTGCTCTTCCTACTGACAATTGGTGCCAGGAGGTGAGATCTGAGATTGAGTCTGGTAGACCTTTAGAGGGTAGGTTCTCCGGTTATTCCTTTGAGTCAGATGGTCTTTTGCGACACTTGGGACGTATTTATATTCCCAATTTTGAGGGTCTTTGCACCCTAGTTTTGTCTAAGGCACATCGGGCACCCTATTCTGCTCATCCGGGTGTTAAGAAGATGCATGCAGATCTGCGTCAACTATACTTTTGGAGTGGTATGAAGCAGGATATTGCTGATTTTGTGTCGAGATGTCTTGAGTGTCAGAGAGTGAAGGTGGAGCACCAGCACCCTATAGGACTTTTGCAGCCTCATTTGATCCTAGAGTGGAAGTGGGATATCATTTTGATAGACTTCATTGTTGGTTTGCCGATGTCCTCTCGGTGACATGATGCTATTATGGTCACTGTGGATAGGTTGACGAAAGTAGCTCACTTTTCTCCTATCTGTGCTTCTTACAATGCCTCTACGGTGGCTAGAGTGTTCACGGAGGACATTGTCAGACTTCATGGGATTCCTCGTAGGATCATCTCTGACAGGGATCTAGTGTTCACTTCGTCCCTTTGGACTTCCTTGCAGCATACCTTGGGAACACAGCTGAACTTTAGTTCGGCTTATCATCTTGAGACTGATGGTCAAACTGAGAGGGTTAATCAGGTTCACGAGGATATGTTGAGAATGTATGTTATGGATCGGCAGAACCATTAGGAGGACTACCTCTACCTAGTGGAGTTTGCCTATAATAATTGTTATCATACTTCTATTGGCATGTCTCCCTTTCAGGCCTTGTATGGTCGTCCTTGTAGGAGCCCTTTGAGTTAGGATCATTTGGAGGATAGTGTTCTTCTGGGTCCGGATATGCTTAGGGATATGGAGTAGCAAGTTGAGAGGATTAGAGAGCATTTGGTGGCAGCTCAGGATAGGCAGAAAAAGTATGCAAATGCTCATAGGATCGATCGTCAGTTTTCTGTTGGAGATCGGGTGTTCTTGCGTGTGTGACCGTGAAAGAGTCCAATCTGCTATGGAAAGGGCTCTAAGCTAGCACCGCGCTTTGTTGGACCTTTTGAGGTGTTGGAGAGGATCGGTCCAGTTGCTTATCGTCTTGCTTTGCCGCCCAGCCTTTCATGCATCCATGATGTGTTTCATGTTTCTGTACTTAGACCTTACTATCTGGATATTGCTCATGTTCTTGATTGGACTGCTCTACAGGTAGAGGACGGGCAACTAGCTTTGGAGCCCACAGGCATTCCTCAGCATAGGAGACTTGCTCTCAGGGGCAGAGATGTGGAGCAGGTCAGGGTCCAATGGGACCCTAATGATGAGACCTCTGCTACCTGGGAGGATACTACCAAGATGAGGGAATTATATTCTTACTTATTTGCAGGCTTCCAGGAGTAAGCCTGGTTATAGGGGGGAGGATGTAATGCCCCTCGCTTTTGGCTTGTGATAGATGTTATTCTCATATTTCCTATGACAGTTCTGGTATAGTTCGTAGTTTTATATTGCATATTTACAGTTTTGAGACATTTGGAATAGTATGTTATGGTTTATGTTCTCCTAGATCATGATGGACATATCTGGTGATTATAGACTAATGTTATTCTGAGGTCAATGTGTTATTCGATTGTTATTTAATGATGTGTTTACATGAATGGAACAGTGTTGCATTACTCGTGTCTGAGTACCCTGCCATGCTACGACTTCTGTTCATTATGTTTATGATGACATGTTTATATATGTATATATGTACAACCTTGTTGTTTGTTGCAGGATGTAGGTACCGAGCATCGACTCCACCTGAACTATCAGGTCTGAGCGTGCCCTAGCCAATGGAGTTGTGGATTGGAGTTAGCATAAGGTTCCCTACTCAGTTGGCATCCTCAAGGAGGATGTGTTGTCAGTGTTGTATCCTATCATCACCGTCAGTTGGACTAATTGTCATTATTTTGTCACCATGTCCTATGGCTTTACATGGGGTCAGGTATCATCCTGTAGGTTTGGTTTATCCCATTTAAGTGTCGATTTAAGCTTGGTTAGTACTTTATGAAAGATAAGGTTAAATTAGGCTAATGTTAAATAAACATGTGCTAGGGGAATCATGTGTGGTGATTATGTATAAATGTGTTAATTGGATGATTAAATGGTAAAATTAATAGGAATTAGTAAATAAATAAATAAATTAGATAAACTATTAAGTGAATTAATAAGTTACAAGTTGTAAGTGGGTTAGATTAAAAAGTGAACAAAAAAAAAAATATACATAAGTAATGACGAGTAAATAACTATAATGCTTACAAAAAATACATTTATAGTAACAATGATAACATTATAAGGTTAAAATTTTTTTGGGGTTGACGCTTATTACCATATCTTCAGTATTTTGGGGGATGTGCAAACTTATTCCCGTGTGCTAGCAATTGAAAATTTGGAGGCTTGGGAATCCCGAGGTATGCTTAATTTTGAATCCCACGAGAAAGTGGGTTATTGGGAAAGGAGAGAGGCATGGTTTGCATTTACTCGAGGAGACCAATCCTGGTTTTGGGAGAAAGTGGGTTGTCGGGGCATTACAGGATGTCTCCTACTTTTATCTGAGGAGGGGAGTCCTGGTTATGGGAGTAGGAAGAACAGAGAAAGGGTTGGTGGCAAGATTTGGAAAATTTGGGAGGTGAACTAAAATCAGGTATGTTCTCATTATCCTCTCGAATCATACAATTTCCTAAGTTTTCTGCCTAATAGATATTTTGCCCAGTGTGAATTTTGTTCTATATGACGTTGACTGAGCCTCTCCATTGCTTTTGTGCGGATGCCTCTAAGTCCTTCCAGTTTTCATACCTAGTGTGTTGGTGATAATCAATGCAATCTTGGAGTTTTTTTTTATCTGCTGTGCTTTATTATGTTAATGAATGTTCTGCTGCGTTCGGTGTACCTTATGCTCCATTGGGCAAGCATGTTGTTGGACTTTGGTGTAAATCTGATTAATACAATGCTTCACGCTTTGTTGAAGTTTAAACAAGTTAAATTTGTGAGAGTCCACTTAACAAATATTTATAAATAGCAATTGCTTTGGTAAATTTAGTTATTTAGTACTGAACACTATTGTTGATGTAAAATATGTTTCGGTGAGATCAACACTGCCCATAGCTTCCAGATTGCAGGAGTTTGGAACGAATGTGTTGCTAATGCTATGCACATGTTTCCTACAAGGTTACTATCGTGCCATCATTCTTATGGCCAATAGACACTTTGACTACTGGTTTTAAACTCTTTATGTAGTTCACCCATACTGGTCCGTGCAAATCCCATCTTAATTAAATTATTGTTCTAACCATGTCATTTAATTCTGCTGAAGCTTTATCAACATCATGGGATATGATATCTTCTACAATGACCATTTACTTCCAAAAGAAAGTTGCCGTTGTAAAACCATTATTGCAAAACGCTATCAAAACACCCTTAGGTCACTGTAAAATGGCCACCGGATCTTCAAACCTTTCACCTGTAAGTTGCAATCAATTGAATAAATTCGTTTGTGCAAACATGGTAATCATTTCTTAAGGCACCTTTTCCCCAAGGCGCTCGATCAACAGACCTAGCATATATGGAGTTTGCCTTGATTGTTCATTTTAGTTACTTATAATCTCTACAAGGAAATCGCCCTTGATACATAAATTGCCGATAGGTATTTTTTATTTGTGAGCATTATAGTGTTGGGCAAATCGTCTCATGCAAAAAAAAAGGAGTTTGCGCCGGAAGTTCTCTAAGCTTGTAAGCTTAGGGATAGATATTTTGGAAAACAAATCCACTTTGTGTATATTTCACAGCCACTGCATTCCATGTTTAACATTCACAGGCCATATCGTGAGGTTTGGGAGGCGTCTGCATTTAGACGATGGGTTCGTGGTAGGTTAGACTTACCCATACAGCCACTGCAGGAGTAACTAGCATCTTGATGACAAGTCTAGCGTGTCTTCTAGATCACCAGAAGGATCTAAATGTGATCGAAGCATTACAGCTTCCAAAAGAAAGTTGCACGTAGGGTGTGTCTTGGCCTTTTACCAAGTAGCGAGCTAAGCTGGTGCACCGCTGTTAGAGCCCTAAAGTAACCTTGCATTTCCAAGATGAAGTTGCTTGTCATTGTTTAAACTTTCTCTATATTATTTCTTTTGCCTATGAAATTGATGTGTTGATCCATACACTCTTCAAACCGATCACAATTTTTGAAATGAGATGTCATGGCGGGGATAGTTTATTTATTTATTTATTTTGATCAATTCTCTTGGCTGCATACCAAAACTTGTAAAATTATGCTAGAAATCTGAACTTTGAAATTTAAGTTGCTCTTAGCGATGATATTTCAAACTTTCAACTGTAGGTCAGAAGATTAGCCCTGGAGCTACCGTTCTTTGAAGGCCATAAGCATTAATCTTGTTTTATTATTTTTTTTCAATATTCTGTCAGTTAAATATTAGGACATATTCTTTCCTCTAATGCTAGTTTACTATCATCACATCGTCGTCATATGTATTAAAGGACGGAGCTCTCTTGATTCCGATGAATATGATGTTTTAACACAAACATCTTGCAGACCTCATACCTTCCTAGATTGTAATGATGTTTTCATTTGAGGTTATGCCTTTTGATAAGCATGGCCTTCTTTTGGTGAATCAAAGTTAATGTGATGGTGTAAGTCATTGTAGACAGGATAACTACCACATTTAGCATATCTTCAAAATGTAAGAGTAGGTTTTTGATTAATTCTCTTAGTTGCTCGCCCAAGCCTGTAAATCCTACTAGAAATCTGATTGCCGAAATTCTAAGTCATAGTTTTTGATGTTGTCTCAACTCTAGTTACAAATAAAATTGGTTCCAGTAAGTTGTATGCATATTTTCTTTCTTTGAGGAAGGAGTTAATTTTTCTTTCATGGCATTGAAATCTTAGATGGCTTTGTTATGAGAATATCATATGGAGTTGGCATTTTAGGGTTAGGTTTGGTTGCTCAAGAAAATTCCCGTAAAATGTGTTTCCAAAATAGTTACTTACATATGGTTAGGTTTGTGGTTTGAGGCTGCAAGAAATAGTTATTGTAATAGGTTTAGAATTTAGTGTAGTTGTTTTATTATGAATTGTAGCTATTAAATTATAGATGACAATGTGTATAGGAAATAATTTCGTATTGGCAAGACATTCTATATTAATATTATTGTCACTTTGTTAGTAGCTGTAGTTGGTGGAATGTTATTGGGACAGGAATGGGGTAGGCAATGTTTGTATGGTTATAGTAGAAGATGTAAATAGATATGGATGTTCTTTTACCTTTAAGATAAATATGTTTTTTAAAGAGGTTTAGGGTTTCTATTCAGTTATAAAATGAACAGGAACCCCTCAGTAACCCGCCAGTATTGAATTTAAATCACATTGAAATTATTTAATCAATTTGATTTATTAGAAAGTCAATGATGGTTACCTTAGTTATGTTAGTGAGACATAAATATAGTCGTAGTTTTTTTTTAGGATTTAATTTACATATTTGTTTTGGTAAATATTTGCATATAGTGATTTTAATGTAAATGTAAGATTACAATCAATGACACACTATGTTTTAATATTAATACACCCGCCTTCCTTGTAAATTAAATCTAGACTATAATTATTATTACTAATATTATTATTATTATCATTATTATTATTGTTGTTGTTGTTGTTGTTGTTGTTGTTGTTGTTGTTGTTATCTCAAAATATTAGTGTCTTTCCAAGGAAAGATTTGCATAGTTATATGTATCTGATAGCTACACAAGTGCAATTATATAAATTGTGTATTAGATTATTTAATAGTAATATAGGATTTAATATTTTAGTGAAAGTATCAATTACTATATTTTTGAATTTTTTTACGAGTGTTAATTGATTTAATCTGGAAGTGAATTTATTACGTTATCATTTTGAAGATTTATTAAATAAGTTTGATATTGAGAGTTACTAAGAGTGTATGGTGATGGGAGTTATGTGAATAGTGAACTTAGCTGCATCAAGAGAGTAAAACTGAGCATATGATAGATTATTAATCTTAATGAGGTTCTTTGTGCAAGTTAGTAGAGTGTAATCTAGAGGCATAGGTTATATCGTTTGCTTTCATGTACATGGTATGGGGTTAAGTCCTTCATGGATGTTGCAATAATTTATTGTTTTAAGTATGTTATAAGGTATTGTGTTGGATATGACAACGATGACACATTGTCATATGTATAGAAGAAATCTCTCATGTGTTACTCCGTCTGGAAGCCATGAATAATGTATTGAGAGTTTGCCTTGTGATTATGCCATAGTTTGCAAGAGGGTTAATGCCTTGCAAGGTGTATGTCTAGTTTATTGTTATGATGATTTGTGCATGATGGATGGGGTCTCCTACGTGCAGATAGGGGAGTGGCTTCCAATGTGGGGTCAGTGCCCAAAGTGGCCACCAGGGTAACCCATTGGAAGTTGGTAATCAAGTGATAACCTAATAATTAATCTAGGGGGTTGGGTAGTTTTCACACTAATAAGATAATTGGATGCCTCACTCATGCTTGTAGTGCTCGTTCAGGCTAAGGATGAGATGAGAAGGTCATGGTTGGCAAAATCAACTTCCTTGTCCTCATGAAAGGAATGTTGATTCCGCATGTGTCACCCTATGGGGCCGGTGCCTAGAGAGGCTTCCAGGGTAACCATAGATGGGGGTCGGCTTCTGGTGATAGATAGCCTAGGTAACCCATGCTAGGCCCATGCGATGACACTCTCCTTACTGTAGCCTAGTAGTCCCTAGTTGTACTCTCCCCAGTTGTTAAGTGTTGCCTCTAGAAGTACTGTTGTGTTGTTTGCAATATTGACTTGTGATGTTGGAGTCATGTGTTGTCCTTAGTCCACTATCTACCTGACTGTTGTTGTCGTGGGGACCTTATGTTAACTCCTAGCTCGGGGGTTGGACCTCAGGGTTCCACATGGTCAGGTGGAAGAGCTTTATCCATTGGTTTTTCCTTTGCCATTGCTTGTGAGCGAGGGGGACATTCCTTGCGTATCAGACATCAGATCTTGTACCTGTTTATGAAGACACTTATTATGCTCATGTTCTAGCCGGTGTATCGGTTGATTCAGATTGTATGTATTCAAATGTAATTAGAATAGTGATAATGTAAATTACATAATGATGTACTCATCTGTATAGACTTGGAATATGTGCATGTAATCTTGATCAAAGTTGATTATCTAATTAATGTCACGAAATGGAGATGTATATGTATAATCAATAATGTAATAGAGTTAGAATGATTTGTTGATGTTAGTTAGTAATGCATGTAAATTATGTTGATTATTTGTCAAGTAATGCAACCATGGCACCTTGGGAGACAAGTTGATATTTAATGATGTGTATTGACCTACTAAACCTTACTTGTTATCTTATTCAAAAAAAAATTATTCTGCTTTGCTTGCATAGATGTGTTGTCTTCCAAGGTGTTCATGGTAGGGCACTACATGAAAAGTATGGGCTCTTATCAAGCACGCATAACCAAGAAGGTTGATATCCATTTTTATTACATGTTTGTTGATCACATTTTATGAAATGGATGTTGCTTGGTGATAGTTCTAGGTTTAGTGAACAATATTCTGAAGCTTATTGCAATTTTTACACTTGTGACCAAATTTGGTACCAAACCCTTTCACCTTTTCAATTAATCCTGATAGTGTCATCTCACTCCATGCAAATCAAACCAACATTAGGACCATGTCAATGAGATTAAGGATAGCCTTGAAATATGAATCTTTGTACTGTTGACTATCCTTTTAGCATGACAATCCTTTAGGATCATTGTACCTAGGTGCAACAATCCTTCAATCTTCTTTTATTTATATTTCTTTCCTCTTCATACACAAGATTCTCATGCCTTGTAGTCATGACAATCCACAAATCACCTAATTGTCCTTAGTGAGACTATATCTTATTTTGACAGTGATAGTCATCGTCCATTCACAACTTTCCTCTTTAACATAGATACCCTTTGCACATGTTTTGACTTCATGATTTTCCTTTTGTATGTTGTATTGTGGTATGAAAATACTATGGCTCCTTCTTTATCCTCTTGTATAATGAAATTGAAGGTCAACACTTACGGTTACTCTTCTTTATTACTTGGTGATAATGAATCCCTAAGCTCATTTTTGATTGTCTTGAAGCCAAATTTACCACTGTTGAGATAGTCAGAGTTGATTCTTGATCATGAATATTGTGAATTACTTCAACTATCCATGGACAATTTCAATTGTGTTTCTTAAGACAACTGTGCCTTGACTATCCCTTGATGTTGGTCATGATTGTGCTTGGATGGCACAATAGTTCATAGTTAGATTTTTACCACTAAAGTTTTCCTTTGACAAATTCATATTTGTAGTCCACCTTTTGATGATGTTCAAACAATATAAATACTTATTCTTAACATAAGCAATACATTTCTCACAAATACCAATGCATTCTACTCATAAGGTTCATGGCACCATGCCTAAAGGCATGATAGTCAGCAGTGCACTATTATGGCAGCCTATGGTTGGTTTGACAATCTATAATAGTGATAGCATTCATGCCTAACAGTCCTTATCATTATTGTCATAATATATTTTACATTTGAGGCCTTGTCTACAACATACAAAGTTTACCTTTCTCACCCATACCTTCAGTATATAAAGGACATTGATAGGGAATTTTTAATTTCCACTCAGTCAGTGCAATCTAGGAGAGGATAGATTGTCTAAAGTTGTAATCTATTTCCATTTACACTTGCCATAACTACAAATGCTTAGTGTTTATTCTCAACCCCGGTATATGAATAAAATGTGACTTATTGTTCTAATAGGCCTATAGGGACAAAGAGGTGATAAAGCCTTTAATTTTAAACATGACATATTTTTAATAACTTCCCATATTGGTAAGGTCCTGGATGACAATCCTTTCATGCACCTAATTGTAATAGGTGTTATGATAGTCCTTGGTATCTTTTCATTTCTTTCTTGAATGGCCTACAAATAAGACATAAGACCTATTAGATCCTTCATAAATAAGAATTCTCATACATTACATTTAAACTTAAACTCCCTAAACATCCATCAATCCATCCATTAATATCAAAATGCCATGAATATCCTATGATCAACCATTCTAATTCCTAGGATAGTCATATATTGCAATTTTGCTTCTCTTTACTAAAATAGCCCAAGGAATATCTACCCTTGAATTTGTATTTTAACAATCTAATGTCTTTACGAATAACATTGAGCCTTCTTTTAGGACAACATTTTTGCCTTTAGAAGCTCCTCATTTCATGATAGCCTAAAATAGAATAAGTGGATAGTCATAACATTTTAGCATAATGGGAAAACCTTAAAGTGTGATCTCTATACATTATCTATTCCCATCCATGTCACGAAGCAACTATTCAAATGCTAGGGCAACATGATTTAAACAATCATAAGGGCCAACAATCCACTTCAAATGCATGGGAAAAGGAGAACTCTTGGATCCCATATTAATCATGTTCACATGGCTGCTAGCATCTTCAAGTGAGTCAATACAAAAATTGAAAGCCTCAAACTCATACACTTCAGAAAAATATACCTAATTATAAATTTGATATGCATGAATAAGGAAGTTCTCATGCAATACAAACTAAAATGTGTCATATTTAGACATGTCATCAAGTTGAGACTCGTGTTTACTTAAGCATTACAAGTCACTTGCCTCTTTGCATGCTTCAAAGTTCCAAAAAAAGGACTCAACTTTAGGTGTAGCAGAGTCCTCATCAATGACTGATTTACGTGGCCTTCAACAAACTAAAATTATATATCATCTTTATGCTTATATGGAGGCTATATCATCTTTACAATAGTATGTCCAGGCTCTTTAGGAGTCTTCACAAATGTGTCCAAAGTAAGATTACTCAAATCAAATAATGGCTTATATCCATAGCTTTATTAAGTTGATACCTGGGTGGATTAGTGTGTAAACATTCAAATTAGATGGTAATTCATAAGTTTATAAAATAATAAAATGAATCCCTAGTCTAGAATCTAAATGTACATAATAAAATAGATATCTATTTTGTAGTAGCGATATGGACATTGCAGAGTGTCCGTTGGCAAAGAATTGGGATTTAAGAAATGGATATTCATTTTAGAAATGGATATCCATTATGTAAATGTAGAAAAAAGAGAAAAGGAATATTATTGGGCCCGACATCCACAACCAGAGACCCTCTGCTGTCGAAATACTCGTGATTTATGGCTATGACAGTGAAAGGAATATTTTTATGCACTTTTGGAGACAATTTTCTTGTTACAATCATAAGGGTGATATTTTTGTTCCCCTAATGGGGAGCAACAGTCGTCGTAAAGCAAAAGGAGGAGGAAAGTTACATTGGAGGAAATTGAAGCAATTAGGGAAAAAGATAGGGAAAGGAAGAGGATTGGAAGAGTGGGTTTGGCGGATGCTCATCAAGGTGAATCTTCTTCTTTACGATCTAATGACATGCAAATTGAAGATGTTAATTTTGATTATAATGAAATGTTAGATAAGAATGAAATTCAACATGATATTGCAAATGAAAATATTGAAAAATGTTATGAAACACCTATTCATAATAGCAATACCATGGACAAAGAAGAAGAAGAAAAATGAAGACCTACACTTGAAGAAAGTGGATATGAACATCATGATGTTGAAATTGCACTCCATAATCCATTTTTTGATAAAATTGATGAGGTTGATAACATGGATGAAACAAGAACAATCAATGTATCTCCAAATTTCATAAGAAGAGAGGACATTTGTCAAGAAGAGAATAATCGTGATGAAATTGGAAAACACCTAAGAACCCCAAAATGGTTACTTGAAATTGATGAGAACATAATAGAAAAACTTGAAGGCAAGAGGTTGTCACGAACAGTTCAGTTGTGGGATGCAAAACTCTTCAATGAATACTTTGAGAAGAAAACATTAACTGAACAATGCCAACTTTTTGTGCAATTATTAAAGATGTACAAAATGAGACCTTTACTAAAGAAATTAAAGATTTGGTTAAACAAAGTGTCTGATCGGAATAAAATTATTGTTAGAAGCCTTTTCAATGCACTCAATTCTATTGGAAAGACTAGCAAGGAGAAAGATAAAAAGAGCTGCCCATAGAGTAATAACAACCTCAATAGTAAGCAAACAATTAAGAAATGCTCAATTAATGAAGCAACCTTGTGTTGACTTAAGATTGAATCATAAAACATTGTCAAAAGCACTAGCATTAAGATCAAGGCTAGATAGTCCTCTTGCCAATGATACTTGGGCTTTCAGTGGTAGGCTTCCACGAGTTGACAAGAAGCTAATTGATAGCACAAAGGAAGAAATTGAATGATTTTGGCACACTAACTCTAGGGTATCACCGAATACAAAAGATGTTGTAAAGTTAAGAATTGATGATAAAGACCGCACACCACATCCTAAACATTACTTGGAATGTAGCCAAACAACATTGTACAAACAATATTGTGAAACTCACCCAGGTATGACAATCTCACAAAGAGCATTTGAATCTCTTAATCCATTTTATTGTGTTCCTCTTAAAGTTCGTAATACATGTTGTTGCAAATACCATGTAGAGTTTTCTATGTACCATGAATTATTATGCAATATTCGTTCTAATTTGCACACTAACGAAATGTTACAGGAGTGTGGTGTAATTCAACTACCAAAGTCATCTAAGAACTTATTGGATTTATTTCTATGTATTAGAGATGATGGTTGCATATTCTACAAGAATGATTGTTTAAATGAAAAGTGTTTATAATGTGGTGGGTTATCAAAGTTTGTATCATGTTTTCATGAAGGCAACGAGCATGATTTTGGAAAGAGAATGGTTGAGAAAAAGAGATATGAGACAGTGAAATACAATTTGAAAAGTGGAGATGAAGGTTCTAGATGTGAGTTGATTGTAAGAGAGGTAAGTATTGCTGATTTTATTGATGATTTTAAGAAAAATCTTTTCTACAAGTATGTCAGACATAGCCACAGGTCTCGATGGTTAGATCAATAGTTCAGGATGTGTAAAGACTCTTTCCCAATTGGAACTATTGTCTCTGTAGTTGATTTTGCAGAAAACTATACATTGCAACCCCAAAATGAAGTTCAATCCCAGTACTACAATTCTATTCAGATTGCTATTTTTGTTCACATCACATACAGACATGCCCCCGAGAGTACAGAAGAGAATAGGAAGATTGTCAAAGAATACCGTTTTTACATGAGTGATGATCAATCTCATTCAGCAGAGTTTGTGCAATATTGTTTTCAACAATTTTATGGGTTCCTGCAAGAAAAAGATATTAGAATGGATCAACATCTCATTTGGTCAGATAATTGCACTGGTTAATTCAAGAATGCTTGTAATTTCTATTGGTTGAGAAAAATGCATGTAGAGAAGGGTATACCTCATATTTAGAACTTTTTTGAAGCCAGGCATGGAAAAGGTGAACATGATGGAGCAGGTGCATGCATGAAGAGAGCTCTTTTTAAAGAACAACTAAAGATTAGAGGTGGTGCTACATTCAGTGATGCAGATTCCATTGTTAAGTGGTGTAACAATGCATTGTCATGAGGAGTGGCTCTTGATTATGAAGTACACAGGTTCTTTTGGTTGGTTGATGATGGGATAGCGATAGAGAAATTGTAATGTCAGAGAATCAGTGAATCATCAAAGATACATTCATTTCAATCTCAGATGCAAGTACATGGACTATTTGGACACGAGAATTAGCTTGTTTTTGTCAAAGTTGTATTAAATGTGATTGGGACAATTGTGAGTCAAGTGAGTGGGTAGATGCATGGATTCCACAATATTTAATCCCTTTATATGAAGGTCAATCATCTTTCATCAATGACATGGAGAGCTCATTTGACTATGAACATCTTTCAGACCTTGTACAACTAGGTCATGTTTATACAGTTGTTGCACCACATGGAAATGAAGAGAGGTCAGACTATTGGTTGGCACGATGTGTACAGGGAAAACAAAAGCTAACACAACCTATGACAGATGATGATGGGTTCACATATCCTACAGGATCAGTTGTTATTGCTGGGACTTGGTTACGGACATATATGATTAAAAAGAATGGCATCCTGGCCTTTGAAGACTTTGAGAAGCATAAAACCATATTGATGTATTCTCACCTAGTTGTAGCAACAAATGTCAAGTTACTAAAGCATCGTGGAAAACTAAAATTAAAAGAACTATGGACAATTAGTAATGTTGATCATGAAGCAATATTGGATACTTTGAAGGTAAGAGATGACCCCTCAGGTATGCTTGACTCGCATTTAAACTTCCAGATGGACAGGTATGACATTTTTTTATCTTAACTTGTTCTTGTTTTTCTATTTTTTAGAATTGTTTTATTAAAAATCTTATTTCTTTAACTATAATGCATGCTTTTGACTATACAGGACTGTGAATAAAGTTATTTTACATGGCATCGTAGATTATTTTGCATGGCATCATAAATTATTTTGTATGGCATCGTAGGTTATTTTGACTATACTCGAAGTATGATTTTTAGTTCTCATTTACATATTTCTTAATATTGCACATTTGTACCTTTTTCTACATAAGGCATTCCATGAGATGACATGTATTTGATGTCTTTTGCCGAACAGTTCATGTGCCTTGTCTATGCTTTCACATACTACATACATGTGTCACATGGCAATTGCAACTACAACATCTGACAAAATTCTCATTTCTTTGAGGTATTCCACCAAACAGTTCATGTGCCTTGCCTATGCTTCCTTACTTTGCATTCTTATAAAAGTCCCATAACAGTCATAATTAATCTTCATACTAATCTTGATAGTAATCTTGCCATCATTGTATTCCATGAGATGACAGTCCTATAACAATCCTATACATGTCTACTAGGATAGTTTTAACTACAACAGTCCTACAATAGTCCTAAAATAGTCCTAGAATAGTCTTATAATAAGCGTAGCATTTAATGTACATATTTATGATATTCATGTTTACTTAAATTTGCTTGTTCATGCTTCTCACAGGACGTCACCTCCCCTACCCATCCAGCTCTACAGAAGAAGAGAGACAACAAATGATCAAGAGGGATCACCAATTGGCAGTAAGTGATTGATTACTTATGTGATGTTATATATTTTGAATATTAAATTCTATATTAATGTGCACGTTGTTTGATTGTATTAATAGGTGGAAATTCAAAAATCTCTATCAAGGAGGTCTAGTCGATGAGCGATAGAGGATGAGTCATTGACTGGTTCACCATCTTCATGGCCTAGCAAGAGCCATAGATTATTTCATAGCAATCCATAGGAGATTTGATTTTGGGACATTTTGTTACATATGCCTATTTGGCTTTGTAAACATACTTTTGTATGTTATTGATGTATATCATTGTATATACCCATATGGTTTTATTTGTACATGCAGTTATATGGCTTCATATATACACTATATATTATTTTCATTACATTATGCATATATGTATATATAAGATCCTAATTTGGCACAAGTAGGGAGAATGCTTTCAAAGGTTATGGAATTTGGTTTTACACGTTCCAATTGTATTTGCTTCAAAGTTTCTAAAGCCTTTTCAAAAAATCTATTTTGTGCATATCTTGCAATCATTGCATTCCGTGAGATAGCATCTCTTTGAGGTGTCATGCCAAACTGTTCACATGCCTTGTCTATGCTTCCACACTTTGCATACATGTCTACAAGGGCAGCTGTAAATACATCCTGTTCCAAAGATCCCATTTTTACATAGGCAATGAGAATGGTGGATAAGGTTGTGGAATTTGGATTTACACCTGCCAATTGCATTTTCTTAACATTTCCTTTCAATCCTTATCAAAAATTCCATTTTGTGCACATATTGCAATCACTGCATTCCTTCATTTACAACACATGATTAAATAAGAAGATGCATATTTACAACACTTAAGAATATGTAGTAGTGTTTCTCATGTCACCAATACTATGTTTACATCTTCACATACATGGCTTACAACAAGTGACAATATGAATGATAGAGAATGTTTGCATCAACATGATGGCACAACATGAACAAATTGCATGTTTGCATCAATTTCATTGGGTCAATGATTGAGAATGTGTCAACTTGACCAATATTTTTTGTTCTACTCGTCAAGACCTTCATGAAATGATACATTGGTTTCTTGATATTCGATCATGCATTGGAGATCTTCAAAGTGTTAAAGATGTTTGAAGTGATGAAGAAACTTGTTATTCTGATGTATTTCAACTCCAAACTTGCACCTAGAAGTGAAGGTGCTAATCCTTGATCAAACTAACCTAAAAGTGTGCCTTGGTACTTAGGGCGCTAGATTATGATTGATCAACCTAAAATGTGTGCCTAAGGCTAGATATTATATTGGAAGGATAAAATGCATCATCAAAGGAGTTTATAGTTATTGAAGGCATCAAATGATGACTTGGGTGCACATCTACCTCTCTACACCATCAAATGTGCACCTAGATTAGTGAGGCACCACTTCATATCTCTATGACTTTGGATATGCGCCTTGATAATGAATTGATCTTGCAAGTTGAGGTTGTCTCCACAAGTTGAAAGAATGTCCAAAGAATACAAGGCGCTAATTACTGAACAAACAACCTAGAATGAGTGCCTTACTATTTGAGGTGCTAGTTCATGCTTCTAGAACACCAAAAGTATGCCTAGATGTTGAGGTGCTAGCTCTTGCTCAAGCAACCTTGAAAGTACGCTTTGACAAGGAGGTTAAAATGTATTATCAAAGGATTAAGTTGAATCAAGGAATCATCATTGAAGACAAGTAAAACATGATTGTGAATGAGCCACACTTTTCATCATCTCCAACCTCACAATTGTGCCTTCCCTTGGAAGCTCATATTGTGCCTAAAGGAATGGTACTGAGATATCATCCATGTCAATGATTGAGAATGTGTCAACTAGAACAATATTTTTTGTTCTGCTCATCGTGGGGTCGAATGGACTACGCCAACGCATCGGGCTGGGTGGGTAAATGCTAGTGGAGGTCTCATTTTGTGCACCAAGCATCCCAGTCATTTTGGGCAAGAGGCTACCGGCAAAGTCCCTTAAGATCCCTGAGACCAAAAATGTGCCAAACTTTGACAGAGCAGTTCTCAGAATTCATCATAGTTGGGAATGTTGTGTTTGGACCTACAGGTGCATATGGGGTCCATCCATAATAACCTCTCTCATTTTTGGTCAACTCCATTCTGTTTGACCGTGCCGAAATCAAATGCATTGTTGCAAAATGCTTCAATTTGATACAGTGGAAAGGTGCTAGGTGTGACATTTTTCATTCCATAGCTCGTGGGGTTGAATGAACTGTGCCAACGTGTTGGGGTGGGTGGGTAAATGCTAGTGGAGGTCTCATTTTGTGCGCCAAGCATCCCAGTCATTCTAGGCAAGAGGCTGCTGGCAAAGTCTCTTAAGATCCCTCAGACCAAAAATGTGCCAAACTTTGAGGGAGTAGTTCTCAGAATTTGTGACAGCTGGGAATATTGTGTTTAGACCTACAAGTGCACATGGGGTCCGTCGACAATAACCACTCTCTTTTTTGGTCAACTCCATTCCATTTGACCATGTCGAAATCAAATGCATTATTGCAAAATGCTTCAATTTGATACAGTGGAATGGTGCTATGTGTGACATTTTTCATTCCATAGCTTGTGGGGTTGAACAGACTATGCCAACGCATCGGGGTGGGTGGGTAAATGCCAGTGGAGGTCTTATTTTGTGTGCCAAACATCCCAGTCATTTCAAGAAAGAGGCTATCGGCAAAGTCCCTTTAATCCCTAAGACCAAAAAAGTGCCAAACTTTGACAGAGCAGTTCTCAAAATTTGTGATAGCTGGGAATGTTGTATTTGGACCTACAGGTGTACATGGGGTCCATCGACAATAACTTCTCTCATTTTTGGTCAACTCCATTCCGTTTGACCATGTTGAAATCAAACGCATTGTTGCAAAATGCTTCAATTTGATGCAGTGGAAAGGTGCTAGGTGTGACATTTTTCATTCCATAGCTCATGGGGTCGAAAGTACTACGTCAATGCATCGGGGTGGGTGGGAATATGCTAGTGGAGGTCTCATTTTGTGTGCCAATCATCCCAGTCATTCCAGGCAAGAGGCTACCGCCAAAGTCCCTTAAGCTCCCTGAGACCAAAAATGTGCCAAACTTTGACGAAGCATTTCTCAGAATTTGTGACAACTAGGAATCTTGTGTTTGAACCTACAAGTGCACATGGGGTCTATTGACCATAACCTCTCTCATTTTTGGTCAACTCCATTCCATTTGACCATGCTGAAATCTAACGCATTGTTGCAAAATGCTTCAATTTAATGCAATGGAAAGGTGCTAGGTGTGACATTTCTCATTCCATAGCTCGTGGGGTCAAACAGACTATGTCAACGCATCGGTGTGTGTGGGTCAATGCCAGTGGAGGTCTCATTTTGTGCGCCAAGCATCCCAGTCATTCTAGGCAAGAGGCTACCGGCAAAGTCCCTTAAGATCCCCGAGACCAAAAATGTACCAAACTTTGACCAAATAGTTCTCATAATTTGTGATAGCTGAGAATGTTGTGTTTGGATCTACAGGTGCACGTGGTGTCCATTGACAATAACCTCTCTCATTTTTGGTCAACTCCATTCCGTTTGACCTCGCCAAAATCAAACGCATTGTTGCAAAATGCTTCAATTTGATGCAGTGGAAAGGTGCTAGGTGTGACATTTTTCATTCCATAGCTCATGGGGCCAAATGGACTACACCATCGCATCGGGGTGGGCAGGTAAATGCTAGTGGAGGTCTCCTTTTGTGTGCCAAGTGTCCCAGTCATTCCGAGCTGTAAGCTACCGACAAAGTCAAAAGTTGCTATGATTGAAATTTTGCATTCCATAGGTCCTGGAGCTAAACAGATTATGCCAAAATGTCAGGGTGGGTGGGTAAATGCTAGGGGAGGTCTCATTTTGTGTGCAAAGCATCGCAGTCGTTCCAAGCTATAAGCTATCGACAAAGTCACTTTTCTGGTGGCTTACAGCTTAGAAGGACTGGGAGCCTTGGCACATAAAACGAGAGCTCCCCTAGCATTTATTCACCCACCCCAATGTGTTGGCACAATTTGTTTAGCCCCAGGACCTGTAGAATGTAAAATTTCAATCCTAGCAACTTTCGACTTTGTCAGTAGCTTACAGCTCGGAACAATTGTGACGCTTGGCACACAAAACAAGACCTCCAATGGCATTTACCCATCCACGCCAACACATTGGTGCAGTCCATTCGACCCCACGAGCTATGGAATGAAAAATGTCACACCTAGCACCTTTCCACTGCATCAAATTGAAGCATTTTGCAACAATGCGTTTGATTTCGACACGGTCAAATGGAATGGAGTTGACCAAAAATGAGAGAGGTTATTGTTGACGGACCCTACATGCACCTATAGGTCCAAATACAACATTCCTAGCTATCATGATTTCCAAGAACTACTCCGTCAAAATTTTTTGCATTTTTGGTCTCAGGGATCTTAAGGGACTTTGCCGGTAGCCTCTTGCCTAGAATGACTGGGATGCTTGGCGCACAAAATGAAACCTCCACTGGCATTTACTTGCCCACCCCGACGCATTGACATAGTCCGTTTGACCCCATGAGCTATGGAATGAAAAATGTCACACCTAGCACCTTTCCAGTGCATCAAATTGAAGCATTTTGCAACAATGCGTTTGATTTCGGCACGGTCAAAGGGAATGGAGTTGACCAAAAAGAGAGAGGTTATTGTTGGCAGACCCCACGTGCACCTGTAGGTCAAAACACAACACTCCCAACTATCACAAATTCTGAGAACTGCTCCATCAAAGTTTGGCAATTTTTTGGTCTCAGGGATCTTAAGGGACTTTGCCGGTAGCCTCTTGCCTGGAATGACTGGGACGCTTGGCACACAAAAAGAGACCTCCACTAGCATTTACCCACCCACCCCGATGTGTTGGCGTAGTCCGTTCGGCCCCACGAGCTATGGAATGAAAAATGTCACACCTAGCACCTTTCCACTGCATCAAATTGAAGCATTTTGTAACAATGCGTTTGATTTCGACACAGTCAAACGGAATAGAGTTGACCAAAAATGAGAGAGGTTATTGTGGATGGACCCCACATACACCTATAGGTCCAAACACAACATTCCTAGCTGTCATGAATTCCAAGAACTGCTCTATCAAAGTTTGGTAGTTTTGTGGTCTCAGGGATCTTAAGGGACTTTACCGGTAGCCTCTTGCCCGAAATGACTAGGATGCTTGGCGCACAAAATGAGACCTCCACTAGCATTTACTCGCCCACCCCGACATGTTGGCCCAGTCCGTTCAACCCCATGACAAGCAGAACAAAAAATATGGCACCTGGCAAGGTCTTTGCTCTTACGGAACAATGTATCGGTAAAGACCCTAGTTTTCATAAGGGGAGACATGTGATTTTAAGAGGTCTTTGGGAATGTGACTTTATCCTTCCACTCCTTATCCAATGACAAGTTTATTCTCAGATTTTGATTGCTTTTATGAGCATATACACGATGTTGTTTTAGGATAGTCATAAAGGGTAGTTTTGGACAACCATGTGTATCTTTTTAACAATCATAAAGGGCAAGTTGTACATGGACTATGACAGTCCCAAAAATCATATAAATCATCCATTTTGGTGTTTGACAACCTTATAAATCCATTAGATCATTTATAAAAACCCTAATGCAACTTATAAACCCTCTTTGCATAGTAATTTCATGAATGACTATCTTGTATGATTGTTTTGTGCATTTTAACAGCCTAATGAGGATTGTATGGTGTTGTGATCTTCATGATTTTAAATTGATGCAGAGATAGGATCCAACTCAACATGATAGAGGCATCATTACAAATGGATTGAATTGCAATAGTCAGAGAGCCAACCTCCTATCAATGAAAGTTTAATGATAGTAAATAGAGAGCTACTTGACCATAAATAGGATTTACATACATATATATATATATGATCTCATAGGCATCTAGGTTTCATACACAAATTACAATAGTTGTAGAGCTAACCTCCTATCAACGAGAGTTGAATAATAGTAAATAGAGAGCTTCTCGGCCATAAATGGGATTTGCATACACACCCACACCCAACTGAAATAGTATCCTTATTGGCCTTATTGGCACGTCTCCCCAAGATGTAAGTTTTTTATGTTTATAATGTGCCCCCGGTGTTCTTACTGGCCTTATTGGCACCTAAAACACAAGAAAGTAGATTCCACCAGCTTTCAATTATAATTGCTCTTAGGCTCTAACACATCCATATAGGGCTGTACTAAACAAAGAAATAGTAGGAAAATAGTAAAATCTGCAAAAACAAAGTTTCTTGACATTGATTTCATTCAAACTTGTCTTCAATTCATCTTCAAAATGTTTTCAATACATCTCCAATGCCTTTTCCATGAAGGTTTATGCATATTTATACATGATTTGAGGGAAACCAATAGTGTCCAACTGACTTTTGAGTACTTGACTATTCATCTTCCATACTTTTGCATTTTTTTTACATTTTTCATATGACAACTTTGACATATTTACAAAATTTGACAAGATGAAGACTAAATACATGATGAAATGGTCTATCATGACCTTATTAGATTTCAAGCTACTATGCTTGATTAGGGCATATAAGGAATTTTGTCATAGTGATTCTCTTGATCTAAAACCATTCTCAATGCTAAACATATCATCAATGGACTAAAGAACTATCATCATAATGTATGGCATCATGGGAAGTATCATGACATGCACATAAGGAATATAAATTATATTGTATATCAAGGTGTATATATATTAAAATCTAGTCCATAATAGTAGACATATACAAAAATTTGGCAAATATGCCAACTCAAAATATTTTTTACAAAATGTGGCATATGCCATGTCTCAAAATCTATATACAATCTACATGCCAAATAGCTACATCAAATACTATAAGTCCACTTGACCCTCAATCTGTGATGGATCCTGAAAAAGTGTCCTCTTTGTATCAAAATGTCTAGTAATTGATGGAGGTGAAGTTTCCTGCATTAACAAGTCAAAACACAAATTTGATTAATCTCTTCAATGGTAAATAAAAATAAGTTAAAGTTAGTAAATAGATTCTTATCTACTACAATTAAGAACTTTCATTTATTAACATACATCTAAATCACTACAATCAACTATAAGACCGCTAGATAAACTATCAATTATTTAGAAAAATTCAATTCAATTACCTCGACTCTATGTTGTTGTTCAGACAATCATTCTACAAATGATTTTTTCTTAAGACGATTAGGTGTCCTACTGAAGCATGATGGCAAAGGTGGCACATCACTCACATTCTTAAGAGACTACATAAAAGTAAAGTAACATTGAAATAAATTAATATATAATTATTAAACAAAATAGGAAATGCATACATTTAAAAAGGTTAGATGTGTTACACACAAACAATCAATTAAAGTACAATTCAATTAAATTACCTCCACCCTTTGTTGGCATTGAGAAAGTTGTTCTGCAAATGATAGTCCCTTGGGTCAATCAGGAGTTCAAGAAAAGACTATTGGCAAAGATGCCACATCATTCACATTTTTGATTGACTATAAAATAAAATTAACATCAAGATATAAATTAATAAATAATTACTCACAAAGAAATATATGCATAAAATAAAAGTTGATGTGTAGAACAAATTATACAGGCAAGTCCAAGCCAAATTGGATGGCAGACAAAGTTCCATGATGAACTTCTGTCAACTCCTCCTCTGTCATCAATTATTATCCCACTTAGATACATTAGTACTAATAAATTTGTTTATATATTCAAATGGAATAGACCATAAAATTTAACTTTAAATTTTACCTGCATAAAAGATTGCTCATGCATTTCTCCTTCTCTATGGTTCACTGATCCGGTAGCTTCTACTCTTGTCCCTGACCTCTCAACTTGAGTTCTGGACCCCATTGCCTCATCTTGTGAATGGAGATCATACTCTGATGTGTTCAACAGTGGCTCACTACTCTCCATCATAGGACCTAAGCATAAATGATTGCAAGAAATGCAATGATGGGGCACACATACATGTGTGGACGATGACGGTCTAGTAGAACCAGGTGATCCAATATCACTACCTTCATCATGTGCTTGTGCAAACTGAGATGTCTATATAATCAAATGCTCGGTCAAAGAGTGTATGGCACTAAGGCCCTGTTGTGTTGCATTTGCAACAATGTCTAGGTGCTACATTAGGGGTGGAGAAGGGATAGCAGGAGGGGGAATATAGGGACCTTGTACTTGTCTCACTACCCCAGGTCTATCTTGAGGCATTCCGTTACCCACTCCTTGAAACTCTCTAAAATCAAAATAATTAACATGTTGACCCATGATGAACTCTGCATAGAGTTTATGAAGGAAATACAAAGGTACATCTAAATTGTTGTTGGGTGGTTTATCAAAAACCATCCACCAATGATCCCAAAAGTTTTGACTAATGCTCTCATGAATACACCATTTGATTGAAAACTTGGGCTTACGAACATCAACATGTAATCCGATTTTAGGATTGACAAAGCATTGGGCTAACATAGTTTTTGTAATCTCTAATTCTTTGACTTCATCATATGACAAATCGTTAGCATATTCGGCCTTCTTGGCTTCTTGCCATTGCCTAAATGATTCGTGTTGGGTTGACAAGGTTTGAACATGATTAATGATTCCCTCTAAATTCGATGTCATTGTAGACAATCGAGGGTGGCGGCGATACATTTCTATGATCCAACTTATTTGATCAATATTTCTTTGAATATTCTCTTCTATTGTTGGAGGGGGAGGTTTTGGTGGTGGAGGGTTTGGGTTTTCATTTTGTGCATCCATTTTATCTAATTAAAATATAGAACATACCCACTTAGCATAAAAAACCAAAAAAATTTCTTAAATATACAAAACAAACAAAAAAAATGCGAAAGATCTTACCTTTTTGGATTGGATATCCATTCTTCACCTCTGATCTCCATTCTTTAGAGATGACACTGCGTTTTACAAGCCGCGGGTTTGCAAAAATGTGAGCCTTTTTCACTTTTTATGTTTTTTCAAAATGGATATCCGTTTTCTTTTTCTCAATTGTTTTCATTGTTTTTTTGTTTAGTATTTAGGCATTTTAGCTATAAAATACCATCCAAATTTTAGAAATACTGTATCATATGAAAGGAGAGATTTTGGACAAACTATCAAAATTTATATAGGATTATGATGATATATATATTTGATTTTTATATGATTTACTTATACTAAGGTATCTCATAGTATTTCAAAAGCACTTTTGAATAGATAAACCATAAACCCTAAATAATTCCCCTAAGCTCTAAGCCCTAACCCCTAAACCATAAACCCTAAATAATTTCCCAAATCCTAAACCCTAACCCCTAAACCATAAACCCTAAATAATTCCCCTAAGCCCTAAACCCTAAACCTGAGAAAGGGAATCCTAGTTTTCTTGTTTCCATTTCCTTTGTCGATAAGGGAGAGGGAAAGATAGAGGGGAGAGATAGGATATATAGGAATGATAGGGGGAGAGAGGCAAGAGATAGAGAGATTGGGAGAGATGGCTAGGTACAAAGAGATAGAGACGTGAGACAGATAGGAAGAGATAGAGGAGACAAAGGGGAGAGATAGGGAGATTGAGAGTTAGAGAGATATCCAGAGAGACAGGGAGATAGAGGAATGATAGGGGAGAGAGAGGCAAGAGATAAGGAGAGATAGATATAGGTAGAGAGAGAGAGGAGATAGATTGGGAGAGATAGAGGAGACAAAGGGAGAGATAGGAAGATAGAGAGTGAGTGAGATGTCTAGAGAGATAGGGATAGAGATTGAGACCTATGGAGGGATGATAGAGAGAGGGAGATAAGGGAGAGATAGGGAGATAGAGGTGGAGGGGTATTAATTTTAATGACCTCTAAATTTTCCATAAATTCTTCTCCACTAAACCCTAGACCATCACCCAAATCCTTACTTTCCTAATAAAAGCCCTTCCCCAAACATCATTTGATCATGTGACTCCTTCCATCACTAGACGTGTGCCCAAGTACTTTCCATTATTCATCTAATACTGTAATCCCAATGTCATAGATCACATTCCCACACCTACATTATTAGACTCCATTCCCCCTATTGACACCATCATTGATAATCATTATATAAGGACACTCCCTTGAATAATAATTAAACCATGGATTATCCCATATCCCCATCTTACACTTTCCTCACCTTTGAACCCTTAGAAGATGACATTTAGCTATCCCCATCATTACTAATCACACTTTGTAGCAATCCCACATAAGACACCTTACCCATCACTTCACCTAGGTCATCACTAATTAAATCACCTCAATACTCCATTCACCCATACCCATACCACCAATTTCTCACTCCACAACCTATATTAATGCATGATTAAACCTAACCCATAAACCCTAACCCCTAACCCCTAACCCCTATTTCCTAACCCCTAAACCCTAAACTTAAGAAACCATAAACCCCTAAATCCTAAACACTAAACCCAAGAAACTCTAAACCTCTATCTCTCTATCTCCCTATCTCACTATCTCCCTATCTCACTATCTCTCCATCACTATCATTCCTCTACCTCTCAATCTCTCTCCCTATGCTTTGGCCATGTCCCTCACTCTATATCTCCCTATTGGTCCTCTCTCTCTAAACACTAAACCCTAAACCTCTAAACCTTAACCCCTAAACCACAAACCCTAAACCCTAAATATTGCCCCTAAACCTTAACCCCTAACCCCTAACCCCTAAATCCTAAACCCTAAACGTGAGCAACCCTAAACCCTATCTCCTATCTCTCCCTTATCTCCCTATCTCTATCATCCCTCTACCTCTCAATCCTTCTCCCTATTTCTCTAGACATCTCGATCACTCTCTATCTCCCTGTCTCTCCCCTTTGTCACCTCTATCTCCCCCTATCTGTCACCTCTCTTTCTATCTATCTATCTCCAAAACTGAGAAACCCTAAACCCAGGTACACCCTAAATCCAATCAACTCTAAACCTATATCTCCCCATCTCTCCCCTATCTCCCTATCTCTATCATCCCTCTACCTCTCTTGATCTCTCTCCCTATGTCCCTGGCCATGTACCTCACTCTCTATCTCCTTATCTCTCTCCTCGGTCTCCTCTCTCTATATCCCTATCATTTCTCTCTATAAACCCTAAATCCAAAACCCTAAACCTCTAAACCTAACCCCTAACCCCTAAACAATTTAAATCCTAAACCCTAAATCATGCCCCTAACCCCTAAACCTGAGAAACCCTAAACCCCTAAACCTTAAACCCCAAACCCCTAAACCCTAAACCCAAGTAACCCTAAACCACTATCTCCCTATCTCTCCCCTATCTCCCTACCACCTTTGTCCCTCTACCTCTCAATCTCTCTCCCTATGTCTCTGGCCATATCCCTCACTCTTTATCTCCCTATCTCTCCCCTCAGACTCCTCTATATCTCCCTACCATTCCTCTCTCTCTATAAACCCTAAACCTCTAAACCTAACCCCTAACCCCTAAACAATAAATCCTAAACCCTAAATTATAATGCCCCTAAACCCTAACCCCTAACCCCTAAACTTTAGAAACCCTAAACCCCAAACCCCTAAACCCTAAACCCAAGTAACCATAAACCACTATCTCCCTATCTCCCTATCACCTTTGTCCCTCTACCTCTCAATCTCTCTCGCTATGTCTCTTGCCATGTCCCTCACTCTTTATCTCCCTATCTCTCACCTCAGACTCCTCTATATCTCCATATTGGTCCTTTATCTCTCTCTAAACCCTAAACCCTAAACCTCTAAACCTTAACCCCTAACCCCAAAACCATAAACCCTAAACCCAAAATAATACCCCTAAACCCAAGAAACCCTAAACCTCTATCTCCCTATCTCTATCATCCCTCTACCTCTCAATCTCTCTCTCTCTATGTCTCTGGACATGTCTCTCACTCTCTATCTCTGTATCTCTCCCCTCTGTCTCCTCTATCTCTCCCAAACTCTATCAGTCCCCTCTCTCTATCTCTCTTTAAACTGTAAACCCTAAACCCGAGCAACCCTAAACCTCTAAACCCTAAATAATTCCCCTAACCAACTTCTAAACCACTTCTCTAAATAGGTGCAACTAATACCACTTTTTCATTGTTTTCCACATTTAATTATATTCTTTTCCATTTTCCAAGTCCTACATGTGTCCAAGTTGTATTGTTTGTCAAGTTTTTAGGCTAATTGTTAGTCCCAGCTCTCATGGTTATTAAAATGTTAGTATAGTTAGATTTATCCTTAGGTAACATTAATTTACACATTGTTGCACAAACAACCACACTAAAACATAACCTTACCTAATTAAGGTTAACCTTTAAGGTTCTTTCATAAATGGTGAGCTTAACAGATCCAACTAGTTCAATGTTCTTATAGTCCATGCTTACCCTTCCAAGAGAGTTCATGCCATGCTAACTTTGCATTATGTCCTAACATATCACATGAAGGACATCATCATCACAAGGAATAACAATGTCATAAAGGATTAATGAAGGTGTAGCTTCACCACATAAAGTATCATTCATAATTTTATCACTAGAGGGTAAGGGTATATCATGTGTATCCTTCTCAAACCATGTATCATGAATCAAATCATATGAGGGATTGGGTAAAGCAATTTAGGGCATGAAATCAAAAACGGATATACATTTTGTATTTCTAGAAATGGATATCTATTTTGGAATGGATATCCATTTTGGTTTGGTATCCAAACCAAAACAGAGATCCATTTCAAAGTCAAACTTTGCCAAGTCACAAATTTGGCTAAGTAAAAATGCAATTTTTTTCCTATTGCCACTGTTTGGCCCGCGATGATCTTGTACATACCCAATTAGAAATAAATAAATAAATAACCCAATGTTACATATAACTTTTACAAGTGCCAAAGAAATATTCAATGTGGTTAAACACATCACCCATGATGCACCACAATTAAATATTTATTTTACATAATAAAATAATACCAATGTTATGCAAGGTGTACAACACACCTACTCTAACATTCTCCCACTTGTTGTATACATTGCATAAGGGATCAACATGTAAACTCAAAACATCAAGGGAAAACCATCCATGTGTCCAACATGTACCATATAAAAATCCATGTGCTCCATGTGCTCCAAGATACTTGCAACAATAATCAAAGTGTCCACCATCTCAAACAAGAATCCCCTCATCCTCCATCTAGCCAAACCATGAAGAATAAGATCCTCCAAAGAGATGCCACACTTAACTGTCACATAGAAGCAAGAAACCTACACCAAATGATATCAAAACACAAGCACCAAATCTAATGGTAAAAAATAAACTTGAGTAGCTGACAAGAATCAATCACCATAGATGAAATAGCAACCACAACTAGTTGCTAATGCATCAACTAACCATACCTCCAAACTAGGGTATACAAAAGATAACAAGTAGAACTTATGCTGTTAACATATCCAACTCAAATCCTAATGATAACAAGTCCTTGTATATACTCAACCTTGCATAAAGAAGTCCTCCAAGGTAACAACACAAAGCATGTGATGAAAAAAAAACTCAAGAACCTCCACATTGCAGTATAATGAGAACATCCAACAAAGGAATTATATACATCATGAAACTCCCATTGCATGAGTAAATGTCAAATCTAAATTGATCATATCAAGGCATCCAAAGATCCACTAATAGCATGCCCATAGAAAATGTGGCTAAATCCTCTATCACATAATGCCAAAGAACACACGCATATATATGCAAAATCTACAAAGTAAACTAGTTGCAACATAACTCTCTTGAAGTCCATATCTCTCCCAAATCCTCCACATCATAAGAGAAAGAAGTCAAAGAGACTCGAAAGCCCCATACACATCTCAACTCCAATGTCATGTGAACATAAATATCTAGGAAGAAGAATAAGACCAATCAAGAGAGAACCTACAAATCATAACCATGTCCTTCTATCCACAATAATGCATGCTATAACTATGAAAAGTATGATCTCCTTTACAACCTCAAAACAAGAAGTCTCCACAACATCCAATAACAAGATGCAAGCCTCTCAAACCAAAAGTAGGAATAAGCCCAAAGCCACTAAACATCTCCATTACACACAATAATATCATAACAACTCAAGATCAAACATAATGAGATAACTAATCATATCCATGCATCTAATACTCAAACAAGTCCTCACAACCATAATCCATAGCTCAAGACTAAAGCATGAGAATATATGATACAAATAAAAGAATGCATTTGAAAATTAGGTGGGCATACCTATCAAATCATTCACCACCGAGTGGACCAAGAGTGGGAACGTGATTGGTCCTCTAGGATGCACCAAGCCTCAAAGGCTCTCTCCAAGAAGAATCTCCTCAACATGTCCATGTTGAACTCACGTCCAACCAAGGTGTATGCTCGGTTTTGCTACTAAAATCATCATCAAAGAGTAACCATCTCAACACATGTGTCTAATCCCAAGAGAACTCAAGCCTCACCTAAGTCTCCAAGTATCCATGAGTACATCCATGATAAATCCATGCTAAACTCCAAATGCAATTTAACCGCACCATCACGAAGCTCCCATGCACATGACCAATGTACCCAATACCAAGAGAACCAACAAGATCATAGTCAAAGCTTCCACTACACATATGCATAACCAAGGAACATATCATGACATCATGATCTAATCATCTCCTCAAAAGAAGATCACATGCACTAATGCACACATCCTACTTCAAGAGAACATGTATCATGCCAACACTCTAATCCAGAATCAAGAGTAAACCAAGACACAATACCAACCATCCTGTAAACAAGGATCACCTGTCAAAATGAAGAAACCATAACAAACACCTCAACCAAAGACTCTAAGAGTCCTCCATGGTACAAAGATGTCAACATCTCCAAATCACATGAAGATAACCATTTCTTGTCAAAGCTCCCACTGAAGTGTGATATTGAGCTATACATGGAAACAACATAAATATCAAACCATCATTGTCAAAATCTCCCACTGAAACCTATAACCAAGCTATCCATGACATCGTGATAACCATCTCCTAAATGAAGATCATCCATGGCCCCAACACAATCAAAGAATCTATTATTACAACAGCAACTCCCAAAAGGTTGAGTAAACCATAATCTCCAAACCAAGAAGATGAACAAAACTTGTAAACCAAACATCAATCCATCACCACCAAAACTGCACCTATAAAACAATCATGTCATGTCAAAGTCACAACCAAACAAGGAACATCCATGACACCATGATCACCACCCAATGTACCTGCACCAAACTCCCATCAAGTCTCACACAACTGTACCATATAGTCAACAAACATAGGTCCCATATCATGATTATATCAGGTAATACCATCTCTCTCTATATCTCATAATGACAAGAAAACTAATGCAACATGTGACTAAACTAAGCCACAAATCAGAATCTGCATCAACACTGAAACATCTATGGGCATAGACAACCCACATCCAAGTCATAAATGCAACTTGTAAGCATAGACAACCTACAACACTGCACAACCTGTAGATTTCACAATGCAACATGCAAACTCAACAATACATGTATAATGCTATCAACAAAGGATAATTAGAGATAAACCTATAAGTCTGCAATGACTGAAACACCAAATCATACCATATTCGACTTGCCATCAACTCACAAGTGCACCAAAAGTCAAATGAACCAAAACTAGATTAAACTGATACAAACTGAACAAACCTTAGAATATCATCTCAAAACTTGCTCTACTGGGTAGCTCTCAAAAATACCTTTCCAATGCCTATAAGAAGTTTAAAATCTGACTCCATATGCACCTATTATTCCCGGTCAAAGCTCAAAATGAACATCTGGCTTCCAACTGGAAAAAAAGGTCAAAGTAACAAAATCTATAAAAATATCTATCACCACTGCGTAGTATGTGGAAAGAGATTTTTGTCGACTACAAGAAGTTGAAAATCTGACATTGTGGGAAAATGTTATGCGCCAAAAAAAAATGCCCAATAAGGCTATATACTCAGGCCCTAGTGGCCCTTCGGTGGCAGGTAGGTGGCCTGTTGGTGGTGGTGGCATGCCAAAAATGCCTAGGTGGCACCTTGGTGGTGCACAGGCTGAGAATGGGTGGCAAAATTTGTAGCATATTATATTCTAGTTTAATTTTTATGTTTGAAAAAATTTAAAATTTTAATAATTTTAACCCTACTTGGGAGGGGGTTGCGGCCCCGGCTCCCCACAAGACTAGGGGTTCGCACAGGGGGGCTAAGCCCCATTGGTAGTGGAACCCGCTGCTTAGGGGTCAGCCACTGGCCAATGGCCTACAAAGCCATGCGACATGTGCAGGCCATGCGACAAGTGTCGGCCACTACTAGCATAGTGGGAGTACAAGGGTCTGTGGACCCCTGCTCCCCTTTAATTAATTTTTTTATTAATTTTAAAAATAAATAGGATTTTTTTTCAACAACGTAGGAAAATTAAAAAAATAATTTTTTTGTTACCTCTACAGACAACGCCTCTCGACCATACGGTTGTACCGCTAGGGCTCGAGGGCAAAAAAATTACATTTTTCTCTCGTGGCAGGAATAGGTCTAATTTTATGTCAATCTTCATGTCTCGGGCCTCTTGGACAAAATGGCGAGGTCCGTTTTGTCCCAAGAGGTCATCTTTGAAATCTCCTCCTCAAAAACCCTCTTCATGGAAACCCAAATCAAGCCCTTTTCTCCATGTTTTTTCAACACCCAAATCTGCAAAAAAATCACCACAAATCTGGAACCCCAAAACCCTAGATCTGCAAACAAAAATCTACACAAATCTTTCATATCTTGCAATGTCTTCATTGTTTTCCTACAAATCCATGGATTCCACTATACATAAAAAAATCCACTCATAGCTAGGGTTATCAAACATAGATTTCCTCCCACAACCAAGTAACAAAGGTCTGATACCAAATGTTGGAAATATGTAGTCATATAGACTAATTCCACATAACTCAATAAGAGATTGAATGTACAACAATAACTAGAAATCCACATGCAAAAGAAATATTCATACCATCAATGGTGACATAAGATATACCCTGGGAAAACCCTCATAGAGGAAAAAACCCAGCCTCTAAAAGCATGCATTTCTCATGTATTATTTAGCCATAAATATTACAATACATATGCAGAGATCACCTCTGAAACATCAAGCTCTCTTTACCTGCACTCCATGTGAGAAAGCATGTAACCATACATCAAATGCCATGCTTCAAACCCTCACAAATGCAATCTACAAGAGATGCTTCAACAAGCTAAACTCAGCCAACAAGCTAAATAGCCAACCTCTACAACTACCCGTGTGTTTTCTTTTATAGACATAAGCTCACACATATACAACATGTGGTATTGTAATACCATTTCCCCCAAAACCATGTGTCTACAAAACCATTGACCCCACATTTGATTATTTGTACTAAGTTTTCCCAAATAATCAAATAATTACAAATAAATAAATAATTAACCCAATGTTACAACTTTTACAAGTGGTGCCAAATACATATTCAATGTGGATAAACACATCACCCATGATGCAATACCCCAAAAATATATTTTTTGGAAAAAAAGAAAAAAAATATATTAACTAATAATCTAGAAAAAATATAAAAAGATTTCCAAACAACAACAATCACTAAAGCCTATAGGATAAAAATCTAAGGAGGTTTACCACAATCTCACCACCTCTAGGAACCAAAGGAAAGCATGAAACCATCAAAACACATAATTCCAAAGAAAAATGGACTAGAACAATCAAACCAAATCATTATGAAGGAGTTGAATAAAATGTGAAGATTGGGCAAAAGATTGGGACTCCCACTTTGTGACATTCTAGTTGTGATCAACATTAGAGGCCCATTCAGCCAAATAATTGCAATAGCATTCCATTGTCTAGGAATATAAATAAAAGAGATGGAATCAAAATTTTGCATAAGGCAAAGTATCTGCTCCATAAAAATATGCCAACCTCCAATAAGACTCATGAAACCTCCCATTATTTAGAAGGGACTCCAAAACCATGAAATCCATCTCATAGATTATCTTCTTCCAACCTATGGTCCATGGCTCCATCTAATTATTAGTGCCAAACCCCATAGTAGAAGAGAAAAATAAATGAACTTAACTAGCACTATCATGTCCAAATCCATAATCCCCATTGCACCTGGATTTCCCTGAGAAGAACCACCGATGTTAATTTTGAAAAAACCTAATGGAGGAAGAGACCATTCACCTACTCTATTCACCTTATTGGAAGATTTGATCCTAGAACCAGAATGGGTAGAACCAATCAAATGAGCCAAATCTAATTGCCTCGAAATTAGAATAGTAGAGGGAGCTAGTACTTCATCCACATAGCACCTAACCACAAAAGATTCTTTTATCAAGTTCAAAATCTTTTGCTAGACATACCCAATAAGACTCTGATAACCTTGGAAGATCTGACGATTTATTTCCAACCAAATTTTCCAAAGAACAAAGACAAGACCAATGTCCTGAGCCACCAAAAAGGAAAGAGGTTAAAGTAGGAGGAAGTCTCAAACTAGCCCAAAAATTAAACAGAGAATTAGCATTAACAAAAGGTTGGTTCGAGATGTGCCACCACTACCTCCAAAGACCCTCAAAAAAGGAGAACTAAAATAAAATATGAGCCACACACTCCTCATTAACCCCATAGAGAACACATTTGGAAGGACCTTGGAATTTAATCTCTTTCTTATGTTGTCCTAGGTAAGACATTTATTTTAAATAAGTAGCTAGAGAAAAAAATTACACTTAGACTAGCAATAATTATTCTAGATCTTTTTGTACCAAGGGAAATCCCTACGCCCAATTGTTTCTTGTTCTAAAGTATGGTACTCACAAGAAACCTAATAAACCCATTTAGGATCATAGCCACAAGCAAGAGCATATGTCTCCTCTAGAGAACAACATGGTTGATTTTTTAGAATAGAAGCTAGGGCATCCTGAGCATCTAGATCTCCCTTGAAAGGCCAACTACTCAAATGTTTCCAATGATACATGCAAAATTCCCCCACCAAGTGAGAAGCCTTAAATTTTGAAACTCTAGCCTAGCCATCATTTAGAAAGACCTTACCAAAATTGACAATCTAGAAAAGGCCCACTTAACAAGTGATGTGCCCTTTTTTATAGTATTCCAAATTATAAAGCCTTTCCAAACCAAAACCATTCTTAGAACCTCATTAGTACAAACACCTCATAAATATTTATAGCTTAGAAGTTTGGCCCAAGGCTGATCTTGCTGCTTACACCATCTCTAATTTTCCTAAGACCAATATCACCATTTTTCTTAGGCCTAAAAACCTAGTCCCAACTAATAAGACTCTACTTATGAGATTCCATTGAATTCCCTACCCAAATAAAATTTCAAGAAAGAGAATTGAGTTCCTTTAAAACTTTTAGGAACTTAGAAACCACTAGAAATCTATAGATATGAAGAGCTTGCAACATTGATTTCAGAAGACTAAGATGTCCTGCAAAAGACAACCATTGGACTTGGTCTAGTGAGTAACTTGAATTTTGAACCTATCAAGAATCCTCTTCCAATAAAGGTGATTAGGAAGATCAATTGACAAGGGAATACTAGGATAATCCAATGGAAGATACCCTATTTTGAACCATAAAATGAAATCAATTCTCTATTGAATGGTCAAATGAGTATTAAAGAAATAAATATTTGACTTATCCTCATTGATTTATTAGCTAGAAGAAACCAAATACATGTCCAAATCACTTCTGAAACTAGCAACCTCCTAGATTTTAGCAACACCTATTAAAGCACTATCATCCACAAATTGAAGATTAGAATAAGAATCAAGATCCCTGGCCACTTTCCAACCCTAAATGCTTCCATTAACTCTTTGATGATTAAAAAACCCTCCAAATCCATTACCCATAAGATTGAAAAGATAGAGAGAAATGGGATCACCTTCTTGCAACCCTTTAGAAGCCAAAACAAGAGAAGAAGGGTTACCATTAATAAGAATGGAGAAGGAAGAAGATGCCACACAACTCATGATCCACTCAATGTACCCTAAAAAAAAAGTAAAAGATTATAAAAAATTGCTAAGGACCATTTGACCCTATCAAAATCCTTGGACATTTCTAGATTGATAAACATAGCTTTATCCTTAGAAATCCCCATTGAATGAATGGCTTCTAAAGTAATAATTATACCAACAACAACATCTTTGTTTTGGTTGCATGTCTATGATTCTTATAGGAGACCTTGCCCAACTACTATATGTTATGGATAAACTTATCTATGCATCACTCTCAACTGCAAAAATTCCATGGCACAAATTTAATATAATTGTCACATTACAAACAATATTTGAACAACATGGTGACATTATAACTCAAACACAATTTTTACATACATTACACAACATACGCAACGTAGAACCAACACAACATGATTAGAAGTATTAATGACTAACACAAACAACAATTAACAACTAAGGAAGAATATAATGACCAATCAATGCACTTATTTACTATGAATGTAGTTATAATATTATGTAATAAAAAGATGCTAATTGTTGCATTTAGTAGTGCAATAAACATACAACATAAATCAAGCATTAATACAAATGATGAGTAGCTTCCCTAAGAGGTAACACTGAGCATATGTCAACAAGTCATGCTTACAAAAAACTTATGGATTCAAGTTAGCCTTATCAATGGAGCTCTCAAAGAGGTCATAGACATTATATACCCCATTAGATCTAAACCCCAAAATTGCCTACATACATCATACTAAGATTTGGAAACTACAATGATCCAACATGGGATCAACTAGACCCTAAAACTATACTAATCCAACCTATATCATGAGGTAAATATAGACAAATACCACTATCTATGGCATGGGCAATCATGATACACAAATCACAAGGCCTTATAGTACATAAATCTATAATCAATATTGATAAAACTTAAACACCGGGCCTAACATTTACAACTATGTCTCTAGAGTTAAATCTATAAAAGGTCTTCATACATAACCTGCATTCGCTTTTGATTGTTACTCCAAAATGAAACAAAATCCCTACAACATTGTTAGAAATAAAGAAGAGGCCCACTTACAATTACTCTATTTATATAAAATGCATCTATATAAATTTTATTGCATGCTCTCTCACATAACAATTTAAAATTCTTGTTTCAATCTTTTATGTATCCTCATTTTAAAGAAAATCAAAACATAACTAATACATTACAATGTTTATTTATATAGGTGGACAATCAACAATCAAACAACAATAGAACAAGCGATTTGACCTCCTAGTCAAGAATTTATGTTTTATTCCTTAATTACAATAATTAAGAAAAACAACAGTTACACATTATACTTTTAGTATAAGAACATTCTATTTCAACGCACAGGAATAACAATAATTTTAAAAGAAAATCTCCTATCAAACTCATTTTGTCAGGTCTATAGGGATCTCATGCCAAACTTATCAATACCCCCAAACCTCTACAAGAAGGCTACTATGTTGTAGTTGTTTATGAAGAAGAGGTTATTTTGCTTTTGGGGGATATGGAGGAAGCATTCAAGAAGACTAAGGCCAGATCCTCAATCACTAAAGCAAATTTGATCTCTTCATGGTCAACAATCTAAAATATTACCAATCCACCATTTTTACAACCTTGCGATGAATGACATTAGATAAAAAATTGTAAAAAAGATATGAAAAATTCTCTTTCAACATATTTTGGTATTGAAAAATGTTTAAAAACATCTACCTAACAAATGAATGTGTGTAAATTTCTATTGTAAAATGTTATTTTGTTTCATATTAAATTAGAAGTTGTAGTTAAATCATATATAGACTTTATTTCATTTCAAATTAATGATAAAAACATATGACTTTAATTTATTAAATAAAGGTTTATAAATATATTCTTATATCACTAGTTTAATAATAAACATTAAACTTGATAATAAAGTTCTTTAATTAATTCAAAAATATTACATTATTCAAATTGAATTCTCATATTACCTTATATTTCTTATACGCATCCATTACACCTCCTAAAAATAGGATACTGAGATTTATTCCTCTGCAATAAGTTCTCTAAAGGGTCAATAAATTTCACCCATACAAAAAAGTTTAAGTAGCATAGCTGTTTTTGTACGGAAGATTTTGATTTTTTTTTTAATATTTATTTATTTGTTTGTCTCACGGAATTGCTCCAAACGGTGAAGCTTCGGTTCAATTTCAACGTACTGCTTCCAAGGATGTCTATACGGAAATCGGCCATGTCTGGGCTCCCAGCTAGCAAACGTCGCCTGCAAATTAGAATGAGAAAAATATAACAATCAGCTTTATGGGTTACGATTTACTTGTCTTACTATTCTAAAGAACTTTTTTATCAACATTATGATTTTGTTTTACCAAGAACTCGTCGCTGGCTTTGATTCATCTCCCTCGATGCCATCATGACGTCCATCAAAATATTCATGGACGCATCCTATAAAACACACCCACACACTTCTCCATAATCATATCTATTTTTTTATGAAGGGCAAAAAGCAAGTATATGGAGCAGCTGCGCCTGCAAAAGAAATTTAATGATGAGGAGGGGGAAACTACATAATGCAGGACCCAAGATTTATTCACTAGTAGATAAGAGGGGAAAATGAAATAAAAAATCAGTGAAAGAAGTGACTACTGACCTATAACAAACAGAAGAACTGACGAGAAAAGCCTCTCCTTTGCCCTACATGCTCTGACAAGTAACAAACAAAAATGCCCAGAGATCTGGATGCAGTTCCAAATCCTTGGTTCAGTCCTTGCTTAAAGTAGCCCCTGAAACAATCAAAATGAGATCTTAGTCATGCCCAACAGCCAAAGCGAGGGCTTTTTTGCTTATGCCAAAACATTTTCTGTAACAATTTATATGTTAAGAGTAGCACAATATTAAAGCTAGCAGATGACAATGTTGGTTTAGGAAACATGTTGTAGGGATTTCAAAGCTGTATTTCTGTTTATTACACTTCATCATCCTACTCAAAATTGGTATGGTAAATGAATTCTTACCTGCAGTAAATTTCAGAACAACCACGACTGTCATCACTGCGCAAATCGCACTATCACCTACTTCAAGGAATAATGGATTCAAGAGAAATCAGAGAGAGAGCTAGCGCAACTTTCATGGCATGTATAATCCTTCTTGAATCATGTATTCGGAAGAGCTTAAACAGTCGGTACGTACCGGCTGTCGAAATCCAAGGACTGAATGTTTTTCGACAAATTGATCGACTAAAGATATAGTCGAAGAGGTCGAGGGACTTGCATTGAATAGGTTGACAGTAGACATCATCAAACGGGGTCGAAAAATCTGTAAACATTCAGTCTGTTGGATTTCAATGGCCGGTACGTTTACGACTTACCGGCAGTCGAAATTTCAGGACTGGTGCAGACAAATAGACCAGAACCAAAAACAGAAGGACTGAAATAGGCCGAACAGATCAGATGAACATGTCGAACAGAGCAGTCGAAATCAGGCGGAGTTGAAAAATTTGTAAACAGACACCACGACAACGTGCCGGCTGTTTATGGTGGAGCATAGGATACAGGCGCCATTACCAAAAATCAATTACAAATGAAACCTGAAAATCAGAGTTGATTCTAAAAAATCTATTGGATTTCAGTTTCTTGAAATTTGCCACTTATGTTGCATCCTACTTGAACATCATTCATTTCAATAATAAAATTTTAGACGTCATTCACAACAAAAAATGGTAAATATTTGTCCTATTTTTATTGGTCAAAATTAAATGTTGAAATAGCTAATGTTTAAGAATAACCCATATAACATACTACCCCAAATCACCCAGTTCCACTTGAGTAATTTCTAAGGCTTGTTGATATCAGTAGTTGCTGAAAACTAGAATGGAATGAAACTAATGAGGAAGGAAAAACATTATGGATGACTGGTAACGACGAAAACAGAACAGAAGAAAATGTTAGTAAAACAGGACTAATCCCTTAAAGAACTATCAATCTAATATGAATACAGGTGTTGCTCATTTCAATACTATACAGGATGTTTTGCAATTTCCCGTGAGAACAAGGATCAGGGTCTCCAATACATTTTTCTTCTCCTTTTTTAAGGCTGTTGTCAATAGCATGTAAAAATACTACTACTTTTGTTTTTTCCTTGTTTCCGTCCGTTTCAAGTTGGCGGACAACAGTGTCTTTGGATTCCCATTGCTTTTTAAACAGAAGCACGTCCCAACGTAACGATAATGTTTATATATTCGATAGAATAAAATAATATTTAAATATATTAAATATTAATATGAAATGGAAGAGGAGAGACCAAAAGTGGAAGTTACCGATCGGCACCTTCGAAAAGTTTTATTGATAGGTGGCGCTTGTTTCTTTAAATTGACTTGCCTGTTGTTTTTCATGTGGAGTATGTCTAAAAATAGATACAATTGGGGGAGGGAGGCAGGGCTTAAATTTGATGGTTGACCCAGCCTGTCAAGCAAATTTTTTATGACGGTTATCTATTTAAAGGTGCTTTTAAAATATTATGACATACCTTAGTACAAGTAAAATTATATATAAACCAAATATATATATCATCACAATCCTATATAAAATTTGACAATCTGTCCAAAATCTCTCCTTTCATGTGATACAGTCTTTTTAAAATTTTAATTGTATTTTACGACAAAAATGCCTAAATACAGCTATACGGCCATCAAATTTAGGCCCTGGAGGGAGGCACGTTAATCAATTTGTAATTTAAATTAAAAAAACAATAGAGAATACAAGTAAGATTGAGTAGAGTATTTTATTTATTTTAAATTTATGTAATTTTGTTTAATTATGTAAATTTTAACTTTGCAGTATAGTTTTATATGATATTAGAGGAGGTGCTTTGATAGTGAGTATTTTTCTAAGATTTTAAAAGTAAAGGGAAGAGAAATGACCACATTTATTGTAGCAGGTCCTTTGAGGTTTATGGAACGTTTTGATGGTGTTGAATTAATCTCTAGACACTGAGGATGGAGATGCTTTTGTTGAAAAAAGACTTGCTCAAGATAGTGGTAACGATTGAGACTCAACCCACCTAAGATGCAGATTTGATCAAGAAGTTGGAGGTAAAAGAAGGTAAAGTGCATTCATATATACTTTTCAAAGTGTGATAATGTACTTTTGCATGTAAGTGAGTCAAAACTAGCAAAGAAAGCTTGAGATCAGTTGATTCAATTATATCAATAAAAATATATAGATACAATATTGTATCTATAGAGAAAAATATTTAGTTAAAATACATGAATCACATTGTATATTAGACCACACAAACCAATTTAAGTCTTCCAAAAGTTAATGGGTGGTATGTTGATTAGTGATTATAGAAGAAGGTGTAATTATGACACTCCTTGGTAGTTTTCTAGAATCCTATTCGAGACTAGTTGTAGTATTGAGAACTCAATCTGATTTGGACTTGTAGAAAGTAGTAGCAACATTTCTTAAAGAGGAAGTCAAAAGGGAAGATGCATGATTAAATCTCAAGACTCCTACAACTCTATTATATATAGTATATAAGGTCAAAGTTAAGAAGAAGATACACAATAAGCCTCAAAGCATCTTTGGGTAAAGGTATATAAGTGAGTCTCACTTTTGAGCCAAAATGAAAAAAAACATACAAAAGAATCATTTCAAAAAATATGTGGCTTCAATCAAACCTAGTTAGCACATGTGTGGCACCTCATGGAAATAGTAGGTTTAATTAAACCAAGTTAGATTCAATATGAAGGGGTTTGAGTATAAATAATTGGGACTAGAGAATTTTTCTATTCACTTACCATGAAAACATCATGAGAAACCTACAAACCTGATGAGTGAACTCCTTATGTGCCTAGTTGTTTGGTTCTCCTTGGTCACATTTTTATATGTTCTTCTTTTCCTTCCTCATTTTTATGGATTTTTTTTTCTCATTTTGTTGTTCTTTTTCTTAATATTTTATAATTTAAATTTCTTTTTGGTAAATTGTTCTTTTATCTATTGTTTTAAATTTTTTTGGGCTAAGTTTCTAAAATTAAAAAAGTCAGAAATATAAAAAATTAAGAATATTTAAAAATTCAAAAAATATATAATTAGGAAAATTAAAAATTTAATATTATATATAGTAACAAAATTAAGAAATTAATAAAATTAAAAATAGATAATCAATAAAATTATAAAATTAATAATAAATTTATGAAATTAATAGAATTATAGTATTATAAAATAAAAACTATAAGAACTAGACAATTAGAAAAGTAATAAAATAATAAAAATAAAAAAGTAAAAGATGAAAATTGAATAATACTATAAAATTATACAAGTATGAAATTAACTAGCATTCCTATCTTAGATAAATTTATGTAAAAGATGCCAGAGATATAATTCTCAAGGTGCATATTCCAATTATATCACAAATTTAGTAAAGAAAAAGGTGATTCAAGACTGATATTTTTTAACATCTTTACATAGATTTATCTAAGGTAGGTATGCTAGTAGCATTTATCAATATTGTGTTTTTCTTTAACATATAATTTAAAGCATTTGTTAATCATCCAATTCTATAATATATATCAAATAAAATGAAAAACAAAGAATCATTTAACACTCATCAAAATGTGGCATATACATCACAAAAAATATGAAATAATGGTCCCACTAGACCCTTACCTAATGTCTTGACCTCAAAGGTGTTGATTTTGGTAGCTAGGTCGGATCCCTTCTAGAGACCGACCTAGTCACAAAATGCTGAATGGCCTATCGACCTTAACATTTTGAGAATCTTAGTTGTATTATCTAATTTAAGGCAGGCTCCAATTGGGTGAACTCAACATTCTATGTATCTTAAAATTACAAATAGGTCAGGACCTATTTCAAATGTAATGTATATGTAATTTGGCACCAAAATGGTTGTGTGATCTCATATAAATGAAGAGTGACTGACAGTCACAATACATAGCATTCACTGACCCCAATTTCTACTCTGCAAAAATTCTCCATCAGCAATCTATCTCAAGTTCTTCACTATTCATCTGCGACAGTTCAAGAGTTCCGCCGATCATTGAACCATTTGATAGGTTCAATGGTTCAACGCTTCCAATAGTTCAAAGGTGCATCGAGTTCATTGAGCTCCTAAGGATCAAAGGGTTCAGCGGCTCAAGGTTGAACTGTTTGATAGGTTCAACAGTTCAAACGGTTCAAAGGTTCATCGATTCAATGGTTGACTGAGTTCATTGAGCTCCATTGGTTCAAAGGTTCAACGGCTCAACAGTCCACAAGTTCGGTGGCTTAGTAAGTTCTGCCGACAGTTGAACCGGTTCATTGGTTCAATCAGTTCAACGATTCAATAGTCCACAGGTTCGACGGATTAGTAAGTTCTGTTGACAGTTCAACCGGTTCATTGGTTCAATCAGTTCAACGGTTCAATAGTCCACAGGTTTGGCGGCTTAGTAAGTTCTGCCGACAGTTGAACCAGTTCATTGGTTTAATTAGTTCAACGGTTCAACCACTTCATTGATTATCGACTACCGAATCTCTATGTTATTGTGCAACTACGCTGATGTGCAAGCAAGCTTCATTCTGACTAGTTTGGATCAGGTTCAAATACGTTGTAATTTTTGATATCTATGTTTTGTGCCTTAGCTTGGCAAAGTTGTAATCCATTTCTGCTCTTAATATAAATCAGATCTGAGATTTCTTGTTGGGTTTTTCACCTCCAAGAGGGAGGTTTTCCCAGGGTATATGTGTGTTATGTGTGCATATGAGTTTTGTTATTTCTTACTGTAAATCTGATTGCTAAAATTAACATGGTATCAGAGCCAAGTTTGAATTAGTATAATCAGATTTACAGTATTCAGTTATTTACATTCTGCTCTTATCATTAAAGATCAGATAAAATGGCTCACAGTCTCAGGGTTGAAGACAGATTGGATGGGGCTTCCAATTTCACATCATGGAGAGTCCGCATCATTCTTGCGTTGAATGAAAATGACCTTGTAGACTTTGTGACCAAAGAATCTTCCGAGCCTGAGGCAGAAGGAGAAAAGACCCAATGGAGGAAGAAAGATTTTCAAGCTCAAAAGATCTTAATTGATTCAGTAAAAGATCACATTGTTCTCATCATCTCCAAGCTGAATACAACAAGCAAAATGTTTAGAACCTTGGAGGAGATGTATGAAATCAACAACACTAGTCGTGTTCTAGCTTTGAAGTAGCAGCTTCATCACATCAAGATGGCTAAAGGTGAATCCATCATGGCTTACTTCATGAGGATTTCTGATTTGAGAGATCAGCTCTCATCTATTGGAAAGATTGTTGATGAAAATGATTTAACTATGCTAGCCCTCAATGGTCTTCCAGCATCTTGGGAATCCTACATTCAAGGAATTAGTGCAAGAGTTGATCTGCCCAAGTTTGACAGATTAAGGGCTGACTGTATCCAAGAAGAGTCTCGACTGGCTGTTAGAGGAGTTATGAAAAACACTCATGAAGACAATCATGTCCTTGCTACCCAGTCTTTCAAGAAGAAAGGAGGCTATTGGAAGAAGAACAATTTCAAGAGGAATAGAGATCAAAGGTCTAATCCACCTCATGATTCGAATAAAAGGAAAAAGGACCTGTCTCACATCAAGTGCTTCAGGTCTGACAAATTTGGTCACTATGCAAGGGACTATTTATCCCAGTCTAAGCAACAAGGAGCAAACTTAAATGAAGTCTCAAATCAGTCCAATACTAAAGACTTCCTTTTCATCTCTGCTTTGTCAAGCAATGTACCCTCAGACAGTGATACTTGGTTGATTGATAGTGGCACATCTAGACACATCACCGGCTATCGAGAGCACCTCTTAGATTTAGTGGAGAAAGAGTCTAATCTTCATGTGGTCATTGGTGATGATGCTCGCTATTCTATGAGAGATTTTGGTACTACTTCCCTTAATTTAGATTCTAGAATTTCTCTTCACCTCAGTGATATTTTGTTTGTGCCTGGAATCAAAAGAAACCTTATCTCCATATCAGCACTAGAAGATAAGGGTTATCAGATTGCATTTTCTGAGGGAAGGGTGCTTGCATGGCCTAAGAAGTCCAGCATCAAATCAGCTCGTGTCATTGGGAATAGGTATGAGAGCCTATATAAGCTTTCAGCACATCCAGTTCAAGCTCTCATTCATGAAGCACCTGAGTCAAGAGAGCTATGGCATAGAAGACTCGGACATCTTCATTTCCGAGCCCTCCCCACACTTGAGAAGATAGTTAAAGGTATGCCTAAACTTAGTCATATTCATGATAATACATGCAAAGGTTGTGCTATGGGTAAGAACACTAAGAGTCCATTTCATCAAAGTGAAAGTAGGTCTAAAGAGAAATTAGCTCTTGTGCATTCTGATTTATGTGGACCTATGTCTGTTGCTTCTCCAAGTGGATTCTTGTATTATGTAATCTTTATAGATGACTACTCTAGGAAAACTTAGATTTACTTTCTTAAATCAAAAGAATCTGATGAAGTTCTAAGTAGATTCAAAGAATTTAAAGCTTTAGCTGAAAATCTATCTAGGAAAAGAATTAAAGTTTTAAGGTCTGACAATGGAGGTGAAAACACCTCGGGTAGTTTTCATGACTTTTGTGTTGAGGCAGGGATCAAGAGGGAGTTTTGTGTTCCCTACAACCCTCAGCAAAATGGGGTTGCAGAAAGAAAGAACAGATCCATAGTTGAGGTAGCAAAAGCTATGATTCATGATCAGGATCTGCAGACTTTCCTATGGGCCGAAGCATCTAGGACTGCTGTCTACATTCAGAATAGATGCCCTCACCGTGTATTGAAAGATATGACTCCAAAAGAAGCATTTTCAGGGATCAAACCTGATATCAGTCACTTGAGGATCTTCGGGAGTCCAGTATATGTCCATGTACCCAAAGAGAAGAGAACCAAGTTGGAACCTTCTGGCAAAAGAGGCACTGTTGTGGGCTACAGTGAAACATCCAAAGCATTTAGAATTTACATTCCAGGTCAGAAGTTTATTGAGGTTAGTAGAGATGTCACTTTTGAAGAAAATATTGCACTCAAAAGATCTAAAGGCTCAAGTTTAGAGATTGACAATGAAGTCCATGATAACCCTCAAGACATGAATATTGAGCATGATACTGAGATTCAGAGAGAGTCTATAGAATCTGAAAATCATGATGATCCAAGTGAGCCTTTGGATCCTCCAGATGGGCCTAGGGACATTACCATGAGTAAGAAGAGATCTCTCTAGATTCAAGAGGCAGAAAAGTTTGCAGCTCCAAGTGGCACACTTAGAGAAAGAAGGAGACCTCAGAAATTCTCAAACTTTGTTGCATTGATGTGCAATCTCATTGAGATTGAACCTTCCAGCGTTGAAGAGGCCATGAACCAACAGACATGAAAGAATGCTATGGATGAAGAATATCAGTCTATCATTAAGAATGATGTTTGGGATATTGAGCCTAGACCCAAAGGTAAGTCTATTGTATCTTCCAAATGGTTGTTTAAAATTAAACATGCTGCTGATGGAAGTATTGAGAAATACAAAGCTAGATTTGTGGCTCGTGGCTTCTCTCATAAAGAAGGAATAGATTATGAGGAAACCTTTGCCCTTGTTGCTCGATATACTTCCATCAGGACTATCATTGCTATTGCCGCAGCTAAGGGATGGAAGTTGCATCAGATGGATGTAAAGACAGCCTTCCTCAATGGTGTTATTGAAGAAGAGGTCTACATTGAGCAACCTAAAGGCTATGTGATCCATAAGAAAGAATCTCATGTATGCAGATTGAAGAAAGCATTATATGGCCTCAAGCAGGCCCCCCATGCTTGGTATGAAAGAATTGATAAGTACTTGGTAAGCCTAGGATTCTGTAAGAATGATGTTGATCCTAACCTTTACTTCAAGGTATTCAATGGTGAAATGTTAATTTTGGTTTTATATGTTGACGATCTATTCCTAACTGGAGAAGATCATCTCATTCTTAAATGTAAGGAAGAACTGACTTCAGAATTTGAAATGAAAGATCTAGGTCTCATGCATTTATTTCTAGGGTTAGAAGTATGGCAAAGACCCAATGAAATTATTCTAAGTCAAGGAAAATATACCATTGATATTTTGAAGAGATTTGGAATGCTAGATTGTAAACCTATGCCTACTCCTATGGAAACTAACTTAAAGAAGTTGAGTGAATCTGCAGCTAGATCTAATCTTGTGAATCCCACTGAATACAGGCAGCTGATTGGATCCTTGATGTATCTAGTTAACACTAGACCTGACATTTGCTATGCAGTGAGTGCCCTCAGCCAGTTTATGTGCGAACCAAGGCAGATTCATCTTGTTGCAGCCAAGCATATCTTGAGATATTTGCGTGGTACAGTTGGATATGGATTGAAGTACTCTTCCAACATAGTCATTACCTTGGAAGGCTATTCTGATTCTGATTGGGCAGGAAGTGTCACTGATAGAAAGAGCACTTCTAGAATTTGCTTCAGCTTGGGATCTGCCATGATATCCTGGTGCAGCAGAAAATAGTCTTCAGTAGCATTGAGTACTGCTGAAGTAGAATATATTGCAGCCTGTGTGGCATCTCGAGAAGCAGTGTGGCTTCGAAAACTCCTTGCAGGTTTGTTTGGACAACCTTGGGAGCCTACAGTTATTCACAGTGATAACCAGAGCTGTGTGAAGCTCTCTGCCAATCCTATGTTTCATGACAGATCAAAGCATGTGGAAACTTAGTATCACTATATGTGAGATATGGTGCAAAGGAATGCTATTCAGCTGAAGTACATCAGCACTGATGACCAAACAGTAGATGTTCTCACCAAACCCCTTGCTCAAGTGAAGCTTGCATATTTTCGAGACAAGCTTGGAGTTGTGGAGAATAAAGCTCTAGCTGAGAGGGAGACTCAGCATCAGTGATACATTACACTGTATCTTCCACCCTCTGCGAGTAGGCATGGTGGATCCATCCTCTACGAGTAGGCATGGTGGTAATGCACTCTTCTCTGGGAGAAGTTTGAGGTGAAAGCCCACTTCCATCCTCTACGAGTAGGCATGGTGGTAATGCACTCTTCTCTAGGAGAAGTTTGAGGTGAAAGCCCTCTTCCACCCTCTGCGAGTAGGCATGGTGAATCCACCCTCTGCAAGTAGGTATGGTGGATATCATGGGAGAAATTTCATGATAAGCTTGTTCACCCTCTGGGAGTATCTATGTAAACGTCATGTGGAGATGTCAATAAGCACTTATGTTTTCATCCATGGAGTAGCCATGGTGGTAGTCACTATGTGACTTGATCCTTGTGAAGGAATCCTCCCTAGCTAAGAGGGAGTGTTGATTTTGGTAGCTAGGTCAGATCCCTTCTAGAGACCGACCTAGTCACAAAATGCTGAATGGCCTATCAGCCTTAGCATTTTGAGAATCTCAGTTGTATTATCTGATTTAAGGCAGGCCCCAATTGGGTGAACTCAACATTCTATGTATCTTGAAATTACAAATAGGTCAGGACCTATTTCAAATGTAATGTATATGTAATTTGGTGCCAAAACGGTTGTGCGATCTCATATAAATGAAGAGTGACTGACAGTCACAATACACAGCATTCACTGACCCCAATTTCTACTCTGTGAAAATTCTCCATCGGCAATCTATCTCAATTTATTCACTATTCATCTGCGACAGTTCAAGAGCTCCGCCGATCGTTGAACCATTTGATAGGTTCAATGGTTTAACACTTCCATTGGTTCAAAGGTGCATCGAGTTCATTGAGCTCCTAAGGCTCAAAGGGTTCGGCGGCTCAAGGTTGAACCATTTTATAGGTTCAACAGTTCAAACGGTTCAAAGGTTCATTGATTCAATGGTTGATTGAGTTCATTGAGCTCCATTGGTTCAAAGGTTCAACGGTTCAATAGTCCACAGGTTCGGCAGCTTAGTAAGTTTTGCCGACAATTGAATCGGTTCATTGGTTCAATCAGTTCAACAGTTCAACAGTCCACAGGTTCGGCGGCTTTGTAAGTTTTGCCGACAGTTGAACCGGTTCATTGGTTCAATCAGTTCAACGGTTCAATAGTCCACAGGTTCAGCAGCTTAGTAAGTTCTGCCAATAGTTGAACCGGTTCATTGGTTCAATTAGTTCAACGGTTCAACCACTTCATTGATTATCGACTGTTGAATCTCTATGTTACTGTGCAACTATGCTGATGTGCAAGCAAGCTTCATTCTGACCAGTTTGGATTAGGTTCAAATGAGTTGTAATTTTTGATATCTATGTTTCATGCCTTAGCTGGGCAAAGTTGTAATCCGTTTCTGCTCTTAATATAAATCAGATTTGAGATTTCTTGCTGGGTTTTTCACCTCCAAGAGGGAGGTTTTCCCAGGGTATATGTGTGTTATGTGTGCATTTGAGTTTTGTTATTTCTTACTGTAAATCTGATTGCTAAAATTAACATGGTATCAGAGCCAAGTTTGAATTAGTATAATCAGATTTGCAGTATTCAGTTATTTACATTCTGCTCTTATCATTAAAGATTAGATAAAATGGCTCATAGTCTTAGGGTTGAAGATAGATTGGATGGGGCTTCCAATTTCACATCATGGTATTAGAGTCAGGCCCAGGCTAGGAGCCCTAGGCACACGAGAGGTGTGGCTTAAGTGGGGGTGTTGGTGTTGGAAATAAGCCACACCCGGACTGACGATGGACTGGTCCAAGAGGGGCCAATAGCTCAGTGGTAGAGCACTCCAGCAGCATATGGAAGGTCCTAGGTTCGAGTCCTAGCTGGTCCATGTCTCAACAAAAGGATCTACCTCTAATGCTACAATATATGAATGTGCTCCATAGTTTCTCACACTCCTCAAACTACAAGGCACCCCATTCAAGAACATTTGTCACATCAAAAATATATTGTCTAAGTATAAAAACATAAGACATATCATGGATCCCCAAAAGATTAGGAATCAAGGCAAGCTGATGCACAATATGACCAATCCTCTATAGGATCAACAAGTTTGATTCAAGATTAGAACATTTTCTATAATAGATTAGGCTCTTATGTAATGTTCTAAAAAATGCTTGATCTATAATAGAGAAATGTCAATCCAATCTCTGAAGGATAAGACTTTCCATGGTTGTATAGATTCTGATTGTCCATCCTTCCTCACACATATGCTACAACATTCTCACTTAATGGGATGCAAATCAAAACACTTTCTAATTTTTGTTGGTCTCTAGAGAGTGGACCATCATTCTTTATGATATCTATCACATCCTTGGGGTTCCTATAAGAAGGGAACCAGTTATGCTACCTAAAAGGGAGTTAGAGTGAGAGAGATGGATTTGGGTAGCAATGATGGGTATGATCCATCCTAGAGATCATCTTGAAGTATAGCTCACCTCTATTCCTAGACTTGACACTCTACCCCTATGGGAGGTCTTGATAAGCCTAATTGCTTCTTACTTGTTGGGATGCAAGAAGGCTCCTATACTTTGATGGTGTTGGGAACCAATTATTCAACATCTTGAACAAGACACAGTCTTTGTAGGGGAAGTTGGCATACTAGCCTTGGTCTATCAAGATTTGTACAAAATTGCATAATGAGGAGACATTGAATTCAATGACACTTCACTAATCTCATGTCATGGATCTTTGAGCATATCATTTATTTTCAACATGAGATGCCCCATTTGGACTTGACGTTATGAAGAGCTATGTGATGGAGATAACTTGGTCACTTTGGTGCCACTTCATAAGTGGTGGCCACTTTGACAAATGATGATTTCATTGCATATCCTTATGGAGAGATGGAGGGATTGTGGCCAAGAGATAAAGAAGTTTGGTTGTACTATTAAGGAATTCTTCACTTGATAGATAGGAATGACATGATAGAGACCCACCATGTGATATGAGTGCTTCATTAGTTAGGAAAAGAGATTCTGATAGACTTACCTCTAGTGCCACCTTGCTACATATCTATTTAGGAGATGAGTGATGCATAGTGTGGGAAACATCAATGGGTCTCACTTACTCTAGGGGTTCCAATTATGTGACAACTTCAAAGACCTGATTCAAGATAGTGACAAGATAGATAGGTTGGGGTACCTATTGCTGATGAGTTGATGAGCCCAAGGATGAGTCTAATGATGACGATGTTCTTGGGAAGGAAATATATGAGTTAGCATCAAAGGACCTAGCTTGGGAGGATGATGAGTTAGTGATAGTAGAGGCCACTCCTAGATATTGAGTTATTCCTTTTGAATAGCTGATAGAGGAGGAGATGAGTATTGGAGATCCCTTGTGGTGGCTTGGTGATCCTTGTGAGCGATAACAAATCTACTCCTACTACTTTCTTGCACTTCCTCTTTTGAAAAATGATTACACTCTAACATTATCTTACACTCTCTTTTTCTTTTCTCTTCATAGGCACAATTGGTGACTAGAGCAACTTCATTAGGGATGATTTGTTGGATGTCTTGGTTCCTACTAGTAGATTTCCTAGGGAGGCTCTTCTCATCAATGTTAGGTAGCCTACCCTTGCAAGTCATCATACTAATGTTGTTGCTCCAACTTATCATGCTAGTCAGGTCTTCTCAATAAACAATTTCAAGACATTTCAATAACTTACCAAAATCCCCTTCTCACCATTGATGAACCTCAAAACTCTTCAAAATTTAGAAACCTCAATTTTAAATTTTTGAAGATACTCTTTTGAGCATAATCACACGAGGAATACAATTTTCACAACACATACAAATTTTGAGAAAATTTTTCCATAGTTATAGTCTAAAATGGAATTGTAAAAAATAAAACCTACAATTAATCCAACAAACAATTTACTAATTCTATAAATAAAAAATCAAACCCATTCAAAAGAAGGCATATTAAATCCATATAATATGGCGCATGGAAAACAAGAAATCTATCTAATAATTGCATAAATTTTTAAAAAGGAAAATACCTTCAATAATAATTCTCAACAATAGAAGTTGTCAACTTTAGAAAAAATGCACACACATTACAATCCTCTTCAAATAATCCAATCCAATGTTCAAGCCACAAGTAAAATCCAAGAAAACCCTTTGAAAAATGAAGAACTTGATAATGGAGGAGAAGATAAATTTTTTCAACAAGTAATAAATAAGTGATTTTAAAAAGCACTCACTTTTTCTTTTGTTGCAAACCCTTTTCCCTAAATGTCATTTCCCACTAGGACTAGTTAATCTACAAATAGATTATTTTCATTTCAAATACTAATTTATTTTCTCACCTAAAATGTTTAAATTACATACAATTCCAATTAACTCATTTAACCTTAAATTTAGTTTCAAAAATATAATTTAAATCTAATTGCTTAGCATGTTTTATTCACTAAGAAAATAATAATTAAATGTATAAAACTCATTCCAATTCCAACAGATTAGGCATTTCCCAAGTAATTGCAAGCATTACAAAAATGATTAAATGAAAACACAAGAAGAGATAAGAAAGTCTATGTAAAACACTCATACATATTTTATGTGCTATCACAAGACTCAAGAATCTAGAATTGATTCTGAATTGGATTAAGGTCCATAGGGTAACATAGGACACATCTTGCAAGTCATGTTCAGTGAGACATGGAGTTCAAACATAACATATTTACCCAATCCAATCATCTCTAGATTAATCACCATTCATAAACCTATGTCTATACACTTAGTTAAAACATCAAACATATCTACATAAATACAAGGATAGACAAAGTACAACACAAAACAATCAATGTGATATAATCCATAAGATGATATCAAATAGATACATAGATAATTAAAAATCATATATGAATAGCATGATCTAGATATCAGAGATGTGAAATAAATAATCTATAATACTTAACTAGATAATATAATCATAATCAACATATAAAGTGAAAATAATGAAACTTTAAAACACTACTAGAGTTCAATCATGTAAAATCACAATACATGCATCCAAAATACATAGTAAAAAATATCCATGACAATATAAAACATTATTGGTAATACAATATCAAAATCAAAACCAAACAACAAGATAGGATACATGCACTTATAAGACTTACATAGTCTTTCTCTTGCAATATCTAGTCTTCATCTTTAGTTGCCTTGCATTCAAAAATCTTGCCTATGATCTTTAGTCTCCATAGTTATTCATGATGATGCCCTATATCTACAACCACATAGAAACCACTATCAAACTCTATCAATCATGTTACAGTCTACATGAATTACATTTCTAATTGTTGTCATAGCTTATACCCTATTTTCATTTTCATTTTAATTTTAAATTTAACACTTTAATTATCGTATTAAAGAATAGTCTATAGTTCCAAGATTAATGTGTAATAATAAGTCAAGAGAAAGTGAGAAATCCAAGCACAGTAGTGTTAAGAGGGATAGAGATATTGGACACCTATTCAAAACAGGGTACTTCACAAGAAAAATTGCCTTTGGCATGCCCACGACATGCTAAAGGCCATCTTCATAGTTGATACAAAATGCCAAACATAGTCCATGTATATAATCACACTTAATCCTAAGGTTCCAATGATATTTATAGTCTAGAATAAATTTGGCAAATCAAAGGTTCAAAAGGCACTGTGAGCATTAACTTACCCAAACTTTAACTATGCAAAGATCGTCTCTAACAATGATACCTATCTACTAGACCCCACAAAAGACACAATACTCTTTATGGGCCTTCGTATTAAAATGGACATAAAATATTCTAGTGAATTAGATTTAACTCACATGTTGAAAGGTCTTGGATAAAGTTTAAATATGTTTCTAGACACAAAAATGCATATATTCCAACACAATGAGCTCAATGAGTCCATCTCATTGAAATGCATGGGTACCTCAGTAGGTCTTACTACTAGGACCCATATTTGAGTCTTTTGCTCTTTTCTTTTTCTTTCTTAAGTTGCACTTAAGGGGGATGTTGGTGTGAATGGGATTTAGTACCTAACCAATTCCCTTTTAGGATCTATTAACACCTAGTTAGTTAAGTTTACTTAGGGAATCTACTTGCATTTACCTTTTGTGTCTCAAGTTATATGATTATGACACTTGTCATAATCCTATATTGTCCTATGTCTTACCTTTGCCTATAGAAACAAGGGTCTTTATGTACTTTTAAATTTCATGCATCCTTAAATAGACTAACATTATTCTTTTATATTGGTCTTCTAATTCATTGTGATTTATTTTAGCTCTCTTAATCTTGGGTGGCTATCTCTATAGCCAAATCTTACAAACATAACATTTTGGAACATGGATTTATAAAACCTTTGGGTAATCAAATTGAATATAAATTCACAGGTCAATGAAAATAAACCCATGAACAAACTTGGATATGAAATGATGAATGCATTATGATTAATCATGATTTTGAAATCCAAGACACTCAAATTAAACTTGTGGACTTGAGACTATTAGTTAACTTCATTTAACTACCACATTTTAGTTTTAAGATAACTCCAAATGCATAACACTTATTGTGTGGATGTGAACTCACTAAATCTATCTAGCCTTACAAGGTTCTTGAGTTTTGTTAACACGTAGTTTAAAGATTGGGAACATGAACACCCTAGTCAAGCATAATGCAATATAATCTCAGGTCCATGAGGGAAGTATATGGCATTACCTAAATGTGGGAGACTTGACTTTATTATACTTAGTGATCCACTAAGGTCCAAAATATGTAGCCTAAACATTTCACGCTCATGGATTTAAATAAATTTAGCAAAATACAATTTATCAATGAGGGTAGGTCTAGACTTTAGATCCATGATAACCTTGCAAATGTGAACAAGTGACTCTATTATGAGTGAGCAAGTCTATAAAATCTAGAAACCTTTAAATTTAAATATCTCCGGACTTGACTCTAGTGGAGTTACAATTTTAGTCAATCAAATCAAAATATGACTCGGGATCAAACTTGGCCTTAACTTTTTTTTTAACTTAGGCATGAACATGAAAGAATGTTAGGCCTACTTTTATATTTTAAACACTTTAGGTTCATTCTTCTTCATTTCCTAAAAATAAAAGGATTCATGTTTGAGTTTAGAATAGAACAATGGGACATAGGAAACATGAAATTTAAACTCAATAAAGAACTCTGTAGATTTTTTAAAAAAAAGACTTTAGGTTAGAACCATGACTTGGAAAAATTTAAATGGAATCTAAAAAATTAAATAAAAATCAAGATATAAACTCAATGGTGTAAATCAAACCATGGACTCTAAAATAAAATGGCACATGAACAAGAATTACTAGGTCTGTAGACCATTCCAGGTATTCCACCTCCACAAGATGATGCAAATTAGAACTAGGATCTACCAATATAGGAAAGAAAACCAATAATCCTACCATGAGAAGAACCCCAAAAAACAAGCATAACAAAATTGGCAACTAAAAACTTGCACCAAGAATTAACCAAAAGAATCAAAAAGTAAGAAATAAAAAAAGGATCCCTATTTTATTATAGGAAAATAGAGAATGTTGTGTCCACAATAACAAAACTAAATTTAACATACATAGGTATATAGTATTATAGTGTATTAGGTAATAATAAATAAAATATTTTGGTGAATATGCTTTGTAAGTCATCACATTAATTAATTAGAAAAAATATATTTATCCCACATGTGTAGGTAAGTGGTAGTGGTAGGTAGTTGCATATTATATAACATAGGCAAGACACTCATTTCAGACATGTGAAGATAGAAGGCTTATATAATAGAAATGCTTCAAATAATATAAGATAGATCTCACAACTTTGAAATATAATAATCTAATATACTAATAATATATCAAACCCTTGACATAGGGAAACACCATAGAGCTCTCCTTATAAGAAGGAAGCCACTCTTCACATGTCTTATATGAGTCTCTTGTCTACTTACAAAGCATATGCACACAAATCCTCTATTTATTATATTGTAATACACTATAATATCACATCCCTATGTACATTACAATTAGATGCTTATAGGCTTATTTAATTGTATGTTTACATGCTTAAATTTTACTTTTTAGGTACTATTTTTCTTTTTTTACCAATTCCTTGTATGTCATGGATATAGTTAGTTATCAAGGGGGGTGAGGGCATGAGGTGGGGGCATATCCTCTCACTAATGTTCTTATGATTTCATATGGAGATATTTAGAAGAGCTTATAGAAACATCTTATAAAGAATACATGCACATAAGAAAATGCATATGATCATATCTATGTAGGGTTCATTTCAGACCTATGATAATATCCTTTGAGTGTCTGAATATTTACTTTGCATGCATGTTTGTGAATGCTACATAGTTTGAAATACATGATCATTTTAAGATTTGCATGGACCTTAAAATGGGGGCAAAATATATTTTGGTTAAATTTTCCTATCCATGTCATTTTCCATTTAGTTTTGTGCTTATTCTAAGATAATGTCTTGGTACATGTACATAGCATGACAAATGGCATGATCTTGTACAAAGTTGGGCTCATTCTACTAGTTATTCTATCTATTCACACACACACATCCCTATAGACCCAGCCCTACCCTAACCATTTACACACGCTCTCTTGTACGTTCATCTTATTCACCTACTTTTCACAGTTATTCATGCACCTACTTCCATTTAGTTGTTTACCACCTAGATTTGATTGTTATCCCATTCAAGGATAAGTTTGAAGTCATGGGGTTGACTTCATAGTTGTGAATGTGTTCCCTTTTGATTTAAAATCTACATTCAAAATTAGCTAACTAGCTGCCTTCAACCTTCCACCTTGAGCCAATTAAATAGATATTTGGTACAATTTGATGCAATGTCCTACTATTTAAAGGCATTTGTTCTAATAATAAGGCAATAGTCAAGTGCTCATCCTCTAATATGAAAGGAAAAGTTCAAAGTTACATTGTTCTAGAGAATTGGAGTAATTCGTAGTGAAACATTTTGATTTGGTACAATAAAATAGTAAAGAATATACATACCTAGGCACTTGCCTATTGTTTTTGATCTTGTTCGATTTACAAGGATTGATCTTCGGCAAAAGCTCCTTCTGATGTAATGATAGTCCTTTAAGGTATTTTTTATTACCACCAAGCCCTCAAGCATTCAAAAAGAGTAAGTAGAACGTTACATATCAAGAGAATTTGTAGAGTAGACACTATTGATTGTTAGGATGAATCTAGTTCTCGAGTACAAATCCACAATTGTGAATTTTTCCCAAAACCATAGACTTCTAGACAACTAAGTGACACAACGACATTATTCTCAACTCTTAACATCATATAGATTCAAAAATCTCACCTATTGAATCTTCATTCTTCAATTAACTTAAAGCATCATTCCCATTCTCGATCTTCCTTAATTTCTAAAATACATTGTCTAAATTTCTATTCCAAGTTATAAACTTACTATGCTTATTTAGTGGGCGTTGATTAACCTTAAGGAAAACATTATTGTTTCCCTTTTCACACACATCTCTATCTTTAATTAACTATAAGACAAATTTATTATATTAAACGCAAATAAACATGGTTGGAGAAGTGGGAAATATTTATATAGAGATTAATTTGACGCCTAATGACAACTCACGAAGCCAGGATGACAGTTGGATTCCCTCAACACGGACGCTTTGAAAGATGCCCAGTGCACACATTTGTTCTATCTATCAATTAATAAAGCCTAGAATTTTTCGGTTCTGTCGCACATAGGATGTCCGTATCCGCTAATTCGTTGTCAAAACTATAAAATGCTGACAGTGTGGGTAGTCATTGTTCCTCCATGATTGTTGTAAAGCTCCTCACCTTTTTCCAGATTCGCCTGGTCTCTTCTAAAGAAATCAACCGTTTAGGTATTCATTGTCTTTGCTGCTCACAAGGCCATGTGTTAAAGATATAATACTGTGGATGAACTGCTCAGAGATTTGGGCTGATTGTCGAAAACAAATGATGCTCTAATCAAACTCTATTGCTCACGTGGTTTTAACATTCGACTTGGGATTTTAAATGAAAGCGTCAATATTCTTGGCTGGTAAATAGAACCTGTGCTTTGACAAAGAAATTTAGTAATGGCGTCCACTGATCTGAATGAAGAGTGTAAAGTGGACGTCACTATTGGTGATAAACCTAGAAGTCGGAGGATCCTGAGAAAACCGGGAAAAAATCTGAAATCCCGTATTGTAGCCTCCTTGGTAGATACATGGAATTTTGGAAAAGAAGATCCAAGAAGGCTTATACATTCCATGAAATCTGGAGTGGCACTGTCTTTGGTCTCTCTTCTGTATCTTATTGATCCTTTGTTCAATGGCGTTGGAGAGAATGCAATTTGGGCAGTGTTGACAGTCGTGGTCGTCCTTGAATTCACTGCAGGTAAGAAACCATTAATTATTTGGATTTCCTAATTATAGGGTTTCTATGGAAGAGTCTTGAGGACCTTTGGGATGAAGTAAACCGATATGGATTTGATTATTTATATAACTAGTTCTAATTAGCAATCGATAATGATAGCAGGGAAGATTGAAGGTGAGAAATGATGTGTTATTTGTCTATTGCACACACAAAAATGTTCTAAATAGTGTAACTGCGCCTCCAGGGTGAAATTCAATGGCTGGCTGTATTGTAAGTTACAGTTAATTTCTTGCTACATTTTCAAACAAACGGGCAATATTCATTTACTGATATTATTGATCCATGCATTGCTTCGATCATTTTCTGGAGTCAAGGTCCTGTTTGGTTGTAAAGTGCAACCATCATGACTTTCCAATTTCCATCTTCTTCAGATTCTTCATTTGTTTTGAAGAGTGTAATATAAAATTGGGATTCAATCAGTTGGATTGATTGATGTAAAACATTGTAATTGCTGCTGCTAATAATAAGAGATATTTTGTCCTGCTTTGCCTATGAATGTAGCGATTATTAGTGAACCACATAACTCTGTTTGTCTGTGTACAATTGTGTGTGATTCTTGTTATCTCTGTTTTTCCTTAATTGCTGTTTTGGTGTTTTAAATCTGCTCCAATTACTTAACAGGTCCATGGACGAAATTCTTATCCATTTGCCTGGAATAGTTTCTGAATTATTACATACTTTTGTGAAACAGACCAACGAATGTTTGAGTTGGACTTGTGTTTAAGCAGGGGCTACTTTGAGCAAAGGGTTGAACAGAGGGTTCGGCACTCTGGTGGCAGGCTCTCTAGCCACCTGTGTCTGTTATGTGTCTAGGCAAGCAGGCGATCTAGGCGAGGCTATTATCCTCGGTTTCTCAGTTTTTACTCTAGGTCAGTAACTAGTTTCTGGATGCTTCTTTAAAAATGATTGTTTCTTTTACTTGACTCTAATAAGTGCTTATTTTGTTTGTGCAGGCGCAGTTGGTTCTTTTATTCGGTTCTTCCCTAGAATCAAGAGAAGATATGACTATGGAGTTATGATATTCGTTCTCACATTCAGTCTTATTACAGTCTCTGGTTATCGAGTGGACAACATATTCCGCATGGCACGTGTACGTCTCTCCAGCATAGCCATTGGATGTGGTGTGTGCCTTGTCATCAGTGTGCTTCTTTACCCCATCTGGGCAGGGGAGGATCTTCACAACTCTACAGCTGAGAAATATGAAGACCTGGCTCAATCCCTTGAAGGTAATCAAGATTTGACAAATACTTTCTACTTCCATTAACATATCATTAAGAAACAGATGGATCACAAAGTGTGATAAAAAAATTTAATATAATTAAAATGTCTGAAGTTCAAAAACAATGTTTTACTATGTAAACTATTCTTATAATCATTTCAAATTCAATATTGGGAAATATTTTACAAAGTAATTTCTATTTGCATTAATATTTTAGATCACAAGAAAGAAAATATGATCTAAACAAAATTTTAAAAAATTTTTTAATAGTTTTTTTTTTATCTTTTCTGCAATCGACCTGTTCATCACAACTCCTTCGACCTGATCAACTATGTCCTTTGTCGATTCGTCGATTAGATTTTACTAGATTTTCGAACAACCAGCTGTTTACAACATGCCGGTTGGTTAAAATTTACCGTGAAAATCTCATCTAAATTATGCCTATATTCCATCATTTCAAAATTAATATTGTATCTCTTTGAGTTGTCAGATTGCGTTCGGGAATATTTTGATGTACACGATGATGAGATGGACGAAGATGAAATGGACAAAACATCAGAAGAATCTATATACGAAGGATACAAATCTGTGTTAGATTCCAAGGCCACAGACGAGTCTCTGGTACGCTATTTAGGTTTTAATCATTCTGCAAATTTATATAGCCATGGACGTAAATCTAAAATGATTTGAATTGCAGGCGACGTTTGCTGGCTGGGAGCCAAGACACGGACGGTTTTGGTATAAGTATCCATGGAAACAGTATGTGAAAATAGGAGCCAGTCTTCGTCATTTAGCATATTCTATGATAGCCTTGCATGGGTGCTTGCGATCCGAGATTCAGGTATATAAAGTATTTGTAATGGACTGTTCTTAACAATTATATGTAAGTTTATTTGTTGATGACTGAATAGACACTTGTTATTGAATACAATACAGACGCCGCCTTCTGTTCGTTCGGTGTTGAGGAAACCATGCCTCAACGTCAGCGAGGAAGCGGCAAATTTACTGCGAGAGCTGTCGTACTCTATCAGACACATGCGAAGAAGCAACTCAGAAAGCATGATGGAGCACTTACAGCTTGCATTGAAGGATTTGCAGGCCGCCTTGGATGGTCTGCCAAAACATTTCATGGATCTCCGAAGATGGCATTCCGATAAAATCAAATTAGGAATTCAAGCCCAAGTCGATGAAAAAGTAGAGCCCATGAACTCGACAAATGAAGAAAAGCGATGTAGTTCAGCGAGCTTGGAGGAGGTGAACACGACAAGGCCCTTCAGAAGAGGGGTGTCGATACGAGAACAACAACAACAACAGGATGAAGGAAAAAGCCTGCCACGCACACAATCTCATGTTTCTGTTGAAGAAAAAGTTCGGGGGCCTCGTATTGAATATGCAGAGGAGCTTCCCCTTGCCACCTTTGCATGGCTTCTGGTAGAAAGTGTAATGAGGATTGAACATGTTGTGGAGGCAGCTGACGAGCTGGCAAGGCGGGCACACTTCAGAGCATGCATCCCTTCTCACGGAAGTTCAAGAAAGACATCAGTGAAAGTTTCTCTTCCTGAGACTCCCAGAAGCAAAGTATTGGAGAGCCATTCCACTTTTCAATCTACAGAGTGAACATAACAAGTTACTACGCTGGTAAATCATGCTACGTCCGGTGTGCCTAATCACAAGAAAGTATATTGAAGAAGAATAAAAATATTAGTTTCCATCAAAAGGATTTGACCGACCGTGACCGTCGTTCAAATCCGAGTATAATAATTTGAGCACATCACGTAGAGAAATGTAAATAAATGGTGGCTTTCTTTATGTGTGTTTTGTTCCTTCCGACCATTTGGGAGAAAATGTCGGAGGACAAATCTAAGTTCATGGAAAAGGTGCACAGTTGGATGCAACTCACACACCTTAGTGTTTTTTAAAGCTTAATTTATAGTGTTTTTAGAAGTTGCTTTACTTCTAAAATGATACTTTCGGCCCTCGGGAACTTCAATTAAGACTTTTAACTCTTCTTTCAGCCCCTACCATGCCTTTATTTGGTAATTTTATATATTTTTTCGTTTTTATATATTTCAAGGACTCTCATTTTTTTATATAAGATTTTTAGGCCGATTCCCTTCATGAGAAACAGGGAACTGATTTTTAAAATTGATGGTTGAGAGCTTCGAAGAATGATGCATCTTGGTTGTTCACTTTACATCTTCGTCATATTTTTTTATTTTTTTTGGCATTACCTGCATGTCAAGAAGCCATGCTTTACAACGTTATTTTCTTTCACGTTCGAAAGCCTTTTCTTTTCTGACATATGTGGCTAGCGGTGGAAGGTAGGTGTACAACATCACATAATGGTTGTGTGGTGGGTTGTCATGTCATTCTCTCAAGGCCTAACTTTCAACAACATGGGTGCCTACAAAATTTAAGAATTTAGGGGTTTTTTAAGTCACAGAAGATTTGTGAAGGGGTCCTAATTGTCTACACTTTTTTCTCTTAGTTAAAATTTATTATGGGCAGGGTTTCCTTGGAAGAAGATTCATATTTAACAATAGACTAGTTGGATAGGTTTGGAATTTTTCATATTTAAATGTCCATTTCATTTATCTAAGTCAAAATCTTGTGAAGTGTTTTGTTTACAACGAGGCAATTTTTTTTAATTCAAGGGTTTGAGGGTTTACAGAACATCAATGCCAGGGCCACATGGGTTCTCCACTTCTTGCTAGATATTGCTTTTCTACTTGTTTTGGAATTGTGTTTGCAGGAGTTGTTACATGCAACCATGATTGAGTTTGCAAGAGCAATCACATGTGGCCATAATAGAGTTGTAGTAATGGCCACCAGCAAGGAGGTGATATAGAGTTTAGAGGGGTGGTAGGATTGAAAGGGCGATGGATGAAAGGATGGGTGTATAGTAGCGCTTCGTAGGGCCAATTCCAACTCCAAGAAGAGATGACGATACCTATGGCAGCGTCCCCATGGGTCGCTCGCCATACAAGTTCGTAGCTCATTAGGGCTTGCACCTTATCTCTTAGAGGAGGCTATCCTCCTCTTTCTTTGTTTTAAATGTATATATTTCCATTGTTTTAAACTTTCAAATAAATGCAATGGGTAGGTGTGACAAAAAACCTCACAATGTTTGCTAACATCCTTCTAGCCTGTGTCAGAAAAAGGGAACTTAGGAACAAGGTATGGACATCCATCAAAGAATTAAGGACAAGAAATTTTGTTAGTAGCTTTGGTAGACATGTATGAAAAATGTAGAATTTTTAAAATTATAAATAATTTTGTAGATAATAGTCAAGCTTGTAAAGAGAATTTTTGTACCTATTACAATTTTAACTTTTTGCCTGTCTACGTAGATTATTCAAGGTTCTGAAGAAAATTCAATTCAGTTTTTTTCAAATTAAATTTATATTATAATTTCTACTATTGATGAAGCCTTAGATGGTGCTCTGGTTGGTTATATACTAGACCTCATTAAAAGAGGACAAAGCACTCTGATCATTAATTTGAAGCAAGGTTACTAGTCTTTATAATGTCTCTGAGTGTCATTCAAGTATAAGAGAAGCAGATGATATTGTGTGTCACTATACAAGGTGTTAAGTGAGTGTGTGGCTATTGGTCACCATAAACATGGAGTTTATGGCTGGCACTATTGTCCTTGAACAACATGTGCATTCCATTACAATTCACTTTTGTATAGGCTAGTAAAGTGGTAATGTATAATCAACTTTTAAGTCTTAATAGAAAGTCCAAACCTATAACAATGCTCAAATATTTCCTTCTTCAAGTGAAGCCACTGAAGATGTATTGTTTAGTAACCAAAGGTACAAACATAATTGTTATTTATCTATTATAAGTGTTTAAGAAAACTATATTTTCTTCTATTATTGAGTAATTAAAAATAAATAAACACTTGCATTGAAAGGAGGTGCAATAGTTATGCCGATATAAATTTATATAGTTATGCCCTATAAATTCAAAAGTAACATTGGGTGAACATAGAAACATAGCATTTTATAAGAGGGGTCTTAAGTTGTAGTGATAAGTAACCTATAAAAATTTGATACAACATCAACAGTAGTTGTTAATCATTCTGGACAATAGACCCATTGTAGGCCTTGAATATTGCTTCAAAGAATTCAATTAGAATGAAATTTCACACAAATTATTAGATGGATAAGCATTGTTATTTTAAGATTATATTGTAGAAAATGATTTTCTATTTTTTATATAGTAAATTAATTGAAGTAAAATGTATATATTCTTGACAAGGAGGATGAGTCTTATGTTGTAGTGTTTTCTGATTGCTTAGTATCTACCTATAAATTATAGACATTTTGCTAAATTAGTTATGAATGAGTGTTGTAGAAAATATAATGATCAATAGAAGATTGATATAAGTAATTTGAATTAATAAAGATATATGCTTACATATTTACATTTGCTATGAAGAGATTAGTGTAGGTGGGCCTCTTCTTTATTTTGTATAATGTAGCAAGGATTCTTTTGTATTTTAGAGTAGTAGTCATAGGAGAATGATGGTTCTATGCAAAACCTTTTAATGCTTTTAACTCTCAATATAGTTGTAAATGCTAATCCTTGTCTTTTAGTTCTATTGTTATCAATTGTGACCTTATTTATTGTAAGTGTTGGTGTAATTAATTAATTGCACCTTATATTAAGTTTACTTAGGTAATTATTATTTATTTACTTGAGTAAAATAGGAAATAAGAGCACATGTCATCTTCTTGATTGATGGGAGCACATGCAATATCTCCCTGAGATCAAGGTGAGTTCACTTGACACCTCTACTCATGAGTTAGTCTCTAATTTACTGCTCTCCTCAAGGACACTTGTCACATTGACTTGTGCATGCTTGAGCCTATTTATATGTACTTCATCCATTCATTTGATGGTTGATTTGGTTGATTTAATTCATTTCCTTTATTTTAGAATAGCTTGTGTTGTTGCATATTACATTATTTGTTTTGTGCTTGTAGCTATTGTAACTTTCTTCATGCACCTAGATTCAGGCTTGTGTAATTGTATTCTCATTGAATCTTACGGGGTATTAGAGCCTTGTTGGTGTTTGAAGTTTGTTTTTGTCCATTAAGGAAAGACAACAAGCAATATAACAGTTGAACAAAGCCTTGGGTAAAGAGGACAACAAGCAATATAACACATGGATGTTTCAATACATCAATGTCATCCTCAAGAATGAAAATTTCTTGGATTGGGGTCAAATAGTGTTTGATCAACTTCATGGCTAGTTGACGACAATGATTACTAGCAGGAAGTTTAACATGTCTTCTTATGTTGTTTATTTGGTAGCTAGAATAAGCAATTTTCCAAGATTGACTACCAAGGGAGTTAGAGGAGAAGACCCAGGACATATACAATTTGGTTATACTGCCCACAACTTGAACTTAAGGAGGCTGAGAAGCATTTTAAAAGGGTTAATGATGCTTTCCTTTATGCAATAATTGTACAATTGATTGGAGATATTGGAGAAAGAATGTCACCAAAATCTATGGAGTTGGTAAGAGGATGGAGACAATGGTTCATCTAATTTCCAAGGTCAACATACATCAAAATTTTAGGATTTGACAAGGCACCATACCTCCTACCTAGACATTGTAGTGATAAGATAATCCTGATGGAATTTTCAAGGCAAATAAATGAGTTTCATCTCAAGCTATCAGGAAAACATAAAGCATGAGTGAAATATCCATTTAACTTGGGATTTTACTCATGTCCTACCATCCAGGCTGCAAAGACAACAAATGAGGAGTTAGAAGCAATTAATCTCAAGACATACTTGCCAAGAAATAATTTTGATCCTACTAGTATATTGAAGAAGTTATTTCCCATGCTGATGTGAGAACATGAGTTGGAAGACTTCTGGGCCAATTATAAAGATGATTTTGAGGTCAAGAATAGAAGTTACAACAGATTGAATGCTTTCAAGTTAGGAGTATTTGGGATAAGGAAAGATGTCCCTAAGGAACTTTCTGATGATGGTCATACCTTGAATCCCACTTATGACCTAAATAAAGTTTATAATGACATGTTACCTCTTATAAATTGGTCACTAAAAGAGGATTTGTCTTTAGATTCTATTATCCAACCTGTTTTGGATTTTAATAACTCTTGGCTAGATGCAAGAATTGTTCAATTTGAAAAGTCAAAAGTTAAGGGAAAGAAAGTAAAGAAGCATGCAAAATAGATACCAGCTTCTTCTAGATACATGGCACCTAAGAAGAGTAAGAAGGAAGACCCTACTATAGAAAATATGAGATGAGCTCTCGATACTGACACTCTAGCACAAGTAGTAGGTATAGTTCATGAGGTTTATAGGAGGGCCAAGATCACATACTATTATGTAGGAAAAAGGATGAAATAAATGCAAGAACATAAGTATACTAGATCAAACCCTCTTCCATAATAACATTCAAGGACAAAACTGAGCTAAGTCACTACAAGATGAAAGAGGACTCAGCTACTGATTTTCTACTCTTGTTTGCTATGGAAAGATAAGATTTAATCAATCCTTTTATCAAATCCTAGGTTAAATATGCACTAAACCCTAGTTCTATAATGAATGGAGCATAACTTTCAAATTGTGATAGATACAGACAATCTAGAAGAAACACTAGGATTAGTGAATAGAGGAGAACCTGATTCCGAAAGCATAAATGTCGAAGGACTATGGGGCAAGAGCCCAAGTCCAGAAAGGCAAAATCTTCAAAAACTCAAAACTAGAGAAATGTCACAGATAGTGTCTTGATGCCAGATTCGGTGCTTGTTCCAACAGGAGGACTTCGGGGTGCACGCCCAAGTCTCCCAAAGAGGAATTTCTGCAAACTACTTTTAGATCTCGAAACCATTTCCCTTACACAACCTTTCTGTATGTTCACTTCTCCAAAATCTGAACCTGTAACCTGCACACAAGAAGAAAAGGGGTTTGGGGGTTGTTGTGTTTAGGGCTTTTCCTTAGTCAAATCCTAGGATAGCATTCAAGCTTCCCAACACTATTGTTAAAGAGAGAGCATGCCATAGCAGGGTAGAGGCTAAAGATAAACCAAATGATGAAATTATTCAAATCACAATGATATCACCTCAGCCCTTAGGAGAATGAAGATCCTTCAACTCATAAGGAGATGGACATGTTGATTCCAAATCTGCAACAATAACACAATGAATGCCTTGAATTCTCTTTGCTCCAATGGATTGAAGTGTTTAGACTAGCAACATTCTGAGGCAGTTATTGAAGAATACCATCAAGGAATATGTGGTGGGCACTTCCATGCCAAAACCACAACACATAAGATTATCAACTCATGCTTCTGGTGGCCAAGTCTCTTCAATGATGTTTCCAAACAAATCAAAAAAATGATGTTTGCCAATGGTTTTCTAGCAATATAAAATTTGTTGGAACATTACCCCTTTTGCCAGTGATAGTTGAAGCACCATTTCTGGAATGGGGCATTGATTTTATAGGAGAAATTCAAGAGAAATCTAGTAATGGATTTAAGTGGATCCTTTTGGCCACTGACTATTTCAACAAGTGGGTTGAGGCTATCCCCACTAACGATACCACATCCAAGGTGGTGATTGATTTTCTTATGAACAATGTGATAAACAAATTTGGAGTGCCATCCAGAATTGTTGCAGATAATGCTATGTGCTTTAGATCTCATGATATTGTTGATATGTGTTCCAAGTATGGAATCGAGTTGGTTCACTCGTCACCATACCATCCCCAGAGCAATGGAAAAGTTAAGTCCAGCAATAAGAGTCTCATGAAGATCATAAAGAGGACGTTGGATCAAAATAAGAAAAGATGGGATGATAAATTGAAGTATGCTCTATGGGCTAACAAGATAACATTAAAGAAATCCACAGGCAAGAGCCCTTTTGAACTAGTATATGGCACAGAGGCAAAAATGCCAATGTCACTAGAATTGCCAGTATATTAGTTGTTGCAACAAATTGGAGAAAATGAGGATGATGCTTTGACGTTGAGGATGCACGAGCTAGCTGAGTTGGATGAGGCCAGAAGGCTAGCACATGATAAAAATTTGTTGCAGCAACAAAAGGCCAAGCATTCGTTCAACAAGAGAACAATTAAAAGGAGTTTTTAGATTTGTGATCTAGTTCTCCTATGGAATGCAAAATTAGAGGACAAGGGTAAGCATGGCAAATTTGAGCCATTATGGCTGGGCCCTTTTCAAATTGATGAAAGAGCTGGTCAAGACACATATTACATCAGAAATATGGAGGGAGAATTTCTTGAGCTACCCATTCATGGACAACATTTGAAACTTTACTTTTTGCTCAAGTAAACTGTGCTTCCCCTGAATTTTGAATGCAGTCAATAATCTTATTGTGCCCTAACTTTTATGATTGTATTTTGCCTTGTATATAAGATGTGGTTGTAAATACATTTTGTTTCTATTTTCCTTTTTTGTGCCTTTTTGGTCTGCTCAGAGATCTAAATCCTCACTATGACATTGTATGTCACACATCCCCAACCAGAGCTAGTGTTGGCACCTTTAAAATTTTGCTCCCAGGAATGCCCTATTTTGCCCCAAAAAAATCCAAAATTCCCATTTTATGCCTTTGCAATTAGAAACCCCTTGTTTAGATCCGATCAGAGATAGTTTTCAGGGGTCTTTTTCCCAAAAAATGGCTAAGTCAAGTCCCTAGGTCATTCCCTTTTCTTCCCTTAGAAAAATTCATCATTTCTTGCATTTGGTTGGCTAGTCGGCATTTTCTCGAACTCGCAAACTTTTTCAGGATTTCAAATATTTGCCGACTTGCCGATATGGTGTCAACAGTAGTAAAGGAAGGAGTTGTAGCAAAGGAAAGGAGAGTGGGATGGAAGTGATTTATCAGCGAAGTTAGGAAGGTTCAAAAACCTGATGGTTTGCTGATATGAGGTTCAATCGATGACTTTTTCGCTGACAGAGAAAAGGATGGACTGGGCTTGGTTCTAAAATTTGAAGATTCACCGGTGGAAGTGATAAGGACAAAGGTGGAGGAAAAAGGAAAGAAATCAAAGTTAGAAAAATTGAAGGTTTGCTGATAGAAAGAAAAATTGACTAAGGCAAGAAGACTATTGGTGAACAAGAAAAAGGATGAACTAAAAAAATAGTTCAAAAATTTGGAGATTCACTGATAAGGTGATAATGAAGTTCTTCCTTCTAGGTTTTGAAGAGGCAAATTTTGCCGATAGAGGTGATGGGAGCAAAAAAGGAAAAAAGAGAAGTAGCCTAGTTCACGATGAGGAGCTTTCGCTGACAAAGGAAGGAAAAATTGACTAAAGCAGAAAGGTTCAGGAAAGGTCTATTTTTTTGATAAAGGGCAACAAGGCCCTTGGTTTGACAGATGGCATTTTTGCCGATAAAGCAATAGATTGAAGAAAAGAGCTTGGTTCTCAAATTTCACTTTTGTTGATAGCAAGGCAAAAGGCCCTTGGTTCAAGAAATCATAAATTTGCCGACAAGGCAAGTATGACAAAGGTAAAGCTAGAATTTAGCTAAGGAAAAAAGGGAAATGATAGTTTTGTCGGCAAAACTGACGGAAGGCCTAACTTTCCAAAAATTTAGAATATTTTGAGATTTTCTGATAAGGCGATAGGGAAAGAGAAGAAGTAAGGCACCAGAAAATGTTTGAATATTAGAAATTTGTCGACAAGGCAAATAGATGAAGGTGCTAAAAGGCAAAAGGAGGTTTTCTTTGGCAAATGTAAAAATTGCCGACAGGAGAGAGAAAAGAAGAATGAGGCGCTGCAAGGTGTGGTTCTAAAAGGTGATATTTTACCAATAAAGGGCAAGTAAGGCTAAGTTCGAAGAAACCAAATTTTATCGACTAAGGAATCAAGAAAGAAGAAAAGGCTCAAAAAGTTCACTAAAAAGAAAAATTGTTGATATAAAAGAACAAGACAAAGCAAGTGAAAGAGGCCAAGTAAGACCAGTTTGAGAAAACATAGGTTTACTGATAAGGCAAAATAACGCTATGGATAAAGGGGAAATGAAGAAGTTTGGAAGAGTAGCAAGTGGTTGATGAAGGGCGCCCAACACGCAGAGTGGTATGTAGTTAGAGCCAGATGGCCTAAAATAGAAAATTTGGACAACACATTGGGAGTGTTGTAAACACTTGAAATTGATAATTCCCTGAATGTATGCCATGATTGGAAGGATATACAAACTAATTTGTACCTAAATTTTAATGCGCTTGCAGAATAGTGTTGTGTAGGTGGTTGGTACAGTGAAATTATTCAATCCACAAAGGACAAATCAGAGAAGTCAATGTTGCAGGTGGTAGAGAGAGGATTAGAACCTTCCCTCTTTAATGCTCTAAGTAAAGGAGGAGTGCAAGAAATCTTCTTCTATCATTTGCAGGACTGTCAGAGTATGGGCAATATTTCCAACGTGTAGATTTTTTTGTCATCAATAGAAGGAGTGAAATTAATACAACGTGAGTGCAGTCTTGGATAGGGTGTGGTCCCTGGGAAATTGCAGTGAGTGAAATGCTATATATGCAAGTGTTTGAATTGTAGAAAGGGTTGGTCATTTTGGTAAGTTCTTAGCAGGTTTGTAAGCTCTAGGAGGCAGATCAAGAAATGATATTTTGCAGTCTTTGTTTAACATGAAATTAGTCTTGAAGTGTATGTAATGTAATTTGTAAATCTTTGTATCAAATTATTGTTTTTCTCCAATTCTATAGATGTTTTTTCTTATCAATCCATATTTGTAGTTATAGTTTTCTTTTGCCACATTTAGTGGTATGAATGTAAGCTCTGATTTGATGAAATTGACAGTTCTTAATCCATTTTCAAGCTTTGTGAATGTTCATTTTAGTATTGGATAGGGAAGAATATAGTATGGTGTGGTATCATTAAGTATTTTCACTAATTTGGTATTGATTTCCTTGCATTTGATTTATCAAATAGGTGGTTATACACTTCTGTGTGGTTGTTTTCCTTTGTTTATTATTAGACTCTGCAGCCCAATGGGTAGGCACTGGTCTGAGTAGCCTTAGATCACCCATCTTAAAAAAAAACAATACATCCTATCTTTAGAAGTAGAAGTAGTCTAAATGCATCCTCATTATGTAGGATTGCCAATATCAGCTATATAGGGGTCTTGCAATAACTAGCTTTTCTTAGTTTAGTGACAGATTTGGGGCTAAGAAAGCAATTTGGGTTTGGTTGTTAATATTTTTAGTTGTTCATCTGGTCTGATTTTAATACCTACTCAGGTATAATACCCCTTGGAATATCCCTCCAGAGTTTAAGATGAGCTCGAAGAGCAGAGGAGTTTACCCACTCCTGTCAGTTGGCCAAAATTGTCCAAAACTTGTTGATAAACCTCTTTCCATCACCTTGATGATAGTCCCTGGCCTAGGCGATTTGGAAACATTTTAGAGTTTTGTGTTGATGTAATTTTGGGAACCAACAAGACTGATATGAACCAATCGATGCATTGATTTTCTATCAACTGGTGATTCTTCTAACTTTTTGGCAACTTCTTTGAATCTATAGTCATAATCCTGAATGGATTCCCCTTCTTCTTGTATCATATTTCTCATTTGGCTTGCACATTCAATTGGGATTTTTGGTGATTGAAAGTTGGACAAAAATTCATCCTTTAATTTGGACCGCTCCTTATCATGTTGGTGACAATCTTCCTATACCAATTTAATGTGTTGTTCTGCAAGGTTCCTACAAAGTCAAAAAACTTTTCTTGGTCTCTTGTGGTCCCTTTCCTCTACCATAGTGATTCGAGAAAAAATATATGTTTAGTTGCTTCTATGGTATATTTACCAAAAAATGGGAATTTCATTGGTAGGTCCATGTTAGAAATAAGTCATTTGTTATTCTTGGGGTATTGATTTGTGATGTTGTTTGGTGATTTCCCTTTTTTCTTTCAAGTTTTCTGTTGTGTTAGTTTCTTATTCTTCTCCTTATCTTTGGATAACTATATATCAAAAAATTCCTTTCCTAATATTGTATTACCATCTTGCACAAATCTTTGTTGTGTTTGTATTATTTCACTTGAATGTTCAATTATATATCTGATGTTAGGATTCTTCCTTATTTAGATGGCATGAGGGATGATTCTTAGTCTAGGAGTTGGACCTCTTCATAGGAAAAGTTCATTTTAGGAGATGCTTTTTCATTATCTAGCGACATGTTATTAGATAATGTTTCTCCTCCATCCATTCTTATTCCAATTGTATTATTAGTCAAGTTGTTGAACATGTTATCAATTTCTTCTTCTACCGCTTGATATGATTAATCATCTCTTATCTTCTTCAAATTTTGGTAACTATTGTAACTAGATATTTTGTATCAAAACTCAAAGGTTGTAATTTTTCTGAGGGGGTTAGGAATCCTTAAAATCTCTCATCAACCATGATCCTCACATTAGATAAATCTAATTCAAGGTGCATTATTCATATCAGTATAGGAATTGGCAGAGCCTCCATGCTACTACAACCTTCTTCCCCTAATGTCTAAGTAGTTCCATATTCTTTAATACTTCCTACCAATTTAGCAAGAATTTATGTTACTTTATTAAGATGTGCCGTGATTTGTTTTGGTGTATCATTATTATTAAGTGGTTCTATTATCTGTTGCGGAACCTTAACATTTTCTTTGATATTTTGCCCCTGTGGCACACTCAATCCTATCCCTTTCTTCTAAATCCTATGGATTTCTATCTTCTTCTTCTATCGCATCCACACTAGCATTCTCTAACTCTTCCTCTATATCTTTCTCAGCCACAACCCTCTTGTCACACTCTATCTCTTCCTCCTTAACTTTTTGAATTCTTTTACGATCTCTTTCTTGTCTTTCTTGTGTTTATTTTTGTTATTTCTCTTCTATGTTCAACTCCATTGCTAATTGGATGTTTTCTTTAATTTCTTATTATCTCCTTTTTCCATGGGTGTTGATGATTTAGAATTTCATTGGTCCTTTTATGCATCCCATGTTTCTCATTATCATCCTACTTTGATTGGTTGCATCTTTTCAGGGATCCCTTCAAGATCCCCCCTTCCCATTTGTCATCCCCTAGGTGTTGAACCCCCTCTCGTGAGGTTAGGATCTAAGGGAATCTACTGCAAATCATAAAAAACTTTCTATCTTATTTATAATGTCTTCCTTAGTACCTCCTTTACCAATGTTCTTATAGTTTTTGTAATTTAATATATTATATTGTGTGACCCAAATGTTAGCAAGGAGAATGGATTCATAGAATGGAGTTATGAGTCCTAATGTCTTGCATGTTGTAATTATACCCTAGTATGTACAATACACTAATAACTTAAATGATTTCCAATGAAAGATAGCATACTGTAGTACAACAAGATAGTAGATAATTTATAAATGGAATTAAAATTGTATTCTACAATCCATAACACAGTGTATCTAGCTTAATAGAGATATATATATATTTATCATTCAATAGTTTACAATATTAGGTGTTCAGTTCTTCTCTTCTATCTTTTTCACCTTCTCTTCTCCTATCTCTATTTTTCTATCTATGTACTATATGTATGTTATTACATCAGGGATGTGTCCCTTATTATTCTTATGCATTTTTACTTATGTAGTAGTCAACCTAGTGGTCTGCATTCCTTTTGTGACCAGATGTGGTGGTCCATAGATGCTTCTACTACTATGCTATTTCATCCACTAATAGTGAGCACATTATAAATCTCTTGCATTATGGCTCAAGATTTTCAAGCCATCCCAAGACATAAGGAATGTGTGTTATAACATGCTTGTGTTATGCTATATTTTACTTCAAAATGGGCTTTGACAACTTTTTGGCCCCTAATCTTAGTGTGCATACCCTATATCTCAATATGAGATTAAAACACATACAATATTTTTAACATATTTATATAAGTCTCTTTTCTTTTTCATATACTGCTCAACTACGTACCACTACCACTTACCCACACATGTGGGATAATTAATTTATTATAATTAACTAGTAGGATTACTTACAAAGCATATGCACCCCAATATATTATTTATTACTACCTAATACATTATAATACTATATCCCTAAGTACATTACATTGCATCCCCCTTAAACATGTTTCACCTTCGAATCATGAGATGAAGCCAAAAAATAAAACTACTAAAAATTAGTACAAACATGGTGCCATGCTCATTCATCTACTAACCATATTCAATATTTGTTTTAGGTTGTGGTTGATGCTACCTAGATCTAATATTTGATCCATATCCATTTTGATTCATTGAATCACTATTAAAATTCCTCCTATTTTTTCTAAGTAACTTCTGCATATATGGTTCCATTAATGGTGCCTATTATTGCTCCTTTAGTTCCATGTAATTCATAGTGAGTGGCCTTTAAATTTCATGTAGTAATGTTCCTCCATGATGGTTACCTCTCGCAATGATGTGGATGCATATATAAATTGTACCATTTTCTATCTTTGGAACCTTCTGTGATTGTTCACCCTTTTGTGCCACTTATTTTGTTAGCTCATAATGAGAAATAATTCTTTCCTCTTTTTCCTTTACATCTTTCTCCTCTTGTTTGTCCTATGATTTTTCAATAAATCTTTAGTAGATTCATGAACTTTATATACCTTGACATTCCTTTAGTCTTCATTAGGTGTAATATCCTACAATCTAACTTTATTTCTATACCTAAAGCTTCACAAATTTCTTTTGCACATTCATGTTGACTATTCCTAAAGATCCTAACCAAGGATATTCAAGAATAATATCTAACCCCTTAATATCCAAACCATAAAAATATGAATACAAAACATATGTATTCATATATATTTTCAAATCTTCAAAAATTTTAATATCTTTACCCTCTACTTAACTAACTTTAATTTTCTTTGCTTGTGTCTGTAGTTGCTTGATTAAGTCCATCTTAATGAAGTTATACCTCCTACTAGGTTTTAAAGAAACAATTCTATCTTTTGAATGCATCCATAAATTTAAGGACTGAATCTTCCTTCCTTAGAGGTAAAGTGCATGTACTTGTATCATTCATATTCTCTTCGTCTCCTTTTCTTTCTTCTCCTCCTCCTCCTCCTTCATCCTTAATTTTTTCTTTCTCATCCTTATCAACTATTATTTATTTTGGTGCCCATCTATCTAAAAAACTTGTTCTAACTCATCACTTGAAACAAAATTGTTTTTATGTATTAGCCAAAACCAATAGTGAGCTATACCTTCTAAGTCATAAAAAATACATTCTAGAATTTCTTTGACCATGAGCTCTTTTAAATTGGGGTTTGTGCAAGAAGTTGAGTCCACTTCTTGGCCAAAAAGTTGAAGTGTTTTCCCTAATTTTCAGAATTTGTCACATTTGACCTAAAAATTTGAAGCACTTAAAGATTGAATCTTGGAAAAGTCAGCAATATGAAATGTAATACTCAGAGTCTAGTTTCTAAATATGTAATTTTTTTAATACCTAGATGATACAAATTGATTTTCAATGGGCATGTCTAAAAACCACTTATTAAAAGTCACTTTTTTTACCATACCATGCATGTGTACGTCAACCATATTTTGACCTAAATAATTGTATTTTTCTGAATCCTTTTGGGAAAAGATCTGTAACACACTAAAGATTGATGAGGATGTTTTTTTGTAATTTTTTTAATATGTTTTTTAATTAATTTTTTATTGGTCATAATTGTTGTTTTGAAAATCCCTCATGTACATCAGGCATAAGATAACCTAAACTTATCATTTTTTTTTTCAAATTGAAAAGAATTATCTGAATATTGATGAGGTATATTTTTTTTCAAAAAATCATTTTAATACAAAGTTATTAAAATAATAAGAAAACTTGATATTTCAAGTTTATGGACTAGTTTCATCAAAAAATATTTGAAAACTAGAAAAAATAATCAAATTGTAAGAAAAATTACATATTTAAAATCTACATAATCTCATCTATAATGGGTTTTAATTTCATCAAAAAATTCTGTAAAAACGTCTTCAGATATATGTCCAAAGTCACTCTTTTCTAGTGACACTAACATGACCTTTAATTTGTAGGTCAAAATAGGTCCAAAGCCAAGGGTCGAGTTCCCAAGCCTTTTCCCGACCTGAAACCCATAGTAGATACCACACCTACATTTGAAATTTCATGAAAAGGGATCCTGTTTGCTATTTTTATTAATTCCCAATGATGCAAAGCAAAACGAGATTCCATTTAGGATATGGGATCTCATTTGCTACGAGATCCTGTTTCATTTTTGACCATTTTTTTTAATTTACTGATGAAAAAGTATTGTCAACTCTGCAACTTGCATCTTACATGACTCTATACAGATGACAACACCTTTTCTTGGAATTTATTATCAAATCTTGTCTTCTACAAGCTCTTGAACTTGTAGGTACATTTGATATTTGGAAGGAAGCAACATTGGGACAATTTTGAAGTGGAATTGTGTTCACTTTCTACTCATTTGATGGAGGAATAAAAAAGAGACTTTTACTATTGAAATTCATTTGTACTTCAAAATTTTGTAATAATGGGATCACAACAACATCAAAAGAGGAAAGATAGGCAAGTATTGACCCTTGAACAAATTCAAGCAAATAGAGAGGAGGCAAAATGATAAAGAGATAGAAGAATAAGGATTCAAACAACGAATAATGTTGAAGCATCCGATTCCATGACTACTGAAGATAAAAACATTGAAGAGACCATGGATGTAGATGATGCAAATTTGCAAGAGGTGAATGTGGAAGATAATTTGATTATAGAAACTAATCTTGGTATGCCTTCAAATCCACCTTTCAATGCTATGGAGAATGTGACAATAGGCATGAATCTAGGCACCTCTTCAAATCCATCTTTGAATGATATGGAAAATGTGATTATAGATGATATTCGTATTGATAATTTAAAAGAAGTTGGATATAATAATGTTGAGATCAATTTAATTCATAGACAATCTGTAGAAATGGATATTGAAAAAGAAATCCCTTGTGTTGTTCAAAATGAAAATCTTTTTTTTGTTGAAAATTAAAATCTTTTTGTTGTTGAAAATGAAAATCCTTGTGTTCAAGGTGAAAATGAAAATCCTTTTGTTGTTGGAAATGAAAATCCTTGTGTTGTTGACAAGTGAAAATCTTTTTTATTTTTGAAAATGAAAATCCTTGTGTTCATGGCGAAAATGAAAATTCTTTTGTTGCTGAAAATGAAAATCCTTGTGTTGTTGAAAACGAAAATATATTTTTTTTAAATTGAAAGTATTGTTTTCTATAATCTTCCTAGTAAGATTTCTTGGAGACAAATAAGAACGCATGCTAATAGATTATACAAACATTTTTTTATCGAAAAAGACTATCATTTCAATGTCAACTCATGATGTAATTGATGAGAATGTGGAAAATGAGAAAAATAATAAAAAATTTAGGCATTTTTGTGAAACCATAAAGAAAAGATGAATCACTTAAACATGCTATATGTACTATTGCTAGTGTTATTGAGTCTATTGGAAAGAAGAGCTGATCTAAAGATAAGAATGAGACATGACGAGCTATAACAACTGCTATAGTTAATGAAACAAATTTGGATTAAAAAATGCCAAGCAACATTAGTGGAATTCTAAACATACATCCAAAAACATTGGTAAGAGTTACAAAGAGAAGAAAGTATAGAAAACGATCTAATCAACCAATGTTGGAGTTTTAGTGGTCGACTCCCAAGGTCTGACATGAAATTGAATATTGAAATTAAATCTTTGCTTGAAAAATATTGGCATGATAATAATAGGGTATCATCTAATGCTAAAGATGTTTTGAAATTAAGAGTGGGGTTGAAAATTTGCGATCCTCATCCAAAACACCTATTAGAGACAACTCAAACTAAATTTTATAGAAAATTTTTGGATGATTCAGTGTTACCTAGAAATATTACCATAAGTCAAAGATCATTTGAAAAATGTAAACTTTGGTATGTCAAAATTAATAAGCAATGAATCTCTTGTTGTTGTAAAATGCATGTGCAATTTCATTATTATTATGAAGTTTTTTGATATATACATTGTACTTTACATACTAACATGATTATGCAAAAGTGTGGTATTAATATGCTACCTAAAATAATCAAGGAGTTTATAGCATGTTTGTTTTGTGAAAGATCTAATGGGCATTTATTTTATTTAAGTTCATGTATTTCTAGACAATGCACAAGGGTAAAAGTACAAACATGTGTCACACTTTAGGCTAAGCGACTAATTTCGGCTGACTCCCACTCGGCCGAGTGGGAGTCAGCTGAGTGGTATTCGGCTGAATCCATGTGGCACCTTTTGGCACCGATGTGGTGTGTATAGTCTTGGTTGAAACCCACTTGGTTGAGTGCGTTTTGTCCGAGTCCTTTAAAAATAAAAGAAAAAAACTATGGAGGCAATTGTATTTTGCATTTTCAGCTGAAAAGCAAGCATCTGGACAGTGCTCGACTGACACCCCCATCCTACAAATACATTCAACCTAGGTATGAAACCATATGAATTGCATTTTTTAAGCTTGGTTATTGTTTTTTATTTGTCTGTATTGTTGTTTTTTTAAACTAGGTAGCATTTTTGGATGTATTATTGTTAAAACCCTAGCATTTCTGTATTTTTTTAAACCCTAGCTTTTTTGTATTGTTGTTCAATGCACTATTTTCCTATTTTTTCTTGCTATTATGAATGCAGCAATATCAGATTTCATTTTTAGAAACTTGTCACTTTGATACGTGCATTACTTCATAGTTAACAATGTCTTTCTAAAATTTAATCTTCTTCAACCCTATTCTAACTATTTAAAGAAGAGAAATATGTGTGTATTGTAACCACCTATCCATCATATGCAACTCATAAAAGTCTTATAACTTGTAACCAACTGATAACATGTCTTTTCTTCTACCATTAACATTATTAATAAGGACAAGCCATACTGCTACTCTTTCATTCTCCCTACTAGTTAGACCATTGCAAAGTAGTGCAACATTGACATAAGGAAGTTTTTTGAGGAAAAGATTTCAGATCAATACCAGAATTGTTCGTTCATATTCGTATGTTCCTAGCAGTCCCAGAATGGTCACCTTAAAGTCCCCAAACTCTTGGCTTCCATTATCAGATAGGAGCTTACTCATGATAACTGGCACGGGCACATAACCCATCATACCTTCAATAATTTCACCTATGAAATGTGTAAATACCCTTCGCAAGTGGTACACATAATCACCCACTTTTATGACCTTCCATATCAGTGAGGCTTTTAAACTAAGCCCCTCTTTATGAGTTTTTTTGTAATTTTCATTTTCATCCTTAAAATACTTTTCTTGGTAGTACAAATCTCGTGTAGGTTCACTAAACCTGCATACAAGTTACAAGTCCAAATAGAAAAATGAGGCAAAATCAAAGCAGCATATTTCCCTGTAAATAATAAGGTCCTGACCACAGATACATTTAATGCCTTTTATCCATTAGCACAAGACATTTCAAGATTATAAATATTTACTATTCAAAATTCACAAAAAGTTGATTAAATGGAGAACCACTCAAGACACAGAAAATTATAGATCTGAGTTGCAAAAGTGAAAGGAAAAAATAAGTATGGAAATGCTAATTTTAAATTCAATCTCAAGATAATGACTATATAGCGAACCATCTTACATATCAAGAAGACAGAACTAGAGAGACTCTGACTCTTGAAGATCTAACCTCAAAGTGTTGTATTGACAAAGACTGACTGCAGCAACTAGAATTGCATGGACTGCATCAACCTGCATTGATAAAAATGCCAGCAATCTTTATTGTTATAGTAAATAAATAGATCTATATGTACATAGGTTGAGGGGGCTCTAGGTATCCTTCCTTTATGTCCTGTTAGTTAAATTATCCTTTTTTCTACTTTTGCAGATCAAACAATATGCATAAATTTTTTGTCCTTTTTATGGTCAGATAATATATTTTATAGTCTTCAATCACTGATAAGTGATACTTATTGAATCATCAAATAGTGTTTGTTCCATACCTCTGGCATCATCATCATGAGTGTATAAAGCTGCTTATCCTCAAAAGAAATACTAGACAGACTTTTCATAAATGCTTGCCATTGCATTATCCATTTCCTGTATTCTCTTAGTTAATTCAGAGATCATGAGTGATAAAGCACTAGCAACATCTCCTACACATTCTAGTAAGAATGCAGCTACATCTGTAACTCCATAGTCCTGGCACAATCTCAAACAGTGCTCCAGCTTGTAATTTTTGAAACTCTCTAGGAACTTCAGAACTAATTTTGGCTCAAATTGGCACAGCAACAATAGGAAAGAGGAAGAACAAACTTTACTTTTGCTCTGAATCAAATTTTATTAAGAATGTGAAATTGTCAAAAATGTCTTGGTTTTAAAAAATATGAAATGAAAATTTATTTTCTTGATACTGTTGAAAATCGATGAATTGAAAGACTAGGAGATAATTCCTCCTTAAGATCTAGACAAACATAGCTACATAGTTTTATTAACACTGAAGTTTGCTCTAAAAACGTAAACATCCACTCTAATTTTTTAAACCAGGTAGCATTTCTGAATGTATTATTGTTGAAACCCTAGCATTTATGTATTTTTTAAAACCCTAGCATTTTTATATTGTTGTTGAATGCACAATCTGCCTGGTTTTTTTTGCTATTATGAATGCCTCCATTTACCATTACAATGCAAATCCTAATATTGTATAGTAAATTTCACATTGATAAACATTTTTATTTCTTGTTTGGTATTTGGAGTGTAGAATTTGGGCAAGGGTGCATACCGAAGTAAATTTAATTTGCTATAAAAGAGGTTGTTCTCAGTTTCCCAAATATAGTATATATCTCTTAAGTAAATTGAAACCACAAACCTATAAATGTTTCTTCAAAAAAAAATTAAAACACAACTTGGAACAAATTCATAAGTTGCTGAACCTATATGAAGGGCAATAAATTTATAGGTAATGTGACAATTAACTTGCCAACTTCTTAAGTTTTTGGTCCGCTGTCGCATGGTTTCTCTTCCATTCCATGTTCATCTCTTTTAGTGGCTCAAACTGCACAACATGTTCAACAAAGCCAATTTGGAATTGTAATTTTCTTTCTACCTTTAATCATTCATGTAGGTTCTCAAGTTTTTTTAAAAATATGGTAGGTAGGCTGTTGGGAACAGTGCAAATAGCTGCTACAGTGTGGTATGATCACGGTACCACACTACATTGATTATAGGGATATTTTATATCTGGGTTTTTATGTAAATAGTTGGTTTGTTGATCACAATTTATTGGTCATTTATATTGTCCAGAAGAGTATGAATGGTTGGAAAATTGTAATTAACACGCCAATTATTTAGGTGGAGACCAAATAGTAAGTTCTCATATAAATAACTATTCAATTAATTGCAATATACAAACCATATACAATCTTCTTAACAGTCTGAAACAACAAGTGTTGTGATCAATACACTGACTATTTACATAAAAGCTCAATTGAATACAATATATTTATTGGGTCAAATGCTGATCAGTAATTGATCTGACAGTCTGCCTATCTGCCTATCTTTTTTTTTTCAGTTAGCTAGATGCCACTATAGTTAAATATCATCCAATTCAAATTGCTCATTCACAATAAAAAGTGGTAAATATTTGTCCTATTCTTATTGGCCAAAATTGATCTTCTACTGTTGAAGTAGATGATATTTAAGAATAGCAACTAGATGCATATTAATTTATTTCACAAATTTATTAACTTAATAATTATAAAATAGATCCCTTTTTATGTTTGTTCGACTTACTGTCCACCCTTGTGGGTTGTAGCCTCCAAAGAATGGCATGGCACACTATTTGGATCAATAATTACTTGATTTTGAATCCTTCCAATCAGGCTAGTAAGAGGCATAGATGTTTCCTAGGTGTGTTCTCCTCCACTATAATCTAGTTTGTCAAGTAAATAATGTTTTCCAATCACCTCATGGCCTGTAATAGATGACAGTTGAGCATAAATGTTATATAACACCCATGCAGAGCCATTGAAGGTATATTTCTTCTCACCTTCTCCAAAATAGCTGGTAACTAAGACATTCCCCTATGGGATTGAGAGAAGCGAAGGCATGCTCCAATTCCCACTGTTTTCCATCACATAAAAACTATACAAGGCTTTATAGTCTACTGCAATAATTTGTCCCACTATATTGCAGGATGTTGGTGAGCTACCACCTCTACTTTGTGTTCTTGAGATGTAGGAGATCTTATCAAAGTCACCTGGACCACTATGGAAGGTTGCTTGTAATAGAACATTTGGGATTGTGCCTTGCTCTTCTTTTCTTTCAATTACTCTTCCTGCAATGCCATTATTCTTTAATGTTGAGTGCAGTCTTTTTAAAAACTATACAGTGTCATTTTTACTTGTTGAAAATGAATAAAAATTCACTAAAACAAATCTAATATTGAAAAACTATATTGAGAAGTCAACACATATTTAGAGTGAAATAAAATGAAAATTGAGCAGTTGGGCTATTCATAAACATCATCCATTTCAACTGTCAAAAGTTAATTTTGGTTAAAAAAAATAGGACAAATATTTACCCCTTTTCTATTTTTTTCTACAATTCAAGTCCGTACTCTCTTCATAGCAATAGAATACCCCTTGTATGAGGTATGTAGTCTCTAAACATTAGCAGAAGGGAAATAGCTGTAGGGAATTCTATGTGTAATCTCATTTGAAAGAATTCAATAATATGTTTAATGAGTTTCATTGGAGTGCGTTTGAAGACACATCTTCCCACATAATTCTAGAAACAAGAGCTTTTGGATCTGATTCAATTTCTAAGCTTTGGATTTAATTTTTTTAATCATGTATCTAAGATTTTTGGTTTTCCTTATAAATTCTATGTACTAGAGGACAATATAGTCTATTCTAGCTACTAGTCATATTATGGATGCTTTGCAAATAATGTATATTTAAATTGTATGTACATCAGTTTCTATAAATGATTAGAAATAATTCTGATTTGTTTTTAGTTAATATGGTCTTAAAATTATAATTCTTTAAATCAAATATATGTTGGCAACATTTGGCAGCTCTTGTTTTCATTATGTTTTTGAGCCACTAAATCTAGAAGTAAAATTATTATAAAATTATTGTTTTATGCCAAAAGAAATGCTTGTACATATTTAATTTTTTTGTTTTAATTAAATGCAGATCTCTTAAATCTAGATATGGCTAATGATGAGGGATCTCATCATTCCACGCAATCTCAGTGTGAAGCTGAGACTAGGAATATTTTTTTATAATGATAGCATTTATAGATTAGATAATGCTTTGAAATGTTTGGATCAAAAAATATAGAACTCCCCAAATTTGGCTAATAGAGATAGATTAGTCAATATTTAGTCTGAGATTAAACATATGATTGAGATGATAAATCATACAATCTATATGATGATATTAGCACTAAGGAGTTTTATACGTCCCTTTCTAGGATTTTTACTGGCACAGAGAATATCAAATCTATTTTTGATAGAGATTCATTACATAATGTGCATAGTATGTTCCCTTTTTATAGTGGGAAAGACAAAGTTAGAGGATATACTATTACCAGGCATACAGATCCGCTTGTTGGTCCATTTATATATCCCAGATTTTTGACAGCCAATCATAGATGGCCTCATAATGACGAGTTGCCACTATATTTTTGCAAATAGTTATATGCTAAGTTCCATTTAGGATTATCTATGGATTACACATCTATGCCTACACATGCTGGATATGGCAAGGGGAGGTTTGTTGATAAACCTAAATTTAGACGTCCAAATTTGGCACCACCTAAAAATAAGAGGGCATTAGTTGGTCCAAACCTTTTGGTTCTTCCAAAATGTTTGAAACTAGTAGCAGCAGGAGATGCAACAGTCACATCGACTAGATCCAAGCTTTTTGACAAGATGACCACGATTGCTACTTAGGTTGATCAGATGTCATCTAATCATGTAGGGAGATACTTCTTACGGCCATGAATTATCCTTCCTCCCACTGAGGCTACATCTGTGAATTATGACCCCTACATTCATGCAGATATACCATCCCCATCAGATGTGGCCCATATGAGTGACACCATTGTACGTGATGCATGTTCAACTGCCTTTGTTGATTTACTATCAGCATACCAGTATATCAGTGACAAGTATGGGATTCCTTTAGATGTTGTACTGACTCATATTAGATGACATAATGGTAGATAGTCGGGTCAAGGTGAGGCAGCTTCAGAGAACCAAAATATTCTAGACCAGCATACAGCCCCCACATAGCATTAGGCTACACCTGAATGTACATGGCACATATAGCACACTTCTCCTTGGCACTGGTCCTTTACCTTCAGATATAGGTGTCCCTGATGTTACCATTCATTCTTCTGACATGAGTGGGATTGGTAGAGTGCTCTAGGATGTGTAGGTACTTGAATAATTTCTATATTTTGCATTCTACAAATTCACATTTGTATATATTAAATAAACTTGACTTAAAAGTAGTTCTCACTATTCATTGAAATCTTGTATTTGAAAATTTCTAGCAATAAGGGGATAATTTGTCACACTTCAAATATTTGGAGCATGCAGAGGAGCCTGTGCATGATACATTTGAGGTACATTTATAATATATAAATTACTTGCTAAATTCATACATGTTGAAAGTACAATTTAACTTTAAGATGACTTTACAAATATATACAAATGTACATTAAATTAAATTATGTACATTCTTGTGTAGGGAGGTTCATCAGGACAGGGATCAGGATCTAGAGAGAGATCGAGACATGGGTCCACACATGGCTCGGGAGATAGATCTATACATATGTAGTCATATTAGACACCCTACTCTCTGACTTGTTATGGTTTCACATGTTATGACCTTTCACATTATATGGTTCATGTCTTATTATGTTTTACAATATATACATTTTACATTACATGGTTTCACATTATATACATTTTATATTATGGTTTTGAACATATATTCTTGCTCTCTTTAAATCTATATAAAAAATTGAGTTAATTTAATGTTCATAATCAAATTTAGGAAAAACATACAAAAATGACATCACATATATAGTGCATTGCTAGTTGATGAAAGGAAATTTCCATGACTAGTTAATTTAGCTAATACTAATCTAGGAATCACAATCCAATCATTTAGGGGGATTATGCATAATAGAACCTAATGTTTACTTGTCACTATTGTTCAAGGTATGAAAAAAAAAGATCATATCAATCATATAAGTAAACTAAGGAATGATATTGAAAATCAATAAAATTTCATTCACTCGTATAGACACAATTACATTGAATTTGGATATTTAGATAAAATAAATATCTAAGTATAACAATATATATCACTAACATTAAGCTATTAAAGACTAAGATAGTTCCAGAGTGTACATCCCTCACAAAGCAATTTAAAGAATAAAATGGTAACTAATTTCTATTTTTTGTTAGAAATTAAATTTAGATTAATAAAGCAATTTAAACTTGTTTAAATTAATTTATTGAGTATGAAAGTTCATAATTTGGAAATTAGAAATAAATAATAATAATAATAATAATTTATTTTTAGAGAATTAAAGGTTAGATGATTTCCTTGCTTGAGTTATGTATGAATTAAATAATAAATAAATTAGAAAAGCTATTATTTTATTAATAGATGTTTTCTAAGTAAAGTGCAGAATAAAAAAAGAGTATTTAATTTATTATCACTCAAAAATTAATACTTAAATATTATTAACTAAGATTTATTTCTACTTGATTAGATTTGTGAAGCAAAAGTTAAATTATACTCGGATTAAAAAGAAAGAGAATTTTAGTAAGATGCTAAATTGCATTTTCTTTCTAGAAAGGAAATTATACAAGTTTGAAAATTGAAGAAATTAGATTGCATTTATTTTAGAAATAACAGATTGTGTTTGGATAGTGAATTTTTGTCATGTAGTTATTTTCAAATTTCCTAAGAATCTTTAGGTAGGATCTCATCATGAAAATATTTTACAAAATATTTCATTTAGATTTAATAATAAATGTAGATTCTTATTTGTGAAAGAGGTGATATGCACTCATTTGAGTTTGATCTTTCCTGCTCAATAAGAAACCATTGAACAAACTAGTTATTTATAAAGTCCATAGCAATTAGAAATTCAAATTGATATTATATGATCTTAGAAAAATTATTAGACGAACTTGAAATCTTTATTGAAAATTATTTTTTTTCATCTAGATTAGAATCTAGAAAAATATCTAGGGATTTGTTGAGAAATAAGAAATATAGAAGAAACTAGGAGGGATCAAAAGATTAGAGGGTTTTGAATTTGAATATTCTTGAAATATAAGTCAGGAATGATAATGGAAACAAATAAGGATTTTGAAACTAAATATGTGTAATAGATATTATAAAACTTAATGTGTGTAAGTATGAATCAAATGGAATTAGTGGATCTATGTTGTGATTGGAAGTCTTAGTGTATCTATACAATTAGGGAGATGGATTCCATAGTAAATAGGTTTATGATCTTATGGGGTAATTTGTATGAATGAATTCATAATTTTTTTGTAACTATATATAATGTTTTGGAGAAATATATTTGTCATTTTTACCTAAAATTAAGTGAATTTGGAATTTGGGAAATAAATTTAAAAATTTGAAATTGAAATTGTTATAAAAATAAGGTTGGTATGTCTAAATTAACTTCCATCTTATGAATTAGGGTCATCTAAAAAAAACTATGGAAGGTACATCTATGCCATGTTCAGTAAACCCTCACAATAAATTATCCTTAAAATTTTAGTAATTTGGAGATATGATTAATTTAGCGATTATCTATCTATGCTGAAATTGTAAAAATTAGATATTTTATTAGTAATTTCTATCATACTAGAACAAAGAGAAAACATGAGAATAAATTAGTGGGAGATAAAGAAAGGAAACATTTTGGAAATAAACAACCTTGCCCTTTATGCTTGCAAATCCAAATTTAAGGTCTAGGACCAAAATTCTATATACAATTAATTGATGACCTGTCTAATTCGATCACTCTAGATCTCTTCAAGTTCAAAAAAGGGTATTCAGAGCTACAAGCATGGAATCAAATTAGATTGTCATCATATATTTGAGGCATAGGATATGAAAAAATGTCGAAAACTACACCTCATGAGGACCCTTTGCCTATGTTATTTCTCTATTCATTTTTCTCTATTTTATTTTGAATTCCAACTAGAATTTAACTTCATATATTTAAATTTAAAATACCTATATATAATGAGAGCCCTTCTAAGAAAATTCAAAAGATTGTTATGTTGTCTTGCACTTGTTAAAATAATCATGCATGATGTAGAACTATATATTTTAAGGGGAAATATAAACCTAATTTACAATTATTTTCATGCATGACATATGCATATTGTCGAGAGTGATTCAAAAACCATGATTAAACAAGCTTGTATAATGAAATTTAGTGACAAATTTCTAGGAGTTTCATGTGCTCATGGTGGGATTGCTATCAAGATTGCTTATATTTTCTTCATTTCACTTTAATTAGTGTACACCTCAAATCTTAGGGACTAACCTCCCAAGCTTATTTATCCTAAAGAGAAGAGTTTTAACCTTGCCTTAAGCATTGGCCTTGAACTAGCCTTTGCCTAATTATAAGCTATAACTAAATTGGTCTTGAGATTGGCATTCCCTACCCTCAAGAACTAAGCTTACACCATAGAGTCATTAGAAAATAGCTCAGATCACCAACATGTTGATTTAACAAACAACTTGGTGAACACATAAATGACTACACACATGCATCATACTCAATCATGTAGAATTTTTGAACCTATAATTACTTATTAGGCCTTAAAAACTAAACTTTATCATGACATCCAAAAATAACTTAATTCAATTAAGCTACATTAAGATAAAAGAAGATAGCCAATAACTTTATCATGACATCCATGACATCTAGAATTTCTGAGCCATAGAAGATAGCCTCTAATTTCATTGAATCACAATATCTTAGGATGACCTGAATATCAAGTAATGTAATGTCCTGTCATGCAACCCTAGAGTGATAGACCAACAAGTGCAACACTTACAGAAATAATTTTTTTTTTGAAGCAAGTAAATACAATAACAGTAACCAAAGATATCATAATACACAACATGAAGAAAAGTGCACTTCTAACTCCTCTAGGGAAACATAACTGCATCAGTGAATATAAAGTTAAAACCACACAAGTGATATACATTATAGTACTACTACAGATAAGATCAACTTTTACATTAGCAAGATAGTTAATTTACAAAGTTACAATACAAGATTACAAGACCGATCACGTCAGTTTACAAATGAATACATTTAAAAGTATACAATAACTCTGAGGGTGGAAAGCAAACTAGAACTAGAACACCTCTGCATAGGACTCGAACCAAATCTCCAAGAAGACCAATGGATAGCTCTGCCACCCAACCATGTGGAACCCTGAGGTCCACCCCTCTGAGCTAGGCTATAACAACGAGGATTCCACCAAGCCAAAGTAACAACATCTAAAATAACAAAATGACAACAGACTTGACACAACCGACCATAACAACAAAACTGCACAAGACAAGACATCACTCCAGAGGCAACAATGAAAACATAAGAGGGAAGTAGCTAAGCTGCAATGAGGAGAGTGTCATCACATGGTCCTAATCATGGGTTATCCATGCTATCTCTAACTAGAAGCTGGCCCCCATCTATGGTTATCCTAGCGACCCTTTGGCACTGGCCCCATAGGGTGACACATACGGAGCTGACACATCCTTTCATGTGGACAAGGAGGTTGACCTTGCCGACCAGGCCTTCTCATCCCATCCTTAGCCTTTGAGAGCACTCGAGGCATAGGTGAGGCAACATACTTATCTTGTTATGTGCAAGTCTACCTGACCCACCTAGATATATTTTAAAGTTATCACTTGATTACAACTTCCATGGGGTTATCCAGGCAGCCACTTTGGGCACCGGCCCCACCATGGAAGCCACTCTCCTTTCTACACTAGCTAATCTTATACAACATCTGAAATAAATGACATGCATGAGCAAGGGTTATAAGGCATCTAACTTCTCACAACCCATCATGATACATAACCAGATACCAAGTTCCATATCCAAAAGACTATTTCCCCATTCATTACAAGACTTAAAAATTTAGTTAACCCATTACATTGACATGCCATAAGTGGACCAAAGACCAAGAAACCACACCTCTGGAGTTAGATGCAAAACCAATGATAAAGTAACCATTATCTGACAAGGACAACGCTTTCGCGTCTTGACACCAAGAAGTCATGACATCCCTCAAGATTCCCACTTCACAATTAACCAAATCATAGGCATAAACTTCACCCCAAAATAAACACCAAGATCCAATACAAGCATATAGATATGATAAGGACGACAACAAGAAAATGAGATTCAATATACTCCTCTTTTAATCAAGAAATCAACTATGAGAATTAACATCATTTTTACGAAGATTCTAGTTTACGGCATTAACAATTCTTTCTACAATACCATAAATAAATTTCCTAACTAATCCCTAATAAACATCCTCTTCAAATAAATCAAACCATAATATAATGATAAACATAAATTTCCAACTAAAATCTACTAATTTCACATCCTAATATGAACAATCTCAATTATAAAAATATTCTTGCTATAATGAAAAGAACTTTTTGTCTACCATCAAATTATTACAATTTCCTAATGAACAACTATAACACAATATATTTCTTATAAGCATAGATTACCATCTCTCATTATACAAATTCAATTCCAAAACAAAACATTGTACATTTACCTTTGAACATAAGTTATCATTTAACATTTAACAATTACAATTGCTAATGACATCACTATAAGCTTATATATATTTTCCTAACATCTTACTATTCACTAATTTAATAACCACAACTATAAGTAAAAACATTTCCCTATTTCAATTTTCTAATAATTACCAATTGCTAAAATAATAACTATATTTATATACACATGATTTCCATAAGCATAACTTACTATCCCACAAATTACAAATTCAAATCAAACATCATAACCTTACATAATTTCCTATAAACATAACTTACTATTTAACAATCACCACTTAACATTCTAACATAAACAACTATACGTATGATTTCTTGCAAGCATCTATTATCTACTAACATCTAAACAACACAATTTCAAATTAAACACAAAAGAAATTTTTATGTTTTTCCCATAAGCAAAATTAACTATCTAACATATTAAAATTTTGAATCAAAACATTATAAGCCTACATAATTTCCTATATGTATAGATTTCAAACTAATCATCTCACCAATATCATTCAATCCAAAAACACTATATACACCTACGTATATTTTCTACATTATACCATCTATAATTTCAGTCAAAACATAGGTTTTCCCTATTCGCATGAATTGCCATCTATAAATTACCACATAAAAATTTCTAATAAAGACAACTATATGAAAGGCTAGATGCATCATTTTTCTATATCCATATGTTCCTAATGACACGTTGCCACCTACTATTCTAGCAATGACATTATAAAATTATTTTGCCATAAACAACAACTTCAAGCTCTAAAAGGGCAAACCACCGGAATGGAAACTTCTTATAATATCGACCTATCACCAAAAGGATGGCAGAGAGTGAAAATGAAGGACTCTGACAATGATTTGACACCACATGCCTACCTCAGTTGCTACCACAGTCTAACATGAGTTCTATTAATAGTTTCCTTCATCGAAAAAGACAAGACCATTCACAGCTCATCGAAAACACAAGACATCATCTTCTGAGAGAGGAACAATGGAGGTCTGGACATTGGTATTCCATAGGAAAAAGGAGACTGAGTTGATAAACGAAAGAGGAGTCTCACCACAAAGTGTAATTGGCAAGGCGACAAGATAGGTCGAGCACAAGGTAATACACAAGGCCAATCAATTATTTCATTCTTATGATGTGAGGGAGGGGTAGGACACACAACGATCGGCAAGATACAAAAAATCATCATCAGTAACTCCAACCTGCCGATGGAAAGACAATAAACAGAGAGCCACAAGAAGGGAAGCATTACAACAACTTGCAGAACAATGACTGGTGAAAGTTTAATCATGAAGTTTAGAGAGAGCCCACAAAACTCCCACAGTGTTGGGTCAAAGGGTGAAGAACTTCAGCAAAGAGGCAGAGGAGGATTACGATGGGAAACTGACCCACGTATGCTGGTAGGGTAATACATGCGGCAATCGCAAATACAATGACTGAGGAAGAATTTACAATAAAAACAAAATTGCATTTGATTAAATCAATTTCAGACTCACTACAAGAGGACTTTGTTGCAAGCCACCATTATGATGGTTTAAGCAAGGTGAGGCTGAACTGAGTTATAGAGAACAATCACGGAAGAATAGGTTTAAAATTTGGTAATTGATTTAAAAGAAATGGGCCATAACTCCTTTGGTTGAGATCCCAAGAATGATGCAATGGTTTGGTTCCAAAATTTGAGGTAGATTTAGACACAAAACAAACCAGAAGGAACAAAAGTGAATCTTGGAGAAATCGACAGAGGTAAAACATAGCAACCACAAGGTATGATTCCCAAGGTGAGGGTGTGGCCAAGGGTTTCCACATTTGAAACACACTGGACACAAGATGACTCAAGCTACAAGGAGATATAGCTCTAGCTACAGGAAAGGATGATTACACACACAAAACATAGGTTGTTCGTGATATAAGAAGATAGAAAATTCAAACTGCAGAAACAGAGGTAGAAGGAACAATAGACAGACAGAACAGCCCCAACTAACTGATTCAGAAGCACGAGGGAGAGAAATAATTTAACCAAGCATAATAAAACTCAAACAAGAATTATACAGAACATACCCAGACAAAATTTTGATCTGAAGGCTCCAATTTCTTCTGTATTCCCACAACCAATTCTTTGATTTTTCCCCAATTTCTTAATTCACCTTCCAACCCCCTCTCTAGAACAAAATCCCACCATATAAAAATTACTCAGCTCATAAATTAACACAGACATGCATCCGTTACTCAGCATCCCACTCCTCCAAGAATTCAAAATCTTTCCATAAAAGAGATTCTCCCAATATTCAAATTTTGCACTTGACAACTCATGACATTAAATACTCTCTGATAACAGATAATTAATTCTAGTCTATTTTAACATTTCACTAAGGTGACATTCCAAGTTCTAGGCTAAACCAATTATTATCCAATAAACATAATAGAAGCATTATTATTTTAATAATAAATCATTAAAGTATTATCCCACTACACAAGAGCATTATTAAGCACAACTCGATGATACTCCACAACACAAGATTACCAAACATAAAAAGGCAAGGACTGGAAGCATCACAACATGACTCGAGACCACAACGGAAGACAAGGACCAACCTAATGGAATAGACCTCGTGTTATCTCCCATCACTGATACCCATTGGTGCAAGAGCCTACTCAAACTTGCTATATCAGGTGGAGTTGAGGCTCGGTACCTACAGCCTGCATCTAAAAAATTGATTGTATACGATCAAATACATATATGTCAACACACACACACAAAGTCAGAGAATCACGGCGTAGTAGGGTGCTCGAAGCGAGTAGCACTACACCATCCCTGCTCTTGAACAAGATTATAACCACTGCATTTGAATTCTGATATCAATAGTTCTAACATACTTTGAATGGTCTGAGTATTTCCATTCATTCTCCTGCCCCTTGCTCCGACCACCTGCACATCCAAGGTGAAGCTGGAGGGGCACTACAGGTAAGATCTGAACACCAAAATGTAGGAAAATGAAACATGCGGGCTATAATTAATTGATGACCTATCTATTTCGATGATTAAGAAAAAAGTAATGTATCACCACATTGAATGAAATTATTTGAATTGAACATAAAATAAATTGTCATAGAAAATATATACATGTACAAAAATAGCTTAAAGTTCTTGGTAAATATAATCTGGATCCTCTCTATCTTTTACTATCTTTAAAATCTTTTCATGATCTTCAATAGGTAACCTCCACCTTTGTTTGACACGTCCTCCTTTTGGTAAAGTTTCAAGATTTATTTGTGTTTCTATAACTAAGTGACTATAATGTAGAACCTTTTGACTTGGCATATAAATATAATACCATTTGTATCTATATTTGTTTGTTGATAGTATGTGCCTTCAACAACCATTGATCCAGTTGGATACTCTTGTCCATCACCATCTGTCATTGATTCTGACAATTTCCATTTTGGTTGTGTACATCTTAGTAGATAGTAAGCTACACCTTTTGTATTATCAATATCTGCAAGAAGAAAAATATCTCATGTACACACCATGTAGTAAACCATGCTCAACTTAAGTAGAATATATTATAAATCAAATGTACAAGTTAAAATTTAATTTAAAAATTTAAAATTTACCTGTAACAACTAAATCTGATACACATTTGTAATCAGCTAAATACAAAGGATCATAGACATCTACAATGTCATTATCTTCAAAAGGGTTCAACGTGGCCACTAATTGTTTTATTTCCCATTATGAAACATATGGGCATCTCTAATATTTTCACATTATAGAGTATTTGCATTGTTCTCAATGCAATTAACACAAAAACATGATTTTTCTCTCACTTGAATTACAAGAGGCCTACTATGTCCTACTATCATGATTTGATGCAAACTTCAAATACCGCTAATTGTTTGACAATTAGTAAGATTTGATCGATCAATATTTGTTTAAATTTCAATCGTCCAATTAAAAAGTGTATAAAATTGAAACTTCAATTCATGTACACACATTAAAAATTAAAACAAAATATTTATGTACCTTTAACTTCCCAAAAATAGGGTGTTGTATATTGAGTCAGAGACGGCAAAATGACTTTTGCACCATTCAACAATTTCATTTGCATTCTTTATGGCATTACCTGCAAGTTCATGTTGGTGAAATGTCAGGTTAAGAGGTTTTCTAGTTGAAAGGAAAAGACGATCTCAAAAAATATAATTAGATTTTTTTAAAAATCCAACAAGAGAAATATTAAAAATCTACAACATTGGATATATATCAAAACCACTAAATTGCATAATGGCTTAAGCTTCCACTTTTCAACACATGCAATATATTGAGATCTACACTTTTTTCCTAACAGATTTAAATTCATTTAAAATATATTTAAGAATTTAAATTTGTAGTCAATATGGTATTACCTGCAAGTTCATGTTGTCGAAGTGCATGCTTCACACATGCTCTAGCTTCATCATGCTCTCCTTTTCCATGTCCACTCTCATAGAAATTCCACAAAAATTGTATGTTCTGTTTAATATGTTGTTGGCTTAACCAATTAAAATCTTTTGCAGACTTAAATTGTCCTTTGAAGTTACAAACAATTTTAAATTTAAAACCAATATATTTTAAAAAAACTATATACATACAGGTAAAACATATTTAAGTAACTGAACAATTCAGGTATACAAGTTAATTACACAAATAAATATAATATAATTTTAAAAAAAAAATCAACACTTACTAGCACATCCATTAGACCATATCCAATGTTGTGAAGCATCTATATGACGTCGTCTCAGGTCTTCAAAAAACATTGCAGAACAATGGGCTACATAGCTTCTATCATGACATGTATCATCACTGATATAAAAGTGAACCTCTTTGATGATAATTCGTTCATCTTTGCTACTTTGTACACCATCCACATGTTCTTCAGTACACCTATAACAAACTTGTACAAATATTGCAACTTGATCTGAATGATAATATTGACTTTGAATCTCACTTTGAGGACTAAATGTATAGTTCTTAGAGAAATCAACAATAGAGAGAATACAACCTAGCGGAAAGCAATTCTTTGAGTCACAAAATTACTTATCTTGCCATCTAGCACCATGACAATGTTCAATATGTGGATATATGATATTGCAAAAAAATTTCATAAACTCATTGCTTGACAATTCACTCTCTTTGAGAACAATTTTTCTGCTTTAAACTCCTGACTTTGTTGAGTACTTCTCATATTCAAATCTCTTCCACATAACTTGCATTGAATGATCAATATTATCAACCTATACAAGATTCTTCAAATTTCCACAATCATTATATATATGTTTTATACACTGCACTTTGAATTCATCTAAATCTTTTGATTTTTCACATAGAAGAGACTTCACAAATTGTGTTATACTTCCAGGGATGACTATATTTGGATTAATTACTGCCATAGCTTTTTTATATGACTGTAGCTGTAGATGAAATTTGACATCATTTCGACAACAACAAATCTCACGTACCTTATTTATATGTACAAAACTTGGTCGTAGTCTCTCAAACATCCTTTGACAAATCTTCACATCTAAAAATTCTTGCTTGAATGCTTAAAAATTTTTACTTTGTTTTGTATCTATAAAATGTTTTAGATGTGAAATTTTTGTACCATCTTCACCGGGTGATGCCACAATAATGGGTTACACTTTCTGCGACATCTTGATTTTTGCTGAAATCACATATTTTTATAAATTATAATGATTTAAGCCTTGAAAGATTATATTTAAAGGGTTGTAATTGAATAGGGTTTGATCAAACCCCTTGGATAGAACCCTACTAGTTTTAAACCATCCCTATCATGGAGTCTCCTCTACACCTATCAAAATGCTGATAAAAAATCACTTTTGATTTACCTTTTGGGGAATCAAATGAATTCATTTAAAATTTTATGTTTTGTAAGTATGTAGTTCTTATTATAAGATTTCCAAAAAATATAATTTTAAATATATTTAATTTGATTATTATATTCATTTTTTATTTCTTGTGAATGTAGGTTTTTTAATGAATATCAAAGTCTTTGTTTCGTACATACGAAAAAAACAGAAAATATAGAAAAAAAAGGAAAATATAAAAAAAAAATTCTAGAAAATACATGTCCTCTAGGTATTGATGTCCTTATTCCAACAAAAAAAAATTGAATTCCGATACATACAAAAAAAGTTATGCTTTACACAGTACACCTATGTCTAAATTGTAATTGGTTTGACTTCAAAAGTTAATTAAAAGAAAAATATTCAATAAAACATTATGAAACTAAATGCATCCTCTCGATATCGTAGTTAAAAATCTAAATTCAAAAAAATCATAATTTTATCCTTCATAGAAAAAAAGTTATGTTTTACGCAATACATGTCACTCTTTAAAAATGGTGTTTACTGTTAGAAACTAGTTATTGAAGGTGATGGAAAAAGAAATACAATTTGATTCCAAAAAAAATTAAAAATATATTTATAATCTATAGACAAAATGTGACAAATCATTAGTTTACATCATCTTCAAATTCGTCACGGTTTAGCAATTATAGGTGTCTGAAAGTGAAGTTTTTTTCAAAATGTTCATTTCAATGTCAACTTTGGCCAAAAAGTGTAACCCACTATTATGGGATCACCCCACCTTTTATCTGTATAGTGTCCCTTCTATTAGAAGAAACATGAGAGTGGCTGGTCCAGTATTCAATCACCTGTTGCTTTACATCTTCTGAGATTCTATCTTTTCGGGGAACCCTGCAAATATTTACCTAATTATTCTCAACATTTCCATCCAATCTATTTCTCTTTGCAATATATCTTTGAACAGTTCTCCTAGAAACATTAGGTAATGAGGAAATTGCTTGAACTTATCTTCTATGTGATAATTTCTTACTAGAAATTACAGTCATTAATGCTCTACATGCAACACTTAAATCAACAACTCGACTCTTGTTTTCAATAGAATTCAATGCTTCTTGTAGGTTTTCAACTATTGTTTGCTTTAATGAACTTAATGATTTTTTCTTATTATCAACCCCTAACAACTCCAAAACAAGGGTCATCTCTTTCTTCCTAAATAACTTTACAAATAATTGTGCTCTTCCAATTATAGACTTATTTTCAAAAAATTCGTCCCATATTCTTTTAAAGTGTAATTTTATTGTGCTTTCAGGTACCATATCTTTAGATGAAATATTTTTGAAAAGAGAATCATCATCCATCTCCATCAGATTTTCCATACCAAGGAAAAAATTTCTATCTCCACCTTCAATTTGTTCTGCTACCTGTACTCCTTGGTCATCAACAATTTCCATGGGTTGTTCTTGAGTAGATGTTCCTTCATCGACATTTGTAGTATCTCTTCTTCGATCATACAACATTTTTCTTATTTTTTTATTGCCCATCACAAATTGATCAAATTTGAATTCACCTGCATGCAAAAATAACACATGTACAAATACTTTAACCTCTATTTTTTGAAGATCTAGCTCTACATTCAATAAATCAATGATTTAATCAATTACATGTTTTAGAGCATGGTACTTGAGGATACAACTCTGCCCCTATTGAAATCAGTGGTTCTTTTTTCTCCAAATTTCTATAATTTAATAATTTAAAAAATCCCAAAAAACTAAAAAAAGCTAAAAAAGCCAAAAAAAGGAATTAAAAAAACACTTTCAAATCATTGTGTTTTTTAATATGACTCTGCCCCTGTTGAAATCAGTGGTTCTTTTTTCTCCAAATTTCTATAATTTTTTAATTTAAAAAAGCCAAAAAAGACATTAAACAAACACTTTCACATCATTGTGTTTTTGAATATGACTCTTCCCTATTGAAATCATTTTTTTTTAAATTTATTGTAATTCAATAATTAAAAATAAATTAAAAGCCACAAATTCTTTTTTTTTTAAAGCAAAGGAGTAGTTTCGACCGAATGGGATTCGGTTGAATCCCATTAGATAGAATCCCATTAGGTCAAATCTGTCTATGTGGCATCCTATTGGACAACCAAGTCACCATTTTCAAAAACTTTCTCAAACTTCCAACTTTTGCTAAATATTTCTGCAATCAAAATTAATTTTAAAAAAAATACCCTTTTGTAGAGTTCAGAGTGTTGAATATATATATATAGTAATTTAGGATATAAATATTTTTAAAAAAATGCAAGTAGGTTGTTCAAGTTCAAAAAGAGGCTAATTTGAAATTTAAAAAAAAATAGTAAAACATGATTTTAAAATTTGAAAAATATATGATGCCCTAGAGGAGAGAATCTTCTTCAAAAGGGTATAATTCATTTTTTGAAAATGAAAAAAAATTAAACAATAGTTGACGTCAACTGAAAACTATCAAAATTGGGGAAGTTTGACTTTAAAACGTTATTACGAGAAAAATATAGATCAAAAATTTATTTTTTTTCTATGCCTAGATATTGAAGTCACCTATTTGGGAAAAAAAATTAGGAGAAAATGCAATTTTTTTAATTTGTTTCTTGACGTCAACTAAATGTCACTTTTTCTTCAAATTTTCAGCATTTCAAAATCTGCTCTTAAATTGATAAGAAAAAATATCAAAACAATTTTTTAAAAAATCTAAAAAATTAGAGTAATAAACTTCAACAAGAGATCTACATTTTCTTAGTTTACATCATTTTGAAATTCAAAACATAAAGACCACTTTTATATGGTCGAAGTTGAGATTTTTTTTATGTTGGCCAATTCCTTTATAAAGTGTGACACAGGTTTGTACTTTTACCAACTAGTTGTGGCAATCTTTCATTCTTAGGAGTTTGTATGCATGAAAGTGTTGAAAATGATTTTGGACAATAATTAATGGATGTTAAAATATTTAAGAATGTTGATTATTCTTTAAAGGATGGAAAATTAGGAAAGCGTTGCGATTTAATCACAGAAAAAATTAGTGTACATGCATTCATATCAGAATTTAAGAGTAAGATTGTACCAAAATATGTCAAACACTCTCAACATGCTCGATGGCTTGATGGACAATTTCGCACATGTAGAAACACATTTCCAGTTGGAACTATACTATCAGTGGTTGATTTTACATAAAACTATACTCTTGCTCCACAAGAGGAAATCTAATCACAATATTACAATTCAGTGCAGGTGGCTATGCTTGTTCATATTGTATACAGGCATGCAGATGATAGTATAAAGGATCATAGAAATTTTTTTAGGGAATATCATTTCTATTTGAGTGACAATTAGTTACATTCGTCAGAGTTTGTTCAATATTGTTTCAATAGATTTTATACAAATTTAAGAGAAAAAAAATCTAGATGACAAAACATCTCATATGGTCAGATAATTGTACGGGATAGTTCAAGAATGCTCAAATGTTTTATTGGTTAAGTAAGGTTGACAAGGAAAATAATTTCCAACATATGTGGAGTTTTTTTTGAAGCTAGACATGGTAAAGGAGAACATGATGGAGTTGGTGCATGTGTTAAAAGAATTATTGCTAGAGAGCAATTGAAATTTGATGATGCAGTAAAATTTAAAGATGCACATGCGATTGTGGATTGGTGCAATACAAAATTTTCTACAGAATTGAAAGCGACTACTCTACAGTTCGATGATTATTTTGGTTGGTTGAAGAAGAGAACAATTGTGAGACAATCAGTGGATCTACTAAATGGCATTAGTTTAAGAGTTCGAATGCAAGCACATGGACTATATGGACAAGGGAGCTTGCATGTTTTTGTCAGTTTTGTATTTAAGGAGATTGGGAAGCATGTGAGAATACAAAATGGGTTGAAGAGTGGAAGCAAAGATCGTTGATACCTGCACAAACACATGATCAATATGAAACAAAAATTGAAGACAATGATCAAGTGTTTGCATCAGATGACTATGACTGTGTTTTAGACCTTGTACAAGAAGGTAATTTAATTCAATTTATTTCATTTTATTTCACTTTATTACTATTTTGTAATATATTTAATTACATATGGATGCATGTATGTAGAAATTGGTCAAATTATATGTCACACAAGTTATTGAATTAAATTTTGTTTGTAGGACATGTGTACATGTTGTTGTTGCACTTGACGAGAATGAAGAGGACATCCCCTTAAGACATCCTCTTACATCCCGTTAAGTCATTGTCTTAGCTCCCCTTAATCCATCCTCTTACCTCCCCTTACATTCATTATTTTTGCAGGTCCCCTACAAGTCTAGAGATCTTGCATGATTGTATCGATGAACATTTGTATATTCTTTCATTCTCATTTGACCTTTTATAAATTATTCTCTTTATCTTAAAATTTGTATCGACTTATGTATATATAGTTTATTTACTTACATTAATTATTTTGCAAGTGTACTCTACAAGTAGATTTTTGCATGACTTTCACTACAAGTTTTGACCATACAAATTTGTAGTCTTCATCTTAAAGTGAATTCATTAGGTAATTGTATATATACTCATATATTTCATATCACATGTTATCTAGTTACATATTGCATCAGTGTTTTGTTATTTTGATATATTCTTTCATTCTCATTTCACCTTCTATATTATTCATTTTTTCTTAGAATTTGTATCTACTCATGTATTTTATGCTTATATACACAGTTAAAAAATAATTATTATCATTTTGTATCCTTAAGACATCATCACATTCACCACATACTTTGAGACAAAAAAGACAGGATGCAAATTCAATCTACAACATGGAATACTTGTAAATACAGGTAAGTATATGTTGAAATTAGGGTAGACAACTAAGGGGGGTGAATCAGTTGTCACAAAACTTTTATCTTTTGCTACATTTAATCTTCTTTAACACTTATTAACAGATTAATGATACAACCATGAAAGCATGAATCAACAACACATGAGCAGAAACATAATCAACACACATAACACCAGGATTTTTACATGGAAACCTGGTTAGGGGAAAAACCACAGTGGGGGTTAACCCACAAGATTTATTCTCTGTTAAAAGAATAGAAAAATGGGAAGGCACTTGCCTTCAAGCACACTACCCATAGCTCACTATTCAAAGGAGGCTCACTGCCTACAAGAACATTCACAATGTTAACACTGAAAGGTTGAACTGATAAACAACATCTTCTTCATGCAAAGTTTAGTTCTATTGAAGTGCACAACACCTCTGCTCTTCTCCCACTCACTTCCTCGCTACATCCACATCTTCGCTTCCTTCCCCACATTTCCACAACTTCACAACACTTATTTATACATGACATCAGCTTTGGAATGAACATCAAAGTCAGCCTTACAATCATCTATCTGGAACATTATTCAAGATAGGCATTACAAGAAATTACAATCACAAGACTTAAAAAACTACATGTGAACCATTACACTGTTGGCCAAACATAGCTGGGACTCAAATCTTCCTCGAACAACATGCCATGCTCCATAGAACTCTTCTTAGATCATCTGCAACATGCACCAAGCATCCGATCGGCCAAGATTGGAAAGAATAGCAACACCCAAGGATAAATCTTCAACCATGAGCTCAATCCTCAATGCAGACCACCAAAACAATAGGAACATGATCCAAAGACCACCACAAGCATAATGAAATCAACAGAATAATCGCACCACCTCAAGTCACCAGAAACACTTGCACCTTCATCTAGAAACTCAAGAACACTAACTGTCATGATTGTCACACTAGAAAGATTGCTTGCGGACCTCCAAACCATGAACCACTTGAGTTGAGGATACACACCGACATCCCAAACATACCTCTAGATCCGCAAACTATGATATTTCAATGTGGATCAATCTAGACAATATTCATGTCACTCTATCACCTCTGAACACTGCAAAAACCTAGTTCTACTCAGATGGCCATAACTTCATCAATCCTTCATGCGGACCTCTCAAATCTTAATTGGAGCAACTTCAAACATTCCTCTACAAAGCCCTTTGGTCCGCAGACTCTGATCTTCATTTTATTGGGAATGCTAATCAATCTACTTTACTGAATTGCACTGTCTTCATTGTCTCTGACAAAGAGATATGTTGACATCAATGACAACACATCATATTTGCAAAAATCTCCCTCTTTGTCATTGATGGCAACATATGATGTGAAAAAATGATTCAACCATCAAGACAAGAACTTCTCCCCCTTTCTCATATCACACCTGCAACCACTTCTTTCACTGCTCCCCCTTTCACTAGCAACTACTCACTTCCATCCAAGTTTTTCACATGACTTCTCTCCCTCTTTGACATCAATGGAAAAGGGCACATATGTGCAATCATCTCTCACCTTTTTTGTTTCTAAACTCAGAACATACTGACTACTCCCCTTGAGTAGCATCCCCTTAACATCAATCTGTATCACAAGATATGCCTGTGAGTTCCACCAAACTGATGCACACTAGTGCACCTTAGTTCTAAACAAGAGGGGTACTCACCCCTAGATTCCTTATGAGATACTCAAAAGTGTCCTTAGGTAGAGGCTTAGTGACGATATCCGCAATTTGATCCTTTGAAGGAACAAACTCCAATCTGACTTCATTCTCATTTACCTTCTCTCTCAAAAAGTGAAACTTGATGGATATGTGCTTTGTCTTTGAATGTAACACTGGATTCTTTGAGATGTTTATTGCACTTGAATTATCATAGAAGATTGTAACAAGCTCTTCAAACACAACTTTGATATCCTTCAACATTTGCTTCATCAACAAAAGTTGAGTGCAATTACTTGTTGCTGCTATATACTCTACCTCTACAATGGATAGAGATATTGCCTCTTGTTTTTTTCTCAACTAGGATACCAATCTCTTTCCCAAGAAAAATACACCACCACTAGTACTCTTCCTGTCATCCACATCTCTTACCCAATCAGCATCTATATATGCATGAAAAGTTAAATCATCATCCTTAGGATACCATAAGCCATAATCAGATGTTCCCTTCAGATATCTAAAAATTCTTTTGACTGCTACAACATGAGATTCTCTTGGATCATCTTGAAATCTAGCAATAAGGCCAATTGCATTCATAATATCAGGTCTGGTATGAGTCAGATAAAGCAATCCTCCAATCATTGATCTATGTCTTTTCTAATCTGCCTTAGGGGAATCATCATCTTTACTCAACTTGCATCCAGTTATCATAGGAGTACTTACTGGTTTTGAATCCTCCATTCCAAACTTTTTCAACAACTCTTTCACATACTTAGACTGAGATATGAAGATGCCCTTATTTGACTGGATGATTTGCAGACCCAAGAAGAAATTCATTTCACCAAACATGGACATTTCAAATTCACTTTGCATCTAATTAGCAAACCTTTTACACATGCCCTCATTTCCACCAAAGATGATATCATCAACAAATACCTCAACAATCAAGATGTGTTCATGATCTATTTTGATATAAATATTATTGTCAGTTGTGCCTTTGCTCAAACCTAATTTTAGCAGATACTTCTCTAATCTTGTATACCAAGTTCTTGGGGCTTGTTTAAGTCCATGCAATGCTTTCCTCAATCTGCAAACCTTATCTCCTTGATTAGACAATTGGAATCCTTCTAGTTGCTCAATGTAGACTTCTTCCAACTCTCCATTTAGGAATGTTAACTTGCTATCCATCTAGTAAACTTTGAAATCTTTGTAAGCAGCAAAGATAAGAAATAATCTGACTGCTTCGATTCTTGCCACTGGAGAAAAAGTTTCTTCAAAATCAATTCCCTCTACCTAAGAATATCCTTTGTACACCAACCTTGCTTTGTTTCTTTCAACTTCACCATTTTCATTCAATTTATTTTGGAAGACCCATTTAGTTCCAATTACATTTTTATTTTCAGGTCTAGGAACAAGATCCCAAGTATGATTCTTCTCAATTTGCATTAATTCTTCTTCCATTGCTTTTACCCAACTTTTATCATTACAAGCTTCATTCATTGATTTTGGTTCAATCTTTGAAATCAAATAATACTCTTCTTGTGCTTCAACAATTCTTCTTCTAGTTTGAACACCTTTATTTCTGTCTCCTATAATCTAATCTTTTGAATGATTCGATCTTACATACCTGAGAGTTTTGGGATTTTCTTAGACTTCTGATTCTTGAACTTGTTCCTCAACATTTGCACTAGCTTCTTGAGTCACTAGATTCTCTAGAGCAATCTGAATCTGAGTTTGAGTTTGAATTTGGTTTCCTTCATTTGGACTTTAATTTTGATCATCTGATTCATATCCACAGAACTTGGAAGGTCTCTCCTTGCTTTCATCAACCTTGACATTAGCACTTTCAACAATCTTTTTCAATCTCTTGTTAGGGCACTGATATGCCTTGCTTTGGTTAGAATAACCCAAAAATATTCCTTCATCACATCTTGCATCAAACTTGCCTAGATCTTCATCCCTCTTGATATAGCATTTACTACCAAAAGCTCTAAAGTATTTCATAGTAGGAGCCTTACCAAACCAAAGTTCATAAGATGTTTTACCAGTGTTACCTTTGATTTGTACCCGTTTAAGAGTGTAGATAGTAGTACTCGCAGCTTCTCTCCAATAGACATATGGAACATTTTCATCCATCATCATGGTTCTAGTTCAGCCTCTTGAATAGTTTGGTTCTTCCTTTCCACAACTCCATTCTGCTGAGGAGTTCTACGAATAGATAATTGTTTTCTTATTCCATGCTTTTCACAAAATGTATTAAACTCGCCAAAGGTAAACTCTCCACCTCTGTTAGATATTAGACATTTTATCTTCACACCAATCTCATTCTCCACCCTAGCCTTGAACACCTTGAATCTGTCAAGAGCCTCTAATTTCTCTCTCAAGAAAGTGACCCACATCATCTGGGAGTAATCATCAATTAGCAACATAAAGTATCTGTCTTCTTGTAAACTTCTAAGTTTGGCAGGACCTCACAAGTTAGTGTGCACAAGTTCCAACAATCCATTTGAAATTTGTTCTTTACTTTTGAATGTAGTTTTGTTCTATTTTCCCAACTGACATTCCTTACACATGTTGTTAGAAGGTTTCACAAGCTTTGGAAGATCTATCATAGCCTGAGTAGTACTTATCTTGACAATGTTATCAAAGTTTACATGACACAATCTCCTATGCCATAACCAACTCTGATCAATCTGAGCAATCAAACAACTTTTACCAGTACCACTTAAATGAAAGATATTACCTCTAGTCTGTGTACCAAATCCAATCTCAATTCTGGAGCTTCCCAAAATTCTACATTTTCCATCCTTGAATCATAGATCATACCCTTTGTCAACCAATTGTCCAACATTGAGAAGATTATGCTTCAACCCTTCTATATACAAAACATCATTAGTGTTATTCTTACCACCAAGTGAGATGGATCCTTTGCCATGGATTCTACCAGCTAAATTGTCTCTAAACTTCACAATTCCACCCTCATATCTTTCGAAACTTACAAAGTTATTTTTATCACCAGTCATATGATGAGTGTTGGCAAGCGACACATTGGAGCTTCATAATTGTTGTCATTGATGGCAACAAAGTTCATCCCACACATCCACAGGACATAGTGTACCTATACTGGAAGTCAGATTGAAGAGTGTTATGGTCCGGTAAGCAAGAACAGAGTGTTGTGGCAAGGTCTGACAGTCAGGTCCAGATCTCTAAGAGGAAGTATCTTTGGAAAGTGCGGACTTGGGGAAGTCAAGAGGAATACCTTCACTAGTAGATTCCAAGATTTGAGCCTCCGGTGATGAAAGAGTGAAGAGTTATAAGCATTCAAGTATTGGGGTCCTGTTTGGCAAAGCAGACAGAGGAAGAACTGACCGGCAGAGCATCAGATACTATTCCAGATGAGATTTTGATGGTGATCAAGATTTTTAAGGTATCATTCAAATTGGCTGACCTATTAGATGACTTTTATAAGTATCTCTTTGATACGCATCACTTGATAAGTAAGGATTCAGCTAACATATCAGAACTTGGATAAATATTGACTATTCTGGATGCCGACTAGAAAGTGGATGAAATCCTTGGTGTAGATATATATATATATACCAGATTAATTTTGGTATGAAGGGATGTGTGGTGTGTTGTGTTATGCGAATAAAAGTAGAAGAGCAGTGTGAAGATAGTAAGATAGGTATGGAATGTAACAGGACAGTAGCACCTAAGAGAGTAAGAATGAAGTGCAGCAGATCAGTATATTGAGCTTAACCGGAACTGAACCTTAGCATATGTGGATGCTTCTCATCAGTTCAAGTAACTAGTTTTCTTGTATAGACTATTGTAGGCAGTGAGCCTCTTATGAGTAGTGTGCTCGAGCAGTAAGCCCCAATTGGCAAGTGCCATTTTGTATTATCTTATTCTTCTAACAGAGAATACATTCTTGGGTTAATCACCCCGTGGTTTTTCCCCTAATAGGGTTTTCCACATCAAAATTATTGTGTCATATGTATTGATGTTATTTCCATTTCAAGGTTATGTTTACTTATTTGATTTGATACTACAATAATTAATAAAGAATCTCAGAAAGCTGAAATAATTAAGATAACTAATTGACCCCCCCTCTTAGTTATCAACAATTGGTATCAGAGCTAAGTTCCTCCAAACAAAGCCTAATAGCTTGAGAAAGATCTGGGAACTCAAATGGATGTGTATGGTATTAGGCAACAACTTCAGTCTGCCCTAGATGATCTTGAGCAATCAAACTCTGAAGTCAATGAATTGAAGGAAAGACTCAAACAGGCTAATGATTTCATAAATGAACTAAAAGGGAAACTGAGTATCTCTATGAAAAAGAGAAAAGATCTACTTCAGCAATTGGCAAGTCAAAGTGAAGACAATAGTACAAATGAAGATCTAAAGGAGAAAACCAAGTTATGTGAAAAGTTATCAAAAGAGGTCATTATGGTAAGACATGAAATGAAATCAAGAGTTATAAAATTCACCCAAGAAATTGAAGAGAAAAGAAAAACTGAAGATGATCTAAGACTATCTCTCAAGGAAAAGTTAGAAGACTGCCACAAAATGGATAGAATAATTAGACATCTAGAACCTAATCTTGAAGATGCTAGAGATAATGAAGAAAACCTTGAGGATCAAATTAATACTCTTAAAAAGGATCTTCAAACAGCAAATGAATACAAAGAGAAATTCAAGATAAGTTTTTCTCAACTTGAATTTCTTCTTGAAAGCCAAAAGAGGGCAGATAACAAGAGTGGCTTGGGATATGAGAAAGGTGAAAGCTCCGGATCCAGTCAGAAGAATTTTGGATCTGGAAATCCAAGGAACAAGCCTAGAAGACCTCAAGTAAGGCAACCTAATGCTCAAAGATATCCATCCTTCAATGGATACTACCACAACTGTAATAACTTTGGTCATAAAGCTAATGAGTGCAAAAAGAGAATGAACCAGACAAATACATCCTTCTCCAGACAGTGTTTCAACTGCAAAAGGTATGGTCACAAATCTCATGAATGAGAAATATGCAAATGAACAATTCATTCAATGGTAGATGCTTTGCATGCAATAGAATGGGACATATGGCTAATCAATGTAGATCAAGAGGATATCATTCAAATATGCAAAGAAATGTTGCTTGCCACAATTGCAATAGATCCGGTCATATTGCCAAATTATGTAGAAACAAGAAACAGGACAAAAGGGGTCCGGTGCATTATAATCAAAATCAAGACAAAGGAAAAGGAATAGTGAATGCGGATGAAGTTAAAAGTGAGATGAACAAGATTTGGGTGAAGAGAAGTATAGATAATGTAGGGGATGGCTCCACACCAGAATCTGGTGCTGATATTCCTTCTGGAAATTAAAAAGTGAGCTTTGGCTCAGGGGGAGACATAAGGATAAACATTTTCCCCCAACCAGTTAATTGGTGCCTGAAATTGGCACATGGGAAGTTGCGAAATAAAAGGCTTCTTAGAGAAACATCTAAAAGAAAGCTTGGTAAAGATATGGAAGATCCGCAGGAAGATTTGAAGAGTCTAATCTTCCAAGATTGATCCGGTTTAATAGTCATCCTGTAAAACAGGATTATCACAGTTAAATCTGGTATGATTCAAATTCAAGGCATTTTGTTCTGTGGATAGATCAAGTGTTTGGGGAAAGTAAGATAATTTGTTATTATCCACCAAGAGTAACTTTAAGTGCATTTTAGTGATCTAGAAAAATTTCTCAGGACAAGGAGAACAGAGCAACCGGAATAACTTAAGTTGCGCATTTATTGAAATGTGGAATTAGGGTTTGCTCAGAGATAAAAGGGTTCATTTGATCGTCATTTACACATTCGCACTCGAGAAGAAGAGAAAAAGAGCTCTGCAAACAAATTGTCTCAAGTCTCTCAAAGATCAATCACAAAAGATAATTCTTCTAGCAATCCGATCCAGATCATCCCGTGAAACCTAGAAGCATAAAAAGGTATTTTTCACTCTTGATCAAACTTTCTCTGAATCTTTAAGATGTCTACTCTAAATGTTGTAAAGATCTCTGATAGACCTCACCCCAAATTTAAGAAACATCCCTACAAATCTCTAGAAGTGGATCCCTTAGGAGTATTTTCTAGCATTCTGCATGGGGTTTTGCATGTAGAAGACATTAGGGTTTACATTCATGCAAATATTGAAGACTTTGGTGAATCTAAGATGATGGACATCTACCACAAGGAACTGATAGATGATTCATTTGAACTAAAACCTCAGTATAAGACCATCTGGGAAAAACATTTCGGTCAGTACATCCATTTCCCTTATTTTGAAGAAGATGAGTGGGTCTGGTATGTGTTGAGCAGAGTGCATGATAACTTCTTATGGTTGAATAGACCATTCAAGATCACTAAGGATGCAATTAAGGCAGTAACCAGTTTGTACTCTTCCGGAGGGTTACCTGTTCTCAAATCTGTCAAAAACCAAACTGTGACTGAGGCCATCGGATCAAAATTTGATAAGAGAGCAATGACCATAGAAGATATCACTAATCTAGATATCAAGTTTGCATCTATGATAATTGGCTACAAGATATATCACTCCAGCAGGGAGAATTCGATATCTAGAACTGCTGTGTATACTACTTATGAGATGTTGAGAAAGAATGCAGACTATAATCTCTGTGAACTCCTTCTGATCCAACTAATGGAAAACTTACAAAAGATAAAGAAGGACAAAAAGAACTCTTTAAAATATGGTGGACTTATATTGTGTTTGTTTTTCTACTTTATGAATGAGCTGCCCAGATCTAGTGGTTGGGTATGGCAGAATGACAGACCTGTTGCAATTCAAATCAGAGATTACTTGCATGGGCTTGGGGATGCTAAGGCCAGAAATACAACTCTGTGGGGTTACTTCAAGAACTTTCAAAATATGATGTAAACCAGAGAAAGAATTCCCCAATCATTGGTTGAGAAGTACAAAGATATAGTATGTTTCATGGTTGACACTGATCAATGCCTAATGGAGGCAGTGGAACCAAGAACAGTGTGGATCATGCCTATGGGGTATTAAGTGGATGAGAAAATTATGGAGCTGCATGTTCAGCACATGCTAAGTCAGCCCAAGGATTCCAAGGCAGAAAGGTTTCGATCCTTTGAAGAATTAAGTGTGAAGATCCATGTGGAGTTAAGACAACCGGAAATAAAAAGAAAAGTGAGGAGGGAAATAGAAGAGTTTGCTAAGAGGCATGGAATTTCAAAAGAAGCACTTGATGGAACTAGACAGAAGACAAAAAGGGCAGAGAAAGAAAAATAAAAAGTAGAAAAAGAAGGTACTCCAGTGGAAGCACCCTCCCAGACCAGATCCTCAAAGAGGTCTGCACCTACCACTGATAAGAGCTCAAAGAAATCAAAATTGGAAGCAAAATCATCCGGTAAAGCAGAGAAAAGAACTAAGACAAAGGCCACAAGGTCTTACATCAGTCTGAAGGATGATGAAGAGACTGAGTCAGATGAGGAGGTAAGGAAAATGAGGAAAAAGAAGAAAGTATTTGGTGAACCCTCTACCGGTGCAGACAAGGAAGAGATGGTAGAAGAGTTTGTTGAAAGGCCCACTCTATCCTTAGATGATGTAGTTAAGGCAGTTACTATGGATGGGAACCTACAACCAATAACCGAATTATATGATGCAGATAAAAAGATTTTAGAGGAAGCCACAGTTAAGTACTTGAACATATACAATAAGGCTTTTATTGAAGTTATATCTCTCATTCCCAAAAGCCTAGAGAAGGAATTAGAAATAAGGAAAAATAATGCTAGGGCAAAGGATCTTGAGATCCAAGAACAGATAGCCATTCAGCTCTTTCCTTCAATCAGTCAGAAGCAAATGAATATGATCTTCAAAGATTGCAAGGATGAGTTCCGGAGCAAAGCTAGAATGAATCAACTAATGCTCGGTGAAACTGACAAAACAGGAAAAGAGACAGAAGAGATTCTCCGGAATGCTTACAAAAGATTCAACATTCCCATTGTCGAGGACCTAGGTGATGATCCCTCAGCTACAAATGATTCTACTGAGACAGTGGCAAAAGAGGTAAAGGAGACAGGTGAAGAAAAAGGTAAGGACTTAGATTCCTCTGCTCTGGAAGAGGAAGTTCAAGGAGAAGTAAATCCGGACTCTCCAGTAGTCTTTGGATCTAAAGGAGAAGAAAGTATAAAAGAAAAATTTAGTCAAGAAGAACAAGGAAAGGGAAGAGAAGAAGAATCAAAGACAGAAAAAGCTACAGATGATAGTAGTAAGGCTGCAGAAGGAGAGAAAATTCTATCTCTGGCAAGAGACACAGCGGAAGCAGCCAAGGATTTCTTGACCAAAGAGATGATGGAATTTGATGAACCAGAGTTGCTTCAACGTCCATTTAATTTTGATTCCCTCTCTCCAATACAAACCATGAAGTTAGCATCCTTCACTCAAGCAAAGGCAAAAGAAAAAATGCTGAAGTCTCACATGGAAGATTGTGAACTCATAGAAACTGCATCCGGCGTATTGGAGAAGATCATGCCATCTTTTCAGAAAGATCCCTCAGCTTCTTCATTTGGTAATCTCAAATCTCTAGTAAATAGTGTTAGTACACATTTTGAATCTCTAGAGAAATTAGCTGAGGATAAGGTCTGGAAAGAATTTTTGAATAAGAGATTCTCAGAGTTACAAGGCTTAATAACAAATAATAGGAGAGTTATGGATATTGGAATAAAGAGCTTAGAAAATGCTCTTAAAGATGGTGGAGATATCTACAAATTTTATTTATCCTGGCCTAAAGTAACCAAGGATATTGAGAAGAAAGTAAAAGAGCAAGAGGATAAACTGACAAGTTTATCTCAAAGTTTTGATCCTCTCTCCACTCCTATAGTAAATCAAGAATGTTAGACTATTGCAGTCATAGATGAAATAAAGAAGCTTGAGAAGGAGAAGAAAAATAGAACAATCAGGTTAAGTGAACTCAGAGGTATCATTATCCCTAAGTTAGAGGCCATGCATGAGGCTCTAACTGATGTCAGAGCACAGCCTGGACCAGTGATTCGACAGATCTCAAGAGGGTAGAAGCTTTTGCATTCCTGTTGAGTGGTCACATCTCAATTTTGGACAGGATGAAGCAGAGATGGGTGACAAAAGTTGTACAATTGAAAACAACTTTTGCAGACATACTACAATATATGTAAGTATAACCTGTTTATATACTTATGCGGCTAAGTATAGTTGAATTTTTGGAATTTTGGTGTGCGGACCCTACCCTTTGCCATTGATGTCAAAGGGGGAGTGAGGAACAGTGAAAAATGTGGAATCTAGCTAAGGGGGAGCTCCGAAAAAATGTACATTAGAAGAGAGCATCAACCAAGGGGGAGTATAGTATAACACTTAGTCATTTTTCACTAAGTGTTGCCATCAATGCCAAAGGAAGAGATTGTTGGCAAGAGACACATTGGAGCTTCATGATTGTTGTCATTGATGGCAACAAAGTTCATCCCACACATCCACAGGACATAGTGTACCTATACCGGAAGTCAGATTGAAGAGTGTTATGGTCTGGTAAGCAAGAACAGAGTGTTGTGGCAAGGTCTGACAATCAGGTCTGGATCTCTAAGAGGAAGTATCTTTGGAAAGTGTGGACTTGGGGAAGTCAAGAGGAATACCTTCACTAGTAGATTCTAGGATTTGAGCCTCCGGTGATGAAAGAGTGAAGAGTTATAAGCATTCAAGTATTGGGGTCCTGTTTGGCAAAGCAGACAGAGGAAGAACTGACCGACAGAGCATCAGACACTATTCTAGATGAGATTTTGATGGTGATCAAGATTATTAAGGTATCATTCAAATTGGCTAACCTATTAGATGACTTCTATAAGTATCTCTTTGATACACATCACTTGATAAGTAAGGATTCGGCCAACAGATTAGAACTTGGATAAATATTGACTATTCTGAATGCCGACTAGAAAGTGGATGAAATTGTTGGTGCAGATATATATATACTAGATTGATTTTGGTATGAAGGGGTGTGTGGTGTGTTGTGTTATGTAAATAAAAGCAGAAGAGCAGTGTGAAGACAGTAAGATAGGTCTGGAATGTAACAGGATAGTAGCACCTAAGAGAGTAAGAATGAAGTGCAACAGATCAGTATATTGAGCTTAACTGGAACTGAACCTTAGAATATGTGGATGCTTCTCATTAGTTCAAGTAACTAATTTTCTTGTATAAACTATTGTAGGCAGTGAGCCTCTTGTGAGTAGTGTGCTCAGGCAGTGAGCCCTAATTGGCAAGTGCCATTTTGTACTATCTTATTATTCTAATAGAGAATACATTATTGGGTTAATCACCCTGTGGTTTTTCCCCTAATAGGGTTTTCCATGTCAAAATCATTGTGTCATATGTATTGATGTTATTTCCATTTCAAGGTTATGTTTGCTTATTTGATTTGATACTGCACTAATTAATAAAGAATCTTAGAAAGCTGAAATAATTAAGATAACTGATTCACCCCCCCTCTCAGTTATCAACAATGAGAACATCCACTGTCAATCACCCATTTGTCCTTTTCTCCAACCTGAACAGCCAAGGCACTTTCTTCATTCACATAGCTAGCAGACTTAGTAGGCGCCGGATCTTTTTCTTTGATAGCAATGAACACCCATTCATTTCCAGAAGTACTTCCCTTATCATATTCATCATCTGTGACTCCTTCAGCAGCTTCTTGGACATAGTAGCATTTCTTCTAAACCCTAGGTCTATTAGGGTTTGGCTTTGAAACCCTCTCCAGACATCTTGAAGCAAAATGACCAATCTTATTGCAAGTAAAACATTTGAAAGGCAAGTTTCCTTAATACTTACCAAATCCTATTGGTAGTTTTTTGGCAAAAAGGGCTTCAAGTTCTTCAAGTTCCAATTCATCTTCTTCAAGTTCATTCCTTGCCTTCTCATATCTAGTTAGTCTTCTTGAAGATCTTTCACCTGGATCAAATCTTTGCTTCCTAGAAACACTAGGCTTAAAAGAAGATTCAGATTTAGGAAGAGAATCACCAAACTCACTCATTTCAAATGCTAAAAGCTTGCCAACCAACTGATCCCTTGTAACAACTGTCACAGTCTTGATCTCCTCAATAGAAGCAACTCTATGCTTGTGTGAAGCGGGTGAGGATCTGAGCACCTTACCAACAATCTCTAATTCTTCCAATTTTCCACCAGCGCACCTAATACTACACACAAGTTCATTCACCTTTTGCATGTAGGAAGTGATGTTTTCATCTTCACTCATCTTCAAACTTTTGGATCTGCCCTTCAGGCTCTACATCTTGGCACATTTGACATATGCATCACCTCCATATAGAGTTTCCAACTTCTTCTAGATTTCATGAGCACATTTTCAATTCCAAGACATTTGTTATTTCTGTATCAGTTAGAGTGCTCAACAATGCTTCTTTAGCTCGAATGTTATTTTCAGCATGTTTGATTTCATCTTAAGTTGAAGGGCCTTTCTCCAAAGGCTTATACTCATCCTTAGTTATCAACCAATAAGGATCACCCATGGATTACAAATGACACTCTATCCGATTCTTCCAAAGAGAGTAATTTGTTCTGTCAAATCTCAAACTATCTTTCTTGTATGTCAACATCCTAGATCTCCTCAACTAATCAAGCTTCTTTGAGAGGAACCGGCTCTGATACCAATTGTTGAAATTAGGACAAACAACTGAGAGGGGGGGTGACTCAGTTGTTACAAAACTTTTATCTATTACTGCATTTAATCTTCTTTACCACTTATTAACAGATTAATGATATAACCATGAAAGCATGAATCAACAACACATGAACAGAAACATAATCAACACACATAACACCAAGATTTTTATGTGGAAACCCAGTTAAGGGAAAAACCATGGTGAGGATTAACCCACAAGATTTATTCTCTGTTAAAAGAATAGAAAAATGGGAAGGCACTTACCTTCGAGTGCACTGCCTAGAGCTCACTGCTCAAAGGATGCTCACTACCTACAAGAACATTCACAATGTTAACACTGAAAGGTTGAATTGAGAAACAACATCTTCATGCAAAGTTTAGTTTCGTTGAAGGGCACAACACCTCTGCTCTACTCCCACTCACTTCCTTGCTACATCCACATCTTCGCTTCCTTCCCCACATTTCCATGACTTCACAACACTTATTTATACATGACATCAACTTTGGAATGAATATCAAAGTCTGCCTTACAATCATCTATCTGGAACATTCTCAAAGATAGGCATTACAAGCAATTACAATCAGAAGACTTAAAAAACTACATGCGAGCCATTACACTATCGGCCAAACATAGCTAGGACTCAAATCTTCCTCGAACAACATGCCACACTCCATAGAACTCTTCTTAGATCATCCGCAACACGCACCAAGCATCCGGTCGGCCATGACTGGAAAGAATAGTAATACCCAAGGAGAAATCTTCAACCACGAGCTCAATCCTCAATGCGGACCACCAACACAATAGGCACACGATTTGGAACTACCACAAGCACAATGAAATCAACCAAAACAAGCACACCACCTCAAATCACCAGAAACACTTGTACCTTCATTTGGAAACTCAAGAACACTAACTGTCATGACTGTCACACTATAAAAATCGCTTGCAGACCTCCAAATCATGAAACACTTGAGTTGAGGATACACACCAACATCCCAAACATACCTCTAGATCCACAAATCATAATATTTCAATGCAAATCAATTTGGACCATATTCCTGCCACTCTGTCACCTCTGAACACTGCAAAAACCTGGTTCTACTCAGATGGCCATAACTTCATCAATCCTTCACATGGACCTCTCAAATCTTAACTGGAGCAACTTTAGACATTCCTCTACAAATCCCTTTGGTCTGCAGACTCTGATCTTCATCTTACTGGGAATGTTGATCAATCTACTTTACTGAACTGCACTATCTTCACTGTCTCTGACAAAGAGACATGTTGACATCAATGACAACATATCATATTTTCAACAGTATATATGTAGTTTTATACAAATCTAAATACATTTTTTGATGATATATTGATATTGCTTATATATATAGTTAGAATTGATTTATTGTCATTTTGATATCAGGTAGTGTGAAGAGGCTACATTTTCATGATTTGCCACAAGTTTTGGATTTCCTTGAGATGGCATAGCCACATTTTGTAAATATTGTTTTGAGTTGGCATATATGCCAAATTTGTATGTGTACATAAACAATTACACTACACTTTTATATATAAAAATCAATATTTGATATATTTTGTTCGTTATGTGCATGTTTTCTTACTTTGCAAATTATTAATATTTGAATGTATAATCGATTTGTCATGTATATTACTATTTAATTTGGTTGCCTTGGGCAACTTCACCAGATTTATATATTTTTTAATTAATTATATCAATTGTGATTTAACATGAGACATACTTTGAATTCTTTGATCCCCTTAAGACATCCTATTAGGACCCCTTAAAACATCCTACAAGGACCCCTTAAGACATCCTACAAGGACCCTTTAAGCCATCATTTCTCATTATCACTTTGTCATGTATATTACTGTTAAATTTGGTTGCCTTAGGCAACTTCACCAAATTAATTCATATATATCCTAATTAATTATATCAATTGTGATTGAACATGAGACATACATTGAATTCTTTGATCCCCTTAAGACATCCTATTAGGACCCCTTAAGCCATCATTTCTCAAAATCACTTTGTCATGAAGGGTAACTTCACCAAATTAATTCATATATATCATAATTAATTATATCAATTGTGATTTAACATGAGACATACTTTGAATTCTTTGATCCCCTTAAGCCATGATTTCTCCTAGGACCCCTTAATTCATATATATCCAAATTAATTATATCAATTGTGATTGAACATGAGACATACTTTGAATTCTTGTATATTGTTGATTTTCATGAACTTGAATATCATCAAAGTAATACATGTATAGCATCTAAAGTAATGATATATAACATGTGCTTCACATTTGGATAATTACCGATTCCTATTCTAATGCTATCGAATGTTTTGACTACATGAATCAAATTTGTCAAGTAAAAATATTTGAAATGTATATGTTTTTTCTAACTTGTGAATTAAATTTTGTTATTGTTATCAGTACTACAAGTAATTAAATTTCATAAATCTAACTATATGTGTAAATGTACAACAGTAGTCCATAAAATACTGAAATTAATAAAGTCCATGAAAATACTGAAACATATATATAGATCTAGTCCACATGTGAAATACTGAAATACAGAAACATGTACATATAGAGTCCACGAAATACTGAAACATCTATAGATCTAGTCCAAATACTAAAATACTAAAACATATATAGAGTCCATGAAATGTACTAAAACATATATAGAGTCCATGAAATGTACTAAAACATATATATGTCTAACTTATATCATCCCTATAATTAAGAGACCTCTTCACTCCACGCTGACTAGGATGATCTAATCAGTCTCGACAAGACAAAGATTTACTTGAAATCAGATTTAAAATGTTTAGAAATGATAATTTAATTCATTTTAATTTATAAAATCATAAAAATACCGTATCAAGCTACTCATCTCCTATGACAACCTGCTCTACATGCTCTACTACATGACATGTCCCATGCTATAGAAGAAAACAATTTAACACGTGTCAACATATATTCTATTAAAATTTACTTTAAGTTCATAATGTATATTATAATTAACTTTAAATTATATAATCTAAATTTTAAATTATACCATATGAGGCTACTCATGTCTTGTGATGACTTGCACTGCATGCTCTGCTACATGACCTATCTCATGCTATAGAAGAAAAAGAATTTAACACGTGTCAACATATATTCTATTGAAATTTACTTTAAGTTCACAATGTATATTATAATTGACTTTAAATTATATAATCTAAATTTTAAATTATACTGTATGAGGCTACTCATCTCCTCTGTTGCCCTACTCTACATGTGCTGTTGTAGGTGGTATGGCATCAACAAGATGAAATGTTTCACTGACAAGGTCCTACAAGGTCATTTATAAAGCATGTGTACAAATTAGGTTAAAACATATATATTCACTTGTGTACCCAATTATTGTTTTAATCTATTTAAAAGACCTAGACATAAATTACATGTACACATAGATAATTTTTTCAACAACCTGAAATGCAGCGAACTCCTGAAATTGAATTGGATCATCTAGGTGTGTTGCAATACCCATCCTCGTCATTGTGTCAACCTACATAGACATATATTTTTAATATATATAAGTACATGCACGTTTGATATAGTGAATTCAAAATACGAAAATTGAAGTATATTTTTTAAAATAGTATACATACAAATGGCTCATGTGAGACACCTGATGATGAAGGAGCACTCGAGACAGCCTCTAGAGGATCTGATGTGGAAGTCAAATTACTTCCCTCAACCAACATAAATATTTAATGTACATGTTCATGACTGAGTTATGAATTAAAATCAACTTATTAAAATTATTTAATATATACTTAAAAAACAATCATTTAATACCCCAAATGGGTGGCCAAGATGAATATGTGTCGATGAAAAACAAAATCGATCAAAAGTACTCATTGTGCCTATTGCCATCATCTAGACAGAAAACAATTTGATTGTTAAAATATTACAATTTAATTGATCTATATGTTCATTAAAAACATGTTCTTAAAATTGTTATAAATTCAACATGTGTACCTATATATATACCTATTTCGAATGATTAGTGGGGTGATCCTTAGCAATTAGAAAATCAACAAATGAACCCATATCATCAGATGTTGCACATGCAGCTAAAGTGGGTGTTGCCTGATCAGGTCCATAACATAACTAATTGCAACTCGTACACATATGAGACATCGACACATGTGGAGAGGTACTAGGACTAGCTCCACCATCTACTCCAAGGGTCCATGGTCTCAAACCTCATCTACCATCATAGAGGTCTGCTCATCGAGGCTACCCGAGAGCACACTCAATGCTCCTAATGCAGATATCACCACACGATGCTGGATGGGTGCAGGAATGGCAGTAGAATGAGGGTCAACAAGAATTTGAGTAGGCATAGGTCGTTGGGGATCAACCCATGCCCCTGACCTCTATTGTGGCATGCCACTACCAATACCTTGGAATGATCTAAAATAAAAATAATTAGGTTTCCTATTCAAAACAAACTTTGCATATAATTTTCTCAAAAAATAAAGAGGAACCTCACAATTAGCATGAGGTGGATAATCAAATACCATCCACCACCAATCCCAAAAAATGGTAGACATTGATGCATGTCTACGCCACCTAATTGATATTATTTTCTTGTTTGGTGGAATTGGTTCATTGGTGATGGGGTGCCCAAAATATTGAGCTAAATCATCTTTTGTGATTTTTAAATCCAAGATCTACCTATAAGAGAGGCCATTAGCATAAAACTAGCACCTCTCCTCTCTCCATAATCAAAAAGTGTCCAAGTCCACATCAATGGACCTAATAGAATCTAAAATGTTTGGCATCAAAAATGCAAAATGCATGAAGTGAGGTGGCATTCATGAATTGTTCACTTCAAATGGCATTTATTTTTTCTTCAATCGATGTGATATTTTCGTTAATTCTAGCTTGCAAGTGAGCCTCATCTGATCTAGTGGGGGTGGAGGTGGGGGAATTTAAGGTGGAGATGGAGGTGGATCATGGTGTTCAGGTGATGGGGATAGTAGAGGTGGCACATTGAGGAAATCCTCAACATCAAAGTAAATATCCATGATATAAAAACTAGAGGAGCTTGCATGTATACATAAATATACAAACACATACAAAATTAACTTTCAAGAATCTATATATATAAATTATAAATAAACATATATCAAAAACTAGATATTATACATGTTGATAAATTATAAGAAATATTTAAATTAAACTAGATATTATCATTCAACTTAAGCATACATACAAATTTCAAAATTTAAGAGATTCTAGTTCTATGTAATTTTAATACATGTGTACATGTACTAAACAATAAACTAAAAACATGTACATAAAAAAAGGTAAATTTTGTGGCTTTCAATACATACTTTAAAGTGTTTACAAGGGATAGTGAAGTTTCCCCTTAAATCCTAATTTATTAAATCCCCTTAATCCACATGTCATCTTTTCTAGGTCCATAAACCATGCTAATGAAATGATTTTGTCCATAGTTGACCAAGTTTAATATATATATCTTAAACAAGTTTGTAAAAAATTCAAGCTCGTCTAACATTATACAAATCAAGATCAAATGTGAATGATCAATTTTTAACTATTATTAATGGCTTAAGGGGATTAATGAGTAGATTTCAAGTTGTAGGTCATCTACATCCTCTTAGACATCCCTTGACAATGAGTAGATTTCAAGGGTCCATTAGTGCTATTATTAATGGCTTAAGGGGATTTTATGATCATCCCTTGATAATGACATGTGGTTTGTCTACCTTTGAAAAACAAAGAATTGTTAATGTGATGTGAAATCTAGTTTTATAGGGCCACATTTTGATGAACTATTGTTGTAGGTTAATTATTGGTTGTTTCAACCCCCTACCTATAATTAATTGATAGTACACTTTTCATTTTACATATCCTATTTTTTAAAATGTATTTCAGACATAATTAGACCCTAAACCGTCAACCCTAAACCCTTAACCCTAAACCCTTAACTGTAAACCCTTAACCCTAAACCCTTAACCTTAAACCCTTTTAACCCTAAACCCTTAACCCTTAAGTGTAAACCTAGTCTAGGACCATCCAGTGGTGTAAGGGCAATCTTGCATCACCCAAAAAAAGATGTTCATTCAAAATCATTGATTTTTTTCATTTCTTTTCATTATTAGTAGTTCTGGTTCCATAATCACTTGAATAATAATGTAGAACTTTTAGTTTTTCCAAACTGCTATTTTTGGAAAGTTTGCATTTGGGCACAGATTGAAGCAAAAATTTACAGGAAGCTTCATAAATTAAAAATAAGACCTTTGGCAAAGGAATCACGCAAAGATCATTTGTGAGCTGAATGCTATTAAAGTTTCTGTTTCCTGAAAAATGCTTGAAAAACTATTCAAATTCAAGTTTGAGGCACTAAACAGCCCCGTACGGGCCCAAAAATGGGCAGAACCGATAGAGAAGATTCTTAGTGCATAGAGAACTCCATGAGGTTTTTGGTGCTTCAAGCGGTTCGTTAATCAGACACCCTGATCAAAAGTTATGGCTCCCGGAAGTTGACCTATTTGTGGAGGGAGATGCAAAATTCAAAATTTGGCTAAAGGCCACCAAAAAAGATATTTATAACCATTTTTAGAAACCCTTGGTAGTAGTAGAGTTAAGTGGGAAAGTGTAGAGTCAAGAATAGGAAGGAAAATAGAAACCCTAGAAGATTTGGGGTTACAGAAGATGAAGATTTCAAAGTCTTGAGATTGGAAGCTGTAATGTGTTGCAACCTATGGAGGATCCATCCTCTTATTGTATTTGAGCTTCTGTAATGTAAGGAGTTGTCCAAATCAATAAAAGGACATTCTATTTTCTGTGTGCAATTTTTGTTGTTATTTTTTTTTATTTACTCCCTTCATCAAAACCCTAAACCCTAAACATTTAACCCTTAACCCTAAACCCTTAACCCTAAACCCTAAACCCTTAACCCTAAATGCTTAGCCTTAAACCATTTTAACCCTAAACCCTTAACCCTAAATTGTATTAAGAAGTAGAGATCATAGTAGATTTCAATACAAAGAACAACTCAATTTGTTAAAAATGCATGCAACTTTAACTTTGCAACCCTAGTTTCTTTAACCTCCCCTACTTATATTTGTTTTTCATCCAGAATCTTGCTCCATTTTCAAGCATAGGGTTTGGAAGAGGTGGCACAGGGCACAGAGGGGTACTAAATATATTGTGTGAAACATTTAAATGGTAAACTAAGCACACATTAGCTGATTATCAAATCCACATCACCATTATATAGGTCATTTCAATGTTTGTGTATGCAATCTTTAATATCACTCATTACTATTAATCTAACCCACATAATGTGTTTGACCTAAGAGAATCCATTCACATATTGAGTTGACAAACTCCTAAACAGTTTCTATAAACACTACCCTAACAAGTTTAGCTATCTAGAAGACAAAGGTGAATATTTTTTAAGGGCATGCTATGTCGAATTGATATTATGTAACATAGATCAAATTTATGTAGTAAATCAAGCTCACGACACTTGGGATTGAACTTGTAGCGTTAGGTAATAAATTGTAGAGTTTTTTGAGGTGACACAAAACCTAAAATAGGAATCATATAGTGCCAATTAGTTATCTAGCAATGATATTTATAAATTCAATAGAACATCCACATTGTTCTTCCATCATCAAGTTTAAAGCTAAGTACTTCTATCCTACATATAACCTTCATATATTTATTGTAATTATTTATAACTCCTAACTTTAATTAATCCAAGTTAATTTATACTTCAATAATTATATTTATTTAACCTAAATATATGTAAAAGAGATTTTATTCCCCTACACCTCTCTACACTTCGTAGGTGTAATTAAGATATTATAATGGCAAAAGGTGTTCTATAGTGATAGTAAGGCTTGAAACATCATATTGTGACTATGGAAATACAAATTTCCAAATAAAATCCCCCAAATCTACATATGTATTTTATTGAGAGGAAGTTACAAAATTTTAATTTACACTATCGAGAGATATTGGTGTCATCTAACATCTATCTATACTTTTGGCATTGTACATTTAACCTTAAACCCTAAACACTTAACCCTTAACCCTTTTAACCCTTAACCCTTAACCCTTAATCCTTTTAACCCTAAACCCTTAACCCTATACCCTTAACCCTAAACCCTTAACCCTAAACCCTCAATAATAAACCCTAAACCCTTAACTCTTAACCCTAAACCCTTAACCCTCAACCATAAACTCTTAACCCTAAGTTCCCTAAACCCTAAACTCTAAACCCTAAACCCTAAACCCTCAACCCTAAACCCTTAACCCTAAGTTCCCTAAACCCTAAAACCCTAAATCCTTAACCATGTACATCCTCTTAGGACGAGGCTTAAGCAATTTTCTTAAATCCCTTAATTGATGTCATCTTTCCTATGTCCATAAAACATGCTAATGGAATGATTTTGTCTTAATTTGACCAAGTTTAATATATTTATCTTTTTAAACAAGTTTGTAAAAACTTTAAGCATCTAACATTATACAAACTGATCAAATGTGAATGATCAATTTTTAACTATTATTAGTGGCTTAAGGGATTAATGAGAAGATTTCAAGTTGTAGGTCATCTACATCCTCTTAGGTCATCTATATCCTATTTTTTAAAATGTATTTAGGACATAATTAAATCCTAAACCCTAAACTATCAACCATAAACCTTAACCCTAAACACTAAACTGTAAACCGTAAACCCTTAACCCTAAACCTTAAACTCTTAACCCTTAACCCTAAACCCTAAACCCTTAACCCTAAACCCTTAACCTTAAACCCTTAACCCTTAACCCTAAATCCTAACCCCTAAACCCTAAACCTTTAACCTAAAACCCTAAACCCTAAATCCTTCACCATATACATCCTCTTAGAAGTCTTAAGAAATTTTATTAAATCCCCTTAATCCATGTCATCTTTCCTAGGTCCATAAACCATCTTAATGGAATGATTTTGTCTTAAGTTGACAAAGTTTAATATATTTATATTTTTAAACAAGTTTGTAAAAACTTCAAGCATCTAACATTATACAAATTGATCAAATGTGAATGATCAATTTTCAACTATTATTAGTGGCTTAAGAGGACTAATGAGTAGATTTCAAGTTGTAGGTCATCTGCATCCTCTTAGATCATCCCTTGATAATGAGTAGATTTCAAGGGGATTAGTGCTATTATTAGTGGCTTAAGGAGATTTTATGATCATCCCTTGAAAATGATATGTGGTTTGTCTACCTTTGAAAAACAAATAATTGTTAATACATGATGTGAAATCTAGTTTTGTAGGGCCACATTTTGATGAACTATTGTTGTAGGTTAATTATTGGTTGTTTGAACCCCCTACCTTAATTAATTGTTAGTACAATTTTCATTTTACATATCCTATTTTTTAAAATGTATTTAGGACATAATTAATAATAAATGATGGCCTTCTATTGTTAATTAATAACTATAAACTTACCATTTTGATGAGATATTATTGATTTCTATTCATTTATGTCTAAGGCATATAAAACTTTGTGGCTTGATATAAATGAGTAGATTTCAAGTTGTACCATCTATGTATCCTCTTAGGACATATCTTAAGCAATTTTACTTAAATCCCCTTAATCCACATGTCATCTTTCCTAGGTCCATAAACCCTAAACCCTTAACCCTTAACCCTAAATAATAAACCCTAAACCCTAAATCCTTAACCATATACATCCTCTTAGGATGGGTCTTAAGCAATTTTCTTGAATCCCCTTAATCCATGTAATCTTTCCTAGGTCCATAAAACATGTTAATGGAATGATTTTGTCTTAAGTTGACCAACTTTAATATTTTTATCTTTTTAAACAAGTTTGTAAAAACTTCAAGCATCTAACATTATACAAATTGATCAAATATGAATGATCAATTTTCAACTATTATTAGTGGCTTAAGGGGATTAATGAGTAGATTTTAAATTGTAGGCCATAGATATATCATCTTAGATCATCCCATGAAAATGAGTAGATCTCAAGGGGATTAGTGCTATTATTGTGGCTTAAGGGGATTTTATGATCATCCCTTGACAATGACATGTGGTTTGTCTACCTTTGAAAAATAAATAATTGTTAATGTGATGTGAAATCTAGTTTTGTATGGCCACATTTTGATGAACTATTGTTGTAGGTTAATTATTGGTTGTAGGGCCACATTTTAAATTCCTACTCAAGTTTCTCAAATCTTTCCCTATACTCTAGCATACCTTGCCACATAGAGGTCCTTCGATGCTATTGATTTTATCCTTTATTTCTATTCCCCCCATAATCTACTTATTCATATCTAGAATCATTCACATATCTAAAACAGTCCTTCATCTACCTCCTTAAGCAATTGACCATCATTAAGGGGTCAAATTGCCATTAAAATATAAAATTTTGCATTAATCCTATTACGATCAATGAAATACCATTTTATGAATTCGTTTGAACCATTGAGACTTTAGGGTTTTGTTTCAATTTAGTTTAGGGTTTTCTTTTTGTGTGTAGGGTAATTGTTTTTAGGTTTCAATTTAGTTTAGGGTTTTTTTTGTGTGTAGGGTAATTGTTTTTAGTTTTCTTTCATATGAGGGTTTATATAGTTTTGAGAAGATTGAAACCAAAATTTAAACCTAATGTAGAATAATACAAAAAATAATCTTGACATAAAAATTAAAAATTACAAAAAATGAAAAAAAGTGGAGAAATCCACTCACCTAGAGTTTTAGATGGTACTTGAGATCCCATTATGGAACCTATGGCTGTCGCTGAGAAATGAGCTCGCAGGCTTCTTTTTTTAAAATTAATACTTTTCTGAAACAGGATCATGGGATCCCGTTCTAAACGGGATCATGGGATCCCATTCTAAACGGGATCCCATTTTGTGAAATGGGATCCTGTTTCTTGGTCTGAGGTTCAGGATCTCGCTACGTAATGAGATCTCGTTCTAGATTTTAGGCTCAGGATCCCGCTCCATAACGAGATCTCATTTTATACAAAATGGGATCTCGTTTTGGTTTGCCCTATTTTGGGTTTTTGGCTAAGTCTGAAACTTCCACGAGAAGTGGACTCAACTTCGTGCTTTTACCTATTGGTGCCATCATTTTAATGCATCACCACTTCCATTGAATTTAGGACACTCCCTAGGGTTTCAATTTTTTTTTTCAAGAAATATCATTTTCTACAATAGATTTGAAAAGAAAACAATGTAGAAAGGTATATATAAATATTTCTATCCACTTGAAAAAATAGAATGTGATTTCCTCACTCAGATTTTAAGATCCAAATTTTCTTCTAAAAATTGTGTGTCAATTTTTTTTGTAAAATCTAAATTGTAGGGTCAACTTCAAATCACCATATCTCTCTTTATACTAATAAAATTATTTAATATGATCACTATTTAGAAATCTCTCAAAATCTTGTTTATAATGAATCTATAATCACCTTTTGTGAAGACTTGTGTGAGGCACATGACCCTCTACAAGAAATTTGGCCCTAATTAAAAATATCAACAATAAAAAAAAATTAATATTTCCTAGAAAGAGCTTTCATACCAAATTTTATGAAACTAAATATAAAATGATATAAATATTTAGAAAATAGATCAAACCTTTGAGTAGGGTAACATCATACAATGCTCTTTATTGGAAGGAATCCACTCCAAACTATATATCAATATGAGATGAAAACACATAAAATACTCTTGACATCCTGGAATCGTCTAGACAGTCTCGATAACTTTTCCCTCTCCCACGTGTTCCGAGAAGGCAACAAGGCCACAGATTTCCTTGCAAACCAAGCTTGTGTACAGGAAGTGCAGTCTATTTCTACGGATTCCTACAACCCTTGGCCAGATTTGCCTCTTGACTGATGGCTCCATTCGATGGGCTCCCATTTGTAATCTCATATTGCCATAATGGCGGGGTTTTGTACTATTTATCGGATTTAATACAAAGGGAGCTACCCCCTACGATAGCACTTATTTAGCAAAAAAAATGCTCTTGACATCCTCATATGAGCCTCTTTCCCTTATTATATACTAATCAACTACCTACAACTACTTACCCACACATGGGATAATTACTTTATTCTAATTAAATAGTGGATAAATTAAAAAATATATGCATGGGGTCCCAATACATTATTTATTACTACCTAATACACTATAATGCTATACCCCTAGGTACATTATAGTGCCTTCTTTTTCAAATCTATTTTATGTGTGTTTGTATGCTTTTCTCTTAATTTGATTACACATTTAGTATGCTTACATGGTCCTTATCTAGCCTTTATAGCCATCGTCTATGATTTTCTTATATTGGGAGTAACATTATACCTTGATGCTCATCTCCAATTTATGATCATACATAATGATACACTTTAACATGCTTATGTCTTAAATTTGATTATTTTAGGATTTTTATCATTATGATTTTCATGTATCATTTTTCCTCTCCCAATCCTTAAAAAATATCTATATTTCATTGTTTTTCAAATTACCAAGTCTTTGCCAAGTTTGAGTGTTGAGTTTGAGTCAAAAATCCACTTGTTGAGTCTTGGCCAAGTTTGAGTCTTATGTCCATGCTATATAGATATTCAATGCTATGTTATGGTATGAATTCAATTTTCCATCGGATTTCACTTTATATAATTATGGATGAAAGTTGAAAATATATTGTGTCATTCTTAGATGCAACCAATTATAGGGGCAAATAATAACACTAACACTTTTTTTATTGATATTTTAAATAGAAACTTGTGCTAAATAGTGACTTTTCATTGTACCAAGAAGAAGCTTGACCACATCACATACTTGCATCCATGAAGATTTATCATGCATTACCACTTCACATGGCGATTTATCACATTACATGTTCATATCAAGAAAATACTTATTGCATTGGCACAATACATGAAGTTTTATCATATGGTTACATCACATGGATCCATATCGCATTACTATATCACATGAAGTATTTCATCACTTTTTGTATAGGAAGAATTTTCTATCACTTCTCTCTTCTTGTTTTCATAGACAATTAAAACATATTGTAGTTTGTGCTTATTTTAATTATGAGGTAGGCACTGTACTCATTGTACATTTTTCTTTCTTTTATAAATTTTGATGGAGCACTCATACCAAGGATTATACAAGAAGATCCATTGTATATTTTTTATAGATAATATCCTTTATTAGTGTGGGTATATTGACTTATTATTATTGGTTGAGAATGTCCATATTTTGTGAAATACATGCTCATGTTTTTGTTTCAACATATGTCGAAGTGGGGGGAAAATGTAATGGTGAAATTAGCATGCCCATGCTAGTTCCCATTTATTTTGTGCCCATCTTGGTGGAATGGATTAATATTCTTATGATTGGTTTGGCTCATGGCTTGATCCCTATCCACTTTCATTTTACTCTGTTTCACTTATTTCCATATATTTGTTCCTTGCTTCAATACCATCACTTTATCCCTTAGGTTATATTCCAAGCTAAATATGATGGACTAGGTTCAATCTTGAGGAGTGCAAGAATGACCACAAATTTCAAACATTCCAATTCAAATTTTAACATTCCTTCCCCTTTCTACTAGTTGTTATAAATTTTTTGGGGACACGTTTGTGTGACTTATTATTATGGCATGGTATTTAAAGACATTCAATGTGTCATTAATTACGTCTACGAAATATATGATCAAGAAAAAATCATTTAGAATACACTTTGAGTTATAAAGGACAAAAGAATCACATCTATGCATAGGCCATCCGAATGTTGGTGAATGTTGTGTTCAATATTATTCATTGTTACCAAGGGGTTTCACCTAAGAGAACATGCTCACTTACAATGTTGGCAATCTCCTCAAAGATGTTCTTTAACATTGTCTTGACAAATTCATCTATCTAAAAGGTGAAGGCGAGTATAACTTTAAGTATACATTTTGTCAATTTAGATCAACACAACACATACAAATACGTGCACCAGATCTAGATCATGGTGGCCAGATCGAATTGCAGCATTTTTGTGATAGTTCTAATTATGAGACAATCGTCATATGAAGACAAATATTTTTGTGACCATGAAAAATTAATTGAACATGATATCAACATCATTCTTCCATCATTAATTAAAGTGCTAAGCCTCTCTTCCCTATCATTTATTTGTCGTGCTTACTTCAATTCAATTATTTTTCTTAATTCTAATTAATTGAGGACAATTTAAACTTAATTAATTTCATTTGTTTAATTAACCTTCATTATTTATTCCTTACAATCATGTTCTTCTCTACACGATTAATAAATTTCTAACTTTAGAGAGTCCTCACCAATAGAAACAAGTCTAAGTAGCATAGCTGTTTTGTACGGAAGAATTTCCTTTTGGTCTCACGGAATTGTTCTTCAAAACTCTGCCTAGATTTGGGGGATATCCACGTGAAAGCCCAAATCTTTGACTCTACTCCACTTTGATCGCTACCCAAAGATTTCGGTCTAGTCAATACTACTCAGTGAATATTTTTTTATTTATGATAATATTATATAAAAGAGGAATTGTATAACGTAAAAAGACATGAAACAATCCCATTACGCTTCCAAAACTTGCAGATTGCCATTTCTGTGAGTTTTTCGGACTATATCGCCACCCCGAATGCAAAGAAAAATCATTCAGCGTAGTTGCTAGGAATATGGATTTCCGGTGTTATTCTCGAGGAGAGTTTATTGTTATAATTAGCAGTGGCTGGGGAAGGATTACAAGGCTTGAAGTCCGCCAAGGTAGCGAGCTCATCCACTGCCTCTGCCACATGCTCAACCCTCCCTACAATCTCCACGAGCACCCATGCAAACGCAGCCAAATGAAGTGCTTCTCCAAATTCAACACTCTCTCTTGATATTGATCTTTCATCAATACACTTACCTTTTTTATCATCTCTTTCCCCATGCCATGATGCCAATCTTCTCAACACTTTTCTCTTTGTATCACAACCAAATTCTTCATCTTCTCCTTCTCTCCTTCCATATTCTAGAAGAGGCCAGCTTGTTGAATGTATAAAGAGCCGCTGACCAGAAAATGCAGCGTGCAGATCCTTCACTGCAATCTTCAGTTGCTTCATCGTCGACTGCCAATCGCATCTTGTCATCTGTTGGATGCTGCACGACAGCTCACTCAGTAATCTTGCTGCTTCCTCGCCGACTTTGTTGCATGGATTCTTAATCACTGAACGAACAGATTGCTGAATCTGTATTCCATTGAAACAGAGTTTTATATTTAATAAGAAAGCAAGGGTTACTATTACACTGATATAGTGAATATGATATGAGCTTAAACAGCGGGTGCGTTATAAACATACCACAGTCGAAAATTTGACCAAAAATTTGAACATATTCAAAAACAGGTGATTCAAAGCAGTCGACCATTATCAACTGATCAGGTCGAATAAATTTGTTAAATTCAATCAGAGTTAAATTTTTTAAAACAGCCAACAGGACAACGCTGTTTACTGTGAGCGGTGAATTTGAATATATATACCTGAATGTCAGATCGCAGACATCCGTGCAACCCAACGACAGAATACGCTAAATAGCGAAGCTTCGCTCCAATTTTGACATACTGCTTCCAAGGATGTCTATACCGAAATGGGCCATGTCTTGGCTCCCAGCTAGCAAACGTTGCCTGCAATTTAGAATAAGAAAAATATAACAATCAGTTTTATGGGTTGCGATTTATTTGTCTTACTATTCTAAATATTTTTTTATCAACATTATGATTTTGTTTTACCAAAGACTCGTCGCTGGCCTTTGAATCCAATACAGATCTGTATCCTTGGTATATGGGATCTTTTGATTCATCTCCCTCGATGTCATCGCGACTTCCATCAAAATATTCACGGACGCATCCTAGAAAACATATGTATATAAATAAAAATTAACGTTAAGCCAATAGGTATCCATTTTCTAACTTCTTATATATCGGCTCACTTTCCTTACCTAGCAGAGATTCCTCCAGGCCTTGGAATTTCTTGACAGTTGAATTGTGAAGATCCTCACCAGCCCAGATGGGAAAGACAATCAGACTTACGACGAAGCAAACACCGCATCCGATGAGTATGGTGGAGAGGCGTCCATATGCCATGCGTAATATGTTATGCACTCGATATCCAGAGACTGTTATGAGGCTGAATGTTAGCAGGAATACCACAACTCCATAATCATATCTTTTTTTTATGAAGGGGACAAAGCGAGCATATGTAGCAGCTGCGCCTGCAAAAGAAATTTACTCATAAGAAGGGGAAGCTACAAAATGCAGGACCCACTAGTAAGCAAAGACAAGAGGGGAAAAGGAACCCAAAAAAAAGCTAAGGAAGTGATTACTGACCTATAACAAACATTGAAGAACCGACCACAAAAGCCTCTCCTTGGCCTACTTGCTCTGACAAGTAACAAACAAAAAAGCCTAGAGATCCAGACACTGCAGTCCCAATTCCTCGGTTCAATCCTTTGCTTAATGTAGCCCCTGAACCAGTCAAAATGAGATCTTAGTCATGCCCAACATCTAAAGCGAGACTTTGCTTGCTTATGCAAAATCCTCTTCCTATATCCAAAATCCTCTTCTTATGATGGATTACAAAACGTTGAAGCAAAGAAATACATATAATTTAATCCAAAAGTATTTTAATCCAAAAGAATTTCTATCTTAAAAACATTTTCAATACCAGCAGATGACAATGTCGGTTTAGAAAACATGTTGGGGGTTTCAAAGCTGTATTTCTGTAGATTCCACTTTACCACCTACGCAAAATTGGTTTGTAAATGAACTCTTACCTGCAGTGAATTCCAGAACAACCACGACTGTCATCACTGCCCAAATCGCATTATCACCCACTTCAACAAATAATGGATTCAAGAGAAATACAAGAGAAACCAGAGACAGGGTTAGCGCAACTTTCATGGCATGTATAATACTTCTTGGATCATTTATCCCAACCTCCCATATCTTTCTGAAGAAGACAACTATAACTGCTTTTGTATTTCCAGGATTTAATCCCACTTTTCTCAGGAATCTCCCATTTCGAGACTCATCACAGCCATTTCGTTCATCAGTGCTGATGTTCACTTTAAACTCGCCATAGGCAACAGGCGCCATTACTAAAATTCGATTACAAATAAAACTTGAAAATCAGAGTTGATTCTATAAAAATTATAGGATTTCAGTTCCTAGAAATTTGCAAGGTATGATGTACTAACCTAAATCACTAATCTCTAAGGCTTGTTGATCTCAGTAGTTGCAGAAAACCAAAATAGAATGAACCTAATGAGGAAAAGGATGACTGGTAATGGGAAAAACATAATAGAGGAACATGCTAATAAAACAGGACTAATCCCTCAACGAACTATCAATCTAATCTGAAGGGAGGTGTTCGTCTTTCCAACCCTATATTATAGGATGTTTTGCAAGTAGAAGAAGAATCGGGGTCTCCAATACAGATTTTTCACTTTTTTAAGACTGTTGTTAATTGCACGTAAAACTACTATTTGTTTTTTCTGTTTCCGTACTCTTCAATTGGGCAGACTGCGAAGTCTTTGGATTCCCATTGCTTTTCAAAGAGCAGCACCGTCACAAGGTAATGGTAACGTATATATATTCAATATAATAAAATAATATTTAAATTTATTAAATGTGAAATGGAGGACAGAACAAAAATCGAAGTTACAAATCGGCACATGTGATGAGAAAAGAAGATAAATAAGTCCTTCCCAAGATCGATCGGCACGTTTTAAAAGTTTGGTTTATAGGTGGCATTTGTTTCTTTAAATTGACTTTAGCACAATAAAATTGTGTATAAAAACATGTCTCGGTTTCTAAAGTTTATTTTATTAATCATTAATTTGTAATTTTTTAAATTATTTTTTTGGCATCAAGTTACAAGTATATTATATAATAGTATTGTATTGGAAAGAGCTGTAATGGTTATCCCAATTGCAATTTATATAGAATAATATAAAGAAATATAAAATTCCCTAAACATATAAAGTATAATCTAGTTGTTTCTAATAAAATAAAGAATTCAACATACATATCCCAAATTAGATGTTTGGTACATCCATATGCTTCCATGTACATCCTTATTGCTAAGTCCTCTTTGTAGAGCTCTTCAATTTGAATGCCCTATAAATTTGAAATACTATTAGAAATGATGGATTGTTATGAGAAAAAAAGTCTGGTTTCTTGGCTTTTTTGTGTGCATGTCATATTGCAGTAGTCTGCAGGATACCTTTAGTGCTTGCCTACATTTATTGCGACATATTGTCATTTGCTAAGCCTAAGGGCATTTTTTCGCCCCTTTATATGGCCTCAACCTTTCATTCCTCTGCAGCTACTACTGCTAGAGTTGAAAGTTTGACGACGAACATCAATGGCACCCACACTCAAAGAACCCTGGAAATTTGTTCCGAAAGTGTTTCACAAGGTAAGTCTCTTGACCCACCTCCAGATGTTGTTCTTCCCATTCTGGAGTTTGATAATGCCTGTAAATGGCTTGAAAATTTTACTTTAATTGGGTATTTTTGTGGGAAGAGTTCCCCCTGAAAGCATGCTTCATGACAGGATTGGCAGGGCTTGGTCTTTGCATGGGATCTACCTTAATGCCATTCAAAACCTTACTAAGGGTTTTTTTCTTTTCTATTTTGCCGAGGCCAACCATGCTGAGGCTATCCTCAGTTGGGGCCATGGCTTGTCCATTCCTTCCTCCTTGTGTTCAAATCGTGGACTTGAGACATTTTTGTCTCTGACAAAATTTCTATTTGGGTCCTCATCTAAGTGGAATTCCCCAGTTTACCCTTGCCATGCTGGAAATTTCTCATCCAGATAGCTTCTTCCTTAGGTTCTGTTGTTTACTTAGAACTTGAGAAGTTCTATTCGCCTCATCCTCAGCACTAGGTTTGTGTCGAGGTCAACCTTTCCATGGACCTCAAAGAGTCAGTGGAAACCCGCTATCCTTAGTGTATCTAGTATATGATCAATCTTCCTAACACCTACTATCGATGTCAGTCCTCCGATCACAAAATTTGGGATTGTCCTTTGGCCTCTCAGCAGCCAAAGCCTATAGCTCAACCCTCCTTTGGGCTACCACCTCCTGCAAAAGTACAACATTGGTCTATAGTGGTTAACTGCAAAGCCAAGAATACCAGCAATTCCAAGTCCCCATCCAAACCTGCTAATCAGGGGGGTCCGATGCAGAATGTTTCAAAACTCATCAATGCAGGTGTGTCTAGTGTGGCAATAGTATCCAAGGCTCTACTTGTGGTAGCTACTATTTCATAGCTACTAGTGGCTAGTACCCAACATGCTTCCCCTCCTCTCATGGGGCAGAGGAGGTCTCAAAGCCTATCTGGGAATTTGGAGGATGGCGAGTTTGTGCCACGATAAAGGTAGCCTATGTAGCTCAACTTCTAAATTAGGAGCTTTGAGGCATCTGACTCTTTGTTTCAAAATAGTTATGTAGCCCTCAAGGGGTTGGATAATGAGGAAATGCCCCTCGATGATTGTTAAACGAACTATATTTCCTGGAATGTGAGGGGTCTCACAGACCTCCCCCATAAATACTTCGTTCATGATGTTCATTCTTAGTTTTTAGGTCTTGACATTCTCTACCTCCAGGAGATTAAAGTGTTGGGTTTTTTGCTTTCTACAGCATGCCGAGTTATTTAGCCTTCTAGTTTTTTCTTTGTAGCAGCCATGAAGCTAATCGGGGTGGAGTTGTCACCTTTCTCTCACCTACGTGGCATCACCTTTTAGTTGATCATGGATGTGACCCCACAAACTGTGTCTTGTGGGCTCTTTTCAATGTCAATAATTATTCCTTTATGATTATTAATGCTTATGATCCCAATGATGCCTTTGAAAGATCTTCTCTTTGGCAATGGATTGCCAATTTAATGCCTAAGTTTAGTCTTACTAATTAGGATCAAGAGACTTACCAATCTGTCATTGATGCCATTCCCCCTCAAATTATTCATAAGATTGGGGTGTGATCTCTCAAACCCTAGTGGAGAGATTGGAAGTGGTATCTAGACACTCCCTTCCAAAATTGTAGGCCTTGCAAAGGCTATTCTTAGTTGTTTCCATACTTGCATATGGTCTATCAACTCAATCATTGCTGGCAGTTACAGTCCTCTCATAGGACTTGGCAGAAGCATTTTCATTTCATTTGTCTTGTAGTGTTGGAGCCCAAGTTAGCTCATTTTACCTAGTGCCTTCTATTCCGGGGCCTCCCTTTGGGGTCTCAACTGGTTCAAATGGGCATCCCTAACCCACATTGTCCATTCTATGGACAACTTGAGTCTCTCAAGTGTTGCAAGTATGTACAGTCAGTGTTATCATTAATGTCAACAAGCTTTTGTTGTCATTAGTGTCAACTGTGTCATCTTTGTGAGTAAGAAATGGTGCAAGAGTATGAGTAGATATTGTCTCTGATGATGAGGTTGGATGAGTAGAGATGAGGTTATTGCATTGGTATTAGCTATTTGGTTGAGTTTCTTTGTTGAAGATGATGTGGTCAGTTTGAAGAGGTGTTGAAGATGTCAAGAATATGTTTATGTTGGTTGGTTTACAAGTGCTTTTGAGAAAATTTGATTAATAAAGGAAATAGTGTGTTGAAGCGGCATTTTGGTTTACAAAGTAGTGTTCTGGTTTTGCTCCGCATTTCCTCTATGTTAAAGATCTATCTTTACGGTTTGGATATGTTGTTCAGAGTTGTTAAGAGATGTTATATTCCAAATTTGGTGTTCTGGTTCGTTGTACAGAGGAAGTTGTGTTCACCTGTGTGTAGACTACATTTTTAAGTGTTGCAACTCAATGTCTGGGAGAAATGTCTTTGCTCCGCATTTCTCTACAAAGAGGTTTTAGGTCTTGTGATTATGGAATTGTGCTTATTAGGTTTATATCTTTCTTCTGTTGAAGTTGTTCATGATTTGGTGCTCTAAAAGTCAATTTCTAGAGATACAATGTATGACAAAGATAGTTAAGCATATTGGATAAACATGATAACGTTGTGCAACAGGTGAAAGTTGTTGCAGAGGAATTTGTTGGATGTCAAGATGTTTTAGGATGTTTGTGGAATACTCTAGACTGTGTTAAAGCCTTGTATGTGGTCTGCGAGTCATTTTATGGGTTTGAGGAAGTGTGCACTTAAAAGTTCATTGTGTTAACATAGGTTTGGGCAACCTTAGGTGTTTACACTAGTTGCAGAGCTACTTTGATGATTGTGGAAACATGAAGTGGCATGCTTGGATGAATTTAGGTCTGAGCTAAGATGTGTTGTGGTCCATCTTCATTCCTTTCCACCACAGGAATGTTTAGGTCTAGACCTAATTTGAATTTCTTGGGTTAAGGTGACTTGCCAACCTTGGAGAATGTTCTCAAGGTTGAAGATGATATAAATAAGTATTGAGGAATTGTGATCATGTGTGCATGCAATGAATGTGATGTGAACAATAGTGTGATTGAATGTGTGGTGCAATGCAAACTTTCATGTGTTAGACTACTAGATGCAGTGAGTAGAAGGTGTCTACAATTCTTGAGTGATGCTGCGGAAGTGATGTTGGTGTTGCGGCGGAAATCCCTATTGCATTGAGATAGTTCCCTCTTTGTAACAATCTTCTCTATCTTCTTCTCTATTCTAGTAGTGAGCCTTGGGAATGAGCCTTCTGGTAGTGAGCCTATTGTTTTTCGGTGTTGATACTACTTTATATTGTGAGCTAATCCTCATCATGGTTTTTCCCTTCTTGGGTTTTCCACATAAATCTGGTGTTCTCTTGTGTTTGATGTTGGTTTGATTCAGTTTCTATTATTTGATTTCATGCTTAATCATCATAATAGTCTAAGGGTTAAATTAATCTAGATGTGGATCTAAATGTATGTAAGGGTTTTGGAATTTTAAGCTACAATTGATTCACCCTGCGCCCTCTCAGTTGTCTTGTGCATTCAACAATTGGTATCAGAGCAAGGTTCCTTGGAAGAGAGCTTAACTACTAGAGGTAGATCTGGGATGGCACATAAGAAGGATGTTTCTTTGTTTGATGGAACGGATTATGAATTCTAGATAATAAGGATGGAAGGTTATCTGATTTCTCTTGGATATGAGATCTTGAAGACTGTTGAGACTGAATACAATATACCAGAAAATGGTCCAAGTATTGCAAATGAGATCAAGGTCTATGAAACCAATAGTAAAGTGAGGTATGCTCTTTTAAGTGGTCTTACTAATTCTGAGTTGGTGAAAGTTATGAATTTGAAAACTGCTAATGAAATCTGGAAAAAGTTACAAATTATTTATGAAGGAGATGATAAGGTCAAGCAAGCTAAAATGCAGAATTTGAAGCTCATGTTTGAGACCATGTGAATGTCTGAAGATGAAAACATTGAAAGCTACTTATAGAGGGTGGATGAATTTGTTAATGGCATCAAAGGTCTTAGTAGAAATGTGGATGAAAAAGAAGTGGTATTGAAGGTACTCAGAACTCTTTCTAAAGCTTACAACCACAAGGTTTCTGCTATTGAAGAATTACAAAATCTGAATTAGTTTACCAAAGATTAGTTGCTTGGCACCCTAACTGCCTTTGAAATAAGAGAATTTGGTACAAGTAGTGCAAAGATTGAGACTAGCTTCAATGCTAGCAAATCTGAGAAGACTGTGGAATTAGATCAGGAAGATTCAAATGATTTGGAAGCTAATTTTGCTAGAAGAATGAAATTGGGTATTAGTAAGTACTATGATACGTTGCCTTTCAAATGTTTCAGTTGTTGAAAGATAGGTCATTATGCTTCAAGATGTCCAAAAAGAATTTTGAGAAGCAAGAATAGGGAGAACAAAAGTAGAGTGCCTAAGAAAAGCTACTATGTTAGAGAGGCTACAAGTATATCTAATGATGAATCTGATTATGAGAATGGTGAGGATAATGAATGTATGTTTATAGCTTTAAGAGATGATACTGTTTCCACTAACTCTGGGAAATGTGTGAAGGAAAAGGCTTTAGAGGTAGGTCTTGTTGGATCTAGGGCATACAACTGAGAGGGGGGGGGTGAATCAGTTGTATACAAACTTGCTTTCTATTTCAAACACTTGATTCGTCTTGTTAGTTAACAGCATATCAATTAATCATCCATGAAAGTAAAATGCACAAACACAAGAGCAGATAAACATCAACACAATGAACACCAAGATTTTGACATGGAAAACCCAGTTAAGGGAAAAACCATGGGGTGATTAACCCAAGGATTATTCTCTATTAAAAGAATAAGAAAAAGAATGGCACTTGCTAATTAGGGCTCACTGCCCAAGCATATTGCTCACAAAGAGGCCCACTGCCTACAAGGAGACACATTGTCTACAAAGTGATAAGAATCACGGTCTTGAACTGGAGAATGACATCTTTACCATGTCCGAATCAGTTCCATTTAAGCCCAAAAACCTCTGCTCTACCCTCTGCACTTTTCTTCGCTACACCACTCTCATCCACACGCTCCACACTACAAAATGAACTCACAAACCTTTATTTATACAAGACATCGACTTAGGAACAATCATCTAAGTCGGCAATCAACCATAAGAATATCCACAAGATGAATAACACATCCGGTCAGCCACCATAAGAACATTCGTAGGATGAACAACTCATCCGGTCAGCTAAACAAAGCAAGAACTTCATCCGGAAGATTATCTTCAATTCCGGGCTCTACCATCAATGCGGACCAACAACACAACCTAAACATGATCCACGGACATTTCCAAGCCTGCCTAAATGACCAGGTACATCCACACTTCCTCTACTTACTGGAATCTCTTCTCTTCCTTATCTGAAACTTCAAGAACACAGTCTGTCGCCACTGTCACAATGCAAAAGGTACTTCCAGACCTCCAAATCATACACAACTTGAGATGACACATCACAAGGACATCCCAAACACTCCTTCCAATCTACAGATTAGGATTATACAATTCTGGACCTCACCGGACCTTTCTGTGATTCTCTGTCACCTCTGAACACTTGCTGGAACCGGTTCCACACCGACAGCGACAACTCCTTCAGATCTTCATGCAGACCTCTGAAATCTTAACTGAAGCATCTCAAGACTCATATATACAAACCCTTTAATCCGCATCCTCTGGTTCGCATCCTATACAATACATTTGCCTTCTTCTCATCACTATTCTTCACTGTTCCTGACTGAGGCTAATTTTCTCAATATCCTCAGCACACTACTCATCGAATCCCTCTTGTCAATGCAATATGAGTATGTTGACATTAATGACAACACTGGTTCACCTCATACTTGTAACAATCTCCCCCTTTGTCATTGATGGCAACATATGATGTGAAAAACCATCAAGACAGAACTTCTCCTTTCTGTCACAGCTCCCCCTATCAGCAACATGTCTTCTCCTCATTTACTGCTGCCCTTTTGATCATCAGCTACTTGTTTTTCACATGTCTTCTCTCCCCCTTTGACATCAATGGCAAAGGGCTCATACTTGCAATTTTAACACATCAGAATCATACCAGCTACTCGCCCTTAGTAGCAGCTCCCCATCATCAATCCGGATCACAAGATATGACTATGATATCCACCGGACTGATGCACATCAGTGCATCCTAGTTCATCACCGGAGGGGCCATGACCCCTAACTTCTCCTGGAGATATTCAAAAGAGTCCTTGGGAAGAGGTTTAGTAAAGATATCTGCAATCTGATCCTTGGAGGGAACATACTCCAACCTGACTTCTTCCTTGTTCACTTGTTCTCTCAAAAAGTGAAACTTGATAGATATGTGCTTAGTCTTAGAGTGCAATACCGGATTCTTAGAAATATTAATTGCACTTGAATTATCACAGAAAATTGTGATAGGCTCCTCATATTCAACTTTAATGTCTCTTAGCATCTGCTTCATCCATAAGATTTGAGTACAACTACCTGCTACTGCAATGTATTATGCTTCAGTTGTAGACAGAGATATTGCATCTTGTTTCTTGCTTAGCTAAGAAACCAATCTCTTCCCCAAAAAGAATGCTCCACCACTGGTGCTCTTCTGGTCATCCACATCTCTTGCCCAATCTGCATCTGTGTAAGCATGAAGAGAGAAATCTAGATCACTAGGGTACCATAGACCATACTCAGCTGTTCCTTTCAAGTATCTGAAAATTCTTTTGATTGCCATAACATGAGATTCTTTAGGATCAGCCTGGAATCTTGCTACAAGACCAACAGCCTGCATTATATCTGGTTTGGTCTGAGTGAGATACAACAATCCACCAATCATTGATCTATACTTTGTCTAATCTGCCTTTGGGGAGTCATCATCTTTGCTCAACTTACATCTGGTTGCCATGGGAGTGTTCATTGGCTTTGAATCTTCCATACCAAATTTCCTTAACAATTCTTTCACATATTTGGTCTGAGAAATGAAGATCCCTTTCTTTGTTTGAGTAATTTGCAGACCAAGAAGAAATTCATTTCACCAAGCATAGACATTTCAAACTCACATTTCATCTGATTTGCAAAAGTTTTGCACATACTATCTCTTCCTCCAAAAATGATATCATCCACAAACACTTCAACAATCAAAATGTTTTCATGATCAATTTTGAAATATAAGTTACTGTCAGCAATACCTTTGCTGAATCTAATCTACACAAGATGCTTATCCAACCTTTCATACCATGCTCTTGGGGCTTGTTTTAATCCATACAATGCTTTCTTCAACTTGCAGACCATATCATCATTGTCAGACAATTGAAATCCATCTGGTTGTTCAATGTAAACTTCTTCTTCCAGATCACCATTTAGGAAGGCAGACTTGACATCCATCTGATATACCTTGAAGTCTTTAAAGGCAGCAAATGCAAGAAATAATCTGACTGCTTCAATTCTTGCCACCGGAGCAAAGGTCTCTTCAAAATCAATTCCTTCTATTTGAGAGTAGCCTTTGCAGACCAATCTAGCTTTGTTTCTGATTACTTCACCAGCTTCATTTAATTTGTTCCGGAAGACCCATTTGGTTCCAATCACATTCCTGTCTCTAGGTCTGGGAACAAGATCCCAAGTATGATTTTTCTCAATTTGCATTAATTCATCTTTCATTGCTTTGGTCCAGTTTTCATCATTGCAGGCTTCATTTACTGTTTTAGGTTCAATCTTTGAAATCAGACAACATTCATCTTGATTTTGAGCAGCATTCCTTCTAGTTTGCACACCTTTGCTTCTGTCACCTATGATCTGATCTTTAGAGTGGTTCAGTGTTACATACCTTGGAATTTTGGGAGTATCCTACATTGCTGCTTCTTGATCAGGCTCATTCAAACCTATCTCTTCTTCCTGATTTACCAGATCAGGCTGACTCTGACTTACCAGAGAGGATTGAGTTCCTTGAACCTGAACACCGTCTTGGTCATCTTCATCAAACTCATAAAATCTTGAGGGCTTCTCAATTCCTTCATCAACTTTTACATTAGTTCTTTCTATCATCTTCCTCAGTCTCTTATTGTAACACCGGTATGCTTTGCTTTGAGTGGAGTCACCCAAGAAAATTCCTTCATCACTTCTAGCATCAAACTTTCCTAGATCTTCATCTCTTTTAATATAACACTTGCTACCAAATACTCTGAAATATTTCACAGTAGGAGTGATGCCAAACCAGAGTTCATAGGGGGTCTTACTGGTATTGTTTCTGATTTGAACTCGATTTAGAGTGTAGACTGCAGTGCTGATAGCTTCTTTCCAGAACATCTGAGGAACATTTGCTTCCAACATCATTGTCCTGGCAGCTTCCTGGATGGTCCGGTTCTTTCTTTCAACTACTCCATTCTGCTGTGGAGTCCTAGGAGTAGACAATTGTCTCCTTATACCGTGCTTCTCACAAAAGTCAATGAACTCACCAGATGTAAATTCACCACCTCTATCAGACCTTAGACACTTCAGTTTCAATCCGGTTTGATTCTCTACCATAGCTTTGAAGATTTTGAACTTCTCAAATGCTTCTAATTTTTCTTTTAGGAAGGTAGCCCACATCATCCGAGAATGGTCATCAATTAACAACATGAAATATCTATCACCTTGCAGACTCTTGATTCTTGTCGGACCACAGAGATCAGTATGTACTAATTCCAACAATCTGGTAGAGGACTGATCTTTGCTTTTGAAAGAGACTCTGCTTTGTTTACCTAGCTGACATTCTTTGCACAAACCATTTGTAGGTTTCATCAATTTTGGAAGATCTCTTACAGCCTGAGTATTGCTTATCTTGATAATGTTATCAGAATTTACATGACACATTCTTCTATGCCATAACCAACTCTGATCAACTTGAACAAACAGACAACTTTTATTTGAACCAACCAGATGAAAGATATTACCTTTTGTCTAAGTACTGGATGCAATTTCAGTTCCGGAGCTTGTAAAGATTCTACATTTTCCATTCTTAAACTGGAGATCATAGCCTTTGTCTACTAACTGACCAACACTGAGAAGATTGTGCTTCAATCCTTCAACATATAGTACATTACCTATTTTGCTCTTTCCATCAAAGGAAATAGTTCCCCTACCTCTGATTCTGCCAGCAGAATTGTCACCAAACTTTACCATTCCTCCTTCATACCTTTCCAAATTCAAGAACTTATCCTTGTCACCAGTCATATGGTGAGAACATCCACTGTCAATAACCCAATCATCCTTTTCTTCCACTTGAGCAGCCAAAGCTTTTTCCACAACCTTGTGATTGACAGATTCAGAGAGTATTGAATCTTCTTCCTTGATGGCAATAAACACCCATTCATTTATGGATTTGCTTCCTAGTTCTAATTCATCATCTGTTACTCTTTCATTGTCATCTTCTTCATGAACATAATAGCAGTTCTTTTGAAACCTTTGTCTATTAGTATTAGACCTTGTAGATCTTTCTGGACATCTTGAAGCAAAATGACCAATCTTATTGCAGTTGAAGCACTTAAAGGGTAGTTTTCCTTCATACTTATCGAATCCTCTTGGTAGTCTTTTTGCAATGAGGGCTTCAAGTTGAGCTGTTTCTGCTTCTTCTTCTTCCATGTCTCTTCTTGCTTGATCATACCATGACATCTTCCTTGAAGAGTTTTCTCCCGGATCAAATCTCTGTTTGCCTTTCACATAGGCACTGGCTTTGAAAGTAGATTCAGTCTTGGGAGGATCATCTCCAAACTCAGTCATTTCAAATGCAACTAGCTTGCCAGCCAATTGTTCTCTTGTGACAGTTGTGTGGGCTCTGAATTCATCAATTGCAGCAACCTTGATTTTGTAGGCAGCAGGAAGGGATCTGAGGATTTTGCAAACAATCTCATTTTCATCCAGAGTTCCACCAGCATTTCTAATTCCACACACTAGTTCATTCACTCTTGGCATAAAAGTAGTGATGTTTTCATCATCTCTCATCTTCAATCTTTCAAATTTCCCTTTCAGACTTTGCAACCTTGCACTCTTGACAAACACATCTCCTTCATACAGAAGTTCCAATTTAGTCAGGATCTCATATGTAGTTGGTAGGTCAATAACATTTGAGAGATCTGAGTCATTCAATGCACTTAGAAGAGCTTCCTTGGTCCGCAGATTGTTTTCAGCATCTGTGATTTCATTCAGAGTTGTCGGACCACCTTGTGGAGGTACATATGGTTTTGAGACCATGGCCAAGTATGCTTTTCCCATACATTCCAAGTGACATTTCATGCGACCCTTCTAGAGAGTGAAATTGGTTCCATCGAACTTCAGACTATCCTTTTTGTATGACAACATCCTGGATCTCCTCAAGTGGTTAAGCTCCTTTCAGAGGAACTTGGCTCTGATACCAATTGTTGGATCTAGGGCATACAACTGAGAGGGGGGGTGAATCAGGTGTATACAAACTTGCTTTCTATTTCAAACACTTGATTCGCCTTGTTAGTTAACAACATATCAATTAATCATCCATGAAAGTAAAACGCATAAACACAAGAGCAGATAAACATCAACATAATGAACACCAAGATTTTGACGTGGAAAACCCGGTTAAGGGAAAAACCACGAGCTGATTAACCCAAGGATTATTCTCTGTTAAAAGAATAAGAAAAAGAATGGCACTTGCCAATTAGGGCTCACTGCTCGAGCACACTGCTCACAAAGAGGCCCACTGCCTACAAGGAGACACACTGTCTACAAAGTGATAAGAATCACGGTCTTGAACTGGAGAATGACATCTTTACCATGTCTGGATCAGTTCCAGTTAAGCCCAAAAACCTCTGCTCTGCCTTCTGCACTTTTCTTCACTACACCACTCTCATCCACACGCTCCACACTACAAAGTGAACTCACAAACCTTTATTTATACAAGACATCGACTTAGGAACAATCATCTAAGTTGGTAATCAACCATAAGAATATCCGCAAGATGAATAACACATCTGGTCAGCCACCATAAGAACATTTGCAAGATGAACAACTCATCCGGTCGGCTAAACAGAGCAAGAACTTCATCCGGAAGATTATCTTCAATTCCAGGCTCTACCATCAATGCGGACCAACAACACAACCTAAACATGATCCACGGACATTTCCAAGCCTGCCTAAATGACCAGGTACATCCGCACTTCCTCTACTTACTGGAATCTCTTCTCTTCCTTATCCGGAACTTCAAGAACACAGTCTGTCGCCACTGTCACAATGCAAAAGGTACTTCCGGACCTCCAAATCATACATAACTTGAGATGACACATCACATGGACATCCTAAACACTCCTTCCAATCTGCAGATTAGGATTATACAATTCCAGACCTCACCAGACCTTTCTGTGATCCTCTGTCACCTCTGAACACTTGCTGGAACTGGTTCCACACCGACAGCCACAACTCCTTCAGATCTTCATGCGGACCTCTGAAATCTTAACTGAAGCATCTCAAGACTCATATATACAAACCCTTTAATCCGCATCCTCCAGTTCACATCCTATACAATACATTTGCCTTCTTCTCATCACTGTTCTTCACTGTTCTTGACTGAGGCTAATTTTCTCAATATCCTCAGCACACTGCTCATCGAATCCCTCTTGTCAATGCAATATGAGTATGTTGACATCAATGACAACACTGGTTCACCTTATACTTGCAACAGGTCTTAATGTTGAAAGCACTTTGATATATGCTTTTCATACTACATAGGATTTAAGAACTATTAGGTCATTGACAGTGGATGCTCAAATCATATGATCGGTGATAAGAGTAAGTTTGTTAAACTTGAAAATATAATGGATGACTAGTTAGATTTGGTGATGATACATCTACTAAGATATGTGGAAGAGGTTCAATCAATTTTGATGGCAAGCATAATACTAATGATGTTCTTTATGTCAAAGGCTTGAAGCATAATATCTTGAGTGTTGGACAAATGTGTAGCAAAGGATACAATCTTGTATCTCAGGATGGTAGCTGTGAGATCAGAAAGGACCCTGGAACTATGATAGCTGCTAGTAAGAGGACATATGGAAATGTTCATCAGCTCAAAGGTGGTGATGCTTATTGCTTCATGTCTCAGAGTAGTGAGAGTTGGATTTGGCATAGGAGATTGTGTCGCATCAATTTTGATAGCATGGTAAGAATTAGTTCTGCTCAAGCTGTGAGAGATTTGCCAAATATTACAAAGCATATCAATACTATTTGTAAGGAATGTCAAATTAGAAAGAAAGTAAGAAGTAGTTTCAAAGTCAAGGATCAATCTTCTACTGGACTATTGAAATTGGTGCATACAGATCTTTGTGGTCCTACCAAGGTAAGGAGTTTTCAAGGTGATAGGTTTTCATGCTATTGATTGATAATCTTATTCTAGGATGACATGGGTTGCTTTTCTCAAAGAAAAATCTGAAGCCCTAGATAAGTTCAAAGCATTCAAAGTCATGGTTGAGAATGAAATGGATATGAGAATCAAATGTTTGAGGTTTGATAGAGGTGGAGAGTTCACATCCAATAAGTTTAACATGTTTTGTGAGAATCATGGAATAAAGAGGTACTTATCTACCCCTAGGATTCCTCAGCAGAATGGAGTGGTTGAAAGGAAGAATAGGACCATTCAAGAAGCTACAAGGACAATGATAAAAGAAGCAAACCTACTGGATGTCTACTGGAGAGAAGTAATTCATACTATTGTTTATATACTAAACAGAGTGCAGGCAAGAGTAAATAGTACAAAGACTCCTTATGAGTTATGGTATGGAAGGATTCCTATTGCCAAGTACTTCAGAGTGTTTGGAAGCAAATGATATATCAGAAGGGATGAAGAAAATCTAGGAAAGTTTGATGCAAGGTTTGATGAAGGTATCTTCCTTGGGTATTCTACTAAAAGCAAAGCTTACCGATGCTACAAGAGGCTAAGAAGGATTATTGGGAGTGCAAATGTCAAAGCTGATGAAGATCTATAGAAGAATCCAAAAGTGAATGGATATGAATTAGATGAATCTTCTTGCAGAGAAGAAGAAAATGCTAAGGAAAAGGAAGTGCGGGTTGAAGAGGAAGAAGCTACGAAAAAGACTCCTAAAATGCCCAAGTATGTGTAGAGGCATCATTCTGAAGATCAAATCATTGGTGACAAGAACAAAGGTGTGCTAACAAGAAGCAAAGATGTTGCAGAATAGGTAAATCTATGTTTACTCTCTAAAGTTGAACCTAAGACAATAATTGAAGCATCCAAGGATGAGTACTGGATCAAAGATATGGAAGAAGAACTAATGCAGATTGAGAAGAATCAGACTTGGGAACTTGTCCCAAGACTAGAAAACAAAAATGTGATTGGAACTAAGTGGGTATTCTAAAACAAATTGAATGAGAATGGAGAAGTGGTAAGAAACAAGGCAAGGCTTGTGTGTAAAGGTTACTCATAAGTAGAAGGAATAGACTATGATGAAACTTATGCTCTAGTGGCAAGAATGGAGGCCATCAGGATGTTTTTGGCTTTTGTAGCACATAAGGATTTAAAAGTATATCAAATGGATGTGAAGTCAACTTTCTTGAATGGTGAATTGGAAGATGAAGTATACATAGAACAACCGAATGGATTTCAATTATCAGAGAAACTAGATATGGTTTGTAGGTTGAAGAAAGCGTTGTATGGATTGAAGAAAGCCCTCAGAGCTTGGTATGCTAGGTTAGATAGGTATTTAATACAACAAGTATTCAATAAAGGTTCTACAAATAGCAATATGTACATCAAATTAGGAGAAGATCAAATTCTGATTGTGGAGGTATATGTGGATGACATAATATTTGGAGGAAATGAAGGTATGTGTAAGGGTTTTGCAGATGAAATGCAGAAAGAATTTGAAATGTCAATGTATGGTGAGATGAACTTCATCCTTGGGCTACAGATCAATTAGACAGATAAAGGTATTTTCATTTCTCAATCAAAGTATGTCAAGGAGATGTTGAAGAAGTTTGGAATGGAAGACTCTAAGCCAGTATGTACCCCTATGACAACCTGTTGCAAGTTGAGAAAGAATGATGAATGTTCTAAGGTTGATCAGAGCAGGTATAGGTTAATGATTGGAGGATTGTTATATTTAACTACTACTAGATCAGATATTATGCATGCAATTTGTCTCGTGGCTAGATTTCAAGAAGATCCTAGAGAGTCACATGTTTTAGTAGTGAAGAGGATATTCAGATATTTAAAGGGCACTCTGGATCATGGCTTGTGGTATCCAAAGGATAATAAATTTTCTTAGAAGTGCTTATACAGATGCAGATTGGGTTGGTTGTGTAGATGTTAGGAAAAGTACTAGTGGTGGTGCATTCTTTATTGGAGGTAGAGTGGTGTCATGGTTAAGTAAGAAGTAGGATTCAGTATCTTTGTCTACTATAGAGGCAAAATAAATTGCAGCAACATCTTGCTGTACATAGGTGTTGTGGATGAGACAAACCTTGAAGGATATTAGAGTTGTATATGATGAACCTATCCCTATCTTCTGCCAGAATACAAGTGCTATTAACATTTCGAAGAATCTGGTGATGCACTCAAGGACAAAACATATATCAATCCAGTATCACTTTCTGAGAGAGAAGGTTGTAGGGAATGAAATGAAGATTGAGTATGTGATAGTACAAAGGATTAGGTGGCTGATATATTCACCAAGGCTCTTCCTAAGGATACATTTGAGTATCTTTAGGAGAAGTTAGGGTTTATTGCCCCTCCTTTGAACTAGATGCATAAGGAGATGAATCAGTCAAGTGGAGTTCAAGTTTTAATCCTAATTCTAGACTGATGTTGGAGGCTACCTCTTAGGGGGGAGCAGGTAATGGTCATGATGGTTCTTATAGTCAGGGAGAGCAAGTTATAATGTTGGTTTCTTCTAAGGAGGAGCATGTAGAGCAGTAAAAGAAATGATGTTGCAGAGCAGTAATAAGCAAGTACAGGTTTGAGCAGTTGTCTAAAAAGTAAGATTGGAAGAGAAATGTGCAGCCCTTTGCCATTGACGTCTAATGGGGAGGGAGAGAGCAATGTGAAAAAGGAGAGAAAGTAGTGAGTCAATTGTCAAGTAGAGAGTAGCAGGCTAAGGGGGAGAGAAAGAGAAAGGAACTAATTGGTGTGAAGCATAGTATTGAGGATGCTGGTGTGTTGATGGTTTTTCACATTATGTGTTGCCATCAATGACAAAGGGGGAGATTGTTGCAAGTATGTGTAGTTGATGTTGTCATTGATGTCAACAAGCTTGTGTTGTCATTGGTGTCAACTGTGTCATGTGTGTGAGTAAGAAATGGTGCAAGAGTATGAGTAGTTAGAGTTGAGTAGATATTGTCTCTGATGACGAGGTTGGGTGAGTAGAGATGAGGTTGTTGCATTGGTATGAGCTATTTGGTTGAGTTGATTTGCTGAAGATGATGTGGTTGCTTTGAAAAGGTGCTAAAGATGTCAAGAATATGTTTCTGTTGGTTGGTTTCTAAGTGCTTTTGAGAAAATCTGATTAATAAAGAAAATAGTGTGTTGAAGTGGCATTTTGGTTTATAGAGTAGTGTTTTGGTTTTGCTCTGCATTTCCTCTATGTTAAAGATCTATCTTTGTAGTTTGGATATGTTGTTTAGAGTTGCTAAGAGATGTTATATTCCAAATTTAGTGTTCTAGTTCATTGTGTAGAGGAAGTTGTGTTCACCAGTGTGTAGACTATGTTTCTGAGTGTTGCAGAGGTGTCTCGGAGAAATGTCTTTGCTCCGCATTTCTCTGCAAAGAGGTTTTACATCTTGCAGTTCTAGAATTGTGCATATAAGGATTATATCTTTCTTTTGTTGAAGTTGTTCATGATTTGGTGCTCCAGAAGTCAATTTCTAGAGATACAGTGTATGACAGAGATAGTTAAGCATACTAGATAAAGAGGATTACTTTGTGCTATAAGTGAAAGTTGTTGTGGAGGAATTTGTTGGATGTCAAGATGTTTCATGATGTTTGTGGAATACTCTAGACTATGTTGAAGCCTTGCATGTGGTCTGTGAGTCATTTTTGGGTTTGAGGAGGCATGTACTTAAAAGTTCATTGTGTTAACACAAGTTTGGCTGACCTTGGGTGTTTACACTAATTGCGGAGCTTCTTTGGTGATTGTGAAAGCATGAAGTGGAGTGCTTGGACGAATTTAGGTCCGAACTAAGATGTGTTGTGGTCTACCTTCATTCATTTCCACCGTAGGAATGTTTAGGTCCAAACCTAATTTGAATTTTCTGGGTTAAGGTGACTTTCTGACCTTGGAGAATGTTCTCAAGGTTGAAGATGGTATAAATAAGTATCAAGGAATCATGATCATGTGTGTGCAAAATGAATGCGATGTGAACAATAGTGTGATTGAATGTGTGGTGCAGTGGAAGCTTTCATGTGTTAGATTACTAGATGTAGTGAGCAAAAGATGTCTACAATTCTTCAGTGATGTTGCGGAAGTGATGTTGGTGTTGTGGTGGAAATCCCTATTGCATTGAGATAGTTCCCTCTTTATAACAATCTTCTCTATCTTCTTCTCTATTCTGACAGTGAGCCTTAGAAATGACCATTTCTTTTGGGCAATAGGCCTATTATTTTTTGGTGTTGATACTACTTTATATTGTGAGCTAATCCTCATTATGGCTTTTCCTTTCTTGGGTTTTCCACGTAAATCTAGTGTTCTCTTGTGTTTGATGCTGGTTTGATTTAGTTTGTGTTATTTGCTTTCATGCTTAATCATCATAACAGTCTAAGGGTTAAATGAATCTATGTGGATCTAAATGTGTGTGAGGGTTTTGGATTTTTAAGCTACAACTAATTCAGCCCCCCTTTCAGTTGTCTTGTGCATTCAACATCAAGAACCTCTTTTGGTTCTACCCCAGGGCTTAGGAAGCATGCACATGGATTCATGATTTTTTTTACCTTTTAGACCTTCCCCCTTTTCTTGGCACATGGTTTTGCTGGGGGATTTGCCTTGTCTCCTACTCAAATATACTCAAATCTGGGATGCTTTCAAATTGGAAATTATTTTTAGCATTTGGAAGGATAGGAATACAACTTTTTTTCACACTGTGTTGCTGATATACATTTCTCTTTGTACACTAAAGCTATTATTTTCTCTAATGTTCTTATGAAGATTTAGATGCAAGCTTCCAAAGTTTCACTTGAAGTTCCCCATCTCTAGGAGTTGTTAGACCCCTAGGTTAATGCCCCTTACACTATTTCTTAGGTTCCTCCTGACTCCACCACCTCCCCTCAAGGGCATCAATGTGGATGCAACAATTTGGCTAGGAGTGACCATGGAGATCAGGGTTTTCATTCTCGTGGTCCTTTGCCTTAGACTTTAGGAACTCCATTGCTCATGGAGGATGGTCTCAACCTTCCTGTCTGCCATCTCCTAAGTGGGGTATTGGTAGGCCTGACACAAGAAAATTTCTTGTTCTGTGGCTCACCATTTCTTTTATCCTTGCTCAACAGCCTCTTGAGGAGAATGAAGATGAATCTACTACTCTCCCTGGGTGGGAGCCAATCAATGATAATGCCCCTAGCGATGTTTTGGGGAAGCCTGATAATTAGGATCCTCGTCCCTCTACTAGCATAGCTTTAGCTACTTTGTTTTTATGTGAGCTTGGCCCTTTGCTTTTTTTTCATCTTTGTGATAGACTTAGATATTTGATATAGTCCTGGATTATGTGAGTGTGTCATCTATCACTCTTTCCTTTTTGTGAATATTGTACTATTCCTCTTTTGTTAATATAAAGTTTAATATGAAGTATTCATAAAAAAATACTATTAGAAATAATTGTGATATCCTATGGAAAAAATAATTTAAATGATTTTTAATGTGTTTATATAAAAACAAAAGGCTATATTGATTTAGAAGTAATAGGTTACAATGAATATATAAAATTTTTGGTGTATATTGTGTGATAGATCTTTCACATGAATATTTAAGATTATATTTAAATTTGAATGCTATTAAATAATTACAATCTACAATTGTCTAATATTATATTAATCATAGATCATGAAATGTAATCTTAAATATTAATATAAAAGATCTACTAAACATTTATATTAAAACTTATATATATTCACAAATAATAATATTTTAAACCATTTAAAAATTGAATTAAATTGATTTCCTCATACTAAGTTTGGAAATGTCTTTATTATACACCTATTTAATAGATTTTATTAAAGCATATGGTGTAGAACATTTTTCTCATGAAACTACTTGCCTAGCATATAAATTTTATTATTGAAGCATTCAAGGAAACTACTAAACTATCTACTGCATAACAAAAATTTTATTTAGGAAATTACAATCAAATAGATATATGAAATATGGTATAATTAAAGAACAACTTTTCCCTATGAATTTAATTTATTTGTGAATACCTATATTATAGATTGAGTGCTTTTGCCCATACAAGAAACTTCACTCTAGTTTTAAGTTGTGTGTCTATTAGATTGTGAATCAATTTGAATCTAGAAATTACTATTAATATATCTTGAAATTTAAGAGATTGATTTTTTTGAAGGTTTAAATTATGAATTTATAATGTAGTTATTTGAAGAAAAGCCTTATATTGATATGCACAACAAACATTCATTCTCTTCCATTGGTAGGATATTCAATAACTCATACATGTCAATGTGTAAGTATAGAATATTTAAAGGAATGTAAGAAGATGAAAATATAGATAAGAAGCTAATTGGGAGAATGTGTGTTTTTTGCATATATATATATACACACACACATAGACATACACAAAAACATATACATACACATATATATACACATACATATACATATATATATATACACACACACATATATATATGTATATATATATACACACACACACACACATATATATATACATGTACGTACATGTATATATACATACATGTATGTATATACATGTACGTACATGTATATATATACACACATATATATAAATGTGTGTGTGTATATATATGTATATGTATATGTGTATATATATGTGTATGTATATGTTTATGTGTATGTTTATGTGTGTGTGTATATATATATATATATGCAAAAAACACACATTCTCCCAATTATCTGTATGTTTATGTGTATGTCTATGTATATATATATATATATATATATATATGTATATGTATATGTATATGTATATGTATATGTATATCTATATCTATATCTATATATATGCATATCTATATCTATATATATGTATATATATATATATCTATATATGTATATATATACATATCTAGATATATATATATACATATATATATATATATATATATGTATATACATATATATATATATACATACATATATATACATACATATATATATGTATGTATATATATATATGTATGTATATGTATATCTATATATATATGTATATATACACATATGTATATATACACATATGTATATATACACATATGTATATACATACATACATACATACATACATACATACATACATATATTCTTCCTCTCAACTATGGGAATGGCATCCAATATTGTGACACTTTTTGGAGATTTCTAACATTCTCACCATAACAAGTAATGTTAGCATAACTAATTACACCATTAATATTATGACATGTTCTCCAAGGTTTCAAGGCTACATTACTTAACAATTCAACTAACATAATCTAACATACATCAGTATCTGATCTAAATCCAATGCACAGTTAAATAGCTTATTCATATTCATTACATATCATCAAATAACACAATCTACATGATCAAATACATAACTGAAATGCTTCCCTTACACATAAGTACATCATTACATCATTACATTGCCATTTTCAGATTACATCAAAATTACATACATTATGAATGATCTGTTACACAAATCTAGTACAAGATTATACACATACATCTTCATCAACTGGTACAAGTACAATTGTCTGAAAATTGGGATAAATCTTTTCTGCACATGAACTTCGACAAGAATAACCAATGGATAATAAAGCTCTTCCACCCGACCATGTGGAACCCTAAGGTCCAGCCCCCGAGCTAGGAGTTAACATGAGGTCCCAAACAATGACAGTCAGGTAGACAAAGACTAACATGAACAAAGGACGACCAAACGCCAGTACAACACATGGCAATAACAACACAATACAACTTCCAGAGGCAACACATAACGAATGGGGAGAGTACAACTAGGGAATGCTAGGCTGCCGTAGGGAGGAGTGTCATCACATGGCTTGTCATGGGTTGTCTTGGTAAGCCTTCCTAGGCCCCGGCCCCCATCTTGGGTTGTCCTGGTATTCCCGACTCCCGGCCCCCATACAACTCTCATGCAGAATCAACATACCTTTCATGAGGACAAGGTAGTTGATCTTGCCGTTCCAAGCCTTCTCATCTCATCTCAAGCCTAAACGAGCACTTGAGCCATGAGTGAAGCATCCACTTATCTTGTTTAGTGTGATTAGCTACCCAACCCCCTAATTCATTATTTAGGTTATCACTGAGTTATCAAACTCCCACATGGGTTGTCCTGGACACCACTTTGGGCTCCGGCCCCCATTGAGAGCCACTCCCCTACCTGCAACTAGAAAACCCCACTCAACAAACATAGCAAACATCATCATGACAACGAGGATACATGAACCATGCAAGGCATTAACCATCTTGCATCACCATTATCCTCATATCAAGGTGTATATATAACAATGCAAGGAATTATCCATCTTGCATATCAACTTTATCACAAGGACAACTAACAAAACCTTGTCCATAGAAATACATAAACATTACTCCTATTTTAGTACTCAATGTCTCCCCATTTCAAAATCTAACACAAAACTCAATATAAAATAATTACAATCAATACATCCACAAAGGGGATTATCACCTCCTCATTATGCATTCACGACATCAATTATTCATCATTTCATGCTATCATTTACCCAACTCTCATACATAACAAGAGGCAATATATCATCATATATCCAATACACACAACAGCACTATATCATCACACACATAACAACACTATACTTGAAAACAAATCACGTTATCCTATGCCTCTGGACTGACACCCTAACAATTTGCATAGTGGACCTCATTACAACCAACAATCTCATTACAATGTTAATAAATCCCATTGCAAGACTATTTAATCAAACTTCAATTAACAAAACCTTCCATAGGATGTTGTAATATGATCGTTACCAAAATTAAATTAATCAACAATAATCATAAAGATTTAAATTAAACTTTTATAATTAATATCATCTACATTAAATCTAATAATTTAACTAAAATATTAATCTACATTTGATTTTGCATTTTTTTAAACACTAACAATCATATAATTTATACAATTTATCGTTACACTTTCACCCATACCTATGCAAACGGCTTTGAGGTATCAACAATATCATTTAAAATAATAATAATAACAATATTACTAAACCATAAAATAATAATGATAATAATTTCCATGGATTATTGGATAGTAAATATTTTTCATTCTTTAGGGATTTAATATTACTACATGAATTTTGTAACAATGTAATAACTTCCTAAAGCAGTGCTGGAAATTTTAACCCCTTATGTCTGGAAATGGATGTATTTAATTTGATGATAATTTAAGACTAATCTTTCTCTATTTAATAGGGATTTCAATAGTGGTAACTTGAGGCAAAGGTTGAGGATGCTTTGCACATTAAGCACTCAATTTTCCATGGCTACCTTTAGCTCATCCACCTTTTGATTCCTAAGTCATGTAAGAAAGTAAACACATTCCATTCTCATCTCTCTCCAAACAAATATATAATTTCTAAAAGTGATCCTATCTGGGATGTCATTCCATCTTTATTTCTATGATTATCTCTTGAATAAATTTGGATCTTTGGTTCTTGTAGTACTTGTTTACTTGATGATACCTAAAATAAGAAAAAAATTATGGTGCTAAGGAGCATTGCAAGACTTCTTAGGTAAGGATCAAAGTTTATGTTGTATTTGTGCCTTAGTCAAGTCCCTAGACTTAATTAGTAGTAAAACCAAAAGTTATAAAGGATAGAAATGGATTTTAATGTAGCATCATAGTGGAAATTGTTGAATCAATTATTAATTTCTAATTGTTGATTGTTGATAGGATCTAATAAGTATCATAAAGTGTACTTTAATATTAAATGTCACTTGATTATTTGTTGAAAAGTTGATTATTGCTTGACAAAGAGTGACTAATTACTAATCTACCTTTTGAAGGAGAATAGATTGTATGCTCTAGAAAATTATGCTATCCAATCATTATATAATTGATTTGATCTTCCCATGACATGTAAAGTTTTTAGATGATATCTTTGATTACATAACTCTAGATACATAATTGTGATTATACGGTGCCCACACTAATGAATAATAGTTAGATCCTAGGGTCATTGGCCTTGGAATGTGAAAATATTAAATTTGAAAGTGGGGATAGATTATACTAATAATCTTGTTTAAAGTTAGAATCACACTTGCAATATTGTCAAATAATAAATAAACTAATTAGAACTTAATCAAATAAGTTCTAAACAAAATAATATAACACAATAGAATAACAAAATAATATACCAAAATAGAATAATAAATGTGGTATTGATTAATAAATATGCCAAAAAAAATGTTTTAAAATAATATATCCAAATTATTTTTAGAAGGTAACATAAAACAAAAAGAAAGAAGTGTTGTCAAGGGGGTTGTGCTTAAATGGCAAGGCCATAAGGTTCTCAAGATGGAGATCCAAGTTTGAATCCCCAAGTGACATCTATAGTTGGAATTCTAAGTTGTGGCTCTTGGACTTCCATTGTGGCTTCTATGTTGAATAAGTGATCTAAGTTGAATATGTGGATGGGGAGGAGGCCCCCTTGTGAGCTCTGGTGGTGTGGGGCCATCCTAAATAATCCCTCCTCACCAATCAAAAAAAAGTTGTAAAGCATATGCAAAGTTGTGAAATGAATGGAAAAAATTACATACCCACCATTGATTAATTTGAATTTTAGAAAAATCTAGCTCCCACAAAAATAATGACAATAGTTACTCTCACTAAATCAAATTATATTGAATGAACATATCTTTTTCTCATGAATTGACATGAGGCACACTTTTCCCTAACATAAATGGTGGTGGATCCAACAAACATTATAACATCTAGCATTGATAAAAATCCAACCCTAACCTCCCCTACATGTGACCAGACTAGTTTCTCTAACTTTCAAATGAGCCACTACTTCACATGACCACACTACTAACTAGACTATAATAATATCTATCTCTCATGCTTGTTTGCAAGGGTTTTCTACATATTTAAGAATATGAGGACATAATGTAAAGCTATGAAAACTAACTTATGGGAAATGATCAAACAACATTGCATTAGTGTTTTGATGGCTTTTTTAGTAGCTTTTCTGATTAAAGTTCACAATGCACATAAATGATAGGTAAGGCTAATGCTCCCACTTAGATATCCATTGTGAATATTTTAGTTGGATGAAATGGTATAGTCTAGTAAGAGAAATGTTTGCAATGTTATTAGAGTGTCGCTTGTGTTCCTCCATTTTCCCCACTACTCTATAATCTCTCAAGATGAAAGAATACTTTTGTAAATAAAAGAGATGAATTGGATTGACAAGAATCATACACTCTCCAACTTGAATGAATCTCACAGTGATCCATGCACATGGAACAAAGTCCACAATAACTCTACCTTTGTCATCACTCAAATCAATCTCACTGGTACTTTAATATCTAGAAATTTGGCTTCTGCCATATGCACTCTTGTAAATTTTACATCCCTCATAATCCATGTAGGAATACTTCTAAAGGCCTCTTTTCCAATGCTCTTCTCCTAATATTGACTTCTTCAGGTGCTTGGAGTCCTTACAAGCCTTGGATTTAGACTCTAATTTAGGAACTAGAATTGGACTAGAATAAATCTTGTATAGAATAATTGAATTGGAGTATATTTAACTACACTTTGGGTGGTGGGAGAGGTGGTAAGATTTAGAGAAATGGGGGAGATAATGTTACAGTGGGCAACAAATAATTTATCTTTCACATAGATAAAGTTCTCACATAATGCATTGAAATTGAATGAAATTGTTACATCCCCAACCTGTGATTAGCTTAATCTTATGTTTACATGATAATCAAGAGGATTTATCATAGTTAACTAATTTGATATTAAGGAAATATTTGATTTGATCTTTGATTATGAAGTTAGTGAATGATGTTAATTAGTTTTGAACATTAAATTATCTATATTAAGGGATATGATAATGATACACTGATCATGGTTTTGTGGTCTTGAGTGTGAATAGGAAAATGCAACGTCCTTCGAAGAAGAAAGGAGAGTATCATCCTAGAGGAAGAGTTAGATGTTGGGAAGTGGGATCAGTAGCCACCTGAGTGTCACACATTTTTTCTTTTTGAATCATGTAAGTTGGTGTAAGTTACACTTTGCCTTGACCAGTTGCTTTTCCTTTTGAGATGATTTGTCAATTTAGTCATTTCGGCAATGTTGCATTGACTTGACTAATGACGTACTTGGAATGTCAAATTGAGTCGAGAGTGAGTCTTGTTTTTGTCCATAGCGAAGAAGGGAGAGTAGTGCTCGATCCCTAAATCACTTGATAAATCTATCTCCATAAAGGAGGTGATGTCGAACAATGACAATCGGGTTAATATAAGTATTCACAACATCTAGTGGTTGTGTATAATAATATTATAATATAATGATATAAAATTGATATTTTATATCAAGCTATGTTATTATATTTATTTTTTTGTTGTTGATGGTATTATATGTTATGGGAGCTTTGAGCTCACCGTAGCCTAGTAGGTTTCATGCGTGTGCGGGCCTTTTAGAGGTAGTTGGCCAAGTGGAGAAGCCACTCCCACCACCTTAGTTAAGGGTGGTAGTTCACCACATTAATAGGCATGCATTTGGGATAAGGCCATAACCCTTGAGTCTTCATGGAAGACTATGTTTTTTTCCTTCTTGGTGAGAGTTTTTGGAGAATCTTGTTTTTCGTTCAAGAGAGGGGAAAGAAAGAGAGATTTGGCTCTGCACTAGAGAGACTTTGAGGGAAGGACAACGGAGTTCAAGCTGAGTATTCGTTGGTTGCAAGGAACTCTACTCAAGTAAAGAGTGCTTTTCTGTATGTGATGCAAGAGCATCCAGTGGTGTAAGGGAAATCTTGCATCACCCAAAAAAAGGTGTTTCAAAATTGTTGATGTTCTTTCTATTTCTTTTCAAAATTTGTAGTTCTGGTTCCATAATCGCTTGAATAATGATGTAGAACTTTCAATTTTTCCAAACTGCTAAAAATAGCAACCTGTTATTTTTAGAAAGTTTGCATTTGGGCACGGATTGAAGTGAAAATTTATGGGAAGCTTCATAACTAAAAAATAAGACCTTTGGTGAAGGAATCACGCAAAGATCATTTGCGAGCTGAAAGATATTAAAGTTTTCATTTCTCAAAAAATGCCTGAAAATTATTCAAACTCAGGTTTGAGGCACTAAACAGCCCCATACGGGCCCAAAAATGGTTGGAACCAACAAAGTGGGTTCTTAGCGCATAGAGCAGTCCGCGAGCTTTCTGGTACATAAAATAGTTCGTTAATCGGACACCTAGATCAAAAGTTATGGCTCCCAGAAGTTGACCTATTTTTGGAGGGAGATGCAAATTTCAAAATTAGGTTGTTGGCCGCCAAAAAGGCTATTAATAACCATTTTTGGGAACCTTGGGTAGTAGTAGAGTTAAGGGGGAAAGTGTAGTGTCAAGAATAGGTGGGAAAATAGAAACCCTAGCTGATTTGGGGTTACATAAGGCTGATGATTCTAGAGTCTTGTGATAGGTAGCTGTAATGTGTTGCAACCTGTGGAGGGTTGATTCCTCTAATTGTATTTGAGCTTCTGTATTGTAATAAGTTGTCCAAATCAATAAAGAAATTTCTATTTCTATTTGCAATTTATGTTGTTGTGTGTTTTATGATTTACCCCTTCATCAATATGCATTAAGGGTAATTGGTTAATGTTATGTTGAGCTCCCATACATGCATGACATATGGAGCCCATTCTGTAATGACTATCGCCTTGATATCTCACCATTGTTAAATGCTTAGAATAGCCTGAGGCCTTATGACTGAGTGTATATCTTTAAATGTATTTTCACTGTTTGAGGCTTGTGGCCTAAGGTTGAGCCATAATGCAAGATATTATTGTCTAAGTGTAGGCTCATGGCCCAAGGCAGAGCCGTGTTGCTTATATATTCTTGACTATGTTGTGCTCAAGGCTTATGGCCGAGCCAAATCTATATTAAATTCCATCTTAAGACACTTCCTAAGGCCATGGAGGTCAAGTGACCTTGCAATGTAATCTTTATCACATCTAGTGGCCATGCAGGTTGAATAGCATTAATTTTTATTCTTTAATGTCATCTTTATTACTGCTCGCGACCATGCAGGTTGAGTGCCATTAAGCTATAATCTTTATTGTTTCACTAGCTTGCGGCCATGAAGGCCGAGAGGCACTAAACCATAATCTTTATTGCTTCACTAGCCTACGACCATGGAGGTCGAGTGGCATTATATGAATTTCTTGGTTATGCTATAGCTCAAGGCTAGGGTGGCCAAGTTTTTAATCATTATACATTCATAACTATGCTAAGAGCTCATGACTATGAAAGCTGAGCTACATAGCAATGTATGCTAAGTAATATTTATAACCGTGGTCATGAAGGCCATATTAAGCACTTGAAACATATATTGCACTGAGGCTCGAGACCACCACAGCTGAACCCTTTGCATTATCTTCTGCATGTATGAATTGAATAATGATGTTTACATAGATGGCCGATACGGCCTTAAGCAAGACTGTGCTTATAGCACTCAACTAAATGATGGTCTCACTTGTATAAAGGCCAAACGTGGTTTAATAAGGGTATTTAGACTACCTATGACTATACTTGTTACCTTTGACTAAGAGGGTGGTATGATCATTAAAGATCATAGTTATATTATAAGGTAGCTTGCATGCTAGCCAAGTCATTAGAAATGAATTTGTTCTACTAATGATAACTACCCTTTATTTTATCAAACGGGGATAGTGTTTATCACCTAAGCTCATAAGGGTAACTAGAGCTATTAATCATTATGAAGCCATTCTATTAGTTAAGGCAAGGTATGCCTAGAATATCAAAAACATGATTCTAACCTATGTGATAGATTAAGTTGAAGTTGTAAACCATGGAAGACCTAGGATGGTGAATATGGTTTGACTTTTGTTATGATTAGAAAGTGGAATAAGGTGACATGGAGTCACAGATTCCCTATAACAGAGCTTGATTGTTAATGATAGTTATTATGATAACTATGATGCATCTTATGTAATTAAAAGATATGTTGATTCCTTGTTGAAGAAGGAGAAATTGAATAAGAGCTAAGTTGTATTGCCTTGTAGGTGGCATTAAGTGTCTGCTGAGTTTATTGGAGGAACTATTTGTCCTAGATAATTATATACTTATGAGAGTGAATATTATGGTTAGTATGAAACTCTCATTTTTCAACGGAAATGGAAGCCATCACTTTATGAATGGGCATACTTCACAAATGAGGTATAAGATATTAAAACCCATGAGGATGCTTGTGATAGAGTCTTTCTAGTAAGACTATCATATTAGACTGTTATGATATAAGTCTTAAATGTCATGAATTTGAATGTAAACCTTGTGAAAGGTCAACATGAAACTGTGAACCTAGGAAGGTCAAAAGTTGGAAAACTTATTTTGACATTTTGGAAAATGGAATAGGGCGATGAGGAGTCATAGATTCCTTGTTGCAAAAGCAACCTATTATATTTGATGAACTCCTAAGATAGGAGTCGGTTGTCCTAGTAATGGACTATGAATCAAACTGAATTCACATTTTACTAGACCTAGAGTGAAAGGTCAAACTAAGCCTACTATAGGATAAGACAACTTCTAAGTCGAGTAAGGCTGGTGGATGTGCGACTACGGTCATTGTGAGATGTATATGTAAGTAAATCTTTGGCCAAAGTAATGCATCTATCTCTGCATGCATTGTCGATCCACAGTGCTCCAGAGGGGCTAGTGTCTCCAATAGTGTCATACATAGTTAGAATGGATCTATAGTTGTGTGACCGTGAGATATTAGGAAGGACACAACACTAGATACTTCGATGGCTAACCCAAGGGTTCCTAATATCTAACCTTTCCATGTAGGGTAGGGACACTTCTAGTTCAGAAGTTGAGTGAGGGACCGCTGGTCCGTAGTTGGTGGAAAAGCACCAGGATGATGCTCTCCTTCCCAAGCATGAGACAAGCTAAGGCTTATGAAGATAGATGTCAAAAGTTCCATGTACAGTGCTTTCCATTTTATGACTTGATGATCAATTGTAATGTATAATTTGTTATATGATGCCTTGAGCATAACTTGTACATACATAGTGAAATTATTCACTTGGATATGTAAATGATTATTGTAATTGTAAGCTTTGTTATGTTCTATTTAGAATAACATGCTTAGTTGATGAAATGATAATGAATCGTTATGGTTAAGTTTTGATTTGCATAATCATATTGCTAATTAATCTCTTGATTAAGATGACTATTTATGTTAAATCTTGTGCATTAAGGAGAGTGATGTTATAGAAATCATATCTAATATTTGATATGAGCTAGTAGAAGGCTATCTAATATTTTATATTTTAATGAAATGGGTAAATTGAATAGACATTTGTTATGATGGGCATGATGTCACTCATAGACTACCCTAACATCAAACAACTTTCCAAAATCTAAAAAATGTTTAATGGCATCTTGAAAGTTGTTTGGTGGCATGAGAATTTTTAGGCTCAAAATCCCACATAAGAAACCTACCAGTTAATTAAATAAGAAAATAAGATTTAATACAAGTAAGATTGAGTAGGTTATTTTATTTATTTTTATTTGTAATTTTATTAAGCTCTATAAACTCTAAGTTTACACAATATTTTTTACACGGTATTACAGGACTTGAATCTAATAGTGATTATTCTTCTTAGATTATAAAATTAAAAGGAAGAGAAATTGTCATATTCATTGAAGTAGGTCCTCTAAGGATTATTAAACATTTTAATTGTGTTGAATTAATCTCTAAAAGCTTTAGATGGAGATGCTTTTATTGAACAATGACTTGTTCAAGATAGTGGAAGGGACTGAGACTAAACCTACTCAAGATGTAGATTTATTCAATAAGTGGGAGGTAAAAGAAGGTAAAGTTCATTCTTGTATACTTTTGAGCTTAAGTGATAATGTGTTTTTGTATGTAAGTGAGTCAAAATTAGCAAAGAAAGATTGAGATCAATTAATTCAATTGTATTAATCAAATATACAAATATAATATTGTACCTACAAAGATAGATTTTTAGTTAAAAATGTATGATTCACATAGCATATCAAAATAGACAAACCAATTTAAGTCTTACAAAAGTTAATGGGTGACATGTGGATTAGTGATTATAGAAGGTGTAGTTATGACACTCCTTAGTAGTTTTCTAAAATCCTATCTAGAATTGGTATCAGTATTGAGAACTCTATCTAGTTTAGACTTCTGGAAAGTAGTAGAAACCTTACTATTGGCTTGACTGGCATATTATGTGTTGGCATTGATGTCAACTTGTTTAAGTTGTTTGATTAGGTACACAGGAGTTTGTGATGTGACATTTTGTTTTGAGATTGTTGGCAAATGGTAAAGTGGCATATTGTATTGGAGTTTGTTGGAATGATGTTTGTCCTTAATATCAAGGCGCTTGCAGATTAGCCAGAGAGCACATCATCAGGAGGATGTCACTTCATGATATGATGTTTATGATATAGTGTTCATGAATCAGGAGTTATTTAGGAGGTTTGTGAAGGCTTGTATCATTGGTGATGAAGACACACACATTGTTTATTCAAAGAGTTGTGTTGTTTCTTTCATTGGGATGTCAAAAGTTGTAGGTGATGAAGGTACATGATAGTTTGTATCATGCAGAAGATCTTGTATCATTCTTGTGATGTGAAAGGATAATCTCAATTGGTTTGGTAATGTCCAAGTCTTCAAGAGCCTGTCAGTGATAATCAAGAACAAGAGGTAATGTGATATCTTTCACATGTGGCAATTTTATGTTAGATAATTAGGTGTTGATGTGTTCAAACATAGTGACAATGTTCAAACATCAAAATGTGTTCATTGTTTGAGAAGGTTACTGTCTGTTGAGTTGCTTCATGCCATACAAAGTCATTATTGACAGTGAGGCTTGATTGAATTTTTAGGGTTTTTATTGAAGTCCTTATTCCTAAGAGACTTAATGTTTTATAAACTATTAAAACCCTAAAATATAAATCCTATCTAATATCCTTCACTGCCTGTCTTACTTAGAATTCACTTTTGTTATAATTGATCATTGACTTGCTATTGCAGGTCACTTCACTTAAGGTTACCTGCTGAAGGGGTATCATGCCATCATTGTGACCAGCCCTCTCCCTTGTGAGACCGTCAGCATCGGTCTCCTTATGAGCGCTTGGATGCCAAATTGATATCAATGATGTTGTTTAAATATTACAAGGTCGATCAAAGGCCGATGTTTAATCTTCAACCTCCTCAGTCGAGCCTGCACTTTGACATGCAAAGGAACATCATATCAGTGTGACTGCTTGGAATGTGGACTTTTTAAGGCTATTTTTAGCTATTCCAAAAGGCAGATTTGTCTAGGAGTTTTAAATGCATAAAGTCTAAGATGTTTTCTTTATTTTAGGCCCTCTCATGAAGTTGAAGGCATTAAATGAGGAGTGGTTTGTTTTTTCTAAAGGGGGAGAAGAGTAGTGGTATTTCAAATTCCTTATGTTTGTGGAAGCATAGGAAACTTTATGAATTCTTTTTATGTCAACATGCAGATGATGGACTTTTGTCAGTTGATCTAAATATGGGATATTGGTCTTTATTTTCTGATAGGTTTTTTTTAATAAAAGAAATTATTGAAGATTCTTATTGCAGGTGAATGGAACATGAAGATTATTATGGATTTGAAAGGGAGAATGAACATGTAGAGGTTTTGAATGAAAGATGGTTTTATTATTATTGCAAGTGCATTGAAAATTTATAATGGGGACTGAAATATATTGCACTAGGGGATATAATTGTGAATGAAATATGGTGTATGTGAGAAATAAGGTGAATTAGGTGATTTGAGAGGGTGGATTTTTCAAGATGAAATATGTAAAGTAAGAAATGGTTTTTATAGGGGTGAATCAAGCACAAGATGAAGACATTATGCAGCCAATTTATAAAGTGAATCATGTCCAGTATGAAGATAATATGTAGCTAATTGTGTAGAGATACTGAGAAGGAAATGCAGATTGAGTTGAGTGTGATTGCAAGGGAATATGCAAGTTCAATGATTTGTACTAAAATAGAGAAACCCTCTATACTCTTTATGTTTTTTTGAGATTGTATGTTTTTCTAGTGAGGCACATTGTAACCAGTGAGGTTCTTGGCTAGTGAGGCCTAGTTGTGATTAGTGAGATCTTAGCCAGTGAGGCTTACATTATAACGAGTAAGGTTTATGGCCAGTGAGGCCTATTTGTGATCAGTGAGATCTTAGCCAGTGAGGCTTGCATTGTAACCAGTGAGGTTTTCCAGTGAGGCTTAATGGAGATTAAAGTTCATAGTAGTTTTTACCCTTTTGGGGTTTTCCACTCAATCACCTATGTCATATGTTGATCCCTTTTTGTCTTGTGCTTTGTACATGGTTTATGTCCTGATGCATTTGATTTGTGTTTCATGTTGAATATATACTGTTGAATGGTCTTGATATTATTGTGAGAAGATCCTGGTTGAAAAATTAGTTTTGTTGACCACTGATTCACCCCCCCATCTTAGTGGTCTATAGTATTCCAACAATTGGTATCAGAGCCAGGTTCCTTGAAATAAGTTTAACCAACTTAGGTGATCCTGGTAGTGGAATACTCTTTGTTTTAGAATGGAGTCTTATTTGTCCTCTTTAGGTTATGATGTTTGGGCTGCAGTTGAAAATGGGTATGTTATGCCTTCTCAGCCACCTTCCACTTTTGATGAAAAGAGAGCCTATGAGTGTAATGCAAATGCTAATAATGCCATTTGTTGTGGGTTGACAAATGAGATCCTTGTCAAGATTATGCATATAAATCTGCAAAGGAAGTCTAGGACAAGTTAGCAAGCATCTATAAAGGAGATGATAAGATAAAAGAAGAAAAGTTGCAAACCTATAGAGCAAAATTTGAAGAGCTGAAAATGAATGAGGAAGAGAAAGTTGTTGATTACCTTCTCAGAGTTCATGAAATAGTCAATGCAATTTGTGGTCTTGGTGAAACCCTAGATGAAATATGGTGGTCAAGAAGGTGTTAAGATATTTAACACCCAAATATGATTCTAAAGTATCTCTTTTCAAAGAAAGAGAATTGAAGAAGCTTACCCTAGATGAATTGCATGGAACATTCACTGCATATGAAATAAGAATTGGTCATGATAAACCTGTTGCAAGTATGTGCCTAATCGGTGTTGTCATTGATGTCAACATATCCTTGTTGTCATTAGTGTCAACTGTATCTTATTCTATTACTTGTTTGGAAGACTTGTATGTTGAGGATATTGAGAAAATTAGCCTCTCCGGAGGGAACAAGTGAGTTACAGAGAAGTGCAGTACAGACAGTGAGTTGTATGCTAAAGAACAGTCTGGTAAACTGCTCCGCATTTACTTCTTCTTGAAGATCATGGTCTATGGATTGGAAGAAAGTTAGGGGTATGACCAAGGATGCTACATTCCAGATTTGAGCTCTCCGCATGAAGATCTGAGTGAGTTGTGCTCACCAGAGTAAAACCTACTTTTTCTACAAGATCAGTTGAGATAGGAAGAAAGTATTCTACTCCACCTTCCTCTGCAACAAAGTATTTTTCTTTGCAGTTCTAGAAGGAAGTTTGGGATGATGATAAGTGCCTTCAGTTGTAATGGTTCATGGTTTGGTGGTCCACAAGCTATCTTTCTTTTATGACAGTTGAAGATAGTGAAGTTCATGTGTTCCGGTGAGAAGATTCCTATGAATAAAGTGGTTAAGGTTTGTGTGGTTGCTCCTAATGATTATAATGTGCTTGTGGATGTCTTCTAATCATGTTCCTATCTAGACTTTGGTCTGCGTTAAGAATTTGAGATTGTGTTTGAAGATTGTTCCCTGATAATGTAGCGTGTAACCAGTCTTGGCTAACCTAAGTCATCCTAGTGATTGCGGATATCTCTGGAAGATTGTGGAAGCATGTTGTGGCATGGAAGATCATGTTTGAGTCCCAGCTAAGGCATGGCATGATCCACATTTTATTTCCTTTGCACAATGTTGTAATAGGTCAGGACCTATTTTGTAAATGTTTGTAATACTGACCTTGGAGATTGTTCCAATGGTTGATGATTGTGATGTCAACCTTGATGATCATTCCAAGGTTGATGTAGTATATAAATACTTGTAGTTGAGTCATGGAAAAAGTGTCCTTCAATAAAAATGGAAAGATATTAAGAAAGGTCCAAAAGGCAGAGCAGAGAAGAGGAACAAGAAAGAAGAGGAACATGAAAGAAGAGGAAGAGTAGAATAGAGGCAGAGCGTAGCAGAGGAATTATTGTACTTTAGTCATAAACATAAGAAGGTGTTGATCAAGGTAGAGAGCCTGGCAATGAGCCGCCATTAGGATTTAACAGCCCTTATTGTAATCTTTCTAGGTTTAAGGTTGAGGCAGTGAGCTTGCTAGACCTAGTTGTTCTTCATGGCAGTAAGCCAGTATGTTTAGGCCCATGGAGTGACCAAGCCTGAACATCATTTTTGTAAATATTGAAATATATATTTGAGAGCTGATCCTCTTTGTGGTTTTTCCCCACCTTGGGGTTTTCCACTTAAAATCTGGTGTCTCTTGTGTTTGATGTTGTATCTGTGGTTAAGTTTCTGATTTCATGCACTCATTGTTAAATCATAATAATTGTTGATAAGTGATGAATGTTTAATTGCATAAAGTGTTTAAGTTTTTGGGAGAACTAATTCACCTCCCCCCCTCTCAGTTGTCCAGTGCATATCAACAATTGGTATTAGAGCTAAGTTCCTCTAGAGAAAGTTTAACAGCTTGAGGAAAATCTAAAATGTCTTACAAGAAGGAAGCGTCACATTTTGACGGAATGAACTATGTTCTCTGGGAGACTCAGATGAAAAGCCATCTTCTTTCTCTTGGTTACAAAGTTTGGAAAGCTGCAAAAATAGAATACACCATACCTCCAAATGGTCCGACGATTAAAGATGAAATCAAAGAATATGAGATAGCTATCAAGGCAAAGGATGCTCTGCTAAGCTCATTAACTGACTCAATATTGATGAAAGTTGTGGATCTTGAAACTGTAAATAAGGTATGGGAAAAGTTGAAAAATCTTTATGAAGGAAGCCAAGTTACAAAGTCTGAAAGTGAAATATGAAAACTTGAAGATGAATGATGATGAAAACATATCAGCCTTTATGCAAAGAGTTGATGAACTTGTTATAGGGATAAAAGCCATAAGAGAAACTCTCAATGAAAAGGAAGTTATGAAAATTCTCAAATCTCTGCCCAAGTCCTAATGTCACAAGGTAGTCACAATTGAAGAATTCATGCAAGTAAAAATGGTTAACAGGGATAAACTACTTGGTAAGCTTACTGCTTTTGAAATGAGGGAGTTTGATGATGCTCTGCCAAAAGTTGAGATGACCTTCAAAGCCAGTACTTCCAAATCAGAAAAGTACAAGGTAGAATCTGATGATGAGTTTGATGAAGTTGAAGCCAACTTCATGGATAGACTGTAAAGAGGATCCGGTAAGTATAAAGGCAAATTACCTTTCAAATGATTTTCTTGTGGTAAAGTAGGTCATTTTACTTCTAGATGTCCTGAAAGAATTGAAAGAAATAGAAGAAGATATGAGAACAGGCTTAGGACCCAAAAGAAGTGTTATTATGTTGAAGATTTTGATGATGATGGAGTATCAGATAATGGTGAACCAGATAATGCTAGTTCCTCTGTAAATGAATGCTTGTTCATTGCTATTAAGGAAGATCCTATGTCTATTAATTCTTCTAGCTGTGTGAAGGAAGAAAAACCAGTGGAAAGTGCTTTGGCTTCTCAGGTCATTAAGGACAAGGATGAATGGGTTATTGATAGTGGTTGCTATCACCACATGACTGGTGTCAAAAGTAAGTTTGTGAGTTTGGAAAGATATGATGGTGGTTAGGTTTGGAGGTAATATAGCTGGTAGGATTTGTGGGAAAGGATCTATTTCTTTTGATGGCAAGCATAATACTGAAGATGTCTTGTATATGAAAGGATTAAAGTACAATCTTTTAAGTATGGGTCAGATGTGTGACAAGGGCTATGATTTAATCTTCAAGGACAATGGATGCAAGATCAGGGAAAGCTCCAGAACAATCATTGCAACTGGTAAGAAGACCAAAGGTAATATCTATCACTTGAAAGGAACCGAGAACTATTGCTTGTTGACTCAAACTGATGAGAGTTGGTTATGACATAGAAGGTTGTGTCACATAAATTTTGATAATATTATGAAGATAAGTACTGCATAGATTGTTAGATATTTTCCTAAGCTTGCAAAGCCTGCTAATCCTATTTTCAAGGAGTGTCGATTTGGGAAACAGACAAGAACAAGTTTCAAAAGCAAGGACTAATCGGTTGGAGGACTACTTGAGCTAGTGCATACAAATTTGTGTGGACCTACCAGAGTAAGAAGTTTGTAAGGAGACAGGTATTTCATGTTGCTCATTGATGATTATTCTAGAATGACTTGGGTCACCTTTTTGAAAGAGAAAGCTAAAGCTCTAGAAATTCAAGGTAGTTAAGGCACTGGTTGAAAATGAGATGGATTTGAAAATCAAATTCTTGAGGTCTGATAGAGGAGGAGAGTTCACATCAAATGAGTTCAATTTCTTTTGTGAAGAACCTAGAATAAAGAGACAACTATCTACGCCCAGAACTCCACAACAAGATGGAGTTGTTGAAAGGAAAAATAGAACAGTTCAAGAAGCTGCTAGAACCATGATGAAGGAAGCTCATCTTTCGGAAGCATATTGGAGAGAGGCAATTCAGACTGCTATATATATATCCTAAATAGAGTTCAAGTAAAAGGTAACAGTTCAAAGACTCCTTATGAATTGTGGCATCCAGTAGAGTTCCTACTATGAAATATTTCAAAGTTTTTGCTAGAAAATGTTATATCAAAAGAGAAGAAGAATTAGGCAAGTTTGATGCTAGATGTGATGAAGGAATCTTCCTTGGTTATTCCACCAAGAGCAAGGCCTACTGGTGCTACAATCAGAGGCTGAATAAGATCATTGAAAGTGCAAATGTTAAAGTTGATGAATGTAAAGAAAGGTTTTTAGAATCAAATGAATATGAGTCAGATGATCCAGATGTTTCTGAAGTGATGCAGCATGAAGACAACCCAGTTGAAGAAGAACAAGCTCTAGGAAGTGCTACTGAAACTCCAAGATATGTAAGAATCAGTCATTCTAAAGATCAAATCATAGGAGATAAGAGCAAAGGGATCTTAACCAAAAGAAAAGTTGCAGAGGAACAAGTAAATTTCTATCTAATTTCCAAGATTGAACCTCAAACTGTGGATGAGGCTTGCAAAGATGAGAATTGGATAAAGACTATGGAAGAGGAATTGATACAGATAGAGAAGAATCAGACTTGGGATCTTGTTCCCAGACCAGCAGACAAGAATGTAATTGGTACAAAGTGGGTCTTCAGAAACAAGATGAATGAGAATGGTGAAGTGGTAAGAAACAAAGCAAGGTTGGTATGCAAAGGATATGCTCAAGTTGAAGGAATAGACTTTGAAGAAACTTTTTCTCCAGTGGCAAGGATTGAAGCAATAAGGATGTTTTTGGCTTTTACAGCATACAAAGATTTCAGGTTTATCAAATGGATGTAAAGCATGTTTCTTAAATGAAGAGTTGGAAGAGGAAGTCTATATAGAACAAATGGAAGGATTTCAATCATCAGATCAGGGTACATGGTATGCAAATTGAAGAAAGCTTTGTATGGATTAAAACAAGCTCCCAGATCATGGAATGCACTATTGAACATGTACCTGATACAGATAGGGTTCAGTAAAGGTACTACTGATAGCAATCTCTACTTCAAGATCAATGATGAACAAACCCTGATTATTGCAGTTTTTGTTGATGATATTATTTTTTGAGGCAATGAAGGTATGTGTGTAGTTTTTACTAGGGAAATGCAAAGTGAATTTGAAATGTCTATGTTTGGAGAGATGAACTTCTTTTTACATCTACAAATAAGTCAATCGGATAAACGTATCTTCATTTCTTAGTCTAAGTATGTGAAAGAGCTGTTAAAGAAATTTGGGATGGAAGACTCTAAACTAGTATGCACACCTATGATAACTGGTTGTAAGTTGAGCAAAGATGATAACTCACCCATGGTAAACTAGAAAAAGTATAGATCTATGATTGGAGGATTACTTTATCTGACTCAAACCAGACTTGACATAATGCATGCAGTATGTCTTGTGGTAAGATTTCAAGCAGAACCCAAGGAATCACATGTGATGGCAGTCAAGAGAATTCTGAGATATTTAAAAGGTACAATAGATTATGGTTTGTGGTAGACTAAGGACTGTAACTTTACTCTTAGTGCATATACTGATGTAGATTGGGCCAGAGATGTGGATGACAAAAAAGTACAAGTGGAGGTGCATTCTTCTTGGGAAAAAGATTAGTATCTTAGTTGAGCAAGAAATAGGATTCAATATCCCTATCTACTACAAAAGCATAATACATTATAGTAGCATGCAATTGCACTCAAGTGTTATGGATGAAGCAGACTTTGAAGGACATCAAAATTGTGTATGAAGATCCCATTGCAATCTTTTGTGATAACACAGGTGTCATAAACATATCAAAGGATCCAGTGATGCATTCAAGGACAAAACACATATCCATTAGGTATCATTTTATAAGAGAAAAGGTGACAGAGAATGAAGTCAACTTGGAGTATGTTTCTACCAAGGATCAGATTATAGACATTTTTACCAAGCCTCTGCCCAAGGATACTTTTAAGCATCTCAGAGAAAAGTTAGGGGTTATCACCCCTCCTGTTCTAAACTGAGATGCACAGTAGTACATCAGTCTAGATGTGTTCAGAATTCCGAATTGATGCTTTTTAGGGCTGCTTCTTAGGGGGAGTAGTCAGAAAGTTTAGAAGAGAGATTAGATCAGAGCAGATGAGTGCAAGTATGTGCCCTTTGCAATTGATGTCAAAGGGGGAGAGAAGTCATGTGAAAAACTTTGAGTGTAGACATGTAAGAAAAAGGGGGAGAATTTTGGAGAAAGAAAGAGTGCGGGTGTTTAAAGAGAAAGGGGGAGAATCTTGTCTTGATGGTTGTTGCAATTTTTCACATTATATGTTGCCATCAATGACAAAGGAGGAGATTGTTGCAAGTATGTGCCTAATCGATGTTGTCATTGATGTCAACATATCCTTGTTCTCATTGGTGTCAACTGTATCTTATTCTATTGCTTGTTTAGAAGACTTGTTGTGAGGCCTACCTTTGTACATTACTATTCATCAGACTAACTACAGTGCTTTTGTTATTCTGTTATGTGAAGAGACTTGTAATTCTGGATTATTGAACATATGTGATTTTTGGTTGATTTAAGCAAATAATTGTGCGATGATATTATATGTTGTTTGGAAGAAAATGAAGGAATGGATATGGAACTGGAATATGTTTTCAGTATGATATAAGATTTCATGTTTAAAATGCATGTATTTAATTTTGCTTCGGCAATGGTATTTATATGAGATATTGACTTCGAGTTTGAGTGTGCAGGTATTTCTAACAAACCACTATTACAGGAGACCATCTCACACCTTTGTTGTTTCCCTTGTGAGCCAATCCAGTTCAATGAGAAACTGAGATCAACCTCTTGTGTTGGAATAGTTGGGAACTGTCGTAATGTGTTCTTTTTGCAGAAGGTTAAGGGATGTTTGTATCTTATTTTCATTTTTCTTATGTTGATCATTTTTATGTGAAGAGTTAACCCTAAGAGTCTAAACTAGGTTGAAAAACAACCTAGGGTTGTACCCCTTGGGATTAGGTACCTTTTTGGCTAGGTTAACCTTGGGTTAACTACCATAGGGTCACCTTAATCCAGGGGTAAGGTCAAATGACGAAAATGGGAAGTGGGGTGGGAGACATGGGATGAGTGGATTCCCCACTCATGCCCACTTCCTAATCATGGAGCATGCCACCCCCTCTTTAAGGTGGGCTTGTCTCCCATGTGCCCATTTTTGGTAAGATTCCTTATGGGTGGGTGTGGTGTCACCCACTCTGATATTATTTTAAATTATCTTTTTAAATTTTTTAATCCTAGTGGGTTTGAATGGGAAACCCTTGGGAGTAGGGTTGGAATGTCACATTTTTTCATTTTGAGAAATTCAGATGAAAATGAGTGTTAAAACTAAGGAAGAGAAGAAGAGGAAAGGGGGTTGTATTGTTGTTGAATCATGGTGGATTCATTGTGAGAGGAAGGCAATTTTGAGAAGGAGGGAAGAGGAGCTCTACTTCACCTCTCTTTCCTTTTTGGGCTTTGTAAGGTTTGATCTTCCATTTCTCTTCTCTATGTAAATGTTGCTTGAAATATTTGTTGTCTTGATGCATGAGTTGAATGACAGTCTTCTTGAGTTTGTTGTTTGTTTTTCGGATCTTTGTTATTTTGGGTGTGTTGATAGAGCACCTTCAAGTTGGAAGGAAAGGCTCATCTAGTATAGGGAAGGGGAGGTGTGACCCTCCCCAGGTGTCATATTGTTCTTGTTATACCCCATGTCATGAAAGCCTGTTGGATTCATTTATAGCCTAGAAGGCTTTGGCCATGTGTGCCTAATGAGATATCCCTGTGTTTGGGTTGGTTAGAAGGCTGGGGGTCTTGTGGAGAAAGAAAAAAAAACTTGTTGGCTTGAGGCCTTGTGTTACCTTGAGGTTTCTTATGAAAAATGACACCTGGGGGTAGTGTTGTCTACTTCCCTACCCTTCATGTTCTCACCTAAGCTGAGACTTTGTTATGTGAGTAAGCTATGGGGTTTTGTGTATTTCTTGTTTGGTCGTTGAATTCATTGTTGTATAGTGTAGTCTTGTGTGGTATACCCTGGTGTGAAGATGGGCTCCCTAGCTCGGGGGTGTCCCTCTTGCGGGACGATGGTAGGGAGGAGAGCTAGATGGTTGCCGATTTTTCCCTTGTTGTTTTGCAGGTTACGGATGGAGCATGTCATAAGGTTTCGAAGATAGACTTACCTTGTTTAGAAAATGTTATATCTTCCTATATGTAAAGAAAGTTTGGTTTTTTTAATAATTCATTGTGTAATAGTTTAGAGGGAAAATTCTCTCTGGGAATTGTTGCTAAATTTGTAGCCTTGTAAGTGGAGGATTTAACCTCCTTAAGTGTGTAATTGAGTTGTGGAATTGTTGCAGTATTTGTTGTCTGTTGGCTTTATTACAATTATAAGGTTGGGTGAATGGACTTAAAATTCTGGGCATGACATTTGGTTTCAGAGCCCATGTTTCAACATTGGGATCTCTGAGTTAGCAAGTTGACGGGTCAGTTGTTTAAAGTCCCCTCTTGTATTTAGTTTGTGACAATCTTCCGCTTGTGAGTTAGAAATGGATCAGTTGTAAATACCCCCTCTGGTATTTAGTTGTGAAAAGGATTGAAGTAGTTTTACTTTGTTACTGAATATGTTTTACCTTCCTAATTTCAAGGAGAGTTTGGACATCATAGCTTGGTCTGTTTTAGTTTACTCTGCAAGAGTATTAGAGGAGAGATCTCCTCTCTCTGAGAATCATTGTAAAGTGTAGATCCTAGGAAGTAGAGAGAAAACCACCTCCCTTAATTATGTTGTTGGTTGTAATTTTATGTGATTGTCATATTAGTTGTAAGATGTGAAAATTAGTTGTGGTTGCAAGTGAATCGTAAAGATTCATCCACCGTAATGTTAAAGAAAATGATAATTACATAAGTAGTGAAATTGTCTTTTAGTGGAATTAGATGTGCATTTGAAATTTTATCCAAACGTTTGTATTAATCTGCTATAATGAAGTGGTGAAAAGAAGGACCGCTTTCTTATTCTGTAATTGTTCCTAAATTTCTACCTTGTATTGCCTTTGAAAGTATATGTGAAGTCAAATAGATTCTAATAGACAAATACTAATTTAGAGATATCTAGATTTCTGTTTTTTGACTAAGTCATTGTTAATTTTATGAACTAAACGGAGAAGAAGATATGCAATTTTTTGTTACAAGATATATATTTAGACTCCTACATTTAATCGTATATTGACAGAATAAAATGTAGTTTAAAAAAAAAATTAGATGGTTAGTTCTTTTCTTTATCAACTTAAAGGTTGAAGGAAATATACACTTTCATTATGGTTTAAAGAAAGAAGAGAAGTAAAGATGTATATCTTTTTCTATATGAATTATTTACTTGTTATAGAAATTTGCAAATAAATATACATTTATTTATTTATTTTTGTTTATGTTATTCTGCTTATTTATCCGTAAATGGAATTGTGGAAATTTACTTTGGAACTTATATAATGTAAGGACATGCAATTAAATTATGAATTACTAATTTGTCTCATAACAAATATTGTTAAAAACTTGTATCATTGTTAGAAAATTTTGTGTTATACCAATTATTTTATTTCTGATTGATGAGAAACTGTGAAATCATTCCTGAGAAAATACCCCCACACACACACACACACACACATATATATATATACATCTGGTAAAAGTTTCTAACATAGCTTCAACTTTGAACAGGCTCTGCTCATGCAAATTAACCTTAACCAAGCTATTGAATATACTGTTTCATATTCACAAGTTAGAATAACTTGATCTATTGCATTGGCTCAAGTATCAAAAGGCTTAAAAAAAAAATTAAAAAATAAATAAATAAATAAATAAAAATTAACTTTGGTGGGGGTTTCAACCCCCACCGCAGCTTTTACAAGAGAGGAGGTGTGGGGTGGGGCGGAGCCCCACCCGCACCCCGTCCACCACCTCCGCAGACTGTGGTCCGCACACCACCCCCCGTCTCGTCATACCCACACACCCCCGGTTCGTCGCTGCCGCTGCCGCGGCTATCCACTCCCCCGCACCTGCAACCGGCCACATTTTCGCCGCCAAGGAAACCACACCCCTCGCCACCAAAGGGTCCCGCGAGCTTCCCTCGCGGCCTCTGCCCCGCTGAAAAACCTAGCCGCGCTGTCACGAATACCACGCTCCGCGAGCCGACCTCCGACGTGCCTCTGCGGCCACCGCAACCACCGGCCTCATTCCGGCCTCCCCTGCACACAAAAGCCCAATGAAGATCATTAACCCTTAAGGCATTTCGACTTAGGGTTGGCAATAGAGCCTTGTGTAGGATTAGTGGATGCTAGATGTGGTATTTATAAATTGGATATGATGTTATTCAATGCATATAATTGCAAATTTGTATAAGAATGCATATTAAATACCCTCTCATGACATTGATATGTTTAAATACATAACTTTGCATACATGAATAAATATATAGTTTACATTAGTGGATGTAGGCAGAAGAATGCATATCTGAATTGTTTACTCCAACATGTGTAAGTGGAAAAGATTTAATCCAATTTCTATTGTGAGTGGAACTAGTGGAACATAGTTGTAATCATAAAGAAATTAAATTAACAATATTTTATAAAACCACTATAGATAAAGTAATAAGATGATTTGTAATAAACAATTGTTTTTATGAGTGGGTGGCCATTAAGCAATATGTGTGGAGCACCATTAATAAAATAATGTTTAACAAAGTGATGTATATAAATCTTTATTAAAAGTTCAATCTATAGATATTTACAACTACCCATGCTTGTTTAAATATATAAACCTACTGTATGAGTGGGTGGCCTTTAATTTAGTTTAATAAACAACACATGGCCTACACAATTTGTTTAATATCGAAAATAGAAATTTAGGGAAAATACATAAATTGGAACCAATTGTAAATGTGTTCATTTGCTTAGAATACCTTTGTTAGGTGAGTGGGAAATCTTGCAATAAGATTATGTGGATAGCAAATGGTGATTTATATATATTTGAGCAATTAATATTGGAAACACACATGTTTAAATGTATGAATACTTTGAGTGGGATAACTATTTAATTGTTTTTCAGTTACAACAAATGTATGAAGAAACTCTTGATTAAATTATGTATATGTTTTAATCATTCATGTTGGTGAGTGGAGTTTTGTATAGACTTGGAACAATAAACAACAATGATCTAGCTTTGAATATAGAAATAGACTATAGTTAATTGAACTCACTATAGGTATTAATATGGAGGATAATTGGAATTGTCAAATTAACAAATAATCGTTTTGGTTCATAATGAGATAAATAGATGAACAATAGAAAGGAAATTATATAAATCAGTTAATGGGTGATTAGGTTGGAGATGTCCAAAAGTAATGTGATCTGTATTGTTAGTAAACCAATTGTATTACTTTCTTTTAAATTTGGAATGATTATACGCTTTGAGTTAAATAGGATCATATACATATTTCTATTCCTCTTAACGAAACTCCGGGTAACACAAATACAACATAGGATCTATGGATGACGATAGGACATATGAAGTTAATTAGTTATGGATGTTATATATCTATGTGTACATCTGTAATTATGTAAATTGATTTTGGAAGTTTGACAAAACATAAATAGTTTTATTGGATCTTAGACGATTTAATAGCCGAATAATTAAAAGGGGCGAATAAGAGGAAATAATGGCTTATAAATTTTAACCACAATGGTAGGTATTATGGTATGCCCATGCTCCACTTTAAATATATATAAATAAAATATAACTAAATGTATTTTTAGATCACTATGACCTATGCATATTTCTAAATATAATTATTTGTGTATAGATTTAATCCAATGTCCTTTTTGTGAGTGGGAAATTTATTAACAAATCTTTCTCCGATATAAATAAAATACATTTTTATGTCTTTATATAATTCTAGGAGGATGACTATGATATAATAAATAATGGTATTGGTGTAGAACAACTAATTATCATTAACTAGATGAACAATTCAAAGGGCCTCTAAATTAATTCAACCTAATAGTGGAGAAATTTTGAAGTCAATGTGTGATGTTTACATCGTTGTTGAGAAGTTAAAAGGTATGAAAGAGATAGTAGTACACGTGACTTATACTTAGAATTGATAAGAACGAAATCATGTTCTCAAGAGAATACAAGGGTAACTGTTACACTTGTTGAAAAGTGAAAAGAACTTCCTTGAGGTGAAAATCGTTTTTCTAAATAGATTAACTCCTTAGAGAAATATTAGGTAGACAAGAAATATTGGGGTCATGCATTGATAAATAGAATATTTAGGGGTGATTGTTGAAGTAGTGATGGGATCATTTACAAAAGAGGGATCACTTTCATAATAGTCATGTATTTAGTGTTAATTGGAGATAATAGAGGGGTAATAGATGTGATTCGTGTAATCTTATTTTCATATGAACTAATGATAGGAGGTATAAGACATATAGGAAGGGTAAGATTTAGGACTCAATATTTGTGACATGGTATGAATGATTATGTACAAATAAAGGAGATATAATTATAAGTATGAATACAATCACTTGAAGTATGGAGTCTCTTTTTATTTTAATCCTATAAACAACAAATGTATTTAAATTTCACCATATCCCATGATCTTCTGGTTAGGTATTCAACTTACTAAAGCACATATTGTTGAACGTATGTATAAACTGATATGTTATATGTTAGAATTTCTTAACTTGGTGAGTGTAATATCTGTTATTTGATGTCAAGCTACAAATGTATTATGTTTATATAACCCATGATTTATTTAATTGTATGTTTTGATTACTCAAATTATGAGATGAGTAAGTAAATTGTATCAAATGAACCTATTATCGTTACATTATTGACTTAAATATATTGTCTAGTAAATAGCATCATGAATTTTGGAAAGAGAAAACAAAGTAAAAAGAAAGAAAGGATGCAGTAAGCATAATAGTAATAACCTATATTTTATTGGAGAATTATCTTAAAAGGAAATCTATTTAATTTAATACAAGTTGAAAAAGAATTTCACTTATGTGCAATGATATTTAGATAATGAAAAAGCTATGGAACTGTGATGTGATTTTATGGTAGAAGGTTTGGGATGCATGTTGATGTGAAAGAGAGGATGGTGTATTGATATCCCTAGGTTTCTTGAATGAACAATGCAGTCTTATGTCGTGATGTTTCATTAGCAAGTCTTCTTGACTCTCGCCTTGAGTGTAGAGGATATGAAAGAAATTTGAGTAAACATGAGTCATGCTTAGAATAGTTATGAAAGAAATTATGCTCTCGAGAAGATACAAGGGTAAACAGTGTGCTTGATGAATAATGTGAGAACTTCAGTTAAAAAAAAAAAAAAAGGATGATGAAAATTGCTTTTTACAAATATTCTTTGTGTAAAGTATATATATTAAATTTCACATACCTTGTGTGGGGTTAATAGGTTTTGGTATCCTTTGGTAAAACACTAAATTGACAACTAAACTTTTAATGAGAATCCCCTTACTTGATCATATAAATATATGTTTGACTTCATAATTCATAAATAAATGTTGCTTGATTCAATTACAGTTTATCATGCAAATGCTAGTAAATTATACTTAATTTGGGATGAGAAACTTCATTTATGTTGGTAAACTTAATTTTTGCAAAAGCGAGTATATGTTTACTTACTGTAGAGTGTATTACCTTGTGTTTAAATGTGAAGATTATGGTGAAATTGTAAAAATTGTTGAGAGAGTCCTTAATTACTCATTGTGGTTAATGATTTGGTGACCTTGGATATGAAAGTTGATTTTTCGTATTGAAGTAATGAATGGTAGTGAAAGAGTATGTGCTACCTGGTGGATATGATTCTTATTTTGGTATCTTATTGATGCATGGCATCCTGGAAGCATTACATTGTGATTACGTGTACCTTTGAGAAGGACACGATGTTATTGATTTACGTGCTGCCTATTGAGAGGACCACGATTCCACGTCAGAGTACGTGAAGGCGCATTTTACCTACATGATGTTATTGCATTGGTTGTGTTTGCATAACATATGTAGTGACCGTGTTTCCCTCCTTCCTTATTGGTGACTTAATGGTAGTCACGTAGTGAGGTGATGTGCACTTTCATGGATTTTGATCATTTTCTTTGGGTTGTCTGATGCCTTTTTATCTCTTGCCTGTGTGGACCAACCATGTTATTTAATCTTGTCTGAAAGTAGCTTAGCCACAACTCTTTGACTCTTCATTTTTCACGTAACCCTTGTGGTTATGATTGTTTTGTTGGAATGGCGCCCTTTTATTTAGTTTATTGTTGTATTTGAAAACTCTTTTCTTTTGGGATATTTGTTATTTGTGGTGGCTAAGCTAGCTTATTTTTGTTGTTTGCTAGTGTTGGTCCTGTGTTGTGATGTTCTTCTCGCCATGTTGTTGGAGCGACCTCTGGTAGAGTGTATATAAGGAAGCAGACGCGGGAAACTTATGAGGACGGGGGGGTAGGTGTGGACTAGTATGGGCTGGTTATAATCCACCTACCTTCCTAGTGATCTTGGTTTTATTATTGGCTATCTCTTGGAGGCTAACCCCCTTATACAAACAAGAGGTAGGCCGTTTTGGGATGTATGGTGAGGCCCCCAGGCGCGTGGCCCAGATACCAACATTCTACATGGTTCTTGGATTCTTGGTTACTTGGCACGGGTAATTGATTACATGGTTTTGGATTCTTGGTTACTTGGCACTGGTTATTGATTACTTGATACTATGATGAGACTATGGCATTCCCCTAAACCTTATGTGAACCTTGTGAAGTTAATACCTGTAATATGGATGAATGGAAAAATGTGTAAGATCTGTAAGTAATGTGTTGAGTTGATGTTGATATAAACAGGTTGCATGATGTGTGAATTCCTAGGCAGTGTGTTTTGAGAAACTTTGAGTTACCATACTTTCTAATCTGATGAGATCATTATTATATATTTTTCATACTTACCTTGACTGATGCAACAAAACTTACTTAAGATATCAACACTTGTCGTAGTATTCTACTGTCACCACATGCAGAACATCTATGGTAAGAAAATTTGTTTGGTAAGCAAGTCTTCTAACAATTTGATTCTGAGATTCGTTTAAATACTATAACTTATGCAAGAAGAGATTTGCACTTTTACGAGTAAAATTAATAGTAAAATTTTTGTGTTTACATGTGCATCTATTCAGATATATAGATTTGACTCTTTTAGAAAGAATGAATCTAGGAATGCAGGGAAGTTGCTTTTTGGAAGTTCCTTAGTTCAAGTTAATACAAGTTACTTAAATTCAAGTTGCTTATTCAAAGTTACTTATATCGAATCATTTACAACCTAAGGATACAAAAGATGGATGGTAGAATCGGTTAGTGAGTCATTTACTTTTGAAAGGCTTCAGTATCATGCACTTTTTAGAATTCAAGTAAATTTCCCTAGAATATGCTGAACAAACTTAATGAAGATTTCGTTGATTACTTTGGGTGTTGCAATAAGTGGCTTAACCGTCTTGAATTTGTCAGTTGACCTTGAAGAATAAGCATTTGTATGTCAATCATTATCTAGTCAATAGGAGTCTCAACATACTCCCCTAATCCTTCATCTCATAGTTTAGGGCACCCTTAAAGTGTCGATTTGGGACACCTATCATACAACATCTACTTTACCAAAATGCAAAAAGACTATGGAACTAGTTGTACAAACCTCACTTTTGTTTCACATCAAAACTACTTTGACTCCTTTAATCAACATGTAATTTATGGATCACTTTGGAGTTAAAGGGGAATATACCATGGGGTGCTATAGTAGTGTTGACTAAATGATTGAATTCTGCACATGCATACATTTACAACAAAATTAAACAGTTAAAATAGATAAAGAGAACACTATAGACCTTTTTACCCTCACCTCTTTGCCGACTTCCAGGAGGAAGTAGAGTTTTAGGGGGGGAGAATGTGAGGCCTACCTTTGTACATTACTATTCATCAGACTAACTACAGTGCTTTTGTTATTCTGTTATGTGAAGAGACTTGTAATTCTGGATTATTGAACATATGTGATTTTTGGTTGATTTAAGCAAATAATTGTGCAATGATATTAGATGTTGTTTGGAAGAAAATGAAGGAATGGATATGGAACTGGAATATGTTTTCAGTATGATATAAGATTTCATGTTTAAAATGCATGTATTTAATTTTGCTTCGGCAATGGTATTTATATGAGATATTGACTTCGAGTTTGAGTGTGCAGGTATTTCTAACAAACCACTATTACAGGAGACCATCTCACACCTTTGTTGTTTCCCTTGTGAGCCAATCCAGTTCAATGAGAAACTGAGATCAACCTCTTGTGTTGGAATAGTTGGGAACTATCGTAATGTGTTCTTTTTGCAGAAGGTTAAGGGATGTTTGTATCTTATTTTCATTTTTCTTATGTTGATCATTTTTTTTTGAAGAGTTAACCCTAAGAGTCTAAACTAGGTTGAAAAACAACCTAGGGTTGTACCCCTTGGGATTAGGTACCTTTTTGGCTAGGTTAACCTTGGGTTAACTACCATAGGGTCACCTTAATCCAAGGGTAAGGTCAAATGACGAAAATGGGAAGTGGGGTGGGAGACATGGGATGAGTGGATTCCCCACTCATGCCCACTTCCTAATCATGGAGCATGCCACCCCCTCTTTAAGGTGGGCTTGTCTCCCATGTGCCCATTTTTGGTAAGATTCCTTGTGGGTGGGTGTGGTGTCACCCACTCTGATATTATTTTAAATTATCTTTTTAAATTTTTTAATCCTAGTGGGTTTGAATGGGAAACCCTTGGGAGTAGGGTTGGAATGTCACATTTTTCATTTTGAGAAATTCATAAATTAAGATGAAAATGAGTGTTAAAACTAAGGAAGAGAAGAAGAGGAAAGGGGGTTGTATTGTTGTTGAATCATGGTGGATTCATTGTGAGAGGAAGGCAATTTTGAGAAGGAGGGAAGAGGAGCTCTACTTCACCTCTCTTTCCTTTTTGGGCTTTGTAAGGTTTGATCTTCCATTTCTCTTCTCTATGTAAATGTTGCTTGAAATATTTGTTGTCTTGATGCATGAGTTGAATGACAGTCTTCTTGAGTTTGTTGTTTGTTTTTCGGATCTTTGTTATTTTGGGTGTGTTGATAGAGCACCTTCAAGTTGGAAGGAAAGGCTCATCTAGTATAGGGAAGGGGAGGTGTGACCCTCCCCAGGTGTCATATTGTTCTTGTTATATCCCATGTCATGAAAGCCTGTTGGATTCATTTATAGCCTAGAAGGCTTTGGCCATGTGTGCCTAATGAGATATCCCTGTGTTTGGGTTGGTTAGAAGGCTGGGGGTCTTGTGGAGAAAGAAAAAAAAACTTGTTGGCTTGAGGCCTTGTGTTACCTTGAGGTTTCTTATGAAAAATGACACCTGGGGGTAGTGTTGTCTACTTCCCTACCCTTCATGTTCTCACCTAAGCTGAGACTTTGTTATGTGAGTAAGCTATGGGGTTTTGTGTATTTCTTGTTTGGTCGTTGAATTCATTGTTGTATAGTGTAGTCTTGTGTGGTATACCCTGGTGTGAAGATGGGCTCCCTAGCTCGGGGGTGTCCCTCTTGCGGGACGATGGTAGGGAGGAGAGCTAGATGGTTGCCGATTTTTCCCTTGTTGTTTTGCAGGTTACGGATGGAGCATGTCATAAGGTTTCGAAGATAGACTTACCTTGTTTAGAAAATGTTATATCTTCCTGTATGTAAAGAAAGTTTGGTTTTTTTAATAATTCATTGTGTAATAGTTTAGAGGGAAAATTCTCTCTGGGAATTGTTGCTAAATTTGTAGCCTTGTAAGTGGAGGATTTAACCTCCTTAAGTGTGTAATTGAGTTGTGGAATTGTTGCAGTATTTGTTGTCTGTTGGCTTTATTACAATTATAAGGTTGGGTGAATGGACTTAAAATTTTGGGCATGACACTTGTATGTTGAGGATATTGAGAAAATTAGCCTCTCCGGAGGGAACAAGTGAGTTACAGAGAAGTGTAGTACAAATAGTGAGTTGTATGCTGAAGAACAATCTGGTAAACTACTCCACATTTACTTTTTCTTGAAGATCATGGTCTATAGATTGGAGAAAGTTAGAGGTATGACTAAGGATGCTACATTCCAGGTTTGAGCCCTTCGCATGAAGATCTGAGTGAGTTGTGTTCACCAGAGTAAAACCTTTTTTTTTTTGTAAGATCAGTTGAGACAGGAAGAAAATATTCTACTCCACATTCCTCTGCAACAAAGTATTTTGCTTTTTGGTTCTAGAAGGAAGTCTGGGATGATGATAAGTGCCTTCAGTTGCAATGGTTCGTGGTTTGGTGGTCCACAAGCTATCTTTCTTTTATGACAGTTGAAGACAGTGAAGTTCATGTGTTCTGGTGAGAAGATTCCTATGAATAAAGTGGTTAAGGTTCATGTGGTTGCTCCTGATGATTATAACATGCTTGTGTATGTCTCCTAATCATGTTCCTATTTGGACTTTCATCTGCATTAAGAAATTGAGATTGTGTTTGAAGATTGTTCCCAAATAATGTAGCGTGTAACCAGTCTTGGCCGACCTGGTTAATCCCAGTGATTGCAGAGATCTTTGGAAGATTGTGGAAGCATGTTGTGGCATGGAAGATCATTTTTGAGTCCCAGCTAAGGCATGGCATGATCCACATTTCATTTCCTTTGCACAATGTTGTAATAGGTCAAGACCTATTTTGTAAATTTTTGTAATACCAACCTTGGCAATTGTTCCAATGGTTGATGATTGTGATGTTGACCTTGATGATCATTCCAAGGTTGATGTAGTGTATAAATACTTGTAGTTGAGTCATGGAAAAAGTGTCCTTGAGCAAAAATGGAAAGATATTAAGAAAGGTCCAAAAGGCAGAGCAGAGAAGAGGAAGAGGAAAGAAGAGGAACATGAAAGAAGAGGAAGAGAAGAATAGAGGTAGAGCAAAGAAGAGGAATTATTGTACTTCAATCATAAACATAAGAAGGTGTTGATCAAGGGAGAAAGCCTAGCAGAGAGCCTAGAAGAGAGCCCCCAGTAGGGTTTAACCGCCCTTATTGTAATCTTTCTAGGTTTAGGGTTGAGGCAGTGAACGTACTAGACCTAATTGTTCTTCATGGCAGTAAGCCAGTATGTTTAGGCCCGTGGAGTGACCAAGTTTGAACATCATTTTTGTAAAGATTGCAATATATATTTGAGAGATAATCCTCTACATGGTTTTTCCCCACCTTGGGGTTTTCCACTTAAAATCTGGTGTCTCTTGTGTTTGATGTTGTATCTGTGGTTAAGTTTCTGATTTCATGCACTCATTGTTAAAACATAATAATTGTGGATAAGTGATGAATGTTTAATTGTAGAAAGTGTTTAAATTTTTGGGACAACTAATTCACCCCCCATCCCTCTCAGTTGTCTGACACATATCAACAAAACCAACAAGAAAAGAGGCAACTTTAAAGACTGAAAAAGGAAACAAAGAGGCTAATTCAAATTCAGAAGATTTGGAAGTTCAAGAGTCCAATTTTGTAGGAGGTTGAAGAAAGGATCGAGTAAATACAAAGGGAAGCTTCCATTCAAGTGCTTTAGGTGTGGAAAGATAGGACATTATGCTACTCAGTGTCCCTATAAAGATTCTGAAAGTGATGAAGAGGAAAGCAGGAGACAAGGAAAGAAAAAGCAATACAATTCCAAAAAGAAAGATTTCATCAAAAAGAAGAAACGTTTGTTCATCAAGGATGATGATGAAACTAATAGTAGCTCTAAAGATTCTCCTAAAGGAGAGGAAATTTTGTTTATGAGTGTTGTTAGTCCGTAATGCCCACTCATTTTTGGCTTGTGATAGTTGCTAGTTTCACATTACCCTTTTATCAGTTCTGAGATAGTTGTTAGTTCTTCCATTGCATTTAGATAGTTCTGAGACATTTGAGTTATTTGGCCTCTAGTTTATGCTTATTATGATCGTGATAGACTATTTTTGACTGATATACTTTTGACATGTGTTATGATTTTATGATGACATTATTGTTATTCCAGTTATGATGAGATTGACATGATTAGTGATGGTTTAATATTATCATGTTTTATGCAATTTGTTGATATCTGATTTTAAATAAAAATGGTTATAGTCTTGTTCCAGAGTAGGGATGGTGTAGTACTACTCGTTCTGAGCACCCTACTATGCCGTGATTCTCTGACTCTGTGTATGTTGATATATATGTAGTCGATTGTATACAACCTATTGTTCTTATGTAGGTTGCAGGTATCGGGCCTCGACTCCACCTGACTTAGCAGGTTTGAGTTGGCCCCTACACCAATGGATAACATTGATGGAGATAACATGAGGTTTACTTCCTAGGTCAGTTCAACCTTCAGTTGGTTGGTCGTCATGTGGTTTGTATGTTTATTGTCGAGTCATTGCCTAGCCAGTCTATGTGTATTCTAGTATGCATAATGGATCGATATTATTATAATAATTTTGCTTAGTCGTAAAATGGGAATACTTGTAGTGGAAGACTATTTAAGAAAATTTTAATGCAGAATTAAGTAACTATTCTAATGGTTGTAAAATATATATACTTATGGGTCAAAAGCTTTATGTTAATTCAATAATATATATAGTTTTGGATAGAATAATTCTGGGGGAATAAATAAATGTGGTTAGTTGTCATTTATGATTCTAGAAGGGGGAATCTTTGTTATTAGTAAAAATTTAAATTCTTCTGGTAGAGAGGATACTCGGGAATGGTTTTGGTGTGAGTGGGCATTTATGACTAGGGCTATTTTGCTTCAAGGGAAATTTTGGGAAGATTCATTCGGAGAAAGAGGAATTGAGCAAGCAAGAAGAGAATTGGGGAAAATAGCTCAGTCCGGGTATGTGTTCTATCTCGATTCTTTAAGATTTGTCACTTTAGTTTTAGTCAATGAATGAACTGGTTTTATGTTGTCTTGATAATAAAATTGATCTACTCTGTTTTCCAACACCAATGCAAACCCTTCTAGAGATTTCACTAGTTTTCTAGTATGTCATATTTTCTAAACTTTTGCATCATTGAAATCTCGTTTCTCCATTATGTTTTCCTCAACATAACTCTTTCTTCAGAACCTGGCATATCATAATGCTCACATTTGATCTTGTCATATGTCGACTCTGTAGATCCTTGATTTAGGTAGTGAGGTTGAATGTATGCTTTATCCTTATTGAGACCCTATCTTTTCCTAAGCTCTTGCAGCACTTTCATTTCGGTCAATGATGGACCCTGCATAATTTTCTAAGGCATGTCAGACTCACCTTGTCTTCTATAATTCAATATTCAATTAATCCATAGCCATGTTTTTTGTTAGCCTCTATATTAGAACATCATTGTTCTAGGAAATCCATCTAATTTTACTCAAATGAAGTATCATTTGATGTTCACTGGCTCACTGTTATGCCTCGATCAATGAGCTATACCTGCTTGTAACAATTATAAGAAATAGATTTTGAGTGTGTAAAAAAAATTGTTCATGGCCACTTCATTGAATTATCCTAGCCAAGACAAAACTGATTTTATACCTCTGTCTTACCAGTGTCGTGTTATCACATTTGATCCATTCTTTTCTTCTGTTGATGTGTCGAAAGGCCATGAGCCATGTGCTTCCTATGTCGAATGCCTTCAATCAAAAATTTTGCCCTACCCATTTAATTGAATGACAACCTATTATCATACTGCATTCTATCTGTCACCACTCGAATACTATTTCTATTTTATTATTTAGCTTTCTGTGCAGACAAACTGAGAGTGTCAACCAATGATTGAATATTAAGCCTAAGTTTCAATGCCCCATCGACCCATCGATGACATGATGGGATGTCATCGATCATCTATTTTACCTTTCATGCTCGGCATGATATTAATCTTTCAACATTGTTGTATTATGTAGCATACAACAATCATTGTTTTTAGCCTTGTATGCCTTCGAGCCACGTGATATACTTACATTACAAGAGTGGTTGTTGAGCTCTTTAACGAACTAGTGAAACGCCAACTTAGTTGATGAGCTTAGATGTGATCATTCTGCAAATGCCTATCCTCTCAACAATTCACTGTTCATTACTGCATTTTGAGCCGATTCTCAGCCAGCGAATGCAATCTTTTTTTTACATGTTTTAACCTCCCTTTACTAGAATTAGCCATCTGCAATGATGGCACATCATGGCCAAGTTATGTTACAGTCTTTTTTAGTAGGAAATCAGCCTAGTCATTATGTTAGAGATTAGGTCATTTTCTTTTTAGTAATTTCTCTGTAGAAGTCGATGTAATTAGTAAGAGATATGGTTGCTATGTTATTTGATGGTTTGTGAATTTATATAGTTAAGTGTTTAAAATAGAATATATTGATGATATGTTTAGAGTCAATTTATCATATCATATATGTTTAGTATTATAAAAGTTGTCGAAGGGTATAAACCTTGTATTTAAAATTAATGGAATGTTATTTGTATTTGTTAAATTTTAATTTATGATTATAATGCAATTGTAGTATAGTTCATTATTATGGAAAGTTGATGTTAGAATATTAGATTATTGTTTGAAAGCTAGAGTATTTAAATGTTAGTATAGTTATTTTCTTATGTAGCTTGTTTTAGCAGAATAATTGTGTTATAGCCAAATTGGTTAAGGTTGTTAATTTTGAGCAATAGATATTGTGAAACTATAGTCTCTTCTTTTAGTATATTAAATCATGTTTCTACTAGAGTCTAGGTCTTATCGTAAAGTTGTAATTCCGGGCCTAGGAGGTTATAGTTCATACATTTTCGGTAAGTGTTTTAATTTATATATGTGGTTAGTATAATGTGTCCTTGGCCAAGAATGAATTCCTTGAATTTCAAGGGAAAGAGTTATATAATGGTTCATTATGTTATTCTTTGGTTTTGTGTCATTTTGATTCTACAAGAATGTCCTTGACATTCCACCCTTATCTACATATTGGGGAATGAACTTATGTATAGTGGTAAGGATGTTTAATTACCGACTCCAGAGGTTAGACTACTTGGGTCTCCGAGCTATTATTGTGTCGTACAATCTCCAATGATGTATTGTTTTGAGTTTTGAAGTGGATAAGGGAACTGTTATTGTTGTGAACAAAATTTGTATGGCTTAGGTAATGGATCAGAATCTCTTGTAACCCTTGTCCTTGCATGTTATTGGTTTTGGATGGTTGGTTAGAGATTGCTAGGAGAGTGGCTTTCATGGTGGGGCTGGTGCCCAAAGTGGTCGCCTGGGTAACCCCATGAAAGTAGAATGCAAGTTGTAATTTAATAATTTATCTAGGAGGGTTGGGGTAGTAAATCACATAACAAGATAAGTAAAGATGACTCACCCATGCCTTGAGTGCTCTCACAGGCTAAGGATGGGATGAGAAGGCCTAGTTGGCAAGGTCGACCTCCTTTTCTCCATGAGAGGATAAGTTAACTCCACATGTGTCACCCTATGGGGCCGGTGCCTAGAGAGAGGCTACCAGGGTAACCATAGATGGGGGCTGGATTCTAGTGAGAGATAGCCTGGGTAACCCATGCTAGGACTATGCGATGACACTCTCCTTACTGCAGTCCAATTACACCCTCCTTATCTTTTGTTGTTACCTCTGGAGTGTAGACTTGTCTTGATGATTTGGCTTGTCTTAATGATTTTTCTTGTTATGTTGAGTATTGTCTTGTCTGTGCAGACTTGTTATTCTATTTTGTCTGCATGGAGTCTGTATCTTATTGTTGTAGTCATTGTTGTAACCTTGACCTAGTGGAACCTCATTGTTATCTCCTAGCTCAGAGGGGTGGACCTCAGGGTTCCACATGGTTGGGAGGCAGAGCTATCCATTGGTCTTCTTAGATGTTTGGTTCGAGATCCATGCAGAAGTGTTCCAATTCTAGATTTGCTCTACACCTTCAAGTTGATGTATACATTCATAATTGTATTATTTGTAAACTGATGTAATCAGTCTTGTATTCTAGTATTGAACCTTGTAATTATTCATCTCTGCAAATGCATAAAGTAATGTCCTTCTGTTGTATCATGATGCATATCACTCGTAAGGTTATAATTTTATCTGATGCAGTTATGTTCCCTAGAAGTGTTAGCTATTCATTTCATTTAATGTTGTTATTAGTGTAGTTATATTTAATGTTGAATGCATTTGCTTACTTAAAATATATATATATTTCTGTAATTTTGCCTCTTGTTAGTCTAAAACTCTAGGGTTGCATGACAGGGCATAACATTTGGTATTAGAGCCAGGTTTAAACATTGGGTACTCTAGTTATAACTGAGCCCATTATGTGACCTAGTGCTTAAACTTTGTAGATTAACTTCATCCCTGTTGTTTTCCTTTCTGTGTGTAATAAATCATCTTTTGGTGTTGTAGGTAGTTGCCTAGAGGTAGGAGTCGAGGTCATGGTAGAGGTAGGGGTTGTGGGAGAGGTGGTGGCAGTACACCTCCTCCTAGTTCTCCTCATGAGAGTGCCCATGAAGGAGGGGGTCAGAATATGGAAGGTCAGGACTAGCCTGAGGGAGCCCAGTTACAACAGTTACTTGAGGAGGCCCTTGCCCATTTAGGCCCTAGATAGGAGGTTGAGCAGCCTAGATGGGGTCAGGAGGTAGACCAACCAGAGCCTCGAGAAAGAGAGAGATCACCCAAGCGGAGAGAGTTGATAGCTGAGCAGGAGGCCATACTAGCCAACCATATGAGAGATCTATTGAGGGCAAGCCCTCCCACCTTTGATGGAGCTAGTAGAGGTCTACAGGTAGAGACTTGGTTATTGGATTTAGGCAGGTGTTTCACCATGCATCTTTATGGTAGAAACACCAAAGCTAGATGTTCTATTTTGCATCTTTGAGGTTTTGCTTCAACTTGGTGGCAGTTAGAGGAGCAAAAGCTACACTTGGACATTAGCACTATCTCTTGGGAGTTGTTCTTAGAGAGATTCAGAGCCTGTTTCCTATCGGATCATTGGAGGTAGCGTCATGCGAATGAGTTCCATGAGCTGAGGCAGATGGCCATGTCAGTTGAGCAGTATGAGAGCAGATTCTATGAGCTCAAGCAGTATGCGAGTATCAGAGATGACGAGTCTATGTTGGTACAACATTTTATCAAGGGCCTGAATGCCCGGATCAGCGGAGGGGTTCATGTATTCGAAACTAAGTCTATGGAGGTAGTAGTGGAGAAAGCCTGGTTAGTGGAGGAGAATTTGGCTATGGCACTTAGTAGGCATATAGGTGTGTATATTGGCAGTGTACCTTCTTCAGGTTTTAGTTCGCGTGGTGGACATACTCAGGCATCAGGATCTCATGCACCCTCAAAGGGTGGACGGTAGCAGCACTCTCAGACCAAACCAAGGAATTCTCAGCCTTAGCAAGGTAATAGATTTCAGTCTAAGAAAGACCGGTCTTGGCAGTGTAATAAGCGTAATCACTTTAATCAGCTAGATCAGAGTATGCAGTCCGCAGTGAGCAGGGGTAGTTTCCAGGGTGGCGGTGGTTTTGGTAGAGGCACTGGGTGCTTCTCTTGTGGCCAACAAGGTGATATTGCTCAACAGTGTCCTCAGAGGAGTACTTTAGGGTTTGGACATCGACCGGCAGCTTTAGAGCCAATGGTTGGTGATGTAGGTAGATCGCACAGAGTCTTTGCAGCGGTGGATAACCCTCAGATAGAGCATCGGGGCACCGTGGTGGAGACTTTTGGTTTCATGTGAGGTATTGGTTTTTCTATTCTTTTTTATTCTGGTGCATCTGATTCATTCATATCTCCTCTTGTGGAGCATTGTGGCTTAGTGGCAACAAAGCAGGATGATAGGTGGTAGGTTGAGTTAGCTTTCGGGGCTAAGGTCGTAGTTGAGTCTCTAGTGCTTAGTTGTGAGTTGAGGATTGGCTCTCTATCTACCATAGTAGACCTTCGCATCCTACCCCTTGGTTCATATGATATAGTATTGGGGATGGATTGGCTAGAGGCCCATCGAGTAGTGATCGATTGTCGGCATAAGTCTGTTAGATATGTGGATGATTCTGGTGTAGAGGTGGAGGTTATAGGAGTTTAGAGACCTATTTCCCTATGTATGATCTCTACTATGCAGCTTAAGAGATGCATGCATCAGGGATGTCAGCCTTTTGTAGTTTCTGTTAGTGACTTGGAGATGGAGGAGAGTTGAGAGGCATCTCTTGATGATCACCCACTTTTGAGGGAGTATGCTGATGTTTTTCCTTCAGAGATTCTGGGGATGCCACCTAAGCGTGACATCGACTTCAGGATTGATCTTATTCTCGGTGTAGAGCCCATCTCACGAGCTCCATACAGGATGACCACTCAGGAGCTTAAGGAGCTTCGACCGTAGTTGGAGGAGTTGTTAGCTAAGGGATTCATTTGACCTAGTGTCTCTCCTTGGGGAGCACCTATGATCTTTGTGAAAAAGAAGGATGGATCTCTATGGATGTGTATCAATTATCGACAGCTCAATAAGGTGACAATGAAAAATAGATAGCCCTTGCCTCGGATCGATGATTTGTTTGACCAGATTAAGGGAGCAAAGGTGTTTTCTAAAATTGACCTTAAGTCGGGATACCATCAGTTGCAGATTTTTGAGGCAGATATTCATAAGACGGCATTTCGTACGCGTTATGGGCATTATGAGTTCACAGTAGTACCATTCAGGTTGATGAATGCACCTTTACTTTTCATGAGCCTAATGAATGGTGTTTTCCGCACTTATCTCGACAGGTTTGTCCTTGTATTTCTGGATGATATATTGATCTATTTAAGGACTAGGAAGGAGCATGAAGAGCATTTGTGTCAGGTGTTGCAGTGTCTGAGAGAAAATCAGCTTTATGCTAATTTATCGAAATGTGAATTCTTTCAGACAGAGGTGAAGTATTTGGGTCATGTCATCTCTAGAGAGGGTATTGTGGTGGATCCTTTGAATATCCAAGCTATTATGGATTGGCCTGCACCTACTAATGTCTCTGAGGTCTGTAGTTTTATGGGTTTGGTAGGTTACTATCACCATTTTGTTATGGGGTTTTCAAGGATTGCTCATCCTATTACTTCCCTTCAAAGAAAAGGGAAGAAGTTTGATTGGTCAAAGCAATGTCAGGTAGGTTTTCAAACCCTTATGGATCAGTTGACCAGTGCACCTATTTTAGCAGTTCCTGATCCTACCAGGGATTTTGTTGTTTGTATAGATGCTTCTTTGGAGGGTCTAGGAGAAGTTCTAATGCAGGATGGTCGCGTGATTGCCTATGAGTCTCGCAAACTCAAGGATCACGAAGTGAACTATCCCACGCATGATCTGGAGCTAGCAGCAGTTGTGCATGCCTTGGTGAGGTGGAGGCATTTTCTCTTAGGGCATCAGTTTGAGCTGCACAGTGATCATCGTAGTTTGCAATACATTTTTACGCAGGCAAACTTGAATGCGAGGCAAAGGAGTTGGATGGAGTTCTTGTGTGAGTATGACTTTGAGGTCAAGTATATTCAGGGCAAAGAGAATTTGGTAGTGGATGCTCTTAGTCGTCAGAGGTATGAGATCTCAGCGGTCTCTCTCACAATTGATTTGAGAGGTCAGATTCTCGCCGCACTTTCTACGGATAGTTGGTGCCAAGAGGTGAAGTCCGAGATTGAGTCTGGTAGATCTTTGGAGGGCAGATTTTCTGGTTACTCTCTTGAGCCAAATGGTCTTTTACGACATTTAGGTCATATCTCTGTTCCTAGTTCTGAGGGTCTTCGTACCCTAGTGTTGTTAGAGGCACATCGGGCACCTTATTCTGCTCATCCAGGTGTCAAGAAGATGCATGCAGATCTGCGCCAGCTGTACTTTTGGAGTGGCATGAAGCGGGATATTGCTAATTTTGTGTCGAGATGTCTTGAGTGTTAGAGGGTGAAGGTAGAGCATCAGCACCCTACAAGTCTTTTGCAGCCTCATTTGATTCTAGAGTGGAAGTGGGACATCATTTCGATTGACTTCATTGTTGGCTTGCCGGTATCCTCTCATCAACACGCTGCTATTATGGTTGTTGTGGATAGGTTGACGAAGGTAGCTCACTTCTCTCCTGTTCGTTCTTCTTACAATGCTACTACGGTGGCCAGAGTGTTCATGGAGGACATCGTCAAACTTCATGGGATTCCTCATAGGATCATCTCTGATAGGGATCCAGTGTTCACTTTCGCCCTTTGGACTTCTCTGCAGCATGCCTTGGAGACACAGATGAACTTTAGTTCAGCTTACCATCCTAAGACTGATGGACAAACTAAGAGGGTTAATCAGGTTCTCAAGGATATGCTTAGGATGTATGTGATGGATCAGCAGAGCCATTGGGAGGACTACCTGTATCTGGTAGAGTTTTCTTATAATAATGGATATCATAGTTCTATCGGCATGTCTCCATTTCAGGCTTTCTATGGTCATCCTTGTCAAACCCCTTTGAGTTGGGATCACCTCGAGGATGGAGTTCTTCTAGGTCCTGATATGCTTAGAGATATGGAGCATCAGGTCGAGAGGATTAGAGAGCATTTGGTGGCGGCACAGGACAGACAAAAGAAATATGAAGATGCTCATAGGATCGATCGATAGTTTTCACTTGGGGATCGGGTGTTCTTGTGTGTGCGACCGTGAAAGAGTCTGATCCATTACAAAAAGGGCTCTAAGATAGCACCACACTTTGTTGGACCTTTTGAGGTGTTGGAGAGGATTGGTCCTATTGCTTATCGTCTTGCTTTGCTGCCCAGTCTTTCACGTATCCATGATGTGTTTCATGTTTTTGTACTTAGACCGTACTATCCAGATATTGCTCATGTTCTTGATTGGACTGCTCTATAGGTAGAGGACAGGTAGCTAGCTTTAAAGCCCATAGGCATTCTACAATACAGGAGACTTGCTCTCAAGGGAAGAGACGTGGAGCAGGTCAGGGTCCAGTGGGATCCTAATGACGAGACTTCTGCTACCTAGGAGGATGCTTCCAGGATGAGAGAGTTATACCCTTACTTGTTTGTAGGCTTCCAGGAGTAAGCTTGATTCTAGGGGGGAGGATGTAATGCCCCCTCATTTTTGGCTTTTGATAGTTGCTAGTTTCACATTACCCTTTTGTCAGTTCTGAGATAGTTGTTAGTTCTTCCATTGCATTTAGATAGTTCTAAGACATTTGAGTTATTTGGCCTATGGTTTATGCTTATTATGATCGTGATAGACTTATTTTGACTAATATAGTTTTGACATGTGTTATGAGTTTATGATGACATTATTGTTATTCCAATTATGATGAGATTGACATGATTAGTGATGGTTTAATATTATCATGTTTTATCTAATTTGTTGATATCTGATTTCAAATAAAAATGGTTATAGTCTTGTTCCAGAGTAGGGATGGTGTAGTACTACTTGTTTCGAGCACCCTACTATGCTGTGATCGTCTGACTTTGTGTATGTTGATATATATGCAGTTGATCATATACAACCTATTGTTCTTATGCAGGTTTTAGGTACCGGGCCTCGACTCCACCCGACGTAGCAAGTTTGAGCAGGCCCCTACACCAATGGATAATGTTGATGGAGATAACATGAGGTTTACTTCCTAGGTCAGTTCAACCTTCAGTTGGTTGGTCGTCATGTGGTTTGTATGTTTATTGTCGAGTCATTGTCTAGTTAGTCTATGTGTATTCTAGTATGCATAATGGATCAATATTATTATAATAATTTTGCTTAGTCATAAAATGGGAATACTTGTAGTGGAAGACTATTTAAGCAAATTTTAATGCAGAATCAAGTAACTATTCTAATGGTCGTAAAATATATATACTTATGGGTCCAAATCTTTATGTTAATTCAATAATATATATATAGTTTTAGATAGAATCATTCTGGGGGAATCACTAAATGTGGTTAGTTATCATTTATGATTCCAAAAGGCGGAATCTTTCTTACTAGTAAAAATTTAAATTATTTTGGTAGAGAGGATTCTCGGGAATGGATTTGGTGTGAGTGGGAATTTATGACTGGGGCTATTTTTCTTCAAGGGAAATTTTGGGAAGATTCATTCGGAGAAAGAGGAATAGAGCAGGCAAGAAGAGAATTGGGGAAAATAGCTCAGTCTGGGTATGTGTTCTATCTCGATTCTTTGAGATTTGTCGCTTTAGTTTTAGTCAATGAATGAATTTTGGTTTTATGTTGTCTTGATAATAAAATTGATCTTCTCTATTTTCCAACACTAATGCAAACCCTTCTGGAGATTTCACTAGTTTGCTAGTATGTCATATTTTCAAAACTTTTGCATCATTGAAATTGCATTTCTCCATTATGTTTTCCTCAACATAACTCTTTCTTCTGAACCTGGCATATCATAATGCTCACATTTGATCTTATCATATGTCGACTCTGTAGATCCTTGATTTAGGTAGTGAGGTTGAATGTATGATGTATCCTTATTGAGACCCTAGCTTTTCCTAAACTCTTGCAGTACTTTCATTTCGATCAATGATGGACCCTGCATAATTTCTAAGGCATGTCAGACTCACCTTGTCTTCTGTAAATCAATATTCAATTAATCCATAGCCATGTTTTCTGTGAGCCTCTATATTAGAATGTCATTGTTCTAGGAAATCCATCTAATTTTACTCAAATGAAGTATCACTTGATGTTCATTGGCTCACTGTTATGCCTCAGTCAATGAGCTATACCTGCTTGCAACAATTATAAGAAATAGATTTTGAGTGTGTAAAAAAAAATTGTTCATGGCCACTTCATGGAATTATCCCAGCCAAGACAAAACTGATTTTACACCTCTATCTTACCAGTGTCGTGTTGTCACATTTGATCCATTTTTTTCTTCTATTGATGTGTCGAAAGGCCATGAGCCATGTGCTTCCTATGTCAAATGCCTTCAATCAAAAATTTTGCCCTACCCATTTAATTGAATGACAGCCTATTAGCATACTACATTCTATCTGTCACCACTCGAATACTATTTCTATTTTATTATTTAGCTTTCTGTGCAGACAAACTGAGAGTGTCAACTGATGATTGAATATTAAGCCTAAGTTTCAATGCCCCATCGACCCATCGGTGACATGATGGGATGTCATCGATCATCTCTTTTACCTTTCATGCTCGACGTGATATTAATCTTTCAACATTGCTGCATTATGTAGCATCCATCAATCATTGCTTTTGGCCTTGTATGCCTTCGAGCCACGTGATATACTTACATTGCAAGAGTGGCTATTGAGCTCTTTAACGAACCAGTGAAACGCCGACTTAGTTGATGAGCTTAGATGTGATCATTCTACAAACGCCTATCCTCTCAACAATTCACTGTTCATTACTACATTTTGAATCGATTCTTAGCTAGTGAATGCAATCTTTTTTTTTACATGTTTTAACCTCCCTTTAATAGAATTGGCTACCTGCAATGATGGCACATCATGGCCAAGTTATGTTACAATCTTTTTTAGTAGGAAATTGGCCTAGTCGTTATGTTAGAGATTAGGTCGTTTTCTTTTTAGTAATTTCTCTGTAGAAGTCGATGTAATTAGTAAGAGATATGGTTGCTATGTTATTCGATGGTTTGTGAATTTATATAGTTAAGTGTTTAAAATAGAATATATTGATGATACGTTTAGAGTCAATTTATCATATCATATAGGTTTAGTATTATAAGAGTTGTCGAAGGGTATAAACCTTGTATTTAAAATTAATGGAATGTTATTTGTATTTGTTAAATTTTAATTTATGATTATAATGCAATTGAAGTATAGTTCATTATTATGGAAAGTTGATGTTAGAATATTAGATTATTGTTTGAAAGATAGAGTGTTTAAATATTAGTATAGTTATTTTCTTATGTAGTTTGTTTTGGCAGAATAATTATGTTATAGCCAAATTGGTCAAGGTTGTTAATTTTGAGCGATAGATATTGTCAAACTATAGTCTCTTCTTTCAGTATATTAAATCGTGTTTTGACTAGAGTCTAGGTCTTATCGTAAAGTTGTAATTCCGAGCCTAGGAGTTTATAGTTCATACATTTTCGGTAAGTGTTTTAATTTATATATGTGGTTAGTATAATGTGTCCTTGGCCAAGAATGATTTCGTTGAATTTCAAGGGAAAGAGTTATATAATGGTTCATTATGTTATTCTTTGGTTTCGTGTCATTTTGATTCTACAAGAATGTCCTTGACATTCAACCCTTGTCTCCATATTAGGGAATGAATTTATGTATAGTGGTAATGATGTTCAATTACCGACTCCAGAGGTTAGATTACTTGGGTCTCTGAGCTATTGTTGTGTTGTACTGTTTCCAATGATGTATTGTTTTGAGTTTTGAAGTGGATAAGGGAACTGTTATTGTTGTGGACAAAATTTGTATGGCTTAGGTAATGGATCAGAATCTCTTGTAACCCTTGTCCTTGCATGTTATTGGTTTTGGATGGTTGGTTAGAGATTGCTAGGAGAGTGGCTTTCATGGTGGGGCCGGTACCCAAAGTGGCCGCCTGGGTAACCCCATTAAAGTAGAATGCAAGTGATAATTTAATAATTTATCTTAGAGGGTTGGGGTAGTAAATCACATAACAAGATAAGTAAAGATGCCTCACCCATGCCTTGAGTGCTCTCATAGGCTAAGGATGGGATGAGAAGGCTTGGTTGGCAAGGCCGACCTCCTTGTCTCCATGAGAGGATAAGTTGGCTCTGCATGTGTTACCCTATGGGGCTGGTGCCTAGAGAGAGGCTGCCAGGGTAACCATAGATGGGGGCCAGCTTCTAGTGATAGATAGCCTGGGTAACCCATGCTAGGACCATGCGATGACACTCTCCTTACTACAGTCTAGTTATACCCTCCTTATCTTTTGTTGTTACCTCTGGAGTGCAGACTTGTCTTGATGATTTGGCTTGTCTTAATGATTTGTCTTGTTATGTCGAGTATTGTCTTGTCTGTATAGACTTGTTATTCTATTTTGTCTACATGGAGTCTGTATCTTATTGTCGTATTCATTGTTGTAACCTTGACCTAGTGGAACCTCGTTGTTATCTCTTAGCTCAGAGGGGTGGACCTCAGGGTTCCACATGGTTGGGAGGCAGAGCTATCCATTGGTCTTCTTGGATGTTTGGTTCGAGATCCATGCAGAAGTGTTCCAGTTCCAAATTTTCTCTACACCTTCAAGTTGATGTATACATTCATAATTGTATTATTTCTAAACTGATGTAATCAGTCTTGTATTCTGGTATTGAACCTTGTAATTATTCATCTCTGCAAATGTGTAAAGTAATGTCCTTGTATTGTATCATGATGCATATCACTCATACGGTTATAATTTTATCTGATGCAGTTATGTCCCCTAGAAGTGTTAGTTGTTCATTTCATTTAATGTTGTTATTTGTGTAGTTATATTTAATGTTGAATGTGTTTCCTTGCTTCAAAAAAAATATATATATATTTCTATAATTTTGCCTCTTGTTAGTCTAACACTCCAAGGTTGCATGACGGGGCATCACATAGTCTAAGAGAAGATCAAAAATAAAAGGATGAAGAACAATCTAATAAGGACAAGACAAAATCAGTTTGGAAACCAAAGATAGTTGACAAGAAAGTTGAGGCTGCCCTACATGATTAAAAAGGAAGAAAACCAGAGAAAAACAAGGAAGATCCTAAACTTGTGCATCTCGCACAAGTCACATCATTAGTTGCATAAGATGTAGCATGAGGATAGGGGGAATTGTTCGATGTCTTATCATTTACCCCCAAGGAGAAAACCAGAAGGTTGTAGCAGTCAACGAGCAAGTGGAAATATGTCATCATAGTGAGCAAGATATTGAGGTATGATCTACTTCATTCAAATGTGTCACAAGTTGGACAATTTTTTCATTAGATTATTCAATGGGATATCTTTGTTTGTTCAAGTACAGTGATTTTTAGATAAGTCACATGTTCATCTGATATTGTTATAAGATGTCTATGCTTCAATTATGAGGAGCTATCATGTGTTGTAATTGCAAGTGTTGAGGTAGACAAGGTACATGAGCTTTATGATAAATTGCTTTCAAAAATGTGGTCTAATGGATTGTCATTATATGATCAACAATGGCATAATCTGATCATCAAGTTAGTAGGAGGTAGTATGTGACATGAACTATGCAAATAAACTTGAACTTTCTAAAAAGATGGATATAATAGAAATTTCAGATGCACTTGATGCTTCTACTTGTACTTTTCTTCAGGGGGAGCTTATTTGCTACCCTTCGCCATTGATGTCAAAGGGGGAGAATGAAGTGGAGTTAGTTATTGTGTTGCCATCAATGCCAAAGGGGGGATATTGTTGGCTTGACTGGCATATTGTGTGTTGGCACTGGTGTCAACTTGTTTATGGATTAGGTGTTTAAGAAGTTTCATCGGGTACACAAGAGTTTGTGATATGACATTTTGTTCTGAGATTGTTGGCAAATGGCAAAGTAGCATATTGTGTTGGAGTTTTTTGGAATGATGTTTGTCATTAATATAAAGGCACTTGCAGATCATCCAGAGAGCACATCATTAGGAGGATGTCACTTCATGATATGATGCTCATGATATATTATTCATGAATCAGGAGTTATGTAGGAGGTTTGCGAAGGCTTGTATCATTGGTGATGAAGACACACACATTGTTTATTCAGAGAGTTGTGTTGTTTCTTTCATTGGGATGTCAAAAGTTGTAGGTGATGAAGATACATGACAGTTTGTAACATGCAGAAGATGTTTTATCATGCTTGTGATGTGAAAGGATAATCTCAGTTGGTTTGGTAATGTCCAAGTCTTCAAGAGCCTATCAGTGATAATCAAGAACAAGAGGTGCTGTGATATGTTTCACACGTGGCAATTTTATGTTAGATGATTAGGTGTTGATGTGTTCGAACATAGTCACAATGTTCAAACATCAAAATGTGTTCATTGTTTGAGAAGGTTACTATCTACTAAGTTGCTTCATGCCATATCAGAGTCATTATTGACAGTGAGGCTTGATTGAATTTTTAGGTTTTTTATTGAAGTCCTTATTCCTAAGAGACTTAATGTTTTATAAACTATTAAAACCCTAAAATATAAATCCTATCTAATACCCTTCACTGCCCCTCTTACTTAGAATGCACTTTTGTTATAATCAATCATTGACTTGCTATCGCAGGTCACTTCACTTAAGGTTACCTACTGAAGGGGTATCATAACATCATTGTGACCGACCCTCTCCCTTGTGAGACCATCGGCATTGGTCTCCTTATGAGCGCTTGGCTGCCAAATTGATATCGATGGTGTTTAAATATTGCAAGGTCGATCAAAGGCTAATGTTTAATCTTTGGCCCCCTCACTCAAGCCTGCACTTTGATGTGCAGAGGAATGTCATATCAGTGTGACTACTTGGAATGTGGACTTTTTAAGGCTATTTTTAGCCATTCCAAAAGGTAGATTTGTCTGGGAGTATTAAATGCATAAAGTCTAAGATGTTTTCTTTATTTCAAGCCCTCTTGTGGAGTTGAAGGCATTAAATGAGGAGTGGTTTATTTTTTCTAAAAGGGGGAGAAGATTAGTGGTATTTTAAATGCCTTGTGTTTGTGGAAGCATTGGAGACTTTATGAATTCTTTTTATTTCAACATGCAAATGATGGACTTTTGTGAGTGGATCTGAATATGAGATATTGGTCTTTATTTTCTAACAGGTTTTCTTTTTTATTAAAAAAAATTATTGAAGATTCTTATTGCAGGTGAATGGAACATGCAGATTATTATGGATTTGAAAGGGAGAATGAACATGCAGGGGTTTTGAATTAAATATGGTTTTATTATTATTATTGTAGGTGCATTGAAAATTTGTAATGAGGACTGAAATATATTGCAAAGGATATATTTTTGAATGAAAAAGGGTGTATGTGAGGAATAAGGTGAATTAGGTCATTTGAGAGGGCAGATTTTTGAAGATGAAATATGTAAAGTAAGAAATGGTTTTTGCAGTGGTGAATCAAGCACAGGATGAAGACACTATGCAACAGATTTATAGAGTGAATCATGTCCAATATGAAGATAATATGCAGCTGATTGTGTAGAGATATTGAGAAGGATATGCAGATTGAGTTGAGTGTGATTGCAAGGGGATATGCAAGTTTAGTGATTTGTATTGAAATAGAGAAACCCTTTGTACTCTTTATGTTTTTCTGAGATTGTATGTTTTGCCAGTGAGGCACATTGTAACCAGTGAGGTTCTTGGCTAGTGAGGCCTATTTGTGATTAGTGAGATCTTAGCCAATGAGGCTTGCATTGTAACCAGTGAGGTTTATGGCCAATGAGGCCTATTTGTGATCAGTCAGATCTTAGCCAGTGAGGCTTAATGGAGATTAAAGTTTATAGTGGTTTTTACCCTTTTGGGGTTTTCCACTTAATCACCTGTGTCATATGTCGATCCCTTTGTGTCTTGTGCTTTGTAAATGGTTTATGTCCTGATGCATTTGATTTATGTTTCATGTTGAATATATACATGTTGAATGGTCTTGATATTATTGTGAGAAGATCCTGGTTGAAAAATTAGTTTTGTTGACCACTGATTCACCCCCCCCTTCTCAGTGGTCTATAGTATTCCAACAACTACTTCAAGAGGAATTCAAAAGGAAAGATGCAAGATTGAAACTTGAGAATCCTACAATTTTGTTATCTAAAATATATGAGGGCAAAGGTAAGAAGAAGATATATAATAAGTCACAAAGTATCTCTAGGTGAAAACATATAAGTGAGTCACACTTTTTTGTCAAAATGAAAAACAAAGAAAAGAATCATGTTCAAAACCATCTTGGTCTGATCAAAGGGGACTTTAACTGAACCACCTTTGATTGAATCTAGTTAGTGCATGTGTGGCACCCTATGGTGGTAGAAGGTTTGATTGAACCACCATCAAATGAACTAGGTTAGATTCACTAAAAGGAGGTTCAAGAATAAATAGGTGGGCCTACAGAATTTGTTTTATTCACTTAGCATGTGAACCAAGTACGAGCAACCTATGAACATGAAAAGTGACCTCCTTGCATGCCCAGTTGTTTGCTTCTCCTTCAACCACATTTTTAGATACTCTTCTTTTTATTTGTCATTTCTTACCTATTTTTTCTTTTATCATTTTATGCTTTTTTCTTTAATATTTTATAATTTAATTAATGTATTTTTTTTTTAAAAAGGTGTAGGTATACACCCATACTGTATTAAATATAATAGGAGTTTAATAACATGATAAGGTTTCAAGTAAACAAAATACCACAATGGGGACCCATTATAGGGTGCAAAAGGTAGTCATGGTGGTTGATAAAAAAACAAATAGATAACAAAAGACCATAGACCAAACGACATGGAGAAACCTTCAACCTAGGATAGAGTCACTAGGATCTATATTGCTAATCATTACATCAGAAGAAGACAGAGTAAATGAAGAACATGGCTTCAGAGGTTTGGGTGCGATATCTAGTGCATTAAGGTGGAGGAATCGAATGCTAGTGAACAACTCCTTAGCTCTGATTCCTAACCCAGGAGGAAGTTGAAAATGATGAGCATCAATTGCACTGTTAAGGGTATTGATGCAACTATTCTTAAGGCTTTTCTACATAGCATTATACACACATGCCATTGCCGAAGATGAGTGGAGAAGCTTCATTGGGAAGATGCCTCCAACTAGAGCATCCCTGACTAAATTAATGTATTTAGTAACTTATTTTTTTCTATATTTTTGAGAAAAATTTGTTCTTATTTTTTAGTTAATTTCTAAAATTAAAAATAATAAATTTATTAAAATAATAAAAACAAGAAACTAATAGAAATATAAAATATAAAAAATCTATAAAATAATAAAATTAAGAAATTAAGAAAATTTTAAAAATAAAAAAAATCTAACTAAAAAATTATTAAAATAAAATATATAATTAATAAAATTATAAAATTAATAAATAATAAAATCAAAGTTATCAAATAATAAAAGTAAGTAAATTATATCTTAAATATGATCTATTAAAAAACATTGACACATATCTGTCTCAAGTTATTTTAGTTTCCTTTAGAACTATTTTATTTACCACATAATACATGGACACATAAATTTTTATTTTTATTTAAAAATTATTTAATTTTTTGGCTGATAGGCAATTCTATATGTGCACACATCTTGTTACTGCCAAAAATTTGGTAGTCCCAAAAAATTAATTTTTTTGGTCGACCAATAAAAAATAGTCGTCCATATAAAATAAGTGATAAAACATACCATTTAATTATTACTGACGAAATAACATTTCTAAAAGACAAAACAAAATGGAACGCCTTACATTGAATTTCCCAACTTCAGAGATTCTGAGCTCTTCCCCTACCGATACCAGAGACTTTAACCACTAGCACCAGATGCCCCTAGATTTCTTTGTAACTATCTTATATAATTTTTTTACTTTAGAGAATCACTGTAGATTTGTTCTTGAAGTTGTGGAAGCGGTGGTGGATGAAATTAGACTAGAGCATGTGGGAATTCGACTTTCTCCCTTTCTCACCTAGAAGGCAATGACTAAAATCTAGAGGTGCTGAGATTTACATGGTAGAGACTCTGAATAAAGATAACATTTTTCAATATGTGATTATTAACTTGATCGAAGCAATCTCATATTTAAGATAGATCTTATAGGTTAGTATTTTTCTATAGGGTTTATCTGATGTAGTATCCACTTGGTAATTGCTCTCGGGGTGGATGTTAAATTAGTTAGAAAAATTATTGAGCGCTTCACTGGGTGTGTTAAAAGTTTGGTTTTGGGTTCTTGTATCCATAAATTTTCAATATTGAGCTAATACAAGGAATCTTGCCTAATTGGATATGGAAAGGCATACCATTCACATTTGGTACAAGTGGGTTGATGCCAACAGAAATGGGGTTTCTTCCATTTTACAATAGCAAACAGGAGGATTGTCTGTTTTCACCATGGAGTAGAAATTTTCTAGCCAAAGATTTTATGGAATACCAGTCTATGAATATAAAGAGCTCACTTTCACGGGGTGTATTAAAGTTTGCCTCACTAGGTACGTAAAATTAAGACCATTTCACATTTACTATTATGTTATATATTTTGTAGGATCAATAATAGTAGGATAATTTGTATCAATAGATATTTTGTGGCCAATCATTCTATATAATACATCAATATTTGTATAAATAGAGGAGCCTCTATACATGGGGAGTCTTAAAATTTTTATTTTGGAATCTATGCATCATCTAAACTTTAATAGTGAGCTAATATAGGACAATTTTCATAATTAGGAATGATAAGTTAGGATGATTTTATACTTATTGTTCTACTATATTCAAACATTTTTGAAGGAGAGAGTGGACACTAATAGAAATGGGATTTCCCAAAATTTAGGGTGACAATAGTAGTTTTGTGTTGTGTCTACAATGAGGTGGAAGTTTTGTGGCCAAACATTATATAGATTACATCACTCTATGAATTACAAAACTGACTTTCTCAAGGAGTCTTAAAATTTTAGTTTTGGGTTCTGTGCATCTTTTAGGTTTCAGTAGCAAGCTAACACAAGGCATTTTATCCAATTGTTTTTTTTTAAATAAGACCTTTTGATTTAACACTTATTGTTATGCTTTTTATAATTAGTTTTGTAGGAGAGGGTCGATGCTAGCAGAAATGGTGTCTACATTAAATTTAGCATGGAAAAATAGTAGGATTGCCTCTTTTCACCACAAGGTATTTTTTTATGATGGAGAGCATCAATATTAGAGTTGGTGTAGTGTACAAGTGCTTCTCTATCCTCAAAGTGAGATCTTGACGGAAATATTAGGAGCTCATGATGACTCAAGGGATATATGCTAAAACATCTCTTAGAATAAAGTTTGGCAATCATGTTAGTAGTTACCAGATCATCCTATAATATACTTGCACTTTGACTAATAACATTTGTTTTTTTCAACCTTGTATCTAAAGTTTTAAGTTTTGTCTATGTATTTTATCTACATATTTGAAAATACTTAAATTGACAAATCCTCAAATTCTAAATTTTGGACCCTGCTACACCTACACCGTCACTTTCTGTAACTCAGTTTGTCATTGCTTAAAAAAATGTGTAGTCTGTAAGTACTAGTGATTTAGTTAGTGTAAAATCATGCATGGTTGGTTAGAGTATTAAAAATAAATTTGACACCTAGCCCATATTTTTAGAATAAGATTTTGGTTGGGGTAAAAGTTTAGTTAAAATATGTTTCCTGATATTTTATGCAAATATAATTACTTGATAAATGAGGATAAAACCAGTGATTACTTTGGGAATTTGTATTGCATGAGTATGTGGATGACATAAATCTCAAGTAAGGTATCCATTAAATGACATGAATGTACCTTTTCATGGAAACTCAAGTCCAATGCCTCTATCAAGTGCATGCTTTCTCCACATGACAATATTTTTGTCGTGTTTTTCTATGGAGACATTGCCATCGGATTTGAGGGATTTTGGCTTAGTTCCTTAAAATCCTTGATATTATCTAAATAACTAGGGAATGAGAGTACATACTAGTTTGGACTCTCTTATGAACCAGGAAAAAACTTTGCCCACTGTGGATGTGTACCAAGCATTGCTCTAGCCCATGGTATTGTACTATATTTGTTGATGTTATTTTCTCTAACTTGTATGAGAAATGGTCCCACAAAATCATTTGGGAGTTCAATTTTGCTAAAAAATTACATGTTTTGGAAACAAAATGCTCAGAGCATTATTTTTGCAAGTATCTCTAGAAAAGACCTGGAATGGCCATATGGTATAGATAGCTTCAATGTGAACTTTAATGGAACTAAAATTAATGTGAACACAGTTCAAATTTGAGAGATTTTTTTAGTAAATTGGTAACCACTTGCATTGAGTGGAAATTCGTGATCAAGCTTACTACAGAGTTCAACCTAGAAAATTTGTTTGAGGGTTATCTAATCAATCAAAATTCACCTGGTGCACCAAATCTATCTAGTGTTTTGGAATCTTGGATGATATTAATCCAACTGTTTAAATAGAGGGAATAATGCCCAGAAGATACTAAACTTTGGCAATCTTTAGAGCATTTTCATAGATTTACTGCTAGATAATGAACTAATTGTCATGAAAATCTGACTCAGTTACTCACACAAACCTTGTAGATTTATCTTGGTTGTTTTTTGTATGTCTTGCATAATTTGCTTACAAATAGAAAATTGGTTTATGTGCTCACTGAATTGGGAAATGAAATTGTTAATAGTATTCTATATCACATTATCTTTTCAGCATGTAAATATTCAGAGTTTCATGTTTTTTAGATCTATACTATATATAAATGGATGTTTTTTTTCCCTCATGATTTGTTTATATTTGCAACTATATGTTCTCTACTTTTGTCTTACCTTGAACTGCATGATAAAAAGTCATTAGATTTATCTGTATGAGCATTGCTTTGACCATCTATGCATATTGTATTCACTAAACATACTCTAACACAGATGTTGTTCTTAGAGGCCTGGAAGCTAGCTGTACCATTTTGGGAAAGGGAGTTTTGTGAATCAGTTGGTCTCTCATGGATTCAAGTTTCACTTTGATAAATTATGTGTGGATTGTTGTAGTACACGACATTTAGTGATGAGAAAAACACATATGTTGTGAAATTGTGAATGATGAAGGATAGAAAGGTATTTTAGTCACAAGTCATGGTCACCATACCACAAAATTTACTGTACAATCTATACATTTTCCAATTTGCCATAACAATCACAAAGTGATTTCAATCACAAATCATGGTGACCACCACACATAATTCATCTGGTGTTTGTACACTCTCTAGATCATCATAATAATCACACACCTTGTGTTATAGGATGAATGACGTAGAAGCCTCTTATAGGACAAGTTTATAAAAAAAATTAACCTTATCTTTCACATCATACAATTTGGCATTTCCCACAAGGTAATTCTGATAAGGGCATGAGCAACTCTCCATGTCTTATAATGACAATAGTGTCGACACCTTAAACATAATATGGATGATAGTAATATATTATCTTGCAACTACTTTGGGCCTTCCCATGGACAATCCAAATTCCAATTTCATTTGCTAGAAATTTTCTAAAGCCTTTTTAAAAATTCCATTTTGTGCATATCCTAAAATCTTGAAATTCCATGAGACCACATTTCTTTGAGGCATTTTGTCAAATAGATCACATACTTTGTCTATGCTTCCACATTTTGCATATATGCCTACTAAAGGATTTCCAACTATAATATCTAACAAAATTCCCCCTTCAACTATGCTTTGATGGATGTCCACACCCTGTTCCAAAGATCCCATTTTAGAATAGACAAGGAAGATGCTAGCAAAGGTTATGGAATTTGGCTTTAAATCTACCAATTGTATTTGCTTGAAAGTTTCTAAAGCCTTATCAATTTATCAACAAATCCATATTGTGCATTTCCTTTAATCATCGCATTCAATAAATGACATATATTTGAGGTATTATGTAAAATGATTCGCGTACCATGTTTATGGTTTCCACATTTTGCACACATGTCTACTAGGGCGGATGTGGAAATTGATAATGTTAGCATCACCAAAATTTTAGAGAAATCCAAACATTTAAAATATCCTCTACTTACTTTTAGCCCTTCCTCTATTTAAGAAGTGAAATATTTAGAAAACAAAATTTAAAAATATTCTTGTGGTTAATGGTTGTGAGACTGCAATAGATGCTTGGTAATCCCTCTCCCTTTGACTTTTTGTGTGAATCATTCTTGAATGTCTAAATTAACTTTCCCACACACACACAATTTACATAAACAATAAGTGAATATGCCAATGTTCAAACATAATTCATTCACATAAATTTAGTACAAACATGCATGAACACTAAATCTTAAACTTGCTCAAGTACAAATACACACATAAAGTGAGTGCCAAAGTTATAAAACATGGTATTTAGTTTAAATACACACACAACACAAAGCGAATGCCAAAATTAAATTTTAGACAAACAATCCACACAAAATGAATGTCAAAGTTAAAACACACACTTCACAAGTAGAAAGTGAATGCATGCCAAAGTTAAAAGATGCTTCATGCACAAATTTAGTTCTATCACACACAAAGTAAACACTTGAGTTTAAACATGCCAAAGTACACACACACACACAAAATGAATTCCAAAGTTAAAACACACTCCTCACACAAAGTTCAATCACTTCACACATAGTTTGTTCAAATACACACTTCATACATATACAAAGTAAATGATAAAGTTCACATAGGCACATAAAGTGAATACCAATCTTAGTACACTCTTCACACAAAGTGAATCTGAAAGTTCATACACATAAATTGAATACCAAAGTTAAAACACACTCTTCACACAAATTTAGTTCAATAATTTCACACATAGTTTGTTCAAAATCATACACTTCATACATAATAAGGTAAACACTAAAGTTTAACATACCAAAGTTCAAGCATGCAGTGAATTCCAAAGTTAGTAGATTCTTTACATAGTGAATACATGTGAAAGTTCTCTTTCTCTCTCACACACACAATAAAAGAATCAAATCTAAGTGAAAGGTAAAATTGAAATAGACTTTATACAAAGTGAATGACAAAGTTTTTAATTAAAAGGGGTAAAAGGTTTTGAAGGGATCCTGGAACCCTATTACATACAACAAAATGTCACTAAACACAAAGTTGACCCATAATGAAACAATAGAAACACTGCAACAAAAAGTATTATCTTAAGAGTAGACAACTCAAAAACTACACAACAACAACAAATACAAATGTTTAGGGTGGTTTGAAACCAAATCATTTTCATCCACATCATATGAGAGATCATACTCATCCATATCTTCTTCATTCAAACTATCATCCTCCTTACCTTCATCTAGACCGATCTCACTCTTACCCTGAGTAGGTTTCAAAATTTTCTCTCTCCTCATCCTCACATCCCTATCTCCTTCATCCAAGCCATAAGTCTCCTCACCTTCATCTAGACCATAGAATCTTGGTGATTTGATAGTCTTTTAAGATTTAACAAGGCTTAAATTTTTTTGACAAAGTTTATATTGGGCTTATGAGGGTCTCTAGAGTCATATATACTCCTTCATAAATGGACCTTTAGTGAATGTACAGGTCCTTGTAGAAACCCTTGACAGATGTTCAAGGTTTCCTACACCTCTAAAAGGCTTTACAATCCCTTTAAATGCCTCTATAACCCTAAGCATGTTCTTAAACTACTTGATAGACCTTCCATACTCTTGACTTGGCTTGGAAAACACATACAGGCCTATAATGGGTTTGTATAGACTCCTTAGGACCTCCATGATTTTTATAAGGTCTCTAATGTTATTCAGGGCTTTAAAAAGATTAATAGACCTTATAATTCATGTACAAACCTTCTCATGTTTATCTTGGCTTAGAACCCCTACACTAACCTATATGGCTTTTATAGATTTTCAGGGTTATATAGCATTTGACTTCAAACTCTCCATTATCAATCAGATATGGACCCTATGCTAAGCTCATGAAAGACTTAGCTATTTGTTGACAGATGGAAACACTCTTAGATTGTGGGTGATCTGTGTTGAGAGTGAATCTCCAGAGTGAGTTGGTTCTCCTTATGATTTTTTCTAATCTAATGACTTGTCTGAGAAAAGGGATGATAGAGAACTAGAATGAAACTTTAAACTCTAATTTAATCTAAATGAAATATCTTTACCCACAAACAACCCTTCAAACTTAATCTTCCAAAACCCCACCTATGAGATTTGATCTAAAAATAATTTATAATAAGGTTCAAATTGAACACAAAATACAACTAGGATCAACATGCAATTTCACAGTAAAGAGAAATAGCAAAGGACATAACACTGCCACAATGAGACATCAGATGAAAACTGCAAAATAGACCAGTAGATGAAAATAGGGAAACCTATTATATTGAACTAGAAGGAGTGCAATGCAAAATAAACTAATTGAGTCAACTGCCTCTATACAAACTCTCTGTGTGCTCAAGAGAGAAGAAACAAATGGTATCAACTGACTGAGAAAAACTAAATTTTTTTCGTATAAATGACTACCAAGAGATGTCTCCAAAAAAGCTCCTAAAAATAGATATAGAAATCCATTTTTGTGCTCCTCAAAATGGCCAAAAATAAAGCCTTCAAACTGCCACCAAATAGAAAAATAAAAGCTGCCAAGGTGTCCTCTTGGGTGGTCCCACCAAAATCTGTTTTCTCTGCCCATAAAAACTCAATTTTCTGTCCACATCTGCCTCAAAATAAAGCAAATCTAGAAAGGATATTTGATTTTCTTTAATAGCTTTAATTGCATAAAATATTGCTTTAAAATAAAACTTTACAATGTTTGCAGTTTTATTCTACACCCTATTTGATTTGTTTTTTGCAAAATGATGTGATCATATCTGGCATTTCACCAAGCATATGACATTACAGGGCAATTAATTTTTCTATAAAAAATCATAAAAATATCAAGGCATATTATGAGATTTTTTGTAAAAAAGAAATAAAATGAAAGGCCCTTAGGGCCTACCCTCCTTCAAATAGCCCTGCAAGACTCTAAGGGCATGTGACCTTCTCCTCCAAGGACCAAAGCAAGCTTAAAGCATCTATCCTTAATATGAAATATATAAGGACCTAAGGTTTCAACATTACTCTAAGTCTTAGACTTAGGCACTAGAGTGGACATGATATCTCAAGGGGTATTAATTTGTGCAACAAAATGAAATAAATGTGATCAAAATCCCCTTTCAAATTAGGGTAAAGGGAAACCTTAAAACAAAAGAGAAAACCTAATTTTTTTCGAGCTCACTTTGCACTTTCAACTTTGAGAAATATGGCTCTACTCTCTGCCGCCATCAAGATAAGGGTTTGAATCTTGGAAAGCTTTGGTTTTGTCTACGTTTCTACTGCTACAAGTTGATTCTCTGAAAGATCCTTGCACAGAATGGAGGTAAGTACTTTCTATGACATATTTGATGCATTGTTTTGAGGCAAAACTAAACTTTATGGCCGCGGTTTGATGTACTTTTTCTCTTTTATGCTACTTCTTCCCCGTCTCTTCTCATTGAGGCCACCATGATACTCTTCAACCACTATGTAAAAACCTCACGGCCTTTCTACAAGTGTGAAGGTGAGTTTTCCTTTATCTCTATGTCGCGATTGGTCATTATATCATTGCATTTTTTCAAGAATGATTAGGGTTTCATTCTATAGTTTCATTGACTCTAGTTTCTCCCTGTATCACTCCTTTTACTTTATCTCTGCAATAATGGACTTTATAAAAAGATTTGTCTTTTCCTTTTTACCTATAGCAAAATAGGTCGTTATTGGTAAACTTGTATTCTGAGTTTTGATTTCTCAACAACCCTTTTGGGTAATAAGTTGATATCTCCATGGCATTTGATAGCTCTCTCTGACCACTTTGTTTTGAGAACCCATGAGGGTTATGTCAATTGAACATACATTCTCATGAAAACTCCACTTTTCTCTGTCTATGTAGCTCTATTTCAAACCATGAAGTCACGGCTAGCACACCATAGTCTGCTTTATCTTAGATCTGTAACTTTTGATAAAACCCTCAAATGGGTGTGAGCAAAAAGTTTATTTTTGTACCTGTACATTGGCACTCTGCATATGTTCATTTGAAAGCTTTGATCTTTTTATATCTCTAACCATGTATTTGACTGTAACTTCTCTCTATCAACAACTTTGAATGTTTTGAACACAGAAAATGGTCATTTGAGTTAACACAAGGCCGTAGTGTGTGTAGTTACACCTTTGAACAAGAAACAAAACTTCACTTCACAGATGTATCTCATGAACTGCTGATAGCATATATATGTTCCTATAGCATAATATGATATTGAGATTATCTTCTTTTTGTCATTCTTTTGACTACATACAGTTTCATACTATCATTCAGATGATGTTGTCTTACTCATTGACACTTATACAATTGTACATCATTTGATGGAAGTGACCTCACCTTTCTCTATAGATGGCAGATGTATACATATGCTTATAGATTCCACTTACAAGATGTCTGATATATGCTCTCTTTCTATTGCTCTTATTAGCTATAAATGATCTTTCCATGACACTTATGGTACCTTATTCAATCTGAAACATCTGGAATACATTTTGCAATTCACCTCTGTAACATTACATCAAAGGCATTTATTGCAGAGCCCTGATAATGATAACTCATGTGCATAGGTTGTAACTGTCATTTGACTATGCAATACCTACTATGGTTTTTTGTAACATGATACATATAATTGGCAATGTAATCTAGTGCATGCATAAGACTATACCTTTCTTTTTCTATGGTATGGCAAATGAGATACCAATGATTACTATATCAGTTGACTGTTCATCTCCTTCATGATAATGATGTTTACTTGTTATTGCAATACATTATGCTATATGCATTCTAATTCATTACTATGGCTACCTTAGCTGCTCCATACATGTACTTGATTCTTTCCTATCACTTTTGAGACAGGAGCAACAAACTCTTTTTAAAAAGGCAAAATGTTTGATGTGAACTCTGTTTCACCTGTACACATGCTTTCGCCTATATTGGCTCATTGGCAGCCATGTGAAAACTTCACTGTTCATAGAAGATTGCCATTTCAACCCTTTTGGATTTGTAGTCATAGGTGAACATTGAGCTTAAAGCTCAATAGTCTGAGATGTAACATTATTTCACTTTATCATTCTCTCCTTTGCGTAGTAAAAATGAATATTATGATCTCATTCCCCTTAAGACTCAGGGGCAACATGTTGGGCTCAACCCTTATGGGAGCCCACTTGACACCACATGTTGATATGTCTTCAGTCAACTACATGACTTATCCTATACCTGCACATGAAACAAACATAATAGATAAAAACATTGAAGTTCAATGATTGCTTCTCTTTTAGTTCCTCTTGCATGTGAGTGATGTTCATCTGATCGGTGCATTATAGGCAATGTATTATGCCTCTTCTAATAGACACATAGAGAAATCATAACCAGAGCTCTAACAAACCTTTTCCCAATTTTGTAGGTTCTTATCGAAGATGAAGAGCAAAGACAGAAGGCATCCTTGGAGATTGAAGACATTTAAAGGCAATGATGGCTATGACCTTTCTCTCCTCTATCTTTAGATGCATAGTGTCTTCCTTATATTTGCATTTATTCAGCTATTCCCATAGATTGTGTGGGACATTTGATTTATCAATCTTTCATTCAATGCAATGTTTATTTCTTTTATGTACTTCATTTCTAAAACAAATAAACATGGTAGTGAAATGAAACAATTAATCTCCTTCTACAAATGAATGACGATTTGCAATCTTTTTCCTTTTGTTGAACAGCTGAACTGCAATATCACTAAATCATCCAACTATGCAAATAACATACAATAGAAAATGTTAAAACCTTCACTTTAAAATGAACTTGTTGAACCAACTCTACCAGTTTGAGCTGTAAGTGAAAAAAATGGTATCATTTCTGGCAACTTTTGATATATGCTTGCCTGCTAAGCATCAGATTAGTTGCCTTGAATATACATTGGGCATTGAGTCACACTCTGCTAATCTCAAACCTAGAAAACACTAAAACTCAGCACTCCAACCAGTTCAAACAACAACAGAAAACAAAAGAAAACCAAACTAACAACAAACTAACAGGCCCTGGTGTCCAGAAAACCTATGCAGCAGCACTTAGGGAAACAAAACAGCTGAAAGTAAATGTGCATGAAGCATTTATTAACACTAACTCTACCATATCCTACTCTAATTAGCTAGAGTGATTGATCAAACAAAGCCATTCACGGGCTCCAGAAAATAACTACCCTTCCTTTGTAATCTGAAATACTCCATGAGGTTGTTAATCAGCCCAAAAAGGTGAAGAACAATCAAAACTTCAGCAAACTATAGTGACACCTTTTTGAGAATGAAAGTACAGTCACTTACCCACTTGACTTCTTTTGCTAACTGATCCACTTGATACCCTCATTGATGATCCAGATCATTATCACTATGAGGCTGCTCCTTATTGGTTGCCAACCCAGCCAGATGCCTAATAGGACATCCCCTCGAAGGTTTTGGACTAGAAACAACAACCTAATATGTACCTTGCATGATAGCCTGCCATGTGGCTTCCTCCTCTTCAGTCAATGGGTCATCCTCCTCCATTAGAGTAGCTAGTAGCTCATCAAAACTATCAAAACTTGGAAGATTCTTAGCAAGAGCTATACTAGGCTCAAAAAATTCAAAATTGCTTGAGGGGATACACTCCAAAATAGGTGTTTCTTCAATAATGAATTCAAACAATGAACTAACCTCTTGTAACAAGACATCAATTTACACAATAGCTTCAAGTTGCTTTGTGAAACAGGAGGGCAACTTCTGCAACCAGTCAAGATCAGGCTGCTAATTAGGCTGCTTTATAACCAATGATTCATCTGAGAATACAACCATTTCCACTTCTTGCTTTTGCTATTCCAAGTAACCTCCTTCCATAAATGTTGGCATAACCTCTAAATGTGAGAAGAAAAGCTTGATTTCTACTTGAAATGGATCCTCCTCAAGCTCTGTACTTTTCAAATCAAGGCTGCTCCTTCTTGTTGGCTCTAGGATTAGCACATTATCTGAGTAGTCCTTATTACCGTGGTGGTCAAAACTTGGTATAGCCATGCCATTCTCACTTTCATGCATGAACTTAGGAAGCTCATCAAATAGGTTTACTAAAAACTAAGGTTCAACACCCTCTTTTTGCATATTATCTATGTTTGTAACATGAATCTCAAGACTACTCTGAAACAAACTTTCCTGATTTTTGACAGAAAAAGGATGTTCTTTACCTCATGATAGCTTTCACTTAGCTTATTGGGATCGAAATTAGGCTCCTCTATATTTCCTTCTCCTTGGTCCAAGGCCCCATTGTCAAACTTCTTTGCTTCAATTGGCAACTCCTTGTATTGTTGATCTTCTTGCTATTCTAAAACTACTGCCTTTGCAACCTGAGCATTCTGCCTTTGCAATTTTAGACTTTCACCTTGCGAGCTCTGTAACCTACATTCATGCATCTTATGAACAACATTAAATTTTTTTCAAAGGAATCAAAATGTAGAGGATTCAGAGTCATATTTGAATCAACTTGCTCTACACAAATAGCAGCAACCTTTCCATGTGAATCAGCTTCTTGCACTACATGACTTTCTAAAAGAATTTTATCATCTTTTACAAAACAAGGAGGATCACTAATGCAAACATTGGAAGGTTCATCAAGAGGAGTCTTTTCTGGTTTGATATTTTGTTGCTCTAACCGACATTGCTTCATAGCTATATGCAGTAAATTTACTTTCCTAGCTTCCTTCATAGTGAATGAGTCATTTTGGAAGACAATAGGTCCATCTTTACAAAGATGAATAGTGGTAGGACAATCAGATTTGTCTAGTTGGGAAACTTGGGGAGTTTCTTGGATTTCTTGGAGGAAAAGAGACTCTTCAAGTGGTTGATCTACAACTACACTAGGCTGATTATGATTATTTTCCCTAATTTGCAAGGGATGAAGGCTTCTGAAACTTGGGATTTCAAGCCTAAGAGGTTGGTTTGAGGGATCTAGGACTTTACTTTGTCTAAAAATTGTAATCTCAACTTTAGGGGCATTAAGAGGTTCATTCTGTCTGAAACTTGGAAATTTATTCTTACGTACCTCTTCTTGAGTAGGGTGTTCTAGAACAGTAGGAGCTACTTGGGCTCGAGCAAGCAAAAGCTTTGTTTGTGTAGCTGCCTCTCTCTCAAGATTCTCTTCAAACTGTCTCTTTTATGTCTCCCACTCCTAATCAGAACCAAAGGTTTCACAGGGTGGCTGCTCTGGCTGTTAAAAGTAAACTTGGTGATTCAACTCTTGTAGCTACAAATTAGACTCTTTATACTGTCTTGGTTGAAATCCCCCTCTTTTTGGATACTGATAAGTCTTCATGCTTGCAATCTCTAGCTCAAACTGCTTTCTTTGTGCCTCCAACTCCTGCTCATGAAGATAGGCTTGATAAGCCAGCTCCTCTTGGTGCTAACTATACTCAAGCTCCCTCTTAATCTCCTTCATTTGCTTGTTGAGGTCTGACACAATGTCCCTCATCATGTCTTTAAGCTCCATCATCTTAGACTGTTTTATCTAGTAAGAAGGTTGACTAGGAGCTTGGGCAAGAATGGGCATGCGGTAAGCATCCTGAGTATTTGGACTAAAACCAGCATTATGACTACTTGTATATGGCTGGTAAGGAAGCTGAGCAAGGGTGGGTGGTTGGTAATTATACTGTGCATGTTGATTTTGAAGGGCCACGGAATTGGAAACAATAGCATAATTAGCCTAATATGGCTGATCTAGAGGTGGGTAAGTTGAATTCTCATAGTATGGGGGTGGGTATACTTGTTGGCTATGAAAAGTCAACATTTCTACTCATATAAAAGATGGAAAATGGAATGAATAGGTGATTTTTGTAACATACCAGCACTTGATCATACCGAAACCTGTAGCTCTTGATTTGGAGTCACCAAATGTGTTTGATTTTCTACCTCCAAAGGATGAGATCACTGATATACACACCAAATATCAGTGATAGATGAACATGTTATTGGACTAGAATAGTCCAATCTGTCCCTTACCTTATTTTCACAAGCTGAATGTACTAGTTCTACATGCAAGACCAGAAGATTGAGTCGCCAGATATACTTGTAAAAAGCCTCCAAAGGCTAGAACACTATTGCATATACCAGAATAGTAGCTTTGAGGATTAAAAAACTTCTTTGAAAACACTTTTAGAGTCCCACCGGGCGTGCAAAAAACTGTTATCAATCAGATATGCACCCTATGCTAAGCTCACAGAAGACTTGGTTATATGTTGACACATGGAAACACTCTCAAATTGTGGGTGATTTGTGTTGAGAGTGGATCTCTAGAGTGAGTTGGTTCTCCTTATGATTTTTTCTAATCTAATAACTTATATGAGAAAAGGGATGAGAGAGAACTGGAATGAAACTTTAAACTCTAATTTAATCTAAATGAAATATCTTTACCCACAAACAACCCTTCAAACTTAATCTTCCACAACCCCACCTACGAGATTTGATCCAAAAATAATTTATAATAAGGTTCATATTGAACACAAATTACAACCAAGATCAACATGCAATTTCACAGTAAAGAGACATAGCAAAGGACATAACACTGTCACAATGAGACATTAGATCAAAACTGCAAATAGACCAGTAGATAAAAATAGGGAAACCTATTATATTGAACTGGAAGGAGTGCAATGTAAAATAAACTAACTGAGTCAACTTCCTATATACAAACTCTCTGTGTGCTCAAGAGAGAATAAACAAATGGTATCAACTGACTGACAAAAACTAAGTGTTTCTCCTATAAATGCCTACCAAGAGATCTCTCCAAAAAAGATCCTAAAAATAGATATAGAAATCCATTTTCATGCTCCCCAGAAAAGCCAAAATAAAGCCTTCAAACTGCCACCAAACTAAAAAATAAAAGCTGCCAAGGTGTCCTCTTTGGTGGTCCCACCAAAATCTGCTTTCTCTACCCATAAAAACTCAATTTTCTATCTACATCTGCCTCAAAATAAAGCAAATCTAGAAAAGATATTTGATTTGCTTTAATAGCTTTAACTGCATAAAATAGTTTTGATTTTAACGCAATTCATAAAATATTGCTTTAAAATAAAACTTTACAATGTTTGTAGTTTTATTCTACACCCTATTCGATTTGATTTTTACAAAATGATGTGATCATATCTGGCATTTCACCAAGCATATTCATTACAGGGCAATTGATTTTTCCATAAAAAATCATAAAAATATCAAGGCATATTATGAGAGTTTTTGCAAAAAAGAAATAAAATGAAAGGACCTTAAGGCCTACCCTCCTTCACATAGCCTTGCAAGATTCTAAGGGCATGTGATCTTCTCCTCCAAGGACCAAAGCGAGCTTAAGGCATCTATCCTTAATATGAAATATATAAGGACCTAAGGTTTCAACATTACTCTAAGTCTTAGACTTAGGCAGTAGAGTGGACATGATATCTCAAGGGGTATTAATATGTGCAAGAAAATGAAATAAATGTGATCAAAATCCCCCTTCGAATTAGGGTAAAGGGAAACCCTAAAACAAAAGAGAAAACCTAACTTTTTTCAAGCTCACTTTGCACTTTCAACTTTGAGAAATATGGCTCTACTCTCTGCTGCCATCAAGATAAGGGTTTGAAGCTTGGAAAGCTTTGGTTTTGTCTACATTTTTTCTACTACAAGTCAATTCTTTGAAAGATCCTTGCATAGAATGGAGGTAAGTACTTTCTGTGACATATTTGATGCATTGTTTTGAGGCAAAACTAAACTTTATGGCTACAGTCTAATGTACTTTTGCTCTTTTATGCTACTTCTTCCCCATCTCTACTCATTGAGGCCACCATGATACTCTTCAACCACTCTACAAAAACCCCATGGCCTTTCTGCAAGTATGAAGATGAGTTTTCCTTTATCTCCAAGCCGTGACTAGTCATTATATCATTGCATTTTTTCAAGAATGATTAGGGTTTCATTCTATAGTTTCATTGACTCTAGTTTCTCCCTGTATCACTCCTTTTACTTTATCTCTACAATAATGGACTTTATAAAAAGCCTTGTCTTTTCCTTTTTACCTGTAGTAAAATAGGCCGCGACTAGCAAACTTGTATTCTGAGTTTTGATTTCTCAACAACCCTTTTGGGTAATAAGTTGATATCTTCGTGGCATTTGATAGCTCTCTCTGAGTATTTTGTTTTGAGGACCCATGAGGGTTATGTCAATTGTATATACATTCTCATGAAAACTCCACTTTTCTCTATTTATGTAGCTGTATTTCAAACCATGAAGTCACGACCAGCAAACCATAGTCTAATTTATCTCAGATCTGTAACTTTTGATAAAACCCTCAAATGGGTGTGAGAAAAAAGTTTATTTTTGTAGCTGCACACTGGCACTCTTCATATCTTCATTTGAAAGCTTTGATCTTTTTATATCTATAACCATGTATTTAACTGTACATTCTCTCTATCAACAACTTTGAATGTTTTGAACACAGAAAATGGTCATTTGAGTTAACACAAGGCCGCAGCGTGTGTAGTTACACCTTTGAACAAGAAACAAAACTTCAATGCACAAATGTATCTCATGAACTGCTGATAGCATATAAATGTTCCTATAGCATAATATGATATTGAGATTATCTTCTTTTTGTCATTCCTTTGACTGCATACAATTTCATACTATCATTTAGATGATGCTATCTTATGCCTTGACACTTATACAGTTGTACATCATTTGATGGAAGTGACCTCACCTTTCTCTATAGATGGCAAATGTATACATATGCTTATAGCTTCCACTTACAAGATGTCTAATATATGCTTTCTTTCTATTGCGCTTATTAGCTGTAAATGATCTTTCCATGACACTTATGGTACCTTGTTCAATCTGAAACATCTGGAATACATGTTGCAATTTACCTTTGTAACAATACATCAAAGGCATTTATTGCAGAGCCCATATAATGATAACTCTTGTGCATAGGCTACAACTGTCATTTGGCTATGCACATACCTGCTATGATTTTTTGTAACATGATACTTATACTTGGCAATGTAATCTAGTGCATGTATAAGACTGTACCTTTCTTTTGATATGGTATGACAAATGAGATACCAATGATTACTATATCAGTTGATTGTTCATCTCCTTCATGACAATGATGTTTACTTGCTACTGCAATACGTGATGCAATATGCATGTTCTAATTCATTACTATGGCTACCTTAGCTACTCCATACATGTACTTGATTATTTTCTGTCACTTTTGAGACAGGAGGAACAAATTCTCTTTAAAAAGGCAAAATGTTTGATATGAACTCTGTTTTACCTATACACATGCTTTCTTCTATATTGGCTCATTGGTAGCCATGTGAAAAGTTCATTGTTCATAGATGATTGCCGCTTCAACCCTTTTGGATTGGTAGTCATAGGTGAACATTGAGCTTAAAGCTCAATAGGCTAAGTTGATCTAACATTATTTCACTTTATCATTCTCTCCTTTGCGCAGTATAAATGAATATTATGATCTCATTCCCCTTAAGACTCAGGGGCAGCATGCTGGACTCAACCCTTGTGGGAGCCCACTTGACACCACATGTTGATATGTCTTCAATCAGCTACATGACTTATCCTATACCTGCACATGAAACAAACAGATTAGATAAAAACATTGAAGTTCAATGATTGCTTCTCTTTCAGTTCCTCTTGCATGTGAGTGATATTCATCTGATCAATGCATTATAGGCAATGTATTGTGCCTCTTCTAATAAACACATAGAGAAACCATAACCGGAGCTCTAACAAGCCTTTTCCCAATTTTGTAGGTTCTTATCAAAGATAAAGAGCAAAGACAGAAGGCATCCTTGAAGATTGAAGACTTTTAAAGGCAATGATGGCTATGACCTTTCTCTCCTCTATCTTTAGATGTATAGTATCTTCCTTATATTTGCATTTGTTTAGCTATTCCCATAGCTTGTGTGGGACATTTGATTTATCAATCTTTCATTCAATGCAATGTTTATTTCTTTTATGTACTTCATTTGTAAAACAAATAAACATGGTAGTGAAATGAAACAATTCATCTCCTTCTGCAAATGAATGATGATATACAATCTTTTTCCTTTTGTTGAACAATTGAACTACAATATCACTAAATCATCCAACTATGCAAATAACTTACAACAGAAAATGTTAAAACCTTCACTTTAAAATCAACTTGCTGAACTAACTCTACCAATTTGAGTTGTAAGTGAAAAAAATGGTAACACTCTCTATTGTGAGCACCTCTGTACTAATAACCAAGATTAAGAACATCATCAATATAATGTTAAGCTTTGTAGTCTCATCATCACTATCAATGAAATGGACTACAATGAAAGATCCAACCAACCTTTAATTTGAATGGAATCAAGACAAGATATTTAGAGCTTTGTTATAGGTATTGAGTTATGATGAACTTTCACATAAAAACTAGGGCTACAAAGAGCCCATCATTATTTTCAAGCCACAGATGATTTCATTCCTATCAAGAAGCATGTTAACATGATAAAAAAGACCTTGAAACTGATGGTTCTACACACTGTATACTTTGTTCATCCATGCATGTTCACTATTGTTGTATCATCCTAAAAATGTTCATCCACCATCTCTTTTGAAAACTTCACATGCCACATGTGTCTTGAGCAAACCCTAGAACACTAAAATACCCTATGTATCTGAGCGATCTATTGAAATACAATGTGTGTATTTTACTAGATCAATAAATCTAAAAATGAGTTTTCCTCAATTTCCATGGCTTTTCCTCGTTGCTCAAAGAATTTCTCAATCAAAACCCTCACTCAAACTCCTTGTATGAAATTGCAAGCCTGTAGTTTAGACAAAAAAGAGTCCTAAAGCCTTTTGCTTTTGAACTAAACCCTAAAACCTAAAACTTAATCCTAAAGACCCAAACACATTTAAAAAATAAACTCCCTCCAAGACAAGGCAATAGATTTCCTACAGACTTTAAGGTTTTTTGAAAACTTTAAGACTCTATAAATTACTAGACAAAGCAAAAAGACACATATTTTCACTTTTTACATTACAAAAAACCCCTTTCAATACCTTTTAAGACTATAAGCATATATAGTGCTTGAAGAAAGACTAAAAATGACCACTAAACACTTCTTAGTACACCCTATGAATATTTGAGTCTGGGAAAACTCAAATAAGTCAAAATTTTGGTGACCTCTAGGGGGTGTTTTCCTTCTAAACACTTAAAATTAGTAGCCTTAAGCAGTGCATTGGGTATAGGAGTCATTAGGAGCTTTAAAGAACTTCTCAAAAGAGCCCAAACCTAATCTAAAAAATAAAAGACTGTATACGCCTAAAAATGACACAAATCATCCTAAATAAATATTCTAAATATTTATTCCATTCTTCTATTAATTAAATAAATATTCTAAATTTATTTAATCAATTCACTGTTCCATAATTAAATAAATTCAATTTATTTAATTAAAATTCTTCTATTTTGTCCTTCACAATTAAATAATCATAAATTATTTAATTAATCCTATTTCCTCTATCCTAAAGTTCTAAATTCAAAATTCCACATCACCTTTACACCTCACCTTGTCCACCTCATCAGGTTGCACATGTAATTAAATATATTTAATATTTAATTATCTTATTTTCCCTCACCCACATGGCCTATTTCTTCTCCAATCAGAGGTCAGTTAACCAATCAATCAAATCTGTTAACTAACCTGTCAGTTGAGTCAAATCCTCAATCAATCCAGTCAGTTCCACAATCCACTCTTCTAACTGATCAATCAATTCTGTTAACAGACCAGTCAATGGAGTTAACTCTCCAATCAGTTTTGTCACATCCCACCTTTCATGATGGAGCTGGGACACTTGGCACGTTTCCACTGGTTGCACATTCCTCAACCATCTTCAGCCGTTGATCTTCATATCTTCTCTCAACCGTTGATTCCTATTCCTCCGAGTCTATAAATGAAGCTTCATCCCTCCATTCCAATCATCCAGGCTTTTGACATCGTTACTCTGTAGAAATATCACCAGCGCGCCTTTGGCACCCATTTGTCATCCTCAAGCTTGAGATCACCATTGTTGCATCGGAGCTCACCTTCATTGCATATCACACCATAGCCGTTCACCATCGACTTCCTCAAACAGCTTTAAAAGATTGCACTCTCTGAGGGCTCATCTCATCTGCGAAAGGACGATTCGTGATAGGCAAACAACAGAAGTTTCGAAACGGAAGAGGTTTGCTGTGTTCGTTCATTGCTTTGTTTAATCTTCTGTGCTTCTCTATTCTGTTGATGTTTGGGTCATCTGTTATTCATTTGATTGATGCACTATTTTACCCTCACATTTTTGGCGCCCACCGTGGGGCCGTTGCCCCTTTATTTTACCGTTTTTGAGCTTTTTTGAAGGCAGGTTCCGTACAGGTCCCGCAGAGTCACGCACAGGTTCTTTCGGCGCATCTGTTCATTTTTACGGCACTTTTGAAGACTGTTACGGCGCTTTTGTAAAACTGCGCATTTGTTGACTGTAACTGCGCTTTTATAGACTGTTGCTGCGCTTTTGTTGAAACTGCGCATTTGTTGATTTTAGCTGCGCTTTCATACAATATTGCTGCGCATACATTAAAACGGCACATCTATTGTCTGTTACGGCGCTTATGACGACTGTTGCTACGCATACGTTAAAACTGCGCATCTGTTCATTTTAACGGCGCATCTGTTCATTTTTACGGTGCATTCGTTAATGTTGCGCTTCTGTTGATCACTTCTGCGCATCTGATCACTGAAGCTACGGATTTGTAACTGGCTCAGGTTTTAGCACTTTTCTAGAGTATTTTGCTAACGCTAACCCTTTTGCAGGTGTTTGCTGGAGCGGTTTTGTAGGTTAGGCTCGGGTTCAGTTACATGTAGTTGCATCTAACTAAGCTCACATTTCATTTTCTGGGAAAGAGTAAAATGGTTGTTCATTACAAATCTTCATCTAGTCTTAATTAGGGAGGAAGTAACTGGTTTATTTCATGCTTGCATTGCAAACAAACTTCCAAGTTATTGCTATCTAAGACGTAAAATTGAACTCACAACTGCATTTTGAAGTTAAAATGAACCATTGCTATATCGTGAGACCTGAATTTCAAAGTTAACAATCTCGTGCAACGTGGACTTAAAATTGAACTCACAACTGCATTCAGGAGTTAAAATGAACCATTGCTATATCGTGAGACCTGAATTTCAAAGTTAACAATCTCGCGCAACGTGGATTTAAAATTGAACTCACAACTGCTTTCTGGGACTTAAAATTGAACCACTGCAATATTGTCGAAATCACTTCAAAGTTTTGTTTGACTAGCTTAGCCCATTTAGTTTTTATCTTTTTAACTAGGGTGGATTAATCAGTGTATTCTGTACTTGCGAATGACAATAGGCTTATGCTCTCCCCTCTTCTGGGTGATCAGAGTGCCAGACTTGTCATTCTACTTGTTTAACCTTTAGGAGGGGCCTGCCCTTGGATGCACGCTTGTCCAAGCGGGAACGACCCTGAGTGGTAACAGGCTAACGCCAAGCCCTACCGAGCCACTTAAAATAAATTGTGCTTGAGGTGAAAACCTCCTGCAACGAGTGCTGTTATGTTACACCGACGGCCAACCTCCCCCAAAACCCTCTCAGGCGCAACCCTGTGAGGCTGGGAGACTCCATAATGGAGAGTAGCGCCGCCGCACGTGTAACCACTTGAACGGTTGCCCGAATTACAAACCTCTTGTTTTAGTGGCCCAAATCCCTTATAATCCATTTCTCGCCTAGGATTTTGTACTTGCTTTTGTCCAAAATAGAGTCGAAAAACTACAAAAACAATGGAAAACTACAAAATACTCTTTGTGCTTGCTGTGTTTTCTTGCTAAATTAATTCATAATATCAGATCAGGAAGACCTATTCCAGCCAAAAAATACCAAAAACAGAGAAAAATCCCAAAAATTTGCCAAAAAAATACCAGAACTGCGCATATATCCATTTCTGCGGCGCATATACAACGACTTGCTGCGCTTTTGTACCGACTTGCAGCGCTTTTGTACCTTTCTGCTGCGCATATACGCCGACCTGCTGCGCATTTGCGCACTGTTACTGCGCATACATACCTCACCAGAGCGGCGCATATACAACGACTTACTGCGCATTTACCTATTCTTGTTGCGCATTTGTTTCTGCGCATGTGTGACAGTGAGCATCTGCCCTATTTTTGAGAAATTTTTGTCAACTGTTCGGAGTACCCATTTCAACCTAGTTTCATTTTCTGAGGTCAGAATCAACCTTGCAGTCAGTTTTCATCCATTTCACCCATTTCTCTCTCTTTCGACGGTCGTCCCAGTCACCTTCTGTCCTAGTCACTCTTGCCCCAACGTCATTCTGTCCCATACCGATTCGACATAGGTCCTTCTTTAGTAAATTCACGTAAGCCTAGTAGGTCACAGTACCTTTTGCTAGTAGTCTTGTTGAACGACTAAGCCCTACACAGTGAGACTGGTATCGACTACCCTTGCTAGTGGCTAGAGTCTTGTGTCAACCGTCTTACCTGAAGTCATTGAGCGAGAGAACCCTTTGTCCAAGTCTTGTCCTAGATATCCCATTCATTACAGTCTTAGTCGGCACCTTGCCAAGATTTCTAATCCTAGTCCATTTCATCCCACCCCACCTTGCATGGTTCTTACTCGATCCCAGTACAACAAACTAACTGAAATGGCCGACTCTTTCGATCACATCGCCCCACCACGCGATGATGATGAAGAAATTTCTCGCGAAGAATTAGTGGCACACATGCAAGATAGCAAATTCCAACGCCTAGTGGAGAGAGTACTCCTTGAGGATCCCACCAAATATTTCCATCATCTTGCTAGTCTCGGACTCAAACTCCCCGCAGACTTTGACATTAGCTCCATCATGGAAAATGCAGACAATGAACGTGAGAGGGACACAAATGACACAGTCCCAAATGCACATGAGAGAGGCACAAATGACACGGTCCCCCAGGCCAATGAAAGAGGAAAACAACACATAGATCAAAATGCTCCTATAGCGGATGTGAGACAACAAATTGAGAGTCTAAAGCTAGAAATCTCCAACCTTAAGATCGGCACCAGTTCCAAGAACTACTCCTTGGAAGATATAGCACCGTACCCCTTTGACAGAAATTTGGTCATGAAACCATTCCCCTTTCAGTTCGGAATCCCGAAATTCGACAAATACAAAGGGAAGGGGGACCCTAGAGATCATATCAGGGAATTCACTGCAGCATGTTTAGAAGTAGCTCACAACGAGACCTACTTAATGAGACTGTTCCCAAGATCTTTAGGAGGTCAAGCTATGGAGTGGTTCTCACGTCTTCCACCAGGAATCAAAACTTTTGATGAACTTGTCAATAAATTCATAACGCACTTCTCTTACAACATAGAACACGAAGTATCTATGCTAGACCTATGCAACACCAAACAAAAAGGTGGTGAGTCTTTCGCCACCTTCTTACAACGATGGCGACAGCTAGCTAGCAAGTGTTCTTACGACATGCCTGAGAAACAACTATTGGAAATGTTTGCCCACAATTTGAATCCCGATCTTAGCTATCAGATTCAGATACAATGCCCTACCTCATTCACCAAAGTCATTGAAATGGGGCTATTCATTGAGAAAGCTATGATCGCTAAAGGAACTCTCAAGCTCTACAAGGACACACCTCCTTCCAATTACACAACTGACAAGTCAAAGTTTTGGACCAAGAACAAGAATGTGGTCAACGATGGAGTAGTGGATGCTAAGGCGGCAGCCCCTAAACAACAACCCATATTCACTCTTAAGGAAGAAGCAAATAACGGTGCACTCAACAAGCCACCCCCTCGGGAATCTAGACCTTGGTTCAATTCGAATCCAAGGAGAAAATTCACGCCGTTAGGAGAATCTCAAGAGTCTGCTCTCAGGAAGTTGTTGGCTAACAATGAAATTTCTCTACCGCCAACAAGTGACTATGAGCCTATAGTCAAACCTCCCTATTGGAAGGACACAGACTATTGCGAGTATCATCGAGGAAGGGGGCACACAACCAATAATTGCATCCGTCTTAAGAACGTCATACAAGATATACTGGACCAGAATCAGGGAGGAACACAACAGCATACCTCCAATGAATCTCATGTGGCCTACCGAGATCCTCTCCTAAACCACAACCGGCCGTATAACAACAATCACAACGGCGGCCACAACAACAATGGTTACAACCACAACAATGGTCACAATGGCAACAACTCCAATGGCCATAACAATAATGACAACAATCGTAACAGGCCAAACCAGAACAGTGGATCGAGTAATGCTAACTATGCAAGCGTTCCCTTTGAGTACACCATTAACTGCATTTCTGAGCATGTTCCGCAAGTCAACGTCATATCCCCCAACCAACAACCAGGACCTAACGGAACTGGTTGTAGTATAATTACCTGCAATGGTAGAGTCACGATCAACACCACTCCTCCAAGGTCGTCACCATCTCCGTCCAACCCCCGCCCATATAATGTCATCGACCAATTGCAAAAGACTCTGGCTCATATTTCTATATTGGAGCTCCTGCGTCTATCTCCTTCTCATAAGGAGATTCTTGAGAAAGCCTTAGTGGAGACTACTGTCCCCACTAACCTAGCCCAAGAAAAGTTTCAAACCATGGTGGGTAATTTGACATCCTCCCCTTCCATATCATTCACAGAACAAGATGACCTTTCCATGTCTCAACCCCACAACACTCCTCTACACATTGTCGCATTCGTACACAGTTACCGCATCAAGAGGGTTCTCATTGATGGGGGTGCCGGTTTGAATATTTGCACTTTGAAGCTAGTCCTTGCATTGGGGTTCTCTGAATAGGCAGTGGATCCACGGAGGAAGATTACCATAAAGGCCTATGACGAGGAGGAATGCACCACGAAGGGCACGGTTGTCCTACCCATTCAAGTGGGACCGGTAATTAAAGATGTGGTGTGCCAGGTCCTTGATCGAGAGCTTGCTTACAATATTCTGCTGGGGAGACCATGGATCCACGCCATGAAGGCTATCCCCTCCACCTACCATCAATGCATAAAGTTCCCACACGATGGCAAGCAGGTCACCCTACACGGCGACCCCGATCCCTATCAACACTGCAATTCTTTTCAAGCTAAACCTGAATGCGTCATTCCCAACAATAGAGCCCATATCTCCCCTACTCCACCACAAGACCATACTGCCGAAGCTTCCTCTTCACAACCCAAACCAATGAAAATCACCATAAAAGAAAATGGCGTGGGGGAATATCAGATTGAGCACAGCCTCAACCTTGCAAAAATGCCCTTGTCTCCTCGCTCCTTTGGCCAACCCAGGCATTTTTCAAAGCCCTCTGCTCCTCCTACAACTCCCGCAAACCCCTTTGTAAAATGGGGGACCTTATCCGATGAATCAGAGGAGCGAGATCTCTTGCAATGGCTTTATGCCGAAGAAGAAAACACATCCCAAGATCCACCCAGACTCCCTACAGAGCTCTATGGGCAAGGTGAAACCATCTTGCATAGGATGGGATATGAAGGACAAGGCCCTATCGGCCTCAGAAAAGAGGGGATCATCGAACCTATACAACCCTCTTCCTCCTCTTCGGCTAGAAACACGACTGGCCTAGGCTACAAAGGTAAAGGTAAAGCCAAAGAAAATGCCTGCCTAGTGGAGACAATTCAAACACTCCAAGAGGATAGTGACGCAGATTCAGATGATTCCAATCAGTATGAATGGGACGAGCTGACAGAACACTCCTACGATGACAAGGAGATTGATACCATCCAAACCCTTAGCCCATATCATGAGAGACAAATGCAACGGGACAGACCACTGGAGTCTGATTTGCCCCTCCCTGAAGTTATGGCTTTCGAGGAAAGTATAGATTCCATTGCGATAAACAACCTGGAAGAAAGTACCACCCAGAACACTACCCCCACCTATGCTCCTAGTATTTCCATCCACACTATCAACGAATCAGGTCTTTCATCCGACTCCCTTCCCCTCTTACACCTTGAGCTTATTGACTGGGACCTGAAAGGGACCCCTCAATTAGATGTGTTCCAGAACGATGATGCCTACATTGACTATATGGGACTTCGAGATCATTTACCAAAAGGAGATCATAAAGCCGGTTTCACTATCGAACTCAATACTATAGCATACTTTGGGGAGGGTGCCAAGCCATCTAGTCGCAAAAATGTAAAGATCAAAAAGGGATCTGACGGTGAAAACCGCCATGCGGCAGTGCCAGATCATAAAACAGTAAAAAGAAAGGACGTATCTGAAGGTGAAAACCCAACTGTGGCACCTGACGATGGATTGCTTGACACCCTCCCAAGTGACATGTATCAAGAAAGGTCACAGATCATGGTAGAGCCAACAGAGCCAGTGAACATTGGAACCGAAGAGCAGCCTCAGATTATCCACTTTGCAAAATCTCTCACGCCGCCTGAGAAAACCAAGTTTGTACCATTCTTTAAGAAGAAGAGAGGCAGCTTTGCTTGGTCATATGCCGACATGCCAGGTTTAGACCCAAACCTGATTCTACATCACTTGCCATTGGATCCAGGGGTGAAGCCCGTAAAGCAAAAACTAAGAAAGATGCATCCCCATATAGCCTTACTGGTCAAGGAAGAACTCAAGAAATTGTTAGACGTGGGGTTCATCAGAGCCATAGATTACCCTGAATGGATATCTAATATTGTGCCGGTGTCTAAACCAGATGGCAGGGTCTGACTATGCAACGATTTTAGAGATTTAAACAAAGCATGCCGAAAAGATGACTTTCCCTTGCCTAACATCGATATCATAGTCGACCTCACAGCGGGACATACAATGTTGTCACTTATGGATGGATTCTCAGGGTACAACCAGATCAAAATAGCACCAGAGGATCAGCACAAAACCGCTTTCACTTGTCCATGGGGTACTTTTTGCTGGAATGTCATGCCGTTTGGGCTGAAAAATGCAGGTGCTACATACCAGCGGGCCATGACAACTATATTCCACGACATGATGCATGTGACCATGGAAGATTATGTTGACGACATCTTGGCAAAATCACTCACCAGGGACTCACACCTGGACACATTAGAGAAAGTCTTCCAACGACTGGACCAATTCCAAGTAAAATTGAACCCGAAGAAATGTGTGTTTGGGGTCACATCAGGCTAGGCTTCATCGTGTCAGCAAACGGCATAGAGGTAGACCCGGCCAAGGTCAAAGCAATCATGGACATGCCTCCGCCCAAAACTCTAACACAGTTGAGATCCTTACAGGGCAAGCTACAGGCCATCCATAGGTTCATCTCACAGTTGGCCGACAAGTGCCACCCTTTCAGCCATCTCCTACATAAGAATGTTCCATTTAAATGGGATGAGCAGTGCGAAGAGGCATTCAACAAGCTCAGGGAGTACCTCATGAATCCTCCTATACTCATGCCTCCGATCCAAGGAAAACCTTTGATTCTCTACATATCCGCTACACCTACTACTCTTGGGGCTCTCCTAGCGTAGCAAGACTATGAGAACAAGGAAAGAGCTGTGTACTATATCAGTCGAACCTTAGTGGGCTACGAGTTGCAGTACTCACAGGTGGAACGTTCATGCCTTGCGGTGGTTTTTGCCTCACAAAAACTCTGACACTACATGTTGGCACATCCTGTCAAACTCATTGCCAAGATCGACCCACTAAAATATCTTCTCAGCAAAGCAGCTCTCACAGGACGACTAGCCAAATGGGTTATGCTTCTTAGCGAATATGATATAGAGTATGTGGATAGAAAAGCCATCAAGGGGCAAATCATCGCAGACTAACTAGCTGAGGCACCATTACAGGACACTTCACCAATGCAATTTGAGTTCCCCGATGAATCTCTATTCACTCTGTCAACATCTCCTTGGAAACTCTACTTCGACGGATCTTACACCAACCATGGATCGGGGGCAGGTATCTTGTTCATCACTGCCCAAGGTGACACAATTCCAAAGTCCTACAGGTTGTTATTTCCATGCACTAACAATATAGCGGAGTATGAGGCTTTGGTAATTGGTCTCAAGATGGCCACTGAGTGGAAAATTCTAGCACTATGTGTCTATGGTGATTCTCAGCTTGTCATAAACCAGGTCAACGATGAGTATCAGACCAAAGATAAGAAGCTCATCCCATACAAGCGAATGGTCGACGACCTCAAAGAACATTTCGGGACCATCTCGTTTGAGCAAATACCCAGGATAGAGAACAAAGCAGCCGATGCAATGGCGACCATAGCCTCTCTTCTGGAGATACCTGAACAGGAGTCACGGTATGAGTTCTTAGTAGAAACAATTCGACAACCGGCTTATGATCTCCTTGAGACCCATTCCATTTGCCACCTAGTGGGATCTGATTTGCCTTGGTACGGTAAGACCTACACTTACCTCAAGGACAATATCCTTCCTTTGGACCTCTCTTCCAACCAAAAACGAACTTTCATCCGACAAGCCTCCCGTTACACCATTGTTGCCAATACCCTTTACCGACGTGGTCTGGATGGTACTTTACTCCGTTATCTAGAACAAGAAGAATCTATAACTGCCTTGCGAGACGTGCACGAAGGGATCTGCGAAACACACTCCAGCGGTCCTTCCTTAGCTAAGAAACTCATGCGTTTGGGTTATTACTGGCCCGATATGGAAATGGATTCATATCAGTTCGTCAAAAAGTGCAAACAGTGCCAGATACATGGGAACCTGATTCATGCACCTGCTCAGGAGTTGAGACCTCTAACGACACCCTGGCCCTTTTGCCAGTGGGGACTTGACCTCGTGGGAAAGATTCATCCGCCCTCTTCCAACGGCCATAAATTCATCATAACCGCTACTGAATACTTTACAAAGTGGATTGAAGCCGTTCCCTTATCAACCGTCACAGGAAAGCAAATTTCCTCTTTCATTCTGAATCACATTATCTGCCGATATGGCATCCCTTCGTCCATCATAACGGATAACGGGAGACCCTTCAAAAATCAAGATGTCCAGGAACTTTGTGAACGGTTCAAGATCCAACATCGCTTCTCCACCCCATATTACCCCCAAGGTAACGGCCAAGCTGAGGCATCAAACAAAACCATTCTGAAAATCCTAAAGAAGACTGTCAATGAAGCCGGTCGCGATTGGCACGTCCAGCTCAATCCCGCTTTGTGGGCCTATCGAACCAGCATACGCACTCCCACAGGTGCCACACCCTACGCCCTCGTCTATGGTTCCGAAGCCATCCTTCCTATTGAGGTCGAACTCCCCTCCCTTCGGGTGTCGTTGAAAGGTCTCATATCAGACGAAGAGTACAGAGTCTCCAGACTGCAAGAGCTAGAACTGCTAGAGGAACGGCGCCAGAAAGCTTTTGACCATCTCAAAGCCTATCAATAGATGATGTCAAGAGGCTACAACCACAAGGTTAGACCAAGATGCTTCAAGATTGGGGACCTCGTCCTAAAAGAGAACCCTCGCAATCAGCAGGACAGAGAAAAGAAAGGTAAGTTCGAGCCTAACTGGCTTGGACCCTATGTAATTGTAGCAGCTTACGGATCGGGGGCATATCAGTTGGCCACATCAGAAGGTGAGTTGTTTGATGATCCCATCAACAGCATGCACCTTCGCAGGTTCTATACCTAAGAGAACCCCAATGCAAGGGGGCACAATAAAATCAAAAAAATCAGCAAAAGTTACAAAGAGAAAATACAAAAAAATTGAAAAAAATAGAAAGCATGCAAAAAAATCGTCCTTTGGTGAAAACCTGGCAAACAGGCGCCTTGGATAGGTATCCTGATGAAAACCTGGCAATCAGGCGTCATGTTACTTTCTAGCTTCTCGTGCAAATAAAAGCAAGTGATGAAAACCTGGTAAACAGGCGTTACTTGTGACAAACCGCATTCTCCATCTTTGGGAATCCAATCACCTTGAGCCCATTCTCCCTCTATTTTCCCCATTCGACCCATATCCATCCCACAGTAAACACTTGACAGTTACCTATCATGGCTTGATACTCACCTTGTGGCCTTGTCAACCAAGGTTTTGTCCCATATCGTCTCCTCGAAGTGAGCCTAGTGTAGTGTCTCTCGTCAGTGTCTGTGGTCCGAATCCATGAACTACGTTGCCTCTGCGCCGTCACGTAGGCAAGGCCATTATTCTAATGCGCCCCCGAGGCTTCCATCTCTACCAAGGTCCCATTCGTCTCCTTTCTTGTCTTCATTCTTGTCGTCTTTCTTCTAGTCCATCCAAGGTCCATTAGGGTTTACCCCGAACTACGTTGCCTCTGCGTCGTCACGTAGGCAAGGCCATTTAGCAATGAGCCCCCGAGGCACTAGGTCAGTCCCTTAGGGTCCGTCTTCTCAATAAGGATTGTGCCATCTTCTCACCAAGCAAGCAAATACAAGCAAACACCCGCGCTTCGAGTAGAAATCTTGACTATGAGCATCTTAACCTATCCAATGCAAGGAAAATACCCAAGGTCTTCTAAATGATTTTATGCAAATTAAGGCAAGAAATGAACACATATCAATGCAAATATGCTTTTGTAGATTGGCACCTAGGGTTAAGTTACAGAGTCTTGATTTTTGCTATCATACCTTCCTATGCTACTCAAGGATGCCAAAAGCTAGAGATGCTCTGATGGGGGCATGATTACTTTCTTTGTTTGTTATTTGTGGATTAAACTTTAGTAATGCGACGCCTTGTCTAAGGACATGATCAGCAAAAGATCATCGAGGACATCAAAGGTCTTACATGAACGGGGGCAATCCTTGCTTGTTGAAACGCAAGCAGTACTCAGGTCATCTAGATTCAACTTTGACTAGATGCTTGTATTAACTTGCTAAATCACAATCCATGTAAGCGACACTCAGGTCATCTTGGTTCAATTATACCTCGATGCTTGTATTCACTTACAACATTTCAGAAAAGTACCAAAAACAAAATGCCCAATGATGAAATAAAGCAATCTAAAAGCAAAGCATCCATATACACATCCATACACCCAACCATACAATCCTCATTATTCGAACTGTGCAGAGTAACGATATCAAGAAAAATTCCTAAGTCATTCTTTCGCAACCATTCCTCTATCCATCATGTCATTCTTATGTCGATAGAGTATATTTGGACATCACAAAAGCAAGGCATAGAGGAGCATATCATATCATTCGTAGAAACTAGTCATGCACATGAGTAGGTTAGTAGAAGGCACCATCCAATGCATTAGGTCACTAATACATTTGCATCACATCTTAATCTTAAAAGCCCAGAAAATCAAAACTACATAGTTAAGTGCATCACATATATAGTTGCATCACCACATAGTACTCATGTTACAACTGCATACATTCAAAGCATTACATCATATAAACATCCAATAGCATCTCACATATCTATACAGCATCATAACATAGAAATCATGTTCCATACATATACATTTGCATCATCACATAGACATCATATTACATTTTGCATTCATTTGTCACATTAGATCATATAGACATCATATAGCAGCATATCAAAGTGTTTCTCATATAGCATCATATAGACCATCTAACTATGCAATAGAATCACAATCATGCAATAGAAGTAATCATCTCATAAATGCATGCAATAGATACACAAAGCTGCATCATCATCCATACTATCATATACAAAGATGTCCAAATGTACAATATCACCATCTCTCTCAAAATCAAAGTGTCATATACAATGTACGTCTAAATAGATGGTGATACATGTCCCAAAATGTACAAAATCTGGTCTCTGACTACCCCTGCTGCTGTGGGCCACCACTGCCAGCTCCTGACTGCTGAGGTCCCATGACAGATGCCCCTGACTGGGATGGACCTGCTCTGTGAGCCACCCCAGACTGAGTCTTGAAACTCCCTGCCCTCTGGCTCGATGACACGGCACCATGGTACAAGCCTCGGTAGTACTGTGCCTGTGCCAACTACGTCTGCAACTGGCCTACCTGTGCCTGTGCCTGCTGCACCTGCCCAACCAAAAATGTACTCGCTGCATCTGTGCCCATGGCAGCTACTGCTGTGTCCCTCTCTACTCGGATCAGGCGTACCCAGGCATCTGCCATGTCTCGCTCGCGAGTCAAACCAGCGATCACCACTGCATCTGTATCTCGCATCCTCTCCACTCTCCTCAGCTGTGCCTGCAGCTCTCGCACCTGTCCTCTCAGGCTGGCTATGGTCCTCTCATGTGCCTCACCCTGCACCTCCCCCTATGCTACCTCTGCCTGTCCTAGCCCCTGCTGCTGCGGCACCTGCTGCTGTGGTACCTGCTGGGGTGGTGGCATCTGTGCCTGCTGCTGCACCTGCTGCTGTCCCTCTCCCTGTCCTGGCACTGCCTGCCCAGCCCGATCTATCCTCCTCCGCTGCCTCAGCCTCTCTGCAGCTCGGCCACCCCGTCCTCGCCCTCCTCTAGCGGCCCTCCGCCCTGGGCCAGCCTCTCCCTCCTCCTCTGAGTCCGCCTCGTCAATACGAGGCACCAGCATGCCAGGTCCTGAATATCTCGGGAATGGATGTGCAGTAATCCAATCCTCATACTCCTGTGTGACCCCCGCATCTGCAATCTCTCGCCTCATGTCCCATGCCACATAAGGCAACTGCTGGAACTCTGCCAGAGCCTCCTCATAAGAAGCCATCGGCCCCCATCAGACCCTCTCTGTATGTGTCCGTGCAAACATGGCCTGTCCCTGCGGCATGCCCTGTCTCCTGCCGAACTGTCTCAGTACTCGGCCCACTGTCTGCCTCTCCAAGATGTGCCGTGTCCGGCCTATCAACCACCTGGTCTGAAAGCAAAAGGGCAGCTCATCTCCGTCATCATCCCAAGGCTCGCAGTCCAGATATGGTCACCAGACGACCACATCTATCCCATCCAACGTATGCCGCCAATACTCCAGCTTCCCCAGCCTCTGCTGGGAAATCACTCCTGCGTAGCCATAGCTGTACGGCTCTCCCCTCTGCCTAGCAAAGACGCATATCGGCCTGGTCACCGCTATGTGCTCCCACAGCCAAAACTGTAACAGCAACACCCCAGCTGATAGACTCGTGCTGCGGTGGTACACCACCTAATGCATGTCGTGATATAAGTGGGCTAGCACGCAAGGTCCCCACGCATATCGAGTGCCCTCAGTCAGCATCCGCTCCATGATCCTGCCCCATCCAATAGGGAACCCGTGCGATCTCCTGTCCGGGCATACCACGCCCGCAATCAGTTCGGCCACAATCCCAGGGAAGTAGTCGTAGCAGTCATAGATATCCTGCCAAGGGATGACCTGTCCCACCAGCTCGGGATCGTCAAATACTCGCTGACACTCGGCGAGTCCCACGTCCCGCTGTGCGTCATACTCCACCAACTCACCTACTACGGGCAAGTGCAGTATCCGGTAGACATCCTCCAGCGTCACAGTCATCTCTCCAGTAGGGAAGTGGAAGGTCCCGTCCTTGCTGTGGAATCTCTCCACGGCAGCTGTCAACAGTCCTCGGTTCGCCCGCACCTCGGGCATAAAGCAAACATAATCTAGACCCATGGCACCAAGCGCCACTCTGTCAGCCTCCGTCAGCATGTATCTCTGCAATAAAGGCATAGGGAATGTCTCCCTCAACTGCAGAGTCTCTCGTATCTCCTCTTGCAAACACACAATGCAAGGCGTCAGTCTCAAGCTGCATATACCATACTCAACATATCTATTGAACTATATCAACTAAACTTAGCATTTCAAATTGATCAAAACAGCACACTACATCTCTTGACTAGATTCCTGCAATCTCGGAGATAGCTCATCGATTCCTGCGTCAAACAAGACGCTAATCGAATCAATTTGGCTAAGTAATTTGCCATCCCAAGCAAATGCGCCACTACAGATGGTAAATGCGCCATTTCTGGTATAAGCGCCGCAAAAATCAACATATGCGCCGCAAAAACGCATATGCGCTGCTACAGGACACATATGTGCCGTTTTAACACATGCGCCGCAGAAATCCACGCATGCGCCGCGCAATTACGCATATGCGCAACTTTAACAAATGCGCTGCTACATTTCACGCATGCGCGGCAGAAATACAAAAGCGCCGCCCAATTACGAAAGTGCAACTAGACTGCACAAATGCGCAGCTTTCATGCATGCGCCGCCGAAACAGGCATATGCGCCGCGAAATCACAAAAGCGTAGCTTCGCGAGGCATATGCGCCATTCTGCGTTTCGGCACATTCATTTCACCTATTTTCTACGGGCATTTATGACACCTAAACTCGACCCTAGGAGAAATTTTTCGAAGCACATACCGGGGGTCGTGCCTCTGCTGGCCGCCCGAATCGTCGGACTCGCTTGAATCGGTGCCCCTCGTGTGGAATGTTTGCTGCTCTGGCCACCATGCTGCTCTACGTTTGCTCTGAGCTCTCTTTCTCCAATCTAGATCAACCAAGTGTGCAAATGACTATTCTTGTGGACCCAGCTCCTATTTATAGCCTCCAAACCCTAATTCTGGCTAGGTGATGACTGTGACTACTTTCCGTGTCTGTTTTTCCTCCCGTTTTCTTCCCGCATCCCTGACTGCATCCCTATTCCTCCATCTTATCCTTACCCCTTCCTCGTCGTGAGATCGTCCGTCTCCAAAACTTTCACCGTTTTTCCCGTCCAATCTCCCGAGGGGGCATCCTATCGTCATTTAACCTGTACCAGGGGCAAACTAGGGCATGTATCATCATTCAGACTATCAATTTCTTTGAAGCAACGCTGTAAACTGCATTGCATCAAAGAGGGGCAAAATGTATACGCCTAAAAATGACACAAATCATCCTAAATAAATATTCTAAATATTTATTCCATTCTTCTATTAATTAAATAAATATTCTAAATTTATTTAATCAATTCACTGTTCCATAATTAAATAAATTCAATTTATTTAATTAAAATTCTTCTATTTTGTCCTTCACAATTAAATAATCATAAATTATTTAATTAATCCTATTTCCTCTATCCTAAAGTTCTAAATTCAAAATTCCACATCACCTTTACACCTCACCTTGTCCACCTCATCAGGTTGCACATGTAATTAAATATATTTAATATTTAATTATCTTATTTTTCCTCACCCACATGGCCTATTTCTTCTCCAATCAGAGGTCAGTTAACCAATCAATCAAATCTGTTAACTAACCTGTCAGTTGAGTCAAATCCTCAATCAATCCAGTCAGTTCCACAATCCACTCTTCTAACTGATCAATCAATTCTGTTAACAGACCAGTCAATGGAGTTAACTCTCCAATCAGTTTTGTCACATCCCACCTTTCATGATGGAGCTGGGACACTTGGCACGTTTCCACTGGTTGCACATTCCTCAACCATCTTCAGCCGTTGATCTTCATATCTTCTCTCAACCGTTGATTCCTATTCCTCCGAGTCTATAAATGAAGCTTCATCCCTCCATTCCAATCATCCAGGCTTTTGACATCGTTACTCTGCAGAAATATCACCAGCGCGCCTTTGGCACCCATTTGTCATCCTCAAGCTTGAGATCACCATTGTTGCATCGGAGCTCACCTTCATTGCATATCACACCATAGCCGTTCACCATCGACTTCCTCAAACAGCTTTAAAAGATTGCACTCTCTGAGGGCTCATCTCATCTGCGAAAGGACGATTCGTGATAGGCGAACAACAGAAGTTTCAAAACGGAAGAGGTTTGCTGTGTTCATTCATTTCTTTGTTTAATCTTCTGTGCTTCTCTATTCTGTTGATGTTTGGGTCATCTGTTATTCATTTGATTGATGCACTATTTTACCCTCACAAAGACTGTATGCTCAGCTAACTAAACAAACTAAAATTGCCTCAAACAAGACACAACACAAAGGACAAACACAATACTACCTAAACGAAAACAAAACATACATTCTCCTAATGAGAATGTAGAGTGTGCAACAAAACTTGGAGGAAAACAAGACAAACTAAAATGTACAATAGCACTTATTTGTAAAGACAAACTATCCTAATATGTACAAGGTCTGAAAACCAACCTCAAAAGCATGGCTTCAGGTGTATACCATTGACTGTGATAGGAAGATCTTCTCCATCCAACTTTGAAAGTTGAAATGTATTAGATTTTTTGGAGTTGATTATGATGTATGGGCCACTTCAAATGGCATCAAACTTCATGTGTCTTCCAACCCTAGCTCTATCTTCATCCCACTTCAACACCAAATCTCCTTCCTTGAGTATTCTATCAATTTCCTTTTTGTCAAATGTCTTCTTGACCTATACTTGATGAGCTTCAAGAGTTTACATTACTTGGTCCCTTACCTCTTCTAACCCCATCAACTCAGCCAACCTTACTATAATTGCATCATTCTCTAATATTTCTAGTTGTTGTGCAAGCTCAAGAGAAGGCAACTCAAGTGACAATAGAATTTTTACTTCTTTACCATAAACCAACATGAAAGGAGAATTACCAATAGCTCTCTTACAATTGTGATTCTATCAGCCCAGAGGGTTGTCTTGAGCTTAGTATGCCAAGTTCTTTGATTTTCCTCCATTGTCCTTGTTGTCCTCAAAATTAGTTGTGCTCATTTTGTAGGACAACCCCTATGGAACTTGTTTGTTCTGTAGCCTACACTCTAAGAATACATTTCAAGGAAATTTTTCTTGGCCTCATGCGAAGTCCTTCGACACCTAAGAATAGCTTATAACATTCCCCTTGGTCGGTTCCTCGAAGTTCATGAAATTGACTAGGTTACAAGCTCGTCAAAATATCCATTTTGACCATTTTAAGGTGTTAGGAAACTTTAATTAGTTAGATGTTCAGGTGGCCAAAAACCCCACCCTTACATGTAACCTGCTCCTCCAATATGCAAGGGCGATCATTCTGACTGCCCGAAGACATCTTCTTCTCAAACATGCATGGGTGGTTGTTTTTCCCGACCTTGCATGTTTCTTGTTTTAGTTTCAACCTGCATGAGCGGTCATTTTGACTACCCATGTAGGTATTTTTGGTTTTCACCTTTTTCATGCAAGGGTGGCAAAAATCACCACTCAAGCATCTCCGTGTTAACTCAAGTGCATTAATGGCACTTGTGCAAAATTTTAATATGGATCTTTTGATACTTTTTAATCACTTTTGATTGTTATTTTTACGTATATTTTCAACCTATAATTTCCTCTGGTGTTTTGGGATAAGATGTAAATGGTTTGTGTTTTTATAGAATTGTTGTTAGATTCTTTGTTTTCTGTTTGAAGATGATGTTGTTTTCTATTAACCAGGGTTTGCATTTTGTTTTAGTTTTCATTTTTGTTTTCTTTTAAATGTCCGGTCACCTGAATTGTCGTTGGTTTTTAATGGAATCCTAGTTCATTTTTAGGTTTAGGTTGTGTGTTATGTCATTCTTGTTAAACTGTTCAAGTTTTCATGTTTTGGTTTCTTCTTTTGACTGTGTATGGGTGGCAGAAATTGCCGCCCATATTTGATCTACCCACTGTACTCATGTGCATGGGTGGTGATTTTCACCACCGAAGCAACATGGTGTTCTCTACCAGATGCATGGGTGGTGAAAACCACCGCCCATGCCATTTTTACTTCATTTTTTCAAAACATACCCAAGTGTAAGAGTTGTCATTTCGGCCACCCTTACACGGAGATCTTCAAGATACGCTTCCAACATGCAAAAGCAGTAAATACCACCTCTTATACTTTTGTTTAGTTTCCATCAATATGTATGAGCAGTCATTTTGACCGCTCTTACCTCGCAAATGAAATCTACCACATGCAGGAGTGGTCATTTTGACCGCCTGTGCATAAACTCTCAAATTTTCCTAACACTGGGAAATTCCTAAAAATGATGCCTTTAGCCTGCTTTTGCCAAATTTCTTGACTTGCGCACTCTCAATCCATTTCAAGCATATTCCTATGAACATGATGAATATTATGCAGTTTTCCCCAAAATGCCAATTTTTACCCTAACTGCGAGATCATGACTTTGTTACAGTTTCTGCAAGCAACAGATGAAAATCACAAGTTTTTTCCTTTAGAAGAGATGGTCGATGCCTTCGAAAAGATGATCCAAAAGAACTTTGAAGATGAAGCATTTTCAATTGCTTCGATGGATAAACTCTAAGATTTTCAATCAACCCTTGATAATTTGAAAGACAATCTTGGGAAGCATGAAAAGGCGATAAAGGTGGTGAAAGATAGAATCGCCAAAACTCATGTTGTTTTGGACAATACAGTTGGACCAAACATTTATGAGATGGAAGCAGTAAAGGCCATGTATCATAATTTTCTGAAGAAAAATGATAGTGACAACTAATATTCTTTTTTTTAGTGCCTTAGTTTATTTTTCCTAATTTTTGTATATGTAATTTGTAATCAGTTTTGGACATATCCATATGTATTTTTCTAAAATGTAATTACATGTGGAACAAAGGAAATCCTAAGTCAAAAAGGACTCTTTTGTTGAATAATTCAAAGTAGATAGACTTTTTCCTAGATTAGCTCAAGGCCTCTCACTATAAATAAAGAGGGCCTCTATTGTAATTTTTATCTTTAATCTTATGCAATGAAGTGCTACCTAAATTGAGACTCAACTTTGAGTCTTTGTGTTCAAATTGCACGATCAATTCCAATCAATAAAGAAGGCAAGTTTTGATATCAAACTCTGTGTTGAATCAAATTTCTATGAGTGAGGATGTACATAAATGGATTTTTTGCTGATTTCTCTTGTTGATTGATTGGATAAAGTGGTGTTTGGTTATCATGATTAGAGGACGTTCAAAAGACTTTAAGAACTTGTAGACTTGAAAGCGTTTCTTGGTGGAGGATTATAAAGACTTTGAGCTTGTAGTTATTCTCTTTGTATATGAATCATGTTGAGAACTTGTAGACTTTGTGCTATAATTTTCAATTACATTCATCTGGATCAATGGTATCGTTAGTTGATAGACTTTGTGCTCCAACTGATGATACGGTTACTTTTAAAATCTTTTTAGGGATAATTTGAAGACTTTGTGCTTGAGATTATTCACTTGGCTTGTGAATCTTTTTGTGAAGTGAGTTGAAAGACTTTGTGCTTCAACTTACATAATTGGTTACTATAAAACTCTCATTGAAGGCAGCAAAAAGACTTTGTCCTTCTGCGTGTCTTCCGGTCTCTTATCACATATGTATACTGGTACTCTTTGATTATTCACATGTTAATCAAGAATATTGGTGATTACTGTTTAGGTTAATATTACAAGTGTAGAAGCATTATTGAATATTACCGTGAAACATTGTAAACATCTTTTCTGAAAAAAGAGAAAAGGATGAATATAACACACCCTACATGGTTAGAGCTAGTGTAAATGTTGTTAGCTTAAAATAGTGTAATTTTGTTTCAATAAACAGTAAGAAGGGAGCCTCCCTTGCTGAGAAGAGAGATTTATCTCATCACACTGTGGTTGATATAACCATTTTGCCTTCAGTTAGTTGAAGACAAAGTATTCACCCAACAGTCCTCTTGATGATCCTTATGAGATTCTTGTTTGTAGACTCAACCAAACCATTGCCTTGAGGGTAAAAGTTTGAATAGGTTTTAAAATAAATTCCATGCTTGACTTCCCATTCACTGATTTGAGTTCCTACAAAAGCTTTAGCATTGTCAGAAATAATAGCGAATGGAACACCAAACCTTGTAACTATTCCCTCAAGGAAGTCTAGTATATAGGCCTTGGTAGCATCCTTTAGTGTAACTACTTTTGTCCATATTATGAAGTAGTTTGTAGCTATCAAAACCCACTTATGACCAGCACTAGATGGTAGATTTATCATACCAATAAATTCTAGAACCCCCATTGGACAAAAGGTCAAATGTTTGTTTGGATAGGATGAAGAGGAAGAGAACCTAATCTTTGATTTCCCGTGAAGTAATCACACTCTTTGCAATTTATTACCCACTTATGAGCATCTCTAAATAAATTAGGCCAATAATAACCAACCTTCATGATTTTTTAAACAACAATAATCCTTGGTGAAAAATGACCTCCTAAAAAACCATTATGGAACTCTTCAAGCACTTTGTTAGTTTGATTCAGTCCAATAAATTTCAATAAAACTCCATTCATGTCTTTCCTAAATAAAATGCCATCAACAAGGACAAAAGGAATAGATTTTAGTCTAAAATACCTTTTCTTGGACTAATTTAAAGCATGTGGATAATCACATGTTTGTGAGAAAACAACCATATTATGAATCCAGATATTTGGAGTGTCAAGCTCAGCTAGTTGGGCCTCTCGTAGAGCATATATCATGTTATTATTATCCTCTAAATCTTCTTCAAGTTGTTCGTGCACAACCCCTTACCTCTTACAAGTTTGATGATCTTGATATTTACATCATATTCCATGACTTTAGTGATCCACCTAGCTCTCTTTTCACTCACATATCTACTCAATACAAATTCTTTCACACTCGGATGATAAACCATTAGCTATATTTTATTGTTAGAAAGCATATGTTTTAACTTTTTAAGTGCTTTTACAATAGTAAAAACTTGTTTCTCAACAAAGCTATACCATAGTTCATAGTCCTTGAGTGAGCTTGACTGAAAAAAGCTATTGGATGCTCCATTTGATCATTGTTTTGTTGAGATAAGATGGCTAATATACTTTCTTCTCCTCCAAAAGCATAAATAATGAAATCTTTGTCATAGTTAGGATTAAAAAGAGTAGGATCTTAATAAATATCTTGTTTGATGGCCTCAAAAATATCCTTACCTTCCTTAGACCAACTGAATAAAAAATTGTTTTTAAGCATAGAAGTAAGGGGCTTAGCCATAGAAGAAAATTTTGGTATGAATCTCCTTACAAAATCAATCCTTCGCAAAAATATTTGAAGACCTTTCTTATGGCTTGGAAGAGAAAGGGATAAAATGACACTTACCCTTTCTAGATCAATTGCAAGACCCTCCTTTGAAACTATATGCCCTAATAATTTTCCCTCATGAACAACAAACACACATTTTTTAGATTTAATGATACACCAAATTCTCTACATCTATCAAATACTTTCCTCAAATTATCCAAGTGCTCATGTGCATTATTTGAATAAATAATTATGTCATCCAAATACACCAAAATTATGTCATTAATCAAGGCTTTGAAAGCCATATCCATTGCCCTTTAGAAAGTTGCACCAGCATTAATCAACCCAAAAGGTATTTTCCTATAATCTATAGTGCCCCATTTGGTGGTAAAGGTTGTCTTAAAATGATTTGATTCTTGAACAAGGATTTGATTGTACCCTAAATAGCCATCTAAGAGAGAAAACCTTTCGGCTCTAGCTATTGTTTGAAGAATTTGTTCCATAGATGGGAGAGGATAATGATATTTAAGGGATGCATTATTGAGATATCTAAAGTCTACACAAATCCTAATCTCCACATTCTTCTTCCTAACAAGAACTAGATTAGTGACCCAAGAGGAATGTTTGATTGGGAAAATGATATTTGCCTCTAAGATTTTGGATAACTCTTTTCTCATCAATGGTTCAATTTTAGGATTTATTGGCCTTTGCTTTTGTCCAATGGACTTTGCATTGGGATCTAGCTCAATGGTGTGTTGGGCTAAACTAGGATCAAAATCTCTGAGGTCTTCATAACTCCATGCAAAAATATCATCATATTCCTTACCAAGATCAATAAAACTTATTTTTTAGATTCACTACATACCTTTCCAACCTTCAAGGTTTTGTCCTTCACAATGGTTACCTACTCATAATCTTTTTCTTTGATGGTCATGTTTATTTTTTCCCCCATAAGATGAGATCATTAGTGTTGAAAATGATTTCTAGAGTAATCAATACTTTTGGCAACTTGTTTGTCCTTAGCTAAATAACCTGATCCCCATATTGTTCTTGCAACCGTGACTAGTTTTTAATAGAAAATTCCATCTCTTCTTGTGAAAAATGAACAATTTGTTGATCAAGTTATCAAGCACTTGCCAACTAGTTAGATTATCTGGGACAATTGGTCTTACCACAATCTTAATAAGTTGATCCTTGTCCTCCATGATGTCCTTGGCAATGCCAAATTATGCACCAACTACTGCAAACCTATCAGCATCTTTCTTTTTCTCCCTTGGGACTGCATAGATGTTAAAAGCATCAAAATCTTCAATAAGATCCCATACCCTATGTTTTTAGGCTTTCGACAAGTTGTCCTTGGATACACTTTGAGCTCTAACTTGATGTACAACAAGTTCACTACCACCAAATACATATAAAGCCTTGATTCCTATCCTTTGTGCTAAATGAAGATAATGAACCAATGCTTCATACTCAGCCATGTTATTAGTATAGCTAAATTAAAATCTAAAAGCAAAGTAATACCTCTCTTTTTTAGGAGAGATCATTGTTACACTAGCACCTACACCATTTTTACTTCTTGAGACATTAAAGTATAGTTGTCATATCCCTTTAAGGTCTTATTATGGCTCATAAGATTGGGTATAGGTGAGTTTTCTTCATAAATACAATAAGTACCTAATCCTGTTTCTTTTGCATCATCAAAAGGATCAAACTAAACTTTATTTCCCCATTCATCAAGAAAAATATCTAGAACTCCTTCTATAGATGTGGTAGCCTCATGAACAACACTATCTTCCTCTAGGTCTTGTATGGTACAATTCATGTTAGCAGGACTAGGGGTATATGGCTCAATATGATACTTTGAAATAGGTTCAATTGTTACGATTACTTTTGTGCCATACCTGGTCCTAAATAGCATATGAGACCAATCTAAAGATAGATATCCTCCTATCTTGGATGTGAATTCTCTAGATAAACATATGGCAAAATATGGAGGAAGGTCTATAACTGAAATATCTTGTAACATAGAGCAACTTGGGCATGAATGCAAAGTAAGTTTCAAATATTTAATGACCCCTACTTTTTTGATCTATAGTAGTACCATCCAATTGTACAACTCCTTTAGACATTGCTTCATATTTTATATCAAGCAAATCCACCATTTTCTTTGCAATAATAGAACTATTATCCCCTGAGTCAATCATGAAAATGTGAACAATGTTATTACCAATGATCAAAGGCATATAGAAAGGAGGTGGCTTACTAATTTTTCTTATCTTTCCTTCCTCTTTTGTCTGACATAGGATGATTGGAATTGTTGTACCTTCTTTCATCAAAGCATTATTTGGTTGATTGAAACTTTTCAATGCCTCTTGAAGCAAATCCCTTTACACTAGAATGGACAAAGCTTCCCACATGGTGACATTAAGATTAGTTTTCTTCATTTGATCAATAATACTAAATGGAATATGACCAACCTTTGAAGGAATTTTTGTGACAACAAGATCTCCTTTTTCTTGTTAATTAATTTGAGGTGATTTTGTGTTTGATTGCCTTTGCCAACAACCTAATTTGTTTGTAGTACAAGAGTTATAATTGTTGCACCTTGTTTTGTAGTGCCTTGGAGTGCTTGGGAGGTAGATGCTTGACCAACAATATAATATTAAATCCATCTTCCATTACTCTTTTCTTGGACCTTGTGTTATGTGTCACTGAATTGATATCTTTACTCAATGTTTCAACCTGATTGATACCCCAAAAGTCACCTTCATGCCAATTTTTTAGAGTAGATTCAACTTACATCTGTTCTTGCCTTCCCATATTCTTTTGGTTTGATTCAACTTGTTGTTCCAGACATGTTGATGCATTTTGAAACATTAGAGCTTGACTAAGAACCTCACTCTAACATGAATTTTTATTATGGGACTGATTGCATGAGTAACACCATTCATGGTCCTAAGCTAAGTTATTTTGCACTGGAAAATGGGCTTTAGAAGAGCTTGTAGTAGTTGGGTTTATGGTATTTATAGGCCTAGCATAGCTCAATTGATTTTTTCCTTGAACATTTCCTTGATAGGGTTACCTATTAGGCTAATAAGTCTGATTGAAAGGATGATAAGGTCTATTAGGTTGGGCTTGTTGTCTTTTTATAGCTACTAGCTTATTTCGAAAAATTTGTAATAGAGTTTTGACTTAATCTAGCTCATTGGAAGAAGTGACAAGAGGAGTTGGTTGGTTGGCTGTTATAGGAAGAGGTTCCAAGCTTGGTTGAATGGGTGGAGTCTTAGGAAATAGAGGCATTGGAGATCTAGGATCTACGTTTCTAGCTTGGATTAGACTATTTTTAGCTCTTATGGCTATTTCATATGCATCAAGTAATATAGTTCCTCTCATAGATTGAATCATAACAACAATATCATTATTTAAGGATCTTAGATAATACAACAATGTAGTGTTCAGAGAAGGCTCAACTATAGGTGGAATTATATCCCAAGTCTTTTGCAATTTCTAAAGTTAGAACCTACCATAAACTCATGAGGACCTCTCCTGATGGTAGTCAGTTGTTCCATCAAAGATAAATCGTCACTCTTATCCTCAAATTGTTGGCAAAGTTTATCTCCTAACTCATCCCAATTATGAATTGAATTGGGTTGCAACCCCCTATACAATTGAAGTGCTTTACCCTTCAAGGAAGTAGCGAGAAGCATCACAGCTACATTATCTTAGGTAATATTATGAATAGAGCATTTATTAGCAATATCCTAAATATGTTTTATGGGAGTGGTAGTGTTTTCACTAGTGAAATAAGAGATAACCTTAATGGATGAAGCTGGAATATCACCATGTTATTGAAGGTTAAGAGGGCTGCCTCCATTGAAGGTTACAAAGACTTAGTTTCTTGGTTGATCCATATTGGGAATAATATGAAAGCTTCTCCTTGACTAAGGGGACCTAACAAAAAAAGGTATAGATTGGGCTCTTGAAGAAGGTGATATAACTTTTAACTCTACTTATAAGAGACCTAGACAATCTAGTTCTTCTTCTTGAAGTAGATAAAGATATTTCAATAAACAGAAAGTTATTAGGTCTCTTGAAAAATCTCTTGTCTCTATTGTTGGCATGAAAAGATAGGACTAATTTAAAATTAGAAATTTGTAGTCTCCAGGTGCTTTGTAGACTATAGGTTGCTAAGAACAACACCAAATTCTTTAGCTGAAACTCTTAACTCTGAGTTGAGGGTCCCACCAGGCATTCTAGAAATTGTTGTCACTTGGATTTGCACCCTTGTTGAACCTAGTTCAAACAATCCAATGATACAATGGGAATGATCTCAAGATGTGGGACCCTACTATCTAAAATCAGACTTCTAGAGAAGGATGGTTCCTTTCTAAACCTAAAATGCAAGTGCTAATCCAACTCAATACAAATGAAACCTAGGCCTAATTTTATTCTAACTTTTGTTGATGGAAAGGGGTAGAAAGAAGTAACTAAAAAAACTAAGTGAGGTGATGTACCAATGATGAAGATTTCTAGACTTGTTTATCTAACACAAAGACAATCTCAAGAATCTACCCTATACTTGCACAAATTCATAAACATTCTCATAAAGGTTACAAGAAGAAGCTAAATCTGAAAAAGGAACTAATGTTCACAAGAGAAACTCAAAATCCTTCCATAAAACACGGTGTTACAATATATGGAAAAGGCAAAAAATATAGTTCTTTATTGATAGTCAAGGCCAAAATAGTGGTTACAACTCAAAAAATACAAGCCTATCATAGAAAATCTAGAATAATATTTCTTTGTCTTGTTACAATACATATATAGAAAGGAACAAACATGCTTCAGAAGATTTAGGAGTTGTTCTTCAATGGAGAGTAATGACTGACTACTCATTGAATGTATTGTTAGTTCCTCTTTCATGGAGAAGGTCTTCTTGGGTGTAGAAGAGAACAAGCTCCTAAAAAATATCTTTTAAAACACTCATTGGCATAGAAGAAAGCAACTTATAGTGGTTTACCTTTGTTTCTCTCTCAAAATCCCAAGCTTGTTGAGTATGACTTTGTCTTCAAAATGAAAAATCTTCTGAAAATATTCCAAAACTGCCACAACTCATTTGAATAAGTGTTTGATGGTAAGAAGTAACAATAAGGGCTCTTAATGGTCATTATCTCCCTCAAACTTCTCCTTGATAGAAATAGGATAGGATTTTCTAACCTCCTTCAACCACTTGATACCTTTCACTTATTTGATGGCATGGGAGAAATCATGTTTGCCATGGACCCTTAACAATAATCTTATGATTTCCTTAGTGTCTCTTAACAAACCATGTTCCTTACTTGCCTTCTTGATCACTAAGCACTTTTTAGGTGTTTTGATATACCTCAAAAGTCCAAAAAGACCATTTAAAAGGTTAAACATGCCTTGAGATAATTGTACAAATTTTCTAAGGTCTACTCAATCTTCAAAAGGTTAATCCACAATGTGTATTTCAACACTAGGTTCTTAGTTAATAATTTAAAAAATTTCACATGCTATGCAAATATTTGACTCCTTGAGCTTCAAAGCACATTCTCTTGATCCTATATCTCCTGTACAGGCCTATCAACTATCTTTTGCAAAATTTGAACTCTTCTTCCTCTTCTCATAGAACTCCAAACACTTCTTGATAAGTCTTCAAATAGGTGGACAAGTTATAGATTATATGAAGTCATTGTGGTGATGGGATCTTACTCCTTACACAAACCTATATGGTTATGTACTATGATACTATTTGACAAAGCTCTTATTATGTATCAGATCATGCACCTGGTTTAGTAGTGTTTTACAAGGTTATGCAGGGTTTTAGGGTTTTCACAAAGTCATACATGTGGCCTTAGAATGTTTGTCACAGATCTCCTTTCTCTTTTGGATCATTGAACATTAGTGTGTGTTGAAAATGTTTGAAGAGACCTTTCTTCATAGCCCACATAAGCTTGTAGGGTTTAGCAGGGCCTTCAAAAGATTATACAAACTTTAAATATAGGATCATAGGCCTTCTACATTCTTGGCAAACCTCTATACTCCTTGATAGACCCTACAATGGTAAACAAACTTTCAAACACATTTTCTTTTCTCATAGAATGTCATACCATGAACCTTGAACAACATGTAAGTATTAGCAACAACATTTAAATGGGCATCATATTCCTCATTACCTAGTCCCTTCATTCTTTCTCAATGGTTAATCTAAGCCTAAAAAAGTCATGCAGACCTTACTGGGTTTGCACAAGACTCTTTAGGATTTAACAAAGCTTGAAAATGGCTTGACATGGGATCTCTACCATTGACAATTTCATATAGGGTTTCTAGGGTTAACCAAAGACCATTCATCAAGTTATTTAGACTCCACATAGGTTATACAAAATTCTCAATGTCATACAGAGGTTCATGCAATTATACAACTATATATATCATCATATATTTCAACATGTATCATAGTCCATTAGGATTCTCATAGGGCTTCAAAGATTGATTATACAGACCTTAAATATGTCTCATGAACCTTTAGAAATCTTGACAAAGTTTTAGTATTCTTTTGAAGAGTTCCTAATGATCATGCAAATATTCTCATGGTTTATGCATGACATTTAAGGTTTTATTAGATAAACTCATGCTTTTTAAAATAGATCACAAACTCTTGGTGATTTGATAAAGTATTTTAAGCTAAATAACATGGCTTAATGAGGTTTGACAGATTTTGTATTGGTCTTCTGAGGGTCTCTAGAGTCATATATAGTCCTTCATGGTTTATGCAAACCTCTAGTGGATGTACAAACCTGTAGAAACCCTTGACAGACCTTCAAGGTTTGATGGACCTCTAAAAAACTTTACAAGCCCTTGAAATGCCCCTATAACCCTAAGAATGCCCTCAAACTACTTGATAGACCTTCCATACTCTTGACTTGGCTTGGAAAAAACGTACAGGCTTGCAATGGGTTTGCATAGAATCCTTAAGGTTTGCATGATCTATATAAGGTCTCTAATGTTATTCTAGTCTTTCAAAAGATAGACAAACCTTATAATGCATGTACAAACCTTCCCCTATTTATCTTGGCTTGGAAACCCTACACTGACTTGTTTGGCTTTTATAGCTCTTTCAAGATTATATAGCATTTGACTTCAAACTCTCCATTGTGAGAACCTCTGTACTTATAACTAAGATTAAGAACATCATCAATCTGATGCTAATCTTCACAATCTCATCATCACTATCAATGAAATGGACTTCAATGAAATATCCAACCAGCCTTTTAGATTGAAGGGAATCAAGACAAGATAAATAGCTTTGTCATAGGTACTGAGATATGATGAACTTTCACTTATAGACTAGGACTCCAAAGAGGCCCTCATTATCTTGAAGCCACAGATGATTTCGTTCATGTTAAGAAGCATGTTAACCTGATAATCAAACCTTAAAACTGATTGTTCCACACACTGTATACTTTGATGATCCATGCATGTTCATTGTAACAATTGTGTTACATCATCTTGAAAATGCTCATCCACCATCTCTTTAAAAACTTCACATGTCACGTGTGTCTTAAGAAAACCCTAGAATGCTAAAATACACACTGTGTATTTGAGAAATATGTTGAAATAGACAGTGTGTATTTTAGCAGATCGATAGATCTAAAAATGAGTTTTCCTCAATTTCCATGGCTTTTCCTCTTTTCTCGAAGAATTTCTCAATCAAAACCCTCTATGACACTCCTTGTACAAAATGGCAAGTCTATAGTTTAGGAAGAAAAGAGTCCTAAAGCCTTTTGCTTTTGACCTAAACCCTAAAACCTCAAGCTTAATCCTAAAGACCCAAAAACATTTCAAAAATAAATTCCCTCCAAGACAAGGAACAAGATTTTTTGGAGTCTTTAAGCTTTTTCAAAAACTTTAAGACTCTATAAATCCCTACACAAAGCAAAAATACATGTCTTTTCACTTTTTACATTGCAAAATATCCCTTTCAAGAACATTTAAGACCTATAAGCATAGATAATGCTTGTAAAAAGACTAAAAATAACCACTAAACACTTCTAAGGACACCTCATGACCATTTGAGTCTAGGAAGACTCAAATAAGTCAACACTACCCATTAATGAAGATGCACCCAATCTTTAAAGATTTGTTTCCCTTATTAATTCATTTGTGCGAACAATCCTTCTTCATATTTGGGGTGTCATAAGAATTTTTTAATCATCTTTAGTAGGTGGAATAATCAATTCACTAGACTTGGCTATTTGAATATCCATGTCAATAGATATTTTTTATGTGATTGATAAAATGAGAAATCCTTTCTCATTGATTTATTCCTCCATTAGCCAAGAAAAGAATCGATGTTTTACACACCACCAAATGAGATAGGTGATCTGGTAGATAAGATGGCTAGTAGGAGTGTTGGAAGTTGATTTCCAATTCTCCTTCAAGAATGCCCATGGTGGTGACATGTAACTCTTGCCTTTTCTTGTTGGATTTTCATGGGTCCTAGCTTAGTGATCCTCTTTTCTCTTAGTTTGACATCAGGCATTCTATTGTTGAGTTGAACCAATGGTGCAATCCTGATATTCCTTTTTTTATCTTCTGGATGCTTTGAACCCTATGAGCAATGTAGGATGCAAATTTTCATTACTAAATTAGACAGTGTAGGAAAAAGGATGGGTCCGAATTATTAGCCTATGCATTGCTTGGCAAAAGGAAAGAAACATTGATAGATCGGCAATGCACTTACAACATAGCTAAATAGAAAGCACCAAAAATTAACAAAATGATTCAATAATATGCTTATGGCATAAATAACTATGCAAAGAAAGGCATATATACATATACCAACAACCTGTAGTGTAAAAATTCACTATAGTTACCCATTATGCTTGGACACATGGAGGATGCATTGAAGGAGCTTGATGTTTCAGAAGTTTTCATGGAGACTCTATAAGTGTATTGTAATGTTTCATTGCTAAATAATAGATTGAGTGTGGATGCTTTTGTAGGCTGGGTTTTTATCTCATGGAGGGTTTTTCTAGGGTATAACTTCTGTCATCTTGATAGTATGTTTGTCCATTCTTTTGTATGATGGATTCTGAGTACTTGTTTGCATATTTTATCTCTTGGGGTTATGTGGAAATGTTTATTATTGCTACATTTTTCCTTTCATAAATAACTTGTATGATTTTAGGTTCAAAATCAAAATCCCTTTATTAATCCAGTGTACAAAATAACAACTAAAAATTTCCTCAAGAACTCAAAACTAGTATAAAATTAAGAAAAATGAATTTTAGCAAAAAAGAGAGATGATAAAAGAGTTTTTCCTATTCAAATATTAGAGGAAAGGAGGATTTTATGTAGACACCACAAACTTGGGCATACAAATGGGTCCCTAGGCCTGGGCAAGATTTGAGCACGTCTTCATCGTGGCAATTTCTCCATCTTACTATTTTGTCACACCTTCTAGGCCAATTTATTAATATTAAAACATTAATTAATAAAAGATTATAATTTATGATCCTTACATCATTTGGTGGTACTTTTCATACTTCTATAAAAGAGCCTCCAAATATCAAAAATATGCTCTTATGACATGGTGCCATAGTCCATTAATCATGATTTCAAAGTGCAATTGTAAACTTCTAATAGATTGCAAGTTCATGATGATGTAAGAATTTCTTTAGAATTTACTAGATGCTTTATAATCCAAAATATTTCTTGAAAAATGCAAGAGACTTCTTATTCTGATGTAAATTGTTCTATTTTGACCATTCCCAAAAAATTCTGGACTATAAAAAACATGCTCAACTAATGCGATCAAGCTTGGTCAACTATAGAAAGCATTGATTTCATAAGGTATAAGATGCATAGTATAATTTAGAAACAATTAAGAAAACTTAATGTTGTCACCATAATACTAAGAAAAAATCCAAGCATAGTCATGGAGCAATTTTGAAACTTAGTAAAATCCCTCTTGAAATACATTCCTTAGAACTTCATGATGTTTCTTTAGTTTTATCCATATAATTTCAATCATAACTGGTCTCCTTAAACCACACATTACCTTTACCAATATACGTCATGGAAATACATATTATCAAAATAGAGAGTTTTGTGAAATCCATTTTGGACCAAAAGAATGCACAGGAAAAGAAAAAAATATTAAGGTGAATAAGATCATAATTATTAACAACTGATTTAATATAATCATTGTTAAAAAGTGTCTAATGTTGGATTGATCTATTGCTTCAAATTTATTTAAAATATTTTTTTAATTTTTATTTTATTTAATTTATGGACTTAAATTTTATTAATTAAAAAATGTTAGTATTGATGGAGAGATAAAATTTTATGTGTAAAATGTATATGAAATAAATGTGATTTATATACCAAATGGTACTCATATTGCAATGATTAAGGTGAAAGATTAATTAATCAAAAATATGTGTAGAATAAATATTTTCATATAGTGGAGGATTACAAGTTAATGTTTGGTTGTGAAGTCCAACCTTCTATTGGGTCAACAAACCTCTTCATCTCCCCTTGCTCTATTTTAGACTCTTTGTTTGTAGCGATGAGTTATCTATAAATTGAGAAATGGAACACTTGTATTGATTGATGAAAATTCATGTATTTGATGTTGTTAATAATAAAGAGAGGAAGTGATACCCTCTCTTGGAGCCCTAATCCTAAGGGTTTGTACTCAGTTGCCTCAGGGCATAAGGAGTTGGATCATCAAAAATATGGGGGGATTTGGTGGAAGAATGTTTGGAATAAGTTTGTTTGGCCCAAACACATTTTTTTCCTTTGGTTGGTTGCTTGTAATGGATGCCTCACCCAGGAAAACTTGTGAAAGCGAGGTTTTCAGGGTCTGTCTATTTGTATCCTTTGCAACAATGGTGAGGAGTGCTCTCCTCATTTGTTTTTTCAGTGTTCCTTTTCTAGAGAGATTTGGCATGCTTGGTGGGGTTTGGAAACGGGTCTATGTTCACGCTTCCTCTCTAGTTGAGTTTTGGAGATGTATGGGAAGACTCCTAGCTAAGGCTTTTTTCTTTAGGTAGCCTGGGATATTGGTCACTCATTAATTTTGTGGCAGATTTGGTTGGAAAGGAATCAGAGAATTTTTTAAGGGAGGAAAATGGTGGTTCTACTACTATGGTAGCAGATTATGGGTATGCTCCAGGAAACTTTATCTGCTAAATGTGATATGTCTACTCCCTTGGATCTTGAAGATTTGGCAGTGGTATAGAGGTTGGGATTAGATGGAAGAGGTTTGGGCCCCTCCTAGTCTCGAGGATGTCAGCACACCAAAGGGAAGACTCAGAGAATTGGTTGTTGGTCTCCTCTGCCCCTAGGTGTTTTCAAGATCAGTACTGATGGCTCCCCTAGAGGGAATCATGGGCATGCATGGATGGGAGGAATTGGAAGGGATAGCTCTAGGATGGCCCTCTTTTTATTCTCCACTTATAAGGGGCATCAAACTAACAATTTTATGGAGGCCCTTGCTGTTCTCTATGCCTTGGAAAGAGGGTGTGCCCTTGGCTGGCACAAGGTCATTTGTGAGTCAAATTCACAGATTGTGATTAATATTTTGATTGAGTGGAAGTTTGAAGGAGTAAATTGGTAGTTAGCTACAGTGGTCAGGATGATTCTTTGTTTGAGTAATTTGTTGGATTTTATCTCTTTTGTTCACATCCCTAGGGAGTGTAATAGTGTGACTGATTGCTTGGCTAAGTCGGCTTCAAAGCAATTGGATGATTGGAATGTGGGAGACTAGATATAGCTATTCTCAGAACATGTTCAATGCTTAGGGAATTTGATTATGAAAGATATGGTCTATTAGTTGGGGGCCCTAGCTGGGATTCTTGCATGTTGTGGTTCTTTCTTGATTTCTTGGCTGTGTTTGGTTGCTTGAAGGGGTTGTTTTGGCCCTATTGGGTTTTGTGGTCTTGTGCTCCTCTTGGCCTATATCTTTGACTCTTTGATTAATAAATTTTTACTCCTTTTAAAAAAAAAAATAATAAAGAGATGATACCCTACTTTTCCCATGGATGTAACTGATCATTGGTGAACCACATAATTCTATGTGTTTGTGTACAATTCTCTATGGTTTGTTTATTGTTGGTCTAATATTTTATGTTTTTATATGTCTTGTATTCTTAACAATTGGTATCAGAGCGCTAAAAGGAACTTGCAAAAACCACTGTCAAACAAGAAGAAATGGAGGAGGCGAATAAATGGAGGATTGAAAAATTCTCAGGTCAAAACTTTAGGATGTGGAAGATGCAACTAGAATCTCTGTTAATTCAAAAAGATTTTTCAATCATACTAGAAGGAAAATTGAAAAATACCATTGCAATGTGAGATGAAGAATGGGACAAATTGGATAGGAAGGCAGTGGAAACTATTATTCTCTCCATATCCATCAATCTTTTGTTTAATGTCTCAACAGAAAAGATAGTGAAAGGATTATGGGATCATTTATCAAACATGTATGGGATGGCCTCTGCATCAAACAAGGCAGTCCTAATGAGGAAATTGTACAATTTAAAAATGAATGAAGGCAGTAATGTCTCAAATCATTTAAACAAATTTAACACTTTGGTTAGTCAGTTAATTTCTATGAGCATCAATTTAGATGATGAGATCAAGGCTATTTTAGTATTGTGTTCTGTACCTAATAGCTAGGAAGGAGTTATTAAGGTTGTTAGCAACCCGGTATCTGGTAAGAAGGGAAGCATGCTAAAATTTGATGATGTTGTTAGCATTCTTCTCAATGAGGACATGAGAAGAAAAACCAAGGTACCTCATCCAGAGACACTTTGGTAACTATAATTCAAGAGCAGAGACACATTAACACATAAGACACCAAGATTTTTGACGTGGAAAACCCGGTTAAGTGAAAAACCATGGGGTGACTAACCTAAGATTGTATTCTCTGTTAGAAGAATAGGAAGAACAAAATGGCACATGCCAATTAGGGCTCACTGCCCGAGCACACTGCTCACAAGACACCCACTGCCTACAAGAGACACACTGTCTACAGAATAATAAGTATTACATACTTGAACTGAAGAATAACATCTTCACCATGCTTGAGTCAGTTCCATTTAAGCTCAATACTTCTTCTCTGCCTTTTTGCTCTCCTCTTCTTCTACCACACTCTCATCTCTGTGAGATGCCTTTGAAATGACTTTACAACTCCTTATTTATACAAGACATTGACTTAGGGATAATCATCCAAGTCGGCAAACATTATAGAGCAAATAAATAAATACAATATGACTAATTAAAAAAGACTTCACGCAGATCAACACACTGTCGGCCACACAGATCTGAGTCTTCAATCTTTCTTTAGGAACATGCCATTCTTCACAGAACATCTTCAAGATCATCCGCAGGATGTGTAACTCCTCCGGTTGGCCAGACTTAGGAAGAACACCATCATCCAGAAGTAATTCTTCAATTACAAGCTCAATCTTCAATGCAGACCACCAACACGAACTAGACACAATCCAAAGACCTCCACAAGCTTTCTTGAATCACCAAGAACATCCACACTACTTCTGTTCACTGAAATCATTCTCTCCTTCATCTGGAACCTCAAGAACACAATCTGTCATCACTGTCATATTGGAATATATGCTTGTGGACCTCCAGACCACAAACCAATTGAGTTGTCAATTCATATTGACTTCCTAAACACTCCACAAAATCTGCAAAACAAGATATTGCACTTCCGGATCTTACCGGACCTATCTGTGTCACTCTATCACCTCTGAACATCTGCCAGAGCCAGTTTTATTTAAGTGGCCATAACTTCTTCAGATCTTCATGCGAACCTCTGAAATCTTTACTGGATTATCTTAAGACACATATCTTCAAACCCTTTGAATCACATCCTCTGATCTTCATCTTAGCTAGGATCTTTACCTCACTGTCTCCACTGTTCCTCTCTATTCCTAATTAAGACTAATTTTGTCAATATCCTCAGCACATAGCTCATCCAATCCTTATCATTAATGCAATAGGAGTATGTTGACATCAATGACAACATCGGTTAGGCCCATACTTGCAACAACAAGAAGATCAAAGTCTAGTAGAAGATCAAAATCTAGAGACAAAAATATCAGTTGCTAGTATTGTGGTAAGGAAGGCCACATGAAGAGAAATTGTTGCTCATTTAAAAAGGCTGAAAAAACAGTCAAAAGAAAATAAGGCAAATGTAGCTTATGAAGAAGATGTAGGTGCTCTTGTTTTGTCTATAGGAGAAGCCACTGCAGGTGTTTGGGTGCTTGATTTAGGAGCATCTATTCATGCTACATCATACAAGGAGTATTTTAAAAATTATCAAACCCGCAACTTTGGCAAAGTTTACCTCTATGATGATGAGCCTTGTGATATCATTGGCAAGGGAGATGTTTTATTAAAATTGAAAAATGGTAACAGTTGGCTACTAAAGGACGTTAGACATGTCCCTCAACTCAAAAGAAATCTTATTTCAACTGGTCAATTGGATGCTCATGGATGTTGTGTCACTTTTGAGTCAAGTGCATGGAAGGTGACAAAAGGAGCCTTGGTGATTGGAAGAGGAAGCAATCAAGCACTTTGTATGTGCTAGAGGGCTAGACAAAAGTGGGAGTTGCAATGACAATTGCGGACAACGAAACAAAACTTTGGCATAAAATGCTCGATCACATGAGCAAGAAAGGTCTTGAGATCTTGCACAAGAAGGATCAACTTCCAGGTCTGAAATTGGTGGATTTCGAGTTATGTGAGCATTGCATATATGGTAAACAAAAGAGGAAAAATTCACCATTCTCCAAGGTCTTATAATACACACAATGATCTGATTCACATCTAGTAAAATTTTGCTCAGCCATAAATGAATCAAATTTTAAATACCATTGCCTTGGAGCTTGTTTCAGTCCATACAATTTTTGATTCAATCTGTAAACTAAATCCTCTTTACCTTCTTTTTCGAAGCCTTCAAGTTGCTTCATGTACAACTCTTCTTCCAAATCATCGCGTAGAAGGGTTGTCTTAACATCGTGTTGCTTCAATTCAAGACCATAAACAGATGCTAAACCCAACACTGAGCTCTGATAGAAGTCATTTTCACAAATGGTAAAAATATTTTGGTGAAGTCAACGCCCTTATGTTGATCATAACCTTTGACCACCTATTTGGCCCTATATCTCTTCTTCCCACCTTCTTCTTCCTTCAATCTATATACCCATATGTTTTTCAAAGCTTTCCTATTAGGTGGAAGAGACACTAAATCCCAAATGTGATTTGCCATCAAAGATCCCATCTCATTTGTCATTGCTTCCATCCGTTGTTTGCAATCTTTATCATTACATGCTTCTTCAAATGTGGTAGGTTCCAATTGATCAAAAATTAATAAATATTTTGTAGGAAAAGAGGGTGACATCTTCAAGCTTAGTTATTTGTAGGATGGATTGGACTTCAAGTGGGATATTGTTGGATTGTGAAGTCCAGTCATCTATTGGGTCAACAAGCCTCTTCATCTCTCCTTTCTCTATTTTAAACTCTTCGTCTGCACTGATGAGTTATCTATAAATTGAGAAATGGGACACTTGTATTGATTGATGAAAATTCTTGTATTTGTTGTTAATAATAAAGAGATGAATACCCTACTTTTCCCATGGATGTAACCAATCATTGGTGAACCACGTAATTCTATGTGTTTGTGTACGATTCTCTGTGGTCTGTTTATTGTTGGTCTGATATTTTATGTTTTTATCCGCCATGTATTCTTAACAATTAAAGGGTGAACACTATGAATAGAAAGATATTATTGGCACAACACGGATTTGAAAATTGGATTTTTTTTTTTTTTGGTTGAGGGTTTTTATATCAAACCACAAAATCATTTAACTACCCGATAGGGAGCATGAACCTTAGGCTGAAACCTCTTCGACTGAAAATTGGATTTTTACTGTATTAATCAAGTTGGTGGCTTGCTTTACATATAATATTATTAGTGACTATTTTAATAATTTTTATATCTGATATAGACGGATTTGCTTTTCATTTTCAACATATGGGCTGGCTCTAGAGGGCATCCCGAGGGAAATTTTCTTGCCGACCAGATTTCACAGATCTTAGTAATCTGGATTTTCTTCTCAGCCAGACTTCAACTGACATTTGGCATTTCAAAGAAAAATCCATGGATGCTTCAAGCCAACTTTCGTACACGGACAGTACTGATTGGCTAAACAGAACTTGTTGAGGGCTTGATGTAAGTGGTAACCTATTAATGGAACTACTTTATGAGACTCTGGGCGGTGGCGAAGCCCACATGTTCCAAAATTAGACTCAGACATATAAGAAGTTAAGCCCACAAGACAAACATATTTAACTATAAAAATACAAATTTATTATATTAAACGCAAACGTATGTGGTTGGAGAACATAGCGGGTATTATTTATGGAACCATTAACTCCACGCTTATTGACAACTCATTGGATCTTGTTTATTTTAACCCCACGCAAGATAATAAGCCTACACGTTGGATTCCCTTGATTAGGACAGTTTGGAAGATGCACAGAGGATTTATCAATTAATAGCCTGGTGTTTTTGGGTTTGATTGCACACAGGAATTGATAGCCCAGGGAGTCCTTATGCTTACAAAGGCCTCAAGCCTTTTCTGTCTCTCTGTCACTCTCAAGGCCATTTATAAATGAAATAGGTAATACTGTGGCCGAATTGCTTACAGATTTGGGCTGTTTGGCGAAAACAAATGATTTTTTTGGGGTCAATCTCTGTTGCTCATGTGGTTTGAAGATTTCGCCTTGGGATTTTAAAATTAATAGCGTCAATATTCTTGGCTGGGGAAAAAACCTGTGCTTTGATAAAGTTATTTAGTAATGGAGTCTAGTGATCTGAATGGTGAATGTAGAGTGAACGTGAGTGTTGGTGATAAGCCTCGAAATAGGAGACTCACGAGAAAAGTGGGCAAAAAAGTGACCTCCTCGGTAAAAATATGGAAGCTTGGAAAAGAAGATCCAAGAAGGCTTATACATTCCATGAAGTGTGGAGTGGCGCTGTCATTGGTCTCTCTCCTATATCTGATTGATCCTGTGTTCACTGGCGTTGGAGATAATGCAATTTGGGCAGTGTTGACAGTCGTGGTCGTCCTTGAATTCACTGCAGGTAAGATCCCATTAACTATTTGAACTTCCTGTGTAGGTTATCTATGGTAAACTCTTTAGGACCTTGTAACTTATAGTTAATTTCATGCTACATTTTTTTCAAAAAGACGAAAATTCATTCACTGATGTAATTGATCTAATTGATCCATGCATTGCTTCGATCATTTTCTCGAATAAAGGTCCATGGACGAAAAACTTATTTATTTGCCTGGAATCGGTTCTGTATTATTGCATTCTTTTTGTCAAAGAGACAAAGGAATGCTTAAGTTGGATTTCTTGTTTAAGCAGGGGCTACTTTGAGCAAAGGGTTGAACAGAGGGTTAGGCACTCTGGTGGCAGGTTTTCTAGCCACTTGTGTCAGTTACTTCTCTGAACACGCAGGCGAACCAGGGGAGGCTCTTACCGTTGCGTTTTCAGTTTTTGTTCTAGGTCAGTAACTAATTTTTTTATGCTTTCTTTAGAAATGACTGGTTTTTTTCGTGGACTCTAGTAAGTGCTTTTCTTGTTTGTGCAGGTGCAGCTGCTTCTTTTACTCGGTTCTTCCCTACAATAAAGAGAAGATATGACTATGGAATTGTGACATTCCTTCTCACATTCAATCTTATAACAGTCTCTGGATATCGAGTGGACAACATAATCCGAATGGCTTATGAACGTCTCTCCACCATAGCCATTGGTTGTGGTGTGTGCCTCGTCATCAGTCTGCTTGTTTATCCCATCTGGGCAGGGGAGGATCTTCACAACTCTACAGCTGACAAATTTGAAGGCCTGGCTCAATCCCTTGAAGGTAATGGAGATTTGACATATAGTTTCTATTTGCATTAATGTTTTAGTTCACAGAGCGTGATCAAAACATTGATACAAACAAAATTCTCCTTATTAAACTATTACTATACTCAATCATTTCAGACTTAATATTGTATCTGTTTGAGCTGTCAGGATGCGTTCGGGAATATTTTGATGGACGGTTTGATGAGACGGACGAAGATGAAATTGACAAAACATCAGAAGATGTCATATACGAAGGATACAAATCTGTGTTAGATTCCAAGGCTACAGACGAGTCTCTCGTATGCTATTTACGTTTTAATCACTCTGCAGATTTATGTAATCAAGGACGTAAAACTAAAACGAGTTAAATATTAAATTGCAGGCGACGTTTGCTAGCTGGGAGCCAAGGCATGGGCGATTTCGGTATAGACATCCATGGAAGCAATATGTTAAAATAGGAGCCAATCTTCGTCATTTAGCATATTCCATTGTAGCCTTGCATGGATGCCTGCGATCCGAGATTCAGGTACGTATGCATATAAAGTCCCTACCTGTGACTGTTCCGGTTAACTTTTTTAATATCACTTTTATGGATATTAAATGAGAGTTTAACCTTAAATGATGTTAAGTAGCGAGCCCAAAATAAATGAACGTGGATTGCATGATGACTGAATAGACACCACTTCTTGAAAACAATACAGACACCGCTTTCTGTTCGTTCGGTGTTGAAGAAGCCATGCGTCAAGCTCAGCGAGGAAGCGACAAAACTACTGCGAGAACTGTCGTGCTCTATCAGACAAATGCGAAGATGCCGGTCGGAGACCATGACGGAGCACTTACAGCTTGCATTGAAGGATTTCCAGAGAGCCTTGCATGGTCCGCCAAGACATTTCATGGATCTCAAAAGATGGCATTCCGATAAAATCCAAGGAATTCAAGCCCAAGTTAATGAACGAGGAGAGTCCATCAACTCGGCAAAGGAGGAAATCCGGTGTAGTTCAGCGAACTTAGAGGAGGCCAACACGACAAGGCTCTTGAGAAGGTGGGTGTTGATACAAGAACAGCAGCAGAATGAAGGAAAGAGCCTCGCACGGACAAAATCTCATGCTTCTGCTGAAGAAAAAGCGGCGGGGCCTCGTATTGAATATGCAGAGGAGCTTCCCCTCGTCACCTTCGCATGGCTTCTTGTGGAAAGTGTGATGAGGATTGAGCATGTTGTGGAGGCGGTTGACGAGCTGGCAAGGCGGGCACGCTTCAAAGCATCCATACCTTGTCACGCAAGGCCAAGAAAGTCATTAATGAAGGTTTCTGTTTCTGAGACTCCCAGAAGCAGAGTATTGGAGAGCCATGCCACTTCTCAATCTACGGAGTAAATATATCTTGCAATCGGCGGAGTTTAACAAGTTGCTGCCCTGGTAAACCATACTACGTCTCTTGTGTCTAATCACAAGAAAATATATTGAAGAAGAATAAAAATTAGTTTCCATCAAGAATGTTTGACCATGAGGCTCGTTCCAATCTGAGTATAATAATTTAAGCGTCGAGTACGAGATGAAACATGACGATGGATTCCAAAGCAGTAGCTTGGAGGGAACTTGGAAGAATTAGATAGAAGAATTTAAATAAAATAAATGTATGTATTTAGTATTAGATTCAATTTAAAATATAACTCTACTAAGTATTTTTATGTGATTTTTCACTAGACAAGTAAATTAAAATTTATACAATTTTTATTCTCCTATTAAAATCTATAAATTCAATTCAATGTATTTCTTTCTCAATTTTTGAATAGGTTTTATGGTTGCAACAAATTACTATTTTAGTAAATGTGATTTTAGTCATTCATCTCAAATAAACTAAATCCAAACCTTCCATTTTCTTCTTAATCCTAAGAAAGTATTCTCATTCAATCGCCACCATAGATCTTATCCTTGAATTCTAGCTGTCCATCCTCCCTACCAAAAATCTATAAATTGGCAAGCTATCCTAAACAAAGCAATCCATGGATCTCAATAGGTACATGTTGTAAAGATTCTGAAGCAAGTTTTGAGAAACCACAACCTACCAAATCTATGGAGCAAATCCACTTCACCATGAAATTCATATCCAGTAACTTGTTTTGATTAAATTTTATTGTGTGAATTTGGAATTTCATTTACGCTCTATCTTGAGGTTTGCATTTAATTTGGAATAAAAAAAATATTTACATTTAGTTTTTTAGTTTATTTTTTAATTTGGTGCATAACAACCATGATGGAACCCAAACCCACAAAATCTTGTTCCAAAAAAATTGTCAATGAGTTTTATCTCTTATTACATATTTGAAAGAGAAGATTTTATTGATTAAAATTTTAGATTTAAAGGAAATTACTCTTATTTTATTTGTCATCCATGCTATATTTTGTGCCTAGATAATTGAAGATTTTTTAAACAAACAAATATGACAGCAGACAAACAAAAAACCATAAAAAGATAGATGCAGACACAGAGAATAAACTTTTATTGCTGTTGAAAAACTAGAGAGCTACAGCTCTTTATTACATTGTATATATATTTGCAAGAAAGGAAACTATATAGAAATAATAGAAAAAACAAACTAAAGAAAGCATGATTTACATGCAACAAAGAAGAAGGGAAATTTCCTAAAAACAACTAACAAGAAGAAAAAAGAAACTGCTATCTGCAGCATCAAGAAGAACATAGAAACTGCTATCTGTAGCATCAGTTATCCAACAATAATGTCTTTTGATAAACAACTTGTTTAGTAATGTAGGTTTAATGATGTTTCCATTTTGCATTTTCATGTTCAATAGTGCCTCCACTTTACTCAGTCATTATACCTCTTCTCCTTCCTCTGACTCATTTACATTTATTGTTCAAATTGATTCCATTGTTTGCCTTTTGAAATTTATCTGATTCCGCCAAGAGAACTTACTATCAATAAAAATGTTATATGTAACTTGATCTAGTTTCTAGCCTCATTTACACTAATAGTTTAAATTGATTCCATTGTTACCTTTTGAAATTTATCTGATTCCGACAAGGGAAGTTATGTCAATGAGAATGTTACATGTAACTTGATCTACTTTCTAGCCTTTCTCCTACATTTCACGAAGAAGCAATTCTACTTCTATGGACTTTCCTTGTCTGCAAAGGCCATAAATAAGATCACTAGATGTATGGGCATCTGGTTCACACTCACGGCTTTTCATTTTCCCAAAAGTTTCAAATGCTTTCTTTGCTGCTACTTGCCCACGTGTATTAAATATTTAGTGTGAAGGGCTATAATTTTTTTCTAAATTACTAATAGCCTAATTAGGTTTACCATCTATGGGGGATTTGTATTATTTAACGAAAGGGCGTTCTATTAAATATTGGTACAACGTACATATACTTGCTATTTTTTCGTTATACTCTAGCTTGTTATTATTTCATCTATAGGTGGGTCACGCTCTAATTGGGGTCCTAAACATAAGAATCCAACTACCCTATGACGATGATGTATTTAGAAAGGTTAGGGCGTTTGTTTTTAGGATTTCTTTGTGTGATTCAGCCACATATTTGGGCAGAGGGCTTTGGGTGAGTGAAATCTTTCAAGTTTAGTATTTTAAATGCTTGGATTTTGTGCAAAGATATGCAAAGAAACATGGCTTTATCCATTCGCTCTTCCTTGCACAGTCCATTGATCAGTTTATTGAATGTTTGAGTATTCGGTCTGCAAGCACTATTCTCCATTTTATTTATTTATTAGAAGCTCAAATGCAAGAATCTCCTTATTTTTATGCATTGTAAGTGACATCTAAGTTTGTGCAAAATTGAAGCATTTGTTCTTCGCTAAACTAGAATTTGATGCAATATGAATGGCAAAGCTTATTTGTAGTTTGCATTTTGATGTGCTTAATAGCATGTTCATTCCATTGGTACTACAGACTTTATCATTGACAATTTTGTTATTATTTTTTGCATCTGGATTTTGGGAAGAATATCCCATATCTTTAAAAAAATCTCATTTCATAACATTCAATGATGTATTAAATGAGCTTGCTTAGGGTGCATTTGAAGACAAACATTTCCATGTAATTCTAGAAACAAAATCTTTCCAGTTTTATTTTTGTTTCAAGGGTTTGGATTTATATTTTCTTTATCATATTTGAAGTCAAACATTATATTATAGTTTTGGTCAATGATTCTACATAGTTTAAAATTATTGTCACTAATCGTTTTGACTGCAGTGAAATCACGTGACAAAGATCAAACTTTTAAAACTACTAAAGCATTCTTCTAGGGTCATTTATCAAAAATATTTTTCTAATAAAATTAACTTCACAGTTCAATTTGGGAGAGAAGCAAATGACTCTCCCATTGAGGGACATTTGTCATTTTCCAATAAAATTGGCAAGGAGAGTGGGTTACCCTCTCACACCAATCCATTAGACATGCCTCTGATTTCATGAACTTCAACCTCACATACCTTTAGGTATAAAAAGGACATCCCTAGAAAGCCATGTCAAGCCTTGTTTAGAGGACTTCAATCACACATACTTGTGGTGCAGTGGTAGGTAGTTAGCTTTGGGAAGTTACTTACAACATGCCTCTAAAAATGGGATTGTAGGCCACGTATGCTCTCCTCTTGTAACAAATGTTATCCGTTATCTAAACATGCCAAAAATTTACCAAGACAAAACCATATATATATATATGAAAATTAAACATAATCTAAATCATAAATACAATAATGAGAATCATAAAGACTTATCTCATTTCATAAATCATTTACAATAATTGAAGATTACATGGTCACATCCATATCTTGATGTTAAATTTACAAATTTACAGGTTTGCAATAATACATATATCAAGTCGAAAATAAATGATGTCTCTAAGTAACCAAGTCTTTAGCATTCTTCAACTACAAGAGGGAGAGCATCACCCGAGTACTTTACCTCCAACCACAGACCAGCGGTCCCCCACACACCTTCCATCTAGAAGTGGCCCTACCCTTCATGAGGGTAGTAGATTAATTGAATCAATAAGATCCATCATGCCATCCGAGAACTAGTGTTGTATCCAATCACAAACAATTAGTCATATGACTCTAGATTCCCTCTAGCTAAGTATGACACAATCTAACTATTTTTACAAATAAAAAGATACTGCGAACGGACAATGCAAGCAATGAGTTTGCATTATTTTGGCCAAAGTTCTGATAATTCATAAACACATTCCAAAACGAAGATGTGTGTCATATGTTCACACACCTCTATCTCAAATGGGTTAACATAAATCATTATTTCACATACAAGCATTCATAATAGTATAATATCCAAATACAAGCATGTTAACTTCATAAAATAGTTCTATCCTAGGCTTGGCTAGATGATTTAAAGAGTGTACACCCACTGCAAACTCACCTAGTGAAGAATAGGGTAGAATACTAGTTAGAACATTTATATACTATTGATAATGTTGTGTGTTCCTTACATTCTCAATTTCTTGTCAACCTGACAGTCTTATCATAGTGTTTTAAACTCATAGTCTCAATAATCATATGCAAAGAAAATTTACCTCATATATATAATATCTAGGTTTGTATTTCAACATCAAACAGTCAAGTTAACCTTATAATCTGACCAAGTAGGATCTATTGGTTAATCACAAAGTTAATAATTCTTTGTTGTCTCCATACATAGTTTTTTTTAGTTGTCCATTAAATTCTAGGCTTATATAATCAGCCTTAATGCAAATAAGTTCAAACTCAATCAAAAATATCTTTGTTTCAAAAGAATACATATAGCACTTAGCTTAATAAATCTGGTTATAGTTTCTCACAAGTTTAAGTACATATGATAAATCTCATATTCTCATTTTGCTATGTCTTGAGCATGTCTGAGACTATTTTAAAATAAACTTATCATTCTCTTTCAAGAGATATAGTTATTTATTTATATGTGTGTGTATTCTACATATATACCTATATAAATAAGCAAATCTATAATATAGATTAAAATAATAATATCAAATGAACTCAGTAACTCTTGTTCACTATGAGATCTAGAATTCATTTCAAAAGCCATGAAAATGTATATTGAAGAGTTCTTGGGTTCAATATCCGTTAATGTAATGACATAAAAACAAAAGATTAAAAATCTTCAAAAATAAAATTCAATTACAACTTCTTCTCACTAACAAAATGGGTTGAAGAGCAATATTGAATCCGTAGCAATCAGATGTCTTAGCATAAATCCCTAAATATGATATAGTCATGGAAACTACTATTAATAAATTAGGAGAATCATAGGAATTCAAACTACATAAGGCTATAGTAAACAAATATACATCCCCTATTTTCTAACATGAGTATATAGATCAATCTATAATCAAACTAAAGGAATATGCCCTAATATAGATCAATCTATAATCAAACTAAAGGAATATGCCCTAATATACAATGGAGATATGAAAGATATCAAATAAAATATCAACTCAAACTCATATTATAAGTAGACCTATTAATAATCATATTAAAATAACCTCACAGCCCAACTATAGACAAGTTGGTAAAGTCTAAACAATTTTATATCACAGTCAAACCTACAAGGGTTAAGTTTTCTATATACTCTATTTCTTGAGGTTTGTAGACCCATAGATGGTAAACAAGTTTTAAAAACCATAACTCATATTAGTTATAGTCCACTTCATGGATCAAAACAATAAAGTTCATATTCATATCTGACTAGACCTATTTTAAGGTCGATAACAAATCAAGGATAAAGAAACATTAACCAGTATAAATGTATATACAAAAATAGTTTCAAAACACTGACAAACCCATAAAGGTTGAAGAATTTCATACCTAATCTCCCCAAATGCAGATCAATAAATGGTCAAAATCATTTTCAATACATTGATCAGATAAGCAATCAAGTTAAAGGATTTCCCTAAGATCATTCTCAAATGAGATAATATAATGCCTATTGTTACCATTCACAGACCAACAAAGATCGTTTCATGTCATAACACAATATAGTTTAAACACAGGTATATCATAATCTAGAAATATGTATACCACGAATTCACCAAAAACTCAATCCCAAAAGAGATATTTTGTGCATAAATTTGTTACCTTCTTATAGAATGATAAAGGTCCTAAAGCGACTTTATAATTTCTAAGTTTCAAACCTATTATGGTCTTGGGATTAATATTGTGAATTTTTTATGCTCAAAATGACTATGAAATTCAAAATACATTGATTCAATAAAACCCTTCACTCAATTCCATAATCATTCTAGTATCTACTAAGAAACAAGAAACAAATCCACATTCAAAAGATATAGAAGGTACAAGAAATGAGTATTCCATAGCAACTACTTCAGAAAACACTATAACATACCAATATTTGATCATAAGTTCTTCAAATGGTTCTGAGTTTTCTCTCCCTTCTCATCTCCTACTTCCACACCCTTCCTTCCTCTTTTAACTACATTTTTGTGTGATGCAAACCCCCTTTACTTTATCAACAGAACTTAAGATTCCTCCTGGCCATTAACTTCTCCACTCTATCTATCATTCCCTTCCAACAAAAGAAGTGGTTTGTCATTAAAGAACTTCAATGGAGTATAACTCTACTTCCATTCACAGTACTCCCATAATCAAGGCATTAATGCATTTTAACTCCACTTTGTGGAGGTTAACCGAGCTCTTCTCAAATTTGAAACTCAAATCTTTCAAACAAACAACTATAAATAATTACATGTATATGAAAATACATAACTATATATATTTATATTTGAATATATATAGATATAAATACATGTATTAGAGATATTTATTTCTACTTCTGCAAATAAATTACCCATGAGGACTTGATTGAGTCTTCTTCTCAGGCCATGGAAAACTAGGAGGTGTTTCTTGGGCATTTGCATGATATTTTGCTAGGGGTGGTGGAGACAAGGAAGATGGTGGATGGAATTGCTACTTGAAAATGGGTGTGCCTATTCTAGAATGCACTCAGCTGGCTTACTCTTACGCCTGTGATGGTGTGGAGTTGTTTAGAAAAGAAGACAAGTAGGTTGATAGGGTCATATCTATCTTTTGGTTTTTCTTCGTTATGTTAATGACTATGGAGAGTGGGCCTATATAATTTGCCCCTCTCCTTTTGTTATATGAACTATTCTAGTATGGATGTTGTAGTCAGATTGATGTGGTAATAGATTGTTGGGCTTGGCCCCTTTTTGATTAGGTCCCTGGTCCTTAACCAGGGTTTTATAATAAAAAAATTATACTTCCACAAATAAATAATAAATCACTCACATAGAGGATTATATCAACTTCTCAATAAAGTCCATAAGTGATAAAGAAAAATAGATAAATGACAAGAAATACTAATCAATCATAATCCAACTCGACACAGCCAAGGACAAGATCAACAACATTGGCAAAGAGGAATACAAGACAAGGAGTCAACATTATATTCTTCATGCCAACTTGACAAAGTAAGAACTACCACAACAACATACAAATCAACACAAATACTATGCGTGTGTGGTTCTTGGGTCATGATGTCTCACCCATTTACCCTAATCTACTTCCCTCTCTTTCGGGATGCTCTCCCTCCTCGTCTAGGGGGGAAACTAGTTTCCTACATCCACCTCATTTTGCTAACACAGTAGTAAGTCTATTAATCACAACATTTATAACATCATATAAATGTTTCAACAGCAATCATGAAGATAATCTATTATCCACATTATAAATCATAACCATTTCTACATATCATGAATAAAGATAGATTTATCTAATCATATTTATCCTCTAATCATAGCTTGATAGCATAATTTAAAATGCATAGCAAGGTATCTAACTAATATTTAGTTAAAGATAACATAAATAAATTTGTCCAAAGTGGGGTGAGACATCTCCTCCCCATTAAAAGATCATTGTCTTTGATGACTTAGTTCAAGAAAGTGTTTAACAAAGAACTATAGCTTTTCTTAAAAAACAACTTAATTAAACAAATGAGGACATCTTTGGTGGAAATCTTCATAGTCTTCCCAAGTGGCACTATCCTTTAAATATTAGTCCCACTAGACCTTGCACTAAGTGACTTCTCTATTATGCAAGCAAAGCTTGCAAATCTTGATTACTCTAAGAGGTTTGATCGTGACCACCCTTAGATCCAGAACTTGAAGAGCATTGCAATCAAGAACATGATTAAATCTAGGAACATACTTTTTTCAAGATACATGAAAGATATTGCATATGAGCAAAAGTAGGTGGTAGAGCTCGTCTGTAAGCAAATGGGTTGATTACTTCTAGGATCTTAAATGGACCCACATATCTAGGTACTAGTTTGGTTGATTTTCCAAACTTAATTGGACTCTTTTGAGGTTTAACTCTTAAAAGTGCTTTATCACCAATAGAAAATTGTTGTGGAGTTTGCTTGGCATCAACATAACTCTTATGCCTATCATTTTCTTTTGCTAATCTTTTTCTTATTAGTTTGACTTGCTCCTCTATTTCCATTATGATGAGGAGTACGCAGTGAAAGCGTACAGCTAATCAAAATTGATCAGTGAGAGTCTGACCTTATGTCTCAGTGATCTATTCTTCTTTTGTTATCGGCCAACATACCCCATCAGCCACTTAACAACTTATCTCTCCGAAGTCTTAGTCACCCCGATGTGAGGTTCTACGCTTCTTGCCTATCCGCAACAAAAGTGTTATTGGCTACTTTAGATTCTATTTCATCAATACACCAATCACTCTGATCACTCATTGGCTAGACGAATGCTATCAACCAAAACTTAAGATCTCTTACCGCTAGCCGATTTCTCCCGATGGGTCTCCGTTGGTATCACTTATCCCTTTTCACCCTGATACGCCTTGACCGGTAAGAGAGATGCTGATGGTATTTGTCTTTGGCGAGACTCTTCTCGTCGGCGATCACTTACAAACTCTGATTGATGCGCTGATAGAACAACTCCCTCAGCGAGACTTGTCCTATCAGTGGGACTTACTCCGGAGTTACCGATACACCGATGCATAATTTTCTCTTTCCCTCTTCAACTGAACCCTAGCACATGGAGATGCTAGGTCAACCTACTGTGCAAGACACTCCATTTGGATTCTCTACGCCATCAAATAGGAAAACAAAAACAAATACTGTAAAATGAAGTCATTCCACTGATCTCAACAAGAATCGTACCAGTGGAATGCTTCACATCGAGTCCTTTAGCCCCACAAACTCTGGGGAGTGTCTAATGTCATGGGCTTAGTCTAGTCCTAAGTTTATTCCATCAAGTTTATTCATCGGGATCATGATTTAATCATTTAATATTCAAAAAAGTGTTAAAATAGGTCATGATTAACAAGGGTAAACATTTTACTCTATAACATTTATCTTCCACTTTAGCATGGGTATTAGCTTACGTTTGAACTCACATTAAAGTAAGGTGAAGACAAATTTCAAACATGAAAACATAGAAGTCCAAAGAATTCCACCAAGTTGAGGACTATAGTAGCCCCCATGCTTAGGATCCTAAGGTGTACAAACACACAAGATATAGCAACATAATTCACACATACATGGAATACTACAAACACGTATAGAAATACACACAAAAGACACACAATACACAAAGGTAATACACACCATAAACAATGCATACATGCTTGACATGAAGCATACACATAAGGCACAAATTATACATGGAAAGCATGATGAAGACACATGAGACACATGGAATTATAAAGAGAATACAAGTTCAAACAACATGTTACATAAATTAACATGGAAACAAACACACAAGGCACATGACTGATTCTAGCTTGCTCTGTTGCTAGGGGTCATGTGAAGAGAAATACCACTAATGGATCATACACTAGTAAGGACTACCAAATTACTAGGTGACCATGACAAGTCACATGAAGCACACAGGCTAGTCAACATCATTATATTAGGTGGCTCATGGACCAACAATAATATGGAAACATCACAAGCTAGTGAAGACTACTGAATCACTAGGTGAGTTCCATGTCGATCATAATAAACAAGTCTGTAATCAAGAGAGCATAGCGCAATGTATGCCCCCACCATAAAGTGATTGCTAACTCCGTTAGGGACTAATTGCTTTAAGGTAGAACAAAATAGAAGATAGGCATGAGAGATTTCTGGAAGAACATGTCCATAAGATATGTGTTCCCAAAAACTACATCGCACAAAGGGGTTTCCCCCAAACAAGGAAAATCGAAGTGATGTTGCAAGCATGATACACAATGGCTTGTGTAGTCATGGTATGACACCGAGCATAGAAAAAAGGTACCACATAAAATCAAATCATACAAGTGAAAAGAAATAACACAAAAGAGATCTACCTAACTGGCATCAATATATGAATGGTTGTATAATAAGAGACATGTCAAGACTATAATTATTTGGAACTATCATCATCTACCAGTCAATAAAACTACATAGACAAAGGAAGAAGTATCAAAATAAATCAAACAAAATACAACCCTTTGGGTCAAGAAGGGAGAATGCAGAATCATCCTACGCCAAGTGCATCATCCCCAAAGGAACAACAAAATGCAAATTACAACATATAGAAGAATGATGATACAAATAGAGAGAATATCACAAAAAATTTCAGTCTCCTTGTATCCTTGTACCAACAAGGGTATCAAGGGTCATCCAAAGAGAGCTTAACGACAACATAAAGAAAGCACCAAGCAACACAATTATAATACGAGGGAAAAAGATCACATATAATCCTAATGCAAGAGATAGGGGCCACACTTACAAGTTGGCCTAAAGCAAATCATCCTCCTCCCAATATTTCTCATTACCAATTTGGGAAGGTGGACAAGATGCAAGAAGAACTATGGCAAGTGTGCTATAAGGAACAAGAGCCATACCTGTATCATCCTTACCTTCAAATTCGCTATCGAAATATATCACAATAGGTTGTACGACAGATTGTGAAACATCTTCTTTCTCTAGACAAGACAAAGCATCAACAAATATCTCCTTCGCATCCATTGGTGATAAACGCTTGCGATGGGGAGGATTCTCCTCACCTATGGCAAGATGAGCCTTGGCACAATGATGCTTATTTCTTTCTCTTGTAAATTTATACTGCTTAGCTTTATTCGTGATGTTTGTTAAGGGAACCGTGGTATCTTCCAATGTGGGTTCCTTTTCTTCCTTTGTTTTAGAAACATTAGAAGAAACAAGAGGAACTGTAAGGAAGCTAAGGTAGCAAAACAACTTCCTACACTAATCTTGATGGGAGAGATATGCAGAAATTTTTAGATCTTTACAACAATTATAGAAATAAGCACAAATAGAAATCATACCACAACACAGTAATTACATGGGGAAACCCTTTCAGGAGGAAAACTCCACACTCCAAATCTGCCCAATATATTATTCGGGAATCAAGAAGATTAAAATATACTTGTAGAGCAATCTTTCATAGGTTTATATCCAACTAGAGATCCGAAGGCAACTCACATCTATAAAACTCTTTCATACAACCTCCATCTCAAGCTCCTGATATATAGGAGATACAATACAATAAACCGTCAACGGTAATTACAAAACCATGAGACAAAACCACCCACAAGTGGTGCCCAAATTATCTCCAATAAAAGATACCCTGCGATGTGCCAAATCACACACCAACACATGTAACTCACCCCTTTATAGCTCTTTTAAGTGTCCAACACATTTTCACATTTCCCAAAGTAGGAGGTCCAACTTTCGGAGGCCATAACTTTTGATCCGGGTGTCTGATTGACAAACCATTTGATGAGTCAAAAAGTTTGTGAAGATATCTATCAATCTATAACCTTCTTCACTGGTTACAACAAATTTTGGGGTGTTTAGGAACCTCTAAGTTCCTTAAATATGAGTTCAAAACTTTTTTTAGGAGTTTCAAAAATGGAAACTTTAATATCTTGCAATCCATGTGTGATCTTGAGTCAAAACTCACCCAAGATGTTTACTTGGAGGTTCATGCCCTTTGGAAAAATTTCAGGTCCATCTGAGCTCAAATGTAGAGTTACTAAAAATAGTAAGCCCTGCCATGTTTAGCCCCTTTTGGAAACTTTGAAAGTTCTAAACCATTAGATTCAAAATAAAGAGTATTTGAAAAGACTAAAAATGGGAAGAATAGAAACCTTTTGTAGTTTCAAGGTTGAGATACCTTTCCTAACATTCTCCCACTTGTCAAACACCTTGCAAGAGCAAAGGGAGTATTAACACCATGATTTAATTGTTGGGGTCGAGAGGCCCATAGACTCTGAACACCATCTGAACTTCTCTATGCTCACAGGCTTAGTTAATGAATCTGCAACATTCATTAAAGTCTCCACCTTAACTAGCTTCACCTTGTCATCCTTGACCATATCTCTAAAAAAATGATATTGTACATCAATGTGCTTGGTCTTGGCATGAAATGTTGGGTTCTTAGATAGGCAGATCACACTCTGACTATCATAATAAACTATCGCTACAGCTTTTTTTATTCTGATATCTGAACATAGTCTCTTAAGCCAAATTGCTTATCTACAAGCATAAGTAGCTTCCATATACTCAACTTTAGTAGTGGACAAAGCAACCACAACCTGTCGCTTACTCATCCAACTAGTTGTAGGTCACCAAATAAAGTAAACACATAAGCACTGGTGGATCATCTACTATCAACATCACCTACCTAGTCTGAATCCACATAACCATGAATATCAATACAATGCATGTCTTCTATCAAATTACCATGATTAGGTACCCATGTACAATGCAATGCAATCTCTCATAAAGCAGAGAAAGGAAGAAAACCCAGTGGGAAAAAACTTCCCTCCAAAAGAGAGAAAAGAAAATGAAGAGTCCGCACCAAGCCTGAATCCATGTCATGCTGACTAAGATGATGCAAAAAGAACCTCTCAAGGAAGAGAGAGAAAGAGACTGTGTAACCCCCCCACAATAAGGTAGCTCCTGTGCCAAAAGAAGATGCCCATGTAAATGATCCATTTGTGGCAAATGACATTTCTCCCCTTAGGAAGAAATAACTCCAATGGTGAATGCTCAAAGAAATAAGGTGAGGTGGTAAGTCTCATGATGTATCCTATTTCAAAACACTACTCAAATATCTCCATACTGATGTCAGAATAAGTCACAAACAAATCAAGAGTCCCAGGCCTAATTGATATAAGTGACCTCTCAAAATCATGTGAAAACTGATGAAGATCAAGATCCAAAGAACCAGTGTATGGATGTGGAATGTCAATGCATGCCATGTGGCTACAAAGCAAATCCCACGAGATGCCATGTCGAGAATTACTGGAAGCCCTCGGTGAAGCCTCACCAAAGTTTGTAGTAATAGCAAGTGTATCTATATGTTATGTCAGAAAATGTCTCCCTAGGATTTTTTCTCTCCTATGTTTAGCTCTTGGGTCCTTAGAATTAATCATGCATGTTTATTTTAACCCTCGATGGAAAATCCTTGAAAACTAACGTTAAATGGGGCCTAGGGGACTCTTGTGAGCTTAACCCTGACCTAAATAGGGGTTGAGAATTTGGGCACCCACACCCTAGTCTTGCCCTATTTAGTGGGGTCCCAAATATTAAGTGTCAGTTATGTGACCGTTAGTTAGGTCCCATGTCGACATCTCAAGTTTGAATTACGAAATTAAAGTGGGAATGTGTTTAGTTGCATATATAAGCATGTTTAGGGATTCATTTGTAAACTAGAAAATGATTATGAACTTTTGGCACACTTATGATTTGAGAGCATTTAAAGTATTCATTGTTGCAGAGCAGACTTGTCTTGTTATTGTGTTTGTTATGTAGATTTGGCTTCATCTTCTCATGATGTGAAATATTTTCATCTATATGCGAGATACACCTCCGAGGTGACATTTATTTGTGTTTTCAATAATTCATCAATTGGTTTTTTCCTCTATCTCCCAGGGATACACACTCTCTATCTGACAACAGTGTTTGGAAGACTTGAATGTCCTTCTGAGGCTTGACCAAGGCAAGCTCCTAGACACCACAACCCTAACCTTCTTTTCTGTGATTGCAGGTTACAGGTACGGAAGCGGAAGGAGTGGAGTTGTAGGGAGGCATAATAGAGTGTCACAACCACAGATCTAAGAAGAAAACCAAGACCTAGACTAGGGCACCCGCACCAGTGTCCTCCAAATCCTGAAACATGAAAATCTCTAAAATAGCAAAAATAGGTTACATACAACTTTCAGAGATCCTGATAGAAAATAGCACCTTGGACTTGGGTGCCCGTTCATTAGTCCCTGACTCTCCCGCATCTAGAATCTCAAAGTTTGGTATGTATTTACTCTAAATATTATATCTTTGTCTACGAGCATTTGTCGTGTTTCGTCCGTTTATTAACGATTTTACGAAATTATGGTTTTAAGCATAATTGGGCTTTAATTAATCAATTAACCAAAAAATTCCAAGTTTCATCTTCATTCCAAGTGACACTAAATCTATAGCAGAGACCTCTTGTAAAATATTGTGACTTAACTCGATTTATGTCCTTGATTGTAAGGTGTGAAAGGAGGATTTAACCTACACATTCATTGAAATTGAAAATCCCTCTTTTTACACAAAACATTTCGGTGAATCCGTGTTTATTTGAATTTACCACCTTCTTGAGTGTTGTACTTTAGATTTGCATTAATTTCACTCCTCATTTTCTTATTGCATTTGAAAATTTATAGAAAAATTGAAAAAATTGGCATTTTAGGCTTGCATTTTGGCATAGTTTGAATTAATTTTCTTTACATTTCATTTAATTTCTAATTTTTAAATTAGATCTAATATAAATTATAGAAATTCATCATATTATAATCCTTTGCATTGCATTTTTATATTAAAATTGCTAGGGTTTGCTAAAAATTTTGAATTTTTCTTATAACGTAGTAATTTCAAAAACTAGGGTTTGTAGTTAAAATCTTGTATTAGATTTTACTACTTATCTTAGGCACTCATTCAAATATGATTTTTTTTAAGTGTTTCTTTTTGTGTGTTTTTGCATTCATATTTCAAAATTTTGCATTTACACTTAGAAAATTTCAACAAAAACTAGCATTTTGATTCATCATCCTTAAAATTGCACTTGCATTGAGCATTGTAGGACTTTAAAATTATTTTCAGATCTGAGATGAGTTTTTTTAAATCATAAATCTGATTAGAATTCAATCCTATATCATTTTGCACATATTCATGCCTTAATTTCACAACTAGGGTTTAAAAAACTTGTATTTTCACTAGATTTTGGCTTATTTTGCATATAGAATTGCATTATAAGTGTGTTGTGAAGGATATTGCTGCATTATTGGATTGATATATAGTTTATTATTCACTTCCCCTCATCAATTTCCTTACAACACTTTTTCTTTTAGGCATTTGCATTGAAAAAAGCAAAAACAAAATCAAGCATTTTAGGTCATAAACTTAAATATTTTTGCACTTGTTTTGAAAATCTTTTAAAATATGATTTTACATTGATTTGAAAACATATACACATGGCTTCTAATCACAACAATAACACTAGGTTCCCTCCTAGGACTTATATGAAAAGAAAGGTCCCTAACCTGAAATTGTCTTTACACCTCACGATAGAACAATTGGAGAAACTGAAGGACCTCTTTACATCACTATGAAGATAATGGAAAATCTAGTGGACGGAACACTTATAGATCCTAATTGTATGACTAATGTGGCAACGAAAGAGTTCCTTTATTCACATGGTTTGGTTCAAGATTTCTGTGACCCTTCTGATATGATGATTAAGACACATAATAATGGAGCTTTTATAAACACTTCTGGGAAGATATCTTTATTGGTCACGGTATTTGAAAAATATATAGAACAACTATTTGATGTTGTCCCTCTATCTGACTTCTTTTGCATAAAATTAGGACACCCATGGTTAAAAGCTATGAATTTTGTCCCTTCAACGATTCATTACTGTGTAAAATTTTCTTTGAACAGACAAGTGCATACTATTCCTCACAATAGATATAAACCTTTGGTTACAAGACAACCCTTTAACCTTAATTACTTTTGGCCACGATCTAATCAGTAACTGAATTCATGAACAAATTTTAACTTCTTGGGATATAGAAAATATAAAGCCAAATTGCTACATCGAGTGGCCGGTCCTTCTATTCAAGAAACAATAAGAGATGAACAACCTGCATTAGAAGAAATTCCTGGAGAAAAAGGAAAATGACCCTATACTAAGGTTCCTCCTCCGTCATCCTTACAAGGATTGGGAGGTATTTGTCGAGAACAAAACACTTCATCAAGAGAAATTAGATTTGAACATGGTGCTTCCTCCTCTAACATGCAAAAAACTATGGAAAAACATGACAATGCATTTGAAAATATAAGCAACTGTAAAACAAAAAGAAATAGACAAGCAAGAGAAAGGAGAAGGAGAAGACAAGCTTTCGCCCAATGAAATGAACTTCAACAAGAAAACATTCCACCTAACATTGAATCAAAGGTATCATCCCATAATAATGGGTTACACTTTTTGGCCAAACTTGACATTGAAATCAACATTTTGAACTAAATCTTCACTTTTTGACACCTATAGCCGCTAAACTGTTAGGAATTTGAAGATGATGTGAACTAGTGACTTGTGAGATTTTGTCTATAGACTCTAAATATATTTTTAAAAAAAAGTTGGAGTTAAATTGTAAAAAAAATTGAATCTCCTTTGATAAATAGTTTTTAATAGTAAACAACATTTGTTTAAAGTGATGTTTATTCTGTCGCACATAACTTTTTTTCTACAAAGGGTAAAAATCTGATTCTTTTGAATTTAGATTGGTAACACCGATATCTAGAGGATACATTTGGTTTCATAATGTTTTGTTTAATATTTTTTTAAATTAAGTATTGAAGTCAAACCAATTATAATTTAGACATAGGTGTATTCTGTCCAACATAACTTTTTTTGTATCAAAATTCAATTTTTTTTTGTTGGAATAAGGACATCAATACCTAGAGGACATGTATTTTTTAGATTTTTTTTCTCTATTTTCCTATTTTTTTGTGTGTGAAACAAAGACCTTGATGTTCATTAAAAACTTACATTCACAAGAAATAAAAAATAAATATAATAATCAAATTAAATATATTTAAAATTATACTTTTTGGGAAGCTTATAATAAGGACTACATACTTACAAAACATAAATTTTAAATGAATTTATTTGATCCCCCAAAAGGTAAATCAAAAATGGTTTTTTATCAACATTTTGATAGGTGTAGAGGAGACTCCATTATATGTATGGTTTAAAACTTGCGGGATTCTATCCAAGGGGGTTTGATCAAACCCTCTTCAATTAAAATCCTTTAAATGAAACCTTTCAAAATCATTATATTTTCTAAAAATATGTGATTTCAGCAAAAATCAGGATGTCCCAAAAAGTGTAACCCATTATTGTGGCAGGAACTTCAACAAGAAAACATTCCACCTAACATTGAATCAAACCAAGAAGAGCTTAAGAATGAACAACATGAAGACAAACAAAAGTTGGGCCATGTTACCTTATGTACCTCTTTCCTCTAATATTCAAGATTGGGAAGAAAATGATTTACTCAACGATGACTGCTAGTCGAGTTGTCTCTACAGGTAAGTATTTCTAACCCTTTAACTCTGTGTTGTGTTTCCCCTGTGATGTGTTATGTGTTGTTTAGGCCTCCTTGGATGACCCTTGATATTCTTGTAATGTCAAGGATACCAGGAGATCACCTCTATTGTGACCCTTCTTCTCTTTGTATCATCATTCTTCTATATTGCTTCTCCTCTATTTTTATTGTTGTTTGTTGTGTTCTAGGGGCATAGCGTTGTGTTTGGTGCCCTGGGGGCACCTTCTTACATGAAGACCCTAAGGCACTTGTTCCCCTCTCTTGATTTATTGTTTACCTTCCTCTAGTGGTTCTATCTAGCTGGCGGATGACAAAAAGCAAATAAAACTGATACAAACCATGTGTCCCTTCAGCAAGTAAGCAAAAATGGACCTAGTCCATACATGACGATGGGGTTGATATATATTATCTAATACTTGGCTAGTAGAATCACTCTGTGTGATATTTTGATGTTGTCTTATCGTACTAACAAACTATAACAATACATCTACTCCGTGTACTTTGTTTATCTTTGAATATCACCTTGGTTACACTCAGTTTTGAGATCTCTACAGTAAAGCCCCATGGTTATACTCAGATTCTGAACCCGTAGTATAACCATGGCTCTTTATGTGAATGATTACATGCATTGCTTTTTATTTTAGAGAAAGATATCTAACCTCTCTTCTTGTAGGAAATTGTGTGTTTTTGGGAACATTCGATGATTGTAAAGTACATGTCACCTCTAGGGGCATGGGCTTTGCAAAAGCTCTTGTTCCATTATGTGTTTTCTTCCTACCTTAATGTGCTTGATATCAGTACACAATATCAACCACCTTAAGGTGGGGGCATATAAGGTAAGTTGTCTAATTATTTTGGTACTAAAGAAACGTGTTTGTAAGCCCTCTTCGAAGGTGGGATGTTGTATCTCACATCTTTCTTTTATATTTCAATGAGAAATCCCTCTGCGAATGTGGGATATCATGCATATCCTTTTATTTTAAGCCCTCTATAGAGGTGGGGATGGTGTATCTCTTGAGATAGTGCACATCCTTTTTATTCTAAAAGTCCTCCGAGTAAGCATGGTTGGTGTATCCTCCCTTAAGCATGTTTTGGCGGTTGTTGTGGTTAAAGCCCAACCATCAGGTGTGCTTGGAATGTGCCTGAGATGGTGGTGAACCTAGCAATAGGCTCCTTCCATCGCTCGTTTGTCATATTTTAGGCATATAGTATGCCTTTGGCATACTATACGACACTCGTGTCTTCCATGTGTCTTCTATGTGTTTTCCCCCTTGTGTAATCTAAAGACATGTGGCGATGAGTCCCTCTTACACTTAGGTTTTGTATGGTGTGTTTGTTCCCAAGCATAGTCTAAAGACATGTGGCGATGAGTCCCTCATATGCTTTGGGATTTGTATGGCGTGTTTGTTCTCAAGTGTAGTCTAAAGATGTGTGGCGATGAGTCCCTCCTACACTCTGAGATTTGTATTACGTGTCTGTTGCTCCAAATGTAGTCTAAAGACATGTGGCGATGAGTCCCTCCTAAATTTTGGGTTGTGTGTTTACTTTCCATTTACTTGCATTTGCATTCATATATATGATAATGAAAAAGAAATAATCATTGCATTCACTGTATTCACTGTGTTTTGCGTGTCTTCAATAGTCTCTTCTTCATGTTTTGTGTGACTTTTACTGTCTTCTCCATCTTTTATATGCCTGTTACTATCTTCATTATGTTTTGTGTGTCTATGATGTGTCTTCTCTAATCTCTACCTAAGACTGGGGGCTAGAAATAGTTCTCAATCTTTGTGTATACATTAGCTCTAAGTGCCTGGTGTGTTTGTTGTGTTTGTTGATTGTACTTTAATGCATGTATAGGCCTTGTGTTCATGCATACATTAAAGTGGGGGCTAAATGTTATGTTGGAAAATGTCTCCCTAGGACTTTTTCCCTCCTATGTTTAGCTCCTGGGTCCTTAGAATTAATCATGCATGTTTATTTTAACTCCCGATGGAAAATCCTTGAAAACCCATGTTAAATGGGGCCTAGGGGACTCTTGTGAGCTTAATCCTGACCTAAATTGGGGTTGAGGACTTGGGCACCCACACCCTAGTCCTACCCAATTTAGCAAGGTCCCAAATTTTAAGTATCGGTTATGTGACTGTTAGTTAGGTCCCATGCCGACATCTCAAGTTTGAATTACGAAATTAAAGCAGGAATGTGTTTAGTTGCATATATAAGCATGTTTAGGGATTCATTTGTAAACTAGAAGATGATTATGAACTTTTGGCACACTTATGATTTGAGAGCATTCAAAGTATTCATTATTGCAGAGCAGACTTGTCTTGTTATTGTGTTTGTTATGCATATTTAGCTTTATCTTCTCATGATGTGAAAGATTTTCATTTATATGCGAGCTACACCTCTGAGGTAACATTTATTTGTGTTTTCAATCATTCATCAATTGGGTTTTACCTCTATCCCATAGGGATACGCACTCTCTATCTGACAATAGTGTTTGGAAGACTTGAATGTCCTTATGAGGCTTGACTGAGGCAAGCTCCTAAACACCACAACCCCCAACCCCCTTTTCTGTGATTGCAAATTACATGTGTGAAAGTGAAAGGAGTGGAGTTGCAGGGAGGCATAACAGAGTGTCAGAATCACAGATCTGAGAAGAAAATTGGGACCTGGACTTGGGTTCCCACACCAGTCTCCTCCGGATCCCGAAACATAGAAATCTTTGGAATAGCAGAAATAGGTTACAAACAACTTTCAGAGATCCTGATAGAAAATAGCACCTTGGACTTGGTCACCCATTCATTAGTCCTAACTTTCCCACATCTGGAATCTCAAAGTTTGGTATGTATTTACTCTGAATATTATATGTCTGTCTGCAAGCATTTGCCGTGTTTCATCTGTTTATTTATGATTTTACGAAATTCAGGTTTTGAGCATAATTGGGCTTTAATTAATCAATTAACCAACAAATTCCAAGTTTCCTCTTCATCCCAAGTGACACTAAATCTATAGCAAAACCCTCTTGAAAAAGATTGTGGCTTAACTCAATTTATGTCTTTGAATGTAATGTGTGAAAGGAGGATTTAACCTACATATTCATTGAAATTGAAAATCCCTCTTTTTACATGAAACATTTTGGTGAACCCATGTTTATTTGAATTTTGCACCTTGCTGAGTCTTTTACTTCAGATTTGCATTAATTTCATTCATCATTTTCTTATTGCATTTAAAAATTTAAAAGAATTTGAAAATTTTGAAAAATTTAAAAAAATTGGCATTTTAGGCTTACATTTTGGCATAGATTGAATTAATTTTCATTACATTTCATTTAATTTATGATTTTTAAATTAGATCTGACATAAATTATAGAAATTCATCATATTATAATCCTTTGCATCCCATTTTTTTATATTAAAATTGCTAGCGTTTGCTTGAAATTTTGAATTTTTCTTATAACCTAGTAATTTCAAAAACTAGGATTTGTAGTTAAAATCTTGTTTTAGATTTTACTACTCATCTTAGGCACTCATTCAAATTTGATTTTGTTTTTAGTGTTGCATTTTTGTGTGTTTTATCATTCATATTTCAAAAATTTGCATATACACTTAAAAAATTTCAACAAAAACTAGCATTTTGATTCATCATCCTTAAAATTGCACTTGCATTGAGCATTGTAGGACTTTAAAATCATATTCAGATCTAAGATGAGTTGTTTTACATCATAAATCTAATTAGAATTCATTCCTATATCATTTTGCACATATTCATGCCTTAATTTCACAACTAGGGTTTGAAAAACTTACATTTTCACTAGATTTTGGCTTATTTTGCATATAGAATTGCATTATAGGTGTGTTGTGAAGGATATTGTTGCATTATTGGATTGATATACATTTTATTATTCACTTCCCCTCATCAATTTCCTTACAATGTCTTTTCTTTTAGATATTTGCATTGAAAAAATCAAGAATTTTAGGTCATAAACTTACATAATTTTGCATTTGTTTTGAAAATCTTTTAAAATCTAATTTTACATTGATTTGTGTTAGTGTGGGTTTTTTATTCCTTTTTATAAAGTTTTTTCTACACATTTATTTAAGCTTGCTTAGGTTAATAAAGCATGCTTTAATTAGGTGAGTAGGATATGAGGTGTCACCTTCCTACAAGTGAGCATCCATTAGCTAGCTTGGGAAGATATTTTACATCTTTAGTTTGATAGATGGTTGGTCCTCATTGGTCAGTGTTGCCACCTCCTTCCTCTCACTTGTCTATATAAGCATGCTACTCAGCTTATATATTCAATATTGGAGATAGTTATCTGGTGCTATTTTGTCATTCGATCATTTCACATCAATCTCTTGGTATCATTGTTATGCTTTTGCATTTACAATTTATGTTTTCTAACTCTTTCAATTGATTTTGGGTTATAATCTATTTTATGGATTCTAACATGGTATCAAAGTGAGTTTTGTAAGATTAGATTCTTTGTAGAGATCTTGCAAAATCTCATATGCTCTTCTCTTGCATTTTCAAACGATCTAGAGAATCAGAAAGGATTTATGAAGATCCAGTAATCTTATTTTTGTATGTATAAGATTTGGGTGATTGCAGCATCTTCAGGTGGTCTGGTAGTATTTTTGATTGTTCCATTGCATCTGGGAGGCTCTTGAAAGTCATTTTTGGCTTTCATTTCACTCATTTTCGAGATCATTGGCCATACCTGCAAACAAGGGTTTTGAAGCTTGCATATTTTGTGTTTTAATTAATATTGTAGGTGTTAGCATACCTTTTCTTTTCTTAGGTAGCTGATTCAGCCTTTGCATGCCATTTTTTGGTTGCTAGGGTCATTTTTTGTTGCTAAAGGCATCTATTTTACATTAGAACTGCATCTTCTGTACATTAGCAAGAAAAATGCCTTCTAGGTTTTGTTCAAAACATCAAAAAACTATCTGGGTATCTTTTATTTTTTGCATGTAGCTTATATATTTTGTAGAAACAAACTCAGAAAGCTACAGCTTGACCCCTCTCCATTGGCAGTTGTAGATTTGAAGGCAGATTTCAAATGCTCCGTTCTTGCTCATACGAACTCCGTTTCTCACGAATATTTTTTTGATTTTGGCTATTTTTTTTGTGCTCTATGCACTAGTGCAGAAATTTTTTTTATCTTAATACAGAAAAATTCCAAAAAATGCATATTCTTAGTCGTGACACTACATAGTTCTCATTTTGGGAACTTCGAAGAAGCATAAATTTCACATATGACCTCGTATCGAGGTGATTTTTTTTTTGAAAGTGCATGATTTTTCGAGTAGATTACAATGGTATTGTTAGTTTTTCTTGGCTGAGTTCCAGTACTATACTTTCAGCATACACCCAATTTGTGAGGGTTTTACAATGCATTGAGATCAAGACCACTTAGTATTTATTGCTAGTGGCAGTTGTAAACACACTAATATAAAGTGCCACACCATATTCTCTTGGGGCCATCTTTTGATTGAGTAAAAAGAGGGGTTTCTAATGTGCTCTCTTTAAGTCACATCTTTTATGGGGTTATTGTAATCATTTTGGGGATTCATCATGGATTTTGATTATTTCTATCCTTATATTGTTAAGTTAACCTCAAAGAACTATTTGTCTTGGAAACAAGGGATAAAGAATCAATGTCTTGAGCAGGATCTATTGCCCTATCTCCTTGGACTCGTTCATTAGCCAAGTGACTATGAATAAAAGAATGCATGATTTAACGATAATGACATGGTCTATGGACTAATATGTATTACTATTTCTAAGGATATTCTACATCACATAGAACACACTGAGTGCCCTTTCACTACTTGGACCATCATTCAGTAGTTGTATGGAGACTTTGGATCTTCATCTGATAGTGATGTTTCCTTGGATGACTAGGATCTTGTGGATGATACTGAGAATTTTGTTACCCCTTCTTGTGTGGACACATCCTCATGGGATGATCAGTCTATTTGGTTGACATACATTGATGCCCCATCTACAGTTTAGGACATTCCTATTGTACCTGTTGCTTCATCAAATTCCAGAGATGCTTCTTTGAGAGCTTCCGATGATTCTTTGTAGCAGGATCATTTCAGTCTTCCTCATTGGGATTCCTATCTATCAGACATTGCATCTTTGTTTGTGGAGTCTCACATTTCTGATTTGGAGGACAAATTTAAGGAGTTATCTATCCTCTTTGATGATAATACACATACACCTACTATTTCTATAGAGTTCAGAGAGGCTTCATTGAGGGCTTCCAGTGATTCTTCACAGGACATCTCGTGGGATTTGCTTTGTAGCCACATGGTATGCATTGGCATTCCACTTTCATATATCAGTTCTTCAGATCATGTTCTTCATCAGTCTTCACATGATTTTGAGAGGTCACTTGTTTCAATTAAGCCTGAGACTCCTGATTTGACTGTGAGTCATTTCAACATCACCATGACGACAATTGGGCAGAGTTCTGAGACAAGATACATCATGAGGCTTCCTTCCTCACCTTGCTTCTTTGAGTGGGAGCTACTTTGGCATTCACCATTGGAGTTGTTTCTTCCTAAGGGGAAAAATGTCATTTGCCACAAATGGATCATCTTCATCATTCATATATGGGCATCCTCATTCAACACTAGAGCTACTTTATTGTGGGGGGCTTTATATTCTCTTTCACTCTCTCTACTTTGGGGGGTCTCTTCTCTCTCTATTTGGGGGGGCTTTTCTCTCTTTGGGGGGGGCTTCTTCTCGTTTGGGGGGGAATTCATTGTACATGGGTACCTCATCAGGCTTCATTTATTGGGACACATCTCTACACCCACCTAACCTACGCTTAATGGGGGTGTTAGTGTAGGTTTTTTATTCCTTTTTATAAGGTTTTTCCTACACATTTATTTAAGCTTGCTTAGGTTGATAAAGCATGCTTTAATTAGGTGAGTAGGATATGAGGTGTCACCTTCCTACAAGTGAGCATCCATTAGCTATCTTTGGAAGATATTTTACCATCTTTAGTCCGATAGATGGTTGGTCCTCATTGGTCGGTGTTGCCACCTCCTCCCTCTCCCTGGTCTATATAAGCATGCTACGTAGCTTATATATTTGATATTGGAGATAGTTATATAGTGCTATTTTGTCATTCGAGCATTTCACATCAATCTCTTGGTATCGTTGTTATGCTTTTGCATTTATAGTTTATGTTTCTAACTCTTTCAATTGATTCAGGGTTATAATATGTTTTACGGATTCTAACAATTTGAAAACATATACACATGGCTTCTAATCACAACAATAACACTAGGTTCCCTCCTAGGACTTATATGAAAAGAAAGGTCCCTAAACCTGAAATTGTCTTTACACCTCATGATAGAACAATTGGAGAAACTGAAGGACCTCTTTACATCACTATGAAGATAATGGAAAATCCAGTGGATGGAACACTTATAGATCCTAATTGCATGACTAATGTGGCAATGAAAGAGTTCCTTTATTCACATGGTTTGGTTCAAGACTTCTATGACCCTTCTGATATGATGATTAAGACACATAATGAAGCTTTTATAAACACTTCTGGGAAGATATCTTTATTAGTCACAGTATTTGAAAAATATATAGAACAACTATTTGATGTTGTCCCTCTATTTGACCTCCTTCACATAAAATTAGGACACCCATGGTTAAAATCTATGAAAGTTATCCCTTCAACGATTCATAACTGTTTAAAATTTCCTTTGAATAGACAAGTACATACTATTCCTCACAATAGATATAAACCTTTGGTTACAAGACAACACTTTAACCTTGATTACTGTTGGACACGATCTAATCAGGAACTGGAGCCACAAACAGATTTTAACTTCTTGGGATATAGAAAATATAAAGCAAAATTACTACATTGAGTGGCCGATCCTTCTATTCAAGAAACAATAAGAGATGAACAACCCATATTAGAAGAAATTCCTAGAGCAAAAGGAGAAGGACCCTATCCTGAGGTTCCTCCTCCGTCATCCTTACAAGGATTGGGAGGTATTCATCGAGAACAAAATACTTCATCAAGACAAATTAGATTTGAACATGGTGTTTCCTCCTCTAACATGCGAAAAACTATGGAAAGACATGACAATACTTTTGAAGATATAAGCAACAAAACAAAAAAAAATAGACAAGCAAGAGAAAGAAGGAGAAGACAAGCTTTCACCCAATGAAATGAACTTCAACAAGAAAACATTCCACCTAACATTGAATCAAAGGTATCATCCCACAATAATGGGTTACACTTTTTGAACAAACTTGACATTGAAATCAACATTTTGAACTAAATCTTCACTTTCTGACACCTATAGCCACTAAATTGTTAGGAATTTGAAGATGATATGAACTAGTGATTTGTGAGATTTTGTCTATATATTTTAAATATTTTTTTTTTAAAAATTTGGAGTTAAATTGTAAAAAAAACTGCATCTCCTTTGATAACTAGTTTTTAATAGTAAACAACATTTTTTTAAAGTGATGTTTATTCTGTCGCACATAATTTTTTTTCTACAAAGGATAAAATTCTGATTCTTTTGAATTTAGATTGGTAACACCAATATCTATAGGATGCATTTGGTTTCATAATGTTTTGTTGAATATTTTTTTAATTAAGTTTTGAAGTCAAACCAATTATAATTTAGACATAGACGTATTCTGTCTAACATAACTTTTTTTGTATGTATTAGAATTCCATTTTTTTTTGTTGGAATAAGAACATCAATACCTAGAGGACATGTATTTTTTAGAATTTGTTTTCTCTATTTTCCTATTTTTTTGTATGTGTGAAACAAAGACCTTGATGTTCATTGAAAAACTTACATTCACAAGAAATAAAAAATAAATATAATAATCAAATTAAATATATTTAAAATTATACTTTATGGGAAGCTTATAATAAGGAGTACATACTTATAAAACATAAATTTTAAATGAATTCATTTGATCCCCTAAAAGGTAAATCAAAAATGGTTTTTTATCAACATTTTGATAGGTGCAGAGGAGACTCCATTATAGGTATGGTTTAAAACTTGCAGGGTTCTATCCAAGGAGGTTTGAATCTAAGGGGGTTTGATCAAACCCTCTTCAATTAAAATCCTTTAAATGGAACCTTTCAAGGCTTAAATCATTATATTTTCTAAAAATATGTGATTACGGCAAAAGTCAAGATGTCCCAAAAAGTGTAACCCATTATTGTGCCAGGAACTTCAACAATAAAACATTCCACCTAACATTGAATCAAACCAAGAAAATGAACAACTTGAAGACAAAAACAAAATTTGGGCTATGGTACCTTATGTACCTTTTTCCTCTAATATTCAAGATCAGGAAGGCGATGATTTACTCGATGATGACCGCTAGTCAGGTTGTCTCTGCAGGTAAGTATTTCTAACCCTTTACCTCTATGTTGTGTTTCCCCCGTGATGTGTTATGTGTTGTTTAGGCCTCCTTGGATGACCCTTGATACTCTTGTAAGGTCAAGGATATCAGGAGATCGCCTCTATTATGACCCTTCTTCTATTTGCATCATCATTCTTCTATATTACTTCTCCTCTATTTTTATTGTTGTGTGTTGTGTCCTAGGGGCATAGTGTTGTGTTTGGTGACCTAGGGCACCTTCCTACATGATGACCCTAAGGCACTTGTTCCCCTCTCTTGGTTTATTTTTTACCTTCCTCTAGTGGTTCTATCTAGCTGGCGGATGATGAAAAACAAATAAGACTGATACGGACCATGTGTCCATTCAACAAGTAAGCAAAAATGGACCTAGTCCATACATGACGATGAGGTTGATATATATTATCCGATACTTGGCTAGTAGAATCACTTCGTGTGATATTTTGATGTTGTCTTATTGCACTAACAAACTATAACATTACATCTACTCCGTGCACTTTATTTATCTTTGAATCTCGCCTTGGTTACACTCAGTTTTGAGATCTCTGTAGTATAGCACCATAATTATACTCAGATTCTGAACTTATAGTATAACCCAGGCTCTTTATGTTAATGATTACATGCATTGCTTTTATCATGTGATGTGGTTTTTATCTTAGAGAAAGATTTCTAACCTCTCTTCTTGCAGAAAATTGTGTGTTTGTGGGAACATTCGACGATCGTAAAGTACATGTCACCTCTGGGGGCATGGACTTTGCGAAAGCTCTTGTTCCATTGTGTGTTTTCTTCCTACCTTAATGTGCTTGATATCAGTACACGATATCAACCACCTTAAGGTGGAGGCTATAACGTAAGTTGTCTAATGATTTTGGTACTAACAAAGCATGTTTGTAAGTCCTCTGTGGAGGCGGGATGTTGTATCTCCACGCAAGTGCACATCTTTCTTTTATATTGCAATGAGAAAGCCCTCTGTGGAGGTGGGATATCATGCATATCATTTTATTTTAAGCCCTCTACGGAGGTGGGGATGGTGTATCTCTTGAGATAATGCACATCCTTTTTATTCTAAAAGTCCTCCGAGTAGATGGAGTTGGTGTATCCTCCCTTAAGCGTGTCTTTGGTGGTTGCTGTGGCTTGAACCCAACCATCAGGTGTGCTTGTAATGTGCCTGAGATGGTGGTGAACCTAGCAATAGGCTCCTTCCATTGCTTGTTTGTCATGTTTTAGACATATAGTATGTCTTTGGCATACTATATGACACTCATGTCTTCTGTGTGTCTTCCATGTGTTTTCCCCCTTGTGTAATCTAAAGGCATGTGGTGATGAGTCCCTCCTACACTCAGGTTTTGTATGGTGTGTTTGTTCCCAAGCATAGTCTAAAGACATGTGGCGATGAGTCCCTCCTATGCTTTGGGATTTGTATGGCGTGTATTTTCTCAAGTGTAGTCTAAAGACATGTGGTAATGAGTCCCTCCTACACTCTAAGATTTGTATTATGTGTTTGTTGCCCCATATGTAGTTTAAAGACATGTGGAGATGAGTCCCTCCTAATTTTTGGGTTGTGTGTTTACTTTCCATGTACTTGCATTTGCATATATATGAAAATGAAAAAGAAATAATCATTGCATTCACTATATTCACTGTGTTTGCATGTCTTCAATATTGTCTTCTCCGTGTTTTAAATGACTTTTACTGTCTTCTCCATGTTTTGTGTGCATGTTACTGTCTTCATTATGTTTGGTGTGTCTACGATGTGTCTTCTCTAATGTCTACCTAAAACTGTGGGCTAGAAATAGTTCTCAATCTTTGTGTATACATTAGCTCTAGTGACTGGTGTGTTTGTTGTGTTTGTTGACTGTACTTTATTACATGTATGGGCCTTGCGTTCATGCATACATTAAAGTGGGGGATAAATGTTACGTTTGAAAATGTCTCCCTAGGACTTTTTCCCTCCTATGTGTTGTCAATCAAAGTATGCACCCAATACTAAGCTATTAACTTAGCTACCTGTTGACACATGGGAACACTCCTAGGCCTGTGGATTGCCTAAAACTAGGAGTGAACCTCCAGAGCGAGCTGGTTCCCATGGCAGATCACCTGAAGTAAAAGACTTCTTGAGTAAAGGGTTTAGAAGGATAACTTGCAATAAAATCCTAAACTTAATGGTGATCTACCAGAAATCTAACTTATTTTAATGCTTTTACTCACAATCAAACTCTTAAAACATCTATTTTCACAATCTCACTTGAAACATGCGACACAAAAGTTATTTGTATGATGGCTTGAAACTAAACTCAGCATACAACTTGCATCACATGAGACTTTTGCACACAAGTTTGCAATAATGAGACATAGAAAGGATTCAACACTTAGAATCACAATGCAACATCAAATCAGTATTGCAAAATGAGACAAAATGAATGAAATAGAAATACTCTATTGTCTTACTAATCTGAAAGGAGTATGCAAAAATGAAGCTCTGAGTACAAATTATTAGCTTACAAAGCTTTGTACATGTGGGCAAGAAAGAAAGAAGCAATATGAACTGAGAAAAACTAAGTCTTTCTCCCCCTCATATAGCCAAAAAGGCTTTCTAAAAATGAGGATGGAAAGAAAACTGAACAAAACTCTCAAAAAGGAAACTTTCTAAGTCATTTTTGAGCTCCAAAGAAAAGCCTCCAAAATAGTGCCCAAAATGCCTCTAAACTGAGTGAAACGGCTATCAAGATTCTCTTATCAAGTGGCCCCACCAAAAAGATACAAAAAATCAGGCCTTATCTAACTAGAAACTGAAAAAAGAAACTCCCAACTACCTAGCTTTTTCCAACTCACCCAAGGAGATAAAATAAGGAAACTTTTATCTTTTCTTTTCTAACTGCATTAAATAACAATTATTTAAAGCAATTTATAATTTTATTGCTTTAAACAATGTTTTACAAGTGATGTTTTGTAGTTTTATTTCCCAATTTGGCTTGATTTGATTTTTGCAAAAATAAAAATACAAGGCTCATATGAATCTATCCCAAGTACAATACATCCTATTTGGGCATTTGGTTTTCTATAAAAATCATAAAAATTTCAAGGCATATTGGCAGGTTTGGAAAAATAACTCCATTTGGTTTGCAAAAAACTACTAAGGCATATGGGGTTTTTGGCCTATCTTCAAAGGTGATCAAATAGCCTTTAAGGCATACAGCCTAGGCTTCAAACATACAAAAGGGAACATAATACCACAAGGGGTATTAGTTGAGGCAATATTTATAATTCAATGTGACAAAAAGTCACCATCGAACCTAGGGCAAAATGCAAACCCTAACACACAACCATCGATGCCCTATCTTTTTAGGCTCATTTCACTTTGCAACTTTTGGAGATGAGGCTTTGCTGCCCAGCCACCATGGGGGTTAGAGTTTGAAGCAAAACCCTTGACTCCTCTGTTATTTCTGATGGATTTTTTAATGATTCCTCACTGAAAGTGAAAGATAAGATTCTCTATCACATGTTTGATCCATTTTCTTTCATTTTGGAGGTATAGTTAGCTTTCATGGCTACGACTGTGACTATATTTCTCTGATACATTTCTCCTCTATTTCTCTCTATTGATATTCCTCTGTGTGGGGTCACCATGAATGATCGATCCAAGATTTTTTGAAGGCAGCAAAGTGGGTGAAAACCTACGGCCCTGTGCACATGTTTATTTAGCAATAAAGTAAGTTCTCATCCTTCAAGCTCTGTATCACTTTCTTTTGATTTTATACTGGACCATGGAAAGTCTACATTTCTCTGTGTTTTTTGTTTATATGAGTTCAAAAAGTTTCTATTCTCCTTTTGTATCTGCTTTCTTTGTACAAAAACCCCAAATGGGTTTAACCTGTTGTGTGAGAATAGACTCTCTCTTTGTATTCTTCAACCATTCAACAAATGGTTTGATGTATTTCCAAATTGGTGATGACTTCTTTTCAGCCTCTGAAGTACCTTTATCAAACCAATCATAAATAATTTCTTCCTCCAATATCTCCTCATCGTATAGGAACTTCAGAACTAAAGGAACCTCCTTCACAACTTCAACACGAGCATGGTTACAAAATGACTCCACCACACCAAGTAGCAGCTTTTGAGAATTTTCATCCTGCACAACTTCAAACAAGAACTCTTTATTTTTACTTACCTCTTGCGAAAATCCTTTGCCTGCACCATCAAAAAGAGCTTCAAAATAGGCATTCATAACTTCTTACGAAGAACCATTTGATGATTACATAAAAGATGCCAATTGACTTGGTGTATTTGCATTCTTCTTTTTTATCCTATTCTTGAAAGCCAAGACAAGCTTATCATGAACACTCAATGCAGACAATTCATTAAGATTAGACCCTATTTCACCATTATCCTGCCCAGGCTACTTTATTCTGAGTATATTTCATTTCTGAACTTTACCAAACCCTTGTGGGTTCGAACTCTCCATCTCCTCTGTATCTGAAGTTTCTCCATATATCATGATAAGGGTTTTGTCATTCTATGAAGAAAATACATTCTTTCTGTTCCTGACAACCCACACAATATATATGAAATTTTGTCTTTTCTATCTTGAGAAAGAAATTTGACTTGATCTCAAGTTGTTATAAGATAATGCAAACCTAAAGATTTACATACTTTGGTTTCTATCTTATGGGTTGTGAAAACCTTCCTAGCTGCGACTAAAACAAAGTTTATGGGTATTCTTTTTCTATATAGTTGAAAGATCTTCCATTTTTCTAAGAATGTAAATGGCAAGACCTTTCTCTAATAATATATAGGGCCACAAGCTCCTAATGCTTAAATCCATGTCTTTGTAGCAGCATGATGATTACTATATGAATAAGAATGCATGATGAACAATTACTTCCATTTGATTTTCACTGTAGCCACAAGATATCTTTCTGGTTTGCAAAAAATAATACTTGATGAGATCAACATGAGAAAAAGATTATGGGCTCACTTCCTTGTTGCATCTGTAACTTATGATTCTTTTGGTTATTCCATTGCATTTGAACAATAACTTCATATGCCTACTATAGGCTCTTTCACTTTCTGTTCAATTATATTGTATCTTTTCAAGATTTAGAAACATGCTTAATGTGGCATGATTTGCCCTTTCATTTGATACTTGTACTCCATGGCTCCATCGTGTATACTACAGAGGCATCTAGTGACTGATTTTATTCTTATAGTTGTTCTATGTGTTCCATGGCTTTTATTGTTCTAATATAGTGATTTGAATGCATACAAAAGGCAATATATGATATTGTAACAGCAAATAGATATAGTAATAGATATTCTGATGTTGAAAATACCTTCTATTCAGTTTCACACCTCGTTGGGCAGCCTTGAATGAGCTCACTGCTCATTTGTGATTCTCATCTCATCATGTTTGATCTGACAGTCATGAATGAACACTGATCTTGAGGCTCCTATAAACACTTTATGAATTACTACTTCAATTGAAATGTTTCTATTTGCACAGTATGAATATGTATTCCTATTCCATTCCCCTTGAGATTCAGGGGCAACATGCTGGGCTCTACCCTTATGGGAGCCCACTTTGCCCCACATGCTGAAATGTCTTCAAACTAGCAACATAATTTCTTCTATACCTACACAGGAAACAAACATGTTAGTTTAAAAAATAGTGAAGCTCAATGATGTTTCATCTCTTCAGGCTCTCTTGCATATGGATGATTTGATCTTCTGACTCGGTGCATCATAAAGAATGTATTATGTCTTTGTTTGATGAAGTACATAGGATACATCATATCTGGAGCTCTAACATATCTTTCTCCATCTTTGCAGGTGCATTCAAAGGTTAGGAGCAAGGAGCAATTAGCCGCAACAAGGATCAGTCAAAGATCTCAACAGGCAATGATAGATATGCCTTATCTTATTTGCTTCATTACTTTTGTCTTCCTTAGATGCATAGTATATTCTTTTTGATGTATTGATTCAGCTATTCCCATGGCTTGTGTGGGAAATTTGATCTTTCTTGCTTTTATTCAATGCACTGTTTATTCAGTTTGTGTATATCTCATTTGTCAAATGAATAATCATTGTAATGTGAAATGAAATAACTTATATCCCTCATGAAAACTCTACAAAGCAATGAATGATGAATTGAATTTCTCTCCTCTGTTATAACAATGATAAAACTGAACCCTCTCTTTTCAAGCATCTTAAACTATGCAAAAACAACATAGTAGAAAATGTTAAAAATCTTTCATCTTAAGATGGAATAAATTCATTAGTTCTACCAATTTGAGTTGTAAGTGAAAAATTGGTAACACTATGTTTAGCTCCTAGGTCCTTAGAATTAATCATGCATGTTTATTTTAACACCCGATGGAAAATCCTTGAAAACCCATGTTAAATGGGGCCTAGGGGACTCTTGTGAGCTTAACCCTGACCTAAATAGGGGTTGAGGACTTGGGTGCCCACACCCTGGTCCTGCCCAATTTAGCGAAGTCCCAAATTTTAAGTGTCGGTTATGTGACCGTTAGTTAGGTCCCATGCCAACATCTCAAGTTTGAATTACGAAATTAAAGCGGGAATGTGTTTAGTTGCATATATAAGCATTTTCAGGGATTCATTTGCAAACTAGAAGATGATTATGAACTTTTTCCGCACTTATGATTTGAGAGCATTCAAAGTATTCATTCTTGCAGAGTAGACTTGTCTTGTTATTATGTTTGTTATGCAGATTTGGCTTTATCTTCTCATGATGTGAAAGATTTTTATCTATTTACGACCTACACCTCCAAGGTGACATTTATTTGTGTTTTCAATCATTCATCAATTGGGTTTTGCCTCTATCCCATAGGGATATGCACTCTCTATCTGACAACGGTGTTTGGAAGACTTGAATGTCCTTCTGAGGCTTGATTGAGGCAAGCTCCTAAACACCACAACCCCCAACCCCCTTTTATGTGATTGCAGGTTACATGTGTGAAAGTGAAAGGAGTGGAGTTGTAGGGAGGCATAACAGAGTGTCAGAATCAGAAATCTAAGAAGAAAACCAGGACCTAGACTTGGGTGCCCCCACCAGTGCCCTCTAGAACCTGAAACACAGAAATCTTTGAAATTGCAGAAATAGGTTACAAACAACTTTCAGAGATCCTGACAGAAAATAGCACCTTGGACTTGGTCGCCTGCTCATTAGTCCCCAACTTTCCCGCATCCAGAATCTCAAAGTTTGGTATGTATTTACTCTGAATATTATATCTTTGTCTGCAAGCATTTGTCATGTTTCATCTGTTTATTTACGATTTTATGAAATTAGGGTTTTGAGCATAATTGGGCTTTAATTAATCAATTAACCAACAAATTCCAAGTTTCCTCTTCATCCCAAGTGACACTAAATCTATAGCAGAGACCTCTTGCAAAGTATTGTGGCTTAACTCAATATGTGTCTTTGAATGTAAGGTGTGAAAGGAGGATTTAACCTACACATTTATTGAAATTGAAAATCCCTCTTTTTACACGAAACATTTTGGTGAACACATTTTTATTTGAATTTTGCACCTTACTGAGTGTTGTACTTCATATTTGCATTAATTGCATTCATTATTTTCTTGTTGCATTTGAAAATTTACAAAAAAATTAAAAAATTTGAAAAAATTAGCATTTTAGGCTTGCATTTTGGCATAGTTTGAATTAATTTTCATTACATTTCATTTAATTTCTGATTTTTAAATTAGATCTGATATAAATTAAAGAAATTCATCATATTATAATCCTTTGCATTGCATTTTTTATATTAAAATTGCTAGGGTTTGCTTGAAATTTTAAATTTTTCTTATAACCTAGTAATTTCAAAAACTAGGGTTTGTAGTTAAAATCTTGTTTTAGATTTTACTACTCATATAAGGCACTCATTCAAATCTTATTCTATTTTTAGTGTTGCATTTTTGTGTGTTTTTACATTCATATTTCAAAAATTTGCATTTACACTTAGAAAATTTCAACAAAAACTAGTGTTTCCATTCATCATCCTTAAAATTGCACTTGCATTGAGCATTGTAGGACTTTAAAATTATTTTCAGATCTCAGATGAGTTTTTTTACATCATAAATCTGATTATAATTCATTCCTATATCATTTTTCACATATTCATGCCTTAATTTCACAACAAGGGTTTGAAAAACTTGCATTTTCACTAGATTTTAGCTTATTTTGCATATAGAATTGCATTATAGGTGTGTTGTGAAAGATATTGTTGCATTATTGGATTGATATACAGTTTATTATTCACTTCCCCTTATCAATTTCCTTACAACGCCTTTTCTTTTAGGCATTTGCATTAAAAAAACAAAAAAATCAAGCATTTTAGGTCATAAACTTACATAATTTTAAACTTGTTTTGAAAATCTTTTAAAATCTAATTTTACATTGATTTGAAAACATATACACATGGATTCTAATCACAACAATAAAACTAGGTTCCCTCCTAGAACTTATATGAAAAGAAAGGTCCCTGAACCTGAAATTGTCTTTACACCTCATGATAGAACAATTGGAGAAACTGAAGGACCTCTTTACATCACTGTGAAGATAATGGAAAATCTAGTTGATGGAACACTTATAAATCTTAATTGCATGACTAATGTGGCAAAAAAAGAGTTCCTTTATTCACATAGTTTGGTTCAAGACTTTTATGACCCTTCTGACATGATGATTAAGACACATAATTAAGCTTTTATAAACACTTCTGAGAAGATATCTTTATTGGTCACGGTATTTGAAAAAAATATAGAACACCTATTTGACGTTGTCCCTCTATCTGACCTCTTTCGCATAAAATTAGGACACCCATGGTTAAAAGCTATGAAAGTTGTCCCTTCAACGATTCATTACTGTGTAAAATTTCCTCTGAACAGACAAGTGCATACTATTCCTCGCAATAGATATAAACCTTTGATTACAAGACAACATTTTAACCTTGATTACTTTTGGCCACGATCTAATCAGGAACCAAAGCCATGAACATATTTTAACTTCTTGTGATATAGAAAATATAAAGCAAAATTACTACATCGAGTGGTCGGTCCTTCTATTCAAGAAACAATAAGAGATGAACAACCCGCATTAGAAGAAATTTCTAGAGTAAAAGGAAAAGGACCCTATGCTGAGGTTCCTCCTCCATCATCCTTACAAGGATTGGGAGGTATTCGGTGAGAACAAAACACTTCATCAAGACAAATTAGATTTGAACATGGTGCTTCCTCCTCTAACATGCTAAAAACTATGGAAAAACATGACAATACTTTTGAAGATATAAGCAACAAAACAAAAAGAAATAGACAAGCAAGAGAAAGGAGAAGTAGAAGACAAGCTTTTTCCCAACAAAATGAACTTCAAGAAGAAAACATTCCACCTAACATTGAATCAAAGGTATCATCCCACAATAATGGGTTACACTTTTTGGCCAAATTTGACATTGAAATCAACATTTTGAACTAAATCTTCACTTTCTGACACTTATAGCCGCTAAACTGTTAGGAATTTGAAGATGATGCAAACTAGTGATTTGTGAGATTTTGTCTATAGATTCTAAATATTTTTTTTTTTTAAAAATGGAGTTAAATTGTAAAAAGTTTTGCATCTCCTTTGATAACTAGTTTTTAATAGTAAACAACATTTTTTTAAAGTGATGTTTATTCTGTCGCACATAACTTTTTTTCTACAAAGGATAAAATTCCAATTGTTTTTTGAATTTAGATTAGTAACATAGATATCTAGAGATGCATTTGGTTTCATAATGTTTTGTTGAATATTTTTTAATTATGTTTTGAAGTCAAACCAATTATAATTTAGACATAGGCATATTCTGTCCAACATAACTTTTTTTGTATGTATCAGAATTGACTTTTTTTGTTGAAATAAGGACATCAATACCTAGAGGACATGTATTTTTTAGAATTTTTTTCTCTATTTTCCTATTTTTTTGTATGTGTGAAACAAAGGCCTTAATGTTCATTGAAAAACTTACATTCACAAGAAATAAAAACTAAATATAATAATCAAATTAAATATATTTAAAATTATACTTTTTGGGAAGCTTATAATAAGGACTACATACTTACAAAACATAAATTTTAAATGAATTCATTTGATCACCCAAAAGATAAATCAAAAATAGTACTTCACTTGAAGTTATCATGAATATTTTTGAGGGCTTGTAAGGATCATGGTGAAGGCTTGGTTGTGGTGAATTTTGTGTAATATTGAGTCTTCTAGTTGTTTCTTCTCTTTGGGTACTATGACCCTATTACATGGTTGGATTCCAGTGGGTTCTCAAGTGTCACTTCTTTGGGTTGATTGTGTTTTACAATAGTGGTAAGGGTTTGTGAAGGTGTTTGTGAAGTTGACTGTGATGAATATTATGTTGGTTTTATTTTGAATGGTGGAAAAGGGTTTGGTGTCTAGAGAAGTATTATACATTTGGACTTTATCTTATGAGAATTATGGTGAAGGTCAATGGTATTGTGTTAGTCATAGTGACAAATCCTAGAGGCTTGTGCAGTGTAATATACCTATACTCAACTTCTCTCTCTCGTGGGGAGTATAAAGTTGGAATAGAAATATAAAATGCCAATCTTGGGTTAAAAACCTCATGGTGGGATCAACTTGTAGAGTGCCTTCTAAAATGACTAGTTTTATCTTGAATATTGTTGTGGTTGTTAGTTCCATGTGTATAGTCTCATTTATAAGATGTATTGTTATTAGCCCTTACGAACAAAGTGAAAATGCTTTACTTTGATGGAATATGTGGATAGCAATTATGTATGTGCATATGAGAAAAATGTTACCTTAAAAGAAATTGAAATATTTGCAAGGGCTATAGGATAGACCTATGTGACCATGGATATGGATTTATTGTAACTCTAAAATGATTTTGAAGGAAATCCTTATTTATGGAATTGTTACTATGTATATTTTTGCAATAATTAAGCTCAAAGTATATATGTCGTTAAACCTCATATTAAGAATAATTGAGGATATGATTATGTAGCATAGAGCCCAATAGTCGTAGAAATCATGAAGTTTTGGTATTGCATTGTTGTCTGTGATGCCTAAACAAATGAATTGAGATACATAGGGTAGTTTTGAATGTAACAGCTTTGATGAAGTATTACATATGTGTACATATCTACTCATGTTAATAAGTGCCAGAGATGATGGTGCCACCTTTCAAAGCCAAATTCCACAACCTTACAAGACCATCAAAAATATCTCCTTACAAGCCTTAGAGATGATGCTACCACCTATCATAAATGATGTTTGGACTCTTGAAGAACCTTTTTCTAAGAATGGGAAACTTGTAACAAATATTTGATGCTGTCATGTGCATAATAGTCAGTATCACTCAACCATGATGCATGAACAAAAATGATAATAGTTCATTACAACCTTTCAGAAAAAACATTATATCTCTATGAAATTTATGTCATTATAACCCATACAAAAAAATGACATATATACCATTAAATCCTTCAAACAAAACCCATATAATGCAAGGACATATATTTCATTATAGATTTCATATAAAATTCATAATCATGCACAAGATTGAATGTCAATAACTATGATTTATGAATAATAAGATTATGCACATAGTCATAGGAGTTTGATGCACACTACCCATGATGCATGCATGACACTTGTATGATATTATGCCATATATGTCATTCAACCCTTATGCACACCATATATTTATATGTCATATATATGTTATTCAACCCTTATGCACACCATGTACATATGAGAGAGATAGTGATAGAGACAAGGAAATATAGAGACATAGAATATGTACAAACCATTAAAATGATTTAAGCTATGAATACACAAAATATTTACATACATTAGTCTCAATAAAGCCATGAAGGCATACAAATGTCATACAATGCCATGACGCCAACATTGTCTCTCAAACTACAAAATGTCATCAATATATAGTCATAGAAATTACATTGTGGATGTGCCATGTAATGACATAAAAAGTGTCTTCTTCATAGGTAGAAAACCCTAAATTATTCAAACATTCTACCTCTCTTTGCCTGACCAGAAATTGAACCTTGATCCCTTGAATTAGTAGTTGTCTTGTGTCATTCTGATCTCTTACATCCCTCACTATTTTGTATTTCAAGTTGTATATACAAATTATAAAATTAGATACCATGCCAAACTCTATAACTAAAATATATTATTTTAAAATGATATCAAAATAATATACACACTTACAACCCCCCTGTTAATGGGGGTGAGAGAGATGATTCCCTTTTATCCAAACAAAATGCGAAATGGACTCCCCCAAAGAAGGGGTGGTTTAAACTAAATTTTGGCAGGGCCTCAAAAGGCAACCCGGGCCTAGCAAGGTCTGGTGGCATTTTTAGTAATTAGGAGTCAAAAGTTTTGGGGAAAGTTTTAAAAAGGTTTGACTTTGCAACAAATAACCATGCAGAATTAGAATCTCTTCTTATTGGTCTCCAGTTGAGCAAGGCTCTCGGTATTAAAAATCTAAATATAGAGGGGGATTTTGTCCTAGTCATAAATGTAGTAAGAGGAAATTTCATTCATAGTTGGAAGTTTAAGGTGTTTCTTGATCAAATTTTAGACTCTCTAAGACATTTTAGGCAGATAAGATGGCTAATGTGGCAGTTAACTTAAAGGAAGAGAAAGTTGATATTATAAAAAATTAGTCATCATTGAAATTATGGGTGAGATGAGTAGTCGGATGGACATCCGCGTTGGCAGGATGGAGCAATAGATTTGAGGATATAATCTCTCTTCGATTGAAAGACGACAACGCTAAGTTAGCGAAATCCATTTAGTGAAGACCAGCTACTTTAAAGTGGTTATACTATATAGCGAAATAGCCATAAATGAGCATACTTTGTAATAATGTCAATTGAGGTGAGATCGTGGTTGGCCACTTGAGATGGTAGGGAAGTATTTGTGTAATGATGAATCATTTATTACATGGCATGTAATATGGGTGAAATCAAGCCTGGGAAGGGAATTAAGCAATGCTTTTCTTGGAGATTGCAAAAATAGAAAGCTTAGAAGGATGCATGGATACACCAATCCATCTTACCAATTCTCATAGGCAGATGGCATTCCTTGGACTTGTTACATAAAAAAGACTGCAATTATTTTTTAAGACAAAAAATGTGATTCTTTTGTTAGCTTTCCAGTGGGTATTGGGAGATGAATTCTTGAGGACTGAGCATTGATACAGGGTGAATACAGATATATCTTCAATGTTTGTTGCAGTTTTATTTGAGGCTGGCGAATTGAAGGAAGAAATTGGGGTTTTGACCAGAGCCTTCATAAATCCAAGCTTGCTCGGAGGTTTCGCTGAGGTCATTGAAATCACCAAATACGACAACAGAGTTCCAAGGCCAGAGGATTTCAAAAAAGTGAAATAGGATGGAGCATTGGTGAAATGGATGTCATTTATCTTTTCAGAGAGGAAGGGTGGAGAGTTGAGCAGTAGAATGAAAGTAGAAAAGACTGTCAACTTTTTTAAACAGGTGGTGGGACTGGAAGCGGCCAATGCAGGGAACTAGTTCGAGGTGGCTCAAGTAGAGGACAAAGAGGATGGAAGGGTTTGGATTATACAGTAAGCTAAGTTAGTTTGGTTGTATTTCTATATGAAGATAACAAACACATATGTAAATATTTCAAAAAATATTATGTCTATTGATAGTTTGTAAGGATAGAAGTCAGGGGTAGGGTTTAAGGGCAGTGAATTAGCAGAACCTTTTTGTTTTTTGTTTGGATGGCTTCAGATGATACTATTAATATTTGAAAATATGGATGTAATACTGTTACTATTTTGGTTATAAATACAAAGGGAGCATCCCCCCAAGGATGCACAAACTTAGCAATACACACACACACAAACACACACACACACACACACACACACACACACACACACACACACACACACACACACACACACACACACACACACACACACACACACACACACACACACACACACACACACACACACACACACACACACACACACTCTTACAACATATTGGTAGTCTAGTTGCTCTTGCCTATGATGCTCGGCATCATCAAGAGAGGTTTTTCCTCGGAGAGGAGTGTTTACATCAATCTATAGCATAAAAAAAATGTATTTATCAATTTCTTTCAAATACCTAATGATGTAAATTGAAACAAAATGATCATAATTAAATGTATATGTTCATACTCATACCTATGTTAGACACATTGCCAATGAAATTGTTGTATAAACACCAATATCAAAATTCTCTCATATACCAGGAGGTGTGATAGCTGAATACATCAACTAAACAAACAATAACAGATTTAACTTAGAAAATCTAATATGCATAAACAATAAAATTATATTTTGCAAAATAAAAAATTTAAATGAGTTATAGCATACCTCTGTGTATCCAATGCCACAACTAGTTATAGGAACAAGCATGCTATATGGTGATGCAATGCCCACCTGTTCAACAAAAAATTGCATTTTCAAATATTTAATGTATTATTCTAGATATAAAATACTTCTTTTTGATATATTAGATTTTTACCTCTGAAACAGATGCACCTGTACAACTACTTGGTGGGATGGTCGATGTTGTAACATCTAGATATGACATTACACCCTGAAATGTATAATACATGCATAACTTTAATTCAATTCTATAGTTAAAAATCAATTTACATTTCAAAATTTAAGTATAAGATATAAAAATCTTATAAATTCATATAAAAATACATGTGTATGATCAACAAACAAATCATTTAATAGCTCGTCATCCATAATCACATCGTCTATTTGATAACCTCATACTACTGGATCACACACTCTACTCCCAAAACATCTAAAATTATATTGAGTGCATTCATGAGAGGTGGTACCCTCTACACCCTTTGGATCATAATCTACTCCATAGCATAAATTAGAACAACTAAGGCATAGGTGAGAGCTAGGAGCACTAGATCTAGATGGTTGTGCTACCTAATTATGTTGAACACAAAGAATACTTAGAGGGGGGTGAATCAGTATTCTGTAAAACCTTTCTTTCACATATTCATTAATCCATTCACCAAATTCAATAACACAAAAGCAAAATAAACATAAGAAGAGCAACCACAAAGTCATAACACATAAACACTAGGATTTTTACTTGGAAAACCCAAAAAGGAAAAAACCATGGTGAGTGTTAACTCACAATATATTATGATATCAAAACCAAATTACATGAAGCCTCACTACCTTAGGACTCACTGCCCAAGGACTCTCTGTCCAAAGAAGTGCTCACTGCAATAGCCTCACTGCCATAAAGAAGAGAAGAGAAGATAGTGAAAGGGTGGCTCACTGCCAAGAGAAAATTGCTACAAATGCATCTATAGAATGCTAAAATGCAGTTCCATTAATAGCTCAATATACATATTTAAAAGTCTTCATCATATCTCCCTTGCTTTTCTGCTCTGGTTCACATATACTCTATTCTTCTTCCCTTATTGTTCCTTCTGATCACAAAATAGCCTCAGATCACATACACATCGAATTTGTACCACATTCACACACTCTCATACTTTCAATACTGAAATCTATCAAGTATATATATCCGTAACATGAATTATCCCAAAACTAGGTCAGCATGCAAAATATGAAACTTGTATACCAAAGTTGTACCTTGTCGGCTTGATCCTTTGCACAAACAACAATGCAAATCCATACAATCATTCATGAATCTTCATATAGGTATGGACCTATTATCAAACCACTTAAAGTAATGATCTGAACATTTTCTCCTTACCGCACATTAATCCAACTGTGTGTCGGCCTTATCTCAAAGTGCACACTTAAACCTTATTGTCTGTCATATCATAACTTCTATTTGTACAGACCACATGAAACTTCAAAATTTACATCAAACATTCATTAGAGATCACCAATCATACCTTCAGGACTACTGGTCATAATATTCTTATGTGATGAATTGCAGACCTTTGAACTACTGACTTTGTCACTGTAGAACATTGTCAATCTAAATGTCGATACTCAGTAACTTGTAGATGATCTTCCAATGAACTTCAAACTCCACAAATCTGGAATTAGATACTCCTCATATGTGTTTACAACACCTCCAAACTGCAAATCAAGATACTCAATACTAGAGGAATGCGGATTAAATTACTCAGGTGTTCTGCTCTGTTCCTAACTATACTCTATTTGCCAGACTTAAGCAATTCACAACACAACTTCTGGAGATTGTCAAGATATGAAACTTAAGATATAACATTGAATAACATCATACCAGAATCGCATAGCAAGATCTTCATCTACAGAGGAGTACCAACTAGATTTTTGTCCCTAGCTCAATGTGCTGCCAATACTTAGTCAATTTGGCTAAGTCAATCTTACTAGACCAAAATACTATACACATCTTTGTCTCAGGAGTTGTCTTCAAACATGTTAGGTTGTTTCCATTAATGACAACATCAAATCTCCAACATATCAGCAGTGTCTCTTGACTATGTTGCCAACAATCTCCCCCTTTGGCATTGGTGGCAACACTTAGTGAAAAATTCTTATATGCTCCCCCTTACTATGTACACTCTATTTTTCTTCTTCCCTTAAGATGTTTGGCCATTTCTCATTGGATTTTCTTCTCCCCCTTTGACATAAATGGCAAACGTGTATGTACAAGTAACAAAATTTTATTGCAAAAATGTTATACTTAGTTGCATATGTATAGGTGCAATCTTTCAATTTAGTTAGTTGTGGGTGAAAGGATATCATTGTAAATAATCTTTAATTGTGCTAGTTCTCCATCCCACCTATTCTTAGCATTTTTCAAAATTTGAATGTTACCATTAATCTGAAAAATTAAGTCTTTTGCCTTCTGCACATTTGTAGGTATATCAGTTATTGCCTTAACCTTTAAGGATTTAGTAGCTAGACTTGACATTGAATCAATTTTAGGGCTTATTAACCCTCTCAATTGGCACATTCTGCTTTTCATTTCTTCTTTTTTGCTCAGCAGACTACTTATGCTATTATGAATATTTACAACTTGTATCTCCTTATTGCTTATGGAATCAACTATTGGATCATAAGGCTTAGAAATATTCACTAATTGAAGTTCCATAATTGAAGTTCCATAGATTTTATCTTATCTTCCATTTCCTTAGTGGTCTCAAGCCATGATAAGAAAAATTTGCATGTCACAAGCTTCCTTAATAGCATACTATATATTCTTCATGCTAGTATCTAACAAAATTTTATCACTATCTATCTTAGTCTTCAACTCTGTTAATCTTTTATCATCAAATTCCTTCCTAACCTTTATATCAACAGACTTCTCAAAAGATTCTAAATGAGTACTTACTGAGTTTATCAAGCCTTTGAGTTGATCAATTGATGACAATGATGTATCCTTTTGGTATGTAGGCATCAACTTCTCTAAAATACCAGATGCTTCTTCGATGAGCTCACTGTCTTGGATGTGAGACCTTAGAATTTCTTCCTGAGCTTTTGCTTGGATAATTGATACTAGTTTGAATTTCTGCAAAGGAAACATTGAGGCCAATTTTATTGGTCCTTGCAGAAATTCAGGTGCATCCAACACTTGTGTTCCTTGCTTCTCCAAAAGTTCCTTGACAGAATTTACTAGATCCAGTGTAACAACAGTGTCTCTTGACATATCATCAGACACTTTTTCTTCTTGATTTTGCTTTGGTGGTTCTAGATCCATAGCCTCTTGTTTATCAATGTTTTGTTTAGGAGGTGGGCTCTTTAAAGCTTGTTTATTTTTACTTGATTATTATCTTTATTTTGCTCTACAGTCTTCTCCATGTTTTCTTGATCATCAGTTTGTTGATTTGGAGAAGGACTTGTCCTTGTTTGGTGCTTGTCAACTTTGTCTTGACCATCAGTGATAGGGGCTTGATCAGATGCAGGGGTTTGATCATCTTCTTTCTCCTTTATCTCTTCATCAGTTTTGTCCAACCCTTGATCCAAGATAACTTCTGGAACATATGTGTCATCATCAACACTTATATCTTCTTTATCATAAATGTTTGGGATGTTGAGATCTCTTAGGATATCAAGTATGTCTTGTTCTATATCCTTCACAATTTTTTCTGTATTCCCAGACATTAGTGTTGATCCTTTTCTTTATCTCAATTTTATCTCCAAGGATCTTGAAGACTTTGGTTCTTTCCTCAGGAGTCACATCTGGACAAAATTTTAGCAATGTAATTACCTCAATAAGAGCTCTATTGTACATCTCCAAATATTTGATTACAACAATCTCAATGATTCCTTTGTCTACATCATCATAATCATCATACAGTTGAGCTATAGCATTTAGATTTCCATCAATTGTTATAGCCTTCAAGACATCCTCAAAATTTATTGTAGCTTCTCCTTTCTCAGTCTCGGCTTGTCTTGGCTTTTTGATTTTTCCCTTACTGGAGGGCTTCCCCTTTTTGCTCCTAGAGGCTTTAGCAGCCTTAAGTTTCATTTTCTTCACTTCCTCATCTAACTTAGTTTCCTCATCATTAACCCCTATACTCACATGCATCCTTTTGTCTTTGGTGTTCATTCTTTTGTGTTTTTCATCAGTGGGTTTCTTTATAGGTGCTTCCATAGAGGGTGTGGGACCAGAGGATGCAGATGTAGTTTGAGTAGAAGTTGTACTTCTTGTTCTTTTTCCTTGTTACCGTAGGATCCTTCTCTTTTCTCTCAGACTCTTTCAGAGCCTTTTCAGGCTCACCCTACTTCATTTTTTTAGTTGTCCTAGCTGCCTCAACCCTTGCTCTTGTTTTAGAAATCTCTTCTTTAGTAAGTCCTATTCTCTAGGCATATTCCTCTACCATTTTCTTCACCTTTTTCTGAGTTTCTAGCTTTCTCAGTTCAACATGAACTTTTACAGATAACTCCTCATAGGTACCAAACCTTGCATCATTAGTGTCCCTTGGTTTGCTCAACATGAGCTTAGCATAACCATCTAGTATTTCTTGAGCCACTTCATAGCCCATTGGAAGGACCCAAACTGTCCTAGGCTCAACAACCTCCATCATGCATTGATTTTTGTTTACAATAAAACATATATCATCCTTGTATTTCTCAACTATTTTCTTTGGTATTCTTTGCCTATATTGCATTATTTTTTGAAAATTCTTGAAGTAGCCCCACAGGGCTACATTCTGTGCATCTCGGCTTCCTATGCTATTCAGGTGGTTTCTGATTTGAATGGCAATTGGTTGACTACTAGACCAAATCAACTTCATTCCTAGTAATTCTTGCATGAAATAGAAAAATAAGTAAATAATCAACATACCAAACTTGAAGGGATATTTGTGCTCTTTTGTCTTCTTCAGATTTTCCATTAATTTTTGCTGGAGCAACTCACAAAGGTCATAATCTACATTCTTTTTAACCATCTCATAGGCTGTGTATATGGCAATATCAGAGACAGAGTTCTCTCAGTTTGTTAAGTAGATCTTGTAACTGATCACCATGGATGAAAACCTAACTGTGTGGTCTTTAATGTCGTTGATTGCCAAAGCCCTTTTAGTGAATTGTGCTCTGGTGGCTTCCGTCATTGTGTTATTTTCACAGCTTTCAACACAGGCACTATTCCAGTGGAATTCAACCTTGTAACAGCCCTTATAGCATCTTTTGTGATCATGAATGGTGTGTTAAGACACATAAACTCATCATGAAATTTGCTCAACACATACCAGACCCATGAGCCCTCTGCAAATGATAGAAAATCAATGTATTGCACAAATTTCTTCTCTTTTAGGGCTTTGTATTCCTCCTTCAATTCGTATCCCTCGCCACATAGATGACTCATATATAATTCCCCAAGTTTACTACCGTTGTGTTCATCTAGGGTAACGTTGATGTAAGCCCTAATATCTTCTTCATGCATCACACCATAGGGTACTTTAAAAAATGCACTGTTAGGATCAACTTCAGTAGACTTGAATGGATGTTTCTTAAATTTTGGTCATGGTCTCTCAGTGACATCAATAACTTATGGTGTTGGCATCTCTACTAGAATTCAAACAAGTTCACGGTAGGGTTTTAAATTGTAAATACCTCTTTTGCCGAATTAGGGTTTTCTTCACTTGAAATCGCTCTTAGTTGCTTTGAGTCTCTGGAAATCATTGAGGTCGCTTAGAATTTTGCTTCAATTCTCCTTGGACATTTGATAGCTTAAATGCAAAGTGATTAGTCTTTCAAATGTAACCCTTTTTAACCCTTGTTATGTAAAAGCCTAGTCATCATAAATGCTATTCTAAAAAAGTTGCCAAACACTTCATTGTCAGACACAGTCGATTAAGATTACTTTGCAATGTGCCACATCATGTCTTTTTCTACCAGTTTCTTATCCAAATGATCCATCCAATACTGCTTTAGCTCATACCCTAGTGCTGGATCTCAGCACCCATTATTTGGCTAGAGATCAAAATATTCATTAAAAGCTCCCCATGAGCCAGAGCTCCCAATTTACTTCCCGGAGGAAGTAACTACACCAAAAGCTAGTACGGATTCATCCTTGACCTCTTTTACATCCTTCTTAATCCATATCTTTCTCATTTCCTTCTTGGTTTTTGTCAGATCAACTTTGTTCTTTCCCTTATCTTCCCTCTACTCCATTTTCTTCTCTTCTGCAGAATAGTTTCTTTTCACATTCTTGCTTCTACAGAATTTTACAACATGTCCAGGTCTATTACAATTGTAGCAAACAATATTCCTCTATCCTTGACTCCTATTGATTGAATTCATTCTTGATCTACATTAGTTATCCATATGCCCAAATCTATTGCATGCAAAGCACTTTCCATTGAAAGATTGAGTGTTCCTTACATTGTTGAAACCATTCCTTACCACATTCCTACATTCAGTTGCTTTATGACCAATTCTTTTGCAATTAAAGCTCTGACCTGAGAATGATGGAACATTTTGATTTGTTCTGCTCCTACACTGAGTAGCCCCATGACCAAACTTATTGCATTTGAAATAATAGCCATTGAAGGATGGGTACCTTTGAGCATTTGGTTGCCTAACCAGAGGTCTTCTAGGTCTGTTTCTTTGATTTCAGACCTGGTTGCATTTGACTTCCTTCATTTTAGTGTTAACATGTCCTAATTATAGCTTTCTCCTCTTTCAAATCCCAAACCTTGCTTGTCATCTAGACTTTTCTGAGACTTTTCTGACTTGTAATCAACTCATCAAGCTTGGCAGAGCATATTTTGAACTTTTCTTTACAGCTATTAGCTACCTCCAGATCAAATTTTAGAAGCACAACATCTTTTGCCAACTTTTCACATTCTTTAGACTTGTCTTTCAAGACTTGATTCAGATGCTCCTCAGCCTTTTCTTTCTCTTCAATCAGCATTGATAAATCATTTAGGGTTTTATTTGTTGCTTTCAATTGTTCACTTAGTTCTCTGCTCCTATCCTTTGATCTCTTAACGTGCTCTCTTAGCTTTAGGATGCATTCATCAGCTTCTTTGACATTTTTCTTCAAATCCTAGATATCTGCTTCATACTTATCAAGATCTTCAAAAGCATTTTTTAGTTCTTGATTACTAACATATGTGCAATTATCAATTGTGACACTACCTGGAGCAAGATACCTTCAGGCTGCCATGAGAAAACTTTCCCATATCTTCCTTAAGTTGTTAGGCTTCTTCCAAGGAACCTTGTTCTGATACCAATTGTTGAACACAAAGAATACTGAGAGGGGGGGTGAATCAGTATTCTGTAAAACCTTTCTTTCACATATTCATTAATCCATTTACCAAATTCAATAACATGAAAGAAAAATAAACATAAGACGACCAACCACAAAGTCATAACACATAGACACCAAGATTTTTATGTGGAAACCCCAAAAAGGGAAAAACCACGGTGAGTGTTAGCTCACAATATATTATAATATCAAAACCTAATTACATGAAGGCTCACTACCCAAGGAGTCACTGTCCAAATAAGTGCTCACTGCAATAGGCTTACTGCCATAAAGAAGATAAGAGAAGATGGTGAAAGGGTAGCTCACTGCCAAGAGAAAACTGCTACAAATGCATCTGCAGAATGCTGAAAAGTAGTTCCATTAATAGCTCAATATATAGATTCAAAAGTCTTCATCATATCTCCCCTACTTTTCTGCTCTACTTCACATATACTCTGCTCTTTTACCATTATTGTTCCTTTCTAATCACAAAATAGCCTCAGATCACATACACATCGAATTTGCACCACATTTGCACACTCTCATACTGAATTATCCCAAAACTAGGTTGGCATGCAAGATATGACACTTGTATACCAAAGTTGTACCTTGTTGGCTTGATCCTTTGCACAAACAATAATGCAAACCCATACAATCATTCAGGAATCTTCATATAGGTCTGGACCTATTATCGAACCACTTAAAGTAATGATATGAACATTTTCTGGGTGGGTGCAAAAAGTTGGGGGGCTAAAAAGTGGCCAACTTTTTAAAAAAAATTTAGTAATTATGCGCTTGCGTTATGGCTTGGTGTTGCCAATCCTACACCAAGCCATAACGTGCTCACATTATAATGCGAGTGCGTTATGTGCTACTATATATTTAAAAAAAAAGTAGCGTTCTATTTCATTATTTCATAGCAAATTGCAAGAAACCCACGGCTTGAAGAAAAAAAGGAGTGCGCTCACATTATTTGAGGTCCAATCGTCAACTATTTCTTGTCGATTCATCATCAAAATGCTGCCACAACATCAGGGAAATCAAAGAAGTAAGTTTTATTTGCTTTCTTGTGTGAATTTGTTGCTAAATAGGTAGGTTAAAATAGTTTTTGATGTAAATTTCTTAAATTTATAGGAGTTGATAATGCACCTCCTCCTCCTCCTCCTAAAAATCCACAAAATCCTCTAGCAAATGAACAACAAATACCTGCTGAAGAAGAACCCCAACCACAAACACCTCCATTTATTCCTGAATATGCCCCTAGAGCACAAGAAAATCTAATGGGGCAAATTGAAAATAATAAGAAACAAATTAAGGACATAATTGCAAGGTTGAAAGAACCTACAACTTCAATCTTGCATAGATCCACGCTTGCTCAATAGCTTGAATCTATGTTATCAAATGTAGATTCAATAAGCAAGCAAATCACTAGTTGGATAGAAAAGAGGAGAGAATTTAGAGAGTATTATGCTAACAAGTTATCATATGAACAAGTGAAAAAGGAACAAATTACAAAACTTGACTTGTGTTCTATTTTCACTGACCCACGAACAAATGAATCTCTACCCCTTACATGCAAGAGGTTCCCTATACATTGGTGTAACAACCAAGCGATAATGGACAATGTTGCACAGAGGTGGTGGATGGTTTTTGACCATCTTCCATGCAACAATAATGAGATCCCACAATATTTTTTGAGGAAACTCTACTGCGAGTTTATCAAAAATAAAGTGCCAAATTATTTTGAGATAAGGGAATTCCAGGGTAGAGGTAGGGGGTCAGCACAAGATAGACCAAGGGCACATGTTGACCCACAGCGGCCAGTGAGATGAGCACTCGCCAGACCGACCCATGAGCATGTTTCTATCCCTTCCATTGTGAAGGAGAGTGTTGAGGTCGAGGCACTTCAGTCCATTAGTGGCTTGACCCAGAGCATCTTACAGCATGCTAGTCCTGCAGCACAGCATGGGCTGGGGGAGAGTTCGAGTATGGTTCCACCCCATACTTGTCAGACTTGCGGGTCAGCATGTGGTTATGACCCCGTAGATAGTCATGACGCAGGTGCGTAGGCTACATCTGCAGCTGAGCAGATGGTGATGACAAATGCCCTCCTGAGTGAGACTTTTAGGCTTGATACTTAGGTAAATCTTAGCAAGTTCATTGAATTTAATTTATTAAATTTTATTTTTGAAATGCAAGATTAACTAATTTAGTTTGATGATTTTAATGAAATTTTAGGGTCATAGCATTGATGCAATTTTTAGTGGTTCTCCACCTACATATTACACTACATCATCTACTATCGGGGTATGTAACTAGTAAACAATTATAAATATTACATGTGAATAGCATCGTTATATGAATGGTATTCTAATATCTAATTTTGGATGTTGAATAGGTTAATATTGGAGATTTCACAGCAACACCTGCCAGTGGTGGTGGACTTCAAAGCTTCACGAAGGTAATAAAATAAATAGTTTAATGAATGAATTGTACTTACTAGATTTTTGTATGTGACTTGTGTGCTTTATTGTGTGTACTTCCATGTTTAGGTGAACATGTGTGTATGTTAGGAGCCATGATTTGCATCACTATTATAGTTTTCGTAATTGAATAATGTTGTTTTATTTCTAGATGATGCAGACTATGGAGACACCTCCCGATGTTCATAGGGCAATGGAGCATGGTGTGTCCTCTGCAATTCATAGCTCCATGCCATTAACGGGGGTATGAGGCAGATTAGTAAATTTTAATTTACATTCATTGTTATAGTTGTTTATTTTTAAAAAATCAAAAGATTATTGATTTGAAGTTTAATTTCTATCTAGATGGTTTCTATAGGACATGACATCACCACAACCTAATCCTGCTACTAAGGCAAGTGAGGAGACAGATTATATGGTAGCGGTAAGTGATTATTTTGTTAAATGTTTCATTTTTTATAACATGTAATTTCTATATATTAATGTCTATACTTTTTATTGTAACAGCTACAGATGCACGAACAACTAAATAGGAGCAACCCTCGAGTTCGTAGAAGACCACCCACATATGTGTCTCCATCCCCTAGAAGATAAAAGGCTGCCCGTGATCTATTCTCTTCACCATCTAGAGGGGAATGACTTTTTATTGTGTTCCTTGTTTGTATGCCTATGTGGCACTTGTGGACATATATTTTCTATTGCATATAGTTGACATTGTATGCCTATATGGCATTCTTGTAAGCCTATATGGCTATATTGTATATATGTTATACTTATATCGACAGATATTGATGTATGCCTATATGGATATTTGGTTAATACAAATCTTTTTTATTGATGGTGTCCATACTTGTATTATAAATCCACATTTGAATGGATATTTGTAGATGGTTACTTCAAATATTTAAAGTCCAATTGTATTACATAGGATGTTTGTTGTGTTGGATCTAGGGCATACAACTGAGAGGGGGGGGGTGAATCAGTTGTATAGAACTTGTTCTCTTTCAAACACTTAATTCTCTGTTGTTAGTTAGCAGCATATCAAATAATCATTCATGGAAGCACAATACATAAACACAAGAGCAGATAAGCATCAACACATTGAACACCAAGATTTTGACGTGGAAAACCCGGTTAAGGGAAAAACCACGGGGTGATTAACCCAAGAATTATTCTCTGTTAGAAGAATAAGGAAAAATGAATGGCACATGCCAATAAGGGCTCACTGCCCGAGCACACTGCTCACAAAGAGGCCCACTGCCTACAAGGAGACACACTGTCTACAGAGTGATAAAAATCACAGTCTTGAACTGGAGAATGACATCTCTACCATGTCCGGATCAGTTCCAATTAAGCCCAACAATCTCTGCTCTGCCTTTCACACCTTTCTTCGCTACACCATACTCATCCACATCCTTCATCACTGAAATGAATTCACAAATCATTATTTATACAAGACATCGACTTAGGAACAAGCATCTAAGTCGGCAAACAACCATAGGAGTATCCGCAAGATGAATAACACATCCGGTCGGCTATCACAAGAACATTCGCAGGATGAACAACTCATCCGGTCGGCTAAACAGAGCAATAACTTCATCCGGAAGAATAACTTCAATTCTGGGCTCTACCATCAATGCGGACCAACAAAACAACCTAAACATGATTCAAGAGCCTTCACAAGTCTGTCTGAATGTCCGGATACATCCGCACTTCCTCTGCTTACTGGAATCTCTTGTCTTCCTCATCCGGAACTTCAAGAACACAGTCTGTCGCCACTGTCATAATGCAGGAGGTACTTCCGGACCTCCAAATCACACACAAATCAGGATGACACATCACAAGGACATCTAAAACACTCCTTCCAATCCGCAGAGTATGATAATACAATTCCGGACCTCACCGGACCTTTTTGTGATCCTCTGTCACCTCCGGATACTTGCCGGACCCGGTTCTATACCGGCAGCCATAACTCCTTCAGATCTTCATGCGGACCTCTGAAATCTTAACTGTAGCATCTCAAGACTCATATCTACTAACCCTTTAATCCACATCCTCCGGTTCTCATCCTATACAGTATATTTACCTTCTTCTCATCACTGTTCTTCACTGTTCCTGACTGAGGCTAATTTTCTCAATATCCTCAGCACAAAGCTCATCAAATCCTTCTTGTCAATGCAGTATGAGTATGTTGACATCAATGACAACAATGGCTCACCTCATACTTGCAACAATCTCCCCCTTTGTCATTGATGGCAACATATGATGTGAAAAACCATCAAGACAAGAACTTCTCTTTTCTGTCACAGCTCCCCCTATCAACAACCACTTGTTTTTCACATGTCTTCTCTCCCCCTTTGACATCAATGGCAAAGGGCTCATACTTGCAACTCTCATGCATCAGAATAATACCAGCTGCTCCCCCTTAGTTGCAGCTCCCCATTAGTCCGGATCACAAGATATGACTGTGATAGCCACCGGACTGATGCACATTAGTGCATCTTAGTTCATCACCGGAGGGGCCATGACCCCTAACTTCTCCCAGAGATATTCAAAAGAGTCCTTGGGAAGAGGTTTTGTAAAGATATCTGCAATCTGATCCTTGGAGGGAACATACTCCAATCTGACTTCTTCCTTGTTTACTTGTTCTCTCAAAAAGTGAAATTTGATAGATATGTGCTTAGTCTTAGAATGCAATACCGGATTCTTGGAAATATTAATTGCACTTGAATTATCACAGAAAATTGTGATAGGCTCCTCATATTCAACTTTGATGTCTCTTAGCATCTGCTTCATCCACAAGATTTGAGTGCAACTACCTGCTGCTGCAATGTATTCTGCTTCAGTTGTAGACAGAGATATTGCATCTTGTTTCTTGCTTAGCCAAGAAACCAATCTCTTCCCCAAAAAGAATGCTCCACCACTAGTGCTCTTCCGGTCATCCACATCTCCTGCCCAATCTGCATCTGTGTAAGCATGAAGAGAAAAATCCGGATCTCTAGGATACCATAGACCATACTCAACTGTCCCTTTCAAGTATCTAAAAATTCTTTTGATTGCCATAACATGAGATTCTCTAGGATCAGCCTGGAATCTTGCCACAAGACCAACAGCTTGCATTATATCTGGTCTAGTTTGAGTGAGATACAACAATCCACCAATCATTGATCTATACTTTGTCTGATCTGCCTTTGGAGAATCATCATCTTTGCTTAACTTACATCCGGTTGCCATAGGAGTGTTCATAGGCTTTGAGTCTTCCATACCAAATTTCTTTAACAATTCTTTCACATATTTGGTCTGAGAAATGAAGATCCCTTCTTTTGTTTGAGTAATTTGCAGACCCAAGAAGAAATTCATTTCACCAAGCATAGACATTTCAAACTCACTTTTCATCTGATTTGCAAAAGTTTTACACATACTATCTCTTCCTCCAAAAATGATATCATCCACAAACACTTCAACAATCAGAATGTTTTCATGATCAATTTTGAAATATAAGTTGCTGTCAGCAGTACCTTTGTTGAATCCAATCTGCACAAGATGCTTATCCAACCTTTCATACCATGCTCTTGGGGCTTGCTTCAATCCATATAAAGCTTTCTTCAACTTGCAGACCATATCATTATTATCAGACAATTGAAATCCATCCGGTTGTTCAATGTAGACTTCTTCTTCCAGATCACCATTTAGGAAGGCAGACTTGACATCCATCTGATATACCTTGAAATCTTTGAAGGCAGCAAATGCAAGAAGTAATCTGACTGCTTCAATTCTTGCTACCGGAGCAAAAGTCTCTTCAAAGTCAATTCCTTCTATTTGAGAGTAGCCTTTGCAGACCAATCTAGCTTTGTTTCTGATTACTTCACCAGCTTCATTTAGTTTGTTCCGGAAGACCCACTTGGTTCCAATTACATTCCTGTCTCTAGGTCTGGGAACAAGATCCCAAGTATGATTTTTCTCAATTTGCATCAGTTCATCTTCCATTGCTTTGGTCCAATTTTCATCATTGCAGGCTTCATTTATTGTTTTAGGTTCAATCCTTGAAATCAGACAACATTCATTCTGATCTTGAGCAATATTCCTTCTAGTTTGTACACCTTTGCTTCTGTCACCTATGATCTGATCTTCAGAGTGATTTAGTTTTACATACCTTGGAATTTTGGGAGTATCCAGTACTACTGTTTCTTGATCAGGCTCATTTAAACCTAACTCTTCTTCCTGATTTACCGGATCAGGCTGACTCTGTTTCACCGGAGAGGATTGAGTTCCTTGAACACTATCTTGGTCATCTTCATCAAATTCATAAAATCTTGAAGGTTTCTCAATTCCTTCATCAACCTTTACATTGGTACTTTCTATCATCTTCCTCAATCTCTTATTGTAACACCGATATGCTTTGCTTTGAGTGGAGTAGCCCAAGAAAATTCCTTCATCACTTCTAGCATCAAACTTTCCTAGATCTTCATCTCTTTTAATATAACACTTGCTACCAAATACCCTGAAATATTTCACAGTAGGAGTGATGCCAAACCAAAGTTCATAGGGGGTCTTACCGGTGTTGTTTCTGATTTGAACTCGATTGAGAGTGTAGACTGCAGTGCTGATAGCTTCTTTCCAAAACATTTGAGGAACATTTGCTTCCAACATCATTGTCCTAGCAGCTTCCTGGATGGTCCGGTTCTTTCTCTCAACTACTCCATTCTGCTGTGGAGTCTTAGGAGCAGACAACTGTCTCCTTATACCCTGTTTCTCACAAAAGTCAATGAATTCACCAGATGTAAATTCACCACCTCTATCAGACCTTAGACACTTTAGTTTCAATCCGGTTTGATTCTCCACCATAGCTTTGAAGATTTTGAACTTCTCAAAAGCTTCTGATTTTTCTTTTAGAAAGGTAACCCACATCATCCGGGAATGATCATCAATTAACAACATGAAATATCTATCACCTTGCAGACTCTTGATTCTTGTCGGACCACATAGATCAGTATGTACTAATTCCAACAATCCGGTAGAAGACTGATCTTTGCTTTTAAAAGAGACTCTGCTTTGTTTGCCTAACTGACATTCTTTACACACACTGTTTGTAGGTTTTATTAACTTTGGAAGATCTCTCACAGCCTGAGTATTGCTTATTTTGATGATGTTATCAAAATTTACATGACACATTCTTCTATGCCATAACCAACTCTGATCAATTTGAACAAACAAACAACTTTTATTTGAACCAACCAGATGAAAGATGTTACCTCTTGTCTGAGTACCGGATGCAATTTCAGTTCCGGAGCTTGTAAAGATTCTGCATTTTCCATTCTTGAACCGGAGATCATAGCCTTTGTCCACTAACTGACCAACACTGAGAAGATTGTGCTTCAATCCTTCAACATATAGTACATTACCTGTTTTGCTCTTACCATCAAAGGAAATAGTTCCCCTACCTCTGATTCTGCCAGCAGAATTGTCACCAAACTTTACCATTCCTCCTTCATATCTTTCCAAGTCTAAGAACTTATTCTTGTCACCAGTCATATGGTGAGAGCATCCACTGTCAATAACCCAATCATCCTTTTCTTCCACTTGAGCAGCCAAGGCTTTTTCAACAACTTTGTGATTGACAGATTCAGAGAGCAAGGAATCTTCTTCCTTGATGGCTATAAACACCCACTCATTTCCGGATTTGCTTCCTGGATCTGATTCATCATCTGTTACTCCTTCATTGTCATCTTCTTCATGAACATAATAGCAATTCTTTTGAAACCTTTGTCTGTGAGTATTAGATCTTGCAGATCTCTCCGGACATCTTGAGGCAAAATGACCAATCTTATTGCAGTTAAAACACTTAAAGGGTAGTTTTCCTTCATACTTACCGGATCCTCTTGGCAGTCTCTTTGCAATGAGGGCTTCAAGTTGAGCTGTTTCTGCTTCTTCTTCTTCCATGTCTCTTCTTGCTTGATCATACCATGACATTTTCCTTGATGAGTTTTCACCCGGATCAAATCTCTGTTTGCCTTTCACATAGGCACTGGCTTTGAAAGCAGATTCAGTCTTGGGAGGATCATCTCCAAACTCGGTCATTTCGAATGCAGCTAGTTTGCCAGCTAGTTGTTCTCTTGTGACTGTTGTGTGGGCTCTGAATTCATCAATGGCAGCAACTTTGATTTTGTAGGCAGCAGGAAGGGATCTTAGGATTTTGCAGACAATCTCATTTTCATCTAGAGTTCCACCAGCATTTCTGATTCCACATACCAGCTCATTTACTCTTGGCATAAAGGTAGTAATGTTTTCATCATCTCTCATTTTCAATCTTTCAAATTTCCCTTTCAGACTTTGCAACCTTGCACTTTTGACAAACTCATCTCCTTCATACAGAAGTTCCAGTTTAGTTAGGATCTCATATGCAGTTGGTAGGTCAATGACATTCGAGAGATCTGAGTCATTCAATGCGCTTAGAAGAGCTTCCTTGGTCCGCAGATTATTTTCAGCTTCTGTGGTTTCATCAGGAGTTGTCGGACCACCTTGTGGGGGTATATATGGTTTTGAAATCATAGCCAAGTATGCTTTTCCCATACATTCCAGATGACACTTCATGCGACCTTTCCAGAGAGTGAAGTTGGTTCCATCGAACTTCGGACTATCCTTCTTGTATGACGACATCCTGGATCACCTCAAGCGGTTAAGCTCCTATCAGAGGAACTTGGCTCTGATACCAATTGTTGGATCTAGGGCATACAACTGAGAGGGGGGGGGGTGAATCAGTTGTATAGAACTTGTTCTCTTTCAAACACTTAATTCTCTGTTGTTAGTTAGCAGCATATCAAATAATCATTCATGGAAGCACAATACATAAACACAAGAGCAGATAAGCATCAACACATTGAACACCAAGATTTTGACGTGGAAAACCCGGTTAAGGGAAAAACCACGGGGTGATTAACCCAAGAATTATTCTCTGTTAGAAGAATAAGGAAAAATGAATGGCACATGCCAATAAGGGCTCACTGCCCGAGCACACTGCTCACAAAGAGGCCCACTGCCTACAAGGAGACACACTGTCTACAGAGTGATAAAAATCACAGTCTTGAACTGGAGAATGACATCTCTACCATGTCCGGATCAGTTCCAATTAAGCCCAACAATCTCTGCTCTGCCTTTCACACCTTTCTTCGCTACACCATACTCATCCACATCCTTCATCACTGAAATGAATTCACAAATCATTATTTATACAAGACATCGACTTAGGAACAAGCATCTAAGTCGGCAAACAACCATAGGAGTATCCGCAAGATGAATAACACATCCGGTCGGCTATCACAAGAACATTCGCAGGATGAACAACTCATCCGGTCGGCTAAACAGAGCAATAACTTCATCCGGAAGAATAACTTCAATTCCGGGCTCTACCATCAATGCGGACCAACAAAACAACCTAAACATGATTCAAGAGCCTTCACAAGTCTGTCTGAATGTCCGGATACATCCGCACTTCCTCTGCTTACTGGAATCTCTTGTCTTCCTCATCCGGAACTTCAAGAACACAGTCTGTCGCCACTGTCATAATGCAGGAGGTACTTTCGGACCTCCAAATCACACACAAATCAGGATGACACATCACAAGGACATCTAAAACACTCCTTCCAATCCGCAGAGTATGATAATACAATTCCGGACCTCACCGGACCTTTTTGTGATCCTCTGTCACCTCCGGATACTTGCCGGACCCGGTTCTATACCGGCAGCCATAACTCCTTCAGATCTTCATGCGGACCTCTGAAATCTTAACTGTAGCATCTCAAGACTCATATCTACTAACCCTTTAATCCGCATCCTCCGGTTCTCATCCTATACAGTATATTTACCTTCTTCTCATCACTGTTCTTCACTGTTCCTGACTGAGGCTAATTTTCTCAATATCCTCAGCACAAAGCTCATCAAATCCTTCTTGTCAATGCAGTATGAGTATGTTGACATCAATGACAACAATGGCTCACCTCATACTTGCAACATGTTGATCCAATAAGCTAGCTATTGTTATTCAAGTATCACCTAAACCTCATTTTGGAACTAAAAGATAAAAGTTGTATTTAAAATAAAAATGAATCATCATGTTGAATAGAAAATATTCATATTCTTTATGAGTTGCTCAATTAAAAATATTCAAATGAGTATGTTGATCCATATTCTTTATGAGTTGGTCAATTGAAAATATTTCTTAATTTCTTGTTATTATACCATATTGGGATGCAAAGAGTATGTTTGTTGTTTTGAATAAGATAGTCAAAATCATATGCTTATGAGAACCTGATGACCATTGTGGTTATTAAATGTAATTCCTCTTGCATATAAGGTGAGGTTATGCGATTATATTGAGTCTTACGTAATTTTAGTATGCAACATAAGATTGGGGCTATAGGCTTCCATAAGTCATCAATAATCAAGGTTCAAGGTTGTCATTGAATTCAAAGGGTTAAGGTTTTTTGTCATTGATGTTGAGGTTGATTCCATGATGTTGATAAGGTGATACAGTGATTCAAGGTAGGTGATGGTCATGAGGTGCATGATGTTGTGAATTTTCATGATAAGGTTTCTCAATTCATGTTGATGTTGCACAAGACAAACATGGTTCATATGATGCAAGGTTCATGTTCATGGTGGATGTGGTTTTGTTCATGCAAAGTTTTTTTGTGAATATGGTTTTCATGATAAGGTCTATCTTGGAAGGTTGATATGATGCAAAGTTCATATTCATGGTGGATGTGGTTTTGTTCATGCAATAAGAAGTTAGAGAAGACACAAGATTTCATAATCATAAACTTATTGATAGTTAGGGTTTGCATATTGGGCATTAAACCCTAAAAAAAATCTATTTTTCTTAAGACTTTAAAACCCTCAATTGTCTGTCATGTGTAAAGCACACTTTTGTTTTAATTTAATATTGACTTATAATGAGCAGTTACTATCACTTAAATCAACCTATTAAAGGGTCTTTAAGTCATTAGTTCACCGGCCCTTCAACCTAACTCAACTGGCATCTCTAGTAAACTCTCATAAGCTCGAGTGCCATATCATAATTGAAGGTCATATTTAATTGATATGAGGGCAGGAAAAAAGATTGGAAGGTCAGTATTTAAAAGGAATTTAGAATACAAACAATCATCTCTATGTGGTTGAATTTGGTGGGCATGCCTTTATAAAAGGCTAAAAGACAACTTTATGCAGGATATCATGGTATTTGTAGTGTTTGAAGATTGAAGACTAGTTAGTGTTTGTAGCTCAGACTGTTTGGGCATGTTTGGGTGCGAAACATGACCATGCCTAGCCTAAACATACCCATCTAGACGTGTTGGAATTGTCAGTTTGGCCGCACGAGAAGAAGAACAAAAGTTACACCCCTTTGCAACTTTACGCTGCCTCCTTTTGATGATTTTTGGGGCAGCAGGAAACCTTTCACCACAAGCAAGCACCTCAGAGATATAAAAAACTAAGAGAGGTTATTGTAGAGGGACCCTACGTGATCACGTTACCTTAGACAGAATGTATCTAAGTGACATGGTTTCCAAGTAACAGCTCATCAAAGATTGCTACCTTTTTGCACTTTGGACTCTTCAGGGATATCGCCGGTACAATGTAGCTCAGACTATTTCGGCATGTTTGGGTACAAAACAGGACCATGTCTAGCCTAAACATACCCATCCAGATGTGTTGGAACTATTAGTTTGGCTACACAAGGAGAAGAACAAAAGTTACACCCCTTTGCAACTTTACACTGCCTCCTTCTGACAATTTTTGGGGTAGCAAAAAACCTTTCACCACAGGCAAACACCTCAGAGATATAAAAACTTAGAGAGGTTATTGTAGAGAGACCCTACATGATCACATTTCCTCAGACGAAATGTATCTAAGTGACATTGTTTCTGAGTAACAGCTCATCAAAGATTGCTGCATTTTTGCACTTTAGACTCTTCAGGGATATCACCGGTACAATGTAGCTCGGACTGTTTTGGCATGTTTTGGTACAAAATAAGACATACCTAGCCTAAACGTACCCATCCCGATGTGTTGGAACTATCATTTTCATCGCATGAGGAGCAGGACAAAAGTTACACCCCTTTACAACTTTACACTACCTCCTTCTGACAATTTTTGGGGCAACAGAAAACCTTTCACCATTGGCAAATGCATCAAAGATATAAAAACTAAGAGAGGTTATTGTAGAGGGACTCTACATGATCACATTTCCTCAGACAAGATGTTTCTAAGTGACATGGTTTTCGAGTAACATATCTTCAAAGATTGCTACCTTTTTGCACTTTGGACTCTTCAGGGATATCATCGATACAATGTAGCTTGGACTGTTTCGGGATGTTTGGGTGAAAAATAGGACCATGCCTAGCATAAATGTATCCATCCAAATGCATTGGAATAGTAAGTTTGGTTGCATCAGGAGCAGGATGAAAGTTACATCCCTTTGCAACTTTACACTACCTCCTCTGACAATTTTTGGGGTAGCAGAAAACCTTTCACCATATGAAAACGCCTTAGAGATATAAAAAACTGAGAGAGGTTATTGTAGAGGAACCCTACATGATCGCGTTTCCTTAGACAGAATATTTCTAAGTGACATGGTTTTCGAATAACATCTCATCAAAGATTGCTACCTTTTTGCACTTTAGACTCTTCAGGGATATCGTCGGTACAATGTAGCTCGGACTGTTTTGACATGTTTGGGTGAAAAATAGGACCATACCTAGCGTAAATGTACCCATCCAGATGTGTTGGAATAGTCAGTTTGGTCGCATCAGGAGCAGGACAAAAGTTACACCCCTTTGCAACTTTACACTACCTCCTGACAATTTTTGGGGCAACAGAAAACCTTTCACCACGGGAAAACACCTCAGAGATATAAAAAACTGAGAGAGATTATTGTAGAGGGACTCTATGTGATTGTGTTGCCTTAGAAAGAATGTTTCTAAGTGACACAATTTTTGAGTAACATCTTATGAAAGATTGCTGCATTTTTACACTTTGGACTCTTCAAGGATATCGTCGGTACAATGTAGCTTGGATTGTTTCAACATGTTTGGGTGAAAAACAAGACCATACCTAGTGTAAATGTACCCATCCAGATGCATTGGAACATTCAGTTTGGTCACATCAGAAGCAGGATGAAAGTTACACCCCTTTGCAACTTTACACTACCTCCTTCTGACGATTTTTGGGGTAGCAGAAAACCTTTCACCACAGGAAAATGCCTTAGAGATATAAAAAACCAAGAGAGGTTATATTAGAGGGCCTCTATGTGATCACATTCCCTTAGACATAATGTTTCTAAGTGACACATTTTTTGAGTAACATCTCGTCAAAGATTGCTGCCTTTTTGCACTTTGGACTCTTCAGGGATATCGTCGGTACAATATAGCTCAGACTATTTTGGCATGTTTGGGTGAAAAATAGGACCATGCATAGCATAAATGTACCCATCCGGATGCGTTGGAACAATCAGTTTGGTCGCATCAGGAGTAGGACAAAAGTTACACCCCTTTGCAACTTTACACTACCTCCTTATGATGATTTTTGGGGCAGCAGAAAACCTTTCACCACGGGAAAACGCCTTAGAGATATAAAAAACTAAGAGAGGTTATTGTATAGGAACCCTATGTGAGCATGTTGCCTTAGACAGATTATTTCTAAGTGACATAGTTTCTGAGTAACAACTCGTTAAAAATTGCTATCTTTTTGCACTTTGGACTCTTCAGGGATATCGTCGGTACAATGTAGCTTGGACTGTTTTGGTATGTTTAGGTGAAAAAAGGGACCATGCCTCACCTAAGACCTAAGACACATGTAGTCTAGTAGACATAGGACACCTAAGACACCTATTGTATAGTATGTACATCTAGATTTTATAGACATAGTAGACCTAAGACACCTAGTCTTTATACCTTATCGTAGTCTAGACCTAAGTTAACTAGACACCTAGATTATAGTCTACCTAAGACACCTATTATGGTAGACCTAGTTGACATATAGTACCTACCTAAGACACCTAGATTAAATTATAGAAGACACGTAGATCATTCTAGATTATACCTTATTCTAGTCTCTAGACAAGTCTTTGATATATAGTATCTACCTAAGACACCTAGATTAGATTAAATACCTTTTTTCTAGTCTCTATCTACCTAGTTGACATATCGTATATACCTAAGACACAATTAGAGACACCTATTATCTAGTTAGAAACCAAGACACCTAGAGACACCTATTTTATACATTACCTAGATTTTATACATTATTCTTAGGATCAACTTCATCCATCACTTAGGTCTAACCCCATGAAGTATAACATGATGATGTAAAAATGTGTATATGTGTAAAAATGCAGCAGCAAATAAAAAAAGACAAACCTTACAAATTAATGTGCATACTTAAAACTCAATGTAACATGACTTTACAAAATTAATGTGAATACTTACAAATTAATCCAATGAACCATCTGGGTCTGCTACTCTTTATTGTGTCAAGTATTGCTTCATGGTCAGACTCACGCACCTTCCACAAGGGCTTGTTCAAATGTCTACCCTGATACTGTATCAAATGAACATTGGATGCCACGACAAGGTTCGAGTAATGAAGAATCTTCTGATGCATGTCAAAGTCCTGAAATAGCCAAACATTAACACTCTTATGTGGGTACCTTCTAAGCCATGTTCCAGTAATAACCACTAAGCCTATAGGGTATTCGATGTTTTCTCCATCTGTAACTGGGGCCTCCAATTTCTTTTTGGCCTCAACACAATGACATAAGTAATAATTTATTCCCTCTTCATTATCTTCATCTGCAATAACTGCATATACATGCCCTACATTGATATGTGTAGCAAATTAGATGAAATTAGTCAACATTACAAAAACACTACAAAGTAAGATGACATTAGGAATTTCAAAAACTATGCAAATAGATATATTACCTGGTTGAACTAGATCTAATATGTGGTCAAAGTCAACTGATGATTCCATCTATGTAGTTTCAATGTCGTCAGGGGTCGATACGTGTCAAGTGGGCTCAGATAACTTAACTACCATTCGTCAACCCACTCTTTTGATTCACACTCATCCCAGGCTTGAATTGTACAGGAAGAACAAAAGCATGACATCTTTCGCATATGGATACTCCATGAACCTGCAATTGAGCTTCTGAAAGAGTGCATCTCACTTGATCTTGTCAGTATAGAATAGTCCTCATATGGTGCAATGTTAGTATCATCTATCAACCAAAAAAATCTACGAACTGAAGACTTACCTTCATTACCTAGACCCATGGAAGCATTACACCACTGGATGATCAATTTTGCATTTGTCAACTTTGCATTATCTTTATACTTTAACTCTTCTCGTGCTATGGCTCTTTTGATACATGCTCCTGCACCATCATGCTTCTCCTTTCCATGTCCAGCCTCACAAAAGTTCCACATATGCTGAATACCTGTAAAATTATGCCTCCTGCTCAGCCAATAGAAATTCTACGAGTTCTTCAATTGTGATGCACAGTTATCCGACCATATGATATGCTAACTGAATGATATGCCCCTTCTAGCCAAATCATTGTAGAATAGGTAAAAGCAACCTTGCGCAAACTCTGTAGAATGCATGTGATCATCACTGATATAGAAATTATACTCCCTTATGATCTTTCTGTCATCCTCTATACTATCATTCACATGAATGAATGTGATGTGCACAAATATAGAAACCTGTGTGGAGTTGTAATATTGTGATTGTACCTCACACTGTGGCTGTAGACTGTAGTTCTCTGTAAATTTGATGACTAAAACAATGCTACCAACCGAAAATGTGTCCTTGCATAACTTGAATTGCAAGTCCAACCATCGAGCTCTATGGGCATGTCTTGCATACTCATACACTATGATGTCATGAAATATAGGCATAAACTGATACACTGGAATCTTTTCAATAACCAATTCGCACCTCTTTGCTTCTTTACCATCTTTTGTATTGTATTCCACTATTTTATACTTGCCAAACTCTACTAGTTCATTTCCAACCGCATGTGTTCTTTCCATATGTTCACATATTGGCAAACGTTGCAAGCCACCACAACAATGACATGTGCCATCCAAGCATAATTTCTTATAGAATATTTGACCTTCCTCTCTTTCACATAAAATTCTTGATATGAAGTCTCTTGAAGATGTTGGTGGGGCATGTATGCCACAACCTTGCAAAACATTGTTAGTATGCAAATCTAAACATATAGACCTATAAACATCAAAATGGTTAGAAAATTCAATATGTAATCTACAACAAGTAGTGCATATGTAATTTATCTTGACATAGAAAGGTTTTAGCATTTCAAAATATATTTGACAAATTATAATTTGAGGATACTTCTCTAGAAATTTACCATAAAACTATGTTTGAGTGTCATCCAAAAAATGCTTTGGATGTGGCTCATGGTTCTGACTACCGATTCTCCTTCTTACCACATCCCTTTGATTCGGAGATACCCTTGTGTAATTTTTCCATAAGTCTTCAATTAGTGATCTCAATGCTTTAACAATTGGTTTATCTTTTCGTGGTAGTCTCCCCAAGAATTCCCATAATTCATTGGTATTAGTGTCCTCAATTCTTTGGCATCTTCCAATGGCTCTTGATAAAGTTTTCCTATTAATTCTCAATTCTTCACTCGTCTTTCTAATGAGACGATCTTTCCTCATTTGACTACTTACTATAGTTGATGTAATCACACGTGTTGCATTACTATCTTTTGTGCATGAGGTGTTACCCACACTCTCATACGCACTCATTAAATTCTTGACAATAGATTTTTCAATTGAAGCCTCTGATGTTCTCAACCCAAAAATCTTAATTATGGACCTATACTTTATACTTTGCATCATTTCAATGAATAGTTGACTTCTTGCAGTCGCATTTAACTTTTCAAAGAACAATCTCTAAATCTTATGAGCATATCTTCTACAAGTGTGTTTTGGAATCTTACCTTCCATTGGCTGCAAAATATTCTCATCAATATCAATCAAATACTTTGGCTTTCTATGCAAAATTCTAGGTGGTGTTAAGTTAGGTAAATTCATCTCAACATTAGGAATTTCATCAATATTTAAATGAGATGGGCTAGATGGCATACCTTCGATCAAAGATGCAATAGATGACATACCTTGAGATTGAGGTGGGAATGATGGCGTACCTCCTTCATCACATGTGAGTGATGATGTACTCTCAACTTGAGATGCGGTAGATGGTGTCCCTACATGTTGACTTGTGGTAGAGGATGTGTCTCCAACTGTGGTACTCAAATCTCTCATAGCACGAAGTTTTTGCATTCATTCTCTTTGTGATGCCAATACCATATCTCTTTGTGATGGTTGTGGTTCCTCTTCAATTGGCATGTCTTCATTTATTGTGTCCAATTTCCTCTTCTCACAAAGTTCCCTCATAGCCACTACTTTCTTTGCATTCTTAGCTTCTATCTCTTCCTGTGTTGGTTTAATTCTTGACCGTTTCCTCGACATGATGGAGAATTTGTCTGTAGCATGATAAAGAGACCAATATTAGTTCCTAAGAAATGAATCTATACAAATAACTAAAATATATGTCATTCAACCCTTCATAGTAAATGTACATACAATCATCATGTAAAAGAGTAAATGTCACTCAACCAAAATAGGTACAAAGCATACAAAGTATTATTGCACAATGTTATTGTAGCCATACAAAGCATTATGGTACAAAGTTCACTTTAGTCCTAGATGAGGATAAGGTCAAAGGAGAGTCACCTATTAAGGCTACAAGTGAAGAGTACATGGGACTTCGTGCTTGAAAAGGTTGAAGAGAACCTAATTTGACATGTGTGTTGTTACTAGGGCTACTAGGATTTGGAATTGAGAAGGTGTTTTGTTGGTATTAGGGATACTAGGATTTGGGTGGCTTGTGAAGGAATAGACAACAATTGAAGAGTGTAGACTTGACTAAGGGTTTAGAATGGTTATGTCTAATTTCCTGAGGGGTAAGAAGACCTCTAGTAGCCTTGTTAGGTTTTGAAGTATTGAAGACCCTCTTTGTGCCTTTGTATAGGGAGATTGCTTGAGAGGAAAACTTATGAAATTTGAAGAAACTATTGGTATGAGCCCTTTGGATTGAGTTGAACCCTACCTCTACATCACATACCTAGGATTGTCATAAAAATCATTAGACTAATCTCTATAATTTAGGGTATTGAATGGTATATAGTCGATCAAGGTAACCACCATCATGTGCTAACAAAGGACAATTAGGAAATTTTGAAATATTGTTGTGTCATGTGCATACAAATCATCATGAATAGGTGCATAAGGAATGTCCTAGCTCAAGATATGTGAACACAAATCATCATGTCATGTGCATACTTGTATGATCTTGGCACCTATTCATTTGTATTTTAACTTGTTAATATGACAAGATAATAGTGGGATTGTATTTTTATTATGTTGTAAGGATTTATTATTGTATAGTTTGACATCATAGTATGTTAAGGTCTATTTATTACAAATAATTATTAAAGAGCCCAAGTGTAGAAAATATACATGGCATCATGTGAGATTGTAGGCTGCTTTCTTGATTGAGAATGTGTCTATTTTAAACATGAATGATAAGGCATGATAAAGTAATTCAAATAGAATTAAGGAAAATGTAAAGAACATGCATGTAAAGACTTGACATACCTAAAAAATGGAGATTCGAATGGAGAGAGTACACAATTATGTAGTGTTTTTTCTTCTTGCATCAAACTCCTCAACAATTTGAGGGTTTTTCACCACTTGCTTCCTTTTCAATGTTAAATTGAATAACACTCAAATATCCTCCTCAAGTTGACAAAGCAGAAAAGGTGGTGGAAAGATCATGCAAAGGTGGTAGAATGTGTAAAATGTGCATGTGAACTTCCCAACAGCATGAAAGCACTTCTTTTTGTTTAGAACACGCGCATAATCAGCATGAAAACAGAGCATGTGGGCCTAGATCACGGGGGTCAATGCTTTTTTACCATTTCTATAGCAAGACAAAACATGAGTGCATTATAACGCACTTGCGTTTTGTCCTACTATAGATTGATCCATAAATATTTGTGCCTATCTCACCTTCGATAGCACCTTTACAATATCTCACCTCTAGTTCTATTAGCTCATGTTCTATATCTCACTTATCTCTCCCCCTCACCTATCTACCTCTCCCCTCTCTATGTCTCTCAGTCACTCCTTGTCTACCTCTCCATCCATCCTTAGCCATCTAGGTCTCACTTAATCCTAAATCCTAAAGCTAGCTATCCATATTCCTAAACCCTCAATAGGCTCGATACAATACCTTAAACCATAATCCCTTATCCCTAAACCCTCCAACCCTATCCCTAATCCTTATACCCTCGACACTCTACTTTAACACTAATCCCTCAACCCTGAACCCTATCCCTAAACCCTCAACCCTCGAACCTCAACACTCAACCCTAATGCCTCAACCCTTAACTCTAATCCCTCACCCTCAACCCTATCCATAAACCCTCAACCCTAAAACCTCAACCCTCAACCCTCAATGTCAAACCCTAATCCCTCAACCCTTAACTCTAATCCCTAAACCATATCCCTAAACCCTCAACACTATACCTTAAACCCTAATCCCTCAACCCTAAACCCTAAACCCCATCCCTAAGCCCTAATCTCTCAACCCTCAACCCTAATTCATAAACCCTCAACCCTAATCCCTCATCCCTAAATCCTAAATTCTATCCCTATTCCTAAACCCTCAACGGGCTCGATACTATACCTTAAACTCTAATCCCTTATCCCTAAACCCTCCAACCCTATCCCTAATCCTTATACCCTCAACACTCTACTTTAACCCTAATCCCTCGACCCTCAACCCTATCTCTAAACCCTCAACCCTCAAACCTCAACCCTCAACGTCAAACCCTAATCCCTCAACCCTTAACTCTAATCCCTCGACCCTCAACCCTATCCCTAAACCCTCAACCCTCAACATCAAACCCTAATCCCTCAACCCTTCACTCTAATCCCTCAACCTATCCCTAAACCCTCAACACTATACCTTAAACCCTAATCCCTCAACCCTAAACCCTAAACCTTATCCCTAAACCCTAATCCCTCAACCCTAATCCCTCAACCCTCAACTCTAATCCCTCATCCCTAAACCCTAAACGCTATCCCTATTCCTAAACCCTCAACAGGCTCGATACTATGACTTAAACCCTAATCCCTTATCCCTAAACCCTCCAACCCTATCCCTAATCCTTATACCCTCGACACTCTACTTTAACCCTAATCCCTGGACCCTCAACCCTTGAACCTCAACACTTAACCCTCAATGTCAAACCCTAATCCCTCAACCATTAACTCTAATCCCTCAACCCTCAACCCTAAAACCTCAACCCTCAACATCAAACCCTAATCCCTCAACCCTTAACTCTAATCCCTCAACCCTAAACCCTATCCCTAAACCCTCAACACTATACCTTAAACCCTAATCCCTCAACCCTAAACCCTAATCCCTCAACCCTAAGCCCTAAACCCCATCCCTAAGCCCTAATCCCTCAACGCTCAACCCTAATCCATCAACCCTAAACCCTAAATGCTATCCCTATTCCTAAACCCTCAATGGGATCGATACTATACCTTAAACCCTAATCTTGTATCCCTAAACCCTCCAACCCTATCCCTAATCCTTATATCCTCAACACTCTACTTTAACCCTAATCCCTCAACCCTCAACCCTATCCCTAAACCCTTGACCCTCAAACCTTAACCCTCAACCCTCAATGTCAAACCCTAATACCTCAACCCTTAACTCTAATCCCTCGACCCTCAACCTTATCGCTAACCCTCAACCCTTAACCCTCAATGTCAAACCCTAATCCCTCAACCCTTAACTCTAATCCCTCAACCCTAAACCCTCAACACTATACCTTAAACCCTAATCCCTCAACCCTAAACCCTAAACCCTATCCCTAAGCCCTAATCCATTAACCCTCAACCCTAATCCATCAATCCTCAACCCTAATCCCTCATCCCTAAACCCTAAACACTATCCCTATTCCTAAACCCTCAACGGACTCGATACTATCCCTCAACCCTTAACCCTTAAAACTTGAACCCTAAAACCTATCCCTACACCCTCGACACTCAATGCTGTATCTTAAATCCTAATCCCTTAACCCTCATCCCTAAATCCTCAAACCTAAATCCTTAAACCTTCAACCCTGAACCCTATCCCTAATACCTCTACCCTCGACACTCTACTTTAACCCTAATCCCTTGGCCATCAACCCTATCCCTAAACCGTCAAACCTCAACCCTCAACTCTCAACATTAAACCCTAATTCATCAACCCTAAACCCTAATCCCTCAAACCTAAACCCTATCCCTAAACCATCAACCCTCAACAATATACCTTAAACCCTAATCCCTATCCCTCAACCCTTAACCCTTAAAACTTAAACCCTATCCCTACACCCTCAACACTCGACACTATATCTTAAGCCTTAAACCCTCATCCCTAAAGCCTCAACCCTCAATCCTTAAACCTTCAACCCTAAACCCTATCCCTAATCCCTCTACCCTCGACACTCTAACCCTAACCTTGACATTAAATGTAAATCTGTCAACCCTAAACCCTAATCCATCAACCCTAAACCCTATCGCTAAATCCTCAACCCTCAACACTATACCTTAAACCCTAATCCATCAACCCTAAAACCTAATCCCTCAACCCTCAACCCTCAACCCTATCACTAAACCCTCAACCCTTGACACTATACCTTAATTCCTAATCCCTCAACCCTTAACCCTAATCCCTCAAGCCTCAACCCTAATCCCTCATCCCTAAACCCTAAACACTATTCCTATTCCTAAACCCTCAACCCTCAACACACCTTAAACCCTAATCCCTTGTCCCTAAACCCTAAATAATATCCCTCAACCCTTAACCCTTAAAACTTAAACCCTAAAACCTATCCCTAAACCCTCAACGCTCAACACTATATCTTAAACCCCAATCCCTTAACCCTCAGCCCTAAAGCCTCAACCCTCAATCGTTAAACCTTCAACCCTAAACCCTATCCCTAATCCCTCTACCCTCAACACTCTACTTTAACCCTAATCCCTTGACCATCAACCCTATCCCTAAACCCTCAACCCTCAACTCTCAACATTAAACCCTAAACCCTAATCCCTTAACCCTAAAACCTATTCCTAAACCCTCAAACCTCAACACTATTCCTTAAACCCTAATCCATCAACTCTAAACCCTAATCCCTTAACCCTAAACCATATCCCTAAACCCTTAACCCTCAACACTATTCCTTAAACCCTAATCCCTCAACTCTAAACCCTAATCCCTCAACCCTAAACCCTAAACCCTATTCCTAAACACTCAACCCTCAGCAAGGTATACCTTATACCTTAATCCCTCAACCCTCAACCCTTAACCCTAATTCCTCATCCCTAAACCCTAAATGCCATCCCTATTCCTAAACCCTCAACCGAAGACACTATACCTTAAACCCTAATCCCTTACCCCTAAACCTTAAACCCTATCCCTCAACCCTTAACCCTTAAACCTTAAACCCTAAAACCTATCCCTAAACCCTCAACCCTATACCCTCAACAATATACTTAAGCCCTAATCCCTCAATCATCAACCCTATACCTTAAACCCTGAAGCCTACACCCTCAAACCCTCATCCCTAGACCATATAACCTCACCCTTATATCCTAAACCTCAAATATTGTGCCCTAACACTATACTTAAATTAAACCTAAACCATACGTGCTCTCAACCCAAGTCACCCTATGCCTTATATACCCTCAATCCATATCGTAAACCCTAAACCCTAATCCCTGCGCCTTACACACTTAATCTTATACACTCAACAACCTAAATATTAACCCTCAACTGTAACCCTCAACCCTCTAATCTCTACCCTCTACCCTCTACCTATTACTTAAGCCCTAATCCCTCAACTCTCAACCCTCAAAACTATACAGGCTCAGGTCCTTATATAAACTAAACCCAAAACACTTACATACATACATACATGCATACATACAAACATACATACATACATACATACATACATGCATACATACAAACATACATACATACATACATACAAAGATGCATACATAGAAGCATGCATACATGTACATACATACAAGCATGCATACATACCTACAAGAATAGATATAAACATCCATGAAACATAGTTATGAAAGTTGAACATATCTCATTCAAAGGAAGACATAACGCAAGCGCGTTATAACGCGCTCGCATTGTGTCGAACTGGGAAAACACCGGCAAACATGCAAAAAAGCAAAAAAAGCACAACATAACGCGAGCGTGTTATAACGTTCTCGTGTTACATTGTGCTTTGGGAATCCCAAGCCTTGGGATTTGCTTTGGATTTCCAACCCAAAGGCTTGGAGTGCCTTTTCAACATCCACAGATGTGTTTTTGCAAATTCTACAAGATTTCACATAATTTTGTTCGTGCTAACCCTCAGATTTGCACATGTTTCAAGGTCAAACAAATCGAACACCTGGGTAATGTTAGGCTTTCTCTTAGCTATTTAACAATGTATTTTTTTTTACATTTTGACAATGTTAAGCCTTTCATCTTTAATTTCTTTTGTTTGTGTGTTTGATTTTGGGTAAAAACCATTGTTTGGTCTTTTTTTCATTGTAAATTAACCATTCAATAAAATTTCAGAAAAATTACATATTTAGAAACTAGACTCCATTCTACACATATTAAAAAAAAAGAAAAAATGATTTTCAATTAGTTTTCAAAATTTATAGGGGTAGCACGGCCAAAATTCTATTGTTTAGGATGTGTCCACTTTGAAAATTAGTCAAAAATCAAATATTCATCAAAAAATTATTAGAAAAATTAGGCATAAACTACATGCTGTTAGCTAATTTCTCACCAAAGTGATTTTAAAAATACCAAAAAAAAGTTAACCTTATGGGTAAGTACAAGAAGATGGGGGGCCAAAAAGTGGCCAAATTAATTTCAAAAAAAATTAAGTCATAACATGAGCGCATTATAATGTGAGCGTGTTATAACGCGAGCGCGTTATAACGTGCTTGTGTTATGACTTCCTATAAATAAATAAAAAAAGGTTTCCAATTTCATTTCTTTCTATCTTCTCCTCTCTACCCGCGGCTTGCAAACCCTAGAAAGCGTGCTCGCATTTTACAAAACTCCATTCAACACAAAAAGCTTATCGATTCATTGCCAAAATGCCACCACGACGTCGAGCACGCCAAAGGGGTGAGTTATATTTTTTTTTTTTTGAATTTGTTTCTAAATAGGTAGGTTTTTGTTGATTTTTGATGTATATTTCGTTAATTGTCAGGAAATGTTAATGCACCTCCTCCTCCTCCTCAAAATCCACAAAATCCTGAGGAGGAAATACCTACAGAACAACAACCTCCTCCATTCATTCCTTGACATGCCCCTGGAACACAAGAAAATATAATGGGGCAAATTGAAAACAACAAAAAAGAAATTGAAGATATAATTGCAAGGTTGAAAGATCCTTCCACTTCAACCTTGCATAGGTCCACGCTTGCCGAATCTCTTGAGTCTATGTTATCAAATGTAGATTCAATTAGCAAGCAAATAACTAGCTGGACGGATAAGAAGAGAGAGTTTAGAGATTACTATGCAGACAAGTTGTCCTATCAAGATGTGAAAAAATTACAAATTACAAAATTAGACTTGTGTTCAATTTTCACAAACCCACAAACAAATCAACCTACACCCATTACATGCAAGAGGTTCCCTATCCATTGGTGCAACAACCAAGCGATAAGGGACAATTTTGGGCAAAGGTGGTGGATGGTTCTTGACCATCCTCCATGCAATAATAATGAGGTCCCGCAATACTTTTTGAGGAAACTCTACTGCGAGTTTGTCCTCAATAAAGTGCCAAACTATTTTGACCCAGAGCATCATAGAGCATGCCGGTCCTACAACACAGAGTGGGTTGGGAGATCGTGTGAGGAGTAGGGTCCCACCCCATACTTGTCAGGCTTGCGAGTCAGCCTGTGGTTATGACCCCATGGATAGTCATGACGCAGGTGCACAGGCTACATCTGCAGCTGAGCAGATGGTGATGATAGATACCCTCCTGAGTGAGACTTTCGGCCTTGATACTCAGGTAAATATTAGCAAGTTTATTGAATTTAATTTATTAAATTTTATTTTTGAAATACAAGATTAACTAACTTAAATTGATGATTTTAATGAAATTTCAAGGTCATAGCGTCGATGCAGTTTTCAGTGGTTCTCCACCTGCATTTTTCACTAGATCATCTACTGTCAAGGTATGTAACTAGTAAACAATTATAAATATTACATGTGAATAGCATCGTTATATGAATGGTATTCTAATATCTAATTTTGGATGTTGAATAGGTTAATACTGTAGATTTCACGGCAACACCTGCCAGCGTGGTGGTCTTCAAAGCTTTACGGATGTAATAAAATAAATAGTTTAATGAATGAATTGTACTTACTAAATTTTTATATGTGATTTGTGTGCTTTATTGTGTGTACTTCCATGTTTAGATGAACGTGTGTGTATGTTAGGAGCCATGATTTGCATCACTATTATAGTTTTCATAATTGAATAATGTTGTTTTATTTCCAGATGATGCAGGTTGCGGAGACACCTCCCCATGTTCATAGGGCAATGGAGCAAAGTGTGGCCTCTATGATTCATAGCTCCATGTCATTGACAGGGGTATGAGGCAGATTAGTAAATTTTAATTTACATTCATTGTTATAGTTGTCTATTTTTGAAAAATCAAAAGATTATTGATTTGAAGTTTAATTTCTATCTGGATGGTTTCTATAGGACATGACATCACCAGGGCCTATTCTTGCTACTGAGGCAAGCAAGGAGATAGATTATATGTTAGTAGTAAGTGATTATTTTGTTAAATGTTTCATTTTTTATAACATGTAATTTCTATATATTAATGTCTATACTTTTTATTGTAACAGGTAAAGATGCAGGAAGACCTAAATAGGAGTAGCCCTCGGGTTTGTAGTAGACCACCCACATGCGCGTCTCCATCCCCTAGAAGATCAAAGGCTGCTTGTGATTTATTCTATTTACTAGCCAGAGGGGAATGACTTTTTATTGTGTTCCTTTGTTGTATGCCTATATGGCATTTGTGGACATATATTTTGTATTGTACATAGTTGACATTGTATGCCTATATGGCATTCTTGTAAGCCTATATGGCTATTTTGTATATATGTTATACTTATATCGACAGATATTGATGTATGCCTAAATGGATATTTGGTTAATACAAATCTTTTTTATTGATTGCATCCATACTTGCATTATAAATCCACATTTGAATGGATATTTGTAGATGGCTACTTCAAATATTTAAAGTCCGATTGTATTACATAGGATGTTTGTTGATCCAATAAGCTAGCTATTGTTATTCAAGTATCACCTAAACCTTATTTTAGAACTAAAAGATAAAAGTTGTATTTAAAAAAAAATTGAATCATCATGTTGAACAGAAAATATTAATATTCTTTATGAGTAGCATAGAATATCAACTAAATGCAATACAAAAAAATGAATCATCATGTTATTCTTTATGAATGAGATCCTGAAAATGACTAAGTCTAGTAGCCTGATATCCTAAAACACTAGGATGAATATCCAAGTCATTAGGATGATTGTGCCTTGAGAAAAAGTCATTAAGATGAGCACCTAAAGGAGACTTTCTTAAACATTCAAACATTGAGCAACAAGCATGAAGGGTTAAGGCGCAATTTGCAACTCATAAAGCCTCAAAAGGGTGCCCAACTTAGAGAGAGCATTCATTTAAGACAAGGCACCCATTGACACCTGTTCCACCATAAAAGTGCGCCTAAGGTGGAAGGAGAACAAGCCTCTGGTAAGTGAAGCGCACCTATTGTCTAAACCACTTCATTATGGCACCCTAGCATGAGGAGGAGTATATAATTCAATAGGAAATGGCACCTATAATGCAAATGAAGGACTAAGTGGCATTTTCAATAAGCATCAATTCACCTTGAGCTTTCAATAAATACATCAAATTGAGCCGCATAAGCCTAGGCACCCTTTGCCTGCAAAAGAACCTTGTATCGACGTCAAAAGTTGGTCGTATCGGCGTATCGGCAGACATTGGTTAGGCTTCGCCGATAGTGGTCTGTCTTGCCGACGAGTGTGGTTCGAAGTCGAAGACATCAATGTATCGGAAGATAATCCCATCTGCACATCAGAAGAGCAGTTGAGAGATTCATCGATGAAGGGGGTAACACTGACAGTTGAAATCCATCGGTGTATCGGCCCAACGAGATTAGAGTTCACCGATGTATCAAAATAACTTGGATAATTTGATCTTAAGTAGCTTGGATAATTTGATATTGATTTGGGTGAGTGCACATTTGATCCTACTTTAGATTTGATTCTTGACATAGATCTTGAGTTTGGATGAAAATAAAGGTTTCTTGGATGGGATTGATAGGTTTTGCATATTTAACATGGTTGCATGATAGATTTTGACTTGAAATTCTAGTAAGAGACTCTTTGATAGGCTTGATAGGCCATGGATTACATGGTGGTGTTTGATGGAAAAGTATGGTACTAGAAGACTCTAGTTCATTCTTAATAGGCTTGTGATTGATAATATCTTTGCATGATTGCACTTGATCTTGGATCATGGGCATGTTGTTAGGATTTTGATTGCATAGTGGTGTTTGATGGATAGGCATGGTACTATGTGACTTTTGGATAGGCTTGGGAGAGGTACACTAATTGAATTTGTGATTTCTAGTTTGAGATTTTTCCTCCACTAGAAGTCCTTGGAGGAAATCTAAAAAGGATGATTTGGATGTAATGGGTTTGGATTGATGGGATAAGTTGGAATGTAAGGATTATGAGATGGAGGATTTGAATAGGATACATAGGATAAATAGTTCTCACATGCGGTTGGGATTGGAGATATGAATTGAATATGAGGACCTTGGTCTAAAGTGGTTCTTCCCTTACCAAAGGTACCATAAGGATGACCATTAGATGTGTATTTAGGATTGGCATGATAGCTTCTGCTAGTCATTTCTTGTTTGAAATATTCTTGCATGCTCATGAGTGGGAGATGAAGGTTTATGGAAAGTTTGCATGTAATGATCTCATAGTTAATGCTATTGTCATCTTGATATCATCTTGATCTACAAGACTATCATCATCATCATTGTCAAAGGGATTTTTTGATTGATTTGGATAAAAGATCTCATTTAAAGGATGCATGGTTTAAGGACCTATTTTGATTGTGATTTTGGGTTTTGCATGAGCCTCGCACAAGGTAATAGGCATAGGGTTTTTATCTTGCATAATGATTTTTTCAAACCAAGGGTCCATGATGGAAATGATTAAGGATGATAGAATGTTTGGATTTTGGACTTTGAGATGTTTATGGTTGTAAATGTTTATTGTTTGGACTCAAATTTTGTTAAATGGTTGTTTGAAAGAGGACACATCAAACACAACAATAAGATTGGTTTAAGTATGGATGCAAATGATGTTTACTAGTTTATGAAATGAAGACACATCAGGTACATTAATTGCCTATTCTATTGAAGTGGGTGTATCAATCCCTATGGGCTCAGCAATATTCTGGTTTGAGGACATGGTTGATACATGGTGAGACTAGGAGTCTTGTTTCAGTGGGATTTAAGCATAGGTATAGCAATGATGATAATTATGGTGTCATGGATATGTAGGTACATTTGAGCATTGGCAAGACTTGACCATGTTTGTAGTTGATATGTATGTGTTATGATGTTTGATTCATGATTATAGGTGGTGTTGTGGTTTACTTTTAGCACATTGTTCTTATCTCTTAGATGCTTGATTAGTTCCTTGACTATGGTTACTCATTTGTAAACTTGTTTAGAAAGTTGAATCTATGATTGATTTGGTGAAGTCTATAAGTTATATTATTTGATATCTCAGTTTGGAAGTTACTAATGTGATGATAATTTTGCATGTTTTCAATGGTTGGGATCTACAAGTTATGCATTTTTTTAAGATGCACACCTCATTGATTGTAGTGGGATGACTTGAATGCATATTGCCTATATCCACAGGATTGATTCAGTGTTGATGTAGACTTTGTTATTTTTCCTTGTCTATGCTCATTTGTGCATTGGTATGTTGCATTGGGATGAGAGGATGGATGATGAGAATGATTGGATAGTTGGTTATTGGGACTTGTAGCATGTTTATCATGATGTCATGGATATCTTAGTTGCATAGTTTAGTGTGAGCTTTTGACAATAATGATAGTTTATCTTCTTAGATTGGAGATCTTGGTTCTACTTTGGAGTTATTAGTATTATAGTTGAGTGTGTATGGACCATGGTGATCTTCATTTAGGAGATGGTTATCACAATGCCATGTGTAGTTCATATCATGGTTCAGTGGGAGCTTTGATAGTGATGTGTATTCGTCACCTAGTGATGGATGATCCTATATAGTGGTTGGGTGTAATGGACAAACTCTTGGATTATGATTATTATTTGTAGTGAGAGTGCTTTGACATATTGGCTACTATTTTTAGGAGATGGTTATCTTCATGTGGTTGTAGATGTTGATCCTTGGTTTAGAGGTGTTTGGTAGTGTGTCTTGGTGGACTCTTGATTCTAGATTAGAGTATTAGCATGATACAAGTTCTCTTGAGACTAGGATGTCTGTATTGGTGCATGTGATCTTCTAGGAGGAGATGTTAGATCATGATGTCATGTTTGGATACCTAATTTTGTAGTTAGAGTTTTGACAGTGGTCTTGTTGGTTCTCTTGGTATTGAGTACATTGGTCATGTGCTTGGGAGCTTCATGATAATGTGGTGTTGCATTTGGAGCTTAACATGGATTGATTGGGTGTAGGTTCTCATACATACTTCGAGACTTGGGTGAGGCTAGAGTTCTCTTGGGATTAGAGACAGTTGTTGAGATGGTTACCCTTTAAAGGTTTTAGCAGGAAGACCAAGGAGACTTTCACTTGGATATGGGCGTGAGTTAATTATGGACCTAGAGAAGATTCTTATTGGAGAGATTCATTGTGGCTTGGTGTATCTTCGAGGAGCATTCTCATTCCCCACTCTTGGTCTACTCGGCAGACTATCATCTAAGAGGTATTTCCCATCCTTTAGATAAATTTTTTTAATGCTTTATCTTCTCATGGTTATGGATCTTGAGCTATAGTTATTGGTTCTAGAGGGTTCGTTTGAGGGGTGTCTTTAAACATGCTTTTTCTTAGGCGCTAAACTGGAGTTGTCTAGATGCACAAGTGTGCCTCCCTCAATGAAGTTTATTTTGTTAACTTAGTTCATCCTAGTGACTCAAGGGGTTGTTATATTCTTTAGGCGCAATCTTTCATAGACTAAAACATTCACTCCATGTTAAGGCACTCAAAGGAGGCTCTGGAGATGGAAAATGGCACCTTAACTCACTTATGTAAATTTTGGACTTTTAGGTAATTGCAAGATGTCTTGGAGGGCTCAATTCTTCAAGGCACCCATTTTGTTCACCACTTGTAGCATCACTTGTTCAAGGCGTATGTTTGGGATTCTCTGGCGCGATGTGTGATTTGGTCACAACATGTGCCTAAAGTGAATAGGCTTTCATGCTAACTTAATACACTGCCTCCTTCTGACAATTTTTGGGGTAGCAGAAAACCTTTCACCACAGGCAAATGTCTCAGAGATATAAAAAATTGAGAGAGGTTATTGTAGAGGTACTCTACGTGATCGCGTTTCCTTAGATGGAATGTTTGTAAGTGACATGATTTTTGAGTAATATCTCGTCAAAGATTGCTACCTTTTTGCACTTTTGACTCTTCAGGGATATCGTCGGTACAATGTAGCTCAGACTATTTCGACATGTTTGGGTCAAAAATAGGACCATGCCTAGCGTAAATGTATCCATTCAGATGCATTGGAACAATCCGTTTGGTTGCATCAGGAGCAAGATGAAAGTTACACCCCTTGCCAACTTTACACTACCTCCTTCTAATGATTTTTGGGGCAGCAGAAAACCTTTCACCATGGGCAAATGCCTCAGAGATATAAAAAACTGAGAGAGGTTATTGTAGAGGTACTCTATGTGATCATGTTGCCTTAGATAGAATGTTTCTAAGTGACACAATTTTTGAGTAACATTTCGTCAAAGATTGCTGCCTTTTTGCACTTTGGACTCTTTAGGGATATCGTGGGTACAATGTAGCTCAAACTGTTTCGACATGTTTGGGTGAAAAAAAAGACAATGCCTAACATAAATGTACCCATCCGGATGCGTTGGAATAGTCAGTTTGGTTGCATCAAGAGCAGGACAAAAGTTACACCCCTTTGCAACTTTACACTGCCTCCTTCTGACAATTTTTGGGGCAGCAAAAAACTTTTCACCACGGGCAAATGCCTCAGAGATATAAAAAACTGAGAGAGGTTATTGTAGAGGCACTTTACATGATCGCGTTGCCTTAGACAGAATGTTTCTAAGTGACATGATTTTTGAGTAACGTCTCGTCAAAGATTGTTGCTTTTTTACACTTTGGACTCTTCAGGGATATCGTCGGTACAATGTAGCTCAGACTATTTCAACATGTTTGGGTGAAAAATAGAACCATGCCTAGCATAAATGTACCTATTCAGATGTGTTGGAATAGTCAGTTTGGTTGCATCAGGAGCAGGATGAAAGTTACACCCCTTTGCAACTTTACACTACCTCCTTCTGACGATTTTTGGGGCAGCAGAAAACCTTTCACCACGGGCAAATGCCTCAGAGATATAAAAAATCGAGAGAGGTTATTGTAGAGGCACTCTACATGATCATGTTATCTCAGACATAATGTTTCTAAGTGTTATGGTTTTTGAGTAAAATCTCGTCAAAGATTACTGCCTTTTTGCACTTTGGACTCTTTAGGGATATCGTGGGTACAATGTAGCTTAGACTGTTTCAACATGTTTAGGTGAAAAAAAGGACAATGCCTAATGTAAATGTACCCATCTGGACACATTGGAACAGTCAGTTTGGTTGCATCAGGAGTAGGACAAAAGTTACACCCCTTTGCAACTTTATACTGCCTCCTTCTGATGATTTTTGGGGCAGCAGAAAACCTTTCACCACGGGCAAATGCCTCAGAGATATAAAAAACTAAGAGAGGTTATTATAGAGGCACTTTACATGATCATGTTGCCTCAAATAGAATGTTCTAAGTGACACAGTTTTTGAGTAACATCTCGTCAAAGATTGCTACCTTTTTGCACTTTGGACTCTTCAGGGATATCGTCGGTACAATGTAGCTCAGACTGTTTCGACATGTTTGGGTGAAAAATAGGACCATGCCTAGTGTAAATGTATCCATCTAGACACGTTGGAACAATCAGTTTGGTCACATCATGAGCAGGACACTAAAAATGCAAAAGTTGCTTTGTGCAACTTGACAACATTGACACTCATTTGCAACATGACTCAAAGACTCAAGCTGACCCCAAATGAATCAAAGTGACTTAAAATCACCTTGATTTTGGTGCCCAATGTACATTATAGAGGTCGAGGCACTCCTTATCATTCAGACTTAGATGAGCACATAGGAAAGGAAAAAGCTCTAAGTTTCATCATCATGAGCACCTAATATCAAGAGACTTTAATGGCTCAAACCTTAGCATGGAGTCCTAAGGCACATTTCATGTCTCCTTTCATCTAGTTTGGTGCCCTTATGTAGATTTTTCAACTTGATTTGGTGCCCTGTATGTGAAGGAAGACCTAAAGGCATGAAAGTGGATGTCATATTGCAAGAGTTTGGATCATCAAAATTGAAAGAAATAAGTTTATTAAGCTTGGGCGCCCTTGGTCTTCTTTTCATTCATTATGAGTGCCTTGGGAGAATGGTATATAGGTCATCATCATGATTCAATGCCCTGGATCCAGAGTGTTGGAGAGATCATCAAATGGTGTCTAGAGGAAGTAGGGTGAGTTATGAGTTTGGTCGCATCAGGAGTAGGACACCAAAAATGCATAACATGATGATGTAAAAATGTGTACATATATGTAAAAATGCAGGAGGAAATAAAAAAAGATAAACCTTATAAATTAATGTGCATACTTACAAATCAATGTAACATAACTTTACAAAATCAATGTGAATACTTACAAATTAATCCAATGAACCATCCGGGTCTACTCTACTCTTTATTGTGTCAAGTATTGCTTCATGGTCAGACTCACGCACCTTCCACAATATTTTGTTCAAAGGTCTACCCCGATACTTTATCAAATGAACATTAGATGCTACGACAAGGTTCGAGTAATGAAGAATCTTCCGATGCATGTCAAAGTCCTGAAATAGCCAAATATTAACACTCTTATGTGGGTACCTTCTAAGCCATGTTCTAGTAATAACCACTGAGCCTGTAGGGTATTTGATGTTTTCTCCATCTGTAATAGGGGCCTCCAATTTCTTTTTGGCCTCAACACAACGACATAAGTAATAATCTGTTCCCTCTTCATTATCTTCATCTGCAATAACTGCATATACGTGCCCTACATTGATATGTGTAGCAAATTAGATGAAATTATTCAACATTACAAAAATACTACAAAGTAAGATGACATTACCTGGTTGAGCTAGATGAAATTAGATGCATATACGTGCCCTATATTACCTGGTTGAACTAAATCTAATATGTGGTCAAAGTCAACTGACAATTCCATTTGTGTTAGTTTCAGTGCCGTTGGGGGTCGATACGTGTCAAGTGGGCTAAGATAACTTAACTGCCATTCGTCAACCCACTCCTTTGACTCGCACTCATCCCAGACTTGAATTGTACAGGAAGAACAAAAGCATGACATCTTCCGTGTATGGATACTCCATGAACCTGCAATTGAGCTTCTGAAAGAGTGCATCTCATTTGATCCTGTCATTGTACAACAATCCTCATATGGTGCAATGTTAGTATCATCTATCAACCAAAAAAATCTACGAACTAAAGACTTACCTCCATTACCTGGACCCATGGAAGCATTACACCACTCGACAATCAATTTTGCATCTGTCAACTTTGCATTGTCTTTATACTTTAACTCTTCTCGTGCTATGGCTCTTTTGATACATGCTCCTACACCATCATGCTCCCCCTTTCCATGCCTAGCCTCACAAAAGTTTCACATATGTTGAATACCTATAAAATTATGCCTCCTACTCAGCCAATTGAAATTTCGCGAGTTCTTGAATTGTGACGCACAGTTATCTGACCATATGATATGCTAACTGAATGATATGCCCCTTCTAGCCAAATCATTGTAGAACACCTGAAAGCAACCTTGCATGAACTCCATAGAATGCGTGTAATCATCACTAATATAGAAATTATACTCCCTTATGATTTTTCTGTCATCCTCTGTACTATCATTCGCATGAATGAATGCGATGTGCACAAATATAGAAACCTGTGTGGAGTTGTAATATTGTGATTGCACCTCATGCTGTGGCTGTAGACTGTAGTTCTCTGCAAAGTTGATGACTGAAACAATGCTACCAATCAGAAATGTGTCCTTGCATAACTTGAATTGCAAGTCCAACCATCGAGCTCTCTGGGCATGTCTTGCATACTCATACACTATGCTGTCATGAATTATAGGCATAAACTGATACACTGGAATCTTTTCAATAACTAATTCACACCTCTTTACTTCTTTACCATCTTTTGTATTGTATGCCACTGTTTTATACTTGCCAAACTCTACTAGTTCGTTTCCAACCACATGTGTTATTTCCATATGTTCACATATTGGCAAATGTTGCAAGCCACTGCAACGATGACATGTGCCATCCAAACATAATTTCTTGTAGAATATTTGACCTTCCTCTCTTTCACATAAAATTCTTGATATGAAGTCTCTTAAAGATGTTGGTGGGGCACATATGGCACAACCCTGCAAATCATTGTTAGTATGCATATCTAAACATATAGACCTATAAGCATCAAAATGGTTAGAAAATTTAATATGTAATCTACAACAACAAGTAGTGTGTGTGTGATTTATCTTAACATAGAAAGGTTTTAGAAATTCAAAATATCTTTGACAAATTTTAATTTGAGGATGCTTCTCTAGAAATTTACCATAAAACTGTGTTTGAGTCTCATCCAAAAAATGCTTTGGATGTGGCTCGCGGTTCTGACTACTGATTCTCCTTCTTACCACATCCCTTTGATTCAGAGATACCCTTGTGTAATTCTTCCAAAAGTCTTCAAATAGTGATCTCAATGCTTCAACAATTGGTTTATCTTTTTGTGGTAGTCTCCCCGAGAACGCCCATAATTCATTGGCATTAGTGTCCTCAATTCTTTGGCGTCTTCCAATGGCTCTGATAAAGTTTTCCTATTAATTCTCAATTCTTGACTTTTCTTTCTAATGAGACAAGCTTTCTTCGTTTGACTACTTACTATAGTTTATGTAATCACACGTCGTGTTGCATTACTATCTTTTGTGCATGAGGTGTTACCCACACTCTCATATGCACTCATTAGATTCTTGACAATAGATTTTTCACTTGAAGCCTTTGATGGTCTCAACCCAAAAATCTTCATGATAGACCTATACTTTATACTTCGCATCATTTCAATGAATAGTTGACATCTTGCAGTCTCATTTAACTTTTCAAAGAAGAATCTCCAAATCTTATTAGCATATCTTCTACAAGTGCATTTTAGAATCTTACCTTCCATTGGCTACAAAATATTCTCATCAATATCAATCAAATACTTTGGCTTTCTATGCAAAATTCTAGGCGGTGTCAAATTAGGTAAATTCATCTCAACATTAGGAATTTCATCAATATTTAAATGAGATGGGTTAGATGGCATACCTTCGATCGAAGATGGAATAGATGACATACCTTGAGGTTGAGGTGGGAACTATGGCGTACCTCCTTCATCACATGTGAGTGATGATGTACTCTCAACTTGAGTTGTGGTAGATGGTGTCCCTACATGTTGACTTGCGGTAGAGGACGTGTCTCCAACTATGGTATTCAAATCTCTTGTACCACGAAGTTTTTGCATTCGTTCTCTTTGTGCTGCCAATACCATATCTCTTTGTGATGGTTGTGGTTCCTCTTCAATTGGTATGTCTTCATTTATCATGTCCAATTTCCTCTTCTCATGAAGTTCCCTCATAGCCACTGCTTTCTTTGCATTCTTAACTTCTATCTCTTCTTGTGTTGGTTTAATTCTTGATCGTTTCCTCGACATGACGAAGAATTTGTCTATAGCATGATAAAGAGACCAATATTAGTTCCTAAGAAATGAATACAAGATAATAGTGGGATTGTATTTTTTTTATGTTGTAAGGATTTATTCTTATATAGTTTGACATCATGGTATGTTAAGGTTTGTTTATTACACATAATTATTAAAGAGCCCAAGTGTAGAAAATATACATGGCATCGTGTGAGATTGTAGGCTGCTTTCTTGATTGGGAATGTGTCTATTTTAAACATGTATGATAAAGCATGATAAAGTAATTCAATCTGAAATAAGAAAAATGTAAAGAACATGCATGTAAAGATTTGACATACCTAAAAAATAAAGATTTGAATGGAGAGAGTACCCAATTATGTAGTGTTTTTATCTTCTTGCATCAAACTCCTCAACAATTTGAGTTTTTCACCACTTGCTTCCTTTTCAATGTTAAATTGAATAACACTCAAATATCATTACTAACAACAATACTATTAACCAATCTATAATGTTAAATTCCTAAAATTGAATCACAATTAACATTGCAACACTACAAAAATTGAAACTTGAATAGATATATATCAAACTTGGTGTGAAAACTATGTTATTTCCTCCTTCTCAAGTTGGCAAAGTAGAAAAGGTGGTGGAAAGATCATGCAAAGGTGGTAAAATGTGTCAAATGTGCATGTGAACTTCCCAACAGCATGAAAGCACTTCTTTTTTGTCAGAGCACGTGCAAAATCAGTAAGAAAACAGAGCATGTGGGCCTAGATCATGGGGGTAACCACTTTTTTACCGTTTCAATAGCAAGACAAAATGCGAGCACATTATAACATGCTTGCGTTTTGTCCTGCTATAGATTCATCACATCCTTTGCATTGATCACATCTCTTTCCTGCAAGAGCTTGCCAGATGCTCCGCCATATGATAGGCATAACAATGAAGGGGCAAGCCCTCATAATCAAGTTCTTGATAGAAAATGCCCTCAACCCTCAACCCTCAACTTCAAGCCCTAATCCCTCAACCCTTAACTCTGATCCCTCGACCCTCAACCCTATCCCTAAACCCTCAACCCTCAACGTCAAATCCTAATCCCTCAACCCTTCACTCTAATCCCTCAACCCTAAACCCTCAACACTATAACTTAAACCCTGATCCCTCAACCCTAACCCTAAACCTTGTCCCTAAACCCTAATCCCTCAACCCTCAACCCTAATCCATCATCCGTCATCCCTCAACTCTAATTCCTCATCCCTAAACCCTAAACACTATCCCTATTCCTAGACCCTCAACAAGCTCAATACTATACCTTAAACCCTACTTCCTCTACCCTCGACACTCTTATTTAACCCTAATCCCTTGACCATTAACCCTATCCCTCAACCTCAACCCTCAACCCTCAACTCTCAACATTAAACCCTAATTCATCAACCCTAAACCCTAATCCCTCAAACCTAAACCCTATCCCTAAACCATCAACCCTCAACACTATACCTTAAACCCTAATCCCTATCCCTCAACCCTTAACCCTTAAAACTTAAACCATATCCCTACACCCTCAACACTTGACACTATATCTTAAGCCTTAAACCCTCATCCCTAAAGCCTCAGCCCTCAATCCTTAAACCTTAAACCCTAAACCCTATCCCTAATCCCTCTACCCTCGACACTCTAACCCTAACCTCGACATTAAATGCTAATCTGTCAACCCTAAACCCTAATCCTAAACCCTCAACCCTCAACACTATACCTTAAGCCCTAATCCCTCAACCCTCAACCCTAAACCTTATCCCTAAACCCTAATCCCTCAACCCTCAACCCTAGTCCATCATCCCTCAACTCTAATCCCTCATCCCTAAACCCTAAATGCTATCCCTATTCCTAAACCCTCAACAGACTTGATACTATACCTTAAACCCTAATCCCTTATCCCTAAACCCTCCAACCCTATCCCTAATCCTTACACCCTCCACACTCTACTTTAACCCTAATCCCTTGAACCTCAACCCTATCCCTAAACCCTTGACCCTCGAACCTCAACCCTCAACCCTCGACGTCAAACCCTAATCCCTCAACCCTTAACTCTGATCCTTCATCTCTCAACCCTAACCCTAAACCCTAAACCCTCAACCCTCAACGTCAAATCCTAATCCCTCAACCCTTCACTCTAATCCCTCAACCCTAAACCCTATCCCTAAACCCTCAACACTATACCTTAAACCCTAATCCCTCAACCCTAACCCTAAACCTTGTCCCTAAACCCTAATCCCTCAACCCTCAACCCTAATTATCATCCATCATCCCTCAACTCTAATCCCTCATCCCTAAACCCTAAACACTATGCCTATTCCTAGACCCTCAACAGGCTCGATACTATACCTTAAACCCTAATCCCTCTACCCTTGACACTCTTATTTAACCCTAATCCCTTGACCATTAACCCTATCCCTCAACCTCAACCCTCAACCCTTAACCCTTAACTCTCAACATTAAACCCTAATTCATCAACCCTAAACCCTAATCCCTCAAACCTAAACCCTATCCCTAAACCATCAACCCTCAACACTATACCTTAAACCCTAATCCCTATCCCTCAACCCTTAACCCTTAAAACTTAAACCCTATCCCTACACCCTCAACACTTGACACTATATCTTAAGCCTTAAACCCTCATCTCTAAAGCCTTAACCCTCAATCCTTAAACCTTCAACCCTAAACCCTATCCCTAATCCCTCTACCCTCGACACTCTAACCCTAACCTTGACATTAAATACTAATCCATCAACCCTAAACCCTAATCCTAAACCCTCAGCCCTCAACAGTATACCTTAAACCCTAATCCCTCAACCCTCAACCCTAAACCTTATCCCTAAACCCTAATACCTCAACCCTAAACCCTAATCCATCATCCCTCAACTCTAATCCCTCATCCCTAAACCCTAAATGCTATCCCTATTCCTACACCCTCAACAGACTCGATACTATACCTTAAACCCTAATCCATTATCCCTAAACCCTCCAACCCTATCCCTAATCCTTATACCCTCCACAGTCTAACTCTAATTCCTCAAACCTTAACCCTATCCCTAAACCCTTGACCCTCGAACCTCAACCCTCAACCCTTGACGTCAAACCCTAATCCCTCAACCCTTAACTCTGATCCCTCGACCCTCAACCCTATCCCTAAACCCTAAACCCTAATCCCTCAACCCTAAACCCTATCCCTAAACCCTCAACACTATACCTTAAACCCTAATCCCTCAACCCTAACCCTAAACCTTGTCCCTAAATTCTAATCCCTCAACCCTCAACCCTAATCCATCATCCATCATCCCTCAACTCTAATCCCTCATCCCTAAGCCCTAAACGCTATCCCTATTCCTAGACCCTCAACAGGCTCAATACTATACCTTAAACCCTAATCCCTCTACCCTCGATACTCTTATTTAACCCTAATCCCTTGACCATTAACCCTATCCCTCAACCTCAACCCTTAACCCTCAACCCTCAACCCTCAACTCTCAACATTAAACCCTAATTTATCAACCCTAAACCCTAATCCGTCAAACCTAAACCCTATCCCTAAACTATCAACCCTCAACACTATACCTTAAACCCTAATCCCTATCCCTACACCCTCAACACTTGACACTATATCTTAAGCCTTAAACCCTCATCCCTAAAGCCTCAACCCTTAATCCTTAAACCTTCAACCCTATCCTTAATCCCTCTACCCTCGACACTCTAACCCTAACCTCGACATTAAATGCTAATCCATCAACCCTAAACCCTAATCCTAAACCCTCAACCCTCAACACTATACCTTAAACCGTAATCCCTCAACCCTCAACCCTAAACCTTATCCCTAAACCCTAATCCCTTAACCCTCAACCCTAATCCATCATCCCTCAACTCTAATCCCTCATCCCTAAACCCTAAATGCTATCCCTATTCCTAAACCCTCAACAGACTCGATACTATACCTTAAACCCTAATCCCTTTTCCCTAAACCCTCCAACCCTATCCCTAATCCTTACACCCTCCACACTCTACTTTAACCCTAATCCCTTGAACCTCAACCCTATCCCTAAACCCTTGACCCTCGAACCTCAACCCTTAACCCTCGACGTCAAACCCTAATCCCTCAACCCTTAACTCTGATCCCTCAACCCTCAACCCTATCCCTAAACCCTAAACCTAAACCCTCAACCCTAATCTGTCATCCCTCAACTCTAATCCCTCATCCCTAAACCCTAAATGCTATCCCTATTCCTAGACCCTCAACGGGCTCGATACTATACCTTAAACGCTAATCCCTTATCCCTAAACCCTCCAACCTTATGTTGGCAAAATACACTATATGGAAAAATGATTGTTGTCATTGATGGCAACAAAGTTCATCCCACACATCCGCAGGACATGGTGTGTCTCTACCGGAAGTCAGAATGAAGATTGTTGAGGTCCGGTAAACAAGAACAGAGCTTATGGCAAGGTCCGACAGATAGGTCCGGATCTCTCAGAGAAAGTATCTTGGTGAAGTGCGGATTTGGGAAAGTCAAGAGAACTACCTTGAGTAATAGATTCCAAGGATTTAGCCTCCGGTGATGGACAAGGAAAAAGATATGAATAGTTGAGTACTGGATTCCAGAGTGACAGTGTGAACAGAGGAAGAGCTGACTGACAGAACATCAAACTACTTTCCAGATGTGTTACTGATGGTGTTAAAGGTTATGAAGGCATGAATCATGTTTGGCTGACATGATTAATGATTTCTACAAGTATATACTTGATCCGCATTACTTGATGTGTAAGGATTCAGCTGGCAGAACAGAGTTTGTGAGAAGATTGACTGTTCCGGGTGCCAACTAGAAAGATAATGAAATCACTTGTGTGGATATATATAGGATGGATTTAGTTGTGAGCTGTTCTATTGTTACATGTGATATGCGAAAAAGTAGAGCAAAGCAGAAGCAGTAAGGAAGGTCCGGTATGTGAAAGGAAAGCAGCATAAGAGAAGAGGAAAGATGAAGTGCAGCAGATCAGTGTACTGAGCCTAATTGGAACTAAACTCCAGCATATGTGGATGCTTCCAATCAGTTCAAGTATTGTATAACATTCTTTTGTAGACAGTGTGTCTCCTTGTAGGCAGTATGCCTCCTTTGTGAGCAGTGTGCTCGGGCAATGAGCCCTAATTGGCAAGTGCCATTTTGTATTTCCTTATTCTTCTAACAGAGAATAATCTTTGGGTTAATCACCCCGTGGTTTTCTCCCTTAACAGGGTTTCCACGTCAAAAATACTGTGTCATGTGTTTTTCCATTTCATGATAATGTTTGCTTATTTGAATTAATGTTGCATTGATTAAAAAGAAAGTTCAGATAGAAGAAATAATTAGGATAACTGATTCACCCCCCTCTCAATTATCAATAATTGGTATCAGAGCTAAGTTCCTCCTAACAGAGCCTAACAGCTTGAGGAAGATCTGGGAGCTCAATTGGATGCATATGGCTTAAGAGAGCAACTCAAGACTGCCCTTGATGATCTTGAACAGTCAAACTCTGAAGTCAATGAATTAAAGGAAAGACTCAAACAGGCTGATGATTTCATGAGAGAACTAAAAGATAAGTTAAGTCTCTCTATGAAAAAGAGAAAGGAGTTGCTTCAGCAATTGGCAAGACAAGGTGAAGAAAATAATGCAAATGAAGAGCTGACTGAGAAAACCAAGTTATATGAAAAGTTATCAAAAGAAGTCATTATGGTAAGACTTGAAATGGAATCAGGAGTTATTAAGTTTACTCAAGAGATTGAAGAGAAAAGAAAAACTGAAGACAATCTAAGACAATCTCTCAAAGAGAAATCAGAAGATTGCCACCAGATGGATAGAATTATCAGACATCTTGAATCTGATCTTGAAGATGCTAAATATAATGAAGAAAAACTTGAGGATCAAATTGTCTCTCTCAAAAGGGATTTTCAAACAGCAAATGAGTATAAAAAAAAATTTAAGATAAGTTTTGCTCAACTTGAAGTTCTTCTTGGAAGTCAAAAGCAGGTAGATGACAAATGTGGTTTGGGATATGAGAAAGGAGAAAGCTCCAGATCCGGTCCGAAGAATTTTGGATCAAAAAATTCAAGGAACAGGCCTAGAAGACCTCTAGTAAGACAGCCCAATGCTCAAAGATATCCATACTTCAATGGATACTACCACAACTGCAATCACTTTGGTCACAAAGCTAATCAGTGTAGAAAGAGAATGAATCAGACTAATTCATGCTTCTCCGGACAGTGTTTTAACTGCAAAAGGTATGGTCACAAGTCTCATGAATGCAAAAATATGCAAATGAACAAATCATTCAATGGTAGATGCTTTGCATGCAATAGAGTAGGTCATATGGCTGATCAGTGCAGATCAAGAGGATATCAGTCAAATATGCAAAGAAATGTTGTTTGCCAAAATTGTAATAGGTCCGGTCATAATGCAAAATTCTGTAGAAGCAAGAATCAGGAGAAAAGAGGTTCGGTATATCATAATCAAAATCAAGATAAGGGTAAACAAAAGGTGAATGCAGATGAAGTAAGGAATGAGATGAACAAGATTTGGGTGAAGAAAAGTTTAGAGAATGTAGAGGTTGGATCCGCACCAGACTCTGGTGCTGATATTCCTTCCGAAAACTAAAAGGTGAGCTCTGGCTCAGGGGGAGACACAAAGAAAACCTTGTTCCCCCAGCCAGTTAAGTGGTGCCTGAAATTGGCACATGAGAAGCTGTGGATTAAAGTGTTTCTAGAGAAATATGTAAAGAAGGTCAGGTAAAGATCTGAGAGATCCGCAAGAAAATTTAAAAAGTTCAAATCCTTCAGAATTGGTCCGGTTAAGCAAGTCTTCCGGTAAAATAGGTTTCTCACAAGATTGGCTCGGTATGAATCCAAATTGATACAGCTTGATCTACGGATACATAAGATGATCAGAAGGACAAGTGGATATGATGATTCATCACTAACATCGATCACAAGGGAATCATAATGATCTGGATGAGTTTCTTCCTCCTTAAACAAGGAAAACCAGGCAAACTGGAATAATGTAGGTCGAGCATTTATTGCAATCTGATATTAGGGCTCACGGAGCAATATAAGGGTTTTTCATTAATCACTCGTTCATTCTGCACTCAAGAAGAAACGAAAAGCGGAGCTCTGCAACGAAATTCCTCAAGTTCATCGAAGATCACTTGCAGAAGTCATTACTTCTAGAGATCAATTCAACCTACTCCGTGAAACCGATAGGCACAAAAGGTATTTTTCATTTTCAAATATCTCACTGCAAATCTCTTGATAATGGGTACTCTGAATATTGTAAAGATTTCTGATAGACCTCGCCCTACATTTAAGAAACATCCATACAAATCCTTGGAGGTAGACCCCCTAGGTGCATTTTCCAGTGTTTCACATGGCGTTTTGCACACTGAAGATATTAGGGTTTATATACATGCAAACATTGAAGAGTTTGGGGAATTCAAACTAAGAGACTTATACCACAAGCAGTTAACAGAAGATTCTTTTGAGATCAAACCTCAGTATAAGAGCATCTGGGAAAAACACTTTGATCGGTTCATTCATTTCCCCTGCTTTGAAGAAGATGAATGGGTCCGGTATGTATTGAGTAGGGTACATGATAACTTTCTATGGCTGAATAGACCTTGCAAGATCACCAAGGAAGCAATTAGGGCAGTAACTAGTTTACATTCCTCCGGAGGAATTCCTGTCCTCAAATCTGTCAAAAACAGCATTGTCACAGAGGCCACCGGATCAAAATTTGATAAGAGGGCAATGACCATTGAAGATATTACTAACCCGGATATCAAGTATGCATCTATGATAATAGGATACAAGATATATCATTCCAGTAGGGAGAATTCAGTATCCAAAACTACAATATACACGGCCTATGAGATGTTGAGAAAAAATGTAGAATATGATCTCTATGAACTTCTCTTGAGCCAGTTAATGGAAAACATACAAAAGATCAAAAAGGACAAGAAAAACTCTTTCAAATATGGTGCACTAATAGTATGTTTATTTTTCTACTTCATGAATGAGTTGCCCAGATCAAATGGATGGGTATGGCAGAATGACAAACCAGTAGCAGTTCAGATCAGAGACTATTTGCATGGGCTTGGGGATGCTAAAGCAAGAAATACAGCCATGTGGGGATACTTCAAAAACTCTTAGAACATGATGCAATCAAGAGAAAGGATTCGCCAGTCTCTTGTTGAGAAATACAAGGACACAGTCTGTTTTATGGTAGAGACTGATCAGTGCCTAATGGAGGCAGTAGAACCAAGGAAAGTCTGGATCATGCCCATGGGGTATGAAGTTGATGAACAGATTGTGGAGCTGCATGTTCAACACATGCTGAGTTAGCCTAAAGATCCAAAGGTAGAAAGGTTTGGAACCTTTGAGGAGTTGAGTGTAAAGATCCATGTGAAACTCAAAGAACTAGAGATGAAAAGGAAGGTGAGAAAAGTAGAACATATTGGACAAGGCCTTGGGATCTCAAAAGAGGCACTTGATGCCAACCAGGAAAAGAGACAAAAACCTGATGAAGAGAAGAAAGAGGCAGAAAAAGGAAGCAAGAAAAGTGCTCTGGTAGAAACTTCCACCCGGACCAGATCTTCAAAGAGACCAGCACCTATCCCTGCTAAAAGCTCAAAACTGGAAGTCCAAGCATCCGGCAAAGGAGAGAAAAGGTCAAAGACAAAAGCCACAAGGGCTTATGCAAGTCAAAGAGATGAAGAAGAAACCGAATCAGATGAGGGGGTAAAGGAAATAAAGAAGCTGAAGAAGAAAGGATCCTGTAAGCCTTCCACAGGCCAAGACAAGGAAGAAATGGCAGAGGAATTTGTTGAAAAGCCAACCCTGTCCCTAGAAAGTGTAATCAAATCAGTCACTGTGGATGGAAACCTTCAACCAATGGCTGAATTCTATGATGATTACAATGAGGCCGACCAAAAGATCCTACAGGAAGCTACAATCAGGTATCTGAACATTTACAATAAAGCTTTTATTGAAATTATATCTCTAATTCCTAAGAGTCTAGAGAAGGAGTTGGAAATGAGAAAAACCAATGCCATGGCAAAAGACCTTGAGATTCAGGAACAGATAGCTATTCAACTATATCCTTCAATTGATCCCAAGACAATGAACATGGTATTCAAAGACTGCAAGGATGAGTTCAGGAGCAAAGCAAGGATGAATCAGCTCATGCTTGGTGAGACTGACAGGGTAGCCAAGGATATAGAAGAGATCCTCTAGAAGGTCTTCAAAAGATTTAATCTTCCTATTGTAGAGGACTTAGGTACTGACCCTTCAACCACAAGTGTTGCAGAAGAAACTTCTGAGAAAATGACAGAAGAGGTGGGCCCTGAATAGACTAACACTTCTCCTCCAGTTTCTCCTACAATCTCCAGATCCAAAGAAGAAGAAAAATTACAGGAGAAAGAAGCAGAGGTGAAGGAAAAAGAAGGTGACAGTGCAAAGGTTGCAGAGGGACAGAAGACTTTAGCAGAGAAAACCACAACTGCTAGTGGTGGGAATGTAGAAGGAGAGAAAACTCCAAAGGACAGCTCCAAGACTGCATAAGAGAAGAAACATCTGTCTCCAGCAAGAGACACTGCACAAACTGTCCAAGAATTTCTGAGCAAAGAAACAATGGAGATTGATGAACCGGAGCTTCTACAAGGTCCATTCAATTTTGATTCTCTTTCTCCGGTACAGACAATGAAGATAGCTTCATTTGCAAATGCTAAGGCTAATGAAAAACTCCTAAAGTCTCATATGGAAGACTGTGAGTTGATAGAAGCTACATCTAGAGTGCTGGAAAAGATCATACCATCTTTTCAAAAGAATCCCACCGCCTCCTCTTCTGGTAATCTCAAAACCTTGGTCAGCAGTGTTAGTACACATTTTGATTCTCTAGAAAAATTAGCTGAAGAAAAGGTCCGGAAGGAGTTTTTGGATAAGAGATTCTCAGAGGTACAAGGATTAATCACTAATGATAGAAGAAATATGAGTATTGGGATAAAGAGTTTAGAAAATGCTCTTAAGGATAGTGGTGAAATATACAAATTTTGTATCTCCTGGTCCAAAGTAACACTGGACATTGAGAAGAAAATAAAAGAACAGGAGGATAAACTATCAAACTTATCAAAGAATTTTGATTCTCTCTCCTCCTCTATAACAAATCAAGAATGTCAGACTATCGCAGTCTTGAGTGAAATCAAGAAGTTGGAGAAGGAAAGGAAAAATAGAATAAGCAGGTTAAGTGAGCTTAGGGGGTTAATTGTCCCTAAGCTAGAGGCCATGCATGAGGCTATAATAGAAGCCCAAATTACAGCCCAGACCAATGATCCAACAGACCTAAAAAGGGAAGATGCATTTGCATTCCTGTTGAGTGGGCATATCTCAATTTTAGACAGGATGAAGCAGAGTTGGGCGACAGAAGTTGTACAGTTGAAGACAACTTTTGCAGACATACTTAAGTATATGTAAGTATGCCATATGTATATATTTATGCGGCTAAATATAGTAAAATTTTTGAAAATTTTAGTGTATGGACCCTACCCTTTGCCATTGATGTCAAAAGGGGAGTGAGGAGCAGTGAAAAATGAGGAATCCAACTAAGGGGGAGCTCCAGAAAATGTATATAAAGATAGAGTATCAGCCAAGGGGGAGCATAGTGTAAACACTTAGTTATTTTTCACTAAGTGTTGCCATCAATGCCAAAGGGGGAGATTGTTGGCAAAAGACACTATATGGAAAAATGATTGTTGTCATTGATGGCAACAAAGTTCATCCCACACATCCGTAGGACATCTACCGGAAGTCAGAATGAAGATTGTTGAGGTCCTGTAAACAAGAACAGAGCTTGTGGCAAGGTTCGACAGACAGGTCCGAATCTCTCAGAGAAAGTATCTTGGTGAAGTGCGGATTTGGGAAAGTCAAGAGGACTACCTTGAGTAATAGATTCCAAGGATTTAGCCTCCGGTGATGGACAAAGACAAAGATATGAATAGTTGAGTACCGGATTCCTGAGTGACAGTGTGAACATAGGAAGAACTGACTGACAGAACATCAGACTACTTTCTAGATGTGTTACTGATGGTGTTAAAGGTTATGAAGGCATGAATCATGTTTGGCCAACATGATTAATGATTTCTACAAGTATATACTTGATCCGCATTACTTGATGTGTAAGGATTCAGTCGACAGAACAGAGTTTGTGAGAAGATTGATTGTTCCAGGTGCCGACTAGAAAGATAATGAAATCACTTGTGTGGATATATATATAGGATGGGTTTAGTTGTGAGATGTTCTGTTGTTACATGTGATATGCGAAAAAGCAGAGCAGAGCAGAAGCAGTAAGGAAGGTCCGGTATGTGAAAGGAAAGTAGCATAAGAGAAGAGGAAAGATGAAGTGCAGTAGATTAGTGTACTGAGCCTAACCAGAACTGAACTCTAGCATATGTGGATGCTTCCAATCAGTTCAAGTATTGTATGATATTCTTTTGTAGACAGTGTGTCTCCTTGTAGGCAGTGTGCCTCCTTTATGAGCAGTGTGCTCGGGCAGTGAGCCCTAATTGGCAAGTGCCATTTTGTATTTCCTTATTCTTCTAACAGAGAATAATCTTTGGGTTAATCACCCCATGGTTTTCTCCCTTAACAGGGTTTCCACATCAAAAATACTGTGTCATGTGTTTTTCCATTTCATGATAATGTTTGCTTATTTGAATTAATGTTGCATTGATTAAAAAGAAAGTTCAGATAGAAGAAATAATTAGGATAACTGATTCACCCCCCCTCTCAGTTATCAATGCCTTATCCCTTAACCCTCATGATTAATAGCCTTGAACGTAAAAAATTTAAGGGGAACATAACACGAGCGCGTTATAATGCACTCGTGTTATGCCAAACATGACAAACAACAGACTTGCGGGAAAGGAAAAATGCAAAGCAAAACATAACGCGAGTGCATTATAATGCACTTGCGTTATATCTTGCTTTGGGAATCCCAAGCCTTGGGCTTGGGATTTGCTTTGGATTTCCAACCCAAAGGTTTGGAGTGCCTTATGAACAGTCACAGACGTGTTTTTCCATATTCTTCAAAATTTCACATAATTTCGTTCGTGCTAACCCTTAGATTTGCATGTGTTTCAAGGTCGAACAAATTAAACACTTGGGTAATGTTAGGCTTTCTCTTAGCTATTTGACGATGTGATTTTTTTCACATTTTAACAATGTTAAGCCTTTTATCTTTAATTTCTTTTGTTTGTGTGTCCGTTTTTAGGCAAAAACCACTGTTTGGTCTTTTTTTCATTGTAAATTAACTATTCATTCAAATTTCAAAAAAATTATATATTTAGAACTAGACTCCATTCTACAAATATTAAAAAAATAAAAAAATAATTTTCAATTAGTTTTCAAAATTTATAGGGGTAGCACGGCCAAAATTCTTTTTTTTAGGATGTGTCCACTTTGAAAATTAGTAAAAAATCAAATATTCATCAAAAAATTATCAGAAAAATTAAGCATAAACTACATGCTATTAGCTAATTTCTCACTGAAGTGATTTTAAAAATACCAAAAAAAAGTTGACCTTTTGAGGGAGCCACAAAGCATGCTATGTTGTGTTTTTTTAACAGAAACGACACCAATTTTTATGGCTCCCTATTTTGAACCCCTTAATCTATGCCATTTTCAAAACAAAATAGTAGTTTAAAAAGTAGACTCGGAGCACTACGAACATTATTTTAGTTGCATCTCTAAATTTTGAGTGTAACTATGCTCAATTTCTCATCCAAGGCCAGTATTTCCTGATTTCAGAAAAAAGTGGCCACTTAAAACCCCTTTTTGGCCCCCCATCTTCCTGCACTTACCCTTATGAGAGAGCCACAAAACATGCTATGTTATATTTTTTGACAGAAACAACACCAATTTCTGTGGCTTCCTCTTTTGAACCCCTTAATCTATACCATTTTCAAAAAAAAATTAGTAGTTTAGAAAGTAGACTCGGACCACTACGAACATTGTTTTGGTTGCATCTCCAAATTTTGAGTGTAACTATGCTCAATTTCTCATCCAAGGCCAGCATTTCCTGATTTCAGAAAAAAATGGCCACTTAAGACCCCTTTTTGGCCCCCCATCTTCTTGCACTTACCCTTCTCCTTACTGCACATTGATCCAACTGTGTGTCGGCCTTATCTCAAAGTGCACGCTTAAACCTTATTGTCTTTCATATCATAACTTCTATTGCAAACCACATGAAACTTCAAAAATCACATCAAACATTCATCATACATCACCAATCATACCTTCAGGACCGTAGATCATAATATTCTTATGTGACGAATTGCGGACCTCTGAACTACTGACTTTGTCACTGTAGAACACTGTCAATCTGAATGTCGATACTCAATAACTTGTAGATGATCTTCCAGTGAACTTCAAACTCCACAAATCTGGAATTAGACACTCCTCATATGTGTTTAGAACACCTCCAAACCACAAATTGAGATACTCAATACTGGAGGAATGCAGACTAAATTACTCAGGTGTTCTGCTATGTTCTTGACTACACTCTATTTTTCAGACTTAAGCAATTCACAACACAACTTCTAGAGATTATCAAGATATGAAACTTAGGATATAACATTACATAACATCTAAGTATAGCATACCAGAACCGCATAGCAAGATCTTCATCTGCGGAGGAGTACCAACTTGATTTCTGTCCCTAGATTAATGTGTTGCCAATACTTAGTCAATTTGGCTAAGTCAATCTTATCGAACCAAAATACTGTACACATCTTTGTCTCAGGAGTTGACTTCAAACATGTGAGGTTGTTGTCATCAATGACAACATCAAATCTCCAACATATCAGTAGTGTCTCTTGACTATGTTGCGAACAGATTATCTGTTGAAGCACAAGACTAAGATACATGCGTGCCATGTTGTACAAGTGTGTTTTTGAGGCTAGCAATAACATGGAGAGTCTGCACCTCCATAGTCTCCTTGATGACTAATGGAATTGTCACATGTTGGTTGATTTTTTATGCTAGTGGTCTTTGTGGACGATTTACATCCCAACGAGCTCCCAATCTATGTTGGGCAGAGCCTCCACCTCTACCCTGAAACTTCCTCATATAAAAATAATTAGGAATTTCATGAAGAACAAACTCACAATAAAGGTTTCTGAGAAAATATAATGGGACCTCATGGTTGTTACATGGAGGTTGGTCAAACACCATCCATCACCTCTCCCAAAAATTATTTCTTATTTCATTATGATTACACCAATGTATTGGAAATCTCTTTAAAGTCATAAGAAGTGGCACACATTAGTTCTAAGATAAGTAAAAAGAGCACAAACTTTTTCCTTTTGTTATCTCTTTTTTTTTACATCATTGTAGGATAATTTCGTTGCATAGAACTCACGACATGATTCTTTATATCTTCCATTCATCAATTTGACTCATCACTGAGTCAACATTCTTCATCATTGCTTCCAATGATGAAGCGGGTGATGTATGATGCGGGTTTGATATGAACGCCTTTAATTTTGAAACTATTTCTGTCAATTGATTTTTATTTTCTTCTAAATACCCTAACAAATCATCTTGACTTTGTCCAGGGTTTCTCGAAAGTGTTGGAGGAGATTGGGATGTTGCAGGGTTCTCTTCGAGCATTTCCTCATCCAAATTTGGTTCCAAGTTAGAGTCTATAGGATCTTATATAAAAAAATTAAAAAAAAAGGAAATTCATCAAAAATAATCAAATATGTTGAAATGCAAACACAATTTGATTATAAAATGATAAAATCATGAACATACCTGACATAATGTCAATTTTGATTGCAAAATGATCAAATTTTGATAGCACGAACGTGTTTTATGCTTCACAAGTGACAAGCAGAGGGTCACAGCCAAAATGAAAATGCAGGTTTTGTTTTTGTTTTTTTTGCTTTTTATTAGAGCAAAAACACGCTCGCGTTTTGGGGCTCCTAGAATGCGAGCACGTTTTGGGGCTCCCAAAATGTGAGTGCGTTTTGAAAGCCTAGAATGCGCTCACATTTTGGGAGCCCCAAAATGTGAGCATGTTTTGGCTTGGTCTTTACCAAGCCATAACGCAATCGTGTTTTAGGATTTTCAAAATAAAACGATCGCATTTTTCAAAACACAATCATGTTTTGGCTAAAATTGGACATTTGGCCACTTTGTTGTATAGCATTTCCATGCACTTATCCTTATATAATTCAAACAAACATCCACACAATCTCGCTCTAATACCATGTAGAAACTAGGAACATTGAGTGAATGAGAGTACTGATTCGAGCCACCTGAGATGAACATAAGCACGCTCAACCTACAAGAATACAAGTATTGCAAACAATAGACAATTGGAATGCAAAATATTGGATAATGAATTATCTTACAAGATGTAGTACATATAGGGCATAATTGACTAAGAATAATCAAGCCAATAATAGGAAAAGCTCACTAAGAATAGTGATGCTCCAAGAATAGGAAAAGAAACTACTTAACTTAGATAAAGCTAATCTAGGCATGCCAAGTATAGCTCAAGGCTAAACATAGACTCCTAAATATGCACTCCTAAGCAAGCTTAATATACGCCAACATGAAAGAGGTGATAGATATAGATGAATATAAGTCTTGGAGAATAACTATGGATGATGAGATGGCTACATTGAAAAAGAATACCACATGGGACTTGGTACCATTGCTAGAAGGAAGAAAGTTTGTTGGATGTGGTATTTAAAAGAAGACTAATTTAGATGGTGATATTGAAAAGTACAAGGCAAGATTGGTCACAAAAGGATATTCCCAGGTTGAGGGGATAGACTTTGGTGATATTTTTCCTAGTTGCTAAGCTAACATCTATCAGATTCTTGTTATTTGTAGTAGCAACTTTTGATTAAAAGATAGAGTAGATGGATGTGAAGAAAACATTTTTGCATGTGACTTGGAGGAAAATATCTTTAGGACACAACATAAGCCTGCATGGAGACAGGTAATAAACATTGGTTTGTAGATTAACATATCTTTGTATGGTCTCAAATAGTCTCCTAGGATGTGTTACCAAATATTTTATTTATTTGTGTTGGTCATGGAATTTCTAAGATCCAATAAGATTCATTATGTTTATTATAAAATGGATGGTGATCAATTTCTTGTTATCACATTATACATACATGATATGTTACTTTTTATAACAATAAGAATGTGATTTATAATTTGATGTCATAGCTTTTAATATAGTTTGACATAAAGGACTTGGAAGATGCCAAGCATATCTTGGGTATAGATATCAAAAGAGATAGAGCAAAAAGAAAGGTTTGGTTGGTCTAGAGTAAGTAAATGAACTCTATCTTAAAGAGATTTAACATGTAAATTTGCAGACCATTGAGTGTTCCTATTTTGGTAGGGACTAAGTTATCTATAGAGCAATGTCCATCTACACCTAGTGAGATGGAAGACATAGCTTGAGTTCCTTATGCTAGTGTCGTTGGAAGGTTGATGTATGTTATAGTTTGTTTAAAGACCAAACATTGCTCAAGAAGTGGGAATCCTTAGTTAATTCATGGCTAATCTTAGATGAGATCATTGGGATGTAGCTAAGAGGATCTTTAGATATTTGTAGGGTACCTCCAAGTAATTTATGTGTTATCACATGTGGTGATTCTACAAGGGACCAACACTTAGTAGATATTCATGGATTCATGGATTCATGAATTCAGACTAGGCAAGACTTGTCAATAGTAGAAGATCCACTAATGGATACACATTTAGTTTATTCGATGGTGTTATTAGTTAGATGAGTAAGCAACATGTTGTGGTTGCTTTGTTCACTATAGAGGCTAAGTACATGGTATCTACCCATGCCTATAAGGAGGCCATTTGGCTTGAGATTATGTTCAAATGTGGGGCTAAATTAGGGAGATATTAGAGTTCTTTGTGATAGTTAGAGTGTAAGATGTCTAGCAAAAAACTTGACCTTTCATGTGAGGATGAAGCACTAGATGTCTAATATTAGTTTTATTCGTGACATGGTAGAGGATGGAAGAGTAATGCTAGAGAAAGTTAACACTTTACAAAATGTTGTAGATGCATTGATGAAACTAGTAAACACAAAGAAGTTCAACTGGTATAGTAAGTCTATAGGCCTCTCAGCGCCTAGTTAGTGTAGAAACCTAAAATTAACCACATCCTAAATGACCATCTAACATCATTTTCAATACTTTTGATACCATCCTAACCACATACATTTTAATTCTAATAAATTAAATACATTATATTTATTTAATTAATTAGGAATATCCTTTTAACATTCCCTCCATCATCAAATTAATTAAATAAATCATATTTATTTAATTTTAAAACTAAATTCCTACATCCCTCTCTACTAATTAATTAAATAATTAATTAGTTTAAAAATCTTAAATCCTATTCCAATCCCCCATTTATCCCAATTAAATCCCATCCTTGTCCATTATCCCCAAATAAATGAATTAAAAATTCAACTAGTCACATGACTAACTAAAGGTTGTCTAGATTCATTGAACCTAAACACTTTCACAAAAGTCAAACTAACTTTATATCCCAACCATTCATTCACACACCAAATCTTTTAATCCTAGCGATTCACATAATAATAAGCCCTAGAATCTTTCATCCTTGCCCTAAGTTGTCTCATTTAATCCTAGCCATCCATTCTTCTTTAATCTCAACCATTCATCCTTATAGAATTTCGTAGAAACTTCTAATCGTGCCCTAATTTGTCTCATTCAATCCTACCCATCCAATCCAAATGAATCCTAACCCTCCATTCCTCAACCTCAAATCTATAAATTCAGGGTTTCCCCTCATCCAAGGCATCAAAACAAATCTTAGGTACATGCTGTCATACTTAGAAGTCCACATGAGCAACTCAACCTAGCAATCATGATCAACACTTCATCATTGAGAGTCATCATTCACATCCAAGGAAAAGGTATTTGAGTCTTGTTTGAATTTGCATCACTTTAGTTTTATTTTACTTCATACTCCAATGGGAGGTAGAGGTAGTCTATTAGTTTTGGTTTGGATTCTAGCTTAGATTTTTCCTCCTTTATAATTAATATTTATTTGCTCTTATAAGATGTTCAACAAGTAAAAAAATGTTAAGAAATATGACTCAATCTTACATACTAATGTCACAAACAAAAAAATATAATTTCTAGAGGTTGATTTTGGCTCCAAAAACATGTCAAAATGGGCCTTGATCCGAGCAAGTGGGCTGTACACAACGTAGCAAATGTTCAGGGAAGGAATTTATAAACGCCTTTTTACAATTGTATTTACCCATCCGAAAATACTGTACTTTCATGATTCTGCGCACTCGACCTTTGCCTCTCACAAATCAGCTGGCGCCACATGCCCTCCAGCCTGGACTAACTCCTATTACAAGAATCACTGCATTTTTCAACGAAAAAGCAACAGCTTTTCTTTTCTTTTCTTTCAGAGATTTAGGTAGGTAAGCGATATACCTGAAATTTGTGGAAATGCATACCTAATGCTGTTGAATTTTTGGACACGACGAACCCACTTTTTTCAAACCAAAATATTAAATTCTACTTTGGCCGCGTGTAAAGTAGCATACGAACAACTGACAAGGATCTATACAAGATTTTTCCTTTTTAGCTAATGTACTCTTACGAAAAGAAATTACAGACCATCATACTCGCTGTTCAAGCATTGGATTCTATTTTTGTGGGGCTCGTCAGGTAAACGACCTACAATTATAATATATAATTGTAGCTTTATGAAATTGCTGCTGTCACTGTCAGACACTGACAATGGCGGTGTACTTATTATTCCTCCTAGTGGGATTCGTCCCTGGCCTCTAGCGAAGAGGAGTGGATTGCAAGCTTCGCGAAGGTACTATGCGATTTTCAAGGCTATTTTTAAACATCATTTCGTCTCACAGTAGTAATTAAATTTTGGTTGATAAAAATAAGAGAATTATTTATTGATTTTTATTTTTTTGGTACGAGTAAGATGTTAAAATTGTATTGATTGTGATGATATTTATGTAAAGAACTTTACCATTGCAAGATGCACTCGCAGATTTTTCAGGGTTTTTTTGGGTTTCTTTATATCGGACTTCAAATGAATGACAATATTTCTGACTGTTCTATTCGGCCTGTATTTTGAGAAATCTTTAGGGCAATGGTGCCTTCCGACCTAAGTGGCGAGTGTAAAGTGAATATTTGTATTCCTAGTTGTGGTGGTGAAGCGAGGGCAAGGGGAACGCATGAAGGAAATATGAAGAAATATATGGCGGCATGCCTGGGAAAAATATGGAAGATCGGCAAAGAGGACCCGAAAAGGACCATACATTCCATTAAGGTTGGTGTGGCATTGTCTGCTGTGTCGCTCTTGTATTTGATGGATCCCTTATTCACTGGGGTCGGTGATAACGCAATCTGGGCAGTCATGACAGTCGTGGTCGTTCTTGAATTCACCGCAGGTAAGAGCTCTTTTGGCCAATCTAGAATTTAATTCAATTTTCTTCTGCATCTGTTTGTCAAATGTATAACTTGGGGATGAAATGTATAATATGAGAAATGTGTACGGGATTAAAAGTCCTGATTTTTTTTTTTTTAAATAGTGAACCGGGAAGGGAGGCCACTGTTGGGGATCTAAGCTGTAGTTTGAACCTGGGTCATTATTGGAATGTGCCAGGGCTTTACAGTTGAATCCATCCCGCAAGTCCAAAAAAGTGGGAAAAATATTAACAGAGAAATTTTTAGTGGCTATAATTACATTTCTGGGTATATTTTAAATTTTTCTCGATCTTGGCTCCTAATTAAAATTTATTAATGAATTTTCTATTTATAATTAAATGACACCCGTGATATTTTTAAGTAGTAGTCTCTTTTTGGAGGAAAGTTATTTTTTTTCTTGGGATAATAAAATTAGAGTTGCCATTTATTAGATTTTTTTAGTATGTAATGTTGTTTTTTTTATTGTAATTAATGTAGAATTAATTACACCTAGAGGTGTTATACAATGATATAAAAATGTTTCATTGTCTTGATGTGTTTAAATCTTATTAAAAAAAAATGCATGGCCAACATAATAAAAATAATAATACAAATAGAATTTAATAACTAATAATAAATCGCTGACAATAATAAACCACAACAACATCATTAAATAAAAGAACTGAATAACTAACCATAATAAAAATGAAATACTAATAGTACTAAATTAAATGAATTATATAACTAACAATAATAAATAAATTATAGATGGCATAATAAAAATAGTAATTAAGTATAGCCTACATAAAATATAGTGGACATTAAAAATTACTAACAATAATAAACTACAACCTACATAATAAAAGAACACAAATAGAATTAAATTAAATGAATTATATAACTAACAATAATAATAATAATAGTTGATAAGGGCGGTTTCGGTGGTTAAGTCATTCGGTTGTAAGCTAAAGCCTTCCCTATTCTTACTAGGGGATGAGGTCCCAAAAAAAATAATATAAATAGAACATATAAATAATAAAATTTTAAAAAAAATACCAAATCAAATCAAATTAAAAAAAAAAGGAAAGTAGATAAAAAAAAATTAAAAATTAAAAAGTGAATTGGAAGTAGAAAACAATTAAAAATAGGCACCTAATAAAGATATTTTAAATTTACAACCTACGCAAATCTCAAACTAACTATTTACCACTTTTTATAAGAATAAAAGATATTACTATTGACTATTTGACTATTGAAAAGTGTGATACTTAAAACATAATTTATTTAAACCTTATTCCTGCACTATTGTTGCTTACAAGGCATCACTATTTTCTAGATTCGCCCAGATTCTTTTACTGGATTCCACGCCAATTCTGTCTCTTTGCTACTTCCGAGGCCATTTGTTAAAGATATAACTGTGGCCGAGTTGCTTACAGATTTGGGCTGTCTGGAGAAAGTAATTTTTTATTATTTATTTTTTATCAATCTCAGTTCCTCATGTGGTTTGAACATTTGGACTTGGGATTTAAATTCCATGAAATTTGGAGTGGCAATGCCTTTGGTCTCTCTCCTGTATCTGACTGATCATTTCTTCAATGCCATTGGAGATGATGCAATTTGGACAGTATTGACAGTCGTGGTCGTCCTTGAGTTCACTCTAGGTAAGAAACCATTAACTACATGAATTTCCTACGTGTAGGTTATCCATGGAAGGATGAAGTAAACTAATATAGATACGATTACTCATTTATTTCTTTATTTATAAAAATAAGATTGAATGGTTAATAACTCTCTGTTTAAAGATAGTTCCTTCTTTTATAGGTAACAGAACCCGAAACCTTGTTAGTTCTAAGCGGGAAAGTGAAAATAATAAATAATTTACTTATTTTAGAATAGAAAAAAATTATTTTAACCATTGAAATCCTGATCTTTAAGAAAAGCTGTTCAATAACGTCAGGGAATAAAAATGTTGAGTGCTATACGAAAAATAGTATTTACTTCACCTTTTAAGTTATAGTTAGCCGATAGGCTTTTATATGTGAGCATTATAGTGCTCGAATTGTCTCGCGCCAGAGAATTTTTTAAACTCGTCGGTTGTTCCTATCGGGATTCGGCGTATTCCTTTAACCTCCTATGGGTGCAAGTGCTAGTTAATTTCATGCTACAATTTTGAAAAATGTGAAAGTTCGTATACTGATATTAATAATCCATGTATTGTATCGAATAAAGGTCAATGGACGAGAAACTTATTTGCCTGGAATCGTTTTAAGCAGGGGCTACTTTGAGCAAAGGGTTGAACAGAGGGTTAGGCACTCTGGTGGCAGGTTCTCTAGCCACTTGTGTCAGTTACTTGTCTGAGCACGCAGGCAAACCAGGGGAGGCTATTATCATTGGTTTCTCAGTTTTTGTTCTAGGTCATTAACTAATTTTTTCTTCATTTCTTTCAAAACGATTGCTTTCTTCCCTCGGCTCTAGTAAGTGCTTTTCTTGTTTGTACAGGCGCAGCTGCTTCTTTTACTCGATTCTTCCCTACAATCAAGAGAAGATATGACTATGGAGTTGTGATATTCCTTCTAACATTCAATCTTATAACAGTCTCTGGATATCGAGTGGACAACATATTCCGGATGGCATATGAGCGTCTCTCCACCATAGCCATTGGATGCGGTGTGTGCCTCGTCATCAGTCTGCTTGTTTACCCCATCTGGGCAGGGGAGGGTCTTCACAACTCTACAGCTGACAAATTTGAAGGCCTGGCTCAATCCCTTGAAGGTGAAGGGGATTTGACATATACTTTTTATTTGCATAATATTTTAAACTATACTATTAAAAAAAATCATATACAAACAAAACTCAAATCTAAGTACATCTAAAATAGTACTCTACTTAAATATCACCCACGGTCAATAGTAATTTTACACGTTATCCACAATAAAAAATGGTAAATATTTGTCCTACTTTTATTGGCCAAAATTGACCTTTAATTGTTAAAGTGGATGATATTTAAGAATAGTCCTAAAATAGAGCTTATAAAATCTGGGTGATTGGGAATGCAGATTAGGGCTTCTAATACTTAAGAGACAGTTTTTTAAATAAATTCAATCCTTTCCATACTGCAAAAGACTCATGTAAAGTATATTTATACTTGATTATTATTAAGTGGTATTTTTTTGCAGCAGGATAGACAATAGTTTATAAAACTCATCTCTCATGAATAGAGTGATCTACTTAACACTCATTGTATCTAAGAGATATTTACAGGAATTAAGTACTACTCCAACTCGAACATAATTAACCATAAATTTTTTTATCAAATACCCTTTAACTTACTACCCTGCCCTGTGATACAAAAATCATTATACAACTCCTTTATGGTCAATAAATCTAACTCATAAACTAGGCAGTTGAATTCTGATAAAACATATCATATACTCAAATCATTTCAAACTTAATATTGTATCTCTTTGAACTGTCAGGATGCGTTCGGGAATATTTTGATGGACGGGGTGATGAGATGGACGAAGATGACATTGAGAAAACATCAGAAGATGCCATATACGAAGGATACAAATCTGTGTTAGATTCCAAGGCCACAGACGAGTCTCTGGTATGCTATTTACGTTTTAATCACTCTGCAGATTAATGTAATGATGAACGTAAAACTAGAATGAGTTAAATAATAAATTGCAGGCGACATTTGCTAGCTGGGAGCCAAGGCATGGGCGATTTCGGTATAGGCATCCATGGAAACAGTATGTTAAAATAGGAGCCAATCTTCGGCATTTAGCATATTCCATCGTAGCCTTGCATGGATGCCTGCGATCCGAGATTCAGGTACATATGCATATAAAGTTACTACTGTCTTACCTTTATTTTAAATATCAAATAGTTAAACAGTTAAAATTACTTACCACTTTTAAACGTGGATAAAATATAAAATTACCAAGGATTGCCTGATGACTGAATAGACACTTGTCGACTGCAATATAATACAGACACCGCATTCCGTTTGTTCGGTGTTGAAGAAGCCATGCGTCAAGCTCAGTGAGGAAGCGACAAAATTACTGCGAGAGCTGTCGTGCTCTATCAGACAGATGCGAAGATGCGACTCAGAAACCATGACGGAGCACTTACATCTTGCATTGAAGGATTTGCAGGCTGCCTTGCATGGCCTGCCAAAACATTTCATGGAACTCCGAAGATGGCATTCCGATAAAATCCAGGGAATTCAAGCCCAGCTCGATGAACAAGGAGAGCCAATCAACTCGGCAAATGAAGAAATTCGGTGTAGTTCAGCGAGCATGGAGGAGGTGAACACGAGTACAAGTCTGTTCAGAAGAGGGGTATCGATAAGAGAACAACAACAACAACAGGATGAAGGGAAGAGCCTCGCACACACACAATCTCATGTTTCTGCTGAAGAAAAAGCGAGGGGGAAAAGTATTGAATATGCAGAGGAGCTTCCCCTCGCCACCTTCGCATGGCTTCTGGTGGAAAGTGTAATGAGGATTCAGCATGTTGTGGAGGCAGTTGACGAGCTGGCAAGGCGGGCACACTTCAAAAGGCCAAGAAAGCCATTAATGAAGGTTTCTTCTCATCCTGAGACTCCCAGGAGCAGAGTATTGGAGAACCATGCCACTTCTCAATCTGCAGAGTAAAAATCTCTTGCAATCGGAGAACTTTAAACAAGTTACTGCGCTGGTAAATCATACTCCGTTTTTTGTGCTTAATCACAAGAAAATATATTGAAGAAGAATAAAAAAATTTAGTTTCCATCAAGAAGGTTTGACCATGCGGCTCGTTCAAATCTGAGTATAGTAATTTAAGCGGCGAGTAGGAGAGGAAACATGACGATGGAGTCCAAGGCAGTAGCGTGGAGAGAAGTTGGAAGTACTAGATATTATATACACGGGTGTAAACCGAACAAACGAATGGGTGAAGATCTGCAAAACGTTTTGACTCGCGGGGCCTAAATTTTATGGCCGTATTTAGACATTTTTGTTGTAAAATACAGTCAAATTTTTTTAAAAAATTGTATCAATCAAAATTTTTAAAAAAATTGTATCACATGTAGACTGTTAAAATTTATACAGAATTATAATAATATATATATTCGGTTTTTATATAATTTTACTTACTAAAATATATCATAATATTTTAGAAAACATCTTTGAATAGATAACCGTCACAAATTTAAGCCCTAGTTTTGAGCACATCACGTAGAGAAATGTAAATAAATGATGGTTTTCTTTATGTGTTTTGTTCCCTCCGACTATTTCGGAGAAAATGGCGGATGACAAATCTAAACATGGGAAGTTGGACCGTTCGATGCAACTCACCCACCTCAGTGTTTTTTAAAGCTTAATTTATGGTGTTTTTTGAAGTTACTTTACTTCTAAAATGATACTCTCGGGAACTTTAATTAAGGCTTCAACTCTCTTCTCAGCCCCTACCATGCCTATCTATCTATCTATCTATATATATATATTATTTATATACTTAAAAAGTTTTTAATTTTTTAATATTACATCCTATATGGAATAGCTTATCTAAAAATTCTTAATGATAAGTTTTTTATATAATTTTTTTAATTATTATTAATATTAAATATTTTATAAAATAGGGTTGAGAATGATGAATATATTTAAAAGTAGTATAGATATCTTAAATACATCTATCTAAAAGACGCTAAGAGATATTAGTCTAAGACATCCAGAGATATAAGTCTCGAGGCGCCTATCTATTTTCAGTAATAAGAGACTGATATCTCTCCGTGTCTTTTAGATAGATGTATTTAAGATACTATGCTAGGTCATAAAATTAAATATGAATTTTCTTTGTGGTCTTTAAAGATGCTCTCATTAAACTAAAATAAAGTAATTTACCTTGCCGTTATTTTTCTTTGTGAGATGTAGTGCCGGTATAACAATTAGTTTTTAATGGAATAATTTTCAATAATTTAATCCAAATGATACAAAAAAAACTTAATTATAAGTTTCTAATGGAATTAATCCTCATACTAAAAATTTAAAATAAAGGTCATTGAACTAAATATTAATTTTCTTTGTGGATTTAAAGATTGAAGAACCTAACTCTAGCCTTTCATTAATTTTCTTACTTTTCTTTGTGTGATGTAACAAAAAAGTTAATTATAATTTTTTAAATGAATTAATTCCCATGGTAAAAATCTAAAACAAAGGTCATCAAATGAAATATTAATTTTTTCTGTGGCTTTTAAAAATTCAAGAACCCTAACTCTAGCTTTCATTAAACTAAAGTAAATAATTTACTTTACCCTTAATTTTCTTTGTGGTTTTCAAAGAGTTGTTTATGCAAGAAAAATATTAAATAAATTATAATTTATAGGTTCCATAATTTTTATTTATTTTAATGAGCAATAAGAGTAAATTCATTGCAAAAAAAAAAATGGCTCAACCTTACCAATTAAAGTTCTCTCCTTATGGATTAAATTTCTTCTCCCAATTCAATTTGCTCTGTTTTTATTTAATTTTATTTTTCTTAAATTTATGTCTGAGTACTACTTATATTTATACACATTATTTTATTGGGTTTATTTTTATATTCATTGATTTAATAAAACTATGCCCGCTATATATTTATAATTATTTAAAAATAAAATGAGTGTAGAAATTAAATTAAATAAATGTATGTACTTACTTTGTTTAAGTTTTGATGATATACCTATATAAGTGCCTTGAAGTGATATTTCATTGGACGAATGAATTAAAATTTATAAAAAATTATTCTCTTGTCAAAATAATTTTTCTGACTATAGAATCGATCGATGAGTGTGGATCTAAACCAAGTGTGAATCTTGTCCCTACTTATGGATTTGATCTCTGCTAATTTTTAAAATTCTGGTATTTGCTTGCCTCAAAAGTATTCTAACTATTCCTATAAGCACCCAAAATGGAATGACCTAACATGACAAGTTTGGTGATGACTAAGAATCCCAATAAGCCTAAAAAAGGTATTAACAAAATAAATACCTAGCAGCTAATATATGTCTCCAAGGTGAGGTCCCATTTGTTAATGTTTTAAGACCTAGTTGCCACTACTCTCCACCTTGTGTCACCTTGAGTTTTTTGTATTTCTCCTTCCAATTTTTTTCTTTCTTTGTGTCTTAGTGTAATGTCCAAAATTGCATACCCTTGCAATTTCATATTATGTTTTGTTCTCACTTTGGTGTCCATTCACGTAGTATATTTTCAAGCTCATTTTAGCCCTTGTCCTAGCTATTCCCACCCATGGTGCTAAGTTTGTGCTTGTGTTATATCTTTGTGCATATTTTTTGTGGATTTTTATTTAAATGTTTTATTTTCCTTACCTTTCTAAATTGTTTAGGATCTTCAGGAACCAAAGTTGCCATGATACAAGAGTAACACATGGACGTTTGTGCAACATGCTAGCATCTCGCAACCATCTGTCACCTAGTGGCCATTTCTAGGTGTTTTCCACCACCTTCTCTCACATGTATGAATTTTTATAATGTTTCTATTGCGTCGCAAACAATTATTTTGACCTAGATTTCCTTTTTTCCTTCCAACCTTACATTTTTAATCTATCTTGTGAAATCTTGTTTAATTTCGCACTCTCTTGTGTTCCTCATGCTTTGAGATCTCATTATTAAACTTTTGGCAATCTTCAACACTCTCTATAGTTGTCCTTGGCATTCTTCAACATACAACAATCTTATTTTGATCCTCTAGCTCTCCATGTGAATAGTTTGTATAATCTCTTTGTGTTTTTGTGAGGATCGAGGCCGCTATATGTGATTGGGCCTTTTACTTACATGTGTTTCTTATTGGTTGTGTAGCTTTTATATCTTTTCTTAGAGGTAATAGAGTTCCTCTTTCTCTCTTTTGATATTATTATTTTAATGTAATATTCATTCATGTTGTAGGCACTTTATGGGTTTTCATCTCCTTACTATTTCCTTTACACATGCACTAGTTTTCTTAAAACCTATGTAGACCTTAGTGCTAGCATTCATAACATTATTCTTGTTGTTATTCTTATTTCTTAGATGCACGTAAGATTAAGAGAACACACAATTTTATCTTCTTTATCATTTGGTTGTTGTGAAGGTTGAAAGACCAAAATAGGGGTTTGATCATTCTTGAACAACTCTGATACAAACCCAACCATTTTTCTCTTCTTCCAACTATAGGTTTCTCTTGGAGAAAGATAGTCAACTACATGAGGGTTTCATTAATATCTTCCTCCCTTCTTGTCATTTTATCATTTTTCTATAAATGAATAGATTAAGTCTTGTCATTTGATTTTCCTTTATCACATAGAAGTCTTCTCAGTTGTTGTTGCTTTATTTATGTGGAAGTTGGGCATAGTTGCTGAAATAGATTTTGAGACTCTACATTTTATGTTGAATAAACTATTATGCAATGCATAAACCTTTGTGTGATGCACTAAAATCCTCCATAGATGCTTCTAATCTTTGTTCCCAGGTCCCTCTTCACACTGCATTTATAGTTTTGTATCTAATTTGTTAAATTAGTATTTGGTAAATCTATAAATTAGTAGTTTTTAGTTTGCATTGTGTTTTAACTTGATAGAAAATATTATTTTCTCAATGGTAAAACACATTAGGTCTAGCTAGTTTAATTTTCTCTTTCTATTAAAGTAGTAGAAAATTAGATTCTTCCTTAAACGAGCTAGTTGTTCCTAGTGTGTTGCCATTGAAATCATGTGGCAAACAGAACTAGAAGTTTCTTTGTTGGATCAAATATCATACACTACACTTAGAAAATCTTTACGTCTTGAGTGCTTTTTCTATGACAAATGAGAGTTCATCATTGTATTTTAGCCTTTGCATCTATATTTTCTTTATTCAACATAGCTTTCCTCCATTCTTCACAACATTTTATTTGTTCTCCACATATTTCTAACATTCATCATAGCAAGTGTGTGTTTGTATGAGGAAATTCATAACTATTGAAAGTGGTGATCTTTCATGTGGAAATGATGAATTTATTAAGTTTTTTGTTTATATGCATGAGTTTCTCTTCAAGATGTGAGTTTCATTAAGTTTCTCCTTTATTTAACCTGGTTTAGATCCACTCTTTGTGTTTTGTGATTTAGAACCAAGTATGTTTACAAAAGACCTTGATTTGATTCATTTAGAGGGTCAAGAAAATTGATTATTAGTAACCAACACTCTATCAACATTTTTTTACTTGTTTATTGCTTTCAAATCTATTGAGAACTCATTTTAATATGTTCATCAAGCCAAATTTAGTACAACTCTAGCATCCTTTAGGACTTGCATTCCCTTTTTCTTTTACATGAAGATCAAACCATGAGAAACTACATAAGAAGGAGAAGATTAGAAAGGGATTCTTAAGGACATAAAACCACGTCAAATTTGTTTTATTCCTATAACACATCTATCTCTAGGTGCATGGATTCTCTATTTTAGATTGATTCATTGTAATATTCTTTTTGTAGTAGATTATTCTCAAAAAGATTGGTTACATATCAATCTAGATCTATTTGTTATAGTAAGAGTTGTTAGTATAGAGAGGTCTAGAACTAACTAGGATGAAGACAAGTGTCTTAATCCTATGACATGAGACTATTGAATGCACAAGACAACTCAGAGGGGGTTGGGGTGAATCAGTTGTAACAAAAAACTTCAAACCCTCATAAACAAAATCACTTTCACACTAGTTCACTTAAACCCTTAATCTGTTATGAAAATCAAACATGAAAAATAAATAACAGAAACTTTAAACTCATCAACACCATGCACAAGAGAACACCGGATTTTTACGTGGACAACCCTAAAAGGGAAAAACCACGGTGAGGATTAGCTCACAATATAATGTAGTAGCAATACCGAATTACGAAGGCTCACTGCCAAAGGGCTCACTACCCTAAAGAAAGAAAGGCTCACTATTGGCAGACTCACTGTCCAAGTGGACTCACTGCCCACTGAGAAAGAAAGAGAGAAGAGAAGGGTGGCTCACTACCATGATTTGAAATGATACAATTGCATCTAACCTATGCATGGAATTAAGTTCCAATGAAGCACAATAAACATCACATTCACATCTATACTAAAAGATAGTAGATACCTTCTGCTCACTCCATCCAACGCCTAACACATGAAATCTCTTACTGCCTTTTATCATACTTACATCACAACCATCAAATCCTTCACACACACATAATTCATGAATCCTTGACACTTATTTATACCATTATTATCCTTAAAACATTCTTCAAGGTTGGCAACACAATCTTCAATCTTTGAAACAATCTCCAAGTTCGGCAAACACATAATGTTTGAATTAGGTCTCGGCCTAAAAATTCCACGGCACAAAGGAATAAAGGAAAACCACTCAACACCTTAGCTCAGACCTAAATCCATCCAATCACACCACACAACACCCATAAAATCATCAAATCAACTCCTTAATCAACGCAAACATTCTAGGTCAGCCAAACAATGTAAACATAAGAAATTCTTGATCACACACTTCCACGATCACAACCAATAGACCATACCCAAGGATTTAACACATTCCAGAAATATCCATGAATACCTTGAAGTCACTTGAGAATCAACAAATTCAACTGCAACATCTTTCACTTGAAGACAATTCACAGACTACTCTCAAACAACACTATTGAACTCTGCTACACAATAAAATTACTTTTTGGAGTACCAAATCACAAACACTCTAGAACAAAGATAGGTAAGGACCTTACAAACACACATTCAGAACCAAAACACCTAAAACCACTCTGCGGAGAAATGCGGAGCAAAATACTTTCTCCTAGACATATTGCAAACACTGTCAGACACTGTCTTCTAATTGGTGAACATAACTTTCACTACACAACATTCCAGAGCACCAAATTCTAGATTTAGCATCTTCAAACACTTTTCAACAACATATCCAAACCGCAGACTTAGATTTCCAACACAATATAAATGCAGAGTAAAAACTCGAACATTACTCTGTAAGCCAGAAGACTTCTTCAACACATTGTTTCCAATATTCATCAAATTTTCTCAAAAGCACTTAGAAACCCAATCATATAAGCAAATTCTCAACATCTTCAGCATCTATACCAAGCATCCAAACCACCTTTAGAAAAGCAACTAAATCAAACAACAATAGCAACATCAAGTGACACAGTTGACACCAATGATAACACAAACATGTTGACATCAATGACAACACCGATTAGCACATACTTGCATTAGAGACAACTATAGGATAAGATCACATGACAACTAGAAACATCTAGAAAGCTTCCTAAGTTAAATTAACATGTGAACATGTGTGAATAGGTCCTAACTAATAACTAGTTAGCTAATGTACCTTATTCACACTACACAAGAAAACCAGATAGGAAATACCCCTGTTCACACCAACACCCCCCTTAAGTGTAACTTAGGGAGAATGAAACAAATTCAAGATGCAAAGATGGGTCCTGGCTACAAGGCCATGTTAGGTACTCATGTACAAAAAATCTCTCACAAATAGAGAAAATGAGAAAACATGTAGGAAAAAACCCCTCTCCAAAAGAAAGAAAAAACAAAATGCTCTTTATAGTATGAGAAGAACAAAACCCCATGTGAGGAAGAAGTACCCACCCCCATAAGAGAGAAGAAGAGAGACCAAGTAGCCCCCCTTAATGTAGAATATCCTGCATTGATGGTAGATGATCGACAATGAATGTTGAAGATGATCCAAGAATGTTGAACAATGTTCCTCCTCTTAGGATGAAACAAGACCAAAGATGTATGCATGAAGTCTTCCCATTGAAAGGAATATGAAGGAAGAAAACTCAAGATGTATGATGTCTGAACTCTGCTCAAGTGTCACCATGACGATGCTGACAGAAGCCACAACCAAATCAAGAGTCCCAAGCCTACTTGAAGAAGGTGACAATCCAGAACCTAGTGGAAATAGATGTAGAACATGATCCAAAGATAATGAAAATTTCTCCTACAAATGCTACTCAAGGATCTCCAATCCAATGCCAAACTATGACAAATACTGATAAGATGAATCAAGTACCATGCAAGATTTGGATGTAATAACCATGGATGTATGGTGCTCACCATAGGTAAGACAACTGGACCAATGATAATTTGGTACTTCTACAAAAGGTGTCAACATTCAACTCATGAATATTTGTAGAATCTATCACTATGAAAGCATGTGTAGATGGAGAAAGAACAAGAGAGTTAGAATGTTCCCTCATCACATTTGAAGAAGAACAAACTCCATAGAAGTTGTCATCAAAAAGGAGATGAGGGTAATTGCACAAAGATGAGGGACCAAAAGGGGGTCTTAAGATGCCACTTTTTTTTTTTTTTTTTCTGAAATTATGAAAGGCTGATGTTGGATGAGAAATTAAAGATAGTTACAATCAAAATTTAAAGATAAAACAAAAACAAGAGTCATAGTGCTCTGAATCTAGTTTCTAAACTACTAATTTTTTTCAAAAATGGTTGATATTAAGGGGTTCAAAAAGGGGAGCACACAAATTGGTCCTGTTTTTCTCAAAAAAAACATAACATAGTGTCTGGTGTGCTTCCCCTAAAATGTTAACTTTATTTTAGTATTTCAAAAATTGCTTTGGTGAGAAATTAGCTAAAACCATGTAGTTTATCCCCAATTTTTCTGATATTTTTTTCATGAATAATTGATTTTTTACTAATTTTCAAAGTGGACACATCCTAAAAAATAGAAAATTGAGTGTGCTCCCCCCTAATTTTTTTGAAAACTAATCGAAAATCATTTTTTTTAAATACATGTAGAATGGAGTCTAGTTTCTAAAAATATAACTAATTTGAAATTTTGATGAACGGTTTTAAAAAAAGTCAAAAATACCAGACACTAGTTTTTGACAAAAAACAGATACACTAACAAAAGAAATTAAAGATGAAAAACTTAACATACTCAAAACATGAAAAAAATTATATGGTTAGATAGATAACAAAGATCTTAAGATTATGGTGATATTTTTTTGACTTTTTATTGAAAAAGGTGCAATCTTGATGGGGAGCACGCTCTAGATTATGTGAATTTTGTTAGAATCTAGAAAAACACATCCTTGGATGACCTAAACATAGTCCAAGCCTTTGGGTTGGAAGCCCAAGGCAAATCCAAGCCTAAGGATTGGAAATTTCCAAGGCAAAGAATAATGTGAGTGCATTACAACGCACTCACATTATGCTGAACTAAAACATTTCACTCCCTCCCCTCCTCTCTCTTTCTCACCTCTACTTCCCTCCTCTCTCTCTCCCTCTCTACTTCCCTCCCCTCTCTACATCCTACCCTCTCTCTCACTCTCTACTTCCCTTCCCTCTCTACCTTCTATCCTCTCACTCTCTACTTCCCTCCCCTCTCTACCTCATACCCTCTCTCTCAATCTCTACTTCCCTCCCCTCTCTACCTCCTACTCTCTCTCTCAGTCTCTATTTCCCTCCCCTCTCTACCTCCTACCCTCTCTCTCACTCTCTTCTCCCCTCCCCTCTCTACCTCCTACCATCTCTCTCACTCTCTGCTTCCCTCCCATCACTACCTCCTACCCTCTCTCACTCTCTACTTCCCTCCCCTCTCTACCTCCTACCCTCTCTCTCACTCTCTTATAACGCGCTCGCGTTATGGTGAAATAAAACATGTCACTCCCTCCCTCCTTACACCTCTCTATTATTCTCTCTCTCCCTCCCCTCTTCTATCTTTCTCACCTCTACTTCCCTCCCCTCTCTCACTCTCTTCTTGCCTCCCCTCTCTACCTCCTACCCTCTGTCTCACTCTCTACTTCCCTCTCCTCTCTACCTCCTACCGTCTCTCTCAGTCTCTACTTCCCTCCCCTCTCTGCCTCCTACCCTCCCCTCTCTACCTCCTACCCTCTCTCTCATGCTCTTCTTCCCTCCCCTCTCTACCTCCTACCCTCTCACTCACTATGTACTTCCCTCCACTCTCTACCTCCTACCCTCTCTCTCACTCTCTTCTTCCCTCCCCTCTCTACCTCCTACCCTCTCTCTCACTCTCTACTTCCCTCCCCTCTCTACCTCCTACCCTATCTCTCACTCTCATCTTCCCTCCCCTCTCTACCTTCAATCCTCTCTCTCAGTCTCTACTTCCCTCCCCTCCTACCTCCTACCCTCTCTCTCAGTCTCGACTTCCTGCCTCTCTCTACCTCCTACCCTCTCTCTCAATCTTTACTTCCCTCCCCTCTCTACCTCCTATCCTCTCTCTCACTCTCTTCTTCCCTCCCCTGTCTACAAGTCCTACCCTCTCTCTCACTCTCTACTTCAATCCCCTCTTTACCTTCTACCCTCTCTCTCACTCTCTTCTTCCCTCCCTCTCTACTTCCTACCCTCTCTCTCACTCTCTACATCCCTCCCCTCTCTACCTCCTACCCTTTCTCTCACTCTCTACTTCCCTCCCCTCTCTACCTCCTACCCTCTCTCTCAGTCTCTACTTCCCTCCCCTCTCTACCTCCTACCCTCTCTCTCATCCTCCACTTCCCTCCCATCTCTACCTCCTAACCACTCTCTCACTCTCTTCTTCCCTCCCCTCTCTACCTCCTGCCCTCTCTCTCACTCTCTACTTCCCTCCCTCCCCTCTCTCTCTCCAACCTATCTGCCTCCTTGTTTTCCTTTTCCTAGCTTTCCTAGTTTTCCTTTTCCTTTCCAATTTCCCTTTAGATCCCACCAATTTCTCCCTATTTTACTATTTTCCACCTCTCCTCATCATTCTTCCCATCCAATGAAATTTCATTTTATCTTTTTTCCATTCATCCTCCTAATTTATTCCTCATCCCTCTTTGCATGTCCTAGTTTTCTTGTTTCCATGTTCTTTGTCGATGTGAGAGAGAGAGAGAGAGAGTCTTAGTTTTCTTGTTCTCATTTGCTTCATCGATAAGGGTGAGGGAGAGATAGAGGGGAGAGATAGGGGATAGAGGAATGATAGGGGAGAGAGAGGTAAGAGATAGGGAGATAGGGAGAGATAGATAGGTAGGGAGATCTAGAGGAGATAGATAGGGAGAGATAGAGGAGATAGAGGGGAGAGATAGGGAGATAGAGAGTGAGTGAGATGTCCAAAGAGATAGGGAGAGAGATTGAGAGGTAGAGGGATGAAAGAGATATATGGAGATAAGAGACAGATAGGGAGATAGAGGTTTAGGGTTGCTTAGGTTTAGGGGTTAGGGGTTTTGGGAGAGAGAGAGAGAGAGAGAGAGAGAGAGAGAGAGAGAGAGAGAGAGAGAGAGAGAGAGAGAGAGAGAGAGGGATGGTCAGGTTTATGAGTTTAGGGTTTCTTAAGTTTAGGTTTAGGGGTTAGGGTTTAGGGGAATTATTTAGGGTTTAGGGGTTTAGGGTTGCTCGGGTTTATGGTTTATGGTTTAGGGGTTAGGGTTTAGGGGAATTATTTAGGGTTTAGGGGTTTTGGGAGAGAGAGAAGTTCAGGGTTGCTCAGGTTTAGGGTAATTTTTTAGGGTTTATGAGTTTAGGGTTGCTTAGTTTTAGAGGCATTATTTAGGGTTTATGAGTTTAGGGTTTAGGGGTTAGGGTTAAAGGGGAATTATTTATGGTTTAGGGATTTAACCTGATTGATCAAGTTTAGGGTTTAGGGGTTAGGGGCATTATTTGAGGTTTCTGAGTTTAGGGTTGCTCAATTTTAGGGTTTAGGGTATAGGGGTTAGGGTTTAGGGGAATTCTTTAGGGTTTAGGGGTTCAGGGTTGCTTGAGTTTAGGGTTTAGGGTTTAGAGAGAGATAGAGAGAGTGGACCGATAGAGATTGAGAGAGATAGGGAGATAGAGGTTTAGGGTTGCTTCCAGCGTTTAGGGTTTATGGTTTAGGGGTTAAAGTTTAGAGGTTTAGGTTAGGGTTTAGAGAGAGAGAGGACCGATAGGGAGATATAGACGAGACTGGGGGGAGAGATAGGGAGATAGAGGGTGAGGGACATGGCCAGAGACATATGTAGAGAGATTGAGAGGTAGAGGGATGATAGAGACATGGATATAGGGGTTTAGGGTTGATCGGGTTTAGGGTTTAGGGGTTAGGATTTAAGGTTTAGGGGCATTATTTAGGGTTAAGGGTTTATGGCTTAGGGGTTAATGTCTAGAGGTTTAGAGAGGGAGAGATAGGGAGATCCATCTATCTTGATCTCTCTCCCTTCGGGCTCTTTAAACACTTAAAACACTTATACTTGTTTGCATGCATGAAAGCACAAAGTTTTCATGCTTCCCAAAATACGCTTGCGTTATAACACAAGCATGTTATAAGACTAGTGCGTTATAAGACTAGCGCATTTTGAGAAGCAAAAAATGGGAAAAAAGCATGTGGGATCCGTGATCCAGACTCCACATGTCTATTATTCCTTACTTTTAATGCATGCTATCAGATAATAAAATGCTTTTTCATGGTGTTTGACATTTTAAGAATCATTGTTTGATCAATCCACAACCTTTTTTTTTGTTTTTTCAACATAGAAGAACTGGGTTTGCATGTTTTTGGACAAAATTTGATTATTTAAACTAAAAGTTTCATATTTGATATTGTTTCAAAGCTAATTTTCATGTATTTAGATTGAATTTGACGATATATGTTTGTTTTTTTCATAAATTTCACTAATCCTATTCTAGAGTTATATAGAATTTAATATTGAATACGAAGGAACTTTCCAAAAGGATCAAATTTTTGAGGATTTTGAAGCCAAAATTTGGAGGATTGGTCAACTCGAATCTTGAATTCTAAGGTATGTTCTTTATGTATTAGTTTACTTCACTTAATGTTCTTTAGAACACTCACAATCACTAAAAGTGGAACTATCTAAGTTAAAAAAGTCATCATTATGTGCATTAATAGAATTAGAATCATTAAAATATGATATATGCATGAATTTGTTGTATCTTGAATCATTAATAGAATTTGTTGTATCTTGAATTTGAACTATGTAATCGATACCTCCCTATAACAAAGTATTATCATCATTCTCTCTAATGTAACCAATTGTATCAACATTTAAAATATAGTGTTATTGATGCTACAAATCTGATATATTTGGTTCTCATATAGTAATGAGTTGTCACTATTAGACTCTTGGCCATTTACTTCTAAAAAATTAGTTTGAGTTTCATTTATTGGGCCTATACTAGATAAGTTCTTTGTTGTTTTCAAGTACCCTCTAAATTTTTGGACTGCCATTTCTAGGTTTCTCCAAGAAATCAAGCTGGTTAGGCTGCAATAAACTCTATATTTTAGTCTTTTTGTCATCATAAAACTCAATCAAAAGATCACCAACTCTATCATCATAATTGGCCTTAAAATTACTAATTTCTTGATGATTTCACCCCTTGTCTATCTTGAATAGCTAGTTCAAACTATAATTGATGCTCTTTACATGTTCACCATGATTTTATTCAAGTCTTGCATCATAAAGCTAGTTTCTAATGTTAGTTAGTATTTTGTCTCTTAACATTTCAAACATATCTATTGAAGGCAAGGAGTCTTTATTAGTGTCTTACCACTTAGACCAATTGTCACATCATTGCTAGTCAAACCAAGGTCATTCTCCTAACTTTTGAAGATTGCACCATAGTTAGGATTGCACAAAAGAGCTGAAACTTTAAGAGTTTTATCATGGTAGAATATGAGATCAAAAATCAACATGTGCTCATCTATGTCATCAAGAACATCTAGGCCTAGACTGTCTTTACACATTTGATTTCTAATCTAATCATGTCAAAATCAACAAGTTTGGAGTCATTTCTTAGGTCCAAACATAATCATAAAAGCCCTCTTCAAATTTCCACTCTCAATAGTGACATATAAACCATTCAACTCATGCTCATCATTGGGACTAGGTATGCCATCATACTCAATGTCTTCTTTACTGCCAATTGAATGATTTGTACTCATTGATTGTGATAATTCAACACTTTCAGTGCTTACAAGGGTACACCATACTTATCTAAGTGTTTGTCATAACAATCATCACAATGATTATTCATTATGATGAACTAACATCATCATTGTGTTCTTTGTCATGAAATCCATTGGTTTTTTTTGAATTACCTTTGTGATCATTACTCCCATGACCATGATTGACAATAGATTGTTGATTTGAGATGACTTCATACTTGTCTTCATGAGCTACTCTAACTAATTCACCACCTACAATATAAGAAATTCGGTTGTCCTTTAACATGCAGGTAGGTCTATAAGTTTTACCTTGCGAGTTCCATTTGGAACATGGTTGGTCCATCACAATGTGCTTGTCATAACTCTCCTTAGTGCTAGCAGGACTTCTCGTAGCTTGTCTTGGGTAGGTGTATTCATGGGAGGTTAAGAAAGTGTGTTTGAGAAGATATGTTAAGAAAATGTGAAATTAACCTAGAGATTGTGAAAAGCGTGTTTGAGAAGATATGTTAAGAAAATGTGAATTTCACTTTAATTATATATGATTATATATTTTGAGATTTGTGTATGAGATTACTTTACTTAATTGTACCAAGATGGACTAATTTATCCATTTTTTTTATGATGCATATAGAAATCATCATCATGCCGAGGAAACGAGCAAAGAATCTATCACCAGAAGAGCGTGAAGCTGAGAATGAGAGGAAAAGAGAAAGAATGAGGCGAATTCACGAAAGTAGGAAATTGTCAACCATACAAGAAGACATTCCACCATTGTCAATTGAAGAGGAACATGACACATCTAATGATGCTAAGAGAGGGATGGAATTGGTGGCACAAAGGGAACAAATGAAAAACCTTCGTTCAATGAGGAAATTGAATCTCAAAGTTGGAGGCACTCCACCGTCCATAGCTCAAGTTGAAGGAACACCATCATTATCTTCTCAAATTGGAGGCACTCCATTTTTATAGGTGAAGTTGAAGGTACATCTTCATTCTCTTCTCAAGTTGGTGGCACGCCATCATTCACACATCAAGTTGAAGGTACACCATATTCTCCATCTCAACTTCAAGCCTTTTCATCTTTTTCATCTCCAATTGAAGGTACATCATCTATCCCATCTCAAGTAAATATTGAAGAAATTCCTAATGTTGTGTCAACTTCACCAATGAAAATGCCTCCTAGAATTTTGCATAGAAAGCCTAAGTTTCTAATTTATATAGATGAGAATGTTTTGAAGCCCATGCAAGATAAGATTCCCAAGCGTACTTGCCAAAGATATGCCAATAAGATATGGAAATCATTCTTTGATAACTTAAATGAAACTGGAAGATGTCAACTAATTGTTGAATTGATGAGAAATCTAAAATTTAGGCCCATTATGAAGATTCTTGGCCTAAAAACATCAGATGCCTCAAGTGAAAAATTAATTGTAAAGAATCTAATGAGTGCATATGAGAGTGTGGGTTCCACCTCATGCACCAAGGATAGTAATGCTACACGACGTATCATTACATCGACAATAGTAAGCCAACAAACAAAGAAAGCTCACCTCATTAGAAATACAAGTCAAGAATTGAAAATAAGTAGAAAAACTCTAATGAGATTCATTGGAAGATGTGAAAGAGTTGAGGACCCAAACACCAATGAATTGTGGACATTCTCTGGGAGACTCCCATGGAAAGACAAAGTTTTTGTTGAAGCCTTGAGATCCCTCATCAAAGAATTTTGGAAAAATAACACAAGGGTATCTCCTAATGAAAGAGATGTTGTAAGAAGGATAATTGGTTGTCGAAACCGTGAGCCACATCCAAAGCAGTTTTTGGATGTGACTCAAACACAATTTTTAAAGAAATTTCAAGATATGTATCCTCAAGTCAAAATCAGTCAAATGTATTTTGAAATAGTAAAGCCTTTTTATGTCAAAATAAATCACACATGCACAACTTGTTGTTGTAGAGTACATATTGAGTTTTCTAATCATTATGATGTTTATATCTATATGTGTGTAGATTTGCACATACTAACGATATTTTGCAGGAGTGTAATATAAAGTGCCCACCTAGATCTTCAACAAATTTCATATCGAGCATCTTATGCTAGAGAGTGGATGGTCAATTATTCCACAATAGCTTATTCTTGGATGGCACGTGTGACCATTGTGGTGGGTTGCAACATTTGCCAATTTGTCAACTTTTGGAGAACACACATGCAATTGGAAATGAGCTAGTAAGTTTTGGCAAATACAAGACAATGGCATATAGTCTGAAAGATGGTAAAGAAACAAAAAGGTGTGAATTGGTCATTCAAAATATTCTAGTGTATCAATTTATCTCTATTTTCTGAGATAATATAGTTTACGAGTATGCAAGGCATACCCATAGAGCTTGGTGGTTGGATTTGCAATTCAAGTTATGAAAGGACACATTTCCACTTGGTACCATCATTTCATTTGTTGACTATGCAAAGAACTACACACTACATCCATAGAATGAGGGTTTGGTACAGTCATGGAGAGGCTTATTATGCAAGTTTGAGGTTGTCTTTCATTATCTTTTTGAGGATTTGTCATGGAGAGGCTTATATGCTTATTATGACAGTCATAGGAGGATAGTCAAGGACTGCCATAGTTTTAGGGGTAGTTATGGAGTCATTTCTTGTTTGAAACCCTCATCAAGATGGTATTATATGTAGATATATGATATCTTTTTAGTTATGCATACCTAAAACAAGGACATTTTGTAGTGCCAAAAATGTGACCATGCTGCAAGAGATAGTTTTGATGTCATACATCATACTTGGCTTAAACTATTGATCAAAACTCCTAGCATGAACTCAAGTTTGCAAAAGGACTTCATCACTAGTCTTAGACAAGGTATGGATAGCCAATATTGCAAACAGGGTATGGACATCCATCAAAGTATAAAGGATATAGGAATTTTGTCAGATGTCATTTTCTAGTTTATCTCAGACCAATCAACATTCTATCTTAGACCATAAAACTGCCCCTTTCTATCTCATACTAATGTGCATTCTTGTCTTTTCATGAATCTCCCAAATCATTTTATTGGTCCAAGACTACCTCATTTTCATATACTCTCCTTGCTTCATAATCATGACTTGAGGACTATCTCTTTGGCTGTCATGTTTTGTGACTGTTTCACATGATAATTGTTCAATCTCGGTGATAATAAAGGATATAGGAATTTTGTCAGATGTTGTAATTGCAGAGCCCTTGTAGACATGTATGTAAAGTGTGGAAGCATAGACAAGGCATATGGACTGCATGATAGAATACCACAAAGAGAGGTCCTCATGGAATGCAATGATTGCAAGATATGCTAAAAATGGATTTGTTGAAAAGACTTTAGAAACTTTCAAGCAAATGCAATTGGCAAGTGTAAAGCCAAATTCCACAACCTTCACCAGCATCATCCCTATCTCTACTAAATTAGGATCTTTGGAATAGGGTATGGACAACCATCAAAGCATAATGGGTATTATGTAGGTTTTTGTGAAGTTGACTGTGATGATTATTATGTAGGTTTTTTTCAATGGTGGACAAGGGTTTGGTGTCTCAAGAAGTATTATACATTTGGACTTTATCTTATGAGCATTATGGTGAAGGTCAATGGTAGACATGTATGCAAATTATATTATGAGCATTTAGACTTTATCTTATGAGCATTTGGACTTTATGTTATGAGAAAATTATCTTATGAAGTTAAATGGTAGACATATACATGAGCATTTGGACTTTATCTTATGGGAATTTTGTCAAATCTGTTGTAGTTGCAACTACCCTAGTAGACATGTATGCAAAGTATGGAAGCATAGACAAGGCACGTGAACTGTTTGATATAACACCTCAAAGAGATACCATCTCATGTCCAATGCAGTAGTTGCAAGATATGCACAAAATGGATTTGTTCATAAGGCTTTAGAAACTTTCAATAAAATACAATTGGCAGGTGTAAAGCCAAATTCCACAACCTTATCCAACATCCTCCCTGCATATGCCAAAATAGGAAGTTTGAAATAGGGTATGCACATCCATCAAAGAATAAAGGATACAAGATTTTTGTCAGATTTGTTGTAGTTGAAACTACCCTAGTAGACATGTATGCAAAGTGTGGAAGCATAGACAAGGCACGTGAACTGTTTGGCATGATGCCTCAAAGAAATGTCGTCTCATGGAATGCAATGATTGCAAGATATGAACAAAATAGATTTTTTTATAAGGCTTTAGAAACTTTCAAGCAAATGCAATTGGCGAGTGTAATCAAATTCCACAACCTTAGCCAACATCCTCCATTCATATGCCAAAATAGGATCTTTGGAACATGGTATGGACATCCATGAAAGCATAAAGGATATGGGAATTTCATCAGATCTTGTAGTTGCAACTACCCTAGTAGACATGTATGCAAAGTGTGGAAGCATAGACAAGGTACGTGAACTGTTTGACATGATGCCTCAATGAAATACCATTTCATGGAATGCAATGATTGCAATCTATATGCAAAAAATAGATTCTTTTTATAACGCTTTATAAACTTTCAAGAAAATACAATTGGTGGGGGTAAAGCCAAATTCCACAACCTTAGCTAGTATCCTCCTTGCCTATGCCAAAATAGGATCTTTGGAATATGGTATGGACATCCATCAAAGCATAAAATATATGGGAATTTTGTTAGATGTTGTAGTTGCAACTTCCCTCAGAGACATGTATGCAAAGTGTGGAAGCATAGACAAGGCATGTGAACTGTTTGGCATGATGCCTCAAAGAAATGTCGCCTCATGGAATGTAATGATTGCAAGATATGAACAAAATGGATTTTTTGATAAGGCTTTAGAAACTTTCAAGCAAATGCAATTGGCGGGTGTAAAGCCAAATTCCAAAACCTTAGAAATGGTATCTTTGGAACACGATATAGATATCCATCAAAGCATAAAGGATATATGAATTTTGTCAAATGTTGTAGTTGCAACTACACTGCGAGACATGTATGCAAAGTGTGGAAGCATATACAAGGAATGTCAACTGTTTGACATGATGCCTCAAAGAAATGTTGTCTCATGGAATGTAATGATTGCAAAATATGCATGAAATGGATTTTTCATAAGGCTTTAGAAATTTTCAAGAAAATGCACAAAAGAAACTTTCAACCAAATGCAATTGGCACGTCTAAAACCAAATTGCACAACCTTATCCAACATCCTCCTTTCCTATGCCAAAATAGGATCTGGGGAACATGGTGTGGACAACCATCAAAGCATAAAGGATATATATGAATTTTGTCACATGTTGCATTTGCAACTGCCCTTGTAGACATGTATGGAAAGTGTGGAAGCATAGACTAGGTGCATGAACTATTTGACATGATGCCTCAAAGAAATGCACAGTCTCATGGAATGCAATGATTGCAAGATATGCACAAAATGGATTATTTGAAAATGATTTATAAAATTTCAAGAAAATGCAATTGGCACATGTCAAATCAAATTCCTGTAACGATAATTGATCATCATATTAAATATTTAATATAAACTGTCATATACATAATGTCATGAACATAACATCTAGTCTATATAAAGCCATATAGGCATGTCCAAACAAAGTCATATAGGCATATACAAAAATATACATCGGTAAAATACAAAAGTATTTATACAAAGCCATCTAGGCATACAAAAAATATCCCAAAATTTAGTTTCCTATGAACTTCTATCAAATAATTAGTGGCCCTTGGTTGGCTGTGAAGATGGAGAGCCAATCAGTGACTCGTCCTCTCTCTCCTGTCGAGTAGACCTCTTCGACAAAGATTTTTCCAACTCCACCTATTAATACAATCAAACAATATGCACATTAATATAGAAAACATGAAATATATAACATCACATATGTAATCACTTACCGCTACTTGATGATCCCTCTCGATCATTTTTTTCCTCTCTTCATTCGTAGTTGGACGGGTTGGAGTTATGACCTATGAGAAGCATCAAGAAGCAAAATTGACTAAACATAACTATCATTTATGTACATCAAATGACATGAGATAAAATAAGAAATACAAAATGACATTTACATGTTACTAGCTCATACCTCGGTCAAAGGATTTGAAGACAACATGGCTGCAACAATGCCTGCCTGCGCTGACTCACGAAGATGAGGAGGAGTCTCCATATTCAGCATCTGAAAATAGATTTCAAGGTTATTCAACCAAAATAGATACATAACAAATTATTTAAATGCATAATGATTACAAATGGTTAAATTTACCTCCGTATAAGTGGTTTTGTGTGCAGGGAACCAAGGAAACCATGGAGGTGTTGGTGAAGCTCCCTATTGAAATCATCAAATTGTCACTAAATAATATTACCATTGATATATGTACTATATTTACGATCATGTGATAAATTACATACCTACTGACTTGACCTCCTCTCATAACATGCCAATGGATAGCTAACAGAGGTAGGATAAAGACTTTGACCCTGGAATTTCATTGCGCTGACAATTACATACATTAATTTTGACTTATAATATAAATAGTCATATAAAATTAATTACAAATTTCAAATAAGAATATATTAAATCAAGATGAAACTTGTAAAAATTTACCTGGGAGTCAATACCAAATGTATGCTATAAGACATCATCTATGAGAACAAGATCATCTAATATGGATGTGTCCATCACTGGATGTTGCCCCTGCATCACAGCATCTTACCAAGAGACCTACCGCGAGTCTTGTGTCCCATAATCGCATAGGCTCCCACATGAACTGCATAGATGTGGGGACAAATGACTGTTGCTTCTCTCACCCTCATCGGTCTGGGTGAGATCATCACGTCATGCTATGCTAGAGATTGTGTGAGAGCACTTAATGAATGTAGTGTCTCCACCTCAACACTCTCTTTCAAAGTCGAAGGGAGTGACACATGTGCTTGCCTCATCATGGGTCTACGTACATGGTTTTCATCTCACTGTACCCCCTCTCTATCTTGGGCAGAGCCACCACCTCTGCCCTAGAATTCTCAAATGTTAAAATAATTAAGAATCTTCTTGAGGACAAACTCGCAATGGAGTTTCCTCAAGAAATATTGTGGCACCTCATTGTTGTTGCATGGACGCTCGTCAAAATCCATATACCTTCTATCCCAATTTTTTTGGGATATATCTTCAGTCCTACACTAATGAATAGGGAAGCGTTTGCAAGTCTCTTCTAATCTTTCGCTAGTTTTAGGATTCATAAAGTGTGCACATAATGTAGATTTTGTAATTTTTTGATTCTTCACTTGTTCATAAGACAATTTGTCAGCATAGTATTGTTGACACCTCTCCCTATAGTCATGAAATTTGGTGATTTGGTTTGTCATTGATTCAATGTGAGAAACAATCATCTCTAATGACTTTACAAGTGCTCTCCTATGATCGGTGCTTGCACTTGGATTGTTTAACATTTCAATTAGGGTTTGAAGATGTTTTTTATTTTCTTCTATTTTCCCTAAATAGTTTTCTTGCGTATCTCTTTCACGGTGAGGACATGAAGATGCAGGGTTTTGAGGGTTTTGAGGGGTGTCAGGGTTGTTTTAACCCTCATCTACTGGATTTGTGTTTTGTGTTGCCTCATTGACTGTAAATGCAATATAAAAAATCAATCAAACATTGAAAAGGTAGAAAAATCTTTTCAAACTCATAAAAATTAAGCAAACCCTACCTTCTTCACTTGTTGCACCCTCTACATTGCCTTCACGATGTCTTCAGGAGTGGGATTGGTGAGGTGGCATGGTGGAAACATCAATTACCCTTAGCACTTGGTTGATTGCTCCTTCTTGGAATGCGCTCATAGTTTTGCACTGGTTTTTTCCTCCTATGAATGCAGAAATGGCCGCGGACCTTGTGTTTTATGTTTTTTTTGCTTTTAGCAAGTAATAATGTGAGCGCATTATAACACGCTCGCGTTATAGTCTGCATGGGACCACAAAGTCATGTGGTGACTTTTTGGTCCTGCAACTCCATGCATACACCCATGAATGTCCTCAATAGTGTCCTCCAAATCTGTAATGTGGGACTCCACAAACAAGAATGATACATTTTATAAATAGAAATCCCAATGAGGTGGATCAAGAAGACTAATATGATCATGCTACAAAGAATCATTGGAAGCCATGGATGAAACAACACTAGATTCAAATGAAGCAACACATGATGGAGATGAGATTTTAATGCATTTCATTTGACTACACTACTCATCTATAAATGATGTGTTCACACAAAATGTATGAATGTGAACATCAGATGTATTTGTAGATGTTAGATTAGAAGAATTTGGCAAACTAATGCCATTGGCTATACAAAGTTGTCTCAATTGTTGAAGTTCAATTCTTGTCTTTCTATGCATTCATCAATTGTATATTTTTTCTTCCCACAGTAATCACAATTTAACTTTCCAAAGATTAGGAGCCATGCTTACAACCAGCAAAAACAAAAGATCACCACAAGAGTATCCCCCAAATTCACTCAATCTATGGCCCTCCCTAGCAAATTATGATCTTGGCACTTTATACTTAGTGTGATTACAATTGCCACTAACGAAAAATAGCAAAGTGGTCCTTTGATTTTGGTACATGTAAATGTTAAATTAGGTCATAAATTGAAAGTATAATTTTGGTCCAAAATAAGATCAATTTGATTACACCACTATGTAGTACATGAAAAATATGCACTTTCAAAAAAAAATCACAAAAAATGTTACCATATAAGCCTAAACAGAGCCCTAGAAGTTCCCAAAACAAGAACTGCTCAGCAACAACGATGAAAATATGCAAATTCTAAAAAAAAATAGGCACCAAAATAAAAAACTGTCTACACCACTATGAAGCCTATGAAATTATGTCCCAAATAAAAAAATTGCTCCAAAAAAGGAGCTCGGATAACTGAGATATAGACCTGCAAAGTTAGAGTGCAAAAAGAAAACTCAATCTGGAGGGGGTTTGAGTTTGAAAATCCTCCTATGCTAAATTTGGCAGAATTGCTTCCAAATCTAGAGGAACCACCAAAATAGAGATCTACCAAATAATTTGAAGCTTCCACCAAAAATTTTTCTAAAGCTAGAGAAAATTGCTAAATCTAGTGGGGTTGCTAACTTTGGAAGATGTGTTAAAAAATTACCATAAATGGCAGATCTAAGGTTGCAAGTAAAAAAATATTACAAAAAAAAAAAAATCTCGAATGGCCTAAAGGGCCGAACCCTATCATAAGGTTTCTGTGGACCCTAAGGGGCCCCGCGTGGGGGTTAAACCCCTCCACATGGCCTTAGGCCATAGAAGCCCTAGCCCCAAGAAGTTGTGGGCCCAAGCCATAAGGCTTGGGGTACCATAGTACCCTATGGGTATGGCCTGTTAGGCCTGCGTAGGGCTTGCAAACCAATAATTTTTTTAATTTTTTTAATAAAAATTTTATGTGCTGCACTTTAAAAAAATGTGAAAATTTTCAAATCTATAATTTTTTAAAAAATTGATTATTCACAAAAAAAAGTACCTATGTAGATATTCCATCAAGGTAATATTCTATGGAATATTCTTGTCCGTACGACTGAGGAGGAGAATTTCTTTTTCTGAGGGCCCGGGGCAAATTGCTTCAAATATGATGAATTGACAATTGATCTTTACGTTCTTGGGCCTTCTGGATGTAATGACAGGGTCAGATTTGACCCAAAATGCTCAAAAAATACAACTACCTCCCGGATCTGGCAACCACCTCCCAAATTCAAACCCTTGTAGATCTTTCCTCCATTGTCTAATTCGAATAAATCAAAAGGCTAAATTGACTTTCTTGGATACCCTAAGCTCAATGGTGTGCTCAAATTTGCACCAACATGCTCCAAAATGAACCTGCAATACAAGGCCATAAAAAGGAAACCCTCCCAAATCTGGTATTTCTATCAAGTTTTTTATTCTCCAGGTCATCATATGATGCAAGAGAAGAGCATACTCAAATTTTCAAGATCCACCATGATTTGCATTCTAGATCTCTCAAAAGTGTTAGGATTAAAGTGCCATCGACCTTGTAAATCCTATGTAATTAATTACTCCTAATGTTGTATGTAAATTTCCATAAGGGAAGAAGTATTCACCAAGTAGCAATATTGTTTTAACCGCATGTTTGATCCCAGTACCTAACAGATGTAGGTTATCTAGGGGTACAGGGGATACCACCTCCCTGTGGGGTTTGAGGGACTCATCCCCCCGACAGGAGGACCGAGGACCATATACCCTAGTGGGGGTCCAAGGACAACGCCCCCGAAAGCCACATTTTATATATAAATTACCATTATAAATCTAGACCGTTCATCATTAGGTCACAGATCTGATGGTAGAGGTTATCTTGGATTTTCTTACCCTATAAGGAAACACCTTTATGAGGATATTGTATTACGAATGTGTTGTAGTAGAGAGTTGAGACAAGAAAAAGAGGTGTTGTTGGATTGAAGATAGAAGAGGAGATTGATAGTGTTGTATTGTAAACTCTATTGAAGTTAATACAAACTGGTGCATCTCTTCTTGTGTGGAGTTTCTTCCCAAACGGGTTTCTCCATGTAAACAATGCACATTATGTGTTTGATCTTCTGTTCCATTATTTCTTTGTGGTGATTTCATACTATCTCCATTTTGGTTCTTCATAGTTATAGTTGTAATCAGTTTTTCATTGATAGTTATTTACCTTCATTTCTAATAAAAAGACTAAGAAAAGATACTCTACAAGCTCTGATACCATGTAAGATTTGGCTATGGAGATAGCCACCCAAGATCTAGAGGCCTAATGGAAAGCACAAACTAAAGAGAAGATCAATATGACAAGAATAAACTGTATACCTATCAAAGAATGCAAATACAACAATATACAACAATATGAACACAATAAAATATGTTATGCCATACCTTGCTTATAAAAGCAAGGTTGAGAGGTAGGACTAACTAGGATGATGACAAGTGTCTTAACCCTATGACATGAGACAACTATAGGATAAGATCACATGTGTAGGATAAGATCACATGACAACTAGAAACATCTAGAAATTTTCCTAAGTCAAATTAACATGTGAACATGTGTGAATAGATCCTAACTAATAACTAGTTAGATAATGTACCTTATTCACACTACAAGGGGGAACTAGATAGGAAATACCCCTATTCACACCAACAATAAGATTTGGTCCTCTATTTTTGAATTAATGTGGTTCTTCTCTCTTGATGATCTAACTTTCTTGCTACAATCACTTTGCTTTACTAATTTTTTGTTCCTTCCTTTATACCTTGCTAATTCAACTTCAAAAAAATCACTTCCCAATATCTCTGCATAATTACTTACAATTTTCTTGTCCCAACTAGGGGAGTTTCACATGCCTCAACATCTAAACAATCTCAATAACATGCTTTGGTGTCACATCCTCATAATAGTTGTATGAAAATCCTTCTAAGCCCTTTGCGTGATCAACAATAATAATCATGGGAGCATTCACACAACATCCCATACACTCCATTTTGCCCATTGAAAACATGACATCTTTTGTTACCTCATTTTTCTTTACACCAATGTGCTTCAAAAGTGTTGCCTCAATATCACATGAACATATTTGAATCATACAAGGGGTACTACCATAGACTAAAAAATGATATTTACCTACCTTTTCTCTATTAAACATTGAATAAAATTAGGTAACTTCATAAACACGAATTTGAGCCATTCCAAGTGTCTCACCTATATTGTTCACGGTCGAGACTGGTATCCAACCTCCATGTTTTTATTGTGCAAGATCAAGAAGAGAAATAACAATATATTTCTTGTAGTTTAAAGGATAATGAGATATAATTTCTTTCTCCCACTCCTTGTTCAAATCTATAAACTCCCCTATGCCACATTGGGATTGTTATATGGAGAATCTAGATGATAATTCAAGGTTGCTGAAAATGGAGAAGCCTTGGACTAAGTCTCCTCACACTCAGGGCTATCACTGTCCTACATGCAGCCTATGCAAGCCCATGTGTTCAAATTCTTTTCCTCCCAAGTTCCTACCTTATTCTAGAGGGATCAAAGGCATTGATTGAGGCTGCATGGCCAAATCTTGGGTAAAAAGTTTTCTTGGAACAAGAAGTGATATTTCCTCCACCATCCTTTCCCTTACCCAATACCTATATGATGAAGTTGATTTATTCTACTCTTCTACTACCTACCCGTCCATGCCCTTGATCAAAATAACCTAATTAAAATAATAATAATAATACTCTTCTCTATGGAATTCAATGGCTTACAAATCAACAAAACTGCTTGGCAAACCACAAAGGTGATAATAAGCCACCAATATTCTACTTAAAGAATTGAAGGGTATGAATGCCTACAACAAAATACAACATTGATATAGTCAAGTATTCCAATGGGGAAATACATTGCCTCTAAAAACTTCTTCCCCATATTGGCTATATTGAGATTGCTTCAGACACTGCAACTATATTAGTTACCCTTCTCGAGCCACTCAAAGGTTTGATCTAATCTTCTTCACTTCCCAACCCTCCATAGGATCTTTCAACTGCTCTAATACCAAATTGAAATTGGAAGAGCGTATTAAATTTTTGAAAACCTATATCATGATTAAACACAACAATATACATGAAATAAATATAATATTGAATTCATACAGGATCTCAATACACACTCTCTAATTTTTGCATTACATTGCAATGGCTTATAAAGCCTTTATTTCTCATACTAACTACCCAAACTTATTTATGAGGAAGTAACTCCCAAAACTAACATCTAACTTATTTAGTATTAACTACTATAAACTAACATTTATTTATTATTTAATCTAACCTATACACTAAACTATAATAAGATTTAATACTGATTCCAACATAAACAAGATTAATTATAACATGAACGGATTCAATATAATAGATTTTAACATCATGTACTACTCATCTAAGCCAATATAAGTTTATAGTCAATTAACTTGAGATAACTAGAATCTTGCACTTGTTAGTAATTAAACATACATAATCAAAGGTTTTGTGTAGGATGGAAAACCTAATTGCAAAAGCAAATAGTGGTCTTGATTAGCATGCAAAGTATTTGACAAAAATATATAGAAAGATCAATGCTATATATTTACAAACAAGTATCTACATTGAAAAAATATATTTCAATTTTAGGATAATGGGATAGAAATATGTAGTTCTCTTCTATTGTTTGCTTTGTCCTCCCCTCACCCAAAAATAAGATACATCTAGGAATTGTTAGTATGACCTTTATTAGTTCCTACTTTACTAGACATACTATTGCAATTGTCTAGTTCTTAACATATGATTAATCTTTACATGGCCAACTAATCAAAATGTCATATTTTTGTGTATCAAATTGCACTACATTATTTGACAAATGTAAAGTGTCCAATTTTTAAGGATTTATGAAAAATGCCTCTTTTTTTTACATTTTCATTGGTTGAATCTCTTTTGATCCTACATTTCAAAGCACAATAAGACTATTGTTTGACACCTACCCTAAGTGGCTAGCAATTCCAAAAAAAATTAGGGTTCCATGTCTCAACATAGAAGAGCTATGTGGCATTTTTGTTGTCAATCATGCAAGACATAAAATTTTTCAAGAATCTCTTTAAATAGGACTACTTTGTTGTAGTAAGGGAATTCCAACAATCTATTGATATTGTCTTGTAAAATAAAGGTTACACTATCAATTATTTGTGAGTGAGGGAGGCAAAAGTAAAAAAAAATAGAAGGCAATATAGACACATTTTTTTTAGAATTCAGATGGATTGAGATGAGGATTTCAATTCAAAGATTTAAAAAAGTACATGTAGAAAAGAAACATGAAATGATACTATCTATATTTTGGATGTCACTATGTTTTAAAAGAACTACTTATTTCTATCCCATTATCTCAAAATCTAAATTTACTTTTGATGTAGATATATGTTTATGAATATATATACTACTAAGTTGTTTTGTACATTTTGTCAAACACTTTGCATGCTAACCAAAACCACTATTTTCTTGTGCAATTAAGTTTTCTACCCTACTTAGGGATTAGAAGAAGATACCAAAGTAACACTGATACTCTAGTAAATAGTTTAGTATCCATTTTATATCCTTTGATAGGGTTATTGTTTTAGTTTTATGCCTTAAATTCATATGTTACAATCTGATCTTTCACATGAAATTACAAAAGATGAAGTATGTTTCTATTTATTGTTTAGTTTTGTACTACATTGCATTGCTGCTAATGTTTTCAATAAGTTGGTGCCATAAGTTCTGTGATTTACACAATCTACCACTAATCAAGACTGTTGCTTGCTTGTGTAGTTAAATTTACTACCCTTCACAAAACCTAACAAATACAAGATTTGAGTTATCACAAGTTAATTGACCATAAACTCATATGAGTTGAGATGGGTAGTACATAATGTTATGGTTTATTATATTGAATCAATTCATCCTATAGTTAATACTTTTTGTTGCATTGATTTTCAACCTAGCCTTGACATGTGTACGTTCCACCAAAATCTAAATGCTCGTCAAAATTGAAAAAAAAAAAATCGAAAAGCTAGGCACGTAAAAACTTTGACTGACTGTGTATAACAAAGAACATGGAGACTATGAGACAAATAAAGAACATGCCAACAAACTTGAACCAATAGCAAACTTGAACATTTTTTTATTGTAACCCCATAGAACCCACTATGGCTAGATTTTAAAAAAAAAAAGTATGACCAAAACAATACCGTCCTTACAATCTCTAACAAAAACTTGAATGCGCTACAATTCTCGTTAAACTCGCTAAAACTACAACTGAAATTTAACATAAAAAAACTTATGTTCACACCTTCCCAACCTCTTGTTGGAAAAATAAAAGAACAAAAGGTCGACAAGTACATTCAAGTCTCTCCGATAAGCTCCTCAACTGGAACAGAACAATCTACTCAACCAACAAAAAAAAAAAATCAGTTACCCATCTAGTTTTTGGATGGAAGATTTTTCTTTTGGTCTGATGGACTTGTTTCTAAAATTTCTGTTTAGATTTGTAATTTAGCCTCGAAGCTTAAATTATGACATTCGGAATGTGAAAATCTAGCTTTCAACCATATTCTATACGTTTCAAAATGATATTTTATTCTGGAATTAGGAGGAATATTGTAAATATACAGACCCATACATTCTGGATGCAAAATAATCAATCAGCGTAGTTACTTGCAACATGGTTTTCTGGTGATCTTCTCAAGCTGAGTTTAGTGATAATACTAGGAGGAGGAGGAGGAGGAGGATTTAGAGCTTGCTGGTTTGGGCAAGGATTGTAAGGCTTGAGATTTGCCATTGTAGCTAGCGAGCTCTTCCACAGCCTCCACCACATGCTCAAGCCTCGCTACAATCTCCACCAGCAACCACGCAAACGTAGCAAAAGGAAGTGCTTCTGCAAATTCAACACTCTCCCTTGATATTAATCTTCCATCAATATAATTAGCACAGAGGGGAAAAGTATGATTGTATCTCTCACGGTTATCTTTTTTATTATCTCCTTCTCCATGCCATGACACCAATCTTCTTAACACTTTTCTCTTTGTACAGCAATCAAACTCTTCATCTTTTCCTTGTCTTGTCCCATTTTCCAGAAGAGGCCACCTTGTTGAATGTATTAAGAGCTTCGGCTGAGCATCCAAGGCAGCTTGCAGATCCATCACTGTGATCTTCAACTGCTTCATCATCAACTCCCAATCGAATCACCTCATCTGTTGGATGCTACTCGACAGCTCTCCCAATAATTTTACTGCTTCTTTGCAAACCTTGGTGCATGGCTTCTTCAACACCGAACGAACAGAATGCGGAGTCTGCATCGTATTCAATCACAACTTTAGATTTGCTAAACTTATTATTACATTTATGTAACAACAGAGAGAATTTGTATACCCGAATCTCAGATCGCAGGCATCCGTGCAAGGCCACAATAGAATACATTAAATAACGAAGCTTTACTCCTATTTTCACATACTGTTTCCACGGATGGCGGTATCGAAATCGACCATGTCTTGGCTCCCAACTGGCAAAGGTCACCTGTAATTTAAACACAGGCTCTTTCAAATTAAACAATCAGCTGTGTGGATGAAAAAGTTGCAATTCATTTGTTTCACCAGTCAAACAAATTTGATCAGTATTATGTTGTTCAGTCGTGTTTCTGGATTTAATTGTGTATAAGTTTCTACCATAGTGTTTCGAATTCATTCCGTGATACATCATCAAAATGTAGAGAACTGTAAGATCATAGAATCTGATCCAAAAAGTTACTATACAAACTTATACACAATTAAACATGACTGAACAATATTATGGACCTTCAGTATTATGTTTTTATTTTACCGAAGATTCGTCCGTGGCCTTTGAATCCAAGAAGGATTTGTATCTTTGGTATATGGGATCTTTTGATTCATCTTCGTTCTCGTCATCGTGGCGTCCATCAAAATATTCCTGGACGCATCCTGCACAACACATATGTTATCCTTGTAACGTTAAGCTTATATACATATTTTCGAAACCCTAACTTCCCTTACCTTCAAGAGATTTAACCAGAACCTCAAATTTCTTGACAGTTGCATTGTGAAGATCCTCCCTATTAAGGATTAAGATTGTCTAGAAAATTGTAGAATGATTCTAGAGCCTTCCACAAGCTAGAACATTCCTGGAGCTGTTCTAGAAAAGAATATTGTAAGATATGTTCTAGAAAAGAACATTCTAGGTTTAAGAGTTTTCTAGAAAGCTAGAAGCTTCCAGGCTTCAAAGGTTCTATAACTATATATATGTGATTGGAGAGAGCTGTTGAATAGAGAGCCTCTAGATGGCTGCTGGATATAGCATTCAGATTGCTGTTAGATATAGCATCTAGATAGCTGCTAGACATACCATTTTGGATGTGATGTAATGAATGTTAGATGAATATAATTTGCTGAGTTATTCAACTATGTTTTGGCCTGCCTCTTTTCTGTTTATTGCTGTTATGTTTTGCCTTGTGTTTTGTTGTTTATTGGGCCTATTCTCACATGGTATCAGAGCCAGGTTACAGGTTCGAATCCCCTTGGGTAACACTGAGGGGGTTGTTGGCAAAAAAAGAAGATTTAGCTAGATATTCAGCTAGAGTTTTAGCCAGGTTTAGCTAGAATGTTTTCCTGCTTCAGCTAGACGTTCAGCTAGAATGTTTTCCAGGTTCAGCTAGAGGACCATCAAGAGGTTCAGCTAGAATATTTTTTGGTTCAGCTAGAGGTTCAATTAAAAGTGTATTGCTGGAGTGATTTGTTTGCAGGGCAGAGATATTGTTGGAGTGATTTGTTTGCAGGGCTGATATATTGCTAGAGTGTTTTTTGTTTGTAGGGCTATTGCTGGAAATGCAAGTTGGAACAAGCTAGAGGTATTGTTGGTAGTGATGATGGAGAAGATGACTTTTCAGCTAGACAAAAGATAATGAGTGTTGAAGGCTTGAAGTTTCAATCTCATATGAGCAAGCTAGAGGAAAGCATGGGAGCAAGCCATGAAAGAGGATTATGATCGAAGAATGCTTGGTATGCTAGAGGTGAACATTAAAGGGGGATAGTAATATAATGTTCCCCTCTCATTTGTATTTTTTCTATATTATTCTAGCCAATCTTAAGGGGGGATGTTAAGGATTAAGATTGTCTAGAAAATTATAGAATGATTCTAGAGCCTTCCACAAGCTAGAACATTCTTGGAGCTGTTCTAGAAAAGAATATTGTAAGATATGTTCTAGAAAAGAACATTCTAGGTTTAAGAGTTTTCTAGAAAGCTAGAAGCTTCCAGGCTTCAAAGGTTCTATAACTATATATATGTGATTGGAGAGAGCTGTTGAATAGAGAGCCTCTAGATGGCTGCTGGATACAGCATTCAGATTGCTATTAGATATAGCATTTGGATAGCTACTAGACACAACATTTTAGATGTAATGTATTGAAAGTTAGATGAATATATTTCTGAGTTATCTAACTCTATTTTGCCCTGCGTTTGCTATGTTCATTGCTGTTATGTTTTGCCCTGTTTGTCCTGTGTTCATCACTATTGTTATGGTTATTTTGGTGTTTTTGGGCCTATTCTTTCACTCCCCAGCCCAGATGGGGAAAACGAGCAGACTTATGACGAGGCACACTCTGCATCTGATGACTATTGTGGAGAAGCGATTGTATGCCATGCGGAATATGTTCTGCACTTGATATCTAGAGACTGTTATGAGGCTGAATGTTAGCAGGAATACCACAACTCCGTAATCGTATCTTCTTTTAATGAAGGGGATAAAGCGAGCATATGTAGCAAGTGCTCCTGCAAAATAGATTTACTGGTATCTTCTTTTTTTATTTAAAACACAAGAAATCTGTTTAGTTTAAGTTATTTTTTTAATTAAATAGGGTCTGCCCCGTCTCTTAGTAGGGGAGAGGAGCAGAACGTGTGTGGGGGCCAGAACGTATGATAGGACTGGCACACATTGGGGCCCACACGTAGGTGTCGATCCTCCACAATTTAAACAAAAACACTTGCATAAAAAAGCACGATCAGATCAAACACAAATCAGATATGTTATGCACATTTAATGGTATATATTTGTCAAGAAAACAATCTAAATTTGCCAGCCAAACACGTGTATGTGTTTTCAACTTGTATCTGACATATCAGCATAAAGTAGCAACTTGAAAATTAAACATCCGTATCATGTAAGTTTGCACCCTTCCCTATAAACATAGAATCCCAATTGTCGCACCAATCCAGGCGTCACCTGCAGATTACTCACAACTACATAACAAAACAACAATGACACTCAACACAATTCAAACCCATGTGTCCCATTTTTGACCGAAATGCTAACCCATTACAACCATGTTTCCCACTGTAGCATAACCCAAACAACATGCAAATGCATCCGCCTATCTCATCAAACATGAGACCTACAACACCTATCAGCAGGACTTTGTCCCATCTTGCCAAGTAGGGTGTTCACGTACTAGCTTCTTCCTCTAAAAACCCACCTACAACCAAAAATTAAAGGTGTAAGTGCACGCTAAAAATCGTGACTCTGGTTGCCTGGGGTTGTTGGGTCAGATTTCAGCACGCACACGGACCCTTTCCCTCCTTGCCATGGGGTGATCTGCCATGTCACTCTCGCTCACGTGGAATTAGCCAGTTGAGAGGAGGCAAGACATGGCGGGGGTCTGGCTCATTGGAGAGCTGGACTTCACGGAGAGGGGTCGGCAAGTACTGCGGCCTTTGTTGTTGTGTGCTTTGTTGTATGTTTCGTTCAATTATTGTTGTAGTTGAGTTAACCCTTTGACCCAAAGGGTCACTAGTTTCTCTTCTTCTGTTTGGACTTCTAAGATTCCACCTCTGTGTGGGTAAACGATTATTTTTGTTGATGTCCTCTTGTCTTTGTATATGTTGAACAAGTTCTTATTGTATCTGATGTTGTCTAGTTTCTTCTAACAGCAAGAGGACGAATGGGTTTCCTTAGGGTAGAAGAAGTGTTTCTTGTTGCGGTTTTGGATGGATCTCTTGGATCTCGTCACGGATAGCCTTCACCCACTCTCCTCTCACTCCTAAGCACATTCATGAATCGGGAGAGAGATATATGAATGATTGCTAACCTTAGCCAGATCTAGGGTTTTAACCTAGGATTTTGTTGACCTAGGGTTTGACTTGTATTTTGACTTTGTTTTTACCTTGTGATGAAACCAAGGGTTTGTTTGGAATTGTTTGAACTATGATTACCTCATGATGGAATCAAGGGTTTGCAATTTTGTCTATTCTAATGTTTCTATATGCATGCAAACTAAATGATATGTAAAACATCTTTTTGGTATTTTTTAGAGTATTTGGAAATAAAAGTGCTTCTAATCTATGAAAAGGAAATATTTGTGCAATCCTATATGACTTTTCCAATGCAATGTTAACCTATGTTTTTTGTGTTTTCGATGATTTCAATGCAATCTAATCTAAGAAAAGAGAAAATGCTTTTTTTAACAATCTAGATATAGAAATATGAAAGCGATTAATCTAACATGCAAGATCTAACTATCAAGGAAAAAGCAATGTTTTACTATTCCCAAGAGCAAATTTGATTCTCTAATTATTATGAATTGAAAGAAAACAATGAAGGAACCTGGAAGAAATGAAGATTTGTTGACTCCACTACCCTTAGCAATCCTTGTAATAGGCAACATTGAATCCTTTTGTGGCAGCAAGTGATCCTCTTGACAACAAAATGACCTAAAGAAGCAAAAAGAAGCTTTGATGAAGCTTGTATGAGCTCAATGAGAGCTTGGATTGAGCACAATGGCATAGAATAAAGTAGCGTGACGCTACTTAGTTGAACAAATAAAGAAAAAGGCACCTTTGTCTTGTAAGAGTATTTGAATGCTAAATTGGAGAGAAAAATTTGGCAAGAGCTGTGTGCACAATGAATTTGCCTCCCTTTGTGCTTGAGGGAGGGGGTATTTATAGGTTTAAAAGAAGAAATTGATTACAGAGTTAACTCATTTGATTGATGAGTTAACAAGAATAGATTGGGGAGTTCACAAGGTTGATGACCCAGTGAACTCAGCTGATTAGAGAGTGATGAAGCAAAGATAGCTTATCACTGGAGAGAAAATGGAGGTGAGGGAATGCATGAGATTGATTGAAGAGTTAATTTGAGATCAAATAGAGCTAATTATGCATTTGTGGGTACATGAAATAATTAACTCTATATCAAGGATCAAAAACCATGCAAAAGGGGAGAAAAACAGGTGAAAATAGAGCAAAAACGAGAGAGAAACTCGAGTTTTTTTGTGACTTCAAAAATGGCAAGGTCGCCCCTTTTTCTAGTAGGGTCACCATTGGGTGACCATGGGTCTTCCAGGGGAGATCCAGGCTGGACATGGTCAGATGCAGAAAAATAGGTTGGGAGATGGTAGAAGAGAGAAAAAGGAAAGGTTCTGCATCAAAAAATAGATCAATCATGTGGAAGAATCCAAATCTCCACTTGCGTAAGCAGGATCTCTCGGGGGACATCTAGAAATAATAGGGGGACATTTGGATTGGTTTGACGAAACTAAAAACTGAAAGCGGGAGATGGATAAGGAGACCTCTAAAAGGCTTCTAGGAGGTGCACTAGAGGAAAAACAAAGGGGGGAGGTGAAAACTCACCTACAAAACTCTCACAAGGCTTAGGATCAAGGTCAAAAGCCAAGAAACACAAATCAACAAGTGTCACAACAAGTGTCGAAAAGCATCGCAAATGGGGAGAGAGAGAAATCAACAAGGAAGAAACAACACAAGACAAGAAAAGAGGACACATCATCAAGAGGGCTATTGCTTAAAGGACATTATTTCATGCTTACATGTATGTGACAAAAATTTGAATCATCATAGGGGTCCTCGTGGAGGCAGTGCGTGATTTTTGTGCTTGCATATTTGCCCCCTTGGGGATGGTAGTCTACATGAAAGGTAAGTACCATTCCTGAACTAGGCCTTACCTGTTGTTAATTTTCCTGCAATTTGTACCTGCAATAACTAGTGTTAATCTGACATCTAAATATATCAAAGTAAATAATAAAAACTGAAATGATGAATCTTACCACAGATCGCTCGAGTTCGACTAGTTGCTTGCCTTTATTGGTTTGGACTTGTAGGGATGAGAGAATGCAAAACAATGCACGAAACAGATGCATAAAAGAAAAGAACTAATTTAAAATGCATAAATGAACTAATTGTGACTGTTGATTCAGAGTCCACTGACGAGGACTATGTTCCAAATAGTAATGATTCGTCAGATGAGGTCGTTCCCGAGGATGAGGATTTTGATGATATTGATGATTCAAATGATATTCCTGATATCCTCGAGGGTCCTCCTATTGTTCCTTGACCTCCTCATTTAGATGAGGTGATGCATCAACTTGACCTTGATTGGTAGCTTGGCGATCCATGTAAGATTTTGTTTACTTGCTTTCCATACTCTTTGTGGACTTTCTCTTTTCATATGGATCTGACTTGGTCTTGTTTTGATTTTCTATTTCAGGCAACATCAAAGAGTGGAGGGACTTCATTCATGAGGTCAATGTTGGATTAGCTTCTCCCTTCACTAGGATGACTCGTGATCATCTTTTGGATGATCCTGGTGTGCCTCTAGCTGCACGACGATACACTGACATTTTTGCTCCTGTCTACCATGGATACTAGATTACTACAGAGTTGAAGACCCAAGTCGACATGCTTAAGGGTGAGAACCAGGTACTCCAAGAGATGGCCTGCCTTAATGTTGGACGGCGTGAAGCTTGCATTGCTAGGCCCTCACAATCGCATGCTCACAGTAGAGCACCTCATTCTCATAGATCTCAGGGAGCAACTAGTGGTATTTGTAGACGGAGGAGCCGAAGTCCTGAGGGTTCTATTGGAGGGAACCGCCCTTGAATTGCTTTTCTTAAAATTTGTGCCCCCTTGCATGGGGAGCCTCTACTTTCTTGAGAGCATTTTATCTTAGCTCTTTGATGCCCTTGTGTATGCAAACTTCAGATATATCTATGGAAGTCTATCTTTCTATGGTATTCTCTTATCGAAATCTGTACTCATCTCTTGTGCATGTTTGGAAGTTTTGAGGAACTTTTTTATTATGTTTGACCTTTTCAACACTTTTAACAAATGCAAGTATGACAATTATGACATATTTTTGTAGTTTTTTTATGACATATATATGATATGAAGTTCATGATATGATAATGTAGGAACACAAGAAATGCTGTAAATGAGACTATTACTTCTACTGAATGTCATGAGATATGACATTTGACTTTTTTTTTAGACTCTTTTTTTTAATTTTTGGCATGAATGCAATGTGGAATGAACAATGTGACTGCTCTTAAATATGATTTTTGATTTAGGGGATTGTGAGTTGTCCTAATATAAGAGACCTATTCGAGGTTGTGAGATAGGATTTAGGGAAACTCAAGTGGGGAGTGGAAATGAATATGGAGCGTTTATGATTTCTAGACTTCGCTAAAGGCTAAACACTGATCCTTATCTAGATAAGACAAATTGGCAAGCTTTCAACTTAGATGAGCAACAAATTTTATTGGTGTTCTCTAGACTTAGATCATAGATGGCGAGCAAAGTAGACCCGAGGTAAAGGATAAATGGGAAAGAACAAGGGTCCCTAGATAGAAGATGATCCTAGAGACTACTAGACTCTTTGATTTTGCTCAGCTAGTGTGTGTGTGTGTCCTTGGTATCTCTCTTTCTCTGTTAGAATGTCACCCTTGAGGCTTCAAGCTTAGACTGATCTCCACCCAAGAGTACGGACATTCAACAATCTTCTCTCTTTCACTCTTTTTTTGTATTTTCCCTACTTGACTTTCTCTCTTTTTTTTTTTTTGACTTTTCAAGAAATGAATGCTTTTGGAACCTTTTCTATACAATGCTTTGATCTCTCAATTCTCACTTTTGACATTCTTATTTTGATCATTCATTTTTTATTCACTCGTATCTTAGTTGCTTCCTTTAGAGTTTTGATTTTCCTGACGTTTTTGGCCAAGAAAGATAAGGGGTTGATCGCCACCTAAAGTTTTTGTAATCTTGTTAGACTTCTCTAATACCAGGGAAGAATTGGGGAGGTCTATTTGCAAGCTTCCTTTGAACACTGTAGGTTTGAATACTGACTTTGTTTAGACCTAACATCTTGACTCATTAAGACTAGGATCAGTGTAAAGCTAAGAACTAGGTTTCAATTAGAATCACTAGGAATACAGGGGGATAATGGTGATTGTGAAAAATGGGGATACCTAGGTCTTGAAACGATAACGTATACCTAGACAACATTAGACTCCTTACTAAAGGGAAAATAGTACAAGAGTAAGTCACAAAATTTAATGCAAGATGAACAGAATGATGCAGAAATGCAAGAAACAAACTTGTTTTTGACATTTTTTATATTATAATTTTTTTTGTATTTTTATGTTTTATGATTTTTTGGTCTTTTAGACATAATATTTCTTGAGGTTAAAGGCATTGATTATTTCGCCAAATTCCTCTCCCTCCATTGTGCACAAGAGATAGGCACCATTTTCGACGTCTTTTTTAACCATATAAGGACCTATCCAATTAGGTCTAAATTTTCGTCCTTCACCAGCTCTTTTGTCGATTAAATTATCTATCCTAAGCACTAGGTCTCCCACTTGAAAGGGCCTTGGGACAACCTTTTTATTATATTGCTCTTTCATTCTTGCTAGATAGGAATCACATCTTTGGACTGCTCTCAAGCGTGTTTCATCCATCATTTCTAATTTGGCTAACCTTATTGCTCTATACACTTCATTGTCCAATAATCCTTGTAACAACACTCTTAGGCTAGGCAGTTCCACTTCCAATGGTAATACCGCCTCTGACCCAAAAGTGAGGGCATAAGGGGTGGTTCCAATTGGAGTCTTAACACTTGTTCTATAAGCCCACAAAGCTAGATATAGTTGTAAATACCAATCTCTCTTATAATCTTTTGTAATTTTGACCAATATGGAATTCAAAGTCTTATTAGTAGCCTCTGCTTGTCCATTTCCTTGAGGGTAATAGCCTGAGGGATAATTGTGATTGATGTGAAATCTCTCACATAGCTCCCTTACTTGTGGATTTTTGAAGGATGAGGCATTATCTGTCACTATCACTTGAGGGGTTCCGAACTGACAAATGATTTGGTTCAATATAAATTTAGCGATTATAGCACCTCATACTATGGTGAGAGGCATGGCCTCCACCCATTTTGTGAAATATTCTATCGCGGTAATGATGAATAGGTGTCCATCCATTGATGGGGGAGATATCTTCCCTACTAGATCTAATCCCCATGTGGAAAAAAGCCAATGGGTAACGATTGGTTGTAAATCTCTTATTGGTGTATGGTGAACGTGAGCGTAAGCCTAACATTTTGGACACCTCTTTACGAACTTAATCACATCCCCCTGTAAACAGGACCAGAAGTATCCCATCCTATGTATTTTTCTTGCCATGGCATGGCCACCAAAATGTCCTCCACAGATTCCACTGTGACACTCTTCCAATATTGTGCATGATTCTTCCTTGTCAACGCATCGAAGCAACATTCTGTCTAGGGCCCTTCGATAAAGCACGTCATCTATTAAAACATATCTTGCGGTGAGGACTCGTAATCGTCTTTTTCCCAAAGGAGTCATGTTCTCTGGGTAAGTTTTGTTTGCGAGATAGTTCACAATATCTCTGTACCAATATGAGGCTGCATACTTCTCAAGATCAACCACACAAATCTCTTTATTAGGGAAATTCTCATTTATAGGTTCCTCTTGGGGAACCGGGTTATCTGCTAAGCAATCCGCTATTATTTGTCCCTTGACTGCTTTTTGGTTGATGTAGGTTAGCTCAAACTCACTCAAGAAGGTTATGAATCGACTGGCTCTTCTTGAGAGCATGGGTTGATTTAGGAAAGTCCTCAGTTGCTTAGATTGTATCATCACTTTAGTTTCTTGATTCAACATGTAGTTTCGTAGTCTTCGGGTCGCGAAGACTATGGCAAGACATTCTTTCTCATCTTGGGTATAGTTCTTCTCATATTCCAACAAGGTTCGACTTATGAAATATATGGCTCTTTCTCTTCTACCCTCATCCTCTTGAGCTAGCATGCATGCTATAGAGATATCAGTTGCTCTGAAGTATAAGATGAAGGGTTTATCATGTTTAGGTGGCATCAATGTGGGTGGAGTTAATAGGAATTTCTTTAATTGCTCAAATGCGTTTTGACAGTCCATGGTCCACGTTATGCTAACTTGTTTTTTTAACAACTGATTGATTGGATGAATTTTGAAAGTCATGTCTGGTATGAACCGTCTGATCGCACCCAACTGTCCTAAGAAAGATCTTACCGCCCTCTCACTTGTTGGTGGGGTTGCATTCAAAACTATTTTGACCTTGACTAGGTCGACATCTATACCTCTTCATGAGACAATGTATCCCAACAACTTTCTAGTTGTGACTCCAAAAACACATTTTTCAGGGTTTAACCTTATTGTATATTCTCGAAGCCTATTGAAGATTTTTTGGAGGTCCTCGACATGTTTTGATCTTTGTTATGATTTAGCTAGGAGGTCATCAACGTAAGTTTTGACTATCTTGTGGATGTAATCATGAAAGATATGCGTCGTTTCCCTCTAATAGGTAGCTCCTGCATTCTTCAATCCGAATGGCATGACTACGTAGCAGAAAGTTCTCTAGGGGGTAGTAAATGTTGTTTTGTTTTTATCAACTTCTATGATTTTAATTTGGGTATATCCTGAAAATCCATCCATGAGGGAAATGGCCTCATATCCCGCTGTTGAATCGACAATATGATCGATGGATGGTAAAGGAAAATCATCTTTTGGCCAAGCTTGATTGATGTCTCTAAAGTTGAGACATATCCAAATTTTTCCATTTTTCTTCAGAACTGGGACTATGTTTGACACCCAATTTGAATAATCCACTGGTTTGATGAAACCAACATTCAACAATTTTTTAGTTCTTCCTTCACCATTTCAGTTACTTGTGGCTTTATGGGCCTTGGTTTTTGTTTCACAGGTTTTGCATCTAGTTTTGTCACTAAGTTATGCACCACAACCTTGGGATCTAATCCTGGCATGTCAGAATATGCCCATGTGAATATGTCTAAATACTCAATGAGGAACTCTGTGTACTCCTCTAATTCCTTGTCATTTAGTTCTCCTCCTAGTTTTAACATCCTAGGGTTTTCAGATGTTCCAACAATGATGTCGATGGTATCTCTGGTTAGGGATGGATGCCCTTCCTCAAACTTTTGATGTGCAGGCGGTAAATTTGAGTTCACTTCAACCTGAAGGATTTCTTTATCATTCCCAAAATAATCCTCTGGATGAGGGAGGAGCATGTATCCTTTTTTGTGGTGTGCTCTTGGAAGTCCATCGTAGGCATGTAGGTTTTCTAAGATGGCTTCGTTGTTCTCGGCGTAATCTCAAGTCGGTCTTTTTTCTTGACCCATGGCATAATTCAGGATGTTTGGTAATTCTTCGCTTTCCAATAACAGTTCTCCACGCACTAAGACAATATATTCTGAATTTTACAACTGGGCATGTCGAAAAAATAATATGGTTGAAGTGGCCATTGAATCTGCCACCTGATTTTCTTCCCTAGGTATGGCTTTGATAGAGAAGAAATTGAAGAATTAAACTAACTTCCTAATGGTTTCTTTATAAGGTCGCAACCATTTTGATTTTGTTTCGTAATTTTCTGCAACCTGGTTGATTATCAATTGAGAATCCCCAAAGGCAGAGTTTTCTTTACTCCCATTCTCATGGCTAGCATGATTCCTAGGGACAGGGCTTCGTACTCAGTGATGTTGTTGGTGCAAAAGAAGTCTAGTCTGAAGGGGAAGGGGAGGACTTTTCCTTCGGGAGATGTTAAGATTATCCTTGTTCCTGCCCCTATTTTGCAACTGGCTCTGTCAAAATGTAGGTTCCATAAGTTTTCATGGTTTTGCGAATGAGATGTTTCTCCAAATTTATAAGTGGAAGTTCATTTTTCTTCTTTTTCGTCTCCTTCTTCAATGATCTCAATTGTTCCAACCAAGAGGTTTTTGATATCCCATTCACTGCCACATGGGATGGCCGCTAAGCCGAATGGTGCATGGGATTTAGTAGTATGTGGATCAAAAGGAAATTCCCCAAGATCATCCATTCTTTGATAGGATATGTTGTGAGCGCTTGCACTCATTTGAACGTCCTGAGTTTCTTCTTTTTGTTTCTCTTGCATTTTCAACTTCTTGTCCTTTTCTTCCTGTTCCTTTCTATAAATACTAAAAGGATCAAGGTCTGCTTTGACTATGATCACCTTTCCCAAATGATGAAAATGTATTTCTTGGAATAAAGTGGAGGAAATGGCTTTCATGGCGTGAATCCAGGGTCTCCCAAGGATCATGTTGTAATTGGTCTCTTGGTTAATAACATAGAAATTGGTAGAGATAGTCTTTCCCATCATATTGAGAGGTAAGCTTATTTTCTTGACTGTTTGGATGTCATGACTGTCATAAATTCTTAATGTGGCAGTTTGTTGCTTGATCCTTGTTTTGTTGTATCCCATCCTTCGTTGAAAGGACATTGGCAAAAGATTGACTACCGATCCTTCGTCCACCACCACCCTTTTTATAGTGACTTCTTCAACTTGAATTTGTATATATAGGGGTGAGTCCTTTTTCTTACTTCCTTCTCTTTGGGGTAGTTTGGAAACATCGAATGTACGAGGAGGTGATTCCTCCCGTGAGGAACATCCTACTTCCAATACTTCTAGGAATGTCTTGTGATGCGAGGGAGATGCTCTTAGCAGGTTTATCACTTGTGAGAAGACATTCTCTATTTGGTCTGTCTGTTCCTCTTCATGGATCATGAACACTTCTTGGTCCAGTTCTATGTTATTGGTATGGTTTTGGTTGGCCTTTCCTTTCTCGATTTGAGGTTCCCTCTCCTTTCTCTGGGATTGGAGAAGTTTAAGGAAGTTCTTTTGTTGATTCGCTGTAAGTTTGGAAATGGATTTATTGTAACCATAACAAGTCTTTGTTTCAGGACCTTTTGTTCCATGAAACCAACTATAAGTATTGGGGTCATATGAAGGTTGGTTTGATCCTTGATTCCCTTTTTGTCTCCATTTGTCATTACTTGGATTGTTTTTTATGATATTGACATCTTTCTCCTACGGCACATTAGCTGTAGTCTTTTCTGCTCCTTTGGACATTCGATGCTTTCCATTAGTATCATAAGTCTTCCAACCGCCATCGATGGTGGCTTGGTCAATTCTTAAAGCACTCTCCAGTGCCTCTTCATAGGACTTATATGGCATTTTTTGGACATCTTCTCTCATGTCTTTGTTAAGGGCATGCAAGAAGAGGTCGCACAGTTCTTGATGATCCATGTTCAGAGCACTGGTTGAAGAATAAAAGACTTTCCTCCATCGAGTGACGAAATGTGCTACAGATTCATTTGGCTCTTATTTCATTGTGAGGAATTCTCTAATCCCTGTTTTAACGAGTTTGTTCATGTCGAATGCCATGACAAACTCTCTGATGAGTTGTCTGAACAAATGGATTGAAGCTTCTGGGAGATGATAATACCAATCCAGAGCAATGCCTTCAAGAATTTTTAGGAAGATCTTTGTTACAACCCCATCCCAAGGGAGTTCTCTGATGGCTGTAGTGTAGGCTTTAATGTGTGAATTCAGATCTCCTTCTCCTTTGAAGTTCGGGAGATCTCGCAGTGGCCGAGGTAATTGCACATTCCTTATGTTTTGGTCTAGAGGTTCTTTCAAATATTCAAGATACGTTCCTAGAAAGGAACTCTAGGATTGCGGGGTTGATAGTAATAACCCCATGGGTGGGTTTTGATAACTCGTTCTCGGATTTGTTGGATTGTTTTGAATAGGAGGGTTCCCATTCAAACAGGTGTCATTACTAGCATGTTGTGAATAATAATTGAGGTAGGGGGGATTTTGAGATGCCCCCTGGTCTTGTTCATGAGACTTGAGTCTTCTTTCTAGAGCATCTTGCTCTACTTCCATGATTCTAATTCTTTGCACTAGAGTTGTGATTAAATTTGCAGGAGTTGCAGCTCTAGGGGTTTCTTCATTTCTTGGATGTTCTCTATGAATATTTTCATGGTGAAAGGCTTCCTCACATGCAGCATTTTCTTTTTGTTCTTCTTGTAAGGTAATCCTCAATGCCTCATGAGCATCTTTGGTTTCTTGTAGATGTTTTTCCAACCTTTTAACCTCTTCATCAAGGTGGGTATTCGATATACTTGTGGAAGGTTGTTTGGGTTGATGTATTTCTGACCTCACCCTTCTTGCTTTATGCGGCGACTTGGTATGGCTAGATTGTTCTCCCAAGCTGGGTTGTTGAAAGATAGAGAGTTCCTAGATTCTCTTTGATCTTGCTCATAGTCAGAATCCTTGTAATCATAACAATTGGTGATTGGCACATCAGGATTCGGCAACACATACCTATCAAATGAGGGAGTTTCTATTTCTCTTGAGGGGATGTTCCCTAGGTTTAAGTTAGGTTCCGTCATATTCAATGGTGCCATGGACACCACAGAATAAATGGAACGAATGATGGCGTAGGCAATGGATGTCAAAGAGGCTATCAAAAGCAATAAAAGAATGTTTTTGAAGTTTTTAATGAGATCCAAATGATGGGAATGCGAACAACACAAACAAAAAAAATATCTCTTCACATCGGGTTCACCAAAATATGTACACTCAAAATCGTGACTCTGGTTGCCTAGGGATGTTGGGTCAGATTTCGGCACGCACACAAACCCTTTCCCTCCTTACCACGGGGCGATCCGCCATGTCACCCTTGCTCACGTGAAATTAGCTAGTCGAGAGGAGACGAGACATACCGGGGGTCTGGCTCGTTGGAGAGCTGGAGTTCGTAAAGAGGGGTCGGCAAGTACTGCAACCTTTGTTGTATGTTTCATTCGATTGTTGTTGTAGTTGAGATAACCCTATGACCCGAAGGGTCACTAGTTTCTCTTCTTCTATTTGGATTTCCAAGATTCCACCTCTGTGTGGGTAAATGATTATTTTCATTGATGTCCTCTTGTCTTTGTATGCGTTGAAGAAGTTCTTGTTGTATTTGACATTGTCTAATTTCTTCTAACAACAAGAGGACGAATGGGTCTCCTTGGGGTAGAACAAGTGTTTCTTGTTGCGGTCTTGGATGGATCTCTTGGATCTCATTACGGATAGCCTTCACCCACTCTCCTCTCACTCCTAAGCACATTCGTGAATCGGGAGAGAGATATATGAATGATTGCTAACTTTAACCACATCTAGGGTTTTGACCTAGGATTTTGTTGACCTAGGGTTTGACTTGTGTTTTTGACTTTGTTTTTACCTTGTGATGAAATCAAGGGTTTGTTTGGAATCGTTTGAACTGTGATTACCTCGTGATGGAATTGAGGGTTTGCAATTTTGTCTATTCTAATGTTTCTATATGCATGCAAACTAAATGATATGCAAAACATCTTTTTGGTATTTTTTAGAGTATTTGGAAATAAAAGTGCTTCTAATCTATGAAAAGGAAATATGTGTGCAATCCTATATGACTTTTCCAATGCAATGTTAACCTATGTTTTTTGTGTTTTCAATGATTTCAATGCAATCTAATCTAAGAAAAGAGAAAATCCTTCTTCTAACAATCTAGATCTAGAAATATGAAAGTGATTAATCTAACATGCAAGCTCTAACTATCAAGGAAAAAGCAATGTTTTACTATTCCCAAGAGCAAATTTAATTCTCTAATTACTATGAATTGAAAGAAAACAATGAAGGAACCTAGAAGAAATGAATATTTGTTGACTCCACTACCCTCAATAATCCTTGTAATAGAAAAGCTAGAATCCTTTTGTGACAGCAGGTGATCCTCTTGACAATAAAAAGACCCGAAGAAGCAAAAAGAAGCTTTGATGAAGCTTGTATGAGCTCAATGAGAGCTTGGATTGAGCATAATGGCATAGAATGAAGTAGCGTGATGCTACTTGGTTGAACAAATAAAGAAAAATGCACCTTCATCCTGTAAGAGCATTTGAATGCTAAGTTAGAGAGCAAAATTTGGCAAGAGCTATGTGCACAATAAATTTGCCTCCCTTTGTGCTTGAGGGAGGGGGTATTTATAGGTTTATAAAAAGGAATTGGTTGGAGAGTTAACTCATTTGATTGATGAGTTAACAAGAATAGATTGGAGAGTTCACAAGGTTGATTACCCAGTGAACTCAGCTGATTAAAGAGTGACGAAGCAAAGATAGCTTATCACTGGAGAGAAAATGGAGGTGAGGGAATGCATGAGATTGATTGAAGAGTTAATTTGAGATAAAAGAGAGATAATTATGCATGTGTGGGTGCATGAAATAGTTAACTCTATATCAGGGATCAAAAACCATGCAAACAGAGAGAAAAATGGGCAAAAATGAAGCAAAAATGAGAGAGAAACTTGAGTTTTTCTACGGCTTCAAAAATGGCAAGGTCACCCCTTTTGCCAGTAGGGTCACCCCTAGGTGACCCTCAGTCGCCCGGGGGAGATCCGGCCTAAACAGGGTCAAATGCAGAAAAATAGGCTGGGAGATGGTAGAAGAGAGAAAAAGGAAAGGTTCTACATCAAGAAACAAGTCAGTCATGTGGAAGAATCCAAATCTCCACTTGCGTCAATAGGATCTCCTAGGGGAGATCTAGAAATAATAGGGGGAGATTTGGATTGGTTCTGTTACCGCTTGCATGAGCAATCCGGTTTCATGCATTTAAATTTGCAGGCCCTTTCCCAAAGGTCCAAAAAATTATAATACTTTTGGCCTCTGTAGTCAGAAAAATGCTAAAGTCAGTTAAGGTGCAAGTGTCTCTGTGTGCACAAAATGGTTTGCATATGCGTGCAGGTCAAAAATATGTATTAGCGGGTGCAAAATCTCCATTGTCCTTTGAGAAAATGAGTTAGATGCATTTCCAAATGCATATCAGGTTCAAAAGAAGGATGTACAAGGGCAGAATAACATTGAAGATTCCAAGAATATTCGCTATTTGCATATTGGGTTGCATGTATATTTGGTTTGTATGTTCAAACATACAACGGTTAGATACAAAGGGAAAAGATACATTACAAGAATATTCTGGAGGAGATCTCGTGTTTGTATGTGTAGGAATGAATGTATGTCAATGTACATCGGGTCTTATGCAATGAAATACATACAAGGAAGTCAAATATGCATGTGCTCCAATACAATGATCCGCTGCAACATACAAAGGGAACAGTGCAATGAACAAATGATCTTGTATATTCCGTAATATACAAAGGCAGAAAAGTGCAAAAGGACAAATGCAAAGCAAGTTGCGAAACTGGGGGCCCACCACTTGTATTTTTGGGATTGTATATTTGGATATACAATCAAATATACATTTCATACATGCAACCCGGATGCGAAATGGAAGTGCATTATGGCAGACAAAAGGTTGATTTCCGTGGTTTGCATGTTTGTGTGCATTGTATATTGCAGATATACAATGAGGGACATACATTCTGGACCCGACGAAGGTTTCAGGCTGCTATATAAATGTTTGGGGTCCGTGAGTTGTATATGTGTTTATACATGTCATTATGCAACCAAATGTACAATGGAGGGATACAATGCGGATTCCAAGAGGTGTTCCATTCCAACAGAAAGGGTACTTGGCGTCTGCCCTGTATATGTTTTGCGCTTGTATATTCCGTAATATAGAAAGCGATGAATGCAAGAAAAGGATACAAGCCAGACCTGAATTGAATTTTAATTTGTTCCAACAAATTCAGGGTCTGACTTGTATATAAGGTGTTTGTATATGCATGTGTTTTTGCATATACAAGGGAGAAAAGGTAAAATGGAAAGAGCAAAGGGTCAGCGATAGAAAATTAAGGTGCCTACATGGCACGATATCATTGGTTGGCAACTCTTTATGCATGTTTTGCGACCATTGATCCCAGCGATGAATTCTTTGATCGACAGCCTTGTTTTGAGCTTGCAGCAATGGATTTTTCCTGAGTGGGTGCGGCCATATTTGAGCGGGAAATTCTCAGTGGTACGTCGTTGCTACATTTTAGAGAGGCTGTGGGTAGCTGAAGCGTTAATGGAAAAGTTACAGCGGTATGGGTCGGTGATGGACGGGTCAACAACCCGTTTGAAGATGAATGTCCTTGAATGGCGGCACGGATCCCGATTCCATCTGCTCATTCCTCTCTATCTCCCCACAGCGTTGAATATTTCTGAGCACCATTCCTCATGCATTGAATCTGGCAGATTTTTTATTGGCCTTGTAATAAATTTTGCCGTGTACACAGTCTTGGTATAAAAAGCCAAACTGTGTTACTTGTTGGTTGTTGGAAACTGGACAAATTTTGGTGCTGCAGTAGGAATACAACTTTTTGGTGACTCTATTTCAGCTGTCTTTGTGAGTTTATGAGTTGTATGTTGTGTGTATTATGCACAGAATTATCGATTTCATGTTGATTTAAATGAGTAATGCTTCATTGCATGTGTTTTGTTATTTGTCTCCAAACTGAATGTGTTTTTCTTCTGACTCTGAACATCTAAGGGGTGTTATAGATTCTAGAATATAGGTTTTCTATATTGAATATTTAGTCTATTACTTCTGCTCAAAGAGTAGATTGAATGTTTTGGATTAAGTGTTAAGAAGAATACATTGCAGTAGGGATGTTTGTAAGCAGAAATAACTAAATACTCTCTCTTGGGTATTGTCTGTAAGGCAGACATTTTAGAAACCCCTTGAAATCTGATTATTGTCTTGGGTCTGTGGTAAACATTCACATATATATGTCTACTGACTCTGAGCCCTGGATAGGCACCGATTTGGTCTGGTATCTCTGTTGTAACCCAAAGTCCTAGTTTTACATCCATATATAAATCAATCTCAAACTTCATATACAAACCTTTAGGATTTTAGAAGTAGTTTTAGGACCTAAAATCCTCTATCTACAACTAAGCATAGGCCCAAAGCTAGCCCCTTTGCACTTATTCCACAATTTTGGTCTGCATCATAGAGGATTTATCTACTTTGTTTCAACATCCGAGTAGTTTCATGTGCATATGTTGTAAATGTTGAATAGGGAACACCCCCCTTGGTTCTGTAGAGCCTAAAGAAGAAGAGGAGATATCTATAGAGTCTATCTCCTATACTGGTAGCCGCTGGCCCAGGAATCCTATTGATCATTGATGGCTACCTTGTAGGGACAACTGGGAATAAGCATCCAGTCGGATTAAGAGGTAACAGAAATTGGCGACTCTACTGGGAATGCTTTGTGAAAGAACCCTGATTCTAAAAGAAAACAATTCCTAATAATAGGTGGCGACTCCGAACCAATCTCCCAACCGGTAAAGTGAAATTTTGTATGCAAGGGAGAAGATCCTAGCGTAATACTCTGTTTGAAGAGTTACCCATAAAAATGATGTATAGGAAAAAAGGGACTGTTCGAGCCAGTCAAGATGGTTCTCCTAGCCCTAGAAAAAATGAATTTATTCAGGACAATCCAGGATCCTCAGAGCAAACAATACCTTATTTTTCAAACACTGAGGCTGAAATCCAGAATGTATATGAAAGACAGCAGGGTGGTGCTCTGAGAATAAGGTCAGAAGTTTTTCAAGAATGGCCTTTCTTGGATCCCAGTGATAGATTTGAAGAGGTTGAGTCTCCAAGGGATGAAGATAATGATGATCAGAATGTGATAAAACCATCCTCTTCTATGCCCTGAGAGGAGGAACTAGCTGATAAAATTAAGAGCTTAAGGGCAGAATTAGAATATCTGCAAGAAGTAAAGATCAGAGATGACATGAGACAGAAAGTGCAAGCTCTGAGAGTTGCTCAAAATGATTCAGTTCCTACCCTTGGCAACACAAATATGCAAAGAAATCAACACAGGAATGAAGTACAGGATCAACACGATAATCAAAGATAGAAATAACATAAGAGCTCCATTAAATAATGTAAGAAATCAGAATGCAAATAGAAATACAAATGCTAATCAATTTGGTAGACAACCCATGCAGCTAGACAGATTCAAACAGCTTGTTTTTTATGGCATTCCAGGTTATCCAAACCTTATTGACAAACATGTGAGGCTGCAAGTGCCTAAATTTTCAGGAAACAATACCGTCTTAGGTGAGGACCATTTAAAAGCTTTTCAGAATATCATGGACAACTTTGAGGTTGAGCATGAGGATGTTTTTATGAAATCATTCATGCAATCCTTAGTTGATGAAGTGAAGGAATGGCACAAAGGCCAGCCTGACAAGAGCATTTCATCATGGGATGAATTTAGGAGAATATTCAAGGAACAATATGGTGACAAAACTGATCCTAGTTTCTTCATTAATGAATTCACTGGCATTGCCAAAGGATCAAATGAACAAGTTGCTAATTTCAATGCTAGATTCATGAAGGTATTGAACAAATTACCACAGGACTTGAGGCCTAATGAACCTATGTGCATAGTGTTGTACATAAATGCTTTTGATGCCAAGACAGCTTATGGGTTAAGAGACAAGGGACCTCACAGCCTCAGGGATGCCTTCAAAATAGCAACTAATATTGAAAATAACAGGAAGGTGTCCGGTAAGACAAATAGAAGGGATGATGTGAAAATTTTGCAAAATCCAAACACTAAATCTTAGAGTATCCAAGGTAATGCATCTACTTCTGAGGATAAAATAGATAAATTAACAAATGTTGTTAAGGACCTGAGTTATAGAATAGCTAAAAATGAAAAGGGGATAGGTCCTGACAGGCCAGTTTACCAAAGGCAAGAAAGAAGACCATCATTACATGATATACCGTATCATACTAATTGGCGCGATGTTAAACCCGTCCTCCCGCACAGCAATACAAATCCAAGAGCTCAGAATACAAAGGAAACTCCTGATCCTTTGAAGAAAACTATAAATATTGTTAATGACACCCCATGGTGTATAATCTACCAAATGCCTCATTCACAGTCACAATGTATGATTGCTCAGTCTCTATATAATAATGTTGTTGCCTATGATGAATGCAATGAGACGCATTGCATGGAGGATGATAATGTCAATATGCTGTCTACAAACAGAGGATACTCTTTTCATGATGCTAATGCAAGTGTAGATAATGAAATTCAGGTCTGCCAACAGTTCCCATATGATGAGGATGAAGAGGACAATTATGCCTATGCTCAAGATTCACATAATTTCCTGAGTAATTTGAGGAGACCTTCAGATGAAGAAATTAGAGCCCTCACAGCAGCAACAGTAGCTCAAGTCAAGAGCAATTACAATCTTAGAGGTAAGGCTCAGGTAAGTGGTACACCTCAACCAGAGAACACTTTTGTGAGCCAACCAATGCAAAATTATAAGGGGATTGAAACATATAAGAAATAATGGAACAATAATAAATAAGGTTTTAAGCAAAAAATAGGTTACGATTCTCAAAAAATAGAAAACACAGTTCCCCAGGTTGAGGATCAAAGTAGAAATTCTTAGAGCAAGAATGACAGTCAAGGAGCCATAAAAACTAAAGCTAGATCAACTTAGGATGGAAGTAAAACCGTGGAGCAAGCTACAACTGTCATACAAAATTATGCTCCATTTGATATCACTCAAATCTTATCGCAGATAAAAGTCTTTGTTCCATTGATGGAGCTAATGAAAGTGGAAGAATTCAAAAATAAAGTAGTATCCTTAATCTCGGGAGTACCCTGTCAAGCCAAGCAGAATGATGAACCTCAGGCCAAGAAACAGGCCCTGTGCATTGATGAAGATGAAGTTCCTGAAGTATATCTGGGGATGACCATGAGAAAATGCCCTTCACAGGTGGAACCATTTTATGTCTCCCTTGTTATAAATGGAAAAATAATTAAGAACTGTATGCTTGACTCAGGAGCATCCACGAATATCATGCCTTTGGCCATCATGCAGCAAGTTGGGTTAAAAATAGATAAGGCATGTGGGAAGTGTTACGCCATTGATGCTAGGGAAGTACCTATCATTGGAATTATGAAAGATGTTGATTTCAGACTAGCAGCATATCCTAAAAAGACCTACAAAATGAACATAACAGTTGTTGATATCAAGCCACAATATGGCATGTTGCTGTCAAGAAGGTGGGCAACATTGATTGGTGGGAGTATCCAATTAAATTTATCATATGCTATGATCCCTATGAATGACAGGGATGTCAAACTAATTAGAGAAGAAAGGTCATTAGAGACAATGGAGGATCAAGAATCAGAGGAGCATATATGTTTTGTGGATACTAACTGTGATAATTTCAGAGTTGTCTCAGATGATAAAGGAGATAAAGAGGGAAATATTTGCATCCAAGAATTGGATCAACAGGGTCTGTGGACTATGTATTTCGATGGAGCTTGTTCAAAGGAAGGCTCTAGTGCTGGAATTGTATTTCTGTCTCTAGCTGGTAAGCTTCTAAAATTCTCTTTCTTACTGAAGTTTGCCTGTACAAATAATATTGCAGAGTATGAGGCTCTGTTATTAAGATTGAATGTAGCTCTGAAGCATGGAATTAAGATGTTAAGAGTATTTGGTGATTCAGAGTTAGTTGTTTCCCAAGTGAGAGATAAGTATGCATCAAAAAATAAAAGATTAAAACAATATAAGCATGCTATTTGGGATACACTTGAATTGTTCGATGCTTTTTCAATAAACTGGATAGAGAGATCAAAAAATGTCATGGCAGATTTTCTAGCTAATGTAGCCATAAGGCCAGATGATATAACTCTATCAGATGTTACAAATGTTGAAGTCAAGCTTAGACCTGCAGTGCCAGATAATGTATACAGCTGGCAGGTATTTGATGATGATAAAGATTTACTAAGATTTTTACATTGCATTGATGAGTATGAGAACCAAGAAATGGACTTTCAGAACCTTGTAGAGGTTGTAGATGGAAAAGAAACTCTCTTAGGGAAAGAAATAATTCAACTAAAGACAAATAAGATCCCTAGAGGGCTGGTTGCTCTAGAGAGAGCTTTTGACAATAGGGACCAACTTGTTACAAAGTCATCTCCAACAAATAAGAATGATCTAGAGGAGATAAACTTGGGGACATCTCATGCCCCCCAAAAAGTATATATTGGCAAACAGCTCAAGCCACATATCAGAGCTATGTTGATTGCATTGCTGAGAAAGTATAAGCATGTCTTTGCCTGGTCATATGAGGAACTGAAATCTTATAGAGAGGATTTATTTTAGCATGAAATCCCTTTGAATCCTGGAGCTAAACCATTTAGACAAAAACAGAGGCCTATCAATCCAACCTTAGCTCCAAAAATGCAAGAAGAACTTATGAAGCTTAGGGAGGCTGAAATAATTATGCTTATCAGACACTCCACTTAGGTGTCTAACCTTGTCCCAGTTAGAAAAAAGAATAGTGACATAAGACTATGTGTAGATTTTAGAAATCTGAATGTATCCTCTTTGAAGGATAATTATCCATTGCCAAACATGGAAGCCATGTTGCAGAAGGTGACTGGCTGTGAACTTTTATCTATGATGGATGGATTTTTAGGGTACAATCAAGTGAAAGTAAAGGAATCAAAGCAATTCAAGACTGCTTTCACTACTCCATGGGGAACATATGTATATGTGAGAATGCCATTCGGACTGACCAATGCAGGTGCCACATTTCAAAGGGCAATGGATGTTGCTTTTGCAGGATTGATTGATTCAATCTTGGCTGTGTATCAGGATGATTTGACAGCTTATTCAAAAAGGGAGGAGCAGCATTGCATGCACCTAGAGCAAATTTTTATTAGAGCATTGGAATATGGCATCTCACTCAACCCAAAGAAATGTACTTTTGGGGTAGTGGAAGGAAAATTGTTTGGTCACATTGTTTCCAAGGATGGGGTGAGGATTGATCCAGAAAGGGTGGTTGCAATTGATAAAATCCAGATCCCTAAAACAGTGAAGGCTGTTCAGTCCTTCTTTGGGCAAATTAATTTTGTTAGAAGATTTGTGCCTAACTTTGCAGAGACCACCAAAGATATTTCTAAAATGTTGAAGAAAGGTGCAACTGTCACATGGGAGGATGAAGCGACTAAATCATTTTAGAATATAAAAGAGGCTATTAAGATGGCTCCCGTATTAAAATCTCCTAATTTTTCTAAGCCATTTCAATTGTTTTCATTTGCTTCTTTCCACACTATTGCTACTTGCTTACTACAGAAAAATGCTGAAGGTTTTGAACAACCTATAGCCTTCTTTAGTAAGTCATTACAGGCTGCTGAATTAAAGTATGACATCATGGAGAAGCAGACATATGCACTAGTTAGGGCAGTCAAGAGCTTTAGGCCATATTTGGTGGGCTCTCACATAGTTGCATACGTGCCTCATGCAGCAGTCAAGGACATCTTTACTCAGCAGGAAGTAAATGGAAGAAGATGCAGATGGATAAATAAACTACAAGAGTTCAACATAGAGATACAAATTACAAAGCTGGTAAGGGGACAAGGTTTGGCAAAAATAATGACAGAATCAAAGCTGGAAGCATGCTAGGTGAACATGATGCAAAATAAAACTGTCAATATGTCAAAATCTTATTGGTATAAGGACATTGTATATTACTTGCAGAATTTGAATTGTCCTTCTCACTTCAGTGACAGTCATAGAAGAACTTTGAAGCTACAAGCAATCAAATACATAATTCTTCAAGGAGAGCTGTATTGGAAGAATCCTGAAGGCGTACTACTTAGATCTGTGAATGAGGATCAAGCTACTGATATTTTAAAAGATCTACATACAGGAGGATGTGGTGGACATTACGCTGCCAAGACAACAACCCACAAAATTCTTAGGACAGGATACTGGTGGCCAACTCTTTTCTCAGATGCACAAAGGTTGGTAAGAAAATGTGATCCTTGCCAGAGGTTCTTAAGGAATCTAAAATATGAAGGTGCACTACCCCTTAGGACTGTAACTATAGAGGCCCCATTTCAGCAATGGGGAATTGATTTTATAGGGGAAATCTCAGAGAAATCGAGTGGAAGACACAGTTGGATTTTGGTTGCTACTGATTATTTTACCAAATGGGTTGAAGTCATTCCAACTAAGAAAGCTACGAGCAAAGTGGTGATGGATTTTGTTTTAGAGCACATTATTATCAAATTTGGAGTGCCAGCTACAATTGTCACGGACAATGCCATGTGCTTCAGATCTGGAGATTTTGTTGATTTTTGCAACAAGTACGGGATCAATCTGTCATATGCATCACCATATCACCCACAAGGAAATAGTCAAGCAGAATCAAGCAATAAGAGCCTCATGAAAATCATAAATAGAATGTTAGATAAAGGCAAAAGGGCATGGGATTCAAAGTTAAAGATGGCACTATGGGCCAACAGGATGACAGTGAAAGAATCAATTGGAAGGTCACCTTTTGAGTTAGTGTATGGTGCACTGGCTAGGCTGCCTATGAACAACCTTTTGCCAGTCTATAGATTCATACAAGAAAATGATGTGGAGGTTGAGGATTCAATGACTGAAAGGATAAACCAGCTAGTTGCATTGGATGAAATCAGAAAAGAAGCACACATGACAAACATCAAGAAACAGCAGAAAATGAAATATTTGTTTGATAAAAAAGACTACAGAAAGAAAGTTTCAGATAAGTGACTTGGTCCTTGTTTGGAATGCAAAGAGCCAAGATAAGGGTAAGCATAATAAATTTGAGCCACTATGGATGGGTCCATATCAAACTAGCAATATTCATGAAGAAAATTCATACTTCCTCCAGGCCCTGAGTTGTGAGTTGCTGGAACTGCCAGTGCACAGTCAGTTCTTGAAGCCATATTTTTCATAAATGATCTTCCTCTGTGCACATTTGTAAATTAGGTGTAAATAGTTTTTGCTCGCCTTGAATAATCGGTGTTGTTTTGTGTTTTGTGTTCTGCCTGGTCTGCCCCGGAGTGATTTGGTTCTCGCTATAGCCTAGCACCTGCACGTCCCTAATTGGACCCTATGTTACTGCCTACATGAGCAATCTGGTTTCATGCATTTAAATATGCAGGCCCTTTCCCAAAGGTCCAAAAAATTATAATACTTTTGGCCTCTGTAGTCAGAAAAATGCTAAAGTCAGTTAAGGTGCAAGTGTCTATGTGTGCACAAAATGGTTTGTATATGCGTGCAGGTCAAAAATATGTATTGGCGGGTGCAAAATCTCCATTGTCCTTTGAGAAAATGAGTTAGATGCATTTCCAAATGCATATCGGGTTCAAAAGGAGGATGCACAAGGGCAGAATATACATTGAAGATTCCAGGAATATTCGCTACATGCATATGGGGTTGCATGTATATTTGGTTTGTATGTTCAAACATACAACTGTTAGATACAAAGGGAAAAGATACATTATAAGAATATTCTGGAGGAGATCCCGTGTTTGTATGTGCAGGAATGAATGTATGTCAATGTACATCAGGTCTTATGCAATGAAATACATACAAGGAAGTTAAATATGCATGTGCTCCAGTACAATGATCTGCCACGACATACAAAGGGAATAGTGCAATGAACAATTGATCTTGTATATTTCGTAATATACAAAGGCAGAAAAGTGCAAAAGGACAAATACAAAGCAAGTTGCGAAACTGGGGGCCCACCACTTGTATTTTTGGGATTGTATATTTGGATATACAATCAAATATAGATTTCATACATGCAACCCAGACGCGAAATGGAAGTGCATTGTGGCAGACAAAAGGTTGATTTCCGTGGTTTGCATATTTGTGTGCATTGTATATTGCGGATATACAATGAGGGACATACATTCCAGACCCGACGAAGGTTTCATGCTGCTATATAAATGTTTGGGGTCCGTGAGTTGTATATGTGTTTATACATGTCATTATGCAACCAAATGTACAATGGAGGGATACAATGCGGATTCCAAGAGGTGTTCCATTCCAGCAGAAAGGGTACTTGGCGTCTGCCCTGTATATGTTTTGCACTTGTATATTCCATAATATACAAAGCGATGAATGCAAGAAAAGGATACAAGCCGGACCTGAATTGAATTTTAATTTGTTCCAACAAATTTGGGGTCTGACTTGTATATAAGGTGTTTGCATATGCATGTGTTTTTGCATATACAAGGGCGAAAAGGTAAAATGGAAAGAGCAAAGGGTCAGTGATAGAAAATTAAGGTGCCTACATGGCATGATATCATTGGCTGGCAACTCTTTATGCATGTTTTGCTACCGTTGATCCCAGCGATGAATTCTTTGATTGACGGCCTTGTTTTGAGCCTACAGCAATGGATTTTTCCTGAGCAGGTGCGGCCATTTTTGAGCGGAAAATTCTCAGTGGTACGCCGTTGCTACATTTCAGAGAGGCTGTGGGTAGCTAAAGCGTTAATGGAAAAGTTGCAGTGGTATGGGTCGGTGATGGACGGGTCAACAACCCGTTTGAAGATGAATGTCCTTGAACGGTGGCGCGGATCCTGATTCCATCTGCTCATTCCTCTCTATCTCCCCATAACGTTGAATATTTCTGAGTGCCATTCCTCATGCATTCAATCTGGCAGATTTTTGATTTGCTTTGTAATAAATTTTTTCGGGTACACAGTCTTGGTATAAAAAGCTAAACTGTGTTACTTGTTGGTTGTTGGAAACTGGACAAATTTTGGTGCTGCAGTAGGAATACAACTTTCTGGTGTCTTTGTGAGTTTATGAGTTGTATGTTGTGTGTATTATGCAAAGAATTATCGATTTCATGTTGATTTAAACGAGTAATGCTTCATTGCATGTGTTTTGTTATTTGTCTCCAGACTAAATGTGTTTTTCTTCTGACTCTGAATATCTAAGGGGTGTTATAGATTCTAGAATATAGGTTTTCTATATTGAATATTTAGTCTATTACTTCTGCTCAAGGAGTAGATTGAATGTTTTGGATTAAGTGTTGAGAAGAATACATTGCAGTAGGGATGTTTGTAAGTAGAAATAACTAAATACTCTCTCTTGGGTATTATCTGTAAGGTAGACATTTTAGAAACCCCTTGAAATCTGATTATTGTCTTGGGTCTGTGGTAAACATTCACATATATATGTCTACTGACTCTGAGCCCTGGATAGGCACCGATTTGGTCTGGTATCTCTGTTGTAACCCAAAATCCTAGTTTTACATCCATATATAAATCAAACTCAAACTTCATATACAAACCTTTTAGATTTTAGAAGTAGTTTTAGGACCCAAAATCCTCTATGTACAACTGAGCATAAGCCCAAAGCTAGCCCATTTGCACTTATTCCATAGTTTTGGTCTGCATCATAGAGGATTTATTTACTTTATTTCAACATCCGAGTAGTTTCATGTGCATATGTTGTAGATGTTGAATAGGGAACACCCCCCTTGGTTCTGCAGAGCCTAAAGAAGAAGAGGAGATATCTATATAGTCTATCTCCTATACTGTTAGCCACTGGCCCAGGAATTCTATTGATCATTGATGGCTACCTTGTAGGGACAACTGGGAATAAGCATCCAGTCAGATTAAGAGGTAACAGGTTCGATGAAACTAAAAACTGAAAGTGTGAGATGGATAAGGAGACCTCTAGAAGGCTTCTAGGATGTGCACTAGAGGAAAAACAAAGGGGAGAGGTAAAAAATCACCTACAAGACTCTCACAAGGCTTAGGATCAAGGTTGAAAGCCAGAAAATGCAAGTCGACAAGTGTCGCAACAAGTGTCAGAAAGCATCACAAACGGGGAGAGAGAGAAATTGACAAGGAAGAAACAACACAAGACAAGAAAAGAGGACACACCATCAAGAGGCCTGCTGCTTAAAGGACATTATTTCATGCTTACATGTACGTGACGGGTCAGTGCAAGAAGTTGGGTCCACTTTTTGGCCAAAAAGTGGAAATGTTTTCCCTGATTTTCAGAATTTGTCGCATTTGACCTTAAAATTTGAAGCACTTAGAAATGGAATCTTTAAAAAAGTCACCAAATATAAAATGTAGTACTCAGAGTCTAGTTTCTAAATATGTAATTTTTTTCAATACCCAGATGATACAAATTAATTTTCAATAGGCATTTCTAAAAACCACTATTTAAAAGTCACTTTTTTTTACCATACCATGCACGTGTACGGCCAACATAATTTGACCTAAATAAAATTATTTTTCAAAATCTTTTTGGGAAAACATGTGTAGTACAGTGAAGTTTGATGAGGATATTTTTTTATAATTTTTTTCCAAATAATTTTTTTTTATTAATTTTTTATTAGGCCTAATTGGTACTTTTGAAAACCCCTCGTGTACGGCCAACATAATTTGAGCAAAAAAATCATAAAATTAATTTTTTTTTTATTGTGTAAAGAATGATGTGTAGATTGATGACATATAATTTTTTTTAAAAAAAATTAAAAATTAAAAGTTATTAAAAAAATACAAACACCTGTCATTTCAAGTTTTTGGACTAGTTTGCTTATAAATTAAATAATAAATGGAAGAACATGTCCAATAACAAAAAAAATTATATATTTGAAAACTAGACAATGTCATCTGTAATGGGTTTTCATTTCGTAAAAAAATTCAAAAAAAAAAGCCCTCAGCCATATAGGTAAACTCAGTGTTTCTTCTTATTTTGTACTTAGAAAAAAACTTGCAGGTCCAAGGCTCAAGGTCGGTCAACCATGCCTATCCTGAGCCTAAGAAAAAAATTTGCAGGTCCAAGGCTCAAGGTCGGTCAACCATGCCTATCCTGAGCCTAAAACCCAAGCAAAGGTCAGGGAAAAAGCGGCGGAGATTTCTAATTTCAAATAACGGGTACCCATTATAAAACGGGTACGCGTTACATAACGGGTACCCATTATAAAATGGTTACCCGTTATTTAAATAATGGGTACCCGTTATATAATGGGTACTTTTTTCTATTATACCCGTTATTTTCCATATTAGGGAAAAAAGTACTTTCCCTGTATCCCTGCAACTTGCAAGTCTGATACGTACGGTGCGACAGCGATAATTTCTGTATTTTTTTACTTACAATTGTTTTGTGGAATCTCTTAACAGGTCATATTCTATTCAGATTTTGAAAGGAGTCAATCATATGAACAATTCTGAAGTGAAATCAAGTGCATGAGCTATTTTCAAGAGGAATAAAGCAAGAGGGGTTTTGTTTTTACATCTACCTTTTACTTCAAAATCTATGGAACAAAGGATCTACATCTAATTCTACTTCAAAAGTTCAAATAAGGACATCAATTATGAAATTGGATTAAGTATCAATTGTTATTTTATCAAGAGGGCTTGGTAATCATGGGATCAAATCAACGTCAAAGAAAAAAACAGAGGATAATGACACCTCAAGAAATTGAAGCAAATAGAGAGAAGGAAGCCAAAAGGCAATGAGATAGAAGAGCAAGGATTCAAGAGATGAAGAATATTGAAGCATCTAGTTCCATGAGTATTGAAGAGAAAGACATTCAAGAGAGTAAAAATGATGGGATGAATGTAGATGATGCAAATGCGGAAATGGTGAATTTGGAAGAAAATGTGTCTATAGAAACAAATGCATGTATGTCTTCAAACCCAACTTTCGAAGATATGGAAAATGTGACTATACAAACAAATCCAGGTATGTCTTCACAGCCAACTTTCAATGTTTTGGAAAACAGGACTATAGAAACAAATCCAGGTGTGTCTTTGGAGCCAACTTTCAATGATATAGAACACACGACTATAGAAACAAATCCAGGTGTGTTTTCGGAGCCAACTTTCAATGATATGGAAAACACAACTATAGAAACAAATCCAGGTATGTCTTCAAACCCACCTATTGATGATATGAATGAGAATGATATCCCTTTTAGGAGTGAAAAGAAATGTTTTATTTGAGATTGAAAGAAATGTCTTAGATAATCTTCCTGGTAAGATTTCTTGGAGGCAAATGAGAACTCATGCAAATAGATTATATAAAGATTTTTTTTATAAAAAAGTCTTGGATTTCAATGTCAACTTATGATGCAATTGATGAAGATGTGGAAATTGTGAAAAGTAATGAAAAAGTTAGGCATATTTGTAAAACCTAAAAAAAAGATGAATCAATGAAACAATATTTATCTAGTGTTGCTAATGCTATTGATTCTATTGGTAAAAAGAGTCGATCTAAAGATAGCAATGTAGCATGAAGAGCTATAACAACTGCTTTAGTCAATAAATCGTCTTCTAATAAAAGAATGATAAGTAAGACAAGTGAAATTCTAAAGATAAATCCTAAAACTTTGAGAAGAGCAGCAAAGAGAAGAGAATCTATTGAAAAAGATCCAATTAACCAATGTTGGAGTTTTAGTGGTAGACTCCCAAGGTATGACATGAAATTAAATAGTGAAATCAAATCTTTAATTGAAAAATATTGGCATGATAATACAAGGGTATCATCTAATGTTAGAGATGTTTTAAAATTACGAGTGGGGTCTAAAATTCATGATCATCATCCAAAACATCTATTAGACATGACTCAAATTGAATTATATAAAAAATTCTTAGATGATTTAGTGTTAGAACCTTTTAATATTACCATAAGCCAAAGATCTTTTGAGAAATGTAAACCTTGGTATGTGAAAACTAATAAACAACGAATCTCTTGTTGTTGTAAAACTCATGTGCAATTTCTTTATTATTATGATATTTTTCGATATATACATTCTACTTTGCATACTAACGAAATTATGCAGGAATGTGGTATTAATATGCCACCTCAAACAATTAAGGAGTTTGTAGCAGGTTTGTTTTGTGAAACATCTACTGGATACTTATTTTATTCAAAAGCATGTATTTCTGGACAATGCAATAGATGTGGCAACTTTTCATTGTTAGGAGAATGTATGCATGAAAATATTTCACATGAATTTGGACAACAATTAGTGGATGTGAAAAGATTCAAGAATGTTGAATATTCTTTAAAAGATGGAAAAATTGGAAAGTGTTGTGAGTTAGTCACTGAAAAAATTTGTGTGCATGCATTCATCAAAGATTTTAAGGATACTATTGTATCCAAATATGTCAAACACTCCCAATATGCTCGGTGGCTTGATGGACAATTCCATTCATGTAAAAACACCTTTCCAATTGGAACTATCCTATCAGTGGTTGACTTTGCAGAAAATTATACTTTTGCTCCACAAGAGGAAATTCAATCTTAGTATTATAATTCAGTGCAGGTGGCCATATTTGTTCATATTGTATACAGACATGCAAATGATAGTACAGAAGATAATAGAAAATTTTTGAGGGAGTATCATTTCGATTTGAGTGATAACCGGTTACACTCTTCAGAGTTTGTGCAATATTGTTTCACAAAATTTTATGAAAGTTTAAAAGAAAGAGGAATCCAGATGACACAACATTTCATATGGTCAGATAATTGTATAGGGCAATTCAAAAATGTAAGAATGTTTTATTGGCTATGTAGGGCTCACAAAGAAATCAATATCCAACATATGTGGAGTTTTTTTGAAGCTGGACATGGTAAAGGAGAACATGATGGAGCTGGAGCATGTGTGAAAAGAGCTCTTGCTAGAGAGCAACTAAAATTTAAGGATACAGCCAAATTTAGAGATGCACGTGCAATTGTGGATTGGTGTAATGAAAAGTTATCTACGGGATCAAGTCAGAACTCTACCATTAGACGATTCTTTTGGTTAGTTGAAGAAGAGAATATTCCTACTCGACTTGATTGTGAGACAATAACTGGATCAACAAAATGGCATTCATTTAAGAGTTCAAATGTAAGCACATGGACTATATGGACTAGGGAGCTTGCATGTTTTTGTCAATTTTGTATTACAGGTGATTGGGGAGCATGTGAAAATATAGAATGGGTTGAAGAATGGAAACAAAGATCCTTGACACCTATAGAAACACAAGATCAATTTGAAACAACAATTGAAGATGATAATCAAATGTTTGCATTAGATGACTATGATCGTGTTTCAGACCTTGTACAAGAAGGTACTTTTGTTTTCAATTTTTTTTATTGTCATTTTTTTGTACATCCTGTATATAATTAATTATATATGTATGCATCCACAAATTTATGTGATTTAGATACATGTCACACTTTATTGAATTACATAATTTTTTTGTAGGACATGTCTATGCTGTTATTGCACCTAAGGGCAATGAAGAGGAAACCGAGTATTGGTTGGCTCGATGTGTTGAGACAAAACAAAAGTTGTTACATCCTGAGTAGATGATGATAACATGGAGTATCCAACAGGTTCTGTAGTTGTTGTTGGCACTTGGCTACGAAAATATCTAATAAGAAGGAATGGTGTGCCTACATTTGAAGATTATGAAACACATAAGAAGATCATACACTACTCACATTTGGTTGTGGCAACAAATATAAAACTAGTCAGATATCGAGGCAAACCTTCTAATAAACAGTTATGGACACTTTCGATGGAAGAACATGAGTCAATTATAGATGCATTACAAAATAATGAGGATGCCGATGGTACAATGGAATAAATTTTCAGGTAAGTAAACAATACTCTTACATCCCCAAGTTAAATTATTTCATTCTCATTTCAGCTTCTATATTATTCCCCTTGTCTTAAATTTTGTATCGACCCATGGAAATATATAGTTAATTTACTTGTACATTTGAACATTACTTTTTGCAGGTGTATCCTAGACAAGTAGTCAAATGTGCATGATTGTCAATAGAAGTTATCACCATACAAGTATGTGAGGTCAATTTTGTAGTCTTCAACTAAAAGTGAACGCAAATTAGGTAATTACATATATATATATATACTCAAATATTTATCATCCATCCTCTAAAGACACCCACTTGTACATCCCCTTAATTCAGATGTCATCTTAGCTCCCCTTAAGCTATCCTCTTCCATCCCCTTAAGCCATCAAGTTTTATTTTATACTTTGTAAATTGACTAGTGTACATCTCTCCAAGTAAGCTATCCTCTTTTGTATTCCCTTAAGACATCCTCTTCTAGCTCCCCTTTTAATTAATCCTCTTATACATCCCCTAAATCCATCCTCTTATGTATCCCCTTAAGACATCCTCTTAGCTCCCATTAAGCCATCGTCAAGTTGTATCCTCTTTTTTGTTATTTAGTACATATTGCATTAATATTTTGTGTTTTAAAGTAAAGTTTAAGACCTAAAAATGTGTAGATGGCTCATGAATTTGTCCCTGAGTACCAACCTGACCAATAGTCTCACTCCTATCATCTTGCACTTACATATATATGGGTGCATATACAAATTTATATAAACTCAAAAAAAGAAACTTAGTACAAATTTAGTACAATTTTTTAAAACACACACCGGGGAATACTCAGGCATAGTAGCTGTCGATGGAGGATCAATGGAAGAAACACCTAAGCCAGGTGGTCGGTCAGACATGGGAACTGCCACATGACTTGAGCCTCGCTGCAATAGTAGTGTTTCACATACATGTATGTATATAGTTATTTATTTAATTATACACAGTTTGTTAATTTAAAATATAATATTGATAAGTTTCAAAAGAAAAATTAAACTAGAATTAGATACATATGGTTTTAGGGTTAAGATATATTGGTTTACCCCGTAAGGTGTGCCAACCTCTACAGCTGTCGATGTAAAACTCAATGTATCAAATCGTGATGTGGCCCTAGAGCGACTTGAGATCTGTACAACAAATAGTTTACAATTATATAGATTAATTCATTAAATTATTTATAAAAAATTTGATCTACATTCAAATTATACACTTGAAATATTTAATAAAATGTGGTCAATGTACCTGTGTAGGATTATCATCTGAATATAGTAGATCCAAGTATGACTCCACTCCGGCTGTAGCTGCATCTGATGTGGATGTAGGAGCACGACCATAACATGGTTGATTGCAATTTGTACACAAATGTGCCCCTAACAGGCCTGGGGCTCTATGCTGAGATGCATCGACTCCTCCATGATGCTCTCCACCACTGAATTCAGCTGCCATGTGGGCAACTTGTTCAGTGAGATTGCCTGAGAGTCTACTCAATGCTCCTAATGTCGACAAAACTGACTACTGCTGAATAGGTGCAGGAATCGTGGGCAAAACAGGAGCAACCATAGGAGCAGGAGGAACAGGTCGATTGGGGTCAACTCGTGCCCCTGGTCTGTGTTGTGGCATGCCATGACCAACACCCTGAAAATCTCTCATATCAAAATAATTGGGTTTTTGACCCAATTGAAACTCCACCCATAATTTTCTCAAAAAATATAGCGGCACCTCACAATTAGCATGTGGTGGGTGATCAAACACCATCCACCACCGATCCCAAAAATGTCTTGAAATCCCCTCATGCGTACCCCACTTAATTGATATTCTTTTTTTTGTTGCAGCTATAGGTTGATTAGTTTTTGGGTGACGAAAAAATGGGGCTAATGTTTGTTTTGTAATGTGGAGGTCATGGATGTCTTTATATGAAAGACCATCTGCATAGAATTGCCTCCTCTCCTCCCGCCAAAGCTGAAATCTATTTAGGTCTGCATCGATAGACCTAACAGAATCAATAATGGTTTGCATCGAAGATGCAAACCGAACCACATGCGGAGGCATCAAGTGAGTTTGATTATTAATCAAATTAATGTTCTCCTCAATTGTATTAATATTTTCATTAATGTTTTGCCACAATCGGGCCTCATCAAATGGAGGGGGTGGGGGGTTTTGAGGTGGAGGGGATGGGGGGTTTTGAGGTGGAGAGGGTGGAGGGTTTTGAGGTGGATCATGGGGTGGGGGCTTTTGAGGTGGATCATGGGGTGGGGGGGTTTCATAAAGAATGTCATCTATTAAAAATTCATCTAGACTCTGGTCATCCATTAGATCTGTCTCCTGCAAATTTTCAAATATGTAAATTCATATAAAAAACTTACAAATGTATAATTTCACAATATATATATATATATGTATATTGAAAACTTACAAACAAATATCTATAAATTTAAACTTAATCTAGAATAGATCTATAAATGATTTAGTTTAAAATATCCATGAATTCAGAGAGCACGTAATACTTGAAAATTAAACACATGCACAAGTTTATCATATAATATTCAATCAAATGATGATGCCTCATACCAATGTCTCCTTAAATTAATCCAACATTTCCCTAAAATATTATATTCTCCTTCCTACTTCATTCCTCTTTAACCATTTTTTAGAGGGTTTTTGAACTATAGAATTGGTATTTATAGATAAAATATGGAATAATTAGAAAAAAGATCTCACAAAAATTACCAAGAGGAAGTTATGCAAAAAATTACAACATAAAGCTATGTCTAAATTTTCAGATCATTAAATTCACATAGTGGACAAGGTTGCAGGTTCTAGGTCCTAGTCATACACCAAGGTGTCACTCTACCTAACAAGGTCTTGTCATATCATCATTTTTCTCAAAATTATAATGGAAGTTACATTTTGACACCTTATATATAGTCCAAATTTAAAAGTGCATGCCAAGTGTATTAGATTCCCATTTCTCTATTAATCAGGCTACTTCTAGCTTCTAAGTTAAGCTCAATTGTGATGGTGTGACATGAAGATGTCTACGTGATGCCCTGACATTATAGGTTCTAAGTTAAGCTCAATTTTGTAAATAGTGTTTCATTTCTATTCATTTATTGCTCTTAACTTAGAAAAGTTATATTTTCTAATTAATAGCATTATACTCAATTTGCTAGAGCTATTATTCCTATTTCTCTTCCTATATTAACTCCAATTTTACTATAGGCTTCTCATGTGTCTCAAAAGAGCGGTACAGATTATGACTTAAATGAACATTGCATGCTACTTTTATACTACATTTATAACAATAGTGACCTTGTTAAAGACTACATTTATACCAATACTACAACATTGTATTCCAACAATATGAGTTACCTTCTGCTGAAGTGTAAAAACCCTAAAATATCATTTTGAAACTTTATTAAATGTTAATTTCCAAACCCTAATATGAGAATTTGAAACCCTAAAATATCATTTTAAAACTCTATTACGTGAATTTTCAAACCCTAATACATCATTTTGATACCCTAAAAGGTGAAAAGTGAAGCCCTAAACATCTACTTTAGAACCCTAAAATTTATATTTGAAACCCTAAATTGTGGATGTCAAGTTCCCTAAATTGTAAATTTGAAACTATAAAATGTGGATGTCAAGGGTAGCAGAATGTTTTCCTCAATATTTTTAAATGAACTAGGGGTAGGTGAAGGATCAAGGAATGATCCCAACTTCATATAAGATTGCACACCGTATGTCGATATGCAACTATATTAATCCATCTACTAGAATGGACCCAAAACTAAATGAGAATTAGCATAGGTCTACAAATGTCACCATTGCACTAGTTAATACATGTTGATGTTATCTAAATCATATTTAATTGTGAAACTAAAACAAGAGGAGAGAAAATTAAATGTTAATTTCTAAACCCTAATATGAGAATTTGAAACCCTAAAATGTCATTTTAAAACTCTATTACGTGAATTTTCAAACCCTAATACATCATTTTGATACCCTAAAAGGTGAAAAGTGAAGCCCTAAACATCTACTTTAGAACCCTAAAATTTATATTTGAAACTCTAAATTGTGGATGTCAAGTTCTCTAAATTGTAAATTTGAAACTATAAAATGTGGATGTCAAGGGTAGAAGAATGTTTTCCTCAATATTTTTAAATGAACTAAGGGTAGGTGAAGGATCAAGGAATGATCCCAACTTCATATAAGATTGCACACCATATGTTGATATGCAACTATATTAATCCATCTACTAGAATCCAGACCCAAAAATAAATGAGAATTAGCATAGGTCTACAAATGTCACCATTGGGTGCTAGTTAATACATTGATGTTATCTAAATCATATTTAATTGTGAAACTAAAACAAGAGGAGAGAAAATTATTTATTGAAGTAAAATATAGATGCAAATTTGTTATTCCAAGTTTAAAGTTGTAGTGAATTTTTTTCAAACCATAGTGGACTATAAATTAATTTTTCATTTCTTACATGAAACTTATGGATAAGTTTACCACAACTGATAAAATGTACATTTAAATCCATGCATAAAATCTTATGGCCATAGTGCATCAAACGTGTTGGATAAACACTATGGACTCAAGGGAAGCAGGTAAAACAAGTATATAACTAGAACAACACAGGCTATAGAAAACACATCCTCATTGGTCCATCATTTAAATGTATCATGAAGGTATCAAGGATGGAAGGATCATATGTCACAAAAGATTATCCAAGCTTCTAGATAGGTTGAATCAAAAAGGTATATATCACTATTTACATGCTCAAACCCTAATCAAGATATGATAGGAAAAGATAAACAAGGATGAATGCAAACCATAGGTAAATCTATTTAAGAAAAAGATAAAAGTGAGAAATTAGATCTAAGAACTGTAATTAAAAAAAGGCCAAACCAGTACTATAAAATCCTAGGTGATGGAATGTCAAGTTCACTAATAAATATAAAGGAAATCCATTTGACTATTACTGGATACAATTTCAATACATCTAACAGTTGTGTTACACAAAATGAACCACTAGTCAATGATCATAGTGCCTTACACTTGAAGATGATTGGGGTCCATTAGAATTTATATCTTATAGTTTTGGTGAGTATCATGTGGATCTTAAAATGCTTATGGTATTCCATTATTAAATACATATGACCAAATATCGTTCTATTTTAATATGGACCCTTAAATAATGTGATATTTCATAGAATGGAAAGAGTCTAGGAGTTTAATATGGTTCATATACATTACACTCAAGTGAAAACTATGGTCAAGTTCACAAATAAATGTAAAGGAATATCATTTAACTATTATTGGATACTTGTAATTTCGATATATCTAACAATTAAGTGACACAAAATTAACCCCTAATCAATTATCATAATGTTTTACAAGAAGATGATTTGGGTCCATTAGACTTTATGTCTTATATTTTTGGTGATAGCAACCTTACTGGCATATGAGACAGGAACTTCTAATAGCCAACAATGACAGATATCAAAGATAGGGTATAGTCTTATAGCCAACAATGACATAAATAAAAAATAGGGTATATAGTTTTATATGATTCCTCAATATTCATCTTGATACATTTAGTGTACCCTAAGTTAATCATCAACACTGAAGCATCTACATGCCTCCTCTTGATACATTTTCATCTTCAAACTTATCCCTTTTATCATTATATTACATATACTAATTTGGTTTTTTAGGGTTTAGGGTTTAGGTTTTTAGGGTTTGTAGGACAACATGGTTTTAGGGTTTATAGTTTGGTTTTTTAGGGTTTATAGTTTACGTTTTTAGAGTTTGCAGTACAACATGGTTTCAGGGTTTATAATTTGGTTTTTTAGGGTTTATAGTTTAGGTTTTTAGGGTTTGTAGTACAACATGGTTTTAGGGTCTATAGTTTCAATTTTTTAGGGTTTATAGTTTAAGTTTTTTAGGGTTTGCAGTAACATGATTTTAGGGTTTGCAGTAACATACAATCACAAAATTCTAATAACAAGTAAAACCCTTAAATAACAAATAAAACCCTAATTTTTATTTTAACCCTACAATTAGGAAAAAAAAGCATTTAAAACAAGCTAAAGATAGGTAGAGAACCAATCTGGAAGAGCTCGAGGGTGACGAGGTGGCGAGAAGAGGTGAGAGGGCAAAAAAACTCTGTTGTTTTCCTTGTCTGGTCCTTGACAACGCGTACCCATTTCTTGCTGTCCGCTGTCGCTGTCATCCTCTGTGGGTGAAAATGAGCCCGCAGAGCTCTTTTTTTTAAAATATATAATTTTTTGAAAACGGGTACCCGTTTAGGCTCGGGTGCCCATTACTAAACGGGTACCCATTTAGGCTCGGGCGCCCGTTCCTAAACGGGTACCCGTTTCTTTGAAAACGGGTACCCGTTACCGGCGGCATTTTTTTTGCCCGCGCGACTTCCCCTATATGTGGACCCAGTTTCTTGCGGGTACCCTGACAAGGATTTGTATCATCATAGGGGCCCTCATGGAGGCAGTGCGTGATTTTTGTGCTTATAGTATTGCTGCCATTATTCAAAAATAGTAGTTGATTTTAATAGTCACTTCATCACGACAATGAGAAAGGTACCTCCTTATATGAGACCTAATGAGTCTATGTGTTTGGTTTTGTATTGTTGTGCATTTAACTCAAAGATTGGTTATTGTTTGAGGAACAAGAGTCCACAAACATTAAGGGAGGCATATGCTACAACTATCAACATTGAAAGAAACATGAGAACTTTAGGGAATCACATTAAAAGGTCTAATGTAAAACCATCCCATCCAGACAAAGCATCTTTCAACAAGCCCCTTACAACTTAAGACAAACTGGATAAACTTATGGTGGTCATGAAAGATCTATCTTATAAGGTTGCAAGAAATAAGAAAGGCTTTCCACCTCAGGGTGCTACAACACATTTCAATGAAGGTCAAAGATTGCATAACAGACCTTACAAAACATATTAGTCTAAGAGACCACAACAAAATGATAGATAGGAAGCCCCTAGGCATGTGAGTTTTAAATAGCCTGACAGAGACACACCTAATCCATTGAGAAAGGATCAAACAAGTTTTCAAGATACATCTTCATGGTACCAGGCATACTTCCTTCCCCATGATCCAGCTAATTATGCAGTGGCTCATTCAATGAGTAGAGATGAGGAGTTTCTAGATGAAGAGGGTGCAGCTGAGTATTATGAAGAGGATGAGATAAACTAGTTTGACACCAATGGATATAAGCAGATGGGTGAGGATGTCAATTATGACACCTATGAAGAGGATGATCATATTTTCCTATATGATTATGATGCATGTCCAAAGAGATATCAATTGCCAGCTCATGATTTTGGGCACTTGAGGGATCTCATGTAGAAGAAGTACAAGCAGTCTTGACCTTCTGAGAAAGATTTGAAAGGTTTGACTAATGCAACCATTATGCAAGTTCAAGGGGGTTATCAACTAAGGAATAGGAAAGTGCCTATGTAGAACTCTCCTACTATAGCTCATCAAGACATGGTGCATTAGATGGTGACAAAGAAATGTAAAAGGTAGATGTGGAGAAGAAAGACAACACTACTCTCGAGAAGAATGTGCCAAAAAAGAAGAAAATTACAATACAACCAGTAGCCACCAAAAATAAATATGTACAAAATGTTGCAACACACGCGGTCCAACCAGTTGTTGTACTTATTATTGATACTCACAGGCGAAAAGGTGATGACAAAGAGAGCTAGCTTAAAGCATCAAGTGAATAGAAAAAGGACAAAGACAAGAAGGAGGTGAAAGGTATGGATATTTCTTTTAGTCAATTGATACCTTATATTCTTGATGCGAATGATGTTACAATTTCATGTGACACCCCTTTACCTTCATATCATCCCATTTACATGGCCCATATATTAAGTCAAATCAGAATTTAAATGCCATTAGGGGAAGCTCTTAGGATTCTTGAGCATAGGGATAGGGTTGTCTCATTTATCACAACCTCAAGTGCACCTATACAACCCATTGTTGCTCTTTCTAAAGATGATGAAACAATTGAGGTTTAGTTAGGGTCATCTATCGTGAATATTTGGATGGGTGTTGATCCTTTCTGGAGCTACATGTTCAACACCTGCTAAGTCAACCAAAGGACCCTGAGGCAGAAAGGTTTGGAACCTTCCAAGAGTTGAGTGTAAAAATTCCTGTTGAACTGCGACAGCTTGAGATCAAGAGAAAGGTAAGAAGGGAAGTAGAAGAAGTTGCCAAGAGATATGGGATATTAAAGGAGGCAGTTGATGCTAATAGAGAGAAAATAGAAAGAGCAGAGAAAGAGAGACAAGAAGCAGAAAAATAAAGTGATCTGGTGCAAGCCCCCTCTCGGACCAGATCCTCCAAGAGCTCTACACCTGCCACTTCTAAGAGCTCAAAAGCCTCAAAACTGGAAGCAAAGACATCCAGAAAAGGAGAGAAGAGAACAAAGACAAAGGCCACAAGGTCTTACACAAGCCACAAGGATGATGAAGAGACAGAGACAGATGAAGAGGTTAAGAAAATGAAGAAGAAAAAGAAAACATTTGTGGAATTCTTTGTCGGCAAGAACAAAGAAGAAGAAGCAGAAGAATTTGTTGAAAGGCCTACTCTCTCCATTGATGATGTCATCAAGGCAGTCACTGTGGATGAAAATCTGCAACCAATGACAGAATTCTATGATGAATGTAGTGAAGCTGACCAGAAGATCTTGCAAGATGCCATAGTCAGGTATCTAAATATCTATAACAAAGCATTCATTGAAATCATATCTCTAATTCCCAAAAGCCTAGAGAAGGAACTTGAAATGAGAAAGAACAATGCTAAGGAAAAGGATATGGAGATCTAGGAATAGATAGCTATTCAGCTCTATCCATCCATCACTCCTAAACAAATGAACATGATCTTTAAGGATTGCAAGGATGAGTTCCAGAGCAAAGCTAGAATGAACAAGCTTATGCTCGGAGAGATTGATCAGGTGGCAAAAGAGACTGAAGACATCCTCCAGAATGCATATAAAAGATTCAATCTTCCTATTATAGAGGACATAAGTGATGAACCTTCTGTCATGGATGTTGAGGATTAAGTGTATCAAAGGAAGATCCTGCTGAGAAATTTGCAGAAGAGTGAAAGGAGTCAGGTGAGGAGAAGACTAAGGACCTGGACTCCTCTACTCTAGAAGAGGAAGTTCATGAAGAAGCAAATATCTCTCTTTCAGATCCCCCAACAGACTTCGGAACTGAAGCAGAAGCAAGACAAGAGGAGAAAGCAAGTCAAGAAGAGGTAAAGGGAAGAGAAGAAGATCAAACAGATAAGATCCTGGATGATAGTTCTGAAGTGGGAAAAGAAAAGAAGACTCTATCTCTGCTAAGAGACACTGCAGAAGCAGTTAAAGACTTCCTGACCAAGGAAATGATGGAATTAGATGAACTGGAGTTGTTTTAAGGACCACTCAATTTTGACTCTCTCTCTCCGGTCCAGACAATGAAGGTGGCATCGTTTGCTCAAGCCAAAGTCAAAGAATAGCTTCTAAAGTCTCACATGGAAGACTGTGAGCTGATAGAGATTGCATCCGGTGTGTTGGAAAAGATCATGCTATCCTTCCAGAAGGATCTTTCAGCCTCTTCATCCAGTAACTTGAAATCTCTTGTTAATTCTATTAGCACACATTTTGATTCTTTGGAGAATTCAACAGAAGAGAAAGTCCGAAAAGAGTTTTTGGGAAAGACATTCTCCGAAGTATAGGGACTTATAGCAAATGATAGGAGAAATCTGGATATTGGGATAAAGAGCCTAGAAAATGCTCTTGAAGATGGAAGAGATTTATACAAATTCTGTCTATCTTGGTCCACAGTAATAGCAGACATTGCCAAGAAGGTGACAGAACAAGAGAGTAAATTGTCAAGTTTATCTCAAAATTTTGATCCTCTCACCTCTTCCATAATAAATCAAGAGTGTCAGACTATTGCCACTATTAATGAAATAAAGAGGCTTGAAAAGGAGAAGAAGAATAGAGTAAGCAGGCTAAGTGAACTATGAGGGATAATTATCCCTAAGTTAGAGGCAATGCATGAGGCCCTAACTGATGCTCAGACCACAGCCCAGACCACTGATCCGCCAGACCTAAAAAGGGAAGAAGCTTTTGCATTTTTGTTAAGTGGCCACATATCAATTTTGGACAAGATGAAGCAGAGTTGGGCGACAGAAGTTACAGTACAGTTGAAGAATACTTTTGCAGATATACTTAAGTTTATGTAAGTATAACTTGTATATATGCAGCTATGTATAGGCTACTTTTCACAAATTTTGATGTGCGGATTTCACCCTTTGCCATTGATGCCAAAGGTAGAGTGAGGAGTAGTGAAAAATGTGGAATCCAACTAAGGGGGAGCTCTGATAAAAGTGTACATAAGACAGAGCATCAGCCAAGGGGGAGTTTATTATAACACTTAGTCATTTTTCACTAAGTGTTGCCATCAATGCCAAAGGGGGAGATTGTTGGCAAGAGACATTGTGTGGCTTCATAAGTGTTGTCATTGATGGCAACAAAGTTTATCCCACACATCCGTAACACATAATAAGTCTTTACCGGAAGTCAGATTGAAGAGTGTTTTGGTTCAGTGAACAAGAATAGAGCATGCAGCAAGGTCTGACAATCAGGTCCAGATCTCTCAGAGGAAGTATCTCAGTAAAGTGTGGACTTGGGGAAGTCAAGAGGAGTACCATGACTACCACATTCCAGAGATTGAGCCTTCGGTGATGAAAAAATGAAAAGATATGAGCACCTAAGTGATGGGTTCCTAACAGGCAGAGTAGACTGAGCAAGAACTAACTGGCAGAGCATCAGACCTTAATCCAAATGAGGAATTGTTGGTGATCAAGCTTCTTGAGGGATCATTCATGGTTGGCCGACATGATTGATGACTTCTATAACTATCTCTTTGATACACATCACTTAGTAAGCAAGGATTCAGCTGATAGACTAGAGTTTGGGAAAATCTTGAGTATTCTGGATGCCGACTAGAAAGATGTTGAAATCCTTAGTGCAGATATATATACCAGATGGATTTTGATGTGAAGGTCTGTGTGGTGTAATTGTGTGTGTGAAGAAAAGTAGAGAGTAGCATGGAAGCAGATATACAATTCCGGTATGTGACAGAAAAACAACTCTAAGCAGAGGAAGAATGAAGTGCAGCAGATCAGTATACTGAGCCTAACTAGAACTGAACCTCAACATATGTGGATGCCTTTGATCAGTTCAAACACCTAGTTACTTTCTATATACCTTATAGATAGTGAGTCTCTTGTAGGAAGTGAGCCTCTTGTGAGTAGTGTGCTCAAGCAGTGAGCCCTAATTGGCAAGTGCCATTTTGTACTTCTTATTCTTTTAACAGAGAATACAATCTTGGGTTAGTCACCCCATGGTTTTTCCCTTAACAGGGTTTTCCACATCAAAATCATTGTGTTATGTGTATTGATCTTATTTCTACTTTCATGGTTCTGCATGCTTGTATGTTTTGATACTGCACTAATTGTTAAAGAAGAACAGAAAGTTAAATTATTTAAGATAACTAATTCACCCCCCCTCTCAGTTATCTACCTTGTTTACAACAATTGTATGCTTGATTCAGGATCATCTAGCAATGTCATGCCATTTGAAATCATGAATGATTTGGGGTTGAAGGTGTCCAAGTCTTTTGGTAAATGTTTTTCTATGGATACTAGGGAAGTAAATGTGATTGGTCTTGTCAAAGATGTTGATGTCCAACTAGCTGCATATCCCGACAAGTCATTTTTATGGATATAATTATTATGGACTACCCTGGTAAATGGGGTATGTTATTATCTAGGAAGTGGCTAGCTTCCATGGGTGGAAGTATATAGATGGATTTATCATATGCCGCCATTCCAGTCCATGGTGTTGAGGTAAAGCTTCATAGGGAGAAGAAGATAGAAGACCAAAACATAGAGGACCATTACAAAACCCAAGAATAAGTGAACTTCTTTGAAACTGATATTGATTGTTTTATGGGTTTTTGTGATGACAATGAACATAAACTGTGTGCTGATCTGCCATAGATTGTTCCTCCCGTGCATAATAAAAATGTGTTATGGACATTGTACTTTGATGGTGCTTGTTCTATAGATGGCTCAGGTGCTGGTATTGTTTTGATAGCATCAAATAGAGAGCAGTTCAAAATATATTTCAGACTTGATTTTCAATGCACTAACAACATAGCTAAATATGAGGCATTGTTGTTGGGTTTAAATGTTACTCATAAGCATGAAGTCAAGTGCTTGAAGATATATGGTGATTCAAAGTTAGTTGTGTAGTAGATTAGAAATGTTTTCGTTGCCAAGGACAACATGTTAAGGGCATACAGGAACATAGTGTGGGAAACTATAGAACATTGTGATGCTATTGGCATTGAATGGGTTGAAAATGAGAAGGAAGATTCCTTGGTTTTAGCTACTTCAAAATTTGACCCTCGGTCAAAATTTCCTTATGGCCATTATGTTGTGGAAGTGCTTACAAGGCCAAAAATCCCTGATAACATATACAGTTGGCAAGTTTTTAATGACAGCAATCAAACTTTTAGTTTGCTCAATTACCTGGATGAGTTTGACAATTAGTTAATCGGTTGGCAGTCTGTGATAGAGATAAAAGATGGCAAGGAAACATTGTTTGGGAATGAAGTGGTACAACTGAAGACAAATACTATTCCTAAGGGTTTGGTTTCACTTGAAATAATGTTTGATAATGCTAACCCATGCAAAAGCAAATGTAAACCAGTTGAAGAGGACAACATTGAAGGTGTTAACCTTGGCACCCAAGAGGCACCTAGGATGGTTTACATTGGTATGTAGCTCAAACCCCATGAAAAGCAAATGTTGATTTCTTTATTAAGGAAGTTCAAAAAATGTTTCACATGGTCCTATGATGAGCTGAAGGCTTATAGGGAGGATTTATTTCAGCATACTATTCCCCTTCAGCTTGATGTAGAACCCTTTAGGCAGAAGTAAAGACCTATAAACCCCACCATTGCTCCCAAGATGCAGAAACAATTATTAAAGATGAAAGAGGGAAGTATTATAAAACCAATCAGACATTCTGAGTGGGTATCTAATCTTGTCCCGATGAGGAAAAAGAACAGGGAGATTAGATTGTGTGTAGATTTCAAAAATTTGAATATCAAGTCCCTTAAGGACAACTATCCCCTTCCTAGTATGTATCATCTTTTGCAAAGGGTTGTTGGTTCAGAACTGATGTCTATGATGGATGGATTCTTAGGAAATAATTAGGTGTTGGTCAAAGAGTCATCACAGTACAAGACATCATTCACTACTCCTTGGGGAACCTATGTCTATTTGAGGATGCCATTCAGGTTGAAGAATGTAAGATCAAAGTTTTAGAGAGCAATGGATGTTACCTTTGTAGGCCTCAATGATTAAATCATGGTTGTATACCAAGATGATCTCACTGCATTATCCAAAGATAGTGATGATCATTGCAAGCATTTGGATTTGATCTTTGACAGAGGTTTGGAGTATGGGATTTCTTTGAATCCCAAGAAATGTTAGTTTGGAGTAGAAGACAAGCTACTAGGACATATTGTGTCGAAGGGTGGAGTAATAATAGATCCTAAAAGAGTTAAGGCCATTGACCTTAACCCTTATCCTAAATCAATCAATGGTGTCTAGTCTTTCTTTGGACAAATCAACTTTGTGAGGCGGTTTATCCCTAACTTTGTTGAGAAGACCAAGGCAATCTCCAAGATGCTCAAGAATGGAAGTCTATTACATGGAGCAAGGAACCAGTTGAGGCTTTTTTGAAATAAAGGAGGCTCTCAAAAATACACCAGTGTTGGTAAGCCCAGATTAGTCCAAGCCTTTCCAGCTTTTTTCTTTTGCTTCATATTACATTATTGTTGTTGTACTCTTACAAAAGAATGGTGATGGATTTGAGCAACCCATAGGATTCTCTAGTAACTCCTTGTAGGCCGCTAAACTAAATTATTCAAATATGGAGAATCATTCATATGCATTGGTAAAGGATGTAAAAAACTTTAGATCATACCTCACAAGTGCGAAGACCATAGCATATGTGCCACACACATTAGTAAAAGACATTTTTATGCGGCAGGAACATTTAGGTAAAAGGTGCAGATGGATCAATTGGATCCATGAGTATGAAATGTGACAAAACTAGTTAGAGGCCAAGGTTTAGCTAAGTTGATGGCTAATTCAAATCTTGAAGCAACAGAGGTAAATAAAATAGATGTAGAAGATACGCCTCATTGCAGATTGATTGAAAATGCATGGTACAAGGATGTCATATTATATCTTGAAAGTATAAATTGTCCACCATGTATGGATGAGAATCAAAAAAGGACTCTCAAGATGAGATCTCAAAGGTATGTGTTGTTCTAGAATAAGCTCATGTGGAAAAATAATGAGGGTGTATTGCTCAAGTGTTTGGATCAAGAGCAAGCTGAAGTGGTAATGAATGAGTGTCACTATGGTATTTGTAGGGGACACTTCAAGGCTAATACCACTGCCCATAAGATCCTCAAAGTTGGGTATTGGTGGCCTACTTTATTCAAGGATGTAGCATAGAAAATAAGAAAATGTGATGCTTGCCAATGATTTTCTGGTAGGATGAAGTTTGCTGGTGCACTTCCCCTTTTACCCCTTGTAGTTGATGCACCTTTTCAATAGTGGGGAATTGACTTCATTGAAGAGATAAAGGAAAAATCCAACAATGGATTTAAATGGATCCTTGTTGCCACTGACTACTTTACCAAGTGGGTAGAGGCAATCCCCACTCACAGTGCAACTTCCAAGGTGGTCATTGATTTCATGATTAGTAATATAATAACAAGGTTTGGAGTGCCGGTTAAGGTTTTGGCAAATAATGCAATGTGTTTTAGGTCTCAAGAAATGTTGAACATGTGTTCTAAATTTGGCATAAACCTTGTGTATTCATCCCCTTATCACCCCAAAGCAATGAACAGGTTGAATCAAGTAATAAAAGCCTGATGAAGATTATAAAAAGAAAATTGAATCAAAATAAGAAAAGATGGGACAATAGTTTGAAATATGCTCTATGGGCTAACATAATAACTTCCACAAAGGCCATAGGTAGAAGCCCATTTGAATTGGTCTATGGAATAGGGGTGAAGATGCCCATCAACATGGAACTACCAATCTATTAGTTTATACAAAGATATAGAAGAAGATCAATATGATGCAATGTCCCAGAGGATCATGCAATTGACTAAGTTGGAGGAGCAGAGAAGAGTTGTACATGACAAAAACTTGAATCATAAGTAGAAAATGAAGTGTTTATTTGTTAAGAATACTGTGTCAAAATATTTTCAGATCGATGACTTGGTCCTCCTTTGGAATGCAAAATCTAAAGATAAAGGGAGACATGGTAAGTTTGATCCATTGTGGCTTGGGCCATTTGAAGTGGCTAAGAATTTGGAGCTCAATGTCTACTGTTTGATGAATCTAGAAGGAGAACTCATGGAGCTGCATGTTCATAGTCAACATTTAAAGCATTACTTTTCATATGTAATGATTTCCTTCAAATTTTGAGTGGTGAAGTCAAGTTCTATCTTTCATATTTTGAACCTCATGCAGTCTTGACCATTGTTGGTCATGATGGTGTGTTTGTGTTGTGTTTTCCCCATTCCCATTTTTTGTGGTCTGCCCATAGATGTTCTAGATTCTTGTTGTGCCACTACTTGGCACATGTCCCCAACTAGAGCCACTATTGGGACTCCTATTTTCCATGCCTCAAAATTGAAAAATTATTCCAAATTCATCAAAATTTCCTAAGGGGTCCATGTGCCTTTAACCAAAGTGGATTTTGAAACTAAAGTGAATTTCAGGAAAGTGAATTTCGGGACCAAAGTGGATTTCAAGACCAAAGTGCATTTTAGGACCAAAATGCATTTTAGGACCAAAGTGCATTTTGAGACCAAAGTGGATTTCGGGACCAAAGTGCATTTCGGGACCAAAGTGCATTTCGGGACCTTCGGGACCAAAGCGCATTTCAAGACCCAAGAAAAGTTTTGGACCTTTTCCAAAAAAAATTCTTGGACCCGCTAAGTTTTCAAAGAAAATTTGGAGGTGCAAAAAATTGAGTTTTCAAAAAAGAAATTGACGAAGGAGATAAGTTTTTCATGCATCTTCGAGTCAAACTTTTAGTTTTGACTTTCAGCACTTTTGGGCCCTTCAAGATTTTGAGACCTAATGGGGCTTTTGGACTTTTGCCAAATTGGTTCGAAAGTCCTATGTCCTTCCATCAACCCAACACCTGCCAAAGGCCCAGGAATGCTTAGAAATGCATGAAAGCGCACTGCCAACTCTCCAAATCACCATTAGTGAAAAGTGGGTGGTTGAATTTGATGTTTTTATTGTAGTAGGTGGAGTTGGTGTGGTTTTTGATGGAGATTGATTGTCATTGATGTCAAAAGGGATGTTCAGTTGATGATGCAAAGTTGCCATTGTTGATCAAGACATCAAGAGGTCAGTTGTTGCAGGACATCAGGAGGAGATAGTTGGTCATGGAATTTGGATATTGCTTGGTCAGTTCATAGAAATGTGGAGTTGGTTTGATGTGATGTAGTGTTGATGGCAGGAGTTTCTTCATGTTTCAGGATGTCATTAATCATAAGCTTGGAAGTGTGATGTCATACAATAGAAGTCACATGATGTGGATTCAAAGATCAGAGGATGGTGTTTAGCTTACAGGACTTCTTTATGGGACTGCATCATGGCATCATGTTGAGGTTGATAATGTTCAAAATGTCGTCATGTTATTTCAAGCAAAAGAGATGAACAAGCAATTGATGTCAAAATGTTAAGAAATTAGAATGCTTCACAGGCATGTTGGTTGATGCTCATGGTATGATCAGTGTGAATGGACAGGTGAATGGCAATATGAATTGCAAGGCACAATGAACAAGAAGGAATTGTTGAATGGTACTAAGGTATGGAGCAATGTGTGAGCCTTTGTAAATATCATCATATCAGTGATAAGACATCAGTCTAATGTAAATGCTTGGTGATCATGCTTATACTTGTGATCATATTCATGTCTAAAAGTATTTCAAAGTCTTCTCAGTTGGTCTATGATCCTAGCATCTAAGTGCCTTTTTAACCCTAAGTTTGTTTGATGGTTGAGGTCTAAGTTTGCAAGATTTTTCAATTGTCTCTGAGTTTATTCTTACCTCTGTCATAACCCTGTTATGGTTGCAGTCTCAGTTCCTAATAAATATCCTAAGGTTTCTATGTGTGGAGGACTATTATAAACCCTAAAACCTTTTGGTTTGTCAAGACCTAAATCCTAGTTCAAAGGCCTGTGAAATGTTTTCTGTCTATCATATAGATATATGCACTTTTTGTTATAAATTAAAGTTGATCTGTTATCACAGGTCAATCACTTAAAAGTCACTTGTTGAAGGGTATAAGTGTCATTAGTAAACCGGCCCCATCAATCTTACTTACCTTTAGCTTCGATCTCCTACATGTATTTTGAGCGGCAAAAATAGATCAAAGGTTTATATTTAAATGATCTTTGTGCGCACTTCTTATAATCAATAATGTGTGTTTAAATATCGACCTCCTCCCTGAGCATTATGTTTGAAGTGCTTTTGCCCGTCAAAGACTGCAAATGATTTACTCTCAAAGACTATTTTTAGCCTATTAAAAAGTCATATCATTGTGTCGATTTGAAAAGGCTAATTTTAGTTTTTTGAAAAGAAGATTCTAAGGCAGATTCTATTGAGTTTTTCAAGGAGATTTTTGAGGAAATTTTTATGAAAGTTTTTTTTGAAGATTCATTCAAACTTTCCACTCATGCTTTAGACAAAGGAGGAGTTGATTTTTTTAGAGAGTAAGTTTCTTTTAAGGAAATTATTTTCTATTCTCGAGGCATTTAAGAGATAAAGAAGGAGAATCTTTAATATTTGTTTTTTGAGAAGAGACTTTGTAGAGATTTAATTTAGCTTTAATGCCTTCTTTTTCAATTCCCATAGAAATGAAGAATTGTCCAAGATAATGAAGGTTTGTTTCTTCTCAAAAAAGATTGGATAAAATTCTTTGAAGATTTTACTATTGCAGATTGAAGAGATTGAAGAGTCATTTTTTTTAAGATGAAAGGGTTTTGATTTTTTAAAAGAGGAAAATTGCAGAGAGAAGGTGAAAAGTTTTTCATTCCATGTGTATGATTTTTTTTTATGCATAGGAGATGAAGTGTTTGAAGATGAGGAGAGGAATATATCAAAAGTTTAATCTTGTAGATTGAAGAATTTGAAGGGATTATTGAAATGTTGAGAAAATAAATATGCAGAGAATATCAAGAGTCATTTTTATTTTTCAGATGAATGGATATCATTTTATGAAAATGATAATTGCAGCAAAAGAAAATGTTTATGCAAAAGAAGAATGTGAAAGTTCATGAAAGATCTTTCAAATTAAATATATAATGACATTTTAGGTGTATTGATGGTTGGTTGTTATTGTGATGTGGACAATCATGCAGTGTTGAAGATATTTTTGTGAAAATTATGTTGAAGAGAAATACAGATAAAACATTATGTTTTGTATGTGATGAGAAAAACACAGATTGAAGATATTATGCAATGAATTTACAAATTGAACCATGCCAAGTATGAAGACACAGGTGATTTGATTGTGCAGAGATCATGAGATTGATATGTAGTTCAGATTGAGTGTGATTGAACAGAGATATGCAAATTCAGGGGCTTGTATTGAAAGAGAGAAACCCTCTATATTACTTGTATTGTTTTGATGATGGTGATTACATTTGCCAATGAGGCTTTATGTGCCAGTGAGGCTTTGTTGGTTAGTGAGACCTCTTTGTAGCCAGTGAGGCTTGAATGGTCAGTGAGACCTTGTTGTGACCAGTGAGGTTTGAATAAGCCAATGAGGCAATTTTTGAGAGGCTTTTCTACCCCGGGAGGGTTCTCCTCTCGTATAATCTTTTGTGTCTTGGTCTCATATCTTGTGTGTCTTCATGTGTTCATATATTTCATGCCTTCAATATTATAATTGTGCATATGTGTGTTAACAAATCATTGATGTCTTTCTCTCTCTTTATCCTGTAAGTCAAAAGGTGTAAAAATTGTAAAATTTATACAACACCGATTCACCCCCCTCTCAGTGTTGTTCTAGACTCCAACAGTTTTCCCTCCCATTTTCCTATCCAATCCAAGTTGTGAAGGCCATAAATTGAAGATTGAAATTCTTTTCATAGGTTGGTCTTTTGACAGTTTTCAGGAACAAAAGTGCAAAGCTCTCTAGGGTTCCATAGAACAAAGGTTCAAGTTCTCCAGTAGGGAAGATAGCAAGGTTATGAAAAGAGTCAAATTGGTTTCAAGAATCAGTGTATGAATTTCTCCTTTTTCTCATGTATTTTTTCAAGGAAATCCTAAGTTTCAACTAGGGTTTCCTTTTGCCACACTTCATGGTATGATTGTAACCATTGATCAAATAAATATGATAGATTCTTAAAAGATTATATGCTATGTGATGATCTCTTCCATGGTTGTAAATGAATGATTGCATTTTGATAAAGGATTTTTAAGCATATTCTTCACTAGTTGTTTTTTCTACATCTGGGTATCCAAAAAGTGCTTGTTTCTATTTTTGTATTATCTTATCCTCTATTGAACTATGGATTGTATAGCCCATCCTAATATGCACCAGTCTAAAATTTCTAATCACCCACACCTCTTTTAAAAGCTAACACAAATTTGTCAATTGTGAAGTAAATAGTTACTATTGTATGCATTGTTGTGGCTCTGTGTTGTAACCAAGAAATATTGTTAGTGAATCTTCAAAGTGCCAATTTTAGCAAACCAAACATGCATACCAGCACCTTTCATTATTGTAAGAGTGCTTTTCATCAGCTTAAACATAGGTTTTAGTGCAACAAGCTTGTCTTAATCTAGTGATTGTATTTAGGGATTAAAATTGCAATTAGGTATTGTTGCAATGATATGACCCTAAAAACATCTTCCATTGTTGTTAATCCTTGTTAAGGGATACCTCTAGGAACACCCTCTTTGGCTTAGTTGAGCCAGAAGTGAAGGGGGGATTGCCCATTCCCAACCATTGGCCCTTAATCACCCTTATCATGGGATCTGAAATGTCGATGCAAAAAAAGTAACACAGCTTTTCCAGAAGCTTACAACTGATCACCCTTATCATGTTGATGAACCTCTTTTCTATCTCCTTGATGACATCCCTAGCATCGAAGAGTGAAGAATGTTGAAGGGATTAGGATACACTATTTTGGGACACAACAAGGATTAAGGTGCCATCAACCTTGTAAATCCTATTTAATTAATTACTCCTAATGTTGTTTGTAAATTTCAATAAGGAAAGAAGTATTCACCAAGTAACGATCTTGTTTCAGCCAAATGTTTGATCCCAGTACCTAACAAATGTAGGTTATCTGGGGGGTACAGGATGGTACCCCCCTGCAAGGTCTGAGGAGCTCATCCCCTGGTGAAGGGTTTGGGGGCCATGCACCCTAGTGGGGTCCAGGGCAATGCCCCTGGAAGCCATAGTTTATATATAAATTACTATTGTAAGTCTAGACCGTTCATGATTAGGTCACAAATATGTCAGTAGAGGTTATGTTAGTTTTTCTTACCCTATAAGGAAACCCGTTTATGAGGATATTATATTACAACTATGTTGTAGTAGAGAGTTGAGAGATGAAAAACAGACACTGTTGGATTGAAGATAGAAGAGGAGATTGATAGTGTTGTATTATAAACTCTATTGAAGTTAATACAAACTAGTGCATCTCTTCTTGTGTGAAGTTTTTTCCAAAAGGGTTTCTCCACATAAACATCATGTTATTTGTTTGAGCTTTTGTTCCATTATTTCTTTGTGGTGATTTCATACTATCCCCATTTTGGTTCTACATAGTTATAGTTGTAATTAATTTTTTATTAATAGTTGTTTACCTTCATTTCTAACAAAAAGACTAACCAAAGACACTCTACAAGCTCTAATACCATGTAAGATTTGGCTATGGAGATAGCCACCCAAGATCTAGATGCCTAATGGAAAGCACAAAGAAAAGAGAAGATTACTATGACAAGAATAAATTGTATTCCTATCAAAGAATGCAAATACAACAATATGATCACAATACATATGCAATGATATACTTGCTTGTAAAGGCAAGGTTCAGAGGTAGGACTAACTAGGATGATGACAAGTGTCTTAATCCTATGACATGAGACAACTATATAGGATAAGATCACATGACAACTAGAAACATCTAGAAAGCTTCCTAAGTTAGCTTCACATGTGAAAATGTGTGAATAGGTCCTAACTAATAACTACTTAGATAATGTACCTTATTCACACTAAAAGGGGGGAAACCAAATAGGAACACCCCTATTCACTCCAACAATAAGATTCGGTCCTCTATTTTTGAATTTATGCAGTTCTTCTCTCTTGATGATCTAACTTTCTTACTGCAATCACTTTGATTTAGTAATTTTTTGTTCCTTTATATCTTGCTAATTCAACTTCAAAGAAATCACCTCCCAATATCTCTACATAATTACTTACAATATTTTTGTCCCAACTAGGGGAGTTTCACCATGCCTCAGCATCTCAACAATCTCAATAACATGCTTTGGTGTCACATCCTCATAATTTAGTTGTATGAAAATCCTTTTAAATCCCTTTTGTGATTAGAAATAATAATCATCAGAGAATTCACGCAACATCCCATACATTCCATTTCACCCACTAGAAATATGCCATATGTTGTTACCTCATTTCTCTTTACACCAAGGAGCTTCAAAAGTGTTACCTTAATATCACATGAACCTTGAATCATACAAGGGGTATTACCATAGACTAAAAGGTGATATTTACCTACTTTTTCTCTATTAACATTGAATAAAATTTGGTAACTTCATAAACACAAATTGGAGCCATTCAAAGTGTCTCACCTATCTTGTTCATGGTCGAGACTAGTATCCAACCTCCATGTTGTGCAAGATCAAGAAGAGAAATAGCAATAGATTGCTTGTAGTTTATAGGATAATGAGATATAATTTCTTTCACCCACTCCTTGTTCGGCTCTATAAACTCCCATGCCACATTGGGATTATCATCTAGAGAATCTAGATGATAATTCAAGGTTGCTGAAAAATGGTGAAACCCTGGACTAAGCCTCTTCACACTCAGGGATATCGCTGCCCTACATAAGGCCTATGCAAGCCCATGTACTCAAGTTATTTTCCTCCCAAGTTCCTTCCTTATTCCAAATGGATCAACAAAATTGCTTGGCAAACCACAAAGGCAATGATAAGCCACCAATATTCTACTTAAAGAATCAAAGGGTACAAATGCCTACAAGGGAATACAACATTGATATAGTTAGGTAGCCATATGGGGAAATGCATTGCCTCTAGAAACTTCTTCCCCATATTGGCTATATTGAGATCGCTTCAGACACTACAACTATGTCGGTTACCCTTCTCGTGCCACTCAGAGGTCTGATGTAATCTTCTTCACTTCCCAACCCTCCATAGGATCTTTCAACTGCTCTAATACCAAATTAAAATGCATATTAAATTTTTGAAAACCTATATCATGATTAAACTCAACAATATACACAGAATAAATATAATATTTAGATCATATGAGATTTCAATACACACTCTCTGATTTTTGCATTACATTGCAATGGCTTATAAAGCCTTTATTTCTCATACTAACTACCCAAACTTATTTACGAGAAAGTAACTCCCAAAACTAACATTCGAACTTATTTATTATTAACTACTATAAACTAACATTTATTTATTATTTAACCTAACCTATACACTAAACTATCATAAGATGTAATACTAATTCCAACACGAACACGATGAATTATAACATGACCTAATTCAATACAGTAGAATATAACATCATGTACTACTAATCTCAACCAATTGGTGCAGGAGCACCTTGGCAAATTAATATTGCCCTGGACAAATCTTTGAGTTTGATTAAATTTGTATGCTTCCACATTATAATGAGGTTTATCAAGTCATTTTTATGTGTTTAGGTCATTAGGAGTTTCAAAAATGCAAAATATTGCAAACCATGTAAAGGTTGTCAATGTAAAATTAGAAAAAAGATGCAAACTTGGAAGGTGAAGAGTCATTTGGCTCTTGGTTCACTCCAAATTAGTTATGAAATGAAGAGACATGTTTTAATGCCTTTAAAAGGTCCTGTAACCATGAAGAATTCGTGGGTGGTTGAAGATTTGAGCATGGAATGAGAAAAAACAATGTTTTCCTGTATTTTCCTTCAGAAATTTGTTGTCTTTTGCTATTGTATGGCCCTGTATGGAATTGAATGGATGCCTAATGGATTAAAAATGTTATATCCTTCAACCACCTTCCATTTGCTTCTTGTCCCATGCATTTTTATTTATTTTTGTGAAAGATATGAGTGTTTTATGGATTGTAATTTTCTGATTTTCCCTGCAACAGTCCTGTTGCAGCATTTGGTACGGTTTTGTACAGATATATACAAGAGAAATCCATATATGGTTGGAAAGAGTATTGAGTCTACTTTCTATTTATTTTTTTTGCATCAAATTTTATTAAGATTTGAATAAGTTATGGCATTTTTATTGAGGGTAGGTCTGCAGAGTTGAATTTTCTAAAAATATAGTCTGAAAATATGCATGGTAGGACTTGGTATGGCCTCACATTGATGCATATAATAGATGGATGGAAAGATATGTGTTTCTAGTTTACAATTATTTTAGTTTGGTATAATTTCATTAAGTTTTGTGAGAGATATTACAATTTTGGTGAGGGCAGGTCTGAACGTTGCCTAGGGTTTGTAGTTTTGGGAAAAGAGTCATAACTTTCTCTCCTACCATGGGATCTTCATGAAAATTAGATGAAAAGTTTGTATTAATGTTCTCTTCAACCTGAAAAAATTAATTAGATTAGTTCTTTGATTTGTTAATGTTATTGAGGATAGTTTTGGTCCTCCTACCTCTGCATCATATTGGTATCAGAGTTGGCGAAAGATTTGGGTGGTGTGTATTTTTATTTTTTTTCTCCTGTCACTGAGAAGCTAGGTGAAGAGCGAGAAGATCTTGATTGTGTAGATAGATCGCTGAGGGAGGCAATCTACACCTTTTAGATTTTGTGTTTCTCAGTTGTTTGGTTACAGGTGCTTATCCATCTAGCTGTAGAAAGATGTTTTCTGAGGTTGTGTGTGGGAAGACAAGATGAGGTCTGTCATGACCATTCTCCAATAGAGATTTAGCTGGAGAAGGATGCATAGAGAAACCACTGAGGAGAGAGTGGTAGGTGCATCACCAGAATCTGTTGTTGGGTGAGATGGATGGTTTGGTGAGTTGGTTTGTTGTGAAGCAGTGAGAGAGATGGATACCTGAAGAAGCACTTGATGTTGCAGCCTGAAGAATACTCCACTGATGGGAGTAGAAGGAGCCTGAGGATGCTCTGTGAAGATGGTAGTTTGTTCTGTTGGTTGGTTGGTCACCTTTCTATGGATGAGAAGATTTGAAGCCTGAAGCTGAGAAGATTGAAGAGATGCAGAAAAAGACTTTTGTTGCAGATACATTTCCAAGGGACTTAGAAATTTTGTTGGTTGGTTGTATGGTGCAGGAGCACCTTGGCAAATTAATATTGCCCTGGACAAATCTTTGAGTTTGATTAAATTTGTATGCTTCCACATTGTAATGAGGTTTATCAAGTCATTTTTATGTGTTTAGGTCATTAGGAGTTTCAAAAATGCAAAATATTGCAAACCATGTAAAGGTTGTCAATGTAAAATTGGAAAAAAGATGCAAACTTGGAAGGTGAAGAGTCATTTGGCTCTTGGTTCACTCCAAATCAGTTATGAACTAAAGAGACATGTTTTAATGTCTTTAAAAGGCCTTGTAACCATGAAGAATTCGTGGGTGGTTGAAGATTTGAGCATGGAATGAGAAAAAATAATGTTTTCCTGTATTTTCCTTCAGAAATTTGCTGTCTTTTGCTATTGTACGGCCCTGTATGGAATTGAATGGATGCCTAATGGATTGAAAATGTTAGATCCTTCAACCACCTTCCATTTTCTTCTTGTCCCATGCATTTTTATTTATTTTTGTGAAAGATATGAGTGTTTTATGGATTGTAATTTTCTGATTTTCCCTGCAACAGTCCTGTTGCAGCATTTGGTATAGTTTTGTATGGACATATACAAAAGAAAGACATATATGGTTGGAAAGAGTATTGAGTCTAATTTCCATTTATTTTTGTTGCATCAAATTTTATTAAGATTTGAATAAGTTATGGTATTTTTATTGAGGGTAGGTCTGTAGAGTTAAATTTTCTAAAAATATAGTCTGAAAATATGCATGGTGCGACTTGGTACGGCCTCACATTGATGTATATAATGGATGGATGGAAAGATATGTGTTTCTAGTTTACAATTCTTTTGGTTTGGTATAATTTCATTAAGTTTTGTGAGAGATATTGCAATTTTGGTGAGGGCAGGTCTGAACGTTGCCTATGGTTTGTAGTTTTGGGAAAAGAGTCATAACTTTCTCTCCTACCATGGGATCTTCATGAAAATTGGATGAAAAGCCTGTATTAATGTTCTCTTCAACTTGACAAAATAAATTAGATTAGTTCTTTGATTTGTTAATGTTATTGAGGATAGTTTTGGTCCTCCTACCTCTGCATCACCAATATAAGCTTATAGTCAATTAACTTGAGATAAGTCAAATCTTTCACTTGATAGTCATAAAACATCCATAATCAAAGGTTTTGTGTAGGATGCAAAGCCTAATTGCAAAAGAAAATAGTGGTATTGATTAGCATGCAAAGAATTCAAGACAAAAATATATAGAAAGATATATCCTATATATTTACAGACATGTATCTACATTAAAAATATATATTTAGATTTTGGGATAATGGGATAGAAATATATAGTTTTCTTCTATTGTTTTCTTTGTGCTCACCTCACCCAAAAATAAGATACATCTAGGAACTAATAGTATGACCTTTATTAGTTCCTACGAGTAGTATACTATTGCAATTGTCTAGTTCTTAACATATGATTAGTCTTTACATAGCCAACTAATCAAAATGTCATTTTTTTGTGTATCAAATTGCACTACATTATTTGACAAATGTAAAGTGTCCACTTTTTAAGGATTTATGAAAAATGATATTTTTACATTTTCATTGGTTGAATCTCTTTTGATCCTACATTTCAAAGCACAATAAGACTCTATTGTTTGACACCTACCCTATGTGGCTAGCAATACCAAAAAAATTAGGGTGCCATGTCTCAACATAGAGGAGCTATGTGGCATTTTTGTTGTCAATCATGCAAGACATAAAATTTTTCAAGAAGCTCTTTAAAGAGGACTACTTTGTTGTAGTAAGGGAATTCCAACAATGTATTGATATTGTCTTGTAAAATAAAGGTTACACTATCACTTATTTGTGAGTGATGGAGGCAAAAGTTAAAAATAGAAGGCAATATATAGACACATTTTTTCTAGAATTTAGATGGACTAAGATGAGGATTTCAATTCAAAGATTTAAAAAAGTACATGTAGAAAATAAACATGAAATGATACTATCTATATTTTGGATGTCACTATGTTTTAAAAGAACTAATTATTTCTATCCCATTATCTCAAAATCTAAATTTACTTTTGATGTAGATATATGTTTATGAATATATATACTACTAATTATTTTGTACATTTGTTAAACACTTTGCATGCTAACCAAAACCACTATTTTCTTGTGCAATTAAGTTTTCTACCATACTTAGGGATTAGAAGAAGCTACCAAAGTAACACTGATACTCTAGTAAATAGTTTAGTATCCACTCTATATCCTTTGATAGTGTTATTATTTTAGTTTTATGCCTTAAATTCATATGTTACAATTTGATATTTCCTGTGAAATTACAAAAGATGAAGTGTGTTTTTATTTATTGTTTAGTTGTGTACTGCATTGCATTGTTTCTAGTGTTGTCAATAAATTGGTGCCATAAGCTCTGTGATCTACACAATTTGCCACTAATCAAGATTGTTGCTTGCTTGTGCAGTTAGATTTACCACCCTTCACAAAACCTTTGATTGTGGATGTTTTATGACTAACTGTTAACTAATTTGAGTTTATTAAGCTCAAATTATCTTATAAGTTTTCCAGGGGTCTCAAATAGTCTTTGGAAGAATATTTAGGAGTTTGCAATGTTAAAAGTGAGAAAACGTTCTATTTTACCATAGAAAATAGTTATTTAAGTCTTAAGTCTTCAAACAAAACCTCAAAATCTCCACAATGCACATAGATTCATTAGAGGGAGTCCTATTTCAAAATGAAGTCAAATGTTGAGTCAAGGTTTTGAGGTTAGGTTTAAGGTTTAAGTCATGAGAAAGATAGTTTTAGGTTTTTTCCTAACTCTACAGGGTTTCCATTCTTCTAGAGGAAGCATATCATCGGGCTTGTACATTTAAGGCTTCATGAAAATGCAAATGAAGGTATGGAGAAGCAAGAGAATCTTATTCTAAACCTACGGATTTCCTGAAATACACAATGTGTTTCTAACTAGCTAGGGTTTGGGAAAGATAGGGTTTCTTGCAAAAGATCATTTTTAGATCTAGTCTTAGACATCTCTAATGATGGATTAAGGTGGTTGAACATCGTTTCCATATCAAGCATGTGTGAGAGGGGGATCATTCTAACCATGAAATGAAAGAGAGTGTTCATGACTTTTACACTGCTGCCCCTATTTTTCTAACGCTACAAGACTATCAACAGGTAGGTATTTTATGATCTTATATGCATACAATGTAAAGGACTACCCACAGTCATGAATTTGCATACAATGACTGTCAAAAGAATGTAAAGAGGTAGAAATAAGGGACAACATATACATAACGTAAATGCGTGAATGAGATCATATACAAATCAACCTGCTACAAATGCTAGCATTTTTGTTGTATCTAGGTGTGTTGAAGAGGTTCAAACGGCTAGAGAAATAGCATGTTGGGGTTTGCTAGGGGTACAAAAGGTATACAAGTCTGAGAAGAAAGATAATAGTATCCATCATCAAATGCCTCACCTAGAATGTTGGAGGACTATCAATGTTTTGCTTTGTTTTGCTAGTTAACCATTAGTCTTTTTAATGTTGTGATGACCTACATGAGAGGTCATACTTACCACATTCTAATGCCTACATAGAGAGAGGAGAATAAGATATGTCCCAACATATAAAGGAGGTGGAACAATATAAGGGTGTGGGATTATAGATTTGAGACATGGAGCCTATAGGGGTATAAAGATAGTGTAGAGGGTCTTAAGGATAGTAGAAGCTATCAAGTGACCTATCTCTATATGCATGAGGCTGTGTAAATATAGAAAGACAAAGATCTACACATGCAAAAATGAATGAACAATCTCAGTGAATTATATAATAATATGCATGGAGTATAAAATGTATTTGTATGGAAAAAAGAGACGGAGCTATGGATGAAAAAGAAAACTCAAAGATATATTTTTAAACCTATGTGAGGTCATTTCCACGGTCATAAAAAAAGGTTTTGTATCACCTGAAGATATTAAAATAGCATTGAAGAAACCATGGTCAACAATCAACACCAATAAGCTTGTGAAACCTTGAGAAAGTTGTCTTAGAATGGAAAGGCATGAAGACCTACACAAGGACGTGTACCTGCAAAAAATAGATATGTATAGTCATGCAAAAGAAGGGATTGCCAAACAATTACGAACCTTTGTCAAGCATTTGGTAAAAGATAGTGTGTGGAGAGATATGTCCATACAGTGTTAGGGTTTGTATAGGGTTTCAAGTCTAACTCATTATCTTAAGATTTGATATAGAAATATCTAGGACTGTGACCTAGGTCTGAAAACAATCTTTAGAGAAATGTTTTAAGGTTTGCATAATCAAGTAAGCCTACACAGTCAAGGAAGCTTATTGGATTCATAAGTTTTGGTGATATCTTGCTAGGTTATGAAGTTATCCTTCTACTACTTATCTTGTTACTCTCATGTTCATGAGCACAATGTTCATGGTATATTCAATCCATGAAAGATCAAGTTACTGTTAAGACTTGGGTAGAGTTTGTAGCAGTATAGACTGTGCTATGTAATAATGTAGAGTTGAAGTTAAGGTAAGAAATGGGGAAGATTACTACTTGATCACCATTGATAAGCTCTAGTTCTAGATCATATTGTGCTCAATGATGATAGATTTCTACCTCAACCTATAAGAGCTATTTTTAAAATTCTTCTACAGAGACAATCGGAGTCACAATAATGGTCTCAAATAAGAAACCCTAAGGTCTTTACTACCTTGTGATAAGTTTTCAAAAATTAGTGCAACCTTGAGCTTTCATGGAGCTTGGATAGGCCCAGACAAGAATAAGGACGTAGAAGCCATGAGAAAATAGTGATAAGGTTCACCTAAAACTCTACCAGACTACAAACCCTCCTCAAATCCGAAATACTTGTAGACCTAGAGTTAGGGGAAATGGAAGGAAAATACAGTCCTTTGATCTGCATTTGGAGCTTCTTGCTATTGCTCTTAGTCATGATAGTAGGAAGATAAGAATCCACACATTCTAAAGTGATTCAAACAAGGATACTCCTCCCCTGAGTTGAATAGTGAAGAAGCAATTTTATAAGGAAAATAGATCTCACGTGCCATTCTAATATCATGCAAGGGATTTCCAGTTAGATCAGTCACACAAGAAGGCTAAAGGTTTAGTTTAGAAGCACTTACAACTAGTTTTAGGCCTGTTAAAGAGCCTGCATGTGTAGGATATGAGTTGAGAGAAGTTTTGAAGGCATAAACAAGCGGCTAGGGGTAGTTTTGAACCCTGAAAGGAAGTTTTTTCATTCTACATGCCCCAAGGAATCTAAAATTCACGCAAATGATGGAAGGTATAGCTGTCCTAGTTGGAGAAGCAGTTGTTTTCAACATGCAAATGAGTGAGAACACCATGCAATTAGTTGGAGCAGAAAACAAGGAGCATGCAAAAGAGATAAAGTCAAGAAGTCAAAGACAACTCACCTCCACTAAACCTTGCATGATTTGCATGATTTTCAAGCAGTCCAAAGATGGAGTTTCACACCCAAGCACCCAGTTTAGGCATGCAGACTCAACCTCTTCTTTGGAGTCAAGTTTCTGTTATGCAAAAAGGTTGCTTTTTCCTTAGTTCTTTTTGATTTTTTCATTGCTTTCAGCAAGAAAACAACACTGTAACATAGAAACCAGAGATAGTTTCAGTTGTAACAATAATTTTTATGTAGTTTTTCAAAGCATTTTCAAACTTGTAATAGAGGAAAACTCATTTTTTCAATAAAAACAACATTTTGGTCTTCTCAAATTTCATGTGTTGAATGTTATTGCAAATGATTTGATCTGATTTTTGTGATTATTCTATATCAATCCTTGAATTGTCTCATTTGAAAATATTATTATACACAAACAAACAAAACTCATGTAGGTCATAGGTTGTGTGACTATTTTCAGCAGTTCGTAGTTGTGAAGGCACCTAGTTTTCCTTCAACAAACTTGAAATCTAACCTTCGTATGAAACACTATTGTGTGAGCTTGTTAAAACCTAAGTTGTGCATAGAGAAAAAACTTCTGTTGAGAGAACTTGTGAGTTGAAATTGCAAGTATAGGTCTTAAAAAATTTGGTGCATCACCTCCTAGGATCAATATTTTCAATCATAGTTATCTTCTATCTCTTTTCCTTGTCAAAGCAGTAGTATATAGGAGGTCCATCAAGGGAACTAACCCTCTCTGGAGGTTCATCTTCACCATAAGCTACCCATAGCTTGAGGATGATCCCATGTTTCATGAGGTAGCTAAGTTTTACACTTAAGTAGTCAGGGTGCAATCCTAGTGACAATACTAGTTCAAGTGCAAGATTTGAGTTATCTCAAGTTAATTGACTATAAACTTATATGAGTTGAGATGGGTAGTACATGATGTTATGGTTTATTATATTGAATCAATTTGTACTGTAGTTAATATTTTTTGTTGCATTGATTTTCAACCTAGCCTTCACATGTGTATGTTCCACTACAATCTAAATGTTCGTCAAAATTGAAAAAAAAAATCTAAAAGTTAGACACATAAAAACTTTGACGACGTGTATAACAAAGAACATGGAGACTATGAGACAAATAAAGAACATGCCAACAAACATGGATTATTTTTTATTGTAACCCCAAAGAACCCACTATGGCTAGATTTTAAAAAAAAGCATGCCCAAAACAATACCATCCTTACAATCTCTAACAAAACTTGAATGCACTACAATTCTTGTTAAACTTGCTAAAACTACTATAACTGAAATTTAACACACCTTCCCAACATCTTGTTGGGAAAAATAAAAGAGAAAAAAGTTGACGAGTACATTCAAGTCTCTCTAGTAAGCTCCTCAACTGGAACGAAACAATCTACTCAACCCACAAAAACAAATTTTAGTTACCCATCTAGTTTTTGGATGGAAGATTTTTCTTTTGGTCTAATGGAATTGTTTCTAAAATTTTTGTTTAGATTTGTTATTTAGCCTCGAAGCTTAAATTATTTTTTGATGAATAAGCAACTATATCTATAATAATTAGAAAAAATAGTACACATATCCACAAAAAAGGGTGGGTGGTTAAAAGGCACACCCCAAAGTCACATGCGCAACGCCCAGAAAGTCATAAAATCATGGGCTATGCCCAGAAGTCAGAAAACAAAACAGGAATAGTAATAAAAAAGAGGGCCATTAAGTGGCTAGAGTAAGTGGCTAGAGCAATTCCAACGGATGGAGGATCCTTGTCATCTAGGTTGTCCCATATAGCAGCGGGGTCTGGGATGACGTCAGGAGGAGCCCAGCCATCATCATCCTTTTCTGTTTCTACAATTTTATCTTCATGGTGAGGTGAAATTGCCAAATCCAAATGCGAGACCCATTTAGAATTATTAGTGGGCCAACCAGAACTACTGCCAGGAGTGGAACCACTAGAAGGCCACCTAGAATCTTCGCTTCCTCCCCCCAGAGCTCTGCCAGAAGGCCACCCCAGGCTAGCCTGCGGAGGGGGAGAGGACGACTACCACCGGTGAGGGTGAGACCTGCGACGAGGAGGAGCTTGAGCACAGGGATGAGAATCCCTAGTAGAGCCACTTCGTCGCTAGCCCCGTGAAGGCGACCAGCCCCTCGAGGAAGTGGGAGAGGGAGGTACATGAGCCACAGTGCAAGGGGCATTGCCCTAGTGTTCCAACAACTCCTAAAGGTGAGAAACTTCAAGCGCAACTTTGTTATCTTGCACTTGAATCTGTAGAAGAACATTAGAGCAAATAATAGCTTTAGAATATAAAGAAACAACAGTATCCATCTTGTGGTGAGAAAATATGCATGAATTTCTATCTTTCTACAAACTGAAGAGGATTTCCACCCTGAAAGTGTGCCAAATCTAAGAATACTTTATAGGAATCCTGGGAGAGTCTCCCAATAGAACCATATGCCATGAGAAGGGCTCTAGCTGAAATTGCCGAAAGAAATCATGGATCTAAGTCCACAGCTATTGCGCTCTGGCACAATACCAAAAGAGATGCTGGAATGATTCAGCTTGCCCACAGAAATGGCAGCGAGGATCCTGAATCCCCAAATGAAATAGTCGAGCACCCACAAGTAAGCCTTGAAACAGAATACACCAAGAAAAGTGGGCAAGCTTGGGTTCAACAATTGCAGACCACATAATAGAAAATCTTTTACACCAAACGGCTATTGAGGACTAAAGAAATCATCACTGATTTAGAGCATCAATCATGGGAAAATGAGGCGAAAGCCATTGATAGCCAAGTCGAGGCTTGTAGTTTCTGAAAGGGGTTTTTGGAAACCATTTCCATTCCTTCCACCATGGTTTATTGGAACAAATACCCATTTTATGAAGCATATCAGCCAGAATGGCACTCACCAGGTCGTTGTAGGTTTCACGGACATGGTTTTGAAAGTTGAACTGGGCACAAAAATCTTCCCACGAAAGAATGCGCATGGTGGGCCTATGAAAGAGATCTTGTAAGGTCTGGATATCCATCTTGTGGAATCTGAGAGCCTTGAGCCAGCGAAGGTTAGCCAACAGCTGACCAGTACTAGCAAAAAGAGGAGACCACCATATATTCTATTGATTAAGGGAGAGCCCATCACAAAAACCATTCCCTGACTATCGGATCCAGGGTTTTACCACTTCCTAGGCATGCCAAATGATTTTGGCGACAAAGGTACCCAAAATCTAAACAGGCTCTCGCATAATAAGAAGGGTGGGGAGACCAATTCCCTTCCAAGAGGGTTTGTGAGTGGGAAAACCCGCTTCAATATTATGCTTGAGGAGGATTTTCTAGGCCTCGTTACTAGTAAGAGCAGGGATGATCCATTTGACACAAAGAGGAATGTCTTTCCACTGAGTAGAGAGAAGGCCAAGGCCACCAGAATCTCTTGGGAGACAACAAAACTCCCAGGCAACGCGATGAAAGCTGTGATGGGTCTCAGAAGATGCCCAAAGAAAATCTATGAGTAATTTCTCCAACTTAGCATACGAGGCCTTGGAAGGGGCCCAATAAGAAGAGTAACACACATGAGTCGATGCGAGAACTTTGGAACAGGCCTAAAATTTCCCAGCCAAAGAGGGCGGTTTAGTCACGCAGAAGGCTAATTTCTGCTCAATGTGAGAGAGAACTGCCTACCAGAGATCAGGAAAAGAAGCCTGAAAGGCAGAAGGAATGCCAAGAAATCGAAAGATTTCATCAAGTGCTATCCATTTCCACACATACTGATGAATCTAAAGGGGGCTGGGAAGAACTGATTGTATGTAACACAAGGTTTTGTGCCACTGAATGGCCGAACCAGAAGCCAAGCAAAAGGTCTCAAGACAACCCAAAGCAGCTTTGACAGTATTCTCTTCTTCGAGCAAGGTAAGGAAGGAACCATTGGCAAAGTGGCCATTGACAAGTTGAGCAGAAGAATTAGGCAAGGAGATCTTTTGAACCAATCCCTGGGAAACGGAATGAGCAAGAAGATAGCCAAACCCTTCAACGACCAATACATAGAGTGAAGGGGCAAGCGGGCAGCCTTGTTGAATGGAACGGAACAAACCAAAGGATTGGGATTAGCGGCCGTTAATGGTGATGCAAGCTGAGGCGTCAGAAAATAACATTTTAATAGACTAGAGGAAATTTGGGCCGAAACCGAGTTTTGAAAGCATGGCTAAAATGAAAGGCCATTCAATGCGGTCATAGGCTTTAGCAAAATCAATCTTAAGGAAAAGGGCCTATTGGTTAGAGTGTCTCACCCATTCCATACCTTCCCAGATAGTAATGATGTTATCTAGGATGAACCTGGATTTGGTGAAACTAGTCTGTTCAGGGCGCACAACCTGTGGTAAGAGGTGGCAGATTTTAAGAGCAAGAGCTTTGACAATGATTTTGTAGGAGACATTGAGGAGCGTGATGGGTCGCTAGTTACAAATATCCTCAAGATCACCAGACTTAGGTATGAATTTTATATTACCTTTATTGATAAGATTACCTAAGGATTTAGAATGAAAGGCTTCAAGGTAGACTTTATGCAAATCCTGCCCAACACAATCCCACATAGCTTTGTAAAATTCACAAGGAAATCCATCAATTCCTGGAGCCTTATCATTTGCCATAGTGCAGAGAACTTCTTTGAGGTCTTCAATAGTGAGCAACTGTTCACAGAAAGTTGTCTAGGCTAAGGAAAGCCTATTTGGCACAACAACAAGACAATCCTGGAGCACATTTGACTGCTCAAGAGTATAGTCTTGGGCTGTAAAAACTTGCTCATAGTGCTTAACAAATGCTTGAAGAATATCAGGTAATTCTGAAAGCACAGTGGTACCTTCTTTGATGCACTTGATGCCAGGTGAGGAATGTCTGGCTCGAAGTGCCATAAAAAATTCTTTCGAGGCACGATCCCCAATCTTGAGCCAGTGTATAAACCTGGCTTTGAGTTGTGCTCCTCTGGTTGCATAGTTGTTACCAACTTGCTTTTGATGCCGAAGTTCGGCAACCCTGACTTGCAGAGATGGGGAGAAAGGGTTGGCTGCCAAAGTCTCTGTGGCAACACGAAAGTCAGCAGTTGTGGCTGCATAAGACCGTCTATGACAAATGGCCAACTGGTGCCCATAGATGCGAAGAAATCTCGCAGTCTGTGTAATAGCATAATTCCACCATCGGATCCAACCCGCTGAGCGGGGCGGACGACATTCAAGATTCCAGATGGTGCGGATGTGGGCCAGCATGGGCTGGTGACTTAGCAGAGAGGTATTAAAAAAAATTGGGTCCTACTGGCATGGGATTGTCTGACGTGCCATTCAATGCAAAATAGAGTAGGAAAGTGGTCTGATAACGTCACATCCACTAATGGCATTACCCGGAGTGGTGAAGAGTTGGCAAAAGAGAAAAATGATTGCGCTGATATCATAGCCTGATCAAGGTGTTTAAATATCCTATCATACCCAACTTGAAAATTGCACCAAGTATGCTAGAGAGAATGAGAATGGCGGCGACCAATGTTGGGATCGAAGAGACCCAATTTATGTCGCATGTAAAACCATGCCTCTCTTTCACCAGCTGGCCAATGAAATGGCAGATGACCATCTTTATCATATGTCATTTCAACCATATTGAAATCCCCACAAAGCACCTAGGTGGCAACTGGTAATGATTCAGCAATCCAACGCCAGAGACGAGATCTTTCAATAGCATCATTCAAGGCATAAACATTAATAATCCCAAAGGAATGATTATCAATGTTCAGAAGACTCCAAATAAGCCGGTGCGTGGGGTTAGACCCATGAGCAACCACCAAAGCTTGCCACTGTGGGGACAGAAGGATGACCGCTCTGCCACGTCCGGCCTCATGATCTATACAGAACATCTGACTGGCTGGCCAAATAGAACGGCAAGCCGAAGAGAGCAAAAAACTAGCTATTTTCACTCCCTGAAGACACAAAACATCAATACCAACATGTCAAAATAATATCCAAGAGTTCTTGAGTTGGTTTTGGCTCTTAAAACATGTGAAAATGGGCAAGTGGGGTCTACACCACATAGCAAATGTTCAAGGAAGGAATTTTCAAACGCCTTTTTGCAATTGTATTTATCCATCTGAAATACTCTACTTTCCATAACTCTGTGCACTCAACTTTTACCTCTCAAATCAGCTAGTGCCACACGCCCTCCAGAGTCCAACCTGGACTAAAACTTTTCCACTAGCCTAACTCCTATTACAAGAATCACTGCATTTTTCAACGAAAAAGCAACAGCTTTGTTTTCTTTTCTTTCAGCGATATACCTGAAATTTGTAGAAATGCATACTTAATGCAGTTGAATTCTCGGACACGACCACTTTTTTTAAACCAAAATATTAAATTCTACTTTTGCCGCGTGTAAAGTAGCGACAGTCGCATGCGGATGAGGATCTATACAAGATTTTTCCTTCTTTGCTTAGCTAACCACAGACTACTCTACTGGCTGTTCAAGAATTGAATTCTAGTTTTGTGGGGCTCGTCAAGTAAACTACAATTATTGTAGCTTTATGAAATTGCTGCTGTCACTGTCAAACCCTGACAATGGCGGTGTACTTATTATTCCTCCTAGTAGTAGTGGGATTCGTCCCTGGCCTCTCGATAACGAGTGGATTCCAAATTTCCCAGCTTCGCGAAGGTATTATGCGATTTTCAAGGCCTTTTATCAGCTATTTTTTGAACATCATTTCAGTTGATAAAAACAAGAGAATAATTACTATTTTTGGTGGAATTTTAATTGATAAAATAAGAGAATTATTTACTATTTTTTTTGGTGTGAGCAAGATGTTAAATTAGTATTGATTGTGATGATATTTATGTAAAGAACTTTACCATTACAAAATATACTCGAAGATTTTTCAGGTTTTTTTGGGGATTCCTACATGGTTTCTTTATATCGGACTTCAAATGATGACAATATGTCCGACTGTTCTATTCGGCCTGTGTTTTGAGAAATTTTTAGGGCAATGGCGCCTTCCGACCTGAGTGGCGAGTGTAAAGTGAATATTTGTATTCCTAGTTGTGGTGATGAAGGCAGGGCAAGGGGATCGCATGAAATAAATATGAAGAAGTATATGGCGGCATGCGTGGGAAAAATATGGAAGATGGGCAAAGAGGACCCTAGAAGGGTCATTCATTCCATTAAAGTTGGTGTGGCATTGTCTGCGGTCTCGCTCTTGTATTTGATGGATCCCTTGTTTACTGGAGTGGGTGATACCGCAATCTGGGCAGTCATGACAGTCGTGGTTGTTCTTGAATTTACTGCAGGTAAGACCTCTTTTGGCCAATCTAGAATTTAATTTAATTCTCTTCTGCATTTGTTTGTGAACTGTATAGCCTGTGGATGAAGTGTCTAATTTAAGAAATGTGTACGGGAATAAAAGTCTGACCCTTTTTTTCATAGTTAACTGGGAAGGGGGGCCACTGTTGGGGACCTAGGTTCGAACCTGGCGTCTATCATTGGAAATGTCCCAGGGCTTTACACTTAAATTCAGCCAGCAAGCCCAAAAAAGTGTGAAAAATATTAAAAAGAGAAATTTTTATTGGCTAGAATTACACTTTTGGGTATATATTTATAAATTTTCTCATGACGATCTTGGCTCCAAACTAATTTTTTTAAGATGACACCCCTGATATTTTTAAGTAGTCTCTTTTTAGAGGAATTACTACCTAAGATTTATTTTTCCTTAAAACATTTTTATTAAAAAAAAATATTAAATATGAAATTGATGGTCCAACCCGGGTATCAATAGAAATTAAAGGTTTGATTTTGGGGATAATAAAATTAGAGGTTTGATTTAAGTAGGATTTGATTTATTAGGAATTTTTTTTACTGAGTATGTAATGTTTTATTTGATTGAAGTAGGATTTGACTTATTAGGAAATTTTGTTAGTATATAATGTTTTCTTCTTTCATAGCCTTTCTTTTTTAGGGCTGTTTATTCTTTTGTAAATAATGTTTTGTTCAATTTTATTAAAAAAACATATAATGTTTTATTTATTCTAATTAAAATGTATGTGGAAGTTTTCAATATTGAATATGGAAAAGTTTTATTATATTTTAAAGAAAAAGGTCAAAAAATTACAGCTATTAAAGTGTATTAACACCTAGATTCAAATCTCAGATCAAATCTTATAATGATTAAATGTAAAGGAGCTTGTTGAATTGACAAGTTACACTATATGTCAAATTTCCATTACATTCAAGGGATTGAGCCAGACCAACTATTTATCACTTTTTGGTAAGAATAAAGTGTAAAATTAATAATTACTATTGACTGTTAAACTTTTAATTAATAGCCTAGAATTTTTGGGTTCATTGCAAATAGGATTTAATTAAGCACTGTCAATATAGCAAGTCCTTATTCCTCCATGATTGTTGCTTACAAAGGCATCATTTTTTTCTAGATTCGTCCAGAATCTTTTAGTGGAATCCACGGTTATTCTGTCTCTCTGCTACTCCCAAGGCCATTTGTTAAAGATATAACTGTGGCCGAATTGCTTACAGATTTGGGCTGTCTGGCGAAAACAATTTTTCATTTTTTTATCAATCTCAGTTGCTCATGTGGTTTGAACATTTGGACTCGGGATTTAAATTCCATGAAATTTGGAGTGGCACTGCCTTTGGTCTCTCTCCTGTATCCGACCGATCATTTGTTCAATGGCATTGGAGATGATACAATTTGGACAGTGTTGACAGTCGTGGTCGTCCTTGAATTCACTCTAGGTAAGAAACCATTAAATATTTGAATTTCCTGCGATGGAAGAATCTTTGGGATGAAGTAAACTAATATATATGATTATTTATTTATTTAGATATAATTAGCAGTCATAAGGAAAACAGGGAGAAGTTAAGGTGAGAAATGATAACTTTTCTGTTCACTGTACAAAATAAGATTGAATGGTTAATAACTCTTTGCTTAAAGATAGTTCCTTTTTTTTATTGTTAAAAAGAATCCGAAACCTATTAGTTCTAAGCAGGAAAGTTTAATATTTCACTAATCACCTTGTTTATATGTGAAAATAATATTAGGGAAAACTTATTTTAACCATTGAACTCCTGATCTTTAAGAAAAGCCATTCAATAACGTATATTTCACTAATCACCTTATTTATATGTGAAAATAATATTAAGGAAAACTTATTTTAACCATTGAACTCCTGATCTTTAAGTAAAGCCATTCAATAACGTAAAAAAAAAAAATGTTGAGTGCTATAGGAAAAATAGTTTTAAATAGTATTAACTAGTTCACCTTTTAAGTGATAGTTAATTTCATGCTACATTTTTGAAAAACTTATTTATTTGCCTGGAATCATTTCTGTATTACTACATACTTTGGTCAAACAGACAAACGAATGCTTGAGTTGGACTTCTTGTTTAAGCAGGGGCTACTTTGAGCAAAGGGTTGAACAGAGGATTAGGCACTCTGGTGGCGGGTTCTCTAGCAACTTGTGTCAGTTACTTGTCTGAGCGCGCTGGCGAACCAGGGGAGGCTATTATCATTGGCTTCTCAGTTTTTGTTCTAGGTCATTAACTAATTTCTTGATGTTTCCTATCAAAATGATTGCTTTTTTCCCTAGACTCTAGTAAGTGCTTTTCTTGTAATATAACAGCTGGAGAAGCTGAGAAGTGCTTTTCTTGTTTGTGCAGGCGCAGCTGCTTCTTTTACTCGGTTCTTCCCTACAATCAAGAGAAGATATGACTATGGAGTTGTGATATTCCTTCTAACATTCAGCATGATAACAGTCTCTGGATATCGAGTGGACAACATATTCCGGATGGCATATGAGCGTCTCTCCACCATACTCATTGGATGCGGTGTGTGCCTCGTCATCAGTCTGCTTGTTTACCCTATCTGGGCAGGGGAGGATCTTCACAACTCTACAGCTGACAAATTTGAAGGCCTGGCTCAATCCCTTGAAGGTAAAGCGGATTTGACATATAGTCTTTATTTGCATTAATGTTTTAGATAATACTGTTAAAATAATTTTAAAAAATTCATATACAAACAAAACTCAAATGTAGGTACATTAGAATAGAGTCTATAAAGTCGGGGTGATTGGGAATGCAGGTTAGGGCTTAGGGGAGAGTTTTTAAAAATAAATTCACTCATTTCCATTAACTGCAAAAGATTCATGTAGAATATATTTATATTCAATTATAATTAAGGTGGTAGTTTTTTTTAATGTGATGTTTTATAAGAATTTAATTGCATAGTTTTCCAGTCAAATTCAATGATCCATATTTTATAGGCATTCATTGACCAAATCTCTCTCATGAACAGAGTAATCTACTTGACATTCCTTATATCTAAGACATACTTATAGAATTAAGTACTACTCCAACTTAAACATATAATTAACCATAAAACTTTCCCCAAAAATACAATCCCCTTTTACCTTTCCACCTTCTGTACAAAAGTCATTAATTCATTATTAAGAGATGGTCATTAAATTTAATTCATAAACTAGGCAGTGGAAATCTGATATAACATCATATACTCAAATTATTTCAAACTTAATATTTTATCTCTTTGAGCTGTCAGGATGCGTTCGGGAATATTTTGACGGACGGGGTGATGAGATGGACGAAGATGCCATTGACAAAACATCAGAAGATGCCATATACGAAGGATACAGATCTGTGTTAGATTCCAAGGCCACAGACGAGTCCCTGGTATGCTATTTAGGTTTTAATCACTCTGCAGATTTATGTAATGATGAACGTAAAACTAAATGAGTTAAATAATAAATTGCAGGCGACGTTTGCTAGCTGGGAGCCAAGGCATGGGCGATTTCGGTATAGGCATCCATGGAAGCAGTATGTTAAAATAGGAGCCAATCTTCGGCATTTAGCATATTCCATCGTTGCCTTGCATGGATGCCTGGAATCCGAGATTCAGGTATATATGCAAATAAAGTTACTACTGTCTACCTTTGTTTTTAAATATCAAATAGTTAAACAGTTAAAATTTACCAATTACTTACCACTTTTAAACGTGGATGAAATATAAAAGCACCAAGGATTGCCTGATGACTGAGTAGAAGTTGGGTTAGCTGATGACTGAATAGACACTTGTTGATTACAATATGATACAGACACCGCATTCTGTTTGTTCGGTGTTGAAGAAGCCATGCGTCAAGCTCAGTGAGGAAGCGACAAAATTACTGCGAGAGCTGTCGTGCTCTATCAGACAGATGCGAAGATGCGACTCGGAAACCATGATGGAGCACTTACATCTTGCATTCAAGGATTTGCAGGCTTCCTTGCAAGGCCTGCCAAAACATTTCATGGATCTCCGAAGATGGCATTCCAATAAAATCCAAGGAATTCAAGCCGAAATCGATGAACATGGAGAGCCAATCAACTCGGCAAATGAAGAAATTCGGTGTAGCCAAGCCACCTTGGAGGAGACCAACACGACAAGTCTCTTCAGAAGAGGGGTTTCGATAAGAGAACAACAACAGGATGAAGGGAAGAGCCTCTCACAGTCACACACACAATCTCATGTTTCTGCTGAAGAAAAAGCGAGGGGGCAGAGTATTGAATATGCAGAGGAGCTTCCCCTCGCCACCTTCGCATGGCTTCTGGTGGAAAGTGTAATGAGGATTCAGCATGTTGTGGAGGCGGTTGACGAGCTGGCAAGGCGAGCACACTTCAAAAGGCCAAGAAAGCCATTAATGAAGGTCTCTCCTCATCCTGAGACTCCCAGGAGCAGAGTATTGGAGAACCATGCCACTTCTCAATCTACCGAGTAAACGTCTCTTGCAATCGGAGGAGTTTAACAAGTTACTGCGCTGGTAAATCATACTACGCCTCTTGTGCCTAATCACAAGAAAATCTATTGAAGAAGAATAAAAAATTTAGTTTCCATCAAGAAGGTTTGACCATGCGGCTCGTTCAAATCTGAGTATAGTAATTAAAGCGGCGAGTGGGAGAGGAAACATGACGATGGATTCCAAGGCAGTAGCGTGGAGGGAAGTTGGAAGTATTAGATATTATATACACGGGTATAAACCGAACAAACGAATGGGTGAAGATCTGCAAAACGTTTCGAGAACATCACGTAGAGAAATGTAAATAAATGGCGGTTTTCTTTATGTGTGTTTTGTTCCCTCCGACTATTTCGGGGAAAATGGCGGATGACAAATCAAAACATGGGAAGGTGGACCGTCCAATGCAACTCACCGACCTCGGTGTTTTTAAAAGCTTAATATATGGTGTTTTTAAAAGCTTTAATATTTAGTGTTTTTAGAAGTTACTTTACTTCTAAAAATGATACTCTCGGGAACTTTAATTAAGGCTTCAGCTCTCTTCTTCTATGTCTTTATAGGAATTCGATATTAATATATTATCTTTAAAGCAAATATTTTATATATTTTTTTGGTTTTCATATACTTATAAGATTTTGATTTTTTAATATTACATTTACATATAGGAATACTTATCTAACTATAAGTTTTTCAACATATAGGAGTACTTATCTAACTTCTTACTTTAATGATAAGTTTTTCTACATATACATATAGGAATATTTATCTAACTTCTTACTTTAATGATAAGTTTTTTATATAATTTTTTTATTATTAATAATATTAAATATTTTAGAAAATAGGGTTGAGAATGATGAATATATTTAAATTACGTTTAGAAATTAAATTAAATAAATGTATGTACTTAGTTTTAGTTTTGATCTAAAATATAACTATGCAAGTGCCTTGAAGTGATATTTTGTTGGATGAATGAATTAAGAATTAAAAATATCATTGTTCTCTTGTCAAAATAATTTATGTGACTATAGAATTGATCGAATGAATTTCAACCAAACATGTGAATCTTGTCCCTACTCATGGACTTGATCTCTATTAACTTTTAAAATTTTGGTATTTGCTTGCCTCAAAGTTTCTAACTATTCATGTAAGCACCCAAAATGGAATGGCTTGACATGACAGGTTTGGTGATGACTAAGAATCCCAAGAAGCCTAAAATAGGTATTAACAAAATAAATACCTAACAACTAATACATGTCTCCAAGGTGAGGTCCCATTTGTCAATGTTTTAAGACCTAGTTTTCCCTAGTCTCTACCTCATGTCACCTTGATTTTCTTGTATTTCTCCTATTTTTTTTTCTGTGTCTTTGCAAATTTTTACAACATTTTGAGTGCTTTTGCTATGACAAATGAGAGTTCATTGTAGTATTTTAGCCTCTGCCTCTATATTTTAATCATTCAACATAGCTTTCCTCCATTCTTCATGACATTTTATTTGTTCTCCACATATTTCTAGCATTCATCATGGCAAGTGTGTTTGTCCAAGGAAATCCATAACTATTGAAAGTGGTGATCTTTCATGTGGAAATGATGAATTCACTAAGTTTGTTTATATACATGTGTTTCTCTTCAAAAAGTGGGTTTCTTTAATTTTTTCATAAGTTTCTCCTTTATTTAACCCAATTTAGATCCACTCTTTGTGTTTTGTTATTTTCATCCATGTATGTTTACAAAAGGCTAATTTGAGTCATTTAGAGGGTCATGAAAATTGATTATTGGTAACCAACACTCTATCAATATTTTTTCCCGTTTATTGCTTTCAAATCTATTGAGAATTCATTTAATCATTATAAGCCAAATTTAGTACAACTCTAGCATCCTTTAGGATTTGCATTTCCTTTTCCTTTTACATGGAGATTGTATCTTGAACAACTACATAAGAAGGAGAAGATTAGAAAGAGATTCTTAAGGATAGCAAACCACATCAAATTTGTTCTATGCCTATAACACATTTAGCTCTAGGTGCATGGATGTTCTATTTTAGATTGATTCATTGTAATATTGCTTTTGTAGTAGATTAAGAAAATATTATTTTTAAAAAGATTGGTTGTATCAATCTAGTTCTATTTGTTGTAGTAAGAGTTGTATCAATCATTATTAAAAGAAATATAAGTGTCCAAATAAATTCCAACAAGACAAACAAACACACAAATGCTCTCAAATATCCACAAATAACAACAAAACACAAGGCAACCTCAAGGGGAAAAAACACAAGAATTGAAGGAAGAGATTTTTCCAACTTGTATCACCCTCTTGCTCGATTAGATTCATGTTCTAGAAGAATAGTTAAGACATATAACAATCCTATCTATTATAAGAATTCAACCTCAACCTAGGCAACTAGTGCCTCATGTTCATCTCTTGCTTCTTCATCCTTAAGTACCACAATATCAACCCAACTACACATTTAAAGTTGTCTGCCAGGGCCTCCATTTCACCTTCTTTTTCCCCAAACTTACCCAGAACCATCTATGCCTCATCTAGAACCATCACCATCTCAAATGTAAACATCCTATCACCCATCCATGCAAGCAAAACCATGTGTGCTAGATTTCTATCTGTACATATTTTGGTGAACCAAACATGAAGAGAAAATTCTTGAATATTTTGTTCACATTTTATTCTTCCTTGCCTCACATTATTTTCCTTACCTTTTGTCTCTATCCATTTATTCTCATGATACTTAGTATCCTTGAATATGTCTAGATTCAAGAGACCTCAAGTGTGAGCTCTCCCCCTTCCTAGAGAGTCTAACTCTATCATAATTATATATTAGGAATCTTATTTAGCTGGGCCCAATTGAGAACCCCACTAAATGGACACCACTCAAATGTTTGAAAACCCCATGCAGAAAGGAAGAGCTTGAGAGGTTTCTACCTCCAAAAATCTCACAACCCTTCATCTCCCCTAGACCTTAGGTATGTGTTATGGTTCCCCCTCAAATTAGTCATTAGGCCCCTTAAAATGGGGGGGAAATAAGTTTGACCTTATAGAGAGAGAACAAGATACATTGAACATCATGCTGACTAATTAGAAAACAAGTTGGCTTAAGCCTACATCATTAGAATAACTAACCCCAATAATCCCTATCAAATTGGACTTCCCAATGCACCTCATATCAATGTGAGGCCTAAGGATGAGGTGAGGCTACCACATCCCCCACATGGTGATTAGGAATGCAAAGATAGGCTTCTCAAATTGGTTAGGCTATCAATATTAAGCGTTACCAAACCAAGACCAATCTAGGCCACCCCTAAAGCTCTCATTTCCACCATTTCCATGAGAATCAAGACCCTAGAGACTAGAGGTTCTCAACCACCTCATTAGCCACCTCGCCTTGATAATGTGAGACTAGCATCTCTTAGACCTCATACAAACACCAATCCATTTTTTAACATCCTAAACAAGGCTTGGAACCAAGGAGTAAACTAGGTACTTCCTTATTATAATATGTATTCATGTAATAATAATGAGACATTTTTACCTCCACTTGAGATAACTTAGATCTTGCACTTGTTAGTCATTAAACAACCATAATCAAAGTTTTTTTGTAGGATGGAATACCTAATTGCACAAACAAATAGTGATCTTGATTAGCATGCAAAGTATTTGACAAAAATACATAGAAAGATCAATGCTATATATTTAAAAAACATGTATCTACATTGAAAAGTATATTTAGATTTTTGGATAATGGGATAGAAATATGTAGTTCTCTTCTACTATTTGATTTTTGCTCCCTTCACTCACAAATAAGAAACATCTAGAAATTGATAGTATGACCTTTATTAGTTCCTACCTTAGTAGGTATACTATTTCAATTGTCTAGTTCTTAACATGTGATTAATCTTTACATAGTTAGCCAATTAAAATGTCAAATTTGTGTGTATCAAATTGCACTGTATTATTTGACAAATGTAAAGCATCTAGTTTTTAAGGATTAATATGAAAAACTTGGTATTTTTACAATTTCATTGGCTAAATATTTTTTGGTCCTACATTTCAAATCACAATAAGACTCAATTGTTTGCCACCTACTCTAGGCAGCTAGCAACTCCAAAAGTTTCAAGGTGTCATGTCTCAACATAGAAGAGTTGTGTGGCATTTTTGTTGTCAATCATGCAAGACAACAATTTTCAAAAATCTCTTTAAAGAGGACTACATTGTCATAGTAAGGGAATTCCAACAATCTTTTTTGGTTCTTATAAAATAAAGGTCACACTATCACATATTTGTGGGTGAGGGAGGCAAAAGCAAAAAATAGAAGGCAATATAGACACATTTTTTTAAGAATTTAGATGGATTGAGATTGGGATTTCAATTCAAAGATTTAAAAAAGTACATGTAGCAAAGAAACATGAAATGATACTATCTATTTCTATGTTTTAAGAGAACTACTTATTTCTATCCCATTAAATCCCAAAGTCTAAATTTGCTTTTGATGTAGATATATGTTTATGAATATATACCTCTAATCTATTTTGTGCATTTTGTCAAATACTTTGCATGCTAACCAAAACCACAATTTTCTTCTGCAATTAGGTTTTTAGACCTTCTTAGGGATTAGAAGAAGCTACCAAAATAACACTAATACTCTAGTAAACAATAAATAGTAAATAGTTTAGTATCCATTCTATATCCTTTGGTAGTGTTATTATTTTGTTTTATGCCTTAAATTCATATGTTACAATTTGATTTTTCATGTGAAATTACAAAAGATGAAGCTTGTTCCTATTTATTATTTAGTTGTGTACTATATTGTATTGCTTCTAGAGTTGTTATAAAGTTGGTGCCATAAGTTCTTTGATCTAGACAACTCGCCACTAATCAAGACCATTGTTTGATTATGCAGTTAGATTTACTACCCTGCACAAAACCTTTGATCGTGGGTGTTTTATGACCAACAAGTGCAAGATCTAAGTTATTTCAAGTTAATTGATTATAAACTCTTGTAGGTTAGGATGAGTAGTGCATGATATTATAACTTATTATATTGAATTAGTTCATGATATAGTTAATATTATTTGTTGCATAAATTTTCAACCTAAACCTGACATGTGAATGTTCTACCACAATCTAAATGCTTGTCAAAATTTAAAAAACTAAAAACTAGACACATAAAGACTTTCACAACACATAAAGACTTTGACAACATGTATAATAAAGAAGAACATGGCAACAAACTTGAACCAATAACAAACTTGAATAATTTTTTATTTAACCAAAAAGAACCCACCATAGCTAGACCAAAAGATTTTAAAAAAAAAAGGCTATGCCCAAATCAATACCATCCTTACAATCTCTAAAAAAAATTTTGAATGCACTACAATTCTTGTTAAACTCGCTAAAACTACTATAACTGAAATTTAATGCAAAAATCTTATGTTCACACCTTCCCAACCTCTTGTTGGGAAAATAAAAGAACAAAAAGTCGATGAGTACATGAACGAAGTAGAGGATTTTTTAAATGGTTAAATGCAGTTATATGTCGGGGCCAAGTAGAAAATCTCCGCCATTCAACTCTTTCCGATAAGCTCCTCAACTGGAACAGAACAATCTACTCAACCCACAAAAGCAAATTTTAGTTACCCATCTTGTTTTTGGATGGAAGATTTTTCTTTTGGTCTGATGGAATTCATCCTAAAAATTCTGTTTAGATTTGTGATTTAGCCTCGAAGCTTAAATTATGACATTCAGAATGTGAAAATCTATCTTTCAACCATATTCTATACGTTTCAAAAATATTTTATTCTGGAATTAGACGGTATATTGTAAATATACAGACCCATACATTATGGATGGAAAAAAATCAATCAGCGTAGTTACTTGTAACGTGGTTTTCTGGTGATCTTCTCAAGCTGAGTTTAGCGATAAAACTAGGAGGAGGAGGAGTCGGATTTAGAGCTTGCTGGTTTGGGCAAGGATTACAGGGCTTGAAATTTGCCATTGTAGCGAGCTCTTCCACAGCCTCCACCACATGCTGAAGCCTCGCTACAATCTCCACCAGCAGCCACGCAAACGTAGCCAAAGGAAGTGCTTCTCCAAATTCAACACTCTCCCTTGATATTGATCTTTCATCAATACAGTTAGCACAGAGGGGAAAAGTATGACTGTATCTCTCACGGTTATCTTTTTTATTATCTCCTTCTCCATGCCACGACACCAATCTTCTTAACACTTTTCTCTTTGTACAGCAATCAAACTCTTCATCTTTTCCTTGTCTTGTCCCATTTTCCAGAAGAGGCAACCTTGTTGAATGTATTAAGAGCTTCGGCTGAGCATCCAAGGCAGCGTGCAGATCCATCACTGCAATCTTCAGCTGCTTCATCGTCAACTCCCAATCGAATCGCATCATCTGTTGGATGCTGCTCGACAGCTCTCCCAATAATTTTACTGCTTCTTCGCAAACCTTGGTGCATGACTTCTTCAACACCGAACGAACAGAATGCGGAGTCTGCATCGTATTCAATCACAACTTTAGATTTGCTAAACTTATTATAACATTTATGTAACAACAGAGAGAATTTGTATACCCGAATCTCAGATCGCAGGCATCCATGCAAGGCCACAATAGAATACGTTAAATAACGAAGCTTCACTCCTATTTTCACATACTGCTTCCAAGGATGTCGGTATCGAAATCGACCATGTCTTGGCTCCCAACTGGCAAACGTCGCCTGTAATTTAAACACAGGCGCTTTCAAATTAAACAATCAGCTGTGTGGATGAAAAAGCTGCAATTTATTTGTTTCACCAGTATTATGTTTTTCAGTCGTGTTTTTGGATTTAACTGTGTATAAGTTTGTATTATAACGTTTGGGATCACACTCTATAATCCATCATCAAGATGTAGAAAGCTGTAGAATCACGGAATGTGATCCAAAACATTATGATACACACTTATACACAGTTAAACAGGATGAAACAATATTATGGACTGGAAATCTGATGTCTTCATTATTATGTTTTTATTTTACCGAAGACTCGTCCGTGGCCTTTGAATCCAACACAGATTTGTATCTTTGGTATATGGGATCTTTTGATTCATCTTCGTTCTCGTCATCGTGGCGTCCATCAAAATATTCCTTGACGCATCCTGTACAACACACATGTTATCCTCGTAACTCTAAGCTTATATACATATTTTGGAAACCCTAATTTCTCTTACCTTCAAGAGATTTAACCAGAACTTCAAATTTCTTGACAGTTGCGTTGTGAAGATCCTCCCCAGCCCAGATGGGGAAAACGAGCAGACTTATAACGAGGCACACTCCGCATCCGATGACTATTGTGGAGAAGCGATTGTATGCCATGCGGAATATGTTCTGCACTCGATATCCAGAGACTGTTATGAGGCTGAATGTTAGCAGGAATACCACAACTCCGTAATCGTATCTTCTTTTAATGAAGGGGATAAAGCGAGCATATGTAGCAATTGCTCCTGCAAAACAGATTTACTATTAAAAAGGGGAACGGAAGCTTCAAAATGCAGGACCCAGGAACTTTCACTGGTAAGAAGGGAAGAAACAAAACAAGAAACCAGCAAAAGAAGTGATCATCACAGACCGATAATAAACATGGAACAGCCAACGACAACAGCCTCTCCTTGGTCTACTTGTTCTGACAAGTAACAAACGAAAAATCCGAGAGACCCAGCCACTAGAGTTCCGATTCCTCTGTTCAATCCCTTGCTTAAAGTAGCCCCTGCTTTGACGGAAACAACCAAAGTGAGAACTTATTCAATGCCTTGCTTCTACAAAAACAATTTCTCAAACATGTTAAGGAATAGTATATTATTAATGCCCAAAGATACAATGTCATTTTAGAAAACATGTTGAAGGGGTTTTACCACTGTATTTCTGTACTCAGATTAAATAAACTATTACCTGCACTGAATTCCAGAACAACCACGACTGTCATCACTGCCCAAATTGCATTATCACCCACTTCAACAAATAATGGATTCAAAAGAAATACAAGAGAAACGACAGACAGTGCCAGAGCAACTTTCATGGCATGTATAATCCTTCTTGGATCCTCTACTCCAAATTCCCATATCTTTCTGCAGCAAGCCACTATAACTACTTTTATCTTTACAGGTGATATTCCTACTTTTCTGAGTAATCCCCTATATTGAGACTCATCACAGCCATTTCGCTCATCAACAGTGATGTCCACTTTACATTCGCCATAAGCAAGAGTCGCCATTACCGAAATTGATTCCAAATGTAGCCTAATAAACAGAATCAATTGGATTTCAGTTCTTAGAGATTTACCAGTTATATGCTAATCCAAAACACCCAGATCCACTAGAGTTTATCATGCTTCTTGATCTTACCAACTGCAGAAACGTAAACGCGGAATGAACCCAAGAAACAACAGAGAAGTTTGAGACTGATAATGAGAAAAACAGAATGAACCTCTGACAAAATGAAAAAAGGAACATGCCAGGAAAACTGCAGATGCCCAATTTCCTGTCTTCTTCAGGAATTTCACATGAGCACAAGAATCGGGTTCTCGCTTTACAATTTTTTAATTTAATAAAGACTGTCGTCAAGAATATGAAAAAATCCGATCTTTTCTGTTTCCGTGTGTAGATTTTCTTTTGACGCACAGCAAAAGCTTTTGATTCCGATTGCTTTTTAGAACAGCAATACCGCCACGAGGTAATGATAACGTTTATACTTATTAAGTAATAAAATAGTATTTAAAATATTAAGGTGAAATGCCTGAGTGCACCAGGCACCTTTCACGTTGGCACACATAATTTGAAAAATAAGTGGAAGCCACGTGTAAGTTGGTACTGTTTTGTTTGGTTCGAAGGAGAACTAGGCGCCATTATTTATTTTAATTGGTTAGCCAATCGTTTCCAAAGTTTAGTTTTGAGCCTCTCCAACAATACTTCGTATAATTCTGAGAATTATTTATAAATTAGCACTCGCACCTATAGGAGGTTCAAGGGATTCGCCGATTTGAATGTATTGGTGTTGGTCATATTTTAAATATTAAGAATTAGTATTTTAATATTACATAATTAGTTATATAATAATATATTACAAATTTAAATAATGATATGTTCAAATAAGTTAAGACAAACTCAATGATCATCGTCAAAATTATGAAAAAAGGTACAAAGGTAAATTGGAAAATGAATAGTTCCCTAAGGAATGCTCACTTATTGGCCTCTCACTTTGAGAAGATTGGTAAAAATTAATATAGAACTAGTTAAAATAATAAAGATGCATGAGCATTGTAGGCTCGTCAACCCAAGTTTGAAAGAAAAAATGCACCTATCATATTAAGCATATAATATATCCCTACGAATACTTGTATCTGTTGGTTTTAGGACAAACAACTGAAAGGGGGGGGGGAATCAGTTGTCACCATAAAGTCTTCTTATATTTCTATAGCATAATAATGATTCAGTCATGGAAGCACAATGCAATAATTTAAGAGCAGAAACACATTCAACACATATGACACTTAGATTTTAACGTGGAAAACCCGGTTAAGGGAAAAACCACGGGGTGACTAACCCAAGATTGTATTCTCTGTTAAAAGAATAAGAGGAAAAGATGACACTTGCCAATGAGGGCTCACTGCCCAAGCACACTGCTCACAAGAGGCCCACTGCCTACAGAAGACACACTATCTAAAAAAAAATATAAATATTACATACTTGAATTGGAGATTAGCATCTTCACCATGCTTGAGACAGTTCCATTTAAGCTCAACACTTCTTCTCTACTTTTCGCTCCTTTCCTCTCTACCACTTTCTCATCGTGACCAAGGATACATTGAAATGACTTCACAAATCTTATTTATACAAGACATCGACTTTGGAAAGATCATCAAAGTCGGCACAACACATACTTTATTTTATTACAGAGCAATTACAAATACAACTTGACTTATTACAAAAACTTCATGCACGCTACTACCCTATCGGCCATGTATATGTGGGACTTCAATCTTCTTCGAGGAACATGCCATGCTTCCTAAAACATCTTCAAGATCATCCACAACATGTGTAGAACATCTGGTCGGCCAAAATTAGGAAGAACACCATCACCCGAAGGTAAACCTTCAATTACGAGCTCAAACTTCAATGCGGATCGCCAACACGAACTAGACATAATCTAGAGACCTCAACAAGCTTTACTGAATCACCAAGAACATCCACACCACTTCTACTTACTGAAATCATTCGCATCTTCATCCGGAACCTCAAGAACACAGTCTGTCATCACAGTCACATTAGAATAATTACTTGCAGACCTCCAGACCACGAACCAATTGAGTTATCAATTTACATCAGCTTCCCAAACAAGCCACTAGATCCACAGAACAAGATATTGTATTTTTGGATTTCACCAGACCTATTTGTGTCACTCTATCACCTCTGAACAGCTGCCAGAGCCAGTTCTACTCATATGGCCATAACTCCTTCAAATCTTCATGTGGACCTCTCAAATCTTGAATGGATCATCTTTAGACACATATCTACAAACCCTTTGATGCGCATTCTCTAATCTTCATCTAGCTGGGATGTTCACTTAATAGAGCTTCACTGTCTTCACTATTCTTCTCTGTTTCTGATAGGACTAATTTTCTCAATATTTTCAGCATACAGCTCATCCAATCCTTGACATTAATGCAACAGGAGTATGTTGACATTAATGCAACAGGAGTATGTTGACATCAATGACAACACCGGTTAGGCCCATACTTGCAACAGTATCTTCACTCAAGTTTATAAAATTGAAACTAATAAGATTGTATAACAAGGTTGAAATCAAGAAAAATACCTACAAGTGGAAACAAAAATGATGGCAAACATGATGCCATTATCTTCCATGGGGGAAATAATGTGGACAAGATACACATCCTTTACGTTTTTAGGAACAACTCCCAATAGCTCACACAAAGCAACAACAACTCCACACTCCAGTACCATCCTCCACCATACACCATGAAAATCATTCCCAAAGAGGAATCCACCACCCCTTTTCAACAAGATCCTTCAATTTTTATATCGATTCAAACAAACAAAATTTTAACATTTCCAATCAATAAATCAAATAATAATCTAAGCAAGAAAAATAGAATTATCAACAAATTTCATACCTCCATTCTCCATGCTAGGATCAACCCCTGCAATATTTAGCCATTTTTCCTCTATTTCTCTAAGATCCTTCCAAGAATTTGTTACAGAAGTTTACAACACTTTCTTTTCCAAAGAGCATGGAAGGATTTTTGCAGCAGATATATGTTCAACCAACCCTCAGTTTTTGGACATCCTCCAAGCCCCATATTTCACCAATTCTCATTTACCAACATCATCACCATCAACCACACACATAAGTTTGTTAGTATCAACACAGAATAAGGTGATAAATATACATGCTTGATAAAAATTATTATTTGACATTATAGAAACTTACAGTTCCAAGAATACATTTATGAACATATTTGTATATTAGTTGAATTTGATTTACTAGACGTCCATTCCATATCACTAATCAATCAAAATTTACCTCTACTTACCAAGATGAGACCCAAAAATAGGTTTACATTACCAATACTTTTACCCCAAAAATCCCAAGTGTCGTAACCTCGTGCTCTAATACCTATGTAATGCCCACTCTAGAATTTATTAATAAATATCAATATTAAATTAAATCAATCAGAAATAATGAAAATATAATTTAATGAAAGAAGAATATTCACTTGTACTGACTAAATAAATTACAAATTTTGAATTAATCATAAGTTTAATATCATGCATTGCTAAATACCTTTCCCCATCCAATTACACTCAATTACAACAAGAATTATATAATCATCCTTAAGCATAGTGGAAAAACATGTTCTTTGCTCCAATAATCTGTTCGGGTAATAGATCTATTTCTGCACATCTAAACATGAACATTAGTTCCCACAAAGTTCATCAATAAACAAATCAGAGAGCAATATACTAGTCTAAGGGGTAAAAGCACAAACCTGTGTCACACTTTATAAAAGAATCCGCCAACAACAAAAAAAATTCTGAACTTCGACCTCATAAAAGTGGCATTTATGTTTCGAATTTCAAAATGATGTAAACTAATGAAATGTATATCTCTTGATGAATTTTATGCTTGTAATTTTTTTAAAAAATTAAAAAATTATTTTGACATTTTTTTATAACTTTAAAAGTAAATTTTGAATTCCTAAAAATTTTAGGAAAAAGTGATTTTGAGTCCACGCCAAAAAAAAGAGCAGGGTAAGTGCAAAAAGATGGGGGGCCAAAAAGTGGCCAAAAAATTTTCAAAAAAATTTACAGCAAAACGCGAGCGCGTTATAACGCGCTCGTGTTTTAAACTGCTTTTTATAAAAAAAAAACCCCGCTGTCATTTCATTGCATTTCAACGAATTTTTCCTCCGCCCGCGACATAAAACCCTTCCAAAAACGCACTCGCGTTCTACAAAGCACCGTTCAACACAAAAGATTTGTCGATTCATTGCCGAAATGCCGCCGCGACGTCGAGCACGCCAAAGGGGTGAGTTATCTTTATTTTTTTTGTTTGAATTTCTTCCTAAATAGGTAGGTTTTTGTTGATTTTTGATGTATATTTTATTAATTGTAGGAAATGTTAATGCACCTCCTCCTCCTCCTCAAAATCCACAAAATCTTGAGAAAGAAATACCTGCAGAACAACAACCTCCTCCATTCATTCCTCAACATGCCCCTGGAACACAAGATAATATAATGGGGGAAATTGAAAACAACAAAAAATAAATTGAAGATATAATTGCAAGGTTGAAAGATCCTTCCACTTCAACCTTGCATAGGTCCACGCTTGCCGAATCTCTTGAGTCTATGTTATCAAATGTAAATTCAATTAGCAAGCAAATAACTAGTTGGACCGATAAAAAGAGAGAGTTTAGAGATTACTATGCAGATAAATTGTCATACCAAGATGTCAAAAAATTACAAATTACAAAAGTAGACTTGTGTTCAATTTTCACAAACCCACAAACAAATCAACCTCCACCCATTACATGCAAGAGGTTCCCTATCCATTGGTGCAACAACCAAGCGATAAGGGACAATTTCGGGCAGAGGTGGTGGATGGTTTTTGACCATCCTCCATGCAATAACAATGAGGTCCCGCAATACTTTTTGAGGAAACTCTACTCCGAGTTTGTCCTCAATAAAGTGCCAAACTATTTTGATATGCGGGACTTCCAGGGTAGAGGTGGGGGCTCAGCACAGGATAGACCAGGGGCACGTCTTGACCCACAGCGGGTAGTGAGACGAGTAATCAGCAGACTAGCCCACAAGCATGTTTCTATCCCTTCCATTGTGAAGGAGAGTGTTGAGTTCGATACATTGAGGTCGATTAGTGCCTTGATCCAGAGCATCATAGAGCATGCCGATCCTGCAACACAGAGTGGGTTGGGAGATAGTGCGAGGAGTAGGGTCCCACTGCATACTTGCCAGGCTTGCGGGTCAGCCTGTGGTTATGACCCCATGGACAGTCAGGACGCAGGTGCACAGGCTACATCTGCAGCTGAGCAGATGGTGATGACAGATACCCTCCTGAGTGAGACTTTCGGCCTTGATACTCAGGTAAATATTAGCAAGTTTATTGAATTTAATTTATTAAATTTTATTTTTGAAATACAAGATTAACTAATTTAAATTGATGATTTTAATGAAATTTCAGGGTCATAGCGTCGATGTAGTTTTCAGTGGTTCTCCACCTACATTTTTCACTAGATCATCTACTGTCGAGGTATGTAACTAGTAAACAATTATAAATATTACATGTGAATAGCATCGTTATATGAATGGTATTCTAATTTCTGATTTTGGATGTTGAATAGGTTAACATTGTAGATTTCATGGCAACACCTGCCAGCGGTGGTGGACTTCAAAGCTTTACGGAGGTAATAAAATAAATAGTTTAATGAATGAATTGTACTTACTAAATTTTTGTATGTGATTTGTGTGTTTTATTGTGTGTACTTCCATGTTTAGATGAGCGTGTGTGTATGTTAGGAGCCATGATTTGCATCACTATTATAGTTTTCGTAATTGAATAATGTTGTTTTATTTCCAGATGATGCAGGCTGCGGATACACCTCCCCATGTTCATAGGGCAATGGAGCAGGGTGTGGCCTCTGCGATTCATAGCTCTATGGCATTGACAGGGGTATGAGGCAGATTAGTAAATTTTAATTTACATTCATTGTTATAGTTGTCTATTTTTAAAAAATCAAAAGATTATTGATTTGAAGTTTAATTTCTATCTGGATGGTTTCTATAGGACATGACATCACCAGGGCCTATTCCTGCTACTGAGGCAAGCGAGGAGACAGATTATATGTTAGTGGTAAGTGATTATTTTGTTAAATGTTTCATTTTTTTATAACATGTAATTTCTATATATTAATATCTATACTTTTTTTTGTAACAGGTAAAGGTGCAGGAAGAACTAAATAGGAGGAGTAGCCCTCGGGTTCGTAGTAGACCACCCACATGCATGTCTCCATCCCCTAGAAGATCAAAGGCTGCTCGTGATTTATTCTCTTCACCAGCTAGAGGGGAATGACTTTTTATTGTGTTCCTCTGTTGTATGCCTATATGGCATTTGTGGACATATATTTTGTATTGTACATAGTTGACATTGTATGCCTATATGGCATTCTTGTAAGCCTATATGGCTATTTTGTATATATGTTATACTTATATCGACAGATATTGATGTATGCGTATATGGATATTTGGTTAATACAAATCTTTTTTATTGATGGCGTCCATACTTGCATTATAAATCCACTTTTGAATGGATATTTGTAGATAGCTACTTCAAATATTTAAAGTCTGATTGTATTACATAGGATGTTTGCATTTTCTTTGATAGGCTTGATAGGCCATGGATTACATGATGGTGTTTGATGGAAAAGTATGGTACTAGAAGACTCTAGTTCATTCTTAATAGGCTTGTGATTGATAATATCTTTGCATGATTGCACTTGATCTTGGATCATGGGCATGTTGTTAGGATTTTGATTGCATTGTGATGTTTGATGGATAGGCATGGTGTAAGTGTAAGATACCCAACTAGTTTTACGAAAAATTTTCCTTACTTAAACACTTTTACTTGCTAACAATTCATCAACTACTTCAATAACATAAAGATATACATCAAGATAACTATTTGAATGAAACAACATTAGAGTTGGGTACTTGTCTTGTTACTTGATTCAATCAACTTGCAATGTCTTATTACATGGAAAATGCTTTCAATAGCATGAAGTACAACTCATTCAATGGAAATACAAGGACAGGCCTTGAAGCCTTGATGTTACAATGTCTTCCTTACTTGAGCAACATTTGAAGATTTGGAATGTTCAACTCATCACCTCATAAGGTAGGCGCATATTTGAAGGATTTACAGGTTTTTCTGACTTGGGCGCCAAGTTGAGGTGACCTCCTCTTGAAGTTGCGCCTTGTCAACATTAGGCGCCAACTAGAGTTTATGGATGCTCTGGATTGTTTCCAAGAGTAGGCACCAAAACATCATCATTATGAAAGTGTTTTAAATGCTAGGCGCCCAAATGAGCCCTCTGGAGTCTAGGCGCTCCTTTCATGCATTCTGTGTTCTAGGCGCCAATTGAAAGGAGTGGAGAACAGGGCAAGCACCTTCCAAACTAGGTGTTTCCTTGAGGTGACAAGGACTTAGAAAGTGCGCCTAAGGTGAGCGCCTTGAGTGAAAAGGTCTAACAAACATCTTTGAACCCCCTTTCAAGGTTAGGCGCATTCTGGAGGTGGAAACAAGTAGAAGGTGCGCCTTAGCTTCCTTTGTCAATTCTTGCAAGTCTTTGTTGATTAGGAAGGTGGAATGCTTCATTGTAGAATGAGCGCCTATCTTCTAATGTCCAAACTACTTCTTCTGGCTCACTCTGTGGCTAGGCGCCAGAGCTAAACTGTTCACACAAGGGAGTGCGCCTAGACTCACTTGATGTTTTCTTACTACTTCAACCCCTGGAAGATGTTCCAAGGTGTTCCCTTTTACAAGCACCTGACCTCCCAAGTTCCTTCATGTGCTATTCCTTGAAGGCACCAAAACTGAGCTCCAGTGCCATGGGATTGTGCCTAACATCTTTGAAGAGTTTCTAAACCTTTTGCAAGTTGATATCCCAAACTCATCTTCTAGGCGCAACAGGAGCTTTCCAAAGGAGTTTCCAAGTTTTAGACGCCAAGCGAGGTCATGGGTGAATGGAACTGCGCCTTAGGAGATGACTGGATCCTAAGCGTCAGTCTGGAGTTACAGTGGAATTGATATGCGCCTCAACTAGCTTAGGCGCCCATTTGAAGTGATTCCTTCAACACTTCTCTGTCAATCTCAACTACAAGGATGATCTCCTAATCTAATTTTGATCCTCTGGAGATGCAAATAGCTTTACATTTCACTAGGCGCCATCAATGATGATCATCAACTAAAGCGCATTTCAAAGGTGAGATAGGCAAGTGAGGTGCCAAACTAGTCCTTAAGACTTATCTCCTTCTATCAAGTCAATTTCAACTATGTGAGAGAGTTCTATTCTAGGCGCAAAATGGAAATGTTTCATCAATTGGTGCATCTTACAAAGCTCCCAATTCTAGGCGCCAGAGCCAAAGAGTTTTTCCCAACACATGCACCTGGGCTAGGAATTCACCTAAGAGACATCACTTAGCTTTAAAACTTTCAATCTATAGCCATGTGGGCTAGGCGCTCCAATGGAGGATCCTTGAACTCATGCATTGGCGCCTTCTAGTTCTAGGCACCCATTTTGGATGATTCATCCTGATACTAGCGCCCAAAATGACTAGACTCTCTTCATCATCCAATTCACTTAGAAGACTCAAGTTGGAGACTTAGTTGTCTATCCATGTTCTCCGGAAGATTCATTGTACCTCTATGCACTATCTCCTTCAAGGCACTCCTTAAAATCATTGGAAGTGCTCAGGACTTACCTTAGTCCAAAGCGCCACAATCCATTCCTTAAAGCACAAAGAATTCTCAAAGGCGCCCCTATTTACCTCTAAGCACTCAAATATCATTTAGATTCAAGGCGCACATTTAGCTCCAAAACGCAAATTTCCATCATCAACCCATCAAGGTGCATCATCTTCCCTTTGTATCCCCTTCAAGGCGCATACATTCACTTCTTCACACTCAAACTCACTCTCTGGCGCCAGAATAGGTGTATAACTTTAAATAAGGCGCTAATCTTAGGTTTCTAAGTACTTAGTTTGATCTTAAGGCTATCCTTCCTCTAAGCACTCTCTTCAACTCCCTCACTGAAGGCCCTCTGTAAGTTTGGGCGCATTTCATCCCAAGGCGCTTCAACATCATCCAAGGCGCAAATTCACTCTCCAAGACAAGGTGCAAAAAACCTTATCCTAAGGCGCTTAAATCTTGCTTCTAGACCTAGGCGCACAAACATGAGATTAAGGATCATTCTGGCCACCATCACTTCCCTAAAGGCGCAAAATTGGTGTAGATACATTCCATTTATTAAAGATCATTCTGGCGCCCAAATCTTGTCAAAGCAAAGGATCAATAGGTTCTCTCTAAGGCGCACTCCAGGGTTTGATCTTGCAAGACTTCTCATGTCAAAATTTTGACCAAGACACTCAAGGCACTAGTCTTTATCATCTAACCCTATAGTGCACTTACTGATTATGATATACTCCTCAACTTTGTATTCAACCTTGCCCAAGGCGCATATTCACTATAAGGCATTCTCACGTTGTCAAGGCTCAGAGGGCTTCAACTTGCTAAAGGGTAGAGGTCTAGGCGCATATCTGACTTGAAGCTCAAGGTGCTCCAACCCTCTTGCTCTGGAATTCCTTCTAGGCACTAAGTGACTTCTCCAATTCCTTGAAAACATTTGAAGTGTTTTACCTTCTCAAGGTGCTCCTTCGAACTTGACTCTAAGGTGTTATAATCTCAAAGGTGCTGACATCATCTCAACCAAAGGCGCTCAATGATTCATCCCATATCTAGGCGCTAAAACACTTAATCAACCAAGTCATTCAAGGTGCCATTCAGTAAACTCATCTTCCATGATATTCCTATCAAGGCGCATATCACTTCTCTCATGGGCTTTAGGCACTCAGTTGAGTGTTTCAATACTACTTAGGTGCCAAATTCATTTTAATGCACCAAACACAAAGAGCTTTCAAACACTGGGCGCTCACAAAGAGTCTTCCAACCTTGGGCGCTAAATTAGGTCTTTGCAACTATCCAAGGCGCATATCTTCATTTGAAAAACTTATGGTGCCAAGACAACTTCTCATTAGGGCACTCAAAACAATTGTGTTTACATTTGAAGTGCTTTACCTTCTTAAGGTGCTCCAGACTAACCTGACTCCAAGGCGCTCCATCATCATCCTTAAGGCGCTAAAAACATCATCTCCACTCTAGGCAAAAACATCATCCAACTCCTTAAGGCACTTCACTGTCAAAGTCTGAAGGCGCTCTACCTAGACCTTTCCCCTAGGTGCCAGAACTCCTAAGCACTCACTAGATAACTCTCTTCTTCAAGGCGCAAATCTTCCTATACTATGATTGCCTCTGAAACGTCGATTAACGTGATGTGAGGGTGCAAAGGCTACTCCAATCCTCAGTGAGCACCTAGTTTAAACAAGGAGAAATAAAGCATTCAAAACTATCCAAACGATCATCCCCTTCCTAATGTCTTCACTGCTCTGGAAAACCTTGGCCAAAATGACACATAACAACTCCTATGAGCGCCCTTATGCCCTAGGATCATCTAGTTTGTGCGTCTTGTAATGAGGAGTTCATGTAAGTTTGGAATGAGCACCTTGAATAAGTGTAAACTAGCCTAGAGAAGGGTATGTGCGCCTTGAGCGCCTTGAGCATTCCAGAGATAACTGTGCGCCTAGAACAATATGAGCGCTCATGATGATGATTAACACCCTAATGAGACTATGAGCGCCTTGTTCAGGAGATACCTTGTTTGATCATAAAATGCGCCTTGAGTCTTGAAGGTTTTGAGCGCCTAGGTGATTTGGATGTTGGGATGTTGGTATGCGCCCAAGATTGAGGTAAGTGAGCACTTGTAATGGAGGAGAGCAATGAGATGGAATGTCTTGTAGAGATTGGCGCCCAGAGACCCATTTTTGTGCCTTTGATGATGACCATTTTTGCATAAGAGTTTAGCGCCCTAGAGTTGTAAACTTTCTCTTTGGGCGCCCCTGAGTGAATGTTGGCGCCTTGGACAACTAAATACGCCTTTGATGGAGTGGAGCCCAGAAGGGGAGTAGGAGGAAACCCAATCTTCAAGATTCATCAAGCTTCAAAGTTTAGGTCAGAGGTTATCCACTTTATCCAAGGAAGGTGTTATCATCTACACTCCGAGAAGGTAATGTCAAAGGCCATCATGAAGGATCACTTCATCAACTTCAAGTCCTTCAAGTTCAAGTCCTTTCACCTAGCAAGTCCAAGAGAGATTTCTACTCCGATTCATGAAGTAAGCTTATATTATCCTTATCTACTTTGCAAGAAGAAGAAACATTACAAAGTCAATCAAATGAGTTACAAGTACCATACATCCAATTGCAATGAGTGAACCACCTTAAGGAAAAATAGTTCTCTTGAAGTTACTTGAAATGTCAAAAGGTTTAGCGCCTCCAAGTAAGGTCAGAGGTGAGGTTACAGGTGAAATGCACCTTTGGACCATTCTGGTGCCTTGGATGAAGAACCTATATCTTGAGCCCAAGAGGTAAAATTTGCGCCTTAGTGGATTTGGAGAGTTACAGAGATTAGAGAAAAGCGCCTTGAAGACAGAGTTGTTCAAGGCGCATGTGTGATTTGGTCAAAAACAGGCGCCTAGAGTGAATAGGCTTTCATCTTGACTTAATACACTGCCTCCTTCTGATGATTTTTGGGGCAGCAGAAAACCTTTCACCACGGGCAAATGCCTCAGAGCTATAAAAAATTGAGAGAGGTTATTGTAGAGGCACTCTACGTGATCCCATTGCCTCAGACGGAATGTTTTTAAGTGACACAATTTTTAAGTAACATCTCGTCAAAGATTGCTACCTTTTTGCACTTTGGACTCTTCAGGGATATCGTCGGTACAATGTAGCTCCGACTGTTTCGACATGTTTGGGTGAAAAATAGGACCATGTCTAGCATAAATGTACCCATTCGGACGTGTTGGAACAGTCAGTTTGGTCGCATCAGGAGCAGGACGAAAGTTACACCCCTTTGCAACTTTACACTGCCTCCTTCTGACGATTTTTGGGGCAACAGAAAACCTTTCACCACGGGCAAATGCCTAAGAGCTATAAAAAACTGAGAGAGGTTATTGTAGAGGCACTCTACGTGATCCCGTTGCCTCAGATGGAATGTTTCTAAATGACATGGTTTTCGAGTAACATCTCGTCAAAGATTGCTGCCTTTTTGCACTTTAGACTCTTCAGGGATATCGTCAGTACAATGTAGCTCCGACTGTTTCGACATGTTTGGGTGAGAAATAGGACCATGCCTAGCATAAATGTACCCATTCAGACGCGTTGGAACAGTCAGTTTGGTCGCATCAGGAGCAGGACGAAAGTTACACCCCTTTGCAACTTTACACTGCCTCCTTCTGACGATTTTTGGGGCAACAGAAAACCTTTCACCACGGGCAAATGCCTCAGAGCTATAAAAAACTGAGAGAGGTTATTGTAGAGGCACTCTACGTGATCTCGTTGCCTCAGACAGAATGTTTCTAAGTGACACGATTTTTGAGTAACATCTCGTCAAAGATTGCTACCTTTTTACACTTTGGACTCTTCAGGGATATCGTCGGTACAATGTAGCTCTGACTGTTTCGACATGTTTGGGTGAGAAATAGGACCATGCCTAGCATAAATGTACCCATTCAGACGCGTTGGAACAGTCAGTTTGGTCGCATCAGGAGCAGGACGAAAGTTACACCCCTTTGCAACTTTACACTGCCTCCTTCTGATGATTTTTGGGGCAATAGAAAACCTTTCACCACGGGCAAATGCCTAAGAGCTATAAAAAACTGAGAGAGGTTATTGTAGAGGCACTCTATGTGATCCTGTTGCCTCAGACGGAATGTTTCTAAGTGACATGATTTTCAAGTAACATCTCATCAAAGATTGCTGCCTTTTTACACTTTGGACTCTTCAGGGATATCGTCGGTACAATGTAGCTCCGACTGTTTCGACATGTTTGGGTGAGAAATAGGACCATGCCTAGCATAAATGTACCCATTCGGACGCGTTGGAATAGTCAGTTTGGTCACATCAGGAGCAGGACGAAAGTTACACCCCTTTGCAACTTTACACTGCCTCCTTCTGATGATTTTTGGGGCAACAGAAAACCTTTCACCACGGGCAAATGCCTCAGAGCTATAAAAAACCGAGACAGGTTATTGTAGAGGCACTCTACGTGATCCCATTGCCTCAGACGAAATATTTCTAAGTGACACGATTTTTGAGTAACATCTCGTCAAAGATTGCTGCCTTTTTGCACTTTGGACTCTTCAGGGATATCGTCGGTACAATGTAGCTCCGACTGTTTCGACATGTTTGGGTGAGAAATAGGACCATGCCTAGCATAAATGTACCCATTCGGATGCGTTGGAACAGTCAGTTTCGCCGCATCAGGAGCAGGACGAAAGTTACACCCCTTTGCAACTTTACACTGCCTCCTTCTGACGATTTTTGGGGCAACAGAAAACCTTTCACCACGGGCAAATGCCTAAGAGCTATAAAAAACTGAGAGAGGTTATTGTAGAGGCACTCTACATGATCCCGTTGCCTCAGATGGAATGTTTCTAAGTGACACGATTTTTGAGTAACATCTCGTCAAAGATTGCTGCTTTTTTGCACTTTGGACTCTTCAGGGATATCGTCAGTACAATGTAGCTCTGACTGTTTCGACATGTTTGGATGAAAAATAGGACCATGCCTAGCATAAATGTACCCATTCGGACGCGTTGGAACAGTCAGTTTGGTCGCATCAGGAGCAGGACGAAAGTTACACCCCTTTGCAACTTTACACTGCCTCCTTTTGACGATTTTTGGGGCAACAGAAAACCTTTCACCACGGGCAAATGCCTCAGAGCTATAAAAAAATGAGAGAGGTTATTGTAGAGGCACTCTACACAATCCCGTTGCCTTAGACGGAATGTTTCTAAGTGACACAATTTTTGAGTAACATCTCGTCAAAGATTGCTGCCTTTTTGCACTTTGGACTCTTCAGGGATATCGTTGGTACAATGTAGCTCAGACTGTTTCGACATGTTTGGGTGAAAAACAGGACCATGCCTAGCATAAATGTACCCATCCGAATGTGTTGGAACAGTCAGTTTTGTCACATCACGAGCAGGACACCAAAAATGCAAAAGTTGCTTTGTGCAACTTGACAACATTGACACTTTTTTGCAACATGACTCAAAGACTCAAACTGACCCCAAATGACTCAAAGTGACTTAAAATCACCTTGATTATAGAGGTCAAGGCGCTCCTTATCATTCATTCATTATGAGCGCCTTGGGAGAATGGTATATAGGTCATCATCATGATTGGGCGCCCTGGATCCAGAGTGTTGGAGAGATCATCAAATGGTGTCTAGTAGGGTGAGTTATGAGTTTGGTCGCATCAGGAGCAGGACACCAAAAATGCATAACATGATGATGTAAAAATGTGTACATATGTGTAAAAATGCAGGAGGAAATAAAAAAAGACAAACCTTACAAATTAATGTGCATACTTACAACTCAATGTAACATAACTTTACAAAATCAATGTGAATACTTAAAAATTAATCCAATGAACCATCTGGATCTGCTCTACTTTTTATTGTGTCAAGTATTGCTTCATGGTCAGACTCACGCACCTTCCACAATATTTTGTTCAAAGGTCTACCCCGATACTTTATCAAATGAACATTGGATGCCACGACAAGGTTCGAGTAATGAAGAATCTTTCGATGCATGTCAAAGTCCTGAAATAGCCAAATATTAACACTCTTATGTGGGTACCTTCTAAGCCATGTTCCAGTAATAACCACTGATCCTGTAGGGTATTCGATGTTTTCTCCATCTGTAACAGAGGCCTCCAATTTCTTTTTGGCCTCAACACAACGACATAAGTAATAATCTGTTCCCTCTTCATTATCTTCATCTGCAATAACTGCATATACGTGTCCTACATTGATATGTGTAGCAAATTAGATGAAATTAGTCAACATTACAAAAACACTACAAAGTAAGATGACATTACCTGGTTGAACTAGATGAAATTAGATGCATATATGTGCCCTATATTACCTGGTTGAACTAAATATGATATATGGTCAAAGTCAACTGACGATTCCATCTGTGTTAGTTCCAGTGCCGTCGGGGGTCGATACGTGTCAAGTGGGCTAAGATAACTTAACTGCCATTCGTCAACCCACTCCTTTGACTCACACTCATCCCAAACTTGAATTGTACAGGAAGAACAAAAGCATGACATCTTTCATGTATGGATACTCCATGAACCTGCAATTGAGCTTCTGAAAGAGTGCATCTCATTTGATCTTGTCAGTGTACAGCAATCCTCATATGGTGCAATGTTAGTATCATCTATCAACCAAAAAAATCTACGAACTAAAGACTTACCTTCATTACCTGGACCCATGGAAGCATTACACCACTCGACAATCAATTTTGCATCTGTCAACTTTGCATTGTCTTTATACTTTAACTCTTCTCGTGCTATGGCTCTTTTGATACATGCTCCTGCACCATCATGCTCCCCCTTTCCATGCCCGGCCTCACAAAAGTTCCACATATGTTGAATACCTGTAAAATTATGCCTCCTACTTAGCCAATAGAAATTTTGCGAGTTCTTGAATTGTGATGCACAATTATCCGACCATATGATATGCTGACTGAACGATATGCCCCTTCTAGCCAAATCATTGTAGAACACATGAAAGCAACCTTACACGAACTCCATAGAATGCATGCGATCATCACTAATATAGAAATGATACTCCCTTATGATCTTTCTGTCATCCTCTGTACTATCATTCGCATGAATGAATGCGATGTGCACAAATATAGAAATCTGTGTGGAGTTGTAATATTGTGATTGCACCTCACGCTGTGGCTGTAGACTGTAGTTCTCTGCAAAGTCGACGACTGAAACAATGCTGCCAACCAGAAATGTGTCCTTGCATAACTTGAATTGCAAGTCCAACCATCGAGCTCTATGGGCATGTCTTGCATACTCATACACTATGCTGTCACGAAATATAGGCATAAACTGATACACTGGAATCTTTTCAATAACTAATTCACACCTCTTTGCTTCTTTACCATCTTTTGTATTGTATGCCACTATTTTATACTTGCCAAACTCTACTAGTTCATTTCCAACCGCATGTGTTATTTCCATATGTTCACATATTGGCAAATGTTGCAAGCCACCGCAATGATGACATGTGCCATCCAAGCATAATTTCTTGTAGAATATTTGACCTTCCTCTCCTTCACATAAAATTCTTGATATGAAGTCTCTTGAAGATGTTGGTGGGGCACATATGGCACAACCCTGCAAATCATTGTTAGTATGCATATCTAAACATATAGACCTATAAGCATCAAAATGGTTAGAAAATTCAATATGTAATCTACAACAACAAGTAGTGCGTGTGTGATTTATCTTAACATAGAAAGGTTTTAGCATTTCAAAATATCTTTGACAAATTTTAATTTGAGGATACTTCTCTAGAAATTTACCATAAAACTGTGTTTGAGTCTCATCCAAAAAATGCTTTGGATGTGGCTCGCGGTTCTGACTACCAATTCTCCTTCTTACCACATCCCTTTGATTCGGAGATACCCTTGTGTAATTCTTCCAAAAGTCTTCAATTAGTGATCTCAATGCTTCAACAATTGGTTTATCTTTTCGTGGTAGTCTCCCCGAGAACGCCCATAATTCATTGACATTAGTGTCCTCAATTCTTTGGCGTCTTCCAACGGCTCTTGATAAAGTTTTCCTATTAATTCTCAATTTTTGACTTGTCTTTCTAATGAGACGAGCTTTCCTCGTTTGACTACTTACTATAGTCGATGTAATCACACGCCGTGTTGCATTACTATCTTTTGTGCGTGAGGTGTTACCCACACTCTCATACGCACTCATTAGATTCTTGACAATAGATTTTTCACTTGAAGCCTCTGATGTTCTCAACCCAAGAATCTTCATGATAGACCTATACTTTATACTTTGCATCATTTCAATGAATAGTTGACATCTTGCAGTCTCATTTAACTTTTCAAAGAACAATCTCCAAATCTTATTAGCATATCTTCTACAAGTGCATTTTAGAATCTTACCTTCCATTGGCTGCAAAATATTCTCATCAATATCAATCAAATACTTTGGCTTTCTATGCAAAATTCTAGGTGGTGTCAAGTTAGGTAAATTCATCTCAACATTAGGAATTTCATCAATATTTAAATGAGATGGGTTAGATGGCATACCTTCGATCGAAGATGGAATAGATGACATACCTTGAGGTTGAGGTGGGAACGATGGCGTACCTCCTTCATCACATGTGAGTGATGATGTACTCTCAACTTGAGATGTGGTAGATGGTGTCCCTACATGTTGTCTTGCGGTAAAGGATGTGTCTCCAACTATGGTATTCAAATCTCTCATACCACGAAGTTTTTGCATTCGTTCTCTTTGTGCCGCCAATACCATATCTCTTTGTGATAGTTGTGGTTCCTCTTCAATTGGTATGTCTTCATTTATCGTGTCCAATTTCCTCTTCTCACGAAGTTCCCTCATAGCCATTGCTTTCTTTGCATTCTTAGCTTCTATCTCTTCCTGTGTTGGTTTAATTCTTGATCGTTTCCTCAGCATGACAGAGAATTTGTCTGTAGCATGATAAAGAGACCAATATTAGTTCCTAAGAAATGAATACATGATAATAGTGGGATTGTATTTTTTTTATGTTGTAAGGATTTATTCTTGTATAGTTTGACATCATGGTATGAACTAAGGTTTGTTTATTACACATAATTATTAAAGAGCCCAAGTGTAGAAAATATACATGGCATCATGTGAGATTGTAGGTTGCTTTCTTGATTGGGAATGTGTCTATTTTAAACATGTATGATAAAGCATGATAAAGTAATTCAATCCGAAATAAGGAAAATGTAAAGAACATGCATGTAAAGAATTGACATACCTAAAAAATGAAGATTTGAATGGAGAGGGTACCCAATTATGTAGTGTTTTTATCTTCTTGCATCAAACTCCTCAACAATTTGAGTTTTTCACCACTTGCTTCCTTTTCAATGTTAAATTCTTAAAATTGAATCAAAATTAACATTGCAATACTACAAAAATTGAAACTTGTATAGATATATATCAAATTTGGTTTGAAAACTATGTTATTTCCTCCTCAAGTTGGCAAAGCAGAAAAGGTGGTGGAAAGATCATGCAAAGGTGGTACAATGTGTCAAATGTGCATGTGAACTTCCCAATAGCATGAAAGCACTTCTTTTTTGTCGGAGCACGCGCAGAATCAGTAAGAAAACAGAGCATGTGGGCCTGGATCACGGGGGTAACCACTTTTTTACCGTTTCAGTAGAGATACAAAACGTGAGCGCGTTATAACGCGCTCGCGGTATAACGCGCTCGCATTTTGTCCTGCTATAGATCCCTAATCCCTAAACCCTCAACTCTGATCCCTAGACCCTCAACCCTCAATGTCAAATCCTAATCCCTCAACCCTATCCCTAAACCCTCAACCCTCAATGTCAAATCCTAATCCCTCAACCCTCAACGTCAAATCCTAATCCCTCAACGTCAAATCCTAATCTGTCAACCCTCCAACCCTATCCCTAATCCTTACAACCCTCAACCCTTAACTCTGATCCATCAACCCTCAACACTATACCTTAAACCCTAATCCCTTCAACCTCAACCCTATCCCTAAACCCTTGACCCTCGAACCTCAGCCCTCGACGTCAAACCCTAATCCCTCAACCCTTAACTCTGATCCCTCATCTCTCAACCCTAACCCTAAACCCTCAACCCTCAACATCAAACCCTAATCCCTCAACCCTCAACCCTAATCTGTCATCTGTCATCCCTCCACACTCTACTTTAACCCTAATTCTTTGACCCTTGACCCTCAAACCTCAACCCTCAACCCTCAACATCAAACCCTAATCCCTCAACCCTTAACTCTAATCCCTCGACCTTCAACCCTGATCCTAAACCCTAAACCCTCAACGCCAAATTCTAATCCCTTAACCCTTCACTCTAATCCCTCAACCCTAAACCCTATCCCTAAACCCTCAACACTATACCTTAAACCCTAATCCCTCAACCCTAACCCTAAACCTTGTCCCTAAACCCTAATCCCTTCAACCTCAACCCTATCCCTAAACCCTTGACCCTCGAACCTCAGCCCTCGACGTCAAACCCTAATCCCTCAACCCTTAACTCTGATCCCTCATCTCTCAACCCTAACCCTAAACACTCAACCCTCAACATCAAACCCTAATCCCTCAACCCTCAACCCTAATCTATCATCCATCATCCCTCCACACTCTACTTTAACCCTAATTCCTTGACCCTCAACCCTAGGGACCCTCGAACCTCAACCCTTAACCCTCAACATCAAACCCTAATCCCTCAACCCTTAACTCTAATCCCTCAACCTTCAACCCTGATCCTAAACCCTAAACCCTCAACGCCAAATTCTAATCCCTCAACCCTTCACTCTAATCCCTCAACCCTAAACCCTATCCCTAAACCCTCAACACTATACCTTAAACCCTAATCCCTCAACCCTAACCCTAAACCTTGTCCCTAAACCCTAATCCCTTCAACCTCAACCCTATCCCTAAACCCTTGACCCTCAAACCTCAGCCCTCGACGTCAAACCCTAATCCCTCAACCCTTAACTCTGATCCCTCATCTCTCAACCCTAACCCTAAACCCTCAACCCTCAACATCAAACCCTAATCCCTCAACCCTCAACCCTAATCTATCATCCGTCATCCCTCCACACTCTACTTTAACCCTAATTCCTCGACCCTCAACCCTATCCCTAAACCCTTGACCCTCAAACCTCAACCCTCAACCCTCAACATCAAACCCTAATCCCTCAACCCTTAACTCTAATCCCTCGACCTTCAACCCTGATCCTAAACCCTAAACCCTCAATGCCAAATTCTAATCCCTCAACCCTTCACTCTAATCCCTCAACCCTAAACCCTATCCCTAAACCCTCAACACTATACCTTAAACCCTAATCCCTCAACCCTAACCCTAAACCTTGTCCCTAAACCCTAATCCCTTCAACCTCAACCCTTTCCCTAAACCCTTGACCCTCGAACCTCAGCCCTCGATGTCAAACCCTAATCCCTCAACCGTTAACTCTGATCCCTCATCTCTCAACCCTAACCCTAAACCCTCAACCCTCAACATCAAACCCTAATCCCTCAACCCTCAACCCTAATCTATCATCCGTCATCCCTCCACACTCTACTTTAACCCTAATTCCTTGACCCTCAACCCTATCCCTAAACCCTTGACCCTCAAACCTCAACCCTCAACCCTCAACATCAAACCCTAATCCCTTAACCCTTAACTCTAATCCCTCGACCTTCAACCCTGATCCTAAACCCTAAACCCTCAACGCCAAATTCTAATCCCTCAACCCTTCACTCTAATCCCTCAACCCTAAACCCTATCCCTAAACCCTCAACACTATACCTTAAACCCTAATCCCTCAACCCTAACCCTAAACCTTGTCCCTAAACCCTAATCCCTTCAACCTCAACCCTATCCCTAAACCCTTGACCCTCGAACCTCAGCCCTCGATGTCAAACCCTAATACCTCAACCCTTAACTTTGATCCCTCATCTCTCAACCCTAACCCTAAACCCTCAACCCTCAACATCAAACCCTAATCCCTCAACCCTCAACCCTAATCTATCATCCGTCATCCCTCCACACTCTACTTTAACCCTAATTCCTCGACCCTCAACCCTATCCCTAAACCCTTGACCCTCGAACCTCAACCCTCAACCCTCAACCCTCAACATCAAACCCTAATCCCTCAACCCTTAACTCTAATCCCTCGACCTTCAACCCTGATCCTAAACCCTAAACCCTCAACGCCAAATTCTAATCCCTCAACCCTTCACTCTAATCCCTCAACCCTAAACCCTATCCCTAAACCCTCAACACTATACCTTAAACCCTAATCCCTCAACCCTAACCCTAAACCTTGTCCCTAAACCCTAATCCCTTCAACCTCAACCCTTTCCCTAAACCCTCGACCCTCAAACCTCAGCCCTCGACGTCAAACCCTAATCCCTCAACCCTTAACTCTGATCCCTCATCTCTCAACCCTAACCCTAAACCCTCAACCCTCAACATCAAACCCTAATCCCTCAACCCTCAACCCTAATCTATCATCCGTCATCCCTCCACACTCTACTTTAACCCTAATTCCTCGACCCTCAACCCTATCCCTAAACCCTTGACCCTCGAACCTCAAACCTCAACCCTCAACATCAAACCCTAATCCCTCAACCCTTAACTCTAATCCCTCGACCTTCAACCCTGATCCTAAACCCTAAACCCTCAATGCCAAATTCTAATCCCTCAACCCTTCACTCTAATCCCTCAACCCTAAACCCTATCCCTAAACCCTCAACACTATACCTTAAACCCTAATCCCTCAACCCTAACCCTAAACCTTGTCCCTAAACCCTAATCCCTTCAACCTCAACCCTTTCCCTAAACCCTTGACCCTTGAACCTCAGCCCTCGACGTCAAACCCTAATCCCTCAACCCTTAACTCTGATCCCTCATCTCTCAACCCTAACCCTAAACCCTCAACCCTCAACATCAAACCCTAATCCCTCAACCCTCAACCCTAATCTATCATCCGTCATCCCTCCACACTCTACTTTAACCCTAATTCCTCGACCCTCAACCCTATCCCTAAACCCTTGACCCTCGAACCTCAACCCTCAACCCTCAACATCAAACCCTAATCCCTCAACCCTTAACTCTAATCCCTCGACCTTCAACCCTGATCCTAAACCCTAAACCCTCAACGCCAAATTCTAATCCCTCAACCCTTCACTCTAATCCCTCAACCCTAAACCCTATCCCTAAACCCTCAACACTATACCTTAAACCCTAATTCCTCAACCCTAACCCTAAACCTTGTCCCTAAACCCTAATCCCTTCAACCTCAACCCTATCCCTAAACCCTTAACCCTCGAACCTCAGCCCTCGACGTCAAACCCTAATCCCTCAACCCTTAACTCTGATCCCTCATCTCTCAACCCTAACCCTAAACCCTCAACCCTCAACATCAAACCCTAATCCCTCAACCCTCAACCCTAATCTATCATCCGTCATCCCTCCACACTCTACTTTAACCCTAATTCCTCGACCCTCAACCCTATCCCTAAACCCTTGACCCTCGAACCTCAACCATTAACCCTCAACATCAAACCCTAATCCCTCAACCCTTAACTCTAATCCCTCGACCTTCAACCCTGATCCTAAACCCTAAACCCTCAACGCCAAATTCTAATCCCTCAACCCTTCACTCTAATCCCTCAACCCTAAACCCTATCCCTAAACCCTCAACACTATTCCTTAAACCCTAACCCTAAACCTTGTCCCTAAACCCTAATCCCTCAACCCTCAACCCTAATCTGTCATCCGTCATCCCTCAACTCTAATCCCTCATTCCTAAACCCTAAACGCTATCCCTATTCCTAGACCCTCAACAGGCTCGATACTATACCTTAAACCCTAATCCCTCTACCATTGACACTCTTATTTAACCCTAATCCCTTGACCATTAACCCTATCCCTCAACCTCAACCCTCAACTCTCAACATTAAACCCTAATTCATCAACCCTAAACCCTAATCCCTCAAACCTAAACCCTATCCCTAAACCATCAACCCTCAACACTATACCTTAAACCCTAATCCCTCAACCCTCAACCCTAAACCTTATCCCTAAACCCTAATCCCTCAACCCTCAACCCTAATCCCTCATCCCTCAACTCTAATCCCTCATCCCTAAACCCTAAATGCTATCCCTATTCCTAAACCCTCAACAGACTCGATACTATACCTTAAACTCTAATCCCTTATCCCTAAACCCTCCAACCCTATCCCTAATCCTTATACCCTCCACACTCTACTGTAACCCTAATTCCTCGACCCTCAACCCTATCCCTAAACCCTTGACCCTCGAACCTCAACCCTCAACCCTCAATATCAAACCCTAATCCCTCAACCCTTAACTCTGATCCCTCGACCTTCAACCCTAATCCTAAACCCTAAACCCTCAACGCCAAATTCTAATCCCTCAACCCTTCACTCTAATCCCTCAACCCTAAACCCTATCCCTAAACCCTAACCCTAAACCTTGTCCCTAAACCCTATTCCCTCAACCCTCAACCCTAATCTGTCATCCGTCATCCCTCAACTCTAATCCCTCATTCCTAAACCCTAAACGCTATCCCTATTCCTAGACCCTCAACAGGCTCGATACTATACCTTAAACCCTAATCCCTCTACCATCGACACTCTTATTTAACCCTAATCCCTTGACCATTAACCCTATCCCTCAACCTCAACCCTCAACCCTCAACCCTCAACTCTCAACATTAAACCCTAATTCATCAACCCTAAACCCTAATCCCTCAAACCTAAACCCTATCCCTAAACCATCAACCCTCAACACTATACCTTAAACCCTAATCCCTCAACCCTCAACCCTAAACCTTATCCCTAAACCCTAATCCCTCAACCCTCAACCCTAATCCCTCATCCCTCAACTCTAATCCCTCATCCCTCAACTCTAATCCCTCATCCCTAAACCCTAAATGCTATCCCTATTCCTAAACCCTCAACAGACTCGATACTATACCTTAAACTCTAACCCCTTATCCCTAAACCCTCCAACCCTATCCCTAATCCTTACACCCTCCACACTCTACTTTAACCCTAATCCCTTCAACCTCAACCCTATCCCTAAACCCTTGACCCTCGAACCTCAACCCTCAACCCTCGACGTCAAACCCTATTCCCTCAACCCTTAACTCTGATCCCTCATCTCTCAACCCTAACCCTCAACCCTCAACGTCAAATCCTAATCCCTCAACCCTAAACCCTATCCCTAAACCCTCAACACTATACCTTAAACCCTAATCCCTCAGCCCTCAACCCTAAACCTTATCCCTAAACCCTAATCCCTCAACCCTCAACCCTAATCTGTCATCCCCCAACTCTAATCCTTCATCCCTAAACCCTAAATGCTATCCCTATTCCTACACCCTCAACAGAATCGATACTATACCTTAAACCCTAATCCCTTATCCCTAAACCCTCCAACCTTATCCCTAATCCTTATACCCTCCACACTCTACTGTAACCCTAATTCCTCGACCCTCAACCCTATCCCTAAACCCTTGACCCTCGAACCTCAACCCTCAATGTCAAGCCCTAATCCCTCAACCCTTAACTCTGATCCCTCGACCCTCAACACTATACCTTAAACCCTAATCCATATCCCTCAACCCTTAACCCTTAAAACTTAAACCCTATCCCTACACCCTCAACACTTGACACTATATCTTAAGCCTTAAACCCTCATCCCTAAAGCCTCAACCCTCAATCCTTAAACCTTAAACCCTAAACCCTATCCCTAATCCCTCTACCCTCAACACTCTAACCCTAACTTCGACATTAAATGCTAATCCGTCAACCCTAAACCCTAATCCTAAACCCTCAACCCTCAACCCTCAACACTATACCTTAAACCCTAATCCCTCAACCCTCAACCCTAAACCCTAATCCCTCAACCCTCAACCCTAATCCATCATCCCTCAACTATAATCCCTCATCCCTAATCCCTAAATGCTATCCCTATTCCTAAACTCTCAACAGACTTGATACTATACCTTAAACCCTAATCCCTTATCCCTAAACCCTCCAACCCTATCCCTAATCCTTACACCCTCCACACTCTACTTTAACCCTAATCCCTCGACCCTAAACCCTTGACCCTTGAACCTCAACCCTCAACCCTTAATGTCAAACTCTAATCCCTCAACCCTTAACTTTGATCCCTTGACCCTCAACCGTAATCTGTCATCCCTCATCCCTAAACCTTAAACGCTATCCCTATTCCTAGACCCTCAACGGGCTCGATACTATACCTTAAACGCTAATCCCTTATCCGTAAACCTTCCAACTCTATCCCTTATGCCTTAACCCTCATGATGAATAGCCTTGAATGTAAAAAAATTTGAGTGGGACATAACGCGAGCGCGTTATAACGCGCTCGCGTTATGTCAAACATGGCAAAAGACAGACTTGCGGGAAAAAATGTAAGGTGAAACATAACGCGAGCGCGTTATAACACGCTCACGTTATTTCTTGCTTTGGAAATCCCAAGCCTTGGGCTTGGGATTTGCTTTGGATTTCCAACCCAAAGGCTTGGAGTGCCTTATGAACAGTCACAGACATGTTTTTCTATATTCTTCAAAATTTCACATAATTTCGTTCGTGCTAACCCTCAGATTTGCACGTGTTTCAAGGTTGAACAAATTGAACACATGGGTAATGTTAGGCATTCTCTTAGCTATTTGACGATGTGATTTTTTTCACATTTTAACAATATTAAGCCTTTCATCTTTAATTTCTTTTGTTTGTGTGTCCATTTTTATGCAAAAACCACTGTTTGGTCTTTTTTTCATTGTAAAATAACTATTCATTCAAATTTCAAAAAAATTACATATTTAGAAACTAGACTCCATTCTACAAATATTAAAAAAATAAAAAAATGATTTTCAATTAGTTTTCAAAATTTATAGGGGTAGCACGGCCAAAATTCTATTTTTTAGGATGTGTCCACTTTAAAAATTAGTAAAAAATCAAATATTCATCAAAAAATTATCAAAAAAATCGGGCATAAACTACATGCTATTAGCTAATTTCTCACCAAAGTGATTTTAAAAATACCAAAAAAAAGTTGACCTTTTGAGGGAGCCACAAAACATGCTATGTTATGTTTTTTTGACAGAAACAACACCAATTTCTGTGGCTCCCTCTTTTGAACCCCTTAATCTATGCCATTTTCAAAACAAAATAGTAGTTTAGAAAGTAGACTCGGAGCACTACGAACATTGTTTTGGTTGCATCTCCAAATTTTGAGTGTAACTATGCTCAATTTCTCATCCAAGGCCAGTATTTCCTGATTTCAAAAAAAAAGTGGCCACTTAAGACCCCTTTTTGGCCCCCCATCTTCTTGCACATATCCAGCAAACAATCTTATTTTTCCCTAAATTTTTTTTCCTAAATAGATGAGTTGAATATCTAATGAATGGATAAAAAAAATTAGTTTTCAATACATATTTTCTTCGTAATATCGTTTTAAAGTCAAACTTTACAGAATTTGATTATTTTCATTCCACATTAACTTTTGTATTTTTTTTTATTATTTTCACAAAACCAATTATACCCTTTTGGAGAGGACTCTTTCCTCCAGTGAACCATATAATTTTGAAAAAAATTGGATGTGTTTTGACATTTTTTTTTAATTTCTAATCCATGTCATTTTAACAACCTAATTGCAATAATTTTAAAAAAATATTAAAACTAATCAAAATATTAAAAAAAAGATATTTGGATTCTCGATTGAGAGCTCTACAAAAGGGTTTTTTTTTTTAAATAATTTATTTTGATTGAAGAAATATGTAGTTGAAGTCGAGAATTTTACAAAACCAAAAAAAATGATGAGGTGGTTGCCAAGTGCATTGCCACATAGCTAATTAAGTTAATTTTTTGAAGCATTCAAGCAAGAATTTTCACAAGTGAAGATTTCTCAAAGGATGTTTGAGAATTTACGACCATGTTTTATACGTATAAATAAAGTACGTGAAACTTATTGCTGTCGAAATCATGTTGAATTTGATCTACACCTATAGTCATATAAAAAACTTATGGCAATAGTTAATCCAAATGTAGTCATCCCTGGAAGTACAACACAATTTGTGAAGTCTATCTTATGTGAAAAATTAGAAGATTCAGATGAATTCAATGTACAATGTATAAGAAATATATGTGTAGATTGTAAAAATTTGATGAAATTTTTACTATTTGAGAATATTGATCATTCAATGTCAGTTGTTTGGAAGAGATTTGAATATGAGAAATACTCAACGAAGTCAAGAGTTGAATCTAGAAAAATTGTTTTGAGAGAGAGTGAATTGCCCTACAATGAGTTTATGAACAAATTTCGTAACATTATATACCCACATATCCAACATTGTCATGGCGCAAGATGGCAGGCTAAGCAATTTTGTGACTCAGAATTGATTTCCACTAGATTGTATTCTCTCTATTGTAGATTTTTTTGAAAATTATAAATTTAGTCCTCAAACTAAAATTCAAAGTCAATATTATCATTCAAAGCAAGTCACAATCTTTGTACAAGTTTGGTATAGACATGCTAAGTTATTTGTAGATGAGATAGAGAGCGCTGAAGATGAACGAATTATCATCAAGGAGGTTCACTTTTATATCAGTGATGATACGGATCATGATAGAAGCTATGTAGCACATTGCTTTCAAATATTTTTTGAAGATTTGAGACAACGTGGCATTGCTGCATCACAACACTAGATTTGGTCTGATGGATGTGCCGATAAGTGTTGATTTTATTATTATTTTTTAGTTTTTAATTTTTAATTTTAAAATTTATATTTAATTTTAAGACTTGAATTTTTAACTAATTTTTGGTTTTCAAATTTTTGTTTATATATAACTATTTATACAGGACAATTTAAGTCTGCAAAAGCATTTAATTGGTTAACGCAACATGCTAAATTTGGCATAAGGTTTTTTTGAAATTTTTTTGAGAGTGGACATGGAAAAGGAGAGCATGATGGAATAGGAGCATGTGTAAAACATGCACTTCACCAATAATTTAAAATTGTTGAATACTTCTTCAATTATTTATGTAATTGATCTATGTATGTGTATTGTAATAGTTGGATGTACATGTGAACTTTTTAAAATTCTTAAACCTCTTACCTAGGCATTGAACACCAACATGAAATTGCAGGTAACACCATACGAAATGTAATTCAATTTGTTGAATGGTGCAAAAGCCATTTTGCTACCCATGACTCAATATACAACAAATGCTATTTTGGGGAAGTTAAAGGTATGTTAATTGAATTTATGTTATTTGAAAACTTTAATATTTAAATTTAAGTACGTGTGCATGCACGATTTAATTCCAAATTTAAATAGTTTTAATTGAGATGCTTAAGAATTTGTTCATACGTGTAGATATTGATCGATCGAATCCATATAATTGTCAAGCTATTAATGGTGTTAGAAGTTTGCATCAAGTCATGACTACAAGACATAGCAAGCCTCTTGCTATTCAAGTGAGAGAAAAATCTTGTTTTTGTGTTGATCGCATTGAGAACAATGCAAATATTCTACAATGTCCAAATGTAAGGGATGGATATATTTCGCAATGGGAAATGAAACAAATAGTATCAAGTCATCCTTTTGAAGATAGTGACATTGTAGATGTATATGATCTTATATATTCAGCTGATTACGAACGTGTATCAGATTTAGTTGTTATAGGTAAGTTACAAAATTGATTTATATTCAAGATTGTAATAAAGTTTCAATGAACATTTGATTTACATTGTTCAACTCAAATGTACATTTACATGTTTACTTGCGGTGTGTACAAGAGATATTTTTGTTGTGGTTGCAGATCTTGACAATACAAAAGGTGTAGATTACTATCTACTAAGATGCACATAAGTAAAATCAAAATTGTTAGAATCAATGACAGATGGTGATGGACAATCATATCCCATTAGATCAGTTGTTGTTGAAGGCACCTATTATCAACAAGTAAAGATAGATAAAAATGGTATTATATTTATTGAATATATGCCAGGACAAAAGGTTCTACACTACAGTCACTTTGTTTTAGCAACAAGATTAAGTTTGGAAACATTACAAAAAAGAGGACGTGGCCAACAAAAGTGGAGGTTGTCTATTGAAGATCACGAAAAGATTGTAGAGATAATAAAAGATAGAGAAGATCCAAATTATATATACCAAGAGCTCTAACTACATTATTGAAGAGTGAGTTGAAGCAATCGATACATACAGTATGAAGGTATATGCACTTGAATTATCTATATTGATCTATTGATTTATTTTAAAATGTACATGAATTTCTTAGGTGTCTTAGGTGTCTACCTGTGTCTTAAGTATCTTAGGTGTTTTAGTGTCTTAGGTGTCTACCTGTGTCTTAAGTGTCTTAGGTGTTTTAGGTGTCTAGGTCTCTTAGGTGTCTAGGTGTCTTAAGTTTCTTAGGTGTCTTAAAGATCTAAGTCTTAATTCTTAGGTGTCTTCTAGGTGTCTACCTATGTCTTAAGTGTCTTAGGTGTTTTAGGTGTCTAGGTGTCTTAAATTTCTTAGGTGTCTTAAAGATCTAGGTCTTAAGTGTATTAGGTGTTTTAGGTGTCTAGGTGTCTTAAATGTCTTAGGTGTCTAGGTGTCTAGGTGTCTTAAGTTTCTTAGGTGTCTTAAAGATCTAGGTCTTAATTCTTAGGTGTTTTAGAGGTGTATAGGTGTCTTGTAGGTCTTAGGTTTCAAACTTAGGTGTTTTAAGACTTAGGTGTCTAGGTGTCTTAAATGTGTCAAGCACCTGTATGTCTTCTAGGTCGTAGTTGTGTTCTAGGTCTTAGATCTTAGGTTTTAGGTACATGTTAGATCGTCTTAGGTGTCTTAGGTCTTAGGTGAGGCCACTGAGCTTCCACTTTCACATGGTTAGCCTTGTCAATATAGAATAAATATTTCTCAAAGCTAAGGGAAGCTCTTTTTTTTGAATTCTTATCATGTAGGGGTCTCAAACTTAACAAACAAGTACATTATATAGATCTATCTAGTTCATAATTTGTAAATGTTCAACTCTCTAAACAACTTGATATGACCTCAAGACTAAAAGGAGTCCACATCAAGTAATGATACCACCTATGCTCATCCATATCTTAGATTTACTCTTCTAAATAGTTATAGTACATTTTTATAATAAGGGTAGCTAATCAGTATTTTCCTTGCAGAAGCTATTCCCACTATGGGTCTATATGACTAGTTTGAATATATGTACATGTCATAATTAATAACTTCTCTATCCTTGATCTAAAATAGGGACTAGATCAAAATAGATCATAATTAATAACTTTAGAGTAATTAGGGTCACTAGATCATAATTAATAACTTTAGAGCAATTGGAATGTTAGAGCAATTAGAGTCACTAGATCTTTCAAATAATAAATTGCATGGAGAGATTCCAATTGAACTACTAAAACTCTCATTTATGAGTGTTTTCATTATATCTAACATGTTTTGTGGAAGAATCCCACTAGGAGGTCAATTTGCAACATTCTACCCTACCTATTTCTCTGGGAACCTTGGTCTTTGTGGATTTTGGACAATTAATTTAATAGATCATGTAAATGTGGACAAAAGGAAAACTTTGATATGAAATCTCCTCAAGAATCTAAGAGGTTGAAGAGGGAGGAGAAATTCTATGGCATTGACCTATGTTGAGTGGATGGCAAGTTTTGCTACTAGATTTTGGGGGGTTTTTGGAATCTTGATTGTTAAAAGGTATTGGAGAATTTATTGATGAACATAGATTCATCAACATAAATATGTAAGAGCTAGAGTCACTTGGATTTATAAATAGATTTATCAACATAAATAGATGAACATAGATTCATAAATAGATTTATTGATGAACATAGATTCATAGTCTTAAGGTGTTTCATGTGACCAAGAGCTAGAGTCACTTGGATGCTAGTCCTTAGCATGTAGAATTTCAGGCATCACACTAGCATCTTGCATCTATGTGGCACTAATTGACTATTTCTTAGCATTTTTAATCACCCTCAACGATGTTGTAGATGCTTCATGTAATGCCTCTATACCTCTCAAAATAGCATTCTTTGACCTATCTCCCTCATTTTCCCTCTATTCTTACATTTTTAAGTCCTATCTCTTTTTCAAAAGAAATCTATGGAATTCTTTAGCTCCCTTTTCTACAACTTCATGATATTTTGTGAACCATTGCTCCTATTATGCTCATTTGTAGCATTCTTTTTGGCATTCCGAGCAAGGATTATCCATGGTTGTGTTCTTATTTAGTTGACCAATTTGCACCTTCATTAACTAGGTGATTAGGTTTCATTTACCCTCTTTTTATTTCTCTTCGCTAGTGTAATCCATTATTTTCTTAATTGAATTGGTTGTGGGTTCCTTCCCCTTCCTTTCTATATTTCAATCTATCACGTTAGTTTGCTCTTTGGATTGAGTAGATTAGTAAGGAACACCAAAAAATATTCTATTAGATTGCTAGATTGATAACCATATTCTATTTTATGAAATATTAAAATAATATTGTTAGCATCCATCGAGGAGGCTTTAAATAAAAATTTATGATAAAAAAATGTTAATTCAATTTTTTCACATTAATTTTAAACTTATCATTACAAGATTTTTAAGTTTGTAATTTTTTTAAAATTAAAATAAACAAATGTGAATAATAACACATGGACATTGAATAAACCCATGAAGTGACAAATTTTTCTTTTATTCATTTATAAAAATGTAATATTACTTTAAATTCAATCTTTATAAAGCATAACACTAACACTAAAGCATGTAACTTAATTAGAATCATAAGAATATGAAATTTCATCATAAAAGGAATACTAAGAAATATAAAGATAAAATACCAAACTCTAAGGTGTACCAAGATAATTAATCCAAATGTCCAAATAATTAGGTTGTAACTACAACATCTATCAAAATTCCTCTCTTTTATGCTTTGATTTTCAGTGTATATTTAGTTAGTTCTTGTTTTTGCTGTGTAGGTGGCAAGGTGTACCAAAATAATTAATCCAAATGTCTAAATAATTAGGTTGCAACTACAACATCTATCAAAATTCCTCTCTTTTATGCTTTGATTTTCAGTGTATATTTAGTTAGTTCTTGTTTCTGTTCTGCAGGTGGCAAGGTGTACCAAGATAAATAATCCAAATGCCCAAATAATTAGGTTGCAACTACAACATCTATCAAAATTCCTCTCTTTTATGCTTTGATTTTCAATGTTTATTTAGTTAGTTCTTGTTTTTGCTATGCAGGTGGCAGGGTGTACCAAAATAATTAATCCAAATGTCCAAATAATTAGGTTGCAACTACAACATCTATCAAACTTCCTCTCTTTTATGCTTTGATTTTTAGTGTATATTTAGAACTAGTTCTTGTTTCTGCTATGCAGGTGGCAAGGTGTACCAAAATAATTAATCCAAATGTCCAAATAATTAATATAAAGCATGTAACTCATAATATAAATTTTGAAATGTAAATATAAAGCATGTGACTCATAATAAGAACGTCTCTAAGATATTAAACATAAGTACATACATATAATGTCCAAATATAAAACATGCGACTCAAATACGTCTAGATAAAATATAATATAACATGTAATTTATGTAATGTCTGGAAATATACTATGAATATATAAAACATCTAGGAATCATAATAACAACTCATAAATGTCTCACCCTATGAGTGGATTTACCCTCGTTGTGTCTTGACCTGTGCCTCAAGCTATGACATCCCGATCCCTGATTGGAGCCATCGTCTGATCCGTGACCCGAGCCCTGTGCTGAGTTATGGGTCTCGGTCTGCACATGAAACACCATAAAATTTTCAAATTCTATATATATATGCACATGTACAAATATAATTTATGTTTTGATTTTAAATAAATAAACAATACTTGACAAATCTAAATTATTACCTAACATACACAATCTACATCATGTAGAGGAGTCTCAATAGAAGCATGACCGGATCTTGCAACCTATATATATGACATGTGTTGAATAAAATATATAAACATATGTGTATTTAGTTAGAAAACTTGTACACTTGATTTCTATATGTAGAAAGTTAACTTGATGTGTGTGTGTGTACACTTAAATCAAACTTATATGTACATGTGATATATAGACCTGGTTTTTAAATACCTCATGATGATGACTAGGATCTCCAGCATGATGTAAATCTCCATATCCAGGTTGTAAAATAGTAGCACAAGTCTAATAAGCACAAGTCTAATACACATGTACATTTAAGATTGCAATCAAGAGTCAGAGCTTCTTGATGTATGTGATTTTATTTAAAATTAAACTTATAATTTTTAAATATATAATTTATGAATTTAGATTATAATTTTTAAATAAATTGTACCTCAGCTGCACTAGCAAAGGCCCTCCCAATCCCACTGATGTCAGAATCATGGAGATGTAATGATACACGTGTAGATGGTGTACTCTCAGTGCCGAAAAGAAGCCTACTATACTCACCTCCCATAACATGTGCAGTAACCTTAATCTCAGGACCAACTGGAACATTTAGAGGGGTGGAGCCTGTAGGACCAATTGGAACATCCTGGTCTCCCCCCAAACCCTATGAACCTGACTCACCATGCCTCCTTTGTCTACCAAAATATTGCTCGAGATGTGAGGATATAACATCAAGTGGGATCCCATGTTGATCACTGATGAACTGGTATGAATCAAATAAATCTCTGGCTGGGAATCTAATCATATTTTGCAAAGCACTCTCTCCACTAATCTATGCCACATCATGTGGCGATGGTATATTAGTAGGAATGTAACGATCTGAACAGCTGGTCGATGTGGCCTTAGTCGATGGAATGTCAATCCTCGAGCGTAACAAATACCTGCCAACACGATCAGATGATAATGGATCAACCTCAGTGGCAATAGTCACCATGCTCTCAAAAAACCTACATATCAAGGGGGTCAATGATGGTTGGGAGGCATTTGCTAGTTCCACATGTTTTGGAAGAACCAAAAGATTTGGGCCAACTAAGGACCTCTTGTTCTAAAGAGGTGGTGTATCTTGTCTTCTATTCTCAGGTCTCTCTACAAACCTCCCTTTCCCCTGACCAGCATGTTTAGGGAAAGATGTATAATCGATAGATAAATCTAAATGGAACTCTGCATATAATTGTTTACATAAATACAATGGCAACTCATCATTGTTTGGCCATTGGTGATGAGCTGCCAAAAACCTAGGATAGATGAAAGGACTGACAACTGCATCCACACACTTGGTGGGAGAATAGCCTTTCACTCTCTCTTTTCCCCTATAAGAAGGGAACATGCTCAAAACATTATCTACTGAAACCATCTTAGAAATAGATTGCCATTTCTCCACGTCGACAACACTCTAAGAAAGTGATGCATAAATTTTGTCAACACTAATGTCATCATAGGGATTGTATGATCAAACAACTTGGATCATACATGTTATCTCATCCCTAATCCTAACCAACCCATCTCTACCTGATAGGTTTGGTGTATTGTGAATAGTACTATTCAGTTCATCCAAAGCTCTTTGAAACCTCTAAATGGTCTCATCATATAATGTAGAATTATCACTACCGTCAGGTTGACCTGACTGATGTGATTGATGTGAAGATTGGTCATCCATGTGAACCTAAATTTATATGCAGTATGATAATTAAATTTTCTGTCAAACATATTGTATGTCACAATGTAAATAAATCTACATATAAATTTTCCAACTACTACATACATATTTAAAAAATCCATGATATAAATGCACACATGCTTATCAAATAAACCTGCACCTTAGATGCTTGCAAATACATAAATAATAGGCATATCAACCAAATCTGAATCAACCATAAAGTACAGAACTAGGAATGCATGTAGAAAATCCAAATTTAAAGTCACATGTAGCATGTGTACAGCATATTGACATGATAGCCATATACCTGAATTTATAATAAATCAAATTTTATCCTATAGTAACTTTGGAATCAGGGCTTAAATTTGACAGTCAATCTTGCCTGTCAAGTAATTTTTTAATGACAGAACTATCTATTCAATAGTGCCTTTAAAATAGTATGACATATTTTAGTATAAGTAAATTATTTAAAAATAAAATATATATATCATCATAATCCTATATATAAATTTTGACAGTTTGGCCAAAATCACTCCTTTCATATGATACAGTCTTTTCAAAATTTCTGTTGTATTTTATAGCTAAAATGTTTAAATATAGCTATACAACTGTCAAATTTAAGCCTTGGTTGGAGTCATATATATCTAGTGTATGTTGAACTTCCTTCTTTAACCATGTTATTTCCTAGTATTTGATGGGCAAATTTGAATGGATAACCTTACAAGGGATAAAAGTGCGTGTCCTGCATTGCTATAGCACTTGATTTGACCTGTTTTATGTGTGAACTGACTCCCACCCAATGCTAGGAAACAACATAGCTATATAGCTATAAAATACAACTAAAATTTGACAGTTGTATAGCTGTAAAATACAACTGAAATTTGACAATTGTATAGCTATATTTAAACATTTTAGCTGTAAAATACAACTGAAATTTGATAGTTGTGTAGCTGTATTTAAACATTTTAGCTGTAAAATACAACTAAAATTTTGAAAAGACTGTATCATATGAAAGGAGAGATTTTGAAAAGACTAAAATTAGTTTTGGATCTATTGACAATATCAAACAAGGAAGGACTGTGTGTTCAATCAAGACAATGTATTGTAGATACAGAGATATAGAGAGTCTTCATTGGAGTCCTCATTGCTCTCTGACATAGCAGGTATGGTCCTTATAACTTGATGCTTATCAAAGTTGTCAAAGATGATGGAGGAGTTGTAGTGGTAATTGTATTAATGTTGATATTTTGTCATTCATATCATCATGGTATTGATGCAAAATGCAAGGGTGTGGACACAAGGCAACTAAAGGACAATGAGAAAGTCATTTAAATTTTAGATGTTCTAAGGACAACTTGACAGTTTTCCTTGAAGTTTACCAAGCACAAAATAGAGGCATACAGTCTTCAGAGACAACAAGGGATTCATAGATAGAGTCAATCATAAATGCATGAAGAGGAGTCTTGCAAGATGACAATGGACTATTTGTTTATACTAAAAATCTGAGTAGAGACAGTGTGCTATTTTAAGATAGTTGTAAGACCATAGAAAACCTTGTAAGGACTATCAAAACTGCTTAAACTTTGCATAACAGTGAAGAAAAAATGCATGAGTTAAGAAAGTGACAAAAGAAGAAAACAATGTATACCTTGCCATCACAGGATGCAGTCATTATGTGTTGTTATTGAGCTAAAGAATCTTGAGGGATAGAATCATCAATACCTTTTGTTTAATTGATGAAGCTAAGAAAGTAGAGATAAAGTTTAAGGCATTCAAATCTAGCAATGACCTGAAGGAGTTTGTATGTGCTTTAGAAGACTTCATGATGTTTGAAATGGATCATTGGAACCTATACAAAAATTGAAGGTAGAGAGAGACAATACCAAGAGCTCTCACATGCAGAAGAGATCAAGACCTAAAACTAAATGTAGATGCAATAAAACATGGTGATAGTCAGCATGTGAGGAAAGCGGTGTAGTCATAAAAGAAAAGACAAACAAAGTTCTACATGCTAGACCCTTAGTGAGCACAGCTGGGTGTATATACTATGAACACCTATAAGAGCTTCAAAAGACCTAATATGAACAAGCAGAGATCCCCCAAAAGAGGTCCACAGTTTGAAAAGGGATAGTGACAGTGATAAAGGGTAGATGGTGTTAGAGAAGATATAATTTAGGACATAGGTCTTAAGTTTACATCATTAGTGTATGTTGTTTCCTTCTTTAACCATGTTATTCCCTAGCATTTGATGGGAAAATTTGAACGGATAACCTTACAAGGGATAAAAGTGCATGTCCTGCATTGCTGTAGCACTTGATTTGAAAAAGACTGTATCATATGAAAGGAGAGATTTTGGACAAACTGTCAAAATTTATATGGGACAAACTATAACAACTATAGGAATACATAGACGAAGAGAGGTGGTTGTTTCAAATGATCATGGTTGTAACCATCAGCCACTTGCTACTTCTGATCACCACAACTTTTCCAATAAATTATGCACAAATTCTTTCTTGAATGGTTTCAAATAGTGATTAATTTTCCATCACCACAACCTTGATAAAACCTTATGTACAAAATACAATAAAGAAGAATTTCAATCATATAAGGTGCAGGTTTATTTCAATCGTGCCATACAAAATCTTGACAGAAAATATACATGGTGCCATATAAAATCTTTGACAAAAAATATACATGGTGCCATACAAAATGTTTGATAGAAAATTTGCATGCCAAGGTGAAGATGGCATACCTGGTGATGAGACTATTGCAAAAGGTGGCAGGGAAGCAATTCACACGAAAGACCTTCAAACCCTACCGTGATGTCGCTGTCAAAGAAACAGGAACCGTGAAATGTGGCAATTTTTTTTTGTTTTTGTTTTTAACAGTATAATTTCGAGCGAAACTATCTCGCCCCCAAATAGTCTCGCCCGAAAATAGCTTGCCACATATGTGCCGCACAACAGCTACGTGGATTCGGGAAAAATTATTTGGGGGCGAAATTGACTTGCCCAAAATTATTTTGTTGGCTGAAAGTGTGACACAGCTTTGTGCTTTTACCCTAAGGCCCTAAGGGGCTGACCTAATGTCTCGGGGGCTCATCCATGATGGCCTTGCCTACGTATACACATCGCAGAGACTTTGTAGTTCGAAGACTTGAACTTGTAATTCTCATACAAATCAAAAACTCTAAGATGATATTCACAAGATAACTACATCTTCTTAAGTTTTGATGCATATTTACACTTTAATCCATGCTTGAGGGAAAAAAAAGATTTAGGTTCTAAACATCATCAAAACATTAAATCTTCTTTTCAAAGAAAATAATAGTTATTTACAAAGAACACTTGCTCTCGACATACTTGACAGAGAAGTTGAAGTAAACAAATAAAAGAATAACTTTAACTCCATTGTCAAATTTCTTCTACCAGAAGAAAGATTTGATTAACTAAATATAATCCAAAAAATCTACATTACTAGCAATATATGTCTGTAATATAAAACTATAAATTCAAACCTGGTAGAAATCATTTCTTTCAGAAAACATTTCTATCAATAATGATCTTGTTTTAAATGTAATGTTTGAAAAAGTGGCTTCCTGCCTGTGAGGCCGACAGCGATGACAAGAATTGGGGGAGCCGTGGCTCCATGGCTCCCACGACTAGGTCGTGGGAAAGTCGTGGTACCATGGCTTCCTCCCACATTAATAAACCATAATTTATTTTTGTTATGCAATTTCAATCACTCAGAACTCAATGTTTATTCAATCAAACTCTTATATAAAAATAATAATAACAATGACACATTTTATCATGATAAGAATATGGACAAATTTAAGAAAAAGATCATATAGTTCGAGACTTGCTAGTGAATGATCATTGAAACAAAATTATATTACTCAGTGATAATACCCATTTCTATTGCATATGAGATCGAAATTCCAAATCTTGCCCTTCTTTCTATTAACCAACATAGAATCTATTTTGGTTCATAATCATTAAGAATTTTCTAAAATCGATACGACAATACAATAATAATCTCTACAGTAATAGTATCTACATATGAAGATAACTCTTGAATCTCCCTTTCTTACAATACAAATTAATATTGATAGCATAGTAAAGTTAAACTTAAACAACTCCTAAGAACCACTACCATCTTCCTTTAAATATTCTACATGATCACTGATCTAAATTAAGAAACCAAATCACCTAGAAATAGACCTTACTGAGAGTAAACTGGTAAGAAAAGAAATAAGATCCCTCAATTAAGACTTGACTGTAGAGAAGGGATAGATTGGCAATGATTACAAGAACTCCTTTAGGCACTCTTATCATAGTATTGTCACTAAAAGACTCTTTTAATATATTATAGCACAACTAAATTTCATTATTGTCGGACTATGGCAGTCTTCTATATGCATCAAAGGCATCTTTTTTGACATGCTCTATCTTGACATGCAGTTGTGACATAGAGGAATCCCATACTTTAGAACTACATGTAGTCTTGTAGCTACTCGATCACTCCATCCTCTTCAAATATAATACTATAAATTACCATTCTTTGTAACATAAGAGGATAATGTAGGCATTAAGTATTACAAATATAAAAAAAATTTAGAAGGAAGAGTTTGAATAAAAAGAAAAGATCACAGGATGTCCACAAAAAATGATTTTTGTTGGAAAGGATTAATAAACAAATATTATAGATGGAAATGCTCAGGTAGACCTGTATGCAAATTGTGATTACAAACACACGGCATGTGAACTCTATTCATTACTCTTTGATTCATTGGTGCGTTTACCACATCATTCTAATTATCATGTGAAAACTCATTAAACTTTGATTCAAATGTCATGTTAGGGTTTGAGCAAAACAAAAACATCTCAAAAAGTCAAAGACCTAAATGGCGAATTACACATTTCATACAAAATGAAGAAATGGGCAACTTTAATTAAATCTATAAGAACAGATCTTTTACCAATTGCCTAAGGAATCACACAAAATTTAGCTCTAATATAGTGCAGAACCTGCTATTATATCAATAAGACATTCATATCTTTATGGAACAACAAAGGAAGGTTTCTTTCTGTAGGACCATATCATCAATCTACGTCTCAGAACGGATACCACTCATGTTGCAATGTGCCTCAGTAAACCAAGAACGATTACATTGAATCCAAAACATGCTAAATGTCACAGATCAGTCACGAAGTTTAGGTATCTGAGTAAAACTTTGCTTACCTCTGGGCATCTTCATTGTCTGATGTCAATATCCAACTAAAATTATTTGCTTTAAAAAAAATCCAAAGTGCAACTCTATCCTCAAAACCAAAGAAGGAATCCCCTCCCCTCAAACTCGTTGATCTTTTTAAAACTAAATGACATGACTCTTCATATTTCTAGTAGATCAGAATAATTTTATAATTTAATTACTAAAATTCTAAAAACTGTCAATTCTTGCAAATATCATGACATATTAATGAAATAAAGAATCTTTCTAAAACATGTAAATAGTACAACAATTTTCTTTCCTTCAATATTATATTATCTAGATAATTATTTAAAATAATAGAAATTAATAAATAGGTTTTAAGGTGTCCTTACACCCTTCCCCCCTAAGAATGGACTTCCTCTTGGAATTCATCAAGAGAAATGAAACATTTCCAAACTTCACCACATCCTAGTATAGCTCACAAGATCTACAACCAAAAAATTAGTAACAATCTAGATTTTCTCACCACCCAACCATAGGATTCATCAAATTGAATCCACCCCCTGAGCAATAGAAACTTTTCCTTGATGTTCATCTTATCAAACAAATTCAATTCCATTTAAAAGAATTCTAATTCACAAATTAATTTCACTTTCATTCACAATAAACAAAATAATAACTCACATAGAGCAACAACAACTCCTAGTAATAGCTCACACAGAGCAACAACAACTCCCAATAGCTCATACAGAGAAACAACAACTCCCAATAGCTCACATAGAGCAAAAACAACTCCCAATAGCTCACACAGAGCAAAAACAACTCCCAATAGCTCACACAGACGAACAATGACTTCTAATAGCTCACACAGAGCAACAACAACTCCCAATAGCTCACACAGAAAAAACAACTCTCAGTAGCTCACACAGAGAAATAACAGCAGTCTCCCTATAGCTCACACAGAGAAAAAACAACTCCCAATAGCTCACATAGAGCAACAACTTTCAATAGCTCACACAGAGCAACAACAACTCCCAATAGCTCACATAGAGCAACAACACCTCCCAATAGCTCACACAGAGCAAAAACAACTCCCAATAGCACACACAGAGCAACAACAACTCCACACTCCAGTACCATCCTCCACCATACACCATGAAAATCACTCCCACAGAGGAATCCACCACCCTTTCTCAACAAGATCCTTCAATTTTTATATCGATTCACACAAACAAAATTTGAACATTTCCAATCAATAAATCAAACAATAATCTAAGCAAGAAAAATAGAATTATCAATAAATTTCATACCTCCATTCTCTAGGCTAGGATCAACCCCTGCAATTTTTAGCCATTTTTCCTCTATTTCTCCAAGATCCTTCCAAGAATCTATTATAGAAGTTTACAACACTTTCTTTTCCAAAGAGCATGGAAGGATTTTTGCAGTAGATATATGTTCAACCAACCCTCAGTTTTTGGACAACATCCTCCAAACCCCATTTTTCACTGATTCTCATTTACCAATACATCATCACCATCAACCACACATACAAGTTTGTCAGTATCAACACAAAAGAAGGTGATAAATATACATGCTTGATAAAAATCATTATTTGACATTACAAAAACTTACAGTTCTAAGAATACTTTTATGAACATATTTGTGTATTAGTTGAATTTGATTTACTAGATGTCCATTACGTATCATTAATCAATCAAAATTTATCTCTACTTACCAAGATGAGACCCAAAATGGGTTTACATTACCAATACTTTTACCCCAAAGATCCCAAGTGTTGCAACCTAGTGCTCTAATACCTATGTAATGCCCACTCAATAATTTATCAATAAATATCAATATTAAATTAAATCAATTAGAAATAATGAAAATATAATTTAATGAAAGAAGAATATTCACTTGTACTGACTAAATAAACTGCAAATTTCAAATTAATCATAAGTTTAATATCATGCATTGCTAAATACATTTCCCCATGCAATTACACTCAATTACAACAAGAACTATAAGATCATCCTTAAGCATAGTGGAAAAACATGTTCTTTGCTCCAATAATCTCCTCGGATAACAGATCTATTTTTGCACATCTAAACATGAACATTAGTTCCCACAAAGTTTGTCAATAAACAAATCAGAGTGCAATATACTAGCCTAAGGCCCTAAGGGGCCGACCTAATATCTTGGGGGCTCATCCATGATGGCCTTGCCTACATATACATGTCATAGAGACTTCATAGTTCGAAGACTTGAACTTGTAATTCTCATACAAATCAAAACATCTAAGATGATATTCGTAAGATAACTACATCTTCTTAATTTTCAATGCATATTCACATTTTAATCCATGCTTGAGGGAAAAAAAAGAGATCCAAGTTCTAAACATCATCAAAACATTAAATCTTCTTTTCAATGAAAACAATACTTATTTACAAAGAACACTTACTCTACACATACTCAACAGAGAAATTAAAGTAAATCAATAAAAGAATAACTTCAACTCCATTGTCAGATTTTTTCTGCAAGAAGAAATATTCGATTAACTAAATATAATCCAAAGAATCTACATTACTAGCAATATATGTCTATAATATAAAACTATAAATTCAAACTTGACAAAAATTATTTTGTAATGCCCCACCATGCAACCCTAGAGATAAGTTCAACTAAATAAATAAAAAGGCAGAATTTAAAAAAAAAAATAGAAATAATAATAACAAAACATAACATAGTCTGATTGCAACAAGTTAAACTAACACCTCTAGGGATTACATAGCTACACTAATGAAGATAAACAATATTCAACATCATACATAGCATAATCAAATAACTTAAACTAACCACTTGATTACATCATCAGATACATACATCAACATTTGCAATATTATTTACAGGTGCAGAATAGTTTACCTTACAAGAGGAAATACATAATTTCAATGATACAAAAGCTCTTTTCTGGATACCTCAAGTTACAAAATGACTTTTCACTGATACAAAAGATCTAGATACAAATAGCACAAATGTTCGTCTTCAATTACAGGTGCAAAACTGGAAACATCTTCTTTACACACGAGCCACGACACTAGAAAACTAATGGAATATAGCACAACCACCCGACCATGTGGAACCCTGAGGTCCACCCCCCGTGCTAGGAGATAACAATGAGGTCCCACAAAGACAATAGTCAAGATGGCAAAAATAAATAGATAAATGATCAACACGAATACAGACTCAGGAAATATAACAAGTGGCTCAAACAATGCTCCCAGAGGCAACTTGAACAACAAGAATGAACACAAGAGAGAATACTAGACTACAATAGGTAGAGTGTCATTGCATGGTCCTGACATGGGTTATCCTGGCTGTCTCTCACTAGACACCGGCCCCCATCTATGGTTATCCTGGCAACCTCTCTCTAGGCACCAGCCCCATAGGGTGACACATGCAAAACCAACTATCCTTTCGTGAAGACAAGGAAGTCGATCATGCCAACCAGTCCTTCTTATCCCATCCTTAGCCTAAATGAGTACTACAGGCATGGGTGAGGCATCCAAATTGTCTTGCTTAATGTGATAACTACCCAACCCCTCCTAGGTTAATTATTAGGTTATCACTTGATTACAACTTTCAAAAGGTTATCCAGGCAGCCACTTTGGGCACCGGCCCCACAATGAAATTCACTCTCTTACATGTACCCAGTAACCTTTGTAATATCACATGGTAATAATACAATACATTTGCAAGGTAACTCTCCTCCTACATACAAATAGAACCATCAACTCAAATATCAAATGCCAAATCACTTCTTATCAATATTATACACCAATGAAGAAAAGGACATAACAACTCACCATTATACTATGACACCCAACTTAATTCAATATAATAATAAACACATTAATTTAATTTTATGGCAAATTACATAGACCAAAACCATTAGATTTATAACACTTAATAATATCTTATCCTACAAACTAATGATCCTTCAAAATATCACGATATAACATTTAACTATATTAGATTTGTTAATATTCTAATGCTAAATATTCTTAAATAATCTTACTCTTAGATTTACTAACTTAACAATAAAGCAAGTAAGATAATAATAAAATTACTTGATATATATATATATATATATATATATATATATATTCTAGAAAAATCTAATTTAACTAAGTATGGGTTCAACCTAAACTGATTAGAGAAAACTCAATATCTTTTATCCTACCACCTGCACTAAATCTACTAAATTATTTTCTTCTAATCAAAATCTCATCTTATAAGTAGATATATTCTAACTAAAACTGACTACATTTAAACTGAGGTGAATACTAACTAATATGTATATTCACATACTCTTAATAATTAAATCAGTTTTTTTTATATATACAAATGAAAGAATTTGATTTCATTCAAAATAAGGAGTAAACCATACTTAAAAGAGTGCTTAATCCAATGAAATATACATATTCTAACTGACAGAATCTTACTAATTAATGAAGTGTTTGCAAATGGTATCATTCCTCCAGAAAATCGTTACACTCTTAAACCTCTAATAGATCAGAATAGAAATTTCCTACTATGAGTACAAATTTCTAATCCTAGAAAAGCAATTTGCTCTAAATGATCCTCTTTCCAAGTTGAGTTTAATTCTTAAGAAAATGATGAGATAAATGAATGTTTATCAGCCATACTAATAGAATACGTATGTGTTTCATAGGTTAATAAAATCTATGGGAGATGATTGGTATGGAGCACTGGCCAAACATCATGGTTTCAACGCATACCAGGTATGCAAGAATGCTAAAGAAAAGGTTTAATTTTATAGTTTGAACGCCTCTATTGAGGTCGTACGACTGCTAACTGTGTATATTGCAAGAAATGCACAAAATGGATTTGTTGATAGCTAGAATACATGGTGATAGGATGATCGGCCATCCAAATCCATTTATTTGGTGTTGAAAAAAAAATTATTTGCAGAGGAAAAAGAAAAAAATAAATAAATGAATTTCGTTCTTCTTGCAGCAACACCACCCAGGTAATACATTGATAAGAGCAAAGCTAATAGTTTGGAGGATCATGTCTTTGAGATTGGCAAAACCCTCAAATTATCTCCAAACAGTTTTTAGAAAGGAAAACAAGTTCTAGTATAAAATGTCTCATGCCGTTTAAAAAAGATCTCCTGCCGGAAGCTCTCACAATACGGTTTAAAGCAATAACTCAGGCGAGCAAATCAAATCATAAGATTCGATGGAGAGCAAAATGATTTAAAGAAAATAACTCAGAAATAATCTCTTCTGCAGAAAAGAGATAGAGGGATCAATGTTTTAAATTAACAAATCGCCCCCAAAGAAGCCGTTGAGATAAGGCTTTCATTTCATGGTAACAAGTGAGGTTTGCTTTCTAGAAAATCACCAATTAATAGGTTCGATGGCTGATTTTCAAAAAAAATATGGATTCCCAACAAGACAAATAGATCGCCCCTCTACTATACACCCAGGAGAACATTTGGCACGATATATAGTGAAGAGGTTTGGAAAAATGCTGACGCCTAGTTGCAGAGTTAAACAAATCTTAAAGAATTTGGATACTAACATTTGCAGGATAAAAAGGAAGACTATGGTTTATAGATGAAGATGCCTCCATTAAGGCCAGCTAAAATGGGTGTTGTAGCATGATGACAAGGAGTTTCCCCTTCCAGATAAGGCATCTATAAAATGATAAATACAGATTATATAAAAATGAAATTGTTTAATGGGCAATGTATGACAAGAGGCCAATGTAAGAGAATATGATTGCAAAGAGTGAAATACACAATTGGATTGGTTTGATTTCTAGGGTACAAGTTCTATATAATGAAATGATTTTTGCATTGCATAGTAGAAATTGCTGAGAATAAGGCGACTCGCCTCAATTATAGACTCTCAATTAGAGATGCATTTTCAGGAAATGAAATGATTGCAGGTTGTGCACAAAGTGGATTGATAACAAGCATGCGACACAAGGTGAGTGATCAAATGAAATTTTATTTCACAAGAAATATCCTCAAGATAAATTGATGGCAGATTAAAAGAAATTGCCCAAACTAGAATGCATGCAAAGAGGGTTTAAAACTACAGATAGATTCAAACACATAGACACAACTACCACAATAATATTCATTCCATCATACAAGAGACATACTCAAAATTTTAATCTTCTGTTTCAAAACCTCTTGATGAAATCTCTTGTCACTCCAATTCTTCTTCTGCCAAAAACTTCTCAAATCTTTCTATTTTTTTATTCTACGCCAAATCTCCCTTTTCAAATATCCCCCTCTCAAAAATAGACAAATTCAGTTAATTCCATCCCATAACTCACCCATTACAGGCATCCACTTCCTCCCAAAAACAAATGCATTAATTCCCCACCTATAGGAAGATTCTCAAATCTAAAAATTAATATCTACATTATTCACGACAACCCACTACATTCAAATAAATTAAAATAATATATTTCAAACTAAACAAAATAAATATTTATCCCTCTAATATAATATTAAATACTTATAATTTATTTATTTAATTATTTATTATTATTATTAGTAGTAACTATTAAAATTATTAATTTAATTCCTATTAAAATCAATTATTTAATATTCTACAAATTTCACATTGTTTATTTAACAAAATAGATTAATAATTCTATTTAATGAAACAATAGACAACTCAAGCTACATACCGAACATATTTGATGGCAACATACTAGAGAATGACAGAGACTTACAACCATGCACCAAACTGACTAAACTGATGGGACCCAAGACTGAAAGCCCATCCTCATCAAGGATGATAACAACTGGGGAACCTCATGTTATTTCCCTTCCACAACATCCATTGGTATGAAGGCATGCTCAGACTTGCCAATTCAGGTGGAGTCGATGCCTGGTACCTACAATCCTGCAGCAAACAAAGGTGTTGAATACAACATATATATATATATATATATATATATATATATATATATATATATATATATATATATATATAATCATCCAACAGGTACACTGTGACAGGGAGTTACAGCGTAGTAGGGTACTAATCACGAGTAATACTACACTGTCCCTTCACAAAACACATCACAAATATCCACAATAAACAAGTTCATCATTAACTAATCAACTAATTAACACATCATCAAATAGTTGCATAAATCACATAGTAAACTAATCTACATAATCCATTAACTCATAACTGATCACAACATAAGCATAATGTACTAATCATGAAGTATCAACAGTGTCATCAACTACATCAAAATAGCAAATCCATCATCAGTAATATGTCATAATGTCTAGCAATAAAGAAATAACTACTAGTCTATTAGAAAGCCAAAATGAGGGGCACTACATCCTCCCCCCAGAATCAGGCTTACTCCTGGAAGCCTACAAACAAGTATGGATATAACTCCCGCACCCTGGATGCATCCTCCCAGGGAGCAGAAGTCTCATCATTAGGATCCCACTTGACCCTAACCTGCTCCACATCTCTGCCCTTGAAGGTCTACTCCAGATGTTGCAAAACACACATGAGCTCCAAAGAAATTTTCCCATCCTCTACCTGCAGCCTCCAAGATTGTCCCTTGTTGCTCTGCCTGGCAGTGTTCAATCACTGCGAACACTATATGAGACCTCCTTGCATCACCTATAGTCAACTTTGAAGCTGTCAGCCTCTGACCAAATCTTGTAGTGTTCTTCTGTGGACACTACCTGGCTATATGGCCCTGCTAGCCACAAGAGAAACATCATGTACCTCTACCGAAACCTCGGCCACCCGAGAAAGCATTAGACTATTGATAACTCTCTTTGCTCACTGCAAACTCTGTGCTCTAAGCTGGTTGATCAAGATGATCACGCCTAGCTCACTACCAACTCTAATTCTTCTTGTTCTCAAATCTATTACCCTGTTGAGGCTGAGAATTCTTTGGTTGTGACTGAGAATACTGATGCTGCTGCTCACCCCTAGCGGGTGCATGATGACCTATGGAAGAATCTACTACTAGTGTCTGACCACCTCGAGACCCAAAGCCTGCAAAAGGTGCACTACCAATATGCACACATGTATGACCTCCAAGAGCCATAGTCAAATTCTCCTCTACCAAACAGGCCTTCTCAACTACTATACCTCCATAGTCTTAGGTTCAAAAACATGAACTCCTCCATTGATACGGGCATTCAAACCCCTAATAAAGTGCTTTACTAACATAGCCTCATCATCGCCAATGCTTGCATACTTCTTAAGCTCATAGAATCTGCGCTCATACTGTTCTACTGACATGGCCATCTGTCTCAACTCATGGAACTTGTCTGTAGGATGCTGCTTCCAGTGGTCTGACAAGAAATGAGCTCTGAACCTCTCCAATAACAATTCCCAAGAAACTGTACCAATGTCCAAGTGCAACTTCTGTTCCTCCAAATGCCACCAAGTAGAAGCAAAACCTCTAAGATGCAAGATGGCACATCTCGCTTTGATGTTACTACCATACAGATGCATGGAAAAATACCTACCCAAATCCAACAACCAAGTCTCTGCCTCCAAACCACTACCAGATCCATCAAAAGTGGGTAGACGTGCCCTCAACAAATCTCTCATGTGACTGGCTAAGGTAGCCTCCTATTCTGTTGTCATCTCTCTCCTTCTAGGAGACCTTTCTCTTTCCCTAACCTCCATTTGATCAACCTCCTGTCTCCCTCCTGGCTGATCTACCTCCTGTCTAGGACCTAGACAGGCAAGAGCCTCCTCAAATAAGTGACGCAACTGAGATCCCTTAGACTGACCTTAATTTTGTGCATTCTAACTCTCGCATTCCTGAGTACTCTCACGAGGGGAACTAGGAGGAGGGCTACCGCCACCACCTCTCCCACGTCCCCTACCTCGACCCCGACCTCGATCTCAACCTCGAGGCATCTTCTATGCTAAACCAACAAAGGAGAACCTTAGGCTGTAAAGTGAGGATGATAATAGGGAAAACATACCCTACAAAATCTAAGCAACTAGGGAAACATATTGGGCTCAATTATAACCAGAGTACCCAGTGTTTAAATGTGGCTCTGATACCAAATGCAATGCCCCGCCATGCAACCCTAGAGATAAGTTCAACTAAAGCAATAAAAAGGTAGAATTTTTTTTTAAAATAGAAATAATAATAACAAAACATAACATACTCTGATTGCAACGAGTTAAACTAACACCTCTAGGGATTACATAGCTGTATTAATGAATTTAAAAAATATTCAACATCATACATAGCATAATCATATAACTTAAACTAACCACTTGATTACATCATCAGATACATACATCAACACTTGCAATATTATTTACAAGTGCAAAATAGTTTATCTTACAATAGGAAATACATAATTTCAATGATACAAAAGCTCTTTTCTGGATACCTCAAGTTACATAATGACTTTTCACTGATACAAAAGATTTAGATACAAATAACACAAATGTTCGTCTTCAATTACAGGTGCAAAACTAGAAACATCTTCTTTACACACAAGCCACGACGCTAGAAAACCAATAGAATATAGCACAACCACCCGACCATGTGGAACCCTGAGGTCCACCCCCTGTGCTAGGAGATAACAATGAGGTCCCACAAAGACAACAGTCAAGATGGAAAAAATAAATAGATAAATGATCAACACAAACACAGACTCAGGAAATATAACAAGTGACTCAAACAATGCTCCCAGAGGCAGCATGAACAACAAGAATGAACACAAGAGGGAATACTGGACTACAGTACGTAGAGTGTCATTGCATGGTCCTAACATAGGTTATCTTGGTTGTCTCTCACTAGATGTCGGCCCCCATCTATGGTTATCCTGGCAGCCTCTCTCTAGGCATTGGCCCCATAGGGTGACACATGCGGAACCAACTATCCTTTCGTGAAGACAAGGAAGTTGATCATGCCAACCAGTCCTTCTCATCCCACCCTTAGCCTAAATGAGTGCTATAGACACGGGTGAGGCTTCTAAATTGTCTTGCTTAAGGTTATCACTTGATTACAACTTTCAAAGGGTTATACAGGCAGCCACTTTGGGCACCGGCCCCACAATGAAAGCCACTTTCCTACATGCACCCAGTAGCCTTTGTAATATCACATGGTAAGAATACAATACATTTACAAGGTAACTCTCCTCCTACATACAAATAGAACCATCAACTCAAATATCAAATGCCAAATCACTTCTTATCAATACTATACACCAATGAAGAAAAGGACATAACAACTCATCATTATACTACGACACCCAACTTAATTCAATATAATAATAAACACATTAATTTAATTTTATGACAAATTACATAGACCAAAACCATTAGATTTATAACACTTAATAATACCTTATCTTCTATACAAACTACTAATCCTTCAAAATATCACGATATAAAATTTAACTATATTAGATTTGTTAATATTCTAATGCTAAATATTATTAAATAATCTTACTCTTAGATTTACTAACTTAACAATAAAGCAAGTAAGATGATAATAAAATTCCTTTATATATATATATATATATATATATATATATATATATATATATATATATATATATATATATATATATATATATATATTCTATTCTATACTAGAAAAATCTAATTTAACTAAGTATGGGGTCAACCTAAACTAATTAGAGAAAACTAAATATCTTTTATCCTACCACCTGCACTAAATCTATTAAATTATTTTCTTCTAATCTAAAGTCTCATCTTATAAGTAGATATATTCTAACTAAAATTGACTACATTTAAACTGAGGTGAATACTAACTAATATGTATATTCACATACTCTTAATAATTAAATCAGTTTTTTTTATATACAAATGAAAGAATTCGATTTCATTCAAAATAAGGAGTAAACTATACTTAAAAGAGTGCTTAATCTAATGAAATATACATATTCTAACTAACAGAATCTTACTAATTAATGAGGTGTTTACAAATGGTATCATTCCTCCAGAAAATCATTACACTAAACCTCTAATAGATCAAAATAGAAATTTCCTACTATGAGTACAAATTTCTAATCCTAGAAAAGTAATTCGCTCTAAATGATCCTCTTTCTAGCATGAGTTTAATTCTTAAGCAAATGATGAGATAAATGAAAGTTTATCAGCCATATTGATAGAATACGTATGTGATGCATAGGTTAATAAACTATGGGAGATGAGGTATGGAGCATCGACCAAACATCATGGTTTCAACGCATACCAAGTATGCAGGAATGCTAAAGAAAAGATTTAATTTTATAGTTCGAATGCCTCTATTGAGGCCGTACGATGGCTAACTGTGTAGATTGCAGGAAATGCACAAAATGGATTTGTAGATAGCTAGAATACATGGCGTTAGGATGATCAGCCATCCAAATCCATTTATTAGGTGTTGAAAAAAAATTATTTGTAGAGGACAAAGAAAAAAATAAAAATAAATGAATTTCGTTCTTCTTGCAGCAATGCCACCCATGTAATACATTGATAAGAGCAAAGCTAATAGTTTGGAGGATCATGTCCTTGAGATTGGAAAAACCTTCAAATTATCTCCAAACAGTTTTCAAAAAGGAAAACAAGTTCTAGTATAAAACGTCTCATCTCATTTAAAAAAAAATCTCCTGTCGGAAGCTCTCACAATACGGTTTAAAGCAATAACTTAGGAGAGCATGACAAATTGCAAGATTTGAGGAGACTAAACGGTACAAAGTAAATAACTCAGGAAAGCAAATCAAATCGCAAGAATCAATGGAGAGCAAAACAATTTAAAGAAAATAACTCAGAGATAATCTCTTCTGCAGAAAAGAGATAGAGGGATCAATGTTTTAAATTAACAAATCGTCCCCAAAGAAGCCTTTGAGATAAGGATTTCATTTCATGGTAACAAATGAGCTTCGCTTTCCATAAAATCACCCATTAATAGGTTCGATTGCTGATTTTCAAAAAAACTATGGATTCGCAACAAGACAAATAGATCGCCCCTCTACTATACGCCCAAGAGAATCATTTGGCACGATATATAGTGAAGAGGTTTGGAAAAATGCTGGCGCCTAGTTGTAGATGTAATCAATGAAATCAAAATGAAGATTAAAACTAATCAAATGTAAAAAAGAATGATTATACCTTCTTTTTGACTCACGAATCCATGCAGGAAGGAGATGTACCCGTTAGAGCTCCTCAGATTTTTCCCGTGATTAGTGTGTAGATGTGGATTGCTCAATGCATACAACACAATGTAGATGAGAGACAAGTGGTTTGATGCCTGATTGAGATGGAGATGGGGAATGGCTAGAGTGATTTTGGCAGAGGTTTGATGAGATGAGGAGATTGTGGAGTGATTTTGGCAGAGTTCTGATGCATGAAGTGGTCTCTCTAATGGCTTAGAGAGTGGTCCAATTTATAGAATTTTAAAGATGAGGATGGAGGGTGAAGATTCATTTGATGAGATCAAGGGCTAGGAATAAAAGTGAATCTTTTATTCCTAGAGGATGAATTAAAAGATCTCATTTTGGGAAGAGTGGAGGATAATGGGGACAACTGAATTTTAAATTCAGTGAGTGGAGGATAGTGGGAGACAACTAAATTTTAAATTCAGTGAGTGGAGGATAGTGGGAGACATCTGAATTTAAAATTCAGTGAGTGGAGGATAGTGGGAGACAACTAAATTTTAAATTCAGTGAGTGGAGGATAGTGGGAGACAACTGAATTTTAAATTCAGTTTAGTGGATGATGAGGTAAGCAGGGTTAATTAAGTGTTATCTTAATTAACTTAAGTCTAGGTTAATCAGATAAGCAAGATTTATCTAATTAACAGGGATTAGGGAAATGGATAAATCAACTAAATAAATATTAGGAATATTCATTCAATTGATAGGATAGGGTTGTAAGATTAAATGGATTAATTAGGTGAATTAATTGATCACCAGGGATATGCAGATGGGGGGAGTGGATTAGTACAGAGGTACATAAAATTGGTTTGCAGAGTGAATCTAATTTTAGGTGCCTACATTTGCCCCTCTTTGAGATGGTGTTGCGGCTAAGTAACATCATTTCAAAGAAGTTAGAACATAGAGATGGGTTGGATAGAAAAAAGATTTTGGTTTGGAAGAATAGGGTAAGGTTTGGGGATAATTGGTAAGGGTGATGCCCCCTCGAGAGGATAGGTGGGTTGCGAGAACATGGGTGTGCTCTCGAAATGGATGAAACAAATTGGTAGATGTGGTCAGAGGATAAGTGGTGGGATGAAAGGATGATGATGTTCGGAGATGATTGGTGGATGATCATTGTGCTGAAACTGATTTAGAGCAATCCTAGGTTTGATATAGCAAAGTGGATATGTTCACCAAGGTATAGAAGACCAGGGTGATGATGTTTATCCAACGTTTACATGGACTAGACACGCAGACAAAGGGGTGATCTCATGCATGCCCAAGATAGTACAACCTTGTCTAGACAAGGGAAGGGGACTCATAGCATAAGCCCTTAGTACGCAAAAGGTATGATGAACCTTAGATGCATAAGGAGATCAATATGCTAGAACCGACCCCTATGATCAATCAAGATATGAATACTAGCTTGGAGTAATGAGACCAACCCATAAGCACAACATACAAAAGCAAGACTATGCCCCATTCTAGATGTTTTCGCCACATACCATGATATAATAAGATCAAGGTAGCTTTGATGTGATCTTCGAATAGGACAAAAGATAAAAATCAAAAACAAAAAGACCAACGAACCAAACAAGTAACCATTGTATCTTTTGCCAAAATGGATGATGATTGGATAGATTCTGCCTATCGTAGGAAAGATATATCCTAAGGCAGGAATCAATTGATGATTGGATCATGATTAGTTGATGTTGTGATGATTGGATAGATTCTGCCTATCATAGGAATGACATATCCTAAGGCAAGAATCGATTGATGATTGGATCATGATTAGTTGATGTAAGATTGGCTCAAGATATGATGGTGACAAGTTATGGTTGATGCTGATTTGATAGTTGATAATTTTTGATAAGGGATGATGCTTTGATAGGTGATGCAATGCTTGGATCTAGTGTAAGCTTATTGAGGATAGATGTGATGATGATGTGGGATGATAATAAATGTGACGATGATGAGAGTGTGATGGAGCAAGTTTGATGTTTTGTGATGGATAGATTGTTTTGGTATTTTGTGTGTTTTCTATTGTTTTTGGGGTTTTTTGATATTTGTGATGTTTTTGGGATTTTTGATTTTGTGATGTTTTTTTATGTTTTGATTTTTTTGATGTTTTTGGATTTTTTTTATTTTTTGATGTTTTTTTATTTTTTGATTTTTTGATGTTTTTCAATTTTTTTGATTTTGTGATGTTTTTTGGATTTTTTGATTTTGTGATGTTTTTTGATTTTTGTGATGTTTTTGGATTTTTTGATTTTGTGATGTTTTTGGATTTTGTGATGTTGTTGGATTTTTTGATTTTGTAGAAAGGGCATGATTTATTATGAGATGGTTGCATTGGATTTTGTGTGGATAACCTTTATGCTAGATACCAATGACAAGGGAACACCAAGTCTAGAGGTGAAAGTGATGGGGTGGATAGGGGGGTTGGCGATGAAAGGATGATGGATAACTGATTCATGATAGATGAAATGGACAATTGATAGGGATGCGTGTTAGATAGATGGAATATAAGGATGATGGGCAAGATAGGTATGCATGATATATGGATGGGGGATTGCAGGATTTTCTCCAAGGGCTAGGTTGCAAGGAATCATATGCCCCAATGTCTAAAGAATTTTGCATGATGGGCTCATGTGTGAATGGATGGTTTTTTGCAATAGATGAATGGAGGATATACTTGGGAAGGAAGTATGCCAAGAGGGTCTCCAAAGCATGTTGTTGATATTTTGCCCCTTATCTTTATCAAGATCTAAGGTGGGAGATATAGTGGATAAGAATATGATAGGATAAGGATAAGACAATGGATAAGATGTGCAAGGATATTATGGATGTGGATGAAGGATACAGTTTTGCCCCCAAGTGTAGGGATACAAAATGATGGGAGAAGGGATTATGCTTGACGCCCACAAGGGGTTTTCATCTGGTACTTGCCCAAGGTGCCACGAGGAGTGGTTTTCACCATTGGACGGATTTTTTCTCTTTACTATTTCTTGATTTTTTTGATTTTTTTTTTTTTGCTTTTTTTCCTTTTTGATGGAATGGGGACTCTAGCGTCTGTTTCCATAGCAAGGAGAAGATGGTCCCATGTTGGATAGCATTATGGATTATGATTGCATGGATTGTTGGAAGATAGGAGAAGAGGGAATGGATGGTGGATAATGGATTATGATGTGGATTATGCAAAAGCATGGACCATAGGAATGTGATGGGGAAGATATGTAGGATAGTGAACGAAAGATGGAGAGATGGAGGTATATGGGAATTGCAAGTGATGGAGGGGAACCAAGACCAGTGGTTGCACACATCGTGATGTATTTGGAAGCTTGTACTTGGGATGTGGAGTTGGGAGTAATGGGATTGGGATGGGGGATATTTGGATGGTCGATTTGGGGTTTTAGGGACCCAAATAGACTTAGACTTTGGGGGATTTTTAGATGGGGAGCGGGGTGTTTGGGATTTTGTGGTAGATTGGGAGGTGAATGCCTCATTAGAGTTTGGTGCTTTTCATTTTGGGACCCACACCATTTTTGTTTTTTCTTTTTCTTGTGATGGTGTGGGATTGGATAGCCTTTTTGATTTTTCATTTTGATTGGAAGGGATAATATTCAAATTTGCTTGTGTCTTGTGTGAGTGATTCTTGTTTGTACATGTGATCATTTGCTAAACATTGCCAAATCAAACTAAACATCAAACACATACGACAAGTCATTCATCACATTCACATCCAATCACACTCATCCTAATCACCCATTCTTAACCACCTCCAGTCCTAATCACATCCAAGTCATCCTAATCATTATCCTCATCTTCCCTAATCATTCCATATCAAATCCTAACCATATCCAAGTCATCATCACATCACATCAACATTAATCCCAATCATTATCCAAATTCCCCAACATCATTATCACCCAATCCAAAAGCCAAATCACCCAATCAAAAAAATCAAGATCTTAGTCAAACACATCAAACCCTCTTTCTTAAGATCATTAGTCTATCAAAAGCATAGAGAACCATTCATCAAAACAAACCAAATCATCTTAAGGTCTTGAATTTTTGATTCCCAACATCACAATCACCATCATCCCCCATCATCCCATACTATCTCCCACAACATGGATCTTTATGAATCAATACAACAAATACAAAGAATTAGAAAAGTCTATGCGAACATGGATCCTAATGCTAAGGAACAATTCAAAAATGACATTAAAGATCATCCCTTAGCACACCTCATCATTGGAGAATCCCAAACCCCTTCCCCATCTTCATCATATCAACCATCATCATATCAACCTTCAACATCTTACATATCCACACCATGGCATCATACCAACCTTCATTATATCAACAAGCACCCTACACCTCATCCCCATCCACATCATATCAATCGTCATTCTTTCAACCTTCATCATACCAACTTCTATCATATCAACCTCCATCATCCTCATATCAACCTTCAACCTCATACCAACTTCCATCATATCAACCTCCATCATCCTCATATCAACCTTCATCATATCAATCTTTACCCTCATATCATTCACCATCCCCTTACACATCCATGCCATCATACTTATCCAATCAACCACTATCTCCAATTTATCCATCCCCCAACCTTTGTCATGCTAACTTTGATCAAGGGAACACCAATCTAACACACCTTATATCCGAAATCCAAACCTCATATCAACAACCAAATCCCCATCCTCCAATCCCCCCATCACAATATCCCTCCAACCTTATCAACCTTAATCCATCACCTTATGTATCTCCCAATCCACCAACCCCTATCACCCATCCACCATCTATTCCACCATCAAATCTTCCAAATCCTAACACCACGACATCCAACGAAGCCTTGTCAGATTTCCTCCAAAGAACATCACCAAGCAAAGCAATGGAATCCCCCACCCCTCCACACACCCCCATCTAGTCCCACACCTATCCTTGAACCCATCCAAGAACCATCAACCTAACCCTAAACCCATCACCCACCTATCAAGGTAAAGGCTTAGGCCTTCATGAAACAAGGCATCTTGGAGCCCATCCACACCAATTCCATCCATCATCACATGGCCTTGGCTATGCATCCCAAGAAAAACAATCTACACAAGTTGATACCATCCACCCACCTTTCCAAATTCATTCATCCAATCCCAAGCATGGTGCATCTCATCGCACTCCCAAATCATATTTCACCATCCCTCCTCCATCATCCTATCATTTGCAAAAGCATGTGACCATCCATCTCCCTCCATCAAATTACCTCCACTCCTACCAACTCCCAACATCCATATCCACAAATCCACTTTACCTCCTATCCTACCAACTCCCAACATCCCTATCCACAAATCCACTTTACCTCCTATCCTACCAACACCAAACACCCTATCCACAAATCCTCTTATCCTCTCATCCTCCCAACTCCTAATATCCCTATCCTAAAATCACTTCACCCATTTATCCATAAATCCACTTTTTACTCCACCCATAAATCCCCTCAGATCCCCAATCAAGACCAACAAAAGCACACATCTTTCAAACATGAAGCTTCCCCCAAATCCATGGGATTCAAAAATTTGAATGCCTCAACTCATAAAGCACAAAAGCCTAAGGATATTATCCCTTCCAATCAAAATGAAAATCAAAAAGGCTATCCAATCCCACACCATCACAAGAAAAAGAAAAAACAAAAATGGTGTGGGTCCCTAAACGAAAAGCACCAAACTCTAATGAGGCATCCACCTCCCAATCTACCGCAAAATCCCAAACACCCCACTCCCCATCTAAAAATCCCCCAATGTCTAAGTCTATTTGGGTCCCTAAAACCCCAAATCGACCATCCAAATATCCCCCATCCCAATCCCATTACTCCCAACTCCACATCCCAAGTACAAGCTTCCAAATACATCACGATGTGTGCAACCACTGGTCTTGGTTCCCCTCCATCACTTGCAATTCCCACATACCTCCATCTCTCCATCTTTCGTTCACTATCCTACATATCTTCCCCATCACATTCCTATGGTCCATGCTTTTGCATAATCCACATCATAATCCATTATCCACCATCCATTCCCTCTTCTCCTATCTTCCAACAATCCATGCAATCATAATCCATAATGCTATCCAACATGGACCATCTTCTCCTTGCTATGGAAACAGACGCTAGAGTCCCCATTCCATCAAAAAAGCAAAAAAAGCAAAAAAAAAAATCAAAAAAATCAAGAAAATAGTAAAGAGGAAAAATCCGTCCAATGGTGAAAACCAATCCCCATGGCGCCTTGGGCAAGTACCATGATGAAAACCCCTTGTGGGCATCATGTGTAATCCCTTCTCCCATCATTTTGTAAACCTACACTTGGGGGCAAAAACCGTATCCTTCATCCACATTCCATAATATCCTTGCACATCTTATCCACTGTCTTATCCTTATCCTATCATATTCTTATCCACTGTATCTCCCACCTTAGATCTTGATAAAGACAAGGGGGCAAAATATCAACAACATGCTTTGGAGACCTCTTGGCATACTTCCCTTCCCAAGTATATCCTCCATTCATCTATTGCAAAAAACCATCCATTCACACATGAGCCCATCATGCAAAATTCTTTAGACATTGGGGCATATGATTCCTTGCAACCCTAGCCCTTGGAGAAAATCCTACAATCCCCCATCCATATATCATGCATACCTATCTTACCCATCATCCTTATATTCCATCTATCTAACACGCATCCCTATCACTTGTCCATTTCATCTATCATGAATCAGTTATCCATCATCCTTTCATCGCAACCCCCCTATCCAACCCCATCACTTTCACCTCTAGACTTGGTGTTCCCTTGTCATTGGTATCTAGCATAAAGGTTATCCACACAAAATCCAATGCAACCATCTCATAATAAAATCATGCCCTTTCTACAAAATCAAAAATCCAACAACATCACAAAATCACAAAATCAAAAAACATCACAAAATCAAAAAATCCAAAAACATCACAAAAAATCAAAAATCCAAAAACATCACAAAATCAAAAAATCCAAAACACATCACAAAATCAAAAAAAATCCAAAAGCATAAAAAAATCCAAAAATCAAAAAACATCAAAAAATCCAAAAATCCAAAAACATCAAAAAATCAAAACATCAAAAAATCAAAAATCCAAAAACATCACAAATATCAAAAAACCCCAAAAATAATAGAAAACACACAAAATACCAAAACAATCTATCCATCACAAAACATCAAACTTGCTCCATCACACTCTCATCATTGTCACATTTATCATCAATCCCACATCATCATCACATCTATCCTCAATAAGTTTACACTAGATCCCAGCATCGCATCACCTATCAAAGCATCATCCCTTATCAAAAATCATCAACTATCAAATCAGCATCAACCATAACTTGTCACCATCATATCTTGAGCCAATCTTACATCAACTAATCATGAGCATAGCCCTTACCCATCCAAAATAGGGCATAGCCCTTGAGTCTGAGCATAAAACTATCTTACAAAAACATATTAACAGGGTGAGAGGACAAATTACAAGGCCCTCTCCCATTTACTATCTACCGTCTGAAAAACTTAGCATTATATGTCTACCTTCTAGTCAGGTCCACCAGATCTCCTTCCTCATCACAGGCGCACTTATATTCTAGCCGAGCATGCTCCTCCACAGGTACTCCCATTTGGATTATCATTCGTTCCACTATCTTCTGAGTCTCCACAATGCCTAGCATCACATCATGAACATGGCCAAGAATAACTTCATGGTTTTCCTCTGTAGCCTTAGATGCTTCCACCATATCTTCATGAACCAGTATAGAGGCCGCAGCAATGGATGTCAACGCTACCAGGGTTAGAGATTGTGTCATGCTAAAAACATTCCATCGACCCCTCGTGGTGCTTGGGTCGAGCAGAAAGTTAGCCATCGCCTCCCTTATCTTCCCACCATCCTGACTGTCCACATCCTTTGCAAGAGCAAGCATTCTGCTAAGCCACTTCTGAAGCATAAGATTCTTGACCTCTGATTCGACCAAGGCCACAAAATTTACCATGGCCTCTTCCCTAAAAGCTTGTTAAGCCACTTGTGTGGGGTGTATGCCCGCTTCATCCTCCCCCCAACTGAGCTACTTGCCACCGTCCTCAAAATCTGATGTCGTCGATGAGTGCAAGCCCCCACCTTTCCTTTACCCTTGTCACTACCAAGGCTGCTGCCACCACCCATCTCTCCACTCTAGCTAGAAAAACCTCTTATCTCTGACATTACAGAAACTCAAAGGAAGAAGTTCCAAACAATGAGGAAACTTCACAATAAAAAAAGATAATTCCTTCGCCTCTGCCACACGCCACCCCAGTTAATGAGCGGCCAGCCTGGCCTCCATCACCTCACATGTATCTTCTCTCAGGAGCACAATCATCAGCACTATCTAATGATCTCACCCATTATCAGGGATATATATAGTTTATAAAATGAATATTCAAGTTAAATTAATATTAATATTTAGTTCTTTTACAAGTAATACAATGTATTTAAAAATTCTTACTAGAAGTGAAATGATACTAGTGTATTGTTGAAATTTGCATACCATGCAAATTCTCATTTAGTTTTGGGCCTATTTTAATGGAATGACTTAATATGATTATATAATAATGAGTGGCATACTCTTGTGTTAACTCTGGCTCATTCTCAGATCCTTATCCATCCCCATTTACATTCACTATCATGCATTTCTATACTTTCAACCTTATCCCAGTTTTATTTACACTTATTCCCACACATTTGCCCCATTATTAGCTTGAACACTTCCATGTACCTATCCAAAATCCTAGGATTTTGCATTCCCTACCCTAGGTCAATCTCATGGCACTCAAGATCAATATAAAGATGCTAAAACTTGACTTCAAATTAAAAAATTTAAAATTCATGACTCTATACTATTTTCCTTTTCCACCAGGCATTAGGAGTCAACTTGGTACACATTTTTTCAACTATTCATTATGTCTTGTTATTCACAGACATTCATTTGTGTAATTAATTTAGAAGGAACTATAAGGAGAAGTCATCTTAAGAACATTTCAATTTGGAGCCTAAAGTAAACACATCTACATTAGAATGTATAAGTGCCCAATATTGCATAGGCATGCATAATAGTCCAATGATCATCTAGAAGTTCAGCTCATGACCCATGTGGCATGAATATACTCTCTCAACATTTCCAACTCTAACGAAAGCATTGTCTTAGCTCTTAGGACCCCTTGTGCATTTATTCTAAGCTCTCCAAACTCTCTCCTTGCACATGTACCTTCTAGCTAGCCAAAAACTACTTTTTGATCCTTAAATCAATGAGTTTTCTCAAGATTTCTCAGGGTCACCCAAGCAACTTGCCCTAGCAATATAGGAAACCCATCCTAGTAAATTGAGTGACCCCACTAGTAAATTGGACAACCTGAAAAATCTAGATTGGTGCATGATAACTCCTAATTCTAGCCATTTCTTCACCAATTTTGCTTCTAATTGAGATCATAGTTGAGTCTTGACTCTGCCTACCACCTATTTGAGCTCTCCCACCAAATCATGTTTTTGATTGCTAGTTCCCTCCATATTTTTGATTGAGCTTCCCATCCTATTTAAGCAACTTCATTTCTAGTCTCAAATGGTTTCTACCTTTTAAATTTTTGCCTTCTATGTGAGTTTGATTCTAGTGCCCTTTTGTTCATAGTTTCTTGAGTAGGATAAGGAGTTGATTCTTAGGCATCAAATCCAATTTCCATTTCATAGAGTGTCCATGCTCCTAACAAGCTTCAGGGTAAGTGCACAAAGATGAGGGACCAAAAAGTCACCACATGACGTTTTGGTCCCATACAAGTCATAACGCGGGTGCATTATAACATGCTCGCATTATGGATTAGTATTACCAGGCCTATAACACGATCACGTTTTGCAAAAGAAAAAAACTCTCTCTCTCTCTACCTTATCAATGAAGGAAATGGAAACAAGAAAACTAGGACTCTCTCTCTCTCTTCCTATCTCCCTATCTCTCCCCTCTATCTCCCCTCCATCTCCCCCCTCTCTCCCTCTTCCTCCCTCTCCATATCCCTTATCAATAAAGAAAATGGAAACAAGAAAACTAGGACATGCAAAGAGGGATGAGGATATAAATTGGGAGGATGAAATGGAAACAAGATAAAATGAAAGTTGATTAGATGGGAAGAATGATGAGATGAGAGGTGGAAAATAGTAAAATAGGGGAAATTGGTGGGATCTAAAGGGAAATTAGAAAGGAAAAGGAAAACTAGGAGAGAGCCTAAACTTGAACCCTGAGAAACCCTAAACACCTCTCTCTATCTCAACCTCCAAACCCAAGAAACCCTAAACCCTTATCTCCCTATCTCTCCATGATCTCCCTATCTCTATCATCCCGCTACCTCTCAATCTCTCTACCTATGTCTCTGGCCATGTCTATCACTCTCTATCTCCCTATCTCTCCTCTCGGTGTCCTCTATATCTCCCTATCAGTCCTCTCTCCCTAAACCCTAAACCTCCAAACCTTAACACCTAAATAATGCCCATAAGCTCTAAACACTAAGCCCTAAACTTGAGCAACCCTAAACCCCCAAACACCAAACCCCAAACACCTAAACTCTAAACCCAAGAAACCCTAAACCTCTATCTCCATATCTCTCCCCTATCTCCCTATCTCTATCATCCCTCTACCTCTCAATCTCTTTCCCTATGTCTATGGACATGTCCCTTACTCTCTATCTAGAGAGAGAGGTGTTTAGGGTTTCTTAGGTTTAGGGTTTTGGTTCATTATTTAGGGTTGCTCAAGTTTAGGAAGAGAGATTGAGAGGTAGAGGGATGATAAAGATAGAGAGATAGAGATTCAGGGTTTCTTGGGTTTAGGGTTTAGGGTTTCTTGGGTTAAGGGTTTAGGGTTGCATGTCAAAAGAAGTCTCTCTCTCTCTCTCTAAACCTCTAAACCCTAAATAATGCCCCTAAATCATAACCACTAACCCCAAAACCCTAAACCTGAGCAACCCCAAACCTCTATCTCCCTTATCTCCCTATCTCTCTGGACATCTCACTCACTCTCTATCACCCTATTTCTCTCCTCGTTCTCCTCTACCTCTGCCTATCTGTCTCCTCTCTCTCTACCTATCTATCTCTCACTATCTCCATATCTCTTACCTCCTCCCCTATCATTCCTCTATTTCCCTATCTTTCCCTCTCCCTTATCGATGAAGGAAATGGAAAAAAGAAAACTATGACTTTCTTTCTATCTCTCTCTCTCTCTCTCTCTCTCTCTCTCTCTCTCTCTCTCTCTCTCTCTCTCCCTATATATCACTTTCTCCCTATCTCCCTATCTCTCTCTACCTCTCAAAGAGAGAGAGTTGTTTTAGTTCACCATAACACGAGCATGTTATAATGTGCTTGTGTTATGTCACTGCACATAACGTGATCTCATTATGTGTTGCCTTGGTTATTTCCAAGCCTAAGGCTTGGATTTGTCTTGGGCTTACAACCCAAAGTCTTGGACTGTGTTTAGGACATCCAAAGATGCATGCTTTTCCAAATTATAGCAAAAACCACATAATCTAGAGAGTGCTCCCCATTAGGTTTTCAATGAAAACTCAAAAAAAATACCACCATAATCTTAATCTCTCTGTTAGTTATCTAACCATATAATTTTTTTCACATTTTGAGTACGTTAAGGGTTTCATCTTGAATTTCTTTTGTTAGTGTGTCCATTTTTTTGTCAAAAACCAGTGTCTAGTATTTTTCACTTCTTTTTAACCATTCATCAAAATTTGGAATAAGTTACATTTTTTAGAAACTAGACTCCATTCTACATGTATTCAAAAAATAATAATTTTCGATTAGTTTTCAAACATTTTAGGGGGGAGCACACTCAAATTTCTATTGTTTAGGATGTCTCCACTTTAAAAATTACTAAAAAATCAATTATTCATGAAAAAATTATTAGAAAAATCAGGGATAAACTACATGGTGTTAACTAATTTCTCACTAGAGCGATTATTGAAATACTAAAAAAAAGTTAACATTTTAGGGGGAGCACACTAGACGCTATGTTATGTTTTTTTGAGAAAAACAGTACCAATTTGTGTGCTCCCCCTAAAACCACTAGTTTAGAAACTAGATTCGGAGTACTACGACTCTTTTTTTTGTTCCGTCTTCAAATTTCTCATCCAACATCAATGTTTCCTGATTTCAGAAAAAAAAAGTGGCATCTTAAGACCCCATTTTGGTCCCTCATCTTTGTGCACTTACCCCTCAATGGCTCTTTATTCTTGAATGGATTCAATGCTTCCATTAAAACTATCACAACACTCTGCCACTTATTCCTTAAGCTTAGTTTCTTATCCTCTACCCTTCTTACATCAATCGAAGCATCCTAGGTTAGAGAAAAGAGGAGAGGACAGAAAATGATCCCCTAAGGACTGATGCCATAGCTTCACCAAGCATCTTTCTGCTACCATTCTAGGTGTGAGGTGTCAATTTGTTTATTACTTTCAATTCATAGTTTAGTTTTCTTTTGAAAGTATTAGATTAGAATTTTGTCAACATATTACAATTTAGAATAGCTAGAATTTATTTATTTTCATTGCAATTAGATAGTTTAGATTATATTATATTTAATTTCAATTCTATAATCATCTCAGAAAGCCTTTGATAACAACATGGCAACAAGTGGAAAGCCCTTGATAACAACATAAGGCAACAAGATTGAAATCCCTTGATAACTGTGAAGCGTAAATTCACATACAAAGACAAATCAAAGGAAATAAATCAAACAACAAATCATACCTTCCTTTGCATTCGAATTTGACCTCACCAATCGAATGTATTGAAGTGCACCTGAACTCCAATGGATATGCTCCTTTGATATGTGGACTGCTTAGCTCAAAAGCATAAATTTGATCTCCCAAAATGAATGATTCAATTGCAACAGCATAAGTTTACGAAAATGAGAGATGGATGAGAGCTTGAGAAGACGTTCTATTTATAGACCTTCATAAATGAAGATCAATAGTGGAGAATGATCAGAGAGATCAATGGCTAGAATTGGATGAGAGGATTTGAACGAATTAGAGAGTGACAAGTGTCCCTATCCTCTCATGAATCAAGGGAGTTAACAAATGAGTTGAATGAATTGATTGATTTGTTAACTGAATTGATTGATTAGTCAACTGAATTGATTGACTTGTTAACTAGATTGATCGATTAGTTAACTAATCTTATTGAGAGTGATTTGAGGGAGTGATGAGAGAGAATCATGGTGAGACAAGAGTGAATTATGGTGAGAGGAAATTATGGAGGAACTTAAATTATTTAATTATTTAATTTTTGGTGCACATGGATAGTATTGGAAAATAAATAAAATATTAATTTTATAAATTTATTTGTGGTGGAGAAAATAGAAATTAATTAAATTGTTTAATTAATATTAGAAGAAGTGAAGGATTAATTAAATAATTGTAAAATTATTTAATTCATGCTAGGAAATGGAAAACTTAAATTAATTAAATAATTAATAATTATTTAATTAATGCAAAAGAATAAGGTAGAGTGATAATAGATGAAATTAATCAAATAATTAAGAATTATTTAATTAATGTGAATGTATGGCAAATGAATAACTGAGTTGGGAAGTGAGGCTTAGGTGTCTACATTTTGCCCCTCTTTGAGATGGTGTTGCGAAGTAACATCATTTCAAAGAACTTTAAAACATGGTGTTTTGTTGGATAGAAGAAGATTTTGGTTTAGAAGAATATGATTGGAATATAAATGATGATGCCCCAGTTGAGTAGAAGAAGTACTTAGTGAGTTGAATGATGCCCCCTTGAGAGGACGGACAAATTTGGAAGAATACGGGTGTGCTCTCGAAATGAATGGATGTGAAGAAAAGGTTAGATAAAAGACGTAACATTGGTGGAAGAAGAAGAATAAAATAGAGAAAAATGGAGAAGATAAAAACATGGATGCAAGAAGAAATGGAATTATTATGAGGAGCAGTTATACTGATGCGAATAGAGCAATCATTTATTTAATATAGCAAAATGGATATTATGTGCCAAGGTATAAGGAACCAAGGTGACTTTGTATCTTTTGCATAGACTTGACACTGCAAACAAAAGGATGACCTTATGCATGCCCAACATAATACAACCTTGTCTAGAAGTGTGAGGAAGAAAACTTAGAGCATAAGTCCTTAGTGCACAAAAGGTATTGCATAGCCTTATATGCAAAAGGATAATGTAGTATGTAAAAATCTATTCCTACACATATAAGGTATGAATAGTAGCTGGAGTAATAAGAGCATCCACCAAACATAGCACATGAATATCAATGACTATGCCCCATTCTATGCCAATCTAAACACACCAAGATATAGAAAGATATAGGTGGCCTTTGAATAAGCAATAGAAAGAGACAAAAGATAAATCAAAAAAGAAAAAGACCAATTGACAAAACAACTGATCAACCTTCATAATCTCTTGCCCCAAAATGTGATTGATATTGGATTATGTCGGATGCAGGAAGGATCTATCCTGTTGTAGGGATGATTTTGGATGATATCTCTATATATTGAGGCAATGGACCTACTTAGGTATCAGGGTGTTTCAAAAGGTGGTCTTACCTATGACTTTGCATAAAAGCTCTATGTTTTCGATGTGTATTTTTTTTTGCTTGGGTATGAAGTCTAATGGGTGTGCATTTATTATGGGTGATGGATAGTGAAATTTATTATGGTTTGTGGTAGGTGATGAGTTTTTATTGTGGAAATGATAATGAACCCTCTTTAGGCCGAAAAAGGTATATACCAAGAATGCCCCCAAGTAGGTACAAGAGTATTTATTATGTAATGGGATAGGTGATACTTGTTATGAAAATGGATGAAGGTAGGATACTATCAATATCTATCAACTATCAAGCCATGATAGTGGGATAGGTGGATAAATGGGAAAAGATAAAATATGGTGGAATGGATGGGATGGGTGAGAACTTGATAGATGGTGGATAGTAGCCTCTACACATGGCGCCTGTTTGCCAGGTTTTCACCATGGTGCTTGCCCAAAATGTGAAGCATAAATTCACATACGAAGACAAATCAAAGGAAATAAACCAAACAACAAATCATACCTTCCTTCACATTCAAATTTGACCTCACTGATTGAGTGTATTGAAGTTCACCCGAACTCCAATGGATATGCTCCTTTGATATGTGGATTGCTTAGCTCAACGGCATAACTTTGATCTCCCAAATTGATTGATTCAATTACAACAGCATAAGTTTATGAAAATGAGAGATGGATGAGAGCTTGAGAAGACGTTCTATTTATATACCTTCAGAAATGAAGATCAATGGTGGAGAATGATTAGAGAGATCAATGACTGGAATTGGATGAGAGGATTTGAAAGAATGAGAGAGTGACAAGTGTCCTTGTCCTCTCATGAATCAGGGGAGTTAATAGATGAGTTGACTGAATTGATTGATTTGTTAACTGAATTGACTGATTAGTCAACTGAATTGATTGACTTGTTAACTAAGATTGATTGATTAGTTAACTAATTTGATTGAATAGTTAAATGATCTGATTGAGAGTGATTTGAGGGAGTGATGAGAGAGAATCATGGTGAGACAAGAGTGAATTATGGTGAAACAAGAGTGAGTTATGGTGAGAGGAAATTATGGAGGAAATTAAATAATTTAATTATTTAATTTTTGGGGCACATGGATAATATTAGAAAATAAATAAAATATTAATTTTATTTATTTATGGTGGAGAAAATAGAAATTTATTTATTATTTATTTATTTATTTAATATTAGAAGAAATGAAGGACTAATTAAATAATTGTAAAATTATTTAATTAATGCTAGGAAATGGAAAACTTAAATTGATTAAATAATTAATAATTATTTAATTAATGCAAAAGAATAAGGTAGAGTGATAATAGATGAAATTAATCAAATAATTAAGAATTATTTAATTAATTTGTGAAGGTATGGCAAATGAATAACTAAGTTGGAAAGTGAGGCTAATTTTAGGTGTCTATAATAACAACACAAGGCATTTAACACATTAAAATCAATCGAAACAAACAAAAATCAAAAAATTATTTTAAATTACATTTAGAGTCATTTAAATCATTTAATTGCAGTAGTAAATTAAATCACACTTCAAATTGGAAAATATAAAAAGATGATATAGTTGTTTATTTTCCTACATTTAGTTAATTCATCTTTCCTTTGGAAAATATCAAGATTGAAAGCCCTTGATCACATCACAAGGCACTCAAAAAATAAAACTAGGAATACCTCTCTCTCTCTCTCTCTCTCTCTCTCTCTCTCTCTCTCTCTCTCTCTCTCTCTCTCTCTCTCTCTCTCTCTCTCTCTCTCTCTCTCTCTCTCTCTCTCTCTCTCTCTCTCTCTCTCTCTCTCTCTCTCTCTCTCTCTCTCTCTCTCTCTCTCTCTCTCTCTCTCTCTCTCTCTCTCTCTCTCTCTCTCTCTCTCTCTCTCTCTCTCTCTCTCTCTCTCTCTCTCCCTCTCTCTCTCTCTCTCTCTCTCTCTCTCTCTCTCTCTCTCTCTCTCTCTCTCTCTCTCTCTCTCTCTCTCTCTCTCTCTCTCTCTCTCTCTCTCTCTCTCTCTCTCTCTCTCTCTCTATCAAGTCCATGTATCTTGGGATTAGAGAGGATTGTGTAAAGTTTGTCTTAGATGAGCTCGAAAACACGCAACAAAACCAAGAAGCATCCAACACAACCAAGTTCAGAAGCAAGCTACTATCTTGCAACAAATCCAAGAGGAAAACAAAAGGAGATGTACAAGAGAACTAGCCCTCCTACAATAACTAAGTTACAGGTATGTCATCTCAATACTTTTCATGCCTTCAATCAACAAGAATTAAACTTTATCTGATCCAATGACCCACCTAGCCATAGAATAATTATTATAACTACACCTCTTTGAATGTTTGCTAAGTAACATCCACACATCCCAACTCCAACAACATGCCTCAACATAGTTGTCCACCATCAAACAATCCTTCCTCATGAAGTGAGTGACCAATTTGGTGTGACACCCACCCAATGTGCATTAATACTAAATTGACACTCATAGAACTCTCCTTCCTTGTGAAGAGGGTAGTCCTTTAGACACTCCTCTACTCCATTAGATATGTCCACATGAGAAATACTGATCTAACAATGTCACCAATTGCACAAGTGCAGCATATATGTTAACTAAGATCTAACTCACACAAATTCATGTTGGGTGGCTCAACTACCCCCCTTAATGACAACATGAGCAATGAGACTTTCATGCTCCCTTGCCTTCGTCATACAACATGGTGGGCCTAAACCAACCAAGTGGGATGCTTATAGTTCAAAATCTAAACTAAACAATCCCACTGGGTTTTCAACCCCTAAGTGGACCCCTTCAAAATTATCCAACATTCGGGCCATATATCAATAGACAAGTATGCATTTCCAAGTGCAACCCATATATCAAGCTCCACCCATATGGATCATGTTTAGAGGGATCCATGCTTCCACACATGACCCCTTTTATGTGACATACCTTGAGTATCTCAAGAAGCCCTTAGACCACATGAATTGTAATATGATGTTACCTCAACCCACTGCCTAAACTAGACCTAAATTCAAAAGAAATCTCACATCAAAGCTTACACCATGACTATTCAAGAACTCCTTACCTGGTGTGGAGTCATCACAATAATTTTACAAGACATTGGAAGTGATTGTCCTAGATTAGCACTATAGGATTCAAGAAGTGTCCATCGATTCTTTTTGACAACTAATTGGTGAGTTTGTTGCTACTTTTGACATGAAAAAACTAGTAAAAGTGAGAATTGAGAGTTCCCTAAGCTTTAAAAAAGAACCTGACAAGTCATTCACACAATTCATAAGATGATGGAGACAAGTTCTCTATTCATCTACAAGTGTGCCAAACATGTATCATAGGGAACTTTGTGATCTTTTCCTGCATGCCCTAAATAGGGACATGCAAGAGGAGGTCCCAAAATTCCCCTAGATAATATGAGGAGTCACTTGAAAGTTCTCTTAGGATCAAAAAGCCATAATTGATAGCAAAAGGAAAGAATATGGAGCCAATGGAAAATTGGTAACTCATAAATGGAAAAATCCTTTTATGTTGTACAAGGGTGGGTGCCTTGGATTTGGATAGGAATTTTTCTTTAAGCATAGACGGCTCAAGTGTTAGGATTCTTTTGATTGCTTCTTGTAGAGTAGTGGGTGTGAAATCCTTAGCAATACCTTTGAGGGGTTCAAATAGACCTTTAAGAAATAGAAAAGTGATTATTTTTTAGAAATATTAGGAACCATTATTGCAACTCACTGAAATTTGACATAGGATTTCATGAAGTGTTGTTGTTTGATCCCTCACAAGTTCTCTAAAATACTCATCCTCATCCTTTTTCTCAAAGTGGTATAGAATCCTTTAACCGAAATCATCAAATATTTTCACAAGGCTATGTCCTTGTGTGACCAAACCATGGTGCCACTAATAATTTAAGAAACACCTTCTAAATGCAATGTAGCAAACTAAATGGCATCTTCCTCCTCTATAGGATTGAGAGAAAAATAAGTTTGCAATTTTTTTCAACCATGTCCTAGTAGAAATCTTGTTGCTACCATCAAAGGTGAGAGCATTCAACTTACCTACTTTTTGTTGTAGCATTATCTTTCCTTGCTTTAATTTCCATCTAGGGATCTTCTCCTATAAGTTTTCTTATCAATGATGGTTAATATGTAACTATCAAAAGATACTTCATTTTTTGAGGCTTTAGATTGATCTTGATACTCCTTAAAAAGCTTGGCAACCCCTTTACAAGAGAGTCTTTAGGCACTTATTCTTCCTCTGTCTCTTTTTACAAAAACATAGGTTTTGATGGCTTTGGCATGGAACTAGCCATAGATCTGCTATTTGCTAATGTACTCCCTTTTTGCTAGAGATGCTTTAGTAGGCCATAGGTTTTTAAGTATTTTATAGCATGCAACACTTGTAATAATAAATTTATCACTCTCTCTTGATCTTGATAATGTATCATCATATCCTCATAGGGGGAGTTGTCTCTTCTTCTTTCCCCTTCTGCCATATCTTCTTCTTTATCTAGATCTCATACTTGCAACTTCTTTTGCTCTCTTCTTTGATATTTGAGATCTCTCTTTCACTAGGAAGCATCCACAATTTGGTTTACCTTGTAGGCTAGAAAGACCAATGCTCTAATACCACTGTAATGACCCTTAGCTAAAATATTCATATAAATTGCTTAGATCTAGAATAATGCAATGAAATCAACCAAAACATTCATGCAAAATACTTAGATCTGAAATGCCCACACAAACTAAATAGATCTATACATATGATATGGTTGGAAAAGAGTATTTCATTCACACATTACGTTCAAATGATTACATAAACTATGTTTATTTCTCTTATTCTTATCATGCTTACCTCTTTATCACTCCATTGTTATCATTTTACTCTTGAATCAACAATTCATTATTATGTTATTATACCATATGATCTATCCCATGCTTTCATTTGATGATTACACATTTGAGGCCCTTTGTCATGTGACCTTATACATCCCATTGATGTTCTTATATTTTTATGTTGTTCTTAGGGTCATCTTCATCCTATCATATTGTCCATATTGGGGGCAATCATCTTTACATATATTATGATCTATGCTATCTGCTGACATGTAAGGACTAGCAGTATTCAAAAATACCTTAGGGAAGCTACTAGATTGCAAGGGTCAAGTTCTCCTCAGTCATCCCCTTGATAGATCAACTTTATAGCTTTGGACAAGTGTTAGTAGATAAGAAGCAAGCGAGCAACTGACCTAAATGCAAATTTTGATGCAAAGATGTCATTTTTAGTGCTTCAAACTGAAGTATTCCTAATGAATGGTTCTTGTAATGCAGATGCTCTTTCTTAATTTTTGATTGATTTAAATGTACAATGAATGCTTTTAAATACCAAAACATAATGAATATTTGCATAAATGTGTACTAAGTTGACTCCCAACAAGTGGAAAAGGTGGGGGTTAATAATTTTGAATTTTGAAATCGATCTTGAACAATACAAGATTGGCTTGGAATAAAGAATGTAAAATCTCATAATTTGAAACAACTACATAAAATGTGGACTGATAATAAGATAAATATATAGAAATATGTGAAAAAACATTAAATAAATAATATCACACATATAAAAATAAATAAGAGTTCAAAAAGAGCACAACTTCACATAAAAATATACTAGCACTTGCACCCATTGGAGGTTCAAGGAATATGTCGATAGGAACAACCAATGAATTTAGAAAATTTCCCCCGTGAACTTTTTTTGACGTGAGACAATTCCGAGCACTATAATGCTCACACAATTCCGAGCACTATAATGCTCACATATAAAAGCCTATCGGCTAACTAGCACTTGCACCCATATGAGGTTCATTTTCTTACAATATAAGACAATTTTCCAAACACTATAATGCTCACATATAAAAGCCTATGAACTAACTACTTATTTTTATATAATTATATTAAAACATCCTATTAAAATAAACCCAAAACTATAATTAGATTTCCATTCCCTAAATTTTCACCTCTTTTTTTTGCCATCACGTTGATCGAGGGCCCAAATTTAGTTTCTCACTGCCACGTTACCGTGAAATATCATTTACATAACTGCCAACGAGTACGGAACGAAGAATCTCGTGGCTCATGTCTCGCTCACCTACTCATACTTTATCAATACTGAAAACTTAAATTTCAACTCTACTTTTTCACTGCCCGAGGAATATAGATAAACTTATATCATGTTTCCAACCATCTTCTTCCATCGCCATCGATCTATCATACCACCATTCTTTTGTCATATTCAATTTATTTTACTTTTTAAATGCTTTCATTCTATATATTAAAAAACAATTTCAGGTCCGTACTTATACGACAACTTATACCCCCCACTGAGTGAGTCATATTCAACAAAGGTGTCCAAGACGAACACAATCATCACCCCTAATTGGAAACGAATAAACATTCCGGAAAAGCTTTATATGTAAAAGGGGAAAGTAAACTTGGATTGGGATTTGGGAGGCATTCTATAATTTGCATTGTTTGGCGTTGTAGCGCTTCCACGTATTACGTGTTGTTATTAAATGCACTCCGACGACGTTTAAATACACAAAACTGGCGTGGAGATAAAGGGCACCGACATCGAAATCTCCACCAAAGAACAAATTGAAGGAACCCCTAAAACGGGGGACCCCAAGAAACCCTAGTTCTGTTGAATCGATCTCCTCAGCTGAAGAATAACAAATTACTTAAACCGGTAAACACAAATTGAAGCAACATCTTTTTTAACAATACTATACGAGAATCGTTACAACGTACAAGTAGCACAGTGCTATGCTTACAAAACTAGAACAGCGCCAATTTTTTTGACCATTGCCGATGTTTCTCAATCGTAGACAGACGGCATGAATGGAGGAACAGAGTATAAATAAATAAAAAATTAATCAGCGTTGTTGCTTGAAATGTATATTTCTGGTGTTCTTATAAAGCTGGGTTTGGGGGTATAATTAGGAGGAGTTATGTTTACAACTTGTTTTGAGCAAGGATTGTAAGGCTTGAAATTTGCCATTGTAGCGAGCTCTTCCACATGTTGAAGCCTCGCTACAATGATTGAGCCACACAAAAATCTCCACATTCCTTCATCATTGACTCCCAATCGCATCTTGTCATCTGTTGGATGCTACACGACAGCTCTCCCATAGGACAAAGAAAAGCCGTTGAAGTACATGAAAATGGAATAAAACCTTCACAGCATGATAATAACAGATCACCTAGTGAAGGTAGTATTTGACAAACGGCGTCATACCAACTAATTGCAATCTACGAAGTTAAGAAAATCTTCAATTTCAAACATGGCAGGCAATCGGCACAAATTGAATAAAAAGCAGAAAGGCAATAACACCTCCCCAAGTTGATTTTTCAAAGATCGTCTTCAATGTTTTGGAAAGTCTAAAATATTTAATACGACGTTTTTACTTTTTTAAAAAAGGAACCGTATGAAACGTGCTTCATCTTTGCCGCTGTTGGCGTCCAAAACAGCAAACCTGCAATTTTAGAGAATCCGTATAAGATCTAGATCTAGGATGTATATTGATTTAGATAAGCGGTATAACTTATGGTTAGGTTTTAGATAGTCATAGGTTAATTTTCAGAAGTGGGTTATTTTTTATTTTTTTGGTTTTAAGATTATGGAGGGTGTTTCAAGACGTTTATAAGGATAATTAAAGACAAATGTTAACATAATTAAATCTTTATCAAACCATACCTTATGTATACTAATATTGCAATTACGTGTCACTAAGCATTCAAGTATACTTGTTGTATTTGAAGATCTACATACCTTATATAACATATAACTACAACACATTATACATACAATTTAAGATATAGCACAAGTTATTTCCCTTAATATGGATCCCCTTACTTAATATGGATCCCCTTATGTTTTGTTTACTTCATATGTAGTTTAAAATTCATAACATGTAATCCTCTAAATGGGCTTTCAAAGGATTTAGCAAAAGTTATAATATTGAGTTATGTACCTGTAAGCACTAAAAAGACGCATGGGCCTACATGGTAATCCTATGATGAGTTGTAATCTTAAACACGTACATGTAAGCGTGTATATATGACCTCTCAGCAAGAGTTCATCTTAGTAATATGTGGATTAGATTTCCCTTCTTCATCCTTTCTCTTTTAACCCCTAGCCAACCTATGAAACCCTCTTCCTTCTTCATTCCCCCTTTGTCACCATTTCATCTTCTTCACTCTTTAGCCTTGTCAACATGGCCTACAAGTGTCGTAACATGGGAAATTCTATTGGAATTAGGACTGACAACTGAGAGGGGGGGTGAATTAGTTGTCTTAAAACTTTTAAAGCTTACTGCAGTTAATTCTTCTTTACCACTTCTTAGCAGATTAATGACATAATCATGAAAAGCAAGAATTAATAATACATGAGCAGAAACATAAATAACACACTTGACACCAAGATTTTGATGTGGAAACCTGGTTAAGGGAAAAACCAGGGTGGGGGTTAACCCCCCAAAGATTATACTCTGTTAAAAGTATTACAAAAGGGAAGGCACATGCCTTCAGGCTCACTGCCTAGAGCTCACTGCTCAACAGAGGCTCACTGCCTACAAGAATGATTACAAAAAGGATTACAGATTGTTTGAACTGATAAGTAGCATCTATCAATGCAAGAATTCAGTTCCGATTAAGCACATAATACTAATTTTACACACTTCATCTTTATTATGTCCTGTTTACTACTCTGCCATAATCCGAACCTTAGATCTCTTCTCTTTCACACTTCTATCTATCTTTTTCACACTTACTCCATATTCACATTTCTATTACATTCACAATACTCGAATCCATCGGTTATATATATCCGCATCAACAAACTCAATCACTTATCTGTCGGCCTCATGAAGAACTTAACAAACAATACAAGTACTCTGTTCTGTTAGCTGAATCCATACATCAATATTGATGCATACCAAAAATAACACTTGCAGATCACCATACATGTCGCACACTAATATTATATCCCATACGCAACTTACCAAAACACTTCTACTAGATCCACACAAGGATCTAACACAAGTTGGTATGTTCTTCATTGAACTATTCTTGTCATATTAGGACCCGGTACTCAGATGCTCATAACTTTTAATCCCTTTGTCTTGACATTCCTCTACACTCCCTTAGATTTGCAACAGACAATGATTAACTAGAGAGATCTGTTGACCAAAATACTGAACTCTGCCATATACCTTGTTCCTGTCTATCCGAACTAGACAAATCTTGGAATTGACTTCCAGTATGATCTAATATTGTACTACAGATGTGTGGAATGGACTTAGTTGCCATCAATGACAACACTTGTCATGTGTAGCAGTGTCTCTTGCCAACAATCTCCCCCTTTGGCATTGATGGAAACACTTAGCGAAAAATGACTAAGTGTCAGAGCTACTCCCCCTTACTCTGTACACTTGTGCTCTCCATTGTATCCAAAGCTCCTCCTTTGTTGGATTCCTCATTTTCACTGCTCTTCACTCCACCTTTGACATCAATGGCAAAGGATGGAATTCGCAATCCAAAATTCACCCAAAAATTCTGTATACAATGCCGCATATGTACAACCAATCCTTAAGTTATATTTACATATACTTAAGTACATCTCCAAAAATACTCCTCAGCAGGGCCAACTTTGTATCCCAACTTTTCTTCATACTATTCAAAGTTGTAATGTGGCCATTAAACAAAAATACTTGTGCTTCAGCTTTCCGGAGGTCAATGGGATCACCTATTTGAGTAATAGTTTGGGCTTCTATTACAACATTGAACATAGATTCTATCTTAGGGGAAATCAATCCTCGGAGCTCACCCATTCTTGCTTCAATGTTCTCCTTTTCTCTTGTCAATTTCTTTATTTCTTCTATCAGACTGATTGCTTGACACTCCTTACTTGCCACCAATACTATCAATGGATCAAAAGCTTGGGACATACTTGACAATTTCTGTTTGGAGTCCTTTATTTTATCTTCTATATTCTCTATGACTTCAGGAGTAGATAAACAAAACTTATATATACTGCCTCCTTCTGAAAGAGCATTCTGAATATTCTTTATACTGTTATCTAGCACTAATCTGTATATCCCAATCATACCTTTAAGTGCATCAAATCTTTTTCTATTAAATTCATTCTAACCTTTAACTTTTGCAGATTTTTCAAAGGACTCAAAGTGAGTACTTAGAGAATTTACTAGGCTCTTGAGATTTCTGGAGGGAGAATCAGATGGATTCTTCTAGAACATTGGAATTAACTTCTCTAATATACCAGATGCAAGGCGTAGCAGCTCATTGTCCTCTATATGAGATTTCAATACCTTTTCTCTTGCCTTGGCTTGTGTGAAAGATGCTCTCTTCATCAATTGGACCGGAGAGAAAGTATCCAGATTGAGTGGTCCTTGAATCAGTTCCGGTTCATCAAACTCTAGCATCTCTTTACTCAGAAAACTCTTCACTGCATTTGTAGTGTCTCTTGCCACAATTTCTGGACCACCTTCCTTTCCTTGGGTTTTCTCAGTGACAAGACTATTTTGTTTAGGTGCATCAACATTTGCACCATCTTCTTCTGTTTTATCTTCCTTACCTTTGACTTCTTCTTCTTTCTCTACTTCACCTTTCTCTGTGTCATTTGCAAGGGGTTTCTTTCCTTTGTCCTTGAACCATTTGAAATATATTCTGGAGGATCTTGTATAGCAGCAATATTCTCATCATTGTCTTCTTTTCTGGATTGATCAGGAGGAGTTAGAGTATCTCCTACATCATCAGTTTTATCCATCATCTCTGTATCTTCTTTGTTTATTTGCTCCACTTCAGGAGTAGAGGAGTCATCTATTCCATAATGTTGCTCATCCTTCTACTGCTCTACTTCATTCGGGACTGGTGTGTCATCAGCAAGCTCATCTGACACAACAAAGAACTTGTTCTTGTCTAATGCTTTTCTCAAAATTTGTTCAGTTTCTTGAACTATTTCATCTATCTCTCCAATCATCAGTTTATTCATTCTCTTCTTGCTCCTGATTTCATTTTTCACCTCTTTAAAGATTTTGTCTGCTTCTCTGCTAGAGATTACCAGACATAGAGTGGTCAATACATGTTCTCTTAGCTCCATATCTTTTGCCTTGGTAGCTTCTTTCCTAATTTCCAATATATCCTTCAAACTTTTTGGAACTTCAAACAAAATTTCTACCAGTGCTCAATTGAACACATTCAAGTACTTGATAGTAGCTTCTTCCAAGAGTCTTTTGTCAATATTACTGTAGAGATCATAGAATTTAGTTAATGGTTTTAAGTTCCCATCAACAGAGATTGTCTTGACCATGTTTTTCATAGAGGGAATTTTCTTCTCAGTATCAGCTTCTGATTTTTGTCTATTTATTGTCTTCTTGATTCCAGAAGGCTTTTCTTCAAAAAATTTAATAGCTTTAGCACCTGTGGCCTTCATTCCTTTAAGTTCATCATCTGTATCTATCTTCTCTTCATCCATTTCTTCCAAACTTCCATTTGGCCTTTTTGCCATTACTTTTGTTCTTTTCATTTCCTTATCGGATAATATGTCTTTCAGTTTCTCAGAATTAGTAGATTTAGGGGGAACAAGGGTAGCAGCAGAGCTCCTAGTAGTCCTTAGAGTGGAGGATGATTCCATCGAAGCATCTTCTTATTTCTTATCTTGTTTCTCCTTTTCATCTTTTTCAATTCTTTCTCTGTTTTGCTTCATTGCTTCCTTGGTTAGGCCAATGCTTTCAGCATACATTTCAACCTACCTCTGAACTTTTCTCTTCGTCTCTGGTTTCCTGAGCTCGATATGCAGTTTTAGACTTAGCTCCTTATATGTTCCAAACCTTTCAATAGAGGTGTCTTTTGATTTGCTCAGGAGATGTTGAGCATACATGTCCAAGATCTTCTCATCAACCTCATAGCCCATAGGCATAATCCATATAGTTCTAGGTTCCACAACCTCCATTAGGCACTGATTAGTGTCTACCATAAAGCAGACTTCATCCTTGTATTTCTCAACTATTGAATTGGGGATTCTTTCCCTGGAATGCATCATATTCTAAAATTTTTTAAAGGGTATGTGCAGGATCATGATGGGCCAAACTATACCTCTAAGTGGCAATGAAAATACAGAAAATCAGAATTTATCAAGTTCATGTGAAAATTTGAATGGATTATCTACACAATTTGAAAAAGATGTAAGAACAAAATTTGTAGAGAATTGAATCTAGTTTATAGGCTACTATTTTTTTAAAAAAAAAAAACTAAATTTACTTAGTGAAAATTGAATATTTCAAAGAACAGCTATTAAATTTTTCAGAAAAAAAAAGTGGGTGTCTGTCCAGCCAACCTAACTATGAGTAAAAATATTTTTTTTTTTTGAAACTTTCAAAATAAGTAGAGGACTCATGTCCGGATGTGACACATATTTATTTGAAATTTTTTTCAAATAAAATAATTAGTTATGATTTTTTAACTGTGACTTTTTTAAAAAAAATAAAAAGTAATTTTCCAGCCAACCTAACTCGATTAAAAAAAATTGAAATTCAAATTTTTTTTTTGTTAACCTATAGCCAGAAAAGCGTAGAGTGTGACGCAGGTTTCAGATCTCAAAAAGGTGAAATGGTTTGAAAGTTATGGATGTTTTTCAATCAGTGTGTCCATCAGGATTTCAGACACACGGTATATAGAAAATTATTAATAATTATTTAATAAAATGATAACCAAACAAATCTTATATTTTTAGAAAGCTAACAATTTTTTCTATAAACCCTTTTTGTTTTATCAATTTTGCGTAAAAAAAAAGTCGTCAGCACGAAGGGTGACGTTCGAAGAAGAGTCTAAAACATGAAAACATGTTAGAATCCATAAAAAGTCAACAACCAAAATGGATATCCGTCTTGCTTTGTACCAAAGCAAGACGGATATCCATTTTGATTTGGTAAAAGCAACTCAAAACGGATATCCGTTCTCAAAACGGATATCCGTTCTCAAACGGATATCCGTTTCCAAAATGGATATCCGTTCTGAAAATGGATATTCGTTCTCAAAACGGATATCCGTTTCCTTGATCTATGAAAAATTTTGTACCATTGGTTTTGGATGAAGAGAAGCAACATATTTGAAACATCGAGGCAATAATACAAGAAGTTAAAGTTAGTTGGTCATTTATAGGTGTATCTATTGTTTCATATCACATTACACATAGAATTCTAATTAACAATCTAGTTTCCTCATTTGGGGGAACATTTTTTTATCCATTTCTAATGGAATATTTAGTTAAAAATTGGTGGCTCCTTGTAAAAAGTATGGGCTCTTATCAAGTACGTGTTGTGACCAAATCACAGATCACCCCATTAGGAATAGGGACCCCCCTTTTTTTGAATTCCAATGCTTTGCATTGGGATCTGGATGATGTTTTTTCAAATGGCCCTCTGCTAGGAATGAATGCTTTGACCTTTGAATGATTTGAACTGGGAAAGTTTTGCGAGCAAATGGCTCAGTAGTGTTAGGCATTGTTTTGCACTTGTAGAATCACCAAAGGGCGCCTAGCTTAACGGAGGACATAACAAATATTCAGAGGTCCCCTTTTGTGCCTACCAATAAGCTTGGAAATGTTTGAAAAGCATCAAAAGGAATCAAGGCATATTCTATCATCTGTTAGATCCCAAATTTGTGCCTTAAACATAGAATGGATGTTTTAAACCCTAGAATATAGTGCCCTGTGAAAGAAGATTGCCTTGTGGAAGGGATTGAAATCATCCAAAGTAGCGCCTAAGAGGTGTATGGAGTGGAGGATGATATTCTTAGCATAGAATGAGCGCCTAGGAAGTGGTGTACCTTGATCAGTGAATTTGGCGCCCTTAGTCATCAAATCAAACTCAAATTGGCACCTAGACTCACAAGTCTTTAGGGGGCGCTCGAGTTAGAGTTAAGTCTCATCCATATAGTTTTGATGGCGCCATAAGAAGGATGATCTATGTTGTAGAAAGAATGTTAATCACTTTGAGCATCAAATTGCGCCTTGATTGGAAAGCTGATTAAGGACCTCAAGAAATGAAAATTGAATAAGAAAAAGAACAAAATTTGTTAGGCACCCTTCATTCAAACATGTAAGGCGCATTTTCTTGACCCTTCCATCTAATGCTGGTGCCTAGGTGATGAGAATACAAAATGTTGAAATCTAGCATGTCCCAAGTAAAGCGCCCAACATCAAGTAGGCATGAAACAAGTTGGTCAATAATGTTAGGGACAAAATTGTGGAGTAAGAAACTATGCAAGTCAAGGCGCCATTTCACACCTATTTATCTTGAGTGGCATGTCCTATTCAGAGCACTCCAAGTTGGCGCCTTGACCAAGCACTGTGAAGGATCCTCTGAGTGATAATGGATGAAAAGTATTTGAAGGGAACTTCATAAGCGCTCTGGAGACATCAATCCAAAAATGAGGGAAGTGTGCCTTAGGTGAGATGGTATTTGTTATAAGTTGAAGATATAGCGCCTATTGGTACTTGAAGCTCCATCCTTAGCGCCTACCATCCTTAGCGCCCAATGTATAAGCCTTCACCTAATTTGGTGCCTTTGGTAATTTCGTTGTAAACAAATCTAAGGTGGGCGCCTAATATTAAAGGGCTATTGATCAAGAAGTCCTCTATACACTCATTCACTGAGTAAGGAGGAACAAGATGACAAAATTAGAAAGAAAGAGGTAAGATGCATTTTTGCATCTAAACTACTCATTTTTAGCGCCTAAAACGAATTTGTTAAATGGGCGCCAATTTCCTCCAGAGTGACCTCCACTTTGCGCCTTGAAGTACATGGTGAGGTAGGAATTCAATTTTAGCGCCCAAGGGACAATTGGCATCATAACATAGGCACTTGGATGATAGAAGACTTCCAATTGATTTAAACCAACAAAATGACCAAATTTAAGGCCAAAGATGAGTTTTTTCACCTTGAAGAGAACATGTTGGGATTCTTCCTATACAATTTGGAATGAACACTTCGCTTCACTCAAGTATGCCAAGAGTGACCTTGATACCACCCAAGGAAGGTATTGATGAATATAATGAGTTTGGGCGCCCTTAATACAATGAGCATGACATTCCCTTGTTTGGAGGATTGTTATCTTAATACATCTTGGAGGAGAGAATGAAGGTTTGACATGAAAAGAAAATCATTTGAGGAATGAGAAACGAGCTAAGTGCATTAAGGCGCTATAACATGCCTGAAGCTCTCTAATGAGCGCCTTACAAAAGGGACATGATAATGATGTAGTATGATCATCATACCTTGGATTGAAATCATCATAATGCTTAAAATAACTCAAAATGTGTTAGGCACCCATTCAACTATGGATACACTCAAGTAGACGCCTTGAAGAAAACCCCTCAATGCATGTCAAAAAAAAAGGTGGGTGCTTAACATTGAAGAAGTAATTCATCAATCTTTTAAAGAAGCATGGATGTAAAAAAGAAGTGAACACCTATGTAAGATCAAGGCACAATTTTCAAACTCCTAAGTGATCTCCAAAGTAGCGCCTTGAGGTGAGATGGGGTCTAAGTCTATCTTAAATGGCGCCTTGAGTTGAGGGTAAGTAAGCTACTTTGAAGTCAACATAAGCGCCTAAGGGATAATAAGACTCTTGAAGTTATTAGCAGGTGTTTGGAAGTATTAGAATCTCGCAAGAAAGACAAAGACCCTTGGCACATAACCATCAAAGCAGCTTGAAGTCATAGGGTGAATGCATAGAAATAAGGAGACTTCTTGAGTTGAGGGGTTGAATGTGAGATAGAACTATAAAAATGTTAAAGATCAGTCCAAAGACCTAGGCGCATTTTGCCACCAAGATAGTTTGATTTCAGTGCCTAGATGTCTTAGATACAAGGCACATATTCATGCCTTCGTCCCCCAATTTAAGCACCTATCTGTATATATGAAGAGTTTGTTTTAAATTTAAAATTTTGGAAAATTTATTAAATGCATTAAATACAATCAATCTAGGTCCTTTAACTGGAATGCAAGTAGAAGAAGAGCTTCAGGATTCAATTGATAATGCTCGAGCTATTATAAGACAAGAGACAGAAGGTAGAATCAGAGCTGAGCAAAGATGCCAAGCCTTAGAGCAGTACATTCAACATTTACTTCATCATATTCACAAATGTGTCCAAAGTAAGATTACTCAAATCAAATAATGGCTTATATCCACAGCTTTATTAAGTTGATACCTAGGTGGATTAGTGTGTAAACATTCAAATTAGATGGTAATTCACAAGTTTATAGAATAATAAAATGAATCCTTAGTCTAGAATCCAAATGTACATAATCAAACGGATATCTATTCTGTAGTAGCGATATGGATGTTGCAGAGTGTCCGTTGGCAAAGAATTGGGATTTACTTAAATTTGCTTGTTCATGCTTCTCACAGGACGTCACCTCCCCTACCCATCCAGCTCTACAGAAGAAGAGAGACAACAAATGATCAAGAAGGATCACCAATTAGCAGTAAGTGATTGATTACTTATGTCATGTTATATATTTTGAATATTAAATTCTATATTAATGTGCACGTTGTTTGATTGTATTAATAGGTGGAAATTCAAAAATATCTATCGAGGAGGTCTAGTCGATGAGCGATAGAGGATGATTCATTGACTGGTTCACCATCTTCATGGCCTAGCAAGAGCCATAGATTATTTGATAGCAATCCATAGGAGATTTGATTTTGGGACATTTTGTTACATATGCCTATTTGGCTTTGTAAACATACTTTTGTATGTTATCGATGTATATCGTTGTATATACCCATATGGTTTTATTTGTACATGCCTATATGGCTTGATATATACACTATACAAATTATTTTCGTGACATTATGCATATATGTATATATAAGATCCTAATTTGGCACAAGGAGGGAGAATGCTTGCAAAGGTTATGGAATTTGGTTTTAAACGTTCCAATTGTATTTGCTTCAAAGATTCTAAAGCCTTTTCAAAAAATCCATTTTGTGCATATCCTACAATCATTGCATTCCATGAGATAGCATCTCTTTGAGGTGTCATGCCAAACTGTTCACATGCCTTGTCTATGCTTCCACACTTTGGATTTACACCCGCCAATTGCATTTTCTTAACATTTCCTTTCAATCCTTATCAAAAAATCCGTTTTGTGCACATATTGCAATCATTGCATTCCTTCATTTACAACACATGATTAAATAAGAAGATGCATATTTACAACACTTAAGAATATGTAGTAGTGTTGCTCATGTCACCAATACTATGTTTACATCTTCACATACATGGCTTACAACATGTGACAATATGAAGTGATGAAGAAACTTGTTATTTTGATGTATTTCAACTCCAAACTTGCACCTAGAAGTGAAGGCGCTAATCCTTGATCAAACTAACCTAAAAGTGCACCTTGGTACTTAGGGTGCTAGATTATGATTGATCAACCTAAAATGCGCACCTAAGGCTAGATATTGAATTGGAAGGATAAAATACATCATCAAAGGAGTTTATAGTTATTGAAGGCATCAAATGATGACTTGGGCGCACATCTACCTCTCTACACCATCAAATGTGCACCTAGATTAGTGAGGCACCACTTCATATCTCTATGACTTTGGATATGCACCTTGATAATGAATTGATCTTGCAAGTTGAGGTTGTCTCCACAAGTTGAAAGAATGTCCAAAGAATACAAGGCGCCAATTATTGAACAAACAACCTAGAATGAGTGCCTTACTATTTGAGTTGCTAGTTCATGCTTCTAGAACACCAAAAGTGCACCTAGATGTTGAGGAGCTAGCTCTTGCTCAAGCAACCTTGAAAGTGCGCTTTGACAAGGAGGTTAAAATGTATTATCAAAGGATTAAGTTGAATCAAGGAATCATCATTGAAGACAAGTAAAACATGATTGTGAATGAGGTGCACTTTTCATTATCTCCAACCTCACAATTGCGCCTTCCCTTGGAAGCTCATATTGTGCCTAAAGGAATGGTACTAAGATAACATCCATGTCAATGATTGAGAATGTGTCAACTAGAACAATATTTTTGTTTTTCTCATCGTGGGGTCGAATGGACTACGCGAACGCGTCGGGGTGGGCAGGTAAATGCCAATAGAAGTCTCGTTTTGTGTGCCAAGCGTCCCAGTCATTTCAGGCAAGAGGCTACCCGCAAAGTCCCTTAAGATCCCTGAGACCAAAAATGTGCCAAACTTTGACGGAGCAGTTCTCAGAATTCGTGACAACTGGGATTGTTGTGTTTGGACCTACAGGTGTATGTGGGGTCCGTCAACAATAACCTCTCTCATTTTTGGTCAACTCCATTCCGTTTGACCATGCCGAAATCAAATGCATTGTTGCAAAATGCTTCAATTTGATGTAGTGGAAAGGTGCTAGGTGTGACATTTTTCATTCCATAGCTCGTGGGGTCGAACAGACTGTGCCAACGAGTCGGGGTGGGCGGGTAAATGCCAGTGGAGGTCTTGTTTTGTCTGCCAAGCATCCCAGTCATTCCAGGCAAGAGGCTATCGGTAAAGTCCCTTAAGATCTCTGAGACCAAAAATGCGCCAAACTTTGACGGAGGAGTTCTCAAAATTTGTGACAATTGGGAATGTTGTGTTTGGACCTACAGGTGCACATGGGGTCCATCGACAATAACCTCTCTCATTTTTGGTCAACTCCATTCCGTTTGATCGTGCCGAAATCAAACGCATTGTTGCAAAATGCTTCAATTTGATGCAGTGGAAAGGTGGTAGGTGTGACATTGTTCATTCCATAGCTCATGGGGTCGAACGAATTGTGACAACGCATCAGGGTGGGTGGGTAAATGCCAGTGGAGGTCTCATTTTGTGTGCCAAGCGTTCCAGTCGTTCTAGGCAAGAGGCTACTGGCAAAGTCCCTTAAGATCCCTGAGACCAAAAATGCGCCAAACTTTGACGAAGTAGTTCTCAGAATTTGTGACAGCTGGGAATGTTGTGTTTGGACCTACAGGTGCACGTGGGGTCTGTCAATAATAACCTCTCTCATTTTTGGTCAACTCCATTCTGTTTGACTGTGCCGAAATCAAACGCATTGTTGCAAAATGTTTCAATTTGATGCAGTGGAAAGGTGCTAGGTGTGACATTTTTCATTCCATAGCTCGTGGAGTTGAACAGACTACACCAACGTGTCGGGGTGGGCGGGTAAATGCCAGTGGAGGTCTCGTTTCATGCACCAAGCGTCCCAGTCGTTCTGGGCAAGAGGCTACCGGCAAAGTCCCTTAAGATCCCTGAGACCAAAAATGCGCCAAACTTTGACAGAGTAGTTCTCAAAATTCGTGATAGCTGGGAATGTTGTGTTTGGACCTACAGGTGCACGTAAGGTCCGTTGACAATAACCTCTCTCATTTTTGGTCAACTCCATTCCGTTTGACCGTGCCGAAATCAAATGCATTGTTGCAAAATGCTTCAATTTGATGCAGCAGAAAGGTGCTAGGTGTGACATTTTTCATTCCATAGCTCATGGGGTCGAACGGATTGCGCCAACGAGTCGGGGTGGGCAGGTAAATGCCAGTGGAGGTCTCGTTTTGTGCGCCAAGCATCCTAGTCATTCTAAGCTGTAAGCTACCGACAAAGTCAAAAGTTGCTAGGATTGAAATTTTGCATTCTATAGGTCCTGGGTCTAAACAGATTATGCCAACACATCTGGGTGGGCGAGTAAATGCTAGGGGAGGTCTCATTTTATGTGCCAAGGCTCCTAGTCCTTCTGAGCTGTAAGCTACCAGCAACGTGACTTTACCGGTAGCTTATAGCTTGGAATGACTGGATGCTTTGCACACAAAATGAGACCTCCCCTAGCATTTACCAGCCCACCCCGATGTGTTGGCATAATCCGTTCGACCCCAGGACCTGTGGAATGCAAAATTTCAATCCTAGCAACTTTTGACTTTGTCGGTAGCCTCTTGCTCGAAATGACTGGGAAGCTTGGCGCACGAAACGAGACCTCCACTAGCATTTACCCACTCACCTCGACGTGTTGGCACAGTCCGTTTGACCCCATGAGCTATGGAATGAAAAATGTCACACCTAGCACCTATCCACTGCATCAAATTGAAGCATTTTGCAACAATGCGTTTGATTTCGGCACGGTCAAACAGAATGGAGTTGACCAAAAATGAGAGAGGTTATTGTCGACGGACCCCACGTGCACTTGTAGGTCTAAACACAACATTCCCAGCTATCACAAATTCTAAGAACTGCTCCGTCAAAGTTTGGCGCATTTTTGGTCTCAGGGATCTTAAGGGACTTTGCTGGTAGCCTCTTGCCCGGAAGGACTGGGACGCTTGGCGCATGGAATGAGACCTCCAATAGCATTTACCCGCCCACTCCGACACGTTGGTGTAGTCCGTTCGACCCCATGAGCTATGGAATGAAAAATGTCACACCTAGCACCTTTCCACTGCATCAAATTGAAGCATTTTGCAACAATGCGTTTGATTTCGGCATGGCCAAACAGAATGGAGTTGACCAAAAATGAGAGAGGTTATTGTCGACAGACCCCACGTGCACCTGTAGGTCTAAACACAACATTCCTAGCTATCACGAATTCTAAGAACTGCTCCGTCAAAGTTTGGCACATTTTTGGTCTTAGGGATCTTAAGGGACTTTGCTGGTAGCCTCTTGCCTGGAACGACTAGGATGGTTGGCGCATGAAACGAGACCTCCATTGGCATTTACCCGCCCACCCCGACGCATTGGCGTAGTCCGTTCAACCCCACGAGCTATGGAATGAAAAATGTCACACCTAGCACCTTTCCACTGCATCAAATTGAAGCATTTTGCAACAATGCGTTTGATTTTGGCATGGTCAAATGGAATGGAGTTGACCAAAAATGAGATCGGTTATTATCGACGGACCCCACATGCACTTGTAGGTCCAAACACAACATTTTCAGCTGTCATGAATTCTGAGAACTGCTTCGTCAAAGTTTGGCGCATTTTTGGTCTCAGGGATCTTAAGGGACTTTGTCGGTAGCCTCTTGCCCAGAATGACTGGGACTCTTGGCACACAAAACGAGACCTCCATTGGCATTTACCCACCCACCCCGACGCGTTGGTGCAGTCCATTCGACCCCACGAGCTATGGAATGAAAAATGTCACACCTAGCACCTTTCCACTACATCAAATTCAAGCATTTTGCAATAATGTGTTTGATTTCGACACGGTCAAACGGAATGGAGTTGACCAAAAATGAGAGAGGTTATTATCGACGGACCCCACGTGCACCTAAACACAACATTCTCAGCTATCACAAATTCTGAGAATCGTTCCGTCAAAGTTTGGCGCATTTTTGGTCTCAGGGATCTTAAGGGACTTTGCCGGTAGCCTCTTGCCCGGAAGGACTGGGACACTTGGTGCACGAAATGAGACCTCCAATAACATTCACCCGCCCGCCCTAATGTGTTGGTACAGTCCGTTCGACCCCATGAGCTATAGAATGAAAAATGTCACACGTAGCACCTTTCCACTGCATCAAATTGAAGCATTTTGCAACAATGCATTTGATTTCGGCACGGTCAAATGGAATGGAGTTGACCAAAAATGAGAGAGGTTATTGTCGACAGACCCCATGTGCACTTGTAGGTCCAAACACAACATTCCCAGCTATCACAAATTCTAAGAACTGCTCCGTCAAAGTTTGGCGCATTTTTGGTCTCAGGGATCTTAAGGGACTTTGCTGATAGCCTCTTGCTCGAAATGACTCGGACGATTGGCACATGAAACAAGACCTCCATTGGCATTTACCCACCCACCTCAACGCATTGGCGTAGTCCGTTCGACCCCATGATGAGCAAAACAAAAAATATGGCACGTAGCAAGGTTTTTGCTCTTACAGAACAATGTATCGGCAAAGACCCTAGTTTTCATAAGGGGAGACATGTGATTTTAAGAGGTTTTGGGAATGTGACTTTATCCTTCCACTCCTTATCCAATGATGAGTTTATTTGCAGAGTTTGATGGCTTTTATGAGCATATACATGATGTTGTTTTAGGATAGTCATAAAGGGCAGTTTTTGGATAGCCACATGTATCTTTTTAACAATCATAAAGGGCAAGTTGTACATGGACTGTGAGAGTCCCAAAACTTATATAAATCATCCATTTTGGTGTTTGACAACCTTATAAATCCATTAGATCATTTATACAAACCCTAATGCAACTTATAAACCCTCTTTGTATAGTAATTTCATGAATGACTATCTTGAAAGATTGTTTTGTGCATTTTAATAGGCCAATGAGGATTGTATGGTGTTGTCATATTCATGATTTTAACTTGATGCAGAGATAGGCTCTAACTCAACATGATAGAGGCATCGTTACAAATGGATTGAATTGCAATAGTCAGAGAGCCAACCTCCTATCAATGAGAGTTCAATGATAGTAAATAGAGAGCTACTTGACCATAAATAGGATTTACATACATACATACATACATACATATATATATATGATCTCGTAGGCATCTAGTTTTCATACACAAATTGCAATAGTTGTAGAGCCAACCTCCTATCAACGAGAGTTGAATAATAGTAAATAGAGAGCTTCTCGGCCATAAATGGGATTTGCATACACACACACCCAACTGAAATAGTATCCTTATTGGCCTTATTGGCACCTCCCCCCAAGATGTAAGTTTTTTATGTTTATAATGTGCCCCCAGTGTCCTTATTGGCACCTAGAACACAAGAAAGTAGATTCCACTAGCTTTCAATTATAATTTCTCTTAGGCCCTAACACATCCATACAGGGCTATACTAAACAAAGAAATCATAGGAAAATAGTAAAATCTGCAAAAATAGAGTTTCTTGACATTAATTTCATTCAAACTTGTCTTCAATTCATCTTCAAAATGTTTATTGGTCCTCTCTCTCTAAACACTAAACCCTAAACCTCTAAACCATAAACCCTAAACCCTAAATAATACCCCTAAACCTTAACCCCTAACCCCTAAACCCTAAACCCTAAACATGAGCAACCCTAAACCCTATCTCCTATCTCTCCCTTATCTCCCTATCTCTATCATCGGGCTCTACCTCTCAATCCTTCTCCCTATTTCTCTAGACATCTCGCTCACTCTCTATCTCCTTATCTCTCCCCTTTGTCACCTCTATCTCTCCCTATCTGTCTCCTCTCTCTTTCTATCTAGCTATCTCCAAAACTGAGAAACCCTAAACCCAAGTACACCCTAAATCCAATCAACTCTAAACCTATATCTCCCTATCTCTACCCTATCTCCCTATCTCTATCATCCCTCTACCTCTCTTGATCTCTCTCCCTATGTCCCTGGCCATGTGCCTCACTCTCTATCTCCTTATCTCTCTCCTCGGTCTCCTCTCTCTATCTCCCTATCATTCCTCTCTCTATATAAACCCTAAATCCAAAACCCTAAACCTCTAAACCTAACCCCTAACCCCTAAACAATTTAAATCCTAAACCCTAAATAATGCCCCTAAACCCTAACCCCTAACCCCTAACCCCTAAACCTGAGAAACCCTAAACCCCTAAACCCTAAACCCCAAACCCCTAAACCCTAAACCCAAGTAACCCTAAACCACTATCTCCCTATCTCTCCCCTATTTCCCTACCACCTTTGTCCGTCTACCTCTCAATCTCTCTCCCTATGTCTCTGGCCATGTCCCTCACTCTTTATCTCCCTATCTCTCCCCTCAGACTCCTCTATATCTCCCTATCATTCCTCTCTCTCTATAAACCCTAAATCCAAAACCGTAAACCTCTAAACCTAACCCCTAACCCCTAAACAATAAATCCTAAACCCTAAATTATAATGCCCCTAAACCCTAACCCCTAACCCCTAAACCTGAGAAACCCTAAACCCCAAACCCCTAAACCCTAAACCCAAGTAACCATAAACCACTATCTTCCTATCTCTCCCCTATCTCCCTATCACCTTTGTCCCTTTACCTCTTAATCTCTCTCGCTATGTCTCTTGCCACGTCCCTCACTCTTTATCTCCCTATCTCTCCCCTTGGACTTCTCTATATCTCCCTATTGGTCTGATGCAGAGCACACAGTGGAAGCTCTCAAAACATGGTGAAATACCCATCAAAACCCATAGTTCAAATAGATTAAAGCTTAATCAGCTTTAAGAAACCTTCTCAAAGTCCCAAATAACATCAAATCATATACATTCTTCCTATCGACAAGATAAACACTATCAGCCAACTCAAAAATTCTTATACCGATGCTCTGATCACTCCACTTTTGACAAGCCTTTGAACCTTTCGCTGTGACATATATCCATCAGTCCAACTTTAAACTAGTCTTCCGATCTCCCATACCACCCATTTCTCACTCCACAACCTGTATTAACACATGATTAAACCTAACCCCTAAACCCTAACCCCTAACCCCTATTTCCTAACCCCTAAACCCTAAACTTGAGAAACCATAAACCCCTAAATCCTAAACACTAAACCCAAGAAACCCTAAACCTCTATCTCTCTATCTCACTATCTCCCCATCACTATCATTCCTCTACCTCTCAATCTCTCTCCCTATGCTTTGGCCATGTCCCTCACTCTATATCTCCCTAATTGTCCTCTCTCTAAACACTAAACCCTAAACCTCTAAACCTTAACCCCTAAACCCTAAACCCTAAATAATGCCCCTAAACCTTAACCCTAAACCCCTAAATCCTAAACCCTAAATGCGAGAAACCCTAAACCCTATCTCCTTTCTCTCCCTTATCTCCCTATCTCTATCATCGAGCTCTACCTCTCAATCCTTCTCCCTATTTCTTTGGACATCTTGCTCACTCTCTATCTCCTTATCTCTCCCCTTTGTCACCTCCATCTCTCCCTATCTGTCTCCTCTCTCTTTCTATCTAGCTATCTACAAAACTGAGAAACCCTAAACCCAGGTACACCCTAAATCCAATCAACTCTAAACCTATATCTCCCTATCTCTCCCCTATCTCCCTATCTCTATCATCCCTCTACCTCTCTTGATCTCTCTCCCTATGTCCTTGGCCATGTGCCTCACTCTCTATCTCCTTATCTCTCTCCTTAATCTCCTCTCTCTATCTTCCTATCATTCCTCTCTCTCTATAAACCCTAAATCCAAAGCCCTAAACCTCTAAACCTAACCCCTAACCCCTAAACAATTTAAATCCTAAACCCTAAATAATGCCCCTAACCCCTAACCCCTAAACTTGAGAAACCCTAAACCCCTAAACCCTAAACCCAAGTAACCCTAAACCACTATCTCCCTATCTCTCCCCTATTTCCCTACCACCTTTGTCCCTCTACCTCTCAATCTCTCTCCCTATGTCTCTGGCCATGTCCCTCACTCTTTTTCTCCCTATCTCTCCCTTCAAACTCCTCTATATCTCCCTATCATTCCTCTCTCTCTATAAACCCTAAATCCAAAACCCTAAACCTCTAAACCTAACCCCTAACCCCTAAACAATAAATCATAAATCCTAAATTATAATGCCCCTAAACCCTAACCCCTGAACCTGAGAAACCTTAAACCCCAAACCCTAAACCCTAAACCCAAGTAACCATAAACCACTATCTCCCTATCTCTCCCCTATCTCCCTATCACCTTTGTCCCTCTACCTCTCAATCTCTCTCGCTATGTCTCTTGCCATGTCCCTCACTCTTTATCTCCCTATCTCTCCCCTCGGACTCCTCTATATCTCCCTATTGGTCCTTTATCTCTCTCTAAACCCTAAACCCTAGACCTCTAAACCTTAACCCCTAACCCCAAGACCCTAAACCCTAAACCCTAAATAATGCCCCTAAACCCAAGCAACCCTAAACCTCTATATCCCTATCTCTATCATACCTCTACCTCTCAATCTCTCTCTCTCTCTCTCTCTCTCTATGTCTTTGGACATGTCTCTCACTCTTTATCTCCCTATCTCTCCCCTCTGTCTCCTTTATCTCTCCCAAACTCTTTCAATCCCATCTCTCTATCTCTCTTTAAACTGTAAACCCTATACCCCTAAACCCGAGCAACCCTAAACCTCTAAACCCTAAATAATTCCCCTAACCAACCTCTAAACCACTTCTCTATATAGGTGCAACTAATACCACTTTTTCATTGTTTTCCACATTTAATTATATTCTTTTCCATTTTCCAAGTCCTACATGTGTCCAAGTTGTATTGTTTGTCAAGTTTTTAGTCTAATTGTTAGTCCCAGCTCTCATGGTTATTAAAATGTTAGTATAGTTAGATTTATCCTTCGGTAACATTAATTTACACATTGTTGCACAAACAACCACACTGAAACATAACCTTACCTAATTAAGGTTAACCTTTAAGGTTCTTTCATAAATGGCGAGCTTAACAGATCCAACTAGTTCAATGTTCTTATAGTCCATGCTTACCCTTCCAAGAGAGTTCATGCCATGTTAACTTTGCATTATGTCCTAACATATCACATGAAGGACATCATCATCACAAGGAATAACAATGTCATGAAGGACTAACAAAGGTGTAGCTTCACCACATAAAGTATCATTCATAATTTTATCACTAGAGGGTAAGGGTATATCATGTGTATCCTTCTCAAACCATGTATCATGAATCAAATCATATGAAGGATTGGGTAAAGCAATTTAGGGCATGAAATCCAAAATGCCCCGAAACACATCCCCTGCTACCCCACTATTCCTATCCCTGAAATATTGGAACATAGTCTAAAAGTGATTATTTCACATGATGAACAAAACTGAATATTTTATTATTGATTATTTGAGTAATTCATTAGTGATGATTCTTAGTGTTTAACAAATCCTTATGGATTAATGTGTAAAGAAGCTACCAATGTTAATTTGCCCTCCTCCTTCACTAGAAACAGTCTTTAAGGAGGTTCATATATTGATGGGAGATCCAAGATTTAAGAGGTATATTTTCAAAAAGACTAAAAAGCCCTTTTCTGAAATTTTTCTAGAAAACGGATATCCGTTCTGGGAACGGATATCCGTTTTGGTTTGGTATCCAAACCAAAACAGATATCTGTTTCAAAGTTAAACTTTGCCAAGTCACGAATTTGGCTAAGTAAAAATGTGATTTTTTTCCTATTGCCACTGTTTGGCCCACGATGATCCTGCACATACCCTAAAGTAACCCCCGATTGCAATCTTCTGTGCACTTGAGTCTCCAATGCTGAGTAGATGATCTCTTATTTGCCAAGCAATTGGTCTGTCATTTGTCCAATGCACACATTGTACTTCAGGCACTTCATTCATAAAATAGAAGAACAAACATTTAACTAGGGAACCATATTTGAACGTGTTTTTCTTATCCTTTTTTATTTTGCTCAAGTTTTCAATCAATTGGTTCTATAATAGTTCACATAGGTCATAATCTGCATTCTCCTTCAACATTTGATATGCTGCATATATGGCAATTCCGGAGATAGAATTCTCCCGGCTAAAGTGGTAAATCTTGTAGCCAATCAGCATAGAGGCAAATTTAACATCTGGTTCTACAATATCATTGATGGTCATTGCCCTTTTGTCAAACTTGGCACCGATAGCATCAGTCACTGTCTGGTTTTTCATGACTTTTAGCATGGGTAATCCACCAGTTAAATTTAACCCAGTTACAATCTTGATAACATCCTTTCTAAGCTTGAATGGTTTCAATAGCCATATGAACTCATCATGCATTTAGCTCAAGATATATCGAACCCACTCATTCTCATCAAATGTCAGAAATTTAATGACTGGCATAAAATGTTTTCTCTCAAGGGCTTTGTATTCCAATTTCAATTTATAGCTATCATCCCTTAGGTAGTTGTTAAACAAATCCAAGAGTTTCAGGTTAACAAATTCTTCAATGCTACAATGGATGTATGCCCTAATATCCTCAACATGCAAAACTTTGTATGGGACACCAGAAAATGCTCCTAAAGGTTCGATTTCAATTGATTTGTATGGATGCTTCTTAAATTTTGGTTGGGGCCTTTCAGTAATATCAACAACAAGAGCAGTGCCCATTGCAAAAGATTACAAATTCAAGGCTTTGCAGATAAATACCTTTTTCTTCCACGGAGTTGCCCGATTAGCGGACAAATTTGTCGGTCGCACTTCAAATCCTTGAAATCTTAGCTCAGACACTCTTCTTCTTGCTATCTTTGAATGCAAAGTGATTCAAATGAGGAATGAATGACCTTTTTATGCTCTGCAAAACCTAATTTGCCTTTGTAATAAATGCTCTACCCTAACACATCCGATTACACTATTTCTGCATACAGTCGATCTTCAATTGCTCCGCAAATCGTCATATCCACCTTTTTATCTTCTGGAAATCCTTTCAAATGATGTATAATAATCCAAATTATTTTCTCTTATTGTGCCAAATGTAGGCACCCACTTACTGGTTGGGGGATTTTAGATTTTATTGCAGCCCCCTCTGAGCCAAAGCTCCTAATTCAATTCCGAGAGGAATTATCAGCACCGGATTCTGGTGCAGACTCACTACTATTATTCACAACATTTTTCTTGACCCATGTCTTGCTCATTTCATTTTGGATTTCATTCACATCAATTTTGCCCTTGCCTTTTTCTTGTCTCTGCTCATTCGGTTTCCTGTTTACCGAACCTCTTCTTTCATTATTCCTACTTCTACAGAATCTTGCAATATGACCAGATTTATTGCAATTAAATTACACAACATTTCTTTGCTTATATACTTGATTTCCTCTTGATCTGCACTGATTAGCCATGTGTCCAAATCCATTGCAAGTAAAGCAGTAACCATTGAAAGAGTTGTCATTTCCTCTATTGTCAATGTTATTCATTATCATACTTTTGCATTCATTTGATCTATGACCATACCTCTTACACTTGAAGAATTGACCGGAGAAGATGGACCATTTTGATTTACTCTGCTTCTAAACTGAGTAGCTCTATGACCAAATTTGTTGCAATTAAAACAATTTCCATTGAATGATGGATATCTTTGAGAATTAGGTTGTCTTACAGGAGGTCTTCTAGGTCTGTTTCTCTGATTCCTTGGTTGAAAATTTCTTTGTCCAGATCTAGAACTTTCACCTTTCTCCTATCCAAGACCATGCTTGTCATCAGCCCTTTTCTGAATTTCAAGCAGTGCTTCAAGTTTAGCTGAGCTTATCTTGAACTTCTCCTTGTATTCATTTGCAACTTCTAGGTCATGTCTGAGAATGACAATTTGCCTCTCAAGTTCTCTCTCATTATCTCTACTTTCTTGTAGATTAGACTGTAGATGGCCAGCTATTCTATCCAATTTGTAGCATTCTTCAATTCTTTCTTTTAGAGTTTGATTTAGGTCTTCTTTAGTCTTCTTCCTTTGCTCAATTTCTTTGGTTAGCCTCATTACCCCAGATTCCATCTCATGTTTTAGAACATAAACTTCTTTTGTCAGCTTCTCACATTCCTTTGTCTTTTCTTCTAAAGCCTCATTCATGCCATTTTCTTCAGTAAGATTAGCTAGCTGATGAAGTAGTTCCTTCCTTTTTTCCATTGATTTCTTTAGTTTATATTTTAGCAAGTCAATGCAATCATCAGCATCCTTAAGGTTTGCTTTTAGATCATCTATTTCTTCTTTGGACCGATCAAGATCTTCTAAAGCCAATTGAAGTTGTTCTCTAAGTGAACCCATTGAAACTCCTTCCCAGATCCTCCTTAAGCTGTTAGGCTTCTTTCAAGGAACCAAGCTTTGATACCAATTGTTGGAATTAGGGATGACAACTGAGAGGGGGTGAGTGAATCAGTTGTCTTAAAACTTTTAAAGCTTGTTGCAGTTAATTCTTCTTTACCACTTCTTAACAGATTAATTACATAATCATGAAAAGCAAGAATTAATAATACATGAGTAGAAAAATAAATAACACACTTGACACCAAGATTTTGATGTGGAAACCCAGTTAAGGGAAAAACCACGGTGGGGGTTAACCCACAAAGATTATACTCTATTAAAAGTATTACAAAAGGGAAGGCACATGCCTTTGGGCTCATTGCCCAGAGCTCACACTCAAGAAAGGCTCACTGCATACAAGAATGATTACAAAAAGGATTACAGATTGTTTGAACTGATAAGTAGCATCTGTCAATGCAAGAATTTAGTTCTGGTTAAGCACATAATACTAATTTTACACACTTCATCTTTATTCTATCCTATTTACTGCTCTGCCATAATCCGGACCTCAGATCTCTTCTCTTTCGCACTTCTATCTTCCTTTTTCACACTTACTCCATATTCTCATTTCTATTACATTCACAATACTCGAAGACATCGGTTATATATATCTGCATCAACAAACTCAATCACTTATCTGTCGGCCTCATGAAGAACTTAACAAACAATACAAGTACTCTGTTATGTCGGCTGAATCCATACATCAATATTGATGCGTACCAAAAATAACACTTGCATATCACTATACATGTCGTCCACTAATATTATATCCCATATGCAAGTTACCAAAACACTTCTACTAGATCCGTACAAGGATCTAACACAAGTTGGCATGTTCTTCACTGAACTGCTCTTGTCATATTAGGACTTGGTACTCAGATTATTATAACTTTTAATCCCTTTGTCACCGGAGGATGAAATCTTGGATTTAGATTTTCCTGACATTCCTCTACACTCCCTTAGATTCGCAACACACAATGATTAAATAGAGAGATTCGCTGACCAAAATACTGAACTCTGTCATATACCCTGTTCCTATCTATCTGGACTAGACAAATCTTGGAATTGACTTCTGGTATGATCTGATACTGTACTACAGATGTGTGGAATGGACTTAGTTTCCATCAATGACAACACCTGTCATTATATCCCATATGCAACTTACCAAAACACTTCTACTGGATCCTCACAAGGATCTAACACAAGTTGGCATGTTCTTCACTGAACTGTTCTTGTCATATTAGGACCCGGTACTCAGATGCTTATAACTTTTAATCCCTTTGTCACGGGAGGATGAAATCTTGGATTTAGATTTTCCTGACATTCCTCTAGACACTCCCTTATATTTGCAACACACAATGATTAACTAGAGAGATGCGCTGATCAAAATACTGAACTCTGTCATATACCATGTTCCTATCTATCTAAACTAGACAAATATTGGAATTGACTTCCAGTATGATCTAATACTATACTTTAGATGTGTGGAATGGACTTAGTTTCCATCAATGACAACACCTGTCATGTGTAGCAGTGTCTCTTGCCAACAAATTCATCTTCCCTAAGTCCATTTCATCTGTTCCAAACCTCTAGATGCCTCCATTTGACCTCCCATACTTATCCCCAATTTTAGTTTTTCCTAGCTTTCCTCCTTTTTAGGTTGCCCCATGGGGGATCCTACTGGTGAATTGGGGGATCCCACTTAATTTTTCCTTTTGACCAATTTCAAAAGATAGATGGCATCTTTGACCTTCTAGGACCATGCTCCAACCTTCAATTTTCACCAAGGAGTCCTCCTTCCTAGGGTCACCCCTGTTTACTTAGGGTTGCCCCTTGGACAACCCTACTAGTGAACTAGGTGACCCTATCGTGTTTTCATGCATGAGTTTCTCTTAAGTTCGGGCCTAAAATAGCTCCATTTTTTCTCCAGTTTGCATGCAAATTTGACCCTGACTGAGCCTAGTCTATTCTAAGCCCATTCAACACTCCCAATCAACCATAATTGGCTCAATTGATATATTCTTAACTCTTTTATCTCTCATGCCAACTCCCATTCCCCCATGAGTGATAAGCTTTCAATCTTACATCACTGTTCAATCAACCCAGTCTACTGGCTAATCAATTGAGTTCACTGATCAATTAAGCCTGTTAACCCTCAAATCAATTTAGTTAACTTATCAATCAATTTCCCCTCTTGTGTGCACTTCCAAGATATAAATACCCCTCACCTCTTTAATATTTCTAAAGTTGGAGAATGCTCTTCGCATCTTCACAAGTTTTTCAAGCTTCTTCTTAGGCCTTTGAGCCTCTTAGTTTCTTTCTTTAGTTTTTCAAAGCTTCAAAACTTTCATTTCATTAGTTTTCATTGTTGCAAAGCTTCAAAGATTTCCCATGAGAGGTAAATTCAATATTGCAGCTATTCATTAGCTTTGTTTGCTCTCCACTCAGCATTCTTATGCTCTTTGCAAGACGTAGGTGCCTTTTGTTTTTAGTTGTATTGCCCAATATTTTCAAAAAGCTTTATTTAGCATTGTTACACTTGCCAATTTTCAAGCCCAAGTGCTCTAATCATAGCTTGCATAGCTTGCCCAATCATGTAGCTCTTTCATAGCTCACTTCGAATCAATAGTCATTCAATCTCTATCACCAAGATGAGTTCCCTGTTGCTACAGAGAAAAGGAAAGGTTGTTAAACAAAGGATTTTTGAGGATACGCCAGACTCATGTACGAAAGAGGATACATGTTCTTTATGCTTTCAATAGTTAATTAAATCATCTTTACTCTTGGGAATAGTAATCTTGTTGTTGCAATTTCCTTGGTAGGTTTATTTCAAGTTGATTAGATTAGATTTGCTTTGAGTAGTTAAATTACAATTCTAGATTAATCACATTTCAAGTATTCTTAGATTAAACCAAAAATCACTTTTGAAAATACAAAAAAATATAGTATAGCGTGCATTAGGAAAAATCATACTAGATTGCATACATATTTCAATTTCTACATTAAGTAGATCACTTTATATTCGATTGAGAAAAGGAACCAAAAATTGTATTACATTCATAAATTAGTTTCATACATCAAAAAGACAAAAACATTAAAACATTAGAAAACTCAAAACCCTCGATTCGATAACAAGGAATATTCCAAAAAACAAGGTCAAACCCTCAATACCACCACAAGGTACAATTCACAAATCACAAGTCAAACTAGGCAAACCCTAGGTCAACCCTAGTTAACTAATTTTTCTCTAAAGCATTTGGTGTGCCCAAGAGTTAGAGGTGAGTGGGTTAGGGCTATCCTTGAGGAGATAGATTAAATACATCCTAGACCACGATTGACACAACAAACAATTTGAGAACAAGAACAAACCCTTAGGATCATCCAAATAATACAAGAATGTGAAAACTATCTAGAATGCCTAAGAAACATCAACATATACAATTGACATTCATCTAGGCGTTGGAACACAAGGAATCCTAACATAAGATCAATGACCACTGACCCTTCGAGTCATAGGGTTATCTCCACCATCACGGTCATAGAATAAACAACAACAAACAACAAGCCCCGAAACTGGTTGACCACTCTCTGTGATGTTTTGGTCCCATGAGAATAGATTCACCCCTGAATTATGCCTCCACTTGAATAACTTATGCCATGAGACCATGAGTTCAACTTGGAGGTTACCCATGGCAAGGAGAGGGTTCGTGTGCTATATCAAAGTTGACTCATTCACGTTTGCACCTGAGTCACGTTTTGAGGAGTACATATTTTGGTAAACCCGACGTGAAGAGCAAATCCTTTTGAGATGGGTTATTTCACATTTTTACACATTTCTTCACTCTCAATCTAAGATAAAGTCACACAAAGTTTAGGGGAATTTCCCCTCCAATGAAACTAGCACACGTTTAGATTCAAAAGCTTCAATCTCAAATCAATCAAACTCAAAAGACTCAAAGGAGAGAGGGGGGAGAGATAGGGGGGAGAGAGAGAGAGAGAGAGAGAGAGAGAGAGAGAGAGAGAGAGAGAGAGAGAGAGAGAGAGAGAGAGAGAGAGAGAGAGAGAGAGAGAGAGAGAGAGAGAGAGAGATTTTCTTGTTTTTCATTTCCTTTTTTGATAAGGGAGAGGGAGGGAGAGAGGGGGAGATAGAGGGGAGAGATAGGGAGATAGAGGAATGATAGGTGAGAGAGAGGCAAGAGATAGGGAGATAGGGAGAGATAGATAGGTAGAGAGAGAGAGGAGACATAGGGGAGAGATAGGGAGATAGAGAGTGAGGTAGATGTCTAGAGACATTGGGAGAGAGATTGAGAGGTAGATAGGGGAGAGATAGGGAGAGAGGTTTAGGGGTTAGGGGTTAGGGTTAGGGTTTAGGGGCATTATATAGGGTTTATAGAGAGAGAGAGGAAAATAGGGGAGAGATAGGAAGATAGAGGTTTAGGGTTGCTCAAGTTTAGGGGTTAGGGGTTAGGGTTTAGGGGCATTATTTAGGGTTTAGGGGTTTAGCTTTGCTCAGGTTTAGAGTTTAGGGTTCAGGGGCAATATTTAGGGTTTAGAGGTTTAGGGTTTCTCTGGTTTAGGGTTAGGGTTAGGGTTTAGGGGTTTAGGGGTTTAGGATTTAGGGTTTAGAGAGAGAAAGATGACCTATAGGGAGAGATAGAGGAGACAGAGGGGAGAGATAGGGATATAGAGAGTGAGGGACATGTCCAGAGACATAGGGAGAGAGATTGAGAGGTAGAGGGATGATAGAGATAGGGAGATAGAGGTTTAGGGTTGCTTGGGTTTATAGTTTATGGTTTAGGGGTTAGGGTTTTGGGGCATTATTTGGGGTGTAGTGTTGCTCGGGTTTAGGGTTTAGGGTTTAGAGAGAGAGAGGACCAATAGGGAGAGATAGAGGAGATAGAGGAGAGATATAGGGATATAGAGAGTGAGGGACATGTCCAGAGACATAAGGAGAGAGATTGAGATGTAGAGGGATGATAGAGATAGGGAGATAAGGGACAAATAGGGAGATAGAGGTTTAGAGTTTCTTGGGTTTAGGGTTTAGGGTTGCTCAGGTTTAGGGGTTAGGGATTAGGTTTTAGGGGCATTATTTAGTGTTTAGGGCTTTAGGGTTGCTCAAGTTTAGGGTTTATTGTTTAGAGGTTAGGGGTTAAGGTTTAGGGGTTTAGAATTTAGGGTTTAGAGAGAGAGATGACCAATAGGGAGAGATAGAGGAGACAAAGGGGAGAGATAGGGAGATAGAGAGTGAGGGACATGTCTAGAGACATAGGGAGAGAGATTGAGAGGTAGAGGGATGATAGAGATAGGGAGATAGGGGAGAGCTAGGGAGATAGAGGTTTAGGGTTGCTTGGGTTTAGGGTTTAGGGGTTAGGGTCTAGGTGCATTATTTAGGGTTTAGGGGTTTAGGGTTGCTTGGGTTTAGGGTTTAGAGAGAGAGGATTGATAGGGAGAGATAGAGGAGACATAGGGGAGAGATAGGGAGATAGAGAGTGAGGGATGTGTCCAGAGACATAGGGAGAGAGATTGAGAGGTAGAGTGATGATAGAGATCGAGAGATAGGGGAGAGACAGGGAGATAAAGGTTTAGGGTTGCTTGGGTTTAGGGCTTAGGGCTTAGGGCTTAGGGGCATTATTTAGGGTTTAGAGTTTAGGGGTTTAGGGTTGCTCAAGTTTAGGGGCATTATTTAGGGTTTAGGGGTTTAGGGATGCTCAAGTTTAGGGTTTATGGGTTAGGGGTTAGGGGTTAGGGTTTAGGGTTTACGGTTTAGAGAGAGAGGACCTATAGGGAGAGATAGAGGAGACAGAGGGGAGAGATAGGGAGATAGAGAGCAAGGGAGATATACAGAGACATAGGGAGAGAGATTGAGAGGTAGAGGGACAATAGAGATAGGGATATAGGGGAGAGATAGGGAGATAGAGGTTTAGGGTTGCTTGGCTTTAAGGTTTAGGGTTTAGGGGTTAGGTTTTAGGGGCATTATTTAGGGTTTAGGGTTGCTTAGGTTTAGGGTTTAGGGTTTAGGGGTTATGGGTTAGGGATTAGGGTTTAGGAGTATTATTTAGCGTTTAACAGTTTAGGGTTTCTTGGGTTTAGGGGTTAGGGGTTTAGGGCTTAAGGGTTTAGAGAGAAATAGAGATGATTGATAGGGAGAGATAGAGGAGATAGATGGGAGAGATAGGGAGATAGAGAGTGAGGGAGATGTCTAGAGACATAGGGAGAGAGATTAAGATGTAGAAGGTTTAGGGTTGCTTGGGTTTAAGGTTTAGGGGTTAGGGTTTAGGGTTTAGAGGTTTAGGATTTAGGGAGAGAGGAAGAGGACTGATAGGGAGAGATAGAGGAGACAGAGGGGAGAGATAGGGAGATAGAGAGTGAGGGACATGTCTAGAGACATAGGGAGAGAGATTGAGAGGTAGAGGGATGATAGATATAGGGAGATAGGGGAGAGATAGGAGTTATGGGTTTGGGTTTAGGGAACTTAAACCTACCCTAAGTACGAGGTGGGCATATTTAGGGAATTGAGAGATAGAGGGATGATAGAGACAGGGAGATAAAGGTTTAGGGGTTAGGGTTTAGGGACAAATAGAAAGAGATAGAAAGTTAGAAAGAGAGCTAGAGAGAGAGAGAGAGAGAAAGAAAGAGTTTGTAATATAGTAGGAGAGGATGATAAATAGCATTTTAGCTAGTTTAAGCATTTTGAACTAATTAAAATGATGTCTAACGGCCTGCAAAAAGGCATGCCATGTGATTTTCGGTGCACATGCTCTAGATTTTATTCCTTATTCTACACTTTTTTTGATATTGAAAGAGACTTTTCATGATTTTGAGGTTCTCCCATCATTGGTTGACAAAGTTGATGCACTTTTTTGTTCTTGTTTCGATGCAAAAGATTCCAATTACATGTTTTAAATTCAAATTCGATACTGGAAAGCATTTTTTTCATGTTTTGAGGGATTGAAACACTAGATTGAATAACTAACTATTTTTTTGTTTTACATTTATAAAAATAATGTAATTATGCATTCTTTGTATTATAACTTGATAAATTATCAGATATTTTTGTGTTCTTTTGACCATTGTTTTAGAGTGATATAGAATTCAATACAATGCCAAGGAAATGAGCAAAAACTCTAACACCATGGTGGAACCATGTAAAATTTTCCTTGGTTCTTGTATTTTGTCTAAATTATATGCTTAACTTAAGGATCTCTGACCTAGCGTTTACTTGTTGAAACACTAAATTGCTCCCTTAAACCCTAAACCCTAGTGTTGTTCAATGCAAGCAGTGGAGTCACTTTTGTTATATTTTTGTGTTGACTTCCTATCACCTGCATCAAGTTCTTTAAGTTGTTGGGCTAATGCCTTAGGTTATGTTATTGACTGGCCCCTTACCTTTTGTTCACTGGGTAAGTGCAAAAAGATGGGGGGCCAAAAAGTGGCCACATTGTTTTGAAAAAAAAATAATACATAATGCGAGCGCGTTATTACTTCTTATAAATAAGTAAAAAAAGCTTCACTTCACTTCATTTCATTTCTTTTTTCTCATATATACTCATGGCCTGCAAACCCTAAGAAGTGCGCTCGCATTTTGGAAATCTCAATTCAACACAAAAATCTTTGCAATTCATCGCCAAAATGCTGCCACGACACCGAGCATGCCAAAGGAGTGAGTTTTATTTGTTTTTTTGTTTGAATTTGTTTCTAAATAGGTAGGTTTGAGTTGATTTTTTATGTAAATTTTGTTAATTGTCAAGAAATGTTAATGCACCTCCTCCTCCTCAAAATCCACAAAATCCTACGGAACAACAACCTCCTCCATCCATTCCTCGACATGCCCCTGGAACAGAAGAAAATATAATGGGGCAAATTGAAAATAACAAAAAAGAAATTCAAGATATAATTGCAAGGTTAAAAGATCCTTCCACTTCAACCTTGCATAGGTCCACGCTTGCTGAATCTCTTGAATCTATGTTATCAAATGTAGATTCAATTAGCAAGCAAATATCTAGCTGGACAGATAAGAGGAGAGAGTTTAGAGACTATTATGCAGACAAGCTGTCATACCAAGATGTGAAAAAATTACAAATTACAAAATTAGACTTGTGTTCGATTTTCACAAACCCACAAACAAATCAACCTCCACCCATTACATGCAAGAGGTTCCCTCTCCATTGGTGCAACAACCAAGCGATAAGGGACAATTTTGGGTAGAGGTGGTGGATGGTTTTTGACCATCCTCCATGCAATAATAATGAGGTCCCACAATAATTTTTGAGGAAACTCTACTACGAGTTTGTCCTTAATAAAGTGCCAAACTATATTGATATGCGGGACTTCTAGGTAGAGGTGGGGGGTCAACACAAGATAGACCAGGGGCACGTGTTGACCCACAGCGAGCAGTGAGACAAGTAATCAGCAGACCAGCCCATGAGTATGTTTCTATCCCTTCCATTGTGAAGGAGAGTGTTGAGGTTGATACACTTCAGTCTATTAGTGTCTTGACCCAGAGCATCATAGAGCATGCCAGTCCTGCAGCACAGAGTGGGTTGGGAGATAGTGCGAGGAGTAGGGTCCCACCCCATGCTTGTCAAGCTTACGGGTCAACCTGTGGTTATGACCCCATGGATAGTCAGGACGTAGGTGCACAGGCTACATCTGCAGCTGAGCAGATGGTGATGACAGATACCCTCCTGAGTGAGACTTTCGGCCTTGATACTCAAGTAAATATTAGTAAGTTTATTCAATTTAATTTATTAAATTTTATTTTTGAAATGCAAGATTAACTAATTTAGTTTGATGACTTTAATTAAATTTTAGGGTCATAGCGTTGATGCAGTTTTCAATGGTTCTCCACCTGCATATTACACTAGATCATCTACTGTCGAGGTATGTAATTAGTAAACAATTATAAATATTACATGTGAATAGCATCGTTATATGAATGGTATTCTAATATCTAATTTTGGATGTTGAATAGGTTAATATTGGAGATTTCACAGCAACACCTACCAGCGGTGGTGGACTGCAAAGCTTCATGGAGGTAATAAAATAAATAGTTTAATGAATGAATTGTACTTACTAGATTTTTGTATGTGACTTGTGTGCTTTATTGTGTGTACTTCCATGTTTAGATGAATGTGTGTGTATGTTAGGAGCCATGATTTGGATCACTATTATAGTTTTTGTAATTGAATAATGTTGTTTTATTTCCAGATGATGCAGGCTGCAGAGACACCTCCCGATGTTCATAGGGCAATGGAGCATGGTGTGACCTCTGTGATTCATAGCTCCATGGCATTGACAGGGGTATGAGGCAGATTAGTAAATTTCAATTTACATTCATTGTTATAGTTGTTTATTTTAAAAAAATCAAAAGATTATTGATTTGAAGTTTAATTTCTATCTGGATGGTTTCTATAGGACATGACATCACCACGGCCTATTCCTGCTACTAAGGCAAGTAAGGAGACAGATTATATGGTAGCGGTAAGTGATTATTTTGTTAAATGTTTCATTTTTTATAACATGTAATTTCTATATATTAATGTCTATACTTTTTATTGTAACAGCTAAAGATGCAGGAAGAACTAAATAGGAGGAGCAGCCCTTGGGTTCGTAGTAGACCACCCACATGCGCGTCTCCATCCCCTAGAAGATCAAACGCTGCCCGTGATCTATTCTCTTCACCAGCCAGAGGGGAATGACTTTTTATTGTGTTCCTTTGTTGTATGCCTATATGGCATTTGTGGACATATATTTTGTATTGCATATAGTTGACATTGTATGCCTATATGGCATTCTTGTAAGCTTATATGGCTATTTTGTATATATGTTATACTTATATCGACAGATATTGATGTATGCCTATATAGATATTTGGTTAATACAAATCTTTTTTATTGATGGCGTCCATACTTGCATTATAAATCCATGTTTGAATGGATATTTGTAGATGGCTACTTCAAATATTTAAAGTCCAATTGTATTACATAGGATGTTTGTTGATCCAATAAGCTAGCTATTGTTATTCAAGTATCACCTAAACCTCATTTTGGAACTAAAAGATAAAAGTTGTATTTTAAAAAAAAATTAATCATCATGTTGAACAGAAAATATTAATATTCTTTATGAGTAGCATACAATGTCAATTATATGCAATACAAAAAAATGAATCATCATGTTATTCTTTATGTTTGAGATCCTGAAATGACTAAGTCTAGTAGCCTGATATCGGGTAAGTACAAGAAGATGGGGGGCCAAAAAGGGGTCTTATGTGGCCACTTTTTTTTCTGAAATCAGGAAATACTGGCCTTGGATGAGAAATTGAGCATAGTTACACACTCAAAATTTGGAGATGCAACCAAAACAATGTTCGTAGTGCTTCGAGTCTACTTTCTAAACTACTATTTTTTTTTGAAAATGGCATAGATTAAGGGGTTCAAAAGAGGGAGCCACAAAAATTGGTGTTGTTTCTGTCAAAAAAACATAACATAGCATGTTTTGTGGCTCCCTCAAAAGGTCAACTTTTTTTTGGTATTTTTAAAATCACTTCAGTGAGAAATTAGCTAATAGCATGTAGTTTATGCCCGATTTTTCTGATAATTTTTTGATGAATATTTGATTTTTTACTAATTTTCAAAGTGGACACATCCTAAAAAATAGAATTTTGGCCGTGCTACCCCTATAAATTTTGAAAACTAATTGAAAATCATTTTTTTCTTTTTTCAATATTTGTAGAATGGAGTCTAGTTTCTAAATATGTAATTTTTTTGAAATTTCAATGAATAGTTAATTTACAATGAAAAAAAGACCAAACAGTGGTTTTTGCCCAAAAACGGACACACAAACAAAAGAAATTAAAGATGAAAGGCTTAAAATTGTTAAAATGTGAAAAAAATCACATCGTCAAATAGCTAAGAGAAAGCCTAACATTACCTAGGTGTTTGATTTGTTCGACCTTGAAACACGTGCAAATCTAAGGGTTAGCACGAATGAAATTATGTGAAATCTTGAAGAATATGGAAAAACACGTCTATGACTGTTCAAAAGGCACTCCAAGCCTTTGGGTTGGAAATCCAAAGCAAATCCCAAGCCCAAGGCTTGGGATTCCCAAAGAAAGACATAACACGAGTGCGTTGTGTTTTGCTTTGCATTTTTTCTTTTCCGCAAAAGTCTATTGTTTGTCATGTTTGACATAACGTGAGCGCGTTATAATGCGCTTGCGTTATGTTCCCCTTAAATTTTTTTATGTTCAAGGCTATTAATCATGTATGTATGTATGTATGCCTATATGTATGTATGTATGTATGTATCTATGTATGCCTATATGGATGTATGTATGTATGTATGTATCTATGTATGCATATATGTATGTATGTATTTATGTATGTCTATATGTATGTATGTATAGTGTCGAGGGTAGAGGAGGGTAGAGATGGGAGTGAGCTAGATAGGGGAGGAGAGGGGTGGATAAGGATTGAGTGATTAAGGTTTAAGGTTGAGGGTTGAGCGTTTAGGGATAGGATTTAGAGTTTAGGGATAAGGGATTAGAGTTTAGGACCTTGAGGGATTAGGGTTTAGGGTTGAGGCTTTAGGGATAGCATTTAGGGTTAAGGGTTGAGGGATTAGGTTTAAGGTAGAGTGTTGAGGGTAGAGTGATTAGGGATAGGGTTTAGGGTTGAAAGTTTAGGGTTGAGGGATTAGGGTTTAAGGTATAGTTTAGTAGTTCTTGTGGATAGAGCTAGTAAACAATGGGAGATTACTTGCCTATTTCATAACAATATACCTTTCCTAAGTGCGGGGTGGATAGCAAGAAACATAGATGTACCCTAATGCAAATCTTTTCTCATAATGATCATCCTTCTGATTTCAACTGTTAATTACTCACTGTGGATGTACCATACACAAAGCTTTTCTCATAGGGTTTAAGGTATAGTGTCGAGGGTTGAGGGTTTATTGATAGTGTTTAGGGTTGAGGGTTGAGGGATTAGGTTTTAGGGTTGATGGTTTAGGGTTTAAGGTATAGTGTTGAGGGTTGAGGGTTTAGAGATAGGGATTAGGGTTGACGGATTAGGGTTTACGGTTGACAGATTAGAATTTAATGTCAAGGGTAGATGGATTAGCGATAGGGTTTAGGGTTGAAGGCTTAAGGATTAAGGGTTGAGGCTTTAGGGATGAGGGTTTAAGGCTTTAGATATAGTGTCAAGTGTTGAGGGTGTAGGGATAGGGTTTAAGTTTTAAGGGTTAAGGGTTGAGGGATAGGGATTAGGGTTTAAGGTATAGTGTTGAGGGTTGATGGTTTAGGGATAGGGTTTAGGTTTGAGGGGTTAGGGTTTAGGGTTGATGAATTAGGGTTTAATGTTGAGAGTTGAGGGTTGAGGGTTGAGGGTTGAGGGTTGAGGTTGAGGGATAGGGTTAATGGTCAAGGGATTAGGGTTAAATAAGAGTGTCGAGGGTAGAGGGATTAGGGATAGGGTTTAGGGTTTAGGGTTGAAGGTTTAATGATTTAGGGTTGAGGCTTTAGGGATGAGGGTTAAGGGATTAGGGTTTAAGATATAGTGTCGAGTGTCAAGCATGTAGGGATAGGTTTTAGGGTTCAAGTTTTAAGGGTTAAGGGTCAAGGGATCAGAGTTAAGGGTTGAGGGATTAGGGTTTGACGTTGAGGGTTGAGTACATTGAGGTTCGAGGGTTAAGGGTTTCAGGATAGGGTTGAGGGTCAAGGGATTACGGTTAAGGGTTAGGGTTGGAGGGTTTAGGGATAAGGGATTAGGGTTTAAGGTATAGTATCGAGCCCGTTGAGGGTCTAGGAATAGGGATAGCATTTAGGGTTTACGGATGAGGGATTAGAGTTGAGGGATGACGGATTAGGGTTGAGGGTTGAGGGATTAGGGTTTAAGGTATAGTGTTGAGGGTTTAGGGATAGCGTTTAGGGTTGAGGGATTAGAGTAAAGGGTTGAGAGATTAGGATTTGACATTAAGGGTTGAGGCTTTAGGCTTTAGGGTTTAGGGATAGGGTTGAGGGTCAAGGGATCAAAGTTAAGGGTTGAGGGATTAGGGTTTGACGTTGAGGGTTGAGGGTTGAGGTTCGAGGGTCAAGGGTTTAGGGATAGGGTTGAGGGTCGAGGAATTAGGGTTAAAGTAGAGTGTGGAGGGTATAAGGATTAGGGATAGGGTTGGAGGGTTTAGGGATAAGGGATTAGGGTTTAAGGTATAGTATCGAGTCTGTTGAGGGTTTAGGAATAGGAATAGCATTTAGGGTTTAGGGATGAGGGATTAGAGTTGAGGGATGATAGATTAGGGTTGAGGGTTGAGGGTTGAGGGTTTAAGGTTTAGGGTTGAGGGTTTAGGGAGTAGGGTTTAAGGTATAGTGTTGAGGGTTTAGGGATAGGGGTTAGGGTTGATGGATTAGAGTGAAGGGTAGAGGGATTAGGATTTGACATTGAGGGTTGAGGGTTTAGGGTTTATGGTTTAGGGATAGGTTTGAGGGTTGAGGGATTAGAGTTAAGGGTTGAGGGATTAGGGTTTGACGTTGAGGGTTGAGGGTTAAGGTTCGAGGGTCAAGGGTTTAGGGATAGGGTTGAGGGTTGAGGGATTAGGCTTAAAGTAGAGTGTGGAGGGTATAAGGATTAGGGATAGGGTTGGAGGGTTTAGGGATAAGGGATTAGGGTTTAACATATAGTATCGAGTCTGTTGAGGGTTTAGGAATAGGGATAGCATTTATGGTTTAGGGATGAGGGATTAGAGTTGAGGGATGATGGATTAGGGTTGAGGGTTGAGGGATTAGGATTTAGGGATAAGGTTTAGGGTTGAGGGTTGAGGGATTAGGGTTTAAGGTATAGTGTTGAGGGTTTACGGATAGGGTTTAGGGTTGAGGGATTAGAGTGAAGGGTCAAGGGATTAGGATTTGAAGTTGAGGGTTGAGGGTTGAGGCTTTAGGGTTTAGGGTTTAGGGATAGGGTTGAGGGTTGAGGGATTAGGGTTTGACATTGAGGGTTGAGGGTTGAGGTTCGAGGGTCAAGGGTTTAGGGATAGGGTTGAGGGTCAAGGGATTAGGGTAAAAGTAGAGTGTGGAGAGTATAAGGATTAGGGATAGGGTTGGAGGGTTTAGGGATAAGGGATTAGGGTTTAAGGTATAGTATCGAGTCTGTTGAGGGTTGAGGAATAGGGATAGCATTTAGGGTTTAGGGATGAGGGATTAGAGTTGAGGGATGACGGATTAGGGTTGAGGGTTGAGCGATTAGGGTTTAGGGGTAAGGTTTAGGGTTGAGGGTTGAGGGATTAGGGTTTAAGGTATAGTGTTCAGGGTTTAGGGATAGGGTTTAGGGTTGAGGGATTAGAGTGAAGGGTCGAGGGATTAGGATTTGATGTTGAGGCTTGAGAGTTGAGGCTTTAGGGTTTAGGGTTTAGGGATAGGGTTGAGGGTCGAGGGATCATAGTTAAGGGTTGAGGGATTAGGGTTTAACGTTGAGGGTTGAGGGTTGAGGTTCGAGGGTCAAGGGTTTAGGGATAGGGTTGAGGGTCGAGGGATTAGGGTTAAAGTAGAGTGTGGAGGGTATAACGATTAGGGATAGGGTTGGAGGGTTTAGGGATAAGGGATTAGGGTTGAAGGTATAGTATCAAGTCTGTTGAGGGTTTAGGAATAGGGATAACATTTAGGGTTTAGGGATGAGGGATTAGAGTTGAGGGATGACGGATTAGGGTTGAGGGTTGAGGGATTAGGGTTTAAGGTATAGTGTTGAGGCTTTACAGATAGGGTTTAGGGTTGAGGGATTAGAGTGAATGGTCGAGGGATTAGGATTTGACGTTTAGGGTTGAGGGTTGAGGCTTTAGGGTTTAGGGTTTAGGGATAGGGTTGAGGGTCGAGGGATCATAGTTAAGGGTTGAGGGATTAGGGTTTGATGTTGAGGGTTGAGGGTTGAGGTTCGAGGGTCAAGTGTTTAGGGATAGGGTTTAGGGTCGAGGGATTAGGATTAAAGTAGAGTGTGGAGGGTATAAGGATTAGGGATAGGGTTGGAGGGTTTAGGGATAAGGGATTAGGGTTTAAGGTATAGTATCGAGTCTGTTGAGGGTTTAGGAATAGGGATAGCATTTAGGGTTTAGGGATGAGGGATTAGAGTTGAGGGATGACAGATTAGGGTTGAGGGTTGATGGATTAGGGTTTAGGGATAAGGTTTAGGGTTTAGGGTTGAGGGATTAGGGTTTAAGGTATAGTGTTGAGGGTTTAGGGATAGGGTTTAGGGTTGAGGGATTAGAGTGAAGGGTCGAGGGATTAGGATTTGACGTTGAGGGTTGAGGGTTGAGGCTTTAGGGTTTAGGGTTTAGAGATAGGGTTAAGGGTCGAGGGATCATAGTTAAGGGTTGAGGGATTAGGGTTTGATGTTGAGGGTTGAGGTTCGAGGGTCAAGGGTTTAGGGATAGGGTTGAGGGTCGAGGGATTAGGGTTAAAGTAGAGTGTGGAGGGTATAAGGATTAGGGATAGGGTTAGAGGGTTTAGGGATAAGGGATTAGGGTTTAAGCTATAGTATTGAGTCTGTTGAGGGTTTAGGAATAGCGATAGCATTTAGGGTTTAGGGATGAGGGATTAGAGTTGAGGGATGACGGATTAGGGTTGAGGGTTGAGGTATTAGGGTTTAGGGATAAGGTTTAGGGTTGAGGGTTAAGGGATTAGGGTTTAAGGTATAGTGTTGAGGGTTTAGAGATAGGGGTTAGGGTTGAGGGATTAGAGTGAAGGGTCGAGGGATTAGGATTTGACGTTGAGGCTTGAAGGTTGAGGCTTTAGGGTTTAGGGTTTAGGGATAGAGTTGAGGGTCGAGGGATCATAGTTAAGGGTTGAGGGATTAGGGTTTAACATTGAGTGTTGAGGGTTGAGGTTCAAGGGTCAAGGGATTAGGGTTAAAGTAGAGTGTGGAGGGTATAAGGATTAGGGATAGGGTTGGAGGGTTTAGGGATAAGAGATTAGGGTTTAAGGTATAGTATCGAGTATGTTGAGGGTTTAGGAATAGGGATAGCATTTAGGGTTTAGGGATGAGGGATTAGAGTTGAGGGATGATGGATTAGGGTTGAGGGTTGAGGGATTAGGGTTTAGGGATAAGGTTTAGGGTTGAGGGTTGAGGGATTAGGGTTTAAGGTATAGTGTTGAGGGTTTATGGATAGGGTTTAGGGTTGAGGGATTAGAGTGAAGGGTCGAGGGATTAGGATTTGACGTTGAGGGTTAAGGGTTGAGGCTTTAGGGTTTAGGGTTTAGGGATAGGGTTGAGGGTCGAGGGATCATAGTTAAGGGTTGAGGGATTAGGGTTTGACGTTGAGGGTTGAGGGTTAAGGGTTGAGGTTTGAGGGTCAAGGGTTTACGGATAGGGTTGAGGGTCGAGGGATTAGGGTTAAAGTAGAGTGTGGAGGGTATAAGGATTAGGGATAGGGTTGGAGGGTTTAGGGATAAGGGATTAGGGTTTAAGGTATAGTATCGAGTCTGTTGAGGGTTGAGGAATAGGGATAGCATTTAGGGTTTAGGGATGAGGGATTAGAGTTAAGGGATGATGGATTAGGGTTGAAGGTTGAGGGATTAAGGTTTAGGGTTGAGGGTTGAGGGATTAGGGTTGAAGGTATATTGTTGAGGGTTTAGGGATAGGGTTGAGGGTTGAGGGATTAGAGTGAAGGGTCGAGGGATTAGGATTTGACGTTGAGGGTTGAGGGTTGAGGCTTTAGGCTTTAGGGTTTAGGGATAGGGTTGAGGGTCGAGGGCAATTGCTTGATAGAACCCCTGCTATTTATGCTTGGATAAGGATTTGTCACAAACTAGAACTTCTATTTCTAAAGAAGATCTGTCTTTCTCCCTCGATGGACATTTTCTATCAAGAACTTGATTATGAGGGCTTACCCCTTCATTGTTATGCCTATCATATGGCGGAGCATCTAGTAAGCTCTTGTAGCAAATAGGAAAAGTTCTCTCTCAAAAACCTTGTGGTCATTCAAGTCTGAAGGGGAAGGTTTGGAAAGAGAAATGGATCACCAAAGAGATGAAGAATTTCTTATTTCTCAGACACCATCAGTGGTTTTTCTTTGATGTAGAGGACCTACCAAGATGGAAAGCATTTAAAGATTATATGATCTCCAAAGGAAAATCTCCTAATTCTCCCAGAATGTCATCCTTCAGCAAGGTGGGACGAAGTGGCTTGGCTCTTCCAGTCATGGATCCTCCCATATTTAAGAGGAATTGTAAGGCTTGGAAGTGTTAGTTGAAGAAGCACAGGATGTGGTCATCCCTGCTTGTGTTAAGGAAGATAATGCACAGGATGTGATCAATCTATAGCAAGACAAAACATGAGTGCATTTTGTCTTGCTATAGAAATGGTAAAAAAGTGTTGACCCCTATGATCCAGGCCCATATGCTCTGTTTTCATACTGATTCTGCACGCGTGCTCTGACAAAAAAGAAGTGCTTTCATGTTGTTGGGAAGTTCACATGCACATTTGACACATTGCACCACCTTTGCATGATCTTTCCACCACCTTTTCTGCTTTGCCAACTTGAGAAGGAGGAAATAACATAGTTTTCACACCAAGTTTGATATATATCTATTCAAGTTTTAATTTTTGTAGTGTTGCAATGTTAATTGTGATTCAATTTTAGGAATTTAACATTATAGATTGGTTAATAGTATTGTTAGTAATTATATTTGAGTATTATTCAATTTAACATTGAAAAGGAAGCAAGTGGTGAAAAACTCAAATTGTTGAGGAGTTTGATTCAAGAAGAAAACAACACTAGATAATTGGGTACTCTCTCCATTCGAATCTTTGTTTTTTAGGTATGTCAAGTCTTTACATGCATGTTCTTTACATTTTCCTTAATTCGGATTGAATTACTTTATCATGCTTTATCATACATGTTTAAAATAGACACATTCCCAATCAAGAAAGCAGCCTACAATCTCACATGATGCCATGTATATTTTCTACACTTGGGCTCTTTAATAATTATGTGTAATAAACAGACCTTAACATACCATGATGTCAAACTATATAAGAATATTTCCTTACAACATAATAAAAAAACAATCCCACTATTATCTTGTATTCATTTCTTAGGAACTAATATTGGTCTCTTTATCATGCTACAGACAAATTCTCTGTCATGCCAAGGAAACGATCAAGAATTAAACCAACACAGGAAGAGATAGAAGCTAAGAATGTAAAGAAAGTAGTGGCTATGAGGGAACTTCGTGAGAAGAGGAAATTGGACATGATAAATGAAGACATACCAATTGAAGAGGAACCACAACCATCACAAAGAGATATGGTATTGGCAGCACAAAGAGAACGAATGCAAAAACTTCATGGTACGAGAGATTTGAATACCATAGTTGGAGACACGTCCTCTTCCACAAGTCAACATGTAGGGACACCATCTACCACATCTCAAATTGAGAGTACATCATCACTCACATGTGATGAAGGAGGTATGCCATCGTTCCCACCTCAACCTCAAGGTATGTCATCTATTCCATCTTCAATCGAAGGTATGCCATCTAGCCCATCTCATTTAAATATTGATGAAATTCCTAATGTTGAGATGAATTTACCTAACTTAACACCACCTAGAATTTTGCATAGAAAGCCAAAGTATTTGATTGATATTGATGAGAATATTTTGCAGCCAATGGAAGGTAAGATTCCAAAACGCACTTGTAGAAGATATGCTCATAAGATTTGGAGATTGTTCTTTGAAAAGTTAAATGAGATTGCAAGATGTCAACTATTCATTGAAATGATGTGAAGTATAAAGTATAGGTCCATCATGAAAATTCTTGGGTTGAGAACATCAGAGGCTTCAAGTGAAAAATCTATTGTCAAGAATCTAATGAGTGCGTATCAGAGTGCGGGTAACACCTCACGCACAAAAGATAGTAATGCAACACGGTGTGTGATTACATCAACTATAGTAAGTAGTCAAATGAGGAAAGCTCGTCTCATTAGAAAGATGAGTCAAGAATTGAGAATTAATAGGAAAACTTTATCAAGAGCCATTGGAGATGCCAAAGAATTAAGGACACTAATGCCAATGAATTATGGGCGTTCTCAGGGAGATGACCATGAAAAGATAAACCAATTGTTGAGGCATTGAGATCACTAATTGAAGACTTTTGGAAGAATTACATAAGGGTATCTCCGAATCAAAGGGATGTGGTAAGAAGGAGAATCAGTAGTCAGAACCGTGAGCCACATCCAAAGCATTTTTTGGATGAGACTCAAACACAGTTTTATGGTAAATTTCTAGAGAAGTATCCTCAAATTAAAATTTGTCAAAGATATTTTGAAATGCTAAAACCTTTCTATGTCAAGATAAATCACACACACACTACTTGTTGTTGTAGATTACATATTGAATTTTCTAACCATTTTGATGTTTATAGGTCTATATGTTTAGATATGCATACTAACAATGATTTGCAGGGTTGTGCCATATGTGCCCCACCAACATCTTCAAGAGACATCATATCAAGAATTTTATGTGAAAGAGAGGAAGGTCAAATATTCTACAATAAATTATGCTTGGATGGCACATGTCATCGTTGCGGTGGCTTGCAACATTTGCCAATATGTGAACATATGGAAAGAACACATGCGATTAGAAATGAACTAGTAGAGTTTGGCAAGTATAAAATAGTGGCATACAATACAAAAGATGGCAAAGAAGCAAAGAGGTGTGAATTGGTTACTGAAAAGATTCCAGTGTATTAGTTTATGCCTATATTTCGTGACAGCATAGTGTATGAGTATGCAAGACATGCCCATAGAGCTCAATGATTGGACTTGCAATTCAAGTTATGCAAGGACACATTTCCGGTTGGTAGCATTATTTCAGTTGTTGACTTTGTAGAGAACTACAATCTACAGCCACAGCGTGAGGTGTAATCACAATATTACAACTCCACACAAGTTTCTATATTTGTGCACATCGCATTCATTCATGCGAATGATAGTACAAAGGATGACAGAAAGATCATAAGGGAATTTCTATATTAGTGATGATCGCATGCATTCTATGGAGTTCGTACAAGGTTGCTTTCAGGTGTTCTACAATGATTTGGCTAGAAGGGGCATATCGTTCAGTCAACATATCATATGGTCGGATAACTGTGCATCACAATTCAAGAACTCGCAGAATTTCTATTGGCTGAGTAGGAGGCATAATTTTACAGGTCTTCAGCATATGTGGAACTTTTGTGAGGCCGGGCATGGAAAGGGGGAGCATGATGGTGCAGGAGCATGTATCAAAAGAGCCATAGCACGAGAAGAGTTAAAGTATAAAGACAATGCAAAGTTGACAGATGCAAAATTGATTGTCGAGTGGTGTAATGCTTCCATGGGTCCAGGTAATGAAGGTGTGTCTTTAGTTCGTAGATTTTTTTGGTTGATAGATGATACTAACATTGTACCATATGAGGACTATTGTACACTAACAGGATCAAATGAGATGCACTCTTTCAGAAGCCCAATTGCAGGTTCATGGAGTATCCATATGCGAAAGATGTCATGCTTTTGTTCTTCCTGTACAATTCAAGTCTGGGATGAGTACAGGTCAAAGGAGTGGGTTGACGAATGGAAGTTAAGTTATCTTAGCCCACTTGACATGTATCAACCCCCGACGGCACTAGAACTAACACAAATGGAATCATCAGTTGACTTTGACCACATATCAGATTCAGTTCAACTAGGTAATATAGGGCACGTATATGCATCTAATTTCATCTAGTTCAACCAGGTAATGTCATCGTACTTTGTAGTGTTTTTGTAATGTTGACTAATTTCATCTAATTTGCTACACATATCAATGTAGGGCACGTATATGCAGTTATTACAGATGAAGATAATGAAGAGGGAACAGATTATTACTTATGTCATTGTGTTGAGGCCAAAATGAAATTGGAGGCCCTTGTTACAGATGGAGAAAACATCAAATACCCTATAGGCTCAATGGTTATTACTGGAACATGGCTTAGAAGGTACCCACATAAGAGTGTTAATATTTGGTTGTTTCAGGACTTTGACACGCATCAGAAGATTCTTCATTACTCGAACCTTGTCATAGCATCCAATGTTCATTTGATAAAGTATCGGGGTAGACCTTTGAACAAAATCTTGTGGAAGGTGCGTGAGTCTGACCATGAAGCAATACTTGACACAATAAAGAGTAGAGCAGACCTGGATGGTTCATTGGATTAATTTGTAATTATTCACATTGATTTTGTAAAGTCATGTTACATTGAGTTGTAAGTATGCACATTAATTTGTAAGGTTTATCTTTTTATATTTCCTCCTACATTTTTACACATATACACATTTTTACATCATCATGTTATGCATTTTTGGTGTCTTGCTCTTGATGTGACCAAACTCATAACTCACCCTACTTCCTCTAGACACCATTTGATGATCTCTCCAACACTCTGGATCTAGGGCACCCAATCATGATGATGACCTATATACCATGCCTTTAGATCTTCCTTTCATCCACTTTCATGCCTTTAGATCTTCCTTCACATATAGGGTGCCAAATCAAGTTGAAAAATCTACATAAGGGTGCCAAAATAGATGAAAGGAGACATGAAATGCACCTTAGGACTCCATGCTAAGGTTTGAGCCATTAAAGTCTCTTGATATTAGGTGCTCATGATGATGAAACTTAGAGTTTTTTGCTTTCCTAGGCACTCATCTAAGATGTTTGAATGATAAGGATTGCCTAGACCTCTATAATGTACATTAGGCACCAAAATCAAGGTGATTTTAAGTCACTTTGAGTCATTCGGGGTCAGTTTGAGTCTTTGAGTCATGTTGCAAAAAAGTGTCAATGTTGTTAAGTTGCACAAAGCAACTTTTGCATTTTTGGTGCCCTGCTCCTGATGCGACCAAATTGACAGTTCCAATGCATCTGGATGGGTACGTTTAGGCTAGGCATGGTTCTATTTTTCACCCAAACATGTTGAAACAGTCTGAGCTACATTGTGCCGACGATATCCCTGAAGAGTCCAAAGTGTAAAAAGGCAACAATCTTTGATGAGATGTTACTCAAAAATTGTGTCACTTAGAAACATTCTGTCTGAGGCAACACGATCAAGTAGAGTGCCTCTACAATAACCTCTCTCAATTTTTTATATCTCTAAGGCATTTGCCCGTGGTGAAGGGTTTTTTGCTGCCCCAAAAATTGTCAGAAGGAGGCAGTGTAAAGTTGTAAACGGGTATAACTTTCGTCTTTCTCCTGATGCGACCAAACTGACTATTCCAACGCATCTAGATCGGTACATTTACACTAGGCATGGTCCTTTTTTTTCTCCCAAATATGTCGAAATAGTCTGAGCTACATTGTACCGATGATATCCCTGAAGAGTCCAAAGTGCAAAAAGGTAGCAATCTTTGACAAGATGTTACTCAAAAACCATGTCACTTATAAACATTCTATCTAAGGCAGCACGATCATGTAGAGTGCCTCTACAATAACCTCTCTCAATTTTTTATATCTCCGAGGCATTTGCCCATGGTGAAAGGTTTTTTCCTGCCCCAAAAATTGTCAAAAGGAGGAAGTGTAAAGTTGCAAAGGGGTGTAACTTTCATCTTGCTCCAGATGCGACCAAACTGACTATTCCAACGCGTCTGTATGGGTACATTTACACTAGGCATGGTCCTATTTTTCATCCAAACATGTCGAAATAGTCTGAGCTACATTGTACTAATGATATCCCTGAAGAGTCTAAAGTACAAAAAGGCAGCAATCTTTGACGAGATGTTACTCAAAAATTGTGTCACTTAGAAACATTCTATCTAAGGCAACGCAATCATGTAGAGTGCCTCTACAATAACCTCTCTCAATTTTTTATATCTCTGAGACATTTGCCCGTGGTGAAAGGTTTTCTGCTGCCCCAAAAATCGTCAGAAGGAGGCAGTGTAAAGTTACAAAGGGGTGTAACTTTCATCCTACTCCTAATGCGACCAAACTGACTATTCCAATGCATCTAGATGGGTACATTTACGCTAGGTATGGTCCTGTTTTTCACCCAAACATGTCGAAACAGTCCGAGCTACATTGTACCGACGATATCCCTGAAGAGTCCAAAGTGCAAAAAGGCAGCAATCTTTGACGAGATGTTACTCAAAAACTATGTCACTTAGAAACATTCTGTTTGAGGCAATGCGATCATGTAGAGTGCCTCTACAATAACCTCTCTCAATTTTTTATATCTCTGAGGTGTTTGCCCGTGGTGAAAAGTTTTCTGTTGCCCCAAACATTGTCAGAAGGAGGCAGTGTAAGGGGTTCTGTCAAGCAATTGCTAAGAAATCCTCAATACTCAAACACTCCAATGAACTAAAGCAACTTCTTCTTAGGCGCAAATGTAAGGGTACACAAGGGGAAAATGGCACCTAGATGCCTTAGTGCATTTCTATGACTTCATTCACATGTTTAAATGTTTGAGAAACTCTCCTTTACTAAGCGCTTGTCCTCATGTCAATGTTAAGCTTTATACCTCCTAGGCACTCAGTTAGGTGATGTCATTAGATACAACTTACCCTTAGGTGCCAATGTAGCTTCTCAATCCATCACACTTCTAAGCATTCAAATTTGAGGTCTTAGACTTGTTTCTTATTCCTAGGTGCAATTGGATTATCTTCCTAGATCTAGGTGCTCATGATGGTGGGAAATTACATGAAGGGGCACCTAAGTCCAATTTGACTTTGTATTTGATATTTTATGACTCCAATTGACTAGGAATGGCTCAATTTCTAAAGTGCTGACTCAATAATGTAAGTTTAAGGTCTTTTCCTCTTAGGTGCCAATTAATGAGTCCACTAGATGTAATTTCTCCTGGACTTGAAGATTGTGAAAGAACTTGAAGCTTGGATGGATGTCTTAGAATGTTCAATGAAGAAGTGTTCCAACTTGAAAGGTCCTTTGAAGTGTAGATATTGATGATAACACTTTCCCTTATATGTAAAGTAGATGACTTCTCAAGGAGGCTTGAATGTATCAGAGAGACTTAAAATTGAATGGATGTCTTTGGAATGCTTGATGATGATGAGAAGTTCCTTTGGAGCGGCTACATGCTGATCTTGAAGTGATGGTTGATGAAGAATCTAGTTGATACTTGAAGATGAATGGAACTTGAAGTGTAGATGGAAGTCTTCGAACATGATGTAATTGGTGATGTCGTTAATGAAGAAGACTTGAAATATATCTTGTTGTGACTTCTTAGAGCAACTACCTCTTGAAGTGGTGTTTCCTTGGCAGTGATTACTTCCATCTTAACTCTCTGGCATGAATGAATGTGAAAGGCTCCTTTGGAGTAGCTACATGATGACTCTAGGCGACTCCAAGCTCTTGCTCCTACCTTTTCCTTCAATCTTCCTACAATACAAACCAAGAAACACATCAATCCTCATGATAAACATTTTATAACACAAAGGAATCCTCTTTAAACATGGAATAATCATACTACAAATCTAGGCGCATATATAGGTAAAAAGAAGAGCAAAGGGTGCCTAACATAAGTTGGTCCATATTTATCACTTTAAATGATTTCAAACAATTGTAATGGCTTAAATAGGTCAATCTCCTTTAAGAGATTCATTCAAAAGGTGTCTTTCAATGCAATTTCTCCCTTAGGCGCCAGAATGGGTTTGTACTGATGGAGAGTGCGCCTAGATTTAAATGTCTTTATACTTGCAATTTTGCAATTCTAAACAATGAGACATGTCTTAGAATGAATTCTATCTTTCAAGCACTCACTCCAAAAGGTCATCTCATGCAATTTCACCCAAGGCGCTCATTGAGGTGTCCTCAGAGGCTAAAGTGTGCCTAACTCAATTGCCTTTATCTTTATCATTTTTGTGCTTTCGACAATTGAAAATGACCTAGAGTGATCCTTTCTCTCAAGGCACTCACCTATTGATATGATATTAAGTTATTTCCCTTAGGCGCAATTTTAGGCTTGTATGGGTGAAAAGTGCGCCTTACATCCTTAGGTGGTTCTTTCTAATTCTCAATGATTTCAATCAAATGCCAAGTGTCTAAGGAAGCTTTGGTCTTGAGATGATTAAATTTTGAGGTTCAAATCCCTTCCTCAATCAAGGCACAATCTTAGGGTTGTATAGATGAAAGTTGACTTCAACTTGGGCGCTCATTTGAGTTGGGAGGAGCTAGAATTTGCGCCTAGATTGGAGATAGATATTTTGGCTTATTTGATGATGGTCTCAAGTCTCTCTACCAAGGCACATTTTGATGATGTTCTTATTTAAACTCTTATGAAGACTATCTCATCCCTAAGCGCTCATCCTCATGATTTTCATGCACTTAGACTTCAAGGCGCCAAAACTAGTAGGAAAATTCACAATGAGCGCCTTTGCTTTGGAAGAATTTCTTATTGATCATTAGGCATACTTTGGAGTTGATATGTACTTCCTTTACTTCCATGTACTAAATTCATCATAATTATTGTCAAAGACTTCTCCAAGTTGATTGATAACATGCTTCTTGATGTTAAGATCCTTCTTAGATCTAGACGCTCATGATGGTGGGAAATTACATGAAGGGCGCCTAAGGTTCAAGATAGGTTCTTTCCACTCATCTTAACTTTCAATCATTGTAGTTAATCTCAAAAGACATCATCCAAAATGAGAAACCTCCAAGACTTGTCATTGTAAGTTGAATTCCTCCAAGGCACCAATACAAGGTTATTTTTAAGGCAAAGGGCGCCTAGGCTTATGGGGCTCAATTTGATGTATTTATTGAAAGCTCAAGGTGAATTGATGCTTATTGAAAATTCCACTTAGTCCTTCATTTGCATTATAGGCACCATTTCCTATTGACTTTTATACTCCTCATGCTAGGGCACCATAATGAAGTGGTTTAGACAATAGGTGTGCTTCACTTACTAGAGGCTTGTTCTCCTTCCACCTTAGGCACACTTTTATGGTGGAACAGGTGTCAATGGGTGCCTTGTCTTAAATTAATGCTCTCTCCAAGTTGGTCACCCTTTTGAGGCCTTATGAGTTACAAATTGTTCCTTAACCCTTCACGCTTGTTGCTCAATGTTTGAATGTTTAAGAAAGTCTCCTTTAGGTGCTCATCTTAATGACTTTTTCTCAAGGCACAATCATCCTAATGACTTGGATATTCATCCTAGTGTTTCAGGATATCAGGCTACCAGACTTAGTCATTTTCAGGATCTCAAACATAAAGAATAACATGATGATTCATTTTTTTGTATTGCATATAGTTGACATTGTATGCTACTCATAAAGAATATTAATATTTTTTGTTCAACAAAATGATTCATTTTTTTTTTAAATACAACTTTTATCTTTTAGTTCCAAAATGAGGTTTAGGTGATACTTGAATAACAATAGCTAGCTTATTGGATCAACAAACATCCTATGTAATACAATTGGACTTTAAATATTTAAAGTAGCCATCTACAAATATCCATATAGGCATACATCAATATCTGTCGATATAAGTATAACATATATACAAAATAGCCATATAGGCTTACAAGAATGCCATATAGGCATACAATGTCAACTATATACAATACAAAATATATGTCCACAAATGACATATAGGCATACAACAAAGGAACACAATAAAAAGTCATTCCCCTCTGGCTAGTGAAGAGAATAGATCATGAGCAGCCTTTGATCTTCTAGGGGATGGAGACGTGCATGTGGGTGGTCTACTACAAACCCAAGGGCTGCTCCTTCTATTTAGTTCTTCCTCCATCTTTAGCTATTACAATAAAAAGTATAGACATTAATACATAGAAATTACATGTTATAAAAAATGAAACATTTAACAAAATAATCACTTACCGCTACCATATAATCTATCTCCTCACTTGCCTCAGTAGTGGGAATAGGCTGTGGTGATGTCATGTCCTATAGAAACCATCCAGATAGAAATTAAACTTCAAATCAATAATCTTTTAATTTTTCAAAAATAGACAACTATAAGAATGAATGTAAATTGAAATTTACTAATCTACCTCATACCCCTGTCAATGCCATGGAGCTATGAATTGCAGAGGCCACACCATGCTCCATTGCCCTATGAACATGGGGAGGTGTCTCCGTAGCCTGCATCATCTGGAAATAAAACAACATTATTCAATTACAAAAACTATATAGTGATGCAAATCATGGCTCCTAACATACACACACGTTCATCTAAACATGGAAGTACACACAATAAAGCACACAAGTCACATACAAAAATCTAGCAAGTACAATTCATTCATTAAACTATTTGTTTTATTACCTCCGTAAAGCTTTGAAGTCCACCACCGCTAGCAGGTGTTGCCGTGAAATCTACAATATTAACCTATTCAACATCCAAAATCAAATATTAGAATACCATTCATATAACGATGCTATTCACATGTAATATTTATAATTGTTTACTAGTTACATACCCCAACAGTAGATGATCTGGTGTAAAATCCAGGTGGAGAACCACTAAAAACTGCATCGACGCTGACCCTAAAATTTCATTAAAATCATCAATTTAAATTAGTTAATCTTGCATTTCAAAAATGAAATTTAATAAATTAAATTCAATAAACTTGCTAATATTTACCTGAGTATCTAGGCCGAAAGTCTCACTCAGGAGGGTATCTGTCATCACCATCTGCTCAGCTATAGATGTAGCCTATGCACCTGCGTCCTGACTATCCATGGGATCATAACCACAGGCTAACCCACAAGCCTAACAAGCATGGGGTGGGACCCTACTCCTCGCACTATCTCCCAACCCACTTTGTGCTACAGGACTGGCATGTTCTATGATGCTTTGGGTCAAGGAACTAATGGACTGAAGTGTATCAACCTCAACACTCTCCTTCACAATGGAAGGGATAGAAACATGCTCATGGGATGGTCTGCTGATTACTTGTCTCACTACCCGCTGTGGGTCAAGATGTGCCCCTGGTCTATCTTGTGCTGACCCCCCACCTCTACCCTGGAAGTCTCGCATATCAAAATAGTTTGGCACTTTATTGAGGACAAACTCGTAGTAGAGTTTCCTCAAAACGTATTGCGGGACCTCATTATTATTGCATGGAGGATGGTAAAAAACCATCCACCACCTCTGCCCAAAATTGTCCCTTATCGCTTGGTTGTTGCACCAATGGATAGGGAACCTCTTGCATGTAATGGGTGGAGGTTGATTTGTTTGTGGGTTTGTGAAAATCGAACACAAGTCTAATTTTGTGATTTGTAATTTTTTCACATCTTGGTATGACAGCTTGTCTGCATAATAATCTCTAAACTCTCTCCTCTTATCCGTCCAACTAGTTATTTGCTTTCTAATTGAATCTACATTTGATAACATAGATTCAAGAGATTCAGCAAGCGTGGACCTATGCAAGGTTGAAGGGGCATGTCGAAGAATGGATGGAGGTTGTTGTTCTGCAGGATTTTGTGGATTTTGAGGAGGAGGAGGAGGTGCATTAACATTTTCTGACAATTAACAAAATATACATCAAAAAACAACTCAAACCTACCTATTTAGAAGCAAATTCAAACAAAAAAATAAATAAAACTCACTCCTTTGGCATGCTCGACGTTGTGGCAGCATTTTGGCAACGAATCAACAAGATTTTGGTGTTGAATTGTCTTTTCCAAAATGCGAGTGCGCTTCCTAGGGTTTGCAAGCCGCGGGGATAGAGGAGAAAAATAGAAATGAAATGAAATGACAAGCCTTTTTTTAAATTTATAGTAGTTCATAACACACTCGTGTTATATATATATATATTTAAAAACCATTTGGCCACTTTTTGGTCCCCCATCTTTTTGCATTTACCCTATCCTGAAATATTAAAAATTGACTAAGTCTGAAATCTAGTGGATCCTCCAAATTCTATAATCTACATGTTAAATCTGGTGGATTCAAGACCTATCTCAAACATCCAGAAAGGTATATTGAAAAATATTTAAAGTATATTTAATATACCTTATCCTCTGGGACTTACACTTCTAGGTGCAAAATTGCTATAGGGAGTTAGGCGCACTTTCTCACCTCTGCAGACTCAAATCAGCGCCTAAGATTGAGACCTCAAAGTGCGCCTAGAGAAGAAAACAAACCTTTGATCATCCCAAGTTATGGCGCCTTAAATGGAATTGATACAAATGACCTTAAGCATTGAAAATTTGACAAGGAAAACACATTATGAGTTTAGGCGCCCTTCATGCTTCATATCACCCATTTTGGCACCTTGGCAACATAGTACATGAATAACACCTCAAAATGAGCGCCTAAGGGTGATGTAGTCATACAAGGGTGTAAATAAGTGTTAAAAGCCTTAAAATATCAAGGAATAATCCAAATTCAAGTAAGGCACATTTTCACACCTTGATCATCATCTAAGGCGCCTTGCAAAGGAGGTCTTGAGCAACATAAACCTTAGGCACAATTTCTTGCTTCTACAATCAAATTTGAGCGCCTAAGGAGTGGATTGGTGATGGACATCACTTTGAGTGCCTTAAAAGTGTTTGAAGGTTTGAATTGGTGAATGACAGCACCTAAAGGTCTTAGAACCAACTAGAATAAGGAATTGAAGAATGAGTTAACCACTTTGAGCGCCTTGAAGGAGAGAAGTATGCATATGAAGATTGATTGAATGTTTGGAGTTTAGGTGCACTTTCCTTGTCATCTAATCACACATTGGCACCTAGGAAGAATTGACATGAAACAATCCTTTGAGTAGACTCCTTGATGAGATCTCTTCCATTGCTTAAACTTGTTGAAATGTTAAAAGCTAAGTCAAATAGATTCTAGGTACTCTTTGCCTTCATAATGACCTTGAATTGGCGCCTAAGCATAACAAGAGAGTTTAAATCCATTCAATAGGGTGCCTTGTAAGAGGAGAGCTTAAGAGCATGAGACTAGATGGCATTTAAGAGTCAAGATCATCAAAATCCAAAGAAATGGGCTAAGTAAGCTAAGGCACCTTTGCTTGTCATTCAATACCTCCATGAGCGCCTAGATTGAAATTGCATCCAAGGACATCTAAGAGTAGGCGCCTAGAGGGGAAAAATCATCCTAAGACCTTCAGAATTATTTAAAGCATAAAAAATGCCAAGTATAAAGCTTCATGATGTTGGGCACTCTTTCACCTCCATATAGATCTAGATTGGTGCCTTAGATAAAGTATCACAAATCTATATCATTGAGTAAGTTCCAAGAGATAAAGGCTTACTTCAAGCATGTTTAATCATTCAAGGTCTTACAAATAATGAATAGAGCGTAAATTGATGCTAGGTGCCTCCTCTTGTCTCTACTATCTAGTTTTGGCATCTAAGGAGAAATTGCATCTAGTGAACTCATTAATTGGCGCCTAGGAGGAAAAGACCTTAAACTTACATTATTGAGTCAACACTTTAGAAATTGAGCCATTACTAGTCAATTGGAGTCATAAAATATCAAATACAAAGTCAAATTGGACTTAGGCGCCCCTTCATGTAATTTCCCACCATCATGAGCACTTAGATCTAGGAAGATCATCCAATTGCGCCTAGGAATAAGATACAAGTCCAAGAGCTCAAATTTGAGTGCCTAGAAGTGTGATGGATTGACGAAGCTACATTGGTGCCTAAGGGTAAGTTGTATCTAATGACATCACCTAATTGAGCGCCTAGGAGGTATAAAGCTTAACATTGACATGAGGACAAGCACTTAGTAAAAGAGAGTTTCTCAAACATTTAAACATGTGAATGAAGTCATAGAAATGCACTAAGTCATCTAGGTGCCATTTTCCCCTTGTGTACCCTTACATTTGTGCCTAAGAAGAACTTGCTTCAGTTCATTGGAGTGTTTGAGTATTGAGGATTTCTTAGCAATGCTTTGCAACTTTACACTACCTCCTTCTGATGATTTTTGGGGCAGCAGAAAACTTTTCACCATGGGCAAACACCTCAGAGATATAAAAAAATGAGAGAGGTTATTGTAGAGGCACTCTACGTGATCACATTGCCTCAGACGGAAAGTTTCTAAGTGACACAATTTTCGAGTAACATCTCATCAAAGATTGCTACCTTTTTGCACTTTGGACTCTTCATGGATATCGTCGGTACGATGTAGCTCGGACTGTTTCAACATGTTTGGGTGAAAAATAGGACCATGGCTAGCATAAATGTACCCATCCAGATGTGTTGGAACAATCAGTTTGGTCGCATCAGGAGTAGGACGAAAGTTGCACCCCTTTACAACTTTACACTGCCTCCTTCTGACGATTTTTGGGGCAGCAGAAAACCTTTCACCACGGGCAAATGCCTTAGAGATATAAAAAACTGAGAGGTTATTGTAGACACTCTACATGATCACGTTGCCTTAGACAGAATGTTTCTAAGTGACACATTTTTTTAGTAACATCTCGTCAAAGATTACTGCCTTTTTGCACTTTGGACTCTTCAGGGATATCGTCGGTACAATGTATCTCAAACTGTTTTGACATGCTTGGGTGAAAAAAAGGACCTTGCCTAGCGTAAATGTACCCATACGGATGCGTTGGAATGGTCAGTTTGGTCACATCAGGAGCAGGACGAAAGTTACACCCCTTTGCAGCTTTACACTGCCTCCTTCTGATAATTTTTGGGGCAGCAGAAAACCTTTTACCACGGGCAAATGCCTTAGAGATATAAAAAACTGAGAGAGGTTATTGTAGAGGCACTCTACATGATCACGTTGCCTTAGATGAAATGTTTCTAAGTGACACGATTTTCAAGTAACATCTCGTCAAAGATTGCTACCTTTTTGCACTTTGGACTCTTCAGGGATATCGTCGATACAATGTAGCTCGGACTGTTTCGACATGTTTGGGTGAAAAAAAGGACATGCCTAGTGTAAATGTACCCATCCAGATGCATTGGAACAGTCAGTTTGGTCACATCAGGAGCAGGATGAAAGTTACACCTTTTTGCAACTTTACACTGCCTCCTTCTGATGATTTTTGGGGCAGTAGAAAACCTTTCACCATGGGCAAATACCTCAGAGATATAAAAATTGACAGAGGTTATTGTAGAGGCACTCTACGTGATCACGTTACCGCAAAAGGAATGTTTCTAAGTGACACAATTTTTGAGTAACATCTCGTCAAATATTGCTACCTTTTTGCACTTTGGACTCTTAAGGGATATCATTGGTACAATGTAGCTCGGACTGTTTCGACATGTTTGGGTGAAAAATAAGACCATGCCTGGTGTAAATGTACCCATCGGGATGCATTAGAATAGTCAGTTTGGTCACATCAGGAGCAGGACGAAAGTTACACCCTTTGCAACTTTACACTGCCTCCTTCTAACAATTTTTGGGGCAGCAAAAAACCTTTCACCATGGGAAAATGCCTCAGAGATATAAAAAATCAAGAGATGTTATTGTAGAGGCACTCTTCATGATCGTGTTGCCTCAGATGGAATGTTTCTAAGTGACACAATTTTTGAGTAACATCTCGTCAAAGATTGCTGCATTTTTGCACTTTGGACTCTTCAGGGATATCGTCGGTACAATGTAACTCGGACTGTTTCGACAGGTTTGGGTGAAAAATAGAATAATGCCTAGCCTAAACATACCCATCCAGATGCGTTAGAACTATCATTTTGGTTGCATCAGGAGCAGGACACCCAAAATACATAACATGATGATGTAAAAATGTGTATATGTGTAAAAATGCAACAGGAAATTAAAAAAAACAAACCCTACAAATTAATGTGCATACTTACAACTCAATGTAACATGACTTTACAAAATCAATGTGAATACTTACAAATTAATCCAATGAACCACCTGGGTCGGCTCTACTCTTTATTGTGTCAAGTATTGCTTCATGGTCAGACTCACGCACCTTCCACAAGATTTTGTTCAAAGGTCTACCCCGATACTTTATCAAATGAACATTGGATGCCACGACAAGGTTCGAGTAATGAAGAATCTTCTGATATGTGTCAAAGTCTTGAAACAGACAAACATTAACACTCTTATATGGGTACCTTCTAAGCCATGTTCCAGTAATAACCACTGAGCCTGTAGGGTATTCGATGTTTTCTCCATCTATAACAGGGGCCTCTGATTTTATTTTGGCCTCAACACAATGACATAAGTAATAATATGTTCCCTCTTCATTATCTTCATCTATAATAACTGCATATATACATGCCCTACATTGATATGTGTAGCAAATTAGATGAAATTAGTCAACATTACAAAAACACTACAAAGTAAGATGACATTACCTGGTTGAACTAGATGAAATTAGATGCATATACGTGCCCTATATTACCTAGTTGAACTAAATCTGATATGTGGTCAAAGTAAACTGATGATTCCATTTGTGTTAGTTCCAGTGTCGTCAGGGGTCGATACATGTCAAGTGGGCTAAGATAACTTAACTGTCATTCGTCAACCCACTCCTTTGACTCACACTCATCCCAAACTTGAATTGTATAGGAAGAACAAAAGCATGACATCTTTCACGTATGGATACTCCATGAACCTACAATTGAGCTTCTGAAAGAGTGCATCTCATTTGATCCTATCAATGTACAACAGTCCTCATATGGTGCAATGTTAGTATCATCTATCAACCAAAAAAATCTACAAACTAAAGACTTACCTTCATTACCTGGACCCATGGAAGCATTACACCACTTGACAATCGATTTTGCATTTGTCAACTTTGCATTGTCTTTATACTTTGACTCTTCTCGTGCTATGGCTCTTTTGATACATGCTCCTGCACCATCATGCTTTCCCTTTCCATGCCCGGCCTCACAAAAGTTCCACATATGCTGAATACTTGTAAAATTATGCCTCCTACTCAACCAATAGAAATTCCGCGAGTTCTTGAATTGTCATGCATAGTTATCCGACCATATGATATGTTGACTGAACGATATGCCCCTTCTAGCCAAATCATTGTAGAACACCTGAAAGCAACCTTGCACCAACTCCATAGAATGCATGCGATCTGTTAGCACTTATTTTGACCTGGGGTTGATTTGTCATGATCAGGAGGTTTCTTCATTTGAAGCCTTTATCTTCTTGCCCATTTTTTCTAAGTGTTGGACCTCCTCAGCGTTTTTCAGCTGCAGCATCATATTTTTCTGAGGGGGAGGTCGTCATCATCATCTTGTCTTCGATGATGATCTTCATCAGCATGTTCTTCGTCGACTTGTTTTTCTCATCGTCATCATCATATTTCAACTGTCGGGTGATGTTTGCTTATTATCCTGATGATACTGGTGAGCTACAGTGCGCCCTCAGTTGCTTGCGGGGGTGATTTTTCAAGTATCCGGTGATCTTCTGAATATCACCTTGCTCAAGCATGATGATGATGTTGCCCCGATATCTTGAAGGGGTTATTCTCTAAGTGTTCGACCTAACTTGTTTTTTCTTAAGGGTCGTCATCATCATGATATTTCCAGTTATCATCCTGCTGCTTGCGGAGGTCATCATATTTTCTGCCTTCATGATATTTCGCCGGGGTGATATTTCTATCATCGGGTGATCTTGGTTATGATCATCCTGATGATGTTGTTGAAGAGTTCTAAGTGCGACCCGATATTCACTAGGGTCATCATATTTTGAACGTCAGGATGATCTTAGTCAATATCATCCTGATGATGTTGTATCACTTCTTGTTCGTTGTTTTGACATCCTGATGATGCTGACGCCATCCGTATATCAGGGTGATACTTGTTTCTCTGCCTATCTGCATCATGATATTCCGAAGGAAGGGGTGATATTTTCATATCACCCAGATATATGTTTGCTCGAGCATCATGATGATGCTGATATCAAGGAGATATCCGCCTGCTGGCTTCGCGCGTTATCTACTGAGGGTGATCTTTTCAAGCATCATCATCATATTCAGTTATCGCCCTGATCTTACAGAGGAGCTACAGTGCAACCTGATGTTTGAACGTCAGGAGGATATTTCCAAATATTCGGTTGTCTTCCGAATATCATGATGATGTTAATATGATGATGATGTCACCAAGGTCCGCGGGGGTCATATTTCTAACACTGATCATCTTGAAGAGACCTCCTGATATTTGCAAACATGATGATGATGTCATCCGGATATGAGGAGGTGCGCAGTAGGCAGATATGATGATGACGTCAGCAGGATATGATGATGACGTCATCAGGATGTTCATCGGCCAGACTTTTTGTTTAAGCTCAGCAGGAGGATGTTCCTCCGATGGATCAGGTTGTGCCGATTACCATGAAGGTTATATTTCATTATCATGATGACGTCAGGGTGATTTTTCGAACAACAGGATATCATGCTGCTGGAGGATGATGATGATGAGGTTATATACTAGTGTCGTCAGGAGCAAAAGCGCCGACATGATATATGCTCATGACCTAGTATATAAAGTGTTATTGAGGTCATCGCGGGGTGCATGTGGGATATTGTTATCCTGCATTTTCAAACATCATGATGATGAATCTCGGCGGGAAATGCTTGCGATAGTCTGTATGATGATCTTCCCAAGGCCGCGGGTTGGTGCGCCATTAATGGCGATTGTTGCAGAGGTATGGGCGATGGCGTGGATGGATCCTGTACCCGACTGAGGGAATACATCAGCGGACAGGGGCGCAGGGCTCGAGAAATCTTCCTGTCTCCTCTCCTACCTGCTGCATTCAAGTTTGGGCGCCAATCCGGTTGTGTTTGAGCGCCATTTTCATGATACTGTGTATCTGGCGAAATTTTGGTCAACATTGTAATTAATTGCTGAGCACCTACCTGGCTGTTATAAGCAGGTGGTCTTGCTCATTTGAAGGGTTGTTGAAAGTTGATGATTTTGGCTCTGTAATGTATAACAAGCTGATCTGGTTGCTCTGTACAGCTTACCTGTGAGTTTATGTATCTCTTGTTGTTTGTTTTTGGCATGAACCCACTGATTTCATGATTAAACTTGTATGAGAAATGCTGTTTGGCATGTGTTGTGTTAATTCTGTCTCCAGTATTGCATGTATTCTTCTTCTGAATCTGGATGTTTGGTAATGTTTAGATTCTAGAGCATAGAATTCCTATGTTGACTGTCTGATCTTTTAACTTCTACTCAAGGGGTAGATTAAACTGTTTTCAGGTTGAACATTGGGAGGGATATACTGCAGTAGGGATACCATAAGTAGAGATAACCTAACACTTTGTATTGGGAGATGCCTGTAAGGCAGGTATCACATATATCCCCTTGAAATCCAGTTTTAGTTGTTCATGCTGATCATTCACAGGTGTATGTCTACTGACTCCAGGCCCTGGATAGGCACCAATCATGCTTTGTTTTGTGTTATAACCATATCCAGCTTTGCATCCACATTTAAACTCCAAAGCAAAATCTAAAACCAACACTAGGACTTTAGAATTAGTTTAGGACCCTCAGTCCTCTGTCTACAACTGCTAATAGGCCCAAAGCTAGCCCCTTTGCTCTTATCATTCAGTTTTGGTCTACTTACAGGAGGACTATCTGCTTTCTGTCAGCATCCCAGCCTTGTATGCATATCCTCATGGATGTTGAGTAGGGAATACCCCCCTAGGTCTTGCAGAGCCTGAAGAAGAAGAGGAGATAAAATATAGAGTCTATCTCCTATACTGTTGACCCCCTGGCCCGGAGATCCTGTTGATCACTGATGGCTACCTTGTAGGGATATCTGGGAATAAGCATCCAGTCTGGGAAAAAGTCAACACGATCATCACTAATATAGAAATTATAATCCCTTATGATCTTTCTGTCATCCTCTGTACTATCATTCACATGAATGAATGCGATGTGCACAAATATAGAAACCTATGTGGAGTTGTAATATTGTGATTGCCCCTCACGTTGTGGCTATAGACTATAGTTCTCTGCAAAGTCGACGACTAAAACAATGCTACCAACTGGAAATGTGTCCTTGCATAACTTGAATTACAAGTCCAACCATCGAACTCTATGGGCATGTCTTGCATACTCATACACTATGTTGTCACGAAATATAGGCATAAACTGATACACTGGAATCTTTTCAATAACCAATTCACACCTCTTTGCTTCTTTACCATATTTTGTATTGTATGCCACTGTTTTATACTTGCCAAACTCTACTAGTTCATTTCCAACCGCATGTGTTCTTTCCATATGTTCACATATTGCCAAATGTTGCAAGCCACTATAACGATGACATGTGCCATCCAAGCATAATATCTTGTAGAATATTTGACCTTCCTCTCTTTCACATAAAATTCTTGATATGAAGTCTCTTGAAGATGTTGGTGGGGCACATATGGCACAACCCTGCAAAACATTGTTAGTATGCATATCTAAACATATAGACCTATAAACATCAAAATGGTTAAAAAATTCAATATGTAATCTACAACAACAAGTAGTGCGTGTGTGATTTATCTTGACATAGAAAGGTTTTAGCATTTCAAAATATCTTTGACAAATTTTAATTTGAGGATTCTTCTCTAGAAATTTACCATAAAACTGTGTTTGAGTCTCATCCAAAAAATGCTTTGGATGTGGCTCACGGTTCTGACTAACGATTCTCCTTCTTACCACATCCCTTTGATTCAGAGATACCCTTGTGTAATTCTTCCAAAAGTCTTCAATTAGTGATCTCAATGCTTTAACAATTGGTTTAATTTTTCGTGGTCGTCTCCCCGAGAACATCCATAATTTGTTGGCATTAGTGTCCTCAATTCTTTGGTGTCTTCCAATGGCTCTTGATAAAGTTTTCCTATTAATTCTCAATTCTTGACTCGTCTTTCTAATGAGACGAGCTTTCCTCGTTTGACTACTTACTATAGTCGATGTAATCACATGCCGTGTTGCATTACTATCTTTTGTGTGTGAGGTGTTACCCACACTCTCATACGCACTCATTAGATTCTTGACAATAGATTTTTCACTTGAAGCCTCTGATCTTCTCAACCCAAGAATTTCATGATGGACCTATACTTTATACTTCACATCATTTCAATGAATAGTTGACATCTTGCAGTCTCATTTAACTTTTCAAAGAACAATCTCCAAATCTTATGAGCATATCTTCTACAAGTGTGTTTTGGAATCTTACCTTCCATTGGCTGCAAAATATTCTCATCAATATCAATCAAATACTTTGGATTTCTATGCAAAATTCTAGGTGGTGTTAAGTTAGGTAAATTCATCTCAACATTAGGAATTTCATCAATATTTAAATGAGATGGGCTAGATGGCATGCCTTTGATCGAAGATGGAATAGATGACATACCTTGAGGTTGAGGTGGGAATGATGGCGTACCTCTTTCATCACCTGTGAGTGATGATGTACTCTCAACTTGAGATGTGGTAGATAGTGTCCCTACATTTTGGCTTGCGGTAGAGGACATGTCTCCAACTATGGTATTCAAATCTCTCATAGCATGAAGTTTTTGCATTCGTTCTCTTTGTGCCGCCAATACCATATCTCTTTGTGATGGTTGTGGTTCCTCTTCAATTGGCATGTCCTCATTTATCGTGTCCAATTTCCTCTTCTCATGAAGTTCCCTCATAGCCACTGCTTTCTTTGCATTCTTAGCTTCTATCTCTTCCTGTGTTGGTTTAATTCTTGATCATTTCCTCAACATGACGGAGAATTTGTCTATAGCATGATAAAGAGACCAATATTAGTTCCTAAGAAATGAATACAAGATAATAGTGGGATTGTATTTTTATTATGTTGTAAGGATTTATTCTTGTATAGTTTGACATCATGGTATGTTAAGGTCTGTTTATTACACATAATTATTAAAGAGCCCAAGTGTAGAAAATATACATGGCATCGTGTGAGATTGTAGGATGCTTTCTTGATTGGGAATGTGTCTATTTTAAACATGTATGATAAAGCATGATAAAATAATTCAAATAGAATTAAGGAAAATGTAAAGAACGTGCATGTAAAGACTTGACATACCTAAAAATTGAAGATTCGAATGGAGTACCCAATTATGTAGTGTTTTTTCTTCTTGCATCAAACTCCTCAACAATTTGAGTTTTTCACCACTTGCTTCCTTTTCAATGTTAAATTGAATAATACTCAAATATAATTACTAACAACAATACTATTAACCAATCTATAATGTTAAATTCCTAAAATTGAATCACAATTAACATTGCAACACTACAAAAATTGAAACTTGAATAGATATATATCAAACTTGGTGTGAAAACTATGTTATTTCCTCCTTCTCAAGTTGGCAAAGCAAAAAGGGTGGTGGAAAGATCATGCAAAGGTGGTAGAATGTGTAAAATGTGCATGTGAACTTCCCAACAGCATGAAAGCACTTCTTTTTGTCAGAGCACGCACAAAATCAGTATGAAAACAGAGCATGTGGGCCTGGATCACAGGGGTCAACATTTTTTTACCGTTTCTATAGAAGGGAAAAACGTGCTCGTGTTATAACGTGCTCGCATTTTGTCCTACTATAGATTGATCCATAAATATTTCCTGTAGAGTAAACGAAGTAAAAAGCCTCTCATCGGTGTAACAAGCCTCTTAGAGGAGATTTTGAAACCTACACCGATCAACGATGTTAGGCTGATCGGAGGCGTATCAGGGAAAAGTGAAAGGAGATCTTGCTGAAGGATCGAAGGTATTGGAGAGACAAGGGGTATCTTACACCGATCCATTGGAAGGAAACGATGTATCGGCAACTCTAAAGTGAGTCCCACTGATAGCATTCGTCACACCGAAGAAGAGAAGTATCAGTAGTGCATCAGCCGAAGCATATAAACATCCACCGATGACAAAAGTCTCACCGAAGGTGATTGGTATCGGTGTATCGGCAAAGTTAATTCTTGTATGGCCGATAGTGATTGTGTTTCCAACAGAGAAAATCAAGGTTGACGCTAGAATGTGTCCATTGGTGCATCGGCCTGAGTTCATAGGCATTCATCGATGAAAGGACTCTGGGTGAGAAGTATGTTCGAAGGTATATCAAAGTGATCAGTGTGTATCGGTGGAGCGGTTCTCAAGCTCGCCGATGGTAAAGGTCATACCGACAGTTGGAGCATAGTGTTGAGTTGTCGGTGAGAAGTGAGATTGGCGGAAGAGTTTTTGAATGTGACGATAGTGTTCAGTCTCGTCGATAATGAAGAATGTGTGTGTAGTTTGATATCATTTGGACCTTGAGGAAGTTATTTAAAGCCGGCTAAGCAATAAGCTTTCTGTACTATGGGTTTGATGGATATTCATCCCTGATTTGAATGCTTCCACTGTGTGCTCTTCATCACTATCCCTAATCCTTATACCCTCGACACTCTACTTTAACCCTAATCCCTTGACCCTCAACCCTATCCTGAAACCCTTAACCCTTGAACCTTAATGTACTCAACCCTCAATGTCAAACCCTAATCCCTCAACCCTTAACTCTGATCCCTTGACCCTCAACCCTATCCCTAAACCCTAAACCCTAAAGCCTCAACCCTCAACGTCAAATCCTAATCCCTCGATCTTCACTCTAATCCATCAACCCTAAACCCTATCCCTAAACCCTCAACACTATACCTTAAACCCTAATCCCTCAACCCTCAACCCTAAACCTTATCCCTAAACCCTAATCCCTCAACCCTCAACCCTAATCCATCGTCTTGCAACTCTAATCCCTCATCCCTAAACCCTAAATGCTATCCCTATTCCTAAACCCTCAACAGGCTTGATATTATACCTTAAACTCTAATCCCTTATCCCTAAACCCTCCAACCCTATCCCTAATCCTTATACCCTGCACACTTTACTTTAACCCTAATCCCTCGACCCTCAACCCTATCCCTAAACCCTTGACCCTCAAACCTTAACTCTCAACCCTCAACGTCAAACCCTAATCCCTCAACCCTTAACTCTGATCCCTCGACCCTCAACCCTATCCCTAAACCCTAAACCCTAAAGCTCAACCCTCAACCCTCAACGTCAAATCCTAATCCATCAACCCTTCACTCTAATCCCTCAACCCTAAACCCTATCCCTAAACCCTCAACACTATACCTTAAACCCTAATCCCTCAACCCTCAACCCTAAACCTTATCCCTAAACCCTAAGACCTCAACCCTCAACCCTAATCCGTCATCCCTCAACTCTAATCCCTCATCCCTAAACCCTAAATGCTATCCCTATTCCTAAACCCTCAACGAGCTCGATACTATACCTTAAACCCTAATCCCTTAGCTCTAAACCCTCCAACCCTATCCCTAATCCTTATACCCTCCACACTCTACTTTAACCCTAATCCCTCAACCCTCAACCCTATCCCTAAACCCTTGACCCTTGAACCTCAACCCTCAACATCAAACCCTAATCCCTCAACCCTTAACTCTGATCCCTTGACCCTCAACCCTATCCCTAAACCCTAAAGCCTCAACCCTCAACCCTTAACGTCAAATCCTAATCCCTCAACCCTTCACTCTAATCCCTCAACCCTCAACCCTAAACCTTATCCCTAAACCCTAATCCCTCAACCCTCAACCCTAATCCGTCATCCCTTAACTCTAATCCCTCATCTGTAAACCCTAAATGCTATCCCTATTCCTAGACCCTCAACGAGCTCGATACTATACCTTAAACCCTAATCCCTTATCCCTAAACCCTCCAACCCTATCCCTAATCCTTATACCCTCGACACTCTACTTTAACCCTAATCCCTTGACCCTCAACCCTATCCCAAAACCCTTAACCCTCGAACCTTAATGTACTCAACCCTCAACGTCAAACCCTAATCCCTCAACCCTTAACTCTGATCCCTCGACCCTTAACCCTTAAAACTTGAACCCTAAAACCTATCCCTACACGCTCGACACTCGACACTATATCTTAAACCCTAATCCCTTAACCCTCAACCCTAAATCCTCAACCCTAAATCATTAAACCTTCAACCCTAAACCCTATCCCTAATCCCTCTACCCTCGACACTCTTATTTAACCCTAATCCCTTGACCATTAACCCTATCCCTCAACCTCAACCCTCAACCCTCAACTCTCAACATTAAACCCTAATTCATCAACCCTAAACCCTAATCCCTCAAACCTAAACCCTATCCCTAAACCATCAACCCTCGACACTATAGCTTAAACCCTAATCCCTATCCCTCAACCCTTAACCCTTAAAACTTAAACCCTATCCCTACACCCTCAACACTTGACACTATATCTTAAGCCTTAAACCCTCATCCCTAAAGCCTCAACCCTCAATCCTTAAACCTTCAACCCTAAACCCTATCCCTAATCCCTCTACCCTCGACACTCTAACCCTAACCTCGACACTTAAACGCTAATCCATCAACCCTAAACCCAAATCCGTCAACCCTAAACCCTCAACCCTCAACACTATACCTTAAACCCTAATCCATCAACCCTAAAACCTAATCCCTCAACCCTCAACCCTAAGCACTATCAATAAACCCTCAACCCTCGACACTATACCTTAAACCCTAATCGCTCAACCCTCAACCCTAATCCCTCAACCCTTAACCCTAATCCCTCATCCCTAAACCCTAAATGCTATCCCTATTCCTAAACCCTCAACCCTCAACACTATACCTTAAACCCTAATCCCTTATCCCTAAACCCTAAACCCTATCCCTCAACCCTTAACCCTTAAAAATTAAACCCTAACACCTATGCATAAACCCTCGATGCTCAACACTATATTTTAAACCCCAATCCCTTAATCCTCAGCCCTAAAGCCTCAACCCTTAATCGTTAAATATTCAATCCTAAACCCTATCCCTAATCCGTCTACCCTCAACACTCTACTTTAACCCTAATCCCTTGACCATCAACCCTATCCCTAAACCCTCAACCCTCAACTCTCAACATTAAACCCTAATCCGTCAACCCTAAACCCTAATCTGTCAACCCTAAACCCTAATCCCTCAACCCTAAACCCTATCCCTAAACCGTCAACCCTCAATACTATACCTTAAACCCTAATCCCTCAACCCTAAACCCTAATCCCTCAACCCTAAACCCTAAACCCTATCCCTAAACCCAACAAAACTACTTTGCCTTATGTTAGGTTGTTAAACTCATCATTTTTGACACTCTTCTCTTAAAGATATTTGAGTTGCAAGAATATGTCAGAAAAATGGCTATGAACTTTTTTAATGTTAGTAATGTTATATGGCATGTTTTTCTGGCCCATCTGGGGTTCATTATGCCAATAGGTGTACACACTATGAGAAAAGATTTGTGTATGGTACATCCACAATGAGTAATTAACAGGTGAAATCAGAAGGATGATCATTATGAGAAGATTTGCATTGGGGTACATCTATGTTTCTTTCTATCCACCCCGCACTCAGGGGAGGTATATTGTTATTAAACAGGCAAATAATCTCCCATTGTTTACTAGATCTATCCACAAGAACTACTAAACTATACCTTAAACCCTAATCCCTCAACCCTAAACTTTCAACCCTAAACCCTATCCCTAATCACTATACCCTCAACACTCTACCTTAACCCTAATCCCTTGACCCTTAACCCTAAACGCTATCCCTAAAGCCTCAACCCTAAACCCTATTCCCTCAAGGTCGTAAACTCTAATCCCTTATCCCTAAACTCTAAATCATATCCCTACATGCTCAACCCTCAACCTTAAACCTTAATCACTCAATCCTTATCCACCCCTCTCCTCCCCTAGCTGGCTCACTCCCATCTCTACCCTCCTCTACCCTCGACACTATACATACATACATACATGATTAATAGCCTTGAACATAAAAACATTTAAGGGGAACATAACATGAGCGTGTTATAACACACTCGTGTTATTTCAAACATGACAAACAACACAAACTTTTGTGGAAAAGGAAAAATGCAAAGCAAAAAATAATGCGAGCGCATTATAACACACTCACGTTATGTTTTTCTTTGAGAATCCCAAGCCTTGGGCTTGGGATTTGCTTTGGATTTCCAACCCAAAGGCTTGGAGTGCCTTTTCAACATCCACAGGTGTGTTTTTCCATATTCTTCAAGATTTCACATAATTTCGTTCGTGCTAACCCTTAGATTTGCACGTGTTTCAAGGTCGAACAAATCGAACACCTGGGTAATGTTAGGCTTTCTCTTAGCTATTTGACAATGTGATTTTTTTCACATTTTAACAATGTTAAGCCTTTCATCTTTAATTTCTTTTATTTGTGTGTCCGTTTTTGGGCAAAAACCACTGTTTGGTCTTTTTTTCATTGTAAATTAACTATTCATTGAAATTTCAAAAAAATAATATATTTAGAAACTAGAATCCATTCTACAAATATTAAAAAAAGAAAAAATGATTTTCAATTAGTTTTCAAAATTTATAGGGGTAGCACGGCCAAAATTCTATTTTTTAGGATGTGTCCACTTTGAAAATTAGTATAAAATCAAATATTCATCAAAAAATTATCAGAAAAATTGGGCATAAACTACATGCTATTAGCTAATTTCTCACCAAAAAGTTGTGGCCCATATTCAAAGTTTTTATCCCACTGCTTGTGGCCCATATTCAAAGTTTTTATCAATATGCCCTAAGTTTAATAGTGGTCCTCATGGCCCCCGTTTATCCCTAGTAGACGAAGGTTGTTTTAAAATTTATATGCAAGGCCGGGTCCCATTTAACAGGTGGCGTGTTTTTACTTGTTTCCACCATTCTACAGAGAATAAAATATTAAAGAAAAAGACATCCGCAGAACAACAGAAGAGGGCCACGTGGCATTTTCATCACACCAGACTTCATCAATGGTATAGTAGTGGGTCCCTGACAAATAGATGGCATGTTCTTATGTTTTCTGCTATTTCTCTATTCCGCTAATCATCAATGATGTGCCCTCACAACTCTTGCAGAAGTGAGGGAAGGTGTCGCGTGTCCATCTTTAGGGTTGCTAAATTGGTATTCACCAATCCATGCTATGTGGAAGGTTCCTTGTGGACCGAGTGGTATTTTAGAAAATTTTCTCTGAGTTACGTGGCAAAATATAACAGTTTCTGCCATTCCGTAGAACTCCATCTCCCGCCAGATCTTATCACTATGGAAGCGCAGAAAGCTGCCTTACTAGCACTATTTGAAATTTCTTCTCGAAGTCGTGGCTTAGGTGGCAGTCTAGGTAGTGTGCTATGATTAGCCTGCGCTTGTTTGGCATTGATGACATGTTTTCTTTCCCTTGTTGACTGTGTTGGTTCTCAAAAACACAAGTTTTTAGACCACAAGAGGGTGCCAATCCCTTGATACGTTTTTGATCAACAAAACAGGGTTTATACAACAAAACCCCCTACTCTTTTGGCACTGCCAGACCTAGGCGGGTGTACCTAATCAATAAGGTAGATTTGGAAATATAAATGGATTCTAATTGAGGTAATTTTACTCACTATGGAATGCAGGTGTGAGAAAACTACATAGCTTGCTTTCTAATTCCTAATAAAAGCTTGAAGTATAGAAGATGTGAATTAAATTTGTGTAAAGAGTTCTGAAACTGATCAGTGCCTAATCTATTGGGTGAATAGAGTCAGTGAATAAATGATGATTATGGAGATAGATGTATAGGATTGGTTGGTTTCCTTCTCAGCTTAACTCTAACTGTTGGGTACCTTTTATAGGTCTACACCTTATGCAGACGTGCAAGTTTGTAAGTTACTATACTCTTCTTACCAAATCCTAGTGATATTCCCCTAAACTATTGTGAGCAACTGAAAGGAATTTTAATCCTGATAAGAAGGAAACCTAACCAATACAGTTTGTTTAAAGGTTTTTAACTCCAAGTAGAGACCAATGAACATAAACTTACTTGGGAGGACTTAAATCAACTTCTCACAGAAACCAACCAAATTGATCACACACCAACAACAAATGTATTGTGCTAAATTATGTTAATTTGAATAATTTGAAGGAACCACTTTGGAGACAATATAGCAGCATATAATCATAAGACTTCAATCACAATAGTTGAACACTAGAAATAAATCAACATTCAAGAACATTCTACTCCATTATTTTGCTTCAAAATATTGACATTAATTGCAGAAAAGTATGAAGTATGAAAAGATGTGTTGCTAAAAGTCTATTGTATATAGTTGTATTTCTATCTATCTTTTTTCTCCACAATGTCTTGATTTAAATATTTAGATGCAGAAGAGATGCATCTCTTCATAAGTGTCTTTTGAACATTAATTAACAATTACACATTTTAACTAGGCCTTACCTAGCCATAAATGGATCTTAGTGATATGATCCAGGTACTTTTGGATCAAATGCATATCTGCACACTCCACAGTACTTTTTGCAGCAAACTCCATGGTAGTCATTCTTTACATGCATGCACAGGCTCCCTCCAATGTTTGATCATCACTTTTTATAGCTTCCAAGGCCTCATGTAGGATCATCTAGCACTCCTTCGTCCAATCTTGCTGGTGCTTCAGGCTTTTATCATCTTTGAACAATGTAGGCACTGTTTGAAAAGCTTCAATAAACTCATCAGCTTCTGCCTGAAGGTCTTCGTGGAAGTTTGTGTGAACCTTAATCAAGCCCTTAGTATTGGAGATAGCCTCAGTGTCTAAAGTACCTCTACCCTATATCTCCTAGAGTTTTTCCTGAAGTCTGCTAGCCAACCTATTATGTTCTTGAAGAGCATTTTGATTCTTTGAATAAGTGATCCAGAATTTCTCCATCCATGCCATTATATTATTGTGCCTTCTTTTGAACACAGTGCCGAGTGCAACAAATCTGGCCTATGTTACTTGGGTGTTTACCTGTGTTGTTTCACCCATGTCCATTATTCATGAGCTTTCTCCTTGGATTAACATTTTGGGAGGGATTGAACCCTTTAAGAAATCATTTTCCTTTTTTGTTCTTTCGCAGCTCATTTTATACATATCCCTTTCCTTAATTAACATCTGAATTTGAGCTTTATTTAACTTAGCCACATTTATTCCAAGGTCTGCTATGACAACTGGATTAGTTTCCCCAGCCTTCAATGTCATTACATGGCCAAAGGCTTTTTCAGTGTCAATAACAAAAAGCTTTTTGTGTGGTGGGTACAAAGCCCAGAACATAAGAGAATTTTCATTTGGATTATATTTTGTCCCAATATACACTTCAATCACTCCTTCAGAACTGAGCTTGTGTTTTGGATTATCATTATGCAAGAAACTATCAAAGACAAGTGCTGAATTTAAATCAAGACTAGGGAATATCATCACACCAGATTCCTCTAGTAATCTTCTTCCCTTTTCTGGAGTCATATTTCTCATCTCATTCTCCACATCCATTTTTAATGTATTTAATAATTGTGTCTCATTATTCGGTGTAATTATACAAAAAAGTCTTGAATTTAGGAGTGTGAATAAACTGGTCATCTGAGATGAAGGATTTGTAAGCTACCTGCCTAGCATCATTATCACCTATCTCCTTAATTTCTAACCCTTTGATGCAGATGAAAAAAACAACTCAACTTCTTATTAGCAAAGTTCATTATAATGGGCTTCAACCTTACAAACTTCACAAGAAATCTTTCCACAAAAATAGTGACACTAAACTGAGCTTCAACATTTCTAACTCAAACAAGGTCTTTGACCCAATAACTTCAATCTACATCTTCCAAGATGCCCAACTCCAATCAAAACTCTATCCAACCACTATGTAGGACAACAGTCTTCCACACTGTCTTTTAAAGATAGTCACACACCTCTGATTTCTAAGGAGACAGTCAGGGTACCCTCCTTGGGGTGATCTCCATTGACACAACTCCAATGCCAAATAACCAACCAACTCAACAATATACCTAACACTTAATTGCCTTCAATGACAAAATAACAACATGATAGACAAAAACTATTACCTTCTTGATATGACTGTTGTCCTCCTCTAATCCTTTAACACATGATTCTACAGAGGTCTTTCACATGCCCACACTCACCCTACATCATCCTCCTGCCCCTGCAACCTTCACAAGGCTATGGGCCAACTACCATACATCCCATTCCATTGATCACCAAGAATACCCATCGGGCTACTCAGAAATACCCTAATTCAGGGTTTCAACCCACTTTCACACAAAGGAGAAATGTAGAGTTAAACTAGGGTGTCAAGAGCCCAAACAAGTTGCAAAGGATAGGTACTTCAACCACCTAAACAACCATCACAGACAGAATTCTCTACTCAGCCGTACAGGTACGGACAATACAAGAAAACAACAATTTACTTGAGGAGACAACAATTTCAAAAGACAGTATGAAGTTCTGCAGTCATATTAAACTTTCCACTCAATGTCAAGAGCTCAAACCTACTTTAATGGATAGCTAACTCACCATACTACACTCCCAACTGTTCTAGCTTCCATGGCAGGGCCGTACTGTACATTAGTACGGGTTTTTTTGCATATAAAACTTAGAAAATACAGAAAGGCAAGAAAAATAGAAGTTTCTTTATTATTTCTTGTAATCTACTCAATGTCCCCTTACAAATGAACCTTGGTAGGTATATATCAAATCTCCACATTGCATGAAGTCGAAAAGAGAGGTTGGGGTCCAAGAAAACTGCCAACCATTGAGCTTTTCTTGCTTTTTAACTGCACTAGCTGACTATTTTTAGAAACTGACTTCTTCCACCGACTGTTTTGGTTTAGAATGCTTTTTATAACACTTGGATTAACCTTTGGCAAGGTTCTAACCAACTTCCAAACCCATGACATGCCTTAAAAGGCTTACAAACATGAAAATTTAATTGACTCCTCTTACAAACATTAAAACATAAATGACTCCCTATGACTGCCTACTTGACATAAGACTGTCCTCTTGAGGACTACAACATGGAATAGATTCATAGTCATTTGGACATAGTCCAATTACAAACATGGCATTAAGCCTCATTACAACATTTAAATGATCTCAAAGACCTTATCAAACAAACAAACAAACTATTTGAAGATCAAGCAAAACCCTAATGTCCTGGTGCTCCTGTACCACCCTCTCTATAGAGACTGATATTGTTCAATTCTAAATTTGGGAATTGTCTCAAACAGGTCATGGGGTTTTGATGCAATAGACCCTTCATTGTTAGAGGAAAATACCTTGATTTCTTGTGCTTCCCTCCTCTTTTCCACTTCCTGGTTATATTCATCAATAGCCGTTTCAGCATCTACTTCTTATAAATTTTTTATAACATCATCATGAGGAAAGGGCACATGAGCATATCCACTCAGATTTTGCTTTTTCCTAGCATAATCAATAAAACCTTCTGGGTCAAATCCTTTCATGTGTACTACTCTCCTTAGATTAAAATGTGATAATTTGTAAAAAATGAGATCATAACCCTCTTTTGCCAACACAGTAAAATCACTGAAACATAGTGTACTTGGCATAAATGATTGTTTGTCATACGCACTGAGATTCATCACATTGGAGTAATCAAGTTGTCTGACTATTTCTAAGTATGCCACTCTATTTGGCACAGTTCTTGGTAATAGAAAAGGAGTATCTTCAAACCCATATACCCTGATCATGGTGGAATTGAGAAAACAGTACCAATCACCCCAATTGTGGTTTACAGTGGGTGGCCCATCAAAATCCTTGGGTCTTAAAAATATCTTTATTTCATCTGACAAGGAATAACTACAGGGATAACCATAACATCTGTACAAAGTATTAACAAAAAATTCTTCAAAATGGGCATAGCTAGAATTTACAAACCTATTGTCCCATATAGAAGTCCATAATTGTATGGGCAGTGGTTGACCATCCTTATCAAGTTGTGAAATTTTCAATTGTTCTGGCCATAGATTCAACTCTTGTCTATAATATAAAATCATATGCATGAGAGTAGAGTAGTGTCTGAAGCTTATTGTCGGGGAATTGTTCTTAATAGCCATCAGACCTGAATTTATTCCTTTAAAAAGATATGCAACATAGTCAAATGTTCTTGCATGGTGGCACTGAATGTCTGCTAAGATGACCATGGGTGCTATGGACATGAAGTCTGGAACTTCAGTTCCCAACACCTGCCCCATTGAATAATATGTATATCTCATGTAAGGTTCAAATAAGTCAACATGAAATGGTGGTCCATCCCCTTCTTCAAATGGCACTAAATTTCCCTCACTTCATGATCTATGCAGTGGCAGTCTCCATCCCTTATAGGTGGTGTCCAATCTCAAATATTCCTTTTCCAAGTCTTCGTGTGTAATAGGAGTATTATATGTGTTGAATTCAAACCAAAGACCTCATAGACTGCATTCTTGGATATATGAATAACGGGTTCTCCCTGCAAATTGCATATAGCTTTTTGATCAAGATTGTAATGGTATGCCAATAGTTTTAAGAGGTCTATGTTCACAAAAACATCCATGACAACCAATTTCCCCAAATTAAGTCACCAAGGGTTACACACAGGCTCCATCCTATTCCTCCGATGGTAATGGAACATGAATAGCTCATATCCTCTGATAGGGGTTCATATGTTCCCCACATACTTATATTTGACCTCTAGTTTTTCAACATATGTCCTTAGCTACGCAGTTCTCCTAGCTTTGGTTCCAGAACCGGGCAATTGGTCTATAAGATCTTGGTTAAGTTTTCTCTCTTGTGTTTTCTCCCCTTTTTCTGTTTCAACTTTTTGTTTTTTATCCTTGGTTTGGCCAGTTTCAGTCTACTATCTTCTTTTTGATTTCGAAGAACTTTCCATTTTGTGATAAACACCAGAATTTGACTATATTTTAACTACAAGGAGGTTTAGAGAACTTACTTGTATATCTTATGCATGAATTTCCTATCCTCTGATGAATTCCTTACTCCTCGTTTGCAACCCTTTGATTTTTGACTTCGGTTCAATAGGGTTCAGAATAGCTCATATAACATCAAGTTCAATCAGCCATTAATGGCTACCGCCATAATTGAATGCAGCAAGTTCATGAGTTTCAAAATGTCAGGGCAATGCTTTTTTAGTTATATCAGTGAGACTTCTTTAGTTTCATGTCGATCAGTATGTTATGTTTAGCGCCATTGTCTTTCATATGTTCATAACTAGTCATCAAGACTGTGTTGGTGTCTTTATGAAGTGTCCCTTTGATTTTCCATTTTGATCAGGGAGACCACTTAGTAGTTTCATCGACCATGTATGAATCCTTGTTTTTCCTTGTTTAAAATGGTATCGTTTCAAGGAGACATTATGATTCTCATCCTGACAACACGGTGATCAGAATCGATGAGTACTCTTTTGGGTGTCAGTGAGTGTCTCTTCGACAAATGGAAGTTGTTTTACCGTTATCGGGCTGACAATCGTTATCATTAAGAAAATATAACAATTTCCTGATGTGTTAATTCTTTCTGATGGTTTATCTCTATTGCCCAACTTTATTGGAACAGATCGGCAAGACTTTTACCAAAAACATTCTATCTTCTCATGTCGGGGTGACTTATATGGTAGGGAGGAGTTAAATAATTTACTTCGATCATATATGTTATTCTGATGAATTTATTACTTTATGTCAGGGAAAGATCACTTGCTTCTTGGTGATAAGATATCAGTCTGTGTGACTTATAAACTCAGTATGACTCTAGGATTTCACTCCGACTATTTTACTCACACCAATGAGCTTTCATTGATGGAATGTCTCCCCGACCATCAGGTAACTTTTACATATGAGATTTTGATCATTAAGACATTGATTATTTCTTGTCGATATGCATATTAGACTTAAAAGTATATCTTGTTGTTCAGAGAGAGGTGCTTAGGGTCTTGCCGATAGAGAGGAATTGCTATCAGAATTAAGCTGTGGTTAGAGGACTATGTATCTGAAAGGATATATTCATGAAATTGTTATTTTGTGGGCTATGAGATGGATCTTGTCACACAAATTTTGGTAATCAGTTTTGATCAAGAAGTCAAAATGAGGGACATTATTCAAGGTATGTGAAGGATAGGTGTATTTTTAGTAAATGAAGAGTGTGAAATTTTTCCAGTTCTAACAGACTGCATTGACAAGCCGTTGATTCAGACTATCTACCATAGTGATCGACGACTCATATTCAAATCTGAGAAATGACATGTTGGCACGTGATGAGGGATATACTAGTGCAAAATTAATTTCTCAAGTGTGTGCTTGGTCTCCATTACAGCCACTATGGGGGAATTAACAAACTAAAAGATTAGCACGATGCAGGATCGACCCTTGGGGATTTGTGCTCATACCAAAGGTGACCTTTCGTTTGCTTCATGACGAGTTTTGACAAGATAATTGAGTAATCGTTTGCTTCATGATGAGTTTTGACATGATAATTGAGTAAAAAAGGAATTAAGTGTTGAAACTAAGACAACTAATATGGTGGCTTTAATGTAGGAATTGATGTTTTCAGTTATTTGAGATGATGAAATGCTATCTGTTTGCCCATTTCTGGAAATCATCAAAGGATTTCCATTTCTGGTCAATATACCGTGGAAGTGACTAGAATTAATTGATCAGGGATGTATCAGAGTGTGTGAAATCCATCAAATTTTCTATAATAGGTTCTTGTGATGTTGTTCCATATACCATTTTTCTATGCAGATAGTATAGATACGCACTGGTTTTGTATGCTCTTTTTGTTCCCCTGTTCTATAGGATTTTCTTCTCTGTATTCATGGTTAGCAATTTGTTCTTATAGAATTAAGAGGTTAGAAGATTTCCTTTTATAGAATGGGGGGAATTGGAAAGATTCCATGGGTAGTAGCAGCATTCATTGAACCCCTATGAGCTTTTCTCCTTCTTGTCTTTTCATCCGGATGAGGGCTCTGAGTTCTAATCTCCAGGCTCCAGGAGTTCCTTATTTCTGTGAGTTGGCAAATTAAGTTCTTAGGTAGAGAGGCATCATTTCTCTCTTTGCCCCTCCCTCACATCTACTTTTCCTAACAAAGCAACAACTCTAGATCTGTGGGAGTGTTGTCCCTCCAGATGAAACATGTGGAGGCAGAAAAGAGTTTTGTGGATGTTGTTGTTGTCCTCCTAGATAGAATTATGGCACAACCATATCAAGCTCTGTTTGGTTTCCTTTAGTTTTTGTGTGGTTGAGGTCATTAGAAGCCTCTTCCCATAGAAGGAGGAATCACCTCCTTGCAAAGGACATTGGGCATAATGAGAAGGACTCCAATTTATGGGGTTTTCTTCTGATATTGTTCCTTGCAAGTATTCTCACTCTTGGGAATGTGGTTGGAAAGGTAGAGCTAAGGATACACATTTATTTGAACAATTAGATGACACATGAAGGGTATCTAAGCTCTAACGACATCTGACAATCAGCCACCCATCAGCATCACAGCCTGAAATTCTTGCCAGAGTGAGGAGGCATACAAATCAAAACAAATATCTTAGCATGATGGAGGAGATATTCTGTTACAAAAGGCATCTTTTGTCAGTTAAGAGATGATTATATTTGTATCTTGTTTTAACTTATTTTGTCAATTCAAAATGTGACATTTTGTCTTTAAGCCTAAAGCTTATCTGCTCCCTTGTTCTATAAAAGGGAATTCAGGGCTTATTGATAATCATTGGTTCTAGATCATACTCGCCAGACATAGTCTGAAGTATGGGGATCAATCTGATCTCGAAGAAGTTTTGTACAATAGTAAATGGAAATAGAATTAGTTTTCCCAATTTAGGTGTTGTCTTGAGTTCATAGTTAGATGTATTTGCAGAATCATTTTGTAATTCAACATTAGTCCATTATACAAAATATAATCATAGTTTCAGATTATATTGTCTCCTACTCAAGTGTACTTTACTACATTTATGCATACATTTGGTTAATGATCAACTTATTCATCATCACAGTCTTCTCTGTGTATGCATATTCATCTTATGGCATTTACTCTAGTAAAATAATTGCTCTAAGGGAATAATGAATGTTGTATTAGTTTACAAGGATAACTAAGTAGAGTTAATCTTGAAACTGGTGAAATATAATAATGTAATGCATTATTGTAACATCATAGTGGGATGAATAATTACTGATTATAGTAGGGTTTTCATTTATATCTATTTTTTGACTCTATGATCCAGGAATTAGGCACTGATCCTGTAGAAGTGTTACTTTATGTAATTCCTTGATCATTCCTATTTGAATATCAAAAGAATTTTTTATTTTAGTTATAGGTTATAGACATTAGTTTACCCACACGTTCTTCTGCAAAGAATTATGTTAAAGTTTGAAAATCTAGCCCATTATTTCACTATATCAGTAATGGGCAGGTGCAAGAAGTTGGGGGGGCAAAAAATGGCCAACTATTTTTAAAAAAAATCTAAGGTATAACGCGCTCACATTATGCTCTGTTATTAAAAAAAACTACATTTCATTTCATTGTTCCATTACATTTAATAGCAAACCCGCGGCTTACAGACAAAGGAGAGCACACTCGCATTATCAAAAGGCATATCATCAGCAATTTGTCGTCGATTCATCGTCAAAATGCCACCACGACGTCAGGGAGGCCAAAGAAGTAAGTTCTATTTACTTTCTTGTGTGAATTTGTTGCTAAATAGGTATGTTTAAGTAGTTTTTTGATGTAAATTTCTTTAATTTACAAGAATTGATAATGCACCTCCTCCTCCTGAAAATCCTCAAAATCCTCCATCACCGAAACAACAAATACCTGTGAAGAACAACCCCAACAACAAACACCTCCATTCATTCCTCAATATGCCCCTGGAACACAAGAAAATATAATGGGACAAATTGAAAACAATTAAAAACAAAATGAGGACATAATTGGAAGGTTGAAAGATCCTGCAACTTCAACCTCACATAGATTCGCACTTGCTCAATCTCTTGAATCTATGTTATCAAATGTAGATTCAATTAGCAAGCAAATCTCTAGTTGGTCAGAAAGGAGGAGAGAATTTAGAGAGTTCTATGCAGACAAGTTGCCCTATGAACAAGTTAAAAATGAATAAATTAAAAATTAGACTTGTGTTCCATTTTCATAGACCCATGAACAAATCAACCTCTACCCCTTACATGCAAGAGGTTCCCTATCCATTGGTGCAACAACCAAGCGATAAGGGGCAATTTTGGGTAGAGGTGGTGGATGGGTTTTGACCATCCTCCACGCAACAATAATGAGGTCCCGCAATACTTTTTGAGGAAACTCTACTACGAGTTTGTCAAAAATAAAGTGCCAAACTATTTTGATATGCGAGACTTCCGGGGTAGAGGTGGGGGGTCAGCACAGGATAGACCAGGGGCACCTGTTGACCCACAATAGCCAACGAGACGAGTAATCGCTAGACCAGCCCATGAGCACATGTCTATCCCTTCTGTTGTGAAGGAGAGTGCTAAGGTTGAGACACTTCAATCCATTAGTGCCTTGACCCATAGCATCATAGAGCATGCCAGTCCTATAGTAGAGCGTAGGCTAAGGGAGAATTCGAGGAGTAGGGTTCCACCCCATACTTATTAGGCTTGCGGGTCAGCCTATGGTTATGACCCCATGGATAGTCAGGACGCAGATGTGCAGGCTACATCTGCAGCTGAGCAGATGGTGATGACAGATGCCCTCATGAGTGAGACTTTCAGCCTTGATACTCAGGTAAATGTTAGCAAGTTCATTGAATTTAATTTATTAAATTTTATTTTTGAAATACAAGATTAACTAATTTAGTTTGATGATTTTAATGAAATTTCAGGGTCATAGTGTTGATGCAGTTTTCAGTGGTTCTCCACCTGCATATTACACTACGACATCTACTGCCGGGGTATGTAACTAGTAAACAATTATAAATATTACATGTGAATAGCATTGTTATATGAATGGTATTCTAATATCTAATTTTGGATGTTGAATAGGTTAATCTTGGAGATTTCACGGCAACACCTGCTAGTGGTGGTGGAGTTCAAAGCTTCACTCAGGTAATAAAATAAATAATTTAACTAATGAATTGTACTTACTAGATTTTTATATTTTATATTCATATCATTGATTACATTGCATTGCACATCTTTCAAACTCAAAGCATTACTAGACATTGCATAACTAATAACTAGATGTTGATAGATGACAAAATTTCAATTACAATATAGTTATTTGAAAAAATACCTCAAAGAAATGTGGTCTCATGGAATGCCATGACAAGTAGATGCATAGACAAGGACATCACCATGAGACCACATTTCTTTGAGGCATCTTTTCAAATAGCTCACTGCCTTGTCTATGCTACCACATTTTCCATACATGTCTACCAAAGCTTGTTGATCCCCTCCACACTATTCTTTGATAAATTCTCTCTAATAAACTCATCCAATTACCACCAATTAGATCCCAGGACATGACACCAGAGAGGGGCATGAGCCTATGACATCTTATATAGCATATGATTGACTCCAACATCATCTAGGTTTTAGGTATTAATTATGGGGGCAACAAGTCACGCCTAACCAAAATCTTCAAATCTACACTAACCCATTCCCCTATAAACTATGTAATCCTATTGGCTCAATTTCTTCCATCCCTACTTCTGATATTATATCTAACCCACCTAAGTTTAATGAGGACCCTTCCTTTAATACTACTATATTCTTTGAGATGAAAGAGAGCACAAAATCCTCCAAGAACTCACATAAACATGTACCAAAAGAGCACAACAACAATGGAGACTCGAGGAAGCATAAGAAAGAGCTATAGTATATCACCAAGAGAGCCAAATCTTCACAAGAGTTCACAACTAGTTGAAGAGCCAAGAGAGTTCACCATAGAATGCATGAGAATCAAAAATGAAATTCAAAAATCTACCACATGAGATGGAAAACCTAGAGATAGAGTCAAAACAAAGACATTCTAAGATGCAAAGAGGTGTTATTGGAATCTTGAATTATGAGCCTAATATATTCTAACAATGGACCATGACCATTTCCATTCCTACAACCTGATAATGTTTCATTAGTTTGATATGTTTATAAATGAAACTTGACTATTTTCACACAAATATCTTCACCGATGAACCACCATTATTTCAAGCCTATAATTTAATAATTGCTTAATAGGTTGATAACTTCACCAATGAACCATGATTATTACAAACTAGCACTCTAATAAAGGTCCATGTAATTTATGTCTAAACATCAATAAACCATGACTATTTCAACACCTAAACTAAACAATTTTTCATGAACCAATATATTTTCCAATAAAATAGAACCATTTCAACCCGCTAAAGCTTAAAATTTAATATTTTTTATCAATAACACTATGTTTAAACCAATCAACCTAACCAACATTAATATCTACAACTTAATAATCAATATCAATAGAGCAAAAAGCACAAGACTCTATAAAACCTTAGGGTTGAAGTAGCACAGCCCCTTACCCTAACTAAACATACCACCATATTTCCAAGGTGTTGATATCATACAAATGCTCATGGCTCCTTTATTCTTCGTAAGGGAAAAGTAAAACACCTCTTTAAATACACAACCACCTTTTCTACAGACCCCTTAACCTTTGAAATGATCATAGTTCCCTCATATAATATACTTTACATACTCAGAGCCTAGTAGGGTTCTAATTTCTATCCATAAGGGAGTCGATCCTATCTTCCCTATCTAAAATAAGAAAGAACTTATTTACAATTTCAATGATTGTTACCTCCAACATTCATAGTTCTCAACCCAAGAAGCTAGATCAATAGATTAAACTCTTGGTTGTGATGTTTTTGGTGCCCATACCTAAGACTTTAGTATGGGAATTGATGGTGAAGAATGTGTATTATGTGTCTAGTTGTATCATAGTGATGCATTGGTGACAATGAATATCTTTTTTGGTACAATACAAAGCTTCATTACAATATCTAGACAAAGTACATTCTGCATATTTGGATACCTTTAACATGTTATTTGTAGAGTTAGATCATGTTATGTATTTAGATGGAGCCCTTTTACATTTATCTGGTTGGTTGGAGTCCTTTCCACATAGTTAGAGTTTTTATCACTTTTAGTATAATTTAGGTGAACATGACTTGTGTGCTTTATTGTGTGTACTTCCATGTTTAGGTGAACATGTGTGTATGTTAGGAGCCATGACTTGCATCACTATTCTAGTTTTCATAATTGAATAATGTTGTTTTATTTTCAGATGATGTAGGCTATGGAGATACCTCCTATAGTTCATAGGGCAATGGAGCATGGTGTGTCCTCTATGATTCATAGCTCCATGCCTTTGAGGGGTATGAGGCAGATTAGTAAATTTCAAATTACATTTGTTGTTATAGTTGTTTATTTTTTAAAAATCAAATGATTATTGATTTGAAGTTTAATTTTGATCTAGATGGTTTCTTTAGGACATGACATCACTACAGCCTAATCCTGGTACTGAGGCAAATGAGGAGACAAATTTTGTGGTAGCGGTAAGTGATTATTTTGTTAAATGTTTCATTTTTTATAATATAATTTCTATATATTAATGTCTATACTTTTTATTGTAACAACTACAAATCCATGAACAACTAAATAGGAGGAGCAACCCTTGGATTCGTAGTAGACCACCCTCATATGCATCTCCATCCCCTTAAAGATCAAAGGTTGCCCGTGATCTATTCTCTTCACCAGACAAAGGGGAATGACTTTTTATTAGGTTCCTTTGTTGTGTGCCTATATGGCATTTGTGGACATATATTTTGTATTGCATATAGTTGACATTGTATGCCTATATGGCATTCTTGTAAGCCTATATGGCTATTTTGTATATATGTTATACTTATATCGATAGATGTTGATGTATGCCTATATGGATGTTTGGTGAATACAAATTATTTTTGTTGATGGTGTCCATATTTGCATTATAAATCCACACTTTAATGTATATTTGTAGATGGTTTACTTTAAATATTTAAAGTCCATTTGTATTACATATTAGGATTTTTTAAAATTCAATCCTCTATATGGCTCTCATAATCCACTTAGCACACAAAGCTAATCCTTTGAAGATAGCCAACAAAAGAGTTCTTTAAAATAAAAATGAATCATCATGTTGAATATCAACATGAGATTGTATATTAAAGTCATTAAAACTTGGGTTGTGTGTGGTGAATTTAATATAGTGGAAGTGGCATCAAACAAGTATGGCAATTTCTCCCGATGTAATAGACAACTAGTGAGATGGAAGCTTAGTCCCACATGCACAATAGATTGGGGCTTTCTTATCTCAATATTGTATGATGTCACAATCACTCTCCATGGTATATGTGGAATAATCTCTACTTAGAATATGTAAGGGTTTTCAAAGTGATTGAATGACCATTTATGCCATGTTTACTAGAATTTGGAGCCATATCATCCTCATTAGACTAGCTAGATTGAATGGTGAAATAAAGTACTATCAAGCATACATGCCACTTTATTCACATTTATGGGTGCTAGTTGGTGCTTGTTCACTATTGTTCATACAAGGTCACCACCATAAATCTCTATCATGCCACTTCTGAGTTGAAATAGCAACTATTGAAATAGAAACCAATGAAATAATGCTTCCTTGATAAGTTGAAAGAGCTTGACCCCTAAGAGGGCTAATGTCTTACGAATACTGATGACATTTCAAAGGCAAAAAGTTGTGACCCTTCGAATAGGAAAGACTATGACCCTTTTATAATGAAGGGCAGTGACCATGCGTAGCATATATGTGCCCAACTAGATGTTTTTCTGCTAACAGTTTGGCCCCACGAAGAATAAAACAAAAAGTAGCCTACCTTGCAACTTTACACTACATGCTTCTGACAATTTTTGGAGTAGTAGAAAATCTTTCACCACGGGCAAATTCCTTAGAGATATCAAAAACTGAGAGAGGTTATTGTAGAGGGGTTCTATGTGATCGTGTATCCTTAGACGAAATGTTTCTAAGTGACACAATTTCCAAGTAACAACTCGTCAAAGATTTATGCCTTTTTGCACTTTGGTCTATTAAGGGATATCATTGGTATAATGTAGCTCGGACTATTTCAGCATGTTTGGGTGTGAAACATAACCATGCCTAGCCTAAACGTACCCATTCGGACGCATTGGAACTATCAGTTTGGCTGCATGAGGAGCAAAACAAAAGTTACCCCCCTTTGCAACTTTACACTGCATGCATCTGACCATTTTTGGAGCAGTACAAAAACCTTCACCATGGGTAAATGCCTCAGAGATATAAAAAACTGAGAGAGGTTATTGTAGAGGGACCATACATGATTCTGTAGCCTCAGACAAAATGTTTCTAAGTGACACAGTTTCTGAGTAATAGCTCGTCAAAGATTGCTGCCTTTTTGCCTAATGGATATTGATGGTACAATGTAGCTCAGACTGTTTCGGCATGTTTGGGTATAAAACAACACCATTCCTAGCCTTAACGTACCCATCCGAATGCATTGGAATTGTCTATTTGGCTGCATGAGGAGCAAATGAAAGTTACACCCATTTGCAACTTTACACTACATGCATCTGACCATTTTTGGAGCAGCAGAAAAACTTTCACCACGGGCAAACACCTCAGAGATATAAAAAACTGAGAGAGGTTATTGTAGAGGGACCCTACGTGATCTCGTAGCCTCAGATGAAATGTTTCTAAGTGACACAATTTCTAAGTAACAACTTGTCAAAGATTGTTTCCTGTTTGCACTTTGGTCTCTTAAGGGATATTGTCAGTACAATGTAGCTCAGACTATTTTGGCATGTTTGGGTGTGAAACAACACCATGCCTAGCCTAAACATACCCATCCAGACACGTTGGAATTGTCCATTTGGCCGCACAAGGAGTAGAACAAAAGTTAAACCCATTTGCAACTTTACACTGCATGCATCTGACCATTTTTGGAGCAGCAGAAAAACTTTCACCACGGGCAAACGCCTCAGAGATATGAAAAACTAAGAGAGGTTATTGTAGATGGACCCTAAATGCTCCTATAGCCTTAGACAAAATTGTTTCTAAGTGACACAGTTTCTAAGTAACAGCTCGTCAAAGATTGCTTGGTTTTTGCACTTTGGTCTCTTAAGGGATATCGCCGGTACAATGTAGCTCAGACTGTTTCAACATATTTACATGTGAAACAAGACCATGCCTAGCCTAAACGTACCTATATAGATGTGTTGGAACTATCTGTTTGGCCGCACAAGGAGTACAACTAACGTTACACCCATTTGTAACTTTACACTGAATGCATCTGACCATTTTTGGAGCAGCAGAAAAACTTTCACCATTGGCAAATGGCTCATAGATATAAAAAACTGAGAAAGGTTATTGTAGAGAGACCCTACATGATCTCGTAGCCTTAGAAAGAATGTTTCTAAGTGACAGTTTCTAAGTAACAACTCATCAAAGATTGTTTCCTTTTTGCACTTTGGTCTCTTAAGGGATATCACCGGTACAATGTGTTGAAAGTTGTTTGTCATTGATGTCAAAAGGTCAGGAGGTGTTGATAATATCCCTATTGGTGTTTTTGTTAAAGTATTAGGATGCTTAGTTATGGTGTTTATGTTTCATGGTATGGTCTTCGCAAGATGCCTTCATTCACAGAGCTCACATGCCTTTCATGCTTCAGGATTCAACATGTTCATGTTTCACAAGAACCCTACAAGACATGTATGCAACATGTGGAAACATATAAAACAAATGTGAACTATTTGACATGATGCCTCAAAGAAATGTTGTCTCATGGAATTCAATGATTGCAAGATATGCACAAAATGGATTTTTCATAAGGCTTTAAGAACTCTCAAGCAAATGCACAAAAGTAAATTTCAACCAAACACAAATTTTGGCATGTCTAAAACCAAATTACACAACCTTATCCAACTTCCTCCTTGCCTATGCCAGAATGGAATCTAGGGAACATGGTGTGGACAACTATCAAAGCATAAATGATATAGGAATTTTGTCACATGTATTGTATTTATAGCTGCCCTTGTAGACATGTATGGAAAGTGTGGAAGCATAGACAAGGTGCGTGAACTGTTTGAAATTATGCCTCAAAGAAATGCACAGTCCCATAAAATGCAATGATTGCAAGATATGCACAAAATGGATTATTTGAAAATGATTTATAAACTTTCAAGCAAATGCAATTGGCACATGTAAAACCAAATTCCTATAACAATAATTGATCATCATATTAAATATTTAATATAAACTGTCATATACATAATGTTATGAACACAACATCTAGTTTATATACAAAGCCATATACGCATGTCAAAACAAACCCATACATGCATATATACAAAAATATACTTCGGTAACATACAAAAGTATGTATACAAAGCCATCTAGGCATACAAAAAATGTCCCAAAAACTAGTTTCCTATGGACTTTTATGAAATAATTGGCGGCCCTTGCTTGACTGTGAAGATGGAGAGCCAATCTGTGACTCATCCTCTCTCTGCCGTCAAGTAGACCTCTTCAACAGAAGTTCATCCAGCTCCACCTGTTAATACAATCAAACAATATGCACATTAATATAGAAAATGTATGAAATATATAACATCACATATGTAATCGATCACTTATCACCACCTAATGATCACTCTCCATCATCTTGTCTCTCTCTTAGTCTATAGTTGGACGGGCTAGAGTTGTGACCTCCTGTGAGAAGCATCAAGAAGAAAATTTGACTAAACATAAATATCATTTATGTACATCAAATGACATGAGATAAAACAAGAAATACAAAATTATGACATTTTCATGTTATTGGCTCATACCTTGGTCAAATGATAGGAATCCTCAGCAGAATGGATTGGTTGAAAGAAATAATAGGACTGTTCAAGAAGCTGCAAGGACAATGGTAAGAGAAGCAAACCTACCGGATGTATACTAGAGGGAAGAAATTCATACTACTATATACAAAACAAAGTACAAGTAACCATCTAGGAAAGTTTTAAGCATACTTACAAATTAATCCAATGAACCATTCGGGTCTGCTCTACTCTTTATTGTGTCAAGTATTGCCTCATGGTCAGACTCACGCACCTTCCACAAGATCTTATTCAAAGGTCTACCTTGAAATTGTATCAAATGAACATTGGATGCCATGACAAGGTTCAAGTAATGAAGAATCTTCTGATGCGTGTCAAAGTCCTGAAATAGGGCCAAACATTAACACTCTTATGTGGGTACCTTCTAAGCCATGTTCCAGTAACAATCACTGAGCCTGTAGGGTATTTGATGTTTTCTCAATCTGTAACTAGGGCCTCCAATTTCTTTTTGGCCTCAACACAACGACACAAGTAATAATATGTTCCCTCTTCATTTTCTTCATCTGCAATAACTACATAAACATGCCCTACATTGATATGTGCAGCAAATTAGATGAAATTAGTCAACATTACAAAAACATCACAAAGTAAGATAACATTAGGAATTTCCAAAACTATGCAAGTAGATATATTAGCTGGTTGAACTAGATCTGATATGTGGTCAAAGTCAACCAATGATTCCATCTGTGTTAGTTCCAGTGTCATCGGGGCTTATACGTGTCTATTTATTTGGTTGGTAGCTATGTTTGTTTAATAGTTGTCAGATCATTATTAGATGTTCTATGGTTGTCTTGACTAGTTTATGCTAGAGAGGAGTGTATTGTAATCCCATTTTTTTACTTTTTGAATTTGAATAAAGGAACTCAGTTTTGCAGCTAGGATAGTATGTTCCTATTGATCATTTTGATAAATTCATGTTTTGGATTGATGATATCTTTCATGAGAAGCTACAGGTTTGCATGTATAAAGAAGAAATTCAAAGCAATAAAAATTTATAGTTGTTTAGGAAGAAATTCAGAGCTCAGGCTACAAATTCCCTATTATACATGTATGCAAAATGTGGAAGCATAGACAAGGCACATGAACTATAAACACAAAATATAAACACAACTGATATAAACACAAAATATATAAACCATACAAGTGATATAAACATGTATTTAATGAGGCATAATAAAGTAATTCAAATAGAATTAAGGAAAATGTAACTTAGAACATGTGTAAAGACTTGACATGCCTAAAAAATGGAGATTCGAATGGAGAGAGTACCCAATTATGTAATCTTTTTATCTTCTTGCATCAAACTCCTCAACAATTTGAGTTTTTCACCACTTGCTTCCTTTTCAACGTTAAATTAAATAACACTCAAATATAATTGCTAACAACAATACAATTAACCAATGTATAATGTTAAATTCCTACAATTCAATCACAATAGCATTGCAACACTACAAAAATTGAAACTTGAATTGATCTATATCAAATTCGATGTGAAAACTATGTTATTTCCTCCTTCTTAAGTTGGCAAACAAGAAAAAGGTGGTGGAAAGTTCATGCAAAGGTGGTAGAATGTGAAAAATGTGCATGTGTACTTCCCAACAACATGAAAAAGCTTTTTTTTGTTGGAACACGTGCATAACCAGAAGAAAATAGAGCATGTGGGCCTAGATCATGGATATCCTATCCTTTTTACCATTTCAATAGCAAGACACAACGCGCTCAAGTTATAACACGAGCGTGTTATGGCTTGCTATACAAAACTCTATATTATTCACTCTCTCATGTATTTCTTTTGTCTGTCCCTTAACTCTAAACCCTACTCCCTTATCCCTAAACCCTAAACCCTATTCCTCAACCCTAGTCTCTTAACCCTAAACCCTAATCCCTCAACCCTAAACCCTAAACCCTATCCCTAAAGCCTCAACCCTCAACCCTCAACACTATACCTCAAACCCTAATCCATCAACCCTAAACCCTAATCCCTTATCCCTAAACCCTATCCCTAAAGCGTCAACCCTCAACCCTTCAACCTTAAATCTTAAACCCTATCCCTCAACCCTAAACCCTAATCCCTCAACCCTAAACCCTAACCCCTTATCCCTAAACCCTAAACCCTATCCCTAAAGCCTCAACCCTCAACCCTTAAACCTTAAATCTTGAACCCTCAACCCTCAACACTATACCCTAAACCCTAAACCCTATCCCTAAAGCCTCAACCCTCAACCCTTAAACCTCAAATCTTAAACCCTATACCTAAATCCTCAACCCTCAACACTATACCTCAAACCCTAATCCCTAAACCCTAAACCTTAATCCCTCAGCCCTAAACCCTAATCCCTAAACCCTAAACCCTAAACCCTATCCCTAAAACCTCAACCCTCAACCCTTAAACCTTATGTCCTAAACCATATCCCTAAACCCTCAACCCTCAACACTATACTCTAAACCCTAATACCTCAACCCTAAACCCTATACCTAAACCCTTAACCCTCAACACTGTACCTCAAACCCTAATACCTCAACCCTAAACCCTAATCCCTCAACCCTTAACCCTAATCCCTTATCCCTAAACCCTATCCCTAAAGCCTCAACCCTTAACCCTTAAACCTTAAATCATAAACCCTATGCCTAAACCCTCAACCCTCGACACTATACCTTAAACCCTAATCCATTATCCCTAAACCCTAAACCCTATCCCTAAAGCCTCAACCCTCAAGGTCCTTAAACCTTAAATCCTAAACCCTATCCCCAAACCCTCAACCCTCAACACTATACCTCAAACCCTAAACCCTTATCCCTTATCCCTAAACCCTAAACCATATCCCTAAAGCCTCAACCCTCAACCCTTAAATCCTAAACCATATCCCTAAACCCTCAACCCTCAACCCTCAACACTATACCCTAAACCCTAATCCCTATTCCCTTATCCCTAAACCCTAAACCCTAAACCCTATCCCTAAAGCCTCAACCCTCAACCCTTAAACCTTAAATCATAAACCCAATGCCTAAACCCTCAACCCTCAACACTATACCTTAAACCCTAATCCCTTATCCCTAAACCCTAAACCCTATCCCTAAAGCCTCAACCCTCGACCCTTAGACCTTAAATCCTAAACCCTATCCCTAAACCCTCAACCCTTGGCACTATACCTTAAACCCTAATCCCTTATCCCTAAACCCTTATCTATAAAGCCTCAACCCTCAACCCTTAAACCTTAAATCCTAAACCCTATCCCTAAACCCTCAACCCTCAACACTGTACCTTAAACCGTAATCCCTTATCCCTAAACCCTACACCCTATCCCTAAAGCCTCAACCCTCAACCCTTAGACCTTAAATCCTAAACCCTCAACCATAGACTCTATATCTTAAACCCTAATCCCTTATCCCTAAACCCTAAGCCCTATCCCTAAAGCCTCAACCCTCAACCCTTAAACCTTAAATCCTAAACCCTATCCCTAAACCCTCAACCCTCAACACTATACCTTAAATCATAATCCCTCAACCCTAAACCCTAATCCCTCAACCCTAAAGCTTTAAACCATCAACCCTTATCCACCCCTCTCCTCCCCTATCTACCTCACCCCATCTCTCCCCTATCTCTCAGCCCTTATCCATCTAGGTCTCTCACTTATCCCTAAAGCCTCAACCCTCAACCCTTAAACCTTAAATCCTAAACCCTATCCCTAAACCCTCAACCCTTGACACTATACCTAAAACCATAATCCCTTACCCCTAAACCTTAAACCCTATCCCTAAACCCTTAACCCTCAATGTTTAAACCTTAAATCCTAAACCCTATCCCTAAAACCTCAACCCTCGACACTATACCTTAAACCCTAATCCCTCAACCCTAAACCCTAATCCCTCAACCCTTAAACCCTTAATACCTCAACCCTTAAACCCTAAACCCTTGACCCTTAAACCCTAAACCCTTAAACCTCAACCCTTATCCACCCCTCTCCTCCCCTATCCGCCGCACCCCCATCTCTCCTCTATCTCTCTCACCCCTCTCTCCCTAGGTTGTAGGTCTCTCACTTGTATATCTCTCACGGCTCTCTAGATATTTCCCTTTTTGTAAAGCACGAAAAACTCACATACTAAAAATAGTAAACCAAAAAGTATTACTCATTCCAAATAAGGAAAGTGATACATTTCATTAATCAAATATCCATAGTTGCACAATAATGGCAAGTTCCCAAATAAAGAAGTACAATTACATACACCAAAAAGGGTGTTACAATACATCTATTTCAATGTTACAAGTACAAGATATTACATCAATTACATTAGTGAGAGTATTTATACTATTGCAAATTGGCTATGCAAACCATACAAAGGATAATACAATGAAATATATACATCATGAATCATATATCATAAGAAGCTCTATCCTCAACCGCCATGACCCCAATGGTCTTCCGCAAGTCAAGGCCAAGAGTGTGGTTAAGGCACTTTTTCCACCCAACCACAAAGTACTGAACTTCCCTGGGTTTCTTCCTAACTTGAAGAAAACACCGACCCTACACGGGGAGCCTCACAACCTAGAACGGTAGAGGCAGGAGGGAACTCTTGATGCAAGCCTGATACCTATATGCACTCCTAACTCGAATGACATATATATGGCATGCAGGATGTGGCAGAGACATATAACATAAAATCTAGGCTTTTTTATAATCCATCTATTTCAATGGTACATCTCGCTTTGGCCAAAGCATTTAATAAAAAGTGGTAATTTAGAAAAAGTAAATTACCATCTCTGGGAGCCCACATTCGGCATCCTGTCCCGGAAGGTAAGCTTATCACACACAACACACATAACAAGAATAATCTATTTCCAATTGTATAATAATACAGACATTTTCTTAGCAACAATTACTATTATGTTCTTGCATAACAACATGAATACACCTTGCATGCATCTCATACCTCTAACAATGAGCTATATGTATGAATTATTCAAGATACACATAAAAGATATAAAAAATGGTTATATTCCTTAACTCTTATTCACCTACTTGTTTCCCAATAAAGAAAGTTTATAACACCATATTAATTTGACAGGGAATTTAAGAAGATATAAATTGATTAACCATTCCATAAAAGTCAATGAAAACAATATTTAAGAAAAGGTTTCATTCTTCTAAGTTTTCTGATCATTTTATCAATAAAATAATAGAACTACTGCTAGCTGTAAACTGCTACAAGAACTCAAATGCAGTAGGTGACAGGAACTTAAGAATCATACAATAATCTATTTTCAGGGATGTTTATCTATGTTTGATATATAAGAAGACCACAATCTATTAAATGTCTTTAAAAGCCATACAAAAAACCATTAAGATATAGGATTAATTATGTTTATATTTCACCAACAAATGGCAGGGTTAGACTGCTATAGGATCTGCAGACATACTGCTACAGGATAAAATAGGGAGTGTGACAGGAACTGAATAGTCTCCTAAATATCTCTAGCAGGGACAAACAAATGTGATGGAAATTAAGGTGATAAAGACTAATAACCTCACAAGCCAAATAAACTCTAATTAAATGAAGGCATGGATAAGTTACTACTGCGGCATAAATAAATCTATAATAGATCAATAAATAACCACAACATGAATGGACTGTGACAAGAACATAATAAACTACGATAGGAACATCTAATAAAGCCAATCAAATGTCGCAGAGGTAGAAATAATAGGTTATAGGAATACACTCTGCTGCTATAAGATAACACTTTGCTATAGGAATATATGACTATAAGAATAATGCATGTTGTGATAGAAAATGACTAAAATGCAATAGGAATAACAGTCACTAATTATTATATATCTCCAAATTGACAAACTAGGTATGGCTACGTTTTGGATATGATTTACAAAACTAAGTGGCACACCTTATATCAAAATTGCAGAGAAACTCAGTTCATAAAACTAAAGTTATTGGTGATGCAATAGATAGTTTTGATAGAGACAAAATGGGTAAAATATAGACAGTCACTAAGTATTACATATCTCAAAAATGAAAAACTGGGTAAGGTTCATTTTCATATATGATTTACATAACTAGGTTTCACACCTTATATAAAAATCTTAGAAAAACCTAGTTTGTAAATATAGAGTTATGGATGACACAATAGACTGTTTTGATAGAGACGAAATGGGTAAAATATAGACAGTCACTAAGTATTACATATCTCAAAAATGACGAATTGGGTAAGGCTAATTTTTGGATATGTTTTAAATAACTAAGGGGCGCACATCATATAAAAAATTTAGATAAATCTAGTTTGTAAAACTGAAGTTATTGGTGACGTAACAGAGGGTTTTGACAGAGATGAAATAACACATTCCATATGAAAACATTAGGACATATCACACAGATCAAATTAGCATGCAAGCCTATATACAGATTTTATCAGAGATATAAACTAGTAAATAAGGTACTTGGTGGATCGTTGCAATCCTCCAGACTACTCTTTTAGCTTCCTATCATTCCTAGTCTCCTCCTTGCAATTGTTGCTTCCCTTTTTGTGGATGATCGCTTCTCCTTTTTTCTGTACCAGTTGGTATTCTCTTTATTTTTTTCCTCTCTTTTCTGTATTTCTGCTCTCATATTAGTGTTACCCAAATGTGGATTCCTTCTTTATTCTCATTAATTGATTATTCTATTTTACATGTCATGAGAGTGCTTCATCCACTAAATGGTTGTAACCTCCTCTACTTTGTGCATAATAGGGATATAATTAGAATAGCTATTATTATTTTATTTTGCACATATATTTGAAATATACAAACATATTTATATTTATTTAAATTATATGCACACACAAATATATATATATATATTAAAAGGATGCACAAAAAAAATCAAGATTACTTTCATAATCAACATTAGAACAATGCCAAGAATTCAAGCATGATTATATTAAAACACAATGAAACCATTCAATGGTGCATTATATAATGATGCAATATGAACTAAGTGAGTGTGTGCACGAGAGAGTCCACTCCATCCTAACCCTGCCAGGTAGCTAACCACCTCTACCTTAACCACACCCTTGTCTTTGACAACCTGCACAACTTATGAAACTCAAATTTTCCATTAATAGGTTAGTGTCCAAATAGCCGAAGCATAGCTGAAGCATTATATTTCATTATTTCAAAATAAAATAATATTCACTATATTTCCTCATTTCAAAATAAAATAATATTCACTTATCTCATCTTTTCAAAATAAAATAATATTTATTTAATCCACGCACAATAATCCATAAATAGTTCTACTTATAGTAAGTTCAAAATGCATCAAAGTTTGAGACGTGACACTTCCTCTCCACCTCTCTCCCTCCTTCTTACCCATCTTTCCCTCAAGTTGTCAACTTCACTCTCTCATTTTATTATATCTCTCCCCTCACCTCTCTATCTCTCACTTTTGTCTCCCCCCATCTCTCCCCTCTCTATGTCTCTCAGTCACTCCTTGTCTGCCTATCCATCCATCCTTAGCCATCTACGTCTCTCACTTAACCCTAAACCCTAAACCTTATCCTAAAGCCTCAACCCTCAACCCTTAAACCTTAAATCCTAAACCCTATCCCTAAACCCTCAACCCTCAACACTATACCTTAAACCCTAATATCTTCACCCTTAACCCTAAACCCTATCCCTAAAGCTTCAACCCTTAAACCCTAAACCTTATCCCTAAACCCTCTACCCTCAACACTATACCTTAAAACCTAATCCCTTAACCCTCAGCCTTAAAGCCTTAACCCTCAATCCTTAAACCTTCAACCCTAAACCCTATCCTTAATCCCTCTACCCTCGACACTATGCCTTAAACCCTAATCCCTCAACCCTTAAACCCTTAATCCCTCAAACCTTAAAACCTTAAACCCTAAACTCTCAACCCTTAGATACCCTTAAACCCTTAAATCTTAAACCCTATACCCTATACACTTAATCTTGGACACTCAACCTTGAACATTATCCCTCAACCTTCAAACCTCTACCCTATACCCTATACCCTCAACCCTATACTTATTCCCTAAACCCTCAACCCTCATCCATATGCCTTATACCCTCAACCTTAAACCCTAAACCCTATATCTTAGACACTCAACCTTGAACATTATCCCTCAACTATAAACTCTCAACCCTCTACCCTATACCCTCAACCATATACGTAACCCCTAATCCCTCAAGCCTCAACCATATACCTTAAACCCTGAAGCCTACACCCACAAACCCTCATCCCTATACCTTATAACCTCACCCTTATACCCTAAACCCTAAATATTGTGCCTCAACCCTATACTTAAAACCTAAACCATACACTCTCAACCTAAGTCACCCTATGCATTATATACCCTCAATCCATATCGTAAACCCTAAACCCAATATCCTAAACCCTAATCCCCATGCCTTACACACTTAATCTTATTTACTCAACAAGATGAATATTATCCCTCAACTGTAACCCTTAACCCTCTACCCTCTACCTATTACTTAAGCCCTAATCCCTCAACCCTCAACCCTATACCTTAAACCCTAAACCCAAAAAACTCAACCCTCAACACTAAAAACTATATGGTCTCATGTCCTTATATACCCTAACCTAAAACCCTTACATACATACATACATGCATACATACATACATGTACATACATACATGCATGCATACATACATACATATATACATACATACAAGGATCAAACATACTTAAGAAACTTGAACATAAATCATTCAAAGGGAGACATAACGCGAGTGCGTTATAACGCGCTCACGTTATGTCGAACTGGGCAAACATTGGGAAAACTTGTAAAAAAGAAAAAAATGCAAAAGATAATGCGAGCGCGTTATAATGCGGTCGCGTTATATTTTGCTTTGGGAATCCCAAGCCTTGGGATTTGCTTTGGATTTCCAACCCAAAGGCTTGGAGTGCCTTCCCAATGTCCAAAGACGTGTTTTTGCATATTCTACAGGATTTCACATAATTTTGTTCGTGCTAACCCTTAGATTTGCATGTGTTTCAAGGTCAAACAAATTGAACACCTGGGTAATGTTAGGCTTTCTCTTAGCTATTTAACGATGTAATATTTTTCACATTTTGACAATGTTAAGCCTTTCATCTTTAATTTCTTTTGTTTGTGTGTCCGTTTTTGGGCAAAAACTAGTGTTTGGTCTTTTTTTAATTATAAATTAACTGTTCATTGAAATTTCAAAAAAATTACATTTTTATAAACTAGACTCCATTCTACACATATTAAAAAAAAAATTCAATTAGTTTTCAAAATTTACAGGGGTAGCACGGCCAAAATTATATTTTTTAGGATGTGTCCACTTTGAAAATTAGTAAAAAATTAAGTATTAATTAAAAAATTATTAGAAAAATCAGGCATAAACTACATGCTGTTAGCTAATTTCTCACTAAAGCAATTTTAAAAATACCAAAAAAAAAAGTTAACCTTTTGAGGGAGCCACAAAACATGCTATGTTATGTTTTTTTGATAGAAACAACACCAATTTCTGTGGCTCCCTTTTTTGAACCCCTTAATCTATACCATTTTCAAAAAAAAAAATAGTAGTTTAGAAAGTAGACTCGGAGCACTATGAACATTAATTTTGTTGCATCTTCAAATTTTGAGTGTAACTATGCTCAATTTCTCATCCAAGGTCAGTATTTCCTGATTTCAGAAAAAAGTGGCCACTTAAGACTCCTTTTTAGCCCCGCATCTTCTTGCACTTACCCTAATTCTTTAAGCGTTTTAGAAAGAACATATCTGTTTAGAAACAGTATTTTGAGAGAAATAGCAAGAAACCCATATAGTCAAATGCTATTAGGATCACCCTCCTTGGTTTTACAGAGCCTAGAGTGCAAAGGAAAAGGATTGAAAACCCATTTCCTGTTCGTTGGCCAGTCCCTCAAGGCAAATCCATTATTACAACTGGCTATTTTATAGATTTTCTCTTTTGAGATCAGGTTGGGAATTAAACACAACCAACACACCGGAGGAGCGTGAAGCTAAGAATGCAAATAAAAGAAAATGAATGAGACAACTTTGTCACAATAAGAAATTGAACTTCACAAATGAAGGTGAACTGTCTTTGTCGATTGAATTAGATGATGAAGCATTGAAGAGAGAGGAGGAATTAGAGAAAAAAAGGGAATGAATGAAAAACTTCATGCAAGTAAGAAATTGAATGTGGGAGAACTATAAGGTATGTCATCTTTGCCATCTTAATTCGATAATGTAGAAAATGTTCAATCTCTAATTGAAAATTATGATGCATTTTCAGTAGACTCCCATGGAAAGATAAAGCCATAGTTGAAGCCTTAAAATCCATAATTGAGGAGTTTTGGTCCAATAACACAAGAGTATCTCCCAATCAAAGGGATTTTGTAAGAAGGAGAATTGGTTTTCAAAACCGTGAGCCACATCCAAAACATGTTTTAGATATGACCCAAACACAAATTTTCTCCAAATTTGTAGCTACTTATCCTCAAATTCAATTTAGTCAAAGGTATTTTAAAATGGAAAAAACTTTTTATGTCAAGATAAATCACACACACACAACTTTTTGTAGAGTTCACATGGAATTTTCTATGCATTATGATGTTTATCAACAAATATGTGTATCTTTGCATACTAATGATGTTTTGCAGGAGTGTATGATAGAGGCTCCACCTGAATTGGAAAGATATTTCATTTCAAAATTTTTTTGTGAAATGGTAGATGGACAAATGTTTTATAAGACATCATGTCTTGATGGAACATGTGATAGTTGTGGTGGTTTGCAATGTTTGAGAACTTGTGTACACAAGGAGAGTGCACATGCAATTGGAAATGAATTAGTTCCTTTTGGAAAATATAAGACAGTGACATATAGTCTAAAAGATGGTAAAGAAGAAAAAATGGTGTGAATTGGTTAGTGAAGAAATACCAGTATCTATATTTATGCCTATTTTTTAAAAAAAGATAGTTTATGAGTATGCAAGGCATACACACAGAGCTTGATGGTTGGACTTGCAATTCAAGTTATGCAAGGAAACATTTCATCTTCGTACGATTGTGTCAATTGTTGACTTTACAAAGAATTATACACTACAACCATAGAATGAGGTTTAATCAGAGTACTACAACTCCACTTAGGTTGCTATATTTGTGCATATAGCATTCATTCATGCACCTAATAGTACAAAGGAAGATAGAAAGATATTGAGAGAGTATCATTTTATTAGTGGTGATCGTACACATTCAACAGAGGTTGTGCAAGGTTGCTTTCAGATGTTCTATGGTCATTTGAGTAGCAGGAACATCATGTTTGATCAGTATATCATATGGTCAGATAATTGTGCATCACAATTTAAGAATTCGCGAATGTTCTGTTGGTTGAGTAGGATGCATATATTCAGTGGTGTTCAACATATATGGAATTTGTTTGAGGCTGGGCATGGAAAAGGGGAACATGATGGTGTTGGAGCATGTATTAAAAGATCCTTAACACGAGAAGAGTTGAAGTACAAGGACAATGTAAAGTTGACAGATGCAGCATCCATTATCGAATGGTGCAACTCTATAATGGGTCTAGGTAATGAAGGTAAGTCTACAGTTCATAGATTCTTTTGGTTGATAGAAGAAGCTAACATTGCAAAATATGAAGATTATTGTACAGTGACAGGATCAAGTGAGTTCAACTCTTTTAGAAGCTCAAATGCAACTTCATGGACTATTTATTTGAGGAATATGGTGTGTTTTTGTTCATCATGTATGGATTTTTCTTGGAATGATTGAGTCAAAAGAATGGGTCAATGAATGGCGTGCTAGATCTTTAAGCGCACTTCTAACGTATCAACTTCTAGGAGCACTACAACTGATGAGCACTACAACTCATGCAGATGGAATCATCAATTGACTTTGACCATATTTCAGATCTAGTTGAACCAGGTAATATGTTAATGAAATTATTATTTATTTTAGATTATATGATGTATTTTTTATCATTTATTGAATTTTAGTTTTTTTGTGTAATTTATTGTAGGGCATGCATATGCAGTTATTGCAAATTAAGATAATGATGAGGGTACAGATTATTATTTATGTTGTTGTGTTGAGGCAAAAAAGAAATTGACAGTCCCTGTCATAGATGGAGAAAATAGTGAGTATCCTACAAGATCGGTGGTTGTTACTGGAACGTGGCTTAGAAGGTATCCAATGAAGAATTCTGATGTGTGGTTGTTTAAGGACTTTGACACACATAGGAAGATTCTTCATTATTCTAACCTTGTTGTGGCATCAAACGTTCATTTGATAAAATATGGGAGTAGACCATTGAATATAAACTTGTGGAAAGTTCGCAAGTTTGACCATGAAGCAATACTTGACACCATAAATGGTAGAGTCGATCTAGATGGTTCATTAGATTGAATTGGTGGAATGACATAAAGGTATGTTATTTTTCTTTGTTATCCTCATTTCACCTTCTATATTTTTGACATTTTTCTTACCTTCTTATATGTGCTCCTTGGTCTTGGTTGATTAGCTTCATTTCATTATAGAGATCGTGATTGAATGGCATGGTTGTTGATGCATTTGGATATGCCCCAGGGTCATGATTGGTGAGTTGGTTTGATCAAACTAAGTCAAGTGGTTTGATTGAACTCATATATTTTAAGGTTAAGATATTTCAAACAACAGGGTGTGTAAAAAATATCATTGCTTTTCAGATTATGAATAGAAATGGAAGAAAAACAAAATTGTAAGTCTTTAATTTAATTCATTTCAACTTTCAAAGCAAGCATTTGATTTGTAAATTTGAACATGTGGACATCAAGAAACATAGATTTATGTTTAGAAACATAGATTGTATCATGTGGAGGTATTTTGATGGTATTGTCTCATTTCATGATGTCGGTGTATTCATTTTAGCTAAATAGTGCAATTGCATTTGCATGTAGGATTTGAGTATGATGGAGGGAGGCATAATCCTTATGAAGTTGGTTTTGGAAGGAAAGTAAGGTAGGTTTTCATGATTATTTCATGATGATATGTCCTTTGGAGTCAATTTGATGATTGTTCATTCACTTGAAGGGTCATGCCATTATGTCCTTTGGAGTCAACTTGATGTTTGTTCTCATTTGTCTTGCATGCCCTGAGATTTTGAAGGTTTCATAGTACCAATGGTGACATTATTGGCCAAAATATCCTCTATCAGGCTTGGGAGTAGCCATGGTTCTTCATGCATCATAGTGATAGGGATTCCTTCAAAGACTGTTTCATTAATGTTACATTATGGTTTCGTTCATGGAAACCAAAGTTGCAAATTGTACATCAAACTTATCTTTGCAACATGAAATCATACAAGGATCTTATTTCAAACTGGCTTTGTCATATCCTATGAGGAGATTAAGAACATAATATCATGATGTTACTATCAGTTTTAATGACAAGGATTCCATCTTACAAACCCTCATGTGTTTCTTCACATTTGGTGCTAAGAATTGATAGCTGTGGTAAGGGCAACCTTAATTAATAACCTACAACATATTGGATCAAGTGAGAACACCTTTATAGTAGGGTCATGTCGAAGAACCAACGATTAAACTTTTTCATCAATAGCCAAATATAATACTTAGTTTAGTTTTGTCTACTAGAAAGGTGCTAGGATTGAATTTTTGCATTTGGCATCTCCTGGGGCCAAATTAATGGCATCGACACGTCCGTGTTTGTGGTTAAATACTAGGGGAGGTGTCTTTTTGGTGGTGAATCCTCCTAGTCATTCTTGGCTACATTGGACGGAGACAGTCTCTTAAGAGCCCTAAGACAAAAAGGTGTCAACTTTGGATCGACTGTGTTGTCAAATCGTGATACCTAGGAACATCTTCTTTGCATGTATAGGTGGATGTCAGGTCCACCTACAAATACCTACCTCAGTTTTTTAAAATCAATTTCATTTGCTTGTGGTGGTAAGGAACGCATTGTTTCATAATGCTTTAGTTTCATGCAATGGAAAGAAGCTAAGAGTGAAATTTTGCATTCCACACCTCGTGGGGCCCAATGGACTGCGCCAACACGTTGGAGTGGGCGGGTGAACACTAGGGAAGGTTTCTTTTAATGCGCCAAGTGCCCTAGACATTCTAGACTGTAGGCTATTGGCAAAGTCACTTGAAATCCCTAAGAGCAGGGAACTATCAAACTTTGACAGAGTGGATCTCAGAATTTGTGGCACCTGGGAATGTTTCGTTTAGACCTATAGGTGCATGTGGGGTCCGTCCACAATAATGTCTCTCAATTTTTGTCATCTCCAATCTATTTGTACGTGTCAAAATTAAACGCATTCTTGCAAAATGCTTTAGTGGCATTCAACACAACCTTGCCACTGAAGCATTGCATTCAAATGATTACCCAAACTATGTTTATTTCTCTTATTTTTATCATTCTTACCTCTTTATCACTCCATTATTATCACTTTATGCTTATCAACAATTCATTATTATGTTATTATATCATATGATCTATCGCATGCTTTCATCTAATGATTACACATTTGAGACTCTTTGTCATGCGACCTTATACATCTCGTTCATGTTCTTATGATTTTTATGTTTTTCTTAGGGCCATCTTCATCCTATCATATTGTCCATATTGGGGGCAATCATCTTTACATGTATTATGATATATGCTATTTGTTGACATGTAAGGACTAGCAATATTTCAAAATACCTTAGGGAAGTTACTAGATTGCAAGGGTCAAGTTCTCCTTAGTCAACCCCCTTGATAGATTAACTTTATAGCCTTGGACAAATGTTGGTAGACAAGAAGCAAGCGAGCAACTGACCTAAATGCAAATTTTGATGCAAATATGTCCTTTTTAGTGCTTCAAACTGAAGTATTCCTAATGAATGGTCCTTGTAATGCAGATTCTCTTTCTTATTTTTCGATTGATTTAAATGTACAAATGAATGCCTTTAAATACCAAAACATAATGAATAGTTGCATAAATGTGTACTAAGTTGACTCCCAACAACGAATGAAAAGGATGGAAGTTATCAATTTTGAATTTTGAAATCATTCTGAATAAAGAATCTAAAATCTCATAATTTAAAACAAATACATGAAATATAAACTGATAATAAGATAAACAAAATGAAAATATGTGAAAAAAATTAAATAAATAATATCAAACGTATAAAAATATATAAAAATGAATAAATAAAAATAAACAAGAATTCAAAACGAGCCCAACTTCACATAAAAATATACTGCTTATTTTTACATAATTATATTAAAACATCCTATTAAAATAAACCCAAATGGGAATTTGTCCGTAACAGTGATTAGATTATCATTCCCTAAATTTTCTCCTCTTTTTCTTGCCATCACGTTGATCGAGGGCCAAAATTTAGTTTCTCACTGCCACGTTACCGTGAAATATCATTTACTTAACTGCCAACGAGTACGGAACAAAGAATCTCTCTCACGTACCCACACTTTATCAATACTGAAAATTTAAATTTCAACTCTACTTTTTCACTGCCCGAGGAATATGGATAAACTTAAATCATGTTTCTAACCATCTTCTTCCATCGCCATCGATCATCATACCACCATTCTTTTGTCATATTCAATTTATTTTACTTTTTAAATGCTTTCATTCTATATATTAAAAAACAATTTCAGGTCCGTACTTATACGACAACTCATACCCCCGACTGAGTGAGTCATATTCAACAAAGGTGTCCAAGACAAACACAATCATCACCCCTAATTGGAAACGAATAAACATTCCGGAAAAGCTTTATATGTAAAAGGGGAAAGTAAACTTGGATTGGGATTTGGGAGGCATTCTATAATTTGCATTGTTTGGCGTTGTAGCGCTTCCACGTATTACGTGTTGTTATTAAATGCACTCCGACGACGTTTAAATACACAAAACTGGCGTGGAGATAAAGGGCACCGACATCGAAATCTCCACCAAAGAACAAATTGAAGGAACCCCTAAAACGGGGGAATCCAAGAAACCCTAGTTCTGTTGAAGCAATCTGATTCTCCTCAAAAGCTCCCCAGTTGAAGGATCACAAATTACTTCAACTGGTAAAACACAATTTGAAGCAACATCTTTTTTAACAATATTATACGAGAATCGTTACAACGTACAAGTAGCACATGGCTATGCTTACAAAACTAGAACAGCGCCATTTTTGTGACGATTGCCGATGTTTCTGAAACATCGTAGACAGACGGCATGAATGGAGGAACAGAGTATAAATAAATAGACTAGCAATCTCACTTAGTGTGCAATGGGTACGTCCATAAATATTTGTGTAGTTTTTGTGTCTACTTAAGATGAATATAGCCAACTCCTAATGGATCAAAAATTCAAAACCTTTCACCTAGGCAAAGATCTTGTAATGGGAAATCTAAATCTTTAGTTGATGAATTTGTGACACCCGTTTTGCATCTCAAATATTTAAGGTTCTCGAAATTATTGGTGAAGCCAATTCCCAAGCCCATAAAAGTCTCTAAAACCTCCATATGTAAAAGTCTCTAAAACCTCTATATGAAAGTGGTACATGAATTTTGGCTCCCATCTAAGTTTTATGGAAAAAGTTTACTAGGTCAATTATGGCCCCCTATAGCATAGCTAAGCTATTACACTCCCAACTCATGCAAGTATCCATGGCTTCGCATAAATACCAATTGAGTTGACTGGATTCTAGACTCGTTGTGTGTTCCCTTATGAGAGGCAAATTCTAGCTTGCAACTATAGGCTTATTCACTACTACTTCAATTAACCAAAGTCATTACTACCAATGTGGATGCTAGCGATGACCATGTACAACATAATGTATGTTGTTGGTTTCCAATCCTTGCTATATGGAAGGTCGACACATCCCATAGAACCAATTAAATATTGGTTTTTCCAGTTATCCTAAGCATGAATATTTTCTCCATTTGATCCTATGGGGGGAGGGGTATTTTATGTTCCTCTAGTAACTAGATGGTCAACAAGCATTAATGGCCATTATTCTTTCTCAGCAAACACTTTAACTACCTGGTTAGTCTTTCAAACAATTTTATTAGCCCAAACATCGACATGAAATCAAATTTGGCAACTCATGCAGTGTTGTGTAATGTCAACTACAAACCCATGCACAATTGAAGCAACATTGCATGCTTCAGGGATTTTGGATGCTCGTGTGTGCAAGTAAAAGTGAAAATCTGATTGTCAATGCATGTGGAAACATCTCATGTATTCATTGTTTCATGATATGCAAGTGGGAAAGCATGAGTAAACACTTGATCAATGGAAAGATATAGACCAAAGGCTTTATTAATTTTTTCTTTATGGCTTTGATTGTTTGATTGGTAATTGGGGAATTTGGTGAATCACTATGTAGTCAATTGCCTAATTAGAAGTGAAAAGCCAATAAGCCGATCAAAGGGACCCAATGGTCACTAATTATTATTACTTAAAATAATCAAATGCACATTAAATTACATCCATCCAACCATATCTTTCATAAACGAAGGATCTAGTTTTAAAATATCCCCATCCCTTGTTCCTTGCCCCTATACACAAGTAGAATTTCATTCCCCTATCCAAATAGGGTTTTCAAGATGCTCCTAGGCATCCCCTTACACATTCATATGAGCCCCATGAGCGTATTCATAGGGGATTAATGAAACACAAGCAATTTTTAAATACATGTCTAGGAATAGGAACATGTCTCCCTAGTTAGGCATTTTAGAAGAGAGGTGAAAAGGGTGAGATAAAATAAATCCATAGATCAATATAATCGAATAATATTCATCACCACAAATTGCATACACAAATTTAAGGGTGTATAAAATGTTTCCTCTAATAAATCTAAGTACACACATAAATCTGCATAATACTCTTTAAAAATCTTCTAAGAGAGAAAGGATTTACAACTAGGAGTAATGTGTAGAAAATGTTTCCTCTAATAAATCTAAGTACATACATAAATTTTAATACATAGATATTTGCATTTGTTTCTTTGAATCTGAAAATTATATATATAAACATACTAAATAATAATAAAAAAGAGACAGTAATCCCTTTTGTGCATACCCTACAAAAATGGCATTCCTACCGTGAGTCTGCATTCCTTTGAAGCATGCTATCAATAGACCATTTGCCTCATCTATGATGATTTATTTTGCATTGCATGAGGCCACACCTCCATGAAACATTGTGTCAAACAATTCATAGCCTGTCTATGCTTGCACCTTTTGCAACATCTATCAAGGTAATTGCAACTACAGGTTCTACCAAAGGAAAAAACAATATATATATTTCTTCCATGCTTTGACTTATGCCCATACCTGTTCCAAATACCCCAATTTTTAATGTATGATGGAGGAATGCTCGTAGAGGCTGAGAACCCTAGCGTTTCCCCTACCCAACACTTGTACTTGAAAGTTTTCTTTAAAACTATTTGTAGGTCGTAGGGCAATTAGAAATGAAAAGATAAACTTTTCCTTTAAAAAAATAGAATAAGAGGGAAGTGGAACACCCCCATTCAGCTTGGTTGCCCTGAGGAATCAATTCTTGGGGGATGCGGCCCTGTGGGAGTCACAACCTTTGTTGTGGCATGGAACCCACTAGGCGCCACCATTGCACCGCCACCTTGCCATGGGGATTCTTCCCCTTCTGACCTGCATCACATCTGTAAACAAAAAAAAACAATACTACAAGATTGCTATTGTAATCTGCTCGCTTCTTTGCTTCCATGGCTGTCACTGGAAGCTCAACCTTTAAGCAAATAAAGAGGAAAAAGAAATGAATAGTTTAGGGTTTGTAAAATAAAAAAATAAAAATAGCTCGACAATAACAACAATATTACCTTTGACAACAATTCCTTTGAGTCAACTGAGAGCTCTGAGTTACCAAGTGACGGTTATCAAGATAATTGGTAGATCAAGTTTGGTGTTCTTGGGGAGGTGTTTGTCTTGCCTAAGCAACAACAATGGCACATGCAGTTACGAATATAGAGCAAATCACCGCCTCAAACAATAGAGTTGATGCAAGTAGCATGGACCAACCAATTGCAATCACAACAGGCACATACAAATACTAGAGTCAAGCTGCATGGGCCAAACCGTAACAAACTTGGCAAACAATCATATCTCAAATTTGTTCGCTCCCTCAAAAAGTAATTCGCAAGGCAAAACATGCAAGAAAAATCTCATCCATTGACAGGCTAAGATGTACTATATTGCTACCCACCCATTCTCACCTGTCAATCTCCGCTAACCTCTGTACGCTTGCAAAAATCTCACATCAGGAGCCCCAGAGCTATACCTCAAGGTCAATGTGCATGAATTTGACGTGAAGGGTAGAGATGGATTGGACATGGTCATCCCTGTACCCATGCTGGCACACACACTGTTGATCAGTGACTTGCGGCTGTATGGACCTCAACTCGCTATGCGAGTGAAATGCTTATCGGCGTAAAAATTAATTAGAGTTGTTGCTTGAAATAGGCGCTGTTGATTTTTCCTTCCGAATCAGCAAAGGGTTTGCCAGTTCCAGTGCACAAGCAGATTCAACCAACTAATACAAGAGGTTGCATGAGCTGCCTCCCCTTCACTTCTGGTTCTGCCGCACCAAGGGGGGTATCCCTATAGCTAAAGATTTCACCTTGACTCACCCAATGACAGAAAGATTTAGCTTTACAACAACAGACAAAATACTCTCTTTTTAGGACCAAGATTTGGGTGATAAATCACAAGGTTGGCAACTTTCTTAGACATATCTAGCTAGTTATGGATGAGAGTATGCAGGGGTCCTAATTCTACTCCTACAACTAACGAGTTGGAATAATGAAGGGATTTGAATTTGATGTTTTGGATGCAAGACAGGGGGTTTTGGATCATAACCACTCCACAAGAAATAGACCGGTGCCTATCTTTAGGCAAGGAGTCAACTAGACATATACAAGAGAATGGCTTGCAACTGGCATTCAAGTTTCAAGGGGTTAGGACTGGTATTTACCTTACAAACGCCACCCAAGGATAAGTGTTTAACTGTCTCTACTTACATACATCCCAGCTGACATACAATCTTCTCCATACTCAGCCGAAAACAATTTAATCCACTCCTTGAATGGAAGTTAGAGATCAAGCGTGTGATATAGAAATCTATATCCTAGAATCAGAGAAACCCTTAGCAACTAGATTCAAAAGAAGAAAATGCATACAACAAATGGAGACAGACAGAGAAACACATGCAATGAAGCATTTTTCATATAAAATGACAAGAAACTAAACATATATGCAAGGTGCACTTAAATGCAACTCATAAACTCCAACAGAGATAAAACAACCAAAAAAATGCTCTATTTTTCGTTATCTCTCCAAAAAATGCCCAAGTCTTCAACAACCTAAAATGAGTGACACAGTTTTCATTTTAGAGCAAGACTGTGTACTCAGCAATAATTACATGACAATTCAAAAATTCTACCAGAAACTGCCAGATACATCGCACCAAAAATGGCACCCAAAATCATTCAATGCAGCATGGAGAAGAAGAAGGATGAGCAGGTGAACTCAGGATCTGCACCATTGCCTGAAGATTTTCTTCACAAACTTGGTAGTTGGCCGGTCAATTAGACCCATACCTCTGCACTACTGCCATAAATGGCCAACCTACCTGCGGGATGTAGTAATGGTTCGTGCTATGAAGTTTCCAGCTCAAACTGGTGCAGATACACAGAAAATCCTTCCCTCCTCAAGCATTCAAAATAGGGCCGTTGATCTCCCTCCTATCGCTAAGATCTACGGCATCAAAATGCTTTAAAAAGTCAACAACCAATTAAAACTTGCCACACAGGTGTCCTCTTCCTATTGCTGACTTTTCTCCCTTCGATTTTGCCTTTTCTGCCATTTTGTCATTTTCACCTATGTATATGCAAAAGCACATACATACAACTGCCACATACAAGCCGCGGACCCCAAACCATTATGAAGCACATTGGAAACACAATCGGGTCCAGGTTGTATGTTAACCTTTGCATCTTCCCTTTGTATATTGCATATACAAACACAATGTACAACCCGCGGATTTCAAATTTTATGAAACAGATTGGAGCAACTTTGAAATCTGGCTTGTATCTCTATTTTCTTGTATATCAGCATATACAATGCCATATACATGCAAGCTGTGGACGCCAGCACTGAATTAGCCAAATCTAACTTTTGAATCGGGTCTGGCTTGTACATCGCTCCATTGTATGTTCACCTTGTATATCGCATTTACAATGCAAACATACAAGCCAAAACATACATTCATCAGATTTGAGCCTTTATCAATTACATTGCAAACCTTTTCGGGTCCGGCCAATGCATCTCAAGAATGTATATCGCGCTTGCACATTTCGATAGACATTCTGCTTTGTATGTCAAACACATACAAACCCCTTTGTATACCTGTGGGCTCCACCCATTGTATATCGGCTCTTTGCACAATTCCTTTGTATATGGCGAATGCATATTGCATATACATTCTGCTTTGTATATGAGATACAAAGCCCTTTGTATGTGAGGCGGACCCCACCAAATGTATCTCCTGCTTTGTATGTTGCCAAATATACAAGACCCCTTGTATCTTTGCATTGTACATGTTTCATCTTGCATATGCATTGGCCGATGTATCCTTCCGTTGTATGTCCGCTTGCATCTACCTGTTGTATGTCTGAACATACAATGCAAATATACATGCAATCCCTTAGATACAAACGCAACATATTCCTAGAATCTGCGATAGATTCCTCAATGCATATACAACCCGATATGCATTGTGAAATGCATACAACCAATTTTTACTATTTTGAAGGCCGATTGAACATTCTTTGGGCCCGCCAATGCACAATGCACATTCGAACCTGCATGTATATACAAGAGGCCTTGTATATACAAAGGCACATGCAAAAAACTATTTTTTGTACTTTTCAATTGAGAAGGCCCAAAGACTTAGAATTTTTTGGATTTTTTATGAAAGGTGCCTGTAAATTTACATACTTGAAACCTGAATGTTTATGTAGGCACCAACAGGTGCCCTAACCAGGATATCTCTCGGTGTATTTTATTAACATGTAAGAAATTAATTTAATTAATATATAATTATATCATATAACATTATTACATATAATAATATTTTTTATATTATTAGATTATTATAATATCTTTAATATAATATTATATTTATATTATTTTTTTTGATAGTTAAGCACTACTAGTGGGGGTAGCTCCCATTCCATTAAAAGAGAACAAATTAGAACAAAAAAAATTTGCATGCCCTAAAAAAAGGGGTGCATGAGAACATCTAGGTAAATCTAAATTCTAGATTCAAGCTTGCCCATCTTAACATGGGAGTGCAGAGTCATCTTTAATTTCTCATTTCCTACTGATTTCTTATTCCTACTCACTATTGTCCATTGATTGTTGTCATCTCCAATTTGCTCTATTGAGGGAGTCCTTATGCTTTTTTCCTTTGCTTCTGACCGATCTTGATCTGTCTGAGATTTACTGTGAATTTCATTTGGACAATCTTTGGTGCAGCCAACCTTTGGAGTACTTAGTGGCTCTTGGTAGATCTCAGAGTTTGGGGAATTTAGAAGATAGAGATACTGCACAGTCACCCAAATTTGATTTTTGTACGTTCCCATTTGAAGAATCTTGTGCCCTTTGTAGCGAGGAGGGTATATGCTTTGATTTGCCTTCTGAGGAACCTTGGATCAAAGTCTTTTCCATTTGTTTGCTAGAAGGAATACAATAATGTTGGGGTTCAACCCCGATCCACCAGGAAGGATTACTCCTTAAGGCTATTTTACCTCGCTCATGATCTTGCCGTTTTTGACATTGGGGCATATAGTGATCTGTTGAGAAGCATTTCCTACAATAGAAAGCAAATTTTTCATAATCAACTGGCTATTTCCAACAACGATCGCCCACCTTCAGTGAAATCTCTACAGGGAGACCTTTGGAAAGGTCCATTTCCACACAATTTTGTGCACATGTTGAACTTTGATAACTTATTGTTTCCTCTGAGTTGCAAAGATACTTGCCTAGGCCATTTCCTATGGCCTCTAGGCAATCTAGTTCCCAAAACTGGAAAGGGAGATAAGGTAATCTCATCCAGAAAAAAGCAGAGGAGAAGGTCTCGGTTTACAGATTGAAGGAGGGGAACCAGGGTTTCATGCATAAGAAGTCTCCTTGAAAAGCCCAAGGACCATTTTTAAGCAACCATTCCTTGTCTGCAAGAGATTCAAATTATAGGATTAAAACCCCTTGGCACATGGAAATTAACAAATTTCTTCCTCCAAAAACTCTCTCCAATTTTCTGAAATCCAGGCATGGAGATCGCTCAACTTTGGCCACAATTTCGTAAATCTACAAATTAGTGCATGATTCCATAGAAACTCCTCCCTTTCGCATACAAATCCATCCAAACATATTTCTGGTGATGAGGAAGAGACCATTACAGGCACGACGGACCCTAATTGGGCGGGGTCACCTTTAACGAAAAGATTAATTAGCCCCCAATCAAGACCCATTCCTCCCTAGTGTGACATGCCTGATGTAGTGGAGGAGAATTTTGGTATCTGATAGAGGGCGAGTGGGACCTGCCACAACCCCTAGCCTTAGAACTAACAACATTTTTGAGAATGCATTTACTGAATGGACTTAGAGGCCTCCGCCAGGCGGTGTTAACATCTGAAGCACCTGCGCCGAGGAGGACATTGCATAGGCTGTGAGGAATATCTCTGGAAGCATGTGAAGGGTTAGCAGTCGCAGCAGCAGAGCGAAGCATTTTAATATTATATTTATATTATTATAATATTATATATAATAACATAATATAATTATATATTATATTATATTATATATTAATAATTATAAACCCTAACTATTTTATAATCCTCATTATTAAAAACCCTAATTATTTTAAATCATAATTATATAGTATAACATTATTATTACATTATTATAAATGTTAACCCTAACCATTATTATTTTAAGCCCTAATAATAATATATAATATTATAATAATATAAATATTATTATATTATATATAATAATATTATTAATATAATATTTAATTATTATAAACCCTAACTATTTTAAATCAAAATTATTATAAACCCTAATTATTTTAAATCATAATTATTTTAAACCCTAATTAATTAAACCCTATTTATTTTATACTTTAATCCTAATTATTTTATACCCTAATTATTTTAAACCTTAACCCTAATTATTTTAAACCCTATTGGTTATTTTCCCAGACTAGATGCTTGTTCCCAGTTATCCCTACAAAGTAGCCATCATTGATCAACAGGACTACCGAGCCAGGGGCCAATAGTACAAGAGATAGACTCTATAAATATCTCCTCTTCTTCTTTAGGCTCTACAGAACCAAGGGGGGTATTCCCTATTCAACATCTATGACATGTGCACATGAACTTACTTGGATGTTGATACAAAGCAGATAAATCCTCTTTTATGTAGACCAAAACTGTGGAATAAGTGCAAAGGGGCTAGCTTTGGGCCTATATTCAGTTGTGAGACAGAGGATTTTGGTCCTAAAACTACTTCTAAAGTCCTAATGGTTTGATCTGAAGTTTAAGTTTGATTTTATGTTTGGATGCAAAACTGAGACTTTAGGTTGCAACCTCAACACAAGATTGGATCGGTGCCTATCCAGGGCTCGGAGTCAATAAACATACACATGTGAATGGCCAGCATGAACATATACCAAAGACTGGATATCAAGGGGATTTTTAGTATCTGCCTTACAGATACTTCCCAAAACAGAGTATCCTATTATCTCTACTTACTGATATCCCTATTGCAATGTCTTCTTCCCAACACTTGATCTGAAACATTTAATCTACTCCTTGAGCAGAAGTAAGAAATCAAACATTCAACACAACAAACCTATATTCTAGAATCATAAACACCCCTTAGATGCTTAGATTCATAAGAAGAACACACTCAATTTGGAGACAGATAATAGAACACATGCAATATAGCATTACTCATTTAAATCAACATGATATCAATAGATTTATGCAGAAAAAATACAACATGAGACTCACAAACTCACAAGATAGCCAAGACAGAGCCACCAATGAAGTCGTATCTTATTACAGCACCAAAATTTTTGTCTAGTTTTCAACAACAACAATGAGTAACATAGTTTGGCCCTTTTATACCAAGACTGTGTACTCAGCAAATTAATTACATGACAAGTCAAAAACCCCGCCAGATGCAATGCATTATTCAGATTGGCACTTAAAATAATCAATGCAATAGAGGGACAAAGAGGAAGGAGCAGGCAAGTTCAGGATCTACACCGCTGCCTAAAGATCTTCTTTCACAAACCTAGTAGTTCATCAGTCATTTCATCCATCGATGCCTCTGCATTCTGCCATTAATGACTCAGCTACCCTCGGGATGCAACAACGAACACATTTGAAGTTTTCCCACTCAAAAATAGCTGCACACGCATAGGAAAAACTCACACCGAAGGTTCAAAACATAGCCATCGATCACAACTCTATCGCTGAGATGAACGGTGTCAAAATATGTTGAAAAATCACCCACCAATGATATCGTGCCACGTCAGCACCTTATACATCCATCGCTGACTTTTCTGCAATCCATATTGCGCTTGTATGTGTAAAAGCATATACAATCACCTTATATACAAGTCGGATCTCAAATTTTATAGAACAAATTGAAATCACTTTTAGATCCGGCTTGTAACTCATTACCTTTGTATATAGTCACATGTACAAGCATACATATATGTAAGCTACGGATGCCAAATACTTATAGGACAAATTGAAATTCCATTCGAGTCCAGCTCATATCTTTCTCATTGCACATTGGCTTGTATATTCCTTGCATATCACATCATACAAATGTGATATACATACAACAGACCCCAGCCAATTTATCCATCAGATTTGAAAAACTTTCAAATCCAAGCTTTGTATCTCCCTTTGTTTGTATATAGGCATATACAATGCCATATACATGCAAGCTGGATCTCAACACTTTATCTGCTAGATTGGAACATATCTTAGAGTCCGCATTGTACCTATCTCATTGTATCTTTTCGTTGTATATCACACATACAATCATACAACATGCAACCCATAGACTTCAACCTGAAATCTGCCAAAACACATTCCTCATCGCATCCGGATTGTATGTTCACCTCCTTGTATATACCCTTTGTATATAGCACATACAACCGCGAACATACCAACAAGGAATCCTTTCCAGAATATTCCACCCTTGTATATTTTTCATTGCATGCGCTCGATGTATGTTTAGACATACAAGCCCGATATACAAGCGGTGAATATTCCTGGGAATCTGCAAAAGATTCCCCCTTGTATATGCGCCTTCCTGAGCCTGATATGCATTCAAAAATGCATATAATTCAATGTTTTACTATTTTCTGAAAGCTGATGTGCATCTTTGAGCTCACTAGCATACATTTGCACTTGCACACATAAAAACTCAGCATTTTTCTTAAGTGCGATAGGAAAAAGCGGTAAAACATTACATGGAGGCCGAAGAAAATTCAAACCAAGGCACAAAGGGTTTGAAGGAATAAATACAGGAACCTACAAACTCAAATTCAGAACCCTAATCCTAGTTGAACACCACTAGTGGCTCTAACTAGGGACGTGCAGACGCAAGACTACAATGAGAACCAAGCTACTCCGGGGCAGAGCAGACAAAACACAAAACTCAAAACACGACCGACTATACAAGGCATGTACATAATATTTACATCTAATTTACATTGTGAACACAAGATAAGCGTTTATGAGAAGTAGGGCTTTAGGAACTAACCATGCATAGGTAATTCCAATGATTCACCACTTAGGGCCTAGAGAAAATAGGAATCTTCTCCATGAGTGTTGCTAATTTGGTACGGGCCTACCCATAAGGGCTCAAATTTACCGTGCTTGCCCTTATCCTGGTTCCTTGCATTCCATACAAGGACCAAATCACCAATCTAAAACTTGCTTTCTGTAGCCCTTTTATCAAACAGATATTTTACCTTTTGTTGTCTCTTGATGTTTGTCTTCTGTGCCTCCCTTCTCATTTCATCTAGTGCAACCAGCTGATTTATTCTTTTAGTCATTGAGTCTTCAATCTCCTCTTCATTTTCTTGTATGAATTTATAAACTGGTAGGAGGTTGTTCACAGGCAATTTAGCTGCTGCACCATACACTAATTCAAAAGGTGATCCTCCAGTTGCTTTCTTCACCGTTACTCTGTCAGCCCATAATGCCATTTTCAGCTTTGAATCCCAACCCATTTTCTTTTTGTCTACCATCCTTTTGACAATTTTCATGAGGCTTTTGTTGCTTGACTCTACTTGACCATTGCCATATGGATGATATGGTGATGCATGTAACAAATTTATTCCATAGTTGCTGCAAAAATCAATAAATTCACCAGACCTGAAGCACATTGCATTATCTGTGACCAATTTGGATGGTACTCCAAATCTGATAATAATATTTTCTAGAATAAAATCCATCACCACTTTGCTTGTATCTTTTTTAGTTGGAATGGCCTCAATCCATTTAGTGAAGTAATCAGTAGCAACCAAAATCCAACTGTGTCCTCCACTTGATTTTTCTAAAATTTCCCCTATAAAATCAATTCCCCATTGCTGAAATGGAGCTTCTACAATTATAGTCCTAATGGGCAATGCACCTTCATATTTTAGCTTCCCTGAGAACCTTTGACAAGGGTCACATTTTCTTATCATTCTTTGTGCATCTGAAAAAAGAGTTGGACACCAGTAGCCTGCTCTAAGAATTTTGTGGGCTGTAGTCTGGGCAGCATAGTGTCCACCACACACTCCCTTGTGCATGTCACTTAGAATATCCTTAGCCTGATCCTCATTCACACATCTGAGTAATACACCATCAAGATTTTTCCAATACAGCTCTCCTTGAACAATGATGTATTTAACAGCATGCAGCCTCAAGGTCCTCTTTTGATTATCACTGAGACGAGAAGGATAGTTCAAATTCTGCAAATAATGTACTATGTCCCTATACCATTCAGTTTCTGACATATTTACAACTTCATTATGCACTACATTCACTTGGCATGCCTCTAGATTTGATTGTGTCATTAACTTTGCCAAACCTTGCCCTCTTACCAATCTTATGATCTGTATTTCAATGTTGAACTCTTGCAATTTATTTATCCATCTGCATCTTCTTCCAGTTACCTCCTGTTGTATGAAGATATCCTTGACTACTGCATGAGGCACATATGCAACTATTCGAGAACCTACCAAATATGGCCTGAAGCTCTTGATTGCTCTAACCAGTGCATATGTTTTCTTCTCCATGATGTCATACTTTAATTTAGTAGCCTGAAATGACCTGCTAAAGAAGGCTATAGGTTGTTCAAAACCTTTTGCATTTTTCTGTAGTAAACATGCAGCAATAGTATGGAAAGAAGCAAATGAGAACAACTGAAATGGCTTAGAAAAATTAGGAGATTTTAGTACAGGAGCCATCTTTATGGCCTCTTTGATGTTCTGGAATGATTTAGTTGCTTCATCCTCCCATTTGACAATTGCACCTTTCTTCAACATTTTAGAGATATCTTTTGTGGTCTCTACAAAGTTAGGAACAAATCTTCTAACAAAATTAATTTGTCCAAAGAAGGACTGAACACCTTTCACTATTCTAGGGATCTGAATTTTGTCAATTGCAGCCACCCTTTCAGGATCAATCCTGACTCCATCCTTGGAAACGATGTGACCGAGCAATTTTCCTTCCACTACCCCAAAAGCACATTTCTTTGGGTTAAGTGAGATGTCATATTCCAATGGTCTAATAAAGATCTGTTCTAAGTGCATGCAATGTTGCTCTTCCTTTTTTGAATAGGCAGTTAAATCATCCTGATATACAGCCAAGATTGAGTCAATTAATCCTGCAAAAGCAACATCCATAGCCCTCTGAAATGTGGCACCTACATTTGTCAGTCCAAATGGCATTCTCACATATACATAGGTTCCCCATGGGGTGGTGAAGGCAGTTTTGAATTGTTCAAATTCTTTTACTTTCACTTGATTGTACCCTAAAAATCCATCCATCATGGATAAAAGTTCACAGCCAGTCACCTTCTGCAACATGGCTTCCATGTTTGGCAATGGATAATTATCTTTCAAAGAAGATACATTCAGATTTCTAAAGTCCACACAAAGTCTTATGTCACCATTCTTCTTTCTGACCGGGACAAGGTTAGACACCCAAGTTGAGTGTTTGATGGGCATAATTATTCCAGCTTCCCTAAGCTTCATAAGCTCTTCTTGCATTTTTGGAGCTAAAGTTGGGTTGATAGGTCTTTGTTTTTGTCTAAATGGTTTAGCTTCAGGCTTCAAAGGGATTTCATGCTGGAATAAATCTTCTCTATAAGATCTCATGTCCTCATATGACCAGGCAAAGAAATGCTTATACTTTCTCAGTAATGCAATCAGCATAACTCTGATGTGTGGTTTGAGCTGTTTGCCAATATATACCCTTTTGGGGGCATGAGATGTCCCCAAGTTTATCTCTTCTAAATCATTCTTGTTTGTTGGGGACGCCTTTGTAACAAATTGGTCCCTATTGTCAAATGCTCTCTCTAAAGCAACCAACCCTCTAGGGATTTTATTTGTCTTGAGTTGAATTACCTCCTTCCCTAAGAGAGTTTCTTTTTCATCTACAACCTCTACAAAGTTCTGAAAATCTATTTCTTGGTTCTCATATCCATCAATGCAATGTAGAAATCTTAGTAAATCCTTGTCATCATCAAACACTTGCCAGCAGCATATATTATTTGGCATTGCAGGTCTAAGTTTAACCTCAACATTTGTAACATCTGTCAGAGTAACATCATCTGGCCTTATGGCTACATTAGCTAAAAAATCTACCCTGGCATTTTTTGATCTCTCTATCCAACTTATTGAAAAATCATCAAACAATTCAATTGTATCCCATACAACATGCTTATACTGTTTTAACCTCTTATTTTTTGATGCATACTTGTCTCTGACTTGGGAGACAACTAACTCTGAATCCCCAAATACTTTGAGCATCTTGATCCCATGCTTCAAAGCAACGTTCAATCCTAATAACATAGCTTCATACTCTGCAATATTATTTGTATAAGAAAACTTCAGCAAGAAAGAGAATTTTAGAAGCTTACCAGTTGGAGACAAAAACACAACTCCAGCACCAAAGCCTCCCTTCAAACAAGCTCCATCAAAATACATGGTCCAGAGACCTTGTTGGTCAAGCTCTTGAATGCATATATCTCTCCCTTTATCCTCTTTATCATCTGAGATAACTCTGAAATTATCACAGTCGGTATTCACAAAACATATATGCTCCTCTGACTCTTGATCCTCAACTGTGTCTAGTGACCTTTCTTCTCTGATCAGTTTGACATCCGTACCATTCATTAGGATCATGGCATATGATAAATCTAATTGCATACTTCCACCAATCAACGTTGCCCATCTTCTTGAAAACAACATGCCATATTGTGGCTTGATATCAACAACTGTTATCTTCATTTTGTAAATTTTTTTAGGGTATGCTGCCAATTTGAAGTCCACATCTTTCATAATTCCAATGACAGACACTTCTCTAGCATCCATGGCATAGCATTTCCCACATGCATTATCTATCTTTAACCCAGCTTGCTGCATAATGGCCAAAGGCATGATATTCGTTGATGCTTCTGAGTCCAGCATACAATTCTTAACCACTTTTCCATTTATGACAAGAGAGACATAAAATGGTTCAACCTGTGAAGGGCATTTTGTCACGGTCATCCCCAAATAAACTTTAGGGGTCTCATCCTCATTAATACACATAATTTGTTTCCTACCCTGAGTCTCAATATTTTGATTAGCTTGACATGGTATTTGTGAAATCGGGGACAATGTTTATTTCTAAACTCCTCAAATTTTATCAACTCCATCAATGGAACAGAGATCTTTACCTGGGACAAGACCTGAGTTATGTCAAACGGAGCATAATTTTGTATAACAGTTGTAGCCTAATCTACAGTTTTACTTTTATCTTGGTATGATCCAGCTTTAATTTTTGTGGCTCCCTAACTGTCATCTTTGATCTGAAAATCTTTGTTCTGATCCTCAAGCTGGGGAATTCTATTTTTTGGTCCTTGAGAATCATGACCTATTTTTTGCTTAAAATTTTGCTTATTGTTGCTCCATTTCTTCTTTTGTGTTTCAGTCCCTTTATAACTATGCATTGGTTGGTTCACAAAAGTATTCTCTGGTTGGTTCACAAAAGTATTCTTTGGTTGGTGTGAGTTACTTACCTGAGTTTTCCCCCTGAGATTGTAATTGCTTTTGACTTGAGCCACTGCTACAGCTGTGAAGGCTCTAATTTCTTCATCAGATGGTCTCCTCAAGTTATTCAAAAAATTGTGTGAGTCCTGAGCATAAGCATAATTATCCTCATCATCTTCCTCACAAGGAAACTGCTGGCAAACTTGAATCTCATTATTTGTGTTTGCATCAACATCTTGAGAAGGATACTCCCTGTTTGTAGATAGCATATTGACATTGTCATCTTCCATGCAATGTGGTTCATTGCATTCATCACAGGCAACAACATTATTATATAGAGACTGAGCAATCATACATTGTGACTGTGAGTGAGGCATTTGACATATTATACACCATGGGGTGTCATTAACAATATTAACAGCCTTCTTCAAAGGGTCAGGTGTTTCCTTAACATTTTGATTCCTTGGATTTGTGTTACTGTTTGGAAGAATGGGTTTACCATTATGCCAATTAGTATTATATGGCATATCATGTATTGATGGTCTTCTTTCTTGCCTTTGGTAAACCTATTTGTCAGGACCTACCCCTTTTTCATTTTTAGCCATTCTATAGCTCAGGTCCTTGACAATAGTTGTCAATTTATCTAATTTATCCTCAGAAGTAGATGCACTGCCTTGAACGCTTTGAGCTTTATTATTTGGATTTTGCAAAATTTTGACATCATCTCTTCTATTTGTTTTACTAGATGCTTTTCTATTATTTTCAATATTTGTTGCAATTTTGAAAGCATCTCTGAGGCTATGAGGACCTTTATCTCTTAATCCATAAGTTGTTTTAGCATCAAAAGCATTTATGTATAACACTATGCACATAGGTTCATTGGGCCTCAGGTGATGTGGCAATTTGTTCAACACCTTAGTGAATCTAGCATTGAAATCAACAACCTGTTCATTTGATCCTTTGGTAATGCCAGTAAATTCATTAATGAAAAAACTTGGATTAGTTTTGTCACCATATTGTTCCTTGAAAATTCTTCTGAAATCCTCCCATGATGAAATACTCCTGTCAAGCAGACCCTTGTACCATTCTCTTCCCTCATCATCTAAGGATTGCATAAATAATTTCATAAAAACATCCTCATGCTCAACCTCAAAGTTGTCCATGATATTTTGAAAAGCTTTTAAGTGGTCTTCTCCTGACACAGTATTGTTTCTCAAAAATTTAGGCACTTGCGGCCTCACATGTTTGTCAATAGGATTGGGGTAACCAGGGATGCCATAAAAAATAAGTTGTCTGAATCTGTCCAGCTACATTGGTTGTCTACCAAACTGATTTACATTTACATTTCTATTTGCATTCTAATTTCTTACATTATTCAATGGTATTCTAGCATTATTTGCATTCTGTCTCTGATCAATATGTTGATTTTGAACTTCATTTCTACGCTGGTTTCTTAGCACATTTATATTGTCAAGGGTGGGAACTGAATCATTCTGAGCAACTCTAAGAGCCTGCACTTTCTGTCTCATGTCATCTCTAATTTTTACTGCTTACAAATATTCTAATTCTACTCTCAGACTTTTGATTTCTTCAGCTAATTCCTCCTCTCTAGGCATAGAAGAGGATGGTTTCATTACATTCTGATCATCATTATCATCCCTTAGGGATTCAGCTTCTTCAAATCTATCAGGGGAATCAAGGAAAGGGCACTCTTGAAACACTTCCGACCTCATTCTCAATCCACTACCCTGCTGTCTTTCATATACATTCTAGATTTCAGCCTCAGTGTTTGAAAAATAAGGTATTGTTCGCTCTGAAGATCCTGGATTGTCCTGCATATTATCATTACTAATGGGAGAACCCTCTTGACTAGCTTGAACAGTCCCTTTTCTTTTGTACATCATTTTTATGGATAACTCTTCAAACAGAGCATTACGCAGGGATCTTCTCCCTTGCATACAAATTTTTACTTCACCGGTTGAGAGATTTATTCAGAGTCGCCACCTAATAACTAGGAATTATTTTCTTTTAAAATCAGGGTTCTTTCATAAAGCAGTCCCCAGCAGTGTCACCAAATCTGTTGCCAACTCGGATGGGCACAAATTCACTAGGGATGAAAAAATAACACTTTCACTTCACTTCCCCAGTAGAGTCGCCAAATCTGTTGGTTATTTTTCCAGACTGGATGCTTGTTCCCAATTATCCCTACAAAGTAGCCATCATTGATCAACAGGACTACCAGGCCAGGGGCCAACAGTACTGGAGATAGACTATAAATATCTCCTCTTCTTCTTTAGGCTCTGCAGAACCAAGGGGGATATTCCCTATTCAACATCTATGACATGTGCACATGAACTTACTTGGATGTTGATACAAAGCAGATAAATCCTCTTTTATGTAGACCAAAACTGTGGAATAAGTGCAAAGGGGCTAGCTTTGGGCCTATATTCAGTTGTGAGACAGAGGATTTTGGTCCTAAAACTACTTCTAAAGTCCTAATGGTTTGATCTAAAGTTTAAGTTTGATTTTATGTTTGGATGCAAAACTGAGACTTTGGGTTGCAACCTCAACACAAGATTGGATCGGTGCCTATCCAGGGCTCGGAGTCAATAGACATACACATGTGAATGGCCAGCATGAACATATACCAAAGACTAGATATCAAGGGGATTTTTAGTATCTACCTTACAGATACTTCCCAAAATAGAGTATCCTGTTATCTCTACTTACTGATATCCTTATTGCAATGTCTTCTTCCCAACACTTGATCTGAAACGTTTAATCTACTCCTTGAGCAGAAGTAAGAAATCAAACATTCAACACAACAAACCTATATTCTAGAATCATAAACACCCCTTAGATGCTTAGATTCATAAGAAGAACACACTCAATTTGGAGACAGATAACAGAACACATGCAATATAGCATTACTCATTTAAATCATTATGATATCAATAGATTTATGTAGAAAAACATACAACATGAGACTCACAAACTCACAAGATAGCCAAGACAGAGCCACCAATGAAGTCGTATCTTATTATAGCACCAAAATTTTTGTCCAGTTTTCAACAACAATGAGTAACATAGTTTGGCCCTTTTATACCAAGACTGTGTACTAAGCAAATTAATTACGTGACAAGTCAAAAACCCCGCTAGATACAATGCATTATTCAGATTGGCACTTAAAATAATCAATGCAACAGAGGGACAAAGAGGAAGGAGCAGGCAAGTTTAGGATCTGCACCGCCGCCTAAAGATCTTCTTTCACAAACCTGGTAGATCATCAGTCATTTCCTACAATGCCTCTGCATTCTGCCATTAATGACTTAGCTACCCTCAGGATGCAGCAATGAACACATTTGAAGTTTTCCTGCTTAAAAACTACTGCACACACACACAAAAAACTCACACCGAAGGTTCAAAACACGGCCGTCAATCACGACTCCATCACTGAGATGAACGGCATCAAAATATGCTAAAAAATTACCCACTAATGATATTGTGCCACGTCAGCACCTTATACATCCATCGCTGACTTTTCTGCCATCCATACTGCCCTTGTATGTGCAAAAGCATACACAATCACCTTATATACAAGTCGGATCTCAAATTTTATAGAACAAATTGAAATTGCTTTCAAATCTGACTTGTAACTCATTACCTTTGTATATCAGCACATATACAAGCATACATATATGCAAGCTACAGATGCCAAATACTTATAGGACAAATTGAAATTTCATTAAGGTCCAGCTCGTATCTTTCTCATTGCACATTGGCTTGTATATTCCCTGCATATCGCATCATACAAATGCGATATACATACAACGGACTTGAAAAACTTATCCAATTTATCCATTGGATTTGAAAAACTTTCAAATCCGGGCTTTGTACCTCCCTTTGTTTGTATATAGGCATATACAATGCCATATACATGCAAGCTGGATCTCAACACTTTATCTGCTAGATTGGAACATATCTTGGAGTCTGCATTGTACCTATCTCATTGTATCTTTTCGTTGTATATCACACATACAATCATACAACATGCAACCCTCGGACTTCAACCTAAAATCCACCAAAACACATTCCTCATCCCATCCGGATTGTATGTTCACCTCCTTGTATATACCCTTTGTATATAGCACATACAACTGCGAACATACCAACAAGGAATCCTTTCCAGAATATTCCACCCTTGTATATTTTTCATTGCATGCGCTCGATGTATGTTTAGACATACAAGCCTGATAAACAAGCGGTGAATATTCCCAGGAATCTACGAAAGATTCTCCCTTGTACATGCACCTTCCTAAGCCCGATATGCATTCAAAAATGCATATAATTCAATTTTTTACTATTTTCTGAAAGCCGATGTGCATCTTTGAGCCTGCTAGCATACATTTGTACTTGTACACATAAAAACTCAGTATTTTTCTTCAGTGCGATAGGAAAAAGCGGTAAAACATTACATGGAGGCCGAAGAAAATTCAAACCAAGGCACAAAGTGTTTGAAGGAATAAATACAGGAACTTGCAGACTCAAATTCAGAACCCTAATCCTAGGTGAACACCACCATACCCTAACCCTAATTATCATTTTATAACCCTGACTGTAATGGTTTTAAATCCTAACCCTACTTATAATAATATATAATATAATAATAATATTATAAAAATAAAAATATTATTATATTATATATAATAATATATAATTATAAATTAATAATATAATATTCTACAGTCACTGCGAGCACCCATGGCCACTGCGAATAGGGTTTTTGGTGGTAGGAAGGTGCAGGATTTTGCCGCCTCTACTTGTCCTACAGATCATGGGACCTTGCATTATGCTGCTATTGTGAAAAGAAATGTGTTGCAGGGAGGTGAGCTTGCTGTGGGGAGGCAGCATGGGGAGTTTGGGAGAGTTAATATCCAGCTATAGGGGGCACCGATAGAGTGATATTCTGGTCCAAGGGAGGCTTGGAGTATGGAGGGGGATCTTGCGAGGAGAAGGGGAGAAAGCGGTAGGGATGCGGGAGGAGAGAAAGTCTTTAGTTCAATGTGTTGCATAGTTTCGTCCCCCTCAGTTACCCTAGCTAGTGAAATAGCAGATGGGATCATTGAAAATGCTAAATACTTTGCAGAATTGGGGCTGATTGGGAGATTATGAGGGTTTTTTCCAGGCCTCGTTGTTTTACACCGGTGGATTTCTGAAACATGACGCCCCATTTTAGAAGGTGAAGTGCAAATTTATCCCACTGTAAGGGGGTTTTTTGTGGTGGTGTTTGAGAATGTGGAGGATAGAAACAGGGTTGTCTGTGAATATCAATGGAGTTGGGAAGACAAACATCTACTAATGTTGAAGCCGTGGCACCCCGCTTTCAATCCAACTACTAAATCTTTTGAGTTGGCTACTCTTTGGGTAAGACTGCTGAATCTTCCTTTACATTTCTGGTTTGAATCATGCTTTGAAGCAATTAGAACCTCGTTGGGGAAATTTATGGGGTTTGATGAGGGTTCCTTAAATTTTCTCCATACTACTTATGCACGAATTTTGGTAGAAATGGATTTGTCAAAAGACCTCCCTGTAGATGTAATTTTGAAAGTTTTAGGAGCGGAATGGAAACAAATGATTGACTATGGAGTGTTGTTTTGTTGCTTCAGCACTGGTCACATTGTTGAGTAGTGTTCCAAATACAAGAGGGGTAACCAGACAACCTAGGGGAATGAAGTCACCCCTCAACACTATTTGGTGGAGCACGGAGGTGTGGGAAGGAAGGTTTCGGTAGATACATGTAATGCAACCATCAACAATGGATCCCCATAGGTGCAGACGGGGGATAAAGGCAAGGAAAATTACGTCCCACAAGAAGAGGTGGGGGGATGATCAGAGTGTTTGAACATAGCCTCATCTGAAGATGAGAGTGTCCAAGAGGTGGCTGCAGGAGAGAATACTGGGACAGACGATCAGGAGGAGCTTTGGCATAAAGTTCAAAAGAAGAAGAAGCGGTGGGAAGTTGCCTTCAATATGCATCTACGTTCTCATGGCAAAGGGAAAAAGAAGTGAAAGGCTATGTTGTAGTTTTTGTTGTGACAATCTTTGATTGTTTGTGTTAGGAGGGGTGGGAGATGTGTAGTTTTGGAATAGGGGTGGAGGATGTATGGGTTTTAGTGCTTGTTAAGGATTTTAAGAGGAATGTAATGCTTTTTCGAGATTAATAAAAAAATTACAGGGACTCAGGTTGCCTTTACTGATAAAAAAAATATAATTATAAATTATATTATATTATATATTATTAATATAATATTAATTATTATAAACCTTAACTATTTCAAATCATAATTATTTTAAACCCTAATTAATTATTACCCTAACCCTAATTATTTTATACCTTAACCCTAATTATTTTAAATAGTAACCCTAATGCTCATTTTAAACCCTAACCCTAATGATCATTTTAAAACCTAACTCTACTTATTTTATACCCTAACCCTTATTATCATTTTATAACCCTAACTATAATGGTCATTTTACACCCTAACCCTAATGATCATTTTACACCCTAACCCTACTTATTTCAAACCCTAATTCTAATTATCATTTTATAACCCTAATCGTAACGATAATTTTAAACCCTAACCCTAATGATCATTTTATAGCTTAACCCTACTTATTTTAAACCCTAATCATAATTATTATATCCATGTATATTTTGTACACTACCTTCTTCAGATAAATTCATCTCATTTTCAGTTGCATTCTAAGGTGATGCTAGTACATGTTCTATTGATCTTGAATTTTCATTTTCAAGATTCAGTTCAATATTTGCTTCAATTGGATGATTGTACCTCCCACTTAATTGGAGATTAAGTGTATTCCTTTCTTCTCTTTCAGAATGAGAGAGTTGTTCAGATGTTCGTTGATGACTATTTCTAATTACATTTGCTTCATCTCTATTTTGAGATTCCAATTCTTGTACTGTTACTTCTACCCTTCTTCTAGTCCTTCTTTGTCTGTTAGCTTGATTGCGTCTTCTTCTTTGTTCTTCCCTTTGAACATCTGTCATTTGTTCTCATTGTCATCTATGATATTCTCCTTGATACTCTCTCTAATTTTGCCTCCTTTGCTCCTCCGATTCAAAATTCATTCTCGTTTGCACCATAACTAATATACATTATATAATTTGATATACTACAATTTTTTTTATTTATAAGCGTAATCCAAACTCTCCTTATATCCATATTCATAATTGTATTTATAACCCTAATTCAAACCTTAAAACTAACCTTAATTCTAACCCTAACCTTAACCCTAAAATTCTTTCCCTAAACCTAATTGTTGCCCTAACCCTAACCCTAACCCTAACCCTAATTGTACTTGTAACCCTAAGACTAATTTTAACATTGACCCTAACCCTAATTCTAATCCTTAACCTAATTCTAATTATAACCCTAAACATAATTCTAACATTGATCTTAGTTTTATCTATAACCCTAATTCTAACCCTAATCATAATTTTATCCCTAACCCCAACGGTCGTTATTCCAACTCTAACACTAAATTTTTTTTGGTTATAAATATTTTCCCTAGTCATAACCCTAACTCTAATTCTATCCCTAACCCTAATTCTATCCGTGACCCTAACCCTAATCTTAATTGTAATTATAACCTTAATCTTAACCATATGTTTTTTGGTTATATATATTTGCTCTAATTATCTCTCTCTTTGCCTTTTTCTCTCCTATGTATATCTCTATCTTTTGCACTCTCTATATCTTTCATGCTTTCTCCCTCCGTCCCTCCCTCTCTCTTTGTCTCTTTGTCTTTGTCTCTCTTCCTCTCTTCTTATCTCTCTTTCCCTCTATATTTGTTATCTCTAGCTCTATCCCTCTTTCTCTATTCCCCCTCTCTATCTTGCCCCACCTCCCTCCCCATTTCTGTCTCTCCACTTCTTTGTTTCCGTCTCTAACACTTTAATGTAATCTTGTTGCATATAATTATATATTATATTATATTATATATTAATAATAATATTATTAATATAATATTAATTATTATAAAGCCTAACTATTTTATAATCCTCATTATTAAAAGCCCTAATTATTATAAATCATAATTATATAGTATAACATTATTAAATATAATAATATCATATTTATATTATTACATTAGTATAATATTATATTTATTTTATTATTATTACATTATTATAAACATTAATTAAACTAATATATAATTATATCGTATAACATTATTAAACCGTTATTCCAACTCTAACACTTTCTAACACTAACAATTTTTTTGGCTATAAATATTCTCCCTAAATATAACCCTAACTCTAATTCTATCCTTGACCCTGACACTAACCTTTATTGTAATTGTAACCCTAATATTAACCATATATTTTTTCTAATTATCTCTCTCTTTGTCACTTTCTCTCCTATCTATATCTCTATATTTTACACTCTCTATATCTCTCACGCTTTCTCCCTCCCTCTCTTTGTCTCTCTTCCTCTCTTTTTATCCCTTTCCCTCTATATCTCTTATCTCTAGCTCTATCCCTCTTTCTCTATTCCCCCTCTCTATCTCGCCCCACGTCCCTCCCCACTTCTGTCTCTCCACTTCTTTGCTCCCTTGTCTCTAACACTTTAATGTAATCTTGTTCCTCAACCCTTTCAAACTCATGGCTATCCTCATAATGGTATATATATTTCCTTCACAATCCAAGTTCATTTACATTATCATGTTTTGCTTGTGCACATAACCCTAACCCTAAATCTATTATATGCTAGTATTTCTAGTTAGATTTATATTATATTTTCTCTTTAATAGTGATCATCCATAATGGACTACACACTATCACAAAGAGATCTAAGACCTTCTATTTGTCTAGATTATCATTTACATTTACCAATTTCAATCCACTATTTATTTAAGTCAAATTAACTATTTATTATTAATATTTTAATAAATTCTAAATAAATATAAGGTGTAATTTATTTCCTTGTACATACTTAACATATAGTTTTTGAAATAATAATTTTATTTTATTATTCATTATCATGATGATCTACAAAACAATGGATAGTTATCTTTTTTTATTATTAACCTTGAATTCTATTTCACTATAAACTTGATTATGTACTCATTATAACCCTTATTTTATTTAATTTAATGATACAAAATAAATAAAATAATAATAATTAACTATCTATAACTCTATATTTATTTTTCAATATTTTGTTGAGAAGCTATTTTATTATTAATAAAAAAACATTTAATTAATAATTTAAAAATGGATAAAAGGAATAAAATCCAATGAGCTCCTCTTGCTTACATTTTACTATGTATTTGTAATGGTTTTTAGTGCCTTTTTGTGGAGCAATTTCTTTGAAAGCTATTTTTATTTCAAATTATGAAAATTTAAATGTTTTAAAATGGTAACTTTTATCTTGCTTTAGGCTCACAAAGATGAATCAAATGACAACATAGTAAATATTGACATTGCTACTTCTATTATGAATGAATTTGAATGATAATAGTCTTATAATACTTTTTGAACATGCAATTTATTTATTTATTATCATTAAGTATTATGGTTGCAATTTATTTATTTATCTTGCACTACCTTAGGAACTCATACATCGCATTGCTGATATGCTTTTGCATCATGTTAATGGCTGCACCTTATTTCTTGGATATGACCACACCTCCTTTCTACCATGGCACATTGCCTTGGGATGGCTTATGCCTTGTAATGGTGATGTGTATTTTTTGATGTTTTTTGGGGAGCTTGGCAGCATAAATGATGGCATTGAAATTGAATGTTGGCCGCTTTGTTTTTTGCTACACTTTTGTGCATCATTTAATCTCTATGCATCATTATATGATGGTTGCGCACTACCTTTGGATCTTGCAATCTTTAATAAATAGAGATTTCCTTTATTAAAGTTTTTGGGCCCCACTTCATTTTCAACGCCTAGTTATTGCTTTAATGGTTCAACATCCTGCACCCAATTAAGTATTTCCCAATAAGTATTATGCATGCATCACTAAAAGCATAATCAATCCATAATAGATTGTGAAGATGAGAAATAAATTTAATCAGTTGAGTATTCAAAGCGTGCATTCCTAATCTCAAACTCTCCACCCGAATCCTTTGTGTCTTAAATTATTTTTTGATTATGGTCTCGCGATGCACTTACTCTGCCATAAAGAACATATACAGGAGAAACAAAAGGAATATCATATTTCTAAATAATACACTTCATATTTGAATGTAAGATATAATAGCATTACAAAATATACTCACATTATTGGCAAGTTTATCTATAATGTTCTACAAAAATAAAATATACATGCATTGAAAAATATCATTAAACTATATATGCCATTCATGACTCACAATTATGGGATAAGTTCTAGATTGTGATATCTATAATTAAACATGCATGATAACATCTATTCCATACAAAATTTTAATTAAAATAAATAATATCAACTAATTGAAATTAAGTTTTTAGAATTTTTATAATTTTCAGTAGCTATGATTAATTGTCCACTATAATTCTTTAATGTTATAAAACACTATGGCATTCTATGGCCTTACATTTGCAGTAAATGAAAATGACTACATATGTTTTAGAGCAAAGTAGAATCCAAGAGAGGGACTTTGGTCATCTTTTGCCATGTTTGTTGTTGAAAAAAATTGGGTAGCCCAGTCATGGCTCCAATAATTGATATATCCAATAGTTAAAGATATAGATCCAATGTAATACTCCAATTGCCAAGCATATAGTAAAAATAAGAATGCATTGATTTTTTCTTCAAATAGAAGATATTTCAAACCATCCCATCAATGGCTAATGCAACTATCTTGGAATATATTGAATATCAACTGACTTTACATATTGTTGCCCAAAATTTTAAACCTGAAATTTTTTAAAATTTTAGTGCATAGGAACTTATGCACAATCCTCTTAAAGGTATAGTCATCGCCTTGCCCCAATCCGGTCATTTTCCAAAAGTTTTGAATCCTTAGGGACATTTTTATGAGTCTTTGTCATCGGGATTTTTTCAAGTTCATGAATCCTTTGTTTCCCTGACTTATGTTCTTAAGTTAAAGAAATGGCTGACTTCCCGACTTCTCCTTTGTGTCGGGGAGGTTCAAAGTTTTTGAATGTCGCTCTAATAGTTTGAAGAATCGTAAGAGATTCAACGCCCCAACCTCACTCATTGTCGGGAGTTTTCAAATTTTGTGAACTCCTCCTTAAAGTTCAAGGTTCTGAATCTGTCCCGACTCTCGACTAATCAGCATCTTCGCAGTGTCCGTGAATTTTGATTTGATGGTTGTGTTTCCCAGTTTTCAAGATATCGTCAACTCATCTAATTACTCGTGTGGTATGCAATGAGAATGTCTTTTCAGGAGTTATGAAATGCGAGCTCAATCTTAAGACTCATTTCTCAAGGTGCAAAATCAATGATGCATTAAATTACCTCTTAAATGACAAGTGTAACGGAGCTCACTAAGGTGGTAGCACAACATTAACAAGTTTAAAAACCATAATTACCTACTGGCGTAATAAATAAACCTGATCATAGAGAAAGGTGACGGTGCTCTCTGAGTTTAATCTTTCTTATCGATCAAGTCATTTTTCAAAATGGGACTTCCTACAAATAATGAAATTTGGGGTGATGAGCCTATGCCTATCCTGCAACCTGATATACATTGGCCTGAGGAGGAATAGATTGATATCATCTCTTAGTTGCACACAGTTGCTTGGAAGGAGAAAACAAGTTATCCTGAATACCGCAGGGCAATTTTCGTCCTAGAGGAAAAAGAAGAACGTGCTGAGTTACGCCAACATTTTATGTAAATACACGTGGAATTGGGGGTAGTCTAATGCCACTTGTCTTGCATGCATGAAGTTCTTTTGTAATTAGCGATGATAATCATAATTTTGATGTAACGTAACCATTTCTGTTTTAAGGTCACTTTCTTGATAGCGGTTACTTAAAAAAGGCCCTTTCGAACAATTATAATTTTTGGGGAAGGTTTCGAAAAACTATAAAGGAAGGACCTTCAGGGGGAGGAGGGGTATCTTTTTTCGGCTGCCTGTGAACAAGGGAAGGGGAGCAAGTTTATTCTGTTTTATTTCTAGTTATATTTTTCTTAGCTCAGCTTATGTATTGAGGCATTGCAGAAGCTTTGAGTTTTGTTATATTGAAGAAATGAAGAATTACTTATAGAACTTTGTGTCTCCTAGTATCTTCTATGATTGCAATTGTTCTTGTGTCAATTTGTAATCTATCTTCAATATTGCTTCTATTATGTGGTATGTGTTAAGGAAGAATATAGATGTATCTTTTAATTAATCCATCCTTGTTTGTGAGTGTTGGATAGGTGGGCTGTGTATCATTTATCTGCATTCATTTCTTTCTAAAATCAATCATGCACGTCTATTTCATGGTGATGGGTAGATGTTAATGTACATTTCCTGCTTTCTAGATAAAAGCACACCCCCATATTTTTATTCATTGCATATCTTAAGAGGGAGATGTACCTCTAAAATTTAGAGGAAGGTTGTCAATCCAATGGTAACTTCTCCAACGGTTAGTACTGTTTGTTCTTCCTAGGCGTCTTGAGTCATTCTCTACATTTATTTTCAAAGGACAAATCTGTTCACTAACAGATTTTTGGTGACTCCACTGGGGATTCGAAAGTGATTGACCAGTGAAGGTGCCTCCCCGAGGATGGAGGTTGGCGGCTCTGCAAAATGGAATGTGTTCAGAAGCAATTTATTCCAGCAAAGATTCCTGTCTGATTTCATTTTTAGATTTGCATTATGGCCTTGGTTTCTTCCCAGCCATGGGGAAATCATTTTGGTCTTCTTTCTTTGCCAGTATACTCACCATTGCCTAAACGATCAAGAAAGCATTTCCTGAAGTTTAGTGGAGAAGGTTCTCAAGATACTGAAAACCACATTCTTGCATTCACGGTTGCGTGTGGAGTTTTGGGGGTAAGTAAAGAAGATAGTTTTATTTGGTTGTTTATCGAATCTCTTATTGGGCATGCAGTAGAATGGTTTCATTATTTAGAAGGAAAATATATAACTAATTGGGATTCATTGAAGACTAAGTTCTTAGCAAGATATAAGGGGCATGTTGATGAAGATGCCCTGTTGTATCAATTTTTCCACATTCACAAGCAAGATGAAGAATCCATTAGAGATTTTGTGGATAAATTTAATCGGCTGCTCAAAAAGATTCCTACTTCGATTCAACCAGGTAACCAACTCCAGCTATGTACTTTTATTTCTGCATTGCATCCAGATGTTTAGTTTGAATTGAAAAGGAGTAAAGTAAATGACATAAAAGTTGCTCAGCAAGAGGCGGTAAAGATTGAAGATGATTTGATATTAAGTGGTTTATGGAAAAGTTGGGCTATGAGTAATTTGAATAGCAAGTCTATGAAGAAACCTATTATGCACAAACATAATTTTCAGCCTATAGATTTCCATAATACTCAACTCCCTTCTGTTGAATGCTTCAATCTCTTTGTTTTTTATTCCAAACATTTTGGTAGAAATGAAGTAAGTGCCACAGAAATTAAATCTCATGTGGATAAGAGAGTTGAAGTTTATTATTTGCATTATGAGGAAGACAATGGTAAATCCGTAGGTTTCCCATGCAATGTGGAAGATGAGCAACCTGAGGCTACACAGCATGAAGATGAGGTCTTGGATATCTGCTCTTCGGAGTGCATGCAAGTTGGAGATGAGACCTTCACATTTCTTGAGCCAAGTAATATAGAGGTATGACTGTAAGAAGAGGTCATAAATGATCTTATCTATCCCAAATTTATCTGAATATTGAAATTTTTAAACAAGATTTGAAAGGTGAGGTTAAAAATGGTCATGATAGCTTTACTAAAAGTGGTCTAACAGATAAATGTAATGAGTCTCATAAGTACCTTAACGCATGCAATGATCAATTTTTATGTGGAGTATTGGATGGAGATGGTCAAAGTGTTGAAATTAAAATAGATGCAGCCACTCGTGTCTCCCATGATAAGAAAGAAGCATTTGATAAAGTAGACAAAGAAGGGCCTAGTGAGGAATCTACTTATCCTTTTAGTAATGATGAAGACTTCACCTCTACCTCACCTACATCTCAAAGTAATCAGGTATTGGATGGTCCTATGCAAGTTTAAGCTCTTTGAAAGGTTTTTATAGTAATATGCATTTTCAACCCAATATGGTGCACCCATCTCTACTTACTGAAGAATCTCATGCTACAATACAAAACAAGGACAACGATATGGAGGCTAAAAATTCTTTTGAAATGCCCTCTGAAGAAACTGTGAAAGCATGTGAAGAGAAAGGTAAAAGTGAAGTTGTTTCTCCAGTGCACATATAGTCAAAGGGTGAGGAAAAACGTTCTAGTTTGACTCCTCTTCAAAATTCTCATTCTTTTGGGAGTTATTCATCCTAGTTTGCACAAAATTGTATCAAAGAAAAAGATCCTATTGTGTCTACTTGTGATGGTACATATAAGATGTAAGGTCAAAAAGAAGAATTCAAAGAGACAGATCACTTCGAGTGTGATGATGAGGCTGATGCAGTTGATGAAAACAAACACGGTGAAGTATATATTGCAAATCAGAATTTATGTGTGGGTCGTCCAATCTGGGGGCTGGTTTCTATGTGCTTGCATGATGTCATTCAGACAGATGCTGGTAATTATGTGTTGGACAATGCTAGTATGAGCTATCCATTTGAAGAAGTGTACAATGAAGAATGGCTTCTCGAGCATCAAGTCGTATTCAGAGAATTCTTGTATGGTGCCATTCTTATTAGCCTGATCATGGTGATCACAAGTTTACAACTGGTTGCTTGTGGACTTCTTGTGCTTCTGGTATTATATTGCAGGGGCCGCTATTTCTCCTAGCCTATTAACAGATTTGCATGATCATTCTGGAGTCTCTGGAGGTAGGATCTTCCTACTGGCATGTACATATTAGGAGTTTTTGTTGTGCTAGTAGTCTAGTTTCCTTTCTTGGCTTGTTCTAGCTCCTTTGTCTCCCATGCTCTCTGACTCTGTTGCCCAATGGATTTATGCACTGGTCCACACTTGAGGTTCTGGTTTCCTTGCTTCATCTTTTGCAGTCCTTGTCCCCAACTAGAGCCTGTTGTTGCCCCAAATTTTAAACCTAATTTTTTTTTCAAATTTTAGTGCATAGGAACTGATGCACAATCCTCTTAAAAGTATAATCATCGCCTTGCCCCAATCTGGTCATTTTCCAAAAGTTTTGAAGCCTTAGGGATATTTTTATGAGTCTTTGTCGTCGGACGTTTTTCAATTTCATGAATCCTTTGTTTCCCTGACTTATGTTCTTAAGTTCAAGAAATGGCCGACTTCCCGACTTCTCCTTTGTGTTGGGGAGGTTCAAAGCTTTTTAACGTTTCTCTAATAGTTTGAAGAATTGTAAGAGATTCGACGCCCTGACCTCACTCATTGTTGGGAGTTTTCAAATTTTGTGAACTCCTTTTAAAGTTCAAGGTTCTGAATCTGTCCCAACTCCCGACTAATCAGTGTCTTTGCAGTGTCTATGACTTCTAATTTGATGGTTGTGTTTCCCACTTTTCAAGATATTGTCAACTCATCTAATTACTCTGGTGGTATGTAATGAGAATGTCTTTTCAGAAGTTATGAAATGTGAGCTCAATCTTAAGACTCATTTCTAAAGGTGCAAAATCAATGATGCATTAATTACCTCTTAAATGACAAGTGTAACGGAGCTCACTAAGGTTGTAGCACGACATTAACAAGTTTAAAAACCATCATTACTTGCTGGCGTAATTAAATAAACTTGACCATAGAGAAAGGTGACAGTGCTCTTTGAGTTTAATCTTTCTTATTGATCAAGTTATTTTTCAGAATGGGACTTCCTGCGAATAATGAAATTTGGGATGATGAGCCTATACTTGTCCTACAACCTGATTTACATTGGCCCAAGGAGGAATAGATTGATATCATCTCTCAATTGTGCACAGTTGCTTGGAAGGAGAAAACCAGTTATGCTAAATACCGTAGGACAATTTTCATCCTAGAGGAAGAAGAAGAATGTACTGAGTTGCACCAACTTTTTATGGAGTCTAATGCCACTTGTCTTGCATGCATAAAGTTCTTTTGTAATTAGCGACTGTAATCACAATTTTGATGTAACATAATCATTTCCATTTTAAGGTCACTTTCTTGATAGTGGTTACTTTAAAAAGGCCGTTTCGAACAATTATAATTTTTGGGGGAGGTTTCAAAAAACTATAAAGGAAGGACCTTTAGGGAGAGGAGGGGTATCTTTTTCCGGCTGTCTATGAACAAGGGAAGGGGAGCAAGTTTATTCTATTTTATTTCCAGTTATATTTTTCTTAGCTCAGCTTATGTATCAAGGCATTGCAGAAACTTTGAGTTTTGTTATATTGAAGAAATGAAGAATTACTTATAGAACTTTGTGTCTCTTAGTATCTTCTATGATTGCAATTGTTCTTGTGTCAATTTGTAATTTGTCTTCAATATTGCATTTGTTATGTGGTATGTGTTAAGGAAGAATATAGATGTATCTTTTAATTAATCCATCCTTGTTTGTGAGTGTTGGATAGGTGGGCTGTGTATCATTTATCTACATTCATTTCTTTCTGAAATCAATCATGCACACCTATTTCATGGTGATGGGTAGATGTTAATGTACCTTTCCTTCTTTCTGGTTAAAAGCACACCCCCATATTTTTATTCATTGCATATCTTAAGAGGGAGATGTACCTCTAAAATTCAGAGGAAGGTTGTCAATCCAATGGCAACTTCTCCAACTGTTAGTACTATTTGTTCTTCTTCTCGGGCGTCTTGAGTCATTTTCTGCATTTATTTTCGAAGGACAAATTTGTTCACTAACACATACTAGACTCGATCTTTTAAGTATTTATCAGGAGATATATGTTTGGAAGAAAGATGGTTCTCAATTAAAAAAATCATTTGAAAGCAATCAATTTTGGTTTGAAGATCTGAAAGTCAATAGACATCTACAGTATCTTTACAAAGTAAGTTATGCTAGAATTTTCAATGTATTTAGCCTTTGCATAGACATGCATAGAAATATTAAATAAAAAATTGTGGTCAACACCGCAACCTTATTTTCTATAACGGCATCCAAGATTTAAAATATACATGCATTGAAATAATTACCTGCATGCAATATCCAACATTGATAATGAAAGAGGTGGGCATCGGTTGAGTTGGCATCCATTGGCGATTGTCCTTGAACTTCAAAACCCTTACATGAAGGCTCTTTGTTGAAGAAAAACTCCTCGGATTCGATGTCAAGATCGATGGACAAACATTAGGTTTGCCTTTGAAATCCAAATGAGTAAAACTTGTTTCAGCATATGACACGACCCTTAACATAATTCAAAAACATCAAAGTTGTCTAAATGCAACAGTCCATATATTTGAAATCCATTTCAGTGGGAATAGACAAATGAAACCTATTTCAAAGATATAAGTCCTAATCCAAATAGAGAAACTCATTTGAGTATAATTAACATAGTAAAATCTTATGTCGTATAACCCTTCTATGTGGTAAAGCCCATCTAAGTGCAGTCCATATATTTGAAACCCACTTTAGTGTGGGCCAGACATGGGACCCACTTCTATGTAATCCAAAAAGATGAAACTCATTGGAAAGCTATGCCACTGATTTCAATACAATCCATTTGAGGAAAAATAGTCCCAAGTAAATGGATCAACTTCTTGTGTGGGCAATGACCAAGGTTTAGGGGAGGTCAGTAGAAGGAATGTATATGGAATTTAATGCATGGACACACAGAGAAAACAAAAGTTGAGAGTTTGAAACCCTACCTACCTCTAGTCCACCACTAAAATCTGTACAAGCACCTTTGCTACATGAGTTTTCTATGTTGATAACTTGAAATTTTCCATGTCCACCCACTATATTTCTTAAAAACAAAAAAAATGGGCATTTTAACATTTGAGGTCAGATAATGCACAGATGACAAGGGTGATGTATCTTGCAATATCCAGAATAGAAAAAAATTAAATGGTGTTAAGGGTACAATCATACATGGTACCTTGGTTGTGTCCTAGCATACAGTACCCATACCCATATCTAGTATGGCGGTATGCATACCATAGGTTTTACCTAGGTATATCCTGCAACTCTAGCGAAAACAAACTTCATAATACCATAATACAATGTTCAACCATTCTTCTATTTAAGGAAATCAAATAACATAATGAACAAGTTTTCAAATACTTCATCATTGGTTTTTGGGACAATTTTTCTGCATCTCTATTCACATGCCCATAGTTCTGAGTATTGTCAAAATAATTTTCTTAATCAAAGGAAGCTTAACTAACCCAATTGACGAAATTTTACATCACCACATCCTCATGGATGTTCAATAGTCCATCTTCCTCACTGAGACTAAATTCTAAAACACCCTAATAGGACGAGTTAAATTTTAACATCCTTTGGACCAAATTGGTCTGTACAACCTATCAAGGTATATTTAAGAGTTTAGAAGATTATTTCTCTGACTATCCTATTTAGAAAAACAAATTAAATTGTCTAAGATTTGTTTGGTTGAACCCTAGATGTGAGAATCCATATATAACACTATGATTGTAAAATGTAGTATGCCTAATATTATTATGTAATGGGCAAATTAAAAGAAGAAGTGTCTTTATCGTTGCCTTGATTTAGGTTACATGCCCTACATATTCTTTATTCCTAAAATGTCTTTGATTGTAATGTTTCATTTAGGTGGATCCAACTACTGATTTCACTCAGAAAATCAATTGAACTAGTTCTCAACTTTGCAATCATGATTTTCATTTTTAACCTGGTTACTATGACCTTAAACTAATTTTCTATTTGACAGCATCCAAATGATGAAGTAAAAAACATGTAAGGAGGTTTTCACATACCTCTCCATTGGCACATAATTGCTGACGTATCTTTTCATTCTTCTACTTCTCACTCCGCCACCTCTACCCCAAAACCACAACACCTACCAGAGCAATAGCCATAGCAATCAACCAAAGCATATTGGGCTACCCAAGATGATCCACCTGCCCCTTCCACCAACCTTCAAAATCAACAAAACCCTTAACCCCACTCCTAAAACTCCAACCCCAAAATTTGTACAGTTCTAAATATTCCCCCATGTTTTTAGAATTTACCAGCACTTCCTTTCCATTCTTCAACCCAAAATTCTCCCCAACTTCTGAATCACAAACTCCTTCATTCTGACAAACACCCAAATCTTGCTCTTCGCTAAAGGATTTGAGCGCTTCAAATCTCAGTGATTCGACCCCGCGACTTCTAGGTGTCTCGTTCTCCTCATTTCCTTCAAAAATATCGGTATAAGCATTAAAACTCAATTGAGAATTTGCAATGCCGAGGCTTTCGGGGGTTTTGATGGGCAGACCCTCATTGAATTTTGGGGGGAAAATTAAATGATGTGGATAATTAAAAGGCTCTGTACAAACCTTACTTGCAGAAGAAGAAGCAATGGAGATTATCTCCCAGTCTTTTGCCTTCACCATGTTGTTATCGTCACTATCACTACCTCCTCCCTCAGACATTGTTTTGTTGTTCTTCGCCACTAGCCTCACCATGGTTGGAACTATGCATTCTTGAAGCACCACTGTAATGACAATAAAAAATCATCATAAGAAATGTCATATTGACAAGTTTTCACGTCCAACCCAAACCCTAACTACCCACCATGCCACTATGATTGTGCAAGCCATCCCCATATTCCCTCCTGGAATATGGGAGGCGAGGGAAAGTATTCCCTCTATAGTTTAGATTATTTTAAATAGTTTAACTTTAAATAGTTTACCTTATGACAAGTTAGTAGACGTCAATTTAAATCGGGGCCATAAAAAATGTACACACATCTTGTGCTGCCACTGTATAACACCTCTTAGCCTAATAAACTTAAATCATGTTTCCAACCATCTTCTTCCATCGCCATCAATCATCATACCACCATTCTTTTGTCATATTCAATTTATTTTACTTTTTAAATGCTTTCATTCTATATATTAAAAAACAATTTCAGGTCCATACTTATACGACAAACAACTCATACCCCCGACTGAGTGAGTCATAGTCAACAAAGGTGTCCAAGTCCAAATCAATCATCACCCCTAATTGAAAACGAATAACATTCCGGAAAAGCTTTATATGTAAAAGGGGAAAGTAAAATTGGATTGGGATTTGGGAGGCATTCTATAATTTGCATTGTTTGGCGTTGTAGCGCTTCCACGTATTTCGTGTTGCACACGGTCTCTGGTTATAAAATGCACTCCGACAACATTTAAATACACAAAACTGGAGTAGAGATGAAGGCGCCGACATCGAGATCTCCACCGTTAATCTGCTCCAAAGAACAAATTGAAGGAATCCCTAAAACGGGGGAATCCAAGAAACCCTAGTTCTTTTTGAAGCAATCTAAATAACAAATTACTTTAATTCGTAAACACAAATTGAAGCAACATCTTTTCTAACAATATTATACGAGAATCGTTACAACGTACAAGTAGCACATGGCTATGCTTACAAAACTAGAACAGCGCCATTTTGTGACCACTGCCGATGTTTCTGAAACATCGTAGACAGACGGCATGAATGGAGGAACAGAGTATATTTAGCAAAATTAATCAGCGTTGTTGCTTGAAATGTATATTTCTGGTGTTCTTCTAAAGCTGGGTTTAGGGGTATAATTAGGAGGAGGAGGTGGAGGAGTTATGTTTACAACAACTTGTTTTGAGCAAGGATTGTAAGGCTTGAAATTTGCCATTGTAGCGAGCTCTTCCACGGCCTTCACCACATGTTGAAGCCTCGCTACAATCTCCACCAGAAGCCATGCAAACGTAGCCAAAGGAAGCGCTTCTGCAAATTCAACACCTTGTCTTGATATTAAATTTTTCTGTGTCTCTCTGTTACCACTTTCTCCATGCCATGACATCAATCTTCTGATCGCCTTCCCGACTTTTTCGTTACCAAAATTTTTATCTTCTGCTTCTTTACTTTCATTCTCAACGATTTCCTCATTAGGCGATCTTCTTGAATGTAGGAAGAGCTTTGGCTGAGTATGCAAGGCAGCTTGCAGATCCTTTAGTGCAAGTTGCAGTTCCTTCATCATTGACTGCCAATCGCATCTTGTCATCTGTTGGATGCTGCACGACAGCTCTCCCAGTAATTTTGCTGCTTCCTGGCCGACCTTGGTGCATGGCTTCTTCAATACTGAACGAAGGGAATGCGGAGTCTGTAATTTATTGAAAATAAGTTTCATAGTCTATAATGTATTGAAAATAATTAATAATATCACAGGAAATGTAAATGCATATACCTCAATCTCAGATCGCAGGCAGCCATGCAAGGCCACAATAGAATACGCTAAATAATGAAGCTTCACTCCTATTTTGACATACTGCTTCCACGGATGTCTGTATCGAAATCGGCCATGTCTTGGCTCCCAGCTAGCAAATGTCGCCTGCAATTCAAACCCACTTATTTAATTCATCGATGCATTTGGTATCCTTTAGTGTTAAGGTTGTCAGAGCTGCAATTTTTTTCTGTTTCGTCAATCTGAACAAGTTCAAAATAACAATAAGCTTTGAATTACCAAAGAATCGTCGGTAGCCTTTGAGTCCAACACAGATTTGTATCCTTGGTATATGGGATCTTCTGATTCATCTTCGACCATGGCATCATGGCGTCCACTAAAATATTCCTCGACGCAGCCTGACATCACATAGGTCTATAACGTTAGGCCGGACTCGAGCATTACGAACTTGTTAGACACTGTTTTGAACCCCATGTTCATTTGTTCGGTTTCCCTACCTTGCAGAGAATCCATCAGGCCTTGCAATTTCCTGACGGTTGAATTGTGAAGATCCTCGCCAGCCCAGATGGGGAAAAGGAGCAGACTTACAACCAGGCACGCACCGCATCCTATGAGTATGGTGGAGAGGCGTGCATATGCCATGCGTAATATGTTGTGCACTCGGTATCCGGAGACTGTTATCATGCTGAATGTTAGCAGGAATATCACAACTCCGTAATCAAATTTTATCTTGATAAGGGGGAAGAAGCGAGCATATGTAGCAGCTGCGCCTGCAAAATGAATTCAGTTGTAAGAAGGGGAGTCAGAGAAAAGGAATTCCAAGAAAGCACCAAAACCATTGATTAATCACCTATAATGAATAGAGAAGATCCCACCACAATGGCCTCTCCTTGCGCTACTTGCTATGACAAGTAACAAACAAGAAAGGCGAGAGACCCAGCCACCACAGTCCCAATTCCTCTGTTTAATCCTTTGCTCATGGTAGCCCCTGCCTTAGAAGAAACAGCCAAAGTGAGGCCTTGCTCTTGCCAAAAGTTATTTCTCAACCAGTTTAAATTTTAGATTATCAGAGATGGCTATTTTTAAATATCATCTACTTCAACAGTCAAAAGTTAATTTTGGCCAATAAAATTAGGAAAAATATTTATCACTTTTTGTTGTGGATGAAGTGTAAAATTCTTATTGACTGTTTGATCATTGAAATAAATGATGTTTAAATAGAGTGACCAGAAAAAAGAAATTAGTTTACAGATCTAAAGAAAACAGGTAAAATAGATTTATCAAAATTTGAAATACAACTAAAATATTGTTTAGTGAATGAATTCATACCTGCAGTGAATTCCAGAACAACAACAACTGTCATCACCGCCCAAATTGCATTATCTCCGACTCCCACCCCATTGAATAATGGATCCCAAAGACATACAAGAGAAACCAGGGACAGTGCCAGGCCAACTTTTATGGCATGTATAATCCTTCTTGGATCCTCTACTCCCACATCAAATATCTTTCTGCAGCAGGCCATCATAATATCTTTTATATTTAAGCCCACTTTTCTTAGCAGTCCTCTATTTTGAGACTCATCGCAACCATTTTGTTCATCAGTAGTGATGTTAAGTTTACACTCGCCTTTGATAACATCCCCCATTACCCAAAATCAATTCCAAATGAAACCTGAAAAACAAATATGGTAGAATCAATGGATTTCACATCGTAGAAATTTATGTACTAACCCAAATCGCCCTTGAAAGAAGATCCACTTACACTAATTTATAATGCTTCTTGGTCTGAACAGTTGCAGAAATAGTAACATGAAATGAACAAAAAAGAAAAACAACTTCATTCCTAACTGCTAAAGACCAGAACAGAACCCCTCAGAAAATCGAAAGAACATTCTGGCCAACATGTGTGAACACCTTAATGAACTCAATCGTAATGAAGCGGAGCTTATAGATTTTGAAGATCCGTCCAACTGTTGTTTTTCTCTTGCTTGCATTACTTATAAGATGAAAAAGAGAAATTCGACCTCTAAAATGAATTACCCAGCTACATTTCTTGTCTAACTCTAAAACATTTTTTTATTGAGTAGGATTTTTAGCAAGCTCACCAAAGGCACAAGGTTGTCAAACACTAATTCTTCAGAGGCAGTGTTGTGAACATCTACCAACAACGTGAACAAACGTTAAATCTTCTTGCACAATAAAAAGCTTTTGGCTCTAATGCTTTCAGGCAATGCTTAATAGTTGACATACCGTCACTAGGTAATGATATGTTTATATTTTTATATAATATAAATATATAAAATATTAATTAAGATGCCACGTGGCATTTCTTTTTCCATAGGACGAAGGAAAATAGTTGAAGTACATGAAAATGGAATAACACCTCCACAACGTGATATTGACAGAACACCTAGTCAAGGTAGTATTTGACAAACGGTGTCATTCCAACTAATTGCAATCTACGAAGTAAAGAAATTCTTCAATTTCAAACATGGCAGGCAATCGGCACAAATTGAATAAAAAACAGAAAGGCAATAACACCTCCCCAAGTTGATTTTTCAAAGATCGTCTTCAAATATTTGATAAGACGTTTTTACTTTAAAAAGATAGGAACCTTATGAAAAGTGCTTCATCTTTGCCGCTGTTCGCGCCCAAAACAGCAAACCTGCAATTTTAGAGAATCCATATAAAGATCTAGATCTAGGATGTATATTGATCTAGATAAGTGGTAGAACTTATGACTAGGTTATATATATAGTAATAGGTTAATTGTCAGACGTGGGTTATTTTTTATTTTTTTGGTTTTCTAAGATTATGGAGGGTGATTCAAGACATTTATAAGGATAATTAAAGAGAAATATACAATATAATTAAATCTTTATCAAAGTATACCTTATGAATATTAATATTGCAATTACTTGTCACTAAGCATCAAGTATTTGAAGATCTACATACCTTATATAACAAATAACTACAACACATTATACATACAATTGAAGATATAACACAAGTTATTTCCCTTAATATGGATCCCCTTATGTTTTGTTTACGTCCTATGTAACTTAAAAGCCATAACATGTAACCCTATAAATGTTAGGTTTGGGCTTTCAAAGGATTTAGCAAAACTTAAAATATTGAGTTATGTACCATGGCTCTACTTAACTCCAATAACCATAATCTTTTGAACTTGTATATCAAATTTGAGCTTCCAAAAGATTTGACATAGTTTATATTACTAAATTATGCATATTGGAAAGGTTTAATCTAATTATAACTACCAAGTAGGACAAAGGAATGTGATTTAATAAAAGAATGGTGCAGGAGCACCCAATCCACAGTGGCCTCCATAAGGCATTAACTGTTTACAATTCATTTTGATGTTTCCAATAAGGTCCTAAGTTGACCATTCAATGTAATAAGGTCTGTTTGACCAATGCATGTTAATTTAGGTTGTATTTAGGTTTATGTTATAAGTTCCAAGGACACTTGGCAAATCTGTAAGCGCAAGGTTGTTAGACAGTTAGGAAGTTGTTAAGCAGTTGGATCTCCCAGCTGCTTGGAGTCGGGTGGTACTACTCACGGTGAGTAGATAAATACCCCAAGATGATCGAATGTAATCAGTAGTAAAGTTGTAATCCGTTGAGTCCAGTTCAGTTGAGTTGTGCAATTGTAAATAGAGCACATGTGTGTATTCGCATTTCTAGAAAGCATAATAAACGAATCCTGTTTGTGCATCTGTGTCATTCGAATTCATCTGGTTTTTCTCTGTGCAAATCAATTTTCTGTTTTGAGACCGAGATGGGTACTTAGCCCATTCCACCAGTTAGATTTCTTCAAAATCGGTGGAATGGCTGTACTGTGTTTTCGTTTTGTTTTCTATTTTGTTCGATTTCATGTTTGCAGGATCGCGTACAGTATGCATTAATAGACCCTAGCGTTGTCATATGCTAGGTTGGCAGGGTGAAGATCTGTGTTAGATTGGCGGAGGAATAGATCTGGGTAATCGCAGGGTTTGTGGAAGTTCAAAACAGCGAAGATTCGTATTGTTTCACTGAAGATGCAGTTTGTGTGTATATCGTAAATGCATGTCGGATATACATTATGTGTGTATATCACAAGGGTCTATTGAATGTGTATGTCGCAAAGCATACCGGGTTTGAATGCATGTTGCAAATGCATGTTACGAATGTATAAGGCAAAAGTACATCGGGTTGTATACAAGGAAGGTCAACGGTCAAACCTTTCGAATGCATGTTCTGAATGCATCTTGTGATTGTATGTTACGATTGCATATTGCAATTGTATGTTGAAACATACATTGTCTTTGATACAAGTGTCGACCGGTAGCGACAGTGGAGGAAATCGGTATCTACAAGTCACATCATGTATGTATCCGTTGGTTGTATCGGGGTGATCGGTACATCGGGGAGAGATGCAGATCGGCGAGAGAATTCCTGGGTAAGCCGATAGGGAATGTTTTGCTGATAGTGGGTCAGTATGAGATATCAGATCGGGGGAATGGTATTTTAGTCAGCCGATAGTGCATGATCTTGCTGATAGGCAAGAAACGTGGAAATACAAAGGGAAATGCAGGTCAGGGTGTTTGGCTCTGCATCATAGTGGTATCAGAGCCTGAAAAGATTTGGGCAGAAAATTGAATTGAGGATTTGCAGGAGTGTTGGTGTTTGGGTGTTGTCTGTGTATGTTTATGTCAGACAAAGAAAGCGAGATAGAGGCGGAGAGGATGCCACCCAAAAGTATGTTGCAGGACACCGTTAAGAAGCTGATCGAGGAGATACTTGCATCCAAGTTGGGAGAGTTCAAGTAGTCCAAAGGCAAAGATAAGGAAGATGACAGTGACAGTGATGAAGAAGATACATAAATTAGGGACACCAGTAAAAAGGCAGAGGAGATACCAGCAGACCAAAGGGCATTTTTAAATGCATTAAAGTCCATCAATAGGGACACCATAAATGGGTTACCTATGTATAGTGGAAGTATGGAAGCTGAAGAGGTGATTGATTGGATTGAGGCATTGAACAATCATTTCGAATATAAAGAAATCCCTGATGATAAGAGGGTTAAGTTGGCAAAAGCAAGACTGAAGGGATCTGCTCTTGCATGGTGGAATTATGAACAAGGAGAGAGAGTCAAGGAGGGGAAGAATATGATAACCTCCTAGGAAAGGATGAAGACCAAACTCAAGGCACAATTCTTACCCCTGGACTATGATGTGCAGATGTATAAGAAATTGTAGAATCTCAGACAAAGAGAACTTGATGTGAATGCATACACACAAGAGTTTCATAAACTCAGTCTCAGATCAAAGAGATAAGAGGAAGAGTCAGAGAACGTGGCCAGGTACTTGAATGGCCTAAGAATGAACATCCAAGATGAGATTAGCATTTTAGCACCAGAAACAATGAATAAGTGTTTCCAAATGGCCTTAAGAGCTGAAGAGAAGCTGAAGAGAAAAGGTGAGCAGAACAATAGAGGAAGAGGTGATAGAAATTTTAGAGGCAGTTTTGGAGGAAGAAGTCCTAACCAGAGGCCTAGTGGTGAGTCTAACCAGGAAGAGACTAGTAAAGGACAAGAGCAGTCTAATTTCAAAGGTGGATGGAAAGGCACAAGAGGCAGATTTGGAGGTGGTAGAGGTTCTAACATTTTCACTGGAAGATGTTATCATTGTAATGAAATTGGTCATACAACATTCAAATGTCCAGAAAGGCAAGTTCATCATCAAGAGATGATAGGAAGAATAACAAGAGGGTTCAATTTGTGCAAGAAGAAAAGGTAGATGAAAGTGTTAACTCTCCAATGAGAAGTGTAGCCCCAGCTGAAGATGGAGAATCATTGATGCTAAGGAGAACAATCTTGAAGACATCCAAGGATATGCTACAAAGGAGAGCTCTTTTCAAGACCAAATGCAAAACTCAAGATAAACTATGCAAGGTAGTAATAGATTATGGTTCTACAGATAATATGGTATCTCAGGAAATGGTGGATAAGTTGAAACTGAACATGATTCCTCATCAAAATCCTTATAAAGCATCTTGGGTCAGTGATAGTCAATCACTTTTGGTATATGAACAAGCATATGTTGATTTTTAGATTAGAGAATATTAGGATAGGGTTTTGTGTGACATATTGCCCATGGAATGTTGTCACCTAGTTTTGGGAAGGCCATGGCAATTTGATAGGAGAGCATTGTATGATGGATATGCTAACACCTACACCATCAAGAAGGATGGGAGGACTTTTGTGATGACACCATTGCAGGAGGATGCTGCAGCACAGAAGGCAGCCAAGGTTATTTTAGTGGGAAAGAAAGAGTTTGTGAAGATGCATGAAGAAAACACAAAGACAGTTGAGGATACCTCAAGGAGTAAAGTTGCTAAGGAACAAAGTTTGAAGGCAATTTCAGTTCTGACTGATGGAGATCAGATGGATTAGTAGAAGGTCCAGGAGCAGGTTTGTAAGTAGCTACAAGTTGATTGGAAAGACAAGGATGCTATCATAGTAGGGACAATTGTTTGTCCTCTAGAACCACAAAGAGTTGAAAGGCAAACAGATTCTGCCATAGTAGCAGTACAAGAAGCACTTACCAAGCTTTCCAATGCAGGTGTTCAGATAGATATGATAGTAAGAAAGAATGGCAAGCAAAGGATAGGTATGAGAAGAGCTTACAATGCAGTCCAGAGATCATGGGGAAGACGTGAGACAACAAAGTATATAGCTAGAGCAAGACAAAGACCTAACTCATGTGGCATGAGTTCTTTTCGCGGTGGGGTCTATGGTGTAGGAGCACCCAATCCACAGTGGCCTCCATAAGGCATTAACTGTTTATAGTTCATTTTGATGTTTCCAATAAGGTCCTAAGTTGACCATTCAATGTAATAAGGTCTGTTTGACCAATGCATGTTAATTTAGGTTGTATTTACGTTTATGTTATAAGTTCCAAGGACACTTGGCAAATCTGTAAGCCCAAGGTTGTTAGATAGTTAAGAAGTTGTTAAGCAATTGGATCTCCCAGCCGCTTGGAGTTGGGTGGTACTACTCACGGTGAGTAGATAAATACCCTAATATGATCGAATGTAATCAATAGTAGAGTTGTAATCGGTTGAGTCTAGTTAAGTTGAGTTGTGCAATTGTAAATAGAGCATCTGTGTGTATTCGCATTTCTAGAAAGCATAATAAACGAATCCTGTTTGTGCATTTGTGTCATTCGAATTCATCTGGTTTTTCTTTGTGCAAATCAATTTTCTGTTCTGAGACTGAGATGGGTACTTAGCCCATTCCACCAGTTAGATTTCTTCGAAATCGGTGGAATGGCTATACAGTGTTTTCGTTTTGTTTTTTATTTTGTTCGATTTCATGTTTGCAGGATCGTGTACGATATGCATTGATAGACCCTAGCGTTGTCATATGCTAGGTTGGCAGGGTGAAGATTTGTGTTAGATTGGCAGAGGAATAGATCTAGGTAATCGCAGGGTTTGCGGAAGTTCAAAATAGTGAAGATTCGCATTGTTTCACTGAAGATGTAGTTTGTGTGTAAATCGTAAATGCATGTCGGATATACATTCTGTGTGTATATCGCAAGGGTCTGTTGAATGTGTATGTCGAAAAGCATATCGGGTTTGAATGCATGTTGCAAATGCATGTTACGAATGTACAAGGCAAAATTACATTAGGTTGTATACAAGGAAGGTCAACAGTCAAACCTTTCGAATGCATGTTCTGAATGCATCTTGTGATTTTATGTTACGATTGCATATTGCAATTGTATGTTGAAACATACATTGTCTTTGATACAAGTGTCGATCGGTAGTGACGGTGGAGGAAATCAGTATCCGCAGGTCACATCATGTATGTATCTGTTGGTTGTATCAGGATGATTGGTACATCGGGGAGAGATGCAGATCGGAGGGAGAATTCCTAGGTAAGCCGATAGGGAATGTTTTTCCGATAATGGGTTGGTATGAGATATCAGATTGGGGGAATGGTATTTTAGTCAGCCGATCGTGCATGATCTTGCCGATAGGCAAGAAATGTGGAAATACAAAGGGAAATGCAGGTCAGGGTGTTTGGCTCTGCATCAAAGACCAATGCCTATTCATTGGGGAATAGAACCAACAATTTAGAAAAGAGAGAAACATTCATATGATTTAGCACTTTGCGAACAAGACATGCATATATTTACAAATTAATGAAACAAGATATATGTACATAGCCAGATCTACTTTAAATATCCTTGTACACTCAAAACACTACATATGTATTATGAAAAGTTATTCTCGAAGGCTCTGAGAATTTTTTGTAGTTGTTGTTACAACCAACTAATTAACAATGTGACAAGTTAGCAAATGTGACCTTAGAGATCTATTACAAAATTTCCTAAAACATTTCAATTAAACATGGAGACATCCAACTATGGAGAGGTCTATGTATAACTACACCTTCCCAAACTCAATACAAATTAGTCCTCAACCATTTGAAACAATGGCATACATCAGTTAATCCCCTAAAACATACTTAGGTGGTTGTATACAAAGAATGGTAAAAGATCTATTTCTCTCAATGACCAATATTTTTTACATTAGAGAAACGCATATTTGTAATGATCTTCATTGCCTAGCATCCTTAAATTCATCATTGTCTTATCCATTAGGAATTTTAAACATTTTTTTCTAGTTGAGTATATTTTTGCATTAGTGCATCTAGGGTGGACAAAGGAATAATGACAAGGGAAGGTTGGGGCCCACTAGGATGAGTATACATAAGTATGCTTGGTATAAGGAATGTTAGAGGCAATGGGTTGCAAAATAAGTATGGAGGAATAATAATAATGAGGTGTTTGCATGGGCATAGATGGAGGAATGGAATGAGGAATAGTCATGGTAGAGAATGAAGTGGTAGAAGTAGAATTAACACAAATGAGATGAGTGGTGGATATAGTAGGTTGGATCTAGTAATGGATGATATAGGAGTAGAAGTGTAAAACATTATGTGGCATGTGGGAACAATGGGAGAGATGTAATTAGGAGGCAGACCATAGAGAGGAGTAAAGTTGGAGGAAGGATAAACACTATGGGATGGGCCAATAGTGGAGTAGAGATAATGCATGAGATGGAACAATAGAGGAAGTAGGTACAACCAAAGAGAGAGGAGAAGTAGATGCACTAAACAAGAAGGTAGATGAAGTAATCCAAACACTAATAGCCTGTAAGACCTCTAATCCATGTGGCTTGTCAATAAACATGATATGAATCATATCTACTAGTTATGTGGGATTCTTGACAATAGCTAGAATAGGAAGTTCTGCAAAATCTTATTAATCCACATGGGTATCATGATCATAATCATATATATTATTCTCAACATGATCATTTGACACAATTTTAATATCATTAGAATGAGAAACCATAATGGGGTTAAGATGTACACTCCTTAAAGGAAGATTAGGATCTTAATTATCTCATGGCATTAACAAAGCAACATGGCTATGAGAGAAAAATAAGGCAATATAAACCACTCTCAGATTTAAAAATTAAAAAAGCAATAGTGATACATCAAATTTGAAAATGAAACCCTAGAGAAAAATCCAAAAGTGGGTGCACAAAAACAATGTAACACAATGAAGCACAATCCCTAAAAGGAAATATATAGCAATGAAGTAGTAATAAATAGGAATACAAACCCTAATAAAATCTAAAAAGTGATAAGGAAATCACAAAGTAGATATTTGAGATTCTAAAAGAAATGAAGGTATATTCATAAGGTGAAATCTTGGGGGTGTAAGTGTGAATAGGTTCATAAAATATGTAAGAGTGGGAGTAGTCTTTTGCATAAATCTAGGCTAATTAAATAAATGCATATGAACAAAGCACAATTAACTTAGATTTAAATAAGGAGATGGGAGTGGCAAATTAATTTAAATGAATTTTGAAAAATTAAAAGAGGAAGGATAGGATACTTAGCTCTTGGAACAATGATGAAGTGTCAATGTTAAAAAATTGATGCTCTCGAGATGCATGTTATCTCAAAATCTACATAAACCTAGAATCTTTTGTGAGTCAATCACAAGTGGTTTGGGGTACACAAAAACTCACCTGTGAGGTGTAATTTTGATCTACCCAAATGCGAATGTCTACAACTTATTCCTTTGTGATTTTTGTTATCTACTAATGTATAAGGACTACCGAATACCTTAGGGAAACTATTAGATTACGAGAGTTAGGTTCTCCTTAGTCAATCCCCTCGATAGATCAACTTTATAGGCTTGGGAAATGTTGGTAGAAAAAAGCAAGCAAGTGACCAAGATGCTTGAATTTTGATGCCAATGTATTCTTTTTAGTGTTCCAAACTAAAGTTTTCTTATATTGATTGCTTCTTGTAATGCAAACATTCTTTCTTATCTTTGAATTTGTTTAAATGTACAAATAAATGTCTTTTAAATATTAAGACAATGAATAGTCGCATAAATGTGTACCAAGTTGACTCTCAATAGCTAAGTGAAAAAAAATCCAATTTCAAATTTAATTTTTTTAAAATTTGAAATCAATCCAACAAATCAAAATTGTCTTTGAGCACCACAAAATTGATCCACAACAGAAATTGAAAAATCAATCTTAAAATCTAGAATAAATATAAAAAATTTGGTTTAATAATTAAATGAATGTGTAAAAATATATACAAATAAAATGAAGATAATATTAAATATATAAAAATATGTGAAAATAAAAATAAATAAAACTAGATAAAAATTGAGAAAAACCAAACATAATAAAAAAAACACAACCTATGTCATTAGTGTCATTATGTAATTATATTAAAACATTCCATTAAAAAAAACAAAACTAAATACAAATTTAAATGGATATATAAATTTCGTAAATTACAATTATAAATATCTAAAATAAAATTTATCAGTTCAACTTATTATTAATCTTCTCATAAAAAATTGAATAGGTTTAACTTGAAATAAACATAAGCGTGAACAAAGATGTCCAAGTTCCAACCCAATCATCTTGGGAAGAGAGCTTTACATGCAAAAGAGGAAAGTAACATTCGGTTGGGAACCATTGTATAATTTGCACTACTTGGCGTTATCGCGCTTCCACGTATTACGTGTTGCACACACTCCTGGTTATTAAATGCACTACAACAATATTTAAATACACAGAACAGGGCATCCAAGAAACCCTTGTTCTTTTGAAGCAAATTAATTCTCCCCAAAAATTCCTTAGCTGAAGGATAACAAATTATTTAACTGGTATAAAGAAATTCAAGCGACATATTTTTTTAGCAATAACACTTAATGAAAATCGTTATAACGTGTAAGAAACAGCACATGACTATGCTAACAAAACTAGAACAGTGCCATTTCCGTGACCATTGCCAGAGTCTTTGAAACATCGTAGACAGACGCGAATGCAGGAACAGAGTATAAACTAAAAAAACAAACAAATCAATCAGCATTGTTGCTTGAAATATATATTTCTGGTGTTCTTCTAAAGCTGGGTTTAGGGTTAGGAGAAGGAGGAGAAGGAGGAGGAGGAGTTGGAGGAGTTATGTTTAGAGCTTCTTGTTTTGAGCAAGGATTGGAAGGCTTGAAATTTGCCATTGTAGCGAGCTCTTCCACAGCCTCCACCACATGTTGAAGCCTCGCTACAATCTCCACCAGCATCCATGCAAACGTTGCCAAAGGAAGCGCTTCTGCAAATTCAATACCCTGTCTTGATATTAACCTTTTCTCTGTCTCTCTGTTACCACTTTCTCCATGCCATGACATCAACCTTCTGACCGCCTTCCCGACTTTTTCGTTATCAAATTCTTCATCTTCTGCTCCTCTACTTTCAATCTCAACGATTTTCTCAATAGGCAATCTCCTTGAATGCATTAAGAGCTTTGGCTGAGCATGCAAGGCAACTTGCAGATCGTTCAATGCAAGTTGCAGTTCCTTCATCGTTGACTCCCAATCGCATCTTGTCATCTTTTCTATGCTGCACGACAGCTCTCCCAGTAATTTTGCTGCTTCCTGGCCGACCTTGGTGCATGGCTTCTTCAGTACTGAACGAAGCGAATGCGGAGTCTGTAATGTATTGAAAATAAGTTTCATGATCTGTAATGTATTGAAAATAATTAGTAAACTAATAATATCACAGAAAAATGTTTATGTATAGACCTCAATCTCAGATCGCAGGCAGCCATGCAAGGCCACAATAGAATACGCTAAATAACGAAGCTTCACTCCTATTTTGACATACTGCTTCCACGGGTGCCGGTATCGAAATCGGCCATGTCTTGGCTCCCAGCTAGCAAATGTCGCCTGCAATTCAAGCCCACTTATTCAAAACCAGCGCTTTCAGATTGTAGAAGGAAAAAAAAGACGATGCGTTTGGTATCCTTTAGTGTTAAGGTTGTCAGGGCTACAATTTTATTTGTTTCTTCAATCTGAAGAAATTTCCAATAACAATATGTTTCTATTTACCAAAGAATCGTCAGTTGCCTTTGAATCCAACACAGACTTGTATCCTTGGTATATGGGATCTTCTGATTCATCTTCCACCTTCTCATCATGGCGTCCACTAAAATATTCATCGACGCATCCTGGAATCACATATGCCTGTAACGTTAGGTTTGACTCGAACAATAAGCATTTGTGCAATGGATTGGTAACAATGTATTGTGTTGTTATTTACCCAGTATAAATTTTAATGGACTATGTTCAAAAAGTGTAGTTCAAAAACACACTTTTTATGCAGGAGATAACATTAAGATTATCACTAATAAACACATTTTTGAACCCTTTATACATTGGTTCAGTTTCCCTACCTTGAAGAGATTCCATCAGGCCTTGCAATTTCCTGACAGTCGAATTGTGAAGATCCTCGCCAGCCCAGATGGGGAAAAGCAGCAGACTTACGACCAGGCACACACCACATCCGATGAGTATGGTGGAGAGGCGTGCATATGCCATGGGTAATATATTGTGCACTCGATATCCAGAGACTGTTATCATGCTGAATGTTAGAAGGAATATCACAACTCCGTAATCATATTTTATCTTGATAGAAGGGAAGAAGCGAGTGTATGTGGCAGCTGCGCCTGCAAGATGAATTCACTGGTAAGAAGGTGAGTCGAGGAAAAAGAGTTCCAAGAAAGCACCAAAAGTAGCGATTAGTCACCTATAATGAAGAGAGAAGATCCCACCACAACGGCCTCTCCTTGCGCTACTTGCTCTGACAAGTAACAAACAAAAAACGCTAGAGACCCAGCCACCACAGTCCCAATTCCTCTGTTTAATCCTTTGCTCATGGTAGCCCCTGCTTTAGCAGAAACAGCCAAATTCAGCCATGCTCATGTTCAAAACAATTTCTCAACTAATCTAAATATAAAAAGATCGTTGGGTTAACCATCTTACACGTCTGTAGTTACCAGGTAGCACTGTATTTATTTGATATAAACTCATCCAATTTTAAAACGAGTTTTTAAAACCACCGAACACACTATATATAATTAGTATTAATATAAGCGTGTAGTTACTTTTTTTAAACCAGTCAACATACTTTTAACCGGCAAAAGTGTGACATTTAAGCCAGGCATATTCGAAATGAGCTTGTTTTCGACTCCCCAAATATTACCTGAGCGACAGCTCTTACATTCACGATTTGACATATCCCATCATTAATGTGCAACCCTAATATTCACAGGAGTTTGTGTTTATAATACCTATAGAACCCGTCTAGAATGCATTTGGGAAGAAATAACTAGTATATTTATATTTAAAAATATATATCTACAATATGTTGAGAGATATTTCTCAAGGTTTCAGTGCTTTTTGCGTTTTTCATGGATTTTGTGATTTTTTCCAATCTTTTTCTTCAATTTTTTTTAAATTTTTTTTATTTTGTCCAATTTCTTTTTTTTTTTCCATAGTTTTTGTGATTTTCTCTATTTCCAATTTCTTTTTTGATTTTTATTTTTTATTATTTTGACTATATATTTATACTGAAAAAATGAGTGCTCTCATCTCCACCTGCTGTAATTGTAAATGTCATTCAACATAATTAAATTGTTTTAGATCTGTGTATAGAAAAGAAGCCTCCAGATTTCGCAGGAGATATGAAAACATTTTTGTTTACATATGAGAGAATTAATAAAAACAGCAGCAGCTTTTATAATTTTCTGTGTGGTTGTCTGAAATTATTTTCCTTATATGAATGTTTTGCATTCTAAGATAGCAGTTTTGTGAACACAGCAAGTTTTCTTCAGTATTGTAAAACAGAACATTAGTTAAAAACAGAGCATTTAAAAACAGGGCACACAAAATTTTTTCAAAACGCGGAGAAAAGAGGTTTCAACCAAAATTCTGCAATATTTGAAATACAAGAAAAAGATTCTAATAAAAAATGGTTTGGTGAATGAATTCATACCTGCAGTGAATTCCAGAACAACAACAACTGTCATCACTGCCCAAATTGCATTATCTCCGACTCTCACCCTACGGAATAATGGATCCCATAGACATACCAGAGAAACTACGGACAGTGCCAGCCCGACTTTCATGGCATGTATAATCCTTCTTGGATCTTGTACTCCCACGTCCAACATCTTTCTGCAGCAGGCCATAATAACTTCTTTTATCTTTAACCCCACTTTTCTTAGCAGTCCCCTATTTTGAGACTCATCGCAGTCATTTTGTTGATCAGTAGGGATGTTAACTTTGCACTCGCCGTTGGCAACAGCCACCATTACCCAAATCAATTCCAAACGAAACCTGAGAAACAGATGGTAGACAAATCAATTAGATTTCACATCGTAGAAATTTACCAAGTACGTACTAACCCAAATTGCCCCTGAAAGCAGATCCACTTACACTAATTTATAATGCTTCTTGGTCGGAATAGTTGCAGAAATATTAACATGAAATGAACCAAAAAAAGAAAAATAACTTCATCCGTAACTGCTAATGGCCAAAACAGAACCCCCAGAAAATCGAAAGAAAATTCTGAAAAAAAAGTATGAGCACCTTAATGAACTCAATCGTATTGAAGCGGAGCTTATAAGCTTTGAGGATCCACCCAACTGGTTTTTATTTAGTTTTGGTTTGCATTACTTATAAGATGGAGGAGAGAAAACTCGTCCCATACAACGAATTTCCTGGTAGTTGTGAGAATCTACTTATTTCGTGTATGTACAAAATCTTCATACACAATAATCGCTTTGACTCTCAATGCTTAATGGTTAATACACCCACACCAGGTAATAAAACTATTTTATATTCTATATATAAATATATAAAACATTAATTAAAATGCCACGTGGCAAAAATGTTTTTCCCCAACATGGAACAGAGAAAAAAAAAAGTTTAGAAATAAAATAGCACCTCCACAAGATGATATTAAAAGGAAACCTAGTCAAGGACAGCATTCATACCAAAGAATTGCAATTTTTACGTGGTTAAAAAAATCTTATTTTTCAACGCAAATTTCTAAACGCGTAAGATGCAGATTCAATCCATTGAGCTCGGAGTGTATGTACACCGTCCCGTACAATATTTTTGACAGGAAATTTGCTGAACTTTAGTCTATTTTTCTTCGAACTGCCGTCAGTCGGCTTGAATAAAAAACCAAAAAGGTAGTAACACCTTCCCGAGCTAATTTTAAAGGATGTCATTTCAACGTTTGGAAAGTCTAAAACATTTTGGTAAGACGTCTTTTATTCATAAAAAATAGAGAATCATTAGAAGTTCAGTGAACTTCTAGATTTTGAAATATTAAATAAAGAATTCTTATTATTAATTTATTATAGAAAATTGGACAGCTAATTTTAGCTATATAATGTGGACCAATTAAAAATGGCCTCTACCTTTGCTAGCTTAAGGAAGATCCCCATCTCCAACTAAATGTTTCGATTAGACAAGTTCTACGTAAACCAGCTTAGGAGTTTAATTAATTTATAAGGATAAACAAATTTGTGAGGTAAGATTGATTATGAAAAATTAAATATTAAATAAATGTAGAAAATAAATAAATAAAATTTATGGATATTTAACTTTGATTTTAATATATAAGTTTTTGTTTAGATGTTAAAAAGTCATTCATTTAGGTTTTGAATTTTTGCTCTTTATTATTGTTTTGTAATTTAATTGTGCTTTGTCTAGAGTAAAATCTACAAGTGCGGAAGTGATCAATAGGAGTGTGGAACTAATCATGATGCATGGAAGTGGTCATGTAACTCACAGACCTAATCTCGCTAATCACCACAATCTAAAACCTATTCATCTTGGTTTCCTATTGTCTGAGTGTTGTAAAGGCTAGCGATGTTTACAAATATCTTTAGGGAATTTGCTAGATTGCAAGGGTCAAGTTCCCCTCGATCAAACCCCTAACAAAATAGCTTTACGACTCTAAGTAAAAGGTTCGAAGTCAACAAGCAAGCATGCAATATACTTAGGATGGTGTGCTTTGATAATTTTCTAATAAATGATCCTAGAATACTCTCATAAACATTTTATTGGTAAAACCCTAGCATATTCCTTGATAACTCCTAGATGATTTCAAAATGGGTGAACGAATGAATGTCCTTAAATATAATCAAACCTACAAATCAATATAACTAACATCCACCAAGTCGGCTCACAACAACTAGTGAAGTTATTAACAATAGATAAATTTAAATTTAACAAGGTGAGGTTTAGATCTAGGACTACAAAAGTGACCTAGGTCAAGTTTGTACTTGTAGATTTGATCTAGGATGATGAATAATGCATCTAGGGATTAAGGATGTAAATCTAGGGATCAATGATAACATGGATTAAGATATATGTAAAGTCATAAGTTGAATTTATGTGTGAAAATGCCACTTGTAAGCTAATTATTGCATTTAAGATATTCTAATCAAAGTGAGCCCAAAACACTAGGAGAAAGGGCATGGATATGCAATTTTAACTATTACATTTTGTCCACACTTTATTGTGCATGCGAGCTATTAGATGGAGCATTTGTGGGGTAAATTGGGGGATGGATTAGGGTCATTAGTCGCCTTTAGCCCTTGCATATCATTGATACACACAATTATTGTTGAACTTGAAGTATTACTACAATCTTTGGTGTCTTTGGGAAGCTTTCCAAAACAAATCCCATATGTTGCTCAAATTTAGGAGTAGGATAATTAAGAATTTTCTCTTCATGAGTTTTTAGTTCTTGTAATTCTAGTTCTACCCATGGTTCATCTTCCTTTGCAAGTAAAAATTGAGGCAAAAAAAAAATGGTGCATGACTACCATGATTTAGCTTAGTAAGTTATTGGAACATATTTCTTAATGTATTCTTCATTATCAAAGCCAATGTGTACAATTTCTATTGTTTGATTTATGTTGATGGTTTTTTTATCACATAGGAACACTTCCTTTATGGAGATTTCATGATAGATAGCTAAAGGAAGGTACCTTTGGCTGTGGATTCAAACAAGATAAAACACTCTTTATCTAACTCTTAATTAATTTGTATCGTGTTTGTTCTTCTTCTTTCTCTTCTTCTTCATTTGCTCCTAGAGCTGGACCAAACCAAATTATAAGTGGATCTTCAAGAGTAGATTTAGTTATACTTGTGAAAGTAGATTTCCCCTAATTTTGTCTTTACTCAAGTGCCTTGACTAGCTTCTGGGGCATTGGTGGTACTTCAACTAAATTACCTTTCTTTCTATAAACTTGCAAGGTTCAAATTACCTTCCACAAGAACAATTGGATTCAATGACTCCATATCCTCCAAAATCATTGTCTTCAAAGTGATGGGTCCAATCCCATCTCAAAGTAATCCAACTTTAAGAACAATTTGGGTAATTTGTAAGTGTGGATACTATTAGATTTAGATTTACCCTTTCCCATTCATGTTGCTCCACCTCCACCTAAACCTCTAGTTCCTCTTCCTATAACTCCATAAGTGGATTTCTAGATTTTCTTTTTTAGTTGAATCCCTAGAGCCAAATTAACTTGCAACCCAGGCTACATTTCTCTAAATGTTTTTCCTTTAGGCTCAAGGCTTGTTGTGGAGCTATCAAGTGTGACTATTTGCAAGGGTTATACAAAAGCACATTTGCTCCCATATTGTCTAGCTAATTCCCTTATAACAACTCTTTATGTACAAAAAATGACAATTTTTGTGGTTCAATTTATGTCAAACATTGAGTGTAACTACTAATGTTCCATCATGGTGATACCTCATAGTTGTTGCATGAGCCATAATGCATACTAAATTTAATGGAACCCTAGGATTGTTAGAGACTATGTCAATTATTTATGTATAACATTCTACAAACTTATATTCAATGACTATCTACAATACTACTTGTGTGTGCAACCATTTTCTAAATGTAGCATTAAGTTAGTAGGTAGGAGAAACTATTTTCACTCTATCTAGTATCTTCCATTGTGTAAAAATAACAAAATTTCCAAAAAGTGGTATTGGAAGTACTTACCTTTGCTTGTGCTTCTAAAAATCTTCTTCAGGTCATCGTTAACCTCATTTGCAAGATACTCGAGTCAATTGAAGTGCTGATCATTGTGAATAATTTTATTTGGAATATCAAGAATTCCTAGTGGAATTTCTTTGTAACCCCATGATGTGTTCCAATATCTCTTTAGAATAATTTCTACAACTAGTTTTATCACTATACCAGTGATTTGATTTAATGGGACATGTTGACACCTGAAATAATCAGTTCCCAATTTGCTCTATTTTGCCCCAAATCCATCAGAATCCCACTTTGTGCCTTTGTTGAAGAGCGCATCATTGATACCCGATCAGAGATATTTCTTATGGGTCTCTTTCAATAGGTTTCTAAGTGTTTGCCTTTTGAAATGCAAGGAAGAAACCCTCAAAATGACTAAGTCCCAAAATTCTAAGTATTTCCTTGTATTTTCTATCTTTTTCAAAGTTTTGAGGTTTCGGGTTCCTGTCTTCCATCATGCCATGTTTGTTGGCTCTGAAATCCACCTAGTTTCTTCCAAATATTGCCTAAGTATTTCAGGTGTTAGAGGTTAGGCTTGAGGCCTTTTGTCTTCTTCCGAACATGTGTCAGTGGGAAGGTCCGACTGCTGAAGTCCACCAAGGGCTATGGAAAATTTTCTAAGTATCGCGGATTGTCAGAAGTCAGGGTTGTGATCTGCCTTATTCTTTTGGGAAAATGGAAAGGAGAGGGCCCAATAGCTAAAGTCTGATGGAGCCTTTTTCTTCTAAGTGTTGCAGGCATCAGCGGGCTAGAGTTGTCTTTTCTTTCTTCTTTCTTTTGAAAGGCCGAAGGAAGAAGGTCTGGCGGCCAATCCTCGATGGTTTCAAAATTGCGTTGTCTTGCAGGCGACAACAGGTAGTTGGTTTCTTTTTGTCCTTCCTTTTAGAAGGCAGAAAGTGGAAGGATCGAAGGTTGAAGTCCAGCGAGCTATAAAGTTTTTAAGTATTTCAGGAGGTGGAAGGCGGGAGTTCTCTCTTCTTCCTCCTTTCTTCTCGAAGGTGGAAGGATGAAGGCCCGAGACCCAACCCCCGACAATTTTAAAATTTCTTCTATGTTTTTTGGGGTTGGATGGTTCTTTTCTTCTCCTCCAAAGTGCAGGATGCTTAACGAAGGCTCGACCTCTAAATCCTGATTTGTTGAGGCATGAATGACTGGCCTTCCATACTCCTCCCACCAACTAGGAACATGCCAACAACCTCTAGGATCACCATTAATGTGAAAAGGGTGGCTGAAGTCAATCTTTTTATTGTAGTTGTTGGGGGTTTTCCCATCCTCTTCATTCTCATACCCATGTGTGAAGGCTATAAAAGGAAGATTGAAACTCTTTTCAAGGGTTGGTTATTGAACCAATTGTCTAGTCTCGAAGCACTCAAGTTGATTTTCAGGCATCAAATCATGTCGGTCTAGTCTGCAAGTGAAGGGACGTATTCAACAGAGTGTAGGAAGGATGTGTTAAAAGCAGATTTGCATGTAATGGAATGTCTCCATGGGAGTTTGTAGTGATTTTGGCAAATGTATAATCGCAACTATATGCTTTCCCTTGCCGCATTTGCTGGCATGATTGTAACCAGGGTTTGGAGGTGTGTGACAACATCTAAATTAATACAAGGCTTTGTATTTTCCATTCCTTTGTTGCATATGAATCATTGTAGTTCTTCTTGGATTATTAAGTATGTCCATCACATGAAAATCTATTTGTGCCATATATGAATATATGTCTAGTTCCATTGATTGGGTCTACTGCATATTTTCTTTCCTCCTTTCATTCTATGACTTTGTTGCCTTATGGAGTAGGCACCGGTCCATATTGGGGATGAATCAATCACTTTTTAATCAAATCCTTGTCACATTAGCTATAGGAGTAGGAGTAGGTTTAGTTTAGGGTTTCTCATGATGTCCATGATTTGGTGTAATAACCAAGGATAAATCTGAAGTGATGCAAAACCATCTTAATCATTGGTGACTCATGTACATGTATGCCTACACTATATATCTTGTGTGAAAAGTTAAGTGGATTCATCTCAAGGAGTATAAGGAATGTGATTATAGTTATATTTGGGTGCAAATGCATAGTGCGGTAATCAGGTTAGTATAGAGGCATATGCAGCTAGTTTGTCTTGACCTAGTGACAACTTTAGGGGTCAAGTGTACATTGGGTATGGTTGTGTTTGTTTGTGTTTTATTTCATGCCTCTAGGAATATCCCTCCTAAGTCTAGATGATCCTGAAGTGCAGAGGAGTATACCCACTCCTGTTAGTTGGCCAAGATCACCCTTAACCTTTTGATAAACATCTTTCAATCACCTTGATGACACGCCTGGCCTTGGTGATTGTTAAACATTTTAGGGTTTTGGGTTGTAGTTATTTTGGGAACCAACATTTTGGCACCATTGCCGGGGATAGAATATTGATGGGTTGGAAATAATTTGAAGACTCTACTGGTTGGAGAGGGTAAGTGCAAGAAGATGGGGGGCCAAAAAGGGGTCTTAAGTGGCCACTTTTTTTCTAAAATCAGGAAATATTGACCTTGGATGAGAAATTGAGCATAGTTACACTAAAAATTTGAAGATGTAACAAAAACAATGTTCGTAGTGCTCTGAGTCTAATTTCTAAACTACTAATTTTTTAAAAAATGGTATAGATTAAGGGGTTAAAAAAAGGGAGCCACAGAAATTGGTGTTGTTTCTGTCAAAAAAACATAACATAGCGTGTTTTGTGGCTACCTCAAAAGGTTAACTTTTTTTGGTATTTTAAAAATCGCTTCAGTGAGAAATTAGCTAACAACATATAGTTTATGCCTGATTTTTCTGATAATTTTTAATGAATATTTGATTTTTTACTAATTTTCAAAGTGGACACATCCTAAAAAATAGAATTTTGGTCATCATACCCCTGTAAATTTTGAAAACTAATTGAAAATTAATTTTTTTAATATGTGTAGAATGGAGTCTAGTTTATAAAAATGTAATTTTTTTGAAATTTCAATCAACGGTTAATTTATAATGAAAAAAAGACCAAAACTAGTTTTTGCCAAAAAACAGACACAAACAAAAGAAATTAAAGATGAAAGGCTTAACATTGTCAAAATGTGAAAAAAATTACATCATTAAATAGCTAAGAGAAAGCCTAACATTACCCAGGTGTTCGATTTGTTTGACCTTGAAACGCGTGCAAATCTGAGGGTTAGCACAAACAAAATTATGTGAAATCCTGTAGAATATGCAAAAACATATCTTTGGATGTTGGGAAGGCACTCTGAGCCTTTGGGTTGGAAATCCAAAGCAAATCCCAAGCCTAAGGCTTGGGATTCCCAAAGCAAAATATAATGTGCTCGTGTTATAACACGCTCATGTTATAACACGCTCGCGTTATGTTTTGCATTTTTTTCTTTTTTGCAAGTTTGTCCGATGTTTGCCCAGTTCAACATAACGCGAGTATGTTATAACGCACTCACGTTATGTCTCCATTTGAATGATTTATGTTCAAGTTTCTTAAATATGTTTGATGTATGTATATATGTATATATGTATGCTTGTAGGTATGTATATATGGCTGTATGTATGTATGTACATGTATGCATGCATGTATGTATGTATATATGTATGCATGTTTGTATGTATGTATGTATGTATGTATGCCTGTATGTATGTATGTACATGTATGTATGTATGTATGCTTGTATGTATGTATGTATGTAAGGGTTTTGGGTTTAGGGTATATAAGGACCTGAGCCCGTATAGTTTTTAGGGTTGAGGGTTAAGTTTTTGGGTGTAGGGTTTAATGTATAGGGTTGAGGGATTAGGGCTTAAGTAATAGGTAGAGGGTAGAGGGTAGAGGGTAGAGGGTTACAGTTGAGGGATAATATTCAGCTTGTTGAGTGTATAAGATTAAGTGTGTAAGGCATGGGGATTAGGGTTTAGGGTTTACGATATGGATTGAGGGTATATAAGGCACAGGGTGACTTGGGTTGAGAATGTATGGTTTAGTTTTAAGTATAGGGTTGAGGCACAATATTCAGGGTTTAGGGTATAAGGGTGAGGTTATAGGGTATAGTGATGAGGGTTTGTGGGTGTAGGCTTTAGGGTTTAAGATATAGGGTTGAGGATTGAGGGATTAGGGCTTACATATATGGTTGAGGGTATAGGGTAGAGGGTTGAGAGTTTATAGTTGACGGATAATGTTCAAGGTTGAGTGTCTACGATATAGGGTTTAGGGTTTAAGGTTGAGGGTATATAAAGCATATGGATGAGGGTTGATGGTTTAGGGCACAAGTATAGGGTTGATGGTATAGGGTATAGGGTAGAGGTTTGAAGGTTGAGGGATAATGTTCAAGGTTGAGTGTCTAAGGTTAAGTGTATAGGGTATAGGGTTTAAGGGTTTAAGGGTATCTAGGGGTTGAGAGTTTAGGGTTTAAGGTTTGAGGGATTAAGGGTTTAAGGGTTGAGGGATTAGGGTTTAAGGCACAGTGTCGAGGGTAGAGGGATTAGGGATAGGGTTTAGGGTTGAAGGTTTAAGGATTGAGGGTTGAAGCTTTAAGGTTGAGGGTTAGGGGATTAGGGTTTAAGGTATAGTGTGAGGGTAGAGGGTTTAGGGATAAGGTTTAAGGGTTGAGGCTTTAGGGATAGGGTTTAGGGTTAAGGGTGAAGCGATTAGGGTTTAAGGTATAGTGTTGAGGGTTTAGGGATATGGTTTAAGATTTAAGGTTTAAGGGTTGAGGGTCGAGGCTTTAGGATAAGGTTTAGGGTTTAGGGTTAAGTGAGAGACCTAGATGGCTAAGGACGGATGGAGAGGCAGACAAGGACTGACTGAGAGATGTAGAGAGGGGAGAGGTAGAGAGGTGAGGGGAGAGATATAATAAAATGAGAGAATGAAGTTGACACCTTGAAGGAAAGATGGGTAAGGAGGTGGGAGAGAGGTGGAGAGGAAGGGAAATATCTAGAGAGTTGTGAGAGATATACAAATGAGAGACCTACAACCTAGGGAGAGAGGGGTGAGAGAGATAGGGAAGAGATGGGGGTGAGGTGGATAGGGGAGGAGAGGGGTGGATAAGGATTGAGGGTTTAATGGTTTAGGGTTTAAGGGTTGAGATATTAAGGGTTTAAGGGTTGAGGGATTAGGGTTTAGGTTTGAGGGATTAGGGTTTAAGGTATAGTGTCAAGGGTTGAGGGTTTAGGGTTTAGGGATAGGTTTTAGAATTTAAGGTTTAAGTGTTAAGGGTTGAGGCTTTATGGATAGGGTTTAGGGTTTAGGGATAAGGGATTATGGTTTCAGGTATAGTGTCGAGGGTTGAGGGTTTAGGGATAGAGTTTAGGATTTAAAGTTTAAGGGTTGAGGGTTGAGGCTTTAGGGATAAGTGAGAGACCTAGATGGCTAAGGGTTGAGAGATAGGGGAGAGATGGGGTGAGACAGATAGGGGAGGAGAGGGGTGGATAAGGGTTGATGGTTTAAAGCTTTAGGGTTGAGGGGTTAGGGTTTAAGGTATAGTGTTGAGGGTTGAGGGTTTAGGGATAGGGTTTAGGATGTAAGGTTTAAGGGTTGAGGGTTGAGGCTTTAGGGATAGGGTTTAGGGTTTAGGGATAATGGATTAGGGTTTAAGGTATAGTGTCTAGGGTTGAGGGTTTAGGATTTAAGGTCTAAGGCTTGAGAGTTGAGGCTTTAGGGATAGGGTTCAGGGATAAGGGATTATGGTTTAAGGTATAGTGTCGAGGGTTGAGGGTTTAAGGATAGGGTTTAGGATTTAAGGTTTAAGGGTTGAGGGTTGAAGCTTTAGGGATAAGGGTTTAGGGATAAGGGATTAGGGTTTAAGGTATAGTGTCGAGGGTTGAGGGTTTAGGAATAGGGTTTAGGATTTAAGGTCTAAGGGTCGAGGGTTGAGGATTTAGGGATAGGGTTTAGGGTTTACGGATAAGGGATTAGGGTTTAAGGTATAATGTCGAGGGTTGAGGATTTCTAGGAATAAGGTTTAGGATTTAAGGTTTAAGGGTTGAGGGTTGAGGCTACAGGGATAGGGTTTAGGGTTTAAGGATAAGGAATTAGGGTTTAGGGTTGAGGGATTAGGGTTTAGGGTATAGTGTTAAGGGTTGAGAGATTAGGGATAGGGTTTAGGATTTAAGGTTTAAGGGTTGAGGGTTGAGGCTTTAGGGATAAGGTTTAGGGTTTAGAGATAAGGAATTAAAGCTTAAGGCTGAGGGATTAGGGTTTAGGGTTGAGGGGTTAGGGTTTGAGGTATAATGTTGAGGGTTGAGGGTTTAGGGATAAGGTTTAGGATTTAAGGTTTAAGGACCTTGAGGGTTGAGGATTTAGGGATAGGGTTTAGGGATTAGGGATAAGGGATTAGGGTTTAAGGTATAGTGTCAAGGGTTGAGGGTTTAGGCATAGGGTTTAAGATTTAAGGTTTAAGGGTTGAGGGTTGAGGCTTTAGGGATAGGGTTTAGGGTTTAGGGATAAAAGATTTGGGTTTAAGGTATAGTGTCAAGGGTTGAGAGTTTAGGCATAGGGTTTATGATTTAAGGTTTAAGGGTTGAGGGTTGAGGCATTACGGATAGGGTTTAGGGTTTAGGAATTAGGGTTTAGGGTTTAGGGATTAGGGTTTAGGGTTGAGAGACTAGGGTTTGAGGTATAGTGTTGATGGTTTAGGGATAGTGTTTAGGGTTAAGGGATTAGGGTTTAGGATATAGTGTTGAGGGTTTAGGATTTAAGATTTAAGGGTTGAGGGTCTAGGCTTTAGGGATAGGGTTTAGGGTTTAGGGATAAGGGATTTGGGTTTAGGGTTGAGGAATTAGGGTTTGAGGTATAGTGTTAAGGGTTGAGGGTTTAGGGATAGGGTTTAAGATTTAAGGTTTAAGGGTTGAGGGTTGAGGTTTTAGGAATAGGGTTTAGGGTTTAGGGTTGAGGGATTAGGGTTTAGGGTATAGTGTTGAGGGTTGACAATTTAGGGATAGGGTTTAGGATTTAAGGTTTAAAAGTTGAGGGTTGAGGCTTTAGGGATAGGGTTTAGGGTTGACGGATTAGGGTTGAGGGTTTAAGGATAGGGTTTAAGATTTAAGGTTTAAGGGTTGAGGGTTTAGGGATAGGGTTTAGGGTTTAGGGATAAGGGATTAGGGTTTAGGGTTGAGGGATTAGGGTTTGAGGTATAATGTTGTGGGTTGAGGGTTTAGGGATAATGGATTAGGGTTTAGGGCTGAGGGATTAGGGTTTGAGGTATAGTGTTGCAGGTTGAGGGTTTAGGGATAGGGTTTAGGATTTGAGGTTTAAGGGTCAAGGGTTGAGGCTTTAGGGATAACGGATTAGGGTTTAGGGTTGACGAATTAGGGTTTAGGATTGAGGGATTAGGGTTTGAGGTATAGTGTTGAGGGTTGAGGGTTTAGGGATAGGGTTTAGGATTTAAGGTTTAAGGACCTTGACGGTTGAGGCTTTAGGGATAGGGTTTAGGGTTTGTTGAAATGCACTAAACAACTGAGAGGGGGGGTGAATCAGTTGTCCCAAAAACTCAAACACTTCAGCACTTAAATATTAATCACTTATCTACACTTATTATTATTAAACAAAGAATGCATGAAATCAGAAACTTAAACATGGATGCAACATTAAACATAAGAGACACCAGATTTTTACATGGTAAACCCAAGGTGGGGAAAAACCACAGAGAGGATTAGCTCTCAAAATATATTGTAATCTTTGAAAAATGATGTTTAGGCTTGGTCACTCCATGGGCCTAGAACATACTGGCTCACTTCCATGAAGTATAGCTAGGTCTAGCAGGCTCACTGCCTTAACCCTAAACCTGGAAAGCTTACAATAAGGGCTATTAAACCTTGAGGTCTATTAAATCCTACTAGCAGCTCACTGCCAAGCTAACTACCAAAATCTTCATCTTCTTCATGTCTGAGATTAATACATTGAAGTACAATAGTTCCTTTGCTCTGCTCTGTCCTGCTCTACCTTATCTCCTCGCCCTTTTCCTTATCTTCTCATTTTCACACAAGGACTACTTTTCCATGACTCAATTACAAGTATTTATACACTTCATCAACCTTGGAATGATCAACATTATAATCATTATAATCATCAACCATTGGAACAATCTCCAAGGTCGATATTACAAGTATTTATAAAATAGGTCTTGACCTAATACAAATTATTCTAAGGAATTATAATATAAATGTATCCGAACCATGCCACACCTTAGATGGGACTCAAACACGATCTTCCACACCACAACATGCTTCCATAATCTTCAAGGGATCTCCACAATTACTAGAATTAACCAAGTCAGATAAGACTGGTTACACGCTACATTATCTGAGAATAATCTTCAAACACAATCTCATTTCTTTAAAGCGGACCAATGTAAAGGTAGAAACATGATTGGGAGGAATCCACAAGCATGTTTGAATCATCAAGAGCAACCACACAAACTCAAACCACTTTATTCATGAGATTCTTCACACTGGAGCACATGAAATTCACTATCTTCAACTGTCATAAAAGAAAGATAGCTTGCGGACCACCAAAACATGAACCATTATAATTATAGGCACTTGTCATCATCCCAAACTTCCCTTTAGAACCACAGAGCAAAACACTTTAATGTGGAGGAATGCGGAGTAAAATACTTTCTCCCTGTCACCAAAGAATAATCAGAGAAGGTAGGTTTTACTCTGGTGAATGCAACTCTCTCAATTCTTCACACTGGAGGCTCAAACTGAAGATTTAGCATTTTTAAACATCCCTTTAAATAACTTCCAATCTACAGACCAAGATCTTCAAGCAGTAAGAAATGCGGAGTAATCTACGAGACTATTTTTCAGTATATAACTCACTGTCTATACTGCACTTCATTGTAGCTCACTTGTTTCTTTCGGAGAGGCCAATTTTCTCAATATCCTCAACATACAAAGCTTCTAAACAAGTAATAGAATAGGACATAGTTGACACCAATGACAACAAAGATATTTTGACATCAATGACAACACCAATTAGGCACATACTTGCAACAAGGTTTAGGGATAAGGGATTAGGGTTTAAGGTATAATGTCGAGGGTTGAGGGTTTAGGCATAGGGTTTATGATTTAAGGTTTAAGGGTTGAGGGTTGAGGCTTTAGGGATAGGGTTTAGGGTTTGTGGTTGAGGGATTAGGGTTTAGGGTTGAGGGATTACGATTTAGGGTTGAGGGATTAGGGTTTGAGGTATAGTGTTGAAGGTTTAGGGATAGGGTTTAGGGTTGAGGGATTAGGCTTTAGGGTATAGTGTTGAGGGTTGAGGGTTTAGGGATAGGGTTTAGGGTTTAAGGATAATGGATTAGGGTTTAGGGTTGAGGGATTAGGGTTTAGAGTTGAAGGATTAGGGTTTGAGGTATAGTGTTGAGGGTTGAGGGTTTAGGGATAGGGTTTAAGATTTGAGGTTTAAGGGTTGATGGTTGAGGCTTTAGGGATAGGGTTGAGGGTTGAGGGATTAGGGTTTAGGGTATAGTGTTGAGGGTTGAGGGTTGAGGGTTTAGGGATAGGATTTATGATTTAGGGTTTAAGGGTTGAGGGTTGAGGGTTTAGGGATAGGGTTTAGGGTTTAGGGATAAGGGATTAGGGTTTAGGGTTGATGGATTAGGGTTGAGGGTTTAGGGATAGGGTTTAGGATTTAAGGTGTAAGGGTTGAAGGTTGAGGCTTTAGGGATAGGGATTAGGGTTTGGGTATAATGGATTAGGGTTTAGGGTTTAGGGATTAGGGTTTGAGGTATAGTCTTGAGGGATGAGGGTTTATGGATAGGGTTTAGGATTTGAAGATTAAGGGTTGAGGGTTGAGGCTTTAGGGATAGGGTTTAGGGTTTAAGATATAGTATCTAGGGTTGAGGGTTTTGTAATAGGGTTTAGGATTTAAGGTCTAAGGATTGAGGGTCAAGGCTTAAGGGATAGGGTTTAGGGATAAGGGATTACAATTTAAGGTATAGTGTCAAGGGTTGAGGGTTTAGGGATAGGGTTTAGGATTTAAGGTTTAAGGGTTGATGGTTAAGGCTTTAGGGATAAGGGTTTAGGGTTTAGGGATTAGGGTTTAAGGTATAGTGTCAAGGGTTGAGGGTTAGGAATATGGTTTAGGATTTAAGGTCTAAGGGTCGAGGGTTGAGGCTTTAGGGATAGGGTTTAGGGTTTAGGGATAAGGTATTAGGGTTTAAGGTATAGTGTCGAGGGTTGAGGCTTTAGGGATAGGGTTTAGGGTTTAGGGATAAGGGATTAGGGCTTAGGGTTGAGGGATTAGGGTTTAGGGTATAGTGTTGAGGGTTGAGGGATTAGGGATAGGGTTTAGAATTTAAGGTTTAAGGGTTGAGGCTTGAGGCTTTGGGGATAGGGTTTAGGGTTTAGGTATAAGAGATTAGGGATTGAGATATAGTGTTGAGGGTTGAGTGTTTAGGGATAGGGTTTAGGATTTAAGGTTTAAGGACCTTGAGGGTTGAGGCTTTAGGGATAGGGTTTAGGGATAAGGGATTAGGGTTTAAGGTATAGGATCGAGGGTTGAGGGTTTAGGTATTGGGTTTATGATTTAAGGTTTAAGGGTTGAGGGTTGAGGCTTTAGGGATAGGGTTTAGGGTTTAGGGATTTAAGGGATTAGGGTTTAAGGTATAGTGTCGAGGGTTGAGGGTTTAGGCATAGGGTTTATGATTTAAGGTTTAAGGGTTAAGGGTTGAGGCTTTAGGGATAGGGTTTAGGGTTTAGGGATAAGGGATTAGGGTTTAGGGTTAGGGGATTAGGGTTTATGGATGAGGGATTAGGGTTTGAGGTATAGTGTTGAAGGTTTAGGGATAGGGTTTAGGGTTGAGGGATTAAGGTTTAGGGTATACTGTTTAGGGTTGAGGGTTTAGGGATAGGGTTTAGGATTTAAGGTTTAAGGGTTGAGGGTTGATTCTTTAAGGATAGGGTTTAGGGTTTAGGGATAAGGGATTAGGGTTTAGGGTTAAGGGATTAGGGTTTAGGGTTGAGGGATTAAGGTTTGAGGTATAGTGTTGAGGGTCGAGGGTTTAGGGATAGGGTTTAGGATTTGAGGTTTAAGGGTTGAGGGTTGAGGATTTAGGGACAAGGATTAGGGTTTAGGTATAATGGATTAGGGTTTAGGGTTGAGGGATTAGGGTTTGAGGTATAGTGTTGAGGGTTGAGGGTTTAGGGATAGGGTTTAGGATTTGAAGATTAAGGGTTGAGGGTTAAGGCTTTAGGGATAGGGTTTAGGGTTTAGGGATAAAGGATTAGGGTTTAGGGTTGAGGGATTAGGGTTTAGGGTTGAGGGATTAGGGTTGAGGGTTTAAGGATAGGGTTTAGGATTTAAGGTTTAAGGGTTGAGGGTTGAGGCTTTAGGGATAGGGTTTAGGGTTTAGGAATAAGGGATTAGGGTTTAGGGTGGAGGGATTAGGGTTTGAGTTATAATGTTGAGGGTCGAGGGTTTAGGGATAGGGTTTAAGATTCAAGGTTTAAGGGTTGAGGGTTGAGGCTTTGGGGATAAGGGATTAGGGTTTAGGGTTGGGGGATAGGATTTAGGGTTTACGGATAAGGGATTAGGGTTTAGAGTTAAGGGAGACACAAAAGAAATACATGAGAGAGTGAATAATATAGAGTTTTATATAGCAAGCTTTATAATGCAAGCATGTTGTGTCTTGCTATTGAAATGGTAAAAAGGCCAGAATACCCGTTATCCAGTTCCACATGCTCTATTTTCTTCTAGTTATGTGCGTGTTCTGACAAAAAAAACTTTTTCATGTTGTTGGGAAGTGCACATGCACAATTTTCACATTCTACCACCTTTGCATGAACTTTCCACCACCTTTTTCTTGTTTTCCAGCTTAAGAAGGAGGAAATAACATAGTTTTCACATCGAATTTGATATAGATCAATTCAAGTTTCAATTTTTGTAGTGTTGCAATGTTGATTGTGATTGAATTGTAGGAATTTAACATTATACATTGGCTAATTGTATTGTTGTTAGTAATTCTATTTGAGTGTTATTCAATTAAACGTTGAAAAGGAAGCAGGTGGTGAAAAACTCAAATTATTGAGGAGTTTGATGCAAGAAGAAAAAAATACAACATAATTGGGTACTCTCTCCATTCGAATATCTAGTTTTTAGGTATGTCAAGTCTTTACACATGTTCTAAGTTACATTTTCCTTAATTCTATTTGAATTACTTTATCATGCCTCATTGAATACATGTTTATATCACTTGTATGGTTTATATATTTTGTGTTTATATCAATTGTGTTTATATTTTGTGTTTATAGTTCATGTGCCTTGTCTATGCTTCCACATTTTGCATACATGTCTAATAGGGAATTTGTAGCTCAAGCTCTAAATTTCTTCCCAAATAGCTGTAAATTTCTATTGCTTTGAATTTCTTCTTTATACTTGCAGAATTGTAGTTGATCATGAAAGATATCATCAATTCAAAACATGAATTTATCAAAATGATCAATAGGAACATAGTATCCTAGCTGCAAAACTAAGTTCCTTTATTCAAATTCAAAAAGTAAAAAAATGGGATTACAATACACGCCTCTCCAAAATAAACTAGTCAAGACAACCATAGAAGATCTAATAATGATCTGACAACTATTAAACAAACATAGCTACCAACCAAAGAAATAGAAAAACCTAAAAAATTTCCATACAACCAAAACTATGTTCTTACTTGTGAAGATATTTTCTAGTGGTGCTAAACGCATACCTTCAAAGTGGCTTGGGAGTACAAACTTGAGAAGCCTTAACCACCATTTCATTAAAGGGATGAAAGTAGCTAGATTTTCTAGAAAATCAATTCTAATATATGCTTTAAGTCTCAATGCACTCATCATCCACACCCTTTCCTTAGATAGCTTTGACAAACTTTAAGGCAGCTAGAGAGGAGCAATTAAAAATTAAAAATAGTTTATTGTTTGACATTACACATTTCCTAAAAGATTCATGAGGTCTACCTTCATTAGACTTAAGAAATATCACACCTATCCATCTAATAATAATCCACAAGAACCACCCCCAATAACCACTACTCAACTAACCAATTTGAAACCACCATAAAAAAATTTAGTGCCTTAATTTTTAGAAAATATCACACTTTACAATTAATGTCAATACTTGCATTACACACCCTAACTTATAGCTTAAATGAGAAGTTAAGTTGGCATATGGAAGATTAGTACACTCACCATGATCAACTCTAAGAGCCCCAAAAATATCATAATGGACTTGATTTATAGGGCTTGAAAGATAAAAAATGGTCACAATTTGACCATGAATTTGGAAGGGGAATTTATAAGGGCCTTCAAAGATGCATAAAATTAATGAGGCATATATCTTAAATGAATATCTATATTCCAACCCAAGAATTGGTTTGATGGTTGTAGGGTGCTATATGGGGCTCTTTGTCTGCCCAAAATTTTACCATAAAATCTACTACTTAGTTGAGTATGCACTTGCAATGTTGATATCTTATAGACATAAAATTAGCAGCAATTTATAGGGCCTCTTATGTAAAGTGCTTTAACCTTGAATTTTAGCAAGAGCCCTTTAAAAGTTAATTGAAAACTCTTCTTTGAATTTTTGAGAACACTTCAACAATGGTAATGGGCTAAAAAAACCTCCACCATGTGATTGAAAACTCTTCTTTGACTGTAAGGAAAGTGTGGGAAGTGCTGGAAATGTTGAGGGCACCAAACCTAAAATTTGGAACCATATTCATTTCTTAGGAACTAATATTTGTCTCTTTATCATGCTACAAATAAATTCTCTATCATGCCAAGGAAATGATCAAGGATTAAACCAACACAGGAAGAGAAAGAAGCTAAGAATGCAAAGAAAGCAACGACTATGAGGGAACTTTGTGAGAAGAGGAAATTGGACATGATTGTCGAAGACATGCCAATTGAAGAGGAACCTCAACCATCAACAAGAGATATGGTATTGGTGGCACAAAGGGAATGAATGCAAAATCTTCATCTGCTATGAGAGATTTGAATATCACAATTGGAGACACGTCCTCTACTGCAAGTCAAGATGGAGGGACACCATCTACCGCATCTCAAGTTGAGAGTACATCATCACTCACATGTGAGGAAGGAGGTACACAATCATTCCCACCTCAACCTCAAGGTATGTCATCTATTCCATCTCCGATCGAAGGTATGTCATCTAGCCCATCTCATTTAAATATTGATAAAATTCAGGTAATGTTGAGATGAATTTACCTTTCTTAACACCACCTAGAATTTTACATAGAAAGCCAAAGTATTTGATTGATATTGATGATAATATTTTGTAGCCAATGAAAGGTAAGATTCCAAAACACACTTGTAGAAGATATGCTCATAAGATTTGGAGAGTGTTCTTTGAAAAGTTAAATGAGACCGTAAGATGTCAACTATTCGTTGAAATGATGCGAGGTATAAAGTATAGGTCCATCATGAAGATTCTTGGGTTGAGAACATTGGAGGCTTCAAGTGAAAAAACTATTTTCAAGAATCTAATGAGTGCATATAAGAGTGTGGGTAACACCTCATGCACAAAAGATAGTAATGTCACACGACATGTCATTACATCGACAATAGTAAGTAATCAAATGAGGAAAGCTCGTCTCATTAGAAAGACAAGTCAAGAATTGAGAATTAATAGAAAAAATTTATCAAGAGCTGTTGGAAGATGCCAAAGAATCGAGGACACTGATGCTTGTGAATTATGGGCGTTCTCGGGGAGACTACCACGAAAAGATAAACCAATTGTTGAAGCATTGAGATCACTAATTGAAGAATTTTGGAAGAATTACACAAGGGTATCTCCAAATCAAATGCATGTGGTAAGAAAAAGAATCAGTAGTCAAAACCGTGAGCCACATCCAAATCATTTTTTGGATATGACTCAAACACAGTTTTTTGGTAAATTTCTAGAGATGTATCCTCAAATTAAAATTTCTCAAAGATATTTTGAAATGCTAAAACCTTTCTATGTCAAAATAAAACACACACACACACTACTTGTTGTTGTAGATTACATATTAAATTTTCAACCATTTTGATGTTTAGTGGTCTATATGTTTAGATTTGCATACTAACAATGTTTTGCAGGATTGTGGCATACATGCCCCACCACCATCTTCAAGAGACTTCATATCAACAATTTTATGTGAAAGAGAGGAAGGTCAAATATTCTACAGGAAATTATGCTTGGATGACACATGTCAGCATTGTGGTGGCTTGTAATGTATGCCAATATGTGAACATATGGAAAGCACACATGTAGTTGGAAAAGAACTAGTAGAGTTTAGAAAGTATAAAACAGTGGCCTACAATACAAAAGATGGTAAAGAAGCAAAGAGGTGTGATTTGGTTATTGAAAAGATTCTAATGTATCAGTTTATGTCTACATTTTGTGATAGTATAGTGTATGAATATGCAAGGCATACCCATAGAGCTCGATGGTTGGACTTGCAATTCAGGTTATGCAAGGACGCATTTCTACTTGGTAGCATTGTTTCAGTCGTCGACTTTGTAGAGAACTACAGTCTACAGCCACAACGTGAGGTGTAATCACAATATTACAACTCCACACAGGTTTCTATATTTGTGCACATCGCATTCATTCATGTGAATGATAGTACAGAGGATGATAGAAAGATCATAAGGGAGTATCATTTTTATATTAGTGATGATCACATGCATTCTATGGAGTTCGTGCAAGGTTGCTTTCAGGTGTTCTACAATGATTTTGCTAGAAGGGGCATATCATTGAGTCAGCATATCATATGGGCAGATAACTATGCATCACAATTCAAGAACACGTGAAATTTCTATTAGCTGAGCAGGAGGCATAATATTACAAGTGTTCAGCATACATGGAAGTTTTGTGAGGCTAGGCATGGAAAGGGGGAGCATGTATCAAAAGAGCCATAGCACGAGAAGAGTTAAAATATAAAGACAATGCAAAGTTGACAGATGCAAAATCAATTGTCGAGTGGTGTAATGCTTCGATGGGTCTAGGTAATGAAGGTAAGTCTTCAATTCATAGATTTTTTTAGTTGATAGACGATACTAACATTGTACCATATGAGGACTGTTGTACACTGACAGGATCAAGTGAGCTACACTCTTTCAGAAGCTCAATTGCAGGTTCATGGAATATCCATACGCGGAAGATGGCATGCTTTTGTTCTTCATTTACAATTCAACCCTAGAATGAGTGCGAGTCAAAGGAGTGAGTTGATGAATGACGGTTAAGAACTAACACAGATGGAATCATTAGTTGAATTTGACCACATATCGGATCTAGTTCAACCAAGTAATATATCTACTTGCATAGTTTTTGAAATTCCTAATGTTATTTTACTTTGTGGTGTTTTTGTAATGTTGACTAATTTCATCTAATTTGCTGTACATATCAATGTAGGGTATATTTATGCAGTTATTGCAGATGAAGACAATGAAGAGGGAACGGATTATTACTTGTGTTGTTGTGTTGAGGCCAAAAAGAAATTGGAGGCCCTAGTTACAGATGGAGAAAACATCAAATACCCTACAAGCTCAGTGGTTGTTACTGGAACATGGCTTAGAAGGTACCCACATAAGAGTGTTAATGTTTGGCTATTTCAGGACTTTGACACACATCGAAAGATTCTTCATTACTCAAACCTTGTCGTGGCATCCAATGTTCATTTGTATAATTTTAGGGTAGACCTTTGAACAAGACCTTGTGGAAGGTGCGTGAGTCTAACCATGAGGAAATACTTGACACAATAAAGAGTAGAGCAGACCCAGATGGTTTGTTGGATTAATTTGTAAGTATGTAAAAACTATCCTAGATGGTTACTTGCACTTTTTTTTGTATATAAACAGTAGTATGAATTGCTTCCCTCCAGTAGACATCCGGTAGGTTTGCTTCTCTTAGCATTGTCCTTGCAGCTTCTTGAATGATCATATTCTTTCTTTCAACCACTCAATTATGCTAAGGATTCCTATCCTTTGACCGAGGTATAAGCCAATAACATGAAAATGTCATAATTTTGTATTTCTTGTTTTATCTCATCTCATTTGATGTACATAAATGATATTTATGTTTAGTCAATTTTGCTTCTTGATGCTTCTCACAGGAGGTCACAACTCTAGCCCGTCCAACTATGGACGAAGAGAGAGACAAGATGATGGAGAGTGATCATCTGGTGGCGGTAAGTGATCGATTACATATGTGATGTTATATATTTCATACATTTTCTATATTAATGTGCATATTTTTTGATTGTATTAACAGGTGGAGCTGGATGAACTTCTATTGAAGAGGTCTACTCGACGACAGAGAGAGGATGAGTCATGGATTGGCTCTCCATTTTCACGGTCAAGAAATGGTCGCCGATTATTTCATAAAAGTCCATAGGAAACTAGTTTTTGAGACATTTTTTTATGCCTAGATGGATTTGTATACATACTTTTGTATGTTACTGAAGTATATTTTTGTAAATATGCCTGTATGGCTTTGTTTGGACATGCAAATATGGCTTTGAATATAAACTAGATGTTATGGTCATGACATTATGTATATGACAGTTTATATTAAATATTTAATATGATGATCAATTATCGTTACAGGAATTTGATTTTACACATGCCAATTGTGTTTGCTTAAAAGTTTATAAATCATTTTCAAATAATCCATTTTGTGCATATCTTGCAATCATTGCATTCTGTGGGACTGTGCATTTCTTTGAGGCATCATTTCAAATAGTTCACACACCTTGTCTATGCTTCTACACTTTCCATACATGTCTACAAGGGCAGCTGCAAATACAATACATGTGACAAAATTCCTATTTCATTTATGCTTTGATGGTTGTCCACACCATGTTCCCCAGATCCCATTCTGCATAGGCAAGGAGGAAGTTGGATAAGGTTGTGCAATTTAGGTTTAGACGTGCCAAAAGTTGCGTTTGGTTGAAATTTACTTTTGTTCATTTGCTTGAGAGTTCTTAAAGCCTTATGAAAAATCTATTTCACGCATATCTTGCAATCATTGCATTCCATGAGACAACATTTCTTTGACACATCATGTCAAATAGTTCATGTTCATTATATATGCTTCCACACTTTGCATACATGTCTTGCAGGATTCTTGTGAAACATGAACACATTATCCTGAAGCATGAAAGGCATGTGAGCTCTGTGAATGAATGCATCTTGTGAAGACCATACCATGAAACATGATCACCATAACTAAGCATCTTAATTCTTTGACAACAACACCAACAGGGATATGATCAACACCTCCTAACCTTTTGACATCAATGACAAACAACTTTCAACACATTGTACCGGTGATATCCCTTAAGAGACCAAAGTGTAAAAATGCAGCAATCTTTGACGAGCTGTTACTTAGAAACCATGTCACTTAGAAATATTTTGTCTAAGGCTACAGGACCATGTAGGGTCTTTCTACAATAACCTCTCTTAGTTTTTTAGATCTCTAAGGCATTTGCCCATGGTGAAAGTTTTTTTGCTACTTAAAAAATGGTCAAATGCATGCAGTGTAAAGTTGTAAATGGGTGTAACTTTAGTTCTACTCCTCATGTGGCCAAATGGATAGTTCCAATGTATCCGGATGGGTACATTTAGGATAGGCATGGTCTTGTTTCATAGCCAAATATGTCGAAACAGTCTAAGATACATTGTACCGATGATAGCCCTTAAGAGACCAAAGTACAAAAAGGAAGTAATCTTTGATGAGCTTTTACTCAAAAAATGTCACTTAGAAACATTTTGTCTGAGGCTATGTGATCACATAGGGTCCCTATATAATAACCTCTCTTGGTTTTTATATCTCTAAGGCATTTGCCCATGGTGAAAGTTTTTCTGCTACTCCAAAAATGGTCAGATGCATGCAATGTAAAGTTGCAAATGGGTGTAACTTTAGTTCTACTCCTCATGCGGCTAAACAAACATTTCCAACATGTCTGGATGGGTACATTTAGGCTAGGAATGGTCTTGTTTCACACCCAAACATGCCGAAACAGTCTGAGCTACATTGTATCCGCGATATCCCTTAAGAGACTAAAGTGCAAAAAGGTAGTAATCTTTGACAAGTTGTTACTCAAAAATCATGTCACTTAGAAAGATTCTGTTTGAGGCTACGAGATCACATAGGGCCCCTCTAAAATAACCTATCTCAATTTTTTATATCTCAGAGGCGTTTGCCCGTGGTGAATGTTTTTCTACTACTCCAAAAATGGTCAGATGCATGTAGTGTAAAGTTGCAAATGGGTGTAACATTTGTTCTGCTCCACGTGTAGCCAAACAGACAGTTCCAACACATTTATATGGGTACATTTAGGCTAGACATGGTGTTGTTTCATACCCAAACATGCTGAAATAGTCTGAGCTACATTGTACCGATGATATCCCTTAAGAAACCAAAGTGCAAAAAGGCATCAATCTTTGATGAGTTGTTACTTGGAAACTGTGTCACATAGAAACATTCTGTTTGAGACCATGAGATCATGTAGGGTCCCTCTACAATAACCTCTCTCAGTTTTTTATATCTCTGATGTGTTTTCCCGTGGTGAAAGTTTTTTTGTTGCTTTAAAAATGGTTAGATGCATGCAGTGTAAAGTTGCAAATGGGTGTAACTTTTATTCTTCTCATTGTGCAGGCAAACGGACAGTTCCAACACATCCATAAGGGTATATTTAGGCTAGGCATAGTCTTCTTTTGTACCTAAACATGCCAAAACAGTCTGAGCTACATTGTATCGGTGATATCCCTTAAGAGACCAAAGTGCAAAAAGGTAGCAATCTTTGACGAGTTGTTACTCAGAAACTATGTCACTTAAAAACATTTCTTTTGAGGCTTCGGGATCACATAGGGTCCTTCTACAATAACCTCTCTTATTTTTTTATATCTCTAAGGTGTTTGTCCGTGGTGAAAATTTTTCTGTTACTCCAAAAATGGTCAGATGCATGTAGTGTAAAGTTGCAAAGGGGTGTAACTTTTGTTCTGCTCCTCGTGTGGCCAAACTGATAGTTCCAATCATTTGGATGGGTACATTTAGGCTAGGCATAGTCCTGTTTCACACCCAAACATGCTGAAATAGTCTGATCTACATTATATCGGTGATATCCCTTAAGAGACTAAGTGCAAAAAGGCAGCAATCTTTGACGAGCTGTTACTCAGAAACTGTGTCACTTAGAAACATTTCATTTGAGGCTACATGATCACATAGAACCCCTCTACAATAACCTCTCTCATTTTTTGATATCTCTAAGGAATTTGCTCGTGGTGAAAGATTTTCTGCTGCTCCAAAAATTGTCAAAAGCATGTAGTGTAAAGTTGCAAGGTAGGCTACTTTTTGTTTTGTTCTTCGTGGTGCCAAACCGTTAGCGGCAACATGTCCAGTTGGGCATATATACACTACACATGGTCACTGCCCTTTATTATAAAAGGGTCATAGTCTTTCCTATTCCAAAAGTCACAACTTTTCACCTTTGAAATGTCATCAGTATTCATGAGAACATCAAGATAACACTTTCTGCAAATGTTCTCCATGCATTATCATCCTTTTTATTTCTCACCCCAATAAATTGGGTTGCTTTCAACATCAATGCATCAACCATTCATGTAGCACTTCACATACTAGTAAAAGACATTAGCCCTCTTAAGGGTCAAGCTCTTTCAACTTGTCAAGAAAGCATTATTTCATTTGTTGCTATTTCAACTCAGAAGTGACATGATAGAGATTTATGGTGGTGACCTTGTATGAACAATAGTGAACATATACCAACTAGCACCCAAGAATGTGAATAAAGTGGCATGTATGCTTGATAGTATTATTTCACCATTCAATCTAGCTAGTCTAATGAGGAGGATGTGGCTCCAAATTCTAGTAGATATGTTATAAATGTTCATTCAAGCCCTTTGAAAACCCTTACATATTCTGAGTAGAGATTATTCGACATATACCATGGAGAGTGATTGTGACATCATACAATATTGAGATAAGAAAGCCCCAATCTATTGTGCATGTAGGACTAAGCTTCCATCTCACTAGTTGTCTATTACATGGGGAGAAATTACCATACTTGTTTAATGCCAATTCCATTATATTAAATTCACCACACACAACCCAAGTTTTAATGACTTTAATATACAATCTCGTGTTGATATTCAACATGATGATTTATTTTTATTTTAAAGGACTATTTTGTTGGGTGTCTTCAAAGGATTAGCTTTGTGTGCTAAGTGGATTATGAGAGCCATAGAGGATTGAGTTTTAAAAAATCCTACTATGTAATACAATTGGACTTTAAATATTTGAAGAACCCATCTACAAATATCTATTGAAGTGTGGATTTATAATACAAATATGGACACCATCAACAAAAATTATTTTTATTAACCAAATATCCATGTAGGCATACATCAATATCTGTCGATATAAGTATAACATATATACAAAATAGCCATAGGCTTACAAGAATGCCATTTAGGCATACAATGTCAACTATATGCAATACAAAATATATGTCCAAAAATGCCATATATGCACACAACAAAGGACCCCAATAAAAAGTCATTCTCCTTTGTCTGGTGAAGAAAATAGATCACGGGAAGCCTTTGCTCTTTGAGGGGATGGAGAGACATATGAGGGTGGTCTACTACGAACCTAAGGGCTGCTCCTCCTATTTAGTTGTTCATGGATCTGTAGTTGTTACAATAAAAAGTATAGACATTAATATATAGAAATTACATTATAAAAAATGAAACATTTAACAAAATAATCACTTACCACTACCAAAAAATTTGTCTCCTCATTTGCCTCAGTACTAGGATTAGGCTGTGGTGATGTCATGTCTTATAGAAACCATCCATATAGAAATTAAACTTCAAATCAATAATCATTTGATTTTTCAAAAATAAACAACTATAACAACGAATGTAATTGAAATTTACTAATCTGCCTCATACCCCTGTCAAAGGCATGGAGCTTTGAATCGTAGAGGACACACCATGCTCCATTTCCCTATGAACTTCAGGAGGTGTCTCCGCAGCCTGCATCATCTGAAAATAAAACAACATTATTCAATTATGAAAACTAGAATAGTGATGCAAGTCATGGCTCCTAACACACACATGTTCACCTAAACATGGAAGTACACACAATAAAGCATACAAGTCATGTTCACCTAAATTATACTAAAAGTGATAAAAACTCTGACTATGCGGAAAGGACTCCAACCAAGCAAATAAATGTAAAAGGGCTCCATCTAAATACATAACATGATCTAACTCTACAAATAACATGTTAAAGGTCTATGCAGAACGTACTTTGTCTAGATATTGTAATGAAGCTTTGCATTGTACCAAAAAAAGATATTCATTGTCACCAATGCATCACTATGATACAACTAGACACAATACACATTCTTCACCATCAATTCCCATAGTAAAATCTTGGGTATGGGCATCAAAAAAATACAACCAAGAGTTTAATCTATTGATCTAGCTTCTTGGGTTGAGAACTATGAATGTTGGAGGTAACAATCATTGAAATTGTAAATAAGTTCTTTCTTATTTTGGATAGGGAAGATAGGATCGACTCCCTTATGGATAGAAATTAGAACCCTACTAGGCTCCAAGTATGTAAAGTATATTATATGAGGGAACTTTGATCATTTCAAAGGTTAAGGGGTCCGTAGAAAAGGTGGTTGTGTATTTAAAGAGGTGTTTTACTTTGCCCTTAAGAAGAATAAAGGAGCAATGAGCATTTGTATGATATCAACACCTTGGAAATATGGTGGTATGTTTAGTTAGGGTAAGGGGTTGTGCTACTTTAACCCTAAGGTTTTATAGAGTCTTGTGCTTTTTAGTCTATTGGTATTGAGTATTAAGTTGTAGATATTAATGTTGGTTAGGTTGATTGGTTTAAACATAGTCTTATTGATAAAAAAAATATTAAATTTTAAGCTTTAGTGGGTTGAAAGTTTTTAAAATTTTGAAGTGAGGAGTTTGATAATTTTAAGAAAAGTTCATGGTTCCCTTAAGAAGTTAGAAATTAGCAAAATAAAATACTAGGTTGTAGATGTTGAAATGGTTCTATTTTATTGGAAAATATATTGGTTCATGAAAAATTGTTTAGTTTAGGTGTTGAAATAGTCATGGTTTATTGATGTTTAGACATAAATTACATGGACCTTTATTAGAGTGCAAGTTTGTAATAATCATGGTTCATTGGTGAAGTTATCAACCTATTAAGCAATTATTAAATTATAGGCTCGAAACAATGGTGGTTCATTGGTGAAGATATTTGTGTCAAAATAGTCAAGTTTCATTTATAAACATATCAAACTAATGAAACATTATCAAGTTGTAGGAATGGAAATGGTCATGGTTCATTGTTAGAATATATTAGGCTCATGATTCAAGATTCTAGTAACACCTGTTTGCAACTCAGAAATGTCTCTGTTTTGACTCTATCTCTAGGTTTTCCATCTCATGTGGTGGATTTTTGAATTTCACTTTTGATTCTCATGCATTCTATGGTGAACTCTCTTAGCTCTTCAACTAGTTGTGAACTCTTGTGAAGATTTGGCTCTCTTGGTGATATACTATAGCTCTTTCTTATGCTTCCTCAAGTCTCCATTGCTGTTGTGCTCTTTTGGTACATGTTTATGTGAGTTCTTGGAGGGTTTTGTGCTCTCTTTCATCTTAAAGAATATAGTAGTATTAAATGAAGGGTCCTCATTAGACTTAAGTGGGTTAGATGTAGGATCAGAATTAGGGATGGAAGAAATTGAGCAAATAGGATTGACATAGTTTGTAGGGGAATGGGTTAGTGTAGATTTGAAGATTTTGGTTAGGGGTGACTTGTTGCCCCCATAATTAATACCTAAAACCTAGATGACGTTAGAGTCAATCATATGCTATATAAGATGTCATAGGCTCGTGCCCCTCTCTAGTGTCATGTCCTAGGGTCTAATTGGTGGTAATTGGATGAGCTTATTAGAGAGAATTTGTTGAAGAATTGTGTGGATGGGATCAACAAGCTTTGGTAGACATGTATGGAAAATGTGGTAGCATAGACAAGGCATGAGCTGTTTGAAAAGATGCCTCAAAGAAATGTGGTCTCATGGTGATGTCCTTGTCTATGCATCTGCTTGTCATGGCATTCCATGAGAGCACATTTCTTTGAAGCATTTTTTCAAATAACTATATTGTAAGTGAAATTTTGTCATCTATCAACATCTAGTTATTAGTTATGCAATGTCTAGTAATTTTTTGAGTTTGAAAGATGTGCAATGTATGTAATCAATGATATGAATATAAAATACAAAAAATCTAGTAAGTACAATTCATTAGTTAAACTGTTTATTTTATTACCTGAGTGAAGCTTTGAACTCCACCACCACTGGCAAGTGTTGCCGTGAAATCTCCAAGATTAACCTATTCAACATCCAAAATTAGATATTAGAATGTCATTCATATAATAATGCTATTCACATGTAATATTTATAATTGTTTACTAGTTACATACCCTAGTAGTAGATGTTGTAGTGTAATATGCAGGTGGAGAACTGCTAAAAATTGCATCAATGCTATGACCCTAAAATTTCATTAAAATCATCAAACTAAACTAATTAATCTTGTATTTCAAAAATTAAATTTAATAAATTTAATTCAATGAACTTGCTAATATTTACCTGAGTATCAAGGTCAAAAGTCTCACTCAAGAGGGCATCTGTCATCACCATCTGCTCAACTGCCTGTGTCCTGACTATCCCTGGGGTCATAACCATAGGCTAACCTGTAAGCTTGACAAGTATGGGGTGGAACCCTACTCCTCAAACTCTCCATTGGCCCACGTGCTGCAGGACTAGCATGCTCTATGATGCTATGGGTCAAGGCACTAATGGAATGAAGTGTCTCGACCTTAGCACTATCCTTCATAATGGAAGGGATAGACACATGCTCATGGGCTGGTCTGGTGAGTGCTCGTCTCGCTGGCTGCTATGGGTCAACACATGCCCCTAGTCTGTCCTGTGCTGACCCCCCACCTCTACCCTGGAAGTCTCGCATATCAAAATAGTTTAGCACTTTATTTTTTACAAACTCGTAGTAGAGTTTCCTCAAAAAGTATTGTGGGACCTCATTATTGTTGCATGGAGGATGGTCAAAAACCATCCACCACCTCTGTCCAAAATTGTCCCTTATCACTTTGTTGATGCACCAATGGATAGGGAACCTCTTGCATGTAAGAGGTAGAGGTTGATTTGTTCACGGGTCTATAAAAATGGAACACACTTGTCCAATTTTGTAATTTGTTCTTTTTTTACTTGTTCATATGACAACTTGTCTGCATAGTACTCTCTAAATTCTCTCCACTTTTCTGACCAACTATATATTTGCTTGCTAATTGAATCTACATTTGATAACATAGATTCAAGAGATTCAGCAAGCATGGATCTATGCGACGTTGAAGTTGTGGGATCTTTCTGTTGCAAGTATGGGTCTAACTGGTGATTGTCATTGATGTCAACATACTCCTGTTGCATTAATGATAAGGATTGGATGAGCTGTGTACTGAGGATATTGAGAAAATTAGTCTCAATCAGGAACAGTGAAGAACAGTGATGACAATAAGGTAAATGTTCAAGATAGGATGAGGATCAAAGAATGTGGTTTAAAGGGTTTGTAGATATGTGTCTTAAGGTGATCCAATAGAAACTTTAGAGGTCCACATGAAGATATGAAGAAGTTGTTTCTATTCAAGTAAATTCGGTTCCGGTAGGTGCTCAGTAGTGACAGAGTGACACAGACAGGTCCGGTGAGATCCGGAAATGAATTATCCTATTCTAAGGATTTGAGGGAGTGTTAAGGAAGTCTTTGTGAAGTATCAACTTGATTGGTTCATGGTTTGAAGGTCCGCAAGCATCTATTCCTTTGTGATAGTGATGACAGACTGTGTTCTTGAGTTTTCGGATGAAGGAGAGAAGGATTTCAGTAAGTAGATAAAGTGTGGATGTTCTTGGTGATTCAAGCAAGCTTGTGGAGGTCTTTGTATCATGTCTAGTTCGTGTTGGTGGTCCACATTAAAGTTGGAGCTCACAATTGAGGAATAACTTCCAGATGATGGTGTTCTTCCTAAGACTGGCCGACCGGATGAGTTTTACATCTTGCGGATGTTCTTGTAGATGTTTGTTGACTTAGATGATTATTCCTAAGTTGATGTCTTGTATAAATAAGGGATTGCAAAGTCATTTCAAATGCATCCTTGTAGAGATGAGTGTGTGGTAGCGAGGAGGAGAGTGAAAGGTAGAGTGGAAGTATTGGGCTTCAATGGAACTGATTCAAGCATAGTGAAGATGCTATTTTCTAGTTCAAGTAGGTGATACTTATTTCCTTGTAGACAGTGTGTCTCCTGTAGGCAATGGGCCTCTTGTGAGCAGTGCAATTAGGCAGTGAGCCCTAATTGGCATGTGCCATTTGTTCTTTCTATTCTTCTAACAGAGAATACAATCTTGGGTTAATCACCCCGTGGTTTTTCCCTTAACCAAGTTTTCCACGTTAAAATCTTGGTGTCTCATGTGTTGATGTGTTTATGCTCTTGATTCATTGCATTATGTTTCCATGATTGATTTATTAATTATGCTGCTAAATTGCAAAGTGGAGTTAAGTGTTTAATTGGAAGAAAGTTTTGTACAACTGATTCACCCCCCCTCTCAATTGTTTGCCCTAAGTCTAACAATTGGTATCAGAGCCAAGTTCCTCTAAAAGAAGCTTAACCACTTAAGGTGATCCAGAATGACGTCTTACAAGAAGGATAGTCTAAAGTTTGATGGAACCAATTTTAATCTTTGGAAAGGTCGCATGAAATGTCACTTGCAATGTATGGGAATGGCGTACTAGACCATGGTTCCAACAAAGTATACACCTCCACAGGGTGGTCCGAAAGTCCCAAATGAAATCACAGATGCTGAAAACAATCTGCGGACTATAGAAGCTCTTCTAAGCGCATTATCTGATTCAGAGCTCTCAAATGTTATTGATCTACCAACTACTTTTGAGATTTGGAAAAAACTGGAACTTCTACATGAAGGAGACAAGTATGTTAAATGTGCAAGGCTACAAAGTCTGAAAGGGAAATTTGAAAACCTAAAGATGAGAGATGATGAAAATATTACTACTTTTATGCCAAGAGTAAATGAGATTGTTTGTGGAATTAGAAATGCTGGTGGAGTCTTGGATGAAGATGAGATTGTTGGCAAAATTCTCAGATCCCTCCTTGCTTCTTACAAAATCAAGGCTGCTGCCATTGAAGAATTCAGAGTCCATACAACTATCACAAGAGATCAATTGGCTGGTAAATTGGCTACATTTGAAATGACCGAGTTTGGAGATGCCCCTCCTAAGATTGAATCTGGATTCTGTTGGTTTTTTCTTCTGAATTAGCAGTGGGTTTGCCTATTCCAATGCACAGGCAGATTCAGCCAACTAATACAGGAGGTTGCGTGAGCTACCTCCCCTTCACTTTTGGTTCTGCCACACCAAGGGGGTATCCCTAAAGCAAAAGATGTAACATTTGACTCACCCAATGATAGAAAGATTTAGCTTGACAGTAATAGGCAGAATACTCTCATGTGTGGACCAAGGTGTGCATGATACATCACAAGGTTAGCAACATTCTTGGACATATTTGTCTCGTTGAGGATGAGAGTATGCAGGGGTCCTAATCCTACTCCTACAAACTAACAGGTTGGGATAATGAAAGGATGGATTTTATGTTTTGGATGCAAGACAAAGGGTTTTGGATCATAACTACTAACCCAGGTGCAGACCAGTGCCTATCTCAGGGCAAGGAGTCAAATAGATGTATATAAAAGAATGGATTGCATTTTGGATTCAAGTTTCAAGGGGTTAGATTGATGCTTGCTTTACAAACATCACCCAAGAATAGGTATTTAACTGCCTCTACTTACAGATATCTCTGCTGACATACAACCTTCTCCATGCTTAACCTAAAATAATTTAATCCACTCCTTGAATGGAAGTTAGAGATGAAGCATGTGATACAGAAATCCATACCCTAGAACCTGAGAAACCCTTAGCAGCCAGATTCAAAAGAAGGAAAAGCACGTAACACATGGAGACAAGTAGCTAAACACATGCATAAGAGCATTTTTCATATAGAACAACAATGAAACTAAAGATATCTACAATATACATTCATAATGCAACTCATAAGCTCCAAAAATGAGATAAAACAACAGGGAAATGCCCTGTTTTTCGCTATTCACACAAAAATGCCCAAGTCTTCAACAACCAACAAAATGAGTAACAACATCTGCTATATATAGCAAGGAAGGTGCACTTAGCATTGAAAGTACATGGTTGACTCAAAATTTGCCAGATACAGTGCATCATGAGAAAACGGCACTCAACATTGAATGCAGCACGTGGGAGAGGAGGCAGGGAGTGGTTGGACTCGAGCCCTGCACCGCCACCTGGGGATTCACATCTTCAATCAGGTACTTGATCCATCCACGCCTTTGACCATACCCTGTAACATCCGCCATTAATGGCATACCAACCCGCGGCCTTGGGAATGTAGTGGACTGTGCATTTTGCAACTTTTCCCGCCAAGAAATATGACCCTGATTATTCAAATTATGTGAGAACAAATTATGCCACATTCACCCCGCAGTGACCTCCTCGACACTTTATAAGCTAGGCCGTGAGCATATATTATGTCGGTGATTTTGCTCCCAACGACGCCAGCATATACCTCATCATGATCCTCCTGCATGATAATCCTGATATGAAATATCACCCTGATATTTCACATCGCCCTGATGACCGCATCACCCAATAAGAAACATCACCTGATATTTCACAGCACCCCAATGTGAAATATCACCCTTATCAGGAAAATCACCCCGATAAGAAATATCACCGAACTGCATCACCTGATATAAAATATCACCCCCCGGGAAATAACACCCTGATGACCAACCTACTGATGCATCAGGAGAAGATCCTCCCGCATATTCATGTCATCATCACATTCGTAACCTCATCAGTGACCGGGGGGATTGTCAGCAAAGCTGCCGATAGTAACTGTCATGCCGAAGACCTCATAATGCACCCCACCGATCCTAATGACGTCACCATCATGTTGACAAAATAGGGTGATATTCGTAAGATGACTGATGTTTGGAATATCAACCCCCCGCAAAAATATCAGGGTGATGGACAAGTAGATATCACCCCCCATATAAAACTGACATCTGCAACATCGGGGTGATAAAATAGCATCAGGGTGATCTTGACTAAGATCACCCGATATTTGAAACATGACCCCCCCCGTGGAATATCAGGTCATAATGAAACCTTACAGCAGCATTGGGGTGATCGTAACTAAGATGACTGATGTTAGAAACATGATTACCCCACGGAAATATTAGGCTGATATCTGGAAACATGATGACCCCACAGAAATATCAGGTCAATATCTGGAAATATGATGACGCCCCCCCCAAGAATATCAAGTCAGGATGAAACATGCTGAGGGGGCCCAAAGACTTAGAATTTTTTGGATTTTTTGGGAGGGTGCCTACAGATTAATTGCTTGAAACCTGACTATTCATGCAGGCACCAACAGTGGCTCTGTCTGGGGACGCATGCCTCTTGCAGGCATGGCGAGAACCATAGATCTCTAGGATGCAGACCAGTCCCTATCCATTGGGCACAGAGTCAAATACTTATCTGCATCACTAATCACATTTAGCAGCCTAAGGCCACCAAGAAAGGAAAAACCTATAGCTCCCTTTGTCAAATACCTTGTTTTCATCTGATATCACTGGATCTTGCCTGAAGATGCTACCATGATTCATCCACAAACAAACCTTGTCATTTGCATATTCAACCCTCTTATCTAGCTTGTCACTATCAACCTTATGCAAACAACCATCAGCATCAAGCAACATGTGAATGTTATATTTATCAAACAATGCATATTCATATAGCATATAGCACTTATCATCATCTGTATCAGCAACATGCATTGTAAAATGATCTCCTAGCTGGACTGAAAACTGAAAGCACTCATAGTCCATCATATAGCTAGGAGCATCAGGCCTCATTGTATCATAAGCTAGCATATCAAAGAAAAAGCTCTCAAATTTACAATTGTGCACATCATGCACACAACCATCAGCTGCACCAAGCTGGAAAGGATCAGGCTCTAGCACTTCTCTACAATAACCTTCATGATGTATGTTGGTTTCACTTTCATCAGGATGAGAAACAGAATCCATATCAACAACAGTGTTATGACCTTCACCATACTCAGACAGATCCTCATCACCATATGTGTCAAAAAGGATTGATCCAAGTGTTTCAGCTTCATTATGGTATGCAGCTGGTTCATGGACAGTAGAAAATGCTTTTCATTACCAATGGATTCTCTATGTGGAGGAGTATCAACCTGTGTACCATAGGCAAAACTAAAATCAAACAAAGAACAATCATGCTCAACACTAGCACTTGTTTCAATCTCTGATTGCTCTTCATCATCTCCATGTGTCTGAATATAAGGCAATGATTGAAACATGGGATTGCTCCTCTGTTTGCTTATTTCTTCTCTATCTTGTGCACAATACTCACAATTATCTCCACAAATCCACTCAAACAAGTATTCATTGCTGTCCATAGCCACATCATTGCTTTCAGAACTAGATACCTCAACCTTGCAATGGGAATCATCATTTATCCTTCTACTGGCATCCTTCATTGGTGAATTTTCATTTTCATCTTTATTTTCAAATGATGCCATGTTCACTTGGTCATTTGCAGCTACACAACTGTTATTCACACCAAAGCCTGTGGATAGGGAATTCAGCATGTGCTCATTTCTCATTTTTTCTATACTTTCTAAAAACTTGTATGCCATTTGCATACTTCTTATCTTGAATTCCCTCAACAATGCACTAGAGACTTCCTTAAAACCTTCAAAATATATGCCAATGCAGACTGACGTATCAGGTTTGAAGTCTTCAGGGATTTGTGAAAGGGCTACTGCAAATCTATGACTGAAATTAGTACAGGGCTCTGCATCTTGTTTTCTGATTTCCATTAATCTTGCAACAAGATCAGTAGGTTCTTTTGCAAATTCTTCTCTAAAACAGTCAACAAGTTCATCCCAACAGGAAAAGGATCTCTTTGGAAAGCTCAAATACCAATCTCTAGCTCTAACACCAAAGGATCTAACAAAAAATCTCATCCACATAGCCTCATCTCTAAATGAATGTTTCTCCATGAAGCTGTAAAATTTTTGGATATGTGTACCCCCATCACACACACTGTGTCCACTAAATCTAGGCAACTGATTGAAGACTTGAGCAGGCATACTTTCAACTTCATAATCAACCCATGACAAATCTAGTTGGTCATACAAAGGATCAAAAGGGCTGACAAGAGGTTTAGTATTCTGACTGGCAGACACAACAGGGTTATTACTATTTAACTGAGCTTGCCAAGCCTCTAAGGATATCAACCTATTTTTTATCTCTTCCATTCTTTTACACAACATTTCATCCCCCTCTTGACTGAGTATGGGTGAATACATATTTGGATTCACATAAATTCCACTCTTAGACATCCTATGTCTGTCTAAGACCTAAGGCTTCCCCTGGGCATCTAGCTTATGCAATAAAACAAAAAATATAAATGGGAAGGAGGTACATTTTCTCATCTAGATGCTGAAACCATGAACAGAACATTCTTTTATCACAACATACATCAACCTTTCATGTGCACTAAAATTTTTTTGCAGTCGCCACCTCTCCAAAGAGGATTAAATTTTCAAACAATTGAAAGCTCATCAAATATTTTTCTGAGTTCATCCCACCAACAGAACACCATCATTCACATGAAAGAACCAAATATGCAGCAATGATTTCACATTATTTGACTCTTCTCCCCAGTAGAGTTGCCATTTTGTTGGTGACTTGGATGGGCCACAAGATATATCTTCTAAACCAAACTCCCCAGTAGAGTCACCATTTTGTTGGTGACTCGGATGGGCCACAAGATATATCTTCTAAACCAAACTCCCCAGCAGAGTCTCCATTTTGTTGGTTTTTTCTTCTGAATCAGCAGTGGGTTTGCCAATTCCAATGCATAGGTAGATTAAACCAACTAATACAAGAGGTTGCGTGAGCTGCCTCCCCTTCACTTCTGGTTCTACTGCACCAGGGGGGTATCCCTAAAGCTAAAGATGTAACATTTGACTCACCCAATGATAGAAAGATTTAGCTTGACAGTAATAGGCAGAATACTCTCATGTGTGGACCAAGATGTGTATGATACATCACAAGGTTGGCAATATTCTTGGACATATTTGTCTCGTTGAGGATGAGAGTATGCAGGGGTCCTAATCCTACTCCTACAAACTAATAGGTTGGGATAATGAAAGGATGGATTTTATGTTTTGGATGCAAGACAAGGGGTTTTGGATCATAACTACTAACCCAGGTGCAGACCAGTGCCTATCTCAGGGCAAGGAGTCAACTAGATGTATACAAAAGAATGGATTGCATTTTGGATTCAAGTTTCAAGGGGTTAGATTGATGCTTGCCTTACAAACATCACCAAGAATAGGTATTTAGCTGCCTCTACTTATAGATATCCCTGATGACATACAACCTTCTCCATGCTTAACCTAAAATAATTTAATCCACTCCTTGAATGGAAGTTAGAGATGAAGCATGTGATACAGAAATCCATACCCTAGAACCTGAGAAACCCTTAGCAGCCAAATTCAAAAGAAGGAAAAGCATGCAACACATGGAGACAAGCAGCTAAACACATGCATAAGAGCATTTTTCATATAGAACAACAATGAAACTAAAGATATCTACAATATACATTCATAATGCAACTCATAAACTCCAAAAATGAGATAAAACAACAGGGAAATGCCCTATTTTTTGCTATTCACACAAAAATGCCCAAGTCTTCAACAACCAACAAAATGAGTAACACCATCTGCTATATACAACAAGGAAGGTGCAATCAGCATTGAAACTACATGGTTGACTCAAAATTCACCAGATACAGTGCATCATGAGAAAATGGCGCTCAACATTGAATGCAGCAGGTGGGAGAGGAGGCAGGGAGTGGTTGGACTCAAGCCCTGCGCCGCCGCCTGGGGATTCACATCTTCAATCGGGTACTTGATCTGTCCACACCTTTGCCCATACCTTGTAATATCCACCATTAATGGCATACCAACCCTAGGCCTTGGGAATGCAGTGGCTTGTGCGTTTTGCAACTTTTCCCACCAAGAAATATGACCCTGATTATTCAAATTATGTGAACAAATTATCCCACATTCACCCCGCAGCGACCTCCTTGACACTTTATAAGCTAGGCTGTGAGCATATATGTTGTCGGTGATTTTTCTCCTGACGACGCCAGCATATACCTCATCATGATCCTCCTACATGATAATCATGATATGAAATATCACCCTGATATTTCACATCACCCTGATGACCGCATCACCCAATAAGAAACATCACCTGATATTTCACATCACCCTGATGTGAAATATCACCCTTATCTAGAAAATCACCCTAATAAGAAATATCACCGGACCGCATCACCTGATATAAAATATCACCCCCCAGGAAATAACACCCTGATGACCAACCTACTGATGCATCGGGAGAAGATCCTCCCGCATATTCATGTCATCATCACATTCGTAACCTCATCAGCGATCAGGGGGATCCTCATCAAAGCTGCCGATAGTAACTGTCATGCCGAGGACCTCATAATGCACCCCACCAATCCTGATGACGTCACTATCATGTTGACAAAATAGGGTGATATTCGTAAGATGACTGATGTTTGGAATATCACCCCCACCCCCGCAAAAATATCAGGGTGATGGACAAGTAGATATCACCCCCCATATAAAACTAACGTCCGCAACATCAGGGTGATCTTGACTAAGATCACCTGATATTTGAAACATGACCCCCCCACGGAATATCAGGTCATAATGAAACCTTGCAGCAGCATCGGGGTGATCGTAACTAAGATGACTGATGTTAGAAACATGATGACCCCACGAAAATATCAGGCCGATATCTGGAAACATGATGACCTCGCGGAAATATCAGGCTGATATCTGGAAATATAATGACCCCCCCCCAAGAATATCAGGTCAGGCTAAAACATGCTGAGGGGGCCCAAAGACTGAAATTTTTTTAGATTTTTTGGGAGAGTGCCTATAGATTAATTGCTTGAAACTTGACTGTTCATGCAGGCACCAACACATTCAAAGCTAGTGCCTTTGTGAAAGGAAAACAAAGGTTTGATCCAGGAGATAACTCTTCAAGGAAACTATCATGGTATGAAAAAGCAAGAAATGACCTAGAAGAAGAAGAAGCTGAAATTGCTCAACTTGAAGCTCTTATTGCAAAAAGACTGCCAAGAGGATCCGGTAAGTATGAAGGAAAATTGTGTTTTAAGTGTTTTAACTACAATAAGATTGGTCATTTTGCCTCAAAGTGTCTGGAAAGATTTTTAAGGCCAAATCCTAACAGATCAAGGTTTCGAAAGAACTGTTACTATGTTCATGAGGAAGATGATAATGAAGGGGTAACAGATGATGGATCAGAGATAGGAAACAAATCTGGAAGTGATTGGGTGTTTATTGCCATCAAGGAAGAAGAACCATTGTCCTCTGAATCTGTCAATCATAAAGTTGTAGAAAGAGTTCTAGCTGCTCAAGTTGAAGAAAAGGATGATTGGGTCATTGACAATGGATGCTCTCACCATATGACAGGTGACAAAAATAAGTTCATAGATTTGGAAAGGTATGAAGGAGAAGTGGTAAAATTTGGTGATAATTTTGTTGGTAGAATCAGAGGAAGAGGAACTATTTCTTTTGATGGAAGGAGCAAAACCGGTAATGTACTATATGTTGAAGGACTGAAGCACAATCTTCTCAGTGTTGGTCAGTTGGTGGACAAAGGCTATGATCTCCAATTCAAGAATGGAAAATGCAAGATCTTTGAAAGTTTCAAAAAAGAGATTGCATCCGGTACACAAACTAAAGGTAATATCTTCCACTTGGTTGGTACTGGTAAAAGTTGTTTATTTGTTCAAGTTGATCAGAGCTAGTTATGGCATAGGAGAATATGTCATGTGAATTTTGATAATATCATCAAGATAAGCAATACTCTGGCTGTAAGAGATCTTCCGAAACTAGTGAAACCTACAAATAGTTTGTGCAAAGAATGTCAGTCGGGAAAAAAAATTAGAGTCTCTTTTAAAAGCAAGGAACAATCTTCTACCGGATTATTGGACTTAGTTCATACTGATCTTTGTGGTCCGGCAAGAATCAGGAGTGTGCAAGGTGATAGATACTTCATGTTACTAATTGATGACTATTCCCGGATGATGTGGGTAACCTTTCTGAAAGAGAAATCAGAAGCTCTTGAGAAATTCAAAATATTCAAGGTTATGGTAGAAAATGAAACCAGATTAAAATTGAAATGTCTGAGGTCTGATAGAGGTTGAGAATTCACATCTGATGAGTTCATAGATTTATGTCAGAAACATGGAATCAAGAGACAGTTGTCTGCTCCTAAGACCCCACAGCAGAATGGAGTAGTTGAGAGAAAGAACCGGACCATCCAAGAAGCATCTAGTACAATGATGATGGAAGCAAATGTTCCTCAAATCTATTGGAGAGAAGCTGTCAGCACTGCAGTCTATACTCTCAATCGAGTTCAAATCAGAAGCAATACTGGTAAAACTCCTTATGAACTTTGGTTTGGCATCACTCCTACTATGAGGTATTTTAGAGTCTTTGGTAGAAAATGTCACATCAAAAGAGATGAAGATCTAGGAAAGTTTGATGCTAGAAGTGATGAAGACATATTCTTGGGTTACTCTACTTAAAGCAAAGCATACCGGTGTTATAACAAGAGACTGAGAAAGATGATAGAAAGTACAAATGTGAAGGTTGATGAAGGAATTGATAAACCCTCAAGATTTTATGAATATGATCAGAATGGTGTTCTGACTCAAGGAGCCCAAGCCTCTTTTGAGATTCAGATCCAGATTGATCTAGTAAATCAGGAAGAAGAGATAAGTTTGAATGAGCTTGATCAAGAAGTAGAAATGCAAGAAACTCCCAAAGTGCCTAAGTATGTAAGACTGAATCACTCTAAAGATCAGATCATAGGTGATAAAAGCAAAGGTGTACAAACAAGAAGGAGAATTGCAAAAATTTAGATGAGTATTGTCCGATTTCAAAGATTGAACCTAAGACAGTGAATGAAGCTTGCAATGATGAAAACTGGACTAAAGCAATGGAGGAAGAGTTGATGCAAATTGAGAAAAATCACACTTGGGATCTTGTTCCCAGACCTAGAAACAAAATTTGATTGGAACAAAATGGGTCTTCTAGAACAAACTAAATGAAGTTGGTGAAGTAATTAGAAATAAAGCCAGATTGGTCTGCAAGGGTTACTCTCATATAGAAGGAGTTGATTTTGAAGAAACTTTTGCTCCAGTGGCAAGAATTGAAGCAGTCAGATTATTTCTTGCTTTTGCTGCCTTCAAGGATTTCAAAGTGTATCAGATGGATGTCAAGTTTGCCTTCCTGAATGGTGATTTGGAAGAAGAAGTGTACATTGAGCAACTGGATGGATTTCAATTGTCTGATCATGGTGATATGGTCTGCAAGTTGAAGAAGGCATTGTATGGATTGAAGCAAGCCCCAAGAGCCTGGTATAAAAGATTGGATAAGCATCTTTTAAAGATTGGTTTCAACAAAGGTACTGCTGATAGGAATTTGTATTTCAAAATTGATCATGAGAACATCTTGATTGTTGAAGTGTTTGTTGATGATATCATTTTTGGAGGAAGATATAGTATGTGTAAAACCTTTGCAAATCAAATGAAAAGTGAATTTGAGATGTCCATGCTTGGGGAAATGAATTTCTTCTTGGGTCTACAAATTACTTAAACAAAGAAAGGAATCTTCATTTCTCAGACCAAATATGTGAAAGAATTGTTGAAAAAATTTGGGATGGAAGACTCAAATCCAATGAACACTCCCATGGCAACCAGATGTAAGATGAGCAAGGATGATGACTCTCCCAAGGCTGATCAGAAAAAGTATAGGTCAATGATTGGAGGACTGTTGTATCTTACTCAAAATAGACTAGACATTATGTAGGCTGTTGGTCTTGTTGCTAGATTTCAGGCTGATCCTAGAGAATCTCATGTCATGGCAATCAAGAGGAATTTTAGATATCTAAAAGGGACAGTTGAGTATGGTTTATGGTATCCTAGAGATCATGATTTTTCTCTTCATGCATATACAGATGTTGATTGGATAGGTGATGTGGATGACTGGAAGAGTACCAGTGGCGGAGCATTCTTTTTGGGTAAGAGATTGGTTTCTTGGCTGAGCAAGAAACAAGAGGCAGTATCTCTGTCCACTACAGAAGTAGAATATATTGCAGCAGCAGGTAGTTGCACTCAAGTTTTATGGATGAAGCAAATGCTAAGAGACATCAGAGTGGAGTATGAGGAGCCTATTACAATTTTTTGTGATAATTCAAGTGCAATAAATATATTTAAGAATCTGGTGTTGCATTCAAAGACAAAACACATATCCATCAAGTTTCACTTTTTAAGAGAGCAAGTGAACAAGAATAAAGTCAGATTGGAGTTTGTACCTTCCAAGGATCAGATTGCAGATATCTTTACTAAACCTCTACCTAAGGACTCTTTTGAGTATCTCAGGGAGAAGTTAGGGGTTATTACCCCTCCGGTGATTAACTAAGGTGCATTGATGTGCATCAGTCTGGTGGATATCATAGTCATATCTTGTGGTCCAGATTGATGATAGGGAGCTGCTACTCAGGGGGAGCAGTAGTTATGATTCTGAAGTGGTGAAATTGCAAGTGTGTGCCCTTTGCCATTGATGTCAAAGGGGGAGAGAAGACATGTGAATAACAAGTAGTTGCTGATCAAAGGGGGAGCAGTAAAGGGAGAGAAGACATGTGAATGGTTTTTGCTGATAGGGGGAGTTGTGACAGTAAGGAGAAGTTCTTGTCTTGATGATCAAAACAGTTTTTCACATCATATATTGCCATCAATGACAAAGGGGGAGATTGTTGCAAGTATGGGTCTAATTGGTGATTGTCATTGATGTCAACATACTCTTGTTGCATTAATGATAAGGATTGGATGAGTTGTGTACTGAGGATATTGAGAAAATTAGTCTCAATTAGGAATAGTAAAGAACAATGATGACAATAAGGTAAATGTTCAAGATAGGATGAGGATCAGAGAATGTGGATTAAAGGGTTTGTAGATATGTGTCTTAAGGTGATCCAGTAGAAATTTTAGAGGTTCGCATGAAGATATAACGAAGTTGTTTCTGTTCAAGTAAAATCGGTTCCGGTAGGTGCTCAGTGGTGACAGAGTGATACAGACAAGTCTGGTGAGATCCAGAAATGAATTATCCTGTTCTACAGATTTGAGGGAGTGTTAAGGAAGTCTTTGTGAAGTGTCAACTCGATTGGTTCGTGGTTTGAAGGTCTGCAAGTATCTATTCCTTTGCGACAGTGATGACAAACTATGTTCTTGAGTTTCCGGATGAAGGAGAGAAGGATTTAAATAAGTAGATGAAGTGTGGATGTTCTTGGTGATTTAGGCAAGCTTGTGGAGGTCTTTGTATTGTGTCTAGTTCGTGTTGGTGGTCTACATTAAAGTTGGAGCTCGTAATTGAGGAATAACTTCCAGATGATGGTGTTCTTCCTGAGACTGGTCGACCGGATGAGTTTTACATCTTGCGGATGTTCTTGTAGATGTTTGCCGACTTAGATGATTATTCCTAAGTTGATGTCTTGTATAAATAAGGGATTGTGAAGTCATTTCAAATGTGTCCTTGTAGAGATGAGTGTGTGGTAGCGAGGAGGAGAGCGAAAGACAGAGTAGAAGTATTGGGCTTCAATGGAACTGATTCAAGCATAGTGAAGATACTATTTTCCAGTCCAAGTAGGTGATACTTATTTCCTTGTAGATAGTGTGTCTCCTGTAGGCAGTGGGCCTCTTGTGAGCAGTGTGCTCAGGCAGTGAGCCCTAATTGGCATGTGCCATTTGTTCTTTCTATTCTTCTAACAGAGAATACAATCTTGGGTTAATCACCCTATGGTTTTTCCCTTAACCGGGTTTTCCACGTCAAAATCTTGGCGTCTCATGTGTTGATGTGTTTATGCTCTTGATTCATTGCATTATGTTTCCATGATTGATTTATTAATTATGCTACTAATTTGCAAAGTGGAGTTAAGTGTTTAATTGAAGAAAGTTTTGTACAACTGATTCACCCCCCCTCTCAGTTGTTTGCCCTAAGTCTAACACTTTCAACCTTGCAATTATGTCCTCAATTTATTTTTTATTATTTTCAATTTGCCCCATTAGATTTTCTTGTGTTCCTGGGGCATGTTGAGGAATGAATGGAGGTGTTTGTTGTTGGGGTTTTTCTTCAGCAGGTATTTGTTGTTCAGGTGATTCAAGATTTTATGGATTTTCAGGAGGAGAAGGTGCATTATCATTTCCTATAAATTAAAGAAATTTACTTCAAAAATCTACTTAAACCTACCTATTTAACAACAAATTCAGACAAAAAACCAAATACAACTTACTCCTTTGGCATCTCTGACGTCATGGCGGCATTTTGACGATGAATCGGTGATGATTTTGTGATGAATTTGACCTCCAATAATGTGAGCGCGCTCTCAAGGGTTTGCAGGCCATGGGTAGAAGAAAATGAAATGCGAAAAAGAGGAAAAACGTAGGCTTTTTTAAAAATAGGCAAGCATAATGCAGGCACGTTATAATGCGAGCGCGTTATAACACGCTCATGTTATGGCTTAAAAGTTTTTTTTTAAAAGGTTGGCCACGTTTTGGCCCACCAACTTTCCACACCTGCCTGAGAGCCCCGAAATATTTTGTAGCCTTGAAGATCAGTCACACTTAAAGGAATTCCTCTTTGGAAGAGGTGGAAACTGTGCTATCAAAGAACATGAATAAATTTGTTGTTGTTTACTATTGGTGTATCAAAGACCCCATTTCAAGATGCAACAACTGGTAAAATAAAGGTACACATGGTTTTCTTCCTGACCTTTGAAGTTTTGTTGTTCCTGTCATGTTGAAGGAACAAATTTGTATGCCTCTTACTTTCTGCCCTGCGTTGTAGAATGCTTTTGTCATTGCCAACTGGTATTCAAACATGGATACCCTAGGGGTGCTCCTTCATGTGCGTCTTCTTATGTTGCAAACCCTAGAAACTATTAGGCTTTTGACCATCCTAGCAATGCATAATCTAGTCATGGCTCTGCATGTTATACAAATCCAAACCTACATGCACCCATGCAAAATCAAAATGACTTAGCCATGCAACAATATAAAATTGATAAAACCAAACAATTGCTAGAATCCTTATGGTAGCAAGAAGAAGAAACATAAAATCAGATTAGGCTACTAGAGTCCAGGATGTAGTCCAATGCATTCCCTACTACCAAAAAAAATCAAATTGCTCTATCCCTTATTCCTCCCTTAGATCCATTATACAATCAACTAGACCTCTCATGGGTTGACTACAAAACACGAGGCATGCCAACCAAGGTCTATAGCTAGTTGCCCAGGTTTGATGGGTACAATACTTGGGAAGGGGACACACATGTTGATGTATTCTCAGAATTCATGGAAGACCATCATTTTGAGGATGAGGACATGTGGATGAGGTTCTTTGTTAGGTCCTTGCATGGAAAGGCAAGAGAATGGATCCAAAGTTTTCCTTGGCAGTCCTTTGCCTTGTGGAAGCATTCGAAAATGAATTTGCTAAAGGTCTTGACCCTATTGATCTTGTCATGGAGTTAGAAAAAATTAAAAGACAAGAGGGAGAGTCAAGAAAGGATTTTGGTCACAGGTTTGTTGTTGCTCTTTCCCACATTCCTGAAAGTTTCAGACTTAACATTCTTGCTTGTATTGATATGTTTTTTGAAGCATATGAAATTGGATTGAGTAATGTATGGGAAGATTTCAAAATAATGAGTATGCAACAGACATACTTTTCCCTAGACTTCGTGGAGAAAATGAGAGATGATTACATAAAGGGTTTGGTATTCACAAGTGCATGTGTCACTGGTAATAAACATGTTGATCTAAATAGCAGCAGGGTGGATATAGGCAATCAAGTGATTATAGCATCAGATGACGATGATTGTGTAGTCAGAAGGATAGAAATGGAAGATGGTGCATCATATGACAATGATGCAGATGATGAAAGCAGTGTATGCACTTAGCTTCGGATGGATAGTTCATCAAGTGAACTTGAAAATGATATATCCAACCTAATGCTGAGGTATGTGGTTCAGTGAACAAGGAGGATGTTGTGTATAAGGATGAATAGTCAATGGGATCATCTTGTGAGGTGGATCATGTTGAGTGTACACAAGTATGTGAAACAGGGGATGAACAAGAAACTTGTTTCTTGTTTGATATGTTGTCCTCTTTCATTCTTGTTTTTGATGATGAATTATTTAGTGTTTGTTTACATGAGGATCACATGGAGGTGGTTACCCTTGATGATAACTGATCAGATATAGTTATTGGTGCAACCATGGAGTTTTAGTTGGTGATCATGTGGACGCATATGAGAACCTATTTGTGTGGTGCAAGGTATGTTCTCTTCCTCATGTAGAATGTACTTCATTTGAGCCACAAGTAAATAAAATGAGAATGAATGTGGAAGAAGAAGTGTGTCAACAGTTTGTTTGCAGCAATGAGTGTGACATAGCAAGTTTCCAAGATGAACTTGAAATAGAGAGACAATTGGAAGAACTTGGTTCTTCATGTGAGGTGTCTCATGGTTCTAATTTGTGAGCTGATGGTTTGAATTGCAACCTAACTCATGCTTATGATTCAGAATTTGAAAGTTGTAGCAACACATATGAAAGTTGTGTTCAAGAGCTTGATGGAAATGCAAATGAATATGACTCTTTCCACTTTGATGTGGAATGTTTATCAATTCTTGAATGTGTTGGTGCTACATTAGAGGTTGAGTCCTTTGTATGGGACATTGATATGATTGAACAACAAGGCATGTCTATGCCTAAAATTCAACAGATGGCAGCCCAACTTGAAGATATACCTGAGATATAGTCTTTCTAGTTTGCTCTAGGCAAGATGAAGTGTCTTCTCTTGTGGATCAGTAGTGCATTCAGGCACAATCCTCCTTACCATGTGAATTAGAGGTGTTTTCCTTTTCCCTCAATTTGCATGAAGAGATCAACAGAAGTAATAAGGTTCAAGTTGGTGATGAAAGTTTGCTTCCATCCATGTCTTTTGTTGCTAACCTGTATTTTAGTTTCTTACCCCTTGTTGCTGGGAAAAAACATGATATGGATTGGAATAGGTCAAGCACCTATTTCTTATGGTTGCCCTATAACAGTAATTTCATTGGTAGAGTTGGCCTTGGCTCCACAAGCATATGCTACAGATTGATACATGCAAATGGAATTATTCAGTTGTTCCAGTCGAGTGATGAAAATTGTTTTGGTTGGAGGAAGATCAACTCCTTCATTCAGCTTGTCTTAGACAGAGGCAAGTAGTTGTAATAGGTTGGTGCAGGTTTGACCTGCAAGTGCCTGAAAATTTTGATTACAATCAACTTTCTTTTTGTGTTCCAATGCCTATGACTGTATGCCTTGTAAGTACATCTTGTGTTGTTCCCCTATTTGTTTTGCCTTTTGGTCTTCTCGGAGATGTTCTGGATTCTCGTTGTGCCACTATTTGCCACATGTCCCCAACTAGAGCTAGTGTTGACACCTAAAAAAAACTAGTTCCCAACTTGCTCTATTTTGCCCCAAGTCCATCAGAATCCCACTTTGTGCCTTTGTTAAAGAGCCCCTCATTGATACCCGATCAGAGGTATTTCCCATGGGTCTCTTTCCATGGGTTTCTAAGTGTTTGCCTTTTGAAACACAAGAAAGAAACGGGCTCAAAATGACTAAGTCCCAAAATTCTAACTCTTTCCTTGTATTTTCTATCTTTTTCAGAGTTTCAGGGTTTCAAGTTCCTGTCTTCCATCGTGCCATGTCTATTGGCTCCGAAATCTGCCTTGGTTTCTTCCAAAAATCACCTAAGTATTTTGAGCATTAGAGGTCAGGATTGAGGCCTTTTATCTTCTTCCGAGCATGTGTCAGCAGGAAGGTCCGATCATCGAAGTCCGCCAAGGGTTATGGAAAATTTTCCTAAGTATCGCAGATCGTCAGAGGTCGAGGTTGTGGTATGCCTTCTTTTGGGCAGATAGAAAGGAGAGGGCCCAATGGTTGAAGTTTGACGGAACCTTTTTCTTCTAAGTGTTGTGGGCATCGATGGGAAGGAGTTGTCTTTTCTTTCTCCTTTCTTTTGAAAGGTAGAAGGAAGAAGGTCTAGTGATCGATCTGCAATGGTTTCAAAATTGCGCTACATCTTGCAGGTGGAGGCAGGTGGAGGATTTATTTTCATCCTTCCTTTTGGAAGGAAGAAAGTGGAAGGCCTAAAGGCTAAAGTCCAGTGAGTGATAAACTTTGAAGTATTTTAGGAGATGAAAGGCGGGAGTTATCTCTTCTTCATCCTTTCTTCTTGAAGGCAGAAGGATGAAGGCTTGAGGCCTGATCCCTGACGATTTTCAAAATTTCTTCTATGTTTTTTAGGGTCGGATGGTTCTTTTCTTCTCCTATAAAATGTAGGCTGCTCAATGAAGGCCCAACCTCTAAAGCTTGATTTATCAAGGCATGACTAACTAGCCTTCCATACTCCTCCTAGACTACCTGGGAACACGCCAACAACCTCTGGGATCACCATTAATGTGAAATGGGTGGCTGAAGTCAATGTTTTTATTGCAGTTGGTGGGGTTGTTGGGTTTTCCTGCCCTCTTCATTCTTAGATCCATGTGTGAAGGATATAAAAGGAAGATTGAAAATCTTTTTAGGGGTTGGTCGTTGAACCAATTGTCTGGTCTGGAAGCACTCAAGTTAATTTTTGGGCATCAAATCATGCCAGTCTGGTCTGCAAATGAAGGGATGTATTCAACAAAGTCTAGGAAGGATGTGTAAAGTAGATCTACACATAATGGAATGTCTCCATGGGAGTTTGTAGTGATTTTGAAAAATGTATAATCGTAGCTATATGTTTTCCCTTACCACATTTTCTAGCACGATTGTAACCAAGGTTTGGAGGTGTGTGACAACATCTAAATTAATACAAGGCTTTGTATTTGCCATTCCTTTATTGCATATGAATCATTGCATTTATTTATTGGATTATTACTTGTATGTCCATCACATGAAAATCTATTTGTGCCATATATATGAATATATGTCTGGTTCCATTGATCCTTTGCTACATATTTTATTTCCTCCTTACATTCTATGACTCTATTGCCCAATGGAGTAGGCACCGGACCATATTGGGGATGGATCAATCACTTTTTAATCAAATCCTCATCCTGTTAGCTGTAGGAGTAGGAGTAGGTTTAGTTTAGGGCTTCTCATGCTATCCATGATTCAGTGTAATAACCAGGGATAAATCTGAAGTGATGCAAAACCATCTTAATCATGGTGAATCATGTACATGTATGCCTACACTATATATCTTATGTATGAAAAGTTAAGTGGATTCATCTCAAGGAGTATAAGGAATTTAATGTAGTTATTATTTGGGTGCAAATGCATAGTGCGGTAATCAACTTAATATAGAGGCATGTGCAACCAATTTGTCTTGACCTAGTGACAACTTTAGGGGTCAAGTGTACATTGGGTATGGCTATATTAGTTTGTTTGTGTTTTATTTCATGCCTCTAGGAATATCCTTCCTAGGTCTAGCTGAGCCTGAAGTGCAGAGGAATATACCCACTTCTATCAGTTGGACAAGATCGCCCTTAACTTGTTGATAAACCTCTTTCAATCACCTTGATGACAAGCCTGGCCTTGGTGATTGTTAAATGTTTTAGAGTTTTGGGTTGCAGTTATTTTGGGAACCAATAGGACCCCCTATATTTTCTTTCACCCCAATACATTTTCCTAATATGGGGGTCAACATAAGGGATTCTAGTCTTATAAGCCAGTAGCATTAGCTACCCCTTGTGCATCAATTATGATAACACAATTAGGGACACAATTGGTAGATTTTTCATATTTGCATCATCTACTCAATGCTAGTTGCATTGGTTGTATTGAAGTGTGTTTTAGCATACCCCAACTCACGTAAAAAATAAATATACTCTATCTCTCTTGGAAGGAAATCAGATTTCCCCAAAATTTATATCTTAAATGTCTTAATCAATTTTGTTGTGTGAGCAAGGATACTCTACTCAATACAATGACTCACATTTATTTGAAAATAAATGATATTTTATCCTTTATTTTAACTAGCCATTAATATAAATACATATATGACAAATATAATACATTTTATCATGGGAATACCCAGTCCCCAAATATATCCATTTTTACACTGATAGGCGTTTCACTCCGGAAGGAGTTGAGCTCCGTATATTCGCAGGACACAATCGAACAATCTAGGTTCGCTTATAGGTACATGTCAACCATTGAATGGGTCACAACCCTTCACGTGTAGTGTCTTGCATGTTTTCAAACAGATGATTTTCCACGTGATCTTTTGTATAGATAGATGGAGATCAGGATTTCAAAGATCAGCATGGCATAGATCTTGGCCGAAGCTTTCTTGACAAGAGAGATTTTTTCTTGCATGATTCTCCTCTAGCATTAATGTTTCATTGGAGTGCTCAGGCAATGAAACAGGGCTATGAAATGGAAAGAACCTTTCGCTTTGTATATTCAACATTCCTGCTTTGGTCTCCTATAATATTCAAGATTGCTCTAAATTTGGTGAACTATGCATGCACCTGCTATCACTACAATTGGTTGGTCCCATCAACATTTCTTCGTTCCAGATTAACCACCTAGGGTTTCAGCTAGACCTTTGTTTGCTAGACTATACATTAGGTTTTAACTTGAAGCTTGTTCTTTGTTCTTGTGCATTTTCTCTATTTCATTTTATATGAATTAATCTTTGATAATTTTGAACGACATAACATTTCTATAAAATTTACTGAGTATATTTATATCTCATTTACAGCAGGTGCCTAGCCACTTCTCATTGATGACTTAGTCAATCACATGTATAGGTTTATGCTATCCACAAAATTTTCTCTTTTGAGATTGTTGCAAGTTTTATATTTCAGTAGTGTGATAATAGATTAGATTTGTATCAGTTATTAGCTTTAAGAATGTGAGGCTCTGCTACTTTGTTTCAAAATATTGTATTTTGTTTATTTTGGAGATGGAAGAATAAACTTTTTTGAGCTTTTCATGTAAACGAACTTATGTCTTTATGGGTGTCTACTGCATTGGTATAAAATATTGGAAGGTATAGTTGTTCATTTTCAAAATCTTTAGAAGGTAGAGGGTTACTCAAATTTACATTCTTTCACCAATATGCATAGTCCATACAACATCATTTTCAAAGGGTATTGAATAAAATACAGTAATAACCTTTCTGTGTCTATCACACTGAAAATGATTTGTTTCTATTTTAACTTTTTCCCCTGTTGCACAATTTCAGCTCTTTTTCAAAAAGGTATATATATGTTACCTTAAAATTTGGGTATGGTTTCTAAGATATAACCATATGAACTTTGTGAGTCTTCAATCAGTAATCCAGGCACCATTTCAATATTTATGAGAACAGACCTCCCAACTTCCACAGTCACTAATATTTTGAGATGACTAAATCTAAATCTAATCTTGGTGATTTCTAAAATATCATGGTTGAGATGGGTTTAAGCTTTATATTTTTCTTGACAACTTTAAAGAGATATTACAGTTATTATACTTAAGTCACCAAACAACAATTTGAAATCAACTCTTTTTTATTTTTTTTAATAAAAAAAAAATTTAGACAATGAAACCTACTCCAAATGGACTATAGATGGATTTCTTTAGAATTTTGAAAAAAATAAGTGCAATCCATAGAACTAGTAGATGTGAGTTCAATAATTATTTTAAAAAAATCCACTTGTACAGAATTCCTCTGTATATATGTTTTGAAATTTTTTAAGTAACTAATCTTGTGCACATGAAGAGATGCATGTGAAAGATACAAAACAGCCAAAGAGGAGACTTAACTGTTTGACTTAAATCAGAGAAGTCATAAATGGGTAGAAGGATGAAGAGCTATTACTCTTAAGAAAACTTTATTTTAATTGAAATTATGCATTCTTGTATCGCTCTGTATAAGTTAATGTGTGAAAGTTCTTTTTTTAGGATTAATATGGTTTAATGGTGTGTGTGTGCTCCATGTCTGCCTTGTGCTGATTTTTAGTGTATTTGTTTGCTCTCAGGTCAAAATAATGAGATTAGTGCCTTTCTTGGTAAGCCAAAGATTATTTTTTGTGTTTTCTGTTCCTGTTGATTTTAGTTTTATCACACTTAGAGTAGAAAGATTATTTTTCAATAGGGTTGAAGTTATCTTCTGGTAGTAAGAGAAGGTCCTCAGGAACTGAGATAGAAATTCACCCCATAACTTGTTGCACAAGACTGCAAGTCATTTATAGTGGTGGATTTCTTTCGTAATTCTGAGTAGTTTTAATGTTATTTTACCCTGCTGTGTGGGCTTTGGCAGTGAATTGACATGGGAGGTTTAAGCAGCTCAAGCATTGAGGATTTTGGTGCTTTCATGCAATTTCAATAACTTAAGGCAAGTTTCAAATTATTTTGTTTATTCAGATGGAAAATGAAGGCATTGAGTATCAATGGCTGTCCCCTACGATTGACCCACCATGCCTAAAATTTTGGGTTTTTTGAATTTCTTTGGGGGTATGAAGAAAATTTCAATCTTGTGTTTTGTTTTTTTAACCAAGTTATGAAACAAATATTGGGTTGTCTGATAAATTTCACATTAAGTCATTGTCTCTGTAAATAACCTTTTTGCTTTTGTAGAATATGTGATATAACAACAAAATCCTATGCTTACAAAAGCATCTAGTCTCAGTAGATAATCTAATCCCAATATGAAAACTGTAGATTTGCCAAACCACACCCATGCAATGAAATTATGAAGGAACACAAACGAGCAATCAATTATCCCTATAAGGGTAACACGATCGCTGGCACTTATTCTTTCTACAAAGAGACAAGTCAGATATACGAGGCTATAAATTTTGCATATCAAATTAGTGTCAATCTAGTGCTTGCCCGTGAAGATGCATAGCCTCAATCAATAGTGGAGTGAAGTTGGGACAGATGAGCAGGCTAGAAATCTTGCATAACAATTTCATGTCAGGGATTTGATTACCAAACCATTTATCAACAGTTGTGTGAACTTCAGACATGCATATTTTTAGGTGATTAGGGCATTTTGGCATGTACTCTAATTGCTCTGTGAGCTTTATCAAAGTAGTTAGCATTGTTTTTTACTTCAACCTAAAATAGAGTGGTTCATGTAGTGTTGATTGTATATTTATTTGCCTAATTGGCCATATTCATGATACTTGTAGCTCATAGCACTTCTGCTTCTTCGACATGCACTCAATACAACCAATGTTGAAGGAGAGGACTCTTGCACATTTTTTCCTGTTAGTTTGTTTTGTTGATGGCAATATTTTCTCCTTGTGTATCTATCAAAAGTTATGCCACACTATTTATCATTGAAGAGAAGTTCAAAAAGGCATAAGCGATTACTAATTGATAAAAAATCTTTAGGTATATGATTTATGGTTACTTAAATTCCTTTACCTTTTTTACATAAGCTGCATATTAGATACATAATCATGTGTTAGAGATTTTTCTCCTGAGAGCTGCTAGATTTCTTTTTCCATGTTACATTATGGCATGGGCCATAAGTATTTTACAAGGCTAGAGGTAGAGACAAGTATCTTTCCTTTACTTATATACTAAACTAGGGTTATGTGCACATTAAATGTTTTTGTTAGCTCATTTGATGGGAAATTACTATTCTGAATTTCCTTGTTTTATATAGGAATATGGAGCACATTATTTTCAAGTATCCATCAAATTTAAACAAATCAAATGGGATCAACATTTTGCTTTCATTTTAGATAAATTATTAAGCTATGCTTTTTAACTCTTTGGTAAGTCACTTCATAATAGCCATTCTTTTACTGCAGGAGGCGGCTACCACAGCTGCTAAAGTTGCACTTCTTTTGGAAGCAGGACAAGCACAGGGTTTGTAGTATGCGACACCCAGTTCTTAATCAGGTGCTCAATTGCCGTAATTGTTACAAGTATCCTGGTCAACTTCAGGTGATGTGTTTGTTGAATTACTTCACAAACGAATGCTGACATATTGGCTCTTGTCAATGTTACAACAAGCATTACAAATTTGGAACTGAGGAGCTTCTTTTGAAAGAGAAATGTTTATTAAGTTCCACCATTAAAAAAAATTCATTTAAATTTGCAATCATAGTCTAATTTATCGTATTTGTAGTGCTCAAGTTTTGAGCCTTTCTAGGGTAATGGAGAGTAAATTTGTGCTTGATATGGTATTGTAATTACTCAAAAATAAGGCACCATCAAAAAACACAATTGAAATCTGAAAATGTCCTTTGCAGACTTTCTTTTATAGAAATTTTCTATTGGTTCTATTCCCTGTATATCCAGTTCGATCATATTTTAATATTAAATTCTAAGAATTTTTAGAAGCAAAACAAGTAAACAATTTGGAATTTGGACTTTTTTTTCCAATATTCTCCTGTGCACTGTGGATGGTAACCTAGGGACCATCATTTTATAGATATCACCTACCAACCAATCTAGTAAAATGTGTTGTTGAACATTGAAAGTCATTTGATGTTCATTATTTAATATTTTATAGTTAGGGAGTGCAAGTCTTTTCATTACATTCAACTTTAGCCTCGAGTGGTTACAGATGCATTTCAAAAATGCTAGATCTCTTCTTCTGTTACAATGATGCTTGCTTTCAATGGGTTGTTAACAATATACATAATGTATACATCATAAGGGAATGCTGTGATAGTTGCGTTCTTTTAGATGTAGATGGAGGTAGGATTAAGGCAATATGGTGACATGACTAGAATCTTGTGATATTGTAATATTGTAATTTTATGTTTGGTTTCGGGCTTTTTTATTGACAACATTTCATATGATATTTCTATAGTTTATGTAATGAATTGGTAAAAATATTTTGGAAAAAAATTGTGAGTAGTTTTTAATATCTTTGATCCATTATTAGTAAGAGGATAAAATTAATACATAATATAGAAGGCCATCTCTTTAAAAAGAGAGATAAAGACTTGACACCTTAAAGTTAGGTTTTACATTTGTGCATCATTTTTATCCTATTCCTAATAATAAATCATGAAGTGAAATATAAAAAATCATGAAAAAAAATTATAATTTAACAAATTCAACATTCTATAGGTTAAGCTAGTGTCCTAGTAAATTGGATCTAAAAACCCATAGAGCAATTAGAGTACATGCCAAAATGCCCTAAATGCCTAAAAATAGTGCATGTGAAGAGACTAGCATGTTTGAGAGCATATTGCAACAATAACTCAATACGAGTAAACTTACAATCAAATCAGCTGAACATTCAAAAAGTTGCACCACTTGCATGACTGCTTCATATTCATCATGCTCTGCTTCAAAAAAATTCATCTAACCTTTAATTTTCTAGCAAGTGTTCACTTTAATTTTATTTGTTATTTGACTGGATTTTTCAGATTTCCCAAAATTACTAGAGACTAGAATATCTCTAAGGAAACACCCACAAATCATCTACTCATAATAGATCCACTCTAAAAAAAATTGCATTGTTGAAGTTCAGAAACTAAAAATCAAATGTCCTTAATCACTAGACCACATATAGAATCTTTAGTAGACTTTTCAATTTGATTATGTGTGGATACTTGGGTTGAAATAAAAGATACGATGATATTGTCCTCTATTATCTAGTGGCAAAATTGTAGATGCACTCTTCCGAAAATGACACTATGAAGTGCCGCAAGACTTAAAGGCCCTAATGAGGTGTGCATTGCATGGTGTTTATTAAAATGGGATTTGTAAACATCATTCATACAAGTTTATATTCAGCTTTTGTGATAGTCTTTTCTACAAGATTGGCATGTTGTTTTGAACAAAAACAAATGTTACCTTTAGGTGTTCAATTCTTTTAAACCACCACGAGAGATTTTACTTCATCAATTTGGTATAGCCACCCTAAAATTTACACTTTTGACTATCAAATTCCATATCATGTATAATAATCAAGATAAGTCCATTGTGAATCAAGGGCATAATTAGTGTTCTTTTGTAGATTCCACTCTCTGTATTTTAATTGTATACATGCTATTTTGACCTAATTTCCAGGATAACTTGTTAGGCAATGCAAAATTTCAAAACTTGCTTAAGGAAATCACTCTCTTATTTGACAATTAATTAATTAATAATAGATACTAAACTAAGTTGGAAGAAGAACAAAGTTTCAACAATCCCATCCTTCCTAGCTGAGAAACTAGAAACTTGTATGGCAATGTGATGCCAAATTTGAAATTTGCCTTTTAAAGGACACTATATTGATGAAGATGTTCTTAAGTCAATACATGAATATCAAGGTGAGGTGTACAATGATATATACCTTGTATGCCATTTCATTATTCAATTCCAGTCACGTCATGTTACGAGGATGGATGTTTGTACAAACATGCTATTAAACTCCCATGTTTATTGACAGAATTGACAAACAGTGATATCATCCTTGTATGCCATTTCATTATTCAATTACAATCACATCATGTTACAAGGATGGGTGCCTATCCAAACATGCCATTAAAGTCCCATGGTTTTTCATAGAATTGACAAGCAGTGATATCATCCACAAATAATGAGATATACAGTAGACACAAAATCAAATTTACTTCATTTATTGAATACAACTTAAATAAAATGACAGACCTTGAAATGAACATTACTTTATTGAACTGTGATTTCAAGACTCGTATAATTCAACAATACACCTCTTTTTGTCTCTCTTCTACAATACTGACACACACAAAAATCACCTTTTTAAATGGATGGTATGGAGATACTCACGATCAGTCCTCCACATACGACAAAAGTTAAGCTTCCAACTCTCTAGTCAAAAGAGGAAGGACTACAGACAATGCTATATTTATTACTTAATCAAGCCAAATAATTACAGATTGAATCCTGCCATAAACTGAACGACAGGAATGATACTTCTTAACCCATACCTGACTTATTAGACTATGACACAAATAAAATATAAATCAAGCTTTAATCAACTCTAACCATCTTTGGTTTCCTTTTCTTTCTACTATAACAACTCGTAAACTCACTTTTGTACAAAGGCTGGTTTTCAAAATACCAGCAACCAATCCCTCATGAAATAGGAAAAAAACCAAAACCTACATGTATACATAGGTTAATACATTGGGAAGTAATTTCAATATGTTGTAAATCATTTTCTATTGTAGATAACAAAATTTATAGCCTGTTAGATAGTGAGATCTAGCATAATGGGGCACACCTTGGACTCGGTGACAGTAAGCAAGGGATGGAATTTCTGAATCTAGATCAAGAACACTCAATATGAACTATCTCTCCTGTGTATGCATAAAACATGTTTCCCATCAGATGAATTAGTTACAAAGTATATAAAATTACAATTTACTTCTAAGAAGATGAAGGTGATACTTGATGTAATATATTTTCAACTTTTATGTCATTTGGACATGGGATAATAATAGATGTAACAAATGATAGATGTATGAGAATATGTATAAATGTGGATAAGGTAAGGTTGGGTATGTAAAAATGTGTAAGTGGGAATGGGTGAAGAATCAAAGATTGAGCAGAACTTTATATGAAAGTGCACCATTTGTTGACATATAATTATATTAAGTCATTCCATAAAAATGAACCCAAAACTAAATGGAAATTTATATGGGTATACAAATTCTTTTAAAAATTTGAAAACCCATTATTGTATAAGAGGATATGTTGAAGTAAAACTTATTGATAGGCAGTATTTTAGTTATGGGTGTTTTCAATATTTTTAGAATATAAACTTTTAGACGTGTCTTATAGTTTCAAATTTTATGTATGATAAAGGATTTATAAATTAGGTTGAAAGGTTTGTTGTAATATGTAACTCCACAACAACTACATTGTTGCTACATGTTCTCCCTTTAAAGTCTAGTTTCAATCAATTAAAATACATTGATATAAAATGTATGAACACCAGTAACTATGTTATATTATTTTCTACATTGGATTGATGTTTTTTCAAGCTACTACATGTTGATGTGTTTTCCTTGCACGAACAACGCAGCATAAAATACTTACGTATTTTATCCTCTCTTGAAAAGTCACTCCAAGATGATCGACTTGAGTGAACTCCAAGTTTTAAAATATCTCCTTTCACTTGATAAATGGGGATAACTCATGGCAAAGATGTGTTTTTTGTTGTTTCAACAAAGGGACTTACACTCACTATTCAACGACTGGAAAATACCATTTACACTCGCACAGGTGATAACACTTGCTTCAAGGCTACACATGCTATAAACTTATGATATGACAATACAGCTCTTGATCCTACTTCTAACAATGTGTTTTTTTTTTAAGTGCAAAAGATGTGGGTTTAGAGAGAATATCTAATCTAGGTGTAAGATATCATCATCAATTCATGGAAATCTCAACCACGCTTTGCTTCGCCATGAGACAACAACTCCACAAAGGTGATGCAATCTTCTAAGGATAAGCTAAAGGTTTTCAAATTACTTTATGGGCAATCGAAGTGAGGCTTGTACATGAGTTCAGTCTAACCTTACACTATAACTTGATAGCGACAAATCATAAAAGGTATGAACATATAGAGATTTCACCAAGAAATTGAAAGACAATGACTTCCACGAATGAAAACTAACAAACTTTGAAAGAAATAAACTAAGTTAAAACATCTAATGTAAGTGAGTACTTAGAAACCATGCAACTTGCAAAGAGAACAAAATATTACCATGAATAGATCAATAATGAACTTGTATTAATCTCAGCAAAGTCTTAGCAACAGCTCTAATTAGCTCAAAACTCCTATACAAAATGAGGAGGAATGAGGTTTATATAGACCTCAAAATACAATGAACAACCAAGATCAATTTGGATTCAATGACTGAGATCATGCCACATCTAAGGTGGTTACAACAAATTTCTATTTTTAGAAATATACAAGAAGCAATAAAGGCACATTTTCCAAGGTGACACCTTGGCACCTATGTGGACTGCCCACGTGGCATTTCTTTCTTATGTTTATTCTTTTCGACCAATGCCGTGAACTTTGGAACAACCTTTGCCATGTCAGTAACTGGTACACTTGGCGCATTCCAAATGGTTCCTTCTGCCATCATCACATCTTGTGTATGTTCGTCAATTGTCTTCTCCCACTCAACTATACCAACGTACTTTCCACCAATGAATGAGATCAAGGAGTAGATGTTGTTCAGCTGTTCACCAGAAATGAAGTGAGTAGTGTTGAAGTAATGTGAATGTATGTAATTCTTCACATCATGGATCGTAACCTCTCCTGAGAGATAACACATATCATCCATCACACCAACTATCTTATTATGAGCCCTCTAGAGTACACTATCTACTCGAACACAATCCATTTTAACCTTGTCAAGAAGCTACTCTCTCATGTACATAGTGAAGTACCAAGTAGACAAATCATACGATGAACCTTCTTCAACAACTCCTCCTATCAATGCTAACAGTGGAGTGTTCATTAAATCTTGCAAATGTGGCATATAATTTCTCTTGACCTCATTGAATTTGGAACATGCTGCTAAAACTGCTTGAAGTCTTTCCAACAACTGAGCAATGGTTTCATACTTTTGGACAAGTTTTTCAATGAATGCATCTATTTGGTTTCTAACTCTCCCTATCCAGCTTTTCATTTCTTGAGACTATGATCTCATACCTTCTAGATGAGCAATGGATTCTTGAGAAAGTATGGGAGGTGGAGTAGATGTCCCTTCACGCCACCGAATTGGATTCATCAATTGCTAGATATATTGCTTGAAGGTGAGGTTTTCTTTCTCCAATCAATTTTTTCTTTCCTTTTCATGCCTCCATCTTTCTTTGACCACTGAAACTGATTCCTCCAATTCTTCAAACTCTTGCTCTTCTATTGTTGGTCCCAAATCCACAGTGGTTACATTGTAGTCTTTAGGAACAATATCATCAACTGTTTTGTCTACCTTAGGCACTACAATGTGTACTTTCCTTGACCCAGAACTATCCCTTGTAATCTTGGAGAGTCTAGTCACCTTTTCTTTTCCCTTATCTTGCCTTGTCTTGCCTAACAACTCTTGTATGTGAACCTCAGGCACTACTTCCACGACTGAAGTCTCCTTTACCCTCTTCCTCAACCAATCTGGCAAGGCAGATAGATCTTCTTGAACACCTTGTTCTTGAGCTCTAGCTTCTGACTCTAATAACAATGCTTCCTCATTAGATACTTCAATGTGCATATCTATTTCATGTGTGACAGTGTCTTGATCCTTGGAGGGACTTGATCAGACTTCTTCAACTAGAACCTCATGTATGTTCACTTGATCTAATGTCTGTGGAACTCCTTGGTTTTCTATTTCTTCATTCTCCACCACTCATGTTAAATTCGTATCCTGAGAAGGACTACCTCCTTGTCTGGAAGAAGTACTAGCTTCAGGCCTTGAACTCAACTTTATCTTCTTCTGACTACTTTCTCCACATGAGTCATCAAGATGCTTCCTCTTGCCAGGCTGAGCTTTTTCTTTGGAGCTTGCACTATATCCACTAAACTCACTATGGTGTTTGCTGCTAGACTCACTATCATCCACTTCCTCTGATTGCCATGAGTTGGCTCCTCCCATCAAGTTATATGTAAGATTCTGATTTACATCCTTAAGTTTTTTAACTTGATGGTCCGCATACTTTTTTGTAATGTTCATGACTCGCTGTATCCAATCATCATGACCCACTTCTCTTTCAGCCCAATTGATAGTGATAGGTCCTTCCTTATCAAACAACCTTTGCACGAGGAACCTATCAGTCTCTTCTAGTTGATCAGGAATAGGTATTATCTTACATGACCTCACCAAGTCCCAAGCCATCCTTGAACATGTCTTTTCTCTAATGTATTCATCATTAGCTGCATCTACCCAATGATCCTCTTGATGATCTCGGTGCCTAAACCTCTTTCCAAATGATTTCTGAATTGTGTTGAATGGATCAAAGTGGTCTCGACTCGTGTCATGAAGCACTAGATTGTAAGCCTGAAGTTCATACTCTAAATGTTGTGCAGTTTGCAGTGTTAGACAAGTCTCCAACTTTCCAACTCTGATTGGGAAGCTAATTTTGGATTTCTTCTTATCTTTCTAAATATTATCTCAAGCCAGCAGTTGCCTTGTCACCTCCAGTAGTACCATCTTGTCGGTAGGATACCTCAGCAAGCGGTAAGGATAAGATGAAAATCCTTGGATCCTCAGGTAGGTGAACTTTGGGAATTGGATGTACCATCGTCCATACTTTCCAATCAATCTCTTTGCATCCTTCGATAACCTCTCATGCATATCACCTTGAAGCTTCCTCATGATGAACATGAAGAATGTATCATTCACATGCTTGTAATGGGCTATAGACTTTAGCTGCAACTACAGGTAGCAATCATACACACTGAGTTGTCTGGGGCCATATCCTATATCACTTTCACAATTCAATCCATCATATATTCCACACATCGCGAGGATATAGATAACGTATGAGCTCATGTAGAAAGTCTTTATCTCTTGCAGCTTGATCATTTGCTCATGAATGTTGTTGCTTATGATGCTGGCCCAATCAATCATCACCTCACCCTTGACGATCTCTTGCATGAATAGGAGCATCCACGCGTCGAATGTTGATGACTGTTGACAACCCATGATTTTGTTCAAGAAGATTACCATGTAGTTGAATTTTAGGATGAAATCTGATTTGTGAAGCTTCTTCAACAACTTGTTATGATGACTTCTTGATTTCTTCAGCCAACTGGCATTTAGCTCCTTCTTACAATCACTTGTCGCTCCTTCAAATACCCTTTGAGCTTGCTCTCGAGTGTAGATGGTGACCTTCCTATGCTTCGGGATGTTGAATGTTTTAGCAATAGCCTCCCTCCTCAAGTGAGCTAAGACTTCTCCATTAGATGTTTCAATACATCTAGTCTCTTGGTTGTAATGACTAGTGCACTCCCACATAAGCTCGGCACTCGGCAAAGCGGGCGAAAAGCATGCGACTTGGACGATTCCATTGCAGAGCATCTCATGAATGACCTTTAAACGTGTTGGCTTGTAGAGCTCTCTCTTGATCTCCTCCATGTCGACGTGGCCCAAGTTGGTGTCTCTCACGTTTCTCCACTTAGATTGATCTTCGTCTCCGGCATGACTCCTTGCTTATCACTCTTGATCAAGGCTTGTCTTTCCTTGGCATTCATTATCTACCTCCTCCTACAAGAGAAGACAACACAAGTTAGAAGGTTGATGTGACACTTGATATAAGGATTCTCCTAACATCTAACTCATCCCCTCATGCATGTGGGACAAAAACAATGAATTTTAAAACAACATACCTTAGAAAAATTAGAATTTATGAATAAAATCAGAATTTGGGAAGAATTAACTCCTAAAGACACTTGAATTTTTTGATTTCTCCTTTTGAAAATCTGCTGCTCCTTGGTGAAGTAGGTCTACTCTGCTACAAATTAGAACTGAATTTTGATTTGTTTTGATAAAAATTGTCAAATTGAACCTCCTTATATACGAAGCGCTGCCCTACTTCAAGTCAAGTCAGCCTATGAGGATGTGGTCGGCCTAGACAGGAGAAATTTAATGTTTTATGAAGTTTTCCATACCTTCATGCTTGGAGCACCCACCTTGGGTAGGTTTAGAGGTGATAGGTGGAGAGTGTGTTGTGAAGAGATGACATTGTCCAGATGAAGGGCTCAAGGCTGCCTAGCATGGGTGGGATTGAAGGAGGTGTGAGGATTTTTCATGACTTAGATTATTTTTTTTGGCTTGGTTTTGATAATTTAAGAGCTCATCACTTGCTTCATTGATAGTTTATCCTCCTTTGAATGCTATGTAAAACTCTTGAAGCATGGGCGGATTTAGAGAGAGTGTATGGAGTGAATGATGTGGAGAACATGCATGATGGTGGGATTCACTTGACAAGGCAGTCCTAAAGGGTGTGTATGGAGAATGTGTTGTGGAGGAGGTGTAGTCCAAGCATGATGTTGAAGGCTACCTAGCATGGGCAGTTTGGAAGGTAGGGTGTGGACTTTAAACTTCATTTGATGTTCATTCCCTCTGTTTGATAACTCCTTATTTATCAACTTCAAGACAAGTTAGTGAAATTTTGAGATGCTTGTGAAGTTGAAAGACACATCTTGAATGTTAGGTGATCTTGTCCTCATGTCTTGGTGAAATCCGCCTAGGAAGGGCAGCTTTGGAGGGGTTGTAAGGATTTTGCAATGTGAACCTTCTATTTCTTGACCTTGACACTCTTCTCTTTTTCATTTGCAACACTTAGTGCTTTTTCTAACTTCCTTCTCCTTGAATGACCATGCATGGATGTGAAGCATCATTGTGAGTTAGAGAGTTAGGATGGAGTAGTGGCAATGCTTAGGCATCAAAATCTAGACTCACCTCTCTAGGCCACCCAGGTAGGGCAGGTTTGAGAGTGAGCCTTGGACTTTTGATACTTAGAAACTTTTCACCCTTTTAACTTGATTGTCTCATCCTCTTGATGTCATCTTGATCATCTTCATCAAGTCTACTTGCAAATTATGTTGTTCTTCCTCCCTGGGCAGTCCTGGAGACAGTGTATGGAGTGTTTCATGTGGCAGGAGATACAATCCATAAGGACCTCTTGAGGCCGCCCAGGTAGGGTGGCTTTAGAGGTGACCCATGGAATTTGACTTGAAACTCATTTAACCTCTTCATACTTGTAAACTTTTACCTCACATCCTAAAGCTTTGCACTTGAAACACTTTATAAACTTGATCACTCTCCTTAGGCGGGTTGGAAGGCAGTGTCTGGAGAGATCCTCTTGGTGGTGAAGACATTATCCATGATCTCATGCCAAGGCCGCCCAGTCTGGGCAAGTTGGGAAGTGATACTTGGAATTCACTTAACTTCCCTCAAACTTGCAGACTTTGCTTGAAATTCATCATATCTTAGTGCATTGTGCATCAAAACCTTAAAACTTAACCATTTTCTCCCTTGGGCAGGGTTGAGGGTGTTGTGTGGACAAAGCCTCTTAAAAGTGATGACACTGTCCAAAAGAACTCTGTGAGGCTTGCATGGATTAGGCCTTGTGATGCCTTATAAGTCCTTCAAACATGAAATTTACCTTAAAGTTTATCAATTCTAAGTCCAAAAACCTTACAAACTTTCATATCAAACCTTCTTAGGCGCAACTAGAGACTCTGACTAGAGAGATGTACCTGTAGGAGACTGAATCCACGACTCCATGCCCAGGCCACCCAGGTAGGGCAGGTTTGGAGGCGTGGTTTGGATTATACCTTATAATCCTCAGTCTCAAACATTCAAAGTGTCCTGTGAAAAAATCCAAGGCATGAAAAGTGTTTGACTCATCCTATATCCCTTTTTGCATGTGCTTTGAACTAGAACCTAAGCTGAGAGATGAAAACCTAATGAAAACTAGGCGAAATGAAGGGGGTCCCCATTTGCAATGGGACAATGTGTGATGAGGTCACAACACTACAAAATAATTGAATTAGAATGGAAGGCACCTACAAACAACTGATTTGAAATGGGAGGCACCCACAAAACAAAATGGAAGGCAAGCCACTAAATTTAAAAATGGATATTACAAAATGTAAGGCACCTACAAAATGGTTTGACAACTATGTAGGACTTCCTTAGGATTCATGTGACCCATGCCTTGTGCCTGTTTCATTAGTGACACATGCTTCTCGGTGATAGTTGCTCCTTAGAATGGCGTGGGCTTTGACCATACATAAAGCCTAGGGGCTTACACTTGACAAGGTCATGATAGACATTGGTCCTACAAAACATCCGGGTTTACTCTTCACTGATGTCCCTTGTGTTCGGTGTCTACAAAAGACATACACTTCTCACCTGCTTTCACCTTCCAGCAGTATGCTCGCATGTAGGACAATGCCTATGTTTCTCTTAGGAAATGGGAGGAGGCATGTTTCAAGGCTCTTGATTATTGGTTCCATAGTAGTCCTATCTATTCATGTGCTCGCTAGTGCTCCACTACAGAATGTGTGTTTTGTATTGTTTTTCAGACCCTAACTAGCAGAGATCTCATTCCCAAAGGCAATGCTTTACCCTTTTGATGCTACAACCTATACTTGATAGTGGTACAACCTCAACTATACTTGATAGTGGTACGACCTCAACTCGACACCTTTCACTCCTATATCTTATTGAAGTAGTCTAGAAAGAGGGTGCATGGACTAATAAAGGTTGTAGCAGCAAAGATTTAAGGTGAACCAAAGATTTTATGCCTCAAACAATCATTTCACCCTCATGTAAATTTTCACATCACTACTTTCTTAGCAATCATATGTTTTTGAAATTGTTTTTGTTTTTCTATATTTATATTTCGGTTAATTATTTAATAATTTAAGGTTTATATTTGTGCCCATCAATTTCTCAACTAAATTAACAAATAAAAAATATCTCAAATTGGAATACACATTGCATCTTGAAAAGGGATGAGGTATGTCTCAGGGCTCTTGAAGCCTTAGTTTTATTAGTCTTGTCTATTTATGCATTTGATAGTGCTCCACTCCAAATTGTGTATATTGTGTTATTTTTCTCACTCACAAAATTGCACCCTCATGTAAATTTTGGTGTGCATATTTCCCAACAATTGTTTGTTTTCGAAATTGTAGTACACAGCAAAATCAATTTTTTGTTATTAGTCTTCTCCTTCTAAGAACCAACACTAATTAGAAATATCTATCAGTGTGCCCATTACACATTCTTGTACAATTGCTAGTTATACAACTAGACATTGAAAATGATCTTCAAGATCATTAAATGAAACAAATACCACCTGTCAACCAAACTTCTAAAAGGTGGCGATCTTGGGGAGGACTTATTTATCTTTCTTTTTTTTTGTGCCAATTGTATCAGAATTGACTAAACTTGCACAAATTTTGTCATAAGTACTGTACGAGACAATGTATATGTTGTCCGAGCTCTATTGAACAAATCTGCACGTCACGCGTTTTTCCATTTTTGGTCTGTCTTCTTCAATTTCACATTAATATTTAATATGTTTAAATATTATTTTACTATATTGATTATATAAATGTCATTATTACCTTGTGACGGTGTTGTTTGAAAAACAATGGGAATCCAAAGATATTCTGGTCCGCCAAACGAAAACACACGGAAACAGGATCATCATTAATTTTACGTGTTATTAACAATATCCTTAGGAAAAAAAAAAAAATTGTATTGGAGATCGATCTTGGTTAGCACGGTAAATTGCAAAACATCCTATATAGTATTGGAAAGAGGAATGCCTACATTGAGATTAGATTGGTAGTTCATCAAGGGATTAGTCCTGTTTTACTAACATGTTCCTATTTTGTTTGTGTCATTAGCAGTTATCCATAAACGTTTTACTTTCCCTAATTAGGCTCGTTCCATTTTATTTTTTGTTTCTATTGTGATCAACAAGCCTTAGAAATTACTCTAGTGGAACTGAGTGATTCGGTTCAATACATCATACCTGGCAAATTTCTAGGAATTGAAATCTAATTGATTGTTTAGAACCAATCCTGATTTTCAGGTTTCATTTGCAATCAGTTTTTGGTAATGGCGCCTGTTGCCTATGTCAAGTATAAAGTGAACATCACTATTGATGAACGACATGACTATGATGAGTCTGAAAATGGGGGATTGCTGAGAAAAGTGGGATTAAATCGTGCAAATACAATAGTAGTTATAGAGGCCTTCTGCAAAAAGATATGGGAGGTTGAAATAGATGATCCAAGAAGGATTACACATGCCATAAAAGTTGTGCTAGCATTGTCTGTGGTTTCTCTTGTATTTTTCTTGAATACATTATTCGTTGAAGTAGGTGATAGTGCGATTTGGGCAGTGATGACAGTCGTGGTTGTTCTGGAATTCAGTGCAAGTAAGAGTTCATTTACCAAACCAATTTTGAGTAGGATGGTAAATTGGAATCTATAGAAATAGAGCTTTTAAACCTGTACAATATGTTTTCTAAACCGACATTGTCGTTTGGTTGCATTATTATTGTGGTATTTTAAGATATAGATTGTTTACAAAAATGTTTTTGCAAAAGGCCGGCCTCACTTTGGTTACATTGCCCCCATGAGCAAGATCCCATTTTGACTATTTAATGAGCTACTTTAAGCAAAGGATTGAGGCTGATTTTTTTAGGTCTATTTTTAAGTTATTTAATGCATGTGCGGCTCTCTACCCCATAGATATGGGGTTGTTTTTTTGGCAGATTTTTTTTTACGATTTTATGCTATTTTTAGGCATGTTTTATTGATGAGATTTTGGAGTTATTTGGAGTGCTATTTTTAGTGCCTATAATGCATGTTTTGGGGTTGTAAAATCTATAAAGTAGTCACTCCTATTGTAATTTTGTATTTGCAATTTCAAAATTAATATAGTGTGTTTATTCTTTGTTAATTGTCTAGTTTCATGGCTGATGGATAGTGTTCTTTTATTTCACTACAAGTTATGCATTTTCTCTAAATAATATGTGTTGTTGTAGTTAGATACTTCAGGATGTAATTGTGTGCAAGTTTTTACCTCAACATTTCGGATCATACTCCATGATCCATCATCAGGAGGAATAGTTTTCTATTGACTTGAAAGATCAATGATTTAATTTCAAAATCTTCATTTTTTATTAAAGCAAGCGAGTGTCTGGGTTTTAGGGATTAATAGTTTTTTGTTTGAGATCTCTCTAACAATTGATCATGTCAAATTCTAACTATTTGACCATTCTAGAATTTAATAGAAATGACTATGACTATTGGAGCATCAAGATGATCTCTTTTGACAGGAAAAAACTTATGAAAAATTGTAGAAACAAGTTATCAAGAGTGAGATGATTGGACCACTATTGCAGTGTAATAGCCACTCATAATAATACAATAAAATATTGCAAAAAGAGTATAATTAAATTTTTTTTTCAAAATAATTTATTCCACTACAATATTCCAACTTGAATATACAAGCTAAAGAACATAGCTTAATAAAATATAAGGATAAATTCCTTTACATCGTCATTATTGCCATTAAGGCATTAATACAAATAAACATTGCTATAACATAAATTGTTATCCTCTCAAGATCATCATCTGTGAATGCAAGGATGGAGAGAGAGCATCATTGGAGTGATTTACCATCTATCCATGAAGCTTACGCTTCCTCAGCCTTACTCCAAGTAGGAGAAGCCCAACCCTTCACAAGAGGTCTAGCAATCAAAACCAACAAACGTGATGGAATCTAGTGCAACATGATATATCTAAAATTTAACATATAGTACAAACTATAGTAAATGAACTTACATCATGATATGGCAGAGAGTAACAATAAATTAAACCAACTTATAAATACTTAATTTGATTTCCAAAGCTTTGGCTAAAACATCTTTTTGAGCTAATAATGTGAGCGAAATAGGCTTAGTAAATCTAACCTACCCTTCTTTGTGACCCCATATTCGACACCCGTCCAAGACCCAACAAAAATTAAACTAATTCTCTAGGAAAACATATTCTTCCTAATTATCCATTCATTCAAGGAAGAGAAAATAAATTCCTTAACATATCATATAACATAATATCCAATTACAACATTAAGATGAACACATGAGTTCATATCAACATAAAATTGTATCGCAACTAGATTTAATGTGATGCAAAACATATGCAAGGCATTAAGGGTTAGAGATGTTCAAAATTTCCACAATGACTGAACATGTAACAAGTGAATGTAATAAAATCACTCAAGATATCACACTTTTCCAATCCAAGTACAACAATAATATTGGGTTGCAACTAGCTATGTTTCTCAAGGTTAAACAAAGAAGATGAGAAGGGTTACCACTGGTATAAAAAAGATTCTAGACCCCAATTAAAACCTCAAGACTAGGTGTTGAGCAAAGTTCCCAATTTTATTTATCAGTAAAAACACATCTATGTCCACAAGAAATTTGACACTTCCTGGTACTAAAGTTGGTACTAAAAGAGTCTTTACAAGATTACTAAAGACCAAGAACAAAAATTAGTTTAAGAAGGATTCACACAAGGTCTAATTAACTAAAGATAGCAACATACAACACCATATTTCTTCCCTAGTGATTTATACACTTAGTTTGACCTATAACTCTATGGAAAATCAAGCTAAACATCTTGAACAACCTTAAAGGTACTCTAAAAAAATCTCTTAGAAATTTTATCAATCACTTTGCCCTAAATCAAAATCAAATATCCTACTTGAAACTAACATTTTTCCTAAATAATACTAACACTTATAATCAATAACTTAAGACTATACTACTTACCAAAGTGAACAAATTACTTTGATTCAAGAAGTTAAAGAATAATGATTAACAAGATTAATAATACCTCTATTAAATTTTACCAAATTATTTATCCAAGGAAAATGTAACACTGAATCATTATTGAATTATTATTATTATAGATACATTTCTCTTCTTATCTAAGATCATGAATGATCATAGCTAAGAGAAAAAAATATATTCACTTTCTATTCTAAATCTTTACTTGTAAAATCATACTAAAAGGATAAAACAATTCCTTTCTAATCTTAAATTATAATATGTTTTATGTTTTAAGAGCCATCATTTAATAACCATATTTTTTTAACTATACAAACTAAAGCTAAATTTAACAAGAAGATATTAATTCCTTTAAAATAAGGATTCAGTTAAGGAAGTAAAAATTAATTGTATTCATGTGAAAATGAACACAAAAAATAAACTAAACTAATGTTAGCCTACTTCATTCACCTTCAAATACATGTCAAACTGAGAAAATAAGGCATGTAAAACATGAAAGGAAACTAAACAATACAAGTTACCATGCAAACCTTTTTGTGTGGATGTGCTCCTTAGATGATTTGATGTAGGTGGCTCCTCATATGGATAGCATAACTTTACAATGCATGGAGTGTTGAAAATGCTTGGGTTGAGGGTCAATTTACAGATTTTTTGGATGGAGATTGGATGGTTAAGATTGGATTTGGAGATCAAGGGTGGAGGATTGTTGAGAGCTCTCAAAGAAGAAGAGCTTGCCAAGTGTCATGGTGAGATTGGTGGATGGGAGATGTCCTTGGATTGAGGACAAATCAAGGGTCAAGATTGGGCTTTGGGAAGATTGGAGGGATGAGATTGATTTGGTAGATGGGAGGTATGGGTTGGATTTGATTTGAATTTTAAATTGGGAAGCATGGGCACATGTTCGATTTAAAATTGGAGGAAAAGGCATGAGTTGGATTTGATTTGAATTTCAAATTGGGAAGCATGGGTACATGCCCAATTTGAAATTGGAGGAAAAGGCATGGGTTGGAATTGATTTGAATTTTAAATTGGGAAGCATGGGTACATGCCCAATTTAAAATTGGAGGAAAATGGGATGGAGGACAAAAGGAACTTTGTACAAAGGATCTAGACCATGCCCTTGTAAGAAGGCCATGTGGACATGTACAAGAGGCCATGACTTTATACATTTGGAGGAATAGAGAGGATTTGACCAAGATTATAGTAGGATTTAGGTTGTACAAGTGGGGGATTAGGTTAGTTAATTAGGTTTAGGAAAACCTAATCAAAAGTGTAGAAAATAGGAATTAAATAAATACAAATATTTATTTAATTCATAGGATAGGGTAAGGGGACATTAGATAAATTAAATTTATCTAATGTTTAGACTGCAGAGAAAGGGGATAAATGATTAATAAATCATTTTGGCTAGGGATAAGTACTGATGCAGGTACCAATATAGGTACAGATGAAAAGTGAATAGTACATGAATAGTGATTTTGATAATAAAATATTATAAAATAATGAATTGAAGGGGATTTGATTAATTAGCCATCTAAACATGTGTTTATTTAGTTAATTGTGGAGAAAATGCAGTTTAGGGGTGCCTAGAGATGATTAGTGATGGTTTTGGAGGAGTTTGGGGATGAATTAGGGATGTTTAGGGATGAAATGAAGAGTGGACAATTTTAGGTGTCTACATTTTGCCCCTCTTTGAGACGGTGTTCTGAAGCAAAATCATTTCAAAGAAAAATAAAACATAGTGCTAGATAGGATTATAAGAAGGTGGTATTATTAGGGATAAAGATGCCCCAGCCACTCAAAGCGAGAGTAACAAGGAGGAATTATGGTAGGGATGATGCCCCCTTGCAAGGGCAGGTGGGTTCGACGCAGGTGTGCTCTCAAAAGGATGAAGGGGGTTGGATTAGAAAGAAGAGAATGGAATTTATAAGATCACATGGATGGGGGATAAGATAGGTTGGATGTAAGGGATTGGAGGAAGTGGATGATGGGGGATAAATGATAGGATAAATTATGAGATATAAGGATGGGATGAAAGGATAAATGGATGAATGCAGTATGGAGAAGTGGCAGAGAGGCTCAGCCCAAACCTTCTAGAAAATATGCTAGACAAGAATTCTGACGAGGGATGTATGGTGTAAATCCAAACCCTCTTGGAAATAGCCTATACAGAAACTCTCTGGAGAGGTTCAAGACTATGATGAAGTGGAAATAGATGAAAGGGATGGATGCAAGATGTGTTGGGAATTAAGGTGTCTCAACCTTGATAAATTCTTTGTATTATTTCATTGTATTTATTTATTTATTGCCTATTGTGTAATTAGGATGCAAATCCTATGTTATCATCTTGTGGGAGTTGGCACAGTGATGTGTCATCCTACATGGAAGATGACCACATGTAAATTTGTTCTCACATGAGGAGATAGGTGTCCCACTTAGTGGTAGGATCATTTTTCTATGTGTCAGCATCTTGGATAGCGTGTAAGAGAATATTGACCGAAATAGTTATGACAAATTCCTATGACAGTTCTATGACACGTAAGAGTCGTAAATGGAAGATTCTATGATAAGTGAAGACATGTGTCAAGAAGCATCTTTGAAAAAGGCATCTTTGGGTGCCCTGAGGAGGGTTATGACAAGTTGTAAGAGAATATGCTATTTATAGCCTATTTATGATAGATTCTGTTACAACTGTAAGATATGTCAGTATGACAGATTCTATAACGGTTGTAAGAGTCGTAAGAGCATTTGTCATTGCCCAACTTGGGAATAGGCAATCTCTTTGGGATGGGGTGGTTGGACAATTGTCAGGAACATCCTATAGTGTTGGACAAGTGTCCATAGGCATGGGTTTTGGGCCATGAGGCCATATTGGATGCCCATCTCAAGATAGAGCCATTTTTGCCTTGTATTTTCTATATAAACAGGTGCTTTGGAGAGGAGATGTATTATGTGATTGATAGGTAATGTTATACTGTCGGATTGTCTCTAGATATGAGTGTCGAAGACTCTTGCAAGAGCATTGGCTCTGTAACTGTATTGTAAACCTCATTGTTTAGATAATACATTTGAGCTGTGTTTTGGAGTGTGGGGTTTTTCACCCATAAGGGTTTTCCCCACGTATATCTTGTCTCTCTCCTCTTCTGTGTTACATTCTTATGTATGTGTTTATTGCAATATCTCTGTTGTTGGGTTAACATTGTTATAACTGTAAAGATTAAAATAGATTTGTACTCATCTCTCCTCATTAGATTAGTGTAGGAAGTGATTTCTGCACACCTAGCTTCCTTTCAGTTGGTATCAGAGCCTGGCCAGTTTTGGTTCTAGCTGCTGGGTAGGGGTTTTTTGAGCTAATCTTAGGTTGAGTGGGAGTCTATGCAGAGTATTATGTATCTTGTTGCAAGAAGAATATATTAACCACATTCAGAAGAGTAGAGGTGGGGAAGTTTAATGGCACAAATTTTGAGTAGTGGAAACTCAAGATGGAAAATCTACTTGTTAATCGTGACTTATGGGAAACCATTGATGGAACAAAACCTATGACAATGTGATGCAGGAGCTTCTAGAGGTGTAAGGGCAATCTTGCATCACCCAAAAAAAATGTGTTTCAAAATTGTTGATGTTCTTTCCATTTATTTTTAAAATTTGTGGTTCTAGTTCCATAATTACTTGAATAATGATGTAGAACTTTCAGTTTTTCTAAACTGCTAAAAATATCAACCTGTTATTTTTAGAAAGTTTGCATTTGGGCACAAATTGAAGTAAAAATTTACAAGAAGCTTCATAACTAAAAAATAAGACCTTTGGATAAGGAATCAAGGAAAGATCATTGGCGAGCTGAAAGATATTAAAGTTTTAGTTTCCTGAAAAATGCCTGAAAATTATTCAAACTCAGGTTTGAGGCACTAAACGGTCCCGTACGGGCCTAAAAATGGCCAGAACTAGTTGAGCAGGTTTGTAGGGCGTAGAGCAGTTCATAAGATTTTCGACGCATAAAACGGTTCGTCAATCAGACACCTGGATCAAAAGTTATTGCTCCTGGAAGTTGACCTATTTTTGGAGGGAGATGCAAATTTCAAAATTAGGTTGCTGGCCACCAAAAGGGCTATTAATAACCATTTTTGGGAACCCTGGGTAGTAGTAGAGTTAAAGGGGCAAGTGTGGAGTCAAGAATAGATGCGAAAATAGAAACTCTAGCTGATTTGGAGTTACAGAAGGCAGAAGATTCCAGAGCCTGGTGAGGTGTAGCTGTAGTGTGTTGCAGCCTGCGGAGGATTGATTCCTCTTATTGTAATTGAGTTTCTATAATGTAATGAGTTGCCCAAATCAATAAAGAAATATTATATTTTTTGTGTTCTATTTCTATTTTTGTGTGTTTTATGATTTACCCCCTTCATCAAGTGGTATAAGAGCAAGGGTTCCTGAGTGTGTAGACAAATCACCGACCGTGAGGCAGTTTGCACTAGGACCTAAGGTTGTGGGTTTGTTGTGGAGATCAAGATGCCTCCACGAATAAATCATATTGGGAGGAATGCTTTGATGGAAGAGGGTTTTATAGCCCTGCAAAGACAAATCGATGCATTGCAAGAGGAGCTACGAAGAGGGTTTGATCCAAGAATGAGAGAATAAAGCGAAGATGAAGCTGAAGAAGAGCTATTTGAGGAAGAACAAGAAGCTGCAGGAGATCCTGCAGAAGTTAGGTTGTTGAGGGCCATTTCTAAGATTGGAAAGAGGCCCAAGATCAAAGTTTCTACATATTTTAGAGATTTGAATCCAGAACAGCTTATTGATTGGATCAATGACATGGAGGAGTATTTCGAGTATGAAGATGTAGAAGACCTAGATCGGGTCAAGTTTGTAAAAACAAAGTTGAAGGCCATGCAAATATTTGGTGGAAGGAGGTCTAGTTAGAGAGGAATAGAAGAGGAAAAGGAAAGATCACCAGATGGGATCGGATGGTGGAGAAACTGAAGAAGCAGTTCATTCATGTGGACTATGAGATGGAGCTATTGAAGAAGTTGCAAGGATTGAAGCAAGGTAACAAGTCTGTTAAGGAGTATCCAAAAGAGTTTTATAAGATTACTATTAGGACAGGCCATGCAAAACTAAATAAGGAGAAGGTAGCCCATTACATTAATGGGTTGAGGCCAAGTATTCAAGAGGAGTTGAGCCTGATCAGAATCACCACTATAGAAGATGCAAACCAGTTTTCCCTAAAAGTGGAAGAGAAGTTGAATAAAAGATTTGACAGTAAGCAAAGGGAAGAGGTCAAGGTGGAAGGACTGGTGGAAGACCCTATGGAGGCCGTAATGAAGATAAAAAAAAAAGTGAAGAAGCTGGCACCAGTCGAAATCAGAGAGGGGATAACGCCTACCGCCCTCATGACTAGAACAATGGTGACCAAAGAGGAAGAGGAAGAGGCAGACCTGGGCAAGGACCCGGAAGAGGAGGTTTCAGAGGAACTTGTTTCCAATGTGGAGAAGAAGGGCATCGAGCATACGAGTGTGTGCAACATCAAGGAAGGACAAATAGAAGACCTGAAGGTAATGCACGAGTTGCATGTGTAGATGAAGATGCGTAGTCTGAGCATTCTAAAGATGTTGAAAGGGGAGAAACCCTAGTTGTCAAAAGAACTTTGTTGAATGAGGAAAAATAACCTAATCAGAGGAAGAGTTGAATGAGGTAAGTGTTGTGATATTATTATTGATAGTGGGAGCACTGATAATCTTGTTTCAGAGGAGATGGTTGACAAGTTGAAGTTGACAAGAAGAAACCATCTGCATCCATATCAGATTGCATGGTTACAGAAAGACCATAGAGCTTTGGTCAACGATCAGTGTTTAGTGAAGTTCAAGATTGAGGACTACCATGATGAGGTGATGTGTGATATCATACCAATGGACGCATGTCATATGTTGTTGGGGGAGGCCATGGCAGTATGATAGGAGCGCTATCCATGATGGTTGTGCAAACACATATTCCCTAACAAAAGATGGAGTTCATCATAAATTGAAGCCCTTGAAAGAGGTGGAAGAAAAGGTATGTAGTACTGCCAGAATTTTCTTGGTAGATGGTAAAATTTTTTTGGAGGGAATGAAGCATGAGCATCATTGCTTTGCATTGATTCCTAAGATTAGTCAAGAGAAATGTGAAGATGTAGTAGCAGAAGTTTCTGATATGTTGGAAGAATTTCAAGACATTATCTCTGATAATATACCAGAAGGTTGACCACCAGTGAGGAAGATAAGTCATCAAATGGATTTGATACCAGGAGCTAATTTGCCAAATAAGGCAGCCCATATAATGACTCCAGCCGAGAGTGAAGAGTTGAATAGACAAGTTCAGGAGTTGTTGAGGAAGGGATTGATAAGAGAGAGCCTAAGTCCATGTGCGGTACCTGCAGTACTAGAACCAAAGAAAGATGGAGAGTGGAGAATGTGTACAGACTCTTGAACCATCAATAAGATCATGATCAAGTATAGATTTCCATTGCCTAGAATGGATGACATAATGGACTGTTTGAGTGGAGCCAAGTACTTCATGAAGATTGATCTGAAGAGTGCGTATCACTAGATCCGAATCAGAGAAGGAGATGAATGGAAGACAACGTTCAAGACCAAGGAGGGTTTGCATGAGTGGTTAGTCATGCCATTTGGGCTAACCAATGCACTGAGCACATTCATGCAGCTCATAAACGAGGTACTAAAAGAATTTTTGGGAAGTTTTGTTATTGTCTATTTAGATGATATTTTGATTTTCAGTAAGACTTGGGATGAGCATCTGATGCATATCAGAAGAGTTTTAGAGAAGCTGAGGGAGGAGAAGTTGTTGATTAATCTGAAGAAATGTAGTTTTGCAAAGAAGGAGTTGGTATACCTGGGATTTGTTGTCTCAAAGGAAGGTCTTAAGATGGACCCAGAGAAGGTGAAGGCTATCATTGAATGGCCTATGCCGAGGAGTGCCACAGAGGTAAGATCTTTTCATGGTTTGGCAAGTTTTTACAAAAAGTTTATCAGGAATTTTAGTAGCATTTGTGCACCCCTAACTGAGACAATGAGAGGGGATAGAAAAGCTTTTAGATGGACTAAAGGAGCAGATAAGAGCTTTGATACATTGAAGCAGAAAGTCATAGAACAACCTGTTTTGGCACTTCCAGATTTCAATAAGGTATTTCAGGTAGATTGTGATGCTAGTGGTAGTGGTATAGGAGCTGTTTTGAGCTAAGAAAGTAAGCCCATTGCCTATTTTAGTGAGAAGCTTAATGATGCCAAGAAAAAGTATTATGTTTATGATCAAGAATTTTATGCAATAGTTCAAGCTTTGAAGAAATGGAGACATTATTTGTTTCCAAAAGAGTTTATTTTATATACTGATCATCAGGTTTTGCAGTATCTTAATAGTCAAGGAAAGTTGAACGAAAGACATTTAAAATGGGTTGATTTTTTGCAGAGCTATACTTTTGTTTTGAAGCACAGGAGTGGGAAGTCCAACAGAGTTGTAGATGCCTTGAGCAGAAGGCAAAATTTGTTGACAGAAATGAAGATAGAGGTTGTTCGGTTCGATGAGCTCAAAAGTTTGTATCCTAAAGATCCAAATTTTGTAGAGGCCTGGAAAGCTTGTTTGGAACCTGTTACTTTGGAAAAGACAAAATGTTCGGATTTCATAATCTAAGATGGCATGTTGTTTAGAGGAAGCCAGTTGTGCATTCTAAGGAGTTCCATTAGAGAGAACCTAATTAGGAGAAGCATAGTGGAGGATTGGCTAGACACTTTGGTCGAGATAAGACCATTGCTATTGTTGGTGAAAATTATCATTGGCCATAGTTGCAGCAAGATGTGAGGAAATTTGTGCAGAGTTGCAGAGTGTGTCAGATGGCAAAAGGGATAAGTCAGAATATAGGGTTATATCAACCACTACCTATACCAGAGAAGCTATGGGATGATATTAGTATGGATTTTGTTCTTGGTTTACCAAGGACATAAAGAGGACATGATTCCATTTTTGTGGTGGTGGATAGATTCTCGAAGATGACACATTTTATTCCTTGCAAGAAGACTAATGATGCTGTTCATATTGCAGAGTTATTTTTCAGGGAGGTGGTGAGATTACATGGTCTACCAAAGAGCATAGTTTTAGATCGAGATACCAAGTTTGTTGGTTATTTCTGGAGGACATTGTGGAAGAAGTTGAAAATAGATTTGAAGTTCAGTTCTGCACACCATCCACAGACTGATGGGTAGACAGAAGTGGTGAATAGGAGTTTGGGTAACCTACTATGATGTTTAGTAGGAGATAAGCCCAAGGGATGGGATTTAATTTTACCACAGGCAGAATTTGCTTACAACAATTATGTTGATAGAAGTACTGGTAAATCACCATTCCAGATTGTATATGAGAATAGTCCAAGAAATGTTTCAGAATTAAGGAATCTGGACAAAGGAGAAAAGACAAGTGTCGAGGCTGAAGACTTTGTAGAACACATGAAGAATTTGCATGGCACATTAATAAGATAAATATTCAGTACAAGGCTAAGGCAGATCAGAAGAGGAGATATAAGGAATTCTAGGTAGGAGATGAAGTCATGGGTCACTTGAGAAAAGAAAGGTTCCCAATTAGAACATACAATAAGCTAAAAATGAAGAAATTTGGACCATGCAAAATTTTGAAGAAACATGATTCAGGAATGCATATGAGGTAGGGCTACCAAACAGGATCAACATTTCCCCTATTTTCAACATTGCTGATTTATCAGAATATCATGAAGGTGGAACAGAGGATGGACTAATAGAAGAATAGTGGAGTATTCCGGCATCTACTTCAACAGAGGAGATAGAAGAGATCTTGGATAGCCGTGTGGGAAGAAGTACTTGAAACATGCAATACGAAGAATATCTAATGAAATGGAAGGGAAGGCCTATTGAAGATTCTTCTTGGTTGTATAAGGCAGAGGTTGACCGTTTGGGTTTTCCTCACACAAACACATGAGACGTGATAGGGTCACTTCTCAAATTACCCTGGATGTCTGATGCAGGAGCATCTAGAGGTGTAAGGGCAATCTTGCATCACTAAAAAAAAAGATGTGTTTCAAAATTTTTGATGTTCTTTCCATTTCTTTTCAAAATTTGTGGTTTTAGTTCCATAATCGCTCGAATAATGATGTAGAACTTTCAGTTTTTTCAAACTACTAAAAATAGCAACCTGCTATTTTTAGAAATTTTGCATTTGGGCACGGATTGAAGTGAAAATTTACAGGAAGCTTCATAACTAAAAATAAGACCTTTGGCAAAGGAATCACACAAAGATCATTGGCAAGCTGAAAGATATTAAAGTTTTAGTTTCCTGAAAAATGCCTGAAAATTATTCAAACTTAGGTTTGACGCACTAAACAGTCCCGTACGGGCCCAAAAATGGCCAGGACCAATAGAGAAGGTTCTTAGTGTGTAGAGCACTCTGTGAACTTTTCAACGCATAAAACAGTTCATTAATTAGACATCCGGATCAAAAGTTATGGCTCCCGGAAGTTGACCTATTTTTGGAGGGAGATGCAAATTTTGAAATTAGGTTGCTCACTGCCAAAAGGGCTATTAATAACTATTTTTGGGAACCCTGGGTAGTAGTAGAGTTAAGGGGGCAAGTGTGGAGTCAAGAATAGGTGGGAAAATAGAAACCCTAGCTGATTTAGGGTTACAGAAGGCAGAAGATTCCAAAGCCTGGTGAGGTGTAGCTATAGTGTGTTGCAGCCTGCAAAGGATTGATTCCTCTAATTGTAATTGAGCTTCTGTAATGTAATGAGTTGCCTAGATCAATAAAGAAATATTCTATTTTCTATGTTCTATTTCTGTTGTTGTGTGTTTTATGATTTACCCCCTTCATCACAATGTCACAAGCTGCTTGGGACCTCAAAGATCAGAAGGCTAAGGGTCTCATAAGACTATGTCTAGCTGACTATGTCCTATTGAATGTCCATGAGGAGAAGACTGCAAAAGATCTTTAGAAGAAGCTGGGATTTGTTTATCAGGCCAAGTCCTTGGTGAACAAGCTCTTTCTGAAAAAGAAGTTGTTTGCTCTGAAAATGGAAGACGGAGGATCTGTTGTGGACCATATGAATGCTTTTAACATGCTTGTTGCACAGTTGACATTTGTGGGTGTGAAAATGGAGGAGGAGGATCGATGTATGACCCTACTTTGTTCTTTGCTGGATTCGTGGTATCATCTTGTCATGGCTATCGAAAGTACTATCACCACCTTCAAGATGGATGATGTAGTATCTTCGTTGTTATTTGAAGAAGTGCAGAGAAAGACATCCAAGTTGGCCAAAGATACTCTTGCGGTTCGTGGAAGACCCAAAGAGAAAGGGAAGAAGAAGGACAAGAAAGGTGAAAATGGCACATCCAAATCTCGTGGGAGATCCAAATCTTCTGGAAAGTCCAAGGCTCTTTGTTGGAACTGTGGGAAAATGGGGCATTTCTGAAAGGAATGCAAAGAAGAAAAGAAAAAGAAGAAGAACGCCCTTGATTCAAATTCTGACAAGTCACAAGATGATGGTGATGCCTCCATTGCAATCTTGGCCACCCATGCATCTGATGATGTGTGGTTGATAGATTCTGGTGCATCATTCCACATGACCTCACATTGAAGCTAGTTCATGAAATATGAAGAGTTCGATGGTGGAAAAGTGTACCTGGGTGACGATTCTCATCTGAAGATTGTTGGTCGTGGAAGAGTCTCAATCCGATTCCCTGATGGATGCAAGATGACTAGAGGATCTATGGTGCTTGCGAAGGGTACTCAAAGGGGTACTTTGTTTTAGCTGGAGGCATGCACTACATAGTGCAATAGTTCTTCTAGCTCAAAGAAAGGAGCTGCAGTCACTTCATCCCCACCATCTAAAGGAGCAGTGAAGAAATCTATTGTAACACATTTTGATGGTAGTGCACATGCTTTGGAAGTTAAACTTCCTGCTAAAAATACTATGTTATGACATTTGAGATATGGGCACATTGGGGAGAAGGGTCTTAGAACCCTAAAAAATAAAAAACCTCATTGAGGGGTTAAACGATTGTAATCTCGAGTTTAACTTTTGTGAACATTGTGTATATGGAAAGCAAAACTGTGTTCAGTTTTACTCTAGTTCTCACAAGTCTTCTGGTGTATTCGATCGTATTCATTTTGATGTGTTTGGTCCTATTAATGTTCCTTTGATTTCCAAATCTATATATTTTGTATATTTCATAGATGATTATAGTAGAAGGACATGGGTTTATTTTATCAGAAGCAAGACTGAAGTCTTTAGTCGGTTTAAAGAGTTTAAAGCTTTTGCTGAAAATCAGACTAGTAAAAAGATTAAGTGTTTGAGAATTGATAACGGTGGTGAGTTTTGTTCGGCAGAGTTCAATAAGTGCTATAAAAAGCAAGGGATTGAAAGACATAAGACAACTCCATACACCCCGCAACAAAATGGAGTTGCAGAGAGGATGAACAGGACACTGATGGAGAAGGCTAGGAGTATGCTTAGTGGAGCAATCCTCGAACAAAAGTTTTGGGCTGAAGCTATAGCCACTGCTTGCTACCTGGTAAACAAGTCTCCTACATCAACTCTTGCTGGTAAGATACCTATGGAGGTGTGGTCTGGTAAGAAGCCTTCAGTTAGACATCTTCATGTTTTTGGTTGTGAGGCATATGCACATGTGCCTAGGGAGAAATGGTTTAAATTGGAGAACAAGGTTGTTAAGTGTATTTTTATTAGCTATGGTGTCGATGTGAAAGGATACAAGCTTTGGGATCCTGTGGCTGAAAAAGTGTTGTATAGCAGAAGTGTTATCTTTAGAGAGCTAACACATTCTTCCGTAGTTCTACAGCCAGAACAAATAGAAAAGAAAGAAGATCTGGTTCAGTTTCCTTCTACCCCTGAGAAAATTGAACTGACAGACCCTGTGAGACCTGATGATGAGGAGAGCTCTAGCAACTCTAAAAGCTCAGAAGAAACAGAACCTCAACCTCAGCCATTGAGGAGGTCTACACGAGCAAGGAAGCAACCTGATAGGTTTGGTTATTCATTACTTGATTCTAGTTGTGCTCTTACTTTGCTTACTAACACTGATGAGCCTAGAACTGTGAAAAAGGCTATGGGCATGAAAGATGTAGGTTCCTAGAAGGAGGCTATGGAAGATGAGATGGCTTCTTTGGAGAAGAATAAAACATGGGACTTGGTGCCTTTGCCTGAAGGACGAAAACCTGTTGGATGCAAATGGGTGTTTAAGAAGAAATTCGGTGAAGATGGCAGTGTTGAAAAGTACAAGGCTAGATTGGTTGTGAAGGGGTACTCACAAGTGGAGATAATTGATTATGGTGAAATTTTCTGTCCCGTTGCAAAGATGACATCTATTCAGTTCATGTTATCTCTTGCAGCAGCTTATGACTTAGAGGTGGAGCAGATGGATGTGAAGACAACATTCCTTCATGGTGATTTGGAGGAAGAGATTTACATGTCACAGCCAGAGCATTACATAGAGAAAGGTAAAGAAAATTTGGTTTGCAAGTTGAAAAAGTTTTTGTATGGTTTGAAGCAGTCTCCTAGGATGTGGTACTTGAAGTTTAATGCCTTTGTGTTGTCAGTTGGATTTCTGAGATTGAAATCAGATCATTGTGTGTATTATAAATTTGACAATGATCACATTCTCATTATTGCATTGTATGTTGATGATATGTTGTTGATTGGGAATGGTAAGAATATGATTTCTGATTTGAAGTCTCAGTTGTCAACATAGTTTGAGATGAAAAATCTAGGGGCAGCCAGGTACATTCTGGGAATAGAAATAAGAGGAGACAGAGCTAACAAAAAACTCTGGTTAAGTCAGAGTAAGTATGTGAAGACTGTGTTGGATAGGTTCAGCATGGCAGATTGTAGACCATTATGTGTTCCTATTTCATTGAGGACAAAGTTTTTTGTTAATGATTGTCCAAAATCTCCTAGTGAGGTGGAGGACATGAGCAGAGTACCTTATGCTAGTGCTGTTGGCAGTTTGATGTATACTATGGTCTGCACAAGACTAGACATTGCCCAAGCAGTAGGAGTCCTTAGCTGATTTATGGCTAATCCTGGATAGGTACATTGGGATGTAGTTAAGTGAGTGTTTAGATATTTGAGGGGTACTTCTGAGTATTCCATATGCTATCATGGTAATGCTACAAGACCTCTGCATTTAGTTTGTATTCATGGATTTGTGGATTTTGATTGGGCAGGTGACATTGACAGCAGGAGATCCACTAGTGCCTATTTGTTCACTATGTTCGGTGGTGCAATTAGTTGGATGAGTAAGTGACAACCTGTGGCTGCTTTGTCCAAGACAGAAGATGAGCATATGGCAGCAACTCATGCTTGCAAGGAAGCCATTTGGCATAAGAGATTATGTTCAGATATTGTTGTTGATGCAGGACAGATTACAATTTGTTGTGACAGTTAGAGTACGATTTGCCTAGCAAAGAATCCAACTTTCCATGCCAGAACAAAGCATACTGATGTACAATTTCACTTTGTGTGAGACATGGTAGAGGATGGGAAGGTAAATTTGGGGAAGGTAGATACTTTGAAGAATGTTGCAGATGCATTGATGAAACCAATGGGCACAGAGAAGTTCAGATGGTGTTCAGAGTCTATGGGCTTCTCGGCCTATAGCAGTTAAATCATGTTAATTCCATTGGCTCTTACAAGGTGTTCGACAAGTGGGAGAATGTTGGGAATTAAGGTGTCTCAACCTTGATAAATTCCTTGTATTATTTCATTGTATTTATTTATTTATTTATTACCTATTGTGTGATTAGGATACAAATCCTATGTTGTCATCTTGTGGGAGTTGGCACGGTGATGTGTCATCGTACATGTAAGATGACCACATGTAAATTTGTCCTCACATGAGGAGATAGGTGTCCCACTTAGTGGTAGGAATATTTTTCCATGTGTCAGTATCTTGGATAGTATGTAAGGGAATATTGACCGAAATGGTCATGACAGATTCCTATGATAGTTCTATGATGCGTAAGGGTTGTAAATGGAAGATTCTATGACAGGTGAAGACATGTGTCGAGAAGCATCTTTGAAAAAGGCATCTTTGGGCGCCCCAAGGAGGGTTATGACAAGTTGTAAGAGAATATGCTATTTATAGCCTGTTTATGACAGATTTTGTTACAACTGTCTGATATGTCAGTATGACGGATTCTATGACGGTTGTAAGAGTCGTAAGAGCATCTGTCATTGCCCAACTTGGGAATAGGTGACCTCTTTGGGATGGGGTTATTTGAAAAGTGTCAGGAACATCCTACAGTGTTAAACAAGTGTCCATAGGCATGGGTTTTGGGCCATGAGGCCATGTTGGACGCCCATTTCAAGATAGAGCCATTTTTGCCTTATATTTTCTATATAAATAAGTGCTTTGGAGAGGAGATGTACTATGTGAATGATAGGTAATGTTATGCTATTGGATTGTCTCTAGATACAAGCATTGAAGACTCCTGTAAGAGCATTGGCTCTGTAACTATATTGTAAACCTCATTGTTTAGATAATACATTTGAGCTGTGTTTTGGAGTGTGGGGTTTTTCACCCGTAAGGGTTTTCCCCACGTATATTTTGTCTCTCTCTCCTTTTGTGTTACATTCTTATGTATGTGTTTGCTGCAATATCTCTATTGTTGGGTTAATATTTTTGTAACTGTAAAGATTAAAACGGATTTGTACTCATCTCTCCTCATTAGATTAGTGTAGGAAGTGATTTCCGCACACCTAGCTTCCTTTCAAGATGATTCCTCAACTCCATGAACTATGTGTTATACTACGTTGATAAATGTGAGCCATCTTTATTTGATATGGCATGAGACATTATGCACTAAGGTATAAAGAACCAGGGTGATAATGTGTCCCATGCGTAAAAGACAACTGATAAGGTCACAAGAAACCCTATGCCGTATAGCACCATGATATGGAAGACCATGATACCCTTGTGGCAGGTAGGTTACAAGGACCGTTGATGATGCAAGATAAAAAGATAATGTACACACAAGAAGGCATGCATGCACAAAAATTGATACAAAGACAAACATGATATTGCCCATGGTCATGCTAAAAAGAGGTTAATGGATTGATGATTTTGGATTGTGTTTTTGACAATAAGAACAACATGAGGATTGGGTATGAGATATATTGATGATGATGATGATGGAGATTTGGATAAAAGGCTTGCAGCAAGGATGGGAACATGACCATGGATCCAACTGGATGATTTTGATGATGATGCTTAGCTCGAGATGCACATTGATAAGGATGTTCTTGTGATTTGGATGTTAGGGAGATTTGGGTATTTGGGGATTTGGATTACTAGGAAGGAATGCACTGGTTTACATGCAGGTAGCCTTAAGCTAGATACCAATTACAACTGAAAGTTGAGTCCATCGATGAGGCATGAGAGGATGATTTGGATGAGCGGATAAGGGGATGATGGATAATGGATAAGAAGGATGAGTGATAAGGGGGTGATGGATAGCCGATAGTGGAGAGGAAGTAAAAGGAAATGATGTAGGGATGAAAGCATAATGGATGGTGTGGATAGGGTAATGAAGTGATTAGGCGATAGATGGGGGGAATAGAGTGCTCGTACCAGATTCAAGCTATCAAATTCACAGTCAGGGGATGGGGATGTGGGGATGAGGGTGGATAGGTAGGTGATAGAGGATGAAGGATGTAGGAGGGATGGATGTAATAGAGTGACCAGTTGGGTAACTTTTGGCAATGTAAATTGGTGATGTTATAAAACCACTAAAGGGACTGGGGGATGAGAGATGGGAGAGGTGGTAGGATTGTTGATAGAGGATAGAGGAGAGGTGGATATAGGGAGTGTGAAGGTGATCTCTAAGGACTGTCGCATGAGATGAAGATGCCCCACTCGATATGTGTGTCGCTCATGATGAGGTGTTATGATGGTGGAGATGGATGGACATTATAGGATATACTTGGAAGGAAGGTATGTCAAGGTGTGTCCAAGGCATGTCTTACATATGTTGCCCCTATCCTTAGTAGGATCACAAGTGGGGAAATAGGATCAGATGATGATAGGATAAGGAGGAAGATATAATGGATGGGATCAGGGAAAGATAATGGGATAAGTGGATAAAGATAGAGGAGGGGATTAATGGATAAGTACATGGGAATAGATAGGATGATGGGATGGGGAAATTATAGGCTAGGCGAGATTTGCCCCCAAGTGTAGGGTGCAAATGGAGGAGGGATTATGCATGATGCCCATAAGGGGTTTTCATCATGGTACTTGCCCAAGGCACCACGAGGAGTGGCTTTCACCATTAGACGAGTTTATTTCTCTTTACTTTTTTGACTTTTTAATTTTTCTATTTTTTTGATTTTTTTTAATATTTGGATGGGATATATGGATTTGGATAGAGGAAGGAAGTGTGAAGGAGGATGGGGACTCAAGCATTTATTTCCATACCAATGTAATATCATCCCATGTTGGAGAGATTTCAAATGTAAGGACACGCATGTATGTTGGTAGATGGAGAGTAGTGGATTATGGATGGATGGCGATGGTGGATTATGATGCAGATTATGGATGGTATGGATGGATGATGGCAAAATGGGGGATTATGCAAAAGCATGGACCATAAGGATGTGATGGGGAAGATATGTGGGATAAGGGATATATGATGGGGGGATGAAGCTATGTGGGAATGATGTGGGGTCGAGGGGAATCAAGACCAATGGTTGCACACACCATAGTGGATTTTGAAGATTGTGATTTGGAGGGGGATTGGGGAGTAGTAGGGATTTGGGATTCATGATGGATTTGTAGGATCGGGATGGGCGATTTTGGGATTGCCAATTTGGGAATTTAGGGACCCAAATGGACTTGGGATTTTTATGATTTTTTGATGGGGAGCAGGATTTTTGGGATGTGGGGATGGAGGGAGAGTTGGATGCTCCTCTTGGATTTATTGCTCTTTGCTTGGGGACCCACACCATTTGTGTTTTAGCTTTTGGAGGTGTGGGCTTATGTAGCCTTTTAGATGGATTTTTCTTGGATGTTGTGTATCGATGCCCTATGACATGATACTATTTAGGCTTTTGTGGATTTTGTGCTTTATGTAGGGAGGCATCCAAATTATTATTTTTGTTTCCCATGGGGTGTTTGATAGTTTCATGTTTGGGTGATGTGTGTTTGTTGATCTTGATTAGGAACTTTGGGGGATCAGGATTTATGGATGGGGATGTTAAGGATGGGGAGATAAGGGGATTTAAGGATGGGAATATTATGAGTTGGGAGTAGTAGAGGAAGTGTGGACTTAGGGAGATATATGGTCACATGCTTTTTGGATTGATGGGTGAAATAAGATGGAGGACGAGGGATGGTGCCATATGTTTTGGGGGTGTGATGAGATGCACCAAGTTTGGGTTTGAATGAAGCAGATTTGGGAGGTACGTGGGTGGTACCAACATGTTTGGATTGTTTTCCTTGGGATGTATAGCCAAGGCCATGTTCACACGAATGGATTTTGACATGGATGGGCTCCAAAATGCCATTTTCATGAAGGCCTAGGCCTTTACCTTGATAGTTCATGTTTTGGAGCATGTGATGTGCAATGGGATGGGTGTTGTTTAAAAACAAGATGCGAGTCCATTATTAGATGGAGAGGGATGAGTCGTGGAAGAAAGTTGGTCCTCTCCTACAAGAGAACCACCACGGATGAAGGTAGCGGGACTAAGAGGAGAGGATGATGAATTTGGGATGGGGTTGATAGGTGATGGTAAAGGGACAATGGGAGATGTTAAAGGATCAATAGGAGATGGTGCGAGATCATGAATAGGAATAGATGGGATGCTTGGAGCATGATTAGGAAGTGGGTGGATGTTTCGACAAACTTTGGACTAGGCTCTTGACATAACCAGGTTTGCATGGATGGTGTGGTGGGGGAGGAGTATGTAGTTTGATTGGGCTCCTTGAATGGGGTAGATGGAGGAGAGGGAGATGCTTTGGATAGGATTTATGATAAAATAGAGGAGGATGGTGATGTGGTTTTTATGGGTGTGAGGTGGATGATGGGGTCATGAATGACACATTGAGGTGTTTGGGGAGGAGTGGGATGGCATGACTCCACAATTTTGTTTTCATGATTTTTCTCAACACTCTTAGCGAGGAGTCCTTGGAGGAAAGATGGTTTGGATTTAGGAGAGGATTTAGGTGATGGAATATGATGCATGGATTGGATGATGAAGTAGATGGTGGGGTTGATGGATAAGGAGATGATGGATTTGGATAAGGAGAGGATGGATTTGGATAAGGGGAATAAAGATAAGAAGATGGAGAATAAAAGGTGGAGGTGATAGGGATTTCATACGAGAGTGGATGTTAGGGGATGGATGGAGAATAGAATGGATTTCCCTTGTCAAGGGTAGCATAAGGATGACCATAGGATATGCAATTAGGTGTAGGGGTGTAGCTTGTCCTAGCAAATGCATGGTCATGAGGTGCTTGCATACTTATAGATGGGTGAGAGTAATTTATGGAAATCTTACTTGCAATGATTTCATCAAGGATTTTGAGTTTAACTTGGTCAACAACATCACCATCAAAAGGATATGAAGTCATGATTAGATTTGGATTTAGGATGATGTGACTTAAGATGACTTGATGAAATTAATCTTGATTTTGGATTAGAGGGGGATTTATTTGGATTAATTGGGATTGGATGATTTTGGATTGATTTGGGATTTGGATTGATCAAGGTCAATAATATATGACACTTGATGCTAGGATGGATTTAATTTGATTTGATTAGTCAAGGTCAATGATATATGGCACTTGACTGGATTTGGATTGATTGGGGTTGATTTTGGATTAGGCCAAGGGGCTCTTTGATGGTTGGATTGGATTGGATTTGATTATGGATTAGGCCAACGACCCTTTGGATAGTGATTTGCATGATGATTTGGAGGAAAATGATTAGGATTTGGATGAAATTGGATGGAGTATGATTATGATTTGGAGAGGGTTGAAGGGGGTTAAGATCCTTAACCAATCTTTGATTTGTAAATGATGGCTTTTTTGGATTAAGGATTGGAATTGAATTATGATGAAGGATGGTTAGAGGAATGATGGATGATTGATTTAGGATGACGGATGATTAGATGAGGTTGGGATTTGGATGAAAGTGGATTAAGATCAATAATGGGATTAGGATTAGGGGGATTAATGGATGAGATGATTAAGGATAATTGATGGGATTGGATTATGATGGATGATAGGTTTGGTTAGGGATGGATAGAGGAATGATGGATGATGGATGATGGATAATTGATTTGAGATGGGGGATAAGTAGATTAGATTAGGATTGAGATGAAAGGGGATTAAGTGGATTATGATGTGAATTATGGGTGAACTTGACAAATCTCAAATGAAGGGATTGGATTAAGCTCGATAATGGGATTATGATTAAGAGGGATTAATGGATGAGATAATTATGGATAGTTGATGGGATTGGATTAGGATGGTGATAGGTTTGATTAGGGAAATGGGTTGGATTAATATTAGGGATGGAATGGATTAGGATTGGATGATGAAGATAGATTATGATTAAGGATGAAGTGGATTATGAGAGACTCAATTAAGCTCAAATAGTTGGATTGTATTAAGCTCAAGTGATGGCAATTGCTTAAGCTCAAATGATGGGATTGACAAAGGGGGATTTGAATGAGATGATTATAGGTGGGAGATAATTGGATTAAGATAATTGTTTGGGTGGAAAATGGAGATCTAGCCTAAGGGGTTAAACTAGGTCAAACACTCTTCCATAAACATTAGGACACAAACTGAGCTTGACTTCTACCCATGAAGGAGAGAAAACTACAGGGGTTTTGCCCTGTTGTTATATAGAGGAGAATCAACTAAATCCAACCAAATATAACTAAGAAAACTAGGGCTAAATATGAAACCCTAATTGACAAAGATCAGTAGATATATATGACAGTTGGAAATAGAACTAGGAAATTTTAAAGTACAACAAAGATCACTTGAAACAGATCAAAACCTAGATCCAAGTTCGGAAGCACCAAAAGGCTAGGGCACTGGGTGTCCTAGACCCTTTCTAGGGTTTTACATAATCTTCAAGTTTCACTAGACATGCACCTGCAAACCCTTTCTTTTTCCCGGATCTTGTCTTCAGAAACTTGTATCTTCAACCTACACACAAGAAAAGAGGGACATGGTTGTGCTATGTTTAAGGTCTTTCCTTGATCAAACCCCGTTTTGGTGTTTTCACATCTACTACAATGATGATTAGTGATCCAAGATTTTGTGCCCTAGGAGGACAAAGGCAAGATCAACAATATATGATAGAGATATGAATGGAAGTGATAAAGATTACCACAAGATGTGAAACCTTAGTTGGAGTAGATAACTAAAGATCATGCACCAACAAGGATATGGGTAAAGATAGCTTGAACTTGCTTCAAAACCTGCAAATGAACTTCATAACATTGTTAGGACTAAGTTGCCATCAATCTTGTAAAACCTATGTATTTAATTACTCCTAATATTGTTTGTAGATCATTCATAACCTAGATGAAGTATTCACCAAGCAGAAATCTTGTTTCAGCCGCATGTTTGATCCCTGTACCTAACAGATGATGGTTATCTGGGGGGTGCAGGAGGGTACCCCCACTATGAGGTCTGGGGGTTGTCCGCTCCAATAGGGGTTCGAGGGAAGCGCTCCCAAAAGCCACATTATATATATTTTTTCATTGTAAATTTGGACCGTTCATCATTAGGTCATAGATCTGATGGTAGAGGTTATGTTGGCTTTTCTTTCCCTAGAAGGATATTGTATTACAATTATGAAAGAGTTGAGTAAAAGGTGCTTCTAAATTGAAGATTGAAGAGGAGATTGATAGTTTTGTATTGTAAACTCTATTGAAGTTAATACAAACTGATGCATCACTTATTGTGTGGAGTTTTTTCATGAAATGATTTCTCCATGTAAACAATGTGTTATGTGTTTGATCTTATATTTTGTTATTTCTTTGTGTTGATTTCATACTATCTCCATTTTGGTTTTGCACAGTTAAATATCTATATTATAGTTGTAATCATATTTTTATTGATAGTTGTTTACCTTCATTTCTAACAACATTTAAATTGGGTAAAGCATACAGAATTTGAGAAAACAAGGATTGATATCAAAAGATGAAGTTGGTAACTTTTCCCTAAGCACCTTGCCTATAGTGCACAAGGTCAGTAAATGTGACTTGGGGCTGAATATTAACCTAGAAATGTTGGAGGAATTGACTTACTAGCTACTCAAAAGAGGAGATAGAGTAGTCTGGTAGCAAGCAAAACCAATCCAACGTAGTGTCCTTTCATCACCACAAGAATCTAGTTTAGCTAATAGCTAATCTTGGAAAATAAAATCAATATAAAGCATAGTGAAGGTAGACACACATATTTGTGGATCACATTTACTAGAATACTTCTCAAACCAAGGTACCTCAAAACCAATAGGAAGCTACATAGAAAGAATCTCAAGGGATAAGGGACTACAATGATAATATGATAGAATGAGCATGGTTCCTCTACTAGAGAGTCTCCACATTTTGCAAAAGTTGGTTTATCATAGGATCTATATATGGTATGCATAGGGGTGGAAGTAGCAGCCAAAATAATGGGGTTTGTCAACGGTAATGTCATGTGTTATAACAGCAAGGGTTGTGAAGCTCCAAGGTGCCCATAAAAAAAAGTGAACTATAAAGGTAGGGAAGGGGGGACAAACCCATATTGGTTAATGGGTTTATGTATTATTCTAGATGAACCAAGGTCTTCTTGACCATGTTGTGTGACACTAGTGACCATATGAGAAGATGTATATGTCTAGGCACTGGAAGTAGCCATTGGAATGAAAATTTGTTGACCTGTGATATTAGAGTGTGAGTCTTGAGTGCCTTCACAATAAGTTGACAGTGGTGAACATCGTTGTGTATAATGTGTGCAATACCACATAAGAAATTAAGACCATCGTGGTGATTTGTTAACATGGCATGGAGGGCATCAACAATAGGGGCATCATCATTAGACATACTCTCACTAGTAAAAAGGCTTGATAATCTATCGGGTGTTGATCTCAGTCATAGACCTAGGTGTGAGAAGCAGTGTTTAATGCGGCCACTTGGTTGAAATCCGTGTCCATATCATGAAAACTTGTAAGTGGAGGAGCTGATAAAGTTGAAAGAGAAGGAAGAGTTGTTGTAGTAGTGTCATATGAAAAATTTATGAAATCGGGTGTTGATCTGATAGAGGTGGTAGAAGCATGAGAGTCGGACATTTTGATATTTTGCAAGATTCTTCTTACAATGTTATGAGAATAAAGGGATTGAATTGTGAAGCTCATAAACTAAGTCAGGCTTCATAACACACAATCTAAAATGATAAGAAATTTATTTAAATTTTGGAGAGCATCAGGTTCACCAAAATGTAGTGTATAAAATTTGATTTGGTAAAGAAAAGTGTGCTTCTCACCAAATGGTCTCAATAACACTACACTAGGAACAACAAGCTCATTTAAGACGAATCTAGTCTACTACTATCCTAACAAAAGAGTAAGCTTAACTAGCTAGACCTAATGTGTTTTACCCTTGAGAAAAATTAAGTTTTTTAACACGCCAAAACACTATGCAAACTGAAGTAACTAAATTTATAGAATTTCTAGCTATAGATTTAACAAAATAGAAGCAAAACTATAAATATAGGGTTAAGAGGAACTTGACACAAAAATTTTAAGTTAACTGTCTAGGATGCTAGTGCATTGTGTGAATGTTTACACATCACATTGTAGTTTATATGGCATGAAAAAGTAAGATTCTAATCTTTTCCTTTGGGAACTATGCCCAGCCTACACAAGAATAAACAACAGAGCACCGAGAAGATATCTAGGTAATTTAATAGAAACTAAAATGGAGATATTTTATATATTTTTTCAAAAGAAATAATAGAGTAACAAAATAGAGAAGAAACCAACAAAACCCTTGTGTGCTTAAATGTCTTCTCCATAAAAACATGTAAGTTGCAAGAAATAGAAAATGGTTGGGTCTGTTTGGGAGATTGCCTTCAAGTCAAGCCCCTATGTTGGTCTTTTGACCTCCACAAATAACCAATACGATAAAATGGAGAAACTAGTGTGCACTCTCAATCTTATGTGCACCTAAGAAAAAGAAAAAAAATCACAATGGAAATGCTATGGATGCTTAAGCTATGATCTACACAAGCCAAGAAAACTAGTTTATATGACATAAACCAAAGGAAATGATAAACCCACAAAGTACCTTCTATGCAAAGATGGGTTTTACACTAAGAGAATGACAAAAAGAGAGAGGGAAAGGAAATCAATCACCTCCAAAATAGAGATGAATGTTACACGACCAAAAATAAGACCCAAGCAAAGGCCTTGCTAGAGATAGAGGTTCTAAAACACCACAAAGATGTCAAATGCTTGAAAATAATTCACATGAAGCTTGGAGAAACATAACAATGTCACTGTTCACTGAAGAATGCAAAGGAAAAATCATAAAGAGTGTTGTAGAATGCCAAGAGTATGAGAGAATGCAATAGAGTTGCCAAAAACTTCACAAGACCCTTACAAGATTTCCAAGGTTAGTTTCAAAATGTAAAGTTGGAGGGAAGAATAGGAAATGCTGGTCAAAATGAGTTGTCTGAATGTGACAGAAGCATTAAAAAAACCATGCATGCAAAAGAAGGTGGAAAAAATCCTCAAAAACGGTCATTGAGCAATAGATGGTTGCGTGATGCTAGCACATGATGCAAATGTTTACACGCCATGCTTATGTCCAAGTGACTTCAGTTTCTAAAACTTTAGAACACTTTAAGGCATCTAGAATAATAAAATAATTAAACAAAATTACATGAAATTAAATACACAAGACAAAACATAAATATAAACTCGACACTGTGGGTGGGAAAAGGCTAGGACAAGGGCTAAAAATGAGCCTAAAATGTGCTAAGAGAATGGACACCAAAGTGAGTGAAAAATGTAACATGAAATTGCAAGGGTATGCATTTTTTTACGTTAAGAGTGATATATCAAATTTAAAAATGAAACCCTAGAAAGAAATCTAAAAGGAGGGTGGACAAAAGCAATGTAACATAATGAAACACAATCCCTAAATGGAAATATATAATAATGAAGTAATATTGAATAGGAATACAAACCCTAAAAAGATCTAAAAATTGATAAGGCAATCACAAAGTAGATATTCAAAATTCTAAGAAATGAAGGTATATCCTTAAGGTGAAATCCTAAGGGTGCAAGTGCAGATAGGTTCATTAAAAATGTAGGAGTTGAAGTACTCTTTTATATAAATCTAGGCCAATTAAATAAATTCATACAAACAAAGCATAATTAACCTAGATTTAAATAAGGAGTTGGGGGTGATAAATTAAAATAAATCAATTTTCAAAAATTAAATGAGGAGAGACAAGGTGCTTAGCTCTTAGAACAATGATGAAGTGTCAATGTTAAAAAAATTAATGCTCTCTAAATGAACATTATCTCAGAATTTGCACAAACTTGGAATCTTCTATGATTCAATCACAAGTGGTTTAGGGTTGATCCCCACACAACACAAAAATAATCTCCACACAAACCTAAAACCTATAGTTTTGATCTAGCCAAATGCAAACATCTACAACTTAGTCCTCTATGATCTTTGTTATCTACTAATGTGTAAGAGCTAACAATATTTAAAAATACCTTAGGGAAACTACTAGATTGTAAGGTTCAAGTTATCCTTAGTCAACCCCTTGATAGATCAACTTTATAGCCTTGGAAAAATGTTGGTAGAAACAAGCAAGTGTGCAAGTGACCTAGATGCAAATTATGATGTAAATGAATTCTTTTTAGTGCTCCCAATTGAAGTATTCCTCTAGTAAATGCTTCTTGTAATGTCAATGTTCTTTCTTATCTTCGAATTTCTTTAAATGTACAAATGAATGTCTTTAAATATTAAGACAATGAATAGTCATAGAAATGTGTACCAAGTCAACTAAAAATAAATAGTGGAAAAGAAAAAGAGCGAAGCTCATAATTTTGAATTTAACATTTTTAATTTGGAATCAATCCCAAACAAGTCAAAATCAATTTTGAACACCACAAAATTGACCCAACTTAAAAAAAAAAAAATGCAAAATCTTAAAATCTAAGATAAGTGCACAACAACAATTTGATTTGATAATGAAATGAATGTGTAAAAATGTATACAAATAAAATTAAGATAATATCACATATATAAAAATAAATCAACATAAAAGTAAATAAAAATAGATAGACATTGAAAAATAGTAATAAAAATCATACCATTTGTCATTATTTGTCATTATGTAATTATATTAGCCCCAAAACTAAATACTTAAAATTTATAAGTTGAATGTATATTATTAATCTTATCTTAAAAATTTAATTATTTTTCACTTTAAAATAAACATAAGTCTTAATAAAGGTGTCAAATCTAATCATCTCATGAAAAGAGCTTTATATGCAAAAGAGGAAAGTAACATGGGGTGGAGAGCCATTCTATAATTTATTGTGAATAAGGTGTAAATTTACTATTAACTACTTAACTATTGAAATTGATAATATTTAAGTATAATGGTTGGACAACAGTCCCTGATTATTAAATGCACTCCAACAACAACATTTAAATACACAGAACTGACCTAGAGATAAAAAGCATGGAATTTGAAATCTATGCGGTTTATCTACTCCAACGAATTAAAAAAGGGAACCCCTAAAACGAAGCATCCAAGAAACCCTTGTTCTGTTGAAGCAAACTGATTCTCCCCAAAAATCCCTCATCTGAAGGATAACAAATTATTTAACAGGTATAAATAAATTCAAGCGACATATTTTTTTTTTAGCAATAACACTATATGAAAATCGTTATAACGTAAGAAATAGCACAGGACTATGCTAACAAAACTAGAACAGTGCCATTTCTCAGTTTCTGTGACCATTGCCAGACTCTCTGAAACATCGTGTAGACAGACGGCATGAATGGAGGATAAAAAAAAACAACCAAATCAATCAGCATTGTTGCTTGAAATATATATTTCTGGTGTTCTTCTAAAGCCGGGTTTAGTAGTATAATTAGGAGGAAGAGGAGTTATGTTTAGAGCTTCTTGTTTTGAGCTAGGATTGTAAGGCTTGAAATTTGCCATTGTAGCGAGCTCTTCCACAGCCTCCACCACATGCTGAAGCCTCGCTACAATCTCCACCACCATCCATGCAAACGATGCCAAAGGAAGTGCTTCTGCAAATTCAACACTCTCCCTTGATATTGACCTTCTCTTTCTCTCTCTCTTACCACTTTCTCCATGCCATGACATCGATCTTCTGACCGCCTTCCCGACTTTTTCGTTATCAAATTCTTCATCTTCTGCTTCTCCACTTTCATTCTCAACGATTTTCTCAATAGGCAGTCTTCTTGAATGCATTAAGAGCTTTGGCTGAGCATTCATGGCAACTTGCAGATCGTTCAATGCAAGTTGCAGTTCCTTCATCGTTGACTCCCAATCGCATCTTGTCATCTTTTCTATGCTGCACGACAGCTCTCCTAGTAATTTTGCTGCTTCCTGGCCGACCTTGGTGCATGGCTTCTTCAATACTGAACGAAGCGAATGCGGAGTCTGTAATTTATTGAAAATAAGTTTCATGATCTGTAATGTATTGAACATAAATAGTAAACTAATAATATTACAGAAAAATGTATATGTATATACCTCAATCTCAGATCGCAGGCATCCATGCAAGGCCACAATGGAATACGCTAAATAACGAAGCTTCACTCCTATTTTGACATACTGCTTCCACGGGTGTCGGCATCGAAATCGGCCATGTCTTGGCTCCCAGCTAGCAAATGTCGCCTGCAATTCAAACCCACTTATTTAATATGTACAATCAGATAGTAGAAGGAAAAATAAAGACGACGCGTTTGGTATCCTTTAGTGTTTAAGTTGTCAGGGATACAATTTTATTTGTTACTTCAATCTGAAGAAGTTTCCAATAACAATATGGTTCTCTTTACCAAAGAATCGTCGGTGGCCTTTGAGTCCAACACAGACTTGTATCCTTGGTATATGGGATCTTCTGATTCATCTTCCACATTCTCATTATAGCGTCCACTAAAATATTCATCCACGCAACCTTGCGTCACATATGCCTATAACGTTAGGCTGGACTCAAACAATAAGCATTTGTGCACTAGATTGGTAACAACGTATTATGTTGTTATTTATCCAGTATAAATTTCAATGGACTATGTTCAAAGCATATAGTTTATGTGTAACAATAAATTACAATAAACAAACTTTTTATGTTGGAGATAACATTAAGCTTATCACAGTTAAACAATTTTTGAACCCCTTATACATTGGTTCAATTTCCCTACCTTGCAGAGATTCCATGAGGCCTTGCAATTTCCTGACAGTCGAATTGTGAAGATCCTCGCCAGCCCAGATGGGGAAAACCACCAAACTTACGAGCAGGCACACGCCACATCCAATGAGTATGTTGGAAAGGCGTTCATATGCCATGCGTAATATATCGTGCACTCGATATCCAGAGACTGTTATCATGCTGAATGTTACCAGGAATGTCACAACTCCGTAATCAAATTTTATCTTGATAGAAGGGAAGAAGCGAGCATATGTGGCAGCTGCGCCTGCAAAATGAATTCACTGGTAAGATGGTGAGTGGAGTAAAAAGAGTTCCAAGAAAGCATCAAAAGTAGCGATAAGTCACCTATAACGAAGAGAGAAGATCCCACTACAACGGCCTTTCCTTGCGCTACTTGCTCTGACAAGTAACAAACAAGAAAGGCTAGAGACCCGGCCACCACGGTCCCAATTCCTCTGTTTAATCCTTTGCTCATGGTAGCCCCTGCTTCACCATAAACAACCAGTCAGCCATGCTCATGTTTTAGGGAGAAAAGATTGTAATCAAAACTGGTTTGGTCAATGAACTCATACCTGCAGTGAATTCGAGAACAACCACAACTGTCATCACTGCCCATATTGAATTATCTCCCACCCTACGGAATAATGGATCCCATAGACATACGAGAGAAACCAAGGACAGTGCCAGCCCAACTTTCACGGCATGTATAATCCTTCGTGGATCTTCTACCCCCACATCCGATATCTTTCTACAGCAGGCTATAATAACTTCTTTTAGTTTTAACCCTACTTTTCTTAGCAGTCCCCTATTTTGAGATGCATCGCAGGCATTTTGTTGATCAGTAATGATATTAACTTTGCACTCGCCGTTGGCAACAGCCGCCATTGCCCAAATCAATTCCAAACGAAACCTGGAAACAGATGGTAGACAAAATCACACAGTAGAAATTTACAAGTACGTACTAACCCAAATCGCCCTTGAAAGCAGATCCACTTACACTAATTTGTAATGCTTCTTCGCCTGAATAGTTGCAGAAATATTAACATGAAATGGACAAAAAAGAAAAACAACTTCATCCCTAACTGCTAATGGCCAAAACACAACCCCCCAGAAAATCGAAAGAACATTCTGAAAAAATGGGTGAGCACCTTAATGAACTCAATCGTAATGAAGCGGAGCTTATAAACTTCCAGGATCCACCCAACTCCGTTTTTTATCGGTTTGCATTACTTATAAGATGGAATAGAGAAAACTCGCCCATAAAATCAATTTCCTCGTAGTTGTGACGATCTATTTATTTTTGTGGACATCTCCCAAGAACGTGAACAATTTGAGTCTCAATGCTTAATGGTTGATATACCGACGCCAGGTAATAAATAATACTGTTTTATATTTAATATAAATATTAATTAAAAAACCAAGTGGCATTTTATTTGCCCTCCACATGGGACAGATAAAAATGTTAAAAATGTTAAAAAGACATAAAATAACACCTCCACAAGATGATATTTAAAGGAAACCTAGTCAAGGACACCATTCATAAGGGAAAAAAAGATTTTGAACGCAAATTTCTAAACGTGTAAGGTGCACATTCAATCCATTGAGCTTGGAGTGCATGTACACCATCCCGTACAATATTTTGACAGGAAATTTGTCCAACTTTAGTCTATTTTCTAATAAATTATGTTAAAATACTCTCATATAAAATCCTTACATACTCCTTGATAACTCCTATATGATTTCAAATTGAATGAATGAATGACTTTAAATACAATCAAGCTTACAAATCAATATAACTAACATGCATCAAGTCACCTCACAATGACTAGTGAAATGGTCGACAATAGATAAATTTGAATTTAACAAAGTGAGGTTTAGATTAGTGACTACGAAAGTGACTTGGGTCAAGTCTGTACTCCCAGATTTGATCTAGGGTGATGAATAATGCATTTAGGGATCAAGGATACAAATCTAGGGATCAATGATAACATAGATTAAGATATGTAAGGTCATAAGTTGAATTCATGCTTGAATATGCCACTTGTAAACTAATTATTGCATTTAAGACATTCTAATCAAAGCAAACCCAAAACACTAGGAAAACAGGCATGGGTATGCAATTTTAACTATTACATTTTGCCGACACTTTAATGTGCATATGAACTACTAGGTGGATGCATGCCAAAGTAAAATAAATAGTCAACATGTAAAAAAAATCACACTCAAAAGGATACTCTTATTTGTATAAAGTTTAATGATTTTTTATTTCTTCTTGTCATGAGCACTCCATTAGAACTTACAAAACAAAGAAAACATACAATGAGTAGCATCTATAACAAAATTTGAGAAAAGCATTAATTACAACTTGCTTAAAGGGACTTACCATTAAAAAATTAAAAAGGTTGAAAAGAGAAGGATAAGAGACTCTACCTATTACAAAAAGTGAAAAAAAAAATTTGAATATGTAGAAAAGAATCTTACTAAACAAATGAGATGGCCAAGGACTTCAAACACATGGAAGTAATATTTGACACTATAGATAGTTTGATAGATATTCTTCTCAACATGAGAAAATTATGAGATTATTACTACAAAACACAACTCACAAAGGAATTTTAGTGACATCTATGGCCCCCTCCAACTAGTTGTATTCAAAGGATGCAAGGAATTGGAGGAGAGGAGAAAAACATAAAACTAATTTAAGACATGTGACATTATAAATATGTCATTAAATATGATGAGAATGTAAGCACATAAGTTGGAGATAATCATGAAGGCATGTGTATCTAGTTCCCTCCAATATAGGTAAATAATAAAATAAGCATGATAAAACATGAAACATAGTAAAAAGTGTCATAATATGATAATCATGTAAGCATAGAGGTAGGAGATAAGCATCAAGGCATGTGTAACAAATTGCCTCCAATATAGGCAAATAATGAGATGATGATGACCCCAAAGGTTAGATAAAGATCGTGGAAATATCAATAGGTTTGAAGAGATGTGGACGTTACATGGGTCATAACATGTAATCATAGGATCTAAGCATGCTAAGGATCATATGCATAGGATTATAAGATATAGATATGACAAGGATCATAACATAGGATCATAAAATATAAGCATTTGATAAGGATCATAAAAATAGAATCATGGGATATAAACATGATAAGGAGCATATACATAGAATCATTCACTGTAAACATGATGATAAGGATCATAGTCATAGGATCATGATAAAGATAAGCATAATGAACATAGTATAGAAGTAACATCATTAGCATGGAACATAAGGAGCATTGTAACATCTTATAATCATGTAGCATGGTAATACATGATAACTAAGGTGGTAGTGTATGGCATGTGGTGCAGGAGCACCTACCTGACAGCTGGCCTCCATGAGGCAGTTAGTTTGTTTTGAGTCTTGTTAATGTTTCCAAGAAGGTCTGATAAGACCAATGCATGTAATAAGGTCATGTTGACCATACTTTACTATTTTTAGATAGTTTGTTAGGACAGCTGTTATGCTGTGTGTTCGGTTGGATCCTCCCAGCCGCTTGGAAGCTCCCAGCCACTTGGAATCGAGTGGTAGTACTCGCAGGAATTCCTATTTATGTAGTAGGAGCGGTTGGATTTAGATATAGATCGATCATCGATCAGACTTTGCAGAGAGTGAGGCAGAGGGAGAGACTGAGTATTGTATTTGCATCTTTTGAAACCAATAAAGAGATCCTGTTTGTGTACATTCTCTATTTTGAATTCCATTGTGTGATCGATTTGCTGTTTTGGTGGTTTCATGGATTCGCTGATCCATTCCACCGGTTGATTCGTTGAATCGGTGGAATGGCTATGTACAGTAGTTTAGGGTTTAGTCTGCATTTTGTGTTTGTTTGCATGCAGGTGTGCAGGATCGTCGTCGAGAGGTGTTGAGGACCCTAGCATGGGTATGTGCTAGGTCATGCTGGTTGTTAGAGTCTGGAAAGTTGTCCAGGAAGCGGATCGGGTCATCCCAGGAGGTTCGGCGGATTGAAAATTCGCTAAGGTTGGAAATTCGTCACAACGGCATCATCAGGATATTTCTGTGTATATCCTGCAGTTACTTCGGGCATCATCCGAGTAGATGAAGGTGAGCATGATGCAATCATTTGCATAAGGTGAATGTGTTTTGGGGTGATCATCATCAGGTGTTGCCGAGGAGGAGCGTATCGGCATAAGGTAGAAGATCGGGTTGATAAAACCATCGCGGGCCGATAATGTTAAGTTTGGCTGACAGCAGGATATTGAAGGAATTGCGTGTGACATCATCGTCATCAGGATAATCGTCATCAGGATATCGGGGCAGCAGGATATTGAAGGAGCTGCATGTGACATCATCGTCATCACGATAATCGTCATCAGGATATCGGGGTGACGTAAGCATCGAAGGAAGGGTGCATGAGGTTGTCGTCATCAGGATATATGGGAGGAACCGGATGTTCTATATCCTGCTGATGAACATGATGTTGAACATCATGATGATGAAGATAGAGGTTGGTGGTAAGATGAACAGTGAACATCAGGAGGATGTTTGCGCTTGCCAAATATGATGATGCTGCCGATAGCTGAATATGATGATGCTGTTGACAGGCGAGAGGGCGAAGGTTTGTCTACAGGAGGATATCGGTCGGCAGAGAAAATATGATGATGCTGACAGTGTTAAGGGAAATATGATGATGATGATGAAGGGTTTTAGACATACATGATGTATGTCAAGGTTTTAGTGTGGATGCCTCTGCATCATAGTGGTATCAGAGCTCAGCAAAAGGTCTGGGCTGTTGTGTGTTGATTCTGTCACCGAAAGGGCAGAGGTAGAGTTGATTCTGTCACTGAAAGGACAGAGGTAGAGAAGTGAGAGGTTGACAAAATGCCTCCGAAAGGTACTGGTACTGCAAGGGAATTGCAGGAGATGAAGGAAAAACATGCCAGAGAGATGAGGAAGATGAAGGAGCTTGCTGAAGCACTTCAAGCCAGGCTTGTACCCCTGGAAAAGAACAAAAAAAGGGAAGTGGAAGACAGTGAGTCTGAAGAAGATGAAGATGCTGTTGAAGAGTATGAAGAGGTAGTTGAAGATCTGGATGCTGAAGACCAGAGATTTGCAAAACTGTTAAAGGCAGTGCAGAGTGATAAACCGAAGGTAAAGGTTGATGTTTCCAAGTATAATGGAAGTTTGAATGAAGATGAGTTACTGGATTGGATTGCTGCACTTGATAATCACTTTGAATGTGAAGATGTTGCTGAGGATCAGAAGGTAAAGATTGCAAAGACCAAGTTAGGAGGTCATGCTTTGGTATGGTGGGATTATGTACAATCCGAGAGAAGGAAACAAGGGAAGTCAAAGATCACTTCATGGGATAAAATGGTAGCAAGGATCAAAGGTAAATTCTTGCCTAGGGATTATGAAATTCAGATGTTTAAGAAGCTACAATTTTTAAGGCAGAAGGAAATGGATGTGAAGGCATATACTGAGGAGTTTTATAAGTTGAGTATGAGATCTGGTCATCATGAGAATGAGGTAGAAAAGGTGGCTAGGTACTTGGCTGGTTTGAGATTGAACATACAGGATGAGTTAGTTTTAGCTAACCCTAAGAGTGTGGAGGATTGTTACCAAATGGCAATCAGGATTGAAGAAAAGATGAATAGAGGACAAGATAAGTCCATGAGAGGAAGAGGCAGTAATATGAGGGGAAGAGGATTAGCCCCTACAACAAGGCAAACCAATGAGGGTCAAGAAGACACTGGTAAAGGACAGGGACAGTCTGATTTCAGAGGTGGATGGAAAGGTAATAGAGGAAGATTTGGAAGTGGTAGAGGTTCTACTACATTTTCAGGAAAGTGTTACACCTGTGGTGAGTTTGGTCATCCATTTTTCAAATGTCCAGAAAGCAAAGGTTCATCATCCAGAAATGATAGAACGAATGACAAGAAAGTACAACTTGTGAAAGAAGCGAAAGTAGAGCAAAGTGTGCAAAGTTCAAACACTTATCAAGGAGATAGGGATCCTGACGGTTATGGGTATCCTAAGGAGGGAGAAGCATTGATGCTTAGGAGAACTAGTTTGCAGGCATCAAAGGATATGATGCAAAGAAGAGCTCTTTTCAAGACCACATGCAAGAGCAAAGGTAAAGTATGTAAGGTTGTCATTGATACTGGTTCAACAGATAACATGGTATCTTAGGAAATGGTGGATAAACTGAATTTGGAAAGGATTCCACACCAACACCTTTACAAGGCATCTTGGGTGAGTGATAGTCAATCACTTTTTGTCTATGAACAGGCATATGTGGATTTTTAGATTAGAGCATATCATGATAGAGTTTTGTGTGACATTTTGCCCATGGAATGTTGTCACCTACTATTGGGTAGACCATGGCAATTTGATAGGAGGGTACTGTATGATGGGTATGCTAATACCTATACCATCAAGAAAGATGGGAAAACTATTATGTTGATGCCATTACAGGAAGCAGCTGCAGCACAGGGGGCAGCCAAAATCATTTTAGTGGGAAAGAAGGAGTTTGTGCAGATGCCTATAGGAGCAGGCATAAAGGCAGTTGCGGACACTGCAGGGAAAGGAGTTGTTAAGGACAACAGGTTGAAGAAAGTTTCAGTTGTGACTGACAGAGGTCAGCAGCAGGTTCAGAAACAGGTTTGCAAACAGCAACCAGTTGAGAGGAATGACAAGGATGTTGTCATAGTTGGGACTATTGTTTGTCCTATAAAGGTTGAAAGAAAGATAGAGTTGAACATTGCAGAAGTTCAAGAGGCAGTTCAGACAGAGGTTCTGGTCAGACAACCTGACAAACACAAGGTATGTGAGAGAAGGGCCTACATTGATAGGCATGAGGGTTTACTTGCAAGAAGGCAAGTTACAGTTCAGAAGTCTTGGAGCAGCCAAGAGCCAGCAGAGGACAAAGCTGGAACAGGTCAGAACACTGACATGACAAAGTGTAAAGGTGGAGGACTTCCACAACTAAACTCATGGGACATGAGTTCTTTTCTGTTGGGGAGTATGGTGCAGGAGCACCTACCTGACAGCTGGCCTCCATGAGGCAGTTAGTTTGTTTTGAGTCTTGTTAATGTTTTCAAGAAGGTCTGATAAGACCAATGCATGTAATAAGGTCATGTTGACCATACTTTACTATTTTTAGATAGTTTGTTAGGACAACTGTTATGCTGTGTGTTCGGTTGGATCCTCCCAGCCGCTTGGAAGCTCCCAGCCGCTTGGAATCGAGTGGTAGTACTCGCAGGAATTCCTATTTATGTAGTAGGAGCGGTTGGATTTAGATATAGATCGATCATCGATCAGACTTTGCAGAGAGTGAGGCAGAGGGAGAGACTAAGTATTGTATTTGCATCTTTTGAAATCAATAAAGAGATCCTGTTTGTGTCCATTCTCTGTTTTGAATTCCATTGTGTGATCGATTTGTTGTTTTGGTGGTTTCATGGATTTGCTGATCCATTCCACCGGTTGATTCGTCGAATCGGTGGAATGGCTATGTACAGTAGTTTAGGGTTTAGTCTGCATTTTGTGTTTGTTTGCATGCAGGTGTGCAGGATCGTCGTCGAGAGGTGTTGAGGACCCTAGCATGGGTATGTGCTAGGTCGTGCTGGTTGTTAGAGTCTGGAAAGTTGTCCAGGAAGTGGATCGGGTCACCCCAGGAGGTTCGACGGATTGAAAATTTGTCACAACGGCATCATCAGGATATTTCTGTGTATATCCTACAGTTACTTCAGGCGTCATCCGAGTAGATGAAGGTGAGCATGATGCAATCGTTTGCATAAGGTGAATGTGTTTTGGGGTGATCATCATCAGGTGTTGCCGAGGAGGAGCGTATCGGCATAAGGTAGAAGATCGGGTTGATAAAACCATCGTAGGCCGATAATGTTAAGTTTGGCCGACAACAGGATATTGAAGGAATTGCATGTGATGTCATCGTCATCAGGATAATCGTCATCAGGATATTGGGGCAGTAGGATATTGAAGGAGCTGCATGTGACGTCATCGTCATCAGGATAATCGTCATCAGGATATCAGGGTGACGTAAGCATCGAAGGAAGGGTGCATGAGGTTGTCGTCATCAGGATATATGGGAGGAACCGGATGTTCTATATCCTGCTGATGAACATGATGTTGAACATCATGATGATGAAGATAGAGGTTGGCGGTAAGATGAACAGTGAACATCAGGAGGATGTTTGCGCTTGCCGAATATGATGATGCTGCTGACAGGCGAGAGGGCGAAGGTTTGTCTGCAGGAGGATATCGGTCGGCAGAGAAAATATGATAATGCTGACAGTGTTAAGGGAAATATGATGATGATGATGAAGGGTTTTAGACATACATGCTGTATGTCAAGGTTTTAGTGTGGATGCCTCTGCATCAACATGAAATGTCATCACCTAATTTTTATGACATGTGTGTGTACCATATTGCATACTAGATTATCTAACATTATAGGAACATTTGGATGCAAGCAATGGGCTAGACTAAGATAAATATTAATGTATTTTGTTTTCATTGCTTTAATTTCATAGTATATATTTGTTGTATGTATTCTATATGTTTTTAGTGCAGATATATTGATACATTTAATGTTGTTGGTGCATGTTATAGGACTTTACATATTGGACACTTGCTCTAAGTGTAATGGTGCAAAAAAAAAGGTTTTGCATGGATATTACCAACAAGAATTTGTCAATCATGTAACAAGCCACCCAATCTAATAATAACAAATAATGAAAAAAATCATGAAATTAAAACACATAAGTGCCATAATTTAAAATTTCCTTTTTAAAGCATGAATAGATTCCTCATTACAATTAAAGATGCCATCATTTAACTTTACACTTAGATTTCCATGATAAAAATTTACAATTTAAAAAGAATAATCTTGGTATAGGAGGCCTATTAAACTTTGGGATAGGATTAGGGACTCAAGTGGGGATGAGGAGGAGATGGAATGCTTCTAAATTTTGGGCTTCGCTAATGGCTAAACATTGATCCTTATCTTGACAACACACTTTGACAAGCTTTCAACTTAGACAAGCAACAAGTTTTATTAGCACTCACAAGACTTGGATCAAAGGATGGCCAAAAATATAGACCTGGGGTAAAGGAAAATGCTTCAAAATAGAAGATGGACCTTAAGATAGCTAGACTCCTAGTATTGCTCAACTGGTGTGTGTGTGTGTGTGTGTGTTCTTTGCTTGTAGCTTCAAGCTTAGATTTATCTCCACTTGAGAGTATGAACATCAACAATCCTCTCTTTTCTTATTCTCTCTTTTTTGTATTTTGCAATGTCTTTTTGACTTTTCTCTATTTTTGTACTTTTTGATACTTTGATACTTTTTTATTTTATTTGTTTTTGAAGCAACTTTGGTGTTTTCTTTCCTATGATATATCTCTTTCTCACACTCATTAATATTATATTGGTCACTCATTTTTATTCACTTGCATTTTAGATTGCTTCCTTCAAAGTTATGATCTTAGCATCTTTGGCTAGGGGAGATAAGGGGCTGAGTGCCACCAAAAGTTTTCACTATCTAGTCAGACTTCTCTTATAGTAAGAAGTAAATGGGGAGGCCTATTTGCAAGCTTCTATTGAGTACTATAGGTTTGAAGACTGACTTTGCCTAGACCTAACAACATGGATCATTAAGACTGGGATCAGTGTAGAGTTAAGAACTAGGATTTAATTAGAATCATTGGGGAATGTGGTAGGGGAATGATAAACAACGACTGTGAATACAAGGGATCTCAAAGGTTGAAAGGATTGATCTATACCTAAGTAATCTTAGACCCCTTACTAAGCCAAAAATCAAACAACAGCATGTCACTCACAAAGATGCATGGTAAAATAAAATAAAAAAGAATGCATAATTTTTTTATTTTTGAGATTTTATAATTTTTATGGATTTTTAAATTATTTGATTTTTTAGATTTTTTAGGATTTTAAAAAGTTTTGAGATACTAAACTCTTCTCCTTCCATAATGTACAGGGTAAAAGCAAAAACCTGTGTCACACTTTATAAAGGAATCGACCAACAGCAAAAACATTTCTGAACTTCGACCACATAAAAGTAGTCTTTATGTTTTGAATTTTAAAATGATGTAAACTAATGAAATGTAGATCTTTTGATGAAGTTTATTCTTGTAATTTTTTAGATTTTTTAAAAATTGTTTTCAATTTTTTTTATCAATTTAAGAACAAATTTTGGAATGCTAAAAATTTCAAGAAAAAGTGGCGTTCATGGGACGTCAAAAAACAAATGAAAACAAACTTAATTTCTACCTAAATTTTTTTTTCCAAATAGATAATTTCAATATCTAGTTCATGGAAAAAAAAAAATTTTGATGTATTTTTTTCTTGTAATAACGTTTTAAAATCAAATTTATCAGAATTTGACAATTTTCATGGGATGTCAACTATTGTCTATTTTTTTAATGATTTTTAAAAAATAAATTATACCCTTTTGAAGAGAACTCTCTCATCTAGTGTACCATATATTTAAAAAAAAAATTTAATATGTTTTACTATTTTTTTTAATTTCTAATCAGCCTCTATTTTAACTTTAACAACCTGCTTGCAGTATTTTTAAAATAAAATATATTAAAACTAATCAAAATATGAAAAAAATTACATATTTGAATTCTCCACTCTGAGTTCTACAAAAGGGTATTTTTTCTTTGTTGCAGAAAATTTATTCTGATAGGAGAAATACCCCGTTAAAGTTTAATGTTTCATAAATTTGTGAAAAAAGGTGAGTTGGCTGCCATGTAGACAACCAACTAGACATACTTGGCCGAGTACTTTACGGCCGACTGTGTTTCAGGCATAACTTTATCTAGCGATAAATTATTGCCTGATAAGTTATTGGCCAGTACGTAGTCGGCCGATAACATATCAGCTAAAAATAGTCGATATATATACAATTTTTTTTTCAACTCAAGAAAATTCAATTAAATACAAAAAAAGGCAAATTTTGGCAAAGGAATGCTTATTTGGACTAAAGAAGACTTATTGCAACAAAAGAAGACTTATTTCAACAAAAGAAGGTTTGTTTCATATCATGTTTTCTCTCTTTCACATCATATAAGTCTTTTATTATGATATATATTTAAAATAGAGGCATCATATCTTTCCCCCCTCATGAGTAAATCATTATATATACTATCATAGGCATCTAGGTAAAACTAGCTTTATGTATGTGCACAATCATGTTTTCCCTTGCACCTCTTCTCTTCTCTACTTTTCATTTATTTCTCATGTGTGGGTTCCATCCCTTGTTACAAATTAGTATTTAACAAATGAAATCAATTATATAGTGTGATTTTAGTTACAACATATCCTTGCATTTAAGGAATCATAGGTCTTCCCCTTTGTAATCTTATCCTTTCATTGCTATATACCTTTTCATAGGATCTATATATCATGTTTTCTCTCTTTGACATCATATAAGTCTTTTATTATGATATATTTAAATTAGAGGCATCATGATATACCAAATATGCTTATGATACCAAATTTGCTCATGATATGTTTGTAATTTGAATGTTTTTTTACTTTGGCTTTAACAAATGAACAATTTATAATTTAGTGTTCTATTTATGCAATATTAACCACATGCATTCATTGAAAGCACACATGTGTGTACACTTGTATGCATGTGAATTCAAATTTGAATGTAATTTGTGATGGGGAATCGAAGGACTAGTTCAAGGAAATATGATCGAACAAGAGAGAGGAAGAGTAACGTGGGTGAAGGAACATCTACTGAAGAATAACCCATGGAAAATATTGATGACCAAGGTGACGTACAAGGACAAGAACAAACTGAACCTAGTAATAGAAATTTTTTCTATGGTACATGGAAAAATTGATGGAGATGGATGAGGATTCTCTTTTCAATAATATTTCATCTACAGATATGTTACCTGAAAGTGTAATGCCCCGCCATGCAACCCTAGAGATAAGTTCAACTAAAGCAATAAAAAGGGTGGAATTTTGGAGCATGCAATGTGTAATGGGATGGGTGTTGCTTTGGAAACAAGATGCGAGTCCATTATTAGATGGAGAGGGATGAGTGGTGGAAGAAATTTGGTCCTCTCCTATGAGAGAACCACCACAGATGAAGGTGGTGGGACCAAGAGGATAGGATGATGAATTTGGGATGGGGTTGATAGGTGATGGCATTGGGACAATGGGAGATGGTAAAGGATCAATAGGAGATGGTGTGGGATCAGGAATAGGAATAGATGGGATGCTTGGAGCATGATTTGGAAGGGGGTGGATGTTTTGACATGCTTTGGACTAGGCTCTTGACATAACCAAGTTTGCATGGATGGTGTGGTGGGGGGGTATGTAGTTTGACTAGACTCCTTGGATGGGGTAGATGGAGGAGAGGAAGATGCTTTGAATAGGATTTTAGATAAAATGGAGGAGGATGGTGATGTGGTTTTGATGGGTGTGAGGTGGATGACGGGGTCATGAATGATACATTGAGGTGTTTGGGGAGGAGTGGGATGGCATGACTCCACAATTTTGTTTTCATGATTTTTCTCAACACTCTTAGCGAGGAGTCCGTAGAGGAAGGATTATTTAGATTTAGGAGAGGATTTGGGTGATGGAATATGATATGGATTGGATGACAAGGTATATGGTGGGGTTGATGGATAAGAATATGGTGGATTTTGATAAGGAGAAGATGGATTTGGATAAGGGGAATAAGGATAAGAAGATGGAGGAAAGAGGTGGAGGTGATGGGGATTTCATACGAGAGTGGATTTTGGGGGATGGATGGAGGATAGAATGGATTTCCCTTGTCAAGGGTAGCATAAGGATGATCATAGGATATGTAATTAGGTGTAGCGGTGTAGTTTGTGCTAGCCAATGCATGGTCATAAGGTTCTTACATATTTATAGATGGACGAGAGTGATTTATGGAAAGCTTACTTGCAATGATTTCATCAAGGATTTTAAGTTTAACTTGGTCAAAAACATCATCATCAAAAGGATATGAAGTCATGATTGGAGTTTGGTTTAGGATGATGTGACGTAAGATGACTTGATGAAATTAATCTTAATTTTGGATTAGAGGGGGATTTATTTTGATTAATTGGGATTGGATGATTTTGGATTGATTTAGGATTTGGATTGATCAAGGTCAACAATATATGACACTTGATGCTAGGATGGATTTGATTTGATTTGATTAGTCAAGGTCAACGATATATGATACTTGACTAGTTTTGGATTTATTGGGGTATTTTGGATTAGGCCAATGGGCCCTTTGATGGTTGGATTGGATTGGATTTGATTAAGGATTAGGTCAAGGGCCCTTTGGATAGTGATTTGGATGATGATTTGGAGGAAAATGATTAGGATTTGGATGAAATTGGATGGATTATGATTAGGATTTGGAGAGGGTTGAAGGGGGTTAAGATCCTTAACCAATATTTGATTTGTAAATGATGGGTTTTTTGGATTAAGGATTAGAATTGAATTTTGATGAAGGATGGTTAGAGGAATGATGGATGATTGATTTGGGATGAGGGATGATTAGATGAGGTTGGGATAAATGGATGAAAGTAGATTAAGCTCAATAATGGGATTAGGATTAGGGGGGATCAATGGATGAGATGATTAAGGATAATTGATGGGATTGGATTAAGATGGATGATAGGTTTGATTAGGGATGGATAGAGGAATGATGGATGATGGATAATTGATTTGAGATGGGGAGAAGTAGATTATATTAGGATTGAGATGAAAGGGGATTAAGTGGATTATGATGTGAATTATGGGTGAACTTGACAAATCTTAAATGAAGGGATTGGATTAAGCTCAATAATGGGATTATGATTTTAAGGGGGATTAATGGATGAGATGATTAAGGATATTTGATGGGATTGAATTAGGATGGATGATAGGTTTGATTAAGGAGATGGGTTGGATTAAGATTAGAGATGGAATGGATTAGGAGTGGATGATGAAGATAGATTATGATTAAGGATGAAGTGGATTATGAGAGACTTGTTTAAGCTCAAATAGTGGAATTGGATCAAGCTCAATTGATGGGAATTGCTTAATCTCCAATGATGGGGTTGATGAAGGGGGATATGAATGGGATGATTACAGATGGGAGATAACTGGATTAAGATAATTGTTTGGGTGGAAAAGAGAGATCTAGCCTAAGAGGTTAAACTAGGTCAAACCCTCTTCCATAAACATTAGGACACAAATTGAGCTTGGCTTCTACCTATGAAGTAGAGAAAACTACAAGGGTTTTACCCTTTTGTTTTATAGAGGAGAATCAACCAAATCCAACCAAATTTAGCAAGGCAAACTAGGGCTAAAGATGAAACCCTAATTAACAAAGATCATAAGATATACAACAGTAGGAAACATAAATAGGAAATCATAAAGTATAGTAGAGATCAAGAGATAGATCAAAACTTGGATCCAAGTTTAGGAGCACCAAAAGAATGAGGCACTGGATGCCCTAGACCCTTTCTTGGGTTTTACAAAATCTTTGAGTTTCACCAGATCTGTACCTGCAAACCCTTTCTTCTTCCTAGATCTTGTCTTCAGAAACATGTATCTTCAACCTGCACACAAGAAAAGAGGGAAAAGGTTGTGTTGTGTTTAGGGGCTTGGCTTGGTCAAACCCCATGTTGGGTTTTCCACCTCCACTATAGTGATGAATAGTGATCCAAGAGTGTGTGCCCTGGGAGGGCAAAGGCAAGATCAAAAATATATGATAGAGATATGAATGAAAGTGAGAAAGATTACCACAAAATGTGAAACTAGGTAGTTGGAGTAGATAAAGCAAGATCATGCACCAACAAGGAGATGGATAAAGATAGCTTGAACTTCCTTCAAAACCTGCAAATGAACTTGATAACATTGTTAGGATTAAAGTGCCATCAATCTTGTAAACCCTATGTATTTAATTACTCCTAATATTGTTTGTAAATCATTCATAAGGGATAAAGTATTCACCAAGTAGTGATCTTACTTTAGCTACATGTCTGATCATGGTACCTGAGAGATGATGGTTATCTAGGGGTGTAGGGGGGTACCCTCTTATGAGGTTTGGGGGAAGTGCTCCCAAAAGCTACATTATATATATATATATATATATATATATATATATATATATATATTCATTGTAAATCTAGAATGTTCATCATTAGTTCACATATCTGACGGTAGAGATTATGTTGGCTTTTCTTTCCCTAGAATAAAACCCCGTTATGAGGATATTGTATTACGGTTGTGAAAGAGTGGAGTAAAAGGCGCTACAAGATTGAAGATAGAAGAGGAGATTGATAGTGTTGTATTGTAAACTCTATTGAAGTTAATATAGACTGGTGCATCACTTCTTGTGTAGATTTTTTTTCTCAAAAGGATTTCTCCATGTAAACAATGTGTTATGTGTTTTATCTTATGTTATATTATTTCTTTGTGTTGATTTCATACTATCTCCATTTTGGTTCTGCATAGTTAAATATCTATATTACAAATGTAATCAGATTTTCATTGATAGTTGTTTACCTTCATTTCTAACAACATCTGAATCAGGTAAAGCATATAGAATTTGAGAAAAAAAGGATTGATATCAAAAGATGAAGTTAGTAACTTTTCTTAAGAACCTTGCCTATAGTGCATAAGATCAGTGAATGTGACTTGGGTCCAAATATTAACATAATAATGTTGCAGGAATTGACTTACTAGATACTCAAAAGAGGAGATAGAGTGGTCTGGTAGCAAGAAATACTAATCCAACGTAGTGTCCTTTCATCACCGCAAGAATCTAGTTTAACTAATAGCTAATCTTGGAAAATAAAATCATTATAGAGAATAGTGAAGGTAGACACATGTGTTTGTGGGTCACATTAACTAGAATACTTCTCAAACCAAGGTACCTCAAAACCAATAGGAAGCTATATAGAAATAATCTTAAGGGATAAGGGACTACAATGATAATATAATAGAATGAGTGATTCCTCTAAAGATGTGGATAGTGTGGCAAGATTCTACTAGAGAGTCCACATTTTTCAAAAGTTGGTTTATCATAGGATCTATGGTATGTATAGGGGTGGAAGTAGCAGCAAAAATAATGGGGTTTATCAACAATAATGTCATGTTCTATAATGGTAAGAGTTGTGAAGCTCCAAGGTGCCCATAAAAAAAGTGAACTATAAAGGTAGGGAAGGGGGAACAAACCCATATTGGTTAACGGGTTTATGCATGGTTCTAGATGAATCAAGGGACCTACCTGACCATGTTGTGTGACACTAGTGAGCATATGAGAAGATGTATATGTCTAGGCACTGGAAGTAGCCATTGGAATGAAAATTTATTAACCTGTGATATTAGAGTGTGAGTATTGAGTGCCTTCACGCTAAGTTGACAGTGGTGGAACATCGTTGTGTACAATGTGTGCAATACCACACAAGAAATTAAGACCATCAAGGTGATTTGCTAAAATGGCATGGAGGGCATCAACAATAGGGGAAACATCATTAGACATACTCTCACTAGTAAAAAAGTTCTGATAGTCTATCAGGTGTTGATCTAAGTCACAAACCTAGGTGTGAGAAGCAATGTTTAACATAGCCTCCTAGTTCAAATCCTTGTCCATATCATGAAAAATTGAAGTGGAGGAATTGATAAAGTTGAAAGAGAAGGAAGAGTTGTTGCAGTAGTGTCATATGAAAAATTTATGAAATCGGGTGCTAATCTGATAAAGGTGGTAGAAGCACGAGAGTCAGACATTTTGATATTTTGTAAGCTTATTCTTACAATGTTATGAGAATAAAGGGATTGAGCTGTGAAGCTCATAAACTAAATTAGACTTCACAACACACAATCCAAAATGGTGAGAAATTTGTTTAAATTTTGGAGAGCATCAGGTTCACCAAATTGTAGTGTATAAAATTTGATTTGGTAAAGAAAAGTGTGCTTCTCACCAAATGATCTCAATAACACTACACTAGGAACAACTAGATCATTTAGGACAAATCTAATCTATTACTATCCTAACAAAATATTACACTTAACTAGATAGACCTAATGTGTTTTACCCTTGAGAAAAATTAAGTTTTCTAACAAGCCAAAACACTATGCAAACTGAAAGTAACTAAATTTATAGAATTTCTAGCTACAGATTTAACAAAATAGAAACAAAACTATAAATATAGGGTTAAGGGGAACTTGACACAAAAATGTTAATTTGATTGTCTAGGATGCTAGTGCATTGTGTGAACGTTTGCACATCACGTTGTAGTTTATATGGCATGAAAAAATAAGATTCTAACATTTTCCTTCAGGAACTATGCCTAGCCTACACAGGAATAAACAACAAAGCACCAAGAAGATATCTAGGTAGTAATAGAAACTAAAATGGAGATATTTTATCTATTTTTTCAAAGGAAATAATGGAGTAACAAAATAGAGAAGAAACCAACAAAACCCTTGTGTGCTTGGATGTCTTCTCCATAAAAACATGTAAGTTGCAAGAAATAGAAAATGGTTGGGGTTGTTTGGGAGATTGCCTTAAAGTCAAGCTCCTATGTTGGTCTTTTGACCTCCACAAACAACCAATACGATAAAATGGAGAAACTAGTGTGCGCTCTCAATCTTATGTGAACCTAAGAAAAAGAACCAAAATCACAATGGAAATGCTATGGATGCTTAAGCTATGATATACACAAGCTAAGTAAACTAGTGTATATGACATAATACAAAGGAAATGATAAACCCACAAAGTACCTTCTATACAAAGATGGGTTTTACACTAAGAGAATGACAAAGACAGAGGGAAAGGAACTCAATCACCTCCAAAATAGAGATTAATGTTACAAAACCAAAAATAAGACCCAAGCAAAGGCCTAGCTAGAGATAGCGGTTCTAAAACCCCACAAAGATGTCAAATGCTTGAAAACAATTCACATGAATCTTGGAGAAACATAACAATGTCACTATTCACCAAAGAATACAAAGGAAAAATCACAAAGAGTGTTGTAGAATGCCAACAGTATGAGAGAATGCAATAGAGTTTCCAAAAACTTCACAAGACCCTTACAAGATTTCCAAGGTTAGTTTCAAAATGCAAAGTTGGAGGGAAGAATAGGAAATGCAGGTCAAAATGAGTTGTTTGAATGTGACATAAGCATTAAAAAACCATGCATGCAAAAGGTGGAAAAAAATCCTCAAAAACAATCATTGAGTGATAGATGGTTACGGGATGCTAGCGCATCATGCAAATATTTGCATGACATGCTTATGTCCAAGTGACATCATTTTCTAAAGCTTTAGAACACCTTAAGACATCTAGAATAATAAAACAATTAAACAAAATTACATGAAACTGAATACACAAGACAAAAAATAAATATAAACTCGACACCTTGGGTGGGAAAAGGCTAGGACAAGGGCTAAAAATGAACCTAAGACATGCTAAGAGAATGGACACCAAAGTGAGTGAAAAATGTAACATGAAATTGCAAGGGTATGCAATTTTTTACGTTAAGAGTGATACATCAAATTTAAGAGTGATACATCAAATTTGAAAGTGAAACTCTAAAAAGAAATCTAAAAGGAGGGTGGAAAAAAGCAATGTAACATAATGTAACACAATCCATGAATGGAAATATATAATAATGAAGTAATAATGAATAGGAATACAAACCCTAAAAGATCTAAAAATTGATAAGGCAATCACAAAGTAGATATTCCAAATTCTAAGAAATGAAGGTATATCCTTAAGGTGAAATCCTAAGGGTGCAAGTGTGGATAAGTTCATTAAAAATGCAGGAGTTGAAGTACTCTTTTATATAAATCTAGGCTAATTAAACAAACACATACAAACAAAACATAATTAACCTAGAGTTAAATAAGGAGTTGGGGGTATAAATTATTTAAAAAAATGAATTTTCAAAAATTAAATGAGGAGGGACAAGGTGCTTAGCTCTTAGAACAATGACGAAGTGTCAATGTTAAAAAAATTAATGTTCTCTAAATGAACATTATTTCAGAATTTGCATAGACTTGGAATCTTCTACGATTCAATCACAAGTGGTTTAGGTTGATCCCCACACAACACAAAAATGATCTCCACACAATCCTAAAATATATAGTTTTGATCTAGCCAAATGCAAACATCTACAACTTAGTCCTCTATGATCTTTGTTATCCACTAATGTGTAAGGACTAGCAATATTTAAAAATACCTTAGGGAAACTGCTAGATTGCAACGTTCAAGTTATCCTTAGTCAACCCCTTGATAGATCAACTTTATAGCTTGGGAAAAATGTTGGTAGAAACAAGCAAGTGTGCAAGTGACCTAGATGCAAATTATGATGTAAATGACTTCTTTTTAGTGCTCCAAATTGAAGTATTCCTCTACTAAATACTTTTTGTAATGTCAATGTTCTTTCTTGCCTTCAAATTTGTTTAAATGTACAAATGAATGTCTTTAAATATTAAGACAATGAATAGTCACATAAATGTGTACCAAGTCAACTCCCAATGACTCGTGGAAAAGAAAAAGAGCGAAGCTCATAATTTTGAATTTAACATTTTTAATTTGGAATCAATCCCAAACAAGTCAAAATCAATTTTGAACACCAAGAATTGACCCAAATAGTTTTATTTAAAAATGCAAAATCTTAAAATCTAAGATAAGTGCACAACAACAATTTGATTTGATAATGAAATGAATGTGTAAAAATGTATACAAATAAAATTTAGATAATATCACATATATAAAAATATATCAACATAAAAGTAAATAAAAATAAATAAACATTGAAAAATAGTAATAAAAATCATACCATTTGTCATTATGTAATTATATTAGTCCCAAAACTAAATACTTAAAATTTATAAGTTGAATGTATAGTATTAATCTTATCTTAAAAATTTAATTATTTTTCACTTTAAAATAAACATAAGCCTTAATAAAGGCGTCCAACCTAATCATTTCAGGAAGAGAGCTTTATATGCAAAAGAGGAAAGTAACATTGGGTGGAGAGCCATTCTATAATTTGTTGTGAATGAGGTGTAAATTTACTATTGACTGCTTAACCATTGAAATTGATGATATTTAACTAGTTGGACACAGTCCCTCGTTATTAAATGCACTCAACTGATTACATTTAAATACACAGAACTGACCTAGAGATAAAGAGCACGGAATTTGAAATCTACGCGGTTTATCTGCTCCAACGAATTAAAAAAGGGAACCCCTAAAACAGAGCATCCAAGAAACCCTTGTTCTGTTGAAGCAAATCGATTCTCCCAAAAATCCCTCAGCTGAAGGTTAACAAATTAATTAACAGGTATAAATAAATTCAAGCGACATATTTTTTTTTTTAGCAATAACACTATATGAAAATCGTTATAACGTAAGAAATAGCACAGGACTATGCTAACAAAACTAGAACAGTGCCATTTCTCAGTTTCTGTGACCATTGCCAGACTCTCTGAAACATCGTGTAGACAGACGGCATGAATGGAGGATAAAAAAAAAACAAATCAATCAGCATTGTTGCTTGAAATATATATTTCTGGTGTTCTTCTAAAGCCGGGTTTAGGAGTATAATTAGGAGGAAGAGGAGTTATGTTTGGAGCTTCTTGTTTTGAGCTAGGATTGTAAGGTTTGAAATTTGCCATTGTAGCGAGCTCTTCCACAGCCTCCACCACATGCTGAAGCCTCCCTACAATCTCCACCACCATCCATGCAAAAGATGCCAAAGGAAGTGCTTCTGCAAATTCAACACTCTCCCTTGATATTAACCTTCTCTTTCTCTCTCTCTTACCACTTTCTCCATGCCATGACATCGATCTTCTGACCGCCTTCCCGACTTTTTCGTTATCAAATTCTTCATCTTCTGCTCCTCTATTTTCATTCTCAACGATTTTCTCAATAGGCAATCTTCTTGAATGCATTAAGAGCTTTGGCTGAGCATTCATGGCAACTTGCAGATCGTTCACTGCAAGTTGCAGTTCCTTCATCGTTGACTCCCAATCGCATCTTGTCATCTTTTCTATGCTGCACGACAGCTCTCCTAGTAATTTTGCTGCTTCCTGGCCGACCTTGGTGCATGGCTTCTTCAATACTGAACGAAGCGAATGCGGAGTCTGTAATTTATTGAAAATAAGTTTCATGATCTGTAATGTATTGAACATAAATAGTAAACTAATAATATCACAGAAAAATGTATATGTATATACCTCAATCTCAGATCGCAGGCATCCATGCAAGGCCACAATGGAATACGCTAAATAACGAAGCTTCACTCCTATTTTGACATACTGCTTCCACGGGTGCCGGCATCGAAATCGGCCATGTCTTGGCTCCCAGCTAGCAAATGTCGCCTGCAATTCAAACCCACTTATTTAATATGTACAATCAGATAGTAGAAGGAAAAATAAAGACGATGCGTTTGGTATCCTTTAGTGTTTAAGTTGTCAGGGCTACAATTTTATTTGTTACTTCAATCTGAAGAAGTTTCCAATAGCAATATGTTTCTCTTTACCAAAGAATCGTCGGTGGCCTTTGAGTCCAACACAGACTTGTATCCTTGGTATATGGGATCTTCTGATTCATCTTCCACATTCTCATTATAGCGTCCACTAAAATATTCTTCCACGCATCCTTGCGTCACATATGCCTATAACGTTAGGCTGGACTTAAACAATAAGCATTTGTGCACTAGATTGGTAACAACGTATTATGTTGTTATAAATTTTAATAGACTATGTTCAAAGCATATAATTTATTTGTAACAATAAATTACAATAAACACACTTTTTATGTTGGAGATAACATTAAGCTTATCACAGTTAAACAATTTTTGAACCCCTTATACGTTGGTTCAATTTCCCTACCTTGCAGAGATTCCATCAGGCCTTGCAATTTCCTGACAGTCGAATTGTGAAGATCCTCGCCAGCCCAGATGGGGAAAAGCACCAAACTTACGAACAGGCACACACCACATCCAATGAGTATGTTGGAAAGGCGTTCATATGCCATGCGTAATATATTGTGAACTCGATATCCAGAGACTGTTATCATGCTGAATGTTACCAGGAATGTCACAACTCCGTAATCAAATTTTATCTTGATAGAAGGGAAGAAGCGAGCATATGTGGCAGCTGCGCCTGCAAAATGAATTCACTGGTAAGATGGTGAGTCAAGTAAAAAGAGTTCGAAGAAAGCATCAAAAGTAGCGATAAGTCACCTATAACGAAGAGAGAAGATCCCACTACAAGGGCCTTTCCTTGCGCTACTTGCTGTGACAAGTAGCAAACAAGAAAGGCTAGAGACCCGGCCACCACGGTCCCAATTCCTCTGTTTAATCCTTTGCTCATGGTAGCCCCTGCTTCACCATAAACAACCGGTCAGCCATGCTCATGTTTTAGGGAGAAAAGATTGTAATCAAAAGTGGTTTGGTCAATGAACTCATACCTGCAGTGAATTCGAGAACAACCACAACTGTCATCACTGCCCATATTGAATTATCGCCCACCCTACGGAATAATGGATCCCATAGACATACGACAGAAACCAAGGACAGTGCCAGCCCCACTTTCACGGCATGTATAATCCTTCGTGGATCTTCTACCCCCACATCCGATATCTTTCTACAGCAGGCTATAATAACTTCTTTTATTTTTAACCCTACTTTTCTTAGCAGTCCCCTATTTTGAGATGCATCGCAGGCATTTTGTTGATCAGTAATGATATTAACTTTGCACTCGCCGTTGGCAACAGCCGCCATTGCCCAAATCAATTCCAAACGAAACCTGGAAATAGATGGTAGACAAAATCACAGTAGAAATTTACAAGTACGTACTAACCCAAATCGCCCTTGAAAGCAGATCCACTTACACTAATTTGTAATGCTTCTTCGATTGAATAGTTGCAGAAATATTAAAACAACTTCATCCCTAACTGCTAATGGCCAAAACACAACCCCCCAAAAAATCGAAAGACTATTCTGAAAAAATGGGTGAGCACCTTAATGAACTCAATCGTAATGAAGCGGAGCTTATAAACTTTCAGGATCCACCCAACTGCGTTTTTTATCGGTTTGCATTACTTATAAGATGGAATAGAGAAAACTCGCCCATAAAATCAATTTCCTGGTAGTTGTGACGATCTATTTATTTTTGTGGACATCTCCCAAGAACGTGAACAATTTGAGTCTCAATGCTTAATAGTTGATATACCCACGCCAGCTAATAAATAATACTGTTTTATATTTTATATAAATATTGATTAAAAAAACCAAGTGGCATTTTATTTGTCCTCCACATGGGACAGATAAAAAAGTTTAAAATGTTAAAAGACATAAAATAACACCTCCACAAGATGATATTTAAAGGAAACCTAGTCAAGGACACCATTCATAAGGGGAAAAAAAATTTTGAACGCAAATTTCTAAACGTGTATGTACACCGTCCCGTACAATATTTTTGAGAGGAAATTTGCCCAACTTTAGTCTATTTTCTAATAAATTATGCTAAAATACTCTCATATAAAATCCTTACACTCGTTGATAACTCCTATATGATTTCAAATTGAATGAATGAATGACTTTAAATACAATCAAGTCTACAATTCAATATAACTAACATGCACCAAGTCACCTCACAATGACTAGTGAAATGGTCGACAATAGATAAATTTGAATTTAACAAAGTGAGGTTTAGATCAGTGACTACGAAAGTGACTTGGGTCAAGTCTGTACTCCCAGATTTGATCTAGGGTGATGAATAATGCATTTAGGGATCAAGGATACAAATCTAGGGATCAATGATAACATAGATTAAGATATGTAAGGTCATAAGTTGAATTCATGCTTGAATATGCCACCTATAAACTAATTATTGCATTTAAGACATTCTAATCAAAGCGAACCTAAAACACTAGGAAAACAGGCATGGGTATGCAATTTTAACTATTACATTTTGCCCACACTTTAATGTGCATATGAACTACTAGGTGGATGCATGCCAAAGTAAAATAAATAGTCAACATGTTAAAAAAAATCACACTCAAAAGGATACTCTTATTTGTATAAAGTCTAATGATTTTTTTAATTTCTTCTTGTCATGAGCACTCCATTAAAACTTGCAAAACAAAGAAAACATGCAATGAGTAGCATCTATAACAAAATTTAAGATAAGCATTAATTACAACTTGCTTAAAGGAGCCGATAAGGGCGTGGTTCGGTGGTTAAGTCACTTGGTTGTAGTGGTGGCCACCAGAGTTCAAACCCCCGCAGGGCCAATGAGCTCGCGGGTTTGAAGTGTTCTTGCTAGGGGATGAGGTCCCCTGTGTTGTGGCCTCACTGGTTCATTGCTCCAGGCAAAAGTATTCGTGTGGCATTGAAGGGCGTGTCGCACCAGCGTCGCCGGTCACGTTAAAAAGTTTACCAGGCGCATTAAAAAAAAAACTTGCTTAAAGGGACTACAATTAAAAATTTAAAAAGGTTGAAAAGAGAAGGATAAGAGATTCTACCTATTACAAAAAGTGAAAAAAAAAAGATTTGACTATACAGAAAAGAATCTTACTAAACAAATGAGATGGCTAAGGACTTCAAACACATGGAAGTAATATTTGACTCTATAGATAGTTTGATAAATATTCTTCTCAACATGATAAAATTATGAGATTATTACTACACAACACAACTCACAAAGGAATTTTAGTGACATATATGCCCCCCTCCAACTAGTTGTATTCAAAGGATGCAAGGAATTGGAGGAGAGGAGAAAAAAAAAACCTAATTTAAGACATGTGACATTATAAATATGTCATTATATGATAAGAATGTAAGCACATAAGTTGGAGATAATCATGAAGGCATGTGTATCTAGTTCCCTCTAATATAGGTAAATAATAAAATAAGCATGATAAAGTATGAAACATAGTAAAAAGTGTCATTATATGATAATCATGTAAGCACATAGGTAGGAGATAAGCATCAAGGCATGATAAGGATTAAGGATTAAGGATTATAAGATATAGAAATGACATGTAATCATAGGATCTAAGCATGATAAGGATTAAGGATTATAAGATATAGAAATGACATGTAATCATAGGATCTAAGCATGATAAGGATTAAGGATTATAAGATATAGAAATGACAAGGATCATAACATAGGATAATAAAATATAAGCATTTGATAAGGATCATAAAAATAGAATCATGGGATATAAACATGATAAGGAGCATATACATAGAATCATCGACTGTAAACATGATGATAAGGATCATAGTCATGGGATCATGATAAAGATAAGCATAATGAACATAGTATAGAAGTAACATCGTTAGCATGGAACATAAGGAGCATTGTAACATCATAAATCATGTAGCATGGTAATACATGATAACTAAGGTGGTAGTGTATGGCATGAAATGTCATCACCTAATTTTTATGACATGTGTGTGTACCATATTGCATATTAGATTATCTAACATTGTAGGAACATTTGGATGTAAGCAATGGGCTAGACTAAGATAAATATTAATGTATTTTGTTTTCATTGCTTTAATTTCATAGTATATATTTGTTGTATGTATTCTATATGTTTTTAGTGCAGATACTATTGATACATTTAATGGTTTTGGCGCGTGTTATAGGAATTTACATCTTAGACACTTTCTCTGAGTGTAATGGTGCAAAAAAATAGGTTTTGCATGGATATTATCAACAAGAATTTGTCAATCATGTAACAAGCCACCCAATCTAATAATAACAAATAATGAAAAAAATAAGGAAATTAAAATACATAAATGCTATAATTTAAATTTTTCTTTTTAAAGCATAAATAGATTCCTCATTATAATTAAAGATGCCATCATTTAATTTTAACACTTAGATTTCCATGATAAAAATTTACAATTTAAAAAGAATAATCTTGGTATAGGAGGCCTATTAACCTTTAGGATAGGATTAGAAACTCAAGTGAGGATGAGTAGGAGATGGAATGCTTCTAAATTTTGGGCTTCGCTAAAGGTTAAACATTGATCCTTATCTTGACAACACACTTTGACAAGCTTTCAACCTAGACAAGCAACAAGTTTTATTAGCACTCACAAGACTTAGATCAAAGGATGGCAAAAAATATAGACTTGGGGTAAAGGAAAAGGCTCCAAAATAGAAGATGGCCCTTAAGATAGCTAGACCTAGTATTGGTCAACTGATGTGTGTGTGTGTACTTTGCTTGTAGCTTCAAGCTTAGATTTATCTCCACTTGAGAGTACAGACATCAACAATCCTCTCTTTTCTTATTCTCTCTTTTTTTGTATTTTGCAATGCCTTTTTGACTTTTCTCTATTTTTGTACTTTTTGATACTTTGATACTTTTTTATTTTATTTGATTTCTGAAGCAACTTTGGTGTTTTCTTTCCTATGATATCTCTCTTTCTCACTCATTATTATTATTTTGATCACTCATTTTTATTCACTTGCATTTTAGATTTCTTCCTTCAAAGTTATGATCTTAGCATTTTTTGCCAAGGGAGATAAGGGGTTGAGTGCCACCAGAAGTTTTCACTATCTAGTCAAACTTCCCTTATTGTAAGGAGGAACTGGGGAGGTCTACTCGCAAGCTTCTATTGAGTACTGTAGGTTTGAGGACTGACTTTGCCTAGACCTAATAGCATGGATTATTAAGACCGGGATCAGTGTAGAGTTAAGAGCTAGGATTTGATTAGAATCATTAGGGAATGTGGTAGGGGAACGATAAACAACGACTGTGAATACACAAGATCTCAAAGGTTGAAAGGATCGATCTATACCTAAGTAATCTTAGACTCCTTACTAAGCCAAAAATCAAACAAAAGCATGTCACTCACAAAGATGCATGGTAAAATAGAATTAAAAAAATGCATAATTTTTTTTATTTTTGAGATTTTATAATTTTTATGGATTTTTAAATTATTTGATTTTTTGGATTTTATAGGATTTTACAAAGTTTTGAGATACTGAACTCTTCTCCTTCCATAATGCACAAGAGGTAGTGTCATTTTTATGTCTTCTTTAACTACATATGGACCTATCCAATTTGGTCTGAACTTTTCTTGAAAGTCTTTGCAAGGACACTCGAAGACTTGGTGTAAAAATATATTTGTATTCAATGAGGAGTTTTGTGCACTCACATGTTTCATTGTTTGATTATCTACCCCCTAGATTTATCATTTTCTATTCTTGTCAGGTTTCAATGCTTGTTTTGAACTTTTGAGGGGCAAATGATGTTAATGTCAAGTCTCCTAGTTTCTATGTGGGTTTTGGTTCTCCTTTTTGCTTAGTGGTGATCTCAATTGTATGGATTCTTATATTTGGCTTATTAGGAATGGTCACTAAGTTGAATGGAGCATAAGACTTTGTTGAGTGAAGATCGAAGGGTAATTTTCCTATTGCCCCCTTTCCTATACGTTTTGAGGTTTAGGCTAAGTTTGTAATTTTTTTATGTCTCTTCTTTTTCAAAAGTGTTGATTTTTGGGTCACTAGTGGTTTCCATGGCTTTTCCCTTTTTTTGACTTGTTCAATTCTATAAAGACTAAAAGGATTTGGGTCTCCTGTAATGATGTGGATTTGTCCCATGTGTAAGAAGTGGATTTCCTGAAATAATGTGGAGGGAACAACTTTCATCCTATTGATCCAAGGTCTTGCTAGGATCATGTTGTAAGTGGTTTCTTCTTTTATGACATAGAATTCAGTTGGGAGGGTTTTGGGACCTAATGTGATTTGAAGATTGACCTTACCCATGGTTTGAATTTTTGAGTTATCATTATTTCTAAGGATGGAAGTTTCTTGTGTTATTTGAGATTCCTCATAAGCCATTCTTTGAAGAACAGAGAAAGAGACTATGTTGATTATAGACCCATCATCGATCATTACATGTTTAATGGAATATTCATGAAATTTGACTATCAAGCAGAGGGGGAGATCACCCTATTTAGCTATGTCATCAAAGAAGAACACTCTTCATTTGGAGTGTTTTGAGATAGATGGCCTAGATTTAAGGCATTAAGGAGAGCATTCTTGTGCGTAGGAGAACCCTTGAGAAGTTCTAACATGTGAGAAAAAATTATATTATTAGAGGTGTCATCTAGTCATTCTGGCCCTTGGGTGACACAAATTTCTTGATCTTTATCTAATTCCACAAGGCCTAAGGTGGTTTTATCAAAGGCATTTTGATGGATTATGGGACTTTTTCTTTCATCTTATGAGAATGTGTCCCTAAATGCTCATCATTGACATTTTGGGAGGTTTGATATGAGGTGATGGTACTCCTGATGTGATTTGATATCATGCCCCCTTCTCTTGTGAAATGAGCAATATTTATCATGATTGTAATCTTGAGGCTTATGATAATCATTGTATGATTGCTTGTTGATTCTGAGGGTATAGTTTTCAACATTGTGACTCCTCAAATTTGTATGACTATTGTAGTCGCAATTCTCATTCTTTGATGGTGAAGTGTCTATTGACCCATCTATGTTTTGATTGTTTGTCAAGGATTTGTTGTTTCTATCATGGTTTATCAACCATCCATCATACTCCCTTCTTCCACTATCAATATCAATCAGAGCACCAGGTTACAACACTTGGGAGCTTTCAGGACAAAAGATTAGTGATATTAAACCATTGTTCTAATGTGTAGAATGTCATCCAATTGATCCGGAGAGCCGATTGATCAGGGAACTCAAATACTACAAGTTCTGCAAAATTTAGTTAATGTAATTCACGAAAGGTTGCCTGTGCCCAATAATCAGAATCAACATCACTCAGAGGGACAACATTCCATACCCTGAGAACATAGTAGAAGTCCTTGCAGGAGTAGAATAGCTCATTGGGAGGATAGAGAATTAGGACATTACTCACCATTTCTTCGTAGCACTCGAGTTGAGAGGGAGGTTTACATGGATATTGATAAGTTGATCTGAGATTTTCTTTGGTTGCAACCACAACATTTTTCTGGATCTACTGATGGATTTGAGGTAGAATCTTGGCTGATAAGTCTAGAGAAAAGTTTCGCATTAAAAGTCTATGGAAGCAATCTTAAGGCAAGATTGGCAATTCACCTACTTAAGGATAGTGCATACACTTGGTGATGATAGGAGGAAAGAAAAAGACATCTGACTCCAGATAATATAACTTGGGAAGTTTTCCTAGAAATTTTCAAAAAGAGATATATTTCTGATCATTTTCGGCAACGGAAGATTGATGAATTTCATGATCTCCAACAAAGAGGTCTCATAGTGGCACAATATGAGAATAAGTTCTTTGATTTATCTCAGTATGTTGACTATATTTAGGATGAGAAGCTAATGGTAAACCACTTTATCAAGGGACTTAATCACAATATTGCAGGTCTGGTTTGGTTATCTGAGCCTACGACTATGAAGCAGGCAGTTGAAAAGGCACTTATTACAGAAGAAATTCGGTTGAAACATCATGATCATCATCAAAATTCATCACCGTATCAGAACCACAATTAGTTCTGATCTAGTAATGGAAATACGACAAATTCTTATCTTGCTAGATCAACATAGTCACAACCTAGCCTAGAAACTAGTGCAGCGGCACCTAGATACTTTAATTAATTTCATGTTCATTTTGATGTTTTGGTGTTGTATAAGGTCCAAGTGACCAATTGTAAGGCCTAGTGCCATGTGTGAGTCTAAGTGGAATAAATCTAGGTTCATTTTGTAAGTCCCAAGTGACATTTGTCAATTGTAATCGTATAATGCTAAAAATAACACTAATGCCAAAAATAGGCAGTAGTGTTTCCTAGCCGCTTGAAATCGATCTCCCAACCGCTTGGAGTCAGTTTGGTACTACTCAGGGCAAGTTTATAAACCCAGAGGATTGAACCAAATGCAGATATCATTTTCGTTGTAATCAGATCGAAGAGGAGATTGAATGTAACTGTGCATCTTTAAGGAGAATCAAACTATTTCTGTGTCGTCAATTTGTTTTTCTGTTCTCTGTAAATACAAAATTGCATAGCCGTAGATTTCCTTTCCCTTTTGTATTTCTGTTGTTGCAAAATGTCGAAGTGAAGCATTCCACTGGTGAGATTTCTATCGAAATCAATGGAATGGCTTCATTGTACGATATGTGTTTTTTTGTTTCCTATGTGTTTCATCATATTGCGACGCAGAGGATCCAGACAGTGCGATATGCATAGTAGATCACCTAGCATCTCCATGTGCTAGGGTTCGGTGAAGGCAGACTATGCAACAGCGTATAGGAGTATCAGCGTAGAAAACCCTAGCGTTCGCCAATGATTGAAGTGTGGCTAACGAATGTGTTTGAATGTGGTATCAGGAGAATAGTTGAAACATTCGCTGATGTAGAATGTCACTCCGATGGTTGAGTTCGAAGGTGTTATCGGTATATCGGCCTAAGGTTGCAAGCGGCTGTAGATGATAGTAGTCACACCGAAGTCCAGTGAATCGGGGAATCGGTCAATGTTTACCGATAGTGATTGTCTAATTGATAGGAGTCAACAATAGAGTGATCAGCATATCGGGGAAAAAATAATTTGGTTCGCCGATGAGTTAAGTCTTACCGATAAGTGCGAAACATAGAGTTCTCCATCGGGGAGACTCGTAAGATCGAAGAGGTAAGTTCTAAGGTGGTTGACACATTATGTTTAGCTGACAACAGTAGGTCGCCAAGACATAGGCTACTCTCTCGCCGATCAGTTTGTTGATCAAACCCATGCGACCATTGTGCGCTTTGCATCATTTTGGTATCAGAGCCAGCAAAAGGTCTGCAAAAGTGTTGGTGTTGTCTGTAAATGTAATGTCAGACAGAGAAAGTGAAGAAGGGGCTAGCGATATGCCTCCAAAGGGGATGACCACCGAAGTGGTCAAGAAATTCAAGGAGATGGAGGAGATGATCAAGACTGGAGTCAAGGAAGTACTCCAAGCTCAGTTGAAGACCTTAGGAAAAGGTAGGAAATTAGACGAGGAGTCTGGTGAAGAAGAAGATGGGGAAGAGGAAACAACCCCAGAACAGACAGGTATATCTGCAGACCAGAAACAATTTCTAGAGGCCATAAAATCACTCGGTAAGGAGTCGTCCGAGGCAAGAATGGAGATTCTAAGGTTCAACGGAAAGATGGACGCAGATGAAGTCATCGAATGGGTCGATGCTTTGAACAATTATTTCGAGTACAAGGAGGTACCAGAGAATAGAAGAGTCAAGTTTGCAAAGATGAAATTGAAGGGTGTTGCACTCAAGTGGTGGAACTACACCTAGGGAGAAAGGGTGAAGAGTGGCAAGAGCATGATCTCATCCTAGAGTCAGATGGTAGAGAGGATCAAAGCTCAGTTCCTACCAGTGGATTATGAAGTGCAGATATACAGGAAAATGCAGAACCTCAGGCAGAAGGATATGGATGTATCCACCTATACAGAGGAATTTCACAAATTGTCTCTAAGGTGTGGACATGTTGAGGATGAGAAAGGAAGAGTTGCTAGGTATATTAATGGCCTGAAGTGTAGTATACAATATAAGATTACCATCTTGACACCAGAAACTGTGGACAAATGTTTCCAAGTGGCATTGAGAGTAGAAGAGAAGTAGAAAAGAAGGGGAGACCAGTAGAACAGAGGCAGAGGTGGAAGGAATTCTAGGGGCAGAAATAGCTTTGGTGGCAGAAATCAGTTCCAGAAGACTCAAGGGGAGTCCAGTCAGCAAGAACACAGTGGAGAATCTAGTTCCAGAGAGGGTTTCAGAGGAAGGAGACCCAATGGGAGAGGTAGATTTGGTGGATCAGGCAGAGGTCCTAATGTCTTCATAGGAAGATGTAATAATTGTAACCAAATTGGGCACACGGCAGGCAGGGGTCCGGAGAAAGCCTCAAGCTCTCATGGAGGAGAGAGAAGGAGCTAGCTGATTCAAGAAGAAGATTGTCAGAGTGTGAACTCACCTATGGGAAGCATAGCTCTAGCACAAGATGGAGAGAGTCTCATGATGAGAAGAACAATGCTGAAAGTGCCATAGAACAAGGAACCACCCCAGAGGAAGACACTATTCAGAACTCTATGTAAAGTTTCTAGCAAAAGGTGTAAGGTAATTGTTGATTCTGGCTCCACTAAAAAGTTAGTTTCAGTAGAAATGGTAGAGAAATTGAATTTGAAAAAATTGCCACATGTGAGTCCATACAAAGTGTCATGGCTGAACAAAGGGCAGCAAGTCTTGGTGGATGAACAAGGTTGGGTAGAATTTCAGATAGGGGAATATGGGGATAAACTTTTGTGTGATATAATTCCCATGGATGCATGCCATTTACTATTAGAAAGACCTTGGAAGTATGATGTACAAGCCCAGCATGATGGTAAGTCCAATTCCTTTGTGATCACTAAGAATGGTAGACAGTATAAGATGGATCCTTTACCAGAAGAGGGTGTAGACAAGAATGTAGGCTCAAGTATCATGTTAATGAGTGGGAAAGAGTTTCTCTATACTCTGAAAGAAGAGGAAACCTAGGGGTATGCTCTAATTTTGAAACCTAAAGACAATTTTGATTTGTCTAAAAATAGCAAGGTAAAAGTCCCTAAGGAAGTGCAGGAATTGTTAGACAAATATAAGGGTATCATGGTGGAGGATATGCCCAATGTACTACCCCCTGTGAGAGACATAAGTCATTAGATTGACTTCATCGCAGGATCCACATTGCCAAATAAATCAGCTTATAAAATGACACCTAATCAGAATGAGGAGATTGCTAAACAAGTACAAGAACTATTGGATAAAGGCCTGGTGAGAAAAAGTCTTAGTCCATGTGTTGTACCCACATTTTTAGCTTCCAAGAAGGATGGAAAATGGAGGTTATGTACTAATTCGAGAGCCATAAATAAGATCACCATCAGATATAGGTTTCCTATGCCCAGAATAGAGGACCTCATGGATTGTTTGGATCGAGCTCGGTATTTTTCTAAAATTGATATCAAGAGTGGATACCATCAGATTAGGATTAGACAAGGGGATGAATGGAAGACAGCCTTTAAGACTAATGAAGGTCTTTATGAGTGGTTGGTGATGCCATTTGGTTTGTCTAATGCTCCCAGTACTTTCATGCGTCTAATGAATGAGGTATTGAAAGATTTTATTGGCAAATTTGTTGTTGTCTATCTGGATGATATTTTGGTTTTCAGAAGGACAAAAGAAGAACATTTGCAGCATTTGGAACAGGTGTTGAAGAAGCTGCATGAGGAGAAACTGATGATCAATATGGAGAAGAGTGTCTTCATGAAAGAAGAACTCATACCTTGGATTTGTGATATCCCAGGGCAGTTTGAAAATGGATCCAGAGAAGGTAAATGCTATTCTGTCTTAGCTAGCACCTAAAATAGTAAGTGATGTAAGGAGTTTTCATGGGTTGGCGACTTTTTATAGGAAATTCATAAGAGGATTCAGTCCTATTTGTGCACCCATTCTGGATACCATAAAAGGAGGACAAAAATGTAAGTTTGTTTGGAATAGAGCAGCAGATGAGTCTTTTAAGATTCTCAAACAGAAAATAGCAGAGAAACCCATTTTGGTTTTGCCTGATTTTAATAAGTTGTTTACTGTGGAATGTGATGCCAGTAACCTTGCCATTGGTGTTGTCTTGAGTTAGGAAGGCAGACCTGTTTCTTTCTTTAGTGAAAAGTTGAATGATGCCAAAAGGAACTATTCCACATATGATCTAGAATTGTAAGCAATGGTTCAAGCATTGAAAAAATGGAGACATTATCTCTTGCCCAAGGAATTCATTGTTTATACTGACAACCATGCTTTGAGTTTTCTGAATTCATAGGAGAAGCTAAATCAAAGGCACATGAAGTGGGTCGAATAACTCCAGGCATATACTTTTTCTATCAAACATAAGAAGGGACAAGCCAACAAGGTGGTAGATGCTCTGAGCAGAAGAGTGTGCACTATACAAGAAATCTAGTTGCAAAGTGTGGGAGTGGATTCTCTCAAGAATATGTACCCGGATGATGAGGACTTCAAGGAGATATATGCAGTTTGTTCACAATTTTTAGATTCCTATCATTCTAAATTTTCTAAATTTTTGCTACAGCAGGGATTACTATTTAAAGGCAACTAGTTGTGTGTGCCTAGGTGTTCCATGAGGGAGAACATCATAAAAGAGAAACATTGCGATAGTCTTGGAGGTCATTTTGGATTGGACAAGACGTTGGAACAAGTGAGAAGGCTTTACTTCTAGCCTAAGATGCAAACAGATGTTAGAAAATTTGTAGACAGTTGTCACATTTTCTAGAGAGCCAAAGGGACTTCATCCAATACCGATCTCTATCAACCACTTCTAATTCCACAAAGGCCATGGGAGTGCATCAGTATGGATTTTGTTTTGGGTCTTCCCCAGACTCAAAGAGGTTTTGATAGTGTGTTTGTTGTAGTAGATAGATTCAGTAAAATGGCTCATTTTGTGCCATGCAAATGTACCAATGATGCTTCACACATTGCTGGCCTGTTCTTTAAAGAAATAGTTTGAATTCATGGTTTTCCATTGAATATTGTCACTTACAGAGATCCCAAGTTTGTGGGACATTTTTGGCACACATTGTGGAAGAAACTAGGCACTCAATTATCTTTCACATCAGCATATCACCCTCAGACAGATGGACAAACTGAGGTGGTGAATAGATCACTGGGTAATCTTTTGAGGTGTTTGACTAAACAACATGGAGAAGCATGGGATATGATCATCCCACAAGTAGAGTTTGCATATAACGATTCTATTAATAGGAGCATAGGAAAGATCCCTTTTGAAGTTGTATATGGGATTCATCCCAGAGGAAATTTGGAGCTCAGGGATCTCCAGAACATGGAGAAAAGGAGTGCACAAGGAGAAGATTTTGCAGTCAGTATGAAGGATATCCATGATGCTGTAAGAGAAACTATCCAAAAGAACACAGGGAAATACAAAGAGAGAGCTGATCAGAAGAAACCGGATGTCTAATACAAAGTTGGGGATCTGGTAATGGCATATCTGAAGAAGGAAAGACTTCTGAAGGGGCAGCCCACGAAGCTTCTTATGAAGAAGATAGGTCCATGCAAGATTGTACACAAATTTGGGCCTAATGCATACAAAATTGAACTTCCTCTAGGTTTAGCAATATTACCCTTTTCTGATGTGTTAGAACTATTTCCATTCAGGGGAGACAATGTTACAGATTCAGATGTGACAGGAGGGTGTGTGCAAGAAGTTGTGTCCACTTATTGGCTAAAAAGTGGAAGTGTTTTCCCTGATTTTCAGAATTTGTCACATTTGACCTAAAAATTTGAAGCACTTAACGGTGGAATCTTGGAAAAATTCACTAAATATGAAATGTAGTACTCGGAGTCTAGTTTCCAAAAATGTAATTTTTGTCAATACCCAGATGATAGAAAGTGATTTTGAATAGGTGTTTCTAAAAACCACTGTTTAAAAGTCACTTTTTTTTACTATACCATGTACGTGTATGTCATCCATATTTTGACCTAAATAATCATATTTTTCAAAATCCTTTTGGGAAAATATTTGTAACTCACTGAAGCACGTTTTTCATTTTTTTTTGTAATTTTTTATTGAATATTTTTTTTTATTAATTTTTTATTGGCCATTTTTGGTCTTTTAAAAAATCATCGTGTACATCACGCATAAGATGACCTAAACTTAACATTTTTTGAATTTTTTTTTTTTTAAATTGAAAAGAATTGTCTAAAGTACGTTTTCCTACAATTTTTTTTACAAAAAAATATGTTAATAAAAAGTTATTAAAATACTAAAAAACCCTAATAATTCAAGTTTATGGACCTATTTCATCAGAAATTGATTAAAAAATAGAAAAATTAATCCAATTGTAAAAAAAATTACATATTTGGAATCTACACTGTCTCATCTATAATGGGTTTTAATTTCGTCAAAATATTCTGCAAAATAGACCTTCAGATATATGCCCAAAGTCACTATTTTGTTGTGACATTGACAAGACCTTCAAGTTGCAGGTCAAACCTGGTCCAGAGGTCAGGTTCGGGTCCCCAAAGCATTTCCTGAACCGGGTTACAAAGCAAAAACTGAGCTTAAAATTCAAATTTTAAATAACAGGATCCCGTTTTAAAACTAGATCCCGTTTCATAAAAGGTTAATATTTTAACCTTTATGAAATGGGATCCTGTTTTCAAAACGGGATCCTGTTTTAAAACGAGATCCCGTTTCATAAAGGTTAAAATATTAACCTTTTATGGAACTCAAAACGGGATCCCATTTCTTGAAAACGGGATCCCGCTTTTGGCTCGGGAACCCAAAGCAAAACGGGATCCCATTTCATAAAAAGCGGGATCCCATTTTGGTTAACCCGATTTCGAATTTTTTCTAACTCTGAAACTTCCACCTTAAGTGGACACAACTTCTTGCATTTACCCAAGAGCAGGGGATGCAGAATGGATTTCTGATTTTCCACCAAGTTAGCCAATACAACTAGAATGTATTTTGGACACCAAAGTTCAGAAGAAGACCAGACATAAAACCTACAAGTAGTATCTGGTCAAATGGCATGGTTTACCTAATGAAGATGCAACCTGGATGAGCGAGGAAGACATCATCAAGCATGGGGTTAATATTTCAGACTTGGTTCCTCAAGGAACTTGAGTTCTATTAACCCCGGGAGTATGGTGCAGGGGCACCTAGATACTTTAATTAATTTCATGTTCATTTTGATGTTTTGGTGTTGTATAAGGTCCAAGTGACCAATTGTAAGGCATAGTGCCATGTGTGAGTCTGAGTGAAATAAATCTAGGTTCATTTTGTAAGTCCCAAGTGATATTTGTCAATTGTAATCACATAATGCTAAAAATAGCAATAATGCCAAAAATAGGCAGTAGTGTTTCCCAGCCGCTTGGAGTCAGTTTGGTACTACTTAGGGCAGGTTTATAAACCCAAAGGATTGAACCAAATGCAGATATCATTTTCGTTGTAATCAGATCGAAGAGGAGATTGAATGTAACCGTGCATCTTTAAGAAGAATCGAACTATTTCTGTGTTGTCAATTTGTTTTTCTGTTCTCTGTAAATACAAAATTTCATAGCCGTAGATTTCCTTTCCCTTCTATATTTCTGTTGTTGCAAAATGTTGAAGTGAAGCATTCCACTGGTGAGATTTCTGTCGAAATCAGTGGAATGGCTTCATTGTACAATATGTGTTTTTTTGTTTTCTGTGTGTTTCATCATTTTGCGGCGCAGAGGATCCGGACAGTGCAAGATGCATAGTAGATTACCTAGCATCCCCATGTGCTAGGGTTCGGTGAAGGCAGACTGTGCAATGGTGTATAGAAGTATCAGCGTAGAAAACTCTAGCATTCATTGATGATTGAAGTGTGGCCGATGAATGTGTTTGAATGTGGTATCGGGAGAATAGTTGAAACATTCACCAATGTAGAATGTCACTCCGACGGTTGAGTTTGAAGGTGTTATTGGTATATCGGCCTAAGGTTGCAAGCGGCTGCCGATGATAGTAGTCACACCGAAGTCCAGTGTATCAGGGAATCAGCCAATGTTTATAAGGCTTTGCCGATAGTGATTGTCTAACCGATAGGAGTCAACAATAGAGTAATCGGTGTATCGAGGAAAAAATAATTGGGTTCACCGATGAGTTAAGTCTTACCGATAGGTGCAAAACATAGAGTTCTCCATCGGGGAGACTCGTAAGATTGGAGAGGTAAGTTCTAAGGTGGCGGATGAGTTATGTTTGGCTGAAAATAGTAGGTTGCCAAGACATAGGCTACTCTCTCGCCGATCAATTTGTTGATCAAACCCACGCGACCATTGTGCGCTCTGCATCAAAAACTAAGTCAGCTCAAGGAGGTCCAGTCAGATCTTGGCAAGCTCCATCTCATAAAGAGGATCAAAGAAATCAGACACAATATGTTGGATCAACTCGTCTGCAGCAAAGTTCTCGAGGTAATCAAGCTAACACTGGTAAATTATCTTTTCAGTTTCTGGCTCCTCTGAACTGTTATTGTTTTAATTACGGTGGTAAAGGACACTATGCTCAGAATTGTAATCAAAGTAATATAGCTTCAGAAGTTCATCAGTTGGCAGTTTCAGAACCTACTATGGGAGATGTGGGCAAATCTCATCGGGTATTTGCAGCGACTGAAAATCAGCAAGAAGAGCATCAAGCATCAGTGTTAGAGGTTCTCGAAAAATTTGGTAAGGTTACTATTTCTATTCTTTTTTATTCAGGAGTTACAAATTCTTCTTATGTATTGGAGTGGAATGCTTTACAGGTGGCACATGATAAACAGTTAATATTAGAACTAATTCACATTTTGGATCAACAAACACTGGCCCTGCGAGGTCGACAGCTAATATGAGTCTTTTGCTACATGGGAGGATGCAAATAGGATGAAATCTTTATTCCCTTATCTCTTTGAGAGCTTCCAGGAGGAAGCCTAGATTCTACAGGGGGAGAATGTAGGGTCCTAACTAATATTGCTCTTTTTGGATATTTATTTGACATTATATTTTGGTGTGAGGTTGTGTTATGGATTTGATTATGTTGAACCATAAAATTAATATCATTATTATTTTGGATTATGGAATTTATGTATTTAAAATATATTTAATTATTTGTTAGAAAATAAACAATAAGTTTAATTATACAATTGATGATTATGTTGAAAAGAGTATTATAATGATAAGTTAGTGATTAAGATGATTTTGATTATTAAATATTTTAAATGAATCAATGATTAATTAAGAGGTGTGTAGGTGGAAATGTATAGTTTTTCTTTTAACATGTTATTTTGGCTTTATTTTCAAAAAAAGAAATATGAAGAGTTGAGGACAATGTTCTATTAAAAAAGAGAGGAAAGTGAGTTATAAAGCATGCTCTTGGAAAAAGAAAGTGTAGAAAACTTTTGTAACAGATTCTTGGAAGGATTTTGGGAAAATGGCTGAAAATTGCAAGGGTGAATGCTAGCCTGGACAATGGAGGTATGAAATCTGTTGATAAATCTAATTTTTATTGTCAGATTATTGTTTGATTCATGGATTGGAAATGTTAAATATTTGTTTGCTCTGTGTGAGCTATTATTGCTGCTTTGTGTGATCTGTTATTTTCGCTCTGTGTGAGCTATTATTTTGTCTATTTAAAAAGTTATCTCTGTTGGATTTAATTTTGTTTTCGGAAATTTTTTCTCGAGGGTGGATTCAACTCTATCGATCCTAAGGTTAAGTGGAGAGCAATATGAATGATTAAATTTTGTTATATATATTTGAAGGAATAATTAATTATGAAGAGCAAAATGAGTGTTTTTCTGTTGATGCAGGAAAAAAAAATTTGTTGCATGAGAGCAAAATTGGATTATTCAGATTTGTGGTTGTAGTATAATGAACTAAATCATATTGTAGAAAAGTACCAAGTTTATGGACTTATAGTTTTATTTGCATAGCCAAGAAAATCCTCCAAATGTTGATGCGAAAAACTAGATTCATTATTTTTCAAGGTGCAATTAAATATTTCTGCAGTTGTTTTCTTTATAAGAAGATTTTTCATGTTGTAATATTGATGTTATCCTTTAAATATGATTCATTATTGCACTGTTATAATCTTCTGTTGAGACAATTTTACATGATTCTGTTTTGGGCGATGTACAGTATAATTTGGGTTTATTCCAAAATTTTATAAATATGTATATCCATTTGTGTTATGGTTCTCATAATAGTTGAAAGAATAATATATTTTAGTACATGAATTTTTAGTGTATCAAAATTGAGTGAAGGAAAATTTGTAGAGAGGCTAGAGATATTACTGTGAGCGATCAGCTGACTGCCACCATTTGTATAATATATAACTTGTATTTAAAATGTAGCACGCTATGTTTTAATGATAACTACATCTCTGTGATAGTTCTGATTTAATGGATTTGACAGCATAGGTATTAAACATGGTAATAAGAATAGGTTTGTTTTTATGTAATAAGTATCAAAGAAAGTTAATTAAATTGTATTGTTTGAATTTTTACCTGGTAGCGTGGGAACAGTAGTCCCCACGGCCTCCCACAAATGGGATTAACCGCCAACTGTGGTGTTAATTGCCATAGTAAGGCTATATAAATTACAAACGTTACCTCTTTATAAAAAGATTATTACAGTTTTAAATACGTTATGATAATTATCATAGTCAGTATCGGTTACATATGATAATGGAGTCGCATTTCTTATAGTATGTAAATTCTTGATTTCAGCAGTTCTGTAGAACTAGAATAAGGTATTATTGAAACAATAAAATCTACTTCATAATTACATTTCATTCATTAGTAAATGTGGATCATTTTGTAAATCTCTCTTTATATCTTATTACCACGAATTTTCTATGCATACAGAAATCGAGTATATTTATAATTCTTTTAAAATAAAAGAGTATTTGTTTTCTTAGATGTAGAAAATTGAGACACAAGTAGAGGAATGAAAATAGGAGATTTATTTGAAGGCGACCCTTCTCAGGGGAAATTTTCTCATAATATTGAAAGTTTTTTTAAACAAGGTCGCGTTGCAGCATAGTTCCTGCCAAATGCTGGGAAGGCAGTTTTGTCCTTTGCAGTATTTTATTTGCGGGTTTGTCAAGTCATGATTTTTGTTGGCTTGGCCTTTAGTTTCAACTTACTCTTCTCATGTTGATCAAGTTTTATTTTGTAGGTGTTAGAAGATCACAAGTTGCTAAGCACTTTGAGTGCTCATTTGGAGTTGAAGAGAAACTTTTCAATTTAAATGTAGTCAATGTGTTCTCTAGGATTCAAGTGATTATTTTGTAATCCGCTATTTTAGTTTTTTTATTGGGTTAATAAAGAACAGAGAATGAACAAAATAATACACACACTTGCCACTGAAAATATGCCGTATACACATTATTTTTTAATTTGATGTTTTATTTTTTTTTATTGTGAGCCTTCATTACCCCTAAATCTGGGTGTAAAATACATTATAGTTGTATATGATAGAACTAGGTCCTTGGGCCATAACAATTACTATTGTGATTGTTTGAAATAAGGAAAAGCTCCAAACAGCATAAGCTTAGATAAATAACATCCACAGTAGATAAAAGCCAAGCAGGATACACACTTTTAGATACACTCTTCAACATGTCTCTTGATAATATAGATAAAATATTCCAAATTTGGCAGGCGCAGGAATGATTGCCTACTCTCAGTTTCTACACCCATTGTTCTCACTTCTCAGTATTGATATTATTCAGACATTACAAATAGTTCTGGCAACAATTTAAGCTTCAAAATCATATGTATCTCTCTAAAAGTTGAAACTAGAGAAAACCATAAATATTATTCCCAGAACATGATTAGACTCACAGATCATTCTAAATTACAACAATTTTTTCATGAAATAGACTCATCTTTTGACTCATTACCACTAAACGGATTTCAATCCAAACACAAACTGTTTGCATATTTCACAGACTTTCATCTTGAAATTATAATAAACACCAATTTTGAGAAAGATTTTACAAAGATTTTGCTTAGACAAATAATTCTTTGGCAGGGATTCTACTTAAACAAGGGCGGCCCAATTTTGTCAAGTGATAAGTGACTCACTCTTTAACCTGCAGGGTCATTCCTGAGTATGAGATAGATAAGCTGATAACAAAGCTTATGTTGCAACATTATATTGTGCATGAAAACACTAAAGTTTCTCTCTATTTTCTTAGAAGCAAAGTTTTGACAAAGTTCTAGTTGATGTCCAGACTCAAATCTCCACGGAATTGAACCAAAAAACATTATTGAAGAATCTTAAATATGAGAGGAACAACATGCATTGAAGCATCAAATGCACGTGTTACCTTCTCTTAGTTATATTTTTAAAGCAGGTGCATAAAGTGGAGTGGTCAGATATCAAATCCACCTCATGCTATTTTCATGGAGAGCCTACATATGTATTTATCCTGTTCAGAGTAACAAACTACAACCTAGCTAATATAACCTCCCAAAGAAACATAATAACTACCACCTATTAATCCAATACTCAAAAGGATCTTAGAAATATTACTTTAATAAAATGCAGAATTTGTTTTCTAAACATTATTTAGCTAGAAATCTTAAAATTTAAGATATCATATTGCGCTTATCATTGATAACCTCTAGTTTGAATCTAACCACTAAGTTCACAAAATTTCAGTATGCATCAAAACTAGTTTCATGGAAAACATGGAAAAGAGTTAAAACCATTAATAGTGTCAAGATGCCCAACACAGGATGAAGGGAATGGTAAGGCATGAGTCTAGCTATCCATAGGGTCAAATGATCATCAACTGAATAATGATCAAAGAAGGCTGACAATAAAAAAATAGCGTATTAAAAAAAAGTGAATATGTATAACTGACCACTGGTATCACTTCTATGGAGGTAGAATCCTACTAATGTAGGCAACCATCTAAGTTATTGCACTTACTGTTCTTTCTCAGTTATTATTCTTTTCTTGGGCAAACCCACAGCAAAAAGCAAAAAAATTTCTTTTATGAAAATAAAACCTGATCTAACTGTTTTAACCCTTAAAATTAACATAGAAGTTACTAAGTCACATTCCTGCCTCTCATTCCATGTTCATTGTAAACTCTATTTCTACTCATTGCTTAGGGCTGCAAGTTTTCTACATTTTAAGACCTAACCCGCAAAAACCTAATTGCAATATCAGTGAAGAAGTTATTGAGACTCAAAGGCATGGCTCAATCTTTAAAAATAGAGACCCAAGACTTAGATCTTGAACCTAATACATGATTTAAGTAGTTTAAAAATATCCTATAAATAGACAAGATGCATAGCATGGTCTTTAAAACTAGTAACCACATAAGGTGTTAGCCGAGTTGTGCAAAATAGCCTTGTTGATGTTGCTTTATAGTTGCAACCACTCCTACACCTTGAAGCACAGATTTAGAAAAGGGCATAACCAGTCCTTGCTAATGTTGCTTTATACTTGCAACCAGTTCTGCGCCTTGAAGCACAGATTTAGAAAAGGGCATAATCACAGTCGCTTGGAGATGAAGTAGAGCTATAGGGTCATAGTTGTTCAATTTCATGGAGGTTGTAAAACCATAGAAACCAACTCAAAATAATATGCCTTATAATAGGTAAAAGCCATAATTTTTGTGCTAATTTACAAAATATCAGTAAATAAGTCATACAAAACATTTAATTCATAAGTTTTGCTATATTGATTGCTTTACAGACATGTGATTTAAGTTTTTTCTATATGCATATTGGATCAAAGCTACAAGTTACATATTCACAGCCAAAACATGCATGTATAGTTACAATCTATCAAGTTACTTAAAAACAATATTGGCAATAGAGCATTTAGTAAATCAAGGTATAGTAAAGAGCATAATTTATAGGATGCTCATTGTTTGACAATTTTGACAATGGAGTTGTTTATTGCCAATGTAAATGTTCCATATATTTGGAATCTACGTAGGAGGAATACTGTGGTGGAAATGTCATCACTGTATTGTTCATATGCAATTTTTGCAAGGTCTGGAAAGCTTTGCTGCAAAAGATCTCCATGTAAGTGGCAGTCTATATTGTTGTTTTGCTTGTGTAATGTGCAAATTAGGTTGTGACGGTAGGAATATTGTGTCACTGTTCTACAGTTTGTGCAGTGGGCTGAACCTTTTTCAACAGGAGTGTCAAAGAACATTGTGTGTTGACATGTATTGCAACACGCTTCATAGGGAGGCAAATGGACATTCTTTGCTTTGAGTGTGCCAACTACTTGAAAAGAGAATGTGTCAAAGAAGGTAATGTGTTATGTAATTTAACTATGAGATTACAAAAATGTTTTTTTTTGGTTCTTGCCTGGATGTTGCATCTAGCAAGGGTCTGTAGCTGTGCTTTTGTGCTTTCATCATTAAGCTCCTGCAAAAAAGTAGACTGGGTTGTGTGCATGACATTTGTGCCTTTCAACCCATGTCTAACAACATTTTAAAAAAGTAACATTGGTGTTTCTGTTATTAAGAGCATGTGCTGTAAATTTGCAGACAATTCTGTGTTGATGTTTGGAATAACAACCTGCAAAAACAACTTGTGTTTGAAGTATTTGCAAATTGGGCAATACATAATGTGCAGATGTAGATGCATATTGGAAGTATGATAAGAAAACATTAATATGAAATAATATGTAAATGGTTCGGTACGTACAGTAGCCATGTCTTGTTGGAGGTCACCATCTTTGACATGGACTTCGTACTAATTTTTGTTGACATGATAGCTTGTAACTATGGCTCCAAAGGAGCCAACTGCATAGCTGGATTCTACCTCTATTAGCTTTGAGATGGTTGAGTGAAGTGTCAACCTATGGCGATTGCAAATAGTGGGCACAGTTTCAACCAGGCTTTTAGGGGTCAAGGCAAGGCAACAGTCTACATCACCTCTTTCGTATTATGTTTTACTTTTGATTAAGAAGTTTGTAATGCGAATGCTGGACCCAGTTACCATGCATGGGTAGAATGTGTTTATCAAAGTGTTGCTAATATTGACTGTTATTGTCATTTGTCCATTAGCGTCCACAAGGTCTACATGCACAATTTCTATTTTACTGGGAATATTGGTGTACCTGTTAGATGCAGGGCCATAAACAACAAGTATATCCCCTTTGAATACAGAACCAGTTCATTTGGTGCAAAGTTCCAATTACGTACTCGGCTTTGGAGCTGTGGACGCTAACCTACAAAAGCAAATTGGGAAGTTAAATTTCTGTAGCAAATAAGTAATGTATTTATTTATTAACAATTTAGAATAATATATCAAGGGTATTGTGATAATGACTAACCTCATGCAAGGGAATCATTTAGTAATGGTTGTCTCAATTATATATATACATAATGTTCTTGAAAGCAGAAAATTAGCATATGTTACATTCTTGGAATGGAGAAAGTGAAATATACAGCTAAGAAGAAGATTATAGTTATGCAATTAAATATGCCAAAGTTGCATAATTTTATGTCATCTAACTAGACCAGAAGAGAATGATTCAATAGCCATGATAAATTCTTGTCCATCTCTACAAAGAAACTAATATATTTCAAATCAAAAGAATGGTCAAATCTTTGAAGCTAGTAAGTCTACAGTTGTAGATAAATACCATACAACATAAATGGTTAGAAGCACATACACCATTTCCATCTATTAATCTTACAAGTACGATCACAGTCACAGATACTACAAAATGTGCAAATTGCAGGATGAATGAGATAAAACTCGATCAACTCATATTTAACAACACACTTTCAACCTGTGCAAAATGGAGACTTTGAAATAGGGTATAGACATTCATCAAAGTATAAAGGATAAAGGAATTTCATACAAAAGAGTACAATAGGCAAAACAACTTTAGAAGAATGCAATCATCACCGACTTTGCAAGGCTTTAAGTTTATTTTAACAATAATGTAAAAGCAAAAAAATTGGGCAAGGCTAGGAATTATGGCTTGACTCCATTGGTATATGTCAATATAAGTCACCTCCTCTGTTGGGGTGGGTCTAGGCCTGTTTATAAGGGCCACTTAAAACAAGGATTATACATTGCAGTAAAAGCTCATAAACATGCAATTTATGTGCACCAAAAAGCTGAAATCAGGTCTGAAGTTGAACGCATAAGCTGTGCACAGCATAAGAACATTTAATTGGTTTTGTTTTGAGTTGGATACTGATCCAAAAATGGATCTGGTATTAATTCATGACCATGTGGCAAGGTGATCACAGCTAGAGGGACACTTGTGTTGCAGGGTCAAAAGCATATTCTCAATTTATTTTGATAGAATACAACAAAGAAGGTAATAGTGGAGCCACAATTAGTATGACTGAAGAAGAAACAAAAAAAGGATGTAAATGTGCCATGTCAAGGTTTAACATTAAATGATCAAATATGGTGTTGAAACTTTAGCTTTGGACAAAGCAGCGGTAGAAGAGAGAACTATTTGCAATTAATATCTTTCATTGGTTTCATTGCCCTGTGTATTCAATTCTCCAGAGGATGTGCCATCTGATTCAATGCTTTGCACTTGACTATGACAAAGCAAAATTGCAAGTCAGAAATGCAGTCAAAATATGGTTCAAGTTTCATTTTATTAGCACAATTGTCATGCATTACCGTTTTCTTATTAATGCAGTAGCAGGATCTTGTCCTCTGAGTTGCATGTTTTCTATGCATTTGTGGGAAAAACCATTAATATGTGCCTAGCCAAATAGTTTATGACTAGGTATGTAGAGCAAAATCCAAAAAATTGCAAATAGAGATCTGAATCCATATTACACAATTTTGAATACAACCTACTTGCTTTTAGAATCAAAAGTGAACATTATAAAAGCTTACATTTGATAAGGCAATTGCATGTGTAAAGATATATTTTAGGAAAACATTTGTAGCAGATTTGTGTTCAATATAAATACCCTTTTTCTGTCGCTCTATTGATTGTATGCAAAGGGGCGGATGGAGTGTTCTTTGTTTGGTGCAAGTCCAATTGCATGTGGCAAAACAAGGTTGTTACTCAACTATGATTTTCTAGAAGTTTTTAGTAATGCAAGTAGTTTGTATGACTAACATAAAGACATGAGTAATTCTGCATTGTATTTGTTTTATCTAGATACTTTACTCTTTTTTTTGGTTTGTTGTTGTGCCTTTGTGGACATGGAACTAGATGATGTCTCTTGGATGGTATCCATGTTTTTAAATCACCTGCAAAATGGTGTTTGTGTTAGTTTCTGGCATATGAATTTGAGCCATGAATATAGTATTAATAATGAGTTGCACATCTATTATTCTATTAAGTAGTGGCATAACTAGGCACTAAAACATTTTGGAATGACAATATGTTCTACATGTTTACCTTTTGCAAGACAATGCACATGCATTTACTATTTCACATGGCATGACTATACAATGTTGTCAATGTGAATTAGGAGAGTGTCATGATCACTCTAGTATGTTTCTAATCTTTGAATCCTAGTTGTATGTGCATAATTGTTTGTCCACACATGATCAATAATGGCCTGTGACAAAGGCTCTGTTTTTTCAAGTAACAAGTGCAAGTTGTGTATCTACATGTGCTCATTAAGTATTTCTATTTTTTTTAGTGTGTGGACATGTCAATGTTGAAATCACCTACAATGTAGATAGGGCTTTGTTTACAAGCATTTGTCATTACTTCACTAACAATCGTTAGGATATTTGTAAGTGTTGCCGCTGGTCTAGCATAGATATTACAAATATAAAGTGTTTGTCTAGTTACAATTAACGAGAGTAATATTGCTTCAACATTTTCAAATGTTAATGGTATTGCATTTGAGACTTTAATTTTTTTTCTAGTACAGGTCATTACGCCATGTATATAGTACGCTGCAAAGCAATTGAAGTCTAGTAATAAGTTGTCTTCCATTGTTGTTTTCAAATATGTCTCTTGTAGACAAATAATGTCAGATGACATTAAATCCTTGTCGTGTAAGATGTCATGTTTATGGGGTTGGAAATGACGAGTGTTTAATGTAGATATGGTAATAAATGATGTGTCACTCTCATAATGTATGTTGTTTTGAAGAGTCCATTTGGCAATCGTTTCAAGCCATGTCATTTCTTCTATGATTGATGGTTTCACCTTAAAGTTTTTTCCCTGTTAGAGGGCTTAACAAATATAATGTTTCAATGCTTGGTGTGCAAGAAAGAGTTGTGTATGTTAACCCATGTTGCACAACACCTGAGGGGTCAAATGCAAGGCCCTGCATTGTGAGTCCTTGTGATCTATGTATTGTTCAAGCACATGCTAGTTGCATTGGGAACTATTTTCTAATAGTCATTTTTCCTTTTGTGCTTAGTCTTTGGATCAGTTTTGCAACTTGAAGAATTCGCACCCATCCATTATCAATGTAAGTTTGGTTCAGGTCGGCTAGTTTTGTAATCTGGCATTTTCCAACGCGACGGTCATTGAATTCAATCCATATGATGTCCATGTTAGTAGTCTGTATATATGCTTTGAATATTCCATCTGATCCATTGACAAGGCCATCCTGTGTATCATAGTTTCCACCATATATCTCAACCGATATGTTTGTTTTTCATTATTTGATCTGCGAGACTTGCAGTGTGTTTGTATAATTGTTGTACATTGATAGAGTTGTCATCTTCGTCAATTGCATTGATTGTAATTAGTTGGCCAGGTAAGGCAAATAATATTTTTTGGTTGTGTGCATTGACATCCTTTCTCTTGTAAAAAAGAAATGGGAATGTTGGGTCTATAGGTGGAGAGCGTAAGCATTTGCTATTCAAGTATGCTATGTCATTGTCTGTTTGAGAAGTTGTACGTATTCTGTAAAGTATAGAGATAAAGACCTGGTCTTTCTACCTCATTGTTGTTTGTAAATTATAGCATTTGATGTTTTGTTTCCAGAAATTGTATGGTACTAGCTCAATATCTGTTTTCGGATTTTGAAACACTGGGCAATCACATATAGGCTCTGCTTGGTAGAGATCACCACAAAAAATAACATCTAAACCACCAAAAGGTTTAGTAGGCGTTAGCATTATTTCACGCAATCTCCTATCTGTGTAGCGTAATAGTATTGTTCCAACTAATGAGATCTCATCTACTAGGACAACACGCAATTGTTGATATTCTTTTGTCAATGAATCAAATCTGTCAAAGCCCAATGGAATAGGAATGGATTTGTTGAATGGTATAAGGAGTGCAGAGTGCAAGGTTGTGCCTCCTATATTGTAAGGTGCTTTGCCTGTGTATGCAAGTAACGAGCCTTTTATCTTGTCTAGGTTACTATCAATTGAGTTATTGTATATATGAAGGAGGCCTTGATATATAGCTTTGGCAGTGAATGTTTTTCCTGTGCCAGTGCCTCCTATTAAGAACAAATGCAATGGTTCAAGTTTCTTTTGTTGTTTTTTCATTAGTATGTCTTTCACTATGGCTTGTTGCTCATTGTTTAACATTCTTCGAAGATTGTAATATTCTATGTTGTCGAGTAAGTGTGGATGTTTAGCTATCTCAAATGGTCTTGTCATTTGTTTGTTGTAGATATTGAGTTTTATTGTCTCTAAATCTGATTGCAAATTGTATTGTTCATTGTATGTGCTACTTAGGTTTTCCACATTGTTTCCATCTTTAGAGTTTTAATTTTGAACATTGACATCATTAATAGCATCGTCCATATCACCTCACAATTGATTTACATTGTAGGTATACTTTGCTTGGTTAAGTTGTACTATTTTCTGATGGCTAGGAAAAGCATCTTGCCATGTTGTAAAGCCTTGCTTCAAGATGTTTTCATCCAAATCAAATGGAACATATAGCAAAAGTTGCTCTCTGTAATAGTTCTCGATGTCAACATGTTTATTGTATTTGATAAATCTGATAATTTGTGGTCTAGTTCTTCGCCTTAATTTTCCTTTTGCTATTGTGTATTCCAAGACAAAATTTGCTAAGCAAACATTGGACAATGATTTGGGTCGTGCAATATAATGGTCAATTAAGCTTTTACAAGCAACATTTTGTGATTCATCTGGTTCATTGTCTAGTTGTTTGGAAGTCTTCAAAACAAATGTGTGATTGTCAGCAGCAGATGTGTCTATGAATCTACATTTTCTTGAACTACAGTTAAGAGGAAGTGAAAGTACAATGTGCACAGCTTGTTGAGTAGACATTTGTTGTAGGTTTAGCAACGCATTGCCAAGCTTCATTATCATATTTACTGCATCAATGTTATGTTCTTTGTGGTCTGTGTGTATCTTGTTAAATGCATTTGTTATTGAGTTATTACTTTTTGTCATGTATGAGCTACAATACATTGCTACAGCATATGCATTAAGGACAAATTGTGCATCCGTATTTGCTTGCCACAGATGTGGAATGTCTTTTGCAAATGTATTGTTCCATATGTGAGCTGGCTTCCTTCTTAAGAACATTGTTGGCCTAAGTAATGTAGACTGTATGGCTAATATATATTCATTTTCAGTCATGCCTATGTTCACTAGGAAATTTTCAAAGGTTACAAAACAATCATAATTTGAATATTCTAAACCGGATTTGAGTTTTTCGAAAAGACACATATTGCTTTTGTTTTTGTCCATGCATGGTTCAAGTATTGTTGTTTCTTTCATTGGTGGTTGTGGGAAACCAAAACAGCATTTTCCTCGTTTTGTCTTTTTGCATTGTCTCGTATGATGATGTATATGTACTTTAGCTATTTCTTCATGCAATTGTTCTGTGTTGCAAGTTACATATCTATCCACAAAATGTTCGATGGTAGTATTATTGTCTTTTCCATATATTGGTGCATCTTTAATCTATAGCATGAAATGATCATGTTCATTTCCTCGATTCTGAAACTCCGTAACTGAAAAATAGTCCAGTACCTTTCCGAAGAATGTTTCATCTAAACATATTAATTTTTTCATAGCATTGATTCTATGTTTATAATACCGAGTACAAGTGGCTGGATCCTTTTTTATCAAAGAGAAAATGTCAATGTTAGTAAATAGTCCAAGTTGGCTTTGTTTTAACTTGCTTTCATGTGAAATGTACAATTCTTTCAATGTTTTTGTTAGTGGGTCCCAATTCTGCTCTACACTAGTGAATGTTACAAAAAATGTTGGTGGTCCTAACTGTCGTATCATTGCAAAAACATTTTTCTTGAGATGTTGCAAATAGTCTGGTGAGTTTCTTATTTTTTTTAAGTCTACATATCCAATATCAGATTGCAATATTTTTTCAAGGTTTGGTGTGTACTTGACATCTTTTGCTAGTAATGTTCTGCCTTTTAGTTTCCCCTTGCGAATTCTTATCCATATGGTAGAGAAAACTTGGCTAATTAGTATTTTGATGGTTTTGAAAAATAAGTTGGTGGTATGATAAGTAAATGTTCAGTTTGAGTTTTGTAGTTCCCATCGTGCATTTTTTTGGTATGAAAATTGTTTTGTAATTTTGTCATCACGTGGTTGTCCAAAAAATAGTGTGGGAAAGTTCATTTCTTCTGCATATCTATCTTGAAAGATTCCTAGAAGTTGTTTTCCTTCTACTGGTGTGATTTCTATGATTTTGTCTTGAATAGAATGTATAGTTCTTGATTCTGTAAATCCATGTATCAAGGTGTCTGCTTCGATTTCGATGGCATCGTCATTGTCACTTTCACTTGATGAAGAGTCAATACTTGGCATCTGTTCTTGTAAAGGATATAAATGCTCATGCCAATTTGTGTTCAATTTAACATTTTGCATTTTGTATAACATTGTTTGACACAACTCATTTAAAGCATTTATAATAGCATTTGGTCGCACTCTTCCTTTTTGGTATGCATTTGTATATTGTAAACGCCTCTTCAATGCAATAGCAATTGTGCATGTTTCATTGGTTGATTTTGGCAACATTGTTTGTATAATGTTCATGTCTATTAGAACATTGATAATAGTTCCATTTAGTCCAATTTGGGATCTCTTATGTCCTAGTTGCCAAATTTGTACAAATGCAATTTGAAGGGACACCAACCTTTCCTCAAGTTCTGAAAGTGTAGTTGTGTATTGTAATGGCTTGTTTGTTTTGATCTGTTCTGGTGTTGCATATGCTGGTTTTTTCTTTTGTTGCAATTGTTGGTTACAAAACTTGCAATCTTGTTTCCAAACAATTCTTGTTTCTCTAACAATAGCAGCTGATATGTTTCTATTGCTTTTTGTGTAAAATTTGTTACGTTTTTCTTAAAACACAATTGCTGACAAATTGCACACACATGTTTAGGGGTGTCTTGTACTTTTGTCATGTATGTTTCTATTGGAGTCTTTGTTCTTTTTGTTGATTTGTGTATGCCATGAATTATAGTATTCTTACGTGTGGTTTGTTTTATTTTACGAAGTGATTTGTGGGCAATTCCTTTCAAGACATTTGTGGATTGTTTAGAGCTGCTAATCTGTACATGTTCAGTGTTTCGAATGGATTGTTTCAATTTGTGGATACTAATTCTATGTTGTCCTTTAATCGGCACCATTCCTTGTGATTGTTCACTATTAATGTCATTTGGTAATATAATGTCCACTCCACATGGTCTATAGTGTGTATGCATGTCATTCACCTTGCAACATACAATATTGTATATCTTTGTTGGCTCTAGGCATTTGCAATATTCTTTCATAGGCATGTCATTATTTTCTGGCCAAACTTTTATTTTTATTTGCAAAATGTAAGATAGCCACTCAAAACAAAAATCATGTCCTTCAATTATGCTCTTTTCATATGGCTCTGCAACTTTTGCAATAAATGTTTCCCAAATTGTCACCCCACAACTGATAATCAAGTCAGATTTGAGACATGTTACAAGGCAAGCCATTACTACTTTGTCTTGGGATAGGATTGCATTGTAAAAGGACTAAGCCATGTATCGTCTAAGACATTGGCTATCAAATTCATTGTTTGTGAGAATAGAAATACTATTAAAAAGGCTGTCACCACAATCTGATATAGACAATGCATTTTTACATAATCTAGACGTTGAAGCTATTGACTTATCTTCCACAACATACTGTTTTGAATTACAAATTGTTTTAGAGTGTTTGGGTTGGTGAATTTATGGTTCAAATGCCCTATTTTTTTGGATACAAGTGGCTCAAAATATCCATGAATAGGATTCTGATCATGGAACAAGATAGAATACATAGTACTTTGTGAACTGTCATTGAAATGCAAGTAATTTGCTCTTCTTGTTAAAGACCAGATACATATTTGAATGTCTAGCCACTTGGCTAGCCACTTAATACAAAATATGTCCCCCCAAAGGCCATATTCATTACAGTTTGGCTTTGGGACTGCAGACAATCGCATACGTCTTAAATATGTATTAACATCACTCACTCCATGCAATTCATACAATGTTTGGGGGTCTAGCTCATATATGTAAGAAGATAAAGCTTCAGGGCCACTCTTTGCTAGAAAATTTAGGAAGTGGTCGATGGTTCCATTGCGTAGTTCTATGGAAGTGTAGCGCATATGCAACAATAGTTGCAAAGAGTCAAAAAGACAGTCACCTATGTTGTATAGGAATTAGCTTATTCTGAACATGCTATTGTTTTCCAATACTATGTTAATTGTCTCATCCACATGTCTATTCAATGACTCGTAGTTTTCTACATCTATGATATTGTGTAATGATTCTGTTGAATCAATCTTTCTTTTCATTTTGTTCATAGTACAACAACAAGCTAGGGACGTAAAAGTACAAACTAGGTAAGATCTTACTTGATTGTCAACACTGTTGAAGACTATTTCCAATGTATAGCTACTGCAAATGGAAAACAAAAAATCATATAATTAGTCCTAGACACTATAAATCTCCAAAAAATGATAGCAAAACTGATCATATAATCACACTTATCGTGCAGTTCATATTCCATGGTACATGTCCTATGCAAATATGCAATTAGTCACATAATTAAATCCATTGCTACCCAAACAATACAAGCTGCCAAGAATAACATTGTGGATATAATATTCTTTTAGCATTTGTTCAAACCTTTTACAGTTGCAATTAGACATGGTAAGAAGGAACACTTCTTGAAATCCAAATCCAATGTCAGTGCATACATGTCCATGAAAACTGAAGAGCTTATGTTTTCAAATCTTAATATAGAAGAGATTAAAAACCACCAAATAGATAATGGCATAAAATCCATAGAATAATGTACTAAAGACAACTTCCCATCAATACGAAGAGCTATTTGCTGGGAAAACTTTGCAAGAAGAAACAAGCTACAAAATAGATCATGTGTTCAATTGTATATTGTCCAGTAGAGTAATTGATTTAGAACAATGGCTCTCTAAACTAGTTTTTATGTGGAATTACTGGGTTTTATGTGGAATATATATAAGTGATCAATGAGTGTATAACCAGAGTAGGAACAATTTCTGGTTGATGTTCTAAAAAGAAATGAGTAGTGTCAAAAAAAATCTGGGTTTGTGCCCAATTGGCAATAAAACTGTGTTCCGAACAGAGTGAGATGGTTACATCATCCACTGAAAATTGGATAATCAAGATGTAGAGACAAAATTATGGGAATGATTTTGCAATGTTTAATGATAAGAATTGTCATTGAGGCTAGATCATAACTGCAGTAGCTATAGTTGATATTTGAGAAGCCTTTGATTTGAATGCATTTAAGGATTTAGGTCTAATTTGTGACCATTTTATTGACACAGGAATGTTGAGGCCATGACAATTGATGCTACAAAAACTCATGCTAGGCCTTATAATTTTTATGCTTAAACAACAAATGATTTAGGTCTAATTCTGACCATTTTGTTGATAGAGAACTGTTGAGGCCAACACAATTGCACTACAGAAATTCATGCTATATTTAACAAAGCCTCTACCTTAACAGAACCGCCTTGCCAAGACAAAATGGTTTTATCATATGATCTTGGATGACCTTATGAGTGAATGTCATGCAGAGGAACATGTTACATGTTATGTCATTAATTGTTCATGTCTAAAGACCATCTGGACGATGCTTTACTTGCTAGAGGGGCAATGAATATAGCTGGAAGGAATGTGGAAGTTGCAAAGAGCTTTGCTCCACATAAGGAGGGGAAAAAACATTCATTTGTCTGCCTCACTTGCTAAAGAAAATTGAAGTTCTCCTCACAGAGCTTAGGGAAGTGCTACATAGTAATTTCCATTGCTTGCTCAAACAAATTGTACAGATAATGTTTTCGTATCATCCTTAATTATTTGTGTTCCACATAAAAATTACAAACCCAAAATAAAATAGGGCATGTAATTGCCTAATCTTATAAGGTAATGATAAGCCATGGTAAAGCACAGCTCAGCTCCTTTAAAAATTGACAGTCATGATTTTTGTTGGCTTGGCCTTTAGTTTCAACTTCAAGCATACCCCTTGTGGAAGCTCAAAAGACACTGCTGAGGGTCAGAATTTGCTGTGATATAGAGTTGTCAAGCTTAAACAAATTAGCTAGTCTTGATTTAACAAAAAAAAATTAAGTAATTTTGAAGCAAAATTTAAAATCAAAAAGAAAAACCCTCACAAAATGTAAAGAGCTTTACAAATTCTGAACTACAGAATAAGCCAAGAATATAAAGAGAAATGTAAAGCTCAGAACATGAAGGTCCCTAAGATGACAGCTAGAGGTCTTTAAATGGAAATTGAGCCTCTGAAGCTCTGCAACATTCCCATCAATAGACATAGAAGAGTCTGTTAAAAGAGAAAGACTCTCAGGGGTTACCTCTCTAATAGATTTGAAAGTTAATCAAAATTAAGTAATTTTGAAGAAAAATTTAAAATCAAAAAGAAAAACCCTCACAAAATGTAAAGAGCTTTGCAAATTCTGAACTGCAGAATAAGCCAAGAATACAAAGAGAAATGTAAAGCTTAGAACATGAAGGTCCCTAAGATGATGGCTGGAGGTCTTTAAACAGAAATTGAGCCTCTGAATCTCTGCAACGTTCCCATCAATAGACATAGAAGAGTCTGTTAAAAGAGAAAGACTCTTAGGGGTTACCTCTCTAATAGATTTGAAAGTTAATCGACCTAATCATCAAATGGGTATGCCTTCTTTGGCGTGCCAGTGGACATTACAAACCCTGTTTATAATTCCCTTATCATATCTTACCATTTCTGAACCTTTTTAAAAAATTAGTCTGTATTTTGGGTTTGAAGAAAAGGGCAGAGCATAGACACTCTACAGTGCATGAAATGTCATTGATTTCGTTCTGTATTGGGCCATTTTTTGAATGCCAAGCTCTGAAAATGAGTTAATATCTTTTGAATGTAGGGAAGGGTTTGGGGAAGGGACGATTTGCAGAGCGGGGATGGCGGCATATAATCTTCACAGTGTAATCATGAGATATGTTTGCAGACCCGACAGAAAATAGATAAGCTACAAATAACCACTTTCTAACAAATACAATGACAAAGCAAATGACATTGCAGAGCAAACATTTGGCAACCAGTCCAAAATAAAAAAAACAAAAACAAAAACACATACTGGCTAGTTTCCTGCTTCAAAGGTGAATGTTTCTGAATTTCTGCAGACTCGGCATTGAATTTGAGCCCAAATTGGTGGTGTGTTGGTAGTGCACAGAGGGCCCTCACTGTTAAAAAAAAGTCAAAGCTACTATAAATGGGTCTGCCTCCATTTTTTAATATATAGCCCTTCACTGATGCCTATTGTGTCATATTAGACGTCTGTCCAGGTATCTCAACAATTGTCTCTGTAAAACCTAAGGTATGGCAGATTAAAACCCTAAATGTGACAGCACATTGGAATGTAGGCAGCTCAATTTTTCATACATTAGAATGTAGACCACATTAATTCCTCGTTCGATTTTAACACCTTCTCTTGCCTCGGGGACTGCTCTAACATCCTGCAACGTTACTCTGCACAAATAAGAGGTAGAGAAACCTGCAATCAGTTAACATTTGAGCATGTCTCTACTCCAAATTTCACATTGCAAATTAACCACATCAAAACCTACTTCCTGATTCACTCGTTGTGCTCAGTTTAATCACTTGTTAAAGGACTGCCCTCCGCTATAGTTCCACGACAGGAACTAATAAGTGAATATAAGAGTTGTTTAGAATGTGTGGAGGATAAATATCTATCTAGTATTAACCTCTTGGATCATATAGGTTTTATGCACCTCTGGTGAACAAGTCTGATGAGTTGTAATACTGTTTCAAGCAATCTACAAATATTTGAGTTGTTAAGACAAACCGCTAGTTACTTGCAGACTGAAAATTATTTTCAACTCAATTTGCTCTCAGATCCGATAATATCATTTAAAACATATTAATTTATTATTTTATTTTTTTCAGTATAATAGTGTAAATTTTATTGAGGCATTACAATAGCAACTTGGTAAATTCTAAGGGCACTTCGAGTGCTTCTTTGTATGATTTGTAAGGGGGTTTGTGAACTCCTTCTCATATGTCATTGTTGAGAGTGTGTAAGAAGAGATCACAAAGTTCCTTATGATCCATGTTTAGTGCGCTAGTTGAATAATAGAGAAATTTCCTCCATCGTGTGATAAAATGTGTGACTAACTCATTTTCTTTCTTAATAGTTAAAAATTCTCATATTCCTATCTTGACTAATTTGTTTACGTCGAAGGCAACAACAAATTGATTAATGAGTTTACTAAAAGAGTGGATTGATTCTTCTGGAATTTGATAGTACCAATTTAGAGAGGTACCCTCCAAAATCTTTGGAAAAATATTTGCTACCACCCCATCCCAACGAAGGAGTTCCTGCACTACTGTGATGTAGGCCTTGATATGTGAGTTGGACCACCCTCTCCTTTAAGATTTGAAACCTCAGGGAGAGGATGTGGTAGTATGACTTGATGAATGTTGTAGTCAAGAGGCTTCTTTAAATGCCCGAGGCATGTTCCTAAGAGGGGCTTATGTGTAAAGGGTATTGTTCCTCCAAACATTAGCCCTTCATGTGGAGCTTGTTGTGCTTGTTGAAAGGGTATGCTAGATTGTTGATATCCTAAAAAAGTTGGATAACTAGATGGTGTCACGTTCATGTTTTGAAGATGGAGTGGGATCATTTGTGGTTGATTTTGTGTTATATAGAGATCCCATCTATTTGGTTGAGACTTGTCATATTGGATGATGGGGGCAAGGGAGGCATGAGTGTTTTATGGAAGTTTAGATGCCCGGATTCTATGTTACCCCTAGTTTGATTCAATCTTATCAATGAAAGGACCTCCCTGTGCCTAAGGTTTTTCCTCAATTTTGTTTTGGCAAACTTGTTCAACATTTCTAGCTTCACCTGGTCTTGATTCATTGGACCAAGGTTTCTATAAGGTCTGTGAGTGAGGTTTCCTCCATTCTCTGAGTTTTACAACCTTGAGATGGATTGCTTTGTGTTGCAGTTTGACTAACCCCACTTGTTTTTTTATGACACTTGACATGTCATCAGTCTTTTATCTTAATGTACCACATAGAGGGATTTTTGTGCCCCTTAAGCATCTTGAGAGTTCTTCTCTTGATGGCTCACCTCATTTTTCATTTGGGTGGCCCTTTTCGTATGGCTTGTTATGGGTTGGTCTTGTTGATGGATCTCAGATAAAATACTCACTTGGCATGTTTTGATTTGGTCAACATTGTGGGGATCTTGTTGGATCCCCTTTGTGTCTTTCAAGTTTAATTGATTTGAGATTGAAGCTATTGGATCTAAATGTGTGCTAGTTTCATTGGAGGGGCAATTCCCCTGAACTTTGTGTGACTTTGTCCTAGTTTAGGGGTACAAGAAATACCACAAAATGAATGAAATGATCATGAAAGTAGAATGGAAGAAATGTGAAAAAACCCATCTCAAAAAGATTTGCTCTTCACGTTGGGTCCACCAAAATATGTACTCCTCAAAATGTGACCTAGGCACAAACGAGTATGAGTCATCTTTGACGCAGCACACAAATCCTCTTCTTGACATGGGTGACCTCCAAGTCACTCTCACTCTCATGGTAGAAGCCAATCTAGTGGAGGCATAACTCGGGGGTGGTTCTATTCTCATGGGATCAAAATGTCATGGAGAGTGGTAGGCTAGTTCTAGGGCATGTTGTTTGATCTATGACCGTGATGGTGGAGATAACCCAATGACCTGAAGGTTGCTAGTCATTTATCTCCTATTAGGATTCCTTGTGTTCCAACACTTAGATGGATGCCAATTGTATTTTTTTATGTTTCTTTGGCATTTTAGATGGTTTTCATATTCTTGTATTACTCAGATGATCCTAAGGGTTTGTTCTTATTCTTAAATTGCTTGTTGTGTCAATTGTGGCCTAGAATGTATTTCGTCTATCTAATCAAGGATAGCCCTAACCCACTCACCTCTAACTCTTGGTAACATCAAATGGTTTAGAGAAGCACGAGTTAATTAGGGTTGACCAAGGGTTGATGGAGGTTGAATCTTTGACTTAGTGATGTTATCTAAGGTTTTCTATGAGTTCTCTTAACCTTTGACCTTGTGATGAAATTGATGGATTTGAATATTTGTTTTGGTTTTGATCTCGTTTAATATATTTTTTGTTTTTATTTTGATTTTTTGATGGATGCAACTAAATATGAATGCAATTTACAAATTTTGGTTCCTTTTCTCAAATGTGAAGTGATCTAATTAATCTAGAAATTGAAATATGAATGCAATGTACTATGATTTTTCCTAATGCAAGATATACTATGTTTTTGTGTTTTCAAAAATTATTTTTGAGCTAATCTAAGAATTGAAAATGCTTGGAATGAAACTAATCTAGAATTGCAATTTAACTACTCAAAGAAAAGATAATCTAATCAACTTTAAAATAAATCTATCAAGGGAATCGTAACAACACGATTACTATACCCAAGAGCAAAGATAATTTAATTAACTATTGAAAGCATAAAGAACATGTATCCTCCTTGGCACATGAGCCTGGTGTACATCCTCAAAAATCCTTTTTGTAGCAACCTTTCCTTTCCTCTACAACAACAAGGAGCTCCACTTGGTGATAAGGATTCAATGGATATTGATTCAAAATGAGCTATTAAAGCTTGGATTGGGTGAGCAATGAAAGCTATGATTGAAGCACTTGGGCTTGAAAATTGGCAAGCGTAACAATGCTAGATGAAGCTTTTTGAAAAGCTTGGGCAATGCAACTAAAAGCAAAAGGCACCTACATCCTACAAAAGAGCATATGAATGCTAAGTGGAGAGAAAAAATAAAGCTATTGAATGACTGTAATAATGAATTTACCTCATAAGGGAAAGCTTTGAAGCTTTGCAATAATGAAAAATAATGAATGAAAGCTTTGAAGCTTTGAAAAATTAAAGAAAGAAATGAAGAAAGAGGTTCAAAGGCTTGTGAAGAAGCTTGAAAAAGCTTGTCAAGATGAGAAGATCATTCTCCAACTTGGAAAATAATGAAAAGGGGAGGAGGGTATTTATAGTGTTGATGAGCACACAATGGGTGGAATTGATTGGGAAGTTAACTCAAAATTAGATTGAGTTAATAGGGTTGATTGATTAGTGACCTCAATTGATTAGGTAGTAGAGTGGGTTGATTGAACAGCGACCCAAGCTTGAAAGCTTATCACTCATGGAGGTATGGGTGTCAGTCTGAGAGAGAAGAATTAAGAATAGATCAATTGAGCTAATTATGGTTGATTGGAAGTGATGAATGGGCTTAGAATAGACTACGTTTAGTTAGGGTCGAATTTGCATGCAAACTAGAGCAAAAATGGAGGTATTTTGGGTCTGAATTGAAGAGGAACTCATGCATGAAAAAACAATAGGGCCGCCCAATTCACTAGTAGGGTCACTTAAGGGGTGACCCTAGGAAGGAGGACTCCTGGGTGAAATATGAGGGTTAGACTATGGTCATGGGAGGTTAAAGATGTCATTTGTCTTTTGAAATTGTTGGCATAATAGTCATAGTAACAATGGTATTACATTGTTAAATTTACATTTATAGGTTAGTTTATGCATATTAAATAAATGTTAGTAAATAAAGCAATAGTTAGTTTGTTAGTTTGTGGGAGTTACATTCCTGTATGGAGGTTATGTGGGTAGTTATCAAATAGTTAAAGGGAATAGGCTTTTATAAAGCCAATGTAATGCAATGTGAAAATCATCTGAAGACAATAATATATTATTCTATGTTTTATGTTTATTACTATGCAAGTGCAATGATGTAAATCTGTGTATGCACACCATTTTTCAATATGATATCAAAGCAAACTTTGTCCTTGTGCCTGTGAGAAGATGAGTGCTAGGTTTTGTAGAGATTCCAAATAGTAATATTATGTTTGAGATGGCAGAGTAAATTCATGTGCTTGCAACATCGAAAGAAGTACATATGGGTGGTATTGCTCACATAAGTAGTACGAGTTGAAAGAGGACGATGGAGTTATTAGAGTTTAAGCAAGGTGCAATTGTTTAGATTATTGATTCTCATGGTGTAGTACTTCCACGTTGCTGATGTAAATACAGATTTTGATCTCGTTGAAAATCCTTTTATAGATTTCCCTCATGAACCAGTTCGTTATTGAAATGAAGTGCTACCGGGTATAGAGAGGAAAAAGTGCTACTTTGATGATCTGAATTATTCCATTGTAGTGGTCTCTCTATTTTTGTAGGTTTTGGTTGAGCATTATTCTGTGTGCAGCCTTCCCTACTCAGGTATCGTTCTTCATATATTCATTGCTTTTGAGGAGATTATGTACACAAAGATTTTAAGATTGAAGAATTTTTTAGGTTTTAAAATCAGATCAAAAGAAAGTTTTAGGGAAAGGCAATTATTTGGAAGTGTGAAGGTATAAGGTAAGAAAAAGTTGCTTTTGGTTTCTATTTTGAAGTGGCACGTGAATATTTTAAAGTGGTGGCCAAAAATTCAAAGAGGGATCTTAAATTTTGAGAAAGTGTGATAATTTTGTTATGGTCAAATATAACGAAGGTGGTTGTGAAATTCTATAGTTTTTATATTTTTATTTGGAGTAATAAGGTAAAAATTGTTGAAGGCTTAATTTGATGAATGTTTAATAATATCTTGGAGATATAAGGTTGATTAGTGTATGGGTCTATCATTGGTTCAAATTGACATTATCATCTTTTAATCATGAATGCACATATGTCAAAGATCACTTATGCTTTCAGGGACATCTTTTCTATTCCTGATGAGGCCTCCAAAGACTCATCCAAGACATCAGTTGGTTAAAGTGTAACAAGATCATATTGGAGGCTGGTGGCACCAAAGGATGGAGGAATTTTTATCATCTCAAGTTAGCTTCTCGCTTTGAGATGATGCTTTGCATGAGAAGTGTTTTTGGCTTTAGTTTTTTCATTTTTCCTTGTTGTTGATGACAGATTTGAAAAATACATGTTTTGTGAAGGTTATGTTCTGGAGATAGGTTTGGGATTTGGTGTTGAGCTCAATATGGATTGTTGTCAAGCAAGCTTCAAAGTATATGATCGAGAATTATGCCCTTTCGCGGTCACTAGACAATGATAGAGATATGTCGTATCTCTTAGGGATTGTTGTCTAATAATTCAAGACTCTGTGATTTGAGAGTTTGGGACTGAGAACTCAAGAACACAGCTCGAAGCTTCACCTTTTCAAGGGTCAAGAGACAACTTGATGGAGCCCCACTTGGTTCAAGATTTGTTCTTTTAGGAGAAGATCTTCTATAAAATATGTATTCATATTATGTAATCAACTTTGTTGAGTATTTTAGCATTCAAGGGGGGTCCCTTGGTATTATTGCAGGAACAATGTAATAAGGGGGGAATGTTGGCATAATAGTCATAGTAACAATGGTATTACATTGTTAAATTTGTATTTATAGGTTAGTTTATGCATATTAAATAAATGTTAGTAAATAAAGCAATAGTTAGTTTGTTAATTTGTGGGAGTTACATTCTCATATGGAGGTTATGTAGGTAGTTATCAAATAGTTAAAGGGAAGAGGCTTTTATAAAGCCAATGTAATGCAATGTAAAAATTTCCAAAGACAATAATATATTATTCTATGTTTTATGTTTATTACTGTGCAAGTGCAATGATGTAAATTTGTGTATGCACACCATTTTTCAATAGAAACTAGTCAAAAAAATAAATTAAGGAGGATCCCCTAGTTCACCAGTAGGATCCCCGAGGGGGCAACCCTAGAATAAATACGGGTGACTCATAAGGGATGAAAGCTAGGCAAAAACTGAGAATGGTGATAGGTCTGGGAGGTCAAACAAAGGCCTCTAGAGGCTTGAAATGTATGAAATAGGCTTAAGGAAGATGAATTCCCCTTGTTACAACACTTGTAGGCCATGTTGACAAGGCCAAAAAGTGAAGAAGATGAAATGATGACAAAGGGGGAATGAAGAAGGAATGGGGTTTCATAGGTTGGTCAGCAGTTAGAAGAGAAAGGATAAAGAAATGAAATCTAATCCACGTGTTGCCAAGAAGAACACTTGCTGAGAGGTCATATATACATGCTTACATATACGTGTTTAAGATTACAACGCATCATAGGATTATATGTAGGCCCATGCATTTTTTTAATGCTTACAATAGTATTGCATTGGATTGGATTGTGAGCCATTCTATAATTTGCACTCCAAAATTATTACGTGTTGCACACAATCCTTGGTTATTAAATGCATTCCACCAACAACATTTAAATACACAAAATTGACCTACATATAAAGGCAATGGAATTCAAAATCCCCGTTGTTTATCTACTCCAAAGAATAAATAAAGGGAACCCCTAAAACAGGGCATCCAAGAAACCCTTGTTCTGTTGAAGCAAATTAATTCTCCCCAAAAATCAGTCATCTGAAGGATAACAAATTATTTAACTGGTATAAATAAATTCAAGTGACATATTTTTTAAGTAATAATACTATATGAAAATCGTCACAACGTAAGAAATAGCACAAGACTATGCTAACAAAACTAAAATAGTGCCATTTCTATGACTATTGCCAGAGTGTCAGAAACATCGTGTAGACAGACAGAATGAATGCAAGAACAAAGTATAAACTAAAGAAAAAAACACAAATCAATCAGCAATTTTGCTTGAAATATATACTTAGCAATTTTGCTTGAAATATATACTTCTAGTGTTCTTCCAAAGCTGGGTTTAGGAGTATAATTAGGAGGAAGAGGAATTATGTTTAGAGATTCTTTGTTTTGAGCTAGGATTGTAAGGCTTGAAATTTAACACTGTAGCGAGCTCTTCCACGGCCTCCACCACATGCTGAAGCCTCATTACAATCTCCACCAGCATCCATGCAAACGTTGCCAAAGGAAGTGCTTCTAGAAATTTAATACCCTATCTTGATATTAACCTTTTCTGTGTCTCTCTCTTGCCACTTTCTCCACGCCATGACATCAATATTCTGACCACCTTCCCAACTTCTTCGTTATCAAATTCTTCATCTTCTGCTCCTCTACTTTCATTCTCAACGATTTTCTCAATAGGCAATCTTCTGGAATGCATTAAGAGCTTTGGTTGAGCATGCATGGCAACTTGCAGATCGTTCAATGCAAGGTGCAGTTCCTTCATCGTTGACTTCCAATCGCATCTTATCATTTTTTGTATGCTGCACGACAACTCTCCCAGTAATTTTGCTACTCCCTGGCCATCCTTGGTGCATGGCTTTTTCAATACTGAACGAAGCGAATGTGGAGTCTATAATGTATTGAAAATAAGTTTCATGATCTGTAATGTATTAAAAATAATTAGTAAACTAATAATATCACAGAAAAATGTATGTGTATATACCTCAATCTCAAATCGCAAGCATCCATGCAAGGCCACAATGGAATACGCTAAATAACGAAGCTAAGTGTGACTGAAGTAATGTACTATATTATTTCTTCTATTCAAAACAATACAAGATAAGTGTGACCCACAAGGTTCTAGAGTTGAAAACTTGGTGCTCTAATACTTAATGTCATGTCCAAAATTATGGACTCATTTAAGCATCACACAAAATTAACCACTACTCACTAAAATATTAAACTATCTCACAAAATTAGCTAGCAAAGCAAATGGTTCCAAATCATAAAATATAAATAGATAAAATAATCATAATTTCTCCTTTCCACTCACTCCATTTACTAAATTAAGCCCCACTCTGAAACAGGTAACTGAAAGAATAAAGAAAGTAAAATACTTTCCAAATTAATTAACAACTCAACAACTATTTTAATTTATAGAAATAAACAAAAAGTTTATTTATAAAAAAAAATTATATAGATTAATCTAACAAATCAATTAATTAAATAATACACATGTACGCAAGTTATAAAACTAGTGATATAAAATATTTATTTTGTTTAAGTGTGTGTGAACGTTTTCTAATCACAACCCTTTTGGCTAGATAATCCTTTCTGAGATAGCATAAATCAATGTTCCTGTCGCACTTCACGGAAAATAATGACAAGTAGTTAGTTGACATCATTAATCATTTAAACTGATAACAATAATACTTTAAATTCTTAATTAAATTAAACAAATAATTCAATTATCAAAATAAAATCTACAATCATAAATTATTGAAATGATTTGTCTGAAACATTCTTAATAAGGTCTTTTCATAAAATATCAATATGAGTCACCTATAGTAAAATAGGTAGCCTTACAGATTGGGTTGTGAAGGTCATAAATTGGATCAGGCTTCACAACACACAATCTAAAATGATGAGAAATTTGTTGAAGTTTTGGAGAGCATTGGATTTACCAAAATGCAGTGTATGAAATTTGATTTGGTAAAAAAAAGTGTGTTTCTTCTCACCCAATGATCTCAATAACACTACACTAGGAACAACTAGCTTGTTTAGGATGAATTTAATATGCTACTATCCTAACAAAAGAGTAGACTTAACTAGTTGCTAGACCTAATGTGTTTTACCCTTAAGAAAAACTAAGTTTTCTAACAAGCCAAAACATTATGCAAACTGAAAGTAATTGAATTTATAGAATTTTTAGCTATAGATTTAATAGAATAGAAGCAAAAAATAAATACAAGGTTAAAAGGAACTTGGCACAAAAATTTTAAGTTGATTATCTGGGATGCTAGTACATCATTTAGATGTTTGCACATCACGCTATAGTTTATATGGAATGAAAAAGTAAGATTCCAATCTTTTCCCTTGGAAACTATGCCTAGCCTACACAAGAATAAACAACAAAGCACCAAGAAGATATCTAGGTAATAATAGAAACTAAAATGGAGAGATTTTATCTATATGTTCAAAAGAAATAATGGAGTAACAAAATAGAGAAGAAACCAACAAAACCCCCATGCATTTAGATGTCTTCTCCATGAAAACATGTAAGTTGTAAGAAACAAGGAATTATTGGGGTTGTTGGGAGCTTTCCTTCAAATCAAGCCCCTATGTTGGTCTTTTGACCTCTACAGACAACCAATATGATAAAAATGAATAAAATTAGTGTGTGCTCTCAATCTTATGTACACCTAAGAAAAATAACAATAATCACAATAGAAATGATATGAATGCTTAAGCTATGATCTACACACCAAGAAAACTAGTGTCTATGACATAGGGGCTAGGACAAGGGCTAAAAATAAGCCTAAAACATTTTAATAGAATGGACAACAAAGTGAGCAAAAAATGTAGTGTGAAATTGCAAGGGTATGTAATTTTTTATGTTACAAGTGATACATCAAATTTTGAAAATGAAACCCCGTAGAGATATCTAAAAGTAGGGTGGACAAAAGAAATGTAACATAATGAAGCATAATCTCTAAATGGAAATATATAGCAATGAAGTAGTAATGAATAGGAATACAAACCCTAATAAGATCTAAAAAGTGATGAGGCAATCACAAAGTAGATATTTGAAATTCTAAAAGAAATGAAGGTATATCCTTAAGGTGAAATCCTAAGGGTGTAAGTGTGGATAGGTTCATAAAAAATGTAGGAGTAGAAGTACTCTTTTACATAAATCTAGGGTAATTAAATAAATGCATACAAACAAAACACAATTAACTAAGATTTACATAAGGAGTTAGGGGTGATAAATAAAAATAAATGAATTTTCAAAACTTAAATGAAGATGGACAAGGTACTTAGCTCTTGGAACAATAATGAAGTGACAATGTTCAAAAACTTATCTCAAAATTTGCATAGACTTGGAATCTTCTATGATTTAATCACAAGTGGTTCGGGGTTGATCCCCACACAACATAAAAATGATATCCAGACAAATCTAGAATCTACAATTTTGATCTAGTCAAATGCAAACATCTACAACTTACTCCTCTATGAACTTTGTTATCTACTAATGTGTAAGGACTAGCAATATTTAAAAATACCTTAGGGAAACTACTAGATTGCAAGGTTCAAGTTATCCTTAGTCAACCCCTTGATAGATCAACTTTATAGCCTTGGAAAAATGTTGTAGAAACAAGCAAGTGTGCAAGTGACCTAGATGCAAATTATGATACAAATGAATTCTTTTTAGTACTCCAAATTGAAGTATTCCTCTACTAAATGCTTATTGTAATGTGAATGTTCTTTCTTATCTTCGAATTTGTTTAAATGTACAAATGAATATCTTTAAATATTAAGACAATGAATAGTCACATTAATGTGTACCAAGTCAGCGCCTAATGACTAGTGGAAAAGGAAAAGGGCGAAGTTGATAATTTTGAATTTAACATTTTTAATTTGGAATCAATCCCAAACAAGTCAAAATTGATTTTGAGTGACACAAAATTGACCCAAAACAAAAAAAAATGCAAAACCTTAAAATCTAAGATAGGTGCACAACACTTGATTTGATATTGAAATGAATGTGTAAAAATGCATGCAAATAAAATTAAGAAAATATCAAATATATTAAAATATGTCAAAATAAAAATAAATAAAAATTGATAAACATTGAAAAACAGAGAAACATAATAATTAAACCCAAAACTAAATATGAATTCACATGGATATATAAATTTCATAAATTACAATAATAAATATCTAAAATAAAATTTATATTAAAATTTGATTATTTTATATAAGCGTCAACAAAAGTGTCCAACCCAAACCTCCTCACTGCAAGCATCTCAAACCTCATCATTGCAAGCATATTGACTTCATCCACTGTGCTCCACATGCGTGTATGAAAGGAAACAACTTCTGATCTGTGATATTTCAACTAGGGTCGGTCTTACAACTCACCGACTTGTTAAGGTGGTCCAAAAAGGAAGTAACATTTGGTTGTGAGCCATTCTATAATTTGCACTCCAAAAGTATTGTGTTGCACACAGTCCCTGGTTATTAAATGAACCCCACCAATAACATTTAAGAATACACAAAACTGACCTAGAAATAAAGGGCACGGAATTCGAAATCTCCGTGGTTATCTGCTCCAAAGAATAAATAAATGGAACCCTAAAACAGGGCATCCAAGAAACCTTGTTCTGTTGAAGCAAATTAATTCTCCCCCAAAAATTAGTCAGCTGAAGGATAACAAATTATTGAACTGGTATAAATAAATTCAAGCGACATATTGTTTTTAGCAATAACACTATATGAAAATAGTCACAACGTAAGAAATAGCACAGGACTATGCTAACAAGACTAGAACAGTGCCACTTCTGTGACCATTGCCAGAGTCTCTGAAACATCGTAGACAGACGGAAGGGTATAAACTAAAAAGAAAAACAAATCAATCAGCAATGTTGCTTGAAATATATATTTCTGGGGTTCTGCTAAAGCTGGGTTTAGGGGTATAATTTGGAGTAGGAGGAGTTATGTTTACAACTTCTTGTTTTGAGCAAGGATTGTAAGGCTTGAAATTTGCCATTGTAGCGAGCTCTTCCACAGCCTCCACCACATGCTGAAGCCTCGCTACAATCTCCACCAGCATCCATGCAAACGTAGCCAAAGGAAGCGCTTCTGCAAATTCAATACCCTGTCTTGATATTAACCTTTTCTGTGTCTCTCTCTTACCACTTTCTCCATGCCATGACATCAATCTTCTGACCGCCTTCCCGACTTTTTCGTTATCAAATTCTTCATCTTCTGCTCCTTCACTTTCATTCTCAACGATTTTCTCAATAGGCAATCTTCTGGAATCCATTAAAAGCTTTGGCTGAGCATGCATGGCAACTTGCAGATCGTTCAATGCAAGTTGCAGTTCCTTCATCGTTGACTCCCAATCGCATCTGGTCATCTTTTGTACGCTGGACGACAGCTCTTCCAGTAATTTTGCTGCTTCCTGGCCGACCTTGGTGCATGGCTTTTTCAATACTTGACGAAGCAAATGCGGAGTCTGTAATGTATTGAAAATAAGTTTCATGATCTGTAATGTATTGAAAATAATTAGTAAACTAATAATATCACAGAAAAATGTATATGTATATACCTCAATCTCAGATTGCACGCATCCATGCAAGGCCACAATAGAATACGCTAAATAACGAAGCTTCACTCCTATTTTCACATACTGCTTCCACGGATGTCTGTAACGAAATCGGCCATGTCTTGGCTCCCAGCTAGCAAATGTCGCCTGCAATTCAAACCCAGTTATTTAACATGTACAATCAACGTTTTCAGATAGTAGAAGGCAAAAAAAGACGACGCGTTTGGTATCCTTTAGTGTTAAAGTTGTCAGGGCTAGAATTTTATTTGTCTCGTCAATATGAAGAAATTTGCAATAACAATATGTTTCTCAAGTTACCAAAGAATCGTCGGTGGCCTTTGAGTCCAACACAAACTTGTATCCTTGATATATGGGATCTTCTGATTCATCTTCGACATTCTCATCATGGCCTCCACTAAAATATTCATCGACGCATCCTGGCATCACATATGCCTATAACGTTAGGCTGGACTCAAACATTAAGCATTTGTCCAGTATAAATTTTAATCGACTATGTTCAAAGCATATAGTTTATGTGTAACAATAAATTACAATAAACACACTTTTTATGCTGGAGATAACAGTAAGCTTATCACAGTTAAACAATTTTTGAAACCCTTATACATTGGTTCAATTTCCCTACCTTGCAGAGATTCCATCAGGCCTTGCAATTTCCTGACAGTCGAATTGTGAAGATCCTCGCCAGCCCAGATGGGGAAGAGCACCAAACTTACGAACAGGCACACACCACATCCAATGAGTATGGTGGAGAGGCGTGCATATGCCATGGGTAATATATTGTGCACTCGATATCCAGAGACTGTTATCATGCTGAATGTTAGAAGGAATATCACAACTCCGTAATCAAATTTTATTTTGATAGAAGGGAAGAAGCGAGCATATGTGGCAGCGGCGCCTGCAAGATGAATTCACTGATAAGAAGGTGAGTCGAGGAAAAAGAGTTCCAAGAAAGCACCAAAAGTAGCGATTAGTCACCTATGATGAAGAGAGAAGATCCCACCACAACGGCCTCTCCTTGCGCTACTTGCTCTGACAAGTAACAAACAAGAAAGGCTAGAGACCCGGCTACCACAGTCCCAATTCCTCTGTTTAATCCTTTGCTCATGGTAGCCCCTGCTTTAGCATAAACAACCAGTGAGCTATTCTCATGTTAAAAACAATTTCTCGACCAACCTAAATGTTAGATTACGTAGAAAAGAAGGTTGGGTTAACCATCTTGCACGTTTGTGTGACACGGTACCAACATTTTTACCTAATATAAACTTATGCTATTTTAAAATGATTTTTTGAAAGCACCAAGAACGCGATATATAAGTAGCATTAAATAAGGGTGTAGTGACCTTTTTAATTAAGCAGTCAACATACTTTCACCCGCAAAAAGTGTGTGCATTCAAGCCAGGCATGTTCGAAATAGGCTTGTTTTCGACTCCCCCAAATATTACCTGAGCGACAGCTCTTACATTTACGGTTTGACATATCCCATACATGTAACTTTAATGTTAAAAACCTAATTTGCACAGGGGTTCGTTTTATAATATTGAACCGTCTAGAATGCATTTGGGTAGAAATAATTAAATTGTTTTAGACCTGTCTATAGAAAAGAAGCCTACAGATTTCGCAGGAAATATGAAAACATTTTTGTATACATATGTAGAAGCTGCACTGCATATATCAGATAAAAAAATTCCAAAAAAACAACAGCAGCTTTTATAATTTTCTGTGTGTGTTTGACTGAAATTATTTTGTTTATATGGATGTTTTGCATTCTGAGATAGTAATTTTGTGAACACAGCAAGTTTTTTTCAGTATTGTAGAACAGAACATTAGTTAAACTTAAAACAGAGCATTTGAAAACAGGGCACACACAAATTTTTCAAAAGGTCCAAGAAAAGAAATTACAACGAAAATTCTGCAATATTTGAAATACAAGCAAAAGATTCTAATCAAAAGTGGTTTGGTGAATGAACTCATACCTGCACTGAATTCCAGAACGACAACAACTGTCATCACTGCCCAAATTGCATTATCTCCCACCCCACGGAATAATGGATCCCATAGACATACCAGAGAAACCACTGACAGTGCCAGCCCAACTTTCATGGCATGTATAATCCTTCTTGGATCTTCTACTCCCACATCCAATATCTTTCTGCAGCAGGCCATAATAACTTCTTTTATCTTTAACCCCACTTTTCTTAGCAGTCCCTTATTTTGAGACTCGTCGCAGCCATTTTGTTGATCAGTAGGGATGTTAACTTTGCACTCGCCGTTGGCAACACCCGCCATTACCCAAATCAATTCCAAACGAAACCTGAGAAACAGCTGGTAGACAAAATCACTTAGATTTCACATAGTAGAAATTTACCAAGTGCGTATTAAGTTATTAACCCAAATCGCCCTTGAAAGCAGATCCACTTACACATTATTATAATGTTTCTTGGTCGGAATAGTTGCAGAAATATTAACATGAAATGAACAAAAAAAGAAAAACTTCTTCATCCCTAACTGCTAATGGCCAAAACAGAAACCCCCAGAAAATCGAAAGAACATTCTGGAAAAAAAGTTTGAGCACCTTAATGAACTCAATCGTAATGAAGCGGAGCTTATAAGCTTTGAGGATCCACCCAACTGGTTTTTATTTATTTTTGGTTTGCATTACTTATAAGATGGAAGAGAAAAAACTCGCCCCATAAAATGAATTTCCTGGTAGTTGTGAGGATCTACTTATTTCGTGTATGTACAAAATCTTCATGCACAATAATAGCTTTGACTCTCAATACTCAATGATTAATATACCTACACCAGGTAATAATACTGTTTTATATTTTATATATAAAATATTAATTAAAACGCCACGTGGCATTAAAAAAAAATTCCCTCCTCACAGATCAAAAAGTTTGAAAAGTTAAAGAAATAAAATGACACCTCCACAACATAATATACCAAAGAATTGCAATTTTTACGGGGTTAAAAAAAAATCTTCTTTTTCAACGCAAATTTCTAAACGTGTAAGATGCAGATTCAATCCATTGAGCTCGGAGTGCATGTATACCGTCCCGTACAATATTTTTTGACAAGAAATTTGCTCAACATTAGTTTATTTTTCTTCTAACGTGCCAGACAACCGGCACATATTGAATAAAAATAAATATAAAAAAGGCAATAACACCTTCCCAAGCTAATTTTAAAGGAGGTCATTTCAACGTTTTGGTAAGTCTAAAATATTTAATAAGACGTCTATTATTCATAAAAAATAGAGGATCATTAGAAGTAATAAGAACTTCTAGATTTTGAAATATTAAATAAAGAATTCTTATTATTAATTATTATAGAAAATTGGACAGCTAATTTTAGCTATATAATGTGGACCAATTAAAAATGGCCTCTACCTTCCCTAGGTTAGGGAAGATGTCCATCTCCAATTAAATGTTTCGATTAAACTAGCTTAGGACTTGACTTAATTTATAATAATAAACAAATTTGTTTGAGTAATAAGTTAAGATTGATTATGGAAAATTATAAAAAAAATAAATGCAGAAAATAAATAAATTAAATGTATGGGTATTTAATTTTGATTTTAATATATAAGATTTTGTTTAGATGTTAAGAAGTCATTCATTTACATGGAGTAATAGAAGATGCAGGGCAGATTGTATCTCAGAAAGGTTGGACAGGGTTTTGGTTTCTAGTTTTTGGATTGGCGGTAATTAGGCTACGAGTTCGGAGATTCTGGATTGGCGGGGATCAAAGCATTGGCCTATTAAACTTTCAACTTCCTTGTTTGGATCAGCTAAGAATCCTTCCTTTAAGTTTCAGCTAATGTGGCTCAGAGACCCTTCTCTTCAAGATTTTATGGTTGGTTGGTGGAATGAAGGAAAGTCAGCTTATGGTACAACTATATACTCTTTTGTTAAAAAGTTGCAGTATGTGAAGTTTCAACTTAAGAAGTGGAATAGACAATATTTTGGTAACATCTTTCAGGCTAAGGTAGCTACTCAATCCCAGGTGGATCTTATTACCCGCCAGATTAGGGATTTGGGTCTCACCATGGAGAGACTCTAGGATGAAACAGAAGCTTTGAAGGCGTTGGCGGAATGGGAATTGAATGAGGAAATATTTTGGAAGCAAAAGGCGAGGATTGACTGGCTCCAAGAAGGAGATAGAAATACCTCTTTCTTCCATAATGACGTCAAAGACAGGAGACATGGGAATAGGATTTCTTCCTTGGTGTCTTCCCAAGGGGTTTTGCTATCCTCTGGCTGGGAGATTTCTGCAGAGGCTTCTTGGTTCTTCTTAGCTCTATTTACGGAGGACTCTCCCTCAACAGTTATTGAGGAGAATAAGGTTATGGAGTGTATCCCTTCTTTGGTGACTAATGAGATGAATGAGTTATCTTCAGTCCTATATCTGTGATTGAGTTGGAGAGGGTAGTGTTTCAGATGAAAAAAGGGAAGGCCCCAGGGTCAGATGGCTTTCTGGTTGAGTTCCTTCAGGAATTTTGGGAGACTATCAAATTTGATCTTCTTGAGGTGGTTAGAGAGTCACAGAGGAGCAAGTAGATGTTGAAAGCTTTGAATGCTATGTATTCCTAGTTCTTATTCCTAAGATTGTTGGAGCTAACTCACTGAATCTCTTTAGGCCAATAGCTCTATGTAAAGTTGTTTATAAGATTATCACGAAGCTGATTGTAGAATGGCTTAAACCCTGGCTCAATAGGTTGATCTTGGAGGACCAGGGTGGATTTGTGGCTGGAAGGCAAATTCTTGATGGGGTTGTTATGGCAACGGAGGCTATTCATTCCATGGCGGTTTCCAAGGAGAAGGCAATGTTCATTAAGTTGGATATGGCCAAATCTTATGATAGAGTCAAATAGGCTTTTCTTTGTAAAGTCCTGTTGGTGTTTAGTTTTGGGAATGATTGGGTTATGAGTTGTGTTACGTGAACTTCTTTATTTGTTCTTATCAACAGTGAGCCTACTGTGTTGTTTGGTGCTACTAGGGGCCTAAGGCAGGGGGACCCTTTGTCATCGTACTTGTTTATTCTTTTAGCTAAAGGATTGGGAAGACTCATGAAATCTCATGTGGGTCAGGTGTTAGGAATATACAGGTAGATCAAACCAATTCCACATAACCCAAAAGAAATAATGATGCATACAATCTCACAGATTTACCATAATGCAAAGATCAATAGACAATCAACAAATAACACAAGATATACCCTAGGAAAACCCTCATTGAGGGAAAAAACTCAGCCTCCAAAAGCATCCATACACAATGTATTATTCAACAATAAGAATTTACAATACACTCACAGAGTCTCCATGAACACCTCTAAAACATCAAGCTCCTCTACTGCAACCTCCATGTATCCAAGCATGGATCCACACATCCCATGCCATGCTTTACAATATGCACTCTCAAGAGAAAACTCAATACAATGATAGCCTCTCACACAGCCTGTAAAATAAGAGCCAACACTAACCACTAACCTTATGCTTGCTTTTATAGACTCAAGCTCACAAAATTACAACTTGTGGTATTGGATACAAATAATGTGACTCAAAACCATGAGCACAAAACCATTGACCCCAAAATAATAAATATTTATTATTTTGCACAATTAATAAATATTTGCCTTATGTCTCCCAATGTTAAATACAACTTTTACAAGTGATAACAAATAAATATTTAATGTGGTTAAACACATCACTAAGATGCACTACAAAAGAATATTTATTTTACATAATTAAATTAATTAATGCTATGCAAGGTGATCAACACCTTTTTCCCAATATTCTCCCACTTGTTGTATACATTGCATAAGGGTCAATCAATGAAATACACCATCATAGGAAAACATGAAACCTCATGAATCTCCAACATGCTCTCATGCTCCATCAAGATACCTGCAATAAAATCAAAGTAACCACCATCTCAAGCAAGAACTCCTCTCATCTTCCAACATGCCACCTATGGAAGAAAAGGAACATGCCAAGGTGAAGATGCATCAATCCAAACAATGCTAGCATCAAATCCAAGTGATAACAAAATCTCCAAGTAGCTATAAAAGGTAAAAACCCACATGACTGGAAATAGTACCACAACATATGCTAATACATCCAACCATCCCTACCTCATAGGTATCAACAACATCAGTAAACTCACATGCCAACAACATATCAAACCCATATACTACAATAATAAGCTCAATGTATAAAACCTGTCAATGAAGAACACATACATCTAGGAGCTCCCACTGCATGGGTAATGTCAAATCTAAAAATAGATCCAAGGCATACCAAGTCTACCAATCAACACTCAAACCAAGGTGTGGCTCATCAACAAGCCAATGTAGTATCAAGAACAATCATAATGATCTAGGGTGAATGCATAAAGATGGGGGACCAAAAAGTTGCCACCATGATCCAAAACAAGGCAAAACGCGAGTGTGTTATAACGCGCTCACATTCTGCCTAACATAAAAAGTGCAAAACATTTGTCATTTCTACCATTCACCACGAGAGAACTCTTTTGTGTGCCAAAAAATTGAAAGAAAGCACGAGCGCATCCAAGGATAGCCTCTCCAAGCACGTGCAAGAGAGAAAACGTCATTTTCACGATGCCACCTCACTAACAAAGACATCGTACAACAAATTTGGAGGGTCTAGTAGCTGAAGAAGGTAGGGTTTGATCAATTTTTGTTAGTTTTAGAAGATTTTTTGGATTTTGCATTGTTTGATTGGTTTTTATATTGCATAATTTACAATTTTTGAGGCAAGAGAAAACCCAAATCCAACTGACGAGGGTGAAAACAACCCCCAAAACCCTCCAAACCCTCAAAACCCACTTTCACTTCCTCACAATGTAAGGGATAGTCAAGAAAACTACCTACGAATAATAGATGATAACAAGAAACATCTTCAAACTGTTATTCAAATGTTAAATAATCCAAGTGGAACCACTGAACGTAGGAGGGTGCTTGCAAAATCACTAGAGGAGATTGTTTCTCACACTGAATCGGTGACAAAACAAATCACCGAATTCCAAGACTATAGGGAGAGTTGTTGGCAATATTATGCTGAGAAGTTGTCATATGAACAAGTCAAGAATGAAAAAATTATAAAATCTCAATTATGTGCACACTTTATTAATCCCAAAACCAGCCAAAGATTAGAAGAAACTTGCAAACAGTTTCCTATTCATTGGTGTAGGAATGAAGAAATATCCCAAAACTTATGGGATAGATGGTACATGGTCTTCGATGAGCGCTAATGCAACAATGATGAGGTATCACAATATTTCTTGAGGAAACTCCATTGCGAGTTTGTCTTCAACAAGATTCCTAATTATTTTGACATTCGTGAGTTCTAGGGTAGAGGTGGTGGCTCTGCCCAAGATAGACCCAGGGCTCTGCGAGATGAAAATCGTGTGCATGTACCCCTGTTGAGGCCAGAACGTAGGTCACTCCCTTCAGCTTTGAAGGAGAGTGTTGAGGTGGAGACATTACATTCATTGACTACTCTCACCCAAACTCTATCACAGCATGCCAATGATCTTACCCAGGCCGATGAGAGTGAGAGCAGTAGGCATCATGTGTCCCCACATTTGTGCAGTTCATGTGGGAACTTGTGTGATTATGGGACGCAGGACACACGGCAGGACTCTCAACAAGATACTAAGACGCAAGACGCATGGCAGGACTCTTGGCAGGATGCTGCAACGTAGGAGCAGCATCCAATGATGGAGACATCCATATTGGATTAGATTGTTATCACCGATGATCTCTTACAAACTACATAAGGTATTGACTCTCAGGTAATTTGTTAAAAGTTTCATCTTGATTTAATATATTGTTATTTGAAATTTGTAATTCATTTTATATGATTATCTATATTATAAGTCAAAAATAAAATGTATGTAATTGTCTACGCAATGAAATTCCAAGGTCAAAGTCTTCATCTTGCCTCCATTCGTCGTCCATTGGCAGGTTATGAGAGGAGGTCAAGTCAGCAGGTATGTAATTTATCACATGATCATAATTATTGTAGATATGTCAATGGTAATATTATTTTGTGACAATTTGATGATTTCAACAGTCACCGACACCTCCACAATTTCCTTGGTCCCCTGGACACAAATCCACCATTTTTACATAGGTAAATTTAACCATTTCTAATCGTTATGCATCTTTAAAATAATGTTATGTATTTATTTTGGTTGAATAATATTGAACTTGATTTTCAGATGCTGAATGTGGAGACTCGTCCTCATCTTCGTGAGTCAGCGTAGATAGGCTTTGTTGTAGCCATGATGTCTTCAAATTCTTTGACCGAGGTATGAGCCAATAACATGAAAACGTCATAATTTTGTATTTCTTATTTTATCTCATGTCATTTGATGTACATAAATGATATTTATGTTTAGTCAATTTTACTTCTTGATGCTTCTCACAGGAGGTCACAACTCCAGCCCATCCAACTACAGACAAAGAAGCTAGAGAAAAGATGATGGAGAGTGATCATCAGATGGCGGTAAGTGATCAATTACATATGTGATGTTATATATTTCATGTACATTTTCTATAGTAATGTGCATATTGTTTGATTGTATTAACAGGTGGGGTTGCATGAACTTGAATTGTCGAAGAGGTCTACTTGACGGTAGAGAGAGGATGAGTCACGGATTGGCTCTCCATCTTCATGGTCAAGCAAGGGCCACCAATTATTTCATAAAAGTCCACAGGAAACTAGTTTTTGGGACATTTTTTGTATGCCTAGATGGCTTTGTATGTACATGCTTTTATATGTTACCGATGTATAATTTTGTATATATGCCTGTATGGCTTTGTTTGGACATGCCTATATGGCTTTGTATGTAAACTAGATGTTATGTTCATGAAATTATGTATATGACAGTTTATATTAAATATTTAATATGATGATCAATTATCATTACAGGAATTTAGTTTTACACGTGCCAATTGCATTTGCTTGAAAGTAACTTATAAATCATTTTCAAATAATTCATTTTGTGCATATCTTGCAATCATTGCATTCTGTGGGACTGTGCATTTCTTTGAGGCATCATTTCAAACAATTCATGTGCCTTGTCTATGCTTCCACACTTTCCATACATGTCTACAAGGGCAGTTGCAAATACAATACATGTGACAAAATTCTTATATCATTTATGCTTTGATGGTTGTCCACACCATGTTCCCTATATCCCATTCTGGCATAGGCAAGGAGGAAGTTGGATAAGGTTGTGCAATTTGGTTTTAAACGTGCCAAAATTTGCATTTGGTTGAAATTTACTTTTGTGCATTTGCTTGAGAGTTTTTAAAGCCTTATGAAAAATCCATTTCGTGCATATCTTGCAATCATTGCATTCCATGAGACAACATTTCTTTGAGGCATCATGTTAAATAGTTCACGTTCATTGTATATGCCTCCACACTTTGCATACATGTCTTGCAGGGTACTTACAACTACAACATTTGATAAAATTCCTATATCCTTTATGCTTTGATGGACGTCTACACCGTGTTCCAAAGATACCACTTCTAAGGTTTTTGAAATTTGGCTTTATGTGCTCGCCAATTGCATTTTATTGAAACTTTCTAAAGGCTTATCAAAAATTCCATTAAATGTTCATATCTTGCAATCATTGCATTCCATGAGGTGACATTTCATTGAGGCATCATGCCAAACAATTCATGTGCCTTGTCTATGCTTCCACACTTTGCATACATGTCTCTAAGGGCAGTTGCAACTACAACATTTAACAAAATTCCCATATGTTTTATCCTTTGATGGATGTCCATTTTGGCATAGGCAAGGAGGATACTGGCCAAGGTTGTGGAATTTTGCTTTACACCCGCCAATCGCATTTTCTTGAAAGTTTCTAAAGCCTTATCAAAAAATCCATTTTGTTCATATCTTACAATCATTGCATTTAATGAGGTGACATTTCTTTGGGGCATCATGCCAAACAGTTAACATGCCTTGTCTATGCTTCCACACTTTGCATACATGTCTACAAGGGCAACTGCAAAATTACAACATGTGACAAATTTCCTATATCCTTTATGCTTTGATGGTTGTCCATACGTTGTTCCAAACAATCTATTTTGGTGGATGTCCATACCCTATTCCAAAGATCCCATTTTGGCATTTACACCTATCAATTGCTTTTTCTTGTATGTTTCTAAAGCCTTATCAAAAAATCCATTTTATGCATATCCTGGAATCATGGCATTCCATGAGACCACATTTATTTGAGGCATCATGTCAAACAATTCACTTGTCTTATCTATGCTTCGACATTTTACATATATGTCTTCTAGGGCAGTTGCAACTACAACATCTATCAAAATGCCCATATCCTTTATGCTTTGATGGATGTCCATGTACCATGTTCCAAAGATCTCAGTTTGGCATAGGCAAAGAGGATGCAGTCAAAGGTTGTGGAATTTGGATTTACACCCGCCTATTTCTTTTGCTTGAAAGTTTCTAAAGCCATATCAACAAATCCATTTTGTGCATATCCTACAATAATGGCATGTTCCATGAGACCACATTTTTTGAGTCATCATTCCATGCAAGTACAATATTTGATAAAATTTCCATATGCTTCCACATTTTGCATACATAGTTGTTGTACTAGACTCTTTTTGTATCCTATCAAATAGTTCACTTGCTTTGTCTATGCTTCCACATTTTGCATACATCCTGATAGAATAGACCTTGTAGATGTATGTTGTCATGCCGACATTTCCCATGCGGTCACGACACACAACACATGTGTCATGTCCACATTTGCCATGTGCTCATGACATAAATTATGAAAAAGTTTTCTACCTATCCCTAGGACCCCCCTCGCACGCGTTTACATGCTCAGTGGCAATACGCTTAAGGTGTAAACATATCAACATAAATTGGGGAGGTGCGTTGTCCCACCATAGTCCCCTGCGTGATGATAGCCGTCTAGGGGGTATGCGACATGAATTGTGTCGCTTTAGGGGTTAGAACGGTTTTAATCCTAACCCTAAGTTTTCTAGGTGTGACGATGATTCCGCCAGCTTTGAAACCTATCTCTAACTCGGGTCAAAATAAAATTGAAAAATGATTAAGAAAAAGATGGAATTGATGGACACATGATTAAAGTGGACTGATGGAATGAAACTTAATAAAATATCATAAAATTAAAACCCTAGAAATCTAGGAAAAATTTGACAACATAACGCGTTTTCAATAAACACAAAATAGAATTTAAAATAAAACATCAATAAGGAATTAAATAAAATTTAAGAATAAAAATTAAATTAAAACTTAAGAACAAATTCAAAGCGATTTAAAATAAAATAATAAAATAAATATCCTACCAAGGTCGAATAAATCGACCTTGCAAAAAAAAGGTTAAAATTTTGAAAATAAAATAATAATTAATGACAAGACGTCAGATAAATCCAAAAGAAAAATTGAGTCCATTATTAAATATAATTTCGGCATTATATTTAATAATTAACTCAAAATTTTAATAGAGACGGGAGGAGAGTTTAAATAACTCTTCCCGTAAAATAATAGCAAAAAAATAACAATAAAAAAGATAAAATTACGCTAGGGAAAATAATAAAAGTAACTGCCTCAACTAAAACAAATTAAATACAAGGGAAAAACTCTTCCCAATTTAAAATAAAAACTCAAATTCCCCAAAATAAAATTAAATTCACAAGGTAAATAAACAAAATGCAAACCCCATTCAAATTCAACAAAATAAATGAGTCCAAGGTTAAAGTAACAAGGCAACATAGAGTTTTAAAATAGAGAAATTAAACAAACTCTCACAAATTAAATCCTCCCAAATGAATTATTGCTCTCCAAAATAGAAACCCTAATCTCCATTTTAAAATGAGTTATCTAATGAAAAGCCCTAAGTTAATCTATTATTTTCCATGAGGAAACCCTAACTTCTTATCTCATTCATTCTTTTTCTTTTTCTCTTGTTTTATTTTTTTTCCCTTATTTTGCAAGTTAGGGTTTAGGCTTCCATGGCCGCCATGAATGATAACTAGAGGTAAAATGATTGTTCATCTCAAGATGCTTAAACAACCTCTATGTTTTCTTTTTTTTTTTGTATTTGCATAAACTATAATTCTTTTTTTTGTTAAAAGAGGGATTGTTGTAAGAGAATATTTATAATAGAAACTGAGTGAGATCAGATCATTGTTTGAACTGCAGATATGAACTAGGGGAAGGGCCGAATGACGGGACGATTTACAAGTGCCACTGTGGTGTTTAGTGGTGTTTGGCAGAGGGTGGAGTGGGGAGACTGTGGAGTGCGGGCAACAGTAGTGTGGGGCGCTAAAGCAGTGAGTGTGACGGTGGAAAGGGGCGGAGCTGGGTTTATCTGGCGAGTAAGGAGTAAGGGGAGGTGTGGGGAGGGGGGAGGCACGGCCCCCTCCCCACACCAATAACTAAAGCATTAGCAGAGGACGTGGGGTCTGTGGTGGGCGCTGCCCACCACAGCCCCACACATAACTTTTTTGTTTTTTTTGTTTCTGTTTAAAAACAGTCCACCATGGACCCTCTCTCAGCAGCGTACTTTCATCAATACATTTTTTGTTAAAATAAATTTCGGTTATATATATACATATATATATGTATATATATATCTCTATACATATATATATGTATATATATATATCTATATAAATATATAAATATATATATATATATATAAATCTGTATATGTATATATATATAAATATATATGTATATGTATATATATATATCTCTATATAAATATATAAATATATATATATAAATATATATATGTATATGTATATATATGTATATATGTGTATATATATGTACATACATACATATATATAAACATATATGTGTGTGTGTATATATGTGTGTGTATATATGTGTGTGTATATGTATATACCTAGAAAGATACACAGTTTTATCTAAAAAGTCACAGTATATAAACCTCTCCTTGCTATCATTGTATATAAATATATGTATATACACTTATTATATATATAGATGTATATATATTTATGTATATATATATATTTATGTGTGTATATATATAAGTGTATTTACATATTATAATATATACAGCAAAATGTAATAATAAATTTTCTTCTAATCTTCTGTATTAAACACAATATTTATTAAAAGGAAGGAGTAGCACTAGATTAAGAAAATAAAGATGCAATATATATATATACATATATAGATATATATATATATATATATATATATATATATATATATATACATACATACATATATATATATATATATATATATATATATATATATATATATATATATATATATATATATATATATATATATATATATATATACTCAACAATTATCTTCTCATATCAAGGGCTTAAATAGCAGAATATATAACTTTCAGTTTTATACAATAAACTAAAATAGTGACTTTCCCTTTCTCTTTTTTTTTTTAAAAAAACATGCAATAGCAAAGATTTTTTTTGGTTTTGAAATAAATCTATATGACAGAATGAACATTCTCATTTAACTTTTCTAACAGCAACTAATAATATAACCTTCCAAGTAATAACAGATGACTAATCTCAAAATTTCTCTTTCTTGTATGCAATAAATTTCATTTGACAGCACACACACACACACATTTTGCAAGAATAATGGCAGAAAAATATATAAAATTTCACATGTATTTCACAACTTCCCAACTTCACAAAATAGGAATATAAACAACATTTAAATAAAATGAAGAGATTGTTTACACTACAGAACTTTTGACAGCCAACTCCATGAGCATAAAACTTTGACAAAAATAAAATACAATAAGGCCATAATGACCATGGCTCAATAGCCAATAACAAGGTTTATAACAACACAAAATGGACTTCTCACAAGCTCCATTTCTTCATTTAAACACATGCAAATAAAACACAATAAAAAGAACAACTCAGCCACTTCGAAATGCCCTCCTCCATACTGTAGACCCGCAAGTGGGTCACCCCCGAGCTAGGGAGGTAGGGACTCACACGAGTACAAACACTCAACAACAAGAATCAAACAACATCAACACAAAAATAGCCCCAAGGATAAACACATAACTCAACTCATGAAAATGAGTTTGATGGGGGTAGGGAATGGACCCCTCTACTTCAAAGGCCACCCAAAAATACTAAATACCAATCTCATGGCCTCAAGCCAAAAACCTCTAAAACCACAACTCTCCAAATATCACAAAAATAACCTCCATGGCACTCTTGCCATTCAAATAATCTCCACAACAAGTAAGAAGTCCTCAAGGCATAAATATCACAATATGGGAGTGACCTCAAGGAGGTTCCTTTCACCTACCCCAAACAAGTTGAGCCTTACCTCCAAATGGAGGTGCTCTTACCATACTCCCATCCCACACAAAAATAATGAAACAATAACCAACAAAAACACAAATACAACACAATAAATAAGCAAGGGTGAAGAAACCTAGTTCATGAGGCTTACCTTCAAAGTCCTATAATGGAAGCACGTTTGGTGATGAGCTTCAAGCTTTCCCAAACCTTCCAATCTCCAAGAATTTCTCTAACTTTCCCAAAATTGCTCAAAAATAGAAAAGAACTCCCAAAAATGCCAGAACCCCACACTCCTCAACAAGAGGAGATAATATAGGCCATCAATTTTGGCCTTGAGGAATGAGAAGGTGACACTTGTCACCTTCTCCTTCCTCCTCCAATGCCACTTGAAAGGGAGACGAAGTGTGAGGGTGACAAGTGTCGTCCTTCAATTCCATCTCAATCTTCACCTTATCCATTTGTGCTCTCACACATGTGTGAGAGGACAAGTAGTGAGGTGGCATTCCCACTCAAACCTCCAAGAGGATAACGGATGCCATATGGCATCCTCTTATTCTCTCAAAGAGCCATCTCCCTCCAAGATGCTCTCACATGTGTGTGAGAATCTTGGAGGAAGATCCCACACACTTGGGAGTCTTGGAGACCTTCCAAGTCCTCCTAGGGAAGGGATTCCCAAACTTTGGGAAGGGAGATGAGTCTTTCCCAAAGCATGGCTCATCTCCCACCTTATCTAATTCAAATTTCGTCACTTTGACTAAACCATAGTTTAGAGTGACCAAAAGTGAGTTAATCCAAGGGTTAGTTAGTCAAAATTGACCCTAGACCCATGGGTAACCACCTAGGGTAAATTTTGGGACACTAAAGTTCACCAAGGGGGTCATAAATCCACTTTAAATGGCCTCAAAAATTTAAAAACAAATACCAAGTGGTGTAAGTCAATAAAAATTATACAACACTTAATATTAATTAATTAAAACAAAGGGTACTAGGCTAAAATGAAAAAATTTAAATCAAGCACTTAAATCAACATTCAATTTTCAAACGTGATCCTTATCCCTCTTGGGAATGGATCGGTTTAACAGGGAATAACATTGGTGTGAATTCTACCTCCAATTTCCCATGGCTTGGGAATGTAAACCTGCACATCTCGATCAAGTGTCAATCATATCATGATAATTATAGCAGAAGCAACTGGAATTAAATTCATGCCATAGAATACAACAATAATCATCAATAACATAATTCTGAATTAAACTGCATTTTTCTATCATATTTCAAATAATCATCATCACATAAACAACTAGAAATCACATCACAAAACATCATCTAATATATCTCGTATGTTGAATCACAAAATAGCATCAAATATGATCAAATCAAATCACATATGTCTAATCAATATCCTATCAAAATTAGGATATATAATCAAGTCTGCATAATGAAACCATAGTCTCTAAAAAGTCTCATAATGTCATCAACTGAAATGCATAACGATCAAAATAAGGAAGGAAAAATAATCGGCCTCACATATATAGCATCATGATGCATCTTGAAGGAGAAGTTGACCATTTTGATGTGTTGTTTGGTAGCAGACCTTTGTTTGTTGATGATTGCAGACTTGGAGGCAACAACTTTATGATCCTCTTATAGTGTCAGACTTGCAGGCTTGATAGATTCTCTTGCATATGTGTTGTTGCAGATTGCAGTGTTGTTGTAGTTCTGTGTTGGCAATCTAGTGACAGTGAACACAATGTTGTCTGTCAAGTGTGATCCAGTTTATAGTTGTTTCACATCTATTAGTTACATAGTTTGAACATGTTAAACATATATAATATGTTGCATATCCATTAGTTGCATAGTTTTAGTTTGTTACAAAGAGAGGATGTAGTCAAAGGTTGTGGATTTTAGCTTTACACCCACCAATTGGTTTTGCTTGAAAGTTTCTAAAGCCTTATCGACAAATCCATTATATGCATATCCTACAACCATACCATTCCATGAGACCACATTTCTTTGAGGCATCATGTCAAACAGTTCACTCACCTTCTCTATGCTTCCACATTTTGCATACATGTCTTCTAGTTGGGATCGGTTGAATGGTGATAGCCAAAAGGGTATCTCAAACTAGTCTCACTTTCTGAATGTCAGGTCTGCTCCAAAAGTTATGTCCAAAAAGGCCTTTTTGAAAGGCTACAGGGATCGATGGCAGTTTGAGAAGGAAATCCAATAGATAATGACTAAGGGTTCTTTTGAGTGGTTGTTTGATTGTGTTTGATCATTTTATACCCCTTCTCTGCATCATAATCATTATGAGGACTAAATATATTGCATGTTATTAAAGTATTTGTCTAAGCTCTAAAATGAGAACCACTATACAAGGCTTGTGGGACTGTCAACAAATCTGCTATGAATGTCATCCTATAAACCTCCAATCCTATTACAAAACTAAGATGGGGATTGTATTAAGTGTTTAATAGACTATTATGATGTGATTAAAACTCACACATGCTATCATCAAGATGCCAGTCATAATCATTGCACTTGGTAGGTATTTATGTGATCATGTATCATGTTACAATAAAGAATTACCAATAGCCATAGGACAGTCCCTAGATGACTGTCATTAACCCTCACGATTGTCATGAGACATTTACCCAAGGTGAGCCTATTTAGCATCAAGGAATTAGACAACATGTCTCACAAGATGTTAAACTTTGTAGAAGGATTATCATGAAGGCAACTAGAAGGTAAGGGAAAGGGTTGTCATACCAAAATCACTGAGAATGATGGGATAGTTATGCATATCTCTTCCATAATAGTTGAAAATGGACATCTTCATAACCATCCATACTCTAATGGATTGGAAATGCTACCAATGAGTTGTGAAGCACACACACAAGTAAGGGCAATGAGTATGGACCAATAAGGATATAATAAATCGCTCATTTCATGGTTGCCCAATATGCACATGATAACATTTTCTTCTAAACTCAGACCTACCTCAGTGACCTAAGTGATGTATGTGCAAGGATAGTGATAGGAAGGGGATATTTTTATGGGGATGAGAGGATTTTATGATGGGGGTGATGGGAATTTTTAACTAGTGACTGCCAACACCTTGTCTATGGGATTGCCAAAACAATGGCAATACTGTTATATTTTGCGCCCTAATTTCCATTTCGAGTAAATAAGAAGTTAGTTTTTAGTATAGGGGAGGGCTACATATAGGGTATTTGGAAGAAAACCATAGCCTCAATCTCAAATTTGATTGCGGAAGGCAACCTATCAAAATTCCATGATTTGGACTGTCCTAAGCAACATTTTGAAATTGTTTAGCAAATTGTCAATACCCTATCTATGAATAAATCTCTCCACACCTCAAGATTATTCTAGTGAAGTATGGATCAAGTGACTCATGAGATCTTACAAGCTTGTGAAATAAGGAAGAAGATTATCTTAATTAAGAAGAGATGTCATTCAGCTACTCCCTAGTCATGCCTTAATTGTCACAACAATGACAAAAAGGAAGACATTCTCATGAAATATGTTGTGAATAGTAGTGACAAAATTATGCTTTGGATTAGTGTAGAGGGTGAAGAAGGGATATCAAGAGACAATTATTGAAGTCAAGGCTCATTAATATGGCAATGCCAAACTCAAGTAGATAATCATGTGCATAAGCTAAATTGCCATAAAGGCCACTATGAAGAAGGAGACAGTCTGTTGTCATAACCAACACAAGTAGGATAATCATGCATAGGTACAAATGCCTTTCTCAGGAGTGTTGTTGAACTTTGCAATAAGAATGAAGGTGAGGATGGGTGTTGCAGAAAGATATCCTAGACATGTTCATTGCATAGAGACAAGACTATCATATTCAGATGCAAATAAGACTGTCACAGCTATTAGGGCAGTCATAACAATCCTAACTATCAAAGACTATCACACCTAGTTCTAGAGACAACCATTATTGTTGATCACTTCATGCACATGATAATAACTTTATTCGTAAGGTTCTAAGAGGATTATTTTAGAGATTTTTCAATACAAACAAAAGGTGAAAGTTTGAAGAAGATTGACTGAGTGCTCATAAAGGATTGTCATGCCATAACTGACTGTCCTAACACTACAAACCATTGAAACACACATGAAGGAAATCTAAATTGCTGAAATACATAGTGTGCAATTCACAGAGTAGTCCTAGGGATAGCCATCTAGGGTTATTGTGATTAGATAATTATGGAATGATGAAACCACTATAACATGATGATTTATACGAATCATGAAGACAATGATGGAGATCCATGGAGAAAACCAAGGAGGACAAGATAAGACACGAAATTTGTGAAGTTGCTAATAGCAACAAATTTACCACCTAGATGTCCTTAACTAATCCATGATTGCAAATGGATGTATTTTGGCTTCTATTGACTAAAAGTGACTTATTTATGATGAATATAATGCTCGAAATTATTTCTTACAGGTCTAAGAAGTTCCAGAAATAAGTGGACATTAGCTAGAGCTATCTTGGAAACATGAATATTTGGAGACATACCTAGGACTGTCATAAAAATTATTAAACTAATCTCTGTCATTTAGGTTATTGAAAGGTATATAGTCGATCAAGGTAACCACCATCATGTGCTAACAAAGGACAATTAGGAAATTTGGAAATATTGTTGTGTCATGTGCATACAAATCATCATGAATAGGTGCATAAGGAATGTCATAGCCCAAGAAACTAAAGAGGTCTCCACATCCTCCAACCTTCTCCAAGAGAATTCATACTATGAAACATGCGTGGAGAAGTTATCAAAAGGACACCTAACAATTATGTCTAAATGATCAATAGAGACAAGTAGGATTGTCATAATAGGGGACATAGGATAGTCTAAGATTTAATCCATTGCATGGTTCTATTGAATGAATTGAATTATGCATATTAAGGAATAAATCCTTCTATATCATCCTAGGGCAAAAATTAAGAGTCTTCCAAAATCAATTTTGGCTCCATTGACAATGAATATGAGTATGACAAACAATTGTTCACTAAAATTATTTTATGAAGTATTTGATATTGTTTTTCTCTTGTATAGCTAAAAATAGGTGAAATGAAGGCATGAAGGGCTGAAACAAGGGGAATTTGGAGTCTCTTTGACTGAACTAACTGATATACCTAGACACATATATATCTTACAACATAAAGAACATAAAGACATAAGAACATATAAATGTGAATTAAAATGGACATAAGTTGAACATACCTTAGACTTCGATATTGCAGTTGACCAATTCTCCAAAAGATGGCTTCAAAATCCTCAAATTCTTCTTTTTTGCAAGTTTGATTATGAATTCTATATAATTCTATAATAGGATTAGTGAAATTTATGGAAAAAACAAACATATATCATCAAATTCAATCTATATATCAATGGTAATTAACTTTGAAACAATATCACACATGAAACATGAAACTTTCAGTTTAAATAATCAAATTTTATCCAAAAACATGTAAAATTAGTTCTTCTACTTGAAAAAACAAAAAAGGTGGTGGATTGATATAAAAATGATTCTCAATAAGTCAAACAACATAAAAAGTGTTTTCTTGTCTGAAACACTGCATGAAAAGTAGGAATAACAGTCATGTGGGGTCTGAAACACAGATCCCACATGTTTTTTTACCATTTTTCATGCTTCCCATAATGCGTTCGCGTTATAATGCGAGCGTGTTCTAGGAAACATGAAAACATAAAGGTTCATGCATGCAAAAATCATAACCTTCTCAATGTTGGTGCCAAAATCATGGTCTAGGATGTCATGCTCTCACATAAAATATATTGTAACTATGCATGTAGTGTATCAAATAGGTAATCAAGTGATGGTCCAAGAGTATCCCTAGACTCAAATATCCATGTGGTTAATGAAATAGAACTTCTTTATACTAGAAGGGACAAATGTAACCTTGTATCTACATGGGAGAGACTCTCTCTCTCTTTATTTCTCTATCCTATATATAGAGATGGACTGGGAGACATGGAGAGATAGAGAGGGACATGGACATGGAGATGAAGAGAGCCCGGCAACATCCATAAAGAGATGGAGAGATAGAGATAGAGTTAGAGAAAGGAAAAAATATAGAAAGAGGGGCAAATAGATAGATAGAGAGGGATAGGTGGAGATAGAGATGGGGAGAGGGAGAGATGGGGATTGAGATAGACAAAGGGGTCTATAGAGGGAGAAAGATAGAGATACATATATAGAGAGAGAGGGGAGATATAGGGAGATAGATCTAGCAAGGGAGAGATAGATAGGGAAATACAGAGAGAGGTAGAGAGGGATATATTAAGAGATAGGGTTATGCAGATAGATAGAGATAGGGAAAGAGATGGAGAGATGTCTAGAGACATAGGGAGAGAGATTTCAAGAGGTAGAGGGATGGAGAGAGAGAGAGATAGAGAGGAGGAGAGAGAGGTAGCAAGGGATAGATTAAGAGATAGGGATCCATATGTCTAGAGAGATAGACATAGGGAAAAAGATCAAGAGATACAACTTCCAGAGACATAGGGAGATAGATTTGAGGTAGAGGGATTGGAAGAGTGATAGAGAGGGGGATTGAGATAGTGAGGGAGAGATAGATAGGTAGAGTTAGAGAGAGGGGATCGAAAGAGAGAGCAAGATAGAGAGGTAGGTATAATTAGAGAGAGGGATAGAGGAGACAGAGATATCTCTCCCAAGCTCGGTCTTCTCTATATCTCCCTATTCTCCTCTCTACCTAAACCATAAACATTAACCCTTAAACCCTAAACCCTAAACCCTAAACAATGCCCCTAAACCATAACCCATAACCCCTAAACCCTAAAAATGAGCAACCCTAAACCCTTAAACCCCTAAAGTCTAAATAATTCCCCTAAACCCTAACCCTAAACCCTAAACCCTATTTACTTGAGCAACCCTAAACTTATGTAAACCTTAAATAATGCCCTTGACCCCTAAACCCTAAACTCAAGCAACCAAGCTAAGCACCTAAACATATAGTTCGATAGGGGATGATGGAGGATCAATGGGAAATGGATGTAGAATTCTTGGATCTTGATTAAATAATTATACTCATTGGGATGTGATTTGATAGGATCTAAGTTATTTATTTGATTGTCTATGTTTTCTTGGGGAACAAGTGTCTCATCATGGGATATTGATGGAAAATGAATAGGACTAGCACAGGACGATGGATATGGCTAATGGGATGATGGATAGGAGTGATGTGGGTTACTTGCTCATGGATAAGATCTTGATCATAGATAATATCTTGATCACAAGGAGGATAAGCATGGATAGTGCGATATTAGATATGGATAGGGTAAGTGGGGATGCATTGATATTCATTGAATTGGGGAGTAAGATGTGGTGATGGGGGTTCACTAGGAGATGTTGGAGGATTAATGATGGGATCGATGTATAGAGGGATTGACCATGAGATGGTAAGGGAACCGAGATGGGATTAGATGGGATGTTTGGATTTTGATGAGGATGGGTGATTGGTGTTTCCACATTCTTTGAACTAGGCTCTTAATGTATAGCTATTGGGTTTCTTAGATGGATGTGATGGGTTCTTGGAACCAGGATCAATAATCTTTGGATGTTTGACAACATGGCTACATGATGGGGTTTGACTTGGACTTATGGTAGGAGACTCTTCAATGAAATGGATAGACATAGGAGTGGATAATGGTGTTGGAGTGGTATACATGTTATTAGGAGGTTCTTTGTTAGGCTCAAGGATAGGAATTTGAGTACATGATGTTCTTAGATTCCTTGCTAATAGTCCTTGGGTCACATCCTTCATGGATTCTTGGGTTGATGGACTAGGATATGCATATAGTTGATGGATAATGATGGAAGATGTTGTGGGGTTAGGATTAGGATCAAGTGAATGGATATAGGAGGCCCGGATGGATTAGGATTGGGAGTGTTAGAGGGGGATGAAATTGGATCAGTGGATTTGGGTGGCTCCATATCTTTGCTTTTATTTTTGGATTTTGTAAAGACTCTTTGGAGAAAAATTTTCAAGCATTCATGGGTTGATGGATTAGAGCTTAGTTTGATGGTGGATTAGATAGTGAGTTATATGGTGGATGGATTATAGGGATTGATGGATTAGGAGGATTGGAGGAAAATTATAAAATAATTCCCCTTTAAGCTTAACCCCTAAACCCTAAACCTGAGCAACCCTAAACCTCTCTCTCTCCCAAAACCCAAAAACCCTAAATAATACCCCTAAAATCTAACCCCTAAACCATAAACCTGAGCAACCCTAAACCCTAAATAATTCCACTAAACCCTAAACTTAAGCAACCCTAAACTCATAACCTTGAACAACCCTCTCTCTCTCTCCAAAACAAGAAAACTAGGACTCTCTCTCTCCTTTTCACTCTATCTCTCCCCTTTCTCTCCCATCCATCTCCATCCTCTCTCCCTCTTCCTCCCTCTCCTCTCGCATGTTGACAAAGAATATGGAAATAAGAAAACTAGGACATGCAAAGAGGGATGAGGATATAAATTGGGATGATGAAATAGAAACAAGATAATTTATGAAATTTCATTAGATGGGAAGAATGATGAGGAGAGGTAGAGAGTGGAGGGAAGTAGAGAGTGAGAGAGAGGATAGGAGGTAGAGATGGGAGGGAAGTAGAGAGTGGGAGAGGACCGTAGGAGGTAGACAGGGGAAGGAACAAGAGAGAGAGGGTAGGAGGTAGACAGGGGAGGGAAGTAGAGACTGAGAGAGAGGACCTAGGAGGTAGACAGGGGAGAGAAGTAGAAAGTGAGAGAGAGGGTAAGAGGTAGAGAGGGGGGGAGAAGAGAGAGAGAGAATGTAGGAGGTAGAGAGGCGAGGGAAGAAAAGACTCAAAAAGAGGGTAGGAGGTAGATAGGGGAGGGAAGTAGAGAGTGAGAGAGAGGGTAGAAGGTAGAGAGGGGAGGGAAGAAGAGAGTGAGAGAGAAGGTAGGAGGTAGAGAGGTGAGGGAAGCAGAGACTCAGAGAGAGGGTAGGATGTAGAGAGGGGAGGGAAGTAGAGAGTGAGAGAGATGATAGGAAGTACAGTTGCCCTTGTAGACATGTATGTAAAGTGTGGAAGCATAGACAAGGCATGTCAATTGTATGATGTAACAACTCAAAGAGATGTTCTATAATGGAATGCAATGATTGCAAGATATGCAAAAAATGGATTTGTTGAAAAGGCTTTAGAAACTTTCAAGCAAATGCAATTGGCATGTGTATTGCCAGTTATGCTCAGCATAATGCGAGCGTGTTATAGCATGCTCAGCATAATGCAAGCATGTTATAACATGCTCAGCATAATGCGAGCATGTTATAACACGCTCGCGTTATTGATTTCACATAACGTGAGCATTTTATAACATGCTCACGTTATGCTCAGCTTTCTTTGACATGTTTTTAGTAGTTTTTAGCAAAATCTAGAGATAATATGGAGTGTGCTCCCCATCAGGATGGCACCTTTTTCAATGAAAACCCAAAAAAATACCACCATAATCTTAAGCTCTCTGTTATCTATCTAACCATATAATTTTTTTCACATTCTGAGTACGTTTAGTGTTTCATTTTGAATTTCTTTTGTTAGTGTGTCCATTTTTTGTCAAAAACCAGTGTCTAGTATTTTTGACTTTTTTTAAACTGTTCATTGAAATTTGAAATAAGTTATAGTTTTAGAAACTAGACTCCATTCTACACGTATTCAAAAAAAAAATTGATTTTTGATTAGTTTTCAAAACGTTTAGGGGGGAGCATGCTCAAATTTCTATTTTTTAGGATGTGTCCACTTCAAAAATTACTAAAAAATCAATTATTCATGAAAAAATTATCAGAAAAATTAGGGATAAACTACATGGTGTTAGCTAATTTCTCACTAGAGTGATTATTGAAATACTAAAAAAAGTTAACATTTTAGGGGGAGCACACCAGATGCTATGTTATGTTTTTTTGAGAAAAATAGGACCAATTTGTGTGCTCCCCCTTTTTGAACCCCTTAATCTCAACCATTTTTGGAAAAAAATAGTAGTTTAGAAACTAGATTCAAAGCACTATGACTCTTGTTTTTGTTCCATCTTCAAATTTGAGTGTAGTTATCTTAAATTTCTCATCCAAAATCAATGTTTCCTGATTTCAGAAAAAAAGTGGCAACTTAAGACCCCATTTTGGTCTCTCATCTTTGTGCACTTACCCTCAGACACACATGCAAGATAAAACACTACATACTCTCTCACAACATGTCACCATAACTATCCCAAGTCCAATCATATCAACATGATCCTCCAAGAAATAGCCATAAGATAAAGAGAAAACCTATAAATCATAATGTCCTACCAACACCTCAAAGTGCAAATCTATGTCAAGTATGATCTCCTTTACAACCCCAAATGAAAAGCCTCAACAACACCCAATCATTCAATATCATAGATCAAATGAACATATATATCATGTAACCAACATGGATGTAAGCCTCTCTAATCAAAGTAGATCATCATAACCATTCCATAACCAAGAATAAGCCCAATCACATCTCCTAAACTCCTCATAATGGAAATCATAAATCAAACCATATGAACAAAGAGATAACCATGCCAATGTCCCTCAAATGAACCCTCAAGAACCAATAACCATAGCTCAAGATCCATAACCATGAGAAGATAAAACATAAAGCAAAGTGCATCTAAAAGGATGTGCAATACCTTATAGATGATAAACTGTGGAGTAGACCAAGAACGGGGAATGAGAATACCCTTCCAGGATACACCAAGTCACAAATAACTCTCCAAGAACAATCTCCTCTAGGTCAAAATGAACTCACGTCCATGTCTAGGTGTAGGCTACTCGGTCTATCTACTGAAACCTCCAATGAGTAACCGTCTCAACAAGTGTCTCTAATCCCAAGAAAATTCCAGCCTCACCTAAGTCTCCAAGTATCCAAGAGTACCTCCATGATCAATCCATGCTAAACTCCAAATGCAACATCGCACTATCATGAAGCTCTCCCAAGCACATGATCAATGTACTCAATACCAAGATATCCAACAAGATCATTGTCAATGCTCCTACTGCACATCTTCATAATCAAGAAGCCCATCATGACATCATGATCTAACCATCTCCTTCTAGGAGATCACATGCATCAATGCACACATCCTATCTCAAGAGAACCATACAATACCAAAGTCAAAGCTCCAAATGCACATCTGCATAATCAAGGAACCCATCATGACATCATGATCTAACATTCTCCTCCAAGGAGACCACATGCATCAATGCACACATCCTGTCTCAAGAGAACATGTATCATGTCAATACTCAAACTAGTATCCAAAGTAAACCAATACACAATACCAACATCTCTAAATTAAAGGATCAACATGTCAAAATGACAAGTCATAAACGAACACCTCAACCAAAGACTCCAAGAGCCACCATGGTAAACAAGGATGTCAAAATCTCCAACAACATGAAGATAACCATCTACTAAAAATAGAACTCAGGATGTCAAAGTACTCTCACTGAAACAATAATCATAATCCAAGAGCCTCTCCAAGAGACCCACAACCACCGATAAAGATCATCCATCACTAATGATGAGTCCATATCAATGTCAAAGCTCCCACTGAATTGTAGCACCAAGATATACATGGCAACAAAGTAACCATCTTCTAAATTAAGATCATCCATGGCCTCAACACAATCAAGGAATCCTACTGTAACATCAACAACTCCCAAAAGGTAAAGTAAAACCATGATCTCCAAACTAAGAAGATAAAACCATCACTATCAAAAGCTCACATAAAACCATGTATCCAAGCTATCCATGACATCATGATAAACATGCTATAAGTCCCAATAACTGACTATCCAAGCACTCTAATCATCCATCCTCTCATATCAATGCAACATACCAATGTACAAATGACCACAAACAAGGCCAACTAACAAAGTTTGTATAAACACTGAATCAATCTCGTGGATAAAGATAGTCTGCATACGATTCATCCCACAGTAGCCAAGGGGTAGCTAATCCACAAAACTACATAACTCAAAGATCCAAAACACATGTAACATACAAACTCATCATCACATCAATAATATGCAAACTGAGATATCAAAGAAGACAACCTGTAGACTTCAAGACTCAAACACCAAATCAATGCTAGATTCAATTTACCAAACAAGTCCACAACATAAGTAACCATAGTCAAGGAACTAACAAGTATCTAGGAGATAAGAACAATCCCCTAAAACAACACCACAACACTACCTATAATCATGAATAAAACATCATAGCCCATACCTGTCAATCACATACATGATCATGTCATGTCAATGCAAAAGTGTACCTGCATATCCATGACACCATAATCATCGTCAACATTGTACCTGTACTCAACTCCCACTGAAATGAGACTCCAAGTCTCACACATGTATCAATCATGTCCTCAAACTAGAAGACAACCTGTGTACCTGTCTCCATCAAAGATCAAACTCTAAAAACACCTGTAAACCTATAACTGGAAGCACAAATATGAAAACCTTCTATACCATGCTAATGGTCACATAGAAACATCCACTCCTACAAGTTTGTGCCCAAAAATCCATTCGAATGCACTCATAATCGCACCCTAAATATCTGGCACCCACAAGTGATCAAACAAGTATCAAACTCTCTCTACACATCAAACTAAAAAACTACACAATCCAATCTATAGTACATAGCAATATCTCTCCAACACATATCTGAAATCAAAAATCTGATTCTGTATGCAAAAGTTATGAGCATAAAACTATCTCAGAGCAATGTCTAGCTTCAAGGAACCAAATTCTGATGCAAACAGAAAAACCTAATCACCAAACCTACACCACTGTGTAATTATCAGAGAGAGCTTTCCAACGCCTATAAGAAGTCAAAAACCTAATACCGTATGTGAAAGTTATGCCCCCAAAAGAAAATACCCTCCTATGGCTTAAAGGGGACCCCTGGTGGGACCCTCGTACTTGCTGACATCATCACTGACGTGGCATTGACTATGCACTGACAACTGAGTGCTTAGGTGGCACTGATTGGGCTAGCTGATGTCATCACTTTGATTGGCAAATTCTAGGAAGGTTTAAATTTGTTTTAATCCACAGACCTCAAAAGGCATTAAAACTAGGGTTTATATATTTTTTTCTTCCGAATGCAATTTTAATAGTTGTCATAGTTTAATTTTTAAATGTTGTCATGAAAATTTATTTCAACAACCATTTAGAAACTATCTGTCACATGTTTTTAAAAACAATTTTTTTTTGTTTAAAAAAAATCCCCATGGTGGGGCGCTGCATGGCAGTCCCTGCTAGCGGCAGGACCCTGTCGGACCTGGCAGGTCCTCAGATGGGGCTTTGACCTCACCAACCAAGCCACTGTCGGCCCGGTCCGCTGACCCGTAAGAGCCAACGTGACCTTGCTGGGCTGGACAGCCTATGCTCAGGCCTGCGCTAGGCCAGGGTACGGGGTTTGCAGACCCCGCCCCAAAAAACTTAAATTTTTTTCCTTTTGATTTCAAATCTTTAAAAAAAAAAAATTGTATATCATACATGTTCACATGCAATTTTAAATTTGGCATGCAACTATAGTTTTTTTTAATTTTTATTTTCAAACTATAGAAAAATTGAGTGCAAGTAAAAAAAAAAAAAATTTCAACTATGTACCTGTGGATCTGTGCGGCTAAACTTGGTAGGGGCAAACAAATTTTTCAAAAGCTCTGGTGACTAAAATAGGTCAAATTTTTTATCAATCTTTGCCTCTCAGGCCTCCTGGACTCAATGGCGAGGTCTGTTTTGTCCTAGGAGGTCATCTACAAAACTTCCTCCTCAAAACCTTCATATTAAAGCACACAACCAAGGAACCCTTTGCCAAGATTTTTTCACCTTCAGATCTGCAATAACAACAAATTTGAAACACTTACAACCCCAAATCTGCAACACAACAACTTGCACAAATCCTCATATCCTATATTGTCCAAAATCTTTCCTACATTGTCATGGATTTAGCTTTGCACCAGATCTACACAAACAAGGGTTATACCAAACGATGGATTTGTGAAAACACCTAGAACCATAAATGTATAGATACATCACATGCAAGCACATACAAACAACATGCAAGTATATGCAAGCCATGAAAAAGCTTTAAAGCTCTAATACCACTTATTAGGAATATACAGGTAGATCAAACCAATTCCATATAACCCAAAGGAGATAATGATGCATACAATCTTACAGATTTACCATAATACAAAGATCAATAGACAATCAACAAGATAACACGAGATATACCCTTGGAAAACCCTCATTGAGGGAAAAAACAAGCCTCCAAAAGCATCCATAGTCAATCTATTATTCAGCAATAAGAACTTACAATACACTCACAGAGTCTCCATGAACACCTATGAAACATCAAGCTCCTCTCCTACAACCTCCATGTATCCAAGCATGAATCCACACATCCCATGCCATGCTTTACAATATGTACTCTCAAGAGAAAACTCAATACAATGATATCCTCTCACACATCCTATAAAAATAAGAGCCAACACTAACCACTAACCTTGTGCTTGCTTTTATAGACTCAAGCTCACACAATTACAACTTGTGGTATTGGATACAAACAATGTGACTGAAAACCATGAGCACAAAACCATTGACCCCAAAATAATAACCAAAATAATAAATATTTATTATTTTGCACAATTAATAAATATTTGCCTTATGTCTCCCAATGTTAAATACAACTTTTACAAGTGATAACAAATAAATATTTAATGTGGCTAAACACATCACTTAAGATGCACCACAAAAGAATATTTATTTTACATAATTAAATTAATTAATGTTATGCAAGGTGAACAACACCTTTTTCCCAACATCGGGGATTGATTCATGGATGGACTTGGGGTAACAATTTGCCTCCTCACTCTCATTTATAATTTATTGATGACATGGCTTTGATGGGCTTAGCTAAGGTCAATGAGGCGGTTAACTTTAGGAAGGCTCTGGATACTTCTATGGCTGCTTTAGGTCAGAGGATTAATGAAGATAAGTCTTTCATCTTCTTCTTTAATACTCCTTGTCTTATTCAGAATAGGATTGTAGGGATTCTCAGATTCTAGATTGGGGCTCTCCCTCTTATTTATCTTGTATCCCCATCAATGTTGCCTCCTTGTCTAGGGGTTTTTGGCAGGATATTCTAGATAAGTTTCAGAAGCGGGTTACTCATTAGACTTGCAGATGGTTGTCCTCAACTGGGAGAGTGACTTTATTAAAGTTTGTGATTCAAGATCTCCCCATTTATTAGTTCTTTGTCCAAGAAGCTCCATCTAGCTTTATTAATGAATTTGAAGCTCTATCCAGACAATTCTTATGGGTTAGTAATTTGGAGTCTTTTAAGTGGAGTCTTGTCAAGTGGGATTTTTTTTGTAGGTCGAAACAAGAGGAGGGTCTTGGTCTTCGGCAGGCTAATACTACTGGTTAGGCCTTGCTAGCTAAGTTGTATTGGTGGTGGTGTACTTGTCAGGATTAGGACTGGGCCAGGATTCTTAACTATAAATATTTGGGGGTGGATAATGCTGACGTTCCAAGAATCTGCCTCTCTAGTAAGGGATCTATGATATGGAGTACTCTTAAAAGGGGAGCAAACTTAATTAAGCAGGGGTTATTTTGGATTTGTAATACGCAGTCTGAGGCCATGTTTTGGTATGATTCTTGGGATGGGTACCTGCCTATCTTGTCTATGTACCCATACTTACAACCCTTGTGCAACATCTTTCTTGATGCAAGGTTGTGTCGTGTGGAGCATTTCAAATCAGTTCAGTGTTTGGGTCAAGTGGAGGTTTGCAAATGGAAAGCATTGTCTGAGTGGCCATCGGGGGGGTTACTGGTGGATCGAGAGGAGTTAGCTAAGTTTCTTGATGGCAGAGTTTGCAGTACTCTAGGGGAAAGATATGCCCTTGCCTGGAGTCCTAATCTGAAAGGTGTGTATTCAGTTGCCTCTGGATATCATGAGTTGGATAGGTAGAAGCTTGGGGAGATGGACTCTCCTTGGTGGAAGTTTGTGTGGAATAAGTTTGGATGGCCAAAATGTAATTACTTCCTTTGGTTGGTTGCTTAGAATTGTTTCCTCACTTGGGATAACCTGTAGAAAAGGGGTTTTCAGGGTCCTATTTTCTTCCTTTGCAATGGTGGTGAGGAGTGTCAAGCCCATTTGTTTTTCAGTGCCCCCAGGCCTGCGAGATTTGACATCTTTGGTGGGGTGCTTGGAAGCAGGCCTGTGTACACGCTTCTTTTTTAGTTGATTTTTGGAGAAGTATGGGTAGGCCCCCAACTAAGGATTCTTTTCTACAGGTGGCTTGGAATATTGGTCCTTCTTTTATTTTGTGGCATCTCTGGCTGGAAAGGAATCAAAGGATTTTTTAGGGGAGGAAGTTGGAGGTTCAGCTGATGTGGCAGAGGATTCTTAGTATGCTTCAGGAGACCTTAGCAGCTAAGTGTGATCTTTCTACTAAGTTGGACATTGGGGAGTTGCAGGTGGTGCAAAATTTGAGTTTAGTTGTTAGAGGCTCTTGCTCTTCCTGGTCTAGGAAAAGGGATCATTCTAAGAGTAAGATTCAGAGAGATGGAAGGTGGTCCCCTCCACCTCCATGTGTTTTTAAGATTAATATGGATGGCTCTTCCAGGGGGAACCCTGGTTATGCTGGGATTGGGGATTAGGAAGGATAGCTCTGGTGCTGTCCTTTTTTCTTCTCTATCTATAAGGGGCATCAAACTAATAATTTTATGGAGGCTCTAACTATTCTCTGTGCTTTAGAAAGAGGGTGTGCTTTGGGATGGCGTAGGGTTATCTGTGTGTCTGATTCCTAGATTATGATTAACCTGTTGAATCAACGGGTGGTGGTTGGTGTATAATGGTAGTTGGCATCAGTGGTTTGATAGATTCTCTGGTTGAGTCACTCAATGGACTTTGTTTCTTTTGTCCATGTCCCTCAAGAATGGAACCCTGTGGCTGATTGCTTGGCTAAGTGGGCTTCAGAGCAGGTGGGGGATTGTAATGTTAGTGGTTGGGACTGGCTGTCCCAAGATGGGGTTCAAAATTTGGAAAGGTTGATTTTAGAGGATATGGATGGATAGTTGAGGTCCTTGCTTGGGGCTTTGGGGTTGGGGATGTTTTCTTGGTTTTGGTTTTGATGGTTGTGGTGATGGTGCTTTTTTTTGGATTTATGTTGTTTCTGGAGGCAGTTGCCCTCTTGGTTTTGTACTTGTGGTTTCTTTATTAATAAATTTTACCCCTCTTTTAAAAAAAAGATGTCATTCATTTAGGTTTTGAATTTTTGCTTTCTATTATTTCTTTGTAATTTAATTGTGCATTGTCTAGAGTCAAATCTACAAGTGCAGAAGTGATCACTAGGAATTTGGAACTAATCATGATGCATGGAAGTGGTCTTGTAACTCACAAGCCTAATCTTGTTAGTCACCACAATCTAAAACCTATTCATCTTGGTTTCCTAATCTTTGAATGTTGTAATGACTAGTGATGTTTACAAATACCTTTAGGGAATTTGCTAGTTTGCAATGGTCAAGTTCTCCTCGATCAAACCCCTGACAAACTAGCTTTATGACTCTAAGTAAAAGGTTCAAAGACAACAAGCAAGCATGTATGCAATATACTTAGGATGGTGTGCTTTAATAAGTTTCTAATAAATGATGCTAGAATACTCTCATAAACATTTTATTGGTAAAACCCTAACATAATCCTTAGTAACTCCTAGATGATTTCAAAATGAATGAATGACTGTCCTTAAATACAATCAAGCCTACAAAGCAACATAACTAACATGCACCAAGTCAACTCACAACAACTAGTGATGTGGTCAACAACAAATAAATTTGAATTTAACAAGGTGAGGTTTAGATCCATGACTACGAAAGTGATCTAGGTCAAGTCTATACTTGCAAATTTGATCTAGGGTGATGAATAATGCATCTAGGGATCAAGGATGCAAATCTAGGGATTATTTCAATAACATGGATTAAGATATGTAAGGTCATAAGTTGAATTTATGTGTGAATATGCTAGTTGTAACATAATTATTGCATTTAAGACATTCTAATCAAAGCGACCCCAAAACACTAGGAAAAAGGGCATGGATATGCAATTTTAACTTTTACATTTTTCCCACACATTAATGTGCATATGAACTACTAGGTGGATGCATGTCAAAGAAAAATAAGTATTCAACATGTAAATAATTTTTCACACTCAAAAGGATACTTTGATATGGATAATGGTTAATAGATCTTTTTTATTTCTTTTTGTCATGAGCACTCCATTAAAACTTACAAAACAAAGAGAAACATGCAATGAGTAGCATCTATAACAAAATTTGAGATAAGCATTAATTACAACTTGCTTAAAGGGACTAGCCTCAAAAAATTAAAAGGTTGAAAATAGTTTAGGATAAGAGATTCTACCTATTAGAGAAAGTGCAAAAAGATTTGACTATGCAAAAAAGAATCTTACTAAGAAAATGAGATGGCTAAGGACTTCGATCATGTGGAAGTAAGATTTGACTCTACAAATAGTTTGATATATTCTTCTCAACATGAGAAAATTATGAGTTTATTACTACACAACACAACTCACAAAGGAGTGTTAGTGACATATATGCCCCCCTTCAATTGGTTGCATACAAAGGATGCAAGGAATTGGAGTACATGAGAAAAATATAAACATGATAAGGCATGCGACATTATAAAAGATTTCATTGTATGATAAGAATGCAAGCACACAAGTTGGAGATAATTATGAAGGCATGTGTATCTAGTTGCCCCCAATATAGGTAAATAATGAAATAAGCGTGATAAAGCATGGTCCAACATAGTAAAAAGTTTCATCATATGATAATCACGTAAGCACATAGGTAGGAGATAAGCATCAAAGCATGTGTAACAGATTGCCTCCAGTATAGGCAAATGATGAGATGATGGTAGCCCTAAAGGTTAGATAAAGATCATGGAAATATCAATAGGTTTGAAAAGATGTGGGCATGACATGGGTCATAGCATGTAATCATAGGATCTAAGTATGATAAGGATCATATGCATGGGATCATAAGATACAGACATGACAAGGATCATAGCATGGGATCATAAAATATAAGCATGTGATAAGGATCATAAAAATAGAATCATGGGACATAAACATGATAAGAAGCATAGACATAGAATTATAGGATGTAAACATGATGATAAGGATCATAGTCATGGGATCTTGATAAAGATAAGTGTAAAAAAAATAGTATAGAAGTAACATCATTAGCATGGAACATAAGGAACATTGTAACATCATAAATCATATAGCATGGTAATACATGATTACCGAGGTGGTAGTGTATGGCCAACATGAAAATATCATCACCCAATTTTGAAAGGAAGCTAAGTGTGCGGAAATCGCTTCCTACACTAATCTAATGAGGGGAGGAGAGTGCAAATTCAATTTTATCCTTACTATTACAGCAATGTTAAACCCACTAACAAAGATATTGCAGCAAACACATAAACAAGAAAGTATGACAGAATAAGAGAGACACAAGATATGTGTGGGGAAAACCCTTACGGGTGAAAAACCCCACACTCCAAAACATAGCTCAAATGTATTACGTAAACAATGAAGGTTACAATACAACACAGAGCCAATTCTCTTGTAGGAGTCTTTGACACTCATATCTGGAGATGATCCGGTAGCATAATAGTACATGTAAAACTTGTAGTACATCACCTCCTCAAAGCACTTGTTTATATAGAATATACAAGGCAAAATGGGTTCTCTCTTGGAATGGGCATCCAACATGGCCTCATGGCCTAAAACCCATGCCTATGGACACTTGTCCAACCTTGTAGAATGTTCCTAACACTTGTCAAGTCACCCCATCCCAAAGAGGTCAACTATTCCCAAAATGGGCTATGACAGATGCTCTTATGACTCTTACAACCGTCATAGAATCTGTCATAGTTGTCATAACTTACAGTTGTAAGAGAATCTGTCATACACAGGCTATAAATAGCATATTCTCTTACAACATGTCATAGTCCACCTTGGGGCACCCAAATATGCCTTTTTCAAATATGTTCTTCAACACATGTCTTCACCTATCATAGAATCTCCTATTTCCAACTCTTACCTGTCATAACTTCGTCATAGGAATTTGTCATGACTGTTACGGTCAATATTCCCTTACACAACATCCAAGATGCCGACACATGGAAAAATATTCCTACCACTAAGTGGGATGCCTATCTCCTCATGTGAGGACAAAAATACATGTGGTCATATGCCATGTAGGATGACACATCACCGTGCCAACTCCCACAATATGACAACATAGGATTTGCATCCAATTAATACAATAGGCAAATAATAAATAAAATACAATGTAAAAATACAAGGAATTACCAAGGTTGAGACACCTTAATTCCCAACATTCTCCCACTTATCGAACACCTTGTAAGAGCTAATAGAATTAACAGGATTTAACTGCTATAGGCCGAGAGGCCCATAGACTTTGAACACCATCTGAACTTCTCTATGCCCACTGGTTTCATCAATGCATCTACAACATTCTTCAAAGTATCTACCTTCTCCAAATTTACCTTCCCATCCTCTACCATGTCTCACATGAAGTGAAACTGTACATCAATATGCTTTGTTCTGGCATGGAAAGTTGGATTCTTCGCAAGGCAAATCTCACTCTGACTGTCACAACTGATCATAATCTAACCTGCATCAACACCAATATCTAAACACAATCTCTTAAGCCAAATGGCTTCCTTGCAAGCATGAGTTGCAGCCATAGACTCAGCTTCAGTAGTGGACAAAGCAACCATACGTTATCACTTACTCATCCAACTAATTGCACCACCAAACATAGTGAACACATAAGCACTGGTGGATCTCCTGCTATCAATGTTACCTGCCCAATCATAATCCACAAATCCATGAATACAAACTAAATGCGGAGGTCCTGTAGCATTACCATGATAGCATATGGAATACTTGGAAGTACCCCTCAAATATCAGAACACTTGCTTAACTGCATCCCAATGTACCCATCCAGGATTAGCCATAAATTGACTAAGGACTCCCATTGCTTGGGCAATGTCTGGTCTTGTTCAGACCATAGCATACATCAAACTGTCAACAGCACTAGCATAAGGTACTATGCTCATGTCCTCCACCTCACTAGGAGATTTTGGACAATCACTAACAGACAACTTTGTCCCTAATGAAACACGAACATACAATGGTCTACAATCTACCATGCTGAACCTATCCAACATGATCTTCACATACTTACTCTGGCTTAACCAAAGTTTTATGTTTTCTCTGTCTCTTCTGATTTCCATTCCCAAAATGTACCTGGCTACCCCAAGATTTTTCATCTCAAACTATGCTGACAACTGAGACTTCAAATCAAAAATCATATTCTTACCATTCCCAATCAACAACATATTGTCAACATACAATGCAATAATGAGAATGCGATCATTGTCAAACTTGTAATACACACAATGATCTGATTTCGATCTCAGATATCCAATCGACAACACAAAGGCATCAAACTTCAAGTACCACATCCTAGGAGACTACTTCAAACCATACAAAGACTTCTTAAGTTTGCAAACCAAATTTTCTTTACCTTTCTCTATATAATGCTCTGGCTATGACATGTAGATTTCTTCCTCCAAATCACCATGAAGGAAAGTTGTTTTCACATCCATTTGTTCTACCTCTAAGTCATAAGCAGCTTCAAGAGATAATAGAAATCGAATGGATTTCATCTTTGCAATGGGAGAGAAAAATTCACCATAATCAATTCCCTCCACTTGTGAATACCCCTTCACAACCAATCTAGCCTTGTACTTTTCAGCACTGCCATCTGCACTAAATTTCTTCTTGAACACCCATTTGCAACCAATGGGTTTCCGTCCATCAGGCAAAGGCACCAAGTCCCATGTTTTGTTCTTTTCCAAAGAAGCCATCTCATCTTCCATACCCTCCTTCTAGGAACCTGCATCTTTCATGCCCATAGCCTCTTTCACAGTTCTAGGCTCATCAGTGTTAGTAAGTAAAGAAAAAGCACAACTAGAATCAAGTAATGAATAACCAAACCTATCAGGTTGCTTTCTTGTTCATGTAGACCTCCTCAATGGCTAAGGTTAAGGTTCTGCTTCTTCTTTTGAGCTTTCAGATCTGCTAGAGCTCTCCTCATCATCAGGTCTCACAAGGTCTATCTATTCAGTCTTCTCAGGGATAGAAGGAAACTGAACCGCATCTTCTTTCTTTTCTATCTGTTCTGGCTGTAGAATAACGAAAGAAGGTGTTAGCTCTCTGAAGATAACACTTCTGCTATACAACACTTTTTTAGCCACAGGATCCCAAAGCTTGTATCCTTTCACACTGACACCATAGCTAATAAAAATACATTTAACAGTCTTGTTCTCCAATTTAAACTATTTCTCCCTAGGCACATGTGCATATGCCTCACAACCAAAAACACGAAGATGCCTAACTGAAGGCTTCTTACTAGACCACACCTCCATAGGTGTTTTACCAACAAGAGTTGATGTAGGAGATCTGTTTACCAGATAGCAAGCAGTGGAAACAACTTTAGCCCAAAACTTTTGTTTGAGGCTTGCTCCACTAAGCATACTCCTAGCCTTCTCCATCAGTGTCATGTTCTTCCTCTCTGAAACTCCATTTTGTTGCGAGGTGTATGGAGTTGTCTTATGCCTTTATATCCCTTGCTCTTTGTAGAACTTATCAAATTCTACTGAACAAAACTCACCACCGTTGTCAATTCTCAAACACTTAATCTTTTTACTAGTCTGATTTTTAGCAAAGGCTTTAAACTCCTTAAACTAACTAAAGACTTCAGTCTTGCTTCTGATAAAATAAACCCATGTCCTTCGACTGTAATCATCTATGAAAGATACAAAATATACAAATTTTAAAATTGAAGGAACATTAAAAGGACCAAACACATCAGAATGAATAAGATCCAATACACCAAAAGACTTGTGAGAATTAGATTAAAACTAAACACGGTTTTGCTTTCCATAAATGCAATGTTCGCAAAAGTTAAACTTGAGATTACAATCATTTAACCCCTTAATGAGGTTTTTATTTTTTAGGGTACGCAGACCCTTCTCACCAATGTGGCCATATCTCAAATGCCATAACATAGTCTTTTCAGCAGGAAGCTTAGCTTCCATAGCATGTGCACTACCATCAGAACTAGTTACAATAGATTTCTTCACTGCTCGTTCAGATGGTGGGGATGAAGTGACTGCAACTCTTTTCTTTGAGTCAAAAGAACTATTGCACTGTGAAGTGCATGGCTCCAGCTGAAACAGAGTACCCCTCTGAGTACCCTTCGCAAGCACCATAGATCCACTAGTCATCTTACATCCATCCTTCAAAAAGACAACCTGCACACCTGCATCATTCAACATATTTACAGACAACAAGTTATGTACAAGGCCCAAAATGTGCATAACTCTAGTTATCCCCTTCACTCGTCCATCGGGGAATTGGATTGAGACTCTTCCACGACTAACAATCTTCAAATGAGAGTCATCACCCAGGTACACTCTTCCACCATCGAACTCTTCATATTTCGTGAGCTAGCTTCGATGCAAGGTCATGTGGAATGATGCACCAGAATCAATCAACCACATATCATCAGATGCATGGGTGGCCAGGGCTGCGATGAAGGCATCACCATCATCTTGTGACTTGTCAAAATCTGAATCTGGGGCTAATTTCTTTTTCTTTTTCTTCTCTTCTTTGCATTCCTTTTGTAAATGCCCAAACTTGCCATAGTTCCAACAGAGAGCCTTGGACTTTCCAAGAGATTTGGATCTCCCACGGGATTTGGATTTGTCCTCATCTTTCTTGTCCTTCTTCTTCCCTTTCTCCTTGGGTCTTCCCCGAACCGCAAGAGCCTCTTTGGCTGATTCAAATGTCTTCCTCTGCATTTCTTCAGATAACAACGAGGACACCACATCTTCCATATTGAAGGTGGTAGTGGTGCTTCCGATAGCCATGACAAGATAATCCCATGAATTTGAACAAAGCAGGGTCATACATTGATCCTTCTCCTCCATTTTCGCACCCACTGATGTCAACTGTGCAATGATCATGTTGAAAGCATTCACATGGTCCGCAACATATCCTCCATCTTCTATCTTTAGAGAGAACAACTTCTTTTTCAGAAAAAGTTTGTTTACCAAGGACTTGGCCTGATAAACACCACCCAACCTCTTCCAAAGATCTTCCGTGCTCTTCTCCTCATGGACATTCAACATGACAGAATTAGCTAAACAGAGTCTTAGGAGACCCTTAGCCTTCTAATCTTTGAGCTTCCAATCATCTTGTGACATTGTTGTAGGTTTCACACCGGATATGGTTTCCCATAGGTCATGATCAACAAGTAGGTCCTCCATCTTGAGTTTCCACAACTCAAAATTAGTGCCATTGAATTTCTCAACCTCTAACCTTCTGGATGTGGTTGCCATCTCCTTGCTGCAACAAGATATAGAATACTCTACACAACACTCCCACTCAACCTAAGATTAGCTCAAAAAACCCCTACCCAGTAGCTAGAACCAAAACTGGCCAGGCTCTGATACCAACTGAAAGGAATCTAAGTGTGTAGAAATCGCTTCCTACACTAATCTAATGAGGGGAGGAGAGTGCAAATTCAATTTTATCCTTACTATTACAACAATGTTAAACCCACTAATAGAGATATTGTAGCAAACACATAAACAAGAAAGTATGGCAAAAGAAGAGAAACACAAGATATACGTGGGGAAAACCCTTACGGGTGAAAAACCCCACACTCCAAAACACAGCTCAAATGTATTACGTAAACAATGAAGGTTACAATACAACACAGAGCCAATTCTCTTGTAGGAGTCTTTGACACTAGTATATGGAGATGATCTGGCAGCATAACAGTACCTGTAAAACCTGTAGTACATCACCTCCTCAAAGCACCTGTTTATATAGAATATACAAGGTAAAATTGGTTCTATCTTGGAATGGGCATCCAACATGGCCTTATGGCCCAAAACCCACGCCTATGGACACTTGTCCAACCTTGTAGAATGTTCCTGACACTTGTCAGGTCACCCTATCCCAAAAAGGTCGCCTATTCCCAAAATGGGCTATGATAGATGCTCTTACGACTCTTACAACCATCATAGAATTTGTCATAGTTGTCATAACTTACAGCTGTAAGAGAATCTATCATACACAGGCTATAAATAGCATATTCTCTTACAACATGTCATAGTCCACCTTGGGGCACCCAAAGATGCCTTTTTCAAAGATGCTCTTTGACACATGTCTTCACCTATCATAGAATCTCCTATTTCTGACTCTTACATGTCATAACTTCGTCATAGGAATCTATCATGACCGTTATGGTCAATATTCCCTTGCACAACATCCAAGATGCCGACACATGGGAAAATATTCCTACCACTAAGTGGGATGCCTATCTCCTCATGTGAGGACAAAAATACATGTGGTCATATGCCATGTAGGATGACATCTCACCGTGCCAACTCCCACAATATGACAACATAGGATTTGCATCCAATTAATACAATAGGCAAATAATAAATAAATACAATGTAAAAATACAAGGAATTACCAAGGTTGAGACACCTTAATTCCCAACAAGTTTTTATGACGTGTGTGTGTGTGTGTGCGTGCATGTGTTTGTGTACCATTTTATATATTAGATTATCTAACATGGCAAGAAAATTTGGATGCAAGCAATGGGTTCGACTAAGATGAACAATAAGGTATTTTGTTTTCATTGCTCTAATTTCATGGTATATATTTGATGGATGTATCCTATATGTTTTTAGTGCAAATACTATTGATACATTTAATGATGTTGGCATGTTATAGGACTTTATATCTTTGACACTTTTTCTAAGTGTAATGGTGCAAACAAATAGGTTTTGCATGGTTATTATCAACAAGAATTTGTTAGTCATGTAATGAGCCACCCAATTTAATAATAACAAATAATGAAAAAAATCAAGAAATTAAATAATACATAAATGCCAAAATTTAAATTTTCCTTTTCAAAGCATAAATAGATTCCTCATTACAATTAAAGATGCCATAATTTAATCAACACATAGATTTCCATGATACAAATTTACAATTAAAGAATAATAAATGACAATCTCATATAGGACAACCATCCTTCTGATCCATCTAAATATATCAATTTTACATGGTTTATTTTCCATTACAAATCTAGTTGAGCATTAGTCATAGTCATCTCATTTGAGTGCAAGCAACATGGTTGATCAATTGTAGGAGGAAGAGCATCATCTAAGTGTTTACCTCCAACCATAAACCTAGCAGTCCCTTGTACATCTTCCTACTAAAAGAGGCCCAACCCTTTGATGAGGGTGATAGATGGAGATGTCTGTAACAGAACCAAATCTAAGTACTAAGTGCAAATGTGAATACTTGTCACATGTAGTCAATCAGGTAGTCCCTAGATACCTTCTAGCTATCATGATTTCTGACTAACATGAGTCTATGGATATAGTGAATGATGATGCTTATAGCTATTGTATCACTCTAACCAAAGCTTTCAATATTCAGTTGCATAAATGCAAGTCATCCATTCATGCACTACTATCTCTTTCTTGACTCTTCTAGTTCATGACTAATGACTACCAAAACACAAGTATAGGATAAAATGCATATTATTGTTTAGACATCAATCTCCTAGTATTCCCTACCCTAAGATGGTCCTACTCACCTTTTTCTATAAAAGATGGTCTTAAGTCAATATATAACCATCAAATTCTAATCTCCCAATATTCCTTATCTTGAGATGCTCTCATCTTCCAGAGTTTGATAAGATGAATAGTGTCACAATATCTATTGTTTTCATATCTCATCATATGCCCTACCCTTGAGATGGTTTAATGAATACAATAATGTAAGCATAGGAATAACAAGGTTATCATTCTCTTGGTATACTCTTGCCTTGAGATGGTTTATTATCTACAATAATGATAATTATAATTTCCATTCTCTTGGTATACCACTACCCTTGAGAGGATTATAGTAATGCAAGAACAACTATAATTTTATAATTGTGGAACTATACCCACATAATAACATCAACTCTAACAATGATATATAGACACTCGCAAATAAATGCTAACTTGGGAATAAGTAATATGAAATATACATGCCTTTAATGAGATCCTTATACCCCTTAAGGATCAATGCAATATTTAATGACCTATCAATAATTACTAAGCTTTTTCATATCCTTACAACAAAGTGACTCATAACATACTAAACAAGTAATTCTCTATACCATAGGGTGACTAGCCTTTATTAAAAAGACAAGAGAAAAGAAAGCTACTAAGAAGTTTATGTACAAACTTGGTGATAATATTTAACACATCCTATGGCTTAACCAAATCAGGCTAAGTCTATCTAATACTTGGACTCATACAACCACTTAAATGTTTGGAGTACACTTGTAACCATAGGTATACAAACTCTTTACATTCAACCCTACAAAAGAAATAGAGGTATTTGACTCTACAAGGAACTCTTGACTTGTTAACAGAGTTGATACATTCAGAAACAAGAAGTCCTAGCTATTAGCAGAGGTTTATGATGCCTAGATATGGGTCTAAGACACAGAGACATCATAGATAGTATACTACATTCATAGTCAATAGATGATACTTCGATAAGACTACAAAAAAATCACAACAATCCCTTGCTCTGATAACTCTTAATAGTAGATGGAATTGTAAGCACCAAAATCACACACAACCTCCATGAAGACCCCATGATGACTCATAATCCTTGTCACATACATGTAAGCATGAAATAATTCCCTCTCAACAATGATTCTCTTGGTAGTATTTGGGTTTTCTCTCCTCTTGTTGTTTTCCCTTTGTCGTACTAACCTTTTCCTCGCTTTTGACACTTTTTGACACTTGTCAATTCTTGTTTCATGTGCTTGCGACTTCATCCCTAAGCCTTGTATTTGTCCATTTGTTGTGATTTGACTTTAGTGTTTTTCATCCATTCCCACCCCCAAGAGCCCTCTAGAGGACCTCCCAAGCCATATCCAACTTTCAATTTTTAGTTTTGGTCAACTAGTACAAATCTCCCCCTATTATTTCAGGATCTCCCCCGAAAAATTTGACTTTTGCAAGTAGAGATTTGGATTTTGACCCCCTTTTGACCAATTTCTAGAGGCAGTTCACCTCCTTTTCACCTGACTAACAATCTCCAACCCCTTTTTTCAACCCAGGACCTCCCCTCTGTGGGTTGCCCCTGGGTGACCTGGACTAGTAAAACGGGTGACCCCTAGGCAACCCTGTTGTCTTTTCCAGCCGCGGAAAAACTTGAGTTTTGAATGCGAAAAAGCTCCATTTTGACACATTTTTCATCTTGTTTGCATGAGTTTCTGGTCTAAACATAGAGTTAACTATTCAAAGCCTCCAAGCATGCATAATTATCTCCTTTTTGTCTCTACTTGTCAACTCATGCATTCATGCTAACTCCATTTTATCTTCAATGATAAGCTATCATGGCTTGTTCACTCCCTAATCAAATGAGTTAACTCTCCAATCTCTCCCACCTTTCATGACCCCTTTCAACCTATAAATACCCCTCCCCTCTTCTTTATTTTCCAAGTTAGACAATGTTCCTCCCTTCTTCACAATCTTTTTCAAGCTTCTTCACAAGCCTTTGAGCCTCTTTCTTCATTTCTTTCTTTAGTCCTCCAAAGCTTCAAAGCTCCCCCATTTGAGGGGTAATTTCATTTGTGCATCTAGTCTTTGTAGTTTTTTTCTCTCCACATACCATCCATATGCTCATACAAGATATTCAAGCCTTTTATTTTATTGTTGCTTCATCCAAGATTTGCTAAAAGCTTCATATCATGTCCATACGCTACCCAAGTCGCAAGCCATAGTGCTCATTAGCTCACATTGAGCTCATGTTTCAAGCTTTCAAAAGCTCTTTTGCATCCCTTCCCTATTGTTGTTAAGAGGATATCCCCACTACTGCAAGAGGAGAAAGAGGTTGCTGACATAAGGATTCCTTAGGGTAGTGGAGGCTCACGCGTCTTATATTCCAGGTTCTTTAGTGCTTTTCTTACATTTTGATAGTAATTAGCTAATCTAAATTTGGTCTTGGGAATAGTAAATTCATGTTACAATTTCCTTAATAGGTTAGATAGGATTTGCATTGTTAGATTAGTTTGCTTTCAAAGTTCTTTAGCTTATTTTATTTCAAAGCAATTACATTTTCTTAGAGTGATTGATCCAAATATCTAGAATACCAAACGAAAACATAGATCAGATTGCATTAATTAAACACATTCTAGATTGCATACATATTTCAATTCCTAGATTAAAAAAGAACTTTATTTTCATAAAGATCCAAAAAAAGCACAAAAATATTGTTTTGCATTCATATAGGCTTGCATGAATTCAAAAACCAAAAAAACACAAAAACATTAGTATCACAGGAAGATTGCAAATCCTTGATTCCAACACAAGGTCAACATTAGGTCAAACATAAAGTCAAACGTTAGGTCAACAAACCCTAAGTCAAATTGAGGTTAACTCCAACCAACTCTCTTGGTTTGGGCTCACTAATGTGCCCTAAGCTTAGAGGCGAGTGGGTGAGAGTAGTCCTTAAAGAGATTGAGGAAATTCACCCTAGACCACAACACGATCAACTAATGGTTTAGGAACATCAACACATGTTGAGGTTACTCCAAACACAATTCATCATCCAACAATTTGAAAGACAACTCCAACTTTCCAGAAGCATAAACGAGAGTAATCATCAACCCACGTAATGTTGGAATCTTCAGAATCCAAACAGGAGAATAGTGACTAGTGACCCGTTGGGTCATATAGTTATTTCAATCACAACAGTCATAGAGCACCAGATCAAAATCAATACACAAGAAAATCCCCAGGACCGGTTGTCCACTCTCTACGAAGTCCATCTCTCAAGCGAGCAGGACCACCCCCATGTCTTGCCTCCTCTCGAATGGCTACTTCCACGAGAGCGAGAGTGACGTGGAGGTTCTGTTGAACACAGAGAATATTGAGAGGGGGGTTAATCAGTATTCTACAAAACCACTTAGTTTGTTGTTCCTTAATCCAATTACCAAATTCAACAACATGAAAGCTGAATAAATATAAGAAAAACACCCATATAGACATAACATATAGACACCAGGATTTTACGTGGAAAACCCAAAAAGGGAAAAACCACGGTGAGTGTTAGCTCACAATATATTATGATAGCACAATACCAAATTACAAGAAGGCTCACTATCCTATGAAGAAGTGCTCACTGCACAAAGGCTCACTACTAAGAGAAAAGAAGATAGAAGAAGGATTAGCTCACTTCCAAAAGATGAACTGCTATAAATACATCTACCATATGCTAGATCACAGTTCTATTGAAGGTTTAATACACAGATTCAAATGTCTTCATTTATTCTTTCTTGCTTCTCAACTTAACTACATATACTCTATTTTCTGTCCTTGTTCACATTTTTGGCTCTGCACTCTACTTATGATCCTTCATACTTCAAATTTGCATACCCCACACACTCTTATGTCACATTAATACCTTAATCCATCAAGCATTTATATCCGCAACAAGATTTATCTCATAATCAGGTCGGCAAGCCAGACATGAAGCGTGTATACAATGTATTCTACCTTGTCAGCTTGAACAAGTGTAAAAATAGTAATGTGGACCCAAACAATCATTGAATAATCTTCATACAAGTTGGCACCAAATATACAACTGCTTAGATTTATTATTCAAGCAATATACCTTCTCCGCATAAAGATCTAATTGCATGTCGGCTTGTCTCTTAAGAACATGCTTGACCCAATACATCTATCACATCAAAACTCTCACTGCGGACCACAGGAGACTCAAGGATTCATAACCAACATTCATTCTTGACCTCTTAGCATACCTCTAGAACTGTAAGACAAAATATGCAATTGTGGAGAAATGTGAACCCTTTTTCTCAAGCACTGTGCAGTGTTCCTGTCTTAGTTATGTTCACCCGGACTTAGACATTTCATAGTATGACTTCCAGAGGAAGTTAGGTCTTGATCATTGGAACATAACATCATCAAATAGCTATGAATAACATACCTTAACTGCATGTAATGATCTTCTATTGCGGAGACATACTGACCCAATCTCTGTCACTTACTCTGTATATAGTCCATACTTAGTCATTTTAGCCTTCCGGACCAGAATACTTTTGTGCCTTGTTGTCAAACCAAGTTGGTCTTCCAGAGTAATGTCTCTTTATCATGCCAGTGAAATCCCCTTGCCTTGTTGCTATCAATGACAACATGCAATCCTTCATTAGAGCAATGTCTCTTGCCATCAATCTCCCCCTTTGGCATTGATGGCAACACTTAGTGAAAAATGCTTGTGTATGCTCCCCCTTACTTTGTATTTCTTCTCTCCTTTAGATGTTTACTCATTTTTCACTGGTCTTCTTCTCCCCCTTTGACATCAATGGTAAAGGTGTATGTTTAAAAAATTAAAATTGTGTCAAAAGTACTACAAATCTGTCATACTCTGTTGCATATGTGCACATACAATCTTTAACTTAATTAGTTGTAGATGAAAGAATATCCTTATACACAATCTTTAATTGTGCAATCTCTTCATCCCATCATTTCTTAGCTCTTTCTAGAATTTGGATGTGACCATTTATCAAAAAGATTGATTCTTCTGTCTTTTGCACATCAGAATGTGTGTCAATTTGTGAAGCTACCTGTGCTTCTGCTGCAATATTGATCATTGAATCTAACTTGGGACTAATTAGTCCTCTCAACTGACACATTTTATTTTTCATTTGATCCCTCTTATTTACAATATCACTTAACTCATTATGAATATTAATTACTTGTATTTCTTTTCTACTCACTAACTCAACTGCTAGATCAAATGATTTAGAAATATTTATCAGCTGCAGTTTTAGATCCTTCATCTTTGCTTCTATCTCTTTTGTGGCTACTGGCCAAGATAAACAAAATTTCTACAAGTCACTTGCTTCTTTGATGGCACTCTGTATGCCTTTCATTTTATTGTCTAGTAGAGCTTTGGCATTCACTATCATAGTCTTCAACTCATTTAACCTTTTCTCATCAAATTCTTGTCTCACTTTTGTCTCAGCAGATTTCTCAAAAGATTCAAAATGCTCACTTACAAAAATCTATGAATCCTTTTAGTTGACTTATTGAAGACAAAGAAGTGTCCTTCTGATATGATGGCATTAGCTTCTCCAAAATGTTGGATGCCTGACCAATCAGTTCACTATTCTGTATGTGTGACTTCAAATTTTCTTCTTGTGCATTTGCTTGCACAATTGATACCAATTTAAATTTATGTACCAGAGACATGAAGTCCAAGTTTATTGGACCTTGCAAAAACTTAGGCTCATCAAGGACCTGTTTCTCTTTTTCCAAAAATTCTTTGACTGACTTCATAGTGTCTCTTGTTGTACCAAAGACTTCTTCATCTCAGTTTATCTCCTGAGCATCTAAATCCTTAGCTTCATTTGTGCCATCCTTTTATTTTGGTGCAAGAATTTCCTTGTCTTGTTTCTCTTCTTGATCATCGGCCTTATCTATCTTCTCAATCTTCTCCATTCCTGTCTTGTCACCTGCTTGTTGTTCTGGAGGAGGACTAGTTTCAATAGTTGTAGCAGGGGCTTTCTTCTCTTTAGCAACTTTGTCATCTAACCCTTGGTCCAAATTAACTTCCAGAAAAGATGTATCATCTCCAAAATTTGTTTCATTATTGTCATATATTGTTGGGAGATGAAATTCCTTTAACACTCTTAAAGTGATTTCCTCAGTCTCCTTCACTACTTTCTCAATGTCATCTGACATGAGAGTATACATCATTTTCTTTGTTCTGAACTTCTTGCTGAGTGCTTTGGAGATTTTTGTTTTGTCTTCAATGGAAATCTCTGGACATAACTTTATCAGTGTATGCTCATGGAGTTCAATGTCTTTTGCCATAACTGCTTCTTTTCTTGCAGACATAATGTTGCCCAAGGTTTCTGGAACATCAGTAATGATCTCAATAAGAACTTTGTTGTAGATGTCCAGATATCTGACAACAGCAGTCTCAATAATTCTTTTATTTGGATCATTATACTCATCATACAGTTTGGCTATGGGCTTTAAATTTTCATCAACAGTTATAGCTTTTAGGACATCCTCAAGATTTATAGTGCCTTCTCCTGTCTGAGAAACATCTTGCATTGGCCTTTTCTCAGCTTTACCCTTACCAGAAGATTTCTTCTTGCTACTCTCAGAGGCTTTGGTGGCCTTAGTTTTCATTTTCTTTACTTCCTCATTTGCTCCTATACTAACAACATACATTCTACGACCATTTATTTTCTATCTCTTTTGGCTGGTTGCATAGGTTTCCATACTTGCAGAGGGTGTGGGACCAGAGGATATAGATGCAGTTCCTACAGAAGTAGAACTTCTGGTTCTTCTTTTGGTTACTGTTGGGTTTTCTGGTTGCCTCTTTGGCTCTTCCGGAGCCTTAACTGGTTCACTTTCTTTTCTCTCTTTTTCTTCTCTCTCTGCTTGTACCTTTTCTCTTGTCTCTTTGATTTGTGTTTTGGTGAAACCCCTCTTTAGGGCATAATCTTCTGCCATCTTCTAAGCCTTTCTTGAAATTTTAGGTCTTCTCACCTCAACATGTATTTTTGCAGATAGTTCCTCATAAGTCCCAAATCTTTCTTCACTGGGATCTCTCGGTTTGCTTAGCATATGTTGGGCATAATTTTCCAATATTCCTCCATCTACTTCATAGCCCATTGGCATAACCCATATTGTTCTAGGCTCAACGGCCTCCATTAAGCATTGTTCTTTTGTCACAATAAATCAGATAGTGTCCTTATAGTTTTCAACAACTAATCTAGGGATCCTTTCTCTAGTTTGCATTAATTTCTAAAAGTTTTTGAAATAGCCCCATAGGGCTGAGTTTTGGGCATCATGGCTACCTATGCTATTAAGATGATTTCTAATTTGAACTGCAATGGATTTATCACTTGTCTAGAATAGATTCTTCATACATGGCAACTCTTGCATGAAGTAGGAGAACAAATAGATAATCATCGTACCATACTTGAATGAATATTTTTGCTCTTTGGTCTTCCTTAAAATTTCCATCAACTACTGATGGAATAATTTACAAAGATCATACTCTGCATCTTCTTTAACCATCTCAAATACTATGTAGATTGCAGTACCAAAGTCTGAATTTTCCTAGTTTGAGAAATAATATTTGTACCCTATAACCATGGATGCAAATCTTACTACATGGTCTTCAATGTCATTGATTGTTAGTGCCCTTTTGTCAAACTTAGCTCCAGTGGCTTTCATTATAGTATCATTCTTTACTACCTTCAATACAGGAACTACACTGGTGGAATTTAATCCTATAACTGCTCTTATGGCATCCTTATTGATCATGAATGGTTTCTCTAGCCATATGAATTCATCATGCACTCTACTCAAAACATATTGGATCCATTCGTCCTCAGTGAATGTTCAGAAATCAATGTACTAAATGAATTTCTTTGTTTCCAATGCCTTATATTCATTCTTTAAATCATAATCATCACCGCACAAGTGATTTAGGAATAAATCTGTGAGTTTGTTGTTTCCATGTTCTTCTAGGGAAACATGAATATAAGCCATAACATCCTCCGCATGCATAACTCCATATGGTATATCAGAAAATGCACCTATTGGATCTACTTCTTTTGATTTGAAAGGATGTTTCTTGAATTTTGGCCTCGGTCTTTCAGTTATATCAATCACATGTGGTGTTGCCATTTTTTACAAAAGTTCAAATAAATTCACAGTAGGGTTTCGAATCTGAAAAATACTTCTTTTCATTGAATTAGGGTTTTCTTTGGTCTTGTCTTAATTTGGTTTGGAAATCACTGAGTCGCTTGGAATTTTGCTTTAATTTGCCTTAGACACTTTGATAGTTTGAATGCAGAATGAATTTTCCATTGAATGAGCCCCCTTTTAATTCTTGACTTCATCACCATAAATGCTTCTATTAAAAAGTTGTCAAACACATTTCTGCATAATGTAGTCTATTAGGATTGCTCCTTAATGTTTTGTGTTTGATCCTTTTCTTCTAAAATTTCTTTCAAAAGATCTATCATATGAATCCTTTCAACATATCTTCGTGTTGGATCTCAGCACTAACCATCTGGCTGGGGGATTAATATTTTCATTGCAGCTCCCCCTGAGCTAGAGCTCACAAATTCACTTCTCAGAGGAAGTATCTGCACCAGATGCTGGTGCGGATCCATCCTTGACTTCAATCACATCTTTCTTGATCCAGATCTTGCCCATTTCTTTCTTAGTTTCAACCAAATTAACTTTTTCCTTTCTCTTATCATTCCTCTACTCTAGTTTCCTTTCTTCAGCATAGTAGTTTCTTTTCACATTCTTGCTTTTGCAAAATCTTGCAACATGTCCAAACTTGTTGCAATTGTAGCATACCATATTCCTTTGTCCTTGATTCCTTCTATTGATTGGACTTGATTTGCATTGATTAGCCATATGTCCAAATCTATTGCATGCAAAACACTTTCCATTGAATGATTGAGTATTCCTTGCATTGTAAAAACCATTCCTTACCAGACTTCTGCATTCATTTGATCTATGACCAGTTTTCTTTCAATTGAAACATTGACTAGAGAATGATGGAACATTCTGATTTATTCTACTCCTACACTAAGTAGCTTTATGTCCAAACTTATTGCAATTAAAACAATGGCCATTGAAAGATGGGTACCTTTGATCATTTGGCTGTCTGGCCAGAGGTCTTCTAGGTCTTCTTCTTTGATTCCTAAACTAGTTGCCTTTGTTTTGCTTCAACTGAAAGTTTTCTTGACCTGATTTTGAACTTTCTCCTTTCTCAAATCCCAAGCCTTGCTTGTCATCCGAACTCTTCTAACTTGCAATTAACTCCTCAAGCTTTGCAGAGCTTATCTTAAACTTTTCTTCATAGCTCTTAGCTTTCTCCAAATCTGATTTCAGGTTTGCAACTTCTTTTTTAATTTTATTGCATTCTTCTAATTTACTTTTTACCAACATATTTAGATCATCTTCTGATTCAGCTCTTTCTACAACTTCCACTTTCAAATCACCCAAGGTTTCATTGGCTGATATTAATTGTTCACTAACCTCTTTGTATTTTTCTTTGAACTTCTTGACCTGTTCTTTCAGCTTTAGAATGCATTCATCAACTTCTTGTATGTTATCCTTTAGATCTCTAATTTCTACTTCAAATCTTTCAAGATCAATAAAAATTGCTTCTAGTTCAACATTATTTTCATATGAATAATTTCTAAATCTTTTGGCTGCCATGAGTGAACTCTCCTAGATCTTCCTCAAGTTGTTAGGCTTCTTCCAAGGAACCTTGCTCTGATACCAATTGTTGAACACATAAAATACTAAGAGGGGGGGTGAATCAGTATTATACAAAACCACTTAGTTTGTTGTTCCTTAATCCAATTACCAAATTCAACAACATGAAAGCAAAATAAACATAAGAACATCACCCATAAAAACATAACACATAGACACCAGGATTTTTAAGTGGAAAACCCAAAAAGGGAAAAACCCACAGTGAGTGTTAGCTCACAATATATTATGATAGCACAATACTGAATTACAAGAAGGATCACTGCCTTAGGGCTCACTACCCAGGGCTCAGTGCCTAGTGCTCACTGCCCTATGAAGAAGTGCTCACTGCACAAAGTCTCACTACCAAGAGAAAAGAAGATAGAAGAAGGATTGGCTCACTGCCAGAAGATGAATTGTTGTAAATGCATCTACCATATGTTGGATCACAGTTCCATTGAAGGTTTAATACACAGATTCAAAGGTCTTCATTTATTTTGTCCTGCTTCTCAACTTAACTATATATACTCTGTTTTCTACCCTTGTTCACTTTTTTAGCTCTACACTCTGCTTATGATCCTTCATACTTCAAATTCACATGTCCCACACACTCTTATGTCACATCAATACCTTAATCCATCAAGTATTTATATCTGCAACAAGATTCATCTCATAATCAGGTCGGCAAGCCAGACATGAAGCATGTATACAATGTATTCTACCTTGTCAACTTGAACAAGTGTACAAATAGTAATGCGGACCCAAACAATCATTGAATAATCTTCATACAAGTCGGCACCAAATATACAACCACTTAGATTTATTATTCAAGCAATATACCTTCTCTGCATAAAGATCTAACTACTTGTCGGCTTGTCTCTTAAGAACATGCTTGACCCAATACATCTATCACATCAAAACTCTCACTGTGGACCACAAGAGACTCAAGGATTCATAACCAACATTCATTCTTGACCTCTTAGCATACCTCCAAAATTGCAAGATAAAATATGCAACTGCGGATAAATGCGGACCCTTTTTCTCAGGCACTGTGCACTATTCCTGTCTTAGTTTTGTTCACCCAAACTTAGACATTTCATAGTATGAATTCCGGAGGAAGTTAGGTCTTGATCATTGGAACATAACATCTTCAAATAGGTATGAAAAACATACCTAAACCATATGTAATGATCTTCTACTGCGGAGGCATACTGACCCGATCTCTATCACTTACTCTGTATATAGTCCATATTTAGTCATTTTAGCCTTCCAGACTAGAATACTTTTGTGCCCTGTTGTCAAACCAAGTTGGTCTTCCGGAGTAATGTCTCTTTGTCATGCCAGTGAAATCCCTTTTCCTTGTTTCCATCAATGACACCATGCAATCCTTTATCAGAGCAGTGTCTCTTGCCAATAGGTTCACCTCATGAATAAGAGAGGGGTTCCATGTGCGGCCAAAGCTGACTCAACTACCCTAGGCTACTGAGTCATGTTTTTGAGTGTACAGGAACTACAATTTCCATGGATGGAATGAATGATCACAATAACTATGATAATGTTAGAAATTAAGGTGAACAACTATAGAATGGAAATATGATTACATCTATAACTATTAATCAAGTGTAGAACCAAAATGGAGATAGTATGAAATTAACACAAAGAAATAATGAAACAGAAGATCAAACACATAACACAGTGTTTACATGAAGAAACTCTTTCAAAAAAAACTCCACACAAGAAGAGATGCCCCACTCTATATTAACTTCAATAGAGTTTACAATACAACACTATCAATCTCCTCTCCAGTCTTCATTCCAGTAGCACCTGTAATACTCATCCATAGTTGTAATGTAATATCCTCTTAAAAGAGTGTTGCCTTCTAGAGAAAAAAACCCTAACATAACTTCTACCTTCAGATCTGTGACCTAATGATGAATGGTCTAGATTGACTATGAAATTACAATATTTTAGAAGGCAATTTTCTAAACAAATTCTCTTTGGGGGCACTACCCCTGAATCCCCACTAGGGGGATAGGATACTGTCGCCACCCCCCAAATCCCCGATGACAATAGTGGGGGGGAAAGCCCCCCACACCTCTTATCAGGTACAAGGATCCAAAATGCAGTTGAAAAAAGATCACTACTTGGTGAATACTACATCCCTTATGAATGATTTACAAACAATATTAGGAGTAATTAAATACATAGGATTTATAAGGTTGACAACACCTTAATCCTAACATTCTCCCACTTGACATCATACATTGTAAATGAATCCATAGGAAAACATAAAATAACTAAGTACTAGGAACAAGGTCCATGGCCTTCTTGCAACACGTAAACTTTTCTATTCTCAGAGGTTTAGTACGTGAATCTGCAACATTTTCCTGAGTGTCAAACTTCTTCAGCTCAATCTGACCATTAGAAATCATTTCATGAACAAAAAGGTATTGGACATCCACATGCTTAGTCCATGCATGATACATGGGGTTCTTGGCCAAACATATTGCACTTTGGCTATCACAACCAATTTGAATAATCCTGCAATCAAAACCAATACCTGTACACAATCTCTATAACCAAACTATCTCCTTAGAGACATGAATAGTAGCCATAAATTCTACTTCAGTGGTGGATAAAGCAACGGTGGGATTCCTTTTACTTGTCCAACTCATAGCTCCTCTAAACAAAGTAAGCACATAGCCACTAGTGGACCTTCAACTACCCAAGTCACCTGCCCATTCTGCATCAACAAAACCATGTATGTCCAATGCCTTATCCACACTATTAGTACAAGAATAAACCAAACAATAACCAGAAGTACCACGCAAATATCTTAACACCCTCTTTGCATAATTCCAATGTTGTCTACCAGGGTTAGACATAAACCTGCTCAAAACTCCTACTGCTTGGGCAATATATGGTCTAGTGCAAACCATTGCATACATCAAACTTCCTATGGCACTAGCATATGACATGGTGGTGTTCACCTAGGATTAGGGTTCTAAATTTGAGTTTGCAAGCTCCTGTGTTTATCCCTTCAAAGCCTTAGTGCCTTAGTTTGAATTTTCCTCAGCCTCCATGTAATGTTTTACCGCTTTTTCCTGGTGCACTTAAGAAAATGTTAAGTTTTTGTATGTGCAATTGCAAATGTATGTTGGTGGGCTTGTGAAATCTCTATCGGCCTCCAAAAAATGATAAAGAATGGAATTATATGCATTTTAGATGCATATCGGGTTGCATATACAAAGAGGGAATCTCTTGCAGATTCTCGAGAATATTTTGTAGTTGTATGCAAAGTTTAAATGCATATCAGGCTAAGGAATGTGCATATGCAAAGTGGGAATCTTTTGCAAATTTCTTGAATATTCCCAGTTTGTATATCGGGTTGCATGTGGAGATACAAGAAAAAATATACCAGGATGAAATATACATTGCAGATTCTCAGAATATTTGCCACTTGTATATTAGGTCTGCATGTATATTTGGTTTGTATGTTCAAACATACAATGGTTAAAAACAAAAGTCATATGCAAAGAAAAATATGTGGGGGCTGATATATATTTGGTGGGGTCTGCCTCACATGCAAAGGGCTTTATATCTCATATACAAAAGAGAATGTATATGCGATATACATTTGGAAATATACAAGGAAAATATATAAACAAGTCAGCGGTGGTCAACGTTAGAATTGGGGCCCACCAGTTGTATGTGCATTCGCCTGTATGTTTGCACATATAAGCTGATATACCAACAAAGACATACAACCCAGACACAAGGAAGAATTAAATGCAACGAATAATAATTTGAGGTCTGTTGGTTGTATAAAGCGCTTGTATATGCTGATATACAAGCCGATGTGCATTGAAAAGGATACAAGCCGGACTTCGAAAGGAGGTACATTCTGATGCATAATGATTTGAAGTCCACGGCTTGTATGTATGTGTATATTGTATATCGTGGATATACAAAGGAAAGAGATGCAAACCGAACCCGAGTGGTTTTTCAATTTATTATAAACTAGCATGGGATCTGCCTTGTATATTAGGTTGTTGCATGTATATCCGTTCGACAATATACAAGGGATTTTGAAAGGGAAAATAGTGGTGATTGTATATGCATCCGTTCTTGCATATACAAGGGCTAAATGGCAAAATGGAGAAGGCAAGAAGTCAGTGATAGAAATTTGTAGTGCCTACATGACACAATATCACTGGTTGGTGACTTTTCATGCATGTTTTGGGACAGTTGATCTCAGCGGTGGAATACAGATTGACGGTCAGGTTTTAAACCTTCAGCGATGGATTTTCCTTGTGTCTGCAGTCATTTTTGAGCGAGAAAACTCCATGGGTGCGATGCTGCAATTTCCAAGGGAGGCTGCGAGTAGTTGAGCCATTAATGGCAATATACAGAGGTATGGCCCGATGGTTAAATGGCCAACTACTAGGTTTATGATGAAAATATTTGAATGAAAGTGTAGATCCCGAAGCTCACCTGCCCTCTCCTTAGTTTTCCTTGGCTACCTTCAATATTTTGGGTGCCATTTCTGGTGCAATGTGTCTGGTGGGGTTTTTGACTTGTGATGTAAGTAATTTGCTCGATGTACAGTTTGGCTATATGAGGAGCAAACTGTGTCATTCATTGGTTGTTGAAAACTAGACAACTTTTTGGTGTTGTAATCGGATACAATCCCATTGGTGGCTTTGTTCTGGGTATTTTGTGAGTTTATGAATTGTATGTTGAATGTCTTATATACAGAATTCATCAGTTTCATGTTGATTTAAATGAGTAATGCTTTATAGCATATATTTTGTTATTTGTCTCCGAATTGAATGTATTATTATTCTAAATCTGAGCATCTAAGGGGTGTTAGAGATTCTAGGATATGGTTTTCCCATGTTAAATGCTTAGTCTTTTACTTCTTCTCAAGGAGTAGATTAAATGTTTTGGGTTAAATATTGAGAAGAATACATTGTAGTAAGGATGGTTGCAAGCAGAAATAACTAAATACTTTATCTTGGGTATTGTCTGTAAGGCAGATATTGCATAATCCCCTTGAAATATGATTGTTGTTTCAGGTCTGTGATAAACATTCACATATATATGTCTATTAACTCCAAGCCTTGGATAGGCACCGATTTGGTCTTATATTTTGGTTGCAACCCAAAATCCCAGTCTTACATCCAAACATAAAATCAAACTCAAACTTCATATACAAACCTTTAGGATATTAGAAGTAGTATTAGGACCCAAAATCCTCTGTCTACAACTAAATATAGGCCCAAAGCTAGCCCCTTTGTACTTATCTCACAGTTTTGGTCTACAAAATAGAGGATTTATCTGCTTTGTGTCAACATCTTAGTCTTTTTCACAGTTATATTTCATGGATGTTGAGTAGGGAATACCCCCTTGGTTCTGCAGAGCCTAAAGAAGAAGAGGAGATATTTATAGAGTCTATCTCCTATATTGTTGGCCCTTGGCCTAGGAATCCTATTGATCATGATGGCTACCTTGTAGGGATAATTGGGAACAAGCATCCAATCTGGGAAAAATACCAATAGATTTTGGCAACTCTACTGGGGAATGTTTGTGTAAGAACCCTGGTTTAAAAGAAATTAATTCCTAGTTATAGGTGGCGACTCTGACCCAATCTCCCAACCGGTAAGGTAAAAATTTATATGCTAGGGAGAAGATCCCTGCGTAATTCTCTGTCTGAAGAATTACCCAGAAAAATGATGTACAAGAGAAAAGGGACTATTCAAGCCAGTCAAGAGGGTTCTCCCAGAAGTAATGATAATATTCAAGACAATCCAGGATCTTCAGAGCAGACAATACCTTATTTTTCAAACATTGAGGCTGAAATCCAGAACGTATATAAAAGACAGTAGGGTGGTGGTTTGAGGATGAGGTCAGAAGTGTTTCAAGAACGCGCTTTTGTAGATTCCCCTGACAGATTTGAAGAAGTTGAATCCCCAAGGGATGATAATGATGATTAGAATGTAATAAAACCATCCTCTTCTATGCCTAGAGAGGAGGAATTAGCCAAAGAAATTAAGAGCTTAAGGGCAGAATTAGAATATCTGCAAGCAGTGAAAATCAGAGATGAAATGAGACAGAAAGTGCAAGCTTTGAGAGTTGCTCAAAATGATTCAATTCCTACCCCTGAAAATGCAAATATGTAGAGAGACCAGCAAAGAAATGAAGTCCAGGATAAGCATAATGATCAAAGACAGAATGCAAATAATGCTAGAACACCATTAAATAATGTAAGAAATCAGAATGCAAATAGAAATGCCAATGTTAATCAGTTTGGTAGACAGCCGATGCAGCTGGATAGATTCAGACAGCTTGTTTTTGATGGCATCCCTGGTTACCCCAATCCTATTGACAAACATGTGAGGCTGCAAGTGCCTAAGTTTTTAGGAAACAATACTGTGTCAGGAGAAGACCATTTAAAAGCTTTTTAGAACATCATGGACAACTTTGAGGTTGAGCATGAAGATGTTTTTATGAAATTATTCATGCAATCCTTAGTTGATGAGGCCAGAGAATGGTACAAAGGTCTGCCTGACAGAAGTGTTTCATCATGGGAGGACTTCAGGAGAATATTCAAAGAACAATATGGTGACAAAACTGATCCAAGTTTCTTTATTAATGAATTCATTGGAATCACCAAAAGATTGAATGAACAGGTTGTTGATTTCAATGCTAGATTCACTAAGGTGTTGAACAAATTGCCACATCACCTGAGGCCTAATGAACCTATGTGCATAGTGTTGTACATAAATGCTTTTGATGCCAAAATAGCCTATGGATTAAGGGATAAGGGTCCTGCTAGCCTCAAAGATGCTTTCAAGATTGCAACTAATATTGAAAATAACAGAAAAGCATCTGGTAAGACAAACAGAAGAGATGATGTAAAAATTCTGTAAAATCCAAATACTAAATCTCAGAGTGTTCAAGGCAATGCGTCTACCTCTAAGGATAAATTAGATAAGTTGACAACCGTTGTCAGGGACCTAAGTTATAGAATGGCTAAATATGAAAAAAGGATAGGTCCTGATAGGCAAGTTTACCAAAGGCAAGAAAGAAGACCATCATTACATGATATGCCATACAATACTAACTGGCATAATGGTAAACCTATTCTCCCAAATAGTAGCTCTAATCAAAGGACTCAAAATGTTAAGGAAACACCAGACCCTTTGAAGAAGGCTATAAATATTGTTAATGAGACCCCATGGTGCATCATATGTCAAATGCCTCACTCACAGTCACAATGTATGATTGCTCGGTCTCTAAATAACAATGTTGTGGCCTGTGATGAGTGCAATGAGCCGCATTGCATGGAAGATGATAATGTAAATATGTTGTCTACAAACAAGGAGTACCCTTCTCATGATGTTGATGCAAGCACAAATAATGAGTTTCTGGTCTGCCAGCAGTTCCCCTGTGATGAAGATGATGAAGACAACTATGCCTATGCTTAGGGTTCACACAATTTTCTGAATAACTTGAGGAGACCTTCTGATGAAGAAATTAGAGCCCTCACAGCTGCAGCAGTAGCTCAAGTCAAAAGCAATTATAACCTAAGAGGTAAAGCTCAGGTAAGTAACTCACACCAACCAGAGAATACTTTTGTGAACCAACCAGTACATAGTCATAAAGGGACTGAACCACAAAAGAAACAATGGAGCAATAACATGCAAAATTTTAAGCAAAAAATAGGTCATGATTCTCAAGGACCAGAAAATAGAATTCCCCAAGTTGAGGATCAAAACAAAAATTCTCAGATCAAAGATGACAGTCAGGGAGCCACAAAAATTAAAGTTGGATCATACCAAAATAAAAATAAAACTGTAGACTAGGCTACAACTGTCATACAAAATTATTCCCCATTTGACATAGCTCAGGTTTTGTCCCAGGTAAAGGTTTTTGTTCCATTGATGGAGCTGATGAAAGTTGAGGAATTTAGAAATAAGGCATTGTCCCTGATTTCAGGAGTGCCTTGTCAAGCCAAGTTGAATGATGAAACTCAAGGTAAAAAACAAGCTATGTGTATTGATGAAGACGAGGTTCCTAAGGTATATCTTGGGATGACCATGACAAAATGCCCTTCACAGGTTGAACCATTTTATGTCTCCCTTGTCATAAATGGAAAGGTGATTAAGAATTGTATGCTTGATTCAGGAGCATCAACAAATATCATGCCTCTGGCTATCATGCAGCAAGCTAGGTTAAAAATAGATAAGGCATGTGGGAAATGCTATGCCATGGATGCCAGGGAAGTACCTGTCATTGGAATCATAAAAGATGTAGATTTTAGGCTGGCAGCCTATCCTGAAAAGGCCTACAAAATGAACATAACAGTTGTTGATATCAAACCACAGTATGGCATGTTGTTGTCAAGAAGATGGGCAGCGTTGATTGGTGGAAGTATGCAATTGGACCTGTCATATGCCATGATCCCAATGAATGGCAAGGATGTCAAACTGGTCAGAGAAGAAAGGTCATCAGAAACAGTCGAGGATCAAGAGTCAGAGGAGCATATATGCTTTGTGGACACTGACTGTGATAATTTTAGAGTTGTCTTAGATGATAAAGAAAGTGAAGGAAGAGATGTTTGTACTTAGGAGCTTGACCAATAGGGTCTCTGGACCATGTATTTTGATGGAGCTTGTTCGAAGGAAGGCTCTAGTGCTGGAATTGTGTTTCTGTCTCCAACTGGTAAGTTTCTAAGGTTCTCATTCTTGCTAAAGTTTCTTTGTACGAATAATATTGCAGAGTATGAAGCTCTGTTGTTAGGATTGAATGTTGCTTTGAAGCATGGGATCAAGATGCTCAAAGTATTTGGGGATTCAAAATTAGTTGTTTCCCAAGTCAGGGATAAGTATGCATCAAAAAATAAGAGGTTAAAACAGTATAAGCATGCTATGTGGGATACAATTGAATTATTTGATGCTTTTTCCATAAACTAGATTGAGAGATCAAAAAATGTCAGGGCAAATTTTCTAGCTAATGTAGCCATGAGGCCAGATGATCTTACTCTGTCAGATGTTACAAATGTTGAGGTTAAACTTAGACCTGCAGTACCAGATAATGTATGCAGCTAGCAAGTGTTTGATGATGATAATGATTTGCTGAGATTTCTATATTGTATTGATGAATATGAGAACCAAGAAATGGATTTTCAGAACTTTGTAGAAGTTATAGATGGAAAAGAAACTCTAATGGGGAAGGAGGTAATTCAACTCAAGACAAACAAAATCCCTATGGGGCTGGTCGCTTTAGAGAGAACTTTTGACAATAGGGACCAATTTGTTGCAAAGGCATCTCCAACAAACAAGAATGATTTGGAGGAGGTAAATTTAGGGAGATCTCATGCCCCCAAGAAGGTATACATTGGCAAACAGCTCAAACCACACATCAGAACTATGTTGATTGCACTACTAAGAAAATATAAGCATGTCTTTGCCTGGTCATATGAGGACCTGAAAGCTTATAGAGAGGATTTATTCCAGCATGAAATCCCTTTGTATCCTGGAGCTAAACCATTTAGACAAAAACAAAGACCTATCAACCCAACTTTAGCTCCAAAAATGCAAGAAGAGCTTATGAAGCTTAGGGAGGCTGGAATAATCATGCCCATCAAACACTCAACTTGGGTGTCCAACCTTGTTCCAGTTAGAAAGAAAAATGGTGACATAAGACTTTGTGTTGACTTTAGAAATCTGAATGTATCCTCTCTAAAGGACAATTATCCATTGCCAAACATGGAAGCCATGTTGCAGAAGGTGACTGGCTGTGAACTTTTATCCATGATGGATGGATTTTTAGGGTACAATCAAGTGAAAGTAAAAGAATCTGAATAGTTCAAAATTGCCTTCACCACCCCATGGGGAACCTATGTATATGTGAGAATGCCGTTTGGACTAACAAATGCAGGTGCCACATTTCAGAGGGCTATGGATGTTGCCTTCGCAGGATTAATTGACTCAATCTTAGCTATGTATCAGGATGATTTGATAGCTTATTCAAAAAAGGAAGAGCAACATTGCATGCACTTAGAACAAATCTTTATTAGAACATTGGAATATGGCATCTCACTCAACCCAAAGAAATGTGTTTTTGGGGCAGTGGAAGGAAAATTGCTTGGACACATTGTTTCCAAGGATGGAGTCAGGATTGATCCTGAAAGGGTGGCTGCAATCGACAACATCCAGATCCCTAAAATAGTGAAAGGTATTCAGTCCTTCTTTGGACAAATTAATTTTGTTAGGAGATTTGTGCCTAACTTTGCAGAGACCACAAAAGATATCTCTAAAATGTTGAAGAAAGGTGTAGCTATCAAATGGGAAGATGAAGCAAGTAAATCATTTCAGAACATAAAAGAGGCTATAAAGATGGTTCCTATGTTAAAATCTCCTAATTTTTCTAAGCCATTCCAATTGTTCTAATTTGCTTCTTTCCATACCATTGTTGCATGCTTATTGCAGAAAAATGTAGAAGGTTTTGAACAACCTATAGCTTTCTTTAGCGGGTCATTGCAGGCTATTGAGTTGAAGTATGACATCATGGAGAAGCAAGCATATGCATTGGTTAGAGCAATCAAAAGATTCAGGCCATATTTGGTAGGTTCTCGGATAGTTGCATTTGTGCCTCATGTAGTAGTCAAGGATATCTTCACACAGCAAGAGGTAACTGGAAGAAGATGTAGATGGATAAACAAATTGCAGGAGTTCAACATTGAAATACAAATCACAAGGTTGGTAAGAGGACAAGGTTTGACAAAATTGATGACATAGTCAAATCTAGAGGCATGCCAAGTGAATATAATGCATAATGAGGTTATAAATATGTTAGATTCTGAGTGGTATAAGGACATTGTGCATTATTTGCTAAATTTGAACTGCCCTTCCCACCTCAGTGATAATCAGAAGAGGACCTTGAAGCTACATGCTGTCAAATACATCATTGTTCAAGGAGAGTTGTATTGGAAAAATCCTGACGGTGTGCTGCTTAGGTGTGTGAATGAAGATCAAGCTAAGGGTATTTTAAGTGACATGCACGATGGAGTGTGTGGTGGACACTATGTTGCCCAGTCAATAGCCCACAAAATTCTTAGAGCAGGCTATTGGTGGCCAACTCTCTTCTCAGATGCACACAGAATGGTAAGAAGATGTGATCCTTGCCAAAGGTTCTCAGGGAAGCTAAAATATGAAGGTGCATTGCCCCTTAGGACTGTAATTGTGGAAGCTCCATTTCAGCAATGGGGGATTGATTTTATAGGGGAAATCTCAAAAAAATTGAGTGGAGGACATAGTTGGATTCTTGTTGCCACTGATTACTTCACCAAATGGTTTGAGGCCATTCTGACTAAAAAGGCTACAAGCAAAGTGGTGATGGATTTTATGCTAGAGAATATTATTATTAGATTTGGAGTACCAGCCAAATTGGTCACAAACAATGCTATGTGCTTCAGGTCTAGTGAGTTTATTGATTTTTGCAATGCTTATGGAATTAATTTGTTACATGCATCACCATATCATCCACATGGAAATGGTCAAGTAGAGTCAAGCAACAAAAGCCTCATGAAAATTGTCAAAAGGATGGTAGGTAAAAACAAAAGGGCTTGGGATTCAAAGCTGAAGTTGGCATTATGGGCTGACAGGGTGACAGTGAAAAGAGCAGTCAGAAGGTCACCTTTTGAATTAGCATATGGTGTAGCAGCTAAATTGTCTGTCAACAATCTCTTGCCAGTGTACAAATTCATACAAGAAAATGAAGAGGAGATTGAGGACTCGATGATTGAAAGAATAAATCAGCTTGTTGCACGAGATGAAATGAGAAGGGGGGCATGGGAGACAAACATCAAGAAGCAACAAAAGGTGAAATATCTGTTTGATAAAAGGGCTGCAGAAAGAAAGTTTCAGATAGATGATGTGGTCCTTGTATGGAATGCAACGAGCCAGGATAAGGGCAAACATGGTAAGTTTGAGCCCTTGTGGATGGGCCCGTACTAAATTTGCAACACTCATGGAGAGGACTCCTATTTTCTCCAAGCCCTAAGTGGTGAGCTATTGGAATTGCCTGTGCACGGTCAGTTCCTTAAAGCTTTTTTCTCATAAGATAAATGCCTTTTGTGCACATTGTAAACTAGATGTAAATGTTTTGTACATGCCTTGTATTGTCGGTCGTGTTTTGAGTTTTGTGTTTTGTCTGCTCTGCCCCAGAGTGGCTTGGTTCTCGTTGCAGTCTTATGTCTGCACATCCCCAGTCAAAGCCATTAGTGGTGTTCACCTAGGATTAGGGTTCTAAATTTGAGTTTGCAGGCTCCTGTGTTTATCCCTTCAAAGCCTTAGTGCCTTAGTTTGAATTTTCCTCAGCCTCCATGTAACATTTTACCGCTTTTTCCTGGTGCACTTAAGAAAATGTTAAGTTTTTGTATGTGCAATTGCAAATGTATGTTGGTAGGCTTGTGAAATCTCTATCGGCCTCCAAAAAATGATAAAGAATTGAGTTATATGCATTTTAGATGCATATCAGGTTGCATATATAAAGAGGGAATCTCATGCAGATTCCCAGGAATATTCTACAGTTGTATGCAAAGTTTAAATGCATATCAAGCTAAGGAATGTGCATATGCAAAGTGGGAATCTTTCGCAAATTTCTGGAATATTCCCAGTTTGTATATCGGGTTGCATGTGGAGATACAAGAAAAATATACCAGGATGGAATATACATTGCAGATTCTCAGAATATTCGCCACTTGTATATCGGGTCTACATGCATATTTGGTTTGTATGTTCAGACATATAGTGTTTAAAAACAAAAGTCATATGCAAAGAAAAATATGTGGGGGCTAATATACGTTTGGTGGGGTCCACCTCATATGCAAAGGGCTTTATATCTCATATACAAAAGAGAATGTATATGCGATATACATTTGAAAATATACAAGGAAAATATACAAACAAGTCAGCAGCGGTCAACGTTAGAATTGGGGCCCACCAGTTGTATGTGCATTCACCTGTATGTTTGCACATACAAGCTGATATACCAACAAAGACATACAACCCGGATGTAAGGAAGAATTAAATGTAGCGAATAATAATTTGAGGTCCGTGGGTTGTTGGTGCAGGAGCACCTTAGCAAATTAATATTGCCCTGGATAAATCTTTGAGTTTGATTAAATTTGTATGCTTCCACATTGTAATGAGGTTTATCAAGTCATTTTTATGTGTTTAGGTTATTAGGAGTTTCAAAAATGCAAAATATTGCAAACCATGTAAAGGTTGTCAATGTAAAATTGGAAAAAAGATGCAAAGTTGGAAGGTGAAGAGTCATTTGGCTCTTGGTTTGCTCCAAATCAGATATGAACTGAAGAGACATGTTTTAATGCCTTTAAAAGGCCTTGTAACCATGAAGAATTCGTGGGTGGTTGAAGATTTGAGCATGGAATGAGAAAAAATAATGTTTTCCTGTATTTTCCTTCATAAATTTGCTGTCTTTTGCTATTGTACAGCCCTATATGGAATTGAATAGATGTCTAATGGATTGAAAATGTTATATCCTTCAACCACCTTCCATTTGTTTCTTGTCCCATGCATTTTTATTTAGTTTTGTGAAAGATATGAGTGTTTTATGGATTGTAATTTTCTGATTTTTCCTGCAACAGTCCCATTGCAGCGTTTGATACGGTTTTGTACGGACATATACAGGAGAAAGCCATATATGGTTGGAACGAGTATTGAGTCTACTTTCCATTTCTTTTTGTTTCATCAAATTTCATTAATATTTGAATAAGTTATGGCATTTTTGGTGAGGGCAGGTCTAAACGCTGCCTAGGGTTTGTAGTTTTGGGAAAAGAGTCATAACTTTCTCTCCTACCATTGGATCTTCATGAAAATTAGATGAAAAGTCTGTATTAATGTTCTCTTCAATCTAACAAAAGCAATTTGATTAGTTCTTTGATTTGTTAATGTTATTGAGGATAGTTTTGGTCCTCCTATCTCTGCATCATATTTGTATCAGAGCTAGCGAAAGATTTGGGTGGTGTGTTTTTTTTTTTTTTTTTCCTGTCATTGAGAAGGCAGGTGAAGAGCGAGAAGATCTTGATTGTGTAGATAGATCGCCGAGGGAGGCAATCTACACCTTTTGGATTTTGTGTTGCTCATTTGTTTGGTTGCAGGTGCTTATCCATCTAGCTGCAGAAAGATGTTTTTTGAGGTTGTGTGTGGGTAGACAAGATGAGGTCTGTCATGACCATTCTCCAATAGAGATTTGGCTGGAGAAGGATGCATAGAGAAACCACTAAGGAGAGAGTGGTAGGTGCATCACCAGGATCTACTGTTGGGTGAGATGAATGGTTTGGTGAGTTGGTTTGTTATGAAGCAATGAGAGAGATGGATACCTGATGAAGCACTTGATGTTGCAGCCCGAAGAGTACTCCACTGATGGGAGTAGAAGGAGCCTGAGGATGCTTTGTGAAGATGGTAGTTTATTTTGTTGGTTGGTTGGTCACCATTTCTATAGATTGGAAGATTGTAGCTCAGAAAATTGAAGATAAAGACAGAGGAAAGAGACTTTTGTTGTAGATACATTTCCAAGGGACTTGGAAATTTTGTTGGTTGGTTGTATGGTGCAGGAGCACCTTAGCAAATTAATATTGCCCTGGATAAATCTTTGAGTTTGATTAAATTTGTATGCTTCCACATTGTAATGAGGTTTATCAAGTCATTTTTATGTGTTTAGGTCATTAGGAGTTTCAAAAATGCAAAATATTGCAAACCATGTAAAGGTTGTCAATGTAAAATTGGAAAAAAGATGCAAAGTTGGAAGGTGAAGAGTCATTTGGCTCTTGGTTTGCTCCAAATCAGTTATGAACTGAAGAGACATGTTTTAATGCCTTTAAAAGGCCTTGTAACCATGAAGAATTCGTGGGTGGTTGAAGATTTGAGCATGGAATGAGAAAAAATAATGTTTTCCTGTATTTTCCTTCATAAATTTGCTGTCTTTTGCTATTGTACAGCCCTATATGGAATTAAATAGATGTCTAATGGATTGAAAATGTTATATCCTTCAACCACCTTCCATTTGCTTCTTGTCCCATGCATTTTTATTTAGTTTTGTGAAAGATATGAGTGTTTTATGGATTGTAATTTTCTGATTTTTCCTGCAACAGTCCCATTGCAGCGTTTGATACGGTTTTGTATGGACATATACAGGAGCAAGCCATATATGGTTGGAACGAGTATTGAGTCTACTTTCCATTTCTTTTTGTTACATCAAATTTCATTAATATTTGAATAAGTTATGGCATTTTTGGTGAGGGCAGGTCTAAACGCTGCCTAGGGTTTGTAGTTTTGGGAAAAGAGTCATAACTTTCTCTCCTACCATTGGATCTTCATGAAAATTAGATGAAAAGTCTGTATTAATGTTCTCTTCAATCTAACAAAAGCAATTGGATTAGTTCTTTGATTTGTTAATGTTATTGAGGATAGTTTTGGTCCTCCTATCTCTGCATCAGTTGTATAAAGTGCTTGTATATGCTGATATACAAGCCGGTGTGCATTGAAAAGGATATAAGCCGGACTTCGAAAGGAGGTACATTCCGATGCATAATGATTTGAAGTCCGTGGCTTGTATGTATGTGTATGTTGTATATCGCGGATATACAAAGGAAAGAGATGCAAACCGGACCCGAGTGGTTTTTCAATTTATTCAAAACTAGCGTGGGATCTGCCTTGTATATTAGGTTGTTGCATGTATATCCATTCGACAATATACAAGGGATTTTGAAAGGACAAATAGCAGTGATTGTATATGCATTCGTTCTTGCATATACAAGGGCTAAATGGTAAAATGGAGAAGGCAAAAGGTCAGCAATAGAAATTTGTAGTGCCTATGTGGCATGATATCACTGGCTGGTGACTTTTCATGCATGTTTTGGGACCGTTGATCTCAACGGTGGAATACAGATCGACGGTCAGGTTTTAAACCTTCAACAATGGATTTTCCTTGTGTCTATAGTCATTTTTGAATGGGAAAACTCCATGGGTGCACTACTGCAATTTCCAAGGGAGGTTGCGGGTAGTTGAGCAATTAATGGCAATATACAGAGGTATGGGCCGATGGTTGAATGGCCAACTACCAGGTTTATGACGAAAATCTTTGAATGACGGTGCAGATCCCGAAGCTCACCTGCCCTCTCTTGAGTTTTCCTTGGCTGCCTTCAATATTTTGGGTGCCATTTCTAGTGCAATGTGTCCAGCGGGGTTTTTGACTTGTGATGTAATTAATTTGCTGGATGTACAGTTTGGCTATATGAGGGGCAAACTGTGTCATTCATTGGTTGTTGAAAACTGGACAACTTTTTGGTGCTGTAATCAGATACAATCCCATTGGTGGCTCTGTTTTGGGTATTTTGTGAGTTTATGAGTTGTATGTTGAATGTCTTATATACATAATTCATCAGTTTCATGTTGATTTAAATGAGTAATGCTTTATAGCATGTATTTTGTTATTTGTCTCCGAATTGAATGTATTATTCTTCTGAATCTGAGCATCTAAGGGGTGTTAGAGATTCTAGGATATGGTTTTCCCATGTTAAATGCTTAGTCTTTTACTTCTGCTCAAGGAGTAGATTAAATGTTTTGGGTTAAGTATTGAGAAGAATACATTGTAGTAAGGATGGTTGTAAGCATAAATAACTAAATACTTTATCTTGGGTATTGTCTGTAAGGCAGATATTGCATAATCCCCTTGAAATATGATTGTTGTTTTAGGTCTATGATAAACATTCACATATATATGTCTATTGACTCTGAGCCCTGGATAGGCACCGATTTGGTCTTGTATTTTGGTTGCAACCCGAAATCCTAGTCTTGCATCCAAACATAAAATCAAACTCAAACTTCATATACAAACCTTTAAGACATTAGAAGTAGTTTTAGGACCCAAAATCCTCTGTCTACAACTAAATATAGGCCCAAAGCTAGCCCCTTTGTACTTATCTCACAGTTTTGGTCTACAAAATAGAGGATTTATCTGCTTTGTGTCAACATCTTAGTCTTTTTCACAGTTAGATTTCATGGATGTTGAGTAGGGAATACCCCCCTTGGTTCTGCAGAGCCTAAAGAAGAAGAGGAGATATTTATAGAGTCTATCTCCTATACTGTTGGCCCCCTGGCCCGAGAATCCTGTTGATCATGATGGCTACCTTGTAGGGATAACTAGGAACAAGCATCCAGTCTGGGAAAAATACCAACATGACACATCAAACATATTCTCTAAATCATCTTCATTCTTAGGACACATATCTAATGAAAGCTTAGTACCAACAGGTAAAGGATTTCTAACTAGATTGTAATCTTGCATGCTAAATCTGTGTAAAATAGTATTCACATACTTACTTTGTGATAACCAAAGCTTTATGTTTACTCGATCCCTTTTGATCTCCATTCCTAAAATATACTTGGTTGCCCTTAGATCCTTCATGTCAAATGCACCTAAAAGTTGAGATTTCAATTCACTGATCATACCCTTGATGTTACTAAAAAATAACATATCATCCACATACAAGGCAATAAAAAAAATATGGTCATCAATACATTGAATGTAGACACAGTGATCCTCTTCACTTCTAACAAAGCCCAATTTAAAAAAAAATGAATCAAACTTCGGGTACCACATTCTAGGGGATTGTTTTAAACAATAAAGAGATCTTTTTAACTTGCATACCCAGTGTTCTTTCCCTTTTACCTCAAAACTTGTAGGTTGTTGCATATAAATTTCATCTTTCATATCTCCATGCAAAAATGCAGTCTTAATATCCATTTGCTCAATTTCAAAATCATAAGTTGCAACAATGGATAAAATAAATCTAATAGAAGATAATTTAGCAATACGAGAGAAAATTTCACCAAAATTGACTCCCTCTCTCTGGGAGTAGCCCTTGGCTAGCAGTCTAGCCTTGTACTTCTGTAGTGAACCATCTGCTCCAAACTTCTTCTTGAAGACCCACTTACATCCTATGGCCTTTCTTCCTTTGAGAAAACGTACAAGATCCTAGGTGTCACTTGAGTCTAGAGCCAACATCTCCTCCTGCATGGTTAGTTGCCAAGACTCACTATCATCTGCATGAATAGCTTCCCTGTAGGATCTAGGTTCATCATCAGTACTCAATAAATAAAATACACAACAGAAATCTGGCTGGCTATATCTATCAACTGGATTTCATTGTCTTGTGGACCTTCTCAAAGGTGGAGTAAGAGATTCTTCCTCATGTTCATCTGTATGCTCAATTTCTTCTATAACAATAGTGTCTTCCTTATCTGTGTTATGTAGAAAAAGGAGGAAGATGTTTGAAGGGATAGTTTAACTAGATTCTCCTTTCACTACACACATTCAAGGACAGTTAACTGAGTTGAATCTCAACTTTTGCAATAGGATTCACCTACAGGTTGGTTGTCATTTGTAATGATAGGGAATTTTGGAAATTGATGATTATGTCATGTCCTCAGAATGAGACATTACACCTTGAACAATAATAATGATTACATTAGATTTAAATCATTGCCTTCTATGAGGCTGACTATGAGAATATTTTTAAAAAATCTTATTTAAATCCATTCATTTCCATTTTAATGTAATACAATTTTATGATGAAGAAGTAATGAGATTTATTAACAGCGCTTGTGACACGATTTTATTTAAAGCGGTGATTTTCCTTAAGAGATGTGAGTACCATATAAGCCAAAGTCGTCATATTTTAATATGCAGAGGCATGATTAATAAAACATATTATGTGCTCCATACAATATAGGTAGTGATATGTATGCTGATATTTACTAATTCAAAGGTAGCGATTCCCATACAGGCTGCAGCGTTTCATCTACAGGCTGCGACCATTGGAAGGGGTGTATCCCTTAAGACCCTTGGGAAGCCTATAAAGAGAAAAAGGGACATTTGAGAGAGGAAGAAAGGAAGGAGAATAAAAAAGAACCATTGAACTATGGAATATAAAAGGTAGAACTGTCTCATCATAAATTACAGAATCAGATCTGCAATATATATATATATATATATATTCAAGGTCATTAGATTATTGAGCATCATATAGAATATTGTCTGACAGTTCAGATTAAAATCCATATGAATATTTTATTGTTATCATTATCAGCTCATCCATCATAGGGGGAATAACAAGCAGGCAATGGGCAAGAAATCCTACCATACCCCCCTAAGGGCCTATTTGGGGGCAAGTATGATTTGCACCCCAACCATACCCCTCATAAGGGTCTATATGGAGGCTTTGTATGATAGCTTGGATCCTACCAAACCCCCCATTATGGATTGTATGAGGGGAACCAAACATGCGACCTGCCATGCCCCCCGTAAGGGCCTGCATGGAGGTATCATGTGCCAATGAATGTCTTGCCATCCCCACTATAATGGAGTTGGGTGAATGAATTTAAGTACATGACAATAAGTAGTTAATGAATCTATATGACTATTGTTTATATGCATGAAATCTTATCTAACACTTATATTCCAAGAGTTATGTTTATATATATTTTTATATATATATATATATATGTTTCTTATGTTATGATTGCAGATTTAAGGCACAAGAATTATGCAAATTGGAAGGTAATATAAATGGTAATTCTAAAACCCTAACCCTAAATGTGGGGTATTTGAATTTTTAGGGTAAATTTAGTATTGTTCGAATAGGAGACATTACATATTAATGTGTTAATTTAAGCCCAATTATGCTCAAAACCCTAATTATGCAAATCGTAAACATACGAATTCTGACAAATGCTCACACACAAAGATACTAAATGGAGATCAGATACATATCAGATTTTGAAGTTCAAAATCTTGAAATATCAAGGGCAAAGGGACTCGCGCCCAAGCCCAAGATAGTCTTTTTGTCAGGCGTTTCTAGACCTTTTCTGCTACTGATTATCCTTGTTCTAGAGATTTTAGGCTCTGCAAACTCGAAGGGCAAAGGGACTAGTGCCCAAGCCCTGATAGTGCTCTTTTCTACTCTTTTTTGTCATATCTGGGATCCTTGTGTTTTGCCACACTCCTCTACAGCTCCACTCTTCACGATATGACACCTATCACCTACAATCACAAGAAGAGGGGTTGGGGGTTGTGGTGTTTAGGAGCTTGCCTCGATCAAGCCTTGGAATGGAATTCAAGCCTTCCAACACCGTTGTTAGATAGATAGTGTGTGTCCTTGCAGAATAGAGGCAAAAATAAATTGATAAATAATTGATTGAATCACAAATAGATATCACCTCGGAGGTGTAGCTCATATGTAGATGAAGATCTTTCACAACATGAGAAGATGAAGCCAAATCTACAATAACAAACACAACAACAACAACACAAGTCTGCTCTGCCACAATGAATGCCTTGAATGCTCTAAAATCATAAGTTCACCAAAATCTCATAATCATCATCTAGTTTGCAAATGAAGTCCTAAACATGCTTATATATGCATTCCCACTTTAATTTCGTAACTCAAACTTAAGATGTCGACAACAAACACCTTTTAAAGGTCTCCAACCGACATTCAAATTTGGGACCCCGCCAAAATAGGGCAGGGCAAGGGCGCGAGCACCCAAGCCCTAGGACCTATTTTCGGTTAGGATCTAAGCTCTACAATGTCCCCTAAGTCCATTTTGACATGGGTTTCAGGGTATTTTGTCTCAAGATTCATTCTAACATGCATGATGAAAAACAAGGGACCTAGGGGCTAAACTTAGGAGATAAAAGTCCTAGGAAGACATTTTACGACATAACATTTAGCCCCCACTTTAATGTATGTATGATCTTACGACCCATACATGCATTAAAGTATGGTCAAAACACAGAAAACACCCTAGGCATTTGAAGCTAATGCATACACAAAGATTGAGAAACTATTTCTAGCCTCCAGTCTTAGGTAGACATTAGAGAAAACACATCGCAGACACACCAAACACAATGAAGATAGTAACAGGCATGCAAAACACAGAGAAGATAGTATTGAAGACACGCAAAACATGATGAATATAGTGACATTTCTTTTTCATTTCCATATATATAAATTCATAGAAAATAAAAATGCAACACAACCCAAAATGTAGGAGAAGCACTTCGCCACACCCTTGAAACTACATATGGGGGAGAAGACACACCAAATAAATCCCAAAGTGTAGGAGGGGCATTTCACCACACCCTTGAGACTACACTTGAGAGACACCATGCCATACAAAACCCAAAGCATAAGAGGGGCATTTTGCCACACCCTTGAGACTATGCTTGGGAGAAAACATGCCATACAAAGCCCAATTGTAGGAGGCGCATTTTGCCACACCCTTGAAACTAAACACGAGGAAAAACACATAGAAGACACACAAAAAACACAAGCATCGTATAGCATGTCAAAGACATGCTATACATCTAAAACACAGAAAACAAGGTGATGGAAGGATCTTATTGCTAAGTTCCCACCATCTCAAACATGCTATAGGCACACTTGACGGTTGGGCTTATGCCACAACAACCACCAAAGACACGCTTAAGGGAGGATAGTCTCAGATCCAACCCTACCTACTCAAAGGACTTTTGAAATAAAAAGGATGTACACTAGCTCAAGAGATGCACCATCCCCACCTCTGTAGAGGGATTTTGAATAAAAGGATATGCACGATATCCTACCCCCACAGAGGGCTTTTTGATTGCAATATAGAATAAAGATGTGCACTTGCACCGAAGATACAACATCCCGCCTCTGCAGAGGGATTACAAACATGCTTCGTTAGTACCAAAATCATCAGATAGTTTACCTTATATGCCCCCACCTTAAGGTGGTTGATATCATGTACTGATATCAAGCATGTTAAGGTAGAGAGAAAATACACAAGGGAATAAGAGCTTTCACAAAGCCCATGCCCCCAAAGGTGACATGTGCTTACGATTGCTGATTGTTCCCACAAACACATCTTAATCTAAGAAAAACATGAAATATATGCATGCAAACAAAGAAGCCAAGGCTACAAAAATGGGTTTGAATCCGAGTATAGCCATTGGGCTTATTCTATAGGCATCTCAGGACCGAGTGTAACAACAAGGTGAGACACCAAAACAATCAAAGTGCATGGAACAAATGTATTGTTATGATTTGTTAGAAAGATAAGACGACATCAAATATCACATGGAGTGATTCTACTAGCCGAGTGTCGGATATATAAATCAATTTCGTCTTCATATATGGACTAGGTCCATTTTTGCTTTGCTTGTTGAAGGGACACGCAGTCCGTATTAGTTAGTTGTTTGTTTTTCGTCATCCACCAACTAGGTAGAATCACTAGAAGAAGGTAAACAATAAAATGTGAGAGCAGAACAAGTGTCTTAGGAACAACCATGTAGGAAGATGCCCCTAGGTCATCCATCGCAACGCTTATGCACCTAAGACACAACACACAATAATAAAAACAAAGGAGAAGCAAGATAGAAGAATGATGATACAAATAGAAGAATGGTCACAATAGAGGTGGTCTCCTGGTATCCTTGACCTTAAAAGAGTATCAAGGGTCATCCAAGGAGGCCTAAACAACACATAACACATCACGGGGGGAACACACCACAAGAGGGGGGGTCACATAAATGAGCAAATAATGCTATGACATATGTGACCACCAGGGTTAGAAATACTTACTTGTTGCACAACTGAACTAGTGGTTGTTGACAAGCAAATCATCATCTTCCCAATCTTGAATGTGAGAGGAAAGAGGTACATAAGGTATGATAGCCCAACATTTGTCATTATCCTTAATCTCTTTTTATTTAAGATTTTCTTTGTTTGGTTCAAAGTTAGGTGGAATGTTTTCTTGTTGAAGTTCATTTCGTTGGGCAAAATCTTGTCTTCTCTTCCTCCTTTCTCTTGCTTGTCTATTCCTTTTTGTTTTGTTTCTTATATCTCCAAAAGGAGTCTCATGTTTCTCCATAGGTATTCGTATCTCAGAGGAGGAATCTTGTTCAAATCTAATTTGCTTTGATGAAGTGTTTTGTTTTCCATGAGTACCTCCCGATCCTTGCAAGGATGACAGAGGAGGAACCTCGGTATAGATTCCCTTACCTTTCAATCTAGAAGTTCTTCTAATGCAGATTGTACATCTCTTGTTTGGATAGGAGGCCCGACTGCTCTAGATAGTAGTTTTGCTTTATATCATCTGTATGCTAAGAAAAGTTGATCTCTTTGTGGTTCTAGTTCTCTATCAGGTCGCGGCCAAAAGTAATCAAGAGTAAAGTTCTTTTGAGTAACTATAGGCTGCCATGTATTATGATGAATAGTGTGTACTTGTCCATGTAAAGGAAATTTTATGCATTTATGAATTGTTGAGGGGACAACCTTCATAGCCTTGAGCCATGGATGTCCTAATTTTATGCAGAAGAGGTCAGAGGAAGGGATGACATCAAATAATTGTTCCATTGATTTATCATATACCGTAACCAATAAAGATATCCTCCCAAAAGTAGGAATAAAAGCTCCAGTATGTGTCTTAATAATTATATCCATAGGTTCATAAGATTCTTGTATCAACTCATGTGAGAAAAAGAACTCTTCTGTTGCTACATTAGTCACGCAGTTAGGATCTATAAGTGTTCCATGCATAGGAACCTCCATTACATTCACTGCAATATAGAGAGTTCCTTCAATATCTCCCATTGTCTTATCATGAGGTGTGAATGTTATTTCAATTCCAGGAGTTTTTCTTTTCAAATAAGGCCTAGGAGGAATCCTAGCATTATTGTTGCGATGAGAAGCCATGTAATTTAAAGTATGCAAGTTTTCAAGCAAAAGTGCAAAATTATGTGAAATTTTTAAATAAGAAATGTATGTATGTTTTCAAATGAATGCAAGATCAGACTTTAAAAGATTTTCAACACCTATGCAAGGAAGTAGATGCAAAACTATACTTGTTTATTACCTAAAATGCTTAATTTATTCAATTTTTTTAATATAAATGTTATAAAATGCAAAAGTAAGATGCAAATACATACAATGTAGCAACACTACAGTCCAAATTCATATTTGAAAGAGTGTTTAAAAGAGTAGTAAAATCTGAAACAAGATTTCAATCACAAACCCTAGCTATTGCAAAGACTAGGTTATATGAAAAATACACAATTTCAAGCAAATTCTAACAAATAAAGCATGAAAATGCAATGCAAATAATTATAGAATGATGTACTTCTATAATTTATATCAAATCTGATGCAAATATCAGAGATTTAAATGATTTAGATGAAATGTAATGAAAATAATGTAAACTATGTCAAAAATGCAAGCTTCGGATACTTGATTTTTTCAAATTTTTCAATTTTTTTGTAGATTTTCAAATGCAATATGATGACAATGAAATGAATGAATGCAAATCTGAAGTACAACACTTAGCAAGGTGCAAAATATAATAAAACACGGGTTCACCAAAATGTTATGTAGAAAAAGGGAGAAGATGTTTGAAGGGGTAGTTTAACTAGATCCTCCTTTCACTACACACATTCAAGGACAATTAACCAAGTTGAATCTTAACTTTTGCAAGAGGATTCACCTACAAGTTGGTTGTCACTTGTAATGATAGGGAAATTTAGAAATTGATGATTAATGTGTTAATTTAAGCCCAATTATGCTCAAAACCCTAATTATGCAAAATCGTAAACAAACAGACAAATTTCGACAAATGCTCACACACAAAGATACTAAATGGAGATCAGATAAATACCAGATTTCAAAGTTTAGGATCCTTAAATGTTGAGGGCAAAGGGACTCGTGCCCAAGCCCAATGTAGTCTTTTTGTTGGGGTTTTTAGACCTTTTCTGCTATTGATTATCCATGTTCCAGAGATTTCAGGCTCTGCAAACCTAGAGGGCAAAGGAACTAGCGTCCAACCCTGATAGTGCTCTTTTCTGTCAGATCTAGGATACTTGTGTTCTACCACACTCCTCTGTAACTCCACTCTTTGTGATCTAACACCTATCACTTGCAATCACAAGAAGGGGGGTTGGGGGTTGTGGTGTTTAGGAGCTTGCCTCGGTCAAGCCCCAGAATGGCATTCAAGCCTTCCATCACTGTTGTTAGATAAAGAGTGTGTGTCCTTGTAGGACAGAGGCAAAAACAAATTGATAAATGATTGATTGAAGTACAAATAGATATCACCTCGAAGGTGTAGCTCATATGTAAATGAAGATCTTTCACAACATGAGAAGATGAAGCCAAATCTGCAATAACAAACACAACAACAACAACAAAAGTCTTCTTTGCCATAATGAATGCCTTGAATGCTCTAAAATCATAAGTTCATCAAAATCTCATAATCATCTTCTAGTTTGCAAATGAAGTCCTAAACATACTTATTTATGCATTTCCACTTTAATTTCCTAATTCAAACTTAAGATATCAGCAACGGACACCTTTTAACGGTCTCCAACTGACATTCAAAATTGGGACCCATAAATGTCACCCATTTCAGCATTTTCTTCGCAAAGGAGTCCCATTCATATGGTCCAATCACTGTCAGGAAGCCTTTCAACAAATCAAAGACTACCTATTGTCTCCTCCAATTCTCATGTCACCCATTGATGGTAAACTCTTAATATTGTATATATCAACCACCTCATCAGCATTAGGAGCCCTCTTGGCACAAAATGATGAAGAAGGAAAAGAAAGAGCCATCTATTATATCAGTCAAATAATTGTGGGGTATGAGCTTAACTATAGTCCTATTGAATGAGCATGCCTTGTGGTGGTCTTTGCCACTCAAAAGATAGACAAAGCTTGTAGCAAAGATAGATCCATTGAAGTATTTACTCAACCAAGCAGTTCTAACAAGTTGACTAGCAAAATGGGTCATGATCCTCAATGAGTTTGATATAGAGTATGTTGATCAAAAGGCAATTAAAGGACAAGTAATAGCCAACCAACTTGCAAACGCTCCAATAATAGCAGATCATCCATTGGTTTCTAATTTTCCTGATGAGTCAATTTTCACAGTAGAAACTTCAAGCACATGGAAACTTAATTTTGATGGATCTTGTACAAATCATGGTTCAGGGGCCAGAATCCTCTTTGTTACACCTCAAGGAGACACATTACCTAATTCATTTAGAATAGCGTTCTCTTGCACCAACAATATAGCCGAATATGAAGCATTGCTCACAAGACTTTGCATGGCTATTAAATGGAAAATAAAAAATCTTCAAGTATATGGTGATTCGTAATTAGTTATTCGTTAAGTCAATGATGATTATGATACAAAGGATGAAAACCTCACACCGTACAAGCGGATGGTTGATAGTTTCAAGCTCTATTTTGATGTCATCGTCTTTAGTCAAATTCCAAGGATTCAGAATAAAGCAGCCGATGCAATGGTCTCTTTTGGATCTACCTAGCAATGTACATTAGTACAAGTTCTTGATGGAACAACTTTTGACCCCTTCCTTTGATATTCCTTAATATGAGCTTGAGTGCGAAATTGTTGGTCCTGACTCCCCTTGGTATAGAGATATTTACAACTACCTACATGGCCAAATCATTCCCCCTGACTTATCTTCCAATCAATGAAAAACTTTTATTAGTCAATCTTCTAGATATGTCATCATTGGTGATACCCTTTACCATAGAAGCCTAGATAGTACCCTCCTTAGATGTCTTGATTCTAATGAAGTGCAAATAGTTTTGCACGAAGTACATGATGGTATATGTGGAGCTCACTCTAATGGTCCTACCTTGGCTAAGAATATCATGCAAACTGGATACTATTGGCCTACTATGGAATGTGATGCATATAATTTTGTTAAGAAATGCCCACAGTGCCAGATACATGGAGGTCTTGTACATGTGCCTGCCCAAGAATCTCATCCAATTACGTCACCATGGCCTTTCTCTCAATGGGGACTCGACCTTGTGGGAAAGATTCATCCTACTTCCGCCAATGGCCATAAGTTCATTATCACTACAACCGAATACTTCATGAAATGGATCGAAGCCATTCCCATCACCTATAATACTAGCAAGCAAATATCTAAGTTCATCCTTAATTACATCATATGCCGGTATGGTGTCCCCCAATCCATCGTCACAGATAATGGTTATTTGTTCAAAAATTGGGATGTCCATGAACTATACGAGAGATTTCATATCCAACATCATTTTGCCACTCCATATTACCCCCAAGGTAATGGTCAAGCTGAGGTGTCTAACAAGACCATTATTAAAATCCTAAAGAAGACTGCCAATGACACTGGCCGCGACTGGCACATCCAACTTAACCCAGTCTTATGGGCTTATCGAACCAGCATCCGTGCCCCCACTGGAGCCACTCCATATTCCCTTGTCTTTGGTTCCAAAGCTATTATTCCCATCAAGGTTGAGTTACCCTCCTTGAGAGTATCTATGCAACAGTTCATTGATGACAAAGAGTATCATGTACCCAGATTGCATGAGCTAGAATTGTTGGATGAGAGATGACAAAATGCATTGGTCCATTTACAAGCCTATCAAAACTGTCTCCGTTGCAGTTATAACAAGAAAGTCCATCTTTGACATTTTAACATTGGGGACTTGTTTTTAAAGGAAAATCTGAAGAATCAGTTGGACCAAGAGAAACCTGAAAATTTTGAGCCTAATTGATTGGGTCCTTACATCATAACTGCAGTATATGGATCTGACGCTTATTAACTTGCTACTCCTAAAGGTGAACTGCCACCAAAGCCAATCAATAGCATGCAACTTTACAATTACTATACTTGATCCTCAGAGAATCCTATAAAAAAAATTAAAAATTAAAAAATTAAAATTAAAATTAAAAAAAAATGTCTAATAGTGAAAACCACTTCAGTGGCGCTTTGGATGATAAAAATAGTAAAGAGAAATAATCCATCCAATAGTGAAAACCACTTCGGTGGCGCTTTGGATAAGTATCATGGTGAAAACCTGGCAAACAAGCGCCATGTGTAGTTAGTCTTTGCTCTATCGTCTACCATCATTCTATCCAGTCTTTCACTTTACCTTTCATAATCCATTATCCTATCATACATAATCCACTATCCTTCCGTGCATAATCCACATCATAATCCACTATCTTGTCATACATAATCCACATCATAATCCACTATCCTTTCGTGCATAATCCACATCATAATCTATAATAAGGCTTTGTTGTCCTTCTCATGGCCTGAGAATAGTTGGCATTTTGTATCTCTCACTTTCCATATTCATCCATAATAAACATTACCCCATCCATTTTCCTTCATAATAATTTTATCCTATACTTGACTGGGGGCAAATCCTTGACTTAAGGTTTTCATATGGGATCCTAGATATGGTATCAGAGGACATCAATCAAAACATTCCAAAAAAAAAAAATCAAAACATTCCAAAAATTCAAAAAAATAGAAAAACATCAAAATTTTCAAAAACAGTGTTAGTCATCGAGTCTATGTTAGTGTCAGCCCACCTTGTCAAACTACGTTGTCTCTACACTTTACGTAGAAAAGTACATCATCAATGAGCCCCCGAGACATTAAGTTAGTCCCTTAGGATCCATTGAGTCGAGTCTTCCATAGTTCATATCACATAATAAGTTGTCCCTTGCTACGATTAACACTTTGATCAGACATAAACCACTTATCTTTTGCAAAGAATTGAGCTCAACAAATCTCAAAACAAATAGATGAAACTACCCATCAAATCTCCAATCCTAACTGATCAATTGCCCAATTATGATTGTTCATCATTATTAGTTATCTTTATCAATTATATCAATTATACAGATTGTTGCACTCTTGAAACTAGACTAGGCATCTTATACGAGGTGTCTCATTTCTAAAACTGGACTCAATCCTAACATTTTCCTTATACAGGTGGTTACATCATCGAAACCAAACTTGACGTCTTATATGACATGTTTCCTTCCCTGAAACCAGGCACTATCCTACAGTCTTATCAAACAAACACTTATTATTTGGCAAGAAGATCTAAATGGTTGTTGACTCTGTTGGTCTAGTTTGTCTTATCTTTTTATCTAATTGATCTTTGGTCATGTTACTATGCACCTCAAGGAAGTCTACAAGTGATGAGAGGAGTGATGATGGATCATGACCTTTTCTCTCTTCGATTTTGTTTGAGGTTTGTCTTAGCAATATGACTGGGGCAACTAAGTTCCATGTGTGTGATTGGGATTCCATTTAGTATAATCAAATCATCATGTGCAAGTGAAAGGTCATCTAACACTTTCTTGTACTAGGACAAACATGATTCATAGTTACTTCCTCACATACTCTGACAAGGTTCTATGGTTACTAGTCTACGTCATGGCATTCCTTTTCTATCATGTGCTTGTCTTGCAAGGGATCACATTTTGCGTCTTGGTCTATATAATGCCATGGTGTTTGTTATCCATTGCCATAATAAAAGCTCTATGATGATAATTGTGCAATGAAATTAAAGCTCAAAATCTATCAAGCAAGATCTCATTCCATTTCACTCACCCAATCATTCTTCATTTCTTGCTAACACCATCTCTTTTGCATTAACATTTCTTCTATAAATTGACCTATTGGTAAATTTACCAAATTTTTTAGAATTTTTCAAAAATTTGTCAAATTTCCTGAGGGAGCATCATGCTATCCTGCTTTATCCAAGGCACGCTGGGGCAGGTCTTGAGCCAAATTTTTCTAATTATTTTTTGACACAACGTTCAGATTCACATTGTATCAAAGAGGGGAAAAATGTAGACACTCAAAATTGTCTCGAGTCTGCGAGTAACATTTTCACACTAATTTCTATCTCCTCTCACATAGTTAAATATTTTTTTATTATTTAATTATTTCCTAATGTCATATTCTTCTATTAATTAAATAATTTTGAATTATTTAATTAATTCATTTTTTTCTTTATTTGTCTTAAATAATTAAATAAATTTTATTTAATTATGTTGTTAATTATCCCTTTCTAATCTATAATTAAATAAATTCTTATTTACTTAATTATTCATCTCCAATTTCCCTCTTTCCTTCTATAATTAAATAATTATTTAATTAGTCATTATCTATTTTCCTACATTATTAAATAATGGTTTTCAATTATTTAATAATTTTTCCATTTTCCTCTATACATTATTAGATAATGGTTTTCGATTATTTAATAATTTTCCATTTCCTCCATCATCCAATTTAAATAAATAAAATATTTATTTAAATTACCCCTCGCCTTTATTCTTATCTTCACACATGTCCCTCTCTCATTAAATTATTTGTCACACTATTGTCACACTACCACCTTCATTTAAAAAGGTTGTAACACCACTACCTTTTATTAAATAAAGGGCCTTGTCTTAAATGATCCCTTAATCTTAGCCATCCACATCATACAATTCACCTTTCAATCCTCATCCTTCATTCAAATCCAAGTCCTCTATAAAAGCAAGCCTTCATCTTCATTTCAAGGTTAACCACAATCACAAACTTCAATATTTTTCTATCACTCATATCATTCATCTTAAGATCTTTCTATCATAAATCCATATTGAGCTTATCATATATCTTGCATGCTACAAATCTGAGAGCAAACAAAGTAAATTTGAGAAGAGCAATGGAGGAGAATCAACTTTGGCATAGGATTTGAGATATTATGGCTTTATTATTTGATTTTTATTTCCAGCGTGTGCTTCATTGTTAGATTAGGGTCTTATGGCTTGAATTTAGATAGATTTGTGGTTGCTATTGATGATTCATTGCTTTCCCCTGATTTTCCCTGATCTACAAGATACATTACCATGCATTATAAATTATGTTTATCAAATTGTTTTAGGAGGATAAATATGATGGGATAGTTCTGTTTTACTCATGATATGTAGAAATAGATATGATTTCTAAATGTGGATAACAAATTATCTTCATGATTATTGTTTATTAAAATATTTATCTGATGTTATAGATATTTTGGTTAATGGACTAACTACTGTGTTGGCAAAATGAGGTGGATGTAGAAAACTAATTTCCCCTCTCAGATGAGGAGGGAGAGCATCACTGGAGAGAGGGAAGCAGATCAGGTTGAATGGGCGAGACATCATGACTCTAAGAACCTTCACACACACAGTATTTACTATGTTATTGGATATTTTTCAAGTGTCATAAGTATGACAGTACTTTATGTCATAACATTGTCATTCGTATGTTGTTATAGTTGTTCTTTGTTCTATTATGTTGGACCATAATACCTTCTGCATATCGATGTTGATCTCTTATCTTGCATTTCTTCTTGTCGATATTGTCTCATAGTTGGTAAGATCTACTTCACAATTAGAGTACATGATTTTTATATTTATATGAGTAATTATATTAAATATATATACATGTATATATGCATATATATATATATGCACATATATATAATTATATAGTTATAAACTGATACTAAGATCGATATATATATAGTTATATTTTACTTTATTTTGGTTGGCTTTTCCCAAATTCAAATCTATTGAAGAATTTAACTCCACGAAGTGGAGGCACTTGCATTTAATTTGAGGTGATGCGAAGTTATTAGAGGAGATAAAAATTCCTATCACTCGGGCATTATGAGGGACACTCACTTTAGTGGTAGTAATTATGAGTAGAGTGGAGAGTAACTGCATGAGAATCAGGGTTTTCAAGGTGAAAACTCAAGGGTTTTCTCAACCCACATTGAAGGAGAAATCAATAAAAAGAGAGAGGAGAAAAGGAAGAGGGATATAGGAGGACAAGGAAGGATTTTTTCTCTGCAACCGGAGGAGGAATAGTGCTTGAGAATTCGGTATGTCTTACTTTATCGTGAGTAATTGAATAAGTATTGTATTCTTAAGTCATTTGTTTGTGATATACAAAGTAAAAGTTTGCATTATTGTTTGATTATACCAGAGAGGAATGTATGAGATTTATAGAGAGAAGAGTTTTCTTTATTTTTCTTTAGATTTGATTATATGAAACTAAAACCAAGTTTTATCTGGTATTATTCCTTGATTCAACCTGTGCAATGGTGATTTGTAATGATAATTGGGAAACCAAAATAGGTTTGATTATTACAATAGTAAGTTAATTATTAGACCAGATTCAGTCTGTCTAATGGAAATGATTTTTTTCTTATGTGAAACCCCATTCGAGTTTGTGTTTTGAAAAATCGTGGTATATTATTAAACCACAATGGGTCTGTAAGTTTATTTTATTTATTTGTATGTTTGCAAGACCATATTCTCGGTCTGGTTAATTTTGTTCATTTCGAGCAAAATATATATACATAAATTTCGACCTCTTTTGGGTTTGTAGTTGGTGTTCAACCTCATATAGGTCTGAATCTTATATGAAGTTTAGACATTTGATTACGGCCATGTACAGGTTAGTTAACCATAGAAGATTGGTTAAATATTTCCTTATCATTTTTAATCATTTTGATTATATGTGAAAGACCATATTTGTCTAGAATTTATTTCCATTGTCATGTGTAAATAGTAAATATCAACCATATCTGCATGTTTTCATTATGAGAAAAGATAATAGAAACTTGATGACACTTTGGTCAGATAATGGATGAGTTTTGTTAATTTTTACTTGGCTCTATAAAATTCGACAATGAGAGCATATTAGTTCTCAAATAATGATAAGTATATCATAGTCTTTTGTTTATAATCGACCTTGAAACAAGTCTGTTATTAAAATGAATAAGTGTTCATTGTTTAATCTGCATAAAGGCCTGCAACCTGTGGAGACTAAAGTACAGGAAATACTTGACCTTTACAGGTCTAACTGTGATATGAGATTATTTTAGATTTTTGACCTTATACAAACTTGTTAATAGAATTGCTTGTGAATTTGATTTTACATGATCATCAACAGGTCTATAAGTTATATAAGTTTTGAGTTGATAATTTCATGATTACTTACAAATATCTATGGTATATTAGAGTACATTCTTTTAGATCAAACAGATATTGATCTATATACTTATGTTTAGAAACAGGGGATGGATACTTGTTTGTCACAACCTTATATAGATTGATTATCTGTGAATCTCTTTATTTATTAACAATTGTATATATGTTTATATTGGATTTAGAGATATGCACAAAAAGATTAGTTGTATATAGATTTAATATTTCTTTTCAGTACACATTTTGATAATGAGAGGAAACTATGACTACGTCTCATTCTCAAAGGTTTGGAATTTCCTTTTAATGTCATTATGTATCAGGTATTTAACCTAGGAACTCTTTAGAATGGATTTTTGAATGAATCTAGAAAAGATTTCTAGAACTAACAGAGAACAGGAGTTTACTTTATTCATTTGACATTGTTATTCTATTCTATATTTTAGTTTTATATATTTATATATATGTATTCTACATATATACATATATAAATTATACATCTATATTTATTGACAGAGAATTATAATTATTTTAATCAGTCTGAGATATGCTCAGGACAGAGTGAAGTAGGAATATGGGATTCATCAAATATATTTACTCTCTTGTTGAAACTATTATTAGGTGTATTTAGTAGAGTGCTATATATATATATACATTCTTTTTGAACTAGGATGTCTCTGAACATGTTTAAACTTAATTTACTTTAAGGAATGTTTATACATACATGTATTAGAAGGGAAACATAGAAAAACTGAAAATGGGGTCAGTAAAGAAATATTTAATTTTGTGAACAACTATTAGTTCTTACTTGAGTAGAACTGAAGGTAAACTTGATTAATTGTTGATAAGAATATAAAGCTCTAATATATATACATATGAGTTAATTCCCTATATTTTTTATTAATAAGGACATGAGTTTAGAGAATTATGATAAGACAGTTAGATTGTCTATATGTTGGGAATGCATAATAATGCACAACAGTACCATTATTACTTAATTGTTTAGATAGTATTCTATCACCTACTTCACTAGGTGGGTTTGTAGTTGGAATAAACTCATAAATCAACTAGTCAAGCCTATGATAGGAGGACTATTTACTTTATTCATATATGCTTATGGTGGGAATATTATATTTTATGTATGCTTGTAAGTGAATTAAATGATTCTTGTTATCAAGTTTGAGATAGAGGTGTGTGAACATACGACACACATCTCCATTCTAGAATGTGTATTTGAATTTTTTAAAAATTTGGCCAAAGTACTGCAAAATCACTTCTTGCTTTGTTGGTTCACAATGTCTACTTATTTGCATAACAATCAGAATGTATCATACTTAGCTAAAGGGAATCTAGAGTCATATGATAGATTGTTTGTGATTTAGACACAACACTAGTTCTCTGATGGCATGATGTACTTGTAGATTTCCTTTATCTACTACCCTCATGAAGTGTAGCACCACTTCCTATTGGAAGGTGTGTGCAGGACCACTGGTCTATAGTTGGAGGTAAAGTAATCAGGTGATGCTCTCCCTCTTGCAGTTGAACAATGTCGAAGACTTGGTTACACAAATATTATTTGTATTCCACATGATATATGTATTATTTGAAAGTTGTAAATTTGTAATTAAGCATCAAGGTGTGAATGCTACTTTGTAATATGTTATGGATAATGGAATATTATTTTATTGAATTATGAAATAAAATTATTCTTTATGAATCTTTCAGATGTATTTATGAGCTATTAATTATGCATTATTTAAAAAATATTAGTGTTTTTCTTAGAAAAGTTAGTTTGTTTTGAAGGAATGACCAGCATTCATTATAGTTTAGCCTTCATGATCAATAAAAGAAATTGATGTTGTACCTTTCTTAGAGACTTCTTCACTGTGTTCTCTTGAAATATTGAAGACTTACATTATGGCTGACTAGTCCCTTTTGTAGTTTCAGTTTTTTATCCTAACTTTTGTGGAAGCTTTTGTGATTTTGTGTGAGAATAGATTAGCCTCTTGAGATCATTGTTGTACTAAAGAAATAGGTCCAGAATTCTATAATCATTATTGCATCACCACACAAGTACTTTATTCATTTTCCTTCTATCCCTTTTCCTTGATGAATGTTAAAATAGGATAGGATAAGTCTTAACATCTGAAATCATATTTCAAATAGGGAACCCCTTCATCTAGAGGTTTGACCTCAAACAACAAGGTCCCACACCTTGAGGTCATTCCCATTGTATCATTGGATTGTTTGAAAGTAATAAGTTCAAACAAGGGTACAAGTCCAAGTGAAAATAGCTATATAGTACAAGCATATGTTGTACCTATGTAAGAACTCAACCCTTAATCTTAATGTTTTATTTTAGCTCCATGCTTCTCCATTAGGTGGGAATTTTAGCTTCTTGAAGACATCATAAATGATAGCATGATTTATTTTGTAATGGTCTCAAAGGGGATGTCCACAAATTTGTGGTGGAATGCATGGTGTGCCAACAAAATAAAGGGGAAATAATTAAGACTTCAAGTCTTCTACAACTCTTATTTATTCCAAGTTAGATGTGGGTGTAGGTATCCATGGATTTCATCACTAGGTTGCCCAAGTCTAAATAAAAAAATGTCATCATGATTGTTGTTGATCGAATCACCAAATACACTCATTTTTGTGCTTTATCACACCCATTTGTAGAAAGTACTATAGCAACAACCTTTATGGATACCATTCAGAAGCTACATGGGACTCCAAAAATTATTGTAAGTGATCATGATCCTATATTTACAAGTAATTATTGGACTAACTTATTATATTGTTTGGGCCCTCAAGTTGCTCAAAGCTCATCATATCATCCCCAATTGGATGGACATATTCAAGTGGTCAACAAGTTCTTGAAGGGGTATCTTTGATGTTTTTCTTTAGATAAATAAGACAGATGGGTGCAATGGCTACCATATAAAAAAGGTGGTATAACACTTCTTTTCACACCTCATCCAAAATGTCTTCATTTTTGGCATTATATGAGTACCATCCATCACCTCTTCATTCTAAGCACACCTAAAGGTTAAAGTAGTTGAAGAACACATTTAACACTAGCAAGAGGTACTCTTTAGTCACAAAGAGAACTTCACAAGGAAACTAAACAAAATGAAGCACAGGTTGATCAACATGATAGTGAGAAAATTTAAAGTAGAAGATTGGGTCTTTGTGTGATTACAACCATATAAGAAGATGTGACTAAAACAACATAAGAATGATAACAATCTTAAACCCAAGTATCATGGCCCTTATAAGGTTTTGTAGAAGATTGGTAGTGTAGCATACAAGTTGGAGTTATCAAAGTCAACAAAATACATCATGTCTTCCATGTTTCCTGCCTAAAAAAGGTTATTCAACAAAGAGTTTCAACTGAGACAAAGTTACCAGAGCATGATGATTAGGGAAGAATAATTTTGGAACCTAAGGGAATCCTTCAAACATGCACTAAGAGGTTGTGATCAAGAGTGATTAAATAGTATTTGATCAAGTGGAAAAAATATATTTTCTAAGATGCTATGTGGGGAAATAAATACTTCATGCAAAAGCATCCATAGTTGATCAATGTCAAGGACAATGTTTCTCTAAAGAGGGGGGCATGCTACATGCTTAATCCATTGATTGTATTGGGATATGTGTAGCTAAATTATGGATAGAATAACCCTTAAGTTATATAATCATTTATATAGTCTTATATAAGTAGTTAGGTCACCCTGGATGGTATCCATGGCATAAGTATGGTATACATTGGAGGTAGTAGTTAGCTTATTATTATCATATTTGGAATTATGTTGTTATTGAAGACTTTTGGAGGACTGTCTGTTGGAAAATGGGAGAGGACAAGGTAAAGTTGTAGCTAAGTGGCTTTAAAATGTTTTTAAATATGAAATTAATAGCATGTGTAAATTTGAAAATTACTTTCAATTTAGATGTTAGAGTATTTCTCTAATTTAATCAATGTAGTAGAAGAAAATAGCTTGCAAGAAGAAGACAAGTATTTACGTGGAGAAACCCCTAAGGGAAAAAACTCCACACCAAAGTTGTTTATGCTTGTATTAAATCTCTTGTGAAAGATTACATTCAATACTGAAATCCTTTGATTCCTTGATGCACTTCAAAAGTTTCTTCAATCTTAAAACCTATAAAAACTTCAAAAAGCTTCTTGTTTTTTATTTCTAAGTCTTTTACAAAAAAACTTCTTGCTTTTTTCTTCTAAGTCTTTTTCACAATTCAACTCTCTGGAAAATGTATGGGGCTTTTTAATTAATACAAAAGCTTCTTAATTCAAAAGCTTCTTAATTGGAAAGATTGAAACTCAAATTACAATTAATTGTAATTGATAACATGAGAACAAATCCTCACGCAAAAACCAAGCACTCGAAATAGAGAAGAAAAAAGTCAAACTAAGTCAAGCTTCATGTTAACTGCCTGTCCTGGATGTGGGCGCCCAAGTTTTCCCAAGTAAACTTAGCCAACATCAAATACATTTCTAAATAAAAGCAACAATTGAAAGTCCCAAGATTGGGCATCCAAGTTTGCCCAATCTCTTTCAGTCAACTGAAGTGATCAACACACAAAAATCTCATGCAAACAACATGCAAGATTGATGTCCCCAATGTTATTCTAAATTACATTGTTTTGTACATGCAAGTGACATGCAAACACCTGATTGAACATGCAACTGATACCTATTATCTGAAGCACTAAGATGTACCATCCTGCAAGTTTCTAGAGTTGGAGTCTTCTGCAAGCAACCTCTCAAAATTGACATGCAACAACATGCAAGATCATATAACTAACATGCAACAACATGCAAGTGACATGAAATAACATGCAAGTTCATATAAGAAACATGCAACAACATGCAAGTCCATGCAAGTAACATGTAACAACATGCAAGTTCATATAAGTGACATGCAACAACATGCAAGTTCATATAAGCAACATCCAACAACATGCAAGTCCATGCAAGTAACATGCAACTCTAACTTCACTGTTAACTGCCACATCATACTCATGCAAATATTATGCATCTCTGGATCCACTGTTAATTGCTCTATCATGTTCATACAAATATCATGCATCTCTAACTCCTCTATTAACTCCAACATTATATCCATGTAAAGTGTATCAACAATATCCACTCATGTACATAAAAAAGCAAACTCCAAGTTTAAATATAAGACACCTCCAAAAGTGGGTGTCCAAGTTAACTCCCACTCACCAAGAGTTGTCAAACTCTCAAAATAGACTTCAAGGAGTTGTCAACAAGTCTTCATGGACCCCACTCCAAAAGTGGACACCCAAGTTTGACCCTATCAATAAGGAGTTGATTACAATAAGCCAAGTGATATAATTAAATAATAATTAATCTCTCAAAGTCCTTATGTGTTGGGGAACACATTCCAAGAACTTTGGAGACACATGAATTGGTTAGGATTGCAAGTTAATGGCAACTTATCCCAACATTGTCCCCTTGAAGTGGCCTATTATTAAGTATTTATATCTTATTTCCTATTCTATTATTCTCTTGTGCAAGTAATTTTAGTATAGTGATCTTTTTCACTTCTAACAAAACCATTTACAATGTGAAAGCATCAAACTTTTGATACCACATTTGAAGCAATTGTTATAAACCATACAGTAACCATTTTAACATGTAAACTTTAAAATTTCTTTACCTTTTACCTCAAATCTATCTAGCTATTACATGTAAATTTTCTTTTCAAGATCCCCATGCAAAAAATAGTAAATTAGCATCCATTTTGATGTAGTCGTGGCTAGAGGGTCCAATGAAGGATTATCCAACCATGCAACCAAATGAAAAACACACAACAAACTCAATAAAATAGAATAGTAAACATATATTCTTTATTCATTCACACTCACAATAGCTTTACATCCTACTGCAATGGGCTTCCAACATGCTAGGCCTCAACCGTTTGATTACAAATGAACAAAATCACATTTGAAGATTTTGAAATACAACACCATGTTAAGCTATCTTCCTCTTTATTTATTTCTTAGTAATGATCTTCCAAGATGTTTATATATCAACTACTAGCCTTAAGAGTGATCTTAGTCAACCACAAGGTGGTGTCAAGCTCGATGCTAAATGAAACATGCAGTCAACCAACCATGTAGATGAATCTCTCCAGGGAATGTGGTGAAGATGGAATGAAGGATCTATATGTGGTTCACACCATAAGTACTCTTGGGCCCTTTGTACATTGGCATGTGTTCCTTTGTTGTTGCAAACTTTGGGAAATTGTCATAAGCCATGAACATTGGAACTGAGCATAAGCCTATTAAGCTAGGTAACATTTTGGAGATTAAATTATACCTTTGGGGTGATTAAAATATTTTGAGAAGTGAATATGATTTTGATGGATCAATGTAGATCATATATCCCAAACTATGAGCCAAGATCATCAAGTATGGTGAAATCTGGTGTAATCTTTGATGACTAGCTACTGATAGAAAAGAAAAAGAAAACCTACAAACAAAACAAACAAGTAAACATTTTTTGGGTGATGCAAGATTTCTCTTACACCCTAGGATTCTCTTTCATTAGAAACCTAGGATCAATTGAAAAGTGATCCCCTCTCTTTCTAATAGCTAGAGGGAAACCAAGATGGTCTACCTCATCCTTTAAAATCCAAAATAAGTCTTCTTTAGGCCTTCATTTCCACTTCACTAAATATTTCTCATATTGTCTATTTCTTATGCTTTTCCTAATCCTACTGTCCAAAATCTCATGTCAATCTCTTCCTTTAGTTGTTGTGGTACCTAATTTTACAATTGTACTTCTACATCATTGTCTCTTGACTCACCTTCATAGTATTGGTATAGATCTCCAATGTTGAACACTAGTGATATACCTAAACCTTTCGGTAACTCTACTTCATATGTATTTCCTAAATCAAATCTTTTCACAATTCTATAAGAGCCAAATTTCTTCATTTTCAATTTGTTGTATGTTTCGACTAGAAATCTTTCCTTTATGAGATATACCATTACTTTGCCTCTGACCACAAACTCCTTGTGTCTCCTTTTCTCATCAAATTTCTCCTTATATATGTCATTCATCTTCTCCAAATGACTTCTTACTTTCACGTTTCTTACTTTCACATGCACCTCCTTCATATGTTCTACAAATTCTTCTACTTCTACACTTCTCATCTCCTTAATATTGACTCAACTCTAAAACATTTCTTGGACTACTACCATAGGTAACTATGAATGGTGTCTTCCATGTACTCTAGTTTACTAAATTATTATATGCAAACTATGCCTGCACTAGAATCATATCCCAATAATCATGTCTTATCTCCAACCAAACATCTTAGCAAATTTCCCAAACTCCTATTCACAACCTTTATTTTCTCATTAGTATGTGGGTGATATGTTGAACTAAATTTCAAGTCTATCTTCATTATCTTCCACAATGTCTACCAAAAGTATTCAAGAAATTTTGTATCCCTATTTGAGATTATGCCCCTGTAGCCTCACAACTTCATTGAAAAATAAACCAACTACATGTACCACATCATTATTTCTTGACAGAATAAAATGTGCCATCTTAGAAAAAAATTTCACAATGACAAATATTGAATCATGTCCTCTTTAAGTCCTAGGTAATACCAACATAAAACCCATACTTATATCCTCCCAAGACTTCTCTTGAACTAGTAGTGGTTGATACAAACCAACATCAATTACTCCCATTTGCAACTTGACAAATTATGCAACCTTGAAAAAATTTCTTGACATCCTTATATATTAATGGTCAAAAATAATTCTCATTCATATATGCTATTATCTAATCTACATTGAAATGTCCTACTAAACTGTCACTATGGTTTTCTTTAATTAAATTTCCCTCATGGAACTTCTTAGAATGCATAATTGATTTCCCTTAAGCATCTCATTTTGGATTAAGTAATCCAACCAAATACTTCCATCCATGCTTAACAGTTCACTGCATGCTTTCCATACCTTCACAAAATAAGGATAAGTCTCATACAAATGCTTTAGTTCTTCAAACCCAACCACTTCTACTCTCATCTCTATTCATAAAATTTGTCTCCTACTGAATGCATCTGCAACCTTACTTGGTTTTCCACTCCTATGATTCAATACAAAAGTATAACTTTGCGTGAACTCAATCCATCTCATGAACTCCTTTGATAACAAGTAATGCCTCCACTTCTTCAATGCTTGAATTATGGCATGAAATTCTTGATCATAGAATGAATATCTTCTTCTTGTGTCATTCAATTTATCACTAAAATAAGCTACTAGCCTACCTTCTTGGCTCAACACTATGCCTATTATATTTTCACTTACATCACAGTACACCTAAAACACCTAGTTAAAATTTGGTAATGCTAGTACTGTCTATTCTATCACCTTCTTCTTTAGTAGATTAAAACTCCTATATGCTCATGATGTCAACTTGAACTCATTCTTGTATCCCCTCATTCTCTCAACTAGTGGTGCATAAATACCATTAAAATTTATAATGAACTTCCTATAAAAACTTTCCAAACCACGGAAAGATCTTACCTCTCTAATATTTGTTGGCATAGACCATTCACAATTGCTCTAAATTTATTGGGATCCATCTTCATTCCTCAATTTGATATCATAAATCCTAAGTATACCAATTCCTTCTTCATGAAACTACACTTCTTTACATTGATCAAGAACTTCTCTTCCCTCAACCTCTGCAATAGTAGTCTAATGTGTCCTAGGTGTTCTTGCTTATCCTTACTAAAAATAAAAATATAATCTAGGTAAGCAATCACAAACTTACCCAAAATTTTCTTTAGAACCTCATTCATTAGCCTCATAAATGTACTCAGTGCATTAGTTTTAACCCAAAGGGTATGACCAACTATTCATACAACCCTTAATTAATCTTGAAAGTAATTTTTCACTCATCCCCTTCTTTGATTCTAATCTAGTGATAGTCCCTCTTCAAATCAATCTTGGTCAAATACCTTGCTCTACTCAAATAGTCCATTAGGTCATCCATTCTTGGCAATGGGAATCTATATTTTATAGTGATCTTATTTATTTCTCTAGTATTTGTACACATTCTCCACCCACCATTCTTCCTAGGTGTTAGTACCACAGGTACCCAGACATGGGCTTAAACTCTCTCTGATAAACCCCCTTCTCAACAACTCCTACACTTGTTGGTTTAGTTCCTCATATTCTACTAGTGTCATCCTATGCACCACCTTATTTGGCAAACTTGCCTTTAGAATTAGATCCATAAGATGACTGATTTTCCTTATTGGTGGCAATCCATCTCACATGTTTGAAATGACGTCCTTGTATTCTTTCAAGAATTCTAGAACTTCTTCTTAAGTATCTCTTCTTCACCTGCGATGGTACCTAAATTATGTGTGTGGTGCCGCATACTTTAGGAATCACTACAAAACAAAAGTTTTTATGTCTCAAGACTTTTAACAATTTCCTTCCATCTACGAAATAAATTTTAGAATTGCTACATATATATCCTTCTCTTTCTTTTAGCAGTATCAACTTATGCCTTTTACCATTCATTATTAGACTATAAATAGTTGCCCTCCCATCATGCATAGCACTTATGTCAAATTGCCATGGTCTTCCCAAAATTAAATAACACACATTTATTGGCATTATAACACATAATTTAATTCATCATGGTATATACCTATCTTGAATTTGACCCAACATTGTTCCTTTAACTAACACTCTTTGTTCTTTTTGTAGCTAAGCAATTCTATATGGTTTAGGATGTTCTAGACTTTCCAACTTAAACTTTTCAACCATATCCTTGAACACTAAATTATTTATATTCACTATATATAACAACTTTACAGCACTTACCTCCTGACTTGCATATTGTTCTGAACAAATTATTCTTATGTATTGGTTCTTCTATATAATCATGTTTTAACAAATCTCTTTTGATGGCAAGAGACTCTCCTCTCTCTAGTTCATCACCAGAGATTCCTAACCTCTTAGTCTCCTCATCTATATGTGCAACTCTTTCTTTTCTTTCTAACCTCCTGTTAGGGCTTCCTTGGATTTAGTGGCATTAAAATACTTGGTGACCTTCGTATCCATATCTAAAACATGTTCCTCTAAAGGGCCTCCCATCACCTCCACCATATCTTCCCTTTCCTCTTTTATATCCATAAAATCTATCATTGTGGCACTAATTTATTTCATCTCTATCCTTGCAATATGAATTACTTCCTTCCCTATTGTTGTGGTGGGAACTATACTATCTCCTCCTTCCTTATGGTATGGGCTACTAACCTTAGGGTTATTTGCATATGGCATCCTATCATCATGGTGAGATGTATCTTCCTAAAACCTTCCTTCTCTACCTCTCTGTCAGTTCTACCATTCTCTAAATCTTCTACTCAAATTCTTTTCTAGAGTTAAGTCCATCTAATATGCTTCTTCTATTGTTTGGATATTCAACATACTCAACGCTTCATGTATTTACTCTCTCAAACCATTCATGTATCTAGCCACTTTCTCTGCTCCTTCATCATGGTGTCATAAATGGATTGTTATTCTATAGTATTCTTTATTGTAATCTTTCATAGTCATATCCCTTTGATTTAGATTGTGTAGCTCATTTAGCAACTCTAATTGATAATTTACAAGAATGGATTTGGATTTGATTTTCTTCCTCATCCTATCCCACTTCCATACACTAGGATTACCCTTTCTATTTCTTTCTAGTTGGACTTCCTTCCACTAAATGGTGGCATGACCCTTCAACTTAATCTTAGAAAATTTCACCCTAGCCAGGTTATCAATATCTTCATACTCAAAATGTTCTTCTAAATCAATTATCCAATCTAGCAATTATTCAAGATTTAGGATACCAAAATAATCAGGAACATCTACTCTAGTTTTTTTACCAATACTTGATATGGATTTCAACATTCTTTCTTCCTTGTCTTCCTCTTTGCTCTCACTTTGCTTGGTAGGATTGGCTTCTTGTTCTTCATCACTTTCATCATCTCTAGGGTTAGGGTTTCTTCTATGATCTTCAAAAGCATCCATCTAGATCTTCATATTTTTTACCATCTTGAGCATCTCTTCCATCCTTCTAGTGACATTAACAATACCATGTGCTCTCTATGGTGGCATATTGGAATTGGTGTAAACTGCCTCATATTGGTGGTTTATCCACAATCACTCCTATAAACTAGATCCCAACTTTAGTACTTTGTTTACAAGCCTCTTATGGACTACCTTAGTTTAATAGTTTTTTTACAACTAGTAAGTTCATAGGGATCTTCTACCCAACAATCTCTTGCTGGAAGATGCCCTTATTAATTCTTGTAAAGTACACAAGAACATGAAACCTTGACTAGGAAAAGAGTTATATTACAAGTTCTAAGTGCTCAACCAACTCACAAGGGGCTCCACGGCATGCGTCTTCTTCTTAGTATGCCTTGATTTACCTAACTCACATTATGCTTCATGTATTTAGAACTAATTCACTTGCCAATCTTCTCCTTCTTTTATCAAACTCATTCATAAAACTTCATTAACCAAGCTCTGATACCAACTGATGCAATCATGGTTGGAGGGTCCAATGAAGGATTATTCAACCATGTAGCCAAATTAACAAACACACAAAAAATCAATAAAATAATAGAGTAAACATATGTTCTTTATTCATTCACAATCGCAACAACATTACATTCTACCACAATGGGCTTCCAACATGCTAGTCCTCAACTGTTTGATTACAAATGAACAAAATCACAATATTTGAAAGATTTTGTAATATAACACCATGCCAAGCTATCCTCCTCTTTCTTTATTTCTTACTAATGATCTTCCAAGATGTTTATATGTTATCTACTATCCTTAAGAGTTACCTTAGTTAGTCATAAGGTGGCACTAAACTCAATGCCAAATGAAATGTGTGGTTGGTCAACCAGGGAAATGAATATCCCCAAGGAATACAGTGAATATGGAATGAAGGATCTAGATGTGGTTCACACCATAAGCACTCCTAGGCCCATGGTACATTGATATGTGTTCCTTTGTTGCCACAAACTTTAGGAAGCTACCATAGGACATGAGTTTAATGAAATTGAGTGTAATCCTATTAAGATTGGTAACAATTTGGAGATCAAATTATGCCTTTGTGGTTATTGGAATCTTTTGAGAAGTGAATGTGACATTGGTGGATCAATGTAGATCATATATCTCAAACCATGAGGTGAGCTCATCAAGTATGGTGAAATGTGATAGAATATGTGGTGATTGGTTGATGATATAAAAGCAAAAGAAAACCTATAAATAATAAAACAAGTAAAAGAAAATATTTTTGGGTGATGCAAGATTGCTCTTACACCCTGGGATTCTCCTGTCACATTTTCTCTACTTCAAAACCACAAGTAGTAGCAATAGATAGTAGGAATTTAATGGAAGACAATTTAGCAACATGGGAGAAAATTTCACCAAAATCAACTCCCTTTATCTTAGAGTATCCCTTAGTCACTAGTCTATCCTTGTACCTCTCTAACTTACCATTTACTCTTAATTTATTTTTAAACACCCACTTGCAACCAATGTACTTTCTTTCCTTAGGTAAACTCATAAGATTCCATGTGTCACATATGTACAAGGCTATCATGTCCTCCTACATGGCATCCATCCAAGAATCATTCTCATCTGAAGAAAGAGATTCCCTAAAATATCTAGGTTTATAATTAGTACATTATAAATTAAACACAACAAAAATCTGGTGGACTATTCTCAAGGTTGGAATAAGAGATTCTACATGTTCCTCGACATTCTCAACCTACTCAAAACTCTCACCTGGATCCTCTTCTTCCTCTCTATCCTTAAATCCATTATTATGTTCTTCAACATGTGCATCTTCTTGCTTCTTGACCTTAGTCTCAAAATGCATTGTTTTCCTTCCTTCCTTTTCCTTTAGTTGTCTTGGATTAGAAAATACTCTAAGTTCCATGAAAACCACATCCTTAGAATAAATCATTTCAAGGTTAGAGGATTCTAAATCTTGTAACCCTTCACATTCTCACCATATATAATAAATATACATCTTTGAGATTTGGGATCAAAATTAGATTACTTTTCTCTAGGCACATGAATAAAATCTTTACAACCAAATACCCTTAATTATAAAACAAAGGGTTTCTTACATGTCCACACCTCAAAAGGAGTTTTATCAACAAGAGTCAAACAATGAGATCTATTAATCAAGTAGCAAGTAATACTCATAGCCTCAGCCCAAAAGCACTGATATAACTATGTACCACTCATTATACTCTTAGCTCTTTCCATTAAGGTTCAATTCATCCTTTTTGCAACCATGTTCTATTGTGGAGTATAAGAGGTAGTATTTTGTCACACAATACCTACATGTATGTAGAAATCATCAAATTGTTTAGAGAAATATACCTAAGAAAATAAACCTTATAGGTATATCTTCCCATGGCCAACAAACTAATGTGAATTGTTGTCATCAAGAATACCTCTCCTCCATCATAATCTCAGCAATATGGGAACCACTCCTTGTGGAGAGTTATATGGTGGGAGCAACTTGAATCAATGAGCCAAGAGTCATCACTAGTAATATTAGCCTAAATAAATAAATCATCATTATCACCATCATCAAACAATGGAGGAATCATCATAAGCTTTCTTCTTGTTTTCACATTCCTTCTTTACATGTCCCTACTTCATGTAGTTCCACCACTTCACTCTACTCTTCCTAGGGGTTGGACCATCCTTTAGACTTGGATTGATCTTTCAATTTCTTATGTTCTCATTCAGACCTACCTTTGTCCTTGGGCCTTCCCCAAGCATGCAATGCATCTTTTGAGCCCTCATCCATGGATTTTCTCCTCATCTCTCTACTAAGTAAAGTGGCAACAAGGGCATCCATTTTTTGATTTGAAATTAGAACTACTCAAAGAAATGATTAGATTTTCCCAAGATTTGGGCATCCTCATCTATCTTAACATCAATGGAACCCAACTAACTCAAAATTAAATTGAAAGAATTTATTCAACAATAGAGTCTCCCTCTTTCATTTTAAGGAATAAAGCTTTCTTTTTAAATGCAACTTATTAACAAGACTCTTTGTTTGATAGATATCACTTACTCTCTTCCACAAGCTAAATGTAGTAACCTCCTCTAAGACATTCAAGAGAACAAAATCTACTAGACACAACCAAATGGTTCCATGTGCCTTTTTGTCTAACTTTACAAAATCTTCTTTAGACATAATCGTATGTTTTCCTTCCTTTGTAGTAACTCTCCATTGATCCCTTTCTTCCAAGAGATCCTCCATCTTCAACTTCTATAGTTCATACCTAAAACCATTAAATTTCTCAATCTCTAAATGAGAAGTAGATGTTGTGGCTCCAACCACATAGACATATGCAAAACCACTAAGTCAAAAGCTCCTATTGCAGCCAAAAAACCCACAACACTTCAAGAGAGACATCCCCCTCTAAATAGAACCAAATCTCTCATACCAAATGTTAAAAATTTATGGTAAACTACTATGGTGAAAATTTAAACAAATAGTGAACAAATTTAAAATACTGATTAAAGTGTTATGTGATTAACCATTTAATTATGTAAGGAGAAGAATTTAATCAAAAATAAAATTAGCAAACTCATAAAATTAAATACATAACATCAGATGTATGTGTAGGAACTCTTTTGAAAAAAAATCCACCACTAAAGAGATCACAAGTTTGTATTAATCACAATAACAATGTTACATCTATACATTAATTCCAACTCTTTGGTTTGATAGCATTCCAATAGTGTAATAGTACTCAACCTGCAAAGACCATAATCCAACTATCCAAGGCATCCAATTCATAGAGAACTCAAGAGGAAAAATCACAAATGTTTCCCAAAACCAACATCCATGAAAACCCATGGTATGATAAAATCCAATGCCCCATAACCAAATAGTCATTGCTCCATGAATAACAACCATAAACATCTTTGACCACTTACACATCATGGACACAATTCCCAAAAAATGGTGCTCCAAAATAAAGACCATAACATATGAGGGACTCCCCTTATATTAAGAAGATGATCCACTCTCTCCCTTAGTGCCTAGGAATGAGAAAGTGTCATAAATGCATTCAAACCACTTTTTAACCACTATTCTCATAAGCAATCCCCCTATTAATACTATGCAACCAATATTCCAAGTCAACTAGGATAAAATAATAATAAATAATTCACTCAATCACTTTCTAAGCATCCATGTACTCATTCCCAAGGTGTAGGAAACACATGAAATACATTAGGATTGCAAGGTCAATAGCACCTTAGCCTAACAATAGGAGCCCCAAATATATAACTGCAAACTTTAAGTTGGTATTAGGGAGGGGCACATAAAATTTCCTCCACCAACTTAGGACTCTTATATCTATGTGGCAACTTGCATGACATTTTTTAAATTCTATTTTCTATTTCCATATAGTTGATGTAATTTTTCATCTAAAAATCCTCACTTCCACTTAAAATTTCTTTAGCAAAAAAAGAAAATTAAAATTAAACCTCATGGTCCCATGCAACTACTTGCTATTTATTTTTAGAGGAACGGGTAGTCTCATGAAAAAATTAGAATAATGTATACTATGGAGTTTTCTCCTAAAATGGTGGAGCAACTAAAATTTAGGAATTAGAATTTTATTTTTGGGTGAATAACCAAATACGTACAACATGGTTACACATTTCTCTTTCTCTCCCTTTTCCCTTTCCCTCTAAATCTTACCTCCAAAATTTAGTATTTTACCAATCTATTGATTTTTTTTGTTGTCACAATGTATTTATATATATATATATATATATATATATATATATATATATAGTTGGATCTAGGGCATACAACTGAGAGGGGGGGTGAATCAGTTGTATAAAACTTCTTCTTCTTTCAAACACTTGATTCTTTGTTGTTAGTTAGCAGCATATCAAATAATCATCCATGGAAGCATAATACATAAACACAAGAGCAGATAAGCATCAACACATTGAACACCAAGATTTTGACGTGGAAAACCCGGTTAAGGGAAAAACCACAGGGTGATTAACCCAAGAATTATTCTCTGTTAGAAGAATAAAGAAAAATGAATGGCACATGCCAATAAGGGCTCACTGCCCGAGCACACTGCTCACAAAGAGGCCCACTGCCTACAAGGAGACACACTGTCTACAAAGTGATAAAAATCACAGTCTTGAACTAGAGAATGACATCTCTACCATGTCCGGATCAGTTCCAATTAAGCCCAACAATCTCTGCTCTGCCTTTCGCACGTTTCTTCGCTATGCCATACTCATCCACACACCACACTTTGAAATGAACTCACAAACCGTTATTTATACAAGACATTGACTTAGGAACAAACATCTAAGTCAGCAAACAACCATAGGAGTATCCGCAAGATGAATAACACATCCGGTCGGCCATCACAAGAACATTCGCAGGATGAACAACTCATCCGGTCGGCTAAACAGAGCAAGAACTTCATCCGGAAGAATAACCTCAATTCTGGGCTCTACCATTAATGCGGACCAACAACACAACCTAAAAATGATCCAAGAACCTTCAGAAGCCTGTCTGAATGTCCGGATACATCCGCACTTCCTCTACTTACTGGGATCTCTTGTCTTCCTCATCCGGAACTTCAAGAACACAGTCTGTTGCCACTGTCATAATGCAAGAGGTACTTCCGGACCTCCAAATCATACACAAATCAGGATGACACATCACAAGGACATCCCAAACACTCCGTCCAATCCGCAGATTAGGATAATACAATTCCGGACCTCACCGGACCTTTTTGTGATCCTCTGTCACCTCTGGATACTTGCCGGAACTGGTTCTATACCGACAACCACAACTCCTTCAGATCTTTATGCGGACCTCTGAAATCTTAACTGAAGCATCTCAAGACTCATATCTACTAACCCTTTAATCTGCATCCTCCGGTTCTCATCCTATACAGTACATTTGCCTTCTTCTTATCACTGTTCTTCACTGTTCCTGACTGAGGCTAATTTTCTCAATATCCTCAGCACACAGCTCATCAAATCCTTTTTGTCAATGCAATATGAGTATGTTGACATCAATGACAACACTGGCTCACCTCATACTTGCAACATATATATATATATATATATATATATATATATATATATATATATATATATATATATATATATATAAATTTACATAGAAACAAACAATATGCTTTAATTGTGGACTAGGGTTTCACCCCCTTATATACTGAATAGAAAAAATATAAACAACAATCTAAGTGCATCAAACCTTAACACATGGATGTAAAAATCACAAAAAAAAGCTTCAACCCTTTATGATGGGGAGTTATGTAGCTTCAACTATAGTCAAATAAGGTATATCTATTATAAGCACTAGTTACTGCATTTATTGACAAAAGGATGTGAAAATTACAAAAAAATCTTCAACCCTTTACAATGGGGAGCTCGTAACTTCAATTATAGTCAAATAAGTTATATCTATTGTAAGCACTAATTACTACATTTACTAACAAAAGACTCCTGCTATAAATAGGGAAGTCACTATTTTAAACTAGACATTTTAACTATTAAACCCCCAACTATCCCAACTCCTTCTCCACTACTGCATCCATATCATCTTCTCTAGTAACATCAATCCCTACAATCAATTTCAAAAAGGAGATGAATTTCTTTATGCTCTTCTTTGATTTGGGCTTTTCTAGCAAGGTATGAAACTTGCATCGACACTTCAAATTTGGAGGAACCTTCACCACCCTTTTCCTTATGTATCCTTTAAATTGCTTCAACTAGCACTAGGAACTACACCTCTAGCTCCTTGAATGACATAATGGAGACCAAAACTCTTATGTCAATGTTGAGACCATTGGAGGAACCTTCACCACCCTTTTCCTTATGTATCCTTTCAATTGCTTCAACTAGCACTAGGAACTACACCTCTAGCTCCTTGAATGACACAATGGAGACCAAAACTCTTATGTCATACCCCACAATAAGCATTGGTTGACTTGAGTGAGTTGTGGCGAATGCCAAGGCATCATCCAAGCTTCCCAATAAATCTTTTTTGACATAAAACTTTTCTAAAGCCCTCACCAACTTTATATCTTCCTCAAAATCTAGCAAGGTGGATATAACACATGGAGGTGATGTTTATGTTAACCCAATGCAACATGACAAACTCCAAAAAAATTGTCCCCAACACTATCTTTATAGCATTTTGGAACACTTCTAACCCAATGTTGAAGATATTTTCCAATAGCTAATCAGAGATAGGGCTTAGAAAATCTATCTACCTCTTAGAAAAACAAATGAAGCTTTGGTTACATAGTGAAGAATGCCAACTATAGGAAATAAGGATGTAGGGGTTGCCACCTAGCTTTCACCTTTTAAAAGACTTGCCACTTGTGCCAACCGTTAAAGAGTACATGCATGAAAGATTTGGGGCTTAGATCATGATGTTTAATTTCTTACTTAGCCACTCCCATGAGGCGAGTGGGTGATCAATAATGATGCTGTCATGATATAATGTTGTCATGTCCCCTTGTGCAATCATGGATTAATCCCCTTACATAGAGAACCGAAGACAGAATAACCAAGTAATAAAATTAGACAAAAGATCGAAGGCATTGAAAGAAGCGATTATTAAAAGACAATCGGTGTTAATTAGGGAATAATGTTACCCAACACTAATTATCTCTTGAGTGACGTTAGTTAAGGTCACTAACAAAAAGAGGTGTCTATTACAATGAATGTATACAGTGAAGGGATGTGTCCCTCAAGCAATCGATGGTATAAGAAGAAACACAATACAACAGCAACAGGCATTGAGGAGGAAGAAATGGGACTAAGGAGAAGCAAGAGAGAACATACAAGGAAGATACTCTAAGATCACTGCGACTATACCAAGTATATTTCTACCTTATCAAGTAGGATAAATTTATATACAAAGAGTGAATTGTCTTTCTGTATCAGCATTAACTAATCATTTTCTGAGCAAGCAATCTGACTCTTAAAGTAGAGACTTGTTATCTATATAACCTACTCAAATATATTTATTATAGCTTTCTTCTTATAGTAGCCATCTAATTACACACACACACATATATATAGTTGGTCTATTTATAACAACCTGACTTTATGTATTGAATGATGATGATACATAGGCAAATTGATTATTTAAGTACATTAATTTGTGGTTTCTTTAGCATACTAACACACACACACATGCACTAAATTGATAATAGATGAAGTGTCTGCATCTATTTCTATTTGAGTGTTTGAAACTGATTGTCAACTCACCTAGGGGAAGGGGCAGGAAGAGGGCTGTGTGCTCCACTTATGGTCTGTCCACTCCAAAAATGAAGGTTGAGCCATGGAGGAGTGGCAACCCCACTTATGGTCCACTCAATCTTAAAGAAAAGGAGAGGCCATGGAGGAGTGGAAGTGCCAAGACCATTCGTAAGCTTTGGCCATTTCTGCAAGTGGGAAAAGTGTTTGCCGAGGTTGGGACATGGTTGGGGAAAGTAGGTACAAATTACCAACCAGGAGAGCTGTGGTATACAACCTCTTAGGTTGGTATATGGCTTCAGGAGGACCCACCATGCCACTCCTCTTAGTTCACATTAGGTCGCATTGTTGATAATCTATAAATATGTCGCCACGGATTAGTGCTAACAAGTATATATGTATGATTGACAATGTTGTTCATAATGTGTATGTAGGTTTCAATCATGGACTCCACCAACAAATTATTCATTGCAAGGATAAAACCCTAACCCTATTAGGGAATTTGTAATCATTAGAAGGCTTTTAGGGCAAACTGGTACAGGTGACATTACAAGTGGTATCAGAGCATCTTTCCTACCATCCTGTGTATGCTTTATGTATTACATGTATTGGTGTATACCTTAGGACTTATGTGTATTCAAATGTATTCAAGTATATACTTGGTGATGTATGTGTATTCAAGTGTATTCAAGTATATTCTTTGCAACATATGTTCATGTGAATACTTTGTGTATTACGTGTATTTGCGTGTATGCTTCATACCTGTTGTGTATGCTCATGTGTATACTTGGTGACTTTGGGAGGGTGGACGGGTCCACAGTGTAGTATGGGATGCACTGAATCCCCTTCCCAGTTGTCAGGCTATACACTTACATGTATTCATTCAACTTACGACTTATGTATTCAAGTGTATAACTTGTATTTGTATTTAAGGGTATACTCTGACTTTGTATTCAAGTGTATACTTCATGACTATGTATTTGAGTGTATACTCCATGATTTGTATTTGTACTCAAGTATATATTCTATGACTTGTATTTGTATTTGAGTGCATACTCTATGACTTTATATTCAAGTGTATACTACATGACTGTGTATTTGAGTGTATACCCTATGACTTTGTATTTGTATTTGAATGTATACTCTATGACTTTGTATTCAAGTGTATACTACATGACTGTGTATTCGAGTGTATACTCTATGACTTTGTATCTATATTCGAGTGTATACTCTGACTTTGAGTGCATACTTCATGACTATGTATTCAAGTGTATACTCCATGACTTTGTGTATTCAATTGTATACTTCATGACTTCATGTATTCGAGTGTGTACTACATGACTTATGTGTGTTCAAATGCATATTCCATAACTTATGTATGTTCAAGTGCACACTTCATGACTTACTTGTATTCATGTGTATACTTCACATTCATGTATTACATGTGTATACTTTGTGAATTATGTGGATGCTTCATGTTTTATGTATTGCGTGCATGTATTGCATGTATGCTTCATGCTTGTGTATTACATGTGTATACCTTGTATGCTTCATGCCTTGTGTATCAAGTGCATGCTATGAATTGCGTGCATATACTTGTTCATGTTTCCTGCTTCGTATACTTTGTGTATTATATGTATGTTTCATACTCCATGTATTAAGCATATAAGCTTTGGGTATGCTTCATGTATTACGTCTATTTATGCTTTGTGTTTTACTTCATATATCATATATATTTGTGTGTGTATACATCACATATTTCGTGCTTCATACTTGTATACTTCATGTATCACACATAGCTAGGTGTTTGTTTACTCTATGTGTGCTTAAGATTACCTTAAGTAAAAGCCAAATCTCTCAAAGCTTTATTTGTCAAATGCTTCTTGGGTTAATAAGCACTAACGAATTAACTTATGAAGAGTTGTAATTAGTGAAATGGAAAAAGTATGACTCCCTCAAAACTTAAGGTATAAAAGGAGAAGACGTTTCATTTAAGAAAGACATCCAAAACATCATTGAGGAATTCAATTGAGAATAGAACCCTAAGTAATTTTATAGAAAAAATAAATTAGGTTCTTAAGAATAATAATGATGCGAGAAAGGAGGAAACCCCAAATACAAAAAGTGTGACCTTTCGAATGTAGGACTTCCTTAACAATAAAACATAAAAGGAGAATCATTTCCTTGTGAAGAAACCATCAATAGGAAATAAATCTAACACTCAACTCAAAGGTAAGGTATTATTCTCGAAAAAGGCAGCCAGGAAGAGTAGTGACTCCGTCAAGAAATAGATATAAAGGATAAATCAATCACCTATCCTTCGAGACATCAAGCGATTAAAATATCCAAAAAGATTTCCAAGGAAGAAACAATCATAACAACTCAACATAGTTAAGGATAAAATCTAACGATATGACTTAACTTTCACTACTCAAATAGAAACTCACATTGCCATGACTAGTTGTCACGAAAACTTAGGCATAACTAAAGATACAAAGATGGATTAAGATAAATTTTGAGGTGCACTGGAGTATCATCTTGACCTAGGATGGTCAACTTCTTAAAAACCAAAATAACATTTTTAGAAAATGTAATAAAGACAACTCAATTCTTTAGGAACCTATAAATTAGACTATTGAAAGATCTTATGAGAAATATTGGGAATCTAACAAAAGATATTGTTCTATTCCTTTGGAACAATATCAAATGTACAACCAAATGATCTATCCCACATGCATAGAACAATGGTAATACATGGATCAAACTTGTAGCCGGGTAAGTGCAAGAAGATGCGGGGCCAAAAAGGGGTCTTAAGTGGCCACTTTTTTTCTAAAATCGGGAAATGTTGGCCTTGGATGAGAAATTGAGCATAGTTACACTCAAAATTTGGAGATGCAACCAAAACAATGTTCGTAGTTCTCCAAGTCTACTTTCTAAACTACTATTTTTTTTTAAATGGTATAGATTAAGGGGTTCAAAAGAGGGAGCCACAGAAATTGGTGTTGTTTCTGTCAAAAAAAACATAACATAGCATGTTTTGTGGCTCCCTCAAAAGGTTAACTTTTTTTTGGTATTTTTAAAATCACTTCAGTGAGAAATTAGCTAACAGCATGTAGTTTATGCTTGATTTTTTTGATAATTTTTTGATGAATATTTGATTTTTTACTAATTTTCAAAGTGGACACATCCTAAAAAATAGAATTTTGGCCATGCTACCCCTATAAATTTTGAAAACTAATTGAAAATCATTTTTTCTTTTTTTTTAATATGTGTAGAGTAAAGTCTAGTTTCTAAATATGTAATTTTTTTTAAATTTCAATAAATGGTTAATTTACAATGAAAAAAAGGCCAAACAGTGGTTTTTGCCCAAAACTAAAGACACAAACAAAAGAAATTAAAGATGAAAGGCTTAACATTGTCAAAATGTGAAAAAAATTACATCGTTAAATAGGTAAGAGAAAGCCTAACATTACCAAGGTGTTTGATTTGTTTGACCTTGAAACACATGCAAATCTGAGGGTTAGCATGAACAAAATTATGTGAAATCTTGTAGAATCTGTAAAAACACGTATGTGGATGTTGAAAAGGCACTCCAAGCCTTTGGGTTGGAAATCCAAAGCAAATCCCAAGCCCAAGGCTTGGGATTCCCAAAGCACAATATAATGCGAGCACGTTATGTTGTGTTTTTTTTGCTTTTTACATGTTTGCCGGTGTTTTCCCAGTTCGACATAACGAGAGCGCGTTATAACGCGCTCGCGTTATGTCTTCCTTTAAATGAGATATGTTAAAATTTCATAAGTATGTTTCATGGATGTTTATATCTATTCTTGTAGGTATGTATGCATGCTTGTATGTATGCATCTTTGCATGTATGTATGTTTGTATGTATGCATGTATGTATGTAAGTGTTTTGGGTTTAGTTTATATAAGGACCTGAGCCTGTATAGTTTTGAGGGTTGAGGGTTGAGGGATTAGGGCTTAAGTAATAGGTAGAGGGTAGAGGATTGAGGGTTACAGTTGAGGGTTAATATTCAAGTTGTTGAGTGTATAAGATTAAGTGTGTAAGGTGCGAGGATTAGGGTTTAGGGTTTACAATATGGATTGAGGGTATATAAGGCATAGGGTGACTTGGGTTGAGAGAATGTATGGTTTAGGTTTAATTTAAGTATAGGGTTGAGGCACAATATTCAAGGTTTAGGATATAAGGGTGAGGTTATATGGTCTAGGGATGAGGGTTTGAGGGTGTAGGCTTCAGGTTTAAGGTATAGGGTTGATGATTGAGGGATTAGGGCTTAATTATATTGTTGAGGGTATAGGGTTGAGGGTTTAGGGATAGGTTTTAGGATTTAAGGTTTAAGGGTTGAGGGATAGGGTTTAAGGTTTGGGGGTAAGGGATTAGGGTTTAAGGTATAGTGTCTTGGGTTGAGGGTTTAGGAATAGGGATAGAATTTAGGGTTTAGGGATGAGGGATTAGGGTTGAGGGTTAAGGGTTGAGGTATTAAGGTTTAAGGTATAACTTTCTAAGGGTTAAGTGTTTAAGGATAGGGTTTAGGGTTTAGGGTTGAGGGACTAGGGTTTAGAGTTGAGGGATTAGAGTTTAAGGAATAGTGTTGAGGGTTGAGGGTTGAGGGTTTAGGGATAGGGTTTAGGGTTGAGAGATTATGGTTTAGGGTTGATGGATTAGGGTTTAAGGAATATTGTTGAGGGTTGAGGATTTAGGAATAGGGTTTAGGGTTGAGGGATTAGGGTTTAGGGTTGACGGATTAGGGTTTAATGTTGAGAGTTAAGGGTTGAGGGTTGAGGGTTGAGGGTTTATGGATAGGGTTGATGGTCAAGGGATTAGGGTTAAAGTAGAGTGTTGAGGGTAGAGGGATTAGGGATAGGGTTTTGGGTTGAAGGTTTAATGATTGAGGGTTGAGGCTTTAGGGCTAAGGGTTAAGGGATTGGGGTTTAAGATATAGTGTTGAGCGTCGAGGGTTTATGGATAGGTTTTAGGGTTTAAGTTTTAAGGGTTAAGGGTTGAGGGATAGGGTTTAGGTTTTAGGGATAAGGGATTAGGGTTTAAGGTATAGTGTCAAGGGTTGAGGGTTTAGGAATAGGGATAGCGTTTAGGGTTTAGGGATTAGGGTTGAGAGTTGAGGGATTAGGTTTTAGGGTTGATGGATTAGGGCTTAAGGTATAGTGTTGAGGGTTGGGCGTTTAGGGATAGGGTATAGGGTTGACGGATTAGGGTTTAGGATTGACAAATTAGCATTTAATGGCGAGGTTAGGGTTAGAGTGTCGAGGGTAGAGGGATTAGGGATAGGTTTTAGGGTTGAAGGTTTAAGGATTGAGGGTTGATGCTGTAGGGATGAGGGTTTAAGGCTTAAGATATAGTGTCGAGTGTTGAGGGTGAAGGGATAGGGTTTAAGTTTTAAGGGTTAAGGGTTGAGGGATAGGGAATAGGGTTTAAGGTATAGTGTTGAGGGTTGATGGTTTAGGGATAGGGTCTAGGTTTGAGGGATTAGGGTTTAGGGTTGATGAATTAGGGTTTAATGTTGAGAGTTGAGGGTTGAGGGTTAAGGGTTGAGGGTTGAGGGTTTAGGGATAGGGTTGATGGTCAAGGGATTAGGGTTAAAGTAGAGTGTCGAGAGTAGAGGGATTAGGGATAGGGTTTAGGGTCAAAGGTTCAAGGATTTAGGGTTGAGACTTTAGGGATGAGGGTTAAGGGATTAGGGTTTAAGATATAGTGTCGAGTGTTGAGGGTGTAGGGATAGGTGTTAGGGTTCAAGTTTTAAGGGTTAAGGGTTGAGGAATAGTATTGAGCTCATTGAGGGTTTAGGAATAGGGATAGTGTTTAGGGTTTAGGGATGACGAATTAGGGCTGAGGGTTGATGGATTAGGGTTGAGGGTTGACAAATTAGGGCTTAGGAATAGGGTTTAGGGTTTAGGGTTGAGGGATTAGGGTTTAAGGTATAGTGTTGAGGGTTTAGGGATAGGGTTTAGGGTTGAGGGATTAGAGTTAAGGGTTGAGGGATTAGGGTTTGAGGTTGAGTGTTAAGGGTTGAGGTTTTAGGGTTAAGGGTTTAGGGATAGGGTTGAGGGTCGAGGGATTAGAGTTAAGGGTTGAGGGATTAGGGTTTGACATTAAGAGTTGAGGGTTGAGGTTCAAGGGTCGAGGGTTTAGGGATAGGGTTGAGGGTCGAGGGATTAGGGTTAAAGTAGAGTGTCAAGGGTATAATGATTAGGGATAGGGTTGGAGGGTTTAGGGATAAGGGATTAGGGTTTAAGGTATAGTATCAAGCCCATTGAGGGTTTAGGAATAGGGATAGTGTTTAGGGTTTAGGGATGAGGGATTAGGGTTAAGGGTTGATGGATTAGGGTTGAGGGTTGACGGATTAGGGCTTAGGGATGGGGTTTAGGGTTTAGGCTTTAGGGATTAGGGTTGAACGTATAGTGTTGAGGGTTTAGGGATAGCGTTTAGGGTTGAGGGATTAAAGTGAAGGGTTGAGGGATTAGGATTTGACGATGAGGGTTGAGGGTTGAGGTTTTAGGGTTTAGGGATAGGGTTGAGGGTCGAGGGATTAGAGTTAAGGGTTAAGGGATTAAGGTTTGACATTGAGGGTTGAGGGATTAGGGTTAAAGTAGAGTGTCGAGGGTATAAGGATTAGGGATAGGGTTGGAGGGTCTAGGGATAAGGGATTAGGGTTTAAGGTATAATATTAAGCCCGTTGAGGGTTTAGGAATAGGGATAGCATTTAGGGTTTAGGGATGAAGGATTAGAGTTGAGGGTTGAGGGATTAGGGTTGAGGGATTAGGGTTTAGGGATAAGGTCTAGGGTTTAGGGTTGAGGGATTAGAGTGAAGGGTTGAGGGATTAGGATTTGACGTTGAGGGTTGAGGGTTAAGGTTTTAGGGTTTAGGGATAGCGTTGAGGGTCGAGGGATTAGAGTTAAGGGTTGAGGGATTAGGGTTTGACATTGAGGGTTGAGGGTTGAGGGTTGAGGTTTAAGGGTCGAGGGTTTAGGGATAGGGTTGAGGGTCAAGGGATTAGGGTTAAAGTAGAGTATCAAGGGTATAAGGATTAGGGATAGGGTTGGAGGGTTTAGGGATAAGGGATTAGGGTTTAAGGTATAGTATCGAGCCTGTTGAGGGTTTAGGAATAGGGATAGAATTTAGGGTTTAGGGATGAGGGATTAGAGTTGAGGGTTGAGGGATTAGGGTTGAGGGTTTAGGGATTAGGGTTTAGGGATAAGGTTTAGGGTTTATGGTTGAGGGATTAGAGTTTAAGGTATAGTGTTGAGGGTTTAGGGTTGAGGGATTAGAGTTAAGGATTGAGGGATTATGATTTGATGTTGAGGATTGAGGGTTGAGGTTTTAGGGTTTAGGGTTTAGGGATAGGGTTGAGGGTCGAGGGATTAGAGTTAAGGGTTGAGGGATTAGGGTTTGAGGTTCGAGGGTTGAGGGTTTAGGGATAGGGTTGAGGGTCAAGGGATTAGGGTTAAAGTAGAGTGTTGAGGGTATAAGGATTAGGGATAGGATTGGAGGGTTTAGGGATAAGGGATTAGGGTTTAAGGTATAGTATCAAGCCCATTGATGGTTTATGAATAGGGATAGTTGGCTTTAGGGTTTAGGATTAAGTGAGACCTAGATGGCTAAGGATGGATGGAGGTAGACAAGGAGCGACTGAGAGACATAGAGAGGGAAGAGGTAGAGAGGTGAGGGGGAGAGATAAGTGAGATATAGAACATGAGATAATGGAACTAGAGGTGAGATATTGTAAAGGTGCTATCGAAGGTGAGATAGGCACAAATATTTATGGATCAATCTATAGTAGTTTTGTCCTACTATAGAAATGGTAAAAAGTGTTGACCCCCATGATCCAGGCCCACATGCTATGTTTTCATGCTAATTATGCACATGTTCCGACAAAACGGAAGTGCTTTCATGCTGTTGGGAAGTTCACATGCACATTTTACACATTCTACCACCTTTTCTGCTTTGCCAACTTGAGAAGGAGGAAATAACATAGTTTTCACACCAACTTTGATATATATCTATTTAAGTTTTAATTTTTGTAGTGTTGCAATGTTAATTGTGATTCAATTTTAGGAATTTAACATTATAGATTGGTTAATAGTATTGTTGTTACTAATTATATTTGAGTGTTATTCAATTTAACATTGAAAAGGAAGCAAGTGGTGAAAAACTCAAATTGTTGAGGAGTTTGATGCAAGAAGAAAAAAACACTACATAATTGGGTACTCTCTCCATTCGAATCTCCATTTTTAGGTATGTCAAGTCTTTACATGCATGTTCTTTAAATTTTTCTTAATTCTATTTGAATTACTTTATCATACTTTATCATACATGTTTAAAATAGACACATTCCCAATCAAGAAAGCAGCCTACAATCTCACATGATGCCATGTATATTTTCTACACTTGGGCTCTTTAATAATTATCTATAATAAACAGACCTTAACATACCATGATGTCAAACTATACAAGAATAAATCCTTACAACATAATAAAAATACAATCCCACTATTATCTTGTCATATTAACAAGTTAAAATACAAATGAATAGGTGCCAAGATCATACAAGTATGCACATGACATGATGATTTGTATGCACATATCTTGGGCTAGGACATTCCTTATGCACCTATTCATGATGATTTGTACATGTACATGACACAACAATATTTCAAAATTTCGTAATTGTCCTTTGTTAGCACATGATGGTGGTTACCTTGATCGACTATATACCATTCAATACCCTAAATTATAGAGATTAGTCTAATGATTTTTATGACAATCCTAAGTATGTGATGCAGAGGTAGGGTTTAACTCAATCCAAAGGGATCATACCAATAGTTTCTTCAAATTTCATAACCTTTCCTCTCAAGCAATCTCTATATACAAAGGCACAAAGAGGTCTTCAATACTTCAAAACCTAACAAGGCTACTAGAGGTCTTCTTACCCCTCAGGGACTTAGACACAACCATTCTAAACCCTTACTGAAGTCTACACTCTTCAATTGTTGTCTATTCCTTCACAAGCCACCAAATCCTAGTATCCCTAGTACCAACAAAACACCTTCTCAATTCCAAATACTAGTAGCCCTAGTAACAATAAACATGTCAAATTGAGTCTGCCTCAACCTTTTCAAGCATGAAGTCCCATGTACTCTTCACTTGTAGCTTCAATTGACTCTCCTTTGACCTTATCCTCATCTAGGACTGAAGTGAACTTTGTACCATAATGCTTTGTATGGTTGCAATAACATTGTGCACTAATGCTTTATATGGCTGCAATAATTTGCTTTTTATGCTTTGTACCTATTTTGGTTGAGTGACATTTATTCTTTTACATGATGATTGTATGTACATTTACTATGTCCATTTACTCTTAGGAACTAATATTGGTCTCTTTATCATGCTACAGACAAATTCTCTGTCATGCTGAGGAAATGATCAAGAATTAAACCAACACAAGAAGAGATAGAAGCTAAGAATGCAAAGAAAGCAGCGGCTATGAGGGAACTTTGTGAGAAGAGGAAATTGGACACGATAAATGAAGACATGCCAATTGAAGAGGAACTGCAACCATCACAAAGATATATGGTATTGGTAGCACAAAGAGAATGAATGCAAAAACTTTGTGCTATGAGAGATTTGAATACCATAGTTGGAGACATGTCCTCTACCGCAAGTCAACATGTAGGGACACCATCTAGCACATCTCAAGTTGAGAGTACATCATCACTCATGTGATGAAGGAGGTACGTCATCGTTCCCACCTCAACCTCAAGGTATGTCATCTATTCCATCTTCGATAGAAGGTATGCCATCTAGCCCATCTCATTTAAATATTGATGAAATTCCTATTGTTGAGATGAATTTATCTAACTTAACACCACCTAGAATTTTGCATAGAAAGCTAAAGTATTTGATTGATATTGATGAGAATATTTTGCAGCCAATGGAAGGTAAGATTCTAAAATGCACTTGTAGAAGATATGCTCATAAGATTTGGAGATTGTTCTATGAAAAGTTAAATGAGACTGCAAGATGTCAACTATTCATTGAAATGATGCGAAGTATAAAGTATAGGTCCATCATGAAGATTCTTGGGTTGAGAACATCAGAGGCTTCAAGTGAAAAATCTATTGTCAAGAATTTAATGAGTGCGTATGAGAGTGTGGGTAACACCTCATGCACAAAAGATAGTAATGCAACACAGCGTGTGATTACATCGACTATAGTAAGTAGTCAAACGAGGAAAGCTTGTCTCATTAGAAAGACGAGTCAAGAATTGAGAATTAATAGGAAAACTTTAGCAAGAGCCGTTGGAAGATGCCAAAGAATTGAGGATACTAATGCCAATGAATTATGGGCATTCTCGGGGAGACTACCACAAAAAGATAAACCAATTGTTGAAGCATTGAGATCACTAATTGAAGACTTTTGGAAGAATTACACAAGGGTATCTCCGAATCAAAGGGATGTGGTAAGAAGGAGAATTGGTAGTCGAAACCATGAGCCACATCCAAAGCATTTTTTGGATGAGACTCAAACACGGTTTTGTTGGCAAGAGACACATTGGAGCTTCATGATTATTGTCATTAATGGCAACAAAGTTCATCCCACATATCCGCAGGACATAGTGTGCCTATACCGGAAGTCAGATTAAAGAGTGTTGCGGTCCGGTAAGCAAGAACAGAGTGTTGTGGCAAGGTCCGACAGTCAGGTCTGAATCTCTCAGAGGAAGTATCCTTGGAAAGTGTGGACTTGAGGAAGAAAGAGGAGTACCTTGACTGATAGATTCTAGGAATTGAGCCTCCGGTGATGAAGGAGTGAAGAGATATGAGCATTCAAGTATTAGGATCCGATTGGCAGAACAGACAGAGGAAGATCTGACCGGCAGAGCATCAAACATTATTCCAAATAAGATATTGATGATGATCAAGATTCCTAAGGTATCATTCATGATTGGCCGACATGTTAGATGACTTCTATAAGTATTTTTTTGATTCGCATCACTTGGTAAGAAAGGATTCAGCCAACAGACTAAAGTCTAGGAAATACTGACTATTCCGGATGCCGACTAGAAAGAGGATGAAATCCTTTGTGCGAATATATATACCAAATGGATTTCGATGAGATTTGTTTTTTTTGTGGTTGCATGTGCGAAGAAAAGAAGAACAATGTGTAAGCAGGAAGACAAGTTCGGTATGTGACAGGTTAATAGCACCAAAGAAGAGTAAGGATGAAGTGCAGCAGATCAGTGTATTGAGCCTAACCGGAACTGAACCTCAGCATATGTGGATGCTTCTCATCAGTTCAAGGATCTTGTTATTCTTCTTACAACTTGTAGACAGTAAGTCTCTTGTAGGCAGTGAGCCTCTTGTGAGCAGTGTGCTCGGGTAGTGAGCCCTAATTGGCAAGTGCCATTTTGTATTTCTATTCTTCTAACAGAGAACACAATCTTGGGTTAATCACCTCATGGTTTTCTCCCTTAACAGGGTTTCCATGTCAAAAATATTGTGTCATGTTATTTCCATTTCATGGTTATGTTTGCTTATTTGAATTGATGCTGCATTAATTGTTAAGAAAGTTTAGAAAGCTGAAATAATTAAGATAACTAATTCACCCCCCCTCTCAGTTATCAACAATTGGTATGAGAGCTAAGTTCCTCCAAACAGAGCCTAACAGCTTAAGGAAGATCTGGGAATTAAGATGGATGTGTATGGTATGAGAGATCAACTTCAGTCTGCCCTAGATGATCTTGAGCAATCTAATTCTGAAGTCAATGAATTGAACGAAAGACTCAAATAGGCTGATGATTTCATAAATGAACTAAAAGGAAAACTAAATCTCTCTGTGAAAAAGAGAAAGGAACTACTTCACCAATTGACAAGTCAAGGTGAAGCAAATGATACAAATGGAGATCTTAAGGAGAAAACCAAGTTATGTGAAAAATTAGCAAAAGAGATCATTATGGTAAGACATGAAATGGAATCAGGAGTCATGAAATTTATCCAAGAAATTGAAGAGAAAAGAAAAACTGAAGATGATCTGAAACAATCTCTCAAGGAGAAATCAGAAGACTACCACAAGATGGATAGAATAATGAGACATCTTGAATCCAATCTTGAAGATGCTAAAGATAATGAAGAAAAACTAGAAGATCAAATTGTCACTCCTAAAAGGGATCTTCAAATAGCAAATGAATACAAAGAGAAATTCAAGATAAGTTTTGCTCAACTTGAAGTTCTTCTTGAAAGCCAAAAGAGGGTAGATGACAAGCATGGATTGGGATATGAGAAAGGTGAGAGCTCCGGATCCAGTCAGAAGAAGTTTGAATCAGAAAATCCAAGAAACAGGCCTAGAAGACCTCCGGTGAGGCAACCTAATGCTCAAAGATATTTATCCTTCAATGGATACTACCACAACTACAATAACTTTGGTCATAAAGCTAATCAGTGCAGGAAGAGAATGAATCAGACTAATACATCTTTCTCTGAACAGTGTTTTAACTACAAAAGGTATGGTCACAAATCTCATGAATGCAGAAATATGCAAATGAACAATTCTTTCAATGGTAGATGCTTTGCATGCAATAGAATGGGTCATATGGCTAATCAATGCAGATCAAGAGGATATCAATCAAATATGCAAAGAAATGTTGTTTGCCACAATTGCAATAGATCCAGTCATATTGCCAAATTCTATAGAAACAAGAATTAGGACAAAAGAGGTCTGGTACATCACAATCAAAATCAAGACAAGGGAAAAGGAAAAGTGAATGCGGATAAAGTTCAAAGTGAGATGAACAAGATTTGGGTGAAGAGAAGTACAGAAAATGTAGGGGATAGATCCGCACCAGAATCTGGTGCTGATATTCCTTCCAAAAATTATAAGGTGAGCTCTGGCTCAGGGGGAGACACAAGGAATTTTTTTTTCCCCTAGCCAATTAATTGGTGCTGGAATTGGCACAAGGAGAGTTGCAGATTAAAGGGTTTATAGAGAAACATCTAAATAAACTGTGTTTAAGATATGGAAGATCTGCAAGATGTTTAGAACAAGATGATCCGGTTCATCAAAGTCATTCGAATAAGAAAAACAAGGCAAACCAGAATGACTTAAGTCAAGCATTTATTGCAACTTGGTATTAGGGTTTGCGGAATAATATAAGGGCTTTCTTATCAAACACTTGATCATTCTGCATTCAAGAAGAAGTGATAAAGAGCTCTGCAACAAATCTCCTCAAGCCCATCAAAGATCATCTGCAAAAGTTGATTCATCTAGCAATCGATCCGGCTCACTTCATGAAACCTAGAAGCGTAAAAGGTATTTTCTGTTCTTAAATATCTCTCTAAAAATCTTTGAAAGATGGGTACTCCAAATGTGGTGAAGATTTCTGATAGGCCATGCCCTAAATTCAAGAAGTATCCATATAAATCCCTAGAAGTTGATCCTGTAGGCACTTTTTCAAGCATTCTGCATGGGGTTCTGCATGTAGAAGATGTTAGGGCATATATTCATGCGAGTATTGAAGAATTTGGGGATTCTAAGTTGGTCAATATCTATCACAAGCAATTGATAGATGACTCATTCAAACTCAAAACCCAGTATAAAGCTATCTGGGAAAACCATTTTACACAATGCATTCATTTCCCCTATTTTCTGGAGGATGAATGGGTCCGGTATATTCTGAGCTGAATGCATGACAACTTCATATGGTTGAACAAGCTGTTTAAGATCATTAAGGATGCCATTAAGGCTGTAACTGGATTACACTCAACCAGTGAGATGCCTATTCTCAAATCTGTCAAAAACCAAATTGTAAGTGAGGCTACCGGATCAAAGTTTGACAAAAGAGCAATAACTATTAAGAATATAATAGATCCAGATATCAAGTTTGCTTCAATGATAATTGGATATAAGATATATCACTCCAGCAGGGAGAATTCAGTATCTGGAACTACTAGATATACTGCTTATGAAATGTTGAGTAAGAATGCAGACTATGATCTTTGTGAGCTCCTTCTGAACCAACTCTTGGAGAATCTATAGAAGATAAAGAAGGATAATAAGAACTCTTTCAAATACGGTGGTTTGATACTCTGCCTATTCTTTTATTACATGAATGAGCTTCCCAGATCCAATGGTTGGGTATGGCAGATTGATAGACCAGTAGCCATTCAAATCAGAGATTATATACATGGGCTTGGTGATGCCAAGGCACAAAATACAGCTCTCTGGGGCTATTTTAAGAATTTTTAGAGCATGATGCAAGCAAGAGAGAGAATCCCCCAATATTTAGTTGAAAAATATAAAGATACAATATGCTTTATGGTAGAAACTGATCAGTGCCTAATGGAGGCAGTGGAACCAAGAACAGTGTGGATCATGCCAATGGGGTATGAAGTTGATGAGAAAATTATAGAGCTGTATGTTCAACACATGCTAAGTCATCCCAAGGATCCTAAGGCAGAAAAGTTTGGAACCTTTGAAGAATTAAGTATAAAAATCCATGTGGAGCTCAGACAACCGGAGATGAAGAGAAAAGTGAGAAAAGAGGTAGAAGAATTTGCCAAGAGGCATGGAATCTCAAAAGAGGCACTTGATGCACATAGAGAAAAGATGGAAAGGGCAAAGAAAGAGAAGGAAGAAGCAGAAAAGGAAAGTGATCCAGTAGAAGCGCCCTCTTAGACCAGATCCTTTAAGAGGTCTGCACCTACAACTGCTAAGACCTCAAAGGCATCAAAACCAGAAGCAAAACCATCCAGTAAAGCAGAGAAAAGAACTAAGACAAAGGCCACAAGGTCTTATATCAGTTAGAAAGATGAAGAAGAGACAAAATCTGATGAAGAGATCAAGAAGATGAAGAAGAAGAAGAAAGTATCTGATGAAGATAAGGAGGCTAAGGTAGAAGAGTTTTTTGAAAGAACCACTCTATCCTTAGATGATGTAGTCAAAGCAGTCACTATGTATGGGAACCTACAAGCAATAACAGAATTCTATGATGAATACAATGATGCAGATAAAAAGATTCTGGAGGAAGCCACATTTAAGTATTTAAACATATACAATAAGGCTTTTATTGAAATCATCTCTCTAATTCCCAAAAGTTTAGAGAAAGAACTTGAAATGAGGAAGAACAATGCCCGAGCAAAAGATCTAGAAATTCTGGAACAAATTGCTATTCAACTTTATCCCTCCATCACTCCAAAGCAAATAAATATGGTCTTTAAAGATTGCAAAGATGAGTTCCAAAGAAAAGCTAGAATGAATTAGCTTATGCTTGGAGAAACCGATAAAGTGGCAAAAGAAACTAAAGAAATCCTCAAGAATGCCTATAAAAAATTTAATATTCCTATCATAGAGGACTTAGGTGATGAAACATCTGCCATGGATGATAAAGAAGAATCTACTGAGACAATAGAAGAGGTAAAGGAGATAGGTGAAGAAAAAGGTAAGGACTTAGATTCCTCTGCTTCGGAAGAGGAAGTTCAAGGAGAAGTAAATCCGGACTCTCCAGCAGTCTCCGGATCTAAAGGAGAAGAAAGTATAAAAGAAAAATCCAGTCAAGAAGAACAAGGAAAGGGAAGAGAAGAAGAATCAAAGACAGAAAAAGCTATAGATGACAGTGGTAAGGCTGCAAAAGGAGAGAAAATTCTGTCTCCGGAAAAAGACACAGCAGAAGCAGTCAAGGATTTCTTGACCAAAGAGATGATGGAATTTGATGAACCAGAGTTGCTTCAAGGTCCATTTAATTTTGATTCCCTCTCTCCGGTACAAACCATGAAGCTAGCATCCTTCACTCAAGCAAAGGCAAAAGAAAAAATGCTGAAGTCTCACATGGAAGATTGTGAACTCATAGAAACTGCATCCGGTGTATTGGAGAAGATCATGCCATCTTTTCAGAAAGATCCCTTAGCCTCTTCATCTGGTAATCTCAAATCTCTAGTAAATAGTGTTAGTACACATTTTGAATCTCTAGAGAAATCAGCTGAGAAGAAGGTCTAGAAAGAATTTTTTAATAAGAGATTCTCAGAGTTACAAGGCTTAATAACAAATGATAGGAGAGTTATGGATATTGGAATAAAAAGCTTGGAAAATGCTCTTAAAAATGGCGGAGATATCTACAAATTTTGTTTATCCTAGCCTAAAGTAACCAAGGATATTGAGAAGAAAGTAAAAGAGCAAGAGGATAAACTAACAAGTTTATCTCAAAATTTTGATCCTCTCTCCACTCCTATAGTAAATCAAGAATGTCAGACTATTGCAGTCATAGTTGAAATAAAGAAGCTTGAGAAGGAGAAGAAAAATAGAACAATCAGGTTAAGTAAACTCAGAGGGATCATTATCCCTAAGTTAGAGGCCATGCATGAGGCTCTAACTGATGCTCAGAGCACAGCCCAAACCAGTGATCTGACAGATCTCAAGAGGGCAGAAGCTTTTGCATTCCTGTTGAGTGGTCACATCTCAATTTTGGACAGGATGAAGCAGAGTTGGGCGACAGAAGTTGTACAGTTGAAAACAACTTTTGCAGACATACTACAGTATATGTAAGTATAACTTGTTTATATACTTATGTGGCTAAGTATAGTTGAATTTTTATAATTTTGGTGTGCAGACCCTACCCTTTGCCATTGATGTCAAAGGGCGAGTGAGGAACAGTGAAAAATGTGGAATCCAGCTAAGGGGGAGCTCTGGAAAAATGTACATTAGAAGAGAGCATCAACCAAGGGGGAGTATAGTATAACACTTAGTCATTTTTCACTAAGTGTTGCCATCAATGCCAAAGGGGGAGATTGTTGGCAACAGACACAATGGAGCTTCATGATTGTTGTCATTGATGGCAACAAAGTTCATCCCACACATCCGCAGGACATAGTGTGCCTATACCAGAAGTCAGATTGAATAGTGTTGCAGTTCGGTAAGCAAGAACAAAGTGTTGTGGCAAGGTCTGACAGTCAGGTCCGAATCTCTCAGAGGAAGTATCCTTGGAAAGTGGGACTTGAGGAAGTCAAGAGGAGTACCTTGACTGATAGATTCCAGGAATTGAGCCTCCGGTGATGAAGGAGTGAAGAGATATGAGCATTCAAGTATTAGGGTCCGGTTGGCAGAACAGACAGAGGAAGATCTGACTGGCAGAGCATCAGACATTATTCCAGATAAGATATTGATGATGATCAAGATTCCTAAGGTATCATTCATGATTGGCCTACATGTTAGATGACTTCTATAAGTATCTTTTTGATCTGCATCACTTGGTAAGCAAGGATTCAACCGACAAACTAAAGTCTGGGAAATACTGACTATTCCGGATGTCGACTAGAAAGAGGATGAAATCCTTTGTGCGAATATATATACCAAATGGATTTTGATGAGAGTTGTTGTTGTTGTGGTTGCGTGTGTGAATAAAAGTAGAAGAACAGTGTGTAAGCAGGAAGACAAGTTCGGTATGTGACAGGTCAACAACACCAAAGAAGAGTAAGGATGAAGTGCAGCAGATCAGTGTATTGAGCCTAACCGAAACTAAACCTCAATATATGTGGATGCTTCTTATCAGTTCAAGGATCTTGTTATTCTTCTTACAACTTGTAGACAGTAAGTCTCTTGTAGGCAGTGAGCCTCTTGTGAGCAGTGTGCTCGGGCAATGAGCCCTAATTGGCAAGTGTCATTTTGTATTTCTATTCTTCTAACAAAGAATACAATCTTAGGAACTAATCACCCTGTGGTTTTCTCCCTTAACAGGGTTTCCACATCAAAAAAATTGTGTCATGTGTATTTCCATTTCATGGTTATGTTTGCTTATGAATTGATGCTGCATTAATTGTTAAGAAAGTTCAGAAAGCTGAAATAATTAAGATAACTGATTCACCCCCCCTCTCAGTTATCAACACGTTTTATGGTAAATTTCTAGAGAAGTATTCTCAAATTAAAATTTGTCAAAGATATTTTAAAATGCTAAAACCTTTCTATGTCAAGATAAATCACACATGCACTACTTGTTGTTGTAGATTACATATTGAATTTTCTAACCATTTTGATGTTTATAGGTCTATATGTTTAGATTTGCATACTAATAATGTTTTGCAGGGTTGTGCCATACGTGCCCCACCAACATCTTCAAGAGACTTCATATCAAGAACTTTATGTGAAAGAGAGGAAGGTCAAATATTCTACAAGAAATTATGCTTGGATGGCACATGTCATCATTGCGGTGGCTTGTAACGTTTGCCAATATGTGAGAATGTGGAAAGAACACATGCGGTTGGAAATGAACTAGTAGAGTTTGGCAAGTATAAAACAGTGGCATACAATACAAAAGATGGTAAAGAAGCAAAGATGTGTGAATTGGTTATTGAAAAGATTCTAGTGTATCAATTTATGCCTATATTTCGTGACATCATAGTGTATCAGTATGCAAGACATGCCCATAGAGCTCAATGGTTGGACTTGCAATTCAAGTTATGCAAGGACACATTTCATGTTGGTAGCATTGTTTCAGTCGTCGACTTTGCAGAGAACTACAGTCTACAACCACAGTGTGAGGTGCAATCACAATATTACAACTCCACACAGGTTTCTATATTTGTGCACATCACATTCATTCATGCGAATGATAGTACAGAGGATGACAGAAAGATCATAAGGGAGTATAATTTCTATATTAGTGATGATCACATGCATTCTACAGAGTTTGTGCAAGGTTGCTTTTAGATGTTCTATAATGATTTGGCTAGAAGGCGCATATCGTTCAGTCAGCATATCATATGGTCGGATAACTGTGCGTCATAATTCAAGAACTCACGAAATTTCTATTGGCTAAGTAGGAGGCATAATTTTACAGGTATTCAGCATATGTGGAACTTTTGTGAGGCCAGGCATGGAAAGGGGGAGCATGATGGTGTAGGAGCATGTATCAAAAGAGCCATAGCATAAGAAGAGTTAAAGTATAAAGACAATGCAAAGTTGATAGATGCAAAATCGATTGTCAAGTGGTGTAATGCTTCCATGGGTCCAGGTAATGAAGGTAAGTCTTCAGTTCGTAGATTTTTTGGGTTGATAGATGATACTAATATTGCACCATATGAGGACTATTCTACACTGACAGGATCAAGTGAGATGCACTCTTTTAGAATCTCAATTGCAGGTTCATGGAGTATCCATACGCGAAAGATGTCATGCTTTTGTTCTTCCTTTACAATTCAAGCCTAGGATGAGTGTGAGTCAAAGGAGTGGGATGACGAATGGCAGTTAAGTTATCTTAGCCCACTTGACACGTATCAACCTTCAACGACACTGGAACTAACACAGATGGAATCATCAGTTGACTTTGACCACATATCAGATCTAGTTCAACTAGGTAATATATCTATTTGCATAGTTTTTAAAATTCCTAATGTCATCTTACTTTGTAGTGTTTTTGTAATGTTGACTAATTTCATCTAATTTACTACACATCAATATAGGGCACGTATATGCAATTATTGCAGATGAAGATAATGAAGAGGGAACAGATTATTACTTATGTCGTTGTGTTGAGGCCAAAAAGAAATTAGAGGCCCCAGTTACAGATAGAGAAAACATTGAATACCCTACAGGCTCAGTGGTTATTACTGGAACATGGCTTAGAAGGTACCCACATAAGAGTGTTAATGTTTGGCTATTTCAGGACTTTGACACGCTTTGGAAGATTCTTCATTACTCGAACCTTGTTGTGGCATCCAATGCTCATTTGATACAGTATCGGGGTAGACCTTTGAACATGACCTTGTGGAAGGTGTGTGAGTCTGACCATGAAGCAATACTTGACACAATAAAGAGTAGAGCAGCCTGGATGGTTCATTGGATTAATTTGTAATTATTCACATTGATTTTCTAAAGTCATGTGACATTGAGTTGTAAGTATGCACATTAATTTGTAAGGTTTGTCTTTTTTTATTTGATGCTGCATTTTTACACATATACACATTTTTACATCATCATATTATGCTTCATGGGGTTAGACCTAAGTGATGGATGAAGTTGATCATGAGAATAATGTAAAAAATGTAGGTAATGTATAAAATATAGGTGTCTCTAGGTGTCTTGGTTTCTAACTAGATAATAGGTGTCTCTAATTATGTCTTAGGTATATATGATATGTCAACTAGGTAGATAGAGACTAGAAAATAGGTGTCTTAGGTGTCCTATGTCTACTAGACTACATGTGTCTTAGGTCTTAGGTGAGGCCACATGAGCTTCCACCTTCACATGGTTGGCCTTGTCAATATAGAATATTTATATTTCTTGAAGCTAAGGGAAGCTCTTTTTCTTAATAGGAAAACTTTATCGACTTCAATTGCACTATGGTGCAGGGGCACCTAGGTTGTCATGCCTCCAAGAGGGGTCAAAAAATAAAATTTTATTTTGATTGAGTCAATTGTATGTAATAAGGTCTTCTAAGACCATTTCATTTGTTTTTAAGTCACTTTGAGTCATTTGGGGTCAGTTTGAGTCTTTGAGTCTTGTTGCAAAAAAGTGTTAATGTTGTCAAGTTGCACAAAGCAACTTTTGCATTTTTGGTGTCCTGCTCCTGATGCAACCAAACTGACATTTCCAACACATTTGGATGGGTACGTTTAGGCTAGGCATGGTTCTGTTTTTCACCCAAACATGTCGAAACAGTCTGAGCTACATTGTACCGACGATATCCCTGAAGAGTCCAGAGTGAAAAAGGTAGCAATCTTTGACGAGATGTTACTCGGAAACTGTCACTTAGAAACATTCCATCTAAGGCAACGCGATCTCATAGAGTGATTCTATAATAGCCTCTCTTAGTTTTTTATATCTCTAAGGCGTTTGCCTGTGGTGAAAGGTTTTCTGCTACCCCAAAAATCGTCAAAAGGAGGCAGTGTAAAGTTGCAAAGGGGTATAACTTTCGTCCTGCTCCTGATGTGAGAAAACTGACTGTTCCAACGCATCTGGATGGGTACATTTATGCTAGGCATGGTCTTTTTTTTCACCCAAACATGTCGAAACAGTCCGAGCTACATTGTACCAATGATATCCCTGAAGAGTCCATGTGCAAAAAGGCAGTAATCTTTGACAAGATGTTACTTGAAAACTGTGTCACTTAGAAACATTTTGTCTAAGGAAACGCAATCATGTAGGGTTCCTCTACAATAACCTCTCTCGGTTTTTTATATCTCTGAGGCATTTTCCCATGGTGAAAGATTTTCTACTGCCTAAAAAATTGTTAGAAGGAGGTAGTGCAAAGTTGCAAAGGGGTGTAACTTTCATCCTGCTCCTGATGCGACCAAACTGACTATTCCAATGTGTCTAGATGGACACATTTATGCTAGGCATGGTCCTATTTTTTACCCAAACATGCCGAAACAGTCCCAGCTACATTGTACCGACGATATCCCTGAAGAGTCCAAAGTGTAAAAAGGCAACAATCTTGATAAAATGTTACTTGAAAATTGTGTCACTTAGAAACTTTCTGTCTAAGGCAACATGATCATGTAGAGTCCCTTTACAATAACCTCTCTCAGTTTTTATATCTCTGAGGCGTTTGCCTGTGGTGAAAGGTTTTCTGCTGCCCCAAAAATCGTTAGAAGGAGGTAGTGTAAAGTTGCAAAGGGGTGTAACTTTCGTTCTACTCTTGATGTGACCAAACTGACTATTCCAACGTGTCTGGATGGGTACATTTACACTAGGCATGGTCCTATTTTTCACTCAAAAATGTCGAAACAGTCCAATCTACATTGTACCGACGATATCTCTGAAGAGTCCAAAGTGTAAAAAGGTAACAATCTTTAACGAAATGTTACTCGAAAACCGTGGCACTTAGAAACATTTCGTCTAAGGCAACACGATCATGTAGAGTCCCTCTACAATAACCTCTCTTAGTTTTTTATATATCTCTGAGGCATTTGCCCGTGGTGAAAAGTTTTTTGCTGCCCCAAAAATTGTCAGAAGGAAGTAGTGTGAAGTTGCAAAGGGGTATAACTTTCATCTTGCTCCTGCTGCGACCAAACTGACAAGTCCAACGCATCGGTATGGGTATGTTTAGGCTAGGCATGGTCCTGTTTTGCACCCAAACATGCTGAAACAGTCCGAGCTACATTGTACCGATGATATCCCTGAAAAGTCTAAAGTGCAAAAAGGCAGCAATCTTTGACAAGTTGTTAACTCAGAAACCGTGTCATTTAGATACATTCCGTCTAAGGTAACGTGATCATGTAGGGTCCCTCTACAATAACCTCTCTCAATTTTTTATATCTCTGACACGTTTGCCCATGGTGAAAGGTTTTTTGCTGCCCCAAAAATCGTCAGAAGGAGGCAGTGTAAAGTTGTAAAGGGGTGTAACTTTTGTTCTTCTCCTCGTGTGGCCAAAATGACAGTTTGAATGCATCTAGATGGGTACGTTTAGGCTAGGCATGGTCCTTTTTTGCACCCAAACATGCCGAAACAGTCTGAGCTACATTGTACTGGCGATATCCCTGAAGAGTCCAAAGTGCAAAAAGATAACAATCTTTGACGAGTTGTTATTCAGAAACTATGTCACTTAGATACATTTCATCTGAGGCAAAGAAATTATGTAGGGTCCCTTGACAATAACCTCTCTCAATTTTTTATATCTCTAAGGTGTTTGCCCGTGGTGAAAGGTTTTCTGCTGCTCCAAAAATCGTCAGAAGGAGGCAGTGTAAAGTTGCAAAGGGGTGTAACTTTTGTTCTTCTACTCATGTGGCCAAACTGACAGTTCCAACACATTTGGATGGGTGCATTTAGGCTAGGCATGGTCCTGTTTTGTACCCAAACATGCCGAAACAGCTCGAGCTACATTGTATCGGCGATATCCCTGAAGAGTCCAAAGTGTAAAAAGGCAGCAATCTTTGATGAGTTGTTACTCAAAAACCGTGTCACTTAGATACATTCCGTCTGAGGCAACACGATCATGTAGGGTCCCTCTACAATAACCTCTCTCAATTTTTTATATCTCTGAGGCGTTTGCCCGTGGTAAATTTTTTTGTTGCCCCAAAAATTGTCAAAAGGAGGTAGTGTAAAGTTGCAAAGGGGTGTAACTTTTGTTCTTCTCCTTGTGCGGCCAAACCAACAATTCGAACGCGTCTAGATGGGTATGTTTAGGCTAGGCATGGTCCTGTTTCGCACCCAAACATGCCGAAACAGTCTGAGCTACAAACACTAACTAATCTTCAATCTTCAAACACTACAAATACCATGATATCCTGCATAAAGCTGTCTTTTAGCATTTTATAAAGGCATGCCCATCAAATTCAACTGCATAGAGATGATTGTTTGTATTCCAAATTCCTTTTAAATACTGACTTTCCAATCCTTTTTCTCGCCCTCATATCAATTAAATATGACCTTTGATTATGATATGGTGCTCGAGCTTATGAGAGTTTACCAGAGATGCCGGTTGAGTTAGGTTGAAGGACCGGTGAACTAATGACTTAAAGACCCTTTAGTAGGTTGATTTAAGTGATAGTAACTTCTGATTATAAGTCAATATTAAATTAAAACAAAAGTGCACTTTACACACGACAGACAATTGAGGGTTTTAAAGTCTTAAAAAAAGTAGATTCTTTTTAGGGTTTAATGCCCAATATGCAAACCCTTATTATCAATAAGATTATGATTATGAAAGCTTGTGTCTTCTCTAAGTTCTTATTGCATGAACAAAACCACATCCACCATGAATATGAACCTTGCATCATATCAACCTTTCAAGATAAACCTTATCATGAAAACCATATTCACAACAAAACCTTGCATGAACAAAACCACATCCATCATGAACATGAACCTTGCATCATATGAACCATGTTTGTCTTGTGCAGCATCAACATGAATTGAGAGACCTTATCATGAAAACCATATTCACAACATCATGCACCTCATGACCATCACCTACCTTGAATCACTGTATCACCTTATCAACATCATGGCATCAACCTTGACATCAATGACAAACAACCTTGACCCTTTGACTTCAATGACAACCTTGAACCTTGATTGTTGATGACTTATGAAAGCCCATAGCCCCAATGTTATGTTGCATACTAAAATTAGGTAAGACTCAATGTAATCTCATAACCTCGCCTTATATACAAGAGAAATTATATTTAATAACCACAATGGTCATCATGTGCTCATAAGCATATGATTTTGACTATCTTATTCAAAACAACAAACATACTCTTTGCATCCCAATATGGTATAATAACAAGAAATTAAGAAATATTTTCAATTGACCAACTCATAAAGAATATGGATCAGTATACTCATTTGAATATTTTCAATTGAGCAACTCATAAAGAATATGAATATTTTTTGTTCAACATGATTCATTTTTATTTTAAATACAACTTTTATCTTTTAGTTCCAAAATGAAATTTAGGTGATACTTGAATAACAATAGCTGGCTTATTGGATCAACAAACATCCTATGTAATACAATTGGACTTTAAATATTTGAAGTAGCCATCTACAAATATCCATTCAAATGTGGATTTATAATGCAAGTATGAATGCCATCAATAAAAAAGATTTGTATTAACCAAATATCCATATAGGCATACATCAATATCTATCGATATAAGTATAACATATATACAAAATAGCCATATAGGCTTACAAGAATGCCATATAGGCATACAATGTCAACTATATGCAATACAAAATATATGTCCACAAATGCCATATAGACATACAACAAAAGAACACAATAAAAAGTCATTCCCCTCTGGTTGGTGAAGATAATAGATCACGAGCAACCTTTGATCTCTTAGGGGATGGAGACACGTATGTGGGTGGTCTACTACGAACCTGAGGGCTACTCCTATTTAGTTCTTCCTGCATCTGTAGTTGTTATAATAAAAAGTATAGACATTAATAAATAGAAATTACTTGTTATAAAAAATGAAACATTTAACAAAATAATCACTTATCGCTACCATATAATCCATCTCCTCACTTGCCTTAGTAGCAAGATTAAACTGTGGTGATGTCATGTTCTATAGAAACCATCCAGATAGAAATTAAAATTCAAATCAATAATTTTTTGATTTTTTAAAAATAAACAACTATAACAATGAATGTAAATTGAAATTTACCAATCTGCCTCATACCCCTATCAATGGCATGGACTATGAATCACAGAGGTCACACCATGCTCCATTGCCCTATGAACATCGGGAGGTGTCTCCACAGCCTGCATCCTATGAAAATAAAACAACATTATTCAATTACGAAAACTATAATAGTGATGCAAATCATGGCTCCTAACATACACACACGTTCACCTAAACATGGAAGTACACACAATAAAGCACACAAGTCACATACAAAAATATAGTAAGTACAATTCATTCATTAAACTATTTATTTTATTACCTCCGTGAAGCTTTGAAGTCCACCACTGCTAGCAGGTGTTGCCGTGAAATCTCTAATATTAACCTATTCAACATCCAAAATCAGATATTAGAATACCATTCATATAATGATGCTATTCACATGTAATATTTATAATTGTTTACTAGTTACATACCCCGACAGTAGATGATGTAGTGTAATATGCAGGAAGAGAACCACTAAAAACTACATCAACGCTATGACCGTAAAATTTTATTAAAATCATCAAACTAAATTAGTTAATCTTGCATTTCAAAAATAAAATTTAATAAATTAAATTCAATGAACTTGCTAATATTTACCTGAGTATCAAGGCCAAAAGTCTCACTCAGGAGGGTATCTGTCATCACCATCTGCTCAGCTGTAGATGTAGCCTGTGCACCTGCGTCCTGACTATCCATGGGTCATAACCACAGGCTGACCCGCAAGTCTGACAAGTATGGGGTGGGACCCTACTCCTCGCACTATCTCCCAACCCACACTGTGCTACAAGACTGTCATACTTTATGATGCTCTGGGTCAAGGCACTAATGGACTGAAGTGTATCAACCTCAACACTCTCCTTCACAATGGAAGGAATAGACACATACTCATGGGCTGGTCTGCTGATTACTCATCTCACTGGCTGCTGTGGGTCAACACATGCCCCTGGTCTATCTTGTGCTGACCCCCCACCTCTACCCTGGAAGTCCCGCATATCAAAATAGTTTGGCACTTTATTGAGGACAAACTCGCAGTAGAATTTCCTCAAAAAGTATTGCGGGACCTCATTATTATTGCATGGAGGATGGTAAAAAACCATCCACCACCTCTGCCCAAAATTGTCTCTTATTGCTTGGTTGTTGCACCAATGGATAGGGAACCTCTTGCATGTAATGGGTGGAGGTTGATTTGTTTGTGGGTTTGTGAAAATGGAATAGAAGTCCAATTTTGTAATTTGTAACTTTTTCACATCTTCATATGATAGCTTGTCTACATAATACTCTCTAAACTCTCTCCTCTTATCTGACCAGCTAGATATTTGCTTACTAATTGAATCTACATTTGATAACATAGATTCAAGAGATTGAGCAAGCGTGGACCTATGCAAGGTTGAAGTTGAAGAATCTTTCAACGTTGCAATTATGTCTTCAATTTCTTTTTTATTGTTTTCAATTTGCCCCATTAGATTTTCTTGTGTTCCAAGGGCATGTCGAGGAATGGATGGAGGAGTTTGTTGTTCGGGTTGTTCTTCGGCAAGTATTTCCTCTTCAGGATTTTGTGGATTTTGAGGAGGAGGAGGAGATGCATTAGCATTTCCTGACAATTAAAGAAATTTACATCAAAAATCAACTCAAACCTACCTATTTAGAAACAAATTCAAACAAACAAAAAAAAAACTCACTCCTTTGGCCTGCTCGACGTCGTGGCGGCATTTTGGCGATGAATCGGTGAGATTTTGGTGTCGAATTGGGTCTTAAAAAACGTGAGCGCGCTCCTTAGGGTTTGTAGGCCGCGGGTGTAGAGAAAAATAAAGAAATCAAATGAGCAGAAATGCTCTTTATATATATATATATATATATATATAATTAAGAATAACGCACTCGCGTTGTAACGTGAGTGCGTTATGGTTTGGTTTTGCCGAGCCTTAGGCTCGTCATTACCAAACCATAACGCGAGCGTGTTATAACACGCTCGCGTTATGTATTAATTTTTTTTAAAAAAAATTGGCCACTTTTTGGCCCCCCCAACTTTTTGCACTTACCTAGCCTACAAAATTGATTTAGTAAACTTATCTTATGAACTAAATTCATTCTCATTCTTCTAGGAATCTCCTAAGTTATTTTCTTAATCAAAGTAAAGGACATCAAGGTACCTTATATAAATTTAATACAGATCAAGTTCTGATAAAAAAATGTTATATAAGCCTATATTAAGTTATATTAGGGGCCCATAACCCACAAAATCCCACGACCAAAAAATGAGAAAATATTATGAGGGCACACCATAATACTCCATTAGAGGGTCATCAAGACTATTATAAAATATGCAAACAAGTAGACCAAAAAGATATAAGACCATTGCAATCGGGGTCATAGATGAATGTCATGTTTCTAATTCTCATCTTAATATATAGAAAGCTCACTTTTTCTCCGTGAACTCAAAAGGGATATCCATATGCAAAGTTGGGTCAACTTAACTGGTCCTTTAGAGATGTAGATAATACCAAAGAAGAACTTGATTTTCGGATTGAGACTTCAAACTATACTAATGAAGATGTCTTTTAATTTCTTCTCTCTGAGAATGAGAGAAAACTTGTCTTAAATCACAGACCCTACTAGTTACCAAATCTTGGTTTTGTTGTTGTTGAGGGATATTGGGAAACAGAAGTATATGAATTGTCCTCATACTTTAGAGAATCTTATCAACCTTATGACCATAAGGGGCAATGTTGGAAGTTGGATCGAGGCAAGTATATTAAGCAACAATTCTTCAATAAGGATCGATTTGAGATACTGATTATTTTGGGAGCATCCTAGTTATGATTGCTTGAGGATAAGCAATCTTGGGCGAGGTGGATTGTCATGTCCCCTTGCGCGATCATGGATTAATCCCCTTACATAGAGAACCGAAGGCAGAATAACCAAGTAATAAAATTAGACAAAAGATCGAAGGCATTGAAAGGAGTGATTATTAAAAGACAATCGACATTAATTAATGAATAATGTTACCCAACACTAATTATCTCTTGAGCGACGTTAGTTAAGGTCGCTAACAAAAAGAGGTGTCTATTACAACGAATGTATACAGTGAAGGGATGCATCCCTCAAGCAATTGGTGGTATAAAAAGAAACACAATACAACAGCAACATGCATCGAGGAGGAAGAAATAGGACTAAGGAGAAGCAAGAAAGAACATCCAAGGAAGAGACTTGAGATCACCGCGGCTATACCAGGTGTATTTCTGCCTTATCAAGTAGGATAAATTTATATACAAAGAGTGAATTGTCTTTTTGTATCGACATTAACTAATCATTTTCTGAGCAAGTGATCTGACTCTTAAAGCAGAGACTTGTTATCTATATAACCTGCTCAAATATATTTATGATAGCTTTCTACTTACAATAGCCATCTGATTACATATATATAGTTGGTCTATTTATAACAACCTGACTTTATGTATTGAATGATGATGATACATAAGCATTGATCATTTAAGTACATTGATTTGTGGTTTCTTTAGCATACTAACATTATATATATATATATATATATATATATATATATATATATATATATATATATATATATATATATATATATATATATATATATATATATATATGCACTGAATCGATAATGGATGAAGTGTCTGCATCTATTTCTATTTGAGTGTTTGAAACTAATTGTCAACCCACCTGGGGGAAGGGGCTGGAAGAGGGCGGTGTGCTCCACTTATGGTCTGCCCACTCCAAAAAGGAAGGTTGAGCCATGGAGGAGTGGAAGTGCCGAGATTGCTTGTAAGCTCTGCCCATTTCCGCAAGTGGGCAAAGTGTTTGCCGAGGTTGGGACATGGTTGGGGAAAGCAGGTACAAGGCACCAATAGGAAGAGTTGTGGTATACAACCTCTTAGGTTGGTATATGGCTTCGGGCGGACCCACCATGCCACTCCTCTTAGTTCACATTAGGCTGCATTTTTGATAATCTATAAATATGTTGCCATGGATTAGTGCTAATAAGTATATATGTATGATTGGTAATGTTGTTCATAAGGTGTATGTAGGTTTCAATCATGGACTCCACCCACAAATTATTCATTGCAAGGACAAAACCCTAACCCTATTAGAGAATTTGTAATCATTAGAAGGCTTTTAGGGCAAACTGGGACATGGGACATTACAAATGTATAATTGGCGAGGAAGTCAGCATCCTTATTTGCTTCTAAAAACAATGTAGTATTGAATAAGAATCTAGGTAATCCAAAAGTGCCCCAACATTTTGTAAAATATTTGCCACCTTCCAATTTGAGGTATTCCTTTTCCTAATAACATTAATGATCACCATCAAGTTACCTTCAATAAAAATCATAGCAGTCCTATAATTAAAACAACTTTAGAAGCCAAATAAAACTGGGAATCGTTGACCATATATAATATGTGTTATGGGGATTGTTGACCCTAAAAAATAAATTTATGCAACTAAGCAACTGCATATGACCTGCTATTAAATAAAGCTCCTAATTTGCTATTCGCAGCATTCAATTGGGAGAAATTCATAGAAGGAAAAGATTCAATTGAAACAGATAAAATGATTGGACGACAATACACGTTGAAACCAAAACACCAAAATACCCGTTTCACCGATCTCTGAGGCAGTGAGGAGGATAAACCCCATATCCTTGAATTGCCATGGCCTTGTATCTATTACTTGCATCCCCCTCCTCCTTGTGCCCTCTTAACAGGTCTCTGGTCCCCAAACCAACATTTTCATACAGGAAACCGCCAAATGGATTGATGAAGGTGGTAGCCAAAGTGCAGGTGAAGGATGAACCAGATAGCCTGGGAACCATTGGAAACGCAGCAATTGTGGGAGGCCTAATTGCAAATCCTGTGGTGGGATGGTCTCTCTACACCTTGAAAACAACTGGGTGTGGGCTTCCCCCTGGTCCAGGGGGTTCCCTGGGTGCTCTGGAAGGCATAAGTTTCTTGGTTGTATTTGGGTTGATAGGATGGTCTGTTTATACTAAAGTGAAAACAGGATCAGGCCTACCCAGTGGGCCATTTGGATTGTTAGGTGCAGTAGAGGGCTTTTCTTATCTCGCCCTTGTGGGCATTGCGGTTGTGTTTGGGCTGCAGTATTTGGATTATGGATACATACCTGGTCCTACTCCTGGCGAACAGTGCTTTGGCTAAATCGAGTTAAGAGCTCCATAAACTCGAGAGGCAACTGTGAGGAAATGAAAGGTATGTACACCAATATTAAATTATTTTCAAAAAGAAGGTTTTTCTTTCATGAATCATAGAATTATTATTATTCTATGTTGTTTATAACTTTTTTCCTGTTTTGATGATCGTAATTTGCTTGAGATACAAACAGAGTTTTCTTACGTCGTCTAATTACCCCTTAAATGACTGGCCTATATTCTAGGCTGTGAACCCCAACAGATAAAAGCAGGGTTAATCCTCTTGGTGAGTTCTGGATCGTACTTGGGGAGGGGAGGGACGAATTTCTCGTTCAAATAAATCGGACTTTTGGGCTTTTAGAGTTTGTTAAGTAGGCATTAATGATAACCTCAACAAGGGATATGCCAATGTATTATATTGAAACTTGGTGTAAATACCCAAGAGAAGCACGGTTTTGTGTCGTACCAGAGAGAGGCACATAACCACCAGGCACTGCTAAGCTATCTTAGAAACAGGGAGGAGGATGTTAAAACAGCAAACCATAGGACTTGCACCCCAAAACCTGCTCTGGATTAGCAAAGTTTTTAGGGTGCCTGGTGCTATAAGCCTCCCTTCTCTGGCAACTACTAGTAAAATCAGAAACTAACTTCGAGTTTGGAGGGTGATTCCTTAGTGATTAGGGGCAATCGTTGATCAACATGATCTTTTTATTAACTATCTTTGTGTAACTCCCTTGGGAAATAGTAAAGTTACCGTTCCAAATAAATGCATGCTAGTGTTTACTCAATGAGTCTCAGCAACTCACAATGAAGTTTGGAAAATCCCCTAATTGAGCTTTAAACTTGGACATCCTAATAAGTGTGGGCCTGTGTTTTAGCATTGAGCCTCCTTAACCCACAATAACTTCTGGCAAACAGCCATTGTTCCATAATTTCTTAGCTAGCTTTAAAGTTGATATTCTAATGTGTGAGGTAGAATTTGAGCATTGGCCTCAGCAGCTCACAATGAATTTTGCCAGAAGATGAGCTTTAAACTTGGGCATCCTTAAGAGTGTGGCATAGTGTTTGATCATTGAACCTCATCAACTGACAAGAATTTTTTCATAGGAGGCAAACTCTTGGTGCACAAGCTAGACTCTAATGAAACTGAACCCATCAAAAACTTTATTTTGGTGATCTATACTTATTTTTCTTTCTTACCATCTGACAATAAGCTTGCTTAGATCACTTTGCATTATTGCAGCTATATAGACATGTTCTTCAGTAGGTAAAATTTGAGTTTTATGTAATGTAAACATATCAAAGAGAACTAGAAGGTAGTGACCCCATGGAGAGGGTACTCCTAACTTTTCTCAGTGGATGCTTTTAAATTATTTTAGTAGGTTAAGTTTACATGGCGATGGTCTCTGAAACCTCCAGTCCCCCCTCTGCAACACCTGCACAAATTTTCATCTAAAAAAAGAGGCTTCTCTGACTTTAAGACGGAAGAGTATGAATTCTCAGTTTTGAGCAATGCTAATCTTCCATGGGATCATCTGTGCATTTATAAAAGGATACCAACCCTGTTCATGGGTGCTCAGTCTAAAGAGTCGGCAATTGTGGTCAACGTGCCGGCTCTTCAAGCTCTTTTGTTCATGGGATCCAGTTCTAGAGATTAATAAGTCCATTCGCATTTCTATGAAATAGATTTAAAATTGAAGTGCTAGATCCTTGCTCCTTCACAATCTTTCCAAAGAATTGAAAGAAGGGAAGTTTATCATAAGCTGAAGTGATCGTTATTGTGACATATATAAAAGAGCCTAGATGAAACTAATGATACAATCAACATTTTCTTTTATATTCTGTATTCTAGGTGTAGGTGGATTGGCAAGGTTTGGTTTACCTTTAAACTTGGGCATGAAGTTGAAACCCTGGGCTAAAAATTTTGAACGATATATAAGATGGATGAGGCTAATGACACAGAAATTTCTTATCTCCATCTCCTCCTATGGTCCCACATTCAGTCAAAGAATGATCACAGGTCATCCATGGAAATAAATCTCCTCGTGAGTTTTCATAAGGGGTCTCTCTAAGCTAATTGTTGTTTCATTGAAGTTAAAACATTTCACAGTGGTACCCAAATACATGATATTATGTCTGACTCTGGAAATCTAAAATCTTTAACCTTTACCATTACCTTTTATTTTCTTGAAATTAATAGAAAGTTGAAGTGCTGGATCCTTCCTCCTTACAGTTTTTCCAAAGAGTGGAATGGGAAGGAAGTTAGTTTATTCAGGAAAGAAAAATCGGTATTGTAGCCGTCCTTGGTTGGTTACCTCTTCACTGCTTGGTTCCATACAGAGGGTTTTCTGTTTTATGATTCCTGATGCATATTACACTTTCAGCTGAAAATTATAGTACGTATATCAAAGGTCAAAAAACAGAGTGCAGACAAAGTGACAGGCTGCATGCATAGATACAGTCTGTTCCATAATGTATTAATAGATTATAATCCAGAAGACATATAAACATTGCCTGTCCAGTAGCTCATAGTGAGTAGCTAATAACTCACATCTTCCCAAATTCAATCCACCCATTTATAAGGTGGAAAGTTACCATCCCTGAGCAGCATGAATCCAGAGTCTCTCTTGAGATGGTTAAGTCCCAGTGCAAGGTCATATAAACATCTTGATGATACTACAAAATAATTCCAAATAATCCATTTTCATGAGATAGTTTATTTGATATATGCTTTTATATTTAAAATGGCTTATATGATTTGTATGTTAGAAACAATTTTTTATTTCTCCGAAACATCACTGCAAAAACATAAACACAATTATTTCCAGAAACTTGTAAAAGAAATAAATAAAATCTTTGTAATGTCTATAACACTGGATTAGAGCAGCAAGCAGCAAAGATTCAGTGCCACCCGTAACTGGAACATAAGATCTGTGTTAGGTGATATGAACTTACTGGCTGAACTTGTTAGGTGTGTCGTGTTTCTATTATTTGAAAATATTGCTTGACCATTTAAAGCTAGAACTGCATCTGTTTGTTTTGTGAAACTTTATTAGTTTTATCAAAATGTTCTACTACACTTTCATATTCCAACTTTTGAGGCCACAAAATAAAAGCTCATTTTTAAGATCGTTGAATTACTTTTTGTTAAGTGATGCTTTCAAGCCTTTTATCTTATTATATTCACAGTGAAATTAACAATGAAAAGTCGATTCAAGCAGGAGTTCGAATGGATATCTTAGAACGTACGAGTGTCAATGCTAAATGGATGGAGGCGCATCAGATTCTTAGGCAATTGTCAATTGCAGAAGAGGCAAAACAAGCATATTTCACATAACTTTACTCTCATATTTAATTTGATCTTTAAAACCAGTGGGCATTGTTTTCCTTGCATTTGATTCCTCAAAGGGTCTAATTAGTTGGTATTATTTGTCTTTCAGCGAGAATAGAAACTCAGCAACATATAGTGATATGAAACAGTATTCTTTGATGTAATCTGTTCTATTATTAAGCTTAAGTCAATATAAATTATTGCTAGCTTGTCGTTATCCTGTTGGAATTAATGAATAAATTCATAAGCATGTTGCTGGCAGTGTAAGTTTCAGCTCAGCAAGTTTGTTAGATTAGAAGAATTAGAGGTATCCAAGTTAAATAGTTAGGTGTCAAATTAGTTTCAGTTAGCTGTTAAATTTAGATTCAAGTTTATAGGAATTGGTTGTGCCCCTTAGAACTATATAAAATATAATCTTCCTTTCTTAAATAGGACGGTAATTTTTCTGTTGAATAATATCTCTGAGATATTACTTCTGCTGCAATTTTCTTAGTTTTATCATGGTATTAGAGCCTGCTCAGCTCTAATCTCCTATTGGAGAGGGACTGGATCCCATAAGCTTCTATTAAGCTTGTTTTTTTATTGAAAATAGGACTGAATTGTTTAGTGTGAATGTTATTACTGCTACTGCTTTCTTTGCCAGATATTTTAATGTTCTTAAATTTTTTAGAGAATGTCTCTAGTACACGTGGATGAATTTTCAGGAGAAAATTTTCATACATGGAAGGTCAAGATGCAACTTGCAGGTATTGGGGCAGCTGTAGATGAAGATGATACAAACGCAATCTTACTCAAAAGCATGACGCCAATGCTTAGCAACATGGCATTTATGTTGGGGAACCAACGGACACAAACCCTTGGGAGCATGATTATGGCACTTCTTGAAGTAGAAAGATGTTCAAAGAATACGATGAAAGTTCAATGGATAATCCTCTTGCATTGTGTTCCAAGAGTGGAGGATCAAGTTTTGGTGCAAGGAAAAAGACACGCAAATGCTATTATTGTGGCAAACAAGGATACAATGCTTGAGACTAGAAAAAGGGCTGCAGATCTACTTGAAAGGAGTGCAACCAATGGTGATGAAGAAGCACACTTCATTAATGACACTATTGATGAGGCTAATGAATAAAACATCCAACTATTTTAATAAAAATTAGATGTGTGGGATCATCAAAACATATTTAAAAAGGCTGTCAGAGGAAATATAGGTTCCTCGACATGCCTCCATTTAGGTGTTGGAGGAGGAGAGGTGTGTATTGTCCCACCCTATTTTTCAAACCAATTTTTTTCAAAACCCACATATGAAATCACGCTGGTAATCTGTCAAACACTTGTATAGTAATTGTTTTCAATGTACTTCAATATGTTTTTGGTTATGGGATCATTCAAAGTGCAGGTTATGACAATATCCATTCAATATCTAAACCCAAAATGCATAGATATATCATTAACATTTCATCAAACACTTACATGCATAAAGAAACAACAATCTAACCTCAAACTCCAGCAATATATTGATCTTCAAAAGATATGCTTGTTGTTACATACTCAGATTTTACAACAGCGGTGATATAGTATCAAATAATGATGACCCACAAAAAACCTATGCTGCTGTCATGCGAATATATACTGCTGTAGCTTGATACAAGAGTGTTGTGGATGAAAATATGAGAAATATGCCTTTTCCAATACCTCCAATCACCTCCAGATAGCAATATTTCAGTGCTGTAGCTGCCTTTGCGAGTACTGGTATTGCTGCTATATCTGTATTTCCCGAACAACATCACCCCTTCAATGATGAATATCATTCACACGTCTTGTTGTTGGAATACAATTGTATGGCTGTGATATAATGCCCAAATGATGATGATTTACAAGATAATAAGCTGCTGTTTTATAAAGCACTCTGCTGTAGCATACCACAAATAAATCATGTAGCTGATAATACTCAGAAATCTTCAAGGTAGACCCAATGTATGCGGAATATTTGATATATATATATAAGCTTGCATCTGTTGATTGCACCTTCCACAAACTACTGCAGTAAACAACCCTGTCAAGGATGACGTCTCACTTCATAATCTTTAGGCTATGTGTTACTTTCATTCCAAACTGGTTAATCAACTTCCCATACTAATATTGCATATTTAAATCCTTTATTTTTCCCTCTTTGAAAACCACTGCTGGGCACTTCCCGTGTTGCTTCCTTCCTAGGGCTGCGTCTGGGAAAATGCTGCTCTAAAGGTGGCCGTTCCACCAAATAAGGGCTGATAATGCTTGGCGCTGCCCTCATGAAGACCCTTCACCCTTAGGCGCTTGGATTTTGGAACTAAACCCTATGCTTATTCTTCAATATACTCTTCAAACTATATCTCAAATTCATATTTGCATTGCAAATCATTAAATTTGATGAATAAAATCTTAACCACAGAACAATAAATCTGTGCATAAAATAAATTCAAATATTCTAATGCTACAAAGAATGTCTCTTTGTGGCACAAGAACTCAAACTCCAAACTCCAAACCAATATGCGCAGCTATGAACCCGGAGTGAATCCACCAAGTGGGTTGAATTGGGTTTCCATCCAATCAAAAAAACCATTGGGGTTTTCGTCCTAAGAGTTTGGCCACACGCACAAACCTCCAAAACTCCAAAGAGAAATAAACAAACTTCTGAATGTCCCAAATGAGCTCACAAAGCCTCCTTTTATACTTTTCGGCCAAATTGTCTAGAAACTTATATTTTAAAATTCACTTTTTAATTTAAACTCTTTTAGCTCCGAAAAAGACCTTTTTTTATTAAAATAATGATAATTTGGCACAATTGTTTTATGCATCCATAATTTAAAACATTTCATCTTGATTTCGATGAGTTATAACACTAAGGTGTTTTTTAAATATTTCAAATAATATTTGGTGATCTTAGTAAAATAATTAAAATAAAGTTATTAATACACCCATTTTGTGGAAACTATTGGAATGCATCGGAATTGAAAATTGACTGCATCGAAGGGATCCTGATGAAGAATAATGATAAACAGAGCCAACTAGACGGCTTACTATAAATAGACACCCTCACCAAGATTCTTGGAGAGCACACCAGAAGTTGGAAATAACTTCGAAAAGTGACATGTGAATCCTGTAGACTATTTGAGCTCACTGGTAACATCAAATAACCCCTCTGATAAAGTTGACGCACACCCAGAAGATCAGTGTCAATTGCAATGCAAGAGAACCCGAAAATGGGGACATTACAAGGTGCTTGAGGTCTCACTATTAATCATTTTTTTGGGATTATTAATATCTATGCTTCAAATGATGCATCAGAAAGATATGCTCTGTGGCGGTGGATTGTAGATTTAGTGCCAGTGGCCACGTGGCTTCTTTGTGGGGATTTTAATATGGTTGAAACAACTACTGACAAAGATGGCGTTCTGCCCTTTCGTTGGCCAGCTGGCGAAAGAGAGGCGTGGTTCCATATGTGCAATAAATTGGGATTTTTTGATCCCAATGTTGGTCGCCATCACTCCAGTCCTTTTTGGCATACTTGGTGCAATTTTCGAATTGGAACTGATAGGGTCTTTAAACGCTTTGATTGTGCTATGATCTCGGCACAATCTTTTTTTAATTTTGCCACGTCATCCACCCTTCCTGTGCAGCTGTTAGTGGATGTGACGTTGTTTGACCACTTTCCAATTCAGTTTGCCATTGCGTGGCAACTCACTCAGCCACGCGCCATGAAATCTCAATTTTTTTCTGAACACTTCCTTGCTAGCTCATCAACCCACCTTGGCGCACATTGCAACTATATGGAATTTAGAATGCCACCCTTTGCATTCTACTGGCTAGATAAAGTGGTGGAATGATGCTATCACCTGCACTGCAAGGTTTCTTCGCATCTATGGCTGTCAGTTGGCCACTTTCAGGAGAAGGGCTTATGAGGCTACTATTACTGCTTTGAAATCTGCCTCTGAAGCTTTGGCTGCCGACCCTTTTTCTCCTTCTAGGCAAATCCATGTTGCCAATTTACGACATCAAAAATAAATGGCTGATTGTCATGCTGCCAGAGGAGCGCAAATTAAAGCCAGGATGCATTGGCTAAAAATTGGAGACCGTGTTTCTAAGGAATTCTTTCTTGCTCTTCGAGCTAAACATTCCTCACACGGTATTAAGCAAATCAAAGAGGATAATACTGTTCATACAGATTTGCCAGACATTCTCCAGGCTTTTGTAAGACATTATGAAAAAGATTTCACAGCCCAAGAATATACTCTTGAGCGACACACTGCTCTACAGGATTGTCTTACAGTTGTCCCAAAAAAGCTCTCCTCAGCCTAGACGCGCTTCTGTGATCAATTGTTGACCATTGAAGACCTTAAGGAAGCGGTCTGTTTTATGGCTGATGGCAAAGCTTCTAGAATTGATGGCTTTCCTTGTGAGTTTTACAAAGCCCTTTGGGATTGCTTAGGCAAAGATTTACATAATGTTTATCTTGAAGCTTTTCATTCAAACTCTTTAGGAGATATTATAAATCAAGGAAACATTAAGTTCATACCTAAAGCTGGCGATCCGGAGGATATTTGCAACTGGCGACCCATTTCGCTCCTCAATGTCTCCTACAAAATTATTGCTAAAGCCCTTTCGCTCAAACTTTGCAACCTGCTTCCTTTGATTGTCTCCCCTGAACAGACTGGCTTTATTAAATCTAGATATATTTTAGATAATATTATTGCAATCTAGGAAGGAATGGAATGGGCAAAAAAATCAGATCAAAAAACAATCTTTCTAAAAATTGATTTTGCTAAAGCCTATGATTGCATTGAATGGCACTTTATTCTTGCAATGCTTGCAACATTAGAGTTTGGACCTTCTTTTATCCAATCTGTAAATATGCTCTTCTCGGATGCCTTTGCATGTATCACCATCAATGGTCACCAGTCTCATACTTTTGGTCTTTTTCGATCAATCCGGCAAGGATGCCCTCTTGCTCCAAGCCTCTATGTTCTTGTGGCAGAAGGTTTTGGTTACCTTCTTGCTCATTCAGTGTCCAACAGGGTTGTGCATGGAATCTCTCTGCCTAATTCTTCTAGCTAGCTGGTTAATGGTCATTTTGCAGATGACTCTTTTTTAACCTTATTAGAGGAAGAAAATTCTGTCAAAAATACTCTTAATTGTCTGGAGACCTTTTGCCTAGCCTCAGGTTCGTCCATTCAGTGGCATAAAACTTTATGCTACAGGTAGTCAATTCTTCCCATTCCTCAATGGCTCCAACAATATGGTTGGCGCTGGGTTGGCCATGGTGAAATTTTTAGATTCCTTGGTATTCCTTTTGCCTTCCAAGGCACTTCTGCTACTCTTTGGCAAACTGTTCTTCCCTGGGTGGAACAAAAATTTGCAGTCTGGATTACTAAGCCATTATCTCTGGCTGGTAAATTCCAGGTTTGTTCTAAGATCTTGGCTGCAACCCATGTTTACTACTCCTCTTGTTGGGCTCCTTTAAAAGCTTCATATACCAAGTTGGAAAAACTCTTGAGGGATTTTCTTTGGACCTCTTTTGAAACTCGCCATGGGGTTCACTGTGTTGCATGGGAATTTTGCTGCCTTCCTAGAGATTCTGGAGGTCTTGGTATTCTTTCTACTCAACGCTAAGGCACTGCTTTGGTTGTCAAGTGGATCATTCGTGCTCTCACTGGCAGTGAGGCATGGAAAGTTTTACTTCGGCACAACATTGAAATGGGGCACCCTTTGCACAAACCTGCTTGGAAAGGAATTGGCTTTTCTGCTCTCCTTGTCATGAGAGAACCAATGCAGATTTCAGGCACATTTGTGGTTAAAAGCATTTGGAAAGCCTGGGAGAAAGTTAAACCTTGGCTATGCTGGTTTGGTGATAGTTTTCGTGCTGGTCTTTCCTTCAATCACCTTAATATCTGGTGGTCACCTCTCTTAGCCACTACTGGCCAACCTTTGGCAAAATTGCCTAGCTTAAAGGCTCTGAAATTTCATAACAAAGGTGTTCTGACCTTACAAGATATGTTTCATCGGCCAACAATGAGCCTCTTGGCTTGGGAACCATTTAGAGTTAAATTTGGCCTTTCAAGATCTGATCATACTACATATGATAGAGTCATCTCAGCTATTCACCAGAAATGCTTCACAAAGTTGGAATTCAATCCAACAAGCCGTGATGGAAGGACTGGAAATGGTATCTAGAAACACCAATGCATCACTTCAAGCCACGGATGGCTTGCAGGGGGCTTTTAGCCCATTTGCCTATGGTTGACACGCTTAATAAGCGTTGGCTTATTCATAGCTCTTTGGGTCTTTGGCATACTAGATTTCAAACAGTTTGGTCTACCATTCTTGAGCCCAAGTTATCTCATTTTGCATGGTGCATTCTTTTTCAAGGCATGCCTGTTGGTACTAGGTTTTTTCATCTTGGGGTTCAGGATCCCTGATGTCCTTTTTGTGGACAGCCTGAGACGATTCAACATCTCTTCTGATTTTGCACCAGAGCCCAACAATTCTGGCTATGGATTCATGATTTCTTTCACCCTTTCAGACCAGAGCCTTTATCTTGGCAAATTATCCTTCTGGGTGATTCTCCTAGGTTTCTTGAAAGATTTACTTAGATTTGGCATATTTTCAGGGTGGAGATTCTTTTTACATTATGGAAAGATTGTAATTCTTGTATATTTTCAGAATGTAAAAATGGAACTTTTGTTTCTCTTTACATTTAAACAATTATTTGTTCTAATGTTCTTCTGCAGATACAAGTGCAAGATAATAAAGTTGCCTTGGAAGTGGCTCACTTACAAGAGTTATTGGATCATTGGGGGAATGCTCCATGTACTATGGCACGGGTTCCTCCCTCTCATTCCTCTGTCAGAGCCCATTCACCTTCGTAGGGTAATAGACGAAGAAGTGGTTCGGCCAGAGACTCTCGGCCCTGCTCCCGGCCTGCTCAGCGTCGCAGAGCTCACCATCACAGACGCCTGGCCTCTCCATGTCAGCGTGGATGGACCTCAGGCTGTGCTACAGGGGATAATGCAGGTTGGCCCACTAGAGACAATGTTGGTTGGCCTATACTTGACAATGTAGGTTGGAATGCTCCTGGTCCTTCTAATCCAACCAATTCTGGTTGGAATAATGCAAAAGTTTTTCCAAGGTTGAATTTGGTTATCTCATCTCAACACGAGGAACCAAAAGCACTGAATGAAGAATAGGAGAATGATGATGGCTGAGCACCCCCTGATGTCAACCCGGACTCCGCAGGCATTTGGGGGAAACCGGATGACAGAGATCTGCCATCTGCAGGGGTGGCTTTGGTAGCTTGATTTATGTTATCTTTCTATTATGTTTTTATATGGGGTGTGTTTACCCATTGATACTTTGATCTAGAACTTTTTGGGCTTGGCCCATTTGACTCTTGGGGTGTGCCTTTTTACCACCCGCTTATTTTTTTGTGAATGTGTTTTCTTACTTTAATAGATAGTTGCATTTTCATAAAAAAAAAAGGGGGCAGTGACATGCTTATTTGAGAGTTCACTGGATGTTTGGCTCTAGGAATGAAAGATAAAGTTTTAATATGTAGGAATGTTGGATATCATAGACACTTAATTTCTTCATTAAGAGGGAGTGTTGGAATTAATGAATAAATTCAAAAGCATATTGATGGTAGCCTTTGCAGAGTTGGCACTATTAGTTTCAGTTTAGGAGGTTTATTAGATTAGGAGTCTCATAGGTGTCCAAGTTAAAGAGTTAGGTGTCAAATTAGTTTTAGTTAGCTATCAAGTTTAGATCCAAGTCCATCTCTAAAGCTATATGAAATATTATCTTCCTTTGTTAAATAAGATAATAATTTTTCTGTTGAATAATATCTCTACTAACTATATTACTTCTGCTGTAATATTTTTAGTTTTATCATTTTCCACATGGTAATCTCCTCTTAAAATTACATAGATAAAAGCCACTAAAATTTCATAAAAATGGTCCCTAATATGTATTGCATGGAGATTACAAGAGGTTGATCATTGCTAAAGATTGGAATTATTAGTTGTTTCACAATAGACGCTGTCATTTTAAAATAGTCATATGTTGATAAAAAATAAAAAAATAAAAAATAAAAAAACAATTATCCATTTAATGCCTTAGAAACTTCCCTGCCTAATTATAAATTTTATCCCAAAAAGCTTTTAACAAAAATGCATTCAACATATTTATAATATTTTAATGAAGATGGTAAAATGGAGATGATGTTAGAAACATAAAGGAAACATAAATAACTAGTTATACCTTCAAATCTTCACTCCATTTTAGTCTCCTTGGTAGAGTGGAGAATGCATGCACCTAATGCATTCTATAGCTATACTCATGAGCAAGATGTGATGTAGATTGCTCTCAATAAGCATAAACTAATGGTAATGGAGGGAATGAGAGGATATTTGGATAGCATAAGACTACTATCAGATGAGCTCCCTTTTGGTTTAGTTGAGGGTTCAATTTATAGATAGTTGATAAAAGGATGGAGGGTTAGGGTTGATTGAGGATTAGGGCTTGGATTGGAGTTGTAGTCATGTGACAAGTGTCACATGAAGGTTGAATGAGAGGAATTAGGGTTTGGATTAGGGTTTGATAAGGATTTCTAGGGCATCCTTATGTGTGAAGGGTCAAGATTTAAAGATGAATGGAGGGTGGAGATTAAGTTGTAGGTTTGACTTTGATTTTTGTCCTCTAGTGGAGGAATGTTAAATTTGGGTTTATTTGTGGAGTGGTGAGGATAGTGACATGTGTCTAGGACAACTAATTAAATAATAAGGATTACTTAATTAGTTATGGGGATGGGATTAGATGGATGGTAGGGTTAATTAAATAAGTTTTATTTAATTAATCTAGTTATTGGGAAAAGTTAGTGGAAGGGATGCTAATTAAATAAATAAAGTTTATTTAATTAACATAAGGATATGAAGGTTTGGAAGGTTAAATTAATTAAATAAAGGCAAATTTATTTAATTAATTTAGGCTACTAGATAAAGGGATAAGTTAATTAAATAAATATGATTTATTTAATAAACTTGGGATAAAGGTGGACATAAGGATTAAGGTGTCGCAAGATGACACATGGTGGTGTCGATAAGGTGTCGCAAGATGTCGAAAGTGAGGTTAGGTGGTGTCGAAAGGACAATGTCGATTTTAGGTGTACATTTTCCCCTCTTTGAAATGGTGTTGCGACTAAATAACATTATTTCAAAAAAGTTTAAAATATAGTGCTTGATTGGATAGAAAAAGACTTTGGGTTAGAAGAATAAGGTTAGGCTTAGGGATGATGGTAGAGGTGATGCCTCCTCGAGAGGACAGGCGGGTTGCAAGAACACAGGTGTGCTCTTGAAATGGACGAAATGGGTTGGTTATGAGGAAGGAAGGATAAGGGATGGAATGGCTGTTATGATGTAATATAGTGAGAGCAATCTAAATTTTGATATAGCACTAGACCTTATGCACCAAGGTATAGAGACCAGGGTGACGATGTGTCTCATGCATAAAGATGGATGCCCCAGTACAACACAAGGCATTTGACAACCTTGGTGGATATTGTGATGAGACAACCTGATGAGGTCACAAGCAAACATGTCGTTGGGCACCATGATATGATAGACCATGATGTAGTTGTAACAATATGTTGCAAGGACTTGATACAAACAAAGGGGTGTTCTTATGCCCAATGTAATACAACCTTGTCTAGACATGTGAGGAAATAAAGTTAGAGCATTAAAGTCCTAGTGCACAAAAAGTATAATCCTTAGCTGCAAAGGACAAATGTTATACAAAAAGCTTATTCCAACACACAAGATATGACTATTAGTTGGAGTAATAAGAACATCCAACAAACATGCAAAATACTATACAAATGCATGATGAAATGATATCCCACAAAAGCAAGCAAGCATGCACAAAAGATGCAAGTCAAGCTGAAAACCGATAATGGATGGATGACGTTTTGATTAGATGACGGATTGATGATGATTGGATTGGCTAGTGTTGTTGGCCATGCGAGCAACACTAGGATTGATGGATAGATTATTGCTATACTTAAGATAGGCTTACGTTCTTAAGCAAGAGTTGATTGGATTTGATGATGATGATGATTAGGTATGCAGCAAACGCTGGGAACAAAACCATTGGATACTTTTGGATGATTGGCTAGATTGCTTGGCTAGATTGGCATGGATTAAGGATTGTCTTACACTTGGATTTATTGCTTGGATTTTTGGGACATTTGATTTTTTTTGTGTTTTTGGGATATTTTGTTTTTTTGGATTTTTGAGATATTTTGCGGGAATGGAGAAGGTTGCATTGGATTGCGTTTGGATATCCTAGGTGGTGGATATCAATGACGAGGGAAAACCTAGAGGTGAGGGTGAAGGTAGGATTGGAATGAGGTGATAGGATTGGGTGAAGGGATTGGGGATAGAATATGATGGATAGGAGATTCATGATAGATGGATGGATAAATGGTGATAGGATGGAGGATACATGATAGATGGATGGAGGGGTTCAAGATGATCTCCAAAGACTATGTCGTATAGGAATCATATGCCCCACTCTAGGTATGATACTTAGGATTTTATGTGATTATGCTTATTAGAGTGTATGATGGGTGAATGCTTGGAAGGGATGGGTGGATGTTTGGAGGATGTGCTTAGAAAGGGATGTATGCCAAAAAGTGTCCAAAACATGTTTTAGATATTTTCCCTTCTCCTTATCAAGATCGGAAGTAGTAAGGGAATATGGGATGGCAATAGGATAAGGAGGACAACATAGTGGATAGGATGGATCAATGGGATATGTATGCGGAGGTAACAGATGGGGATGGTAGGATAAGCAATGATGTGATGAAAGTGATATGTGAGTATAGATGAGACAACTTGCCCCCATGTGTAAGACACCAATGGATGGAAGAAGGATTACACATGATGCTTGTTTGTTAGGTTTTCATCATGGTACTTGTCCAAGGCGCCACAAGGAGTGGTTTTCACCATTGGATGGGTTTTTTTTCTCGTTACTTTTTTTGGTATTTTTATGCTTTTTGGATAGGATGGGGACTCAAGCGTGTGTTTCCATAACAAGGTAGATAAAGTTCCATTTTGGATGGATGTTTTAGCTAGACCATGTTGAGTGGCATTATGTGCATGGATGTTGGTAGATGATTGCAAGAGATGAAGATGGAGGATAGTTGATTATGATGTGGATTATGGATGGATGGAGGACTGTGGATTATACAAAAGTATGGACCATATGGGTGTGATGGGGAGGATATGTGGGATAGGGGATGTAAGATGGGGGGATGAATGTATGTGGAAATGCCATGAGGTGGAGGGTAACCAAGACCAACGGTCGCACACACCGTGATGTATTGTGAAGCTTATATTTTGGACGTGGCTTGGGGAGCACTGGGGATTGCCAATTTGGGGATTTAGGGACCCAAACAAACTTATGATTTATGGGATTCTTTGATGGGGAGTGGGGTTTTTGTGTTTTAGGGGTGGAGTGGATTTAGATGCTTCATTTGGATTTAATGGTTTTTTCTTGGGGACCCACACCATTTTTGTTCTTGCTTTTGGGGGTGTGGGCTTGTGTAGCCTTTTAGATGGATTTTGTTGTGAGTTTGGATAGCAATATGCTATGGCATGATATTCCTTAGGATTTTGTGGATTGTTTTCTTTATGTGTGGAGGCATCCAAATTTTTATTTTGGAATCCCATGGGTGGTGTGATAGCTTCATGGTTGGACGATGTGTGCTTTTGTTGGTCATGATTAGGGATTTTGGGGGATCGAGATTTTTGGATGGATGGATGAGGGGATTTAAGGATGGGGATACTAGGTGTTGGGAGAAGTGGGGGTAGAGTGGATGGAGGGAGATGCATGGTCACATGCCTTTGGGATGTATATGACAATGGAGGGGGGATGGCAACATATGGTTTAGAGGTGTGATGGGATGCATTGGGTTTGGGGTTAGAAAAAGTGGATCTAGGAGACTTGTGAGTGATACCCATATCTTTAGATTGTTTGCCTTGAAATGTATAGCCAAGGCCATGCGTACGTGGATGGATTTTGACATGGATGGGCTCCAATATACCTTGTTCATATAGGCCTAAGCCTTTACCTTGATACTTCATGTTTTAGAGCATACGATGTACGATAGGATGCTGGTTGTTTTGAAAACAAGACACAAGTCCATTATTAGGTGGGGGAGGATGGGTGGTTGATAGATTTTTGTTCCTTTCCTATGAGAGAACCACCACAGATGAAGGCAGTGAGACCAAGGGGATAGGATGATGGATTTGGGATGGGGTTGATAGGGGATGATGGAGGATCAATGGGAGATGGATTTGGGATGCTTGGATCTTGACTTTCATTATGCTTAAGAGGATGTGGGATGATAGGATCCAAGATGTCTATGCTTTCTTGGGGTACAAGAGTCTCATCATGTGAGGTGTATGTTGTTGGGTGATGGATAGGACTTTTTGGAGGATGGATAAAAATGGTAGGTGTTTCTTGCTCATGGACAGGATCTTGGTCATCATAGAGAGGATTATCATGGATAATCATATATGGGGTTTTGATAGGATTAACGAGGAGGCTTTGATCTTGATTTGGAGAAGGGGTTGATGTTTCCACATGCTTCAGATTTAGTTCTTGACATTGCTCTTGGATTTGGGTGGACGTGGAAGACTCTTGGATAGGCTCAACAACATGGCTACATGATGGATCTTGAATACATGATGGTGTTGGAGGTTCTTCAAGAGGCTTGATAGGTGTTGGATTAGAGGATGGTGATGGAGGGATAGGCATGGTGCTTGAAGGCTCCTTGGTAGGTTCAATGATATGTGTTGGATTACATGGTGGATTTGGAGAGATATGTACAGTATTTGAAGGTTCTTGTTCATGATTGGTGGGTTTGGGCATGCCTGTACTAGAGGGGGATGACATTGGATGAGTGGATTTGGGAGACTCCATAGTTTTGCTTTTGTTTTTTGGTTTTGTGAATAGTCTTTGGAGAAGATCTTTCATGGATTCTTTGGTCGATGGGTTAGATGGTGGATTAGATGGGGGATGGATGATAGGGATTGATGGATTGGGAGGTATGTAGGCTAAGGGATTAAGATTAATAGGATTAGAGGGATATTGTAGTGGAGGGATTAAAGGCATTGGTGGATTGGAAGGTGGGGGATTCACATGGGAAAATGGTTGTTGAGACATGAATGGAGGGATATATTTAGGTAGGGGATGAACTTGATTTCCCTTGGCATATGGTATATCATTAGGTATAAGGGCATGACTTGTACTAGCCAATGCGTGTACATTTAGGTATAGATGCATGACTTGATAATTTGGATTTTGGATGATGTTTGGGGATGGTGATGTTGATGTGATACAATTAGGAAAATCCCCAATGATGAGATGTGCAAGGGGGTTATCATGGATGGCATTTCTATATTTTCCTTAGTGATAGGATCAACGCCCTCATAGATACGTTTTACTCTTTGTATTTCTTGTATTGTTGTATAAGGATCCATGGTGGTCGTGATGATGGATGATTGGGAATCAAATGTCAAGATCTTAAATTGATTTGATGTGATTGAAGGATGATGAGTATTCTCTATACTTAAGATAGACTAACGAGCTTAAGAAAGAGGGTTGATTGGATTTGATGTTGATGAGATTGGATTACTATACTTAAGATAGACTAATGATATTAGGCAAGTTTGGATTAGATGATAATGATGATCAATTTAAGGTCTTGATGTTTGATTTGGATTGGATTGGGAATCGATGGTGGTGGATTAAGGCTAGGATAATTATGATTGGGATTTGGATGAAAGGTTGATGGAGTATGAAGAAGAGTAGGTCCTTAACCAATTTTTGATTTTCAAATGATAATTTGTTGATTAAGGATTATGGGTTGGAATGTTTGATTGGAATGGATAATGGATGATGGGTGATTGATGTTGGATAAATGGATTAGATTAGGATTGGATGAAATGTGATCAAGTGGATAAGGGAATTGGTTTAAGATGATGATGATGAATTGGATTAAGGATGATAAGTAGATAGAATGGACGACTAGGATGATTGGGATGAAGAGGATATGATGGATGAGATATGATTTCGATAAGTTGGATGATTGGGAAATGAATAGTATAGGTGGTTAGGATGATGATGTGGATAATTAAGGATAAGATGGATATGATTAGGATTGGATTAGATGATGTGGATGAAAGTGATAAGATGATTGGATGATGATATGGATAAGGATCGATGATTAGGATGACTATGGATGATGTGTAAGAGAATTAGGAGATGATATGGATAAGGATGGATGATTAGGATGACTATGGATGATGTGTAAGAGAATTAGGAGATGGGATGGATAAGATAGATGATTAGGATGATGACGTGGATAGGAGGTATGCTCTAAGATTGATATGGATTTGGATTGGGATGGATTAGGATGATTAGGATAGGTGATTGGATTAGAATGAGGTGGATAAGAAGAATTAGGATGATAATTGGGATGATTAGAGATGATTATAGTGATGATTAAGATAAAATGGGATTTATTAGGATAATGTGGGGATGATTAGGAAAGGTGTTGTGAGATGGCTGGAGATATTTAGGGATGAGTTGGATAATAGGGATGATTAGGATGGATGAAAGGGATGTGTAGGATGATGTGGGTGGTAATGATTGGGAAGATTACGATAGGTGGGATAATGTATGATTTGGACAAGATAGGTGATTAGGATAAAATGGATTGAATGGAGATTGGATGAGTAGGATGAAGGATGAAGGTGATTGGATGGTTTAGAGCTTGACTTTAGGCCACTTGCAAACAAAAGGATTTTTACACACATATGCATGGGTTTGCAAAGGATGGATTGGATTGGTGTAATGCAAATGAACACACATGCAATACACATCAACACCCTAGATTATTCAAGTGGGTTTGATTCCTAGTGTGGGACTAGATGATAGAATACCTATCCATGTTCTTACCTAATTAAGAACACTTCACCCTAAGCGGATAGCTAGGAATAAGGGCATTGCACCCAATACCCCTTTCCTTGGAGGTTCTTGCATCCTACCCAAAGAATTTATATCTTGGCTTCAAGGAGGTATGATGGCACGAGTAACTTCAGGGGGTGGTCCACATCCTTGCACCACACTAGAAAATAGTCGAAGGTCTTAGATAGGCTTGACAGGTTGCTAGGGGGTGTCTCAATATACACTAGGTACAAGGGACGAATCTTTGAAAACTAGCCCGTTGAAGGGATGTGGCACAAGCAATTAAGAAAACACCACTTTACCTTGTGTCCAAAATTACACAGGGTCCCAAGGTTGTCCCAATGACTATGTGACTATATTGAGGTACAACTTTCACTCTCCCCCCTTTGATATACCCTGTCAGAACATGTGGTTGAGGTCATCCCTAGGGGTGATGAAATCCCCTAGAAGGCATCCTAAAGGGCAAGATTCTACTTGGTACTTTTGATCCCCAGGTTTGCATGAGGTGCAAGGGGAGGGCATACACATTCAAGTGAACCTTAGGATTAACAACAATAAACAAAAAGGATAATGATGGACTTTTGATCCCTGCATGGCAAACAAGTTCTTTTCCCACTAATCTAATTAGATACATCTAAACTAGTAGAAAAAGAGATCTCTTTGACAGTGGAGCTGCAAACAAATTGCCTTGGATAATCAGATAAGAGTTGCATAGATTAGGTTAGTGTCATAGATAAAAACTAATTTAAAGAAGCCAAAAGTGCTAACAGAAGCCTCATAAGCACTAACAGAGCTATCAAAAGTGCTACAACAAACAACAAAAGTGCTAAAATAGATAGCACCTGCGCTAACAGAACCAACATAGGCGCTAAAACCACAATTATACTTGTTTTGAATCAGAAAAGAAAAAGCACTGATCTAGGCTACTTAGGTGCTAATCTATCTACTTAAGTGCTATTCTAGGCTACTAAGGCACTATTCTGGGTTGCATAGGCACCATTTTGAGCTACTAAGGTACTATTCTTGGCTTCTTAGGCACTGAACCTACAAATAGCTCAAAATCAACCAAAAAGATGATTCCCAAACCTTGTAGAAAGTCAATATAGGTGATAAATCCACCAAGAGATCAGGTGTTGGAGCATCAACAAGGTTAGATATGAATGATAGGGGTCAACATGTCATCAAACCTTAGAGAAAAACCCTGAAAAACTCAAACAGAAACACTGATGTTCAAGCCGAAGAGAAAGGAGTTGACCTAGAGAGCATTGGCACTATTTTGTGCAGCATAGGCACTATTCTGGGTTGCATAAGTGCCAATCCACGCAGCATAGGCACCAATCTGGGCAACAAAGGTGCTACTCTGCAGACTGGTAAAACAACACAAGAAATAGTCTCCAAGCCCTGCAAAAACTCAGTGTTAAGCCAAAAATCAATCAACAAGGTTAGATATGAATGATAGGGGTCAACATGTCATCAAACCCTAGAGAAAAACCCTAAAAAACTCAAACAAAAATACTGATGTTTAGGTCGAAGACAAAGGAGCTAATCCAAAGAGCATAGACGCTATTCTATGGATCATAGGCACCATTCTAGGCTTCTTAGGTGCCATTCTGGGCTACATAGGCTCCAATCTAGGCAATAGAGGTGCTACTCCGTAGACAAGTAAAAAACGACACAAAAACAATGTCCCATCCCTGCAAAAACTCAATGTTAGGTCAAAAATCAATAAAAAACCAGGTCTTAGGACATCAATAGGGCTAGATCTAAGTGTTAATCATAAAATCATGAGGAAAACCCCTAAAAAAATCCAAACAGAGGCACAAATGTTGAGTTAGTAAGCAGAGGCGCTAATGCAAGGAGCATAGGTGTTGAAGCAGGTTGCAAATGCACTGATAGAAGGCTCAAATGTCCTGACAGAAGGCTCAGAGGCACTAACTTGCAAGCAAAAGCATTAGTTCGCAGTCAAAAGTGCTAATCTGTAACCTGCACATGAAAAACACAGAATTTCCTCCACAAAATGATTAGTTCAGGGATGTGGGCCCCACCGAGCGTGCCAAATATAGATGATAAAATGGAGATGATGTTAGAAAAATAAAGGAAACATAAATAACTAGTTATACCTTCAAATCTTCACTCCATTTTAGTCACCTTGATAGAGTGGAGAATGCATGCACTCAATGCATTCTAGCTATACTCCATGATCAAGATGTGATGTAGATTGCTCTCAATAAGCATAAACTAATGGTAATGGAGGGGATGAGAGGATATTTGGACAACATAATACTACTATCAGATGAGCTCCCTTTTGGCTTAGTTGAGGGTTCAATTTAGTCTTGAACAAGAAAGTACATGAAGAGAGCTACACATTAAATTTAGTCTTGAACAAGAAAGTACATTTTGTAGCCTTTGTATCTAGATTTTCTAGAACCATTAATAGTTTTCAGTATTGAGATATCTTGAGTTCAATTGCCCTAAAATGAATGGGCAGTTACAAAATGTTTGAATTTGAAGAAAGTCTATTAATAATCTTCATATATAGACCACTTTGACAATTGTGATGAAATCAAACCATTTTGAGATATATTGCAGAAAAGCAAATTGATTGTTATGAAATCGAATCACTTTTAGATATATATACTACTTTGACGGCTCTTCTTAAACATCATCCATTTCAACAGTCAAATGTCAATTTTGGCCAATAAAAATAGGACAAATAATTATCACTTTTTGGTATGGATGAGGTGTAAATTCATTATTGATTGTTTGACCATTGAAGTGGATGATATTTAAGTAGAGTGTACTTCCACAATTGTTATGAAATAAAGAATAGGAAGCTGAAGGTGGAAACATGACCCCCATTAGGAAGAGTCAAGAAAAGTAAATGAAAATTTCAAGGATTGGGAAAGTCATAAATCCTACATAACATAGTTATTATGTTCAAAATTGGAAGACAAGGATTTCATTTTTGAAAGATGATTTTAGAAGATTTGACTTTTGAAAGATCGGATTTAAGGTAGTTTTGTAAAGATGTTTGTAGCATTCCTGAAATTGTGTTCTAGTATGACAACTTTCTAGGTGAAAGCTACTACAAATATAACCTATTAGCTAACTACAACACTATGGATTAAGAATACAATTTAAATTAAAACTAAAAGATTACTATATTCTCTACATAATTTATTAAATCGTACAAATCAATTTGAAAGAAGATTATAAATCAAAGAGAGTACTTGTTCATCACAATGAGAATGAAATAAGATTAGACAATCCAACAAAAATGACTTAAATTTGACTCAGAAGAATTAAAACAGTAGATTTTTTTGGATCCTTTTAACACATTTTTCTAGAAGCATTCAAAGCATGAAAGGTCTATAGCTACTAAAAACAAAAAAAATGGGTTTGATATTTTATGGACATGAAAAATAAAAATTTTGAGCATACCTTTCTCGACAAATTTTGTCTGATTTTTTTTTGCCAGCCGGCCTAAAGCAAGACATATGAAACCCATTAAATTGCTACAAATATGATTTACAGTTATAAAAATAAATGGCTGTATGATTGCACAACGTCTTCATTTGTATTCAATAAAGTTCAGAAGAATGCCTTCAACTGTATTGAATGAAGTCTAGAGGAGTAAAGAACGGTGAAACTAAGTGGGTATCTTCAAGTTTTTAGTTTACATGTAAAAATACATGTAAATTATCAAAGATATCTTAACATAGATTTTCTAAAAAATAAAAAATCATTATTCACATAGATTTTTAAAAAAATAAAAAATCATTCTTCACATGGTTGTTTTTCTCACCTTGAATTAAATTTGTAAACATGCATAAAAAGAAATTAAGTGTTCCCAACAGTTTACATGCAAAAATACATATAGATTATTAAAGATATCTTAAAATAGATTTTGATTTAAAAAAAAAAAATTCACATGTTATTCCATCATTGAAATAAAATAAAAGAAATTAAGTGCTCAAAATAATTTACATGACAAAGCGACTGGAGAAGGCCTAGGCTTAGGGAGACCCTGAGGATGAACTTCCAACTTCAACCAATGGGACCCCACCTCTACCTCTGCCTCAGTTTCAGAGGGATTTCGAAGTTGAACAACTAACTCAAAAGGGCACTTCCTTGGGCTCGGTTGAGACAGAAGACGGGGAAATCCTAACCCCCAATGAAAAGACACCCTTGCTTAGAACTGATGGTTCGAGTACTTTGGTGTCTGTTGGAGAGCAGTCAGTTGGCTCAAGTACTGTAGTGGCTGAAGGTCCACTGACCGTAGTTCTGGCAAGCACAGAGAAATCCATTCTATCACCCACAAGGATTCTTTCTCTTGGGGCTGGTCCTAGTAACCAAGAGGGGTGGATTACTCCCAAAAAGAAGGGGAAAGGCAAGAAGTCAATAGATGTGGGGACAAAAGGAAAGTTAGGCAGACTGTCCTAGAGAGAAACTAGAAACAGAGAAGCAACCAAGGAAATAGCCATTGGGAGACAAAGCACACTGGAGGCTATCTCCAAAAGACCTCGTAAATGAAGATTATCACATGGAATGTGAGGGGACTTAATAGTCCTCATAAACAACTCATGATCAGGAGCTACATTTTTGACAATTAGGTGGATATCATCCTTCTCCAAGAGGTTAAGATGTCTGAAGATAACTTCAAAAAGATAGCTAATAATATTTGGCCCATGGCTGACTACATTATCAGCCCTTCTACGGGAGCTTCTGGGGGCCTGGTTACTATGTGGAACAAATATAACATTTCAGGTAACTACTACTCGCATTGCAAAAAAAAATTAGAAATTAAATGCACCATGATTAAGAAAAATTGGAAGTTGATCAATATATATGCCCCCAACACCAGGAATGCCAGAAAGGAATTGTGGGACGGCTTGATCCCTAAAATTAATGCTAAGAGAACGACTTTGTGGTTATTGGGGGGAGACTTCAACACCCCACTTTTCCCTTCGGAAAAGTCTGGGGGCAACATGGACTACTCGGACAACATGGTTGACCTGGCAAACTTCCTAAGTCAGACTAGGCTTATGGATATAGAGATGAACAATCAACTCTATTCTTGAACCAACAGAAGAAGGGGCGACCAGTTGATTTAGGTGAAGTTGGATAGATTTATGGCCTCTTCTAACTGGGATAGGGTGCAAAATTCTATCCTTTCTACCCTTCCTCACACCATCTCTTACCACAATTCCCTCCTCCTTTCTTGGACTAATGGTGCTCCCAAGGGGCCATTCCCATTCAGATACGAAATTATGTGGGCCTCCCACCTAGATTTTAGAAACTACATTGCTGATTGGTGGAGTATCCCGGTACATGGATCTCCCATGTTCAGACTCACCCAAAAACTCATCCATGTTAAGCACAAAGCTAAAGGATGGAATAAATTTTGTTTCGTGAATTTGATGAACTAAAAGAAACACATTACTGATAGATTAATGGAAGTTCAAGACAATATGGCTAGGGGGGATGTGAGTGAGGATAATTTTAATATGGAAGAGTCTCTTCTCAAAAACCTCAAGGACATCACCATAAAGGAAGAGATCTTCTAGAAACAGAAGTCTAGAGTGTAATGGCTGAAGGAGGGAGATAAGAACTCGACTTTCTTCCACCAGTCAGCCATGAAGCATAGGAAGAGGAACAAAATCACCAAGCTGCTTGATGAGAAAAGTAGGGAAATTGTCGAGGACAAGGAACTGGGAAACCTTGCCTCCAATTACTTTAGAAACTTCTTGGTGGAGCATAGAAACAAGCCTGACAAAGGCCGAAAGGATAAGCTGTTGGACAACATTCCCTCTATTCTTTCAAAGGAAGATAACTATAGACTTCTAAAGCCTATTACTGAGGAGGAAGTTAGGGTGGTTGTGTTCTGTATGGGGGCCTTCAAAGCTCCGAGACCGGATGGGTTTCCCCCGGCCTTTTTCCAAGACTTTTGAGAGATAGTGGGGTATGATGTCACAACTGCTGTCAAGGACTTCTTCAGGACTAGCAAAATCCTCAAACAGATTAACACCACATTCATTGTGCTTATCCCCAAGAAGAGTATCACAGATTCCATGGCTGACTTCCATCCTATTAGCCTTTGTAACACCATTTATAAGATCATTACAAAGACTCTAGTCCTCAGACTTCAACCGCTGTTGGACAGTATTATCTCGGACTGCCAAAAAGGATTTTTCCCCGGTAGATAGATTATGGATGCTACTCTATCCACCCATGAGATCATTCACTTGATGGACAGAAGTAATAATCTGAGCATGGCTCTCAAGCTAGATATATCTAAAGCTTATGACAAAGTCTCCTGGGATTTCTATTGTGCCTCGCACACACGCCCCATTTCGAAAAATAGGGACCCCCTTTCTTCAAATTTGGTTTTAAATGTCAAGTGAGTTTTTTTCATCTCTTAGGTAGTCAAGTGGTCAACAAGTGCACTTTTTGCCATGTTAGAAGTTTGAAATTGAAAAATCACTCCAAAATCTGCTAAGTCAAGATCTTTGTATTTCTCCCAATAGGTTTGACAGTCCTTTTTCACTAAATCCGGTCTTAACCGACCTTTGCGCTGAATTGCCCTCCAACCGACCTCTGCACTATAAACCTTCATCATCGACTTTGGCGCTATTTTTCCTCCCATCTGACTTTGTGCCACTTTTCAATTGCAAGGATTTTTGTACTGATTCTTAATGTCTCTGACTTGCGCTACATCGCTTGTCATCTAACCAAGTCAGAGGTTGCCAAAATCCCTGCCGATCCGGGGAACCTCAAAGCCTCGTAAACGACATGTAACCAAGTTTGTTATCGCAACGCTAAAGTAACTATCCGCCAACCAAAAGTTGTGTAACCCTAATCTGCCTGATTCCTAACTAACACTGCGTACATTTCACATTAATGACGATTTAACTAGGGGCAATAAAAGGGGTGATTTCGCATCATTTGAACTCATTTTTTTTGCATTTCAATGAAGATTTTGGAGAACTCCCTGTGATTTATCAAACATTCTCGTTGCATCACCCACCGATTCGATCCCGTAGCCTCCCTCCTCACCTACAAATTTCAACTCGACCCAACAAACCAGGTAGGAGCTAAACCTGTATCTAGGGTTTTTTCTTACACGTTTAGGGTTTTGTTTCCTTTTAGCATGAGCATAAATAGGATGGATCCAAATGTAGCTAGGGTTTCTATGATAAATTGTTTCTTGCGACTTATAAACCCTAGTTTTAGACCTTCAAAGGGAAACGTAGAAAACTAAGAAAACTTGTCAAAATACTGCAAAATTGAAACCTTTGAGGTGACCAAAAGAGTAAATTTTAGTGCTAATGGCCTATCCGACCGACCTTCGAAGTTCCAAAATATCCAGTCAGTCGGTAGCCACGAAAATCCGCGCCAAAGCTTTAAATAAGTTAGCGTTGAAAACCCCATTCTCTGACTCCACGATATTCTTCGACTTAACTAATGTGGTCAGTGGGATTGAAAAGTCCCGCAAAGTCCAGAAAATGACTTTGCGCTAAAATTGCCTTGTGCCGACTTCGCGCTAAAAGGTCTCCACTCTGACTTTTGGTCAGATGCCTAGTAAATCTCTGTCGGTCGGCAATAACCAAAACTCCCACTGGAAACAAAGAAAGTGACCTTGCACTAAAAGTAACTTCACCTGATTTCATGCTGAAACATGCCACCACCGACCCAGTCGGTTGACCTCAAAACCTGCGCAAGTTCTGATAAATTCAATCCCACGCAAACATAGTAAAAGCCATCCTAATTGTTTTGCGCTAGGTTCTCAACCGACAAACTAAATGATTAACTCAAGTCGGTACCCTCTGAAATCCACGCAGGTTGGTTGATTAGGAAACCCACGCAAAGCATTGAATGCACATAAACAATGAAAAATAATAGTTGGTTGGACATACCCAATTTCCTCGCTGAAGTTGGTTGACTTCAAAAGTAGCGCTTTCCTGTTTACAGGTCAGTTAGCCATGAAATCAGCGCAAATTGAATAACATGACTATTTTCAAGGAATTTTCAAAAGGAGAAGTATCTGATAGAGTATGATAATGACTACAAATGATAAATGATGATGTTTTACATGTTTTAAATGGGATTTTTGTGGTTTTGAAATGTTTATTACATGCATTAATGCTAAATTGTTTAAAGTTAGATTATAAAATGGATGTAATGGAGGTAGATGTCAGACTTCTATTCTTTTAAGAGCATGTTAATAACTTAACAGATTCATTATAGATTCATTAGTCTAGTGATCCACTTGATAATCATAAAACTTAAGCTTAGGAGTTAGTGAAAATCTCTTAAGGTATCAAGCTTAGAAGGTCTAGTCCTGCAAGTTAGATGATTGTACGAGCTCAAATCATGAGGTACGAATTCAAAGGAATCCCTCCAGAGACAAAGATTCATACTGGATAGAGTGATGTAGGAGATACAGATCTGGGTCACATAGACCTAGATGACTTCAGACTAAGAACCTTTGGCCCAAATCCAACAACTCAGGCAAAGAAAGTAAAAGATAGTGGGATTGCACAAGTTGTTGCCTTCCCTACATCCGTTCAATGTGTTGAACTCATAGTCACTTGTGCAGATATATATGATATTATGACTAGAACAATCCAAACCACCAATGGAGACATCTTAGCTGACTTAAGTCCACCCTCATTGGCTAAAACTTTTGACATCCCATGGCACACAGTAATGACCATGCCAAATAAGGCAGAATTAGAGGCCACATAACATAAGGATGAAAGTGGATGTAGGAAGCATATGAATGAAAATTGGACAAAGAGTAGAAGGTCTGCCTTGAGAAAATTCCCTCATGTACTATACATAAGTGATTTTCATGATGAAATAGGGGATTTGGTAACTTTTCTGAGTAGAATTTATGGATTGCCTACATCATCAACTTTTGAAGGATGGATGTTTGTCATAGTTGACGAGATACTGAAAGGAACTAAGTTCCATTGGTCCCAAATTCTCAGTGATAACATTCATGAAACTTTCAACAACTTCAAAGAAAAAAGATTCTTTAGGTGGACATCCTATGTCATCTATGCATTGGCAAGAAGAAATCATTATGTTGGGTTGTCTAAAATAGGAGAAGTTGGAAATGATGAGTAGACCCAAGTCAAAGTATATGAGTCTTATCCATATATCACATCATCTCAATCTCTGATGCATTTCAAAAGGGTGAATGATGCTTTCACAATGTATATAGCAAGATTGTTGCAAGGTAACACAACCTTGAAGATTTCCACAGAAGCTACGAATGAAGTAACCAAATATGGGAGGTGGTACATCTAGTTTGAGAAGTTCACATATCTAAGGGTGCAAGGTTTCACTGGGATAGCTTACAGACTCCCTAGATATCCTGATGATAAAACAATGCTCTTGGGATTATCTAGGCAATTGATCCCTTGTGCTGAAAAACTCAAGCACTTGCATAGAACCAATGTACAATTTCCCATCCGGTTTGGCAAAGGGAATTATGCATGTCCTTCTTTGGTATCAGCTGAACATTCAGATAAAGAACTTCAACTTCTCAACCTCCACTACTACAATGCAAGGGATCACTTTGATCCAAATAAAGTGATGGAGAAGTTTGTAAGCAAAAAGTTGTTCCATAAAATGCATATAGAGGACTTTTGGGCCAATTGTATGGATGATTATGAAGTTATGAATAAAGGTCATTCAAGATTGTCTTTAGCCTTTATAAGGAAATTTCACATCATTATAGTTCCAGACCAGCTGGAAGATGATGAGAATGTCATGGTTAGAGAAACTTGGGAGGTTCAGTACCAACAACCAATTCCCCTGCCTAATTGGGCCAATGCTGAGGAGAGTTCTCTTGACATCATAATGAAAGAGCCTATTAGACTAAGCAAGGCATGGGTGAGAGGTCAAGTGGCTACCTTGGAGAGACAAGGGGTGAAACTCACATATACTACACCAGAATCAGATAAAGAATCTAGAGGAGAAGAGGATGAACCAATAAACATAACAAATGAGGCAGAGCCAACCAAAAAGTAGCAATCTGATAGTGAAGAGCATGTACCATTGGCAGAAAAGGCTAAGGCACAAAAGAGTAAGAAAACTTCTGCAAGACCATCTAAGAAAGATTAGCCTCCTTCTACTAGGACAAGAGCTTTGAAGAAAAGGGATGTACCCAGTGGTTCTGGAGAGGGCTCCAAGGCAAAGAAAATCAAGGTAAAAATTGTTAGCCAAATTGTAGAAGTTGCTGCTACTGCAACTCACGATGAGACTAACCTATCAACCTCCCCATCTCCTTCTACTCCAGATGTAGATACAACTGTACTATCCCCAATAGCCGCTACTGCTGCATCTCCTTCCATTGCTTCTATTGCTATACCTATGACCTCATCTACTATTATTCAAGAAACTGCCCCTACTGCCACTTCGCCTGCTATTTCTATTTCAATTGTTTCCTACTCATTAGCAGTATCCTCTAATGCCCATAGCAGTCCCATTTCCTCCATTGCTACCACCTCATGTTCTTCTACCACTACCACACCTTTACCTTCCACCTCTTCCACTCAATTATCTACCTCTACAGCGTTGCCTCCCATTTCTACAATTCTTTCACCTTCTCTTCCTTTACCCTCACTGTCTATTTCTTCACCCATCATCATTTCCTCAGTCTTGCCAACCTCTTCCATCTCACCAACTTTGGGGTTTGCCATGCTTGCTAATTTAACACAAACAAACTTGCCTGCACTATCCATATCCTCTGCCATTCCTATCTCTCAGATGCCTATGGATAAGAATTCAACCTCCTTGGCTATGCATGTACTACCAAGAATTGACAAGGTGTGTGCAGAATTGGGTTTTCAAGCGCCAGAAATAGAAACACTGCCTAAATCAAATAAAGACACATTTCTTGAGGTAAATAATGAAATCCCAAATGAATCCTTGGCTGAAGCAGTTAGCATTGAAGTTATTGATATATTTGACAGCCCTCCAGAAAAGGGTCAAGCAGAAGAAGTCTTCAAATCAACTCAAGAGAATGTAATGGTAAACTGGAGAAACCTGGCCAATGAAGGAGATAAAAAAGTTGATAAAGATAAGGAGTCAGAACAAAAGTAGGGATCACTTGAAGAGCCTACCAAAATTGATAGTGAGAACGTCAATGAACTAAGTAAGCCCTCTTCTTCAACACTTGAGTGGCTGCAAAATAGAGTAGCATACCCCAAGCCACAGGTAGAAATAATGCAATTAGATTTGAGGACAATCTTGTCATAGGCTCAATGGCCAAAGAAACAAAAGAAAGAAAAGGTACAATCAAGAATCTATAAGGATGAGACAAGATCTAGGATTGCTGAAATAGTTGTCCCACAGACCAATATAAATAGAGAACAAGTCAGAACCGAGGAGTACATTATCTGAATGGTTGATCTGGGACCAACCACTCGTGCTCAAAGAGTTGATGATTTTAAAGGGTCGGTCACCTCCATCCTGGAGCAGTTGGATAAAGATGAATTATCAAATAAAGAATTGAAGCAGTAAAACAGAGAACTCTGAACTTGCCTCTAGTTTTTGATCAAACCAGTTGATGCTGGTGGTGATATAAGGACAGTGCCTACCTTCTTATCCACATATGAAATGGCAAAGCTTGGTGAGATAAGAACCATGTCACAAGGGACTCATAAATGGTTAATTAGAGTATTTGAAAAAGGATGTGAAACCATTGATGCTGCCGCCCAAGCACATAAGAAATTGGTTGAGCTTCACGAAAATTGGAAGGATCTGCGGGAGGAGTGTGACTCTTTCGAAAAATATTATTCTCACATGTTTCCCAGGGTCAAGAGCTTCAGAGATTTACTAGCGCAAACTTTAGTGGTTGAGAATATTCTAACTGGAGACAAGTTATCAAAGGCTATCGAATGGTGTCAATAGCTAAAATTGAGAAAAGAAACCTTTGAGAACACAAAAGAAGCCTATAAGCCAACAGATGAAGAAATTTAGGCATTGATATATGATATTAATGATTCTTTAAGAGATTGCCTAGAAGAAGCTTTCAATGACTATGCACCTTATGATGTTGAAAAATGCAAGAACAAATTGCATAAGGTCATTTTTTAGAGTACTGAGCTAGATATGGAGGAAAGATTGGATAAAGCTAGTGACCCCAAGGCTAAATTCAATGCATTCCACAAGGGAGGGGCAAAAATAGAGAAAATATACAGCAGGTTCAGCTGAGAGCTGGAGATGTTCGAATATCGGGTCAACCATCTAAAAAATCCGGATCCTTTGGAGATCAATCTAGCACTTGAAGCATGGCTCAACTACCACAACAAGCTAGTAGACGAAGACAAAATTAATTTGGACGAAGAAACTTGATGTATTTTGATTATTTTGAGATGTAATCCTGTCACTAATGTAAATTGCTATATTTAGAGAAACATGTGACGCTATTTTGTCTTTACTAGGCATTAAAATGAGCTTTTCTATATATATATTGAGTTCGGTAGCTAAAATGTCTAGGTTCAATGTATTTGGGGGTTGTTTTTCGTCTTTTTCATTGGAGACAAAATGTATTCTGGAATTTCCTATGAGCTATTGCAAATGCATTTAGTGATGTAATATGGACCGTTGGTGTTGAGTTAATCTCCATTCATTGAAAAACTCAGTATGCTGCTTTCCTATATAAAGGGCTGCCATTTCCACTATTTGTAAGAGATAATTTGATGCCAAATTGTTGACATTCTGCCATTTGAAGTAATACAAAGCAAGTTTCTATAGTTGTTCTAAGAATTTGTGTATTGTGTTCCTTATTTGGTTTTCATGGTTCGCTTCTTGCTCTCCCATAATTAGTTAGTTGTGCTTTTATAATGTTCATGGTTTGCTGAAAGTATCTAAGGAATACTCTAAGTCCATACTTTTAGTTATTTGTTGATGGTAGATAGCTATGCAAAGTTAGTCTGGGCTGATTATTTATGCTAAAGTTCAATTGCATTTCACAAGTTAAATTGCGTCGTTTATTGGGTATTTAACAAATGAATGTAATCTGAAAAATCTTTCAATTTCCATTGAAGATAGCATCATTTTCTGTAGTGCTGTAACATTAATTTTTAGTTTGGTAACTCAGAAAACTAGTTAAGTTTCAAAGTATTTGTCTACTTAAAGTAACCTATACATTGTGAATATCACTTAGGATTTCTCTAAACCCTAACCTCTTTTGCATTTTCTTTGAAAACCATTGTTAGATTAGGATTTTTAGTAGCATATTACATTATCTTATCAGCTAAAAGTCACAAAAGGTTTATGTATATTTGTTGTCCCAACTCAAAATTTGTAGATTGCATGTAAGACCCCTTGTAGGCATAGCTAGAACATACCAACTGAGAGATTCCAAGCAAGCTAAGACCTAGCTGTAAAAACCTTGGAGTAGTCTTACCTAGGGTAGGATACTTTTCAAGAGAGGTGTGAAACTAGCAATCACACATGCATTGTTGTGTGCTAAAACACCCATCAACAAAATTGGCACTAGAAGGAGGGCTACGGAAAACTATTTCCATCTACAAAATCAGCAAGTCTGGGGACTAGACAAAGGCATACCAGATCCAGCTCAGCTGGAGAGGAGCTGTTGTCTTTGACAGAATTCAGGTGTACAAGAAGGGACCAAGGAATACCAAGTGCCCCAAGATCTCAGTCAGCCTCAAGGAACATAGTTGTAGCTCCTCAAATCATGGCTTTCTTTGCAAGAAATAATCATTCACCTTTTCAGTTCAATGATTACCATGATATGCCAAAGAACCCAGATAAGTTCTGTTTGAAGTTTAGAGTGAACGATCCAGATAGGACTACAGATGAGCACATTAAAATCTTTGAGAATAACATGTTTATGTTGCAAGTACAATATGAAGATGTAATATGCCGATTGTTTCCTTAATCTTTACAAGATGAAGCTTATTATTGGTTTGCTAACCTTCCTGCAACATCTATAAATTCATGGCTGAATCTAAAAAATACATTCCTAGACTGATTTTGAATGCCTACTACTCCAGCTGACCTTTACTGGTCTTTTGTGGAAATTCGTCAAGGTGAAGGCGAGATGATAAGTTCTTTTAACAATAGATTTCAGAAAGCTTTAAGTCATTTGCAAGCTCCTTATGCCATAGGGCAAGCTGCAGCCTTGCCAATCTATTATGTAACCCTGGACAAACTTACATCCATGTTTGCACAAAGAGTGAATCCAATTCTCGCTACATTAGCTCAGGCATACTCCGCAGCTGTCACTGTAAGTACTTAGCTAGGACAAATAACCACTGGTCCACTGAATCACATAGGTCCTATAGCCATGCCTAATCAAATACCTATGATTAATCAAGCCTTAGCCAACCATACCTCGGTGATGAATCTAATTCCTAACCTAGCTGCAACACAAGCTTTAGTAGTCCATCCGAGAAACCCAGTAGCTAAAATGCCTCTTGCACAAATGCCTTTCTTACAGTCTTCAGAGGTAGCTAAGGCTAAAGGAGATAGAGATGATATCAGAGAGTTAGTTGAGCAAATGAAGAAGCTCATTGCAGAAGTTACCCACCTCAAAAATCAAAATGCTTATCTTCAGGAGAGAGGTCAAAATCAAAACTCATTCCAAAATCAGAATCAGTTTCAAAGTCAAGGCCAGAATCAGTACCAAAACCAGAATTTTTAGCAATAATCAAATTAGTCCTGGAACACAAGACCCAATAATGGAGGAGTACCATCACACTTGGAGAATCAAAATAATGATAGTAGACCTCCTGGTCGTGTGATGTTAGCTGAGGCAGCTTTGTTTATGTGGTGCAGACTGCATAATACGAACACTCATTCAGAATTAGATTGCCCAGAATTCCAGATCGCATCCAATATCTTCCAGATGGAGATTCAGAATGCTAAAACCCAAGAGACTCAACCAATAGGGTATGAGCTTGTTCCTTCACAAAGGTATGACACTACTCTTGTACTTGATAGTTATACATTTCCATTTCAAGATGATAATCAGCTTGAGGAAGAAGAGTCTGAAGAAGTTAATGCTTATCAACAGTGTAATAAAACCCCATATAAACTGAGAAGTAGTAAACCTAAAGGTCCTTTTTACCACCTCCATCCCCCCGAATAGCTATCAAATTCCACCAGACCCAAAATCTTCTAATAATCCTGAACCCCCAAAAGTCACACATCCGCCAGTATATTAGGGAGCTGCTGCTAAAAGTTCTCAAAGGTCTGACATAGTAAAAATGGGGCAATATGTTGCTGAAGAACTCAAGAAGATGAAGGTTAGTCTTTCTGTTTATGAGTTTCTTAAAATACCTGAGTTTAGGACATCTTTCTTTCAAGATATGGGTACTGGGATCAAAATTGACTATGCACAAAAGGAAACTGTTACCAAGGATAACATTGATAAGGGGAAGGAAAGAGTACATGTGACTGAAGTGGAGCAAAAGATGACATTGTATAAAGATAAGAGGGAGAGCCCTCCTTTCCTCTTGACACTTAGGATATTCAACAAGAACATTCACAACTATTTGGTAGACTCTGGTGCTTCTACTAATGTAATGCCATTATTAGTTTGTAAAGCACTGGGTCTTACTCCAGCCAAGTCTTCCAGAAAAGTGGCACAGCTGGACAAGACTAAGGTGAATGTAGTAGGCGAGTTGAATATGATACACATGTAGTTGGCTTCTGATACAAGAGTACAACAATATATAGACATTCAAGTGGTGGATATCCTGAATCAATATGGTATGCTCTTGAGTAGGGATTGGTCTAGAACATTGAATGGTTATATGGCAACTGACTTTTCTCACATGTGGCTGCCATGGAAGGAATTGGCAAACTAGATATGCATTGAAAGAGAACCCAAGATGAAACATATGATTATGGAGTATAACCAACCCAATGAGATTCTCTTTTCTAAAGTTGATTTGGGAGTCTATCTACCTCATGTGAATCAAATGGAGGAAATCCTTATGTTAAGCTGCAACAAGTTTCTTGACCCTCCACTTATAGAAAAAACAAAAAGTACAGAAGCGTTTGTTCAATCAGATTCAGGAAACTCCTCAAAAGAAGATGAACCAGGGATATTTGAAGGATTTCGTAGCCAAATTTGTGAAAGATGAAGTTGCTATTGGAAAATAGATTCAGATGAGGAGTTATTACTGCCAAATTGGTGTCGTATACATGATGCATCACATTCTAAGTTTACCTACCAGCTTTGTCAAGAGGTAGTAGAACAAGTGCAAAGGCAACTAAAAATTCCCATTGTCCCGAAAGAAGCACCAATTGCTGGAAAGAAGGAAGAATCTCAGCCTCAGCCTGATAAGAAAAAAACAGCCAAATAGGATGACAGTAGTAAAGATTTCTGCCTATGGACCTTAAGATTTGATGGATCAAGATGTAGACAAGGGTCTGGAGTAGGTGTTGAGTTAATCAGTCCTACTAGAAGCTCCTATCTAGCATCACATAGACTACAATTTCCATGCATGAACAACGTAATTGAGTATGAGGCATTGTTGCAAGGATTGCTGCTGGCACTCCAAAAGAAAGTCAGGATCCTTTAGGTGTTTGGAGATTCAAAGTTAGTTGTGAAACAAGTAAGGAAGCAGTACTCATGTAATAATAAAAGGTTAAATAGGTACAAAAATAGAGTCTAGGATTTAATAGAATGCTTTGATGGTTTTGATAGCCAGATGATCCCTAGAAGGCAGAACCATGTTGTAGATGCTCTAGCTCAAATAGAAAGTACATTAGAGCCAACATCCATGGTAGGACTAAAGAAATTCTCTGTCAAATTTGTTGCCACCCCGTCAATACCAGATAACGTTACAAATTTTCAATTTTTTGAGGATGACCAGCACATAATTAACTTTCTTACTTCATCTAATGTTTTCACTGCTCAAATAATAGATGAAGAAGAGATGGAACCTGCCAAAATGAATTTAGAAGGAGTACTAAATCTGAAAACAAATACAATTCCACAAGGAATGGTAGACCTGGAAAGACTGTTTGATTCAAAGAACTTAGGAACCTAGAGGAAAGAAGGAGAATCTCTTAGAGGGCAGTGTGATCCATTCAATTTGGGAACAAAAAAAGACATTAAGAATGTATTCATTGGGAAGGTTAGTACTGAAGAAGAGAAGACATGCATCATTCATGCATTAAGAGACTACAATGAGGTAATAGCATGGAGCTATGAAGACCTCAAGACATACGACACGTAAATCATCACACACACCATCCCGTTGAAGCCAGGAGTGAAGCCATACAGACAAAGATAGCAGCCAGTGAATGCCCTGTTAAAACCTCTAATTTTCAAAGAAGTACAAAAGTTGTTATCAATGAGAATAATATTCCCTGTTAGACATTCCGCTTGGGTAGCAAATATGGTCCCAGTCTGAAAGAAAAATGGTGAAATCAGACTTTGTGTTGACTTTCAAAACTTAAATTGGGCATCTGAGAAGGATAATTACCCACTACCAGCATTGGATGAAGTATTACAGATTGTTAATGGATCCTAGATGATGTCTTTCTTGGATGGATATTTAGGTTACAACCAGGTGATGGTTGACTATGAAGATAGATTGAAGACATATTTCACATGTAAATGGGGCATTTATGCATATTGTCGAATGCCATTTGGTCTAATAAATGTTGGTGCCACCTTTCAACGAGCGATGGATGTTGCTTTCGGGGGACTAGTTGGAAAATGTATTATTATCTACATGGATGATCTCATGGTGTTTTGAAAGAGGCAAGAAGATCATGTGGTAGATCTGAGGAAAGTATTACAGTGGTGCAAAGATTACAGTATATCACTCAATCCTAAGAAGTATATCTTTGGAGTGACCAAAGGGAAGTTGCTGGGGCGCGTGATATCTGAGCAAGGTATGTCTATTGACCCAAACTGAATACAAGTGATACTCAAAATACCTCCCCCAGCCAGTAAAAAGGAACTCAAGTCATATTTTGATAAGATTAACTTTGTACGCAAGTTCATTACAGGTTTTGCTGAAATTGTTCAACCTCTTAATGCCATGTTGAAGAAAGACGCCAAAATGGATTGGACTCTAGAGTCCAAAACTACCTTCTCCGAAATTAAACAAGCCATAGCCAATGCACCTGTATTGGTAAGTCCAGATTATACTTTACCCTTTCAGATTTACTCATTTGCATCCGAGCATACTTGCACCACAATGTTGATGTAGAAAAGATTAGTTGATAATGAAAGGCCCATCACCTTCATGAGTACTCCGTTAAAAGACGCAGAGTTAAGATATCCAAATGTGGAAAAATAAGCTTACGCTCTGGTAAAGGAAGTCAAGAAGTTCCGTCACTACATCCTAAGGAGTCAGATAATTGCTATAGTCCCAGATGCATCAGTTAAAGCACTATTGATGCAAAGTGAATTGGGAGAAAGAAGAGGAAAATGGGTCACCATCCTGCAAGAGTTCGATATAGATATTCAGCCCATGAAATTAGTAAGAGGTCAGGCACTGACCAAAACAATGGATAAGGTATGGCCAGTTTTAGTATCTCAACAGTACCTGTTAGGAGATGTTTCAAAGGATGAATGGTACGGAGATATCATATTTTATCTGCTCAATCAACGCTATCCACCATAGCTGAATTCAGTTCAAAGAAGAGCGCTCAGACTGAAGAGTAACAGCTATATGATAAAAGGATCAGTTCTTTACAAGAAGAATCACGAGGGGATCTATCTGAGATGTCTAGATAGGTTAGAAGTGGACCAGGTGTTGACTAGTTTTCATGAGAAATTTATGACAGGCCACGGATCAGCTCACTCAACTGCTAATCAGATTCTCCGTGTTGGATATTATTGGCCTACCTTGTTCAAAGATGCGTACTCACATGTAAGAACATGCCATATCTGTCAAACTGCTGCCTATAGAGAGTGACATGCCGCCATGCCCTTGCAACCAATGGTGGAGGTACGACCATTTGCTCAGTGGGGCCTTGACTTTATCGGTATGATCAATCCACCCTCCTCTGTAGACCACAGGTATATTCTGACCACTACTGATTACTGCACCCGATGGTCTAAAGCAATAGCTTGTAAACAATGCACCACAGAGGTAGTTATTGAATTTGTTGAAAAGCATATTATCACCAGGTTTGGATGTCCATTTTCTTTAGTTTGTGATAATGGTCCTTTTCATCATTATATTTTTCTAACTAGGCATTCGATTATGGAATCATTTTGAAGTTCTCATCTAATTATTATCCACAAGGGAATGGGGTAGCTGAATCAACGAACAAAAATATGCTTGAAGTCATTAAGAAACTATTAGACAAAAACCCTAGGGACTGGCACACTCAGCTTAAATTTGCCTTATGGGCTGATATAATCCAACACAAAGCTACCTTGGGTACATCGCCTTATCATTTAGTCTATGGGATTGAGCTTATCTTTCCTATTCACTTGAGGATTCTTGTACTGTAATTCATGCAAGACTACCTTGAAACTGATGACCAATTGTCTTCTCGATTAGCCCAATTGCTGCACCTTGAAGAGAAACGTGACGCTGCCATAGAAAACTTTGCTAAACACCAGGGTGTAGTGAAATGATGATTTGATAAGGGAGCCAAAGTCAAATCCTTTCACATTTTTGATTTGGTCCTGTATTGGGATAAAGCCCATGAGAAGAAAGGAGAGCATGGTAAGTTTGATAAACTTTGGTTAGGCCCATATCAGATCTATGAGATCCTTGGTGACAATACATATCGACTCAAGAGCATTACTAGTGAGGAACTCCCATTGCCCATCAATGGCCAGTTCCTGAAGCACTATTTCTTTGCTTGACGGGCAGTCATGCCTCATCTTAGTGTACATAGTTAGATTGTTTGCTTTGGTTAGAATAGGTTGCTGTTAGATTAGGTTTGCTTTCCAGCTTTCACTTTCCATAGTTGTTAGATGTCTTGCTTAGATTAGTTGTCCTTTTGGTTTTGGTTTCACTCACTGCGCTTTCTTTTGCACGGGGTCTTTGTTTCTAGAAAGTGGTGGCAACCATGCGGACTTGCAAGTGCTTCTTGGTTGGGTAGATGATCTAAAGTCTTTCTTTGAGAAGCCAAGGTTCTGCTTAAGTCTCGTTGTGGGTTCCGCTGTTATGCTAAGGGGTATGATGTCTGTTCATGGAAAATAAGTCATTAGTTAGTGCACCTAAAATATTTTCTAACCATATATCTTTCACACTTAAATGATCCTGAAGTAGCCGAGCAAGTCTAAGTGATCTTGTGTTAAGTGAAAGGGTTGGGTGCCTATTCTACCACATGCACTATTAATCCAGAAGAGAGGGCAGGTGACACTAAATGTTGCTAGCCTATATCAGGTGAAAATAAAAGGTGTTTTTCAACACCAGACCCATTATAGTGCATCAGAGAAGAGATTATCAGTTGAAAATTCTCATAAAAGGTATTTTTAGAAATTATTACCATCACTAGTAATTGCATCAGAAATACTACTGGAAGAACCATTAGTAAAGCTTATTATATCTCAGTATTTGAGCAATTTTTGGTGGTAGAATGATCCCAACTTCATAGCTTATCACAAAGGATCTTGGATGAACTTAGTTGCTAAAGGATGGGAATGAATGCAATTGCACACACTCAGTTTTTCAGGATGTGGATGGTTGCACTAGTTAGTGATCCTGGATTCTTTGATAGGATATCATGCTTGTTCATTTAATATGTGGGAAACACAGAGATTCTGGGTTCAAATTGAAAGTTTATCATCAAAATGTTCGAGACCATTTCCCAGCAAAGTCACCATTTGTTGTGCCTCACACACACACCCCATGTCGAAAAATAGGGACCCCCTTTCTTCAAATTTAGTTTTAAATGTCCTAGGTAGTCAAGTGGGTGAACAAGTGTGCTTTTCGCCATGTTAGAAGTTTGAAATTGAAAAATCACTCCAAAATCTACTAAGTCAAGATCTTTGTATTTCTCCCAATAGGTATGACAGTCCTTTTGTACTAAATCCAGTCTTAACCGACCTTTGTGCTGAATTGCCCTCCAACCGACCTCTGCGCTATAAACCTTCATCACCAACTTTGGCGTTGTTTTTCCTCCCGTTCGACTTTGCACCACTTTTCACTTGCAAGGATTTTTGCGCTGATTCTTAATGTCTCTGACTTATGCTACATCGCTTGTCATCCAACCAAGTTAGAGGTTGCTGAAATCCCTGCTAGTCCGAGGAACCTCAAAGCCCTGCAAACGACATGTAACTGAGTTTGTTATCGCAGTGCTAAAGTAACTATCTACCAAGCAAGTCTATCACACCTAATTTCCCCACCAAAGATACCCAGTCGATGAGGACCAAAAGTCGTGCAACCCTAATCTGCCTGATTCCTGATTGACATTGTTTACATTTCACATTAATGATTATTTAATCGGGAACAACAAAAGGGGTGATTTCACATCATTTGAACTCATTTTTTTGCATTTCAATGAAGATTTTGGAGGACTCCCTATGATTTATCAAAAATTCCCGTTGCATCACCTACGGATTTGATCCCATAGCCTCCCTCCTCGCCTGCGAATTTCAACTCGACCCGGCAAAGTAGGTAGGAGCTAAACCCGTATCTAGGGTTTTTTCTTACATGTTTAGGGTTTTGGTTCCTTTCAGCATGAGCTTAAATATGATGGATCCAAATGTAGCTAGGGTTTCTATGATAAATTATTTCTTGCCACTTATAAACCCTAGTTTTAGACCTTCAAAGGGAAACATAGAAAACTAAGAAAACTTGTCAAAATCCTGCAAACTTGAAACCCTTCGAGGCGAGCAAAAGAGTAAATTTCAGTGCTAATATCCTATCTGACTGACCTCCAAAGTTCCAAAATATCCAGTCAATCAGTGGCCACAAAAATCCGTGCCAAAGCTTTAAATAAGTTAGCACTAAAAACCCCTTTCTATGACTCCACGATATTCTTTGACTTAACTAATGTGGTCGGTGGGATCAAAAAGTCCCACAAAGTCTAGAAAATGACTTTGCGCTAAAACTACCTTGCGCCGACTTCGTGCTAAAAGGCCTCCACTCTGACTTTTGGTCAAATGCCTAGTAAATCTCCACCAGTCGGCAATAACCAAAACTCCCACTAGAAACAAATAAAGGGACCTTGTGCTAAAAGTAACTTCATTTGATTTCGCACTGAAACATGCCACCACTAACCTGGTCGGTTGACCTTAAAACCGGCACAAGGTCTGACAAAGTTCAATCCCACACAAACATAGTAAAAGCTATCCTAATTGTCTTGTGCTAGGTTCTCAACTGACTAAGTAAACGATTAACTCAAGTCGGTACCCTCTGAAATCCACATAGGTCAGTTGATTATGAAACCCACACAAAGCATTGAATGCACATGAACAACGAAAAAGAATAGCTGGTTGGACAGACCTGATTCCCCACTGAAGTCGGTTGACTTCAAAAGTAGCGCTTTCCTATTTACAAGTTGGTTAACCCCGAAATCAACGCAAATTGAACAACATGACTATTTTCAAGGAATTTTCAAAAGGAGAAGTGTTTAATAGAGTATTATAATGATTGTAAATGACAAATGATGATGTTTTACATGTTTTAAATGGGAGTTTTGTGGTTTTGAAATGTTCATTATGTGCATTAATGCTGAATTGTCTAAAGTTAGATTATAAAATAGATGTAATGGAGGTAGATGTCAGACTTCTATTCTTTTAAGTGCATGTTAATAGCTTAGCAGATTCATTATAGATTCATTAGTCTAGTGATCCACTTGATAATCATAAAACTTAAGCATAGGAGTTAGTGAAAATCTCTTAAGGTATCAAGCTTATAAGGTCTAGTCCTGTAGGTTAGATGACTGCACGAGCTCAAATCATGAGGTACAAATTCAAAGGCATCCCTCCAGAGAAAAAAATTCATACTAGATGGAGTGATGTAGGAGATACAAATCTGGGTCACATAGACCTAGATGAATTCAGACTAAGACCATTTAGCCCAAATCCAACACCTCGGGCAAAGAAAGTAAAAGATAGTGGGATTGCACAAGCTGTTGCCTTCCCTACATCCATTTAATGTGCTGAACTCATAGTCACTTGTGCAGATAGATATGATATTATGACTAGAACAATCCAAACTACCAATGGAGAGATCTTAGCTGACTTAAGTCCACCTTCCTTGGCTAAAAATTTTGACATCCCATGGCACACAGTAATGGCCATGCCAAATAAGGCAGAATCATAGGCCACATACAATAAGGATGAAAGTGGATGTAGGAAGCATATGAATGAAAATTGGGCAAAGAATAGAAGGTTTTCCATGAGCAAATTCCCTCAAGTACTGTACAAAAGTGATTTTCATGATGAAATAGGGCATTTGGTAACTTTTCTTAGTAGAATTTATGGATTGCCTACAACATCAACTTTTGAAGGATGGATGTTTGTCATAGTTGAAGAGATACTAAAAGGAACTAAGTTCCACTGGTCCCAAATTCTCAGTGATAACATTTATGAATCTTTTAGCAACTTCAAAGAAAAAAGATTCTTTAGGTGGAAATCCTATGTCGTCTATGCATTGGCAAGAAGAAATCATTATGTTGGGTTGTCTAAAATAGGAGAAGTTGGAAATGATGAACAGATCCAAGTCAAAGTATATGAGTGTTATCCGTAGCTCATATCATCTCAATCTCTGATGCATTTCAAAAGGGTGAACGGTGCTTTCACAATTTATATAGCAAGATTGTTGCAAGGTAACACAGCCTTGAGGATTTCCACAGAAGCTATGAATGAAGTAACCAAATATGGGAGGTGGTACATCCAGTTTGAGAAGTTCACATATCTAAGGGTGCAAGGTTTCACTGGGATAGCTTACAAACTCCCTAGATATCCTGATGATAAAACAATGCTCCTAGAATTATCTAGGCAATTGATCCCTTGTGCTTAAAAACTCAAGCACTTGCATAGAACCAATGTACAATTTCCCATCCTATTTGGCAAAGGAAATTATGCATGACCTTCTTTGGCATCAGTTGAACATTCAGATAAAGAACTTCAACTTCTCAACCTCCACTACTACAATGCAAGGGATCACTTTGATCCAAATAAAGTGATGGAGAAGTTTGTAAGAAAAAAGTTGTTACACAAAATGCATATAGAGGACTTTTGGGCCAATTGTATGGATGATTAGGGAGTTATGAAGAAAGCTCATTCAAGATTGTCTTTAGCCTTTATAAGGAAATTTCACATCATTGCAGTTCTAGACCAACTAGAAGATGATGAGAATGTCATGGTTAGAGGAACTTGGGAGGTTCAGTACCGCCAACCAATTCCCCTGCCTAATTGGGCCAATACCGAGGAGAGTTCTCTTGACATCATAATGAAAGAGCCTATTAGACTAAGCAAGGCATGGGTGAGAGGTTAGGTGGCTGCCTTGGAGAGACAAGTGGTGCAACTCACATATACTACATCAGAATTAGATAAAGAATCTAGAGGAGAAGAGGATGAACCAATATACATTATAGATGAGGTAGGGCTAGCCCAAAAGTAGAAATCTGATAGTGAAGAGCATGTACCATTGGCAGAAAAGGCTAAGGCACAAAAGAGTAAGAAAACTTCTACAAAACCATCTAAGAAAGATCAGCCTCCTTCTGCTAGGACAAGAGCTTTGAAGTAAAGGGATGTACCCATTAGTTCCAGAGAGGGCTCCAAGGCAAAGAAAATCAAGGTAAAAACTGTTAGCCAGACTGCAGAAGTTGATGCTGCTGCAACTCACGATGAGACTAACCTGTCAACCTCCCCATCTCCTTCTACTCCAAATGTAGATACACTTGTACTCTCCCTAATAGCCGCTACTGTTGCATCTCCTTCCATTACTTCTACTGCTGTACCTATGACTTTAGCTACTATTATTCAAGAAACTGCCCCTACTGCCACTTCACCTACTATTTCTATTTCAGTTGTTTCCTGCTCATTGGCAGTATCCTCTAATGCCCCTAGAAGTCCCATTTCCTCCATTGCTACCACCTCATGTTCCTCTACCACTACCACACCTTTACCTTCCACCTCTTCCACTCAATTATCTACCTCTGCAGCGCTACCTCCCATTTCTACAATTCTTTCACCTTCTCTTCCTTTACCCTCACTGTCTATTTCTTCGCCCATCATCATTTCCTCAGTCTTGCCAACCTCTTCCATCTCATCAACTTTGGGGTCCGCCATGCTTGCTAATTTAACACAAATGAACTTGACTGCATTGTCCATATCCTCTGCCATTCCTATCTCTCATATGCCTATGGATCAGAATTCAACCTCCTTGGTTGTGCGACTACTGCTAGGAATTGACAAGGTGCATGTAGAATTGGGTTTGCAAGAGCCAGAAATAGAAACATTGACTGAATCAGATAAAGACACATTTTTTGAGGTAAATAATGAAATCCCAAATGAATCCTTGGCTGAAGCAGTCAATGTTGAAGTTATTGATATATCTGACAGTCCTCTAAAAAAGGGTCAAGTAGAAGAAGTCTTCAAATCAGCGCAGGAGAATGTATTGGTAAACTGGAGAAACCTGGCCAATGAAGGAGATAAAAAAGTCGATAAAGATAAGGGGTCAAAACAAGAGCAAGGATCACTTGAAGAGCCTACCAAAACTGACAGTGAGAATGTCAATGAACTAAGTAAGCCCTCTTCTTCAGCACCTGAGTGGCTGCAAAATAGAGTAGCATACCCCGAGCCACGGGTAGAAATAATGCAATTAGATTTGAGCACAATCTTGTCATGGGCTCAACAGCCAAAGAAACAAAAGAAAGCAAAGGTACAATCAAGAATCTATAAGGATGAGACATGATCTAGGATTGCTAAAATAGCTGTCCCACCGGCCAATATAAATAGAGAACAAGTCAGAGCCGAGGACTACGTTATCTCAACGGTTGATCTAGGACCAACCACTCGTGCTCAAAGAGTTGATAATTTTAAAGGGTCTATCACCTCCATCCTAGAGCAGTTGGATAAAAATAAATTATCAAAGAAAGAATTGAAGCAGGAGAACAGAGAACTTCGGACTTGCCTCCAGTTTCTGATCAAACCAGTTGATGCTAGTGGTGATATAAGGACAATTCCTACCTTCTTATCCACAAATGAAATGGCAAAGCTTGGCGTGGTAAGAACCATGTCATAAGGGACTCAGAAATGGTTAATCAGAGTATTTGAAAAAGGATGTGAAACCATTGATGCTGCCGCCCAAGCACATAAGAAATTGGTTGAGCTTCATGAAAATTGGAAGGATCTACAGGAGGAGTATGGCTCTTTTGAAGAATATTATTCTCACATGTTTCTCAAAGTCAAGAGCATTAGAGATTTGTTAGTGTAGACTATAGTGGTTGAGAATATTCTAACTGGAGACAAGTTATCAAAGGCTATCGAATGGTATCAACAGCTAAAATTAAGAAAAGAAACCTTTGAGAACATAAAAGAAGCCAATAAGCCAGCAGATGAAGAAATTCGAGCATTGATATATGATATTAATGATTCTTTAAAAGATTGCGTAGAAGAAGCTTCCAATGACTATGCACCTTATGATGTTGAAAAATGCAAGAACAAATTGCATAAGGTCATTTTTGAGAATACTAAGCTGGATATGGAGGACAGATTGGATAAAGCCAGCGACCTCAAGGATGAATTCAATGCATTCCACAAGGCAGGGGCAGAAATAGAGAAAATATATAGCAGGTTCAGTCGAGAGATGGAGATGTTTGAATATTAGGTCAACCATCTAAAGAATCTAGATCCTTTGGAGATCAATCCAGCACTTGAAGCTTGGCTCAACTACCGCAACAAGTTGGCAGATGAAGAAAAAATTAATTTGGATGAAGAACCTTGATGTATTTTGATTATTTTGAGATGTAATCTCGTCACTAATGTAAATTGCTATATTTAGAGCAACGTGTGACGCTATTTTGTCTTTACTAGGCATTAAAAATGAGCTTTTCTATATATATATATATATATATATATATTGAGTTGTTTAGCTAAAATGTCTAGGTTCAATGTATCTAGGGGCTATTTTTCGTCTTTTTCATTGGAGACAAAATGTATTCCAGGATTTTCTATGAGCTATTGCAAATGCATTTAGTGATGTAATCTGGACTATCGGTGTTGAGTTAATCTCCACTGTTTGTTGAAAAACTTGGTATGCTGGTTTCCTATATAAAGGGATGCCATTTCCACTATTTGTAAGAGAGAATTTGATGCCAAATTGTTGACATTCTGCCATTTGAAGTAATACAAAGCAAGTTTCTGTAATTGTTCTGAGAATTTGTGTATTGTGTTCCTTATTTGGTTTTCATGGTTCACTTCTTGCTCTCCCATAATTAGTTAGTTGTGCTTTTATAATGTTCATAGTTTGTTGAAAGTATCTGATGAATACTCTAAGTCCATACTTTTAGTTATTTGCTGATGGTAGATAGCTGTGCAAAGTTAGTCTGGGCTGATTATTTATACTAGAGTTCAATTGCATTTCACAAGTTAAATTGCGTCGTTTATTAGGTATTTAACAAATGAATGTAATCTGAAAATCTTTCAATTTCCATTAAAGATAGCATCATTTTCTGTAGTGTTGTAACATCAATTTTGAGTTTGGTAACTCAGAAAACTAGTTAAGTTTTAGAGTATTTGTCTACTTAAAGTAACCTATACATTGTGAATGTCACTTAGGATTTCTCTAAACCCTAACCACTTTTGCATTTTCTTTGAAAACCATTGTTAGATTAAGATTTTTAGCAGCATATTACATTGTCTTATCAACTGAAAGTCACAAGGGGTTTTTGTGTATTTGCTGTCTCAAAATTTGTAGATTGCATGTAAGACCCCTTGTAGGCACAACTAGAACATACCAACTGAGAGATTCCGAGCAAGCTAAGACCTAGCTGTAGAAACCTTGGAGTAGTCTTACCTAGGATAGGATACTTTTCAAGAGAGGTGTGAAACCAGCAATCACACTTGCATTGTTGTGTGCTAAAACACCCATCAACAATTTCCTGTTGAAAGTCCTTAGGAAGTTCAGGTTCAAAGATAGAATGCTTACTCTGATAAAAGAATGTGTCACCACTGTCAAGTACTTGGTCCTAGTCAATGGCACTCCTTAGGGGTTCTTTGATGCTGGTAGAGGTATCAGGCAGGGGGATCCCCTGTCTCCCTACCTGTTTATAATGTTCGCTGAGGTTTTGGGTAGAAACATCCTATCCCAACTAGATAGTCATTCCCTCAGGGGTGTCAAAGCTGCATCCACCTTAGGTCCGTTTGCTGTCCAATAGTTTGTTGATGATACTATGCTCTTTGGGGCGGCTTCGGTGGTTGAGGCTAGAAGATGGAAAAATCTGCTGAACTCCTATGTGGAGGTTTATGGCCAGTGTATTAATTATGAAAAGAGTAATGTGTTCTTCTTCAACACTGACATGGAGCTGCAAGTTAGGGTGAGAAACATCCTTGATTGGAACATGGCTAATCTCCCTGCTACCTACCTAGGCCTACTCCTCACAGTCAAGGAGGTGACCTCAATTTTCTAGAATACTGTTCTAGAAAGAATCTAAAAGAAAATGGAGGGATGGAAAGGTAAACTCCTTAGCCAAGCAGGTAAGCATCAAATTTTGAAGGCCTCTTTGCAGGGTATCCCCACCTACTTTCTATCCCTCTTTAAAATGCCCAGATACATGGCAGAGAAATTGGAGAAGATCCAAAGAACCTTCCTCTGGATTGGAGTTGAGGAAAAGAAGAGGATCTCACTAGTTGGATGGGACAAAGTCTGCCTACCTAAAACCCATGGGGGATTAGGAATAAGAAAAATCTAGGTGATGAATAAAGCTTTACTTGCCAAAATTGGGTGGACCTTTCTAAAGGAGGAGAAAGATTGGGTTCAAATTATGAAAGCCAAGTACCTACAAAATGGGGATAAATTAGGGGTTATTGACAGAGAAAGCCATCCCAAAGGCTCTATTCTCTAGAATAAAATGATCAAAACTAGAAGCACTCTATCCCAAGGCATCAAATGGAAGCTGGGCAAGGGAGACAAAATCAGATTCTGGGAAGACAATTGGCTCAGGGAGGGACCCCTGGCTAGCAGGAAGAACAATACCACCAAGGAAAGAGTTGTCAACCATTTTGGGAGTTTGGTCAGCAATTTCATTACTACCCATTCTCACAGTCAAAGGCGGTGGAAGAACCTCTTGGATTATTGGAACAATACTCAGCCTGAGAATCAGGAGTGTCAGGCTCTGCAAGGGGAGTTGAACAAGTATAGAATTCTGATATTTCCTAGGGAGGATGAAATGTTCTAGGGATAGGACCAAAAGGGGAACTTTTCAGTTAAATATGCTTACATCCTGCTAAAAAACAACGGACAAGGGAGTTGGTTTTGGAAGAGTGTCTGGAATAACAAGCTGATTCCTAAAATAAACCTCTTCTAGTGGGCTGTTGCTCATAATAAAATCCTTACTACTAACAGCCTCAACAAAAGGGGGGTCCATCTGGTCAATAGATGTGTGTTATGCCTTAAAGAAGAAGAGTCCATTCAACACCTTCTTTTCCATTGCAATTTTTCTAAAGAGATATGGGGAAGAACTTTAGAGAAACTTAACTTGGAGTGGGTTTTCCTAGAAAACCTAATGGATTTCGCCCAAAGCTAGATTTCTCCTTTCTCACACCCCAGGATTAGAGAGCTATGGAGACAAATTCCCCCACACCTGGGGTGGAGTGTGTGGAAGGAAAGAAACAATAGAATCTTCAGAGATAAGGCTCGATCTGCCAATGAGGTCTTTTACTCCTGCAGCAGGTTGGTCTCAGAGAATATGCTAGCTAGCACTCTTCATGTGGTTAAGAAACCCCCTACTCTGGTGGAAGTGTGGACTGCCATGATCTGGGGACTGACAGCGGACATAACTAAGATTGACAATTCCAGAAAGCTGGCTAGACAAAACACCCTCTAGAGACCCCCTCCCAAGGATTGGATCAAACTTAATTTCAACAGAGCTGAAAAAAAGAATACTGGGCTAGCAAGTGAGGGGGGATATTCAGTGACAGTCAGGATGCATTCATTGCTGCTTACGCTGGGCACATTGGTAACTAGTCTAATAATGTGGCAGAGGGATTGGCCCTGCTGTGGGGACTCAAAATTGCTCTATCTATGGGAATAGACAAATTACAAGTGGAAGGAGATTTGAAAATCATCATTGAGACAACACTTGGCAGGTCAAATAGTGGTTGGAAACTGAAGGATATTATAGATGACATCATCTGCTTACTGTTTGGGTTCCAGCAAAAAGAAATTGGGCATGTTTACCCCTAAGGTAATAGAGTGGTGGATGGGTTGGCAAACCTTGGGAAGATCTTGGACACTTTGAGATGTTGGAAAAGAAAGTAATTTACCTATTCAAATACAAAACCTTCTCGAGAAGGAGCAAAGCTCAGCTCTTGAGCTCTCATGTTTGAATTAATTAACCCTTTGACCTCCTGGCCTAGGGAGTAGTTTAGGTGCCATATGGGATCTAGTTTTGATTGCCATATGGATATGAGGACTTATATTTGGGGAGTGTGACGTTTGCTTGCCAGCTCAGACTTGTCAGAGTTGGGGTCTGCCACTGTACAAAGGATTGCTTGCTCTTCAGTCAGACGTGGAGGCCTAAGATGGGTTTTCACATGACTGGGCATGTGATCAACTCAACATCTCTATGCAGAACCTCTAATTATGACCAATTAATGAATTGTAATCATGGAAAGAAAGGGAGTGATAGTTCACATATTGTGAATTTAAGAAAGTACGCCACCCCCGACGGCCAAAAATACACTATACTCATTAACTTGAGTATGAATATTGGTGTTTGGGATATTTTCTATGGTTTAAAAGTTTCTAAGTTTTCAGTTGTTTCTTGTATTGCTAGCTTGTCTGAGAGATATTGGTGCAAACTTGTTATGGGGGATGATAGGTCTTACACTGAGCATGGATCATGTGAAGAAATTAAACACAACAAGACCCTATGGCACATCTGCCAGGAGGGCAGGGTGGCTTCCTATCTTGAATGCTTGCAAGGTCATGATGAAAGCCTCTTAATGCAGTTCCTACATTCTTGGGAGGGCAGACAGGTCAAGGTGGGCGGTGTGGGATTTGAAATCTCAAAGGAAGTGATTGGGATGGTGACGAGGATGCCTAGTGATGGCATCAAACACTTCAAAAAGAGCAATCTTTTCGACCCTGAGGGAATGGCTTGTTTTTTGAAGAAAGGGGAAGTCTTACACAATCTTCAGGGGGGGTTTGATCACCAAATGTTGCCAAAACCTTGGGACGAGGTGTGTTACATGATCATAAAGTACTTCACTCTTAAAGGTAGATTCAAATGCTTTTTCCACTATCATTTTTCTCTGCTCAATCATTTTCATCGTAGCAAGGTGATAAATTTTCCTTTTTATTTACTGTCGTCTCTAGAAGCTTTGATTGCATTTGCCATTGAGCAACATGCTATAGACCCCAACAAGCCCCCTCATCCTACTCCATCATGGGCTTATCCTCAAACTATATAAATTCCATTTAGCCCTCTGCCCCCTAAAGCCCTCATGACTACTAGGGTTGAACCTCCACTGCTGCCCTACTCCAATCCTGTGATGACTAGCCCGGTGATAATTACAGAAGTCACTCCTGAGAAGTATGCCAAATCCCTCAAGTATGGAAAGAAAAAAACTATCGCTGGTAAAAGATCACCAGACTCCCATGACCTCTGCGAAGACTTCTGTCAAAAGAAAGATTTTACTCGGTGATTCTTCCCTGGTGACCCTGCGAAAGAAGAAAAGGGGAAGTTTGGAGGAAGTGGTATGGATAGTGGGAATAAGGCCAAAAATGTTTCTGTGGTGGTGGAGGAGGTTAACTTTGAGGAAAGTATCAGTGGTAGTGACAACATTGCTAACAAGGATTTTACCATGATTGGTAGTAAACCTCGGGTGCCGTCGACCATCAGGTCGACAAGCTTACTGCTAAGCCTAGTCCTGTTCTCCAAAAGAATGTGGTCACTAAGTTGGAGGAGGATATTACGGACATGGAGAGTGATGGTATTTATGATGACAAAAACAACAAAGTGGACACTATTGTGCCTGAGACTGAACAGATAGGTGGGGAATTTTTTGTCAACTAGGAGACCAAAAATGATAATGTGGAGGTCAAAGCGGATGACGGGCCCAGTAATTTTCCTGAGCTCAATGTTAAGGGGTCTGAATCTATGAGCTTGAAGAAAGTGGTCAAGGAAGTGGACAAGATGAAGAGGGGGCAAGGTTGCTATCAAAGATAAGGAGATAGAAATCCTCTCTGCTAGGCTCACCGAGTTGGAGAGGAAGTGCAATATTCTGGCCAAGTTCTCTACGAAAGTGATGCATTGGTTGGCCACAACTCTTGTGGTCCTCCAGGATGTCAAGCTTACTAGCCAGGGTATAAAGGATAAAGAACTCAAGGAGTACCATGATCTCTACCAGTTCTTGGCCAAAGATTGGGACCATATGTTCAATTAGCCATTGGGGGCTATTTTTGTGCTTTTGGTTTTTTGTCTGTTGTTGGTCTGTTGTCAGTCTGTTGTGTTTGGGTCTTGGGTTTCTTTTTGGTTGTTTCTTGTTGGTTTGGTTGGTTTCTCTCTCTTGGTTCTTTGATGGAACTTTGGTGCGCCTTTTTGACTGATATGTAATGGGATCGACACCCTATTTTGCCCCTTACTTTATCAAAAACAATTTACATGCAAAAATACATGTATATTATCAAATATCTTAAAATAGACTTAAAAATAAAAAATAAAAATCTTTTCTTCACATAGTTGTTAATCTATCATTGAAATAAAATGGTAAACATGCATAAAAAGATTAAGTGCTCAAAATAGTTTAAATTATCAAATATCTTTAAATGAATTTAAAAAATAAAAATAAAAATTCTTCACATTATTGTTTTTTCATCATTGAAATAAAATCCCAAACATGCATAAAAAGAAATTAAGTGCTTAAAAGTTTACATGTAAATTATCAAAGATATCTTTAAAAAAATCTTTTCTTCACATGGTTGTTGTTTTTCCATCTTTTCTTGAGATTTTATTTGTGTTTTTTTTTCTGTTTTCTATAGCTTTTGTGATTTTCTCCATAGTTTCTTTGATTTTCTCACTTTTTCTCCTTCAATCCTTTGTAATTTCTTTTTTAGTTTTTATTTTTGTTAATTTTTCCATTTTTTTTTGTTCTATAGTTTTTGTGATTTTCTCTAGTTTTTTCTCCTTCCAACAGTTTCCAATTTCTTTTTTGGTTTTTATTTTTTATTTTTTCCAATTTCTTTTTTTTCTCAATCTTTTTCTCTTTCAATGGTTTTTAATTTCTTTTTTGGTTTTTTAAAAAAATTCCAATTTCTTTTTTTGTTTTTATTTTTTATTTTTTTTGCTATATATTTACACAAAAAACAATGTCAAAAACAATACAAAAACCCTACAAAAACTCAGTGTTAGGTAAAAAATCAATCAAAAACCAGGTCTTAGGACATCAATAGGGTTAGATCTGAGTGTTAATCATAAAATCATGAGGGAAAACCCTAAAAAATCCAAACAGAGGCACAAATGTTGAGTCAGGAAGTAGAGACGCTAATGCAAGGATCATAGGCATTGAAGTAGGCTGCAAATGCACTGACAGAAGGCTCAACTATGCTGACAGAAGGCTCAGAGGCATTAACCTGCAAGCAAAAGCATTAGGTCGCAGTCAGAAGCGCTAATGTGTAACCTGCACATGAAAAACATGGAATTTCTTCCACAAAAAGATTAGTTGATGGATGTGGGTCCCACTGGGCATGCCAAATGAAGATGATAAAATGGAGATGATATTAGAAACATAAAGGAAACATAAATAACTAGTTATACCTTCAAATCTTCAATCTATTTTAGTCTCCTTGATAGAGTGGAGAATACATGCACCCAATGCATTCTAGCTATACTCCACGATCAAGATGTGATGTAGATTGCTCTCAATAAGCATAAACTAATGGTAATGGAGGGGATGAGAGGATATTTGGACAATATAAGACTACTATTAGATGAGCTCCCTTTTGGCTTAGTTGAGGGTTCAATTTAGTGTTGAACAAGAAAGTACATGAAGAGAGCTACACATTAAATTTAGTCTTGAACAAGAAAGTACATTTTATAGCCTTTGTATCTAGATTTTCTGGAACCATTAATAGTTTTCAGTATTGAGATATCTTGAGTTCAATTGCCCTAAAATGAATGGGCAGTTACAAAATGTTTAAATTTGAATAAAGTCTGTTAATAGTCTTCATATATAGACTACTTCGACAATTGCAATGAAATCAAACCATTTTGAGATATATTGCAAAAAATAAAATTGATTGTTATGAAATTGAATCACTTTTAGATATATATACTACTTTGATGGCTATTCTTAAACATCATCCATTTCAATAGTCAAATGTCAATTTTGGCCAATAAAAATAGGACAAATAATTATCACTTTTTGGTATGGATGAGGTGTAAACTCATTATTGATTGTTTGACCATTGAAGTGGATGATATTTAAGTAGAGTGTACTTCCACAATTATTATGAAATAAAGAATAGGAAGCCGAAGGTGGAAACATGACCCCCATTAGGAAGCGTCAAGAAAAGTAAATGAAAATTTTAGGGATTGGGAAAGTCATAAATCCTACATAACATAGTTATTATGTTCGAAATTGGAAGACAAGGATTTAATTTTTGAAAGATATGATTTTAGAAGATTACTATATTATCTACATAAATTAATAAATTGTACAAATCAATTTGAAAGAAGATTATAACTCAAAGAGAGTACTTGTTCATCACAATGAGAATGAAATAAGATTAGACAATCCAACAAAATGACTTAAATTTGACTCAGAATTAACTAAAATAGTAGATTTTTTTGAATCCTTTTAACACATTTTTCTAGAAGTATTCAAAGCATGAAAGGTCTATAGCTATGAAAAATTAAAAAAATTGGGTTTTATATTTTATGGCCATGAAAAATAAAAATTCCGAGCATACCTTTCTTGACAAATTTCGTCTGATTTTTTTTCGCTAGCTGGCCTGAAGCAAGACATATGAAACCCATTAAATTTATGCAAATATGATTTCCAGTTATAAAAATAGATGGCTACATGATTGCACAATGTCTTCATTTGTATTCAATGAAGTTTAGAAGAACGCCTTCAACTATATTGAATGAAGTCTAGAGAAGTAAAGAACGGTGAAACCAAACGGGTATCTTCAAGTTTTTAGTTTACATGTAAATATACATGTAAATTATCAAAGATATCCTAACATGGATTTAAAAAAAAATAAAAAATCATTCTTCACATGGTTATTTTTCTCTTCTTGAAATAAAATTGTAAACATGCATAAAAAGAAATTAAGTGTTCCCAATAGTTTACATGCAAAAATACATATAGATTGTTAAATATATCTTAAAATAGATTTAAAAAATTTAAAAAAAATTCTTCACATGTTATTCCATCATTCAAATAAAATAAAAGAAATTAAGTGCTCAAAACAATTTACATGCAAAAATACATGTATATTATCAAATATCTTAAAATAGACTTAAAAATAAAAAGTAAAAATCTTTTCTTCACATAGTTGTTAATCTATCATTGAAATAAGAAAACATGGCGTGGGAAATTTTGGCGCGGGGTCTGCCAGGCGTGTGATAGGGTTTTCTTGCCCATCACGACCTTCTCAGGCCTTCTTTCTACCTTTTTTGGTGCATGTGGGTGTGGGTGTTTTGTGAAGGGATTTTTTGCTTACTGGGGCTGCATTGGGAAGCTGTTCAGGCCTGGGAGCTCTGCATGGTGCCATTACTCTTTGTTTTTTTACTGTTTCTTCTTTCTTGCAGGTGAGGCGGTGCCTTTTCTCTACATGACGATGCATGTGTATGGGGGTAGGCTGGATAGGGTCTCCTCTCCTTCTACTAAAAAGATTCATCCAAATATGGATAATACTGGTGAGGGCTCATCAAACAATGGTGTCTTCAAAATGCAAAAGGTGAATGGCTGCCTGGAGAGATGTCAAGATCATCTGATTTTAGTGATCCAACTGGATTTGGTGGCTGAGGATGTGGATTATTATAGCAACCATGTTTTGATATGCAAGTTTATGGGGATGTGGGTGTCGCTCCCTTTTCTGGAGTCTTGGGTTCATAAGACATGGAACCCTGAGGGTGATATCGATATAATGGTGGTAGCCAACAATTTCTTCATGGTGAATTTTCTTATGTGGCTGATAGGAATAGGGCCTTTGATGGCTAGCCTTACTTTTACAAGCAAGTGGGTCTATTTATTAAACACTAGCATGCGAGATTTAACTCTATGGAGGAGTTCCCCTTTAGGGTTCCAATTTGGGTACGTCTCCCCTTCCTGCCTCTGGAATGCTTGAGAAGTGATATTTTGCAGATGGTGGCTCTTTTGCTTGGAAAACATATTGGCCCTTCCCAATAAACTCTAAATAAAAAGGTAATTTCCTTTACTCGTGTATGCGTTGAAATTGACTTAAATAATCTACTGCTAGATGCTGTAGAAATCAGTATTGGATCCTCTTCTTGGATCCAACATTTGTACTATGAGGTTTTACTTTTCTAGTGCTAGTTATTCCATGAATATGGGCACCTCTAGCGGAAATGTCCTAGAGTTGTCTAAGCTTATGGTTCGGATAATGTCCCTTCCCAGTCTACCTCGAAGATGGACAAAGGAAAGACTCCCTTATAGGGGGTGGTTGCTGATAAGGAGGGTTTTGTTCCAGTTAAGTCTTGTAACAAAAGTAGAGGCCAAAAGAGAAATCTTAGAGATAGATAGGAGGAGGAGAATTTTAATAGATTTGATGCCTTAGATGACTTGGTTGAGGAAGAAGGTGTTCCCTTAGACATACAGGTGGTAGATGGCTCGGTAGTTGAGATGCATCTTGGAGATCAGCATATTGATTCATCCAATGTTGCTTAGTTGGGGATTCAAGAGGTTCTAATGGACACAGATCTTCCACCCTCTACTCCTATGAAGGGGGACAAGTATGTTGATAGAGGTTATTGAGGGTTTTATTGCCCCTAGTTTGGGACTCAGTGTCATGAAGGGTGAGGCTGATCTAGGTAACAATAAATCATCTTCCCCTATTTTGGGCCTACAGTAAAGGCCCCCCAAAAAGGGGGCTCCTAAGAAGCCTCTTAAGGTTGGCTGAAAGAAGGATCAAGAAAAGGTAAAGATAGCTAGGGAAATATTGGTGGAATCCAGATCGGTGAGGACCATTGATTCTCATTTCTCCCAACCTCATCAATGATTGTGCTCTCTTGCAATGTAAGGGGTATGAATAACATCCATAGACAAAAGGCTATTCGTGATTTGATTTGTGTTCACTCTTTGGATTTGGTTTTTCTTCAGGAGACTAAGTTGTCTAGTGAAAGTATGTTGAGTTTGGCTTCTAGAATCTAGGATAGAAGTCAATGTCAGTGTGTGGGAGTGCAAGGCAACTCAGGTGTGATTGCTTGTTTATGGGATCTACATAGAGTCATTCCAATATGGTGGCTCTCCTGTAGGTATTCTATTTATCTGGTTGCTTCTAGTCTAGAGTCAGGTGAGAGAATTTTTCTTTCTAACATTTATGCTCCAACTGATGTTCTTGGCAAGATCCAATTATGGTCCCATGTTAGGTATGTGCGTTCTCTGGATCCTTTTCTCCCTTAGATTATGGCAGAGGATTTCAATACTATTTCCTCCCTTGAGGAGAAGAGGGGTGGTATGGCTTGACTGGATCCCTCCTCAAATCTCCTAAGGGATAATGTTACTCTCTTGAATTTGGTAGACATCAAACCCTCTAATGGAATGTTTACTTGGAACAATAGGAGAAGCAGGGAATCTGCTATCTCAAAAAGGTTGGACAGGTTCTTGGTGTCTAGCTTCTAGGTTGGTGAAAGGTGGAGGACTAGCTCTAAGATATTGGATTGGCAGGGATCGGATCACTAGCTGATCAAACTTTCCACAATCTTTTCTAGATATTCTAAAAATCAATTTTTCATATTTCAGCTCATGTGGCTTCGAGATTCATCTCAATTCATGATTTAGTTCCTAGTTGGTGGTGGATGGGAAAGCTGGCTCATGGCACTGCAATGTATTCCTTCTCCAAGAGGCTACAATACATCAAAAATATGCTGCAACATTGGAATACACACCACTTTGGTAATGTCTTCCAAGCCAAAAAGGTAGCTCAAGCTCACTTGGACTCGATTACCCAGCAAATTTGGGACCATGGTCTTACTAAGGCTACTGCTAAGCTGGAAGCTGCTGCTGTGAAGAAAATGGAGGAATGGGAATGGCGGGAGGAAATTTTTTGGAAGCAAAAGTCTTGCATTGACTGGCTCCAAGAAGGTGATAAGAACACTTCCTTTTTTCATAGCTCTGTTAAGGATAGAAGGCAAGGCAATATCATCTCTTCTCTTAGGTCTTCTGAGGGTGTCCTACTATCTTCATTCGATGAAATTGTGCAAGAGTCAGTTTAGTTCTTCTCTGCTTTGTTTTATGAGGGCTCCCTGATGCAAGAAAATCCTTCCCTCTTGTAGAGTCATAACAATAGCCAAACATATACAATCACATATTCACAGGTAGATACAAACTTTAGATTTTGATAAAGATTTCTACACGCAAGTATTAAAGATTTATTATTATTCAGCTCACAATTACATTATTTCACCAACTACAATTATATATGCAATGACAAACCTACAAATACCCTAATCTACATTAGTCCTATTCTTGCTTCTTCTCTCTCAAATCTACCACTCACATTCAAACTTTGGCGCTCTCTTTTCTCTTTCGGGTAGCGAATCTCCTTTCTATTATGCAGTCCTCTCTACTATCACACTTCACTCTCGTCAACCTGCACTGGAAAACTCTTCCTCCTATCACCTCTATCTATTTTTCTTTGAAGAGGTTGATTCTCCCTATAGCTATGCACTTCCTCTCTGTCTTCTCCTCTGTGGCGCTTCCTCTCAGCAAAGATTTATATGTTTTTATCGAGCTTCAAGTGAGGATTTTTAACTTCTTGTTTTATCTTCCAATTGATGCTTCCAAAATGTCCTTTTGTCATCTACCCGATCACTTCATTTCTTGTGTGGTTCACTGTATGGGTGGTAGCCTCTTTTTACATGCTTCTTCTCATATTTTCAATGCCCATCTTATATCTTTTTGTCCTCATAATGCTGTTAGAAAATTTTTTATAGACGTAATGTTAGAAACCACAGCTGATACCAATACCAAGTATGTATACGAAACAAACTTCAATTTTGGGAATTGTGGGTTATGAGCTCACCACACTTCCGCCATGCCTCTCTAATTCACTATTCTTTGATCGACCCCTTTACTTTCTCCACAGCGTGGTATACTCACTGAGATGCTAAGATTAAGATGTCTTCCTCTCCATTTACCATAAATGTTGAAGACAGATTTGCACTGAAGTTTGACAAAGCACTTGCTTTCTATGTTGTGTAGCTCATGACTACACATATGAGTATAAAAATTGCCCTCATCTGTGAATAACTGCATTTCCTTGAGTCTAAATTGCTTTCCATGTTGCTATCAATCAGATTTAAAATGTTCAGTCATTACTCTTGTAAACACCCTGAATATCAATGGATTTGCTATGGAGGAACCCACATAATAAACATCTTCCCTACACACTTTTGTATTTACAACCATGTCGAAGAACTTGATCAGAATATGCATCTGGTTGATATCCATTAGAGCCTGATGTAGGTTTATACAACTCCATTCAATACAATCCTCAACTAACTCGTCAAGGAATCCAGATTTGGAAAATCCATGGTGATAAAGAAACCAAATCATCATCAACAAAAATCATCCCCAACATAAGTGTCAAAAAAGTGCATCGACAGATCACTAAACTACCATTACTCACGCCAAGACTTAAGAACATTGCCAATGCCAATAGATACACAATGTTCTAAATGTGACTTGATCATGGTTTGATATTTTCTCATTGAATGTCTTTACTGCTTCCAATATCAAGAGAAGCCAACTGAAACTCAAAAATAGCTAAAACTAAAAACCAAATCAGAAATATTTTTGGGTGATGCTAATCGCCAATTCGCCCAGGGTGCTCCTACATCAGACACGCTGGGCAAAACGATTGTGAGCATAGGCTCACAAAGTAGAGTTGAGTAGTTGAACTACCCTTTTAGGTTGTCTCCAACCTGTAGTGAACTCCATCGCTAAGAAATGTGCACAAGGTTATGTCTTCTTCCTCTTCTTCCAGCACCATGCTGGAACAACCATCCTCTTCCTCCCACAACTCCATTCACTACTCTTCTCTCCTCTTGTGGATTCACATCCACCATGTGCCATCCTCCTCCACCAAATTATCTCTACTCTCCTCTCCTCCTTTGTAGGATTCAACCTACCACAAACCGTCCACCTCCACCAAAATCCTACAGCATCCTTTACACTTTCTACAAACAAACATACATCTACATACCAATCTCTCTTTCCATCTACTTGCACTAACTACTTATGCAATTTCAAATCATCTCTTCCATCACTAAATTCAAAAGAATTAAAAATTACCTCTTCTCTTACTGCTACAACATCCATTTTCTCATCCCCACCGGCAAGCTTCTTGAACCACTCTTTTTCCACTGTCAAAATCTGCAACATCAAATCATCTTCCTCCTTATCCTTCACTGCAACCTCTTCACATTCCATCATTGCACCTTCAATCTCTTCATCCTTGCTACCCACCTCTTTATCTTCAACCACTACAACTTCTTCTGCTGCAATCTCTTTCTTTTCTCCATCTTTTTCTTCATCTCTTCCTTTATTTCCTGCACATACAAATCCACCTGCATACAAAACATCATTAGAAGAAACATGGGACTCCTCACCCATTTTCTTTTCCATCTTAATCTCTGCTATGGTTTCTCTTAGAACATGCCTTGTCTCTTGTCGCAAATCTTGTAGTTGATTATCCAACACCGCCATCAATATTTCGTCTCTCCTCACAAGGAATGCAATTCCCAAAGGTCTTCTCAAGACCAACCTCATACTTTTCCTTTTTGACATTCTATCAAACACTTTTCCTACTACTCTCTACCCAAGAAAACTTCTAGAAGATGCTTCCTCACCCACTCTCTCTCTCTCTCTCTCAGTGGTATAACTCAACACCTTCTACCCAGCTTTAGTCCTCATTGGAAAATAGCCCACCTCGGTCTTGGTGCATACTCTACACTCTCAGGATAACCTCACTCTGATACAATTTGATGCAAGAAAATCCTTCTCTCATAGAGTCATAATAATAGCCAAACATATACAATCACATATTCACAGGTAGATACAAACTTCAGATTTTGATAAAGATTTCTACACCCAAGTCTTAAAAATTTTATTGTTATTTAGCTCACAATTACAATATTTCACCAACTACAGTTATATCTGCAATGGAAAACTTACAAATACCCTAATCTACATTAGTCCCATTCTTGCTTCTTCTCTCTCAAATCTACCACTCACATTCAAACTCTGGTGCTCTCTTTTCTCTTCCAGGCAACAAATCTCCTTTCTATTTTGGACTCCTCTCTGCTATCACACTTCACTCTTGTCAACCTGCACTAGAAAACTCTTCTTCCTGTTGCGTCTATCTATTTTTCTTTGAAGAGGTTGATTCTCCCTGTAGTTGTGCACTTCCTCTCTATGTCTTCTCCTCCACGGTGCTTCCTCTCAGCAAAGATTTATATGTTTTTATCAAGCCTCAAGTGAGGTGTTTTAACTTCTTGTTTTATCTTCCAATTGATGCTTCTAAAATGTCCTTTTGTCTTCTACCCAATCATTTCATTTCTTGTGTGGTTTGTTGTATGGGTGGCGACCTCTTTTTAAATGCTTCTTCTCATATTTTCAATGCCCATCTTATATCTTTTTGTCTTCATATTGTTGTTAGTAGAAGTTTTATAGATGTAATGTTAGAAACCATAGCTGATACCAATACTGAGTATGTATATGAAATAGACTTTGATTTTGGGAATTGTGGGTTGTGAGCTCACCACACTTCCACCACACCTCTCTAATTCATTGTTCTTTGATCGACCCCTTTACTTCCTCCATAGCATGGTATACTCGTTGAGACGCTAAGATTAAGATGTCTTCCTCTCCATTTACCATAAATGTTGAAGACAGATTTGCACTGAAGTCTGCCAAAGCACTTGCTTTCTATGTTGTGTAGCGCATGACTACACATATGAGTAGAAAACTGTGAATAACTGCATTTCCTTTAGTCTAAATTTCTTTCCATTGCTATCGACCGGATTTAAAATGTTCAGTCATTGCTCTTGTAAACTCCTTGAATATCAATGGATTTGCAACGGATGAACCCACATAATAAACATCTTCCCTGCACACTTTTGCATTTACAACCATGTTGAAGAAGAACTTGATCAGAATATGCATCTGGTTGATATCCATCAGAGCCTAAAGTAGATTGTATGCAAATCCATTCAATACAATCCTCAACTAACTCATCAAGGAATCTAGATTTGGCAAATCCATGGTGATAAAGAAACCAAATCATCATCAACAAAAATCATCCCCAACACAAGTGTAGAAAAAGTGCATCGACATATTGCCAAACTACCATTACTCATGCCAAGGCTTAAGAACATCACCAATGCCAACAGATACACAAGGTTCTAAATGTGACCTTATCATGGTTTGATATTTTCTCATTGAATGTCTTTGATGCTTCCAATGTCAAGAGAAGCCAACTGAAAACCAAACCGGAAATATTTTTGGGTGATGTTGATTACCGATTCGCCCGGGGTGCTCCTGCATCACTCCCCTCCTACAATTGAGGAGGAAGCTTTAATCTTGGATTGTATCCCATCTTTGGTGACCAGTAAAATGAGTGACTCTTTTCTCAAACCAATCTCCTTGAAGGAGCTTGAGAATATTGTGTTTCAGATGAAGAAGGGGAAAGCACTAGGGCCTAATGGGTTTCCTATTGAGTTCTTCCAAGAGTTTTGGGAGATTATAAAACATGATCTCCTCGAGGTTGTCCAGGAATCTCAGTAAAATAAGCAAATACTAAGAGCCATGAATGCCACATTTCTATCTCTTATCCCAAAACAGGATGAGGCTAACTCTTTGGATATATTTAGTCCAATAGCCCTTTGTAATGTGGTGTACAAAATAATTACAAAGTTGATTGTGGAATACCTAAAGCCATGGTTAAGTAGGTTAATCTCTGAGGAGCAGGGTGGATTTGTAGCTAGCAAGCAAATTCTGGATGGGGTTGTTATTGCGGCTGAAACTATTCATTCCATGGTGTCCTCCAGAGAGAAGGTTGTGTTTATTAAGTTGGATATGGAAAAAACTTATGATTGTGTTAAATGGGCTTTCCTATCAAAGATTCTAAGGGTTTTCAGGTTTGGCAATGCTTGGATAGAGTGGGTAATGAGCTGTGTCACCTCTTCTTCCTTCTTTGTGCTGGTTAATGGTGAGCCTTTTGAGCTTTTTGGAGCATCTAGGGGCCTTAGACAAGGTGAACCCTTGTCCCCCTACTTATTTATTTTGATGGCTGAGGGTCTTGGGAGATTTATGAAATCCTGTGTGGAGCTTGGTAATGTTCAGGGTTGGAGTTGGGGTAATAATCTACCCCCCAATCCCATCTTTAATTTGTGGATGACACTACTCTGATGGGCATGGCCAGAGTTGATGAAGCAGTTAACTTGAGAAAGGTCCTGGATATTTATTTGGCTACTTCAAGACAAAGTAATAATGAGGGGAAATCCTTCATTTATTTCTTCAATACTCTGAAGCCTATCCAAAGAAAAATTGCTAGAATTCTCAAATTCCAGATTGGCTCGCTTCCCTTTGTCTATCTTGGTATTCCTATTGCTACCCGATCACTCCCCAAGGTGTTTTGGTAGGATATTATTGATAAGTTCCGCAAAAAGGTTAGCCACTGGACTTGTAGATGGCTGTCTACTGCTAGGCGAGTGACTCTTTTGAAGTTTGTGATTCAGGCTCTCCCTTTGTATAAGTGCTTTGTGTTGTCTACTCCTAGATTTATCAAAGAGTTTGAGTCTCTCACGCCAATTTCTTTGGTATGGGAACCTCCTCTTGCAAAAGTGGAGCTTGATTAAGTGGGATACTATTTGTAGGCTAAAGTAGGAATGTGGGCTTGGGTTGTGACGGGTTGATCTGAATGGGCAAGCTTTGGCAGCTAAGTTGTGCTAGCGATGGTGCTCCCAACAACATCAGATATGGGCCAGGATCCTCAACTCAAAATATCTTGGGGATGTGGAGAATGCTGATGTGCCTTGTTTCAACCTTATGGGGAAGGGATCTATGATTTGGGGCACCCTTAAAAGGGGGTGCCAAGCTGATTAAAGAAGGGTTGTTTTGGATTTGCAACAATGGATCTGATGCTCTTTTCTAGTATGATTCTTGGGATGACCATCCTATCTTGTCAACCCACCCTCATTTGCAGGATTTATGTAGGCATTTCCTTGATGCTGGTTGGTGCAGAGTGGCAGATTTTAAGTCCTCTTAGGCTCTGGGTCAAGCTACCAAGTACAGGTGGAAGGATCCTCATGAGTGACCTCTGGGGGGTTCAATGGAGGAATGTCAGGAGCTGGCCAATATTCTAGCTAGAAGGGTTTGTAACTCTCTTCTGGGAAGGGATGTTTTGGCATGGCGACATGACCCAAAAGGCAAATTCTCAGTTGCCTCTAGTTATCAGGGGTTGGACAAGCAGGTCTTTGGGTGTACGATGGTTCGTTGGTGGAAACATGTTTGGAACAAATTCTCTTGGCCTAAGTGTAATTTCTTCTCTTGGCTGGTGGTTCATAATAGATGCCTCACTTGGGAGAATCTATGGAAGCATGGATTTTAAGGTCCCTGAGCAATGTGTGTTATGTGCACCAATAACAAGGAGTGAACTTCTCACCTCTTTTTTCAGTGCCCCTTTGCTAGAATGATTTGGCACTTTTGTGGGGAGCTTGGAACTAGTCATGCAGACATGTCTATTCTTTGAATGACTTATGGATGGGGTTGGGGAACTCTCCAGCTAAGACTTCTTTCCTCCAAATAACATGGAAAATTCATCCCATCTAGATTCTTTGGCAAATCTGGTTGGAACATAACCATCAAATCTTCATGGATAAGAAGCTTCAGGTGTGCCATCTGTGTATGAGAATCTTTGGGGTTGTTCAGGAGACTTTGATTGCTAAGTGTGATGTTTCTATCTCAGTGGATCCTGGAGATATGGGTGTAGTCTGGGATTTGGGGCTTTCTGACAGTTATTGGTGTGGCCCTCTGCTTGGGCCGGGTCAGTGTGTCAGGGAGAAGGTCCAGAGAGATGGTCACTGGAATCCCCCTCCTCATGGGGTGCTGAAAATTAACACTGATGGGTCCTCCAGAGGCAACCTTGGGCATGCTAAGGTTGGTGGCATAATTGGTAGGGATAGATCGGGGGTGGTTGAGTTCTTTTTCTTGATTTACAAAGGCTAGCAAACCAATAACTATATGGAGGCTTTATCTATCCTTTTGGCTTTGAAATGGGCTTGTGCCCTTGGTTGGAGAAGGATAATCTGTGAGTCGGATTACCAGATTGTGATTGATTTGCTAAATGTGAGGCAATTAGATGAGGTGAATTGGTAGTTAGCAGTGGTGGTCAGGAAAATCCTATCTCTTGAAGGGGTTTTGGATTCTATCACCTTTTACCATATCCCATGGGAATGGAATTGTTGCAAATATGTGCCTATGATGTGTTGTCATTGATGTCAACATATCTCTTTGTCAGAAACAGTGAAGACATTCCAATTCAGTAAAGTAGATTGCTCCACATTCCCAGTGAGACAAAGATCAAAGTCTGTGGATTAAAGGGTTTTGTAGAGGATTGTCTGAAGTTTCTCCAGTTAAGATTTGAGAGGTTCGCATGAAGGATTGGTGAAGTTATGTCCATCTGAGTAGAGCTAGGTTTGCAGTTGTTCAGAGGTAACATAGTGACAGGAATTTAGTTTGGATTGCTCCGCATTAGAATATTATGGTCTGCGGTTCTAGAGATATGTTTGGGATGTTGGTGTGTATCCTCAACTCAAGTGGTTCGTGGTTTGGAGGTTGGCAAACAATCTTTCTACCATGATAGTCATGACAGTTAGTGTTCTTAATTTCCCATATGAAGATGCAAGTGATTTTGGTGATTTGAGGTGGTGCGGTTGTTCTTGTTGATTTTATTATGCTTGTGGAGGTCTCTGGATCATGTGCCTATTGTGTTGGTGATCCGCATTGACGATTGAGCTCGTAGTTGAAGATTTCTCCTTTGGTGTTGTTGTTCTTTCCATTCTTGGCCGACTGGATGCTTGGTGCGTGTTGCAGATGATCTAAGAGAAGTTCTATGGAGCATGGCGTGTTGTTTGAGGAAGATTTGAGTCCCAACTATGTTTGGCCGACAGTGTAGTGGTCCACATGTAGCATTTTGTATTAAGTCAAGTCTTATGATTGTAATTGCTTGTATTGCCTATCTTGGAGAATGTTCTAGATAGATGATTGTAAGGCCGACTTTGATGTTCATTCCAAAGTCAATGTCATGTATAAATAAGTGTAATGAAGTCGTGTAATTGTGCCCATGTGTGTGAAGATGTGGAGGTAATGAAGAAGTGTTTAGGGGCAGAGCAGAGGTGTTGTGAGCTTCAATGGAACTAAACCTTGGCATGGAGAAGATACTATTACTCAATTCAACCTTTCAGTGTTAACCATGTGAATATTTTTGTAGATAATGAGTCTCTTGGAGCAGTGAGCTCTGGGTAGTGCACTCAAAGGCAAATGCCTTCCCATTTTTCTATTCTTTTAGCAGAGAATAAATCTTGTGGGTTAACCCTCACCATGGTTTTCCCTTAACCGGGTTTCCATGTAAAAATCCTGGTGTTATGTGTGTTGATTATGTTTCTACTCATGTGTTGTTGATTCATGCTTTCATGGTTATATCATTAATCTATTAATAAGTGGTAAAGAAGATTAAATGCAGAAAAAGATAAAGTTTTTGACAAATGATTCACCCCCCCTCTCAGTTGTCTGCCCTAAGTACAACATGGAATAAGGTGGCTGATGGCTTGGCTAAATGGGTGTTGGAGTGGATGGGGAATTAGAGTGTGGAAGACTAGGGAAGCCTTCCAGAGGATCTTTCTTAGGAGCTGGCAAACCTTGTCATGGAGGATATGAGATGTTGCTTGGGTGTTGCTTGATTGCCCTATTTTGGGCTTTTGTCCCCTAATGGTTTGATTGTACTATCTTGCTGTAATATGCTTTTCTAGCTCAATAAAGTTTTTACCCCTTTTATTAAAAAAATCTATCATTGATATAAAATGGTAAACATGCATAAAAAGATTAATTGCTTAAAATAGTTTAAATTATCAGGCATCTTAAAATGAATTTAAAAAATAAAAATAAAAATTCTTCACATTATTATTTTTTCATCAATATTTTATATATTTATTAACTTGACATGATGGCGCCTGCTCCCATCACTTCATCCGCTGCCCTTAACCTTTCTTTCACTACAGATCCTCCTGGCATGGGTGACAATTCCCACAATGAGGGAAAGCCTAATGTGTTTGTCTCTGGTTGCGTTGGTTCTACCCAGATCATGCAGAACAATCTAAGTTTCAAAGGAGCTTTACAAAGTGATAGGGCTCGCACTCCACCACATCAAAACCCTAGTGCATGGTGCCAGTCAAATACAATGCCCTGGCCTTCAAGGGCTCTAGCTTTTAGGAGGGATGGCGTTTCAGATTGGCGTGGTGATGTAGGCTCTACCACTATTGGGTGCAGCAATAACCGCTCCCCATTTTCTCTACATCAATCTGGGCACATTCCTGAGATTCACATTGATGGTAATGTCCATGATCGGGAGGATTTTCTCCAAGATCACGCCTTCATTTGCAAGTTTGTAAAATCTTGGCCCAAGCTCTGTGATCTACATGCTTGGATCACAACTCATTAGAAAGATGATTTGGAGGATGAGATCAATATTTTCCCCTGTTTCAGAGGCTTTTTCATCCTTGAGTTTGAATCCCTTGATGACAAGGAAAAGGAGTTAAAACATGGTCTGTGGGTTTTTCAAGGCGATTTCTTATGCATGAAGGCTTGGTATCCTTCCTTCAACCCCTGCACAGAGGTTTTCACTTCTACCTTCCTTTGGGTTCAATTACCTTATCTTCCTTTCCAATTTTGGGAGTCTATAAATTTCTATGTGCTTTAGAGGAGACAATCAATTATGCGAGTTTCACCTATGCACGGATTTGTATGGAGATGGATCTATCCATTGGCCTCCTAGCAGAGATCTCCTTATTAGTGGGCAAGAGAAATTGGAGGCAGCCGGTAGACTATGAAAAGATTGCCTTCAGATGTAGAAAGTGTTTCTCAATTGAGCATTACACACCTCAGTGCCCAAAATCAAAAGGCTTTGACATAAGAAGCTAGGCTTCGCGTAGCACTCCCACTTGGTAGATTGGTGTTGAGCCTCATCATTACTCTATTCCTTCTTCTTCTCAGACGGAGCTGAGTTCCTCTATGGCCCCATTTTCAGATTTCTCAAACCCAAACTCTCCTTCTCTAGCCTCAGGTTTGGGAGTTCAAGGGGACTCTAAAAATAGGTCCCCTCTAGTAACCTCAAAAAATTCAACGGGACGAGGATTCCAAACCCACAAATCTTTTAGCTGCGTCTTCAGCTGTCTCAGTGTCAAAAGGGCCATGTGTCAAGGGTGACACTCAAACTAAATAGGCGTGGTCAAAAGTTAAGAGGAGGAAGTCTTTAGATGAAGAGGACCAAAACGCAATGGCCTATCCTCAATTTGAGCAAGGATGGACAGAGGTTAAGAGGAAAAAATCCCCTCCAAGTAAGCAACAAATGATGCTTTGATCTTCCCTGAAAGGGGAAAATGGTGGGCAGAGAGATAATATCCATGTTAAAGGGTCACTGTGAGTTCAGTTAATTAAGAGTATGCTAATAGTATAGGTGAGATTTGCCAACACAACTAGTGTTATTTTCTTGTTGCACCCCTCGTGGCAAGGGCATGCATTTCACAATAATTGGTTCTTTATTTTATGGGGTACGACTCCCTTATGCCTGACTTACCAAAAAAAAAATCCCAAACATGCATAAAAGGAAATTAAGTGCTTAAAATAGTTTACATGTAAATTATCAAAGATATCTTTAAAAAATCTTTTCTTCACACGATTGCTGTTTTTCCATCTTTTTTTTTTTTTCTATAGCTTTTGTGATTTTCTCCATAGTTTATTTGATTTTCTCACTGTTTTTCCTTCAATCCTTTGTAATTTCTTTTTTAGTTTTTATTTTTTTAATTTTTCCAATTTTTTTTGGTTTTATAGTTTTTGTGATTTTCTCCATCTTTTTCTCCTTCCAATAGTTTCCAATTTCTTTTTTGGTTTTTATTTTTTATTTTTTCCAATTTCATTTTTTGTTTTTATTTTTTATTTTTTCCAATTTCTTTTTTGGTTTTTATTTTTTATTTTTCCCAATTTCTTTTTTCTCTCAATCTTTATCTCTTTCAACGGTTTTTAATTTCTTTTTTTTTTTAAATTTTTTCAAATTTCTTTTTTGTTTTTATTTTTTATTTATTTTTGCTATATATTTACACAAAAAAACAATGTCAAAAATAACACAAAAACCCTGCAAAAACTCAGTGTTAGGTCAAAAATCAATCAAAAACTAGGTCTTAGGACATCAATAGGATTAGATCTGAGTGTTAATCATAAAATCATGAGGAAAAACCCTAAAAAAATCCAAACAGAGGCACAAATACTGAGTCAAGAAGCAGAGGCGCTAATGCAAGGAGCATATGCATTGAAGCAGCTACAAATGCACTGATACAAGGTTCAAATGTGTTGATAGAAGGCTCAGAGGCACTAACCTGCAAGCAAAAACATTAGTTCGCAGTCGGAAGTGCTAATTTGTAACCTACACATGAAAAACATGGAATTTCTTCCACAAAAAGATTAGTTCATGGACGTGGGTCCAACCGGGCGTGCCAAATGAAGATGATAAAATGGAGATGATGTTAGAAACATAAAGGAAATATAAATAACTAGTTATACCTTCAAATCTTCACTCCATTTTAGTCTCCTTGATAGAGTGGAGAGTACATGCACCCAATGCATTCTAGCTATACTCCATGATCAAGATGTGATGTAGATTGCTCTCAATAAGCATAAACTAATGGTAATGGAGGGGATGAGAGGATATTTGGACAACATAAGACTACTATCAGATGAGCTCCCTTTTGGCTTAGTTGAGGGTTCAATTTAGTCTTGAAAAAGAAAGTACATGAAGAGAGTTACACATTAAATTTAGTCTTGAACAAGAAAGTACATTTTGCAGCCTTTGTATCTAGATTTTCTGGAACCATTAATAGTTTTTAGTATTGAGATATCTTGAGTTTAATTGTACTAAAATGAATGGGCAGTTACAAAATGTTTGAATATAAATAAAGTCTGTTAATAGTCTTCATATATAGACTACTTCAACAATTGTGATGAAATCAAACCATTTTGAGATATTTTGCAAAAAAGCAAATTGATTGTTATGAAATCGAATCACTTTTATATATATATATATATATATATATATATATATATATATATATATATATATATATATATATATATATATATATACGACTTTGACGGCTATTCTTAAACATCATCCATTTCAACAGTTAAATGTCAGTACGTTGTTTTCTTGCCCCCTGGGCTTGGTTTTGTAAAAGGGTTCGGCCCCTGGTTTTTGCCACCTTATTATATCAAAAATAGTCAAATGTCAATTTTGGCCAATAAAAATAGGACAAATAATTATCACTTTTTGGTATGGATGAGGTGTAAATTCATTATTGATTGTTTGACCATTGAAGTGGATGATATTTAAGTAGAGTGTACTGCTACAATTGTTATGAAATAAAGAATAGGAAACCAAAGGTGGAAACATGACCCCCATTAGGAAGAGTCAAGAAAAGTAAATGAAATTTTCAGGGATTGGGAAAGTCATAAATCCTATAGAACATAGTTATTATGTTCAAAATTGGAAGACAAGGATTTAATTTTTGAAAGATATGATTTTAGAAGATTTGATTTTTGAAAGATCAGATTTAAGGTAGTTTTGTAAAATGTTTGCCGTAGCTTGAAACTGTGTTCTGGTTTGACAACTTTTTAGGTGAAAGCTACTAAAGATATAACCTATTGGCTAACTACAACACTATGGATTAAGAATACAATTTCAATTTAAATTAAAATATTACTATATTCTCTACATAATTTATTAAATCGTACAAATCAATTTGAAAGAAGATTATAACTCAAAGAGAGTACTTGTTCATCACAATGAGAATGAAATAAGATTAGACAATCCAACAAAATGACTTAAATTTGACTCAGAAGTAATTAAAACAGTAGATTTTTTTGGATCCTTTTAACACATTTTTCTAGAAGCATTCAAAGCATGAAAGATCTATAGCTACGAAAAACAAAAAAAAAATTGGGTTTGATATTTTATGGACATGAAAAATAAAAATTCTGAGCATACCTTTCTAGACAAATTTTGTTTGAATTTTTTTTTCCAGCCGACCTGAAGCAAGACATATGAAACCCATTAAATTGTTGCAAATATGATTTACTATTATAAAAATAGACGGCTGCATGATTGCACAACGTCTTCATTTGTATTCAATGAAGTTCACAAGAATGCCTTTAGCTGTATTGGACAAAGTCTAGAGGAGTAAAGAATGGTGAAACTAAATAGGTATCTTCAAGTTTTTAGTTTACATGTAAAAATACATGTAAATTATCAAAGATATCTTAACATGGATTTTTAAAAAAATAAAAAATCATTCTTCACATAGATTTTAAAAAAAATAAAAAATCATTCTTCACATGGTTGTTATTCTCTCCCTAAAATAAAATTGTAAACATGCATAAAAAGAAATTAAGTGCTCAAAACAATTTACATGCAAAAATACATGTATATTATCAAATATCTTAAAATAGACTTAAAAAATAAAAAATAAAAATCTTTTCTTTACATAGTTTAAATTATCAGATATCTTAAAATGAATTTAAAAAATAAAAATAAAAATTCTTTATATTATTTTTTTTCATCATTGAAATAAAATCCCAAACCTGCATAAAAAGAAATTAAGTGCCCAAAATAGTTTACATGTAAATTATCAAAGATATCTTTTAAAAAAATTCTTTTCTTCACATGGTTGTTGTTTTCCACCTTTTCTTGAGCTTCTATAGCTTTTGTGATTTTCTCCATAGTTTCTTTGATTTTCTCACTATTTTTCCTTCAATCCTTTGTAATTTCTTTTTTAGTTTTCATTTTTTAATTTTTTCAAGTTTTTTTGTTCTATAGTTATCTTATTTAATCCAGTTTTTTCTCCTTCCAATAGTTTCCAATTTTTTTTGTTTTTATATTTTATTTTTTACAATTTCATTTTTTGTTTTTATTTTTTATTTTTTTCAATTTCCTTTTTGGTTATTATTTTTTATTTTTTCGAATTTCTTTTTTTATTTTTATTTTTTAAATTTTTTTGCTATATATTTACATGAAAAACAGTGTCAAAATTGCCACAAAAACCTTGGAAAAACTCAGTGTTAGGTCAAAAGTCAATTAAAAACCAAGTCTTAGGACATCAATAGGGCTAGATTTGAGTGTTAATCATAAAATCATGAGGAAAAACTCTAAAAATATTCAAACAAAGGCAAAAATGTTGAGTCAGGAAGCAGAGGTGCTAATGCAAGGAGCATAGGCATTGAAGCAGGCTGCAAATACACTGAAAAAATGCTCAAATGTGTTAATAGAAGGCTCAGAGGCACTAACATGCAAGCAAAAGCATTAGTTCATAGTTGGAAGCACTAATTTGTAACCTACACATGAAAAACACAAAATTTCTTCCACAAAAAGATTAGTTCATGGAAGTGGGTCCCATTGGGTGTGCCAAATGAAGATGATAAAATGGAGATGATGTTAGAAACATAAAGGAAACATAAATAACTAGTTATACCTTCAAATCTTCACTCCATTTTAGTCTCCTTGATAGAGTGGAGAATGCATGCACCCAATGCATTCTAGAGCTATACTCCATGATCAAGATGTGATGTAGATTGCTCTCAATAAGCATAAACTAATGGTAGTGCAGGGGATGAGATGATATTTGGACAACATAAGACTACTATCAGATGAGCTCCCTTTTGGCTTAGTTGAGGGTTCAATTTAGTCTTGAACAAGAAAGTACATGCAAAGAGCTACACATTAAATTTAGTCTTGAACAAGAAAGTACATTTTGTAGCCTTTGTATCTAGATTTTCTGGAACCATTAATAGTTTTTAGTATTGAGATATCTTGAGTTCAATTGCCCTAAAATGAATGGGCAGTTACAAAATGTTTGTATTTGAAGGAAGTCTAATAATAGTCTTCATATATAGAATACTTCAACAATTGTGATGAAATCAAACCATTTTGAGATATATTGCAGAAAAGAAAATTGATTGTTATGAAATTAAATCACTTTTAGATATATATACTAATTTGATGGTTATTCTTAAACATCATCCATTTCAACAGACAAATGTCAAATTTGGCCAATAAAAATAGGACAAATAATTATCACTTTTTGGTATGGATGAGGTGTAAATTCATTATTGATTGTTTGACCATTGAAGTGGATGATATTTAAGTAGAGTGTACTTCCACAATTGTTATGAAATAAAGAATAGGAAGCCGAAGGTGGAAACATGACCCCCATTAGGAAGAGTCAAGAAAAGTAAATAAAAATTTTAGGGATTGGGAAAGTCATAAATCCTACAGAACATAGTTATTATGTTCAAAATTGGAAGACAAGGATTTAATTTTTGAAAGATATGATTTTAGAAGATTTGATTTTGAAAGATCAGATTTAAGGTAGTTTTGTAAAGATGTTTGCAGCAGCCTGAAACTGTGTTTTGGTATGACAACTTTCTAGGTGAAAGCTACTATGAATATAACCTATTGGCTAACTACAACACTATGGATTAAGAATACAATTTAAATTTAAATTAAAAGCTTATTATATTCTCTACATAATTTATTAAATCATATGAATCAATTTGAAATAAGATTATAACTCAAAGAGAGTACTTGTTCATCACAATGAGAATGAAATCAGATTAGACAATCCAACAAAATGACTTAAATTCGACTCAAAAGTAATTAAAATAGTAGATTTTTTTGGATCCTTTTAACACATTTTTCTAGAAGCATTCAAAGCATGAAAGGTCTATAGCTACGAAAAATTTTAAAAAAAATTGGGTTTGATATTTTATGGACATGGAAAATAAAAATTCTGAGCATACCTTTCTCAACAAATTTCATTTGAATTTTTTTCGCAAGCCGGCCTGAAGCAAGACATATGAAACCCATTAAATCACTGCAAATATGATTTACAGTTATAAAAGTAGATGGTTGCATGATTGCACAACATCTTCATTTGTATTCAATGAAGTTCAGAAGAATGCCTTCAGTTGTATTGAATGAAGTCCAGAGGAGTAAAGAACGGTGAAACCAAACGGGTATCTTCAAGTTTTTAGTTTACATGTAAAAATACATGTAAATTATCAAAGATATCTTAACATGGATTTTTTTTTAATAAAAAATTATTCTTTACATAGATTTTTAAAAAAATTAAAAATCATTCTTCACATGGTTGTTTTTCTCTCCTTGAAATAAAATTGTAAACATGCATAAAAAAATTAAGTGTTCCCAATAGTTTACATGCAAAAATACATATAGATTATTAAAGATATCTTAAAATAGATTTTTTTTTTTATAAACTCTTCACATGTTATTCCATCTTGAAATAAAATTAAAAAAATTAAGTGCTCAAAACAATTTACATGCAAAAATACATGTATATTATCAAATATCTTAAAATAGACTTAAAAATAAAAAATAAAAATCTTTTCTTCACATAGTTGTTAATCTATCATTGAAATAAAATGGTAAACATGCATAAAAATATTAAGTGCTCAAAATAGTTTAAATTATCAGATAGATATCTTAAAATGAATTTAAAAAATAAAAATAAAAATTCTTCACATTATTGTTTTTTCATCATTGAAATAAAATCTTGAACATGCATAAAAATAGATTAAGTGCTTAAAATAGTTACATGTAAATTATCAAAGATATCTTTAAAAAAATCTTTTCTTCACATGGTTGTTGTTTTTCCATCTTTTCTTGAGGTTTTGTTTGTGTTTTTTCTTTTTTATTTCCTATAGCTTTTTGTTGGCAAGAGACACTGCTAGGCATGATAGGTGTTGTCATTGATGGCGACTAAGATCATCCCATCCATTTGCATAACACAATTTGTTCACACCGGAAGTCAGAATCAAAATTTATCTAAGTCTGGGCAGTCAGGAATAGAGCAGATGGCAAGGTCTGGTATCTTGATCCAGATCTCTCCAGTGGAAAGACATGGTTTGTTGTAGATATGAGGTAGTTGCAATAATTGTCAAGACACTCTAAATCCACAGTTTTGTCCTCTAGAGATGAAGGACTCAAAAGATATTAGCTTCTGAGTATCAGGTCTCAGTTTGACAAAACAGATAGAAGAAGAATAGGCTAACCTTGCAAATGATCTTAACTCTGGATGTATAGAAGTTGTTTATTGGGCAATGTGTGATAATCAGTGATGGTAGCCGACATGATTGATGATCTGTGAGTGCAAGTCTGGATCCACATCTCATATTATGTATGGATCTAGCCGATAGAGTAGAGTACTCTACAAAGTTGTAAATGTTCTTGAAGCCGACTGGTAAAAAGATTGTAGATCATTCTGCGGATATATATACCCAATGGAATCGGATGATTTTGGTGTGTGTGTGTTATGACTATGGAGTAATTGCGAAAAGAAGTAGAGATCAAAGTTCAGATGCTAGCAGAACGATAAGAGGGCGAGAGTAAAGATGAAGTGTATCAAGTCAGTTTTCTATGCTTAACTAGAATTAAACTCCAGCATTGATAGATGCCAAATATTAGTTCAAATATTTTGTAACTCTTCTTTCTTGTAGGTCGTGAGCCTTCCTTTGAGTAGTGAACTTTGGGCAGTGAGCCCGAATGCATGTGCATTCCCCATTGTAATACTTTTAACAGAGTATAATCTTTGTAGGTTAACCCCCACTGTGGATTTTCCCTTAAACCGGGTTTCCATGTCAATCTTGGTGTCAAGTGTACTATTTTCATTTCTGCTCATGTGTTATTGATTAATGCTGAAATGTTTTGATTATAAGTTATAAAAGAAGATTAAGAGAAAGAAATTGTTAAATTGTGTGACAACTGATTCACCCCCCCCTCTCAGTTGTTCGGACCTAAATCAAGAATTGGTATTAGAGCTAGGTTCCTTAAAAGAAGCTTAACAGCTTGAGGAAAGATCTTGGAAGAAGTTTGCAATGGGTTCACTTAAGGATCAACTTCAGTTGGCTCTAAAAGATCTTGATCAGTCCAAAGCAGAAATATCTAATCTGAAAGATGAAATCAAGGATGCTGATTATACCATTGAAATGTTAAAAGATAAATTAACGAAGTCTTTGGGAAGGAATAAGGAGCTACTTCTGCAATTATCTAGTTTAATTGAAGAAAATAGCATGAATGAAGCCTTGGAAGAAAAAACAAAGGAGTGTGATAAGCTGTCAAAAGAAGTTGTTCTAAAAGTTGAGATGGAATCTGGGGCAATGAGGTTTACCAAAGAAATTGAGAAAAGGAAGAAGACTGAAGAAGATTTAATCAAACTCTAAGAGAAAGAACTGATGAATGCTACAGATTGGACAATATTGCTAGTCATCTAAAATCTGATCTACAAGAAAGCAAAGATAATGAAAGAGATCTTGAAAGACAAATTGTCATTCTCAGACATGATCTAGAAGTTGCAAATGAATATAAGAAGAAGTTCAAGATAAGCTCAGCTAAACTTGAAGGAATACTTGAGGGTCAGAAAAGGGCTGAAGACAAGTATGGTCTTGGATATGAGAAAGGTGAAAGCTCTGGATCTGGACAAAGAAACTTTCAACCAAGGAATGAGAGAAACATACCTAGAAGATCTCTACTAAGATAGCCTAATGCTCAAAGGTATCCATCTTTCAATGGAAATTGTTTCAAGTACAATAAATTTGGTCATAAAGCCACTTAATGCAGAAGTAGAGTAAATCAAAATAATCCATCCTTCTCCGGACAATGCTTCAATTGTAAGAGGTATGGTCATAAATCCAATGAATGTAGAGGTATGATAATGAATGACTCATCAAATAAAGGAAATAGGAATTCTTTCAATGGCAAATGTTTTGCATGCAATAGATTTGGACATATGGCCAATCAGTGCAGATCAAGAGGAACTCAATCAAATGGGAAAAGAAATGTTGTGTGCTTCCATTCTAACCAATCCGGTCATTTTGCAAGATTCTGCAAAAGTAGGACCAATGAAGGAAGAGGTCCGGTGAACCAAAAACTAGATGAGTAGAGACAAGACAAAGGCAAAAGAAAATTTGAAGAGAATGAGATCCAGAATGAAACAAGTGAGACATGGGTGAAGAAAGATATTGTGAACCATAGTGATGGGTCCGCACCAAAATCTGGTGCAGATAATTCCTCAGGTAATTAAATTAGGAGCTTTGGCTTAGGGGGAGCAGCAATAAAAATCAAAATTCCCCAACCAGTAAGCAAGTGCCTAAATTTGGCACAGTGAGAAAAGAGATCTTGGATTGTTTCAGATCATTTGAAAGGATTTCTGAAAGAAAAAGGGTGGATATGACAAATTGCGGAATAATTCATGAGAAACTATTCAACAACAGAGTAACTGGATGTACTAGGGCAGAGCATTTATTACAAAGACCAATTAAGCGCTACGGAGCATAAAAGGGTCATTCATTCCCCAGTCAGATCACTTTGCATTAGAAGAAAGCAAGAAGTGAAGAAGTGAACGAGCTCTAAGCTGAGAATTCCCAAGAATTGAAGCGCAAAGAGGATCCTCAAGCAAAACCCTAACCTACAGAACAAGGTATTTCTATTTTCTATGAAATCTCTTGAATTCTCAATCTTTGCAAATGGCTACACCTTTAGTTGTTGATGTCACTGAAAGGCCCTGCCCTGAATTTAAGAAGCATCCTTATAAATCTATTGAAGTCAAACCGCTAGGTGCCTTTTCGGGTGTTCCATATGGGGTTTTACATGTTGAAGACATTAGGGCATACATCCACTATAACATGGATGAATTTGGAAACTTGAAACTCTTGGATTTGCTTAATAACTACTTAACTGATGATAGCCATCAATTGAAACCAGAATACAAAGCCCTAGAAAGCAAACACTTTCTGCAAGTCATTAGGTTTCTGATATTTGATGAAAATGAATGGGTTCGATATGTATTTAGCCGAATACACAATGAGTTCATGTGGCTATTGAAACCATTTAAGATTACGAAGGATATTATCAAGACTGTAACTGGGTTAAATTCCTCTGGTGAATTACCCATGTTGACAGCCGTGAAAAACCAGACAGTGACTAAAGCTACCGGTGCGAAGTTTGACAAAAGGGCAATGACCATCAATGATATCATAGAACCTGATGTCAAATTTGCCTCCATGGTGATTGGGTACAAGATTTACTATTCCAGTAGGGAAAATTTTGTCTCTGAAAATGCAATATATGCAGCCTATCAAATGGTAAAGAAAAATGTTGATTATGATCTTTGCGAGCTACTATAGAATCAGTTGATTGAGAATTTGAGCAAAATAAAGAAAAATAGGAAAAATACCTTCAAATATGGTTCCTTGATTATATGCTTGTTCTTCTATTTTATGAATGAAGTACCTAGAATTCAAGGTGTGCATTGGACAACTGACAAACCAGTAGCATGGCAAATAAGAGATCACCTTCTCAGCCTTGGTGACTCCCAAGCCCAAAAGACTACCATTTGGGGCTACTTCAAAAACTTCCAGAGTTTAATGCAAGCAAGGGAGAGAATTCCTAAATCAATTGTGGAGAAGTATGAAAATGACATATGTTTCATGGTTGACACAGATCAGTGCTTGATGGAAGCTATAGAACCAAAGACAATTTGGATAATGCCTATGGGTTATAAAGTGGATGGAAGAGTTTTGGATATGTATGCTCAACATCTTCTGAGCACACCTAAAGATACCTCTGTGGAAAGTTTTGGAACCTACAAGGAACTAAGTCTAAAATTGCATGTGGAGATCAGACTGTCAGAGACCAAGAGGAAAGTGCAAAGACAAGTTGAAAGGTATGCTGAGAGCATTGGCCTAACCAAGGAGGTAGTAAAGCAGAGCATAGAAAGAATTGAAAAGATGAAGAAAAGCACTGAGCAGACTATAGAAGAAAAAGCAGAAAGTGAGCTGACAGTGGCTCCAAAAGTCCCACCAAGCTCCTCAAGGAAGAAAAGGAGTTCTGCAAGTCTTGTTGAGAAACTCAAGTCCACTTCCACTAAGAAGCCAGAAGCCACTCCATCAAGTGATGGAGGGAAAATAAAGAAAACCAAGGCCACACGAACTCACATGAGCACAAAATATGATGAGGAGATAGAGACAGATGAAGAAGTGAAAGAAATAAGATCCAAGAAAGCTAGAACTTCAAAGACTTCTAAATACCAACCTTCCGAAAGCAATAAGGCCAGTAAAAAGCAAGTAACTTGTAAGGTCACTATGACTATTGATGAAATTGTTAAAACAATCACTGTTCATGGAAATTTAAAACCTATCAGAGTTTACTATGATAATTTTCATCAAGCAAATAAGAAAATTTTGGAAGATGCCATTATCATATATTTGAATAAATTCAATAGAGCCCTATTGGAAATTTTATAAGAACTCCCTAAAAGTTTAAGGAAAGTACTGGAAATGAAGAAAGAAGCAGCTAAGGATAAAGATATGGAACTCAGAGAGTATCTTCTCTCCACTTTGTGCCTTGTGATGACTAGAAGAGAAGCAGACAAAATCCTTAGAGAAGCTAAAGATAAATTCAGAAGCAAAGTCCGGATGAACAAACTAATGCTTGGTGAAACTGAGGAAATTACAAAAGAAATAGAAGAAATTCTGAGAAAGGCTTTAGACAAAGATAAATATTATATTATTTCAGAGAAAAAAGTAGAAGAAGTCAATCCTCCAGTTCCGGAACATGAAACTCCAAAAGAATAGATTAACAAAAGAATTGATGACCAAGGTGTTAATTTAGATCCTCCAGAGTTAACCTATGAAGAGACTAAGGTTGGATTTGATTCATCAGATCTGAATGTTGGAGAAGTCTAGGAAGAGGAACAAGTCAATCAGGAGGACATAGATATGATAGACAAAATAGTTGATGCAAGAGTAACTCCTCCACCTAATCATTCTGGAAAAGAAGAGAATATTGCTACTACACAGAGCCCTCCGGATCAGGTAGCAAGTTGTGAACAAACAGGAAAGAGTTCCTCTGCAAAGAACATAGAGAAAAATAAAGCAAAGAAAGAGGAATAAAAAGGAAAGAAAGACAAAGTAGAAGAAGATGGTGCAAATGTTGAAACACCTAAAGCAGATACTGAAAAATCTGATGAACAAAAGGATGGTTCAGAAAATGTTACAAGAGACACTGCAGATGCAGTGAAAAATCTTCTTGAAAAAGAGATGATTGAGAGTGATTACTTGTACATATGCGGTCCTATATACAAAATTTCAGAGAATTTTGGCTTGCAGACCCCACCCTTTACGATTGATGACAAAGGGGGAGTGAATTTTAGTGAAAAATGAGGAATCAAGCTAAGGGGGAGCACCAAAAAGCAGTGTGAACAATAGTATGGAGCATAAGCTAAGGGGGACCCATTTCAACACTTAGGCATTTTTCACTAAGTGTTGCCATCAATGCCAAAGGGGGAGATTGTTGGCAAGAGACACTACTAGGCATGATAGGTGTTGTCATTGATGGCAACTAAGATCATCCCATCCATCCGTATAACACAATTTGTTCACACTGGAAGTCAGAATTAGAATTTATCTAAGTCTGGGCAGTCAGGAACAGAGCAGATGACAGGGTCCAGTATCTTGATCCAGATCTCTCTGGTGGAAAGGCATGGTTTGTTGCAGATTTGATGTAGTTGGAAGAATTGTCAAGACACTCTAAATCTACAGTTTTGTCCTCCGGAGATGAAGGACTCAAAAGATATTAGCTTCTGAGTATCGGGTCTTAGTTTGACAAAACAGACAGAAGAAGAACAGGCCGACCTTGCAAATGATCTTAACTCCGAATGTATAAAAGTTATTTATTGGGCAATGTGTGATAATCAGTGATGGTAGCCGAGATGATTGATGATCTACGAGTGTAAGTCTTGATCCACATCTCATATTATCTATGGATCTAGCTAACAGAGCAGAGTACTCTACAAAGTTGTAAATGTTCTTGAAGCCGACTAGTAAAAAGATTGTAGATCATTCTGTGGATATATATACCCGATGGAATTGGATGATTTTGTTGTGTATGTGTTGTGACTATGGAGTAATTGTGAAAAGAAGTAGAGATCAAAGTTCATATGCTAGCAGAATGGTAAGAGGAGGAGAGTAAAGATGAAGTGTATCAAGTTAGTTTTCTATGCTTAACTGGAACTGAACTCCAGCATTGATAGATGCCAAATATCAGTTCAAATATTTGTAAATCTTCTTTCTTGTAGGCAGTGAGCCTTCCTTTGAGTAGTGAGCTCTAGGCAGTGAGCCCGAATGCATGTGCATTCCCCATTGTAATAATTTTAACAGAGTATAATCTTTGTGGGTTAACCCCCACCGTGGTTTTTCCCTTACCCTTAACTAGGTTTCCACATCAAAAATCCTGGTGTCAAGTGTACTATTTTCATTTCTGCTCATGTGTTATTGATTAATGCTGAAATGTTTTGCTTATAGGTTGTAAAAGAATATTAAGAGAAAGAAATTGTTAAATTGTGTGACAACTGATTCACCCCCCCTCTTAGTTGTCCGGACCTAATTCAACGCTTTTGTGATTTTCTCCATAGTTTCTTTGATTTTCTCACTTTTTTCCTTCAATCCTTTGTAATTTCTTTTTTAGGTTTTTTTTTTCAATTTTTCCAAATTTTTTTGGTTCTATAATTTTTTTTATTTTCTCCAGCTTTTTCTTCTTCCAATAGTTTCTGATTTCTTTTTTGGTTTTTATTTTTTATTTTTTCCAATTTCATTTTTTGTTTTTATTTTTTATTTTTTCTAATTTCTGTTTTGGTTTTTATTTTTTATTTTTTCCAATTTCTTTTTTTCTCAAATTTTTTGTCCTTCAACGGTTTTTAATTTCTTTTTTTGGTTTTTTTAATTTTTTCCAATTTCTTTTTTTGTTTTTATTTTTTATTTTTTTTGTTATATATTTACACAAAAAATAGTGTTAAAAATGACACAAAAACCTTGCAAAAACTTAGTGTTAGGTCAAAAATCAATCAAAAACTAGGTCTTAGGACATTAATAGGGCTAGATCTAAGTGTCAATCATAAAATCATGAGGAAAAACCCTAAAAAAAATCAAACAGAGGCACAAATGTTGAGTCAGGAAGTAGAGGCACTAATGCAAGGAGCATAGGCATTGAAGCAGGCTACAAATGCACTGACAGAAGGCTCAAATGTGCTGACAGAAGGCTCAGAGGTGCTAACCTACAAGCAAAAGCATTAGTTCACAGTCGGAAGCGCTAATCTGTAACATGCACATGAAAAGCACATAATTTCTTCCACAAAAAAATTAGTTCATGGACGTGGGTCCCACTAGGCGTGCCAAATGAAGATGATAAAATGGAGATGATGTTAGAAACATAAGCAATTAGTTATACCTTCAAATCTTCACTCCATTTTAGTCTCCTTGATAGAGTGGAGAATGCATGCACCCAATGCATTCTAGCTATACTCCATGTTCAAGATGTGATGTAGATTACTCTCAATAAGCATAAACTAATGGTAATGGACGAGATGAGAGGATATTTGGACAACATAAGACTACTATAAAATAAGCGCCCTTTTGGCTTAGTTGAGGGTTCAATTTAGTCTTGAACAAGAAAGTACATGAAGAGAGCTACACATTAAATTTACTCTTGAACAAGAAAGTACATTTTGTAGCCTTTGTATCTAGATTTTCTAGAACCATTAATAGTTTTCAGTATTGAGATATCTTGAGTTCAATTGCCCTAAAATGAATGGGCAATTACAAAATGTTTGAATTTGAAGAAAGTCTATAATAGTCTTCATATATAGACTACTTCGACAATTGTGATGAAATCAAACCATTTTGAGATATATTGTAGAAAAACAAATTGATTGTTATGAAATTGAATCACTTTTAGATATATATACTACTTTGATGAGTATTCTTGAACATCATCCATTTCAACAGTCAAATGTCAATTTTGGCCAATAAAAATAGGATAAATAATTATCACTTTTTGGTATGGATGAGGTGTAAATTCATTATTGATTGTTTGACTGTTGAAGTGGATGATATTTAAGTAGAGTGTACTTCTACAATTGTTATGAAATAAAGAATAGGAAGTTGAAGTGGAAACATGACCCCCATTAGGAAGAGTCAAGAAAAGTAAATGAAAATTTTAGGGATTGGGAAAGTCATAAATCCTACAGAACATAGTTATTATGTTCAAAATTAGAAGACAAGGATTTAATTTTCGAAAGATATGATTTTTGAAAGATCAAATTTAAGGTAGTTTTGTAAAGATGTTTATAGTAGCCTGAAACTATATTCTGGTATGACAATTGTCTAGGTGAAAGCTACTACAAATATAACCTACTGGCTAACTACAACACTATGGATTAAGAATAAAATTTAAATTAAAATTAAAAGATTACTATATTCTCTACATAATTTATTAAATCGTACAAATCAATTGTAAGGACTCGACTCATAATAAAATAATATTAACTCTGAATCAAAAAACATCGAGGACAAATTTTTTTTGATCTAACAAATGCAAAAATGCAAATTCATACAATTTTACTATTAATTCTAAGGAGTGTTCAATAAACGTTATAGTAGTTAGACAACTAGATCTTAGTTTTCTAAAATCATCAAGTCTTGAAAGGATCACTAATTTTAATTCTAGTGAAGAGAGAAAGTACTTTATGAGAGAAAGTACTTTATTAGAGAAAGTACATTACACAAGATAACATATAAAAACAATTGATCACACATACCTTAAATCCTTCATTACATCCTGCATTCATTTCTGACAACTTATTTTTTCTCCAGCATCTTGTATTCTTTTCGTTTGCACAAAGCTAAGCTAGACAATCTTATGTTAATTGAATTCAAAATCATTATACAAAAAATTTAAGGTCATAATATTTGCATAAGCTAAGAATCGAATACCTCATCATTCCTAAGACTGGAGACTTCTTATTATCTGACTTGATCTATTATGTTTTTGAGATTACGATGTTAATTATAAAAGACACCCTATATCCATGGGACCTGAGTACTGGGGGCATCCTTCGCCTTCCATACTGCCTACATACCCTGTATCCACAGGATTAAGGCCCCCTCTGGATGCGACTGACACTGGGGTATGCGAATATGTAGTTCTGTCTTGCACTATGTTTGATGCAACTATGAGCGGGTATGCAGCCCTTTCTAGGGTGATTCCCTACCCCAGACAGTTCTTCGTTGGCTGCCACCCACTTAGGTGAAACGGTGATGAAATTAAATCCACTATCACAACCACCTAAAAGGGGTGGTTATCGTGCAACCCTAGTGTTGAGGAATCTCCATTAGGTGTCCACTGGAGGAATTAAGTTTACTTTCACAAGTCAAATGGGTGTTCTGGTGACTAGGTCCATTCGAGATTCCCTAGTACTTTCTAATCACCAAGATCCACAAAGGCTAGGTGAGAGCATACGGCAACTAGGTTTTCTTGTTTCAACTAGTTTTGCCTTAACTGACATTTTACAAGGAATATATTATCCTAATATAAAACATCTTACACTAAACTAATAGTTTTGCATAGAATTTACCTTTTTAATATATGGTTTGTACAATATTATTGCAATATATCACTTATCATGACAAAATAACCCTTAGTCACAACATAGGTTTCCCACAACTTTTAAATCATGCAACAAGATATATAGCTTACCCAAGATATTAACATGTTATCATACTATACAGTTTACCCTGAACAAACTAACTTATACCAAAAGCATCTTCTAGATATTTCTTCAAGGAGAGTTTATAAGCCATAATAGATTTATCATAATTCGATCTACACAAATAAGAGGTACAAATATTTATTGAATTATACGGGGACCATTACAATCAGTCAGAACCTTCTTGTACTAAAACAAAAGAGAGTCACTATAACATTTTAGCATGACAAGAGCACTTATTCAAAGAAGACATAAAATACAATAGCAACCTTACGTAGAGAAATGTAACTGATATTAAATTATACTATATGACGATCGTGTAAACAATTACTACAATGGAACAATCCAATCACACTCCTAAATAAAATACATAAGATTCCACAAGCACTTACTTAGGTTACAAGAATGTGAAAGACCTTTCTTAGGTTACAAAGAATGTAAAGGACTATCATCGTAAAGAAATTATCATCTTATGCCAAGTAGAAGATGGCCATATCATACATAGAGAGACTTTAGTAAATCTTTGCAACAAAAACTTAACGACCTTTCCTAACATTTTGCTACCCATAACATCCATATGGAGGACGATTTAAGTATAGCTAAAAACTAAATGCAAGAATAATACTAATCTTTATTCAATTACAAGAAATGAGTAAGAATTAATCAAATAAAATGAAACAACCATTATTTAACTAACCACTAGATTATCTCATCCTACAAATGCAAACAAACCACTCAAGAGACACCAACTGCCTTCACAAATTTAAAAACTTCATTAATAAAAAAAACATGAATGATCTGACTATGTATTACCATAATTAAAATTATATCAATACAATCATATATTCAATTCACTAATCAACTCAAATTAAGAGCAAAGGTCTAAAGGTTCATCTACCTCCTTTGAAAGGAAAACACATAATAATCTCTTAGAATCTCAAATGTTTAAACATGAATAAAATCGCTCACACAACTATTTACTCTTAAAACTCCCAAATCATGACTAAATACCAACAACTGGATGAAGCATAAATATGACATTATAGTATTATGCCATCAATAAGGTAGCTCATTATTGACATCTTTTTAAATGAATTAGCCTCCCATTGATTTATAATTGTATCTCCTTTTGGTGCTAGACCAAGAAGAGAATGGAAAAAGGGATAGTTGATGTGGTAGAGATGGTGTAACCATCCCAATGAGCTTCTTTCCAAAAGTACATAACACAACAAAAAGTGTTGACTATATGTGTGAGTTTAGTTTTTAACTATTAATCAGCTACAAGTTGTTAAACAATTTTATTTCAGTTAATACATTGATCATATCTAATATAATGTGATCAAAAGTAACACTATCCAATTTAATTCAAGTAATTTGTTTCATTATATATAACTGAGCTACAAACCCATACATTAGAAGTTAGAAGAAGCACAATCCACAATCATTTCCTAAGGCAATTGCTATGAATGCATTGAATCTTCTATAATATACAGTAGTTGATTAATATTTAAATGAATACTCATTTTAGACATTGGACATATATGCCCAGACAAAGAACATGCATAAATAATAATTGCAAAGTAGCAAACTGAAATTTATTACCAAAAAATCACAAAATTGTGCAAAATGTTACCAATTCAAGGTGAGCATTAGTCCTATTCAGTTTGTGATATTATATTAGTATACATATACCAACTTTTGCCTTCATAAAATCTTGACTCAAATAGAAAGGAATCACGAGTTTTGAAACCATTAAAATAAGGTGGCAAGAAAATAGAGAGATTTGTAGAGAGGCAAACTGTAACAACCCTTGTGTTCGCATTTTGCTTTTGCTTATCCTTGATGGATTCCCATAACTATATATTTTGTATTGGCACCGGTGATGTGCAATCTTGATACTATTATGATGTTGACATGATTATTACTTATGATAGATTTTATGCTTACATGATTAGATGTTGTTGTTGTTACTTTTGTATGATTATGGATAGGAAAGGGATGATGTTGTAACACTCGTATCTGAGAGACTTATGATGTCATGACCCTCTTCTTGTTGATGTTGCTTTTGCTATATGATATATGTTATATGCACATGTGCTTTGATGTGGGATTGGAGTGATGCAGGTACTGAGTATTGACTCCACCTGGGTTCACACGCCTTAGCATACTAATATTCCCCGATGGTGGTTACTGGAGATAGTCACAGGCCCTATTCCCTACCCTAGCCCACTATACCATGTTAGTGCAGTGTTCCCATGTTGTTGTCTTACCGTCTGGTTATCTAACAGTAATGTTCAAATTACCTTACGGTCGTATGTGGCTTACCAGCAAGTCTTGTTGAGGTATTTTATTATGGTTTGCATTAATTTATTATGTGATTTATTTTTGGTATGTCATATAATTGGTGATTTAAATTATTATTTTCGTGTGAGCTGACATGTTGTATTAAGTGATTCAATGTGTATTTTTACTTGGTGGAGAATGTCATTTTGCGTTATTTTATTCATGGGATATGAGAGCTTTGATATTTTAATTCTAAGTTTTAATGTTATTAGTTGTGGGAGTTTTCATACCTTATGGATTTTTTTATTTATTTTCAAAGTCCTCTTTGCTGCGCTGGGGAAGATTTAAGATAAAATTAGTTTTTGTATTAAAGGATTTAAGTCAGTTTTTTTAGTATTTCTCTTTGCCATCGATAGTTCTTGAGAAAGGTTGGTGAGTTTGATTAATGATGGAAGGAAAATATCTATGGTAGATAGGTGATCAAATTGTATTTTTTTGGTAGAAAAATATGGACAGTAGAAAAAAAAGGTGCAGAGCAGGCAGCGGGTCGTGAAAAACTGTTTAGCAGTCGGTAGTTAACCAGCGGCTAACATACATTTTCTACGTATGTGTTTCCATCGGCAAAACACACTTCTGTCAGTGAGCTTAAACCCTATCACACCGAGTTCCATCCTTAGGCTGATGGGACTTAGATTTTACGCCTATCGGCGAGACCGTCGCTATCGGCAGACGGTTTGTATTTCCTACCGTTACACCGATATGAGTATGTCCCTTCGGTTGAACCTCTGAACCAACCATACCATTGAACCAATACTATCGGCAACTCTCAACTACACTGTCAAACCACTGAACCCATCATTTTATTGAACCGACGCTATTACTGAACCTATCGCTTATTCGCTAAACCATTGAACCTTAGAACTGTTGAACTGTGAACCCTTTGAACTGTTGAACTAGTTCAAAGGTTCAATCCAACAATTAACCAATTCAAAGATTCCTTCGAAGCCTTAATTTCTTACAAACATTCATCGAGCCAAATGAACCCGATATGCAGGTGAACTGTTAAACCTTTCTTTAAAGGTTCAAACTAAAACTTTCCGCCCAGTTCTAACCAACTGCGGAATTCGATGGGCTACCTGCTAACTATGTTGGACTGAAATTGGTTCAACACAGGGATTCAAACTGTCTGCAACGCCGATCCGCATAGCCAAAATCCTCACGACTGCGCCAACATGTACCTTCTACAAACATATAGATTTTTCTAACTTTAACAAGCTAGCACATGAGGATGCTAGGGTTCATCTCAGCATGCTACAAAACTTGATCCTGCGAAAACAAAATGCACAGAAACAAAACAGAAAACCTAATCTAATATATACAGCCATTCCACCGATTATGAAGTAATCAACCGGTGGAATGGATTAGAGAACTCATCTTGGCTGCAAATCAGAAAATTGACTACACAAGGAAATTGAACACCAAAAAACAACACAAATAGGATCCTTCTTTTATTGCTTACAAAAATTGTTACAGATATCTGATTTCACAGTTTTAGGACTTTACTGCTTTCTATAACAATCTCAATCTATCTTCCTCTCTATCACAATCTCAATCTGAGCTGAGCTATTTAACTACTTGCCAACAGTAGTACAGACTTGATTCCCAGCGGCTAGGAGACAATTCCAAGTGGCTGGGAGAGATAACCAACTAACAAACTCTTAAAAAACTAACAACCTTATCATGACAGCTCGGTAAGTATCCTAGGGAATTACAAACAGAAATTGAATTACAAACACCAATGACAAGTCTGGTCAAACAGACCTTATTACATTAAATATAGAAAATGCATAAGACTCTAGTCTTCCTGGGGTGCTCCTACAACATACTCCCCAAGAAAAGAAATCTCAAGTCCACTTGAGATGAGAGTTTGAAGATCTGCACCCTGTTGGATGATCTGCTCTTTAGGCATCCAAACTACCTCTAAATCAGGTTTCCCTTGCCAAGCCACCAAGTATTCCATATACTCTTTGTTCCTTGTCGTCTTTACCATTCTTGAGTCTAAAATCTTCCGCAAGTTTGGTGGATCATGCTTAGGAATATCATCATCTATTGTTCCCTGTAGTGGTTCCTGTTCTACATCTGCATTATGTTTGTAAGGAGTTAAATCACATACATTGGAAATAGGTGACAAGCCAAGATTAGAAGGGAGTTGGATTTCATAAGCATTCTGTCCACATTTCTTCAAAATCTGACATGGTCCAATCTTCCTCTGCATTAATTTGGTATGTTTTCCTTTTGGGAGTCTTTCCTTCTTCAAATTAACCCACACCAAATCTCCAACATCAAACTGTACATCTCTCTTCTTTTTATCAGCATATGCTTTGTACTTCAAAGTAGTTTGCTGGAGTTGGTGTTTGACTTGATCATGGACCTCTTTGATTGCTGATGCAAAGGCTTCTCCATCTGCACTAATAGACTCTCCTGCAGGTATATCTCTTAACTCCAAAATTTCTCTGGGATGAATTCCATATACTACCTGAAAAGGTGATTTTCCTGTACTTCTATTGATGGAGTCATTATAAGAAAATTATGCCTGTGACAGGATGTTATCCCATTTCTCTCCATGTTGTCTTGTTAAACATCTAAGCAAATTTCCCAATGACTGATTGACCACTTCAGTCTGTCCATCTATTTAAGGGTGATAAGCTGAGGAGAAAGACAAATTGGTTCCAAGCTTCTTCCAAAGAGTCCTCCAAAAATGACCAATAAACTTCACATCTCTATCTAACACTATGCTCAATAGCAATCCATGTATTCTCACTATTTCCTTGAAAAATAGATCTGCAACATATGAAGCATCACAGGTGGTTTTGCATGGAAAGAAATGTGCCATTTTGTTGAATTTGTCAACTACAACAAAGACACTATCATACCCCTTCCTTGTTCTAGGTAAACCGAACACAAAATCCATGCTTATGCTTTCCCATGGTCTAGAAGGAATGGGAAATGGCTGATATAAACCTGCATTAGTGGATCTTCCTTTTGCCTTTTGACAGATCACACATGTCTCCACAAATTTTTTGATATCTGATTGTAGCTTTGGCCAAAAGTAATGCCTCTTCACCAAATCAAGAGTCTTATCCAAACCAAAATGTCCTGCCATGGCTCCACAATGCTTCTCCTTAATGATATTCAGTCTCATAGAACACCGTGGAATGCACAACTATCCACCTTTGAAAAGTAATCCATCTTGTATCAGAAATTCAAAGTATTCAACATGATATTTGTCTCCAAAAGAAGTGCATACTTTGTAGATTTCTCCAAAGTCTTCATCATCATCATACATAGTCTTTAAGGAATCAATCCCAACACTTTCCAATTGAATCTGATTTATGGTGGGCGCCCTCCTACTCAAAGCATTTGCTACCTTATTCTTGACCCCTTTCTTGTGCTTGAGTGTGAAAGTGAAAGCTTGCAAAGTTTCCACCCACTTCATGTGTCTATGGTTTAGCTTTTCTTGGTTGTTTATGAAACTAAGGGCCTGATTATCTATGAACACTATGAATTCTTTTGGCATCAAGTAATGCCTCCACTTTTTGAGTGACTGGACTAGAGCATACATCTCCAAATCATAGGATGAATATCTTTTCTTAGCATCATTTAATTTCTCACAGAAAAATGCAATAGGCCTCCCTTCTTGACTGAGTACTGCTCCAATTGCCATGTGACTTGCATCACATTCAACCTGAAAAATCTTGTTAAAATCAGGAAGTGCAAGGACTAGCTGATGTGCCACTTTCTTCTTCAATGTTTCAAATGAATTATTTGCCTCCTTTGTCCAAGTAAATCTGCACTTCTGTCCTCCTTTTATGGTGTCAAGGATGGGTGCACAGACATGACTAAACCCTCTTATGAACTTCCAATAGAAGGTTGCTAACCCATGGAAACTTCTGACATCATTCATGGTTTTGGGAGTTAGCCAAGACAATATGGCACTTACCTTTTCTTGATCCATTTTTAGTTTTCCCTGTGAGATGACAAAACCCAAGTAGATAATCTCTTCCTACATAAACAAACACTTCTCTAAGTTTATCATGAGCTGCTCTTCATGTAACCTTTTGAGAACTAGGTCTACATGTTTGAGGTGTTCTTCCTTTGTATTATTGAAAATCAGAATGTCATCAAGATATACTATGACAAATTTGCCTATAAATTCTCTCAAGACCTCATTCATCAATCTCATAAATGTACTAGGAGCATTGGAAACCAAAAGGCATGACCTTCCACTCATACAACCCTTCATTGGTCTTAAATGCAGTTTTCCATTCATCTCCTGGCCTAATCCTGATCTGATGATAGCCACTTTTCAAATCTATTTTTGTAAAATATTTGGCACCTCCTAAACAATCAAGCAAATCCTCTATCCTAGGTATTGGGAACCTATACCTGATTGTGATCTTATTAATAGCCCTTGAATTAGTGCAAAGCCTCCAAGTGCCTTCTTTCTTTGGTGCTAGTACAGCTGGTACTGTACATGGACTTAAACTCTTGCCAATTAGGCCTATGTCTAACAATTCCTCAATCTGTCTTGCTACCTTTGCATTCTGTTATGGGGTGAGCTTGTATGTTTCTTTGTTTGGCAGTGTAGATCCTGTGATCAGATCTATACAATGGCTGATATCTCTTATAGGTGGTAGAGACCTTGGCATTCCATAAGAGATGATGCCTTTGTATTTGTCCAATAGCTCTTGAACAACTGGACCTATAAATCTTTGTCTCTTCTCTCCCTTGACTTCTTGTTGTTGTTCCTTATTCACCTTTAGGCATGGGATTAGAGCATATGCAACTGCTCCTTCTTCTGCTATTTCTGTCATGAATTGTTTGCCTTCTACCAGCATTACCTTGACTTCTTTTCCTTTGGATTCTACCTCCTTATCCATCAATGGTAGTAATTCTATTACCTTACCATTCTTGGTGATTGAATAAGTATTTCTAACCCCATCATGTTGTTCTCTCAAATCATATTGCCATGGTCTTCCAAATAGGAGATGGCAAGCATCCATCTGAGCTATGTCAAATAACAATTTATCCTTGTATGGTCTAATTTGGAATTCTACCCATGCCTGTTCTTCTACAACTGTTTGCTGGCCTTGAGTGAGCCATGAAATCTTGTATGGGCAAGGATGTGGCAGCCTCCTAAGCTTAAGCTTTTCTACCATTTCAACAGACACAAAATTTTCAATAGATCCAGAATCAATCAGAACTTTACATACCTTACCTCCTGCCTTGCAAGTGGTTTTGAAAAGAGAATTTCTCTGTGAGGGTTCTCTGTCAGGCACCTTCATGGTGGTCATTGTTCTTCTAATCATCAAATCTCCTTTTTTAGGATACCCATAACCATCAAGAGCATTCACACTTTGATAAGTGTTTGAGCTTATCATACTTTGACAATCAGATTCTTGGATCAGATTTGTCCTCCTGTCTCCCATTGAAGTTGTTGCTTTTTCTGGACATTTACTAGCTATGTGGCCTTCTTGATTACAATTGTAACATCTAAGAGGTCCTCTACCCTGATATCTCCCTCTAAATGGTGGTCTTCTGCCTCTAAAATTTCCTTTTTGATTGTAACTTCCTTGAGTTTGATTGTTGTCTCCTTTGCTGCTTTCTTGATTGGATTCACCTTGGTGTCCAAATCCATTTCCTCTACCTCTGAAAGGACTTCTTCCCCCTCTTTACTGTCTTCCTCTTCCTCTAGTATTTTGCTCTTGTCTTCTCTTTAATTTCTCTTCCACTTTAAGTGCCAATTGGTAGCACTTCTGAACTGTATCTGGACTATGTAAATTTAAATCTTCTTGGATGGCAAATCTCAACCCATTGAGATACCTTGCTACCCTCCCTTCCTCATTCTCCTTGACCTTTGTCTTGACACAGAGTTTCATGAACTCTTCAGTGTATGAACTGACATCTAACTCCTTCTGCTTCAAATTTTGCCTCCTCTTATGTAGTTGGATGCTGTAATCTAATGGAACATAGGCTTCCTTCACTAAAGCCATCATCTTCTTCCAAGTAGCAACTCTATTCTTTCCTTCTTTCACCCTGTCATCTTGGATGAAATTCCACCAAGTTAGTGCAACCTCTTTCATCTTGGATTGGGCCATCTTTACCCTGTGATGTTCTGGTATTTCCTCTGTTTCAAAGAAATTATTCAAGGAGTCTATCCACTCCATCACTGAATCAAGATCTATCTTGCCCACAAATACTGGCAGGTCTATCTTCATGTCCATGGTCCTTCGCTCCATGGATTTGAGGGCATTTAGTAAGGGTCTCTGGTCTGCAGGAACCTCTATCTCTTCCTACCTAGGGATCTCCTCTTCATCCCTATCTTCCTCACCAGAATCTTTTCTTCCCTTTCCTACTTTGTCCCTTAACTTATCTAACTCATCCTTCAAAGCCTCATTCTAAGCTCTGACTGCTTTGCTTTCTGCAATCTACTTCTTTACCAGGACAGCCAATTCAGCATTGGTCATCCTTGCTGGAAACTCTGATGTTCCCTCTGTATCAAACATTTTGTCTTCACCTTTTCCCAATCACTACAATCCTTCGCTCTGATACCACTATGATGCAGAGCGGGCAGCGGGTCATGGAAAACTGTTTAGCAACCGGCAGTTAACCAGCCGCTAACATACATTTTTTGTGTATGTGTTTCCATCGACAAAAACCACTTCTGTCGGCGAGCTTAAACCCTGTCATGCCGAGCTTCGTCCTTAGACTAATGGGACTTAGATTTTGTGCCTATCGACGAGATCAACGCTATCAGTAGATGGTTTGTATTTCCTACCGTTACGCCGATATGAGTATGTCCCTTCAGTTGAACCTCTGAACCAACCGTACCATTGAACCAATACTATCAGCAACTCCCAACTACACTGTCGAACCACTGAACCCATCGTTTTATTGAACCAGCGCTATTACTGAACCTATTGCTTGTTCGCTGAACCATTGAACCTTGGATCTGTTGAACCATGAACCCTTTGAACCGTTGAACCAGTTCAAAGGTTCAATCCAACACTTAACCAATTCAAAGATTCCTTCAAAGCCTTACTTAATTTCTTACAAACATTCATCGAGCCAAATGAACCCGATATGCAGGTGAACTGTTAAACCTTTCTTTAAAGGTTCAAACTAAAACTTTCCGCCCAGTTCCAACCAACTGCGGAATCCGATGGGCTACCTGCTAACTCCGTTGGACCGAAAGGTCATTGAACCTCTAAAATTGGTTCAACACAGGGATTCAAACTGTCTGCGACGCCGATTTGCATAGCCAAAATTCTCACGACTGCGCCAACATGTACCTTCTAAAAACATATAGATTTTTCTAACTTTAACAACCTAGCACATGAGGATGCTAGGATTCATCTCAACATGCTACAAAACTCGATCCTGCGAAAACAAAATGCACATAAACAAAATAGAAAACCTAATCTAATATATACAGCCATTCCACCGATTACGAAGTGATCAACCGGTGGGATGGATTAGAGAACCCATCTCGGCTGCAAATCAGAAAATTAACTACACAAGGAAATCAAACACTAGAAAACAACACAAACAGGATCCTTCTTTTATTGCTTATAGAAATTGTTACAGATATCTGATTTCACAGTTTTAGGACTTTACTGCTCTCTATAACAATCTCAATCTATCTTCCTCTCTATCACAATCTCAATCTGAGCTGAGCTATTTAACTACTTGCCAACAGTAGTACAGACTTGATTCCCAGCGGCTAGGAGACAATTCCGAGCGGCTGGGAGAGATAACCAACTAACAAACTCTTAACAAACTAACAACCTTATCATGATAGCTCGATAAGTGTCCTAGGGAATTACAAATAGAAACTGAATTACAAACACCAATGACAAGTCTGGTCAAACAGACCTTATTACATTAAATATAGAAAATGCATAAGACTCTAGTCTTCTTGGGGTGCTCCTGCACCAAAAATGCCTCATTTAGAGGCTCTAAAAATAAATAGAATAGAAAACAAAAGGAGGAAAATGAAGTGCAAGGGACAACAATAACTCAGGCGAGCATATCAAGTTGCAAGGTTGGAGGTGAGGTGAAGGGGAGTGCGATAAAAAAACCATTGCTGTCATTTTAAAAAAAATATGCCAAAATTTATTTCAATGCAAGATATTTACATTGCCTCTTTCCTTGAATCTATTTTTAACAATGAGAACTATTTTCTTAATTCTTTAGATAAAAGGGTTTTCAAGAAAGATCATGTGGTTTTTGATTTATAATTTTAGGTAAAACATGGGTTTGATCTTTTAGAGAATATAATGAGGGCAGCCATACGAAAAAACTGGGACGCAATCATAGCGATTGAAGAGAGATAAGTCCCATGGAACCCTTTTGTTATACAATGACTTCTCTGAAGAGATTTTCATGACAACTCTACTTAAGAAAATTGAGTGGCCTTTTGTTTTGGTCATTACAGTCATTTTTCTGCTAAATCACTAGCCTTGTGGAAACCATCGTTTTTAAGTTAAAGAATGATATGACACTAAAATACCTTAGAAACATCGATATGTGTTTGTGCTTTGAAATTTGGTCACATAATTTCTAATTAAGAAAATATGTCATGCAAAGGGAACTACTAGAGGAGGAAAATTAAGATGATCTCCTTTTCGTAAGTCTTTTTTTTTACATTTTTTTTTGTTATGTTAAATATGGCAGACAATATGCAAAATTTAGGTTGTGAGAAGACTTGCAATACCATTTTCTGTACTTGTTCTTATAATATCCATGCATTCCTTTATGAAGCGTGACCAAATTGGGTTCATTGGAGTTATTACAAAACTGACCTAACTGACAAAGGGCTATTTTCAATAAAATTACACTGTCATCGAAAGCTTTTGTCTTGTAGATCACATTTTTACAATATCAAATTTATAATTCAGTGTTCCAATCAATTTTGGATTCCTCGTTTGGTTAATGAGATGAACTACGTCTAGGCATTAGAGTGGTCATTTGGAGTGGCTCTCTACGGGCTTGGGGCCCACAAGTGGCTGCTAGGGGAACTAGTAGCAGAGTAATAGTAAACAAGTGATAACATAATAAAATATTGGGGTAAAAACACTAATAAGATAATGAGTCCTTGTGCATGGCCTTGAGCACTTGTAAAGGCTAAGGATGCATATGAGAAGGCCTATCCATCTACGGGGCATCGAGCTATTCATCTACGGGGCGTTGATTCAGGCATGATTGAGTCTCCTCATCCATACGAGAGGTGTACTTGGTTTCGTCTGGTGCCATCCCTTCGAGCATGCATGATGACACTCCATATGATTTACACTCTAGTATCTAGTACCTTAGTAGTCGTGAGTAGTACCCACCCTATGATTTGGATGAGCATCTCTATGTTATGACTTTGGCTTTATGCATTATTTTTTGTGTCTACTCCGTGATTGATATGAGTGTTGGCCATCTTGTATACCCTTACTTTGTTACTTTTGTTTGGGCCTTATGAGTACCTCTGAGCACGGTGAGGTGGTCTCGTATGAGTCTGCATGGTTGGGAGGCATTGCCACCACCATTTGGGACCAGTGAACAGGTTATTGGAGCATCAGTTGGAGATGTTCTCTCTCTCTCTGTTACTTTATTAGTTGTTGTACTCATTTAGATATTGTATCATATTCATGGCTATGCCATTGTACTTGTATATTCCTTTGTGTAATTATACTCTTTTGAGAGAGAAGATGTAAGCATGTAATTTAATGTGAAGAAATGAGATGTTTCTTATTTGGCTTACGGATTGCGGTGTGGGTATCAGATCTGCTTGTACTATGATGATTATGGATTCATGTTTATAATTGGAAATGGGATATAGGAACATTTGGGTTGGTGTTTAAAATGAATGTAGTTTTAACAATGTTTCCTCTGGAGAGTGATTTAGTCCTCTCCCGTAGGTTGTACATTTGGTCATACTTGGCCATGAATGTTGTCGATCTATCGAATCGGCAACCATATCATGTGTATGTTATCTATTTATGTCAAAAAAATTCTTGTCCTCTTTTGGCTCTTACCCTTCGGGGTTATGTAGTGGGATGTTACGTTTGGTATCAGAGCCCATGTTCACACACTGGGAGCTCTGGCATACTTGAGCCTTCTATTTTTTTTGTGTTTGGCATGTGTGGTGTGAGCTTTTTATATTGTTTTATAGTCTTGTTGTTATGCTTTCATGCCTTAGTATGGTGCATAGGTCGTCCTTGTGATGATCTATTTTGATGTGTTCTTTGTTTCCTTTAGGATGCCTCCTAGGGGTAGAGCTAGAGGCAAAGTTAGAGGTAGAGCCACTGTCTTTGACGTGGCACCTGACGTAATGCTGATCAGGGTAATCAGGGTGAGCATCAAGAGGGACAACATACTGAGAACCAAGCCGAAGGGCTCAGGGGTGCTCAGGTTTTAGCTCTTTTACAGCAAATTATGGACCAATTAGGACCTCGTCAGGAGGTATCTCATGAGGAGGAGTCACACCCTTCTCGCCAGGATGGTCAGGAAGCTAGAGCTAACCGTGAGCGTTCCCATAGTCTGGGTCATTTGAGAGCTAATGTTGTGAGGGATAGGGTGGATGGAGACAATGTTACTGCAAGTCACATGAGGGATCTTCTTGGAGCTCATCCCCCTACTTTTGATGCTTTTGGTACAAGTACTGAGGCAAAGACTTGGTTGATTGATCTCGATCGATGCTTTGCTATGCATCCTTATAGTAGCAATATTAGAGCTAGATGTGCCATTATGCATCTCAGAGGTTTTGCATCTACATGGTGGAGAGTAGAGGAGCAGAAGCTTCACCTAAACATTGCTTATGTTTCTTGAGGACTATTCTTAGAGAGGTTCTATGCATGATTTCTTTCAGACTACTTCCAGAAAAGATGTACTGATGAGTTCCATGAGCTTTGTCAGTTGACTTTGACAGTAGATCAGTATGAGCACCGTTTCTTTGAGCTTAAGCAGTATGCTAGAATTTCTGATGACAAGCTGATGTTGGTGCAAGATTTCATCAGGGGCTTGAATGCCTATATCAGTGGTGGTGTTCATGTGTTTGAAACAAAGACCTTAGAGATCATCGTGGAGAAGGTGAGGTTGATAGAGGAGAATTTGGCTAGAGGCTTTGGCAGTCAGGAAGGTGTTCAGATTGGTAGTGCCCCTCCTTTAGGATCAGTTACTGAGGGTACACAGTCTCAGGGAGCTGGACCGTCTAGATCTCAGTGTGCACCTTCTAGATCTAGTTAGCGATAGAGGCACAGGTCTGCTCAGTCTCAACAGAGTGGGCAGAGTCCTGGTACTCTATATTCTAGAGATCATCCATGTCATCATTCTCAGAGTAGGCAGCAGAGTGGTCTGACATAGAGTTCTCAGAGTGCATAGTAGAGTTCTAGGGGTGGTGGATCCCAGCAGTCATGTGCACCGTTTTCGGGCTGAGGTTCTGGCAGAGGTGGTTGTTTTGCTTGTGGGCAGCATGGTCATATAGTTGTTCATTGTCCTCAAAGATGAGTGCCTAGAGCTAGTCAGAGATAGGCTACTATAGAGCCTAAGTAGGTGATGTTGGTAGATCACATAGAGTATTTGCGGTGGTTGATAACCGTCAGGTTGAGCATCAGGGCACCGTGGTCGAGTATTCAGGTGTGTTATGTGCAGTTACCACATCTATCTTATTTGATTTAGGAGCTTTAGATTCTTTCATTTCTCCTTCTCTTGTGGAGCATTGTGGACTTGTGGTGGCAAGGCAAGATGTTGGTTGGTACTAGAGCCAAGGTGGCTATAGACTCCCTTGTTCGTGGTTACGTGTTGGATTTGGGCACTTTCACTACTATAGTGGATCTTCGTGTGTTGTCTTTGGGGTCCTATGGGATTGTTTTAGGCATGGATTGGTTGGAGACCCATCTAGCTAGTATAGATTGTTGGTGAAAGTCATCTTAGTGTGTAGATGATGTTGGAGAGCGTGTTGAGTTAGTTGGGGTTCAGAGACCCATTTCTCTCCATGTGATTTCAGCTATGCAGCTGAAGTGTGCCTTGCGGAAAGGTTGTTAGATGTTTGCTATTTTAGTTAGTGATCTTGCTGAGAGTGGGATTCAAGAGGTATTTCTTGATGATCATCCTATTCTTCAAGAGTTTACGAATGTCTTTTCAAGTGATATTCCAGGTATGCCACCTAAGCGCGACATAGATTTCTGTATTGATCTCATTCCTGGTGCGAAACCTATTTCTCGAGCACTGTATCGTATGACTACTCAGGAGTTGAGTGAGTTACAGTTGCAGTTAGAGGAGTTACTAGAGAAGGGTTTCATTCATCCTAGTGTATCCCCTTGGGGAGTGCCTGTCATCTTCATGAAGAAGAAGAACGGATCTCTTCACTTGCGCATTGATTATCGCCAGTTGAACAAAGTGACGGTGAAGAATCGTTACCCGTTGCCTCGGATAGATGATTTGTTTGATCAGATGAGGGGAGCCAAGGTGTTCTCTAAGATAGATATGAATTCAGGATACCATCATCTTCACATTAATGAGGCAGACATTCATCGGATGACATTTCATACATGCTATGGGCAATATGAGTTCACAGTTGTCCTTTTCAAGATGACCAATGCTACATCAGTTTTCATGAGTTTGATGAATGGGGTGTTTCGTACCTATCTTGACCAATTTGTTCTCATGTTCCTTGATGATATTTTGATTTATTGGAGGACTATGGAGGAGCATGAAGGCCATTTGCAGCGAGTGTTGCAGTGCTTGCGAGATAATCAATTGTTCGTTAATTTGGCCAAGTGTGAGTTCTTCTAGACTGAGGTGAGATATTTGGGCCATATCATCTCTAGAGAGGGTATCTCAGTGGATCCCTCTAAGATTCAGGCCATTGTGGACTGGCCAGTGCCAACAAATGTGGCTGAGGTTTGCAATTTCATGGGATTGGTGGGTTACTATAACCGATTTGTGAGAGATTTCTCTTGGGTAGCCCATCCCATCACTTCTCTTTAGCGGAAAGGGAAGAAGTTTGTGTGGTCAGATCAGTGTGAGTCAGGTTTTCAGGCTCTTAAGGAGCAGATGACTAGTGCACCTATCCTGGTAGTGCCAGATCCTACAGGTGATTTTGTAGTGTGCATCGATGCTTTGTTGGAGGGTGTGGGGGCAGTTATTATGCAGAAGGGATGAGTGATTGCATATGAGTCCCATAAGCTCAAGGATCATGAGCTGAACTACCCCACCCATGATTTGGAGTTAGTGGTTGTCGTCCATGCACTTGTACATTGGAGACATTTCCTCTTGGGACATTGGTTTGAGTTGCATAGTGATCATCGCAGTTTGCAGTATATCTTCACTCAGCCAAATTTGAATGCTCGGCAGTGCCGTTGGATGTAGTTCCTCTATGAGTATGACTTCAAGGTTCACTACATCCAGGGTAAGCAGAATGTTGTTGCGGATGCCTTGAGCAGGAGGAGACATGCGATTTCAGTTTTGTCTCTTGGAGTGGATTTGCGGCGCCATATTTTGGAGTCACTTCCTAGTGATAGTTGGTATCAGGAGGTGAGAGCAGAGATTGAGTCTGGGAGAGTCCTTAAGGGTAGGTTTGTAGGTTTCTCTCTCAAGTTTGATGTACTTTTACGACATCTTGGTCGTATTTGTGTTCTAGATTCTAGTGATCTTTGTTCCTTGGTTTTGTCAGAGGCCCATTGTGCACCCTATTCATCTCATCCAGGTGTCATGAAGATTCATGCTAATCTTTGACAGTTGTATCATTGGGTAGGTTTGCGGTGAGATATTGCCAATTTTGTGGCTTGGTGTCTTGAGTGCCAGTGGGTGAAGGTAGATTATCAACACCCAGTAGGACTGTTGCAGCCTCATTCCATCCCTGGATGAAAGTGGGATACTATATCTCTTGATTTCATAGTGGGGCTACCTATGTCTTCACGTCGTCATGATGCTATTATGGTTACAGTAGACAACTTGTCCAAGGTGGCACACTTCTCACCCATGAGATTTTTGTACACTACAGCATCCATAGCTCGAGTGTTTATGGAGGAAATTATGCATTTGCGTGGTATTCCTTGTAGGATCATTTTTTATCATGATCCAGTGTTCACTTCAACTCTGTGGACTTCTCTTCAGCATGCTTTGGGAGCTCAGCTTAATTTCAGCTCTGCATACCATCCTGAGATTGATGGACAGACAGAGTGGGTTAATCAAGTCTTAGAGGATATGCTTCGAATGTACATTATGGATCAGTAGTCTCATTGGGAGGAATATTTGTACATGGTTGAATTTGCTTATAATAATGGGTACCACAGTTCTCTTGGTATGTCTTCCTTCCAGGCCTTGTATGGTAGGCCATGTCGCACTCCGTTGAGTTGGGATCGCTTAGAGGACTGAGTTCTTTTGGGTCCAGAGATGCTTCAGGATATGGAGCAACATGTAGTGCGGATCAGAGAGCAGTTGGCTATAGCTCAGGATCGGCAGAGGAAGTATGTTGATGCCCGTAGGTTGGATCTCCACTTCTCGGTGGGTGACCATGTGTTTCTGAGAGTTCATCTGCGGAAGAACCCCATTTGGTATGGGAAAGGCTCGAAGTTGGCACCTTGTTTTGTTGGACCATTTGAGATCCTTGAGAGGATTGGTCCCGTTGCCTATAGCCTTGCATTTCCCTAAGTCTATTGTGCATTCACGATGTTTTCCATGTTTCAGTTCTTAGGCAGTATATTCTTGATGTGACCCATGTTCTTGATTGGAGTGCTTTGCAGGTCGAGGTAGACGGGCAGCTTTCTTTGGAGCCCATATGCATCCTTCAGCATCAGAGGTTGACCATCAGGGGTCGGGACATAGAGCAGGTAAGGGTCCAGTGGGATCCTGATGGTGAGTCCTTAGCATCTTGGGAAGATGCGGCGAGGATGAGAGACCTTTATCCATATCTTTTTGCGGGCTTCTAGGAGTAAGCCTAGTCCTAAGGGGGTAGGATGTAACAACCCTCATGTTCACATTTTGATTTTGCTTATCCTTGATGGATACTAATAACTATATATTTTGTATTGGATTATGTGTCCTGTTATTATTTTGTATTAGCACTGGTGATGTGCAATCTCGATACTATTATGACATTGAAATGATTATTACTTATGATGGATTTTATGCTTACATGATTAGATGTTGTTATTGTTACTTTTGTATGATTATGGACAAGAAAGGGATGATGTCGTAACACTCGTATTCGAGAGGCTTACGATGTCATGACCCTCTTCCTGATGATTGATGTTGCTTCGGCTATATGATATATGTTATATGCACATGTGCTTTGATGTGGGATTGGAGTGATGCAAGTATTGAGTATCGACTCCGCCTAGGTTCACAGGCCTAAGCATACTCATATTCACCGATGGTGGTTACTGGAGATAGTCACAGGCCCTATTCCCTACCCTAGCCCACTATACCCTGTTAGTGCGATGTTCTCATGTTGTCTTACCATCTGGTTACCTAACGGTAACGTCTGGATTACCTTACGGTCATATTTAGTTTACCAGTATGTCTTGTTGAGGTATTTTATTATGGTTTGCATTAATTTATTATGTGGTTTATTTTTGGTATGTCATATTGGTGATTTAAATTATTATTTTCGTGTGAGCTGACATGTTGTATTAAGTGATTCAATTTGTATTTTTACTTGGTGGAGAATGTCATTTTGTGTTATTTTATTCATGGGATATGAGAGCTTTGATATTTTAATTCTAAGTTTTAATGTTATTAGTTGTGCGAGTTTTCATACCTTATGGATTTTTTTTTTCAAAGTCCTCTTTGCTGCGTTGGGGAAGATTTAAGAGAAAATTAGTTTTTGTATCAAAGGATTTAAGTTAGTTTTTTTTTAGTATTTCTCTTTGACATCGATGGCTCTTGAAAAAGGTTGATGAGTTTGATTAATGCTGTAAGGAAAATATTTGTGGTAGATAGGCGATCAAATTGTTTTTTTTGGTAGAAAATCTGGATGGTAGAAAAAAAAGGTAGAGTAAAACGCCTCATTTAGAGGCTCTGAAAATAAACAGAACAGAAAACAAAAGGAGAAAAATGAAGCGTAGGGGACAACAATAACTCAAGCGAGCATATCAAGTTGCAAGGTTGGAGGTGAGGTGAAGGGGAGTAGGATAAAAAAAGGTATTTGCATCAGTTATTTGTTTTTCTAGCACAAAAACTAAAATCTATTTTCTATGATTTCCTTAACCACAGGAAAAAAAAATAGAAACCCCATTGCTGTCGTTTTTTTTTTAAAATGCCAAAATTTATTTCAATGCAAGATATTTACATTGCCTCTTTCATTGAATCTATTTTTAACATGTAGAACTATTTTCTTAATTCTTTAGATAAAAGGGTTTTCAAGAAAGATCATGTGGTTTCTGATTTATAATTTTTAGGTAAAACGTGGGTTTGATCTTTTAGAGAATATAATGAGGGTAGACATGCGAAAAAACTAGGACGCAATGATAGAGATTGAAGAGATCTAAGTCCCATGGAACCCTTTTGTTATATGATGACTTCTCTGAAGAGATTTTCATGACAACTCTACTTAAGAAAATTGAGTGGCCTTTTGTTTTGGTCATTACAGTCATTTTTTTGCTGGAAACCATCATTTTTAAGTTAAAGAATGATATGGCACTAAAATACCTTAGAAACGTCGATCTGTGTTTGTGCTTTGAAATTTGGTCACATAATTTCTAATTAAGAAAATCTATCACGCAAAGGGAACTACTAGAGGAGGAAAATTAAGATCTCCTTTTTGTAAGTCTTTTTTTTACATTTTTTTAGTTATGTTAAATATGGTAGACAATATGCAAAATTTAGGTTGTGAGAAGACTTGCAATACCATTTACTGTGCTTTTTCTTAGAATATCTGTGCATTCCTTTGTGAAGTGTGACCAAATTGGGGTCACTAGAGTTATTACAAAACTAACCTAACTGACAAAGGGCTATTTTCAATAAAATTACACTGTCATCGAAATCTTGTCTTGTAGATCACATTTTTATAATTTCAAATTTATAATTTAGTGTTCCAGTCAATTTTGGATTCCCCGTTTGGTTAAATGAGATGAACTAGGTCTAGGCATTAGAGTGGTTGTTTCGAGTGGCTCTTTACGGGCCCGGGGCCCACAAGTGGCTACCAGGGGAACTAGTAGCAGAGTAATAGTAAACAAGTGATAACATAATAAAATATTGGGGTAAAAACACTAATAAGATAATGAGTCCTCGTGCATGGCCTTGAGCACTTGTAAAGGCTAAGGATGCATACAAGAAGGCCTATCCATCTGCAGGGCATTGAGCTATCCATCTGTGAGGCATTGATTCAGGCTTGATTGAGTCTCCTTGTCCATATGAGAGGTGTACTTGGTTCCGTGTGGTGCCATCCCTTCAAGCATGCATGATGACACTCCATTTGATTTACACTCTAGTATCTAGTACCATAGTAGTTGTGAGTAGTACCTGACCTATGATTTGGATGAGCATCTCTATGTTATGATTTTGGCTTTATGCATTATTTTCTGTGTTTGCTCTATGATTGATGTGAGTGTTGGCCATCTTGTATACCCTTACTTTGTTACTTTTTTTTGGGCCTTGTGACTACCTCTGAGCACAGTGGGGTGGTCTCGTATGAGTCCACATGGTTGGAAGGCATTGCCACGGCCATTGGAGACTAGTGAACAGGTTATTGGAGCATCAGTTGGAGATGTTCTCTCTCTCTCTCTCTCTCTTTTACTTTATCAGTTGTTGTACTCATTCAGTTATTGTATCATATTCATGGCTATGCCATTGTACTTGTATATTCCCTTATGTAATTGTACTCATTTGAGAGAGAATATGTAAGCATGTAATTTAATGAAAAGAAATGAGATATTTTTTATTTGGCTTACGGATTCTGGTGTGGGTATCGGATCCATTTGTATTATGATGATTATGGATTCATGTTTATAATTGGAAATGGGATATAGGAACATTTGGGTTGGTGTTTAAAATGAATGTAGTTTTAACAATGTTTCCTTTGGAGAGTGATTTAGTCCTCTCCCGTGGGTTGTACATTCAGCCGTACTTGGCCATGAATGATGTTGATCTATCGAATCGGCAACCGTATCATGTGTATGTTATCTATTTATGTCAAAAAAATCTTGTCCTCTTTTAGCTCTTACCCTTCGGGGTTACGTAGAGGGATGTTACACAAACTAGAACAAAGTTTGATAAGCACGGTGATTATATACCAATCAATATGCTATATTCTTACTTTCCTTTGAAAATTTAAAAAAAAACAAAGCAAACATGAAGTCAATTCCTGAGATATAAGTATTTGCCTTCACAAGAAACTGTTCACAAGAAAAATGTATTTATTGATCGGTATTTGGGTCCTAAATAATATTGCATGACTTATGTTCTCTTGAACATCTATGCAGAAGTGGTCAGGTGTGGTGAAGTTCAAATGGTAAGAAGATTGAACAAAGATAGAGGAAATAAAAAAAGATCCCTAGATGAAGTTGGATTTGAGGCCATAAAATGGTACACACTTTTCATGTAGTAGACAGAGCACTTCATAGGTGTTGGGGATCTATGCAAAGTTGGGAAAGTTGGTTTGGAAGATGGATGCAACAAGGTCTTTTCAAGATTCGAGATATTTACTTAATATTGTGGAAGAATAGGAAAAACAATTATTTCTCTGTCGCCATAGTGAAAATTGCATTTGGTTTGTTAAACATGCCCCAAAGAACAACTATTAAAGTTGCTAAGAACCTACGAGTACGTGCTGATTGCCACACTGCAACAAAATTTATCTCCATGATTGTTGCCAGAGATATTGTTGTGATATATGTGTAACATTCCATTATTTTAAATAGGGCCAATTTACTTCTAGGGATTATTGCTGATGCTAGATGAAGCAAATCTGAAAAAAAAGACCTCCACTATAATAATGAATAGTGTCAGATCTCTAATAATAATGAAGGGACATCCGTCAAAGCAAAATAGAAGAGGGATTTTTGTCAAATGTAGTAGTTGCAAGTGCCCTGGTAGACCTATATGTAAAATGTGGAGTCATAGACAAGGCACATGAACTGTTTGACAAAATGCCTAAAAGAAATATGGTCTCATGGAATGTAATGATCGCAGGATATGCACAAAATGGATTTGTTGAAAAGGCTTTAGAAAAAAAACTTTCAGGCAACTATGATTGGCAGGTGTAAAGTCAAATCCTACAACCCTTTCTAGCTTCCTCCTTGCCTATGTCAAAATGGGAGCTCTTGAACAGGGTATGGACATCACCAAAGCATAACAGAAAAGGATTTTTTTTGTCAGATGTGGTAGTTGCAAGTGCCTTGGTAAACCTGTATGCAGAACATGGAAGCATAAACATTGCACATGAGCTGTTTGACAAAAAGCCTAAAAACAATATAGATGCACACACATAAGCATGAAACAACCTAGATTAATCATTACATTCAACTACGGGAGGCAATAATTCAGCATTAAACAATATTTTAGGAAAATAATGTAAGGAACAATATACTCAACTCTATGAATGCTAAAGGTATCTTAGATGTGGTCGCTGAAATCTGCTTTCCCCTACATAGGATGCCCTTTTAGCTGCAAAACCATCCTTCTCTTCCTTTGTTGGAGCCCTTCCTCTTACTCGTCTATATGTGTTTATCCCATCTTGGGTCAGTGTGGAAGATACTGAGAAAATAGATCTTTCTTTTCTTTCCCCAGGCGCCACTATGTTACCCCCTTCTCTCTCCACACCCCACACTATTATGCGCTCCTTCCTTTCATATCCAATCCCCCTAACTGACAAACTCTCCTACATGATGATTTATAAAGACATCGTAGGGTAGGTGTTTCATTTCAGCAGAAGAAGTTGGGGAAAGAAGAATGCTTGCGATTTGAAATGCTTGAGGGGCTGACGCTGAGGCTTTGCTATCTATTCTGACAAATAGAAATAAGGGAGAATATATAAAGGCTAATGGTAATGGTAGAGAAGAGAAGACAAAGTTTTAGGTAGTTGCATATGAATAAACGAGAAAGTAGTGAGCAAGTTCGTAGAAGAGAGAATGAGTGGACAATATTTGTTGGGGAAAAACACAAGAAAGGAGTGCAGAGCAAAGAATTGAGCAAACATCTAGAATGAGTGGACTTTACCACATAAGTCAACTATGTTGTGTGTTGAACACTCCAAAGTCAAAGACTTCTCTTAACAACAAACTTCACACTTTTCTTCTTTTTTACCTACCACTAACGCTCAGTTAAGGAAAAAGAACCAAAAATATTAAGTTGCATTAAATTTTCTGTCAAAAATTTCCTTGCACCCCATGCCACTCCATCATATATAATAAAATAACACTCTCCACACCCCCCGGCACCCCCACACATATAACTATCTAATTGTCTGTCTTGCAAGTGGGAAAAAGATTAGGTGATAGTTAAAATAATGAAATAAGTCAATGGAAAAACATCAGGTAACATTTAACTAATAAAATAACAAACTCTCCACTAGTTGTGTAGACATGGAATTGTGAACTAACCATGCCTGTCAAATAAAAATTTGTTTACGGTTATATCAAGTTGTATTAATATTAAATAACTAGTGCCTCTATATATATATATGGATGTTTAAATAAGGTATTATATAATAAATTATATATATATATATATATTCATATTTATATATTCTTATATAAAATAATATATGAAAATTTATGTATACTTAAATACATATATTTTATTCCTAAGGGTAATTTTATCAATTACGGAGATTTCGTAAGTGTCCAAAAATAGCACAATTTTCGTAAATTACACATGCAATAAATATATTGAGTCAAAATCAATTCAAATGACAACATTTCTATAATATTAAATGATAATTAAATAATAGTTTTACTAGCAAATTAGTAATTAACAACAAGAGTCGAGATCAATTAATTGAATGAAAGGGCTATAGATGACGTTTTGCATAATAATTAATATTAATAATTAGATATCAACATTTTGAATTGTAACAAATAGGGTTGTGACATCAATTTGAAAGAAGATTATAACTCAAAGAGAGTACTCATTCATCACAATGAGAATGAAATAAGATTAGACAATCCAACAAAATGACTTAAATTCGACTCAGAAGTAATTAAAACAATAGATTTTTTGGATCCTTTTAACACATTTTTCTAGAAGCATTCAAACCATGAAAGGTCTATACCTACGAAAAATTAAAAAAATGGGTTTGATATTTTATGGACATGAAAAATAAAAATTCTGAGCATACCTTTCTCGACAAATTTTGTCTGAATTTTTTTTTCGCCAGCTGGCCTGAAGCAAGACATATCAAACCCATTAAATTGTTGCAAATATGATTTATAGTTATAAAAATAGACGGCTGCATGATTGTGCGTCTTCATTTGTATTCAATGAAGTTCACAAGAACTCCTTCATCTATATTGAATGAAGTCCAGAGGAGTAAGAATGGTAAAACCAAATGGGTATCTTGAAATTTTTAGTTTACATGTAAAAATACATGTAAATTATCAAAGATATCTTAACATGGATTTTTTAAAAAATAAAAAATCATTCTTCACATGCTTGTTTTTCTCTCCTTGAAATAAAATTGTAAACATACATAAAAAGAAATTAAGTGTTCCCAATGGTTTACATGCAAAAATACATATAGATTATTAAAGATATCTTAAAATAGATTTTAAATTTTAAAAAAAAAAATTCTTCACATGTTATTCCATCATTGAAATAAAAAAAAAAAGGAATTAAGTGCTCAAAACAATTTACATGCAAAAATACATGTATATTATCAAATATCTTAAAATAGACTTAAAAATAAAAATAACAATCTTTTCTTCATATAGTTGTTAATCTATCATTGAAATAAAATGGTAAACATGCATAAAAAGATTAAGTGCTCAAAATAGTTTAAATTATCACATATCTTAAAATGAATTTAAAAAATAAAAATAAATATAAAAATTCTTCACATTATTGTTTTTCATCATTGAAATAAAATCTTAAACATGCATAAAAAGAAATTAAGTGCTTAAAATAGATGGTAGAATATGAGTTCAACAATCAACATGTGCTCGGGGATTAATATGGTGCGCACGGATGAAGCTTCCTTCGCAGGCATAATAGCTCGCGACCTGTAAGGCCCAGGCTGCATGTCTATTCCTTGCTTTGCATGCATAGGTTCTCATCCGTATCGGCTGTGTGATGATGTTTTTCAGCTTTGGGGGGGCTTTTTGCTGCGATTGGGGTAGGTGAGTTTTTGTTACAGGTTTTTCTTTTTGGGGGCCGGTCTTTTGGTTGTTTCACAGTGATGGAAGCTTGTGCTTCCTCCAGTTCAATGTTTTTTGATTCTTCAGGTCATGGAGGTTCTCTTCCAGGTGTGCATGCACAACCTTCAAAGCCATTTTATGTGGGTAGTGCTTCAAAAATGAAGAAAGTTAATGGCTGTTTAGCCAGGAGTCTTGATTGCCCTGTCTTAGTCATTCAACCAGAATTGGTTTTTGATGAGGTTTCATACCTGAGTAATCAGGTTCTTGTTAGATCTAGGAAACACAACTGAGAGGGGGGGGTGAATCAGTTGTACAAAAACTTGCTTCCAATTCAAACACTTAAATCCTCTTGTTATTTAATAGCATATCAATTAATCACTCATGAAAGCATAAAGCATAAACACCAGAGTAGATACACATCAGCGCATGAGACACCAAGATTTTGACGTGGAAAACCCGGTCAAGGGAAAAACCATGGGGTGATTAACCCAAGGATTATTCTCTGTTAGAAGAATAAGAAAAAAAGATGGCACATGCCAATTAGGGCTCACTGCCCGAGCACACTACTCACAAGAGGCACACTACCTACAAGAGACACACTGTCTACAAAGTAACAAGTATTACAAACTTGAACTGGAGATTGACATCTTTTCCATGTCTGGATTAGTTCCATTTAAGCTCGAAAACTCCTGCTCTGCCTTTCGCTCTTCTTCGCTATGCCACACTCATCCACACCAAGACACGCTACAAAATGAATTCTCAATCCCTTATTTATACAAGGCATTGACTTAGGAACAATCATCTAAGTCGACAAACACCTATAAGATCATTCGCAAGACGTGTAATACATCTGGTCGGCCTGTTATAGGAAAAACACCAATATCTGTGGTTATTCTTCAAATGCAAACTCAAGCTTCAATGCGGACCACCAATAAGAATTGTACATGATCCAAAGATCGCCAAAACCTTTCCTGAGTCATCAAGAACATCCGCACTTTATCAGCTTACTGGAATTCTTCTCTTCTTCATCCAAAACTTCAAGAACATAGTCTGTCATCACTATCATAATGAAAAAGGTGCTTCTGGACCTCCAAACCATGAACAAATCTAGTTGTCACTTCACACAGACTTCTTCAACACTCCCTCCAATCTGCAGAGTGAGATAATGCAATTCCGGAGCTCACCGGACCTTTCTGTGACCCTCTGTCACCTCTAAACACCTGCCAGAATAGGTTCTACTTGAGCGACTATAACTTCTTCAGATCTTCATGCAGACCTCTGAAATCTTGATTGGAACATCTCAAGACTCATATCTACAAACCCTTTAAACCATATCCTCTGATCCTCAACCTATTTAGGACTTTTTCCTTCTTGTCATCACTGTTCTTCACTGTTCCTGATTAAGACTTATTCTCTCAATATCCTCAGCACACAGCTCATCCAATCCTTCTCATTAATGCAATATGAGTATGTTGACATCAATGACAACACTGGTTATCCTCATACTTGCAACAATCTCCCCCTTTGTCATTGATGGCAACATATGATGTGAAAAACCATCAAGACAAGAACTTTTCCTTTCTGTCACAGCTCCCCCTATCAGCAACAACCTTTCACATATCTTCTCTTCCTTGACTGCTCCCCCTTTGATCATCAACCACTTGTTTTTCACATGTCTTCTCTCCCCCTTTGACAGCAATGGCAAAGGACTCATACTTACAATTCTAACACATCAGAATCATACCAGCTGCTCCCCCTGAGTAGTAGCTCCCCATCATCAATCTGGATCACAAGATATGACTGTGATATCCACCAGACTGATGCACATCAGTGCATCCTAGTTCATCACCAGAGGGGCAATAACCCCTAACTTCTCCCTGAGATACTCAAAAGAGTCCTTAGGAAGAGGTTTAGGAAAAATATCTGCAAGCTGATCCTTGGAGGGCACATACTCCAATCTGACTTCACCCTTGTTCACTTGCTCTCTCAGAAAGTGAAACTTGATAGATATATGCTTAGTTTTAGAATGCAACACTGGATTTTGACATATTTATTGCACTTGAATTATCACAGAAAATTGTGATAGGCTCCTCATATTCTACTTGAATATCTCTTAGCATTTGCTTCATCCACAAAAGTTGAGTGCAACTTCCTGCTGTTGCAATGTATTCTGCTTCAGTTGTAGATAGGGATATTGCCTCTTGTTTCTTGCTTAGCCAAGAAACCAACCTTTTTCCCAAAAAGAATGCTCCTCCACTTGTACTCTTCCTATCATCCACATCTCCTGCCCAATCTGCATCTGTATATGCATGAAGAGAAAAATTATGATCTCTAGGATACCATAGACCATACTCAACTATTCCTTTTAAGTACCTAAAAATTCTTTTGATTGCCATGACATGAGATTCTCTGGGATCAACCTGGAATCTCGCCACAAGACCAACAACCTGCATTATATCTGGTCTAGTCTGAGTGAGATACAATAATCCTCCAATCATTGATCTGTACTTGGTCTGATCTGTCTTAGGAGAGTCATCATCTTTGCTCAACTTACTTCTGGTTGCCATGGGAGTGTTCATTGGCTTTGAATCTTCCATTCTAAATTTCTTCAATAATTCTTTCACATATTTGGTCTAAGAGATAAAGATTCATTTCTTTGTCTGAGTAATTTGTAGACCCAAGAAGAAATTCATTTCACCAAGCATTGACATTTCAAACTCACTTTTCATTTGATTTGCAAAGGTTTTACACATACTGTCTCTTCCTCCAAAGATGATATCATCAACAGATACTTCAACAATCAAGATGTTTTCATGATCAATTTTGAAATATAGGTTACTATCAGCAGTACCTTTGTTGAAACCAATCTTCAAAAGATGTTTGTCCAGCCTTTCATACCATGCTCTTGGAGCTTGCTTTAGACCATATAGTGCCCTTTTTAATTTGTAGACCATATCACCATACTCAGATAACTAAAATCCATCTGGTTGTTCAATGTACACTTCTTCCTCTAAGTCACCATTCAGGAAAGCAGATTTGACATCCATCTGATACACTTTGAAATCCTTGAAGGCAGCAAATGCAAGAAATAGTCTGACTGCTTCAATTCTTGCCACCAAAGCAAAGGTTTCCTCAAAATCAATCCCTTCTATTTGAGAGTAGCCTTTGCAGACTAATCTGGCTTTATTTCTGATTACTTCACGAACTTCATTTAGTTTGTTCTGGAAGACCCATTTGGTTCCAATCACATTCTTGTTTCTAGGTCTAGAAACAAGATCCCAAGTGTGATTTTTCTCAATTTGCATCAACTCTTCCTCCATTGCTTTGGTCCAATTTTCATCATTGTAGGCTTCATTTATTGTCTTAAGTTCAATCTTTGAAATCAAACAACATTCATCTAAATTTTGAGCAACATTCCTTCTAGTTTGCACACCTTTGCTTTTGTCACCTATGATTTGATCTTCAGAGTGGTTCAGTCTTACATACCTTGGAACTTTGGGAGTTTCTTGCACTTCTGCTTCTTGATCATGCTCATTTAAACCTGTCTCTTCTTCCTGATTTATCGGATCAGTCTGAATCTGACTTTCAGGAGAGGATGGAGCTTCTTGAACCAGAACATCATTCTGATCATCTTCATTATACTTATAAAATCTTGAGGGCTTCTCAATACCTTCATCAACCTTCACATTTGTACTTTCTATCATCTTTCTCAGTCTCTTATTGTAACACCGGTATGCTTTGCTTTGAGTGGAGTAACCCAAGAAAATTCCTTCATCACTTCTAGCATCAAACTTTCCTAGATCTTCATCTCTTTTAATGTAACACTTGCTACCAAATACTCTGAAATATCTCACAGTAGGAGTGATGCCAAACCAAAGTTCATAAGGAGTCTTACCAGTATTGCTTCTGATTTGAACTCGATTGAGAGTGTAGACTGTAGTGCTGACAACTTCTTTCCAAAACATCTAGGGAACATTTGCTTCCACCATCATTGTCTTGGATGCTTCCTGGATGGTCTGGTTCTTTCTCTCAACTACTCCATTCTACTGTGGAGTCCTAGGGGCAGATAACTATCTCTTTATACCATGCTTCTCACAAAAATCTATGAATTCATTGGATGTGAATTCACCACCTCTATCAGACCTTAGACATTTCAGTTTTAATCTGGTTTGATTCTCTACCATAGCCTTGAAGATTTTGAACTTCTCAAACGCTTCTAATTTCTCTTTCAGAAAGGTAACCCACATCATCCAGGAATGGTCATCAATCAGTAACATGAAGTATCTATCACCTTGCATACTCTTGATTCTTGTCGGACAACATAGATCAGTATGAACTAACTCCAATAATCCGATAGAGGACTGATCCTTGCTTTTGAATGAGACTCTGCTCTGTTTACCCAGCTGACATTCTTTGCACAAACTATTTGTAGGTTTTACAAATTTTGGAAGATCTCTTACAGCCTGAGTATTTCTTATCTTGATGATGTTATCAAAATTTACATGACACATCCTTCTATGCCATAACCAACTCTGATCAACTTGAACAAATAGACAACTTTTATCAGAACCAACCAAGTGGAAGATATTACCTTTAGTTTGAGTACTAGATGCAATCTCTATTCCAGATGTTTCAAGGATTTTGTATTTTCCATCCTTGAATCGGAGATCATAGCCTTTATCCACCAACTGTCCAACACTGAGAAGATTGTGCTTCAAGCCTTCAACATATAGCACATTACCAGTTTTGTTTCTTCCATTAAAAGAAATAGTTCCTCTTCCTCTGATTCTACCAGCAGAATTATCACCAAACTTTACCACTCCTCCTTCATACCTTTCCAAATCTAAGAACTTGTTCTTGTCACCTATCATATGGTGAGAGCGTCCACTATCAATAACCCAATCATCCTTTTCTTCAACTTGGGCAGCCAAAGCTCTTTCTACAACCTTATGATTGACAGATTCAGAGGATATTGGATCTTCTTCCTTGATGGCAATAAACACCCATTCATTTCTGGATTTGTTTCCTATCTCTGATTCATCATCTGTTACTCCTTCATTATCATCTTCTTCATGAACATAATAACAATTCTTTTAGAACCTTTGTCTGTTAGAATTTGACCTTGTAGATCTTTCTGGACATCTTGAGGCAAAATGACCAATCTTATTGCAATTGAAGCACTTAAAGGGTAATTTTCCTTCATACTTACCGGATCCTCTTGGCAGTCTCTTTGCAAAGAGGGCTTCAAGTTGAGTTGTTTCTGCTTCTTCCACTTCCATGTCTCTTCTTGTTTGATCATACCATGACAGCTTCCTTGAAGAGTTTTCTCCCAAATCAAATCTTTGTTTACCTTTCACAGAGGCACTGGCTTTGAATGCAGATTCAGTCTTGGGGGGATCATCTCCAAACTTGATCATTTCAAATGCAGCCAATTTGCTAGCCAATTGGTCTCTTGTGACAGTTGTATGGGCTCTGAATTCATCAATGGTAGCAACCTTGATTTTGTAGACAATAGGAAGGGATCTGAGAATTTTGCCAACAATCTCATTTTCATCCAAGACTCCACTAGCATTCCTGATTCCACACACCAGCTCATTTACTCTTAGCATAAAGGTAGTAATATTTTCATCATCTCTCATTTTCAGTCTTTTAAATTTCCCTTTGAGACTTTGCAACCTTGCACTCTTAACATACTCATCTCCTTCATGTAGAAGTTCCAGTTTAATCCAGATCTCATAGGCAGTTGGTAGGTCAATAACATTTGAAAGCTCTGAGTCAGTTAATGCGCTTAGAAGAGCCTCTTTGGTCCGTAGATTGTTTTCAGCATCTATGATTTCATTTAGAGTTTTCCGACCACCCTGTGGAGGTGTATATGCTTTTGTGACCATGGACAAGTACGCCTTTCCCATACACTCCAAGTGACATTTCATGCGGCCTTTCCAAAGAGTGAAGTTGGTTCCATCAAACTTCAGACTGTCCTTCTTGTATGACGACATCCTGGATCTCCTCAAGCGGTTAAGCTCTTTTTAGAGGAACTTGGCTCTGATACCAATTGTTAGATCTAGGGCACACAACTCAGAGGGGGGGTGAATCAGTTGTACAAAAACTTGCTTCCAATTCAAACACTTAAATCCTCTTGTTATTTAATAGCATATCAATTAATCACTCATGAAAGCATAAAGTATAAACACCAGAGCAGATACACATCAACATATGAGACACCAAGATTTTGACATGGAAAACTCGGTCAAGGGAAAAACCACAGGGTGATTAACCCAAGGATTATTCTCTGTTAGAAGAATAAGAAAAAAAGATGGCACATGCCAATTAGGGCTCACTACCTGAGCACACTGCTCACAAGAGGCACACTGCCTACAAGAGACACACTATCTACAAAGTAACAAGTATTACAAACTTGAACTGGAGATTGACATCTTTACCATGTCTGGATCAGTTCCATTTAAGCCCAAAAACTCCTGCTCTGCCTTTCGCTCTTCTTCGCTATGCCACACTCATCCACACCAAGACATGCTACAAAATGAATTCACAATCCCTTATTTATACAAGGCATCGACTTAGGAACAATCATCTAAGTCGGCAAACACCTATAAGATCATTCGCAAGACGTGTAATACATCCGGTCGACCTGTTATAGGAAGAACACCAATATCTGTGGTTATTCTTCAAATGCAAACTCAAGCTTCAATGTGGACTGCCAATAAGAATTGTACATGATCCAAAGATCACCAAAACCTTTCCTGAGTCATCAAGAACATCCGCACTTTATCAGCTTACTAGAATTCTTCTCTTCTTCATCTGGAACTTCAAGAACACAATCTGTCATCATTGTCATAATGAAAAAGGTGCTTCCAGACCTCCAAACCATGAACAAATCTAGTTGTCACTTCACACAGACTTCTTCAACACTCCCTCCAATCCACAAAGTGAGATAATGCAATTCTGAAGCTCACCGGACCTTTCTGTGACCCTCTGTCACCTCTGAACACCTGCCAGAACAGGTTCTACTTGAGCGACCATAACTTCTTCAGATCTTCATGCGGACCTCTGAAATCTTGATTGGAAAATCTCAAGACTCATATCTACAAACCCTTTAAACCACATCCTCTGATCCTCAACCTATTTAGGACTTTTTCCTTCTTGTCATCACTGTTCTTCACTGTTCCTGATTGAGACTTATTCTCTCAATATTCTCAGCACACAGCTCATCCAATCCTTCTCATTAATGCAATATGAGTATTTTGACATCAATGACAACACCGATTATCCTCATACTTACAACAGCTCTAATCTGTAAATTCATGGGCATTCATATCTCGATGACTACTTTGGATTCGTGGATTCACCACTCTTGGCAAGTTGAAGGAGAAATGGAAATAATGCTGGCTGCAAACAGTTATTTTATGGTTGTGTTTTCATGCATGGCTGATAGGAATAGGGATTTTGAAGGGGGTCCTTATTTCTACAACCAAGTGGGGTTATTCATCAAACCCTAGCATGTGGGGTTCAATTCGGCTGAAGAGCTCCCTACAAGGGTTCCTATTTAGGTGCACCTTCCTCAACTACCTTTGGAGATTTGGAATAATGAAGTTTTGCAATGTATAGCTCTTCTGCTTGGTAAGCTAGTTGGTACAACCCAACAAACTTTGGATAGAAAAATTATTACTTATGCTCATATCTGTGTGGAAATTGATCTAAATAAGCCTTTTCTAGACTTGATGGAAATTTGTATGGGATCTTCTTCTTGGATTCAGTCATTGGATTATGAGACCTTGCCTTTTCGTTGTCGTATATGCCATGAGTATGGTCACCTTCAAAGGAGGTGCCCTAGGGTTAATAAAGCATCATCTAGTAACATTTCCTCCTCTTCCCCTGATCCACAAGTGGATAAAGGAAAAGGCCCTACGGTGGATGTTGATTCAGGAAAGGATGGTTTTATGCCTGTTAAACTTCGCAATAAGGGGTGAGGTTAGAAAAGATATTTTTGAGATAGGCAGAAGGAGGAGGGTTTCAATCATTTTGATGCACTGGAGGATTTGGCTTCAGAAGAGGGGATTCTTGTGGATATGCAGTTAGGGGCTTCTGGCTTGGGTATGGATGGTGAGCAGGATCAGGGGAATGTCCCTGGCATTTTTCTGGAGCATGGGAAGCAGGTCCCTCAGGTGTCTTCTAGAGATATTGGTCCTTTGGTGTTAAAGGTCTCTATGGAGGCTGATGATGATATAGTTTTGGTAGACTTGGTAAAGGAGCCTTTGAGTTCTAGCCAAGGCTTGAGTTCACCTCCTACGTTAGGGCTACAACAAAGTCCCTTAAAAGAGGCCCACCAGAGAAATATTCTAAGGTTGGTCACAAGAAGGATCAAGAAAAAGTTAAATTAACTAGGGAAATGTTGGTGGAATTGGGGTCATTGAAGCCCATTGAGGCTCATTTCTCCCAACCTCTTCAATGATTGTCCTCTCATGGAATGTTAGGGTTTGAATAGCATCCCTCGAGAAAAGACTATTCATGATTTGATTATGGCTCATTCTCCAGATATTGTTTTCATTCAAGAAACTAAGTTACCAGTGGATGGGATGTTGCAATATGCTCCTGGCATCTGGAGGTCTGGTCAATGTCAGTGCATTGGGGCTTCTGGTAGCTTAGGAGGGTTAGCTCGTTTTTGGAACCCAAGGAAGATCGTTCCGCTGTGGTGGATGGCTAGTCATTCCTCTATCTCTTTGGTGGCTTCCTATTTGGATTCTGGTGAAACTATTTTGATTGCTAATGTTTATGCTTCGAATGATCTCTCTGGTAAATCTGGTCTTTGGTCTCATATAAGGTATGTATGGTCTCTTGTTCCTTTTCTCCCATGGATTTTAGCTAGTGACTTTAATGTTGTGTTGAGCTTGGAGAAAAAGAAAGGGGGAATTGTGAGTTTAGTATACTTGGAATAATAGAAGATGTGGGGAGGAGGCTATTTCTGAGTGACTAGATAGATTTCTTGTGTCCTATTTTTGGGTTGGGAATAGGTGGTCTACGAGCTCTAAGATTCTTGATTGGAGAGGGGTGGATCATTGGCCCATTAAATTTTTAGCCACTTTATTTTCTAGTCCCAAGAATCCTTCATTTAAGTTCTAACTTATGTGGCTTCGTGATCCCTCACTTCATGAGTTGATAGGGCAGTGATGGTAGCTGGGGAGTCTAGCCTATGGCACTGCTATGTATTCTTTTGTTAAGTTGTAATTTGTTAAATACAAGATCAAATGGTGGGATAGGCAGTGTTTTAGTAGTGTCCAGGCTAACAAGTGGAAAGCTCAAGCTTGTTTGGATGATATTACTCATTGCATTAGGGATAGTGGTTTAACTGAGGATTTATGCAGAGCGGAGTCTCAGGTTGTGAAAGTTCTAGAGGAATGGGAGCTTCAAGAAGAAATCTTTTGGAAACAAAGGGCTCAAATAGATTGGCTTCAAGAGGGGGACAGGAATACAACTTTCTTTCATAACTTTGTCAAAGCACGAAGGCAAGGGTGTTATATTACTTCTTTCATTGACTCGGTTGGTAATTAGCTTACTTCTCATAGGGAGATATCTTGTGAGGCTACTCAATTTTATTCTGCTTTGTTTTCTGAAGATTCAGTTTATATGGGTAATGAAGAAAATCTGATTTTGGATTGTATTCCCTCCTTAGCCACTCATGCAATGAATGAGGCCCTTCTTCGGCCTATCTCTTTGTTTGAATTGGAGGAAGTGGTTTTTGGGTTGCACAAAGGGAAAGCCCCTGGTCCTGATGGGTTCCCAGTGGAATTCTTCTAGGAATTTTGGGAGATTGTTAAATCTAATCTTTTGGAAGTAGTGCGAGAGTCTCAACTCAATAAGAAGATGTTGTGAGCCTTGAACTCTACTTTTCTGGCCCTTATTCCAAAAAAAGAAGGAGCTGATCGGTTGGACCTTTTCAAGCCCATTGCTCTGTGCAATGTGGTTTCTAAAATTATTAATAAATCGATTGCTAAGAGGCTTAAGTCTTGGCTTCCTTTGTTGATTTCAGAAGAACAAGGTGGCTTTGTTGTTGATAGACAAATTCTAGATGACGTAGTGACTACTTCTGAAGTTATTCATTCTATGGCTAAGTCTAAGGAAAAATCTATGTTCATTAAACTAGATATGGCTAAGGCTTATGACAAGGTTAGATGGCAATTTTTGCATACAGTTTTCAATGGTTTTGGCTTCAGCAGTGAGTGGGTTAGTTGGGTGATGAGTTGTGTTACTTCTTCCTCATTTTCTGTCATCATCAATGGGGAGCCTTCTAAGTTATTTGGGGCTTCCAGGGGTCTTAGATAGGGGGACCCTTTATCTCCCTATTTGTTTATCATTATGGCTAAAGGCCTAGGAAGATTCATCAAGTCTCAGGTGTCCCAAGGTTTGATTCAAGGTTGTTGTTGGGGTAATGGATTGCCTACTTAATCCCACTTGCAGTTTGTGGATGATACAGCTTTAATGGGGGCTACTCGAATCCAGGGGGAAGAAAATTTTAGATAGATTTTAGATATTTACTTAGCCACTTCGGGACAAAAAGTCAACGAGCACAAGTCTTCTATCTATTTCTTTAATACTCTTGAGCCTATTCAGAGATGGATTGTAAATATTTTGAGATTCCAAATTTGATCTCTTCCTTTGGTTTATCTTGGAATTCCTTTGACTATTAGTAGGCTGCCTAGGGGATATTGGCAAGAGCTATTGGACAAGTTGCAAAGGAGGATTAATCATTGGACTCACCGGTGGCTTTCCACTACAGGTAGGGTTACTCTTCTCTAGTCTGTGATCCAGGCCTTTCCTAGTTATAGGAGTTTTGTTCAGGTGGCTCCTTCGTACTTCATTAAGGCATTTGAGGCTCTGTCATGACAATTCCTTTGGAGTGGTACTTTGTTGGCCTCTAAGTAGAGTTTAGTAAAGTGGGAATCTATTTGTCGACCAAAGAAAGAAGGGGGGCTTGATCTTAGGTCAGCAGCTATGAATGGCCAAGTGTTGGCTGCTAAATTATATTGGTGATGGTGTATCTGTCAAGATCAACTTTGGTCTAGAATTCTCACAAATAAGTATCTTGGAGAAGTGGATAGTAGGGATGTTCCTCGCTACTCTCTTGAGGGGAAATGATCCTTTATTTGGTATACTTTGAAGACTGGGGCTAAGCTTATTAATTAGGGGCTTTTTTGGATTTGTAATAAGGGCTCAGAAGCCTTGTTTTGGTTGGATTCTTGGGATAGTCACCCTCCTATCCTTTCAAGCTATCGACTTCTCCAACCCCTCAGTGATTGTTTTACTGCTGTTGGCTGGAGCAAAGTGGTTGATTTTAAGACTGTTATATGTTTACGGGATACTATTGTTTGGAGATGGAAAGAGCCTCAAGATTGGCCACTTGGAGGGTCAGAAGGAGCTAGACAATAGTTGGCTCAGGTTCTTTCTAGTAGAGAATGCAATTCTCTTGATAAGCATGATACTTTGGCTTGGGACTAGGATTCTACTGGTAGGTATTTTGTGGCAGGGGGTTATTTGGAGCTAGACTAGTAGATCTTTGGCAATGATGGAATAAATTTTCTTGACCAAAATGTATTTTTTTCTTGTGGTTGTTCGTGCAAAATAAGTGCCTTACTTGGGACAATCTTTGTAAGTGGGGGTTTCCAGGGCCCTTCTATTTGTATGTTGTATTGTAATAGTGGGGAGTGTGTCTCTCATCTTTTCTTTCAATGTCCCTTTTCTAAGGAGATTTGGCATCTCTGGTGGGGTCTTTGGAATCAGGCATGTGGGCATGTTTCTTCATTGGTGGAGCTCTGGACTCGATTGGGTTAGCTGCCTATCAATACTCCTTTTATTCAGGTGGCTTGGGCTATTAGGCCTTCTTTAATTTTATGGAATATTTGGTTGGAGAGGAATCGTTAGATTTTTTAGCATGCAAATTTGACTGTCCAACATTTGTGGAGGAAAATTATGAGTACGATCCAGGAGACAGTTTTAGCAAAGTGTGATCTTTCAGTTGCTATGGACCCTTCAGATGCTTTTGTCTATAGCCAGTTTGATTTTCATGGTCAAGGAGATACCTCATTGTTAGCCAAAAGAAGCAGAGGTAAATAGTTTGGTAGGAAGGTTAATAGGGTTGGGCGGTGGCTTCCCCCACCTCAAGGGGTTTTGAAGATCAATACTAATGGTTCCTCTAGAGGGAATCCTGGTCATGCTAGTGTGGGGGGTATTGGTTGAGATAGTTCTGGTAATGTGCAGTTTCTCTTTTCCATTTATAAAGGATGGCATAAAAATAGTTACATGGAAGCTCTTGCCATCTTGCATGCTATGGAGAGAGGGGGTGCTTTGGGGTGGAGGAGGATTATTTATGAATCTAATTCTCAAGTGGTGGTTAATCTGTTGAATGTGCAATGATTGGATGATGTCAACTGGCATCTAACTTTGGTTATTAGACAGATTCTTAGGTTGGGTAGGTCTTTTGATTCTATGGTCTACTCTCATATTCCTAGAAAGTGGAATGGAGTGGCAGATTGTTTAGCCAAATGGGCTTCTGATCAGGTGCAAGATTGGAATATTTGGAATAAGGATCAGTTACCTACGAATTACTCTCAATTGTTGGATCAACTATTGTTGGCTGATAGGATTATGTGACTCTTGGTTTTGTCTATGGGTGATTGGCCCCTTCTTGTATTGTGTTCTTCTGTCTGATTAATAAATTTTTACCCCTTTTTTCAAAAAATTAAGTGCTTAAAATAGTTTACATGTAAATTATCAAAGATATCTTTAAAAAAAAACCTTTTCTTCACATGGTTGTTGTTTTTCCATATTTTCTTGAGGTTTTGTTTGTGTTTTTTTTTTCCTATAGCTTTTGTGATTTTCCCCATAGTTTCTTTGATTTTCTCACTTTTGTTCCTCCAATCCTTTGTAATTTTTTTTAAGTTTTTATTTTTTAATTTTCCAATTTTTTTTGGTGATGGTGACAGGTTGTCATTGATGTCAAAAGTGCGTTCAGTTGTTGATGATGCAAATTTGTTCAGGATGTGTTCTCATACTCAAGGATGTGTTTCTTGTTCTCATATCAAAAAGTTGAGGAATGTGTTTGCAAGGTTTGTTGGTCGTGACAAGACATAGTATTGATCTTCATTATAGTTGGCAAGTGCATATCATGTTTTATGCAGTGTAGAGGTACATACTTGTTAAAGGATCTGGAGGAGCAAGAGTTTACGTCATCCTGTGTAGAGTTTATATCATCTTATATGTTGTTGATTACATCATCTTGTGTGTTGTTTTTGCCATGATCTTTACAGATGACTTGTAGTGGTAATGACTTAGTCATTTGATCTCAGTAGCCTTCATCATGTTGTCTGACTTTCTCTACAATAAGGATTGGATTGGTTTAATTTTTTGTGACATACTCTATATCAAGGATTGATAGAAGTGATTACAGGAGTTATATACTAGTTCATAGGTATTGTCACCCATGGTCAAAGTAAGGTTGGTTCATAATATTCAATTGGTAAAGCATTGTTAATCTTTTGGATATCATTCTTATGAAGTGGAATTTTATACACTATGTAAGGAGGTATAGTTGAAGTTGGAGGTTTAGAAGATATTTATCTTGTATCTAAATCATACTCTTTGTTTACCTTCTCTGCCCGTCTAGTGCCTATTTCACTTTTCTTATGTTTGAAAGGTGACTTATAATTGAAGGTTTGCAACTTAAGCACCACCGTTTGGAGGGGTCTCTAGTCATGGCAGTGACCGGCCCACCTCATACTTCTAACCGACTCCATCGGTCTCTTCCAAAAGTACTCAGGCGGGAAATCATTTCAAATGGCTCTCTTCAAAAGTTTGTTTTGGAGCGCGATTTCAATTAAAGATTTTTATGAGTTTAAAAACAATAGAAAATACTTTGTGAAGAGCCCGTGGTGTGAATAAGTCTAAGTTTTGTTTTTAAACCAAACATTCTAAATGACTAGCCCGATCCATGTTTGAAAAGTAATTTGCATCGAATTTTATGGGAGGTAAGGTTTATTAAATTCAATTTGGAAACCTTGTTTTAAAAACATATCATTCAATGTTTCCTTTTAAGAAGAGCACAATTTATGGAAAGATTTTGAAGTATTTATTTTAGAAGAAGAAGGAAATTTATCTAAGTCTTTTATGACTTTAGGTTGAAATTAGAAACCCTTTATTATTTTCTAATTTCATATGAAGTTATATGAAAAGGCAAGAAATGATTAAGAAGAATTTTTTTTGAGGAGTTTTTTTTAAGGAATGTTTTTGGGAGTTTTTTTTATGAAGAATATCTTGAGACATTGGCTAGATTTTTTTTTAAGTGGATTAGATTAATTGTTTTTGAAAGAAGTTGAAAAGGTGATTGAAGATTTTAAAAAATGCAAAGAGGAATATGAAAGATTTGGAAGTTTTGAAGGATCATGCAAAGATTATGAAGATGTTTTTATAAAAGAAGAAAATTGTAGAAGATGAAGCATTGAAGTTATTGACAGGAGCAAATTAATTTATTCTCAAAGATTAATTGTTTTCTTGTAGATGAAAATATTTTGCAGATTGAAAAGTCAATTGAAGGAGATCAACATTATGAGAAAGATTTTATTTTTCTCACACAATAAATGTCTTATACAGAGAAGATGAAATGGTGATAAAGCAATCAAGTTTTGCAGATGGAAGATCAAAAGTTTTTAAATAGGGTTTATTTTGAGATTTGAATGTGCACAGGATAAAAAATGATTATCTTGTATATAATGGCTTTGCAGGTGGATTGATTAGGGAGTGTGGTGATGTGGATCAATATGGAGTATTGAAGACATTTTCAGTTTATTGTATGTGAGATTATGTTTGTGCAGGAATGGATCAAACACTATATGAGCTCATCTAGCAATAAACTTACAGATTGAACCATGAAGATAAAGATTGAACCATAAAGATAAAATGCAAGTGAATATGCATCAGGTGAATCAAATTTGCAGAGATAAGAGTGTTGTAAAGATTTGTAAAAGGAATTGTTTTGTATGGTCTTGATTTGAAAATCAAATAGGAGGTATAAGGGTGTATGATGAAACACAGGTTGCATAATGGTGCAAATCAGATTGAATAGCAATCAATTCTTGCACACAGAATTTTATGATTGAAAATTGTCTATGCCAGTGAGGCACAGTATGCCAGTGAGGCTTGTAGGTCAGTGAGACCTTAACATTTGTCAGTGAGACACATATTGTAGCCAGTGAGGCTTCTTTATAGCCAGTGAGGCATGTTTGATCAGTTAAGCCAGTGAGGCAGTTTAGAGTGGTTTTTCTACCCCTGGAGGGTTTTCCACTCATGCAATTCTTGTGTCATAATCTTCTCTGTGTGTGTATGATTTACTTATGAAGTTTTGTTCTCTTTCTGTATTCACAGTCATGTGCATATGTAACAAATCAATGCTATCTTTCTCTCCTTGTGCTCTGAAAGTTAAAGTGTGTAAAAAGATTTGAGAATTCACACAACACTGATTCACCCCCCCCCTCTCAGTGTTGATTGTACTCCTACATTTGGTTCTATAGTTTTTGTGATTTTCTCCATCTTTTTCTCCTTACAACAGTTTCCAATATCTTTTTTGGTTTTTATTTTTTATTTTTTCTAATTTCATTTTTTGTTTCTATTTTTTATTTTTTCCAATTTCTTTTTTTTTTAATTTTTTCCAATTTATCTTTTTCTCAATCTTTTTCTCCTTCAACGGTTTTTAATTTCTTTTTTGTTTTTTTTAATTTTTTTAATTTCTTTTTTTGTTTCTTTTTTTTTTTGCTATATATTTACACAAAAAATAGTGTCAAAAATGACACAAAACCCCTGCAAAAACTCAGCGTTATGTCAAAAATCAATCAACAACCAGGTCTTAGGACATTAATAGGGCTATATCTGAGTGTTAATCATAAAATCATGAGGAAAACCCCTAAAAAAATCCATATAGAGGCACAAAATCTGAGTTAGGAAGCAGAGGTGCTAATGTAAGGAGCATAGGCATTGAAGCAAGCTGCAAATGCACTGACAAAAGGCTCAAATGTGCTTATACAAGGCTTAGAGGTGCTAACCTGCAAGCAAAAGTATTAGTTCACAGTTGGAAGTGCTAATCTATAACCCGCACATGAAAAGAACAAAATTTCTTCCACAAAATGATTAATTCATGGACGTGGGTGCCACTGGGCATACCAAATGAAGATGATAAAATAGAGCTAATGTTAGAAACATAAATAACTAGTTATACCTTCAAATCTTCACTCCATTTTAGTCTCCTTGATAGAGTGGAGAATGCATGCGCCCAATGCATTCTAGCTATACTCCATGATCAAGATGTGATTTAGATTGCTCTCAATAAGTATAAACTAATGGTAATGGAGGGGATGAGAGGATATTTGGACAACATAAGACTACTATCAGATGAGCTCCCTTTTCACTTAGTCGAGGGTTCAATTTAGTCTTAAACAAGAAAGTACATGAAGATAGCTACACATTAAATTTAGTCTTGAACAAGAAAGTATATTTTGTAGCCTTTGTATCTAGATTTTCTGGAACCATTAATAGTTTTCAATATTGAGAAACCTTGAGTTCAATTGCCCTAAAATGAATGAATAGTTACAAAATGTTTGAATTTGAAGAAAGTCTATTAATAGTCTTCATATATAGACTACTTCAACAATTGTGATGAAATCAAACCATTTTCAGATATATTGTAGAAAAGCAAATTGATTGTTATGAAATCAAAAAACTTTTAGATATATATACGACTTTGAAAACTATTCTTAAACATCATCCATTTCAACAATCAAACGTCAATTTTGGCCAATAAAAATAGGACAAATAATTATCAGTTTTTGGTATGGATGAGGTGTAAATTCATTATTGATTGTTTGACCATTGAACTAGATGATATTTAAGTAGAGTGTACTTCCAAAATTGTTATGAAATAAATAATAGGAAGCCGAAGGTGGAAACATGACCCCCATTAGGAAGAGTCAAGAAAAGTAAATGAAATTTTCAGGGATTGGGAAAGCCATAAATCCTACAGAACATAGTTATTATGTTCAAAATTGGAAGACAAGGATTTAATTTTTGAAAGATATGATTTTAGAAGATTTGATTTTTGAAAGATCAGATTTGAGGTAGTTTTGTAAAGATGTTTGTAGCAGCTTGAAACTGTGTTCTGGTATGACAACTTTCTAGGTGAAAGCTACTATGAATATAACCTATTGTCTAACTACAACACTATGGATTAAGAATACAATTTAAATTTAAATTAAAAGATTACTATATTCTCTACATAATTTATTAAATCATACAAATCAATTTGAAAGAAGATTATAACTCAAAGAGAGTACTTGTTCATCACAATCAGAATGAAATAAGATTAGATAATCAAACAAAATGACTTAAATTTGACTCAGAAGTAATTAAAACAGTAGATTTTTTGGATGCTTTTAATACATTTTTCTAGAAGCATTCAAAGTGTAATGCCCTACTATGGAACTCCAGAGAACAACACAATTATGCTATACAAATGGGAGATTTTTTTTTTAAAAAAGATAGAAATAACAAAGTAATGTTAAACATGTCTATACATATTAATAAACTAAGCATTATCCTCCAGGGTTCCATGACTACATCACTAACAAAACTATTAACATGTTCTCACATACATCAAGATTTAACTAACAACCTTAATTCATTCTGAATCTATTGCATTAAATGGATAAACACATACATTTCCATATCATAACATCATATAAGTAATCAATAGGATCATGTATACAGAACTACATGTGCATATACAAATTCCTATACATATGAGTACATCATTATATTGTTTACACTATCACCTTTCTGATTACATTGGAATACATAAATTATGATTTAACTGATACACGGGGCTAGTACATGAGCATAAATAATTGTCTCCTCAATCTGGTACAACATCTGGAATCTGTCACACGAGATACATCCTTATCACACATGAACAAAGACAAGGGAAAAACTAATGGAGATAAAGCACATCCACTCGACCATGTGGAACCCTAGGGTCCACCCCCATGCTAGGAGATAACATAAGGTCCCACTAAAACAAACAATCAGGTAAACAAGGACTACACATGACTCCAACAACACAGGTCAATAACACAAGCAACTCAATCATCACTTCCAGAGGCAATCACACAACGAATGGGGAGTACATAACTAGGGAATGCTAGGCCGCAACAGGGAGAGTGTCATTGCATGGCCCTGACAAGGGTTACCTTGGCCATCTCTCACTAGATGTCAACCCCCATCTATGGTTACCCTGGCAGTCTCTCTCTAGACACCGGCCCCATAGGGTGACACATGCGGAACCAATATTCCTTTCGTGAGGACAAGGAAGTTGATTTTTCCAACCAGGCCTTCTCATCCCATCCTTAGTCTGAACTAGCACTACAGGCATGAGTGAGGACTCCAATTATCTTGTTTAATGTGGAATCTACCCTTTCCCCCTAATTCATTTTAGGTTATCACTTAGTTACCAACTTTCAATGGGTTACCCTGGCTAGCCACTTTGGGCCCTGGCCCCACATTGAAATCCACTCCCCTACCTACATCTAGAAAACCCTATCCATCAAGCATAGAAACTATCATCATAACAACAAGTATACATGAACAATGCAAGGCATTAACCTTCTTGCATATAAACTTAATCACAAGGACAATTTCACAATACATTACCCATAGCTTCCAAATGAAGTAATCCATAAACAACATACTCCTTTTACATTTACTGATGTCTCCCCGTTATCAAAGTCCAACATAATATTTATCACATGCTCAATACAAATAATGAACCACATTATTCATGAAGGACTTTATTACCACACCATGATACATTTTCCACATAACATATACATGAAATCAAGACATTATAGCCTATGCCTCTGGAAAACTAAACCTAGATGACTTACACATAACCCTATTATGACCAATGATCTATCTCATACAAACTTCACTTACATAATGAAATTTAACTCGCAATACCTATCTTTTGAGTGCAATACTTATAAATCAATTTCAAATACAATGCTTATAAACCCAATACAAATCTATCAATCAAATTCCAATTTAACAAAACCATCATAATAAATTTGATTAAATTTCATCAACATTCATATTGATTCTCATTTAATCACATTGAAAAAATACATCAATTACAATACTATCTATATCAATACATTTCTTAACCTTAATCCTTATATATATATATATATATATATATATATATATATATATATATATATATATATATATATATATATATGTATGTATGTATATATATGTATGTATATATATGTATGTATATATATGTATATATATGTATATATATACATATATATATATACATATATATACATATATATACATATATATATATACATATATATACATATATATATATACATATATATACATACATATATATACATACATATATATATATATATATATATATATATATATATATATATATATATATATATATATATATATATATATATATATATATATATATATTAGTAATCAATTGATCTAATCAAATGACTTTCAATATCTTAATCTAAATAAATCAATTATCTTAACTATAATATTTAATTTATATTTGATTTTAGAAACTAATACAATTTTTTTATATATTCATATATATAATTACACTTTGATTATTAATTAATATCTATATATTCCAAAGGTTTTATCACTCGTATAATTTATGCAATTTTGGTTAGAATTTCACCCATACACTCCCTAGACAGCTTAGGGATGACATCTATTACTTTTGAAATAATAATAATAATAAATACCTTAGATCATTGGATAGCAAATATTTTTCATCCAAAGACAATAATTAAATAACGTTAAATTCTATTACCTGACAAATCTAATTTTTGGAACACTTTATATGAGACGATTCAATTTACCTATCTTACCAATTTTCTCTTTTTTCTCTGAGAGAAATTTGATTATGTTGTGGAGCACTGAAGTCCGTAAGCATTTACATGCCTGATATCATGATGTCCAATACAAAATTTGGTATCATTCCATTATTTTAAATGATAGGCTCAATAATATGATATCATTGTACAATGCCGAGAAAAAAAAAACTATAACCAACAGTTTGCAAGCGAGAACTATAAAATAGATCCAATTGGATAGTAGATACAAAACTCAATGTATATGATTCAACCAGTAAATATTTCTCTACATATTCTTCACTTGTAGATTCATGTGGTGAATCTACATTTCCTTGCCGAAGAAGTGACAACAATAGTCTTAAAAGAATATGGGAGGCAATTCTTTAACATGAAATTAAGGGGGGTGAGTTTTCAAATTAAATGAGATGATTAGCAGCAAAGAAGGATTACTCGCTGATGGAAAACAAGGATAGTACCCTTCCAGTTAGTAGATTGGAGAGCCTAGAAAAGATTCTCCATTAACACAGGTGCCCCATGATAAAGAGGATGAATTTATTTAGACACTGACAAGCTTTATTTCCCTAAGCGCACAAATTAGATTTGTTGAAAAGGCTTTAGAAACTTTCAAGCAAAGGCGATTGTAAAAGCACAGATCAGGCACGTGATCTGTCTAATAGATCGCCTCCAAGAGAGGTCGTCCCATGGAATGCAATGATTGTAGGATATGTACAAAATGGATTTGTTAAGGAGACTTTAAAATATTTCAAGCAAAAGCAATTGGCAAGCATAAACACAGACGCTGCAACCTTCGCCACATCCTCCCAGTTTGAACACTCGCCCAGCAAGTTTAGTGGATGAGAGCTATATATATTTCAATCACATTTGAAACACTTATCGCATTACACTTATAGTGATCATTATGTGCGCAAGGTTGACCTTCCTACCGGGGCGATCTTGTAGACACCCTAAACTTTGCATTAAAATGCTAGTATAAAAAGAAACAATAGTGATGAAGTGGTTGTTTGACCAACGCCACTAGGGAATAATTACTTAGGATGCAATGTTTGAGGGATCTGCACAAAAGGTATTGCTAAGGCTACGAAGCCTTTAAGCTAATGCAAATAACAAGTGTAATCTAATTTCCACAACCTTTGGCTACATACTCCTTGTGTGTGCCAAGATGGAAGCTTTGGAACAGGTTTGGACATCCATCGGTGAAGGATATAGGAATTCATCACATGTATGCAAAATATGGAAGTAAGGACAAAACACATGAACTATTGATAAAATGTCTCAAAGGATATCATCTTATTGAATGCATTGATTGTTGGACATGCACTAAATGAATATCAAGTAAATAAAATTGTCATATTTTAGGGACGCACAAAATGGATTTGTTGAAAGGCATTAGAAACTTTCAAGCAAATGCGAATGGCAAGTTTAGAACCAGATCTACATCCTTTGCCAGCATACTATTTGAATGCACTGAAATGGAAGCTTTGGAGCATTCGTATGTCGGGAAAATAAAGAATAGGGGAAATTTTGTCAGTGTATCTAATTGCCTTGGTAGACATGCATGCACAACCAGATCGTTGGCAAAAGAAAATGAATTGTCTAAAAAATAAATTGTTATGAGAGATGCGGACCATTTCCATCATTAAATAGAATACCTTGATACCCAAGGGGCAGAGAATGCACCAAAAGATTTATTGAAAAAAAAACTTCAAAGAATAAAATAAAATAAAATATAGAAATCATTAAAACATGGATTCCAAATGCTAGATTGGCTGAAGATTTGATGTCGAATCAACTTCTACAATTGCATACCAATCTCTCCAGTCTCCAAAAAAAAAGATCATTTTCCTAATCCTACCAAATTCCTTTTTAGAGAGAGATCCCCAAATTCTTCTAGATCCTTCCTCCACCTTTTTAGGAGGATCCACACAATTTCCCATTCCCGTGAATGACCACAATTTCCTTTTTATAACAATGCAACCTATAATCTCATTTACAACCATAATTTTTTTATTTTAATATTTACTATATATATATATATTTTATTATATATTATAGTATATTTATAACTTTATTTTTATAACCTTTGAGCCAACAATATATTTGTTTATGCATTTTATATTTTGTTTATATTAATTTTATCAATTACAAACCAATTACATTATTTATAATTGATCAACAACTCTTAATAATTTTTTATCAAATTTATTTACATTCGATTATTTATTTGCATTAATTTATCAAATGTATCCACTTGACTTAATAATTTTATTTTAATGTAGCATAAACCAAATCAAACAATTACAACCTATTTAGTCTAATGTGGAACAATACCTGACCGCTTTGCATGATCGACAAGCATGACCACGACAACGGAGACAGACTGTCATGTCCATACAAACAACACTGATTGGGTACAAAACTGAATACTCATCCTCTTCAAGGATGATGGCTGACTAGGGGACCTTATGTTAACTTCGCTCAACAAATTTCCATTGGTTAAGGCATGCTCAAACCTGTTAATTCAGGTGGAGTCGATGCCTGATACCTGCAACCTGCAACAAACAACATAGTCAAACATGTATATATATATAATCACACAATCATACACATCGTGAAAGGAAATCGTAGTGTAGCAGGGTACTCACGCATGAGCAATGTGACACTGTTCCATTCATAGAACATATCAAACAAGTAACTACATTACGCATCACAATCAGTTACATAATCAATTAATACAAGAAATCACATGTAATAGCATCACACCCATGATTAGATAACACATAAAGCATAGAATTAATCCACAACATCTTTTATGTCCATAAACTAGTCATAGCATAAACGTAAACACCAATAATTAAAGCATCATCAAATGTCATCATAGCAGTAGATCTATCATCAACTAGGTTTCATCATAACAGTGAGTCTACCATCAACAACATGCCATAATGTCTAGTCCTAGAAGAATAGCTATCAGTCTGATAGAAGGCAAAATGAGGGGCACTACATCCTCCCCCCTAGAATCAAGCTTACTCCTGGAAGCCTACAAACAAGTATGGATATAACTCTCGCATCCAGAATGTATCCTCCCAGGTAGCTAAAGCCTCATCATTAGGATCCCACTGGACCCTTACCTACTCCACATCTCTACCCCTGAGGGCAAGTCTCCTATGCTACAAAATACCTACGAGCTCCAAAGCCAGCTTCTCGTTCTCTACCTGTAAAGCATTCTAGTCAAGCACATGAGAAATATCTAGATAATATGGCCTAAGAATAGAAATATGAAATACATCATGGATACACGATAGATTGGGCGGCAAAGCAAGACGGTATGCAATAGGACCAATGATCTCCAAAACCTTGAATGGCCCAACAAAGCGTGGTGCAATCTTAAAGCCTTTTCCATAACGGATCAGACTCTTTCATGGACACACCTGCAAGAACACCTAGTCTCCAATCGAGAACTAACGATCAACCCTATGGGCATTTGCATATTTCTTCTGCCTATCCTCTACTGCCACCAAATGCTCTCTAATACGATCAACTCGCTACTCCATCTCCTGAAGCATCTCTGGTCCTAGAAGAACTCTGTCCTTGAGATGATCCCAACTCAGTGGGGTCTGATAAGGATGACCATACAAAGCCTGAAAAGGAGACATACCAATAGGACTGCGATACCCATTATTGTACGCAAACTCCACCAAGTACAAATAATCCTCCCAACGAGTCTGTTGATCCATGACATACATCCTGAGCATATCCTCAAGGACCTGATTAACCCTCTCGGTCTGCCCATTAGTTTCTGGATGGTATGCTAAACTAAAGTTCAACTGAGTCCCCAATGCATGTTGTAAGGATGTCCAGAGAGCTGAAGTGAACATTGGATCCCTATCGGAGATGATCTTATGAGGAATCCCATGTAATCTAACTATATCCTCCATGAAAATTCTGGCCACAGAAGAAGCATTATATGAAGACCAAACAGGAGAAAAGTGTGCTACCTTAGTCAACCTATCCACAGTGACCATAATGGCGTCATGACGATGAGAGGATATAGGAAAATCAACTATAAAGTCCACTGAAATGATGTCCCATTTCCATTCTAGAATAAGATGTGGCTGAAGAAGACCTGCGGAATGCTGATGTTCTGCCTTAACCCTCTGACATTCTAGACACCTCGAGACAAAATCAACAATATCCCTCTTCATTCTGACCCAAAAATACAACTGACAGAGGTCTACGTGCATCTTTTTGACACCCAGATGAGCTTAATAGGGTGCCCAATGCGCCTCCGACATAATTAGGGTATGAAAACCCTCTGAAGAAGGAACATAGATGCGACCTAAGTGCCGCAAGAGACCATCCAACTCAAGAGATTAACCAGAAAATCTACCCTCCAAGGGTCTTCCTGACTCAACCTCTACCTTCACCTCCTGATACCACCTATCGGTAGGAAGTACTGCAAGAATCTGACCCCTCAAATCCACTCCAAGAGTGATTGTTGAAAGCTCATGTCTTTGCTGATTAAGAGCATCTGCCACAATATTCTCCTTACCCTAGATATACTTCACCTCAAAATTGTACTCACAAAGGAATTCCATCCACCGCCTCTGCCTAGCATTCAAGTTTGGCTGCGTGAATATGTACTGTAAACTGCGGTGATCACTATGCAATTCAAACCAATGCCCCAACAAGAAATGCCTCCATCTCACCAAGGCATGCATGATGGCGGCTAACTCTAAATCATGTGTGGGATAGTTTAATTTGTGATCCTTGAGTTTGTGAGACTCATAGGCTATCACACAACCATCTTGCATCAAAACTGCTCCTAGACCCTCCAAAGATGCATCAGTACACACCACAAAATCTCTAGTAGGATCGGGAACTACCAAAATGGGTGCACTAGTCAACTACTCCTTGAGAGTCTGAAAGGCTACCTGACACTATTTTGACCAAATAAACTTCTTTCCTTTCCTCTGAAGGGAAGTTATAGGGTGAACTATCTTCAAAAAACCCTAGACAAACTGTCAATAATAGCCTGCTAAACTAACAAAACTGTGAACCTTAGAAACATTAGTGGGCACAGGCCAATCCATAATGGCTTGGATCTTCAAAGGATCCATGAAAATGCCCTTATCAGAAATAACATGCCCCAAATATCTCACTTCTATCTGAAAGAATTCACACTTTGCCAAATTTGCATATAGTTGATTCTCTCTCAGACACTACAAAACCTATCGCAAATGCTCCTCCATAGTCCTCGAATAGATCAATATGTCATCCAAGAACACAAGGACAAATCTATTGAGGTAGGTGTGAAATACACCATTCATCAGGCTCATAAACACAGAAGGTGCATTCATCAACCCAAATGGCACAACAGTGAACTCATAGTGCCCATAGCGAGTGCGAAATGTTGTCTTATGAATGTCTGTCTCAAAGATATACAACTGATGATACCCCGACTTTAGGTCTATCTTTGAAAACACCTTAGCCCCCTTAATCTAATCAAAGAGGTCATCAATTCGCGGCAAGGGATAATCGATACACAACCGAAGTCCTTTTTCTTCATAAAAATGACAGGTGCTCCCCAAGGAGAGACACTAGGACAAATGAACCCCTTTTCTAACAACTCCTCTAATTGCAACCGCAGCTCCTTAAGCTCCTAAGTGGTCATCCGATATGGAGCTCGTGAGATATGTTTTGCTCTAGGAACAAGGTCTAGCTTGAAGTCAACATCATGCTTAGGTGGCATTCCTGAAATCTCACTAGGAAAAACATTTGCATACTCCTCAAGGATAGGATGATCATTGAGGGACACCTCTCAACTCTCCCCTAACTCCAAATCGTTAATCGTCATGGAAAACAATTGGCAACCTTGATGCATACATCTCCTCAACTACATGGTAGAAATCATACACAAGGAAATGGGTCTCTGAATACCAACAACTTCTACCTCACTACCAAAATCATCCAAACACCATACTGACTTGTGCCAACAATCTATCATTGCTCGATGAGCATCCAACCAATCCATACCCAACACTATATCATACGATCCTAGGGGTATGATGTGAAGATCCACCATGGTAAATAGAGGACCAATCCTTAAACCACAACCATACACAAGGGTTTCTACCACTATTCTAGCTCCAAAGGCCAATTCAACCTACCACCTAACATCCTACTTTGTTGCCACCAATCCACAGTGCTCCACTAAAGAAGGGGAAATGAAAGAATCAGAAGCACCAAAGTTGAAAAGGATGGAAATACTAATACCTTGCAACACACCTGTAGTCTCCACAACAGTGCCTTGATGCTCTACTTGGCAGTTATCTATCACTACAAATACCCTGTGAGACCTGCCTACATCACCCACAATCAGCTTTGACGCTGCAAGCCTCTAACTAATTCTTGTAGTGTTCTTCCGTGGACACTACCTGGCAATATGGCCCTGCTGGCCGCAAGAGAAACATCTTGTCCCTCTGCCATATCCTCTGCCACCTATGAGTACATTGGACTGCTAGAAACTACCCCTACTAACTACAAACTGTGTGCTCTAAGCTGGTTGATCAAAATGATTACACTTGTTTCGAAGCCAATTCTAATTTTTCTTAAACTAAAACCTACTACCCTATAGAGACTAAGAATGCTTTGGTTTTGAATGGGAATACTATTGCTACTGCTATCCACTCTTAGCAGGCGCATGATGGCTTCTCAAGGAACCCACTACCTGGGACTGACCACCACGAAACCTGAAACCTGTCGAGGGCATACTACCAATCTATACACCTGTATGACCGCCTAGAGCCATGGTTAAATTCTCCTCTACTAGTCGAGCCTTCTCGACTGCCACCTCCATGGTCTTCGGTTCAAAGATATAGACTTTTCCACTAATATGGGCATTCAAACCCCTAATGAAGTGTTGAACCAACATGGCCTCATCATTGCCAATACTTGTATACTGCTTAAGCTCATAGAACCTATGCTCATACTGCTCCACTATCATAGCCATCTGTCTCAACCCATGAAACTCGTTAGCACGTCGCTGCCTCTAGTGCTCTGATAGAAAACAAGCTCTGAACCTCTCCAAAAATAATTCCCAAGAAACTGTGCCAATATCCAAATGTAACTTCTGTTCCTCCAAATGCCACCAGGTAGAAGCAAAGCCTTTAAAGTACATAATGGCACATCTCGCTTTAGTGTTACTACCATATAGATGCATGGCAAAACACCTATCCAGGTCTATCAACCATGTCTCTGCCTCCAAACCACCACTAGTACCATCAAAAGTGGGAGGACGTGTCCTCATGAGGTCTCTCATGTGACCTGCTAAGATAGCCTCCTGCTCTGTTGTAGTCTCTCTCCTAGGAGACCTTTCTCTTTCCCTCTCCTCCGGATGATCAACCTCCTATCTAGCACCTAGACGAACAAGGACCTCCTCAAGCAAATGACGCAACTGAGCTCCCTCTGACTGACCCTAATTCTCTGGATTCTCACCCCCGCCTTCCTAAGCACTCTCACGAGGGGAACTAGGAGGAGGGCTACCGCCACCACCTCTCCCGCATCCCCTACCTCGACCTCAACCTCGACCTCTAGGAATCTTCCTACACAAACCACCCAAGGACAACCTTAGGTTGTTAGGCGAGGATGACAAAAGGGAAGAACATAATCTTCAAAGTCTAAGCAACTAGGACAATGTAATAGGTTCATGTAAAACCAGAGTACCCAGTGTTAGAATCGGGCTCTGATACCAGATGTAATGCCCCACCATGGAACTCTAGAGAACAACACAATTATGCTATACAAATAGGAAAATTTTTTTTTTTAAAAGATAGAAATAACAAAGTAATGTTAAACATATCTATATACATATCAATAAACTAAGCATTATCCTCTAGGGTTCCATGATTGCATCACTAACAAAACTATTAACATGTTCTCACATACATCATGATTTAACTAACAGCCTTAATTTATTTTGAATCTATTGCATTAAATGGATAAACACATACATTTCCATATCATAACATCAGATAATTAATCAACAGGATCATGTATACAGAACTACATGTGCATATACAAATTCCTATACATATGAGTACATCATTACATTGTTTACATTATCACCTTTCTGATTACATTGGAATACATACATTATGATTTAACTAATACACAGGGCTTGTACATGAGCATAAATAACTATGTCCTTAATCTGGTACAAGATCTAGAATCTGTCACACAAGATACATCCTTCTCACACATGAACAATGGCAAGGGAAAAACCAATGGAGATAAAGCACATCCACCCAACCATGTGGAACCCTAAGGTCCACCCCCTGTGCTAGGAGATAACATAAGGTCTCACTACAACAAATAGTCAAGTAAACAAGGACTACACATGACTCCAACAACACAGGTCAATAACACAAGCAACTCAATCATCACTTCTAGAGGCAATCACATAATGAATGGGGAGTACACAACTAGGGAATGCTAGGTTGCAGTAGGTAGAGTGTCATTGCATGGTCCAGACATGGGTTACCCTAGCTATCTCTCACTAGACGCCGGCCCCAATCTATGGTTACCCTGGTAGTCTCTCTTTAAACACCGGCCCCATAGGGTGACACATGCGGAACCAACATTCCTTTTGTGAGGACAAGGAAGTTGATTTTGCCAACTAGGCCTTCTCATCTCATCCTTAGTCTGAACTAGCACTATAGGCATGAGTGAGGAATCCAATTATCTTGTTTAATGTGGAATCTACCCTTTCCCCCTAATTCATTTTAGGTTATCACTTAGTTACCAACTTTCAATGGGTTACCCTAGCTAGCCACTTTGGTCCCCAGCCCCACATTGAAAGCCACTCCCCTACCTACATCTAGAAAACCCTATCTATCAAGCATAACAATTATCATCATAACAACAAGTATACATGAACAATGCAAGGCATTAACCTTCTTGCATATCAACTTAATCATAAGGACAATTTCACAATACATTGCCCATAGCTTCCAAATGAAGCAATCCATAAACAACATACTACTTTTACGTTTACCAATGTCTCCCTATTATCAAAGTCCAACACAATATTTGTCACATGCCCAATACAAATAATGAACCACATCATTCATGATGGACTTTATTACCACACCATGATACATTTTCCACATAACATATACATGAAATCAAGACATCATAGCCTATGCCTCTGGAAAACTAAACCTGGATGACTTACACATAACCCTATTACGACCAATGATCTATCTCATATAAACTTCACTTACATAATGAAATTTAACTTGCAATACCTATATTCTGAGTTCAATACTTATAAATCAATTTCAAATACAATGCTTATAAACCCAATACAAATCTATCAATCAAATTCCAATTTAACAAAACTATCGTAATAAATTTGATTAAATTTCATCAACATTCATATCGATTCTCATTTAATCACATTGAACAAATACATCAATTACGATACTATCTATATCAATAGATTTCTTAACCCTAATATATATATAGATCAGTAATCAATTGATCTAATCAAATGAATTTCAATATCTTAATCTAAATAAATCAATTATCTTAACTATAATATTTAATTTATATTTGATTTTAGTAACCAATACAATTTTTTTATATATTCATATATATAATTACACTTTGATTATTAATTAATATCTATATATTCCAAAGGTTTTATTAGTCGTATAATTTATGCAATTTTGGTTAGACTTTCACCCATACACTCTGGATGACATCTATTACTTTTGAAATAATAATAATAATAAATACCTTAGATCATTGGATAGCAAATATTTTTCATCCAAAGACAATAATTAAATAACGTTAAATTCTATTACCTGACAAATCTAATTTTTGGAACATTTTATATGAGACGATTCAATTTACCTATTTTACCAATTTTCTCTTTTTTCTCTGAGAGAAATTTGATTTTGTTCTGGAGCATTGAATTCTGTAAGAATTTACATGCTTGATATCATGATGTCCAATACAAAATTTGGTATCATTCCATTATTTGAAATGGCAAGCTCAATAATCTGATATCATAGTACAATGCTAAGAACAAGAAAACTATAACCAACAGTCTGCAAGCGAGAACTGTAAAACATATCCAATTAGATAGCAGCTACGAAACTCGGTGTATATGATTCAACCAGTAAATATTTCTCTGCATATTCTTCACTTGCATATTCATGTGGTGAATCTATATTTCCTTGTCGGAGAAGTGACAACAACACTGTTTAAAAAATATGGGAGGCAATTCTTTAACATGAAACTAAGGGGGGTGAGTTTTCAAATTAAATGAGATGATTAGCAGCAAAGAAGGATTAGCTGTAACGCGCTTCCATGAACACCTTAGAGAACAACACAACTATGCTATACAAATAGAACAATTTTTTTTTTTATGAAAGAGATAACAAAGTGATGTTTAATATATCCATACATATCAATAAACTAACATTAAGTCCAATAAGGTTCCATGGTTGCATTACTGATAGAACTATTAACATGTTTTCACATACATTATGTATTAACTAACAACCATAATTCATTCTAAATCCATTGCATTAAATGAATAAACATTTACATTTCCATATCATGACATCAGATAAGTAATCAACATGATCTTGTATATAGAATTGCATGTGCATATACAAAATTCCTATACACATGAGTACATCATTTCATTTTACATACTATCATCTCCTGATTACATCGAAATACATACATTATGATATGACTGATACACAAGACGAGTACATGAGCATGTATAACTATATTCACCAACTAGTACAAGATCTGATATTTGATACACAAGGTACATCCTCCTCACACAGGAATAACGGCAAGGAAAAAAAGACAATGGAGATAAAGCACATCCACCCGACCATGTGGAACCCTGAGGTCCACCCCCCGTGCTAGGAGATAACATAAGGTCCCACTACCACAAATAGTTAGGTAGACAATAGACTATAAGGAACAAGGACAACACTCGACCCCAACAACACAAGTCATTATCACAAGCAACTCAACAACACTTCCAGAGGCAATCACATAATGAATGGGGAGAGCACAACTAGGGAATGCTAGACTGCAGTAGGGAGAGTGTCATCACATGGTCCTGACATGGGTTACCCTGGAAGTCTCTCACTAGACACTGACCCCCATCTATGGTTACCCTAGCAGTCTCTCTCTAGACACCGGCCCCATAGGGTGACACATGCAGAATCAACATTCCTTTCGTGAGGACAAGTAAGTTGATTTTGCCAACCAGGCCTTCTCATCTCATCCTTAGTTTGAACTAGCTCTACAGGCATGAGTGAGGAATCCAATTACTTGTTTAATGTGAAATCTACCCTTTCCCCCTGATTCATTTTAGGTTATCACTTGTTTACCAACTTTCAATGGGTTACCCTAGCAACCACTTTGGGCATCAGCCCCACATTGAAAGCCACTCCCTACCTGCACCCAGAAACCCTATCCATGAAGCATAACAATTATCATCATAACGACAAGTGTACCTAACAATGCAAGGCATTTACCATCTTGCAAACCAACTTAATCACAAAGACAATTTCACAATACATTGTCCATAGCTTCCTAGTGAAGGAATCAATAAATAACATAATCCTTTTACATTTTCTGATGTCTCCCCATTCACAAAATCCAACACAATATTTGTTTCATGCTCAATACAATAATGTACCACATCATCCATGAAGGACTTCATTCCACATCATGATACATTTTCAACATAACAGATACATGAACACCAAACATCAACCCTATGCCTCTGGAAACTTATCCTTGACAACTTACACATATCCATCACAAAGTAGGAAGATACAGTCTTGAACCAAGAATGACAAACAATATTGCATACACAAAAATATAATAATGTGTAAAAAATAAAGGGTTATGTTTTAGTTGACAAATGACATGTGACATAGACATTCATCATTCATTAATATAGAAAATTGAAGCTTTCCTTGTCAACAATTTAACAAGCAACACTATTCCTTGTTAATGTGATTTCTATTTCCATATTTGGCTTAATAAATCCAATAATTTAATTATATGAATTTTATTAAATAAATCAAGTGACCGAAACAATTAATAATAATATTAATAGTAATAGTAATAATAAATACCATGGAACATTGAATAGAAAATATTTTTCATCCCATGACAAGTAATTATGTAACGATTATTTACATTCTAAATTACAGAATTAACTATACTACAAGAATTTTCTATTAAATGTAATAATTTTTAGTAGAAGGTTTGGAGGATTTTATTATCTAACAAACCTTTTTTTTTTTACATTTTATATGGCATATATACATATTTATCACATATCAAATACTATTCCTGAAGCTATTCCTACAAGAAATAACGAATACCTAATTAGCACTTGCACCCATAGAAAGTTTAAGGATTAAGCCAATAAAAGATTGAAGGTAACATTTAATTATATAATGACAACCTTAAACTATCAATTAAACCTCTAAGTTGTAATCTATCGGTGACTAAATAGGGTTTGATAATGGTATGGGCATCCATCAAAGCACACAGGATAGAGGAATCTGTCAAATATTGTAGTTGCAAAGGCCTCACTAGGTAGGTATACGGACTGTAGGTGAAAACACAAGACACGGAAATAGATTACTCCGCAATGAGATGGTGTTCTCCACTTTTTGTCAGTTGGAATAACAGGAAGTCATACATCTATAGCAGAAAAAGAATGTCAAACACAATCTAAGCACACAACTTGGTGGATCTGAGTGCAGTCATTAAATTATATATGTAGTATGTCAAGATGATTTTGTTGCATTTGCTATAGATATTCTACTACTCACTAGTAAGGATAGAATTTTGCATCGTGCCGCTAGAGATGAAGAAAGTACCCACTACTCTACTCATGGAAGAGGTTGCTTGTTTCCATGTTTCAAAATGTGCATATAGATTTGGGCTTCATCTTGATGGTGATGAATTTACCGTTATTCCCTCTATAGAAGTCTACCATGTACAATAAATAGCTGTATTGAGAGATGTTCAATGACAATTCTCACTAATATACTCTGCAAAACGTGATCCATCTCTAATGTCAACCTTAGCCATGCACACCATAGTATATTCAATCTCTTTAAGTTGAACATGACATTGTCTGTCAAACAAGCAATTATGAGGAAGGCAGTTTGATAAGTTCTCAAATAAAATTGTTTAAACAGCTTATTATACTTCAACTATAAGCATTTCTACTACTACTATAAACATTGAGGCTTGATAAGTAACGATAGCTAGAACCAAATATCAGACAAAAAGCTATGGGTGAGAGCAACTTGACAACGTTTGCAGCAGGTGGAAGGCACGGCTAGATAGGTTTAGTGGATGAGAGCTGTGCTTACTTGAATCACATTTGAACCCTTATTTGCATTACACCTACAATGGTCATTATGCGTGCAACCTAAACTTTGTCATTGAGATACCTGTTAAATCAGTGCTGGTTATACGGTTGTGTTTTCTTGGCGATCGTAGATCACATATGAATATATAGGCTTAGGAGTATTAGCAACAACACCACTTTTTACTTTATTTGGGTTCTAAATTTCAAGTCTGTAACCCTTTGGCCACGTGGTAGGGTCTAAGCCCACCACAATCCTTTGGGCCTTTGAGCATAGGCTTCAGCCTTCATTTCAAGTCTGTAGGTTTAAACACAACAGCGGTCTTTTAATGACAAAATTTGGCATCATCAGTGGGCGGCCATTTTTTTCAAGATCGACAGGGGTCTTCTCAACGAACATCACCTCCAGGATTCAGCAGAGGTTTGATGCTCAACGTCTTCGGCAGGCCTTGGAATACCAGGCAGTATTCACATACGGCGATCTTCAAAATTCTCTAGCGGACGTTTTAGATCTCTCGACGGACATTTCTATCTTAAAGAGAATGGAACCTGGATTGAATGCTTGGCTGACTGAAGGTTGAAATTGCTCCCAAATCCAATCTAGCAGCTTCTCCCTCTCCCAAAATTTATCCCAATCCATCCTCCCAATCTCCTTTTTAGAGAGAGAGATCTTCCCCCTTACTATCTAGAACCTTCCCACCCTTTTAGAAGGTATGCACATGGTCCAATGCCAAACAAAGTGACAACCATATATTCATTAAAATATTATTTTAATTATTTTAATGTTACCTATGAATTTATTTTATCATAATTTATAATAGTTTATATATATATATATTTATTTATGTACTTTATTTTCATTTTAATTTTATCAATTTACAACCAATTAAATTGTTTATAAACAACTCATAATTTATTATTTTATTTAATCATTTATTAAATTTATTTTCTTTCATGTTAATTTTACCAATTATAAAACAATTAAATTATTTATAATTAGTAAACAACACATAATTTCCCCTTATAAATATTTATTTAACTTTAACTTGAGATTAACTTTGTTTTAATGAAGCACTAACTAGGGCTTAAATCAAACATTTCTAATTGGATAAACCCAACCAAATAACACCTAACCAACATGCACGATCAGAGAACAAGACAATAATCACGAAGACAGACAGTCCAAACTGACGACAACGACTGGATGAGATATTGGATACTCATCCTCTTCGAGGATGTTGACTAAGTAGGGAACCTTATGCTAACTCCATTTAACAATTCCATTGGTTAAGGCACACTTAGACCTGTTAATTCAGGTGGAGTCGATGCATGATACCTGCAACTTGTAGCAAACAATAGGGTTGAACATGTATATATGTAAACATGTAGTCATACGCACAATGAACTGAAGTCGCAGTGCAGCAGGGTATTCACATATGAGTAATGTGACACTGTTCCATTCACATAACCACATCAACAAATATCTGCATTACACATAATCTTCCATTGCTTGTCAACAAGATAAAATAATCAATTACATAACAATCTAATACAACAATTACCAGTAATGCATCATAACCATAATCAGATAACACATAGAACTCAGAGTTAAATTAATCCATAACATCTAATACGTCCATCAAGCTGTGAAAGCATAAAATACCAATAATTAAACATCATCAAATGTCATCATAGTAGTAGGTCCATAATCAACTAACATCATAATAGAGAATCCATCATCAAACATAATGTCATAATGTCTAGTCCTACTAGGATAGCTATCAGTCCGACAAAAGCAAGGTGAGGGGCACTACATTACCTGCTAATGGAAAACAAGGATAGTGTCCTTCTAGTTAATTGATTAGAGAGCCTAGAAAAGATTCTCCATTAACATAGGTGCCCCGTGATAAAGAGGATGAATTCATTTAGACACTAACAAGCTTTATTTCCCTAAGCGCACAAATTAGATTTGTTGAAAAGGCTTTAGAAACTTTCAAGCAAAGGCGATTGTAAAAGCATAGACCGGGCACGTGATCTGTCTGATAGATCACCTCCAAGAGAGGTCGTCCCATGGAATGCAATGATTGTAGGATATGTACAAAATAGATTTGTTAAGGAGACTTTCAAATCTTTCAAGCAAAAGCAATTGGCAAGTGTAAACACAAACACTGCAACCTTCGCCACATCCTCCTAGTTTGAACGCACGCCCAATAGATTTAGTGGACAAGAGCTGTATATATTCCAATCACATTTGAAACACTTATCGCATTACACCTACAGTGATAATTATGTGCACAAGGTTGACCTTCCTGCCCGGGCAATCTTGTAGATACCCTAAAATTTGCATTAAAATGCTAGTATAAAAAGAAACAGCAGTGATTAAGTGGTTGTTTGACCGATGCGCCAGGGAATAATTGCTTAGGATGTAATGTTTGAGGGATCTGCACAAAAGGTATTGCTAAGGCTACGAAGCCTTTAAGAGAATGCAAGTAATAGGTGTAATCTAATTTCCACTACCTTTGGCTGCATACTCCCTATGCATGCCAAGATGGAAGCTTTGGAACAGGTTTGGACATCCATCGATGAAGGATACAGGAATTCATCAAATGTATGCAAAATGTGGAAGTAAGGACAAAACACATGAAATGTTGATAAAATGCCTCAGAGAATATCATCTTATTGAACGCAATGATTGTTGGACATCCACTAAACGAATATCAAGCAAATACAATTGCTATATTTTAGGGACACACAAAATGGATTTGTTGAAAAGCATTAGAAACTTTCAAGCAAATGTGAATGGCAGGTTTAGAACCAGATCTACATCTTTTGCCAGCATACTATTTGAATGCGCTAAAATGGAAGCTTTGGAGCATTCATATGTCAAGCAAATAAAGAATGGGGGAAATTTTGTCCATGTATCTAATTGCCTTGGTAGACATGCATGCACAGCCAGATCGTTGGCAAAAGAAAACAAATTGTCTAAAAAATAAATTGTTATGAGAGATGCGGACCATTTCCATCATTAAATAGAATACCTTGATACCCAAGTGGCAGAGAATGCAGCGAAAGATTTATTGAAAAAAAAACTTCAAAGAATAAACTAAAATAAAATACAGAAATCATTAAAAACCTAGATTCTAAATGCTAGATTGGCTAAAGATTTGATGCCGAATCAACTTCTACAACTGCATATCAATCTCTCCAATCTCCAAAAAAATGAGCCTTTTCCCAATCCTACCAAATTCCTTTTTAGAGAGAGATCCCCAAATTCTTCTAGATCCTTCCTCCACCTTTTTAGGAGGCTCCACACAATTTCCCATTCCCGTGAATGACCACAATTTCCTCTTTATAACAATGCAACCTATAATCTCATTTACAACCATGAAATTTTTATTTTATTTATTTTAATATTTTTTTTTGTTGCATAATAATATTTCATATATATTGATATCAAAATAATAGTAACAGTTTAGTTTCTAAAGATTGACAATATCAACCTATTGGCTACCCCCTGACTCCATTAACCCTACCAATTACGACTTCATATAGCCACGCAGGGCCAAGCAAAAAGGAGTTGTAGATATCGAACTCTAAACATAAGGAACAGACCCAAATTCACATACTGACCAGACAAGGAAACTAGACACAAAAACCCCAAACCTGAGACCAAGACACCACACACTGAACCGCCTGCTTCATGCCTCCAACTCGTAATTGTAAAGTTTCATATTAAAATCTTCAACCCACTTAGAGCCCTGGGATTCTAGAATCTAAAAGTATTTTAACAGGAAATTCACCCCTACCCAGGCATTCTATCGGAACAAGACCAGGTCCTCTCCCCTTAGATGCAGAATGAAAGGACAGTATTTGAGTATGCTACCTAGCTGATGAATGAGATGAATGTCTCTTGGATGCGGCATGCCTACTCTAAACGTAGCTATCTCTAGAGTTTCCTCCAACCCTCCTAAAACGTTGGGAATAAAAAGACTACTCACCACCGAGTTGACCCATGTCTTCGCCACATTCAGGTCTAGCATCGTTACCACAAACTGAGATCTTATGTCTAAATCCACATGGTAACGCTCGCTGCCATCCACGAAATCTTTCCCAAGGATCATCTTTACAGCCCCCAGAACCAGCTCATCCTGACATTTCAGGATTGGCTTCATGTGCAGGTTAGTGATACCTCCTAGAAATGCCATTTGCCTTTTGGCACTCACCAACCAAATTGGAGTGTCCATTCCTCCACACCTTATCCACTCAGTTGAGAAACGCAGGACCTTAGATTTATCAGACATTTCATTTGGCTTTGCATGTTCATAGAAAACCAAATGTTATAAGGAGACTGCCTTTGCTTAAGGCATGCTTTCCAATCATGGCAACTATCTAATCTGCTATTGAAATAGCCTATCCATGTCCTCATTTCCACTACCTGCTTGTGAGAACCCAACCTTCAAATGCAAACTTGCTAATGAAGGAACCAAATTTTAATGAATCATAATTGCGACTATCGTCCTCTTTGAGAAACATGGTCCTAACAAGTCATTGCCTGCGCTTGCCTCCCAATCTAGAAGAACACCTTGTGAATTGAACCCTTGCCCATGTGTCCATCCATCTTGTGTCCGGCTTTCTTTGGGCACCATTTCCAAACCCCTTTCTTCTATGAAGACCCTGGTCCTTCCATAGCCATTCGTGTGGAAGGACTCCTACCCAACCTCCCACTTCTGAAAGAAAAATAATTTTTAGCATGATCTTCCTGTTCCTACAACTTCTTTACACTCTCTACCATCAACTGCCAGATTTGATAGAGCGTCTGCTTCTGTATTTCCCTCCCTGAGGATGTGTTTGATCTATACTAGTTCAAAGGAGTCTGCTAAAAGAAGAGCCTGATCTAACAACACATTCAATCTCCAGTTCTCCATTCTTCTGGTTCTAAGCCCGTTTAATGTAATCAAAGAGTCTCCTTCGATCTCTAGTTTTTTAATTCTAAGCTCTTGATAGAAACTTAAACCAAGAATTAAAGCTTTCATTTCTACTGCATTATTAGTACCATTTGTCAATGTTTTAGCTAGCCTACCAGTTGTTTTGCGTTCCCAATCTTGAATTATGCAACTGGCCCCTAAGGCTCTAGGATTCCCTTGGGACACCCCATCAAAGTTCATCTTAAACTAGCCAAAACAGAGTAAGAGAAAGAGAAAGGACCCACCAGCGACCTAAGCAAGTCAAATCTTAGTGTGTGTTGTTTAAGCCGAGTCGTTCACGAGTTGCCTATCTTCCCTGGAATCCTTTTGTTCTGCAATTGCTGGGATCTTCAGCCCCTTCCAAAGCTTTCCCATCTCTGTGTCCTAGCTTGAAAATTTATGGTTTTTTCTGCCACCTTCTTTAACCTTGCATTTAAAACTTCTATGATATTGGCCTCAACCTTGTTTAAAAAAGACGGGAAGAGCCTTTCCTTTTCCTGGAATATTCTTTTGTTCCGCTCTTTCCAAATTTCCCATAAAATCATTGAAGGACAAATGCTCCAAAGACCCGCATACAATGAGTTCTGAAAGAGTAATGGCCAAGAGATGAGGAAATCTGCCAGCTTGTCAGGAAAGGTTGCCTACCATTTGAGTTTGGAACTAACCCAATTCCAAGTATTTTGGGCAAACTCGCACCTAAGAAAAAGATGGTCTCCAGATTCCTCTTCTTGTTTACAAAGCACACGCCTAGAAGGGCCAGCAAAGTCCATCTTTCTGAATCTATCAGTTGTAAGAACTCTTCCTCTTGAAATAGCCCAAGTGAAAAGTCTAGCCTTGGGAAGATAAAACTTATTCCAGCACAATTTGATAGGCAAGCAAGGTTCTACCCCTTGCTCCCCTTTCAAAACTCTGTAACCTTCCTTCACACTGTATTGTCCAAAGGGTGAGGCATTCCATCTCAACTCATATTCTCCTTCCCTAACTATCACTGTTTGATTCCTCAAAGCAGCTTCAAAAACTTATGCTATTCTGACTTCAATACCAACATCCCTAACATCCTTCCATTTTATGATTGATCCAGTAGAGGCTGAGGAATTTGCAGCATAGTCTTTCACCTTGTCCCCCCATAATTGTTTTGTGAGTGTTCTAACTTGATCTAAGTCTTCTCTAGCTGCTAAAGGGGGTTGGCCATCCCAAGAATCATCCCAAAAGAGAGCTTTGCTGCCATCTCTTATTTCCCAAGTTAACTAACTTGAAATCAAACTCCTTCAACTACCAATGAAGTTACATATCCTTGATCCTTTCGGCAACAATCTTGAAGTAAAGATACTCTTTTCTTCCTCCTCAAGATATTTTACCTTTACTAATTTTACCTATTTTAACTCTGGTTTCAAGTGGATAGACCAAACCAATTTTGCTCCTAAAGCCATATTCTAAGAGAGTAGATCTTTTATCTCTGTTCCATCTGCTTCTTTGGGTTCACATATTTGAGACCATTTTATCAGAGGATACTTGTGCTATTCTGAGTTCCCTTGCCAAAAGAAGGTTTTCATTTTCTAATTGAGATCTTGGAGAGCTGACTTTGAAAGAGGGAAACAGGACATTGTGTAGGTCAGAATTGCTGAGATGACTGCCTTGAGCATGGTTAATCTGCCCGCCCATGAAAGCCATTTACTTCTCCAAGAAGCAAATTTAGCCTTGATCCTTTCTATTAAGGTATCCCACAGCTTCCTGGTTCTAACCCCTTTTTCCAGCAGAAGGCCCAGGTATTTGCATGTCAATTCTCCTTTTTTGAAATTCAAAATTCTAATGGTACGACTTTCTTTTGTTTGTGAGGTGTTAAAGAAGAAAACCTCTAATTTTTTTTTGCTGACTTCTTGACCTGAGGCTGTAGAATACTGATCCAAAATATCCTTAAAGGCCATAGTCTCTCTTTCTTTAGCTACTCCAAAGAGCATGGTATCATCTGCAAATTGCTGGTGAGTCACCTTGGGAACCCCTCTTGTAATCTGGAGTCCCTCCAACTTCTCTTCTACCCTTTCTTTGTAACATGCTCTTCCCAGGGTGTCTACCATTATTATAAACATGAAAGGGGACAAAGGGTCCCCTTGTCTGAGACCCCTAGACACTGAGAAGAAGCCTTTTGGAGATCTGTTGATAAGCACTAAGAACCTTGGACTAGCTACCCATTCAAAAATCTAGTTTAACTAGTCTTTGTCAAATCTGAAAGCTTCCAAAACCTTGAAGAGAAATCTCCAGTTTACCTTACCATAAGATTTCTTTATGTCTAATTTGATCAACATTGCCTCCTTCTTTGACTTCTGGACTGAATGAATGGCTTCCTAGGCGATAATTACTCCTAAGATTGACCTTCCTCGGATGAAATCCATTTGTTCTTTTGAAATTATTTTTGACAAAATAAGCTTTACTCTATTAGCCACTGCCTTTGCTAAGATTTTGTAAAGCGTATTGCAAAGTGAGATCGGTCTGAAATCCTCTAGAGCTTTCGGTCTTTCATTCTTCGGTATGAGAACTATAAAGGTCTTATTTAGTTCCTTCAAAATCTTTCCAGACCTTCTCGACTCCTTAATTGCCTCTGTTACTTCTTTGCCTACAAAACCCCAACACTTTTGAAAGAAAGCTGCTAGAAACCCATCTGGCCCTGGGGATTTGTCAGGATGAAGTCCAAACTATTGATAACTGAGGGGGGGGTGAATCAGTTATCTTAATTATTTCAGCTTTCTGAACTTTCTTAATAATTAATGCTGCATCAATTCAAATAAGCAAACATAACCATGAAATGGAAATACACATGACACAATATTTTTGACATGGAAACCCTGTTAAGGGAGAAAACCACGGGGTGATTAACCCAAGATTGTATTCTCTATTAGAAGAATAGAAATACAAAATGGCACTTGCCAATTAGGGCTCACTGCCCGAGCACACTGCTCACAAGAGATTCACTGTCTACAAGTTGTAACAAAAAATAATAAGATACTTGAACTGATGTGAAGCATCCACACATGTTGAAGTTCAGTTCCAGGTAGGCTCAATAAACTGATCTGCTGCACTTCATCCTTCCTCTTCTTTTGTTATGCTGTCCTTTCACATACCAGACCTTCCTTACTTCTTTCACTTTGCTCTTTTCCTTTTCTTTGCACACCACACTATTCAACAACATTTTCCTTATCAAAATCCATCTGGTATATATATCCGCACAAAGGATTTCATCCTCTTTCTAGTCAGCATCCGGAATAGTCAATATTTCCTAAACTTTAGTCTGTCGGCTAAATCCTTGCTTCCCAAGTGATGCGGATCAAAAAGAAACTTATATAAGTTGTCTAATAAGTCAGCCAATCATGAATGATACCTTAGGAATCTTTATCATTATCAACATCTCATCCGGAATAACTTTTGATGCTCTGACTATCAGTTCTTCCTCTGCTTGTTCTACCAAACCGGACCCTAGTACTTAGAATCTTATATCTCTTCACTCTTTCAACACCGGAGGCTGAAACCCTAGAATCTATTAGTCAAGATACTCCTCTTGACTTTCCCAAGTCCACACTTTCCAAGGATACTTCCTCTAGCAGATCTGGACCTGACTGTCGGACCTTCTGCATGCTCTGTTCTTGCTTACCGGACCTGTAAGCTCTTCAAACTGACTTCCGGTAGAGGCACACCATATCCTACAGATGTGTGGGATGATCTTTGTTGCCATCAATGACAACAATCATGAAGCTCCAATGTGTCTCTTGCCAACAATCTCCCCCTTTGGCATTGATGGCAACACTTAGTGAAAAATGACTAAGTGTTATACTATACTCCCCCTTTGTTGATGCTTTCTTCTAATATACACTTTACCGGAGCTCCCCCTTAGTTGGATTCCACATTTTTCACTGTTCCTTACTCCCCCTTTGACATCAATGGCAAAAGGTAGGGTCCGCATACCAAAATTGCCCAAAAATTCAACTATACTTAGCCGCATAAGTATATAGACAGGTTTTACTTACATATACTGTAATATGTCTGCAAAGGTTGTCTTCAGCTTTACAACTTGTGTCGCCCAACTCTACTTCATCCTGTCCAAAATTGAGATATGACCACTCAGTAGGAATGCAAAAGCTTCTGCCCTCTTGAGATCTGTCGGATCACTGGTCCAGGCTGTGGTATGGGCATCTGTTAGGGCCTCATGCATGGCCTCTAATTTGGGAATAATCACCCTTCTAAGCTCACTCATCCTGTTTATTATGTTTTTTCTTTCCTTTTCAAGTTTCTTAATCTCATTCATGACTACAATAATTTGACATTCCTGATTTACTATGGATAGAGTGAGAGGATCAAAATTTTGTGAGAGGTTTAATAGTTTATCCTCTTGTTCCTTTACTTTCTTCTCAATATCCTTGGTCACTTTAGGCTAGGATAAACAAAATTTGTAGAAATCTCCGCCATCCTTGAGAGCATTTTCCAAGCTCTTTATTCCAATATCCAAAACTCTCCTATCATTTGCTATTATGCCTTGTAACTCCGAGAATCTCTTATCCAAAAACTCTTTCTGAACCTTTGCCTCAGCTGACTTTTCTAATGACTCAAAGTGAGTGTTAACAGAATTAACAAGAATTTTGAGATTACCAGATGTGGAGGCTGAAGAGTCCTTTTGGAAGGAAGGCATAATCTTCTCTAAGACACCGGATGCAGCTTCTATGAGCTCACAGTCTACCAGGTGAGACTTTAGAATTTTTTCTTTTGCCTTTACTTGGGTGAAGGATGCTAGCTTCATGGTTTGCATCGAAGAGAGGGAATAAAAATTGAATGGACCTTGAAGCAACTCCAGTTCATCAAATTCCATCATCTCTTTGGTCAAGAAGTCCTTGACTACTTCTGCTATGTCTCTTGTCGGAGACAGAACTTTCTCCCCTTCTGCAGCCTTAGTACTGTCATCTATGGTCTTTTCTATTTGACCTTCTTCCTTTCCCTTCACTTTTTCCCCCTTCTCCTCTATTCTTACTTCTCCTTTAGATCTGGAGACTGCAGGAGAATCTGGGTTTACTTCTCCTTGGACTTCCTCTTCCAGAGCAGAGGAATCTAAGTCCTTACTTTTTTCTTCACCTGTCTCCTTAACCTCTTCTACTACCGTCTCAGTGGTTTCTTCCTTGTCGCTCATGGCAGAGGGCTTATCACTTATGTCCTCTACAATTGGAATGTTGAATTTTTTTGTATGCATTCCGGAGGATCTCTTCTGTCTCTTTGGCTATTTTGTCAGTTTCACCAAGCATAAGCTAATTCATTCTAGCTTTGCTCTAGAACTTATCCTTGCAATCTTTGAAGATCATATTCATTTGCTTCGGAGTGATTGAAGGAAAGAGCTAAATGGCTATCTATTCTTGGATCTCAAGATCCTTTGCCCTAGCATTATTCTTTCTTATCTCTAATTCCTTCTCTAGGATTTTGGGAATGAGAGATATGATTTCAATAAAAGCTTTATTATATACATTCAAATACTTAACTGTGGCTTCCTCCAGAATCTTTTTATCTGCTTCATTGTATGCATCATAGAATTCCATTATTGGTTGCAGGTTCCCAAACATAGTGATTGATTTAACTACGTCATCTAAGGACAGAGTGGGCCTTTCAACAAATTCTTCTACCATCTCTTCCTTGTCCTCACCGGTAGAGGGTTCAGCGGAAGATTTCTTCTTCTTCTTCAGTTTCTTTACCTCCTCATCTGATTCAGTTTTTTCATCATCCTTCTGGCTAACATAGGACCTTGTTGCCTTTTTCTTTGTTCTCTTTCCTTCTTTTTTGTATGTCTAGACTTCCAGTTTTGATGCCTTTAAGCTTTTATCAGAGGTAGGTGCAGCCCTTTTTGAGGATCTGGTCCGGGAGGGAGCTTTTACCAGATCACTTTCCTTTTCTGCTTCTTTCTTCTCTTTCTCTGCCCTTTCCATCTTTGGTGATTTTAAATGGTCTATTCAACCCTAAGAAATTGGCATGCACTCTGCTCAACACATACCGGACCCATTCATCTTCTTTAAAACAGGGGAAATGAATGCACTGTGCAAAATGCTTCTCCCGAATGGCTTTATATTGAGGTTTGATCTCAAAAGAATCATCTATTAACTACTTGTGATAGATATCCATTAAATTTGATTCCCCAAATTCTTCAATGCTTGCATGAATGTAAACCCTAACATCTTCTACATGCAGAACCCCATGCAGAATGCTTGAAAAGGCACCTAGGGGATCAACTTCTAGAAATTTATATGGATGCTACTTAAATTTAGGGCGAGGTCTATCAGAGATATTCACAACATTCAGAGTAGCCATTTCCAAAAAGATTTTACAGAGAGATATTCAGTAATGAAAAATACCTTTTTCGTTTCTAGGGTTCACTGAAAGAGCTGGATTTGATTAGCTAGATGAAACGATTTCAATGGCTGATCTTTGAGAGTTGAGACAATTTGATGTAGAGCTCCTTTTTCTTTTCTTCTTGAGTGCAAATGTGCAAATGACGAACGAATGAACTCTTTTATTTCTGGGAAAGCCCTAATTTTCACCCTGTAATAAATGCGCAACCTAATTCATTATGGTTTGCCTTGTTTACCCTATTCAGAGACATAACCTTTTCGGATCACTGAGACAGACTTTAGAGTTATTCTTGGAGAATAGTGATAATCTATCTTCCTTTCACTAATCATTTGATCTATCTGCAGATCAAGATTCCATAGTTTGAATCATGTTGGGTTTAACTGTGAGAAACCTACTTCTCACCGAATGACTGAGGGACCGAATTAGTCCTCTACTTGTTTAAAACTTCTTACGAATCTTTCAGATCTTAATCACAATTTACTTGGATGTTTCTCTGAGAGCCCTTTAATCCGCAATTTTCCTTGTGCCAATTCTGGCACCAATTGACTGGCTGGGGGATAATGTTTTTTCCTTGAGACTCCCCCTGAGCCAGAGCTCACTTTTTAGTTTCCGGAAGGAATATCAGCGCCAGAGTCTGGTGCGGATCCATCCCCTACATTCTCTGTACTTTTCTTCACCCAAATCTTGTTCATTTCACTTTAAACTTCATCCGCATTCACTTTTTGTTTTCCCTTGTCTTGATTCTGATTATGATGTGCCAGACCTCTTTTGTCCTAATTCTTGCTTCTACAGAATTTGGCTATATGACCGGATCTATTACAAATTTGGCAAACAACATTTCTTTGCATATTTGATTGATATCCTCTTGATCTGCATTGATTAGCCATGTGACCCATTCTATTGCATGCAAAGCATCTACCATTGAATGAATTGTTCATTTGCATATTTCTGCATTCATGAGATTTGTGGCCATACCTTTTACAGTTGAAACACTGTCTGGAGAAGGATGTATTAGTTTGATTCATTCTCTTTCTGCACTATTAGCTCTATGACCAAAGTTATTGCAGTTGTGGCAGTATCCATTGAAGGATGGATATCTTTGAGCATTAGGCTGCCTTACCGGAGGTCTTCTAGGCCTGTTCCTTGGATTTTCTAATCCAAAATTCTTCTGACCGGATCCGAAGATTTCTCCTTTCTCATATCCCAAACCACACTTATCATCTACCCTCTTTTGACTTTCAAGAAGAACTTCAAGTTGAGCAGATCTTATCTTGAATTTCTCTTTATATTCATTTGTTGTTTGAAGATCCCTTTTAAGAGAGACAATTTGATCCTCAAGTTTTTCTTCATTATCTTTAGGATCTTCAAGATTAGATTCAAGATGTATGATAATTCTATCCATCTTGTGGCAATCTTCTAATTTTTCCTTGAGAGATTGTCTTAGATCATCTTCAGTTTTTCTTTTCTCTTCAATCTCTTGGGTAAACTTTATAACTCCTGATTCCATTTCATGTCTTACCATAATGATTTATTTTGATAACTTTTCACATAACTTGGTTTTCTCCTTCAGATCTCCATTTGTATCATTGGCTTCACCTTGTCTTGCTAGTTACTGAAGTAGCTCCTTTCTCTTTTTCATAGAGAGACTCAGTTTCTCTTTTAATTCATTTATGAAATCATCAGCCTGTTTGAGTCTTTCCTTCAATTCATTAATTTCAGAATTTAACTACTCAAGATCATCTAGGGCAGACTTAAGTTGCTCCTTCATACCATACGCATCCATTTGAATTCCCAAGTCTTCCTCAAGCTGTTAGGCTCTGTTGAGAGGAACTTGGCTCTGATACCAATTGTTGATAACTGAGAGGGGGGTGAATCAGTTATCTTCATTATTTTAGCTTTCTGAACTTTCTTAATAATTAATGTTGCATCAATTCAAATAAGCAAACATAACCATGAAATGGAAATACACATGACACAATAGTTTTGACGTGGAAACCCTGTTAAGGGAGAAAACCACAGGGTGATTAACCCAAGATTGTATTCTCTATTAGAAGAATAGAAATACAAAATGACACTTGCCAATTAGGGCTCACTGCCCGAGCACACTGCTCACAAGAGACTCACTATCTACAAGTTGTAACAAGAAATAATGAGATACTTGAACTGATGTGAAGCATCCACACATGCCGGAGTTCAGTTCCAGTTAGGCTCAGTAAACTGATCTACTGCACTTCATCCTTCCTCTTCTTTTGTTCTATTGTCCTTTCACATACCAGACCTTCCTTACTTCTTTCACTCTGCTCTTTTCCTTTTCTTCATACACCACACTATTCAACAACATTTTCCTTATCGAAATCCATCTGGTATATATATCCGCACAAAAGATTTCATCCTCTTTCTAGTCAACATCCAGAATAGTCAATATTTCCTAAACTTTAGTCTGTCGGCTGAATCCTTGCTTCCCAAGTTATGCGGATCAAAAAGAAACTTATATAAGTTGTCTAATAAGTCAGCCAATCATGAATGATACCTTAGGAATTTTTATCATTATCAACATCTCATCCGGAATAACTTTTGATGCTCTGACTATCAGTTCTTCCTCTGTCTGTTCTACCAAACCGGACCCCAGTACTTAGAAGCTTATATCTCTTCACTCTTTCAACAATGGAGGCTCAAACCCTGGAATCTATCAGTCAAGATACTCCTCTTGACTTTCCCAAGTCTGCACTTTCCAAGGATACTTCCTCTAGCAGATCCGGACCTAACTGTCAGACCTTCTGTATGCTCTGTTCTTGCTTACCGGACCTGTAAGCTCTTCAATCTGACTTCCGGTAGAGACACACCATATCCTGCGGATGTGTGGGATGATCTTTGTTGCCATCAATGACAACAATCATGAAGCTCCAATGTGTCTCTTGCCAACACAAACACTATCTCCCTAATTTTTGCTTCTGTGAAACTTTTAGTCAGCAAATTACTTTGAACCTCTGAGACCAAATTAGGAATATTTCTTAAGAGCTGCTCTTGGCTATTCAGAATTGATCCTTCTCGATCATTGAGCAAATTCATGAAAAAGTCCACTGTCGCTTTATTGATATCTTCCAAATTATCAATCACTCTCCCATCTGATAATTTGATTGAGGAAATCCTATTTGTCTCTCTCCTAACCTTTGTAGAATTATGAAAAAAAATTGTATTTATGTCGCCAGCTCTCAACCAAGTTTCTCTGGATTTTTGCCTCCAGAAGATTTCTTCCTTTGAAAGCAAATCCCCTAGCTTCCCCAATAACTCCTTTTCCTTCTAAAAACTACTTGTATCCATTCCTTCTTTTAGAATTTTTTCATTCAAAGCCTCCAAATCCATTTATGTATTCTTCTTTTCCTGGAAAATGTTTTTGAAAAAGTCTTTGTTCCATTGTTTGATGTTCTGTTTTACTGCTTTTAACTTGGTGACTAAATTGAAAAGTTTGAAACCCCCAGGGTTCACCTCAAACCACCATTATTTAACCAAATCCAAAAAGTTTGGATCTTTGAACCACATGTTTTTGAACTTGGAGGGGCATCTAACAAGTTTTCTTTCCCCAATAATATCCAGGTAGATGGGATAATGGTCTGAACCTGAAACTGGCAGAATCTTACAATCAAACGAAAAGGGAAAGATTCTCAAATCTCCTTTGAAAAAAAATCTGTCAATTTTCTCTACTATATTGCTAAATCCTAATCTTCTATTTGTCCAAGTGTAATTGTCATTTCCCATTGGAATTTCAAGAAGAGAATTCTTATCCACAAAGTTCTCAAAATCTAATTGGGATTGCAATTTCCTTCCCACACCTCCCCTTTTGTCTTCTGATTTTAGGATTGCATTAAATTCTCCTCCTAGAAAAAAGAAATCAAAAGCATGGCTACTGTAGATTATGTCTATTTCTTCCACAGTTCCTTCTTTTCTACACAGGAGTTGGGACCATAAATATTAACAAGTAAAAAGTTTAGGTTGGAGGCTAGATTTCTTACCTTACAAGCTATCCAATTTATGCTTTTAGCTAATTCTTCAACTACCACTAATTGAGGATGCCACCAAGTGATGAGTCCTCCAGAAGCCCCGATTGCATCAACCCCCAATAGTTTCCACCTACAAAATTTCTTGCTAAGCTTTTCTCTGTCACCTTGATTAAGCTTGGATTCTTGTAAGATGCAAATATATGCCTATGAAGATTCCAAAAAGTGCCTGAATAGGCACCTTTTATTAGGGGCATTTAAGCCCCTAATATTCCAAGAAATTATTTTCATTATTTTTCAAAAAGGGTTGCTCCCTTCCCTACTTTCAACAAATTTTTGATTTTTAACTACCCAGTGGCTTCCCCATCCAATTTTAGTTTCTCCTCATTAGGAGGCCGCCCTCTTCCTTTGGATTCTCTATAATCTGGCACTAATTTGACTACATCCTTCTGGCCAAGCCCCAAGGATCCTTTCATCAGATCCATGCCAACCCCTGTGTCATCCATTTGAGGCTGCACCTGAGGAGACCTTGGGGACAATGGCTCATTCTCTAAGTCCATCGCCTAAAGATCATCTTCTTCCAAGTCCTTCCAATGCTCTTCCAAGTCCTTCCAATGCTCTTCCAAGTTTTCATCTCCCAACAAAATGGAGCCTTCCTTTGCTACTTCAGCTAATTCCACCAACTCCCTTCCAACTTCAATCAAAGAATTGAGATCATCTCTCTGCACCTTAGGGTGAATCATACCCAGGGTTTCTAAAATTTTCTTATCCAAACTCTGCACCTTTGCCCACGAAGCCTTTAGGTTCTTAGCTTCTTTTTTAGGGGAAGTAACATTTTCCACCAAATTCTACTTTTCACCCTCTTTTGGCGAGTCCTTGCTATGATCAAGGATCACTTCCTCAAAATGCTTCGAGGTAGGAGGATTGGGGTTATCCTCCTTTCTTATGACTTCCCTTTCTTGAAATCCTCCTTCTCCTCTCTGGGATTGTCTAGCTTCCCTGGATCGCCAACCTATTGATTCAACTAGGACTCCTTCCGATTTAGGATCGAAGACTAGTTTCTACTTTAGGGTACCCCACTCTATGTAAATCTCTATTTCCCTCCAACACAGGGAATTTGGTTTGTTCTCCACACAGATTCTCACATTTAATCTGATTCCTTCTTTCTCGGTCCATTCCTCGGCACAAATGTATTTCCCTAGGAATCTGCCAATTTCTTCTAAAACCGCAGGCTACCAAAATTCTATTGACAAGTTTGGAAGCTTATACCACTCCTAGACATATTCTAGATTGTGTTTCCATGCATCAAACCCTATCTCCCAATCTTTTAGATAGAAACCAAATCCATCTAAAATCCAGATTCCATCCAAAATTTTAGCTTTAATCTTTGCTGAAGGGCATATCACCACAAAAAAACATTAGCCAAGGTTCTCATTTTTAACTCCTTCACCTAGCACTCTTGCCACCAATGCACCAAACATTTCCAACCTAGATTTGATCCAAACCATTTACCAATCAATACTAATTTTTCCATATTCTCTATTGATGGGCCTAAGAGGCTCTGAGGCATGACCATGGTGATTTTGTTACCTCTTTGCTCTTCGTTCCTTCGCAGATGATTACGCCTGTTACCAAAACTACCCTTTCCCAAAACCCTAGGATTTCTCCAATTATTCATGAAGGGTATTCCTACATTTGTCTTCTAATTTAGATTCTGAAATCTTGGATCCAACGGCCTCTATGGACGAGGGTCCCTAACACCTTTCTGACAGGCTCCCTAGTCCTATAGACCTTGTGAAATCCTTCTTTCTTCCACCATTTTGAAACTCTAGGATTCCCTATAGGCTCTTCCTTGTAGGGCTTCCAAAGGAACTTCACTCTCTACGTCATCTGCCCAAGAGGAAGCCCTATGAAAATCCTGCCCTACATCCTTTCTCCCATTTACTTGCACTTCCTTTCCCACCTGATTTGAATTTTGCTCCTCTAATAATTCATTTTCACCTTCATCACTTTCCTACATTTTTTCTCTATTTTAGAACCCCTAATAGTTTATTTTACTTTATTTATTTAAATATTTACTATATATTATTATATATTATATTTTATTTATAACTTTAATTTTATAACCTTTGAGCCAACAATATATTTGTTTAGGCATTTTATATTTTTTTATATTAATTTTATCAACTACAAACCAATTACATTGTTTATAATTGATAAACAACTCTTAATAGTTTTTTTATCAAATTTATTTACATTCGATTATTTATTTGCATTAATTTATCAAATGTGTCCACTTGACTTAATAATTTTATTTTAATGTAGCATAAACCAAATCAAACAATTACAACCTATTTAGTCTAATGTTGAACAATACCTAACCGCTTTGCATGTTTGACAAGCACGACCACGACAACGGAGAGAGACTGTCATGTCCATAGTAATGACATTGACTGGGTACAAAACTGAATACTCATCCTCTTCAATGATGATGGCTGACTAGGGGACCTTATGTTAACTTCACTCAACAAATTTCCATTGGTCAAGGCACGCTCAGACCTGTTAATTCAATTGGAGTCGATGCCTGATACCTGCAACCTGCAGCAAACAACACGGTCGAACATGTATATATATAATCACACAATCATACACACCGTGAAAGGAAATCATAGTGTAGCAGGGTACTCACGCATGAGTAATGTGACACTATTCCTTTCATAGAACATATCAAACAAGTAACTACATTACGCATCACAATCAGTTACTGAACAATCAAATAGAACAATTAGTTACATAATTGATCAATATGAGCAATCACCTGTAATAGCATCACACCCATCATCAAATAACACATAAAGCACATAATTAATCCACAACATCTTGTATGTCCATAAACCAGTCATAGCATAAACGTAAACACCAATAATTAAAGCATCATCAAATGTCATCATAGCAGTAAATCTATCATCAACTAGATATCATCATAACATTGAGTCTACCATCAACAACATGTCATAATGTCTAGTCCTAGCAGAATAGCTATCGGTCTGATAGAAGGCAAAATGAGGGGCACTACACAAAGCATGAAAGGTCTATAGCTACGAAAAATTAAAAAAAATTGGGTTTGATATTTTATGGACATGAAAAATAAAAATTATGAGCATACATTTCTCGACAAATTTCGTCTAAATTTTTTTTTCACCAGCCGGCCTAAAGAAATACATATGGAACCCATTAAATTGTTGTAAATATGATTTACAGTTATAAAAATAGACGGCTGCATGATTGCACAATGTCTTCATTTGTATTCAATGAAGTTCACAAGAATGCCTTCAACTATATTGAATGAAGTCAAGAGGAGTAAAGAACGGTGAAACCAAACCGGTATCTTCAAGTTTTTAGTTTACATGTAAAAATAAATGTAAATTATCAAAGATATCCTAACATGGGATTTTTAAAAAAAATAAAAAATCATTCTTCACATAGATTTTTTAAAAAATAAAAAATCATTCTTCACATGGTTGGATTTCTCTCCTTGAAATAAAATTGTAAACATGCATAAAAAGAAATTAAGTGTTCCCAATCAGAGCCTAAATTTGATGGTCGTATGGCCATATTTAGGCATTTTTGCCGTAAAACACAATCAAAATTTTAAAAATATTGTATCACATGAAAGGAGAGATTTTGAATAGACTGTCAAAACTTATATAGAATTATGATGATATATATTTAGTTTACATATATTTTTACTTATACTAATGTATGTCATAGTATTTTAAGGGCACCTTTGAATTTATAACCGTCATCAAAAAATTGCTTGACAGGTAACGTCGACCATCAAATTTAAGCCCTATTCCCAATAGTTTACATGCAAAAATACATATAGATTATTAAAGATATCTAAAAATAGATTTAAAAATTTAAAAAAAAAAAATTCACATGTTATTCCATCATTGAAATAAAATAAAAAAGCAATTAAGTGCTCAAAACAATTTACATGCAAAAATACATGTATATTATCAAATATCTTAAAATAGAATTAAAAATAAAAAATAAAAATCTTTTCTTCACATAGTTGTTAATCTATCATTAAAATAAAATGGTAAACATGCATTAAAAGATTAAGTGCTCAAAATAGTTTAAATTATGAGATATCTTAAAATGAATTTAAAAAAATAAAAATAAAAATTCTTCACATTATTGTTTTTTCATCATTGAAATAAAATCCCAAACATGCATAAAATGAAATTAAGTGCTTAAAATAGTTTACATGTAAATTATCAAAGATTTCTTTGTTTGTGTTTTTTTTGTTTTCTATAGCTTTTGTTATTTTCTCCATAGTTTCTTTGATTTTCTCACTTTTTTTCCTTCAATCCTTCGTAATTTCCTTTTTAGTTTTTATTTTTTAATTTTTCCAATTATTTTTTGTTCTATAGTTTTCATGATTTTCTCCATCTTTTTCTTCTTCCAACAATTTCCAATTTCTTTTTTGGTTTTTTATTTTCATTTTTTTCAATTTCATTTTTTATTTTTATTTTTTATTTTTTATTTTTTCCAATTTCTTTTGTTCTCAATCTTTTTCTCCGTCAATGGTTTTTAATTTCTTTTTTGGTTTTTAACAATTTTTTCCAATTTTTTTTGTTTTTATTTTTATTTTTTTGCTATCTATTTACACGAAAAACAATGTCAAAAATGACACAAAAATCTTGCAAAACTTAGTGTTAGCTCAAAAATCAGTCAAAAACTAGATCTTAGGACATCAATAGGGCTAGATCTGAGTGTTAATCATAAAATCATGAGGAAAAACCCTAATAAAAATCTAAAGAGAGGCACAAATGTTGAGTTAGGAAGCATAGGTGCTAATGCAAGGAGCATAGGCATTGAAGCAGGCTGTAAATGCACTGGCAGAAGGCTCAAATGCACTTACAAAATCTTGAGAGGTGCTAACCTGCAAGCAAAAGTATTAGTTCGCAGTCAAAAGCACTAATCTGTAACCTACACATGAAAAACATGAAATTTCTTCCACAAAAAGATTAGTTCATGGACGTGGGTCCCACCGGGCTTACCAAATGAAGATGATAACATGGAGATGATGTTATAAATCCTAAACTATATTTTTATAAATATAATTTTTTGTCAAACTCTATTTTTATTCACTAATTTCTATAATTAAATTCCAAAAAGAATAATATTTACTAATTTCTATAATTAAATTCCAACAAAAGAATAATATTTACAATCTTTTACTTTTCCAAATATAGTTAGAAGAATTTCAGTTGTATATGTAAATTATGGTGAAAATTTATTATATTAAATAGATTTATTATTGATTTTTTTTCATACTTTAAAAATACTTTTGTGTCCAAGTTCAATTTTATGTTTACTTACTAATTTTTAAAATAGCGTTTAATATTTTTTATTAACTAAAATCAGGTTAATCACAATTCATTTCAATTTGCAAATTAAATTGTAACACTATTTTTATTATTAATTAATTAAAAAATTAAAAATTAAAATTAAAAAGAAAAAACTAATATACTTATTTTAGATAAATCTATATGAAAGATGTCCAAAAATATCATTTTCAAAATTTATCTTAAAAAATATATTAAATTTAAAAAATTTGAATATATCTTTTAATAAAATGTAAAAATTATTTTGATTTAGAAATTTTTATAATTTTATATCGATTTAGAAAAATTATATAATATGTTTTAATTTAAAATTTTAAGCAATATAATACTAAAAAATATTTAACTTTCTACCAAATCTAAATAAATATAAATTTGGTGTCTTCACTTTACTTTACTATAGAATTTGCTACACATTTAAAAAATTTAATGTCTTTAATTTATTTTACTATAGTGCTATTTTGTTTACTACATATTTTATTTACTTTAGAGTTAGCATCATCTATATATTTGTAATATTTTTTGTTATTCCATGCTTTCTTTACATCTTAACTATTCAAAGAATTATTTCATTTTAAGATCTAATTTTTAAATTATCGTAGATCATTTTGAAGAATTTTGGTGTAATATAAACCAATTTATGTATATAAGTTATTTTAACTCTAATAAAAATTGAACTTGTATCTCTCTTAGGAGTCAATCTTCCATCATGCAAATCAATTGTTAACAAAATTATGTTAAATCAATATATTTCATTCACTTCAAGGATCCAACTTATTTAACAAATTTAGATGACTAGTATATTTATATTTAAAAATATATATCTAAAAGTATGCATAGGGATATCTTTTTTCCATATTTCTTTGATTTTCTCACTTTTTTCGTTTGCAATTTCTTTTTGGGTTTTTATTTTTCCAATTTCTTTTTTGGTTCCATAGTTTTCATGATTTTCTCCACCTTTTTCTCCTTCCAACAGTTTCTAATTTCTTTGTTAGTTTTTATTTTTTATTTTTTCCATTTTCTTTTTTGGTTTTTCTTTTTTATTTTTTCTAATTTCTTTTATGGTTCCATAGTTTTTGTGATGTAGCTTTTTTTCATTCAACGGTTTTTAATTTCTTTTTCTCATATTGATTTTTTTTCCTGTTCTCTCATCTCTAGCTAGTTTTTATTTTTACTTTTTTCCAAATTCTTTTTTGGTTTTTATTTTTAAATTTTTCCAATTTTTTTTTTTGTTCCATAGTTTTTGTGATTTTCTCTAACTTTTTCTCCTTCCAACAGTTTCCAATTTCTTTTTCATTATTTATTTTTATTTTTTCCAATTTCTTTTTTGGTTCCATAGTTTTTGTGATTTAGTTTTTTCTCCTTCAATGGTTTTTAATTTTTTCTTTGGTTTTTTCTTTGATTTTCTTAAGTTTTATTTTTTATTTCCATTTTGGTATTTTATTTTTTATTTTATAAATTTAAAAAATATATCTAAAAGTAAGGATATCTTTTTTCCATAGTTTCTTTGATTTTCTCACTTTTTTTTTGTTTGCAATTTCTTTTTGGGTTTTTATTTTTTCCAATTTCTTTTTTAGTTCCATTATTTTCATGATTCTCTCCAGCTTTTTCTCCTTCCAACAGTTTCCAATTGCTTTGTTGGTTTTTATTTTTTATTTTTTCCAATTTCTTTTTTGGTTTTTATTTTTTATTTTTTAATTTTCCAATTTCTTTTTTGGTTCCATAGTTTTTGTTGTTTAGCTTTTTCTCCTTCAACGATTTTTTATTTCTTTTTTATTTTTTCTTTGATTTTCTTAAGTTTTATTTTTTATTTCCTTTTCAGTATTTTAATTTTTTTTTTTAAATTTAGGCAGAAAAAATGAGTGCTCTCATCCCCACCCCACTGTAACTGTATAACGCCTCTTGGCGTAATTAATTTTTTTTTTATAAATTTAGGCAAAAAAAATGAGTGCTCTCATCCCCACCCTGCTGTATAACGCCTCTTGATGTAAAAATGATTTTGTTTATAAAATAATATTTTAAAAAGAAAAAACCATTTTCAAAAACATTCTAAATCAATATGTATTTTTATAAAAAAAATATTATAACATAAACTTATTTTTTAAAAGTTGTTTTTTATAAAATAATATTTTAACAAGAAAAATTCATTTATATTCTATTTTGAAAAAATTCTAAATCATTTATATTCTATTTATATTGGATTAAGAATACAATTTAAATTAAAATTAAAAGATTACTATATTCTCTACATAATTTATTAAATCGTACAAATCAATTTGAAAGAAGATTATAACTCAAAGAGAGTACTTGTTCATCACAATGAGAATGAAATAAGATTAGACAATCCAACAAAATGACTTAAATTTGACTCAGAAGTAATTAAAACAGTAGATTTTTTTGGATCCTTTTAATACATTTTTCTAGAAGCATTCAAAGCATGAAAGGTCTATAGCTATGAAAAACAAAAAAAAATTGGGTTTGATATTTTATGGACATGAAAAATAAAAATTCTGAGCATGCCTTTCTCGACAAATTTCGTCTGATTTTTTTTTTGCCAGCCGGTCTGAAGCAAGACATATGAAACCCATTAAATTGCTCCAAATATGATTTACAATTATAAAAATAGATGGTTGCATGATTGCACAACGTCTTCATTTGTATTCAATGAAGTTCACAAGAATGCCTTCAACAGTATTGAATGAAGTCTAGAGGAGTAAAGAATGGTGAAACCAAACTGGTATCTTCAAGTTTTTAGTTTACATGTAAATTATCAAAGATATCCTAATATGGAATTTTTTAAAAAATAAAAAATCATTCTTCACATGGTTGGTTTTCTCTCCTTGAAATAAAATTGTAAACATGCATAAAAAGAAATTAAGTGTTCCCAATAGTTTACATGCAAAAATACATATAGATTATGAAAGATATCTAAAAATAGATTTAAAAAATTTTTAAAAAATTCTTCACATGTTATTCCATCAGTGAAATAAAATAAAAAAGAAATTAAGTGCTCAAAATAATTTACATGCAAAAATACATGTATATTATCAAATATCTTAAAATAGACTTCAAAATAAAAAAAAATAAAAATCTTTTCTTCACATAGTTGTTAATCTATCATTGAAATAAAATGGTAAACATGCATTAAAAGATTAAGTGCTCAAAATAGTTTAAATTATGAGATATCTTAAAATGAATTTAAAAAATAAAAATAAAAATTCTTCACATTATTGTTTTTTCATCATTGAAATAAAATCCTAAACATGCATAAAAAGAAATTAAGTGCTTAAAATAGTTTACATGTAAATTATCAAAGATATCACTAAAAAAATCTTTTTTTCACATGGTTGTTGTTTTTCCATCTTTTCTTGAGGTTTTGTTTGTGTTTTTTTTATTTTCTATAGATTTTGTTTTTTATTATGGTAAGTTGCAAAACAACGGTGCAGATCCCTTTTACAAAATAGCCCGGAGGGCAAGCAAAGGCCACACACAGGCTAGAAACAGTGCTTTAACAACAGACGGACAGCAAATCCCAATAGGCTAAGCAACAAGAAGGTCACAAGGCTGCAAGGATCAACAACCTAAACAATTGCAAAACTAGACCTATCAGGTCTAACACCCTTGGCACGAATGCGGTTTTGTGAAGCATGCTTGGCAAGACCATGCTTCTTCCTTTGGACAATGGTCCAAAAAACATCATCTCCGTTCACAGAAAAAGGAGGAGGAGAAACTTCCTCCAACTCTTTGAAAGGGGGCAGAACCAGGGGCACACCAACACCAGTAATATCCTATGTACCTAATGTTTTAGTCTGAGACATAAAAACATTAGCAAGCGAAACCTCAACAGCAGACTTGGTAATAGTAGGGGAGGTCCCTGTAGCAGCTCCAGAAATAACAACAACAACAGGGGAGGACCCTGTAGCACACCCAGCAACACCAGCAATAGGGGAGGACCCTGCAACACTCCCAGCAACACTAGCAACAAGGGAGGACCCTGACAGCATAGCAGCAACCCCAATAGTAGATGTTTCCCCAACAACAGCATTAGTAGAAACAAAGTTAGAAGTCTCAGCAGCAGACCCAATAGCAGAACCACCAACAGTAGCCACAGCCGCAGAATCAAGAACCACCTTAATATCAGGAGCAGACCCATCAACATTAGAGGAAGGATCAGCCGCTACAGACCCAGAAATGTCCTCAATAGCATCAACAATAAGATGTTTAGGAGAAGCATTCTTCCACTAAGAGGAAGAACGAGGGGTCTTTAAATGAGGGCACTCAGAACCCAGATGACCCGTATCAAAGCACCTACGACACCTGAAGGGAATACCTTCATAGTCCAATAATTGTCTCTAAGAACTATTAGCAACCTACAACACAATCTCTATAGGGAGAGGCTTAGAGAGATCCATATCCACAAGAATACGAGCATAAGTGGTATGAGAGAACAAGGTAGTCGCTTGATCCACCATAATAAAAGAACCCAAAGGATTACCAATACCCTCATAACAAGAATTGCACTAAAGATGCAATGGAAGATTCGGAAGGCGAATCCAAATAGGCATTCTATTGAAAGACTCAGTCAACAGGTTAAAGGAGGGAACCTAAGGCTTGAGAAGGAGGGCATGTTGGCCCCAAAACCAAGCATGAGTATCAATTTATAACAGCATTCTGATCAGAAACTGAATTAAAAACAACTACAAAGAAACCCTTTATACAAGGGTAAATTTATATGTTCCCTTCCGTGATAGGGCGCTAATGCTCAGAAATCCAGTGGTTTAAATCTCCAAGCCTAGGCTACAATCGGTCAAATTTGCAGATCAAACCCTACTTAGAAAAATAGTCCACATTTTTTAAAACCTCATCCCCTAAGACCACTACAGGGGGAGGCAAATCAGACTGAAAAACAAATCTCCTATTAACCAGAGTATCAGCAGCAATAGTAGACCCCTCACGCCTTCGAGGAGAACCATTGCCCACTATAGTTGCATATGAGGCAGCAGCACCAACAGTAGTCTTAGTCACTGGCGGCACTCCAACAGCAACAGAGTTAGGAAGACCCTGCAAACCCTCCATCATAGCAGCCACACCCACAGTCAAATCTCCAGCAACTAATCCCACAGACACAAGTGGCACACCAACAGTCGCAGCCACACTAGTAGCAAATGAAATCCCTGCAAAAGACTCAGTAGCAGACAAAACCTGCGCACCTAAAGCATGGACGGGAAGAGTGGGAGACTCCATTTCAAAAAAACACAAAACTTGCAATTCTATAGCTTTTGTTATTTTCTCCATAGTTTCTTTGATTTTCTCACTTTTTTTCCTTTAATCCTTTCTAATTTCCTTTTTAGTTTTTATTTTTTAATTTTTCCAATTATTTTTTGTTATATAGTTTTTGTGATTTTCTCCAGCTTTTTCTCCTTCCAACAATTTCCAATTTCTTTTTTGGTTTATATTTTTTTTTTTTCCAATTTCTTTTTTCCTCAATCTTTTTCTCCTTCAACGATTTTTAATTTCTTTTTTGGTTTTTTTCAAATTTTTTCAATTTTTTTTTTTTGCTATATATTTACATGAAAAACAATGTAAAAAATGACACAAAAATCCTGCAAAAACTTAGTGTTAGGTCAAAAATCAATCGAAAACCAGGTCTTAGGACATCAATATGGCTAGATCTAAGTGTTAATCATAAAATCATGAGGAAAACCCCTAAAAAAAATCTAAACAAAGGCACAAATGCTTAGTCAAGAAGCAAAGGCACTAATGCAAGGAGCATAGGCATTGAAGCAGGATGTAAATGTGCTAATAGAAGGATCAAATGTGCTAACAGAAGGCTAAGAGGTGCTAACCTACAAGCAAAAGCATTAGTTCATAATCGAAAGTGCTAATCTGTAACCTACACATGAAAAGCACAAAATTTCTTCCACAAAAACATTAGTTCATGGACGTGGGTCCCACCAGGCATGCCAAATGAAGATGATAAAATGGAGATGATGTTATAAACAAAAGGAAACATAAAGAACTAGTTATACCTTCAAATCTTCACTCCATTTTAGTCTCCTTGATATAGTGGAGAATGCATGCACCCAATGCATTCTAGCTATACTCCATGATCAAGATGTGATGTAGATTGCTCTCAATAAGCATAAACTAATGGTAATGGAGGGGATGAGAGGATATTTGGACAACATAAGACTACTATCAGATGAGCTCTCTTTTGGCTTAGTTTAGGGTTCAATTTAGTCTTGAACAAGAAAGTACATGAAGGGTCTAGCTACACACTAAATTTAGTCTTGAACAAAAAAGTACATTTTGTAGCCTTTGTATCTAGATTTTTTGGAACCATTAATAGTTTTCATTATTGAGATATATTGAGTTCAATTGCCCTAAAATGAATGGACAGTTACAAAATGTTTGAATTTGAAGAAAGTTTGTTAACAGTCTTCATATATAGACTACTTCGACAATTGTGATGAAATCAAACCATTTTGAGATATATTGTAGAAAAGCAAATTGACTGTTATGAAATCGAATCACTTTTAGATATATATACTACTTTGATGGCTATTCTTAAACATCACCCATTTCAATAGTCAAATGTCAATTTTGGCCAATAAAAATAGGATAAATAATTATCACTTTCTGGTATGGATGAGGTGTAAATTCATTATTGATTGTTTGACCATTGAAGTGGATGATATTTAAGTAGAGTGTACTTCCACAATTGTTATGAAATAAAGAATAGGAAGCCAAAGGTGGAAACATGACCCCCATTAGGAAGAGTCAAGAAAAGTAAATGAAAATTTCAAGGATTGGGAAAGTCATAAATCCTACAAAACATAGTTATTATGTTCGAAATTGGAAGACAAGGATTTAATTTTTGAAAGATATGATTTTAGAAGATTTGATTTTTGAAAGATTGGATTTAAGGTAGTTTTGTAAAGATGTTTGTAGCAGCCTGAAACTATGTTCTGGTATGACAACTTTCTAGGTGAAAGCTACTACAAATATAACCTATTGGCTAACTACAACACTATGGATTAAGAATACAATTTAAATTAAAATTAAAAGATTACTATATTCTCTACATAATTTATTAAATCATACAAATCAATTTGAAATAAGATTATAACTCAAAGAGAGTACTTGTTCATCACAATGACAATGAAATCAAATTAGACAATCCAACAAAATGACTTAAATTCGACTCAGAAGTAATTAAAACAGTAGATTTTTTGGATCCTTTTAATACATTTTTCTAGAAGCCTTCAAAGCATGAAAGGTCTATAGCTACGAAAAACAAAAAAAATTGGGTTTGATATTTTATGGATATGAAAAATAAAAATGTTGAGCATACCTTTCTTGACAAATTTCATCTAATTTTTTTTTTTTCGCCAGCCGGCCTAAAGCAAGAGATATGAAACCAATTAAATTGCTGCAAATATGATTTACAGTTATAAAAATAGACGGTTGCATGATTGCACAACGTCTTCATTTGTATTCAATGAAGTTCACAAGAACACCTTCAGCTGTACTGAATGAAGTCCAAAGGAGTAAAGAACGGTGAAACCAAACAGGGATCTTCAAGTTTTTAGTTTACATGTAAAAATACATGTAAATTATCAAAGATATCTTAACATGGATTTTTTTTAAAATAATAAATCATTCTTCACATGGATTTTTTTAAAAATAAAAAATCATTCTTCACATGGTTGTTTTTCTCTCCTTGAAATAAAATTGTAAACATGCATAAAAAGAAATTAAGTGTTCCCAATAGTTTACATGCAAAAATACATATAGATTATTAAAGATATCTTAAAATAAATTTAAAAATTAAAAAAAAAAAATTCTTCACATGTTATTCCATCATTAAAACAAAATAAAAAAGAAATTAAGTGCTCAAAATAATTTACATGCAAAAATACATGTATATTATCAACTATCTTAAAATAGACTTAAAAATAAAAAATAAGAATCTTTTCTTCACATAGTTGTTAATCTATCATTGAAATAAAATGGTAAACATGCATTAAAAGTTAAGTGCTCAAAATAGTTTAAATTATCAGATATCTTAAAATGATTTTAAAAAATAAAAATAAAAATTCTTCACATTATTGTTTTTTGATTATTGAAATAAAATCCCAAACATGCATAAAAAGAAATTAAGTGCTTAAAATAGTTTACATGTAAATTATCAAAGATATCATTAAAAAAAAAAAAATTCTTCACATGGTTGTTGTTTTTCCATCTTTTCTTGAGGTTTTATTTATGTTTTTATTGTTTTCTATAGCTTTTGTGATTTTCTCCATAGTTTCTTTGATTTTCTCATTTTTTTTCCTTCAATTCTTTGTAATTTCTTTTTTAATTTTTATTTTTTAATTTTTCCAAAGTTTTTTGGTTCTATGTATTTCATGATTTTCTCCATCTTTTTCTCCTTCCAATAGTTTTCAATTTCTGTTTTGATTTTTATTTTTTATTTTTTCCAATCTTGTTTTTTGTTTTTATTTTTTATTTTTTATTTTTTCCAATTTCTTTTTTGGTTTTTATTTTTTATTTTTTCAATTTCTTTTTTTGGTTCCATAGTTTTTTTTATTTTCTCAATCTTTTTCTCCTTTAATGGTTTTTAATTTCTTTTTTAGTTTTTTAAATTTTTTCCAATTTTTTTTTTAATTTTTTTTGCTATATATTTACACGGAAAATAGTGTCAAAAATGATAGAAAAATAGTGTCCCAGTCGTGCAAAAACTCAGTGTTAGGTCAAAAATCAATCAAAAACTAGGTCTTAGGACATCAATACGGCTAGATCTAAGTGTTAATCATAAAATCATGAGGAAAAACCCTAAAAAATCCAAACAGAGGCACAAATGTTGAGTCAGATGTAGGCGTTGAAGTAGGCTGCAAATGCACTGACAGAAGGCTCAAATGTGCTGACAGAAGGCTCAAAGGTGCTAACCTGCAAACAAAAGCATAGTTCACAATCAAAAGCACTAATCTATAACCTGCACATGAAAAGCACAAAATTTCTTCCACAAAAAGATTAGTTCAGGGACGTGGGTCCCACCAGGCATGCGTTGAAGTAGGCTGCAAATGCACTGATGCAAGGCTCAAATGTGTTGATAGAAGGCTCAAAGGCACTAACCTGCAAGCAAAAGCATTAGTTCACAGTCAGAAGCACTAATCTGTAACCTGCAGATGAAAAACATGGAATTTCTTCCACAAAAAGATTAGTTCATGGACGTGGGTCCCACCAGGCATGCCAAATGAAGATGATAAAATGGAGATGATGTTAGAAACATAAAAGAAACATAAATAACTAGTTATACCTTCAAATCTTCACTCCATTTTAGTCTCCTTGATAGAGTGGAGAATGCATGCACCAATGCATTCTAACTATTCTCCATGATCAAGATGTGATGTAGATTGCTCAATAAGCATAAACTAATGGTAATGGAGGGGATGAGAGGATATTTGGACAACATAAGACTACTATTAGATGAGCTCCTTTTTGGCTTAGTTGAGGGTTCATGACTTTCTTGATTTATTTTCTCTTTTGAAAAATATTTTATCCTAAAATTATATTTTTTAAAAAGCTACATTTTCTAATTTTTAAACAATTTTATAATTTTTTTTTTCTCTTTTCTTTAAAATATAAATAAATATTTGTTCATTTTTTCTTTTTCTTTTTCAAATAAAGTTTTTATTATGAATATTTGTTAGTTTTTTATTTTTATTTCTTTAATTTTTTTGTATTTTTCTTTTTACAATGTCAATTTTGGAGGAAAAAACTTCTCTAAATTTGTAGTGGGAAAAATTTTTAATTATATAAAATTTAAATTAGTTTATCAAGAGAAAAAATTTAAAGATAGCTTTAAAATATTTATTAGCAAGAAATTAAATATTTTATTCTATATTTAATATTTTATTTTATATAATACATTCTTATATTAAATTAAGTCTCATATTATTATTTTATATATACATAAACTTATGAATTAATATATTTATAATTTTATAATTTAATATATTATTTTATATGTACATTAACTTATGATTTAATATATTATTATTTTATATATACAGTAGTATATTTATATTTAAAAATATATATCTAAAATACGTTGAGGGATATCCTTTTTCATAGTTACTTTGATTTTTCACTTTTTTTCGTTTGCAATTTCTTTTTTGGTTTTTATTTTTTAAAAATTTTAATTTATGTTTTGGTTCCATAGTTTTCGTGATTTTCTCCATCTTTTTCTCCTTCCAACAGTTTCCAATTTCTTTTTTGGTTTTTATTTTTTATTTTTTCCAATTTCTTTTTTAGTTTTTAGTTTTTAGTTTTTATTTTTTATTCTTTCCAATTTCTTTTTTGGTTCCATAGTTTTTGTGATTTAGCCTTTTCTCCTTCAACATTTTAGAATTTCTTTTTTTGGTTTTTTTTTCTTTGATTTTCTTAAGTTTTATTATGTATTTCCTTTTTGGTATTTTAATTTTTGTTTAATAAATTTATGCACAAAAAATGAGTGCTCTAATCCCCACCCGGATGTGACTGTATAACGCCTCTCGATGTAATAAATTTATGATTAAATATAAATTTAGATTTTCTATTATATTAGAAATGCTTAAAGTGTATGATTTAATATATTTATGATTTTTTAGGTTTAGATTTATTATTTTATATAAGTTTAAAACATTCTATGACTTTATATACTTTAATTTTATGATTTGATATATAATTATATTTATAATTTAATAGATTAAATTTATTATTTTATATATATTTAGATTTTATGATTTAGATTTATGATTTTATATATGTTTACAAAATTAAAGGTTTTAAATACAGAAATGTAGTTACCATAAATAAAAATTAAAATGCAACCAACATATATTTAAAAAATAAAGCTATAAAATTTAAAATATAGGCCACACAATTAAAAAATAACATATAATTACTTTCTCTTGCCTCTACAACTATTAAAAAATAAATCATTTTTATGATTTTTAATGTTTATTAAGGAATAAAAGAATATTATTATTGAGAAAAGATTTTTTAATTATTTTTTAGATTTGTTGAAATATTTTTTAGATTTGTTTTTTTTCTAAAAATGAAAGTCCTTTTTAGAAAACACAAAAATTTCTATAATGGAACTTAAAAATGATAAATCTAAAAAACAAAAAAAAATCTTTATTTTTAGAAAGATGACTAAGATAGAAGAAGACATGTAGAGTTAAATTAACCTTAATGAGTTAATTCATAGAATTTTAGAAAGTTTAACGTAATAAAATAAATAATTATATTTTTATTTTGGATGGTGTCACCATAACGGTTGATGTCACCTTTTCATTGATTTTTGTTAGTTCCTTATTTTGATGATGTCATCCTTAGGAGGCGCAATTTATATGTAAACTTCCCCTAATGCAACATAACCATGCACCCAAAAGGATGTAGAGACGACAACCAAGGCAGACCCCTACAAGCAATCTCCTTCAAGAACATTTTCCAGAAAAGTATGGGGGTCAAGTAAAGTAGATGATAGATCTAGCTAGCCAAGTATTGTCACTCTTATTGCTAGTCAACGGTACCCCTTTTACCAGCTAGGGTCACTCAAGATGAGGTAGGGCTGTCCCTTTTCCCAACAGGGTCACTCAGGAGATCCTAAGGTTTGGCTTGCCCCTTTTGCTAGTCAAGGTCACGTGACAGGGTTGCCCCTTTTCCAGTGAGGGTCGCTCGAGAGACCCTTACCAATAAAACAAGTGCCCAAGAATAGAGACCCCAAATAGGGTGAGATCCTCAAGGACCCGAAACCACCGAATTAGCTCTTTGAGTTTTCCAAATGTTTCCAAACATGCCTAAAATCTAAAGAGACCCTAAGCACAGTATCTCAATCATACAAGCCATGAAATAAAATCACAAAGCCAAGACAAGACACAACCAAGCCCAAAGAAGCTTTAGGCACCCTAGATACCAAGCAAGGCATATCTAGCTCAATAAGTATGTTGTTATAAAAGGGGTTTCACCAATGAATTAAGTGAGGTTTAGGCTTTCCATGGACATGTGTAGAAAACATAAACAACATAACTCATTTTAACCTTTAAGGTACTTAAATAACATTAATTTGCATTGTTTAAGAACAAAGCACAAAAGTACGATCATCTAACTAAACCATGGAGATAAGCATACATTTGATCATAAATGAAATTCACTTAACTAACATCATAGGATAGCATACTGATGAGAACACAATTATACTAAGAGGGCGTGAATCAATTTAACAAAAACTTTTATTTTTCAAAACTTAACAATAACACATGCAAAATATAGCAATTAAGAACACAAGAAGAACACACAATTTATGTGGAAACCCTTGCGGGACAAAACCACAGCAAAATATTGCTTATATATTGATCTTCTTTATAGGCACCAACCTACTTCTCTTACAAATCTTCTTTTGTAGGCACCAACCTATTGGACACACCAATCCCCACTTGTAGAATTTGTAGGCACCAACCCACTGGAGATACCAATCCCCACAACTGAGCACCAACTCGGCAAGAGACACCATTATGTTCTTTGATAGGCACCAACCTTCAAATTCTTCAAAGAGTGATAGTGTTTTCCTTTACACACAAATCTGATCACAACTTCTTATTTTGAATGATGTAAGTCTTTCCTCCACAAATCTGATCCAAACTCATGCAATGTCCTTCCTTCACAAACCTAATTCAAATAATGTACTCTCTTCTTTCACAAATATTTCAATATCTTCCTTCAAAATCTGCTCTCAATCTTCACACATGTTCTTCATATATATCTGCACTTATCCTTCACAAATACACACATTTGCTTGCAACCTCTTTACATAAGTGTTGTTATAAACTCAAAAATCTGCTTTTAAATCTAATTGTAAAACATATACTTTCTCCTTTACATATCTGCATATATTCTTCTTTTTAGATCTACATATGTTCCTCTTTTCATATATAATTATACTCTTTAGATCTGCTCATTACTCTTATGATTTACATTTTTCTTTTTCTACACATTTTAACCTTCCACTTCATCTTCTATTTATACCATTTAACATGACTTCACTTAAGGGAGGTGACTATCCATAAAGAAGGGTCGGCCACATTAGAAGAGTGTAAATATAATTTAATTTATTATAACTTCTCCAAAATGAAGCGACAACTTTTATCAAGGGAAGCAGTTGTTCAAAGTGAGTTGGCCTCTTTAATAGTCGGCCACATTTAATTTTCAAAAGAGGCGATTCCTCTCTAAGTAGTCGGCCACAATTATGATAATTTCCCTTTAAACTTAAGCACTATCATTGCTAATTATTTTGACTTTACACCTTCCAAGAGGTTGCAACCTTTATAGTTTATATTATCATCTTTAAACTTTGGAAGGAAACTTTGTCGATTCCTTAATTGTTATAAACATTTCCAAAAGTGGCAACTGAGGCAAATAAAACTACTCAACAACATTCTAACATAATCCATGAACTGTTAAGAAGTAGAGATAATTCTCCTTTGATACCATGTACAAGCATTCATCTATTTACCAGAATCATAATCTGCCTCCTCTCTTTTCTTTACATACTTCTCCATAAGTTTAATCATCTCACCTTTCGATCAAATAGCTATCTTCCATATCACTCACTTTTGCAATCTCAAGTTCACTGTGATCTAAATTTCCTTGCTCCATCCTTTTATAACTTCCAAAGGATCAATAACATTACCTAATGACTTGGACATTTTACGGCCATGTGCATCACGTACCATGGGATGCAAATATACCTATTTAAAGGAAACACTTCCTATGATCTTCATTCCTAGCATTACCATACGAGCTACCCAAAAGAAAAGAATGGTTTCACTCTAAGTTTACGTAACATGAATCTTTCTTTCTTTTTGTATGTGGACTACCACTACTTCTACAACTCCATGCACAATATCTTGAACATCTCTTTTAACTTGTCAGTCAACTCTTTCTAGTCGGCTCTTTCCTTTGGCTTCTTTCTGGTTGACTCTCTCCTTTGGCTTCTTTCTAGTCAACTTCACCAATGATCTCACCTTCCCAACATGCCTTTGACATCAATGACAATTGCATCCTCATTCGATTTCCTTCTTGACATCGATGATAACAATATGACATTCCTTCAACAATCTTCCATATACCTTTGATATCAATGACAACAATCTCTTTGACATCAATGACAATATTACCAACAATCTCCCCCTTCGTCATTGATGGCAACATGAACATAATTCTCTCCTTTTGTACTACTCCCCCTTACTATATCTCTCACCCTTTGACATCAATGGAAAAGGGAAGTAACATACTTCTTGCCTTCACGATGTGATTCTCCCTTTTTTCTATGATGTTCCCCATGTCTGTAAACCTCCCTCTTGATATCAATTGAATCATTCTCCCTTTTCCTATAACTCTCTTTTTTTGAAACTCTCCCCCCTTTTAAATTAATGGTAAAGGGATGTTCATTATACTTCCATCCATGTCTTCTATGGCATTATTGCATCAATAGGAACTCCTTCAATACATGAAGTCGATCATAAGTATCAACGCAACTATCCAATCTTTCCACTATCAATTTTTGCTTTTACTAACACATGTTCTAGTAAAATTGTCAAATGTGAATATATGAGCATACTCTTTAGGCAAAGACTTCTTTGGATCATTCTCATCCTCCTATTAGGATTTTTGGAAATCTCTCTCATCAATTTTAGTATTAAAAATATCATGATTTCTTCCTTCTCTCATTGTCTCAAGTCTTCTAGGCTCTCTATCATCTTGACATCAAATCTCCTTCACTCCATTATAAGGTAACTTTCTAATTTGTAGTCTGCTACTACCATATCATTATCTTTTCTTATAATTCTCCCCCTTTGATCAATGACAATGGAATGCTCATATAGAATATGCATTAGCTGATCTATCTTGAATTGTCTTCTCCATGGAGCTAAAAGATAATGCAATGGTTAGCTCCCCTTAAACTTGTACTTCTCCTTATTAACTTAGTGATACCACTTGTGCATGAAGTGCAGTTTGCACAAGCATAGATTCTTACTTCTCTTGCTCTTGTTTCCTCTTCCAAAATTTTATAGGTTATTTCTTTTTCTTGCTTAGGGTATCCATTTTCTTGTTTTGTCTAGGTTTCACAAAACCGCTTCTACAAAATCAGGCTATATGACCAAAATTGTTGCACGTATAGCATGTAACATTGTAATCTTCTAAAAGAGAAAAGGAATTATAGTTCCTTCTTGATAACCCATAAGTACTTCCATTTTTGTTCCACCCAACATTTCTTGCTCATGTTCTACAATCTCTTGACTTATGACCAAAGTGATTACAAGAATAGCAATAACCATAAAATGAATGTTGAAACCTGTTCATTTGTGCTTGCCTTGGAGGAAAGGAGTCCTTTGTGAACAAGTGTCCTTAATATCTTTTGGAGGGATGTAGGTCTTCTGTGGGAGTTGATTTTCCTCCTTCTTGTTGTCTTCCTCTTTCATGGGATTCTTGAGAGCATGTGCATAGCTTGTTGGTTGTTCCTCATTTCCCATCTTTGGTGGCTCTTTGGAATCTTCTTTGTTGGCCATCTGATTTTCTTCATAACCAAGACCTTTCTCATTGAATGTTGGCCTTTGTGAATTGATAATATTAGCCAATATTTTGGTACTCTTCTCATTCTTCAGGTCTTTGTTCAATTGAGCATTTGCATTTTCCAATTCCTTTTTCAATAAGACAATTTCATACTCTAACCTTTCATAATTTTCTTCCATTTTCTCTAATTAGATTCTCACTTCTTTAATCCTATTTCCTTCTTCGATCTAAATTTTTAGCTCAATGATTATCTTCTCGAATTCTTCAAGGCTTCGTACTAACTCTACATTAGATTCATTGACCTCTTGATGTTGTAATTTTAGTTTCAAATTTATTTTCTTAAGCTTCTCGATCTTGCTTATGGCATAATGGAGTTCCTCCTCAAGATCCACTTCTTCATCATCTTCTTCATATTCTTCTTCTGAATCTTTCTCTAAGTTGTAATCGTCTTCATCATTGCTACTTTTACTTTTGACCTGCAAATACAAAGAAGTATAATGACCTATTTTACCACATTTAAAATATTTATACTTACCTTTGTACATGTCAGATCCTTTCTTAAGCTTTCTATGAAAATGGGTTTCCTTTGTATTCGATTCATCATTGGAGCTATCGCTTGATTCATGTTTTTTATTATTCATCTCCTTTGATGTTTTGAACATTGTCTCTCTTTTAAATGATTTCTCTTCTTCTAGCTCCATCTCTTTCTAAGATGCTACCCAATTTTTTTAAAAAAATTGTACAATGATATCACAACAGGGTTAGCAGAACATATTGCAACCAACTAAATCATCTCCACACTTCTGATCACCAAGTTCCCAAATTGGACGAGGTGAGAGCATACAATGCTTGGGCTTATAAATTAAAGCATGTGCAAATAGACTAATACATTCATTCACTAAACAGCAGGCATCTGCTTTTCAGCAAGCATCCACTTATTCAGTGGGGATTCTCCACTTATTCAGTGGGTGAATGAACAAGAAAGGAAAGCTTTTCAATTTTCTTCACACTGGTGGTAAACCATCCAGGGGTTATAGTGTTTTTGCAACATTAATTGAATGTTTACAAATGAATAATAAGTTGCTAACAAGAAAAGAAATATCAATCTAGATCATCATATCAGTCCCCCTAAAGATTTGGCATCATGGAAATCCCCTGCATAAGTAACTAGCATCATTATTCACATGACAACATCTACCCCATCTGAGTAATATGCAATGATGAAACTGTTGTGATTAATATCTCAAAAGTAGCAGAGGTACTCTTGTTGTACGGCCAACTTGCCACAAAGAAAGTTCACAACAAAGCACACAAGGATCTAAGAACATTATAACTCGGTCACCCTTCTTCTGATTGTGAAATGCCAAACAATGAAATTTGTTTCAGAACTTAGAACCACTTCAGCTACCCCTTAGAAAGATAACAACCCTGCACATATACAGTGCCATAAGGAGAGGTACGACAGGTTTTAAGTACAAAACTTTAGCTCAAAGATCACACTATCACATGGAATAGAGATGCCTACACATAACAAACAATCTCCAATCATCAAACACTATAAATCTACCATCAACATCACTTAGCAAAAAATCACCCCATCTGCATGGTACGACACTGCTAAATGGCTTAGCATGAGAAAATTAGAAATTCACATAGAAAGCTTGATTTTCATCTCACAAAAAATTCTCAACACTATCTCAAATCTTCTCAATAGAACAAACAACAAAACTCCAAAAAGATTTCATCAAATCCAACTTAGCTCTATGCAACTTCTGTGTGAAATCACCTATTTTCCAGCTAGGGTGGATATTTCACCATCAAAACTAGACATCCTCTAGAGGGTTTTCGTCCTCAAGAAGGTAGGAAGAACTCTTTGGTTCAATTCCAGCAGCATAATAGTATAGAATCAACAACTATAAACCCAACAACGAGCTCTCACTTCACTTTTATAGGCACTTGAGAGTTACACAAGAATATAATTCTTTCTCAGAAATAATACATTTTTCCTCAAACTTAGAATAATTCTCCTTTTCCAAGAAAAGAACTTAATTTTATGTGCCTAGATAAATTATTAGACATTTTCTCATTCCAAAAAGCTATAAAACTTAAGTCACTTTTTAATATTTCCAACCTTAGGGGACTTAAGTGCAAAAAATATTAAAATAGCTTATTTAATTATCATCTTTGTGGAAAACCTCAATCTCCATCCATATGATAATTAAACTAAACCAAAATGCTCCATATGTTTTGGAATGAGTAAAGATGTCTTCTGGATGACTTTCTAAAATAGACAGCTCCTCCAAGAATCTTGGAGAACTATCCAAAAGCTCGAACAAACTTCTGAAATTGGCATAGTCATCCTAGCACAACACAGAGCTCAAATCTAACATTAGAATACAATACAACAACTAAACCAAAATTCCTTCATTAAAGGGGAACCCCTTACCATACCTCATAGCCTATCGAGATTCAGAAATAGGCTATAGGACCCACCAATGACTATGCTTAGAAAGGGGACATTACAGTCCTCCCTCCCAAAAATTGCTTGTCCCCAAGCAATTGCAACACTAGATGCTGAAGAATATGCTCACTTTCCCATGTTGCATCCTCTACTGGAAGATTTTTCCACTTGATCAGAAACTCCTTAATGGTCTTTTTTCTCAAAGAACGCTCCCTCTGATCAATGATGGCCTCAGGAATCATCTCAAGTCTTCCTTCATCATCTATAGGTGGCAATATTGAAGATGGAACAATATTCTGACCAAGTGCCTTTTTAAGGTGAGAGACATGGAACACATTATGAACTTTTCTATCTTCTGGTAATTCCAACTCGTGTGCCACTTCACCAATCCTCTTGGTTATCTTAAATGGCCCAAAAAATTGAGGCTTCAACTTCTCAACTCCACTTTTCTTGATTGAGGATTGTTTGTAAGGCTACAATCTAACATATACCATGTCCCCAACCTCAAAAACTTGCTTTATACGATGCTGATCAACGTATAACTTCTACTGGTTTTGAGCATTTCTGAGGTTATCCTTCAAAGATTTCATCAAATCTTGGCTATCCCGCAAGAAATATTTGACTCTTGGCACTCTACTATCACCAAATAACAAATTAATGAAGCTAGTAGCTTCATAATGGAGACATTTTTATTGACATATGGTAAGATGAATTATAACAATATTCACCAATATGCAACCATCTTACCCAAGCTTTCTGTTGTCCAAAAACGTAGTTTCTAAGGTAACCTTCCAGGCATTTGTTAACTATTTTAGATTGTCCATCCGTTTGGGGATGGTAACTAGTACTGGGAGTGAGTTATGTGCCACATAATCTGAATAGTTCCTTCCAAAATAGACTTAGGAACTTGTTGTCCCTGTCACTTACAATGCTCTTGGGCAGTCCATGAAGTTTGAACACTTCTCTAAAAAATAGTTCAGCCACCTGAACTATTGTAAACCCTATAGAAACAATAAAAAAGTGAGCAAACTTGGTCAATCTATCAACCATAATGAAGATACTATCCTTCCCTTGCACCTTGGGAAGTCATGTGATGAAGTCCATGACTATACTCTACCATTTTTTATTGGGAATTGGAATAGGTTGGAGTAGACCAACAGGGTAGGTTTTCTCATATTTGTTATGTTGACAAATAGAACACTCTCTAACATGCTTACAAACATCTTCTTTGAGCCCTCTCCAAGTAAATCTCTCTCAGATTTGCTTGTAAGACTTGAATATACCTTGGTGACCAACCAAGGGTGAGTCATGAAAAGCTCTTATGATGAGAGATTTTACCTTGGAATTTGAAACAAGAAAGATTCTTTTCTTGTAAAAAATCAGTCCATTATTTACCTCATATCTTTCATCTTTTGTAGTGCCATCAATGATACTTGTTTCAAATGGATCCTTTGCATATTATATGATAATTTACTCTTTCCAATCAGCAGATAATTCAACCATAGAATGCAAATGTGGCCTTCTTGATAGTGCATCAGCCACCACATTCTTTTTTCCAAATCATATGCTTGGAGCTTACTAGCCCTTTCCTGTTGTGTTTCATTCAAGTCCTCCTGATTTAGGAAGTACCTCAAACTATTGTTATATGTCTTCACAATATATTTTCCCCTACCAAGTATTGACAGAATTGACTAAGGCATGCATTATTGCGAGCATCTCTTTGTCATAAATAAAGTAACTTGTCTCAACTCCTCTTAATTTTTTGCTCTCAAAACAGATAGGATGTTTGTTGATGTAGAGGGAAAACAAAGGACAAGAACAATTCTCTACACATTCTATTGACTCTTCTAAATGTGTCTCAAACCCTACCTTGTAAGTTTTCCTACAAGCCTTTCTCTCTAGGCTCAAACCCTCAAGAAAGACCTAATTGGGGTGCTTGTTGTATCAACACTCACTCTTATGCCTTCGTAGGCTTCTTAAACCTTCAACACACTCTACAAGGTCTCATCATACCCCCACTTTGTTATGGTGAACTCAAAAAGTATATTTTTCATTAAACCCTCAAAAGACCTAGGGTTTTGACAGTCTTTTTAGACAGTGAACACACACAGACTTGCATAACTTACACATATGATTGATTTGTGAATTTTCCTTTAGCAGACACCTGACCAACAGCCTGAAGAAGGTTTTCACCAAGTTGTATGAATTTCCAATGGAGACAACAAAAGATATGGATTTTTTATTGCTACTAGAAACCCTAGCTCTATGACAGGACAGTTAGCAGGGTTTTTGCTTGTTTCTCAAACAAAGCATCATGAAATCATACAAAATCAAATGCATTAGACTCTCTAGACAAAACTCTAACTTTCCATCCACTCACAGACTTGTCATTGTTCCGTATAGGGTTGTACAAGATTGATTTTTGACTATTTTTGCAGAAAATTGTCACAAACTATGAAGAAAATAGGATATTTTCATGAAAAATTGCCTCCACATCTTCTTGGAGTGTACATGCTCATTTCTTCTCGTGCAAATATGAATGAAAATAGTTACCATTCAAATACATATCTTTTCCATGAAAACCTAACTAATATTGTCTTAAAACTTTAATTTTCTGCCCCTATTTCACAACCTAGGCTAGAAAAACATTGCAAAAGACCCTACATGGTCTTACATGATCTTCTAAGACCTTATTTGAATTTATTAAACCTGATCCTATGGTTGAGGACCAACCCCCAACTTTCCAACAAGCTAAAAACCTCTAGAAATTTTAAATTTGGTTTTGGCAGAAAAATCAAAATTTGAATTTCTAGGCCTATTTACATAACCTAGACCATTAAAAATGATCCCAATGGACCCCCTAAGACCTCTAGACACTCAACTAGGACTCTTAACATCAAAATGAGTCTTAAAAACATCAACAAAGTGATGCTCCTGCATCATACTCCCTAAGGGAAAAAAATGAAACTTAGGTTCCACCTAAGAGGAGGTCTGCAACGGTGTTACCATGCTTGATGATGCCTACCTCAATCATCCATGTGGCATCCTCATATGGTAGTTTCTTTCATTTAACCAAATACTGGCAATATTGCTTGCCTCTAATTTTTTTGCTCTCTTTGGTGTCAAGAATGCACTCTAACTCAGTTGGTTTGGTGTGTGGCAACTCCTCTGCCCAATCAACACCTAATATATTCTATATACCTGCTCCTTCATTTGCATTTGCATCTCCTTTGTAAGGGTATAAGTCAGCAACATTGAAAACTGGCGATATACCTACTCCACTAGGCAACTCTATTTCATATGCATTATTGGCAAACTTCCTTACAATTTTACAAGGACCTATCTTCTTCATCTTCAACTTGGTATATTCTCCTTTGGGAAACCTTTTCTTCCTGAGATGTGCTAAGACAAGATCTCCAGCCTTAAAACTGACCTCTCTTCTCTTCAAATCTTCCTTTTGTTTGTACTTTCCACATTAGCTTGTAGCTAATGTTTCACTTGTTGATGTATCTCTTGCATGGCAATTGCAAATTGTTCATCCTCTACACTTTGCTTCTCCATACCACTGATGTCTTTGAGTTCAAACACTCCTCTTGGTTGCATGCCATAGACCACTTGAAATGGACTCTTGCCAATGCTCGTATTCACTGAGTCGTTATAAGCAAATTCTACTTGGGGTGATACAAGATCCCATTGTTTAGGATGATCCTTTGAAAGGCATCTTAGTAAGTTATCTAGGCTCTTATTGACCACCTTAGTTTAGCCATCTATCTGAGGGTGGTAAGCTGAGCTAAAATTAAGATTTGTACCAAGCTTTCTCCACAGTGTCCTCCAAAAGTGTCCTAGAAACTTGCTATCTCTATCAGAGACAATGCTCAATGGCAATCCATGAAGTCTAACAACCTCTTTGAAGAACAAACTTGCAACATATGAAGCATCACTTATACTTTTGCAAGGAATGAAGTGAGCCATCTTGGAAAACATGTCAACAACTACATAAACTGGATCAAAATTCCTTTGAGTCTTTGGTAATCCCGTAACAAATTCCATATTGATGGATTCCCAAGGCCTATTAGGAATGGGTAAAGGCTGGTATAGTCCTGCATTAGTGTTGCTCCCTTTTGCTATTTGACACACAGTACACCTCTCCACAAACCTTCTTACATCTATTTGCATCCTTGGCCAAAAATAGTTCCTTCTTAGCTGCTCTAGTGTCTTGTCAAGCCCAAAATGACCTGCCATACTCCCACAATGCTTCTCCTTGATGATATTTTCCCTCATAGAACATTTTGGCACACAAAGTTGTGCTCCTTTAAATAATAAATCATCTTGTATAAGGTAATCCAACCACTTCTCTCTGTTAGTGCTAATAGGCTGCTTGCAAACCTCATAGACTTCCTTGAAATCTTCATCAGCCTCATACATCTCTTTGGGTGCTTCAATCCCAACACTCTTTAACTAAATTTCTTGCACCATTAATGCTCTCCTACTCAAAGCATCAGGCACCTTGTTACTCTACCCCTTCTTGTACATTTGATTGTGAAAGTGAAGTTTTGGAGGTATTCAACCCACTTAATGTACCTTTGACTAAATTTTTCTTGGCTATTGATGAATTGAAGTGCATGATTGTCTGTATAGACCACAAACTCCTTAGGTATAAGGTAGTGTCTCCATTTTTTTAGGGATTGAAGCATTACGTACATTTCCAAATCATATGAAGAGTACTTATTTGTATCATTTATATTTTCACTAAAATATGCTATTGGCTTATTGTCTTGGGTTAAAACTGCCCCTATTGCATGTCCACTAGCATCACATTCTATTTGGAAGACCAGGTTATTAAAGTCAGGTAAGGCCAAGATAGGCTTCTCAGTCACTCTCTTTTTCAGATATTGGAAACTCTTATCAGCTTGTTCAGTCCACATAAATTTCCTTTTTTTATCCCCTTTAATAGTGTCTATGATAGGTGCACATATATCACTAAAATTTTTGATAAATTTTCTATAAAAACATGTAAGACCATGGAAACTTCTTACCTCGGTGACTGATCTAGGTGTAGGCCACTCCAATATTTCCTTCACTTTGCTTGGATCCATCTTCAACATCCCCTTTGAGACCACAAAACCAAGGTACATCAGTTCTGTCTTCATGAACTCATAATTTTTAAGGTTGATCAGCAGTTTTTCCTCTTGTAGCCTTCTCAACACCAAATTCAAGTGATACAAATGTTCTTTGTTAGAAGTGAAAACCAATATGTCATCAAGATAAACAACAACAAACTTACCAATGTATGGCTTGAGGACTTCATTCATGAGCCTCATCAAGGTGCTAGGTGCATTAGAAAGGCTAAATGGCATAACAAGCCACTCATATAGGCCCTCATTTGTTTTGAACAATGTTTTCCATTCATCTCCTTATCTGATCCTCATTTGATGGTATCCACTCTTGAGGTCTAACTTTGAGAAACAACTTGCCCCACTTAGATAATTCATCAATTCCTCTATTCTTGGAAGTGGGAACCTATATCTGATTGTTATCTTGTTTATTGCCCTAGAGTCAATGCACATTCTCTACTCACCTCCTTTCTTAGGTGCCGAAATAATTGGAACTGCACAAGGACTAAGGCTCTTCCTAATTAACCCTTTGTCAAGCAACTCTTGTACCTATTTTATGATTTATTCATTTTGTTGGGGTGTCATCTTGTAGGTTGCCTTGCTTGGTAGACTAGCCCCTGGTATGAAGTCTACATGATGGTTGATATCTCTCATTGGAGGTGAGGAGTTAGGAAGTTCATCCACAACTATATCTACATAACCCTTCAACATGTCTTGAATCTCCCATGGCAACTCATCAATTCTTGTTGTTGTTATGACAGTCCTAGATCTAACCATCACTGTAAAACCTATCTCTTCCTCCTCCATTGTCTTTAGAAACTCTTTTTCATCCACTAACATCACACTTGAGCCAACCTTTAGGTCTTTATCTTCCTCCTTCAAAGGTGTTAAGGTATAAGTAACTCCATCCTTCTCCAAAACATAGACATTCTTGCTACCATCATGCATCATTTTCTATCATATTGCCAAGACCTACCAAATAATACATGGCACACATCCATAGGGATGATATCACATGACACCTTATCTTTGTACCTTCCTATTTGAAACTCTACCCAACATTGTTCATTAACTAGTACTTGTTGTCCCTTATTCAAGTTTAGTTTCTCTACCATCTCAACAGGAACTAAATTATCAGTACTACCTGAATCTATAACAACTTGACAACACTTACCTTGGCACTTGCAAATAGTCTTGAATAATGACTTCCTTTGAGGTGGCTCCTTCTCCATTGGAACCTTGATCAATGTCCTTCTCATCAGCAAGGATTCTCCTTTCTGTAGTTCTTCTGGTTGTGGTGAGGAGTTAACACTTTCTTCATCTCCTCCTTGAGCAACTTGAGTTCTTCTTTCACTTCTAAAAGTGGTAGTTGATTGCTCTTCTGGACACTCCCAAGCTTGATGACCTACAAATTTTTTGCACTTGTAGCATTTACCTATGAAACCATTGAATCCTCCTCTTTGTTCAAATCCGCCCTTGAAATTGGGCCTTCTTCCTCTAAAACCTCCTCTTGAACTTGATGCTGGTTCTTGGGAGGTGCTTGATTCACCTTGATTTCTTTGTGACTGTCCTCTACCAGCATATGGACCTCTACCTCTGAAAGTCCTTCCTCTACCTCTATTCTACTTTTCTTGTTTCCTATTCAACTTCTCCTCAGCCTTCAAGGCTAGTTGATAACATTCTTCAAGTGTCCTAGGGCTTGTAAGGCTTAACTCATCTTGAAAGTTGTACTTCAATCCATTAAGGTATCTTACAACCTTCTCAGTGTCATCCTCCATGTGTCCTGATCTCATACTCAACTTGTAAAACTCTTCAGTGTACTCTTTCACTCCCATATCCTTTTGTTTCAAGTTCTGTAACTTATATACAACTGAGTCATGTAATCACTAGGCATGAATTTGCCCTTCAACTTGGTAATCATCTTATCCCATGAAGTAATCTTGGATTTACCTTTCTTTCTCCTTTCTTCCTAAACATAATCCCACCATAGGCATGCATGGCCTTTCAACTTGGTCCTGGCCAACTTTACTTGCTGCTCTTCAAGTACCTCCTCAAACTCAAAGTACTTGTCCAACTCCCCTAACCAATCAAGGAGTTCTTCACCATTCAAACTACCTACATATACTAGAAGTTCCATCTTCACCATGGTTCCTTCACCCTTGACTGCCCTCAACAATCTTTCCATCCTCACATCATCAGCATCCCTCTATTCTTGAGGTTCTTCTTGAGGTGCTTCATCCACTAATTCATCTTAGTCACTCATATCCCCTATAACCACTCCTCTTCTTTGGTTAGCTTCCACTATAGTGAGTCTTGCATCCAAACTGACTCTCATTTACCTCATTTCTCTGGTAAGGGCTTCTCCCAACTGTGTTGCTATTCTCTCTGCCACTCTTTCAGTAGCATTGATTCTTGGAGGCATCTTTCTCCTTTTGGATTATTAATCCTTCTATTGGATTTCTTGGCTAACTAGGCTATGATACCAATAATTATGCAAAGGGAAAACAAAGGACAAGAACAATGCTCTATAGATTCTATTGACTCTTCTAAAGATGTCTCAAACCCTACCTTGTAAGTTTTCCTACAGGGCTTTCTCTCTAGGCTCAAACCCTCAAGAAAGACCTAATTTGGGTGCTTGTTTTATCAACACTCACTCTTATTCCTAACCTTCAACACACTCTACAGGGTCTCATCAAACCCTCACTTTGTTATGGTGAACTCAAAAAGTATATTTTTCATTAAATCCTCAAAAGACCTGGGGTTTTGATAGTCTTTTTGGACAGTAAACACACACAGACTTGCATAACTTACACATATGATTGATTTGTGAATTTTCCTTTGGTAGACACCTGACCAACATCCTGAAGAAGGTTTTCACCAAGTTTCATGAATTTCCAATGGAGACAACAAAAGATATGGATTTTTTATTGTTACTGGAAACCCTAGCTCTGTGGCAGGGCAGTTAACAGGGTTTTTGCTTGTTTTTCAAACAAAACATCATGAAATCACACAAAACCAAATGTATTAGACTCTCCAAATAAAACTCTAACTTCCCATCCACTCACAAACCTGTCACTATTCCGTACATAGTCGTACAAGACTAATTTTTGACTTTTTTTATAGAAAACTATCACAAACTGTGAAGAAAATAGGGTATTTTCATGAAAAACTACCTCCACATCTTCTTGGAGGGTACATGCTCATTTATTCTCATGAAAATATAAATGAAAATAGTTACCATTCAAATACATATGTCTTTTCCATCAAAACCTAACTAATATCATCTTAAAACTTTAATTTTATGCCCCTATTTCACAACCTAGGCTAGAAAAACATTGCAAAAGACCCTACATGGTCTTACATGGTCTTCTAAGACCTTATTTGCATTCATTAAACCTAATCCTATGGTTGAGGACCAACCCCTAACTTTCCAACAAGCCAAAAACCTCTAGAAAATTCAAATTTGGTTTCAAGTGGGAAAATCAAAATTTGAATTTATAGGCCTATTTACATAACCTAGACCATTGGAAATGATCCCAATGGACCCCCTAAGACCTCTAGACACTCAATTAGGACTCTTAACATCAAAATGATCCTTAAAAACATCAACAAGGTGATGCTCCTACATCATTTATCCTGCATGGACAGCCCCAATACCTTCATCGGATGCATCACATTCCAACTCAAAAGGCTTTGAAAAATTTGGTAATGCAAGGATAGGACAGCTGCTCATGATTTTTTTAAACTGATCAAATGAATCTTGGGCTACTTTAGACCATTTGAAAGCTCCCTTTTTTGTAAGATCAATGAGTGGAGTTGCTATTTGTGAAAAACCTTTCACAAATCTCTTATAAAATCCACACAAACCAAAAAAAACCTTTCAGCTGAGTAAGGTTTGTTAGTGGAGGCCAATCTAAGATTGCCTTGATCTTCTCTTTGTCCACACTCAGTCCTTTAGCACTGATAACATGGCTTAAGTAAACAAACTCTATTAGGCCAAATTCACACTTGGCTTCTTTAGCAAATAGGGAGTTAGCTTCAAGAATTACAAGCACCTCATCTATGTGTTGCAAGCGTTCCTTCCATGACTTGCTATTTATGAGTAGGTCATAAAAAAACCAGCAAGAACCTACGGAGCTGCTCATTGAAAATTTGGTTCATGCAGGACTGAAAGGTGGCAAGGGCATTTGTCAAACCAAAAGGCATGACAAGGAACTCAAAATGCCCATAATGGCACTTGAAAGTAGTTTTCTCAATATATTTCTCCCTCATTCTAATCTGGTGATAACCAGATCTCAAGTCTATTTTTGAAAAATAGACAACACCATGAAGTTCATCCAACAACTCATCAATTCTTGGTATGGGATACTGATTCTTTATGATCCTCTTGTTAAGCTCCCTGTAGTTAATACACAAATGGAGAGTCCCATCTTTCTTTTTGACCACTACCATAGAGGAAGCAAATGGAGTCTTACTTGGACAGATGAATCCCATGTCCAAGAGTTCTTTGAGTGTTCTCTCAATTTCATCCTTAAATCTCTTGGGTTGTCGGTATGGAGTTGTAATTATAGGTTTGGCTCCATCTTCTAACTCTATTATGTGCTCAATGCCTCTATCAAGAGGCCTCCCATGTGGCAACTCACTAAAGAGCTTGTTGTGCTTGGTCAACAAGTTTTGAACATCAGGATGATAACACCTTTTTCTTCCTTTGGAGGTGTAGGCATGATAACACATTGAGCAACCTACTCAACTTGGTCATGACAGAACAACCTTTCCATTCTCTTTGTAGTGACTACTCTTGGTCCCCTAGTAGAGATACCTCTTAGAACAACCTTCTTACCAGTATTATCAAATTTCAACTCCATTGTTTGCATATTCAAACTAATTTCTCCGAATGATTTTCGCCATTGGATGCCTAGGATAGCATCTATATCACTGATACTAATCACATAGAAGTCATCATTGATTTCATAGTTGCCAAACTACATGGTAAGCTAAGGTATTCTTCTTGTACATGAAAGAGTGAAGCCATCCGCTACAATTACTTTCAAACCTTCAAACTCTTCAGGTTTCAACCCCCTCCTTGCCACAACTCCTTCATCTATTAAGTTGTGAGATGCTCCTGTGTCAATAAGAACAATAATTCACTGGCCACATAACACACCATGAACCTAGAATGGATCATTCCTTTGGTTCCCTAAGAGTTGTGCAAATGACATATCATTTTCATTACTCATTTCAGCCTCTTCTAGCACATCATATTCTTCATTTTCACTTGAATCTTCTTACTGGTCTGAATTTTCTAATTCAAATTTAGCTATAACATAAGCCTCCATTTAATGTGATTTTCCCTTTTCGTAGCATTTGTGACTAGGAGCCCAAGGCTCGTTGCATGTGAAGCACAACTTTTTCTTCCTAAGCTCATTTCTCAATTCATCATTCATTCTTGGAAGAGATGTTTTGGGTTGATTCATCTCTTTACAAAAATGTTTCTTGTCCTTTCTTGGAGGGAAGGACTTGGATTGAAATTTTCTCTTTGGTGTCATGAACTCCATATTTCTAGCCTTTTTGATGGCTTCTTGTAAAGACTTAGGCTCCAAAGCCTTCACCAAACCTCTCAAAGGTTCCAAAAACCCCTCAACAAAAAGGTATGTAAGTCTCCCTTCTAACACATCTGTCACCATCACAACTATTCTCTAAAAATCAAAGATGTAAGCATCCACTAAATCTTTTTGTCTCACTTGGGTTAGCTCCTTGAAGTGACTCTCTAGGTCATACTTATCAAAACGATCAATCAACATATGTGTGAATTCTTCATAAGAGATAATAAGGCTATGACTTTGAGTGATCATGCCATGAGTCCACCAGTCATGAGCATCTCCCTCTAAATGAGCAGCGGCAAATTTGATGGAGTCTACTTCTAGCATTGGATTCAAATATAAATACTTATCAAGCTTTTGCACCCACGATCTGGCTATGCATTTTGAAGACCCATCAAATGGGGGAATTGGCACCTTTCCAAGCTTCCTCTACAGATCCTGATTCTGGATCTTGGGCCTATTCTGATACTTGATTTGGCAGAAGTCTTGAAGTGACATAGCACTTTGGAATTCCTCCCCCAAAGATTGCCACTCGCACTGATAATCTGCAAAGCTTTCAGCCACAAATTATTGTCCTCCACCTTGGTTCTACTGCTGTCCCAAAAATACCAGCATCATTGGCCTAGCTGTAGAGGCCTGAGAAATTCTTGTGTCCTGATTTGGATTGCTAGAATTATTGGAATTGCTAGCCTTTGCACAGTTCCCATCATTTCCTCTATTCCGAGGAGACTCTCCACCCATACTCTAATTCACCAACTATTCCAACAGTCTAGTCATCTCCTTATTACTCCTCACAAGCTCTTGCTGCCCTCTAGTAAGATCATTCAAAATATCCCTGGTACTAGGATCTTGTGGTGGTCTATCTCCCATATTGTTCTCTTCTTCTAATTCTGAATCAAACTGATACCTTCTCCTTCTGTATGTGATGAATTCAGTATCTCCAGGATTCATCAAAGACACATGAAGACCAAACTGATTTCAACTCTGAATGTTGATTTTAAGGATGACCAATAGGCTAGCAAGAAGACAAGATCTGATACCACTATAAGATACTACCCAAAAAAAAAAAATTGTACAATGATATCACAATAGGGTTAGCACAACATATTGCAACCAACTAAATCACCTCCACACTTCTGATCACCAAGTTCCCAAATTGGGTGAGGTGAGAGCATACAGTGCTTGGGATTACAAATTAAAGCATGTGCAAATAGACTAATACATTCATCTGCTAAACAATAGGCATCTACTTTTCAACAGGCATCCACTTATTCAGTGGGTGAATGAACAAGAAAGGAAATCTTTTCAATTTTCTTCACACTAGTGGTAAACCATCCAGGGGTTATAGTGTTTTTGCAACATTAATTGAATGTTTACATATGAATAATAAGCTACTAACAAGAAAAGAAATATCAATCTAGATCATCATATCAGTCCCCCTGAAGATTTGGCATCACGGAAATCCCCTACATAAGTAACTAGCATCATTATTCACATGACAACATCTACCCCATCTGAGTAACATGCAATGATGAAACTATTGTGATTAATATCTCAGAAGTAGCAGAGGTACCCTTGTTGTACGGCCAACTTGCCATAAAGAAAGTTCACAACACAGCACACAAGGATCTAAGAACATTATAACTCTGTCACCCTTCTTCTGATTGTGAAATGCCAAACAATGAAATCTATTTCAAAACTCAAAACCACTTCAGCTACCCCTCAAAAAGCTAACAACCCTGCACATGTACGGTGCCATAAGGAGAGGTACGGTAGGTTTTAAGCCTAGAACTTCAGCTCTAAGATCACACTATCACATGGAATAGAGGCACCTACACATAGCAAACAATCTCCAATCATCAAACACTATAAATCTACCCTCAACATTACTTAGAAAAAAATCACCCCATATGCATGGTACGGCGTTGTTGTACCGCTCAGCATGAGAAAATTATAAATTCACAAAGAAAGCTTGATTTTCATCTCACAAAAACTTCTAAACAGTATCTCAAATCTTCTCAATGGAACAAACAACAAAACTCCAAAAAGATTTCATCAAATCCAACTCAGCTCTGTGGAACTTCTGTGTCAAGTCACCTATTTTCTAGCTAGGGTGGATATTTCACCACCGAAACTAGACATCCTCTAGAGGGTTTTCGTCCTCAAGAAGGTAGGAAGAACTCTCTGGTTTAATTCCAACAGCATAACAGTATAGAATCAACAAGCATAAACCCAACAATGAGCTCTCACTTCACTTTTATAAGCATTTGAGAGTTACACAAGAATATAATTCTTTCTTGGAAATAATAAGTTTTTCCTCAAACTTAGAATAATTCTCTTTTTCCAAGAAAAGAACTTACTTTTATGTGCCTAGACAAATTATTAGACATTTTCTCATTCCAAAAAGCTATAACACTTAAGTCACTTTTTAATATTTACAACCTTAGGGGAGTTAAGTGTGAAAAATATTAAAATAGCTTATTTAATTATCATTTTTTTGGAAAACCTCAATCTCCATCCATCTAATAATTAAACTAAACCAAAATTCTCCATATGTTTTGGAATGAGTAAAGATGTCTTCTGGAGGACTTTCTAAAAATAGATAGCTCCTCCAAGAATCTTGGAGAACTATCTAGAAGCATGAACAAACTTTTGAAAGTGGCAGTCATCCTAGCACAACACAAAGCTCAAATCCAACATTAGAATACAGTAAAACAACTGAACTAGAAGTACTTCATTAAAGGGGAACCCCTTACCATACCTCATAGCCTATCGAGATACGGAAATAGGCTATAGGACCCACCAATGACTATGCTTGGAAAGGGGACATTTCACTCTTCTTCTCTTTCACTCACATGGTTGTCTCCATCTGTCACAACATCATTCCTTATTTCTATTACCATGTGTGTTCCATTTCTCACCTCATCACTTTTGCTTTCTTCTTTGTCATCACTTGTATTTGGTTTTGTTGGTGCTTGTTGATTAGCATTCTACTTGGTATTTCCCTTTCCCTTATTTCTTTTTCTTTTTGCCATATGTGCTCTTAAGATCTTCCTTCTAGTGGTTAAACTTATTTGAAGGAACCTGCTCTAATACCAATTGATGAGCACATGATTATACTGAGAGGGGGGGTGAATTAGTATAACACAAACTTTTACTTTTCAATACTTATCAATAACACACATGCAAGATCTAGCAATTAAGAACACAGGAAGAATACATGATTTACGTGGAAACCCTTGCAAGAGAAAACCACGAAAAAATATTGCTTATATATTGATCTTCTTTGTAGGTACCAACCTACTTCTCTTACAAATCTTCTTTTGTAGGCACCAACCTACTGGAGACACCAATCCCCACTTGTAGAATTTGTAGGCACTAACCCACAAGAGACACCAATCCCCATAACTGAGTACCAACTGAACAAGAAACACCAATCTATTCTTTGATAGGCACCAACCTTCAAATTCTTCAATGAGTGATAGTGTTTTCCTTTACACACAAATCTGATCACAACTTCTGATTTTGAATGATGTAAGTATTTCCTCCACAAATCTGATCCAAACTCATGCAATGTCCTTCCTTCACAAATCTAATTCAAATAATGTACTCTCTTCTTTCACAAATATTTCAATGTCTTCCTTCAAAATCTGCTCTCAATCTTCACACATGTTCATATATATTTGCACTTATCCTTCACAAATATACACATTTGCTTGCAACCTCTTTACATAAGTGTTGTTATAAACTTAGAAATCTACCTTTAAATCTGCTTGTAAAACATATACTTCTCCTTTACACATCTGCATATATTCTTCTTTTTGGATCTGCATATATTCTTTTCATATATAATTCTGCTCTTTAGATTTATTCATTACTCTTATATGATTTACATTTTTCTTTTTCTACACATTTTAACCTTCCACTTCATCTTCTATTTATACCATTTAACATGCCTTCACTTAAGGGAGGCAACTATCCATAAAGAAAGGTTAGCCACATTAGAAGACTTTAAATATAATTTAGTTTATTATAACTTCTCCAAAATGAAACGACAACTTTTATCAAGGGAGGTGATTGTTCAAAGTGAGTCGGCCTCTTCAATAGTCAGCCACAAATATGATAATTTCCCTTTAAAATTAAGCGCTATTATTGCTAATTATTTTGACTTTACACCTTCCAATAGGATGTGGCCTTTATAGTTTATATTATCATTAGCTAATAGGCTTTTATATGTGAATATTCTAGTGCTCAGAATTGTCTCACACCATAAAAAAATTCATGCCAAAAAAATATATTCTAAACTCTCTGATTGTTCCTATTGATGTATTCCTTGAACCTCCTTTGGGTGCAAGTGCTAGTATTTAAACTTTGGAAAGAAACTTTGTCGATTCCTTAATTGTTATAAACCTTTCCAAAAGTGGCAGCTAAGGCAAATAAAACTACTCAACAGTGTTTTAACATAGTCCATGAACTCTTAAGAAGTAGAGATAATTCTCCTTTGAGACCATGTACAAGCATTAGTCAATTTACTAAAATTATAATTTGCTTCCTCTCTTTTCTTTACATACTTCTCCATAAGTTTAACCCTCTCACCTTTCGAGCAAATAGCTATCGTCCATATCACCTGCTTTTGCAATCTCAAGTTCACTACAATCTAAATTTCCTTGCTCCGGTCTTTTATAACTTCCAAAGGATCAATAACATTACCTAATGACTTGGACATTTTACAGCCATGTGCATCACGTACCATGGGATGCAAATATACCTATTTAAAGGGAACACTTCCTGTGATCTTCATTCCTAGCATTACTATACGGGCTACCTAGAAGAAAAGAATGGTTTTATTCTAAGTTTACGTAACATGAATCTTTCTTTCTTTTTGTATGTGGATTACCACTACTTCTACAACTCCATGCACAATATCTTGAACATCTCTTTTAACTTGTCAGTCGACTCTTTTTGGTCGACTTTCCTTTGGCTTCTTTCTAGTCGACTTCACCAATGATCTCACCTTCCCGACATGCCTTTGACATCAATGGCAATTGCATCCTCATGTGATTTCTTTATTGACATCAATGATAACAATATGATATTCCTTCAACAATCTTTCACAACAATCTCTTTGACATCAATGACAATATGGCCAACACATACATGATCATAAAATGTTTTTCAAGCATAAAAGCAAACTAAACTAATCATCACAATTTCAAGACTGAGCAAAACATGCTAACACCCTCTCAAGATGAGGTGTAAAATTAACTAAAATGGAAACACATAGTTATTACAATTAAAGAGTCTCATCCCAAACATGGATGGACCATAATCAACATGAGAGAACCCAATGAAACATAATTAATTACATGTTATAATGGTTGGAAATGGCTCAATTACCCATTTCCAAGAAACCAATAATGAAGAGTTACAAAAAACTCAATGTTCCGAGAGTCCAAATTCCCTCCAATGAGCATCCTCCAATTCCATCTGGGCTCAACGGTGGTTCAACACCACCCAACCATGTGGAACCTTTAGGTCCACTCCTCTGTACTAGGAAGCGGTTGATTGGATAACAAGCATAAAGAACACAACAAGGAATATCTAGAAACACACATGCCAATCAACATGTATAAGGAATACCAAACAAAAATGCATGTACCCAACAACATTTATCAATCTCAATGAGTTGTAGCATGTCCTTTACAACCAAGTCTAGAATCCTCTTAAGGCATTTGGAGCATGGTGTAGTTAATCTTGCTTATGTGTATGATTTATTGACCCCCATTCATTTTATGGTTTAACTTGTTTATAATCTCACTTGGCTCTGTCCATGAGTTCTTTTTAAACCTAGGCAAGTGGTGGGAGGCCACTCCTTCATTACTCTAAACCTCATTCCTAAGTGCCCAACATCCCCAAATTACAATTTGGTCATGGCACATAAATCAATGCAAAAGTCATGACACTAGGTCCAATGATGCACAATCACAAACCAATAGGGAGACTACACATCACACCAAAAAAAGGCTAACTTTGAAATCAATTTTTTATTTTCCAAAAATTTCAAATTCCACGAAGGTGTCCAAATCTACCATTAATGGAATTCAATAAAACCTTCAAATTTCAATATCTAGAATACTCAAAATCTCAAAATTTCAAGCATACCCTTAGAAGCACAAAATGCACAAATACATGTTTTTCTACTCATAATTTAGGAAAACATTTCTATAACCTAAATGTATTTTTACATATTTCAAAATATTTAAATCCTACAACAAATAGAATTGAAACTACATCTAATTCTATAAATTCAACTCAAAAACAAACCCTATAAAAAAGGAGGTCATATGCATCCACCTATTGTGAGCATGACAAATGAAGAGATCTATTTTAAATGCTCAAACAAACAAGGAAAATACCTTTCAATTAGGGAACTAAAACAATGGAGAAGTTTTCCTTTGAGAAGCAAGGACACCGCTAATCTTCTTCCTATCCAAAGTAATCCCAAACTCAAGCAAATCCAAACACTTCTTTTTCCAAAATGTACATTCTTTACAAAGGACGAGGAAAGAAATTTTCAAACAAATGCCAAGTGTTCTTTTAAAAATGTCTTCCCCTTTCCTTTTGTCCAAAATTCCCTAAACCCTTTACACTTTTTCGATCCTTTCCCATTTGAACTTGCTATTTCAAAAAAAAGATTTTTCAAAAATAGATATTTTAAAAGAGATATTTTCATTTATATACTAAAAAAAATAATCTATTTCAATTAATTAATTACTAATGTATTTCAATTAACCTTTGCATATTAATCTAAATTCTAACTATTTAACATATTCTATTCCCATATGCAATTAAACTTATTTTAATTTCTTTTCACATGCAATAAAATAATGCATAAGACCTCTTTCACTAAGGCATAATTACTATTTTTTTCAACTAAAAGTATATTAAATATTTAGCAAACATAACAAACATGCATTTCAAAACTAATTTAAATACAATGCAACAAAGTTAAATAAATGCATGCAAAGGACCCATTCACTTTATGGGTTTATTCACAACATACTAATTCTAGAATTACCACCAATTCAGATCTAAGTTATTCAAAGATTCACAAGACTCATCTCACAACTCAAATTGAGGGAGATGGAGGTTAAGAAAATAAGTTTTACCGAAGATGACCATCTTCAATAAACCATTGTTAGAAAAACCTATACTTGCACACTCAAGTGAAACATAAGAGGTACTTACACCATATAAGGATAGCCAAAGCATAGCATAAAACACCCAATGTGATATAATATCCAATGAAATAACATCAAATCATCACATCTAACTAAAAATCATTTATGACTAGCATGACACAAATATCAAGATGTTGAAATCAACAACAATCCACAATGCTAAATCAGATACAATAATCAACACATATAATATATATAGTGAAAACCATGAATTTGAAACATTGTAATAGTCCAAATGTATATAAAGGCACAACATATGCATCCCATAATACATAGTCAAAAACTAGATGCTAATACAAAACCTCATCAATAAAATATATTGATAGCAATACAAAACATCATCGATAAGTATAGTAGTAGAATCAAAGCAAAACCAAATAGACATACAAGGCACATATGCCTAAGGCATTGTAGCGATAAAAGGTGGGGAAGAGGATCGTCATATCAAGGCATCACCCATTAAAGTGCTCATCTAACAAATCTAGAGCCTCCCACCCATACTAATTAACAAGAGGGTCTCACATAGCTAGGGAGACCAAAACACTTCAACCAAGTAGTAGATTAATAACCATGGCATCAATCCCACCCTACCAAGAACTAGAAATTTTCCCACAAGGAGAAACATACCATACCCATTGAATAGGAGGTGGGAAGAAACAAGCTACAAGAGTGACTTCATCTATGAGGAGTGGGAGGCTAAGTGATCTAAATAGCACCACTAGGAGGGGGTGATCCCATAATAGTGTGTCCCACTTTTTGCCCAAAATGGGACATGGAAATTGACATTTTTAACCAAATTTTTACTTTCTGACACCTATAGCAACTAAACTATTAAGAATTTGAAGATGATGTGAACTAGTGATTTTTGAGATTTCGTGTGTAGATTCTAAATATATATATTTTTTAATTTCAAAAAAAATTGTGAATTTTTTTACGTAACTTTTAATAACTTATAATTTGTTATAGTTAACAGTACTTTTAAAAAGTGACGTTTATACCATATAGCGTAACTTTTTTTTACACAAATGATAAAATTATAATTTTAAATATAGATTCGTAACACCAATATCTAGTACGCAAATATTTTTTCGTGACTTTTTATTGCACATATTTTTTTATTAATTTTTGAAGTGAGATTAAAATTATAATTTAAACATAGGTGTATACAATACAACATAATTTTTTATGTATATATCCAAATTAACTTTTTTTTTGTTGAAACAAGGACATCAATACCTAGTGCGCGAATATTTTTTCAATTTTTTTTTCTATTTTACTATTTTTTCCACATGTGTCAAACACAGGCCTCAATGTTCGGTGAAAAACCTATGTTCACTAGAAAATAGAAAATAAATATAATAATCAAATTAAATATATTCAAAATTATACTTGTTAGAAAGCTCATTTTTAGGGCTATGATCCTCCAAATTATCTTGTCATGTTGATTCCATTTGTTGGTCTAGCCCAAGGTTCAAAACAAAAAATTTGATGATGGTGCAGGGGCACCTTGTCTAGTCACATCAAATGTTGTGTTTATGTTGTGTTTGGGTCTCAAGTTCAATTTTGTTGTAATAAGGTCTGATTAGACCATATTTCATGTCATCTCACATGTTTTGTGTCTTGAGGTCAATTCTAGGGGTGAAAAATTGCATGTTCATTAAGAAATGTGGCATTTCCATGATTGTGAGGAGGTTGAATGACCTTGTTAGTTTGAAAAGTTGGTTGGCACTATTGGAATTCGGTGCAAAATGTTTAAAAACATCTGAAGACCTTCAAGGGAGGCTGATGAAGGCATTATTGAAGACAACAATAAAATATCCCTATTTTTCCTATAATTTTCTGTGTTATTTGTTGTTCCCACATTCTGTACAGCTCCTTCCAGGAGTGTCATGATCTAAAATGCATAAAATCTTAAAGTGGCATGAGTTAGCTTTTATTTAAGTCTGGTTAGGGCAGATTTCATTGACTTTGGAGGATTTTGTAGCATAATTTATGAAAACAGGTTGAAAACCCTAAGGTTTGAGGGTTTGTACAAAAATGGGGTTTTGACCCATTCCACCAGTGTCACCTTCTATAAATTGGTGGAATGGTCTTAGATAGGATGTGTTTTAATGTTGTTAGGGTTGCAGGTGCAGGGAATAGGAAGTGGGAGTTATTTGAATCAAACTATGCCTAATATCCTCATGTATTAGGCCTACAAGCATAGGTGTGTTAGTGATCTGATGAAAAGGTGACTTGGTGTAGTCCATAACCCACAAAACCTGCATAGTCAAACCTCTTGTAACCTTATTGAAGCCCTGGAGTAGGATTTGGAAAGTTGGAGTAGAGTTTGCTTGCACTTTCTTTGTAAAAGTGGCCTAATTAGAATAGGTCAGTCAATTTCAAGGCCCTATGTTGCAAAACAACCACCCCTGATTTCTTGGTATGTTGTGAAGGAGCCAAAAAGGTATCTGGAATGCTAATTTGTTTCTATTTTTGCAAAGGTTACCTCAAGTTATATTAGAAAAACCTTGTTCCAAGGGCTACAAGCCAATAGGTCAGTTTGCAAGGGAATGATAGGAAGAGGAAGGAGTCAGGGCTCTTGGTGAGTTTTGATAGTCTAAACCTGCCATGTTAGAGTGGGTCAAAGTGTGATAGAGGTTCAACAAGAGGTCTATGTCATTTAACCATCTTTGGTACATTTCACATCCTTTGACAACCATGTTGTGTGGGAGAGGAGATTGGATGTGCTTGTTTGATCAGTCAAGATTAGGTCTTGAATCTTTCTAGGGACCTACCCCTACTCTGCATCAAGTGGTATCAGAGCTTAGGTTCTGATTGATAAGGAAAGAAAAGTTGAGTTTGCATAAACAAGATGCCTCCAAAGAGCAATCAAGTGGCCAAGGAAGTTAGAGAGTTAAAGGAACAACATGCTAAGGAGTTGAGACAAGTGAAAGAGTCTCATGAAGCTTCCCTTGCTAGAATTGCAGCATTGGAATCTAACCTAAAGAGAGGTGTGGTCAGTGGAGATCAAAGTGACCAAGAAGAAGAGGGTGAGAGTGAAAACCTTCAAGGAGGAGTCCAAGTTGAGGAAGAAGAATTAGACCCTAGTGAAGAGAGGATGGTTAGAATTTTGAAGGTTGTCAAGGGATAAAGTACTCCTAAGTTGAAAGTGGAAGTGCCCATGTACGGTGGGAAGATGGACAGTGAAGAAGTATTGGGTTGGATAGATGCTCTTGACAATTTCTTTGAATTTGAGGTAGAAGATGATAAGAAGGTGAAGTATACAAAAACCAAGTTGAAGGGCCTTTCCCTAACATGGTGGAACTATGTTCAAGAGGATAGAGCAAAGAAGGGCAAAGCAAAGATAAATTCATGGGATAGAAATGTAGCTAAGGTGAAAGGACAATTTCTACTTGCAGATTATGAAATTTAGACCTTTAGGAAGTTGCAAAGTCTAAAACAAAAGGAGTTGGATGTTATGGCATACACTGAGGAGTTCCATAAGTTAAGTATCAGAACAAGACATGTTGAGGATGAAAGAGAAAAGGTGGAAAGGTGCCTAAATGGCTTAAGGTACAACATCCAAGATGAAATCATCCTCTTTACACCTAGGACAGTTGAAGAGTGTTTCCAAATGGCAGTCAAGGTAGAAGAAAGAATCAAGAGGAGACAAGAGCAGCAAGGAAGAGGCAGGGGAAAGAATTTCAGAGGTAGAGGCAACTTTGGTGCAAGAGGATAGTCACAAAAACAACAAGGTGAATCAAGCAGCTATCAAGAACAAAGTGGTGAGTCAAGTGGCAGAGGTAACTTCAGAGGAAGAAGATTTAATGGTAGAGGAAGGTTTAGCGGACAAGGGAGAGGGTCAAACACCTTCTCATGTAAATGTTACAATTGCAATCAATTTGGACATCCAGCATGGAAGTGTCCAGACAAACAAGCATCAAGTTCCCATGGAGGTGAGCGAAGGACTCAAATTGTGCATGAGGAAGACAATGAAAGTGTTACTTCACCATCTCAGCATGTTGCTCCTGAGGTAGGTGAGACTTTGATGATAAGGAGAACACTCATTAAGGTACCAACAGCCAAAGAACCTCCATAAAGGAAATCCTTGTTTAGAACCACTTGTAAGTCACATGGAAAGGTATGCAAAGTAGTTGTTGATTTAGGCTCTACTGATAATTTGGTTTCCTTAAAAATGGTAGAAAAATTAAATATGAAAAGAATTCCTCACCCCACACCATACAAAGTGTCATGGTTAAACAAAGTTCAACAAGTCTTGGTAAATGAGCAGTCTTGGGTAGAGTTTAATATTAGGGGTTATAGAAACAAAATCCTTTGTGACATCATCCCCATGGATGTTTGTCACTTGCTGCTAGGAAGCCCCTGGAAATATGACAATAAGGACAAGCATGATGGTTAGAAAAACATTTATGTGATAGATAAAGATGGAGTCTCATTCACATTGACACCCCTCCAAGATGAAGAGTTTGACAAACAAGTTTGGTCTAGTGTTATGGTAGTGGGAGAGAAAGAGTTTTTGAAAACAATGAAAGAAGAAGGTGGATAGGGATTTGCCTTAGTGATCAGACCTAAATCCAAGTCTGTTTTAGCAGCAAATAAGGTAGAGGATATACCTAGTGAGGTTCCAGCTTTGTTGAATAAGTACAAGGATATTATAGTGGATGATTTGCCAAGTTCTTTGCCTCCCATGAGAGATATCAGCCATCATATAAACCTGATCCCTAGTGCCAATTTGCCAAACAAGACTGCATACAAAATGACTCCCCAGCAAAATGAAGAGATCAAGAAACGGGTCCAAGAATTGCTAGACAAGGGTCTCATACGAGAAAGTTTAAGTCCATGTGTTGTCCCTACTGTTTTAGCACCTAAAAAAGGTGGGGAGTGGAGAATGTGTACTGACTCAAGGGAAATAAACAAAATCACCATCAGATATAGGTTTCCAATACCTAGAATAGAGGACCTAATGGACTATTTGGTAGGTGCATGCTATTTCTCAAAGATTGATCTCAAAAGTGGATACCACCAAATTAGGATAAGGGAAGGTGATGAATGGAAAATTGCATTTAAAACCAATGAAGGACTGTATGAATGGATGGTAATGCCTTTTGGACTGTCAAATGCTCCAAGTACATTTATGAGGTTAATGAATGAGGTTTTGAAGCCTTTTATTGGAAAATTTGTTGTTGTACATTTAGATGATATTCTTGTGTTTAGCAAGATAAAGGAAGAGCACTTGTAGCATCTTGATATGGTTTTACAGAGATTGAATGAGGAGAAGTTGATGATAAACCTAAAAAGTTGTGAATTTATGAAAGAAGAACTAGTGTATCTTGGTTTTGTGATCTCGAAAGGCTCGTTGAAGATGGATCCCACCAAAGTAGAGGCAATACTCAATTGGCCAACTCCAAAGTCAGTAGGAGAGGTAAGAAGCTTTCATGGGCTCGCAAGTTTCTATAGGAAATTCATCAAGAATTTTAGTCATATCTACTCACCCATTATTGACACAATTAAAGGAGATAAAAAGAAGTTTCAGTGGACTGATGAGGAAGCTAGGAGCTTTGAATATCTAAAACACAGAGTAGCACAACAACCTATCCTTGCTTTACCTGACTTCAACAAGATTTTCACCATAGAATGTGATGCAAGTGGCTTTGCAATTGGTGCAATCTTAAGCCAAGAAGGCAGACCAATGGCTTTCTTCAGTGAAAAGCTTAATGAAGCCAAAAGGAGGTATTCATCATATGATCTAGAGCTGTATGCAATGGTGCATGCCCTTAAGAAATGGAGACACTACCTTTTGCCAAGGGACTTTGTTGTTTTCACTGACAACCATGCCTTACAATTTTTGAACAGTCAAGATAAGTTGAGCCATAGACATGTCAAGTGGGTTGAATATCTATAGAGCTATACCTTTACTATCAAGCACAAACAAGGTCAATCCAACAAGGTTTCTAATGCTCTAAGCCGGAGGTCAATGTTGGTACATGAAATTCAACTTCAGAGTGTGGGAATAGATGCATTGAAGGACATGTATGTTGCAGATGATGACTCCAAAGAGGTATATTTTGTTTGTACTCAATTTAAGGATGCTTTTCATGAGGAATATTATGATTTTCTGCTGCAAGATGGCTTGTTGTTTAAAGGTGCTCAATTATGCATTCCAAAGTGCTCCATGAGAACTAATTTGATAAAGGAGAAACATTGTGGAAGTCTAGGAGGACATTTTGGGGTTGATAAGACATTGGATCAAGTAATAAGGTTCTACTTTTGGCCTAAAGTGCAAGTAGATGTCAGAAAGTTTGTGGAAAGTTGTACAATCTGCCAAAGAGCCAAGGGTTCTACTTCTAATGCAGGACTTTATCAGCCCTTACCAATACCTAACAAGCCATGGGAGAGTCTAAGCATGGATTTTGTATTAGGTTTGCCAAGAAATCAAAGGGGTTATAATAATGTATTTGTTGTGGTTGATAGATTTAGTAAGATGGCCCACTTCATTCCATGTAAATGTACAAATGATGCTTCTCATATTGTAAGGTTATTCTTCAAAGAAATAGTTAGAATTCATGGTCTTCCATTAATAATAGTTTCAGACAGGGATTCAAATTTTATTGGTCACTTTTGGAGGACCCTTTGGAGGAAGCTTGGAACTAATTTAACCTTTAGTACTGCCTATCATCTAGAAACAGATGGGAAAACTGAAGTGGTCAATAGATCACTTGGGAACCTCTTGAGATGTCTCACAAAGGAGCATCGGCAACAATGGGACTTAGGTCTTCCTTAAGCTGAATATGCTTACAATGATTTAGTCAATAGAAGCATAGGGAGAAGTCCTTTTGAAGTGATGTATGGTCTAAAACCAAGAGGTGTCTTTGAGCTTAGGGATTTTATAGGAATGGACAAGAGAAGTGCTGAAGGAGAAGCATTTGCAGAAGCTATGAGAGAGATCCATCAACAAGTTAAAGACCATTTGCAAACAAGTGTTGAAAAGTATAAGAAACATGCTGACTTGAAGAGAAGGGATGTACAATTCATGATGGGAGACTTGGTCCTTGCACATCTGAAGAAGGAAATGTTGCCAAAGGGAAAATACACCAAGTTGATCATGAAGAAAATTGGGCCATGTAGAGTGGTCCATAAGTTTGGATCTAATGCCTATGAGATAGAACTCCCTCCTAGAGTTGCTATCTCTCCTATCTTTAATGTTGCTGACCTCTATCCTTTCAAGAGATCTGCTCCAATAGGTATAAGTATTGATCCAGATGTTGGTGATGTAGATTGGGTGTTGGATTTACCACCTCCTGAACCATTGAAGCTTGAATGCATTTTGGATGCCAAGGAAGTGAAGAGAACTAGGCATAAGGTCTACAATGAATACCTAGTCAAATGGCAAGGCCTCCTTTTTGAAGATGCAACCTAGATGATAGAAGAGGACATTACAAAACATGGCACAATAGTCCAAGCTTTGATCTCAGGTGGAGCTTGCGATTCTTTTCTCCTCGGGTGTATGGTGCAGGGGCACCTTGTCTAGTCACATCAAATGTTGTGTTTATGTTTTGTTTGGGTCTCAAGTTCAGTTTTGTTGTAATAAGGTCTAATTAGACCATATTGCATGTCATCTCACATGTTTTGTGTCCTAAGGTTAGTTCTAGGGGTGAAAAGTTACATGTTCATTAAGAAATGTGGCATTTCCATGTATTGTGAGGAGGTTGAACAACCTTGTTAGTTTGAAAAGTTGGTTGGCACTGTTGGAATTTGGTGCAAAATGTTTAAAAACATTTGAAGACCTTCGAGGGAGGCTGATGAATGCATTATTGAAGATAAAATAATAAAATATCCATGTTTTTCCTATAATTTTCTATGTTATTTGTTGTTCCCATGTTCTATACGGCTCCGTACAGGAGTGTCATGATCTGAAATGCATAAAATCTTAAAGTGGCATGAGTTAGCTTTCATTTGAGTCTAGTTAGGGCAAGATTTCATTGAGTTTGGAGGATTTTGTAGCATAATTTATGAAAACAGGTTGAAAACCCTAAGGTTTGAGGGTTTGTACAAAAATGGGGTTTTGACCCATTCCACCAGTGTCACCTTCTATAAATTGGTGGAATGGTCTTAGATAGGATGTGTTTCAATGTTGTTAGGGTTACAGGTGCAGGGAATAGGAAGTGGGAGTTATTTGAATTAAACTATGCCTAATATCCTCATGTATTAGGCCTACAAGCATAGGTGTGTTAGTGATCTTATGAAAAGGTGACTTGGTGTAGTCCGTGACCACAAAACCTGCATAGTCAGACCTCTTGTAACCTCATTGAAGCCTTGGAGTAGGATTTGGAAAGTTGGAGTGGAGTTTGCTTGCACTTGCTTTGTAAAAGTGGCCTAATTAGGCCTAATTAGAACAAGTCAGTCAATTTTAAGGCCCTATGTTGCAAGACAACCACCCCTGGTTTCTTGGTATGTTGTGAAGGAGCCAAAAGGGTATCTGGAATGCCAATTTGTTTCTATTTTTGCAAAGGTTACCTCAAGTTATGTTAGAAAAACCCTATTCCAAGGGCTACAAGCCAATAGGTCAATTTGCAAGGGAACGATAGGAAGAGGAAGGAGTCAGTGCTCTTGGTGAGTTTTGATAGTCTAAACCCGCCATGTTAGAGTGGGTCAAAGTGTGATAGAGGTTCAACAAGAGGTCTATGTCATTTAACCATCTTTGGTACATTTCACATCCTTTGACAACCATGTTGTTTGGGAGAGGAGATTGGATGTGCTTGTTTGATCAGTCAAGATTAGGTCTTGATTCTTTCTAGGGACCTACCCCTCCTCTGCATCAGATGAAAATCTAAGCACTGAGGTAGCAAGGGCCATCCAAGGGCCTTCATTTGAAGGACCTTCAAATGAAGGTGGACCTTCATTCGAAGGTACCTTCCATGTGCAAAATAATATTAAATTATTAAAAGTTTAAGGGACCTTCAAATGAAGGATTACCTCCGTTGAAAGGTATTTATGCAGTCATCTTCGAACGAAGGTGTTTGTCATTTTTTTTCCTATTCAACCATGTGAATTTTCATGTCCCACAACTAGGACACACTATTATAGGTCTACCTAAGGAACTCAACTCATGGTGCACAAGGTACTTCCCCAATGGTTGAGAAAATCTTGCAGGTGTTGAAACTCAAGTGCCACCTTCTTAGCCTAGGCCTAGAGATAAAAGTAAACAAATGAAACCACATTTACTCTCTTGATCAAAGAGAAGTTACAACCAATGTCATCAATATAAAAATATCTATTCTTATAGACTTCCAAATTTGAAAAGTTCATAATAGATTTGGAAAATTCCACAATCTAACAATATAAGTAGGCAAGGTGGAATATCCCCAAAAATAGTAGTTCTCTAAGAGAAATCCTCAAGATGAAGGAGTGCAAACATGCCATAAATTCACCTCCAAGTTGACTAAGAATGGGGGTAGGTTCAAAGGTATATGTATTCAATTATGTGAAAAGATGGAGATTTGAGTTGAACATTCCTAAGATGAACTAACCTTTGACCTAAAAGTAACCCCTAATAATATAAACACCATTAAAAATAGGCAATTTTAGCTCAAGCCTCACCTACCAAATTCTTAGAAGCCTAAAAATACATGTGCAGGGAGAAGATTAAAGTCCCTAGCATTAACTGAGCTTAATAAGGCTTGGAGAAAAAGGACTTAGCACATAGGGCTTGGAGTCCCAGCTTGTGCAACATTACATTAGGAGTGGGGTCTTGAATTCTTAGAGAATAAGGCAAATCATAGCTAGAAAGCTTGATTTTTTGTTGTAAGGTCAGCCAATGGGGTCCAATCTCTAGAAGAGACAAGATCCCATATAGTGTGAATGTCTTTGCAAAATATCCCCAATGCTTTAATCCTAGGAGTCTTAGCAAGAGGCAAACTAGAACTATTAATGATGGGATATCACCATAAATTGTAATCATTAAAAAAAGCAATTCTAATACCATCTCCCACCCACTTGATTAAAGGATTCATAGCCTCAAAAGACTTCCAAATGCTTTGGGTGGTGAATACTCCCTGAATTTTAACCAAAGGTGTAGTGATGAGAAGTGTTTGGAAACCAATGCCTTCCCAATACTTCTCAGCATAGTGCCTTCTTCAATATAATGTTTGAAAAGAATCTTCCAAGCTTTATAATCAACAATAGCCCTAACGACCCACTTAGCAAAAAGAGTAAAACTTTGTTTGTGGATATTAGTAAAACCCATGCCACCTGTATTTTGAGGCATGCAATAAATATCTCTAATAACCCTATGGGCCATGGGACTATTATCATTAGCCCACATAAAACTCTTAAAATATTAGGTAACTTTTCATAAGAAACTTTATATATGAAGCCCGACAAGAGGAGTAATACATGTGGGTTGCAACAAGGACTTCCATACAAATATACAACTTGCCTACCAAAGAGTGGTTTAGGGATCCAAAAAGAGATTTTCTCTAACCCATGAATAACATATTACCAAAGGGTGAAGGGTAAACACTCAAACACAAATAGAATTCCAAGAAACCTGAACATCTCCCCTTTGTTGATCCAGTTTCATTGATAATATTCACTCCTTGTTAAGTGAAGAAACTAGGAAAAAGTCCATGGATGATAAATCTTATGCTGCGCTTGTTGTAAGGTGCAGGTCAAAAGAGAAGAAAGGTAAGAAGAAGATAGGAGATAAGGAGTCTAATGATAATAACAAGTCTAAATCTTTGGGTAAGTCTAAGAAAAAATGTTGGAATTGTGGAAAGAAAAGTCGCATAAAGGAGTGTAAATCCAAAAAGAAGGATGACTTATTTGATAAGTCTTCTAAGAATATAGTAGTGATGCTTTTGTGTCTGCTAACATTGTTGGTGATGATTCCTGGTTGATTGATTTGGGTGTTTCTTTTCATATGACACCACACACAGAGTGGTACTTAAAGTATACCAAAAGTGATGAAGGGAAGTGGTCCTCAGTGACAATAGTTCCTTAAAGATTATTGTTTGAGGAAAGGTCAAAGTTACTTTTGTAGGTGGTAGAGTACAAACACTCATTGATGTATTGCATATACAAAGTTTGAAAAGAAACCTTGTGTCTATGTCTAAAATGATTGATGCAAGAGTTCAGGTCACTTTTGATGGGAAATGGTGTAGATTAGTAAGAGGTAATTTGGTGCTTGCAAAAGGAGTGCAACATGGTGCTCCATATAGATTAGATGTATCAACTTTATCTAGTTGTACTAATGTTACTATATTTGGATCAAGGTTATTGTGGCATTTGTAGTTAAGTTATTTGAGTGAAAAAAGCTTTAAAACCTTGGTCAGTAAAGATATGGTAGATGGTCTTGGTGATTGTTTTATTGGTATTGACTTATGTGAGCATTGTGTGATTGGAAAATAAAATAGAGAGTGGTTCAACTTTGGAAGCACTAGAGCATAAGAGATTTTGGAGGTGATATGCAATGATGTGTTTGGTCTTGTGGATATCCCATCTATTAGTAGGTTTATGTACTACTTATAATTCACTTATGATTATTCTAGGTGCAATTGAATATATTTTCTTAGGCTTATGTCTGAGGTATTTTTCTATTAGGATTAAGGTGCCATCAACCTTGTAAATCCTATGTAATTAATTACTCATGATATTGTTTGTAAATTTCCATAAGGGAAGAAGTATTCACGAAGTAGCGATCTTCTTTTAGCCGCATGTTTGATTCAGGTACCTGATGGATGTAGGTTATCCGGGGGTGCAAGGGGGTACCAAATATTGTAAATTTGGACTATTCATCATTAGGTCACAGATCTGATAGTAGAAGTTATGTTGACTTTTCTTACTCTAGAAAGAAACCCCTTTATGAGGATATTGAATTACAATTGTGTTGTAGTAGAGAGTTGAGAATGAAAAATAGGCATTGTTGGATTGAAGAAAAAAGAGGAGATTGATAGTGTTGTATTGTAAACTCTATTGAAGTTAATACAGATTGGTGCATCTCTTCTTGTGTGGAGTTTTTTCTTGAAAAGGTTTCTCCATGTAAACATTGTGTTATGTGTTTGATCTTATATTCCATTATTTATTTGTGGTGATTTCGTACTATCTCCATTTTGGTTTTGCACAGCTATAGTTGTAATCAGTCTTTCATTAATAGTTGTTTATCTTCATTTACAACATTTGGTATTAGAGCCTGGCCAGTTCTATGTCTTGGGTGGAAGTGTGAGGGTTTTTTGAGCTACAGTGGGAGTTTTGGTTGAATTTGTTTTGCATATTTTGTGTAGAAACCATGGCTACATCCGCATCTCGGTTGGACATAAAAAAAAATTAATGGAATGGGTTATGAGTTGTGGAAGTTGAAAATGGAGGATCTCCTTGAGGAGAGGGATCAATGGTTGGTGGCATCAAGAGAAAAGAAACCTGATGATGTCAGTCAAGATGAGTGGGATAGACAAAAAGGCACAGGGTACAATCTGGTTATGTCTTGCAGATTTTATCCTACTGAATGTCGCTAAAGAAAAGACCGCATATGCTTTATGGAAATGGTTGGGTGAAATCTATCAATCCAAAAGTTTGGTAAACAAAATTTATTTAAATGAAATTTATTTTCTCTAAAAATGAAGGAAGGTGAATCTATTGCAAAGCATTTAAATTCATTTAATTTGATTGTGAGTCAACTAGCCTCTGTAGATATTAAGGTTGAGAAAGAAGATAAATGCATTATGCTTCTTTGTTCATTACCCAAGTCTTGGAAATAATTTCATTCTTGCTATCACTGCTAATCTCAAAGATCCAAAGATGGATGTTCCTTTTGTAACTATGTTGTCATAGGAAATGAGGAAGAAGGCTATGGATAGCTTGATGGATGCTCTTAATGCAAGGAGAAGGTCTAAGGAAAGAGGATCAAAAGGGGATTAGAAGGGGCCTAACGACAAATCTATAAGTAGATATAAGACTCCTAGAAAAAAGAATAAAGTTAAGTGTTGGAACTGCAGAAAAAAGAGGGCATGTTAAGAAGGAATATAGAAATAAGAAGAAATAGTGGGATTCCTCTACAGAAAAGTCATCGGATGCAGGTGATGAGTTTTTACTTTCTGCATGTAATGTTATGTCTAACAAATAGTGGTTGATTGACTCAGGATGCTCATATCACATGACTCCGTACAAAGAATGGTTTTCCACATATGAGCAATATGATGGAGGTAATGTATACCTTGGAAACAACACTACATATCTAATTGTTGGATGGGGAAAGGTATTGTTGTGTTTTAGTGATGGGAGAATTAAAACCCTCCCTGGTGTTTTACATATTCCTGGATTGGCTAGAAATCTTATTTATGTTTCAAAGTTGAATGATTTGGGAATGCATGTAACGTTTAATAAACATGGTTATAGAATGGTGAGAGGAAGCTTGGTGGTAGCGAGAGGAACAAGGATGAGAACATTGTTTTAGCTTGATGTCACTGTAGTTTGTAATTCCACTTATGTAACTAAAAATATTGAAAATACATGTATGTTGTGGCACTGCAGATTGAGCCACACAAGTGAAAATGTTTTGAAAATAATTATGAATAAAAATTTGTTGGAAGGTTTATCCTATTCTGATGTGCACCTTGATTTATGTGATCATTGTGTGTTTGGAAAATAGAATAGAACATATTTTTCTTCAGGAAGCAATAGAGCAAAAGAGAAGTTAGAAATTATTCATTCAAATGTGTTTGGACTTGTGTATAATTATTCTATTGAAAAATCTTGTTATTTGTTACCTTCATTGATGATGTATCCAGATTCACATGGATTTATTTTATGAAGCATAAATCTAAAATTTTCACTAAGTTTAAGGAGTTTAAAGTCTTAGTAAAGAACCAATCAAGACTTAAGATAAAAATATTAAGATTTGACAATGGAGGGGAATATTGCTCTAAGGAATTTGATGAGGTCAATAAGCCTGCAGATATCATAAGATAAAAGACAACTCTATATACACCACAACAAAATGGTGTTGCAGAAAGGATGAATCAAACAATAATGAAAAGACTAGAAGTATGTTAAGTGATGCATAGTTGGATAAATACTTTTGGGAAGAAGCTGTAAGTACCACTTGTTACTTGTTAAACAGATCTCCTTGTAAGGCTCTTGATTCGACACCTTAAGAAGTGTGGACAAGTCAAAAACCTTCTATTTCACATTTAAGGGTGTTTGGCTATGAGGCTTTTGTTCATGTGCCTAAGGAAAAGTGATCTAAGTTGGATCCAAAGGCACAGAAATGTATCTTCATTAGATATGGTGAGAATGTAAAAGGTTATAATCTTTGGGATCCTCTAACCAGAAAAGTTATCTTTTCTAGAGATGGATTTCCAGGGAACTCAGAGTTATTTCTGATCTTGTACAAGTACTAGAAGAAAAAGAAAGGAAGAGGATAGTGCATTTTGATTTACAATATGAAAATGCACATCAGGAAGAACAAAATGATGGATTAGAGGATGGAGAAGAAGAAGAAGATTCAATTGAAAGTTCAAATGAGGAAGACTCTGTTGTTACTAAAGAATTTGAGCATACAGAAGAACAGGAGGAAGAATCTCTTACTCCACCCTTGAAAAGATCCACAAGACAATGGAACCCAATTGATAGGTATATTCCACCATATTTTCATTGTGTATTTTCTTTATTGAGTACTGAAGATGAACCTAGATCCTACGAGGAAGCTATTCATGCAAATGATAGTGAGTCTTGGCAACTAGCCATGCAAGAGGAGATGATGGCTTTTGACTCGTGTGACACCTGGGATCTTGTACATTTTCCCAAGGGAAGAAAGGCCATAGGATGTATGTGGGTCTTCAAGAAGAATTTTAGAGCAGACAATTCATTATAGAAGTACAAGGCTAGACTGGTAGCCAAGGGCTACTCCTAGAGAGAGGGAGTCGATTTCGATGAAATTTTCTATCCTATTGCTAAATTATCTTCTATTAGATTTTTTTATCCATTGTTGCTGCTTATGATTTTGAAATTGAGAAAATGGATGTTAAGACTGCATTTTTGCATGGAGATCTAGAAGAACAAAATTTATATGCAACAACCTACAGGATTTGAGGTAAAAGGGAAAGAACATTGGGTATGCAAGCTAAAAAGACATCTTTATGGTTTAAAGCAGTCCCCCAAAATGTAGTACCAGAAGTTTGATTCATTTGTTTTGAAATTGGGTTTTGTTAGAAGTGAAGAGGATCACTATGTCTACATTCAATGTATTGATGATGATAATCTGATTATTGCCTTGTATGTGGATGATATATTATTTTTCAGTAACATCAAGGTTATAATCAATGAGTTGAAAGCTCAACTTTCAGGTGCATTTAACATGAAGGATCTAAGGGCAGCCAGATATATTCTGGGAATGGAGATCAAAATGGATGAAGGTAACAGAAAGATTTGGCTATCACAAAGTAAGTATGGGAATACTATTTTGCATAGATTTAGCATGTAGGATTGTAATCCAGTTAGAATTCCTTTACCGGTTGATACTAAGCTTTAATTAGATATGTGTCCTAAGAAAGAAGATGATTTAGAGAATATGTCTGATGTGCCATATGCTAGTTCTGTAGGAAGTTTGATGTATGCAATGGTTTGCACTAGACCAGATATTGCCTAAGCAATGGGAGTTTTAAGTAGGTTTATGTCTAACCTGGGTAGACAACATTGGAATTATGCAAAGAAGGTGTTAAGATATTTGCATGGTACTTATGATTACTATTTTGGTTTATTCTGGTACTAATAATATGGATGAGACATTGGACATACAGGGTTTTTTTGATGCAGATGGGGCAAGTGACTTGGATAGTTGAAGGTCCACTAGTCACTATGTGTTTACTTTGTTTGGAGGAACTGTGAGTTGGATAAGTAAAAGGCAGCCCACCATTGCTTTATCCACCACTGAAGTAGAGTATATGGTTTATACTCATGTCTCTAAGGAGGTAGTTTGGTTATAGAGATTGTGTATAGGTATTGGTTTTGATTGCAGGATTATTCAAATTGATTGTGATAGCTAGAGTGCAATATGTTTGGCCAAGAACCCCATGTATCATGCACGGACTAAGAATGTGGATGTTCAATACCATTTTGTTCATGAAATGATTGCTAATGGTCAGATTGAGCTGAACAAGGTTGACACTCAAGAGAATATTGTAGATTCACTTACTAAACTTGTGAGCATAGAAAAGTTTACGTGGTACAGGGAGGCCATGGTCCTCGTTCCTAGTGCTTAGTTATTTTATGTTTTCCTATGGATGAATTTACAATGTCTAATGTCAAGTGGGAGAATTTTAGGATTAAAGTGCCATCAACTTTCTAAATCTTATGTAATTAATTACTCCTAATAATGTTTGTAATTTCCATAAGGGAAGAAGTATTCACCAAGTAGCAATCTTGTTTCAATCGCATGTTTGATCCCGGTACCTGACGGACGTAGGTTATCCGAGGGGTAACATTATAAATCTAGACCGTTCATAATTAGGTCACAAATCTAATGGTAGAGATTATGTTGGATTTTCTTACCCTAGAAGGCAAACCCCTTTATGAGGATATTGTATTACAGTTTTGTTGTAGTAGAGAGTTGAGACTAAAAAATAGGTGATGTTAGATTGAAGACAGAAGAGGACATTGATAGTGTTGTATTGTAAACTCTATTGAAGTTAATATAGATTGGTGCATCTATTCTTGTGTGGAGTTTTTTCCTGAAAGGGTTTCTCCACGTAAACACTGTGTTATGTGTTTGATCTTTTGTTCCACTATTTCTTTGTGGTGATTTTGTATCTTCTCCATTTTGGTTCTGCATAGTTATAGTTGTAATTAATTTTTCATTAATAGTTGTTTACCTTCATTTCTAACATTTTCAAGTTTAAGGAGTTTAAAACTCTAGTTGAGAATGAGACCGGTAAGAAAAAAAAGATCTTAGGATAGATAATGGCGCAATGAATTTTGCTCTAAAGAGTTTTCTAAATTATGTAAGCATGTTGGAATTGGAGGAAAAGAACTACCCCTTACACATTACAATAAAATGGGGTAGCATAAAGGTTAAACAAAACTTTACTAGATTAGGGCAGGTGTATGTTGAGTAGTACAAGCCTAGAACAAGAGTTTTGGGTGGAGGTAGTAAGTACCACATGCTACTTAAAATACAAGTCTCCCACTTCTGCATTGAAAAAGAAGACATAATATGAAGTTTGGATTGAAAGAAAACCAGCGGTGACACACTTGCATGTATTTGGTTGTGAAGCATTTGTTCAAGTGCCTAAGGAGTGGCAGTCTAAGTTGGATCCCAAAGATAAAAGGTGTATTTTCATCAGTTATGGAAAAAATGTCAAAGGGTACTAGGTTTGGAATCAATATTTCATTAATAGTTGTTTACCTTCATTTCTAACATTTTCAAGTTTAAGGAGTTTAAAGCTCTAGTTGAGAATGAGACCAGTAAGAAAAAAAATCTTAGGTGTTCCAAGTATGAGGTGAACCAGTGTTGTCATTGATGTCAACATTTTCATATTGCATTGACAAGAAGGATTGGATGAGCTGTGTGCTGAGGATATTGAGAAAATTAGTCTCAATCAGGAACAGTGAAGAACAGTGATGAGAAGAAGGCAAAAGTACTCAATAGGTTGAGATTCAGAGGATGCGGATTAAAGGGTTTGTAGATATGAGTCTTGAGATGATCCAGTTAAGATTTCAGAGGTCCACATGAAGATGTGAAGAAGTTGTGATCGATCAAGTAGAACCAGTTCCGGAGATGCTCCAGAGTGACAGAGTGTTGCAAAAAGGTCCGGTGAGATCCGGAAGTGCATTGTCCTATTCTGCGGATTGGACAGAGTGTTTGGGAGGTCCTTGTAATGTGTCATCTTAATTGGTATGTGGTTTGGAGGTCCAGAAGCACCTCTGGCAGTATGACAGTGGCGATAGACTGTGTTCTTGAAGTTCTGGATGAGGAAGAGAAGAGATTCCAGTGAGTAGAGGAAGTGCAGATGTACCTGGTCATTCAGGTAGGCTTGTGAAGGTTCTTGGATCGTGTTGAGGTTGTGTTGTTGATCCGCATTGGTGGTAGAGCACGGAATTGAAGATATTCTTCCGGATGAAGTTCTTGTTCAGACTAGCCGACTGGATGAGTTGTTCATCTTGCAAATGTTCTTGTGGTGGCCGACCGAATGTGTTATTCATGCTGCGAATGTTCTTATGGTTGATTGCCGACTTAGATGATTGTTCCTAAGTCGATGTCTTGTATAAATAAAGGTTTGTGAGTTCATTTCAAAGTGGGTGGTGTGGTACAGATGAGTGTGGTATAGCGGAAGAGCAAAAGGCAAAGCAGAAGTGTTTCAGGCTTAAATGGAACTGATCCAGACATGGTGAAGATGTCATTCTCCAGTTCAAGGTTGTGATTCTTATGATCTTGTAGATAGTGTGTCTCTTTGTAGGTAGTGTGCCTCCTTGTGAGCAGTGTGCTCGGGCAGTGAGCCCTAATTGGCATGTGCCATTCATTTTATCTTATTCTTCTAACAGAGAATAATCCTTGGGTTAATCACCCCATGGTTTTTCCCTTAACTGGGTTTTCGATGTCAAAAATCTTGGTGTCTAATGTGTTGATGTTTATCTGCTCTAGTGTTTATGCTTTCTGCTTTCATGAATGGTTAATTGATATGTTGTTAACTAATAAAGAAGAATCAAGTGTTTCAAGTAGAAGCAAGTTTTTGTACAACTGATTCACCCCCCCTCTCAGTTGTGTGCCCTAGATCTAACAATTGGTATCAGAGCTAAGTTCCTCTGAAAGGAGCTTAACCGCTTGAGGAGATCTAGGATGTCGTCATACAAGAAGGATAGTCCAAAGTTTGATAGAACCAACTTCACTCTCTGGAAAGGTCGCATGAAATGTCACTTGGAGTATATGGGAAAAGCATACTTGGCCATGGTCTCAAAACCATATGTACCTCCACAGGGTGGTCCGACAACTCCGAATGAAATCACAGATGCTGAAAATAATTTGCGGACCAAGGAAGCTCTTCTAAGCGCATTGAATGACTCAGATCTCTCAAATGTTATTGACCTACCAACTGCATATGAGATCTAGACTAAACTGGAACTTCTGTATGAAGGAGATGAGTTTGTCAAGAGTGCAAGGTTGCAAAGTCTAAAAGGGAAATTTGAAAGATTGAAGATGAAAGATGATAAAAATATCACTACCTTTATGCCAAGAGTGAATGAGCTAGTGTGTGGAATTAGGAATGCTGGTGGAGTTCTGGATGAAAATGAAATTGTTTGCAAAATTCTCAGATCCCTTCCTGCTGCCTACAAAATCAAGGTTGTTGCCATTGATGAATTCAGAGCCCATACAACTGTCACAAGAGAGCAATTGGTTGGCAAACTGGCTGCATTTGAAATGACTGAGTTTGGAGATAATCACCCCAAGACTGAATCTGCATTCAAGGCCAGTGCCTATGTGAAAGGCAAACAAAGATTTGATCCGGGAGAGAATTCTTCAAGGAAGTTGTCATGGTATGATCAAGCAAGGAAAGACATGGAAGAGGAAGAAGCATAAACAGCTAAACTTGAAGCCCTCGTTGCAAAGAGATTGCCAAGAGGATCCAGTAAGTATGAAGGAAAACTACCCTTCAAGTGCTTCAACTGCAATAAGATTGGTCATTTTGCTTCAAGATGTCTGGAAAGATCTACAAGGTCAAATACTAACAGACAAAGGTTTCAAAAGAACTGCTATTATGTTCATGAAAAAGATGATAATGAAGGAGTAACAGATGATGAATCAGAAATAGGAAGCAAATCTAGAAATGAATGGGTGTTTATTGCCATCAAGGAAGAAGATTTAATATCCTCTGAATCTGTCAATCATAAGGTTGTAGAAAGAGCTTTAGCTGCCCAAATTGAAGAAAAGGATGATTGGGTTATTGACAGTGGATGCTCTCACCATATGACTGGTGACAAGAACAAGTTCTTAGATTTGGAAAAGTATGAAGGAGGAATGGCAAAGTTTGGTGACAATTCTGCTGGCAGAATCAGAGGTAGGGGAACTATTTCTTTTGATGGAAAGAGCAAAACCGGTAATGTACTATATGTTGAAGGATTGAAGCACAATCTTCTCAGTGTTGGTCAGTTAGTGGACAAAGGCTATGATCTCCGGTTCAAGAATGGAAGATGCAGAATCTTTACAAGCTCCGAAACTGAAATTGCATCCGGTACTCAAACAAAAGGTAATATCTTCCATCTAGTTGATTCTAATAAAAGTTGTATGTTTGTTCAAGTTGATCAGAGTTGGTTATGGCATAGAAGGATGTGCCATGTGAATTTTGATAACATCATCAAGATAAGCAATACTCAGGTTGTAAGAGATCTTCGTAAATTGGTGAAACCTACAAATAGTTTATGCAAAGAATGTCAGCTAGGCAAACAGAGCAGAGTCTCTTTCAAAAGCAAGGATCAGTCCACTACCGGATTGTTGGAATTAGTACATACTGATCTCTGTGGTCCGACAAGAATCAAGAGTATGCAAGGTGATAGATATTTCATGTTGCTAATTGATGACCATTCCCGAATGATGTGGGTTACCTTCCTAAAAGAGAAATCAGAAGCCCTTGAGAAGTTCAAAATCTTCAAAGCTATGGTAGAGAATCAAACCGGATTGAAACTGAAGTGTCTAAGGTCTGATAGAGGTGGTGAATTCACATCCGGTGAATTCATAGACTTTTGTGAGAAGCATGGCATAAAGAGACAGTTGTCTGCTCCTAGGACTCCACAGTAGAATGGAGTAGTTGAGAGAAAGAACCGGACCATCCAGGAAGCTTCCAGGACAATGATGATGGAAGCAAATGTTCCTTAGATGTTTTGGAGAGAAGCTGTCAGCACTGTAGTCTACACTCTTAACCGAGTTCAAATCAGAAGCAACACCGGTAAGACTCCTTATGAACTTTGGTTTGGTGTAACTCCTACTGTGAGATACTTCAGAGTATTTGGTAGCAAATGTTATATCAAAAGAGATGAAGATTTAGGAAAGTTTGATGCTAGAAGTGATGAAGAAATTTTCTTGGGTTACTCCACTCAAAGCAAAGCATACCGGTGTTACAATAAGAGATTGAGAAAGATGATAGAAAGTACAAATGTGAAGATTGATGAAGGAATGGAGAAGCCCTCAAGATTCTATGAATGTGATGAAGATGATCAGAATGATCCTCTGGTGCAAGGAGCTCCATCCTCCTATGAAATTCAGATCCAGACTGATCCGGTAAATCAGGAAGAAGAAGTTTGTCTGAATGAGCCTGATCAAGAATTAGTAGTGCAAGAAACTTCCAAAGTTCTAAGGTATGTAACTCTAAATCACTCTGAAGATTAGATTATAGGTGACAAAAGTAAAGGGGTACAAACAAGGAGAAGAATTGATCAAGATTCAAATGAATACTGTCTAATTTCAAAGATTGAACCTAAGACAGTTAATGAAGCTTACAATGATGAAAACTGGACCAAAGCAATGGAGGAAGAATTGATGCAAATTGAGAAAAATCATACTTGGGATCTTGTTCCCAGACCTAGAGACAAGAATGTGATTGGAACCAAATGGGTCTTCCGGAACAAACTGAATGAAGTTGGTGAAATAATCAGAAACAAAGCTAGATTGGTCTGCAAAGGCTACTCTCAAATAGAAGGAATTGATTTTGAAGAGACCTTTGCTTCGGTGGCAAGAATTGAAGCAGTCAGATTATTTCTTGCATTTGCTGCCTTCAAAGACTTCAAGGTATATCAGATGGATGTCAAGTCTGCCTTCCTAAATGGTGATCTGGAAGAAGAAGTTTACATTGAACAACTGGATGGATTTCAATTGTCTGATAATGATGATATGGTCTACAAGTTGAAGAAAGCATTGTATAGATTGAAGCAAGCCCCAAGAGCATGGTATGAAAGGTTGGATAAGCATCTTGTGCATATTAGATTCAACAAAGGTACTACTGACAGTAACTTATATTTCAAAATTGATCATGAAAACATTTTGATTGTTGAAGTGTTTGTGGATGATATCATTTTTGGAGGAAGAGATAGTATGTGCAAAACTTTTGCAAATCAGATGAAAAGTGAGTTTGAAATGTCTATGCTTGGTGAAATGAATTTCTTCTTAGGTCTGCAAATTACTCAAACAAAGAAAGGGATCTTCATTTCTCAGACCAAATATGTGAAAGAATTGTTGAGGAAATTTGGTATGGAAGATTCAAAGCCAATGAACACTCCTATGGTAACCGGATGTAAGTTGAGCAAAGATGATGACTCTCTGAAGGCAGATCAAACAAAGTATAGATCAATGATTGGTGGATTGTTGTATCTCACTCAAACTAGACCAGATGTAATGCAGGTTGTTGGTCTTGTGGCAACATTTCAGGCTGATCCTAGAGAATCTCATGTTATGGCAATCAAGAAAATTTTTAGATATCTAAAAGGGACAGTGGAGTATGGTTTGTGGTATCCTAGAGATCATGATTTCTCTCTTCATGCTTACACAGATGCAGATTGGGCAGGAGATGTGGATGACTGGAAGAGCACCAGTGGTGGAGCATTCTTTTTGGGAAAGAGATTAGTTTCTTGGCTAAGCAAGAAACAAGATGCAATATCTCTGTCTACAACTGAAGCAGAATACATTGCAGCAGCAAGTAGTTGCACTCAAATCTTATGGATGAAGCAAATGCTAAGAGACATTAAAGTTGAATATGAGGAGCCTATCACAATTTTTTGTGATAATTCAAGTGCAATTAATATTTCTAAGAATTCGGTATTGCATTCTAAGACTAAGCACATATCTATCAAGTTTCACTTTTTGAGAGAACAAGTGAACAAGGAAGAAGTCAGATTGGAGTATGTACCCTCCAAGGATCAGATTACAGATATCTTTACTAAACCTCTTCCCAAGGACTCTTTTGAGTATCTTCGGGAGAAAATGTACCCTCCAAGGATTAGATTATAGATATCTTTACTAAACCTCTTCCCAAGGACTCTTTTGAGTATCTCCGGGAGAAGTTAGGGGTCATGGCCCCTCTGGTGATGAACTAGGATGCACTGATGTGCATCAGTCCGGCAGATATCACAGTCATATCTTGTGATCTGGATTGATGATGGGGAGCTGCTACTAAGGGGGAGCAGCTGGTATGATTCTGATGTGTTAGAATTGCAAGTATGAGCCCCTTTGCCATTGATGTCAAAGGGGGAGAGAAGACATGTGAAAAACAAGTGGTTGATGATCAAAGGGGGTGCAGTAAAGGAAGAGAAGACATGTGAAGAGCTATTGTTGATAGGGGGAGCTGTGACAGAAAGGAGAAGTTCTTGTCTTGATGGTTTTTCACATCATATGTTGCCATCAATGACAAAGGGGAAGATTGTTGCAAGTATGAGGTGAACCAGTGTTGTCATTGATGTCAACATACTCATATTGCATTGACAAGAAGGATTGGATGAGCTGTGTGCTGAGGATATTGAGAAAATTAGTCTCAATCAGGAACAGTGAAGAATAGTGATGAGAAGAAGGCAAAAGTACTCAATAGGTTGAGATTCAGAGGATGCGGATTAAAGGGTTTGTAGATATGAGTCTTGAGATGATCCAGTTAAGATTTCAGAGGTCCGCATGAAGATGTGAAGAAGTTGTGATCGATCAAGTAGAACCGGTTCCGGAGATGCTCTGGAGTGACAGAGTGTTACAAAAAGGTCCGGTGAGATCTGGAAGTGCATTGTCCTATTCTACAGATTGGACAGAGTGTTTGGGAGGTCCTTGTAATGTTTCATCTCGATTGGTATGTGGTTTGGAGGTCTGAAAGCACCTCTGGCAGTATGACAGTGGCGATAGACTGTGTTCTTGAAGTTCCAGATGAGGAAGAGAAGAGATTCTAGTGAGTAGAGGAAGTGCGGATGTACCTGGTCATTTAGGCAGGCTTGTGAAGGTTCTTGGATCGTGTTGAAGTTGTGTTGTTGATCCGCATTGGTGGTAGAGCCCGGAATTGAAGATATTCTTCCGGATGAAGTTCTTGTTCAGACTAGCCGACCGGATGAGTTGTTCATCTTGCAAATGTTCTTGTGGTGGCCGACCGGATGTGTTATTCATCCTGTGAATGTTCTTATGGTTAATTGCTAACTTAGATGATTGTTCCTAAGTCGATGTCTTGTATAAATAAAGGTTTGTGAGTTCATTTCAAAGTGGGTGGTGTGGTACAGATCAGTGTGGTATAGCGGAAGAGTGAAAGGTAGAGCAGAAGTGTTTTAGGCTTAAATGGAACTGATCCAGACATGGTGAAGATGTCATTCTCCAGTTCAAGGTTGTGATCCTTATGATCTTGTAGCCAGTGTGTCTGTTTGAGTGTGCCTCCTTGTGAGCAGTGTGCTCGGGCAGTGAGCCCTAATTGGCATGTGCCATTCATTTTATCTTATTCTTCTAACAAAGAATAATCCTTGGGTTAATCACCCCGTTGGTTTTCCCTTAACCAGGTTTTTCACGTCAAAAATCTTGGTGTCTAATGTGTTGATGTTTATCTGCTCCGGTGTTTACGCTTTCTGCTTTCATGAATGGTTAATTGATATGATGTTAACTAATAAAGAAGAATCAAGTGTTTCAAGTAGAAGCAAGTTTTTGTACAACTGATTCACCCCCCCTCTCAGTTGTGTGCCCTAGATCTAACATTAGGATAGATAATAGCGCAGTGAATTTTGCTCTAAAGAGTTTTCTGAATTCTGTAAGCATGTTGGAATTGGAGGAAAAGAACTACCCCTTACACATTACAATAAAATGGGGTAGCATAAAGGTTAAACAAAACTTACTAGATCAGGGCAGGTGTATGTTGAGTAGTACAAGCCTAGAACAAGATTTTTGGGTGGAGGTAGTAAGTACCACATGCTACTTAAAATACAAGTCTCCCACTTCTGCATTGAAAAATAAGACATAATATGAAGTTTGGATTGAAAGAAAACTAGTGGTGACACACTTGCATGTATTTGGTTGTGAGGCATTTGTTCAAGTGCCTAAGGAGTGGCAGTCTAAGTTGGATCCCAAAGATAAAAGGTGTATTTTCATCAGTTATGGAAAAAATGTCAAAGGGTACTAGGTTTGGAATCAAGAAACTTTGAAGGTTCTTTACTCAAGGGATGTTACACTTAGGGAACTTGGTATGAAGCCCAAATTGGAAGAGTCAAAGGATACTAAAATTGAGAGGGTACATTTTGAAACAAAAATAGAGCAACAAAATGTACCAGAAGTTGAACATAATAGTGGACAAGATAGTTTAGAAGAGGATGAAGAAAGCACATCTAGCAGTAACTCTAAAAAAGAATAGGGTGTAGATGCCGCAAGAGGTTCTTCACTGCAAACTATGAAAAAATCTACAAAGTAGTGGAGATAGCCTAATAGGTATAGTCCACTCAATTTCCATTGTGTCTTTGCTCTTACTTGTATTGATAGTGAACCAAGTGTTGTTGAAGAGGATCTCACTTCCAAAGAGAAATAGTTTTAGAAGAATGCCATAGATGAGGAGATGTTGCCATTGAAGCAATGTAAGACTTGGAATTTGGTTGGTCCACCTAATGATAAAAAACCCATTGGCTACAAGTGGGTGTTTAAGAATAAGTTTAGAGAAAATGGTTCTCTTAAGCGGTATAATGTGCATTGGTGGTGTAGACATGTAAACTTGATCACATCCTAACAACACACCTAATTCCACTTTCGACACCATTCTAATCCCATCCTAACAACATACATCTTAATAATAATTAATTAGATAAATTATATTTATTTAATTAATTAGGATTATTCCTTTAATATTCTCTAAATCAACAAATTAATTAAATAAATTATAATTATAATTAATAATAATAATTAATTAGATAAATTATATTTATTTAATTATCTTAATTTCCCACATCCATCTCCACTAATTAATTAAATAATTTCATTATTTGATTAATTAGTCTAAAGTCCTAAAATCTTGGTCTAATCCTTCAATTATCCTAATCAAATCTCATTCTTATTTATTATCCCATATAAATGAATTAAAAATTCAACTAGTCATATGACCGACTAAAAGTTGTTTAGATTCATTGAACCTAGACACTCACAAAAGTCAAACTAATCTTTTATCTCCACAATCCATTTATATACTATATCTTTTAATCCTAGCCATTCACATAATGATAAGCTCTAGAAGCTTCCATCCTTGCCCTATTTCTTCTCATTCAATCTTAACCATCCATTCATCTTTATTATCAACCATCCATCATTTTAGCTTGACCTAGAAACTTTTAACCTTGCCCTAATTTATCTCATTCAATCTTAGCCATCCATTCTAATCAAATATCAACCCTCCATCCTATCATCCAAATATCTATAAATCAACCTCATTTTCAACCAAGGGAGGAGGAAGGGAGAAGAATCTATAGGTACATATTAAAGAGCAACCAACATCTCTACATCAAGCATCCAAGAGCCTATCCAACAAATCCAAGGTTTGCATTTGGTAATAATTTATTGATTTTCCATTGTATTTGCATTTATTGTTTATTCTATTTGATGTATTCATAGGTTTGGAATAGGGATCTTAGATCTGCATTAGTTTCCTATTGTTTTGATACCAAATATAGGGTATGCATTCTGGCATACCCAGTGAGGCCTTGTCCCTTGTCTAACCTTGGTTTTGTAGGTTGAAGATTCTTTATTTTGCTAATTTTTTTATTTAGGAACAAATTTCTTGCAGAGAGTTGTGTCTCGCACAAGTCTTGATAAAAGACATTTTGAATTTGTTGGAAAGAGGACTTTGAGATTTTTCTGAAAAGTGGTCACATTAAACATTTGGATTAGTATTGAAGGAGATATGGTGATTTAAAGTTGACTCTATGATGCTGATGTTTTAGAAATTTATAATGCACAACTTTTAAAAAATATATATTTTGCAATTTAGATAAGGAAATCACATTCTATTTTTTGCAAATGAATAGAAATATTTAAATCCATTTTTATATCATTTTTTTAATCTATGGTAGGAAAGGATATTTCTTGAAAAAAAGAATTTAAACCCTAGTTTATGGCATAACTTTTACATAAGAAATCAAGTTTTAACAAACTTTTTCTTTTGAAATTAATCAAAAAATAATAAGGAATCTCATGATCACATCTATTTTTCTATTGGATAACATTGTTTTCTAATTTTTGCAGGGGTTTGATTTTTAATGGTAACACCTTTCTTATAGCATTTCACTAGTTAAAGGCCATTTTTATCAAACTATTAACATCCTTGTGTGCAGCTCGTTTGTCCAAGATCTTATTTTATAACTAGTCTAGTTGCACACTTGTATCTTAATGTCAAATAATCATGTTTTCCATGTTTGTATGCTTTCTTGGACGTGTATGCATTCGCCTCGCACCTAGTGCAGTCACGGTAAGGAGGGTCCACAAAGTGAAAAATCTAGACTGTGCAGCAAGAGTAAACACAACAGAAACAACTCAAAGATATGAAACAAATGCAGATTCAGTCATTCAGTATATCATAGAATTCAAATACAAATTGGTTGGCAACATGCGGGCTTACAATTAGGGCTCACAAGCTTGATTCCTCAATTATAGAATATGCACAAGATATAGCTTTGAAGCTCCTTCACAAAGAATTCAAACTATCAAACTTAGAACTATCAATCACTACTTTCCTAGGCATCTCTTACATCAATATATCATCTCCAGAACATAGGATTCCTCCACGTCGGCCAAGGAAGATCATAACTCCAATGAAGAGTTGTAACGTGTGTACACGGATAGGTCAGACCTAATCATATAGGACTCCTCTGTAAATGAATGGAATGGTGTGTGGATCTCAAGGAAGGTTATCCACGATCCAAACAACATTGAATGATGTGTCATTTAGCTTCACAAGTTGTGAAATGCTCCACAAATATTCTCCTTTAGTTGATTATCTGAGACTGTTAAGATGCTCTATTCTAAGAAAACAATTGATCTTCTGATAGCAATATCTTACCAATACCTGACCCAAATGCTCTGAATTTTGGATATGATATGCATGAATGTGTCTAGATGCTAAGTTTAGCTCCACAAGGTTTGAAATAAAGCTGCGGTAGAATGCGGACCAAAATACTGAAATTGCTACTGACTGAACTAAACTGGGAAATGAAAAGAAGCAAACTGAAATGCAAATATTTTTGGTTGATGCAAGATTGCTCTTGAACCAGGGATGCTCTTGCATTAGCACCAAAAGGTGATCTTGGAGATCAAAAACACCCTTATCATTCACTATTTGTTTTATCCAAAGACTTGCTAAGTTGTGTATGTTCTTCCCTTGCACCACAAGGTAATCTTGGAAATCAAAAGCACTTAGGTTTCTTTCCTCATAGTGGGTCTACCTAAGGATTTCATCACCTTAGGAGATGACCTGAATCACATGTTCTGATGAGCTATACAAAGGGGGAGAGAAAAAGTTGTAACTCAAATGAGTCATCATCATGTCTAACACAACCTTGGTACCCTTTGCATAAGGAGTAAAGGTGAACTAGGATTGGACTTGTCCATGAACACATGCTTATAAATGGACTATGGTTCATAGACTTAGAACTTGCATACCCTTGAGTATATTGAGGATATCCCTAGCGAACTTGTATAGCCTAGATAGAAACCTATTAGCCATATATACTTGTGATGCATCAGTAAATAGTTAACCCTAAGAAGTCACTCACTCCATGCCCCTAAAACCAAGTTTGTATGTCGTGTATGCTCTCCCCTCACATCTTTTGAGCAATCTTAGTGACGAAGGTCGTTGTAGTCATCATCATTTAATTTAATGATTGTTAATTCAGGGTGGTGTCCATGGCTATATGCAAGAGGGAGGATAGATAATTTGCATGACAATCCTTTCTACAAATGGAATTGACAACAATGCATGAAACAAATTAGGGTTTAACTACTACAATCAAATTTAATCTAAGAGCTTGTAAATAGAAATGTTGGAATCAAAACTATCTTGGAAGCTTTCAAAGGAAAATTTTGGAAATGTAAATAAACAGGGAATGGAAAAAATAAAATAAAGAATGAAACTACAAACAATTAACCTTCTTCCTTAGGCTAAGCGGGCCCTTAATCCCCTTTGGAATAAAGTGAAACAAATTACACTACTACTGTCAAAATGCTCAACTATCTTATTTTTTGAAAACAAATTCTTACAAAAAATAAAACTCTCTTTTTCCTTCCCCCTTTAATGATTTATTTACAATATATTTATAGAATACTTATTTCTGATCTATTAATTCAATCCACCAAGAAATGTGGATCTCAGATTCTATTCTTGTGGAGACAAACTACAACTGCTTCCTCCAATCTCAGCCACATTTTTGTTTCTTTCATGAATTGGTCCTTCATTTTGATGAATTTCCTTAAATGGTCCCTGGGTTTTGTTCCCCTCATTTTCAACTTTTTAGATTATTTTGAAAATCTAAATTTCATTACGAAACGAAGAATATATTGTTGTTTACTAAAACTATGTTTTTAACTTTTTTCTCTTGAGTTCATCCTTCTTTCTAAGAAATCTTCTGGCACTCTGACTTGACTAAAAATTGACTTATTCTTCAGCCTACTAATAAAATAACTACTAATCTAGAAGTGAACATGCAATATCAAAATAAAGTCATGCATGGCATTGATTGTGCCATTTAAACAAGGAGTTTAATTGATGTTTAGCTAAAAATCTTCCAAACCATACTCAAGTCCACTTCAAGTTGATTTATTTAAGAAGAAATATATGCTTTTATTTGGCTAATGATGAGATGGTTTATGGTCTCACCATCTCCTCCACACTTAAGATGTTGTAGGTCCTCCTACACTTCATAGTGACCTTATGGAACTATTTCTTCTTTTATTGCAATTGCTCTAGAGTTGTTGTTCTGAGAGGCGTCAGAGATGCTCTAAAGATGTTGTTCTAAGCTATGGAGCTGCTATTCTGAGCTCCAAAGTTGCTTGTTCTGAGCTCCGAAGTTGTTATTTTGTTCTTCGTCTATATTAGTTTTCCATGCAACCATCATGCACTAGTTTTAGCTCATATTTTCCATGATGTATGTAGAGAGGTCTTCAATCTTCTTGGAGCTATAACAAGATCCTTTATGTTGAATAACAACTATATCAACCTTGTTTTGCTAAAATTTTGAAAACCTTCCTTAAAAATAAGTGCTTCTCAAGAACATTAAAACATAACAACATTTTAGAGCAAAACAACTCTCAAAGAATAAACCAAGTCTTATCCTACATTTTGCTTTCAATAAAATTATAAATCCTTAAATTCAATACAATCCACTTTAAGGCTAATGAATGAAGAGGGGAAAAGAGTGTTACTTTTAGATTTACATGAAAAAAATAATGGCCTCATAATCTCCCCCACACTTAAGTCCCTGTAGGACCTCTTACAAGCCTTTTTCTTCTTTCTCCATTGAAAATTTTCACATAGAGATGAGAATATAAAACATTTATATTTCCTTAACCATTGTTACTGTGTAAAAATGAAGAGAGGTTTTTTATCATATGGTTAAGTGGAACAAAAACCTCTTTCGTAATTTGATTTGGAGAATTTTGAAATTTTGGTCATTTTTCTAGGCTTTATGCTACTGAAAATTTCAAATGAGGATAATTGTTTAATGGTTGCTGCTGTGTAAAAATGGAGAGAGGTTTTTTATCATATAGCTAAGAGGAACAAAAATCTCTCTCAATTTTTTTCCATTTGAAGTTCTGTAGCTTCCTCTTGAGCTAATTTGATGTTGCTTCCCATACAAAAATATATATTTTTGGCCACTTGTTAGTGTAAATGATTGGAAGATGCAGATAGGTGGCTATTTTAGGGATTTGGGTCAAAAGTGAATTTTTATAACTTAACATTTAAAACTGAATTAAAATAGAAGAATAGGATAAATACCCCAGGTTGCTTCCTCATTATCCTTGCTTCCATGTAATTGAAGTTGTAATGCTAAAACTAGAGCCCAATTTTGTAATAACCAACCATATAGGATGCCTTCAAATGCCAAAATACCTGCAAGAGTTCGTGGGAGTAGCAACTTGTATAGAAAAGTACATGTTCATAGCTTTAGAGAAGAGGAAATAGCATGTGCAAAGCACTTATTTGCATAAATAAACCAACCCTAACGTACTCTACTTAGTGATGTAGAGATAGATTACACAAAACCATTAACTGGTTGTGGAAAATAACTTCCTTTTCTCAAAATATGAGTCCATGCATTCAACTTTTTGAAAGAAGAGGAAAACCGTGAGAAGAAGATGACTGAAAATTTGCACTCTGATACTCCACCTTCCTTTGAAATGGTTGCCTTCTCCATAATTTCTAATTCTAGTAGATGCATGGGCTGATTGGAGAGATCTTGCAACCCTTCCTCACATTTTGGTGCATGCATGATTAGAGGTAGCTCCTTGTTGTTCTTCAAATATCGGATTGGGTAGCCCTCCTTAGACATTGAAGGCATCCAAATAATACTCTGTCATATAAGCTCTTCCAGTGGAGACAAGATTTCTTCTTTGTACTCATTACCTATTGCAAGAAGTAGGCCATCAATGTCTCCTTCTTCAATAAGTTTTTCCTTGCTGGGACTTGGAGTCACAGTCATCTAGTTGAAGAGGTTGCAAAAGAAATGAAAATAGAAAACAATAAGATATTTCACCTTCTTTGCCTACAAGAACCTTGTCCTTTGGCTTTGTTGTTTAGGGGGGTTTTGGCAGATTGATCTCTCTTCTCAAACTTATTTTATCTATCTATGCTAAAAAATAGAACTTCAAAATGATAAACCTAAAAAGACTACCAAACTAAGTTTCCTTTTTTGACACATTGTCACCAGATCAACAGCAACTCCCTAATGACACCAGCCCCAGCAACGGTGCCAAAAATGATGAGGGTCACTATAGTCCTCATCATTTAATTCAATGATTGTCAATCCAGGGTGGTGTCCATGGCTATATGCAAGAGGGAGGATAGATAATTTGCATGGCAATCCTTTCTACAAACAGAATTGACAACAATGCATGAAACAAATTAAGGTTTAATTGTTGTAATCAAATTTAATCTAAGAGCTTGTAAATAGAAATGTTGGAATCAAATCTATCCTAGAAGCTTTCAAATGGAGATTCTAGAAATGTAAATAAACAAGGAATGGAAAAAATAAACTAAGGAATGAAACTACAAACAATTAACCTTCTTCCTCAGGTTGAGCGGGCCCTTACTGCCCTTTGGAATAAGGTGAAACAAATTACACTAAGTACTGCTATTAAAATGCTCAACTATCTTATTTTCTAAAAACAAATTCTTACAAAAAATAAAACTCTTTTTCCTTCCCCCTTTAATGATTTCTTTACAATGTATTTATAGAATACTTATTTCTAATCTACTAAGTCAATCCACCAAGAAATGTGGATATGAGATTCTATTCTTATGGAGACAAACTACAACTACTTCCTCCAATCTCGACCACATTTTTGTCAGTCATTTTCTGTCACAAATTGCTTCTTCATTTTGACAAATTTCCTTAAACAGTTTCTGTATTTTCTTCCACTCATTTTCAAATTTCCATATCATTTTTAAAATATAAATTTCATTAAGAAATGAGGGAGATATCGTTGTTTTATTGAAACTGTGTTTTGACTTTTTTTCTCTTGAGTTCATCCTTCTTTCTAGGAAATCTTCTAGTGCTCTAACTTGACTAAAAATTGACTTATTCTTCAATCTAATGATAAAATAACTACCGATCTAGAGGTGAACATGCAATATCAAAATAAACTCATGCATGGCATTAATTGTGTCATTTAAACAAGGAATTTATTTGATGTTTAGCTAAAAATCTTCCAAACCATACTCAAGTCCACTTCAAAATTGATTTATTTAAGAAGAAATATATGGTTTTATTTGGCTAATGATGAGATGGTTTATGGTCTCATCGTTTAGGTGATTAAAAGCAGTTAGCTTCTCATAATGGGACTTACACATCATGACTAGACAAGGCATATTGGTAGGCTTACAAGTATATGCACACCCACTTGAATAATCTAGGTTGTTGGTGTGTTCGCTTTGCTTGCAATTGTGTTAAACATATGCTTGTATGTAAAATCAAAAACTAAACAAACATTTACAAATCACATCATTTTGAAAACATGTATCAAAATCAATAAGTCCATACAAAATTTGAAGCCAAGGTTCTTAGTCTAAATCCAAATCAAACCAATCCTTATCTATCACCATCAAATCACCTTTATCCAAATTGTTCTATCAAAACCTTCATCCCAAAATAACATCATCCTAAGGTAATCCTTGACAATTGAAATCCTTGGAACTTTAGACCACTTCTAGGTCCCAAATCCAACTATCCAAAATCAATCTAATCATCAAATATAAAGATAAATCCTTGAATCCAAAGCATTGGGCCATCCTTGGGATTGTATATACTCCCATCATCCAAGTATCAAATCCAAAGTTCAAATCCTTAAATCCAAATTCCTATACCATCCTTGGGATTCCATATCCCATAGACCAATCCCCAAATCCAAAACAACCAAATCATCGCTTATCCAATAATCCAACTCCAATCATCCAAACGATGACAATCCAAAGCATCATGGATTGGTTTGACAAGTTCATTAGACAAGCTAGGACCTCATCCCCAATATGTACACACGCCATGGAAACTACAAATCCAATATGTTTTGATGAGTCCACTTGTCACAACCAATTCAATGCCCATGCAAAACCCTAAATCAAAGTCAAAGCCAAACTCATGCATCCCTTAGATGAGCTCCTTTATCCAAATGATGATGATGAGAGCCTTGTAAATCATGATGAATATTTTGAATGCAACCAATCCACAAACTCCTTTAACAATGATGATGATGATATCCTAGTAGATCAAGAAGAATATCCTAGTGAACCTCTTGAGGAGGAAAAATTACACTTCAACTAAGAAGTATTAGTTAAAGGAATTTTCCACTACAACTACATTCATGATTGTTTTAGTTTTGTTGCATACTAAGTTTCAACAAACTAACGTTACAAGTCCCTATATGTGCTAAGAAGTATAAATATAAACTATACTAATTAATTAAATATAAAGGAATGTTGACAAAATATCAAAAATAGGATACTATAAATAGAATTTCAAATTTTCAAAGATAGAACAGAAGAAAGAAAATGAACAAGAACTTGGTTTTAGACAAAAGAGCTCACTGCTAGAGATGCCAGTGCGTCACAGGGATGTTTACGCATCACAATATAGTCCAGACTATATAGAAAAAAGAAACTTCAACTCTGTTTCACTTCATGCCACCTATCCTACACAACACAAGATGAAATATAGTACCAATAGCTTTTGGGTGACAGAAATATATTAAAATCAAAGATAAATAAATAATATACTTCCAAAGGGACAAAATGAATAACAAAAACAAAAAGATTCAAAGGGAAGAGTACACAAAACCAATTAATGGAATAGAGCTTCTGTAACACTACTTTTCCCAAGAGTTATTTAATTAATTGCAGTGGATTTAAATATAATAAATACTAGAATTAAATGATTTAATGTATGTAAAGTTATTAATTCCAATATAAATTGCAACATATGATAATTCAATAGGAACTCTAAAGTAAATAATTAACATAGTCAATTGAATAACACAATCCATAATCAGATTAACATCAAAACCCACATATATAATAATTTCAATGTATTTTGTTTATAATAAGTTGAGTACTTATTTGAATCACTGAGCACTTGGATCAGTCACTCTCACCCTAGAAATATTTTAGTGGTCTTGGCCTTCATTATGTCTATGGTGCACTCCAGGAGGAAACAATTCTTATTCATAACACAGTGTATCATGCTCAACACAAGTGCTCCAGAGCCATGTTGAACGAAACAAAATCTCAACACAAGTGCACACATAAGCCCTAGCCAAGACAATTCCAAGTGTACTATGTACCCCGAGTTGGACACAATCTGTGTGTCCTCCTTCTTCAATGCCCATAGCCCACCTAAACCACCTTCTTCTTCCTTGAGTGATCTCCATGCCCTTTCCAAGTCTCACATAAATGCCTTTATATAACCTTTTAAGAGGTAGTTTCTAAACCATCACACCCTTTCAAAAAGGTTATCTTTAATAATTATTTAATAAAAATAATAATTTCTCCCTTTTAAAAAGGGGTTTTTATAAATATTATTTATTTATCTCTATTTTAACCAAAGAATCATAATATCCTTTATTTTTTCATCTCTCTTTTAATTATATTTAGGGTTAAATAAACTTTATCCTCTCATAAAATAGCTTTCTTTTCCATTTTGGGGAAAAAGTCCCATAACATTTCTCCTCTTATAAATTAGTTGTTGCCCTCAATACCTCAAATTCAATCTACAACATAATTCATCAAAATAATTAGTCAAGTAAGTGTGGATGTAGTACTATCAATATCACAATGAACCTATTTCACTTTAAGTTCATTTATAATTATATTTCTGAAATGTTTAAATCTTTACAATAATTCCTTCTAGTTTAACTGAAACCATAATTAGATCCCATAGTAACATGATTTGAACTATAAGTATTTTTTTTACATGAAAATAGATCATGAATGTATACTTGAGGAGCTAATGCAAGTGTATATACTAAATCTTTAATATAGATGTTTTAATCATTTAGGTGTAACTTCAACATAAAATTTATAGAAGTATTAACATGTGATCATATAGCACTTACCTAGTGAATGACATGCATATCCCATACTATGCAATCACTCGTCATTGAGTACCATATAATCTATATACTCAAAATCTATTCAAAGATGATAGCCATGCATTCCGGTCTACATGAATATCCTCTTTTCATATACCAAATACAATTGAATAGAAACAAATACATCAATGTTTATATAATTTCCTAGTCACTCAGATAAAGTTTTGGGACAGGTCTAAATCTAACAAGGATTCAAATGTAAATTGGCTTGTTACTGTCAACAGGGTGTCTATAATACCTAACTTGGATCGCAGTCCTATACAAAACATGTACAAGGTTATTACGTTGATCAAGTCCAATAACAAATTACAATAAAATAAAGATGGTACAAAGAATTCAAATAAAGCATCTTAAGAAAAAATAGAACAAACAAGCTACAGAGTACTTCATAAATAAAAAAACTTCTTAAATTTATATATAATAGGTTTATAATAATATAATTCTAGTTGAACTTCCATATCAAAAGAAAAATTAGAGGTTGTTTGTCCCCCTGTAAAATTTGACATGTCCCCATGAAAGATGCTAAGATAATCATTTTGATTTCATATCTTGTAAAAGCGTTGTTTCATTTCACCTAACCAAATCCATATTTTCCAAAGTTTAAGATGTGAAAATGATCCTAGGACCTGTGAGTTATGAGCCCATAATGTAGCTTACGTTAAACAAATAATTGATCAGTCTATTATTTCTCTATTGTTATAAGACTTTTGATGATATTACTTGTATAAGGTCAGCTCAACTATAAAGTTTGTTGATAAAAAACATTAATAATGACATGCTAAAATAGATTTATACATTGAGAGATAATGAACTAACAAATTGAGGAGTCAATCAAAGATAATGAGGAAAGATAGGAGGAGTTAACCAAGGAGTTTGGAAATTTCTTTGGGATAATCAATATGAGAATGCGTAGAAGATGGGACTGTGAGCAAAACCAAGTGTCTAGAGAGACCATCTGGCTGAAAATTGATCAGCTAAAGTGCCATCTACCCAATCTCTTGTCAAGGATATTTAACTTTATTCAAGATCTCTATGGCAGAAGAGATCAAAAATTAGAATGATAAGTATTTTTTATATATACAAGGAGATACATCATTAAGAAGAAGACAAATGATTAGAGGACTAATGTCATTAAAGGAGTTAATAAGCATACATCAAAGAAATGAGACACTATCAAAGTAAAGAATCAATTAAAATGATGGAGCAAAGAAAGCAAAATGAAATCTATGGGAGGAAACCAATAATCTAACACCAAAGCATCAACCTCAATCCTAAATTGAAAACTTGAATTGGAGAGAACTAAATCTAGGAAGTAGTTTGTCACCCATGAAGAACAAGTGACCAGAGATTATTATACAACTATGCATTCTTAATGAAGAGGATATAGACTGTTCTCATAATCTATTTTAAAAATTCTTGCAAAGGAATCAAGGATTAATAATAATCACCCTTGACAAAAAGGAAGTCCCCATCTTTCAATATAGGACTTTATAGTTTCATCATGGCCAAGAGGAGAGATGCATCTATGGATAGCATAAGGCATACTAGCTAATCAATGATAAAAATGGAGTTTGAGAACATTTAGAGGTCAAGGCATATTGGAAACTACTAAGAGAGAATAGGAATGTTCACAACACACACGTAGGAAATAAAAAGTTTGGTGACCCATACAAAGGAACAAGAAAGTCTAAAAGTGATGGCTAATCCTTTGAGTCCTAGCTAGAAGAGGTAGACGTTGTTCATGTTTATTAGTGATGAGACAAAATAACAAATTAGACACTATAGAATGTGCATACAAATTTAGACATCCATTAGATGGACAAATGCATATCATTAGTTGTAGTAATCTCCAACTACTCTTATGAGGAATGATAATGCATTGGTATAAGAACACATCATCAGATGAAAACTACAAAACGGTTTTGAGAAAGAACTTAAATTGATTAGAGACAGCATGATTGTAACATGATTGCCACTAAAATTATACCTTCCAACAAAGGAAACATGAGTCTATTAGGGTCTTTAATAAAAGATTCAAGGAATTAAAAAGATAGATTAAGAAAGAATCAAATGTTGGACTTAAGAAATGATAGGTCATTGATGTTACATCCCCAACTTTTGATTTAGCTTAATCTTACTTTTGCATGGTAATCAGGATGATTAACTAGAATTGAATGATTAGATGTTTATGGAAAATATCAGATTAATCATTGTTTATGAGAAAACTAGCTAATGCTAGTTAGATATGAGATTTCAAGTTGAAATGATTATTTAATTACTATGATTTATCAATCATATGATGATACACAAATCATGATTCTATGGTGGTGAATTTGATCAGGAAAGTAAACATCCTTTGAAGACAAAAGGAGGGTATCATCCGGGAGGAAAGTTTGATCAATTAAAGTGCCATCTTTGCTATTAGGGTGAGTTTCGTCTTCTGTGTTAGTCTTTTATTTTTTTCTCTCGTCGATTGGTCAACTGGACTCTTCTCAATGTCTTCAATGTTGATTTGTCAAAATGATGATATTCGCAAGAACGTCTCTTTTTGAGTCGTTTGTCAATTTCAACAAAGTTGTCGAGGACCCTTTGTCCCATGTTCATTTTTTCCCGCATTATGTTTTGTGACTATTTTACCTAGATATTTATGTCTTTCGAAGAACGATGCTTTTCAAGGGAGCAATGCTTGACCCCGTAGTTGCATCATAAGAATGTGTCCTTATCTAATAGTGTCGATATTATTAACACCTTAGATATTTACAATCCTTAAACCTTATATAAGGGAGTATATATATATATATATATATATATATATATATATATATATATATATATATATATATATATATATATAAGTTATATTTGTTTAAACCCTTCATGGGGCCAAACATGTTAAATAATTATATTATTCTTTTATTCAAATGTTGTTTATGTGTTGTTGGGGGCACTCGGCCAGTCACCACCCACGAGGAGTGGGAACGAGAGTGGCGGCTGCCCTATTCTCAAGCCATTATCTTAGCCAACCTATGGTTGATGGAAAAGGTGGTGAGCTTTAAGATCAGCGAAAACTATTCTTGTTTGCATGCATGCAAAGAATCAGTTAATTCTAATTTGGGTAGAGAGTTTGGTTTTGGGTCATTGGCTGGTATTGTGTTGAGGAGGTGTGATGCTTTGGGGGGTGACTCTCAGATGGAGAGACAGAGGATTCTTGCAGAGTTTTCGTTGCTACAGCGAATGCTTGAAGCAGTCGAGTTGGAACTATGTATACATTGTTGCCCAACTGCTACCTTCGAACAAGCTTTAGCTACAAGTATGAGCTGTAGCTCAACGTTTTATACTCGATAATCATTTTTTATAAGAGCCTTTGATTGTTATTGAGAGGGTGTCGATGGTGTCGACCCATGTTATACTTGCATTATTATGCAATGGCTTACGAAGCCATCTCATTCATATGGTTGAATACTTTATATTCTGGTTATGATAATTGTTATAACCTTTGCTAAGGCCATAGATAATATACTGTGTGTATAGTTAAACCTTGGCCAACTTGGTGTTGCAACAGGTGAGTGTGCATAAATGAAGCCTACGGTATACCATATCACAGGGTTTCAAACCCTATTAAACTTCTATACATCCCTGTCATCGTTAAGATGACTATATTTAATTAGAGGCTTCATCATTTCTTAATTGTGATAAACCCATGTAGGGTTATTAACTCATGATTGTCGGCTTTCGAGCTTTGATACTCTGTTATAATGTTTCATAGTGGATGAAAGAAAGCCAAGAAGGCTTGAAAGTTGTTTTATTTGTATAGCTTGATAGGGCAACTGTGTTTTAAATGACTGTGATAGATGTGAAGGCTTGAATGTTGTTTTACTTATATAATTCCGATAGGGTGACTATGCTTTTAATGTCTGTAATAGCAGAGAGCTTCGGCCTATGTTCTCAATATAAGAGCCTTGCATATGATGGCAAACAAGACCGAATCATATGGTGTTATAGACTTATGATAACTATGTAGTACCAATCCATATTATGATGAAGATTGTTCCAGTCTTGATGGGAAACCTTTTCTTGAACTGATGTTCTTAACATTATACTTATCACCTCGAAGTGAAAGAAGTAAACCTTTGACTGCATGTAATGATATCCATCATGCATGTATTATATTTTGATACTAAATGATTTCTCATGGTAACGAGAAGATTTTTGTAGAGATGTTATTGTCTTTTGACTTCTATGGGTTTGAGCCATATTTCCTTAAGGGAAAGTTATTCCTTGAAATGTTCTTTTATAAGAATAGAACCTTGTCACCATATATCATGTTGTGTAAAAGTACATGAATGCCTTCTTTTCAAATGGCTAAGTTACTTCTTTAAGAATTTGAAATCAAGAAGGTCTCTTAAGATTGAACTTTGTGAAAGGGAATCGACACTATGAGTCACTACAAGTTCAACCATTTACATTATGACATAAATGTAAACCTTGAGATGAGGTAAACAAAGTAAACACCAAGCCAGTTTGGTTAAGTGTTGAGAGCATGATTGAACCTTTTTTGTAGTGCCATTTTGTTTTCACTTTGGTTGTGCAGGTAGTCTGGCTAAGGAACTTGAAGATGAAGATGGAACATGAGCTTCTGTTAGTACTTTTGTGGGTATGATGCATATTGTTATGTTATTATTATTATGCAGAGATTTATTTGGATAGTCAGGTGATGTAGTAGGATGTTAGGATAGGTGGAAAGGGCGGCATCGTACCATTGAACGTATGGGGGACATACGGGAATGAGATACGAATGTTAGAGTTCCTTTCCAAGTGCTTCGTCTATTAAGAATATGTGCTCTAATTGGTATGCTTGAGTGAACAAGTATTAGGCTATGTCTCCACCTAAATTGGTAGGTCTGAGCGTACCTTGAAACCCAATGGATCAGTTGATCAAAGATAGCACTTGGTTCCCTGCCCTAGCCATCATCCTCAAAGAAGATGAGTATCTGGTTTGGCACCTTGTCAGTGTGGTCAGTATGTCATATTTCAATTAGGGTTTCTCAAAGTATATTAACCTTAACTTGCCTCATCTAGTATATTAACCAACCCTAACCTAAAACTTAATACCTAATTCCACTCTACTTGTCCTCCGTAGGCTAACCCACATGTGCAATCCTATCCCTTAGAATGAAACACATGTGAATCCTCTTACTCTCCATTCAAATTTAAAATATCTTGCTTCCTGGGAAAACATTCTTGAAGTGTGAATGTCGTTCCATTAGCTTGCACACAAGGGCTCTCAAACTAGTAGTTTAATACTAAAAAACCTAAATGATAGAGAAATTCTACAAAGATGGGATAACAAGAAAGTAAATAACCCAAAGGGGATTCTCACTAGGAATGAATTGTGTGTAATGGGCATGTAAAAAGGATAAACATTATAATCAATCAAGGGTAAAACCAAAAATAGAATGTAGAGTGGAGATCTAGGCCTTGGGTACATGTATCTTCCAACCAAACAAATACATATACGGATTATGTCGTATTGCTATCTATGTTGTGTAGTGCCCCTCCATTCTCACCTTGGATGTGCAGGTGGTCTAGCTAAGGAGCATGAAGGTGAAGGTAAAATAATAGGAATATTTAGGGTATGTTAGATAGTTGATGTTGTACATTATAGGATGTTGGTAGATGCTACATTCGTGTTGGTAACATTCCTAATTATCCTCATGTGGTTTCATATGACAGTTAGTATGTTTTATCGATAATCCTTGTTGCGACACTGATATTTACTTGAGTTATGCATATGATAGCTTTATGGACTTAATTGATTATGTGGATCAATCTTATTATGTGCATCACACAATTATCTGATGATGTTTTTTTTATCTAGTTGATCAGCTACTAATTATTATGTGTAATGTAGTTACTTGTTTGATATGTTCTGTGAAAGGAACAGTGTTGCATTACTCGTGCGTGAGTACCATGCTACACTGTGATTTCCTTTCACAGTGTGTATGATTATGCAATTATATATCTTTATGTTTGACCATGTTGTTTGCCGCAGGTTGTAGGTATCAGGCATCGACTCCACCTAAGTTAACAAGTCTGAGCGTGCCTTAACCAATGGAAATTTGTTGAATGGAGTTAACATAAGGTCCCTAGTTGTCATCATCCTTGAAGAGGATGATTCTTCAGTTTTATACCCAATTAGTGTCCTTAGTATGGACATGACAGTCTGTCTCCGTTGTCATGGTTGTGCTTTTTGATCATGCATAGAGGTCAGGTACTATTTGGTAATTTAGAGTTATTTAAATCAAGAGCGTTTGATTTATGTTTTGGTTTATTTCTGCATTAAAATAAATTTAAATGCAAAACTAAAGTTTAAAAAATAGTAATAACAAGGAGATAAATTAATATCATGAGGTGGAATTATGAAGTTGTTTATTAAATATAAACAACTTAATTGGAATATAATTAATAAGATTAATATGAAAATAAATTATTTAAACAAGTATATGTTTTGTTTAATGGGTATGAAAATAAATTTATTTATAATTATAATTTGTTATAAAATAAATATATATATCAAATATTGAAATAAATAAAATAAAAATGGGAATATAATTAAATGTTTTGTTAAATGAATATAAGATGTCATGAAACAAATACATGACAAATATTAAAATAAATAAAACAAAAATTGTATTTCAAGGTTGTAAAATTAGGTTACAGTTGTATTGATGTAAATTTAATAAATAATTGTTGTCATTCACGGGAATGGGAATTTGTGTGGAGCTTCTTAAAAAGGTGGAGGAAGGATGTGGAAGAGAAGGGGTTTTTTTTTAGAAAGGGGAATCATGGAGCAGGAAAAAAAAACACACAGGTGCGGAGAAAGAAAGGAAAGAGGTAGGAAGGTGAGCATATCAAGGACGAAGATAAAGGTATCAACAAGCATCTCAGGAGAAAAATGGTATTCTTCTACTTACTGTGGTTGATTGTATTGCTTTCCTCTTACTATGAATTCAGACTGTGTTTTAATTGTACTATTCTTGTACCTGTTAAATGCCCTTTAAAAATCTCTTGACCATCAATTTATATTCTTCAACTCCTGACACATCAGATCTGCTTTGCCTGGCGACTTATCTCCGTTAGAAACTGATCTCTGCTATAGATTGTTAAATCTGTCTTAACTAGGTATTCCGTGAGTTCGGCCTCTTTCTTTAGATCCTGTGATCTTTATGTTATAGCTCTTCTGGCATACCGGTCAACTCTCAAGAACCTTGTGTATGCTATAGATCTACATTCTAGTCATCCTATATTTAAACTATTATCTGTAGTTTTATGTGGCATCAGACAAATACTCTCTTGAATCAATTTTTCAGATCAGATCTCATCCTGTGAACAATTACATATTTATATCTAAACCTTATAATGTCAGACTTTCAACCTTGAGTATGTGATCTTTGATACTAAGCGAGGTCCTCCTGTAGCAAAGGATAAGCGACCTGCTTCTTCCAATGGCCTGTTTGGTATTCCATGTCGACCAACGACTTCATTTCCACTGATCGGCCTACATTTTGATTTAACAAAACAATTCCTCCTATCATTAGAAATGACACCCTCATATCGGTTTCTCTTCTGCAACGACTTTCCCTTAGATCATTACTTGGCTTCATTTAAGTTAACGGATTTGGGTTGTAGGTATAAGTTGCATCTAACTTAAAATGGATTAAAATGCTAGCACAACCCCTGTCCATCGGATGGCTTTCCTTGGGTTTGAGACAGCTCTGTCAAAACTAATCAACCTCTTATGGAATCGGCCCTACCAACCAAATGGCTCTAATTTTTAAACTGGTTTAAAAAGAGTCGTTGACCTACCTTATTCGACCTTGAATCATGAACCATGAACGTTGAACGTACTGCTTGGGTAACAAGTTGACTTCACTCAGCAAAGCGTCTAGAGTACTATCAATTACTTACCTTTTGAATATAATCTCTGCTCGAAGAATTTCATGGTCTGCCTTGTGTTGGTGTCATACCAAGTGGTTGATCAATTTACTTAAAATCATTTAAACTCATGACTTTTTCAAAACCTATAATAGTTTATACCATTGTCAATTTTGTGTGCAGACTTGTGGGTAGAAAAGTTGGTTTCTTCCTGTTCCATGGCTATAATGTCTATAGTTGATTTTTTTATTATTAAATATTTCTGCTCTTTCATTCTCTTCCACAATTTAGAACAGCCTTACTTGACACCTAAATGGATTCTTCTCCACCACTGAATAGTTGTCACTTAAATAGAATCAATGCTTTATAGCATTTACACACTTGCATATATAGAATTGGATTTTGCAAAAAACCACAGAGAGAAATGAATATCTTTTTAAAGATGTGTCATCATATATACAACTACCACCACCACTAAGATCATGAAAAACCTGTGTTGCACAATCATTTAACCAACCTGCTGTAAAAGTTGTCAAAGTTTCTCTCACCCGTAGCTTTTTATCTGATATTTGTTTTTAGATACCATTACATATCAAGCCTTAACGTTTATAGTTGTAATAGAAATGCTTATAATTGAAGTATTATAAGTTGTTTTAACAATTTTATTTGAGAACTTATCAAACTACATTCCTTATAATTTGTTGGTTTGATGGACAATGACATGTACAACTTAAAAAGATTGAATATACTATGGCGTGCACAGCTAAATTTGACATTAAGGATGGATTGTTCTGCTAGAAAGTTTCAAAGGTCTTTTCAACAAATCTATTTTGTGTGATTCTTGCAATCATTGCATTTCTGAGATAACATCTCTTTTGCCATTTTGGTAGAGGCCGGTAGTTCGTTGGCAAAGGTTGTGGAATTCGTTTTACACCTATAGATCGCAATTGCATGTAAGTTCTAAAGTCTTTTCAACAAATCTGTTTTGAGAATATCCTGCAATCAATGCATTCCAAAATATAACATCTCTTTGAGGTATTTTGCCAAGAAGATTTGTGCGCCGAGGTTGCACTTGTTTGGAAAGTTTCTAAAAATCGTTCCCGCAAATCCATTTTGTACATACCCTGAGATCATCGCATTTCATGAAATGACATCTCTTTGAGGCATTCTATCAAGCAATCCACGTGCCCCGCCTATGTTATCGCATCTTGCATGCATTGTTTCCACCAAAATAGAAACAGTTGTGTTAAAATGGCGTCAGTTTTACATTAATCATTATGTTAATATTACTGTCATGACCGCTTGTATTTTGTGCTCATGTTTGTCATATAATGGTAATAGTAATTCTCATAACTTTTGTTTGGTAACCATAAATGTAAAAATTTACTCTTGCCTTGGACAAGCGTTGACCCATAGCTAGAAATCACTAAAGTTAAAATTGGTGGTGGCGTGGTGTTAGGATTAGTAGCTAGCAGCTTCTGGTCCATATGTTTAGAAAGTACTAAAACATAAATTTATATTTTTTTTATATAAATTCCCAGTTAAGCATTTATTTGAAGAAGGTGACCAATGAAATCTTAGAACTCACAAAATTGATTTTTGGTTCATGCAGCAGTCTCTTTATGATTATATATTTTTTTGCTAGGCTTTAAAATAAATTGAGATTATACCTATCTTAAAATATATTATGTTAAGATCTTAAGGATGTTTTAATGAATGATTTTCTCAACCTTCCATTTACTTCTTTGTAGAAGTTATAGAACTTGTTTAAAAGAATTAGACATAAATAGTGTCCTTGGTATATATTGAATATTATCAATAATCCCTTCTTCCTTAAATAAGGAATTGATTTAAATCTGTAATATAATTATCCTTAAGGCATCAAAAACTATTATAAGTTAAATCTTGGTTTCTTTTTATTATGATCTCAATTAGTTAGAAAAGACAATTGCCTTATAAGAATCTTCATTCTTCTCTTCTAGATTTTATATTAATATAGAATGATTCAAAAATTTAATTTTGTCAAAGAATAAAGTTGGTGAATTCTATTATGTTTAAGCCAGCCATTGAAATAGTTTAGGAAGTTATTTCTTTATTAAACTTAATGATTCTATAATTTTGGTTCTTAGCTATTTAGTCAGTAATGCTTGGAAAAGTATTGTTGGAGAAAGAGACAATTGATTAGAATGATTCTAATGTTATCATTTATGTTTTAAGAAAATATTGTGAGTTAGGTAAACCTTGATCTTTCACTGCTCTTAATTATGTATTGAATTGCAACTATGTATCTAAGATTAAGAGGTTGTCGCTATATTCGTTAAGACCCATAATTAGTGCATCATATCATATGTTGCATTTGCAGTATTGTAATTGAAGTATTGATGAAGGATCTTAGTTTATGATGTGCATTTGAGAGTGGATGTGATGTGAGACCATTGTGTTTTAGTTGTGTCAAGTGTTTGTGTCATTTGGGAAGTTGATTCCAAAGGCCTATGATGTTTATGTTTGATTCATGTATTGTGTTGATAGGTGTCAAATTGAGATAATAAATTATAAGAACATGATGTCTCTTGTTTATGTTTAAGGATTTTGGTATATGATAATGTCAGATGATGTACATTCCGTGTTGTAAATGCATCATGATGAGGTAATAACCTCCTTCAAGGATGTGTTGTTATTGAACTTGTGTTTAGTATTGTGTTTGATAATGGGGAGATCTCAGTAATCGTAAAGAGGAAGTATTTTGTTCATGGTTAAGATTTGGGAGCAAGATGGTGCATGCCTTTCTCTGGATATGTGTTGTTTATGGTTGTTGTGATTGATCAACTGAAAGTTTTGGGACAATGATTTAAGAGTTGGCCCTTGTGATTATGTTTTGTATGCAAAAAAGTAAATGCCTTGCATTATATATATATACTTACGACGGTAATTGTCTTGCTTGATGGATAGGGTCTTCTAGGTGTAGGTAGGGCAGTGGCTTTCAATGTGGGGCCGGTGCCCAAAGTGGCTTGCCAGGGTAACCCATTGAAAGTTGTAATCAAGTGATAACCTAAAATAAATTTAGAGGGTTGGGTAGTCTCCACATTAAACAAGATAATTAGATTCCTCACTCATGCATGTAGTGCTCATTTAGAATAAGGATGGGATGAGAAGGCCTGGTCGGCAAAAGCAACTTCCTTGTCCTCACAAAATGAATGTCGGTTCCGCATGTGTCACCCTATGGGGCCAACGTCTAGTGAGAGGCTGTCAAGATAACCTTAGATGGGGGCAGGCATCTAGTGAAAGACTGTCAGGATAACCCATGTCAAGACCATGTGATGACACTCTCTTTACTGTAGCCTAGCATTCCCTAGTTGAGATCTTCCCATTCATTGTGTGATTACCTCTGGAAGTGATGATTGAGTTGCTTGTGTTATTGACATGTGTTGATGTTGTCGTGTGTAGTCCTTGCTCCTATTAGTCTATTGTCTACTTGTCTGTTGATGTAGTGGGACCTTATGTTATCTCCTAGCACAGGGGGTGGACCTTAGGGTTCCACATGGTCAGGTGGATGTGGTTTATCTCCATTGGTTTTCCCTTTCCATTGTTCATGTGCGAGAAGGATGTATCTTGTGTGACAGATTCCAAATCTTGTACCAGTTTGAGGAGACAGTTATTTATGCTCATGTACTAGCCCTGTGTATCAGTTAAATCATGATGTATGTATTCTAATATAATCAGGAAAGTGACTATGAATAATGAAATGATGTACCCTCATGTAAGGGAAATTGTATGTGTACTTGTAGTTCTATGATCTTGAAGAGTATTTATCTGATGTTATGGAAATGTATGTGTTTATTCAATTGATGCAATTAGATTTAGAATGAGTTATGGTTGTTAGTTAATTCATAATGTTGGTTAGATCCTGTTAATAGTTTGTTAAGTAATGCAGTCGTGGAACCCTAGAGGATAATGCTTAGTTTAATTATATGTTTAACATTACTTGTTATTTCTATCATTTAAAAAAAAATTGTCTTGTTTGTATAGCATAGTTGTGTTGTTCTCTAAGGTTCCTAGGCGGGGCATTACATGTTGTACAATATAGTTGAAAAATGATAAGAGCTCTATCTTATAGTTTACACTAACTTCATGTTATGAATCAAAAGGCCTTAGAGTTATACAACATGCATATCCATGGAAGGGGATAAAATTCCATAAAGAAATGGTGTTCCAATATATGCATGTTGACCTAGAAGATTCGATGTCAATAAAACCCACCCTCCCATGTGATGTGCTAGTGGCTTATAAGTTGTTTGAAAATATACATAATGGTTCATCTGGGAGATATTAACTAAAGATAATGGTAGTTGAAAGTTGTGAACATAGATTGGTCACTTGCATTAGAAGCATCACAAAAGCTTACCCTAAAAAGAGGTCTTGTTTAGGGAATTGAGAAGAGAAATGCAGCTCAATAATGTAAGAGATATATAGATTTTAGAGAAGTTAACATATAAAGTTGATAGGATTGGAGGTTGAGAAACAATGAAAGCATCCACAAAGTTATAAGGAAATGGATAAAATCATGCATGACATTTCTTGACACACTAACTTCCTAAGTGATAGTTTAATATTGTCCCAATTGTTCATGAGAGAGATCTAACAAGGGGTCTTTAGAGAGTGATTTTGGTGGGGAGGCACAACCCGAGATAGGTCACACCTCCTCCAAGAGAACTAGTGCCCTAATTTTATTATTAGGCATCAAGCGTGGAGAGCAATTTGTTGGCTCCACATATCTTAATGTATAGATTAATTTAACAAGATAAACTATGGGGAAGAGGCCAAAAATAAAGGCACCGAAGTTGAGGGTTAGATTGGGGCAAAGAACCCCAAACAAAAATGTAGGGAGGGCCAAAAGAGAGGCGATGGTGGCGACAAGGTTTGGGCAGGGGTGGCAGAATGATGGAGGCACTGCAATTTAGATTAAAACACCTCTAAATCAACTTGGAGGAGCTCAAAACTCCTTTGCTTCTGCAGATTGACCCTTTTGGGGACAAATTGGGAACAAATTGGGCCTTTCAAACACACCAGATTAACTCTCTATCAACCTTTAGAGTAGAGGGTGCCACCTTCACACCACTTTAAGAAAGAAGTCACCTTTTCCAAATGGAATTCTCTCAGCTTCCAAAGAAAAAGCACTACAGTATATGGAGTCTTTTTGTAGTCCATTCAAGGTTTCAAAAAAAAACCACGCTAAAAAAATAGCTGAAGTCTAATCCCATGCAGTCTAGATCCCACTTCTTCTCAAATCTTTCGGCAGTTTCAACAACCTCAAGTTTGGGCTTGATTCCAAGTGGACGACTCATGAGAATGGCTCCTTTGTAGGGTTCTTTGGCCTGCGCAAACGGACCTACCAGTAGAACTATGTGTTAACCTCCTCTGCGATCTCCCTCTGGTAAGTTTTGTAGCCCTTGAAAACAAATCCATTTAAGTTTATTATCTATAACCATTGCAGTTCATGAAAATATATTATTTTTGAGACCTTCTGTTGAGCACAAATGGTGATGCACATGTAGCACATGTTGATTTATTTTTAGAAGATCCTTAAGGTTGACATTTAGAATTCTAAAATGGGTTCTAGACTTCCACAAAGCATTGGTCGTGGGTATTTATATTTATAAAGGTGTTTACATCTGGGATGTGTGCCCACACTTCATTCATTGCCCAAATCTATTTTGTCTTTTTTGTCACCTCCTGCTAGTTGACAGCCTAAGCCCTTTTGCCCTTCTCCTGCAAATACCAGATTTTTTCTGCTTCCCTAGGGTCATCAAAAGTTTTGGTAGTGAATTCAGATTCAGAGTTCTCAAATCCACTAAGCAAAGCCCAAGAGGACAAGGGTCTTGCAATTGCCTACTTTACTGCAGTTTGGTGTGGACCATGTCAAACAATAACTCTGCTTGTTGAAAACTTGAGCACAAGCTATCCCAATGTGACATTTATAAAACTAGACATAGACCAGGAAAATCTTTCAAACACATTGAGAAATTCAGGAGTCACGTTAGTGGTGAGTATACATTATATAAACCAATTGTTGATTTGTTGTGATATTGCTAAGAAACACAATGAGTAACATTGATCATCAATTCTACTCTTCAGCTTTGCATTTAAGTATATTCTTATTCTATGTTGTTACAAGATTTCTTACAAGGCATAATAGTAGAGACATGTTTGACATGGCCTCAATGAGTGGCATCACTTGTTTATTACTATAAGTTTAATTGAAAAGTATAACTTTATCAATTTAAAGGTCTCAACTGATCTGTAAAGAGCTGAATGCTATGCTTCTAACTCTAATCAACAAATGGATATATAAAGTTCTTCTCAACTCACACAAGCTCCCACATTGCATACATCATATTTAACATATACAATGAAATTAACATGCTCAGAATGAAAGAAATGTATGGAAGCACACAAAATAGAGTTCACACACCATGAAAAATAAGACCAACTCACATCGTACAGCTGGATGAACTCTCAAATAGAAATAGAACTGGTCAACTCTCAGATTAATACCCAAGATATCCAATGTAATACAGGTTGAATTTCTCCTCTCATAAGAGGTGTCCTATTGAACAGCAGACCTCACCTTGTGATTTAAGGACAAAATTGCTTGTGTGGTTGTCGCATCTGGTTTAAATGTATAAACAGGTAACAACTACCACTTTGTTTGTGATTCCATTGCTCTTAAATCTCTACAGAGTCTCACCCTTGCATGCAGTGATACAAACACTAGAATCAAAGTACATCAGAAGAGCAGTAGTGGACAGATGCACAACCCCAGGCCACATACCCTACATGTCATCGCCTTGATATTTTCTAAAAATTGAAAGAAAATTTGATGCTTTTCTTACTTTCATTTTCTTTTTCTTCAATGTCTACGAAAGACCACTTTGAATTATTTGAGTCCAAAGACCTGGATCAATCACTTTCTTACCAAAGCAAAGTTCTTACTTATGCAAATATGATATAATATATGTTGGTCACACTTTTCTTCTCAATGCCATTCACTTTGTCCCCCTTCAACCATATAAAAAAAATTGCCCTAGGAAGTGCCATCAGAATTTGTTGTATACGCAGCTTGGTTCATCATTATAGAGGTTGATAATAAATTAATGTGTGGATTATTCTAGACTCAAAAGAAAGGACAGAGTGGATGTCTTTATGGACAAGATTCTCATATGGGTGGCCAGAAAAAAATCCATTGAGATTTGTCTATTTTCCACATGAAGAAGTCAGCTTATCACCTAAAACAGTTTAGATTAAGTAAAACCCACCACGAGACTAAGCTAAATAGTAAGTGAGAGAGAGAAAGGATTATGAAGTACTTGCTTGTAAAATGTTTATTGGTTAAACATGTAAATTAGTAATAATAAAGATGAGCCTCTCTTCAAAAGTATGGAAAAACATCTACTCCACTCTTACATTTCAATGCCATGCAGTATGAATTTAGGTTCCAAGATCAAAGTATAGTTAGTGTAAATGAAGTTATTCAATTTATTAATTTATACTATGTTTATTCCAAATTATATACTTTGTTAAAATATATGTAAGTTTGGGGTTTGAATGATTAAATAGTATAGATATTATTTCTCTCATTGGTCCTTAATAAATTAGAGTAACCATGCTATTATTTGAAGAGATTATGACTTGAAAAATAATGAAATTTGTAGTAAAATCCTTAGTAGTATGATTCTAATAAAAATAGGATAGATTAAAAAGTGGATAGATTTATTGAATGTATAATTTTATCTATATTTTGTACTAGAAATGTTGGTTTAGACATTCAAGGGAATGTTTATCTTATGATGATTAAGGATGTTATGTTAGGAAGATGAGATAGGTTATTGTAATTAGATATGTCACTGATAGGCAATACATTAGAAGAGAGAGTTCCTTGTTGAAATTGTTGTAGATAGTAAATCTCTATTCAATCTCGATGACAAGGGTTTCAAGTTATGTTGAGTTAGATTCATTGGTTTATAGGATTGATTATGTACTAGGTCTTCGAGGAAATTATGTCTAATGGTTTACTAAAAATTAATTTCTATAGATTAAACCAAAAATGAGGAATTGCATTTATAATGTCAAGGCAATGATCTAAATTACCTCTAAAGGTGTTGTGTTGGAGTCATGCATTACCCGTGATTGTGTTAGTTTGTTGCTTCTTGCATGTCTATTGGATGTGGGACCTAGTGTTATCTCCTAGCACAGGGGGTGGACCTCAAGGTTCCACATGGTCGGGAGGTTGGTGCTATTTCTCCATTGGGTACTCTTGCTACATGTTCGTGTGCGGGAATATTGCTCATTGCTCTGTGGATTCCAGTTCCTATTCCAGTTGTGGTGACATCCTACTAGGTAATTACATATTGGATTGTATCTCATCTTGCATCTCTTGGTATAATCTGATGTAATCTTTCCCGTGCACTAGGGAAAGCATTGTTGTAATTATGGTAAAGATGTAACAATTGTTGATAATTTAATCTTGTATAGAGTATTGTAAAGTAATGCATCATTCATATGATAGTTAGAAAATGATTAATAAGGGTTGAATATTAGTTGTCGCAATATGGAAGTAAATAATATAGGATTATTTATGTGGTGCTTTTAAATGAACCTTCATTGTTATATTGTTCATGTTATTTTTTTATTGTGGGTGAAATGTTTTAGTAACCCTTATGTTAGCTTTGTAAGTAGTGCAGTCGGGGAACCCTAGAGGACCTAGGTTTAGATTATCATGTTATGTTGTGCATTCTATTGTTATTTGTTCTAATAAAAAAAATTGTTCCAATAATTTGGCCTAGTTTAGAGTTGTCCTTTGGGATTCCTTGGCGGGGCGTTACATTTTTTCTGCAAACAAATGCGAGACAAAGTGGCATGGAGTCACTAGTTTCCGGTTACTTAAGCAACAAGAACCTTAAGAATGGGTTGTCAAGACAAAAGTTGAATGTCCAAGAAATGGACTAAGATGATTTGAACTTAACTGTTTTAGACCGAGAAGGGTCAAATTTATGTATACTGTAGGACATGACAGCTTATAAGTCGAGTCGAGGTGGTGGACATACGACAACGTTCATTGCGTAACATATATGTATATAATTTTTTGGCCAAAGTAATGCATATGTCTTTGCATGCATTGTCAGTCCACAGTTCTCCAGATGGCATAATGTCTCCAGTAGTGTCATACATAGTTAGAGTGGATCTATAGTTGTGTGACCGAGAGGCATTATGAAGGACACAACACCAGATACTCAGATGGCTAACCTAACGGTTCCTTATATCTATCCCTTTCGTTAAGGGTAGGGCCGCTTCCAGGAAGGAAGTTGTGCGGGGGACTATCGGTCTGTGGTTGGAGGAAAAGCCCCTGGATGATGCTCTCCTTCCCAAGCATGAGACAAGCTGAGGATTATGAAGACAGATGTCATATGTTCCAGATACAGTGCTATTCATTATATGACTTGATAGTCAGTTGTTTTGTACAATTTGATAATGGATTCCTTGAGCATAGCTTTGTACATGCATAGTGAAGGTTATTCACTAATGATATGTAATTGAATATTGTAATTGTAAGTTTTGTTTTATTCTGGATTAGAATAATGTTTAATTAATGAAATGATAATGATTCATTCTTGTTTAACTCTGATTTGGATAATCATGATGTATTCTAATTCTTATTTAAGATGAATACTTGTGTTAATTATTGGGTATTATGGAATGTGATGTTACAATTGAGGAATTAATACCCATTCTAAGGAAGAAAAATGAACGTGTTACCACCATATTATGAGGGTGCATGCAATAGAGAAATGGATATTGAATGTGAGAATATGATGTCTATGTAATCAAGAATGCAAAGTAATGATTGTAATGTTTATAGAAGCTTTTGAGAAAGATATAATGCAATTGATTTGCAAGCTTAAGGATAACACAATGATAGATACACTTTATTCGTGTGAATACTAATTAATAAACACCACCTTGTAGCTTTTAACCAAACAAATTTGTAGAACTCTTCAATCTAGATGAATTGCATTCCTTAAATTATGAATACATCTACTTCAAATGATAATCTTTTGCATGTCCAACCAACAAGTGCACAAGTGAGTAATACTAGATTCTCTTAGACGGACGATATCTCATCTGTAATATAATAAATAATATTCACTAAATTGCTTGCAACTGGAACATTACACAAGATATGGCTTGATGAAATTGCCTTGTTAATAAACTATAGACCTTTCCATAATTAATACCAAAGGAGGTAGTATTTAGCATAACTCAACAAAATTCTAATTATTTTACTTTTATTTATCATTTGATTCCACACAAAAATGGAATGACCTTGAAATAATAAATTATTATTTATCTATGTTTGTTTTGTTTTATAGAGAGTTTACTTCTATCGACCGAATAGCATCCTTAAGGATGGACGCGACCTCTTAAATAGCTAGGTCGAATGGTCCTATATGATGTAGGCGGGCATGAATAGAAAGAAAGAAAAACAACCATTTCTGTGTTTTTTTTTTTTGGACAAAAGTACGTAGGGGTAACGAATTGTAGGGGGAGAATTAGAGGAAAAAGCATATATTTTTGTCTCTAATGTGTGAACAATTTATTAAACCATTACATCATCTACCCTATCAACGGTTCAAAAAAACATTCTTTAGTAAAGTGGCTAGCCCGTATGAGATTTATTAGTTTTTCATAATATAAATATATTTAGAATATGCTATATTTATTTTTAATAGATATATTTTGAAATACAATTTTTAAACTTATATAGGAAAAAAATATTACTTGTATAGTATAATAAATAGATATAAGGTAGTGTTTTATTTTGTATTGTATTTCAATTTTATATATATATATAATTGTAAAATTTGGTTATAAGGTTTTGAATTTATATATTTTTTAAAATGTTAGGAATCAATTTTATGATTGCAAGTTATAAGAAACAAGGCAAATAATTGAGGAATTAGCCATAGGCTTTAGTAAAATTGAGGGCATAATGCTATCAATTGATCTCATAACCACAAGTCGTAAAATGGAAGGCTCTTATAGGCACAAGATTGTTTAGGGCTTAAGTAGCCTTAGCATAATTAACTGAAAACATGTTACAGTTAAATTCGTATGTCTAGGAAAGTAAAATGTGATGCTAACTATGGACAACATTTTAAACATGGATATGCATACACAAATATGATCCGAGAGTTTCGATAATAAAAATGAAGAACCAAAGATTAGTATATGGACAAAGGTTATAGGTTATAACTTGTAAAATTGGGTTTGATGTCTAAGAGGTTAAGGAGAATGTATAATGTTGGATATACACAAGGAGTATATTATAGATTCGTCAATATCGAATTTGAAAACATTTAGCAAGCACATTTTAGATAGGAAGGATTGATTATTAGGCTCTGATACCAAATGTAACGCTACTTTTTGTAAGAGTTGGCTATGATGGTAGCCACCCAAGATCTAAGACTTCATGAAAGCACAAGAGAGATCAAATGAGAAAATAATTCTATTCTATCAATGAATGCAAAAATTATTACAATGTACATGATATGTCTTGCTTATAAAGACAAGGATGAGATATAGGATGAAGTAGTCATATAACAAGTGTATTAATCCTATGACATGAGACACCTAGAGGATAAGATGCCAACTAGTTGATAAGATCACATGTGTAGGATAAGATCATATGACAACCTAGAATTATCTAGACTTATCCTAAGTAAACTTAACATGTGAACATGTGTGAATATCACTAACTAATGACTAGTTAGATAATGTGCCTAGTTCACACTACAAGGGGTAAACCAGATAGGTAATAACCTTGTCCACAACAACTCTTTTCCCCATAGTTATTTAATTAATTGCAATGGATTTAAATATAGTAAATACTAGAACTAAATGATTTAATGTATGTAAAGTTATTAATTCTAATATAAATTACAACATATGATAATTTAATAGAAACTCTAAAGTAAATAATTAACATAGTCAATTGAATAACACAATCCATAATCAGATTAGCATCAAAACCCACATATATAATAATTTCAATAACTTTTGTTTATAATAAGTTTAATACTTATTTGAATCACTGAGCACTTAGATCGGCCACTCTCACCCTAGGAAAATTTTGATGGTCTTGGCCTTCATTATATCTATGGCGCACTCCAGGAGAAAACGGTTCTTATTCAGAACACAGCGTATCATGCTCAACACAAGTGCTCCAGAGCCATGTTCAACAGAACAAATGCTCAACACAAGTGCACACACAATCCTTGGTGAGGAGAATCTTGGGTGTAATCTATACCCCAAGTTGGACACACTCTATGTGCCCCCTTCTCCAATGCCCATAGCCACCTAAACCACATTCTTCTTCCTTGAGTGATCTCCATGTCATTTCCAAGTCTCACATAAATGCCCTTATATAACCTTTTAAGGGGTGGTTTCTAAACCATCACACCCTTTCGCAAAGGTTATCATTAATAATTATTTAATAAACATAATAATTTCTCCCTTTTAAAAAGGGGTTTTTATAAATACTATTTATTTATCTCCATTTTAACAAAAGGATCATAATATCCTTTTTTTTTCATCTCCCTTTTAATTATAAAGGGTTAAATAAACTTTATCCTCTCATAAAATAGCTTTCTTTTCCATTTTGGGGAAAAAGTCCCATAACAGCTCCTCTCTCAGATCTGAAACCTATAAGAAAAAAGAAAAATGTTGGGACTGTTTTGGGCATTTGCCTTGAAGTCAAACCCCTATTTTGGTATTTCTACCTCTACGATTGAAAATATGGAATAAACCTGTGTGTTATTATTTTCTGTGTATTTAGAAGGAATAACAATAATGACAAATAACTTGCAAATGAAAAATAAAACTAATCTACTCAAGCATAAAAGCAAACTAGTGTGAATGATTGTTTATAGGAGAAAGGAAGGAATGAAGGTAACCCACACAAATGCAACAAGAAAAAAGATGGATTACACTACACAAACGAACAAAAAGAAGAGAGCAAATGTGTTGGAATAGGTGTGTTGTACACCTTGCATAACATTGGTATTATTTAATTATGTAAAATAAATATTTATTTGTGGTCCATCATGGGTGATGTGTTTAGCCACATTAAATATTTATTTGGTGTTAATTGTAACTGTTGTATTTAACATTGGGTTAATTATTTTACGTGTGGAACACATAGAGTAATTAATTATTTATTTGTAATTATTTAATTATTAGGGAAAAAAGGAAAACTTAGTACCAATAATTAAATGTGGGGGTCGATGGTTTTAGTGTGCTCATGGTTTTGGGGAATATGTGTTGAGTTGTTTGTAGCTTCGATTAGATAACGTACTTAATAAGGTGTGTTAAAATAAATATCAATAGAATGATCGAATGATACATTACCAAAGTATAAACATAGTCTGCATTCTAAACAGCGATTAGTAATTGTTAACATCGGTGAAACCAACTTCATTAGACACGGTGACGAAGTCACACCTGTGATAGGCGTGACTCCTTGAGGAGTCACGTCTATCACAGATGTGACTCCTACAGTCACTAACATATATAAATCAATGTCTTTGCCCAGCAATACTATGCATCGACACAAAAATCGGAAGTGTATGAGAAGTAGAAATTGCATCTAGGAAAACAAAAGACAGTAATAAATTAAACTCTGCAATACAAATATCCAACTTTCAAAAAATATCCAAATTAGAGATTATAAGTTCGATTTGAATTTACATGGTATCAGAGCCACGTTAAGCAGAATCCGAGCAGAAAATTGAACTTGAGAAATTTAGAGTTAATACATCTCATTTCTAAAATGACAGCAGCAATCCGATTCGAAGATAGATTGGAAGGAGGAAATAACTTCTCATCATGGAAATTCAGAATTATGATGATACTAAAAGAAAATAAAGTTGATTCATTTGTGAGAGAAAAAAAAACAGAACCAGAGAATGATCCTGATAAAATGACATGGATTGAAGGAAATGACAAAGCCATGAAAATCATAGTTGATGGAGTTAAAGATCATATCGTGCCGATTCTGACAAAACATGAGACTGCATATCATATGTTTAAGTCACTTGAAGGCAATTATGAAATTATAACTCCAGCAGAACCTTAGCCCTAAAGAGAGAAATAAATCATATAAGTATGAACAAAGGAGAATCTATCAATGCATACTTTATGAGAATATCTACACTAAGGGATCAACTATCAACACTTGGGTACCAAATTGAAAGAAAGGAACTAACACTTATTGCTCTAGATGGTCTCCCAAATTCCTGGGAGACATTTGTTCAAGGCATTAGTGCAAGGTCTAAATTTCCAAAATTTGACCGCCTAAGATTAGACTGTCTTCAAGAAGAATCTAGACAGACAAAGAAAGGGTCAAAACAGAAAAATATAGATGAATACCTTCATGTTCTCAATACAAACTCTCAAAAGAAAGAGAAGAAGAAACACTTCAAGAAGAGGAAAAATTATCACGGGAAAGGTTCATTCAAGAAAGACATTTCTCGCATCTAATGTTTCAAATGCGACCAATATGGACACTATGCAATTAGATGTCCTAACAGAACCAAACAACAAGCATTTTATGCCAAAATAAAGGAGCATGAATGCAAGAAATATGTATTCTACTCTGCACTTTCAAACCAAGTATCAAATAAATCCAACACCTAGGTTATAGATAGTGGTTCATCAAGACACATCACAGGGTTCAAGGAACTACTAGACACCATGGTAGAAGAGACTGACGAAGAAGTAACAATTGGAGATAACTCTATGCATCTAGTCAAGGGTGTTGGCACATACACTCTCAAATTAAAGACTGGTATCTCCATCCAACTTACTGGAGTATTATTTGTCCCAGGCATCAAAAGAAACCTAGTCTCCATATCTGCACTTGAAGATAATGGATATAGGGTGATCTTTATGGATAGCAAAGTATTGGCATGGCCAAAGAATTCTACTATTAAGAAAGCCAAAACCATAGGTCATAGACAAGGGTACTTGTACGAGTTATGTACGGAACCAAATCTAGCCCTAATTCATGAAATTGCAAACTCCAATGAAATGAGGCATAGAAGACTAGGACACCTAAATTTCTATGCCCTATCTTTCATGGAAAGACTAGTTACAGGGTTACCCAAACTCACACAATGTAATTCAGGGGTATGTAAGGGGTGTGCCTTAGGGAAAAATACAAAGGGGTCCTTTCAAAATAGTTCTAGCAAAACAAATAAAGTATTAGAACTAGTCCACTCAGATTTATGTGGACCCATGTCTGTACCCTCCTTAGGTGGGTTTCTATACTATGTAATCTTCATTGATGACTTCTCCAGAAAGACATGGATCTATTTTCTTAAATGTAAAGAATCACAGGAAATCCTTAAAAGATTTAAGGAATTCAAATCCATTACTCAAAACTCTTTCGAGAGAAAAATCAAAACCTTAAGAACAGATAATGGGAGTGAATACACTTCAGACATTTTTAAAGACTTTTGTAAAAACACTAGGATTAAGAGGGAGTTCACTGTACCTTATAATCCTCAACAAAATGGAGTTGCAGAAACAAAAAAAATAGAACCATTGTAGAAGGTGCTAGGGCTATGCTACGTGATCATAATATAGACACTTCTCTTTGGGCAGAAGCATCTAGTACTGTTGTCTATATACAGAACAGATGTCCTCACTCTCATATTGATAACAAAACTCTTGAAGAAGCTTTCACTAGCACAAAACCAGACATTAGTCATTTAAGGATATTTGGTTGTCCTGTTTACATTCATGTGCCCAAAGAGAAAAGAACTAAGTTAGAACCTTCTGGGAGAAAAGGCATCTTTGTAGGCTATAGTGAAACATCAAAAGCTTATAGAATATATATACCTGGTCAAAGACAGATTGAACTAAGCAGAGATGTAATTTTTGAGGAAGACAGCTTTCAAAAGAGCCAGAAATTATATTGAGTTGGAAATTCAAACTTCCAACTCAGGCATAGAAGAGGATCCTACACCTGAGTTTCAGAGGGAGTATCTTGAGGAAGATGAAAACCATGAACAAATCACATCACTAGAAAATCTCAAGAAAAGACCACTCTGGGCCATCAAAACAATGGAAGAAGCTAAAAATTATGCCGCTCCATCAAGGACTTTTAGGGAAAGCACAAGACCTAAGAGATTCTCTAGTTATGTATCTTTAATGAGTGAGTCCATTAAATCAAAACCTTCTAGTGCTATAGAAGCTCTTAAGCACCAAGTATGGAAGAATGCCATGACAGAGGAGTATCAATCCATCCTGAAGAATGATGTATGGGATATAGTACCTAGACCAAAAGGGAAATCTGTTGTTTCTTCAAAATGGCTATTTAAAATCAAACATGATGCAGATGGCAGTATAGGGAAATACAAAGCAAGATTTGTGGCCAAAGGATTTTCACAAAAGGAAGGAATTGATTACGACGAAACCTTCGCTCCAGTTGCTCGATATACATCAATCAGGGCAGTTCTAGCTATTGCAGCAACCAAAGGGTGGAAAGTCCATCAAACGGATGTAAAAATTGCTTTCTTAAATGGAACCATTGAAGAAGAGGTTTACTTAGAGCAACCCAAAGGATTTGAGATTCACAATGCTGGATCCCATGTATGTAAATTAAAGAAAGCTCTATATGGACTTAAACAAGCCCCTAGAGCCTGGTATGAAAGAATTGGCAGTTACCTCTTGAGATTAGGCTTCTCAAAGAATGATGCAGATCCAAATCTCTACTTCAAACAAAGCAAAGGTGATATGTTAATATTGATATTATATGTTGATGATCAATTGATTACAGGAGATGATCACCTTATTGATCAGTGTAAGAAAGATCTAGCTTCAGAATTTGACATGAAGGACTTAGGTCTATTACACTACTTCCTTGGACTGGAAGTATGGCAGAAATCAGACTGTATTATTCTAAACCAAGGGAAGTACACAATTGATATATTAAAAAGGTTTGGTATGATGGAATGTAGACCTATGTCTTCCCCCATGGAAACAAATCTTCATAAATTGAAGGAAGCAACAGCAGATTCTCCGTTGGCAGATCCCACTCTTTACAGACAAATAATTAGATCCTTGATGTATTTGGTCAATACCAGACCTGATATCTGCTATGCTGTAAATGCCTTAAGTCGGTTTATGTGTGAGCCCAAGGAGATACATCTTGTGGCTGTGAAGCATATAATGAGATACCTTCAAGGTACTCTAAATTATGGCTTAAAATATGAAAAGGTTGACTTAGATCTACATGGATTCACAAATTCAGATTGGGCTGGAAGTGTAACTGACTAGAAGAGCACCTCCGGATGTTGTTTCAGTTTAGGGTCAGCAATGATATCATGGATCAGCAGAATATATTGCAGCTTCTATGGCTGTTAGAGAGGCAGTATGGCTTAGAAAATTGCTTGTGGGATTATTTGGTAAACCTCTGAAACCAACTATCATCCACTGCGACAATCAAAGTTGTATTAAGCTATCCGTGAATCCAGTATTCCATGATAGATCTAAACACATTGAGATTCCTCATCACTATGTGCGTGATATGGTGGAAAGGAATGTGATTCAGTTGGAGTATATCAGTACAGGAGATCAAACTCCAGATATTCTTACCAAACCACTCCTCAAGGTGAAAGTTGAATACTTCAGGAAAAATCTTAGTATGATTGAAATGTAAAATTCTAATTGATTTGTACTAATATATTAAAGATGTTTAATGTGTAAACATATTGTGTCATATGTGTGACTCTATGACATTATGGGCCTACCCATTCTGTGTTTATTTCTAAAAGGTGATGATCTTTTGGATAATCTACACTTGTACCTAACATTATAAGGTGATGATCTTATAATGTTCATTAGATTGATATCATGTGACTTGATATTGGTATGAATCATGGAGTTATCATGATTAAGTTATGGTCGACATTATGTGACTTAATGTCAGTGCACATACCATAACTGGGATATATAAGGAGAATGTAATGTTCTCAAGTATAGTATATCTTTTAGTATCACGAGGTAGGTGATGCTACATATCACGAGATAGGTGATACTATATATCATGAGTTATGTGATATTAAATTACTTTGAGTAATTCATTATAGATCCGATAATTGATATTCACAAAGATTATTATGATATTGTTATCTTCCCAAGCTAAGAGGGAGTGTTGAGTTATTTGTAGCTTCGATCAGATAACGTACTTAATAAGGTGTGTTAAAATAAATATCAATATCATGATCGAATGATACATTACCAAAGTATAAACATAGTCTGCATTCTAAACAGCAATTAGTAATTGTTAACATCGGTGAAACCGACTTCATTAGACACGGTGACGAAGTCACACCTGTGATAGGCGTGACTCCTTGAGGAGTCAAGTCTATCATAGATGTGACTCCTACAGTCACTAACATATATATATCAATGTCTTTGCCCAGCAATACTATGCATCAACACAAAAATCGGAAGTGTATGAGAAGTAGAAATTGCATCTGGGAAAACAAAAAACAATAATAAATTAAACTCTACAATACAAATATCCAACTTTCAGAAAATATCCAAATTAGATATTATAAGTTCGATTTGAATTTACAATATGGTTTTACCATACTACATCTAATTTTTGTGTGAGTTTATCTCTATAAAAGCAAACACATTGGTAGTTGTTGAGGTTGTCTTGTTGGCTATTTGAATTATTGGCTAAGTTTTGGCTTGTTTGAGCATCTCTTGCAGGTTGCACATGTGAGGGTTTGAGATATGGCATAGGATTTGTGGTTACATGCTTGTTCACATGGAGTGCATGTAGAGAGATTGATTCTTTAGGGGTATTCATGGAGACTCTGTATATGTACTGTAATCTTTATTGCTGAATAATACATGAGAGATGGATGCTTTTAGAGGCTGGGTTTCCCCTCAAGGAGAGTTTTCCCAGGGTATATCGTGTGTCATCTTTGATATTATATTGTTTATTATTTTGCATATGGATTTTGATCACTATGTTTGTATATTAATCTCTCATTGGGTTATGAGGAAATTGTCTATATGGTTGTAAGTTCCATCATTTGGTATCAGAGCTTGATTGCCATGATTTGGGAGGATATCTCTATTTGTATAACCCTTTCTCTGAGTGGATTTTGTGCATAGTTGAATTCATGGACTTGCATTTAGTTAATCAAATTATGTTATTGATTGGGTAGTTGAATTATTGTAGATATATTTAAAGAACCATTTAAGTGTCATTGTATGGAGTGCCTTTTACCAATTTGGAGTTATCTTACTTATATAAACTTTGGCTTATAGCTTATGGAACATTTATGAAAGTGCTTTAAATCTCCATTTTTGTGTTGGTTTAATTATTTCACTATTTTTAGTTCACTATGTTTTGATTAGGATAAGTTGGTTTTGAAGGGACCATAAACCTTGTACAACATCCTAAGGTTTTGATAAGTCCTAAAACCTTACAAAGCTACAACCAAGCTACCCTTAAAGAACAATGCTCCCACAAAAAAAGGACCAACCTACTCGATACTAGATCTTGAATGGGCAATCAGCACCCCCTTCATCGAGGGGTAAGAATCAGACACCAAAGTGGGAAAATGCTTCTTCCTACGACGAACAACTGGCCAGGAAACACCATCACAAACATCTGATCGAGGAGAGAGGAGAGGGGGGTCCTCTACCACATCCTCCACCAAAAAACCACCTTCTATGAGGAGGGAAAATGTCAAATCGTAGAAGTCGAGAGCTGCACAAAATCAACAAGCATAGCTAGAGCAAGGATCCCACCACAATGAGTCGAGGGAATGGGAGTTAGCGAGGGAACAACTAGAGATGATTTAGAAGAATGGGTCTCAATAGCAATCACCATATCTACACCACCCCTAGCGAAAATTGTCTTAGGAATGAGATCCGTTGCAAGCGAAATCAGAGAAGAAGGCTTGTCATCCTGAGAGTTAAAATCACCAACAATCAAGTGTTCAATGAGGGCATTCTGCCACCATAAGGACGAGCCTACCTTACGATGAGGACAATCAGATGTCATGAGATCAATGGAGAAGCATCATTGATAATGGAAGGAGGAAGCCTCATAATCAAATAGTTGGGTCCATGGCCTATCCTCCACCAATAATACAATATCCCTAGGGAGTGCCTTGGAGGTATCGATATCCACTAGAATACGGGCAAAAGTAGGATAAGAGTGGTGGCATCATCAACCTTCAAAAAATGGCCAATAGCATTCCCAATGGCCTCATAATAGGACTCGACCCAACAATGGAGAGGGATATGGTAAAGTCATACTCACACCAACCTAATATTGAGCGATTCCTAGAGCAGGTTGAAAGAAGTAGACCATAGCTTGAGTGAGAGGGAATGTTTTCTCTACATCCACACCTGGTGATCCCAAATCAAGTCCCCATCATGTGTACATTCCAATGTCACAATGAAGAAACCCCTAGGGTACAACTTTATTTTTAGTTCACTATGTTATCTATAGTCTTGAAATACATTTTCACAAAATTACTATTTATAGTTCAATATATTATTTTGCATGAAATATGAAACTAGTGAACAACTTATGTGGCTCATGCAATCTTTTCATTTATTTTTACATAACATCCCAAGACAATCATACAATGAGTAAATCCATACATCTATATCAAAATCTTGTAAAGTCTTCATCATTGTAGGGAATAGGTGTCTCAACCTTACATTCCTTATATTTGTTTTAATACATTTTGTATGAATTCACTATGTTGTATTTTGTGTAGTTTGTCTTCTTGTGGGAGAGTTGACATCCCATTTGGAGGTGACATGGATTTCATCTTTAGTGGATTTTGTCCTCACATGAGGTGGTAGTTGTCCCACATTGAAGTGGCATTATTTGTCCATGTGTCAACATCTTTTGATGTGTGTAAGGTCATCATGACAAAAGTTACATATGACAAATTCTTATGACGTGTAACATGTAAGAAAGAGGTTACATTGGAATCTTGACCAACATTATGGAAGGTGTAAGCACATGTCATGGAACATCTTTGAATAGGTTGAATAAGGACAAATTGGGGCACCAAAGTTCAGTGGTCAAATATGACAGATTATAACAATATAAGATGTGTAAGGAATATGCTAAAAATAACCAAGACAACCAAAACCAATACGAGACATTGGAATTTGGACCCATGCTTTGGGCGACATACTCCTTATGGTTTTAAAAATGGTTTTCCTAAACCATTCATGGTTTCCAATTTGAACTGTTGCATATAAATTGGTGCTTGGAGTTGTTTGTATGGATTAATTTGCTAGCATTGGTATGCTATTAGAATCACTCCAGATTTGTATGTTGGTGATACTTCTGTAGAGGTTTGATCTACAAGTGTATTGTAACCTTGACTAGATAATTGAATAATACATTGGGTTGCTTTGGAGTGTGAGGTTTTTCTCTTGAAAGGGTTTTCCCTACATACATGTGTTATGGTTTATTGTTCATTTTATATTTGTGTTTCTATTTTTTATAATTGTTAAAAGATTAAAAATTTGCACAACATTCTCCTATAAGATTAGTGTAGGAAGCATTTCTACATAACTTGTTTCTTTTTAGTTGGTATTAGAGCTTGATCACCTCAGATCTTAGGTGTTGGGTAGACAGTTTTTTGTACTAATCTTTTTTTGAGTGGGAGCTTGCACAAAGTAGGTTTTGATCTTATTGTAGGAAGAGATGGCAAGCACATCCAAAATAGAGATGGAAAAGTTTGCTGACACTAATTTTGAGTTGTGGAGATTCAAAATGGAAGATATGCTCGTAGATAGAGATCTATGGGTTGCAATATCCGATACGATGCCTATTGCAATGAAACAAGAACACTGGGACTTAATGGATAGAAAGGCAAAGGGTCTTGTTAGACTTTTGGCAGATTCATTGCTATTGAATGTTCATGAAGAAACCACCACAACAAATCTTTGGAAAAAGCTTGGAGAAATTTATCAGGCTAAATCTGTGGTGAATAAGTTATTCCTGAGAGGATACTGTATACTCTTATAATGGAGGATGGTGGATCTGTAACAAATCATATGAATGCCTTCAATATGATAGTTGTGCAGCTAAGCTCCATGGGAGTAAAAATGGAGGATCATTGTACGATTTTGTTGTGTTCTTTGCTAAATTCATGGGACCGCCTTATTATAGCCATTAGGAGCAATACCGCCAAGTTGAAAATGGATGAGGTGATAGCATCATTGCTTTCCAAACAAATGCAAAGAAAGACTTCTGAATCGGCCAAGGAAGCCCTTACTATTCATGGTAGATCAAAAGAAAAAAATAAGAACCAAAACAAGTTAGGATCTAAATGTTAGAAATGAAAGCACAACTACTCGACGGAAATTTGATTCAAATGTATATTTAACGATCTATAACAGAGTATTAGAGATGGAGATTGCAACACGGAAAATAAACTCACAATACAGAAATATACTAGAAGTAGAATGAAGCACATAAGACAATATATAACATGGAGAAAACCCTTGCGGGTAAAAAACTCCACCACAAAAGAGGCACAAGTTTGTATTAATCTGTAAAGATTGTACAATACATCAACTGCACAACTCTCTCCACCAATCTTCAATTCGATAGCATCCCTGCAGCAACAAATACCATGGCAAATACTTAAAGAAGTGCTCTCACACCTCCCTAGGCATTCACTTTCTCTGTCTTGAGAATCTCCAACCTTTAAACATTAAATGCCATCTTACAAGCACCTTCCACTTGTCCAAAAATAGCCATGCAAGGTTGGACGCCCAAGACTAAATTTGACCTCTTACAACATCTTATGACGCGTCATAACCGTCATAGATTCCACCATAGAGTATCTTACATAGCAACTTACAACACATTAATAACCGTCATATTCGTCATAGTGTCTTAGAATCTTATGACAACTTGTAGCTATCATAGATTCTTTACATGCTCCCACCAAACATTATGACGTGTTTCATATATGCTAAAAATAGTAGATTCTCCCAAGATGGTGCCTACACTCATTTACTATTGAGTTTTACAATTGCCAACCGTAAATGTCACTTATTAATTACCTCCGGTGACTTTGGAATTACTACTGCCAGTGAAACTACCTCATTCCCTTATGGGTAATTACAAATTACAAATAATAAATGGAATAAATACAATATTGGGTTTTACAAGGTTAATGGCACCTTATCCCAACATTCTCCCACTTGACATTATACATTGTAAATCAACCCATAGGAAATCAAAAGAAAATAATCAGACACTAGAAATAAGGCCCATGGCCCCTCTCTGCACCACACAAACTTTTTTGTGCTCACAAGTTTGGTCAATGAATCTGCAACATTCTCCTGAGTGTCTATTTTCTTCAGCTCAATCTATCCATTTGCAACCAACTCCCGAACAAAGTAATACTGAACATCAACATGCTTAGTCTGAGCATGATACATAGGATTTGTTAGGAATTGCATGCAGAAGATATCAATTAAATGCAAATAAACAATAAACTAAGGAATGAAAAATACATAGAAATAATAACAGTGACAAACAATTTTTAACGTGGTTCACTCAAACTCAGGCTACATCCACCAATAGAGAGTCCAATATTATTATCCAACAAATCAAACCAATTACAACCAGCAATCCTTGCAACTCAATACCGCTGCAAATGCTACAATACAATATCTCAACAGAAACTCTAACCCTTAGCTATTTTTTATCAAGACTTGTGTCGGTTACAAAATAGGTTTTTTTTATGTTATCCAATAGAAAAATAACTCTCGACGCCTTCATAAAATAATAAAAGTCATTTGAGGTTTCGGGGGTGCTACCCCCGAGCGTACCAAGGGCACTACCTTTGGACCCCGCAAGGAGCGCTACCCCTTGACCTCGTCTTGGGGGCGCTACCCCCAAACCCCAGTTAAATAATTTGGAGGGAAACCGCACCGATAAAGGGAAAAATTTAACCTCTGAGTCTGATTAGGCTCCATATAACAACAATCTCCCACTTGGAGACTAATCATAACACGGTTGACCCTGTATCTCCTACTGGAAATAAACACCCTAGACCCTGTTGTTCAAATTTTATTGTTTTCAGTCTTGAAGACCAACTGAAGTTGAAAAGGAGCTCAGCTTCTCCCTTGTCACTGCCTTTGTAAACATATCTGTTAGATTTTCATCTGTATGTATTTTTTCTAGCCGTAACTGTCCATCAACCAACATCGACCAGATGAAGTGATACCTAAGTTGTATGTGTTTGGTCTTTGAATGCAAGGCAGAATTCTTTGCAAGATGTATGGCACTCTAACTGTTTGTAAACAAATATTTGTTAGCCTGTTGTTGGCCCAATTCTTCCATGAAAGATTGCAGCCATATCATCTCCTTACTTGCCTCTGTTGCAGCTACATACTCTACCTCTGTGGTGGATAAAGCAACCACTTTTTGTAACATGGAGATCCAACTCACCGCTATCCCACCTACAGTAAAGACATAAACTATAATACTCCACCTAGTATCAATATCCCCTGCCAAATCTGAGTCCACATAGCCTGCTAAATCAGTATTAGAGACCCCATTGAAACATAAATATTTATTGGATGTACCTCTCAAATATCTGAGAATCTATTTTACCGCATTCTAATGCTCCAATCCGAGATTACTCATATACCTGCTTACGACTCCTACAGCATGTGCAATATTCGGTCTCGTGCATACTATGGCATACATTAAGCTTCCTACAGCAGAAGCATATGGTACCTTGGATATTTTTTATTTCACCTCTTGTGTCTTAGGACACATCTCCTTAGTCAATTTCAAATGACTAGGCAAAGGTGTGCTAACAGCTTTTGCATTCTCCATATGAAATATCTACAACACCTTTTCAACATAATTAGCCTAAGATAGAGTCAATTTTCTGTTCTTCCTATCGCTGCAAATTTTCATACCAAGGATTTGTTTTGTTACCCCCAAATCCTTCATGGAAAATGATTGTGCAAACTATTGTTTTAACTCTCTTATGTGATCCATGTTAGACCATGCTACAAGCAAGTCATCAACATATAAACATAAAATAATGTAGATGTCATTATCCAACTCTTAAAATAAACACAATGGTTAGAAATACACCGGTTGTAGCCTTGCTCAGCCATAAAACTATCAAATTTCAAATACCATTGTCAAGGTGCTTGTTTCAAGCCATATAAACTCTTCTTCAATCTGCAAACCAATTTCTCCTTACCTTCAACCTCAAATCCATGTGGTTGTTTCATATATATCTCCTCCTCCAAATCACCATGGAGAAAGGCAGTTTTCACATATAGTTGTTCCAAATGCAAATCTTAACAGCCACAATACTTAAAACAATACGAATATAAGTCATCTTAACAACCGGAGAAAAAATCTCATCAAAATCAATACCTTTTTTCTATACAAATCCTTTTGCAACTAACCTGGCTTTAAATCTTTTCTTACCTCTATCTTCCTCTTTCATCTTATAAACCCATTTATTTGGTAAAGCCTTTTTACTTGTAGACAACTTACATAATTCCCAAGTCTAATTTGTCAGCAAGGAGTCCATTTCTTCTTTCATTGCAAGCTCCCACTGAACCTTTGTATCCACCTGCATAGTTTCATCATACCCTTCCGATTCAGTAGCATCTGTTAACAAAATAGAATACAAAGAGGGAGAAAACCTTTCAGGAGGTCTACTTAGCCTTGTTGACCACTAACATTCACTGGAGTTTGTGATATTTCTTGTTGTTGTGGAGCATGAGGAACCACTGGAACATCATTATCTAGAGTATCATCCAGCACTACATAATCATTTTCTTTCTTCTCATGTTGCTGCAACTGATCTTTGTACAACACATTCTCATTGAATACAGCCCTGCTTCTCACAATTTTTAGATTTTCAACATCCCAAAGCCTATAACCAAATTCATCAATGCCATATCCAATGAAGATACGCCTTTTTTATTTTGCATCCAACTTAGTTCTATTTTTAGAATCTACATGTGCAAATGTTTCCTCAAGAATACCACAGCCCAAAGGAACTGAAGGACCTCTATTAATTAAATATACAACGATATTGATAGCCTCTGCCCACATGTTTAAAGGTAGCCCAGCATGCAATCTCATACTCCTTGCACGCTCCATTATCAAGTCATATTCATGCACTCAGCCACTCTCTTTTCTTGTGGAGTCCCTGGAACCATTTTCTACCTACGAATTCCATTTAAAGAACAATAATCCTTAAATTATTTGCTACACTACTCACCACCATTAGCAGATCTGAGACATTTTAATCTTTTACCCATCTCATTCTCAACCAAGCTTCTCCATTTCTTAAGTGTTTCAAATACATCAGATTTCTGCCTAAGGAAATAAATCCAAACCTTCCTAGTTGCATCATCTATGAATGTAACATAATACCGAGCACCACCGAAAGAAGATACCTGAGCCGGTCCCCATACATCTCTATGCACAAGCTCTAACTTTTTATCTTTCTTTTGCTTCCCATCCTTGAGAAAACTAACTCTATTTTGTTTGTCATTCACACAACTTTCACAGAAATCCATATTAATACATTTTAGACCTGGTAAAACTTTCTTAAAATGAAGTACCTTCATACCTTTTTCACTCATATGCCCAAGTTTGTTATGCCACAGTGTCGTCTTAGAACCTGCAATAAATATTTCAGTCTCTTCCTGCGAACCCACAGCAATTGGTCCTGAACCTGTTTGTTTTTTCTCTACAACAACTAAAGTAGAAGGAACAGTATGACATATACAAAGATATAAAGTGCCTACTTTCACACATTTTTCTACTATTAAGGCACCTCTTGAAACCTTCCAATTTTTATCATTAAAAGTAACTGTGCAACCTTCATCACCTAGCTGCCTTGCTGAAATTAAATTCCTACTTAGCCTTGGAACGTGCCTTACCTCTTGTAGTAGCCAATGATTCTCATTCTGCAACTTATCTTAATTCTTCCCTTTCCAACAATCTGAAAAGGTTCGTTATCTCCCAAATAAACCAGCCCAAAATCCCCTTTGACATAATCAAGAAAATAACTTCTATGGGGTGTAGCATGAAATGAGGCCCTTGAATCTAAAACCCATGAATCATCAGCATTATCTAGGGAAAGAATCAAAGCATCATCTTCAGATTTATTACTTACTACATTTGCCTCATTATTGCCTTCTTGTTTCTCCTTTATTCTTCCGAGACCAACAATCTTTCTTCAAATGACCTAGTTTCCCATAGTACCAACAATCCTTCTGTCCTCTCGATTGGGGCCTCTTATTCTTTGATTTTTCTCGTGACTTCCCATGACCTCTAGAACCTTTTCCTCTCTCCTTTGATCTGCCCCTACTTTCTACATTCAAAACACTACTTGATGTGGACCCTCCTGAGCTTTTCCATCGCATTTCCTCACTAAGGATAACACCAACATCATCAAATTTCAAAGTATTTGAACCAAAGACAAAGTTACTTATAGCCATTACAAAGCTATTCCAGTTTTCTAGCAAAGAAGATATAACCAAAAGAGCCCTCACCTTTTCATCAAATTTCACTTTTACAGAAGTTAACTAACTAGTAATCGTATTAAACTCATTTAAATGATTTGTCATAGATTCACCTTCAATCATTTTTAGATTAAACAAATGCTTCATAAAAAATACCTTATTTAAGGCTGAGGGTTTTTCATACAATTTAACCAACGCTTTCATCAGTTCATTTGTTATCTTCGCTTCTGTTAAATTGAATGCCACAGATGGTGTCAGGCACAACCGAATGGTTCCTAGTGCCTTTCTTTCTAGAAGTTCCCAATCCTCATCAGTCATTGCTACCGGTTTCTTGGCTATTCCTTCCAACGGCCTCCATAAATCTTTCTAATAGAGATAGTCCTCCATCTGCATCTTCCATAACTGATAATTTTGCCCATTGAATTTATCTACCTTCAATTTACCCTCGTCCATCATTGCTCCCACTTAACTGTGAGAGTCCCACTCAACCATGAGACTTTCCTGTAGATGATAATCAAACACAACCCGCTATGATACCACTTGTTAAGAATTGCATGCAGACTATATCAATTAAATGCAAATAAAGATTAAACTAAGGAATGAAAAATACACAGAAATAATAACAACGAGAGACAATTTTTAATGTGGTTCACCCAAACTCGGGCTACATCCACCAACAAAGAGTCCAATATTATTATCCAGCAAATCAAACCGATTACAACCAGCAATCCTTGCAAGTTAATACCACTGCAAATGCTACAATACAATATCTCAACAGAAACCCTAACCCTTAGCCATTTTTTATCAAGACTTGTGTCGGTTACAAAATAGGTTTATTTTATGTCAGCCAATAGAAAAATAACTCCCGACGCATTTATAAAATAATAAAAGTTGTTTAAGGTTTCGGGGGTGCTACACCTGAGCGCGCCAGGGGCACTACCCCTAGACCCCGCAAGGAGTGCTATCCCTTGACCCCGTCTTGGGGGCACTGCCCCCAAACCCCCGTTAAATAATTTGGGGGGAAATCATGTCGATAAAAGGGAAAATTTAACCTCCAAGTCTAATTAGGCTCCATATAACAAGATTTTTTGTCACACAGATAGCACTCTGGCTATCACAACTAATCTGAATGATCCTGTAATCAAAACCAATACCTATACACAGTCTTCTCAACCACATTGCCTCCTTAGAGACATGAGTAGTAAGCATATACTCAACTTATGTGGTGGACAAAGCAACCATGGGCTGCCTCTTACTCATCCAACTCACTGCTCCTCCAAACAGAGTAAACACATAGCCACTAAAGGACTTCCGACTATCTAAGTCACCTACCCAATCTGAATCAACAAAAGTCTGTACGTCCAAAGTTTTATCAATACCAGAATAAATCAAACAATGATCAGGAGTACCTGCAAGATATTTAAACACCCTATTCACATAATTCTAATGTTGTCTACCAAGGTTAGACATAAATCTGCTCAAAACTCTCACTGCTTTGGCAATATTTGGTCTAGTGCAAACCATTGCATACATCAAACTCCCTACATCACTAGCATATGGCACATTAGACATATCCTCAAAATCATCCTCATTCTTTGGACACATATCTAATGAAATCTTAATACCAATGGGTAAAGGAACTCTAACTGGGTTACAGTCCTGCAAACTAAATCTTTGCAAAATAGTATTCACATACTCTGTGACAACCAAAGCTTCTTGTTACCTTTGTCCCTCATAATCTCCATTCCCAGAATATACATGGCAGCTCCAAGATCCTTCATATCAAATGCACCTGAAAGTTGAGCTTTTAGCTCACTGATCATACCCTTAGTATTGCTGAAAAATAACATGTCATCAGCATACAAAGCAATGATCAGTATAGAATCACAAAGATAATGAATGTAAATACAGTGATCCTCCTTGCTCCTAACAAAACCCAATTTCAATACAAATGAATCAAAATTTTGATACCACATTCTGGGAGACTGTTTCAAACCATAGAGAGACCTCTTTAACCTGCAAACTCAATATTCTTTTCATTTTACCTCAAAACCTATAAGTTGTTGCATATAAATTTCTTCCTCAAGATCTCCATGCAAGAATGCAGTCTTAACATCCATTTGCTCAATCTCCCAATCATAAGCTACAGCAATGGATAAAACAAATCTAATAAAATTCAATTTAGCAACAGGAGAAAATTTCATCAAAATCAACTCCCTCTCTTTGGGAGTAGCCCTTAGCTACTAGTCTAACCATATACTTCTCCAATGACTCATTTGCTCCAAACTTCTTCTTGAAGACCCACTTACAACCTATGGCCTTTCTTCCTTTAGGCAAACGAACAAGATCCTAGGTATTACAAGAGTCTAAAGCCATCATCTCCTCCTGCATTGCTAATTGTCAAGACTCACTATCATCTGAAAGAATAGTTTCCCTGTAGGATCTAGGCTCATCATTAGTACTCAATAAAGCAAATATACTATAGAAATCTGGTGGGCTATAACTATCAACTGGATTTCGTTGTCTTGTGGATCTCCTCAAGGGTGGAGTAAGAGTCTCAACTTGTTCTTCTACATGATCATCTGTACCAACTTCTTCTGTAACAACAGATTCATCTTCATTAGAACTACTTGAATCTTCTTCTTCTTCTTCACCCCCCAATCCATCATTCTGTTCTTCTTGAGCTGCATCTTGTTGCTCTAAATCAAAGTGCACTCTCTTTACCTTTTCTTCTTTTTCTTTTGGTTTCTCAGGTTTAGAAATAGCTCTAAGTTCCCTAAAAATAACATCTCTAGAATAGATAATCTTACGGGTTAGTGGATTCCAAAGCTTATAACCTTTGACATTATCCCCATATCCAATGAATGTACATTTTTCGGCTTTTAGATCCAACTTAGATCGCTTTTCCTTAAGCACATGAACAAAAGCCTTACAACCAAAAACCCTTAAATATGAAACAGAAGATTTCCTACCTGTCCACACTTCATAAGGTGTTGAATCAAGAGCTTTACAAAGAGATCTATTAATCAAGTAGCAAGCAGTACACAGCCTCTACCCAAAAGCATTTATCCAACTGTGCATCACTCAGCATATTTCTGGCTCTTTCCATGATTGTTCGGTTCATCCTTTCTACAACACCATTCTGTTGTGGTGTATGCGGAGTTGTCTTTTATCTGATAATACCTACATGCTTGCAAAACTCATCATATTCCTTAGAGCAATATTTCCCTCCATTGTTAGATCTTAATATTTTTATCCTTAATCTCAATTGGTTTTCAACTAAGACTTTAAAATTCTTAAATTTAGTGAAAATTTCATATTTTTGTTTCATAAAATAAATCCATGTAAATATGGATACATCATAAATGAAGGTGACAAAATAACAAGATTTTCAGATAGAATCATTATCCACGGGTCCAAACACATCCATATGAATAATTTCTAGCTTTTCTTTTGCTCTATTGCTTCCTAAAGGAAATGATTTTCTATTTTGTTTACCAAACACACAATGCTCACAGAAATCAAAATGCTCATCAAAATAAGAGAAACCATCCAACAAATCTTTATTCTTAATAGTTTTCAAAACATTATTACTTGTGAGACCCAATCTACGGTGCCACAACATACATGTATTTTTAGTACTGGCCTCAGATACATAGGAGGCATTACAAACTGTAGTGGCTTCAAGCTTGAATAGGTTTCTCAATCTCTTCCCCTTCGCTACCACCAAGTTCCCTCTCACCAATCTGCAACCATGCTTGTCAAAAGTCACATGCATTCTCAAATCATTCAGATTTGAAACAGAAATCAAATTTCTAGCTAATCCAAGAACATGATAAACACCAGGGAAGGTTTTAATCCTCCCATCACTGAAACACAATAGTACCTTGTCTTTCCCAACTATCGGATATGCAGAGTTGTCCCGAAGGTACACATTATCTCCATCATATTCTTCATACGTGGAGAACCATTTCTTATGCGGGGTCATATGGAACGAGCATCCTGAGTCAACCAACCAATGATCATTAGAAACAACATTACATGTAGAAAGTAAAACATCTTCACCTGCATTCGAGAACTTATTTGAAGCACTCTCCCACTATTTCTTTGGGTTTCTGCACTCCTTCACATGTCTCCTTTTACCGTAGTTCCAACACTTAACTCTGTTCTTCTTCCCAGGAGTCTTAGATTGGCCCTTAGACTTGTCCTTAGCCTCTTTCTGATCTCTTTTCGATCCTCTTTCCTTAGACCTTCCCCTAACACTGAGAGCATCTCCTGAACTATCTGAACTCTTCTTCCTCAATTCCTATAACAGCAGAACTAAAACAAGTGCATCCAACTTTAGATCCGTGAGGTTAGCAGTAATATCAAGGATAACATTCTCCCAAGACTCAGGTAAAGAACAAAGAAGTAAGATACATTTATCTTCCTCATTAACATCAACATCCTCGGATGCAAGCTGGCTCAACAACAAATTAAAAGAATTTAAATGCTCTGCAACTAAATCACCTTCTCTCATTTTCATGGAAAACAATTTTCGTTTTAAATAAAGTTTATTTACCATACTCTTGGCTTGGTAGATCTCACCCAACCGTTTCCACAAACTATGTGCAGTCTCTTCCTTTGTGACATTCAGCAAGATAGAATCTGCAAGACACAAACGAATGGTTTCCCGTGCCTTTTTATCCAACCTTGCCCATACATCCGGAGAGACATCATCAAGTTTCTTCTCTTTTAGGACAGCCAACCACTGGTTTCTTTCTTCCAACAAATCCTCCATTTTTAGCTTCCACAACTCATACCATGTTCCGTTGAACTTCTCAATGTCCAAATGAGAGATCAATGCAACGGTGGATGCAGCCATAATAACAACTCAAGATTTGCAAAATAAACACAACCAAATCTCCCACTGTCGCTACAGTTTCCACACTACCACCCAAGAGTCAAAGTTGGCAAGGCTCTGATACCAAATGTTAGAAATGAAAGCACAACTACTTAACAGAAATATGATTCAAATGTATATTTAATGATCTTTAATAGAGTATTAGAGATGGAGATTGCAACATAGAAAATAAACCCACAATACAGAAATATACCAGAAGCAAAATGAAGCACATAAGATGGTATATAACGTGGAGAAAACCCTTGTGGGTAAAAAACTCCACCACGAAAGAGGCACAAGTTTGTATTAATCTGTAAAATATTGTACAATACATCAATTACACAACTCTTTCCACCAGTCTTCAATCCGACAGCATTCTTACAGCACCTGAGTACCTAAAATCTATATTTTAGCAACAAATACAATGGCAAATACCTATAGAAGTGCTCTCACACCTCCCTAGGCATTCAATTTCTCTCTCTTGAGAATATCCAACCTGTAAACATTAAATGCCATCTTACAAGCACCTTCCACTTATCCAAAATAGCCATGTAAGGTTGGACACCCAAGACTAAATCTAGCCTCTTACAGCATCTTATGATGCATCATAACCGTCATAGATTCCACCATAGAGTATCTTTCCAAGATGGGAACCTTGGGCTAAACATAGCAACTTACAACTAATAAATATGTCATATGCGTCATAGTGTCATAGAATCTTATGACAACTTGTATCTGTTATAGATTCTTTACATGCACCCACCGAACATTATGGCGAGCGTCATATATGCTCAAAGTAGTAGATTCTCCCAAGATGGCGCCTATACTCATTTACTATTGAGTTTTACAATTGCCAACCGTAAATGTCACTAATTAATTACCTCTGGTGACTTCAGAATTACTACTGCCAATGAAACTACCTCATTCCCTTATGGGTAATTACAAGTTATAAATAATAAATGGAATAAATACAATATTGGGATTTACAAGGTTAATGGCACCTTATCCCAACACTAAATCCCATGGGAGATCTAAGTCTCCGGGTAAGATCAAAGCTAAATGTTGGAACTACAACAAGCCTAGTCTTTTTTAAAAGATTGTAAGGAGAAGAAGAAAAAGAAAAAGAATGATTATGATGATGAGTCTAAGAAATCCTCTTAGGATGTAAGTGATGCCTTTGTCATGGCCTTGACTACAAGAAATCCTCTTAGGATGTAAGTGATGCCTTTGTCATGGCCTTAACTACACATGCATCTGAAGGTACATGGCTTATCAACTTCAGTGCATCTTTTCATATGACCTCACATCAAGATTCATTTACAAAATATGAAGAATATGATGGTGGGGAGATACACCTTAGAGATGATTCTCATCTCAATATTATTGGTCGTGGAAGAGTCCTAATACAATTCCCTAATAAATGAGTGAAAGGGACCAATGGTGTTCTACATATCCCTAGCTTGGCACAAAACCTACTTTCTATAAGTAAATTAATGATTCGGGTCTATAGGTTGTTTTCTCAAGTGGAGGGTGCAAGATGGTCAAAGGAGCTATGGTGCTTGCTAAGGGTGTTCGTATTTGAACTTTGTTTTGACACCTGGATGCATGTACAGTTCAGTGCAATAGTTCTTCCATTCTTGTAGTGAAGAGATCTGCAAAATTTTCACCATCACTATTGGAATCAATAGTAAAGAGGAGTGTTGCATCCACATCTAATGGTCGTGCTTTATGAAAACCTAAGTGTGCTCATGCTTTAGAGACTAAGATCTCTACAGGGAAAACAATGTTACGGCACCAGAGGATGGGTCACATAGGTGAGAAGGATCTACAAACCATGAAAAATAAAAACCTCTTTTAGTTTTATTGTAGTTCTCATAAATCTTCTAAGGTATTGGACTTGATACATTCTGATGTTTTGGTCTTATTAATATTCCTTCGATTTTAAAATCTATATATTATGTATCTTTCATTGGTGACTACAATAGAAAAAGGGGGGTATATTTTCTTGAGTAAATTTGAAGTCTTTAGTCAGTTTAAAAAGTTTAAAGCTCTTGTCGAAAATTAGACTTAAAAAAATTAAGATTGTGAGGATTGATAATGGCGTTGAGTTTTGCTCTACATACTTCAACAAGTTCTATAAAGATCATGGAATAGAAAGGCATAGGACAACTTTGTACACCCCTCAACAAAATGGAGTTTGCAGAAAAAATGAACAAGAGTTGATTGAGAGGGATAAGAGTATGCTTAGTGGGATTGACATGGAACAAAAGTTTTGAGCGAACGTAGTTACTACAAATTGTTACCTAGTTATCAGGTCTTCTTCATTAGCTTTTGTTGAGAAAACACCTATAGAGATGTTGGTTCCAAAAATACTTGCAACATAAAACTCTAGAACATTCCTAAATCACCTAGGCCAGGGATTGTCGTCAAAGTGATAGGAAGAGGTTTATCAACAAGCTAAGGGGGATTTTGGCCAACTAACAGGAGTCGGTAGACTCCTCTGCACTTCGATCTCAACTTAGACTCTGGAGGGATATTCCAAAGGGGTATACCTGAATAGGTATTAAAATCAAACTAGATGAACAACTAAAAATAAATGAACAGCCAAACCCAACTCATCGTCTTGACTCCAAAAGCTATCACTAAGTCAAGAACGACTAGCTGTCACAAAACCCCTATATAGTTAATTCAACTATGTGAATGTACATGCATAAGAAAGATGGTTTTTTACCCTAAACCACAGGCGAATGATTTGTTTGATTTTAAAGAGTGATTGGTCCCTCTCCAATATGGACCGGTGCCTATTCCATTGGGCAACAGTCATAGAATGCAAAGAGGAAAGGAAATACACAGTAAAGGATCAACAGAACTAGACATATATTCACATATATGACTTTAGATAGATCTTCATACAATGGACATACTTAATAATCTAAAAGAGAACTGCAATGATTCCTATGCAACAAAATGATGGCAAATACAAGGCCTTGTATCAATTTAGATGTTGTCACACATCTTCAAACATTTGTTACAATCATACCAGCAAATGTGGCAAGGGAAAATACAAAACTATGATTATATATTTACCAAAATGAATACAAACTCCCGTGGAGACATACCATTATATTCAAATCTGCATTACATAATCTTCCTACTCTATGTTGAATAAATCCTTTCCCTAACAAACCAGACATAACGTGTTTTGGTGCCAGAGAAAATCGTTAGGCGGTCCTAGACCAAACAATTAGCTCAGCGACCAACCCCTTGAACGTCTTTGAAATGTGTATATATAGCAATTCAGCTTCTAGATGCTAGAAAACTAATCAACAAGCAACCACTGCAGCATTAAATGTGGCCCATACTGCAATAACTCCATTATGTGTCCTTAGAGCGCGCCCACATGGCTCTGCCCATGAAATTTGCTGAAACAAGAGGTTCTCCCATGTCGTGAGTATAAGAAATTTAATGTAAGGGAGCTACAATGGCATGGGGAAGCGAGGAATCTTATTTTCTACAAGAAATCATGCTCTGAAGAAGCATTAATGGTGACCAGGAGGGTCGCTGAGCAGTCCCGTCACGTTTTGAACAGTAGAAAATACCTTAGAAGGCAAAAGGAGCGGGCTCCGACATATCAGACTTCCTTCTATGATCTTCCACCGATTGGGCCTAGAAAGGTGAAAGAGGGAACCCCGGCCTCCGAAGTCCAAAAGAAGGGAAATCATCAGGCTTTAGGGATCAGGCCTTCACCACTACATTGTTCTTTGGAAGGAAGAAGAACCTGACCTCCACCTCTGCAACACTTAGACGATTCGAGAAATCGGTGGAGATCGGGTCTCGGGGCTCGGGGCTTTGGCCTTATCACTTTCCAGAGAAAGAAGAAGAGAGAAAGTTCGAGCCCTGCAATTTTGAAGACTTAGCCGCTTTTACAAAGGTCCGATGGAGTTCAAAGTTTGCACCTTCAGTCTTCCTCTTTCCAAAAGAAACGAAGAGGGAAGAAGAAAAGTCTAAAGTCCAACTCCCCAAAACACAGAGAAATATTTTGAAGGAAGGGAAGCAAAACTCGGACCCGAGCCCTTCTCCTTACCACTTGTCCTTTGTCCATGTGGCGGCCTCCCGCGGTTTCACAGTCATGAGATAGAGCAACAAATGAAGGCCCGTGGAATGGCGAAAATACTTAAGATCATGCCACGTCTTCTTCCCACAATTCTGCATGCCTGTTGTGGGTACCCCAAAAGGCTCGGCAGAATGGAAGAATGCCTAAGAACAAACACTTGTCGGGGGTCAGTCGTCGGACCTTCCTCTTTCTGCCTTCCAAAAGGAAGGAGCAGGAAGGAAGGAAGCCCGAAACTCTGAAGTCTGCCACACTTTAGACGAATTTTAGAGCCTAATTTCGGAGCCAATCAAAAGGGCAAGACAAAAGACATGAACTCTAAACTCCAAAACTCTGACAAAGGCAAAAAACACAAGGAAACACATAGAATTATTGACTTAGTCATTTTTGGGCCTTTTTTCCTTGTATTTTCAAAAGGCGAACATATGAAAACTAATGAAAGATGTCTCTGATCAGTTATAAACTATAGGTTCAAGTGGAATTCAGATGAAATTTGGGGGCAAAATGAGGCATTTCGGAACTGGTAATTTTGGCCTCCAACAAGAGGTATGGCCGGGCAAAAAGTCTTTATTGAGACATCTTAGTCTTCGGTTGTGAAGCATATGCCCATATGCCTAGGGAGAAGAGATCAAAGTTGGAGAACAAGGTTGTTAAATGTATCTTCATCAATTATGGTATTGGTGTGAAAGGGTACAAACTTTGGGATCTTGTGGTCGTGAGAGTTTTGTATAGAAAAAGTCTTATCTTTAAAGAAATTAAACCTTCGTCCATTGTATTGCAGCTAGAAAAGAAAGATGTGGTTCAACTACCCCAAAAAACAGAGAAAGTTGAACCAGAAGCCCACGAAGGACTCAAAGAAGAGGAGAGTAGAAATAATTCAGAGTTTAGAAGAATAGATAGATCCTTAACCTTAGTTTTTGAGGATGTCCACTCGACAAAAATGATAGCCAGACAAGTATACTCCTTTTGATTAGAGATATATTTCTGCTTTGATTACTAACATAGATGAACATGGGACCATAAAGGAGACTGGGTGTGAATGATTCAGATTCTTGGAGAGAGGCCATAGAAGAAGAGACAGTTGTGTTAAAGAAAAACAATACATGGGATTTAGTACCTTTGTCTAATGGACATAAACTTGTTGAATGTAAATGGGTGTTTAAAAAAAATCAATTCAGATGGCAATGTTGAGAAGTACAAGGCAAGATTAGTTGTGAAGGGATATTCTTAGGTTGAGGGAATTGATTATGGCAAGATTTTCTGCCCACTTGCTAAATTAACATTCATTTGGTTTCTATTATCTATTGTTACAACCTCTGATCTTGAGGTTGAGCAAATGGATGTGAATACAACTTTTCTTCATGGTGATTTGAAGGAAGAGATTTATATGTTCCAATCAAAGCACTACATTGAAAAAAGTAAAACATTTGGTTTGTAAGTTGAAATCTCTGTAAGGATTTAAGCTATCTCCTAGGATGTGGTACCAAAAGTTTGATTCATCTGTGTTCAGTTTGGGATTTCTAAGATCCAAATCGAATCATTGCATCTATTACAAGATGGACAATGATCATTTTCTCATTATTGCATTATATATTGATAATATATTACTTTTTGGTAATGGAAAAGGTTTGATTTGTGACTTGAAGTCTTAGCATTTAGCACAATTTGAGATGGACTTAGGGGTAGCCAGGTACATCTTAAGGATGGAGATCAAAAGAGATAGAGCTACCAGAAAATTTTGGTTAGGCCAAAGTATGTGTACTCGGTGTTGAAGAGATTCAACATGTCAACTTGCATGCCATTGTGTGTTCACGTTACAATGGGAACATAGTTATCAATTGAGCAATGTCCAACTTCCAATGAGATGGTGGATATGAGCAAAGTACCTCATGCTAGCACAGTTCGAAGTTTGATGTATGCTATGGTCTGTACAAGACCAGACATTGCCTAAGTAGTGGGAGTCTTTAGCCGATGCATGGTTAATCCAGATCGGTACATTATCATGTAGTGAAGAGTGTCTTCAAATTATTGCGAGGTACTTATGAGTATTCCTTATGTTATCATGGTTATCCTACAAGGGCCTAGCATTCAGTGTGTATTCATGGATATGTGAATTTAAATTGGGCTGAAGATATTGACAACAGGGTATCCACTAGTGGATATGTTTTAACTATGGTGGTGCTTTTAGTTGGATGGGTAAGCAATAGGTTGTGATCGCTTTATCACTACATAACTAGAATACATGACAACTACTCATGCTTGTGAGGAAGCCATTTGACTTAAAAGATTATGTTCAAATGTTGGGCGAGATGCAAGAACTATTACAATTCTATATGACAAAGTACCATATGACTGGCAAAGAACCCAAATTTCTATACGAGGACAAAGCATGTTGATGTCTAGTACTATTTTGTTCATGACATGGTAAAAAATAGGAGGGTGATGCTAGAGAAAGTTGATACTTTGACAAATGTTGAAAATTCATTGACAACGCCTGTGAGTTTATATAAGCTCAAGTGGTGTAGTGAGTCTATGGATCTTTCCACCCCTAGCAATTAGATTTCAATGTTGGTGAATTTCCCTTTTGCTCTTGCAAAGTGTTCATTCGACAAGTTGGAGAATGTTGGGAAAAGATGTCTCAACCTTACATTCCTAATGTTCATTTAAAACATTTTGTATGCATTCACTATTTCATCCTTTGTGTATTTTATCTTCTTATGGGAGAGTCGGTGCCCCATTTAGAAGTGACATAGATTTCATCTTTAATGGATTTTGCCCTCACATGAGGTAGGCATCCCACATTCAAGCAACATTGTTTGGTCATGTGTCAGCATCTTGTGGTGTGTGGAAGGTCATCATGACGGAAGTTATTCTTGATGTGTAAAAGCATGTAAGAGAGAGGTTATATTAATATCTTGACCAACATTATGACATGTGGACACTTGTCATGGAGCATCTTTGAATAGCTTGAATGAGGACAAATTGGAACACCCAAGTTGGATGGTCAAATATGACAAATTATGACAATGTAAGATGTGTTAAGGAATATCCCAAAAATAGTCAAGAGGACCAAGACCAAGAAGGGGCATTGGAATTTGGACTTTGGGCGCCATACACCTTTTGGTCTTGAAAATAATTTTCCTAAACCATTCATGGCTACTAATTTGACTCTTACCTATAAATTGGTGCTTGGAGTTGTAGTTTGTATGGGTTAATTTGTAGAAACTCTTATGTTGTCTGAATTACCCCAAATTTATATGTTAGTGATACTCTTGTAAAGGCTTGCTCTACAAGTGTATTGTAACTTTGTTTAGAATATTGAATGACACATTAGACTGCTTAGGAGTGGGCTTTTTCTCTTGAAAGGATTTTCTCCACATACACATGTTATGATATATTGCTCATTTTATATTTATATGTTTCTACTTTATGTAATTGTTAAAAGATTGAAAATTTTGCACAACACTCTCCTCCAAAATTAATGTATGAAGTGTTTTGTGTACCTTGCTTCCCTTCAATCATCTATTTCTATTTCTTGTCAAAATTAAATAAGAGCCAACACATAATAGTGGATCTTAAGTTTCCTCATGTTGTAGCTAATCTAATTTGTCTCAATGGCAACTTCTTCATGATAAAAAAAACATAAATATATAAATAAATTAAAAAATTGAAGTACTATCAAAATGATTTATTCACAAATGAACTTATATTGTTGTATTGTCAAGAACTAAGCATCCTTTCTAAAAATTCCCAAATGTCATGTACTTACAAATAAATATATATGATATTGTTTTTGGTATTACTCAAGTGGATTTATTAAAGCAATGGAATCCCTATGGTAATTATCTCATGCATTTTGAAGTTTTCTTAATTTATCTAAATCAAATTTATTGGAAAATTATATTTTACACTACCTATGTTTTCCATTCTAGTTTCTAGTAATACCATATCAATAATTAAACAAATATAGGTATTGACGAGTATAAGATTGATTCCTAGTAAATATAAATTAATCTAAGAGTTACATACCAACAGATACTTTTGGGCAATATCACTACCTTACTTCGATGTATGAATTGTGAATTTAATTTAGACCTTAACCATTATTGCTTATATTTGGGCTAAGTATGTTGAGTATTAATGTCCATCCATTTAATCCATTGTTAAGTATAACTAATTTTTTTGTTAAGTTGCATTTGGGCCAAGTATGTTGAGCATTTTATAAATACACCACTTTATGATGCATTCAATTATATATAATTTTACTTTAAAAAAAAAGTTCACTGCCTCTTAATATTAATTTGACCATTGTACCACACTATTATATAATAAAAATCTAATTTCACATATGCATTTGACACAAATTTCTTAATCTAGGATATGAACGGCCATCTTGTGCAAATTTGAATAACTTAATGCTCCATTTCATTAAGGTAATGAATTGTATATTTACAAAGTGGCATTCTACAATGGCAACAAGGTATGGAATCTCATGTCGTGACCATGAACATAAAAACTATTTAGAGCCAACATTTATTTTTTAAATATAAAGACAACAAAATTTTTAAATATATATTAATACTTTCAAATGAAACTATTAAATTTACTACACTTTTCAAAGTAAAAACAAAACAAAAGAATTATTGAAATAATGAATGGTGGATTTTCCAAAAGTTAAATTAAAAGACACATACAAAAGTAAAATAAAACAAGTGTATTACTCTTAGTGAACAAATTTGTCACTACACTCTTGAATAGAAATTTACCCAACAAATAGCCAAAAATGCACTAACAGTTGGAGAGGTTATTATCAGGCAATAACCTTCCTCTGCGTTTAGAGGGGTAGCTCCCTTGTATGATATATAAACAAGAAAATAAAATGGGTTTGCTTTTAACTTAAAAGCAAAAAAGGGTATTTTCCAACAAAACTTAAACAAAACGAGTAAAAAGCCTCACTAAAAACAATCTATTCACTATAATGCACACACACACACACAACTGAAAATATATAAATCACCACCTGAATCCCTCAACATATGGAAAAGATCATCCAGATAATGAGCCCGATAAAAAGAAAGACAACCAATATCTCCACCATATGAAGAACAACTATCTCAGAGGACTAATCATTGCACATTCAACATACGAAGGATGCACATACAGAAATTGTAACTCAAAGTTCAAAAAATTTTAAATTATCCTCTTTGAAACTCATTCAATATGCATAAACAATATCAGAAAAGTCTTAATAGAGAAAAGTGAAAATGGTGATCAATCGCCAAAACAAAATTTGTCAAAAGATCCTCATACATCCTTCTGACAGACTATTTATAGAGCCTCAAAAATGAAACTATCTTTTAAAATAACAGCTTCTTAGAATTTAGCCGATGGAAATTAAATAAACATTTAAATATGAAATATTTCAATAAAGTTTACTTAATTTAAAAAGTTCAAATGTCTTTGAATGAAATAACAGAAATTAAGCTTGATCAACAATCCCTTGATCTCCCCTTTTTTTTCGATTCATCTTTGTTTGTTTGGTCCCCTATAGTTGTTTTGTCTTCTGGAGGGTTCATCTTAGCTCTGAAATCCCTCAACATGTTGATAATTGGAGCAATGATCTTACCACTAGGACTGATGGTGATGCACTTACTCGAATCTTCCATACGCTAATCATTTTGTTTGCTTCTTCAAGTTTCTTGTAGATGTCCACAAGTTCTCTCTTGAAGTTGAAAAGATAAAAGGAAACATGACCAACTTTCTCAACCAAGGCACAATTAACTGAGTTTTGGCTAGTTAATTCTTCAGAGACCAACTTCTTGAAACTCTTTTTGACATCATTTAAACCCAGGAGATTCTCTTCATTCTCATCCAAAATATCAGTTTCTAAGGTTAAGCAGTTAGATCTAATATCCAATAGGTTCGCATTGTATTGACTTAATATTTTCTTCAGCTCAACCAAGAATTGCTTAACCACCGAAAGTTTCCATTCCACAACATTTAACCATGCAACCGATTCATTCTCTTTTGGTTTATTGAAAAAAATTTCACCAACTCAGTGAAAGGAAGCTAGGTGTGCGGAAATCGCTTCCTACACTAATCTAATGAGGAGAGATGTATGCAAATTCAATTTTAGTTCTTACAACTACAGCAACATAGAACATCTAACAGAGCTATTGCAGCAATACACATACACATGGAAAGTAGACAGAAGAGAGAGAGAGAGAGAGACAAGATATATATGGGGAAAACCCTTACGGGTGAAAAACCCCACACTCCAAAACACAGCTCAAATGTATTACAGTAAACAATAACATATTACAATACAGTTTCAAAGCCAATGCTCTTTCAGGAGTCTTCGAATGTCGAATCTGGAGATATTCCAGCAGCATAACAGTACCTATACAAAAACACTACCTATCTCCCATCCAAACACCTGTTTTTATAGAATTTACAAGGCAAATATGGAACCTTCTAGAAATGGGCGTCCATCTTGGACTCATGCCCCAAAACCCACGCCTAAGGACACTTGTCCAACATCCCATCACAATGTGGGCACCTTGTCCCAAAATAAGCTATGACAGATGCTCTTACGCACCTTACAACTGTCATAGAATCCGTCATAACTGACAACACTAACAGATGTAAAAGAGTTTGTCATACACTAACTAAAAATATCTTATTCCTCTTACAACATGTCATAACCTCCCTTGACTGCCCAAAGATGTCTTTCTCTCATGCAAAGATACTCACCTCGACATCGCCCTATACTGTGACAGGGAGCACGCCAGGGGCGTTGCCCCAGGACCCCACAAGGGGCCCGCCCCTTGATGCCGTCTTGGGGGCGCTACCCCCAAACCGCCGTTAATTATTCAAAGAAGAAACCGCGGCTGCCAAAGTCACCAAAATTTATCCTGCTGCATGTACACAAGGTGCCAACTATGCCAACTCAACATGGGATAAATAAATACAACATTAGGAATTTGCAAAGGTTGAGACACCTTAATTCCCAACATTCTCCCACTTGTCGAACACCTTGCAAGGACCAAAATCAATGACAAGATTTAACTGCTAGGGGCCAAGAGGCCCATAGACTCCAAAACACCATCTAAACTTCTCTGTGCCCACTAGTTTCGTCAATGCATCTGCAACATTCTTCAAAGTATCTACCTTCTCCAAATTTACCTTTCCATCCTCAACCATGTCTCGCACAAAGTGAAACTGAACATCAATGTGTTTTGTTCTAGCATGGAAAGTTGGATTCTTCACAAGGCAAATTGCACTCTGACTATCACAACTGATCGTAATCTGACCTGCATCAACACCAATATCTGAACACAATCTCTTAAGCCAAATGGCTTCCTTACAAGCATGAGTTGCTGCCATATACTCAGCTTCTGTCGTAAACAAAGCAACAACAGGTTGTCGCTTACTCATCAAACTAATAGCACCACCAAACAGTGTAAACACATAAGCACTAGTGGATCTCCTGCTGTCAATGTCACCTGCCCAATCTGAATCCACAAATCCATGAATATCAACAGAATGTGGAGGTCCTAAAACATTACCATGATAGCAAATCGAATACTCGAAAGTACCCCTCAAATATCTGAACACTCACTTAATTGCATCCCAATGAACTCGTCCAAGATTAGCCATAAATCGACTAAGGACTCCCACTGCTTGGGCAATGTCTGGTCTTGTGCAGACCATAGCATACATCAAACTGCTAACAGCACTAGAATAAGGTACCCTGCTCAGGTTCTCCACCTCACTAGGAGATTTTGGACAATCCTCAACAGACAACTTTGTCCCCAAAGAAACAGGAACACACAATGGTCTACAATCTGTCATGCTAAACCTGTCCAACACAGTCTTCACATACTTACTCTGGCTTAACCAAAGTTTTATGTTGGTTATGTCTCTTCTGATTTCCATTCCTAGAATGTGCCTGGCTGCCCCTAAATATTTTATTTCAAACTGTGCTGACAACTGAGATTTAAAATCAGAAATCATATTTTTATCCTTGCCAATGAGCAACATATCATCAACATACAGTGCAAAAATGAGAATATGATCACCATCAAATTTATAATACACACAGTGATCCGATTTCAATCTCACAAATCTAATTGACAACACAAAGGCATCAAACCTCAAGTACCATCTCCTAGGGGATTGCTTCAAACCATAAAAAGACTTTAAGTTTGCAAACCAAATTTTCTTTACCTTTCACCATGTAATGCTCTGGCTGTGATATGTAGATTTCTTCCTCCAAGTCACCATGAAGGAAAGTTGTCTTCACATTCATCTGTTCTACCTCCAAATCATAAGCTGCTGCGAGAGACAACAGGAATTGAATGGATGTCAGCTTTGCAACAGGAGAGAAGATCTCACCATAATATATACCCTCCACTTGTGAATACCCGTTCGCAACCAATTTGGCCTTATACTTCTCAACACTGCCATCTGCACCAAATTTCTTTTTAAACACCCATTTGCATCCAACGGGTTTCTGTCCAGGAGGCAAAGGCACCAAGTCCCAAGTTTGATTCTTTTCCAAAGAAGCCATTTCATCCTCCATGGCCTCCTTCCAGGAACCTGCATCTTTCATGTCCATAGCCTCTGATACATTTCTAGGTTCATCACTATTAGTAAGCAAAGCATAAGCACAACTAGAATCAAGCAATGTAAAATCCAACCTTTTAAGTTGCTTTCTTATCCATGTAGACCGCCTCAAGAGCTGAGGTTGAGGTTCAGCTTCTTCATCTGAGCTTTTAAAGCTGCTAGAGCTCTCCTCATCATCAGGTCCAACATTGTCTTTCTATTCAGTCTTCTCATGGGTAGTAAGAAACTGAACAACATCCTCTTTCTTTACTATTTCTTCTGGCTGCAAAACAGTGGAAGAAAGTGTAAGCTCTCTGAAGATGACACTTCTGCTATACAACACTTTTTCAGCCACAAGGTCCCAAAGCTTGTATCCTTTCACACCGACATCATAGCCAATGAAGATACACTTAACAGCCTTGTTCTCTAATTTTGACCGCTTCTCCCTAGACACATGTGCATATGCCTCACAACCAAAAACACGAAAATGCCTTATTGAAGGCTTTCTACCAGACCACACCTCCATGGGTGTCTTTCCAACAAGAGCTGATGTAGGAGATCTATTAACAAGATAGCAAGCAGTGGCAATAGCTTCAACCCAAAACTTTTGTTCTAGGCCAGCTCCACTAAGCATACTCCTAGCCTTCTCCATCAATGTCATGTTCATCCTCTCTACAACTCCATTTTGTTGCGGGGTGTATGGAGTTGTCTTATGTCTTTCAATCCCAAGTTCCTTGCAATACTTATCGAATTCTGTAGAACAATACTTATCGAATTCTGTAGAACAGAACTCACCACCATTGTCAGTTCTCAAACATTTAATCTTTTTACCAGTCTGATTTTCAGCAAAGGCCTTAAACTCCTTAAACTTGCTATAGACTTCATATTTGCTTCTGAGAGAATAAATCTATGTCCTTCTACTGTAATCATCTATAAAAGATACAAAGTATACAGATTTTGATAACGAAGGAACATTAACAGGACCAAATACATCAGAATGAACAAGGTCCAACACACCAGAAGACTTGTGAGAACTCGAATAAAATTGAACACGGTTTTGCTTTCCATAAGTGCAATGTTCGCAAAAGTCGAACTCAAGATTACAATCATCTAACCCCTCAACAAGGTTTTTATTTTTTAGGGTATGAAGACCCTTCTCACCAATGTGGCCAAATCTCTTATGCCATAACATTGTCTTTCCAGCAGGAAGTTTAACTTCCAATGCACGATTACAACCATCAAGACTAGAAACAACAAATTTCTTCACTGCTCGTTCAGATGGTGGGGATGAAGTGACTACTGCCCTCTTCCTTGAGTCAGAAGAACTATTGCATTGTGAAATACATGCCTCCAGCTGAAATAAAGTACCTCTCCTAGTACCCTTAGCAAGCACCATAGCTCCTCTAGTCATCTTGCATCCTTCTTTCGACAACCTGCACACCTGCATCATTCAAACTACTTACAGAAAGCAAGTTCCGTGCTAAGCCTGGGATGTGCATAACCCCAGAGATCCCCTTCACTCGACCATCAGGGAATCAGATAGAGACTCTTCCACGACCAACAATCTTCAGATGAGAGTCGTCACCCAAATACACCTTTCCACCATCGAACTCCTCATACTTAGTGAACCAATCTCGATGCGAGGTCATGTGGAATGATGCACCAGAGTCGATTAGCCACACATCGTCAAATGCATGGATTGCCAGGGTTGCGATGAAAGCATCACCGTCATCTTATGACTTATCAGAATCTGAATCAGGAGCTTTCTTCTTCTTCTTCTTCTCCTCTTTCCATTCCTTTCAAAAATGCCCGGTTTTGCCACAGTTCCAACAAAGAGCCTTGGACTTTCCAGGAAATTTGGATCTACCCTTCTCAGCTTTCTTGTCCTTCTTCTTCCCTTTCTCCTTGGGTTTTCCACAAACTGCAAGGACCTCTTTGGCTGCCTCAAAAGACTTTCTCCGCATCTCTTCAGACAGCAGTGAAGAAACCACTTCTTCCATTTTGAATGTGGACGGTGCTTCCAATAGCCATGACAAGATGATCCCATGAGTCCAGCAAAGAACAAAGCAAGGTCATACATCAATCCTCCTCCTCCATCTTTACACCAATAGATGTCAATTGTGCAACCAGCATGTTAAAAGCATTCATATGTTCAGCAACGGATCCTCCATCCTCCATTCGAAGAGAATACAACTTATTTCTCAGGAAAAGTTTATTAACTAGGGATTTGGCTTGATACACATCCCCCAACTTCTTCCAAAGTAGTTTTGTAGTAGTCTCCTCATGGAAATTTAACAGAACAGAATCAGCAAGACTAAGTCTTATGAGACCCTTAGCCTTCCGATCCTTTAGATCCCACTCATCTTGTGACATTGCAGCTGGTTTATTTCCATTAACACTTTCCCAAAGGTCTCGGTCTACAAGCATGTCTTTCATCTAGAGCTTCCACAGCTCGAAATTACTGCCATGGAACTTCTCCACTTCAAACCTTCTTGATGTGCTTGTCATCTCCTTGCTGCAATAGAAATTAGAATACTCAGAATGAATGAGGTCCAACACACCAAAAGACTTATGAGAACTCGAGTAAAACTGAACACGGTTTTGTTTTCCATAAATGCAATGTTCGCAAAAGTCAAACTCAAGATGACAATCATCTAACCCCTCAACGAGGTTCTTATTTTTTAGGGTACGCAAACCCTTCTCACCAATGTGGCCAAATCTCTTATGCCATAGCATTGTCTTTTCTGCAGGTAGTTTACCTTTCAATGCACGATTACAACCATCAAGATTAGAAACAACAAATTTCTTCACTACTCGTTCAGCTAGTGGGGATGAAGTGATTGTTGCCCTTTTCCTTGAGTCAGAAGAACTATTGCATTGTGAAATGCATGCTTCCAACTAAAACAGAGTACCTCTCCTAGTACCCTTAGCAAGCACCATAGCTCCTCTAGTCATCTTGCATCCTTCTTTCGAAAAGACAACCTGCACACCTTCATCATTCAACATACTTACAGAAAGCAGGTTCCGTGCTAAGCCTGGGATGTGCAGGACCCCAAAGATCCCCTTCACTCGACCATCAGGGAATCGGATAGAGACTCTTCCACGACCAACGATCTTCAGATGAAAGTCGTCACCCAAATACACCTTTCCACCATCGAACTCTTCATACTTAGTGAACCAGTCTCGATGTGAGGTCATGTGGAATGATGCACCAGAGTCGATTAGCCACACATCATCAGATGCATGGGTTGCCAGGGCTGCGATGAAAGCATCACCGTCATCTTGTGATTTGTCAGAATCTGAATCAGGAACTTTCTTTTTTTTATTCTTCTCCTCTTTGCATTCCTTTCGAAAATGCCGGGTCTTTCCACAATTCCAACAAAGAGCCTTGGACTTTCTAGGAGATTTGGATCTCCCACGGGATTTGGATCTACCCTTCTTAGCTTTCTTGTCCTTCTTCCCTTTCTCCTTGGGTCTTCCACGAACTGCAAGGGCCTCTTTGGCTGCCTCAGAATACTTTCTCCGCATCTCTTCAGACAACAGCAAAGAAACCACTTCTTCCATTTTGAATGTGGATGTGGTGCTTCTAATTGCCATGACAAGATGATCCCATGAGTCCGACAGAGAACAAAGCAGGGTCATACACCGATCCTCCTCCTCCATCTTTACACCAATAGATGTCAATTGTGCAACCAGCATGTTAAAGGCATTCATATGCTCAGCCACGGATCCTCCGTCCTCCATTCGAAGAGAATACAACTTCTTTCTCATAAAAAGTTTATTAACTAGGGATTTGGCCCTATACACATCCCCCAACTTCTTCCAAAGTAGTTTTGTAGTAGTCTCCTCATGGACATTTAACAGAACAGAATCAGCAAGACTAAGTCTTATGAGACCCTTAGCCTTCCGATCCTTTAGATCCCACTCATCTTGTGACATTGCAGCTGGTTTAGTTCCATTAACACTTTCCCAAAGGTCTCGGTCTACAAGCATGTCTTCCATCTTGAGCTTCCACAGCTCGAAATTACTGCAATTGAACTTCTCCACTTTAAACCTTCTTGATGTGCTTGTCATCTCCTTGCTGCAATAGAAATTAGAATACTCTGCATAGACTCCCACTCAACTTAAGATCAGCTCAAAAAACCCCTACCCAACAGCTAAGACCAAAACTGGCCAGGCTCTAATACCAACTGAAAAGAAGCTAGGTGTGCAGAAATTGCTTTCTACACTAATCTAATGAGAAGAGATGTATGCAAATTCAATTTTAGTTCTTACAACTACAACAAAATAGAACATTTAACAGAGATATTGCAGCAATACACATACACACGGAAAGTAGACAGAAGAGAGAGAGAGAGAGAGACAAGATATACGTGGGGAAAACCCTTACGAGTGAAAAACCCCACACTCTAAAACACAGCTCAAATGTATTACAGTAAACAATAACAGATTACAATACATTTTCAGAGCCAATGCTCTTTCAGGAGTCTTTGAATGTCAAATATGGAGATATTCCAGCAGCATAACAGTACCTATACAAAAATGCTACCTATCTCCCATCCAAGCACCTATTTTTATAGAGTTTACAAAGCAAATATGGAACCTTCTAGAGATGGGCGTCCATCTTGGACTCATGCCCCAAAACCCATGCCTAAGGACACTTGTCCAACATCCCATCCCAATGTGGGCGCCTTGTCCCAAGATAGGCTATGACAGATGCTCTTACGCACCTTACAACTGTCATAGAATCCGTCATAACTGACAACACTTACAGTTGTAAGAGAGTCTGTCATAAACTGACTAAAAATATCTTATTCATCTTACAACATGTCATAACCTCCCTTGACCGCCCAAAGATGCTGCCCCTGGACCCCGTAAGGGGCTCCGCCCCTTGACCCCGTCTTGGGGGCACTGCCCCCAAACCTCTGTTAATTATTCAAGGGGGATACCGCGGCTACCAAAGTCACCAAAATTTATCCTGCTGCATGTACACAAGGTGCCGACTATGCCAACTCAACATGGGATAAATAAATACAACATTAGGAATTTGCAAAGATTGAGACACCTTAATTCCCAACACTAAGATACTGGTATCCACTTTGACTATTTCTTGCAAATATGTTGCAGCAATCATGAGTAAAGTTTCTTCCTTTCTGATTAACTACATATCAACATTAAACTTCTTCGTCTTAGTCAAAATCCCACCATATATCTTCATGATCTCTTCAATATATAATAACCCTTCAATAGTTACTTTCTCAATCCAAGATTTGGTAGCCCTCGCCAAAGCTTGATATCTTCCAATCTAATCTATCACTTTTGGACCTATACCCTTCACTTGAGTATCAAGTGTAGTATCTAGGGGTTGAGAAGTAACATCGACAATTAATTGTATATATGAAGTGAGAACATTGACCTACTCCAGTAGTCTTTCATTCTATTTCTTCTCCATTTTCACTCTCTTAGCTAATACAATCAAATAATTTTGCATGGTAGATATCACCTTATACTGTAGGGGGTACCATATCAATTTTGCTAACACTAAAATCAAGTTCAATGACACTGTTATCATCTTTATCTACTATGGGATCAACAATCTCAAGGAATTGATTTCCTAAGAGTGGGTCAATCACCATTCGAGACATTCCCCAAGCCTTTTTGGGCTGAGGACTAACTTGGAGTAGCTTAGCCACCGTGTCAAAACCAGGATCAACCATGGGAGTATATTTCCTTTTCTTATCCACATCCTTCTTAAGCCATGTGGGGGATGGCAAATCATATCTACTATCTGTATTACTGGGAGACATGTTATCCAAAACAGAATCTGTTATGGCCTTATGAATTTGTTGCTAAGGAGGTGAAAGAGGCACATTCAACACAGAGTGTAAAGCACTGTCTTAGCTAGCTTGTTGAGAAGAAGAGGGTACAGTACCTGTAAGTGATAAAATGGAAGAAGTATTTTGACATACTTGTTGACGTGAGGAATCTCCTTCTAACACCTCAATTCTAGGATTTCTTCTCACCTCCAATTTCTTTTCTAGAACCTCATTGTCTAAAAGGAAGCTAGGTGTGCGGAAATGCTTCCTACACTAATCTATTGAGGAGAGGGCTATGCAAATTCAACTTTATCCTAACTATTACAGCAATGTTAAACCATTAACATGAGATATTGCAGCAAACACAAGAACTAGAAAGTAGACAGAAGAGAGACAGATTTACGATGGGGAAAACCCTTATCAGGTGAAAAACCCCACTCAAAAACCTGCACAATGTATTAACAAATCTAAAAGAATGTTTACAATACACTTGCAATGCAAGCTTCAAAAGTCTTCGACACTCGTGTCTAGAGTCAATCAGGCAGCATAATAGTACCTGTAAACCTGTGATACAAACTCCATCTCCAAGCACCTGTTTAAATAGAAAATACAAGGCAAATTTGGACCTTTTCTTGGAATGGGCATCCAACATGGCATCATGGACCAAAACCCATGTCTAGGAACACTTGGTCAACATTGTAGAATGTGTCTGACACTTGTCCATAGCTCCCATCCCAAAGAGGTCGCCTATTTCCAAAATGGGCTATGACAAATGCTCTTACGACACTTACGACCGTCATAGAATCTATCATAGCGGTTATAACTTACAGCTGTAAGAGAATCTGTCATACACATGCTATAAATAGCATATTCTCTTACAACATGTCATATTCCACCTTGGGGCGCCCAAATATGCCTCATTCAAAGATGCTTCACGACACATGTTATCTCCTGTCTTACAACCTTCTATTTCTGACTCTTACATGTCATAGATTAGTCATATAAATCCGTCATAACCGTTTCGGTCAAACATTCCTTACACAACATAGAAGATGCTGACACATGGCAGAATATTCCTACCACTAAGTGGGACGCCTATCTCCTCATGTGAGGACAAAATAACAAGTTGTCATAATCCATGTAGGATTGACACATCACCGTGCCACATCCCACAACATAACAATATGGAATTTCTAATTATTTACAACATAGGCAATTAAAAAATAAATACAAACATTTCAAAATTAGAGAATTACCAAGGTTGAGACACCTTAATTCCCAACATTCTCCCACTTGTCAAACACCCTGTAAGAGCCAATAGAAAAATAGGATTTAACTGTTATAGGCCGGGAGGCCCATAGACTTCGAACACCATCTAAACTTCTCCGTGCCCACTGGTTTCGTCAATGCATCTGCAACATTCTTCAAAGTATCTACCTTCTCCAAATTTACCTTTCCATCCTCAACCATGTCTCTCACGAAGTGAAACTGAACATCAATGTGCTTGGTTCTAGCATGGAAAGTTGGATTCTTTGCAAGGCAAATTGCACTCTGACTATCACAATTGATCGTGATCTGACTTGCATCAACACCAATATTGGAACACAATCTCTTAAGCCAAATGGCTTCCTTACAAGCATTAGTTGCTGCCATATACTCGGCTTCTGTCATTGATAAAGCAACAACAGGTTGTCGCTTACTGATCCAACTAATAGCACCACCAAACAGTGTAAACACATAAGCACTAGTGGATCTCATGCTGTCAATGTCACCTGCCCAATCTAAATCCACAAATCCATGAATATCAACAGAATGCGGAGGTCCTGAAACATTACCATGATAGCAAATGGAATACTCAGAAGTACCCCTCAAATATCTGAACACTCGTTTAACTGCATCCCAATGAACTCGTCCAGGATTGGCCATAAATCGACTAAGGACTCCCATTGCTTGGGCAATGTCTGGTCTTGTGCAGACCATAGCATACATCAAACTGCCAACAGCACTAGCATAAGGTACTCTACTCAGGTCCTCCACCTCACTAGGAGATTTTGGACAATCCTCAACAGACAACTTTGTCCCCAGAGAAATGGGAACACACAATGGTCTACAATCTGCCATGTTGAATCTGTCCAACACGGTCTTCACATACTTACTCTCACTCAACCAAAGTTTTCTGTTGGTTCTGTCTCTTCTGATTTCCATTCCTAGAATATAACTAGCTGCCCCTAAATCTTTCATTTCAAACTGAGCTGACAACTGAGATTTAAAATCAGAAATCATATTCTTACCCTTCCCAATGAGCAACATATCATCAACATACAGTGCAACAATGAGAATATGATCACCATCAAATTTATAATACACACAGTGATCTGATTTCGATCTCACAAATTCAATTGACAACACAAAAGCATCAAACTTCAAGTACCATCTCCTAGGGGATTGCTTCAAACCATACAAAGACTTCTTAAGTTTGCAAACCAAATTTTCTTTACCTTTCACCATGTAATGCTCTGGCTGTGACATGTAGATTTCTTCCTCCAAGTCACCATAAAGGAAAGTTGTCTTTACATCCATTTGTTCTACCTCCAAGTCATAAGCTACTACGAGAGACAACAGGAATCGAATGGATGTCATCTTTGCAACGGGAGAGAAGATCTCACCATAATATATACCCTCCACTTGTGAATACCCCTTCGCAACCAATCTGGCCTTATACTTCTCAACACTGCCATCTGCACCAATTTTCTTCTTGAACACCCATTTGCATCCAACGGGTTTTCATCCAGGAGGCAAAGGCACCAAGTCCCAAGTGTGATTCTTTTCCAACGAAGCCATTTCCTACTCCATGGCCTCCTTCCAAGAACCTGCATCCTTCATATACAAAGCCTCTGATACAGTTCTAGGTTCATCACTGTTAGTAAGCAAAGCATAAACACAACTAGAATAAAACAATGTAAAACCAAACCTTTCAGGTTGCTTTCTTATCTGTGTAGACCTCCTCAAGAGCTGAGGTTGAGGTTCAGCTTCTTCGTCTGAGCTTTCAGAGCTGCTAGAGCTCTCCTCATCATCAGGTCCAACATTGTATTTTTGTTCAGTCTTCTCAAGGGTGAGAGGAAACTGAACAACATCCTCTTTCTTTTCTTTTTCTTCTGGCTACAAAACAGTGGAAGGTGTAAGCTCTCTGAAGATGACACTTCTGCTATACAATACTTTTTCAGCCACGAGGTCCCAAAGCTTGTATCCTTTCACACCAACACCATAGCCGATGAAGATACACTTAACAACTTTGTTCTCCAACTTTGACCACTTCTCCCTAGGCACATGTGCATATGCCTCACAACCAAAAACATGAAGATGCCTTATTGAAGGCTTTCTACTAGACCACACCTCCATGGGTGTCTTTCCAACAAGAGCTGATATAGGAGATCTGTTTACCAGATAGCAAACAGTGGCAACAACTTCAGCCCAAAACTTTTGTTCTAGACCAGCTCCACTAAACATACTCCTAGCCTTCTCCATCAGTGTCCTGTTCATCCTCTCTGCAACTCCATTTTGTTGCGGGGTGTATGGAGTTGTCTTGTGCCTTTCAATCCCAAGTTCCTTGCAATACTTATCGAATGCTGTGGAACAGAACTCACCACCGTTGTCAGTTCTCAAACATTTAATCTATTTACTAGTCTAATTTTCAACAAAGGCTTTAAACTCCTTAAACTTGCTATAGACTTCAGATTTGCTTCTGAGAAAATAAATCCATGTCCTTCTACTGTAATCATCTATAAAAGATACAAAGTATACAGATTTTGATAACGAAGGAACATTAACAGGACCAAACACATCAGAATGAATGAGGTCCAACACACCAGAAGACTTATGAGAACTCGAGTAAAACTGAACACGGTTTTGTTTTCCATAAATGCAATGTTCGCAAAAGTCAAACTCAAGATTACAATCATCTAACCCCTCAACGAGGTTCTTATTTTCCAGGGTACGCAAACCCTTCTCACCAATGTGGCCAAATCTCTTATGCCATAACATTGTCTTTTCTGCAGGTAGTTTAACTTTCAATGCGCGATTACAACCATCAAGATTAGAAACAACAGATTTCTTCACTGCTCGTTCAGTTGGTGGGGATGAAGTGATTGTTGCCCTTTTCCTTGAGTCAGAAGAACTATTGCATTGTGAAATGCATGCTTCCAACTGAAAAAGAGTACCTCTCCTAGTACCCTTAGCAAGCACCATAGCTCCTCTAATCATCTTGCATCCTTCTTTCGAAAAGACAACCTGCACACCTTCATCATTCAACATACTTACAGAAAGTAGGTTCCGTGCTAAGCCTGGGATGTGCAGGACCCCAGAGATCCCCTTCACTCGACCATCAGGGAATCGGATAGAGACTCTTCCACGACCAATGATCTTCAGATGAAAGTCGTCACCCAGATACACCTTTCCACCATCGAACTCTTCATACTTAGTGAACCAGTCTCGATGCGAGGTCATGTGAAATGATGCACCAGAGTCGATTAGCCACACATCATCAGATGCATGGGTTGCCAGGGCTGCGATGAAAGCATCACCGTCATCTTGTGATTTGTCAGAATCTGAATTAGGAACTTTCTTCTTTTTATTCTTCTCCTCTTTGCATTCCTTTCAAAAATGTCGGGTCTTGCCACAATTCCAACAAAGAGCCTTGGACTTTCTAGGAGATTTGGATCTCCCACGGGATTTGGATCTACCCTTCTCAGCTTTCTTGTCCTTCTTCCCTTTCTCCTTGGGTCTTCCACGAACTGCAAGGGCCTCTTTGGCTGCCTCAGAATACTTTCTCCGCATCTCTTCAGACAACAGCGAAGAAACCACTTCTTCCATTTTGAATGTTGATGTGGTGCTTCCAATTGCCATGACAAGATGATCCCATGAGTCCGGCAGAGAACAAAGCAAGGTCATACACCGATCCTCCTCCTCCATCTTTACACCAATAGATGTCAATTGTGCAACCAGCATGTTAAAGGCATTCATATGCTCAGCCACGGATCCTCCGTCCTCCATTCGAAGAGAATACAACTTCTTTCTCATAAAAAGTTTATTAACTAGGGATTTGGCTTGATACACATCCCCCCAACTTCTTCCAAAGGAGTTTTGCAGTAGTCTCCTCATGAACATTTAACAACACAAAATTGGCAAGACTAAGTCTTATGAGACCCTTAGTCTTCCGATCTTTGAGATCCCAATTAGCTGGTGACATTGTAGCTGGTTTAGTTTCGTTCACACTATCCCAAAGGTCTCCGTCAACTAACATGTCTTCCATTTTGAGCTTCCACAGCTCGAAATTACTACCATTGAACTTCTCTACTTCAAACCTTCCTAATGTGCCTGCCATCTCCTTGTTGCAATAAGATACAGAATGCTCTGCATAGACTCCCACTCAACCTAAGATTAGCTCAAAAAAACCCTACCCTACAACTAGGACCAAAGGTGATCAAGCTTTGATACCAACTGAAAGGAAGCTAGGTGTGCGGAAACGCTTCCTACACTAATCTATTGAGGAGAGGGCTATGCAAATTCAACTTTATCCTAACTATTATGTAGAAGAAGAGAGACAAAGATTTACGGTGGGGAAAACCCTTATCGGGTGAAAAACCCCACTCAGAAACCTGCACAATGTATTAACAAATCTAAAAGAATGTTTACAATACACTTGCAATGCAAGCTTCAAAGGTCTTCGACACTCGTGTCTGGAGTCAATCCAGTAGCATAACAGTACCTATAAACCTGTGATACAAACTCCATCTCCAAGCACCTGTTTAAATAGAAAATACAAGGCAAATTTGGACCTTTTTTGGAATGGGCGTCCAACATGGCATCTTGGACCAAAACCCACGCCTAGGAACACTTGGTCAACATTGTAAAATGTGTCTGACACTTGTCCACAACTCCCATCCCAAAGAGGTCGCCTATTTCCAAAATGGGCTATGACAAATGCTCTTACGACACTTACAACCGTCATAGAATCTGTCATAGCGGTTACAACTTACAACTGTAAGAGAATCTGTCATACACATGCTATAAATAGCATATTCTCTTACAACATGTCATATTCCACCTTGGGGCGCCCAAATATGCCTCATTCAAAGATGTTTCACGACACATGTCATCTCATGTCTTACAACCTTCTATTTTTGACTCTTACATGTCATAGATTCGTCATAGGAATCTGTCATAACCGTTTCAGTCAAACATTCCTTACACATCATAGAAGATGCTGACACATGGCAGAATATTCCTACCGCTAAGTGGGACGCCTATCTCCTCATGTGAGGACAAAATAACAAGTTGTCATAATCCATGTAGGATTAACACATCACCGTGCCACATCCCACAACATGACAATATGGAATTTCCAATTATTTACAACATAGGCAATTAAATAATAAATACAAACATTTCAAATGCAGAGAATTACCAAGGTTGAGACACCTTAATTCCCAACATTGTCCTCTTCACATTGGTTTTTCAGCCTCTGGTTATCTTCAAGTTCCTCTCCATCATCTCCTTGTGAGACAATCCTTGACCTAGTAGCATAAACATTGGGAAAAGAACTTTGGACAGCAGGGGTAGCAAGAGATCTTTGCTCTTGAGCTGCTTATTCCTTTTGAGAACTAGCTCCAGCACATACGATAGCCCTCGTTTTCAACCATCTCTGAGTCTTATCCAATACAAATGAGGAACACACATAGATGTCAGTGATCTCCTTTTCTGACCATCTAACCTTAGGTAGTGGTCTAGAGCTCTCAACATAAAATCCTTCATCCACCATGTCTAAACCATCATCAATAATGTCAGGAATGCCCCATCCCAAGTTCAAGTCTCTGATCTAATCAGTAGTTAGTCACATCTAGTCCCTCCTCTGGACTTCACATTCATCATTGCAATCTTCCCAATAATCTTCCGAATGAGTCTGGTGATGATAGGATGACCCATCATAAAACTCATTTTCACATAATTTTTGTTATCAAAGAAAAGCCTTGAAGCAAACAAATGAAAATTAAATTTTCACAAGATTCTATCCACATTCCTTGCATCATCATGAGTTTTGCAGGTATAGTAGGTTAAACTAGTAGGAAAAGGATAACCCTTCTTCATGTCATGATACCGTTTGCTTACCTAAGCCTTTTGTCTACAAACTTCAAGGAAAACAACAAAATCACTATCATATCTAGGCAATTTGTATGGTGCATTCTCAAAGCCACCGATCCTTACATAGGAAAACCTATTAAATTGTATAAAGAAACTCCCAAACTACATGACAAATTGTGTGGCTACCTGAGATACTCGGACCACTGGATTTCCATCAATTCTCCTTACATTAAACATCAAAAAGGCGTCGTTCACACACCCGTAGTCCTTAACACCATGCTCTTCCTGCAACTGTGGGAAGTACTTATACACTGGAGTGTCATTGGAAAGGGTGCCATAAGTCTTCAAACCAAGCCATACCACTTGACCACTAGCTATTGCATAGAACAAATAGGAGCACATGTGAAAAGTATTGTTCTTGTGGAAATGCTCCAGCTGGTCATCTATATGATCACTAATTAAACTAGCCCAATCTACATGCTATGATTCACTACAATTACAAGTATAAATTGGCACATCCATTTCTCGAAAGAATTGGAATCGGCATTCCCCACCACCCGGTGTAATAAGGTGATCATATCTGCTATATCCTCTTCGAAATGTGCCCTTACTAGGTTTTTGGGAACTTGGGATTCCCTTTCTTGGCAATAGTTGTCAAACACCAATCTTTCTTTTCCAGAAAATAATTCCACTCAGTTTCAATAGACATCTATGCAAACTCTTCTCTTTTCGGCAATTTGAGGACATGGCTCATTGTTTCAGCATCCAGTTTAGCAATCATGGTCCCATCAAATGACCTAACCTCCCGAGACTCGGTATGATAATTTTTCACACAAGCAAGAACCAAATCAAAGCACTGAATAGCAGGTGGGAATCCACCTGCGTGGGGAAAGCCACTAGAAAAAGTTTGTTCTCCCAGAGCTAACCTGAGATTTGCACTCATCCTATTTGTTACATCCCTCCTTTTGAAAACAATGATGCTATTACTTTCTTACAAATTTAAGTAAATTACTATGTTGTGAACGACATGAAAACTGAAAATTTATCTTACAAAGTTGTTTTATGAAATTGCGGAATCTATTGATTACGATCAAGGTGATATGTAGACTAAAAGTCTTTATATTAAATGCAATGATGTTTGAATATATTATATTTGGATCATAGATGCTTTGACCACAAAATTGTATGCGAGTTTGTCGATGCAGGAACAGGTGGACCGTGTCCGACGGGAAGAGAAAGTATCTTCGAGAGGGAGTATAGACTCTGGAAATTAACCACGGGTGTTTGCCACTGAGATCGTCGAACAGATAGATAAACCTGAGAACCAACAAGTAAGTCTTGTTTGTCGGTTTGGGTAGTTTAATTGATGTCGACGACAAAGGATAAAGTATAACTACCTAGTCGGAAGTCGTCTTGTAGAATCTTGGAGTCGTCAATGGCGTCGTAAGTTCCTAATAGCAAGTCGACTTGGTTAGGCGTTTGCTATTTTCGTTTATAAGTATTTTATGAACCATCTTGTGGCGAAATTGTTAATCTTGTCTCGTAGTCGAAAGACGCGAGAAGTTGGCCTTGTGCGTCTAACGTTGTTAGAACTTGTTGGCGTTACGATCAATTCGTCGCGATTGACGTAAAACGCATCGAATCCGTGAATTTCTTCTATTCTGGTAGATCGACGAATGTCGAATTGATGCCATAGCGTGAATAATTCATTTTAGTTGTCGTTTAAAATGTGAGTCTCTTCCTCCAACTTTGACCGCGAGTTGTTATTAATCTGACCTTGAGTTTCTAAGTAAAATGGTCTTTGCCCTCTCTCCATCTCGACCCCAACGATGCTCAAACCGTTTCGTAACCTTAGCCGTGGCGAGCTTTAGCTCTTCAAGTTAATATTTAGCTAGTCTTGGAAGGTTGATGCCTTTTTGTCCTAGTTAAGTCGGGTAGTTATGTCCTTTGGCAAGCCTCATCACCGAAGGAACTTAATCTTTCTTATGGTCGTAATAAGTAATGAGGTCGGTTAAACTTCTTGTGATCACGTTAAGTGAAGTAGGTAAAAGATTGTTATGTCGACTCAAGTATTTAAGAGTGTGACGATTGTGAGTTTGTAAAAAGATTCCTCTTCATCGTAGACTTAAGGTAAGTGAAGCGTTGGCGGTTAAGCTCGGTGTAACTGCTATATTTTGGGATTGCCCATCATCAAGACAGCAAAGGCATCGGTTTTGCGATGGTGGGAAACTTTAACCAAACCGCAGATAGGTCGGAGGTTTTCCTGCGTGGGATGTTTGTATGTGGAGTGGAAGTCCTTTAGAGAAGGAAAAACTTTAATGAAAGATTCTTTTTCGCGTGGGAAGAGAGGGAGTGCGAGATGGAGGCCGTCGTGGCTTTGTTGAAGGGAGATTTCGACGAAGGACATGGCGAAAGGTCTGCGAAACGTGGGAAGTTAGTAGTCGGCCGAGCAGGAGGGATAAGGGTCTTTTGTGGTATAATGAGGGAGTTAAAAAAACTGTATCGGGAGATTTGGACGGGGGGGCAGTTAGGACTGCGGAGTAAGGAGAGATTCTACGGGTGTGTAGAGCAGTTTTTGGGAGGTAGTTGTTAACGTGAGAGTGGAGAAAACGGTAGAGAGGAGAGTGTGGGACGAGGGCAGTAGTTTTTGGAGAGAGTTTGTGAGATCAGACAGAAAGTTTTAGGAGGTGGGAATCGCTGTGTAAAAAGAATAGAGAGGAGAGTCTGTCGGAGGGTGGAAGAATAGGAAGAATTGCAGAGTTTATTATTGGTAGGTGAGTTAACTAAGGGAAACGGAGAGAGAGCTACAGGAGAAACTTCTGCGTCGTCATTAAGACAGAGAGAGAACGATGGAAGCTGTGGTGTAGTGTTCGCCAGAGAAGAAACTGTGAGACCTGCCTTGTCTGGAGTAGTGTTCGGCAGAGAGGAAGATAGATTGAGGTGGTTGGTCTTTGTGTTAGAAGCAGAAAGGAAGAGCTGTGTAAACTGAAGGAGGACGACCAGCCAAAGGAGAAGTGAAGTTGCCGCAGTAATCTCACTCTCTGACAACAGGTTCCTTCCATTTCCTTTTCTGTTTCTCGGTATAGACCAGTAAATGTGTCTTAATTGCACAAGAATAATTATGTTACAATGAATGAAATGTGAAGACAATGTCTGCTACTGAGAACCTGTGTGAGGTTTATTGTTATAAACACTTTATTGTTGTTTAATGGTAATAGAAACCTTATAAACGATAAATGTTGTTGTCTGTCAGTGTCCAAGAACTTAGAAAATAGATCCTTATCTCTCTTGGTTGACGATGTACGATGATAAATCTTAGCTCTCGAGGTGCAGTCACTTAAGATTGATCACCGTATGAAGCAAATGTGAGCTGCAAACTTCAAACCGTCGGAAAAGACGTATAATATTAAGAGTTTCCTTTAAGACAAAGATAACCACGTAAAACCATTCGAGAGTACTTAAAACAGTAGCTGCATTGTGAGAAATCGCGTTGCTCCACGAGCATGTAGCATGGGAGATTAAAACCACAGAGATAAATCTTATTTGACTTAAAAGCGAAGTAGGGAGGTAGTTTACTTGTGTCGTAGAACGCCATGTTTTTATGACGGGCATGTAGAGTGGAATACCCGCATGTGGAATCTTGATTATTGTTGCATGCGATGATTTTAGTTTCGTTTTGTAGGCCTTATGAGTCTAGAAACCTTGAATTCCGGGATAACAGGATATTGTTATAGATATTCGAGTGTATTGTGCAAACATGGGAAAATAAGTAAACAATTGTGAAACCACTTAGGAGTGGTCATTAGTAAACAGTGTTTTACATGTATATGAGTTTATGAAACTATGAACTCAGGATTAGGGTAAATATTGCGCCAAGCGCCATTACAGGAGGAAATCTTAAAACCTTGAGGGCATCAAGGTCGTCAATTAGTTCAAATTATACAAATGGAAACTGTAGGATTTCGACCAGTTCAAGTCGAGTAGGGTGGGTGAACCAAGTTCAAGCGTTTGTAGAACGCTATCTAAATACAAATCCTTTGGCCAAGGTGGTGTGCTATCCTCAAGTACATCGAACGTTCACCGTAACTGGATGGCGTTTTCTTGTGGAGGGTCGTGCATGACTAGAGGGTATCTAGGGATCTGCACGATAACAAGACACGTAGGTTACAACACCAGAGCTCAGATGGCAAACACCGATGGTTATCCTAAGTCTATCCTCTTGAGTAGGGTAGGGCCACTTCCGGTTAGGAAGGAGTGCGGGAGACCGACGGTCTGTGGTTGGAGGTTAAGCTCCTTGAAGATATTTTCTCTTCCCAATATTGAGGAACTGCCGAGTCTTGAACGTGATGGGTTGACAATCGAGATGCATGATAATGGTATGTTTCCAATAATTGTTATTTCAAGAAAATTTCATTTGTTAGAAAACAAAGTGTATTATGAATATCATTTCTTTCAGTCTTTATGAGAATGCAATCATGTTTATGATAAAATGAAAAATGTTGTAAGGTATTATAGATGAGTTTTATGTATTTGATTACCCAAAAAAAAAAAAAAAAATTTTACCATCGTGAAAACTTAGTTACTTCTTGTCATGTCGGATTTGGATGTTACACTATTCTAGAAATCATTCAAGTCTATATGACCTAGATCAATGTCCCTAATCCCAGCGAGGTTCTCGATGATGGAGGCCACATCAAAACCCCTGTACTTATATTTCATCCTAATCAACCCCACTATCCACCAGACGTATGAATCAAAAATTCTCAATAGCAATTGAAAAACTATGGCTGGACAAGGGTCTGTAGAAGGTCTCAAATTGACGGCATTTATGGAACTCATGAAAATCCAGGAAAATTGAAATAGCAAGACCAAATTCAAAAATTAAAGTTCAATCAAAATGAGTATGCAAGGAAATTGGCAATAACCTAACCTTAAAACCCGCAGATTATGAGCAGATGGAGTCACAAACGAGCACTGGAGTCCTTGAGCAAATGCTGTCAAAAATGATAAATTCATAAATGAAATAGGGTGTGAAATACCTCTGCCAACTTCGTCAATATCAATATCTTCTGTTGAGATATGTTCATTAATAAGCCGTAAAAATTTGAATGTGATGTAACTAGTCATGGACGAGAATTAACTCCCGCGAATTCATGAACAGTACCATTGCTCTTTTCTTGTGCATGTCGACAGAAGTGACTATTGTCGAACCAAAATTGGCAAATGAAAAGATTCGCCAAACGAAAGCATGAGTGATGTGCACAAACTCCTTTGCTACCAGCCAATCTTTTTATTGGCAAGTCACTCAATCGGTAAACACTAAAACCTAGGAACGGGCACTCGACGGCCATGCAGATTCGCAAGATGATGATTCCGCCGATATATGCCTTTACTTGAACCTCTTTCTTCATTGGCAAGGAAAGAGTCTTGGGAACAACTTAAACTAATCGGGGAGTTACAATGTTTGCAAAACATGAGATGGGCTAATATGGAGACTTAGAAGGAAAGAGGAGTTAGCGATCGGAGAGATTGGTCGACTTAAAACAAAACGAGCACTACAAAGACAAGGCGCTTGATCAATGAGTTTGAGAACTTAAGGAATCGCATATCAATGTTCAAGAAATAACAAAAGGCCTGACAAAGGGAAAGAAAAACCCGCAAACCTACAAGGCTTTTCACAAAGGCAAAGACTTATCATGAAAATTTACCCAACCTATAATGAATAACTCAAAAACAAAATTATTGGGTAACAATTACCAAAATGTAGATAAAATAAAATAATTCTTAAATGAAAATTAAAATTTATGTGCCCAAGTGTGTACAATATAGTAAATTAAATAGTTCTGAAGTAAAATAAAACTAACTTTCAAAGTAAAATAGCTATCTTTTTTCCATCTATTTATGTATCTATGTGTATTTGTAGTAGTTTAAATAAACATTAACATTTAATATTCATATTTTAAAAAATCGTTAAATATATCTAACATATGTTATAAATTTAATATAGGCACCTCCATACTATCTCAACATTTGTAGAGAGATGTATTTAAGATATCTATACTAGTAATACAAAGAGAATGCTCTAAAACATGATAAAATTCACAATTTTCAAATTGGAGGAGTCATTCCATGAGATGAAAAAGCAAAATAAATTATCGAAACAAAGTTGATATTTTTGTTACTTTAATAAAGTCTTTTTTTTTTAAATACCTCTCTTCATCAACAACACCAAATCTTAAAAATCTTGTCATCTACATTTCATGTCAACCTTATGGCACTCTAAATGAGTACAACTAAAGCACATTTGAGGCCATTTAAATAAAACAACATAATAGATTGACCTTGTAGACATCCAAAATTGACCAAATACCTGATTATTCTTGATTATTCTTGATTATCCCAAATTATCCCTTAATTAATCCTAATCATTACCCCTCACATAAGATTTAATTAATTAATTAAATCTTCCCCTTTTACACAATCTCTCGTAAATAATAAATTAAATTTAACAAAATTAATTTATTATTTACCTAAAAACCTAAAAATCTCCCTTAAAAAATAAATTAAACTTAACAAACTCAATTTATTATTCACCTAAACCTATGCATAAAAAATTAAAAATATTAAAATCCATTCAACTATCTTTTACCTAACTCTTTTACGGTTTAACCACTTTTGAAACCACTTTTGAAACCGTCCCATCAAAAATATTATAAAATCCTACCTTATTTTCCAATTCCCGAGGACAATACATCGAAATTAGTAACATTTACATTTGTTTATATCAATTGTTTAATCGTTGATCTTTCTTTGTTGGTGCATTGGATATAAATTTTTAGGGTTTGCAAATAGTTTTCAAGTATTTTCAATGAAATTTATATTTTATGCATACAATTGGTGAACCCCATGTGAACATGCTTCTGTTAATCGGTTGTTTGTGCAAGAGTTGTGTGTTTGTGTAGGTTTTTTTAGTGAGACTCTGAAGATACCTGGAGGCAAAATAGTGTCCTCGGGTAGAAAATTTGTTCTCTGGCTCATTATATTCTCGGCTAGACCTTCTGCATTGTATTATCTGGTATTAATTTCTGTGTATGGTTCTTGTTCTTAGCATAAACGTATTATATCCGCCAATCTCTTGTTTTAACCGTTCGAAGACTTAGTTTAGTAACGGTTCTTTTAATCCTTTTGGTTAAAGGCTTGTGTTAAGTGCTTCAGAAAGTTGGTGTATTCTGTTAATATTTGCCATTTTGTTAGATCTTGAGGGAAGTTACTGGTAGTTTTGTCACGCCTTGGCATCTGTTAAACAGTTTCTGAGCATCCTTCATTCATATTTCTTGCACATACCCCGCTACCATTACATTCCAGGATGCCCCCAGTTTGCTTGTAATTGTCTTCCTGGAATGTAAGAAGCTTGGCTGCCACCATAGCTATTTGTTTGGGAATGACTGGAAGACCAGCCATTGGAGTTCATATGATAATCTTCGCTGAAATGACCAGGCTTATAACAATGACCTTTGTTGACATGTCTGAAACTATTCTGATCACAAATTCTTCTACCTGATGCATACGGTTTGTTACCACAATGATCTTTACCATTTTGTGTAGTCACCACCTCATCTTTCCAGAGCATATTATAGACTTCATGTTCCTGTGTGAAAGAAGCTACAGTGGTACCACTACCCTTTGTAGTAGAGAAATCTAGTGCCTCAACTAAACGATCTTCTTTGTATCCCATATCAAGAGCAGATTCTAGAGGAATGTCGGTATCTTGATAGAAATTGTGGCCATTGTTTCCGCTTTTCTTTATTTTCCTCTTTCTTTCGACTGCGGAGTTGTTTGATGATATTGCGAGTCAGGAGCTTTAATCTATAGGCCAACGAGAGCCGGTGTTCTTGCCCAAAATCGCTTGGTTACCATATTTTATTAACTTTGCTTTGCACTGCTACTTTGTACTACGTCCTCATCAAAACTCTTAGAGGCTATCTAAATATCGTGACCCCTTTGTAGTTGATCAAAGTGTAAATTTCCTTATTGGCATGCAAATTTCCTTGCTTGCGTGAGAAATAAGAGAGTTGTGGGATATATGACTAATTTCCAGCCGCTTCATCTGAGAATGAATTACAAGTTTTAATTGCACATATTATGCTAATTTGCGGGGCTAATCTTTTTATGTCAGTTGTTCACAGGTGCGATGGAGAAAGTACAACAATAGATGTGATAAGTTCATTTTTGTGATAGGCTTTTATATGTGAGCATTTTAGTGATCAGAAAATTGTCTCACGCCATACAAAACTCACGCCAAAAGTTAATCTAAATTCATTGTTTGTTCTTATCGTCGTATTACTTGAGCTTTTTATGAGTGCACGCGCTAGTTAACAGATTTATTTGGCCGATATACTTTTATATGTCACCATTTATATGTTTGTGTCGTCATTAGCTTTGGGTGCGAGTGTTCTTAGCTTCCTTGTGGGAAATGTTCTTGAGGCAATAAACGCCAGGCAAAAGATACGTGGTATCATCTCCATACACCAGTTCTGCAGTGGTGTCCATTGTGCCAGATGAACTATCTGTCAAGATCTTGCCACCTTTGTTATTCTCCAGATCTGTTGCAGTCTCTAAATCAAATTCATCAGCAGGTCCTTGCATATGAAAAATTCCCTCCAAAATTAGCAAACCACCATAGTGCCAATTTTTAGCCCTAGGAGGCTGTTTCACTCCAACAATCATAACTTGCTTGTTTTTCATCGGATTTTCACAATTTTACAAGCGTTAGAAAGGTGACTCGGCAAGCTACATCATGGAACAAACCATTTTGTCAGAAACATCCCAGATTTGCAGGTATAATCATTTGAAATTCAGGCTTTTGTTTTAAATCATCAAGCATTTATCTTGTGGTGCATTTAACATTTTGTGTGGGTTCTTGCAGGATCATTTGTCTTGTCTTAACGTTTTTATTGCAGCTTCTCGTTTACTGCTAATACATTTGTTGCAGGATCCTTTGTGTGTTTGCATTTTAACATTAGGAACATTTCAATTGGTGCTTTAAAAAAAATCTAAGTGTTTAATGTGTCTGGTGCATTTGCACACTTTGTGTCAGTAGATTCTAAAGTAGAACAAAAGTATCATATCCCCTTGCCTCTCAAAGGATCTTGGGTGTAAGAGAAATTGTTGTATCTTCTTTTTTCTTTTTTAGAAGAGCCTGCCTTGGTGGGAAAAGAGGTACTCACCCCAAGGGACGACTCTAAGCGGTATTTTCAATTCTGTCTACTATATAAATGGTTGAGGTGAAAGTCGTAGACTTCTTGGCGACGTATACTTATTCCGACAGTTCCCTAGCATACATACACTTGTGTATAAGATACGTTAACCCCATTGATAGGCTCTTAAGTGAGTCAATGCCGCATGAATGAGTGTCAAGTCCCCGAATTCTTACTGGACACCTTAAGTTAGAAACCTACCCTATTGATTGAGTTATTGGTGTCTTGTTCAATGCAAGAGAATAGTGTCGTTCTCTGAAGTTACTCACCATATGGCTCCCCTAAGATGAGACAGAAATCCTCAGCTTAGCATAAGCTATTTGTTGGCTTTCCCAGGAGAGGGTGATTAGGTTATCCTTCCAATCCTGGAGGCCCCTACCTATCCTCTCTTGCAAAGACAAAAGTGTATACACCACATAGGTGTTCCTACATTGATGTCAAAGGAGATTCCAAGCTGTGGGCTTAAACAAGCTGCCATTGACCATTGACCTTAGGTAGATTAAGCATTATTTTCAAGTGTATTAGATTGTGTTGAGACCTTTGGAAATTTGGCCTTAAGGGCCTATTGAACATACACATTACGCTTATACTACTTTCTATTAGACATCTGGACATTGTGTTTTTGTGCTTGAAGTGCATTCTTGTCACCATCTGTCATTTTGAATCCTAAGAAGCTCTTTAATCGATCAAATCATCCAATCCATCCATTTCGCACTTAATTCATTTATCATCATCTTACTCATATTCTCATCCTTGAACCTAGTCCAATCCTTATTCGTCACAATGGTTGTGATCATCAACAAATCTAGGTCAAATCCAAAACCCAAAATCATAATCCGAGGTGGGCCAAAATTTGCTCCTAATGATGAGGACTTTGTAGATCATGACGCATATTTTGATACTCATGAACCATATATCCCCCCATAATCGCTTCCACCAACATCACTATCACCCCAAGAATATGAGGAAATACAAGGTCTTAAACATATCTATGATGGTTTTAATCTTACCACTAAGGCAATGTTTAGAGATAATTTTTGTCATGTGTCCTTAGCACATCTCATCATTGGAGATTCTTATGATGATGTCACCTCAACATAACCATACTATATGCCATCTCCATCAACTTCATACAAACCTTCATGCCCTCATGACCCTAGAAAATCTAGAATACAAAATCTTACGATCAATTTGGGATGTGATTGAAACTTTACATCAAGAAAAACAACAAGCTATCTTCAGACAACGAGAAGAAGAGGAACATGTTCAAAAAATAAAGCATGCATACGAGCAATCGAGTCCTCTTGATCAAGCTTTACTTCGAGAGGAATATAAACATTACCCTATAGCACCGTTCATCCTTGAAGATTCACAAGATCAATCTTCTCATCCTACCACATCAACACCTAAATTCTATGAGTCACCCCCATCGTCATGCCAACCTAGTCCCTCCACATCAACCAATCTCGTGAATATTCCTCAATATCCATCTCAAAATCCTCCACAACATGAGCATGCTAGTACTAGTCACTCCTCACACCAAGATCAAGAATCCTTAATCTATCTTAATGATACTCTTGACAAGGGAAATACCACCTCAAGTTTGGAATCATATACCAATCCATCTACTAGCCCCCCTCATCCATCCATCCATATGGAATCTCCATCATATAATCCTTCCAACCTTCAAAACCCTAATTCATTTAGCCAATCCCCAACACACTTAAAGTCTAAACCATCAAATCTTCCACCTAAGTCCAATCCTATCATCCCTACACCCGATCCAAATCCCACTCCTATCACTCTATTGAATCCTAATCCTATACCTTTCACCCTCATTATCCATCCATTATATTGTGCATCCACCCATATACTAATGAAAGATGTGATCCATTGGATACTAGCAAGGAATCAACTACCACCCTCATGCCATCAAATCTCTATCCTTGAAACTATCCAAGAACCTTCAAATGTCATGCCTAGTCTTCCAAATCCATCATGTAGTTCACAACCTATTGAGCCTATCGAAAATTCTCTCCCCATGAGACCAAGTCAAAATCCATTGTACCCTCATGGTAGTGATTGTCAAGAACCTATCAAACCTCTCGAAAAGTCTCCCACTTCCACTTCCATTAAACCACAAGAGCTATGTCAAGAGTATAGTCCTAAGCATGTGGAAACATTAGCCCCTAATACAAATCAAGATCAAATCCCTTCCATTCAACCCATCCACAACCTATACCTTCTTTATGATCAAGATATTATCTATGATGATGAGCCTATCCATGAACAAAATGATCCCATCCTTAGCACACTTAATCCTATTTATGATCAAGCTCCCATTCATGATCGAGATCCTATCTATGATCAAGAAAACCATGATGATCCTCTTAGTCAACTTTATGCATTCCATGGTCAAAAGCTTAACACTCCACCTATCCATAATCCTATAACCATTCATGAGCAAGCTATCCAAACTACTCTTATCCATCCTCCATCTAGCCCTATCTGTGATCCAACAACATGCACTTCCCTTGATGAGACACTTGGCTCCCAAGTAAACATAGATGATCAAAAAAATACCCTGGATCTTCATGAGCATAATGACCATAATCAAGCTCCTAACGATCCTTTGTCATCCACTATCAACCATATTGCAAATCCATTATCATATCCCATTGGTCTTACTACATTCATTCATGAATGTTCCTTCCCTAGGAGAGTAGCACAACCATTGTCTACCACCACACCTTCTCCATACAATAATGAGCTCAAGTCTAGTGTCCAAAACACACATAATCTCATTGTCCATCGCATACTCCAAAAAATGAACTATCAAGGTAAAGGCTTAGGCCTTCATGAATAAGGTATTTTGGAGCCTATCCATGTCAAAGTCCCTCCACGATCATATGGCCTTGGATATACACCTCAAGGAAAACAATCTCAAAATGTTGGTACTACCTCCATGCCTCTTAAATCTACATCCTTCCATCCCAAATCCCATGTAGCGTATCATACCCCTAAAACATATGTTTCTATCCCTCCTCCATCATCCTACAAACCCAAAAAGCATGTGACCATCCATCTTCCTCCATCCACTTTACCTCCACTTCTTCCAACTCCTAACATCCCTCCATCCACTTTACCTCCACTCCTTCCAACTCCTAATATTCCCATCCTCAAATCCCTTTATCACTTTAGCCACAACTCCATTAATCCCTCCATCCATACATCTTGTTCCTATAAATCCCCTACAATTCCTAATCATGATCAACAAATGCACACGTCGATTAAACATGAAGCTATCACAAACACCCCCATGGGGTTCAAAAACAAAAAATTGGATGCCTCCACCCATAAAGCAAAAAATCCTAATGATCCGCATGCCATAAGGCACCAATGCAAAGAATCAAAGCAAAATCAAAACTCAAAAAGGCTACCCAAGTCCACATCTCAAAAAGTCAATTTCAAATTCAAAATGGTTTGGGTCCCCAAGCAAAAAGCACCTAATTCAAATGGAGCATCCACAATCCTAAAATCCCAAATATCCCACTCCCCATCACAAAATCTTAACATTCATAAGTCCATTTGGGTCCCTAAAGTCATGAATAGGCAATCCCCTAAGAGAACATCTCCATTACTCCCAAATCCCCCTTCCAATAAAACGCTTCAAAATCCAATTCAGTGTGTGCAAACGTTGGTCTTAGTTCCCTTCCACTCCACAACATTCCCACATACCTCCATCTCCCAATCTTCTATCTACCATCCCACTTCTTTCTTCCCTCATATCCCTATGGTCCATGCTTTTGCATAAGTCTTTCTATCTATCTCTTTATCTCCATCCTACTCCTCTATCCTTCCATCCTAATCTCCATACGTAATCCACTATCCATCCATCCATAATATACTAATTCCTTACTCTATTTCCCTCTCCCGCAATCCTCTACCAACATCCATGAGCATAATGCCAATGGACATGGTCTATGAGTGACTTCTATCCATCATGGGACCTTACCACCTTACTATGGGAACAAAATCTTGAATTCCTACCTATTCCTTCCAACTATCCTCTACCAAAAAAAAAATAATAAAGATAAATCCTTCATCCAATGGTGAAAACCATTTTTATGGTGCCTTGGATAAGTACCATGATGACAACCTGGCAAACAAGTGTCATGTGTAGGTGATTATCTATGTGATTTACACTTGGGGGCATGTTGTCTCATTTATTTCATCCTATCCATCCTATTTTATCTATCTCATCTCATATCCTATCCTATCATTTTCCATCCTATCTTGCCATCCTTACCCATCATATCTATCATACCTTCCTCATTGCACCATCCATCTTCCCTTCCTCCTCTTTGATCTTGATAAGTGTAGGGGCAAAATGTTGAAAAATATTTTGGACACCTCTTTGTCATATCCCAAATTCCACCCACCCATTTCTAAGAATATCCTCCATACATCCATCTACTACTACGTCCATCCATCCCTTCCAAGCATTATCACCATCATGCATCCTAATAAGCATCACGTTGCCAAATCCTAAGGTATAACATCTAGAGTAGGGGCATGTTATTCCTATGCGATGTAATCCTTGAAGATCACATCATAGGCTCCCTCCGTCCATCTATCCTATATCTCCCATCCATTATCCTTCTATCGCCAATCCTTGTATCCATCTATACTCCTACCTTTATCCTATTGTCCATTCTTTTATCTATCCAAATCCTACATTTATCCTATCACCCATCCTTTTTTATCCACCCATCCTTCCTACACATTTTCTATCCATTTCTTATCACTACTCCCTTCACCCATCCATCTATTATTAATCGCCCTTTCATTCATTAACCTAAATCACCCAACTTTCCCATCCTTGTTTCTAGACTTGGTGCTCCCTTGTCACTAGTTATCATTTGAAGATCACAATCCTATCCAGATGCAATCCAATCCTAATCCATTGCAATCCATTGCCTGCAATACAATGCATTGTCAATCCAAAACAATTCAAGCAAAGCCTCATCCCAAACATTCCAACGCAATGATCCCAATCTTAATCCTAAAGCAATCAATCCATCAATAAGCAATCCTCATCCATGCCAATCTTGTCAACCAATCTAGCCAAATTATCCAATCACACACATGGTCTTGTTCCTAGCCTTGTAATCCTGATCAATCAATCATCATCATCATCATCTTCAATGGAATATATCGTTCCCATATCAACAACACAATCCTCGCGTTGTTATTGGGATAAATCATTCCCACATCAACAACGCTATCAATCAATCATATCAATTGTCTTATACATGATGTTACGCTCTCAAAACCAGACCAGGTGTATTATATGAGGTGTCTCATTCATGAAACCAGACATTATCAATCAATCAATCATCATCAATCATATCAATTGTCTTATATAGAATGTTGCATCTTCAAAACCAGACTAGGCATCTTATACAGAATGTTGCATCTTCGAAACCAAACCAGTTATCTTATACAGAATGTTGCATCTTCAAAACCAGACCAGGCATCTTATACGACATGTTTCATTTCCTGAAACCAAACACTATCAATCATTATCATTATCAATCAATCCAATCAATCATCGGTTTTCAACTTGACAGGGGCAATCACCTTGTTTGTTTTTGAATCATTTGTGCATGCTTTGCTTGTCTTGTTTGTGTGTGATATATCATTGTTGTTTTGCATATGTATCAATCCTTGCAACATACCTACTAATTTGTCATCATAGTCCTTCATATCATGGTGGCTTAGGCATATGTTTGCTAGTGACTTTCTGTCCTTTTCACATTTGACACATCGTCACCGTGGTCTTTATACTTTGGTGCATAATGTCCAATGCTATATCAAACATCAGGTTGCTCAAACTAAATCAGCATAACTCTATCTCCTCCCCTTCATTTCCTTTTTCAAGAGCATATCTATCTCCTTCATCCCTGCATATCCTCTTGAGGGGGCATCATATATCAATCCTTCATTTTTATGAGCCACATCCAATCCAATCCAACCCATTCTACCCAATCTTTTATAAATACAAAACCTATGTTTTAATCTTCTTTGAAACAACATTGCCTCGCAACATCGTCTCAAAGAGGAGCAAAATGTAGACATCCAAAATTGACCAAATCCCTGATTATTCCTGATTATCCCTAATTATTTCCCAAATTATCCCTTAATTAATCCTAATCATTACCCCTCACATAAGATTTAATTAATTTTAATAAATTAATTAAATCTTCCCCTTTTACACCATCTCTCGTAAATAATAAATTAAATTTAACAAAATTAATTTATTATTTACCTAAAAACCTATAAACCTCCCGTAAATAATAAATTAAACTTATGCATAAAAAATTAAAAATATTAAAATCCATTCAACTATCTTTTACCTACCTCTCACCGTACAACCAACTCGGTTTAACCACCTTTGAAACCATCCCATCAAAAATATTATAAAACCCTACCTTATTTTCCAATTCCCAAGGACAATACATCGAAATTATCCTGGAGTTATGCTGGAAGAAAATTAAGCAACCACATTAACACCTTCAGTAACATTTACATTTGTTTATATTAGTCGTTTAATCGTTAATCTTTCTTTGTTGGTGCATTGGATATAAATTTTTAGGGTTTGCAAATAGTTTTCAAGTCTTTTCAATGAAATTATATTTTATGCATACAGACCCAATAACACTTCATGTAATATAACCTTCATATTTGCATCCAAAAGATGGAGGGTAAGGAGACTCATGATGTGATCAACTTGAATTTCGATTGATATTCAGATTGGATTGTTGAGGGCATGAAGCCCATGATTTTGGTGGAGGAGGTTGTTGATTTTGAAAGGGAGGCATAAGAACAACTAATGGAAGCAAAAGCAAATGTGAATGCAAGAGGCAAAAAAACATCAGGAAGGACTTCATTGGACGATGATTATGATGTGTGAGGATGATATTGTTAGGAGAAATCTTTACCATCCAATTCAAAGTACCACCACCTAAGAACTTTGGTTGAAGGAGAAATTTGTAAAATATGTACATGGATCTATAATTTTCTATGATGATGACAACTGACCAATCATAGCATTTTGATTCGATAAATTCCATATTTTACATATTATTTAAGTTTATTTTACAAATTTACGTAATTTTTTTAATATGTTGAGTTTTGTCAAATCTAGACTACAAGTCAAAATTTTGGCTTGCCAAGTTTTTAACTATGGCTTACACATTGGCATTACACTAATTTTAATGAATTGTAAATGATACATGTAACTAATCGCACTATTACACACGAATATTTGCATGCAGGGAAATATGTGGACAACTTGTATATGCTTCTCTCATTATGAAGGTGAGATTGTCCTTTTTATGTTATTGATACAATGAAATGCTCAAATAATTTTATGGCTATTACAAGTAAATGCTTTAGACAAATCTAGAATGTAGAAGGCCATTATTGTCTTAAAAGTCTTTTAATAAAAGGCTTTATGTAGTTCATGACTCATAAATATATGGCTATTAAAAGTAAATGCTTTAGACAAATCTAGAATGTAGAAGGCCATTATTGTATTAAAAGTCTTTTAATAGAAGGTTTTATGTAGTTCATGACTGAAATATCTTGTACCTCGACATTAATGATTTTGACTTGTGGTCATTGTAATAAAGAATTTCCGCTCACAATCAAATATTACAAATGTTTATGTAATTATATCTAAATATTAAAGAATTTTTTTTATAGAATGGATATAGTAATTCTCAACAAAGGTCTCAAATTATAGATTGAGAAAGGCCTTAATCCTTAGAGATGTATTCCAAGGGATTGTGTACCCCATCCATTAAGATAAATCCCAATGCCATCACGAATATGAAGCTAATAAACCTCTAATAGTGATCACTTGTTATAAAGAGGAACATTACCAAGAACACAAATATTTGGAATCAAAAATACAATCAAGAAGTTAGTCGATTAGATGACATAAACTTACTCCTAAAACAGCTTTAGGCTGACTTGACATAGGAATTTCTAGTGATGCCAATCAGATCTATTAATTGTCCAAGGGAACATTGATTTGGACAATCAAGAGAAACATGACATCCATTACCATACTATCCATGCTCCATGTTGGATTCTTCCAAACCACTACAATAGTGTCACCTCAAAAGCTGGGATTGGTTTAAACTCCAATGCACAAATGTCAACCTGTAGAGAAACAGAAAAGGAAAAAATCGAAATCACTCTTCACTATGACATGGAAATATAGCTTACAACTATACTTCGCAGAATAGCCAGCACTACTCGTGGAAGTTAATTAGGTCAATACAAATATGAGAATTTGTAATATCCTCTCTGGAAAACATTGTACACCCATCCACAGATATTTCGTCATGAAATTCCAACTGTTAAGTACCATTCCCAAATGGATGGAAAACATCAAGGATCAAGAAAACCCTACAAGATTACCTAAGACACTCGTGAATCAAGTACATAAAAGTTCAATGAAAAGTTTGCTTCCTGTTTTAGTCTCTGGAACAAATACCTTGTGAATAGGAATCTTCCCAATGACTTACTACATTAAAGGAAGCATCCAATCCCCTCATGGTGCAGAGTTTAACTTCATAATAACCAAGAGGCAATCTAACCATATTCTCAAATGGGGACTTTCTCCAATCTCAAAGAAAAATAAAAACTAGAAAAACCAAGACATTGAATCTGTTGTTAGACTTTCTAGACTACGGCCCTTAATTCCTTTCTAGGAAAATTTATGCTCAATTTCAAGTTAAGATAATACAACAGTGTTTTTGACAATGGTAAGCAGCTAACAAGGGACTGAACCCTTTACAAGCAAGAGCCCCCAAGGTCAGGCAAATCAAGCCAAAGCAGACCACACAGTACAAAAAAACATAACGAAAACAACGGACGAACAACTATCTAACAACAGATAGGAACTAAACAACCCCATACCCTGAGGGTACAAATCTGACTCCCTTAACCCTAGGTCACGAAGCAGCGACAGATTTGGGGAATCCCTTCTTTCTTTGCACAACCGACCAAGAAGACTCTGAGTCGAAGTCCACAGAGTGAGGCGAGGGGAGGGGATCCTCAACAGCCATCTCAGGCAAAGAGCCACCACGCCCTGAGAGAGAAGCCGGCAGCATTGAAGATGAGTCAGGGGCAACTGAAGGACCAGCAGAAGCGACCATCGAGGGTCAGACAGGCTCAGTCTAAACAGCGACAATAGTTTGAGGCACCATCCGACGAGAGAGTGCCAACCGTTAAATGATCAATGAGTGCATTCTTCCACCAGATTGTCATGCCCTTGAGACGAGCATGAGGGCAACCAGAGGCTATGTGACCAATGGAGAAACATCTCTTGCACCGAAAAGGGAGACCCTCATAGTCCAACAGTTGCGTCCATGGTCTGTCCTCGACCATCAAAACATTATCATGGAGTGGTTTGGAGATGTCCATATCCACTAAAATACGAGCCACCATAGTATGCCCAAGATCCGAGGTCGTAAAGTCCACCTTCAATAAGCACCCAATGGCATTGCCAATGGCTTCATAGCAGGAATCTTCCTAAAACTGGAGAGGGAGATTCGATAGACACACCCAAATTGGTCTGGTATTCAGTGGCTATGTAAGAGGATTGAAAGAGCGAGCCCAAGGCTTAATGGACGATGAATGATCACCCCACATCCATCCCTTGTCTCGCTCCTCGGAGGAAGCAAAGGTCGCTATGAAGAACCCCCTTGCACTGGAAAAAAGCTCAATCTGCCCAGAGACAAGGGGCTTCCAAGAGTCCAATACCCAACCATGCAGATCTGGAAGGGATAGCCATAAGCCATTAAACCTGCAGACCACACCACATCTCAAGTAGAAACCCTCATTTTCTGTGACCTCAGGGCCACAGACCACCACAGGGGAAGGACGGGCACAAGGCATAGGCCTAACCCTAGCCTGTGAAGGGAGTGTCTAAGCTTGAGAGTTGTTAACAGCTTCAAAAAATGATTTCTGATGGCGGCCTGAAGCAAACTTAACAACGTCGAGACCAACATTTCCAACAAATAACCTGCAACAGGGACCGTCGCCGAAACATTTGATGGTGATAGGTTGTCATTGATGTCAAATGTGTTGTTGCAAGAGTTGTTCATTCATCAGGATAAGTGTGTTGATCATGTATCAGGATGTTTTCACAAGATGCCTAGTGTCTTCACTAGTGCTTGTTCAAGTTGAGATCTATAGGTAAAGTTTGGTGACATCAGTTATCAGAAGCTTAATTAGATGATTCTTCATTAATGTCAAAAGGTTGATATAAGTCTTGACAAGATAAAGTCACAAACTTGAAGTCTTCAAATCATTTCTATGGTGCACAATATGCTATCCTCAAAGTGAATCTATTTTGGCATTCTTCAAAGCATAATGAAAAGACATATTGGTTAAGGTTTATAACTTTGACATATATGCAGAGTGTTTATTTGGACAACAGATGTAGAAGTCACTTACAATGGACAAATTGATATCTTTACCTCAGTCCTCCATATTTTTTCTTGAGGTCTTTGTTGTCTATCTATCCTAAACTAAGTTCTTCATTCCATTTCAAGCCTGTCATATATCAAATGCTCTTTTTGTTATAACCATTCATTGACCTGATGTTGTAGGTCATTTCACTTATGTTGACCGGCCAAAGGGTTATTATACATTGCGACCACCGGCCCCATCTTTCTTTCCATCGAATGCGTTGGTTGTGCATTATGTTCATCGGGCGGCAAAATTTAAATCAAAGGTTAAGTTTGAATCTACAAAGGCCACGAAGACTCAATCCAACGTTTGTAATTTAAAACTGAAAGTCCGACTCCTGCCCTAAACTTTGACTTCCTGTGAACGTTTGCTATGTATTTTGTTTTAGAAAGTTTCTTCTAAAGGTGCAGTTTAAACCCGATTACTAAGGAGTGTTGTGGAGTGAATTGTTAGAAGTTTTTAAAAAGTTTCTTTTCTATTTTGTGGTAGTTGAAAATAAAAGAGGAAATATTCTATTTGAAGAGAGTTTAAAAGATTTTTTATGTGAGAAGATTGATTTTTGATAAATCATTTTGCATAGAAGATGAACAATTTTTGTTTTCTTGAGAAAATAAAGAGGTTGTTTGCAAAGAAGAATTTGAGGAGATTTTCTTTTGTAAAGCAAATATTTATGGAGAAATTGGAGATTGATTTTGAGAGGATTGCTTTAACAGAGAATATAAAAATATCAGATGATTATATTGCAGATTAGTGAAGTTATTTATGCAGATTGAAAAAATTGAAGAGTCATCTTTGAAGGAATATAAAGAGATTTTGTTTATACAGAGAATATATTTTTATGCAAGATTCAATGGTTTCAATGAAGGAGTTTGTCTTCTTGCACATGGAGATCAGATTTGAAGGAGATTTTATTTTCTCTTTCAAGAGCAAATTGAAATATTTTATTTCAATTAAAGATTTTTATATGACTTTAATTATTGTTTTAGATGAATTGTCTGTGCAGATAAAGTAAAAAGTTTCGAAATTTTTGAAGAAGATTTACATATTTTTGCAAGGGATAATTTGAGATGTCAAAGAATATGAAAGGGCTCTAAAATGGACAGAGAGATAATTTTTTATTACTAGAGATTGATTTTGCAGGCAGAGAAGATAATCAGATTGAAGGGTTTTGTGATTTGGAGAATATGAAAGGTCATGAAATTGATTTTGCAAAATGCAGGGAGGGATCTTATATTTATTTGGCTTCACATGAAGATTGATGTGTGTTGTTGAGTGGATCAGGATACAGGATTGATTTTGAATATCTGAGTTTATGATTTGGGTTGATGAAAAGAATGGCCATTTGACAGACACATGAGAGAGAAGAAATGTTTTGTATTGAAACAGAGAACCCCTCTGAATTCTTGTTTTCAACTTGTTTTGTATTAGGGGTTGGTGCTCCTTGAAGCTGGTGCTTCTAAACATTGTTGCCAGTGAGGCACAATATGCCAATGAGGCTTGTAGGTCAGTGAGACCTCTCAATTGTCAGTGAGACATAATATTCAGCTAGTGAGGCTTTGTAAGAAGTTTTTAAAGTTAAGCCAGTGAGGCAGTTTTGGAGTGGTTTTTCTACCCCAAGAGGGTTTTCCACTCGTGCAAATTTGTGTTATGTCTCATATTGTTTTTATCTATATGTGTGTATGTTAATACTTTGCTTAAGAGGTTTTGTTCTCTTTCTTCATTCTCAGTCATGTGCTTATGTGTTTGACAATTCAATGATATCTTTCTCTTTGTGTGTCTTGAAAGTTAAAGTTTGCAAAAAAGTTTGAAAATTTACACAACACTGATTCGCCCCCCCTCTCAGTGTTGTCCTGGACTCCTACAATTGGTATCAGAGCCTAGGTTCCCTTTTGAAGCTTAATCAGCTTGGGTAGGTCTTCTGTGTGGAGTTCAATGGGTAAGTGTAGAAGAAATAAGAGCATGAAAAATGTCAAAATTCATTCTGGTCAAAAGACACAAAAGTCCCCATCTTTATCAAATTCAGATGTTGATAGATATGTCTCACAAGTTGAGTCAAGTATTGTATTAGAAGAAAAGATTTCAGACGCTCCTTTGTTTGATGGTTTAAATTTCTCAATTTGGTGTATGAGAATGCAAATTTATTTATCCTCTTTAGGATATGGTGTTTTGATGTCAGTTGAGAATGGATATTGTGTTACTGCAAATGACAAAGAAGCTCTTAAATGTAATTATATTGCAAAGAAAGCTATATTGTCTACTCTACCTAATGATGTTTCTTGTGAAATTATGCACTGTGAAACAGCACAGGATATGTGGAAGAAGTTGATAAAAATATATCATGGTAATGCACATGAAAAAGAAGACAACTTATTATCTAAGAAGAGTGACAATGATGAAAAACTCTCACATGAAGGAGATGAGACTCGATCAGATTTTGAAGAAGATCAGATTATAAGTGATGAAGAACAAGAATGTGAAATTGACATAGAAGGAGAGCTTATATGTGCTTTGAGTGAACTCGAGATATAAAAAGGAGAACCAGAAATTAGAATTGCAGATGCAACAAGAAAGAGACTTAAAAGACAAAGCTCTTATAGACTTTGAAGATGCTAGAAACCTAATTGTAGACTTGAAGAATCAAGCATGTGAATCAAACAAATTGGTTGTTAGTTTGAAGACGGAAGTTGAGAAAACTAAGAGGATAGCTGATGAAGTAAAATCTGATTTGGAGGCTAAAAAGGTTGAATGTCTAAAGCTTGAAGGACAAATAGTTTCTTTAAGTAAAGAACTTGAGGATGTTAGAAAGCAATTGGAAAAGAATCTCAAATTTGATGAGAGCACCAGTAAGTTTCATGAGTTGCTTGATAAACAAAAACTACATGGAGACACTGCTAGATTTGGTTATGAAAAGAATAAGTCCTCTAATGCTAGAGAGATTCCTAGAAGAAAAATTGATCAGCCTGCTACTCTTGAAAGAAAAGTGAATAATCAAAGAAGAAGAATTGCTCCTATAAGACAAGCATACATGTACAAGTATAACTATTCATTTAATGATTATTGTTATACTTGTAATCACTTTGGACACAAGGCAATTAATTGCAGAAGAAATCAGTTTGCTTCAATAAGAAATACTAGTGTTGTATGTTTCAAGTGTCACTCTCCTGGTCACAAAGCATATAGTTGCAGAATGTATGGAGGAATAGCATCATCTGGTTTGATAGATTTGAAAAAGAATAAGGTTGAAAAGATTTGGAAGAAGAAAATTGAGCAAAAGAAAGAGCCTGTAAAAATCTGGAAGCAAAAACAATGCAAAGAGAAGATAAATTCTAAACTTGTGCATCTTGCACAAGTTATTTCATCAGTTGCATAAAACATGGCATAATGTGAAGGGGAGTTGTTCTTGATCTATCAATTATCCCCAAGAAGTTCTAGGAAGGAGATCATTTGAATGATGATCTTCTCATATTAATTCTTGTCAAATGAATTCTATGATGATATTGCTAACTAAGTTGATCTTCAGTATGTGACAGTGATTCAGGAAGAACTTGTTGATGTAGTTGGTTTGTTGGTATGCAAAATTGATGGGCTGATTTGAATACTCGATCTTGGGTATATTCAAGAAGTTATCTTCAGATGTTTGTTTATGTGGGCTAAGGAAGTTGCAAATGAAAGAAGTCAATTCATTTATTTTTGCAGAGGTATTGATAGTGATTATGTTTATATCAGATTTGACATGAAGTTGTAAAAGTGTCATGTGCAGGATGATCTTCATCAAGATAGTCTTCATTTCAGATAATCTTCATTCCTTTGAGAAAGGTCTTCATTCTTTATCATATCAAGAAATGTGTGCAAAAGTAAAGTGATTGATTGTTGCAGATTTATTGTCATGGAAATCTTAGCAAGGTTATCTCTTGAGTGGTTGTCATCTCATCTTGAGTTGTGAATTTTGTAAAGAGTAGTCTTCATGTGGTTATCAGATTTTTGTTTGTTAAACCTGCATTGTTGTTCATCATGAGTATTGATGTGATTATGGTGTCTTTGCATGAAGTTCAAGTTCAGATAAGTCATATCAAAGGAGTCATTTTTTATGATCATACATCATGCTTTATGCTTTGGTAGATTTTGGAGATTTGTTATTTCAGGTCAAAAAGTGTTGGTGATTGTTGAAGAAGAGTGATGTCTTCAAGGGTTTGTTAAAGGAAGTAATCAAGGATCTCATTGTTGTCAGTGTTTCATCTTCATCTACATATTTGTGTTGTGATAAGAAGTGATATAGTGCAGTCTATGGCAGTTAACAGTGGTTTGATGCTTTGGTTGGTGTGCCTTACATGATGTTTCTTTCAGGGCCTATGCTTCATGATAAGAAGTGATATAGTGCAGTCTATGGCAGTTAACAGTGGTTTGATGCTTTGGTTGGTGTGCCTTACATGATGTTTCTTTCAGGGCCTATGCTTCATTGTTTCTTATTGCTCACAAGTTGAAAAGTTGTGTAGTATGCAGATGTGTAAGAACAGAGCTTTCAGAATAATAGCAAATTGTAAATATGACTAGTGCCTTAAATTTTCAGAGGCTAGTGGTATCGAAGGTTGGGTAAGTGATTTTTCAATTTCTTGGTTGGTATGAAAGATAACAAGGTCAGTGATAGTGTTTGTGATCCAACAAATGGGTAAACAGTTGATTGATATCTTTCTCATGATTTATATGAGTTATTTTTTCTAGGGAGGACTTAATTCAGGCTTTGTCATCAGATGTCAAAAAGGGGGAGAAAGATAAATTGCATCATAAAGTTTTGCCATCAATGACAAAGGGGGAGATTGATGGTGACAGGTTGTCATTGATGTCAAATGTGTTGTTGCAGGAGTTGTTCATTCATCAAGATAAGTGTGTTGATCATGTATTGGGATGTTTTCACAAGATGCCTGGTGTCTTCACTAGTGCTTGTTCAAGTTGAGATCTATAGGTAAAGTTTGGTGACATCAGTTATCAGAAGCTTAATTAGATGATTCTTCATTAATGTCAAAAGGTTGATATAAGTCTTGACAAGATAAAGTCACAAACTTGAAGTCTTCAAATCATTTCTATGGTGCACAATATGCTATCCTCAAAGTGAATCTACTTTGGCATTCTTCAAAGCATAATGAAAAGACATATTGGTTAAGGTTTATAACTTTGACATATATGCAGAGTGTTTATTTGGACAGCAGATGTAGAAGTCACTTCCAATGGACAAATTGATATCTTTACCTCAGTCCTCCATATTTTTTCTTGAGGTCTTTGTTGTCTATCTATCCTAAACTAAGTTCTTCATTCCATTTCAAGCCTGTCATATATCAAATGCTCTTTTTGTTATAACCATTCATTGACCTAATGTTGTAGGTCATTTCACTTATGTTGACCGGCCAAAGGGTTATTATACATTGTGACCACCGGCCCCATCTTTCTTTCCATCGAATGCGTTGGTTGTGCATTATGTTCATCGGGCGGCAAAATTTAAATCAAAGGTTAAGTTTGAATCTACAAAGGCCGCGAAGACTCAATCCAACGTTTGTAATTTAAAACTGAAAGTCCGACTCCTGCCCTAAACTTTGATGTTCCTGTGAACGTTTGCTATGTATTTTGTTTTAGAAAGTTTCTTCTAAAGGTGCAGTTTAAACCGGATTCCTAAGGAGTGTTATGGAGTGAATTGTTAGAAGTTTTTAAAGAGTTTCTTTTCTATTTTGTGGCAGTTGAAAATAAAAGAGGAAATATTCTTTTTGAAGAGAGTTTAAAAGATTTTTTATGTGAGAAGATTGATTTTTGATAAATCATTTTGCATAGAAGATGAACATTTTTTGTTTTCTTGAGAAAATAAAGAGGTTTTGATAAATCATTTTGCATAGAAGATGAACATTTTTTGTTTTCTTGAGAAAATAAAGAGGTTGTTTGCAAAGAAGAATTTGAGGAGATTTTCTTTTGTAAAGCAAATATTTATGGAGAAATTGGAGATTGATTTTGAGAGGATTGCTTTGACAGAGAATATAAAAATATCAGATGATTATATTGCAAATTAGTGAAGTTATTTATGCAAATTGAAAAAATTGAAGAGTCATCTTTGAAGGAATATAAAGAGATTTTGTTCATACAGAGAATATATTTTTATGCAGGATTCAATGGTTTCAATGAAGGAGTTTGTCTTCTTGCACATGGAGATCAGATTTGAAAAAGATTTTATTTTCTCTTTCAAGAGCAAATTGAAATATTTTATTTCAATTAAAGATTTTTATATGACTTTAATTATTGTTTTAGATGAATTGTCTGTGCAGAGAAAGTGAAAAGTTTCGAAATTTTTGAAGAAGATTTACATATTTTTGCAAGGGATAATTTGAGATGTCAAAGAATATGAAAGGGCTCTAAAATGGACAGAGAGATAATTTTTTATTACTAGAGATTGATTTTGCAGGCAGAGAAGATAATCAGATTGAAGGGTTTTGTGATTTGGAGAATATGAAAGGTCATGAAATTGATTTTGCAAAATGCAAGGAGGGATCTTATATTTATTTGGCTTCACATGAATATTGATGTGTGTGTTGTTGAGTGGATCAGGATACAGGATTGATTTTAAATATCTGAGTTTATGATTTGGGTTGATGAAAAGAATGGCCATTTGACAGACACATGAGAGAGAAGAAATGTTTTGTATTGAAACAGAGTAACCCTCTGAATTCTTGTTTTCAGCTTGTTCTGTATTAGGGGTTGGTGCTCCTTGAAGCTGGTGCTTCTAAACATTGTTGCCAGTGAGGCACAGTATGCCAGTGAGACTTGTAGGTCAGTGAGACCTCTCAATTGTCAATGAGACATAATATTCAGCCAGTGAGGCTTTGTAAGAAGTTTTTAAAGTTAAGCCAGTGAGGCTTTGTAAGAAGTTTTTAAAGTTAAGCCAGTGAGGCAGTTTTGGAGTGGTTTTTCTACCCCAGGAGGGTTTTCCACTCGTGCAAATTTGTGTGTTGTCTCATATTCCTTTTATCTATATGTGTATGTTAATACTTTGCTTAAGAGGTTTTGTTCTCTTTCTTCATTCTCAGTCATGTGCTTATGTGTTTGACAATTCAATGATATCTTTCTCTTTGTGTGTCTTGAAAGTTAAAGCTTGCAAAAAGGTTTGAAAATTTACACAACACTGATTCACCCCTCCTCTCAGTGTTGTCCTAGACTCCTACAACATTCCTCCCGCGATCAGTGAAATCTTGCAAGAGATCCTCCCCAGCAAGACACAGAATGCACCCAGAGCCCAAACCAACAGGCACGTGAAAAACAGCAAGCGCCACAGAAGATGGAATCCGCTCCACCAACTCAGTGTTGTCCTAGACTCCTACAACATTCCTCCCGCGATCAGTGAAATCTTGCAAGAGATCCTCCCCAGCAAGACACAGAATGCATCCACAGCCCAAACCAACAGGCACGTGAGAAACAGCAAGCGCCACAGAAGATGGAATCCGCTCCACCACAGAGTCACTGATGCACAAACTGGCCTACGCCGCACAGCAAGGACCTTCGAGTTCAAAAATTTCTCCCACTTCAATATCGCGCTCCGTCGCTATTGAAAAGAAAATGTTTTGGCAATAATACAACAGTGTTGAATATGATTGAGGAAAAAAAATCATTTCTGAATGCCCACTACCACACACATATTTAAGGGGCGAAAATCATCCTCTCAATGAAAAATTCCTCTTTCCTATACTAAAAATATCAAAATTATAGGGTGTGCAGTTCATTGAGGAAGAAACTTAATACATGAAAATTATTTTGACCTAACTTTTGGCTGATTATAGAGCAGCCTTTAACTTCAGTGTTATGCAAAGCATCATTGTGGAAACTGATACCTTTGATTCTGGGAGTAGCTCCACAGAGGGTGTTGCAGATTCATTTCATCATTACACTCCAAAGCCACCTGTTTCTTATTCAGCAATAGCTATCGATATAAGGCACACTAGCCTTGATCATCATTTGCCTTCAAGAGATCTCCAGCTTTCCCATACCTTACTCTTTCTAATCCCAAGATGATTTCAGCCCTTCTGACTGTTTTGACATCAAGATATCCAGGAATACAGAGCAATGTCGTTGCTGTATTGGTGAATCTACTCTTTCTAATCCCAAGATGATTTCAGCCCTTCTGACTGTTTTGACATCAAGATATCCAGGAGTACAGAGCAATGTCGTTGCTGTATGGTGAATCTTTCTTTACTGTGAGCATTGTCAATGCAGAAGCAATTCTTTACCCAATTATTGTTCTGAAAATGGATAATCTAGCAGCAAAAGAGAGCATGCAGCAGAAGCAATCTTGAGCCTTGTCGTAAATGGTGTAAACAAGACTAAAATTAATCTGCTGAGTGTCATTCTTCCTCTAATCCAAATGCTCAGATGGACTGCAGAGAAAGCAAGGCAGGATGCAGCAATGGTTTTGTACTATTTGTCATTTGCACAGGGCAATAATGTTAGGTTCATGAAGGCAAGCACAGATTCAAATCTGTTGTCCTCCTCAGAGGATATATCTGATGTTGCCAGTGGAGTCCTATTAATTCTAAGTAGAATTGCAGCAACTTCTGAGAGATGCAAGACTCCCTTGAACCAATGCCAGTCTCATTAATTGTAAGTGGAACTTCTTGTTTAGGTGGCTGAAGATGGCAATGCAAGAACCAAGAAGGTACCAGTTATATTTACACTAATGGGAGGAGCATCCAACAATGAAGATAAAGACACTCCTGCAAGATATTGTAAACATTTGGGATGTGATACTTATCCGGACCAATCTCCACAGATTTCTGGTTTTTATGCCTTTTAGTTCAAGAATTATGCGCCTGATTATCTACATTACTTTGCCGTGCAATAGATTGTTAACAGACTCTTAATGTCATCTACAATTTTAGGGATATGCAAGATAACAGCAACGGTTATATGATGATTCTTTCTTAAAGTGTTTTTTCCCTTTATTTCTTCAAGGAAAATATGGTTAGATATCTTACCTTCATTTGGTAAGTAAAATTATATTTATTGAGCGAAGACATTTTTGATGAATATGTCAAAATTTAGACTATTAAGAATCAAAAAGCAGATGAACCTGCTTACAGATTTTGGAAGAGTTTCTTCCATGGCTATCCCTCTGAGCTGTTCTGACTTTGCCTTATAAATTTATATGTATTGTGATTTGTAATTTTAAAATGAAACAGTGATTTTAATTGGCATCGTGGCTTTTGTTTCCCCAACATGGCACTGACCTTATGAAGGGTCCTGACTTTAATTTACTTCATTCCAGTTATGGAAAGAAGGTCAGAGGCATTTGTATTTTAGTCCCTGTTTGTTAGATCTTAAGATGCACTAGGTACATGCCATCTTCCAGGAAAAAAATAATAAAAGATTATATAAAATAATTTAACAACAGGAGGGATAAAAGAATAAATAATAAAAGATGCTGATGACCAAGAAATAATCTTAATATTTGTTGTGTTATGGCAAGCCTTGATGACATTATCATGTCTTCAGTATGGATCCTTGAGAAGAACAAGTGCCGTGTAGCAGGTAGTTCCTGCTGACGGATTGGCAAGATGCATGTCGATGTGGTTAGAAATCAAGAAAGCATTTTTATGTAGTAATTTCTTGTTGAAAACTAAAGAAATCAATAAGTGTTTTTACAAGATGTTGCAACAACTCCAATGAGAATGTTGCTAGGATCCAAGGCTGGTACATGCTATGGACTGAAATCATTGGCAGATGGCAAAACAGTGGGCTTCTTGGAAAAGCCTTGGAGATTTTTAAACAAATACAACTAGCATAGGTGAAAAAAAAATCTGCCTGCAATTATTGCCAGCATCCCTGCACGATCTTTCAACCACATGAATGGAAAAAATCCGAAGTCCTTCATACTTTGAAACTTTTTGCTTTCCATCGAAAAACGAGCTTATAAGAAGTACCAGTTGCTACAAACAAACAAAAAATGTACAAGCTAAATAAATAGGCAAATATGGATCTTTCATATTTAGGCGAGTTTCTGGATGCTTCCTTTTTTTTTTTTTTGCTTTAAGAAGTACATAAGAATAATATTTTCCCTGAAAACATTTGCTCACACCATTACATCCTTCTATTTAATTCTTCCATGAATATAACATTGACTGGCAAAAGAGCTACTAAAGGTCTTTTTAAGATATGAGAGTAGAGGAATTAACTAATTAGCCGATAGGCTTTTATATGTGAGCATTATAGTGTTCAGAATTGTCTCACGCCGGAAAAAACTTCTAAACTCGTCGGTTGTTCCTATCAGCTTATTCCCTGAACCTCCTATGGGTGCAAGTGCTAGTATTACTGGTGCTCAATATTGCAGTAATACTCCCGTTCATGGGGTAAGAGTGAATATGAATATTGGTCGTAATGAAAAATGGTAAGCACTGAAGTAGGGGTGAAGTTAAACTTTGATGGGGCCCTCCAAGGGCAATCTAGGTGTTGCAAGAGCAGGATTTGTGATTAGAGATTCTCAAAGTTTCTTGGTGTTGGGGGATACTAAATTCCTAGGCATTAACTTGAATAATGAAGTAGAGATAGAAGCTCTCCTTTCAGGTCTTCAAGCTGCATATATGGAAGGGTATCATTCAATTGAGGTGGATAGTGATTCGTAAGTTGTTATAAATTAGGTGAATAAGCAATTCTGCTGTAATTGGAAGTTAAGGGAGCTATTGAAAGAAGTGTTATATCGGAAATCCAAGTTATCTTAAGTAAAGGTCAGCAATTGCTATAGAGAACAGAATGGGATTGCAGATTTCTTGGCAAATGCAGGGGTTCATCTTAAGGAGGTCACTTGCATAGAGAGCAAGGAGATGAATGAATGGCCCAACCTTGCAACATTGTTAGACAATGATCGATCACCTTAGCAATTGGTTTTCACTAGCGAAATTTTCTTTTGGCTTGTGGAAGGCTCTAGATTAGTGCATTAAGACATCCTTGACGACAAAGTATATGATGATTGTCCTATTGTTTGTGTTTTATTAATTACATCCCCTCGAGCAAGTTTTCTCCTTTGGCTTTCAGCGAGTTACTTTAATCAATCACACAAATCATTGAAATTCAAACTGCGGAAAAGAAGAACAATAGACAAATAATTTACACCTTCAAATCAGCTTTGCATTCCTTTAAAAGCTTACAAGCCAACCTCCACAATTGTCAAACTAACAGCTGCACAGAATTATAACATTGTACTAGTTATTAATTTTCTATCTTGCATCTATCTTTGTACCTTTCAGCTAAAAATTTAATCTTCCAATAAAGCATTCTTGTCTCTCAAAAAGAAAGCAACCTTTATCTCACGCAAGAGATGACTTGGAAGATAAGTCTAGTGCTTATCCGCACTTTATTAGACTTGATTAACTAAATAAAAGATTTTCAGTTTATAACTTAAGTGAATTACAAAATAGAAATAACTCGAACTACTTGCACGTTCACACTGAACCTATGCAAAAGTTCCGAACTGAGCTAAAAACTCAATAGTAGTGACATGGTTTTAAGCTGGCCTAGAGTTGTCAGCATTCTCAGATGGTTTGATTGGTCTCTGTGTAGGCATGTTTCTAATGGTGGGTCAAGGTGGTGCTAGGGATACGTATCACCATGAGAAGGTGACGGATCACCACTTGTAAAAGATATTCAGCTGTAATAGTGTTGGGAAGCTAAATGTAACCAAATCCATCTTAGTCCAAATGGCATTGACGACAACAGTAAAGTCTGCTCCCGAGGCTCTATAATGGAAGACTTCCTATGCAAATTGAGAGTGGTGATTGTGGATAATGTTGTGCATGAGAGTATATATTGGATCTTCTGGTGAAAGCCCCAATGGAGATGGATCTTAAAGATGATGGCAATGTGAGTTTTCTAGTAGGGCCTTCGATGGTAATAGTCAAGGGTAATGAACCTGTGAAGATGGCAGAAGTAGATATAAGAGCCACGGATGCCACCATGCAAGATTTAATGGTGGTTATGGAGAAGACTGATAAGTTTTGTCAAGATCTTCCACTAGTGATAAAGCACATGGTGGTCTCAAAGCATTAAGGTGTCATGGAGCTGATGAGTGGGTATACTATGCTCCTCCTAGAGAATGATCATTTGTTGCAAACTGTGCAGCGGGCAGAGTTGATTCAGGGTTTCAAATTCTATGGCTTGAAGGTGGCAGTGGGTCCTACTGTGCCCTCTATTGAGCTGGTTGCAGTGTCAGGCAATGGTGTTTATAACAATGTCCATGACTGCTGCTTGACAGCTCCTCCTGTGAAACGGAATGGCACATTGGGTTGTGTCTCACTTGCCCTAGATTATGCTATTTAGGCTATGTTTTTTGCTTTGGTTGATTTTGTTCAGTTATTCTAGGTTCCTTGGTATATGTTGCTGGTAGTTATAGGTTATGAATCGTTTTGTAGCTTTTTATATCTGTAGGTGTGTTCTGCTATTCTCTGTAGATGGGTTGGTGTTGCTGTTATATTGCTGTTGCATGTTTAACTGTAGTCTGTTAGTCTTTTTATGGGAGGGGTCCCTTCAATAGAACCCCATATTATCAAAAAAACAAATTCCAATGATATGGATATCTAGAGTCACTGTTGAGTACTTTATGACATAGACGACAGTTCCTAGTTGAGATTGAGGTTTTATTTATACAGACCAGCTAAGAAAAATTGAAACCCATAAAGTATAGAGATGTTTCAAGCAAATTTGTCACATGTTTTGGAAGACAAAGTCTTTGAAAAAAATGACTCGGAGGAATGTGGTGCCATGAAATAAGATTATTGAGAAATATATACAAACTGGACTTGTTGATAAAGGCTTGGATATTCTTTAAAAAAATGCATTTGGTAAAAGTAAAGTTAAAAATGGCAACCTTTAGCAGCATCCTCCAGAGAACCAAAATGGAAGCTCTGGAATAGGTCATGGACATACATCAAAATATAATTGAAAGCTGTGTTTTCTCAAATCTTGTATTTGTGATTGTACTGATAATTATGTATGCTGTAAAGTGCCGTTCTAGGATTTCCTTAATTTTGCCTTAAATGAATAACCCTAACTCGCAGTGATAGTTAAATAATTAATTATAAATATTAATTTATCTAAAATTGCAATTTTGATTATAATATTCAGATTTAAAGCTTATGATGTACATCTGAAAATATAAAACTTATCCTTTATGTTCTACTGTAATTCTTCTTCCAATATGCAGTGATTTCTCTTTATATGAATGTCTCTAATTTCTGCCTAAGTTAGGGGTTTTTGTCCACTAACTTGATAGGAGAAGTTAAGGGTTTCTGTCCTTAATTTCTAAATCCATAGCTTGTATTCCACAAGGAAATAAATATTATGTTTTCGTAATTGATATTCGATGGTTCCTCCTCCTTGATTTATCTTCCATATATATCTTGTCTCCTCATGAGACACAACCTTTCCACATGCCTTTTGACCCATTGGTTAAGACTAATCTTTACTTAATTTCATTTTTATAACATTAATTTCCTTTTCCTCAGGCAATTCTTTAATTACCCCCCTGCGTCTGGACTATATTCATGTTGTAATGGTGTAACTTCTTCTCTCTTGTGCTGCGATCTGTTCATGGTTTTATTGTAACCTGTTTTGAAGGCACCATTCATCTGCAACTCTTCTACATCTAGCAGCCTCCCTTCAAATTGGTGATTTCATTGATATTTCTTTGACTGGCAATTAGACTAGTAAATCACAGCTTACAGATGATAATTAGATACAGAGCTATTGAACCACAAATACTGGCCTTCGGTCTTTAGATGGATCCACCAATACTCACAGATGTTGACTATCACAAGTACCCTTGAACAGATAGGTGGATTGTTGACAATTTTACTTAACCACGTTATAGTGGCCTTCGGTCCTGAAGAGATACACAGTAAACTCACAGTACGAGGTAGATTTTAAGAGTTTTGGTGATCTAGATGTATCACAAACTGCCAGGGAAATAGGTGCTTAGAAATCCGTGATCCCTTTAGCCCTTAACATCTTCCGATCTAGATATGTGATAGATTAGCATGCACAGATGTGATCGGGTGAGAAATTGCCTTTGCTGGTAAGTCACAACTCCTAAGCTGTCACCACCTGTCGAATATCCACGGAGTTTGAGTGTTGCGGATCTGCTTCAAAGGTAATTTGAGGATGCCTATAGTCAATTCGGCCTTGACTGGAATGGAGTGGTGTCAAAGACACCTTAATCATTCCTGCTCAATGTAACTGGCTGCGTGGTTAAACTCTTATCTCACCCTTGAAAGTCACATGCGTATGGACAGCTATATTTTGAAAACGGGACATTACATATGCAAACTGTGGATGCCTGCTGAACAATGAAATCTGACAAAAATGCTTCAGAGAAATGTGGTGTCAATGAATACAATCACTTGTGTTAACAATCACAGATCAGACCAGGTGTGCCTTGATTTGTTGGCCTAAAAAAGATAGTGAAGGGAGAGATTTAATGTTTTTCTTTTTGTTTTGATTTTTTTGAGGCACCCCATTATCTTTTCAGTGCATGAAGAGAATAGACAAAAGATTTAAAAACAAGAAAGGAAAATGATAAAGGTGGATGGGAGATTCCGGAATCTAATTTCAGATCTTAAATCCAAGAGGGAATACCTTTCATCAATTCAGACTGGACCCTTCATCAGTTGCAACCTGGGTCACCAATACATGGATGCCCTGAGTACATGAGGATGTAAAGAATACAAAAAATCAGTGGCATTACGTGACGGAGGAGGTTGCAAGCTAAAGAAAGTGTGCCCTCCAGGTGAGGCATGTGGTTATGGTGATGTAAAATATATATTGTTTGGCTAAAAGAAGAGATTTGCATTAAGCAGTATACCTTAGGGACACATCCCCGGGGCTATTTAGACACCCCCCCATTCAAGGATATCTTGGGGATGCAGGGACCACGACAGAGCCTCCCCTCCCCATCCTCCTATTTTTTAATTTTTTGGGGACATCCCCCTTTGGGAGCTACTGATTGGAGATGGCCTGTCATCCCCAAAGTCCCTCTGACATCCCAAGGACATGAAGCCATCCCACACCCATCAAAAAAACTTAAAGCAAAAGAAAAAAAGATTAGAACAACAAAATTGTACGTAGAGATGTGGGTACCATAAGACCCTATAACCTAAAGATTTGCACTTAAAGGGGAAGAAAAACTGAAACGATTCTATCATACTAAAAAACATTATGCATTATTGGATTGCTTCTTGTAATTTACTTTAAACTATTTTAAATTTTAAATTTTAAATATTAAATTCTAATATTATGTTATTAGCAATCTCCAAAATCTAGCAAAATTTTGCCATCTCCAAACCCCCGTCCCTGCATACCCCCAGTCCCAGAAACTTGAAGAAACACTGGCATTGACCCACAATCTGTACAGCAGTCTGTATTTGACCCACAATCTGGGGATGAAATTTCAGAAAAGATTTCCATTGACCTAAAATCTATAGGGCAGTTTCCAGTAAACCCATAATCTGGAGGTGTTGAAACATAGGGGTTTTGACATGGACGATGATATGCATATGGATGTTGAGCTAATGGCTAAAAATCAATGTGACTGAGGTTTTGTCAAAACTGCTTCAGAAGAACCATAAAATAAAAGGATGACAGGAGAGTGAAATCAAAGTGCAAGAATCAGGTGTTAGTAGTGTCAATAAACCTACACAGAAAGAAAGAACATTTTACAAATAGAAAGCTGCTATATATGAGTTTGGAATGGTTCAAAAAATAATCAAACAAACCCACAAGTCTACTGAAGAAAGCCAAATAAATGTTTCCCATATGATTTCAATAGGCCATTCGTCCTTTTAAGATATAAAAGCCATCGGATCTGGCTATCTTAAAGCAAATTCAGAGACATTGCAATCCTCCAAGCAGTTTCATCCATGAGGAAAATAATCAAACTTTCTGTGACCATTTTGAGTTGAACAAGCATCCATTGTTGATGGCTCCAACTCAAAGGTTGCAATCAGTCAAGAGGGGATTTTCAGTACAAGTGGCATGTCATGGATCTTTTTGTGGGTGCAGTCGGCAGCAGCAAAGAGATAGTGAACATATAGAAAATGAAAAAAAATAGTGAAGACACCAATAAATCATTGGAATGCAGAGAACTGTTGGCTTTATAGTTCCATGTAATAATTCTGAACCATTCCTTTCATTTAATGGTGTAAGTTCAGCAATAGCCTCAAACCAAAATTTCACGACTTTGATTCTAATTTCATCAAGTGGAGTTCAGATTTAAATTCTGGCCCAAAACATATTATTTTGTTTCAAAGTCATGAAGGAAAAGGTATTTCAGTTCCTTCTGGAAAAACAAGTGTAGTTTCCTTTCCTGCTTATTTCATGGGACAAATTATCTCAGCTTGAGTACAGCGGGCTAATGCCCAAGCATGACCAATCTAAATGGTACTAATCACTTTGTTTCTGTTCCCTATTTGCCTATGCTGAGGCTAATGGGACAAGGTGTTTTGAGTTCTAGTTAATTGTGGGACTCAACAAAACATTCTACCATAAAACAAAAATAGCAGAATATTTTCTGAACTGTCATGCCTCTTCAGAAAACATGTCATATGGTTTCATCCAGTAATCTGTGCATCATCTTGGGCTTCATGTGAAGACAAGAGTATTTAAGATATCCATAACTAACCAAGATAGAATGTGTGTGAGACATCAAACTTAGTATTCTAAAACAACTATACCTCATGTTCTGAAGATCAGTCTTCTGTTTGGTGTCAAAAGACAGTCTGAAGCATGATAGCAAAAATCTTTCTTGGGATTGCCTCGGCAAACCAAAAGATAAAGCCTTTTCAATTAATTGGGAAAGTGAAAAAACTGAAATTTTAATAAAAATTGATGCAGAGCCATCTCAGGTCAGCCCTCAAACCTACAGCTGATGGAGATCAGGGTCCTGACTTCTGGAGTCCTAAGGGGTTTGACTCTAAAGGAGCACGCAGAACGGAACCTGAGGAAGAAAGGGGTAAGTGTGCAGGGGAGCCCAAACACAGGTCTTGGCACAAAGATTGGAGAATGTGCGTGAGCACAGTGCACGAGAGGCACAAAGGAATGCACAGAATAAGATTGTGAAATGGGCATAGAGAGAGGGCATGTGCATCAAGTGCAAAGAAGCAAGAAGCAAAAAGGCATGTTGAGGAGGAGCACACAGATAGGCAAAATAAAACAGCTTGCCAGCGGGCGCAAATGGACAAAGGGCAAGTGCAGGGAACAAGCAAGAAGAAGCTAAAGATCGCAAGCGATGGAGCTCGGATGAAGTGCCCAACAACACATCTGGATGGATGACAATAAGAAGCGCTTGCATAAGTGCGTGAGAAGAGTGTCAATTGCCATCCACGCGGCAGCTCAGGACGGAAGTTAGAACCTACACAAAGCCACGGGTAGGTAAGATTGAAATTTGGCAACACAAGAATTTGAGCAGCAAAAGATGGAGAGCAGGAAGTTTGAAATCCCACATGGTTATAAGTACAATTGAGCCTGGTTGTTGAAAAGTTAGTGGGTTTGAGAGTTCATAAGCTAGTTTTGGGAGCCAATTAGTCCTAGAAAAGGGTGTATTATAGTTAGAGTAAGAGGGAGAGTTCCAAGTCTACGGACTAGACAGTAAGTTCACGAGCCGAGGGTTCCATTGTAAAGCAAGAGGCTAAATCCCACTGTAGTCTGTAACCACTCTACAAATGAACAAAAATAGTGTTGTTTTTTAAATATCTGATGTGATAGTAATTTTCATATCCAATGTGCAGTTGCATGTGTATTGTGCTTAGGCTACATGTCCAAGCTTCTCTTCACAAGGACCCCTGGGCCCTTTTGCATCATATGGAATTAGAGCTTAGGTGATAGCTCTGAGAGCGAACAACTCAAGGAAGGTGGACCTCCTAGGTTTGCAAGCAGAGGCCTTGCAACAATGGTTTTGTAGCGAAGGTGCATATGTAGGATTGCAACTAGGGATTTGCAGCAATAGCTGACCTAGAGTTGCAACTAGAGGAGGAACCTGCAAGCAGCGAGTTGTGGAGGGAATTAAATTAAAGAAAAGGGGTGTGGCAAGGAAGTTTGTTGTAATGGAGATACACAAAGGCAGAAAGGGGGTTTACAAAAGGGGACATGTTGCAGAAAGGCAACTAAAGGTCATTGGAGAAGGGATGTGAATTAGATCCAAGTAGAAATCTGAAAGGAAGAGCCACAAGGTAGGGTAGGGGTGTCGATGCAATCACCGATTAGAGGCAGTTGACTGTAATGTCCCCTTCCTAGACGTCACGTAGATGAGCAGTGGTTGGCCTATTACCAGGGTTCCCGTAGGTCAACAGAGTGGTTAGGGGACCTATCCAAGGGCAGTGGAGCTTTGCTGAGAGTCTTACGAGCCCTTCAGTTTGGTGTCAGTTGATGAATCCAGGGGTTGAATTGAAAATACTAAGAGTTGCTTTAATGGAATAGTGAAAAGTGAATACTAACAGAAAATTAGAAGAGGAATAGTGAAAAGTGAATAATAACAGAGAATTAGATGGTGAATAGTGAAAAGGTCCCCATCCTAGTAGCCCCAATGTTGTTTTTAAAAGGTGGCCCTTCTTTTTCATAAGAAAGAGACCCTCAAGGTGGGTGTCCCCTTTTGGAGGGAATATTTTTATGTTTTTTGTGGAAAAAGGAGGATGGAGGCTAAAAAGCAATGTATTGGGCTCACTTTTGAGCATTCTATTCTCATTTTTACAAAACTAAGTGCAGGTTTGGAGCTCTGGATAGAGTTTTCAGCAGATTGCAGCTCTTCTAAGGACGAAACCCCTTGGAGGACAGTGGATTGGACGACAACCCAGTTCACAAAACAGGAAAATCTACTCTGGGTTTCCGTTTGGGCTTCATTGGACTTCATTACAGGTTGATATTGCAGTTGGAGTGATTGCAAGAGTGGGTTATCAGGGTATAATTGCAGATTGGGTCTTCATATTAGCAAATATCCCCATTTCATTGTCTTTACCAGCTGGCCATTCAAAATGGGAGTCATTTTCAGTCAAACCCTAGCTGGCAATTAGGGTTTCAGCAATTAATTCTTCCATAATTTAAGCGTTGGCTTCCGGGTATGTGTGTATCATTTGGACAGTTCAATATTCCATTCTATAAGGGTTTTAAACTACTATTATAATCTGATATAATGTATATCAGCCCTTTGAATCTTGTAATCAGACTTGATATAATTAGTATAAAAGGGTTCTATTGAGTTGCAGATGTCATCTTTCATTTATGCAATAGTTCTTTCATTTCTATGCTTTCCCTATGATTTGTCAATGAAAAATATGCAATGAAACTCAAACTACAACAAATCAGCAAACGAGCAAAAATACCAAACTTACCTTCGCTGGTCAAAGATAAGAATTGCAACAAACAAATCAGCAGATCCAAAAAAAATCAGGGCAGATTTGGTAAGGGATCTTTCAGTGGTATCAGAGCCATAATCCTACCAGCCTGTTGGGTAATGATTGCATTCAATTGGTGTGATATCAATTGTGCACAAGTCAGTTTGGATTTGGTTTTTAGTCTGGGACAGTGAAAAAGGTCATTATGGCAAAGTTGTTTAGCAATAAACAAGCATGGAAGGAATTTGAACAAACACAACACAAGATCATACGTAAATTGCAGCATTTAGATGATTCACTTTCAAAGTTTGGACTCTCTAAAGGATCATCTTCACTTTCTACTAGCAAGGGTCCAAGGCCACAAGACAAGGAAGCAGAAGTGCTTAGCATATTTGAGGAGTATAGCATTCTTCCTCAACAAGTTAAGGAGAATTTTCCTTTCAAAGACTATATGGACATGCATCCCAAACTTTGTCACAAAACTGAGCAAGCAAGGAAGAAATATCATACTATAGTTTATGAACTGTTTATACATGGAATGGATAGAGAATCTTCACATATGGGTGATACAACTCTTCATGAGAATGATTTAGTGTCTTCAAGTTCCAATAAGGTATGCAAAAATTTATATTATGAATTTGATAGACATGTTGATTTGACTCAAGAAGACATTGGAACAGCCTTGGGTAATGATTTGTCTACGTCATCCTTGCAAGAGGTTTCACAAGAGGCTTCTACATTAGAAGCTAGCATAGATCTTGTCAGCGATTTGGATAGCAATGGTATGAATTTTTTGGGTGATCATAAGGCATCTTCTAGTGTGATAGTTGATTCCCATAATGTCACACACATGATGAAAAATCAGACTATGGCAACCAAGGATATTTGGAAGAAAAGCCTTTGGTTTGGCAAAATTTGCAAGACTATTCAGTGGTGAAGGAAGATGACTACTTGCAATTGCTTAGAGATAGAGACATGGTTGTCAAGTTGGTGAAAGAAAAAGACAGAGAGATTGTTGATCATTGTCTTCTTTTGAGTATGTCCAATAATTCCTTGCATAATTCAGAAAATCAATCCTTTATAGCAGCTACTCCTTGGGTACAAGATGACAAGGCAAATGGTGTAGGAGTTGAACAAATTGAGAAAAGGATTGAAGAATCATACAATGAGGTACCTTGCAGCCTTGTGACACTTAGTGATGAAGAAGCTTCATTAGAGAATCACATTCACCATGATCATATGGACGAAGAACATGCCACCACGGAGGTTATCGTTCATCAAGGTATGAGTTCATTAGATAATATTGTTTCATTCCCTCTACATCATATTGGCATGGAATCAAATAATGGGGTAGGTATCCTTGAGATGGACTTGGCTCATAAGAAGGAAAGTGATCAAGATATGTTGGACATTCCATCCATCAAAGCTACTCCTATGGAAGGAGAAGAAGCAACACTTATTGAAGTTCGGTCACACATGGGAGTAGTAGACTCCACTCACTACTTTGATGGAAACCCTTTGTCCAAGCCTAATGTTGACTTCACTCAATGGAATGAGATTCCTGAGATGGCAACTAACATACATGGTGAGAAGGTGGTGGAAGAACCCTCTACTATTGGCACTCATAATTTGGGCACTAAAGGTGGTAAGTTTGGGAAGAATTCAGGGTATAACAGTTTTGATTTTGTGCATCAGACCTGGGCAGATGTGAAGAAGACACAAGTCTTGTGTAACTACTTGGTACAAAGAGCAAGAGAAGCAAAATCAGTGGCTGCCCAAGCAAGACAGCACCTTCAAGAGGTCAAGGCAAAACGTGAACAGCTGGAGCAAGCAAGAAGGCAAAGGGAGGCACACCTGAGATCTTTGTTCCTTCCAAAGGAAGAGTGCATGGAAGCAAGCAAGCAAGACAGAGATGCAGATTTAGATAAGCAAGAACAGATGTACAAGTCTGAAAATTTTGGTACACCTGATTTGTATCACAAGGATCATGGTTTGTCTTTGTTCGAAAATGCTTCAAGGATTCAAGTAATGAAGATGGAAGGAAAATTTGAGCGAACACTTTGTGAATCAGCCACAATCATCAGGATTTCACTTGAAGAGGAAGACATAGGGAATTCAGAATATGATGACTCCTTGATCATTGATAATAAAGACACCTATGTTGAAAACTTCCGGATAATAGGGACACAGGTGCATGATAATTCAATTGGCAGCCCTAAGACAGCATTGATGACACATTGTATACAGGATTCAACTTGTGGATCAGCCCTTGTTGATAACCATCTTTTCATAGGAGAAGATATGATTAAATTGGTGGAGGATAACTCACTTGAGTATGAGGACGTGTCTGACTTTCTGAGGCATAATGACAGCCCTATGCCACACCATGATATGGTAGCGAAGAGGATCAGCATTAAGACATTTCATGGAGAGACTCACATAGGACCAGCATTTGATGAAGAGCATGCATCGTGGAATATGAAGGTCTTTGAGAGAGGTAAAAGGACTACAAAATGCTATGATAACAACTCTAATTTTCTGATTGGGGACAGCAGCGTGATACTCTCTCATTCACATAAACTTGCAATCCCTATTCATGGAGTAATTGGTGACAATGAGTTTCCAAATGATAGCTTACATGATGCATTGGTTAAGCATGGCTATTTTGATGTTGCTTCTTCCAAGAGGACTAAAATTGTTTACTTTAGAACAACAGCCATAAATCAGTCCAAAGAAACTTGTAACATACACTACTCTCTACATGATGAGAAGCAGGACTTCTCTAATTCTGAATTTGTAGATGATGTTTTCAACATTAAGAAGAATGAAGTGGTGTTAGGTATTCGATGGTTGAAATCTCATGGAAAATTTGTCCAAAACTCCAGCAAGATGATATTAGAGTTCACTCACAGGGATAAACACATTGTGCTTAAGACACTAAAGAATGAGACAAAGGATGGGATAGTTAAGAGCATGTTTGTTTGCTCTAACATTGATGACTTCAGAGGCATGGATAAGAATGAAGAATTCAGTCCTAATTTTTTTATTTTGAACAGCAAGGATATATCCTCACTTCCTAATTATATTGCAGCTTCTAACCATTTGGAAAGGAGTGATATTGATTCTACGTCGATTGGTACACAAGTTACATGCTTTGGCCATGATAATTCAATTGATGCAACTCTCTATAGGACTGAATTTAGACACTTCGGTGCAGCTGATATAAAACAGTCCCAAGAAATAATTGAAGGATGGCTTGACAAGGCAAGGAAAGCTAAGCTGATAGCACAACAAGCCAAGCTTCATCTTCAACAAGCTCGTGACACTCACCACTCCATGGCAGATGATAAGCAAGGGTCTTCTAGTTCTAAAATTGCAGTTGATGTTGGTCATTTTATTGATGGAGATGTTGATTTTATTGCTGACATTTATAATGGATCAGCCACTCATGAATTATCTTTAGTTAGTGATGAAGGCATCTACGATACATCTTTAGAGTTGTCACCTATTCCCTATGATATGATAGTTGTTCATTGGTATGATGGTAGCATAATCTTCATGGATTCTTCATTGGTAAGTGGTTGTCCTGTTTGGGTTTCCATTTCACTTTCGGATTTAACATGGTTTGCAACAGCTATTGAGTTGTATTTGAGGAGTGTTGATGGCATCTATGCTACACCCTTGGGTTTGTCACCTATTTCTCATGACATGGCAGCGGTTTATTTATTGATTGGTGACTTCATATTCTTGGATCCATCATGGGTTAGGGACTGCCCCAGTTGGCTTCATATGACACTTCTGGTTTCCTCTTGGCCTACTTCAGCTATTCAGTTGCTGGGAAGTGTGTGGAGTCATGTTCATGGGTTGGACATGGAATATGAGATGGATTCCTTAGGTTTGTATTGGTTTGATGATATTTTTGATATCACCTACATTGCTGGTCTGAGTTATGCCAGCGAGATTTGGCGACCATTCGTGTGGGTTGTTTGGCACGTGAGAGTCCATGACTACATAGTCTTGATGATTTGCTTAAATGGATGGATTCTTCATGGTGATAGGATGAGATATCTCTTCTTCATCTTTTACAGCAGGCTCTATATTTTTGTATGGAATCCAGGTATTGATTTGATTGGTGCGTTATTTCACATGGATTTTATTGAGGTTGTTTCATGGCTTGTGGTACGATATTGGTTTCATCAGAGTGGAGCAACGAGTATGTTGGTAGGATGGACACATTTTCGAGATGATATCTTTTGTCATTTGTTCATCTATATTGTGTTGTTGACTTGTGTAACCACTTGGGTTATGATTGGATGGAGACTCTTGTCATTGGGCAATAAATTTCAGTATGCAGATTTGTTATTGCTTGAGGGCAAGCCATCCCGGGAAGGGAGGACTATAATGTCCCCTTCCTAGACGTCACGTAGATGAGCAGTGGTTGGCCTATTACCAGGGTTCCCGTAGGTCAGCAGAGTGGTTAGGGGACCTATCCAGGGGCAGTGGAGCTTTGCTGAGAGTCTTACGAGCCCTTCAGTTTGGTGTCAGTTGATGAATCCAGGGGTTGAATTGAAAATACTAAGAGTTGCTTTAATGGAATAGTGAAAAGTGAATAGTAACAGAAAATTAGAAGAGGAATAGTGAAAAGTGAATAGTAACAGAGAATTAGATGGTGAATAGTGAAAAGGTCCCCATCCTAGTAGCCCCAATGTTGTTTTTAAAAGGTGGCCCTTCTTTTTCATGAGAAAGAGACCCTCAAGGTGGGTGTCCCCTTTTGGAGGGAATATTTTTATGTTTTTTGTGGAAAGAGGAGGATGGAGGCTATAAAGCAATGTATTGGGCTCACTTTTGAGCATTCTATTCTCATTTTTACAAAACTAAGTGCAGGTTTGGAGCTCTGGATAGAGTTTTCAGCAGATTGCAGCTCTTCTGAAGACGAAACCCCTTGAAGGACAGTGGATTGGACGACAACCCAGTTCACAAAACAAGGAAATCTACTCTGGGTTTCCGTTTGGGCTTCATTGGACTTCATTACAGATTGATATTGCAGTTGGAGTGATTGCAACAGTGGGTAATCAGGGTATAATTGCAAATTGGGTCTTCTTATCAACAAATATCCTCATTTCATTGTCTTTACCAGCTGGCCATTCAAAATGGGAGTCATTTTCAGTCAAACCCTAGCTGGCAATAAGGGTTTCAGCAATTAATTCTTCCATAATTTAAGCGTTGGCTTCCAAATATGTGTGTATCATTTGGACAGTTCAATATTGCATTCTATAAGGGTTTTAAACTGCTGTTATAATCTGATATAATGTATATCAGCCCTTTGAATCTTGTAATCAGACTTGATATAATTAGTATAAAAGGGTTCTATTGAGTTGCAAATGTCATCTTTCATTTATGCAATAGTTCTTTCATTTCCATGCTTTCCCTATGATTTGTCAATGAAAAACATGCAATGAAACTCAAACTACAACAAATCAGCAAACGAGCAAAAATACCAAACTTACCTTCGCTGGTCAAAGATAAGAATTGCAACAAACAAATCAGCAGATCGAAAAAAAATCAAGGCAGATTTGGTAAGGGATCTTTCAATTGAACGAGCAATGAAGGCTTGCCAAGAACAAAATCATCGACCTGAGGTAGTTGAATGAAAGGGCAACTAGAGGATGCATCTTCCAACAAGAGGGATGTGTTGGGTAAAAGATCCACAAGAAGCACCCTATTCTCCATCGAGTAGAGATGGGTAGAGTACAAGGCATGAGGATGACTCAAGAGGGGGCCATGAAGAAGGAAAGCGATCAAGAGCTACAATTATTGGCCAAGATTCCAGAGCTTAAGGCCAGAATGAACACGTTACAAAGAAGACCAACATGGAAGGAAGACATAATAATGCTAAGAGAAGAAGAAAATGACACAGGAACACCCACCCTCTGGGAAGACAAAGACCCTAAGGGACTAACTAGATGGGTGTTGGCGGCGAAGCATGAGTTTGCACAAAAGGACTCGAAGACCCCAGATGGGTAGAGACCGCAGAGAGGAGGTTGTGTAGTGGTACAATGGCAAGTTGGGAAAGTTTCTAGAAAGGGAGACGACGTCAAGGAAAGGCACAAATCTACAAATTGGGCCAAATGGTTTTAGAATTGATGTACAAGATGGTACACCCAACGGAGCAGTTGGGGTGGTTGTGGAGGCTTAAGGCCAGGAAGTGCGAAAATATACAAAAGGAGGATTCCATGCCCTCAAAGAGAACAAGGGTGAGATGGAAGTTGAGGAGCTTGGATCCCACAAGGTTGGGGATCGCTGCAAAGAGATGGAAAAAAGGGAGAATATGGAAGCAACTCCCCTGTAGGTGCCAAAGAAAGTGCAAGGTAATAGGAGCAACCTACGCTAGTGTGGAGAACAAAACCCAAATAAGTTTTGAGGAAGAGTGTCCAAGGGCAAGGTGTGTGATGACAAAAGAGAACACTAAGAAGATGGGACTCATGGCATCCCATGTAAATCCATACGCCATAGAAGTCATCAAGCAAAATGAAGAGTCGGCACTGGAACCATTTGAGGAGGAAGGCGCTTAAAAAGCACAAGGAACTGATGAAAGTTTTGAACAAGGACCATGTAAAGGCAGCAATACTTAAGTAGTGTACCTTTCAAGAGGCAAAAAGGAGCAAAGATGGCATGTGCCTAACGCACAAGGGAAGGAGAATGAAAGCAAGCTAGCTTAGAGCCAAAGAGTTGTCCCAGAGTCAATTGAAGATCACACCTAACAAAAACTAAAGCACGCAGACTAGAAGAGGCAAAGCAAGCGAAGAGTGGCCAAAGATGATATCAGTATAGAGGATCACAATTATAAAAGTAATTGTGAAACAATATTCCAGAGTTTAATTCCAATTAGAACTACTTTAGCATCTCTTAGCCCCTTTGTTAGTATGACTTTAGATGTTGTCCTAGCTTATTAGATGAGACAAAGTGTTACTAGTGTTGTGGGATTAAACACTATCCAACAACACATGCCCAAACAACTTGTTAAGGAGACATATTTTCCATACTATTTAGATAAAGGTGATGTGAAGGGATATTTATGTTTTCCAAGCATAAAGAAGGATATAGAGAAAATAGGAAGCGATGTTTCCCATAAGAGCATCTAGTAGAATGATAGAGAGAATGGAAAAGATGGCAAGAGTACCACATGGAGGTGTCTTGTGAGAAAGAGGAGTGACCGTAGTATCGTTGGTGAAAGGAGTCTTAGAGCAAAGCACTTACATCTACACCAGCAAAGAAGTGGACAAACACAGAAAAGATGCATTTGGTGGAGGTGGACAAGATATGGTGGGATGACTCCTGCAAGAAGAGAAGAGAAAAAGAAGACTCAAAGGAATGAGGGTGAGATATGACCTAGCTATGTGCAAACTAGGAAAGAGTGAAAGTATCAGAGCTTTGTAGAGGACGATCTATGACCTAAGAAGGGGTCAAGCATAGGGAAGAGCAATAGATCTAGCTAAGGCAAGAATCATGGTTGTTGGCAAAATTGGGTGCAAACTAAAGATCTGAGCTTTAGTCTCTTGAAAGTTGTATTTATAGCCCAATGTGAGTGGTAAGAGAAGGTTTAGGACTCGTGGTAGATTACAGAAGGATGCAAAAAGATAAGACAAGAAAAATTAAATGAACATATAGTTGCATACATAACATCATTTATACTTCATCAATTACTCAATAACTCATTGAGAAGCATGTATAACAGTCCTTTATTCAATATGTAAATATCTCTAATACAATGTCTGATTACAATCTCTACTATTTCATCATAATATCATTCCTTGTCCGTTTCTTACTTTCTATATTCCTCTCCTCTATTGTCTATTATCTTCTATCTATTCTATTCTATCTTCTATTTCTATTTGTAGACAATCATAGGGAAACGTGTCCCTTATCTTTGTGGTGCCTTTTGGATGTGTTGCAAGTCAGCTCCATGTGTCGCATTTCATTTGCAATGTGTTTAGCTTGTTGTATTCTTCAAATTAAGGGAAATTTGTAAGTTGTTGCATCATTCTAGCATTAAATGCAATACTTGGATGTGATCCTTCATTAATCAGTAAACCATCTAGTCATCCAAGTAGACTTCTAGGAAGTCATGAATAAAATCTTTGAAGGCATTAATCATTATGCGGCTGAAAACTGCAAGAGCATTTTTGAGACCAAATGGCATGACTATGTACATAAAGGATCCCCATTAGGTGGTGAAGGTTGTTTTTCGTTGGTCATCCTTTTGTATTTTGACTTGGTGATATCCAGAGAAACCATCTGTAAAAGAGTAGGGAATGGATCATGAACACTTATTCTATAAACGGTGTAGGGAATGGATCGTGAACACATGCCTTATTAAGTTCTCTGAAATCAACATAGATCCTTATTTCTCCTATTTTCTTATTTTGTGCCACCATGGGACTAATCCATTCTACATCTTCATCCAGCTTGACGATTCCTCCTGCTAACATCTTGTCCAACTCCATTTTGACTTTGGTTTCATCATTAGGGTTAAGCTTGTATGGTCTTTTTCTTTGCACCTTTGCTCCTTTTAACTATATTTTCATTATGCCCACTTCTTCTTTGATGCCTTTTTTAAGTTAGTGAATGTCCTAGGGAACAAATCTTCATATTCTCTAAGTACTTATGCCACTTGCATCACTTGTCTTTCTTCCCAATAATCGCCAATCTTGGCTATTTTAGGGTTTCCCTCTGCCACTATATCTTCTTTTGTTATCTTTAGCAGTTGCTGATAATACACAGATTGTGCGATGTGTCAAGGCTATCTCCTTCTCTTCTACTTCTAAATTCTTGGGGTCTTCCTCCTGCTAACATCTTGTCCAACTCCATTTTGACTCTGGTCCTTCTCTTTGTGTTATAACAAATTCTTTGCGACATGTTTTCTACCTTATCCATCCATTCAATGAGCTTCCATATTCCCTTCTCTTTCTATGGGATTGATGTCTCTCTCTTATCTCCAAACATCTCCCCAAACTCTTCTACAGATAATAGTATTATTTACTTCATTCTTTGGAGTGCATCATTGATGGTTCTACAAGGATCATAGAATGAGGTCTTGCAAAAGTCTTCTTGGAGTGTCTCCCAATCTCTGGTTTTTCCTCTTTTCTCCTAAGTGATGTACCATGTTTTAACTATGGAAGATAGGGTCCAATAAAACAATTGAACACGAAGTCCCTCATCGTATTCTCTCATTCTATCCCATTCCCTACTACACTTTGTTAAGTGAGTTTTAGGGTCAATAGTACCACAATATTTTGAGGTGAGTTGCCAAACCCCTTCTTTTGGTACATATCTTGTTTTAATTAACACTATGAACACTTTCCATGTCAAGATATTGGGTTTATGGGTAAACCACCATTGTGTCACATTGCATATCAGGTTATCCTGGAGGGCTTCTCTCCTTGGATCTTCCCTCTCAAAAGTTCTCTCCATATTTTCTATGTAGCTCAATAGGCACCTACCCCAGAATCGCGAGGTAGCTTGATGTCTGAGATACCTCTGGATATGAAAGGTATCCTATATATAGGGGTTGTATCTTTTTTATTTATATCATCCCCTTTTATTTCTTTGTTTTGTGGTGGATTCTCTTGTTTTGTGATATGTTTTGCGGTGACTTTCTCAATTTTTCTAATGCTACAAACTCTTATGGCCCTTGATACTTTCTTGGATCTTCTCTCTTGTTCTCCCCAAAGCCAAGCTTCCATTGCCTCTTCACCGTCTATGCTACAATTGCTACTATCTACAAAAATCTACCCTTCTAAATTTGAATCCTCATCAATTTCCTTTTTAGGGATTTTATTTAATGAATACAATGCTCTGTTATCTTCCTCCCCACTTGAATTATCTTCTCGCGCCACCTCTTCAACATATATGGCACTCATGTTTCTATAGAGAGGTATGTATATTGTTCTATCTATATCAAACAATGTCAATTGCTCCTTCTAGGAGTCAAAGACTGCGTTACAATTCACAAACCATTCTAAGTTCAAATGGATGTTGAATGTGTCAAAAGGTTCCTTCATTTCAATAACTTCGTAGTTTGTTCTTTGTCTATTTGAAGTCTATTCTTTGTCTTATCCCCAATAGGTTGACTCCAATGTTGCAACATGTCCTGATGGTACTTATCACAGTCTCATCTGCCACTACAATGTATATGATGTATCATACATTGTTGGTTCATCGAATTCTTCCCATATCCTCTTCGACATGATACTAACATTTGTGCCAATATCTACTAGTACATTCTTAAACCAACTATTTTGAACGCGTAGTTCAATCATGATAGGTTTCTTCTTCCATTTCCGGGAAGTTTTTACACATTTCTGATCTGAGGCCTCAAATTACTGGTTTTATTATTATTCCAATATTTTACAAATTGTTTTAACTTCTCCAGTATGTTTTTTTTCTTCCACAAAATTGGCTAGATTTTTTAATAATTGAGCCTCCTTTTCAGAAAAGCAAGCTTTGCGGTAATCTTCCTTCTTTTTTACAATAGCCTTCTTCGCTTCTTCCACTACTAAATCATGGTTTTGTTTATTCGGGAAATACTCCACCTCATCCTCCTTCGAATCTTCTTCAAGTGTTTTCCCTTTAGCGGTGTCTTTTCCTCCTCTAGGAACTACCACAACATTGTTCTTCCTACCATATTCTATCATAGCCTTCTTCCTAAGCCTCTCCTTTCTCTCTAGGTATTCTTTCTCCAACTATTCCTCCTCTATTAAAGAGGAATATCCTTTCTCCTATTCATCATCCAATTCTGCTTTTAAACATTGCCTAGCGCCCTATGGGCTTTGTTTTGGTATTCTCATCATTACTTTTGCCCTTGTGATGCACGAGGTCTAGATAGCTCTTCACTCTTCATTAGTGTAGACACATTCTTATAGTATTACCCAGCCCTTGGACAGCTGAAAGAATCATGATTAGGATCACAACAAATAATCAACATACTTTCTTTCCTTCTCTACATTCATTTGCATAGTGGTCCATATCACTGCACTTGTAGCAAGTCAAGTCTTCTCTTATGCTTTGTCCTCGGCCTCCACCTCTACCGCGTCCTCTCCTATAATCATTTTGATAACTACACTTTTCATTCTGAGGATAATTGGCAATTGGGGTCTCATTCATGATTTGTGGCGCCGTGTTTTGTACTGTATTGATATTGCATTGGTTCCTCCAGTTAGGTTGCATGTAACCATGATCTTGTGTGTAGATTCATTGTAACCCCTTGGCTCTTGCCATCCCTCTGTGTGTTGATTCATTGTCCTCGCATCGATGATTACACCAAGGCTCGTGCTCATCATCTTCCCTTAGCCGTAATAGAAGGAATGGGCAGTCATCTGTTTCATGGTCATCTCACTCACCGCAAATCCCACAATATACACTTTTTAGCTTTCGAGGTGTTGGTATTGTATCTATTTCCAGTGTTGCCGCTCTTTTCTCCCCCTTCAATACTAGACACTTATTTCTTAAATGGCCCTCATTTGAACAATATGTGCACCAAATTTTCTTCCGCATTACCGATAACAATTCCAAGTGGCTCTCTCCCTTAGCTAGAATTTCTTGTTTGATCCTTAGTTGTTCAAGATCTAGCTTTAGCTTTTCAATTTTCTAGTTTTCTCCTTTATCTTTTCTTCTCCAAGATTGTGCCTCTAAATTGCACACCATTTCCACCACATCGGAGCATCCTTCAAAGACTCTTCCATCTAGAGAGGCTCTTAATTCCGATAATAGTCCATAGATAAACCATTCTACCCTTTGTTTCTTTGTGAGTGGTTCCTCCAACTTTCGCACCACTACTTTAAATTTCTAATCAAACTCTTTGATGGTTTCTCCCTTTTTCTGAAGCATCTCTCTCATCTTACTTCCGCTTTCCGAAGGAGCCTCAAGAGACTCAAAGTTGCAAAGAAAATCTTATTTTACACCCTGCCACTCCTTGTCATGCTTCAGACATTTCTTCATGTACCACCATAGGGCATCGTCCCTATGTTCCAACGAAATCATAAAGTCTGGCCTGATTGGATCTTGTGCCATTTCTTCACCAAGCGGATTCCAAAACAAAAATATGTTCAGATGCTTCTTTAGTATCCTTGCCAAAAATTGGCAATTAACCTTGTCCTGGTCCATAGTCTGTGTGATAGGTATCTCGGTTTTGGTGTTGTTATTAGAGGTTTCTCCATCCCTGATTGGCAAATTTTCTTCCTTTGCCTTTAAATTCTTAGGTTTCTTTTCCTCCAGCACTTTAGCAATTTTGCCGCACTTTTGTTGTTTCACCAACTTTCTATTTCTACCTTTTATCCCTTGATAGTTGAATCTCAAAAAAAATTCTCTTCCTAAAATCTCCTCATAATCACTCACAACTCTTTTTACTTTTTCTCTTCCTTTTTCCAACAATGATTCACTAATTATGTCTTCTATAGTCACCCTCGTTTAAAACGGCACGAAAGATGACTCTTGGTCCCGGGGGTTACCTCTTCAATGTGTCTCTTCACCTTATAAGATATAGCATTTGGTAACTATTCATTAGTTAGAGACATGTCACTAGATAAGAGATAGTTATCCCTTTCTTCTCGAACAATATTCATTGTACTCATGGCAAATTCGTTGAGCATAACATCATCATCCTTTTTTATTTTCTCTTGATACCCTTCCTCCTTCGCTAATCTCACACTCCTACTGACCACATCATCCAAATAATCCTTACCAAAATTTAGAGGCTTTAATTTTGGAATGGGGATTATTAGGTCTTCAAAGCCTTCACTTAAGGTAACCTTTAGGTTTGAAAGATTGATTCCGGAAAATGGTTGTTAGATCAAAAAATTTATTAGCAGAGCACACTTGCTTCCACGCCAAGACTAAGCACTACAACTCCTAAGTCCTTCCTTTACTGACTCCTTAAACTCATCATAATCCTTTAGTTGCTTTGCCATTCCTGTTAAGTTTTCTTTGGCTTTCCTTACTCGAGTAATCAAGCTCTTTGTTGTATCCTCATAAGCCAGCAATCCTATATATCCTCCCAATTGGGGACCTTCTAAACCTTCTACAACAACCCTCCTAGCGTGCCCTAAAGAGGCCTCCTTGACTCTTTCGATCCTCCTTTTATACCTTTCCTCTCTCTTGAATTTGTTTCAATCTCCTTTCTTCTTCAATGCTCAACTCAAGTGCCATTTTAATTTGCTCAAAAATCTATCTTGCTCTTTCCTTTGGCCATAGGTGGTTTTGATTTGATATTCCATTAATCCTTTTTATCCATTCCAGTGGCTCAAACTAAACCTGCCTAAACGGTCACATCTATTCGAGATCCTTTTCCAAGGTCCCCCCCTCTCATGAGGCTAGAACCTAGAGGATCCAGCGACAAACCATAAAATTTAGTTCCTTCTTAACCGTAATCCTTTCTTCTTGAATTCTTTACCGCCGCAAAAGATTTATTCTATGTTTTAGCCTTCCCTTATTGCTCTACCAAGGTCTCAGCAACAGAACCAAATGTTGGCAAGAATTGGGCATAGACCGAAGAGCTGGGCTTTAGTCTCTTGAAAGGATGCGGCAAGATAGGACAAGCGAAATTAAATGAACATACAAAGTTACATACATAACATCATTCATACATCATCAATTACTCAATATCTCATTGAGCGACATGTATAACAATCCTTTATTCAATATGTAAATATCTCTAATACAATGTCTAATTACAATCTCTACTATTTCATCATAATATCATCCCTTGTCTATTTCTTTTTCTATATTCCTCTCCTCTATTGTCTATTGTCTTCTATCTATTTCTATTCTATCTTCTACTTCTATTTGTATACAATCATAGGGAAACGTGTCCCTTGTCTTTCTAGTGCCTTTTGGATGTGTTGCAAGTCGGTTCCATGTGCCACATTTCACTTGCGATGTGTTTATCTTTTCCTATTTTTCATAGTCGACTCTGTCCTGCCAACAATGGCCATTACCCTTCATGACCAGAAGAGTGGTGCTATCACTCATTTACGTGTGTGAGTAGAGGATCACTTCTTTTCTACCTAGGGAGTATGATGTAGGGGCATCCCAAGTCAGCCCTCAAACTTGCAATTGATGGAGATGAGGGTCCTGACGTCTAGATTCCTAAGGGGCTTGACTCTAAAGGAGCACGCAAAACGATGCTTGAGGAAGAAAAGTATAAGTGTGCAAAAGAGCCCAAATGCAAGTTTTGGCACAGAGATTAAAGGAGCACACATGAATAAGATTGTGCAATGGGCACAGATATAGGACATGCACAACAAGCACAAAAGAGCAAGAAGCAAGAAGGCACATTGGTGAGGAGCACACTAGGCAAAACAAAACAGCTCGTGAGTGAGTGAAATGGACAAAGGTCAAGTACAAGGAGCAAGTAGGAAGAAGCCGGAGATCACAAGCAATGGAGGTCGGAGGAAGTGTGCAAGGGCACATTTAGATGGATGACATAAAGGAGCGTTTGCATAAGTGCACGAGAAGAGTTTGAATTACCATCCATGTGGCAACTTAGGATGGACGTCAGAACAAGCATAGAGACACAAGAAAATTAATACAGGTTGTTGGTAGGTAAAATTGAAATTGGGCCTGTGTAACCTAGGGACACATCCCCGGCCTAAAAGGGGTTGTCCCCAAAAGAAAACGTCTCGGGGACGCGGTGACGGGTCGAAAACATCCCCCCCTAGTCCCCAGTCCAAAAGAAAAAACTAGAATCGTCCTGGGACATCTAAACGTCCCCAGGACATTCAAGGGACATTTAGCCATCCCTCAAACATTTCGAGGAGATCTAAGCGTCCCCTACGGCCCAAGCATCATTTCTTTCAATTTAAAAAAAAACACGAAAGTAAGAAAAAAAATTGTGGACCCCCACACCCCTATACATAAAACCTAAACTTAAAAACATTACAACATCCCAAAACAAAAACAAAAAAGAGCTCATTTGTGTCATTTTGCAAATTGTCAAGAGGAAAACAAAAGAAGAGCACAGTTGAGAGAAAGCAAGTGAAAGAATGGAAGAGAAGTGAGCAAAGGGCAAAAGAGGACCAAGTCTCCATCATTTGAGAGGTAAGTCCATTTTTACAAATTCTTTTGCTTTTTTTTGTTTTTGCTAAAATTTCAAATACTTAGGAGGGTCTTTTGTTTGTTTGTGTTCTATATTTGCATTTGCAACTGCCATTTACATTTTCAATCAAAAAAAAACAACGAGCAGCAATGAGGGTACTGAGGATAGTGAGGGTCAAGAAATTGAAGTTGGACAAAGAGGTGGTAGTAAAATTAGAGGTGATGTTGGAGGTACTTTAGGAAGTGGGAGTGTTACACCTAGTTCAAACAATCCATTTCAATGCCCTTCTGAAGCCTTGAAAAAATATGCAAAAGGCCCATTTAATCCTAAAAAACCACTTTCACAATTTGCACAGCCATAGACACTAAGAAAAAAAAAATTCAAGGGGAAGTAGAGTATGGCTGTGTCATATTTGCAACAAGGATTATAGGGGCAGCCATACAAGAGTTTACTCCCATCTTTTGGACATACCTTGTCAAGGGGTAAAAGCATGTAAGGAAATATCAATGGCAGAGAAGGCCAAGGCGACTAGGTTGCACATGGAGGGTGAAACAATAAAAACAGGAATGCCAATGGAGTCTTTGCAGCCTAGTGGGTCGTTGCCTACCAAATCTATAAATGTTGACCCTGAGAGTCAGAGGAAAGAAAAAGTCCACTAGTGTTGCAAGTATGTTTAATGTCCAATCACGAGATTGGCCGATACTTCTATTGCCAAATTTTTCTATGCTAATGTCATACCATTTCATGTGGCACGCTCTCCATATTTTAAACAAATGTTCAAAGATGCACTGATAGAAGACTCGCTGAAAACTCAGCGAGTCAAGAAAAACTCGGAAGTTTTTTCCCTGGCCGAGTCTTTTCAACTTAAACTCGCCAAGTTTTTTTTTTTTTTTGAGTTTTGACCGAAAACTCGGCGAGTCTTTAGCGAGTACTCGCCAAAGACTCGCCGAGTCCATGGAGAAAACTCGTGGGCGCAGGGATAAAACACATCCGCGGCCAGGTAAGTGGTAATACAATCAAAAAATAGATTTTTTCGGCTCTGCATAGCAAAAAACCCCTCCCCAACCAAAAAGAGTCCATTTGCAATGTTTTGGCACCGAGAAGAGCGGATTCAAACGCCATTTTTTGCAGATTTTAAAGGCAAATTCAAATCCGAGATAGGTTTTTGGTTTTCCATTTTTCTTTTTGTTTAATCATTTTTTTTCATTCTTGTTGCAAAATATTGAATCCAAATTGAAAACAAAATCTTCATAGAGCAAAAAGAAGCAAGATTTTTGCATTTAGATTCCAGACTATTTTTTGTTGATTTTTTCTGATTTTTTTCATTATTTTCATTTTTTTGAAATTTTTAGACCTAGGTTCATTTTTTGATTCTAAATCTATTTTGTTGTTTAGATTAGTTAATTTATTGACTGATTTAATCATTGAAACACATTTGTATCAATTTAAATCAAATTTAGAGAGATTTTTTTGTATTAAAAACCTAATATGTTGTACATTTTTTGTATGTGTAGGTTAAATTCACACTATAATGGCTTCAGCTTCAGGTTCAGCGTCAAACTCCACCCCATCCACGCCCGTGCCATCATGGGTTCCAGGCACTCGTCATCCAGGAGCTAGAGACCCTACGTGGAAGTATGCTGTGAGAGGAAAGAAAATTGGATCAGTTGTTTGCGGTAAATGTCAGAAGGTATTACATGGAAGCATAAATCGCCTCAAATACCATCTTGCAAGCATTTCCCGTCGTGATGCCAAGGGTTGTCCTAAGACCACAAAAGAGATAAAAAGAGAGATGAATGCCCTACTTGCAGCTGTTAAAGAAAAAAAATTGGAAAGGGAGAGGACAAAGGCAGCCATAGCAGCATGCATAGCTCGTGGACATGGTCATGAGCAACTGCAAGTGGAGATAGAGTCTAAATCAGATGAGGAGATCATTGGAGATGATACTGATATTGTGGGCTCTCTTCGTGGTCCACACATTCGTGGCACACCGGCCTCTAGGCCCCCCACTTCCTCTACTTCGAGTAGAATGCCACTATCAGTGCCTATGTTGTACATTTTTTGTATGTGTAGGTTAAATTCACACTATAATGTCTTCTGCTTCAGGTTCAGCGTCAAGCTCCACCCCATCCACGCCCGTGCCATCATGGGTTCCAGGCACTCATCCTCCAGGAGCTAGAGACCCTACGTGGAAGTATGCTGTGAGAGGACCGACAGTTGGATCGGTTGTTTGCGGTAAATGTCAGAAGGTATTACATGGAAGCATAAATCGCCTCAAATACCATCTTGCAGGCATTTCCCGTCGTGATGCCAAGGGTTGTCCTAAGACCACAGAAGAGATAAAAAGAGAGATGAATGCCCTACTTGCAACTGCTAAAGAAAAAAAATTGGAAAGGGAGAGGACAAAGGCAGCCATAGCAACATGCATAGCTGGTGGACATGGTCATGAGCAACTGCAAGTGGAGATAGAGTCTGAATCAGATGAGGAGATGATTGGAGATGATACTGATATTGTGGGCTCTCTTCGTGGTCCACACATTCGTGGCACACCGGCCTCTAGGCCCCCCACTTCCTCTACTTCGAGTAGAATGCCACTGTCAGTGCCTACATCTTCAAACACACCACATAGTTTTTTGTGCCAAGAAACACACCAGGAATACAGACATCATTGGAGGCTACAGGGTGGAATAGGGAGTTGCATCAACATGCTGACATGGCATGTGCAAACTTTTGGTATTTCAATAACATTCCATTCAATGTGGCGAGTAGTCCCTATTGGCACAATTTGGTTACCACATTGACAATTGTGGGAAAAGGCTACAAGCCACCTTCTCGCAAAGACTTGAGTGGGAGGTTAGTCAATTTAAATTTTATGCTAAGTTTATCATTTATGTTCTTTAATTTAAATTAATTTATGTTAAGTTATTTTTTGTTTAAAAATTAAAATTTTGTACTTATTTTACTTGTAGGTTGCTCACAAATGCCACCGAAAGGGCGGTGCAAGTAGTGGAAGATCAAAAGAAAGAATGGAAGAAACATGATTGCACCATTCTTTCCGATGGGTGGACAGATGGGAGAAACCGCACCATCCTTAATTTTTTGGTTTTTCTTCAAAAGGTGAAGTGTTCTTGAAATCAATGGATGCCTCCAACAAAATCAAAAATGCAAAAACATTGTGTACATTGTTGGAGGAAGTTGTCATGGAGGTGGGGATAGATAATGTTGTGCAAATCATCACGGATAATGCAGCAGCATATGTGGCAACTGGGAGATTGCTTGAGGATAGACATCCTACACTTTTTTGGACACCTTGTGCGGCACATTGCCTTGACCTTCTTTTGGAGGACATAGGCAAACTTGATTGGGTGGCAACAATTGTAAATGATGCAAGGAGCATAACAAAATTTATCTACAATCACCCTTGGGTTCTTAGTTTCATGAGGGATCATACGAAAGGGAAAGAGTTGGTGAGATTGGGTGCCACAAGGTTTGCAACGGTTTTCCTAACGTTGCAAAGCATTATTGGTTCGTTGAATGCTTCGAAACAAATGTTGTCCAGCATGGCTAGAATCATCTTATAAAAAGAAGCCTGAAGGAGAGAGAGTTGCAAGCATAGTGTTTGATAAGCTCTTTGAACAAAAAGCTATAGAGATCGTGAAGGTAACCTCGAAACTTTGATTTTAAATTCAAATTGAGTATTTTATTTCTTAATTTAAGTCTTTCATTATAAATTTGTAATTTAATCTTTTTGTATTTGTAATGTAGGTGTCGGAGCCCTTGGTTAGAGTCCTTCGCTTGGTAGATGGGGATCAAAACCCAATGGGATATATTTATGAGGCCATGGATAGGGCCAAAGAGGCTATCAAAAATTATTACATGGGGAACAGCCTCAAATTTGATCCCATATGGGAGATTGTTGATAGAAGGTGGAACAATCAACTCCACCAACCCATCAATGCAGCGGCGTACACCTCAACCCTCATTTTCTCTTCTCAAATAACTTCTCTGATCCTAATGGATAGGTTATGGAGGGGCTCACAACATGCATTCAGAGGATGGAACCCATGGTTGAGGTGAGAGACCTCATTGTCCAAGAGTTGGATCTTTACAGCGAAGCGAGGGGTAAACTCTTTTCTTCAAATCTAGCTATTCAAGGAAGAACCACTCAGGCACCAAGTATAAAATTGGGAGTCTTTAAGTTTATTTCACATGCATCTTAATATCTTATAATTTGATAAAATGTGTTTTGAGTCTTGACTTTGTTTTCTAACTCTTCTATATTTTTTTTTGCAAAGGTTTGGTGGAAAAGTTGGGGTGGAAATACCCCACATCTCCAAAAAATTGCCCTCCGCATACTATGTCAGCCTTGTAGTGCATCTAATTGTGAGCGGAATTGGAGCTTGTTTGAGGCCATTCACACGAAGAAGAGGAACAAACTAGCCCAAAAGCGCCTCAATGACCTTGTCTTTGTGGAATACAACCTTCGGTTGCGCACAAAAAGAGTAGAGGACAAATCACTGGATCCTATTGATTTGGATGAGATAGATCCTTACAATGATTGGACAGGACGAGATGAGCAACCTCCATTGTTTACCACAGACTAGATTCTTGATTTCGAGACAGGCAATGGAGGATCGAGGTGCAATAGGAGGTGTAGGGTTGGAGGACATTCATGACCATGAGGAGTCATTGCCAGAGCCAGAGCCAGATAGTTCTAGGATGGTGGTCGAGCCTCAGCCACAGCCTTCCATGCCAACCGAGGAGCCACCGGCACCGCGCACTCGCAAGACTAGAGCATCTGCCTCTTCCCTAGCTTTGGCTAAATTAGAGAAGAGGAAGGTGTAATATGTTGTATTTACTTTTAGTATTTACTTCTAGTTTTACTATTTTCATTTTCAGCTATCTATTGTAATTTGTATCAGACTATCAGGGTTTCAGCCATCAGGATTCCGCATGAGAATGCAATTTTGTAATCAATTTGCATTGAAGTCAATCAAATTTAATAGAAAACACTTTTGTACTCATTTATGAACTCATTGTATTCATCTTGTCATTGAATTTTGTAAAAAAAATGCGTTTCTAATGAAATTTTAGCAATTTTTTAAGTTTCCGAATTTTTGCTGAGTTTTCGCCGAGTTTTTTTTTGACTTGCCAAAAATTGGCTTGCCGAATTTCTTGGTGAGTCGAGTTTTCCAACTATGCTTACAAGCACCATTTTTTGGTCCCCATGTTGTATTCATGCATTGAACAACACATTGAAAGACATTGGGAAGATAGATTGGGTGTAGGCAGTGGTATCAGAAGCTAGAGCCATTCAAATGTTCATTTGTAATCATCACACATCACTTGCTTTGTTTAGGTCTTTTTCGAGGAAGGAATTCCTCAAGCTTGTGGATCCCAGATATGCTAGCTACTTTATTTTGTTGGAGAGGCTGATTGAGGTGCAAAAGCCTCTACAATTAATGGTGGTTAATTCAGAATGGGCTAGATGGGCAAAGGCAAGCATAGTTGAAAGCAAATGTGTCAAACTAAAAGAAATTGTTGTTTTTTAATTAATTGCTGATTTTAGTATTAAATTTCTGATTTTAATATTAAAGTTCTGATTTTATTATTAACTAATAAATTGCTGATTTTAGTATTTAATTTATGGTTTTCATTTTATTATTAATAGTAAATTAATAAGTTGCTGATTTCACTATTAAATTTCTGATTTTATTGTTTCTAACTTGTAAATTCACTAAATTATTTTCCTTCTTTGCAGATATGTTTGCTCCATTGTCTCACCTGTTGTGCGGGCCATAAGATATGTTGATACAGACTCTCCTAGCCTTGGAGAGATTTACAAGACATTTGACAGCATGCTTGGGCAGATGAAGCAAGCAATTCATAACAGGGACCATAATTTGGGATTTTATGAGAAGCATATTAGGCCCATTGTGACGCAACGATGGGACATTATGAACACCCCGCATCATATGGCAGCGTATGCTCAAAATCCCAAATGGTATGCACCAAGGCCTGGGAGAGTGCCTCCATCTAATGATGAAGAGGTGAAAGAAGGGTTCATGAAGGCACTTGCAAAAATGTATAGTGAGGAGTCTACCATACTTAGAGCACAATGGCTAGCCTTTGTGAATCTTCGTGGCCCAAAATTCAATAGACCAGAGGTGAGGACGGATAGAGCTACATTAGCTCAAAATGACCCTATTGGATGGTGGACATGGCATGGCAAGGATGCACCAGAGTTGAGGGTACTTGCCACTCGTCTCCTTTCACAGGTTGCTAATTCCTCTGTTGCAAAGAGGAATTGGTCTACATATAACTTCATCCAATTGGTCAAGAGGAATAGGCTTGCCTCTAGACGATCGGAGAAGCTAGTGGTTGTACATAGTGCCTTGCGGCTTTAGGATCGACAAACTCCTAAGTATCGTCAGACTCCAGCTGCATGTTGAGATGTTGATCTCGAAGATACTACACAGGTTGATGATGAGGAGGCACAAGATGGATTGCTTGGGGTTCCATTGGATGAGGCAGCCGCAACCTCTCATAGTGACAATGATTTAGACTCTGATTTTGATGCAAAGTTAGGAGATGCTGATTAGGGACAGCTGCGTATTTATATTTTCTATATTTTTGTCATTTTGTAGTTGAAACTTGGAGCCTTTGGGCATTTTGATGTATTTTTTATATAATAGATATATACATTGTAAATGAATGCAATTAAATTTTGTTATTTTGTTTGTCACTCTCATATGAAATCTCAATTGAACTCTATTATGTGTTAAGGTTCTGTAATGTATATGATGATTGTCTTATCAATGTTATCATATGAAAATTTGAAATTTTCTATATTTTTTAAATTTTCCCTATTTTTTTAATAGTTGTATAGTCGTCCCCTAAAAAATGGCCCCCTACCATCGCCATCCCCATCCCCGAAACGCATCCCCTTGTCCCCTACCGCCCTCATCCCAGAAACTTGGGGTAACGTAGAATTGGGCAGAACAAGAATTTAGGCAGCAAAAGATGGAGAGCAGGACGTTTGAAATCCCACATAGTCAAGCCTAGCTATTGATAAGTTAGTGGGTTAGACAGTTCACAAGCTAGTCTTGAGAGCCAATTAGTCCTAGCAAAGGGTAGATTGTAGTTAGAGTAAGAGGGAGAGAGTTCTAGGTATGCAGATAGGATGGTGAGTTTGAAAACCAAGGGCTCCATTGTAAAGTCAGAGGCTAAATCCCACTGACATCTGTAAACACTCTATAAATAAATGAAAATAGCATTGTTGTTTTTTCATTTCCGCTGTAAGGCTGTGTGTGTATTGTGCTTAAGGTCGCATGTCCAAGATTCCCCTTTGCAAGAACCCTTTGTAATGTACCCAATTATATTCTTATGGATTTTGCCAATTTTGTTTTTGTATTTTCTTGAATTTACACAAACTGGGATAAGTATATAATGCCGAATAAATACTTGATAGCAGCAATCAAATGTTTCTTGATATCATGACTTTCAAGATACTGATAGAAAATATAAGCAGCAAACCCAGATTATATATTAATCATAAATAGGCAGCAGCAGACTTACAGAGGCAGCAGTCACAATTTATACCACTGTGGCTGCTCACTTAATGTAAAGCTTCTACGGTTCATACTCCTTTCTCCAAGCTGCGATCAGAAGAAAGCAAGGAATTCTGTGATTCCATTGAAGAGTTGACCTTTGGAAGACTTAAAATGCTGTGGCAGTATGTTGGATTTGGTATGGCCCCACCAAATATGATCCAATAGACTACAACCTGTACGACACTCCTTGAATATTCATGAATTTCCTTTGGCTGCGATGCTTACTTGGATTGACACCAACCTTGACCTGCCACAGCAGTCCCCCAAAAGTTGCTCCCAGATTTAAAATATGGTAGAAGAACTCCCCATTACTAATCTCCAGAAAGTGGCACTAAAACAGTCTCTAACATAATATTTCAAGTGATGGATAAAATATTAATCAATGCAACCAGCAGACAACTCTGACAGAAGCAATATATGTGTCCCCTAGAGAAATAGGGCCTTTTTTCCTAATGTGTATGGTTGCTTAAGATATCCACAATATCAAATATGTATGATAGAAATCTCCAAAACTATTATAATCTAACCTCTGATTACAAATGCTAAACAGTAATAATTATATATAAAAAGGCAGACCAAACACCACCATGCATCAGAAATTGTCTCCCAATCTTATTCGCCACCTTGATGGCAAACCAATAAAAAAATATTAAGCAATCCTTCTCCAAATGAGCGATTGGAAGCACAATAATTTGGCAGCATATAAAATGATACTTGTGAGAGGTTTGGTAGAAAGATAATCAGAAAATAACATGCGGCAGCCTTAACATGATTCCACTCCAACTATAATATAATTTAGGATTCCCCTAGGTCATATAATAATATAAATTCCGCCCAGAATGCTGCAATACTGTAATATAGTATAATTATAATATTTAAACAATATTCAGAACTAAAACAACACACAATGAGATCCAAATCAAGCAGCACCAATATCTAAATAAATATCAAGGGGATTACATTGCTGAAATCTATAAACTCACACCAATTGCAATATAATGAAACCCAAATCTGAAATCTCCAACAATATCGCTGCTATAAAATTTGCTTGCAAATCCAAATCATTTCAGCACAATTGCAATCCCTGAGTGGAATCACCTCCGATGAGCAAGAAAGTTTTCATCCTCCAGCCCGCAATGGAAAACCGAAGGGTTTTCGTCCTCCGATCACCCACACCAAGGGTTTTCATCCTTGAATGTTAAAAAACTCCAAATTGGAAGGAATACCAAAAATGACGAACTTCGATGATTTGCTTAATGTCTTTGTCCTTTCTTTTATATTTGCCTTTTTTGGGCCCTTCATTTATTTTTTATTATTTTCCCTCCAAGTATTTAAAAATACTTTTTAAATTACATCCATAGGTCTCCTTTTAGAATTACATTTGAATAAAGTGTTAAAAACACTTTTTTTAAAACAATACATAGACACCCTTGTGCCTGTCTACATCAAAAATAGAGAAAAAATGCTGTATTTTTTTTCATGCCAAATAAAGGAAAAAATGTTGGTTTTTCATCTAGCACAGCCCAAAACAATTTTTATTTTTTGCATTTTAAAAACAAAGCGGGGGTCTGGGGACAGCAACCCTCAGCAGAATCCCCGCCCCCAAGACCAAAGTAAGGCCTTCGAGATGAGCCTTCATGGTGCATGCCATATTTAATAATGCTATCACTTTTAACCAAGCTCCAAACCCTTCAAAAAATATGGGTATTGAGGCCATAAAGCAACAATTAGGCCCTAACCATATGAGAATGGAACAGATATTCACTAAAAAATGAGTGAACTTGAGTGTGCCCTAATTGATCCAATGTTTGGTTACTTCAGCAAATGTAAATATGAGGTTTTGATGGAAAATTAAAAAAATAAGTATTTATAGGCAAATTGAAAAAACCAGAGTGAAAAACTGTAATTTATTTGCAATTAAACTGGCCTTGGGAATCGTGCCAGAAATCAGAGGAAAAAATTGGCAGCCTCAGGAGTGATCCAAGGAAATAAATCAGCAATCCAATTCAGATTGGATTGCTGACTGGACTGAGCACCGATTTATTGCAAACAAACCATGAGTTACTAAAAAAATTTGTTACTATAGTCTGGGGCTTCTGTCTTTTCTTGCAGAATCCATGGCAAAGCAGATATCATTATGGAATCTTCAATCTCAAACAAATTATTTCCTTTCCAAGGAGCGTCGTCATTTGTAATACAGCAAGGAAAATACCTCCTCCAACTTCCCCAACAACAAAGTCTGCGGAAGGTGTTAGCTTTACAGAAGATCCTAGATCATATAGAAGACCACCTGCTATTGCACATCTGAATAAAAATTACACAGTTGCTGCAGACAAGTGGAAGAGCACCTTGTCAGAAACTGCAACTTCTAAAGCTTCAATATGTCGGTGGCTATATAAACTCTGGAAGTATATAATGATCTTAAAGATTCTATAACTTGATCAGTCAGGTGAAAAATGTAATTAAACTATTTAATAGTTGATAAGTAAAATAAGATTATTTTCTCAAAAGAAAAACCAATGAAACAAGAGAATATATTTTATTCAGTTTTAAAAAATATATAAAGTTAAAAACATATTACAAAAATTAATCAAACTGGTCAAATGGGATGAGCTCAAGCAGTAAACCATCGGGTCTTTCATAATGGAGACCAGTGCTGAAATCCCCTAGAGACACGTTTACATGCTTAAAAATCTACAAATGTTAAATGTTGAATTGGATCAATTACCACATCCAATTCTGCATGTGATGTACCCCAACAAACAGGGTCAGGTGCAAGTCCCAAATGAACTTGACAGAAGAGATACTCTTTGATCATGGCATCTAAGTCGAGGGACACCCTGCAAGGGAAGTTTACCGATTAAAAAATATTAATAAAACTTTAAAATGGGAAACAATAACCAAAGATGTTTGGAAGATTGAGAAAACTAAATTAAATATTTTAGGTGCATTAGTTTGGGTCTACAGCAGGAACTAATAATAGAGTCTTTTGCATGGGTTTATTCAACTGTAGTTCACAAAAAAAAATGAACATTTTGATTTTATTTAATTGTAGATAAGTATCAAACAATAAAACTTGTTATTTTCTAAGAACCAAATTTGAGAAGAAGTTTACCAATTAAAAAATATTAATAAAACTTTAAAATGAGAAACAATAAACAAAGATGATTGGAAGACTGAGAAAACTAAATTAAATATATAGGTGCACTAGTTAGGGTCTTCAGCAGGAACTAATAATAGAAGTCTTTTGGATGGGTTTATTCAACTGTAGTCCACAAAAAAAAAGAACATTCTGATTCTATTTAATTGTAGATAAGTATTGAACAATAAAACTTGTTATTTTATGAGTATCAAATTTGAGGAGAATATGAATAGCTTGTCCATCAAATATTATTATCCAATCTTACATTTTCAATAGAAAGTCGATGGATGTTATGGATATGAATGAATGAAGAAATTACCAAAGGTAAGAGCAAGGAGTTAATGATTTTTTAGAAGAAGTCATGTTGAGCATCTCCTAAACATATCTTTTTAAAAGGTAGTGAAGGTCAGTGAGCAAGAGTCAACCACCCTCTCCACTAAGCTTTTCTTATCAAGTTCACTCAAAACCCATCACATACCCAAATCAGTTTGGATTGGGTATAAATCTCGGTCTAGGTTCTACCCAAGCCTATGGGTTTGGCCCAAGCACATCTCAAATGTGCCTGGGCTAACCAAGGGGGAACACACACACACCCCAAACATCAAAAAGGCAAAAAAATAAAAGAAAAAGCAAAAAAAAAAAAAGATCTTCATAATTTGCACAGAATTAAATATAGAACTAAGAACAAAGTTGATAATTGATTATTCAATCATCGTCACTTGTCAAATTTTAAAAGATGTATAAAAATGGCTTATATTAGTACAACTGCACATGGAAAATCAATACAAATCATCATCAAGAGCACCTACGTCATCAACAATTAGTTAGAACTACCAGCAAAGCCAGTGCCACTCCTCCTAGTTGCACTATGCAAGTCCTATGTAGTAGCCTTGTGCCCATTATCCTTGATCAAGATTAACAAAAGTTGTGCAGCAATAGCATCCAAGTCAAGATACTCAAGCACTACATCCTAATGCCTCGTTGTCCCCTCCTTGTACACAACTTACTTGTGTGAGAAGTGGCACTAGTCAAAATGCGCATACACCAACTGCTTTGTCTTTTTTACTACCAGCCAGTTGCGCTTGACTAAGTGGATAAAGGGGTATGTACTCCAATTCTGCTTAGTTGAAACGGAACTTGCAACTTGTTGAGATTCAAGATAGAGTTAACACAACATTTAAATTATAGTACACAAAGAAATTTAATAAAAATTAGTTAAAAATACATACTTGTAATAGAACCATGTCCTCTACATCTGGATCAAAGAAGAGTCTAGTGAATGTAGCCTTGTAGCCTTCACTAACTTCAATGTCTCTATACAGTGGCACCCTCTTGGACATGAAAGTATTTATGTGCTATATTACTCAAGGTTCAATGCAAATGCTAGAAGATGCAGTATGGTGGTCATATTGTTCTATCGTTTAATTATAATTTTTAGCACCTACTTGAAAAATGTTTCAATTGGGTCTTGCTCCTTAGTTGTTCTTATGCCCCTTATTTTTTCTATCATAGAAATATCACACAAACATGGTCGATTTGTATCAATGAACCTGATCGCACTCAAGACGAGCTTATTGAAACTCAACACATATTCCACAAGAGTCCACCAATCGTCGTCCAGGACCAATACTTTGACCTTTTGAGCTCTCTCTATATTAGACTATCTTCAGACACTCTAAAAGTTGTTGATTACCACGATGCTCAATGCCTCTAGCACCTTCACAAGTCATCTCAAGATGATGTGTGAGGCAAATCAAGTCTCAACAACCTAATATAGTGTTAAAAAAAACAAATAAAAAAATATAGCAAGGGCGATATATGTGCTAAGAAATTCCTCGAGTGCCTTTGTTAAAGGTGGATTGAAAATGTTGGGCTAACGAACTAATAACGAAGTCAAATGGGAAGCAATTCTTGCAAGTTTGATGCTGGCATTTTCCAAAGGTTATTCCAATTTACTAATTGAAGGAGATTTCATGATACCCATTAAGGCGTTACGGAAAGCCAATTGTCCAAATTGAAAACTTCATTCCACTTTAGAAGAAGCGTTAAGCTAGAGAAAACGTTGAGTTAATTTCCTTCTCCCATTGCTTTAGAGAGCAAAATAAGGTAGCGGACCTTTTGGCAAATAAAGGAATACAACTAGCCGACTTCTCTATAATGGAAAGTGACAATGTTTGGGATTGTGATAACCTTAATAAAAAAAATTAGACTACGAATCATCCCCCATGAGTGGTCGTGTTTTTAAAGATTCCTTGTATTGTTTCTTTCTATTATATGTTCATATATGGATAGGAAGGTGATGCCATTGGCTAGGTTGGCAATTCGAACGATATGGCTCCTTTTATATTTCCCTAGTGGGCCACTCATCATTTGTCGATATGTGTTTTGAGTTATGGAAGGTAAGATTCCTTGTATTGTTTCTTTCTATTATATGTTCATATATGGATAGGAAGGTGATGCCATTGTGGCTAGGTTGGCAGTTCGAACGATATGGCTCCTTTTATATTTCCCTAGTGGGCCACTCATCATTTGTCGATATGTGTTTTGACTTATGGAAGGTGTTTGCCTTGATTAAAGAAGGCCTCATTCATGATTGATGTATTTTCTAGGTTGCATACACAACATTTGTTCCTCACTTGTGTGCCACTCTTTATTTGCAAGGATCAATGAGAGAATGGATATTTGCTTTGTGTTTGTCTATGCGGTTTGATGTTAGTCTCTCTTGTCAATTGGAGCTTCTTTTCATTTTCTAGGAGTGGAGCTTTTGTTTTGGGGCTTTTTATCATGGCTCGTAAGTGGTTAGGCTCCAATAGGATCCTCGACATACACAAGGAGTATCTGACCGTTGTTAAAGAAAATCTTCAATTGTTCCAGTCAAACTATGTTGAATGTAGTCAAGACCATTCTACATTCAGAAGGGATCGTGAACAACGGCTCTTTTCACAAGCCAACATCAATACTTGTGGATTTTAAGGAGAAACTAGCAAGGACAATGCATGTGGCAAAGATTCAACTCTTTGGAAGCATTCCTATTGTTGCTGAAAAGTGAAATGGTTGAAGCACCGAACCCAATGGGAGTTGAGTCTAGCAATCTATCAAAGAATTTAGAACATGGTTTCCAAACTATGCATTCAGAGCTGCAAGATGTTGTTTTGGATGTTAACAATCTCACTGAATTTTGTCAAGTCCTACAGATGGTCATGAAACATTTGCTTGTTTCTCACCACTAAGGCATGTTGCAGGTTATGAATGGCTACACACTTCCGAACTAGAAGGAGGTGTTCTAGTCTGTTCAGTGAAGAGGGTTAGAATCGTCAAAGAGATTCAATTAGATGGGCTTGACATCACTGCTGATTTGGAATTTGTGAAAGCAAAATTAGTAGTTGTATTTAGTTCTAGAGTTTTCAATAGGGCTTATGATCGTTGGAAGACTACACCTAGCATTTATGGAGTAATCAGATGGGGAGTTTCTCAAGTCCCATGGTGTCATTCCTTGTTCTGTTTGTTTTCTTGGTTGTGTTGGTTTTGTTTGTTGTTGTTATTGTTTGCTTGTTTCTCTCCCCTAGGAGTTGCTTTTGCAAGACTTCATTATCTATTTTGCATTCTTTTTGTTTTTTGATTTATGGATCGGTGCCCCATAATAGATCCCTAGAGGTATATCTAAAAAACATAAAAAATGCACATTAAAATCTTTTAACAAAAGTAAATCAAAAAATAAAATATTAAAATTTCATAAAGTTACATTCAACAACTCCAACTTTGAGGACTTGAAGAAGGTTTGTGACATGATGATTAGTCACAAACATATGAATCTCATCAACCTCAATGTAGAGTTGTTTCATCCACTTGATTTGTGTGCCAAACTTTTACATCATCAAGTTAAGCGAGTGGACAGCACATGGTGTTCAAAATATTTGTTTGTATCTCGCCTAAACCAACAACCCCATATCTCTGCAATTTTTAGTGTCAATCACTATGACTTGGACAACAGTTTGAGTCCCCATTGCTTCAATGGACTCTATGAGCACGTTAGCAATAAACTTAACATCTTTCACTTGCCCCTAACAATCAATTGCCCTCAAATACATTGGCGCTTTAGGGCACAGTGCAATGACATTAATTAGGGGTCTAATTATGCAATCTTTCCATCCATCAAAAACAATAAACACCCTCATTTCAGCCCAAGAATCCTTAGTGAGCTACAACAAAGTATCTATGAACTTTCTTTCTTTGGTCAATAAGGTGGTGAGTATCTTTTCATAGCCAATACCCATATAATATATAGCTTGTAGGTGCCTTTTATCCCCCTCACCATTTCCTACAATTATGATGATCTTACAAGGTTGAAAAGAAGCCCATTAACATAAATACAACACACAATGTGATCATCAAAGTTGTTCACCACCTCATTTTCAAATGTCTTTTTTAATTGGCTTGCATCCGTGGATCTTTTATGGGAAAGAGAGCGTCTATCATTTTCTTCTAAATATGGTCTCACAAGAAATGGATGTGTGGCAGCCACTACTGAAGTACTCGGGGATGACCCTATAGGTGGCCTATAGGATTCTTTCTTGGCCAAAGGATGAAACTTTGATCTAAATTTCTCTACTACAGTGCCTGCTTCCTCTTGCTTTTTGATATAAGCAAAACTTTTCTCTTTGGCAACCCATTTTTGGTCAGCCCACCACAAGCTCTAAATCCTTAGCCAACAATTGAACACAAATGGGATTTCACCTAACTATAGGAGCTCCCATATTTTTTCAAGCACTTGTTACAACGCCAATGATAACCCTCACCTCCATCAAGTTGCTCAATCATTGTCATGTTTTGCCACAGCAGTGAAAAGTGATCAAATTTGAAAGCCCTAGCCAACTATTGGCCTATTGAGTTAGAACTCTCAATCATTCTAAACTATACACGTATCCACATGTTTTAAAATAAACAAGTATCACAAAAAAAAAAACTAAAATGTAACAGTGGACCACCATTCCTTGTAATGGAAAAATTAAAAATGAATAATAGATTAAAATATAAAAATAAACCATTCTTAAAAAAGAAAAGCTTTTGTGGAGCTCACAAAGAAATTTAAAAAAAAAAAGTTATTAAAACTATAAAAAACTTACCTTGAAAAAAGATTTGTTTCATAGGCATTTTCGCTATATCAATCACTATTCAGCAGAAAAGTACCCCTGCAAGCGTTGTCCTACTATTGGTCTTGGAAGTGGCAGTTCATATCTGGTACACTAGTCTGCCACAATCCTTCTTGATGTAGAAAAATAAAAATACCAATAGTTATAACTTATCGTGCTTCATTTTGTCAAGTTTTCAGTCGTAATTCTGAAAGCATAAAAATGTGGTTTGTTCTTGCCTAGAGTTCCATGTTTCTCATAGTGTAATTTCAGGTACGTGGCAGCTTGATATACCATGGAAATATGCCTGGTTAGATTCATTTCCAATAAATATTTGTGATATGCAAGCACTTAATAGATGTCATACCTGCTGCTTCCACCTGGCTTGGAAGATAGAGTGTAAAGATATTTTGTTTAAACACTTAGAGAATCTCCTCAAGCGTCTATATACCGAGGTTAGATCCTCTGTGTAGTGAATAATGCTTTTGAATTTTATGAAAACTTTGCCGCTAATTTTTGGTTATTACCTATGTTCCACCAAGTTGCCAGGATGGGGACAACAGGGAATGGGGGACGCATTTCGAGGACAGATTTTTTTGAGGTCATTTTAAGGGATGGCAAGGGACAGCAAAGGGGGCAACTATTAAAAAATAGGGAAAATTCAAATATTCATATGATAACATTGATAAGGCATTCATCATATGCATTAGAGTTGAATTGAGAGTTCACATGATAGTCGAACAAATTAACAAAATTTAATTGCTTTCATTAAAGATGACTCTTTCAACCAATGCTTGCCAATGTGCTTTTGACATTCAATAAGACTCTTCTCCTAAACCTTCTCACATTCTCCAAGATCAATCTTCTAAGTCTCCTCATAGAATGGCAAAATGATGGCATTTTCCATTGAATACAGATCAGGTTTGCAAAGTACTTGATCACTCATTGATATCTTCCCTTTTTAGGGTCATAGAGCTTGACACATGCGAGGGAAAATTTGTGACTTTGAATGGAGACAAGAAAAAAAGGCTGCTTCATGAGGCTGCTATTCAACAAACTTTTTGCTATTTTACTCCTGTTTTTTATCTTCTCCTCCAATTCCAATACTTGCACTTTGACATGTCCTAGACCAGTCTTCGATTTTAGAGTATTTTGTCACCAAAACAGTTGGAGTATTCACAGTTTGAAAACGAAATTGCATGTTTGAAACCCTAGGATATATGAAGAGCTGTTGTTTTGTATATGAAGTGATCAAATTGTTGAGCAAACCCTTCTATGACTGTCACAAAACTGATGTGAGTAATGCTGCTGTCCAATGTTATTTCAGTAACAAAGACAAAAAAGTACCTCCTCAAATTCACTGATATGACTGCTGTTATAACAGCTGATATCTTCCCTTAGAATGACTGAAAATCTGCTGAAACAGTGACGAAAAGAATATTAAAATATTTTTTAATTGATTTTGTTTTTTAATTGAGTGTCCCCACGTTTCTAGGACGGCTAGGGCAATTTTTTTTTTAATTGGGGATGGCAAGGGGGACGTTTCCAAGGCGTCCCTGCATCCCCGGAACATCCCCAATATGGGGACGGGGAAAAAACTACCGGGGACACGTCCCTGGGGATGTAATGTCCCTTTCTAGAACATTTCTTATTTTTGCCTTAAGACAATAATCCTGACTCAAAATGATAGTTGCATCCAATTTATAAATATGACTTTATCTAATATTATGAATTTTATTATAATATTCAGATTTATAATTTATGGATAATTCTGAAAATAAAACTTATCTTTATTTTCTGCTATTAATCTTCTTTAATTTTGCAGCTATAATCTTGAATGAATGTCTTTAATTTCTGTCAAGTAATGGGTTTTTGTCCACTAACTTGATTGGAAAAGTTAAGGGTTTTCGTCCTTAAATCTCTTAATTTGCCTTGGAGGGGTTACGTCCTCTTGGCTGTAATATTTACTTGTAATATGTCTTCATGATTGATATATTTTTCATTGATTGATTCCTTTCGTACTCATTGGATGTCCTCCCTTTTATATCTTATTATGGAAAGAATCACAACCCTTCACATACAACTACTGCCTTTTGAAAGAGTCACATCCCCTCTTATTCAATCACTAGTATGAACTAGCGTCAATTCCTTAAGCATAGTCTTTTATCTTAAATCGCTAGCGTCACTTCCATAAGCATTATCTCCATCAATGTCTATGATCTTGGCACCACTTCCATTTCTTTTAATCACTTTAATTATTGACTTCATGTATTAGCAACTTTGTCTTGGGCATTCATATATATAAATCTGAACACGCCAATTACAATCACTATTTGTTACTACCATTCTCCTCGATCATAGTAGAACCTTCTTGGCTATGAGCAATATTCACAATGGACCAGTCACATTGTCATCAGACAATCCTTGTATTATATATTAATCCTTCCCTGTTTATGTCTGCGCATCATTATTCCACAAGATGTCGGTTGCGCAGATATTATAGATGGCAATAGTTTGACGACTCCAGTAGATTTCTCACGGAGAAATCGATACACTATTAGAAGTAGATATGCATAAAACAGCGATCTAATATAATGTTGATCAAGCCTTTGCCTCCATCATTGCCGCTCTGTTTATATCTTCTCCAAATTGGAAGGTGCAATATAGATCTAGTTTGAATTCGATATTATGTCCATATTCCTGTCGGCTTCCTTTAGACATATGTCCAATGTGAGAACGCAAAAGCTGAGTTGTATGATAAACTCGTGTTTGCGCTGTAATTCCCCTTTAGCGACAGCTTTTTGAAAGCGGGACATTACAATCCGCCCTGCCCAAGATTGCTTGTCCTCAAGCAATCACAAACTAAGATGCTCCTAGAGTTACCAAGATCCCAAATCAACCTTGTAGATTTGTAATTCCTAGACATAGATCCTCCTCGTGATGTACTTAGCTTTTGCTGCGACACTTTGATATAATTCAAAATTGAAAACTCTACACCAAGTGGCGTTTCTCTCCTTGTCTTGGTTATGCCCGATTCTATTCTACAATGATGTCCTTGGAGAGTTGTTAGTATACTTGCCTCAATCCAACCACCAACATAGTCCTTTAATATCATAAGGCTGATAACATCCTCTAAAGTATGAGGACAATTTATTGTCCAATATTCTTCTAGTTCCTATACTTGTATTTCCCAATAACTCTCAACAACAAAACCAAGAGTTGGTAACTGGTAAGGTTCGTAATTTAAGACAAGTTTTCTCTCATCCCCAAAGAGAAGAAACCAAAAGACATCTTGCATTAGTATAGTTTGAAACCAAGTAAAGGAAGCATCAATCCAAAGATCAATTTCTTCTTTGGCATCAACTACATCTTCAAGGAACCAATTGAGTTCGCCCAACCTTTGCACATGGATATCTCTTTGAGTCCAAGCAGAAAAGTGAGCTTTCTGTTGTTATATGGAGCCTAATCAGACTCAAAGGTTAAATTTACCCCACTTTTATCAGCGCGGTTTCCCCCCAAATTCCTACGGGATCAAGGGGCAACGCCCCTTGCGGGGTCCAAGGGCAGCACCCCTGGCGCGCTCCCTGTCGCGATACAGGGTGAGGTCGAGGGGCAACGCCCCCAAAACCTCACACGGTTTTCTATTATTTTATTAAGGCATCAGGAGTTATTTTTCATTGGCCGACATAAAAAACCCTATTTTTTGTAACCGACAAAAGTCGTGATAAAAATGGCTAAGGGTTAGGGTTTTTGTTGATATATTGTAGCATTTTGCAGCAGTATTGAGTTGCTGGGATTGCTGGTTGTAATCAGTTTGATTTACTAGATAATAATATTTGACTCTCTGTTGGTGGATGTAGCCCGAGTTTGGGTGAACCACGTTAAAACTTGTCTCTCGCTGTTATTATTTCTGTGTATTTCCATTCCTCTGTTTAATCTTTATTTGCATTTAATTTATATCTTCTGCCGGCTAGCCCTAACTCTTTCCATCTATTAAGATGGGAATTAGAAGCACGACACACATCTAGGACCTCAAATGCAATGTTCTTTTCTGAAATGATTTTATATCTTTTCGGTCTACTTTTGGAATTCTCACATCCAAAAAGGTTTCTAGAAATATCCCAAGATTCTTCTCTCCTTTCATTGGGAAACTCAAGATTCAGGGGGTGGTTATCATAATTGCTCGTTCTAGTAATCTTATTTGAGGTATTTCCAAGTTCTAAATATCGCTCTTCATGATCATCATGAGTTTCAAAAGTGGAAACATCCTTTCCATCATCTAAAGTATAGATGTTCTCACCTCCAATAAATTTAGATTTTCTACTAAACTCAAACAAAGATTTGTCTATTGGGTGGTCCACATTTGTATAAATCTTGAATCGTCTAATAAAATCCTATGTCACAAGGTTTGAGTTCGTGTTCGTGTTCAGCAAGGATAAAATTCGGATCGAGTTCGGCGAGAGAAAAAAATTCAAAAAAAATTCGCTATTAAATTCGCCAATATAAATTTAATTTTTTTAAAAATATAAATAATAAATATATATTTATAATAGTTAATAAAATTAAAAATTAAATTATATAATTTTTAATTTTATTATTAATTTTTAATTTTATTAACTATTATAAATATTGTTAAATTATATAATATTAAATATATTAACTATTATAACTATTATTAAATTATGTAATTTTTAATTTTATTAACTATTATAAATATTGTTAAATTATATAAAATTAAATATATTAACTATTATAAATTTTGTTAAATTATACAATAATATATTAACTATTATAAATATTGTTAAATTATTTAATATTAGATAAATTAAAATTATAAAAAAATCTAAATTTTAAAATATTAAATTTTAATGCATTAATTTGGAACTTATTAGAAATATTTGGTTCTGTGATTAAATGTGTTAAATTTTATATAAAATTAAAAAAAAATAAAAACAAAATATCATTGGACTGCTCCCTACTATACTCATAGGAATAAAAAATAAATAAAAACAAAATATTATAGGAATATGGATTGGGGGAAGGCATATGAATCCGCAATGATTCAAGAAAATAATCGATGAAAGCAGCAATGAAAGAAAATAATCGCGGCTGCAAAGGATCAATGAAAGCAACGATGAAAGAAAATAATCGCGGCAGCAAAGCAGCGACGGGTAAGAGAAAAAGCTTCAAAAAGAATTTCTTTAAAATATATTTTACCAAAAAAAAAAAACTGTGCCCTTCATCCGTACAAATATTGGGCGAATTTAGACGAATTTTTAGTAATGTTTTGGAGTTCGCCGAATTTCGAACTTCATGGCCGAAATTCAGTGAACCCTGTGACTTAGATAGAATCTGATTCACTTTCCTTAAGTGAACTTGGTATCTCTATGCCTTCCATCTCAACCTCATGACATGGGTTGATTATGATTGGATTAATGTGGACTATAGCTTCCCTTTGATTTTTATTATCCCATACAACCTTGAAGGTGAGTTTCAGAACAGCTATTTGTTGACTCTATTGTAAAAACCAATGTGGTGTTTTCTATCAATGCTTGCCTTCCTCCGCACTTATCCAAAATGTAAAACATAGGAGCATTGTAGTGATGTACTATAGATGGTGCTGGCTACCTTGGAATAGTGGTGAAGATAAACTCCTCTTTTCTATTATCAATGCTAACAAAAAGATCTTCACTTTGCAATAGAGTTCCTTCATAGATAGGTGGTAGGAATATGTTCTTCTTGTTATAATCCAATAAACTAATTTCCTTCTTTCGTATGAACTTACGAGCACTAGTGTGAGTTTTGTGGGATGCTGTTACAAAGGTTCCATCCAATGAATACCACAATAAGAAGATAGGAAATTCTATATCATCGTCATTTCTCATAGCAGCTAGGGAGCTTTCACAAGTTACTCTTTGTTCACAATTTTCCATTTTCATGCGCCATCCTCTCTTAGGTGGTTGATATATGTTATGAAACAATATACGCTGCTTAACCTAGGTGTTATCAAAATTCTGCCCATTCATATATATAGCATTATATGTATCTTTCGACTGTCGTTGGGAAACACCTATATTAGCAAGGGCATATGTATTCTCCTTAGTAGATTTTAGCCTTGAAAAAGAACAAGTAATATAGGTTTGATCATATTGAATGAGATCATACGTTGTCATGATCCTTTGCTCTCTCATTTTATTTTCACCAACAATCCTAGGTAAAGAATACAAACTCTTGATTGTCATTGTTGGCACCCAAAATGATAGCAAAATGTTGCATCCTTCTTCATGATGAATTATGAGTGTGGTAAATACTGGGATCCCACTCTTTTGTCCAAAGCCAATTTTGTATTTGAGTAAAAGGATCTAGGTGTCCTTTACTGCAAGTAGTATCTTTCACTCTTTTCCCCTTCTTAAAGTACTTCCCATGGTTACCAACTAACCAAACTACAAGCTTATCAATCTTGGAACCAAAGGGTTTGAATTTTCCTGGTCAATCTTCATGTAGGGAGTGTGTATCATCATGGAGTTTTTCGGATAAACTTGCAATGCCCCCTCATGGCGGTCAATCTTAGACAAATCATTCCTCACCCCAGCATAACTAATCTCTTGCACATCATCACCACATGATTTAAATGTTTCCATACCTTGCAAATTATTATTACATGGTTCAATTATTTCCAAACATGAAATTTGGATGGATATTTCTTGGACATCCTTATTTGCAAAAAGTGAATTTGTTGATATATCCTTGACATCTTCATTGCTGTGACTGAAAATCCACGTATTATGGCTAAACAAGGTGTTCTTCTCCAATGTATATCCATTCATCATGCTAATTTGTATATCCATCAATGGCTCATTATTTTGAAATTCGAAAGATAGAATAGTTGAAGCATCTTCCTTCAACTTGAATTCTTCCAATCCATCAAGTGGAACCTCTTTTGTCATACCTTCATTGATATTTTGGTGATGTGTGCCACCATTAGAGACCAATAAAATGTCTTCGCCTACCAAATAACTTTTTTCTTCGACCTCCTTTTTAGGTTCCTCTTGTTTTATTACTTCCACAACCTCTCCTTGTGATTTTGATTCTTTCATCAATTCCTTCCTTATGTAGTCATATAGGTTTCTTTTGTTAGGATTCAAGTACCTGAGTCCCTCCAAGTACTCATCAAAGGAAACACAAGATTTTGCATGATCTAACAAACTTTGAGACTCGTCAATAATTTTGGGAGCCTCGAGTTTGTATAATATCTCTTGAATCCAATCCATGTCTTCTTCCTTTCGCTAGACCTTCAAGTCTCTTTGACTAGAATGCATCCAACATTTTAGCTTTACCCCGCAGGCTGGCAAGATCAAAACTCTAATACCAATTGTAATGTCCCTTTCTAGAACATTTCTTATTTTTGCCGTAAAACAATAATTCTGACTCAAAATGATAGTTGCATCCAACTTATAAATGTGACTTTATCTATATTATGAATTTTATTATAATATTCCGATTTACAATTTATGAATAATTCTGAAAATAAAACTTATCTTTATTTTCTGCTATTATTCTTCCTTAATTTTGCAGCTATATTCTTGAATGAATGTCTTTAATTCCTGTCAAGTAATGGGTTTTCATCCACTAACTTGATTGGCGAAGTTTAGTGTTTTCGTCCTTAAATCTCTTAATTTGCCTTGGAGGGGCTATGTCCTCTTGGCTGTAATATTTACTTGTAATATGTCTTCATGATTGATATATTTTTCATTGATTGATTCCTTTTCTACTCATTGGATGTCCTCCCTTTTATATGTTATTTTGGAGGGAATCACAACCCTTCACATACAAGTTTACAACTATTGCCTTTTGAAAGTGTCACGTCCCCTCTTATTCAATCGTTGCCCTTTGATAACTTAAAGTTTAATTTTATTGTGATTATGTTTATCTCCAATCGCTAGTATGAACTAGCGTCAATTCCTTAAGCATAGTCTTTTATCTTAAATCGCTAGCGTCACTTCCATAAGCATTATTTCCATCAATGTATATGATCTTGGCAACACTTCCATTTCTTTTAATCGCTTTAATTATTGACTTCATGTATTAGCGACTTCGTCTTGGGCATTCATATATATAAATCTGAACACGCCAATTACAATCACTATTTGTTACTACCATTCTCCTCGATCATAGTAGAACCTCCACGACCATGAGCAATATTCATAGTAGAACCTCCACGACCATGACCAATTATTAATCCTTCCTTGTTTATGTTTGCGCTTCATTATTCCACAAGATGTCGATTGTGCAGATATTACAGATGGCAAAAGTTTGACGACTCCAGTAGATTTCTCACACAGAAATCGATGCACTATTAGAAGTAGATATGCATAAAATTGTAATGTCCCATACTATGCAAGGAATTCATTAAAATAAACATTTTTCTATTAAGGCTGACCTCCTTACAAAGAGAACAAGACAAAAGACATACCATATAAGACAATGTCTTATTTATAAATCATAGATATGTCATGCGGTTAACAAGAGAAAGAGTGATTAAAGAAAGGATGTTATACGATGATCATTAATGAAGGCAGCAACGATTATGATTTATAGTGCAAAAAGGATGCTATGAAATAAACTACAAAAGATCATATTTAACATTGAAGGAGCAGTTAACAAATGAACTCCACTGATTAAGTGAATAAGACAAGTCTTATATCATATAAGACAAGATATGAGAATAAGACAAGAATTGCTGATTTGTGAAAAAGACAAAAGATAAAGGTACGATTAATAAAAGGAAGGAAAACTGTTTGTTAAGGGGCTATCACTATTGTTTGAAGGCAGCGATTAAGATTCTATGTGATGCGATTCAGATTTGTGAAGGGCTGCGATTCATATGTAATTTGTTAAGAAGCTTTTGGGCAGTGATCATTATCAAAAGGTACAATTTGCTTTGGAAGGCTGTCTCTTTATGAAGAAATACATCCATTCATAGTAGATGCCTCCTTTGGGAATGATATAAGACAAGGAATAATATCGAATGGAAGAGGTGTGAATAAGTATGTACTGATATAAAAATATATCAGACACCTACAGATCTGCATATTAGAAGAGGAATTAATGCAGCAGATATAAAAGAGAGGTTAATGTAAATCTTTATGAAGAATATGTGCAGAATTGCAGATAGATATGAAAATATATATATGCAGATAATAGATATAAAGCAAATATAGGCAGATATATGAAGGGCATCATCGATACAATACCTTCTAAATATTTAAGCAGATCCAAGAAAGATTCCTTCATCGCATCTAGCATCAAACTTGCCTAGTTCTACATCTCTTCTGATATAACATTTGCTACCAAAAACTTTGAAATACTTCACTTTAGGAACTCTTCCATACCATAATTCAAAAGGAGTTTTAGAGCTGTTACTTTTGACTTGAACTCTGTTTAGGATGTACACAGTAGTATGTATGGCTTCTCTCCAGTATACATCTGTATGTACTAGTTCCAACAATCCAGCAGAGAATTGTTCTTTACTTTGGAAACTTGTTCTAGTTTGTTTTCCAAATTGGCACTCCTTGCAAATGGTGCTGGCATGCTTCACAAGTTTAGGCAGATCTCTTACAGTCTATGCAGAACTTATCTTCACCAAATTGTCAAAATTGATATGACACATCCTTCTATGCCACAGCCAACTCTCATCTGTCTGAGCCATTAAACAATAATCATTAGTTCCTCTTAATTGGTAAATGTTACCTTTGGTCTTCTTACCAGTAGCAATCACAGTTTCGGAGCTTTCCATGATCTTGCATCCATTATCTTTGAATCTCATATCATAGCCTTTGTCACAAATCTGACCAACACTTAGAAGATTATGCTTTAAACCCTTCACATATAGGACATTATCAGTGTTGTGCTTTCCATCAAAAGAAATAGATCATTTTCCACAAATCTTACCAGCTACATTATCTCCAAACCTAACCAGTCCTCCATCATACTTTTCCAAACTTACAAACTTACTTTTGTCACCGGTCATGTGATGTAAGCATCCACTGTCTATAATCCATTTATCCTTATCTTTCTCAACCTAAACAGCCAAGGCACTTTCTTCCACTGGTTTTTCTTCTTTCACACAGCTAGCAGGATTAGTAGACACGAGTTCTTTAATTGCAATAAACAAGCATTCATTTGCACTAGTACTAGCATCATCAGATTCATCATCTGTCACACCTTCGTCATCAAGATCTCTAACATAGTAGCATTTCTTTGGAACCCTAGGTCTGCTCTCAAATCTTTTTCTATTTCTTTCAATTCTCTCAAGACAGCTAGAAGCATAGTGACCAACCTTACCACATGTAAAACATTTGAAAGGTAATTTGCCTTTGAACTTATTAGAACCTCTTTGCAGTTTGTCAACAAAGTTGACTTTAATTTCATCAAGCTCATCATCAGGTTCCACCTTGTACTTTTCTACTCTGGATATCTTCTCTAAAGTACTAGCTTTGAAAGCAGTTTCAACCTTCGGCAAGACATCACCAAACTCTCTCATCTCAAACGTTGTAAGCTTTCCAAGCAACTGATCCTTAGTGACATCTTGCATTGTTATTATTTCTTCAATTGCAGCTACTTCATGACTGTAGGGACTTAGGTAGTGACCTAAGAATTTTCATCACAACTTCCTTCTCATCAATAGTTCCTCCCATACCTTTTATTCCATTGACAATTTCATCAACCTTTTGCATGAAGGCAATTATGTTTTCATCTTCATTCATTTTTAAACCCTCATATTTCGCTTTCAGGCCCTACAGTTTGGCACTCTTTACAGAATCATCTCCTTCATACAGTTTTTCCAGCTTTTTCTAGACTTCATGAGTAGATTCCATATCCGTGACTTTTATCAACTCAGTGTTAAACAAGGCCCTTAAAAGAGCATCTCTAGCTTTTATATTTAACTCATATTCCTTGATTTCATCTTTAGTTTGCAAACCATTATGAGGCAAGGTATACTCTGTCTCTGTCACTTTCCACACTTCATAACCAAGACAAAGGAGATGGCTTTTCATTGGTACCTTCTAGAGAGCATAATTCGTTCCATCAAACTGCAAAGCTTCTTTCCTATAAGACATCCTGGATCTTCCTCAAGCAGTTAGGCTTTCTTTTGAGGAACCTGCTCTGATACCAATTGTTGAAATACACCAGACAACTGAGAGAGGGGGTGAATCAGTTGTCACAAAAACTTTAACCACTTATCATCACATCAAATATTCAATCAGTGTTATTAAGATTTAACCATGAAAGCATGAAACAAGAAGCTCAACACAATAACACATTCAACACATTAGACACCAGATCTTTTACATGGAAAACCCTATAAGGGAAAAACCGCGATGGGTGTTAGCCCACAGAAATATATATGTTATATCAATACCAAAAAACAGAGGCTCACTGCCCAATATGCTCACTGCAAATGTTGAGGCTCAGTGCCGGCTCACTGCCAAGAGTTGGTGAACTCATTTGTTAGCATCTACTTCATGCCTGGGTTCAGTTCTATTGAAGCACAGTATAACTCCTCTGCTCTACTCTTCTTAAACCTTCACACTTATCTTCATATTTTCGCTCAAGGACCTCTTTTTCGCAACTACATTACATGTTTTTATACAATTCATCAACCTTGGAATGTACATCAAGGTCGGCATTACATTCATCAACCATTGGAACAATCTCCAAGGTCGGCATTACATTCATCAACCATTGGAACAATCTCCAAGGTCGGCATTACAAACATGCATAGAAATAGGTCTGGACCTAAACAAAATTGCAAAGGTAAAGATGTATGCGGATCATGTTATGCCTTAGCTAGGACTCAAATGCAATCTTCCACACCACGACACGCTTCCACAATCTTCGATGTATCTCTGCAAGTAGTGAAAACAACCAAGTCGGCCAAGACTAGTGTTAACACTAAGTCTTCTAAGAACAGTCTTCATCCACGATCCAAATTTCTCTTTGCGGACCAATCCAAAGGTAGGAACACGATCAGAAGACATCCACAAGCACATTGAAATCACCAAGAACATCCACACAACCTCTAATCACTTTGTCAAGAAGATTCTTCAATCCGGAGCACTTGAACATAACTGTCATCCACTGTCATAAAGAAAAGATCACTTGCGGACCACCAAATCACGAACGATTGGATTTGAAGGCACATAACATCACTACAAACTTGATCAAGAACCGCAAACTGAAATACTTAAAAGCGGAGGAATGCAAAGCATAATACATTCTCCCTGTCACCACCAAATATACAGAAAAAGCAGTTTTCACTGTGGTGAACATAACTCACTCAAATCTTCATACCGGAGACTCAAACTTGAAACATAGCATCTTCAGACATGCATCTAAATAACTTTCAATCCGCAAACAAGGATATCCATTCTACAAGAAATGCAAAGCAATCTACTGAACTGTTCTACGGTAATCAAAGATACTCTTCTATATACTGTTTCTACTGGAGAAGCAAATTTTCTCAAAAGCACTTGGAAACTCAATCTCAGGATCACTTACTCATTATCTCCAACATTACACAGGTAAGTACAAAGCATCTAACAAGCATCAAAATAAGAGCACAGTTGACACCAATGACAACACTAATATGTTGACATCAATGACAACATCGGTTAGGCACATATTTGCAACACTAAAATACTATTTATGCTATATCATTAATTACGTTATGACATATTGATTTCATTACTATATTGTAATTTATTGATCTTTAATATTGCTAATGTCCCTTTCTAGTAGTTATTCTTGTGTAGGTTAAGAAATCAAGGATATCCTAAAAGGGGACATTACAAGTGGTATCAGAGCAGTCTTCCTGCCATCCTATGAATGATAGTTGTTACATAATCTTATGCTAAGTTATATTGTGGGCCCATAACCCACAATCCCAGGATCATTCTCTACGTTATCTTATCATCGTCCATTGATTATTCTACAACTTGCCCAGCAATCAAAGTCTTACTTGAATTTATCTTCTCTACAACATCATCAGCTTCATCTTTTGATTTTTCATCAATCATGTTTCATTTCAAATCTCCAATCTTGGATTCTCAACACTCCCAAAATTCTTCTTTAACATTGAAAAGATTTTTCCTTCCTGCATTCACTTGATTAACTACATATCTATAACACTTGTGTTACCTCAATCACATTGCTATTCAAAATCAAATAATCAATTACTCTTAAAGAACATGACTCTTCTCAATAAAATATCAAAAGGTAAAACTACAAGATGACAAGCACAAGACCGAATCTCGCAATCAAAGATCAAGATGTCTTCATCATTCATTGGAATCTTGGAATCTCAATACTTTAGTATTGAAAAATATTTTCATTGTCTAAAACCACATCTTCATCTATGATACTTGCATCACATCGTTGTTATTCAAAACATCAAACAAATGCTTACCTACACAATTGTCTTTCATTAGACCTTTCAAGTATTTTTGGTCACAAATTCTCTTTCAAGGAATCACAATCATTTTCTCTTCACTAAAGCAATATTCATTCTAGATCAAAACCACGATTTCGTCTCAACACATCGGAAGGTAGACGTTAAAGGTGCAAGGGAATGAAAGAACTTGTTGTAATTGCTTCAGGACAAGCAATTTTGAGTGGGGAGGGTTGTCATGTCCCTATATTAGTAATTTATAATTAAATCGATTATGTATTATTCATTCAAATTAAAGATATGAATGATATTAAAATCCTTATTATAAATCGAATATATTTAATATATTTAAATAATATTTATTTAAAACAATTAACAAGATATATTATTATTATATTTATAAATAACAAATATAAATAATAATATATACTATAAATATATTATCATAAATATATTTAATAATATATACTATAAATATATTATCATAATTATATTTAATAATATATTATAAATATATCTAATAATATAGATACAAATATTATTATTATTATCTTATATTATAAATATAAATATATAAATATAAAAATAAATATAAAACACAAATATTAATAATACAAATATAAATATATATCTTTAATCTCATATAAGACAAAAGTCTTATACGGCAGCAAAGGCTATAAGGAAAGCTAAATAAAGGGGCGGCAGATTTCATAAGGAATCAGTTCCAAATAAGCACTCCTTATAATAAGGAGCGCATGTATGTAAGACCCAGCAGTGATCGATTACCATAAGACAAATATGCGATTATGTTATTTGACACCATGCAGCGATGACTTGTGTATAAGGAGCTGTTACAATATTAAATAATTAGTAATAGGCAGCAATCACATAATACAAAGAAGCAGAGATTAATAAAGAGGAGGCAGCGATTTATGAAGAGGTGACTCTTCATTAAAGATGTCTCCCAAGCATCACATCTATTCAGGAAATTGCGTTCCCTTGTGAAGGTATAAAAAGGAAATAAGGAGATGATAAAAGGGCAGAATACAGAAGATATAATTCTGAGTGGAAAAAGAATATATAGATGTCTGAATATAATATATATATATATATATATATATATATATGAATTAATATTCAGATCTGCAGAAATATAGGGAGATATATTCTTAATGAAGGCAGATTGGAATTATCAATCAATCAAGTCATATAAACTATCATGACACAGCAAGGAGATATAGTGCCATCCCTGAACTGAACTGTATTTATTGATCAAGGGGTATTTATAATTAATTATCTTATACAATTACAAGCAAACTATGTTGGATTGCATAGGGGTATAGAGGCAAGTAGGAAGGTTGGTCCTTCCAGTCCACGAGAGATGATAGGTAGGAAGCATGCCCTCCATCATGCCCTTATCAAGAGATGATAAGTAGGAAGAGTGCCCTCCATCATGCTCTTGTCAAGATGTGATAGGTAGGAAGTGTGCCCTCCATCATACTCTAACTTGCTAGTATTCCTATGGGACCCATCATAGGATCAGCTTGAGGATTGGATAACGATATGTTGAACTAAATATTATTTATGCTATATCATTAATTATGTTATGACGTATTGATTTCATTATTATATTCTAATTTATTGATCTTTAATATTGCTAATGTCCCTTTCTAGTAGTTATTCTTGTGTACAGGTTAAGAAATCAAGGATATCCTAAAAGGGGACATTACATTTTGTCCATAGATTCAGCAATCAGACATTTCGGCAAGAGTGGGCAGTGATTAATCTTTGAAAGTTTATGTGGACAAATGTCAAGAACAGGATTACTGTGTGTGAGATCCCAAGTTGCTTTCAGCCCTTCCACCTTTTTTGACATCAAGATATTCCAGAAACAGAACCATGCTATCGCTGCATTGATGTACCTTTATTTAAGGAATAATAATAATTTTAAAATAAGTAATATTGTGGGGCAGGAGAATGCAGCAGGAGTGATTCCTTGCCTGATTAAATTATAGAAAGGAGTAACATAGTGGCACAGGAGCCTGCAGCAGAAGAAGTCTTCAGCCTCACCTTAAATAGTGAAAACAAGCATTTGAACTGTTGGGTGCCATTATTATGATCAGTTGCAGACAGAGTAATGCGGGATGCATCAATGGCTTTGTATCATTTGTTATTTGTGGTAGGCTCATGTAGGCAAGTGCAATTTCAATTCTATTGAGTCCTCCTCCAGAGGAGATATCCAATGTTGCCTGTAAAGCCCTAGTAATCCCATAATTGATGTAACATTGCAGCCACTTCTGACGGGCACAAGGCTCTACTTGATGCCAATACCACAACCTTATTTGTTGAAATTCTTGCTAAACACCGAAAGACAGAAGTAAAGGAAGTCAACTAATTCAGGAGAATGTTGTTGCATCAGTGTTATGCTTCTCACAACAATGTTCCAAGTTGCTGGCAATTGAGGTTAATGCAGTGGAACTTCTTGTTTGGATGGCTGAGAATGGTGATGGAAGTACAGAGGAGAGAGTATTAGTTCTATTAATTTTTAAACATCATGTGGAGTGTCTGACAATGAAGATGAGCATTCACAAGATTGCATAGAAGACTGAAATTGAGTAGCCTATCTGGACCAATCTCCACAGATTTCTGATTTGCTTGCCTTTTAGTTCAAGAATTTTAAATTGGATTATCTACATTAGTTTGCCCTGCAGGTGGATTGCTATCAGATTCTAACATCCATTTAGAATTTCAGCGATATGCAATATAACAGCAACAGTTATTTAATGATGATTCTTACTTGAAATGTTTCTTCACTTTGTTTCTTCAAGGAAAGGATGCTTACATATCTAACTTTGCATTATACATATTGATTTAGTACTCTCTGGGGTATAAAACTTTATTGAGTGAAGACATTTTTGATGTATACATTAAAAATATTAGACTAAATTTCTGGACATTAGGAATCAAAAAGCAGAAGAATCTGCTTCCAGACTTTGGAAGATTTTCTTCCAGCTGCCTCTCTTGAGTTGTTAGGGATTTGTATTAGATGTATTATGTAAATTGTAACTCTAAAATGAAAAAGAAATACATTTATGGCTTTTGTTTCCCTAATGTAGCACTGATTTCATGAAGATTCCTAACTTTGATTTTACCTTATACCAGCTAGTCCAAGAAGACCAGAGTTATTTGTATTTTATTCTTTGACTGTTCGACCTTGAGATGTACTTTGTACACACTATCTTCTGGGGAAAACATGAATCATAATAATTAATTCAAGAAGGGAAAAAATGCTGTACAGCTGCTTAAATTTTGAACATAGAAGTTAACACCCTCGTCCACGCTGCCCTATGACATTTTATCATTTGCAAAAATACACATCTCTTGGCATTGAGAATGACTATAAAATTTTTTAATGTCGGATCTGAACAAGAACAGCCTTGAAGTTTAGGTGGTTCACAATCACTTTCTCCATAACAACATTGAAAAGAATAATTTAAGATCTGTAACATGTTAGTGATTAGGACAGTACATTCATCTATAAAAACATTAAAATACAAAAACAAGGGCAATATATCATCTCGGAAGATTCAATTTCTTTTACAATATAACAATGGTACGTACATAAAAGAGGTTAGGGAACATGAAAAGCTAAGTACTCAAGGAGCTTAAGACAAAATCCTAACAGTCATTTTGAGCTTGCAGGTTGAAAAAACAAAAACAGAAAAGCCCTGCTAACCCTCAAAGGTACTTTCACCTAGACATATACGGCCTATATTCATAAGAATGGTAAACTGTTCCAGGTAAGAAAATAGCCCTGCTAACCCTTAAAGATACTTTAATCTAGAAACATACCATCCTATATCAGTAGAGTGACCTTCCTAGACCAAAACCCTAAAGCTCAATGAAAAATAAATAAAATTGCTGCCGTGCAACTGCTCTTCAGCAGTGACCATACAATTTACATGCAAAACCCTAAATTAGCCTAGCCCTTCGAAAATGCATAAGAAAAAAAAAAATAGAAGTTTCAAAATCCTCTAAGATCGAAATGTACCGTATTTCATTCCATAACTGCGACGCCTCCAGCGGCCTTGATCTTCTCTATAATTTCGTTCGCCATTTCTTTAGTGAGCCCCTGCTTCAAAATAACAGGCGCCTTCTCGACAAGCTCCTTGGCCTCCTTCAACCCTAGATCAGTAAACGCCCTAACTTCCTTGATAACCTTGATCTTAGCAGCGCTGTCAAATTTCTCCAGCTTCACATTAAATGCAGTCTTTTCAGCCTTCTTTTCTTCAACTTTTGGAGCACCAGCAGCAACAGGCATGGCCATGGCTGCGTCAGCTGAAAGCGCTTGCAAGCGGGGCGCCCTGAGCTTGTCTGTGAGGCAGGGCCCAATCTGCCGCCTTTCTTCAGGGGGCAGGTTGGCTATTTCATCTGCAAGCTTCAGAATTTTATCAGACGGGGGAGACCTCGGCCCGTATGGATCATAGCGCCCAGGTATTTTCAGTTTTTTCTCAGGCTGGGCTTCCGTTGAAAAGCTAAGCGAATCGAATGGCCGTCTATTGTATCGTGTACGTGAGTTTATACGACATAATAATCTGTTCCACAGTGGAGGTATCATGTTTTTGAAGATGAACGTATGCAGCAAATGAACTTACCAGGTAGCGTAAGTTTCGATGTTGTTTAGCACTCCATTGATTTCGAGTCTGCCCCGACCCAGACTCAAACTAGGTCCCAACAGAAACACAGCTTTGCAAAGCTTATTTTCTAAAGCCCTCTGAGGTTTAATGTATTAAAGAGGCCTTCGGTCTGCTTGTGCAATATGCTTGTGAACCATATATATATATATATATATATATGTATTTTTTCAAAGCCCTCTCAGGATTAATGTATTAAAGAGTAAGTGTATTTTTGGTGTAATATATATATATATAGGCTTTCTTAATAATATAATTAGCTAATAGGCTTTTATATGTGAGCATTATAGTGCAGCCCAGAAAATTTTCTAAATTCGTGGGTTGTTCTATCCACGTATTCCTTAAACCTCCTATGGGTGCAACTTGCAAGTGCTAGTAGTTAATTTGTTGTGAACAAGTATTAAAGACATGATATTTCTATAGTATATTAGAGTGACTAAGAGTACATATGGTAAAAAATTGTGTAGGAATTTTTGCATTGAGTATGTATGTTTGTTCAACATCCTCTTTCTTTTTTGTGGTTTGTAAAAAGTGTTCACCTCACAATTTCTTGCTTCATTTTAAATTCACTTTGATCAAGTTGTCCCTAGTGCAATGATGTTTGTACAAGTGGTGAGTTTATGCTTAAAAGCTAGCAATTAAGTTGAACCTAAACTAATCCTATCCTCACACATCCCCAAGGAGAGGTCCTGATCTACAAATTATCCATTATTTTACATGGGTCAAATCCATGGTGTAAAGCTAACCTTGGATCAAAATCATGGTGCAGAAATGACCCCTTGATTTCCACATTCAAATTTAACCTTGGGCCCAAGCTAGCCCCCTTCCAACCATTCATTCTTTGTCGGCTTGAGCACAAAATGTCTAAACTTGTACGCTAGAGTGTTGTATAAAAGGACAAACCATAATTCATAATGAGCATCTAGTTTGGAGGTCAAGGAACTTTGAGGAATAATCTTATGACCAAAATATGCACATTACATCAACATGACATTAACATTGACAGGGCATATTGTCATGTCTTCAATCATTGTTCTAAAACTATTAAATCAGATCTAGGGGTTTGACTAAGGAGGAGATCCTTGCATAACAAGCTCTTAAGGGTGTTCATCAACACCACCAGTTTTTAGACATGGATCAAGACAACTGAGGCAAACAAATTCCCAATGACCAGAAGAATGTAGATCATTTATGTGATTGCAAAGTTGATCTCGCATATATTTTGAGAACAACCTAGTTCAAATTTTATTGTTTTGCTTCTAATGCATCCACTTTTAAGTGATTTTAAGCTACAATTCAATAGTTATGATCAAAATAGTGGATAACTATCTATCGACTATTGAAATTAGATAAGTACTCTCACTCCTTTTAATTTCTAGGTTTCTAAATTATGTCATATGATCTATCATGAATCTCAATTAAGTTAATTAAATTGTATTGTATTGCTTGTTACATAAAAGAAAAAAATTCTTCACACCCCTTGAGTTAGATACACAAAAAAATGTGTCTTGGAAATGCTTCTACAACTATAAATTCCTCATCAAGCTCAAGTTTTACTAATAACATGCACAATATTAGAAGGGATAAGGCTAAGATCATACTCTCAAAAAAAAAAAAGGAATAGATATCCCTCAGTCCTCAATAATAATTTCATTTTTTCTTTTAAGAAAATTAAAGATTATCAAAAAAAAGGAACAAATATCCCTTAGTCCTCAATAATAATTTCATTTTTTCTTTTAAGAAAATTAAAGATTATCAAAAAAAAAGGAACAAATATCCCTCAGTCCTCAATAATAATTTCATTTTTTCTTTTAAGAAAATTAAAGATTATCAAAAAAAAAGAACAAATATCCCTCAGTCCTCAATAATAATTTCATTTTTTCTCTTAAGAAAATTAAAGATTAAGTAATTTTAGGCATTAGTTAAGTTGAATTAACATTTATCTCTCCAAATTGATTTAACTAATGCCTGAAATGGATTCCACTACCATTAGGTTGGATTAAATTTTTTAATGGGGAATCAAAAGGCAACACATGAAAATTTAGTCTCAATTCACTACATCAGGACCACAACCAAAAGCTACTAGTTGTCTCTTCTACTTTTTCTTTCTCCCACTTCAAATAATAAGGCATAATTCCTAGCACTAATGAAAGCCCTATAGCTAGTTGAGTTCAAGTATCAACAACTTGATCATTGAAAGGGTCAATGCACTCTAAAAAAGAGAAACCTTAAATTAGAAGATTGAATGCTTGTTCCACTTTAATCTAAAGTTGTTCCAACACATCACTTACATTTCATTTGAAAAGAAAATCACCTAATAGATTGCCTAATCAATGTAGGAGTCAACCTCATAATTTTTTAAGATATTGAAAGCTCCTACCCCTCTATTTGGGACATGCTATCATAATCCTAGAATTAGATTTTCCTTGGGAACCCTAATGCCACATAATTTTTCATTCTATTCCTTCTCCCTCCACACTCCACATCATTTTTTCCTAGGTTACCACCTTCCTTCCTTGCTTCCCCTCAACACTCCACTTTGTGTCATTCTTTATTGAGTTGCCACCTTACCTACCTACATGTGCCATTCATAAATTAGCATTTTTTACTTTTTAATTCATAACCACTTATCATTGGTTAATTTTTTTATGGTTCTAAATGATTCCCTCATACCTCTCCTCACATGTCTATTGTGTACCATGGCTTTCCCTATCTAATGGCAACACTTAATTTATTTCCATTCTTTTTCCTATAGTACCTTTATCTTATCACTTCATTCCCCTTCCTCTATCCTTGTTCTCTATAACTTTTGCCTACCCCTTTCATGGCATCCTTGCATCAAAGACCCCCCTTTATACCTATCTAGAATGAATTGCTTCATGGTGTTTTGTGGTTGACAAAATGGTGGATGACTTTGTGTTATAGGTTCTTAGCTGAAGTGATGAGGGTAGTGCAATAGCTAAATACAACATAGTGGACACCATTAGAGATGAAATTCTCAATCAGTAGGCTACACTCACTTGTGTCTTATACATGTACCAATTTTAGTGAAGTTTGTCCTCTCCCTATTACGTAGTATACAAGATTAGATTAGATTGATGTTGTAGACAAGAAAGGTGCATACCCTACCCTTTTACCCTCTTGTTCTACACTCACTTTAGCTTTGTCATAGATACATCACCTTGATGCTTAGTTTATCTTATTTTAAACACAAGCTAACCTTGTCCCTAAATGAATAAGTCTAATATTTATTACCTTAGAAAGAAGATTGGTTCCCTTCCTATACTAGATTGAGGGAACAATTATGTCCTTTGGACATAATTGCACTTGCAACCTTGTCTCCATAATTCAAACCTCTTCTCCCACTTCCCCGATCTAGTCTTTTCAATTAATTTGATCATTACCTATTAGATTTTACAACAAATACGTCAAGTTGAGAACCTAACATCGTGTGTTTAAAGATAAGTCATATAACAATAAAGATCATTTAAATTAATTATTGAAAATCATCATATAAGAATCAATCAAATTGGAAAGCATTTATAAAGAGCATCATCTACATCACAAATACCACGCTTTCATTTAGGTAAGTTGTATTTCATCTCTTATGTATCTTCGATCATTGTCAAACTAATAAAGGGGTTTAACTCGTTGTCAAGGAATTTTCATACCTCCCTTTGCATATAACAAATCCTAAAGGTGTTTTACAACACCCCATTTTTTACTTATACGTAGGCACAAGAGGAAGCAAACAAAAATTGAAGGACATGTCATCTAAGGATGAAACTACATGTAAATAAAGCATTCATGAACTAAATTATGCATGTGGGCTAATATATAGCAAGCTCGTATCCATAGTTCTATTTTTCATTGTCTAACAAGCACAAAATCCAATTCAAGAATTCTAATTTTAGTTGTTGAGTGCAATACATGTAGAATCTTCTCACTGGCATTCACAATTATTATGCCCTTAACCTATAGCATGCATGAGTATATGTGTAGCCAACTTGTGGCTAGAATAAACCTTAATTAAGTTATATGATCATTTATATAGTCTTGTATCAATAGTTAGGTTGGCCTAGGTGGCATCTGTCACACCCCAAATTTTGACTATGCTTTACTTTTTACTTTTAAGTAATTAGTAGATAATTTTGCATGGATTAATGATTTGGTGTTTAGTGAAAATGTCAGGATAAATCAATGATTTCATGAGTTTATGATTATATGTATAGAATTTAGACATGTGATTATATGTTATCATGATTACTTATTCATCATGTATATGGATTAACCAATGATATACTAATCATAGTTTGGTGATTGTAAGTTGTATCCAGGAAACAAGTTTTCGCCCTCTGAGAAAGAGAGGGAGAGCATCATTGGAGAGAAGTGAATAGACGTAAGGAAAGGAATAGGTTGTTGCCATCTAAGTCTTGTGATTTTAATGTTTAGTGAACCTCATCATAAGTGGTAAGTTGTGTTTGACCTATTTGGTTAGAGTTTGGGTTTTGATTCGACAATTGTCGATTAGACGTCAAGAACCATTAGCATAGGTTTTGTTAAAAAATTGAGTCAGGATTGTATACACCTAAAAATAACATGACTCTGTCTAAATAAATATTCTTAATATTTATTCCATTTAATTCCTCTATCAATAAATCATATTCCTACCATTAATTGAATAAATTACCTTTATTTAATTAATTTCATCAAAGTCAACTTTATTCTTCCAAGCAATTAAATAATTTTAATTATTTAATTAAGTCAAATTATTCCTCCAAATTTAAATAAATCAATCAAATTTATTTAAATTATCTCAATCTCTAAAAATAAAATATAATCAAATATTTTATTTATTCTTCCAGATCATGCACAAACAATGAAATAAATTTATTTATTTAATTTGCTTTCTTATCTTCTAATTCCTCAAGAATCTTCCAAATCTTCTAAAAATAAATCTTCTTCTTCATGCACACAAAATTAAATAATTTATTATTTAATTTCTCTCAAATTATGCAAAAAGCAAATCACAAGTTGAGTTAATTGATTTAATCAATCTTGTCTTTATCAATAACTCTTAAATTAGAAAAAAAAAATTTAATTTATGAAATCAAATCTTATCTTTATAAAAGAAAGCAATTAACTCAAACAAAACAACTTTTTGTGTGACACTTGTCTTCTTCTGATTCACGCACATCCTCTCTAGTCTTCTATACAGTTGATCTTCTTATTCATTATATACCGTTGATCTTCCTTCTCTCAAGTCTATAAATTGAACCTAATTCCTCCATTTCTATCATCCAAGCTTTTAGTAAACTTACTCTGCAAGAATTATAGTGCACCTTTGGCACCAAACCATTCCATAGATTGCGATCACCCTTTTATCATTGCAATTGTGTTGTAGAATCTCTTCGTTGCAAACCTATCATAGCCATTCCCACTTGACATCTTGGAAAATAGCAAGGAAGTGCACCTTCTGAAGGCCATATTCATACACAAGATCATTTGAGATAGGCGACCAATGGAAGCCATGAAGTAAAGAGGTTTGCAAGGTTTTGTCTTTATTGTATGAATCTTGATTATTTCCTTTTCCATTGAGTTTATTAGATTACTTTGATACTATTGATAATCATTCCAATTTTTCAATAACATTTTTGGCGCCCACTGTGTGGCCCTGCCCCAATTTAACCTCAAAACTAAGTTTTTGTGCATTAGGTTCCATTCACATGAGGATTATGTGCATCTGATCATTTCTAACACGCATCTGAGCTCTGTTTCCACGCATTTGACAAATCAGCGCATCCATGCTCTATTTTAATGCATTTGACCTCTGATACGGCGCATTTACCGAAATTCCACGTGTCTTCTATTTCTACACTTTTGATCTCTATTTCTACACATTTGTAATCCTGCGCATCTGATTTCTTTTTCTACGTATATGATCTCTATAGCTGCGCATCTATTCTGATAATAACTTTTGAGCCTTTTCTTGTGATTTTGCTAAACACTAACACTTCTCACAAGAATATTCTCTGATCTACTTGCAAGTTAGGGGCTGGTTTAGTCATATAGCTGCATTTGTTAACTCATCTCTAGATCTAATTAGAAAAGAAAGTAAATGGATGTTCATGCAAATCTCATTTAGTTCTAACTAGGAGGATTTTAATTTGATCTTGTTGCATCAACAAATTAAATATAGTCCCAATGCTAGGAGGATAAAATTGAACCATTGCTATCTTGCTTCTTTCAAAGTTAACAACTCACATGTGTGCCCAAGTAGCTTAACTCATTTAGTCTTTTTCATTTTAATTAGGGGAAAAGAACCATTGTCTTTCATGTTTTTGGAACGATAGTAGGCCTATGCTCTCCCCTCTTTTGGGTGACCAAAATGACAAACCTATCATTTCGCATGTGTTTCCTTTAGAGAGGCATGCCCTTGGATATCCTTTCATCCAAGTGGGAACAACCTTAAGTGGTAACAAGCTAAAGCCAAGCTCTGCCTAGCCACTATAAATAAATTGTATTTGGAGTGAAAGCTTCAAACAACGAGTGTTGTTAAGTTATACCAACAACCAACCTCCCCCAAAACCCTCCAAGAAGTAACCCTTGAAGGCTGGGAGACTCCATAACGGAGAGTAGCGCTGTCGCATGTATAACCACTCAAACGTTTGCACTTACTAATTATCTATTGTTTTAGAATCCAAAATCCCCTATAAACTGGTGTTGGGAAGGGCGATTATCACCTCCCAAAGATGCCTCACATAATAGTGAGAATTCAATTTATATTGTCCGTACCAGCCTAGGATTTGTATTTGTTTTTAGTCAAAAAGTCCAAAAATTACAAAAAAAAGATCAAAAATCATGAAAAATTCTTTGTGTTTGTTGTGCCTTACTTTCCATAATTGAGAAATCAGATCAAAAAGAACAACCTTCAGCTGAGAAACCAAAAACATCAAAAAATGTGCCAAAAATATTGTAAAATCAATCAAAAACCTAGAGTTGTGCATTTGTACTGCAAAGTTGCGCATTTGTACTGCAAAGCTACGCATTTATTTCGACCTGCTATGCATACATTTCAACTTTCTATGCATCTATTATCTGTTCCTACACTTTTGTTTTTTACCAGAGCTGCGCATATATTCTGACTTCCTGCGCATTTACCTTATGTTTCAGTGCATTTGTAGCTACGCATCCACAACAGTGAGCATTTCCTAGTCTTTTGAGAGAAATTTTTTAACCTTTCTAAGTACCCATTTCAGCCTTGTTCCAGTTTCAAAGATTAGATTTACCATGCAGTCACTTCTCCTATCTGTTTTCCATAGCATACCCTCTTTTTTATTGGTCGTCTCGTCCACCTCGTTCAAATCTTACCAAAAACTAAGTCAAAAGTATCAAACCGGGTTACAACAAGATAATTCTAGATCATATCAAACCCAAACAATCGCTAGTAAAGTCTCCACTATTAGGATACATCATCCTTCTCTATTGGCACTTTTCACTAGTTGTGTTAGTGCAAGACTAGTCCCTATCAAGTAAGCGGATCACTAGCATCCTTACTTGTGGCTATCGTTTTGCATCAACTGATTTGTTTGAAATCATAGATCACATAAAACCCTTGTCAAAATCTTTTCACAAGTGTCCCCTTCACTGCAACCTTTAAACTCACCTTTTCAAAGCATCCAATCTCATAGCATCCCATCCCAAACTGCACCGCATGGTCCTAACTAGATCCCAGAAACAAAGGCAACTTGAAATGGCTGGAACATCAGACAAAATTGTATCCCCTCATGACAATGATGGGGAAATCTCACAAGATGAGATACAACAAGCAATCCAAGATAGGAAATTCCAACGCATGATGGACAAAGTCATCAACCGAGACCCTTCAAAGTTCTTCCTCTACCTAGCAAACCAAGGGCTTAAACTCCCCGCTGACTTTGACATCGATGCATTAAAAGAACTAGGAGAGGAAAGAATTCACGAAAAGAGAACAAACGAGGAAAGCTCCCTTGACAAAGATAAAGGAAAGAAAATAATAGACCCAAACATACCTATAGATGCGCTAACAAAGTAAATTCAGACCTTGCAACAAAAATTTGAGGACCTCCAAACAGGGACGTCCACTAAAACTTATTCATTGGAGGATATCCCGCCATATCCTTTCGACAAAAGCTTGAACATGGTACCCTTCCCCTTTCAGTTTGAAGTTCCTAAGTTTGACAAATATAGAGGAAAGGGTGACCCCAGGGACCACATCCGAGAATTTAGCGCCGCATGTCTAGAGGCAGCCCACAACAAAACTTTCCTCATGAGACTTTTTCCTCGATCACTAGGAGGACATGCCATGGAATGGTTCTCTCGACTACCCCCAGGTATCAAAATTTTTTATGAGTTAGTAAACAAGTTCGTCACACATTTCTCATACAACATTGAACATGAGGTATCTATGCTAGACCTATGCAACACGAAACATAAAAGTGGTGAATCCTTTGCCGCTTTCCTACAAAGGTGGAGACAAATAGCAAGCAAATGCCCTCATCATATGCTAGAGAAACAAATGACAAAAATGTTTGTCCACAACCTCAACCCCAATCTTAGCTACCAAATACAAATCCAAGGTCCTACCACATTCACAAAAGTGATTGAGATGGGATTATTTATTGAAAAAGCTATGATCGCAAAGGGACAAATAAAGTTATTCAAAGACAATCTTAACTCTAACTACACCACGGACAAGTCAAAATTTTGGACCAAGAACAAAAACATAGTCAACGATGGAGTGGTTGACACCAAAGCAACAGCCACAAAATAATCAATCCTCAACCTCATAGGCGCTTCAAACAATGCAACACCCAACAAACCTCCATCAAAGGAGCAGAGACAATCACCATGGGATTTCTGTTCTAGATGAAAGTTTACACCGTTGGGAGAATCACTTGAGTCTACCTTGAGAAAGTTGTTAGCAAACAATGAGATCACCATTCCCTCCACAAGCGACTATGAACCCCAAGTAAAACCTCCTTGGTGGAATGAGACCCACTATTGTGAGTACCATAGGGGAAGAGGACACAAAACTAATGACTGCATTCATCTGAAAAATGTCATTCAAGACTTGTTAGACCAAAACTGTGTCGGCACAAGAGATCATCCAAATAAAGAATCACATGTGGTGTACAAGGATCCGCTCCCTAACCACGACAGACAGCATAACAACAATAACAACAATCGACAGAACCATAATAACAGAAACAACAATGCAAATTACACAAATGTACCATTCAAGTACACCGTTAATAGCATAACATAGCATATCCCGCAGATCAATGTGCTCACATTCAACGAACAATCAGATCCCAACGCCAAATCTGATTGCACCATCATTACTCGTAGTGGAAAAACTACCTTGCACACACTTCCTCCAAAGTCATCAAACTCATCATCTAACCCCCACCAGTACAATGTCATAGACCAACTACGAAAGACTCCAGCCAACATTTCCATACTAGAGTTGTTGCGTCTATCACTAGCACACAGAGAAATTCTTGAAAAAGCCTTAGTGGAAACCACCGTCCCCACCAATTTGACCCAAGAGAAGTTTCAAGCCATGGTAGGTCACCTTACCTCATCCAACATCCTCTCATTCATTGAGCAGGATGATCTATCCATGTCGCAACCTCATAACGCCTCACTGCATATCGAAGCTTTCATCCGCAAACACCGCATCAAAAGGGTTCTCATTGATGGAGGAGCAGGTTTAAATATTTGCACGTTGAAACTAATCCTTACATTGGGGTTCGCAGAAAATACAGTAGATCCAAGGAAAAAGATTACAATCAAAGCCTATGACGAGGAAGAACGGACTATCAAGGGAACTATGGTGTTACCACTAAGAGTTGGACCAGTTACAAAAGAAGTTGTGTGTCAAGTCCTTGACAGGGACCTCACCTATAACACTCTTCTAGACAGACCTTGGATCCACGCCATGAAAGATGTGCCTTCCACCTACCACCAATGCATCAAATTCCCTTACAATGGCCAAGAGATTACCATCCAAGGTGATCCCGATCCCTTCCAACATTGCAACACCATCCAATCAAGACCTGAAACCATCATCCCTAACAACAAATCTTCCACTTCCCCCATCTCCTAATAGGACCATAGCTCCCAAGATTCCACATCCAAGGTCAACGAGCAAAAAGTCAAGATCAAAGAAACTGGGGTAGGAGAATACTCCATCGAGCATAGCCTTTGTCTATCCAAAATGCCTCTATCTCCAAAATCCTTTGGACGACCTTCACCCTGCCCAAAGCCATCTGCAATACCTGAGTCTCCTACTACTCCCTTTGTCAAATGGGGTACCTTGTCAGATCAAAGTGATGAAAGAGATGTGTTACAATGGCTCTACATTGATGAAAATGACACACAACAAGACCAACAACCTAAACTCCCAACATAAATCTATGGGCGTGGTCAATCTATTTTACACAGAATGGGTTATGGAGGACAAGGCCCCATCGGCTTAAGAAAGGAAGGAATCATCGAACCCATTCAACCTTCTTCATCCTCATCAGCTCAAAACAAAACAGGGCTAGGATACCAAGACAAAGCTAAAGGCAAAGGCAAAGCTAAGGCTACCACTTGTTTTGTGGAAATGATCCATAATCTCCAAGAGGATAGTGACACAGATTCCAATGAATATGAATGGGATGAACTCTCATAACATTCCTATGAAGACAAAGGAATCGATGTCATTCAAACCTATACCCCGTACCGTGAGGGACTAATGCCTAAGCATAGACCGATAGAGTGTGATTCGCCTATTCCTGAGAGCACAACTTATGAGGAAGGTCAGAGTTTGCACGAGATAAACAATCTTAAAGAAAGTACCATACTAGACCTTGTTCCTATAAACAACATATCCATCCTTACCATAACACCCACTAAATCAGATCAATATATCGACCCCCTCCCCTTAGTACATCCTAAGCTTATCGATTGGGATCTACTAGGAACCCCTCAACTTGACATATTCCAAAATGACGATGCCTATATTGACTTCATGGAACTAAGAGACCACTTACCCATGGGAGATCATAAAGCTAGTTGCGCCATAGAACTCAATTTTGTAGCTTACTTCAGAGAGGGTGCCAAGCCTTCTAGTGGCAAAAACATAAAAATAAAAAATGGATATGATGGTGAAAACTGCTCTGCAGCAGTATCAAATCCCAAAAAAGTAAAAATAAAGTACGCATTGAATGGTGAAAACCTCTCTGAGGCGCCAGACAATGGAAATATTGACATGCTCTCCAATGACATGTATCAGGAGAAGTCACATATTGTGGTAGAACCGACAGAACCAGTGGACATCGGCACAGAGGGTAATCCTAAGATCATACACTTTGCTAAGTCTTTATCTCCACTAGAAAAGACAAAGTTTGTACCCTTCTTCACGAGGAAACGGATCAACTTTGCTTGGTCATATGCAGATATGCCCGATCTAGATCTAGACTCGGTCTTACATCATTTTCCACTCAATCCTGGAGTAAAACCTGTAAAGCAGAAACTTAGAAAAATGCATCCTCATGTTGCACTACTAGTCAAAGAAGAACTCAAGAAGCTGCTAGATGTTGGGTTCATCAGACTATCTTGAGTGGATTTCAAACATTGTACTTGTCACCAAACCAGATGGAAGAGTTAGAATTTGTAATGATTTATGAGATCTTAACAAATCCTGCTGCAAAGATGATTTCCCATTGCCTAACATTGACATCATCATTGACTTAATAGCTGGTCATACTATGCTTTCTCTTATGGATGGTTTCTCAAGATACAATCAAATCAAGATAGCACCAAAGGATCAACACAAGACAACATTCACTTGTCCACGGGGTATTCTCTGTTGGTGCGTCATGCCTTTTGGGTTAAAGAATGCAAGAGCAACATATCAATGTGCTATGACTACTATCTTCCAAGATATGATGCATGTAACAATGGAAGACTATGTGGGTGACATCCTTGCCAAATCACTAACAAGGGAGTCTCATCTAGATATATTAGAGAAAGTCTTTCAGCGGTTGGAACAATTCAAAGTCAGATTAAATCCGAAGAAGTGTGTGTTTGGGGTTACCACTGGCAAACTCTTAGGCTTCATAGTATTAGCAAATGGGATTGAGGTAGATCCTGCAAAAGTCAAGGCTATCATGGAGATGCCTCCACCAAAGAATGTTACCCAACTATGGTCATTGCAAGGCAAATTACAGGCAATCCACCGATTCATCTCCCAACTGGCAGACAAGTGCCAACCTTTCAGTCATCTCTTACATAAAAACATTCCATTTAGATGGGATGAGAAGTGTGAAGAAGCATTTTGCAAACTTAAGGAGTATCTTATGAATCCACCTATCTTGATGCCTCCTATACAAGGCAAGCCACTATTACTGTACATATCTGCTACATAGGCAGCTCTGGGCGCCCTTCTAGCACAACAGGACAATGAAGGCAAGGAAAGAGCCATATACTACATCAGTCGCACATTGGTGGGGTATGAATTGCAATACTCTCAAATTGAAAGATCTTGTCTTGCTATGGTTTTTGCTTCCCAAAAACTACGACATTACATGCTTGCACATTCCATCAAGCTTATTGCAAAGATAGATCCCCTGAAATACTTATTAAGCAAAGTAGCTCTCACAGGTCACCTAGCTAAGTGGGTAATGCTCCTAAGCGAATATGACATTGAATATGTAGAATAGAAAGCTATCAAAGGTCAAGTCATTGCCGACCAGTTGGCCGAGGCACCATTATAGGATACCACTCCAATGAAGTTCAAGTTTCCAGATGAATCAATCTTCACTATCACAACACAGTCATGGACACTCTATTTTGATGGCTCCCATACAAAGCATGGATCAGGGGCAGGCATCTTGTTGGTCACTCCTCAGGGTGCCACAATACCTAAGTCTTATCATTTGATTTTTCCATGCACAAACAACATAGCAGAATATAAGGCTTTGGTCATTGGTCTTAAACTAGCAGCAGAATGGAAAGTAAAAGAACTTCATGTCTATGGTGATTCACAACTCGTCATCAATCAGGTCAATGATGACTATCAGACAAAAGATGATAAGCTCATTCCCTACAAGTGTATGGTGGATGATTTTAAAGAGTACTTTGTGATCATCTCCTTTGAGCAGATACCAATGATTGAAAATAAAGCAGCAGATGCCATGGCAACCATTGCCTCACTCCTCGACATACCAGAGAATGAGTCACGTTTTGAGTTCTTGGTGGAAACAGTCACACAACCAGCTTATGACATCCCCGAAACCCAATCCATTTGCCTTCTCGTCGGATATGATTCACCCTTGTATGGTAAGATTTACACTTACCTCAAGGACTACACTTTACCACCTGACTTATCCAATAACCAATGTCGAACCTTTATTTGACAAACATCCTGTTACACTATTATTGCTGATACCCTATATCGCCGAGGTCTGGATGGTACTTTACTCTGATGTCTTGAAAGTGAGGAATCTCAAACCACCTTGCGAGAAGTGCATGAAGGAATATGCAGATCACACTCTAGTGGTCCTACTTCAGCCAAGAAACTCATGCGTTTAGGTTACTATTGGACGAAAATGGAGATGAACTCCTATCACTTTTTCAAGAAGTGTAAGCAATGTCAGATACATGGAAACCTTGTGCATGCACCAGCTCAAGAACTGTGACCTTTAATGACACCTTGGCCCTTCTGTTAGCGGGGACTCGACCTTGTGGGTAAAATCTACCCTCCCTCATCCAACGACCACAAATTCATAATAACCACCACTAAATATTTTACCAAGTGGATTGAAGTCATTGCACCCACCAATGTCATAGGTAAATAGATTGCCTCCTTCATCCTCAATTACATCATTTGTTGATACAGAATTCCCTCATCCATAGTCACAGATAACGGAAGACCTTTCAAAAACTAGGATGTCCAAGATCTTTGTGACAAGTTCAAAATCCAACACCGCTTCTCCACCCCCTATTACCCCCAAGGCCACGGTCAAGCAGAGGATCTAACAAAACAATCTTGAAAATCCTCAAGAAAACTGTCAACAACACCGGTCCTGATTGGCACATACAACTCAATCCCACTCTGTGGGCCTATCGAACTAGTATACGCACTCCCATAGGTGCTACCCCATACGCCCTTGTCTATGGATCATAAGCCATTTTACCCATCGAGGTTGAGTTACCATCTCTAAGGGTGTCGTTAAAAGGTCTTATTACTGATGAAGACTACAGAGTTTCTAGATTGCAAGAGTTAGAATTGTCGAAGGAGAAATGGTAGAACGCCTTCAACTATCTTAACTACCAACAGAGAATGTCATGAAGCTACAACCACAGAGTCCATCCCAGGGTATTCAATGTTGGTGATCTAGTGCTTAAGGAAAACCCCTGCAATCAACAAGATTGGGAAAAGAAAGGAAAGTTTGAACCCAACTGGCTTGGTCCCTAATCATTGCTACCTATGGATCGGGAGCATATCAGCTAGCTACATCAGAAGGTGAGCTGTTTGATGACCCAATCAACAGTATGCATCTTCGTCGGTTCTACACCTAGAGAATCCCAATGTAAGGGGGGCATAAAAACATAAAAAACCAAAAAAATAAAAATAAATAAATGGAAAAATAACAAAAAAATTGTCCTCTGGTGAAAACCTGGTAAACAGGCGCCTTGGATAGATACCATGATGAAAACTTGGCAAACAGGCGCCGTGTGTATTTTAGCTCCCATGATATAAAAGCAAAGTAGTGAAAAGCTGGCAAACTAGCGCTCTTTGCGATGCGAACCGCTTCCTCCATCTTTGGGAAACCAATCACCTTGTGTCCATTCTCTCTACCATTTTTCTAGTATCTAATCATGTTAGTTTCACAATAAACACCTTGCATAACAAAACGATGACCTATCATGGCTTGATACTCTATAACCATTGTCACCTTAATACCTAAGGTTGTCAAAGTACCATATCCATAGTGTTAGCATATCTTAGTGGCCATTGTCAGTATCAGGGTTCTTCTCGAACTACGTTGCCTCTACATTGTCACGTAGGCAAGTCCATTATCAATGCGCCCTCGAGGCTCCACTTCTTATCCATTCCACCACGTGTCGTCTGTCCTTCTATCTATCTAAGTCCACACTGTTTCTTATCGCCTAGGTCTTAGGTCCATCAAGGTTCACCTCGAACTACGTTGCCTCTACGTCGTCACGTAGGCAAGGCCATTTACCAATGTGCCCCCGAGGCACTAGGTCAGTCCCTTAGGGTCCGTTTCTTTGTATCCATTGTCAGTTCATCCATAATAAGTTGATCCTTTGTCTAAACTAGGGGCAACTCCTCGACCTGGTTACAGAATTGGATTCTTGAATGCCATTTGTTCTAAGAGGATATCAATAAAGATTGTGATACATTTCACTAGACAAACACGCGCAAACAAAGCATGCTTCCAAACAAAAATCTTGACACAAGACATCAACCTATCCAAGGACAAGCAAAAACAAGAGCAAAACAATCCAAATGATTCTATCTAAATTATGGTAAGAAAGATACATCTAATGCAAGAATGTTTTGTGTCGATTGGTTGCATCTTAAACGTCTTCATTTTTGTTATCATGTTTCCTATGCTACTCAAGGATGCCAAAAGCTAGAGATGCTATGATTGGGGCACAATTATTTTCTTTGGTTGTTGCTCGTGGGTTTATCTTTAGTAATGTGAAGCCTTATCTAAGGACATGATCAACTCAAATGATTATCGAGGACATTAGGGGACTAACATGAAACAGGTATAATCCTTGTCTGTTGATATGCAAGAAATACTCAGGTCATCTCGGTTCAATTATACCTAGATGCTTCTATTAACTTGCTAAATCAAAATCCATGTAAGCGATGCTCAGGTCATCATGGTTTAATTATACCTAGATGCTTGTATTTTCTTACAACATTTCAAAAACACACAAAAAATAAAAATGCCCGATGATGAAACAAGCACTTCAAAATACTTGCAATATCAAGATGACAAAATTCGCATCTATAATTACATCCATTTACCATTTCTCATACCATCCATCAATAAAGATTTGGTTTGCAGTGTTAGTGTTTACAAAAGCTTGTGAGTCCTTCTGTCGAGCCATTCTTTTATCAAAATTCTTTTTCTATCTATCATCGTGTCTTTCATCCTTGTCTAGTCAATCCAAGCAATGATCCAAATGCAAGTCCATCCTTAATCCATACCAATCAAGTTAATCAATCTTGTCAAATTATCCAATCACAATCAATGGTCTTGATCCTAATCTTGTCGTAAACCAAATTAGTCAATCATAATTATTAGCGGGATATATCTTTCCCATGCCTATCTTATTAATCTAGGGATATATCATTCCCCGTAATGACAACACTATCATCTATCATTATCGATTAGTCATTGGTTTATAGCTAGATAGGAGCAATACCTTGTTTTTTCTTGTATCGTTTGTGCATACTTGCTTACTTGCTTGTGTGTGTTATCATTTTATCTTGCATCACATATCATTTCCTTCTTTTTTCTTCACCCCAACCTATTTTTCACCTTCTTCATCGTGAGATTGTCCGTCCCACGTCCTTCTACCCTTCTTCCCATCCAATCTCCCAAGGGGGCATCCTACCATTGTTAAACCTATAGCAGAGGCAAACTGAGACATGTATCATTATCAGTAAAATCTATTCTTTGAAACAACATGATAAAACACATTGCATCAAAGAGGGGCAAAATGTATACACCTAAAAATGACACGACTCTATCTAAATAAATATTCTTAATATTTATTCCATTTAATTCCTCTATCAATAAATAAATAAATCAATTTATTTATTTGGTTCATATTCCTACCATTAATTGAATAAATTACCTTTATTTAATTAATTTCATCGAAGTCAACTTTATTCTTCCAAGCAATTAAATAATTTTAATTATTTAATTAAGTCTAATTATTCCTCCAAATTTAAATAAATAAATCAAATTTATTTAAATTATCTCAATCTCTAAAAATAAAATATAATCAAATATTTTATTTATTCTTCCAGAACATGCACAAACAATTAAATAAATTTATTTATTTAATTTGCTTTCTTATCTTCTAATTCCTCAAAAAAATTTCAAATCTTCTAAAAATAAATCTTCTTCTTCATGCACACAAAATTAAATTATTTATTATTTAATTTCTCTCAAATCATGCAAAAAGAAAATCACAAGTTGAGTTAATTGATTTAATCAATCTTGTCTTTATCAGTAGCTCTTAAATTAAAAAAACTTTTTAATTTATGAAAGCAAATCTTATCTTTATAAAAGAAAGGAGTTAATTCAAACAAAACAGCTTTTTGTGTGACACTTGTCTTCTTCTGATTCGTGCACATCCTCTCAAGTCTTCTATACCGTTGATCTTCCTTCTCTCCAGTCTATAAATTGAACCTAATTCCTCCATTTCTATCATCCAAGCTTTTAGTAAACTTACTTTGCAGGAATTATAGCGCGCATTTGGCACCAAACCATTCCATAGCTTGCGATCACCCTTTTATCATTACAATTGTGCTGGAGAATCTCTTCATTGCAAACCTATCATAGCCATTTCCACTTGACATCTTGGAAAATAGCAAGGAAGTGCACCTTCTAAAGGCCATATTCATACATAAGATCATTTGAGATAGGCGACCAATGGAAGCCACGAAGTAAAGAGGTTTGCAAGGTTTTGTCTTTACTGTATGAATCTTGATTATTTC